>OX439038.1:5030769-10030769 GCA_949317995.1 Acholoe squamosa
ATCAATACGAAAGCCTGCTTAAGCTTATGCCAGAAGAATCACTGCCTGGCCGGTGAAAATTGCCACTAGAGTAAATATCTGACTATAGGACCTTGTGCTACCTTTCTGCCTGGCTGCCTTGCCAGTAAGAAAAGCTGCAAGGCTGGCACAGACTAGGTGTTGACATGCCAACATAATAACTAACAAACAGTTATGCCTTTTGTTTTAGGCTATAAAACCCTTAATAATGATCCCATCTCCAAGCCATAAAGACCGTGTCAATCCCTGGTATACATATTCCTTGTTATGGAAATGGATCATCCATGTCTTCATGTCTAGACTCCCCCTACATGCCAATTTCTATGCTTCACAAATTGAACCATTGTACATGATGAACATGATAGTTGAGGTCTCAGAATTTCTCATCACAGTGATTTCACTGTATAGTATTTATAAATAACATTACCAAAGGGGGGGGGGGGCGAATGCCCATCGGAGGGTATCTCTATCAATTTTCAGGAATGGTCCCTCTTTTTTTCTGAGAGTCTATTGCCAAAAATCTTGTACCATAAACAAAGCATCTTCTTGGGAGTTGAGATGTCCTAAAAGGGAAAGTTACACTGAGAAAATTCTTCCTGACAAAGTGACATGTATACCCATGTCAACTTGATTTGACACAGAGAGCACAGGTCATTGGGACATGTGCACATATGTCACCATGACAACTGTAGCACACAGTAATCCTCATATGATTTGACATGCCTTAAAATGCCATGTCATCTGTGAGTTGACCAGGGTCACGGCCATGTCGAAGGCACTTGACATGTGATGGTTTGACATACATAATTGTTCTAGGATATTCCACTAGATGGAGCAAACAACCATTTTGGTACCAGGACTAATCACTACCAAGAAGTACTACCAACACTTGAGACATTTGATGTATCTGTGTCATTTTGTTTTCATGAAGAATAGATCACTAAGGTCTGTAAATACTATCAATAAATGGTAGTGAATTCTATTTCGTTGTTAAATCTGCATTTGTTATTGAATATCAAAATAGACACCCACCATCCTGAATACTCCAACTGGAGTGGTTAGACACCTTATGTGTGGGTCAGTGAAAATACCAAAGGACTGTATTCTAACCCACAATCTATAATCTCAGTATCTACAGTACAGGGAGACATATGGCATTGCCATGCACCTCCATGCCCTTGTCTTATGGACTGCATAGAGGTCCTCAGTCAAGTAGGAGTTCTGTAGATAGGAAAAAGTGCCTTAGTGTTGCAGGCCTGTGGGACTATGATATCCCCTGCCTTCTATTATAGGCCCACCTTGATTGAACCATTGGTACATAGTTATTGACTGCTCTTGACCCTTACATAATTGTCTCACAGTATTACCTAGCACTCAGGTGAATGGATCAGAAATATGTGACGTGTCTTTATTACGCATGTCAAATGGAGTTGACAAACCAAATATGAGAGGGTCAACCTCATTTGACATGCCTTCATACATGTCATCTGGGAGACAAATTGTGACCTGTGCAGTATGTGTCAAAGCGATCAGTGTTCTTTCCTCTGTGTATCTTTGTAAAAGTATGGGCCTTTCCTAAGTATTATTGGCCATTAGTCCCCAAGTGAACATCATTGTGGAGCATGGTAAACTCATTGTAAATGCACCAAATTATCTTACCTGTTTCACCAGTTCTAAGAGGTCTTTGAGGAATCCATCCAGTTCCTCGTTTTCTATAGTCCCGTTCCTATCCTATTCACAGAAGGGAATAGATATAAAGCATGTTAAAAGGAAACAATGAGAGTCATAGTTTTACATCAATCAATGCTGTAAGAAGGAAATATGATACTCAAATTTAAAAGCAAGAATCCACGAGGCGGAAGAAACATTCAGTTTGGAGCAAATCTTCTGGACCGCCGTCTATAGGCCAAATCCTAATATGTGAAAAATGGGTATGAAAAGCCTGTGATTCTGGATATCGGCAGCCTTGGAGTCTTGTTAATATCCAAAATCGCAAGGGTCCCCATACGACCCATACCATCCTCAAATCCCACTGCTATCCGGTATTGAAAGGGAAATGTCTGAAATTCATCACTGTACTGATTAACTACTACTTTGATTCACATGTATAACATTCTTATAACTACAGTGTGTGGAACTTGGATCCTGATTAATGAAAAAAGAACAGACCTCTTGTGATTTACTAGAGATTCTTGTTTTCCTCCAAATCACAGGGAATTTTGGTATATCACAGACATTTCTTGACTCTTGTAAGGAAAATATCAAAAAGTTTTGATGTATTGCACTCTTGAAATAACAACACTTTGGCAATGATTCCTAGTCGTTATAGGACTTCCTTAAACGATATTATTACCCCAACATCGGCTAATGAACAACATACAATATATCACAATGATTTTCTAATCATTTTTGCGTTGTGGGATTTGGCCTTGTATCCTTTGCTGAATCTATTCATGCTTAAAGTTACACCTTATATGAAGGGTTTTACCGTACAAGCATAAATACCTACCCGGTCATACAGGTTGAACACTTGGTCTACGTCCTTCTTTGTGACTCTGGTAGCACCCTTAGAGAAGAAACAAAAATAGATATATTTAGTTCAATTTTATTCAAAGTTGATTGAAAAATGGCATTTGCAATAGAGATGGTATTGAAAAAGCTTGATTTTTTGTCATTAGGATCTAATAACATTAACATTACAGGAGTACCGTGGTATTTTGTACAGATTACCTAAACCCTTCAGCATTCGTAGATAATAATATAAGTATTTGCCTATCTGAAATTACCAGTTCATTAATTGGAATGGTTTTAGAACATTATCCAGAAGAATCGGCTCACCTTAAAGACCGGTCTGCGTAGGAAGTTTTCCTTTACTGGCAATAATCTGTTATAATATAAAAAGGGTAGAATATAGTTAATTGAAAGTTAACCCTTTAGAAACTAAACATCCATTACAGAATTAGGGAGTAAGGCAGTGTTCTAGACTGCATTGCCTTTGAGGGGCCTCATAGATGTGGAGGGGCCTTATAGAGGTTGAGACGACTCGATACAGTCTAGAGCATGACCATGGCCATGAGCAAATGCCTCATTCCTGCTTTAGCACAGAAAATCACACATCAGCCACCCAAAATCACAGGAATATCAATTGTGAAGTCTACAGGTGAGATAAAGTTAACCTAGTGTACTGGGGGTGCATTATCCATCTAGATAATGCACGGTCAATCAGCCAATCAGAATGCAGCATTGTGGATTATGCACCATGGCTTTGCCCTGCCGTGTCATAAATACAAGCAATGATATTTTTTGAAAATTCCAGTTATGGGCACTAAATGTCCTGCGTTTCAAGAGCGAGGGTTGAACAGATTCATAGGTCTTTATTCTGTAGTAATCAAAAGCTGTACAGCCAAAAGACATGCCAACTTTACACTAAATAAAAACTCCACCTATATAAATGTAATAAATATCAATGATGGTTATGGATTGTACTTGTTGAGTTTAGGGTCAAAGAGTGCATCCATAATGATCACACATTGCGTTTATACCATGTTCTGCATTTTTAGGATGCATCAGAATGCACTCTGCATTTGCTGACAATATATGTATAGTATCCAGAGGGTCCCAGAGATAAGAGATAAGACTTATCCAACCCATCCGACATCCATCATCCTCACCCGGATGAGAAAATTGCTGGGTCTATTCCCAGCCATGCTGAGCCTATTCGGTACCTACCACTGTCAAGGCTTTATAGGTATACCTGAGCTGCTGTCACATATATAAGAAAAGTATAGAAAAGAACACTGTCAATGTTCAAGTGTCAACTCAATGCCTTTATCGCATGATAAAGGCATTCTGATTAGTAACCCTAAATTGTTCTGAAATGTGATAACCATGATATAAACCTTAAATAGAAAGAACACGATCTTACTTTGCCATTTCACTCAATTGTAGTTTTCCATCTTTGTTGGCATCAAATAGTTGTAGCTGGAAAGGATCATAAAATGGGAGCTTCAGAGATGTACATATTGTCAGAGTGTCACCTATTTCTAGATGTAACCAGAGGTGGATATATCGACATTGAAGTATCCTTCTAAAATGAACATTGGATGTGCTTCCTTTGGGTCAGGACTGTCCATTTTCCTGTTGATTAAGTGTTGACATGTCAACATACCAACTATCAACATTGAAAGGATATCATGTCAATCATAAATAACGATCGGAAATGTACCATTAGATCTATGGGAAGTTGTTATTCACATGAAATAAATATATGTATATTGTCCACTTTTTCTACTGAATGTGTTACAAGATATATGAAAGCCCCCTGAAACTGTTACATAAACTGTATTCATTTTGAGGAGATAAGATTATTTGAGGAATCTCAAATAATCTTGAAAATAAAGATTATTTCAGTAATTTCAACTCACCATACTATCGGTATACTCTTTAAGTCCTTCCTCTGTGACCTCACTGTCCTTCTTTGTCTCCCTCAGTAGGTACTTCAGGAAGTTCTGTTAATATACACCCAAACACATTAACATACCAATTCCTATGATCCTTGATATTTATCCATTAAATCTTGTGTGACAATTTAGGATGTTCCTTTGCTCAATATATGAAGGTATCATATTCAACATGACATTACTAGTATTATGCATGGTGATGTTACCATATATAATGAGAGTGTAACTCACCTTCAGTTCGTCAGCCTCTATGTAGCCGTTAGAGTCTTTGTCAAACTCCCTCCACATCTGGAAGTAGATACATGTGATATGAAAGAGACAGACAGACACAACAGCATGCTACATTTTCATCAAGTTACCTGATTGAACCTATGGAACTGTCCTATTCATATGAAAAAATGGTGTGTATCATGCCTCCCACTTTCCTCCCCCCAGAGTGGCATGACTGGAGCTTAATTCAAAACATCCTGGGATCACGACCCCAGCGATCTTAGGAATAAATCAGCCTTATCCTATTAAGTGATCTTAAGAGTTGACTGGATTCACATATCCTAGCCAGCACTAAGATCGCATCGATCTTAGCCTCAGCCCTCCTACACTATTCCAAGAAGAACTGACTAGGCACAGGGGTTAGAGTCCCAAAATAAAGGAATAGCTGTGGAGTCACTCTTCTTCACAAGAGTGCTTATACCATCGTTCCCCGTCCCCATATGGGCTAACAAAAGAGCACAGGGTGCAGTTGACCACCGTACAGTATTCAAAAGTTGTTCCCATGAATGTATGATTTATGCTTGCCTATTAGAAGCATTGTGCCCTCCCCCCAGGACAAAGACAGAGAATGGAAGAATTACCTTACAGTGCACTTAACGCATGAGTAGCCCTAAGAGCCCTCAAGGACACTCAGCAAACATCCTCCTTCCCCTCTTTATGTATGCAGCAGGCTATTCACTCTGTCGATCAGGAGTGTTCCCTGTAAGTCCTCTTGTACTCAGGTGAAACCACTATGCATTTCTTTCACTAAGATCGCAGTGATCTTAGTGGTGGAAATGGAATAGTGAAGTGATCCCAGGACTAGCTATTCTGGACAGGCCTCAACCACTGCATTACATAGGGTAGACCAGCCAGGTCTTATGATATGTGCCTACACTAAGATCGCTGGGGTTGGGATCCCAGGATGTTTTGAATTAAGCTCTTGGTCTGACTCTGTGCTTCTAATGGTTTCACATGGTTGCAAAGGCCAACCTAATGTTTGGCTCACCATTATCGTTCAATATTGATAGTGAGTATAATCACACGATTTCTCTCTGTACAACTTTGATTTATAAGGCCTGGGGCTCTATTATTTTACCTTGCAATCATGTATTTTCATAAGGGGTGTCTGAGCAATAAGGGTAAACCCATGGAGCCCTGTGAGTGGATATTGGACTAGCCCATGTAAGCAGCAGGGTTACTGGAACGCCATCTAGTGTAATAATCCGATCAAGCAAATGTATATGAAGGATGACTATCTTTCGGCCTTACATATGAGCAGCCCTCATTCAAGGTATTCATAACCCCTATAGCCTGGATTCTCATAGTGCTTAGATGTGATTAATATGGGTTACATTTTAAAACCATTCTTGTGCAGTGTAATATGTTGTATTCACAGATATTCCTAGAAATCCTCATTAAATCCCAACAAAGAGGTTATAACATGAGAACACTTGGAATTTAAGTGATTTTACATCTCTGTAAACTTTAATTTGTGTATATATATATATATATATATATATATATATATATATATATATATATATATATACTTACTTACCTTCATGAACTCTACACTGGATTCTAGTTCAATATTGATGGTGAGTATAATCACACGATTTCTCTCTGTACAACTTTGATTTATAAGGCCTGGGGCTCTATTTTATAGCTTGCAATCATGTATTTTCATAAGGGGTGTCTGAGCAATAAGGGTAAACCCATGGAGCCCTGTGAGTGGATATTGGACTAGCCCATGTAAGCAGCAGCGCCATCTAGTGTAATAATCCGATCAAGCAAATGTATATGAAGGATGACTATCTGTGGGCCTTACATATGAGCGGCGCAAAAGGGTCACTTCTTGCAGAATTAACCTGGCCCTCCGTGGACGAATGTTGACGCCGCCGCGGTTCCCGGGGTGCCCGGCTAAACAGGGGTTCATGGGCAGAGCCCCCGATCAAGGATTTATGCCAGAACTCATCTGAATTTGAATTACATTCAGATGAGATCATCTAAAACTTATGGAAACTTAAATGGAAGATTATTATTCAGATGAGATCTCATCTGAAAACAGTCAGAAGTGTGTGACAGCATGGTCCCACCATGTTCCTGAGGAACAGAGGCGGCATGAATGTTTGTCTCGAATGTGACGTCATTCTACTTCCGGCCAGGTTAAAATCCCAAGAAGAGACCCACATGCATGAGCGGCCCTCACCATTATCCTGTGCAGTGTAATATGTTGTATTCACATATATTCCTAGAAATCCTCCTTAAATCCCATCAAAGAGGTTATAACATGAGAAAACTTGGAATTTAAGTGATTTTACATCTCTGTAAACTTTGATATATATATATATATATATATATATATATATATATATATATATATATATATATATATATATATATATATATATTTACTTACCTTCATGAACTCTACACTGGATTTTAGTGGATGGTCACGTCTGAACAGCGAGAGGAAGTCCTCCTCTGTTGACAAGTTTTGCGCCATCTTTGAGAGTTTTTCACTTCTTACTAGATAGAATCTATTAGAACAGGAATAATGATATAGGTTTGGCTGGGTCTTGAGCATAGGGAAACACTTTCAAGTGTGTTTTTCTTGTTTCATCTTTTGACCAGATAAAATCAGTGATTATAAGGAATACGTTGATTGCATTGTAACAATTGGTTATTTCACATACCCTGCATATAACTATGTATACACGTACTTTGCATAAACTTTATATTGTTTGATCTAGAGGTTTAGATACGTACTTACAGTATGTGTCGATCTACGTGCAGTGGAAGCAAATATGGTGTATAAGAAATCAAGCTGTATCCTCGCGGAGAATGGTGACCCTATATTATCTGAATAATCCTCCTGGAGGGCATTTCCCAAGATGATATGACTGCACAGCTCGACTACATTTTGATACGCTCAAAATTAGAGTGGGTGATCGTATGGAATGCACCTCACCTGCTCTGTGTGATCAGCACTTAATCTAGTAATTATATAGGGTTTGGTAGGGCAGTCATACCAGTGCAATCATTGATGACCACTAGATGCAGGGCTGTAATGGCATTGGAGTAGGGGTCCCACTACGATTTGAAGGGGTCAAGTCTTACCATCTTGGGAAATGTTCATGTGGCGTTACCAAGTTGCTCAACAAAGTATATGGGGGGAGGATAATAGCTGCCATGTTGGCTGACATGGCAATAGGGATGAATCATTAGGTTGTTTAGATAATTAAGATAAGTGGATACGAGGCATGTCTTAAGGAGGAAAAGCCATGACGTGTCCCTGCATGACGTGTTCAGATCCATGTCAGTAAGACTAGAATTTACTTCGCAGCACTTAGTGGGCTGATGTTATTCGCACGAGATTCCATGATAAACAGGACATGTAAGATACAGGAGGAAAAAAATGGTAAGATACAGGACGTATAAGATACAATACATATAATATACAATACAGCACCACCCTGAGGAATGTAAAGATACAAGACCACCCCAAGGAATAAATCTTATCCCTCCTATAGTGTCCCGGATATTACCTGCAGGCAAAACGTGAATAACTAGGTATTTAGAGGGGTTCGAACCCAAATACTACAGTTCAGAAGATGGATGCTTTATCCATTAGGTCACAGAGACATGCGAAAGATATGAGCCTCATTTTTTACATATGATGACATTATATGCAGTCCTGTATCTGGCTCAGGTTTCTTACATAAATTGGCCTATGTCTTATGTGTCCTGTATCTTACAAAATCTCGTGTGAATAGGGGGGCTTATTCGCCCGAGAATCTCATGCGAATATCGCTTGCCCTCTTAGTGCCTCATGCCAACCCTCTGTGAGTACCATAGTCCCTTGTATAAGCGCCCGGGCACTCATTGATTTCAATCCCACTGTACCCCCGGTGCTTATATATAAGACAGGTTCTTATTTGAATACTGTTTTTAATGCTTGAGATCAATTTATTTTTTAAACAATTGTGTCAATCAGATATATTTTATTTTTGCATTGCATTATTATTGGTGTTTGTGTGATTTATTGTATTTATGTTTACTTACTCTATAACACTAACCCTCATCAGCTTTATATGTATGTATTTAAGAGAATTCTTATGTACTTTCTCCTCTCATAGTATGCCACTTATTCTGGGGGGTGTTTTTCCCCATTTGATGATAAATATGGAGGTAAATATGGACCTCCATATTTGGGTCCATATTTGAAATATGGGCAGTATTGGGGTCCATGTTTGAATATGGAGTTAAATATGGGCAGTATTGGGGTCCACATTTGAATATGGACCCCAATACAGCCCATATTTCAAATATGGACGGTACATGTATATGGAGGTCCATACTTCTCTCCGTATTATTACTGAATGGGGAAAAAAACAGGCCCCTGGACGTGGATCATTAATGCAAAGCATTCAATTTTAGGTTCACCTGGCCTTTCCTTTTTGGTGGGAAGGAAAGCACTAGGTTTATTGGTTATGGTCACAGCCTGCAGTTGGCAGCACTGAGTGGTCTGCTTTTCTGTCAACATCCAAATCTGTCACTAGCACCATTGACTGTCACTCTGCTTTATGGCTACAGAATGAGCCACTGTGCTGGTGCAAACAAGATCTACTATTCACAGATGTGTTTTGTTTAAGTTATTTATAAGTGTTAGTAACTAGTCTATTCACTATATTTACTTTATCTGGATCTGGCTCTTCATATGTATACATGCTGGTAACTGTGTGTGCTCTCACTCTCTTGTACAGACCATCTCCTATGTCATTAACTAGTCTACTATTTTATATTTACATGCATGTGTTGCGGTGTGGTCACTACATTCATCCACAGACATATTTGAGGACTCTGCTACATGTATATCAGGAATGCCACTGTAACTATCGGCTAAACCTGATTCTTTTCCTTTGTCACAGAAGGGGCTGTTGAAGTTGAATTGGCTTGTCAACATGGATGAAATCCTGGAAGCATTTTATCCTTGCACATAAATATGCCTGAATTTAACATGGTTAGAATGTACTGAATATATTGAGACTTTGCCAGGACAATCCCACAAATGGGGTGAGGAGAGATGTGCAGAAAGTGGAAAATCTACTTGTTTCACGGCAAATGTTATTATGTGATGTTTACGGTTTTATATTCAACTGTTTAGTTCTCATCAGCTGCCGATATGGTTTTGTAGTTCTTAGTTTTAGTTTGGAAGAGGGTATGGTACCCAGGACTATAGATGAATAATCAGCAGAGGAAAAGGAATTCGATATGAGGAGTTGAAGTTTGAACAAATTCAGATGTTTGACACCCAGAACATAAGGGCCATATATACATCTTGTCACATGGTTCTTCATATGATGAGATTTCATTGTATATCCTTGTCACATGGTTCTTCATATGATGAGATTTCATTGTATATCCTTGTCACATGGTTCTTCATATGATGAGATTTCATTGTATATCCTTGTCACATGGTTCTTCATATGATGAGATTTCATTGTATATCCTTGTCACATGGTTCTTCATATGATGAGATTTCATTGTATATCCTTGTCACATGGTTCTTCATATGATGAGATTTCATTGTATATCCTTGTCACATGGTTCTTCATATGATGAGATTTCATTGTATATCCTTGTCACATGGTCCTGTATATGATGAGATTTCATTGTATATCCTTGTCACATGGTCCTGTATATGATGAGATTTCATTGTATATCCTTGTCACATGGTCCTGTATATGATGAGATTTCATTGTATATCCTTGTCACATGGTTCTTCATATGATGAGATTTCATTGTATATCCTCGCCTCAGTGGAACAACGTTGTATCCGCATATTTTAGGTTGTTTGGGAGTGGCAAGTACTACATAGTAGGTGGATAAGGGTTAAACAGAAAAAAAAACTCAAATTTGCCAAAATGTCAGTTACAACCTTGTTGCACTCAGTCAAAGATATAATAATTTTGAGCATGGATGACTTTGAGAATATTACTTGTGCCATAAAAGCATATCTGTAAATATTGTTTGTATTGCATTTCTTCATTCATGCAAGTGATCTGTGATGATTTATAGAATGAAGAAGATATAGGTTCAGGGACACCTGAGCATTTTTGAAAGCCCAAAACTTTATGTGTATACTTTTCTTATTTGATCACTGTAATAGACTTTGCAAATTGAATTTGTTTTGTACCAAGTCCACTCTTCCCAATCTCACAATTATATTTAAAACTCACAATAAATATTTGAGACAGAAAACAGCTTTATTACCCTTGAACAACAGTTTCATACACACCTCTTACTTGGTCAAAATATAATCTCAATGACCATTTACTCTCATCCCATACACACCGAGAAAACATGTCAGACTTACATGTATGGAATTTGATAAATGAAAAAAATATGACACTAAGAGACATAGAACTTTAAAATGAACATACCCATACATACATTGTTTTCCATTGACCAAAGATATGTTACAATATTCATATCATGCATGTATATATGTAGTAAATAAACGTATGACGAAGGTTTCATATAGATGACGCAAAGGGAAAATGGTATGAGCATACGAAAGCGTTCTTTGTTCTTTGGACGTCCCTTTTACAGAAAGGGTAACATTGCAATAGGCAAGAAAATATTAAACTTTACATTTACATTATAACATGGAATTCCCTAATGTCATTCTTCAAAATTACTTGTTACATGTTTAATTCAAAATATGTATGCACATCTTTCTGACATAGTTCGTATCATGAAAGCCATCACCCAAATATATATATAACCATGAATACGTTCTATATATTCCCCCATGTTTTATCAATATAATTTGGCATAGTGATTAGGTGGGAAAGTATAAGACAATATAGGGATGCATAACATTAGACCCAAGATCAATCAGAAATAGCACATCAATGAAATTACCATAGAAATACCCCATAAATAAGCGTTCTAGAATAATATATGGGTGTTATAATTACCTTGGTACAAGTTATTATAGCGGTATATATATATGTATAGCGGTTCTGCTACTATATATATATGTGTGTGTGCTACACTGGGATTCCCATAGGGGGCAGGCCTGCATAGTCTCATCTAGGTCACCTGTCCCAGGTAGCCACCACACACACAAGAAGGCCACCATATTGTTTGGGTGGTGCCCACTTTTTTCTTTTGTGTGTTTTCTTTAATAAATTAAGGGCGTTCTCAGGGTACGGCCTCATGAACTCAGGGTGCGGCTTATATGCAGGTGTGGCTTGTGTGTGCGGCTTTTACTCTAAGTACGCCTTCATTACTCTAAGGGCTGCATTGTACATGAAACATTGCTGTCACTGTCATTATTGATGCACCAATGAGGTCCTTAGGTAAGTGACTAATCAGTACTACATCATATCAGCATGATGCATACATGATGTGCTGGCATGATACTTGCTACCAATACTATCGTTACACTGTTTACCCTCGTTGACAGATGTCATGTTTTTTTCCGGAGACCTTTATATGTAAGCATATTATACACCCCCAATGTACTGTATGCCTATGAAACAAATATGTATATTACCGGTTTAACATGCATGTATATATCAGTCATCGATGTATCAACAAAAAATTAAGAGTCCCTAAATGTATGGTATTTTGAGATAATAAAGTAAATTCAAACCAAAATGCATCAGCACATCATGACAATAAGTAAAAAGCCAACCAACGGCATGATGCCCAAAGATTTATTCTTTTCATATTCGATAATGAGGCACCAAAACAGTTGAATATGATACAGTCAATATATGCCTATTCAAATAGGCACAACATGAAACATAAGAAAAGAGGCAAATGTTGCCCTGTCCTGTAAGATAAGAACATAGTGTTGTGCTTTTTGACCTGTGCTTGTTGAAGGAAAACCAATGCCAGTAGATACAAGAGTTCCACTTGTAATTGAATACCAGGTTGAGACTGCACCATTCCCTGGAGCTGCTCTTCCTGGTATCTGAACAATACATTATTTTTTTTACTAGAGGAGACTTTGAAATGAGTAGGTCAGGGATCATTTCTCAATAATAATGCCTTCCAGAAGGGAGATTCGATGAGCTCTGTGATGGGTCCTCCCTAATTTACTCATTGTCAGATGAGAGCTCAAACCAGTCATTACCTGTCCTTAGAGAAGAGCTCAGACCGGGCTCTACACTCTCAGCCCCAATTGCAAATGGGCTATAAAGACCACTGTTCTGAGAACAGTAAAATATACATAGGGGCATTGGATTTGCATTGACAGCAACTACTACTGTTTTCCAAATATAGAAGCAATCTTCTGCAAAAACCCTTCCCGCAGTCTAACAGTGTACTCATCACTGCAGACCGGTCCTTATGAGTTGTAGGAGAGAATCAGAGGACAGCCCAGACCGGTCAATACTCATCATCAGATGAGAGCTTGGGCTTGTCATTATAAGTCGTCAAAGGACAGCTCAGACTCGTTATTTCTAGGCGACAGAGAAGAGTTCACCAGAACAGAGCTCCCCGCGAGAGGTCGTTAATTTGCATCAAGCTCAGACAAGTTAAATTTGTCAGAGGAGAGCTCTGACAAGTCATTAATCATCCTTGGAGGAATGCTTGGACCCGTCGTTACTCGTCATCAGAGGAGAACTCCGACCAGTCATTCATACTAATTGACAAATAGAGCTCAGCGCATTTGTTACTTAACATCAGAACAGAGCTGAGAAGGGTTGCTAAGTATTATCAAAGAAGAGTCCAGACCACCTCTCATACTTAGAGCTTGGACCAGTCATTAATCATCCTTAGTCATTACTCATCATCGGAGGAAAGCTCAGAGGGGTCCCCTGATGGGTCACCTTGGAGACGACCTTGTTGCAGTAGAAGCATTGTGAGTTCCGGTTTGCTGATCTTGCCATCGTGGTCCGTGTCCCACTGATCCAAGATGGCGCTCTTCATGAACGAGATGTCCTCGGTGTCATAGTCCTGTCAGAATGGAAACAGAGCGATGATTAGTCCATGCGAAAATGTCCCAGATGCTGGGCTTGATTGTAAAAATGCAGCAGAGCTGCAGAGGCAATCCTCATACACAGTTTATATAAGCAGGCATTTTGGTCCTGCAGATTTGATACAGGATATTTTTGCAGGACCTCAAGATAATTTTGGTCAGGACAAAAAGTTTTAAAATTTGATCTGGCAGTCTGGCAGTTTCTGCATGAGTTTTGGCAGTCTGGTGGTTTCTGCATACCTTTTGCCAGTCTGGCAGTTTCTGTAGGCTGTATGGCAGTCTGACAGTTTCTTCATGTCTTTTGGCAGTCTGACAGTTTCTTCATGCCTTTTGGCAGTCTGACAGTTTCTTCATGCCTTTTGGCAGTCTGACAGTTTCTTCATGCCTTTTGGCAGTCTGACAGTTTCTTCAGGCCTTTTGGCAGCCTGACAGTTTCTGCAGGCCTTATGGCAGCATGACCCCTGCTAGCACAACTCATCCAAATGATGTATTTTTTACGTAAAAACGATCAGTTTTCACGTAAGAATGGCGTAAATTACACGAGTAGTGCTAGCTGGGACAGGTTCTGCGGGCCTTTTGGTGGTCTGGCAGTTTTTTTTTCTGCATGCCTTTTGGCACTCTGACAGTTTCTTCAGGCCTTTTGCCAGCCTGACAGTTTCTGCGGGCCTTTTGCAGCCTGACAGTTTCTTCAGGCCCTTTGGCACTCTGACAATTTCTGTGGGCCTTTTGGCAGTCTTACAGTTTCTGCAGGCCTCTTGGCACATTTTCGTATAAGGCACGGCATAAAACATTGATGACGTTTTGACACTGAATTGTCTTACCTGTTGCACCAGTTCCATAAGGTCTTTGAGGAATCCATTCAGCTCCTCATTTTCTATCGTTCCATTCTTATCCTGTACATAAGAAGAAATGAATGTACATGAAATATGTTGATATCAATTAAATTTTACGATACAGATATATAATTCTCAAATGTACAATGACTGAAAGAGAAAAAGGGGTATGTTGCATCTTTTAGTGCATCACGCCCATTGGTCATCATGATGCATGAATGATTGACCTCACAGTGATAAATGAATGCATTAGGCCAATCTTACTTGGAGGGTTGGCATAATGTGAAACTAAAGTGCTAGTGAAGAAACTCTTTGATGCATCATGACAACCGACAGGCATGATAGATACATTGATGCATCAACCGACAGGCATGATGCATTAATGCATCAACTGACAGGCATGATGCATACATTAATGCATCAACTGACAGGCATGATGCATTAATGCATCAACTGACAGGCACGATGCATACATTAATGCATCAACTGACAGGCATGATGCATTAATGCATTAACAGACAGGCATGATTCACTAATGCATCAACTGACAGGCATAATGCATTAATGCATCAACCGACAGGCATGATGCATTAATGCATCAACCGACAGGCATGATGCATTAATGCATCAACTGACAGGCATGATGATTTAATGAATCAACTGACAGGCATGGTGCATACATTAGTGCATCAACTGACAGGCATGATGCATTTATGCATCAACTGACAGGCATGATGCATTTATGCATCAACTGACAGGCATGATGCATTAATGCATCAACTGACAGGCATGGTGCATTTATGCATCAACTGACAGGCATGATGCATTTATGCATCAACTGACAGGCATGATGCATTAATGCATCAACTGACAGGCATGGTGAATATTACAGTGCGGTATGTAGTAAAGAAATCAAAATCTGGGCATCTATTATAATCGATTATATGAATACCTACCCGATCATACAGGTTGAATACACGGTCTATGTCCTTTTTCGTAATTCTGTTAGCACCCTACGAAAATAAAATAAATCACATATTTTAATTCAATTTTATTCAAGGTTGATATCAAGTTCACATTTATAATAGTTTTAGGGAATATTCAGAATAATAATCAAAAAGGGAATAGATGTATAATTCCTTCTAGTCTACTGCTTTTATCTATGCTGAACATTGAATGAAATCAGAGTTTAAGTGAAGCTAGTGTTTCAAAAGGATATTGATCCTACAAGGCTTTAGGAGTAACAGACAAAAATGGGAAAGATACTTCTTAAAGTTTTATTACTTGTTGAGCAGTTGAAAAATAATCAATAGGTTATCTTCATTTGAAAGGGCGAAGGAATTGTTAAAGAGAATGCAGGGAACATAGTTGTGTAAAAGAACCCAAATCCTTTCCTGACCGTTCACCATAGGTATTAAAAGATTCAAAGCTAGATATATGCCAAAGCCTGTGATAGAAAAAGTAAATGTGCTGGGATAAAAAAGGTGGGTTAATCATATGGGTTATCAGATCATCCCCAAAAAAAATCTGGTTTAAAGCTTTTTTATACTCACGATATGTCTCTGAACATAAAAATAGAGAGTCAATTTTCCATTTTTCCTTTTTTTTCCAGTTTGACAAAGATTACTTTAGATCGGCTGGATACACTTGGTCTACTTTGCATATCCAGCGGACTACAAAAGTAATTCTGAGAAAGATCTTTTTGTCCAATAATCCCCAAATTAGGCATTGATATTCAGGGCACAAGTTGGAATTGGACCGTCAAAGGTAAAAGGGAGTCATGGGATGCACAGTGATTTTGTGAGGTGTAACTATACGGCCAGTGGACTAACTACATTTATGACATGATGTTCTAACATGCCTAATGTGATTCCATTCATGGGGTAAGCCTAAAGCCGTCTGTAGACAGAATGGAGAATGGAGTTAGCCAATGCTGAGGATCCAGACACCAGGGAACATCTGATCCAATCGACAAACATATTTGACACGTCCAATCAGATCGGAAGTGCCCTAAACTATTGATCAAACCACTACATCTGCAGTCAGCTTAACCCTTTAAGGGCCGCTGATGCATTAATGTATCATGCCCATTGGTCGTCATGATGCACCAATGCATCCAGCACTTCATTGGAGCATCATGCAGACCCTCCGGCAGTATACATATCAACCCTGTAAGGTCGGCATGATGCTCCAATGAAGTGCTGGTGAGCAGTCTTGCCAGCACTTCATTGGTGCATCATGACGGCCAATAGGCATGATGCACTCCTGCATCAGCGGCTTTTGAAAGGTTAAGTGAACAAGGGTGTTATATGCCAATCACATGCAATTGTGAATTTTAAGAGCTAATGCAATTTATTCTAGGCACAATACCATACAGTATAAAATGCACACCAGTCAAGTTCAACCTTTTGAATGCCAACCATCATATCAGCAAATAATCTGCAGTACATTTGTAACCATTTCTTGTAGAGATGTAGTCAATGAGAGAAAGGGAATATCATGTGCATGCGCACGGGAAACCGTCTCAAATACGTTAGACTGACTGTTAAAAAGAACCATTAACATGAGGCAGTCAGCATGAAACTAAGGAAGGCCTATTCTCCCTTTTTAGTTGATAGAAAATATTCACATGCGCTTGCAAGCAGAAACCCTAAATTTGACAAACGTATTAAAAACGGCACACGCTTTACATATATTAGTGCGGGGGAGGGTATTTGGATTGGATCATGCACATCTGATTTCCACAAGTTGCAGTCTACAAGGCCGCATCCACTGCCGATGGATGGGCCATCTGTTGGCTTCATCCGTATCATTTAGCATTGCATTCTATGGGGTGAAAACGGATGAACGGAGAAGGATGGTCCATTTGTAGCCAGTGGATTCAGCCGTTCTTGTCATAAACAGAGAAAATAATGATACTCAGACTGAGCCTACAAACAAGCCCTAGATTTGGAAAGTGCCCCCATATGTTAGTAAACACCAACACTACAAAAAAAGCCCCAGAGTCCAGCTTAGCTTAAATCACCAGCTAGGATCAGACTGAGTATGGCACCATGCCTGAGCCTTGTTCCAAACTCAAGCTGATTCTATTTCCCAATGCATGGCATTATGGCAGACTCAGTGTGAGTATGGTCTGTTAGGTAGGAGGCTCCAGGTGAGCCTATCATGATACTCAGGCAGCCCCAGAGAATGACTGATACTCCTGGCGAATCTCTTCATTTTTTCTGTGTAAACAGAAAATGAACTCCTCTTACTGTGGGACAGGGCTTTCAATAACACTCAATGTTAGGATATTCTGGAGGTAATATACTGCATTGTTTCATTTAAGAGTCAGATTTTAACTGAGCACCGGTCTCACAGAAGTGCTAGCGGTATACGCTTCTTGAAACAAACACTTCTTGACCTAACTAGATCTTGAATAAGCGCCTGTCTTGTATAAGGACCTGGACTCTGAACCAAAAATCCATTTCACATATTGCTGAGGTACACTGTAGAATATAACTGTTGAATCTACCAGGGATCCTTGTAAAACTGAACACTGAGCCACCGTAATCATATTTCATTGAGCCAGTGTGATTTTTACTAGAAACCCCAGGGGGCAGCACAGTGGAACAAGGAATCTCTGGGAAAGTGATCATGGATCTCTGGCAACTTTGGTATGAGGGTTCTGTTGTTATTTCAGTGACATTTTTTTAACAGCATACCATCTCAGATATTGCTGAGTCAGCGAAACAGCGCATATACACTGTCACAACGTGTGATAGGTAATCTGTCAAACTGACAGCTGCTCGGACGCCTACTTGCCAACAACCACTGACATACTTCCGGGATTGCTGCTGTCTGAAGAAGTTTCCATCACTGGGCACTACAGAAAGTGGGTGCCACAGGTGTTCTGAGAGTTCTTTATGTCAGCAACTCTGTGCAAGTCTCCATAACATAGTTTTTTTTATGATGAGCAGGTGCTGTTAGGTTCCTGGGGGTATACAATACCCCTGAGCCCTCTCAAGGAGTGGGGGGGGGGGCACCTTTGTCGAGAGAGGAACACATTTTCCACACCTTTGGGGAAATTTGAATAATTCGTTAGGGGAGCTTGAAAAGCTCAGGGAAGAATAAATAGCTGCAGATGTTTCCCCTTCCAGGATTATATAGTCAGTAATGCTACATGGGGGTTCCACACTAACCAATGGGCATGCCGAAATAGTCTAAAGGCTGTAGGCTGAATTTTTCTGATATAATTTTGATTATACATTATTCATCTAAAGGATCTAGGTGAACACATCCAAGCGGATGTGGAGCTCTCACTCTTGGGCAATTTGAGATACTCAAGATGGCGGCTCGAATGCTAATAGGCCAAACCTTTTGTTCTTAGATGGGTCAGAAATCCGATACCTTCCCAATATCGGCAGGAATTCATCTTTTGAATTTAAAAACATACTTTTTCACTTTTTGTTTCTTTTTTAATTCAGTTAGAACCAGAGATTTCAAATATTTCTCAGACTACCGTAAAACCCCACGTATAAGCCATGGTTGAAAGACCGTTTCAGATCCCTGGTGTTGCTTATCGGATGTTCCTGAACTTAGGGTGTGGTTTATATGAGGGGTTTTGTATATTATAGAATATAGGAAGGAATGCCAAGCAATTCAGGCTTTCTCCCAGAGTCAGGGTGGTGCGGCTTATACACGGGGGTTTTACAGTAATACCTTTAGTAGATAGACTTTGTAAACTTGTGGAGATCAGATACAAACAAAGTATATAATGTGGTGTTTTTATACCTCCCTACCTCTCCGCCCTCACGTGCCTAAAACACACATCCACACAAAGTAAAAACACACTAGTACAGTAACAAGTCAAAGAAACCACTCAAATGGACCTCCGCTTCAGGTTTTATTTGGGTTAAGGGGATGGGGGGCCGTCAAAACAATTTTTTCTTCATTTTTCTGTTGCTCTTTTTGCTGCATGATGCAGCAATGCAGCACTGCAGCATTGCATTCATGCATCATGACAACCGGGGAACATGAACCTGTATGCATCAAAACTGACCATTGTGATGCCGAACACGGCGAATAATTCATCATTGCTAGCTTATTGCATCATGACAACAAGGGCGAATAGACTATGAAATGCCCCTTATGCATTCATACACCATGGTTATTATGATATATAAATGCAGCCTTGCTCTATAGACTCACAAACCCTGCTAGCCATAACACTAAAAACATGGAAGACCCGAAACTAGTCAGCGGTGACCACTTTAGGTCCTCAAGTTGACGATACCTAAAACTACAGCTTTAGGTAGTCAAAATGATGACTCTAGGTCGTCATCCTGACGACCTGAGTCATCAGGATGACAATACTGACAGTACAGAGTCGTCATATTGATGACTCAGGTCATCAGGATGACGACCTTAAATCATCATTTTGACTACCTAAAGTTGTAGTTTTAGGTATCGTCAACTTGAGGACCTAAAGTGGTCACCACTGACTAGTTTCAGAACTTCTAGGTTTTCAGTGAATGCATCAAGGTCTATACAAAAAGTTTTTCCCTTGCAGGTCATTTGGTCTTAAAAAGTACAACTCATTCATTATAGAGCTAGAGGTCATTTCTCAATATAATATCTTAAATAGCATTATTGACAAATGCCCTCAAGAGTTTCCTTCATGGGGTACTGGGAGCGAACCTGAAGCAAAGCTCCATTTTTATTGGTTTTAAGTTCAGCAGAGTAGATATACAGACTTCTCCATCAAAAGATCCTGATAAAGTCTCCTGAAAACAGAATTAATGCATCATGCTCATTGGTTGTCTTGATGCATAAATGCAGCCTTAGCAAGTCACTAGCCAAGGCTGCTTTCATGCCATACGCCGCCCCGATGGAATGGATACAATCCTAGAGGGTCATCATGATGCACCAATGAAGTGTTCGGGAGCTGACTCGCCAGCACTTTATTGGCGCATCATGACAGCCATTGAGCATGATGCACTCCCACAATAGCAGCCTTTAAAGTCCTCAGAAACAGTATCATTGTATAGCTTGTTGTGGCTTGATACAGTCACTGTTCTTGGGCTGGTTCGATTCAGCACACGCTGATATTCCTATATTATGTGGCGGCGGTAAGCATTTACAGGCCGCTAATGCATTGGTGAGCCTTACAGAGTGCACCAAACCCCATAGGGTCAGCAGGATGCAGCCCTGGCAATGAACTAACCAGGGCTGCATCTATACATAAAGCTGACTGCAGACGGGCCCGACTGGAGCGGCCGATCCTGACGATTGGGAGTGTCTGCGCGGACGTTTGATCCAGTCGGTCAATATTAAACATGTTTGATCTTCCAGATCGGATCGGGACCATACTCCTAAGATACCGATCGAGTCTGGCCCATCTGCGGTCGCCTTTAGGGCATTCTATGGACATGTTGAACTACACTCTGAGCCCCAATTGTAAATATACTGCACATTGTCGTGTACTGGGTATGGGGCTATTTACTGTAGAGTCATTAGGTTTGTACTGACAGCACTTCTTAATGTTTTCTAAAAATAAAAGCAAAGTGCTGTAAATAGCTTTGTCGCGGTATTACACTGTAATGATGCAATGGTGGCCTTTGGAACTTAACCCGTTGACACCTGTATTGTGAAGCCTTGAATTTGCAGGGATCATTAAGGTTTAAAGATAAAAGATATTGATGAAACAGTCGATAATGAAACAGTCAATGTTCTCAGGGAATCACTTCTTCTATCATCAAGAAAGGCGCTTTAAACCAGCTCTGTTGCTGATCACCAGGAACTAGCCTGATCACTTTACTGACATGTGATATGGGCTTTTTCCGAAAATTGACACAGGACCCCTCGAGACATGGAATATGGACATATTCTTATAATTGACTCGGAACACCCTGACCTGAGTTTTGATTAATAGGCCCTGGTTGACAGATTCTTTGAGAGATGTAATAAGAGTGTAAGGTTTGTGTACAGCTGTGAAGCATGAATAGATTGAGGTGCACCACATTTTCACCATCCCTGCATTCTAGCCTATATATACAGTGCCAATGCCTTGTTTACCTATACCGCCATCTTTCTCACTGGTTGGAGAAGCTGGTTACTTTTGTATGCTGCTAGACGATTGATGATGAAGCATTGCAGGAGGCCATTTTTTAACACTCTACGACTGCTGTCTTTTAAATCGTGGTGAGAACCTAACAATTTGGCCATAACAATACCATGCATTAGTAGTCCCGAATATCTGCACCAGTACGACTGCCCTACCTAACCTTATGTAATTACTGCATAGCTGCTAATCGTTGTGAGCAGTCGTAGGGCAGTTCCTATGATAGCCTGGCTTATTCTCGTCATTTTTAAATAGTAGTGGCTGTGTGTAGTCGTAGTACATTAAGAAATGGCCTCCTGGCAGTGTGTCAGTGTCTAACACCTGAAAGGACTGCTAATGCAATTATGTATCACACCAAGTGGCTGTCATGGTGCATGTAAACGCTTTTCTGGCGAGTAACTTACCAGGGTTATATCGATGCCTCATGCTGCCACCAAGTCGATATATTCAAGGAGGGTCAGCATGATGCACCAATGAAATTTTAACAAATGACTCCATCGCAGCATCATGGGGACTGATAAGCATGATGAACTAATTCATTAGCAGACCCTTACATACCTAATAGCCAAAGTCTGCACGTGAGAAAGAGTATTGAATAGCATTAGGGAAGCATGGTGCGTGTGTTTTAAGCATAGATTCTGCTGTATTGCCTGGGGTATATTGAGTGTGTATGTGTCAGCATATAGCCACTAGGTGGCAGCACCCTTTTAAGGCCATCATTGCAGGAGTGCATCATGCCCACCGGTCGTCATGATACACCATGAAGTGCTGGCAAAACTGTACACCAGAACTTCATAGTCGGTACGTTCGACCCCTGGCTTCGTAACTTACGGAGTTCCGCTCCAATTACTAACTGGGTTTACTTGAGTAAGGCCAGACCCAGACACATGTAGCATAGGAAGTCATGTGACATCTGTTTGTAGCATAGGAATAGTGCACTGTGGGATACAAACAGAGGTCTGAGGCTCTGTAACTTACACAACAACCTGCCCTGACCCATTTATGATGTCACAGACTGGTAGCCAATCCGATAACCCGGCAGGTTACTCAAGTAACTCACGCACGTCAGTTTGGCCAGGGGTCGAATGGACTGAGTGACTCTCTGGGGATGAATCAACCCTGTATGGTCGGCATGATGCACGAATGCAGCCACAGATACATTCATGCATCATGCTGACCAATGAGCACGATGCACACATGCAGTTGCAGCCTTTTAAGGAATAATACATACCCAAGGGGAAGTCTATGTTAAGATATAAACTGTAGTATTAGTAAGGGCCTTTATTTTATGTGAATAACTTCTTCCCGTAGAGATAGCATTGCGCGGCCGATCCGCACACCCCCAGTGGCGTAATGTGTGCCGATCCACCACAGCGGCCGATCTAGTACCGTAGCCTCGTTCAAAATGGCGGACCGGCACTCGTGCGGTGAACTACGGTAACGGATTTTGCTAATTTTCAGTTAATTAAACCCTCTAAAAATATAAAATAAATATAGAACTAAACTCCCCTTGTGTCCTCGGTGGCCGATCCACCCCTCCGGAGTTGTCTCCCCCTCGGGCTAATGCCCTCAGGAGTTGTCTCCCGAGGGGTGGATCAGCCACCTCATACACCACGGTCGTTTAGTTCTATCTATATACTGACTTCGCTGGTTCAATTATCAGCCAATGAAGTAATGTTCACCAACTATTATACTGCTGTCCTCTTGGGGGCAGATGGTACCCATCTGATAACTGTTATCAGAGATAGCCGCTGGTAATCAGTTTCAGCAATGGCACGCCCATTGGACAATCCGCTACCTCGGTATAAACCCCAGGTCAACATGTGCAATACTGGCAATTGGTGCATAAAAACACATATCTTTTCTGCGTTTGTATATGAAGACCACCTCCATTACAGGCCGGTTCCTGAATCAGTCATAAAATAGAACACTATCGCCATAATCTTAGAATCTTAGAACTTAGAAACTTGAATCAGTTAGATGAATATCATGAGCTATCTCGTCCAAACTGTGTCACCGACTCCATAAGCTTTAATTTGATACCAAACATGCTTACATCTGACCATTCGTATCATGATTTTCATGGGCAAATGTAAAAAGAAAAAAAAATCCCAAATTCTAGTTTTTGTGATGCGTACGGTGATGAGGAACCATTTTTTCTTTTTTTCAGGGGCCTAAAAGTTTTTTGTAGATTGTGTAAAGAAAAACCTGAACATTTGTCATTAGAACTTAATGTGACATTATGGTTGTAACAGTCTTTCATGCAGAATATTAAAAAAATTCTCAGCTTTTTTTAGATAACAACTACAGTATCTACATTGTTACATATACAAGATTCTCATCTTATTTATAAGCTTGAATGAGTTTATGACATAAAATATGAAAGTTTGTAGAATCGGCTCACCTTAAAGATTGGCCTGCATAGGAAGTTTTCTTTTACCGGCAATAATCTGTCATGGTATAAAAAAGGTTAAATGGATTTTAATGAAAGTTCATCCAAAGCCATTTGCCATCATGTGCCATCATGTGCCAGTATACTCCTTCATTCATGCATCATGTTTACCTGACAGGGTAAGCGCTGTCCGGCAGTCTTTGAGTGATGCACCAATGAAGTGTTTGCGAGTGGAACCACCCTTCATTGGTGCATCATGATGACGCATGGGCATGATGTGTGCATAAGTGGAATTTAATGGTGACATTTTTTATTCATTTAAAAATTAACATTACACAATAGTTTTGTGAGGCCTTTAAAAGTATGTGAATAAAGTCAATCATAAACAGGTAAAGGGCATGAATCAATACATTCTGGACGAAATTTTATAGATTGCAGAAGCCCTTTACAGAGGTGTAGGAAGCAAATCTTCTTTGGGGGCTCCAGCAGGGGACCCACCTCAACCACCTTGAATTGTCCGCTCAAGCGTAATAGCGCCAACACATATCTATATAAAATTTGTATAGAATGATAATTTTTGATCAGTTTTAGATCTGATTTGCATCCCAGGCCCCCATTTTTCCTATCCCATTGCTATATCAATCTTATTTAAGATGCAAAGTTTTAGCTTCTTGTTCAATTCATTATGAATTCTTGGCAAATCTTTTCCCCCTTTTCCTACGCCCCTGCTTTATGTCCTGCATTGAATGAGAAGATTTATGGATACTTTTGATTTTTTTTTTGTTCCACTCAGAAGGTGGAAAGACCGGAAAAAGAGGCCATTTTGACACATATTGAAATTTTCTTCCATATGACTCAGATAGAAAGGGCACAAACTTACTTGGCCATTTCACTTAATTGTAGTTTTCCATCTTTGTTGGCATCAAATAGTTGTAGCTGGAAAGGATCATAAAAGGTAGCTTCGTGAATTGGATGTGAAAAAGTTATCATATGAAAATAGAATAAGAATCAGTCCCTACTTCTGCCTTGGAGAAGGATTTGTATCAACCCAGTGGGCACAGAACATTGGCTCAGTGATTATGAATCAGCACTGATGAGTAGACGCTGTGTAAATTTTCAAATTTATCCTTATTCCCACATTGTGTCAACTGCGAACCCCATACACATTTAACAACATTGTTTCAACTCAAAGCATACCCACTGGAATGTCATGCCCTCTTTCCCTCATGATGGTGTTAAATAATCCTTGAATAACCCCTCATAGTGATTTGATCTACTTTGAGAAGATAATTCCAAATTGAATAATCCAATTCATTAAAACTCACCATGCTGTCTGTGTACTCTATAAGTTTTTCCTCTGTAACCTCACAGTCCTTCTTTGCCTCCCTCAATAGGTACTTCAGGAAGTTCTGTAAATATAAATGTCAACCATTTTGCAAATGCCTTGGTCTCAATTCAAGTTAACATTTGCATTTTTTTCATGTTATCTTAGCTAGACAAACGATAAATCTAATTAGCATGAAAAGGTAAGTAAAATAACTATACTATTGTTGTTGACAATTTAGAATGCTCTATGTGGCTTTTGGGATGAAGAGTATAGGCCAGGAATTTTAGACTTTGAGGTTAAACAAATTCGGAACAAGCTGGTATTTGCAGGAAAGATGCCCAGGAGGGCATTTCTCAATATGGTACGACTAGACACAACCAGTACGACTTGAACCCATCAATATGAAAGTGCATGATCGTAGGCAACACACTACAATTACTCTGTATGATCAGCACTTAAGGCAGTGATTACATAGGGTTTGGTAGGGCAGTCGTACCAGTGTAATTATTAGCGACTACTAGACGCAGGGCTGTAATGGCATCTAACTGAGGGATCTCACTACGACTTGAAGGGGTCTAGTCATACCATCTTGAGAAATGCCTTCTAGAAGGGTCCTAAATCACATACTAAAACTCCCCAAAAATCCCCTTTGTGCACGCTCAGAAATTCAAGATGGGGTCTGTAGTGGTACTTTTCCTATAGTTCCTAAGCTTTCTAATCTCCACAGGTAGATAAAAATAGCAAAAATGGCAGCAAGATATGACTGTATATTGTTTGAAGTCCAGGGAACAGCATATATACTCTTTTCTCTAATTATAGGGATAACCTGAGTCTAAGAACATTTGATTCCTTAACTCTCAGATTCATGGAATCTAGCTCAAATCCTGTACAATCACCTTTGGCGGCCATTTTTGACACCGTACTAAATAGAAATCATAACTTTAGTGACACTATTCTAATCCCTGGATCTCAAACCATATACAGTCATATCTGGCTACCATTTTAACTATTTTTATCCAGCTATAAAGATCAAAAAGTGTAGGAACTTTACGAAAAGTGCTGTTATGGACGCGATCTTGAATTTCCGAGTGAGCACAAGGGGGGTATTGGGAGAGTTTTAGTATGTGATTTAGGACCTTTCTGGGCATCTTTCCTGAGAAAATCAGCTTTTCCGAATTTGTTTAACCTTGAGGCCCATTTTGATCTAAAATTCCTGGCCTAGTAGGGTTTAAGCACTCAGGTGTGTAATATGGAACTCATTGGCTGAACATATAGGGTCATTTTATTTGACATTAAACAAGTAGCATTATATCAAGAGAGTAGCTCACCTTCAGTTCATCAGCCTCTATGTAGCCACTGCAGTCTTTGTCAAACTCCCTCCATACCTGTGATTAGACATATATGATTCAAGTCTCATAACACAATTCTAAAAATTATTGGGATTTATTTTAACAAATCATATACAATATTCCAAAGGTACGATATTCATGAATCATCATAATTGATGACCGACTGATTTATATTGATATTCTATATTATAAATATTTTGATTTGTATTCCTAGAAATCACCCTCAAATCCCATCAAATGGGTTACACCCTGAGATATAATTAAGGCTTAGAAAACTAAAACCTCTGTAAACTTGGTCCTGTGAATATCCTGTATTTACTTACTCTCATGAATTCCACACTGGACTCTAGTGGGTGGTCACGTCTGAACAAAAGCAGGAAGTTCTCTTCTGTCGGCAAGATTTGAGCCAGCTGAAATGAATAATTTCTAATTTCAGAAATCTATGACTCGTTAATGCCTCCCTTACCCCCCCCCCTCATTCCTGGGCCCTCCTGCCATCCTAGGGACAATATGCAATGCATATAGGGAACAGGACCCCAAGTAGGGAAAGTAGGGACCACCATTGCTTTATCTGGTACCTAGCAAGATAAGCACTGATAACAATAGTATGGTAGTGACCAGTTGCACCCTAAAGATTCTGCAGTGAACAAAGGGAATTATTGGTTGATAATGCATCCCGCTATACCTGCCTATGTGGGGGGTCTAGATGGGGGTCCCCATGTCATATGTCAATTTTAATAAATAACAATGTCCCATGTCATTAAAGTTCTATTTTCCCATGAACCCTTTTTCCCCTATGTTCTTGTCACTAAGATCCGTGTCACATGTCGAACTAAAGAAAAGACCATGTCACCATGTCGATTTTAGGGGTCTAGACCCATTATGCCCACTTGGCAGAAAAACGTTTTTTTGACGTCAAAAAATTTTTTTATTTTGGTTCCTAACTTTGCAAAACGTTTTTTTAAACATCAAAATAACATTTTTACATGTAAAAACATTTTTATATCAGGTTAAAAAAACGTTTTTTTAACGTAAAAGAAATGTAAATAAAAAACGTTTTTATTTGGTTGAAAAAGCAAACGTTTCTATTTGGTTGAAAATTGATTGAAAAAACATTTAAAAACGTTTTTTCAACGTCAAAATAACGTTTTTTTAAAACGTTTTTACCCAAACCAAATAAAAACGTTTGCAAACGTTACAAACACGTTTTTTGCCAAGTGGCCGGTGTGCTCCTGTAGTTGCCAACGAACAATACCATTTACGAGCAGTTGTACTAGTGCAACCACACAGTTTGTGAGTCAGCTCACAAGAAATTCAGCGATGTCTCATGACAGCCCTCAGGGGATGTTTCAATCCCATAGAGTCACCATAATGCATGGACGTGTGATGTAGATCACAAGAGACTCAGGGTTGCAAAACATGTAACCTGAACAGGATTGTCCCATTGGAGGTTTTCCCATTGAGGGTTGTCACATTGAGGGTTGGGAAGTTAACATCATAGATGTCTCGGGTCCAGCATGCATCTGCTATGGAGCTTCTCCATATACTCTCCTTTCATTGTCTGTTGGTAGGTCAACATGGATAAGAAACTCTCTGGCAGCTGATGCCACTACTAAGCCCTCCATCCACCATTATCTTTGCCTTGGCCCCCTCCCCGGCCTTCATCACTTTCCCATTGGAAGGATCGCTTAGTTTACCACCATGTAAACCACTCTTCACCGTTGAACCCTTTCTCTGCAAGAAGGGTTTGTTTTGTTCCAAGAACAGCTAAAGTGTCTTAAAATAAAAACATCTTACTCGACCTCTGTCATAGGATTACTATGGGAATGTGAAAAGGCACAGAAGTGGTGAACAGTACCTAAGCTATATGTTGAAAAATCATAGATCAAATCTTTTTGAGAGGACCTCACTTTTACTTTAAATTTTCACATACTTTGATAAGAGGTGAAAAGTGTACATGGTAGGTTAGATATATATGTTGACTTCTTGTTGACATGACATACACATGTCTCACATGAATATGCTGTCTCTGACATGGACATGAACACATGGAGGCAAAATCTCTTACAAACATCACTGAAATCCGACTTTTATAGGCGACCCTGAGTCAGTGATCTAGCCCTAGAGGGAGGGAATTTTAGAAAGGTTGTTATCATTCTGAAATGCCCTCCAGAGGTGCAACCACGCATCGTGATGACTGCTCGCCTGCACTTCATTGGAGCATCATGCCCACACTCCGAGAGCATATGTATCAACCCCATATATAGGGTCGGCATAATGCTCCAGTTAGTCTCGCAGTCTCGCCGGCAGTCTCGCCAGAACTTCATTGGTGCATCATGATGATCAATTGGCAAGATGCACTCTTGCATCAGCTGCCTTTAAAAGGGTTGAAACCACTCTTGGTATACACTCTATACTACAGTAATGGCCTCTTCTATCTAAGTGCCTTGTCCATAGATCATCATGTATACTCAAGGACCGTATATTGGATTACCGTGCATATGGGGGCGGGCAATCTAATAATGTCCACTTTACCGTCAGTGGAAGGGCACAGGTGTACGTGGTTTAGAGTGTTTGGGGAAACACCAAGGCTATATGGAACACTCTAAAAAATGTGTTTTGTTTTTAAACACTTTTACCTGTATTTAAAACACTTTCTTGTAACACTTTGTTAAACACTTTTTTGGGCAAAACACAAAACACTATTTCAAAAAGTGTTTAAAGATTCAAAAGTGTTTTGATTAAAATGTGTTTTAGATGAAAAAGTGTTTAAATGATTTTGAGAATAAAGTATTTAGGTTCAGAAAGTGTTTAAAATGAGCTTCAGGTAAATTTATGCCCTTACTATTTTTTCATTTTCCTTATAAACCCACGGTCCCAGTTATAGGATTAGTGAGTCCTTCCTACTGCATATTGCTGTGTCTCTGCAGGTACAGAATATTGAATTTATGTTGATAGCAAGTTGATGACGGTTGATCATCCAGTTATCAACATTGATTCTGTGCTAACCAGGCTTGGCCTACAGTCAAGATGAGTTCAAACACACTGATGCACAGAGTTAGTCAGTGAGTTTAGGACTTGGATGTATGTATTAATCCTGAATGTTACAAAATGGGTCTTTATCATGGGTTACATTGGAATCAAGGTATTGAGAAGGTAATTTCTAGATATTTCTTTTACAAATCCATTCTAAGATAAAGTGTCAATGTTACGTTCTATCAGGATGCTGTGTATCATTATCATTTATACTTAAATTCAGACATTTGTGTCCATATGAATGTTACAATAGTAGCATCATAGGTGGCCCCTGCCACCTGGTGAGTTGGATTGAAACCAAGTATTAAAACACTTTATAAACCTAAACACTTTTGCAGGAAAAGTGTAAAGTGTTTTAGGAAAAGTGTTTAGATGATGAAAATGTGTTTTACCAAAATGTGTTTTACTTAAAACACATTTTTTAGAGTGAAGCTGATGTAAATGTCTACAGGTATTGGAAGCTTTGGCATCAGGAGGTCATTTCTTAAGGCACTACGATCACAAATAGCCCTATGGTCAGTGGCGGATTTAGAGTGGGGGGCGCGGGCCCCCCCCCGTTTTTTGCCAGTACTTAAGAGTTAAATTACATATTTTCAACCCCAAAAAAATTGCTAAAAATCAAGGGATGCGCCCCATCCTATTGGGCCGCGCCCTCTCCTTTTCAAAATCCTGGATCCACCACTGTATTGGTTGCAAATGTCAACACTATTACAGTCACCTCTCACCTTACGATTCACCCCTAGAAATTAACTCCCCAGACCTGGAGGGTGTTGCTCCTATTGTAAAAAGAGCTGTGAGTATGTGCCCTCTTTTCTAAACAAGTCGTGTACTGCTTCACCAAAGTACTTGCACTCACCACATCAGTCTGAAAAGTCACCTGCCTTGTTTAAAACAGAGAGAGAGCTACACTATCAGGTACTTACTCATGTCACACACTCTATAGTATATTATACTGACTGACTTCTCCCAACTAGGTACCTACTCAAATCCCCCTTTTTTAGCACCGTACTTGAAGGACCACTTGTGAGCAACAAAATGGACAAGTTATAGCGACATGAAAAGAAAGGACTGGAAATGAGGGCATTTTTAGCCAGCTCTTCCTTTTACTATAAAAGCAACAGCCTCCAGCATTCAAATATCATGACAACAAATGGGCATGATGCATTAATGCGCTATCAGAATTGTTAACTGTTAACACTGTTGAGACTACCATTGGCATACACTTTACAGCACAGCAATGGCCTCTTCTAAGTGCCTTCTACTAAAAGCCTGTCCATAGATCATCATGAATACTTGAGGACTGTATATTGGATTACCGTGCATACGGGGGCGGGCAATCTAATTATGTCCACTTACTGTCAGTGGAAGGGCACAGGGAGAGGCATAGGTGGTTTAGGGTGCTTGGAGGTACAGCAATGGTAAAAACTGATGTAAATGTGTTGGCACTTTTTGCCATCGTACCTGAGGTCTTCAGAATTGTCTAACATGCTTCCTAATCTGCGCAATGGTTTATACCAGTATACACTTGATGCAGAGGGGAGGTAAGATGCACCAATGAAATAGCAGTAACAATCGGTTGGCATATATAGCAAGGATGTTCTGATTCTCACCATTTTATTCATGTATCAGTCTAACACAAGGTTTGTTGCGCGCATGCATCTTTAAGGCATCATATGGACTTCAAATGGACAAAACATTTGAGGCGTTCGGGTAGCGGTTTTCTTACATTTTGCAGTGCATTGTGGGTGGGGGTGACCTCGAACGCTAACTACACAACCTTAGCTTGTTCCCTCCACCCTCTTCCACCCCAGCCAGGTCTGGCTAGGTACCAGTCCTTAACTATGCTTGGGAGTGTAGTAAGTTGACTCAGGGATCAACATTGACCCACATGGGCAGGACCAATAGGGGGTGGCCTTACAAACCAGCATTGATCCCTCGGCCATACCACGAACGCCTCGATAAACACCACTGAGGCCACTGTTGATATACACTTAAACTTTACAGCCTTGTAATGGCCTCTTCTATCTAAGTGTCTTGTACTAAAAGCTTGTACAGAGATCACCAAGGCTATATGGAAACTAATGTAAATATCTACAGGTATTCAACATTTTTCCATCACACCTGAGGTCGTCAGAATGGTCTAGCATTGATAGCTAATCAGTCAAATGGTTAATCATACACTTCCACAGGGGAGGTATGATGCACCAATGAAATAGTGGAAATGCGCCACAAACCAATCGGTCGGTATATAGCAATCGTGAATTTCAGGATGCTCTCAAACTCAGTATTTTCATGAAATCAGGAAATAGGGCTGGGTTTTCTTTAAGGCACACAGCCCTACAGTTGGAAATGTCAATACTTTTCCTTTTATTTAATACTTTGGTATGACTTATAGGGTCCAGACATACTGAGAAATGACTATAGGTATGATAGGAAATAATAAAGTCTGGTGTGTTTCAGAAGTTTAGTAATGTTTACAATTAGACATGGAGCTGTTCAGCAACAAGCTCATGAAAGAGGCCACGATGTTCAATGGTGCCATCATGACAACAAAATTATGGGGATTCCAAACAGTGTTTCTTGGTGATGGCAAGTTGCATGCAATGTCTGAAAATTGGCATTTTCCAAAAGAGAGAAAATTGGAAAAAAAATGGAAAAATCTAAATGGGTCACTGACACCAAAATTTGACAGCAGTGATACCATAGTTCCCTACACCTTATGGGTTTGCTAAAAAAATTTACAATGAAATAACTTTTGAACTAGTCAATGGATACTCGAAATTTGAAAACCTATGGGTAGCTGATATGCCCCCACAATGGCCTACAGCTACTTTTGAATTTATTTGAGACATTGGGACGATTGTACCCTCCTCTAATCAACCTCATCCTATAATGCACACTAGGGGCTTATTCCAAAAGTGAGTGTCCGACAGCTTCTAACAAATCGAGCCCTTCTGCCAAGTCCAATTGTTACCTGATAGGGGCCTAACAGTGCCTGGTAGCGAGCCGATTGTCTGAAATCATCACAGATGCAATCCTGTGCATTGCTGATGCCAAAATGAGGTTAGAATCTGCTTTGGCAGAATCAATGCTTTAGCAACCCGACAAAATCAATAACTGTGATGTAATGAAGTTGTATGTTACATAGGGTAGAAGTTACCTCGGAAATTTCAATTCGTTCGTCTTCGTTTTCATCGAAAGCATCCATGAAAACATCTTTTACATGTGCCAGAGCTGAGTCGGAGATCACCTGGAAATACAAACAGAATCATCATCAGCATTAGTTTGCCATAGTGTGTTGAATATTGAGGAGGAACTTAGATAGAGAAAGAATGAATAAACAGAGGGTCACAAATATTGATACAAACTGAGCATTTCTTCATGAGATAGCCTCAAAGCAGTGGAATAGTATTTTGAGGTTAGCAAGTGAAGAAACATTAATTGGAGCAATTAATGTGGATCTCTGTATTCATTTCATGTTGCCTTGGTATAAAAAGTCCTCAAAGATTACATTTTGCCAAGGGGTTTGAGGCTACTTTGATGATATCATATATAGTGGAGAATGAGGCCGTGTAGAATGATATCAATCTTCTGCATGCTCCTGTGAAGAATGAGTCTTCCCATACTATAATGAAGCTCGAAATAAATTTGAGTACATTCTGGGAAAATCTTTTCCCATGATATTTCACCGAGATTTCTTTACTGTACTCTGGTTAACCTACTTCTTCTAAAAAAAGTACCGAGATCGAGTTGGTGGCCCCGGAAGTGTGAAAACGGAAGTAGAGTCTTGCGAGATTGACACTTTCTTAGAACCTTAGGTTTCATAAATCTGATCCCCTAAAATCACAATTTTCTTAAATTGCCTACACATTGTGTTATCTAGCATGAATGTTAAACTCAACTCTTATGGCAAATTTTCTTTAGTAATTGCAAATGATGATTTTTTTTTTCTTTTAATGTTGTCAACATTTGCAATCTCACTCTCCGCTGGACCTGTCAGTAACCAGCTACACCTGCACTGCCCCTGTGATTAAAACAAGAACTAGAAGTTGGTCTCAGTTTCGTAAATAGTAATAATTCTAATCTTATGTGCTGCAGAGCTTACGATTAAATCTTATGTCTAAAAAAGATTTAATAATATGTATTATCTGCAAGAGGGTTTCAAAATGTGATAACTTTTTGTCCATTATCACAGCGCCATAGGCGCTGGTGCATTGTAGAAATTAGACTGCTTCACTGCACCATTGTGGTTTACTGTGTACAGAGTTACATAGTAGAGTCAACAGGCAATTTGAGACTTTTTGGAGAGGAGGAATATCTCACTTTAGCCTGTTTCTGTCTTAACTGTACCCTCTTGGCTTAATAGTCCCCCTGTCTCCCTCCCCTCTGTCCCCCTCTCCATCTCCACCCCTCTGCTATCTCTCCTTTCTTTCTCTCTGTCAGCCTCTCTGTTTCTCTCTCTCTCTGTCTGTCTCTGTCTCTCTCCGTCTTTGTCTGTCTGTCTGTCTCTGTCTCTGTCTGTCTGTCTGTCTGTCTGTCTGTCTGTCTGTCTCTCTCTCTCTCTCTCTCTCTCTCTCTCTCTCTCTCTCTCTCTCTCTCCTTCCTTGGTATTAATAATCATTATAAATAAATAAATCATTTGATTGAAACGGCATTCATCCTTTCAGCCCGCTGGTCCTTTTCGGTTGATACAAACATAAATTATTGCAAACACCTGTATACACCAGTAAGAAATACACATAAGACCTTGAGACATTTCATTGGGTTGATGGTAGTCTGACGGCCACCTTTGGTACTATAATGGCCGATTATAATGGCCATCAAATTGTTAAACCTTTAAGGGCCGCTGCCGCATTAATGCATCATGTCCATCGTCATGATGCACCAATGTAGTGCTCGCAAGACTGCTCTGCAGCACTTCATTGGAGCATCATGCAGACCCTTCAGGGTTTATACATTTACTCCCAGAGGGTCGGCATGATGCTCCAATGAAATGTTGGTGAGTAGTCTCGCCAACACTTCATTGGTGCATCATGACAAGCAATGGGCATGATGCATTAATGCATCAGGGGCCCTTAAAGGGTTAAGACTAAGGCACCAGCAGGTGGCACCACTAGGTTGTTTATAGCTCACTGTAGGTGAAGAAAGGTTGCCATGGCAACAAATGATCCTGTAGTACAAACTACTACAGAGAAGACCCGGATGTGGCCATACTGGTGTTTCTTTTGTGTCAGTGTTGTCTAAACCTTTAACCATTGGAAGGAATTAAGATTAACCTTTAACTATTTGAGGGACTTAAGATTAACCTTTAACTATTTGAAGGAATTAAGGTTAACCTTTAACTATTTGAAGGACTTAAGGTTAACCTTTAACCATTTGAAGGACTAAAGTAAATTAATGTATCATACCTGTTTAATGTGGCATATGAGAGCCTTGGTGAGTTGCTCATCAGGGCCTGATCCTGGGGGGCACTTCACATGTTTGACATACACATGTGTGCGGCTGGCAAGGGTACTTTTTCAATCCTAAATCTCCCTAGGCAAGGGTCTACTTTTGGGAAATCTCCCTAGGCAAGGGTACATTTTTGGTAAAAAAATGCCGCGAATGCGCTTAATTTTTCATGAAATTTGCAATTATTACCCCAACATTGTACCATTCCCTCCAAATTTTCCCTAGACAAGGGTCTACTTTTTTTCAAAATCTCCCTAAGCAAGGGTCAGGGTTGCAAAACCTCCAGCCGCACACCTGTGTCAAAAAAGAATTGAGTGCCCCCCCCCTCGACCCCATTCAGTTGATACATTCTCGGAGAGTCAGCATGATGCTCCAATGAAGTGCTGGAGACTAGACTCACTTTCACCTCATTTTTGCATCATGCCAACCTGATGACATGATAAGGTAACGCTAGACTCCACCTGTTGTGTTGTGCTGTTAGAATGTTTATCTACTGTAATGGCTCATTTACGCACCATGGTCTCAAATGAGCGCCGGTCTTGAATAAGCCCCAGGGGTACAGAGGTATTGACAACAATCTTAAGCATTAGAAGCAGTATTCACATAAGCAGCCAACAGGGGTATCAAAATCAATGAGCGCCTGGCACTTAAACGGACCAATGCGGCAGTTGTGTAAGAGCTATGGGAAGATCAGCAAGGTGGTGTTCAGGAATAGTTAGGGTACTGTAATTATTTACTAGCACTCTGTAATTAACCTAATACTACAGCTCTCAGATCTGCACCTCAGAAGGGCAATCTTTTGCAGGTGGTGGTAGGATCATCAAAGCTGCAGCTTTAACCTTAGGAGGCTGAAGCGAGTTAATAACCAGGGCTGTACTTATGCATCATACTCTCAAAGTAAGCAGGGTGCATGAAGCCACCCTTATTTCTATAATAGCTAATATTGCCCACCCTTATTTCTATAATTGCTAGTATTGCATTGAGCCACCCTTATTTCTATAATTGCTAATATTGGCCACCCTTATTTCTATAATTGCTAGTATTGCATTAAGCCACCCTTATTTCTATAATTGCTAATATTGGCCACCCTTATTTCTATAATTGCTAGTATTGCACTGAGCCTAACTTATTTCTATAATTGCTAGTATTGCACTGAGCCACCCTTATTTCTATAATTGCTAGTATTGCATTGAGCCTAACATATTTCTATAATTGCTAGTATTGCATTGAGCCACCCTTATTTCTATAATTGCTAGTATTGCATTGAGCCTAACATATTTCTATAATTGCTAGTATTGCATTAAGCCATCCTTATTTCTATAGTTGGTAGTATTGCATTGAGCCACCCTTATTTCTATAATTGCTAGTGTTGCATTAAGCCATCCTTATTTATATAATTGCTAGTATTGCATTAAGCCAACCCTTATTTCTATAATTGCTAGTATTGCATTAAGCCAACCCTTATTTCTATAATTGCTAGTGTAGGGGTATGGTATTTTACACTTTAACGTTCATGCACCCGTGAGACTCAGACCTAGGTCCTTCGGGTGTGGTGGGGGAATCCGGATGGCAGGTGGCAGCACCTGCCTCTGGGTTCGTATCCACTACACCAGGGGGCCTACCACTCGTCCGCCACACGTCACGTGGCCGGTCTGAGTTTCGCGGGCTTTTCCCCTATATAAGGCTGGTCCTAGCCCTAGGTTCCTCAGTAGTGGTTTACCCACTGCTCAACCAGGTTGTTACCCGAAAGGGTAACCGAATGCACTAGCAGCATGTAGTCCTCTGAGGCTGTGATCGTATGTAACGCAAGCTCTGAAATAAAAGCTCGGTTGCCTACCCGGAAACTTTTCTCTCTCTTCGTTATGATTTAATCTAACTTAACGAGACGAACCACTACACTGGTGCCGTGACCAGTTGGTCTTCGGGTAAGCGCAGTCAGAAATGACTGAGCTGAGCCCAGTTAGGGGAAATGGCTCAAATCGTGAGCTAGACTCCCCGATGGAGGATGGTGAAATCAAGTCACCACCCCAAGGTACGGAGTGGAGGGATCCACTAGAACACTACCCTGATGGGTTAGAAGATGTAAGAAGAAACTTACATCATGAACTGGATGAATTTGGAGACTCCTTATTCATGCCAGGAGGTACTTCGAAACCTGCACCAATGCATAAAAGTACTGCTCAATTTGGTAAATTACCATTTGAGGTACCAAAGCCTAGTGCAGGTATGTTTGAAACTCCATACAGTTCTCGAATTAAACACCAAAAATGTGGATTCGAAAAGAACAAAATGGACGAGCTTGAAGACATGAGAGCTGAATACGAGAAGATCCAGAAGGATCTTATTACACTGACCGGAACCCGAGACAAGATTCTGACTGAAAACAAACAGTTGATATCGGAACGTCTCGATTACGATCAGAGTTGTAGACGCCAACAACAATTGTTGTTGGATCAGATGGAGAAAGAAAAGCAAGATTTTCAACTCCAGCACGAACAGTATCGTGATGCACTATATACGGCGGATCTGGAATACAGAGCCTCGTATGATGAGTTGAATAGAACTAAACAAGAGTTAAATTCAACTCAATCGGCCTACGGCAAGTATCAAGAAGAGCTGAAGAAAATAGAATCAGCCTTCAAAGATGCTCGGGAAACGTACCAAAAACAGACCGATGAGCATGAAAAACTCAAAGATCAATTGATACGCGAATCCACAGATTTGGCTGTTAAACAGACTAAAATGATGGATGATTATTCCGAACTGGAGGCTAAAGCTATCCAGATGTCAAAGTATCTAGAAGATACTGGTCGTGCAGTAGGCACTCTTGAATCAGACTTCACTGTTTCAGGAATTGCCCTAAACACGACAAGTAACCAGATGTTCTCTTTGAGGGGCAATGACGGGGTAACAGAGACAACTGTACCTCGTTATGAAGGAGTAAAGAGTCATCAGGTTAGATTTACAGATAATACCTCTATACCTCTTGGTCTAGGTACGGGAAATAAAGGGGATAATTCTGCGAGTGGAGCTAAACAAAGCCGCTCGGCAGGAAGCTCCACCTTTGACGGCGGATGGCCACAACAGTCACCTTTAGGGGGACCAAATGGCCCGTATGCCCAGTATGGATGGAATCAGTCCCAAACAGGAACGAATCCGTCCAATGGTAACACCCGGAACACGTCCGGAGGAACAACCGGACGAGCACCCGGAGGTTCCAGTACAGCTGGGGGGCAATCCGGATGTGATCAAGGATCCGGACCCTCAAGCGATCGTTCCAGGAGCAGACCCTCTGCCAGTGGGACTGGTTTCAATAATGGAAATCAGTCGTATGGAACAGGAGGAAACACTAATCCCAATAGTGGTTTCTTTAGCTTTGGTGGAAATACACAACCCACCAATGGTCCAGGGCCGGCTCCCCAAACCAGTGGATACACCTTTTCACAGGTGCCTCCATACGGAGCAGGGGGATCAGGAGGTGGAGGAGGACCACCATCCGGAGGCTTTGGAAGTACTTATGGTACGAATCCTCCAAGGAAAAAGAGACTCAGTCGCCGAGTATCTCTTTCTCCAGGGTTACAAGCGCTGCATGATTCTAATGCAGCGATTGCTAACTTAGGTGTTGATTGTTACAATCAAGGTCTGGACGATACGGAGATCATGGAATGGAGTAAGGGTTTAACCCTTACTGGATCCACGAATCCGGCTCGTAGAGTAGCTAAGATACCTACCCCCTTTAATGCCAAGAACCCTTGGAAGGAGGAGTATCAAGGCTGCGCGGATGTCTTTAACTGCAATGGATGGGGTAAAGCGGAAGCTCTGCCTTATTTAGTATGCTGGTTAAAGGAAGGCGACGGAAAAGGAGCCGTGGAACAATGGAGAGATTCTCAAATAACAGGACTCTCAGCCCATATGAAGTATGATGAACTCATAGAGATTGCTTCATATTTATATGGGAATATAGTTGGAGAAGACCCTTGGCTGACGTTCACTAAAAGAACACAGAAGCCCAAGGAGTCTGCCAAAGTGTTCGGCTTAGAATGTCAACGACTGTTGCATAAAGCCAGACCTCAATGGAGACTAGATGATGAATGCTTCCTAGATGAGATGTTTAAACAATTCATTGAAGGATTGCGGAATCAAGAACACAGGACAGTAGCCTGTGAAGCTTGGAAGAATGATGCCTCTTTGACAGATTTGTTCCAGTCCCTAGATCATTATGATCGAAAGGCCCGTATCTTTGCCGGGAAGGTACCCCAACGGATGTCAGCAATGATAATCCCGGAGGGAATACCCGAAACCGATTCATCCGAATCAGGGGAACCTGACGAAGATGAAAACGTTGGGGCCATTGGCCAAGGGAACCCCCGGTACAACCGGAACTGGGGAAAGAAACCGGGTTACGTCAAGGAGAAAGTGATCACTTCTAAACCTCCTGTGACTCAACCCGATACCAAACCCACGACGGGTCCTTCTTTATCAGAGGACCTGGTTAACAATTTGGTAAAGAAGATTACTGAAAATCTTAGGAGGCCTAAGCCTGATAGGACTGTTGTGACATGCTTCCGATGTCAGGAAACTGGGCATTATGCTGCCGAGTGTGAGGCAGATAAGCCAGTTTATAGAAACACTCGTTACCGGAGCAATCCGGGTAAGGAGGACTCAGTGAAGAAGGAAAACTGAGAGGGGGTGTCCACAATGGCAACCGGATTACCCCCAGAGTGAGTGATTGCCATGACTGCCAGCCTATCGCAGCTTGCGGTACTGGCAAGAATCCTCTAGCGATTTCGCCCAGCAGTGAAGCTAAGGAGCCTGATCAGTTCCTTACTCATGAGGCTGGGGAGACTGATAGTACACCAGGTGTCAAGAACCGGCAGAAGAACACAGAGGGGAAACCCGATATCAGTCCAGAGGGAGCGGCCAATGAGTTGGCCAGGGTGGGGTGTGCCCAGTTCCCCCCGGGTCATCCTTGTCTCGAATTCTTAAAGGGATGTGGATTTGACCTCGGCGCTAAGACGGAACTTGCTAAGTATGCAAGTAGTCCTACCTACTTGAAAGGTAGGAGGTGGTACGCAGTTGTATCTGTGAGTGGTAGATCCGCTGAGTTTCTTGTCGATACGGGTGCTAGCCACTCCTGTATTGCTAAGAGATTCTACGATCTTTTGCCTACGAATCATGAAACTTTCACAACGGAAGGAAATGCTCGTACGGCCGACGGTAGCATGATACAAACGTTCGGTAGAACATGTATGAGGTTCAGTCTACAGGAAGATAAGGACTTCATCCTTACCCCTACTGTGGCGAACATCGCGGATGATGGTATACTCGGTCTGGATTTTGCTGCATTATATGGAGCAAGGTTAGATTCCCAGAGGGGAATATTGGAAGTGAGAGACCCGTACCATCTCGAAGTACAATGTGTACTTAGGCAAGTAAGCAGTGTAGCCAGTGTAGCCCAGACTGTTAAGATACCACCAGGCACAGCCTGTGATGTCTTATGTCGAGCGGACAGACAGTTTTCAGGAAAAACTGGAGTTGTAGAGCCAGACATGGCCATGTTGTCAAGTATCGGATTGGAATCCGCTGATGTTCTAGTAGCTAACGCTGCTTGGACGGTGGTTCCTATATCCAATACCGGTAACAAGACTGTCTATGTACAGAAGGATACGATCCTTGGATCGGTTGTCTTATCCGAATTGATAGAAGACTGTAAACATGTTTCGGCACCCGGAGCCCCTTCCTCACCCGAAAGGAGCCCGGAACTAGACACTCTAGTAGCCGAAAGCCATGTAGAAAGTGATGAACAACGTGAAGCTCTAACTGACTTGTTGTACAAGTACCGTAAAGCTTTTGCAGCACCGAGTGAACAATTGGGGCGTACCGATAAAGTACTGCATACGATTGACACTGGTGAGAATGAACCTTTTAAGATTCCTTATAGAAGACTCCCACTAGCCAAAAAAAAGGTAGCTGAGGAGGAGATAGCTAAAATGCTTGAACAGGATGTAATAATTCCATCAACCAGTCCTTGGTCTAGCCCTGTGTGCATGGTGACCAAGAAAGATGGTAGCATCCGTTTCTGCATAGATTACCGGAAATTGAATGGTATGACCAAGAAGAATTCATATCCCTTACCACGGATCGATGAGACTATAGACTCCCTTGGAGGTAAGCAATGGTATTGCTCTCTAGACTTACAATCCGGGTACTGGCAAGTGGGTATGCATCCGAAAGATATGGAGAAGACGGCCTTTTCCAGTCATATTGGATTATTCCAGTATAATGTGATGCCGTTTGGATTGTGCAATGCACCGGCGACATTTGAAGCCATGATGGAAACTTTATTAAGTGACCTTTTATGGAAGAAATGTCTCGTCTATCTAGACGATGTGATTGTCTTTGGAAAGACATACGAAGAATGCTTGGAAAATTTAGGTATGGTCCTGGAAAGGATCATAACTAATGGTTTGAAGCTGAAACCCAAGAAGTGCGATCTTTTCAAAAGATCTATTAATTACTTGGGGCGAATAATCTCGAATGAAGGGATTAAAGCCGATCCGGAGAAACTGGATGCCGTGTCAAATTGGCAAGCACCCACGAATGCGAAAGAAGTTAGGTCCTTCCTCGGATTCTGTTCCTACTACCGGGACTTTATCCCAGGATATTCAAGGGTTGCCTTTCCTATCCAGAGTTTGTCCCACTGGACACCCGGGATCAGAAAGGAACGATTCCCTTGGGGACCCGAGCAAGACGAGGCCTTTATGAAAATAAAGGATTTGTTTGCTATCACACCTGTGTTGAGATACCCCACGGAGAATGATCATTTCATTCTAGATACTGATGCTAGTAATGAAAGCATAGGAGCCGCCCTTTCTCAGGTCCAGGATGGGGTCGAAGTTCCTATAGCCTTCGCTAGTAACACGTTGAGTAAATCTCAAAGAAACTATTGTACCACTAAACGTGAGTTGTTGGCTGTGGTGGTCTATACGAAGAAGTTCAAGCACTTTTTGTGGGGGAGTGATTTCACTCTACGGACTGATCACTCTTCCCTCAGATGGTTATTGAACTTCAAAGATGCAGAGGGGATGATAGGTCGCTGGTTAGCGCACCTATCCGAATTCGGTCTAAATCACAGCCAGATTGAACACCGAGCCGGGGCAAAGCATTTGAATGCAGATGCTTTGTCTAGAATCCCAGTGAGGAAATGTGCAAATGCTGAGTGCACTGATTGTGGAGCACACAATGCTGTGTTGGCAGGGGTTCGAGTTCCATTCGAAACCCATCCGGAACATGTCTTGAATTGGTCCTTGGAGACCATCAGGCAGTTCCAGAAGTCTGATGCAGTCACATCACGTTTGATTAAATTCCTTAATCAGGGTATCTGTCCCCCAAGACCCGTAGTGTCATTGGAGAACAGAGAGATGAGACGATTCTTAGCTCAATGGGCCGAGCTAAAAGTCCGGGATGGTATTCTGTTTCGATGGAAGAACCATTCTAATAGGAACAAAACCTTGCAAGTTGTCATACCTAGTGCTATGCGACGAGATATTATGTATTTCTGTCATGGACATAGAACTAGTGGGCACTTTGGAAAGAAAAGGTCTCTAGAACGTCTGACCAGACGATACTATTGGCCCGGCATGAGTACAGATCTCACCCGATGGGTGGAGACCTGTCCCGAGTGCTGTAAGAACAAACCAGGACCCGGGTTAGGCAAGCTGCCATTATCCCAGGAACTGTTTGGTGTAAGGTTTGCTAGAATAGCTGTTGACATTATTAGTGGGATTCCCCCCACTCCTAGTGGCAACACGTGTATGATGGTCGTGTCTGATTATTATACCAAGTACACCCGAGTGTTCCCTTTACCGGATCATAAGGCTGTTACTTGTGCTATGGCCTTTGTAAAAGGGTGGGTGCTGCACCTAGGTGTCCCACTCATGTTACATAGTGACCAAGGCAGAGAATTTGAGTCTAGTCTGTGGCAGGAGATGTGTAATTGTCTGGCGATCTGCAAGACAAGAACTAATCCCTATAGACCACAGAGCGATGGACAAGTAGAGAGATTCAATAGGACTTTGATCCAAGTATTGAAGTCTCTGGTAAATGAGCAGATGGATGATTGGGATGAACAATGTGAATTCGTGGTACATGCCTATAATGGCACTGTGCATTCGAGCACAAACTGTTCTCCTAATCTCCTCGTTTTTGGAGAGGATTTGATTATGCCAGCCGATTTGGTGTTCGGCGTAATAAGAATGAATCCGGAAGCCCCTTGCCAGGTGATGTTTGTAGAATCCCTACGGGATAATTTCAAACAAGCCTATGAGAGGGTTAGAGACGAGTTGCAGAAAACTGCGCGTTGGCAGAAAGTTGGCTATGACACAGGTCTAAAAGCTAGATTTTTTAATCTAGGGGATAGAGTACTGCGTCTACACCAACCTCTAGCTAACCTGAAATTAGCCAGTAATTGGGATGGACCTTTCACTATAACTCAGGTTATTAGTGATTGCACAGTGATTATTAAATCACAGCTTGGTAAATGTTACAAGTCAAATGTAGCGAGACTACGCCCATGGAGGGGGAGGGATACCTCCACCGAAATGTACGGCGATGGTCTATTGGAAGTAATGGAACAGAGTCGTGTTAAGCAACTCGAAGTGGTACCGACCCGAAAGCGAGGACCCGGGCGGCCACGGAAGGTTGCAGACCCGAAGAGGGTGGTGCCCCCTGTCGTAACATCCGGAAAGCAGGGGAAGATACAAAAAGTCTCGGCAGGCGCAGGTAAAAATAAGAGGAAAGGTCCCTCTAAGGCTAAGAAGACCTTGGAAAAGGCTCTTATGGATACCAGGTCAATAAAAGAGGCCTCAAAACCTCTTAGACGCAGTCCAAGGTTGCTACAGACTGCCGTAACCTAGCCTGTTAACACAACGAGTGTGTTGTCCTGTACTGTGTACTGTTATATGTTGTAACCTAGTTCAATGTATATTTGAGCCGGTCAAGAGTCTCTGGAAAAGGTCCTATGACAATGAACCCATGGTTTTGGACGGATAATCCGGTGGATATGCTTATGCTATCCATAAACTCCAGAATACCTAGCGAATTGTCATAGTCGAACCCTGAGTACGGACGGACGACCGATCGGGTATTGTATTGTTTTTATGTAAGGGCGCGTGACCTAATTAAGGGCACGCGGGAAAGTTGTTGACCCATTTTCGAATGGTCACGTGAGGCGCCGGTTTGATCATGCGCAGCGATTCAAGTTCGAGTATCCCGCCATATTGTCTTATTCCTGCGAAGGAAGAAGACGTGGCCGAGGGTGGTCTTGCTCTTGTTGGAGTCTGATAGCCCGTGACAGCCATATTCCGAGGTGTGCCCTCGTTAAAAGGCACCCGCCTTTCACTGGGTAAGCAGTACTCACTGCTTATCCGGTGGATTGGGATATTTTATCCCCGAACAGCCACTTCTGTCGATGGCAGAAGAGGCCGTCCGTCTTGGCGGCGGTGCCGGTGCCAGCACCCCGCCAGAGTATGGAAGTGGTTCTCCCAAGAGTCCCACTTATACATACGACGATCAGCAATACGATGCTGATTGTGATCAAATGGATCAACAAATGAATGTTGATCAGTACTTCTCTGGAGTAGACGATAGCGACGTAGAATCGTTCTACGACGCATCCGACAACTCCAGACAAGTTAGTCCTGAACGCCGAGGCGTTCAACAACAAATTGATGGTGGGAGTACCTCATTCGGTGCTTTGGGACCTGCTTCTCCGGTTGACAGGCCAATGCACCTAGAGCTGCCCTTCCCAGACAGTCCCGAATGGCATGATGTAGCCGGTCCATATGACGGACGGATGTTAGCAATTTCCGAGGAAATGCTGATACCCACCTGTTATGGGACGCCCAGAGAGGTTGACGAGCGTGTTGTCAACGCAATCTGGGAATGTGCTCATCCGCAGTGGGCTAATACCTTTCCGGAGTCCTGGTTGATGGATTACCATCAGATGGCCAAAGGATTGGTAGTCCACTTATGGTTTCGTAAAGCCGTCTGGGACGCAGAAATGGCTTTCCGAAGGAATACCTCTTATAGGCCTTCCTATGTGTCTGACAAAACGGGTTACACCGGTGTCAAGGCAGATGAGGTCTCTAGATACATAGACAGAGACCAGATCCTACTGTTAAGCACAGCGGATGAGTATGAAGCAGCAGGTAACGCTGTTGTGGATTACTGTCCAGGGGTCCCTATTACGTCTCAAACCATTGAGGCAGAAGAGGCCCGTATTGGTGTGTCTCCACTAGACAGACTCGGGGTAATACAAGACCTCGTAGTACGTCTATTGGAGAGACAGTATGCACTGGCGCATCCGGAGTTAGTACCCGGACCCGCACCCGTGCAAGTAACAGCCAAGATGGCCGATCGGATGGACCGTCTCATGTCTCCTGCTGAAGCTCCCACCTTGGGAGGCGCAGCAGTAGTACCTGAGAAGGCCCTACCTGATGCAGATGTTTCCCTTAAAACTGCTCAGTCTACCCCTACGAAGACTGAGCAAGTAAAGGAGAAAGCAGCTGGTGGAAAGGGTAAAACAACCCCCACCAAAGGTAAGGGTAAAGGGAAGCGGTCAGGAACCGAACCCTCTACCAGCACGAGTGTGGACGACAGTACCCGAACCCGTCGGGTGTCTCCACGCTCGGCCAATAAGAAGGGCGCTAAGGCTTCGGATGTCTCCGGCAACGAGACGGACGCATCCGAGCCTGGCACTTCTACTAACGGCAGATCCCGCAGGAGGAATAAGAAGAAGGTTGACCAACGCAAACCTGAACCTATCGAGGTAGACGTTAAAGCTGATAATACAGAAGCTGAACCGGCTGTCCCAACCGTAAAAGTTGAGCTCGGTGTGCCAATCGTCAAGCTACACGACGTAATGGCCGATTTGAGTGGAGACGCTCAAGATGCTGCAGCCCAGGTCCTCGCGGGTCAACAACCCGTTGTGCAACCTGTGGATGTACCATCCGACCCGGAGGGAGAGGAGCCGGTTGACCCAGTTGTGGATGTCACTCCGACTGACGAGCAAGAGGCTGCTATCTGGGCTAACGCCAATAGCAACTTTGCCGACTTCATTCCTCTACACAGGGGACACCTGAAGGGGAGTAAATCCGTATGGAGACTGCCCCCTCGGATCACCTGTGAGAGGCAGGAAGATATGGAGGAGTGGCTTCGCAAGAAGCTCTCTGATAGAAAGCCGGCCAATATGTACTGGATCTATTGGGAATTCGTTAAGAATTCGCCCAATGGTCTGTACAATTATGACCAGAAGGGCAAGCTCAAGTTTGCTCTAGATGAGTACTACGGGGAGGATCGTAAGGATTGTCCCTTCCAACGTTGTACTCAAAGTGAGGGTGAGGTTGAATTCTTCATCGAGAAAGACGCGTTCCTTCGTCATCTCGTGGAGGTTCATATGCACCAGAGGCCGGAATATGTCTGCGACCGAGAGGTTGGCAAGAAATGTGCTAAATGCACAGGATGTGTCACCCCCCGACGCGGAGACATGGTCCGGCACTATGTGACTTCGCATGGAGAGGGCCTGGAGGCAGCCATAGATCGGGTGATGAAAATTCACTCCGAACTCTATGGCAACCTTAGGGGCCTCAATGCAGAGAAGTTGGCTTCCCTCACACCGAGTACGAAGCAGTTTGCGCCTACGGTTCCTGGTACTAACCAGAAACTAAAGGCTCGGTTTGCCCAGACTCCCGGGTCCGGCAAACTAGAGTACGCTCAGGAGGAGTACGATCTGTTAAACGAATGGAGAAGCAACAAGGCCCGCCGTCGTGGTGGGGCTTATGTAACTCCATCCGGAGAACAGGTCCGAAGCCGCAGGGATTACCGCCAGGGACCCTCTGTAGCAGATAGGAAGAGACAGGCGTCTGAATCTCCAAGCCGAGCCAGGTCACCACTGGAGGCGCTGGAGAGACAGACAAATGGGGGAAGGAAGAAGCCACATCTTCCATCTCCTACTGGAACTCCTTCCCATTATGGGCGAGCACCAACTCCACGAGGTGCACAGAACCCGACATTCTTTGGTGTCAGTGGACCGAGTGGCCAGTCCGCCCGGAAACACGCGCCTTTGAATGTCAAAGACCCGAAGCAGTACCCTGCTATAGGCCCACCCGGACCAGAGATGCAAATCTTTGATCAGTACGGGAGGGTCAAGCAGGAACTGCCGACAGTAGGAGGTCAAGCTCCCCGACCTACAATGAGTGCTGTGGTGAGACAACGTCCACCCGCACCATTGTTGACGGCCAAAGACCTTAGAAGGGAATTGTCACGGTTGCCCCTGGTTCAGGGATTACCAACTCAAGGCCCTTCTTCGACCACTGCTAGTGCGGTTACTACTGCGGTTGCTTCTTCGCACACGCAGGTAGCTGTCACTGCGAGTGGGTCTGGAGCACAGCCGAAGCCTCAGGGTCAGGTACCCCCACCTGGTGCTGTGGTTCATCGGCCTAAGCTGATCCAGACAGTGGAGACCTTCTTCAAGAAGGAGGACAAATTGTCTTGCAATATCCAGAGCAAACAATTTGAGACGCTACAGCACCATCTGGAAAACCTCCACCTGGACATGTATCGTCGGACCGTGTCGAGCACTCTCCAGTGTATTGACGCGATCCAGAAGTCAGAGATCAACCGAATCTCGACTCAGATCAAAGCGGATGTTGCCAAAGATAAGCAGGAAGCTGCTAATCTGCGGCAGGAGGCCCTATCCGAGAAGGAAACAGCTTCTCAGATGCTCGACCTAGAACGAGCAACGAACATGAAGAACCAGCAAAAGTTCTTCAAGGTCTTCGGAGTTATCATGGATAACTGGGACGGTACACCTGAGCATGCTTTGAAGCTGTTCGAAGCACGCCAAAAGGTGAAACTTACACCTGCTGTCCCCGCATTAGCACCTACGGATGGAACTGGTATGAACCCCCCTGTTCAGCCACTGGCTCAACAACCGGGTCCAAACCAGCCACCCGAGGAGAACATGGAACAGTAAAAAACTGTTGCATGAAGATCGGACATAATTGTGTGTCCCGGGGTTCTATTACCCATGCATTGTTGGATAAGAAACCATTTTTTTATCCAACCCGTATTGATTCGGGTACCAAACTGTACCCTAATCCGGAAACTGAAAACAGAAGGAGAAAACAAACAAGTCACTCTGGAGGAGGAGTACGAATGCTGTAAACACCATAATTGTACTGTGCCACAATGTAATGACTGTGCCTATTATAAAATCATGGACAATTTACACTAATATGGACTTTTGAACTACAAACCGGATTTACTACTACACCACTACTATTTGTGAGCTAGCACTACAGGCATCAGGGTTTAGCTACGCCCATAGAGTCCATCAACAGTCTACAACTGGATCTACTATAACCTCCAGTTAGCTAGCACTACAGGCATCAGGGTTTAGCTACACCCACCAACAAGTTTTACTATAGCACTTCAGGCATCAGGGTTCAGCTCGCCCATACCAAGCCATCAGCAGCATCCGACTCCTGTTACATCCTCCAATCATGAAAACAAGTAACTTTGTTGATATTATTATATTGTATGTAAAATTGTATTTATAACTATATAATATCTTTTATAAAGATATATTATTATATAAGGGTACCTATAAATATACTGGATCTGCGAATCCTAAAAGTTATTTAAGGTAATCCTAGACCTATAACTGTCTATATAGGTCATTCCTGGTCTCAATATATTAAGAGACTATAATTCTTCTGTAACTTGTAAATATAAAACACTAAGGTATAAACTGAGCTGCGTCTCAAAAGTATAAATATTTTTCTATAAAATAAGAGAAGGTCCAACGGATTTCTCTAAACTTAGTATTGTATTACTCAGGTTAATACCTAATTGTGTTCATATAGTATCAGATTAATTGTCCATATCTGATCATTAATATTTAATTCACTCTGTAAAGTAGACAGAGCTGTTAATTTAAAAAGTCGAAAATTTTTTTTCCGGGTTCAATAACCATAATACGATCATTGTTAACAACCACCGGTCCTTTTCAGGACCCTACTGTTGTCAAAACGTTACTATAAATCTGTGATAATTGTATATTTATCATTTATGGTTGTTATAAGCTAGTGATGGAAATAACATGAACGACACTCGATGCTATTATTGTATAATTTTTCAGAAATAGGATAGTCTTATACTATAGCCTATTTCACATCGAGCAAGTGTAATTAATACCCCTTTTTAGTATTGTAAACAATCACTTACTAGGTTATTAATACACTGCGGTTTAATTACCCCCAAGTTATTGTCTAAGGGGGGCAGTGTAGGGGTATGGTATTTTACACTTTAACGTTCATGCACCCGTGAGACTCAGACCTAGGTCCTTCGGGTGTGGTGGGGGAATCCGGATGGCAGGTGGCAGCACCTGCCTCTGGGTTCGTATCCACTACACCAGGGGGCCTACCACTCGTCCGCCACACGTCACGTGGCCGGTCTGAGTTTCGCGGGCTTTTCCCCTATATAAGGCTGGTCCTAGCCCTAGGTTCCTCAGTAGTGGTTTACCCACTGCTCAACCAGGTTGTTACCCGAAAGGGTAACCGAATGCACTAGCAGCATGTAGTCCTCTGAGGCTGTGATCGTATGTAACGCAAGCTCTGAAATAAAAGCTCGGTTGCCTACCCGGAAACTTTTCTCTCTCTTCGTTATGATTTAATCTAACTTAACGAGACGAACCACTACACTAGTATTGCATTAAGCCATCCTTATTTCTATAATTGCTAGTATTGCATTAAGCCTCAATTATTTCTATAATTGCTAGCATTTCATGAAGCCACTCTTATTTCTATGATTGCTAGTATTGCATTGAGCCACCCTTATTTCTATAATTGTTAATATTGGCCACCCTTATTTCTATAATTGCTAGTATTGCACTGAGCCTAACTTATTTCTATAATTGCTAGTATTGGCCACCCTTATTTCTATAATTGCTAGTATTGCATTGAGCCTAACTTATTTCTATAATTGCTAATATTGGCCACCCTTATTTCTATAATTGCTAGTATTGCACTGACCCTAACTTATTTCTATAATTGCTAGTATTGCATTGAGCCACCCTTATTTCTATAATTGCTAGTATTGCATTAAGCCTCAATTATTTCTATAATTGCTAGTATTGCATTGAGCCTAACTTATTTCTATAATTGCTAGTATTGCATTGAGCCTAACCTATTTCTATAATTGCTAGTATTGCATTAAGCCTTCCTTATTCCTATAATTGCTAGTATTGCATTAAGCCTTCCTTATTTCTATAATTGCTAATATTGGCCACCCTTATTTCTATAATAGCTAGTATTGCATTGAGCCTAACTTATTTCTATAATTGCTAGTATTGCATTAAGCCTCAATTATTTCTATAATCGCTAGCATTTCATGAAGCCACTCTTTTTTCTATAATTGCTAGTATTGCAGGAGCAGATGGTGATAAAGATGGTGATTGACAAAACTCAATTGAAACAGTAATATTGAAAGGGTGTCGGTCAACATTGCCATAGTCCTAGAGTTTCCCAAGCTTTATTCAGGTCATGTCCATTTGTCGGCAGGATGCACTTTCACATTAGCAGCCTGGATAGGGTTAACAGTCATCATCATGCTCACAGTGAAGCCATTAATACAATGTTTAACCCCTTAGGGGCTGCTAATGTATTAATTGGTCGTCATGATGTATGAATGCAGCCCTGGCGAGTAACTCGCCAGGGTTGCATTCATACATCATGCCGACCCTACGGGGCTGAGATACTACTGAAGGATCGGCATGATGCACCAAAGAAGTGCTGGTGCTTAGACTTGCCAGCACTTCTTCACGTCGACCAATAGGCATGATGCACTCCTGCGGCCCTCAAATATTTAAGTAAACTAAGAGGTAAGGGGAAGCCGGCACTGAATGCTCAGCATGAAATCGAATCCAAATCAATGTTGTTTATTGACGGACTGCTCCAGTTTAGTTTGCCAATTCAGGGAACGGTGTGATGTAACAAGATCATCAATACCTAATGTCTGAACTTCTATTGTAGGCTAACGCCTTGCATTCAGTCAATGTTTAACCATTGAAGGGCTGCTGATGCATTAATGCATCATGCATATTGGTCGTCATGATGCACCAATTAAGTACTGGCGAGACTGCTCACCAGGACTTCATTGGTGCATCATGCCGACCCTACGGGGTTGATACATACACTCTATGATACACCAATGAAGTGTTGGTGAGACTGCCCGCCAGCACTTCATTGGTGCATCATGACAAACAATGGGCTTGATGCATTAATGCATCACTAGCCCTTAAGGGGTTAAACCTTCCAGGGCCTAGTCATTTACTTTCAAACCTTTATCCTTCAAGGATTACTAATAAATGCATTAACCCATAATGTCCATTGGTAGATCATGACAAGCCTCCATGAGTATTTCATGCATGTATCTCAAGTTGAATACGAGAGCCCCATAGGTTTAACCAAGAACCTCTGTATCAAACCCCACAGTGTGATAACCCTCCCCTGTATCACACTGCTATGGAAAACATCCAAAATGGTCAAATAACTGATGATAAAATAATTTCCAATGCCAAATAAATAGAATTTTGAACATATCTGGCTAAAATAACTTCAGATAAATACAAAGGAGCACTCAAATTGGTCAGCACTGAGGATTATCACACTCGGCTTCGCCTCGTGTGATAACCCTCAGTACTGCCCAATTCTCGTGCACCTTTGTCTATGTATCATTGGCATGATACATGCATGAATGCATCCCTGGGGGTGTACTGCTCAGGGATGCATTCATGCATCATAACAACAAATAACCATGATGCATCAATGCATCATGGTTATTCTCAGGTTACAGACTATAAGTAGTCTGGCAGACAAGGGAGGTAATCCTGGTTTTGCCTTGTAGAATTGAATAAGTCACCATGAGTAGTGTTCCCACCCACTGAGACAGTAGACTACACTGGCACTCAGAATCTGGAGTGATATGAGAGATGGGAACATCAAAGAACATCTTTGTGCAAAGAGGGTGCACTCATGGATCTTGATGTTTGAGGATTCTCTCCACAACCAGCTCAAATCAAACCAGCACTCTGTCTGTGTGCCAGGATATTGCCTGGGGACTTTGCCAATACTAGATGATTCCAACCTTGACTGCTTTAACCCTTTAAATGCCGCTATTGCTTCAATGGATCATGTCCTTTGGTTATTATGGTGCATGAATGCATCCCTGGCGAGTGGAACGCATTCATGCCTATAACAACCTTATTATGGAGGTGATCCACAAAGAGGGTCGTCATTATGCACCAATGAAGTGCTGGCGAGACTGCTCGCCAGCACTTCATTTGTGCATCATGGGTGAATGGGCATGATGCACTAATGCATCAGTAGCCTTTAAAGGGTTGAAGGCAAATGGTATATTTATTCAGCCTGCCCATTGGCTGTCAAAATGTGTAAATTGAGACAAAGTGGTAAGTGTAATTGCAAGAGAAAAACTTTGTCATGCCCCTTTGTTTTATATCTTTTTTTTTAATCTCACATTTTATTAAAGACTGGATTGAACTAGATAAACTACAATTACAAGCCTAACCAGGACTAGAGCCTAGTCCTTTAAGAACAGCATGATGTGTCAGGTCTTGTCTTATTGACAGGTAAAGTTGACCGCAACCCAATGGGATCCCTGACGTTGATTCAGCGTTGAATCAAAGTTTGCATCGTTCGCATATCAACAGTTGATTCAGGATTGAATCATGTTTAAATTTGGTACAACAAGTATGTAGCCCCACAGAGTAACTCACCTGGTCTACATTCATATATCATGAGGATCAATGGGTATGATGCATTAATGCATCAGCAGCTTTTACAGAGTTAATGAGTACAGAGCCCCAGGTGCAGCTATCATGTTTGTGTGTGCCTCTGATCCTTTCTGGGCTGGTCTTAACTTGGTTACCATGGTTACCAGCACATCAAATACCCACAAGGTCCAAGGTCCTATAACATTGCTGACTCATTAAGCACGGCAAAGTTCCTTGGTGCATTACACCTCTCTATTATGGTCGAACTAGCGCAGACATTTCAGTCATAATAGGGTGGTTTAGCAACCACGACGTACATCACCCATACCTGATTTAACGCAGACATACCAATGCTGTAGGTATACTGCACGTCTGCATTACATAGCCTGCATAGTGCTCGCTAAACCTGCCTAATAGCTGTTTGTACCTCGTGAAATGCCATCCTCGAGATCTTACCTGAGACAACTTACATTTCATTGCCAGATTTTCCCTTTATCTTACTAATGCTGGCATCAGGTTCACCAAAGTACTTCCTAAAGTGGACTGTTGTCACAATTGATCATAAAACTCACTGATTTTCACCATTTCCACCTGTAAGTATTGTACAACTTAGACAGTATATGTTTCGGATTTGCTGGTAGGCTAAATAGGATGAGGTCTGCACATAATTCTGCATGCTGCCCCACTAGCCATGTTACCCAGATCCATTACTGCCTTATACGAGGGACAATTAAAGACAAGAAAGTTTACAATTAGGGCAATTTAAATTATCATGAACTAACAACACTCAACAATGTAATAAAGGGCCCCAAATGTTGGCTGCAATATTAGTTTTTTTTTATTGTAACCTTTTTCAATAGAAGAGGCTGTATCTTTTGTATCACAGTTGGTACCTGCCACCAGAGAGTTGGTCCCCCCCCCCCCCCCAATCCTGTGGTATATATCGTAAGACCCTGCGTATGAGCCACACCCGCATGTTTAAAACCGCACCCATAATTATTTTTCTTCTAACTAACAAATTTTAAAAATTCAAAAACCTATGGGGCCTGAGGGGTACCCCCACCCCCTGTAGCAATGAATAATGTAGGGAAGACATGGGAAGGTGCTGTAGCTACCTACCCCCTACCCTCCCTCCTCTCCCCCTATGTCAGAAATGATCAACGGGCCGCGGCTTATACGCAGGTCCTTTTTTTATGGTACCTGTGTAAATGTTACCACCTAGATCTACCTGTATATACCAAGCCTACCTGTACCAGGTCCAGGTTAATTGTAATGTGGAACTAAATTACACTACAATTAAACTCTATTTCTGGATGCTGAGACTCTTTGTTGTGAGATACATCCATATGAGGAACATTTATGAGCGGCAAACCGGGGAAGTGTGTGTATGGTGCACCTGTATTTATTGCAGATGGGGTAAACCTTCAAGGATGCTGCCCTAGTGATGCTCCATCTTCATCAGTTGGCATAATTCACCAAAACAACAGTTAGGAGTTAACAGTCGCTGATATGAACAAGGCGCACCCCCTGCTTTTTGGCTGTAGTTAACCTTTTAGGGGCCACTAATGCAGGAGCGCATCATGACCATTATGATGCTCCAATGAAGTCTGCTTGCCAGTACTTCATTGGTGCATCATGCCGACCCTCCAGGACAGCATCAACCCTGCAGGATCGCCATGATGCATGAATAAAGCCCTGGCGAGTTTTTCATCATGATCCATGCATCGTGGCGATCAATGGGCACCAGCGGCTTTCACACAATATGACTGTTTTTATGGTAAGCTGTCCTAAACCTTGATATACAATGCATTTCTAAAAGAAAATGAAAAAAAAGAAGAAAAAACAGGAGATTTTAAGGACCTTTTTAGGTTTTAAAGCGTTATGGCATATCACTTTGCAATAGTAGAAGTAGCAGCATCATCAGCCATGGGAGTGGTATGGTGTTTGTTCTGTGCCTTATTATCAACATACCCCACACCGTTATATATTTGTACAGTATACATCCACTATAGGGCTGACCTGGGATACATTATCAACCAATGAGATAATTCCCTCCATTCACTGCAGATTATTTGGGTATATTATGTAACACCTGGCACCCATCATGCTGGTTTTTTTTAAGGGTTTTATTAAGGTTCACAGAAATTATGTAAAAACATGACCTGTCTCCGAGCTCGGCAAAGCCGTTATGATGCTCGGGCTTTATAGGTGACTTATTCAATCTATTTAATAATAAGTGTAATGGCACACAATGTAACATGTCACATAGAGACCACTCATAGTTATATCTGCACAATGTAATATAACACATAATGAGATGGGAATGAATGATGAGTTCATGTAATGGTGTAGATTACAAGGTACCAATGTATAATACAAACAGTCTGTTTCATTATAATGCACCACACACATATCTGTCATTAACCAGGTATACATGGAAGATTCATACATAGCTGTCATAAGAGGACCCAGCACGCAATCATAGTTTATCATACAATTCAAAAAGAGTGTGTATACTAGACAAGTATGGTATATTTATCATTGATGTAACATTTAGGATAATCTCTTTTAATTTCTTCTTTAAAGACCTCTTTTTCTTTAATCAGTGTATACTTTATCTTTAGCTTATTCCATCTTCTAATGGCCTCCTGATGGAAACTCTTATATACAACTGGATTCCTGGATATCCTTTGAATGTATCTCAGGCCTAATTGCTGCCTATTATTCCTGGGTCTAACATCAATAACATTTGGTTGATTTTGAATACTATATGCATAGATTAAAAGATATGTGTCACGTCTATCTTCCAATTTTCTTACATTTACTCATATCACGAAGCTTATTAGTAGTGTGCAAGGGGTTCTTTTTTAACCTAACCTTGTAGGCAATTCTTAATGACCTGTTCTGGATTAATTGTAAGTCATGGGCATATGTTGCTTGGTGGTTGTCCCATATGATATCGGCATAGTCAAATATTGGTAGGATCTTACTTTTATACAACTTAACTGCACCTGGTACATCAAGATATCTCCTAATATTTGCTAACTGGTACACCCTAAACATGACATTTGATTTGTTTTTTTTGCTTCTGCTTATCAAAAGACAATTCTTCATCTATCAATACACCAAGGTATTTAAACTCCTTAACACATTCTAGTTGCTGATTATTTATATCAACCTGGTTGTCATTTGCAATTTGGGCCAAGGTGCATCCATTTTGTTTTATCCTTATTGATAGTCAACATGTTGGAACAACACCATTGGTTCACAGCAGGAACCATCTGCCTCATCTGTCCAAAATTATGGACTGATATCACAGCATCATCAGCATATAAGACAGTTGAACACAAGGGGAAACATGTTGGTAGTTCATTTATATATAATGTAAACAATATGGGACCTAGTATTGACCCTGTTGGTACCCCATACTTCACTGCCTTTACCTGTGATACAAAATTATTTTCCACAACCCTCTGTGATCTGCCAGTTAAGTAGCTGGAGAACCAGGTACAAGCATTTATTGATAAACCCAAGTCTTTTAATTTATTTATCAGCAATGGATGTGACATAGTATCAAAAGCCTTGGAATAATCTAAGAACAGGCTATATGTGTCCTTATTCTTATCTATGGCATTATACAGACAGTTTAGGTATGTGGTAGTTATAGTTAATGTGGACCGTCCTGGCCTAAAACCCTATTGAGTGTTGGTCATAATATCCCTTTCTTCCAAGAAACCTCTTAACCTATTGGCCATTATTTTTTCAAAAATCTTTCCCGGTAAGGGCAAAAGACTTATAGGCCTAAGATTAGTAACTAGTTTACAATTCCCTTCCTTGGGTATAGGTATAACTGTGGCTGCTTTCCACAGATTGGGGAAGGAACTACTTTGTAGGCATTTGTTAAAAATAAGAACCAGTTTGCCAGGATCACATAAAAATACCTTCTTTAGAATAAATGTTTTGACATCTTTGATTTTGGATGACTTACTACAGTAAATTTTTCTAATTACTTTTAACATTTCCTCTCTGGAGATCATTGTATGAAGTAGTTCAATGTCTAAGGGATTATCTGCAGGCAGGGGGGGGGGTATATGTACAGTGGGATGTGGCATAGCAAGCTCCTCTCCTATGTTTGAAAAATAGTTATTTATTTATTCAGCTACATCACCATTGGGAATATCAGCCTTAGTGACATTGTCTATCAATCTAATCAAACTGGCTTTGCCTTTCCTTGGCAGTAGTCTTTCTATAGCTTCCCAAAAGGCTCTTGGGTCTTTGTTGTCCTTACTTATTAATTTAGTCATTACTGTTTGTTTGCTGTGCAGAGAGGCCATTTCAACCTCATTATGCTATTTCCTCATCAACCTTCAATTTCGTTCTCCTAAATTTCTTATACAGTTTGTCTCGTTCCCTCACAAGACTGATTACCCTTGGAGTAAGCCATTCATCAGTGTGAGCAGGAATGGTCATCTTTTTTATTGGTGCAGTCACTGAGAGTGCTACCTTAATATTTCCCAACAAAATACGCCATAATTGATCTGGTGTTTTGCTATCATTAAATTCAGTCCAATCGGCCTGTTGATATCTATGTATGAACATCTCACTATCAAACCTTTTATAGGTTCTGGCATGTATTGTTTTCTTTTCAATTTTGATTCTTTCATGTTTCAATGTCATAAAGATGGGATAGTGATTACTATAGTTGACATTGATTGTACTGGCTAGCCTGACAATCTCACTATTGGTATAAATATGATCTATGAGTGTTGCAGAGTCACCAACTTCTCTTGTCCCAGTAGTTATCACCTGCGACAGCCCATTATTAAAACACAGGTTATCAATTTCCTCACATGATTTACCATTCAGCATATCTACATTCATATCTCCAGCAATAATATATATATATATATATATATATATATATATATAGTTACCCACACAATTGTCCAATACATTACTTATGTGGTCAATGATTCACTTTGGTTTACCCTTGGGTGTTTTGTAGTAGACCATCACCTTATGCTTCTTTTCATATAGCAACACATCAGCAACTATAATTTCATAATTTACACTGCAAAAATGGTGTTTAGATTTTAAAGATGTTTAGGTCTAAACAGGTTTAAAACCTAAACATATAGGTCAGTTAGGTGTCTCATCGACTACACATTTAGGAAATGAACACTTTTATTCTAACTACATAAACATTTACGCTAAACATGTTTAGATGTTTAGAGTTGAAACAGTTGAATAATAGGTGTTTAGATTTAAACATCAATATGTTTAGATACTTGGATGTTGGGTGAGACCAATCCACTGATTGGTCTACGTATTGATACGGTCAGTACCACTACTCACCCACCTGCTACTCCTACACACACACACACACACTGCTGCTGCTTACCTGGACATACCTGTGGGCAGTGACCCACTACTGCAGCTTGCTAGCCTAAGGGCTCTTCCACTGGTTCAATTTTTTGGGTTTTTTTATGCATCATGGTGGTTTGTTTAGTATGCCAACAGTCATACCATGGCAACAAGAAGCACTGTCCCAATTGTGGGGTGCTAAACCACAAATTTACAGAGGAGACCAGGAGTAATGCAGTTTTTCATGAGGAAGAGGGGGGAGACCAAGGAGCTTCCAATATGGCCACCCCCCTGGGAGAGAGAAGGCAGAGCAACACACAGCTCCCCAAGTCACCAGAAGCTATCCTCCAGGAGAAGATTGCTATAGCAGAAGAAAAGGCAGGACTACTAAGGAAAAAAGGTGATCTCTTAGCTTTAGAAGAGAGGCTAGCCTTAATTGACTTAATTGCAGAACTAGAGGAGGAATATAAGAAATCTCTCAAAGACATACAGCAGAAGCAGCAGAGTGCTGCACACAAGAGGAGGGGTGCATTCGTAAATTTCAATGATTTGGCTGCACCTAATAGCAGCTATGACCATGGAAACGCGTTTACGAATGCGGCCGGGGGCGGCAGCAGATACGCCGACGACCGAGGAGTGGACTATCATGCGTTTACGAATGCAGCCAGCAGCAGGAGGAATACCGAAGACGCACGGACCTTGCCGAGCACCTCCGAAGGCATATCCAACCCGAACACGGCCAGACACATACGGAGATACCCGAATGCCGATTACGTCGGCTCGGGCGAGTTCGGCAATGTCCGTGAACGCTCGGGATTGCAAGATGGCACTCCTTCCGCTTTCCCCGAGGGAGACAATTTGCAGCAGAAGTTTAGGCAATTTCTAGCAAAAAAACAGCAAATACTGCTCAATCAGGCCAAACAAAGCCCAGTAGGCAGTGCTACAGTCCCATCCACAGCAGCACAGGAGGCACCACAGCTGTATTACCTGGATGGGACACCTTACACTGGGTCTTTGCCTGACACACAACATCAACAACACAGGATTACACCAGCCAAGCTTCCCCCCTCTGCTACCATTCAGGCTGGATTATCAAATGCAGGCCTGACAGCTGATAATATGGGCGTGGAGGGGGACCTTGCCGGCTACCTGGATGCAAAGGACCAAGGTGACTTGTTATCCACTTTATTTAAGATAGGTGAAGCTTCTAAGAAAAAGAGGTCAAAACACTGGTTAAGGCCAGATTACCACATTCCCACTGATAAAGTCTATTCTGATATGACATACAGAGAGTTAATATATGGTATGACATGTGTGCAGGGGAAGTTAGCTATTGCTAATTTACCACAGTGGTCTGCAAAAAGTTATGGTGACCATATGAGATTCGTAGCCAGGAAGGGTCTCAATGCTACATATACTTCTAGCGCACTAGCTAAATACGAGCATGATCTCACTACTAGAGTGATTTCAGGGGAGCTACCCGGATTTCAGACAGCTGAACACGCATCAGTTTCTGATAATTTGGGCTCCGATAACCTACAGGTGGTTCAGGATTTGAAGGCTGAATTAGCCAAATTAAAAGCAGGTAGTAAACAAGGCACTAAAGGTAAAGGCCCTTCTACTCAAAACAAAATCCACTGCCCCACGGATGTTTGTGCTTTGTTCAACTTCACTAGATGTTGGTATAATCCGTGTAACAGGCAACATGTATGCGCTGTATGTACCCAGCAAAAGGGGGGTGCAGAAATCAACTCAATCCATTCATCAGTGTGAGCAGGAATGGTCATCTTTTTAATTGGTGCAGTCACTGAGAGTGCTACCTTAATATTTCCCGACAAAATACGCCATAATTGATCTGGTGTTTTGCTATCATTAAATTTAGATATCTAAACACAAAGCTTAACCTAAACACCTACATTTCTAAACACTTGAGCTAAGCATATTGTTTGGCTAAACATGTTTAGGAAAATAATGTGATTACAAAAACGTTGCAAGAATATGTTTAGAATTGTGTTTAGGATCTAAACACCATTTTTGCAGTGTACATTGACAACTGATGCCTCCATATCCATTGTTACATTTATATTATCCCTGACATACATTAATAGCCCCCCACCAATTTTATCAACATGCGGCTTCCTATCCAGCCTTAGACAACTGTATGATTGGACTTCTATAGTGCCATCTAAGTCAGTATCAGGCTCCAACTATGACTCCACAACCATTCCTATATCAAACAAATTTAATACCTTTTTCCATTCAGTTAATGTTTCATCGTTGAGACTCCTGACATTATGACACACAATTATCAACCCTTTGAAATTTAAATTTTCAACATCTTCTATCTCAACAGCCATGCTTACCATTCATAAATGTGCTGTACCAATTAACACCTTGTAGTGCTGGTGAAATGAGGTGAAAATGAGTTGATGATAACAAAATCAGCATTAGGTGACTACATATTTCCGTGTAATGCACCAAGGTCATGGAAAGTGGTGGGAAAGAGCTCTACATCTAACAAAAGTTAACCTACCAGCATATATATATATATATATATATATATATATATATATATATATATAATACTATTGTAAGCAAGTAGATATATCATGTATCATTCATGTAAATATATAGATTATGCTTCAGTAGGCATAATATCCCAGTCAACTAGTACACAGTCTTATCAGTGCTTATCTCGCCTGGTCCCAGGTCAAGCAATGGCGGACCCACTGGACCTCAACACTGAGCCCTATAGGTCACGGCAATGTATGGCGCATAACTGTACAATATTACTCAGCTGTACTATACACACATAGAGGTGGGCGGTCCCTTGGGGGCATTTGCATTAACCTACTCTGAGAGAGCCTGTCTCCTATACCGACTTAGCAGGTTAAATTATTAGCCAATGAGATAATCCCAACTTTTCACTGTGGTCCTCTCGGGGGCCAACTGGTACCCATCTGATAGGTGTTATCAGTAGAACTCGCTGTCAATAAGCTCCAGCAATGGCGGCGCCCATGGGACAACCTGTTAAGGGTCTATAAGGATGAACCCTGAGTTGGATTAGGGAAAATGAAAAGTTCATCTCTGTAAATATTTCATGCTAGATCAATAGGGAAGTGCTTAAAATCACTGACTTAAGTACCTTAACGGGGGGGGGCTGTTTTAAGTGCTTAGTATAACCGATTTAAAAATGCCAATGCCACTGGAGAACCACCAAATAACAACTGGGATAAAACCAGGTCTTAGTCAATCAAAAGGTCAATATAAGGGTTCAAAATATGGCAGGAAGCTTATTTTTTCATTAAATTCGTGTATTCTGGATTATACATGTCATCAACATTAAGAACATATTATATAGTCACTATGAACCAATTCATTGCCTATAAAATAACGAGTTCACTATTAAGCTAATAGATGATGAATATCGGGGCCCTAGGCCTGTATATACAGCATATACAGCCTGTGGGGCCCCGATATTCATCACCTAATAGGTTTATACCACCATTTCCTCCATTTTGTATCAATTTCTTACCTCAAATCCAAAGAATATAGCCAGGAGAAGACATTTTGTAAGTGCAAGCGACATGGCCCGTGTCCGCTCTGCGCGAAGCCATTGTTTTTGTTCCTCGCCGGGAGAGGTAACGCTGTGTATACAGTCACTTTTCGTATGGAATCCAACTATGACAAGTTTTCAAATTAAAACATACATATCCTTAGACATTCTAGATGAGTACTCCATGCTTGATATGTCCAATATATTCAAAATAAAGGAGAATCCATTGATTTTCCCAACATACGCGAGTCGCGGTCCGGCCATTCCCACCCGCCTCCTTGTTCTGCGAAAGTGTGTCAGTGGCCCGGATGTAGATATAGGTCATCCGCTCGCCGTACGAGGAAGACGAAGAAAATGGAGAAAATTAGCACGCATTCCTCGTCTATGGATCGAATACTTCTTGGGATTTTAATATTATAACATGACAAGCTTGGAATCAATACGAAAACTGAATGGAAACGTACCACTAGGACCTCAGGTTAGAATTCATTTATTTTCGCATTGTGTTTCATCACCGTTCAGTGTGGCGCTATGGCTAAGGCCTTCACCTACCACCACTGCGGCCGGGGTTCAATTCTCATACGAGTTGGCACGATTTTTCAGAATGGAAGATGGCTAGACTGACTTTGTATATCAGGCAAACATTTCCAAAAATATTCTAAGTCCAACTTGACCCCGAAAAAGTATATACCAAAAATTTCAAAAATGCACATGGGTGGTATATGCAGAATAATGCACGGCTAAACTGCATATAAACCCACCGGAAGTGCCGAAATCGTGGTATGAAGCAGATATAATGTATTATAACAGACATGAAACAGAAAAAAGCTGAAAGAGCAACAGATTTGACTAATATGTCTACTGATAGAGGTTTTGAAACAGGCCCCAGGGCTGATACAAGCCCTTCAAAAGGGTCGCATTAATTCATGGCTGGTGAGTGCATGAATATATATGGTCATTGTGAAAAGACCCACCAGCACTTCATTCGTGCATCATTGCGACCGATTGGCATGATGCACCGATACCTAAAGGGTAATCAGTATAGATAATAGGAGGGTGGCATGTCAGTGATAAATCTCTCTCAGGTTAGGAGTTGACCCCCTTATTGACACCAGTAACCCCAGCAGGTGCTTCATGTACAGGGTCTATTTCAAAACAATGATTGACCATATTAGCCTGTATAAACACTAGATCTTGAATAAGCGCTGGTCTTGAATAAGAATTGGGGGTACAGGCGTATTAAAATGTCAAAGGACATTATGATTAAAGTCTTGAATAAGCGCCAGTCTTGTATAAGGACTGGGGTATAGCCTGGTTGAAATCGATAAACACCCGGGCACTAATACAGGCTAATACCGTACCCCTCTTTTAGATTCTCAAACAATAATAAACTGTACGACTAGTTAATAATCATAATGCTCCATATGTGTTGAAATCACAATAATCTCATAATTGAAAGGAAAGAAAATGGCCTCAGATGAACCAGAGCTATATAAACTTCTTGGCTTTAGTAGAAATATCCCAGCTGTAGAAACCTGTGGTAGTGCTTGGTAGAAATCTGTGTGTAATCCTACAGTTTACCCAGATTCTGTGATCGTAGTTGTACTTTGGTGACCATACAGCCAGATTCTGTGATCGTAGTTGTACTTTGGTGACCATACAGCCAGATTCTGTGATCGTAGTTGTACTTTGGTGACCATACAGCCAGATTCTGTGATCGTAGTTGTACTTTGGTGACCATACAGCCAGATTCTGTGATCGTAGTTGTACTTTGGTGACCATACAGCCAGATTCTGTGATCGTAGTTGTACTTTGGTGACCATACAGCCAGATTCTGTGATCGTAGTTGTACTTTGGTGACCATACAGCCAGATTCTGTGATCGTAGTTGTACTTTGGTGATCATACAGCTATTAGGTGCTCATTGTCTGTTCTGAAACTGACCGCAGTTCTCCCTCATTCTCAGCTGCCAGGGGCATGTTTATTTTAGGGTGGCTATAATAAAGGTGCCTTCCTGATTGCCAACTGCAGGGCTTGTTGGAGATCGTCAGCCGTTTTCCCTCCTAATTCTCAAGTCTTTCAGATCTAAAACTACTGTAACACCAGTGTTTATTTGACAAGTGCATACTCAAAAAGCTGGTGCAGAAGCAGAACTCCCATGCATAGTGCTCAAATGGGATTGGACTTGTTCCCCAGAGGTCCATGTGCATGCTGACATCAGGAGGTTCAAGGCCAGATCTCGCAACCACATCTGTCCCTAGCATGTCATATAATTTAATGTATGGTACACATACGAATAAGGCGATATAAGTTCCGAGATTAATAGCTGCATCCACTGCAACGGATGGACCATCCGTCTCCTTTCATCCGTCTATTTCTCCATAGAAATCAGTGATAAATGGGACGGATGAAACCGACGGATGGTCCATCCATGCACCCCTTTAGAGGTGTCATGGCCGCGCAAACACATCGTTGCGAATCCTCGCTATATGGGATGATTTTGGAGTCATTAGTTTAAGTAGCCTATATACATGTGTATAGAAAGCTACAGACAATAGAAACATTACACTAATTGGTGACATCACACCTTAGCTGTCAATTCAATCATTCTATGTCATCATCTGTCTGTGAACAGGTTCATATAAGCAGAAGTGGAAGACCATGGGATATATTTCCATCAATCCGTCGGCAAAACCTTCATTTTAGATGAATAAAAATGTATCCAAGGAAGTACATCCTTTTTGTTTCAATTGATGATAAATTGATATAAAAGTGTTTAAATTCGATGAATTTATCAACTATACAACAGGTAACTGCAGGGTTGTGTGCATATCAGCATTCCTCGGCCAAACCTAAAGTACATAAATGGGTGTTGCTACGGTCTTCTAAATTACAGCTGAAATCACTAAATTTAACTGGTTGTACGTTTCAGTACTCTAACCTACAGTAATACTATTCTTATAAACAAGGACAAGCTCCTAGAGCACCGTTTAGGATCAGCAAAAGTGATGGGATGGTCATAGGTTTTTGAATTTTGAAAATCCATTGATTGAACCAGAAGTTTTGTTATTTTCTATTTTCCCTGACATATCCATTTATAAAGCCCGGGTGCACCTTATATTTAGGGGAAGGCTAAGGTACCACAGAAACCTATACATGTGTAGTGGTTCGTCTCGTTAAGTTAGATTAAATCATAACGAAGAGAGAGAAAAGTTTCCGGGTAGGCAACCGAGCTTTTATTTCATAGCTTATGTTACATACGATCACAGCCTCAGAGGACTACATGCTACTAGGGCATTCGGTTACCCTTTCGGGTAACAACCTGGTTGAGCAGTGGGTAAACCACTACTGAAGAACATGGGCTAGGACCAGCCTTATATAGGGGAAAAGCCCGCGAAACTCAGACCGGCCACGTGACGTGTGGCGGACGAGTGGTAGGCCCCCTGGTGTAGTGGATACGAACCCAGAGGCAGGTGCTGCCACCTGCCATCCGGATTCCCCCACTACACCCGAAGGACCTAGGTCTGAGTCTCACGGGTACATGAACGTAAAGTGTAAATACCATACCCCTACACTGACCCCCTTAGACAATAACTTGGGGGTAATTAAAACCGCAGTGTATTAATAACCTAGTAAGTGATTGTTTACAATACTAAAAAGGGGTATTAATCACACTTGCTCGATGTGAAATAGGCTATAGTATAAGACTATCCTATTTCTGAAAAATTATACAATAATAGCATCGAGTGTCATTCATGTCATTTCCACCAGTAGCTTATAACAACCACAAAATATAATTATATAATTATCACAGTTTTATAGTAATGTTTTGACAACAGTAGGGTCCTGAAAAGGACCGGTGGTTGTAAATAGTAATCGTATTACAGTTATTGAACCCGGAAAAAAAAATTTCGACTTTTTAAATTAACAACTCCGTCCACTTTACAAAGTGAATTGAATATTAATGATCAGATATGAACAATTAATCTGATACTATATGAACACAACTAGGTATTAACCTGAGTAATACAGTACTAAGTTTAGAGAAATCCATTGGACCTTCTCTTATTTTATAGAAAGATATTTATACTTCTGAGACGCAGCTCAGTTTATACCTTAGTGTTTTATATTTACAAGTTACAGAAGAAGTATAGTCTCTTAATATATTGAGACCAGGAATAGACAGTTATAGGTCTAGGATTACCTTAAATAACCTTTAGGATTCGCAGATCCAGTATATTTATAGGTACCCTTATATAATAATATATCTTTATAAAAGATATTTTATAGTTATAAATACAATAATATAATATTATCAACAAAGTTACTTGTTTTCATGATTGAAGGATGTAACAGGAGTCGGATGCTGCTGATGTCTTGGTATGGGCGAGCTGAACCCTGATGCCTGAAGTGCTATAGTAAAACTTGTTGGTGGGTGTAGCTAAACCCTGATGCCTGTAGTGCTAGCTAACTTGGAGATAATAAGAGGTCCATTTGTAGACTATTGAAGAATTTTATGGGCGTAGCTAAACCCTGATGCCTGTAGTGCTAGCTCACAAAAAGTAAATCCGGTTGTAGTTCAAAAGTCCATATTAGTGTAAATTGTCCATGGTTTTATAATAGGCACAGTCATTATATAATGGCACAGTACAATTATGGTGTTTACAGCATTCGTACCTCCAGAGTGACTTGTTTGTTTCTCCTTCTGTTTTCAGTTTCCGGATTAGGGTACAGTTTGGTACCTGAATCAATACGGGTTGGATAAAAAATGGTTTCCTATCCAACAATACATAGGTAATAGCACCCCGGGACACACAATTATGTCCGATCTTCATGCAACAGTTTTCACTGTTCCATGTTCTCCTCGGGTGGCTGGTTTGGACCCGGTTGTTGAGCCTGTGGCTGAACGGGGGGGTCCACACCGGTTCCATCCGTAGATGCCAATGCGGGGACAGCAGGTGTTAGTTTCACCTTTTGGCGTGCCTCGAACAGTTTCAAAGCATGCTCAGGTGTGCCGTCCCAGTTATCCATGATAACTCCAAAAACCTCCAAGAACTTTTGCTGGTTCTTCATGTTTGTTGCTCGTTCTAGGTCGAGCATCTGAGAAGCTGTTTCCTTCTCGGATAGGGCCTCTTGCCGCAGATTAGCAGCTTCCTGCTTATCTTTGGCAACATCCGCCTTTATCTGAGTCGAGATCCGGTTGATCTCTGACTTCTGGATCGCATCAATGCACTGGAGAGTGCTCGACACGGTCCGACGATACATATCCAGGTGGAGGTTTTCCAGATGGTGCTGTAACGTTTCAAATTGCTTGCTCTGAATATTGCAAGACAATTTGTCCTCCTTCTTGAAGAAGGTCTCCACTGTCTGGATCAGCTTAGGCCGATGAACCACAGCACCAGGTGGGGGTACCTGACCCTGAGGCTTCGGCTGTGCTCCAGACCCACTCGCAGTGACAGCTACATGCGTGTGCGACGAAGCAACCGCAGTAGTAGCCGCACTAGCAGTGGTCGAAGAAGGGCCTTGATTTGGTAATCCCTGAGCTAGGGGCAACCGTGACAATTCCCTTCTAAGGTCTTTGGCTGTCAACAATGGCGCGGGTGGACGTTGTCTCACCACAGCACTCATTGTTGGTCGGGGAGCTTGACCTCCTACTGTCGGCAGTTCCTGCTTGACCCTCCCGTACTGATCAAAGATTTGCATCTCTGGTCCGGGCGGGCCCATAGCAGGGTACTGCTTCGGGTCTTTGACATTCAAAGGCGTGTGTTTCCGGGAGGACTGGCCACCCGGTCCACTGACACCAAAGAATGTCGGGTTCTGTGCACCTAGTGGAGTTGGTGCTCGTCCATAATGGGAAGGAGTTCCAGTAGGAGATGGAAGATGTGGCTTCTTCCTTCCCCCATTCGTCTGTCTCTCCAACGCCTCCAGTGGTGACCTGGCTCGGCTTGGAGATTCAGACGCCTGTCTCTTCCTATCTGCCGCGGAGGGTCCCTGGCGGTAGTCCCTGCGGCTTCGGACCTGTTCTCCGGATGGAGTTACATAAGCCCCACCACGGCGGCGGGCCTTGTTGCTCCTCCATTCGTTCAACAGATCATACTCCTCTTGAGCGTACTCTAGTTTGCCGGACCCGGGAGTCTGGGCAAACCGAGCCTTTAGTTTCTGGTTAGTACCAGGAACCGTAGGCGCAAACTGCTTCGTACTCGGTGTGAGGGAAGCCAACTTCTCTGCATTGAGGCCCTTAAGGTTACCATAGAGTTCAGAGTGAATTTTCATCACCCGATCTATGGCTGCCTCCAGGCCCTCTCCATGCGAAGTCACATAGTGCCGGACCATGTCTCCGCGTCGGGGGGTGACACATTCTGTGCATTTAGCACTTTTCTTGCCAACCTCCCGGTCGCAGACATATTCCGGCCTCTGGTGCATATGAACCTCCACGAGATGACGAAGGAACTCGTCTTTCTCGATGAAGAATTCAACCTCACCCTCACTTTGAGTACAACGTTGAAAGGGACAATCCTTACGATCCTCCCCGTAGTACTCATCTAGAGCAAACTTGAGCTTGCCCTTCTGGTCATAATTGTACAGACCATTGGGCGAATTCTTAACGAATTCCCAATAGATCCAGTACATATTGGCCGGCTTTCTATCAGAGAGTTTCTTGCGAAGCCAATCCTCCATGTCCTCACGCCTCTCACAGATGATCCGAGGGGGCAGTCTCCATACGGATTTACTCCCCTTCAGGTGTCCCCTGTGTAGAGGAATGAAGTCAGCAAAGTTGCTATTGGCGTTAGCCCAGATAGCAGCCTCTTGCTCGTCAGTCGGAGTGGCATCCACAACTGGGTCAACCGGCTCCTCTCCCTCCGGGTCGGATGGTACATCCACAGGTTGCACAACGGGTTGTTGACCCGCGAGAACCTGGGCTGCGGCATCTTGAGCGTCTCCACTCAAATCGGCCATTACGTCGTGTAGCTTGACGATTGGCACACCGAGCTCAACTTTTACGGTTGGGACAGCCGGTTCAGCTTCTGTATTATCAGCTTGAACGTCTACCTCGATAGGTTCAGGTTTGCGTTGGCCAACCTTCTTCTTATTCCGCCTGCGGGATCTGCCGTTAGTAGAAGTGCCAGGCTCGGATGCGTCCGTCTCATTGCCGGAGACATCCGAAGCCTTAGCACTCTTCTTATTGGCCGAGCGTGGAGACACCCGACGGGTTCGGGTACTGTCGGCCACACTCGTGCTGGTAGAGGGTTCGGTTCCTGACCGCTTCCCTTTACCCTTACCTTTGGTGGGGGTTGCTTTACCCTTTCCACCAGCTGCTTTCTCCTTTACTTGCTCAGTCTTCGTAGGGGTAGACTGAGCAGTTTTAAGGGAACCATCTGCATCAGGTAGGGCCTTCTCAGGTACTACTGCCGCGTCTCCCAAGGTAGGAGCTTCAGCAGGAGACATGAGACGGTCCATCCGATCGGCCATCTTGGCTGTTACGTGCACGGGTGCAGGTCCGGGTACTAACTCCGGATGCGCTAGTGCATACTGTCTCTCCAATAGACGTACTACGAGGTCCTGTATTACCCCGAGTCTGTCTAGTGGAGACACACCAATACGGGCCTCTTCCGCCTCAATGGTTTGAGACGTAATGGGGACCCCTGGACAGTAATCCACAACAGCGTTACCTGCTGCTTCATACTCATCCGCTGTGCCTAACATTAGGGTCTGGTCTCTATCTATGTATCTAGAGACCTCATCTGCCTTGACACCGGTATAACCCGTTTTGTCAGACACGTAGGAAGGCCTATAAGAGGTATTCCTTCGGAAAGCCATTTCTGCGTCCCAGACGGCTTTACGAAACCATAGGTGGACTACCAATCCTTTGGCCATCTGATGGTAATCCATCAACCAGGACTCCGGAAAGGTATTAGCCCATTGCGGATGAGCACATTCCCAGATTGCATTGACAACACGTTCGTCAACCTCTCTGGGCTTCCCATAACAGGTGGGTATCAGCATTTCCTCAGAAATTGCTAACATCCGTCCGTCATAGGGACCAGCTACATCGTGCCATTCTGGACTGTCTGGGAGGGGCAGCTCTAGGTACATTGGCCTGTCAACCGGAGAAGCAGGTCCCAAAGCACCGAATGAGGTACTCCCACCAAGACGGGGCGGCAAATGAGGGGGAGGTGGCATCAGAGCCCTGTCATGAGACTGGACTCCTGTCGGCTCTCCACTCAAACCTTCGGATGGAGGGGCTACGTAAGGCTCACCTACATCAGTTTGTTGTTGAACACCTCAGCGTTCAGGACTAACTTGTCTGGAGTTGTCGGATGCGTCATAGAACGATTCTATGTCGCTATCGTCTACTCCAGAGAAGTACTGATCAACATTCATTTGTTGATCCATCTGTTCACAATCAGCATCGTATTGCTGATCGTCGTATGTATAAGTGGGACTCTGGGGAGAACCACTTCCATACTCCAGCGGGGTGCTAGCACCGGCACCACCGCCAAGGCGGACGGCCTCTTCTGCCATCGACAGAAGTGGCTGTTCGGGGATAAAATATCCCAATCCACCGGATAAGCAGTAAGTACTGCTTACCCAGTGAAAGGCGGGTGCCTTTTAACGAGGGCACACCTCGGAATATGGCTGTCACAGGCTATCAGACTCCAAAAAGAGTAAGACCACCCTCGGCCACGTCTTCTTCCTTCGCAGGAATAAGACAATATGGCGGGATACTCGAACTTGAATCGCTGCGCATGATCAAACCGGTGCCTCACGTGACCATTCGAAAATGGGTCAACAACTTTCCCGCGTGCCCTTAATTAGGTCACGCGCCCTTACATAAAAACAATACAATACCCGATCGGTCGTTCGTCCGTACTCAGGGTTCAACCATGACAACTCGCTAGGTATTATGGAGTTTATGGATAGCATAAGCATATCCACCGGATTATCCGTCCAAAACCATGGGTACATTGTTATAGGGCCTTTTCCAGAAACTCATGACCGGCTCAAATATACATTGAACTAGGTTACAACATATAACAGTACACAGTACAGGACAACACACTCGTTGTGTTAACAGGCTAGGTTACGGCAGTCTTTAGCAACCTTGGACTGCGTCTAAGAGGTTTTGAGGCCTCTTTTATTGACCTGGTATCCATAAGAGCCTTTTCCAAGGTCTTCTTAGCCTTAGAAGGACCTTTCCTCTTATTTTTACCTGCGCCTGCCGAGACTCCACTGTTTTCCGGATGTTACGACAGGGGGCACCACCCTCTTCTGGTCTGCAACCTCCCGTGGCCGCCCGGGTCCTCGCTTTCGGGTCGGTACCACTTCGAGTTGCTTAACATTACTCTGTTCCATTACTTTCAATAGACCATCACCATACATTTCGGTGGAGGCATCCCTCCCTCTCCATGGGCATAGTCTCGCTACATTTGACTTGTAACATTTACCAAGCTGTGATTTAATAATCACTGTGCAATCACTAATAACCTGAGTTATAGTGAAAGGTCCATCCCAATTGCTGGCTAATTTCAGGTTGGCTAGAGGTTGGTGTAGACGCAGTACTCTATCCCCTAGATTAAAAAATCTAGCTTTTAGACCTGTGTCATAGCCAACTTTCTGCCAACGCGCAGTTTTCTGCAACTCGTCTCTAACCCTCTCATAGGCTTGTTTGAAATTATCCCGTAGGGATTCTACAAACATCACCTGGCAAGGGGTTTCCGGATTCATTCTTATTACGCCAAATACCAAATCGGCTGGCATAATCAAATCCTCTCCAAAAACGAGGAGATTAGGAGAACAGTTTGTGCTCGAATGTACAGTGCCATTATAGGCATGTACCACGAATTCACATTGTTCATCCCAATCATCCATCTGCTCATTTACTAGAGACTTCAATACTTGGATCAAAGTCCTATTGAATCTCTCTACCTGTCCATCGCTCTGTGGTCTATAGGGATTAGTTCTTGTCTTGCAGATCGCCAGACAATTACACATCTCTTGCCACAGACTAGACTCAAATTCTCTTCCTTGGTCACTATGTAACATGAGTGGGACACCTAGGTGCAGCACCCACCCTTTTACAAAGGCCATAGCACAAGTAACAGCCTTATGATCCGGTAGAGGAAACACTCGGGTGTACTTGGTATAATAATCAGACACGACCATCATACACGTGTTGCCACTAGGAGTAGGGGGACTCCCACTAATAATGTCAACAGCTATTCTAGCAAACCTTACACCAAACAGTTCCTGGGATAATGGCAGTTTGCCTAACCCGGGTCCTGGTTTGTTCTTACAGCACTCGGGACAGGTCTCCACCCATCGGGTGAGATCTGTACTCATGCCGGGCCAATAGTATCGTCTTGTTAGACGTTCTAGAGACCATTTCTTTCCAAAGTGTCCACTAGTTCTATGTCCATGACAGAAATACATAATATCTCGTCGCATAGCACTAGGTATGACAACTTGTAAGGTTTTCTTCCTATTAGAATGGTTCTTCCATCGAAACAGAATACCATCCCGGACTTCTAGCTCGGCCCATTGAGCTAAGAATCGTCTCATCTCTCTGTTTTCCAATGACACTTCGGGTCTTGGAGGACAGATACCCTGATTAAGGAACTTAATCAAACGTGATGTGACAGCATCAGACTCCTGGAACTGCTGGATGGTCTCCAAGGACCAATTCAAGACATGTTCCGGATGGGTTTCGAATGGAACTCGAACCCCTGCCAACACAGCATTGTGTGCTCCACAATCAGTGCACTCAGCATTTGCACATTTCCTCACTGGGATTCTAGACAAAGCATCTGCATTCAAATGCTTTGCCCCGGCTCGGTGTTCAATCTGGCTGTGATTTAGACCGAATTCGGATAGGTGCGCTAACCAGCGACCTATCATCCCCTCTGCATCTTTGAAGTTCAATAACCATCTGAGGGAAGAGTGGTCAGTCCGTAGAGTGAAATCACTCCCCCACAAAAAGTGTTTGAACTTCTTTGTATAGACCACCACAGCCAATAACTCACGTTTAGTGGTACAATAATTTCTTTGAGATTTACTCAACGTGTTACTAGCGAAGGCTATAGGAACTTCAACCCCATCCTGGACCTGAGAAAGGGCGGCTCCTATGCTTTCATTACTAGCATCAGTATCTAGAATGAAATGATCATTCTCCGTAGGGTACTTCAACACGGGTGTACTTGCAAACAAATTCTTTATTTTCATAAAGGACTCGTCTTGCTCGGATCCCCAAGGGAATTGTTCCTTTCTTATCCCGGGTGTCCAGTGGGACAAACTCTGGATAGGAAAGGCAACCCTTGAATATCCTGGGATAAAGTCCCGGTAGTAGGAACAGAATCCGAGGAAGGATCTGACTTCTTTTGCATTCGTGGGTGCCTGCCAATTTGACACGGCATCCAGTTTCTCCGGATCGGCTTTAATCCCTTTATTCGAGATTATTCGCCCCAAGTAATTAATAGATCTTTTGAAAAGATCGCATTTCTTGGGCTTCAGCTTCAAACCATTAGTTATGATCCTTTCCAGGACCATACCTAAATTTTCCAAGCATTCTTCGTATGTTTTCCCAAAGACAATCACATCATCTAGATAGACGAGACATTTCTTCCATAAGAGGTCACTTAATAAAGTTTCTATCATGGCTTCAAATGTCGCCGGTGCATTGCACAATCCAAACGGCATCACATTATATTGGAACAATCCAATATGACTGGAAAAGGCCGTCTTCTCCATATCTTTCGGATGCATACCCACTTGCCAGTACCCGGATTGTAAGTCTAGAGAGCAATACCATTGCTTACCTCCAAGGGAGTCTATAGTCTCATCAATCCGTGGTAAGGGATATGAATTCTTCTTGGTCATACCATTCAATTTCCGGTAATCTATGCAGAAACGGATGGTACCATCTTTCTTAGTCACCATGCACACAGGGCTAGACCAAGGACTGGTTGATGGAATTATTACATCCTGTTCAAGCATTTTAGCTATCTCCTCCTCAGCTACCCTTTTTTTGGCTAGTGGGAGTCTTCTATAAGGAATCTTAAAAGGTTCATTCTCACCAGTGTCAATCGTATGCAGTACCTTATCAGTACGCCCCAATTTTTCACTTGGTGCTGCAAAAGCTTTACGGTACTTGTATAACAAGTCAGTTAGAGCTTCACGCTGTTCATCACTTTCTACATGGCATAAGAGCCTTTTCCAAGGTCTTCTTAGCCTTAGAAGGACCTTTCCTCTTATTTTTACCTGCGCCTGCCGAGACTCCACTGTTTTCCGGATGTTACGACAGGGGGCACCACCCTCTTCTGGTCTGCAACCTCCCGTGGCCGCCCGGGTCCTCGCTTTCGGGTCGGTACCACTTCGAGTTGCTTAACATTACTCTGTTCCATTACTTTCAATAGACCATCACCATACATTTCGGTGGAGGCATCCCTCCCTCTCCATGGGCATAGTCTCGCTACATTTGACTTGTAACATTTACCAAGCTGTGATTTAATAATCACTGTGCAATCACTAATAACCTGAGTTATAGTGAAAGGTCCATCCCAATTGCTGGCTAATTTCAGGTTGGCTAGAGGTTGGTGTAGACGCAGTACTCTATCCCCTAGATTAAAAAATCTAGCTTTTAGACCTGTGTCATAGCCAACTTTCTGCCAACGCGCAGTTTTCTGCAACTCGTCTCTAACCCTCTCATAGGCTTGTTTGAAATTATCCCGTAGGGATTCTACAAACATCACCTGGCAAGGGGTTTCCGGATTCATTCTTATTACGCCAAATACCAAATCGGCTGGCATAATCAAATCCTCTCCAAAAACGAGGAGATTAGGAGAACAGTTTGTGCTCGAATGTACAGTGCCATTATAGGCATGTACCACGAATTCACATTGTTCATCCCAATCATCCATCTGCTCATTTACTAGAGACTTCAATACTTGGATCAAAGTCCTATTGAATCTCTCTACCTGTCCATCGCTCTGTGGTCTATAGGGATTAGTTCTTGTCTTGCAGATCGCCAGACAATTACACATCTCTTGCCACAGACTAGACTCAAATTCTCTTCCTTGGTCACTATGTAACATGAGTGGGACACCTAGGTGCAGCACCCACCCTTTTACAAAGGCCATAGCACAAGTAACAGCCTTATGATCCGGTAGAGGAAACACTCGGGTGTACTTGGTATAATAATCAGACACGACCATCATACACGTGTTGCCACTAGGAGTAGGGGGACTCCCACTAATAATGTCAACAGCTATTCTAGCAAACCTTACACCAAACAGTTCCTGGGATAATGGCAGTTTGCCTAACCCGGGTCCTGGTTTGTTCTTACAGCACTCGGGACAGGTCTCCACCCATCGGGTGAGATCTGTACTCATGCCGGGCCAATAGTATCGTCTTGTTAGACGTTCTAGAGACCATTTCTTTCCAAAGTGTCCACTAGTTCTATGTCCATGACAGAAATACATAATATCTCGTCGCATAGCACTAGGTATGACAACTTGTAAGGTTTTCTTCCTATTAGAATGGTTCTTCCATCGAAACAGAATACCATCCCGGACTTCTAGCTCGGCCCATTGAGCTAAGAATCGTCTCATCTCTCTGTTTTCCAATGACACTTCGGGTCTTGGAGGACAGATACCCTGATTAAGGAACTTAATCAAACGTGATGTGACAGCATCAGACTCCTGGAACTGCTGGATGGTCTCCAAGGACCAATTCAAGACATGTTCCGGATGGGTTTCGAATGGAACTCGAACCCCTGCCAACACAGCATTGTGTGCTCCACAATCAGTGCACTCAGCATTTGCACATTTCCTCACTGGGATTCTAGACAAAGCATCTGCATTCAAATGCTTTGCCCCGGCTCGGTGTTCAATCTGGCTGTGATTTAGACCGAATTCGGATAGGTGCGCTAACCAGCGACCTATCATCCCCTCTGCATCTTTGAAGTTCAATAACCATCTGAGGGAAGAGTGGTCAGTCCGTAGAGTGAAATCACTCCCCCACAAAAAGTGTTTGAACTTCTTTGTATAGACCACCACAGCCAATAACTCACGTTTAGTGGTACAATAATTTCTTTGAGATTTACTCAACGTGTTACTAGCGAAGGCTATAGGAACTTCAACCCCATCCTGGACCTGAGAAAGGGCGGCTCCTATGCTTTCATTACTAGCATCAGTATCTAGAATGAAATGATCATTCTCCGTAGGGTACTTCAACACGGGTGTACTTGCAAACAAATTCTTTATTTTCATAAAGGACTCGTCTTGCTCGGATCCCCAAGGGAATTGTTCCTTTCTTATCCCGGGTGTCCAGTGGGACAAACTCTGGATAGGAAAGGCAACCCTTGAATATCCTGGGATAAAGTCCCGGTAGTAGGAACAGAATCCGAGGAAGGATCTGACTTCTTTTGCATTCGTGGGTGCCTGCCAATTTGACACGGCATCCAGTTTCTCCGGATCGGCTTTAATCCCTTTATTCGAGATTATTCGCCCCAAGTAATTAATAGATCTTTTGAAAAGATCGCATTTCTTGGGCTTCAGCTTCAAACCATTAGTTATGATCCTTTCCAGGACCATACCTAAATTTTCCAAGCATTCTTCGTATGTTTTCCCAAAGACAATCACATCATCTAGATAGACGAGACATTTCTTCCATAAGAGGTCACTTAATAAAGTTTCTATCATGGCTTCAAATGTCGCCGGTGCATTGCACAATCCAAACGGCATCACATTATATTGGAACAATCCAATATGACTGGAAAAGGCCGTCTTCTCCATATCTTTCGGATGCATACCCACTTGCCAGTACCCGGATTGTAAGTCTAGAGAGCAATACCATTGCTTACCTCCAAGGGAGTCTATAGTCTCATCAATCCGTGGTAAGGGATATGAATTCTTCTTGGTCATACCATTCAATTTCCGGTAATCTATGCAGAAACGGATGGTACCATCTTTCTTAGTCACCATGCACACAGGGCTAGACCAAGGACTGGTTGATGGAATTATTACATCCTGTTCAAGCATTTTAGCTATCTCCTCCTCAGCTACCCTTTTTTTGGCTAGTGGGAGTCTTCTATAAGGAATCTTAAAAGGTTCATTCTCACCAGTGTCAATCGTATGCAGTACCTTATCAGTACGCCCCAATTTTTCACTTGGTGCTGCAAAAGCTTTACGGTACTTGTATAACAAGTCAGTTAGAGCTTCACGCTGTTCATCACTTTCTACATGGCTTTCGGCTACTAGAATGTCTAGTTCCGGGCTCCTTTCGGGTGAGGGAGGGGCTCCGAATGCCGAAACATGTTCACAGCCTTTTACCAATTCAGACAGGACAACCGACCCGAGGATCGTATCCTTCTGTATGTAGACAGTCTTATTACCGGTATTGGATATAGGAACCACCGTCCAAGCAGCGTTAGCTACTAGAACGTCTGCGGATTCCAATCCGATACTTGACAACATGGCCATGTCTGGCTCTACAACTCCAGTTTTTCCTGAAAACTGTCTGTCAGCTCGACATAAGACATCACAGGCTGTGCCCGGTGGTATCTTAACAGTCTGGGCTACACCGGCTACACTGCTTACTAGCCGAAGTACACATTGTACTTCGAGATGATACGGGTCTCTCACTTCCAATATTCCCCTCTGGGAATCTAACCTTGCTCCATATAATGCAGCAAAATCCAGACCGAGTATACCATCATCCGCGATGTTCGCCACAGTAGGAGTAAGGATGAAGTCCTTATCTTCCTGTAGACTGAACCTCATACATGTTCTACCGAAAGTTTGTATCATGCTACCGTCGGCTGTACGAGCATTTCCTTCCGTTTTGAAAGTTTCATGATTCGTAGGCAAAAGATCGTAGAATCTCTTAGCAATACAGGAGTGGCTAGCACCCGTATCGACAAGAAACTCAGCGGATCTACCACTCACAGATACAACTGCGTACCACCTCCTACCTTTCAAGTAGGTAGGACTACTTGCGTACTTAGCAAGTTCCGTCTTAGCGCCGAGGTCAAATCCACATCCCTCCAAAAACTTGAGACAAGGATGACCCGGGGGGAACTGGGCACACCCCACCCTGGCCAACTCGTTGGCCGCTCCCTCTAGACTGATATCGGGTTTCCCCTCTGTGTTCTTCTGCCGGTTCCTGACACCTGGTGTACTATCAGTCTCCCCAGCCTCATGAGTAAGGAACTGATCAGGCTCCTTAGCTTCACTGCTGGGCGAAATCGCTAGAGGATTCTCACCAGTACCGCAAGCGGCGATAGGCTGGCAGTCATGTAAATCACTCATTCGGGGGGTAATCCGGTTGCCTTCATGGACACCCCCGCTCAGTTTTCCTTCTTCACTGAGTCCTCCTTACCCGGGTTGTTCCGGTAACGAGTGTTTCTATAAACTGGCTTATCTGCCTCACACTCGGCAGCATAATGCCCAGTTTCCTGACATCGGAAGCATGTCACAACGCTCCTATCAGGCTTAGGCCTCCTAAGATTTTCAGTTATCTACTTTACCAAATTATTAACCAGGTCCTCTGATAAAGACGGACCCGTAGTAAGTTTGGTATCGGGTTGAGTCACAGGAGGTTTAGTAGTTGTCACTTTCTCCTTGACGTAACCCGGTTTCTTTCCCCAGTTCCGGTTATACCGGGGGTTCCCTTGGCCAATGGCCCCAACGTTTTCATCTTCGTCAGGTTCCCCTGATTCGGATGAATCGGTTTCGGGTATTCCCTCCGGGATTATCATTGCTGACATCCGTTGGGGTACCTTCCCGGCAAAGATACGGGCCTTTCGATCATAATGATCTAGGGACTGGAACAAATCTGTCAGAGAGGCATCATTCTTCCAAGCTTCACAGGCTACTGTCCTGTGTTCCTGATTCCGCAATCCTTCAATGAATTGTTTAAACATTTCATCTAGGAAGCATTCATCATCTAGTCTCCATTGAGGCCTGGCTTTATGCAACAGTCGTTGACATTCCAAGCCGAACACTTTGGCAGATTCCTTAGGCTTCTGCGTTCTTTTAGTGAACGTCAGCCAAGGATCTTCTCCGACTATATTCCCATATAGATATGAAGCAATCTCTATGAGTTCATCATATTTCATATGGGCTGAGAGTCCTACTATTTGGGAATCTCTCCATTGTTCCACGGCTCCTTTTCCGTCGCCTTCCTTTAACCAGCATACTAAATAAGGGAGAGCTTCCGCTTTACCCCATCCATTGCAGTTAAAGACATCCGCGCAGCCTTGATACTCCTCCTTCCAAGGGTTCTTGGCATTAAAGGGGGTAGGTATCTTAGCTACTCTACGAGCCGGATTCGTGGATCCAGTAAGGGATAAACCCTTACTCCATTCCATGATCTCCGTATCGTCCAGACCTTGATTGTAGCAATCAACACCTAAGTTAGCAATCGCTGCATTAGAGTCATGCAGCGCTTGTAACCCTGGAGAAAGAGATACTCGGCGACTGAGTCTCTTTTTCCTTGGAGGATTCGTACCATAAGTACTTCCAGGGCCTCCAGGCGGTGGTCCTCCTCCGCCCCCTGATCCCCCTGCTCCGTATGGAGGCACCTGTGAGAAGGTGTATCCACTGGTTTGAGGAGTTGGCCCAGGATTATTGGTGGGTTGTGTATTTCCACCAAAGCTAAAGAAACCACTATTGGGATTAGTGTTTCCTCCTGTTCCATTTGACTGATTTCCATTATTGGAACCAGTCCCACCAGCAGAGGATCTGCTTCTGGAACGATCTCCTGAAGGTCCGGACCCTTGGTCACATCCGGATTGCCCTCCAGCTGGACTGGAATTCCTGGATGATTGTCCGGTTGTTCCTCCGGACATGTTCTGGGTGTTACCTTTGGACGGATTCGCTCCTGTTTGGGATTGACTCCATCCATACTGGGCATACGGGCCATTTGGTCCCCCTAAAGGTGACTGTTGTGGCCATCCGCCGTCAAAAGTGGAGGTTTTTGCCGAGTAGCTTTGTTTAGTTCCACTAGCAGAGTCAACCCCACTATTTCCCGTACCTAAACCAAGAGGTTTTGAGGTATTATCCGTAAATCTAACCTGATGACTCTTTACTCCTTCGCAACGAGGTACAGTTGTTTCTGTTGCCTCGTCATCGCCCCTCAAAGAGTTCATCCGGTTGCTCGTCGTGTTTAGGGCAATTCCTGAAACAGTGAAGTCTGGTTCAAGAGTGCCTACTGCACGACCAGTATCCTCTAGATACTTTGACATCTGGATAGCTTTAGCTTCCAGTTCGGAATAATCATCCAGCATTTTTGTCTGCTTGGCAGTCAATTCTGTGGATTCACGTATCCATTGACCTCTGAGTTTTTCATGCTCTTCGGTTTGTGTATGATACGTTTTTCGTGCATCCTTGAAGGCTGATTCTATTTTCATCAGCTCTTCTTGATACTTGCCATAGGCCGATTGAGTTGAATTTAACTCTTGTTTAGTTTTATTCAACTCATCACACGAGGCCCTGTATTCCAGATCCGCCGTGTATAGTGCATCACGATACTGTTCGTGCTGGAGTTGGAAATCTTGTTTTTCCTTCTCCATCTGATCCAATAACAATCGTTGTTGGCGTCTACAACTTTGATCGTAGTCAAGACGTTCTGATATCAACTGTTTGTTTTCAGTCAGAATCTTGTCTTGAGTTCCGGTCAGTGTAATAAGATCCTTCTGGATCTTCTCGTATTCAGCTCTCATGTCTTCAAGCTCGTCCATTTTGTTCCTTTCGAATCCACATTTCTGGTGTTTAATTCGAGAACTATATGGAGTTTCAAACATACCTGCACTAGGCTTTGGTACCTCAAATGGTAGTTTACCAAATTGAGCAGTACTTTTATGCATTGGTGCAGGTTTTGAAGTACCTCCTGGCATGAATAAGGAGTCTCCAAATTCATCCAGTTCATCATGTAAGTTTTTTCTTACATTCTCTAACCCATCAGGGTAGTGTTCCAGTGGATTTCTCCACTCTGTACCTTGGGGTGGTGATTTGATTTCACCATCCTCCATCGGGGAGTTTAGCTCATGATTTGGACCATTTCCCCTGACTGGGCTCAGCTCAGTCATTTCTGACTGCGCTTACCCGAAGACCAACTGGTCACGGCACCAGTGTAGTGGTTCGTCTCGTTAAGTTAGATTAAATCATAACGAAGAGAGAGAAAAGTTTCCGGGTAGGCAACCGAGCTTTTATTTCATAGCTTATGTTACATACGATCACAGCCTCAGAGGACTACATGCTACTACGGCATTCGGTTACCCTTTCGGGTAACAACCTGGTTGAGCAGTGGGTAAACCACTACTGAAGAACATGGGCTAGGACCAGCCTTATATAGGGGAAAAGCCCGCGAAACTCAGACCGGCCACGTGACGTGTGGCGGACGAGTGGTAGGCCCCCTGGTGTAGTGGATACGAAACCCAGAGGCAGGTGCTGCCACCTGCCATCCGGATTCCCCCACTACACCCGAAGGACCTAGGTCTGAGTCTCACTGGTACATGAACGTAAAGTGTAAATACCATACCCCTACACATGTATAGGTCCTAAGTATAGGAGTCTGGGAAAGACAACGTACCATCAAAGACCCTTACATAGGATCTTTGTAACATAAGACATTTGCTCCCCATCAGGTTCTAACCCATTCATTGTGATGGATGCATGGACAAGACCTCAGGGAGACCCTGAGGTTCCAGGTCAGGGACATTCCAGCACACCTACACCTGCCACAGTATGGGCTACCTACATATAGGGTGGTGTTGGGTTCTACAAGCTGACAGCAGCACTTTGGTGCATGATGAATGTGTTAGAGAGTTTGAAGTATGGTTATCATAATGGAGAGCTCTACCTGTAGTCTACTCAATCACACCTACCTCTCTGATATCTACCACTGTATTGACTATGAAATAAATCTTAACACTATTGGTGCTGCAGGAGTGTGTCAAGTCAGAGCGTATCTTGTATGCGAGGTGTATCTTTAACAAACCAAGCTCTCTGATACTTGGCACTTTATTGATAGAGTGATAAATCTTAACCCTTTAGGGCCGCTAATACAGGAGTGCATCACGCCCACTGGTCATCATGATGCATCTCATTGGAACGTCGTGCCGACCCTACAGGGTAGATACATGTGAGGTGTGTCTTATCTAAAGAACCAGCAAAGTATCAGAGAACCCCACTTGTGAGCCACACATGTGTGGATCAACACGGTAAAAGGTACGCCCGGGACGGGGTGTGCGGGCGTACCTTTTACCGTGTTGATCCACAGATATATATGTGTATAAGCCACACTCTGAGTTTATGGGGAAAATGTATGCTGCTCAAGAGTCTGAACCTATTCACATGTCTGACTTTACCTTTTCTGCTTGAATAAACATCGATTATTTGAATGCTGACATACTGACGGTGGGCACCACTGAAAGTGAAGACATGAGAAATAACCGAAGCCTAATAATTAGAGTTCTTGAATAAAGGGTCAGGGGTACGGGCATTCAGGGTGAAATCTATGGTCACCTTGCAGGACTAATTATCAGCCAGTGAAATAATCCCAAATATTCACTGCTGGCCTCTTGGGGGCAAATGGTACCCATCTGATAGCTCTTCAAAGGAGGAGTTTATGTATTGACCTGGTAGGGTCAGCATGATGCTCCTAAGTGCTGGGGGGAGGTCTTGCCAGCACTTCATTGGTGCATCGTGATGACCAATGGGCATCGTTCTCATCTTATATAACCCATATCTCGTGTTTATTTGTGTCTTCGTTCTCATCTTATATAACCCATATCAAACTAGTATGCACCAATGAAACCTGTTCCCAAATTAGTTTAACTGCATTATTAGCACCCCTTCGCGTAGTGGAGCGGTTAATAAACACTTCAGTAAAAAGAAAAAAAAAGAAAATGATGCACTCCTGCATTGGCAGCCCTTAAAGGGTCAATCAGTGCATCATGCCAACCATAGAGCCAGTGAGTTGAGGTGAGTTACTCACCATCTTATTCTTGGTGCATCATGCCGCACATCCAGGACTGTATCAACGCGAGCATGATGCATCAATGCAGTGACTGACTGAGGTTTCGTTCATTCATTATGATGAACAATGGGCATGATTCATTGAATGATGCACTCTGCGCTTTTAAATGGTCGATTGACTACAGGTTTTGCTCAATGTGCCCAGTATTGATCGATAGTTATGATAATCAGAACAAAAGTCCCGGATATTGCAATCAGTAAAGTCTCTATAGCCTATGGAAGTGGGAAATTGTCAGGGAGAGCAAACTTATGACATGTTTATTTTACATAATAGTTACCGTTTCTGTTTGTTAAATAAACATGGACAGGATTTATAGTGCATTTCTGACACTTAATGAATAATGACCAATTACTTAATAGTTATCTAGAATCATTTGCTGGCTGCTAGAAAATTACATTGTACAGGAATTGGTTGTGACCATGGAGGACCTTGTCAGAATTAGGCCGATTTCAGCAATATTTCATGTCAATTAGAGCTTATGGAAACTGGCCCTAGGTAACAACGGAGTGCAGGACTACACTCTAAGAAGTGAATATCAAATAGAATAGGGGTCCTTGTGTAGGGAACCGAGTTTCGGTGTCCCTAGGCCACCAGAGTGACTGACATGTAGCTAGTAGGTGGGCTGGGTAGGAGAGGTCTCGTGGTGTAGTGGTTATCATTCTGCACTTTGAAGTCAACGACCGGGGTTCGATTCCCCGCGAGACTAGACCCTTTTCACCGAACACTACACTTGTAAAACTGAACAGTGAAGCAGTATAGTTTCTACAATAATGCCTCAGATGACAGTAACAGGGTAGAAGGAATTTCCTTAAAAAATGATGACGGACCTCTGACAACTTTGGGACAAGGATTTTTCGTTATTTTCAATGGCATTTTCTTTCGCCATGTACACCTAGCCAAACACAATTCATTAATTGCCAGTGTGGGGTGGGATGGGAGGGTTGGTGAATTGTACTCTCAGCCCCGCTTGTAAATGGGCAGTAGCTTGCCCTGTACTGGGCACAGGGCAAGCGACTGTCGGGTCATTAGGATTGCACTAACAGCAACTCCCCCTGTAGACCCAAATAATAAGCAATCCACTGTAAAACTGGTGCGCTGGGCTGACAGAGTGCCGCCAGCTAATTGCCCCACGGAAGTGCTGAAAGTATCCTGTTAGGTTAGAATCATGTACTCATACAGGATTTTTGGCTCACCTGCTGTATAGATCTGTGTTGGTAACTTAAGGCGTTACATCACCTGTTATATAGATCTGTACTGGTAACTTAAGGTGTTACATCACCTGTTGTATAGATCTGTACTGGTAACTTAAGGCATTACACCACCTGTTATATAGATCTGTACTGGTAACTGAAGGCGTTACATCACCTGTTATATAGATCTGTACTGGTAACTTAAGGTGTTACATCACCTGTTGTATAGATCTGTACTGGTAACTTAAGGCATTACATCACCTGTTATATAGATCTGTACTGGTAACTGAAGGCGTTACATCACCTGCTGTATAGATCTGTACTGGTAACTTAAGGCGTTACATCACCTGCTATATAGATCTGTGTTGGTAACTTAAGGCGTTACATCACCTGCTGTATAGATCTGTACTAGTAACTTAAGGCGTTACATCACCTGCTGTATAGATCTGTACTGGTAACTTAAGGCGTTACATTACCTGTTATATAGATCTGTACCGGTAACTTAAGGCGTTACATCACCTACTGTATAGATCTGTACCGGTAACTTAAGGCGTTACATCACCTGCTGTATAGATCTGTACTGGTAACTTAAGGCATTACATCACCTGCTGTATTGATCTGTACTGGTAACTTAAGGCGTTACATCACCTGTTATATAGATCTGTACTGGTAACTTAAGGCGTTACATCACCTGCTGTATAGATCTGTACTGGTAACTTAAGGCGTTACATCACCTGTTATATAGATCTGTACCGGTAACTTAAGGCGTTACATCACCTGCTGTATAGATCTGTACTGGTAACTTAAGGCATTACATCACCTGCTGTATTGATCTGTGCTGGTTACTTAAGGCATTACATCACCTGTTATATAGATCTGTACTGGTAACTGAAGGCATTACATCACCTGTTATATAGATCTGTACTGGTAACTTAAGGCATTACATCACCTGCTGTATAGATCTGTACTGGTAACTTAAGGCGTTACATCACCTGTTATATAGATCTGTACTCGTACCTTAATGCATTACATTGCCCTGGCAGACCTACAGTTTCCTACTATAACCCATTCATCTATCTTGCTTTGATCTATGTATCACATTGATTATAGATTATTGATCAAGGAAGGTCACAAGGTGTCCACCCACTCATCATCTAAATAGATAACACATGTCACCTTCACAATCACTTCTCTGATCTTAGAGAAGATTCCTCTGTGAGGTATTAATAAAAAAAAAGGTTAGTCTGGGGTGTATTTGATCCTGATGGTTAACAATGTGCATATACCTTGTATGCAGACAGGGGTAGACATTAACAATGGCCCGGTGGCCAATGGCCGGTAGTTTTGAGTGCTGGCCAGTGATTTCAAAAACAACCTTGCTACTGGCCCGGTATGGCCTCCCCCCACCATTTAAAGTCTACTGCATGTGGTAGAACCCTAGAAGAGAAAATAGCAAAAAGATGATTTTCTTTCTAGTACATCTGTCTATATAATTTTACCCTTTGCCAGGTTCCTAGCAACTTGCTTCCAAGAATAGTGATGTTAAAATTTCAGCATGCTGGCAGATGTTGTACTTTGACTTTGTGACTTTCTTTTCATTTCTTTATTTATTTTGCTACTGGTTTTTCCAACTACAAATCCTTGGCCCAGGTGGTCAGTGGCTAAAAAAGTTAGTGTACAGGTTTTTATTTATTCATTATTTTTCTAAATTTCTTTTCATTTTTTTTTTCTCTTTTACTTGTGTTCTACTAACATTTTGTCTGACAATCCACATTCCTGCATGGTGAGAAAGGGCGTGGAATATGAAAGTATTGATTTGCCAACTTATGTTAACACAGCTTTCAAAAAGGCTTAGAGCTGCTTAATGGCTGAATTTTCCTGCAGGATTAAATAACTTCAGTAAAGAAATCTGCAAAGGTTGCACATACACTGCAAAAATGGTGTTTAGATTTTAAACATGTTTAGGTCTAAACATGTTTAAAACCTAAACATATAGGTCAGTTAGGTGTCTCATCGACTACACATTTAGGAAATGAACACTTTTATTCTAACTACATAAACATTTATGCTAAACATGTTTAGATGTTTAGAGTTGAGACAGTTGAATAATAGGTGTTTAGATTTAAACATCAATATGTTTAGATACTTGGATGTTGAATACACACCAGGTAGCAGCACTACCTTTGTCTGGACTATCTGCACACAGTTATAATCAATTGTTGTGACAAATGTCCCCAAATCCCATGTTTATCATGGTTTCATTTCATAGAATGTCATGTGAATAGAAAGGGCAATAAAAAATTGACTAGATTCACCTCATGCCACCATCATTACCATGAAATAATCAATAAACTCCATGACTGACACCTATTTGAGGTTATTCTGGAATACATAAGGCAATGTCCTTCCTGCCAAGCTGTTGTACTTTCTCAAGTTTCTCATTCTGATGCAGTGTGTAATAAATGTACACGTATATAGCTTTGGCTGACATCTTTGGAGACTTTGACAAGTAAATACCTGCTGATGTCCCCCCCCCCCAGTAAATGAGAAAACAAACAAAATATATCTCTGTTTTTTAATGCATACATGTCTGCAAACCTTAAGTCTCCATCAAATCATTTAAACATCTAAACACAAAAATTCATAAACACCTAAACACAAAAATTCATATATCTAATCACAAAGTTTTAGCCTAAACACCTACATTTCTAAACACTTGAGCTAAGCACATTGTTTGGCTAAACATGTTTAGGAAATTAATGTGATTACAAAAACGTTGCAAGAATATGTTTAGAATTGTGTTTAGGATCTAAACACCATTTTTGCAGTGTAGTTGCAGATTGAAATGAGCATTTACTTTCCCTTTAAGGCCAGAATTAGGATATCAATCAATGGAACACCCTATCATATTCAATGTCCTGAATGCACCATTGCACAAAGGCAATCAAAATATTCTGTACATGAAGCAATACCTTCCATTGGTATCCAGTATCTGAATTGTCTCATAATGCTACATCATCACAATTCTCACACACACAATGCTTATTGCAGATGAACTTGCAGATAGATGTGCTCTTTATCTGTGTGGAGATGTGGAATTTAAACATAGAAAATAAACCATTATGGTGTCATCCCACCGGTCTGAGGTCTCCATGGATACCGGCTCCCATTACAATCTGACAATACTGAACTGTCAATGGGAAATTAAAGCGGGGATTGTCCTTGATGAATTGGGACTGGGTTTTGTGGACACTGGTTAATTTCAAATCATCATTTTCCAGTACTCCCATCTCTAATATTATAGTACTCTCTTCTTTGATGTTTTTAAATAAATGTGTTTTAAAGGGGGCATTCATAAGCTGCCACGATAAGAATGTCAATATGTACACTGTCAAAGAAAAATCCTAAATTTAGCATGAAAACTACGTAATATTTTACAGTGATTCACCGTTATTTAAAGAACAGTGATTCCCCTATAATAACAGTGTTTCCTCCTCCTAAGGTTCAGTGTCCAGGGATTCTCTGCAGTTTTTAATAGGAATTCCCTGTATTTTTATAGTGATTGCGGGTGCCAGTGAATCACCTTTTTTTTAGGGAAATTATTTTACTGTGTACAGAAATTTACAGAGAATGATCTGGATCTCCAGTGTCTTACCCTCTGAAGCTCAATTTTATCATAGTGTCCAGCCTATAATAACGACTGCAGGGATTATGTATCATAATGCTCATGGTAACAACCTAACAACTGACAACCAGTAGTAAAGAGCCATCTATAAATGACGCTGTCCGTAAATGTTTTCGACACATACGAGCGCCTGGTATAGTTTTCAGTTTAACACATGGCCTACAGGAAGTAGTGGATCCTATTATAACGTTACCTGTAGACAATGTATCTAGTCTTGTACCAAACCTAATTTATACCAGTCTGAGTCAGAGCTAGGTGGAGGGATGATAAAATCTCTAACCGTGGAGAAATATTGTTCTCATGGCACAATCTTGGAAGAATTAATTATACATTTTTGATCATGATGTCCCAGGATCTTTCTGAGCTGCCTTGCTATCAACTGACTAATGTAATAATCACTCGGTAATCGATCGGTCTTTATCCTGTGCTCGCAACTTAAAGCAAAATATCCTAGTGTCTTCCTTAGATACTGTTCTACAAGTTAACCTATGGTGCATTCCTGTATTAGTGGCTTTTAAAGTGTCCAATCTGACCTTGGTATGCCTTTGAACCAAAGTGTAACACATGGCCTACAGGAAGTACAGGATCCCATTACAATGTTACCTGTAGATGCTGTTTATTCCATGGTGGATACGACAGTCTCATAGACTACTGTATCACATGAGTCCATGGAAAACGACATCCCCGTATTCCATAATCAGGTCACGAGACCTTCTGAGCAGTCCCTCAGTAGAATTTCCTTGTTTTAAGACCATGAAATAAATGCAAATGTCCATGACCATAGAATATTTTTACATCGCATTCCCCAAGGTAGGACTGGAGTATCCCACAAAGCCATTATATGGCATAACAGAGATGGTTTGTCCCATGGCGCAAAGTTTCAGCCAAGCATTTCTGTGTGGATCATTATGTATATATACCCGTAATGCATTCATGCATCATGGTAACAAATCGGCATGATGCATTAATGAATTAGCAGTCCTTAAAGGGTTAATGGTTTAAAGGTTTGAACACATTTCACTTGTCATTTCCTATGCCCTACCACATTGTTCTACACCCCCTTTGGGAGGTGAACGATCTTGTTACAAACGTTACCTGTCACTGATCGCAAACCCAGCTCAAAGTTTTCCGCCATCACCACACTCAGGTATTTAATTGGGTGAATGCATTTTACCTGTACAGCATTTTAACAATTAACATAACGCCTAAAGTTGCATACTAGGCCAAAAGTCATAGTGCAAGGGTAGACCTTTGGTGCATTTTATAAATTACACAGTCTTAGCGACAGAATGTTTTGCCCATGTAAACATGCATGCGATCTACTTGGTTCAGAACATTTTAAACTATCAATTGAAAAGTAATAAACTGTCCAAAGTCAAGTCTCACCCTACAGTATTTCCTCGATCTCTGAGTGCACCTAAAACGCATGGTACATGTGCAAGATATTATGGCACTAAAAAAGGAGGGGGATTTCCCAAATTGTATTAATCTAACTGGACCCCCTTAAGTCATGCCAATAGCACCCTGTACAAATATCATGCCACTCTAACCCTTCCTGGAGCTTAATTCAAAACATCCTGGGATCTCAACCCCAGCGATCTTAGTGTAGGCACATATCGTAAGGCCTGGCCAGTCTACCCTATCTAATGCAGTGGTTGCAGGCCTGTCAGGAATAGTAAGTCCTGGGATCACTTCACTGTTCCTTTTCCAGCACTAAGATCACTGTGATCTTAGTGAAAGAATTGCATAGCGGTTTCACCTGAGTACAAGAGCGCTTACAGGGAACACTCCTGATTGAAAGAGTCAATAGCCTGCTGCATATACATAAACAGGGGAGTCCTTGGGGGCCCTTAGGCCTACTCATGCGTTAAGGGCACTCTAAGGTAATTCTTCCTTCTCAAGTTTTGAAGTGAAGTCCTACCCCACTCCCTTTGGTATCCTTTTGCTGCAAGCCAGACTCTGTCTTCGGGGAATTTCATCTGTCTCTCTCTATTGAGGTAAGATATTTTTATTTTATCCTGGTTGAACATTTGCATTAAAATTACCTTATTTACAGATGGAATCTAATATATTTCTTAGCCCATATGGGGACCGGGAACGATGGTATAAGCACTCTTGTGAAGAAGAGTGACTCCACAGCTATTCCTTTATTTTGGGACTCTTACCCCTGTACCTAGTCAGTACTTCTTGGAATAGTGTAGGAGGGCTGAGGCTAAGATCGATGCGATCTTAGTGCTGGCTAGGAAATGTGAATGCAGTCTGATCTTAAGATCGCTTAATAGGATAAGGTAGAATAATTCCTAAGATCACTGGGGTTGTGATCCCAGGATGTTTTGAATTAACCTCCAGACCTAGGGCTGGGTACAGCCATTAAGACTCTTAGTGCAAGTAGTATGTGGGAGTGAGTCTTGGTGTAAGTAGTATGTGTGAAAGTGCGTCTTGGTGTAAGTAGTATATATGGAAGTGAGTCTTGGTGTAAGTAGTATATGTGGAAGTGAGTCTTGGTGTAAGTAGTATATGTGGAAGTGAGTCTTGGTGTAAGTAATATGTGTGGAAGTGAGTCTTGGTGTAAGTAGTATATGTGGAAGTGAGTCTTGGTGTAAGTAGTATATGTGGAAGTGAGTCTTGGTGTAAGCAGTATATGTGGAAGTGTGTCTTGGTGTAAGTAGTATATGTGGAAGTGAGTCTTGGTGTAAGCAGTATGTGGAAGTGAGTCTTGGTGTAAGTAGTATATGTGGAAGTGAGTCTTGGTGTAAGTAGTACATGTGGAAGTGTGTCTTGGTGTAAGCAGTATGTGGAAGTGAGTCTTGGTGTAAGTAGTATATGTGGAAGTGAGTCTTGGTGTAAGTAGTATATGTGGAAGTGAGTCTTGGTGTAAGTAGTATATGTGGAAGTGAGTCTTGGTGTAAGTAGTGTGTGGGAGTGAGTCTTGGTGTAAGTAGGATATATGGAAGTGAGTCTTGGTGTAAGTAGTATATGTAGAAGTGAGTCTTGGTGTAAGTAGTATATGTGGAAGTGAGTCTTGGTGTAAGTAGTATATGTGGAAGTGAGTCTTGGTGTAAGTAGTATATGTAGAAGTGAGTCTTGGTGTAAGTAGTGTGTGGAAGTGAGTCTTGGTGTAAGTAGTGTGTGGAAGTGAGTCTTGGTGTAAGTAGTATGTGGAAGTGAGTCTTGGTGTAAGTAGTATATGTGGAAGTGAGTCTTGGTGTAAGTAGTATATGTAGAAGTGAGTCTTGGTGTAAGTAGTGTGTGGAAGTGAGTCTTTGTGTAAGTAGTATGTGTGGAAGTGAGTCTTGGTGTAAGTAGTATGTGTGGAAGTGAGTCTTGGTGTAAGTAGTATGTGTGGAAGTGAGTCTTGGTGTAAGTAGTATGTGTGGAAGTGAGTCTTGGTGTAAGTAGTATGTGTGGAAGTGTGTCTTGGTGTAAGTAGTATGTGTGGAAGTGAGTCTTGGTGTAAGTAGTATGTGGAAGTGAGTCTTGGTGTAAGTAGTATATGTGGAAGTGAGTCTTGATGTAAGTACTATATGTGTGGAAGTGAGTCTTGGTGTAAGTAGTATATGTGGAAGTGAGTCTTGGTGTAAGTAGTATATATGTGGAAGTGAGTCTTGGTGTAAGTAGTATATGTGTGGAAGTGAGTCTTGGTGTAAGTAGTATATGTGTGGAAGTGAGTCTTGGTGTCAGTAGTATATGTGGAAGTGAGTCTTGGTGTAAGTAGTATATGTGGAAGTGAGTCTTGGTGTAAGTAGTATATGTGGAAGTGAGTCTTGGTGTAAGTAGTATATGTGTGGAAGTGAGTCTCGGTGTCAGTAGTATATGTGGAAGTGAGTCTTGGTGTAAGTAGTATATGTGGAAGTGAGTCTTGGTGTAAGTAGTATATGTGGAAGTGAGTCTTGGTGTAAGTAGTATATGTGGAAGTGAGTCTTGGTGTAAGTAGTATATGTGTGGAAGTGAGTCTCGGTGTCAGTAGTATATGTGGAAGTGAGTCTTGGTGTAAGTAGTATATGTGGAAGTGAGTCTTGGTGTAAGTAGTATATGTGGAAGTGAGTCTTGGTGTCAGTAGTATATGTGGAAGTGAGTCTTGGTGTAAGTAGTATATGTGGAAGTGAGTCTTGGTGTAAGTAGTATATGTGGAAGTGAGTCTTGGTGTAAGTAGTATATGTGTGGAAGTGAGTCTCGGTGTCAGTAGTATATGTGGAAGTGAGTCTTGGTGTAAGTAGTATATGTGTGGAAGTGAGTCTTGGTGTAAGTAGTATATATTTGGAAGTGAGTCTTTGTGTAAGTAGTTTATGTGGGAGTGAGTCTTGGTGTAAGTAGTATATGTAGAAGTGAGTCTTGGTGTAAGTAGTATATGTAGAAGTGTGTCTTGGTGTCAGTAGTATATGTAGAAGTTTGTCTTGGTGTAAGTAGTATATGTAGAAGTGTGTCTTCGTGTCAGTAGTATATGTAGAAGTTTGTCTTGGTGTCAGTAGTATATGTAGAAGTGAGTCTTGGTGTAAGCAGTATATGTGGAAGTGTGTCTTGGTGTAAGTAGTATGTGGAAGTGAGTCTTGGTGTAAGTAGTATATGTGGAAGTGAGTCTTGGTGTAAGTAGTACATGTGGAAGTGTGTCTTGGTGTAAGCAGTATGTGGAAGTGAGTCTTGGTGTAAGTAGTATGTGGAAGTGAGTCTTGGTGTAAGTAGTATATGTGGAAGTGAGTCTTGGTGTAAGTAGTATGTGGAAGTGTGTCTTGGTGTAAGTAGTACATGTGGAAGTGCGTCTTGGTGTAAGTAGTATATGTAGAAGTGAGTCTTGGTGTAAGTAGTATATGTAGAAGTGAGTCTTGGTGTAAGTAGTATATGTGGAAGTGAGTCTTGGTGTAAGTAGTATATGTGGAAGTGAGTCTTGGTGTAAGTAGTATATGTAGAAGTGAGTCTTGGTGTAAGTAGTGTGTGGAAGTGAGTCTTGGTGTAAGTAGTGTGTGGAAGTGAGTCTTGGTGTAAGTAGTATGTGGAAGTGAGTCTTGGTGTAAGTAGTATATGTGGAAGTGAGTCTTGGTGTAAGTAGTATATGTAGAAGTGAGTCTTGGTGTAAGTAGTGTGTGGAAGTGAGTCTTTGTGTAAGTAGTATGTGTGGAAGTGAGTCTTGGTGTAAGTAGTATGTGTGGAAGTGAGTCTTGGTGTAAGTAGTATGTGTGGAAGTGAGTCTTGGTGTAAGTAGTATGTGTGGAAGTGAGTCTTGGTGTAAGTAGTATGTGTGGCAGTGTGTCTTGGTGTAAGTAGTATGTGTAGAAGTGAGTCTTGGTGTAAGTAGTATGTGGAAGTGAGTCTTGGTGTAAGTAGTATATGTGGAAGTGAGTCTTGATGTAAGTAGTATATGTGTGGAAGTGAGTCTTGGTGTAAGTAGTATATATGTGGAAGTGAGTCTTTGTGTAAGTAGTTTATGTGGGAGTGAGTCTTGGTGTAAGTAGTATATGTAGAAGTGAGTCTTGGTGTAAGTAGTATATGTAGAAGTGTGTCTTGGTGTCAGTAGTATATGTAGAAGTTTGTCTTGGTGTAAGTAGTATATGTAGAAGTTTGTCTTGTTGTCAGTAGTATATGTAGAAGTGAGTCTTGGTGTAAGTAGTATATGTGGAAGTGAGTCTTGGTGTAAGTAGTATATATGTGGAAGTGAGTCTTGGTGTAAGTAGTATATGTGTGGAAGTGAGTCTTGGTGTAAGTAGTATATATTTGGAAGTGAGTCTTTGTGTAAGTAGTTTATGTGGGAGTGAGTCTTGGTGTAAGTAGTATATGTAGAAGTGAGTCTTGGTGTAAGTAGTATATGTAGAAGTGTGTCTTGGTGTCAGTAGTATATGTAGAAGTTTGTCTTGGTGTAAGTAGTATATGTAGAAGTGTGTCTTGGTGTCAGTAGTATATGTAGAAGTTTGTCTCGGTGTCAGTAGTATATGTAGAAGTGAGTCTTGGTGTAAGTAGTATATGTGGAAGTGAGTCTTGGTGTAAGTAGTATATTTGGAAGTGAGTCTTAGTGTAAGTAGTATGTGGAAGTGAGTCTTGGTGTAAGTAGTATATGTGGAAGTGAGTCTTGGTGTAAGTAGTATGTGGAAGTGAGTCTTGGTGTAAGTAGTATATATGGGAGTGAGTCTTGGTGTAAGTAGTATGTGGAAGTGAGTCTTGGTGTAAGTAGTGTATGTGGAAGTGAGTCTTGGTGTAAGTAGTTTATGTGGAAGTGAGTCTTGGTGTAAGTAGGGTATGTGGAAGTGAGTCTTGGTGTAAGTAGTGTGTGGAAGTGAATCTTGGTGTAAGTAGTATATGGAAGTGAGTCTTGGTGTAAGTAGTGTGTGGAAGTGAGTCTTGGTGTAAGTAGTGTGTGGGAGTGAGTCTTGGTGTAAGTAGTATGTGGAAGAAAGTCTTGGTGTAAGTAGTATATGTGGAAGTGAGTCTTGGTGTAAGTAGGGTATGTGGAAGTGAGTCTTGGTGTAAGTAGTGTATGTGGAAGTGAGTCTTGGTGTAAGTAGTATATGTGGAAGTGAGTCTTGGTGTAGGTAGTATATGTTGAAGTGAGTCTTGGTGTAAGTAGTATATGTGTGGAAGTGAGTCTTGGTGTAAGTAGTATATGTGGAAGTGAGTCTTGGTGTAAGTAGTATATGTAGAAGTGAGTCTTGGTGTAAGTAGTATATGTGGAAGTGAGTCTTGGTGTAAGTAGTATGTGGGAGTGAGTCTTGGTGTAAGTAGTATATGTGGAAGTGAGTCTTGGTGTAAGTAGTATGTGGAAGTGAGTCTTGGTGTAAGTAGTATATGTGGAAGTGAGTCTTGATGTAAGTAGTACATGTGGAAGTGTGTCTTGGTGTAAGTAATATATGTGGAAGTGAGTCTTGGTGTAAGTAGTATATGTGGAAGTGCGTCTTGGTGTAAGTAGTATGTGGAAGTGAGTCTTGGTGTAAGTAGTATATATGTAGAAGTGAGTCTTGGTGTAAGTAGTATATGTGGAAGTGAGTCTTGGTGTAAGTAGTGTATGTGGGAGTGAGTCTCGGTGTAAGTAGTATATGTGGAAGTGTGTCTTGATATAAGTAGTATATGTGGAAGTGTGTCTTGGTGTAAGTAGTATATGGAAATGAGTCTTGGTGTAAGTAGTTTATGTCAGTGAACGTTTCTGTCAGGCTTCAACAGGTTGGTACAGATGAAATGCAGGAGCTGGACTGAATGCCTTTTATGATGCCTTTTTGATGCTTAACTGTTTACGGGCCGCTGATGCATTTATGCATCATGCCCACTGATCAACATGATGCATGAATGCAGACCTGGCAAGTAACTTGATAGGGCTACATTTGTGCATCATGCCAACGCTTTGCACTGTAAAAAAAGTCGTTGAAATAACGAATAATCTTTCATCCCAAAATTGCCAGATATCCTTTGTTGTTTTCACTGAGATGTTGTTCTTTTCATAGAGATGATTCCTTGTACCACCACACTGCCACCTGGAGTTTCTTGTAAAAACTACACTGGCCCCCCGTTATCTAATAAATGTGGTTCACTGTTCAGTTTTATAAGGATTCCTCATAGATTCAACAGTTATTGTTTACAGTGTGGGATTGATACATCCCTTGCGGGTTTACATGATGCGCCAATGAAGTGCTGGTGAGTATTGTCCCCAGCACTTCATTGGTGCATCATGCCTATTGGTCGGCATGATGCACCAATGAAGTGCTGGTGAGTATTGTCCCCAGCATTTCATTGGTGCATCATGCCGACCAATGGGCATGATGCACTGCTGCATTAATTAGTAGCCCTTAAGAGGTTAATGTTAATTCTTGTTTTATAAATTTGCTATCCTTTATTTGAACCAGCATGTTTAATGAATACAGAAAGGCATTTCTCAACATCTTATGACTTAAGCTATTCAAGTTATACCATAGGTATCGTGCATGACTAAGTTGCAGCCAATCACACAGAGTTACCACAGTGCCTCGGTGTACTTTGCTTCAACCTCCCAGTCAGTACGAAAACTCACGGGACACATGCTTTTGCCAACAAAATTGCTGCCGGGCCTGCGGACATTGCCGGGCTGCAGGACCAGATGTCTTGCTGTACTCTTGGAACCTTGGGCTACATTTTGGCTTTCACGCAGTCCATAATCAGTTTTTTTTACAGCTTAAAATAAAAGACATTACTGTTTGTTAAGATCTTAACAGTTGAATGACTAAATATATTGAGTCAATTCTTGTTTTCTCTCCTAAAAATAATGATCTTGAGGTGTTCGGTCCTGCCAAGATCAAGCCAGGCCTACAGAATAATGGAAGCTATGGGACCAAATGTCCTGTGGGAGGGGGGAAGTTGCCATATAGACTGACCTCCCACTGAACAAGATCTTGAGAATTATTCAGGAATTTCTCAAGTCCCGACTTGTGAATACAACAAGTATAGAGAATGTGATTTTCCCTGGAAATTTGGACACGCCATAACATCTTATACTTGAGAAAGTTCTATATTCTAGATCTCGAGAATGTCCAAATTTCCAGGGAAAATCACATTCTCCTTGCCCAAGTTGTGAACATCCCAACTCGAGTCCTGTTCAGTGCGTATGCATAGTAAAGCCTATTTGGTATGATTGCTCTGTATTACTGGAAGTGCTCTGTTGTACCGTGTTGTGAAAAACCCTCTGGCACTTCCTCCTCCGATAAAGCTGCCCTCATAGGCCTACATCACTTTGACATTAGGGAGTGGTCATTTTTCTAACAACAGGGAGGAGGTTGGTGAAATTCCGCACGTGCGTGGCAAATATTTTTCCATCTCCCCCTTGGGGGGGTCTAAAATTTTTCCGCCCCCTCCTTTTATTCTTTAGTGCAGCGCAGGCTTTTTTTGCTCAAAAGGGATGAAAAATAATTTGTCCCCCCCTAAAACGGGTCTGAAATTTTTTGTCCCCCCAAACCACCAACCCCCCTGTTGTTAAAAAATGACCACTCCCTTAGAGCTTAGAAAATCTACTTTACGAAAGGTTAAAGAATGGATAGGTCATTGAACTAAAATAGACATATATATGGACCAGCAGGGCTCTTTTTAAAATAAAGATAATGTGGAGCCAGCTAAAAGGCTCTAAAACCTATCAATAATCCAATAACCTGGAGGAAAAAAACAAGCAGACAGTCAGCCCATTAAGGCAGCAGGCTTCCCTTTAACGTCCTACCTCCAACATGCATATTGCAGTAAGTCCCGTTTGCACTCTAAAACGGAAAGGCTTTGGGGATAGCGGCAACATTTAAGACACTGGTGAAATATTTTTTCTTAGAATTACCCTAAAATCTATCAGCAAACTTCCGAGTTGAAATTGAAGGCCTGAGTGCATTTTATATCACTCCCTGCTAAAACCCACTGATAAGACATGTATACCATGATGGGTACCTTGTCCCTGGTTAACGCCCACTTCCAGGGACATGTTGGTCCCATCTTATCAGTTCTTATCAGTGTGTGTCGCCGGAACCAGCTCCAGACCAGCTATTGGCCAATAGCCATGGATAAAAGGCACCTTTTCTACTGCAGTCTACATGCATTGTTTGTATCATATACTCCCTCTGGGGCTGTTCCTATGGGGCTGGATGACAAGGTAAATCTACCTGCAGTTTGTCTTCCACTAACCCTTTAAGGACAGCATGAGGCCAACAGCTCTGTTTCCAGTGTTTAGTCATGATGCACCAAAGTAGAGTTTTTAAATATATACTCAATAAAAAACATATTCTGTTTGTTGTGCTTAATCGTGACGCTTAGTATGGAGCATTTTTGATGTACAGAAGAAAAGGCTCTTGACATTTCCAGAAATTCAACAAACGGTTGCATAATCTAAACACAAATATATATTGTGTTTCCTTTCCTTCTCCTAGGTGGGTGATGTTTGGAAACAAGATAAGCTAGGGCAAAAGGTTTATAAAAACATTTAGCATAGTTTTACATACATAGCATTTATCCGGTACAAGAGACACTTTAGCAAGCATACAGAAAAGATGTACCATGTGGCATTATGTGCATGACCATCTTATTTCATTACGAAACAAAAATGTATTGTGTTCCAGTTGTGATTATATACTGTATTGGAAGCTCAGTCATTGGATTGCTGCCCAGTCAAATTCAAAATATATTGAAACAATACCAGCTGTTCCAACATATAAATAGACTGTATGGCACATCATCAGAGGCAGTCCACGTGGGCTGTTTACTTATCACCAGGTGGTGATACCACGTGACTCCAACTATGCTGACGTCAGCATTGCTACCTGATGTTATTCATAGCCAAAGTTTAATTCAATCCAGTTTAATCTATTGGAATTGCAAACCGGATAGGAACAAGTCCTAGGTATAGCAGTGTTTGACACACAAGACTGTTACTACTCTCAAGTTGAATATTAAAGCTCCATGGGTTTAACCAAGGAACCCCATGTTGCACACCCCCATACAATAACCTTATCCCATATTTCACAGCCAGTTGCTCCACCCTAGGAGGCCTAATACCTGCGAATGAAATAATCATTTTGTCCCAAATAAAGGAAATCTGGAACATGTCTCACTAAACCAACATGAGATCAATGTAAAGGGTCACTGAAATTGGTCTCAAATTGCTCTGAGTTGGGGTTATCTCACTCAGCTCCACCTCGTGAGATAAACCCCACTCAGACCAATTCTCGTGAACCCTTACCATTTTATGAAAATAGTTCATATCAACAGGTTGGTGTTTCATGAGCTATGTTTCTATGATAGTGACTATCTTGCAGCACGGTTTCAAGCCTCTCCTTTTTAATAAGTCTCAGATGTACCAGAAATGTCACAGGTTATGTGGTAGTAAGACTGTATACATAAGTATGGGTTCCTAATATGTAATGTATTGACCAATACGGGGCACACATCATGTACTACAGGATGTTGCAAGCATTGATTGTAGAAATAAGGCGGGATGTATGCTGAGATATTATGTAAGCTTACATGCCTTCCCTAACACCTAGTGTTTAAGGTGTGTCCCATTCTGGTTTAGCGATGAATCACGATCAGATTGGTTCCCAGGAACACCAGTGAACCACTGAAATTGTATTACAGTGAACCAGTGAAGTTTTCATAAGAAGCCCCAGATGATAGTTCTGCTCTATAAGGAATTTCTGTGAAAATAATGAAGGATCTCTGGCAATCTTTGGTGGAAAGGGCAGTACAAAACTGTTGAAAACCAAGCCCTACCTGCACCTTATACTAGTATCTCCTTCACCTCTTGGTGCACCCTATGTGCTTACATGAGATGCACCTTATACCAGAATCTCCTTCACCTCAAGGTGCACCCTATGTGCTTACATGAGATGACCTTATACCAGCATCTCCTTCACCTCAAGGTGCACCCTATGTGCTTACATGAGATGACCTTATACCAGCATCTCCTTCACCTCAACGTGCACCCTATGTGCTTACATGAGATACACCTTATACCAGCATCTCCTTCACCTCAAGGTGCACCCTATGTGCTTACATGAGATGACCTTATACCAGCATCTCTCTGATCTCAAGGTGCACCCTATGTGCTTACATGAAATGCACCTTATACCAGCATCTCTCTGATCTCAAGGTGCACCCTATGTGCTTACATGAGATGACCTTATACCAGCATCTCCTTCACCTCAAGGCGCACCCTATGTGCTTACATGAGATGACCTTATACCAGCATCTCCTTCACCTCAATGTGCACCCTATGTGCTTACATGAGATGACCTTATACCAGCATCTCCTTCACCTCAAGGTGCACCCTATGTGCTTACATGAGATGACCTTATACCAGCATCTCTCTGATCTCAAGGTGCACCCTATGTGCTTACATGAAATGCACCTTATACCAGCATCTCTCTGATCTCAAGGTGCACCCTATGTGCTTACATGAGATGACCTTATACCAGCATCTCCTTCACCTCAAGGCGCACCCTATGTGCTTACATGAGATGACCTTATACCAGCATCTCTCTGATCTCAAGGCGCACCCTATGTGCTTACATGAGATGACCTTATACCAGCATCTCCTTCACCTCAAGGTGCACCCTATGTGCTTACATGAGATGACCTTATACCAGCATCTTCTTCACCTCAAGGTGCACCCTATGTGCTTACATGAGATGACCTTATACCAGCATCTCTCTGATCTCAAGGTGACCCTATGTGCTTACATGAGATGACCTTATACCAGCATCTCCTTCACCTCAAGGTGCACCCTATGTGCTTACATGAGATGACCTTATACCAGCATCTCCTTCACCTCAAGGCGCACCCTATGTGCTTACATGAGATGACCTTATACCAGCATCTCTCTGATTTCAAGGTGCACCCTATGTGCTTACATGAGATGACCTTATACCAGCATCTCCTTCACCTCTTGGTGCACCCTATGTGCTTACATGAGATGACCTCATACCAGCATCTCCTTCACCTCAAGGTGACCCTATGTGCTTACATGAGATGACCTTATACCAGCATCTCCTTCACCTCAAGGTGCACCCTATGTGCTTACATGAGATGACCTTATACCAGCATCTCCTTCACCTCAAGGTGCACCCTATGTGCTTACCTGAGATGACCTTATACCAGCATCTCCTTCACCTCAAGGTGCACCCTATGTGCTTACATGAGATGACCTTATACCAGCATCTCCTTCACCTCAAGGTGCACCCTATGTGCTTACATGAGATGACCTTATACCAGCATCTCCTTCACCTCAAGGCGCACCCTATGTGCTTACATGAGATGACCTTATACCAGCATCTCCTTCACCTCAAGGTGCACCTTATGGGCTTACATGAGATGACCTTATACCAGCATCTCCTTCACCTCTTGGTGCACCCTATGTGCTTACATGAGATGACCTTATACCAGCATCTCCTTCACCTCAGGGTGCACCCTATGTGCTTACTTGAGATGACCTTATACCAGCATCTCTCTGATCTCAAGGTGCACCCTATGTGCTTACCTGAGATGACCTTATACCAGCATCTCCTTCACCTCAAGGCGTACCCTATGTGTTTAAATGAGATGACCATATACCAGCATCTCCTTCACCTCAAGGCGCACGCTATGTGCTTACATGAGATGACCTTATACCAGCATCTCTCTGATCTCAAGGTGCACCCTATGTGCTTACATGAGATGACCTTATACCAGCATCTCCTTCACCTCAAGGTGCACCCTATGTGCTTACATGAGATGCACCTTATACCAGAATCTCCTTCACCTCAAGGTGCACCCTATGTGCTTACATGAGATGACCTTATACCAGCATCTCCTTCACCTCAAGGTGCACCCTATGTGCTTACATGAGATGACCTTATTCCAGCATCTCCTTCACCTCAACGTGCACCCTATGTGCTTACATGAGATACACCTTATACCAGCATCTCCTTCACCTCAAGGTGCACCCTATGTGCTTACATGAGATGACCTTATACCAGCATCTCTCTGATCTCAAGGTGCACCCTATGTGCTTACATGAAATGCACCTTATACCAGCATCTCTCTGATCTCAAGGTGCACCCTATGTGCTTACATGAGATGACCTTATACCAGCATCTCCTTCACCTCAAGGCGCACCCTATGTGCTTACATGAGATGACCTTATACCAGCATCTCCTTCACCTCAATGTGCACCCTATGTGCTTACATGAGATGACCTTATACCAGCATCTCCTTCACCTCAAGGTGCACCCTATGTGCTTACATGAGATGACCTTATACCAGCATCTCTCTGATCTCAAGGTGCACCCTATGTGCTTACATGAAATGCACCTTATACCAGCATCTCTCTGATCTCAAGGTGCACCCTATGTGCTTACATGAGATGACCTTATACCAGCATCTCCTTCACCTCAAGGCGCACCCTATGTGCTTACATGAGATGACCTTATACCAGCATCTCTCTGATCTCAAGGCGCACCCTATGTGCTTACATGAGATGACCTTATACCAGCATCTCCTTCACCTCAAGGTGCACCCTATGTGCTTACATGAGATGACCTTATACCAGCATCTTCTTCACCTCAAGGTGCACCCTATGTGCTTACATGAGATGACCTTATACCAGCATCTCTCTGATCTCAAGGTGACCCTATGTGCTTACATGAGATGACCTTATACCAGCATCTCCTTCACCTCAAGGTGCACCCTATGTGCTTACATGAGATGACCTTATACCAGCATCTCCTTCACCTCAAGGCGCACCCTATGTGCTTACATGAGATGACCTTATACCAGCATCTCTCTGATTTCAAGGTGCACCCTATGTGCTTACATGAGATGACCTTATACCAGCATCTCCTTCACCTCTTGGTGCACCCTATGTGTTTACATGAGATGACCTCATACCAGCATCTCCTTCACCTCAAGGTGACCCTATGTGCTTACATGAGATGACCTTATACCAGCATCTCCTTCACCTCAAGGTGCACCCTATGTGCTTACATGAGATGACCTTATACCAGCATCTCCTTCACCTCAAGGTGCACCCTATGTGCTTACCTGAGATGACCTTATACCAGCATCTCCTTCACCTCAAGGTGCACCCTATGTGCTTACATGAGATGACCTTATACCAGCATCTCCTTCACCTCAAGGTGCACCCTATGTGCTTACATGAGATGACCTTATACCAGCATCTCCTTCACCTCAAGGCGCACCCTATGTGCTTACATGAGATGACCTTATACCAGCATCTCCTTCACCTCAAGGTGCACCTTATGGGCTTACATGAGATGACCTTATACCAGCATCTCCTTCACCTCTTGGTGCACCCTATGTGCTTACATGAGATGACCTTATACCAGCATCTCCTTCACCTCAGGGTGCACCCTATGTGCTTACTTGAGATGACCTTATACCAGCATCTCTCTGATCTCAAGGTGCACCCTATGTGCTTACCTGAGATGACCTTATACCAGCATCTCCTTCACCTCAAGGCGTACCCTATGTGTTTACATGAGATGACCATATACCAGCATCTCCTTCACCTCAAGGCGCACGCTATGTGCTTACATGAGATGACCTTATACCAGCATCTCTCTGATCTCAAGGTGCACCCTATGTGCTTACATGAGATGACCTTATACCAGCATCTCCTTCACCTCAAGGTGCACCCTATGTGCTTACATGAGATGCACCTTATACCAGAATCTCCTTCACCTCAAGGTGCACCCTATGTGCTTACATGAGATGACCTTATACCAGCATCTCCTTCACCTCAAGGTGCACCCTATGTGCTTACATGAGATGACCTTATACCAGCATCTCCTTCACCTCAACGTGCACCCTATGTGCTTACATGAGATACACCTTATACCAGCATCTCCTTCACCTCAAGGTGCACCCTATGTGCTTACATGAGATGACCTTATACCAGCATCTCCTTCACCTCAAGGCGCACCCTATGTGCTTACATGAGATGACCTTATACCAGCATCTCCTTCACCTCAAGGTGCACCTTATGGGCTTACATGAGATGACCTTATACCAGCATCTCCTTCACCTCTTGGTGCACCCTATGTGCTTACATGAGATGACCTTATACCAGCATCTCCTTCACCTCAGGGTGCACCCTATGTGCTTACTTGAGATGACCTTATACCAGCATCTCTCTGATCTCAAGGTGCACCCTATGTGCTTACCTGAGATGACCTTATACCAGCATCTCCTTCACCTCAAGGCGTACCCTATGTGTTTACATGAGATGACCATATACCAGCATCTCCTTCACCTCAAGGCGCACGCTATGTGCTTACATGAGATGACCTTATACCAGCATCTCTCTGATCTCAAGGTGCACCCTATGTGCTTACATGAGATGACCTTATACCAGCATCTCCTTCACCTCAAGGTGCACCCTATGTGCTTACATGAGATGCACCTTATACCAGCATCTCCTTCACCTCAAGGCGCACCCTATGTGCTTACATGAGATGACCTTATACCAGCATCTCCTTCACCTCAAGGTGCACCCTATGTGCTTACATAAGATGACCTTATACCAGCTTCTCCTTCACCTCAAGGCGCACCCTATGTGCTTACATGAGATGACCTTATACCAGCATCTCCTTCACCTCAAGGCGCACCCTATGTGCTTACATGAGATGACCTTATACCAGCATCACCTTCACCTCAAGGTGCACCCTATGTGCTTACATGAGATGACCTTATACCAGCATCTCCTTCACCTCAAGATGCACCCTATGTGCTTACATGAGATGACCTTATACGAGAGGTATTACGCGTGAGTTCCACCAAAGCCAATTGACAAAAAATCTGCCTGATTCCAGCTGGATTTACATAAATTTGGAGAGAAATAATGATCCAAATGTCATGATTTCTATATGGTGGATTCCCAATGTATTTCCGCATATTTGTGGCAAAATTCTTTTTAATTTGGCAAAAAGTGGGTGGAAATGCATGGGAAAGATGACCGCTTTTCTCCTGATTCAAAATCAGAAATAAATAGGCTTTGGTGGAATAAGTGCGTTATGGTAGTTTCTACATGATGTAATTAGAGTAAGAAAAGGATCCTCTGCTGGAGCCTTTTACATACTCTGGCATTGCATGAGTATTGTGACAAACACACTTGATACTACCCTCTCCCAGGCCATACTCACCTGACCCTCTCCATGTGCACATGGATTGAGTAATAACATCAACCTGACTCTGAAAGGCTACTCAGACATGGTTTCATACTCAGTCTGAATCTAATTGAAGTCTAGCCCCTACACATTAGCCTCATTAGCTCAGGTCATAGGGCACTGGATTTTGCATCTGAAGGTTGCAAGTTCAATTCCCATTGAGCATTTTTCTAAAGATTGTTTATTTTGGTAAGTCAATCTTATTGCTACAATTTGAGCGTGTATTCATAATGGGTTTGTGAGAAAATTGTGCAAGCCCTATTAAGCCCCCCCATCCATTCCTGTACATACTGAATATCCTTTCTATTATACTCTAGTCCCTGTAACCATAATGTCTAGGAATATAATCTTATCTAGCCACTGATGCATGAGTGCATCATGCCCATAAGTTGGCAATGAAGTGCTGGTGAACACTTCATTGATGCATCATGCTGAACCTCTGGGATAGTAGCTATCCTATAGAGTTGCCACAATGCATGAATGTAGCCCGGGCGAGTTAGCAAATCATCAGGGCTGCATCTATTTATCAACCAATGGGCATAATGCCTTTTAAGGTGGATGGTGGGGATAGACTAAAAGTGGTTAGATTTTCGTCATATTCCCATCAGTATCCCAAAATTATATGTACAAAACGCAGAAAATCAGCTTTCAACACACAGAGAGGGAGCAGATTATGTGATACTTCAAGTGGAGATCTTTCAACACAGTCAAGATGGTGTAGTGGTAAGATGTTTACCTTCATATCACAAGATCCTGGGTTCGATTCCAGCCCAGGGATGCTCTGGAAAACCTGCATGTTTTCAACCAGACATTTTTGTTATGCAAAGAGTTTATTTTCTAGCTTCCAAGAAACATTTTCTTTCAATGTTTTTCCATGATTCAGAGAGAAAATACTTCAGAAACATTTTAGTTAGATCTTTTCTTATGACTTCAGTAAAAATTCAATAAAGAATGCCTAAGCAGGGTTTGAACCCTCATTCTCATTTGTCTATGTAGGTCTATGGTTGAAATAGAATATTATTAGTGCCACTTTCAACACCTGCCTCGCTAGCACAGGAAGGAGAACAGAGGATTCACAATCAAAAGGTACCCAGTTCAAATCCCACCAAGGAGCAATAAAGAAACTGAAACTGGGAATGCACAAACTACATTGGATTACTTAGACTGCCATTCGAAGTTGAATATTTGACTATCTGAAATCCATGTGTGTATGAAATAATAGGCTTTTGTCATATGGTGCCCTTAATTTCTATATTTCTTTAAAGTGTTTATCAAACCACTCAGGTGTAGGGCTTACTACACCCTACAGCTAAATAGTTTAATAAGTGCTAAAAATGCAGGCTACATAACCATTATGATTTGGACAGTTTGTAAGCCCTATGATGCAGTGCTGATTAGTCATTAGGGTAGTGTTGCTGGACTCACTTTGAAGGTAGAATCCACAAAGTGTGATCCTATGTATTGGGATACTCTGGCAGTGCATGACACCCTTGGTAAGAAAGACTCCTGCAATGTTGAAGCCTGTTCAGGAAGTGTCCAGCATTGCCTGACCCTCTTCATAGAGATACTCAGGCAATGTCCTATTCTCTTCTATTATGTTACTCAAGTTGAACCTGAGCCTGTCTCTAAAGAGACTCCTGCACTGTGAGAGTAGGGAGGCTACAGCTAGGCCATAATCATAGAGTAGAGTGTCAGTGTCACTGTGTCACAAAATTATCTCTGTGTACACAGTTGGCTGCAGGGGAAGGTGTGGCCATAGAGAGAGCATGGTAATAAAATAGGAGGGGAGAGGTGGATACCGTAGTGGCCTGTATAATCGCCCGGGTGCCCCTAAATTTAATTCCCACTGTACCCACAGTGTTCATACGAGACAGGCGCTTAGGGAGTGGTCATTTTTTAACAACAGGGGGGTTGGTGCGTTTGGGGGACAAATAAATTTCAGGCCCCTCCTAGGGGGGGGCAAAAAACATTTTCGCCCATTTTGAGCGAAAAAGCCTGCACGCCACTAAAGAATAAAAGGGGGGACAAACTAGTTTCAGACCCCTCAGAGGGATGGAATGGAAAAATTTCAGACCCCTCCAAGAAAGGGACGGAAAAACTTTCGCTGCGCATGTGCAGAATTCCACCAACCCCCCCCCCCCCTTTGTTAAAAAATTACCCTTATTTGAATACTGGTTTTAGTGCTTAAGGCTTGTTTCAATACCCTCCTACCCCTGGTGCTTATTTGAGACCGGTGCTTATTTGAGACCCCAGCGCTTAAACAGGCTATTACAGTATACATGTTATTGGACGCTCTATATATACGCTGTACAAACAGTATATTTTTGTATTGACTTAATTGATTTGCTTCATGGAATACATTACACACATATCATGAGCCTTCGTGGAAACATAAAACCTCCCCTCCTCAGGTATTGAGCTATCGATTGGTGAAAGAAATGCTTTTTGCCACAGGTTAGTAAGGATATACACATATGTATGTGTGTATCCCAGAGTATTCAGCCTTAGTTGAGTGTATCCCAGGTCTGGCTGTTGTGGACATGTAGTTTTGCCAGGCTAGTTAGATTTTTGCTGGAGTAAGGTATTCATCATGTTATACCATCAGGATTCCTTACAATTTTATGTTGGTAGCGGCAGTGTAGCTAGCACGGACGTGGACTGGTTACCAGGTTTAGTCTGTGTAGGTGACTTTGCCAAAGTAACCGCTCGCCTCCGTAATCTAGGTCTGTGCATAGCAAATAAAAGCACCAGAGGGCAGCACTGTTCCCTTTATTTTCTCACCCTTCTATAGCATATGGATAACACCTACACAGACTAAACCTGGTAACCAGTCCACGCCCGTGGTAGCTAGCATGCATCTGTCCATATAATATACAGAACAGAGCTCATAGAACTGGCACAATGCTCGAATGTTGCTCTGCTAGCCATTTCTCAAACGCTATGATCCTACCCCTGTCCCTGCGATTTCAACCACCCCTACAATCCAGTCCAATGGTAATGATTGACCCTGGGTGATCATGTATTACCTACGATTGCCTATACTAATGCATGCCTTTCCCCTCTATATATACAGCACTCATTTTAAGAGAAGAAAGCTTTAACCTTATTAACCCAAAGGTTAAAGCTTTCTACCTTTCTAACACAATTACTCAACAATGATAACTTTGCATTGGTTACATGTTCAGCACATGGCCCCCACCATATTTCCAAAGCTTTAGGCCATTAAAGTAACTAGAATTTACATTTTAACATGTGTTGCAGGCCAGAGAGGCAATGGGTTCCTGAGCCAACTCACCACAAATTCATTAATGTATCATGCCCCTTGGTCAGCATGATGCACAAATGCAGCCCTGGTGAGTAATTTGGCAGGGCTGTATTTATACAGTATGCTGACCCTATGGGTTGATGATGTCCCATAGGGTCATCATGATGTTCTGGCACTCGCCGCTCGCCAGTACTTTATTGGTGCATTATTAGAACGAATGGTGGGCTTCCCTAGCCCACTTAAAAGGGTCTATTTCTCCTCTTTCCTATCCCCTCAGGTGTGTCTGGTGCACACATATGCGCGGGCACTGACAAACTTCTCTATGAAATTGTGTAATGTAGTTCTCGCCATGGATATGACCTTAGCTGTCGAAAAGCTGGCGTTAAACATCTATTACTGACTCACTCAGTATGAATGGACATGATGCACTCCTGCATCAGGAGCCATTAAAGGGTTAATGCAGTATCATTCTCTAAAGACTTAAACTCTATCCTGCATTGGTTGGCCTAGTGACCCTGTGGTCCACGTGACAGGTGCACACACTGTATAACCCTGGAGTGGTAAATGAGTGAGTGTAGGTCAAGGTGAACAAGGTGTAACAGGTGGGAGCTGCTCCTGCTGCTGTTACTGCAGCCCAGCATGGGGGGGCACGGGGGCACTCTTTAGGACTCCATTGGAGCATCATATCGACCCTTCAGGGGCATATCAATCTTATAGGATCGGCATAGGGGATAAATGTAGCTCTGGCGAGTTACTCACCAGGGCTGCATTCATGCATCATGTCTACCAATGGGCATGATGCATTGATGCATTGGCGGCCTTTAGAGTGTTTAATTAGATGTAATTAATTAGCCTGTGCGTCTGTACTGCACAGAACAAAAGGCCACATTGTACAGAGTCGATATTCCCATGGGAGTCTGGAGGTTAACCCTTTAAAAGCCTCTATTTCTAATTGCATTAATGCATCAGGCCTACCATATTGGTCTGTATAAGGGAGTGATCATTTTTTAACAACAGCGGGCTGGTGGGTTTGTACACGAACGCGCGAAAAAATTCCAGCACCCCCTCTCGACGGGTCAAAATTTTTTGGACCCCCTTGGGAGGCAAAAAAAAAATAGCGTGCGAACGAGCCCTTTTAACCTAAAGTAACATACGGGATTTTTCGCTGAAAACAGGTGGAATTAATTTTGCCCCCTAGTCAAGGGGGCAAAAAGATTCTGACCCCCCTGGTCAAGGGGTTGAAAAAATTCTGACCCCCCTCAAACCCACCAGCCCCCCTGTTGTTAAAAAATGATCACTCCCTAAGCGCCCGGGCACTCATTGATTTCGATCAGGCTATATGTATTCAAGACTTAAATTGTAGTGTTTTGAAATTTCAATACCCCTGTATCCCCGCCGCTTATTCCTGACCAGCGCTTTTTCAAGATCGCCGCTTATACAAGCCAATATTGGTATTGGTTGACATAACGCTGCAGTATTTTTTTTCTGTGATCCTCAGTGGAGGGATATTGTAATGAACAACCCTGGGACTCAATAAATACTATGGGTCTATCCATTAACTACAACCTTTAAAGGCCGCTAATGCAGGAGTGCATCATGCCCATTGGTCGTTAGGATGCACCAATGAAGTGCTGGTGAGACATCTCACCAGCACTTCATTGGTGCATCATGATGACCCTACAGGGTTGACACATATACTCCCAGAGGGTCAGCATGATGTTCCAATGAAGTGCTGGTGAGCAGTCTCACCAGCACTTCATTGGTGCATCATGATGACCAATGGGCATGATGCATTAATGCATCAGCGGCCCTTAAATGATTAAGCTACAATATCTCTTTAAGAGGGTTAAACAATGACCGTTCAGCACATCTGTCTGTCATCTATAGGTTAATGTAAGTACCTCTTATGGAATCAATGCTTTATGGTGGAGTGAAAGCTGGAAGTGTTTGAACCTTTTAAGGGCCGCTATTGTATTAATGCATAATGCCCATTGGTCGTCATGATGTATGAATGTAGCCCTGGTAGGTTACTAACCGAGGCTACATTCACGCATCATGCCCACCGTCTAGGGTTGATACACTCTCAGAGGGTCGTCATGATGCACCAATGACAGCTCACCAGCACCTCATCGGTGCATCATGACGACATATATAGGCATGATGCACTAACACATTCATGAATAGCCCTAAAGGGTTAGAAAACATCTGTCTGTCTGCTTATTAATGCAAGTACCTCGTATGGAGACCATCCACATACGGGATCGATGCTTTATGGCTAACTGAAGGTTTGGGGGAGGGGAGTAGTCAATTATATCATAATTATGTTTTGAATATTTCTTCACTTGCTAGCTTCGAAGCGGTATTCCATTCAGCAGGAGGGCTATCCTTCTGTGATCAAATAAAGCATTTAGGAGCAAAACATTTTAGAAAGATATTTTGAAGTTGTATTAATTTCCAATATTTTGAAGAAATATATCTTGATGTGCTATTAATGCTCTTAAGTATATATGACTAAAAGGCAAGACGTTGTGTCAGTTGTTGTTGTAGTTGTATTTATTCCAGCATATTGTACAGAGTTTTAATGATACTAGTGTATTGGTTAGCGGGCTATGCTGGTCTGAGGTGTACAGGTAGGACGTAGCAGGTAGGTAGGGTAGCAATGGAGGCGACCCCTATCAGTGGTATGTGTAACTAAGGGGGAGGTGTGTGTACAGTGTACACGTAGTACTATGATATACAATATATAGCAATACAAATATGTATAGAGTTATCATGTATATAAAGATAAAAGATTTCCATATATAACAATGTGAGAACTACATAATCTATCGATTTGTTTTTGAACCACACCCGCATGTTGTGTCATTACAGGTGTACAGTATATACGCACCTCCTCGTTTCATATAATGATGATACATATTGCAAGAAAATACCACTTCTCTTTATGAATACCATCTGCCCTATACTCCCGAATTAAAATACAGACCCCAAATTTGAGATCAGGAGGATATTGCACATAGGAGAAAGGGTAGCTTTGCCTGAGAAGTGTCTCACCAGCAGCATTCACTTTCGGTACAGCCCTGCCTTTTTGTTCGTGTTGCAAAGAAGTGCTCATGTCTGCCAGGTACAAGTATGTTTCAATGAAGATGTACTCAAATCAAGAACACTAAAAAGAGAGTCACATAGTAAGGTACCTCCTTGTGAAATACACACCATTTTCAAACAAGGCATGTGGCTTTTCACTCTAGTGTGGTGAGTATTTAAATTGAATGATAAAGCAGAACATGACTTTTTAATGTCAGAGGGTACCTACTTAGTGCTCTCTTTGCCTAATTTGCAACAGCCTCCTGGATGTCTGTAATTGAAATATCTTACCTTCATAATTGATACACCAATGACCATATTTGAAACATAGTGAAATGCCCTCCCGGGCATGACACGTGGTCCAGGCCACACCCATCGTACCCGATCAGTATTTATTAGATAATAAATTTGCTGTGTGGTCCCTTAATCATATAAGGGCTGTTAGAGTTTTCATGTCCACTAATTGGTGTGTACGTACTGCATTTGATACAGAAGTGTCCCTATATGAAATGGCCTCTCTGGTATGACGCATGCTGCAGACCACACCCATGATATGAGAGCAGATAATAAATTTGCTGTGTGATACCTTAATGAATTTTAAGCTGTTAGAATCTTTTCGTGTCCATCAATTGGTGTGCAGGTGCCTTTGATGCAAAACAGGGACAACCCTTTTTCTTTTCTCTTTTTTTAATTTTGGCAATTAGGAAATTGTTTTATATTTTTCATCAAGTTTCAATATTTTTTGGTAGTTTTCATTATGTTTTCATATACTTTCATCACTATTTCCAATGGGCCCAATGCATTAATGCATCAACAGCCCTTGAAGGGTTAATGTGCATGGCACATGGCATGAATTGGTCGTGGACTAATCAATCATTGTACATGTACACATACTGCACACTGTACCTCCAATATTGGCACTATATTATGCTGCAAACATTATTGGAATTAACAGGGAGTCTTACCTCCCTCTCTCTCTCTCTCTCTCTCTCTCTCTCTCTCTCTCTCTCTCTCTCTCGCTCTCCCTCTCTTTCTTTCTATGTGTCTTATTCTTCCCCCTTTATGCATCTCCTTATGCCTTCCCCCTACCACTCCCTTACTATGATGCCCTTTAGATCAAGTTTGAATTAATTCTATCCTGATTAGATGATTTGCTTTTTTAGATGACGATAATAAAGGAATCCTAGCCTGTAGTCTATGCTTAGAGATTCTGGCGGTCCTTCCTACACTTCTGGCCCTGATGCATATGTTTTACAGATATGCTGCATGTTTTACAAAGACTGGCCCCCTTCTCCTCACCCCCCCCCACACAGGTTAATACATACAGGTGCAGGGAGCTGCCATTAGTACACCTGTTCACGAAGTGTACATCATTGATCAAACATCACAAACAACCACACCTTAGTATTCAATATGGATGTACAATCATGTACCATAATGTTAGTAAAAGCTTTAAGGCTGCTAATGTAGGAGTGCATCATGCCCATTGGTCGGCATGATGCACCAATGAAGTGTAGGTGAGACTGCTCACCAGCACTTCATTGGAGCATCATGCCGACCTTGCGCGAGTGTATCAGCCCTTAGTTACTCACTAGTGCTACATTGGTCGTCATGGTGTACCAATGAAGTGCTGGCGAGTATCATCACCAGCACTTCATTTTTGGACCATGCCAACACGCCCGGCGATGGATCAACCTCACAGAGTTCGCATGATAGTCATGATATTGCATCATGCTGACCAATGGGCATGATGCATTATTTAATGCATTAGCAGCTATTGGTAAAGTCTCTCACATAAACTACAGCCAACTGCTGCATAATGATGGACAGCCATGTACCTCAACATAGAGTAATATCAACCTTGTAGGGTTGACATGATGCAATTATGTCACTGTTTTTGTATGGAACATATAGAGGAACCCGAAGACCCCCCACCCCCTAGGCAGTGAGGTAATTGTTGAACGTTCCCTACCCACCCATTTGTCATATCACCTTGATGTACTGATAAGTAATATGATGCTGCTAGAAAGAAAAGGAGATGGAATGTAGTTAAATTATTAAACCAATGTTTGCTCTAATATTAGCCCTCTATCCTGAATAAGAATGGTCATTAAAAGGGTACAATTATATCACTTTCAATAAACATTTATAACTCAATTCATACCCCTGTATATGCAAAGTCTATGCCCTGGCATTATTACCTGACAAGCCAAACAATCTAATGAAATGTACAGTAGTAGTGGGCTATGGCCAAATACTGATTAGTAGTCTACCAACTGATTAGTAGTCTGGGCACAGGGGCAGGGATTAGCTATAAGTGTGTTTTATTGATTATTGCATTATTCTGTTCATATACAGTGGGTCATGCTAAAACATGTCAGCTCCTGTGTGCCTTAACCTTTCTTATATCACTGCTGGGTGAAGTTAGAGTGCATTATCCTGAATGCTGCGTTCTGATTGGCTGATTGACCACAGTGCCAATAATATTCTGTTGACCTTACCTTGCTAGCACAACAGCAGGAAGCGAGTAATTTCTATAATCGCAGCATGAAAATGATTGAAAAAAAATCAAATCAAAATGGTGCCATGACATCTTAGACGTTAACTTCACCATCACTGTTAGCATTGAGAAGCTCTAGCTGCAACACCAAATGACAATGTAAAGGTCAGGTGCTGCCCCCTGGGTACCCATAGGTGCCTCTGTTCTTCTCTTTTGTCTCAGAAGGCACCATGCAGGTTGGATGTATGACATTTGTGAGCTCGCAAATAGAAAGGATACCCCATTCACTGTCTCATGCCCTATCCTTTCTGCTGAACTACACACTTTTTGCTCTCCTTGTGGGAATCACAAAGGGACTGAAGTGGTGAATATCTGAGCAGTCATAACCCTGTATGGACAGCAGCAGAGTGCTTGTGGGCTTCCCTAACCCACTTAAAAGGGTCTATATCTCCTCTTTCCTATCCCTTCGGATGTGTGTGCTACACATATGCACAGGCACTGACACATTCCTCTGTGAAATTGTGTTATGTAGCTCTTGCCATGAATGTGACCTTAGCTTTCCATGATGTAGGATGTTGCAGTTTAGCCCGGCTTAGAGATGCACATGTCGGCCATGGCATAACAACTTTCCTGTGCTACACAACTAAAAAGAATGCTACCGTGCTTTAATTCTTTTGTGGCAGCTATACTAATGCACATGTCGATTGGTTGACATGATGCACCAATGGCGAGAGAAAACTGGCTAGTAGATTATAGGTTCAGAATAATTTATGAATGAGGCCCTGGTGAGGTACTCAGCACAGCTGAATTCTTCTATGATAAGTGACACTGGGCATGATATATATCTTAAATTTATACAACCTTCTTGCAGTGCATTCTTTGTGAAAATAAAAACAAGATACAAACTATACAGGCTAAAATAGAATGAAAAAAGAACAATGCAGGAACACTTGTCCTGCATGGTGAAAAACCATTCTCTGTGTCTTCTTATAATTCATTTGTTTATATACCACTGGCTTCAGTTGTTATGGCAACATCAAAGGGGGGATGCAGCATCCGCTTATTAACCAATGGTGGCATGTCTCTTTATCATTGATTTACATGTGACTTTTTCATGTCAAGCACATCTGTTTTTATTGCTTAAGCTTTGAGGAACAACATTGCTTTTATGTCATTTGTGGTCTTTATGTTATTTCACCATTTATGGTGAAAGGATGCTGTATTTGGAAATGAGCGGCTCATGCGAGATATGTATGTGAATCATACCAAATGGCCATCATGCGCATTCTATGCACATTCTTAGAGAATCACCAGCCCAATACATGTACCATAATACCCTGTCTACAGCAGTATTTATAATTGTGGATCAACACAGTAAAAGGTACGCCTGTGATGGGGTGCACGGGCGTACCTTTTACCGTGTTGATCCACAATTATGATAAATTGAATCCTATTGCCCCCTATATTATAAGCAGAGGTTGGCCATCCACCTAATAAGTGCTCAAAATCACATTCAAGATATGCCCCTATAGCTTGGCCTTCGATTCAGGCTGGGCCTTATAAGCGGGGTGCACATTGTACATGACATAATATGGTAGATATCTGATTGCAGAAATGAATGCAGCCTTGGTGAGTAAAATGCACCAGTGGCCTTAATATTGCATGTCATAAAGCAATACTTCGGCATGTTATTGATTTCAATCCATAAACACTGTGCAATTTTTATGTTCGCTATACATAAAAATACTTACCCTGTGTTTGACAGCTCATGATGTAGATATCTATGAAGAATCTTTTATTCACTGTATGACTTTTCCTCACTAAATAGCTCATATTATTTTATTAACTCAAATTGATATTGCAGAAGAGAGTTGAAATGAAAATAAATGATTTGACCAAAACTGCAACCATTACTGCATCAAGGCTGCAAATATGAATGTTCAAAATAATGAGCAGTTCATCTTTACTGTCAATTGGAAATTAAACCCATACCCATAAATCCTACTCCTTATAATTCGTTGACAACAATTCCTGTTTTAATCCCCTAAAGACAATTCAGTATTTTCAATTTGTAAAATGAGCCTGTATCCACACAGTTGGCATGACACTGTGATGGTCCAACACCAAAATTCACATCCAAGCATAAACAAAGATGTCATCTATCTGTCACATAAATCTGCAATATGCATTGTGTGTGGGAATTATGATGATATAGTGTTGTAGAGGCACAAATATCCGGAAGGTACAACCCTCCAAAGGGCGGGTCACCGGATACCTTGTGGTCGATTACCCATGTTGCGGAGGAACTGTGTTCACCAGCCAGCTCTATAGCTTAGTGGTAGAGTATTTGCCTGCACTGTGAAAGGTCCCTGGTTCAAAACCAGGCAGAGCTTTAACGCTTTTCCACCCCCACTACAGTAAATTCCCCATACCCGGTGGCAGACCCCCAGGGGTGGGTATCCGGGTAATCACAACCCCCTAGTGTGTATCATAGCAATCCATGTGTGGTTGGAAAGTGAGAACGTCAGCCAGGGGAAGTAGCTCCGAGATAGAGCAGCTGCTTCGAAGTTGGAGGGCCCCGGTTTCAAGTCCTGGTTTCTCCAGAACGTTTTCACTGACCTCTACATTGTGATAAAACGATACAGATACTGGATACTGGTATTGCACCATGTGCAGGTGCAGTGTCTACACTGGTGTGCTACATGCATCAACGACACTATAGATTAGTACTATTTACGCCGTATTCAATGGGGGGGGTGGAATAGGATCCTTGCATATTCAGCGGCGCCATTTTGAAATTTATACAGAGCTAGCCGTTGGTGCCAAATGCTTTTAGTTTCGGTTAAAATGTTATGCACTTTAATTTTTCTATTTCCGTTATCATGTGACCTACTTTTTCGAGCAAGCTGTCATGGCGGATCAAAATAAACCGAGGCGAATCAATGTCTTCAAAACCAGTAAATATTGTTGAAATCCTTTATTTAAAATAATTTAAACCTGTAGGCCATGGCATAAATGCAAATGTCAACTCACAGTGAATAATTTTGCATCGTATTGCCCTCGGTGTAGCTGTCCCGCATTTAACTCGGCCTCGTTGAATACTGGACAGCTACACCTTGGGGAATACGATGCAAAATTATTCACTGATTGTTGACATTTGCTTATGTCCCATCGTGAGAGAACAGATTATTTGGTCATGCACCAACCCCAATATTCTAAACTTCCGGTGGGCAATATGCCTATTCCTTACCATTGCAGGGGTAGGAAATCGATTTATGTTCACATTGCAGTTTATTTTCTTGATAATCATTCAATGGGTGTCGCCAATACAAATCCATAGATGTGCTTCAATGGTTTTCAGCTTTACGAGAATACCTGGTAGATTCAACAGTTTTGTTCTACAGTGCAAGATAAGAGAAGTGAATGTGAAGGTGATATGTGTTATCTATTTACATCCTGAGTGGGTGGGCGCCTTGTGATGTTCCTTGGTGTGATCAATAACATATAATCAATAGTGCACTGCTGATATCAATGGTTGCAGATGAATAAGGCCAATGGATTGCTGAACATGGAATGACTAGCCAGTACAAGTCACAAGGCTTCCAGCTACACAGGGCACTTTTTAACTTAGGAATAGGTTTTTATAATGTTGTGACTCCTGCTCCCACATATCTGAAGGCCCTTTTATATGGATGGCCCATTTTTCACCACCCGATTTGGTTGCTCAAGCAGCCGATAAACATGTTGTTCGGGTTGACTCTCTGTCAGCTAAAGGGGGCACCTATTGGCCGATAGACCAACGAAGTCAGTTGGTGGAAAAAGGCCCGAAGGTATGATTGCAAAGAACAGATCTTACCCAGTGCCCACAGCAAAAGCTAGCCAGGGAAGCAGCCTTTACTAAGATGAAGCTTATTTCTCAAATAGAAATAGTTCTTAAACCCTTTAAGGGCTGCTAGTGCAGGACTGCATCAATAGGCATGATACATCATTTTACAAAAGGAAAATGAGCATATATCATGAGTTTAGGCGAAATTAGGTAGTTTCAGTTTTTGGCCACCAGGTGGCGATGGAATAGGTGGTGGAATATACCTTTAATCTGGCTATTTGTTCCGTACTAGCAACTTTTGAGCGTACTTGCAAGTTTCGTACTTGCAAGTGGGGCGTACTTGCCGGACACCTACCAGAATTACACCACATGTCTGGGTCCTACAGGATTCACCCCGACTCTGCAAGGACTGTACATAATAGGAAAATATTCAAATAACAAAAATATGATCTCAGCTGGGTCCTATAGGATTTAATCCAACTCAGGGTGCATCCTATACAAAGGGGGGGTGTTCTGTACACAAGAATTTATGGTACTCTAGGTAATTATTGCTGTTTAAAAGCCGATAGTGCAACAATACATCAGGCTCTTTGATAGGCATGATGCATTAGTAAGCAAGTAACTCACACAAGCTGAATTAATGCACCTTGATGAACCTACAGAGTAAACACACTCCTGAAGGGTCGGTACCATCCATCAATGAAGTCCTGATGAGCAGATTCACCAGCACTTCATTTGTTCATCATACCACAAATATAAGTATGATTTACTCCTGTGGCAGTAACAGATTTAGAGTTTAATTAATATTTTTGTGCCCCCTCCTTTTGGGCTGCACCCCCTCCTTTTCCAGATCCTGAATTCACCACTGTGTGGCCCTTAGAGATTCATTGCTTGATCAATAGAGTGATAAATATCAGAGAACTTCAGGTGGTAAAGGCACACCTCGCATACATGGTACACTCTGACTCGGTCCTGGTGACTCCTGCATCCCCGAGATGGTTTAAATTTATTGCTTGGTCAATAGAGTGCCAGATATCAGAGAGCTTAGTGTGGTAAAGATACACCTCACATACAAGATACACTTTGGCTTGTTGCACTCCTGCAGCGCCAAAAGGGTAAAGGTTTATTCCCACTCAACAAAAAAATGTTATATAACGTAAAAAAAAATGTTATGAACATTTTAAAACATTTGCCATGATAAAGAATCATAGTGAAACATTCTGAAACATTTTGCAACGTTTTTTGTTGACTGGGTTGCTTGATCAAAAGAGTGCCAAATATCAGAGAGCTTGGTGTGGTAAAGATACACCTCACATACAAGATACGCTCTGACTCGACACACTCCTGCAGCCCTTAGAGGGTTAAGATTAATTGCATAGTCAATAAAGTGGCAGATATCAAAGAGGTAGGTGTGATTGAGTAGACTACAGGTAAGACTCTCTATTATGATAAACATACTTCACACCATCTGATGCATTTATCATGAACCAAAGTGCTGCTGTCAGCTTGGAGAGTCCAGATTGGTCAGAAAAAGGTGGACTGAGAACTTCAAAGTTGTGATCTTGGACTATTTGTCTCACCATTGTGTAAAAAAGACCTAAGATCTAAGTGCTGCTGTGAGCTTTTGAGATTCTAGATTGATCAGAAAAAGGTGGATTGACCACTCTAAAGTTGTGATGGTTTGTTTCTAATCACCCGACTGACCCTAGCTAAAGAGGGCTGGCCCTGAACTTCTTTTTTTGAGATTTTTCAGATATTCTTAGGATTTCTTTTATGATTTAATATACTCACACAGGTTGCAAGAGGACCTACCTAGTTGAATCTATAAATGAGTAGCTCGCTCTAGCCTCTACCCCACCTGGGAGCACTTCATATTGATCCCGTCACTGTTCTAAATGAGTCTAATAAAGGGGTGAGTGAATGGGGGCAGATTAAACATTGATAACAACAACTGCCTTTTGGTGGACTTAGGCGCAAGGTCACACATTACAAGCACTGGTAGGGCCTAAAAGGATTGTTGTGGTCATGTAAGCTGGGAGATTCAACCACTACACTGATTTCAAATACTTTACTGATAGTATGAAGTCAAAGTGTTTTTGTTTTTTTTTGCTATCAACCATAAATTTTAGTCTTAATGTAAATTTGAAATAGGGGTTTTATTCATAAATGCCCAGAAAAGTCTCAAAAGCTTTAGACCTAGGCAAAAATGAATAGTGTAAGTAGTATAGCTGGACACAGCATTTTATTTTTGGCCAGAGGTTACACTGGGTAACTCTTGCTATTCTGAAATTTCTTCTTTCAACTGTCAGGTATCCTTAGACCACCTTGGACAATAAGATTTTGATTACTCAGATAACTGCAGCCGTAATGCTTGCCCAGGTAGCAAGGATACATTGGGCCAATGTCGGCTTATATTGGGCCAATGTCTGCTTATATTGGGCCAAGCATGGCCCAATGCTCCATTGCTGATTGGGGAATTACTCATCATTGTCAGGCATTGATTTAACCTTCCTGTGGGATCTGTCTGATTTCAGACAACTTTAACCACATTCGCAGAGGCTCCAAGCCAAGCCATTGTCTAATACTACACCAGAGATACAGGGGGACAAAATAGCTGCTTACATTGTAGAACCCAATACTACCCTATATATAGGTAACTCATACTGCAGCAGGTGCAGGCGTATTAGCATGTCCCTGACGCACCCCCTCAGGGTCACCCTTACTTAGGTGTTTGCCATATATCACAATGATTAGGTTAGGCCATGATGAAGAGCCACTGCCTAATAGCCTGCCTAGACACCTAGGTTAGGGACTATCTGATATATAGGCAAATGTTCACAGGGGGGAGAATTTTTGAGGGTTATCCCACGCGCAGTTCAGCTGCAAGTGAGATACCCCTCAAAAATTCTCCCCACGAGTGTTCATTTGCATTTATTTCATGTTATTTTGATCTAAAACTGCTGAATTACAATAGAATTTACCAGAATGACTCCCCGTGCGCACTGTTTACATCGCCATCTTGGACCTATGACGTCATCAAATGGTCACGTGACCTCGGCGTGTGATATTTTCGCGGGTTATCTCACGGGGGGTGTGAGATATGCAGCTGAACTGTTAAACCTATAGCCTGTGAGTATCTCGGGCATACCAACATGAAATAAATACCTAGTCCTAACACAACCATACACAACCCACTATAATTTCTCTACAAGGGCACCAGGAGGCCATTTCTTAACACACTATGACTTGAAACCTTCAAATCGTAGTAGGGACCCTCCAGTTAATAACATTACGGCCAATCTTAGTGGCTATGCTTTGACTGTAGTACAATGACTGCCCAACCAAACTCTATGTGATTGCCACATAAGTGCTAGTCATACAGAGCGGTTGTAGGGCACAACCTACAATCACGGGCACTAGGTTTTAGGGTTTCAAATCACACGAGCTGTGTGTAATTATAGTGCCTTAAGAAATAGCCTCCAGAGGAGGTGAAAAAGAACCAGGTGTTAACCTAGCATCATAGTGTACCATCAGGTCGATGCTTACCCAATGCACATAAACTGGTCAATCCTCATGGAAATGGCTCACAGGTTGAGAGAGGTTAAAAATGTCTCCTACGGACACTTGGTTACCTGCCTCTGGCTCGCACCACTGATGAAATTTGGACCTTAATGCTAAGGGACTTTTCATAACTGTGCGGGCAAGTAGCACCTGATTTCATCTTTGTATACACAACAAAAACGCCAATTCACAGCCAACACTTTTTAATTCCACTATCACTGAACATTTGGTCCTGCAATTTGGTTATTTCCCCAGACCCAGCAGCGATTTTTACTGGCAAAAGATGGTGTCCTATGAGTTTTCGTTTTGACTGCTATACCCAAGACCTTAACTTCAGCATTACCATTAGCATTGAGCACTGCTAGCTCCTCCACCAACAGACAATGTAAACGGTAGGTGCTGCCCCCTGGATACCCATAGGTGCCTCCATTCTTCTGTTTTGTCTCAGAAGGCTGGCGTATGACATTTGAGAGTATACAAGCAGAAAGAATACCCTAATCACTGTCTCATGCCCTATCCTTTCTGCCGAATCACAGACATTTTGCTCTCCTTGTGGGACTCACACAAGGACTGAAGTAGTGGATATCTGAGCAGCCATAACCCTGTATGGACGGCAGAGTGTTTAAATGTTCCCCGTGTGTGGCCATGACACCTTCCACCTTGGGTTGCCTGCCTCACGCATTCTTTAGGGGCTGCTTATACACATGGCAGTTGGTTGGTACAATGCACGAGTGATGTATGCAAACTGGTGCATACATCAGGGGTTCAGCATGATTCATGAATATACTATCCAGGTGAGCTACTTACCAGAGCTGAAATCATCCATCCTGAGGACTCTCGGGCATGATTATAAAACATCTGTCTTGCAGTGCAGTCTTTGTGAAAATAAAAACAGGACACCAACTATACAGGCTAAGATAGAATGAAAAAAAAAAACAATACAGGAGTACTTGTCCTACATGGTGAAAAACTATTCTCTGTGTCATCTCATAATTCATTTGTTCCTATACCACTTATACAGTTGTCATGGCAACATCAAGGGTGGATGTGGCAGTTGCTCATTGACCAATGGTGGCTCGTCTCTTTATCATTGATTTACATGTGACATTTTTATGTAAAGCACTTATGTTTTTATTGCTTAAGCTTTGAAGAACAGAATTGTGCCTTTTTATGTCATTTAACCAAACATGGATGCTGCATTTGGAAATGAGTAGCTGTGCTCCATGTATGACTGCTTCATGTAGAATTATAGTACGTGCAGAAATGCTTTACTGGCCATGCACAGGTTAGAGTGGGTGATCCATACATGTCATGATAGAGCAATTCTTCAATGTGTTATTGAATTCATACATGCGGTGCAATTTGTATGCGGAAATTGTATGATAATATAGGACTCAGTATGGAGGCCTAAGAGAGCCGCCATTTTGAATTTCGCTGGTTGAGGTAAAACCCACTGATAACACATACCATGATGGGTACCTTGTCCCTGGTTAACAACCACTTCCATGGACATGCTGGTCCCATCTTATCAGTTCTTATCAGTGTGTTGCCGGAACCAGCTCCAGACCAGCTAGTGGCCAAAAGTGTTATGAGACAATTCAGGTACTGCATGCTAGGAAGGTATTGTACCATATGCTGGCACATTGTCTATACTGGTTTAATGCATGATCACACTGGGGAAAATACTGACTGAGTGTCTGGTGTATATATGTTATGCGCAATATGAGAATTTGTGCAATTTTAGAATACTAAAGCAGGATTAATAATTCTCATGACACAATTTGATTTCAAGGGAGATATTTAAAAATAATGTGTTGTTTTACTGGTTACCCCATACCTCAAGCTGTAGCAGATCTTTTAGGGTATGTCTGATTCATCTTACAACTATAGATTTGAATAATGCCTAGGCTTGATGAGCACCCTGCCAGAGTAAGAGTAAGACCCCTCTGAACAGACATCATATGCCTCAAGCCCACACCACTGATTTCATCTCTATATATACTTAATGCTATCGGGGATGAAATCAGCGGTAGGGCTACAGGCAGGTGATTACAATCAGGCCGCTGCTACAGGTGGGTGATTTCAGCAAACCTCGTTTTGAGGTGCAACTAGTTCATGAGGTCATGACGTCACACACACTGATGGCGGCCAGCTGGCGGCCAGGAGTCAGCAGTGATAGTGGAATTAAAAACATTTGGGATTAATAGTGAACCAAATAATCATATTCCAAGCTCTGATAGAACTAGAAACAATTAAAGGGCTAAGGATACTTCCCTACGCTGTCTGTCATTTGGCCGTGAATCGGTGTTTTGTTGTGTATACAAAGATAAAATCACCTGCCTCCAGCTAGTATCACTGATTGGACCTTAAAACTATGGGCTTCTGAAATCAGTGGTGTGGGCTAGAGGCATGTGATGTCTGTTTAGTGGGGACGTAAGAGCTACATAATGTACCATACACTCACTAGATGGTACCGAAAAAAAGAAGATAAAACACAAGGCCTATTCAACTTGTTCAGTATCAGAATCCAATACTGTTGTTATTTTCACAGAGATTCCTTGTGCTTCTGTGAATTACCATACTGCCACCTGGGGCTTTTTGTAAAAACTAAACTGGTTCACTGGTATACAATTACTGTGATTCTCTTTTAAGTTTTATGAGGATCCCTGGTAGATTCAACAGTCAATTTTTACAGTGCAAGATAAGAAAAGTGAATGTGAGGGAGACATGTGTTATCTATTTACATGCTGAGTGGGTGGACACCTTCTGATGTTTCCTTAGTGTGATCAATGACCTATAATCAATACTGCACTGCTGATATCAACCATTACTGATGAATAAGGCCACTGGAGTGCATTGCTGAATATGGAATGACTGGCCAGTACAAGTCACAAGGCTCCCAGCTGCACAGGGCACGTTTTCTTAACTTAGGAATAGGTAAAGTTTTCACAATGTTGGGGACCAATGACTCCTTTGTACTAGAGTGAAAAAATAATATTTTGTACACTACAGCACTTCATATAACATTATTAACTAATTGTGAAAAACCTTCACATCTTCTACAGGTCTGAAGGCCCTTTCAGATGTGTGAAATTTAGGCCCATTGTCTGCCACCCTATTTGGTTGCTCAAGCAGCCAATAAATGTGTCGCTCAGGTTGACTCTCTGTCGGCTAAAGGGCTACCTATCGGCTCATAGACCAACCAAGTCAATGGCCCAAAGGTATGATTGCAAAGAACAGATCCTGCCCAGTGCCCACAGCAAAAAAGCTAGCTAGGGAAGCAGCCTTTATTAAGATACACATGTGAATCTTATTTATCAAATAGAAATAGTTCTTTAACCCTTTAAGGGCTGCATCAATAGGCATGATGCATTAATGAATTAGCGGCCCTTAAGTATTAAGCGCCCTGAGCACTTTTTGCACCAAACACAGTTAGCATGATCCAATGGTATGCTGGCAAGGTGCCCACTGGGGTCAATAGTTACTAGTATGAAACTTGTGTTAACGCAGCTTTTGGAGAATTTATGAGTAGCAGGCAAGCAGGAATCTATGGTGTTGCACAGACAAAGTTGCTTTAACACAAGTACACAAACTTGTGTTAATGCAACTATGAGACTAGAGACAGGGAATAGTGAGTGATGACAGGGATAATTGCCAAAATTGAGCAAGGATGTGAGTACGGTACTTTAATGCGAGTCCAGCATTCATGTAAGTAGTAGTATGAGTTGGTGCTTTTAATCTGGCTATCAGTACAATACTTGCCACTTTTGAGCGTACTTGCAAGTTTCATACTTGCAAGTGGGGCGTACTTGCTGGAAAATCTAGGCCTTGTACCTGAGCTATCCTAAATCTGAAAGTGGTAAGTATGGTACTTACAGCTTTTCTATACACGAAACAGGAAACACGATAACCCTACCTACCACTCTTATCTGTTGGAGTAACAGACCCCAGGGGCTTTATTAATATCCACAGGGTATGTAAGGCCTTGAAAAGTTATTGGCACAGACAAAGAAGACAAAGAGGACAACCATGAAACAAAGGAGTATGTAAAAACCCAATGCAATAGTTTTTGTGCAGACCCTAATTACTGCCAGTTGAAGAGATCAACAACACTGAGAAAATTCTTCCTGACAAAGTGACATGTATACCCATGTCAACTTGATTTGACACAGAGAGCACAGGTCATTGGGACATGTGCACATATGTCACCATGACAACTGTAGCACACAGTAATCCTCATATGATTTGACATGCCTTAAAATGCCATGTCATCTGTGAGTTGACCAGGGTCACGGCCATGTCGAAGGCACTTGACATGTGATGGTTTGACATACATAATTGTTCTAGGATATTCCACTAGATGGAGCAAACAACCATTTTGGTACCAGGACTAATCACTACCAAGAAGTACTACCAACACTTGAGACATTTGATGTATCTGTGTCATTTTGTTTTCATGAAGAATAGATCACTAAGGTCTGTAAATACTATCAATAAATGGTAGTGAATTCTATTTCGTTGTTAAATCTGCATTTGTTATTGAATATCAAAATAGACACCCACCATCCTGAATACTCCAACTGGAGTGGTTAGACACCTTATGTGTGGGTCAGTGAAAATACCAAAGGACTGTATTCTAACCCACAATCTATAATCTCAGTATCTACAGTACAGGGAGACATATGGCATTGCCATGCACCTCCATGCCCTTGTCTTATGGACTGCATAGAGGTCCTCAGTCAAGTAGGAGTTCTGTAGATAGGAAAAAGTGCCTTAGTGTTGCAGGCCTGTGGGACTATGATATCCCCTGCCTTCTATTATAGGCCTCCCTTGATTGAACCATTGGTACATAGTTATTGACTGCTCTTGACCCTTACATAATTGTCTCACAGTATTACCTAGCACTCAGGTGAATGGATCAGAAATATGTGACGTGTCTTTATTACGCATGTCAAATGGAGTTGACAAACCAAATATGAGAGGGTCAACCTCATTTGACATGCCTTCATACATGTCATCTGGGAGACAAATTGTGACCTGTGCAGTATGTGTCAAAGCGATCAGTGTTCTTTCCTCTGTGAATATTGTAAATTCTTGGTCACAAGCCAACCTCAGTCATAAGTCGGGGATATAAGCCAATTTGGGGTCAAATTTGAACCATTTTCTCTTTATTCAATACTAATAAGACCCCAGTTATGAGCCGGGGGTAGACTTGGGGGAAAATTTAGTTGCTGATTTTGATCCAAAATAGAAAAAAGAGATCGGCTTATGACTATGGTTAAACGGTTAGTGCTTTATTGCTGTTTAAAGGCCGATAGTGCAACAATACATCAGGCTCTTTGATAGGCATGATGCATCAGTAAGCGAGTAACTCACACACGCTAAATTGATGCACCTTGATGAACCTACAGAGTAATTACACTCCTGAAGGGTCGGTATCATCCATCAATGAAGTCCTGGTGAGCAGATTTACCAGCACTTCATTTGTTCATCATACCACAAATATAAGTATGATTTAGGCCTACTCCTGCAGCCCTTAGAGATTCATTCATTGCTTGATCAATATAGTGATAAATATCAGAGAGCTTCAGGTGGTAAAGGCACACCTCGCATACAAGGTACACTCTGACTTGATCCTGGGGACTCGATGCAGTCCTGCATCGCTGAGAGGGTTAAGATTTATCGCTTGATCAATAGAGTGCCAGTTATCAGAGAGCTTGGTGTGGTAAAGATACACCTCGCATACAAGATACGCTCTGACTCGACACACTCCTGCAGCCCTTAGAGAGTTACGATTTATTGCATCGTCAATAAAGTAGCAGATATCAGAGAGCTCAGTGTGATTGAGTTGGTTACAGGTAGCGCTCTCCATTATGATAACCATACTTCACACCGTTTGATGCATTTATCATGAACCAAAGTGCTGCTGTCAGCTTGGAGAGTCCAGATTGGTCAGAAAAAGGTGGACTGAGAACTTCAAAGTTGTGATCTTGGACTATTTGTCTCACCATTGTGTAAAAAAGACCTAAGATCTAAGTGCTGCTGTGAGCTTTTGAGATTCTAGATTGATCAGAAAAAGGTGGATTGACCACTCTAAAGTTGTGATGGTTTGTTTCTAATCACCCGACTGACCCTAGCAAAAGAGGGCTGGCCCTGAACTTCTTTTTTTTTTAAGATTTTCAGAAATTCTTAGGATTTCTTTCAATTAATATGCTCACACAGGTTGCAAGAGGACCGACCTCGTTAAACCTATAAATGAGTAGTTCGCTATGGACTCTTCCCCACCTGGGAGCACTTCATATTGATCCCGTCACTGTTCTAAATGAGTCTAATAAAGGGGAGAGTGAATGGGGGCAGATTAAACATTGATAACAACAACTGCCTTTCGGTGGACTTAGGCACAAGGTCACACATTACAAGCTTTGATTGGCACTGGTAGGGCCTAAAAGGATTGTTGGGGTCATGTAAGCTGAGAGATTCGGCCAACCACTCCACTGATTTCAAATGCTGTACAGATAGTATGAAGTCAAAATGCTTTTTTTGCTATCAACCATCAATTTTAGTCTTAATGTAAATTGGAAATGGGGTTTTTGTTCATAAACCGCCAAAAAAGTCTCAAAAGCTTTAGACCTAGGCAAAAATGAATAGTGTTAGTAGTATTAGCTGGATACAGCATTTTATTTTTGGCCAGAGGTGTTATACTGGGTAACTCTTGGTAACGGAAATTGTGGTTCTTAACTACCATAGTCTCATTGAGCTACCTTGTACAATGAGTTCTTGATTATTCAGAGATTTACAGGCCCTAACCCTGAATTTCCCACCATTGTTGGAGTCACGCATTGATTAAACTTCCTCTGGGACCTGTTTCTCTATACAGGAACATGACCAATTAATCACATCACTGACTTCTTTCAGACACCTCTAACCACATTCTTAGGGTGATCTCTGCAGAGGCTCCCAACCAAGCCTTTGTCTAATCCCTTTGGGTTCAGCATCAATTATTATAACTTTTATAGAAAGCACTGAAAACTGAATATGATTAACCCCTCTTTGAGATCCTAAGAAAAACCTTCCCCTTTCATCATGAGAATAAAAAAAAGAGGAAATTACATTTGAAGGTGTTTTGACTAACACAGGGGTACAGGGGGACAAAATGGCTGCTTATATTGTAGAAGCCAACACTATCCTATATGTAGGTAGCTCATACTGCACCAGGGGTACAGGGGGACAAAATGGCTGGCTGCTTACTTTCTGCAAACCAACAGTACCCTATATGTAGGTAGCTCATACTGCACCAGGGGTACAGAAGGGACAAAATGGCTGCTTACATAATACAGACCACCACTATCCTATATGAAGGTAGCTCATACTGTGGCAGGTGTGGGAGCATGTCCCTGACACACCCCTTCAGGGTCGCCCTGAGGTCTCCTCCATACATCAGAATGATTAGGTTATGCACCTGATGGAGAGCCACTCCCTTACCCTGCCTATACATACCTTACTGGAGGGTGCTGCTTGTATGCTAAATAGAGCTGGGAGTAGGTGCCATGTTTTCCAAAGAAGTTACACTCTGCTTCACCATTCAACATCCACTCACAATATAAGTCTGAAAAGGCACCGGCCTTGCTTAGAATAGTGTGTGCTGTACTATGAGATGCCTACTTTTGTCACACACTCTTTCAATTTCTCTTGGGTTGACCACTAGAGTTTGAAGCATAATCCAGTCCCCTGGTGTCTTAAACTAGAGACACGTCACTTAGCGGCACATAAATTAGCAACGACACATCACTTATCAACGGTGTCACATAGCAACACTAATTTACACTCTCCTAGCAGATTCTCTCAGAGGTTAAGGTTTTGTTATTATATCTGGAACTACTCATTGGATCTTAACATATGACCCATCAGATTGAGGCTCCCGGGTAGCACTTTCCAGATATCTCAGAATAAAGAAGGGTCATACAATAGGACCCCCATTGAGTTGCCGATCTCTTTGAATGGAGATCCAAGGTGGTGACCATTCAGATCTAGAATAGCCTCTTTAACATGGCTATGTAATAATTTCAAAAAAATATATAGTTATGATTCTTCTGAGGTAAAACCTCAGATGCTATCAGGTGCGGAATTCAATACATAGTCATGAAAATATTTCTTGTAATCTATCTACTGGCCTGGTCGAGTTACCCGGCACTTTCCAACCTGCTTCACAGCCTAAAAATTTTGCTTCATCTGGTACCTCAAGGCTACCACACTCTGAAGCAGTCACAAATTTATCATTTATAACCAGCGATCTACTAACCCATTTTTATATGTAGTGTAACAATGACTTTCTTCACATCGAGACTGTCGGTTGTCCTATAATGCACAAATGTATCTGAGTGCATTATTTGTTTAGAGACATAGAATTGTCAGAGATAACATAATACCTCTAACTTTCTCTCACTCAGACTGGCAGGAACCAGGTAAGACTAGATGAAGACCGGGGGAAGTATTACAGGTAACCTTGTAATGGGATCCTCTACTTCCTGGAGACCAAGTGCTATCAGGCCACCCTTAACAATATGTTTATTTCCTGTTCAGAAGCCTGCTGGAAATTTTCGTTGAGGGTGGAAAATATTTTATTTGAGTTCTTTTGGTCTCTCAGTATGAGATTCTAGGTGTCCAACCCCCTTAATTTAGAATGCGATGGTAGGTTCATGCTGGCCCTACCTACCATGTTCAGAAACAAAAAAGGATTTTTTACAAACAAAATTTTTCCCTCCTTCCCTCCCTCATGGGTCTGAAAAATCCCACCCTCTGAACAGTAAACAGATATATTTCTACGGGTGGCCTGATACGGGTAACAGTGTAAAATGATCCTACACTTACCTCGGGGCCTGTGTCGAACGCATTAACACTGCTGATAAACTCCCTCAGGAAAGCGTCCAACTCTTTGCCTTCTATGAAGCCGTTACCTGTAAAGGAGATGAGAAATGGTTGGTGTCTGTTGTCTTCCCAATGAGTGCACTTAAGTGGAATCAATACCAGCGTAATATTTACTAAGGTTTACTCTCAACAGTTGATACAATTTGAAAGAGCATGAAATGAGTGCACACAATAAAAACATTCAAGATTCAGTTTCTGTACATTAAGTTTGATTCCATCCTTTGAAGGCTGATGATGCATGCATTACCGCAGTGGCACGTTTAGATGAGCACCGGTCTCAGATAATTATAAGTGCAGGGTTAGGGTCATTTTACGATCGAAATTTATGCTTGAACAAAGCGGGTATTCCATTGCGTCGTTCGGCCAGAACTTCCGTAATCCAACCGATGCAATTCCGTCAGCCGATTTGTTTTTTGATCGGATTATAAAAATCTCACTAATCCGATCACTTTTAATTTTTTTAAAATGATCGAATGAGAAAAAATTTCGGCCGAAGCATAAGCCTTGAACCTGTCTTGTATAAGCACTGGAATAAAATCGGGGCCTTGAACAAGCCAGTATGGCACTTCATGCATTATTCCCAATATTAATCACACATAAGGCAATGAATGCAGCCCGGGCAGGCCCGAACAAGTAACCCCAGCTGCATTCATGCATCATGCCAACCCAACAGGGCTGAAGCACTCCTAGAGCATCACTCCCATAGGACTTGTATGATGCACTAAGGCAGAACTGGTGAGCAGACTTGCAAGCACTTCATTGGTACATAATGGCATACAATGAGCATGATGTACGTACACAGAAAGAAATCCAAGCTAGTAGATACTAATTTAATCTAGACAAAACTACTGATTAGGCAAAACACCCAACATGTCAGTAAAATCTCCCTAATGTATTAGTTGCTAACCCAAGTTGGGAGTTTGCACATCGCCAAACCACCGAAGTTTTCTTGGGAGTTTAACCTAACCCTTAGGAAAAATGCCTGCCTTGCCTGATTTCTCCTTACTTGCTTTGGACTTTTACATTAACTACATAGACTTTCAAGCAATATAGCAATTCTTTTATCTTAACTGAAATGGTTAGTGTAGTTTAAGACAACCCAGAACAGAGCCTCTCCATTTGAGAAACAAGTTCAATGCCTCACATCATTTTCATATTATACAACCACTGAACTGAGTTGCTCTTGGTTTGTCATAAGGCCACAGAGGTGGATATATGAGTAATTTGAATTTCCACAGAAACGGTGTTTCCATTCTTCTTCCTTGCTCCTTGAATAACATGTAAATTTATTTGGTGTATTTTGTTAAATCCTATGCCAGGTTGTATTGTACAGGCTTTATCGTGTCAATAGTCATTGAAGGTGTCATGATTTTCACATTCATAGGCTTTTCCATGATAAACATTTGCCAGAAAAAATCTTCATGCAAACCACACTGCCACCTGGTGTGAAAAAATCTACTACCCCTTAGACAAAACTACTACCCCTTAGACAAAATGACCGATTTTCTCTCTTGGCTGAATCAAGTCAGCTTGCCAGAATAGGTTAAGTGATACTAGTCCAACAAATGTTAGGCGAAACACCTAAGATATTCGGAATTTCTTTTTGTGTGTAGTCTGTATCAAAAGTGTTGCTCCTGTAAGCTATTTATCATTCTGCAGGCCTGGAATTAATTTTCCTGGACAGAATGCCAAAAGGTTATCTTAGAAATATTTGATAATAAATCCTTAACAAATATAAATGCATTTTGGTTTAAGCATTTAAAGCCTTAATAATGGTCCAATTTGCAAGCCATGAAAGACAAAATGTAGCCCAATGTCCCTACATTACAGCCAGACATTCGGTCCCCCCAGTCTGGCAACTTCTGCTGGCCCGGCAGCAATTTTGCCAGCAAACGTTGAGGTCCTGCGAGTTTTTCCTATTAACTGGGAACTCCTTCATTAGCAGTCCTTAAAGGGTTAAGAGATTAAAGGGATAAGTGACAGTAATGGTACCCTTGGCATCAATTTATCTATCCACATAAAATCCAATATGGCTGCCACCTGGTCCTGCCACTGTGGACTGTGGGAAGGGAGGGTGTGAGCAGCTCAGTTAGAAATAGGTCAGATATTGACAGGAGCCACTCACTGTATAAAGAGGTGGCGCTGTAGTGCTTTATTCCATCACTGAAACAAGACCCAGTATAGGTATAGGTACCATCTTGAGAAATTTCTTTCAGACAGCGGAGGTGGTGTGACCATTCATTTAGAATAATCCCCTACTTGACCCATGCTTTACATAAATTGGACTACTTTTTGGAATGTTTGTACCCTTATGGGTAACCTTCTTATCAGCCATATGGGTCTGCTATTACGTCCTGTAACCACATACCCTGTCAAAATCAATTCAAGTCTCCCCACTGGAATAATAATATTTGTAATCACAAGGTACATCGTGCTGAGTATATAAAATATACGGTTAGAGAGTGATCATTTTTTAACAACAAGGGGGGGGGCTGGTGGGTTTGAAGGGGGGGTCAGAATTTTTTCAACCCCTCGACCAGGGGGACAGAATTTTTTCGCCCCCTTGACTAGGGGGGGTCAAGATAATTTCACCTGTTTTTCAGTGAAAAAGCCTGCGTGTTACTATAGGTTAAAAGGGCGTGTTCGCACACGATTTTTGCCTCCCGAGTGGGGGGTCGAAAATATTTTGACCCCTCGATACTGGGCGCGTCATACCCATGTGAAGATAACATGCACCAATAAAGTGCTGGCATTTTAGCTCACTACCGCTCCATTGAAGCATCGCTCTGACGCTCTGTGAGTATATTAATATTATAGGGTGTGTATGATTTATAAGAATGTACATAACTTGCCAGGGCTGCATTCATGCATCATATGGACCAATTGGCATGATTAGTGAAACCTTAGATAGCTACTGATTCATGAGTGCATCATGCCTATTGTTTGGCATAATGCACTCATGTAGATCTGGTGAGTCTGCCAGCAGTCACTTCATTGAAGCATCATGCAAACCCTCCGAGACTATCGATCCAGTAGGGATGGTATGATGTATGAATATAGCCCTGGTGAGTTACTCACCAGAGCTTCATTCATGTATCATGACGGCGAATGGGCTTGATGCATTAATACATTAGTAGTCCTCAAAGTGTAAACTACATTATATCATACAAGGATCTAATAGGTGGTGGCAATGAATGACCAATTCTCCTGGGTGTGCCCGTGTGTTTACATGCTTGATGATACCTTATGATAATAGCATAGACCTACAATTAATTGCATATTAGCGACACATGGCATAATATATTAAAAGACTTTAAAGGGTTAATGCATCGCAGCCAGGGCTACATTCATACAACCCTACAGGGCTTGCATTTATACACGGTGAGGGTCGGCATGATGCACCAATGAAGTGCTGGCAAGAAGACGCGCCAGCACTTCATTGGTGCATCATGCCGACTAATGGGCATCAACAGCCCTTAAAGGTTTACAGCGTTAAGCGGTATGTACCCCACCCAGAGACCAAAAAGGTGGACAAATCAATATGGCTGTGATTGTTACAGTTGATTCACTTCAAACACCCCAAGTCCAGAACAGTTTACTCAGTCTCTATATTTTGCGGCATTCCCTCAGATTCCTTGGGGACTTTGGTCAATTGTGTGAGCAAAGAGAAAAGAAATAATACCGAAATACTGGATATTTCCAAGATCTGATATTCAATTTTCATTTCTCTACTTTTTCTTTTGTTCTCTATTTGATTCATTCGTAAGGGATCAGCATGATGCCCTAATGCAATGCTGGCGAGTTACTCACTACTGGCAGCCATTAGGATTGCTGTCAATGTTACCATTTACATAGGTTTGGTAAAGCAGACATTTGTCAAGGATATTAACCAAAAACATACAGAGTATGTATGCCTACAAGTGTAGTGTCCCTGCTGCCCAAGCACACCGCAGGGCAGCAGGGACACTACACAAATGCCCAAACATCCTCTGTCCGAAAATTGCATCCCCCCATCCCACCATGCGATGTCTGAGAAATTTATGCTTATCATGTTCACTCATATCGAAAAGTTATATCTTTTTCCTGCCCAAAAGGTTTTTTCTTTATTTTTTGTCACGAGCCTCATAAGAAAAAACAGCGTGAATCAGGGGGTTGGAATCTTGTGCTGACAGACCAAAGAGAAATATTTTTCAGAACTCAAGACAATCTCCACCCTTAAGAAAAAACCATTCCAGGCCTCTTGACAGAAAATGAATAAGTTCTTATGTGGCCACATTACATATATAATTGCACACACTTTATATAAATCAAATTCAATGCTGAGTGTACCTGGTTTTTACCATTCAGAGGAGATTAGTAAGACACGCCCAATTACAGAACAGAGGCATGCATGGAGTAACATATATCCAATTATCTAACTATCTGAGCCTCAACTGTGCTTTTTTGCTCATAACCCCAGTTCCTTATCCAGCCATAACGCACTCTGAGACCTTTTCTTCGTCTTCAAGAGGCTGCTAGTTTCAATCTGGACATGATAATAAATTGGCGAAGTATACAAAGTCAACCACGCCATAGTTTTCCAGTTAAAACCGTTTAGGTTCAACGGGGAATCGATCCCCGGCCGCTGGGGCAGGAGGCGAGCTCGCTGTCCACTATACCAAGCCGACCGGTGCTAGAAACCACTGCACATGGAGGATTTGAAAAAGTTTTCCAACATACCTGATGTTTACACACCTCGATAGCCTAGAATATATGGAGCCTGGTGGAGTTATTAACACAGAACCATCTTTAGATATCCTAGATGAACATGCCATGCCAAATTCCTCCATTTTCTTCAAAATAAATAAGAATCCATTGATTTTCCACATCGATACGAGTCGGGACCCGCCCCGTCGTCCGACCGGCTGACCTACATACGGGACCTTCCCACACTGTCAACACGAAGCCGAGCATGGTGGAGGCGGGTGGCGAAACGTATCGCTATGGAAAATCAATGGATTCTTATTTATTTCGAAGAAAATGGAGACAAATGTATGCGAACACCAACTAGAGATTGTATATTTGGCGCTGCTAGAATAACAGAGCTTGACATCCTTGGATTATACCCGAAAATTCGTTGGAAATACGAGGGTTTGACAGGTGGAGTAAAAACAATGGCTACGCTGGCTTGGCAAACCGTGCGGATAGGATGCACTTACAAAATGTCTTCTCCTGGATTAATTCTGGGGTTATAAGGTAAGAAATTGATACAAAATGGAGAAATATGTTCGATAAACGCTTTAATCAACGTTATGAGAGAGCACGCGTGGGTCTATGGTTCAATATTCCACGACCGCGAAGCGGTCGTGGAATATTGAACCATAGACCCACGCGTGCTCTCTCATAACGTTGATTAAACGCTAATTAACAGACAAAGGTAGACGTGAAATGACCTGGGGTCACTGAGTGCGGAATGGTGGCTGCCGGGGATAGACTGAAAGTAATTATATTTTCGCCATATTCTGACTAAAGTCCAAAAATGATCTGTACTTTTCAAATATGCAAAGTATGCAAAATATAGGGGTCCAATGCATATTTTTTACTTTGGCCTTATCTTTAAATGTATATAGTATTGTATAGCGATTTGTTACATGATATATATATATATATACACACATATATATATATTTGGAAATCACTGAGGATCCTGGTTAATTCTCATGTCACATTAATCTAACATTGCCCAAGATCCCTTTAGTCATTCACAATTACGCGACCATTATTGTCAATTAACGGGGTGGGGCCGGGGGAGCAAGTGTCTATCTTCTATACACGCGTGGTGTAATGATGTATTACATCATGCTCCAAGTCTCATCAATGATTAATGTAATGGCACTGCTTAAACCTTTAAGGACCACTGCAGGGCATTTCTCAAGATGGTACAACTAGACACAACCAGTACGACTTGAAACCCTCAATATCAGAGTGGGTGATCGTAGGTAACACACTATGACTACTATGTACGATCAGCAATTAAGGCAGTAATTACATAGGGTTTGGTAGGGCAGTCGTACCAGTGCAATTATTAGAGACCACTAGATGCAGGGCTGTCATTGCATTTAACTGTGTGAGTTCACTATGATTTGAAGGGGGTCTAGTCGTACCATCTTGAGAAATGTCTTCCAGAAGTGGAGTGAATAATGCCCATCGGTTGCCATGATTCACCAATGAAGTATTGGCAAGTTTGCTTGCTAGCACTTCATTGGCACATCATTGGAACATTGGAACATCATGAACATACCCTGAGTGAGTTTCAGCCTTATAGCAAGGATTTGGCTGCAGCCATGACAGTTCCGATCTCAGAATATCTCGCATTATTCATATTGGTACCACATTTTCAGACTGTCTGATATGCCAGGAACAAGTCTGAAGTGAGATCAGAACCAGAAATCACTGATGTAAGCATGCATGTGGTGTGCCCACAAACCATTCCGATCCCGATTTGTCGCTATAGGGTCAGCATATTGTATGAATGCAGCCATGGCAAGTGAGTTGCCAGGGCTGCATCTATGCCTCATGGTTACCAATGGACATGATGCATTCATATATTATAAGCAAATGTCCCAGACCATGGGATCCATGGGATATTGGTGTATCCCACGAAGCCATTATATGGCTGAGTGGGATGTGACCAGTCCCACAGAGGGGAATATGATGTAAAAAATGTCATGGCCTAGAGGGTTATTTTACTTTTAAATAAAGAAAAACAGCTCAGATCTGTTCAAAATCCAAGATGGTGGACACCCATTGAATACAGACACATTGTATTCAATGCCCCCCATTGAATACGGCGGTTCTAGTACTAATCTATAGTGACGTTCGTATCATCCATGACATAAAGTATGCAGCCTTTAAAGGGTTAGATGGTAGATATATGTATGATTTACTGCTACCACTTAACCACTCCTCATTATATCACACAGGAACGTAACAGGTGGTAGTCATGTCTGCGCAGCCATATGGCTATAGCGTCCTACCCGGTTATGTAGGGCCGTACCCATCCCGGGGTGAATTGTACATGCCAATCACTGTTCCCTGCCAAACTGGTGCCAAAGTCTCAGCCAAGAGTATGGTGCATGCCACTAATTCCCAAAAAATGTTTACACAATGATTTAATATGAGCCTGGGCACTTTCACATGAGAAAACCTGAGGTGGAGGGTTCCAAGTCTGCATGCACATCCTTTAGATTGGTTGCTATAGTAATCAATATGGATGCTGGCAGGGAACAGTCATGACATTTTCCACCTCGCATGAATTACATAGGTACCAGGTACCAAACATGCACACTGCCAGATCTGCCTGAACCCAAGGCGAGATGGGTGCCGGAGGTCAACAATATCACCTGGTGCTCCCTGGAACCAGTCCATTTCCTGATTCATCGTTATATTCCGCATTGACTATAGGGAGCCTAACTTGCTTGCATATACCAATTTTTTGCCTCGAACAAAGGTGTTTACATGACAGAATAATGCTTCAAGGCAGCTCTGTTGAGTATAAATCACAAGTACTGCATTTATATGTACATCATGTACATGGTGCACCAATGCAGTAATAGAGAGTCCACTTGCAAGAGTACACTCTCAGAACAGGTGTCTAGAATCTAAACACATTCCTAAACACAATACTGTTCCACTTTTTGGAACGTGTTTAGATCCTAAACATGTTTAGAATCAGAGGTGTTTAGACAGAAAGTGTTTAGAAAAAGCTAGTGTTTTAGCTCTGATGTGTTTAGATTATTTTTGTGTTTAGACATAATGTGTTTAGGTGTTTTGCATTTATTTAGGGCTGGGGGAAGTAACATCACTTAGAATAAATCTAAAGGAGTATTTCACCCTTCCAGAATTTAGATGGTAATCCATTATAGTTGATAGGCTGAATGTAAATTGATATTATTGTATAGAAATGCCAGCATAAGTTAGCCTGCCCCCCGTGAGATTAACCACCATTTGTCCAAATAAGTGACACACATCACTTTCCCAGAGATTGGTTGCCTAGGTTACCACTGAGGTGGGATTTAGTATCAGGGGATTAAGAGGGGTCCTCTAAACACTATGGTGTTTATATCCTAGAAAATGTCCACTATTGTGTTTACAACCTCCATGTGTTTATGTTTTAAACACAAAAAAAAATGTCATGTGATTAGAATTTAAGTACATTATCACCCTAAACATGTTTATTTTCTAAACACCTTCCTGACAGTGTATATAAAGTCTTCCAAAACTTACAAGCATACATTGGTACCCTTCATAGCTGTATTATAACCACTAATAACCACGGTACATTACTGCATCAGCAACTGTTAAAGGTTTACATGGGAAAGTCAGTCAATATGAACACTCGAGGAACACCAGCTTTTGCTGGCAAAATCACTGCCGTGCTGACAAAATTTGCCAGACTGCGGGACCGAATGTTTGGTTGGGACCTTGGACTATATTTTGTTTTTACGGCTTGCAAATCAAGGTTTTTACATCCTACGACAAAAGGCATTACTGTTTGTGAAGGCTTGAACAGTTAATTGATTAAAATCATGAGTTAATTCTTGTTTTTTTATCATTTCATTCTTGGCAATGATATATAATCTTTAAGTATTCGGTCCTGCCAAAATTAATGAGCTTGAAGAATGATAAAATCTGCAGGATCAAATGGCCTGTGAGGGGAAGAACATTTTGTATAGACTGTAAGATAGTAGTGACCTTATTTGCACCAAGGAGTTGTTGTAGACAGAAAACAGTCCAGGTGCACCGTCTACAACCTTTATACCTGTCTTGTGAGTGGTTCCATGTAACTCGATCCTTGTCCACTGCTCGGGTGTATTGAGATGGTGCCAGAAGTACCCTGATATCTTCTACTGTAAAATCCTGCGTATATACCACACCCTTGCAGCCATTCCAGGTCTACTGGGACTTATAGGACCATACAAATCTAGTAATGCAAATTCGAAAAGCACCAAATAATTTTTTTAAGCCTTCGGGTCCGTTGGACGTCTAAAGGTACTGTATGGCCTGTATAAGCACAGGGGCGCTCGTTGATTTCTGCCAGACAATACCCCGCCCTCATACGAGACTAAGATTATAGCACATTTCAAAATTTCAATACCCCTCCAGCCCTGGTGCTTATTCAAATACACACCTCTCATACAGGCCAATATTATGGGGAAGATACAGAACATTACATCCATATAAATAGGGGATGGTGGGTGGACGTCCAGCTGTTGTGCTGGCTCTTGGCACAAACACCTTGTCACACACATAGTGCCAGAAGGACCCTGGGATCTCCTATATATAGTGGTATGTCAGGACGATTGATGTGCGCTGCCATGTTTCTATAAGATCTCAGCATAATTTGTATATAAAAGTATACCGTGACGTTACCCGAGACATTGTTGACATTATGGGAATGAATGGTACTCTGTAAAAAAAAAATGTCGTTGAAATAATGACAGAATCCGCATCCCAAAGTTGCCATCCAGAGATGTGTTGTTATTTTCACAGAGATTCCTTGTACATTTGTGTACCATCGTCCTGCCACCTGTAAAACTACACAGGTTTACTGCAATGCAATTATGGTTGTTCACTGTTCAGTTTCACAAGGATCCATGGCAGATTCAGCAGTTATATTTTACAGTGTATGAGGGGACATGAGAGGGTTCCAAGTGCATCCATGCATGTCTTTGGCTAAGAAATGCAATTGGAGCATAATGTCAACCCTGTATGTAGCCCCAGCAAATAGACTCACCGGCACTACACACATGAATGAGACTGACCAATTATCATTAATTGTAGGTCTATGCTATTATTGTTAGGTATTATCAAGGGCGGAAACAGCGGGGAACACCCAGAAGCACTGCTCATTCACAGCTACCATCCATTAGATCATTGTATGATGTAATGTAGGGTCTTTAAGGGCTATTTGTGCATCATGACCATTCGTCTTTACGATGCGTATATGCAGCCCTGGAGAGTAACTTGCCGGGGCTACATTCGCACATAATGCCCATCCTTCTTGGTTCATACACCCCTGAAGGGTCAGCATGATGCTCCAATGAAGTGCTGGTGAGCAGACTTACCAGAACTTCCTAGGTGCACCATAATAACCAATCAGCATAGCACACCCCTCTATCAGCAGCCCTTAAAGGTTTAAGTGGTTGTGGTACATTATTAATTTGTAGTTGTAGCATGATGTATTACATCACACCACTTGTGTACATCAAACATTAACACCTGTCCCCCCACACCAACCCCCTACCGCCATGTCGCTAATTGGAGATAATGAATGTGTAATTCACTAAAGGGCAGAGGCTGTTATATGGTTGTTAAAAGGTGTGATCGGAGGATGAGTCATAGTATAAATGCTGATCTCAACAAAATACTGAAGGATCCAAAGAGAGTCGTGAATGTTATGCAAGTAGCATCTGCTCCTTAAGCCGTGTGTCCACATGGCGATAGAATTTGGTGCCTACAAAATTGCCGATTACAAAAACGCTTTGTCATCCATTTCCGATCATAATATCTAACATTTTTTATTTTTGTCGTCGGGAATGGATGACAAAACTGGTTTTATCGCCGGGAATGGACGACAAAAGCGTTTTTGTCGTCAGCAATTTTGTGGACACAAAGCTTTATAGGATGATCCTGGGGGCTGTTTCACATGTATACGCCAAATTCAGAGGCATAGGAAGCAAATCTTCATTGGGGGCCCAGCATGGGCACCACCACAACCACTTTAAAGTGTCGGCTCAAGCGCAATGACGCCTACATATGCCTATATAGAATTTGTATAGAATTTTTTGTTGAATTTTAGGTATGATTTGAGGCACAGGCCCCTAATCTAATTTGAGATGCAAAGTTTTAGCTTTTTGTCCAATTTATAATGAATAGGAGGCCAGACATATTCAGGCCCCCCTCCTTTATGACTGGGGGGCCCAGCCCCCCCCCCCCCTTTTTCCTATACCCCTGACTAAAGAGAGCAATAAGTTGGTACCCTCTCACATCAAAGAGCCATGGTCTGCTTTACCATTCCACTTGTTCTTAGCACATTAGACTGGAAAGCCACCTGCCTTGTTCACATAAAGTGTGTTATGTACATGCAGGTACCTTACTGTGTGACTCTCTCTTTAGAGCTCTTGTTTTGAGTAGCTATCATCCTCATCATAGGGTACTTATGTCAGTACTGACAGGAAAGTGCTTTAGGTGATGAACATTTTAGGCAAAATTACCTTTTCCCTGATAGACTTGCAACACCCTCTTGAATATAAGAGTGTGCCTTTTATGTACTTTTTTATCTCTGATAGATTGTGAAGATGTTTGGTTGAGTTGCATAAGCTGTGAGAAATCAAGTGTACTTTAAGTCTCTAAGGGCTGCTGATGCATTAATGTATCATTTCCATTAATCATCATGATGCACCAAGACTGCAAGACTGCTCACCAGCACTTCATTGGAGCATCATGCCGACTCTCTGGGAGTGTATGTATCAACCCCGTAGGTTTATCATGATGCACCAATGAAGTGCTGGCGAACAGTCTTGCCAGCACTTCATTGGTGCTTCATAGCGACCTATGGGCACGATGCACTCCAGTCTCCAGTGTTGGCATGATGCTCCAATATAGCCCTGGGGAGTTATTCGCTATAGACCCATGCATTAAGAAAGGGTGAAATTTTCATGAATAAAGTTGCATTTAGGTTATGTTTGGTGGAAAGCTTGTACCTTTCAATGCATTATCCTCATATGTTAACAACTTACATCAGCTGATTCACAAGACTATTACCTTCCAAACAGTGTGTATTACATGGCAAGCCTATCAACGAAAATTTGCATTCCCAATATATTAACTAAAGTAAGGTCCAAAAACCTTATCAACAACTTCTCTGAAAAGTCACCCTTTCTTGCTGTATTGATCTATAGGGCTTCATCCAATAACCATAATGCATTAGCAGCCCTTTGAGGGTTAGGTAGTAACTCTGTACTCCATCACACAGAGTAATTAGCCACCCACCTTTGTCGGCTAATAGACTTTGTCTTACATAAGGTAAATGAATGAGACCAGGCGCAAAATCTGCATTTACAGTTTATTTACGTGATATATGGTCAGCAGTGATGTTAGTGTACCTTGAGGACAAGGTACAGAGAAAACGGTGGTTTTTCTGAGAAGTTCACTGTAAAAAAATGTCGTCGGCAAAATGACAATGGAATCCTCGTCTCAAAGTTGCAGATATCAATCATTATTTTCAAAGAGATTCTTTGCATCACTGCACTGCCATGTGGGGCTTCTTGTAAAAATACACTAGCTCCCTGCTCTATAATTACGGTTGTTCACTCTTCAGTTTTTACAAGGATCCCTGGTAGATTACAAGGATCCCTGGTAGATTCAACAGTTATTTTTTACAGTGTTGTTGATAAAGTCTTTGAACCTTTCTTAGGAAAATTCAGAAAGTCACCTTTCATGCCGGATCTGTCTATAGTACTACAGTGGACGGGAATATACAACCCCTTGATGATATTGTAGACCATCTGATGGTACTATAGGTGATTTAAAGCCATTGCAAAACATCCAGTAGCATTTTAGGTCATTTGAAAGCATCCAGGACATTTAGAGGCCTGGATGTCATGCCACATATAAGCATTACAGGTTTATTTAGGCATTGCAGACCATCTGATGGCACTGCAAGTCATTTAGAGCCATTGTTAAATATCCAGAGCCATTGCAGGCTATTGCAGGCCACCTCAAGGCATTGCAGGCCACCTCAAGGCATTGCATGCCACCTCAAGGCATTGCAGGCCACCTCAAGGCATTGCAGGCCACCTCAAGGCATTGCAGGCCACCTGAAGGCATTGCAGGCCACCTCAAGGCATTGCAGGCCACCTGAATGCATTGCTGCCTACCTGAAGGCATTGCCGCCTACCTGAAGGCATTGCAGCCTACCTGAAGGCATTGCCGCCTACCTGAAGGCATTGCCGCCTACCTGAAAGCATTGCAGGCCACCTGAAGGCATTGCAGGCCACCTGAAGGCATTGCCGCCTACCTGAAAGCATTGCAGGCCACCTGAAGGCATTGCCGGCCACCTGAAGGTATTGCAGGCCACCTGAAGGCATTGCCGCCTACCTGAAAGCATTGAAGGCCACCTGAAGGCGTTGCAGGCCACCCCAAGGCATTGCTGCCTACCTGAAGGCATTGCCGGCCACCTGAAGGTATTGCCGCCTACCTGAAGGCATTGCAGGCCACCTGAAGGCATTGCCGCCTACCTGAAGGCATTGCAGGCCACCTCAAGGCATTGCAGGCCACCTCAAGGCATTGCAGGCCACCTCAAGGCATTGCTGTCTATCTGAAGGCATTGCAGGCCACCTCAAGGCATTGCTGCCTACCTGAAGGCATTGCAGGCCACCTGAAGGCATTGCTGCCTACCTGAAGGCATTGCCGCCTACCTGAAGGCATTGCCGCCTACCTGAAGGCATTGCAGGCCACCTCAAGGCATTGCAGGCCACCTCAAGGCATTGCAGGCCACCTCAAGACATTGCAGGCCACCTCAAGGCATTGCAGGCCACCCCAAGGCATTGCTGCCTACCTGAAGGCATTGCCCCCTACCTGAAGACATTGCCGCCTACCTGAAGGCATTGCCGCCTACCTGAAGGCATTGCAGGCCAACTGAAGGCCTTGCCGGCCAGCTCAAGGCATTGCAGGCCACCTCAAGGCATTGCCACCTACCTGAAGGCATTGCCGCCTACCTGAAGGCATTGCCGGCCACCTGAAGGTATTGCAGGCCACCTGAAGGTATTGCCGCCTACCTGAAAGCATTGCAGGCCACCTGAAGGCATTGCAGGCCACCTCAAGGCTTTGCAGGCCACCCCAAGGCATTGCAGGCCACCCCAAGGCATTGCAGGCCACCCCAAGGCATTGCTGCCTACCTGAAGGCATTGCCGCCTACCTGAAGGCATTGCCGCCTACCTGAAGGCATTGCCGCCTACCTGAAGGCATTGCAGGCCACCTCAAGGCATTGCCGCCTACCTGAAGGCATTGCAGGCCACCTCAAGGCATTGCAGGCCACCTCAAGGCATTGCTGCCTACCTGAAGGCATTGTAGACCGCCTAATGCTACTGCAGGTTATTCAAGGCCATTGCAAATCATTCAGAGGTATTTTAGAAACATTTTAGGCCATCTGAAGACATTACAGGCCATCTCAAACCATAGCAGTCTACCTGTCGATATCATAGATGACCTGATGGCACTGTCATTTAAAGCCATTGCAATGTGTCCAGAGACATTGCAAGCATTCTGAAGGATATGCAGGACATCTATAGGCAATGCGGGGCATCTGAATGTATTTCAAGACATTAAAGCATCACAGGCCATTCGGAAGCATTGCATGCAGCAGGTATGAACGGATTGCAGGCCATCTGTATGCCTTGCATGTAATTTGAAGGCATTTCAGGTCCTCTGAAGGCATTGCCAACCACCTGTAGTAATCGCAAGGCATCAGAAGGCATTACATGTCATTTAATGGTACTCAAAGCTAAGTCATCTAAATGGATTACTGGAATGAAGGCTTTAAAGGTAGCTAATGTAATTAATACCCATTGGCCATCATACCTACATATGTAAATAAAGGATGGTGGGTGGATGTCCAGCTGTTGTTCTGACATACTTGGCTTTATCATGCTAACAGTGCCAGAAGCACCCGATATCTTTTATATATATATCAGTATTTAGCCCTTTAAATGCCGCTGATGCATTAATGGTTCATGGCCATTGGTTATCATGATGCATGGAAGCAGCCCTGGTGAGAAACTTGTCCAGGCTACATTCAAGCATCATGCTGACCCCATGGGTTGATACGAAAACTCTCGGAGAGTCGTTTTGATGCACTAATGAAGAGCTGGCAAGTAGTCTCACCAGCACTTCATTGGTGCATCATGACAACCAATGGGCATGATGCACCCCGTACCAGCAGCTCTAAGGCTTGATTGAAGGATTGAAGTCCACCTACCATCTTGATCATAGTGATTCCACACCTCCATGAACTGAGTGGCTGTGAACTTCTTAAGTTGTCGCGTATCCTTGTCCCTAAACTGCCTCAGGAAATTAGAGCAAGCCGAGTCTGTATCCGCCTCTGCCATTTTCGATATTTCTCCTTGGTTTTCCCGTTTTTCTGGGGAGATTTTTGTGATTTTAGACTATCAACTATAGTAGAATAAAACTATAGTAAAATAATTGGTCTCACAGTCATGTTAATAAGATACTATGTTATTGTGACTGCATTTCCAGTGATATCCTTTCTAAGGAGAGCCCGGTAGTGTTGTAGAGAGCCCGGATGTTTCCAGATGATTCCACACCGGGATCTGCACACACAGGTTGAATAATGCTGATATTTGATACAAGCACCGAGGCCAATAAATGTGTGTTATCAAGTGATGGAGGTTGCAGATGTAGTCTCTCCCTTTAGCTCAAAGCCTATAAAAACAGGCAGGTACTTGTAGGATGCTCTAATATAAGATGATATTCTAACTGCAGGCAGGCAGGAATCCAGTAATATGGGACTGCAGGATGCCTGGATGAAAAGTGTTGAGTACAACCGCCTTTTACTGCTAGACAATAGATTGAGTAATACTGTGCAGCTGTTTAGTCCCAATGCAATGTCCCTTCTATGGCTGTATGTGTATGTGTGTGTGTGTGGGGGGGGGGTTGGTCTATACTGAACACCTGTTCCCTATAGTGTGGTCTGATGTGGATGTGTATATATACGCCTTTTGTATAGATGCATATATGGTTTATTCCCTCCTACACTGTAAAAAGGAAATGTCGAAATAACAATGATTCTCCGGCAACTTTATACCAGGCTTTGAAAGTTGTTTTCCTAGTAACACAGTGCCCTATTGTACCATTTCCTGGGTATCATGGCGATTCACTGTTAAGTTTACAGGGATTACTAATGGATCCAGAGTGTTCACTCAATCCAGATCCAGATGCTAATATAATGCTCAGTGTACTGATGTATAATTGAACTGACTAGACATGTATAGAGTGGACACCTGTTCATTTAAGGTAGAGTTTTCCTCCCTCCAGGGTCCCTCCACAGCCTTGTAGAGGTTTTACAGCTTTTCCTGCCTCGGCAGGAAGCCCCTCCAGGGGGTAATAGTCCTGTAGTTATAGACTCTGGTGAGCCTAGTTGGTTATGTAGGCCTATGGCTCTTCCACATACACTTGCTTACTAAGGTCTCTCTCTCCCTTAAGCGCTAGCTCTGATGTCTTAGCCAGCGATTATAAACCGTCGGATTAGCGGAAAAAAATCTGCCCCAATGCCTGGAACCAATGCCTTTATAAGTCCAGTAGATCCATACACACATACATATGTATATATAGTAGGTCAGGCTTATAGTGTGAATTCTATGTTCTAGCTCTCATGTGGTTGCTGGTTAGGTCCTGTCTGCCAATCCTGTACCACTGCATGCCTATAGTAGTGGGACTTCCCCCTCTCTGCAGCTACAGCATGAGGAGTGTGTGGCTGTACACCTGTCCTCACCACTCCTCCTGGGTCTCCTCCACCTCCTGTACCTAACAGGGACCTTTAAGGTAGCAGCCGTGGCTGTACTAGTAGCTGTACTAGGAGTGGTTATAATGGTTTCAGCATACAGCATACAGTACAGTGCTAGCAGCTCCAACAGCAGCAGTGGCAGCAGGAGGACTCTGACTAGGGTCCCACTGAATGCTGGTGGGTAGGTGGTGCTGGGGACTACCACTGGAGGTACTACTATTCGTGGTGGTGGTTGTGTTGATGTACAGGTGCCCAGCAGGGCTGGCCAATGCAGCTCTGCCTGCCCTGGAGAAACAAGCATGCAAGGTGCGACATGCACATTGCTATGCTTAGAGATGGGTTTGGAGCTGTATTCTTGGGCAATTTTAAGTTTTCCACATAAACATGTATGTTATGACCCTATAATTATGTGTGCCACATTTTAAATATTTCTGACAATCAGAAATGCATTGAAATGAGAGAATCCCATGGTTAGGTTCACTGTAGGCTCCTCTAGTCGGGTTACACAAGGTGACATTGGCCTAGGGCTGACCAGATAGGGGCTCAGTCATGCCACCAGGGGCAGTGGTGAGAACTATCTTCATCAAATGATTAAGCCTTCCTAAGGCATTGAAAATGACGAAAGCCTGTTAAATACATTTCAATCAATAGAAAACATGCTATTCAGTATGAGTAGCCTATTTATATATATTTGATATATCTAAAACCACATCTTTAATGCATCTATGGGCCTTTAATCTATTAATTCATAATGTATGAATACAACCCTGGTGATTGTACTCTGCAGGACTGCATTCATGCATCAGATGCCCTGATACACTCCTGTAGCATCACACACGTTTTCTTTTAACGTTTAATAACGTTTTTATTGGTTTCCCTATTGGTTATTTGGCTGGAAATTGGTTGAAAAAACGTTTAAAAACGTGTGTTTTTTTTTGCCAAGTGGGATGCATTCATTAGTGCTTTACACAAGCCAATGGGCATGATGTAGTACTGGTAAAGAAACAATAACTTTTAAGGAGTTGATTTAAGCCCAATCAGACTTCAGAAAATATGGATTCCTTTCGTAGATGCATTCAAGGCTTAAATCAACTCCTTCATTTCTTTTATGTGATTGATAATTAGCAATTGGCAACTAACCAGCCGGAATTTTACAATTAGGATTTTCATTTAGTCAGTGGCTCTTTGCAATTGCCATTGCCCACAAAATGCTAAATGCTAATTTGCAATTAGCAATTGGGCATGTTGTGTCGGCCTCCCCTGTATTAAGGAGGTGTGATAAGTGGCAGGTGTGGCACAGTTAACCCTTGAAGGGCCGCTGGCGAAGGAGTCCATTATGTACATTGGTCGTCACGATGCACCAATGAAGTGCTGGCGGGTCTGCTCACCAGCACTTCATTGGAGCATCATGCTAACCCTTAGGGAGTGTATCAGCCCCATAGGGTGAGCATAATGTATGAATGCAGCCCTGGCGAGTTACTTGCCAGGGCTGCATTCATACATTATGGTGACCAATGGGCATGATGCATTAACGTATCAGCGGTCCTTAATGGGTTAATTAACACCTGATGCTGCAAAAGGCCAACGGAGGACCAACATACCAGCAGCAGCAGCACTAACAAAAGCAGCAGTAGCAGCAGCAGCAGTAACAGCAGCAGTAGTAACAGCAGCAGCAGTAACAGCAGCAGCAGTAACAGCAGCAACAGTAACAGCAGCAGTAACTAACGGCAGCAGTAACAGCAACAGCAGCAGCAGTAACAGCAGCAACAGTAACAGCAGCAGTAACTAACGGCAGCAGTAACAGCAACAGCAGCAGCAGTAACAGCAGCAGCAGTTACAGCAGCAGTAACTAACGGCAGCAGTAACAGCAACAGCAGCAGCAGTAACAGCAGCAGCAGCAGTAACAGCAGCAGCAGTAACAGCAGCAGCAGTAACAGCAACACCAGTAACAACAACAGCAGTAACAGCAGCAGCAGTAACAGCAGCAGTAACTAACGACAGCAGTAACAGCAGCAGCAGCAGCAGCAGCAGTAACTAACGACAGCAGTAACAGCAGCAGTAATAGCAGCAGTAATAGCAGCAGCAGTAACAGCAGCAGCAGTAACAGCAGCAGCAGTAACAGCAGTAACAGCAGCACCAATAACAGCAGCAGCAGTAACAGCAGCAGCAGTAACAGCAGCAGCAGTAACAGCAGCAGCAGTAATAGCAGCAGTAATAGCAGCAGCAGTAACAGCAACAGCAGTAACAGCAGTAACAGCAGCACCAATAACAGCAGCAGCAGTAACAGCAGCAACAGTAACAGCAGCAGTAACTAACGACAGCAGTAACAGCAGCAGTAATAGCAGCAGTAATAGCAGCAGCAGTAACAGCAACAGCAGTAACAGCAGCAGCAGTAACAGCAGCAGTAACTAACGACAGCAGTTACAGCAACAGCAGTAACAGCAGCAGCAGTAACAGCAGCAGTAACAGCAGCAGCAATCACAGCAGCAGCAGTAACAGCAGCAGCAGTAACAGCAGCAGCAGTAACAGCAGCAGTAACTAACGACAGCAGTAACAGCAACAGCAGCAGTAACAGCAGCAGCAGTAACAGCAGCAGCAGTAACAGCAGCAGCAGTAACAGCAGTAACAGCAGCAGCAATAACAGCAGCAGCAATAACAGCAGCAGTAACTAACGACAGCAGTAACAGCAACAGCAGCAGTAACAGCAGCAGTAACAGCAGCAGTAACAGCAGCAGTAACTAACGACAGCAGTAACAGCAACAGCAGCAGTAACAGCAGCAGCAGTAACAGCAGTAACAGCAGCAGCAGTAACAGCAGCAGCAGTAACAGCAGCAGCAGTAACAGCAGCAGCAGTAACAGCAGCAGCAGTAACAGCAGCAGCAGCAATAACTAAAGAATGCGGTCCAATTAGAGGGGATATTGTGTATTCAGGAGGAGCATCAGTGGCATAGTGAAATGAGGCATTTATACAGGGTTTTCTAAGTAGTATATCCAAACAGGGAATTTATGCAGGCAAAGGTGTTTGTTCCCTCCCCAATTTCAATTCAATCCAATTTCAATTCCCTGGGAGACCGGGGTTCAATTCCGGGAGGCTCCAAGTGACATTTTGTTTGACGTTTTATTAGGGTAGATAATGGTGAGAACCACTCAAAACTGCACAAAACATTGGCTCATACAATTCCCTTCACATCTACCCCGGCTTATGACCGCGCTCTGATTATGTCCAGGGTGATGGTATGGTATGGGGTGAGTGAATGTGAGACCCTGAAAATAGGTTCTCCAAATAATATTCAGGTAAACGCTATCGTCCAATGGCTGCACAATGCCATTGCTGAAGATGGTGCTTGAAAGATGAGCACTTACAATAGCTCTCACGATTGGTACACTGCAAAAATGGTGCTTAGATTTTAAACATGTTTAGGTCTAAACACGTTTAAGACCTAAACATATAGGTCAGTTAGGTGTCTCATTGACTAAAGATTTATGAATTAAACACTTTTCTTCTAAACACCTAAACATTTTTGCTGAACATGTCTAGATGTGTAGAGTTTAAACATATTGAATACTAAGTGTTTAGATTTAAACATCAATATGTTTCAAAACTTGTGTCAACTACACACCAGGTAGCAGCACTAGCTTTGAATGGACATTCTACACAAGATCACAATCAATTGCTGTGGCAAAGGTCCCCAAACCCCACGTTAAACATGGTTTCATTTCATAAAATGTCATCAGAATAGAAACAGCAATAGACAATTGACTAAATTCACCTTACACCTGCATAATTAGTGTAAACTAATCAATAAGTTCCATGATGGACACCTATTTCATGGTAGTTTGCAAAGGATAGAGCAATTTCCTGGCTGTTAAGCTGTTGTACTTTCTCAGGTGTCTCATTCTAATGCAGTGCACATATATATGTATGTACATCTATGGCTGACTGTTTTAGAGACTTTCCACTTGTAAATACCTGCTGTCCACCAGAAAGTAAATGAGAAAACAAAGAAAAGATTATATTGTCTTTTCTTAATGTATAAATCTGTGAGACTAAATTTCCATCTAATCATTTAGACATCTAAACATAAAATTTCATATCAGAAAAATTTTAGACCTAAACATCTAGATATCTAAACACTAAAGCTATGAATATTGTTTGGCTAAACATGTTTAGGAGATTAATGTGATTAAAAAAAACTTTGCAAGAATATGTTAAGAATTATGTTTAGGATCTAAACACCATTTTTGCAGTGTACCAGTTGTACACAGTGAAGTCAGCAGTAAATGAGGGAACTATTTCATTGATCCAAAACCTATCCTGCCTGGTCCTTTTAGAGGCTCTGATATGCCACCTAGTGTTGTGATTGAGAACTATTCAAGAGGTGTGGTAAGTATGTAATGGAGTAAGGATACGTCAAAACCCTGCATATAAGCTGCAACCCAATTCTAGGAGAACCTACAGCTCATAGTCTGTTTACAGATTGGTTCTCCTAGAATTGGGGTGTGACTTATAGGCAGGGTTTCCGTATCGGTAATAATAGAACTGTACTAAAGTTTCCCTATTTTATTTTATGTGAATAACTTCTTCCCGTAGAGATAGCATTGCGCCATCGATCGCCACACCCCCAGTGGCGTAACGTGTGTCGATCCACCACAGTGGCAGATCCACCACTGCAGCCTCGTTCTGGGTGCATGTAAACATTCAAAATGGCGGACCGCTGCTCGTACGGGGGACTACGGTAACGGATTTTGCTAATTTTCAGTTAATTAGACACTCTAAAAACATAAAATAAATATAGAACTAAACTCCCCTGGTGCCCTCGGTGGCTGATCCACCCCTCGGGAGTTGTCTCCCCCTCAGGCTAACGCCCTCGGGGGAGACAACTCCCTCGTGGTGGATCGACCACCTCGTACACCACGGTCGTTTAGTTCTATCTATGAACTTCAAGACAGAGGTGCACTTTGTAGGTTTCTCCCAAAGTTTAATAAGGTGTGTCATAATATTAGCATTACCACAACTAATCCCCAAGTACATGCAAACTTTGTTATACCTTTTGTGCTAAAGCACATTGTTACATGGATCATAAAACCGAATTTTGCCTCTATCCCAATTCAAACCGAAATTATTAAAGATTAAATGCACTGAGAACTTGCCATGTATTAGAGGTAAAGCCCCACAACTTTTCCATATTCATTTATTTTTATTTTCTGGGTCTTATGGCCAAGGAAATACATAAGATATGAAAGACCTTACACAGTTTCTTTTGCGAAAAAAAGTTATGTAAATAGCCTTATGTCAAATGCAGAGTCCAACTCTTGTGAGGGAGTGATATTTGTTTAACAACAAGGGGGGGGGCTGGGGAGTTTGCGTAGTTGTGCAAAAAAGGATTCTGCCCCCCCCCTCTCAAGGGTCAAAATCCTTTTGACCCCCTGAAGGGCCAAAAATCATGTGTGAACGCGCCCTTTTAGCCTATAGCAACGCGCTGGCTTTTTCGCTGAAAACAAGTGAAAAAATTCTGACCCCTCCTGGTCAAGGGGTCGAAAGAATTCTGACCCCCCCCCCTCAAACCCACCAAGCCTATCCAAACTGGCCAGCTTTCATCCATGACTGATTTTGTGGTATTCATAAATTAGGAAACGCACCCTGATTTTCTGTATGACTAAAGCAGGTGTCCTACTGAAGCTGATTCATTCCTGATTTAAATTCTGGAGCAAATCGGTCATCTTTCCAATTCATGTCCGCGCACTTCCGTTCAAATTAAAAAATATTTCATTTTGCAGAATTGTGTGGAAATACATCAGGAATCCACCATGCAAACATCATGAAATTCCATCCATTATTTGTCACAATTGTTGGGAGAGAAACATGGGGTGTGGTTGAGAGTTAGCGTGTGTGTGTTAGAGGGATGTTGTTAACCCTTTAGAGACAGCCATAAGCTTCTGTTATAACACTGCTGGGCGAAGTCAGAGTGCATTATCCTAAATGCTGCATTCTGATTGGCTGTTTGACCGCGCATTATCTAGATGGATAATGCACTCCTGGCAAGGGAGGTTAACTTTATCTCACCTTTAGACTTCACAATTGATATTCATGTGTTGTCAGGTGGCTGACGGGTCATTACTCTAGACTGTATTGAGACAGCTATAAGGCCCCTTGATGTCTCAATACAGTCTAGATCACTCCCATAGCCATGCCCCATGCATTATTCCCTAATTACACCACACTTATCCAAGTATTGCGAGTGCTTTAGAACTAGATAACCGCACTACTATGATGCCATACATAAAAACAGGATGACTGCCATTTGTTTACAGTGTCAAAAAAGTGTATATTGTTGAAAATGAGTATAAATACTGTGAAAAGTAATTACAAAATAAAAATGTTATAAACAGAATAATAAACAGGTAACCAAGTGTCGAGGTAGTTTATCTCAGCCATGGATGGACTACCCTTGTTCTTGGTCATCCATACGGGTATCCCCCTACGGACTCACTTTGGTTATGCCTATTTTGTAATTGTGCAGTCAACATTTTCGTATAGACCATGACTGTAGCCCCGGATAGGTCAATACTGAATCTCAATCTCTGCGCCATGGTAACTGGTCAACATTTTAGCCACTGTGCTCCTGTATGGATTTTATGTTTGTTTCTTTTAGACTTCTCATCCCTCTACCAACATGGCAGGGGTAGTTTTCTGCAAACGTATAAATTGTGAATAATCAATTATCATAAATGTTCCTTTGGACTTTCAAAATGAAACAAGTCCAGTCCGAATGGACACAGTTAATGACACATTCCCAGCTAAATCACATATTTGGAAAAAGGTTGGTTTATTCCAAGATACATGCCTGTGCATGGCAGGAAATAGAGACCTGTACAGCTGTCTAAATTAGCCAGATAGACTGAGACAAAACAACATAACTCTTCTTTTTTTTTTATTAGACTTCGTCATTTATTTCACATAAGTGATTTGTTCTGGTTGCATACAAAACTGGTATATGATAACAATATCACTTGGCATAGACCCTAGGAATACATGACTATCTAAATCAGACATGTAGTGTAATTGTTACAGATTAAGTTACATATAAAAAAAGTAAATCAAAAGGAAAAATATAGAAAATTAAGGAGTGTGTGGGTATGGACAAAACCATACCTTGCCAGGGACAGGATTTGTTGTATGTAGAGATGGGAAAACATTGAGATGAAGGATGAAGTACAGCACAAGTACCTAGGTTGCCCAGGCAAGTGAATAAGGGGAAAACGACAAAAGAAAGGGAAAAAGAAAGGAGGTAGAAAAAACACTTTTCTGACAATAAGGGGCGAGAAGCCATAGGTTTCAGCACTTGTCGAGAAGTAGAGGGAGACAATACTGCTACTTTTAAGAGGAGGTTTTGCGTTTATCTTTTGATAATTCGATTGATAATCAGGGTGTCAAGGGCGGTCGGTTTAAATTTAGATTTGAATTCATTGAGGTTGACTGCTGTTTGAACATCCGCACTAATTCTATTCCATAGGCAGATGCCCCTGTAAATAGGACTTTTCTTATATTTCTCTAATCTAATAAGACTACTGAGTAGTATTCAGAGGGTATAAGTATGTACCTTGTCTGATACACTTACAGTAAAAGTACACACTGAAATCTTCTGCTCAGACACATTGAGACATTACACATTTTTTAATGCTGCATTACATAGAAACACAGTTTAATTTGCATACAGAGAAACATGAATTTCAATATAAAGTCTAAATTGTCACCAATACACAGGTCTACTCAGGTTGATCTACCTGTGTGCACCTAATTATGACCCTATGTTACAATAGGGTAGTTGAACTACATGTGCGATCTGTAAAATTGTCACAATTGATTGTATGTATACATTGTCCGGGTTGATGTCGGCTCTCACTTATTCCTGGGACATTGTATGGACCCATTTTTACCCTAGAAAAATCCCAAAATCTTTGAGGTATGTATGTTTGAGTAGAAGTCTATTACGAATATTATTCAAAGGAAATTTTGAGAAATCCAGTTTGGAATGTATCTTTAAAAGGCAGTGATGTCTAGCCAAGATAAAATCATGTAAAAATCAAACATTTATAAACAGCATGCCAACACAATATTGACTGCGTTTTTATCAAATGAATGTGTATATACATTTTAGTAAATTTTCAATATGTTTCTGGAAATTGCCTAGGAGACAAAGTAACAAGAAACAAGTATAGCGTCCGTTGTTGTTAGTGTAAACTTAGGTAAAGAGGAGAAAAAAATACATTTGTCAATACTTTCATTCTGTCTTTGTCATGGGATCTCGTTTTTGACAACTTCAATGTCCATTAGATACCATCAGCAACCCTTACACTGTAAACCCTTTAAGGGCCGCTCATGCATTAATGCATCATGCCAATTGGTCTTCATGATGCAGCAATGAAGTGCTGGTGAGACCGCTTGCCAGCACTTCATTGATACATCATGCCGACCCTAAGTGGTTGATACATATAGTCCTGGAGGGTCGGCATGATGCTCCAATGAAGTGCTGGCAAGACACATTAAATCATCACACTCCCCATCACTACCTTTCAAGGCTTGACATATTAGCTAAGGTTTCTGAATTTCTCCTCAATGTCATGCTGGTAGGGCTTTTGTAATGTATTTCATCAATGTGATTTTCCTCTATAAAGAGTTGGTAAAATGGCAGAGACAGGGTTAAAACATCAACTCCATATGACACTATTTATCTTCTACCATCTGATGAGGTCCATTAAGACATCATTGTCCATTATTGGCCTTGGTGACTCTGTAAGGATTGGCTGTAACTGGACTGGAGAAGGAGAACCAGGGCGTATTCTCATCTTTAAAGGTGAATATAATTTGCAGCTTGATTCAACTATGATGATTTCTAGCCTGACATTTACAGTTGGCTTCATTACTGGTGAGTTTGCTCCAATTTTGTAGGTTCATTGAGGCAACGATTCATCTGGGCGACCTACATCCTTACTGGATCTTACCAATTCCAGGGGTGTGTTACTCCAATAGTTACTAGTGGCAAGCAGGCTTGTTGTGTTTCAGCAAGTATGAAAAAGCTGTAAGTACTGTACTTACCACTTTCAGATTTAGGACAGCTCAGGTAGGTGTCCTAGATTTTCTGGGGAGTATGCCCAACTTGCAAGTATGAAATGGGAAAGTACACACTGAACTTGCTAGTACGGGACTTATTGCCTGATTCATACCACCAATTTCTAGTACTACTTATATGAATCCTAGACTTGCATTAACACAACTTTGTACCATACTCACATCTTTGCAAATTTTTGGTGATTACCCCTATTATCACTCACTATACTCTGTCTCTAGTCTCATAGTTGCGTTAACGCAAGTTTGTGCACTTGCGTTAAAGCAACTTTGTCTGTGCAACACCCTAGATTCCTGCTTGCCTGCTACTCACAAATTTTCCAAAAGTTGCGTTAACACAAGTTTCATACTAGTAACTATTGGAGTAACAGACCCCAGGACTACCTAATAACTATCACTCAGTACCCAAGCAATGGAGTTGGGCATGGTAAACTATGAAAAATACTTCTTGGGATATCATAACTCAAAAGTCCATTTCTACTCTTGATTCCCATGGGTTTAGATTCACAATTACTTTAGTGGCAGAAGACACACACATAAATGTATCAACTAGTGACATTGGGAATCGTCGAATATATGTTCATGGCCCATATAAATCACAAGTTTTTGCCAAAGGAATTTTTTTTTCATGGTAATCCCATAAATGAAACAATGATAGGTGGTATAACTATAGTTTGCCATTATCAATATACCAGAATCAAAATTGAGGAATGTTCATTCAAAAATCTCATTCCTCAGAGTGTTGCATTATCATTAACGTATGACAGATTTTTCCCAGAATGGATTTGCCCTTTGTATATAAAATCACTAATCAAAGACCGAAACAGTGCTGGAGATCTAGAGACAACAATTCTGATTCAAAATTCTTCACTTATTCAAAGTCTAGTTGCAGTGCATCATTTGGGAGCTGTTAAGTCATTTGACATTTAGAATTGTGTGTTTATTAGTAACAGAGGCCTTATGAATGGGGGTGGTGTGATTCATGTTAGCGAGCGAATATATGGTCATACTCGGCTGCACTTTCTCTGCACTATAGCTGCACCATAGCTGCACCATAGCTGCACTTTCTCTGCACCATAGCTGCACTATAGCTGCACCATAGCTGCACCATAGTTGCACTACAGCTGCACTATAGCTGCACCATAGCTCCACTATAGCTGCACTATAGCTGCACCATAGCTGCACCATAGCTGCACTTTCTCTGCACCATAGCTGCACCATAGCTGCACCATAGCTGCACCATAGTTGCACTACAGCTGCACTATAGCTGCACCATAGCTCCACTATAGCTGCACCATAGCTGCACCATAGCTGCACCATAGCTCCACTATAGCTGCACCATAGCTGCACCATAGCTGCACTATAGCTGCACTATAGCTGCACTATAGCTGCACCATAGCTGCACTATAGCTGCACTATAGCTGCACCACAGCTGCACCATAGCTGCACTATAGCTGCACCATAGCTGCACTATAGCTGCACTATAGCTGCACTATAGCTGCACTATAGCTGCACTATAGCTGCACTATAGCTGCACTATAGCTGCACCATAGCTGCACTGCAGCTGCACCATAGCTGCACCATAGCTGCACTATAGCTGCACTATAGCTGCACTATAGCTGCACCATAGCTGCACTATAGCTGCACTATAGCTGCACTATATCTCCACTATAGCTGCACTATAGCTGCACTATAGCTGCACTACAGCTACACTATAGCTGCACTATATCTCCACTATAGCTGCACTATAGCTGTACTATAGCTGTACTATAGCTGCACTATAGCTGTACTATAGCTGCACTATAGCTGCATTTAAGCTGCACTTTAGCTGCACTATATCTCCACTATAGCTGTACTATAGCTGCACTACAGCTGCACTATAGCTGTACTATAGCTGCACTATATCTCCACTATATCTCCACTATAGCTGTACTATAGCTGCACTATAGCTGCACTACAGCTACACTATAGCTGCACTATATCTCCACTATAGCTGCACTATATCTCCACTATATCTCCACTATAGCTGCACTATAGCTGCACCAAAGCTGCACTATAGCTACACTATAGCTGCACTATAGCTTCACTATTCATAGTCAATACTGCAGGATATGCTGACTTACTCCCAGGTCAAAATGTACCCACAATCTTGGCTAGTGTTCGGAATAATGCAATAGTTAATGTGTCAGTTCACTCAGGAATATGGGAGGCGAGAGAATTTGGGAAGCTGTACAATTATAATAAGATCACAGCACATGAAGGGGCTATACATGTAATGCATATAAGTACACAAATTAAATACTGTATTTTCATGAACAATACTGCTCATGCATAAAAATTGGGGTACATTTTTCATCCAAAATGCTTACAGCTTAGATATATCAAAGTCATTAATACAAGGAACTTACATGGATGGCAACCATGAAGATGAATTATTGTATGTTTTAGATGGACATACCCGAATTGACAAATCAGATTTTGTATCCTATTTATCAGGACACAGCATGAAAACTGATGAATATTGTATCTACATATTTCAATCTTCATTCAGTTGTCCACAAAACAATCGGTTAGTGTCAAATGGTACTGTTGTGACGGGGGGCCTGCTATTCAAATGCTTACAGTTGGATTGTTCTCCCTGTGCTGACTCTTATAGTTTTGACAATGGTTCGTTTTATATTCATAAAGCCACGAAACGTTATAACAAAGAGATAACTTGCTATCACTGTCCTTATGGTGTTAAATGCCCCTCTGGTGAGCCTCGTGTAAAACCATATTTCTGGGCATATAAACATGAGGGGAAACTGTTTGCTCTGAGATGTCCAAGTTCCTACTGTCTTGAATCCACTTTTGGTGAGACCTCAGTCCTAGATGCAAGCTGCAGCAGGGACAGAGAGTTGGTACCCTCTGTGGGAAATGCCGCCAAGGTTATTCAGAAGCACTGTTCTCATCAAAGTGTATAAAAAATGAAAAATGCAATGGATATTAGATCTTTAGTATAGTTATAACCATACTAAAGGTACTATGGTTATAACTATACTGTTGTTTCATATATTCTCTCTTTCTTCTCTTCCAAAAGGATTTTGTCACTGCAATGATGAACACAAGCTCAGTATATAAGTGTAATGTATGCTGTAAGAGCCACAGAAAAAGCTCAAAGAGAAAAGAAGAATAAGAAAATGGTTCAGAGAAAAGGAAGGAGGGTGGTGGGTTTATCATCATTCTATTCTACTATTTCCAAGATGCTTCAATTATATCCCTTCCAGCTCTTCAACCGCAGAAACTCACCCGTTTCATTTCCAAATTCAAATCTACTTTTGGGAGTATTTTCAAATTCAGAATTGAATTTTTCAGTTTAGCAGCTGGTGATGTGTATGCCTTTCAGGGGTTTGCTCCAGAAGGAAAACTTTTATTCAAGGCAGCATTTGTAACTCTTCTCTTTTTATTTCTCTTTGCCATGTACTGGCTTGGAAGATATCTCATGAATCATAGGAGAACATCGGTGTCAACCTACTGAAAAGAGCTGTCTGAGCATCAGTTATAGCCCTAATGTTCTCATACCAGAAACTCGCAGTGACTACTTTTGCTCTCCTCTCATGTGTTCCATTCAGAGACATTATGGCATTGTTCATCAATGGAAATGTCACCTGCTACCAGCCATGGCAAAAAGTTATCCAGTGTTATGCTATATTTTGTATCTGTTCATTTTTCCTCATTCTCATGTTTGGTCCTGGTTTACTACAAAGCGGTAAGGTATCTCAATGTGAGATTGTTCTATCCTGAATCTTTTTCATTTTCTCATGGCTTTTTCGATTCACAAAGAACAGAGCATTTCATGAATCAGGCCCTGACATTTCTGTTGAAGCTACACCGGTATGTACAGCACTTCAGGGACTATATCGCCAACTGCAGCCCTATGGTTCCTGTCCATCTTTGTGCTGGGCAGGGGTTTTATCTTTTTCCGATTGCTTCTTGTGCTATAGCGAAGACATTCATACAAGCCCCTCTGGAGGCTGTTTCACCGCGTTCATGAATCAAACACGGACGTCCGTCTTTGCAAAGACAGACGTCCATGTTGTCCATATTCGTACACCTACTGCCCCCTACCCCCTCCGTGTTCCAACTACAGACCCTAAAACCGAAACACTGATGTCCACCTCTGCAAAGACGGACGTCCGTGTTGCGGAGACGGACGTCCGTGTTTGATTCATGAACGCGGTGAAACGGCCTCCTGTAGAGACAGTTGTTCATGTGTGTGTTGGTCCTCTTGACTCTAATCCTCCATCTTAGGGTGAACCCATACAAAGGTACAAAGGCAAACCTATCCGGGACTTTTTCTACCGTAGCTCTCCTTGTAGTTGCGATGATAGGTACCCTCCATGCTGCTTATAAATCTGGAAGATGAGTACACACCAGAGGCACATTCTGCATTTATGACACTTCAAATAGTGGGGAACGTTTTCCTTCTGTGGCTGCCTCTACTTGGTGTATCAATACAACTTTTATTCACTATAATTGCTGTCTTCAAGTGGATCATTACAACATCAAAACAGTGCATGAGACCATCTAACAACATCGAGGTCATAGGATAGGGCAAAGCTCTTGATCAGGTCGTCCAACTTCTATTTAAGAGTTTTCTCCCAGGGAGAACACATGGTATTGATGAAATATATCAGTAAGGTAAGAAATTGGATATAGAGGTTTTCCCTAGATGCATCCAACCTCCCAGATATGAGCCTCCTGGAGGTAATTCACAAACTACTAATGATTGCAGTTGATAGACTAGTGCAATTATCCCTGGTAAAATGTGGTATCCTGGAATATGGCCCCTCGACAAATTGTATGTGATACATTGTGCACGCTGATAATATGTCATCCTCAACCATGCCTGTTTTCATTGAAAAAACTTAAATACAATAAAGATATCTAGAAATTAAAAAACATATTCTTTGACTTTTTTGATCTTCTTGAACTTGAGGTTCTCTAACTCCTGATATATGCAGGACAGTGTATGAATAGAATGTCTTAAATGTGTGGTCATTAGTTACACTCTCAGCCGCAACTGTAAATGGGAGATAAACTGCCCCTGTAAGTAGGCAGTAGTGCCACCTGTACCTATGGTAGAAAACACCTTTAGAATGTAGGTTCATATTCCTATGTAGATACAGCTGTATTTCAGAATAAGGGCTCTGCAGTATACCCATGCACATGGAGGGCGGACAGTGTAGCCCCCTGGTCTCTAGACCTACCCGCAGACCTAAATTGTTTGCCTCGATCTCCCAGAATGCCTTAGTGTGTAACCATGGTGACCCACAATGCCACAATGCACCCTGACATGCCACAAACACCTCATCACTCTCACAGCTAACAGCTTACAGGTATAAACAAGAACTGTGATAAGGCTCACGATTGTAGAGTGACACCTTCTGTCAGAGCTGCATTAACCCTTTAAGGGCCACTGATGCATTAATGCATCATGCCCATTAGTCATCATGATGCACCAATGGAGTGCTGGTGAGACTGCTCGCCAGCACTTCATCAGAGCATCATGCCGACCCTATGGGGTTGATACATATTCTCTCGTTGTATGATAGGTACCAGTTGTCCTTGGGGCCAATCTTCCTTGGGGCTAATCTTCCTTGGAGCCAATTATGCAATCTTGAATAACTTGACCCTTCACCCCCAAACAACTCCTCTATACCTTCAATAGATAAATGGCACTTTAATAGTGGGGCCATTTATGTGATAGCGGTCAGTAGTCCAATGGGGCCAATTGTCTTTGCAGCCAATTTGCCCTTAGGGCCAGTTAACCTTCCGAGGACTACTAATGATGTCTAAACTGAGGAAGCTTTCCAAAGATATCTTCTCGGTAATTTAAGTTATATGATGTGAAGAGCAAATAAATGAAGATCATGCATTTTGAACTGAGTTATTTTATTCTCATTGCCATATATGTAAGTGCCTTATTTTGGGGCAGTTTAGTACTAATTGAATGGAAATTTACCTCGTCTATAAAGCATACTGATCTTTTGGGAAGTTCTCTAAGGCACAGTAGGCCTTGGATCTGTGAATAATGGGTCTAGACCCCTAAATTCGACAGGGTGACATGGCCATTTCTTAAAATCGACATGTGACATGGAGCTTAGTGACAAGGACATAGAAAGGAAAAAGTTAGTGACATGAGACAAGGCCTTTCCTTAAAATCGACATGTGACATGAAGCCTAGTGACAAGGACATGGGAAAATAGAAATTTAGTGACAAGTGACATGGCCTTTTCTTAAAATCGACATGTGACATGGGGACCCCTCATCTAGACCCCCTGAATAAGCTGTGGCTTATAAATACACCAGGTACTAAGGCAGTAGGGTCAAACAGGGAATTCATAGCAAGAGTTGCCGTCGATCCCAGAGCCGCTCACGGTCGGGGGTTTGGACTCGTTTCAGGTGCCTGTGATGTCATGGATCAGACACTAACTGTTCATGTCCCATACCTCACTGGGCACCTACATTTGGGGCTTTTCATGTCTAGACTATAAGACTCAGTATGTAGGTCTAGTGGAGCCGCCATTTTGAATTCCGTGGTTGAGGTAAAACCCACTGATAAGACATACCATGATGGGTACCTTGTCCCTGGTTAACACCCACTTCCAGGGACATACTGGTCCCATCTTATCAGTTCTTATCAGTGTGTGTCGCCGGAACCAGCTCCAGACCAGCTAGTAGCCAATAGTAAGGGATGACAACATTTACAGGCCTCATGTGTGGCCTATAGTATTTTGCTAAAGGCAGGGTGCAGATTATACATAGCAGCAGCCTACAAACATGATTTTACTTTATGGGAAGTACCAGAGACAGCACCCATGGACAGAAGCAGTCTTTATCCTAATTGACCTGCAGCCACCTGGTGTATTGCTGAAGAAACCTCAGGGGTAGGGCTATGTCTGTGCCCATGATCTAACCCCTATACACTATACAGGGTGACTGTAAGTATGACAATATAGGGTAGACGTCTCAAGGTATGTGGCCGTCTTTAGGTTAATCTACCCTACAAGGATAAGAATGTACTTGAACTAGACTACCGTAAACTCCCGCGTATAAGACGCGTCCTCTACGCCAAACAAAATGCTGGGGAGTCTTATAGCTTTCTCTCAAGTTGGGGGGGGCGTCTTATACAAGGGGTAATTTTTCTATAGAAATGTACTAATCTTACAAATTTCAGCCTTGAAATGTGCGTCTTATACGCGAAAATGCATGTGCTAAGTTTGGGGTGCGTCTTATATGTGCAGTGTGTCTTCTATGCGGGAGATTACGGTAATCAATGGGGCCATCCACAAATGACGTCATGCTGAAGGGGGAGGGGGGGGGGTCAGGCCTGGCATGAGGAAATAAATTTTCCATATACCTTCAGCATTGCAAAATTGGCAAAAAAACATGACAAGGGGGTCAGGGGAGTCAAAAGTGGTCAAATTTTGCATGATGTCATTTATGGATGGCCCCAATATTAAGCCCCCAGCTGCACACTATGGCTCATGTAGCAGCACAGCTGCAGCACCATAACACGCGACACAAGTTCTCCTTTGTTATTTTTTTGTTGTTTACATTAGGGATGAGTCATTTATTGCTAGGTGGGGGGGTGGGTTTGTTAGATATAGGGGGGGGGCATTTTTTAAAAAAGAGCCCCTTGGTGGGGGGGGCCAAAACCCAATAAACCTTCACATTGGAGGGGGGTCAAAACTAAATATGGGCAATTCAAATACCCATCGCAACACTTTATTCCACATGCGTATCCGATTTTTGGGGGGGGGTCATTTTGCAAAATCAGCTCTTAGTAGAGGGGTCGCGATCATTTTTGTCATAGTGATGGGGAGTTGGAAAAAAATCTGGTGATACGCCAAAATCCATCTAGCCCCCCCCCCCCCCGCCTAGCAACAAATGACTCGTCCCTTACACGTCATTTTCATGTTCATGTCATGGCAATTGACGCACCTGAGTCGCCGAGAACAGTGGATTTTGATGTGACGCCTATGGCCATGGTTCACTAGTACATCAAGCTATACTTTAGAATCACAGGGCAGATGGTGTTCTAAAGTATAGCCCACTGCAGTTGAAGAAGCCACTGAGGAACCCTACTCAGTGCGTGAATGGCTGTATGGGCAGCCGAGATTGGAATTGATTGGGAAATTGGCTGTAAAATAATTAATATCGGCCATCCAGTTTCCAAACTAGATGGTTTTATAATCTAGACAAGTTGGGCTATCCAGGGCACTTGGAATTTTTGAGGAATTCCAAATATAAATGGTAGAAAAGTGCCATCTGTCTAAGGTGAACACCCTATTTGTGGGTTCTTTGCAGTAAAATTAATTAAGTTTGCCGTACCAAGAACACTGCATGAGGTTCTGGGTTGGCATGCAGTACTAATGTTTCACAAGTGGATCCCCGGCTATAGAAAGCCTGATGAGAACTAAAATACTGTAAAACCCTGCATGTAACCTGCAACTCATAGGCTGTATGAGATGCCTGCTCCTAGAATCAAGGTGTGACTTAGGCTGTCAATGGACTATTCTATTTATTATAATTATCAATGACATATTCAAACCAAGCTGACCAAGCTTCCCCCTGTAGAACCCAAGGCTACCCTATTTTTAACCTGACAAGGTGAGTGACTCACTCACCCCCGTCTGACTCACTCACCCCCGTCTGACTCCAGTGAGTACCCCCAAGTCCCACCTGTGGATCCCCCACTGAAAAACATGATATCATATGCTATTTTAACCTCACCTGCCCAGGTGACTCACTCCTGAGAGCAGCTCCCTCCCTCCTACTCTGGATTGGACTGGATCCAACCAGATAGGGGCTTAGCTCCTCATCCCCCAGACTGAGTCACTATGCACTTCCAGAAATAGCACATGAGTAACACTGAGTGGGACTCCCTTTATAAACAGGCAGAACTCACTCAGGGTATCTTATTCTTCTCCAAACCTAGACCCTACAACACTCAGGTGCCTTTGCCCCAGGATATAGCTTGGTCAGACTGGCGAGTACCATATTGTCATACCCTGTTGACTACTCTCATGCCAATCTTACCATAAAGCTGGATCATCAACTGAATTGTCTAGACTCCTGGAGGGCGTTACAGAAACAACGATTTTGGCCTAACGATGGTTGTAACGATAAAAGTGCATTACACAAATAAAAACATCTTTCCAAAAAATTGTTGTCTTTAAGTGTTAACGAGGAAACCCGCGTTACACAATCTTTTTGTCGTTAACAATTTCTGCTATGACTAAGTTATACAGGCATCATTTCTCATTTCATTTCGTCTGCTTTATCTTTCTTACATCTTAGTCCCTTTTAACATTGGGAAGCATGCTTCTTTCTTGGACATATCTTAAAATGAATTAAAATGATACAGTTATGTGACAACGCTCGGGCTCAATCCACTGAAAATAGCTGAAAGGCGCCTATTGTCTTGATTGTAGTTCACATGAAAAACACATGGTGTTTTTTTTAATGCCAACAAAAATTAGAACCCTACTAGTACATGAAAAGCACTTTTGTAGCACAAATTAAAAGTATACTTTATAACAAATTCTATGTTTAATCATATATGACACGTGGTTCTGCAGGGGCTTGGGGTCCAACCTCACCTAAAGAATATGTACTTGTTACAAGTACAAAAAATTATAACCCTACTAGTACATGAAAAGCACTTTTGTAGCACAAATTAAAAGTATACTTAATAATGAATTCTATGTTTAATCATAATCAATCCTGCTGGTTGTTGTGGCTGTTGGACAGATTAGCCAATAAAACGACTACCCGTTCCAGGCAGGACATGGTCCTACCACTGACTTCCACCTGCTTTCTTACTAACTCCGTCAGTTCCTTTTGGATGTCCACCTGTCTTCCTACTAAGTCACGCGTTTGGTTTTTGTTGTCCCACCTGTCGACCTCCATGGAGCATAGTATGGCTTCTACTTTGGCTAGTCGTACATCCATGTCCTCAGACCCTGGGACTTTAGTAAGATCCAGGACAGCTGAACCTTACTGAAGTATAGAATTGTCTACATGACCATAGTCATTCTCTGGGAGAGCAAAAGCCTCGTTTTTGTTGTCGATGGAGTCCGAGAAACTGAGACTTTTCTTTCCTTTACTTGATACCAACCTGGGACTTCGTCTCAAAGGCTCTTTGGAGGACTTGGATGATTTGTCAGGTGTCGATGTAACAAGAAATTGTGAAGAAGCTGTAAGTCTGTAACATCGATCGGTTGAGTGTCGTTGAGATTGTTCTTGGCCAGCAAGGAGGAAGAGGCCCCCTTGAAGACCGAGGAAGAAGCCCCCACCTTACTTTTCACCTCTTTTTTTTGCTTTGGTTTCCTTGCCATCGTGGTTTGATTTTAAAGTCTTAGGTGCTGTAGTTTTTTTGGAGCAGGAAGTGGAAGGTTTCGGTTCAGCCCGTCCATCTTTTCCTCCACTGTCGTTGTTGCTGGCAGCAGCTGTCGGGATCCCGCTCAAGATTTTAACATCAGGACCTTAGTGAAAAAGAAGAAGCAAAAAACTTTTGGAGTTAAAAAGCTAAAACAGGACAGAACTCTCTTTATGATGGCTAACAGTGTTATACTTTTACAACTGATTCTGCAGGAAAGAGAACAATAGAATTAATCTATAAAGATATCTTTAATATAGTTAGTAAAAGTACGGCCTAAATATAAGTCTAAATACCTGCTATTTCAGGTTCACCTTTGTAGTGCAGGCGCATCATCTCCTCACTGAGCAAGCCCGGGCAGTCCTCTCAGGTACTCGGAGTTCTGAAAATAGAAATCACAAATTTAAAAAAAAGGAAAAAATTTTTTTTTTATTAAAGACGTCAACATTGCGTACATCCAGACCCGAAAGCATAAAAGTATAAGATATAACGAAAAGATTTACCTTTTTCTTAGCTTTGTAGAAGAAGTCATTAATGTGTGGTCTGAGGTTCTCCAGTTTCCGCTCTGTATTCCTGACGCTGTTCAACGTAGCTGCAATATGGGAAAAAAGTATTTCGAGTTACAGTTATAACTCCTTTTTGTAATATAAGGAACAAATAAATTATTTCATTGCTTGAAGTACAAAGCTTTTCTGTTACTTGGAGTCTGGTAGTTATCACACATGATGATTTATAAAAGAGAAAAGTTTTGTCCTGACATGGATTTTCTTGTGTCTTGCATCTTGTTATTGTACATAATACATTTCAGTGAAATGAAATAGAAATTATAATATGATAAATAAGTACCTAGGACAGTGTCCCATCCCTCTTTACGGCTACAATGGGATCCAGCTCCTTTGGCTTTTATCAGGTGTCGCTGCTGGAGCAGCTGGAAAAACAGAGGGCAGTGCTCCTCGAGAGTCCAGTACTCCTCCCTCAACCGCTCCATCCCCTTCTGAGTAAGCTTAGCGGGTGAAACTGAGGTACCGTCGTTATTGACTGCATTGAGTCGGCCACTCATAACTGTCTCTTTGAAGATGGGAGTGGCATTGTGCATAATTAGTTTTAACTCCCGCCTTGCTTTTTGGGCTTGTGTTTCACTTGCTTCTCTTGCTCTCCGCTGCTTTCCGACAATTCGCTTGACTCATTAGGGTCTTCTTTCCTGGCTGTACTCTTCCCTTTGTCGCAAGGTCCTCCACCCACAATGGATTTAGGTCCTCGTTGTACATAGATATCAGGCAGCTCGCTGTCATCACAGTCATCCTCATCTGAAGAGGACTCTGGGGGAGGCAGGTAATCTACGTCCCTGTCATCATCCAGTTCTTTCTCCAGGTCGTCCTCTTCTTCAGAGAGGACGTACAGGTCTTTCTCCTGAAGAAAAGGCAGAAAAAAAAAATTTATCTGTGTTACAAAGAGGAAAGGCTTAACATAGTGTTCTTAGGAGGAAACATGTGAGTCTAGACTCAAGAAAAAATAAATAGGCTTTCTTGTACTATTTTAACATGACATGAAGTATGTAAGAGATAACTTTAGGGCCCGTTTCTTTAACAATGCCCCTAAAGCACGACAAAAGGGAGAGAAAATGTAAATTGTTGACTGAATCGCCACAGCGAGAAGCATTTTTTCCCTTTTATCGCCCGCTGACCCGGGAAGAAAATCGTCGAAGAAGGGCAGATGCGCAATGTCAAGATAAAACTGCTACTACATAAGGAGAAGAAGGGCATGTGACGTCATATGACAGAAGAAAGAAAAAGATATTTACCATTTTAGACAACTTTGGGACGATTGAAGACGGAGCTGAAGCCTGAGCTGAATGAAGGCGGAGACTCGTACCGGAAGTGACAATGTAACAGAACTAGGTCAAGTTACGCTGGTTGCCTTTGGTGTCTGAGAATCGTTATCGGCAGGTAATTTTATAATGACACAAAATCATCATTACCACAATGACTCTCATTGTTACATGCATAAGCTATTGTGTAATGGTAAGATAAAATCAACTTTGTTATAGTCGTACTTGCAGCGATGAAATGATGAAACGATGAATCGTTGTTTCTGTAACGCCCGCCTGTTACCTCACTTCATGACATGTAACGACCTGTTGACAGTGCCAAAGTTACATCATCGGATAAATGCTGACTGCAGTCAATATACAGTGTTATAACATGGCTGGGCAAAGTAATAGTGCATTATCCAAAATGCTGCATTCTGATTTAAATATAAATAAAAAAAACTTAAGTTACAATGTCCATGACCTTGGTGGGACTGATAGCTTTCTCCCAAAGTCAAGGTGTGTCTTATGAACTGGTGGGGCTTTTGCTTTTTATACTTGTTTATACCTTTCTTTTTGTTTAATCAGTGTTAGACTTCTGAAAGCATCCCACAACTTTATGATATCACTAGAGGAGCCCTACAAAGATCCCTCAGTGGTATATATAGATAGCCCTTTTGCACCATGCCCATTGGTCGTCCTCACGCACACATGCAGCCCTGGCGAGTAACTCACCATGGCTACATTTAAACATTATGCCGATCCTACAGATTTGGGGGCCATCCACAAATGACATCATAGTGGAGGGGGGAGGGGAGTCAAGCCCAGCATGACGGAATTAATTTTCCATATGCCTTCAGCATTGCAAAATTGGCAAAAAACATGACGGGGGGGGCGGGTCTAAAATGGTCATATTTTGCATAATGTCATTTATGGATGGCCCCTTTGATGCACCAATGAAGTTGTGGTGAGTGTTGTACCCCTGCATTAGTACATATCTCGTGAAGGGGTCCATGTGTCATGGGGTATCCTGTATGCCTGGCTGATCACACATGATTTTCCCTCTGAATGAATCCATGTGTCGTGTCATTGATATAGACACACCTGCTGTGGATGGTGCCCGGATATTTAGGGAGTGGTCCTTGCTGATTCGGCGGGGGGGGTGTTGGATTTTGGGGGACCTGAAAATTTAGACCCATCTTTGCATGGACTCAGGGGAACAGAAAAGATTCCACCACATTTGAAAGCCACATTGAATCAAAAGTGGGGGGGGGTAGAACAATTTCAGACCCCCATCATGCTAATCCTACAGGGTTAATGCACCTTTGGAGGGTAGATATCATGCACCATTGAAGTGCTGGTGACTTGAATTACCGCATTTATATATATATATATATATATATATATATATATATATATATATATATATATATATATATATATATATATATATATCCCGTGAAGGGGTCCATCTGTCAAAGGATATCCCCTCTGCCATCATGTGATTTTCCCACCTTTGGCATGTTTGGGGGAACCGAAAAAAAAGTTTCACTTTTGACAAACAAAATGCACATCGTGTAACGGGGAGATTGAACAATTTCAGAGCCCTCTTTGGGATTTTCCTTGGCACCCTACTATGCCCCCTGTTGTTAGAAAATGACCATTCCTTTTGAGACCAGGCCATCATCAACCACAGAAGCAACAGAAAGGACCGCAACACAGTAATACTCAACATGGTCTAAAAGGTAAGTGTGTTGTATTTTAACTGTTTAACTATTCTAAAGTTTACAACATGTACAATCTTGTGTTATCTCTAAACATAATGAGGCAGTCCTCAAAATGAGCAACTGTTGGTTAGTTTGACTGCAAAACTGTCGCTTACAATTCCTGACATTTTGCTGCAAAAGGTAAGTAGAGACAAACTGTAGGTGTAATGAAATTGAAGACCATTAGGTAACAATATTTTACTTTGATCATAAAAGAAATCCCAATTTTTCGAAATAAACTCGGCTTCAGCAGGTGATTACATGGGTTATTTGTTATATTTTTAAAAGAAAAAAAAGGCAAAAAAACAACATAAAACATTTTTCCCTTTCAGACTAGAAACTGGTGAACAATGGCAAAGGTTGAGACCCTACACCTTGCTTCCTCTGATGAGAAGCTACAAAAAGCACAAGATGCACTCAAAGACTATGACTTCATTCGCTTCACTTGTGCAGATATAAATGGTGTCACACGTGGTTACGTGGTACCTGCAGACCATGCGGCCAAGGTCCTCAAGTCTGGGATGAGCTGCTTTGCAGGTAAGACATTAAACCCATTAGGTTCAGGTAAGACATAAAACCCATTAGGTTCAGGTAAGACATAAAACCCATTAGGTTCAGGTAAGACATTAAACCCATTAGGTTCAGGTAAGACATTAAACCCATTAGGTTCAGGTAAGACATTAAACCCATTAGGTTCAGGTAAGACATTAAACCCATTAGGTTCAGGTAAGACATAAAACCCATTAGGTTCAGGTAAGACATTAAACCCATTAGGTTCAGGTAAGACATTAAACCCATTAGGCTGAGGTAAGACATTAAACCCATTAGGTTCAGGTAAGACATTAAACCCATTAGGCTGAGGTAAGACATTAAACCCATTAGGTTCAGGTAAGACATTAAACCCATTAGGTTCGGGTAAGACATTAAACCCATTAGGTTCAGGTAAGACATTAAACCCATTAGGTTCAGGTAAGATATTAAACCCATTACGTTTTAAATCCTTTTTCACAGTTACTCATGTTTCCCCTTTCTTAGATTGTTCATGTTTCCCATTTCTCACAGTTCCTCATGTCCTATTTCTTAAAATTGCTCATGTTTCCCATTTCTCAGTTACTCATTTCCCATTTCTTACAATTGCTCATGTTTTCAATTTCTCACAGTTGCTCATATTGTCCAATTTATGACAGTTGCTCATGTTTCCCATTTCTCATAGCTGCTCATGTTTCTCATTTCTTATAGTTCTCATGTTTCCCATTTCTCACAATTCCTCATGTTTCCCAATTCTTAGAATTGCTCTTCATGAGGGGCCCTTTGATATATTGACGAGGATCCCGTGCGAATATCACTTGCCATTTTGGAGTGCTCTGTACAACATAGATTGCTTTTGGACAAAGTTCATTTCACAACTTCTCAACATGACTATGTTCTTTAGGTTTGATGGCTCTTCATCCAATCATGGAATCTAGTCTCCCCAAGAAAATTCATGACGCACACTTTGGTAGTGCACTAATGGTTGCCGACATTGATACTCTGCATGCCATTCCCTGGGTTAAAGGGTGAGTCAGAAAAGTGTATTTAATACATAAGAAATGCTATAGAGCTATGCAACAAGAATGACATAAATCAATTGGTGCTAACAATATTATAGAACTAGCTAAATATGAGTGTTAAGACCTAATACATCCACAAATACAAGTATTTATGAATGAGGAAACTTGCAATATAGTTATCTTTAAAATAATGTAGACTACAGTGTTGCATTAATCTATAAAATTAACCATTTGATTACAGACTTTTGCATTAACACATCAATAATTGGTCATAATAATGCATTAATGCAGTACTGGTTAGCAGCCCTACAGGGTTAATATGCGCCCAAAAGGTTTCGCATTATCAGGGTTCCCACTGGTCAGTTAAAAGTCAGTTAAACCCATTTTTCTTTAAAGGTCAGTTAAAAGTCAGTTTAGAAGATATTTTGGGGAAAAGTCAGTTAAAAGTCAGTTAAAAATGGTATTTTGACTATTTTAAGGGGGTGATTGTCAAGATTTCATGCAAATTTGCAAAACCCGTGAATTATCCAATATTTGGTAAGGTAAAAGCCGATAAATGTCATGAAAATATTAGTTAAAACCATGACCCATAAATGGTGGGAACCCTGATTATGCACCTATGGATAAAATCGTTCTTAAAGTGTTGAGGAGCCAATTAAAGGAGACCTTAATCTTGGTAATATTGTAATCAATATGGGAAAATATCTAACAAATCAGATAAATATTTCTGCCCTAAAACAGGGAAACCATACGCCCTTTATTACATAGAAAATCCTGACCATTTTTACAAAGTGTGATATTTTTCTTTTAAGTGGCCATTGTGCTTTGACTTACAGATACAGAGTTGGAGAGGTGATGACAGAGATGTGCTGGAACCCCACAACCCCACAGCAGGCTTGTCCAAGATACATAGCACGTAAGATGCTTGGCAAACTTGATGACATGGGTCTTAAATTCTACTCTGGTTATGAGGTTGAATATTTTCTGTTAAACCAAGAGACACAACTTCCCGTATTCACGGGCACATGTTTCATGTCAATGGAGAAGGCGGCTGAATTCGAGCCCTGGTTTTATGCTGTTGCCTCCAACATGAAGAAAGCCGGCATTCAGGTTGCGACGATGCACACGGAACTTAACCCAGGCCAGTTTGAAATCACAACAGAACCTGAATTTGGAATCAAGGCAGCTGATGGGACATTGAAACTGAAAAAGGGCATCAAGGAAATGGCAAAGCAGTGGGGATGGCAGGCAAACTTCATGGCGGTCACCTTTCCTGATGACCTCACTAGTGGTGCGAATTCATCCTGGGGGAACTTCAACTTCTCAGTTTGGCACAAGGTTTCTGGTGAGAACGCCTTCTGGGATGAAAAGGCGGATGGCAAGGTATCCGAGTTTGGTAAACATTGGATTGCTGGCATGATCCACCATGCTAAGGCACTGACGGCTATATGCAACGGCACGATTAACTGCTATCGTGCACTTCACACACTAGCAGGCGCTCACCAAGCTAACTGGGGCACCGAGGATAGGTCTGCCATGATACGAGTTAAGAATGACAGCACCAAGGGCACATATTTTGAGAACAGGTTACCTTCTTCACTTAGTAACCCCTACTTAGTGATGGCTGCTACTATTGCTGCTGGCCTGGATGGTGTTAGCAGGAAACTGCCTTGTCCCGCTGAATACGAGGTCACTGAGGCTGCAATGCTGCCGTACTCTCTAAAGGAAGCCTTGGATTGTCTCCAGGATGATAAGGTTCTAGTGGAGGCCCTGGGTGAAGAATTTGTCGAATGGTTTGTTCACATCAAAAAGGAGGTGGATCTGAAGATAACAGATGGGGTGACTGATAATTTTGAGCTCTTTGAATTGGAGAAAAAGCAGTATTGGGATATGATGTGAGTCAATTACATGGTTCAGGTTCATATAATCAGAGAACATCTGTACTTCATTTCTTTTTCATCCTGTTGACCTCATATCTTTTCTGTTTAGTCGGCTTCTAGTATATGGGCATGAACACACACATTCATCAATTGACATGTAATGTAGTTTCCTTCTATACAAATTGCCTTAATGATATATTCAACTAATCAGGCCTTAAAGGATTAGCCTAGATTGCTGTTATCGCACTTGGTGATGGATATGTGAGTGTATTAGACACTTGTAGATAGAAACAGATGTATTATGTGAATGGAATAAAAAAAAAAAAAAAAAAGGGCTGGATGTGCGTAATTTTCCAACAGTTTCCCTGGCACCTCATTATATACAGCAAAGTGTGAGAATAAGGGCAGTGTGAATTTTACCACTGCTCTCATTTTTGTTATCATGATCACACATGAGAACTTGATACCACCTTCTCTGTACAGTGGAGTAGGGTGCTGTCAAGGGTCTGGATACCGAGTAGACACTGTGTCGGCAAGCCCTCTGCTGCCACCTGGTGTAGAATCAGGTGTGATAAGATATTGAACATTTAGGGAGTTCTGCCCCAACACCCCTGTTTTTCTTTTCTTTTTTTTTCAATTCTTGTGAATACTATATTCAATTGCACAACAACACCTTTAGCTTTTACCATTGATAGACATGTCTTTTGTAAAGTGCAAACTACTTTAACACCAGGTGGCAGTATCTCATGCCTTGTCGACAGAATGAAGCATTAAGCTCTACATCAGCACCATGTGGTCAAACCCTTGTCGACGCAGTGCTCAACATCAGCACCATGTGGGCAAACCCTTGTCAACATAGTGCTCTACATCAGCACCGTGTGGTCAAACCCTTGTCGACACAGTGCTCTACATCAGCACTGTGTGGTCAAACCCTTGTCGACGCAGTGCTCTACATCAGCACTGTGTGGGCAAACCCTTGTCAACATAGTGCTCTACATCAGCACCGTGTGGGCAAACCCTTGTTGACACAGTGCTCTACATCAGCACCGTGTGGTCAAACCCTTGTCGACACAGTGCTCTACATCAGCACCGTGTGGGCAAACCCTTGTCGACGCAGTGCTCTACATCAGCACTGTGTGGTCAAACCCTTGTCGACGCAGTGCTCTACATCAGCACCATGTGGTCAAACCCTTGTTAACAGAGTGCTCTACATCAGCACTGTGTGGACAAACCCTTGTTAACACAATGCTCTACATCAGCACCGTGTGGTCAAACCCTTGTTAACACAGTGCTCTACATCAGCACTGTGTGGACAAACCCTTGTTAACACAGTGCTCTACATCAGCACTGTGTGGACAAACCCTTGTTAACATAGTGCTCTACATCAGCACTGTGTGGACAAACCCTTGTACACACAGTGTTCTACATCAGCACTGTGTGGACAAACCCTTGTTAACATAGTGCTCTACATCAGCACTGTGTGGACAAACCCTTGTTAACATAGTGCTCTACATCAGCACTGTGTGGACAAACCCTTGTACACACAGTGTTCTACATCAGCACCGTGTGGTCAAACACCTGTCGACACAGTGCTCTACATCAACACCGTGTGGTCAAACCCTTGTCGACATAGTGCTCTACATCAGCGCTGTGTGGTCAAACCCTTGTCGAGGCAGTGCTCTACATCAGCACCGTGTGGTCAAACCCTTGTCGACGCAGTGCTCTACATCAGCACCGTGTGGTCAAACCCTTGTCGACGCAGTGCTCTACATCAGCACTGTGTGGTCAAACCCTTGTCGACGCAGTGCTCTACATCAGCACCGTGTGGTCAAACCCTTGTCGACGCAGTGCTCTACATCAGCACTGTGTGGTCAAACCATTGTTGACGCAGTGCTCTACATCAGCACTGTTTGGTCAAACCCTTGTTGACACAGTGCTCTACATCAGAAAGCGCTTTTAACCAAACACCACTGTCTGTTTGAAAAAGGTTTTCCAAATTGACACAGGCAGGAATTGAAACCAGGATCTTTTGATATAAAGGTAAACTTGCATTTATGGCAAATATTTGTAACAAAATAGAATTTGTTGACAAAACCTTTATTAACTAGAACATGATATTACATTCTACAGGGAAGTAACAAAACTTAACTACATCCTTAATCAAAGTCAGAATGTCACTTTCCCAGCAACAGATATTTTTTTACCAATGGCACACATTTTTCATAAAGGTCACAAATACTATAGACTTTCCTATTTGATCGAAGGAATTAACAGTTTCTCTGTCCCTCACAATATAATAGCGCGGACGGACGCGAAGCCGTCGGTTGTTGTGCCACTTTAACACTTACGCTTTTCTATTGGCTTTCTTCTTAACTATTCCCCCTTTGAATGAGCACTTTCTAAATTAAACCTTAACTATGTCATAGTCCAACAACTTCCAACAGGACAAACTAAACACCCTCTAAATCAGCACCAGAAATTGTATTTAAGAAACAAATAAATCAAGCACTTTTCAGAATATTTACACATTGAACATAAGTGAAAATTAAGTTATAATGTGAAAAGGGACAATAATACAAGTCTCGCCCCCTCCAGGCGGATAATGTAACTACCATATGACTCTGGCCGTGACGTCATCTGAATGACTAACACAAAACTCCTATAACTTCCATATCATGTGCCACATAGGTTCGGGTTCTGCGTCAGGTGAACTGCTACATTGTGTTCAAAACATGTTCCTATATAAACACCACTATAACAGAACTTCTTATTTTGTCCTTTGATCATTATATCCTCGCTTTAGTGCAAGTAGGTTATAATTGTATATGGGTCACCAAGGTAAAAGGTACCTCCATGAGGCCCCTTACAGAGGTACCGTTCACCCTGTAGACCCATATGCAGGAGGACAAAATTGCTTACTTATTAGCAGGATAACAGTTTTCACTAAAACTTTCATTACCTAGACTTTGTGACAGAAGAGGCAGTATGTAACCTATTTTACTAAAGGCATAAATAACAAATAGAGGTTCACGAGTTGATTGTAGGGGCAGATAAGAAGCACGAGGCCGTAGGCCGAGTGTCTTCTTATCTAGCCCCTACAATCAAAGAGTGAACCTCTATTTGTTATGTATGGCGTTTATACCATGGTTTCCTCCATTTTCTTAAGTAATTACCTTATAAAATGAAGAAATAAAAATCCGAGCGATACGTCTTGTTCAAACTCCTCCGCCATCTTGGTTTCATCGCGAGACGACAGGACTGCCTGGACACAAAGTGTTACCTCGGCGTGTGTTCTACAGGCATTTTCATAGTAGAACCGCTGGTAAGGACTGCGCGCGACAGCCAGAATACCCTTAGAGCATATGCCAACGTCACAACTTGTGTCTCGCCGTGGTAAATAATCCGTGCGCTACGCAGTCAACATGACGGGGAAATTGTCACTCGATTCGATTTTTATTTCTTCAATCCTGTTGAAAATACATTTTATATTATGGCGAATTAAAGGTAGGTGCTAGAATATAATGTCTACTTTCATCCTCTATAAGCATTAAGGTCTTAATGCTATAGTTTTTTTATTATCGAATTAAATCTATCATGTCAACTTGCTGTCACATCGTCTCGTCTCATGTGTCAACATCCGTTCACTTAGCGCGTACTATTCAAAGGTCATTATCTGCTCCAGGCATCGTAAATTCATTCAAGAACGTGATAACCATGGTATAAATCCATGTAAGTGATGATCCTGTAAAAATCTGCAAAGTGTATATTGTAAGGCCACAATCTCTGGAGGTTAATTCAAAAGGTCCTGGGATCGCTACCTCAGCGATCTTAGGAATTATTCTGCCTTATCCAATTAAGCGATCTAAAGATTAGACTGTCTTGCCTTTTCACAGCGAGCACTAAGATCGCAGTGATTTTAGCCTCAGCCCTCCTACACCATTCCAAGTAGAACACACTGTGCACGGGGGCAAGTGAAAGAATAGCAGTGGGCCATCACTCCTTACACAAGTGTCCCCCCCCCCTCTATATGAGCTACTTATAGAGTATAGGGTACAGTTGACCTCGTACAGTATTCAAGTGCACTTCATGCCTGAGGAGCCTGAAGAGCCCTCAAGGACTCTTAGCAAACATCCTCCCTCCCCTCTATATGTATACAGCAGGGACATTCACTCTTGGGAGCAGGAGTGTTCCCTGTGAGTGCTCTTGTACTCAGGTGAAACCACTATGCAATTATTTCACTAAGATTGCAGTGATCTTATGGCTGGTAAAGGAATAGTGGCTAGGTCTTATGATATGTGCCTGAGCTAAGATTGCAGGGGTAGAAATCCCAGGACCTTTTGAATTAACCTCCTAATTAACTGAAGACATCAATATCAGTCACAAGAAATACTAAAAACTATTGAGAAATCAGTTCTCCTGACTCACATCTTAACTACCAGGGTATATGTAAAGCGGTTATAATTCAAAGCTGCTACCATAGTACGACTAATGTTTGGACATCCTTGTACACCTAGGCTGACGTCTGTAAACGTCAAGCACTTATCTCTGTTTAAAAATTTAGTAAATGAAAGAAAAAATGTATTGTTCATTCTCAAACACCTTGCAAATGAACTAACCACATCAGGTATGGACTATGTAATGTCTTGTCCTTTCTTTGCCAAATTCCACAAGTGCAAAGATTTCCAGGCAATAAAAATCTAAATGATTATACCAGTACAAAGTTGATAGTGATAAATCTTGGGGGAGAATACAGCACCTAAGCACCTAACCCTCCTTTGAACAAGAAAACAATTACATATACTTTCCGCGAAATGTCCACTGTGCTAGTGAGCTGTTTAAAAAAAATAAATATAGCTTGAAAGACAATGCTGGCAATTCTAGTGTAAAATCATGCCAGCAGCAGTAACAAGGATGCCGGTGACCCGCCAGTGTCAATACAGTGTGCGAGAACTCTGTTCAGTGTGACGCACCCATTCTAGATGTTGTTTAGGTTTTGAGGAGCTGACAAATCCTCAGACTCAATTCTCACAGCTTGTGTGAAAACGTTTCAGGATTTTCGTCCCCCATGTTGGTAATATAGTCACTGACTGACCAGATGGAGTCAATAATAATGCTCAAATTAGAAGCATGCACCCCAACCACATTAGTAATGTCAGTATCCCAAGCACTGAAGTCAATAGTGGAGGATTCAGTAACGTTAGATCGTAGGAAAGCACCAATAAACTTCTTATAATCACTTAACTTTTGAGGATATGCATCTGTGCGATTGTGCACTCTAGCTGCTTCTGCCCCTGCTGCTGGAGATGAGTTGCGCTGTGACGTTGAGGTGAGAAATCCAATATTCTCCACACCCTGAAATACCTTCGGGGGGAAGTCTTCCTTCCGCGGATCTCAGGTTTTTCTGAAACTCAGGAATCTGAGCAGCTCGCCAATCCTTACATCCTCGTCGTCGGCCTGTCATCTAGGCATACCTCCATCAGGAACAAAGCACTCTGCCTGTCTCGCACAACACTGCACCGAGCACTATGACCAACTAGTTTTGCCAAAAATTCACTAGGTCCATGAGAAAGCACTCAAAAACCATTTGTTTTCCACCACATGTCATATCTAGCTATGAGTAATTACAGCTACTATATGAACATAGTGATAACAAGAAGCTGGCAATTAGTGGATAATTGATGATAGCTTTATTGTACAAAGTACATGGTGAAGAGATGTTAACTGTGTGAATAGCTAGTTGGTAATGCTGGCAGGTGTACTAGCAACTGGCTGTATATACATAATGACCATCAGGTGTACCACCCCTAGTGGCAAAGGTGGTACTACTGCATACATTAAAGGCGAGTATAACATAGTGAGTGATAATGGATGTTATATGAATGGTATAATGTACAATATATCAATAGAGTAAATGCGGTCGAGTTCTCTACTTATCACAGTATGTGTGACAAAATTGTATTGTGTTCATGAGCCCACATTTTTTTGTGTATGTACATCTCAACATATACCAGTGTGTAATCCTTGTTGTTCAATTCTAAACCTGCAGCTAACCTCTGCTAATAACTGTTCTATATCTATAAGTGGATCTGAGGTAAAATCAAAAAGAGATCTGTTAACACTATTTAAACTGTTAGGTGTCGAGGATATAAACATATTATCTTGTAGGTTCTATAAGAAAACACAGGTAGCTTATGTGACTCTAGCCAATATCTGTGACAAAATCAAAATCCTGTCTGCGTACAGAAAGCAACCGGTAACTCTTATAATTGAGGACTTAACCTCTGAAGGCATCAGAAAGGCCTGTCCGGTAGAAGTGTTTTACTCTACAAGTTGCAAGTTTGCTCTGGGTATATCAAAATATGCAAGTACTACTCTTGCACTAGGCGAGTTAGGGAGATTTCCTATTGAATCCAAAATAATCGTACTGAACATTCTATATTGGCTGAGGCTTGAGCATGGATCGAAAAACCCTATTCTAAATGAGGCCTTCTCTACCATGAAGAGTGAAAACCACCAATGGCTTAAAGATATCCAATACCTCTTGTTTAAAATCGGTTGTAAGAATGTCTGGCTCGATCCTTATGTTTGGTCAAAGTCCTCACTTAAAAACAATATAAAGAGAAGGTTAAATGATGCACATATTCAGAAATACAACCAGTACATTGATAACCCAGAGAATACTAGCAAGTGTAGAATTATCAAGATGTGTAAAGATGATCTCAATGACATTTATGAAGAGCGTGAATACCTAACGCATACAGAATCACCTAAAATTAGAACCATTATTGCTAAACTCCGGACTGACAATAACCGTACACTTGACAGCCTATCAAGAAGATATAGAGGAAAGAAACCTGTCAATTCTAAGTGCACATTCTGTAATGCTGTGCAAGATGTCAATCATGTCTTCTTACATTGTAACATGCCAGAGATGAGAAACGCACGGTCAGTGTTTGAAACAAAATACCTCAAGTTCGTTGATTACTATAAAAGACACGATGACACTAGGAAACTTTCTCAAATACTAGCAGTGGCCCCATATTGCAAATCATCTAAAAGGCCAGGGGCTGTGAACTGTATATACTCATATATAAAATCTGTCTACAACATTGTAAATGAAAACCTGGTGCTGACATAAGTGTGCCTGTACATTAGTCAATAAAGCCATCTTGAATCTTGAAATCTTGAATCTTGAATCTTGAATCTTGGAACACCATCGCCACTGTCTCGTGTGTTATTAAGGGATCCAGAGCCTTTCAAAGTTGCCTTGTTGATGAAAAAAATGTCCAAAAGCTTGAAAAATGCTTATTTTCCCCTATTATCACCCATTTTGCGAGATTTTTGGCATTTTATTATCAACTAGGCAACTTTGAAATGCTCTAGAGACCTTAATAATTGGAGTAGATTCAAGATTCAAGATGGCTTTATTGACTAATGTACAGGTACACTTATGTCAGCACCAGGTTTTCATTTACAATGTTGTAGACAGATTTTATATATGAGTATATACAGTTCACAGCCCCTGGCCTTTTAGATGATTTGCAATATGGGGCCACTGCTAGTATTTGAGAAAGTTTCCTAGTGTCATCGTGTCTTTTATAGTAATCAACGAACTTGAGGTATTTTGTTTCAAACACTGACCGTGCGTTTCTCATCTCGGGCATGTTACAATGTAAGAAGACATGATTATCAACTAACCAGAAAAAAGCCCGGATATTGACTTGAAAATTGGTCTCCAATTATCAAATTGGTAAATTATGTCAATTATCTAACCCATAAGGCTGTTCAAAGGAAAAGAAGCTAAAAAAAAAGAACATAAACAGAGTTTAACGATGATTTGTCATTTCTGGCTTCTCCATGCGCGGGTCATGGGCTATTCTCAATGAGGCCGTAGGTTGAGTGGAAGGAGGTGCCACCATACAGGGCTGGGTGGGGATTAGGCTGTTATGGATGCTCCCCACCTTGCTGCCATGTTGGTGTCGCCATTTTGGTGCTTGGTGGAGGAATGACTGTGTTGACTTCTGGGTTACATGTTCGGCCCCTACAGGCCATGGGGAGCCCATGGCAGCAGTCAGCAGACCTATCGACAGACGCAGAGCAGAGAGGGGGCTGAGCGGATGTGTGTGTGGTGAGCACCTCTCCAACCACAGTCACACCAGACCATTGACCATCAAGTTAGTGAGTTAATTCATTATTTAATTAATGGGGTTACATCGTTAACCCTACATGGAGAAACACCCGGAAACGACAAATCTGAGTTGAACTCTGTGTTTATTGCATGGTTTTACACTGAATTAGACAAAAACTCAAATTTATCGACCAGCAATGTTATTGTCGCCATCTTGGATTTTGTAAGGTAGTGCGCTGCGCATGCGTGAGCCCCAGAGCATGAAAAATGGCATCATATTTCTCCACACCAACCTTGGGAATGCGATTCCTATACAGATCTAAAGTCGACTACGTTCCTACCATGAAATAAATTTTTGTTTCATTTTCATTCCATAGCAACTAAATTATGATGTAATGTAATAAATAATTTCTCACAGAAAAGCAGACTAGAAGCACATTCAATTAAAACTTTTTATTGCTGATGGATAATATGTGGACAGGTGGATGTCATTCAATTATGTATGGGCAACGTTTCGACTTTATTCAAAAGTCTTCATCATTATGATATAATGGGACGGATTTGGAAGAGGCATCAATTACGATCAGTTTCATATATAGTTTACATATATTGAATAGTTTTGTGTAAATTATGCACAAATATATTTTCCAGAGCAAACCTATTGAGAACACTTAAAGATGGGATAGGATCTGGGTTGAATTTCTTTGAAAAAAAAAATCAAGTTAATAGATATTAAAATACCATTAAAGTACCATCATGCTGACTTGCTCTCTGCCTCTTAAGTTATATTTTTTTTCTTCTGTTTTGTTTTTAATCCAGTTTTCCAATCCCTTCCTTTTCCTGTCTGCCTCTTCTCTCCCAAGTCTCTCCCCTCCATTCATCCCCCTATACACCCGGCACGTGCCATCTTTCTGCCTACCCATTCAGCATCCCTCGATTAAACTTAGGGAGTGATCATTTTTTAACAACAGGGGGGGGGGGGCTGGTGGGTTTGAGGGGGGGGTTATGATTTTTTCAATACCTCTGATGGGGGGGGGGTCAAAATAATTTCACCTGTTTTCAGTGGGAAACCCCGCACGTTACTATAGGCTAAAACAGGATGTTCGCGCACGATTTTTGTCCCTCATGGGGGGGTGAAAAAATTTTACCCCCTCGAGAGGGGGGGACGAAATTTTTTTCGCGCATCCATGCGCAAACCCACCAGCCCCCCCTGTTGTTAAAAAATTATCACTGCCTTAAGTACATTTGATTTAATTAAAGTACATTAGAGTTATAGATATCCCATCTCACATTTGATCTCTTGGCCGGCCGTGGCGCGCGAAAAATTTACAGCGCCATCTCTCAGCTGAAGGTAAAAGCTCAAGTTGCGCTGCTGCCATCTGACGGACAGACCGTGAAGCATTCTTAGGAAGGGCAAAAATGGCAGCTCTTCGGGCAAGAGAAGGTTGGTCTCTAGAAAAATATTCAGGGTCTCTGTTTGTTAACTCTTATTATTTTCATGTAGCTTTATGTCCAATAATCTGACTGGAGTGGTTCAGGAGGCTTTATATCGACCTACTGCTGGATTATGGACATGTAAATTTGTGATTCTCCTATTATCGCTCAAAACACATGCTCACAAACTCACAAATCCTGGACCACTTGTGAGTTTGTGATCATGTGTTCCACTTAGTGGAAATTGTTTTTGGAATACACGGACCATACCTCTCAAAACTCAAGCATCTGGCGTGGGTCTCATCAAATTTGAGGCTTATTTCACACGCATTTTAGGCTCTGCAAAATCAATATAGGCTATTCTAACTATACTCTATATGTATGTAGTCTTGTAAAAAGTTGTAGACAGTATGGTGAACTTATAAAGTTACCGATTCAACAGCCAGTTCATCTTTGGACTCGTTCCTACGCCGCCTCCGATGCATATGCGAGTGAAGCATGCTAGTACCCGGACAATTCAAAAGTTGTGTTTGGGCTTTATTATAACCCCCTCCCACTAAGAATTTAATGTTTTGTTTTCTACCGTGATAATCTTCATGCTTTTATTAAATCCATCTGCCAATACAAAGGCCGCTTAGGAACGAGTCTGAGACAAGTGTACCTACAAAGGCTATCTTACAAAAGAATTCGCCAGCGTTATACTCGTGACAGATTGTCAAAATCTTGCGGCCATCCGCCCGTTGTTCTAGATTCTAGCGGCTCTGTCACTACCAATAGTACCATCACGATACCGGTACCTTGTTAGGGAGTGGTTATTATTTATCAACAGGGGGGGTGGGTGGGTGGTGGGTTTTAAATTTTGGGAATTTTCACTGTTTCTGAACGTTAGAGTTGATGTCAGCTCATGTCACCTCTTTTATTCTATATATTATAAGGGATGATTTATTCAGCTAGCTATGATTCCACATCCTAACAATAATAACATTTTCCATCCACTAAATTCACGGCCCTCATGATTATTACTTCTCATTGTTATTTTGCTTTCAAATATTGCTTAAACACAACTGTCCAATTTTTTTACAACAGGGGAATTTTGTGCTGATAAATAATATTTATTGGAATGTAGTAGGGTAGTGGAACTATTTTTCGCTGCGATAGTTTATCCCAAAGTAGGGCAGTGCTTTGGCACTACTTTTCCGTATACCCCGTGGTCTATATCATATGCCCCCTCCTCTAGCCGGGCCCCCTGCTCTGCATATTTGGACCATATGCCCCCATGGTTGGCATACGTTGATCCCATACATTTGCTATACAGTATCGTATGGGGGGTATAATAATGACATCTATGGCTTTGTATTGATGAACCCCACCCGATGGTTATACAAAAAAAACAGGCTGCACTGTGAATATATGTCGATTTGGTACCCCTGTAATGGCAAGTAATAGGCAAATAGCTCAACGGAAGTCCTGTATGTTGGGGTTTGTGTGTGATACCAAAAATCGGAGGGGAATTCAATAGGCGGCACGCCCAGCCATCGGCGCGCGCCCGGACCTGAACGTGCTCGCACTCCAGCTAGAGAGGAGGTGCGCCTGTGGCGCCCGCCGCGTGGCTGGCGTGCGGCTAATGAATACCGTGCCGTACTATCATGATAGGACCCGTGTATAGGGAGTGATCATTTTTTGGAGTTGCTTGCCGCGTAGCGGCAGGGAGCGCAGCGACCGTAGCAACTTCATTATGTTTTCGGTTTTTCAGTGACGTCACGGTCACCTTGTGACGCAATTTGTGACGTCATACGTCGGCCGTGACGTCACATGTCGGCCGCAGAGTGGCAACTCCTATCTGTGGTCCTTGCAACATTTTTCTTGTTTAATAACAAGGAGGGGTGTTGGTATGTTTGCGCGTGAAAATCACCAGCGAACATACGTAATGCGCAGGGTTTACCATTGAAAACAGATGCAAATTATTTTGCCCTCCCCCCCCCAATCAGAGGGGTTGAAAAAATTCTGGCCCTCCCCGGTCAAGGATGAAAAAGTTCTAACCCCCCCCCCCTTCTCAAACCCACCAGCCTCCTCCTCACCCCCCGTTGTTAAAAAGTGATCACTCCCTTAGACATTCACCCAGAGTCACTCTTAAGACTTTGGGAGTGGTCATTGTTTATCAACAGGTCTATCAACTTCAGAACCCTCCTGCGAGGGGGTAAGAACAACTTTGATCCCCCTTGAGTAGACTTGCTCAAGTCCATTGATTTTAATGTGAGAGAATTGAGATAAAATGGGGAAATGAAAATTGAAAACATTTCTAGTGAATCTTTCTAGTGAATCAATCCCAGCAGAGAGAGGAGGAGAGGCATGGGGGGGGGGGGGTATAGTGGCGTTGGGAGGAGAGCTCAGAGACTGCAGCCAGTCTACCTAGATCCTTGTGCTGATGGTCGAAAAAGATTTTCAGAACCACCCTTAAAATGCAATAAAAACTGATGATGTTATGTATGTTTTGAATACAGGCCTAACGTGCATGTTGCGGGCGTCTGCCGCACTGCGTCGTTCGGTGCATACATCTACGAGTGTACAGGCGGGAGCAGACTGGAGACTAAGGTGAGACTGGAATAGATTTCAGGAGTGCATCATTCCCATTTGGGCCTCCCTAGCCCACTTAAAAGGGTCTATATCTTCTCTTTGCTATCCCCTCAGGATGTGTGTGGTGCACATATGCGCGGGCACTGACACATTCCTCTGTGAAATTGTGTAATGTAGTTCTCGCCATGGATATGACCTTAGCTAGCGAAATGGCGTTAAACATCTATTACTCACTCACTAATCCCCATTGGTGATGATGCACCAATGAAGTGCTGACGAGACTGTTTGCCAGCACTTCATTGGTGCATCATGACGACCCTCCGGGATCGAGTATATTGATCCTGGTGCGTCGGCATGAGGCATAAATGCAGTCCTGGCGAGTTACTCGCCAGGGCTGCATTATTGCATCATGACGACCAATGGGCATGATGCATTAATGCATCAGCGGCCCTTAAAGGGTTAAGATTTATAGCTCTTTTACTTCAATTTATCCACAATTCAAGGGGATTTATCTGTTGTAAAGAAATTAATCTGATACTTAAGCTGCACCTCATACATGCAATGTGATTTGTAAAATGGTTGTTATTGAACTGTTTCAGGCAAGGTCAGGGTGCGTGCGGTAACGAGTATGGTCCACTGACAGACATCCCCGACTGGTCTTACGCAGGTTTGTATTTCTGTAACACTTTGTGTAAAGCGTACCCTGAGTTGAAGGAAATGCTGTATAAAGGTTTATCTATTTTAGAAGTCTTAGCACTGTTCTAAATCCACTAGCGGGATTAATTATCAGCCAATGAAATAATACCAAATATTCACTGCGGTCCTCTCGCGGGGGGGGGCAGGTGGTACCCATCTGATAACTGCTATCAGTAATAACTGCTGGTAACCAGCTTCAGCAATGGCTGCGCTTATCAGACGATCCGCTACCTCGGTATAGTAAAGGTACCTGGACTTTAAGGCAAACCACGCCTTTGTAAAACTTTTATAAGCTACCATACGCCTCAGATTTGCGTATAAGAAAAACCATCGCACCAGGACTCCTATTCGGGAAAACAGGATAATGATAGAATTTGTTTTTGTTATTGATAGATGGACGCCCCGCACCTCCAACACAGAAACAGTTAAGAAGACGTCAGCAGCAAATAGACATGTGTGTAAGTATGAACTTGATGACTGGTTTCAGCTTGCCATTACCTAATGTAAACTTAGACCATAATAGTCTATAACAGGCTTACATAATTACAAGACAAACCAACATTTCTGGTCTTCACCAATTATAGGATATACTACTGTTAATTATACAGACTATAATAACGAGATAAAACCCTCTATTTTCGTATATTTAACAAATAAAAACATCACGGGGGGATCAAATTAAAAGGCCATAAAACCCTTTAACTTCTTTTTATATTTCTTTACATAATATTATATCTCTTTTGTAGGAGCGAATTGTACAACTAACTAAAGAAGTCAAGTTTGCCAAAGAAAACTACCAACAGAAACTCGACAAGGTTCGACAAGAAAAAGAAGCAGTAATGTCTAGACGACTGAGACCCAAAGTCTGAATATTATTATCTAGTTGTGTATAGTATTCGTTTTTCTGTATCAAATTATAATCGATGTCATGCCTCCTGTGAGCAAATAAGTTTTGTTGACTGTAATATACAGGATTTCATGATTAAACATATTGAATTGATATTTACTATTGTTCCCTTTTCATTTTTTATCAAAATGGACATCTGGGAGACAGCTAATGTAGGCCCAGTAATGAGTCACAGAGATGCCACTCACTGGTCTCTAAAAAATCTCAATTTCTAGTAGGAAATGCTTGTGGAAAGTACAGCCAGATTCGGAATTCCTAAATAGTTAGGAAAAGTGGCATCTCTTAAGTCGATGCAGCTAACACCCCAGTTTAAGATAGATCGATTATAACACAAGATGTAGATCATAGAAAACTTAGATTAGGCTCTAGAACTGGCTTATAAATTCTACGTCTACACCTGACTTCTGGCTGAGGTTGGCTTTTGGGCAGGGGTTTATATGGCCTTTTACATTGGATATTTCCTAGGACGAGCAGTGGACAGTATACGTGTTGGTAGGTAGGAGAAAACATGGACTAGGACTGAGAATATGAGAAAAGAAATCGAAGCATTTTATTTGGAGTTGCTTGCCGCGTAGTGGCCGGGAGCGCAGCGACCGTAGTAACTTCATTATGTTTTCGGTTTGTCAGTGACGTCACTCATCTTGTGACGCAATTTGTGACGTCATACGTCGGCCATGACATCACATGTCGGCCGCAGAGTGGCAACTCCTATACGTGGTCCTTGCAACATTTTTCTTGTTTGGAATGATTGTACAAATGAAGATAAATAGATCAAAGCGGGTAGAACGGCGCATACCGCCATCTTGCCAAACGTGTAACCATGCTTATGTAACCTAAAGCCTCACGTGTATGACACACTCTGCATTGGGCTATATTCTCTTTTGGACATTTTATTATTGTTCTATAGCGTAAGATCCTTGCGCTGGATACACATCCAATGTTTGGCCAAATCCCATAGGACCTATGTTACGTATTTGCCGTGTCTAAGCTGTGGCTTATACGAAAGGATTTACGGTATATCAAACCTGTGCGTTCATGCATCACGACAACTAATGGGTAGGATGACACACCTGCAGAGTAAACCTGTGTGTTCATGCATCACGACAACTAATGGGTCGGATCACACACCTGCACAGTAAACCTGTGTGTTCATGTATCATGACAACTAATGGGTAGGATGACACACCTGCACCGTAAACCTGTGTGTTCATGTATCACGACAACTAATGGGTAGGATCACACACCTGCACCGTAAACCTGTGTGTTCATGTATCATGACAACTAATGGGTAGGATCACACACCTGCACAGTAAACCTGTGTGTTCATGTATCACGACAACTAATGGGTAGGATCACACACCTGCACAGTAAACCTGTGTGTTCATGCATCACGACAACTAATGGGTAGGATCACACACCTGCACAGTAACCCTGTGTGTTCATGCATCATGACAACTAATGGGTAGGATCACACACCTGCACAGTAAACCTGTGTGTTCATGCATCATGACAACTAATGGGTAGGATCACACACCTGCACAGTAAACCTGTGTGTTCATGTATCACGACAACTAATGGGTAGGATCACACACCTGCACAGTAAACCTGTTTGTTCATGTATCATGACAACTAATGGGTAGGATCACACACCTGCACCGTAAACCTGTGTGTTCATGTATCATGACAACTAATGGGTAGGATGACACACCTGCACAGTAAACCTGTGTGTTCATGCATCATGACAACTAATGGGTAGGATCACACACCTGCACCGTAAACCTGTGTGTTCATGTATCACGACAACTAATGGGTAGGATCACACACCTGCACAGTAAACCTGTTTGTTCATGTATCATGACAACTAATGGGTAGGATCACACACCTGCACAGTAAACCTGTGTGTTCATGCATCACGACAACTAATGGGTAGGATGACACACCTGCACCGTAAACCTGTTTGTTCATGTATCATGACAACTAATGGGTAGGATCACACACCTGCACAGTAAACCTGTGTGTTCATGTATCATGACAACTAATGGGTAGGATCACACACCTGCACAGTAAACCTGTGTGTTCATGTATCACGACAACTAATGGGTAGGATGACACACCTGCACAGTAAACCTGTGTGTTCATGTATCACGACAACTAATGGGTAGGATGACACACCTGCACAGTAACCCTGTGTGTTCATGTATCACGATATCTAATGGGTAGGATCACACACCTGCACAGTAAACCTGTGTGTTCATGCATCACGACAACTAATGGGTAGGATCACACACCACAGTAAACCTGTGTGTTCATGCATCACGATATCTAATGGGTAGGATCACACACCTGCACAGTAAACCTGTGTGTTCATGCATCACGACAACTAATGGGTAGGATCACACACCACAGTAAACCTGTGTTCATGCATCATGACAACTAATGGGTAGGATCACACACCTGCACAGTAAACCTGTGTGTTCATGCATCACGACAACTAATGGGTAGGATCACACACCTGCACAGTAAACCTGTGTGTTCATGTATCACGATATCTAATGGGTAGGATCACACACCTGCACAGTAAACCTGTGTGTTCATGCATCACGACAACTAATGGGTAGGATCACACACCACAGTAAACCTGTGTGTTCATGCATCACGATATCTAATGGGTAGGATCACACACCTGCACAGTAAACCTGTGTGTTCATGTATCATGACAACTAATGGGTAGGATCACACACCTGCACCATAAACCTGTGTGTTCATGCATCACGACAACTAATGGGTAGGATGACACACCTGCACAGTAAACCTGTGTGTTCATGCATCATGACAACTAATGGGTAGGATCACACACCTGCACAGTAAACCTGTGTGTTCATGTACCATGACAACTAATGGGTAGGATCACACACCTGCACCATAAACCTGTGTTCATGTATCACGACAACTAATGGGTAGGATCACACACCTGCACAGTAAACCTGTGTGTTCATGCATCACGAAAACTAATGGGTAGGATCACACACCTGCACCATAAACCTGTGTGTTCATGCATCACGACAACTAATGGGTAGGATCACACACCTGCACAGTAAACCTGTGTGTTCATGTATCACGACAACTAATGGGTAGGATCACACACCTGCACAGTAAACCTGTGTGTTCATGCATCACGACAACTAATGGGTAGGATCACACACCTGCACAGTAACCCTGTGTGTTCATGCATCATGACAACTAATGGGTAGGATGACACACCTGCACAGTAAACCTGTGTGTTCATGCATCATGACAACTAATGGGTAGGATCACACACCTGCACAGTAAACCTGTGTGTTCATGTATCACGACAACTAATGGGTAGGATCACACACCTGCACAGTAAACCTGTTTGTTCATGTATCATGACAACTAATGGGTAGGATCACACACCTGCACAGTAAACCTGTGTGTTCATGCATCACGACAACTAATGGGTAGGATGACACACCTACACCGTAAACGTGTTTGTTCATGTATCATGACAACTAATGGGTAGGATCACACACCTGCACAGTAAACCTGTGTGTTCATGTATCACGACAACTAATGGGTAGGATCACACACCTGCACCATAAACCTGTGTGTTCATGCATCACGACAACTAATGGGTAGGATCACACACCTGCACAGTAAACCTGTTTGTTCATGCATCACGACAACTAATGGGTAGGATCACACACCTGCACAGTAAACCTGTGTGTTCATGTATCATGACAACTAATGGGTAGGATCACACACCTGCACCGTAAACCTGTGTGTTCATGTATCATGACAAAAAATGGGTAGGATCACACACCTGCACAGTAAACCTGTGTGTTCATGTATCACGACAACTAATGGGTAGGATCACACACCTGCACAGTAAACCTGTGTGTTCATGCATCACGACAACTAATGGGTAGGATCACACACCTGCACAGTAACCCTGTGTGTTCATGCATCATGACAACTAATGGGTAGGATGACACACCTGCACAGTAAACCTGTGTGTTCATGCATCATGACAACTAATGGGTAGGATCACACACCTGCACAGTAAACCTGTGTGTTCATGTATCACGACAACTAATGGGTAGGATCACACACCTGCACAGTAAACCTGTTTGTTTATGTATCATGACAACTAATGGGTAGGATCACACACCTGCACCGTAAACCTGTGTGTTCATGTATCATGACAACTAATGGGTAGGATGACACACCTGCACAGTAAACCTGTGTGTTCATGCATCATGACAACTAATGGGTAGGATCACACACCTGCACCGTAAACCTGTGTGTTCATGTATCACGACAACTAATGGGTAGGATCACACACCTGAACAGTAAACCTGTTTGTTCATGTATCATGACAACTAATGGGTAGGATTACACACCTGCACAGTAAACCTGTGTGTTCATGCATCACGACAACTAATGGGTAGGATGACACACCTGCACCGTAAACCTGTTTGTTCATGTATCATGACAACTAATGGGTAGGATCACACACCTGCACAGTAAACCTGTGTGTTCATGTATCATGACAACTAATGGGTAGGATCACACACCTGCACAGTAAACCTGTGTGTTCATGTATCACGACAACTAATGGGTAGGATCACACACCTGCACAGTAAACCTGTGTGTTCATGTATCACGACAACTAATGGGTAGGATGACACACCTGCACAGTAACCCTGTGTGTTCATGTATCATGACAACTAATGGGTAGGATCACACACCTGCACAGTAAACCTGTGTGTTCATGCATCACGACAACTAATGGGTAGGATCACACACCTGCACAGTAAACCTGTATGTTCATGTATCATGACAACTAATGGGTAGGATCACACACCTGCACCGTAAACCTGTGTGTTCATGTATCACGACAACTAATGGGTAGGATCACACACCTGCACAGTAAACCTGTGTGTTCATGTATCACGACAACTAATGGGTAGGATCACACACCTGCACAGTAAACCTGTGTGTTCATGCATCACGACAACTAATGGGTAGGATCACACACCTGCACAGTAAACCTGTGTGTTCATGCATCACGACAACTAATGGGTAGGATCACACACCTGCACAGTAAACCTGTGTGTTCATGCATGTCAACAACTAATGGGTAGGATCACACACCTGCACCGTAAACCTGTGTGTTCATGCATGACGACAACTAATGGGTAGGATCACACACCTGCACAGTAAACCTGTGTGTTCCTGCATCACAACAACTAATGGGTAGGATCACACACCTGCACCGTAAACCTGTGTGTTCATGCATGACGATAACTAATGGGTAGGATCACACACCTGCACAGTAAACCTGTGCGTTCATGCATCACGACAACTAATGGGTAGGATCACACACCTGCACAGTAAACCTGTGTGTTCATGTACCATGACAACTAATGGGTAGGATCACACACCTGCACAGTAAACCTGTGTGTTCATGCATCACAACAACTAATGGGTAGGATCACACACCTGCACAGTAACCCCGTGTGTTCATGCATCACGACAACTAATGGGTAGGATCACACACCTGCACAGTAAACCTGTGTGTTCATGCATCACAACAACTAATGGGTAGGATGACACACCTGCACCATAACCCTGTGTGTTCATATATAACGACAACTAATGGGTAGGATCACACACCACAGTAAACCTGTGCGTTCATGCATCACGACAACTAATGGGTAGGATCACACACCTGCACAGTAAACCTGTGTGTTCATGCATCATGACAACTAATGGGTAGGATCACACACCACAGTAAACCTGTGTGTTCATGCATGACGACAACTAATGGGTAGGATGACACACCTGCACTGTAAACCTGTGTGTTCATGTATCATGACAACTAATGGGTAGGATCACACACCTGCACAGTAAACCTGTGTGTTCATGTATCATGACAACTAATGGGTAGGATCACACACCTGCACAGTAAACCTGTGTGTTCATGTATCACGACAACTAATGGGTAGGATGACACACCTGCACAGTAAACCTGTGTGTTCATGTACCATGACAACTAATGGGTAGGATCACACACCTGCACAGTAAACCTGTGTGTTCATGCATCACGACAACTAATGGGTAGGATCACACACCACAGTAAACCTGTGTGTTCATGCATCACGATATCTAATGGGTAGGATCACACACCTGCACAGTAAACCTGTGTGTTCATGCATCACGACAACTAATGGGTAGGTTCACACACCTGCACAGTAAACCTGTGTGTTCATGTATCACGACAACTAATGGGTAGGATCACACACCTGCACCATAAACCTGTGTGTTCATGCATCATGACAACTAATGGGTAGGATCACACACCTGCACAGTAAACCTGTGTGTTCATGCATCACGACAACTAATGGGTAGGATGACACACCTGCACCATAAACCTGTGTGTTCATGTATCACGATATCTAATGGGTGGGATCACACACCTGCACAGTAACCCTGTGTGTTCATGCATCACGACAACTAATGGGTAGGATCACACACCACAGTAAACCTGTGTGTTCATGCATCACGATATCTAATGGGTAGGATCACACACCTGCACAGTAAACCTGTGTGTTCATGCATCACGACAACTAATGGGTAGGTTCACACACCTGCACAGTAAACCTGTGTGTTCATGTATCACGACAACTAATGGGTAGGATCACACACCTGCACCATAAACCTGTGTGTTCATGCATCATGACAACTAATGGGTAGGATCACACACCTGCACAGTAAACCTGTGTGTTCATGCATCACGACAACTAATGGGTAGGATGACACACCTGCACAGTAAACCTGTTTGTTCATGCATCATGACAACTAATGGGTAGGATGACACACCTGCACAGTAAACCTGTGTGTTCATGCATCATGACAACTAATGGGTAGGATCACACACCTGCACAGTAAACCTGTGTGTTCATGCATCACGACAACTAATGGGTAGGATGACACACCTGCACAGTAAACCTGTTTGTTCATGCATCATGACAACTAATGGGTAGGATGACACACCTGCACAGTAAACCTGTGTGTTCATGCATCACGACAACTAATGGGTAGGATCACACACCTGCACAGTAAACCTGTGTGTTCATGTATCACGACAACTAATGGGTAGGATCACACACCTGCACAGTAAACCTGTGTGTTCATGCATCACGACAACTAATGGGTAGGATCACACACCTGCACAGTAACCCTGTGTGTTCATGCATCATGACAACTAATGGGTAGGATGACACACCTGCACAGTAAACCTGTGTGTTCATGCATCATGACAACTAATGGGTAGGATCACACACCTGCACAGTAAACCTGTGTGTTCATGTATCACGACAACTAATGGGTAGGATCACACACCTGCACAGTAAACCTGTTTGTTCATGTATCATGACAACTAATGGGTAGGATCACACACCTGCACAGTAAACCTGTGTGTTCATGCATCACGACAACTAATGGGTAGGATGACACACCTACACCGTAAACGTGTTTGTTCATGTATCATGACAACTAATGGGTAGGATCACACACCTGCACAGTAAACCTGTGTGTTCATGTATCACGACAACTAATGGGTAGGATCACACACCTGCACCATAAACCTGTGTGTTCATGCATCACGACAACTAATGGGTAGGATCACACACCTGCACAGTAAACCTGTTTGTTCATGCATCACGACAACTAATGGGTAGGATCACACACCTGCACAGTAAACCTGTGTGTTCATGTATCACGACAACTAATGGGTAGGATCACACACCTGCACCGTAAACCTGTGTGTTCATGTATCATGACAAAAAATGGGTAGGATCACACACCTGCACAGTAAACCTGTGTGTTCATGTATCACGACAACTAATGGGTAGGATCACACACCTGCACAGTAAACCTGTGTGTTCATGCATCACGACAACTAATGGGTAGGATCACACACCTGCACAGTAACCCTGTGTGTTCATGCATCACGACAACTAATGGGTAGGATGACACACCTGCACAGTAAACCTGTGTGTTCATGCATCATGACAACTAATGGGTAGGATCACACACCTGCACAGTAAACCTGTGTGTTCATGTATCACGACAACTAATGGGTAGGATCACACACCTGCACAGTAAACCTGTTTGTTTATGTATCACGACAACTAATGGGTAGGATCACACACCTGCACCGTAAACCTGTGTGTTCATGTATCATGACAACTAATGGGTAGGATGACACACCTGCACAGTAAACCTGTGTGTTCATGTATCATGACAACTAATGGGTAGGATCACACACCTGCACCGTAAACCTGTGTGTTCATGTATCACGACAACTAATGGGTAGGATCACACACCTGAACAGTAAACCTGTTTGTTCATGTATCATGACAACTAATGGGTAGGATTACACACCTGCACAGTAAACCTGTGTGTTCATGCATCACGACAACTAATGGGTAGGATGACACACCTGCACCGTAAACCTGTTTGTTCATGTATCATGACAACTAATGGGTAGGATCACACACCTGCACAGTAAACCTGTGTGTTCATGTATCATGACAACTAATGGGTAGGATCACACACCTGCACAGTAAACCTGTGTGTTCATGTATCACGACAACTAATGGGTAGGATCACACACCTGCACAGTAAACCTGTGTGTTCATGTATCACGACAACTAATGGGTAGGATGACACACCTGCACAGTAACCCTGTGTGTTCATGTATCATGACAACTAATGGGTAGGATCACACACCTGCACAGTAAACCTGTGTGTTCATGCATCACGACAACTAATGGGTAGGATCACACACCTGCACAGTAAACCTGTATGTTCATGTATCATGACAACTAATGGGTAGGATCACACACCTGCACCGTAAACCTGTGTGTTCATGTATCACGACAACTAATGGGTAGGATCACACACCTGCACAGTAAACCTGTGTGTTCATGTATCACGACAACTAATGGGTAGGATCACACACCTGCACAGTAAACCTGTGTGTTCATGCATCACGACAACTAATGGGTAGGATCACACACCTGCACAGTAAACCTGTGTGTTCATGCATCACGACAACTAATGGGTAGGATCACACACCTGCACAGTAAACCTGTGTGTTCATGCATGTCAACAACTAATGGGTAGGATCACACACCTGCACCGTAAACCTGTGTGTTCATGCATGACGACAACTAATGGGTAGGATCACACACCTGCACAGTAAACCTGTGTGTTCCTGCATCACAACAACTAATGGGTAGGATCACACACCTGCACCGTAAACCTGTGTGTTCATGCATGACGATAACTAATGGGTAGGATCACACACCTGCACAGTAAACCTGTGCGTTCATGCATCACGACAACTAATGGGTAGGATCACACACCTGCACAGTAAACCTGTGTGTTCATGTACCATGACAACTAATGGGTAGGATCACACACCTGCACAGTAAACCTGTGTGTTCATGCATCACAACAACTAATGGGTAGGATCACACACCTGCACAGTAACCCCGTGTGTTCATGCATCACGACAACTAATGGGTAGGATCACACACCTGCACAGTAAACCTGTGTGTTCATGCATCACAACAACTAATGGGTAGGATGACACACCTGCACCATAACCCTGTGTGTTCATATATAACGACAACTAATGGGTAGGATCACACACCACAGTAAACCTGTGCGTTCATGCATCACGACAACTAATGGGTAGGATCACACACCTGCACAGTAAACCTGTGTGTTCATGCATCATGACAACTAATGGGTAGGATCACACACCACAGTAAACCTGTGTGTTCATGCATGACGACAACTAATGGGTAGGATGACACACCTGCACTGTAAACCTGTGTGTTCATGTATCATGACAACTAATGGGTAGGATCACACACCTGCACAGTAAACCTGTGTGTTCATGTATCATGACAACTAATGGGTAGGATCACACACCTGCACAGTAAACCTGTGTGTTCATGTATCACGACAACTAATGGGTAGGATGACACACCTGCACAGTAAACCTGTGTGTTCATGTACCATGACAACTAATGGGTAGGATCACACACCTGCACAGTAAACCTGTGTGTTCATGCATCACGACAACTAATGGGTAGGATCACACACCACAGTAAACCTGTGTGTTCATGCATCACGATATCTAATGGGTAGGATCACACACCTGCACAGTAAACCTGTGTGTTCATGCATCACGACAACTAATGGGTAGGTTCACACACCTGCACAGTAAACCTGTGTGTTCATGTATCACGACAACTAATGGGTAGGATCACACACCTGCACCATAAACCTGTGTGTTCATGCATCATGACAACTAATGGGTAGGATCACACACCTGCACAGTAAACCTGTGTGTTCATGCATCACGACAACTAATGGGTAGGATGACACACCTGCACCATAAACCTGTGTGTTCATGTATCACGATATCTAATGGGTGGGATCACACACCTGCACAGTAACCCTGTGTGTTCATGCATCACGACAACTAATGGGTAGGATCACACACCACAGTAAACCTGTGTGTTCATGCATCACGATATCTAATGGGTAGGATCACACACCTGCACAGTAAACCTGTGTGTTCATGCATCACGACAACTAATGGGTAGGATGACACACCTGCACAGTAAACCTGTGTGTTCATGCATCACGACAACTAATGGGTAGGATGACACACCTGCACAGTAAACCTGTTTGTTCATGCATCATGACAACTAATGGGTAGGATGACACACCTGCACAGTAAACCTGTGTGTTCATGCATCATGACAACTAATGGGTAGGATCACACACCTGCACCATAAACCTGTGTGTTCATGTATCACGACAACTAATGGGTAGGATCACACACCTGCACCGTAACCCTGTGTGTTCATGCATCACGACAACTAATGGGTAGGATCACACACCTGCACAGTAACCCTGTGTGTTCATGCATCACGACAACTAATGGGTAGGATGACACACCTGCACAGTAAACCTGTGTGTTCATGCATGACGACAACTAATGGGTAGGATCACACACCTGCACAGTAAACCTGTGTGTTCATACATCACGATATCTAATGGGTAGGATCACACACCTGCACAGTAAACCTGTGTGTTCATGTATCATGACAACTAATGGGTAGGATCACACACCTGCACCGTAAACCTGTGCGTTCATGTATCACGACAACTAATGGGTAGGATCACACACCTGCACAGTAAACCTGTGTGTTCATGTAACATGACAACTAATGGGTAGGATCACACACCTGCACAGTAAACCTGTGTGTTCATGTATCACGACAACTAATGGGTAGGATCACACACCTGCACAGTAAACCTGTGTGTTCATGTATCACGACAACTAATGGGTAGGATGACACACCTGCACAGTAAACCTGTGTGTTCATGCATCACGACAACTAATGGGTAGGATCACACACCTGCACAGTAAACCTGTGTTCATGCATCACGACAACTAATGGGTAGGATCACACACCTGCACAGTAAACCTGTGTTCATGCATCACGACAACTAATGGGTAGGATCACACACCTGCACCATAAACCTGTGTGTTCATGTATCATGACAACTAATGGGTAGGATCACACACCTGCACAGTAAACCTGTGTGTTCATGCATCACGACAACTAATGGGTAGGATCACACACCTGCACAGTAAACCTGTGTGTTCATGCATCACGACAACTAATGGGTAGGATGACACACCTGCACAGTAAACCTGTGTGTTGATGTATCATGACAACTAATGGGTAGGATCACACACCTGCACTGTAAACCTGTGTGTTCATGCATCACGACAACTAATGGGTAGGATCACACACCTGCACAGTAAACCTGTGTGTTCATGTATCACGACAACTAATGGGTAGGATGACACACCTGCACAGTAAACCTGTGTGTTGATGTATCATGACAACTAATGGGTAGGATCACACACCTGCACAGTAAACCTGTGTGTTCATGCATCACGACAACTAATGGGTAGGATGACACACCTGCACAGTAAACCTGTGTGTTGATGTATCATGACAACTAATGGGTAGGATCACACACCTGCACTGTAAACCTGTGCGTTCATGTATCACGACAACTAATGGGTAGGATGACACACCTGCACAGTAACTCTGTGTGTTCATGTATCATGACAACTAATGGGTAGGATCACACACCTGCACAGTAACCCTGTGTGTTCATGTATCACGACAACTAATGGGTAGGATGACACACCTGCACAGTAACCCTGTGTGTTCATGCATCACGACAACTAATGGGTAGGATCACACACCTGCACCGTAAACCTGTGTGTTCATGTATCACGACAACTAATGGGTAGGATCACACACCTGCACCGTAAACCTGTGTGTTCATGCATAACGACAACTAATGGATAGGATCACACACCTGCACAGTAAACCTGTGTGTTCATGCATCACGACAACTAATGGATAGGATCACACACCTGCACAGTAACCCTGTGTGTTCATGTATCACGACAACTAATGGGTAGGATGACACACCTGCACAGTAAACCTGTGTGTTCATGCATAACCACAACTAATGGGTAGGATCACACACCTGCACAGTAAACCTGTGCGTTCATGTATCACGACAACTAATGGGTAGGATCACACACCTGCACCATAAACCTGTGTGTTCATGTATCACGACAACTAATGGGTAGGATCACACACCTGCACAGTAACCCTGTGTGTTCATGCATCACGACAACTAATGGGTAGGATGACACACCTGCACAGTAAACCTGTGTGTTCATGCATGACGACAACTAATGGGTAGGATCACACACCTGCACAGTAAACCTGTGTGTTCATGTATCACAACAACTAATGGGTAGGATGACACACCTGCACAGTAAACCTGTGCGTTCATGTATCATGACAACTAATGGGTAGGATCACACACCTGCACAGTAAACCTGTGTGTTCATGCATCACGACAACTAATGGGTAGGATCACACACCTGCACCATAAACCTGTGTGTTCATGCATGACGACAACTAATGGGTAGGATCACACACCTGCACCGTAAACCTGTGTGTTCATGTATCACGACAACTAATGGGTAGGATCACACACCTGCACAGTAACCCTGTGTGTTCATGCATCACGACAACTAATGGGTAGGATGACACACCTGCACAGTAAACCTGTGTGTTCATGCATGACGACAACTAATGGGTAGGATCACACACCTGAACAGTAAACCTGTGTGTTCATGCATCACGACAACTAATGGGTAGGATCACACACCTGCACCGTAACTCTGTGTGTTCATGTATAATGACAACTAATGGGTAGGATCACACACCTGCACAGTAAACCTGTGTGTTCATGCATCACGACAACTAATGGGTAGGATCACACACCTGCACAGTAAACCTGTGTGTTCATGTATCACGACAACTAATGGGTAGGATGACACACCTGCACAGTAAACCTGTGTGTTCATGCATCACGACAACTAATGGGTAGGATCACACACCTGCACCATAAACCTGTGTGTTCATGCATCACGACAACTAATGGGTAGGATCACACACCTGCACAGTAAACCTGTTTGTTCATGCATCATGACAACTAATGGGTAGGATCACACACCTGCACAGTAAACCTGTATGTTCATGTATCATGACAACTAATGGGTAGGATCACACACCTGCACCGTAAACCTGTGTGTTCATGTATCATGACAACTAATGGGTAGGATCACACACCTGCACAGTAAACCTGTGTGTTCATGTATCACGACAACTAATGGGTAGGATCACACACCTGCACAGTAAACCTGTGTGTTCATGCATCACGACAACTAATGGGTAGGATCACACACCTGCACAGTAACCCTGTGTGTTCATGCATCATGACAACTAATGGGTAGGATGACACACCTGCACTGTAAACCTGTGTGTTCATGCATCATGACAACTAATGGGTAGGATCACACACCTGCACAGTAAACCTGTGTGTTCATGTATCACGACAACTAATGGGTAGGATCACACACCTGCACAGTAAACCTGTTTGTTCATGTATCATGACAACTAATGGGTAGGATCACACACCTGCACCGTAAACCTGTGTGTTCATGTATCATGACAACTAATGGGTAGGATGACACACCTGCACAGTAAACCTGTGTGTTCATGCATCATGACAACTAATGGGTAGGATCACACACCTGCACCGTAAACCTGTGTGTTCATGTATCACGACAAATAATGGGTAGGATCACACACCTGAACAGTAAACCTGTTTGTTCATGTATCATGACAACTAATGGGTAGGATTACACACCTGCACAGTAAACCTGTGTGTTCATGCATCACGACAACTAATGGGTAGGATGACACACCTGCACCGTAAACCTGTTTGTTCATGTATCATGACAACTAATGGGTAGGATCACACACCTGCACAGTAAACCTGTGTGTTCATGTATCATGACAACTAATGGGTAGGATCACACACCTGCACAGTAAACCTGTGTGTTCATGTATCACGACAACTAATGGGTAGGATGACACACCTGCACAGTAAACCTGTGTGTTCATGTATCACGACAACTAATGGGTAGGATGACACACCTGCACAGTAACCCTGTGTGTTCATGTATCACGACAACTAATGGGTAGGATCACACACCTGCACAGTAAACCTGTGTGTTCATGTATCACGACAACTAATGGGTAGGATCACACACCTGCACAGTAAACCTGTGTGTTCATGCATCACGACAACTAATGGGTAGGATCACACACCTGCACAGTAAACCTGTGTGTTCATGCATCACGACAACTAATGGGTAGGATCACACACCTGCACCGTAAACCTGTGTGTTCATGCATGACGACAACTAATGGGTAGGATCACACACCTGCACAGTAAACCTGTGCGTTCATGCATCACGACAACTAATTGGTAGGATCACACACCTGCACAGTAAACCTGTGTGTTCATGCATCACAACAACTAATGGGTAGGATCACACACCTGCACCGTAAACCTGTGTGTTCATGCATGACGATAACTAATGGGTAGGATCACACACCTGCACAGTAAACCTGTGCGTTCATGCATCACGACAACTAATGGGTAGGATCACACACCTGCACAGTAAACCTGTGTGTTCATGTACCATGACAACTAATGGGTAGGATCACACACCTGCACAGTAAACCTGTGTGTTCATGCATCACAACAACTAATGGGTAGGATCACACACCTGCACAGTAACCCCGTGTGTTCATGCATCACGACAACTAATGGGTAGGATCACACACCTGCACCATAAACCTGTGTGTTCATGCATCACGACAACTAATGGGTAGGATCACACACCTGCACAGTAAACCTGTGTGTTCATGCATCACAACAACTAATGGGTAGGATGACACACCTGCACCATAACCCTGTGTGTTCATGTATAACGACAACTAATGGGTAGGATCACACACCACAGTAAACCTGTGCGTTCATGCATCACGACAACTAATGGGTAGGATCACACACCTGCACAGTAAACCTGTGTGTTCATGCATCATGACAACTAATGGGTAGGATCACACACCACAGTAAACCTGTGTGTTCATGCATGACGACAACTAATGGGTAGGATGACACACCTGCACAGTAAACCTGTGTGTTCATGTATCACGACAACTAATGGGTAGGATCACACACCTGCACAGTAAACCTGTGTGTTCATGCATCACGACAACTAATGGGTAGGATCACACACCTGCACAGTAAACCTGTGTGTTCATGTATCACGACAACTAATGGGTAGGATGACACACCTGCACAGTAAACCTGTGTGTTCATGTACCATGACAACTAATGGGTAGGATCACACACCTGCACAGTAAACCTGTGTGTTCATGCATCACGACAACTAATGGGTAGGATCACACACCACAGTAAACCTGTGTGTTCATGCATCACGATATCTAATGGGTAGGATCACACACCTGCACAGTAAACCTGTGTGTTCATGCATCACGACAACTAATGGGTAGGATCACACACCTGCACCGTAAACCTGTGTGTTCATGCATCACGACAACTAATGGGTAGGATCACACACCTGCACCATAAACCTGTGTGTTCATGTATCACGATATCTAATGGGTAGGATCACACACCTGCACAGTAAACCTGTACGTTCATGCATCATGACAACTAATGGGTAGGATCACACACCTGCACAGTAAACCTGTGTGTTCATGTATCACGACAACTAATGGGTAGGATCACACACCACAGTAAACCTGTGTATTCATGTATCACGACAACTAATGGGTAGGATGACACACCTGCACAGTAAACCTGTGTGTTCATGTATCACGACAACTAATGGGTAGGATGACACACCTGCACAGTAAACCTGTGTGTTCATGTATCACGACAACTAATGGGTAGGATGACACACCTGCACAGTAAACCTGTGTGTTCATGTATCATGACAACTAATGGGTAGGATCACACACCTGCACCGTAAACCTGTGCGTTCATGCATTATGACAACTAATGGGTAGGATGACACACCTGCACAGTAAACCTGTGTGTTCATGCATCATGACAACTAATGGGTAGGATGACACACCTGCACAGTAAACCTGTGCTCATGCATCACGACAACTAATGGGTAGGATCACACACCTGCACAGTAAACCAGTGTGTTCATGTATCATGACAACTAATGGGTAGGATCACACACCTGCACCGTAAACCTGTGTGTTCATGTATCACGACAACTAATGGGTAGGATCACACACCTACACAGTAAACCTGTGTGTTCATGCATCATGACAACTAATGGGTAGGATCACACACCTGCACAGTAACCCTGTGTGTTCATGCATCATGACAACTAATGGGTAGGATCACACACCTGCACAGTAAACCTGTGTGTTCATGCATCAGGACAACTAATGGGTAGGATCACACACCTGCACAGTAAACCTGTGCATTCATGCATCACGACAACTAATGGGTAGGATAACACACCTGCACAGTAAACCTGTGTGTTCATGTATCACGACAACTAATGGGTAGGATCACACACCTGCACAGTAAACCTGTGTGTTCATGTATCATAACAACTAATGGGTAGGATCACACACCTGCACCGTAAACCTGTGCGTTCATGTATCACGACAACTAATGGGTAGGATCACACACCTACACAGTAAACCTGTGTGTTCATGCATGACGACAACTAATGGGTAGGATCACACACCTGCACAGTAAACCTGTGTGTTCATGTATCATGACAACTAATGGGTAGGATGACACACCTGCACCGTAAACCTGTGTGTTCATGTATAACGACAACTAATGGGTAGGATCACACACCTGCACAGTAAACCTGTGTGTTCATGCATCACGACAACTAATGGGTAGGATCACACACCTGCACCGTAAACCTGTGTGTTCATGTATCACGACAACTAATGGGTAGGATCACACACCTGCACCTTAAACCTGTGTGTTCATGTATCACGACAACTAATGGGTAGGTTCACACACCTGCACAGTAAACCTGTGTGATCATGTATCACGACAACTAATGGGTAGGATGACACACCTGCACAGTAAACCTGTGTGTTGATGTATCACGACAACTAATGGGTAGGATGACACACCTGCACAGTAAACCTGTGTGTTCATGTATCATGACATCTAATGGACAGGATGACACACCTGCACAGTAAACCTGTGTGTTCATGCATCACGACAACTGATGGGTAGGATCACACACCTGCACAGTAAACCTGTACGTTCATGCATCATGACAACTAATGGGTAGGATCACACACCTGCACAGTAAACCTGTGTGTTCATGTATCACGACAACTAATGGGTAGGATCACACACCACAGTAAACCTGTGTATTCATGTATCACGACAACTAATGGGTAGGATGACACACCTGCACAGTAAACCTGTGTGTTCATGTATCACGACAACTAATGGGTAGGATGACACACCTGCACAGTAAACCTGTGTGTTCATGTATCACGACAACTAATGGGTAGGATCACACACCTGCACAGTAAACCTGTGTGTTCATGTATCATGACAACTAATGGGTAGGATCACACACCTGCACCGTAAACCTGTGCGTTCATGCATTATGACAACTAATGGGTAGGATGACACACCTGCACAGTAAACCTGTGTGTTCATGCATCATGACAACTAATGGGTAGGATGACACACCTGCACAGTAAACCTGTGCTCATGCATCACGACAACTAATGGGTAGGATCACACACCTGCACAGTAAACCTGTGTGTTCATGTATCATGACAACTAATGGGTAGGATCACACACCTGCACCGTAAACCTGTGTGTTCATGTATCACGACAACTAATGGGTAGGATCACACACCTACACAGTAAACCTGTGTGTTCATGCATCATGACAACTAATGGGTAGGATCACACACCTGCACAGTAACCCTGTGTGTTCATGCATCACGACAACTAATGGGTAGGATCACACACCTGCACAGTAAACCTGTGTGTTCATGTATCACGACAACTAATGGGTAGGATCACACACCTGCACAGTAAACCTGTGTGTTCATGTACCATGACAACTAATGGGTAGGATCACACACCTGCACAGTAAACCTGTGTGTTCATGTATCACGACAACTAATGGGTAGGATGACACACCTGCACAGTAAACCTGTGTGTTCATGTATCATGACATCTAATGGGCAGGATGACACACCTGCACAGTAAACCTGTGTGTTCATGCATCACGACAACTGATGGGTAGGATCACACACCTGCACAGTAAACCTGTACGTTCATTCATCATGACAACTAATGGGTAGGATCACACACCTGCACAGTAAACCTGTGTGTTCATGTATCACGACAACTAATGGGTAGGATCACACACCACAGTAAACCTGTGTATTCATGTATCACGACAACTAATGGGTAGGATGACACACCTGCACAGTAAACCTGTGTGTTCATGTATCACGACAACTAATGGGTAGGATGACACACCTGCACAGTAAACCTGTGTGTTCATGTATCACGACAACTAATGGGTAGGATGACACACCTGCACAGTAAACCTGTGTGTTCATGTATCATGACAACTAATGGGTAGGATCACACACCTGCACCGTAAACCTGTGCGTTCATGCATTATGACAACTAATGGGTAGGATGACACACCTGCACAGTAAACCTGTGTGTTCATGCATCATGACAACTAATGGGTAGGATGACACACCTGCACAGTAAACCTGTGCTCATGCATCACGACAACTAATGGGTAGGATCACACACCTGCACAGTAAACCTGTGTGTTCATGTATCATGACAACTAATGGGTAGGATCACACACCTGCACCGTAAACCTGTGTGTTCATGTATCACGACAACTAATGGGTAGGATCACACACCTACACAGTAAACCTGTGTGTTCATGCATCATGACAACTAATGGGTAGGATCACACACCTGCACAGTAACCCTGTGTGTTCATGCATCATGACAACTAATGGGTAGGATCACACACCTGCACAGTAAACCTGTGTGTTCATGTATCACGACAACTAATGGGTAGGATCACACACCTGCACAGTAAACCTGTGCATTCATGCATCACGACAACTAATGGGTAGGATAACACACCTGCACAGTAAACCTGTGTGTTCATGTATCACGACAACTAATGGGTAGGATCACACACCTGCACAGTAAACCTGTGTGTTCATGTATCATGACAACTAATGGGTAGGATCACACACCTGCACCGTAAACCTGTGCGTTCATGTATCACGACAACTAATGGGTAGGATCACACACCTACACAGTAAACCTGTGTGTTCATGCATGACGACAACTAATGGGTAGGATCACACACCTGCACAGTAAACCTGTGTGTTCATGTATCATGACAACTAATGGGTAGGATGACACACCTGCACCGTAAACCTGTGTGTTCATGTATAACGACAACTAATGGGTAGGATCACACACCTGCACAGTAAACCTGTGTGTTCATGCATCACGACAACTAATGGGTAGGATGACACACCTGCACCGTAAACCTGTGTGTTCATGTATAACGACAACTAATGGGTAGGATCACACACCTGCACAGTAAACCTGTGTGTTCATGCATCACGACAACTAATGGGTAGGATGACACACCTGCACCGTAAACCTGTGTGTTCATGTATCACGACAACTAATGGGTAGGATCACACACCTGCACCATAAACCTGTGTGTTCATGTATCACGACAACTAATGGGTAGGATCACACACCTGCACAGTAAACCTATGTGTTCATGTATCATGACAACTAATGGGTAGGATCACACACCACAGTAAACCTGTGTATTCATGTATCACGACAACTAATGGGTAGGATGACACACCTGCACAGTTAACCTGTGTGTTCATGTATCATGACAACTAATGGGTAGGATCACACACCTGCACAGTAAACCTGTGTGTTCATGCATAACGACAACTAATGGGTAGGTTCACACACCTGCACAGTAAACCTGTGTGATCATGTATCACGACAACTAATGGGTAGGATGACACACCTGCACAGTAACCCTGTGTGTTCATGCATCATGACAACTAATGGGTAGGTTCACACACCTGCACAGTAAACCTGTGTGATCATGTATCACGACAACTAATGGGTAGGTTCACACACCTGCACAGTAAACCTGTGTGTTCATGCATCATGACAACTAATGGGTAGGATCACACACCTGCACCATAAACCTGTGTTCATGCATCACGACAACTAATGGGTAGGATCACACACCTGCACCGTAAACCTGTGTGTTCATGTATCATGACAACTAATGGGTAGGATCACACACCTGCACCGTAAACCTGTGTGTTCATGTATCATGACAACTAATGGGTAGGATCACACACCTGCACAGTAAACCTGTGTGTTCATGTATCATGACAACTAATGGGTAGGTTCACACACCTGCACAGTAAACCTGTGTGTTCATGCATCACGACAACTAATGGGTAGGATCACACACCTGCACAGTAAACCTGTGTGTTCATGTATCATGACAACTAATGGGTAGGTTCACACACCTGCACAGTAAACCTGTTTGTTCATGCATCACGACAACTAATGGGTAGGATCACACACCTGCACAGTAAACCTGTGTGTTCAGGTATCACGACAACTAATGGGTAGGATGACACACCTGCACCGTAAACCTGTGCATTCATGTATCACGACAACTAATGGGTGGGATCACACACCTGCACAGTAAACCTGGTTGTTCATGTATCACGACAACTAATGGGTAGGATGACACACCTGCACAGTAAACCTGTGTTCATGTATCACGACAACTAATGGGTAGGATCACACACCTGCACCATAACCCTGTGTGTTCATGCATCACGACAACTAATGGGTAGGATCACACACCTGCACAGTAAACCTGTGTGTTCATGTATAACGACAACTAATGGGTAGGATCACACACCTGCACAGTTAACCTGTGTGTTCATGCATCATGACAACTAATGGGTAGGATGACACACCTGCACCGTAAACCTGTGTGTTCATGTATCATGACAACTAATGGGTGGGATCACACACCTGCACAGTAAACCTGTGTTCCTGTATCATGACAACTAATGGGTAGGATCACACACCTGCACCGTAAACCTGTGCGTTCATGTATCACGACAACTAATGGGTAGGATCACACACCTGCACAGTAACCCTGTGCGTTCATGCATCACGACAACTAATGGGTAGGATCACACACCTGCACCGTAAACCTGTGTTCATGCATCATGACAACTAATGGGTAGGATGACACACCTGCACAGTAAACCTGTGTGTTCATGCATCATGACAACTAATGGGTAGGATCACACACCTGCACAGTAAACCTGTGCATTCATGCATCACGACAACTAATGGGTAGGATCACACACCTGCACAGTAAACCTGTGTGTTCATGTATCATGACAACTAATGGGTAGGATCACACACCTGCACAGTAAACCTGTGTGTTCATGCATCACGACAACTAATGGGTGGGATCACACACCTGCACAGTAAACCTGTGTGTTCATGTATCACGACAACTAATGGGTAGGATCACACACCTGCACAGTAAACCTGTGTTCATGTATCACGACAACTAATGGGTAGGATCACACACCTGCACCGTAAACCTGTGTGTTCATGCATCACGACAACTAGTGGGTAGGATCACACACCTGCACCGTAAACCTGTGTGTTCATGTATCACGACAACTAATGGGTAGGATCACACACCTGCACAGTAAACCTGTGTGTTCATGCATCATGACAACTAATGGATAGGATGACACACCTGCACAGTAAACCTGTGTGTTCATGTATCACGACAACTAATGGGTAGGATCACACACCTGCACAGTAACCCTGTGTGTTCATGTATCACGACAACTAATGGGTAGGATCACACACCTGCACAGTAACCCTGTGTGTTCATGTATCATGACAACTAATGGGTAGGATCACACACCTGCACAGTAAACCTGTGTGTTCATGTATCACGACAACTAATGGGTGGGATGACACACCTGCACAGTAACCCTGTGTGTTCATGCATCATGACAACTAATGGGTAGGATCACACACCTGCACAGTAAACCTGTGTGTTCATGTATCACGACAACTAATGGGTGGGATGACACACCTGCACAGTAACCCTGTGTGTTCATGTATCATGACAACTAATGGGTAGGATCACACACCTGCACAGTAAACCTGTGTGTTCATGTATCACGACAACTAATGGGTAGGATCACACACCTGCACAGTAAACCTGTGTGTTCATGTATCACGACAACTAATGGGTGGGATCACACACCTGCACCGTAAACCTGTGTGTTTTTGTGGTATCATGTACGTGTATTATCAACCAGTGTAATACCAGAAGCAAGTAAGGACAAAGCCAAACTCCCCAAATATTGTATTTATTCACCATAATGATTATGACCCCCGAATACATTAATAACATCTGGGATATATATCGTCCCCTCAGTGCAACAAGGTTGTAACTAACATTTTGACAAAATTGAGTATTCTTCTGTTTCAACATGTAATGAATGACGTGTGTCTGCCTACAGTGAAAGTACTGAAGCTCTATGATATATATCCCTACAGACCACAGAGTAAAAGGTTGTGTCAACTGTGTGCTATAGTAATTGCAACACTTCTTTTACCCCTACTGCAAAACTTGGAAAATGCAGTCACAACCTTGTTGCACTGAGGTGAAGCATCATTGTATGTGGATTTAATCATTTTTCATTCTTTATACACAAACCTCAGTTACCTATGTAACAGAGGTTGTTCATAACTTGGCCAAAGATACAAATTATATGGCATCAAGACCTCAACCAATTTATGCTGCTGCCCTGTGTGAAATATACGCGAGATACACTTTACACATAATACAACTCTTTGGAGGTATATATGAGAGTTCAGCGTGATCTACAAATACACTTGAAGCTGGAAAAGTTCCATAATTAGTAACAATAAAAATGACACCTTGAGGCATTGCTCTCGTATTTCATGATAACAAGAAATGAATTCTGATGCATCATTCTGTGCTTTATAGAGTAATAGTCCGTCTATGAATTCTTGTCACTGCCGAGTCGCGTAGCTTCCAATGATGATCGCGTGGGTCTGCCCCCGATATCTGAGATACTGGGTCCTTCGTTGACATCAACAGCTACCTTTATAATATAGAGCATCTTCCCCGCTATCACATACAGTCTCTGTGGTGTGGCAACAATACCATAAATGTCATCACTAGAGTCTAGGCTCACAACCTGCTGCTTGGCTATAGCGCCTACTTGTCTACCCGTTTTACGATTCCGCAGCGGGCTTAGTGTCGGTGTGGGTTGTCGGTATATGTAGATATGACGCATACAGTCAGCGATAAAGGCGTAGGAGTAATCAGCCGCACAGCCGGTGAACTTCTTATTCTGTTTGGAGGCTTGGACGTAGCCAAAAGCATTGAAAGTGGCTGTGTGAGTCCAGGGGCTGACCCGGGGTTGGGTTTGGTCCTCCGGGAGTGGTTGCCATACGAGCCCGTCAACATCGTGACGGAAACAAATAGACGGGGCCGCATCAGAGCCGCTACGCATGTTGAACAACCACTGGTTGCTGCCCAAGTGTACCTAGAAATGGAAAAAGAAAATGTTAAGTTTTGGGTCTGTCAAACCTTTCATGTTCTTTATTTTGATTTTACCGCCATTTACTCTACGGTAGTTTGGGCAAAAATAGTGCTCTAATGCGGAGTCCCTTTTTTTTCTTTTTTTTGAAGGTTTTTCATGGTTTGGGTCATATATTGAGTATTTTTAGTGAATCTTATGTTGCTGCTGCGCGTCCGCCTCTTTGTACTTTTTTTCTACTGACCTTTCCTACCTTAGATTTTTGAGCATGTTACCTGAAACACACAACTTTTATTTTACACCTTAAGAGACAATTACAAAGTTAACCATGAGTGTGTCTGGTAGATTTCCCACCTGGTGTGTGGCTATGTGTGTTTCTCCATCGATGCGCATCATGGTGGCGGACTCGTCAGGATACATGTCACAGTCCTCTAACTGCTGTGCGTTATACGCCGGTTTACGGTCTTCCTCTGGGTCAGCACCCTACAATGATTATGATATAATCATAGCCAATACAAAATCTGATGAATGTCAGCTGTGGCCAGTAAAATGTTTGTAGAGCTGGCAGAAACTGTAAGGCTGCCTACTAAACTGTCTGTCTCTGATCTCTAGACCTTGGGCAGCATGCTAGTTTTTACAGCTCGCAAGTCAGACCATTTTTAATATCAAAGATTCCACGACATAAAATAAAATGCTTTGCTAATCTGCAAAGGTTTCCTCAAAATTCTGAATATAAATAGAGGAATTGATGTTTAAAATTGAAAGTTTATTCTCGATTTTATTTGTCGTCCAAACCTGCAGGATATCTGCAGAACTTTTAACTGAAAAAAAAAGACCCTCCCCCACCCCCAAGGAGCGAAGTCTCAGAGTTATGAGTACATGTATAACGTAAAAGCACTTACCGGTTGTTCAGAAGTTAAATGAGCAAGGCGCTCCTGGATTATCTTGACTTCATTTTGATCAATGACCAACTCGCCCCGAGAGTCCCCAATGACCACTGTCGGCCATGTCGACGCTTCTCGTTTAGCCAATGTCACCTCCAATCTGTATAAATGGGGAAAAACAACAGACAAGTCAGCACCTTCATCCTCGTACCCTGATACATGTTATACCCTTTACCCTGATACATGTTATACCCTTTACCCTGATACATGTTATACCCTTTACCCTGATACATGTTATACCCTTTACCCTGATACATGTTATACCCTTTGCCCTGATACATGTTATACCCTTTACAGACTATTGGTTATATCAGCACTTTATCAATAGTGCATCATGACGACCTGTGGGCATGATGCACTCCTGCACTATAGCAGCAGGTTTAAAAGACTCAACGGTAAATACTGCTCATTCTCTCATATTTGGGAGGTTTAGCAAGCACTTTGTGGGCCATATAACGCAGACGTGCAGCATACCTACAACATTGTTACGTCTGCGTGAAACCAGAAAAAGGTGACGTACGTCGTGGTTGCTAAACCTCCCTAATAGCTGCACCCTCGTATAAGTCGCACCCCTGACTTTGGGAGAAGTTAAAAAAAAAACGGGTAAAAACCGCACATAAGGGTTGAAAATTGGCAGATTATAGTGGCAATTACCCTCTTATAAGCCGCATCAAGACTTAGGACATAAATCCAGCCATAATAACCATCTGGTTCTAGTACAATGTGCAGCTTATGTGAGAGAATTTACTCTGATTCCATGTGCTGCCTCTTACGTCACATTATACATTGTTGGAAGTGGCTTTATCAATTTCCTTACATTATTAAGGATTTCGTTATCTATGGAATGTGAATGAAACAAAAACGTTCTTTTTTGGTTGTTCGTTTTGCTTTTAACAGCATTATGAAAAGGTAGGTTATCATAATTGTTTTTGATGATTACAGATCAATTTTCGAGTGTCTTTCTAGGGTATGATATTCCAATTATTCAGGTCTACAGAGCTGTTCAAAGTTGGGCTGTCACCAAAAAGGTGTAATTCTGAAGGAGAAATGGACGGAAATAGGTGAGAATTACACCTAAGTAACACCTACATGCCGTCACTCAGGGTCCACGTGCTGCCGTCTACATCCACTGCTTCGTGTATCTCCCCCTCTAACAGTGTCACGTCCTGGACGCCCACAAGGAGGTCGTTAGATGATATTCGGATCCTAACGTCCACCCGCGTCACGCTGGGCTTCATGGGGAACTGTACGCTCACCTCCTCTGGGTTCTGCAGCCAGGTGTACGCCGGTGGCGGCCGCTCTGTGTATGTATGAACGATTTACATGTATTACCATATGAACGATTTTATTGTATTACTGTTATACCCAGTGTAAAAGCCACAGCTCGTAGACCATTTCAGACCCTAGGTGGGGCTCTATGTACCGAGAAAAGTCCGCAGTGAATACAGGGAACTATCTGATTGGGTAATAATGCATCCCATGTCAACCCGATAACAGTGCTGCAGCGCTACTGATGGGGGGTCGGGTGGGATAAATTTTAGACCAATGGGATCAGATATTTCACCAACTCAAATATCTGCTGAGATAATTATCAGTGCTTATCTTACAAGTACTAGTTCAGCAATAGAGACATATCAGGGGTTCCTCTTTATATCGGATATATTGTAAAACATTCTTACCTTCTTTAGCAGGCTCCTCCCGTACAACTTCAACAGGTTTAAATGAGTCGTAGACCATGGTGAAGGGTCGGTCAGCGGCTACCAGCAGTGCGCGCCCACCCTGCTGTAGTGCTGTGAAGTCGGGGCTCCGCGTACCAGTAAGACGCCGGGTGCGCTCCAGTGTCCAACTCACATGGTCGACTGCTGTAGCAAAATATACCAAGTTTTTACATTCTCAAATGATGATTTTGATTTATCCTAACCCCTATTTATCATTTATCTCAGTTGTTTTCAATAAGCTTTACAGATATTTTTCCTATCTAAAAATTCTCTTCATGTAAAGAATATTGGTCAGTGCCAGGCAATAACTTGGAAAATTGAGCAAGATGGAGGAAAAAATCTGGGAAATTAGAAAAAAATACCACTGTAAAACTGTGTATACCTTAAGCTTAGAATCTAGGAACTCACGGTGGGGCTTGTAAATATGTGGGATTTAAGGAATGGCAACCTTTTCATCCCCAGAGTACCACTTACAATTAGGAGTAGCTTTTACAGCAGTATTCATAAATTGCTAGAATGAGTACCGGTAGATGGTACAGACCTGAGTTGTATGTGAGCCATTCTAACACAGTGATGAATGGAGTGGTGTGTGTGTCATGGCTGCGGGTATCTGTACCATTCTCGGCGCTACTCCCAGCATTACTCCCCGTGTCCGCAGGGTCCACGTGCAGCAGGAGAGAGTCGAGGCGGTTCGTCTCATTGTCCGAGTGGAGAGTGGAGTAAAGCAGAGTAAAAGGCTTCCCCTCTCCAAGCACAGTCTCTGACAGTGACACCTACAGGGGAAAAAAGGAATCGTTATTGTGTTTTCTGTATGAAAAGTACAGAAAAAGCCTCAGGTATAAGGTGCTTTTTATATGCGGGGATGTCTCTAGCTGTGCCTGATAGGATGTACTTAATCAGCAATATTCACCAATGCAGCATCCCATAGTTTACGGTGCAGCTTATATGCAGAGTTTTAGAAACAGTAACTATCAGCTTCACCAATCATCTTTGGCTTGGAGATATCTGGTAAGCCTTAAACTTGACAACCATAATCACAATCATAAGCGATAAGGACAATATGCTGAAAAAAAATTATGCACAATAGGTCGGATTTTACTAAGGTGATTTATTAAAATCAACTAAGAAAATCACCCAAAACATCGTTTTTTTTCATAATTGAAGAAGAAAATTCTAGGGTGGGCCAATTGAAATTGCTACGATCGATTACTCAAACACTTTTTTTCTTTGGACTATGGAACCTGAGCATGAAAGTGTTCCCCTATGTGAAAGACTACATACCTTCCATTTCTGTGCCTCTTTGCGGTTTCCTGTATCAATGATATAGAGTGTCCCTGCACCGTCTGCCAGCACGGCCTGGGAGGGGCCGGGGAAGGACAGGGTCGCATGGTGACGCCCTGGCCGAAGTCGACGGTTAGACGACTCGGGGATCTCAAACACTTGTTCTGGTCTGTCAAAACTGGTTTCCTGTAATTGTATGTAATGATGATTTGTAATAATCATTTTGTAACATGCATGAGCTTTGTATTCATGATAATAGTGACATCTTTTTCTTTAGTTCATGACATTCTCACGAAATGGATGAAAAGGCAGGAACAAAATGGTATAGATGAAATAAACCACCCTGCTATCCTCAAAGGCTCAAAACATAGGATGTTCTTAAAATGTGAAATTCAAGTCTCTCATGCTTACACAGTTTTTAACCGTGCAGCGGTTTTTACCCATCGACTAAAGAACCCCACACATAGGGGTTGACGAGATATGCCTTCACAATCAGTGCTTGTTAAATGTATAGAGTAGCCATCCGCCCATAAAACAAAAATGAGACTAGAATCATTATTTTTGGTATAGGTTAGATAGGATAGCTGTAATTCTCCATAAAAGTTTCAAATCCTGCCTGTTCGATTGACATTCGGTGAGTCTCGAAACCTACGAGACAAGAATGCTCTCCAACCAGATATTTTGCCTATAGTTAGTAGTATATACAATCGAAACATGTGCTTGGCGAGTGTAGAAGTCAGATTGTGAACCGAAAACAAGACATGGAGACCGGCCTGACGGCGTAAGGCTGCCAGGACCCCCCCCCCCCCACATCCTCCCATCAACATCGCGGCCCGGCTGCGTGGTTCCTCACGCTGACAGCGTCGGCGTGCATCCTATATTTAGAATCAATTCCCCAAAAAATATAATGCAGACACACCCTATACACACTTCCTGCAATTTAATTACTTTGAATGGCTCCGAGTCGCTGTGACACAGGCTTATAAGGGGGAGCCCCACCAATAGTGCCATAGTGACACATTAGAATTTGCGAAGTTACATCACATGACCCCTCATTCTGGGCATAGCAAATTATCACCCACAGGCTTGAAGGGCCCGGGTTTTTTTTAGGCCTTGGATAGCTTTTGAAAGAATGAGAGTTGAGGCAAAAAATTCCATATATGGTTCTTGGGGAGGGGGTTAATTGAAATAGACTATTTTAGTTCCAAAACAGAAATTTCTTTTTAGACATGGTTTATCGCGAGACTTGTGAAAACATCATCTTACCAAGTGGACTGTGATGGCATGTACACTCCATGCGCTGTCTACAAAGTACACGGTGTCGGGGTTCCACGGGTCATGAACGAGGTGGTTGTGAATGCCAAACGCTTTAACGTGCTGGTATGAATACTGCGCGTCGGTCAACTTCACCTCATCAATGCCTGGTCACAAAGTAAAAAGCTGTGTGATCAATGATTTATTAATATCAAGTTGTCAAGTCTGTCACATTAAGGAAGTGATCATTTGTTACCAACAGGGAGGGTCGGGGGGAGGGCTGGTGGGTTTGAGAGCAAGTAAGAATTTTTTCAACCCCTTAACCTGGGGGGGGGGGGTAAATGATTAGTTCTATCAAGATTCAAGTGATCAAGATCATTATCATGTGACACTAATCAATGCCCATATCACTTGAATTGTCCATATTAAGAATCGATATGACATGTCGACTTTAGGGGTCCTGACTTCCGATTTCTTGAATTTGGGAAGGCCTTTTGTGGGTATTCCACACTGTATGTCGTTCCAAGACCACTCTGGCTGTACTCTAACATCATTCATATGCATGACAGGGGCCGGTTGCCAGTTGCCAGAGTTGGGAGGGGGGCTGTCATAATGTTAACAACAACAAAAAGTCACCTTTAATACTGGAATTTGTTTGATATGATACTACTTTTATCAGATGACTTGGTGTTATATGATTATATAGTCAATTAACTTCATATATTCATCAAGTTGAAAACAAGCAACGGATGATACAAACCAAAACACAAATTCTTTACACGTTGGAGTGACGTGGTTTTAGACCGGCTGGCACTGATAGCATCCACAACTCCTTGTAATATCGCTCACATGCCTCTCAGAAAACCGCTGTACCTTGATATTCTACAAATTGTAACATAACCAACCTGCACCCAATGTGACTCTGTACGTAGGAAGACTCTCCAGAGATAGTTTGTACCCATCAAAATGGGAATCCAAAAGAGAACGATCAACTTTTAAATCTACTGAAATGTCTGCCATGATTGCTTCCTGGCAAAACACAACTCCCGCGACTGCGGCCAGACCCGATACAATTATGACGTCACGTTTTGGGGGAATCCCCGCCGGATCCAGTTTCGGGAAAACCAAAACAAGAAGGAAAACTCGTGGTTTTGTGCGTTTCTGGATTTTGTCGGTCAACTTGAGGGTTATGAAGAAGTAGGAATCTGAATTGGACTACACGAAAGTTGAGGTAAGTCTCTTTAAGCTTGGCAAGATCTTGGTTTACGATTTATGAAGACAAAATGACTGCACTCAGCAGTCAAAACTGAAACTTAATAGGGAGTGGTCATGATGATTATTTATCAACGGGGGGGGGGGGGGGGTGGTGGGTTTGAGGGGGGGCGTAAAATTTTCAGACCCCTCCCGAGGGGAGGGGCTAAAAAAATTTTGACCCCTCTTGAGGGGGGGGCTAAAAAAATTCACCCTCTTTTTAGCAAAAAAGCCAGCGCGCTACTATAGATCAAAGAGGGGCGCAAAAAACTCTCCGTGCCTCTGGCGCGGGGGGGAGCGCAAAATATTTTGACTGCCGTCGAAAGGGGGGGACGTAAAAAATTTTCGCGCATCCGCGCAAAAAACCACCACCCCCCCCCCCTGTTGATAAATAATGACCACTCCCTTAGGCATGGCAGGGGGGTTTAAAAATATTTTTGGAAAATTCTGAAAACAGAATTTGTTTATAACATAGGATGCTAGAAGTGTAAGAAATGTGTTTTTATTGGGATTCAATATCTTTTGGGTGGTCTAATCCATGACAGTGTAAGGCTCTCAATAACAGCTTTCTCACTGAGAATGACCCTGGAACACCCTGATTGCCTGAATCTGCCCGAGGAGGGGGTCCCAGTGAGAATCCAGCAAAATTTAAAATTCATTCCAGAGCTAACTTTTACCAGTTATAAGGAAGGCCAACATTTTCTCTTTATGTAACAGTTGGATTTATGTTGTTAATGTCAGTAGTTTTTGTATATGATGGGTGTGGACCACTAAAATTGACATGGCGACATGGGCTATTTTAAGCTTAGTGACATGGGACATGAACAATTTCTTAAAATTGACATGGTGACATGAACAATTTCTTAAAATGACATGGTGACATGATCATTTCTTAAAATTGACATGGGGACATGGCCATTTTTTAAAATCGACATGTGACATGGGGGACCCCCCATCCACGGCCCCTATATGAGGTGATTGTGTAGAGGCTGTCAGAGAATGTTTTCACTTTAAGTGATAAAATGGGACACTTGCCACTTCATATATGAAAGATTGTACAAATCAATTAATTCTCGATGGATTTTAATGCTGTTTGGTTTTCTACATAGGAAAATGATTTTATCATCACATCAGTGATCCATTTAGAGATGTTACAAAGTTTTCCCATCTTTTATGACCAGGGAAGTGGACATAGCCAAAATTTCTGGGCCAACCTTATGGTAAAGCTCACTTTCCCACAAACACTGCCATGCACAAATGAATGAACATTACACTGATTTACATAGAAAAATAATGACTTTCCATCACCTATATAGTGGTTAGGGAGTATCACTAATTTTGTCAATTTTCCAGCATAACCTTACCTTGAAACTCTGATATACATCCTTGATAATTTGTTTTTACTAAAATCATGGCCTGATACTAAAACTAGAGGTCTTGAAGGCAATGATAGCATTTGGAATTTTTCAAATATCTCTATAGCTTCTCCTCCAGGGTGGGGGCAAAGTTGACCATACCCAGATAGAAAAACTCGGGCAGAAATGGCTGCCTGAGCAGGCAGAGTGATTGACACGCCACCTGGCGAGTACTGCCATGCCTACTCAAAATCAAAGTCAAACTGTCAAAGACAGTGACCGAGTCACTCAAACGTCACTCAAAAATCAAAGACAAAGTCAGAGTGGCTACTGAGCTTGTGAGCCTGTCAAGAGGGGTTTAACACAGAGCTAGAGATAAGGCCTCCAGGTCCCTGGGTTTAGCAAGCAAGTTTATTCACACTCACTGTGAATCACAGCCCCTTCACTAGTCTTACTACTTAGGCTCAGGGACAATTTTAATCTATAATGATAAAAGCAGACACAAAGCCAAAGGAAGAAGAGCAAGAGGCAGAGTCATCATTCTTCAATTACTTAAGGCACTCTAAGTCTAACTTCAAGCAGGGTTCTCCACAGAATGTAAAATGACACCGTTAAATCCTGCAGCGAGCTGGCGTAAAATTTCATTTGATAATGTCCTAAGCCTTATGGTAGGCTAAATTTGGTTGTTTAGTCTCATTCATGACAGTGTGGGGATTACAGATGGGAATTTAACAATATTTTCATAAATATGGCCATAACTTCTGTTCTAATTGGCCGATTTGCAAAATTCAAAAACCTATAAGAAGCTAAAATAACCCAACTTCTATTCTATTTGATAAATTTCACAATTCAAAAACCCATTGGTAATTTAGGGATTGCTCATTACTCATTAACAGGCCTGAGGGGTGGGGTAGATTGCCATACAGATGTGCAGAAATCTGAAAATCTTATGACCCCCTCTCCCTCGGACAGATTGCCCTAGTCATCCCTCCTGTTCTACAGTAGTTCACAGAAAAGGCATGACATTTTTTCTACCCCCTCCCCACTGTGAGGTGTCAAAATTATTTTCCTCCCTCCCCCTTCAATCTGCATCCTGCTCCCCCTGTTGATGAATCACGAACTCTTGGAAACAAACAACTTGGAAACAAACAACTTATACTCTCCTTTTTCTGAATGGGACTCTAGGGGTTATGCCTTATATGCCTTACAGTAAAATGATTGCTTTGTAAGTGTGATCTTAATTATATATGTGCACACAAAAAATTATTCTGAATATTTTAGGCCTTTCACCTAACATTTGTTGGACTTGCTAACCCAAGTTGGGAGTTTGCACGTCCCCAAACCACCAAAGTTTTCTTGGGAGTTTGCGCCTAACCCTTAGGAAAAATGCCCGACTTTCCTGATTTCTCCTAACTTGCTTTAGACTTTTCCACTAACTACATAGACTTTCAAGCAACATAGCAATTCTCTTAATTTTTGAAATGGTAAGTGTAAACTCCACATAGTTTAAGACATCCAGAACAGAGCCTCTCCATTTGAGAAGCAAGTTCAATACCTCACATCATTTTCTTTGCAATCCGTGAACTTAGTTGCTCTGGGTTTATCATAATGTCAAAGATGTGGATATATGAGTAAATTAAATTTCCACAGAAAAGGTGTTTTCATTATTTTTCATTGCTCCTTCAATAACAAATATATATTTATTAAGTGTATTCTGTTAAATCACATGCCAGGTTGAAATGTAGAGGCGTTATTATGTCGATAGTCATTGAAAGCACCATTATTCTGACATTCATAGGCTTTTCCGTGATATGCACTTACTATAAAAATCCTCATGCAAACCACACTGCCACCTGGTGTGAAAAAAATCTACTTATCCTTAGACAAAACTGCTACCCCTTAGACAAAACTACTACCCCTTAGACATGGCTAAGTCAAGTAAGCTTGCCTTAATAGGTTAGTTAATACTACTAACACATTAGTAAGATGTTACTAACATGTTGGGTATTTTGCCTAATGGGTGATTTTGTCTAAGTTAGATTAGTATTTACTTACTTGGATTATTTTCTGTGTGTAATCATATTACCACACTTGTAATGTTACACTTGTAATTCAGTGAAGCCATTGTAACTGTCGGCTAGATCTGATTTCTTCTCTTATTTCCTTTCCTTTACCTTTCATGAGGATGTGAGGTAACAGGACCTTTACCCCCTGGACATTTACCCCCAGACATCTACCCCCAAACCATTTATCCCCATGGATATCTACCCCCAAGATCATCCACCCCCAATGACATCACCCCCAGTCCTGAAGTCTACGCAGTAGTCCTCAGGTCTACAGCTTAAGCCTTAGGACTAGGTTTCAAGTCCCCAGGACTGCATTTCTAGTCCCAAGGAGTACATGAATATGGAGGGGGTAAAATATCCTAGGGGGTAGAAGAGTTAGGGGGTAAAAGTCTGAGGGGTATATGTCTGAGGGGGTAAATGGCATGTGGTTGTCCAGAGGGTAAATGTCTTGGGGGGATAGAAGTCCTAGGTGTTGGAAATAGGTGGGGCTTTTTCCAGCATCCCTGGTCCAAAATCATGCTGGGCTAATATTGGGTGTGAATTAATAAGGCCTAAAAAAATTGTTGTGTTCAGGTAACAGGATTTTTTTTTTTTTGAGATTGTTTTGAGGTTGGTGCTTCTAGAACTTCTAATTTTTTTCGACCCATTACCTGAACACAACAATTTTTTTTAGGCCTATCAATTCACACCCTTTACTAGCCCAGCACGGTTTCTGACCAGGGACGGTGGAAAAAGCCCCACCTGTTTCCAACACCATTAAGTTAACCCAATATATACATGTCCCTTTGAACCATCTCAATTTGATATACTCTCTTCATGTACTTTTGGCCAGGGGGGGGGGTATCTCTGCATGACGTCATGTTAAGGGGGGGGGGGTCAAGCATTGTATGACGAAACATGACAAGGGGGGAGGGGGGGTCAAAAATGGCCCAAAAAAGCATGACGTCATTTGTACACAGCCCCTCCCATGGGGAGGGCCGTAATAATTTCGACCCGCACATGCAAAGATCCACCACCCCTCCCTTGTTTTTAAAAAATTACCAGTCCCTAATACACTACCGGTAGAGTGTTGAAATTAATCTCCCTTGGTTTGGGGTGACAGTGCATTGTTGTGAAATTATTTTACACTATTAGTTACCTTAGATATCATATCTCTTCAATGTCTTGCCGTTACACACCTGTCTATTTTCATTCCTGTAGCTGCCGCCATGGATCGTCGCCCAGTACAACTCGAGGTGATCCCGCACAGTAGTATACAGACATGGAAGACGATAGGAGAGGGTGCTTTCGGCATCGTCCAACTCGCACATCACAAGGACTGGGGCGATGTCGCACTCAAAAAACTCAAAACTAACTTTGTAGATGAAAGGTAAGAATCTTACAATACTTGTAATAGCTGTATGAATAAGAAACGTGACAGTGTGAGGGGGGATTATGTAGCAGATTATTCAAATCAATGCAGTGACAGACGTCAGAATACCAGCAAGCCCCCCCCCTTGGATAATTTCAAGTTGTCAAAATACTATTTAATTGACATGACTAAATTCTCAGAAGGCGATCTAGTTCTTTGAGAAGAAATTATGTATTGCTAATGTAGGGAATCGCGTATCCGTTTCGAAACATGTATTCATACGAGACTGTTATATGGGAAGCGGTCCAAAAGGATGTCTATACATTATCCCATATTACTCGTAAGAGGTCACCACTGGTGACTTTAAGCATGCAGTGTGGCATGCGGCCCAGAGGGCGTTCAGGTGTACAGAGATGTCAGACCTTCAGAGGTCTGTCTATTTTCAGATGTTCAAACTTTCCCAAAAGTCAGACATCTCAGAGGCTTCTTCCATCTTGTAGTCATAATATAGATAGAGGGAATTACATTAATCATAGATACCCTTACAACATGCCCTTTCTACTTCTATGGAGCATAAGGCTCAGATAATCCAGGCTTCAGCAGGTGAAATTAAGCATGCCTTGTGCTGCCCTCTAGCCTCTTCTAGACAAACCACCTTTCAGAGATCAGAGGATCACTGAAATCTTATTTCAGAGGACATGAATCCAAGCTGGCTTCTGATTGGCTGAAATTCAAATGCAGTCTTTTAATTGTTTTTCTATCACCATCCAATCTAGAGATGGTTTTAAAGGTTTTTAATGAGGGGAACAGGTTGAAATGAAGATGAGATGGGTGCTTATATTATAATAAATTGAGGGAAATGGGTGCTTTTCTAAGACCCAAAAGAGCCCATACCCAACTGACATCTCTGGGTGTAACCAATCAACCGTAATATGCTATATAAGAGGCTGCACACCTACTTAGGCCACACCAAAATATAAGTTGGTCTACGGATTTTGGTTTTGAAAAAATGGTGCGAGCGAGCGATTTTTTTTTTTTTTTTTTTAAGAATTTTTTGGCGTCCAATGGATTCCTTGCTGGGAAATTGAGGCAAGCGAACAAATCTTTTTTTTTTTTTAATTTTGCCAAACATCACAAAGAGAAAACTTGTAGAAACTGAAGCAAGCGAAATCCGTAGACAAGATTTTTTCAAAGAAAAAGTAAATTTGTGTTTCCGAAAATGTGGAGAGGGCGATCCGTAGACCAACTTATTTTGTTGGTGTGGCCTTATAGGGGCAGAGTTAATCCTACCGTGTGTGTAGATTGATCTCCTTTTTAACTGGTGCTCTAAAAGCGTTATCCGAAAGCGATAGCATTACCACCTATGTAGGGGTATTGTCGCGATTGAGCAGACAAATGTTTGATAGCATTTACTGGTTGTAAATAAAAGTAATAAAGAGATCTCTTGAAACCTCACTTCGAATCAATCCTTCGATACCTACACTAAAAAGAAATAAGATGCTTTGTGCAAACATGAAAGGAAGATCTTAAGTAAAAATTCCTTGACTCAAGTCAATAAATTCTATTTTTACATTTTGTAGAATTCGACGAAAACTGTTAAAGGAGGCAAAGAAGCTGGACAAACTGAGTCATCCAAATGTGGTGCTCATGTTTGGGATCATCATGGAGGACTCATGCTCCGCTATCGTTCTCGAACATGTCATACACGGGGCGCTCGACAGCTTTCTCGGTAAGGGATTTCTTTATATTATTTTTTTAATCTTTTAACCCCAATTATAAGTCTGGGGCTGCATTTAAGTGATGCACGTCATGAATCCTTAACACATCTTTGTCACGATGTCAGGGTGAGCAGGGTTCCCACTGCTCAGTTGAAAGTCAGTTAAACCTAATTTTCTTCAAAGGTCAGTTAAATTAAAAAGAAATATTTTGGGGGAAATAGTCAGTTAAAAAGGGTATTTTGATTGATTTAGGAGGGGGGGGAGTGATTGTCAAGATTTCAAGCGAATTTGCAAAATACCCTCTCTCAAGAGTGGATAAATTTTATTTCGTGAGCTTTGTCAATTAACCAATATTTGGTCACCTAAAAGTTGATGAATGTCAGGTAAAAAGTCAGTTAAAACCATGGCTTGTTAATAGTGGGAACCCTGGGTGAGTAATTCACCAGGGCTACATACATGCATCACGCCAACCATAAGTCTAACAAGAAATGCGGTTGTGACCGCGTAAAAAAACGCCTCCCGCCGTTAATGTCGGTATACCAGTGTTTGATGACATGTCTCATAAAAGCAGACATAAAGAAGATTTCACAATTATCAATTTCTCTATTCAGTAATTTTGTATTGTGAGACCTCATCACATGGGGCAAATGCAATCATCATAGCGCACTCCCGTAACGCTTCGCGGTACCGCTGCTACGCGGCGTGGGAGGTGCTAAAAAATGTTGATGACATAGCTGTTGAAACAGTGTCAAATAATCTTATGTGATTAATGCACATTATTGTACACTTTATTCAGATCTGTATGAGACGTCGTGGGCCATGAAGATTGAGTTAATTTACGGCATCGTGTTGGCCATGAACTACCTCCACACGCTGTCGGCACCCATCATCCATCGGGACCTCAAACCACCAAATGTACTCGTCAGTCGCGACCTCAGTGTTAAGGTATGACAGTTTCATATAGGATAAGAATCACTGAATTAGAGCCATTAGAACCTGTACGTGTACTTATGAGATGTAAACTCATGTAAAGGCCGAAAAAAATTAATTGTTGTGCTCGGGTAACAGGGTTAAGAAATATTGGGTATGGAGGTACCGGTAGGAAAAGCTTAGAAGAATTCAACCGTTAATCTTCTTGCCTTTCGGGATGCAATTTTGATGTGTGGGAACCAGAAAAACTTTCCCATGTCTCCTTTTCCAATAGGCCTATAAAAATTAGGGCAGTGCCAAAAAATTAAGTAGGTACCATTATTATAATGCAGAAATGCTCTAGTTTGGGCCTTGTAAGTGTAGTGGTCAGCGGAAAATGTCATGGAGAAACCGGGACTCGAACCCGGGACCCTCCAACTTCGAAGCGGCTGCTCTTCCTCTGAGCTATTTCCCCTGGCCTGACATTTCCACCTTCCATCCACACCTGGATCGGTATGATACACACTAGGGGGGGCAGTGATTACCCGGAGACCCGCCCCTGGGGGTCTGCCGCCGAGTACAGGGAATCACTGCCCCTACATAAGCAAACCAGAGGTATACTACAGCTCATGTCAGGCCTAAGAAATTTAAGGTGTCGAGTTCAGGTAAAGCTCTCTACCCTTATCTTTTGGCCCTACTTTATTTTTTATAGGCCTTTTGGAAAAGGAGACGTGGAAAGTTTTTCAGGATCCCACGCATCAAATTTGCATTCCGAAATGCAAGAAGATTAACAGCCGGCCTAAGTAGAATTCCTCTAAGCTGTGGCTTATATAAGTGTGTAGCTTGCATGCTGGAGCAGTATCTAATGTAACAATATATCCATGCTTCAGGTGACAGACTTCGGTTTAGCCACATGGAGAGCGTACTCCGAGTCCATGTCTCAGCGTGTGGGTACCGTCACACATGTACCTCCCGAAGCCTGGAGAAACCTGGATCTGACCCCCGCACCGTCCTACGACATCTACTCATTCGCTGTCCTTGTATGGGAGGTCTGCACTGAACAGATGCCGTTTCAGGGTATGTACCCGCTATCTTGACTAAACAATTTACCCCCTGTGTCCTTTTCCATCCTGTGGACTACCCTCGTATAAATGCTTGTTGGGTTGATAGATTTTTAAACTTATAGTGGTTCAGGAAAACTTCCAAAGAAAATAGATTTTTCATAAAGTGTTAATTTTCCAACTCTTCACTAAAAGTCTTACTTTTGTTTAAAGGTCAGTTAAAAGTCAGTTTAAAAGATAATTTGAGAACAAGCTACTTAAAAGTAAGTCAAAAGATATTTTCCCTAGTCTGCGGAGTTAAAATGAATCAATAACTGGAGGTCTAAATATTTCACTCAGATGTGCAGAACTTATCTTTATGTCGTCACTCAAGAAATACCTTTTGTTGGACCCACATATTATCTAATTTCTGGTCAGTTAAAAGTCGATTAAATGTTAGTTAAACCATTAAATCACTGTACTTGTATTTAACATTTATAATGCTATAGTACTAGTGCTTCATGTATGCAGAATAGGGAGTTGAAGGGTTAAAACCATGACCAATATATAGTGGGAACCCTGACTGCTTTTTTCCCCCAATATTAAAATGTTTCCTTGGTAAAATATGTTGATAAATTCTGAACTTAAGAAAACTTTCAAAGTTTATAAAATTGTCGTATAAAACTATGCCATTATTTGTAGGAGTGCCGCACCCGTTGATAAAGGAGGGTGTCCAGGAGGGACAGCGTCCTGACCTGGGCCGTCTCCCTGCTGGTACCCCGGCCGTACTACACAGTGTTATAGAGGACGGCTGGAACCAGCAACCTGACTACAGACCCGCCTTCCACAGTGAGTAAACTATGACTACCGTATATTGATACCTCACGAGTAAGGAGAGGTGTGACGGCACCCTCCATAGAAGACGCAACCTGAGTTCAATCAAAATGAGGCCCACCTAGGCCTTGATTTTGGGTACTAGAAATTTGGCACCAAAGATACTTATGTATAATATAGGCCATACAACTGATCTGAAATTTTTTAAAATAACAAAGGTTTGTGTTTTATGCTGTAAAAGCATTCATATTGTTTTGATTTACAAGCCATAAAACCCCAAGGTCTTACAATCACTGCCAGTAGTCCAAACTCTTTTTTACTCAGCAGAGATGCCACTTTTCCTGGCTTATCAGGAATTCCTGATTTTGATTCCAAGATTTCTGTATTAAATTATGTTGAATTCCTGGGAAAATGTGTCTTTAAGTCCAGGTTTCCTGGTTTTTGTCGGCCAGTGAGTGGCATCTCTGCTACTGGCTATGCAGAGTTTTGGTCAGCTATAGTCTGTATGCAGCGGGTTTTCCTATTGATTGATTGTGAATGTGTATGATTTGTTTCCCACACAGTTATCAAAGATGCATTGGACCGTGACTCGACGCGAAAAGACGTAGATATGGAACGTGAACGAATAAATCTTATGGAACAGATAGCGGTCAGTTTAACCTAGACTTGCTCAAGTCTATTGATTTTAATTCCAGAGAAACAAATTAATGTAAAACACCTTCAAGACCTCTAGTGGCCTGGAGGGGTACTGGAGGAGGGCTGCCAGAGCTTAGGGGCTGCAGCCAGTCCAAGTCTCACCCCAATTTAGTCCTGTGGCACCTTTGTCACCTTTCACCTTTTCCATAATTGAATTACTCGGTCCATTAGTTAGGAAATTTTTTTTTTTTCTAAATTTCAAAAGCAATCTACAAATTCAAGGTATGGCTTATACCAATACTAAATTTTAGAAATGGTTAGGAAAAAAGACTTTTGCAAATGAACTTCTTTTGACTCACAAATTCGGGGATCGGCTTATATGCATGATTTTTCATGGTAGTTGTTTGATTACAGAGCAGTAAGGGAGACAGCCTACAGGTTGATGGTGATGGGGCGGACGACACGTCCATGAGAGACGTTACCAATAACATAGGCGCTATAGATCTGTTAGAGCGTACAGTACACAACACCAACCACTCACCAGGTAAGGCATCACTTCTACCCTTTAAGGGCCGCTGATGCAGGAGTGCATCATGCCCATTGGTCGTCATGATGCACCAATGAACTGTTGGCGAGTCTGCTCGCCAGCACTTCATTGGAACATCATGCCGACCATCCAGGAATGTATTGATTCATCCCTGTAGGATCGGCATGATGCATGAATGTAGCCCTGGCAAGTAACTCGCCAAGGCTGCATTCAAGCATCATGACGACCAATGGGCATGATGCATTAATGCATCAGCGGCCCTTACACAGCTAAGGGTTCTGTACACTCTAAAAAAAACAACGTAAAATCTGTAAAAATGACGCCGTGGCATCATTCCTGGAATTCATTCTCACACTTCAAAATTTACAAAAGTTATAATAATACGGCAAGCGCTGCTTACAAGCCATGACTTAAAGAGGATTTCAGAGCGCTAGTGCAGCCTAACGACTTTCTGAACTCAGCATACAGCTTATAGGCGTGGTTTTGACTCTATTGAATTTAAACAGTATTAATTTTCAGGCCCCAGGTACAGCTTATTTCCCTTGTCTCTGACAAAGGAATTTAATTCTCAACGAGTGATCGGGAGTTAGTTTTCGTGGCTCTTTCCCGGGCTGCAAAATGTTCCAGCCGCGTGGTTTCGAATCCCATCGAAAACGCGTTCACTGGGTGATGGCTTGGGGCAATCCTCGACAAATCTTAAGTCATATCATACCTCTGCGTTCCAGCCGTGTGGTTTCAAATCCCAACTACAGTGAATGCGTCCAACACCTCCGCAAGCCAGCGTTAGCGGCGGAGGTATGATTTGACCTAAGATTTGTCAAGGATCGCCCCAAGCCATCACCCAGCGAATGCGTTTTTGATGGGATTCGAAAAATGCTCCAATCACATTTGGATGCAAAGACAAGGGTTAGAGCATTCTCTAAAAGTCAAGATGCGGCTTAGTCTGGGTGTGGCTCATACAGTTGGTTATATGGTTGTAGGAGTCCAGGTTCTCCACCGACAAAAAAAAAGAAGAAAATCACACTGTAGAATCCGCCATCATTTTGACATATCAACAAGCATTACCGTAAAACCCCGGTCGTAAGTCAAATTAGTTTCCTTATTTTTTTGGTAAAACCAGCTGCTAAATTTACCCCAAACTCTACCCCTGGCTTATGACCAGAGTTTTTTTTTACGAAAACCCTGAAAAAATTGCCCCAAGACCAGCTTATCTGTTCATCCTTACTCTACCCCCAGCCTATGACCAGGGCCTACCCCCAGCTTATGACCAGGGCCTACCCCCGGCTTATGACCAGGGCCTACCCCCGGCTTATGACCAGGGCCAACTTATGTCTGGGGTTCTACGATAGTAATATCATTATAGCTTGTATTCTGAGAAAAAAAATTGCTTATAGCTTATGGTTTTTGTGAACTTCCAATTCATCGGCGGGTTTTTAACTAAAGGTGATCAGTGACAAATTTTGACTACCGTAAATCCTCGGTCACAAGCCGGCCCCGGTCATAAGCTGGGGGGGAGTTCAGGGAAATCATAAAAACCGGTTTTGGGATCAGATTTTTACCATTTTCTCTTTATTCTATAGTAAAAAAAAGGTCATAAGCCGGGGGGACTTTGGGAGAAATTTAGAAGCTGGTTTGGGCCCAAAATAGAAAAAAAAATCCGGCTTATGACCGGGGATTTACGGTATTAATCAGTATTAAATTAGGCCCCAAATTAATAATTTCCATGCCTCAAGTAAAGCTTACAACCTTTTCCATAGATGTGGCTTATATGTTGATGCAGGTTATGGACTTAAAACTATGCCATTATTTGTAGGATTGGGCTTAAAAAAGAGCCGGTGGGACGTAAAAGTTATGCAACTTTTAAGCAAGTGTGGCATCACAGCTATGCCATGCCTTCCTTAATTTTCAAAATCTTTAGTGAAAAATTTCGATATTGGGCATCATGATGCACAAATGCAGCAGTAGTTTTAACCCTTTAAGAACAGGATCATTTACACAATCTGATTATTGTTATCATGATCCATGAATGCAGCGGTATTTGTCTGCAATAATAATTAGTCAAAGTATGTCAGCAATACAATTTGTCAACAATTAGTCAGATTTGACTAATTGCTGACAAATAGTGACAGCTTGCTTTGCAGGCCGCAATTAGTCAAATCTAAAAAATATGATCAATCGGCCATTACAGCTGTGCTGTACATCTTACTCATACCTCAAGTCCTCACCATGCGCTTCCTCGTATGTTGATACAGCTTATAGGGAAGGTTTGATTTTTATGTTTTTATTCCACAGGTCAACCCATAGAGCATGAAGTCCACCCCCAGTATCCGACATCTACCGCTCTATCAGCCCATCGCCCAATCACACAGCACCCCGCGCCCAACCCACACCACACACCAAGGCACGTCCTAGACCGGCCCTATGCGATGGATGTCCAGCCAGTCCATCCCTCGTCAGCCAATGTTGTAGCTAACAATACGCAGGTAGCTGATACTGCGCCCCCAGCTACAGACGGAGTATGGGGAGGGCAGGAGTCCATACATCTAAACTCTATGGTGGAACCGGATGGTGAAATACCCGACAACCAATGCCCCAATAACCTAGTAGGTGGGGCTTCAGGCCAAGAGGGCGTGGCTCCAGGGCATGTGGGCGTGGCTTTAGGTCAAGTGGGTGTGGCTCGTGCTGAAATTGGCACAGCTCGGACACAAGCCCGGGAAGCGCTCAGTGACTGTTTGGGTACCCAAACCGCATCAACCCAGCCTCGTCCTGTTAATATGAGAACAACCAGTAATCACATAGACAATAGCCCCAGGACTGGTCGCCCAGCTGGTAACATGTCCAATTTAAGTCGACATAGTGCCCCATGTGTGAGCTCCCATGGAGGGACTGGGAGGACTCGGCTGCCTCACGATACCGAGACAGACGCACAACCGGAGAGTCTACAGTCTCCTACGTCACCTTTGGAAAACATGCCATCCACCGCCGAGTCATTCTCACGTAAGTGTTCTCACAAAGGAGATTTTGTTCCATAAACCTATGATAGTCAGACGAGGCCTTCATCATGATGTATGAATGTAGATCTGTTTACATGCATCATGCCAACTCTTCAGGAGATTGACATGTTGTGCAAAGGTAGTGCACCGTATCACTTTCTGAAGCGTTAGCTTCTTTTCTTCCCCCCCCCGCTTTAACAGCCTTTGTGCCTGCTGCACATATATTGTAAGTGCTCTTGTATAAGATGCGGCTAGTACCAGAACCGAAATATAGGAGGGTATTTTGTGAATAGTACAGGAACCTAAATATAGGAGGGTATTTTGTGAATAGTACCAGAACCGAAATATATGAGGGTATTTTGTGAATAGTACCAGAACCGAAATATATGAGGGTATTTTGTGAATAGTACCGGAACCTAAATATAGGAGGGTATTTTGTGAATAGTACCCGACCTAAATATAGGAGGGTATTTTGTGAATAGTACAGGAACCTAAATATAGGAGGGTATTTTGTGAATAGTACCCGAACCTAAATATAGGAGGGTATTTTGTGAATAGTACCCGAACCTAAATATATGAGGTTATTTTGTGAATAGTACAGGAACCTAAATATAGGAGGGTATTTTGTGAATAGTACCGGAACCTAAATATAGGAGGGTATTTTGTGAATAGTACCCGAACCTAAATATAGGAGGGTATTTTGTGAATAGTACCAGAACCTAAATATATGAGGGTATTTTGTGAATAGTACCCGAACCTAAATATATGAGGGTATTTTGTGAATAGTACCAGAACCTAAATATATGAGGGCATTTTGTGAATAGTACCCGAACCTAAATATATGAGGGTATTTTGTGAATAGTACCCGAACCTAAATATAGGAGGGTATTTTGTGAATAGTACCCGAACATAAATATAGGAGGGTATTTTGTGAATAGTACCCGAACCTAAATATATGAGGGTATTTTGTGAATAGTACCCGAACCTAAATATAGGAGGGTATTTTGTGAATAGTACCCGAACCTAAATATAGGAGGGTATTTTGTGAATAGTACAGGAACCTAAATATATGAGGGTATTTTGTGAATAGTACCAGAACCTAAATATAGGAGGGTATTTTGTGAATAGTACCGGAACATAAATATAGGAGGGTATTTTGTGAATAGTACCGGAACATAAATATAGGAGGGTATTTTGTGAATAGTACCGGAACATAAATATAGGAGGGTATTTTGTGAATAGTACCCGAACCTAAATATAGGAGGGTATTTTGTGAATAAACCTAAATATAGGAGGGTATTTTGTGAATAAACCTAAATATAGGAGGGTATTTTGTGAATAGTACCCGAACCGAAATATATGAGGGTATTTTGTGAATAGTACAGGAACCTAAATATATGAGGGTATTTTGTGAATAGTACCCGAACCTAAATATAGGAGGGTATTTTGTGAATAGTACCCGAACCTAAATATAGGAGGGTATTTTGTGAATAAACCTAAATATAGGAGGGTATTTTGTGAATAGTACCCGAACCGAAATATATGAGGGTATTTTGTGAATAGTACAGGAACCTAAATATATGAGGGTATTTTGTGAATAGTACAGAGATACCACTTTTCCTAACTTTTTAGGAATTCCGAATGTTTTTTATTTATTTCCTGTAGGCATTTCCTATTGGGGGCCCAGAAAATTAGGATGATTTCCGAATTTTCATTGATCAGTGAGTGGCATCCCTGATAGTACTGGAACCTAAATACAAACTCTGAAAATAGGGTAATTTGCACTATAAAACAGTACTGAATTTTAAAGCCTCGGATATGACCTTCAGAGATGAAAGTCTTCAGGGAATTCCCTGATTTCAGGGATTTTGAAGTTCCAGGGCCCTATACATTTATATAGAAACCCAAGTTTTTGGGGCAAATATTGGGCCATTTCAGGGATTTTCGGGCTCTGTGACTTTTATCCCTGGACCTTAAGGTTCTCCCAAAACCGGTGGTGCGGCTAACTTACGTTATGTGGGAATATGGCACACATCCATTCAAGTTTTCTTGCCATGAATATGACCTGTGCTTTTAAAATAGCCACTCACTGTGCTTTGTGTTGTATTATAGGGACGGGTAATGGAGTGCCGCCAGGTTACCCACCACACATACACAGTTCACATCCGCCACACCAGGGGGCACCACCTCACAACCAGGTAGGTGCTTATAAAGAAATTATTTATATTTAAGATATTTCTCATTAATTCACACTACGACTCAACAAGAATATCTAGATTCCTGCCGATTTTGTCTTTCCAATTTTCTGAGGGCCATCATGGGCCGACAGGAATCCTAGGTAATTCCTGAGAAAACTACAGGCTCAAAGCCAAAACTGTGGGTCAATGGCTCCCGAACCAGCATTGGTATCTACCCCTACTTGGTATCAAATCACTCAAAATTGAACTCAATGTGCCTATTATACATGAGGTGTCCCTTATATCAGGGGTGTGAAATCTCCGCGGAAACGCAGAATTCCGCGGTTATGATGCTCTCAGGGGTCATTCCTGAGAGCTGTGCAAATTCACTGAGAAAATGTATTACCATTTATATTGGGGGGGGGGGGCTTAGAATTTTTTCCAATCTTAAGTTTTGTTGTCATGAGAAATCAGAAATCTGAGTATCCTAGTGGTAGGTTTTAGCCTCTCTGTACAAGAGAAGATGGCATGTGTCCAATTGACTATTTAAATGACTTTTATATAATGTTAAAATGTAAACTAGAAATCATTGCGAAGTAGCTTCAGAGGAATTGGATTTTAGGATTTAACACCCCTGCTTATATTAAAGTTTTACATGTCTCAATATATCATGTTATCGTTGTAGAACCTCCCCGGGTTCATGAAGGATTTCATGCCAAAGTTCAACATCGAGATGCCTGACTTCTCCAAGTGTAACTCATACGTTATGCACCAGAGTGGTGAGTGTTATCTGGTCAATTTATTTTTTATCAGAAAGACTAAAACTCAAAGTACGCTGTGGCTTATAAATAATTTTACAACTTTCCTCAAATCGCTACCACGTTCTGAGAGCTCTTCATAATATGGATTTCTTTTATAGTACAAAAGAAAAGAATACTGTTATATGGTCAACCTGGATGCAGCACGCGGTTTAAACACGGGATTTTAGCTTATAACAGTCTGCCAAAGCCAGGGTGTGGCTTATACCAAATTCGACGTAATTAATGTGCGCTTAGAAAAATATATGCAGATGAATTTATCATTGGGCTTTAAAAATCGGAAAGATTTTGGGCCATGAAATATGAGCAAATGCAGGGGGAGTGTACTTATTTTATATTTGGGTAGGTGTGCTTCTTACCTCAAATATCGTATAATTGGGGTTTAACGGTATAGAAGAGTGTCATGAATCCTGTGTGTACATTTCCAGGTGAACTTGGTACGACCGTCATCTGTAACTCTGAGAACAGTAAGGGTAAAAACAACATCCAGATCGGTAAGAACAATGTCATGCACGTCTACACGGCACCCCGTACTGGGACCGGAACACACGCACCCCGACCTGCTGCACCTGTATCTGCTCCTGTACCCAGGGACGGCATCACACGTAAGATTGGAATTTATAAATTTAAAATTCATTTATCATAAATCGCATTTTAAGTAGAACTATAGGAATGAAATGAAAAAATGTGCAAGAGGATCACTAGAAATAAGTATAAGAAATGAAATAAAAAAAAAGGCTCATATCCTCACTCTTTTCTTTTATGAAGAAAAGGTGTCCACAAAGCTGAAAATAGATTTTGCGCAGCCTTATCGAATTAACCAAAAACCCCTGGTCATAAGCCGGGGTAGAGTTTGATGTAACTAATTGTATAAACCCATTTTTTTTGGCATTTTTAATGAATTTCTGTAACCTAATATAATAAAATCCCGGTCATAGGCCAGGGTTAGCCCTTGGTGTAAAGTTATAAGCTGGTTTATGACAAGGGTTTTTAGATAAGACCATTCTTATGCCCCCGCCGTATTCCAGGTTCGACAAAGCCGTTGGACAGCGCCAATATGGACCTAGTCAGTAAACACCTGGGGCGCTACTGGAAGGCACTCGGGAGGAAACTCGGCTTCTCCAGCGGTGAATTGGATCAGATTAATGCAGACTACCACACCGATGGACTGGAGGAGAAAATTCACCAAATGTTGGCCAAGTGGAAAGTTAAGGAAGGCCGCGGGGCGACTCTTGGTGTTCTTGCCACCAAACTCTGGTCCATTGAGCGGTACGGCCTCGCGGCTATGTTAAAGTAATGAACTGTGACTGATGAACTGTCTCTACTGTAAACTCTTGCTTATACAGGTACGAGAATCAGAGGACTGAAAACAGGATTCTGTAGGACTAGCTTATAGAAGAACAGTCGTGTCTATTGGCCATTAGCTGGTCTGGAGCTGGTTCCGGCGACACACACTGATAAGAATTGATAAGATGGGACCAGCATGTCCCTGGAAGTGGGTGTTAACCAGGGACAAGTTACCCATCATGGTATGTGTTATCGGTGGGATTTACCTCAACCAGCAAAATTCAAAATGGCGGCTCCACTAGGCCTCCATACTGAGTTCTATACATACCTGGTGCCATATATCTCCCCAAGTATACCGATTTAGCAGGATTAATTATCGGCCAATGGAATAATCCTAACAATTCACTGTGGGCCTCTTGGGGGGCAGGTGGTACCTATCTGATAACTGTTATCAGTGATAACCGCTGGTTCAGCAATGACTGCGGCTATTGGACAACCTGCTACCTCGGTATACACGAGCATCCATGACCCCATGATGCACCTAGAAGGATCAGCACAGAGCCAGGGTGCGTCTTATACAAGAGGTCAAATATTATATTGAAGAGCGCCAAAGTCCACAAAAGCAGGCGCCTTCGTCCACTTAAAATTGATAATCAGCTTTGCGGACACTTTTTGAAAAATGGTGGGAGGCTTTTTACCTTATTTTTTATACCATTTGTGTAGAATGAGGACGGAAATCTTTTAATTTTTTACTCCATATCTGTTCACAATTTTCTATAGATATTTGTCAAAAGGGATACCGTTTATAATGAATCCAGTGGTACACATGTTTTCGCATCAAAAGGAGGAGTAAAACGCCTTTTAAAGTATATTTCTACACCAATTAGTGGCTGAGATGATGATTTTTCCTATTTTTTTCCCTTAGACATTTCCGTGGGAGTGGCCCTTTTTTCTCAAAAAAAAAGGAGAAAAAGGGTGCGGGCGGTGTCTGCAAAGCTGATAATCGATTTTAAGTGGCCTTATGGGATTTCTATCAACTTAGGGTGTGTCTTGTTGGGTCTAAGCGGGACTGGAGCTGGTTCCTGGCGACAGGCCCTGATAAGATGGAACCAGTTTGTCCCTCGAAGTGTTTTTTATCGAGGGACAAGGTACCCATCATAACATGTCTCATCAGTGTGTTTTGCCTCTTTTAGCAGAACCAGCAAAATTCAAAATGGTGGACCCACTTGGTATGGGTCTAGATTCCTATATGTGAGGTACATCATATAAGCAGCTATTTGTGGTAGAATCACGAATAGTCCTGCTAGTCCAATCGCTCGGTTGATATGTTGGATACCGGTGCATAGAGGACTTACAGTTAGAAGTGCATGCATCTCCGCTGTGCACATATAAGTAAATCAAGGCATTGATGAATACATGTACTTGCAGATTAAGTGTCTTTGAAATTCTGTTCTTCTCTCATACATTTTTGTTTGCACAGATTATAGTATTATGCATATTATATATATCAATGTTGATACTCGCTGGAAGAGTAAGAGATTACAACGCAGGGCCATGTGTTCCTTTAGATATTTTTTCATTGACTCTTCAATTAAGTATGGCGAATCTATAAGTGGATCATATCCATTGATCATCATGATGAACTAAGGTCACACCAAAAAAAATAAGTTGGTCTATGGATTTGGGTTTTGAAAAAAATGGTGCGAGAGAGCGATTTTTTTTTTTTTTTTTTTTAAGAATTTTTTGATGTCCAATGGATTCCTTGCTGGAAAAGTTAGGTGAGCAAAAAAAAATTATTTAAAAAAAATTGCCAAACATCACAAGAGAAAACTTGTAGAAAGTGAAGCGAGCGAAATCCGTACACAAGATTTTTTTTCAAAGAAAAAAATTTGTATTTCCGAAAATTCGTAGACCCGCTTATTTTTTTTGGTGTGGCCTAACTACCTGGTAGATGCTGGCAAGCAGACTTACCAGCACTTTGTTTGGGCATCGTGCCTACCCCTAGGATTGTATCAACCCGGATAGCATCATGATGCACGGATGCAGCACCCGCAATTACTGCATTCATGCATCATGATGACAATGTCAACGAGTCCGTAAATGATGAATAAGGATGAATACAGACGAATCAGGAATCCAGTTTGATATCCACTTTATTCATTGAAGTCCACGAGGTATAGTTGGTGATACAGTATAAAGGTGCCCAACAGTGTCCAAGCCTAGCCCTTGAGCCAAGGGCCTTGGTCTCACGTGAGGGTGTGAGGTATGAAGTATGGAGGTGGAAAGATGAGTGAGCTGCTCCCTCCACAGGTATTTGTAGTAGGAGCTGCTCACCCAGCTCATCCTAAAAATAGTATCAGGTGAGCTAAATATAGTAACTGGGGAACTCCAGTGCAGGTATGTAGGGGGGATCCCAAACATAGCACTGGGGTTCACAGAGTTCAGTGTGGTTCTAAATATAGCTGCTGGGAACTCCCGGTATGCTGTGAGCTGCTCATGATCAATGGGCATGTCCTCCAGCAGGAGGAGTTGTTTCTAAACATTGTCTGCTAGGAATTTCCAGCATGCAGCGAGCTGCTTGTGATTGACGGCGTATCCTCCAGTGGGAGGAGGCGGGGTCACTGAGTGCAGTTGACGCCGCCAGCCTTTGGTCTTTGGTATGGCTTGGCTTGTGGGTAGACTCGGACACTGGGTTACATGGTAGAGTCAAGGTGAAAAATACATATGATAAGTACAATACCTATAACGGTCTACTGACAAATCCCCACATTCCTACTCGATTCCACGCGAGGTTTTAAGGAGGAAGTTCGTGAGAAAAGGTCTACTGACAATATGTTTGATGTGTAATAATAGGTATTACTTTTTATCATTTAGGTTGAAAGTTTACAGTATTAAGGAGATATTTAATATTGGTTTTTGGTTGAACCTGAATAATTTATAAACAGTACAAAACGAAACTGTGCCAAAGAGGTGTTGTTTGTAATTTTGACAAGAAGAATATGGAAAATTTAGGTCGTGGTAGGATACAAGGGCTGGATTATTTATCTAGCACTAAAGTTCACAAAAAGATAAAGGAAATAAAAACTATCCTAAAACATGCAGTTATTGGCTTTAAGGCAGACCTTGTGGTAGACAAGTTAATACTGAAGTTTGTTTCAATACCGGTAGGCACTTATTATTTAGGTCTTGAGCCAATATACAATACAATATAATAAATAAAAACAGAGGTAAGGTAATTGATGACTGGCAAGTCGATCAATCATTCCTTATAATACTGGTAAGGCTTAGGGAGTCTGAAGGCTTTTAGGTGATATGTTTAAGGAATTTTCTAAAAAAAAAATTTTGGATTTTTGGTCTTTTATTTATCTGTAGAAGTTTCTGTTAATTTGTAGAAAGGTTTGTCTTAGTTAATGGAAAATTTTGCATGTTTTAGCCTTCAGTCTACCTGGGGTTATCATTGGCTGAAAAGGACAAGGTTAATACAGAAAATAAATGGTGGCTCTGGCTGATATTTGGATTGGATCTTAGTTGATCCTGCAAAAATACTGGTTGCCAGCGCTTCCTTGTAAAAATTTTTAGAAAAATATAAACTAGCTAAAACCCATAAATATTTGACATGGTTGGGTTTGAAAAGGTACAGTGTGAAAAAGAAAAAGAACTTTATGGCATCTTAAGATCACAAAAACCTGCTGCCTGGCTTGTGTTCTTCATAATGTTCTTATAAAGGAAAATAAATGTAAAAATGCAGCGTGTTTTCATGGTTATGTATCATAGCCTTATACAAACAAGAAAAACTGGCTTTAAAAATCAGTTGACTAGGCTGACTGAGTCAGTGTTCATAGTGTCCATGGGCGGTCGGTGAGTGAAGTGTGCCTCTACACTTTTAGTCCATAATTCTAAAGACAGTTTCAAAAATAAATAAAATTAATAAAGGATGGTTATTATGTTATTGGCTAGCCAATAACATAGTCACATAAGGGGAGTCGATGCAATGGAATGTGGCCAAATGGGTAGACTTGCCCACATAAAAGTCCTTAGTGTTCACATGGGATTAGACTGAGACAAGTAGCTTGGACAAGTCTAAGGTACCTGGATCTAGGGGTTGAGGTAGCTTCGTTAAAAGTTTTAAGGACAAAACCCAGTTTAATATTTCAAATCTGAAAGAGGTATTTGTCATGTTACAAGAGGATTTTAAAATGTCAGGATGTGGTAAAGTCATTAGTCATTATAATGACAAAACTCCTTTGTTAGATGGAAGTTATACATGTATTAGGATGAAAAAGTAAAATGCACAGATTGTCTCAAGGTGAGTTTAGCTTTAAGAGAAATAGCCATGTACATGCTCACACATCTGGATGGACCAGATATAATCCTCTTAATTAGGTAGTAATTATGTCATTGGCTTATTGGAAGGAGAGGTTCCAGCTTGCTGCACAAGGGGTTGAGTGGGTTGTACTGTTTACCTGTGACCATTAACCCCTTCAGGGCCACTTACATGTATAATAGTATAAACTGTAGCTATGATGCAGGATGTGAAGTGTTATATTATATTTGCATGTAGCATACCACTTTTGCATGTACATGTAATTTCATATAGAGTCTAGCCCTTTGAACATAGAAACCAATAACATCTTAGGGCTGTGAAATAGCCCTAACCTTAAACATTTTTGAAATTATTTTCTTCTTCTATGGCGACTTTGGTTTACAAGACCCTTTGGTGGTGGGTCTTGGTGGTTAAAGACGTTTGGGTTGAGGGAGCGACCTAGTGAGGGTCTTCTCCTGGATCTGGATTTTTTGGTGTTGGGGACAAAGTTTACGATTTTGCTGAGATGCATTCTGCTAGGCTTGCCTGAGTCAGGCTGCAAATTCAGATCGGAACTGTATGCAGGGTCCATGTCTATTGGTTCTGCTGAGAGGGAGGTGCTAGAGTCACTATCCTCCTCAGATGAAGCTTGGTTAATTTTGGGTAGGGGTCTCCAGACCTGGGTCGAGCCAATTGTTTTGAAAGTTTCTGGTCTATTGTCTTTGTTGATGTTGCATGGGCAGCTGTAGCTGTACATCAAGTGGGGACAGTCTGTTCCCAGGTTGGCAAATTTAGTAGGTGGCCCTATTGGAGAGCAGACTCGTGTGCTCCAATGGGGCAGGCCGGTTGGTATGGGCGTGCCTGGTCTGCTGCTATCTCCTGCTGGCCTGTCAATGCGGTCTCCGCCTCCTCGATTAGGTCGTTGGCCTCTGTATTGAAAAACAGAACAAGAGAAGGGGGATTTTTAGTTGTAGGGTCGATCACAGTGCACGGACTACAAGGCGACCAACAAAAATACCAAATTGACAGGTAAGGCAGTGAATTTAGGCAGTGCATATTGATGTGCAGTGTCAACGAGCCGGTGTAGACTCATGGCAAAATGTGAGCGGGAAACTGGAATATCCAGGGTCCAGGTTAGTTCTGCTGCGCGGCACGGGTAGCGCCACTGCATGGGGATCTGTTCTTATTTAGTTCAAGCGATAAACATTGGCTGGCGCCACTGAGCTGGCGTTTGTTCAGCGTTCGTGTAAGGGCATGGTCAAACGGCATGGTCAATGGTGTAGACTTGCCATGGACTCATTGGGTTCATGAGTGAGGGTTGTCCCAACTTTTGGGTTAGGTGGTTTTGGGTCCTAAAGGTGGGTAAGGTGTGATGGAATTTTGAATTTTGGCGATGCGCTTTTCGAAAAATAAGGTCCAAAATTAACTATATGCTCCCGTTTTGGATCCTGATATAAAAAGGAGCGGGGGCTATTTTGGGATCAGAAGGCGACCGAAAGCTTATTGGGAGATACCCTTAACTTTGACGGCTAAAAAGGAAAGGAGGACATTTCAAGTCGGGATGATTGTTCGTGCCCGAGTTGTCACCATGCCTTCGGGGTTGGTGGTCCTGGCCATAGTGGCCGTAGGCTACTTCGGGTGAGTACTGACATGAGAGCTGATTTTGAAATTTGAGATGGTGAGCAACTCATTGGTGCGCCGGTGGTCTGACACTGTGCTGTTTCTTATGTTTTTAGTGTCGTGCTTCTGTGGGTTATCGTGGGGTGGTCTCCTCCCCACTGCCACCGGGTCGTTGGCCCTTTTGATGGCCCGGAGGGAGGCTCGAGCGGGCCCTGCACCGTTTTTGGTTAGAGTGGACGGTATGTATAGTCTTAATTTGCTGAATTTTTGGGTTGCGGTAGCTGGGGTTTTATTGAAATCGGGTTAGGTAACTTAGGCTGGAGTTTATTGAATTCGAGTTTGGTAACTTAGGGCTGGAAAGAAAAGAAAAGAAAAATTTTGGAATTTGGAATTTTGGCATGAGTGGTGGCTTTTTATAAGTGGGGATATTGATTCTGATTTCAGAAATTCGGTCGTAGGCGGGCGACGGGTATGATCTTGAAGGATCAGGTCGCGATGATCTATGGGAGGATGATTGAGGGAGAACGATGAAGAAGAAGAAGAAAAATCAGAAGGTGGCACTGCCAAATGCGGATATATGATTGAACTGTGATTTATATGATGAAAAAACTGTGATAACCATACGTGCCATGAGCCTGATTTACTGTGATTTGCCAATAATATATAAGAAGTCCACCACCAGTTAGAAGTTATGTTGTCTATTCTGGGCTTCTAAATTGGCAAGGGCGGGCTTTCAATTCTCATGCGGGTTGGTATTGTTAACTTGGGTCGAAAACAAGTCTAGTGATATTGCTAACACGTGCTTATGTTATTGTTTTGACGCAGATATTGAGTGCGGGTGTCCTGACTGACGTTAAGTTGTCATGCCAACGTGGGAAAAATGAAAGAGATCTGACGTTGGGGAGGCCGACGGCAGTGGTGAGACGCAGCGCCAGCGTTCTGACGCAGCGTTTGGCGGGGAACCAGACGCGACGTCAGAAACAAGATGGCGACGTCTCATCGTGCAGTGGGCCTTCACAGTGAGTCGAAATAACTGTGTTATTGTGGGTCGAAACTGTGCTATGGTACTGGAGATGTTGTTAAAGGTTTAAATTGTGGGTGGGGTCGGGTTTTAGAGCTATTGAGGATGGGGATGATCCCCACATGAAGGTGTTAGATGGGGCTATCCGGTGGATTGGGCGACCGGGAGAGTCCATTGCCAGGTTATATGGGGGGTGGCCGGCGGTTAGTTGATCCCCACATGAGGATCAAAGTAGGTTTCTGATGAAAACTTACCGCGGGTCGATGTTGAGGGTGGTGTGAGCATCATCTCTGGTGGTTTGTACATGTATTTGCCCGTTTTTGGCTGATGCCGGAGTGGGGTGTACTTAGTGAGCTCTGCCGGGGAGTCATGGCGATCAGCTGGCCAGGACTCACAGGGTAGCTGTATGGCTGAGTCAGTGTCACTAGAGGCCAGTTGGAAGTCGGGCTGTCCTTCTGAAGAGATGACCACTGTCATGTGGTGGGCTCCCTTCAAGATTCTGTACAGTGGTATTCTCCATAGAAGTGGTACCGGAGGATAGCGCTGCAGCGGGATCTGCCGGACTTGTCCCCCGATCATCGTCCTGATGTCGGACTTCCAATGGAGATCCAAGTGTCTGCCTAGGGGTGCCGTAAGGCAGGCTGGGGAGACCTTAGGGGCTGTGATGGTGGGTGCCCAGAGATTTTGTCCATAGATCATCTTGCCAACGGTGAAATCAAAGGTTTGACCGTTAGCATGAATCTTGGCCACAATTGAAGGTGTCCAGTGTCGCAGGCATCTCTTGGCGGTACTCCATGTGATGTATAGGAGGGTTGCCATTAAAATCCAGGTGAACATGTTCTGGTAGCGGTCAGGCGACTGTACATATTCTAGATCTGTGTCTGGGGTCGTTGGTGGGGCTGGCCAGTCCTTGTTAGCCTGGCGTATCAGATCTTTAAAACGATCCCAACTCTCCGCATTAGCCATCTTGGGTGTTCGGGTTGCTGAGACTAGTGTGATAAAGCGCGCCAACTGATTGACACGAAGATGGTTCTTAAGGGTTAATGCGCAGCAAAGTAGTGCCAGGAGGGGTGATACCAAGTGTATCCAAGGTGAGAACTAGAGGTGATATCCCAGATGCATCAGGGAGTTGGTGGATAGGAGGGCGGATTGGTCCTTAAGTCCCTGTGCGGCTCTTTTAAGGGTTAGGGTGTCTTGAAAGAGGGGTGCTATTTTTTGATTGTGTAGGTGTTTTAATTTTTCAAAATTGGGCAGGTGGAGGGTCTGGGTAGTGGTTGCCATGGTGATGCCGGAAACATTGGCTGGAGGTTGACCAAAATGTCGCCACAGTGGTAAATTGAAATAGGCCTTTGATATGGGTTCTAGGGTGAAATTTTGGGTGCAAGAAAAATCAGAATTGGTTAAAATCATGCCGGCATTTTTAATGGAGCACAGGCATGGGACTGAGATGACTGAGTATGCGCTATTTTTAATTTCGACTTGGCCTGAATCTGTGCATTGGAGCATAGAAGTGGGATGGTCAGTTATTAACAGGAAAGTGCTGTGAGATAGGGGTTGGATAAGATTTGGTATGGGTGCTGCCATGTGTGCTTTAAAACTGCAGGTATGGTGCACCGCCTCTGGTAGGTCTAAAAATAAGGATAGAGTGCATGTGGGGTGTGTGGCTGACAATAGGGGTAGGGGTAGGTTACAGCTGATAAGGTGGCCGAGGTCACACATATCCAGGTCAGCTTGTGTAAACTGTATGTAGTGTGAGTGGGTCTTGGACATAGCCAAGTAGCCGGGAAGTGGCTCCACCTGGGTGTGACCTACTGACTTAGTGTCGGAGGTGTCGAAAGGTACGGGGAAGGTTTCTATTCTAAATATAGAAAAGGTGCTTCCCCCTCTGGTTATGGGTACTGGTATGGTTATTAACAGGCTCGAGTTATGGCTCCAGTGTACATGTACTCGGCGCTGATAATAATAACTTATGGGTAGGCCTTCTAAAATAATGCCGTGGTGTGCCTCGTGCAGGAGGCTGGATAAATTGTTTAAACCTAAACTGAGGTTGTCTTGTGTGATGATGGATTGGGGTAGGGTGCCCTCAAGTAGATTATTAATGGTTAAGAGCAGATTTTCCAAGTCGCTTTGGAGGTCAATTAAAGACTCTATTTGAGAATTTGCTGCTGTGAATAACATGGAATAGAAGGTGTCTTGTCTGGATTGGAGTTCTAATTTTAATAATATTGATGAGATGTTTGAATTTAAATGCTCTAATTTTCCGGAAATAAAAGATAGAGCATCATCAGTGTCGTTTTGAAATTTTGAGAAGATGTTGACAGAATTGTAATTAAATTCCGAAATATTTAACAAGAAATGTGTGGCTAATTCTACCACGTGCATTTTGGTGGCTAACTTTTTATCCAGGTCAGACATTTCAGAATTCAAAATATCAATTTCTGGTTGGGTCCCGAGGCCTATTGAAGCTCTTAAAATGTCACCAATGACTTGGCCGGGGGCATTTCTGGCTTTTCTGACGTTTGGAGGTGAAATCAATTTTGACAAGGTTTTTAGTTTTGTTTTTGACTTGGAGAATAGGCTCTGTATCATGTTATCTAGGGCATGGGCTGTGTGCTTAATATATTGGGGTGCATCAGTGCTGATGAGTGGGCTGAGTAGTTCTGGCTGACTTAGGTTCTGGTCAAGGGTCAAGTTCAGGCTGAAGGTCAAGGGATAATCCATGTAATTGGCTAGTAATGTTTGGGGTAACTTGGTAAACAGTGCGCCATAGTTGGGTCTGAAGATGGTGTTCAGATTGTTATCTGATGTTGAGGTGCAGCCGAGGAGCAGATGTAAGAATATACAGACTGCTAGGATGGCTGCTGCTCTAGAAAATGAGAAAAATTGAAAATTTTGAGGATTTTGAAAATTTTGATGGTGGGGTTCACTTTAAAAAATAACATTAGCTTAGTCACAAAAATGGGGTGTTAGTGTCATACTAGTAATTGGCATGATCAAGTTGTCATATGAGAAATATCATATGACTAGTGGTGTATGGAGTAAATATAGCAGGCTCATAATAAATAGTGTTATTTCCAGTTGTCACTGGTTTATTCAGCTTTAGGCAACATGTAAGAAATATCAATCATACAGTAGTTAGTATGTAGGTAATTTGCACATACAGTAAACATACAGTAATTTATAAAGTATAATGTTCAGTTCCACTCCACCTGTGAGGTATTAATAATACAATGTCCAGCATAGTTCTAGGTGGGTTCCCACACCTAGCTCCTGACCTGCTGCTTAGAGGAATAGTGTAATAATGAGTAACTTTACCCTCTGGTGGAAGTCTTGAAGAAGATAGCCTCTGGCCACTAATGGTAGGAAACCAATGCCTGTCTAGCATAGTTTCACCATAGTGCAGTGGTATAGCAGGTAGCAGGAGATGACTGGAGATGTTACCTCTAGAGCGGTTCTTGGTGATGTGTCTTCCTGGAGGTGCAGACAGGCTATTTGTAGCAAATCTTGGAAAAGCACCTCCAGACTGACTGGAGCCAGCAGCATCTGCCTAACTCTACAATTGTTTGAGGGGACTCTTTCAAGTGTCACAGGGGGACAAAGGACCCCCATGGACGCCGCTATGCCCCCCATTGTCTTGGTCGGTTCTGCATCTTTAGACCCTCATATCTCGGTCGTTTATGCGTTTATAACCGCCATTTTGGGCATGCGCGGAGTTGAATATGCCAAGTTTATAATGCCCGCTGGATAGGCGCGTAATTCGCGCCGGTTTGTCTGTAGTGCACTCGGAGCTCCTTTCAGTCTCCATGGCATAACTTCCTTAATAATGGGAGTTCCGCCTTGATCTTGGGCTCATTTTGACCGTCTAATTATGGGCTTTCCATAAATGCTTTGATATTTGACCTAGCTCGCTCAGGAGCGACGCTAGAGCGACCGGAAGGTTATGGCGTCGTGCTTATGTAACCCATTGTTCAGTCCTTAGAGTGCTCAGACACTCATGACGGCGTCAGCGGTGCTCAGGCACCCGTGACGGCCGGTTGCATTCACTTACAAGTTATTAATTTGTGCATTGAACCATGAGGTCGCACACTGAGACCCTCATTTTTATTATATTGTGCAGTGAACCATTAGGTCGGACCCTTTGATGTCATAAACTCTGTCTAACTGACTTGGTTTGGTGTGCAGTGGGGCATGAACGCTCTTATACAAAGTTTGAGCGCTCTTATAGCTCTTAGAACCAACCTATGTATTAATTTCATAGATATTCTTTGATTAATACAATAATATGTTAGAATTTATGGAATAATAAAATGGTATATCATAGAATACTCCCTCTCCCCCAAAAGAATGCGAAACTCCGTCATTTCGCCGAGGGAATGTACAATTTATACAATTTTTTACCTTATTTTGGAGTTATATACTGTTTTGTAAGAGGATTTGAAGTGATGGGGAGTGCTTCAAATGCAATTTTTGTGGTAGAGGTTTGTCAGTATAAACAATTTTCTCCTGGGTATAAGTACATTTCCGAGTTTCTATATCTTACCATACCTGAGCTTTTTTGCTTATGTGACATCAATATTGGGTACAATTTCCCATTTTTATGTACAACATACAATTTGGCAAATAGTGTGCAATTTTGGCAATCAATATTCAATTTAGCGTGCAAATTGAACATAAATGACAATTTCAGTGTGCAAATTTACAATTTCGCGTGTAATTGCGTTCAATTGACAATTTCAGTATGCAAATATATAATTTTTGCGTACATTTGGCAATTTGAGTGTGCAAATATATAATTTTCGCGTATATTTGGCAATTTTAGTGTGCAAATATATAATTTCGCGTACATTTGGCAATTTTAGTGTGCAAATATATAATTTTCGCGTGCATTTGGCAATTTTAGTGTGCAAATATATAATTTCGCGTGCATTTGGCAATTTTAGTATGCAAATATATAATTTTTGCGTACATTTGGCAATTTTTGGGGTACAAATATATAATTTTTGCGTACATTTCACAGTTTTAGTATGCCAATGTATAATTTTGCGTTCAATTGATAGTTTCTGTATGTACATATATAATTTTGCGTACAGCTTGGATACACATAGAAATGTTGATTTTCTAAAAATCTGACTTCAGTGTATGAATTGGGTACAGACATACAGTATAATGTGCAACATATAATTCAAATGTAAATTGGATACAACTTACAATCTAGTGTGCAAACATGCAATCTTTGTGTGCAAAATTGGGTACAAGTGTACAATCTGGTGTGCAAACATACAATTTTAGTGTGCAAATTGGGTACAAGCGTACAATCTGGTGTGCAAATATACAATTTTAGTGTGCAAATTGGGTACGAGCGTACAATCTGGTGTGCAAACATACAATTTTAGTGTGCAAATTGGGTACAAGCGTACAATCTGGTGTGCAAACATACAATTTTGTGTGCAAATTGGGTACAAACGTACAATCTAGATTACACTATTCAATTTATGGGATTTGAGACAAATTTTTCCGAGGGCCGGAAAAACAAAGTACTTCATGTACAATAGGCTAGTTTGTCTCTGAGTTACTCATTGATTTTGCTATATGGGTGTATTAATTGGCAATTTCGGCAGTGGGCCGCTGCTTAATTGACTTTTCCCCTAGCCTTTTGAGTATGTGTCCCTGAAAGAGATTTATTTGGTGAGTATCTTAAGTAAACATGTTTTATGTCAACAATTTTCTCAACAAAAAATTTTTTTTTTGTTCATTTTTTTTTTTTTTCCAACAATTTACTTGGATACCTAAAGTGTGTTACTTTAAGTAAACCTTGGCATAGTATACAAGTGCTAGTGGGTACAAAAACTGTCTTAGTTATCTACCTGCATTCATGTATATTAATGTTAGATTTGTACAATTTTACAATTTGTAATTTGCAATTTCGCAATTTTGCGCGTATATGCGCGCATTAATCATCGGTTTTGTGAGAATACCATAGATTTTCATATTATACATCAACAAGTGGCTGTGTATATAATTTTTTTTTTTTTTTTTTTTTTTCTAATACTTTGATAATTTCATTGACAGTGGAGGTGTGTCAGGAGTGAGATGTGAGTCTCCTCCCTGGTGTGCTCATGCAGTGGTGGCACTTGAGGTGTTAGGTGCCAGATTCTGGCATGTGTCTGTGGCAGTGCCTAGCTTGGTGTCAGTGGACAGTTCAGGGTGGGGGGGGGGGGTGTGTGTGTCCATTTAAGGAGTGTGTGGCTGGTATTGGAGCATCAGTTCCTCTCTGGAAGTCACTGCTGTAGTACCATGGCCCACCTACAAGCTCTCTTTGCTCTGCCTGTCCCCCAGGTGATGGAGGTGGGGAGTCCAGCTAGGGCCCTGGTTGAGTCTAACCAGACCATCCATTATGGGTACATAGTGAGTAATTTCAAGGAGATCATTGAGCATGGTGATGTGATGGTCTGTAATTACTCCTGCCATTATTTCCTGGGCTCAGCCTTGCGTCGGGGGGCCACTGTGGCCCTTCTGACTAGGGCCTTGGGTAATATGGGTTTCTGGCCCATGGATTGTAACCTAGGGCCGCGGGAGCGAGTGCTATGGGATTATCTGTTGGCGGCATCCCTCCTCGATCTTGCGGCATCCGGGAATCCATCCACGGCTGCCGAGTATGGACTGGGGATGCTGGAGGCCCGGCTCGCTGAGTGGGAGCAGGATCACGGCCATATGTATGGCTCGGACTCGGCCCCGGACTCTCCCATTGATGTTGAACCCGAGGATCTGTGGTAGGATCCCGACTGACTGAAACCTAGGGTGTAAAAACCCGCCATCCCAAAGGCCCTTTTCAGGGCCGGCAAATTGTCCGAAAAGTTCTGAATACTGTCTCTGATGTGTTGTCTCCTGGTGGTGGACTGGGGGCAGCCTAGGCTGTGGGCAGTCTAGGCTGTTTCCACAGTCACCGGGGAGGGCTGGTGGTTTAGAAAATTAGCAATAGTCTGCATGTTTGACCTTGCGGTCTCCTCCTGTTGTTCGTCAATAATTATATCTGTTGCATTTTCCAGTGCTGTCATGGTCACCGGGCTGGTGCCACAATCATTCTGGAGAAGCATGGAGTAGTACAGTCCTTTGTTTTTAAGGGCTGGTATAGTACTGAACCTAGTGCGCCAAGGTAGGTGTATCACCTGAGGGAGGTGATAAGCAAATTCTCCTCTCTGTGTTGTTATAACTGCTGGTCCATTCCAGGTAAATATAGCCTTAGGTAGTGGGAAGGTTTTAACCACTATATCCTTATAGGTAGGGGCAGCTGCTGATTTAATCTCATCAAATTCATGTGGTATTGGCCTCAAGGGTAGCGCGAAGTTTGAGTCTCCACAATATATTTTAAAATATATTGTGGGGTTTGTGCGCTTGGCCACATTTTTCTTGCCACAGTGTGTCTGTGCAAATTTCTTAAGGTACTTCATTATTCTGTAGGCTGAGTAGATGGTCAGGGTGAATAATATAGCAATTATCAGGGTGTGGGTTTCCTGAATTGTGAGGAAAGGGGTGTGGGTTTCCTCTGTAGGGGTTAGTTTGGTAGGATTCTTATCTGGGAGCAATTTGTGTAGGGGCAGCTTGGTGACTAGTCTGAATGCTTTGGCTGTAGGCAGGTAGGCTACAGTTCCTCCTAGTCTGTACAGTTTGAGTAGTATGTATACTATAAAAATGTGAGCTGATATCCCTAGGATGAGTGCTAAGCTTTGGAAGATTGGATGCTCTGTAACTTGACGTAGGTATGATTCCTCGTAGCGCGTTTCCATTTCCTTATTAAGGTTGGAGGCATCTTTTAATACTGTTTTAGCAAAGGGCTCTAAATTTAGTTGAGTAATATCATCCATGATTGGATTTTCCTGTAGTTTTTCTAAGGTCCTAGAAAGGTTTACTACTGGGAGATTTGGAAGATTCTCTCTTTCATCTGGTTTGGTTTCAGAAATTTTGTTAAGTGCTGCCATGAATGGTAAATTAATTGTCTTGAGAATGTAATGAAATGATAAGGTTGAGTTACAGGGCAACCTTGTGTTTGGAAGAGAAAATTCTCCTACACTGATCGTGCACCCACAGGGTACACCTATGATTGAGTAGGACTGGGCCTTCCGAGTTTCAGACGTTTTACCATGGCAGTTGATAAAGTAATGGGGTTCATTAGTAGTGACCAGATACTCATCTTCAGAAATGGAAATAGCATGGGTGGTAGGTGCTTGCAGTGGTGAAACTGTAAACTTGCAATGTTCCTTAATCTGTTGAGCCTGGTTAGTAAAAATGGCTACAGGGCATGTAGGCCTGTGTTTATAGATTCTACCATTTACCTCTCTGCATACTTTTACTGTAGTACCTTCACATGCCTGCATATCTGCTGAGTCCAATTCGATGAATAATGATTCGTCGTAAGATACTGCTAGAAACTCAGTCGTGGTTTGTAATTTGGTGACTCCTCTGGTGGGGGTCTCCTGTGTGTCTATAGGCATGGGTGATGTAATCATTTGGTACAGTTTGAAGGTTGAGGTGGTAGATTGAATTATAATGTCCAGATGAATATATATATGGTGAGCTGAGTAAGTGTATGAGGTCAGCTTCTGTGAATAATAGAAATCTAAGTCATTAATTGCGACTTGTGCTCCAGGGTGTGTAATCCTAAGTTTGTTATTAATGTCAACTAGGTATCTAGCAAGGTCTGAGGGTGGAACTATATCAGGGGTTAGGATCCCTGATGATAGCATCCTCAGGGCTGCATTTGTCCTTTGCAGTGATTGAACTGTATTCATTCTTGCTGCTATGATAATTAGTGCATCATTTAATACTTGCATTTTCTCCCTTTGAGTTTTCTCGTGCCTTGAATATGAGTCAAGTGACCTGGACATGTTAGAGGCCCACAGGTTGATGGTGTCACCTATGGTGTTGATTGTGCTGTCCAGTACCTTCTTATCTTGGATGTATGCTTTAACAAACTTATCTTGTCTGTCTGTGATCTTTTCAATGAGATTAGCTGCTTCCTGGTCCTGTTTAGCAAATTTTCTTAGTATTTCATCTATGTTCTTGAGCTGTCCCATTACTTGGTTTACATCTTCTACTGTGGCTAGACCTAGCACACCGCGAAACAGGGGTGCTAGAAAGCCCAGTATGGCCTCTCTTTTGGCCTTGTCCAATGTGTTTATGGGGTTGGATAAGAACAATTTGATGGAGGCTAGTGTTTCATTTATCTCCTTGTCTGCAATTTCCAGCAAGGTGTCTAGCTCCTTAGCTTGTTGGATAATTTGGCCAGAGGTATGATCTTGTAGAGTAGGAGTGGTCAAATGGAGTATTCTATCCCTTATGGATCCTTGGGTAACGGGTGCCCGAGGTATCTTGTAGGGAATAGCTAACAACAGTGTTGTGGTTGTATGTCCATTGACCAATGGTTGAGGGCTAGGTTTGAATACTACTCCTATGTTTTGTCTCACCACAGGTGTATAACCTGCAGTAAGTGGTTCAATAGTATATAATAACAGCATAGTTAGCAGTATGGGTGAAACTCTCAGTGTCCCCATGGTGCTTGTGTAAAGCAAGTTTGCTGTTTAAAGTCTTGTCAAATTTGTAGTGATTTGGTGCTGGTAAAGTCTAAGTGTATGGTGCAACACTTTAAATGAAGTGGTTCAAACTGTACCTTTGCAAGATTGAGCTGTCTTGGCAATATGTCCGGTGAGTCTATAGAGGTTGACCAGTAAATGGTAAGGTCAGGTTGAAGGTGAAGTAGGTGTGTTCTTTATCCTAGTGCAGTCTCTCCTAATGGAGAAGTGGGCTGGCTAATTCCCAAGTGGGGTCCTGTAGACTTGTGTTCCAGACTGCAGCTGGATGAAGACTGATGGTGGGCTATGGTCCACAGTGCTTCTTATGTAGCCTACCCTACCCACATCCATTGTGGGCCTGGTATTGTTTCTCTGGAGACAATGCATTAATCTCCAGTGTCTGCTAACTGTGGGGTTTATTGTGTAGTCTGTGTACTGGTAATTAGCTCCTCCTGTCATCCAGGACAGCCATTCATGACCGTCTAGACAGTTGTCTGAGGGTAGCTTATAAGGTCAATTGATCTCTATAGACTGCTGTGTTGGCATAGCGCGCTCTTTCATGTGGGGATTAGGCTTTAGACACTCCATTGTGTTACCCTTACTCTTCTTAGACTTCATGTCTGCTTTACTTGGGGGGTCCCAGTCTTTGACCCTTTTCAGAGGCAATAACCTACTGATATATTTACAAATTTGATTGGCTTTATATACATATAAGTAATTCATTATCAGTCACACATGTCTTATGTGTGGATGAAGAGAATTTGTAATACATTTTGAAAATCTTATGTTCTTTTGGTATCTCAATCTTGTTTCTAATTTCTTGAAACTGCACCACACCTAGATGTCTTTCTTAGTATGTGGTGTGCAGGCCTAGGCTTGATAGGGCCTATGCCTGTGGTTTCTCTTGTAAGGGTGATATCATTTTTGTTCCTTACAATTTTGCTGTAGTATTTGGCCTCATGTGGAATAAGCCTGTGTGCAAATTCATTGTTTCTGACAGCCACAACCTTTTTCAGTCTGTCTATGTGCACTGGTCTGACCACCAATAGATTGGTGTCCAAGTTTTTGAGTTTGGCACTTGTCAAACTAGGTCTATCTACTACAACATATGGTCCCATAAAAAGGGGTTGAAGTTTCTTACACTCTGTGTTGGTCAGGATTCTTGGTATGTTTAGGTACACCATGTCGGTGACCTTGATTTCCTGTGGTGTAAGTTTCTTATCATATCTATCCTTCCTTTCCTTTTGTAGCTTGGCGACCCTTTCTATAGCTTTCCTCCTAGAGGTATCTTGATTTGTTATCATGTTAGCTACATGGTCTGCTACTGTGGATATGTCTTCCTGTATTCCCAGCCCTAAGTCCATTGGGGTGGCTGGGTTTCTTCCATGGAGTAGGAAGAAAGGGGTGAATCCTGTGGTTTGGGATTCAGTGTTGTTTAATGCAAAGGTTATGGGTTCAATAAATGAATCCCAATTGTTTTGGTGCTTTGAGCAGAATGCTCTGAGTGCTGTGCCTATGCTAGCATTGAATCTCTCTACAAGCCCATTTGATTGTGGCCTGTATGGTGAGGAGAATTTATGTTTGATCTTGAGGTGTTTAGTTAACTTTGTGAACTTTGCACCTGTATAACATGTCCCATTGTCTGTTTGAAGAGTGGCTGGTGTTCCATGATGACAAATTATATTCTTGTAGAACTCTGCTGCTGTTGTCTCAGCTTTTAAGTCAGTAGTAGCCCAAGCTGTTGCATATCTGGTAGCATAATCTATGCAGACTTGTATATGTTTGTTTCCCCTGGCAGTTGTGGGAAGTGGTCCCACCGCGTCTAGGTTTAGGAACTTCATTGGTGAAGTCATGTACTCTCTCACTGTCATTGGTGTTTTGTGTGAGTGTACTTGCCTTTTTGCTGTGAGGCATGTGTGGCAGGTGGAAACATATTTTGTTGTGTCTGCTAGCATAGACTTCCAATATACCCTAGGTCGGAGTGCTGACAGCATCCTACTAGAACCAAGATGGCCGCCAGTAGGTGAGTCATGGAAATACTGTAGTGTACTTGTTACCCATTGCTGTGGTATAACAATTTGAAGTGGTACAGTATTGGTTTTTCTCCAATTTATAGGGCATATATGGACTAATGTACCATTTACCAAGGTGTATGTCTGGCCTTGGTTGATGATTCTATTTCCTTGTGCTTTTGGTGCAGGCAAGGTCCCATCCTCAAGATATTGTATGAGGGGCAATAGGTCCTTGTCCTTCCTTTGTTCCAAGCCAAGGTTTGTACCTGAGATGGATGTGTCGGGAATCTGATCCAGTAGTTGATTTATATCTAGCACATGTTGTTTTATTCTGTCTCTTTCTTTTTCTTTTTCATCGACTATTGGCCTATCTTGTGCCTTTTGTTGGGGTGTGTCACTCTTGTTTTGGTGTGTAGGCTCCTTTGGAGGGCCTATTCTCGCCTTGATGGGAGTGGCAACCTTTTTCTTTAAAGGCACAATTTGCTTTTTGTCATTCTTCTTTGTCTCAGAGTTCTTTGACTTAGTAGATGCAGTGTCTTTTGTGACATTGTTCCTGGCAGGTGGGGTTTTGGTAGGTTTGTTTCCTGTGACTTTTTTCTCATTTAGAATAGTTTGTGATTGTGTGGGGGGTTTTGGTGTGCCCTCCTGAATCATTTCTCTAGTCTTTGAGCGTGTGGTCATAGGACACAAATGGGTTGATGTTTCCTCTCCCTGCATTGGTTCAAGGAATCTGACTGATTTAGAAGTTGCTTGAGTAATAGCATATATTGTGTCTTCTGGATCTTCATCATCTGAGTCAGGTGGGGTGAAGGGTGGCTCCTTAGGAGTTGCCTTTAGCATCTGATTGAGTGATGAGAATTCAATAGGCTCGAAGTCATTATCTGGAAAGAGTTGTGAGTATTCTCTCTCACAGTGGCAAAACACATAGTGTGTAGATTGCTTCAAGATACCCCTAATGGGTGTCTCTGGCTTTTCAATGGTGTTGGGTGGATCATCCCTTTTGAATGGTACTTTCATTGTTACTTTTGCAAACTTGGTTCTACTGGCTGCTCTAACTCTGCTTGGTGGGGGTGGAGGGTTAGTCATGGGTCCAGAGTCTGGGTATTCTCTTCTAGACATAGCATCTGGTGGTGTGTTATCATCACCTTTCACGTGTTGGATGGTGAATGAAAATTGTTGTATGTCTAGAGCCCATCTGGCCCATCTATGTGTGAGTCCTGTATTGGTTAGCAGTGGGATTAGGGCTGCATGGTCTGTGTATAATTGGAAGTGTCTAGTCTCTAGATAGTGTCTGAAGTGTAATACTCCATACACTACTCCCAGTAGTTCTCTCTCTGTGGTATTGTAATTTCTCTCATGTTTGGAGAGGGTTCTACCTGCAAAGGCTACTGGTCTGAGCACTCCTTCATTATCTCTCTGTGAGAGTACAGCTCCTAAACTCACATTGGAAGCATCAGTTGCCAAACTGAACTCTTTCTCATAGTTTGGATATCTGAGAAGAGCATTGGTACAGAGGGCATGCTTTAATGTTTTGAAAGCATTATCTGCCTCTTCTGTCCAGACAAATGCTTTGAGATGTGTCTGTAGATCATATAATGGTCTAGCAATTTGGGCATAACCTTTGATAAACTTTTTGAAGTATTGGCATAGGCCTGTGAAGGATCGGACATTTTTGACTGATTTTGGTGTTGGGAAGGTTTTGATTGATTCCACGGTTTTATGCTGATCCTCCTGTCTTATAGGAATTTGAAAAAATCCCTGTTGGGCATCTAGCTTACTGAATACTCTTGGTCTGAGTGACCCTATCATGTCTAGAGTGTCATCGGCCCGGGGTGTAGATAAGGCTTGATTTATCGTGTTCTGGTTCAAATAACGAAAATCTGTGACGAGCCGATGGCCTCCCGATGATTTTTGTACTAAAAAGGATCTGGAGGCCCAGGGGCCTTCAGCACATTCTCTCAGAATGCCCTGTTGTACTAGCCTTTCACACTCTTCCCCTATTGCGGCCTGTTTTTCTGGTGTTTGTCTATATGGTAGGAAATGACATGGTACTGCCTCAGGTTTTACATGTATTGAGTGTGTATACAGGTGTGTGGCACCAATGTCTCCATCTTTTCCTACAAATACATCATCATACTTGGTCAGCAGTGATCTTAATCTATCATGCTGATCTTTGGATGTGAGCACAGATTTTGGTGGAACATTCTCTTCCAATTCTGGCTCGAGGTCATGTGCCTCACTATGTATAGCAGCTATTTCAGAGAGTCTGATTGAGTTGGGTTCAGGGTCAGCATATGTGGACTCACAGTCTGAGTCTGTGTCACTGAATTGAGTTACATCCTCAGGCCGTATGGCTGAGATGGATTGATCAGTGTGTGGGGTTGTGTCTGACACCTGTTGAGGTTTTTCTAAATCAGATTCCTTGACTTCCTGAAATAGAGCTATGATGGCACCCTTTTTGATTTTATGTGGGCGCCTGCTGGTGTTGAGTAACACTAGGGGATGTTTGTTATTTTCCCTGGGGGTTACTGCTGCCCTTTGAACTAGATATGGGGCATTGTTATTTCTTTGGAGGTTATCTACTACTCCAGTTTTGCCTTGCAGTGATTGAGTAGATGTGACCTTACCCAATACTGCAAGTTCAGAGAATGGAGGGATGGTAAAATCCCTCACTGCCCTAATGGGTTTGAGAATTTGTTCAGGATCAACATTAAATTCAATTTGAGATTTTGTAGTGCTTAAGAAATCTGTGCCGAGAACAACGGGCTGTGTGAGGTTGGGTATTACAGCAAATTGGTATTGGAATCTGACACCTTGGATTCTAAAGTTCAGCATAGCTGAATGTCTAACATGACACACCGATCCATCTGCCAAGTGGATGTTGATTTTAGATTTCCTCAGTTGGATATGGAATCTCTTTTGGAGATCCATGAGGAATGATTGTCTGACACAGGTGATAGTAGCACCTGTATCAACCAAGCATTGTACATCTGAAACATCATATAGATTTGCATTGATACAGCCATTTTGAAGAAGTACAATAGAAAGCTTGGTACTCTCACCTGTATCCTTTGATGATGAATCTGGTGGGGTGATGTGTATCACTGATGGACGTCTCTGTCTGTTAGATGGTAGATTTGCACTAGCAATTGTCTCTGGTTGGATCTTTGTTAATCCTGATTGATTGTTTGTATTTGGGGTGTCACAGTGCACTGGCCCATCTGCACTGTGACATCCTAGTTTTCCTGGTTCTGTGGGGTGGTTGAGATGGTTGCCACCAGGAGTTTGGAGATTTGATCCATCACATGAGGTGGTATTTGGGGGTTACTGTGTTGGTTCCCCTGGTAACCTCTTGTGTCAGGTTTGTAATCCTCCCGGCGTGAGTTGAAACCCTGGTTATATTGACCAGAGTTGCTGTATTGACCGGAGTTATTGGATCTCTGGTTGTTGTAGGCGCCATTGTTGTTGTAGGATCCACTGTTGTAGTTCCTATGTGGACTCTGGCTCCTACTGTTGGATCCTTGATTATAGGATCCAGAGTTGTTTGAACCCTGGCTGTTGTTGTAGGATCCAGAGTTGTTGTAGGATCCAGAGTTGTAGTTCCTATGTGGACTCTGGCTCCTACTGTTGGATCCTTGATTATTATAGGATCTGCCATTACTTGGGGTTCTATCTCTCCTATCACTGTATGAAGAGTTACCATTGTTGGAGTTGGAAGAGCTGTTGTCTTTCCTACTGTTGTGACCCACCCGGTTGTTGTTGTTGTTGCCCCCTCTACCTCTACCTCTATTGGATTGGTAGTTGGGGTCATAGTTATTTCCTCTATATCTACCGGTAGGGTCTCTTGATGTAACCTTAGCTTCCTGTTGCCTTACATGGGCACTAGACATTAGGTTAACATCTTCATCTGCACTAGTGCTGATTTCCTGGACCTTTTTCTTAGTAGGTTGTGGGTTGGATTCTGCATCCCTCACCTTCCTAGATCTCTCTTGGGTCTCAACCTCTAGGGCTAGGTCTAGGGCTTGGTCAAAAGAGTCTATTTTCTTGTTCTCAAGAGCTACAGAGATCCAGGGCCTCATGCCTTGGGTAAATGCCTTGCTTAGGATTTCATCACTCTGGCGTTGGGCATTACACACTTTCCTGAGATGGCATGCATAGTCTAGGACAGGTTCATCTACCTTTTGTGCACGGAGTGCAGTCCTTGAGATTATATTGTCTCGAGTAGCAAAATACTCTTTTAATTTATTCACTACATTGGTCCATGTCAACATATCAGGTGTGGCACTCTCCCTGAAGGATTCAAACCAAGCTAGTGCTTGTCCTTCGAGGTACTTGGGTAAATATGTTACCATGGTGTCACTGTCTGTCACTTTGTACTTATCCTTCAGATATTCTGGGAATTTGTGATCGATAAATAATGCTGTTGACATGAGTGGTGATGGGTGTGAAAAGGTTTTGGGTTTTGTTACCTCATGTAGCCTGATCTTTCTGTCATCCTGTTGTTTTCTGTCTATGAGTTTGGTCATGTTGGACACCATGGAGATTATGATGTCATCTTTGGATCCAGAGGCAGATGGTGTGACAACAGGTGTGATGGCAGGTGTGGGAGGCTGTGGGGTCTGGGATGATACCATTCTCATGAGATCTGCTATCTGTTGTTGTTGTCTCTCTAGGGACTTCCGCTGATCTTCCATGGCCCTCTGTTGGGCATCCATGGCTGCATTCCTCTCTGCCAGTTGTTGGTTGAGGATCCTCTCCCTTTCCTCCTGCTGGGACTTGTTGGTCTCTAGGGCAGTAACTGCATCTTGGATGGCCTTCTCATAGGCCCTTATCTTCTCAGCTGTCTGATTAGGTTGGGGGCCTTCATCGGTGTCCATGATGGAGGGTGTGGGGGAGGTGTCTCTGGAGGAGTGGCTGTCAAAGGCTGGAGCTGGGGTGGAGGATCTAGATGAGGGTGTGGATCCACCCCCTGAGGCAGATCCTTCTTCCCCTGAGGTAGATAGCGTGAGTTGAGCGTCCTGTAGAGATCCCTGGGAAATGTTGGATCCCTGAGAACTGGTTGTTCCCTGAGTAGACAGGGTGGGAGGTGTGGGGTCTACTGAGTGTGGGACTGTTGTATTGGAGGCTGGTTTGCCTCCTGTGGGCCTCCTAGATCTAGGTGGGAGGGAGACCTCTTCAACAGGCCCCTGACTACGTAAGGTCTTTGTGTGTTGTTCTGCCAGCTTGACTGATAAGACCTTGATGTGTGGGGTGGACCTCACTGACGTGTGGGAGACCTCACTGACGTGTGGGAGACCTCACTGACGTGTGGGAGACCTTACCGATGTGTGGGAGATCTCACTGGTGTGTGGGAGATCTCATTGATGTGTGGGAGATCTCACTGGTGTGTGGTAGATCTCACTGATGTGTGGGAGATCTCACTGATGTGTGGGAGATCTCATTGAAGTGTGGGAGATCTCACTGGTGTGTGGGAGATCTCACTGATGTGTGGGAGATCTCACTGGTGTGTGGGAGATCTCACTGATGTGTGGGAGATCTCACTGATGTGTGGGAGATCTCATTGAAGTGTGGGAGATCTCACTGGTGTGTGGGAGATCTCACTGATGTGTGGGAGATCTCACTGGTGTGTGGGAGATATCACTGGTGACCTTGGTGGGTATGGTGTCAAGGTCAAGGTCACTGGGTGGGTGGAGTGGGTCTTACTGTGTGTATGAGGTACCAGCTTTAATTTACTGTGTGCATGATTGTTCTTAGTTGCGGTACCAGCTTTAACTTACTGTGTGCATGATTGTTCTTAGTTGTGTTACCAGCTTTAACTTACTGTGTGCATGATTGTTCTTAGTTGTGTTACCAGCTTTAATTTTTATGAGCCTGTGAGAGATGGGATCTTAGTAGGATGTTCTCCACCACTTTGTCATACTAGTAATTGGCATGATCAAGTTGTCATATGAGAAATATCATATGACTAGTGGTGTATGGAGTAAATATAGCAGGCTCATAATAAATAGTGTTATTTCCAGTTGTCACTGGTTTATTCAGCTTTAGGCAACATGTAAGAAATATCAATCATACAGTAGTTAGTATGTAGGTAATTTGCACATACAGTAAACATACAGTAATTTATAAAGTATAATGTTCAGTTCCACTCCACCTGTGAGGTATTAATAATACAATGTCCAGCATAGTTCTAGGTGGGTTTCCACACCTAGCTCCTGACCTGCTGCTTAGAGGAATAGTGTAATAATGAGTAACTTTACCCTCTGGTGGAAGTCTTGAAGAAGATAGCCTCTGGCCACTAATGGTAGGAAACCAATGCCTGTCTAGCATAGTTTCACCATAGTGCAGTGGTATAGCAGGTAGCAGGAGATGACTGGAGATGTTACCTCTAGAGCGGTTCTTGGTGATGTGTCTTCCTGGAGGTGCAGACAGGCTATTTGTAGCAAATCTTGGAAAAGCACCTCCAGACTGACTGGAGCCAGCAGCATCTGCCTAACTCTACAATTGTTTGAGGGGACTCTTTCAAGTGTCACAGGGGGACAAAGGACCCCCATGGACGCCGCTATGCCCCCCATTGTCTTGGTCGGTTCTGCATCTTTAGACCCTCATATCTCGGTCGTTTATGCGTTTATAACCGCCATTTTGGGCATGCGCGGAGTTGAATATGCCAAGTTTATAATGCCCGCTGGATAGGCGCGTAATTCGCGCCGGTTTGTCTGTAGTGCACTCGGAGCTCCTTTCAGTCTCCATGGCATAACTTCCTTAATAATGGGAGTTCCGCCTTGATCTTGGGCTCATTTTGACCGTCTAATTATGGGCTTTCCATAAATGCTTTGATATTTGACCTAGCTCGCTCAGGAGCGACGCTAGAGCGACCGGAAGGTTATGGCGTCGTGCTTATGTAACCCATTGTTCAGTCCTTAGAGTGCTCAGACACTCATGACGGCGTCAGCGGTGCTCAGGCACCCGTGACGGCCGGTTGCATTCACTTACAAGTTATTAATTTGTGCATTGAACCATGAGGTCGCACACTGAGACCCTCATTTTTATTATATTGTGCAGTGAACCATTAGGTCAGACCCTTTGATGTCATAAACTCTGTCTAACTGACTTGGTTTGGTGTGCAGTGGGGCATGAACGCTCTTATACAAAGTTTGAGCGCTCTTATAGCTCTTAGAACCAACCTATGTATTAATTTCATAGATATTCTTTGATTAATACAATAATATGTTAGAATTTATGGAATAATAAAATGGTATATCATATTAGTATGGTCAAGTATTTACAAAGGTCGGGGATACCGTTGGTGGTGGGGTTGTTGTTACATGGATGGTTTTATGCAGATGGACTGGTGCCTGTTGTCACCGTCAGGGGCGGCACCCGAGCTTGGGCATGGAATCTGTTTATCTCAAAAACAGCAAATTGGAATACCAGGCTGGCTGTATTCCTTATGGCCAATTCGCGTCCAATTCTGGAGTATTGGCGGGGTAAGTCCCTGAGGGGCTGTTCTGACGCTAGAAGCGTGCAAGCACATAAGAGTGCTATGTATGATGCAAATCTATGGTTAAACCTGCCCCATGGAGGCCGGCGGGGATTATCCCCAGCTACAGCGACCATGAAGGCTTTTATGGTTGCTGCTATGGAGTGATTGCTCATGTCCAGCTCCTGTCTTAGCACAGGGCTGCTGAGGTAATGTTTAATATCTTCCTGGGCGAGAAAGGTGATGAGGTGTTGCTGTTCCATGATTATGCTCCTAATTTCAAAAGGATCCATGAGATCACTCCTGATCCCATGTGGTCCAAGGAGGCTGTGTATGGTCCATGTAGCATTTGGGCCGTGCTTATTTGCCAGTGGGTCCAGGCTGTAAGTCATAAAGGAAAAAGGGTCTAAGTGGGCTGTGAATGGGGGAGAGGTAAAGGTGGGGAATTTGCTTGGCTGAAGAGGTTTAGTAAATTGGATTATCAATGTTAAAAATTATAGGATAGTGGAGAAGTTCTTCCACATTTTACACACACTTAAGGCTCACACTGCCATTGGTTAATAGGGGTACCTGGGCACCATGATAATAAAACTACTATCATGTACAATGCTAGAATGACTGTTAAAAATCCTAAATGCTAAAATAGACCCATAAGATAGTCCTACCTGGGCTGGTTGCACGATGGGTCTGCCATGGTCCCTTTCCAGACACTTGTTGCCGTGTTTAAGGTGTGGTGGTATTGGTTGTGGGTTGTGTTGTGATCAGATGTGGTTGGGCAAGCGCTTATAAATCTGAGACTGAGTTTGGCTACTTCCCAGTCTAAGATCTCCCATAGGTGGTATGTCTTGCCCTGAGAGGGGCGTAGGCCAAATATTATTGGTGGATGCAAGGGGGGTTGATCGGCCCCTTATGCAAATTAGGGTTATCCTGGCCTGGATTGGTTGGTGGTGAGATATTGTTTAAAAATAGAATATTGGGAAGCTTGGCGGGGGTGTTTATCCCTGGCCAAGGTGATATGGTCACTATGGCGACCCTGTGGGGTTTTTAAAGACCTTGAGGGTGGCGCGTTACTGATTTGTATATGTGCCACCACAGCACTTAAGGGTTGGCGGAAACAGTGGTGTAAACATGGGATACGGGTGTCAGAGATCCATCTTCCTACAATAGGTTTATCATTGGAAATAGTGGTCTTGAAGTGGTAACAAGCCGTCGCATGTGTGTATTGAAGTTTATACACAAACCGAGGATACAGCGCTGCCTTGGGCGGTCGGTATGTGGCGTGTGTAACCTAACCTAATTATTTGATAATCCATTTGCCAGTGTTTGGCGTTCCACTTAGAAAGGGTAGGTGTGTGTATATACAGTTAATCAAGGCGGTGTTGATTTTGGATGCATAGGAATTTTTATGGCTGTTAGTATAAATAGGTTGGGCGTTGGTCTGTGACTGTTGCTGTCAGTGTGTTTAAGTGGTTGGTGTATTAATGGTTGATTAATTTGGCTGGGGCGCGTGGCGCCTGTGGGGATTAAAGGAGGGTTGTTTATATGGGTGTTTGGTGTTTGACACAATGACTTATGGTCTATAATGGACGCTTAGAGATTTTTTCTTGATTTTATGGAGGGCATGGGGCTGAAAGAGATTGTTCCCTTTTTGGCTGGCCTTCCTCTCTTTTTCTTTGTTTTGTGAGTGGTGAGACTCACATTGGAGGGGTCATCCTGGTCGGGGTCGTGAAGTGAGCTTGTGGGCCCTGATTGTAGCCTTTTTATGATGGCTTTGGCGCTAGCTCTTGTGATTGGTCTCCTCAGCCTTGATACATGTACTGATTTCTTCAGTACTTTTCCATCTTGTAGCCTTTTTAGAATAGCTGTAACTGGTGAAGTCATCCTCATTATGATGTAGGGGCCTGAGTATGTGGGTTGCAACTTTTTTTATGTACATTTGACTAGTAGGGTGGGTATATGTAAATATACCAATTGGCCTGTGTTATATGAGCTGAGTTCTGCTGAAGTGTCATGTCTGGCTTTCATCTTTTTGTGAGCAGAGATCATGTTTTCTGCAGCTTTCATTTGAATATCATCCCTAAACTGTAGTAGGCTGGTCATAATTTTCTCCTTGGTGCTTGAGTCTTTTTCAGCTTTAATCAAGGACAAAGCTGCTTCAGTTGGTAGGTGTGTCTGCTTGCCAAAGACTAACAAATTTGGTGAGTAGCCTAAGGCGCTGCTTATAGTATTATTAATACTGAAGACTACAGCTTGTAGGAAGGTTGACCAGTGCTTTTGTGATTTTGATACAAAAGCTCTGAGGGATGATTCTATGGTTTGATGTTGGCGCTCACAGAGACCTTGAGACCTAGACCAATGTGCACTTCCTGTCACATGTTTAATGCCGAACTTTTCACAGAAATATTTGAATAATTTTGAGACGTATTGCTGGGCATTATCTGTGTTCAGTACTGAGGGAGTGCCATGGATACATATGACTCTTTGGAAGAAACCAAGTGCTACAATTGCAGCCGTATTTTCTTCACTTGTCCAGGCAGTTACATGCCTGGTGGCATGGTCGGTCACCACATGTATGTAGTGAGAGCCATCAGCGGCCTTGGAAAAAGGGCCTATTGTGTCCATGGTGACATGAGAGTATGCTGTAAGTACTGGGTCACGTAGTTTCATAGGAGTTTTCAGGTTTTTGGGTCTCTTTTTGGTGGTCAGGCATGTGTGGCAAGTGCCGCAGAAATCAAAGACTTCTTTAAACATTGATCTCCAGTAATACCTAGCTCTTATGGCTGTGTAGGTTTTGACTGGACCTAGGTGTCCACCTAGGGGAGAGCAATGGGTTGCTTCCACTAAAGATTCTGTCCATTTTTCTGGGATTACAATTTGCAGTGTGGGCTCTAAGGTTTTACCAGTAATTCTAAAGAGGACTTCATCCAGTAAGATGAATTGGTCGTGGTTACGAAGTATTTGATTCATTAATCCTGAGTCGTGTGGCAGGCTACCTTTTTCAATGTAGTTTGCCATGGAGGATGCAAAAAGGTCTTCTTTTTGGCTTTTAATCAGTGTTTCTCTAGAAGGTGTCAGGGATTGGTGTTTACAGATTTCCTGAATTGCCCTTTCAGCTAGAGGTAGCACACGGCGGGAGAGCTTAGCTCTCTTGGCGTTTGCAGCTTTGATGGAGACCCTAGGTGACCTAGATTTGGCGGGCCTGCCTCTGGGGCGAGGACTGCTGCACTTAGGCTTGAGTGGGTGGGTCTTTTTACTGGGCGTTGATTGGCTGGCTGCTGGAGGTGTGTCATCCTGGGACTGGGACTGTGCTCGAGTGAGTACACACAGGTCGGGATTCACACCCTGCTGCCTTTCCGGGGTGCCTTTTCTTGCTATGACGCCTTTTGGTGGTTTATTTGTGCTTCCCCAAATTTTGCCTCCTTTTAATATTGATCTAGGAGGTCCCAAACAGATGGGATTATTGGGAATTGGATCATCTGATCTGAAAACTTTTGTTATGGATATATCTGAAAATTGTACCTTCTTTGGTGGGAGGATAATTCTTCCTTGTGATCTAATTGGTATTGGATCATCAGAGCCAGGGGGATATTTTCTCCTGGACAGGCAATCTGCCACTAGATTGGCTCTACCTTGTAGGTATTTCACTTCAAAATCATAGGACATAACAGTATCTATCCATCTTGCCAATCTCCCATTGGTGATATTCTCCTTTTTGTTGAAGAGGGAGACAAGGGCTGTGTGTTCTGAATATACTTTGAAGTGAGTGCCGTCCACATAATGGTGGAACTTTTTGACAGCGAAGATTATCCCAAGTAGCTCTTTGTCAGTTATTCCATATCTGGTTTCCTGAGGTGTTAGACCTCTCCCAGAGAATTCAATGGGTCTATAAAAACCATGTTCATCTACCTGTTTAATAACTGCTCCTAAGCTGAAATTGCTGGAGTCTGTGAAGATGATAAAGGGTTTGTTATAGTCTGGGAATTTTAGGATTGCCTCAGTGCAAATTGATGCTTTGATTTTTTCAAAGGCTGTTGAGTGGTCCATTTGAAGGTACCCTTTGTGGCTTCATATAAGGGCTTCATTATATGGGCAAAACCTCTAATGAATCTCTTATAGAATTGTGCCATTCCATTGAAACACCTAAGGTCGTGGATGTTTTTAGGTGCTGGGAAGGTTTTAACCGGTGAGATTTTGTCTGGGGAAGGTGAGATGCCGTGTTGATCTAAGGTGAAACCTAAGAATTCCATTTTGGTGGTGCCAAATTCACATTTTTCTGACTTTAATTTGATGTTTCCTTTGATGAAAAGTTTTAGCACTTCATCTAGGTCTTGCAGGTGTCTTTCCCATGTGGGGCTGTATATGGCCACATCATCCACATAGGCTACTGCATTTCTGTATTTGCACTTCATGAGCAATTGTTCCATTACATTCATGAATGACAAACCAGAAGTTTTTAAACCCATGGGTAATACTTTGGCCATATATCTTGTGCCATTGGCAGAGAAAGTTGTTAGAGGCCTTGATTCTTTAGCTAGAGGAATTTGATGGTAGGCGCTGTATACATCCAATTTGGAAAAATATTTAGCACCTGTTCTGCCAACTTGTTGCATGAGATCGTCTGCTCTGGGGAAAGAGTAGGAAAAAGATTTTAGGTTTTGGTTAACCCATCTATAATCCACGACTATTCTCCATCCTGAGGCTACAGACCTGTCTCCCTGGGGTTTGGGTACTAAGAAAGCTGGGGAGTTCCACTCACAGGGTTTGGTGCATTCTTCAATGACACCTTGCTGTAAATGTTTATCTAACAGCTCTCTTTGGAAAATCTCTTTCTTGGGTGACATTCTATAGGATGGTCTGTTGCAGGGTTTGAAATCAGGGATTAATTCTAATTTGACCTCATTTTCAACATTTAATCCTATAGCACTCTCATTTAATACAAAAGCCTCTCTATTTGATTCAACAATGTTTTTGATTTGTTGTTTTTGGGCCTCAGTGAGCTTGTCACATATTGTATATTTTAGAGGGTCGTCCCCTTTGGGTAGCTGATCTAGGGGATCATCTCCACAATTGATGGGGAGCATGTCTTTGTCAGAGATTATGCTGTTGAGGGAGTGTTGGCTGTTCAGTTTTCCAATGGGAATTGCTTTGTTTAGATTGCTAAGTGCAAAAATGCCTAGGTTCATGTGCTTTTTGATGTTGATGGAAAAATCATTTGGGTTGGCCACTGTTATTGGTATAATTTTTCTTGTTGACCTTGGTTCAACAAGGGCGTGTTTGATTAGTACCGGTAATGTCGTGTCAACATTTTCTGTGATGCCTGTTTTACCTATTAAGGAATCAGGTCCTATGACGATTGCATTGAATGTGGATTCAGAATTTGGTGGCATGGTTAGACCTTTGGCTGCTCTTATGAAGTGTGGTGAAGGGGACTTGGTCCCAAAGGAAATTTTGGCCCTATATTTGGTCATAAAATTTACGCCAAGAATTATGGGGTGGTTTAGCTTTGGGACCACATGTAGTCTTGTTTTAAACTCTGTGTTTTCGATCAGAAAGGTTATGGTGATGGAATTGTTGACCTGAACTGAGGATTTATCAGCTAGTAGGATAACCATACGAGATCTCCTACCATGTCTGAAATTGGGGGTTGATATGACTTTATCTGCCATTTTCTGACTGATAAAAGAAAGGGAGGCTCCAGAGTCTACAAGGGCTCTGTAAGAACTGCCATTGATATCAACATTAACTGCGCCCTTAGTCAATTCAGTATTAATGCAAGAGGTCTTACCTTGCTGCCCATACTTACTGGTCTCGACTTTCAATTGGAGGGTGGAAATTCTCTTGTTCTGGTTCTCATAGAGGTCCTCACTGTCTGATGAGGAGTCTTCGTCACAATTCACAGGCTGGGGGTCGTGGTTCTGTTGTTCTGCTGAATTTAATTCTGCTCCATCATTCATGTGTGAAATATGGCATGTGGGGGACGTTCCAATTTTGTTGTCCAGAGTGGGGGCGGGGCCGCAAGATGCATGGTGGCCCTCCCCTGGGTCCTATTCAATATTGTCATTGTAGTGTTCTCCTTGTCCAGAATCAGGAGGTTGGTTGTCAGGATGGTTGTCTCCTGTCTTTTTGGTGTCATTTCTGCCTGGTGTTGGGTCCCTAGATTTCTTTTGTTGCTGGGTCCAATCATCAGGGATTGGGAAATCTGCTGGGACTAGTAGTTTCTGGAAGGACACCTGGCGGGTGTTGGTGGGGGTGGAGGCAACAGGAATGAAGACAAAGTTATTTCTTGTGTCGCTGGACTTGGACCTGCTTTTGTTGCCGTCCTGAGATTTGCTCCTGCCTAGCGACTGATACCTGTTCTTGGAGCCTGATCTGCTGTTTGAGCCGGATCTGGAGTTGTTATAACCTTGTTGATTTTGGTTGTATCCTGACTTAGGTTTATTGTCATACTGCTTATTATTGCCATTTCCAGGGGGCTTGTTGTTATAACTGTTGTTATTGTACTGGTCCTTCCTGGATCTGTTATTGTTGTTGTTGTTGTTGTTCCTTTGCCCATTGTAGTTATTATAGTTCATGGCGCACAAGTCTGAAGATTGGTTTGAGGCATGGGCTGCTTTGGCTGCTTCCATGACCAATTCTTGTTTTAATGCTGCAGTCTCGGCTTCCCTAATGCTTTTGGGGCTGTCTGAGAGTACAACATTTTTTATTTCATCTTTGAGGCCATTTATGAGATAGTCCACTTGTACAGATTCATCCAGGTTGCTGTTGGATAGCAATAAGGTCATATCTGCTATGTATTCCTCCACAGTCTCTTTGGGTTGCTGCTTTCTGTTTCTATATCCTTTGATTATTGTGGCAGGGTCAGGCTGGTTGAATCTGCTGAGAAAGGCGGTATAGACTGCCTCAGTGTCATACATGATTGGTTTGTCAAAAATGTTTGTGAAAAACCATTGTGCTGCTCTGCCCTTCAAAAAGGTATACATACAGGATGCATGCATTGTTGGGCTGCGGGGGTATGCATTTCTTATATAGAATTTGAATTCTGCCAGGAATTTGGCTGCAGACCTGTAGGGCGAGGGCTTGTCAAAGGGTTCTGGCTTGTTAAAACAGCTTAATTGAGCAGATGTGAGTCGCTCGGGTTCAAAACTCCTGTATCCAGTAGGAGCGGAGAAATTGGATTGTCCTAGATTTGGTATCATTGGTGTGGACTAAGCTGCAGGCTGGTGGGCAGCTGCTTGGGCAGGTGGAGTGTTTGTAAACAAACCATACATTGGTATAGGGTTGTTGTAGGGCGTGTGTGCCTGGTGGGGTATGTATACATGGTTGTAAACACTGCCTGAAAGTGATGTGGCGGCTACCGGTGATGGACGAGTGGTAGAGGGCGCCATCTGGTGGGTTGTGGCTGAATTACCAAAGCCTGCATGTGTCGCGCCTAGTTGGGTGGGCGTGGCACCTGTCGCTATGGTTCGGGCTGTATTTTGGAAAAGGCTTGGGGGGCTGAGCCTGTATCCTACCGGTAATGATGTCGGCATTCTGGTAGAGGTGCTCATAACCTGTGAAGGTTGGCCTGAAGGGGGTAGCCTAGTGTTGGTGGGTGAGAAAAGGCTGTTTTGGCCTTGGCTGGTAGGTGTTCTTGTCCTATCAATGGCCCTGAATATTTCAGTTCTCATTCCATCAATGTTCCTGTTGATTCTGTCAGACAGATTGGCTGATGCTATTTCAGACCTTCTCAGGACGTCAGCATTGTCCTGAGCTGCTCTTCTCTGAATCTGGCTAATGTCATTCTCCAGGTGTCCATGTCATTCAATCTGTCATTTATTCTTGACAGTTGGCAGGAGGAGTCGTCTCCAATCCTTTTTATTTCAGCAGACAATAAGTTCATTTGTCCTGTTAATAGGTTGGAGAGGGAGTCATTGACTGCCTGGGTGCATTCTCTGACTATGTTCCTTGTCATGTCATCCTGGTTGTACTCTGGAGGTGGAGCTGCAGTGGCCATGTTTGGGTAGGCAGGTGCTCTGTGCAGGTGGGGGAAGGTTACTTCTGTGTCTTCCTCAGAGGTGGATTCTGTTTGTAAATGGGCGGGGAAGTGACTGCTTCTGTGTAGGATGGGAGTAGTGGCCACGAGGTCGCCCCTTCTAGCTGCAGAGTCCAAGCTTCTTTGAAGTCTGTAAAATACAGGTGTATTTGGCCTTTGAGGGGAGGATGATTGCACCCTTCTCCTGGGTCTATGGGTGGGGTATGGCCTTTCAAAGGATCTGGCTCTTGGAGGCGTGCTCAGGGATGAATTTGGTGCCGGAGGTGTCGCCTTGTCTTCCTCAGAGGTAGAGTAGGAGTAGTAAGGCCTAGGGTTTCCTCCAGGTGGATTGCTATCAGGCTGTGGGTTTTGGTGCGGTCTTAGCAAATTGGTGAAATTGGAGTTGTCTTGCCACTGCTCTTCTAAAATATGGTTTATCCTGTCTAGAAAAACAGAGGGACTCTCACCACACTGGTAGCTTGGTGTAGCTCCGGTTGGTATTTGCTGTGCACATCCTGTGTTGAGTCTGTATTCTCTCCACCTGTGGATTGCTGAGTCTAGCCTGCTCCTCCAGTAATTGTCTGCTACTGATGGGTGGGCTTGGATGTCGGGTACAGTGAGGTTGTCCCAACTTAGGTCAGGTGCGCACTGTGGATCAGAGTCACTGCTGGGTGAGGGTGACCGTCCAGCAGCTTCCAGGGCTTCCTGCAGGCTATTGGATCTTTCCTCTAGATGGCTATCTAGGTGGAGGTAACCAGGTGATTGATTTTCAGGCGTGCTGTATGTGGTACTTTGAAGACCACCTAATCTCAGGGGTGGTGATTCTGAGGGTGAATAACCAGGTAGGGTGAGGTTTAAACCTGGTGGTGGGGCTCCTGCTGGTGTACTGGTAGGTGCACCTGTGTTGGTGTCCACTATGGTGGACGAAAAATGTAGGGTGTTTGAACTCACAGGTGTTTGTTTATGCGTACGTCTATGGACTGGCAGCACTGGGTCCAGCTGGAGCGCGTCTGGCGAGGAGTCTATCGGGGTGGTGTACTGTGTACTGGTGGCTTCTTGCTGATCTCTGTCTTGAGATGTAGGGATACGTTGTGGGGCTGGCTCCTTTGGTAGGGTCTCACTGTTGTCCATGGCTCATGAGAGGTGGTAACTGTGGGATGATACGTGAGGGTTTTCCACCATTGTCAACGAGTCCGTAAATGATGAATAAGGATGAATACAGACGAATCAGGAATCCAGTTTGATATCCACTTTATTCATTGAAGTCCACGAGGTATAGTTGGTGATACAGTATAAAGGTGCCCAACAGTGTCCAAGCCTAGCCCTTGAGCCAAGGGCCTTGGTCTCACGTGAGGGTGTGAGGTATGAAGTATGGAGGTGGAAAGATGAGTGAGCTGCTCCCTCCACAGGTATTTGTAGTAGGAGCTGCTCACCCAGCTCATCCTAAAAATAGTATCAGGTGAGCTAAATATAGTAACTGGGGAACTCCAGTGCAGGTATGTAGGGGGGATCCCAAACATAGCACTGGGGTTCACAGAGTTCAGTGTGGTTCTAAATATAGCTGCTGGGAACTCCCGGTATGCTGTGAGCTGCTCATGATCAATGGGCATGTCCTCCAGCAGGAGGAGTTGTTTCTAAACATTGTCTGCTAGGAATTTCCAGCATGCAGCGAGCTGCTTGTGATTGACGGCGTATCCTCCAGTGGGAGGAGGCGGGGTCACTGAGTGCAGTTGACGCCGCCAGCCTTTGGTCTTTGGTATGGCTTGGCTTGTGGGTAGACTCGGACACTGGGTTACATGGTAGAGTCAAGGTGAAAAATACATATGATAAGTACAATACCTATAACGGTCTACTGACAACAAACTGACAAAGGTTGATAAAAAGCATTTCAAAGGTTGATAAAAAGCATTGTCTAAATCCTTTCAGGGGTAGACACAAACTTTTCCAGCCACTGGCCACCCGGGCCCGTAGCTTTCGAAATCCATGGGCCCGAAATTAAAACTACAGGCCTAGTATAGCCAGTTTACTTTTTTTTAAAGAGAAATTAGATGTATTTCTCATTAATTCACACATAACTTAGCAAGAATGGCCAGATTCCTGCAGGTTTTCTCTTTCCAATGATATATAACATGCCTATACTTATATGAATTAACTTTTATAGATGTCTGTGGGCCACAGGAAGGTAATTCTTGAGAAAACTACGGGCCCACAGCCAAAACTACGGGCCATTGGCTCCCGGGCCAGCGTTAGTGTCTACCCCTGCCTTTATATTCAATGTAAAGATAAGGCTACAGACTACAGTAAGGTGTATGTCTTGAGCTATGATGTGTCTCCATGTTCAGTTGTTTACTTTCTGTTAATAAGGCGTATACGTGAAGATAAACTCGTGCACCTTATAGGATTATCTGAAAACTTGAGTGTGCCTTATAGGCTAAGGTATTTCAAATAAGACTACCCGGTAGTACATTTTTGTTCTATACTGATTAAAATCAAGTCCCAGATGCACCCTAAGGCCACACCAAAAAAATAAGTTGGTCTACGGATTTCCCTCTTCATATTTTCCAGAATGCAAATTTTTTTTTCTTTGAAAAAAATCTTGTCTACGGATTTCGCTCGCCTCACTTTCTGAGAGTTTTCTCTTTGTAGTGTTTGGCAAAATTAAAAAAAAAATTAAAATTTTGCTCGCGCCTCATTTTTCAAGGAGGAAATCCATTGGACAACAAAAAATTAGAAAAAAAATTTCGCTCGCTCGCACCATTTTTTCAAAACAAAAATCAGTAGACCAACTTATTTTTTGGTGTGGCCTAATATAACTTTTTCTATAAATCACAAGGCATTATGATACAAGGCAATGCCAATAAGTACCATGCTATATATGGGTGCTGCTTATACTCACGGTTCTATGGTAAATTTGTCAGTGGTGCGTTTTGTGAATAAGGCCAATTATTTGCTACTGTATCAAATCTTTATTTTTATGTGTTAAGAAAAAAACTTGCATATTTGTCATGACACTGAGGATAAGGAGCCAAATTGTTTCCAAGCTGATATTGTTTTCCTATTAAATGCCATGTTTCATACGGTTGTTATACATTTGTGAATTTTTTCCAGAACATTTGATTTGAAGAGACTTGTGTTATAGTACCATAAAACCCCAGGAATAAAGACAGGGAGTTGCTTATATGTAAGATTTTGTGTTACACAAATGATAAATGTACATTTTGTAAGATAAATTGGCAGTGTATTCATTTGTCAGAATATGTATCCCTCATTTGTCGAATTGCTGATATCAGGCTTTTCCGGCCTTCCCTAGCCCAAGGGCTATATCTTCTCTTTCCTATCCCCTCGGATGTGTGTGGTGCACATATGTGTGGTCACCTACACATTCCTCTGTGAAATTGTGTAATGTAGTTCTCGCCATGAATATGATCCTAGCTGTCGAAATGGTGTCAAACATTTATTACTCACTTACCGTAATCTCCCGCCTATAAGACGCGTCTTCTACGCCAAACAAAAGCCAAATGGGCCATTTAGACATTGCCAAAAGAGGGGGTGCGTCTTATAGGAGGGGTAAAATTACATTAGATTAGTATTAAACCGGTCCAAATCCTGCCCCAGGTGCATCTTATAGCTCTCCTTTCAACTCAGGGTGCGTCTTATACGTGAGATGCATCTTATACGAGGGAGATTACGGTAGTACCATTTGACCCTGCTGTCCTACGTCAAACTGCATAGAAAAAGTGTAATTTATAATGTATATAAATAATTTTATAGCAGTTATCGTTTTGTGTTGTTTTTTTTCCTGCTGGAGAGGCTGGTCTGAATCCAGGCTTCCGCTTTTCCAAATCCATTGAGAATTCTAAAAGAACTCTTTGTCTAAAAAAACTCTTTGTTTGCAGGGGGTGTCTTTGATATTTTGAGATGGGCAAAGTATCAAATTGGTTGCTGTTAGGTATCTGGTCTGACCTACCATAATCTCCTGTGTATAAGGCGCGTCTTCTACGCCTAACAAAATGCTGCTGGGTCTTATACGAGGGAGGGGCATTGCCTGGAGTTTAGGGTGCGCCTTATAGGGGGGGTATTTTTACTAAAGAACAGTACTAAATGACAAAATTCTATGCGAAACAGCCCCCTGTGAGTCCGAAATAAATCACTTCCCTGATAACACCATGGTTGGGGATTGCTCGTTTTTAAACAGTTGTATGGGAACATGAAGACTGGCCACAGAGAGTCTCAAAGCTCCAGTTTGCACTAGACTTATGCTTAAACTCTTCTCTTTTTTTTACATTATGGCAGTCATTTTTTGCCAGCGGGGTGGTTGATTTTTGGGGCGGGCAATTTATTTCCGACCCCCCCAACAATATTTCCCCCTCAACCCCCCCCCCCCCCGTTGATAAATAATGACCACTCCCTAATCAGGGGTGTGAAATCCTAAAATCCATTTTCTCTGAAGCTTCTTCGCAACGATTTCCAGTTTACATTTTAACATTATATATATAGGTCATTTAAATAGTCAATTGGACACATGCTATCTTCTCTTGTACAGAGAGGCTAAGAACTACCACTGGGATACTCAAATTTCTGATTTCAGATGACAACAGATCTGAAAATTTGACTCTTGTGAGTTTTCGAGAATAAATTCATTGTCATTGTCATTGATAAAATTCTATAGACCCCGCCCCCCATATAAATGGTAATTCATTTTCTCAGTGGATTTGCACAGATCTCAAGAATGGTCCCTGTGAGCATCAAAACTGCGGAATTCCGCGTTTCCGCGGAGGTTTCACACCCCTGCTAATGCACTAATGCGCAGGGATTGGTCGTGATGATGCATGAATGCAGCCCTGGCTGATGAACTCACCACGACTGCATTCATGCATCATGCTGATCCGAAGGAGTCAATATTTATCAACAGGGGGGGCGTGGGTTTTTGCACGGACGTGCGAAAATTATTGATGCCCCCCCCCCCCCGACGACAGTCAAGAGCATGAAGAGGGGTCTGATTTTTTTAAGCCCCCCCCTCAAACCCACCACCCCCCCCTGTTGATAAATGATGACCACTCCCTAAGGCTAAATGTCATCCCTTATCGATTTTAGGGGGCCATCCATAAGTGATGGTAACTGGACACCTCGGAAGCAGGGACACCTCAGAAGCAGACACCTCAGAAGCATAGACACCTCGGAAGCAGACATCTTGGAAGCAAATAACATTTCTAGATGATTGTTTTAATAATTCTAAAATATATTTTTGCCATTCTATGATACTACGGCGTAGGGACAGTATCATTACGGTTGTTGTCCTTTCAAATTCTATAAGAAGAGATGGATATTATCATAGTTTTATCTGCTTCCGAGGTGTCACTGCTTCCGAGGTGTCCAGTATTCAAATAACACCATGCAAAATTTGACCATTTTTGACCCCCCCCCCCCTCGTTATGTTTTTTGCCATGCTTAAGGTATATGGAAATTTTTATTCCGTCATGCACCCTTGGTGACATTGTCCCCTTCTCCTGGGGCCTGTTGCAAAATTTTTTTTTTTAACCTCACACAAAGCCTTGGATCTGGACAATTGAGCCAAAGTGACATAGATTGGGAATTAACCGAGATATGATTTTTTTTTGTTTCAGGCCCCCTCTAAGAAACGATTCAAGTAGATAATGGAGATCATGGAAACATGGGAAATGGTACTACTTAACTCGTTAACAACAGAGGATGATCCGTGAGGGGGGGCTTTGGTACGGTCCTCCTTTGCCACCATGACTACTGGGGAGATGTCGTGGTCAAGAAACTCAAAACCGACTTTGTCGATGAGAGGTAAGAGTAAAGCAAGACATTATTAATTAGTAATCAGTATACCGTTCAATGATACCCAGTTGGTAGAGAAAAAAAAAAAATTTACCATTTAGATGTGCGAGATTGATTCAAATTACCATAAACACCGGAATTAACATTCCACTGTTTCTCTCCATTAAACTTGATTTCAACATATATGGAGGGGGGGACCTGTTTGACTTGAAAATCCCTGAATTGAAGGAATTTCATGGTAATTTTTCGAGATATGTGGAAGATTTTAATACACAAGAGGGTTATGTGATAGATATTGTGAAAAATGCTGAACAGCTCATTATTAAGGATAGAGCCTACAGCAAGCCTTCCATTGGATGGAATGCTAATAAAGTTAATGGCCCAATTATTGCTTGTTTTGCTTTTACTGCTATATCCTTATGCATTTCATTCTATCTGCATTACAGGCTCCATGGCTTGTTTACCTTGCTATTGGGGTTCAGATTTGCTCTAGGCGCAAACCTGACTCTCACTAAGTGGAAGTAAGACACCATGCTTGACGACCTTGAGGCATTGCTTCACAATCTGTCCATCCTTACCGACCCTAACCTCAGTCCTGTGAATTCTACATTGAATATGCAGTACGACTCTTTCAAATCCGACTTAGCAATCAGTTACTATGTGCTTCTTTCTACGGTCATCCTGATTCTATTTTGTAAATTTGTGCATCTACAGAGCGAGGACCACTAGATACCATATTATGGGACCCGCTGGCACCAAAGTTTTTCTAAAAATTAAGTTTCAAGATGCCGTCTATGCCTTCGAAATCTGTCCTATCCTTCATTCTATCTCCTCTATCACCTTCCCAATTACACCCAGGATCCATGGAATCCACCCCCCACGTTTCATCTGTCGTCGCATTGAGCTCAGCTGGGAGCGCTTCGGCATGCTTGAGTACGTAGCATCGGGATGTCTGATGAAGATTGCACTGCCAAAATCACTAAAATTGCCATGCTTGTGTGCAGGAGAAGTGAGGCATGCAATCAACACTGGTGCATTTGAGGCCGCCATTATGATGGCTGATGCTAAATTTAGCTGATGCACATGGCAACACCATGTCATTGCTGAGTGACGCCATGATGCCACGTAATGGTAGAGACGTGTGATGTGTGGTTCATCTTGTAATGTTATAAGCATGTTGCATTTATAACCAATTTAACAACATGCATACGCTTAATTAGATTTAGTATTAAGTTACTGATATCTATATAGCGTTAAGATTGAACTGTTACTTAGGTTTATCACTTTCTATCTGTATGCATGTGCTTATCTCATCTTTGCCAATATAAGATTAAAAGAGGATTTGATTGATTTGAAGGCATATATTCAAAGACATGTGGTTATTATGAAAGCATAGAGTATTATTATTGCCTTACTTAAAGGTTCCGCCATGTAAATAGGTGCTGATATTATATAAATGTTGTAAGTTTTATGATATATAGAGTCACACGCACATCAGAAGTATTGATACAGACAGCCCATTTTTATGTAATGAAATCAGCATCTCATATATGATAAATCCTGCGGGTTTACTTTTATTGTTTTCAAATTGTATGATTATTGTTATGGTAAACTGATCCGTGTTGTTCAATTCTATTTTTTCATCGACGGATCCAGTTGATAACTCCGTGTGCTGGGCCCATGCAGTGGACAGTTTGGTTACATACGCTATAACCTTAATACTGGGACCAGCACCACCAAAGACGAGACGTGCTAAGGCCAAACACCATTCGCCCAATCGCAGACATTTTGGCAGAAGTACACACTCTAGACGTGCACATCAGGCACGTGACGAGAACATTGCTTTTGAGCGAGTCACCCATACCGCCGACCTTGAGAACAATAGTGATCAGAATAGTGATCAGGATGGGGTGATGGAAACATCACCCTATGAACTGTAGGTGGTGCCAAGCGCTTAGTCAAGAGGATATATTGACATTCCATTAGACGTTGGACGCTGAGTTGGACAAGTCGTCGACAGAATTTATAAATCACCGATTTACAATATCGGTTGAGAGCATTGACATTGGATTATATAAGCTACTATGCTATGGACTGATATTTTTTACCATCTAAGGTTCTACATATGCATTTGGTCAGCTGTTTAGAATTATAGCTGTATGGACATATATTTGACATTTCATGATTTTCATGATAGTCAAAAAGGTTACCTCCCCGTTGGTGACTGGCGGATATGTATCTATAGCTATTATTTAATTGCTATATGTATATAACAAAAACCTTTATTAATCATCAATACAATAAGACTAATTCACGAAGGGCTATCTTTATTGAAGCACAAACCATAATGTCCTTACTGCATGCTTTCATAGGGACTGCTCCTCAGAACCTCTAATGGTAAAAATCAACAAGGAGGCAGGGCTACTTCTTTAATTCAACAAAAACATAGGATTAAAAACAAATGGCAAGTTAAATTTCAAACTCAACAAGGGAAATGGGTTTAGAAACAAGGAATAAGGTCCCTTCTCAAATTAAACAAGGGACATGAGGTACCGTAATCTCCCGCGTATAAGGCGCGTCTTATACGCCAAACAAAATGCTGCTGAGTCTTATACTTGGGAGGGAAATTGCCTTGAGTTTGGGGTGCGCCTTATAGGGGGGGGTAATTTTACTATAGAACAGTACTAAATTAACAATCTGCCCTTAGAGGTGCGCCTTATACGTGGAATTGCATTTTCTTAGTTGGGGATGCGCCTTATACGCGAGCTGCGCCTTATACGCGGGAGATTACGGTAAAAAAGATGGAACAAACACCCTTCTTAAAATCAACAATGGACATAGGATCCTCCCAGTCTACAGCCCTGTCCTGGCTCCATCTACAGGCATTTATATACTACAGATAGTCAGTGCTACCATCTATATGTATTCATTTTTTTTTTTTTTTTTTTTTTTTTTTGAGGGATTTTGGAGATGGACCCCGCAATCGCGGCCAAGGAGCCCGTGCCCAGGGTCCCAGGAACCCGGTCAACTCCAACCGGGAACGCCGGAGGAGACTCCGCCAGGGTCCCACATCCCAACCATTGGATGGACAAAGGTCCCGCTCACGGTCACGCTCTCGCCCAATGAACAACCAGGGCCAGAACCCAGCACCACCAGCGAATCTGACCGATCGCGAGCAGGCACTAATCAGAGCATTCCGGGAACAACCAGAATAAACTGTGACACCCTGATCCTGACTAACAGATTTGAACTACTATCATATCTTTCCGAAAAAACAGCCTCTGAAGACATGAGTCCCCTAACATCTAGTGACAATGTCAGTTGTAAAGTTAATCACTATCAACAACCTATCACTACCCCAATCTCCAGTGTAAATGAGACTTTAATGCAAATCAGTAGTTCAAACAATTCCCAAAAATCTTGTGAAATTTTACCACACTTTGGCTTCAATTCCAGTCTGAACAATAATTCTACTGAGGATGAAACGAACAGTGGCACACCAACTGCTCAGTACAACCCTGTTTCAAATATTAATGACTCAGTTCTTGATAATCTACATGCTGATATTGACACACAAAATGTAACTGTTGCCGATATAACAGATGAAAATAAAGTTGAATATACTAACTCTATTGTCCGTTTCCTTTCCAGCTACAATGTAGAGCGTAAGAATACGGTAGTTAATTTATCCAACAGAGAAATTAACACTTATGAGACTTCTGTTTTAGCCAAAGGTCTAAACTTCTGTCCTACTCCTGGTCCACCAATTCTTGGTGACAAATATGATGATCTTGAGCATTTCCATAATAGTCTCAGATGGAAATACAAATTCAGTTCCCCCAAACAAATTCGGAATGACAAAAAAGAAAAGGAAGAAAGGGAAAGAATTTTAGGCCCTAATGCAGAGCCCCCACTCACAAACAAGGTGAAACTTGCCAAAGCTTTTCGAAACAAAGATGGTCCAAAAGCCCCCACAGGAGGTTCCCGGTTAGAAACTCTCATAACCATGAATGAAATCGAGATAGCCAAAGTCAAAACCGTTAGTCCCAAATTTCATAATTTAACTATTGATGAAAAAATGGCGATGGACACTTTGTCTAAAGACAAAGACATCATCATTAAACCAGCTGACAAAGGAGGAGCTGTCGTAGTCATGAATACTAGTGACTACATCACAGAAGGTATGAAACATTTAAGTGATAATAATTTCTATAAAAAGGTAGACAAAGATCAAACTGAAGAATATAGTATCAAAGTCAACCTGTTTTTGAACACCCTCCACCAAAAGAACGAGTTAAATAAACAGATTCTGAACAAAGTTTTGACCAGTGAGGCTAGAACACCTAACTTCTACCTCCTGCCCAAAATTCACAAACCTGGTAGAACACCACCTGGTAGACCAATAGTCTCAGCCAATGGCTGTGCCACAGAGCGTATATCGGCCCTAGTAGACATCATACTGAGACCAATAGTACCTCTCACCAAATCATATATCAAAGATACAGGTCACTTCCTAAAGAAACTAGAGGAAGCCCAAGGTCAGGTAAGTGACACTACACTACTCTGCACCCTAGATGTCAGTGCTCTTTATACCAACATTCCCAACGAGGAGGGTCGTAGAGCAGTGGCACGCTGGTTGATTAAACATCGACCAGACCAGAGCGTACTTCCAGGTGAACCAAGCAACACAAGCATCCTAAGTTTGCTCAAAATGGTACTAGAATTCAATAATTTTGATTTCAATGGGGACCATTACTTGCAGGTAGGGGGCACGGCCATGGGGACCCGGGTGGCACCCACTTTTGCAAATCTTTTCATGGCAGACTTTGAAGAACGGTTTGTCTATGAATACCCCGTCCAACCTACAATGTGGGTACGGTTCATAGATGACATTTTTCTTCTATGGGACCATGGAGAAGAAAAACTGTCAAACTTCATTAGGTACCTCAATGAGGTACATGACAGTATTAAATTCACTCACGAGATCTCTCGGTACGAAATACCATTCCTTGACACTTGTGTTCGAATAGTGGACAATAGAATAATTACTGACCTTCACAACAAGGTGACGGATGCACACAATTATCTCCACTACACCTCTGCCCACCCTATGCATTGCAAGAAGGGGATTCCGTACGGACAATTTCTCCGGATCAGGAGAATCTGTACCTTCACTGACGACTTCATACGACAGAGCCTGATAAAGGCCGCTCATTTTGTCTGTAGAGGCTATCCAAAACAGCTGGTAGCGGAATCTCTGGTGAGGGCACTGTCCCAACCCAGACCTAGTCCATTGGACTATCAAATCAATAAGGTGAAGAAGAACCAAGAAGACGTGTGCATTCTGGTTACCACCTTCCACCCGTGCTTCAATGATTTACAGAAGATCGTGAGGACAAACTGGGAAATGCTGAGTACCTCAGCACGCACCAGACACCTACACCAAACACGTCTGGTAGTAGGTCTTAGAAAACCACCTTCATTAAGAAATTCATTGGTAAGGTCTAAGGTTTATCATCATCCAAACCGGTTGAATAAACACAGGGCAGCCCTCAGTGGCAAAGCGTCCAAGGAATGTGATAACGACAAATGTCAGTTATGCCCCCTGTTGGACAAAAGTGGCCAGATAACATCAGGCGTCACTAAACTGACATACTCGGCTAAGGTCAATATCTCCTGCCGATGTACCAATGTCATTTACTGTATCACATGCAAACGATGCAGCAAACAATATGTGGGCCAAACGAAGCAAACCCTGATGCAACGTTTTTACCCCCACATTGGGAATATCAGAGAAAAAAGAATGGGCACCGACATGGGCACCCACTTCAATTCTGATAGTCACCAAGGCCTCAAGGACGTAACAGTCCATATAGTGGAATTCATTAACAAGAATCCACACTCAGATTACGCTGAAAAACTACGTAATAAACTAGAGAGGAACTGGATACTAAAACTACGTACCCAGGTACCTCATGGTCTGAATCTAATTGATGCACCAAACTTTTAGATCAGTGCTACACAGTCAAACCAGGCACCCACCTTTGAGCTCCGTTCAAAAAATTATTTTGTATACCGGGTGGGTTCCGCCCCATACCCAGTCTCTGACTGGGGGGCCCCCATAAATATTCCACAAATACCTACTAATTAAAAATTATTAAACAGTGGTTATGGGGAATTTTAGACTGTGTACAATTACCAAGCTGAGATATACAAATAATTTTTCAAATTATTAAATGTTTGTCAGGTCTCCTTTCCTTTATTTTTCACTTGGCTTCCATATGAAAATAATTCCTATGCAATTATATTACATAGGGATAACTGTAACAATGATTACATGCCTTGATTTAACCTCAGTTACACCTGAAGAGATCCAAAGAGATCGAAACCTTGATCATCACCCATATCAAACAATGTCTGATATTCCCCAAGAAACAGCTTGGAGAGTTAGGTCCTACGACTGGAGAGTGTCACTCCTCCAGCCCCTGGAGGCACCAGGAACCAGCCCTGATGTCATGGTGACAATGCAATTTTGTTTACAATAAACATATATTGCCCTGGAGACCCCCCTGCCAACGGAAGTTGATGAGGGGAGGCGAGCATGGCAACCGTGCCAGTAGCATCAAGGTAGTGTTGGGGTGCAGAGGTCCTGACATTCGTCCCCTGAGTTCTATATGTATTCATGAGAACTAACTTAATTTCTTCTAGGAAGCAAGGAGCATTCTAAACTAGTCAATATGGCTTCATATTCATAACCTACCTCTTTTCTACATAATTTAGATACTATCTAGAATGATAGCTCTTTTTTGGATATTCTAAAATATTAGGTCTTTTCTGGATAATATCCAGAAAAGACCTAACACCCAAACTGGTCATTTTTTTTTTTTAACCAAAGAAAAGGTGTAGTGTAAACCATGGTGCTCTAAATACCCTTAAACTGCTGAATGAAACATGCCATTCTGCTCACCATAAAAGTGTTTGGAAATATGTGTCAGAGATGTCAGTTCGATATTTGGCGAAACTCTGAAAATTATTTTGGGGCACTTCAAAAGGAGGGTTATACCCTAATCAGAGTGACAAATACCTTCAAAATTAATCACTTAGGGTTGGGTGTATCTTTAAGAAATATCAGAATTATAAAATATTCATTTAAAAAAAAGAAATTCTTATTATTTCTGTAGTAAAATATCACCTTTGAACCTCTGAAATCAGAGAAAATCTGAAACTCTGACATCTCTGAATTTTGTGTACACCCCACTCACTCAGAGTTAATTACACTTGTAGGGGCTCGTAGATCGTGATATAGTGTGAGCGTCTCCCTCGAGAGGGCGTTTCGAGCGGTGCGCCCATCACCGGTAGTCACTAGAGGTCTCCTCGACCCCTGGTCTCTGCGGGGTGGTGGCAGCACTGTTCGCCTCGCTCCAGCTCCTACCTGGGGCCGGGGAAGGCGTTAGTCTGGCTCTACCTGCCAACGGAGTCGGACCACCTTTACCTGAGCTTGCACTATAGCTAAGCAGTACACTTCGAGGTGGATGTAAAACATATACTGCAATAAATATGTGCCGGTTGCACTAACCCGAGATACCTTGTCTGGTTTTCACTCCGAACTAGTCGAGACATTAATCCGAACCACTACACACTATTGGCTTTTTAATCAAGAGAATCCATGCAGCATTATAATCAATAATCCTGATAATATTTGTAATTGGTTATTGACTTAATAACTATTGATGTATATACGTTGTATATGACTGTTGATTTAAATTACTGTATTAGATAACATTTAATATGTTGATATGGGTGGAGTCAATGAGTTATACGGGTTGACTCCTGTATTGATTGTCAGAGGGCACCACTCTCCACCACCTGACTGACACACCTGACTGACACACCTGAACTAGGTCAAACAGGTGTACATACCTGAGCAGGCAGGCAGGCAGGCAGGCAGAACAGACTGTTGTTTTTTTCTTTGGGATTTAATTTTTTCCATAATGCCTGTTGATTGTAATGCATGTGGTAAACAGTACCACGGCAACAAGAGGTCGTGCCTGGGTTGCACCTGTCCGAATCCATGCTGGAAACCGGGGGAGGAGATGATCAGCCACTCAGCACCTGTGACTGAGGAATCAGTCAGCCATGGTGGCCAGGAGGCAACGCAGGATGTCAAAGCTTCCAGGCAGGATGACGGTCAACAAAACCAAGCCCAAGGTACAGATATTACGGATTCGGATACGGCTTTCCAAGCAGAAATGGACAAATTAGAGAACATTTGAAAATGGAAAGAGCCAGGGAGAAAAAAGTCCAACAAATGGCAAAGCGTAAGGAATTGGAACTTGAACTTGCATCAATCAGAGCTAATAATAAGCAGACATTGTTGGATATTGATAGGGGAGAACTGGCATGGAGTGGACTCATGGCTGCGTTCGATCCCGGTGACCCCAGCAAGCAAACTCATAAATTTTCTCTCCTCTCGGGTGATCATGCGGGCAAACCCAAATCACAGGATGATGAAATTCACAAAGGACCATATCTAAAGGCAGACATGATGCATAGATCGGAGGACGTTGACATTGATCTGCCGTCTTCACAGTATGTGACTGGAGTTAGGAGAAAGGAACCGAACACAGCACACAGTGACAACAACCAAGATGGCGGCACAGGCTTTCCGGAGGCGGCGACGGCAGCCTCTGCAGGGGTTGTTTCTGCAAATTATGTTTTTGGGCCCTCCGGGGGCCAAACAGCCCTCAATTCTTCAAGATATGGTATGTCACAACCCAATTCTACTGTAGTTTCACCGCCGGGGGTGAGTGATACCCAATTCAACCAGTCGCTCACCCACGGTAACCAGACCAGGACCCAGAACTATCACCCGGGTCACCAGCCACATCAACCGGTCCATTCGCAGCATTTGGGGGAAGTAGCAGGGCCTACTCACTCATCTCAAGGTAGTGTCAGTGCACCCTCAAGTGTTGTTAATGTTCACGGTGGTAATATGAACTCTGTCATGGGCCGGGGGACGTAGCAGGGCCTACCAACACCAACCAAGGTAGTGCCAGTGCACCCCCAGGTTCAATCTCTCAACCACCTGTGGATATTTCATATACAGCTTATTTGAGGTGGGTGGGACAGCAAAACCCTCATCAACCACCAGCGCAACCAGCACAACTGCAGGCAGTTAAAGATGCAATTTCAGCTAAAACGACCCTCTAGAAAATAATCAATGAACTATAAAAATGTCAATCAAACCCATTTCCCTATTGGATGGCATGCATTATTTTGATATTAAGCGTCCCTGAATGTGTATACAGAAGGCATCTTGATATGGAATGGTTCTTTCTTATGGTGGGAAATAATTTGACAGATTAATAGAGGTGATATTTCATAACAAAAGAGGGCTCCACCAGCTGACAACTGCCATGATAACCACTGGTTTGTGCATGTGTTGTGCATCTATTAACAACCAGGTGCCCTCATTGTGCCACCAACTACCCATTTAGAGGCTGTTATGTTATCCAGTGGATTAGTGTCGACCTACAGTAAAAGATTTATGTAGTCAGATGCATATTTCATACTGAAAGGCATTGCATAATGTTTTAAAACATGGGGAGGATTCATAGAAAAGTATGACCCATTCACATATGCCATGACTCAAAAATAACAGAATTTTAGTTGGGATACCATCTTTAACTTGCAGTCAATGCAAAAGCTGATTGCAGCACATGAGCTGCTATTATCAATGCAGCAGCAACTACAAAAGCTGCAGCTTGGTCCATCCCCCAGTCCACCTTGTGGGTGGGGGGGCACACCGCAACCACCCCCACCACAGCCAAGGACACCAAGTTGATATATGACTTATTCGGTTACATAACAGCATGGTACTTTTGCCATACCACCTATCTTATTAGTTTCCCTAGTCATTGAATGTTTAATGACAATTAACAATTTAAAAGTGCTGCTTTTGTAAAACTAGTTATAATAAGGTTAGATTAATTAGTCATGTCATGTAATCTAGTATGTGTTAACAAAGATAGTGGATCTTTGAAATGTGCTTTTGGTGCAATTGACACCATCACATTGGTATTATTTTTTCAATACTTTCAAAATAATTTTTCCAAGGAGGGAGTTATGTGATAAGTAGAGAACTCAACCGATTTTACTCTATTAATATATTGTACATTATACCATTCATACGACATCCATTATCGCTCACTATGCTATACTCGCCTATAATGTATGCAGTAGTACCACACCCTGCCACTATGGGTGGTACACCTGACGGTCATTATGTATATACAGCCAGGTGCTAGTACACCTGCCAGCATTACCATCCAGCTATTCGCTGAGTTAACATCTCTTCAGCATGTACTTTGTACAATAAAGCTATCTTATGGCAAACTTTATGGCAACGTTGGAATGGTTAAGCCTATGGGCCACAGAAATTCGTTGTTCTTCCGTACTATCAACATGTTTCAGTGACATGTCACTGAAACAACTAGTACTATATGAATACTAGTAGTTTTGTGTTCTTTCTTTTTTTGACTTAGTAGTAGTAAGAGAAACATTACGTCAACATCTAATGAAAAGGGGAATCAAGAATAGATCAACAAACATTCTTTTATTACTTAGGTCTAAGAAAATCAAACACAATGCTAAGATCATGATGGCAACAGAGGTTGAGACTTAAGCGCTATGGAGAACTTCTTACGGTGGGTACCAGTGGTTAATTTTAACTTGGCGGCATGTGGCTTGTGACGGCGTGCTTTGTGTGACAGTAGATTAGATGCAGTTTTTGTATGGAACCCACATACGTCACACCCGTACGGCTTGGTGTCCATGTGCCTGTACCCATGGTGAGTCCGCAGGGCTAGTTTAGAGTGTGCTGCATACGGGCAGAGTGGACACTGGAACGGCCGCAGCCCCGTGTGCGTCCGCTCATGGATTGTCAACTGGTGCTTATTTTTGAATGATGTGGGGCAGAAGGAACACAAGAAGGGTCTCTCGTCTGAGTGTTTGGCTCGCTCGTGTTTACTGAGGTTGGAGCGGTCCACATGGCTGTAGTCACAGTAGTGGCAGTAGTGGATAGGCTGTTCAGCGGCCTTCATGTCATGTGCACGATACTCATGGGCCTTAACCGTGGCAGCATACTTACTGGTAAAGCCACATTGAGTGCAGTGGATGACGTCACTGCTGTGGATGAACTTCTCATGGCGTTTTAGTATCAGCACCGTCTTAAAGCTCTTTTCACACTGTTGGCATGGAAACCTCTCCTCGCTATGCCTTGTCATGTGGGATTTGAGTAGATAAGCCTTAACTGTTCTGAACCCACACTGGCTGCATACATAAACCTTCCTCTTACACACCTCTGTAATATCCTCCCGATGCACCTGAAGCCGGTGGTCATAGTAGTCGTCGAGTACTTTAAACACCTGGTGACAGCGATCACAGGTGCGCTGACACCGGGTAGTGTGCTTAACTCGGTAATGGTTAACAACATCAATAGCTTTGGCGGCTGAGTAGATGCACTGAGGGCAGCGATACCTCCCATCCACCTTCTCTCCAACACGACACCAGTCCATGTGGGTATCGCGCTTTTCCTCTTCTACAAAGGTCCGTGTACAGAAATTACATCCGTACATATAGTCAAGATGCGAGTCCTTGGTGTGGGCCCGTAGCTGCACAGAACTGGTAAACCTAGCAGTGCACCATGGACATTGTGAGGATACTGAACCTTTCCTACTTATTATCTGTTTCTGGAGTTTGTTGGTGTTTTCAGGTTCTGGGTCAGACTCTTGGATGATTACAACATGGGTATCATTGCAGGCAACAGAGCTCAGTTCATTTATGTCTGTATCATCAGTTCTAACAAGGATTGTATCGACTTTTGCAACATCATCAAGAGTTGAGTCTTTATTCTCTCTCATGTCAATACTGCAGCTCTCTTCATTCTCCACCTCTAATGTCTGATCAGTGTTGTCACACTGCTGACTCTCGCTCTCTGAACTACTTTTGTGAAGCACTCTGATTGAGTCGGTGCTGAGGCAGTAGTCATGGAAACCTGGCTCAGCCTCAGGAATGTAAGAGATGTTGTTCATGTCTAATGTCTGCACATTGTCTACTGTAGCTGCCTCTGTGCTGCTGCGGCAACTGATGGGGCTGTTGCTGCTGCAGTGACCAGTTGTGGGGGAAGGTTGCATCAGGTCTGAACCTTCTTGTTTGGGTTGCATTAGGTCTGAACCTTCTTGTTCAAGCTGCATCAGGTCTAAACCTTCTTGTTCATGCTGCATCAGGTCTGAACCTTCTTGTACAGGCTGCATCAGGTCTGAACCTTCTTGTACAGGTTGTGTCAGGTCTGAACCTTCTTGTACAGGCTGCATCAGGTCTGAACCTTCTTGTACAGGCTGCATCAGGTCTGAACCTTCTTGTACAGGCTGCATCAGGTCTGAGCCTTCTTGTTCAGGTTGTGTCAAGTCTGATCCTTCTTGTTTAGCTTCTGAGGATACAACTTCTGCATCAGAACAGGCATTGTGCTGGTCTGCAACAGTCGCCAGATCTACCACAGCACCATCAGCTTCCGCTACAACTTTTACATTCTGTTCTGCACAATTTCTTGCAGCATTTTGTTGGACATCACAATTTGTCAGAATGACTGGCTGACCATCAATCAGGTCCACCACAGTGGCAGCAGTTTCTGTACATTCTTCATTTTCTTCATTTTGACAAGTAGCTATGAATAGAGGCTGACTGGTTATATCCGCTACTAAATCAACAACTGTGTCATTACTTATTGGACCTTCATCTTCCTTTTTACAAGTAGCCAAAATGATTGGTTGGTCAGCCAGCATCTGGTCTTGAGTCAAACCTTTATCACCTAAACCTGATGGCTCATCTGTTGAATGACCGCATTCAGCTACTAGCTTTACAACTGCACCTTCTCCCTCACAAGTTGTTAATATGATTGGCTGACCTGCAACCAGATCAACCGTAGTATCATTAGTAATGGCATCTTCAACTTCTCTGTCACAAGTCGCTAAGATGACAGACTGACCTGCCATCATCAAACTTTCTTCATCAGCACCTGATGGTTCACAAACTGTCTGTTCAGCACCTTTTGTTGCTGTAGCGTCTTCCTCATCTCCAACATCACAAGTTGTCAGGATGACAGGCTGGCTAACCATCATCAGCCCTTCCTCACCAGCAGCTGATGAGTTATTATCAACTACTCTTTGATCCACCTCAGCCACAAGATCTAGAGAGCAATGTGAGACCTGCTCATCACTATTTGCAACTGGAACAGGTTCATCATCACATGTTGTCAGAATGATGGGTTGACCTGATGCGGAGTAGCTGGAAAGTAGACTCTGAATGTCCAGCAGTGATCCGAGATCTGCTTCCATGCCCGTGTCTGAGATGAGCACATGGCCAGCCTGAGCATCGCTGATTGATGTGACCGTGAGGTCATGCTGGCGGTACACGCTGACACCAGATAGGTCGACTACCTTGCATACCTCCTGCATGATTGTGTCCATAGGGTTTGAGGATTCTCCATTTTGGTCAACTCCTTCAGCTTGGCTGGTGATACACTCTGTACCTTCCATGTGGGATTCCATTTGTTGAGAGATCAGTGCAGATGTTGGACAAACCTCATTCTGAGCATCTAAACTAGGATCCTGACTACAATGAGTCACTAAATCAAGGCTCTGTGGTTCCACCAAGGTTTTACCTTGTAAAAAATCTCCAGTGATAACATCTGTCAATTTATGTGCTCGTGCAGCATTAGTTCTTTGCCGTTTGTTTGGCTTGCTCCGAGAAGTCTTTGCTGCAGACTTCCTTTTGGGAGCCTCATTGTTAGACCTCAGGATATTTTCAAACAGGTTCTGCTCTGACTGGACATGAGAGTTAGCAGGTCCTGGAAGAATCATGTTGGCCTGTCCACTGCCCTTGTTAAGGTCCTCAGTCAGAAGGGTCACTTCATCATTATCGCTGTCCTCGTCCCCTGAAATGCTGCCTGGTCGTAGTGTGTGCTGCCGGCCCCATCGCGTGTAAGTCCTGGTGCGACTGGCACTTTTGGTATCTGATGCCTTCTTCGCTGGAGGTGCCTTCTTCTGATTTTGCATTCTAAATGTACTGCAAAGCTGTAAGAAAATAAAGAAAAAAATAACTATCCAATGTAGTGTGCTCATATCTATGAGATTCTGTTTCTGGAAAAGGAACATGTTGGCACGGTCAAATACTTCCCAATTTTGTACAGATTTGTCTACAGTGGAAAAAAAAAATATATGACAATAAGAGCGTTAAGGATTACATTTTAATGAATACCCAAATCCATGAATTTCCCAATTTTATTTGATAACCCTTAAAGCAACAAGGGAGATTTGGGGAAAACAAACTAATCTGTATTTAACAGTAACATCGGAAACAAAGGATAGAAAAAAAATATCTAAAAGATTTATTTCATAGAAAAAAAAAAGAAATAAAAAATGTGACCAACAAATGAATGAATACTGCTGAGACTCACCTCAGTGAGAATGCTGATCTGCAGTTGTTCACCCATCGTCTCTATAGCCCCCACATTGTTCTTGTTGACCAGGATCTGTCCGGTGTAGAGGAAGTCGAGCACCTTCACCATGTCGGGCGCACTCATCCCATTAATCTGTAATATATCTGTCGCTGGGTCCGCACTCAACACCACATGGAAGAATTTACTTGTCCCTGCTAGAACCGCCTGGAATGATAATAAAAGTTCATATTTCCACTATGTTTGAGACATTAAAGCATTTAATTCTTATTATGTATGGATGTATGTCTTTCTTTTGCAAAAATGTTAGTTTTTAGTTTTTTTTAATTTTCTCTGTTAAGAAGTCTGGTATATCATGCTATTACTAAATGCACTCAGTTAAACTGTTCTCTTGACAGCACGTTCAATGTGCATGTGCCAGTCTCTATAGAGGGGCCACCCTTAAAAATATGTTTGTTTCCTCTCCAGAGGGTGGATTTTTTCAGACCCATGAGGGAGGGAGGGAAAAAATGTTGTTAGGAAAATATTTTATGACTATCTTAGTGTGGATGGCATGAATTTGTCATTACCTTTTAAGATTTCATGATTGGAAACCTATATTTTTGTGCTGATGGACGAAAAAAAAATTTAGAACTCAGGAAAAAAATTTCCCATTCTCACAAAAATAATCCACCAGGCCCGTGGACAGGAAACAAACATATTTTTAAGGGTGGCCTGGATGAAGTTCATACAGTCAGCATGATACAGGGAGGCAAAACTGCTGGCAGAATTATGGCAGGTGGCAACCCTGAGGGTTTATCATAACAAAACTACATAAACTGTTGATGCATTATACAGCCCATACAGGGTTAAATGCTCACCTTGTGTGCAGGGATGGGTACGTCACCCACCAGCAGTGTGATGTCACAGAAAGCCTCGGTAAGGCGCAGTCGGTTCAAGCACCGCATCACCGAAGCACACACCTGCTTCTGGTCCATGACCACGGACACTGAAATATTGAGGGAATTAGCATTAGGTTTGTGCTGCATCATCACCCATCCTCTCCACGAGGCCCCGAAAATGAGGCTCCCAAGATGTCTTATTGTATTTGTATGTTTGCCTGGCCACAGAATCCACATAAAATAAGCCGAATTTCTTCAATATTTTGTCGATTCCTTCTATAATTACACTGGAGGGGTGGTGGTGGTGGGTTTTTCGCGTGGCTGTGCGAAAACTTTTTACGCCCCCCTCAACGGCAGTCAAAATTTTTTGTGCCCCCCGCGCCAGAGGCGCAGAGAATTTTCGCCCCCCTCTTTGATCTATAGTAGCGCGCGGGCTTAAAAAGAGGATAAATTATTTTAACCCCCCTTCAAGAGGGGTCAAATTTTTTTTAGCCCCCCCTTGGAAGGGGTCTTCAATTTTTCCACCCCCCCCTGAAACCCACCACCCCCTCCCCCCTGTTGATAAATAATGACCACTCCCTTAAACCAATATATAAACTATTTTGAAGTTGGTTTAAGTTGACTTTGCTGCTAGGCTAAGCTAGATAATCTCAAAGTACACATATAACAAAGCAGGAAAAATCCTTGGAAGGATCCTCGAATAAGCAGTGGCGAAATGGCAAGTGGCAGTTTATGGTGGTACGCCCTAATTCACAGACATGTCAGTTCAGTATTGGCCAAACATCTGAAGATTATTTTGGGGGACTCATAAATGGGGTTTATACCCCATGTATCTCAACAAAACACCTAAAAGTGGATGCTTTGGGATAGGGCACACCTTTACCAATAAGGAAAACTATGAAATAATCATCTAAAATTCTTTATACATTTTTTTCTATACTAAAATATCAACCTCAAACATCTGAAATGTTGCAGGCATCTGAAACTCTGACATGTCTGTAATTCAGCCACTTTCGGGTAGAATTATGTCATGGCTGATACAAAGATCTGAGTCGTTTTTCTTTATTTAAAAGCAAAATAACCCCCTAGGCCATGACTCAAATGCACGAATATAATGGCTTTGTGGGATACGCCAGTCCCATCTCGGGGAATACAATGTAAAAATATCCCATGGTTTTGGACATTTGCTTATATAGTTCCTCAGAAATTTTGTTATTTCAAGGAATTCGGACCATTTGTGAGGAGAGAAAGGCTTAAACCCATGGTTATTTGGTATCAAAATAATCAGGAAGTGTTTTTCTTTAGTCCAGAGTTAATTTTTTATTGATATCAAGAAAACAGTGGAGGGTTATGGGGGTGAAATGACCATATAGTGTATTCCTACACTAGTCAGGTCTCACTGCTCAAAATCAGTGTGGTGGTTTCCATGGCAATTTTAACAAAAATCAGGCCTGACTTTTATATTCTGGACCTACTGCATAATTTTCTCGATTTCAAAAGCTAAATGTTGGTGTATTGTGCTAAGCTGTCAGGGAATTTTATGTATTTCAAATGTTACATCCAAGGTCGCCAACACTGGTATTTTCCAGTCCGCACTGGGTATTTAGGGTGGTACCACCTTATTCTCGGGAGCAGAACTCTGGTTGCTAGGGAGCTGGCAAAGGGTCAATTTATATAGGCAATGTACTAGAAAAAGTAACATTTTTGCAGATTTCTTTCCTAATATCAGGATTAGAATATGGTGCTTCAAGTATGTGATGCAAATTTTTAATATCTTTCAGATGTTGTAACTCATTTCGCTGTATGAAGCCTAGATCTTTTCTGATAAGGGTTTTAACAACTTTTTCTAGTACATTTCCTATAAGGGTTTTTCACATGACGTCAGTTTGCCGTGCATGATGGTGATGGAGATCCACCACTACTCACGCTGCCATAGAGAATGCACTGTGGAAATATACTACCCTGTATAAAATCTTAATTTTCTCAGAATCCTGTAGCTTGATCAAAAATTCCCTTTCACCACTAATAGTAGAGATAGCGGGGAATATGCAGAACTAAGAATGATTAATGTCCAATCTATATATATGTTGAAAATATTATACTGAAGTGGTTGAATGTGCCATGCGGGATCAGCCAGGGTAGAGCAGTGAGTGTGTGGCTTGCCTTACTCAAGTCAGACATAGTTTTCACTTCCCCATTAGATTTTTAATATTAAAAAATCACTCACTCCCCTATATCTCTACTGTTGCTGGCTGAAAGGATTTGTTTGTTGAAGGAATAGGATTGGGATAAAATCAGGATTTTGTAAAGGGTAGTCACCGGTAGTCGCCAAACAGTCAAATCTCGGACAGACCATCCTCCCATTTCCACATAAGATTTTCAACATTTATATAAACCAGACATTCATAATTATTAGTTTTGTATGTCCCCCTTTATCACCACTATTAGTAGTGCAAGGGATATTTTGATCAAGCAAGAGGATTTGGAAAAAAATCAGTATTTTATACAGACTAGAATATCGCTGCCATAGTGCTTCCCTAGACTGCAGTGACCACTTTACTCTTAGGATCTCCACCAGGGCCGCCGAGGTGGTGAATACACATTCGCTGAAAAAGCTCTATTTAATTTGACCCTTCATAATGATTCTTATCAGTTGGGAGATAAGGCTGATAAGGGCTGTGCTGGTTGCTATGACGTTGTCGCATGCAGAATGTCGCCACCATGCAAAATGTTTCCAGCATTCTCCTAACAGACTTTGCAACCTCTAAATTGTATGGCACTAGGATTAAAAGATCTGCTTGGAGAGTGATAAAGGTTGCTTAATCTCGAAACAAATATTTTTTTCATTGAAAGGAAGAAACCATGATAATATCCCTCTCCTCTTATAGAAATTGAAACAACAACCCTAATCATACTGCCCCTATGCCGTAGAAGTATGATTAATGCAAAGTGTAACTTGATTTTGCCGCGGAAACATTTCTCACGGAGCGACATTTTGCATATTACAACGTTACTGCTGCTCCCAAGAATGCTTAGTATGGGGGTTTCCACACTGTCTGCCGCTCAGGGAGCTCTGTACGGTGTGGGATACTTATATTGGCAAAAGTTTCAGTCCTGCGGGAGCACTTTCCCCGCACCTCTCCTGTATTCAATTCTTAACCAAATTGATAGGTAAACACAGACAGTACCCCTTTAGCTTTGCTGAAAGGTTGGGGATCTACGATTATTTTAAGATAGGAAAAATTGAAATTTATTAACCCAGGCCGAATTGTACATGGGCAGGATGCAGCACCAGGAGTTGAAACTTTTTATAATGGTGAGAGGCCGGTCCCTTACCTCATATGCCTAGGGACTGGTTGGCAGGTCTAAAGAATTCGTCTGGACGAGAAGTAATGATTTGTTTACAGGGGGCGCCACCACGCACCTAGGGTAGACATAATTTGGAGGTGAATAACAAACCAGTGCCCACCATTGGCAGTCTGCCTGGTACATCATGGGGTTGCAAGAAATATAGTTTTTCTCTAAAACTATTCCATCAAATTATTTGCAAGTTTTAGCGATTCACCTAAATATATGAATGAATGTTATGTGTGAAAATGAAGTAATTCCCTTTGGTAGATTTTGAATGAATTTTGAAATCATTACTCCATTGCACCTTTCACCTGACAATTCCACACAATCCATTCCCCTAATTTCCTAAATAATTAATGGCAGTTCTCCTCATAATACCTTCACTAAACTTTCAGTGAGTCATCATCAAATGGTAAACTAATGGTATGTGAAATTTGAAAGCATTCTGATTAGGGGAAGTATCAAAATAATCAATTTAAGTCCATTTTAGTGTCAGCCTTGCAGCTCCCCTATGGGACCCCTGCGCGAGGATTCACCTCCATTAAATGGTGGCCTTATCAGTTACAACGGGATCCTTACAACTTTCACCTCACTTAGGTTGGGTTTCGTCCGTACCAATGCTGCGAGATGAACCCTGCTAGACCTGCCAACCGCTCCCTAGCATATGATGTTAGGGACCAGCCTCTCTTCATTATGAGAGGTTTCAGCTCCTGGTTCTGCCTCCTGCTGCAACCGGAAGTTGCAAGTAGTTTGTTTACAAGGGTCTCACCAATATATTTAGAGTTAAAATTGGGTGCTGTAGAAGAGATGAGCGATAGATTATGATTAGATCTACAACATTTACAAAAATGAAAACATAATTAGCCATATTTATTTAGATAGGGCAGAAAGAACTTGGCCGAGTGAGGCTTGGCATTTCCGACTGCCGCCATATTGTTTTGAAATGTTATTTTCGGCAATATGTGTGTTTTCCCTATCTTAGAATTATCGTAGCTTCCCCAAACTTTCAGCGAAGCTAGAAATGGCTTGAACGCATGTATATATAAATTTTCAGAAGGATTGATCAAGGATTGAATGCATGAGAGGTGCGCGGAGAGTGCTCCCGCAGGACTGAAAGATTTGCCATTATAAGTATCCCACACCGTACAGAGCTCCCTGTGCGGCAGACGGTGTGGAATCCCCCAGGCACTTGCATAAACAACTGCCATGTCCGCGCTGCGTGTAGCGCCGTTACTGTTATCAAAACAACTTTCCATGCTGCTACATTACAAGCAGCAGATAATAGGGGCTGGAGGGCTTAATATTTGAGCTAGAATAAAAGTTAATATACCAAATTGAAGCTTAGAATTAGGCGATTACAATGAGAGGTGTATATTTGATGTCCATAGAATATTTCTGTATTGTCGTAGTTTTTGAATTTATTTTTTATTTTAAAATGACCAAAATTAAGAAAGAAAAAAAAGGTTCGCCAAAGTTCACCTACATAGTTGTATTCCTACATATCCTAAGTATATTCCCTGCAAATTACAAGTCTGAAGGAATAAGCCCAACGAAGCCCCAGCCATAACAGTTTACCCTTGTCAATGCAGCTTCAGTGCAGGCAACCTAGACACTGGGACTATAGCATAGTATAGGGACTGAGCCATTCTATGGGCGTAAGATAAAGTGTATATTATAGATATATTAACATTCCTTTGATGTTGTTTTAAAAGAAATGGTGCTTATGATGCCTTTACACCCACTCACACTTCTGAGGGGTGTGAACACATCTAAGAGAAATGCTCACTTTGATGCCTTCACACCCTCTCACACTTCTGAGGGGTGTAAAACACATCTAAGGGAAATGCTGTTATCTTTTACATTTGTTCTATTATGCTGTAGTGTATTAGTAAAGCATGTCTCCCCTTCGAATTCCAGGGGATTAATTATTGAGTGGCTCCTATGGAGCCCCTCTATTCAACATGGTAGTATCAAAATGAAAGCCGTACTATACTGGCCCACAGTAATAATTGACCTTCTCTTCTAGGTCAAATTTATTCAGAAATGGACATATACTTCTAGGTCAAAGGTCAATGTACACAAACACATTGACTTTTGACAAAGACATTTATTAGTCCAGACCCTAGTAAAGAAGTTATCTACAATGTACCTTTCCCTGGTAATCCGCATTTCGACGTGCCCTATTTCAACTAGGTTGACCTATTTATGAACTGACTTTATTTTACTAGGTCAAAGGTCAATACACACAAACTTGATAGGTATCAAAACAGGGTTCTCCACAGGATGAAAAAGCATACAGGTAAATTTCGAACACAAGCGCTGTGTAGATTATAGCGGCAGAACATGGGCTTGTCTCATGGGAGAATTTTGAAAAATTATATTGTAAATGGACAAAAGATTGGATTCTTTTTGGAATTTTTAGATAAAATTTTACTTTTTCAGGCCTGACTTCTGTTCTATCTGGCCGATTTGCAAAATTCAAAAAAGTATAGAAAGCTTATAGTCTCCTGAAAAGCACACAGGCGGTGCTTTTCAGCTAAAGCACACGGGCGGCACTGAAAAGCACACGGGAGCCCTGCCCGTGTACTCCCTATGTGTGGAGAACCCTGCAAAATATGTACCTCTTGCTGTTGGTGCTTCATGCAAAAATTCAGTGTTATATCTGCAATTTCCTATGAATTGCAAGAAAACAATGTGATTAATTAGGTCATGCATGGATTAATCAGGTCAAAGGTCAAATAAATTTAAGGTCAAGATATATAACATGCATGAGAATTCTGATAAATGAGAATACATTTGGGAGCATACAGATTCTCATCTCAACAGGTCCATTGTGTTCAGGTACTTAGCTATGTTTTGGCTTCATAGCCTGACCTTGAAGGTCAAAGGTCAATTATAAGTTCATAGAGGTTGACCTTAATATTATACATTATCATTTATCAGTAGGATAAATGTTAATTCTGATGGCAAGTACACAAATTATGAGAAACCTCTGGTAGTTATCATAGTTTGAACAAACTGACCTAGTGAATTAGGTCAAAGGTCAATCATAAGTATAGGTCACAGGTCAAATGGGCATAGAGGAACAAGGGCACGATATCTGAATAATATATACTGAAAATTTCATGCAAAAATATGAATTATTGACTGAGTTATGTTAAAAAAACCTCTTTCCTCGGTCTATTCTGGCCCTATTTGGATTCCATTTTGATAAGACTGTTAACAGTCCTCTTATCAGCTTAACCATTGTGTCAATGGGGATCAAGTGTCCATCAATTTTGGACCTTAGATTAAGATTGCTCGGGAACTATATACAGTAGAAAGACAATCTAAACAGATCTGAAAAGCTGGTAATGAGCTCTACAGGACAGGGCCCATAATCAAATGTTTCAAACAATTAAAAAAAATTATGCAAGTCCCTACCTACTGCATGATGTGCATTCATGACATGAGCGATATTAGAGGATGATGTGATATCCATTCGGTTCTTCATAAATCATGGGCACTAAAAATATCATATAGCATTGATTTAAAAAAAAATTCATGTAATATGTGTTATGGGATTGTATTTGATTGATTACAACTTAAAACAATCGCTATTTTTACCTTATTTTACCAGCCTTGACCTCACGTTATTTTTCTTCTGTGCGACAACGTACTGAGTTAGCGTAGATTGCGAAAGAAAAAATTGTATCTTAATTGGTACTTTCCACCAGAAATTCCTTCTACCTATACAAGGAAAATAATAAAATATGTTCCTCTATTGACTACATCTAAAAGAATTTTTGTTTTATCAATTATATTGAATGCACCATGGCTCGAGATCGAGTGTACACTCTGAGGTGTACACTCTGAAGTGTACACTTTCAGGGTTAGAGTAGTTTAATATAGGGACAAAGAGTTTTGCTCTTTGAGAAAGCAGTTGTACACATCCCCTCCAGAGTGTACACTTCAGAGTGTACACCTCAGAGTGTACACTCGAGCTCGAGCCATGCTTTTATGATTATATTAGGAAGATTTTTTTTTTACGAAACTGAAAGCTAGGATCCGAGGTCGCGTTCGATCAGAAAAACCGTGGTCAGATTACATTATGTTTGCCTGTCGTTCTTTCCTGAAATTTTCATTTATTTTACAGTAACAAGTCAGAATGCAGATATTCTAGTCTTGGGTGTGAGCTCTGGAGTCTCATCACTTCTGTTATTAGGATTTTGAAATCAAGGAAGGCACTAAAATCATTCAAAATGCTATATCGTCTGCTAGACGGTTTTCCTGGACCCAACTTCCGGTGCCATGTGTCCAAAAGTTGAAAAAGATGTTTAGGTAGGTGTTGAGCGATTAATTCATTAATTATAATGTGTTTATGGGTTGTAGGGCAATACATCATTGTCTGAACATGAGACTGAGCCATAGTTTACTATAGATATACGTGATAAGTTGGTGAAAGCGCCCATATTATGCAGACAGACTGTCATTTTAGTGGCACTCTCTCTACAGTCTACTACTACTAGTAGTACTAGAGTTTTTTTCAGCGAATGTGTATTCACACCCTCGGTGGCCCTGGTGGAGATCTCAAGTGTAAAGGTGACCGCAGACAGGCCCGACTGGGTCGGCCGATCCTGCCGATCGGGAGCGTCTGCGTGGGCGTCCAATCGAGTCTGACAATATCAAACATGTTTGATACTCCCGATCGGATCGGGACCACACTCCTTAGATACCGATCGAGTCTGGCCCGTCTGCGGTCGCCTTAAGCAATGCACAGCCCACGCACTGCAGTCTAGGGGGGAGGAGACAAACCTGAAATTCCACATTCTATTTTCAACATTTATATAAGTCTGAACTTAATGATTATTAGTTTCGCATACCCCCCTATATCTTTGTTTTTTACTGGTAAAAGAGATATTCTCATCAAACCACAGGGCTAGGAGAAAATCAACAATTTATAAAGGGTAGATGAGAACAGTGGGGCTAGCCTCTCACTGTCACATCTCACACAGGCCATTCTTCTATTTCTACGCAAGATTTTGAACATTTTTATAAATCGCACATTCATAGTTTTTATGTCTGCATGTTCCCCTAGATCTCTATTATATTTGGTGAAAAGGAATTTTTGATCAAGCCTCGGCTTTGGGAGAAAATCAGGATTTTGTACAGTGTAGTAGATCGCCACACTCCCACACAGTGTGACAAGACACACTCACTGCCACACCCCTGCTCCTCCCGCATGGCACATTCTTCTACTCCCACATAAGATTTTCAACATATAAATAAATTGGACATTCATAATTTTTAGTTTAGCATGCTCCCCTATAGGTGTGGCAAGGATATTTTGATCAAAACAATATATTAATTAGGAGAAAATAATGACTTTATAGAAGGTGGTGTATCGCCTATATTTCAAAATTTTCTTGGGGGGGGGCAAACCCAACCCCCGTTTTAGGTTAATTGTGACGTTTCCCCTTTTGTTAAGAAAATTCTTAACGTTCCCACAAAGTCTCACTTTTTGCCTTTGTCAAAACTTGAGAGCTCTGGAATATTGATATCTTAATTTACCCATTCACTACATGTATAACTGAAATTTGTGAAAAGAAATTGGAAAATCAAGGAAAATGTTAGAAAATAAAACAACTTCACAAAAATGGCCCTATCTTTGCTACTAATAGACCGATTTGAAAAATTCTTTCAGCATTAGAAAGCTGAGATCATACAGGCCTGCGTTCCTAGGCCCTACACCGGCCATTAAGATTAAGCCGGCGTCATGAATATGACCTCAGCTGTCAAACTGCTGTTATTTCCTTCCAGGGTTGGGAAGTTTCATCAATACTTAGATCATAGTTCACAACCCTCCTTCTTGTAGGGATGTAAGTTTTAAGAATTTTGTCTGATTTCAGAATTTGAGATGCCTATACAAATACCCAAATTTCCTTTCTGAGATCATTTTTTGTAGTATTTTACAATGAATTCAAAACTTATATGTGTACATTCAGAATTGCTCATATACCCTGACTTATATCCCTGCAAGTTGTGTCATTGTCCCACCAAATGCTGCCTTTACGTCTTATTTGGATTTTCCCCGCTCACCCTAAAATGATAACTATGCTACTTTAAAGTTAAACATTTCATTGTAACGAATCAAAATTGAATTCCTTCTAAAAAAAACACCCAAAAAAACAACAAAACATAAAACATCTTCTACATTTGCAGTGACACTTACAGAGACAGGCCAGTAGCACCCTGGTAGTTGTGTGGTCGAGGCGCGGACCTGTCGGCCTGACACCTGACGCTGGTCACCATGGGGACGTCCAAAGGACGGAGGCTTGACATCCTCCAGTCATACGTCAAACCAAGAGCTGCAGAGGTCAAACAGTCGTTATGTCGCTGTGGGTTTATTCTCGATGCACTGAAGACGATCGGCGTCATTCTTATCTACTACGCTTTCTCCATTTCACTCACATTCTACAACCAACGCTTTATTCATGTAAGCTTTTTTTCATTTCTTGAATTAATTATACATGTATATCTAAGATTCTGCAATATCCATTACATTATATGATAAGATGATTATCTCCAGCTAGGAAACGCCTACATAAAGTGGACAGATAAATCCTCAAACATACTATAATGAGAATCGTCCCATGTTAGAGGATTATATCCCTTATATGAAATACTAAATTGAATTCTTGAAAAATATATGTTTACAAAAGAAAAGGAAAACAATGATAAGCCTTTGAGATACTGTTAGCGAACTGTCACTGAATTGTCTATATTACGCCTTTCCCTCACCTTATCGAAAGAAGTCAATTTTTCTACTTAGGCCACACCAAAAAAACAGAAATTATGCAATCCGTAGACCAACTTTTTTTTTTTTTGAGTGGCCTTACTTGTAAGTTATACATTTGTTGTACTTATTTTTCAGAGGTTTAAATTCCCGCTGTCCATTACGATGGTGCACCTGACCACTAAGTTTTTTATAGCATGGTTAATCCGGTCGTGTTTGTGGTGTCGGAGTAAGGAGGAGCGCATTACGCTACCATGGAGCGTCTACCTCAAGTCCATACTACCCCCAGGTAACATTAACTTGTTTTGTGCACCTTCGACCATCAATTCCATATCGTAATGGTCTGCACCGGTCTGTCCAGTTTCAAATAAGTTTCGGAACACAGTGGGTTAAAATTGAAATTAGCACTGCAATCTATGTCTTGAGTAAGCGCCGGATTTGATAAAGCCAGGAATGGGGGGGCGGGTATTAAAATCTATAACCAATATTTGAAGAGGCCACTCCGGTAGCTTTAACTACCGTAGGTTATAAACATCATAAAGATTATCTTACCATGAGAGTCTGTTCACCATGTAAGTACATGTATATGTTTTTTTTCCAGGAGTCTTCAGCTCTATGGATATTGGCCTCTCTAATTGGAGTTTTGAATTTGTCACCATATCGCTGTGAGTAGTACCGTAATCTCCCGTGCATAAGGCGCGTCTTATACAGGGGTTTTAGTTCTCATTGCATCCACAAGGGGAACTCCAAGACCTTTCTTTTGATATTTTACATGCCCCCTTAGCCATTTATAATAGGATATATGGGGGCCCAGTGGGGGTCCATGGGGCCCAAGTTACACATAGGTCTTTGAATTTTGAAAATTCATTCAGTAGAACCAAAGTTATGAATTTTTCATTTTTTTGGAGAATTTTCCAAAACTCTAGGTGCACCTTATACGCGGGCTGCGCCTTATACGCGGGAGATTACGTTAGTATAATGTTATACATGGAATTCACATATTTATTGTGATATTCATAAAGCAGATGATCGTTTAAACTTTTAGACAGACATCGTCTTGAGTTGGTCGAGTAACAGAAGTTTGTGTCTCTATCTTAATGGTGATTTTTCTTTTTAAAATGTGTCTTTTTTTTCATAACGATAGGTGTATATTCGAGATGTGCTACATCTTCTGTAAATTCTCTTTTTGTCTATTACAGATATACAATGACGAAATCAACTGTCATCGTCTTCATCCTGGGATTTTCCATTTTATTCCGTCTAGAAAAGCCAGTAAGTATGCTACATAATCATTGTGTCGTTGGTGAAGAAGACACCATGACAATTTTGAAAGTGAAACTATCCCATTTGTCCATTATTTACTCGAGGAGGGTTCTGATGTAGTTTAAATTTAATTCATAGCTGAACTATTTTTCATTACAGCGTTGTTCGTTAATCGTGATCATCCTGTTCATCGCGGTGGGCCTGCTGCTGTTCACCTACGAGTCAACTCAGTTTAACCTGGAAGGTTTCCTCCTTGTGCTTGGGGCATCATTCCTCAGCGGTCTAAGATGGACCACATCTCAACTAGTCATGCAGAAAAAGGAACTGGGTGAGTTTCTGATATTAATGTTTTTTTTATGATTATCCTATCCTTTTGATCCATGTCAATTATTGGATATTGATCTCGGAAGTCTATAAATATGACTATTATTATTAATAACCCTGCCTATCAGGTGCGCTTGACTTTTTGGAATCTACTGTAATCTCCCGTGTATAAGACGCACCCTGAGTTGAAGGGAAAGCTATAAGGCGCTCTTAGGACCTGAATTTTGAAGGCTTAGTACTGTAGTCAGAGTACCCAGCCTATAAGACACACCCAGACTTTGGGAAGATTCTGTAAGGTGCAGCAAGCCTTACATTCACATATAAGACGCCTTATATGCGGGCAATTACGGTACTTTAAGTGAAAATACACGGCTCATGAATGAGGCAGTGAAGTATATATTACATCAGCCGAGTGTCAGCCTCAGGACCACGGTGTAGGGAACAATTTATTTCAACCTGATCTGAAACAGTGCACAGTTATTAGATTCATCTTAAAACGTCTCAGCTTTTCCCCGTACTAGGTCTGACCAACCCGCTAGACATGATGTACCACATGCAGCCATGGATGATGCTCGCTCTACTACCGCTCTGTGTCGGATTTGAAAGTAAGTCACACCCAACTGTTAGTCAAATCTATAAATGTAGCCAGAGACATCTACCAACAATAGATATAGTGAACAAAAAAGAGTGAATAACGACATAGCGGGATTAATTATCAGCCAATGAAATAATCAGCTTTCACTGCGGGTCTCGCGGGGGTAGGGCAGCTGGTACCCATCTGATAACTGTTATCAGGGATAACTGCTGGTAATAAGTGTCGTTTTTGATAACTGCTGGTTATAAGTGTCAGCAATGGCTGCACCCAGTGGACAATGCGTTACCTCGGTATAGACCATTTCAAGCACAGGGGTAGAAGAGAGAGGTAGGGGATAGTCACTTTGTATTTTTCTAACATGCCCACTAAGTCTGGGTGCACCTTATATGCAGGGGAATTGTAGTAATGACAAAACTTCCCACTTTTCTCTTTCCCCGTCAGGTCTACACGTGGCGACCACGCAGGAGGTGTTCCGGTACCATGACATGTACCACCTCATGTCTAACATGGCGCTCCTGTTCTCGGGCGCCTTCCTGGCCTTCATGTTAGAGTACAGTGAGTTCTTCCTACTACGCTGCACCTCCAGTCTCACTCTCTCCATATCAGGAATATTCAAGGTAGGAAAAGTATGGTACTCGACTTATCGTAATCTCCCGCATATAAGACGCAGTGCGCGTATAAGACACACCTAGAGTTTTGGAAAATTCTCAAAAAAATGAAAAATTCATAACTTTGGTTCTACTGAGTGAATTTTTACCCTATATATAAAAATGGGTTACTAGATCGCTGGTTATGAATGATGGATTTTTAACTGCTTTATGGTGTGGTACTCGTGAGGTACCAGATGAGGCAAAATTTTTGGGCTGTGAAGAAGTTAGGAAAGTGCCAGCTAACTCGACATGGCAAGTAGATATGTTAACAGAAATATTTTCAAATCTATGTACTAAATTCCCAAACTAACAGCATCTGAGGTTTCCCATTAGAATTGTCCTATAGATATATTTTTGTGCAATTATTTCATAGCCTCATTAGGGAGGATAGTTCTATTCTGTATGAATGGTCGCCATTTTAGATCTGCATTCAAAGAGAACAGCAACTCTAACAGTGACCCTGATGTATGAGCCTTCTTCATTTTGAGATTTCCGGATTGTGCTTCCTGAGGGCTTTAATTTGATGGGTTATAAGTTAAGATCTAACAAGAAGTTCCAGAGGAATTTAAAAAACTAAAATCTCTGAGAACATCTGCTGGGAGAGTCCAAAATTGTTTGGGGTTGCCACCGTTGCTAAGGGATGCATCGTTGCTAAGTGACGCGCCGCTAAGTGACGCTTCTAGCGTAAGACACTAGGGGAATGCACTGAACTGCTGCTCTGTTAAGCTGGTGATCTGCTGCAACTCCCATACTCAGCAGGTCACCAGCTAACTGCTCTGTGGGTCTGGATCCTTAAAATCAACAGGGTAACAAAAACAGGGGAAATAATAAATTCAGTGACGTTTGACATGGGGGGGGTGGGATTCCCATCAATACAGCAAACGCTCCCATAAATTTTATTGCTTCAAACTCTGTTCCGCCACTAGTCAAAATTTAAAAGCCTGTGTGTAACTTGGGCCCCCTGGACCCCCCCCCCCCCAGGGCCCCTTATGCCCTATTATGACCATTATGGCATGTAACATATCAAAAGAAAGGTCTTGGTGTTCCCCTTGTGGATCCAAGGAGAACTAAAACCCCTCGTATAAGACGCGTCTTATACACGGGTGATTACGGTAATGTTGCCCAAGGAACTTAAAAAAGTCATTTTTATGGTAGTTCAGTACTTAACTGCTTCCAAAATCATGAAAATTAGGCCGTTTCTAGTCTGTAAAAGTATCAAATAAAAGGGAGGAGGGTGCTTATTAGGGGGTGGGGCACTTATCAGGTCGAATACAGTAATTCTGTTACCAAGCATAATGAAAAAGTCTCTTCTACCCTGCCTTCAGGACCAAGCAAATAAAAGAACACTTGCTGTCCTGCAAGAAGAGTAGGGGAATGAAGCCCCAGTAGTGGTTTTCCCCCTGACCCCTCCTCATAGATTCACTCATTCATCTCCTAGATTCAGTCATAGATGCGTTCACTGCTGTTATGGACAAGCAGCATATACATTAATGTCTTCCTGTTTTGAACAAGCAGCTTTGACATACCTGTCCACACTGTGTGAGAAAGGACTAAGTGTCAGTAAACTAATGAGGTAGACTTGCAAAGTGAGGGTCCCACTTTTGGACATTTAACAAATCAATCAATCACTATAAGCTGAGTTACACTTGTATAAGCTAATATCAAGGTAATATGTCTCAGCAATTTACTATGACTTTTTAATGTTAGAATCCTTATTTCTTCACCCACATATCGCATAGACTACCATAATTATGTTAAGATTGCTTGAAACACACATTATTATATATCCAGTATACTTTCCTCCCTCCCGTACAGGAGATCTGCACCCTGGGGTTAGCGGTAGAGGTAAATGGAGACCATCTGAGCCCGGTGAACGCGATCGGCCTCATCGTGTGTCTGCTTGGTATCTCCATCCACGTAGTCATTAAAGCTACCAGCGGTAAGTACACAGAGCCACGGGGAAAGGATACTCTATGATAGATAGTGTAGTGTACCTATTCTGCTTGTCTACTCTTATTGAGATCCATGAAAAATTCTGAAGATACATACAGAAATTTTAAATCTATTTCAAAATACTACAAAACATTGAACCAAGAAAGTAAATTTTGGTAAATATATGGGCATATCGCAGGCTTTGCCAAATGTCTGGCTGTCATCCTCAGACCTTAGGCTACATGCCATTTTTTACAGCACTCAAATCAGACCATTATTAAGGTTCTTACAGCAGAAAACAAAAAGCATTAACATATTATGATTTTTTTCTCAGAACTTCATCAATCCTAATTGATTTCATGATAAAAATAGAATGTACATCCTTTTTTTTTATGATATTTATTCTTTCCCAGAAAATGCCCTTAGATACTCGTTATGTTTCGGTCCTGAGAGAATTGAACTGGGCCAGCAGAATTAGAAATCTGCAGGACCGAATGTCCTGCATGGTGAAATCAGACAAATTCTGAAAAATCACATCCCTGTAATAAAAAAAAGCCTCTAAAACTTGTTTACACTGGTATGTAAGCAGCCCTGCCAAGAAACTCGCATTATCGGGGATAGAAGTCCGCCCTTTTATTGTTTTCCCTGATTTTAGTGATTTTTAAGATCCAAATATTCCTATAAAAAACTATAAGCATGGATATTTCTTTAAGGATTTTTGTTCTCAGCCACTTCCATCCCTGCATTATGCTACTCGACAGGGCTAAATATCGTCTTACAGGGTTAACATGATGCACCGTTTAAGTATTGGCCATACAGCCCAGCACTTCATTGGTGCATCATGCCCATTGGTCGTCATGATGCACCAATGAAGTGATGGCGAGTCTGTTTACCAGCACTTCATTGGTGCATCATGACGACCCTCCGGGACTGAATCGACCCTGTAGGGTCATCATTCTGCATGAATGCAGCCCTGGCGAGACACTCGACAGGGCTGTATTCATGTGTCATGATGACAACCAATGGGCATGTTGCATTAATGCATTTGTGGTCCTTAAAGGGTTAATTAAAGAATGAAAGGGTTAACCAACACTCTTAATACAGACACTTCTCTCTGTTCTAGGTCAAGAAGAGGCCTTGAAGGCAAAGCGCATCGATGAGTCGATAGAAATGTTACTACAAGAGGAGAACTCAGAGGAAGAAGAAGATATATTTAATGTACAAAGAGATAGATAGCAAGAATAGAATGGCATATTTATGTATTATGAACTAGATAAATAAATATATTTATGTATTAAGATAGCGAAAAGACAATTTGGGGTCGATATTTAATGTATGATATTAGGGGACCAGCACAATGGTACATTCCATAATAATGTTATATTTGCTTCTTTTATCATCAATGATATATTTTCTGTTCAAAGTATTTGCGATTGATTCAACGAATCAACCATTGTCCAATTAAGGTGGCTGGCGGGTTTTGTTGGTTCAGCATTTTGATACCAGGGGTCTCTGTGTTACATTGGCATTATGGATAAACGAAACATGCAAAATAGAGGAAGGAATGGCTTGGATTTGAATCCTGGGTCCCCTGAGAGTAAGGCAGGGAACTAACCAATAAGCCATGGGGACTGCTGTGTAAGGCCACCTAGCAAAAGCTACATGATCCATCCACTTGTCACTACTCTACCCATGTCCTTACATTTGTTATTTCAATCATCCAAAACATTAGAAATATGCCTGGGACCATATATCGATATTGTGTCCACTGGAAAGATAGGCTGAAAATCTAAGTGCTGGAGAAGTTTAAAAAGAATTTAATTGCTTTTGGATATGAATCTGGGGATTTATGTGACAAATCACTATATGTTCCTATATAGGGTTGAATCTTCTGTATCTCAAAAATATGCATGGGACCCCCACATTATTTTTGCACATATGAGCAGTACGACTCTGGTGAGAATATGGCAAATTCTAATTACTTTTAGTTAATCCCCGCCAGCCACCTTAATGACATAATACCAGTAGATATAATAAATTAAACATCTCCGCAAGTTCAAGCCAAGGTGCATGGCTCCAATATTATGCCTGTTGGGGTAATTGTGCATAATCTGAAAAAAATATGGTACCCTGTAGATGTACCATAATCTCCCGCCCAGAGTTTTAGGATTTGGTCGGAAATTGATAACTTTAGTTCTACTTAATGTATTTTCAAAATTCAAAAAGCTATATGTAGCTAATGCCCCCCCCCTGACTTCCCTACACCCCTATGTGCTCTTATAAATTAAGGGGGAATGTAACATATTAAAAGAAAGCTCTTGATGTCCCCCTTGTGGATCTAGGGAGAACTAAAACCTCCCATATAAGACGCATCTTATATGTCGGAGATTACGGTAATACCTTTTATGTAAGCCGTAAAACGTACACCCTCTCCTAAAGGTAAACCTATTTTTAGCGCAGGGTGCATTGTAAAACTTTTCACGTGGCCAACCTTATGTCTCGCACAAACAAGAGTTTGCCTTATACTCAAGGTGCGCCTTATACGCAAGATAGTACACTTGTGTTATTAACATAAATTGTTTTGTCTATATGTAAATGAGACCAATTGTCATTTGTTGTATAAAAGAGAAATCCTGCTCAATATGTAGCATAATCCAATCAAAATATATCTGCTGATGTACAATGGAAACTGCATTATAAAATATATTATAATATGTATATAAGATATGCCTAAAATGTTATAGATATTTGTATATCGTGTTGATTATATCGGTGCTGGATGTGTATAAATTTATGATCGGGACAGAAATTATGCTTTCTAGAACTCATGATGCTTGGTGCCATATTGCATTATCAGCCTTAGATGGCCGCTACTGCATCAAGCCCATTAGCTGCCACTATACGTGAATGCAGCCCTGGTGAGTAATTCACGCCTACCGTAATCTCCCGCGTAGAAGACGCGCTGCGCGTATAAGACGCAACCCAAACTTAGCAAATGCATTTCCGCGTATAAGACGCACATTTTAAGGCTCAATTTTGTAAATTCAGTACATTTCTATAGTAAAATTACCCCTCGTATAAGACACACCCCCAATTTCAGTACATCCTATAAGACTCCCCAGCATATTGTTTGGCGTAGAGGACGCGTCTTATACGCGGGAGATTACGGTACTTGCTAGCGCTACATTCATGCCTCATGCTGACCCTACAGGGTTGATGCGCGTTCAAAGGGTCGGTATGATGCACCAATGAAGTGACGCCCGATGGGCATGATGCACTCCTGCATCAGCAGCCGTTAAAGGGTTTGAGAGATCAGCAGTCTAGGTGGGTAGGTCTGGTAGGTGAGGGTATAAATGGTGTCATATTGTTTATGAAACTGTGAAATGTACATTAACCATTGTTATGTAAGCTATAATGCACATCATTGTTATCATAGACCGACATACTGTATGCGTTCTAATAGGCGCACTGGTGCTGACAATTACCGTAAATTCCCTCATATAAGCCACATCCCTGCTATAAGCTGCACCCTGACTGTAGGAGGATGCTATAAGCTGCATATGAAGCCTGAAATTTGGTGGTTCCATAGTGCTAAAAACCCTCATATAAGCCGCACCCAGACTTTGGGCCAATCCTATACGCCTAATTTGGATTTGGATTCTGGTATAAGCCGCGGCTTATACGAGAGAATTTACGGTAACTTCTACATGCTCAAAAACATATAAGCCGCACCCGGACTTTGGGCCAATCCTATACGCCTAATTTGGATTTGGATTCTGGTATAAGCCGCGGCTTATACGAGAGAATTTACAGTAACTTCTACATGCTCAAAAACAAAAATCTGATAAGCACACCCCCTAAAGCCTAAAACTCATTGCTTGTACCCTAAAAATCTTCATTTCTATGATATTTAAAAAATTATTTAAAAAATTATTTAAACAGTATTATGATAGGGACCAAGGGGCAGAGAACAGAGGGGAATTCTGTAAATTGGTATAATTTGGTGATAGTATTTATTTTTATTGGTATTGTAAATAAAGCAGATGACGCCTTTGCAGGAATTGTTAAGATCTTGCGCAAGGTTTACCGCTAGAATAACGCTTTTTTTGTGGATCGGGAAGTGGTGTCTATTTAAGGGTGCAAAATAATACTCTGGGAGTATTTATACAAAAATGGTGAATTTGTTACCAATGTGTTTAAAAGTTGCTAACATTGGTATATTGTTAAATATTATGAGCAATTGTTGGAAGACTTATTCTGTATTCAAAGGGAAGAAGGCAAATGTTCTGTTGATGAATAAAAAAAAGAATAATGATGTGTACATTTTCACAAGAAAGATATATATATATATATATTATATTTTTGTCAGAGGTGACATGAATGAATTGCTGTATATTTTGTGAAAAAAAAAGAATAGTATTTAAGTGCTGTGCATATTAATCGAATTGTATATCTGAGTCTTGAACCATAGAAGATTAGGTCCTGATTTAACATGTTAAACAGCGGTGATATAACCAGCGGTGAAACCGTAGAACAAAGGTCTATGGATTTAACATTGTACAGAATCTTGTATAGTCTAGTCCAATCATTACAGAAATATGCCTGATGCCTCGGAATGATGCATGAGTGAAGTGCAGGCGAGTTACTCACCAGGGTTACATTCATGCATCATTAAGACAAACGCCGATAATACAATTAAGGACTTCTCTGTGTGATAGCAATGAAATGTTACTCAGTCTTATGCGCATGATAATGAAATATATTTTGCAGGTACTCCCCAGTCCATAAAGAAGTATTAGCCCAATAATTTTCTGTATAACATGATAATAACTGACTTGTGTTTTGTTGGCATGTTCCTTAAGGTGGCTGGCGGGGATTGTTAGTTCACCATTTGGACACCAGGGGTCTCTGTGTTACATTGTCATTATGGATGAATGTAACATGCAAAATAGAGGAAGGCTTGGCCTGGATTTGAACCCGGTGTCTCCTGAGAGTAAGGCAGGGAACTTACCAATGAGCTATGGAGACTACATGGAGTCCTCACATTTGTTATTTCAATCATCCAAAACATTAGAAATATGCCTGGGACCCTATATAAATATTGTATCTACTGGAAAGATATGCTTAAAATCTAAGTGCTGGAGAAGTTTTAGACATTTAATTACTTTTGGATATGAGTCTGGGGATTTATGTGACAAATCACTTTATGATCCTATATAGGATTGAATCTTCTGTATCTCAAAACTATACATCGGACCCCCACATTATTTTTGCATATATGCAAAATACATCTTATTTTGGGATTAGAGTGAATATGGCGAATATCTAATTACTCTATCCCCGCCAGCCACCTTAAATCAACACAGACGAGTAGACTGATAAAGCACCGCGCTGATAATTTCCGCATCCTGAATATTAAACGCAGCTTATCAAATTCATGTATACATTCCCCTGCTGTATCAAAAAAGTAAATGAAATAAAGATATTTATTCAAAAAAAGAATATTCTGTCTTTGGTTCTTTCAAAATGAGGAAGCAAATTGCAAACATTCAACGGGAAAAATATGAAATATAAAAAAAAAACACTAAAAAAACTAATATTAAGATGTGTTTGACGTTACATGGTCATTAAGTTGGTACATGGGTCTTTTTTTGGGGTGGTCTCATTTTACTCGGACAATAAATCTGCAAAAAAAAATGGACTATGTGCTGCTCTGGCATTTCGCAAATTATATCAACTAAACTGGCAAAATATCCAAATGAAATATACATACATTTTCTCTGTATTGAAGGGAAAAAAATCCAGTTTGCCCTATTTTGGTGTACAAGGTGGGTTACCTGAAACACCTGTCAGTCTTATTTGGCTTGATATAAGTGAGATTGGGTGTGGTCAGGAGGGACTGGGTCACTCCAGTTATACCTGTGAACAGACATACAGAAACCCTTTAAAGACGCTCTGAATCGACTCTGCCGACTTTTTTTGCACTGCGCCTGACTTTTGCACTGCGCCAATAATTGCCAATTTAGATCTTTTTAAGTGCTGATAATGCATCATGTCCACCTGTCGTTATGATGCATGGAGTTTGAATGCACCCCTGGTGGGTAAGACACCAGGGGTGCATTTGTGCATCATGACACTGCTTTTGGGTTGATACACTCCAGGAGGGCCAGCATGATACACCAAGTCTACTTCATTGGTGCATCATGGTGACCTATGGGCATGATGAGCTGCTGATGCAAGAGTGCATCATGCCCATTGGTTGGCATGATGCAACAATGAGTCTGCTCACCAGCACTTCATTGATGCGATCATGCCAACACTCTGCGAGTGTATCGACCCCATAGAGTCGGCATGATGCATGAATGTAGCCGTGGCGAGTTACTCGCCATGGCTACATTCATGCATCATGCCGACAATTGGCATGATACATTAATGCATCAGCAGCCTATAAAGGGTTAGAGGAGTGCATGGATGACCCTTCCCCCTTGTCTGCTCCCACCATACTGGATCCAGCTGTCACCTCCCCCAGGCACACACATACAGGAGGGACATCCTCTTACTTAGGCCAACCAACTTCATACCTGCAAACTACAGATGAGAGGGAAAAAAGAGCCTGTAGAACCCAACCTTTTTGTACAAAAAGGAGGTAGGAGAATAGGAGTAAAGCATGGTTTGAGGCGGTGGGGGGGGGGGGGTTGCAAATCTAGAGGCCAAATGCGGATGTCTGATTCCCTCTCTTTACAATTTTACTAAGGACCCCCCACCCCCCATGCTATATACATGTTAAAATGAGATCTCATTGGATCTAGATGAATAACTGCATTGACTCAGGGAGACCTTGAGAAAACTGAAATAAACTGAGGAGTTGCAGTTACGAATTTACAATCCATCTTAGACACAGGCAATTCTCTAGAATTTGTTCTTTTCTTTTTAATTAAGGTTGGTCGCTACTCTTAAGGAAAGGTCATCAGAAAATCGTAAATTTTTGGCCTGTAGGCAGCTCATACCATATAGAATTGAATAATTAAATGAAAAATGGGGGGGTCCCAAGCTACTTTTTAACATATTGAATTTTGAAAAATAAAAATATTTAAATTTTTCTCTCTAAAATGAGAAAAATGTGAAATATTTCTTGATTTTATTTCATATTAACCATTAATACCAGAAATTTGAAACCTCACATGTGTTAAGTTTGTTAATGCAATATTATTATAAAAATTATTTTTTAGCCAAATTACATGGCATTATGAGTAAAAGCATAATGTCATAGGAAAGAGAGCGAAGAATTTGGCATAATTTTATAATATTTTTGGCTTAAAACTGTTTCAAAAGTCAACAGAATTTTTTATACTTTCTCAAAAAAATACCTCACATTAATACTTTTCTGATGAAAATAATTTTGACCTATGGTCCCACGCCTAATTTTTGGGTTTTGGACCTCTGAAATTAAAAAGTACTCTAAAAACCAACAAAATATATTTGGAGCATTGCATGATGAGTAAAATACTACCAACCATACTATAAAATGGTTTCTATCTATACCCTTGGTTATTCTGGGAGCATAATTACTTCTCCAGTTTAATGTAGAACATTTAAGGATTTTAAAAATCAGTCTGAAAAGAATGTCTGAAAAAGCTAAAGTGTATCTAGATGTTGATATGTTAAAAGGTCATAAAACACTCAATTTTCATGGAAATTGTCCAAATCTTTTTGTGGGCATTGAGAACTAATATAAGTATCTGCAAACTAAAAGTCTAACGAGAATAACTCACATGCGCGGACACCTGCGCAAAGGGTTCAATTTCAACAAGTAGCGACCAACGTTAACTTTATTGTTTTCATGAACCTAAAGTAAGATCCTTTGGATCCTTTAAAGGGTCAAGGAGTGTCATGTGTTAGTTCATCAGTTTACCTTAGCAGGTTTTCGCTGCCCTTGGAGAGGGGGCAAGAATGTTGAGGCTTGTTAGGGGGAGGGGGGGTGGATTGTTTGTCCAACCTGGTAAAAACCCACCCTTAAATTGTTGAAAGATAATGATCAACCCCTATTGAACATGCACTGGAACCTACCACGGTCCCTAAAACACATAACATTCATTAGATGGCTATATTGCTGAAAACAGCCATAATATTACTGAATCAAGTTGCAAGAGAAAATTTGATTTTCTCTTTGAACATGTCAGAGAAAAGAAACCAATACTCCTACTGTTGGCCTACATATCTATGAGGTAGTTATGATGGAGGAGATCGGTCAGCATACAGTACAGACGTGTGTATGTACATTATAATGGTCAAAAGTAGCACTGACCAACATGGACACTACCTCACTGCTAAACCTACAATTCCGAAGTCACTGTCTGGTAACTAAGGACTTGTCTGTAACTAAGGATTTCTCTGTAACTATGCAAGGACCTCTAAGTAACCAAGGACCTCTTTGTAACTAAGGACCTCTCTGTAACTAAGGACCTATAAGTAACCAAGGACCTCTCTGTAAGGATCTCTCTGTAACTAAGGACATCTCTGTAACCAAGGACGTCTCTGTAACTAAGGATGTCTCTGTAACCAAGGACATTTCTGTAACCAAGGACATCTCTGTAACCAAGGACATATCAATAACTAAGGCCCCCTCTGTAACCAAAGACTTCTCTGTAAGTAAGGAATCTCTGTAACTAAGGACAACTTAGGACCCCTCTGTAACTTAGGGCTCCTCTGTAACTAAGGACCCCTCTGTAACTAAGGATATCTGTAACAAAGGACATATGTAACTAAGGACCCCTCTGTAACTAATAGCATCTGTAACTAATGACCTCTGTAACTACAGACCACTCTGTAACTCAGGGCCTCTGTGTAAGTAAGGAACCCTCTGTAAGCAAGGACATCTGTAACAAAGGACATCTGTAACTAAGGACCTCTCTGTAAGTACAGACTGCTCTGTAACTAAGGACCTTTCTGTAACTACAGACTGCTCTGTAACTAAGGGCCTCTCTGTAACTAAGGACCTTTTTGTAACTGCAGACTGCTTTGTAACTAAGGCCTCTCTGTAACTAAGGACCTTTCTGTAACTACAGACTGCTCTGTAACTAAGGGTCTCTCTGTAACTAAGGACCTTTCTGTAACTACAGACTGCTCTGTAACCAAGGGCCTTTCTGTAACTACAGACTGCTCTGTAACTAAGGGCCTCTCTGTAACTAAGGACCTTTCTGTAACTACAGACTGCTTTGTAACTAAGGGTCTCACTGTAACTAAGGACCTTTCTGTAACTACAGACTGCTCTGTAACTAAGGGCCTCTCTGTAACTAAGGACCTTGCTGTAACTACAGACTGTTCTGTAACTAAGGGCCTGTCTGTAACTAAGGACCTTTCTGTAACTACAGACTGCTCTGTAACTAAGGGCCTCACTGTAACTAAGGACCTTTCTGTAACTACAGACTGCTCTGTAACTAAGGGCCTCTCTGTAACTAAGGACCTTTCTGTAACTACAGACTGCTCTGTAACTAAGGGCCTCTCAGTAACTAAGGACCTTTCTGTAACTACAGACTGCTCTGTAACTAAGGGTCTCTCTATAACTAAGGACCTTTCTATAACTACAGACTGCTCTGTAACTAAGGGCCTCACTGTAACTAAGGACCTTTCTGTAACTACAGACTGCTCTGTAACTAAGGGCCTCTCTGTAACTAAGGACCTTTCTGTAACTACAGACTGCTCTGTAACTAAGGGCCTCTCTGTAACTAAGGACCTTTCTGTAACTACAGACTGCTTTGTCACTAAGGGCCTCACTGTAACTAAGGACCTTTCTGTGACTCAGGATCTCTCTGCAACTTAGGACCTCTCTGTATATAAGGGCATCTCTGTAACTACGGACCTCTCTGTATCTAAGTACCTAAGTAACCAAGGACCTCTCTGTAACTAAGGACCTCTCTGTATGTAAGGGCATCTCTGTAACTAAGGACCTCACTGTAACTAAGGACCTCAGTAACCAAGGACCTCTCTGTGACTGAGGAATTCTCAGTTTTAAGAACAACACTAAAGTGATTTGTATTGTAAATGTTTGCCCATTCATAGCCTGGCTCTTTTGGACAGATAAAAAAACATTACAAGGCTAAGCAGCCCTACCTCCTAACCAATCCTGTACTACTGAGAGTAAAGATGGGTCCCCTCACTGGTATGTCTCCACTAAAGCTGTACACAGCTGTCACCTTACTTATAACAGCCAACGGCTTCTACCTCATCAAGGACTGTGAGTGCAATTATTTTCTGCTCCTTATTTAGTTATTTTTAGTTTGACTTTTTGATTGACCCAATATTGGCTGGCATAAATGCAGCCCTTGTAAGATACTGAATGGAGAAAAATGAACAGGTCTACCAGGTAAGTTGTGTAGACAGGTCCAGCCACAGGTGTTACCTGTATTCTAATCAAGTTAATTGTGGTCTATCTGCAATGACCACACCTGTCCACACACAGGTCACACAGCTGGAAGTGATAGTTACTTAAAAGAAAGAAATGCTTCTCCGGTGATTGATTGATTCATTTGTTTAACACCCAAAAGTGGAATCCCAACCTCATGGGACTGCCTCATTTTTCTCAGTTTGGACAGGTATTTGTATATGCTGCTTGTCCATCACAGTGGTGACCGCATCTATGGCCAGATGTATGAGGACTGGTGAGAGGGAAGACCGCTACCGGGGCTTCTTTCCCCTACTCTTCTTAAAGGATAGCAAGTGTTCTTTTATTTGCCTGGTTCCATAGGCCGGGCCAGACAAACCTTGTCTGGTATGAGAATTATGACCTTTCTTGGACCTTTAGATATTGAGTTTATCTTATTGGGTGCTCTATTTCAGACTACATGGACCGAGGACAGAGTAAGGCGTTTATGGGAGCATGTGGCCGTGTAGTTAATGATGACTGCGCCTACATTAACTCTCATGTTAACACGTTCAGCCTCGCCCGGTATGGCGCTAACCAGGACTGCTGGCTGGTACTGGATGCTGGGGAAGTGCCTGGTGCAAGGTAAGGGTATCGATCCAGAGATTTGCTCTAAACTGAGTGTTTCTTCATATAAGGCAAAAAAAAAGAGGTTGGTACCGATCACCAGACTCTCAGCTAAAAGGGGCCGACCTCAAAATTTTGTGAGGAATTTTCAGATTTTTTAAAAGATTTTTTCAACTGTTTTCCAATTTTCGAATTGTTATCCCAATGTCTTTTATAATATCCGAAATAAATAGACATATTTTACCATCATTTCCGCTCATTTCATACAGGAAACGATCCTTTCTATTGATAACAGTGAAAACCTAGCAGTCTGACTGTATGAGTTCTTAGAAAAAATAATTTAAAAAAAAATCCGACCTACCGACCTCAACATTTTGGACCATGTTGCCCGAAAATCAACTCTTTTTTCAGGCCTAATCCTGCTTTAAGGCTTATGAGTGAAGAAATATTCAGTCTGGACCAAATTGAGTGGATCTCTGTATTTATTTCAAGATATCTTCGTAAAAATCTGTGCAAAATAACTTTTTGATAAAGGGCTTGAGGCTATTTAGATGACATCATAGTAGAGAACTGTGGAGAACAAGATTCAGTTTCTTCACACCCCTTGAGGAATGGTTGTTCCCCTACAAATCTGTAGTAATGCTCCTTCTTAAAATGAAATAATAGACATTCCTCTAGTGTCATGATGTGGTTAACATAGGGCCCACAAGGAAATGGTGTCAGCCAAGTCTATCATGGTAAATCCAACAACCAAAAAGTGATTTATGGATGCTCACCACCAAAAGTTACAGTACAAGAAGGAATATCTGACAGGGTCCAGGCGCCGATCCCTGTGGCACCCTGTGGATATTTTAATTGGTAGCAAAAGTGGGCCATGTCCTGTCTTGTTTAGCACCTAGGAGCTAATGAATTGTTTAACATCCAATACCTTTTAAAACAAGACAACATATGGCACACCTTATCAAATGCTTTTTGAAAAGCCATTACTCCAATACAGATATGACATAAAGAGTTCCTCCACTGGGAGCTGCAGCCGCCCCTGTACGGTGAGGGTCACTGCAACTACCTCGATCCTAGAGGCAATGAATTGCTGGACGTTCAACAACTTTATAAAACAGGACAATGGTATACCTTATCAAAAGCTTTCAAAAAACCTTTGAAATTTTTCCTTTTTTTTTTTTTTATCAAACCACAGGTATGACATAGAGTTCCTTCACTGGGAATTGCAGCCACCACTGGACGGGGCCTGTCACAGTGACTACCTGGAGCTATATGACGGCCTGGTTCAGAACCACACCTGGATGATTGGTCGTTACTGCGGCTGGCAGCGTCCCAATCTGACATACCTGGAGACTCAGCGCTACCTCACCGTCAAGTTTGTCACAGATGCTGCAGATGGATACAGAGGGTTTAAGATGATTGCCATCAAAACTCAAACATGTAAGTCTTGAGATAAATTCTGGAAGAAGTAAGCAGTAAAGTGATAGTACTGGAAAACCCCACATATAAGCTGCAGATTATGCCTTCTCCATAGTCAGGCTTATACTCAAGACAAATTATGATAACTGTGAGGCGATAATCTGAGCAAGAGTGAGAGTAGGATGTTTATGTAAGAAAATGAATAACCAAAGGGTGTACAATTTGTCTATAATATTGATAAATACAATGCATATAACTATATGATCAATCATCCTGACAGCTCCATGTTCAGCAGATCAGTTTCTATGTGAGGCAACAGGACGTTGTATAAATGCACGCCTTAAATGTGATGGCACCTCACAGTGTCCTGATGCACAGGATGAACAGCACTGTAATGGTGAGTGTTACTATGCCTTCTGAACCTGAGTGGTACTATGCCTTCTGAACCACGACTCTAGACCCAAACCCTCTGAAGCATGGTCCCTGGCCCGAGACCTTCTGAACCAAGGCCCCTGGACCTCACACCTCCTGAACCATAGCCCCTGGACCTCACACCTCCTGAACAATGCAGCTGGACCTCACACCTCCTGAACCAGGCCCCTGGACCTCACACCTTCTGAACCAGGCCCCTGGACCTCACACCTCCTGAACCATAGCCCCTGGACCTCACACCTCCTGAACAATGCAGCTGGACCTCACACCTCCTGAACCAGGCCCCTGGACCTCACACCTTCTGAACCAGTGCCCCTGGACCTCCTCACACCTTGTGAACCAGTGCCCCATGTCCTCACACCTCCTAAACCAAGGCCCCTGGACCTCCTCACACCACCTGCACCAGGGACCCTGGACCTCCTCACACCTCTGGAACCAGGGCCCCAGGACCTCACACCTCCTAATATGGGCCCCCCTGGACCTTATACCACCTGAACCTGATCTTAGAACAGCTGAACATCAATCCTCCTCAACCTGAACCAGGCTCCCTTAAACTCAAAAGCTAGGGATCCACTGCCGCGAATTTCTTGCGAATTGTACTCATGCGTGTATTCTCGCAGAAAACATTCCACTAGTGGATCAGCTGCTGCAACAATGTACATGCGAAGTCTGCGCGACCTGCGAGGACATTCGCAGAAATTAAAAACTTTTGATATTTGCGACTGCTCTGCGATAAGACACACACGAGTACAATTCGCAAGTAACTCGCGGCAGTGGATGCGCAGCTAAACCTTTTGGACCATTAGCACTGTAACTTCTGCAAAACCTCACATCTTGAAGCAGGACCCTTTAAGATTTAAACATGTAAATGAAGGACCCTGGACAGCAAACTCTCTGAACCAGAGCACATTCCCACCAGGCCAATCCATGTGTAAGCACAAAGTATATTTGTCCATGCCTATAAATACAGCAGCTAATCATGACATGGTAATTTCACTTCTTTTATCCTTACAGCCTGGATGCAGCTAGTCGGCGGCTTCATGACAATGGGCCTGGCGGGTATGATAGGGTTTGGTATCGGGGTGGCCGGAGGGTGCCTCCTCCTGCTCGTCCTGGTTTCCTGTTGCTGCTGTCACCGACGGAACAAGGCCAAGAACGAGACCCAGAACAAGCCCAAACCTCCCAGACTCCACCTGGTGGAGAGCTGTAGAAACGCTGTGGTCATACCTCCCATGGTAACCAAACCACCGCCACCACTACCAGCGCCCGATGTTGGTAGTGGTAAAGGAGATAAGACGCAGTTAGTGGTCGAACATGAGGCATAATCAGGGTCCCCATCATCTATGAGTCATGGTTTCAACTTTTAGCTGCCCAAATATTGGATAATCAGGAGGGCTGATAAAACAGATTCATCAACTCTCGAGACAGGGTGTTCAAGAAATATTGGAAATTTACGTGAATTTTTGAAAATCACCCCCTTGATTAGTCAAAATACCATTTTTAAATGACATTTTAGCTGACCGTTAAAGAAAAATAGGTTTAACTGACTTTAAAAGATGATTGGGAAGCCTGTTTAGTAATTCTCAAGAGTGCCAAAAAAACCACACCTGTAAGTCAACATACTCCACCTACAAGTCAAGACCACTAAACAGACTTACCGGAAAAGGATTTGAAACAGGTCTTCAATACAATAAGTTGGTACCCCACACTTGAAGCCAAAATTTGACAGATACAAAGGATAGGAAGTACTGCATCAGGACCCTAAGGCCACACCAAAAAAATAAGTTGGTCTATGGATTTTGGTTTTGAAAAAATGGTGCGAGTGAGCTATTTTTTTTTTCTTTAAGAATTTTTTGGTGTCCAATGGATTCCTTGCTGGGAAATTGAGGCGAGCGAACGAATTTTTTTTTTTTTAATTTTGCCAAACATCACAAGAGAAACTGAAGCGAGCGAAATCCGTAGACAAGATTTTTTTCAAAGAAAATTTGTAGTATTTCCGAAAATGTGGAGAGGGAGAGCCGTAGACCAACTTATTTTTTTGGTGTGGCCTAAGGGTAGTATTTTGCATGAATGTAGCCTTAGCATGATTTCTCTCCAGGACAGCATGAATTCATGCATCATTCCAAAGCCCATTAGTCGGCATGATGCACTAATGAAGTGCCAGTGAGACTGCTCACCAGCACTTCATTGGAGCATCATGATGATCCTCTGGGGAAATATCAGCCCTGTAGGGTCGGCCTGATGCATGAATGCAGCCCTGGCGAGTTATTGCCAGGGCTGCATTTATGCATCATGAAAAACAATGAGCATGAGGTCAACAAGTGGAAAGGTAACCAGATAGAGACCAACACTGATTTCTATGACACAAATTTAGACATAATGCTTTACAAGTTTGTGAAAATATCACATTTATTTACCCGTTACAAAAAATGTTCACATCATAATGGACGCTTTGTGACCCTCATATCAGAATTCTGACATCACGGGATTACGATCTCAGATTTCAGACCGCCTTAAGCATTACATACTCTTAGATAATAATACATAACAGGGGTAGACATTTACTTTTTGGGACATGGACCACCCGGGCCTGTAGCTAGAGAGATCTACAGGCCCACACAAAAATCTCAGGGCCCAGAAAAAAACACATTACTTTCTTCAGGAGAAAAAATGTTCTCCTAAATCATTTGGTACAAAGGTAATGTGTTAACAGTCATTTTCCTTATGAGTTCCCCTTTCTAACGACATATAACATGGCTATGTTGGTCTTGGAGAATTTTCCTTAGATATTGATCATCAACTCATATGGGCCACCTGGGCCCACAGGAAGGTATTAATTGAGAAAATTGTGGGCCCGGACTCACAACTACGGGCCATTGACCCCCGGGCCAGCATTAGTGTCTACCCCTGCATAAGAATATATGCTATTAGGAATACAACAAAATACAAAATAAATATGAATTTACTAGACTTTACTAAACCAACAACTTCCTTCTTCTTTTATTCCACTGCTTCACCGTTAGTCTGTCTGCAATATGTAGGTTTATGACTTAATTGGCAATGGTGTGGCTTTGCTAAACATATGAATAAATCTTGACTAAATGATGTATGAACTTAAGTTTTCAGGTGAAATTCATGGTCTTTAAAGATCAAATATATGGAAGTTTGATGGGAGTGGACAGTCAATACGAAAACTCGTCGGACATCAGCTTTTGCCGACAAAATCGGTGCTGGGCCGACGGAAATCGTCAGTCTGCCATTATTAAGGTTTCTAAAGCCTTGTTTTTCATTATTTCTCTCCTGACAATTGTAATCTTTGATATTCGGTCCTGCTGAAATCAATCTGGGCCTAAGGAATGATGAAATTCGCAGAACCGAATGGCCTGCGAGGGGGAAAACTTTTCATATAGACTGAGTGGGATGTAACCAATCACACCAGGGTAATACGATGCAAAAATATTCCATAGGAGTGGACATTTGCATTTATTTCATGGTTACATCATTGAATTTCAATGTACGGACACAATAACATCATCGTTGAATGGCTTGTTTACGTTGCCAATTTGAAGCTATAATGTTATCAAAAGGTCACATGACCGTGTTATGGAATACAAGCATATTGTATTCCATGGAAGGGATGGAATATGGAGGTCCTTAGTTAAACCTATGAGACTGTCTTATCCCCCATGAAATAATAGATATATAGATTTGCTATATAATAGAAATAGCACCAGCCCGCGGTTTGGATGTTAGGCATTAATTCATACAGCGTTAATAGTAAGAACACTTGGGTGATATCTGCGTATATATTAGGACACAAATACATAGATATATGCCTTCAAGTGATGAGAGTAAGGTTAGGGTATAAAATTGTACTATAAACATCTGTTTAGGCCATACCAAATAAATAAGTTGGGTCTACAGATCGCCCTCTCCATATTTTTCGGAAATACATTTTTTTTTCTGTCTATGAATTTTGTACACTTCACTTTCTACAAGTTTTCACTTTGTGATGTTTGACAAAGTTTTTTTTCACTCGCTCGCACCATTATTTCAAATAAAAATCCATAGACTTATTTTTTTTTGGTGTGGCCTTATCAGGGAAAATATTTCGGAATCAGATAAAATAGTGGAAATACCTGATTTGTTACCAGATGCATTGCCAGTGAACTACTTGAGTTTTCTTTCAAATACATAATCGCTGACTTTTACCATATATTCACAAACATCTATCTGAGGATACTGTAAATGGAGGTACATGGGACCTCTTTTCCACATTGCTGCTAATATTTTAATCTGTATACATCTTCAGCCGTAATTTGAAAACCCTAAAACTGTACACAACAAAACAATATCAAACATAACATCAGAAACCTTCACTTTAACAATTACAAAAAGTGAGCGTCAAGTTTCTTTTTTTGTGGCTATCTCAAAGACAGACGAACCGCTGGAAATTATCAAACTTATATAGAATGGAATGACATACCATTGTTGGGGAATTCCTTTCAAAATCACCCTCGCCTCACCCACGCTCTGGGCCCGGGTAAGACTGAACACATATTGTATACTGTATTCGATGTAATAAGCACACACCCCTTCTTTTAAGTCACATTTTAGACAAGAAATTACCAAACACTTTCAGATTTTAAAGTCCAGTTAATGTCTTAACTACTAGACAGATATTAAAGACATTCTTTAAGTACACAGTGCGCCAATTACATCGAATACGGTAACATAGTTATCGATGTAGGCATAATTCCCCAAAAGTGTACCAGGCACTCTTTACAGAGGTCTATGTTCCTAGGTCATTGCTGAGCTCAGGCCCCTAACGTATGTTATAAGTTAAAGAACTGCCGCTCAATATCCTCCTCGTGTTCGTCTCCCCGGTCCCGCTCATCGTCACTGTCCTCAGAGCTGGGTGACTTGTAGTTGGGGTCGTCGTGTGGGTCGTAAGGGTGGAACTGACCCGGCTGCAGCATGCTGACATAGTCCGCTGGTGGCACCGGAAGGGTGGGTGGGCGCGGCCGACAACCTGACGGAAGATAGGTTAAGACAATTACACAGGCAGAAAAGACCAATACTGGGAGACAGATGTATATCATATTTATGTCTAACATCTACCAAGGTTTTTTAACTTCTACAGGTTCCGCTTCTGCACATCTTGGTCACCTTGGGATCGGAATAATTTTTCTGCATATTTCGGTCACCTAATATCATTGAATATTGAGATTAATGAGTTATTAAAACCCTTTAAATGTCACTTGAAACATTTATGTCTGGTAACTTACGTTCTATAAGTTCAAGTGGTGACTCCTTTTTACGATCCCCATGATCACTGTTGTCACTGTCTGACTCGCTCTCCTCTATGTAACGGCCAAAGTCTGGGCCGAGGAAGGGTGGCTGCAAATACACCAAATGTCAAATCAAGGTGAGTGCTGGTGTATGGCAGCTGTAAATATACCAAAGTCATTGTTCTGATTTGGTTTGGTTGATTTTATTCTCCACTAATAGTAATTAAAATTTAGCAGAGATGGTTTGACTCTTTTCTGTTTTCTTGGCTGAGGTTAGGTGGCTGTGAATATACTAAAGGTCAACTCAAGGTCAAGGCTGGTGTAGGGTGGAAGAAAATATACCAGACTTATCAACTAAGCAGCAATGTCAATCCAAGCACTCTATTAGCATGTCACCAAGAAGCTTTTTCAACCATAAATAAACCAAAGGACAAATCAAGGTCAAGGCGGGCATTGGGGGGCCTATGAATAAACTCAAGGTCAACGCTGGAGTGGGGCGGCTGTAAATATACCAAACTTATCAACTAAGCAGCAATGTCAATCCAAGTGCCATATTAGCATGTCATCAAGAAGCTTTTTATTTTTTTCAATTGTAATTATACTGTAGGGGCCAGCTCTGCCATAAAAAAGCCAGCTGCCCCGTTTTGGGTGTACCAGCCTAGCCACCTGGCACCTGGTGGTAGCTGCCCCTATGTGTGTCATACCAATCCAGGTGTAGATGGAAGGTGGAAACGTCAGGCCAGGGGAAGTAGCTCAGCGGTAGTGCAACGGTCTCGAGATTCGGGGGTCCCGGGATCAACTCCCGGTTTCTCCTTGATGTTTTCAGCCAACCTCTACATTGGTGGAGAAACTGAGTGGCCCTGACCCGTGTGAGGGGGGCTACAAGAACTCGGTACCTGGGCCGGTATGACACAAATGCAATTCAAACTGCTTGTACTGGGGGACTTAGAAACAGGTGGCACCTGCAGAGATAGCTGGGAACAGGAGTTGGCTGCACCAAGGGTGACTTAGTACTAGTCCTGGATGTCTGGTTCCGAGCCCTAGGTTGAATCTGGTAGGGAGGAGTGTAGGGGCCAGCTCTGCCATAAAAAGCCAGCTGCCCCGTTCCGGGTGTACCAGCCTAGCCGCCTGGCACCTGGTGGTAGCTGCCCCTATGTGTGTCATACCGATCCAGGTGTAGATGGAAGGTGGAAATGTCAGGCCAGGGGAAGTAACTCAGCGGTAGAGCAACGGTTCCGAGATTTGGGGGTCCCGGGTTCTCCATGACATTTTCCGCCAACCTCTACAATACCAAAGGTCAAACTCAGGTCAGGGCTGGTGGTTGTAAATATACCAAAGGACAAATCAAGGTCAGGGCTGAGGTAGGGGGGGTGTAAATATACCAAACTTATCAACTAAGCAGCAATGTCAATCCAAGCGCCCTATGTCATCAAGAATTTTATTCAACCGTAATATACCTAAGGGCAAATCAAGGTCAAATCTGGTGGTTATAAAAATACCAGAGGTCAACTTAAGGTCAAGGCTGGTGTGGGGTGGCTGTAAATATAGGGCAGCAATGTGCATTGCTCGTAACTCGAACAGAAATAAAATTAAAATTTTTGGGTAGATGTTATGTACCATAAATTCTTTGATTTGAGTTTCATATCATATTTGAATCAAATCAAAATTGTAGTTTATTGCAAGGTCAGTAATGCAGGTAAAGTTGCTTGTATCAGAGACTTTAAGGTAATTGCAGTTAGTTAGACTCTCTGCTGTCCCAAAGCTCCAGCCCCTTTATACTTGATAGTCTTTTCCATTACATTGTTTCTCCAGAATTAAAATCAATAGCCTTGAGCAAGTCTAGCTTGTGGTCTGACATCAGCACTCCCATTCACAGACAGGAACCAACTCCAAGCAGGTGTTAAGTAGTGTTATAGTCCTATACTTTCACAAGACATCTGCTTGGAGGACCAGATGCTACTCACACAGGTTATTTGCACCACCAAGCCACTATTCGCATAACTCCCGCCAACACTGTGCTATTCGCACCACATTGCCAAAAAAGTTGAAAGTTGATACATGGATCAACATCATATACCTTTACCATTGGAGGCAAAAAGTGTCTTATGGCTGCCAACCAACTGACTCTGTAGCATATAGAAAATTACTCAAAATTTACAATAGTTGGTACTGAAATACCTTTTCCTGCAAGACCCCTACATCTACTCCTTTAATGACACTACAAATTCAATAAGTAATTCTGCCTCTTATATATAAAATTTCCATCTGTTTTTAAACTTATTCGCACCACCAAAATGACTGAAAATGAGAGGACCTTAGTCGTTTCCTATAACTCTTTTCAAGTTAAATATACCAAACTTATCAACTAAGCAGCAATGTCAATCCAAGCGCCCTATTAGCATGTCATCAAGAAGCTTTTTTCATAGCCAAGGCCAAATCAAGGTCAAAGCTGCACCTATACCAAAAAGTTAAGTGAAGGTCACAGCTGGTGATGGGTGCCTGTATACATAGCATAGGTCAATTCAAGGTCATGGCTGGTGATGGGTGCCTGTATACATAGCATAGGTCAATTCAAGGTCACGGCTGGTGATGCGTGCTTGTATACATAGCATAGGTCAATTCAAGGTCATGGCTGGTGATGGGTGCCTGTATACATAGCATAGGTCAATTCAAGGTCACGGCTGGTGATGGGTGCCTGTATACATAGCATAGGTCAATTCAAGGTCACGGCTGGTGATGGGTGCTTGTATACATAGCATAGGTCAATTCAAGGTCACAGCTGGTGATGGGTGCCTGTATACATAGCATAGGTCAATTCAAGGTCACAGCTGGTGATGGGTGCCTGTATACATAGCATAGGTCAATTCAAGGTCACGGCTGGTGATGGGTGCCTGTATACATAGCATAGGTCAATTCAAGGTCACGGCTGGTGATGGGTGCCTGTATACATAGCATAGGTCAATTCAAGGTCACGGCTGGTGATGGGTGCCTGTATACATAGCATAGGTCAATTCAAGGTCATGGCTGGTGATGGGTGCCTGTATACATAGCATAGGTCAATTCAAGGTCACGGCTGGTGATGGGCGCCTGTATACATAGCATAGGTCAATTCAAGGTCAAGGTTGGTGTGGGGTGGCTGTAAATACACCAGAGGTTAAATCAAGGTCAAGGCTTGTGCGGGGCAGCTGTAACCCGGGCTGTAAATATATCCAAGGTCAAATTAAGGTCAAGGAAGCAGCTGTAAATATACTAGACTTGTTACTTCAAAGCCTTATATATACGAATGAGGTTTCTTACATCTCTGTAACCAAGTGAAGAGTATTGCGTGGAATGGGGACGTTGTGATTTCTTTGGTGAGCCCTGAAAAGAAACATACATGATTACACAACTGCACAAGATGCAGGCCAATAATTGTTATACACCATTTAAAAATAAAAGTACAAAATTGCATTCACGATTTCATATGAAAACACTCTAGATGCATCCCAAATGGGCATACTGGACTGGTTTAATACTATAACTTATAAGCTGTTGCTGGTGTCTTAAACATTGATTTTCTCCTATTCGATAGCTTTTCTCCAATATGAGCCTGGATGTTGCCTGTGCTGAACCTGGGTGAGGGCTGGTATGGGGCAGTTGGTAAATATATCAAAAGGTCAAAGCTTGTGTTGGGGACTAAGGGAAGCTGCAAATATACCAAAGGTCAACTTAAGGTCAAGGCTGGTGTTGACACCAAAGGTCATCTCAAGGTCATGGCTGGTGTTGATACCAATGGTCTACTCAAGGTCAGGGCTGGTGTTGATAGCAAAGGTCAATTCAAGGTCAGGGCTGGTGTTGATACCAAAGGTCAACTCAAGGTCAGGGCTGGTGTTGATACCAAAGGTCAACTCAAGGTCAGGGCTGGTGTTGATACCAAAGGTCAATTCAAGGTCAGGGCTGTTGTTGATACCAAAGGTCAATTCAAGGGCAGGGCTGGTGTTGATACTAAAGGTGAAATCAAGGGTCTGTGTAGGATGGCTGTAAATATATCAAAGGTCAAATCAAGGTGGTTGTGAATATCCCCAGCACCAATGAACAAAATATACCTTGGATCTGCCAGAAGTGACCCGGGGCCAGTTACCAGACGTCATCTTGCGGAGTCCGATCCTGACCTCACCCGGGCGTACCTGGGTTTCACAGCGGTCTGGGTCGATCGTCTCAAACAGGTCCAGGTTAAAACTGTACTTCACTCTCTCTACCTCAGCACTGAAATAGAGGAACAGAGGATAGTACATTGAGAGGCATGTGAAACTGAGGCTGTTAAAGTGTTAATGCCCAGTTTAACAGGGTGGAATTCTGCCAAATTTCACCTCTATGAATGAAACGCCCCTCCTCCCCAAAAACAAAGAAATCAGCACAAACTGGAATGTCACGGCGCGTTCCTCTAGGGTGACATCGAGGATGTCATGAACATTCTTCACTTGTACGAGAAGGATGAGGTTACGCCGATCCTGGAACCACTTCACCTCCGGAGTCCTGAAAATATAAAATCATTTGACCCTTTAAAGGCCGCTGATGTAGGAGTGCATCATGCGCATTGGTTGTCATGGCTCACCAATGAGGTGCTTTGCGAGACTGCTCGCCAGCATCTCATTGGAGCATCATGCCTATCCCACAGGGTTGATACATAAACTCTCGGAGGGTCATCATGATAGTCCAATGAAATGCTGGCGAGCAGTCTCGTCAATACTTCATTGGTCCATCATGATGACCATTGGGCATGATGCATTAATGCATCAGTGGCCCTTAAAAGTAAAGTGATTTTGTAACACTTTAATAGGGAGAGGTTTATTGCCGTGCTTTTTTTCTCACAATGGTGGAGGAAACAAGAAGTTTAGGACGGCCCATTTGATAAATCAAATATGGGAGACCTTTTCATATTTCTATATACATTTCATATAGAAAAGCTATGAAGCATTTCTATTTGCAAGTGAAAACCATAGACAGTTTGGTGGTGGCAAGGAGCAAGAACTGTGGTGTCCTTTGGTGTCATAATCCAAAGTACAATTAGCAAGTGTTGTGGTGCCCCCTGGTGTCAGCCGATCACAACAGTGAAATCGAGGGTATGAGACATCATGACCGACTGCTCAGCCGATCACAACACACCGATCCAGTTACAGGGGAACACCCCAAAACACCCCCCCTGTAAGGCCCATCTATAACAACTAATGGGAGATCATATGGAATTCCACACTAAACCATTGATACTTTTTAGAGTGCCAGCACATATGGAATTCAATAAAACTATATTCATATAAATTTATCAGTTTAGTTCATAACTTCAAAGGAGCTTCCTTACTTCTTGGTGACAGAGTCTAGCACATCGCGTGGAATAGGGATGTTGCTGTAACCTCCTCGGTTAGACCTACAAAGACACAAGTGATGACACTACTGCACAAGATATTATTGTTATTCCATATTCAAAACTAAATGCAGTGACTTTCAGGTCTCCGTCAGCAGTGATCGCATTTATGGATGACTGAATCTATCTATGAGATGAATGATCAAAACTATAAGGAGGGTTGAGGAGAAAAAACTGCTACCGGGGCTAGTGTTTTCCCCCCTAGCTAGCTTTTATCTATCTGGTCCCATAAGGCAGAGCTGGTAAATCAGGAAAAATGGCATCTCTGATATTAGTCTACAGTGCTAAGTCTCACCTTGAATTTGCCTTGTTCTCGTCGTCTGTATCCTGGCTGTCGTTACCCATGTTGGTGATGGCGGCCATGTTGGACGGTATCTCAGGATACTCGATGTTCCGTTTCAGGTTGGTGAGCGCGTCGTGGAGGTCCATACACTCGCTCCGCGCCTCGTCTGTTAGCATCGGACTGCTACATAACCTACAGAAATATAAGAGGGCATTGGGATTTTGTTACACAGCGATTATCTTAAAACCCTGATCTGAAGCTGAAACTAGTGGTAGGCAAAGTTTGCTTATGATTAAAACAAATTTGGGCTCAAACTTCTAGATTTGTTTGACTCATGAAGTTTAAAAGTATTTTATTTTCAGCAATGAGGACCAATGACAATGAACATGAAGGAATCAGTGGCCCTTAATGCATCAGATGTTTAAGACAGGGATAAAAGACTTTCATCCCTGTAAAGATGCTATACTCACGTTTGTAGTGTGTCGATGATGTTGTAGTCTAATAGTGTCTCCTTGTTAATCCGGCTACCGCGGGTGAACGCACACAGCGTGAGAACCACATGTTTAGTGAGACGCGGCCTGTCCCCCACCTCGTGTACGTACTTACATAGTACAGGCAGCGCCCATCGACGACTCTCTTCCTGCACCCTGGTGGGAAGAAACAGAAATATCAGTATCACCTTAAAAGCCCGTATATTATGGGCAACTCGCGTGTAAGGCCTTAAGTTCAAGAACATGCTAGAAGGTCCACCCAGTGGCTGATTTTGAACAATTTGGTAGTAATTCTTTATAATATAAAACCATAGTGTTGTAGATTTTAATACAATAGTAGAGAATAGTCCTGGGAGACATGGCACGGTGACTTGTAATCTTGTGTCTAGTTTCAGTTGGTGAGACAGATAGGGCATACTATCATCTGGGTTTTTGGTAGTATATAGCACAAATTCAACCTGAACTACCCAGTACTAATAGTCTGTAGACTGTCCATTCTGCATGCACCTCACTCAGCTGCCACAGGGACCTGTCTTATTCAATGTTCAATGCCATAGTCAACAGGTGTGTCATTATGAGTGTACACTGTCTCAGATTGCCAGGAGCCTGCTCTGCCTCCCCGCCCCCCCCCCCCCCACACACACACCCAACTGCCAATCACTTGTAATAGTTTGTACCTCGTCATGGGCCAGTGGTCAGCAAACTGGCCAGATCACTCCACCTCTCTGTAGAAGGGGAGCACAGTGTAAGTACCTCGGTGTACATACATGTTTTCAGTGTTCCACAAAATCGTTTGTATAATGAAAGGAGTAATCAAATTAATCTTTCATCACCAATAGTAGATACATATTCTGAGATAGCATTATTTCAATGTAAACTAAAAATTTTACACAGAAAAGAATGTAGCAGTTCCACAAGGTGGCCTTACACTTCAACCTCCTCTGATTTACAAAAATGCACATATGGCAACACACACTTTAGCACTGATTTCTCCATAGAGATCTTTGACAGTGAATACTTTGTTCAAATACAGAAAATATGATCCAATTGTACCATAACCCACTGAGATAAAACCTGTACTACATATATATATAGTAGTTTCAAAACGAACAATTCTAAAACAAAGGCTACAGGGATGCATTTCTGAATCTTAAAATGCTTTAATGCTAATCTGCCATAGGGCTCCAAATGATGGAATGTCTTATCTGCGAATAAAATCAAAAGTATGAGATATATTCTGAAAATTCCTTCACTGATAAGTAAAGTACACACACTGTTGTTATTACATTAGAATAGTGAGCAGGAATAGTCCATAGCAGAGGAGCCACAAACAAAAATAGATTACAAGGCCTCCCTATCCCTTACACCGTGGCGACTGTGAACCATACACTAGTCTACTCATCTCACGAGTAGTACTCACTAGTCGCCGCGCTAATAATTTTTCTGTATGCACATGTAACTTTAAGCTTCTTCTGGAAGGCGCTTTAACAACAACTTATACATGAGGTAATGTCTGTTTAATGTGATGCCTCCAGGTACCAATTTGTCAGCATGATACACCAGAGCAGACTGATGAGTGCATCAATGCATAATGCGTGTAACCCGCCAGCAGAGAATTGGTGTATCATCAACTAATTTTTAAGAGGTGTGTGCAATTTCAGGGTCAGCACGATTCGTAAATACCTAGCACAGCACGATTGGTAAATGCCTAGCACAGTAAGATTCGTAAATGCCTAGCAGTGTAAATTGCATTCTTTATCAAGACGACAAAGATGTTGGACAACAACCTGTGAAGACAATTTTGGAGCAATTCGCCTAAACTTCTATGTCCCAAGTATAAACTTACTTGACTTCAGAGAAGAGAGATTTGAGAGCGAGGAGACAGTTGACACTGTTCACATGGTCCCGCGTGTTCTCCAGGTGATGACTTAACGCCGCCACGCATCCACTCCGCAACACAACGGTACGATGTCTGAAATATTAACATATAGCTAATTACCATAAATTCTCTAATATAAGATGCAGCTTATACCAGAACCCAAAAAGAAGTTTGGCTTATAGGATGTGATCAAAGTAAGGGTGCGGCTTATATGGGGATATTTGACACTGTAGAATAGTATTAGACTAATTCTCAAGCCTCAGGTTCGACTTACAACCCATTCCAAAATCGGGGGTGGGGCTTTTATAAGGGTGGGGCTTATATGAGAGAATTTACGGTAATTCATGATTACTGTAAGGTGATAGGTGAGGTCAACCTGCTGGGGATGCTTTCTCTTTTGTACCATTTCCAAAAATAAACTTCAAATGACACATGTACTAGAAAGTATTTATGCATGTTTAATTTGTTGAATGGGACTTTCAAAGACCAATATTATTTTATTGGAAGTTGTAAAAACCCACCTTTCTGATAGTGCCAGTGAAACCTCGCGTATGGATATCAATGCATGTTTGATGGTCTGAAATAAGAAAACGACATTTATTGGACACTGTCACAAGTTACTCATGATCAACGATGTTGTAATCAGTTTTTAGTTCATACATCCTGCCGACCAATAGGTCTGATACTGTCCTGGAGGGTCTTCATGATGCTCCAAATGAAGTGCTGGCAAGAAGACTCGCCAGCACTTTATTAGTGCATCATGACAACCAAACGGCATGATGCGCTCCTGCATCAGTGGCCCTTAAAGGGTTAATGTTGCAGACTACATACCTCCGGGACTTCAGTCTGTGTATTGTACAATAGGCCTGATAACAGGCGCAGGATGCCCCGACCGACAAACTCCTCTCGTAACCTACAATGGAAAAATTATGTATAGAAAAGGCTTATCATCAGGGTTATGGAAGCGCACCATGCCCGTCAGTCATTGTGATACATTGATACACTCCTGGTGAGTAACTCACCAGGACTTCCTGTGAGTAACTCACCAGGACTTCCTGTGAGTAACTCACCGGCACTTCCTATGAGTAACTCACCGGCACTTCCTGTGAGTAACTCACCGGCACTTCCTGTGAGTAACTCACCGGCACTTCCTGTGAGTAACTCACCGGCACTTCCTGTGAGTAACTCACCAGCACTTCCTGTGAGTAACTCACCAGCACTTCCTGTGGGTAACTGACCAGGACTTCCTGTGAGTAACTCACCGGCACTACCTGCGAGTAACTCACCAGGACTTCCTGCGAGTAACTCACCGGCACTTCCTGCGAGTAACTCACCAGGACTTCCTACGAGGAACTCACCAGGACTTCCTGTAAGTAACTCACCGGCACTTCCTGTGAGTAACTCACCGGCACTTCATGTGAGTAACTCACCTGCACTTCCTGTGAGTAACTCACCAGCACTTCCTGTGAGTAACTGACCAGGACTTCCTGTGAGTAACTCACCGGCACTTCCTGTGAGTAACTCACAGGCACTTCCTGTGAGTAACTCACCAGGACTTCCTGTGAGTAACTCACCAGAACTTCCTGTGAGTAACTCATCAGCACTTCCTGTGAGTAACTCACCAAGACTTCCTGTGAGTAACTCACCAGGACTTCCTGTGAGTAACTCACCAGGACTTCCTGTGAGTAACTCACCAGCACTTCCTGTGAGTAACTCACCAGGACTTCCTGTGAGTAACTCACCGGCACTTCCTGTGAGTAACTCACAGGCACTTCCTGTGAGTAACTCACCAGGACTTCCTGTGAGTAACTCACCAGGACTTCCTGTGAGTAACTCACCAGGACTTCCTGTGAGTAACTCACCGGCACGTCCTGTGAGTAACTCACGGCACGTCCTGTGAGTAACTCACCAGCACTTCCTGTGAGTAACTCACCAGCACTTCCTGTGAGTAACTCACCAGCACTTCCTATAATGCCTCAGGCCAACTGTAAATTGCTGATGCGCTCCCAGAGAGTTGGTATGATGCATCAATGAAATGCTGGCGGGTCGGCTCTACATTCAATCTAACTTTTTTTAACATTACCCTGCAATCAGAACTTTCAAACTATCTGGTGTACTTGGCGATGAAGGTAAGGACGTACCGTTGTTGTTGGACTAACTCAGATATAGTTTGTGCCACTATCCTATGTCCTGTCGTGTTGGCCTACAAGATACAGAAGCAACATACATTAGATAGAAATTGAATTCAAAGTAAGGTTGGATATTTTATCAGTCACTGTTGATTCTTTTGTTTACTACATTAAATGAAAAGGGCTATATTTGAAAACAAATAACCCGTAATTGCAAAATTTGAAGAATCTGAAAGGTTTATTGTCATTCTCTTCATTTTGGATGAAAAGTGGCTGGTCGGTTGTTTGATGTCAGTGGTCGACCAATAGACAGGCTTTTAACAAATTAGATTACATATATATATATATATATATATATATATATATATATATATATATATATATATATATATTTATTTTTATTCTGAAACTATTCACTAGTATAAGCTGAATCATTGTGGAAGCTGAGACTTAAGAAGAAATAGAAACCAGAGGATTGGGGTGCTCACCCTGGACAGTATGCGGCATAGCGTCGTCACTCCATCGTCAATCAGAATGGCATCATATACGCTTTAACAAAAGTACATGTAACACTTTATGGACGATTCAACTTTAATGAATATTTATGAAAATTCCTTATAAAATATTCAAAATATAATGTTACATGGGTATGATGCACCCTGTGTTAGCAGCACTTAAAGGGAAATACCGTAATCTTCCGCGTAGAAGACACGTTGCGCGTATAAGACGCAACCCAAACTCAGCAAAGGCATTTTCGCGTATAAGACGCACATTTTAATGCTGAAATTTGTAAGATTAGTACATTTTTATAGTAAAATTACCCCTCGTATAAGACACACACCCAACCTGAGAGAAAGCTATAAGTCGCCCCAGCATTTTTTTGGCGTAGAGGACGCGTCTTATACGCGGGAGATTACGGTATGACCTACCGGGTACCTAGGGTCTAGTTTGGTGCAGTATGAGACATTTACAGACAATAAGGGGTTAAAGTGACCTACCTAGGGTCTAGTTTGGTGAGCAATATGAGACATTACAGACAATAAGGGGTTAAAGTGACCTACCTAGAGTCTAGTTTGGTGAGCAGTATGAGACATTTACAGACAATAAGGGGTTAAAGTGACCTACCTAGGGTCTAGTTTGGTGCATTATGAGACATTTACAGACAATAAGGGGTTAAAGTGACCTACCTAGAGTCTAGTTTGGTGCAGTATGAGACATTTACAGACAATAAGGGGTTAAAGTGACCTACCTAGAGTCTAGTTTGGTGCAGTATGAGACATTTAGAGACAATAAGGGGTTAAAGTGACCTACCTAAGGTCTAGTTTGGTGAGCAATATGAGACATTACAGACAATAAGGGGTTAAAGTGACCTACCTAGGGTCTAGTTTGGTGCAGTATGAGGCATTTACAGACAATAAGGGGTTAAAGTGACCTACCTAGGCTCTAGTTTGGTGAGCAGTATGAGACATTTACAGACAATAAGGGGTTAAAGTGACCTACCTAAGGTCTAGTTTGGTGAGCAATATGAGGCATTTACAGACAATAAGGGGTTAAAGTGACCTACCTAGGCTCTAGTTTGGTGAGCAGTATGAGACATTTACAGTCAATAAGGGGTTAAAGTGACCTACCTAAGGTCTAGTTTGGTGCAGTATGAGACATTTACAGACAATAAGGGGTTAAAGTGACCTACCTAGAGTCTAGTTTGGTGAGCAGTATGAGACATTTACAGACAATAAGGGGTTAAAGTGACCTACCTAGCGTCTAGTTTGGTGCATTATGAGACATTTACAGACAATAAGGGGTTAAAGTGACCTACCTAGGGTCTAGTTTGGTGCAGTATGAGGCATTTACAGACAATAAGGGGTTAAAGTGACCTACCTAGGCTCTAGTTTGGTGAGCAGTATGAGACATTTACAGACAATAAGGGGTTAAAGTGACCTACCTAGGGTCTAGTTTGGTGCAGTATGAGGCATTTACAGACAATAAGGGGTTAAAGTGACCTACCTAGGCTCTAGTTTGGTGAGCAGTATGAGACATTTACAGACAATAAGGGGTTAAAGTGACCTACCTAGGCTCTAGTTTGGTGCAGTATGAGACATTTACAGACAATAAGGGGTTAAAGTGACCTACCTAGAGTCTAGTTTGGTGAGCAGTATGAGACATTTACAGACAATAAGGGGTTAAAGTGACCTACCTAGAGTCTAGTTTGGTGCAGTATGAGATATTTACAGTCAATAAGGGGTTAAAGTGACCTACCTAGCGTCTAGTTTGGTGCAATATGAGACATTTACAGACAATAAGGGGTTAAAGTGACCTACCTAGCGTCTAGTTTGGTGCAGTATGAGACATTTACAGACAATAAGGGGTTAAAGTGACCTACCTAGGGTCTAGTTTGGTGCAGTATGAGACATTTACAGACAATAAGGGGTTAAAGTGACCTACCTAGCGTCTAGTTTGGTGCAGTATGAGACATTTACAGACAATATGGGGTTAAAGTGACCTACCTAGGGTCTAGTTTGGTGCAGTATGAGACATTTACAGACAATAAGGGGTTAAAGTGACCTACCTAAGGTCTAGTTTGGTGCAGTATGAGACATTTACAGACAATAAGGGGTTAAAGTGACCTACCTAGGGTCTAGTTTGGTGCAGTATGAGACATTTACAGACAATAAGGGGTTAAAGTGACCTACCTAGCGTCTAATTTGGTGAGCAGTATGAGACATTTACAGACAATAAGGGGTTAAAGTGACCTACCTAGGGTCTAGTTTGGTGAAGTATGAGGCATTTACAGACAATAAGGGGTTAAAGTGACCTACCTAGGGTCTAGTTTGGTGAAGTATGAGGCATTTACAGACAATAAGGGGTTAAAGTGACCTACCTAGGGTCTAGTTTGGTGCAGTATGAGACATTTACAGACAATAAGGGGTTAAAGTGACCTACCTAGGGTCTAGTTTGGTGCAGTATGAGACATTTACAGACAATAAGGGGTTAAAGTGACCTACCTAGGGTCTAGTTTGGTGCAGTATGAGACATTTACAGACAATAAGGGGTTAAAGTGACCTACCTAGGGTCTAGTTTGGTGCATTATGAGACATTTACAGTCAATAAGGGGTTAAAGTGACCTACCTAGCGTCTAGTTTGGTGCAGTATGAGACATTTACAGACAATAAGGGGTTAAAGTGACCTACCTAGCGTCTAGTTTGGTGAGAAGTATCAGACATTTACAGAGTAGTTCCACAATCTCCATATTGCTGAGGTATCCGAGTGCCCTACACAACGCACCCACTGCACGGCACTGACACATACCCGCCACGCTGAAAACAGAACAGACTAAGGTTAAACAGTTTCCCTTCTAAATTCAGTAAATTGTTATCCTGTCAGTTATAATAAGCATATCCTTTATCTGATTTAAAAAGAAATTAGGGATGATGGGATATAAAAATATTTTCTTTTATCTTTCAGTCTATGACCCCTTCCCTTGTATTGATGATTCAACTACCAGTAGATTGGTAAGGGGACAGGGGTCGGAGGGCATATGACAGAGGTGCCTGGGACTGAGGGCCATATTGCAAAGGTGCCTAGGACTAGGGGCCATATTCAGGCCCCTGGGACAAGGGTCCATATTGCAGAGGTGCCTGGGACTGGGGGCCATATTGCAGAGGTGCTTGGGACTGGGGGCCATATTGCAGAGGTGCCTGGGACTTGGGGGTCACATTGCAGAGGTGCTTAGGACAAGGGTCCATATTGCAGAGGTACCTGGGACTGGGAACCATATTGCAGAGGTGCCTGAGACTGGGGGCAATATTTAGGCCCCTGGGACAAGGGTCTATATTGCAGAGGTGCCAGGGACTGGGGGCAATATTGCAGAGGTGCCTGGGACTGGGGTGCCATATTTAGGCCTATGGGACAAGGGTCTATATTGCAGAGGTGCCTGGGACTGGGGGCCATATTTAGGCCCATGGGACAAGGGTCCATATTGCAGAGGTGCCTGGGACTGGGGGCAATATTTAGGCCCCTGGGACAAGGGTCTATATTGCAGAGGTGCCAGGGACTGGGGCCATATTTAGGCCCATGGGACAAGGGTCCATATTGCAGAGGTGCCTGGGACTGGGGGCAATATTGCAGAGGTACCTGGGACTGGGGGCCATATTTAGGCCAATGGGACAAGGGTCCATATTGCAGAGGTCCCTGGGACTGGGGGGCCATATTTAGGCCCCTGGGACAAGGGTCCATATTGCAGAGGTGCCTGGGGCTGGGGCCATATTTAGGCCCATGGGACAAGGGTCTATATTGCAGAGGTGCCAGGGACTGGGGGCAATATTGCAGAGGTGCCTGGGACTGGGGTGCCATATTTAGGCCTATGGGACAAGGGTCTATATTGCAGAGGTGCCTGGGACTGGGGGCCATATTTAGGCCCATGGGACAAGGGTCCATATTGCAGAGGTGCCTGGGACTGGGGGCAATATTTAGGCCCCTGGGACAAGGGTCTATATTGCAGAGGTGCCAGGGACTGGGGCCATATTTAGGCCCATGGGACAAGGGTCCATATTGCAGAGGTGCCTGGGACTGGGGGCAATATTGCAGAGGTACCTGGGACTGGGGGCCATATTTAGGCCAATGGGACAAGGGTCCATATTGCAGAGGTCCCTGGGACTAGGGGGGCCATATTTAGGCCCCTGGGACAAGGGTCCATATTGCAGAGGTGCCTGGGGCTGGGGCCATATTTAGGCCCATGGGACAAGGGTCTATATTGCAGAGGTGCCTGGGACTGGGGCCATATTTAGGCCCATGGGACAAGGGTCCATATTGCAGAGGTGCCTGGGACTGGGGGCAATATTGCAGGGGTGCCTGGGACTGGGGGCCATATTTAGGCCAATGGGACAAGGGTCCATATTGCAGAGGTCCCTGGGACTGGGGGGCCATATATAGGCCCTTGGGACAAGGGTCCATATTGCAGAGGTGCCTGGGACTGGGGCCACATTGCAAAGGTGCCTGGGACTGGGAGCCATTTGTAGAGGTGCCTGGGACTGGGGCCATATTGCAGAGGTGCCTGTGATACAATCTATTTTCTCCATTGAACATAGTGAATATTGACACTATCACACATGAGCATTCATGTTACTTACTCATTTTGGTTAGTCCTGATGATTTTCTGAATCTGATCAATCACCATAATTCGCCTTTGGTTGTCCTGTGAGAAATGACAAAAAAAGTTAATCCATTATGTTTAAGAAAGCACATTGATACCGGAAACCCAAATTATACTCATATCCATAAACATCTCAGAGGTTAAGCTAACCCCCCCCCCCACTCAAATTTTGTGGCGTGTCGCCTATTAACAAGCCCAATGTGCAAGTTATATATATGCATAACTTAGGCCACACCAACAAAACAAGTTGGTCTACGGATTTCCCTCTTCATATTTTCAAGAATGCAAATTCTTTTTTTCTTTGAAAAAGAATCTTGTCTACGGATTTCGCTCGCCTCACATTCTGAGAGTTTTTTCTTTGTAGTGTTTGGCAAAACTTTTAAAAAATAAAAATTTTGCTCGCATCTCGTTTTTCAAGGAGGAAATCCACAACAACAAAAATCTTTAAACAATAGAAAAAAAATGATGCTCGCTCGCACCATTTTTTCAAAAGGAAAATCCGTAGACCAACTTATTTTTTTTGGTGTGGCCTTATAAAGCATTTTTGCAGTAGATAATGTGAGACTTTAGTTTATCATTACCGTGCTGAGGACTAGTTCAGTGCAGAGAGCAGGGAGTTGTTTGTACGATGCCGTCACCGTCAGATCTACCTCTGGCATCTCACTCTGAAAAATGTCAATCCATTTATTAATAGGGTTCTCTACACTGAGTCCTGTTTTCTGACACCAACCCCTCTTACAGGTGAGAAAATGATCTCTTATTGGATCTAGCCTAATCACAACATTGACACAGGCAGATGGGTCCTTTCCATAACTGGCACCCCACAAGTTTGCAGGTATGTTTTCACTGTGACTATGCTTCGTTTTTTGGGCCCATACAGAGTTTGCAGGTATGTTTTCACTGTGACTATGCTTCGTTTTTTGGGCCCATACAGAGTTTGCAGGTATGTTTTCACTGTGACTATGCTTCGTTTTTTGGGCCCATACAGAGTTTGCAGGTATGTTTTCACTGTGACTATGCTTCGTTTTTTGGGCCCATACAGAGTTTGCAGGTATGTTTTCACTGTGACTATGCTTCGTTTTTTGGGCCCATACAGAGTTTGCAGGTATGTTTTCACTGTGACTATGCTTCGTTTTTTGGGCCCATACAGAGTTTGCAGGTATGTTTTCACTGTGACTATACTTCGTTTTTTGGGCCCATACAGAGTTTGCAGGTATGTTTTCACTGTGACTATGCTTCCTTTTTTGGGCCCATACAGAGTTTGCAGGTATGTTTTCACTGTGAATATGCTTCGTTTTTTGGGCCCATACAGAGTTTGCAGGTATGTCCTCTCTATGACTATGCTTAGTTTTTTTGGGGGGCCATACCAACTGCTTATGATATACCAGAAATCTTTTCCCCAAACCCCCTCCCTCCACCATCACTTTTTTCATGGCATGGTGACAATTTATTTTCTGTAATATAGTTCTTGACACTTACGGTAGTACACAGGCCCGCTTTTCACTAAGACTTACATACAAATTGCTTATGAAAAAAGCGTGTTTTATTTTCTGTGTGTCCTTACCTTGATCATACCGGGCAGTGGCTGTGCAAGTCCTTGTGTTACCAACTCCTGCGCTATGTCAATGTCAAACTCGGTGTTCATGTCAAACAGTCGGACAACGTACTTAGTTAAACCGATGTTCAGCGCCTTCTTTGTGTCCACAACCTGTCAAGTGTAATTGTTGAAAATGTTATAAGGTACCATAATACCTTGTGTATAAGGTGTGTCTTATATGCAGGGTTTTAGTTCTCCAGATTCTGCCAATTCGGATATTCATGCTATAATTTGCATACAATAATACTGTTTAATGCTCTAAGGGCCACTGATGCAGGAGTGCATTATGCTCATCGGTCTGCATGATGCACCAATGAAGTGACGGCCATTCTGCTTGCCCGCACTTAATTGGAGCATCATGCCGAGTCTCCAGTAAAAGTATCACCCCCACTCTGCCCCGCCCCGAGGGGTGGCGTGATGCTTGAATTCAGCCCTGGTGAGTAAAAGGGCATCATGCATTATTAATACAGAAGTAAATATAGACAAAGGTGCACGAGAATTGGTCCCCACTGAGGGTTATCACATGAGGCTTCGCCTCATGTGATAACCCTCAGTGGGGACCAAGTTATTTTTGTCTGAAATGTTAAAATATTCATTTATTTTTGGCATTAGTAATCATTTCATCATTAGTTATGCGACCATTTGCAATGATCTACCTGGCAGTGTGATACGGGGAAGGGTTATCACACTGGGGGATGTGATACAGAGGTTCTTGGTTAAACCTATGGGGCTGTCGTATTCAACTTGAGATAAAAGACGTACCTCTGCCTGCAGGGGTTTAGACTGATTATCCAAGTCAGAGACGAGCAACCAGAACTTGTCGCCGACTTCCGCGTCCCACTCTCCGCCTTCTGTACAACAAAGGAGCAGAACATACTCAACAATTCATCACTAGGATGCTCAGCTTTAAGGATTTTTACAGCATAGCTGTAAGACCACTGAAGCAAAGATATCATGTATATATGTGCCCCTGTGGTTGCTTGTCTCAACCCATCTGCCCCTGAGCCTGTTTATGTCTCATCCCATGTCCCCCTGTGACTGGTTATGTCTCATCCCATGTCCCCCTGTGACTGGTTATGTCTCATCCCATGTCCCCCTGTGACTGGTTATGTCTCATCCCATGTCCCCCTGTGACTGGTTATGTCTCATCCCATGTCCCCCTGCGACTGGTTATGTATCATCCCACATCCCCTGTGACTGGTTATGTCTCATCCCACGTCCCCTGTGACTGGTTATGTCTCATCCCATGTCCCCTGTGACTGGTTATGTCTCATCCCATGTCCCCTGTGACTGGTTATGTATCATCCCATGTCCCCCTGTGACTGGTTATGTCTCATCCCATGTCCCCCTGTGACTGGTTATGTCTCATCCCATGTCCCCTGTGACTGGTTATGTCTCATCCCATGTCCTCCTGTGACTGCTTATATGTCTCAACCCATGTCCCCCTGTGACTGCTTATATGTCTCAACCCATCTGCCCCTGGGTTGAGACATATTGAGATTGATCCCTTTATAGCAGTCCCCAAGCCTATAGCATGATGTTATGTTAGGCTGGCAACTTTCATATGAGAAGTTCTGAGATGGCAGGCATTATGGTCATGCAAACACAGTGCAAACACAGCATCCAGATTGACCCCTCTATTGCTGTCCCCACGCCTATAGCATGACACTTTGTCAGGCTGACAACGTTCACATGAGATATACCGCAAATATATGGCAACTCTCACATAAAAAAAAAATCCAAGATGGCTGGCGTCATGCCCCCTCCCACCCACACACACACACCATGCATATTGATGCCTCTATGACAGTCCCCAAGCCTGTGGCATGACACTGTATCAGGCTGACAACTTTCACCTGAGAAACTCTAGATGGTTTGCATCATGACCACACACACACAACATCAGGATTGATCCCTATGTGGCAGTCTCCAAGCCATTAACATGAAGTTATATTACGCTGACAACTTTCACATGAGAAACTCTGCGATGGTGGGCGTCATTACCATGCACTGACATACTGGCTCTTACAAGTGACATACTAACACACACAACCATCACGGGCTCTATTGGCCACTAGCTGGTCTGGAGCTGGTCCCGGCGACACACACTGAAAAGATGGGACCAGCATGTCCCTGGAAGTGGGTGTTAACCAGGGACAAGGTACCCATCATGGTATGTGTTATCAGTGGGTTTTACCTCAACCAGCAAAATTCAAAATGGCGGCTCCACTAGGCCTCCATACTGAGTCCTATAATGAACCACCACGACGTTCTACACAGTGGCTGATCCAGGATCTGGAAAAGGAGGGGGCGGGGCCCAAAAAGAGGGGGCTCCAGTTACGCCTGGCAGGTGATTATATAAAGGGACATTGGCCACCTCCCGTGACTTGGGTAAGAAGAGGAACCTCCACCAGAAAGGCACAGGATAGCCTAGGGTGGGTGTGAGCCGAGGGTTAGCAGATCTACCAATGTATGTGAATAGCTCTGAGGGCATTTGAAACCATAAGGCTATCAACTGCCCTTATGCTGTGTAAATTGAGTTTCATATAATTATGTCATGACAGAAGACACAGCATTTCTTATACTAGAGGGTGAGTCGTTTCTCAGCCAACCTCTCAATAAAAGCACAGATCTGTAGCTGAGTGGGTTTCTTATAATTAAATCCAATCATCGTAGCAGACTGTATTGCTTTATCACCCTCCTGTCTGTGTGCGGGTAGATAGATTGGGGAGGTTGCAGTTCCACCGTAGGACTGTGGTGCTCCATACCTCCACTTGTGACCCCCCCCCCCCTTCCCTCTCACAGACAGTGCCGGTAGTATTGATGGCCTCTTAGCATGTCCTACCAACACCCCCCCCCCCCACACACACAGCCTCTGACCCCCAGGTGATATTGGAATATAGGGCTTATTATGGACATCCTGTGGGTCCACCATTTTGAATTTTGCTGGTTGAGGTAAACCCCACTGATAAGACATACCATGATGGGTACCTTGTCCCTGGTTAACACCCACTTCCAGGGACATGCTGGTCCCAACTTATCAGTTCTAATCAGTGCATGCCATGTCACCAGAACCAGCTCCAGACCTGCTTGTAGCCAATACTGCCTGGGCCGGCCCTGTACTTCTGTTTAACATGCGCCCACTGCTCCCACCCTGTTAGGGCCTGGTCACAGCTTAGTGCACCATGCGCCCACTGCTCCCACCCTGTTAGGGCCTGGTCACAGCTGAGTGCACCATGCCCCCACTGCTCCCACCCTGTTAGGGCCTGGTCACAGCTTAGTGCACCATGCACCCACTGCTCCCACCCTGTTAGGGCCTGGTCAGAGCTGAGTGCACCATGCGCCCACTGCTCCCACCCTGTTAGGGCCTGGTCACAGCTGAGTGCACCATGCCCCCACTGCTCCCACCCTGTTAGGGCCTGGTCACAGCTGAGTGCACCATGTGCCCACTGCTCCCACCCTGTTAGGGCCTGGTCACAGCTGAGTGCACCATGTGCCCACTGCTCCCACCCTGTTAGCACCTGGTCACAGCTGAGTGCACCATGCACCCACTGCTCCCACCCTGTTAGGGCCTGGTCACAGCTGAGTGCACCATGCGCCCACTGCTCCCACCCTGTTAGCACCTGGTCACAGCTGACTGCACCATGCGCCCACTGCTCCCACCCTGTTAGGGCCTGGTCACAGCTGAGTGCACCATGCGCCCACTGCTCCCACCCTGTTAGCACCTGGTCACAGCTGAGTGCACCATGCGCCCACTGCTCCCACCCTGTTAGGGCCTGGTCACAGCTGACTGCACCATGCGCCCACTGCTCCCACCCTGTTAGCACCTGGTCACAGCTGATTGCACCATGCCCCCACTGCTCCCACCCTGTCAGGGCCTGGTCACAGCTTAGTGCACCATGCGCCCACTGCTCCCACCCTGTCAGGGCCTGGTCACAGCTGACTGCACCATGCCCCCACTGCTCCTACCCTGTCAGGGCCTGGTCACAGCTGACTGCACCATGTAGTCCAAGAGCCAAGAACCAAAGCGGGTCATTGTGCACCTGCAAGGACAATTTGCTATGTTAGTATGATACCTATATGCATATGTGAAGTAGTAGTAAATACCTTTGTTTATTTCTATTCTTAACTTATATTGGCAAGGTATTAGCCCACATATATGGTGCACCTGTGTAGGAATATAAGAAGCACCTTGGGTAGACAATGCGCTAGTAAAAGTAACATTTAATTGGGATTAGAAAATAGTGCATTAAGAATGCAGAGGCGTAGGAAGCAAATCTTCATGGGGGGGGGGGGCCCAGCGGGGGCCCTGAAAACGACCTTGAATTGTTGGCTGAAGTGCAATGACGCCTATACATACATAGATAGAATTTATACAGAAGAGTAATTCCCCAGAGGCGTAGGAAGCAAATCTTCATTGGGGAATTCCTCTAGGGAATTTTAGATTATGATTTGAGCTTCAGGCCCTCATTTTCCCTATCCCGTTACCATATTTATCTAATTTGAGATGCACAGTTTTAGCCTCTTATACAATTTGTTATGAATTCTTGGCAAATTTGGGGGGGGGCAGACATATTCAGGCCCCCTTCCTTTATGATTGGGGGGCCCAGGCCCCCCCTTTTCCTACGCCCCTAGAATATGATGCATATCCTGCAGTCACGTATTAAATTGCAAATGTTGAAGTCATTCAGAACCCACATATTTCCTGGATGTAATGCATTTCAAATTGGATTGGAAGGTGATTCATCAGTCAAACAATAATCAGGTATAGAGTTTGGATGGATAGGACGAGGTTTATGAGAGAGAAAACTGTTGATTATTTTACCATAAAACATAAACTGGGAGGCTGGCCCAAGTCCTTAGGGAGTTGGGGGATGCATTGGGGAGGTGGGAGGCTGTGACCTGGTCCCAGACAGGCAGGGGCGTGGGAACCAGTTTCAGAGTGGGTGGGACCAGGGGGATTTTCTGTAATTTTTGACCTCCCTTTGCTTGACCTTTTAGTTTTGACCTTTTGAGGAGTTGGCCAAAAGTGGGGGGGGGGGACATGCCCCCCCCCTGCTTTCCACGCCCATGACAGGTACAGGTTTTGTGTCTTAAAAAGGTCAGTTTCTTGTGTTTATATCTAAGATAGTTAATGGAAAAAATCGGAAATGTGTTTTTGTGATACCGACTGCTATATTTTGAGGTATTGTGGGTCACATATCTATGGTTCATTTAATGAATATACAGTCATTTTATATGTTTGGACAAGGGATGGTTTCTCCTTCACGCAGTATTGATAAAGAAGTTGAAAATTCAATAGGAAATGGTGAAAATCATTATTTAAAAAAAACAACGTATTCAAACCGTCCTTAGATCTATATCTACCCCATAACCATGCTGTATTAAGGTATAGAAATGGTCCACTCAGTGCTCTCTTATGGAGGTGTAGAGGCCAAGGCAAAGTCTATGGGCCAGGTGTCCCCTCCAATGACCACTGGAACCAAAGGTTCAGTGGTAAAAAATACTATGGCTTAATAAAGATTCAGAGGTGCCGATTCAGAGACAAGGTGTCGCTAAAATTCACTTAGGGAGTGGGTTATACGTAGGGGGTATGGGCACTATAAATAGTATTAACACGAGAAATTTTCAAGCAGCATAAAGGCTTGCTTACACTTAGTTTTTTTTCCAGTTTTGAGTGTGGCGTATATGCAGGGTTATATAGTAGAAAATGTTGACGTACCTTGTAATGGTTTTATATGGGGTAGCTCACACTCTATAGCCTGGAACCGTTCATGTTTAAAGACGGCAGGCAGCGGGCGCACCTGGTCAGCCGTCACATACTCAGACTCGCCCGTGTCCAGGAAGAAAATGTCATACTGGTCGTCTTCTATACCTTGCACCTTGCCACGGTACCATCTGGTGGGAAAAATACACTACATGAATAAATCCCACTGCATGATGGGAAGTTTTGAGAAAGCCTAATTTTTCTTGTGTTGAGGGAGTTCTATAGTTTGATTTTTGAAATTTGGAAAGAAGAATATTCTAGAGTTTTAGAATAATGTCAAATAATTTAAAAAAAAAATCAATTGTTCAACTGAATCGATTTTCATAATTCAAAAACCTACTTGTAGCTATGTCCTATCATGACTTGGGGGAGGGGGGGTATAATACATCAATAGAAGGGTCTTGGTGTCCTCCTTGTAGATCCAGGTAGAACTAAGCGCGTTTTATATGTGTGAGATTTCTCCACTTACATGCGAGCCTCGTCTTCCTCCTGGTCCTGTGGGTAGGTAGCAAGTACTAGCGACCCCAGCTGCAGTGACGTCAGGACCTCGGGTTTCACCGGGTTCAGCTTCACGTGGGTCCTGATGGAGTCATGTAACTCTTCTAGTCTGGGAGATGAAAACCGAGAAAAAGTCTTTAGTTTGATTGGCAATCCAGACTGTCACAAAACAGAAAGAGGTTTGTGAATGAACGTGAATTACCGTAATCTCCCGCGTATAAGACGCGTCCTCTACGCCAAACAAATGCCTTGTGCGTCTTATAGGATGTGCTGAAATTGGGGGTGCGTCTTATACGAGGGGTACTTTTACTATAGAAATGTACTAAATTAACAAAATTAAGCCCTAAGAGGTGCGTCTTATACGTGAAAATGCTTCTACCAAGAAGGGGGTGCGTCCTATACGCGCAACGCGTCTTCTACGCGGGAGATTACGGTACTCCTAACTGTTTCTTCCCAGCACGATGCCACGAGAGTGGAAACCTGCTTCGAGGCTATTGAGCGAAGAAAACCTTCAGTTTGGAGTAATTAATTTATTTCATATATCCTAGGTAAAAGAATCACCTCTTGTTAAAGGGCTTGAGGCTATTTTGATGACGTCAGAGGAGAAAGGGGACATGATGAATGGGGGTCTAGTTTCTTCACACCCTGATGGGGAATGGCTGTGCCTATACTTATTATATAGGAACTGTCGTTCTCAACATGAAATAAGTCGTCGCCTCAGTGCAACAAGGTTGTATCTGCACATTTCAAGTTTTGCAGGAGAGGCAAGGAGAAGTGTTGCAATCACTATAGCACACAGTTGGCACAGCCTTACTGTATTGGGACCTGTAGAAATATTTATCATAGACAGAGCTCCAATACTTTCATTAGATAAGGGTCAATAAAATGTCAATTACAACCTTGTTGCACTGAGGCAACAAAGTAATGGCACTTTCTGGCGGTCTTTTAGTGTGTATGAAAATATCAAAGATTTGAGTGAGTGAGTAATAGATGTTTAACGCCATTTCGACAGCTAAGGTCATATTCATGGCGAGAACGACATTACACAATTTCACAGAGGAATGTGTCGGTGCCCGCGCATATGTGCACCACACACATCCGAGGGGATAGGAAAGAGGAGAAATAGAGCCTTTTAAGTGGGCTAGGGAAGCCCTCAAAGATTTGCAGTTGGGACAGAAAACCAGGGAAATTTGGAACTTGTGTAGACAAACATATTTGACATTTTGAGTAATACGACTTAGCAGGATAGGGGTGGCGCCGTCATGTCTAGCTAAAGCTGCAAGTACTCTTATACTAATACTGGTTATACTGGGTGCAGTGACGTCATACTGGTGGGAATCCTCTCTCCCACCCTGTATTTAGAAGTACTGTTTGGACTTAGAAAGTAGCTCAAAGTGACTTAAATCATATATTTACAGCTTCAAAGGTATGATTAATGTAGCCCATCACTTTTCACACCTACACAGCTGCTACAGGTGTGGAGAGTCACCTGTGTATAGAGTGGCTTCTACCCCCTAAAAAACTGCAAGTCTCGCGAGAATGCATGTTAATTAAGCCTGAGGTGGTGGCTGCCTGTCTGGTACTAGCCTCCACTGGAGCATCCAGGATGACCTGGAACATCGGTATGGGGCTCACTTGGGATGCATTATAAACCAACCAGATAGTTCCCTCTATTCACTGCAGAATTTCTTTTGGGTGCATTATGCAACACCTGGTGCCCATCATGCTGGTTCTTATCAGTGCTTATCTCGCCAGGTGCCGGATTAAGCAGTTGCCGACCCACTGAGCATCCATACTGAGCTCTATATTGGCCACTAGCTGGTCTGGAGCTGGTTCCGGCGACACACACTGATGAGACCTGATAAGATGAGACCAGCATGTCCCTGGAAGTGGGTGTTAACCAGGGACAAGGTACCATCATGGCATGTCTTATCAGTAGGTTTTAGCTCAACCAGCGAAATTCAAAATGGTGGCCCGACTAGGCCTCCATACTGAGTCCTATCATAAGCTGTGGCTGATAAGCGTACTACAGAAAGCATTAGTCGTGCAGAGCCATACCCCACAATACATTGTTACGAAAAATTATTATCAACCATTTATAGACATCATGACTATTGAATACTGTCAAAAACTTAGTAAACGCCTTTTTAAGCAGCAAAACATATCTCATATATACAGTACGGCCTTCATGCTCTTAGCTTACTGAAAAAAAGCGTCTTAATTCTACCATGGCGTATACTACACTGATTCCAGTCACTTAATAGAAATCCTTATCTCACGATTTGGGCCTGGACAGTGCTTTTTTGGTCATAACCCCGGTTCCTTATCCAGCCATAATGCACTCTGAGACCTTTTCTTCATCTTCAAGAGGGTGCTGGTTTCAATCTGGACATGTTAATAAATTGGCGAAGCATACAAAGTCAACTACGCCATACTTTTCCAGTTAAAACCGTTTAGGGTTCAACAGGGAATCGATCCCCGGCCGCTGTGGCAGGAGACGAGCTCGCTGTCCACTATACCAAGCCGACCGGTGGGAGACTCACTTACTTTTTGGCATTTTTGAGGAGTCTTGCATAGAAAAGCCCAGGATGTAGCACAGCTGTTACTTCTACTGTCTCGAACTCCGTCCCCTTCTCTTGTAGTGTGCATGTACGCACTGGGGTCGGCTTTCCCTGCGCACTAAAATGTACGAGGATATAAGAGTTATATTCATATATAGATAAGAACTTTCATGTAACTACATAAGATACGTTGGATTTATACAGTAAAGTCACTGCTTATACTCAAAGTGTCGCTTATATGCGGGTTTTACTTAAAGCATATCCGCAAGGGTGTGGCTAATACCTGGATGCAGGTTATATACCGTAAAACCCCCGGTTGAAAAGCCAGATTTTTTTTTCTATTTTTGATTAAAAAAACGGCTTCTAAATTTAGCCTCAAGTCTCCCCCCGGCTTATGACTGGGGGTTTTCAAAAGCTTAAATTATTTTTAGCCATATATCACCATAGATCAATAGAAAATAACAGCTGAACAATCCGAGACCCTTTATCACTTTAATATGTACGATTTCTATCATACTAGTTCATTTCAATTTCTTTTCCGTAAGAAATCAATAAAATATAGATCAAAATATAGCCAACTTGACTCAAAAATTGGTGAGATCTTTTGTTTTTAGGGGGGATAAGGGGGCTGAACTCAGCCCCCGGCTTATGACTGGGTTTTTGCAAAACCTTAAAATGAACAAAAAACAGCTTCTAAATTTGATCTCAACTCAACCCCCGGCGTCGGCTTATGACCGGGGCCGTTTTCTGACCGGGGCCGGCTTATGACCGGGGCCGGCTTATGACCAGGGCAGGCTTATGACTGGGGTTTTATGGTACTATGTTTATTTTTAGGATTATACCCATGGGTTGTCAAGATGCACCAATGTTATGCTGGCGAGACTGCTTACAGGACATTCTTTGGAGCATCATGCTTACCCTCTAACGTAATCTCCCGCGTATAAGGCGTGTCTTATACGGGGGGTTTTAGTTCTCATTGCATCCACAAGGGGGACTCCAAGACCTTTCTTTTGATATGTTACATGCCCCCTTAGCCATAACAGGATATATGGGGGCCCAGGGGGGTCCATGGGGTCCAAGTCACACATAGGTCTTTGAATTTTGAAAATTCATTCAGTAGAACCAAAGTTAGGAATTTTTCATTTTTTTTGAGAATTTTCCAAAACTCTAGGTGCGCCTTATACGCGGGCTGCGCCTTATACGCGGTAGATTACGGTAGGTCTGTATCGACCCCGGAGGGTTGGCATGATGCATTAATGCATCAGCAGCCCTTAAAGGATTTATAAAAGTATCACTTACTCTAGCGCTGAATCAGGGACCTTGTGTAAGTCGGAGATGCCCGGCAGTTCAATGTTACCTTTACACGCCTTGTATAACAAATCCATGTGCTGCAACAAGGAAAAAAGTTACCAACACCATGACATTGCACACATAACAGACCACTATTCTGATTTTACAAAATGACCCCCCCCCCGTCTTGCCTTGCATTACAACCATTGCTTACAGATTTAGAGGCCCTTACACAAGACAGGGGTTAATTCAAGGTGTACCTTTTTAGTACCTGTAGGTACATGGGGTATAATTCAAAACCCCACACCCCTGGTGCCAATGGGTCAGGTTGTCAGGTGCATCACGCAGACCCTACTGGGTTTATACAGGCCCCGGGGGCCGTCATGATGCTCCAATGAAGTGTTGGCGTGCAGTCTCGCCAGCACTTCATTGGTGCATCATGCCGACCAATGGGCATCGTAATGGGCATCAGCGGAACTAAGGGAGTGGTCATTTTCTAACAACAGGGGTGGTTGGGGAAATTCCGCGCGACAAATACTTTTTCAACCCCCTTCCAAGGGGTTTGAATTTGAAATTTTTCCATCCCCCCTGATGATTCTTTAGTGGCGCATGGGCTTTTTCGCTCAAAAAGGCCAAAAACTTTTTTGTCTCCCCCTAGGAGGGGTCTGAATTTTTTTTTGTCCCCCCCAAACCCACCATCCCCCCCGTTGTTAAAAAATGAACACTTAAAATGGTTAAGATTAAATTCACCTCCGGGTTTTCGTGTGCCAGGTTGTCATGTAGAAGACGTTTGTGACAGACCACTGGGTTTATCTCTGTGCCCAACTGCTTCAGGTACTCGCGCTGCACCAACGGGTGTAACCACAACGTATTACCAAGCCTATACAAAGCACATAACAGTTTTTATTTTAGGAGCCAGGGCAGAGTCATCCTAGATGGGGCCGACAAAACCCTGGTCTCTGAGGGCCGGGCCAGGGACTGCTAGCGTCGGAGTTGATTAATAATATCATTATCATTAATCGGCTCCGATGCTAGCAGTCTTGGTCCACGTCAGAGCCAATGCCAGTTTTAATATGCTCAACAATAATTTATTGGTGCATCGTGATTCACTGCCTCGTGATTCACTGCCTCGTGATTCACTGCATCACAATACACTGCCTCACGATTCACAGCATCACGATCCACTGCATCACGATTCACTGCATCACGATTCACTGCATCGCGGTTCACTGCATCACGGTTCACCGCATCGCGATTCACCGCATCGCGATTCACCGCATCGCGGTTCACTGCATCATGATTCACTGCATCACGATTCACTGCATCACGATTCACTGCATCACGATTCACTGCCTCACGATTCACTGCCTCACGATTCACTGCATCACGATTCACGGCATCACGATTCACCGCATCACGATTCACCGCATCACGATTCACTGCATCACGATTCACTGCATCACGGTTCACTGCATCACGATCCACTGCATCGTGATTGACTGAATCACAATTCACTGCCTCACGATTCACTGCATCGCGATTCACTGCATCATGATTCCCTGCCTCACGATTCACTGTATCACGGTTCACTGCATCATGATCCACTGCATCATGATTGACTGAATCACAATTCACTGCATCATGATTCACTGCCTCACGATTCACTGCATCATGATCCACTGCATCATGATTGACTGAATCACAATTCACTGCATCATGATTTACTGCATCGTGATCCACTGTATCACGGTTCACTGCATCGTGATGCACTATCTACCCTTTATGTTAAAGGTGCCTTAAAGATGGGCAATTAAAATGCAGGGACTAAACTGGCCAAATGACAAAATGTCAAATAGGACCAGCAGCCGTTTCTATATAACTATAGCCAAATGATTCCAGAAATTCCTACCAACAAGAGATCAATTCGTGTAAAACCAGTACATTTGACAGGCATATTGAGTGACTTACGTTAAGACGACCCGACCCTCGAGCTGCTTGCCAAACACATGGTTGAAGATAAGGTCGTTGGCATGGTTGGTCCACCTCAAATCGTCGTCTATTGGTTTTACACGACATACGAACATCTCAACAGCCTGTGGACAAAGAGATTCAATATAATTTATACCAGATTTATACTGCCGCTTATCCGCTAATCAAACATCTATTTTACATGATGCTCGAGGACGCGGGGTGCACCTTGTAGGCAGGGTATATCAACTATAAATAATGTTGTACAGTGGATTTTATGATGGATGGTAGTTCTACTAGATAGATATAGTGTAGCCACTGTAATCTGGTGTCTAGGTGGAGGGTCCAAATATAAATATATATCATTAAACCTAATGATTTGATGAAGAAATGACAACTACCGTATACATCCTTGTGAAAAACCACCAGACTGCCGCTTACTTCAGGGGTGTGAAATCCCAAAACCCATTTCCTCTGAAGCATATTACACCATTTTGTTGTTTGATATTTTTAGAAGGATAAAAGTGATCTTGGGCAGAATATGTCACTCTGTGATGTACAGGGATGTTTGGGATTACCATTGGGATGCTAACATTATTCCATCTGGAATGATATTGGCAGAAATTCACACCCCCCCTACAAATGGTAATTTCTTTTCTCAATGGATTTACATAGATCTCAAGAATGGTCCCTCTGAGCATCAAAAACGCGGATTTCTGCGTTTCCGCGGAGATTTCACACCCCCGTTACTTAAAACCCAGCGGTTTATGTAACGATATATGGAAGGTGAGGCACAGTGAATGAAAATAAGCATCAGCGCTCCCCCCCCCTGCATTCATGCAACATGACTACCAATGGGCATGATGCCTTCACGTAATATCTGCCTTCAGGCCCCACCAAAATGATAAGTTGGTCTACGGATCGCCCTCTCGAAATGTATGGAAATACAAATTTTCTTTCTCTGAAAAAAAGAATTTGTTTACCAGTTTCACTTGCCTCAAATTTCTCTTTGTGATGTTTGGAAAAAAATTTTAGATAAAAAATTTGCTCATGTCTCGTGTTTCCAGCCAGTTCCATTGGATGCCAAAAGATTCTTTAAAAAAAAAAAAAAAAGTTCACTTGCACCGTTTTTTCAAGATCCAAATCCGTAGACCCACTTCTTAAATATTCCATAGAATTGGGGATCATCCCACATGTCAGAAATCCCCAGTGTAAGACATACCTGGAAGGGAATCCTGAGGAAGTTGGGATGAATAACGAGGAGTTCAGATGGATCAACACACACCAGGTTCCCGCTATCCACCATACGCACCTAGACGACAAAATGTAACCGTATCATGACAAACTGTTATGGAAATATGAATACCCTGACAGGATACTGGTCAGAAGTTGATATTAGCGCAAAACGCAGTGTATACGCGACAGCTTACAGACCATTCCAGGGGCATACTGCGGCTTAAAGGACCTTTCTACATATATAATACAAGGTTGGTATAACTAAGCACTTCTACATAGTCTGTATGATGCATGAATGCGGTCGTAGTGCACGGTGAAAATGGTGTTTGGACTTTCAAGGACTTGAGCCCAGAACCCTCAGACTTGGAAGCCGATGCTGTACCACTGAGCTAGAAGCCCTGACCTGCTATCTTCAACTGACCGCCCACACCTGGATTGGTATGATACACATAAGGGGGCAGTAACCTGCCAACCTGCCCCTAGGGGTTGGTCTACTCGACACAGGAATTACTGCCCCTACACAGTCCTGGCGAGTTACTCGCCTGGACAGCATTCATGCATCATGACCAATGGACGACATATGCATTACTGTCCTATAGAGAGTAAGGAGAGCCTAAGCTGGTACTTACGTAGACCTTCTCTATGACAATAGTGTTGTACTTGTGAACAATCTTCATGATCCGAACTCTGCCAAAGAACAGTCAACACATCATGCCTTTATTATCGTCCCAGAATAATACTGGTAGTGTTAATAAAACTACAATATATCGAATGCCAGGTGAAACATTCTCCTTGTGGCTTAAATATATGTAGAGGATTTGAATTATAATTTCCGGTTAATGGTCATGTTGCTATAGTACCCACGAAAAGATGGATCATTTCAGGCCCTCGTGCAGCTTGAGATGATTGCTCTAAGGCCACATCAAACAATAAGTTGGTCTACGGATTTTCGTTTTGAAAAAATGGTGCGAGCGAGCGAATTTCTTTTTTTTTTAAAGAATTTTTTGGCATCCAATGGATTCCTTGCTGGAAAAGTGAGGCGAGAGAAAAAAATTTATTTAAAAAAAAATTTTGCCAAACATCACAAAAAGAAAACTTGTAGAAAGTGAAGACGAGATTTGTTTTAAAAAAAATAATTGTATTTCCGAAAATATGGAGAGGGAAATCCGTAGCCCAACTTATTTTTTTTGGTCTGGCCTAACAAGGGCTATGTAAGTTTTCTTTCAAACTCAGTTTCAGCATAAAATATATAGGTGTCAGAGGCGTAGGAAGCAAACCTTCATTGGGGGGGGGGGGCCCACCCCGGCCACCATGAATTATCGGTTTGTGCGTGCTGGTGTTGATGCATTGCTGTACCGGTATGTGATTTACATAAAAGGTTATTCCTCGATGGCTTATCTTTAAACAATGCTGCCATTTTCCCTATCTTAATGACGTATTTGTCCAATTTGAGTGGTGAGCTATGGGAATCTTGTACATTTTATAGTGGGACTTGAAACATTTTGGGGGGGCCCAGACATATTCAGGCCCCACCTCATCTGTGATTGGGGGGGGGGCCTAGGCCCCCCTGCCCCCCCCCCCTTTAAAGAGGTGCAACTAATACGGGCGGTGTTACCTGTTGAAAGTGTGCTGCTTGTCCTCAATCACGTACAGTTCACCTTCATTAGGATACCCTGTAACAAAAACAAAGACACATGGTAAATCACCATTTAACCCTTTTAATGCAGACACATGGTAAATCACCATTTAACCCTCTTAATGCAAAGACACATGGTAAATCACCATTTAACCCTCCTAATGCAAAGACACATGGTAAATCACCATTTAACCCTTTAAATGCAAAGACGCATGGTAAATCACCATTTAACCCTCTTAATGCAAAGATACATGGTAATCACCATTTAACCCTTTTAATGCAAAGACACATGGTAAATCACCATTTAACCCTTTTAATGCAAAGACACACGGTAAATCACTATTTAACCCTTTTAATGCAAAATACCAATTACTGTAATCTCCCGCGTATAAGACGCGTCCTCTACACCAAACAAAATGCTGGGGGGTCTTATAGGATTTTTTCAAGTTGGGGGTGCGTCTTATACGAGGGGTAATTTTACTATAGAAATGTACTGAATTTACAAAATTGGTACCTAAGAGGTGCGTCTTATACGCGCAAATGCATGTGCTGAGTTTGGGGTGCGTCTTATACGCACAGCGCGTCTTCTACACAGGAGATTACGGTAGATGAATCCATTCATACAGTCCTGGCAGGTTACTCAAGGCACCTTTGATACATTAATGAAGTGCAGGTGAGCAGGATCGCCAGCACTTCATTGGTGTATCATACAGGGATGGGACTGGGTTTCCAAGAAATTTCCAAGAGGGTGATTAAATTCCTCTTGCGGGTGGTATTTGAGAGCAATTTTATGGGATGAGGCTCCTCGAACATCTAAGACCCCCCCCCCCCAATAATGTTAAAATATTTTCTCAGTGTATCTGTGCAAGTCACAAAAGTGACCTTTTGACCTTAAAATTTCCGAATTGCCATTGGTCACCGTGCCAGTGTTAGTGTCTACCCCTGTGATGCCCTTATTTACTAGCAGCCCTTATCTAGGTTAAAAAAAGTCAAACCTGTCAGTGAATCTAAAAGTGAAACTATCTTTACTTGCCCCAATAGTGAAACTGAAACTGAAATCTACCACACAGTGCTCTGTTTACAAAATGTGAAACTGAAACCTACCACATGGCACCCTGTTTATAGAAAGTGAAAGTGAAACCTACAACACAGTGCCCCTTTATAGAATGTGAAATTGAAATCTACCGCACGGCGCTCTGTTATCGGGCTCGCTGTAGTGCATGTGCATAGCGAAGCAGAACTTGGTGTAGTTAGAGCGGTAGTCCGTCACTTCACCGGCATCTTTGTGTTCTAGAAGACGACCCCACAGCCGGCTGGCGTCCTCTACATACGTTATCAGCACCTGTACAAGGATGGATTCAACATATTACCGTATTTTACATGATTAGCACACATAACCTAATAAGCGCACACCCTTATTTTTAGCTAAGGGAGTCATTTATTGCCAGCTGGGAGGCTTGATGGATTTTGGCGGTAAAAGATTTTTTCCGACCCCCCCCCCCCCACTATGACAAAAATGATCGAGACCCCCCACTAAAAACTAATTTTGCAAAATGACCTGCCCAAAAATCGGATACAAGCATGAAAGGATGCATTGTGATGGGTATTTAAGTTGCCCATATTTAGTTTTGACCCCACCCCCAGTATCAAGGTTTATTGAGTTCCCCCCCCCACCAAGGGGCTCTTTTTCAAAATGCCCCCCCATATCTAAAAAGCCCCCCATCTGACAACGAGGGGGCAATGCCACAGGATTATACAACGGAGTTGTAAGGCCAATGGTGTCTATAGTATTTAGGACTGGAGAGGGCTGCCTTCATAAATCATGTCAATGTACAACAATGAGTTGACGACACTGTGCTTCTTGTGGCTGGTGGTAGGGAGGAGTGGGGGAGGGTTTGGGGAGTCGGGTTGGTGGTCAGAGAAAGTCTGCTGTGAATATCATATAATTTGGAACAGGTCATGGTTGAGTGGGTTTGAGGGCGGCGTGCAGGTGAGTGTAGACGCCAATACGAAGTCACGCTTGGTCGAGGACATTATTAAGAGTGAATTTTACATCACAGATCCTAATAGAGATGTGTAATTATGAAGCGATTATGAGGTGTGGGTGTGTGTGGAGGGGGGGGGGTACATAGAGCCCTACTCTAGTGTAGGGAGCATTATGTGCAAACTGCAAAGGGTTGTGGGTGACTCTGCGCTACAGACTCGTCAGACTGGATTCAAAACTACCCCCCAATGGTACTCTGAGCTAGGATTTCCTTGAAGAGGGCATCTGGTGATTTTTGGATACCCATCCCATAGCCTCTGTAGTAAAAGCCTATGGTGTAAGGACCATTGGCTTAATAAATGATTCATCACTAAGAAGTACACATTCCCCTTACACATTTTCTACAGAATATGGGTAGCAGTATAGACTAATGTACCGTAATCTCTCGCGTATAAGGCGCAGCTCGCATATAAGACGCACCTAGAGTTTTAGAATATGGTCAAAAAAACTTAAAAATCATAACTTTACTTCTACTGAATGGATTTTGAAAATTCAAAAAGCTATGTCTAGCTAAGGCCCTCTGGGACTTCCTGAGCCCCTGTCTGTCATATTATGACTTACAGGGAGTTTAAGATATCAAAAGAAAGGTCTTGGGCATCCCCCTTCTGGGTCCAGGGAGAACTAAAACCTCCTGTATACGCGAGAGATTATGGTAAATACCGTAGTATTGACACCTAGTTAGCAGGGGGCAGTATGCAGCATTTCACACCTCCAGGTGTTGAGGCACCTGGAGGTGTGAAGGCTGAACAGTAGCAGTTAAACACTTGAAGTTCCCATATACCAGCAACCATACCACCAGGGGTGTGCGCTTATTGGAATTATAATCTGTTTTATATTCTAGGAAATAGACAATTTTTTAAGCGCACTGCATGCTAATTAAGCCGAATACGGTAAGGTATACACAGACCTTGACGTCGCCCCTGGTTGGTAGCGGGTGGTGCAGTTTCTGTACACCCGGTGTGTCGAGGTGTCGCACGATGCTGTGACGAGCCGTACACGAGTGCTCTGTACTGTAGTCAATGGAACCAAGACATGGCATTCAGTGGTCACCAAAATAGGGAAAATTGTTATGATCTTTCTTTCAATTTTCTACAGAGTATTTTGAACATTTGATAATACAATGAACCCCTTCGTATCAGCTTAGAGCATTTGAGAGGCCTACTGTGGCGTACCAAGCCTTCCTGAAGACAATTCCAGATCTAGGGAGACGAGTTATGGGACCTCCTCACGCCTTGACAGTTCCACTTCCAAGCCTTTTGCAAATGTACCTAAATAAGTCATGATACCATTTTTAACTGATTTTCCCCCCAAAATATAATTTATTTCAAGTGAACTTTAAAGAAAAAAAGGGTTATCTGGCGTTTAACTTACCAGTGGGAACCCTTACCATAGTTTTTCTCTCATCTCAGGACACATCTTACGCAGGAGATGCACCTTTATTCGTTAAGTGTTAAGGTACTAGTAATTTACCTGCAGCGTCCAAAAGCCTTAAATGCGCGGCAGAGATCAGTGTACTTGTCACGTTCCTTACTAGTGATAAGTTTCTTGGCGAGGGCGCTCAGTGCCTCAGGGACGGGTTGGTCTGAGTGGCGCAGGTCTTTAATGACGAGACTGATGTATGGCTTCCACTCCTCTGTTACCAACAAGATGGACGTAGGCTCCTTGGGATCCTGCACAGAAAAGAAAAGTGAGTGAGTTATATCAGTTTAATGCCATTTTGCCAGGTAAGGTATTACCGTAAAATTCTCTTGTATAAGCCACAACCCCGACTTTTGGGAGAAGTTGTAAGCATCCCCATATAAGCCGCTCCCAGACTTTAGGCACATTCCATAAGCCACACCTTGGCTTGGGCTCTAGTATAAGTGACACCTCAAATATGAGAGAATCTATGGTATTCATGGCGAGAAAAGTACTACACACCACTTACAGAAATGAAGACATGTATCCATGTGTGTAGACATGGATATCAGCCACATGTAGGAGCGGATAGGAAATATAAGTCATGCATCACGCCGACCCTACAGGCTTGATACACCCCCAGAAGGTTTGCATGATGCTCCTATGATTACGACCGTAAAACCCCGGTCATAAGCCGGCCCCGGTCATAAGCCGGGGGGTGAGTTCAGGCAAACCTATTTATAAGCCGGTTTTGGGGTCAAATTTTTTTTTCCATTTTCTCTTTATTCTATAGTAAAAAAAAAACGGTCATAAGCCGGGGTAGACTTTGGGAGAAATTAAGAAGCTGGTTTTGGTCAAAAATAGAAAAAAAAATCCGGCTTATGACCAGGGTTTTACGGTACTGGCAAGTCTGCTCGCCAGCATTTAATTGGTGCATCATGACGACTAATGGGCAATATGCACTCCTGCCTCAGTGGAACTTACAGTAAGCGTTATCTCACCTCGGGTTGTTTTAGCGGATGTTGGAAGTTCTTGTACATACACCATAGTCGTGGACCAAAGTACTCCTTACGGAGCGGCGGGTCGTAGTGTATCACTGTCTCAGCGTCTCTCTCCCACACCTCTCCCAGCATCGTGTCAGTCATAACTAAAATGATACAAACATAATATATAAATGAAACTTTGGGTAGCATTATATGTCATTAAATCATAAAACTCATGTTTTTGTGTCGCTTTTTGAGTACCCTAATTTTAGTGACCTGTGTGTTGCCGCTATAGCGTCTTCGTGTCATTCAGAAAAACAGAATATATATAAAAAAAAAAAAAAAAAATCTACCCTACTTAACATTTTCCAACATGTTACCTCAAACACACAACCTTTTTATTTAAGCATAACAGAGATTTTGAGACAGTCTATTGGGCCATATATTGTAACGGTAGAGTCCTTGATAAAGACTTACCGAGTATGGAGGGTGAGTTTGCATTGGCAGGAGCAGCCCAGTCACGTCGGGCATTGTCCTGAGTTGTGAGTGGGAGGTCCTCATGACACAGGATGGAGAAGACGCTCATTGTATGCAGCGACTACAAACACAAAGAGATATATTAGTAAATACAGTAAAACCCCAGGTATAAGCCGCCCCCAGCGAGTGGCATCCTCTGTGGTGAGTGGGAGGTCCTCATGACACACTCACACAGGATGGAGAAGATACTCATTATATGCAGTGACTAATATAGAAACAAATACAGATATCACAACAACAGAGTCACCCTGACCTTTATATTCCTAGTCACGTAAAGCAAATTTTTAGAATCATAACAACAGAGTCACCCTGACCTTTATTAGTAAGTGGAACAGTATGGACCTATTCCAGACTGAAAAAATTCCCCCCCCCCCCTCTCTGGGATTTTAGAACCCACCCCCCCCCCCACAAATCTAGCCACCTTGGCCAATTTTGTGGGGCCTACTATTGGCCCGACACACCCAACCTTATGGGTATCAAATAGCAGTTTCTCTAAAAATCACAAATTATCCCCAAATAATTTGTCCAAAATATATTCATCCCCATACTGCAAACATTACAGTATATTTTGATTTTATTGTGTAAGATTCTGGGATCAAATCCAAGGACACCGCTTGTTTTTCATCAAATAAATTCAACTTTGACTTTATTTTGATCAAAACTCACATACAGCCTGAGGATTCACATGATGAAACCGCTTCCCTCATAATTAAATTTCATCACCATGAGATTTATTGGCCTTACCATACCAACTAAACAATTTTGTTGACAAACCAAGGCCTCTCCATGCAACAGGTAACCATGCTACCCTGTGACATCACGTCGCTATGACAAAGACGGGGTCCACTATAAAAGAAGCTTTCACTGATGAAGAGCTTCAGAACGCGGTAGCTGTTAGAGTTGAGCAGATCTCCAAAGTGGAATAGCATCGTTTTACACAAATACAGATATTTTAGTTTTTATTTGTTTTTAGACAACTGTGCACAAAACTCCCTAAATTGTTCAATAAAAAACACTAGCATATAGTTTTTGTATATGAATGCATAGAGCTCTGGAGCTAGAGAATGCCTTAAACGAGGGAAATCTCCGAAAATAATACTTACGTCATGTACAGCCTCCGCTGTCAGGGGTGAGTCAGTGAAGATGATGGTTTTCTTTAATGTGGTTGACTCGAAGATTCCCGCCAGCTGAGACAGGCGCTGGTCTGCACGGATAACTCGCACAATCTGAATGGCAGGTAACAGGAAAACATTGTGAATTCACTCTATATACGCTGCTAAATGCAGGAGTGCATCATGCCTAATGGTCGGCATGATGCACTAATGAAGTGCTGGCGAGTGCTCATTAGCACCGGTACGGCATCGTAACATCTCGGGGACCTTCCAGGGGTGTATCGATACCATAGAGCCTGCACGATGCATGAACTAGTCATAGTAAGCCTCACCACAGCTACAGTTACCGTAGAGGCCCGTATAGGCACCCGGGCACTCATTGACTTCAATACCACTCTACCCCCAGCACTTATATGAGACATGCGCTTATTTGAATACAGTTTTTAGTGGTTAAGATCAATTTCAGTGTCCCTGCGTTTATTCAAGACGGGCGCTTATTTGAGACCCCGGCGCTCAAATGGTCCAATACGGTATGTGTCATGTTGACCAATGGGCATGACGTATTAAAACCTTTCAACCTTTGGGACCACAAGTGCTTAAATACACCATGAGTGAGTGAGTAATAAATGTTTAACGCCATTTTGACAGCTAAGGTCATATTCATGGGGAGAACTACATTACACAATTTCACAGAGGAATGTGTCGGTGCCCGCACATATGTGCACCACGCACATCCTGAGGGGATAGGAAAGAGGAGATATAGACCCTTTTAAGTGGGATAAAAACTGACAGAGCGAAGCGAGTATGCAGCGTGACAGGGCTCTCTGTCATCAGCAATCAGCTATATACTTTCTCAATGATTCATACCAAAGACTCATGTTGACTGACCTTCTTGACCTGGCAGTAGATGGCGCCCTCTGCCATGGAGGCGATGACCACAGTGGGGTCGGGGAGGTGTTTCATCATGAACGTGTGCACGGCCTGCGTCCAGTGTTTACCCATCAGGATGACCTGCCGCGGGGCCGTGTGGTCCTCCAGGGTCTCCATACAGTCCTCGTACCGTGTCAAGATCTCCTCTACCTATAGGAGGAAAAAACAGTAATATAGATAAATGCCAAGGATGGACTGCTGTGGTTTGCTTTGACCCTTTTAATTTCAGAACTCTTTTTTTTTCTAACAAATAAATATTTGAAATCCAGACTCACCTCAGTCTGTTGGTATTCCATGAGCTTATCGCCATCATCTAGCACCTGAAGTCAATAAAAATGAAAAAAACCTTACAAATCATTGGAGCATCATGCAAAACTTACTTAAGGTATCGTTCAACTATTGATGATGACGTCACTTCCGGTAATACACCTAAGTGTACGCATTTAGGACTTGGAGGGCTGTGGTCTATATTGGAGTTCAAAATCATTGCAAACTTTTAAATAAAGCATAGATAAAATGTTTAACCTGTTGTGATTCAGAATATATGGAGTACAAGGGACAGCTGCTTTGTCTATGATCCCAAAATATTTATTTAAAAAACGTTTGGGAATTATCACTACCGTAATCTCCCGCGTAGAAGACGTGCTGCGCGTATAAGACGCACCCCAAACTCAGCACATGCATTTTCGCGTATAAGACGCACCTCTTAGGTACCAATTTTGTAAATTCAGTACATTTCTATAGTAAAATTACCCCTCGTATAAGACGCACCTCCATTTCAGTACATCCTATAAGACCCCCCAGCATTTTGTTTGGCGTAGAGGACGCGTCTTATACGCGGGAGATTACGGTAATTGTGTGCAGAATAGGCCAAAATGGGGATGGGTTCAAACATATGCTCGTACAGAAAAACTGGGTTGGTGAACGACGTCTGGATCTGGCACCCAGAGAGGGGGAAAATGTGCCTCTTCATGATTTTGAGTGATTTGAAGTGTTTAAAAGGTGAAATTCCACTTTTACAGGTGCATGAGTTACATTAAATTATAGTGCAGAATGTTTTGGTGGTCCGATACCTTAAATTAATCCCATGGGGTTGGCATGATGCTTGATGCATGAATGCAGTCCTGGTGAGTAACTCACCAGGGCTGCATTCATGCATCATGACGACCAATGGGCATGATGTACTAATGCATTAGCGGCCTTTAAAGGGTTAGGAAGTTGACCATTCATACCACATGACAGAGTCGTTTTGTCTCCACGATAGATCGGTCCATCATCCTAAGCAGACATTTTGGTGTCGCGATGAGCAGCTCGCACCCGTTAATAAGATGCACCTAGAAATATGGAAGAGTAATTTAATTACAATAATATTGTTTGGTCATATTCATGGTAAAAAAACTGCAACCGATTGATGAGTGTGTAGCAGTGCCCAAGCATATGTCCGCCAGACTTTTTAACTGGCTGAAAATGGGAATATTTGTTGGACTACCCAAAACATTTATCCACTTCTGAATGAGGGTGTCATAAAAAAGTTTCACCTATCCACACAAAATTTCAAACACCTCCAGTCATCATATAATTTTCACCCCCTATAAAAAAAAATTCTCTTCAACTGACTTTAACTGATATATTCTCAAAATATCTTTTTAACTGATATTCAAAAATCATTGAGAACCTTGCGTGACATACCTCCTGATTGTGCTCTGACCCGGCACCATAGATGGGGATGGTGCGGAGATGGATGTCGCGACCTAACAACTTATGGACCTGGTTAAACACCAACTGCACCTTCTCCCATGACGAACACAGAACTAATGCCAGCGGCTGGAAGACAAAGATTTAGTGTGTGATTTATGGTACAAATCATCTTAGACTAGGTTTCAACAAAATGGTTTAGAACAATTGTGGCCAGTGGCACTTTGTCCACTGGAAAAATAAGATGTGTCCTAAGAAATTTTTTTCCCCAGGTACTGGACACAAGGATTTGTCAAATCCCGAATCATAGATCAAGAGACATAGAACTAGAAGCTGTAAGTGAAGATAGAATGTGTGATTTCAGGATCAAAGGATTACTTTTATCCTCTGTTGCAATTCTTCAACCTCAGTTTATGGACAAATCTCTACTGATACTACCGTAAACTCCCGTGTATAAGGCGCACCTCGCGTATAAGGCGCACTCTGAGTTGAAGGAAAACCTATAAGACTCATTTGGGGGCTGATTTTTGAATATTTAGTACTTTTCTATAGTAAATTTACCCCGCCTATAAGACGCACCGAGACATTTGGCTGATCATAGAAGGCTCTGATTCATGTATAAGACGCGCCTTATACGCGGGAGTTTACAGTATTTCTTCTTGAGAATAAAATTCAATATGAATCTTTCCTGGTATGTTGTCCAGATACTGTAAACACTTTGTATGCTGCTTGTCAACCATATTCTCCTGAGGGACATTTGATATTTTAGATGCTCCTTGCAAAGTCTTTCAGAATGAGATGATCATTGACTGATACTCACCCCTACACCAGATGGCACGTCCGCATAGACACTCTTCTGTCGTAGTTGTGCTATGAGTGGTACGAGGTAGGCGAAGGTTGTCCCGCCTTGCTTGGCACCCCCGGCCGTGGGCGCGGGACGGTAGGCGCTCGATACTCCCACAACATTACGTAGACGCAGGATGGCCGGCCAACAGTAACTCTGGAGGTTGGTCGGCATGATGTCCAAACGGTCTATCACCTATAGGGGAGAAAAACAAGAAGCATGTTAGAACTGTACATCATTTGTAAACAAATCTGGAGATCCTCAGTTTATACACATGATGTCCGACTGGTCTATCAGCTGTATCAAGAATAAAAAAATTATAGGGATGTGCTTCATTTCACCGATTGAGTAAGAGACTCGAACAAACTAGAAGATGTTTGCTCATTTGATACTCGGTCGGCCTCAAAATATCTCAGCCAGCCCCTACCATAAACAGTTCATCATACAGCTATCACCTGTATAGAGACGTCATACTTACCGCAATCTCCCGCGTAGAAGACGCGTCCTCTACGCCAAACAAAATGCTGGGGGGTCTTATAGGATTTTTTCAAGTTGGGGGTGCGTCTTATACGAGGGGTAATTTTACTATAGAAATGTACTAATCTTACAAATTTCAGCATTAAAATGTGCGTCTTATATGCGAAAATGCATTTGCTGAGTTTGGGGTGCGTCTTATACGCGCAGCGCATCTTCTACGCGGGAGATTACAGTACTTAACCAAAAAGAAATATAGAAAATAGGAATAAATAGGATTTTCAACCATATTTTTGGGTAAAAAAGGATTAAACTTTTAAGGGTTATTCATATCACTGGGGTAATTATAATGTACAGTTCGCTGTCGTAATTGAACATTGCAAAGCGTCATGAAAAATACCGAAATTTCAAAGAAATTATCACTTTTCCTGACTACCCAAAATCTCTCTGAAACAATGGGAAAATAGGAAAAACTACTGAAATATGTACAGTTGTTGAAGGATAACAACATTCTCATGACTTGGGAGTTGCAGCCTAACCTAATTCTCACCTTGTTCATCGTGGTGTCAAACAATAGTTTAGTTTTCTGCATGAAGGTTGGCTGTACCTCCCCATCCAGCAGAACACCAAGGTCGTCGTTAGTCGGGATGTCCTGGTCCGAGAAGTATGTGTAGGTGAGAAGTTCTACGTCAGAGTCAGGCGCCCCTTGGTACAACAACCGGTCTCTGTTATACAACGTGGGAGTTATTTAACCCTTTAGGTGCCGCTGACCAACGAGTGCATCATGCCCATTGGTCGTCATGATGCATGAATGCAGCCCTGGTGAGTAACTTGTAAGGGCTGCATTCATGCATCATGCCAACCCTACGAGGTGGATACAGTCTCAGAGGGTCGGCATGATGCACCAATGAAGTGCTGGCGAGCAGACTCGCCAGCACTTCATTGGTGCATCATGCCGACCAATGGGTATGATGCATTAATGCATTAGCAGTATTTAAACGATCAATCCTTAGTGAGCATGATAGACATGGGTGCATCATGCCGAACCGCAAGTGTATCAAGCTTGCATCATATTGACAAAAAAGTCATAATACAATAAGAAGTGATACTCCGTGATTTTTAGGTAGAACTGTAATTTGATAATTTTATGAATCACAAGATAATATGGTAACAATTTAATTAGCATGGATGTACAGAAATACTTGATTCTAACTACGAGGATATCAAAATCGGCACACTTTTTTTTCATTTTCTAAACTTTAGAGTACACATAGGTTCTCCGTCACCGTTTTTTTGCAAAACATCAGCAAGCACACGCAGACTATATTCTACTCTAACTTACAATAAAGGCTGGATGCTTCATACCCGCAAACTCCGGACGAGAAAAAAAAGTCTAATCCCCCCGTCCCTTATAAATGATAAGATGAGATTTCATTGGATCTGGACGAATCACAAGATTGACCTCGATGGATCTTTGAAAGAAAAAAAAAAAGAAAGCTGAGAAAACTGAGGAGTTTGCTGGTATGCTTGAGGCCTGGATGCCTCTTACTTACAAGTACTCTTTCCTATGCCCAAAAAGCATTGTCGTAGATTCCTCGTCCTCCCTTTCGGGGCTAGATAAAAAAGACAAAGCACATTAAACTGTAATGGGGGAAAAGCAAAATAAAAAAAGAAGAAGAGAAGAACAAGGTGCCGTGCATTATCTTTAATAGAGAATAGAAGGGTGTCTGGAATCCATTAAAAAACGAGTCAAGTAAATGGGCATATATATATATATATATATATATATATATATATATATATATATATATATATATATATATATATATATATACCGTAATCTCCCGCGTATAAGGCGCGTCGTATACGCGAGGTTTTAGTACTTCCTGGATCCGCAATGGGGACACCAAGAGCTGCTTTCTTTTGATATGTTACACTCCCCTTAACTCAGAAAATGACAGAGGGGGTTTCAAGGGGGTGCGGGTGGCCCTAGCTACACATAGCTTTTTGAATTTTGGAAATCCATTCAGTAGAACCAAAGTTATGAATTTTTTATTTTTTTGACAATATCCTTCAACTCTAGGTGCGTCTTATAGGCGAGGTGCGCCTTATACGCGGGAGATTACGGTATATATATATATATATATATATATATATATATATATATATATATATATATATATATTCCCCAAAAAAATGAGTAAAAAAAATGAAAGATAAAACAAATATCCTATGACCTATATATCATTTTCAACATGTTTCATGCATATTTTCTAGGACATAAAACCATAAATGTAGAAATGGGACAGAAAACATTGATATTGAAAAGGCCCTTCAGAAAACAAGTTCAAGTAACCAATAAAGTCGTTAGGCATAGATCAAGTAGATCTATGGTATTACTTGACTCGTTAATAAAGCACTTATGGGGTCTATCCGGTAATTACCAATATTAACAAGCCAAAGCTATTTAAGAAATTCTTTTAGTCAGTTATTTCTGTTATGCCCAAGTGATTATCTAGCCTGATCTCCTGGCCCCTCTACGGGCCACAAGTTAGATACCCAAGCAGCTGCTAAGTACTGTCCCACGTATAAGGCGCGTCTTAAATGTGGGGTTTTAATTCTCCCTTCATTCTTAAGGGGGAAACAAAGAGCTTTCTTTTGATATATTACACCCCCTAAGCCATAATATGACATGGGGGGGGGGGGTACGGGGGACCTAGCTACACATAGCTTTTTGAATTTTGAAAATCTATTCAGGAGAACAAAAGTTAATTTTTACCTTTTTTTACCATATTCTAAAACTCTAGGTGGGTCTTATACACAGGTTGCACCTTATAGCCTCTCTGAAAGTTGGGGCTATGTAGAAGAGGTTTATACATGGGAGTTTCAGGTATTTTTATTTTCTTGTTCGTTTCGTGATTATAATCAAAGCTATGAAATAACTTGTGCAGTGGAAAGATCTGAATGAAGGTTTTTGTTTTGTTTTTATTATTGATATAATCATTTTACTTCCATCGAGGTCAAGTCCAAATTTTTCTCTTCCCCGAGGCCTCCAAAAATTGTTCACCCTAACCCCGCAAATTATCTACCTTCTTTGGTAAATAAGCCATTTACTAAAAAGAATGTCTATATTAGTGATCATCTAAGACCCGCGTGTTGGATATAAGTACCAGTCTCACATATGTGCTGGCGGCACAGTGGTTTTTAATAACATGAGAATTGATAAATAAAATGTCGTTAAAATCTACAGGTGTCCCGGTGTTCGAACGACCCGCAGCAAACCAAGAGTAAGGATATCTAAGTACTATACTTACAAGTCTCTACAAAACATGAGAAAATAGAAATATATCTTGTTATAGATTCTTGAGAAGTCTACTCACTTTTGAGAACTCATATCAAGAAATGTTAGATGCACTCAATAGTTCATGTATTGACAATCTTAATTATGGAGGGAGTACCGTAATCTCCCGCGTAGAAGACGCGTTGCATGTATAGGACGCACCCCCTTCTTGAGAGAAGCATTTTCTCGTATAAGACGCACCTCTTAGGACTCAATTTTGTAAATTTAGTACATTTCTATAGAAAAATTACCCCTCGTATAAGACGCACCCCCAACTTGAAAAAATCCTATAAGACGCACCAGGGATTTGTTTGGCGTAAAGGATGCGTCTTATACGCGGGAGTTTACGGTAATAGATGTTTAACGCCATTTCGACAGCTAAAGTCATATTCATTTACCTCGAGTCACGGTCCATGTTCTCCCGGGCGCAGGTCGTGTCTACGGGTTTCAGGATGGACTTGGGTGGTGACACGTCACTATCCACACTCCGCCTTCAGAAAATACCATGGTTGTTGTACTTGGTTAAACCTTTATGTTCCGCTGATACAGGAGTTCATCACACCCACTGGTCTACGTGATGCTCCAATGGAGTGCTGGTGAGACTGCTCATTAGCACTTCATTGCTGCATCATGAAATCCCTCAGGGACTGTAGTATCACTCTCAGGAGGGTCGGTATGATGCTTGAATGTAGCCGTGGGGAGTTGTTTGACAGGGCTGCATTCATGGATCATGAGGACCAATTGACATGATGCATTATTAATGCACAAGCGGCCCTTAAAGGGCTTAGCATTTCATACTCACAGAAGAACATACTGACAATATTTTCTTCATTTTGCACATTTTTACAGAGAATACCTTTAATAGTATTTTTGGTAATGTATTTATTAAGATGAATAAAACAAGAACAAGCTCAAATGTTACCAAATTTAGAATGCATTAACAACAAGTGATGTGATGAGTTACCTCGACCTTGTCCCGTCATCACTGCCACTAAAAGTGACAACCCTCTGCCTCTCCGCCTCCCGGGGACGTCGCGACTCAAGCTGTCCATAGTCTCGCTGTGCTCGCTCATTTTGTGAATCTGATCCTGACCCATGATTGGACTTCTTGGTTTGCTGAGCAAATTTTGGCAACCGTGAATCAAGTTGCGAGTCAGAATCTGTTCCACTTTTTGCTGCTGGGCCCACAGGTCCCTGATTCAGGTTTTTCAACCCAACATCAGGTGTGATTTTCGGTATGGGAATAGCTTCCCTACCTGAGCTGTGTTTTGGCGCGACTCGTGGGGGAGAGGTAAACGTTATTTTGGGAGATGTTTTACGGGGGCTGGTGTTTTTGGGTGGAAGAGATTGTTTAGAAGAACCATCACCAGCGGGACCAATGTTACAATCTGTGTTTTCTAGTTGGGGCATATCATTGTACATTGAGTCCACTTGTGGTCTGGACTCAGCATTTGGTTTTTTTATACCTAGTGCCTCCATCATGACTGCCCGCCCCCGGCCTCTCCCGGCCGGCTCAGTGGCCACCTGGTCAGGGGCATTAAGAGTAGCTGTTGGGTTTGGATTGGTCAATGATTTTATCCGCGGTAATTGTGACTCCAATTTCAAACCAGGCTTACTTAGTAACCCCCGGCCCACACCATGAAACTGACTGCAGAGTTGTTCCTGCGGTACTGCAGATGTATCTGATCCTGATCCGGGGCTCGGCGGGGTCGCTCCCTTTATTTGTCCCAGAGCGAGAATTCCTCTCCCAATGGACCTTGGAGGGGTCTTAACTGTGGTAGTGACACCTGATAGAGGTCTCGCTTGGGACGGAGAATTATCAGTCTCTGGTAAAGTTGGAACACCGGTAACAGCTGTTTTATTTTCTGCTTTACTTTTTTCCTTAGGAGAATTTTTTGACAAGCCCTTCTCGTCAGCTGAGTTTTCTGCAATAGGGAACGGTGATACATATAACGATCTACACTCAGACTAAAATGGTGTTCTATAAGCTGCGGATACATATAATGATCTACACTCAGATTAAAATGGTGCTCTATAAGCTGCAGATACATGTAACGATCTACACTCAGTTTAAAATGGTGTTCTATAAGCTGCAGATACATGTAACGATCTACACTCAGATTAAAATGGTGTTCTATAAGCTGCAGATACATATAATTATCTACACTCAGATTAAAATGGTGTTCTATAAGCTGCGGATACATATAATGATCTACACTCAGATTAAAATGGTGTTCTATAAGCTGCAGATACATATAATGATCTACACTCAGATTAAAATGGCGTTCTATAAGCTGCAGCTTACAACGAGGATTTTATCATACTTTGAAATTCATGTTCTCAGTTCTCACTGCGGCTTATACGAGAGAATTTACAGTAACCGGAAACCTGGTTACCATAGTTCCCTACCTGGTGTATCGTACTCCTGTGTGCTGTAGGCGTACTTCTGCTGTACCAGTTGGTCGTTAAGACACACACGCTCAGGACCCAGGTAGAGCCGTGCATGGATGGTGTCCGTGTTCTGTACGTGCATCACCTCAGCCTCAGGATTAGGGTGTGCTGTTGGAACAAATTGACAGCATTCTTATGTACCATAAATCCCCGGTCATAAGCCGGATTTTTTTTTCTATTTTGGGCCCAAACTGGCTTCTAAATTATTCCCAAAGTCCCCCCCCCCGGCTTATGACAGGTTTTTTTTTACTATAGAATAAGGAGAAAATGGTAAAAATTTGACCCCAAAAACGGCTTTTAGGATTTCCCTGAACTCGCCCCTGACCGGGGCTGGCTTGTGACCGGGAATTTACGGTACATAGGAACTGGACGGTGAAGGTAAAGCAACTCATTTGGATAAGGACCTTTGCAGGCTATACTCTGTACTTGGGTTGCTACTTTGACCACCAAACACTTAAAATGCACTTATTCCACATTTAAGATTTCCCTTAATTGTGGCCTCACATATGCTATAATTATTCACATTTACCTTGGAGTTGTTTCATGATGAACGTGGTCGCAATGGGGTCCCAGCGTCTTGCAGGTCTACAAAGCAGACATGGTAGATGGTCACTTTATTTTGTCAATTTCAAACTATGATTGATAACATAAGTTTCTGCTCTTAAATGTGTATATTGTACAGGCATTTACTGAGATTACTATACCAAAATGCACAAATACATGTTAAAGTAAATTTTGGTTATTTTTGTAGGAGAAAATTTTCCGACTTTTATTATCACCAGGCTTTTTTTTTTTAATCAGATATTTTGAAGTGCACTGAGCGCTAATCACAATATTTCCTTTATAATAATAGATGTAATTAAAGATGCAATTTCAGCTAAAACGACCCTCTAGAAAATAATCAATGAACTATAAAGTTGTCAATCAAACCCATTTCCCTATTAGATGGCATGTATTATTTTGATATTAAGCGTCCCTGAATGTGTATACAGAAGGCATCTTGATATGGAATGGTTCTTTCTTATGGTGGGAAATAATTTGACAGATTAATAGAGGTGATATTTCATAACAAAAGAGGGCTCCACCAGCTGACCACTGCCATGATAACCACTGGTTTGTACATGTGTTGTGCATCTATTAACAACCAGGTGCCCTCATTGTGCCACCAACTACCCATTTAGAGGTTGTTATGTTATCCCGTGGATTACAGTAAAAGATTTATGTAGTCAGAAGCATATTTCATACTGAAATGCATTGCATAATGTTTTAAAACTTGGGGAGGATCCATAAGAAAGTATGACCCATTCACATATGCCATGACTCAAAAATAACAGAATTTTAGTTGGGATACCATCTTTAATACATACTGTCTGGAGAGGGTGAGGTCCATGGTGGTCTGCAGAGACAATGGTTTGATACCAGCCAGTTTGTAGTGTTTAGCTTGGTACGGGGTACGTGTGAACTGGGATGGCGCCTCACGAAGCCACTCTTGACTGAACGGTTCTACCTGTCCCTCATCCAACATGAAACACCTACGGAGAGGGAAAAGGGGACAACATAAAACTCTTTGTGTATAGCATGTTTTATAAGAAGTAAAATGACAATTTGTTGTTCTAGATGTAAATTCGAAGTAAAATTTTCATAAACTGTCGCTATAAGCAGGTCGCAAAGACTCAGGCTGCCCCCTCAGGCATGGGACAGCAGTTTCAAGAAATTTTTTATCTTCTCTTGTGGGTACTGGTATTTGAGAATTATTTGGGATGAGGTGCCTTAAAAATCTAAGAGCCCTCCCAACCTCATTAATGTTAAGATAATTTCTTAATGGATTTATGTAAATGACAAGAATGACCAGTTTGACTTCAAATATAGAGTTTTTAGGCGTTTTTTTTGGGTCTAATAATACACAAGTAAATAAATAATTGATATGTATTAAACCTAACATGGGCGCGTTGCCCTACTTACGTTAGTACCCCTTAATATTTCATATATAAAGTGTAGTCATTATACCAGGTATAGCGGGAGATAATGCAGTTGCTAATACATCTTAACTGAAGTACAGATTATATATGATACATTTTTGGGATGAGATGAGATGAGATGATGGATTTTTTTACAGATTTTCCTAGATGAAAATACCAGTAATAAGGAGAAGAGAACAGGTCTCCTACATGAAACAAGTGGGATAGTCTGCGAGAATTTTCTTTTTAAATATTTTTGGACATGCTATTATGATATACCATTTTATTATTCCATAAATTCTAACATATTTTGTATTAATCAAAGAATATCTATGAAATTAATACATAGGTTGGTTCTAAGAGCTTTAAGAGCGCTCAAACTTTGTATAAGAGCGTTCATGCCCCACTGCACACCAGCCAGGTCGGTTACAACACACTTTTTGACATCAAAGGCTCCGACCTAATGGTTCACTGCACAATATAATAAAAATGAGGGTCTCAGTGTGCGACCTCATGGTTCAGTGCACAAACTAATAAGTTGTAAGTGAATGCAACCGGCCGTCACGGGTGCCTGAGCACCGCTGACGCCGTCATGAGTGTCTGAGCACTCTAATAACTGAACAATGGGTTACATAAGCACGACGCCATAACCGTCCGGTCGCTCTAGCGTCGCTCCTGAGCGAGCTAGGTCAAATATCAAAGCATTTATGGAAAGCCCATAATTAGACGGTCTAAATGAGCCCAAGATCAAGGCGGAACTCCCATTATTAAGGAAGTTACGCCATGGAGACTGAATCGACCTCCGAGTGCACTACAGACGAACCGGCGCGAGTTACGCGCCTATCCAGCGGGCATTATAAACTTGGCATATTCAACTCCGCGCATGCGCAAAATGGCGGTTATAGCGGCGTAAACGACCGAGATATGAGGGTCTGAAGTTACAGAACCGACCAAGACAAAGGGGGACACAGCGGCGCCCATGGGGGTCCTTTGTGGACCCAGTGACACATGAAAGCCTCCCCTCAAACAATTGCAGAGTTAGGCAGATGCTACTGGCCCCAGTCAGTCTGGAGGTGCTTTTCCAAGATTTGCTACAAATAGCCTGTCTGCACCTCCTAGAGGACAGAACACCAAGAACCGCTCTAGAGGTAACATCTCCAGTCATCTCCTGCTACCTGCTATACCACTGCACTATGGTGAAACTATGCTAGACAGGCATTGGTTTCTATCATTAGTGGCCAGAGGGTATCTTCCTCAAGACTTCCACCAGAGGGTAAAGTTATTCATTATTACATTATTCCTTTAAGCAGCAGGTCAGGAGCTAGGTGTGGGAACCCACCTAGAACTATGCTGGACATTGTATTATTATTACCTCACAGGTGGAGTGGAACAGAACATTATACTTTATAAATTACTGTATATTTACTGTATGTACAAATTTCCTACATACTAACTACTGTATGATTGATATTTCTTACATGTTGCCTAAAGCTGAATAAACCAGTGACAACTGGAAATAACACTATTTTATGAGAGCTTAATGTATTTACACTATATACCACTAGTCTTATGATATTTCTCATATGACAACTTGATCATGCACAATTACTAGTATGACACTATAGTGGTATATTCTATTTTGAGATCATTCCATCTTTTAATGGCTTTGTAGTAAGATCCCCTTATAACAAGTGGTTTCAATGAGTGTGGTAGGGTTAGCCTAATGCCCTGATTTCTCCGTGTAGGGAGGTTTCTGTTATCTACTATGTCTTGAATATTTTTTAATCTAAAAACATATGCCAGAAGGTGAATATCTCTTCTATCAATTAATTTTTTACATCCCCTTTTTTCATGTAATTGGTCTGTTGTATACAGGGGAAACTCTTCAAATTTAACCTTATATACAGTTCTTAGGCCCTTATTTTGTAGGAGCTGTAATTCTCTTGTTTCGTCTCTGTAGTCTCTGTCCCACACATAATCGGCATAATCAAGTACTGGTAATACCAAGGTTTTGTATATTATTAGGGCTGTGTCTTCATCGGTGTACTTTCTAACTCTATACAAATCAAATAGCCTTTGCCTGAACTTTTTACAAGTAATCTCTCTGTGGGTAGTGAACGTTAGACCAGTGTCTATTGTCACACCTAAATAGGTAAATTCATGTACCTGCTCTAAGACTGTATTGCCCAAAGTAAAAACAGGTAGTGGGTCATGCCTTTTCTTATTAAATACCATCCATTTTGTCTTTGCACAATTAATAGTAAGACTGTTTTCAATACACCATGTTGATATAAGTCTTAAGGCTTCATGTAATTTTGCACTCGATGTAATCGTTATTACAGCATCATTAGCATAGAGGGATATTTTATAATCATACAAAGTGAGTGAGTGAGTAATAGATGTTTAACGCCATTTCGACAGCTGAGGTCATGTTCATGGCGAGAACTACATTACACAATTTCACAGAGGAATGTGTCAGTGCCCATGCATATGTGCACCACACACATCCTGAGGGGATAGGAAAGAGGAGAAATAGACCCTTTTAAGTGGGCTAGGGAGGCCCGAAATCATACAAAGTAGCCAGAGGGTGTTAATTATATATGGAAAAAAGTACAGGACCCAACACAGACCCCTGAGGAACACCATAGTTTATTGTCTTTTGTGCTGATAGTGTATTGTTAGCTAATACTTGTGTTCTACCAGTCAAATAATTTTTTTAAAAAATCACATGTATTTTTACTAAGTCCAATTTTTAAAAGTTTGAAGTTCAAGAGTTTATGTGATATAGTATCAAATGCTTTTTCATAGTCTAGATAAAGGCAAAAACTTGGTTTGTCATGTATCATATTATTAGTTATATCCATTAGGTGTTCATCTATGGCAGTCTGTGTAGAGTGTCCAGCCCTATAACCATGCTGATTTTTACTAAGTACACCATTAGCATTAATGAAATTGTTCAGTCTTTTACATACAATCTTTTCTAGAATTTTCCCAGGAAGGGGTAGGAGACTAATGGGGCGTAGGTCATTTACATCATTAGAGTTTGGTTTCTTATGTAATGGCTTTACCGTAGCTGCTTTCCATGAGTCAGGGAACTTCATTTCCTCAAGGCATTTATTATATAGGCATTGAAACACCTCGGGTATGGACATGAGACAATCTTTGAGCACATAGGTTTTTACATGGGAAACAGATGAAGGCTTGTCCACTTTAATACCTTTTATAATCTTAATTAATTCAATGTAAGAAACAGGGTACAGTAAGTTGCTACCTTGAGCTGTCTCATGTCGTGGGGGTTTATTACCTTGATTAATATTGACTCTCGGTAGAGCGTCAGCTAGTTTTTCACCAATAGTTGAGAAGAAGTTATTTATATAATCTGCGCAATCAGAAGGGGGTATAATCATACCTGTATCCGAGTTCCTAAGTTTTATTAAAGTAGCATTGGTCTTATTAGGAACTATTTTTCTAATTGCTTGCCAGAAGGATTGAGGGTCGTCCCCTTTAGTCGCAATTAGTTCCTTAATCCTATCTTTTCTATTATAAAAAATAATTGTTTCAACTCTGTTCCTATGAAAATTTGAGATTCTCCAATCATCAATGTCTCCTGTTTGTCTGGCATGCTTATATAGTTCATCTTTAACTCTCATTGCCTCTATTACATTAGGTGTCATCCATTCTGGAGTGACCTCAGGCAGGGTCAATTTTCTTACCGGGCACATTTTGTTCAATATTGATAAGATAACTTTCAGTATTTCTTCCCACATGCTATTAGGATTACGTATATTGATTATTGTATCCCAATTGTGATTAATAAGTGCATTTTTCAAAGTAAGGAATTCATGATTCTTATAACTACGAGCTCCGACTTTTTTCTTTGGAATTCTAGTTCTTTCACATTTAATAACCATGTAGATAGGAGTGTGATCTGATATATGAAAATTGACCAAGAAATATCCGGAATACATAATACATGTACAGGAATGCCAGTGTCCAGTGTTAAAAAAGTCGGAAAGATTCAGCCCAGGAATGAAACACCCCCACCCTCCATGTCTGTATGCTCACTTCTGTGCCAGGTAACCAGACACCCCCTACCCGTACACCATGACCCGTACCCCTCCATCAGCCCACTCCTAATCTGCATCTACTTCAACCTGACGAGGTCTACAAAGACCCTGGCTCTATTTTGTGCAGGCATTGATATCAAGTGGGCAAGCTGCTCTATTGGAAGTAGTAAAAGCAAAATGTGACATTGAGGAAATTTGTCATGGATAGTTGTCAATTGATAATTTAATGTGTATTGTTTATAGCGTATATTATGACCCCACAGGCAGGGGCCAAGTAATCGGTGCTTTGTGGGCATTGCTACAGGGGCCAAGTTGAGGGAGATAGAGTATACCCCCAGTAACATATAGAGGCCACTCATCTTGCGGCATACACACAGTATCCGACATACAAGGTCGAAAATGGGCCTCTGCCTGTGGAGTCTGAGTGGTAGATTTCCGACCTCAGAGTCCTATGGGTGCATGGGACCATGGTACCATCTGGTAGTATCGGAGCAGTGTGTGGAGGCACTATATATGACCCGGGGTATTTCGGAGGGGGGGGGCCTTGTTTCAGTTTTCAGCATTTGATACATTTTGGCAGATTTTCCCTGACTTTCTGCAAAAATTTGTAAGATTTCCTGATTTTCCCTGACCACTTTATTTTCCCTGACTTTTCCTGATTTCCCCTGACCTATAGGGACCCTGTTCAAAGACTTAATAAGCACATTAAAAGCATCATGCACACAATTTAGTCGCCATGATAAATGAATTAAGCTCTGATGAGTTACTCGCCAAGCTGCATTCATGCATCATGGCTACCCGCTGGGGCCGATAAAAACCTGAGGGATCAACATGATGCACCACGGAAGGATGCAAGTACATGATACTCATAGTACCGCTGGGGTAATACTATTCATCCAACTTACGAGTATGATCGAGAACTTCCAATATGATCTTCGACTCTCACTCTGTGCCAAACACGATCCTGACTCCGTCGGGCTATGCACACCTGCCGAAAGAGGCGATTAATCTCATATCAGCCAAGTATAACATTATGTATTACAGCAAATTCTCTCATATAAGGCCCAGCTTATACAAGAACCCAAATAAAAAATAGGCTTATAGTAACAGCCCAAAGTGAGGGTGCGGCTTATATGAGGGTATTTGACACTATAGAACATTACTAAGATATCAATTTTCAAGTCCTGAATGTGGCTTATAGCTCACCAACCAACTCAGGGTGCGGCTTATACGAGGGTTGCAGCTAATATGAGAGAATTTAGGGTACCGTAAATCCCTGGTCATAAGCCGGATTTTTTTTTCTATTTTGGGCCCAAACCGGCTTCTAAATTTTTCCCAAAGTCCCCCCCGGCTTATGACCGGGTTTTTTTACTATAGAATAAAGAGAAAATGGGAAAAATTTGACACCAAAATCGGCTCATAGGATTTCCCTGAACTCACCCCCCGGCTTATGACCGGGGCCGGCTTATGACCGGGGATTTACGGTAGTATTTGTCTACAGCATAGTAAGCCCCTCAGTAAAGTCACACTCAGGTCAAAAGAAAAACAAATTGTTTGCTTCACTCAGGTAACATGCTGAAAAAACTACTGTATACTTTCTCGTATAAGCCGCGGCTTATACCAGTGCCAAATAAAAAAATATGGACTATAGGATATAAATTCAGGGTGCGGCTTGTACGCGGTTTTTTTACACCATAGAACAGTACTAAAATGCCAAATTTCAAGCCCCAGATGAGGCTTATTGCCTTCTCTCAAACTCAAGGTGCTGCTTATACGAGGGAATTGACAGTAGGTAGGGTATAAAGTCAAACTTTTTTTTTAATTCTATTAAAATTTTGTAACTGCTTCAAAGACATGTGGGGAGTCACAGTGACTCATTAAATTGTGACTTGCGGAAAAGTAAATTGACTGAAAAATGTATAATTTCTTCAAAACTGAATAAAGAATTAAAATTTTACCTGGTTGTGGACGGGATTGGTCACTGGTATCTTCTGGGTGGAGAAATCATTGAAGTACATGTTGATCTCCCGCTTCAGATCGTCATACTGCTGAACGCGCTTGTTCACATTCCCATCCAGAACTTCCCGCGCCCAAATACAGCCTGCGTTCTCTATCTACACAGAGGACGAAACACAGACAGTGCCATCAACTTAGCTTTACATGTTCTTAGCACACTTTTCCCACAGCACATTTCGCCAATAATCATTAGGCCACACCAAATTAAAACATTGGTCTATGGATTTCCCGCTCCTGATTTTCCTAAATGGAAATTTTATTTTTAATTGAAAAATATTTTGTCAATGGGTTCCGTCTGCATCATTTTCTGGAAAATTTAATTTTTTATTTTTGCAAAGTCCTTACAGTGTTAACCAATAAAGGTACAGCAACAGCAGACCACTCATTGGATAGGTAAAGGTGTCCAGATTTGCACATTTGCACATTTGAGAAAAGGAGCCAAAATAAAAAAAATCGCCCTCTTCACAACTTTGATATTGAAAATCCATAGACAAATACATTTTTTTTTAGAAAAATAAAATAAAAATTTCGCCCTCCTGCTCCAGTTTTCAAAAATGAAAATCCATAGACCCAAGTATTTTATTTGGTGTGGCCTTAGGCAATATTGATTGCACTACTAGTCTTATCGGATTTTTTTTGTTACTGTAATCTCCTGCATATAAGACGCGTCTTATACGTGAATCAGAAGCTCCTAGCACATTGTACAGCCATCCCAAAGTCTGGGTGCGTCTTATAGGCGAGGTATTTTTACTATAGAACAGTACTGAACCTTCAAAAATTTGCCCTTAGATGAGCCTTACAGGTTTTTCTTCAACTGAGGGTGCGTCTTATACGTGAGGTGCGTCTTATACGTGGGAGATTACGGTATTATTTTTTAAAAATTTTTACACCCTCCATGCGGCCGTGACACCTTCCCATACAGCCCACCATGTCACGGTACCACCTCAGCAAGACTTCCCCAGGCCTCAGGGCTATGCAGTACACATGTAGTTAGGCTTTTTGCAGTGGTTGGGAGTGAGCATACCTTCAGCCTTGGAGCAAAGTTTAGGGTGCACCTTATATGAGGGGTCTTCCAAAATATTGATTCACAGGGAGTGGGTGCGCCTTTTATGTGAACAAGACCTCACTGAGTTGGGGGTGCGCCTTATACGCGCGCTGCGCCTTGTACATGGGAGATTATGGTAAAACTTCCGTATTGGCCTGTATAAGCGCCGGGTCTTGAATGAGCGCCGCCCTTGACTAAGCGCAGGGGTATAGGGGTATTGAAAACTCAAATTACACTATAATTAAAGTCTTGAATAAGCGCCGGTCTTGTATAAGCACCGGGGGTATAGCCTGGTTGAAATTAATGAGCGCCCGGGCGCTTAGGCCACACCAAAAAAATAAGTTGGTCTACGGATTGCCCTCTCCATATTTTCGGAAATACAAATTTTTTTATTTCCTCTGAAAAAAATCTTGTCTACGGATTTCGCTCGCTTCAGTTTCTACAAGTTTTCTCTTTGTGATGTTTGGCAAAATTTCCCAGCAAGGAATCCATTGGACGCTAAAAAAATTCTTTAAAAAAAAAAATCGCTTGCTCGCACCATTTTTTCAAAACCAAAATCCATAGACCAACTTATTTTTTTGGTGTGGCCTTATGCAGGCCAATACGGTATGCTTTAGAACTACCGACAACACAGCCTTCTCGTGGATTAAGTGACTGAATAAAGCTTTACTGTAAAGGTGAACGTCTTACCTGTATAATTTGTACATGTAGTCTGTCTCCTTTTTTGACAGCTGCCATGATGCTGATGCCTTGATACACTGAAGTGGGAGAATGTCCATTCAACATGTACTTTACTACTACAATGTAAATGTCGGTAACATCATGGAGTATATAAGGGAGTGGTCATTTTTCAAACAACAAGGTGGGGATGGGGGGGGGGGAATTACGGACCCTGGGTAGGTGATGGGGGGGGGGGGGAATTCCACCCCTTTTGGGCGAAAAAGCCCTCACACTAATAGACTAAATTAAAAAAGTGCTAGTCTAAAAGAATAAAGGCCAAAAAAAAGTTGTGCAGCCGTGCATTTCAGGTAACATGCTGAGAAAAATTAGGGCAGGTCGAAATTTTTTTAACTGCTAAGATTGGTCTAAGATTGGAGGGGGGGGGAGGTCTCAACGCATGTGCCAAATTTCAACAACCCCTCCACCCCTGGGCCCTGTTGTTAAACAATGAACATTCGCCAAGAACACACAAAATAGTTGGTCTACATATAAGCTCAACTTGCCTCAAGTGATTGAAAAGGAAAAATAGTGGACGTTGTGTATTGAAGCACAGAGGGCTCAGGGTGATGCACCGTTGCTGCATCCAAACTCACCAGTGCTGCATCCAAGTTGCATCACTACTGCACCTAGTTTTCACCATTGCTGGACCCATGCTACATTTATGCTACACCCATACTGCATTATGTGGTACCTACGCTGCATTTATGTTGCATCATTGCTGCATCCATGGTACACCATTTCTGCATCCATGGTGCATCATTGCGGCATCCATGGTGCACCATTGCTGCATCCATGGTGTGCCATTGCTGCATCCATGGTGCACCATTGCGGCATCCATGGTACATCATTGCTGCATCCATGGTACACCATTGCTGCATCCATGGTGCACCATTGCTGCATCCATGGTACATCATTGCTGCATCCATGGTGCACCATTGCTGCATCCATGGTGCACCATTGCTGCATCCATGGTGCACCATTGCTGCATCCATGGTGCATCATTGCTGCATCCATGGTGCACCATTGCTGCATCCATGGTGCATCATTGCAGCATCCATGGTGCACCATTGCTGCATCCATGGTGCACCATTGCTGCATCCATGGTGCATCATTGCTGCATCCATGGTGCACCATTGCTGCATCCATGGTGCATCATTGCAGCATCCATGGTGCACCATTGCTGCATCCATGGTGCACCATTGCTGCATCCATGGTGCACCATTGCTGCATCCATGGTGCATCATTGCTGCATCCATGGTGTACCATTGCTGCATCCATGATGCATCATTGCTGCATCCATTGTGCACCATTGCTGCATCCATTGTGCACCATTGCTGCATCCATGGTATGTCATTGCTGCATCCATGGTACACCATTGCGGCATCCATGGTGCACCATTGCTGCATTTATGTTACACCATTGCTGCATCCATGGTACACCATTGCTGCATCCATGGTACACCATTGCTGCATCCATGGTACGTCATTGCTGCATCCATGGTACATCATTGCTGCATCCATGGTCACCATTGCTGCATCCATCCATGGTTCATCATTGCTGCATCCATGGTGCACCATTGCTGCATCCATGGTGCATCATCGCTGCATCCATGGTACATCATTGCTGCATCCATGGTACGTCATTGCTGCATCCATGGTACATCATTGCTGCATCCATGGTACACCATTGCTGCATCCATGGTTCATCATTGCTGCATCCATGGTGCATCATTGCTGCATCCATGGTACATCATTGCTGCATCCATGGTACATCATTGCTGCATCCATGGTCACCATTGCTGCATCCATCCATGGTTCATCATTGCTGCATCCATGGTGCACCATTGCTGCATCCATGGTGCATCATTGCTGCATCCATGGTACGTCATTGCTGCATCCATGGTACGTCATTGCTGCATCCATGGTACATCATTGCTGCATCCATGGTACACCATTGCTGCATCCATGGTGCACCATTGCTGCATCCATGGTGCACCATTGCTGCATCCATGGTACGTCATTGCTGCATCCATTGTACGTCATTGCTGCATCCATGGTACATCATTGCTGCATCCATGGTGCACCATTGCTGCATCCATGGTGCACCATTGCTGCATTTATGTTACACCATTGCTGCATCCATGGTGCACCATTGCTGCATCCATGGTGCACCATTGCTGCATCCATGGTGCACCATTGCTGCATCCATGGTACATCATTGCGGCATAGTGAGCTAAGGCATTTAAAGATGGCTCCAAAGATGGTTCATAGAATCTCTCCATCAGTGCTATCAAGACCTGGATGATGCCTTTCTCTAATATACACCAGGTGGCAGCACTATACAATTAGCATAGAATGTTGTAAAGATGTGCTTTTGGTAACTCAAAAAAATATGTTTTGAATAATGTATAAATGATGCAATACTTTTTGTGCATTCTCTACCATCCCACACCATTGCCGTAATGTTCAAACAGAGAGAAAGAAATAATAATATAATCCAAGTAACAGGGTTCCCACTATCTATGCATCATGGTTTTAACTGACTTTTACCTGACATTTGTCAACTATTAACTGACTAAATAGTGGATGATTTACGGGGCCCCCAAAAAGATTTATCCACTCTCGAGCGCAAGTATTTTTGAAATTTTGTGAATTTGCATGGAATCTTGACAATTATCCCCTAAGTTTCATTTTTAACTGACTTTTTCCAAAAATATCGTTTTAACTGACTTTTAACTGACCTTTAAAGAAAAATAAGTTTAACTGACTTTTAACTGACCAGTGGGAACCCTGAATAAAGATCTAATCTTGTTCACACCTCATCTGTTGCATCTCATATTCTATATACTTTAGGCCTAAACAAATTGTTGTGTTCAGGTAACATAGCTCAAAAAAATTTTTTTAAGGTTTGACTGCTCAAAATTTGTCAAATGTATGGGGTATTACCGTAAAACCCCGGTCATAAGCCAGATTTTCTTTCCTATTTTGGGCCAAAACCGGCTTCTAAATTTTTCCCAAAGTTCCCCCCCTCCCGGCTTATGACTGGGGTTTTTGAAAAATATAAAAAAAATTCACCATTTTCAATGGAAATTGGTAGATATTAAAAGGTAAGATAGTTTTAAACAACCTGAGACACTTTATTGCTTTGACATAAATTATTTTTAGCATTTTACATCATTTGAATGCCCTTTTAATAAAAATCCATTGTAACCTATGTATTACCATAGAAAATACATTATGATGGTAATTATTCTTATATAACCAGTCTACTCGAGGTCAAATGTTAATATGGACAGGTAGAACCCATCAACTCTAAGGAAATGCTCCCAATACACTGGTAATCAAGGTCAAATGTTCATATGGACAGGTAGAACCCATCAACTCTAGGAAAACGTTCCAAATACACTGGTAATCAAGGTCAAATGTTCATATGGACAGGTAGAACCCATCAACTCTAGGGAAACGTTCCAAATACACTGGAAATCAAGGTCAATGTACTTGTAGGTCAATCAGCTTAAGGTCAATGTTCACAGGGTCCACAGGGTTGGCCTAAAGGGTTCTTTAGTCATCAGGGCCAAATCCAAGGAAGTCATTCTCACCATCAGTCTGAATCAAAGTTCAGCTCAGGGTCAACATGGGCCTCCCCCTCCTCATTGTTTGCCCTCTGGAGGTCATGGAGGACCTCCTGGACCTCCTCCTCATCCTCATTGTCCAGCCAGACCTCATCATCCTCGGACCCATCTAGGGCATTGCTAATGCCAGTTTTCAGGATTCCAGAGCCCACCTTGCCAGTACGTCCTTTATTGGGGCCTTACGATTTCCATGATCTGTCAGGACAGGGACTGCATCTGTCATCCATTCCTCCCATCTCCTTCTCAAATGGCATTTGAATGGCCTGTTCAGGGACACATCCAGAGGTTGGAGCAGTGGGGTCAATCCTCATGGAATGACAGCTATTTGGACGTTCCTCCTAGTGAGGGCCTCCCTCACGGCCTCTGTTAGATGAACCGTACAGGAGTCCCACACCAGAAGTCTGGGTTTGCCATACTGCCTAGGCAATGTCTTGCGTATCCAATCTAGACATTTCTCTTCATTGATGTATCCTTTCTCTTGCACTTCCATCACAACCCCAGTGACTGGGTCTAAGGGCCTCTTCCCCTTGAAGATGAGATGGGGGGGGGGGGAGTTTCCTGCCAGATGCTGTGACTGTTAGGATGCCAGTAAAACCTCTTTTCTCGTTCCCATTTGTTTTTACCAGTACAGTTTTACCTCCTGTGGGTTTGTTTGTTTGTTTGTTTAGTTTTACGTCCGGGGGCCATCGAGGAACTCAGACATTCAAGAATTTTAAACTATTCAATAGTAATGGGGGGCCAGTGTCCTTCTCTGTGGGAGGTCAAATGTCAGAGGTGTCTCATCCATGTTAAAGATATCCTCAAGTTAGTAGTTGTACTTATTCCTCAGGTCTATTATGAACTTTTGGAATGCTAGGACCTTCTCTTGGGCATCTGGTGGTATTTTTTGCACAAGTGAGGTAGGTGTGCGTGTGCTGAGGGCATTCCTCTTCTTAAATCTGTTTAGCGCTCAAATAACCCATGATTTGTTCAAAAATTGGGGGGAGTAAGGCTTATGACCAGGGTTTTTGCAAGTCTAAAATGGACCAAAACCGGCTTCTATATTTCTGCTGAACTCTCCCCCCGGCTTATGACCGGGGCCGGCTTGTGACCGGGGTTTTATGGTAGCAAAAATTTGTTTTGAAAAATGACAACTTCCTTAAAACTGTAAAAATATTGGTTATCTATAGATAGCTGTCTTCCTGAGAGCATTAGCTTCAATTTGATACAAAATATGCCTAGGTTTTGACATTTTCTGGCAGAATTGATACAATTTTTTTATTTTACTAAAAAAAAATTAGGGTTGGGCCAAAAAACTAGGGTTGGTCGGGATACCTGAACACACCTTTTTTTTTTAGGCCTTAACCCCTAGTTCTGTTACGTACCCAAACAAGCTTTTTCGAGTTTTGGTTTTGGTAAGGATCTGACAGTTGAGGAGTCTGTAAACTGTGGCTGGCCCACCTTTCAGTCTTCCTCTTTATGCTGTTGGCATATACACATAATAATCTGGGTGTTGGTATCATCAAATAAATAACTGGCATTACTTGGAATTATTATATATAGGAAAAAAAATTCCTATTCTCACAAAAAAAAAATCCACCAGGCCTCTGGACAGGAAACGAAAATATTTTTAAGGGTGGTCTCAGTGATTTCGATCTGGAATGGGATTTTATGATTTAAGATTGGAAATGAAAAATTGGTGTTGATTTTCTTCTGCACGCCACCACCTACCTGGTGGTATAGACAGATAAATGACCAACTGGCACTGGGACCAGTGCCGTGGGACTGGGAGGATGTTATCCGGTCAAGTCGGTATCTGACTGAGCATCTCTCTCTCTCTCTTGGTTTAATGCCGATTGCCAGCCCCTGCCGCCCTTGAGATACCAGGAGACTGCTTAACAATATCTCAAAGCAAGCTTGGAGCATAATATTTAGTAAATAACAGTAATAGACTGCAAGAAAATCGGGAGAAAATCACACTTGTTTGAAGCCATCAACAGAGATGTTTACAAGTCAAAGGCATTCCTTACTTATATTATCGCTCAGATGTCATTTTATAGTTTCTTTCAACAGAGGATTATTTACGAAAACACAGTTCTTTCTACACTTTCAGTCTAATGCATGAACCCAATAGCTTATGTCATCGCAGAGTGTCAATGTCTATTCTCAAATTATAGAAGCAAAATTACCTTTCTAAATTAAAGTCGGAGAGCTCGGCATCTTCTCGGAGCATGTACGTGTCCGGGAACCAGCGAGTCTTCCCAAGATGCACCAGCGCGTTTCGGTTTCCCATGTCTGTTCCTCTCCCGCGCTAAAATTGTGTGCTTCGCTTGCCCGGGGGGGGGGGGGCACTCTCTAGGGGGTCTAGATGGGGGGTCCCCATGTCACTTGTCGATTTTAAGAAAAGCCCATGTCACATGTCACTAAATTTGTTATTTCCTCTGTCCTTGTCACTTAGCTCCATGTCACATGTCGATTTTAAGAAAAGACCATGTCCCATGTCATTATCTTTTTTTCTCCCCTGTCCTTGTCACTAGAGCTCTATGTCCCTTGTCGATTTTAAGAAAAAGCCATGTCACACTGTCGATTTTAGGGGTCTAGACCCCCTCTCTATGTAAGGTATACACATATGTGCGGCTGGCAAGGGTACTTTTTCAAGGAAAAGTCCCTAGCAAGCCTCCTGTTTCAACCACAAATGTCCCTAGCAAGGGTCTACTTTCAGCAAAATACCCTGATTTATGAAGGGAATTTCGAAACTTTTCTTGGACATAAGCACAGTTTGCATGACAATAGCATGAACCAAATTCAATTTTCTCCCCAATCAGTGTAAATTTAAGACATTTTGAAACAAATCTAGGATTATTGAGTCAAAAGTGCCCTAGCAAGGGTAGGCTTTCGAAGAAAAAACCCATGAATGAGTGCCCTAGCAAGGGTAAGGGTTGTCGTGGGTTCAGCCACACACCTGTATAAAAAAAAATTGAAGTGCCCCCCTCCCCCGGGTTCGCTTGACTTGGAGCCAGGTCCCGCACCATGCTTCTAATAGGAGTATCAACTTCATTCAAAAACCTGTGAACTGCAAACTGTACACCCGTTCATTTGATGTACGACTTTGTGTAATTCTGTTGAGGTCCGGATTTTTGGCTGACCTCGCTAACCTAGGGGTGTTGGTCTAAAAGAAGGTTTTGGGACTGGTGGCGCCAGGAAAAAATATTAGAAATTTTGGGCCGGGGGGAGGGCGCACAGCCAGGGGAATTTGGTCGGGGGGAGGGGAATACAGCTCTAACCTCTAGGAGGGATAGATAAGAAATATTATAGGTTTCTGGTAACGTGGTCCAAAAAGTTGGATTTTTTTTTCGCTGGTACCACTGCGGGATCGATGCGAATAGCCCGCAGTTGGTTAGCTATATAGGTCAGCTCCAAGCATTGGCAAAGTACAAAGACTTGGTATAGGAGAGTGACACACTCTCCTATACCAAGGCTTTGTACTTTGCCAATGCTTGGAGAGTGATATGCAAATTATAATTTATGATAATGATATTCTGTGACGTCACGAGCTCTAGGAGAGCTCGTGACGTCACAAGGTCCGCTGGTAGCTACCTGCCCTTATCCGTTAGGTAGGGCAGCGGAACCAGCCAAGATTTTTTTCCCCTATTTTTTTTTTTTTTTTTTACATCGAAGACCTTGCAGACCCAGGGCTTGCAGAGGCTTACTAATACATGTATATTGAACTGTTGACATGATACATGTCTAAACTGATACGGTATTAAATGATGAGGAAAAATCGTTTGGTTAAGGATATATGGAGAAGTATGTACATGTATACATTTCGGAAAGTTTACTTACTCCGCAAAAATGGTCCACAATGTAAAAGATTTTAGAAAAATCCTTAAAATCTTTGAAAATCTTCAGAAATCTGAGGTTGGCCCTGGCAGGCTGGGGAGTGAGGTCGGTCGGGTACCAGAAACTTGTTTTCCTTTTTATTTTTCTTAGTAATTTGTCTAGGTAGTGAAAAGGCCTACATGATGCGGTAGAACAAAAAGGGGCGGGGACAAAATTTTAGACCCCTCCGAGGGAGGTGAGATGAAATTTTAAGTGCACTCACCTGGGAATCCACTCTAGGCCCTAGAGGATGAGAGAGGGGGGGGGGTGAGGCAAGATGCATTGAACTCCAAAGAGTCATTTAAATTGTAATCATATTATTTGAATGGAAGGGCTGCTTGGTGAAATTTTCCGGGGGGGGGGCCTCATGGAGTTACATAAATCTGTGGTCGTAGATGCTTTCAGCGGAATACATTTTCGCGGAAAGAGTAATAAACACGGTTTTTTTAATTAAAAATGTGTTTTAAAAGAATACAAAGTACAATAAGCCTAGAAATAGCTCAAATGCTGACAATACTAACTAGGATTAGTCAGGCATCCACATGTGGGCATGCCTCCATGTTATCCAAAGCTGCTCTACCTCTGGTAGCAGATAGGTGTGAACAACAAACATGCTACATATTACATACATCAATATAGTCTCAGTATCACCGCAAGACACTAATTGAGCTTATTAGGTGATGTATATATGTTGTGGCAATGTTTAACCCCCCCCCCCAACCTAGACACCACTGGCATCATTTTCCCTGCAGAAATATTCACTTAAGATCTGAATATGCGGACTTTAAATTACCACGAAATGTGCGAAAATATATACAGCGCGAAATAAAATACGACCACAGCAGTAGGAAATGGCAAAGACAGTTTACGGAGTGGGCATTCACCTACTCGCTTTAAGGAAATGGGTACCTTTTGGGCCCCATGAGCAGACCCGCCCGGACCCGTTATAAGCCCAGCAAACAAGAAATGTTTTTTCACCTTAAAAAACGTTTTTTAAAAGGTTATTATGCCAACGTATTTAGAAAACTTATTTTTAACCTTAAAAAACCGTTTTGGTTTAGATCTGGTATTTAAAAGGTTGTAGAGAGAACGGTTTTTTTTTTCTTAACCTTTTCTACACCTTTTCTGAATGTTTTAATTTTTTTTTTAGGTTCAGATAAAATCGTTTTTTTTTTTATCTGAACCTTTTTTTTCCCAACCTTTCCTGAACTTTTTTTGAACATTCAGAAAAAGGTTCTTATTAGTTTTAAAGAAAAATGTTTTTCCTTTAACCTTTTTTTTAACCTAAACCAAACATTTCAGAAAGGCAGCATGCATCCTGACACAGTGACTTATATAGACCTCAATAAGTCAACAAATCCACTTGTCAAAAAAGGTTTGGTGGCCTAATGGATAGAGCTTGGGAGTCTACATCTGAATGTCTAAGGTTCGAATCTAAGCTTGGATTAGATTTACATTTTCTTCCTCCTCACAGGACCAACAATTTTTTTTTCTCTTAAAAACGTTGTTTTTTTCATGTAAAAAAAAGCGTTAAAAAAATATTTTAAAACGTTAAAATAACGTTTGTTTATGTACACAGAAAAATGTTGTTTTGCTAAAAACGTTTTCTGCACTATTTCTGAACGTTGTTTTTTTTTTTTTTTTTTTTGCAAGGAGGGGCCCTTTTGACCTCAATTTGGGTAAAGAGGGCATTAATTAAGGTAGGCTGTTGTATTTTTATTAATAGATTATTAAGTTACCCCCCCCTGCCTTAACTGGTAAGCCTACTGGTATTCACTTCTTCTTTTTCTTTATATTGCAATAGTGGATTAATTGATGATGAGATACATTTCCTTATAAGGTGCAGTCTTCACAATGAACATAGATATTAGAAGAGACCTGCAATAGTAAAATCAGTAACTATATAAACATGTCTGACATGGATAAATTTATAAATATTATGAAGACACCGGGACAGGATGTCCTATATGCATTGGGTAAATATGTGAGGATGTTGATGTACTTGTGTCACCATGTTTTTCTATATACGATTAATGGATGATGTGCGACTAAAATGTTAGCCCAACTGGGTATGTATGCCTTGGACCTGCATCTGTGTACGCCTGTATATATGTTTCCTTTTTTTTGTCCCCCTCCCTTAGAGGGGTCTGAAATTGTCCGTCGCCCCCCCACCCCAAACCACCAACCCCCCCCCCCCCCGTTGTTAAAAAATTACCACTCCCTATAAAGTCAGAAATGACTTCCTTTAGTTGTCAATAAAAGATATTATTATTATTATTATTATTATTATTATTATTATTATTATTATTATTATTATTATTATTATTATTATTATTATTATTATTATTATTATTATTATTATTATTATTATTATTATATCTAATTTTTTGCAAATTCATTCATTCGCTTTGTGCCAGCAGGTGGCTACAGTGCATGTCACTGTATGCCTTTAAAAAATTACGACTATACTATCTTTAATTTTGCGGCACTCGGCTGGTACCACCACCTGTCGTGATACCTGCTAACTAATTGCGCGTTCTTAGTTGCACTTCCGGTTGTAGTTACCAAGGGGCTGAAAGTCGATAATCCCCCGTGATTGATGTACTCGTGGGACCACTAAACCCGCGCTGATGGGGATTCTACATCTCTAGCAAAATGGGATAGCGTTTGTAGAGGGATTCAGCGAGCTAACGGGCACTAGAGCCTCTTGGGCGAAGTGGAACTCAGTCAAATGACAGGTGTGCTCAGGAGTGCCAGTGACGGGAGTCAGTGACTGAGTGAGTGACGGCCAAGGGGGCGTGGTCAGTGGTCACAGTGAGTAGAGCTCCGCCTTCGTGAGTTGAGGCCACCCAATCCACGTTCACACACTTTGAGTGTGTGACAATTTGACTCGTTCAGTTATTGACAGGAGTTGGAATAGTGAGGTCAGGAGTGTGTTTTGATTCATTCTAGAGCTCCATAAAGAGGGCCAGTGATGCACACTGATGGTACATAAGTTATAACCATAGATTTAGGCCATTGGCATTGGCTCAAGATCAACACCCAGGAGGAAGACTAGGAATAAGTCGTGCTTGTACTTCAATCTTATCTCAGCATGGACTACATCTAGCAAACACATTTTAATCACCACCTCTTTGACCAAATGAACAGGGAGTGCTCTGGAGCAAGCCCAGACCTAGAACTCAGCATAAATCTTAGGATCAATATACCCGGGGCTACAGTTAGGCCTGGAAACCTGCAGATAGTTGCCCACTGGACTGTGGACAGTACACCAAGTGTGGTATAAATAATACCTACAGAAGGCTATATTGGGGGTCTCCTGGGGAGAGGCCTGGAGAGGGAGTATTCCCACATGACATGTTTACTGTCTGTACATTTAACACATTAACAGCTGACTAAAAAGGTACAAGGAGAATCACCTTTTACAATCATTCCCACCAGACCCATTGATGAGACAAGCTGAGGATTCAATTGCTACAAAATTGGAATCATTGCTAAAGAAGTGATCATGGAAATCATAATTGAGAGGCCCTTGATTTACGGACAGTTTTCCTATTCATATTATAGTTTTATATTCCTAAGGAGCACACTCCAAGCAAGGGATTTATCAAGATTACCCCAATTTATGCTATATGACTCTCAGACGAGAGTATGCTAGAGGTCTATTCCTTTTATGGACTCTACATATCCGACATCTTACCTTCAATATGGATACCAGTATACCATAGGCTTATCAGCACTATGGAATAATCAATATGCAATAACGCATTCATATAGGCTCTCTGAGCCAAGTGCATGGCAGAGCACATATTACATGTTGAACCAAATAGGCTCTAAGTATCCTCTATACCAGGAGGAAGTATACAGTCTTGTAATGAAGTTGGCTGTGCTGCAAAGAAACACACTGGAGAGGGAGTGGTGGGCAAGGAGCCATGATTTTACCTCAGGTTGTCACATGCTGCGGTAAGCACTATCAACAATAACATGGAGATATTGAGTATGCTGGGCTGACCCCCCCCCCCCCACCACCACCACCATACACACCTCCCCTACCACAGTCTCCACTCCAATCATGAGCTGATAGACCACTCACAGTCTCCCACTTAACTCCACTGTATGATACAAACCAAGCACAGAGGACCAGAGTACTTGGCACCTTATCGGTAGACGGGACTTAACAGTGAAGCCGACAGCAGGAAACAGAGGAAGGAGTCTCAGGGGAGCTGAACTGGAAATTAGCACTGTCTAATAGTGTTGTGAAGTGGGTATGTTGTTGGGAAGGTAGAGGAATTCAGCATTCTAAGTGTGTGCTTCTATTATAGCCTACACATGGATTATAGAATTTACATGGGCAGAGAACCTTTATTTCATAGGTGTAAAGCTGTGAATTGAATTGTGCATGGAATATAAGGCTTATTGACCATGACATAGGCAACCCATAAGAAATAATCCAAGGTGACATTTCTATAGAGAAGTGCCAAACATCGATTCATCATGTCACGTAACACCGTGTCCCCTCAGTTTGTGACGCACTCGCTAAATAGGCGAATGTGCAGTAGCATTGACCCTGACACTGTCACGCGTCTCTCACATATTGTCAATGAGCGAGGTTTATCCGAGAGCCTGTTGGAAGCTGACGACGAGTATGGCGAAGGGGAAGGGAACTTTGCAGAAAACATATCATTTGAATTAACAGACTCAATCTTACCTTGGCAGGATGTTGCACCGAATGCCAAAGTCATCGTTCAACGTAAAAAGCGAGTTCCGGTTCACTCGGCAGACGAAGCCCAAGTCAGGGCTCGGAACAGAGTGGAGGAGTATAGTAAACTCAATAAGAAGACTGTGGAGTCTTTGTTTACTACTGCTGCCCTCTGGCGGATGTGTGTGGAACAAACAACCTATAGGTACATCCCTAATAATGGTCGGTATCGGTCCTCAAAGATTGAGAACAAACTGGATCGGGACGGCAAACTGGCCAGGACGATTCGTAGCATGGAGAAACTGTCTCCTGAGCAGCGACAGTTGCAGCGGGAAATTCAACGAGAACTGAGACAAGAGTTTGAAATGCAGCAGAAGCTTGAGAGACAAGCAGAGAGAAACAGACAGCGGGCGATAGAACAGCGGAGAATAGACAGTCGGGGACAACCTCGTTCTGAGAAAATAGACTCAAGGAGACCTCCCAAAGACCCATTGTTCCACCGGCGAATAAGAACCCCTGTGGAACTGCCTCCCATTAATGTACCCTTAATGGGGAAATCAGTGAATGATAATAACTATATGGATAGTTTCCATGTTCGGCTAAATAGTCTCGAAGAGGAGATGAAGCGCGACCAAGTCCTGCTGAAAAAAAAGCAGCAGGAATATGCAGAAGATAATAATGCGGCTCCAAATACAAAACCGTTTCGGACTCATTCAGAGCCAGTGCCTAAATCTTCCCATTATATGGACTTCAGTGGTCTGCCGCTATTTACCGAGTCTTCAGGGGAGGATTATCTGTCTGTTCGTCCTATTGCCAACAATGGGCAGACAAGTGCCCGGGATGAGCCTGACAGTGACAATCCAGATACAAACAGAAGCACAAGGACCATAAAAGATGACGATGCCATGCGGACGGTATTCATTAAATACACTGCTAACAATGGTGATGTTGTCAAGATTCCCAAATATGCGGCAAATATGAATGTGAACGTTGCAGCTGCTGCTGCTGCAGCGGCGGCAGTGTCGGGTCAGAATTCAGTAAACTCATCTTCAGACCAATTAGTACTGAAAAGACCTGGTGGACAGCTAGCCCATACTAAGACTCCATTACGGAAGGACCCAGCGCTACATGCGCGGGAGTACTTAGTGAGTACGCACTCTGCCCCTCCATCTTCCGTAGCAACGCATAGTTCCTTTAAGTACACAACTGCACGGACAAACCACCGCAAACTCACCACAAATGGGGTCTACAACCAAGATGACCCGCCCATCATTGTAGCCGAGGGGCTGTTCACACGGAGTAAACCTGGCGGAAATACCGAGAATATCCAGGTAACAGTGACTAAGAGGAAACGAGACAAAGGTCATGACTCGATGGCACAAGGGTTCATACCTGGTGTCGCTGGTAAGAACTGTGAGGTCTCCCAGAGGATCTAAATAATGAATGTCTCTGGTGCATTGTTGATGCTATTGTATCTCTTGGTGGTGACTTAAGAAAATGCTCTGTAGGTTCCAGGGTTCCCATAAATCGGATGAAAGACATTTCTGACTGAATTACTTTAAAAATGGATTTTCTTATATTAGTTTATAAAGGGTAGTCATGATATATGAATAAAGCACTGTCCTGTATTCACTGGTAGTGCATTTATGCATCATGCTAAATCTTGTTTGGATACACTGTGGAAGTATCGGCATGATGCACAAATACAGCAGCTAAGCGCACTTTGCTGGTGCTGCGTTGGTGTATCAATAGTACCGCAGTGCCCTGCGTATAAGCTGCGCCTACTGTATTCATTCTAATAAGCGCACATGTGCGGAAAATGAATTGTTAGGTACTGAATTCCTTTATTCAAAAATTAATTCTAATAAGCTCACCCCCTGATGCCATAAAATCGTTGTTTCTGCCCTAAAAAGTCTTTATTTTTACATATCTTTTGTGTAAATTGACATTAGGGGGGTGCGCTCATGGCCCGAAAAGAGGGGTGTGGGCTTATTAGAGCATGTGCCCTTATTAGAATGAATATGGTAGATGCGATGTATTACAGTACATAAAAATATGGAACCTGGTGTGTCATACTTGTCCCAAAGGGTTTTAAAATACTCTTGCAGCACTTGAACAACATTTAATTAAATATTGGAAATATGAGAACCCTGTGAGATATAAGCCTAGTTCCTGAGATGTTAGGATGTACAGTTTGTTATGATGTTGTTAGCATTTAAACTTGGGTGCACACTTTTGGATAAGTCTAGCAGGGACCTCAGTAACATTCTGGTGTGCCATTGGTAAGATGCACTGATGCAGGAGTGCATCATGCCCATTGGTTGTCATGATGTACCAATGAAGTGATGATGAGACTGCTCGCCGGCACTTCATTGGAGAATCATGCCGACCCTTCGGGACTTGTATCAATCCTGGTAGGGTCGGCATGATGCATGAATGCAGCCCTGGTGAGTAGACATACCAGAGCTGCATTCATGCATCATGACGACCAGTGGGCATGATGCATGAATGCATTAGTGACCATTTGTATATATAGAAAATATTTTACATAGAATGAGCCAAAGATGTGCCTTTATTGTAATATATATGAGGGGACGTAAACGCTTTGAAAAATTATCGCGGAAAAATCCGAAATGAATAGGGGTGTATTTTTATCCTCATGATCATAAGATTTTGGAAGGGGTATCAGGTGAGGAAAAAAAATGTGTGTTTCAGGTAACCTGATGCTATAAATTTTCTAGTAAATTTAATCATCCGGGTGTCGCGGATGCACGAATATTTATGGTATTTTAAAAAAATACAATGAAAAAAAATTCAAGCTCATCTGACTGTTTTCAGCATGTTACCAGAAACACACAACATAATAACCAGCCAGCATTGTGAGGACAATCCAGTTTTGTTTGTACTGTGAATGTAAACCATGTGCAATATGTGTTTGCTCTAGTACAATCATCAACCTATATCTCCTGGGTGCATTTTATTTCATTTCATTTCATTTTTCTTTTGACTGCACAAATTCAAGATGTAAGTAGAGGAAAGTATGTATTCAAGTATTCAGTTTACTACCAATGTTACATAAACCCTGTGGGACAAACATTATCAAATTTCCAAGCAGTAGCTTAAAAGTCTTCTCCCAAAAAGATATTTTGATATTTTATGTATTGATCACAAAGGGTTTAATTTTTTTTAGGTATGTATATTACTTCTAGCTCTCGTCTTAATAGTGAAATGATATTGACAAAATATTTAATCAGAAAGCATATTATCAATTTTAGTTTTCAATAAAATCCCCATGAAGTCTGTAAGTGCCAAACTGATGGTATTGAAAAAAGTGTATGAAATCAGGCTGTGAATTCAATCAGACGCAATCGTTATAAATCATATTATGTATTGGTAAATCAGTTCCCAATTTATACCAGTGCCACATCTCCCCCCGCCTGGCTGCACTGTAGGTGTTCAGCATGGGCCGAGTCGATAGTTTGGCCGCAGATTGGCTTGGGACGGTATTGAAATCAGTCAGGACTAGTCGTCTTTGTGGCCGCTAAGTCTAAATGATTAATATGACGCTTTAATCCTGTAAGAGCCGCAGGATGCCACCAGTTTGTGATCCTTTCTGGTCATGAGGAACCAATGAAGCTCTGGCGAGTCTACTGACCAGCACTGCATTGGTGCATCATGCCGACCCTCTGGGAGTGTAACATATCTCATAGGGTTGGCATGATGCATGAATGCATCAAGAGCAAGAAGACTCTCCAGGCCTAGGGCTGCATTCCTGCATCATGACAACCCAAGACCACAGAGCCTTGACCATGGGCCTCTAAAGCAGGAGTGCATGCCCATTGGTTGGCATGATGCACAAATGAAGTGCTCGCGAGCTGTCTCACCAGCATTTCATTGCTGCATCATACCAACTGTCCAAAAGTGCATTCATCCTGCAGGATCGGCATGATGCATGAATATAGCTGTGTCGATATACTTGACAGCGGACGTACAGACATCACGATGACCTATGGGAATAACGCTGTAACGCATTACGGGCCTTTAAAGGGTTAAAGGATTAATCCGGTCCAGTCAGGCGCTAACCCGGCCCCTAACACCTCCCGCCGTCTTAGTGCCACCGAGACCTCAAGATCTGTACTGACTATAATGATACACATATAAAGTAAATTACATTGATATAATATTGATATTGATCAGCTAATGTTAGAGGATTCTGTGATGTTATAGTCTATAAGTCAGGAATGTCCATAAAATGTGCTTGGCCTGTGTGAGATGTTTGGTAAATAATTCACCTCAGACAAAATACAAAGAAGGCTTATACACAATATCAAAATGCAGTATACATGTACCTCGCCGAGGATGGTGTAGACTGAGTAGAATGTTACACTTAGATTGCATTAAACATTGTTGTGATGCCAGAAATGCATTCCAGTATCGACTTAAATCCATGTACGGGCCGCTAATGCAGGAGTGCATCATGCCCATTGGTCGTCATGATGCACCAATCAAGTGCCTCTCACAAGCACTTCACTGGTGCATCCAGAGATGAAAGTCTGATTTACAAGGCCCAAAGCCCTATACTTGAATGTACAAAGTAAATATTTAGATGGATTCTTATGGAGCATTTCAGGGATTTTTGGCCTCTGGGAGAGTTTCAGCCTAATAAGGTCGTCATGATGCATGAATGTAACCCTGTCCAGTGAGTAACTCACCAGGTGAGTAACTCACCAGGCCTGCATTCATGCATCACGACGACCAATGGGCGTGATGCATTAGTGTGATATCATCCTTCAAATGGGAGATATCTTATATCAGAGCTGTGTGATTGTGTACTAAGTACATAATAGAATTAGGATGAAAATATATTTTTGTGTGCTATTTCTTTTCTTTTTTCATTCTTTCTTTTTTTGCAAAAGTCATAAGATGACAAAATGTATTTTCTTGATACACTTGCACAAGAATATTATGTTATTGCTCGTGAATTCATAAACATCCAAGAGGAATCTTTCATTTTGTGTACTTAAAACTGGAATCTAAATTAAATGAGAAAAAACTTACAAGAAACACAATTTGAATTCATTTTTATAAATTTTGGGAGATCGGATGACATATTCTTAAAGTAACCTTTTAATTGCTAAAATACAGCCTTGGTTTCTCTATATTTGATAAATGCGATACAGAAGCATTAATATATGATAAGTTTCCGCTTGTGCGAGCCTTCACAGAAGGAGTAATAAATGCATTATTGAGAGGCTTAGTTACATGCGTTATACCAGGCACACATTGAGTTACATAATAGATTTACTTTGCATAATGCACACTTATTGATGTGAGCACAGCCGTGTAAAGTTTGTAAAAATACAAAGGAGAAATCCGAGGAATGATTATGTTGGAGAAATAAAAGAAAACGAGGTAAACCTTTTATGAATAAAATACTTGATGTAAAATTGCTCTTGATGTCTTATCTGACTTTGATAAAAGAGGATCATAAAAGAGAAATGTTTTAAAAGTGTCCCTATAATGTAGATTTGTAGATGTACCAGACCGTCCTTAATTTTTCAGTAATTGCGGTTAAAAAAGTCAGTAAGATACAATTTTGTAATCTGATTGAATCAGAGGTGATCAACTAGATTTCACAGATGATTCTTTACCAAACTTATTTCTCTGGCCTTTAAAAGGGGTAAACGACTCAAGGTATGTGGACGGATCATGCTGAACCCTTTTTTTTTTAAACTGTTTATTTGTTCCTGGTAATACATTGCTCAGTCATACTGGTCAACCCAAAGTACACCAGGGGTGAGCGAAGCTAGCTACACCCAACTTTACTATAACCAAATACTCATTTACACATGGATACAGTATCTTTGCTTCAAATGAATTGAACGTGAATTAATAGAAAGTAGAAGAAATAGACATATAGAGTATTTTAAGGGCCGCTGATGCATTAATGCATCATGCCCATTGGTCGTCATGATGCACCAATGAAGTGCTGGCAAGACTGCTTGCCAGCACTTCATTGGTGCATCATGCTGACCCTCCGGGAGTTAATATATCATCCCTATAGGGTTGGCATCATGCTCCAATGAAGTGCTGGCGACCGGGCTGGCGAGCAGTCTCTCCAGCACTTCATTGGTGCATCATGACGATCAGTGGGCATGATGCACTCCTGCATCAGTGCATCATGACGACCAATGGGCATGATGCACTCCTGCATCAGTGGCCTTTAATGGGTTAATCTACCTTATGTGGGTTTGCCTTATACACGAGGTACTAGAGTAAAACATAAAGTGGTATGTCGTTAGTTTACGCAATGCGCCAACGTTGTTACCTGTGTATTAACAATGCTCAGCGTTACGCTAGAATCAATTCTCTATAGACTGCATGGTGCTCCAAGGTATCGCCCACGATTGTTAAAAAGATTTTTAAAAAAGCGTATCGCTCACCATTATGCCATCAGTAATGCATAGGTGCATTATGCTGTCGCGTTACGTATCTATTACATTTATAAATCTAATACTATGATGCATGAATGAAGCTCTCACCAGGGCTGCATTTATGCATCATGCTGACAATAAGGCATGAGGCAGCAAGGCACTAGGCTGCCCATAAGGGGTTAATTCTCCTCAGCGTTACGCATGGATGAACACAGTGGTTTAGAGATCATTCATAATTCATCCCCCACAGCTTCCAGCATCACTCATACCACAGGACTAATATGAGACCATGCAGGATTGACTAACTGTTAACTAAATACTCCATGATCTTCACCTTATTTCTTACACTTCCCCTCAGAAATGTAGAAAGTAGAAAGTATTTTATGGTTGAAATGAGAGAAACAGATTTTGCATTGTGTTCAATTAAAGTTTTTTTAATTGGTTAAAAGCATGATATGTTCATTAAGGACAATTCTTATGCATCAAATCTAGGGAGCAATGTTGTTCTTTAAAGAAGAAGAATATATCTTTGATTTGAACATTCATAGTTTTTTAAAGTCGAAAATTTACAATACACATTAAAAAAAAAAAAAAAAGATATCGAAAAGGACAGCTTCCACTCAGATTTCTATGAATGTAACTGGTACAGAAAAGACACGCCAAGATGTTCATCATGAAACAGGCCGATGTATATATATATATATATATATGTAGGGGCAGTAATTCCCTGTACTCGGTGGCAGACCCCCAGGGGCGGGTCTCCGGGTAATCACTGCCCCCTAGTGTGTATCATATCGATCCAGGTGTGGATGGAAGGTGGAAATGTCAGGCCAGGGGAAGTAGCTCAGAGGAAGAGCAGCCGCTTCGAAGTTGGAGGGCCCCGGGTTCGAGTCCCGGTTTCTCCAAGAACATTTTCACCGACCTCTACAGTGGTGGAGAAACCGAGCATCCTAATACAATCAGATTGAAGATATGTGTGCCTGCTCATGTCTTAACACAATCATGGATTGAGGACTCGGGAACTGGGCCGATATGATACAGATGACGCTTCGACCAATCCGGTAATTGTACTGGTACATCCACTGGGAAGTCAGGAGTGCCCTAACACTGCTTGATAAAGCCTCAATTTCCAGGTAACTGGTTTGAGGGGGAATGCCTGGTGCTGGTGGATGGTGGTTGAAGCTGATGGGGAGGAGTGTAGGGGCAGTAATTCCCTGTACTCGGTGGCAGACCCCCAGGGGCGGGTCTCCGGGTAATCACTGCCCCCTAGTGTGTATCATATCGATCCAGGTGTGGATGGAAGGTGGAAATGTCAGGCCAGGGGAAGTAGCTCAGAGGAAGAGCAGCCGCTTCGAAGTTGGAGGGCCCCGGGTTCGAGTCCCGGTTTCTCCAAGAACATTTTCACCGACCTCTACATATATATATATATATATATATATATATATATATATATATATATATATATATATATATATATATATATATATATCAGAGATGCCACTTTTCCTGGTTTATCAGGAATTCCTGATTTTGATTCCAAGATTTCTGTATTAAATTATGTTGAATTCATGGGAAAATGTGTCTTTAAGTCCAGGTTTCTGGTTTTTGTCGGCCAGTGAGTGGCATCTCTGATATATATATATATATATATATATATATATATATATATATATATATATATATATATATATATATATATGCCTGTATAGTTGTAATTGGACCCCTCCATGTATGTGTAGTGTATGGTATAGTATTCTGGAGCTCATACACACAGTTGTGCACCTAATCTGCTTTATAACCTTATACACTGTGTTACACAATAACAAGTAGTCCTGTAATACTGGATAACATAATCTACAGGCTTTTACAGGTTAACCCTTGAAATGCTGCTAATGTAGAATTGCATCCTGCCCATTGGTCGTCATGAACGCAGCACTGGTGAGTTTAACACTCTCCATGTATGCATTCATACCCACTGGGGCTGGTAGACTCCTGGAGGGTTGGCATGATGCACCAATGGGCACGGTGCACTTCTGCATTAGTGGGTTTAGCATTTTCCTCATTTAATTGTCATTTACAAACGCTTTTTACCTACACCTTTTCAAAACGTTCCCAAAAGTAAAAAAGAAAATAATGAAAAAATAAACGAAAAAAAAAACACGTTTTCCCAAGTGGGCTAGTAATTTCTAAGGCATCATAGCCACCAAACTTATACTATTCAATATGTCTGATCTTTAAATTAAGGTCGTAAATATGGGGGTCAAATAAATACCTAACTCCTGTTAGGAGCCTATTACATTGGACAGGTGGGTGGATACCCCTTAAGAACCATACCAAAGTGAACACCTGTGAAGATTTAATTAGATTTCTCTGACATAATTCAATATATAACTTAATGCATACTAATTATGAGCCCAATATGTCAGCATGGCCTGCTGTAGGAAGTGGGTCTAGCAGTTTGTATTGGATGGACAAGTGGGTTGGCAATGTTTAACCCTTTGTGGTGGCCTCAGGTTGGCATGATGCACTAACGAAGTGCTGGTCAGCAGACTGGCCAGCACTTCATTGATGCATCATAACGACCAATTTCCATGATACACTCCTGCATGAGCGACCCTTAAAGGGTTAAAGAGCCATTTTACATTGAAAACTTGTGTAATAGTGTGAAGAGACCCTTCGTTTCTGTTTGGGACTATATGTGCACAAGACCCAGGTTAAAGTGGCAACTGAAGTATTCCTGGTCAGTTTGAACTTAATAGGCAACACAGTGTAACAACTGTATGCCTATTCGTCTTAATGAGTGGTGGAGGGAGAGAGGGAGGGAGAGAGAGAGAGAGAGAGAGAGAGGGGGGATAGGAGGGAACGATAGCAGGAAGGACAATCATGCCCTCTTCTTCTATCCTCCTTTTGCTCATTGTAATAGGTGGAATTGTTATGAATATTCATCTTAATGATACAATTCAAGGCCAAAGTTCAGGATGCCTTTACCCTAAAGCCTGCCGCAAACAGCACAGACTAGAATCAGCACAAACGCTGACGGGATTTAGGGGGCATCTGTGTGAAATCTGCACCCCCTCCACCCCCTGCTTCTTTTCCCCCCATTTCAGACTGAGGGTAGATTCTAGGCTGTTATAAGTCAATGTATGCTGAGACCGTCTGTGGAGAATCTGCTAATATCAAACATGTTTGATACACCCAGATTCACCGCAGACTCAGACGGGACGTCTGTACTGTTTGCGGCAGGCTTAATGCACACCTGAGGGGCCCTTGATGGGGGTCCCCATGTCCCATGTCGATTTTAAGAAATGGCCATGTCATCATGTCGATTTTAAGAAATTGTCATGTCCCTTTGTCGATTTTAAGGAATGGTCATGTCCCTGTGTCGATTTTAAGAAATTGGCCATGTCTCATGTCACTAAGCAAAAAAAAGCTCATGTCGCCATGTCGATTTTAGGGGGCTAAGGCTATACCTGATAACTTAGCCATCCTACATATACACAATGCTGATGAGTAGACTTGTTGGTGAGTATAGACTTGCCACACAGAAAAAAATAATATCCAAAATCTTAGTCAGATATTAGTCAAAAAGGCTAACTTTCTAACAATACCTAGTCAAAAGCACGTGCCTAAGTGTCCTAGTTTTTCTTAGTCAAATATGACTAACCATTAGTCAAAGTGCCCAACTTGCCTTGGCTTGCCTGATTTTGACTAAGATTCCTTGGTGGTTTTGACTAAGTATGCAATGTATTACTCTTTTGTTTAATTCAAATGGTGAGTGTCAGCTCTATGTGGGATCCACATCCCACAAATCAGTCTCATCATTTAGGAAGCATGTGAAATGCCTCACATCATTTTCATAAGAACCCCTGAGTCAAGTAACTCTGGGTTTCCCTCAAAGAAGCAAATACATCTGTGGATATTTTACTCATCTAGACTCCCACAGAAAGGGTGTTATTGTCTGTTTACCTAGTTTATTTAACAAATCATCAACCTATTTGATATATTTTGCCAAGCTTGATGTTATATTGAATTGTGAAAGCCTCAAATGTATACAGTGCCTGAAAATCACCATAATTTTGACATACATCGAACAATTTATGGTACGAAGCCACCAGAAAAATCCTGTTTCAAACTACGTTGCCACCTGGTGTGTAAAGGCAACACTATGCCAATGTACCTTAGTCGAAGTGACTAAGGGATCCTAATCAAAGTGACTAAGATCCCTTAGTGACAGTGGCTAAATTAAGTTAGCTTGCCTGAAACTCCCAGCAGATACCTTGTTCATGATTGTGCTTGGAGAGGGAAAATGATTTGGATAGTCAATGTGACTAACATAAGCTAGACATTGTTAGTCACACATTAGTCATATGCACTAACTAAGATTATTTGGCCGTTTTGACTAAGTTAAGTTAGACCGACTAACTTTGATTTTTTTCTGCGCAGTCTTCATTTCTTCCTGAATCATGACACTTTAACGGATCATGACCCTTGGGGCATCATGTGGCGGCCAATATGTATGGGCTTATGAGATAAGCTAATCCCATTGGATTTAACCTCTATGGCCGTGAGATCAGGTGGTACCAGATTACTCACTGGGAGTTTATCCAACTCCAGTAGGGATAGGGATATGGTATACAATAGGGATATATCCGAAAATTAGTTAAATCGCACTTCAGTATAATGTATATGTATAGTGTTGCCAGAGACCGGAGTCTCTGAGTAGCTGGAAGGTTCAGTGAGCCGCTCCTTCAGAGTGGGATGGTCGAAGTGGGGGCACACTCCGTCGGAATGCCGGAGACTACTCGGACAGTCCTCAGTTGCAGGAATCTCAGAGATATCCGAAGGGAAATCTCGGAGACTTCGGAGGTCCACACTGGTTCTGGCGCCTGCCGCTAGGGGGTGCCACTTAAAGGTACTTCCGGTTCAAGTCGTAGATAAGTAGAGGAAGTCCTCAGAGTCCTCAGTTTGTGCTACAGCTCCCTCCAGACTGCGAAAGCAGAAACCAAACTGATAAGTGTGCAAACTGCGTATAAACTGGATAAATAATAGGTTTGATGTGATAGCCAACTGTTTATCTTTTACTTGTACATATGCTTATGAATAACGAGAAGGATATTACAGCGGATGAAGTTGTATCCTTTATTAACCATAAGAGAGAGAGGAGAGAGAGTGAAAGAGAAATAAGGGAGAGAGGTGGTGATAAAGTCCATGACAATATCCAAAGCTCTATTCCCTAAAAATTGATTACAGTCAACCCTCACTTCCTCGACCCTTTGATTCTTCAGATCCATCATTACCTCAGATAAAAAAAATCTGGAACAATCTCTATGTTCCCCATCACATTTGGACTTAACAACTCAAATAATTTGCTTCCTCAGATATTTTTCCTTGCATTTTCCATATCTGAGGAAGCAAGGGCTGACTGTATATTGATCATGTTCGGTTCTATGAAGAAAATCCAGGCTATATATATGTCCCCAATCACATGATCATAGGTGGCTGAGGAGTGCTTGTGACTTGAGATTAATGACTATATTACACCGCCAGTCTCAGAGTGCATACATATGTAAAACTCTTGAAGTCTTCCACTATAAGGTTCACCTTGAGTGACCCTCACGTATATCCAATATTGTGTATAAAACCTATACCAACCCAAGTTTGCACATATTCACAGACATTTTTGCAAGTCCTTGTGAAAACTTTAAGGGCAACCAATTAGTTCATTTAGAAGTGCATCATGCTGATATTAACGATTTACAAAAATATAAAAATAAAAGGAATTACGGATACCGTCCAACCATGCCTTCCAACTGGTGAGAAATGTGTTCCAAGTGAAGTCTAGTACATAAACTGTTACATGTCTACCCTCCTTGTAATGTGTTTTGTTTAGTCAGTCCCTTTAACCCTTTAAGTTTCAATAGTGCAGGAATGCATCATGCCCTTGAAATGGGTATGGACCACTAAATTCGACATGGTGACATGGCCATTTATTAAAATCGACATTTGACATGGGCCTTAGTGACATGAGGCAAAACAATTAGTGACATGATATAGGTGCATCCTTAAATTCGACATGGGACATGATAGGCTCTTAGAGGTGACATGAGACATGGGGATTTAAGTGACAAGTGCCATGACCATTTTTTAAAATTGACATGTGGCATGTGGGACCCCCCATCCACACCCCCTTGAAGTGCTGACTAGACAGTCTACACGCCAGCACTTCATTGGTGCATCATGCCGACCCTCCAGGAGTGTATCAACCCTGTAGGGCCGACATGATGCATGAATGCAGCGCTGGTGAGTTACTCACCAAGATTTCATTCAGGCATCATGCTGACCATTGGGCATGAAGCGTGATGCATGTGGTCGAAAATCATAGAAAGTTGGCAGATGGGGCCTCCTGTGGAGTTTGGGGGCCGGAGATTAAACCCTGGAGTATCTGAAAGATATTTTTTGTGGATAATGTATAGGTGTTGGGGTAACTACCCACGAAATATTTTCAGTTAAATATGAAATCCGTTGCTGTGGCAACACCCTGAACATCTCTACTCTGGAAGACCCAGGAAAGGTGTCTTGCCGAATGACATTAGGGGGGTATTTTCCCTTAAGCCATGCAAAATTAATTCTTTATGTATTTGGTCAACTTTTATGTTAACTTTTGTTGACTACTGGGTCTAAGGATAGGATTCAGAGAGCTGCAGCTAAAGGACTTGGACTTTTGTCCTACACTTGAATCCTTTTTCTTCAGGCCTGAAATGGCATTTTCACTGAATTCCTTGAAATTCCTGGTTCAGGAAATTTCAAAACTTGCTGGTATACATAAAAGTGACACAGTCTTAGGTAGTTACTTTTAATCATGTGGAAGACAATGCCCATCATGTGTACTTTCAGGTGGTAAATAGGTTTAATAGGCCAAAAATATGTGAACACCTCACAATCAAGGTCCTCAGCATGGCATGTAACTCAAATGTCATTTGGGAAGACAGATTCCCAGAATTGTGATAAAAGTTTATCACAAAAACGTTCATTCTAGGATAGGAAGATCACATCTGACATAAACACTGATACAACTTCCATAATCTACAAGTCAAAATGGTCCACACCAGAGATTTCCATGGAAGTATGATGATAATTTCTCTAGGAAACCAAGCCCTCACCATGGCTGTACCTCAAATGTCATTCGGAAAGACAGATCCACAGATTCGCGATAAAGGTTTATCACAAGAACCTTCATTCTATGATAAGAAGAATGCATTCTAGGATAAGAAGAACGCATCTGACATAAATGCTAATACAATTTTATAATCTACAGGTCAGAATGGTCCAGACTAGAGATTTCCATGGAGGTATGATGATAATATCTTTAGGAAATGAACCACTCAACATAGCATGTAACTAAAATGTCATTCGGCAAGACATGTCATTCGGCAAGACATTTTTTAGACTTTTCCCCCTGCTATTCCAAACCATGAGGGATAATTTATCTGTTTACACTATGGCACTTAGATATATGTGGGGGGTAAATAACTGACATAGTTAATATAGTTAAATATGTAAACCCCAGCCAGGATGAGAAGGAATGTGCTATTTCGGGAAGACACCAAAAAAGGGCTGTCTGGCTGAAAAAATACTCATGGCCTGCTCACAGCCAAGATAATGGAGCAATTCCAATTATTTTTCCAGGTTACTTTAGCATGGGACTAACTCTAAATGTTGGCACAGAAAATTAACCCATATACATTATAGATATTTTAGGAGAGGGTCATATGCCCTAAAATTTTCGCCCAGACAAACTGCTTTACAAAAAGTTGATTTCTCAAAAAATATAGACCAACTGCCCTTAGCAAGGCAATCTTAGGTCCAGAATTTCGGTTTCCCTTCAGATTTCAGTGGTAATAAATGGAAGGACCCATTCCTATTGTCAAATTTTTAAAAAATTATGAAAAATAATGGATTTATTGATTTTTCCCTAGAAAATTGGTCATTTTGGGCCTATTTTAACCCCCTGGTGCCCAAAATATGCATATTGGACCATTAAAACCCATATGTAACATGAAGATCTCGATGAGCCCTGCATTTTGAGCCAAAAGAATTAGGGGGAAAACTAAAATCCTAAGTGTAGGAGCTGGAATACATCCAAATTTGTCATATGCAAACCTTCTATGATTTGTGACCATTAATGCATCAGCGGCCCGTAAAGGGTTAACAGGAAGGCAAATAGTATAAATGTAATGGCACCTCTCTTTGTATATGTAGCCCTATATAAGCTGTAAATGGTAGACCTTGGAGTCAAACACAGGTCTGAGCTGAAACAACATCAGACTGAGAATGGGGTCCTTCTTAAGCAGTGAAGCTCTTTTCTATACGGGGGTAGCGGATTGTCCCATGGGCGCGGCCATTGTTGAAGCTGGTTCTCAGCTCTTATTACTGATAACAGTTGTCTAATGGGTACCACTGCCCCCCGAGATGACCGCACTGAAAAGTTGGTGTTATTTCATTGGCTGATAATTAAACCAGCTAAATCGGAATACAACCCAAATAATTAGGCCATTGTGTAACTAGTATAAGGTTGTGGATGGTGAAAACATGATACATGATGGTGTACTCTTTGAATTTGATACCACTTCACCCAAGTACCTTTACTGCACAATATTGTCTACTGGTAGCAGATAGTCCTGAAGATCTAAGGGATCAATCACAAAATTACTGCCCACTCCAGGCGACAAAAATTCAGCCAATACCAAGGTAACCTGGTTCCCACTGGGTGTCTACAGTCAGTCGTCAGTCGTTTCTGAAACCTCCCCAGCCGGGAGGGTGATGTGGGCATGGGCAGTGGGGCTCTTAACATATGGGTCATAGAAAATAAGAGAGAGATTTATCAAAATCACAAAATCATTGAAAGATGAGATATAAACAGAAAAGTCGAAAATAAATCAGGAATTTTTAAACCTTAGGTTATGTAGAAAAAAATACAGTGAATTAGGTAAAAGAAATAACTCCTTTATGAAAAATAGGAAGATTTGTATACCAGGAGTCAGAAGTAGGAGGCGTCAATTGGACCCTTATCTTATCTCTTATCCCTGATGTTCTCAAAACTTCTCCTGGCTGACCACTGACTGTATATGTACAGAACATAGGAGCGGGTCGTTAGTCTAATGCCAAGGGGATGCCTAAAAAACTTTTGTCCATCTGTATACAAAAACCCTCATCCCTTCTGTAAAAAAAGGAGCACTCCCTAACCATACCAACAACAACAAAAAAGTTATGAAAGGTGAACTGTCCAAATTCTGCAGTGAGTCATGTCCTTGAAGTCTATGTACACTTAACACTGGAACCAATCCAACGTCGTCATAGTCAGAAACTGCATGATGTGAGATTTTCACATGATTCTAATTTTAAATCGTGACTGGATATGGTGGGTTACCTAAAACATTAAGATTAGAAGCACTGACAATATATTTGGCTCAGGGACCACCCTGAGTCTATACCGCCGGGTAGGTGGTGGCATTGGAAAAAAGTCAGTTATACAATTTTCAATCTCAATTTTCTACAAGAAACAAAACATGTAAACAAATAAAATTACCATACATGAGTAGTTCATATATCAGTCTTTAGTTACAGTAAAGAAAAAAATTCTAAAATCTATCCATGAGTTCATACAAAATTAAATAAAGAAAAAAGTCATTTCATAAAAATATATTCTCCAATCCAGTCCTCCATAGGTTTACCTCCGGGCTGGACTCTTCTCTCTTTGTTTCTATTTGGTTCGAAAACAGCGTCTAAAAGTGAGACGTTTTGGACGCATTTCAAAAAACGCGGAAAAAGTCTACTTCCGGCAAGGAGGGGTCGTGCATGCGCACAGGACATCAAAATCCAAAATGGCAGACAGCGAGACGATCGACTCACGGTGCTATCGAAACTGCTGGATTATAACAAAATGGAGGAGAATTACACTGTCTCATGCCTTTTTATAGTTAATATGGATCCTTTTTCAAGACCTGCTGCTGTTTTGCAATGCTTAACTCGCCAAGAGAGGAGTTATTTGCCAATGAAAAATGTGAGCGATAATGGGTGCATTCTCCATAGCCTTAAGCATTGACGACTCGGACACACTGTCACTATAGCGACAAGTCTCATATGGTAGGTAACCTGAGCCATCAGTGCTCTATAGCACACGTTAGATTTTCCTACATGGCAGATAAATGATTATTTCAAGCAACAGATCTGTTGTTTGAAATCCTCTCATAATAGGTGCATCCCGACTTTGGCAGCTCATACAAGGTACACTATAGATCAATACGGCAAGAAAGGGCGACTTTTCAGAGAAGTTAATGATAACGTTTTTGGACTTTTCTTAAGGAAATCTATTGAGAATAAAACTTTCCTTTTCAGGCTTGCAATGTAATACCCATTATTTGAAAGATAACTGTCTAGCGAATCCCTCGGTGTAAGTCATTTGCACATGTGGTCACTACAAGCAAAGTTATGTAGATTCCACCAATATTGACCTAATCACACCTTTATTCATGAAAAACTCACCCTTTCTTGCCGTATTGATTTGTTATAGGAGTCAGTCCTCACACCGAACCTTTGAATCAGACATGAGGTACTTTTCGTCACTGTTAAAAATGTTATTTTCGGTCTTTTGAGCTTTGCTAGCATTCACAGAACGTTAAAATGATTTTTGTGTACGCCTATATTTTTTCAATGTCTTATAAAAACATTTTATTTCAAGGTTAAAAAACATAATATTGACTTTAAAAACGTAACTGACAAATACTTTTACACTATTGAATAACATAATAAAAACGTTAAAATGCGTTTTTTTTTTATTTCCCAAGTGAGAAGGGACATGTATCAAGAAAATAAAAGCTTAGTTTGGTACATAAACTGTTACATGTCTACTCTCCCTGTAATATATTTTGTTTAGTCAGTCCTTTTACACAGGGGAATAAACATTACATAGGGGCCTATACACAATAAGGACTTCTCCCTGTAGTCCCATACAAGCTATATAATCACGAGGTCTCCCTGTATAAAATGGCCTTCTATTATCCCTGTAAGATTAAACCATTTCAACATGAGGCCAAAAAGTGGCCTTACCCAGTGAATACTCAGATGGATATACAACCACAACAACTTGTTGAGTCAAACCCTTTACATAGCGAGTATTGATGTTAGGCAGTGGATGAAATAGGATAGTGTTCCAATTTGTGACATGATACTACTTCAGACAGGAAAAACAGCAATTAGTGAGTTCCCACTTATAACCTATAACTATTACCAGTGATTGATGCAAACTCAGAACTAATAAAAGAATCTACTAGTTTGATTTAGAAAGCCATCATACACATGTATTATGTCATCTGAGAAATTACCTTGGAGTAGGTAGTTTTACATTTCAATTTCACTGGAAGATCTCATCCACTTTGCAAAACACATATTTTTAACAATTGCAAATGATTTTATTTGGTTTGGGTAAAAAAAAAAAAAAAGGTGAAAAACGGTTTCTTACACTAAAACGTTTTATTCTTTGAAAAACCTTCATAGCAATAAAAACGTTTTCTAACATTTGCTTTTTCAACGATTTCTAAAGGTTTGTGAAAATGTTTTTAAGTTACATTATTTTACATTAAAAACGTTTTTAACCTAAAAAAACGTTTATATAGAATGTTAACAAACTTTTTTGAGTATATGTTTCGATGTTTAAAAAACGTCTGGCAATTGTAGAAACCTAATGAAAACGTTTTAATAACGCTGGATAAAAAACGTTTTTATGCCAAGTGGGCAGATTTGGTAGATGCCATACAGTTTTATTTTAACGTTAAAATGTTGTGTTACCTTGAATTAAAAACGTTTTTATAGTACATGTATCGACTTCATTTGATGTTTAAAAATGTGTAGAAAATTAAGGAACCTAATAAAAAGTATCTTAATGTTGAACAAACGTGTTTTTTTATGCCACGTGGGTAGCAACTTTACATTTTGTGTGTGTATGTAGGTATTTACAGTAGGATTGGTGCCAAATGTGGTTGTGCTGGGTGTTTTCATCAGGCCAACACCAGGGAATGTCTGTTTTGCCTGCTGGCTCCATATAGTGAGTGAGTGAGTAATAGATGTTTAACGCCATTTCGACAGCTAAGGTCATATTCATGGCGAGAACTACATTACACAATTTCACAGAGGAATGTGTCAGTGCGTGCGCATATGTGCACCACACACATCCTGAGGGGATAGGAAAGAGGAGAAATAGACCCTTTTAAGTGGGCTAGGGAGGCCCGTGGCTCCATATAACTATATACCTAGATCAGTTAACCCTTTAAAGGCTGCTGATGCAGGAGTGCATCATGCCCATTGGTCAGCATGATGCACCAATGAAGTGCTGGCACATCTGCTCACCAGTACTTCATTGGGAGTGAGTGAGTAATAGATGTTTAATGCCATTTCAACAGCTAAGGTCATATTCATGGCGAGAACTACATTACATAATTTCACAGGGGAATGTGTCAGTACCCATGCATATGTGCACCACACATATCCTGAGGGATAGGAAAGAGGAGAAATAGACCCTTTTAAGTGGGCTAGGGAAGCCCGCACTTCATTGGAGCATCATCAAGAATACTATAGGTTTGAAGCTTCTTGGCATCATGACGACCCTCTGGGAGTGACTCAGTCCTGTAAAATCATGATGCGTGAATGCAGGCGTGAGTTACTCACCAGGGCTACATTAAATGCATTATGACGACCAATGGGCATGATACATTTAATGCATTGACACCCTTAGAGGGTTAAAGTTAGTTACTATGACGAGAAATCAATGAAGGCTCTGGTGATGGTTCAATATAGACCGCAGCTCTGTGTTAGAGGTAGCAGTCACTCACATCTCAGCTACAGTACATCATTGAGTGGTTCTACAATACATATAGGGATGAGACAGATTTCAGCTGTAGTGTATCCCTGAGTTATAGTACAATATAGGAAGCAGTCCCACTTGGCAAAAGACCGTATTTTAACGTTTACATGTTTATTAAGGTTTGGATGAAAAACCTTTTTGGATAAAAACTCATTCGAACGTTAAAACGCCTTTTTAAAGTTTCTTTTCAACCTATTAGAGTGAAACACCTCTAGTACTATTGACATATCATTGAAAATTCTAGACTAAATGTTATGATATTTAGCATTGAAGATTTTAAAAAAATGTTCAAACATGAGACACTGAACACCTTTCCTGAGGTTTGTTGTATCACCTTTACAAAATGGCTACCCCCTTAGGGAGTGATCATTTTTTAACAACAGGGGGGGGCCGGTGGGTTTGAGGGGGGGTCAGAATTTTTTCAACCCCTTGACCGGGGGGGTCAGAATTTTTTCAATACCTCTGATGGGGGGGTCAAAATAATTTCACCTGTTTTCAGTGGAAAACCCCGCGCGTTACTATAGGCTAAAAGGGGACGTTCGCGCGCGATTTTTGTCCCTTATGGGGGGGGTCGAAAAGATTTTACCCCCTCGAGAGGGGGGGGTCGAAATTTTTTTCGCGCGTCCGCGCGCAAACCCACCAGCCCCCCCCTGTTGTTAAAAAATGATCACTCCCTTAGTGTGGCCCACTACAGTGGTATAGATGTGAATGTCATTATCAGGTCTCACCTTTACCAAATGGCTGCCCCCTTAGTGTGGCCCACTACAGTAGTATACATGCAGTGGCGGATCCAGGATTCTCTAGAGGGGGGGCCAAGACCTGGTCAAAGTGGGGAGGTAATGCATGCCTCCAAGCACCGCAATCGAAGCGCAGCGATGAAACTAGGGGTGTTTGGGGGCATGCCCCCCAAGAAAATTTTGTTGGTTTAGACTTGAAATGGTGCATTCTGGTGGATTCTAATTGAACATGTTAAGTCTCATTTTTCATGTTATAGATTATTGGTGGTTAGGGGACATGTATATCCTCCCCATGTTGGGGATCATTACCAGGAAAATCTTGAATGGAACTTGTACTAAGATTGTGATGCCTTGAAATTTTGGGGGGTAGGGGGCTTTTCCCCCCAAGAAACCTTGCCCCCAAGAAAATCTTGAAATTTAAGACAGGAAATGATGCATTTTGATGCATTCTGGCACACCATTTTAATGCAGATCAGCATGTACTCTTCCACCCCAGCCCCCAAAGACTGCAAGTGTCGATATTTCACTTGTTCCCACTATGCCAAAATAGTCATATTGTCAGAAATCAAAATCTTTGGAAACAGATTAATAGTTACACTACCCCCATATAGCAAACATGAATTGCTTTTGGGCATAGGTATAGATCATTTATACATGAGTGGTTTGTCTTCAGATGCAAGGTGGTTGTTGAAAGGTGAAAGTGGGGGAACTAGAATAATCTTACAAAGTTTTAAGGGAATCAATCAGTGAGAATTAGGTATATATTCAAAAGTTATGTCAAGTCAAGGTATTAATCTATTATATTGATACCTTACCTGAGTAGCCACTGCTCTCAGAGCTATTAGAGACCAAAAATATCCCATGTAAGGCATGCACAGTTGTCCTGTATTTGTCGTCCCTAGGTTAACCTACTTTGCCCTCAAATTAAATTAATACCCACTCTCAAATTTTAGACCAATATAATCTTTGTACAAAAACCTTCAGTGCAGCCATGCAAAAAGTGACTCCTCCTGCCACATCCCATCAATTGGTGTCCTGCAACCTGCAAGTTAGACCTGAGGGGCCAGACATGGCAAGGGTGAGGGTGGGTAGTCAGCGAAGTAGACTGGAACTTGTGACTTTTAACCTTAGTAATGAGAAATATTTCTCTTTTAATTGTGCAAATTACAATTTTTATCCTACATCTATGTGAGGCCAATCGTGTTTTTCCTCATGATCTAAGCTTTGCAACGATATATGGAACATCATATTCAAAGAATTGCTTCCCTCCCCCTTTCCCTCTCCTCTCCTGTTTCTCCTCCTCCTCCTCCGATTTTTTTTTTTTTTTTTTGCAGGGGGGGGGGGGGCAAGGCCCGTTCAGCCCCCCCTGTATCCGCCACTGTACATGTGAATGTTATTATCAGGTCTCACCTTTACCAAATGGCTGCCCCCTTAGTGTGGCCCACTACAGTAGTATACATATGAATGTCATTATCAGGTATCGCCTTTACAAAATGGCTGCCCCCTTAGTGTGGCCCACTACAGTAGTATATATGTGAATGTCATTATCAGGTCTCACCTTTACAAAATGGCTGCCCCCTTAGTGTGGCCCACTACAGTAGTATACATATAAATGTCATTATCAGGTCTCAACTTTACAAAATGGCTGCCCCCTTAGTGTGGCCCACTACAGTAGTATATATGTGAATGTCATCAGGTCTCAACTTTACAAAATGGCTGCCCCCTTAGTGTGGCCCACTACAGTAGTATACATATGAATGTCATTATCAGGTCTCACTTTTACAAAATGGCTGCCCCCTTAGTGTGGCCCACTACAGTAGTATACATATGAATGTCATTGTCAGGTCTCAACTTTACAAAATGGCTGCCCCCTTAGTGTGGCCCACTACAGTGGTATATATGTGAATATCATTATCAGGTATCCCCTTTACAAAATGGCTGCCCCCTTAGTGTGGCCCACTACAGTAGTATATATGTGAATGTCATTATCAGGTCTCACCTTTACAAAATGGCTGCCCCCTTAGTGTGGCCCACTACAGTGGTATATATGTGAATATCATTATCAGGTCTCACCTTTACCAAATGGCTACCCCCTTAGTGTGGCCCACTACAGTGGTATATATGTGAATATCATTATCAGGTCTCACCTTTACCAAATGGCTGCCCCCTTAGTGTGGCCCACTACAGTGGTATATATGTGATTATACCATGATTTCGGCACTTCCGGTGGGTTTATATGCAGTTTAGCCGTGCATTATTCTGCATATACCACCCATGTGCATTTTTGAAATTTTTGGTATATACTTTTTCGGTGTCAAGTTGGACTTAGAATATTTTTGGAGACGCTGGCAGACATAGAAATTTAGCCCCGCCATTGTTTCAATGTGAAAAATCGTCCCAACTCGTATGAGGATTGAACCCCGGCCGCAGTGGTGGTAGGCGAAGGCCTTAGCCATAGCGCCACACTGAACGGTGATGAAACACAATGCGAAAATAAATAAATTCTAACCTGAGGTCCTAGTGGTAAGTTTCCATTCAGTTTTCGTATTGATTCCAAGCTTGTCATGTTATAATATTAAAATCCCAAGAAGTTTTCGATCCATAGACGAGGAATGCGTGCTAATTTTCTCCATTTTCTTAGATATAAATAAGAATCCATTGATTTTCCCAACGTACGCGAGTCGCGGCCCGGTTCGCTCTGTGCGAAGCCATTGTTTTTTTTTTCCTTGCCGGGAGAGGTACCGCTGTGTATACAGTCACTTTTCATATGGAATACAACCATGACACGTCTTCAAATTAAAACATACATATCCTTAGACATTCTAGATGAGTACTCCATGCTTGATATGTCCGATATATTCGAAATAAATAAGAATCCATTGATTTTCCAAACCGGCCCGAAATTTTCGGCGCCTTCCTTGAACAGCTCCGCGGCTCGGGTATATACAGCATATACAGCCCTAGGGCCCCGATATGCATCATCTATTAGCTTAATATCATTATCAGGTCTCACCTTTACCAAATGGCTGCCCCCTTAGTGTGGCCCACTACAGTAGTATATATGTGAATATCATTATAAGGTAGGAACACACCTGGTCACACTTAACACACTAAACACCTGACGTATGTCAGAGGTATGCCACCTGGCGGCCTGCCACCTGTACTAAGTAACTCAGGAATTTATTTTATGTGTTAGGAAATGAGTCCATCTGGTGAAAAAAGAAAACCGTTTCTGTAACATATGGAAATATTTGAAAAGGGTTTGGTAAAAAAAAAAAGAAGCTCACTGAAGACGTTTTTTTCTGACAATGAAAAAGAAACACGTTTTGAATGAGAGTGGTCATGTACAAGCAACTTTGAATTTGGTGGGTTGGGGGCAAAAGAGAAATAGTGCCTATTTTTGTCAATTTTGTCCGGCCGTTTCATCTTCTTTTTTTAAAAGTCAGATTCAAACCTATACATAAAACTTTTTATATAACGTAAAAAAAGATGTTTTTAAAGTGCCAAGAAAAGCGGGTTTTGACGTTTTTATACGATAGCAAAACTTACACATCCAAAAATCATGTATTCTTTATTTTATTTAAAAGTTTTCTTTTACATAAAAGAAATTTACCTCTGTCAAGTAGGTAATAAATTTACGTCAAAAGTTTTACATTATATCCAACATTGAGGGTGTTGTGCACGCAATGCTGTGATCATATCGGCCCTATACATATGGGCTCCATATAATATTGATGTGATAAGTGGATAGGTATGCTAATAACATCCATATCTAAATTGGTATTGAACGTGAGAGGTGCTCCCACACCAAGGGCTATAACGCTTACTGTTTGGTCTTAACAAGGTATGAGATCTAGGGAGTGATCATTTTCCGCGAAAAACAGATAAAATTATTTTGCCCCCCCCCCGTTGGGTTGAAAAATGTTTGCCCCCCCCTAAAAAACCATCAAGCCCACCCCCACCCACCCACCCCTGTTGTTAAAAAAATGATCGCTCCCTTATAGAGTCTCCACCGGTTGCAAATCTCGGGCCTAATCTCATGGATTCACGCAGCCCACCATCAGGTTCCATCCAATTTTCCCTCTTTGTGATGTTTACTTTAAACTTACATAACTCAATAAAAAGATACATTTCAACATCCTCTGATAAAAATGTACTACAAACAGTCATTCTAAATCAGAATATATGCAGATATAAAATGAGAAATGAATTGATGACTTGTCAGAGGAAATAGAAGTAAACATTACAAAGAAGGAAAATGGTATGGAACCTGATTGTGGGCTGCGTGAATCCACAAGATAAGGCCCGAGATTTGCAACCGGTGGAGACTCTATGAAAGATTTGGCATTGCCCAAGACATTTTCAGGGGTGACATTTTCACAGTTTGGAATCTGCGGGTAAGGGAGGTTCGCCAAAGTGGAAAGATGCCAGAGTGTCCATTTGCTTAGTTTGTTGTATTATTCATTATTTTGGTCGACCCAAGGAAAGAATATAAATAAAGGAACAATTTCTTTGACAGTACTTTGTTACAGCGCCATATAGCAAATATGAACCAAACATGAGAGAGATTCCATCACAGCATTCTTCTATTCTATTCAAGCACTGACAAGTATAATACCTTTAACATGTTTCCAGGGTTTGGGGAGTGGTCATTTTTCATCAAATGACATGTCAGTGGATTTTTGAGTGTAGGCTTTGAAAATCTTTTGTTGGTCCCTCCTTTTATTCTATAGTAACATGCAGGCTTTTTCAGTGAGAAGGGGTACAATTGTTTTGTTCCTTTGAGAGGGGTCTGAAATCTTTTGGTCTCCAAAATTCCACCATCCCCTATTTAAAAAAAAAACACTACAAAATTCACACATACATAGAATGGCTTGTATATGCAAAAAGGTGCATGCTTGGAGAATCAACCTGGCCCTCCGCAGAGACGAATGTTGACACCGTCGCAGTTCCCGGGGTTTGACGGAAGGCGTAGGGACACTATCCTTAGCCCTTTAAATGTTTCTAGTTCTATAAGAGCTTGAAGTATGATTATTTGGTTCACTATTAATCCCAAATATTTTTAATTCCAATATCATTGCCGACGGGCACCCGACAGCATTAGATTTAGATGTAGATGAGATCTCATCTGAAACCCTAAGATTCAGATGAGATCTCATCTGAAACCATGTTCCAACACTGCCCTGAGGAACTGCGGTGACATAAACTTTTGTCTCCAGTGTGATGTCATACGACTTCCGACCAGGTCGAAATCCCAAGCATACCCCCGATGCCGTGTATACATTATACCAACTAAAAGGTAAACCTTACACAGTTTCAGCAACACCCTATCATATGCTGCAGTCACAGGCATTTTATTCATTAATCTTTCTTACTCTTCTGTAGTGAAAATACCTTACACAGGGGTGGTCATTATTCATTAGCAGGGGATGGGTGCTTGGTTTGAGGGGGCATAAAAACTTTGACCCCTCTTGAGGGGGGTGGGGCATAACAAATTTAGCCTCTTTATTACCAAAAAAGCCAGTGGTCTACTATATTATATCAAAGAGGGGTGTGATTTTTTTCCCCGCCTCTTGTGTTGGGTGCGCCTCTTGTGTTGGCCACGCGAAAACTCACCACCCCCTCGTTGATACATAATGACCACTTCCTTATAAGACGCATCCATTTAGTAGAATATACAGGGTTCCCACAAAATCTAAAGACTCAAATTCCATGACATTTCCATGAAAAAAAATATCAATTTTCCATGACATTTTAAACTATATTTGGACATTATCAGGGTTGACCTGCCAGCAAAATTTCTGGTGGAAAAAAAGTCCACTCCAATGGATGTTTTCCAATGAATATTCAGTTTTCCCATTTTTCATGATTTTCCATGACTCAAGAAGAAATTTTCAGAAATTCCATGACTTTCCCTGACAACTTTTAATTCCATGACGTGTAGGAACCTGATATATGATAATGATAGCAGAAAGCTGTAGGTTTATATATGCTTTTATATCACAGGACAATACAGCACGCAAGGTCTTCACTTGGATTTGCAAACACCTGAAATCTTTGAGCTACTACCGTCAATACCCTGGTATATGATAATGATAGCAGAAAACACACCTGAAATCTTTGAAGTTTGAGCTACTACTGTCAATACCCATGTATTACCGGTATATTGACTATGGTATATCTTTTTTGAGAGCTCTGAAGCCAGCAAACATCAAAAAGACTTAACTATCTTACAGCATACACAAAACTGCTACCGTAATATCCTGTGTATAAGGCGCGTCTTATACGGGGGGTTTTAGTTCTCCCTGGATCCACAAGGGGGACACCAAGACCTTTATTTTGATATCTTACACTCCCCCTAAGTCATAATAGGACGTAAGGGGGCATGGGGGCCCAAGCTACACATAGGTTTTTGAATTTTGAAAATCCATTCAGGAGAAATTATGAATTTTAAAATTTTTGGACAATTTTCCAAAACTCTAGGTGCATCTTATACGTGGGATGCGCCTTATACGTGGGGGATTACGGTAATCCCATTTTACCTGTAAGATCAAAAACATCTTACCAGTAAGGACAGTATAAAATTATGACCGCTTCAGTTCACGTACCCTTTACGAAACAAGCATACACAGACTTATCATTAAGGTTTCTTGTTGACTTTACTAGTTTGTAACAAGATCCAAGATATCACCACACCCTTTCACTTATCTAAAACAAATCTAATCCCCGTCTACTTTACTCCTTGCCTAGGATGTGGATTTGAAAAGGTCTGAACTTGTTCCTGATTTGGCCTGGCATTTTCATATTGTTTTCCATCCATCATATTTTACCTTTTAATTCTTTCTATCAATAGAAAAAAAAAAACTATCCGCTGACTCTGCACTCCTTGATCAGACTATTGCACTATTGCCTATTGATTTCTGATGTACCGTAATACTTAACGTAATCGGTGCAGCGTATACACAAGGATAATCATTTACTGGGCCTTAAACTTTTAAAGGGGCTAATGCATTAATGCATCATGATGGGTTAAAACAGTCCTGGAGAGTCGTCATGATGCACCAATGGGTATGATGCACTCCTACATCAGCAGTCCATCTCATATAAGAAGAAAATGGCTTTTGAATACCATATTTGCCATAATGAATACTGGGAAAACGCATCTCGGGAAATATGGCGTAGGTACTTATTTCATCCAAAATAATAATTACATAGCAAAATATGGCAGAGGAATGCATGTCCTGTAATGTGTATGTAACCAATCTCATTATCAATGCACCAACTCTAAAGAAATCCCTCATTTTTAAATTTTCTTCGTATAAGTCATAACCAATTACCGTAATCTCCCGTGTATAAGGCACGTCTTATACGCCAAACAAAATGCTGCTGGGTCTTATACCCCCCGTATAAGGCGCCCCCCCCCTGTGAGTTGGGGGGGGCGCCTTATACACGAGCTGCACCTTCGACGCAGGAGAGTACGGTAATATTTAGTGCTTATGTAATAGCCATATTCATATTTTCTTTGTGTTGTTCATAACCAATTTCTATTCGGGCTAATTCACAAGACCATAAGGCCTAAAAAAAAAAGGTTTGTTTCCAGTTACCCGACCAACCCTAACAAAACAGGGCCGACCCTGGAAATTATTTTTTATTTTGGGAATTTTTGATATTTTGGGGGAATTTCTAGGCATTTCTCCCATAATTTTTTTCATCAATTTTTCGTGGAGCTTATCTAGGTCCTCGTCTAATGGTACACAGTTCATAACAGTCATTCATATCTTTTACATGTGCTTCACATTTCTTATGTTTTTCATATTTTTACTGTTAAATCATAGAATCCAACATGTCTGCCCATACATTTTTATACAAAATAAAAAAAACCCAAAAAACTAGCTATCTTCAGTTTCTAGCCCTTTTCAAGTTCATCTACAAGAGATGCGAATTGTTCCACAGTGGTCTGTGTGTGTGAGTCGGTCAGGGAGTTATCCGTAAGATGTAGATTGGGGAGCCGCGTCTGTGTCTCTGTATCAATGTAAACAGACATACGACCCCCAGAGTCAGCCGTGTCACCATCCACAGTACTGGGCAATCTTTGGGCAGTCTGAGTCTCTACACTTGCTGAGGGTTGTGCTGGGGCTTGTCCTGGGGACATAGTTTGAGTCTCAATATCTGCAAAATTGAGCTCTGAGAGGATATCGGTGCTTGTTTGAGTTTCCATATTACTTAGGAGCTGGCTGAACATATCAACGGTTTGAGTCTCCATGTGGGTCAGGGAAGTGTCGTAGGTCGAGGTTTGGGAAGCGGCTGTTAGGAAAACGGGAAGTTCAAAGTCGGTGTCTGTTTGCACGCTCGCGGTGGCTATACATTCATACTGACCTTCACCCAAGATCGTTTGAGAACTTGCAGCAGCTTGACCTTCATTTGACCTTGACAAACACTCAAGGTCACCAAGGTCATTATGACCTAATGGGCTGACACCAACTGACCTACATTGTCCAATAGGGCGGAACATAACGTTCTCCATCCCGGGGGACTGCCGACTACTATCAATACCATCCAACAGGGGCGTGGAAATGGCCACTGACCGCGAACTAACTTCAGGGAAAAGATCATCAAAGAGCTGAGTGTCAATTCCAATGGATCGCGATGGCCCATCGTTCTCCATTCCCTCAAAGAGTGTCGGGGAGTGAGGTTGATTAAGAAGTGATGTGCCGACACCGACTGATACAGTGTCAGTTACAGGCCAGGTCTGGGTCTGTGAGTTTTGTGCATGACAAGTCTGAACGCCTGACTCCATCAGAGATGGCATGTTTAGAGGGTCTCCATTAACACCGGAGTCTGCTAAATAACTCTCCATGGTCTGTGTAGCATTACTCTCTGCTATGGATGCTTGGAACTCTGCCCAAAATGAAGTCTGCGTCTCCTGGGAGAAAACCGCCGAGAGACTGAGGTCTTTTGATGAGCCGGAGAACCCGGGGAGAGGGTCAGTGCCAATTGTGTTCATTGACACTGGTGTGAAATGGTTGCTGTAGGAGTTGGGATCAGGTAGGGGTGGACTTGGCATGGTGCCAACACTAGTATTAGCCCTTGTCATGTCTGTGCTGACGCTAACCATCAGGGGTTGTTCTGGTACATTTAAATCACTCAGACTCAGAGGTGAGGACATTGTCCCGACGCCTACTGACTCAAATTGTAGCTCAGGTGCTGTGCCCACTGCAGCTGACACTCTGTGAGCTGACAACATTCGATTGCTCTGGTTCAACAATGGCACACACTCTGAAGCACTGTGATAGACATTGTGCGTTCCAACTGCTTCGACAATACTCAAGGATGAGTGTCCAGGATTTTGCACCTGAGCACCTTTCGATGATGTACCACCAACTTTCTGGCGTCTCCTTTGCTTCTTTGGGATGATCTCCACACTATCTGCAGATGTCAAACTTCCAGCAGGGATGCTTGCTTCACCTTGTGTCTTCCTCTTTTGCTTACTCTTCCTCTGTGTTGAATTCTTGCTTGTCATTGAAGTGGATCCATCTTTTGTCTTTGGTCGCCTTATTTTGGCATTAGGCGAAACCTGGGATGATTTTGATTGAGTCTCTACAACAAACTCTGGGTGGTAGATTGTCTGAGTTTCTGCTACTTTCTGTATCAAGTCATCATTTGTTGTTTCAACAAACATTGGACATGGCACAGTCTGAACTGACAAACTGCTAGTCACTACTTGTGGATACCTTTGAGATTCTTCTGTCTGGACTTCCATTTCCCTAGCCATACCTCTTGCTATCCCACTTCTCTTATTCCCATGATCTAACCTTGTTCTTGCTTCGATACCACTCCCTTTGGTAACTTTTGGCGCTAATGGCTTGAGCCGTTTTGGAGGCTCTGGAGCCACCGTATTGTTCACAATCAGAATCACTGGTCCTGACTGTCCGCCGCAAAAAATATTCTCCCGATTGATTTGCAGCTGCACTGGCATGTAAAGGGCATCAGGTTTGGGCAGGATGTAAGTGGGACCAGATGGGATTAGTGACCTAGGGGTAGATTTTGATGCTTCTATTGGTCGCAGGTGATTTTCTGCAGGAATTTCTTGCTCAAGAGAAAGAGAAGATGCTGATGGATTCTGATGATCAAACGGTGAAGTATTTTTTTGTTGATAACCTGATGACTGTTTTGATGTTGCCTCTTGGAGTGAAATTTCTTGCCTCTGTTCAGGTATTTTAAGTACTTGGTCCTGAGTAGAGGCAGTAACTAGAAGATTCTGATTCAAATTGGCAAAGCCTAGCTTTAATTGTGATGAAGATGTTCTAGTAACTTGCTGATCAGTAATTTCTGACATTTGTTGAGACAGTAAAATTTCTTGTTGCTGAGAAGATGCAGGACCTGGTTCTTGATGCTCCAGGGTGCAAGATTCTTGCAGGAGTTGTGATGAAGCTGTTCTAGCAACCTGCTGATCAGAAATTTCTTGTTGAGGCATTGAGATTTCTTGTTGCTGAGAGGAGGCAGGACCTGTTCCATGATGCTCCAAAGAGGAAGAGCCTTGCTGTAGTTGTGATGAAGCTAGTTTAGCAGCAGCCTGCTGATCAGATGTTTCAGGTAATTGTTTAGAAAGTGAAACTTCTTGTAGCAAAATTTCTTGCTGCTGAGAAGAGGCAGCACTATCATCCTGATGATTCACATTATCAGAACTGATGACAGAAATAATCTGTGATTGTCCTCCTGCTGCAGGAACCTGTTGCTGAGGCAGCTCTACCAAGTTTGTTTCTGCAGTTATCTCCTGCTCTTCGGACCAACTTTGCTCTGATGTGTTAACAACTTGTTCTGTTCCAAGCTCTTGTTGAGGTACATCTGAGGTACCTGCCATGTGTACTGATGATTTGGACAAACCTGTTTCACTGGTCACTGACTGTTCTGTTACAAGTTTTTCATGAGGCACCTTTGTACCCTGATGTAGTTTAAATTCAGGATCCCCTACAAGAGCTTGTACTTCAGAAGCTGATGGTATTATTTTCACTGAATTAACTGTTAAAGCTGCTGTTTTAGCTGAATCAGTTAGAGGTCCAGTTTTTGCTACAGCTGCGGTAATTGTTAATTGCAGCGTATCAGGTACCGGCTGGCACTGGGGTATAGTTGTCATTGTTATTATTGATGGTGCTTCAGTAGATGTGGCTGATGTTGAGATTGTGGTTGAATTTGTTGCAGCAGGGTTCAAAGGGTTTTGTTGTACTGGGGCTGCGACAACAGCGTCCCCGCTGCCTGCTTCACGGAACACGAGGCTGAAATAATGAATAGAGAAGAGACATGAGTGAACTAATGAAAAAAAAATAGAATGATTAAAATCTATTACCATTCAATTTTGATGAGTATAGTCATAAAAAGGTTTTTATTATTTTTCAACCTTAATTTGCTCCCACACAATTAAATCTAGGTTGGTACTGTTCTAGGTTATCAATCCTCAGACTTTCCATCCCCCTCTAGCCAGCCAGCACTGCTCTTCTTTTAGAGCAACTTACCACATCACCTTCCCCTCCCCACACAAAGCTGCCTCCCCACCCTCCCACTCACCCCTATATCCTTACACCCAGGCCACAAGTCGATGATCGACACAGCAGCCCCCACAAATAAACCGCCAACTAACCCTTTCAGGATTGGTTATGCATTAATACATTGTGTCAATTGGTCATCATGATGCTTAAATGCAGCCTTGGTGAGTCACCCGCCAGGACTGTACTCATGCATTATACCGACCCTATAAGCTTGATACACTCCCAGGGGATCGGCATGATGCGCCAATTAAGTTTGCTTACCAGCACTTCATAAATGCCTCATTTTAACCTGTGGGCATGATGTATTCCTGTATTATTGACCATTAAAGGTTAAGGGAAGCATAGTGCACTGTGTACTGTTGGTCATCATGATGCATGAATGCAACACAGGTAAGATACTCCCCAGGGTTACATTCATGCATATTGATCGACATGATACATTCAGTTAGGGCTAGCGCATTGCTCGCTGCCAGCATTACACAATTCGAGCATCATAATGACAAATGAGCTTGATCCCTTGAGGACCATATTGTCCTTAATCCTTAAGAGCCGCTTATACAGGTGTACGTCATGCTCTTTGGCCGGCATGATGCAGCAATGAAGTGCTGACGAAACCAGCACTTCATTGCTGCATCATGCTGACACTGCCAGAATTTACCACCCCTGTAGGGTTGGCATGATGCATAAACATAGCCCTGGCAAGTTACTCACTAGTGCTGCATTCATGCATCATGACGACCAATGTACATAATACATTGATACATTAGTGGCCATTAAAGGGTTAAGGCGTTATAGCTTGCGTGGCGGGGCGGGAGGGTGCCAGACCAATGCTGGTTTTCCGCGGCTGATTCATCTATTATTTACCGCAACAAGCACCGAAATCAATAGACTAAGTCTTTTGGGAAGCATGCAGATTAAAAGAGGTACAGTGGTTGTGCGAACATATCAAAACCCCGCTTAATTGGCATCATCAAAAACTAGTAGGTTTTAATTATCTTTATTGACTTTATCAATTGATTTGTTGAATATTTTATATATCAATTGATGTATTTTCATGAGCACAGTAAATGGATGGTAATTTATTCGGTCGGTTTAAGGGTTAACGGGTAAGCATGACCATTGTGCTAATTGTAGCCATGGTGTAAACAAAGGGGAAGCAATTCGGTCCATCATAAAACTATCGTGCCATATACCATAAAAGCCTAGGGCTGTAATTTCCAATCTATCATTGTCCTATGAAATTTAATGAAATTTTATGAATTTTTTTATCTTAGATTTCAATTTTCCTTTTGAAATTTAATAATCATTTTACTATCATAGTACCTCGGGTATAACGTGCTGCATATACTGGTTCGTGAATCTGAGGTGAACTGCACATTAGAGAATCTCACAAAAGAGAGGGTGCACCTTCTAGGTTGGGTAAAATTACATTAGATTTGCATCAAAAAGCTCAAATTCTGATCAGCTCTGGTGGGTTCCCCACCAGGGCTGCATTCATGCATCATAATCACCAATGGACATGATGCATGAATGCATTAATAACCTTATTAAAATGGCTCCAACACCCACTGAGCCCTGAGTACTGAGGGTACAGCACACTACTGACATCTGGTGGCCAACAGCAGAACCTTCTATTTCCACAGACAGGCATAATTATACGATGAACCCTCATGTCCTATTAGATATTAACCCTTTAAGGGTCGCTGATACATGAATGCATTAAGCCAATTGGTCGGTATAATGCATGAATGTAGCCCTGGCGAGTAACTTGCCAAGGCTACATTCATGCATCATGCCGACCCTTTGGGGTTGATGCACTCTCAAAGCCTCACGGTTGACATGATGCTTAAAACAAGAAAAATGTTGCAAGCACCATGGATAGGAGTTACCACTCTGAGGCCGACATGTGACGTCAAGGCCGACGTATGACGTCACAAATTGCGTCACAAGGTGACTGTGACGTCACTGACAAACCGAAAACATAATGAAGTTGCTACGGCCGCTGCGCTCCCGGCCGCTAAGCGGCAAGCAACTCAAATTAAGTGCTGGCGAGTTTGTTCATTTGTGCATCATGATGGCCAATATCAAATGATGCACTGCAGCATTAGCGACATTTAAAGGGTTAAATTCTGACTCAAGGCCCACCAAGTGATGCTACCAGACATGTTAAGGTACACTTATGTCTCTGATGCTACCAAAAGCGTCTTCTTTTGTAAAATTTAATTCACTTTTTTATTTACCATATTCATTCTATTAGAATTCTTTAAGAATCGAAAGAGTGTGGTAATTTCTTCTTTTTTTTGGTTGCATGCACTGGTGAGTACTGGGTACCGGTAATAAAGCTCCAGTCAAAGTTTTTTTTGGATAAAACTGTTTACTTTTTTTCCACAATAAAAAAATGCCTTTTTTTGTACATACTTGTTAATGGCGGAGAACCCAGAGCGATGGCCGGTGCGTGTGCAGTGCGTCTGTAGAGCGTCTTTGGTGTTATAGATCTTACTACACTGCTGACACACAAACTTCAACCCACAAGTTTTCTCGTGACGCACCTGGCCCCGCAGCTCACCAAACCCTTGACCACAGCGCGAACATTTGTACTTCTTCTCCGCATGGACATGGCGATAGTGCTGTAAGTTAGATATGCATTTAAGATGGGTTAGGTGATCAAGATAACAATGATCACATGTATATTTTCTAGTACTCATCCCAATCAAGATAATAATGATCACATGGATATTTTCTAGTACTGATCCCAATCAAGATAATAATGATCACATGTATTATTTTCTAGTACTGATCCCAATCAAGATAATAATGATCACATGGATATTTTCTAGTACTGATCCCAATCAAGATAATAATGATCACATGTATTATTTTCTAGTACTGATCCCAATCAAGATAATAATGGTAACATGTATTATTTTCTAGTACTGATCCCAATCAAGATAATAATGATCACATGTATTATTTTCTAGTACTGATCCCAATCAAGATAATAATGATGTCATGTACATATTTTCTAGTACATGTACCATCCCAATCAAGATAAAAATATTTACATGTATATTTTCTCGTACTCATCCCGATCAAGATGATATTGATTATATGTGTATTTTCTAGTACACAAAATTTACCGGTAATAATTTCTATTCACCAAAGTGCAGTTTTAACTTTTTAGCATTTCCAATGCCTTAGAAAGCCTCATTTATTGAAGTCCGATATGGTTCTCACTACTGCCACTTTCAAGACAATCAATTAATTATTGTTTGATGTGACAGGTCCTATCAAACAAAAGTTGACAATCATACCTGGTTGAGGTTCTTCATGGAGGTGAAGAATCGTCCAAGGCGTGGCGTGTATTTACATTTAGGGACGGGGCAGTGGTATCGCATGTCTCTCGGGTCCTGCTTCTCTCCCACCCCACGCTGCTGTAACACCATATCCTGGTCCGTCTGCAGAATGGATAAATAAAAAATATATTTTGTGGAAAAACTGATAGGCGAGTAGTGATAATTTCGTAATGATAACAAAGAAGCAAATATATATTTTGTGGGAAAATCAATAAATGATTAACACGGGGGTTTTATGGGTCTGTAATTTTTCAGTTCTTCCTTTTATTCTATAGTGACTAACAGGCTGTTTTGTTGAAAAGGGGTGGAAAACTTTGCCCCCGAGGCGGATTAATTTCTTCTGTCTCCCACCAAGATAGGGATGTCATTGACATCCTATTTTTGTCGATTCCGATTATAACGATTATTTGTCTCGACATTACGATTTATTTCCCGATTTTATGATGTAATAAAGCCATGCTTTAATCAAGCCAAAAGGCGGGACACAGCTGGAAAAATTAAGTTTTTTTTTTTTTTTTTTTGGGGGGGGGGGAAATATAGCAAATATATATTTTGTGGGAAAATCAATAAATGATTAAAACGGGGGTTTTATGGGTCTGTAATTTTTCAGTTCTTCCTTTTATTCTATAGTGACTAACGGGCTGTTTTGTTGAAAAGGGGTGGAAAACTTTGCCCCCGAGGCGGATTAATTTCTTCTGTCTCCCACCAAGATAGGGATGTCATTGACATCCTATTTTTGTCGATTCCGATTATAACGATTATTTGTCTCGACATTACGATTTATTTCCCGAATTTATGATGTAATAAAGCCATGCTTTAATCAAGCCAAAAGGCGGGGCAAAGCTGGAAAAATTAAGGTTTTTTTTTTTTTTTTTTTTTTTTTTGGGGGGGGGGGGCTGGGGCACATCTCCTACAGTTTAGAATCATTCTATTGCCCAATTCCAGTGTGTCTAGGGACGGGGAGTGATTAACTGTTTCCTGCTTCAATAGTACTGAGGAAATGAAGGTTATATGTACCGTAATCTCCCGCGTATAAGGCGCATCCCGCGTATAAGGCACACCCAGAGTTTCAGAATATGGTCAAAAAAATTAAAAATTCATAACTTTTGTTCTAATGAATGGATTTTCAAAATTCAAAAAGCTATGTGTAGTTTTGACCCCCGTGACCCTCCTGGACCCCAAATGCAGCAGATGAGCTTATATGGGAGTGTAATATATCAAAAGAAAGGTCTTGGTGTCCCCCTTGTGGATCCAATGAGAACTAAAACCCCCCGTATAAGACGCGCCTTATACGCGGGAGATTACGGTATTCCATTGTATTAATGGAACGATAACCTTTAATTTGATACCAAATATGCCTATATAGGCCTCCTATCATGAGATGTTGGGGCATCCAAATTTTTCTTCTTTTTTTTTGTTGTAATATAATTATGTATCGATATAACAGTGATGTCGATACGATATTCATCATTATGATAATAACAATACTTCAATATTGTGGATATCGATGACATCCCTACACCAAGAGTGGTCTGAATTCTTTTGTGAATCTGCTAAAAAATGTCAAGTGACATAACTTCTGTTGTAATCAATGGATTTTCAAAATTTAAACTCCTTTGGGTAGCTAATAGCTCCCCTAACCACATAAAACTATCCTTGAATTTAGGGCAAGCCTTGGGGAAATTTCGGTCTCAACTTTTGCAATCCTTATCCTATAAGGTGTTACGGTAAACTGTCAATTTATTCATCAAAGTGGCCTTTAACAGGTGAAGTTACCCTGTGTGTGTTTTTCTGGTGGTAGGCACTTAGCTCAATGACCTTGTGCACCTTGGTGGTAGGCACTTAGCTCAATGACCTTGTGCACCTTGGTGGTAGGCACTTACCTCAATGACCTTGTGCACCTTGGTGGTAGGCACTAAGCTCAATGACCTTGTGCACCTTGGTGGTAGGCACTTAGCTCAATGACCTTGTGCACCTTGGTGGTAGGCACTTAGCTCAATGACCTTGTGCACCTTGGTGGTAGGCACTTAGCTCAATGACCTTGTGCACCTTGGTGGTAGGCACTTAGCTCAATGACCTTGTGCACCTTGGTGGTAGGCACTTACCTCAATGACCTTGTGCACCTTGGTGGTAGGCACTTAGCTCAATGACCTTGTGCACCTTGGTGGTAGGCACTTAGCTCAATGACCTTGTGCACCTTGGTGGTAGGCACTTACCTCAATGACCTTGTGCACCTTGACCATGTGGAAACGTCGCGCTGACATCTGTGCAAAGATGCGCTCGCATCCCGCCACTCCGCACTTCACGTTGGTTTGACTGCCGATTCGGAGAGTCTCCTCAGGGGGACATACCGCCACGGTGCCCGGGGCTAATGTCTCCATCGCAGGGTGAATGCTGGTTTCCGGCAACATGTACTTGACGCAGGGAACCAGTGAAGGATAGGTCAGGGGCAGCTATCAGGGAAGGTCATTGTGTGTTTGTCTTAGTAGCTATTGCTGAGATGGAGCAGGTTTGATGGCCCTGGAATAAATCATTTAAAAAGATTTTGATGAGAACTGGCTCCAATGAGACAGAAGTATGAAAAGGACATTAAACTGTGAAACTTGTAGAATAATGTGAGAGTTCCGTCCCTCCACCATACACAGACGGATTGATGGGTAACTGGGACAAAGGTAGGGATAGGGCCCAGCAGGGGGTAGGATGGGGTGGGGCTGCTATATATTTTGACAATCCAATACACATCCATCTTCAATTAGATTCTTAGGCTTACCTAGCTCATAACGATTAAAAACAAGACTCAAGTCAAGTGTACCGAGTAACTAGATTTACCTGGCTGGAAATATGGAATACACAACCAGAGACTCTTTGCACGCTGCAATGTGCTATCCCTGCTGCCAGAGGCAGAGTGCTGGTAAGATTGGGCCTAAAACAAAAATTGCTGTGTTCAGGTAACAGGGTTGAAAAAAATTAGGGTAGGTACATAGGGAAAATTTTTTATTTTGGGGAATTTTTTTAGGCCAGCTGTAAATGTTCACACTTACGTAAGGTGAATTTTATGCACACGATCATACTTCCATGTCTCCATAAGTGCCAAAATATAAGATTTTCCACCGAAATGGCCATAAAAAAATCAGGGTAGGGTAAAAAAAGGGTAGGTAGCGTTACATGAACACAATATTTTTCTCCAGGCCTTATATAAATAGTGGAGGCATGGAGTACTGGGTAGGTCTTCAGCTCACATTGACTCAATGGCAACAACTCAGTCTCTCAGTGATTCTCAGTACTAGTGTCAGTATACGTCCGTGCCTCACAGCGCCTGGATGCAGAAGCCTGAGAAGGCGCTGTGTTCCGTGCGTAAAAAATGCCCTTATTTACATTCTACTTTGGCCTGTAAGAGACAGTGCCACAAGATGTGAAACATACAAGCCTAATTCTATGATAATAATCTAGCATTAAATGGGAAAAGACATGCTAATTCCACAAAATAAAACAGCCAGAGATGTTTAAAGTCAGACTAGAATGGCCTTGAGAAACTGTTGGTGGCCATCTTGCTTTTGGGTTGTTTTGATTTGAGACCTGTAGTCTCTAGGCCGAAATACCTGCCTGTTCCCTCAGAGCGTCTACGGAGTATTAGTCTCAAACTTGTGTGTATCAAAACTGCTGAATGTTGGTGTATGACATCAATTTCTACTATCTTAATCAGGGGTAGACACTAACACTGGCCTGGTGGCCAATGGCCAGTAGTTTTGCCTGCGGGCCAGTGATTTCCTTTGAATTTGGCCATTTGGCCAGTAGAAAATATGAAAATACATTGTAATATACTAGAATACTGGCCCGGGTGTCCAAAGGTCCAAAATGTTAGTGTCTACCCCTGTTAATATTTCTTCTTGTCAAGACTTTTGAATACAACTCATTTATAGCAACAGTGATAGTTCTCAATTAAAAAGTGAAGAAGATGATGGCTCAATGATATTTTGCCTCGCTTTGAAATCCAGTGACATCTAGCCACTTTTGGCGGATCCGCATAATACCAGTGCAATATAGCGCTCCCGGCCCCTAGGCCTAGGGGGCCATCCATAAATTACATCATGCAAAATTTGACCCCCCTTCTCCCCCTTGTCATGATTTTTTGCCAATTTTGCAATGCTGAAGGTATCTAGGGAATTTCAGGCTATTGAGGTTTCCCATAATACACTCTGTTCGAGGAGGTTTCCTGTTAATTACCATAATTAGGTCAGTCACATGACCTGCTCTGGCCAATGGCATTGGTCATGTGACTGACCTACTTATGGTAATTAACAATTCAATGGGGTCAAAGGCAAAATTCTCTGCATTCAACCTTGTACAAAATGTATTCATTTTAAAGGTCTAGCCAAGCCTGTTAATGAGCCCTTGTTTGTAAAGATCTTCCAGTAAATAGCTTCAGAATAAGCTTGCAAAGAAAGGAGAGTTTAACACTACCCAGTTTCAGCTTTATCACAGTTTCAAACCTCGACTGCAGCAGACTCACGCAGTGGAGGTATTTCAGTGCCTATATTGGGGGGGGGGGCAGGCCGCCCCCCCCCCTTTTCCTACGACCCTGTAGCCTGACCCCCTCCCCCTTCAGCATGACATCATTTGTGGATGGCTCCTAGGCACTGAGAGCGTGAGCGGGTTTCGGTGTAGTGTCAGTATTAAAGTACTAAGTAACAAGTCTAAGACTAAGACTAAGTCAGTGTCACATTCAGAAACTGGGCGATAATAAGTGATTTTCAATGATTGTCAAGTGATATCTTTAAATCTAACTTATTTTCTTACTCCATTTCTCCACCATCGACAAACACGTGATATATTCTCTTTTATTATGCCCATCAAATATCACAAAATACAAACTAACCTCTAAAAATGAGTCGAATTTGACGGCAAAGAAGCCAGTCCAAAAATGTTGTTGCTAATTTTAGTTCCAATTTCCCACACTAGATGTCGTGACGTCGCATCCCGCTCGTGCGCGGCGAACATCTATCTTTAACGTAATGACGTAACCAACCAGCGAACAGCATGTCAACATTCAAGGCCAAGATGGCGAGGTGTGCGTTCGTCTTACTTTCCATTATTCTAAACGTGCCTTGCTCTTCCTCAAGGCTTTCTCCTCAAAATAATAGCACTGGACTTCTACAGATACCTCTGAAGAACCAGTTGGTAGTCGTCAATTTCGTGCCTAGCGCCGTCGAGGGTTTAATTTGGGAGCAAACTGCGAAGATTTTCTACACGATAGAAGCCGCATCGCCATCGTCCCAAAGCAGCATTTCACCTGTGAAAATCCAAGTTACATCAAGGGACACCAACGTGGCTTCTGTTGAAAAACCAGGAGAAATAACACTGGGTTTAGATTCTAGTTCTAACAGCAGTTCCAATGTGACGTTTATTACAATCAAGGGGAATTTCATTGGGCGGACAGTGTTGACTTTCTCGGTAGCAGAGAAGGAGCTTGGGTCGACGTACGACTGGGCGGCGGCCCAACCCTCCACAGAGGCGGCCACAGAAAAAGGCCCAAGGTCCGATCCTACCGACACGCATGGCCAAGTGTCTAATTCTACTATCAACACACCAGCATTGACCCAAACAGTAGTACATATAAATAGAGAGACAGGGTACGCCCTCAGAGTCCTAGACTTTGAATATCATGTTTCAGTTGTGAGAGAACACAGAGCAGTTGACACTATATTCTTGGTTGTGATAGTGTTGATCATTCTCATGGCCAATGTTGGCATGGGATGTAAAATAGACTTGGAAGTGATAAAAGAAGTGACAAGACGCCCTGTGGCTCCTGCTATTGGTATGGCCTGTCAGTATGTCATTATGCCCTTGGTAAGTATAGGTTTTTGTAAGGCCACACCAAAAAAATTAGTTGGTCTACGGATCGCCCTCTCCATATTTTCGGAATACAAATTTTTTTTTCTCTGAAAAAAATCTTGTCTACGGATTTTGCTCACTTCAGTTTCTACAAGTTTTCTCTTTGTGATGTTTGGCAAAATTAAAAAAAAAAGAAAAGAATTTGTTCGCTCGCCTCAACATTCCAGCAAGGAATCCATTAGATGCTAAAAAAATTCTTAGACAAAAAAAATAAATCGCTCGCTCGCACCATTTTTTCAAAACCAAAATCCATAGACCAACTTATTTTTTTGGTGTGGCCTAAAAAATTTTATTACATCTACTCCGTTACTTGTTGTCTTTTAAAGTATAATTTATTACCGCTATGCCACATATAAAAGAGACCTCAGCCCCGTCTATAAGGATAAAACGGTTTATGTAGCACACAAAAGTTGGTACCCTTCCAAGGAAAAGCGGTGCCAAATTCTCGGCCCAGATCGCGCCCGCCGCTCATTCCCAAAATGTACAAATAATTACGCAATATGAGCCTGGACACTTTCACACAAGGAATCCAGAGGTGGCAGGCCTGGCATCCCGTACTATCGCTCCAGACCAATATGGTCATCTTGTCCGACAACCTCGGTCTGCGTCTTTCCTCTCAGTGGAGGTAGCCTGGGAAATACAGCCAGTCTGCTAGATGTGTATTTCAGTTTAATTACTGTACCCTGTGAATAAGGCGCACTCTGCATATAAGGCACACCCTGAAATGGTGGACATGAGAAGGAAAAAAAAAATCAACATAGCTTTTGTTCTCATCAATGGATTTTTGAAACACATATGACCGTCTCGGAGCTCCCCAAATCCTCCCAGAGTGGTAATTTTAGGGACATTTTATAGAAAAACTTCAATCTTTTTTGCTGATCCTATGAGGCATACTACAGGCTTATCCTCATGTATAAGACGGAGCCGCTAGAATCTAGAACGGGGGGATGGCCGCAAGATTTTGACAATCTGTGGCAGTATAACGATGGCGAATTTTTTGTAAGATAGTCTCTGTAGGTACACTTGTCACTCTAATTTTTGAGAGGGGGAGATAGGACATTATTCATTTTAAATCTACATTTGGTCTCAGCCCTGTCTTCATTAAAGGTCTGATACTACATTTAATCTACGGCTCATGACAAGATTGCATATGACCTTGACCTTCCCATCCGCCCGCTGGTCCAGATTCTGCATATTCGGTATAAGAAGTGCTTTATATGCAGGGTATTATGGTACCCTATTGATGTGGATATAAATCCCTGTTAACTTAAGATGGATGTGTTTTGGGCCTTGTGCTGACTGTGAAATACACAAATGTCAGTGATGCCAAAATGATGGAAACCAAATGACGCTAGCTTTTGTCGGTGCAGAATCCTAATGGCTTGCATACTGTAGGATCTTGGTGATAGAATTTTTCAAAGCGGTCTATTAGAAGCAACAATAGTGCCATTTTTGTGAAGCTGTTTCATATTCAAACTTTTTTCAGTTTCTTTTTTTCAATAGTTTAAAATGTAGGTACCTAAAAAGACAAATATATGGCCTGGGTAAGAGATAAATGGGTTGCGTAAGATGCCAAGGTGCAGGCCACTTTGGCCTTCTGTCAAAATATGGGCATGCCTTGCACACACATTTCTATGGTAAAGGTCTGTCAACAAATTATATCATGCAGTGATGTGACCTAGCCCGCACAAGTAACTCACCAGGGCTGCATTCATGCATCATGCCAACCCTGCAGGATTGATGCACACCCAGAGAGTCGGCCTGATGCTCTGCAAACAGACTCACCAGCACTTCATTGGTGCATCATGCCGACCAATGGGCATGATGCACTCCAGCATAAAGGGTTAAACTGTTCAAAAAAGCATGATGCCTCCCCCCTCCCTTATAAGGGCAGATGGGGGTATATATAGCTGTCTATTGTCTAAAACACGTCCCTGTTCTTGTCACTATGTCTTGTGCCATCTGTCATTTTCACAATAAGCCCATATAAAGACCCCTGTTGCTGTAATGCAGTCTAGATGTGAAAAGTCTTTTGGCATGCAGGTCATTTGGTCAGGCACTCCTGCAGACCTGGAATGATTTTTGCACAGAAAAAAGACCCAAAATGTTTTATACAAGTATTACTGTAATGAAAAAAAGAGAAAATTTTCAAATTTAATCATATCTAAAATTCTAAGCAAATTTGGCAAAATGACAAAGGATTTTCTGTTGTAAAACTTGATATTGGTCTGGTTTTCAGTGACGGATCCAGGATTTTGGAAAAGGGAGGGGCGCACCTTTTATTTAGCCTCAAATTTGGAGCAAATGAACTCTTTAACTACAAATAAAAAGGAGGGGGCCCGCGCCCCCTGCCCCCCCTCCTCATCTACATACCTACCCCGGTGCCCTACAATCACAGCCACTTCAGTACTGTTCTATATATCTTAGTTTGGACGCTGGTTTATATAAAACCCACTAATAGGCATGATGGCTACTTTCTCCCTGGGCAACACCTACTTCCAGGTCCCCATCTTTTCAGTTCTTATCGGTGTATCATGTCGCCAGAACCACCAGCCCAATTTCCAGCCAATATTAAAGTTTCAAATACCCTCGTTATAAGCCGAAATAAGCATCTAGTCCTTGTATAAGCAGCATTTTACTGTGAATTCTCTTATATAAGCCGCACCCTGAGTTAGAGGGGAAGCTATATGCCGCATCTAAGGGTTATCAGTTGTAACCGCTGGTGATCAGCTTCAGCAATGGCCGTGCCAATTGGACAATCCGCTACCTCGGTATTCTATTGGGTTAATCACCCCCTATAAGCCGCACCCTGACTTTGGGCTGATCCCGTATATGCCTCATTCTATTTGGGTTCCGGTACTACAGTAGCTGTGGCTTATACGAGAGAATTTTACGGTATATGAGAGAATTTATGGCTTTCCTCTCAAAACGTTCCACCTTGTCACACTGCCACATGTTGACTACAGGTAAAAAGACATCTTTAAATACCAGAGAAAGAAGCAGAGAGTGACACAGAAAAAGTCTCCTTTTCAGATGTCAGTGATCAGTAATGGAGTCAGAAAAGGACACAATGCTGTCTACCAGAATACACTTTACGCAAAAAGACGTACCGTAAATTCCCTGAAAAGCCACGGCTTATACCAGAACCCAAATCTAAATGCAGCTTATGGCATCAGCCAAAAGAAGGGGTGCAGCTTATAGGGGGATATTTGAAACTATAGAACAGTACTAAAGATGTAATAATGTAGCCCTGGTCGTCATGATGCATCAATGCATCATGCCCATTGGTTGTCATGATGCATCAATGCATTGATGCATTATGACAATGGGCATGTTGCATGAATGGGCATGTTGCATTGATGCATCATGACGACCAATGGGCATGTTGCATGAATGCATCATGACGACCAATGGGCATGTTGCATGAATGCATCATGACGACCAATGGGCATGTTGCATGAATGCATCATGACGACCAATGGGCATGTTGCATTGATGCATCATGACGACCAATGGGCATGATGCATTAATGCATCATGATGACCAATGGGCATGTTGCATTAATGCATCATGACGACCAATGGGCATGTTGCATTAATGCATCATGACGACCAATGGGCATGTTGCATGAATGCATCATGACGACCAATGGGCATGTTGCATTGATGCATCATGACGACCAATGGGCATGTTGCATGAATGCATCATGACGACCAATGGGCATGTTGCATTGATGCATCATGACGACCAATGGGCATGTTGCATTGATGCATCATGACGACCAATGGGCATGTAATGGAGTCAGAAAAGGACACAATGCTGTCTACCAGAATACACTTTACGCAAAAAGACCTACCGTAAATTCCCTGAAAAGCCACGGCTTATACCAGAACCCAAATCTAAATGCAGCTTATGGCATCAGCCAAAAGAAGGGGTGCAGCTTATAGGGGGATATTTGAAACTATAGAACAGTACTAAAGATGTAATAATGTAGCCCTGGTCGTCATGATGCATCAATGCATCATGCCCATTGGTTGTCATGATGCATCAATGCATTGATGCATTATGACAACCAATGGGCATGATGTAATAATGCATTAATGCCTCATGACGACCAATGGGCATGATGTAATAATGCATTATGACAACCAATGGGCATGATGCATTCATGCATCATGACAACCAATGGGCATGTTGCATTAATGCATCATGAAGACCAATGGGCATGTTGCATTAATGCATCATGACGACTAATGGGCATGTTGTATGAATGCATCATGACGACCAATGGGCATGTTGCATTAATGCATCATGACGACCAATGGGCATGTTGCATTAATGCATCATGACGACCAATGGGCATGTTGCATGAATGCATCATGACGACCAATGGGCATGTTGCATGAATGCATCATGACGACCAATGGGCATGTTGCATTGATGCATCATGACGACCAATGGGCATGTTGCATGAATGCATCATGACCACCAATGGGCATGTTGCATAAATGCATCATGACCACCAATGGGCATGTTGCATGAATGCATCATGACGACCAATGGGCATGTTGCATTGATGCATCATGACGACCAATGGGCATGTTGCATTGATGCATCATGACGACCAATGGGCATGTTGCATGAATGCATCATGACGACCAATGGGCATGTTGCATTAATGCATCATGACGACCAATGGGCATGGTGCATGAATACATCATGACGACCAATGGGCATGATGCATTAATGCATCATGACGACCAATGGGCATGTTGCATTAATGCGCTTATGACGGACAAGTATACAATTGGCAGAGGAAAGAATGCACCTGAATTGGAATATTGCCAATTTCATCTAAAATTACAATTTCCACTTCTAATTGTTAGCACTGCCTAGTATCTGAAGATTTATAGTTGTTGCAGAAATCTTGTCATTAACACTGGCCAAAGTGGTCTGCATCATGGCATCTTACACAGGCCATCTACCCCTAACGGTATCATAGGTATCCATAGATAATTTGTATAACTGAAAAGAATTTTGAAAATATCTGAATACAAAACTAAATTTGCCCTATCTTCGCTTCTAATAGGGTGATTTGAAAAATTCTTTCAGCCTGCGTCCTAAAGCCCTTCGTCAACATTATGCCGAGCCAATCGAAGTTGATTGATGTATCATGACGACCAATGCATTAGCAGCCCTTTAGTTTTTATAAGGATACCATAGTATGGCTAGATAGGGTAGATTCACATGACCCCCACACTTAGCCCTCACCTATTGTCCTCCATTCCTAATGTGTGTTGTCACATGTCGCACCCTCCCGACCCCCTCCTTATCATTATAAGTATTATCCCAGCATGTGTAGCGTCAGGCTCGGTCCTTCCAGCCCAACGTACCAGAAATCCTCTCGTATTTGCCGCACCCTCGTATAAACTGCACCCCTGACTTTGGGGGAAGCTACAGGCTGCACCCAAGGCTTGAAAATGGTCAGTTCAGTACTGTTTTAGTGTCAAATACCCTAGTGTAAGTCGCACCTTGACTTTGGGAGAAGCAATAAGCTGCAATAAGAATCTGGGCTCTAGTATAAGCCATGGCTTATATGAGAGAATTTATGGTACCGTAAATTCTTACCCTCATATAAGCCCCACCCCAGAGGGAACTAAAAGCCTCACCTGTTGCTTAAAAATTATAGTTTTAGTACAGTTTTTTAGTGCCAAATACCCTCCTATAAGCCACACTTAACCGAGGGAACTTACGGTACTAGGGCCTGGACCCAGATGTTGAGATCTGTGCCAAGTGGTGGTGCAAATTAGATGAACACTTGGTGGCCAGCAAAGGGCCCAGTACAGATCCACATTAACAGAGATTCTCATATAGATTCCATGGGGTGATTTATGATAAAATGGTGTTCCCTAATAAATAAGAGTATAAGCAGCGGCTTATGAATTTGTAAAAAATTCCAAGCAAGCTACAAACTCAGGGTGTGGCTTATACGCAGGATACACCTTGAACATGTGAGATCCCCCCCGCCCTGTAGTGAACCTTCTAACATACAAAATGTATGCACACACAGTCTGGCAGATAAATGAATCTGACCCAGATGATCTTTCCCAGAACTGCTGCAAATGTTAAAAGTTGGAACATGAGGACAAATTAGACACATCAAATTGATAGCATCACTTTTTTCGCCCCTCGACGCTGACAGTTTCCAGTTAATGTCCAATATGACCATGACCAGTCTGGAGCCTTGATGTAGCGTCAACATAATTATCGTTAATCAAATTAAACATGATCTTTATGTGGAATAATGACGGACAGGGTGGGTTATAAATTGTGTATAGAGAGTTGACCTCAGTGATAAATGAGTAGTTAATGTGTGTCATGATCGTGTGAATAGTTCTGTGATGTGTCTGTGTGGAGTACTCCTCCGAGCATCGCGAAATGTATAGTTTGATAAATCAAAATGGTTGGCTAAATGCTGTTAAACTATGAGTGTACATGTATTATACATGAAAGAAGTGAGTGACCCATCATGTTAGCATATAACCACACCAGGTTACCTCAGCTACCTACCAGTTTACCTTAGTAACTCACCATTAGTAACTCGCCAGGTTACCTTAGTAACCCAACAGGTTACCTTAGCCACAAACAGTAACCTTAGCAACACACAGTTACCTTAGTAACCCAACAGGTTACCTTAGCCACAAACAGTTACCTTAGCAACACACAGTTACCTTAGCAACACACAGTTACCTTAGCAACCCACCAGGTTACCTTAGCAACACAAGGGTTACCTTAGCAACACAAGGGTTACCTTAGCAACCCCCGAGGATAACTTAGCAACCCACCAGGTTACCTTAGTAACCTACCAGGTTACCTTAGCCTCAAACAGTTACCTTAGCAACCCACCAGGTTACCCTAGCAACACACAGTTACCTTAGCAACCCACCAGGTTACCTTAGCAACTCACAGGCTTACCTTAGCAACACAAGTGTCACCGTAGCTACCCACCAGGTTAACTTATTATCCCATCAGGTTACCTTAGCAACACACAGGGTTACCTTAGCAACCCACCAGGTTACCTTAGCAACACACAGGGTTACTTTAGCAACCCACCAGGTTACCTTAGCAACACACAGGGTTGCCTTAGTAACCCACCAGGTTACCTTACCAACACATAGGGTTACCTTAGCAACCCACCAGGTTACCTTAGCAACACAAAGGGTTACTTTAGCAACCCACCAGGTTACCTTAGCAACACACAGGGTTGCTTTAGCAACCCACCAGGTTACCTTAGCAACACACAGGGTTGCCTTAGTAACCCACCAGGTTACCTTAGCAACACACAGGGTTACCTTAGCAACCCACCAGGTTACCTTAGCAACACACAGGGTTACCTTAGCAACCCACCAGGTTACCTTAGCAACACACAGGGTTACTATAGCAACCCACCAGGTTACCTTAGCAACACACAGGGTTACTTTAGCAACCCACCAGGTTACCCTAGCAACACACAGGGTTGCTTTAGCAACCCACCAGGTTACCTTACCAACACATAGGGTTACCTTAGCAACCCACCAGGTTACCTTAGCAACACACAGGGTTACTTTAGCATCCCACCAGGTTACCTTAGCAACACACAGGGTTGCCTTAGTAACCCACCAGGTTACCTTACCAACACATAGGGTTACCTTAGCAACCCACCAGGTTACCTTAGCAACTCATCAAATCACAGGGGGTCACTGATTCATGTAAAATCCATGGCTTTTATTTCATGTGAACACTCAATTGACACGGTGTTACAGTGCTGATCCACATGCTCCGCATGCAATAACATCTCGATCCCCACTCCTGGTCATGTGACTTATTTAGATGCTAAATTCATTGAATTTAAGCATTTTTTCATCAATATAACATGAAATAGATGTTGAATGACCGTGAGATCCATTGTCATTGATCCACCCTGAGGGAGAGGCTCCCCCAGGATGGATCGATAACAATGGATCTCACGGTCATTCACCTCTACGTATATATCCCCTGGAGTATGTAATATAGACAATGTGTGAAGATTGTGTTAGCTCCAAGCAGGACTAGAACTGATGTCTGGTGACTTTCTCTCATTCAATGGTCTTGGTCACCCCCTTGTGGATTTGGGGATAACTAAAACCCCTCGTATAAGACGCGCCTTATACGCGGGAAATTATGGTAGATCGGATTTTATCAACATGTATTTTGCAAGGAAAATATTTTAATAGTTACAATGACTGACGATAAGTCACGGAGGCCCTAGGGTGGGTCGTGGTGATTCATGCACAACTGAAATGACCAAAAATTTGCCCAAAATATGTGAATTCTTCTAGGATCGGCCCTGTTAGCTAGGTAGGGTCGGGTTACCTGGAACAAACAATTTATTTACTTTTGGCCAAATGTCGAGTAGTGATTGGTGTCTATAATGTGTCCATCTAAGTGTGTAGGTGTAGGATGTGCCTTAGGTACCAGGTGACACTAGGTGGTCACATGACACACCTGCAGGTGTCAATCAGTACACCACACCAGCTGACCTTGATTTGACCTTCACCTCTAGTTACCATGGTTACAGTGGTTACAGATCATCATGGTACCTGTGGTTTCTACCTTTAACCCTTTAAGTGCATCCCATTGGTCGTCATGATGCACCAATGAAGTTTTGGCGAGACTGCTCGCCAGCACTTCATCGGAACATCATGACGACCAATGAGCATGATGCACTTTGGCATGATGCTTCAATGAAATACTACTGAGCAGTCTTGCTAGCACTTCATTGATACATAAGGACAGCGGTCCTTAAAGGGTTAATTGGCTTGTTGGCTCTTCGATGCTTCATGCCATTTGGTGGTCATACGTCATGCTGCCCCTATGCTTCCAAAAGGTGGCCATGATGCTCTAATTCAGTGCTGGTGAGTTCAGTCTTGCCAGCACTGTACTATGAAAGGTCCGCTAATGCCGGAGTGCATTATGTTCAGTGATCGGCATGATGTACCTGTGAAGTGCTGACGAGTCTGTATGATGCGTAACTGCATCATTTGCCTTTAAAGGATTGCATGGTTAAGCCTTAAAAGAGCCCATGGTGCCTTGGGCACTTCTGATGCATCTTTCCGTATTTGCGAGTTACTCACCAAGACTGGCTTCATACATCATGACCACCCCAGGGGTTGATACGCTTGGTCCTTGGAGGGTTGACATGACGCATCAAAAGGTGCCTCATGTGTGCATAATGCGACCAATTGGCATAATGGCATAATGCACTACAGCATTGGGGGCCCTTATAAAGGTGAAAGCCCCACTCTCTTGATAGAAAGTGCTTTATTTACTGCATATTCCGTACACGCAATGCCGAATGAAGAGAAAAGCTCTGCTCTATACACCGAGTGTTGTTCAGGTGCATTCACTGCTGGTTGCCAATACAATTTGCACTTATTACGTAGACCCTGACATCTTTACTCTCCTCGACCCTGGAACAGCCGAATAGTGCATTAACACATTATGCTGGTTTGTCATAATTTTAGGGCCGCTAATGAAGGAACGCATCATACCCATTGGTCGGCACCAGTGATGCACCAATGAAGAACTGGCGAGACTCTCACCAGCACTTCATTGTTGAACTCAAATTACTGTAAACGTGCAGCTAAATTTTCGCACATCTGGCATGGAAAGATGTATTCACGCAATCATATTTTCATGCACCCACAGGCTTGGTGATACAGTGAGTATTTTATTGGCCCAGGTCTACCTGGGCTATTGGCAGCGCCTTTTCAGCCAAAAACTGACGATCATGAATTGGAACTTTAGATGGGACTTGCTCATTGAAATTGGGGGATAATTAAACAAAAAATCATGAAAACATGTTCTTTAGGATCTAGTCTTTCATTGCACATGCACAATGCCTGGAAAAAAATTCTTTAGCTATGAAAAAAGCTGAAGAAAAAACCTGACATGTTTGACCTATTTTCTCACGAAAACGAGGCTCCATAGGATTGCATTGCGCGGTCATTTTCGGTGGTCGACAGGGGGTCAAAATAACACACTGACTCCTATGGGAATTGGGCAATTAAGACGCTTTTTTTTTTCAGCGGGTAAGATGTTAAGACCGTTTATATAGGAGTGTGTAAATCGGACCCCCATGTTTTTGTTATGTCGACCGCCTCACTTCCGGCCTGGAGACTTGACGCATGCGTGCAGTCAGATTTTTATGAATCAGACGCCCCCTGCGCCTTATACAATCAGCCCAAAGTCTGGGTGTGTCTTATAGGCAGGGAATGTTTACTATAGAACAGTAGTAAACCTTCAAAAATCGGCCCCCAGATTTTCCTTCAACTCGGGGTACGTCTTATATGCGAGCTGCGCCTTATATGTGGGAGATTACGGTATTATAGTAGTAGTTGTCTATAGCTTTATGTTGTATGCTCTACTTCACCTCAGACACATTAACTTTTTAACCCTCTAAGGGAGGGGGGGGGCTGGTGGGTTTGCTTGTGGATGCGCAAAATCAATTCTGGCCCCCCCCTCTCGAGGGTCAAAATGTTTTTAAACCTCACCCCCTGAAGGACCGAAAATTGCGTGCCTATAGTAGCGCGCTGTCTTTTTCGCTGAAACTCAGTGAAATTATTTTGACCCCCTGATCAAGGTGTGGAAAAATTCTCACCCCCCATGGTCAAAGGGTTGAAAAAATTCTGATCCCCCCCATCAAACCCACCAGCCCCCCTTCCCCTGTTGTTAGTAAAATGATCACTCCCTAAGGGCAGCTAGCGCAGGAGTGCATCATGCCCATTGGTCGTCATGATGCACCAATGAAGTGATAAGTCAGGGGTAGACGCTAACTTTTTGAGCCCTTGGCCACCCGGGCCCACAGCTTTAGAAATCTATGGGCCCACATCTAAATCTGCGGGCCCAGTACATGTTTTCACTTAATAGGGGTATTGAAAGCTTACCCTGACATTTTGTAATGTCCAGTGTTACCGTAATCTCCTGCATACAATGTATGAATGTAACTGTGGCGAGTTACTCGCCAGATGCATTCATACATTGTGATGACCAATGGGCATGATGCATTAATGCACAGCCGTTAAAGGGTACTAGTGGCTTTGCCACTAGAGTTTGGGGCAGTAGCATCAAGAGGAAACTATGCCTACTGTTCACGGCAACCTGTGCCTAATTTTCCAGACAAACTATGCTTACTTTTCATGACAAACTATGCCCCTTTTGCCACTGGGGCAATAATTTTTGGAGGTTTGAATTTTAAATTTCTCTGGAACTACTCATCAGATTTTAACATATGAGCTATCATATTAAAGCTCTCGGAGAGCATGATTCAGCTGATTGATTGCTGAGAGCATTTCTTTATAAGGGGAATCAGGCAGAGCCCTGATCTCTTTGAACCGAGATCCAAGATGACGGACATTACAGAAAAAATAGCTATGACGAATTTGAGGCTAGAGATTATTGTGTTAAATGATATTTTCTTTCATTTGCTATTGAATCTTTTGATTTTGTTTATAAGGATAAGCACTATTGGATAAGGATACCTTAAATTATTAATATTCTTAAAATTTTAGAGAAAAATCGAGTCAATTTTGAAAAAAGTATATATTCTTATCGAACCTCTTTTGGTTTATCTGTTCCTGGCAAGCAGTCAAGCTTATTTTAATGGGGTGTAGACCAGCGACAAACTAATACCTTTTTATATATAGGGTAAAAAGTCAACAGCCGGTAGTGCATGGGGGGGGGGGGTGACTGTTGAAGGGACCCATCTCATATATTTCATAGACCAGCTGGAGGAGGGATGCATCAATGAAGTGCTGGCAAGTCTGCTTGTCATCACTTCATTGAAGTATCATACTGACCCCCCCCCCAGGAGTGTATCAACCCCATAGGATTACCTTCAAGGCAAGTTACCCGCCACGGCTGTGTTTATGATAGAGTAAGGTGATACTGTATTTCATGTGACAGATACATGCTAGATTTTATTGTGAGGACCAAGTTGAAGACTCATTCTCCACGGTCCGTTTCTCCACCGTGACATCATCAAAATGTCATCAACCCCCTTAATCCGCAACGAGTCTAACATTCATGTGTGAGCTGCAACTTATATGCAAATTACAGTAAATTCTGATGTGTAAGCCACACCTGTGTATAACCCACACCCTTTGTTTGTGGAGAAGTCAAAAAGATTTGAAATAGTATAACTTTTTTTCTAATGAATGGATCTTCTATGTTCTAAATATTGGGTATGTGTAAGATCTAACCCCTATCCCTAGCCTCCCTCCACCTAGCCTCCCCCAGCTGCGTCTGGTTCATATAGAAGCCATGGCTTACATGCCATGAATATGAATGACCCTTGCTGTTGAAATGGCTTCAATCACTTTGTTACAACATGATCTTGTTTCATCCACAGTTGGCGTTTGCAATCATCAAGATCCTGGGGCTGCGGGGTGGTGTGGCACTGGGGATGTTTGCCACTGGCTGTGCGCCCGGGGGAGGCGCGAGTAACATGTATGCCTACCTGCTGAAGGGCGACGTGTCTCTCTCCGTTACCATGACATTCTTTAGCACCATGGCTGCCTTAGGTAAGTTACCATAGTGATGTATTGTTACCATAGTTACCATGACCTTCTTTAGTACCATAGTGATGTATTGTTACCATAGCGATGTATCGTTACCATAGTGATGTATTGTTACCATAGTGATGTATTGTTACCATAGTGATGTATTGTTACCATAGTGATGTATTGTTACCATAGTGATGTATTGTTACCATAGTGATGTATTTGTAGTATAGCGGTAGAGTAATCTAGATGTGTACTAAAGAAGAGGGCACCACCTCTCAGTGTAAGAGAGAGAGGAGGGGTCCGGGTGCCTAGCCTCCTGCTAAATATAGACTTGGTGAGCAGTTCAGTGGAGGAGTAGCTCACAGGGAGATAGGAGCAGACACACAGGGAGAGGAGTAGTAGCAGGAGCTGTAGGAAGTAGCAGAGAAGAGCAGCTCCCTCATAGGGACCATACTGTGTGTGTACCAGTGAGCAAATAAATGGAATCCTTGAACCTGGTTTGTCTCGGATTGTGTTAATGGTCATAACCTGTCACAATTAACTACACAACAGTATTGTTACCATAGTGATGTATTGTTACCATAGTGATGTATTGTTACCATAGTGATGTATTGTTACCATAGTGATGTATTGTTACCATAGTGATGTATTGTTACCATAGTGATGTATCGTTACCATAGTGATGTATCGTTACCATAGTGATGTATTGTTACCATAGTGATGTATTGTTACCATAGTGATGTATTGTTACCATAGTGATGTTTTGTTACCATAGTGATGTATTGTTACCATAGTGATGTATTGTTACCATAGTGATGTAATGTTACCATAGTGATGTATTGTTACCATAGTGATGTATTGTTACCATAGTGATGTATTGTTACCATAGTGATGTAATGTTACCATAGTCCTAGGTAAATGCCATGTGTAAAAGGCTGGCTTGCAGTTGTATCTACTCAGTAAAACTATATAAAAAATATAAGGTTCTGTTTGCGGACACTGTCTGGGGCACTTGCCGGGCCCCTCTGATTTCTGTATAAATTAAACTAGTAAAGCAACTTATATCGTAAATTCTCTCGTATAAGCCGTCACTTAGGAATGAGCTATAAGCCGCACCTGAGGCTTAAAAATTGACAGTATGGTACGTTTATTGTGTCAAATATCCCATATATGCCACACGCTGACTTTGGGCACATTCTATAAGCCGCACCTTGGCTTTGGTTCTGGTACAAGCTGCAGCTTTATGAGAGAATTTACAGTAGGTGAGGCACTATTGTCAAGAATAGTATAGGTTCCCTAGGATGTGTTACTCCATAGAGTACTATAGTGCAAGCCACCCCCCTCTACCCCCCCTTGTAGGATTAGGGGGTTTATAGAGATGTCAGGAATCTTTATCTTTATGTAGATTGAGGTATTGACTTTGATTATCATGTTGCATCTATAAAAAGTCCTAATCATTTTTAATATAACTTTTGTACATTTTTAAAATATTATCATCATCAAACCTCCTTTTTAGGTACTTTTGGTCAGATTTTGAGAATCAAGATCACAAATTTTGGATTCAGCGGGATTTTTTGGTATAGGTGGCCCCTTGTTTCCATTTGATATCACTCTGATAAAGATTCCTGACATCTCTATAAACCCCCTAATCCTACATAGGACTCAATACTGAACACAAAATGGAGCCTACTTTTAAGGGGGGGGGGGTAGAGGGGGGGGGCTGTTACACTGTGACCATAGGTAAAGCTCTGAGTTTCACCTCCTATCTATTGAAGCTTCTTGCTATGGTGAGTACATTATAAGTCCGGCTAGACTCGTAGATTTATGAGATGCTCCAATAACCCAGTGGACAATTGTGTTACCGCGCGTTACCATAGCACCCTAACAACCATTGTTATGAGCCATTAGAGAATTTCGGTCAAGCTAATTCTGAGAATTACACATGATGTTAAGTAATAAATAGGTAGGAAGCCAGCTGGGAGTGCCAGACTGACTGATATGATATCACTTTAATATTACAAACGCCGTAAATTTACACGTAAAAGCTTCACTCTGACTTGAGGCACATTCCTAAATAAGCAGCCTCGTGTGTCAGCCGTGGCCTATACGCAGAAATGTACTTTATTACATAGATAGGAAGCCAGCTGAACACACTCAAAGTTCACACCATAAAAAACCTGCTGTCCACACCAAAAAATAAACCATTGATACAACTTTTTTTTGTCATTTTATAAGCTCCTGTCAACATGAATATCGTGAATGTTGATGAATTTTAATCTTAATACATGTACTTAAATTTCAGTTGTTAGTAAGTCATTTTGACCTGAAGGTCTGCATTTTCAGCAGGAAAAGTTCATTAAACAGCAATATTAACTTCTGTTCTAATTGATGTATTTTCAAAATTCAAAATTACACGGGTAGCTAATGGCACACTGATGGTGAATTCGACACCGAATCGCAGCAGTGAAAATGACACCGGCTGCCCACCTGGGAAAACCCCTGAGCACTGACTGATATCTAATCTATACTGTTACAAAATAAAACAACCGTTACAAAATTCAAAATATGATATTACTGTTCGTCTGCATATTTCAAGCTTTGCAGGAGAAGCAAAAGAAGGGATACAATTACTTAGCGTGTTCCTTAGTGGGCACCCCTGCTGAAGCTGATACCTTGCGAGATAAGGACTGATAACAGCGAGCTGATGGGTACCAGGTATTATGTAATGCACCCTGAAAAGTCGGCACTGAATGAAAGGAATTTTCTCATTGGTCAATAATGTATCCCGCTAAGTCGGAATAGCACAGACTTGACACAACCTTGTTGCATTGGATCCTCTGGACACCAATATCATAGATAGAGCTTCAATACCGTAATCTCCCGCGTAGAAGACGCGCTGCGCGTATAAGACGCACCCCAAACTCAGCACATGCATTTTCGCGTATAAGACGCACATTTTAAGGCTGAAATTTGTAAGATTAGTACATTTCTATAGTAAAATTACCCCTCGTATAAGACGCACCCCAAACTTGAGGAAATCCTTTAAGACCCAGTAGGGATTTGTTTGGCGTAGAGGACGCGTCTTATACACGAGAGATTACGGTACTTTCATAGAGGGTAGAGAAGGGGCAACAGAAGAAAACTCAATTTTGTCAAAATGTCAGTTACAGCCTTGTTGCACTGAGGCGACGCATTGTACCTCACACATAAGATGTGGCTTATAATGAGGATGGCCGCCTGGTACGCCTTGTACAACGGTCCAAAAGTCAGGGTGCACCTTATAGGTGGGGTACATTTTCATTAGATTAGTACAGTAAAATCGCGTTATAACAAAGTGCTTGGGAGAAGCAAAAAAAAATCGTTATAAACGAATATCGTTGTAACCGAATCATGTGGTTATAAGGCATTGATAAGTTCATAACACAATATAGGCGGTTGTAGAAGCCCTATCACACATACTGACACCTCTCAGGTCTCCCCACTGAGGGTACAAGAGAAGCTTTTGAGGTCATTGTAAGGCCAGTTAGACTGCTGTACAAGCCCAAAAAATTCTTTGTAAACGACTTAAGGCCATGATAAGTTTGTTTTAAAGGGATTCTTTATTATAGAAATGTATGAGGCTGGATTGGTACAATGGAATTTGTTTGTTACCGGTATTAACAAAAATTCGTTGTAGCAGGATTCGTTGTAATGGAGTTTTACTGTATCAGGGTGCTCAAAATAAGCCCAGGTGCGCCTCATAGCATGTCTTTCAAATCAAAGGTGATATGGTTGTACACGTAGGTACTATGGGACTACCAGCACTGTACTATAATTGTCATTAGCTACGCAATTCCCTGTTTTACCTGATCAAGTCTGTGGGTCGGGTGCAAATAGTGTTTATTGTTATCACAAATTACAATTATCGTTGTTCCTTGCATATACCTTAATTGGCTCAGGGCCCCCCTTGATTCTATACCGCCGGGTTAGCGGTGGTGTTTAAAAGTGAACAAAAGCCAATTTTTCATTTTACATTTTCTATAGGAAATATAAGTTATGCATTGATAAAATTGTTATAAATGATTAGTTTGTCTGTATTTTCATGCAAAAAAAAATCTAAACATGCACTCATCTATTTACCATGATTATTTTCAAATAAAAAATCACTTTTGAATGATTCTACAATCCACTACCCCATAGGCTTAGGTCCAGGCCCAACTTTTCTCTTGGCCTTTCTCTCTTTATTCTTATATGATTGAACAAAAGCGTCTAAATGTGAGACGCTTTTGTTCAATCATACAAGAATTTTCAGATGCTTGTCACTAACTCCAAGTGATTCGACTTTTGACCTGCTCAGGTGAGTAGATTAATGAGGGGTCCGGGGTGGCCCAAGCTACACATAGGTTTTTGAATTTTGAAAATTCATTCAGTAGAACCAAAGTTATGAATTTTTCATTTTTTTGAGAATTTTCCAAAACTCTAGGTGTGCCTTATACGCGGGCTGCGCCTTATACGCGGGAGATTACCCTAGTCTATTCGTAAGAAATTAGTCAATATTTAACAAGTGCTGCTTCCTGTGACCCTCCAGGGTTGATAGAGGGTTTTATGGTACCTATCCTGAGCCTTCTGTGCTTCAATGTACAACGCACAATTTTTCTCTCGTACAAGCCGGGGCTTATACCAGAATCCAAATCAAAATTAGGCTTATATGATCAGCCAAAAGAAGGGGTACTGCTTATAGGAGGGTATCTAGCACTATAGAACAGTACTAAAACTACAATTTTTGAAGCAAAAAAAAAGAGGCTTGTAGCTCCTTTAAGGTCGGGGATGCGGCTTATATGAGTTTTCGACTTATATGAGAGAATTTACGGTAAGCCACACCTTATATACGTGAATGTGAGGCCTACTGTGGGTTGTATGTCGCCACTCAGTAACTTTACAAGGAGCCAGATCTTAAAACTCGCAAATTTCTACATTCTCTTGTATTAGCCACACCCTTGTATAAGCCACACCCCCAGTTTTGGGATGGGCCAATGCTTGAAAATTGGCAGTTCAGTGCTATTTTACAGTGTCGAATACCCTCGTATATAAGCGGCACCCAGGGTTTTGGAGAAGCTAGAAGCTGCAATAAGCATCTGGGTTCTAGGGGTCAATTACGAGTAGCCAAATCTTAAAACTCAACAAATGGGCCTCAGATAGTATCAATGAATGTACATTAAATCACACATTTTCCTATCTTATTTCCGCAGGTTTGATTCCGTTCTGGCTGTTCACCCTGGGACGAGTGATTCTTGATGACTACTCTTCGCGTATCGTCATTCCGTATGCCAACATCATCTACTCCCTCCTACTTATCCTGATCCCGGTGGGGGTCGGTATTCTCCTGCAGCGGTTCCGCCCAGCCTGGTCCAAACAGGTGCTCAAAACACTGCGGCCGGTGTTCTGCTTCTTCATCATCTTCGTCTTCACCTTTGGGGTCTATGTCAATCTCTTCATCTTCCGCTTGTTTACCCTGAAGCTGGTCGTCGCTGGGATCCTCCTGCCTTATGTCGGGTTTGTGTTGGGTGGATTGATAGCGTTTGTCAGCCGGCAGAGCTGGGAGAGGATCAAGACGATCGCCGTGGAAACTGGGATTCAGAACACGGGTGTGGCCTTCCTGGTCGTGACCTTCACTTTGCCCAAACCAGAAGCTGACCTCTCGTTGGTCTCCCCGATCATCGTCTCCACCTTCACCCCGATCCCCATGCTCATCGCCATCGGAATCATCGAGTGGAAATCGAGGCGGAATCGAGCAGAGGCCAAGAAAAACGGCCTCCCGGTGACAGAGATGGAGGCTGGGGATGGGGAGGAAGCCACATTTGATCAAAAACTTGCCTTGAATGGGAATACAGATGCTCACCCGGGGGGTGATCATAAAAAGCATGTTCTGAATAGTAATAATACGCCGGCCGCCGATTACCCACTCATGGAAGACCAACATAACCATACCTTGAACCCGTCCTGAGTATAAACACTGCGTACGCGTGTGGCAGTGTATCTGGTTGTTAGAACTGACTTGTTGAGTGAGTGATGTATATAGAGAGAGTGGTTTTTGTATACATTGTTCATTGTTATAACCCATTTTGTGGTACTGGTGTCTACAGTGATATATATATATGATAGTTAATTCTCACTGGTATAAAAGTGAGGCTGTTTATATGATGGACATGTAATGGTGATATTAATCCTTGACCCATTTAAGGCCGCTGATGCAGAAGAGCATCATGCCCACTGGTCGTCATGATACACCAATGAAGTGCTGGCGAGACTGCTCGCCAGCACTTCATTGGAGCATCATGACGACCCTCCGGGAGTATATGTATCATTACCATTAGTTGGCATGATGCATGAATGCAGGCCGGGTGAGTAACTCACCAATGCTAGATTGATGCATCATTCTGATGCTATATGGTTGATACAGTCCTGGAGGGTCGGCATGATGCACCAATGAAGTGCTGGCGAGCAGATTCCCCAGCACTTCATTGGTGCATCATGCCGATCATGATGCACTCCTGCGTTAGTCGGCCCTGAATGATGCATCCATGCAGTGTGCTAACTGTGCGGAGTAGAATGGCATGATGCGCCAATGCATCGCATGATGCACACAAAGCAGTACCGGATATTGTTTGGCCCGCACTGCATTGTGGTATGAATGCTGATGAGTATCAGTGACCTCCGGGTTGACGTAGCATGCTATATACTTTATCTACATGAGATATTTTGTATAGACCTGAGAGTGATTTATATATGAGGTGATACATATACGTGCCACCTCAGATCATTATATATTGTCAAAATATAGAGGATATATCTTATAGTGAAGTATATGTTAAATATACAAGTACCGTAATCTCCCGCGTATAAGGCCCGTCTTATACTGGGGTTTTAGTTCTCCCTGGATCCACAAGGGGGACACCTTTCTTTTAATATGTGACACTCCCATGTTACCCAATCAGCAGCATATGGGGTCCAGAGGGGTCCAGGGGGTCCAAGAAACACACAGCTTTTTAAATTTTGAAAATTCAGCCAGTAGAAAAGAAGTTCTGGCCAATTCCTGAAACTCTAGGTGCGCCTTATAGGCGGGGTGCGCCTTATACGCGGGAGATCACGGTATTGCCCTTTAAATAAAACCCTGTAAGGGCTGCTGATGCATTAATGCATCATGTCCTTTTCTCATGATTCATTAATGAAGTCCTGACAAGCATCTTATGCATCATGCCCATGCTACAGGGTTGATCCCGGAAGGTCGTCAATGAAGTATCATTGGTGCATCATGTCGACCAATGGGCATGATGCACTCCTGCATCAGTGCATCATGTCGACCAATAGGCATGATGCACTCCTGCATTATTGGCCCTTAAAGGGTCCAGTGCTGCATAATGCATCATGGTTAATTTGTCGTCGGTAAGCGCCATTGACACAGGGATGTAAGTCTTCAGGTTTTATCAGGATTTCCTGATTTCTGAAAATTTTGAATGATATGTATTTTCCTGATACGAGTGGTAAGGAGGGCTGTTTGGAAAAATAGAAGGGTTTTATGTCAAGAAAGTGTATGGCTTCCTGATTTTTGATCATGCCTGACTTACATCCCTGTTGACATAAGTACGAGTACTATGGCAGCTGTATACTGTGCATCATGGTAATCCTGCGGGAGGGAGTGTATCAACCTGGTAGGGTAAGCTGGACTATCAGATGAGGAATGAGCATGATACATGGAGAACCTGGATATTACCCTAAAAACCCTGGTCATGAGCCGACCCACGGCATAAGCCAGGGGTAGACTTTCAGGAAATGTTATACAGGGTTCTCCTCACACTGTAATGACGCCGGTGGGCCGCCGGCGTGATTTTTACTGCCGCCGGTGTGATTTTATCTCAGAATCACCGCCGGTGGAATTTACGGTGTGATTTTACATGCTGCGGAGAACCCTGGTTATAGGCTGATTTCGGGGTAAAAACCACAGTCATGAGTCTGCAGTAGACTTTGGCAATAAATTAAAAGCCAATTTTACCCAAAAATAATGGCTTATGACTGGAGCTTTACGGTGCCTTGAAAATCCTGCACATCTAGAAGCAGCACTCGTATATATAAGCAGTGCCCTAACTAGGCTGACTTAAAGAGACGGCTGGAAGAAGTGCGGATCCACGACTTTGAAAAGGAGGGGGTGCGCCCTCGTTTAGCCCGTATTTCTGGCTAAATTTCAAAATAACCTCTATAAACAACAGAGAAAATTCTCTCGTATTAGCCGAACCCTTCTTTGGGAGAAGTTTTAACCCTGAGCCAAGGCTTGAAAATTGTCAATTTATGACTCTTTTATAGTGTAAAATACCCTCGTATTAGGCGCACCCTGACCTTGGGTTATTCCCAAGAGCCTCTTTGTTATTTGGATTCTGGTATTAGCCACGGCTTACGGTATATTTTATATGATGCAGAAGGGCTCTAATAACTATAAATGTTTTGCGGTATTCTGGCTATTACAGTCCCAATATTTTCTGAGAAATGTTATTTTAACCTGTATTTTCATAATGAAAAATCAAAGAAACAGCTGTTTCAAATATATACAAACGGCTGCCATCTTGAGGCATGTATAAAAGCCACTTAGAATTGTTGAGAGATGTTGATCTGATGTTATAGGTCTGAGGTGAAAATATGAAAATGCAGCGCATGGACCAACCGTGTCTTTGCTGCGCGAGTTAACCCTTTAAAGGCCGCTGATGCAGGAGTGTATCAGGCCCATTTGTCGTCATGATGCACCAATGAAATACTAGCAAGACTGCTCATTCATTCATTGGAGCATCATGCTGAACCTACAGGGTTGATACATATACATCAGGAGGGTCGGCATGATGCGCGAATGAAGTGCTGGCGAGCAGCGAGCAGTCTCGCCAGCACTTCATTGGTGCATCATGACGACCAATGGGCATGATGCATTAATGCATCAGCTGCCGTTAAAGGGTTCAGTGTCCGAGTTGTGTGGATGAAAAGCTGGATGTTTATGTTTGTTTTGTATATTTTACTTTATATGTTGTTTGTAATTAAGATACCATACAGATTATCCGCACTTGTAAACTTGACAGATCATTGCCTCGTATTATGTTGTTCATTTATAAAAAAATATTCCCACCACACATTTTCGTACTTTGCATTTGTAAGCTGGTATTTTTTTATTTTTTTTTTTTTTTACTGAATTTGATAAAATAAGCACATATGGACTCCCCCCCCTCATTTTAGCCGTATCTTAGTATCTTTTGTCTTTTTAGTATTTTAGTAGGTATGAACCAAAATTTTAAAGAACAATCTATTGTGTAGGTCATAAGGAGAGGATTGGGGTATTCCGAGGTAGCAGGTTGTCCCATGGGCGCGGCCATTGCTGGAGCTTGTTACCAGCGAGTTCTACTGATAAGACCTATCAGATGGGTACCAGTTGGCCCCCGAAGGACCGCAGTGAATAGATTGGAGTTCTCTCATTGGCTAATAATTAAACCTGCTAAGTCCGTATAGTGGCGGATGAGGAGGAGGAGGGTTCAGTCTCCATAACGCTCCCCCAAGGCATTCCCCAAATGCTAAAAGTAAAAAGGTGTACTACCGTAATCTCCCGCGTATAAGACGCGTCCTCTACGCTAAACAAAATGCTGGGGGGTCTTATAGCTTTCTCTCAAGTTGGGGGTGTGTCTTATACGAGGGGTAATTTTACTATAGAAATGTACTAATCTTACCAATTTCAGCCTTAAAATGTGCGTCTTATACGCGAAAATGCATGTGCTGAGTTTGGGGTGCGTCTTATATGCGCAGCGCGTCTTCTACGCGGGAGTTTACGGTAGGTGGACAGGTGTGCCCCTAGCCTTTGAATTTTATTCATTTGATATAAAGGTTATGTGATTCTAAAACAGGGTGTACCGACTTAGCTGCTTTAATTATAGGCCAATGAATTAATCCGAACTATTCACTGCGGTCCTCTCGGGGGGGGGGGCTGACCAGTACCCACCTTATAGCTGTCAGCAGTGATAACTGGTGGTAATCAGCTTCAGCTATGGGGCACCCATAGGACAATCTGCTACCTCCGTATATGCGACGTACGTCCTATAAGCCAGAATTTGTAGTAGTAATATCTAACCCCTTAAGGACCGCTGATGCAGGAGTGCATCATGCCTATTGGTCGGCATGATGCTCCAATGAAGTGCAGGTGAGACTGCTCACCAGCACTTCATTGGAGCATCATGACGATCCTCCAGGTGTGTATTAACATCTAGGATTGGTGCGTCATGATGCGCGAATGTAGGCCTTGTGAGTTACTCGCCAGGGCTGCATTCATGCATCATGACGACCAATGGTTATGATGCATTAATGCATCAGTGGGTTAAGATATTTTGATGCGCTGATGCACTGTGTCGAAATTAAATAGCCCGATAATATGCCAGACAGAACATGCGAACTCACCAAACCTGTCAGGGCAGCTGGGGTCACTTACAGTAACACATGTCGGCTTTTTTTTGCTCACAAGAAAAGCAATGCACATTAAGTATACCTCTACCTGTCTCTTTCTACTTTTTCACTATCCGTTAGTTGATAAAGGTCTCTACCATATTATTATTTTTTGTATATCACATGGGTTGGTAGGATTTTGTATGAAATACACTGTAACTTTATATTTGCCCGGAAAAAATAATCGCAAATAAGCTGCACCCGCATAAATAGCGTACTGATTTTTTATGGAAGACTAGAAGCCACACAAGGGGGTTAAAAACTGAAAGTCTTGTGCTGGGTGTTATATTTTTAAAACCCAGTCGATAATCTGCACCCTGAGCCTGCCTATAAGGTAAAAAAAAAAGTTTGGTAACATAGTTGAAAATGATGGGAAAATATGTTATAATTCAAATAAAATTCATTGGGTGTCTGGAAACCTTTTATTTTTTTTGGCCTAGGTAACATAAATTATCTCTGTGGCTTATTCTAGAACCAAAGGCAAAGTGCGACTACCCGGTAATTATATTAAGCACAAAGTCTGGGTGCGGCTTATGCGGGGACATTTAAACGTATAGAACTGTATAAAACCTTCATTTTTCAAACAGTGGGTACGGCTGATAGGTTCTCCTAAAGTCGAGGTTGTGGCTTATACGAGGGATGCGGCTTATACGAGAGAATTTACGGTAGTCTAACTCAGCCACACAGATGTGATAGCTTGACGTCCACTATCGGGACAGGTGCCCAAGTCTAACCTATAATCTACAGGTAGCCCTGGAGTTGGTCTACTGTAAATCCTCTGGTACAAGCTGCAGCTAGTACTAGGTCCCAACTCAGGAGGGGTGGAGGGAGGGTGGGGGGTAGAGGTCAGTAATGACTTATACCCAATATTTTCCCAAGTCTTCTAGCACCCCAGGGGGTCCCGGGGGCCCCTAGGACTCCGTAGCTTTTTGAATTTTGAAGATCCATTCATAAGGAAAAATGTTATACCATTTTGAAATTTTTAGAATTTCCACAAATTCAGTGGGTGGCATATACGAGGGTGCAGCTTATATGAGGGAATTTACCGTATACTGTAAATGTATCAATTTTTGCGCAGTACATATTTTTCGCTATTTTCGCGCACCTATGTAAGTGCGCGAAAATATAATGTGCGCGAAAATATCACACAATATATCTATTTATATACTCACCCCCTGGGTGTGAAAAAGTATGACTGCGTGAAAAGGTCTTTTTATGCCATGTGCGCAAAAATTTAGCTGTGCAAAAATACTTATGTTTACAGTTACCCACGGCAGAGTGTTTATGGTATGTCCTTGACTAGGCGGGTCAGCGTCTGCCAGTAAACATGTAAACAGATTGTCGCTGATAGCGCGGCCTTGCACTTAGAACAGCTAATCACCTTAGTGCCACCTGATGTTTTTATCTCTCATGAAATTAACCCTTTAGGTGCCAGGCTGATGCATTATAGCCACGCTGATGCATTAATGCATCATATCAAATGGTTGTCATGATGCATGAATGCGGCCCTGGCGAGTAACTCGTCGGGGCTACATTCATGTATCATGGTGACCCTACTGGGTTGATATAGTCCTGATGTCATGATGCATTTTAAGGGCTGCCAATGCAGGAGTGCTTCATGCAGTCTATACGAAAAGTTTTTCCCCTCGCACGCCATTCGGTCCTGCAACTTTTATCATTCCACAGGCCCGGATTGATTTCGAAACGACCAATACCTCAAGATTATTATTGTCATGAAAAAAAATAATGAAAAAGAAGAATTAACTTGCTATTTTAATAATTTAACTCTTCAAGATTTAACAAAAAGTAACGGCTTTTGTTTAAGGCTGTAAAAACCTTAATAATGGTCCAATTTGCAAGCTGCAAAAAATTGTAGCCCAAGGTCCTGAGATTGCAGTCAGATATTTGGTCCGGCAGTCTGACATTTGCCATCGGCCCGGGACCGATTTTGTCGGCAAAAGCCGATGTCCGACGAGTTTTCATATTGACTGTTCATGCCCATTGATCGTCATGATGCACCAATGAAGTGCTGGGGAGACTGCTCACCAGCACTTCATTGGTGCATCATGCCGACCCTCTGGGTGTATATCAGTGCAGTAGGCTTGTCATGATACATGAATGCAGCCCTGGCGAGTTACTCACCAGGGCTGCATTCATGTATCATGCCATAAAACCCTGCATATACTGTGGTCGTACTTTATTTCGCGCTGTATATATTTTCGCGTATTTCGCGGTAATTAAAAGTTCGCAAATTTTTGTCTTAAGTGAATATTTCTGCATGGAACATGATATTAGTGGTGTCTGGATGGGGGGGGGGGGTTTGTATTGGAGACATCCAATATACAAAACAAGAAAATGATGCTAATAACACTAATCAATTCTTAATTAGAATTACAATCAATGTGTGTAATATGTACGTATCTTTGTTTATCACATCTATCTGCTACCAGGGGTACAGCAGCTTTGAACAACATGGATGCATGCCCACCTGTGGATGCCTAAGTAATTCTAATTACCGGTAGTATTGTCAGCATTTCTAGGTATATAATATTTACTTCATATTCTACTAAAACACACTTTTGATTTTAAAATTGAAAATTTATACCAGTGAAAATATCTACGACCACAGTAAGTCGAACTCAAGTGTAAGCCACACCCCCAACTTTGAAAAAAAGCTATAAGCCGCACCTGGGGGTGGAAAATCTCAATTTTAGTATTGTTCTTTAGTAACAAAATCTCGTATTAGCAACACCATGAGTTCAGGACAATCCTATAAGTGGCACTATTGGTCTTATACGCAGGTTTTCACTGTAATGTAAAATATCACCATATGCACTCCTTCCAGGGTCCTAGTATACAGTGAATGTGTCCAGGTAACATGTCTGGTAATTGGAGCAGCTGGGGAATTTGGCAGTGATCAGTGAATGCACCTGAACGACATCTGGTGAATCGGGATGGGTCTACCGCTGTCTTACTCTATGCTATATATAACAGGGGTAGACACTAACACTGGACCGCCCCGTGGCCAATGGCCAGTAGTTTTGGCTGTGGGCCAGTGATTTGTTTATCTCGATTTCCTTTGAAATTGACCATTTGGTCAGTACATTTTATAATATTTGACAATAAATTGTTATATTCTAGACTGCTGGCCCTGGAAGCCCAAGGTTATATACCGGTAGTACCTAAAGTCGGGATGTGCTGACATAGCTCGATAAATGGGCCACTGCAACTACAGATGAACATTGGCTTTGACCTGATTCAGAAACAAACTACCGTAATCTCCCACGTAGAAGACGCGCTGCGCGTATAAGACGCACCACAAACTCAGCAAAGGCATTTTCACGTATAAGACGCACCTCTTAGGGCACAATTTTGTAAATTCAGTACTGTTCTATAGTAAAATTACCCCTCGTATAAGACGCACCCCCAACTTCAGAAAATCCTATAAGACGCACCAGGCATTTGTTTGGCGTAGAGGACGCGTCTTATATGCGGGAGATTACGGTAATTGATCTAAATTGTTCAGAAAGATATCAGGCTTTTAGGTGAGTTGACTGACTAACAGAAGACCGATCTATTGAAACTTGTATGTAGAGTAAAATCCAGAATATAAGCTGTGAATAAACTGTAAGGGGCCATCCATAATTTATGTCACACCTTTTTTTAGCCATTTTCAACCCCCCACCCCCACCCCCTGTTAGACTTTGTCACACAACCGCCAACACCCCCTTCGCAAATTATGTCACACTTGGCTCCCTTCAGCCATACTATCGACTCAGCTTCACTGTCAATGATACTATCTTATCTGAATCTTATTAAAATTTTATCTGAGTAATGGGGATTTGGGGATAAAATAGAATCTAACCTCACTATGGACAGGGGGTTGGGGGCACAGCCCCCGAATTTCGCCACTACCATTACAGTGCTGATCTACAGTTTCCTTCTAGCTAACATATTTAGCTTGTTTCATATGATGTCTTCAATATAGGTCTTAAAACTAATTTTTGAAAATGTGAGATTGTACAATCCTTGACACCCCCCTCCCACTCCCTGTCACACTTTGTCACAATCAGAAAATACCCCCACCCCCTGTCACACTTTGTCACAATCGGAAAATACCCCCACCCCCTGTCACACTTTGTCACAATCGGAAAATACCCCCACCCCCTGTCACACTTTGTCACAATCGGAAAATACCCCCACCCCCTGTCACACTTTGTCACAATCGGAAAATACCCCCACCCCCTGTCACACTTTGTCACAATCGGAAAATACCCCCACCCCCTGTCACACTTTGTCACAATCGGAAAATACCCCCACCCCCTGTCACACTTTGTCACAATCGGAAAATACCCCCACCCCCTGTCACACTTTGTCACAATCAGAAAATACCCCCACCCCCTGTCACACTTTGTCACAATCGGAAAATACCCCCTCCTGTGTGACGTAATTTATGGACGGCCCCTAAGCAGCACCTACAGGTAGAAAATGTGGCATGATGCACTCCTGGAACAGTGGCCCTTAACCCTTTAAAGGAGGGCTAGCACGGCTAAGACGTACCCGTCTTAGGAAGTCACGTGACCACTCCTTGACCAATTAGATCGTTGCAAATTTTTAGCTGGGTCCCGCGAATTTATGGCGTGTCTTTGACCAGGTACCAGTAATGATATTTTCCGTGCTAGCCCCGCTTTAAGGGCCACTGATGCAGGAGTGCATCATACCCATTGGTCAGCACTAATGAAGTTCTGGTGAGTTTGCTTACTAGCACTTCATTGGAGCATCATGCTGAACCTCTAGGAGTGTTATATTCCTGTAGGCTCGTTATGACACATGATTGTAACCCTGGCGAGTTACTCGCCAGGGATGCATTCATGCATCAAAACGCACTAGCATCCCTTTGAAGGGTTAAATTGGTAAAGGGTTAACGCGCCTTGTCACCTTATCTTTATACAGAGGTATTGGATTGTCCTATGGGTGCGGCCATTGCTGAGGCTGGTTACCAACAGTTATCAGTGATAACAGTTATCAAATGGGTACCACCTGCCCCCTGAGAGGCCTGCAGTGAATAGTTAGGGTTATTTCATCGGCTGATAATCAATCCCACTTAGTCGGTATAGATGTCTATACCTGTAAACGTCCCCCATCCCCCTATCCTGATTACAGGTCAACGCTAACGTCTTCTTTCCATCCCAATTATGTCAAGACTCTGTGATCATACTAGTATACCAGCAATGGTATAAAACATTCTCAATAAGCATCCTTCCTTTATATTACAGACCTAGAATAACTACCGTAAAACCCCGTATATATAAATACCGTAAAACCCCGTGGCTTATACTCACCCGAGTATAAGCCACACCCAGACTCTGGGAGAATGCTATAAGCCGATCAAGAAGCCTGAAATGGTTGTTATTCCTTACTAAAGTCTACATAAGTAAAACCCCTCGTATAAGCCACACACAGAGCTCTGGGAAATCTTAAACGCTGCACCAGCGGCTTGAAATGGTCTATACGCCGTGTCTTATATGCGGGACTTTATGGTATATCTAGGTCTGTGTTTATATCAAAGAAGGTAGATCAGTAGACTTGACATAAGGCCACCCCAAAAAAATAAGTTGGTCTACGGATTTTTGTTTTGAAAAAATGGTGCGAACGAGCGTATTTTTTTTTTTAAAGAATTTTTTGACGTCCAATGGATTCCTTGCTGGAAAAGTGAGGTGAGCAACAAAATTTTTTTTTTCAAAAAAGAAATTGGCAAACATCACAAAGAGAAAACTTGTAGAAAGTGAAGCGAGCGAAATCCGTAGACGAGATTTTTTTCTGAAAATATGGAGAGGGAAATCCGTAGACCAACTTATTTTTTTGGTGTGGCCTAAGTGTATAAAACGGTCACTGTACATCAGATGTCATCGATACGGCGATCCATGACATGCAGTCTCTGCACGCTCCGATAATTATGGTCAATGTCAGGGGAAGGGTAGCTACTGTAATCACGAGAGTATAAGGCGCGTCGCGTATTATACGTGAATCTGAGGCTCCCTGTGCTTATATATCCATCCCAAAGTCTGAGTGTGTGTAATACTAGACAAGGTATTTTTACTATAGGATAGGACCAAACCTTCAGAGATCGGCCCCTAGATATGCCTCATAGGCTTTTCTTCAACTCAGGGTGCGTCTTATACACGAGGTGCGCCTTATACGAGGAAGATTGCAGTATTGCAAATTGCTGCTTTTTAGTGGAGTGCTTTTTTATTCTAGAAGTTGGAAAATGCTTAAAAAAGTATATGTTGTTGTGTTCAGTTCGGAGAACAAGGGAAAAAATGACACACATATTATTTATTCTATGGATGGTACCGTAATCTCCCACGTAGAAGACGCGGTGCGCCTATAAGACGCACCCCTAACTTGTCAATGGTTGTTTCATGTATAAGACGCACCTCCTAGGTACCAATTTTGTAAATTCAGTACTGATCTATAGTAAAATTACCCCTCGTATAAGACGCACCCCAACTTGAAAAAATCCTATAAGACGCACCAGGCATTTGTTTGGTATAGAGGACGCGTCTTATACGCGGGAGTTTACGGTAAATCAGTGAGGATGGGAAAAAGTCGTCAGTGCACTCAGGTCAATACTACAGGAAATCCTTACATAGAAGCTGTGTCCAACTTTGGACGTATCTGATAAACCGCGCTTAAAGTCATATACTACCATAAATTCCCTCGTATAAGCCGCACCCAGAGATTGAGAGAAGGCTATAAGCCTCATCTGGGGCTTGAAAATGGGCAGTTTAGTACTGTTCTATGGTGTAAACCGCACCCTGACTTTAGGCTGTTTCTATGAGCCGAATTTTTATTTGGATTCTGGTATAAGCCATGGCTTATACGAGAGAATTTACGGTGTTGCCGTCTTAGTTGATTTTCTCGCATACTGTAAATTCTGTAACACCAGGTAAATCACAAATATGGGGGGGGGGGGTTTAGTGATTCTTTGAACTTAGAGTATCTACTATCCTCAAAATACACCAGAATGCACTAATTTACTTCTGGGGATTCAAAATTTTCCTGTTATCTGCTATCCCCAGACCCGCCAATTTTCATTGTCAGCTCACACCTGCAATAGAAAATCTGTTCATCTTCCTGTGCTTAGTTTATTTCTGATCTGGAGTGAGTGAGTAAGTAAAAGATGTCTAACGCCATTTCAACAGATAAGGTCATATTCATAGCGAGAACTACATTACACAATTTACAGAGGAATGTGTTGGTGCCTGAGCATATGGGCACCATACACATCCGAGGGGATTGAAAAGAGGAGAAATAGACCTTTTTAAGTGGGCTAGGGAAGCCTGATTTCTGATCTGGAGTTTGCATGTATGTGTTGTAAACACAAATGTTGAAGCCCCTATTCTACCTGTACAGAAAATGTACCATCGAGTGTCGTCTACAATAACAGTAGGATAATCCCTAAATGTATCTGCTCTGCTCCCTGCCACACCCGCACAGAATCTATTGTATTTACTCTACATACCAGAAAACCTCGGTCATAAGCTTTTTGTCCTTATTTATGACCAAAACCGGCATCTGAATTTTTTCCTAATGTCTCCCCTAGGCTTATGTCTGAGGTTCTCTTTTACTATTGATTACAGTGAAAAGCATTTAGAAAAGTGTCCCAAAATCGGCTGATAACTCTACCCCGGCTTATGACCGAGGCCGACTTATAACCAGGGTTTTACGGTGCCACCTTAAGACCCTCTTATCCCATTGACGGCTGCTGATGCATTAATACATCATGCCCATTGGGCGTCATGATGCACCAATGAAGTGTTGGAGAGTAGCTCGCCAGCACTTCATTAAGTGAGTGTATCAATTATGTAGGGTCGGTATGATGCTTATCTTTAAAGGCCCTTAAAGAATTATAAATACCCTTGTATGAGCTGCACCCAGGGCTATAGAATGAGCTATATAAAGCCGCAGTACTATAGGGTCAAATACCCCTGTATAAGCTGACTTTTGGCACATCCTATAAGCTGCACCTTGGCTTTGGTTCTCTTACAAGCCCAGTCTTTTTTCCCTTTGCAGGCCATTCGGTCCTACAGATCGATTTCACTATTTTGAAGGCCCGGATTCATTTTGGCAGGGGGGAATATCTCAATATCCTCACTGTCATAAAAGAAGTAAGGAAACGCAAGAAGATCTGATTTGCAAACAGTGTAAACAAAAATGTTTGAAGATTACAGCTAGACATTTGGTCCCGCAGTCTGGTTATTTCTGCAGGCCCAGCAGTGATTTTGACAGAAAAAAACCTTGGTCCCTCAAGTTTTCATAATGACTGCTTGAAGCCGTGGCTTATAATACGAGAGAATTTCCTGGGGAGAATTTATGGTATTTGTCAGTATTTGTAGAACTGAAGTGACTGACCTCTGGTGTGTTGTCGTCCTATCGGTTGGTCACCTCGTTATTATCCTAATCGTATTACACACACAAACAGGGCGTGATGAAACTCTAGATCCATGACTACAAGGACATTGACATGCCAACTGTTGCTTGACACATCTCGGTTACCGTATAAGCCACATTTTAAAAACCAATTCAGACGTAAGGTGTGCCATATGCCATAATACAGTAAAATTCTGTTGTATCCAAATCATCTATTTATGAGACCATTAAGGTCGCCTCTACCCCTCCCTCCCGTCCAGGGCACAACAGAGACATGTGTGGATGCCCTATCACACACACCCTAACACCCCCCGACCTCCCCTAATCCTCCTGGCGTCTAGAGTAAAAAAAAACAAAAAAAAAAAAAAAACCCTGATTCAACTGCTGTACTCATAAAATGTCAGTTTTGGTAAGCCATCAATGAAAATCATCTCTTTTCGTGTTCATAGTTTTGTTCATAGTGGACCCCCTAGAAATGCTCATATCACCCTTAAATTTGGTATGCTTATAGTGTCAATAGTTACTAATATGCATGCCAAAAAGAAATATTGTGTCTCAAAAACTTTTTAATCGATGGATGATCTCAAAATTTTGAAATTTTGAAAATTTGTTGATTTCATTGCAACCTTTTTGAACTTTCCTATAACAACATTAAAATACCTTATATTCCCCTGAATATCACTCTGAATTATATATAGGCTCCGTACTATGTAAACCAAGTGCGATTGTACACTTGTTGTACAACATATGTGGTCTGTTGCCGCCCTAACCTTAGTCATTCATAATGTATAAATGTGACCATCGTTACACATTCTATAGCAATCAGCAGAACCACTCATTTAACCATTTTCCCTTGTCATGACACCTTTAAACTCACCACATTTGTAGTAAACAGGTTGGGCAACTGATTTAACCTGTTTTGTACATACTTTGAACCTCTAAAAGGTGAGCACCATGCAGATCTATATATAGAAAACGCTAAATTTTTACAAACTTTTCAAGTTTGCACGGACCAGAAGAAAATATAATTACAACACTCTATACAGCTCTATGCAATGCCAAACAATGTCTAGTATGTTAAATCAATATAAAAAATGATTGGCATATGCATGGCAGTCTGTGGTCCTGTATCAACTGTAGAGGGGAATAAAAGTGACCATCGTTACCGTTAAAGCTATTTATATCTGTTAAAGGCCTCTTCTATGGCATCTATGATTTTGTGTGGTATCCGGACAGAGTTCTGCTTCCGCTTAGTGGTGCCCAATGCCTTTGGAGGGTCAATTTTTTCAAGGATCTCCCAGTCCCGCATCCACAGTTTGTTCTTTAGCCGTGGCCAAACAAATTCATTTGAGCTCTCTTTACGGTTGAGAAAACGCACCTCGTACTCCTTTCCTCCCTCTGTAGCACCTGTCCCACGAAGAATTCGTCATTGTATACGCATGCCACATATGATCCGTTGGCATAGCAGGAAAGCTTTAGGATCAAAGGCTGTTCAAGGGTCGACTGGTGCTGCATTAGGAGCTGGTACAGGGAGGTCGGCGGCCTGTACAGTGCACTCCGGTAGCTCCACCTGTGCTACACCAGGACTTACAGGTATGTCATCCCATGCAGCGTGCTCCGTTTGCTCCACCTGTGCTACGATGTGGTTTTTGGCAGCGGTCTGCTCCATTGGTTAATCCCATGCAGCGAGCTCCGTTGTTCCACCTGCACTACAATGGGGGGGTTCTGTGAGCGAGTTGCTCATGCAGCGTCGGCAGCAGGCTTCTTCTACGAGAACTTTAGATCATACACCCTCCAACCTGAACACCCATGTTGCAATTCACAGTCCTTCCAGCAACACTCCTTGAAGCAGGATGTTTTGTGGACAGCCAAGGAGCCCCCTTTCTGAACTGGAACTGCAGCGTGCACCCCCAGTGTACCGTACAAGCTATCATCACCTTTGACTTGATTTATGGTCGTACGGGCAAGGGCGACGTCTTCCAGGGGAATGCACTCATAGTAGACCTTGTTTGGCTGGTCCCTGTTGACGAGGTTGTTACCAATGCGAGCAACGTCTGCTGCGTCCTTGATCTTATAGTGATGCTGCACGGCCCAGTCGGCATTTCGCTTTGGAGTGGCACCAACTCCGTTGCACGGACCCTTGCTGTGGCCACTCTCGAAGTACGTCCAAGTGGCCCTGTACTTCTTGAGCAGCATCCCGTCCTTCCTTGGTAGGTTCCTCTCAATGAACCGAACTATGGCCTGAAGGAAGGCAAGGATGGCACCTGCATCGTCACCAATGCCAGTGAGCGGTGCTTAGTTTCACCTGTGTCCTGCTCCCTGTAGTGGATCACCACTGGGTGCAGTGTCACAGGCTCCTTAGCATAGTAAGTACTCTGCGGGCTCTCAGGGTAAATGACCATCTAACCACTCTCCGAATGACATAGTCGCATGTAGCTCCCGCACTACTCGATGCTGCGTTCAGGCCCTCTCCGAATGATCGAGGATCGTCGAAAACTCCTCCACCATGTCCGCGATAAACTTTTTCTTTTTTTTTGTTTCGGGAACAAGGCGGAGTTCTTTGTGAACTTCTTATCCGTTGGGGATAAGGTTGATAGGGATTAGAACCAGTTTATAGGACTTCACTGTTGCATCATCACCCGGAAGTACTGCTGGCGGATTGTCAGCTGCATTCTCACCCTCAGGAGCTTCAACAGGTTCAGCAGGTTGGTCTGGGACTCCAACACTTAAGTCTGTTATCTGCTAATTGAGAGTTTCTAACTTGGCATTCAGTAACCAGTTCTGGTAACGCAGCCTGTTCTTCCTCGGGGTGTATGCACCACCTTCGGGACTGCAAAGGAAAGGTTGATAGGGATTAGAACCAATGTAACATTTGTAGTAAAACAACAAATTTGATTCACCAGAGTGTAAATTTCAGAGTTAGATCAAATTCAGATAGCCTCACAACCATTCTCAGCAATATTAACAGAAGCAGAATTCAAGTAACCATAACCAGAAACTTTAAAGTGAACATTAAAGTAAACACCTATTAACTAAAGTAACCAGACAACCAAGGAAAGAAGCAATTAAGCAGCAACCGAACTATGAACTATTTTACCACTACTATACAATTACATTTGTCCCACTCAGTTTTTGGTAAGCACGTTGCGGGCGGAATGTAGAGCAACATCAATCAAACAACTTTATAGAATGTACAATGTATGTGTTTGTTATTTCACAAAATTCTATGCATCAATCAATTAATGTTAAAGGGAGGGATAGGTTCAAAATACTCACCGAAGGTCTTTGGCCATCTGTGGAGTAAGCCACTGTGACTTGAGGAAGATGAAGAACCTGCCCTCTTTCATTTATTGGGCTGCAAAAAGAAATGCACAATATGTATACTCTTTATTCATCAGTTAAACACATTTATTGAGAAAACTTGGTTGAGATTGTGCAATGTGTAGTTCTAGGTTTCAAACATTTTGTAAGCACATGGTATAGTTAACTGGAATAAATTATACAGTGAAAGTACTATGAAAAGGTCACTTTATAATAACACCCTTACATTTGAAATATCAGCAATCTGCAGACGATGTCTCAGATCAGCTTGCCTGCCCTTCTCCCCGTCACTGTCAGAGTCAGAGACATGCGCCTCTGGGTCATGAGGTTGCTGAGGTTCCTCCTGCTGGGTTCCCACATCTGCCTCCTGGTCAGTCTGTTGGTCATCAGGTGGCCTAGGTTCCTCCTGCTGAGTTGGCACATCTGCCTCCTGGGCATTCTGTTGGTCACCCGAGTTGGAGGTCCTGCTCCGGGATCAGCGTTTCTTCTTGTTAGAGAAGAGGAGGACTGGTAGAGCTGACCAGCCAGTACGTCCAGTTGCTGTAGTTCTAGCTGAGTGATTGCGAGCTGCAGGAGTGGCAGCAGTGCCAGGTCGGAGCTGCACCATTGTGAGCTGCAGGATATGGAGAGGTTGCACCAAGGCTTACTGTGTTTATTGAGAGGAAAAATGGTTATGTAACCCTGGTCACATTTATAAATTGTGCCTAGTTCTGTCCCTGGGATGGTCTAGACTGTGCTAATAGCACTCAAAATTGTACTTAGTGTTGATAGAAAACATATGAATCTAGTAGATTGACCACAGATATTGAATTTTTGGGGGTCAAAAGGCAAATTTTCAAAAAATTTATAAGGATTTTCTGGTATGAGTGGTTGGTACAGGGTTAAAAAATGAAATAACTCCAAAAAACATGATATGTAACCATGTCTTCCCTCCGCTAGAGATGTGTTAGTAAATGCAATACAATCATCTGAGAGAGGCTATGGGTATACAGAGAACCGAGGAATAAATGTGACCATCGTTACCGGGACTCGATGCCAGTCTACCTACCACGGTCACTTTTAACGTAAATAATCATTTTCAATACACTATTTTTACACCAGAACGATCCAGGGGGCTTCAACTATCATAACATTTCATCGATTTTCTTGATTTCTTACCTTGAACTTGATTTTGGCGTATGTTTTGTAGAGGTAGATGGTCAAAATCATCGTCAGAATGTCAACAAAGTCCCTCTGCTCAATGCACATGCGTCGTGCTCCACTGTACTTCCGCCCGGATAACCTACACCAAGAAATACTTTCCCGCCTCTATTGGGCAGATAAAAGTGACCATCATTACCGATAGGATAGGTACTCTCAGATGGAGGGGAAAGGATATCACCACCAATGTAACACCTGGTCAATATTGTTAATTTAAGATTTAAGTTTCCAAGACGGAATGGATTATTATTTCAAAATCATGGACATGGGAGGTGGAAATGTATAAGTAACGATGGTCACATTTATATTTGTGAAAAGTATGTTAATGACTCTAGGATGAACACTATTTGCAGTGGACCATAGCAGTACTTTGGGACACCCTACATGCATCCACATTTTGAAAAATGACCGGAAAATTTGTTTAAAATGGTGTTTTTCAACTTTGAGAGTCCATATCACAGGTAATAATAAGGCCAGGTGCAAAAAATTATACTTTTCTGAAAGCTGTAAGTATCATCTGTCGAATGACATAAAGAACATCAAGTTGGGACTAACCGAAGTTATACCAGGCCTGAGAGAAACTGGGAAAACCATGAAAATGCCAATTGGGTAGAAATAAAAAAAATGACCCATATATATATATATATATATATATATATGCTATATACTTAACTGCTAGCCCGGTTGGCGAAGCCCAAAATCATTAGTGTCTCTGCCTCCTTTTAAGTCATAAAAACCTGTCTAGCTGTATTGAAATGTAGCTTTTAAATACCTATACCAAACTGAGAAAGAAAGGGCTGGATGTGCATAAACTAATGAGGCAGTCCTTATGCAGTGGGGATCCCACTTTTTGATGTTAAACAAATCAATCATTCAATCAATCAATCCATGTAAGACATTACTTTTCTGGCCTCTACCCAGATGAGTTACTCATCTAGGTATCATGCAATCTCTAAGTGAAACACATTCTGTAGGGAATGTGTCTCTCTTGTATAAGCATTATGGGACCCCAAATAATGGGTGGTAATGGTATCACCACACCATGTACCTGCCTACATTTTACCACTCGACAACCAGTGGGTTGGGACTACTTTAACCCAACATGCCTGAATGCCAGTGATGACCCATGTTAGTGGTCGACATGGGGCCAGCTTGAGCTGACCTATACCCAGGTAACATGCCCAACTGGGCCCCAACTGGGTTAACCCTGGGTAATGCTGGGCTAAACTGGGCTGCGTTATCTGCTAGGCAAAACTATGGGCTCCAGTTGGGCCCTAGTAGGACAAAATGCAATTTACAACATTTTCATTTCATGTCCCCAACATCATGAATCATGCTCTCTTTTTGAGAAAATTAGGTATAAAAATGCTTTAACCATTATTTTGAGGAAAATGCATAGTTGGGTTTTATATGGGCTTGGGCTGGGGTAATTGAAATTTACAAAATGCTCTCTAGAATTCACAACCAGTGTGAATCCAACTCTCCTTTTGAAATAAATGAATTTTCAAATTTTGTAACCAGGATTTTGATGAAGAAACATAACTGGGCTTTTGATGGGCTTATGTTGGGCTAAAATCATTCTTATAAAAATCATTTTAAATCAATTATAACTTTCTAATTCATACTCTCAATGAACATCCAGTGCCTGTCTAATTGTCTTCTTAGTGATTTATTTTGAAAGTCATCATAGGGCTTTCCATGGGCTTGGCATGGGCTAGCACATGTATGGTTCTGTGTCTTGACACTAGATGGCCTCAGTTTATCATACGAAGAGTTTTCCTTGCAGTGCAGTATATATTTTCATCTGTGTAATCAGGTCAAAATATGTTACTCAGGTGAAGAATATATATGAATGAATATATTCCATGGCAGTTTAAGTTGATGCACTATATCAAGTGTTCAGTTAAAAACACCCTTCCTCTGATTAGGAAGTGACTCTAAGTAAGGTTTGCCCCTGACTCCCATCATGGGCCAGCCCAATGTGAGCCCATTCCAAACCCATGTCATAAATTAAGACAAAGAAACCAGCCCTGGTGAGTTACTCGCCAGAGCTGCATTCATGCATCATGACAACCAATGGGCATAATGCATTAATGCATCAACAGCCCTTAATGGGTTAACACCGTATTGGCCTCCAGAGGTTTAAGCTACATGTGAAGGGCTTGAAGTAAGCTAAGACACATTCTGATTAATGTAGATAAACTTATTCTGAGACAAGGTGACATGTGACAGGAAACCAAACACAGTGGGCGTTCATGTTGGTTAAATACAGCTTTACCTTCAAGATTTTCACACACCACAATATACATACCTCTTTTCTGACACAGGTGTGTGGCTGAGCCTATGACAACCCTTACCCTTGTTAGGGATATTTTACCTTGAAAATCTTACCCTTATTAGGGCATTTTTGACCAAAAGGCCCATGTTTTTAAAGAAAAATCTGACCAATAAACTTTGCTGTTGAGAATTGACCATGGATATTCCCTTAGGTTCGAAAATTTTCCTGAAAATTCTGGCATAATTATGGGCATTTTCTCTGGTATTTTAGATAAAAGTGGACCCTTGCTAGGGGAATTTTGATGAAAAAGTGCTCTTGCCAGCTGCACACATGTGTCAGCAAAATATAAAAAGTGCCCCCCCCCGGGATACATACTTGACTGATCCTCATGCAGCTTTAAGATAAGAGAGGTATGTTACCCTTGTTTCCTTCTTGTGACAAAGCTAGACTACATTTCAGATATGTATAGGTTGTCCTATGAATGAAACATCAACCCTTTGATAATTATGATGATTATGGAGGCACAAGTTGACTTTAGGGCCCTAAAGTCAACGAGTGCTTCCATAATCATTACACACTGCGTTTATACCATGGTCTGCACCTTTAGGATGCATTAGAATGCATCAGAATGTATTCTGCATTCACTGACATACAAATATATATATGGCATCCATAGGGTCCCAGACATAAGACTCATCTAACCCAACACCAATGTCCAGCCCCCGTGGCCTAACAGATAGCATGAAGCACTTCGCATCAGAAGATCCCAGGTTCTAGTCTCACCCATGCTGAGCTTTTCCTGCATGAACCACTGTCAAAGCTAAACCAGTAATGCAATGATGTTCAGTACACAGTATCAACAGTCTCTTACCACAAATAGGATGCCATTCCCCAACCAAATGCATAGACACACATTTTAAAAAGTCCACCCCCCCCTCTCTAAAAAAATCCTAAGTGTGTTGGTGAGTGATTGGTACTCTAATATTGGGTTTCAATCCTGATTTAGAATTTCCTCGGCTGCATATTACAAATGAATGTTGGGGAGCGAAGAACATTTCCTTTTGATTTGGCTTGCATCATTAGCAGATGTGGGTACCATTGGCAAACTGATAAACATTGCGATCTATTATAGATATTGCCCATGGGAGGTAAGAGGGCAACCTTGATTTTAAAGGTGGTGGGTGGAGAAATGGAGGCCAGCTGTACCCTTAAAGGAAAAGAGCAATCTATTTTCATGATGCCTTCTTTTAGGAGACTTTGTATTGAATGAAAAGATTTAGGCTTACTTATGGTCATATCAGCTATTGTAGGGGAATGTCTTCTATGATGTCGCAATATATCAAATGCACCATTTGCTGAATTACTTTTAAACTATGCTTGTAATTGAAAAGGTTAATGTGTGCAATATAATTATATTGTGTAAGGTAACTCAGTGGGCAAGTTAGTGCTTAGCTATGACCAATGGGAATCTTCAAATATTAAAAAAAAATACTAATCAGCAGCATTTATCTGATATTTAATGCTACCCAGTCACCACTGGGATGTAATTGATCTATTGTGATATCATAGATGGTACCATAAAAGCTTACTGTGTGCCCTTACACTAGTATATATGCTCCTCAATCTTTTTATTCAATATAAAGTCTACCAAAAGAAGGTATTGTGGAAATAGGCTGTTTTTTTCTTTAGATTTAACAATGGGGGTTGGGGAGGTCAGAAACTCTCTTGCATACCTCAACGATCACTCAGGTTTGGTTTGATAAACACAAGTTGCAGGCACATGGGTATTTTACAGCCTTTTACATCATTTTCAGTGAATTAAGTCTTTACAAGTGGGTCAGTACCCTTTCATCAGTTAATTCCAACTCCGTCCATTCTCTATGTCTAGAATGGAAAAGTTAGTGACTGTCCCCTCTGGATTGCTACCACAACGTGTAAATTTTTGATTTTGCATTCAACTGAGGCTCGCCATGACAACTCTGGCTATCAACAAATAGGATTGCAGCCAACAGATCTAGCTATCCCATCATGCATCACAAATCATTTTCACTCTCCAAACAGAAGTTGATATATCTGGCAAGAATTTCTCCTAACAAGTTTTATGATACTGAGTGAGAATGGGTGTGGTTGTTACAGACGAAATGGGGAGCTTTTCGTAGGTTGTAATGTTTCAAGCTGAATGTCTCATCAAGCATGAATTTTTCTCTATGTATGAGACTAATTGCATAGTCTGTGGTTCATTATATCATGAATGTAATATATGGTGATAATAGAACCTTTAGGATGCAGTAGAATGCATCAGAATACATTCTGCATTCACTAATATACAAACATATACATGGTATCCATAGGGTCCCAGACATAAGACTCATCTAACCCAGCACCATTGTCCAGCCCTGTGGCCTAATGGATAGCATGATCAGAAGATCCCTGATTCTAATCCCACTCATTCTGAGCTATTCCTCTATGAACCACTATCAAAGCTAAACCTGAGCTGATGTCGCATATAAGTAGAGTATAGCAAAAGAACACTGTCAATATTCAAGTGATAACTCTCAGTGCCTCTATCCTGTGATAAAAGCACTCATATCCAGTTTGGGCACCCAAAATCATTCTGAAATGTGAAAACTGTGACATAACTGGTCTTAGTTTATTCTTGGGATGCCCATGTTCATTCTCTGTGATTTGGATGGCATGGAGCCCCCTCTGTACTGACGGTATTTGGGAATATACACAGGTCTATACATTATAGGCCATATGTACGGATTTCTGTTTCTTCCCTCTTCACCTTTACTATTCCTTTACCTCATTCCCCTTTCCCTACCCCTCTTGACCTGTCTCCCTTGCCCCACTTTCCTCTCCTCCTCCCCTCTCCCCACCCTCCTCCAGGTCTCCTATTCCCCTCCCTCATCCCTTTACTTCCTACCTTCCTGTCCATCTTCCAGTGTGATGGGTTCGTTTTCAGTAAGTAGAGACCAACCCTAAAAGTAAAAGTTACATAGTACACAGAAGCCGAGGAGGTTTTATGGCAAAACCTCTAGCTCTAAGGAGGTTTTCTGACTTATACTCCATCCACTGAAGTTTATGTAACAGTAAAACCATAAATATAAGCATATTTTGACATAAACTATAGAGGCCTAGAAGAGGATTTGAATCTTCTACACTGGATGTGATACAAAGCTATAGTAAATATATGGTGTTTAAGGCTCCAATCACCAGCAATCTCAATAGTATAATGGTTAGCATGGCTGACTTTGAATCACAGAATGTGGGTTCAAGACTGCATGGGGAAACCCTTTTTAACATACATATACAAGGCTAATGGGGTCTTTGTAAAAGCCGCCTCTGAAGCCCCTTTTATACTATTGGCAATGAAGGGGATATTGATTATAATACATCATTTTTAAAATGTGTTGCAAAAAATGACAGTGACCGACTGAGAATAAAAATAAAATCACTCAGTCATAGTAGTAACATATCTCCATTCAGTAGATGTTCTAACACCCACAGTATCAGCTGAGGACTCATGGTGTAATAGTTAGCACATGGGACTCTGGATCCCGGCACTGTCTGGTGTGTGGGTACGAATCCCATATGGGACAGTATTTTCCCAGGAATTCCACCTGCTGTTCAAAAATGACCTAATTCATAAACCTCCTGCTACACTTGACCTATTTCACAAAACCCAGACCTGACCTGATTCACAAAACCTCCTGCCAGAACTGACCCAATTCATAAAACCTTCTGCTGACTGTAGAATGTGGAAATAAACCTACAGTAGGAACAATGGGGTGCACAGCCAGGTGGAGTATAAATAACATATACTGACTATTCTACCCATATATTTGCAGCTAATTTCTTATCATTATACCTATCTCAAACATAAGGTTTAGATGTCTGAGTGGCCATAGGGTCCTACAGTTAAAAAAAAGGTAAACTTTTGAAAAAATTGTAACTTTTTCACCTCAACCATGACCCCAATTTTCCTTATTTTAAAATGTTTGTATAAATGGGAACCAGCGTAGTCTGGAACCAAAACCTTTTCACAAAAATGACTTGATTATTTACATGTACTGTTAGAGGAGCAGCACAGGGGGCCCCCTGGGGTAATTTAATTCGTAAGATTACTGATAGCTATAACTTGTTTTTTTATGTTGTCCAATGTCTCTGGGTATGGAAAAGTGATGTTTGACCAATGAAAGCTCGTGCAGTCACTGAGAAATCTGCAATTCTATACAACCATCTCTTGAAATTTTAGCCTTATTTTTAAGAGCTAAAATACATATTGATCTACCTGTTCTGGCACTAATATTCATCTTACAACAATTTCAATGGTACCTACCCCCCCCCCTGAATTGGACCCAACGATTGCATTGCAGTTAACCTTTTGTTGCTATGACAAGTGGTTACCTAGCAACAGCCGATTTTAGCTAGCAATGGACCCTTTCCGAGACAAAGAAAGACCTTACCTAGGAATGTCTTACAGAATGAACATCATGGATACTGTTACACATTTTAGTATTGAGAAGGTCCATGCCATTGTAAAAATGCAATATTGTACCAAAATACAGTGTGTTGATCAGAGAATGTAGAAAAAATTGATATAGCAAGTATAATGAAAACATGCCACTTCAGCATTATCTTCTATTGGCAAAAATATTCTTTACTGGATAATTCTAGTGTGTATTATATCCTCAAAAACATTTGAGGCTTTCACTTTACTCCTAGAATAGCTGATTGCCTAGCAACAACACATTTTCAAGAAGTACATTTGGAAAACAGACATTTGGGATTGATGAGAATTAAGCATCCATGGACTCAATGTATTTAAAAACAATTATACCTCAAAATGCCCCCAAAAATAGAAAATAATTATATTTAACAATAGTGCAGTTGGTCATTGTTTAGAAAATATTAGCTTTTGCTGGGCAATAGACATCATGAGTTAATTGCTTGTAAACCAAGCCTCTAGTACCTTATATTGTCACCTGCACTCACTTGCACACTGTCTCTACATACTAAGATATACAAGAATCATTACAATGCCCCATACCCACTTAGCACCCTAGTCATAATCATTAACCATTGCAATGCAATTCATCTCGGCTACGCTGAGCTTCTCTCGAAATATTCCTTAACCCATTAAGTACAGGCCTCCTTGAAATAAGTGTGACATAAAGTCTATGTGCTTGATTACCCACTATCATTGGTATCATGCCATTCCTGTCATGGAATGCTTCCAACATTAACATATCAAGTCAAGTTGCTATCAAGAGCTATATTTACCATAGATCCAATCAACCACAAGTCATATACCCGTCTATACAAAGTCATATCAAATATACAGACTGATTCAAATTACCTACTGATAATGATCAAAGCTCTCCCACCAAAATGGTAAGGCTAAAACTAAATATTGCCCCTATGTGATGCCATCATACATAACACATAATTATCACTATCTTGAACTCTCTCATCCTAAAGCATACAAAGAATACCCTGGGGAATCTGAGGCTTAGTAAATACCTAGCCTCCAATATGTATCTACATATCAATAAATCCTTTTGAGTGATATTTAGCAATATTATTAGAATAAATTAATGACCCAGGATTAGAATTATAGGAACTGTAACAAGAAGACACTCCTTATGTACCTAATACTACCACAGAATCATGCGTATAAGGCATGGCTTCTACATGAACCCAACCCTTGTCTTGTGTTATACAATGTAGGATGCCCCTCTTCCTTGTATCCTTAGCCTCAAGTCAATTACCTTAGGCCAATACTTAGAGTATTAGTGTGTTAGACTTATGAAATGAGGCAATGGCTACTTAGTAATGTATAAAGAAAATCGGTCCATGACTGTGGGTGTGTGTATACAAAAGTTCTATCAAGGATATACAGTAGATGGTGTTAGTGTCGACCATGTCAAATTGCTCCTGCTACAGGGGCATAGTGAGTTCTCTCTTACTTACTGCAGAGTGTACCTCAAGATTTGAAATGCTATAGAAGGTGTTTGGTTCATTTTTTCAATGCAATATTTATGGGATATCTGAATACACTATCTCTCTCTGCATATCTCTGATTTCTAAGCTCTTGGAACTGATTATCAATTTCAAAATAGTATAATTGTGAGAGGTGTTTCTGCCCCCTCAATAGGCCTATGTGGCTGCAGGGGCTGGGTGGGTGAGTAGCCCCTGTAGCCTAGGGGTCAACTAGGATGCCATCTAGTGTATCAAACTGATAAAACAATCGTATAGGGTGTTGAAATTAACTCCTTATGGTCACTCAAGGCCTTCATATGTCCTGAAAATAAAATAAAATGCTGGTCAGTCCTTTAGCAAATGCTGCATCAATGTATCATGCCAACCCTTCAGAGTGTCTTAGTACCAACTGAGAAGGTGGAGCCCAACAATGAATATTCAAATGCTAAAGCGTATTATGATTGTGCATGTGATAATGCCCTGAAATATGTAGGCTACAGTAGTTCACTAGCACCAGATACTAATCCCTGAACATATCTGGATAGAATGCTAATTGTTATATGGATGTTTTCCATTGTCTAGATGATGATCACTGGTGACAGACAGATGTTCCTATGTCTCTTTAAGAATATATCTATGTCCTAAAATAAAGTCCTAGCTAATATCTTGTAACATGACCTTCCAGCAAGCAGAATGGTCACAGGTAGGGTCTTTTGGTTAGTTTGCTAGGCACTTTCTGTTTGTTAGATCATATGGCTGGTACTTGTTGCCTTATGCTGAGTCCTACCATTAAGGTTCCGGAAACAGAAGTGATCTTATAAAGCAGCCAATGGGATCCCCATTGACAGAATGATAATAGCAATAGCAAAATCCATGCAATCACAGTTATCTGATGCTACTAGATTAAGTTGTAGTTTTCTTAGTAGAACTTCTACAGAAGGTATTTGACAGAATAATCATCATACATTTTAAGCAGATATACTTCAAATATATTTGATTCTGATCAAAGTCTATATAATATTATAAATGACATAATTTAGAGTATGGGTACATAGCAAATATTTAATTGCTAAATTGTAAACAGGTCTAGCAATAAAGCTTTGGCAGCACTGAGAGAGAGAGTACACACACCTTCAGCTTTATTTTCTTTTTAAATCCATAGATTCCATAATCATGTTTTCATATCTGAGTAGAGCCGCTGTCAGTTGGTGAGCCACTTGCTAAGCAAAAGCTAGCAAGGTTTAAGCAACTGCCAACTCTTTGAGTATTAGTCAACTATCTGACAGATTTCCTATTACTCCAGGGATATTTCTAACAAGATCTACTCAGTTCTGAATAAATTGAGTCCAATGATAGTTAACTCTTTTCATAATAATACATATTTGCCTATGAACAAGCTCCTCTGTATAAGTTGCTATGTAAATTTGTTGCTAAGAAATCACTGCCTATAAGTATAGTAAAATCTCAGATGTTTTCTCATTTCATCATTTTCAGGATATAAGACACACTACAATTGTCCAGTAAAGAATATTTTGCCAATAGACGATAATGCTAAAGTCACATGTTTTCATCATAATTGCTATATCTTTTTTTCTACATTCTCTGATCAGCACACTGTATTTTGGTACATTATTGCCTATTTAACAATTGTATTGAGGTTCTCAATAGCAAAATGAGAAACAGTATCCATGATCTCCATTCTGTAAGTCATTCCTTTGCTAGCTAAAATCGGCTGTTGCCAAGTAACCGCTTGTCCTAGCAACAAATGGTTGGCAATGTGATTGTTGGGTCCAATTTAGGGGGGATATGTACCATTGGAATTGTTGTAAGATGAATATTAGTGCCAGAAAAAGTAGATCAATATGAATTTTAGCTCTTAAAAACGAGGCTAAAATTTCAAGAGATGGTTGTATAGAATTGCAGATTTCTCAGTGACTGCACAAGCTTTCATTGGTCAAACATCACTTTTCCATACCCAGAGACATTGGACAATATAAAAAAATGAGTTATAGCTATCAGTAATCTTACAAATTAAACTCCTAAAATATGGCTCTTTTGAAGGACTTGCTGCTCTACTATATTTCTTCTGGTACTACCATGTAAACTACTATTTTTCTTTTTCTTTTTCACTTGTTAGCAAGTCTAATAAGGTGCCCTCATTCAGCTCTGGCTAGGAAAAATGTGTAATTCCTGTGTCACTCTTGCTATCATCATCATTATTATCAGAATTACTAAGACCTCATTAAATAATTATCCTCGTATCTACATTATTCAAAAAAGAAAATTACAGATTTTATTTTATTATTTATATTGCAGGGATGGAGGACTTGTCCTTATACCATTAGAATGAGCCTGTCTCTTTATATACAGGTAAATGAGTCTCGTCTTTTCTACTGTGTGTTTGTACATCTTGTTATCGGTTACTACGGTAAAGGATTTTGATCATTTTTCCTTATTTAAACCCTCTAAAAACATAAAATAAATATAGAACTAAACTCCCCTGGTGTCCTCGGTGGCCGATCCACCCCTCGTGGTGGATCGGCCACCTCATATACCACGGTTGTTTAGTTCTATCTACATATGCAAGAATAATATGGGAGTCCCATGCACATTTCTCAGATACAGAGACTTCAGCCTTATATAGGATCATATAGTGAATTGACACATACATCCCCAGGTTCATATCCAAGAGTAATTTTTTTCATAACCTCTTCAGCACTTAGATTGTAAACATACCTTTGTAATAGAGGTAATACTAACATATGGTCCCAGGCATATTTCTAATGTTTTGGATGTTTGAAGTAAAATATGTGACATGTACTGGGAAAGGGGCCCTTATTCCCCCCTGCACTAAGGGCCCTTTTTGCCGATCGTGTCACATATGTAGAATAGCGACATTTATTACACAACTTCTGTGATTTTGGGTGCTTTTTCTGGATATTCCCATGCACATACCTGTCGATATCGCACACCATGATGTATGCATCATGACTTTTGTAAGGAGGCATGTTATCCATGTAAGGAGGCATGTTATCCATGTAAGGAGGCATGGTAACCATGTAAGGAGGCATATTATCCATGGATAACAAGCCTACTTACATGTCCTTACATGTCATATGTTACATGTTAAAACCTACGAAAGTTTTCATTGCCAGGGTAGGGGTCGAACCTGCAGATTCCAAATCCAACTCCCTATGCATTGCGCCACAGGGACTGACGAGAAACGGTGTGTGTTTGCTTGGTTAGAATATCAAGATGTCCAGAGTTTTGCCTATTTTGTTTATCCGTGATGCTAATGCAACACAAGAGACCTCTGGTGTCCTAATGTTGAAATAACAATTCCCGCCAGCCACCTTAAGACACTGCACCCCCTATGACATTTTATAATTACTTTATCAGTTTTATTATAGTATGGTTGACCCCATTATGTTATACAGTGACAAGAACATTTTACTCATCTGAGACGAAGGTCTTAAACTACCGGATATAGTGGTACTGCAAAGTTTTGATATCACGGCACTGAAAGGAGAGGGAGCTGTGATTCTTCTCAAACTAAAGAGTGGATTCTAAACTCACATAACAGCAATGGTATTCCCAGAAGTAACCCATATATAGCTGCAGGGGTTTGGAATTTTTTGTACAAAAATTGAGCCTTCGTATGGTGTTCATAGAATTATTACCTGTATAAGTGAATTTAGTGGAATGACTGATGAAGCAATCTCTGAGCCTCAAAGCAGATTCGATTTTGGTGTGATTATTTGTCCATTGTATGGAGGTCAGGTAAATTTGTATTATGAGTTGATTGACTCCCCATTCAGGATCTCTATAAAAACCCTCGGCACATTTTCTCCCCAGATCGTTAAAGGAAACTTCTCAGTCCTGGTTTGTTTGTATCCTATGCATCAACAGCTCCAATTTGATTTGTCATACATCAGAATCTGGTGCACAGTTCCAGAGATATTTAAATCTAAAGCTCCAAGAGTATCTGCTTGGAGAGTGCAGACTTTCTTGGTGCATCATCATATCATTCTTTGCGAAAAGTTTTTCACCATGCAGGACATTCGGTCCTGCAGATTTCTAATTCTGCAGGACGGTTCAACTCTTTAAGGACCAAAACAAAACGAGTATCTAAGGACATTTTCTGGGAATAAAGAAATATCAGAAAGAAGGTATATACATTCTATTCTTATCATTAGGATTCGTGAAGTTCTGAGAAAAGGATTCATAACATGGTAATACTTTCTGTTTTATGCTGTAAAAACCTTAATGGTGGTCCAATTTGAATGCCGTAATAAAGGGCATGTAGCCCAAGGTCAGGGGATGGCAGCCAGCAGTCTGACAATTTATGTCAGCCGAGGAGCTATTCAGGCAGCTATAACCAGTGTCCGACGGGATTTGGCACGGTACATGAATTACATGTAAGGTCGAGATGTAAGCTATTACAGGTAAGAAGGAATAAATGTCTCCTTGGCATTATGTTCGATGCCTCTAAGGACTCAGATAATGTATATGTTCCACCCCAGATCATTAAAGAAAACTTCTCAGTCTTGGTTTGTCTGTATCCTATGCACTCAACTCTGTTCGTGATATAATCCTCACTCAGACCAAGTATTGTGAACCTTCACCATTATATCAATCTGTATGATAAAGACACTACAACAGAATTAAAGTTTTATAATTTTTTTATTTTCATTAGGAACTATAATTATACAATGTATAAAAAAGGTGAATGAATACAGATCACCAGTCAACATTTTTGATTAATGATTACATCTATTCTGATTTGTCAACACTGAGTTTTATCTCACAAGGCAAGGCAGAGTGAAACCAATGAGACAACCTACTTTGCAAGAAAAGTATTTTTAACCTTTGGCAATGTCTGCAAATGGTTTGGGGTCCTACCTCAAAGAACAACTATTAAACATAGTGTATTCAACCTGATACTTCAAATCAATAAATGATTACATCTATAAAATAAGTATACATGTATATAAAGTGCAATAATATGTGCCTGTGTGAAATTGCTATTCATTGACATTGGAATTTGCCCAAAACATTAGTTTTCCTCAAAAGAATGAATGGCTGTGTAGTATTCAATGTGTGGACTGTACATTGCATAATCAATAATATGATATAGATATATTACCCAGATGAAAAAGAAGGAATAACATATACAGATTTGCTATATCAGGGGTAGACAGTAAAACTGGCCCTGTGGCCAATGGCCAGTAGTTTTGGCTGCGGGCCAGTGATTATTTCTAGATTTACTTTGAGATTGGCCATTTGCCCAGTAAAATATTTGAAAATACATCGCCCTATACCAGACTACTTGCCCGGGTGGCCATATGCCCAAAATGTTAGTGTCTACCCCTGTATTATATATAGAGAGAGATTTGCTATCAACTACCAATGTGGAAAAATGTTGAAACAACATTAAATCAACATTGAAATACAAATATTGAATCAGCACTGATGGTTAGATGTTGAATCACAGTCAATTTGATTATGTTGTGTCAACTTTCAAATTCGAACATATTTCACCCTGAAACGACTGTTGATATGCAATCGATGATTCAATGCTGAATGGACATTGATGTACCCACTCAGTCATATATCCCAGTGGGCCACTGGGATATATGACTTGTACATATATGTCAGTGCATGTGGTTGGTAGTTAATATGGTACCTTACAGTTTTCAATGTGTTGGCTATACATAATCAGCCGTGTAATATAAAAACATTTACTAGCAGGGAATGGCATCAAGACAGAGTGATATGTATATATTTACATATAAATGAAAATATCTTAATCGATATGTTCACTTAGATGGGAGTGAGTAGCCACCATCTATTGGAATGATAGTCCCAGTGATGAAGGAAGCTGCATCTGAACACAGAAACAGGATGGTCTGTGTGATCTCTGCAGGCACCGAGACACGCCCCAGGGGTATGGCCTTACCTGGTGTTTTGAAGTACTGAATTAGAAATAAGATATATCAAATTATAATAAATTCTAAATGGCAGTCTGAGGGAGTGATTTTATCTTTTCCATCAATGCACGTAGTGGGTTCCTTGGGCAAATTTTGGAAGGAGAATTTAAACCTATGTTATATTAAAAACTCTTAGGGGGGAGGCAAAAAGGTTCTGCCCCTCAAAAACAGGGGAGGGGGTACAATTTGTTTTTTCTTTTGCATCCTAGTAAAAACTCACTATCCTTCTTTTGTTAAAAATGATTACTCCTCAATAAAGATAAAACACTTGTTGGCATTGTTTAGATGTTAAACCTGCCAAATTCCACCTCAAAAGTAAATTTCCTTAGGCTACACTGCAAAAATGGTGTTTAGATTTTAAACATGTTTAGGTCTAAACACGTTTAAAACCTAAACATATAGGTCAGTTAGGTGTCTCAATGACTACACATTTAGGAAATGAACACTTTTATTCTAACTACATAAACATTTATGCTAAACATGTTTAGATGTTTAGAGTTGAAACAGTTGAATAATAGGTGTTTAGATTTAAACATCAATATGTTTAGATACTTGGATGTTGAATCCACACCAGGTAGCAGCACTACCTTTGACTGGACTATCTGCACACAGTTATAATCAATTGTTGTGACAAATGTCCCCAAATCCCATGTTTATCATGGTTTCATTTCTTAGAATGTCATGTGAATAGAAAGGGCAATAGAAAATTGACTAGATTCACCTCATGCCACCATCATTACCATAAAAAATTCAATAAACTCCATGACTGACACCTATTTGATGTTATTCTGGAATAGATAAGGCAATGTCCTTCCTGCCAAGTTGTTGTACTTTCTCAAGTCTCTCATTCTGATGCAGTGTGTAATGTATGTAAACATATATAGCTGTGGCTGACATCTTTGGAGACTTTGACAAGCAAATACCTGCTGATGTCCCCCCCAGTACATGAGAAAAAAACCCAAAGTATATCTCTGTTTTTTAATGCATACATGTCTGGAAACCTTGACTCTCCATCAAATCATTTAAACATCTAAACACAAAAATTCATAAACACCTAAACACAAAAATTCATATATCTAAACACAAAAGTTTTAACCTAAACACCTACATTTCTAAACACTTGAACTAAGCACATTGTTTGGCTAAACATGTTTAGGAAATTAATGTGATTACAAAAACGTTGCAAGAATATGTTTAGAATTGTGTTTAGGATCTAAACACCATTTTTGCAGTGTACAAAGAGTTCTTTCATCGATTTACAAAGCAGCAACTATCAAATGATTCACATCATTGCATTGAATTGAATGACCACCAACAAGAATTTTCCGAAAATCCAAACTTACCTCATCATCTTGCTCTTGTGTTTGCAGGGTTCCATTTCTCACTTGGAACTTTGAACGCACCAAGGATGGACTGTAAATAATTGAAAATAACTAAATTAGTTAATATCTCTAAATCAAATTTATTTCAATATATCTATTTTTGTATTCACCTTAACAAATTGTTGAGAGATTAAGAGATGAATCATTGTCAAGATTTAAATCATTTATTGATAACTATTTCTTATATCTACTGCAGGGTGCAGCACGGTCCCATGCTGGGAGGCTATAATTTTCTATGCTAGGGGTTTTCAAATTAGGATCAGATAGAGTTGGAATTGGTCGAGGCACATTAATCAACAGTGTTGAAAGATCATTACAGAGAGAGTGAGTGAGAGCGGGAGAGAGACCTATCATTTATATAGGGCATTAGCACATTAGGCTATGGAGGCCGCCATTAGACCCCGACTGCACTATGACTAACACCTTCAGCCCCCATCTCCGCAGTAAATGCCAGGGATGCTTCCCATTGGTCAATAATACAATAGCCATGTGCCGTATACCCCTGCAATGCATCTCCAGGGTTGACTATCCTTTTTAATAGATCATATAAAAGGGTCATGTTATAAGACTTACCATATGCCATTAACCCGGATTCCTTTCTTTGCCAAATCTGAAAACAGTAATTACAATAATAGATGTATAAGTATGATCATTTGCTCCTTTGTGTTTATCTCAAGTTAATTTAGTAAGATATGTTCAAAATTCCATGTATTTGGCATTAGAACTTATTTTATCATCAGTTATTTGACCATTTTGGATGTGTTCCTTATTTAACTTGAGATAAATGCCTGTAAAGTTGCCCTTTAAGAGTTAAAACCTTTATTGGTAAATGTGTTAATTACCTGCAGCGAACATCTTTGTCATGTGGTTCAGGCCAGCTTTGGCTGTTCCATAGGGTATGGCCCCTGCATACTGAAAAGGGAAAGAAATTCAGTGCATTAATGATATCTATACATTGTTAGGGAGTACATGGCATAGCAGACTGTTTAAGTGCCTGTGTGCTTACAAAATCTCAGTACCATTGTACCCTGACCCTTGGAATACTGCTTCTACAAGTTCTAGTGTTTAAGATTTAAGTTATACATATATTTCAATACCCCCTTAGTACTGGCAGTTTCTCGAAACTAGCCCTTATTTGACACCCTTAATTAAGACTTAGGGTGGATATGCAAAATTCGTTTTTATCCTTTAAGTACAATTCAATTTATGTCATCATGTGAAAACATGGAGGATATTTACAATATTCTTTTAAGTATAATTGGGTATATGCTTTTAAACTATAAAGAAATTTATCACAGCCCCTTGAATAGGTACCCAGCTAACCGGGCCCTGATATATTCTTTCAGGGGCCCAGCAATTGATGTCCATTGAGTCTGCAGAGGGCTCAGCCTAGTCTTCCTAGGCCCCAGATATCATGTTACAAAAAGCCAAGGCATGGCATATGATTTTACATTTCAAAACAATACACAACAAGTAGGTAGGCCTTAGAGTTAAGATTTCAAAGACCAACCCCACTTAAGACTAGGGACCCAGTTTTCATTGGGGGCTTGGGAAACTACTCTGAAAGTGCCACCGCTTACCATCGCTCCTTTAGCGATGGTTCCGTCTATTGAATAGGGTACATCATGCCCATTGGTCATCATGATGTGCAGATAATGTGCTAGCAAGTCAGCTTGCCAACACTTCCTTGGTACATCAGGCTGACTCTCTGGTAGTGAATTAGGTCTATGGCATAGGGTCGGCATTATACATGGATTCTGGTGAGTTACTTACCCGGGCTACATAAATGCATAATGTACTCCCACATCAAGGTTAAAAAGGACTTACCGTTATGATTCCTGCCCCGCTGCTCATATTTACAACAGATCCTGTAAGAAAATTATATATTATCATAATGTATACAAACTCATTCCGTGTGTACAGCAATATTTGTAACTTTCATACATTCATGTGGAAATATAATGTTATCTTGGGGTTTAGAATGACTAATGTTTTGCTTGGTTTTGGTGAATTCTTTGTTATCATCTATTAGATAGATATTTTCCTGTAAAATGGGTGAGGTTTTTATGCTATAGAATAGCTTTAAAGAGGCCAAAATATAACTCTAGATGCATCTTATAGGATGCTCCTAGACTCATCATGCATCTTATACACAAGGTGCACCTTATATGCAGGGTATAATGATAGTACCTTTAGATGCCTCTAGAAGGGGTAAGCAGGCCTTGGTGACATTGAAAGTGGCCTGTATGTCTGTGAAGTTTTCCTGTATGGCTGAATATGACGTCGACTCCAAATTACCAAGCCTCTTCACTCCCACAATGTTGACCTACAAGACATGAAATATATTGGACTTCGTCAATTCACCCTTCATTGGTTGCTAAGTCACTAGTGCATCATAATGTGTTGGTGAGACTGCTTGCTGGCACTTCATTCATGCATCATGGTGACCTTCTGGGATTGTATCAAGCCTGTAGGGTCAGAATGATTCATGAATGCCGCACTGGAGAGTTACTTTATTTCTTTTAATATATAGACTTACTGTCCATGCCCACATGATATCTTGAAGGTCTTAATTTGAATATCAGAGTTAAAATTATGCATCACAGTTTTCCATTATGTGTAAGGTATTGAAGTAGATTAACAAGCAATATTTTGATGCTTACCAAATGATTAATTTTTCCAAATTTTGACTTGGCTGCTTGAATGAGTTCTTCGACATCATCTTCACAGGTGACGTCACAGAGCATGGAGAAAACCTGAAAATGAAGAAATCTGTTTATTTCATGCTGAATTCAAATTGCCCCATAGTTTTATCATCTCACAGCTCTGCATCTCACAGCCCCATCGTATAGATAAGAATTGATTGGGGGCATGTGTCATTTGTCGATTTAAAGGAAAGTGCATATCACAAGTCACTGATAATTAAGTAATTCCCCCTGTCCTTGTAATATATCTTAAAATAAAACTTATGTCCCATGTAACAATCCTTTTATTCTCCCATGTCCTTGTTACAAGAGCTCCAAGTCAATTGCTGATTTTTAAGAGTTTAAACTCATTGATGACCCTCCCCATATTTCACAGTCAGAAATGATATTCAGAATGCTAATATAAGCAGAACAAAAAGGTGCAGGAAAACAGCCTCCAGGACAAAATCCACTATTTAAAACCTCTCACCTTATTGTCAGGGTGTCCATTGTCAGTGAGTTTTTGGTTTATCTCATCTAAACGTCCTTTGTGGTTGTCTATCAGAATGAGGGAAGCTCCAAATCTGGCAAACATGAGAGCCGCGTCTCCACCTAAGGTGCCTCCTGCACCTAGAGGATATGTATCAACAGATTTTCATGAGAAATGTTCCAAACTAAGTGATGCATCACAAGTGAGCCTTAGAGCATGCAGATAAAACAATCTCATGATTTGCATGAATATATAGGGACCAATCTTAATTTGGTAGCTCTAGCGATTGTCTGTGAATTTTCAGAGCATCAGCTTTATGTATGTAAATGACCTCATGGACAATTGATGTATCTCAAACTTATAGGCTCTGGTAATGCATTGTTAAATCATGCCTATTGGTTATCATGATGCATGAATGCAGCCCTGGTGAGTTACTTGCCAGGGTTGCATTCATGCATCATGACACCCCTATAGAGGCAATACTCTCTATAGCAGAATGGTAAATATTAAAATGTTAAAACCTGCCATTTACCTGTTATCACTACAACTCTGTCCTTGAAACATGAATAGATGTTATTGAAGCAGCAGCCTGAGCAGGACATGGTGACTTGTGGTGGTGTTTGTCGCAGTAGTAGTAGCAGCAGTGGCAGTCTGGAAATATTGGCTTCAGATAAAAAACTAACTGGTCGCTGAATATAGGCTGATCTCTCAGTAGCAGGATTGCAGCAGACTGTGAACAATGCTTGAAACCAGATCTATTGCAGCTTGTGGTGATGTTTCTAGCAGTAGTTTAGGTGCAGTAGTAGTAGCAGTAGCAGAAGTAGCAATTAAAAGTCAGGTCTTGAAATACTGGTTTCAGATGAATGTTGACTGGTTGCTGAGAAGGCTGATTTCTCTGTAGTAGATTGCAGTGAATTCAGTGCTTCAAATCAAATCTGTTCAAAATGCTTTCTGACTGATGAGTGAGTGAGTGATTTGACTGACTTACCAAAAAGATTGATATCTTGTGAGCGCTGCCTGTATGAATGTGGTGTGGCCTGCACTTGCCTTATAGGGTAAAATTGGGTAGTATCGCGCATGCTGTAGTATCGTGCATCCTATCTTCAAGAGGTCTATTATGAAAGAAAATAAAGATTTTTCAAAATATTTTTTTCCCAATAGCTGGCCATGTTATGCCCACTCTCATTTCAATGCAGCTTGTTGACCTGGATTGTGTATATATTTTTGGAGCTGAGCACAAACTTATAGGTGCCTCAGTCGTCATAGTTATTACATATTTTGCAAATAAATTCCCATAGAGGACAATGTTAATCAATGTAAGGGTAAAATCGTGCATATATTGTTGTAGTATCGCGCATATGATTAAGTATATAATTGAAAACCTAAACCCAAATTAAGATGAAGAAAATCAGCCAAGTGGTAGCCATAGACGTGATACCAAGATGGTATAATTTTAAGAATGCCAGCCTTTAGCTGAGAGGTGTGACAGCAATCATATTAACCCTTGTCATTTCACACCTAAATCACAGCTTAAGGTGTGAATGCATGTGCGCGATATAATCCCTATGGAAAGACACATTGGATTTTGGTTGTATCGTAAAATGCGCGATACAACACAAAGCTGCACGATACAACCCAAAAGAACATCCCCAGCTTTGTCCCACCATAAATCAACAGGGGGCAGTTAGATAGGCATTTCATGCACGCTGTGTACTTGGGAGGTCGGGGCCTATCAGTAGATGACATTACATTGAGGGTCGGCGCTCTGTGCTTCATACAAGATAGTGTCTTTTGGTTGTATCGTGTCTACCTGCGCGATACAACCCAATTTTACCCTATACAGGTTGTGGTAGATAGAGGTACAGCAGGGTATCAGGAAGTTACGGCAGAAGATGGGGGTGATGACATAATGATATAATTCATATACATGATGGTACTCTGTGTATGTCTGCTGGGCACATGTCACTACATGTGTGTGTGTATGTCGGTCAATGAACTGGGGTTATTTTTTTTTTCAATTTGATGAAACATGCTCTGCAATAATAGGGAGCGGTCATCAGTGGGATGGTGGATTTTTAGCAGGACACAATTTTTTTTCAAACACGCTGATGCATTAATGTATCAGTGGCCGTTAAAGGGTTTAACGTTTAAGTAAATTCCATACATTTCTGGTTAAAACCATTCAGGTTCTACTGGGGTGTGATCCCTGGCCGCTATGGTAAGAAGCGAGTGCCATAACCACTGACTACCAAGCAGCTAGTAGAAATGCTATATAAACATATAAATCACGGACCTGCCAGCCATTCCTTCGCCTATGCGGTGATATTTTGAATAGAATCCAAGCAGGCCATGTCAAGTTATTAAAATGTAGACATCCTTTTAGGTATCATAGATGGTCCTACTGCTATTCTAGTCTCCATAACATTCGAAATAAATAAGAATCCAATGAATTTTCATAGCGATATGTCTCGCCGACCGCTTTGGCTTCTGCTTGCAGGTGTTTGACCTAGTTAGTGACTTGACACCCATCCGGGCATTTCGCTTATCATCAACAAGAAGCAATGGCCAGTTGGCAGATGGTTCGCTATGTAAATTCATTGGATTCTCGTTTATTCAGCATGTAATGGAGGAACAAAGTATACAAACATCATCTATGAATATTATATTTGTTGGTGCTAGGAGCTTAGTGCATGGCAACCTTGGATTCAACAAGAAAAATGTGTGTAAAGTCGGACAGGGGCCGAGGAACAAAAAATACATGGCTACTCGCATTGCGAGCCCAGGGAGGATTGCTTCGGTTCAGAAAATGTCTTCTCCTACATTTATTCTTGGGTTATAAAATTAATTCAAAATGGAGGAATCTGTTAGATAAATGGCTTAATCAATGTTATGAGACAGCACTCGCGGGTTAAGAGTTCAAAAATCCACTTTCCGCTTCATGGGTCATGGTTTATTGAACCCATAAACCCACTTGCGCTGTCTCATAATTTTGATTAAATGCTAAATAACCAACTAAAAAAAGTTTGAATTGAACATGTTGATATGGGCGCAGAATCAACAGAGCTGAGTACATGGGTGCAGCAGACACATATCTTTGTCTTAGTTCAAGAAGGTTGTAATTGCATTTTTTTCAAGTTTTGCAGGATAGGCAAAAGAAATGTTCTAGTTACTATAGAACAAAGTGGATAAAACAATGTTGCACTGGGATTTTAGCCACACATATCATAGACAGATCTTCAGTATTTTCACAGTAGGTAGATAAGGGTCCATAGATGTTTACACAGAAGAAAACTCATTTTTCCCAAATTTAGTTACATCCTTCTTACACTGAGGTGACAATGTGTGCCATGACCGATATTGTTATCCCTGTATGTATGGGTACCTGCAGTTAGGGGGGGGGCAGGTGAGACAGAAAGTCAATGTCCGGTCCGCTTCCTATGCATTATGATATCCTTTTAAGGGCTGCTAATGCAGGGGTGCATCATAGGCTATTGGCCATCATGGCTCGGTCCGCTAGCCAGCACTTTGTTAGTGCATCATGCCGACCCACGAGCAGTGTATCAAACCTGTAGGGTCGGTGTGATGCATGCATTCCTGGTGAGTCTAACACCACACCTGCATCAGACTCCTGCTGGTATGATTTACCAATACCTGCCAGTGTGAATGTAGTGTGGAGGACACCTGCTTTGTATATAGGTTTTGTTGTATAAAGATACATGGTATGGAGAGAAAAGGTGAGGACAGCCCCAGACATGACAATGTACACATATGGACGTCCATATGTGACCATAAGGACATCCATATGTCACTTTGTAACATTTCCTATATAAATGTAAAAAAAAAGAATTAAAAAAAAATCTGACCTACCGACCCTACCTTTTCAAGTCATGTTACTGGAAACACACCTCTATTTTTTTTGGCCTCAGGTGTAATGTAATGTAAACCTGACATATACCTGACCTATAAGGCGCACCTAGGGGTCTATTAAACACTGAGTTTGAGTTTGATTAATTCTTATTCATCAAAGTTGGTGTTCTCGGTAACATAACAGTTGTACATGTCGAGTAGCATTATTGATCATATATGGGTCAGATTTTTGATTTCTACCCAATTGGCATTTTCATGGTTTTACCAGTTTCTATCAGGCCTGGTATAAATCAGCTTAGTCCCAACTTGGCTTTCTTTATGTCATTTGACAGAGGACATGTATACCTTTCAGAAAAGTATAATTTTTTGCACCTGACATGATTATTTCCTGAGATATGGACTCTCAAAGTTGAAAAACACCCTTTTAAACCACTTTTTTGGTCATTTTTCTAACTTTGGATGCATGCAGGGAGTCCAAAAGTAATGCTATGATCACTATTTAAATTTTATTTTTTTCGTTCTGGGTGTTAGTTGAGAAAATAATTCTGGTTGATGGTCAGGTAGGTGGTTTTTGTCAATCCCTGATACCTTTTAATGGAATAGATCAACGATGTAACGATGGTCACTATTATATTACCTCCTCAATGACCATGGAACCACTGGGAATATATTTCACCTTATAACGCCTTCCTGTAGGGTACGTTTGACTTGTATGGTGTGCCAAAAATTTTGGCTCCACTGCAAATAGTTTTCCCTCCACAGTCATTAATGTACTTTTCACAAATATAAATGTGACCATCGTTACATGTACATTTCCCCCTCCCATGTCCATAGTTTGGCAAAAATAATTCATTCCGTCTTGGAAACTCAAATGTAGGGCTAAAATGAACAATATTGACCAGGTGTTACGTCGGTAGTTACATCCTTTCCCCCCTATCAGAGGCTACCTAGCCGATCGGTAACGATGGTCACTTTTATTTGCCTAATAGAGGCGGGAAAGTGTTCCACGCTGTACGTTATCCGGCCGGAAGTAGAGCGGAGTGCGACGTATGCGCATCACGCAGAGGGACTTTGTTGACATTTTGATGACGATTTCGACCATCTACCTCTACAAAACATACGCCAAAATCGAGTTCAAGGTAAGAATTGAAGAAAATCAATGAAATGTTATCATATATGAAGGTCCATGGAACGTTCTGGTGTAAAAATAGTGTATCGAAAACAGTTATTTACGTTAAAAGTGACCATCTTACGTCGCTTGGCATTGTGTTTTGCCGGCTCCCGCCATTACTATTCGAGTGAGAGGTCAGAAACTAGGTCCATAGCCGACATCACATACTACGGTAACGATGGTCACATTTATTCCTCGGTTCTCTGTACACCCTGTATCCGTTGTCAGATGATTGTAATGCATTTACCAACACATCAATAGGGGAGGGTAGAGATGAATACATGTCATGGTTAAGTTAATTGGAGTATTTTCATTTTTGTCACACTCTACCAACTGCTCATATCAAAAAATACTTGTAATTTTTTGGAAAATTTCTCTTCTGACCCCCCCAAACGTGAGAAATATATTCTACTCCCACTCCTTTTAACCTCTAAAACCTGCCTGTACCTTCTCCTGAACAATTCAGAGCAATGGAAGTAGTAGAATAGTAGTTTAATACATACTAAATCCATTTCTACCGATACCCATATAAATGTGACCATCGTTACCGACGATTAATTATTTTTATTGATTCTTCTTCTATACTTACCCATATCATATCTGTTGTGAATCTACTCCATTTATATGTTATATACCAATGCTAAGTACAATTTTGAGTGGTCTTGGTACAGTCTGCACCCTCCTGGGGCCAGCAATAGCCAGAATTTATAAATGTGACCATCGTTACAAAACCAGTTTTCCTGTCAAAATACACAGTAAGCCTTGGTGCAACCTCTCCATATTTGGACACAAGATGGCCCTATGGTACTGACATCCCATGGAATAGTCATTTATTTAATACCAGATACTTCATTTCCAACTTGGTAATAGGGTGGAGTTAATTCAACATTTTCACTTATAACATGTACATGGTTTAGTGTTATATCAAAAATAAAAGTGACCATCGTTACATGTCGAAAAACAATATTATGTCAATTTCATGTGTTGATTCATTTCTATTTCATTTGCAGTATGGGGAGAAAGAAGCTGCCAGATGGGCAGGCTTTGACACCCGCGCAGCGCAAAGCAGCAAGCCGAGCCAAGAAACGTGCTCAGCTGGGAGATACCACCTTCAAGGCTGAACGCGCGGCAGAGAGCCAGACTCAGCGAGACCGCCTCAGGGCATCTGGAGACCATGACAAGATGGACACTATAAGGGAGCAAACCAGGGTTCGGGTTGCAAACCTAAGGGAGAGGGACAAGACCGGTGAGCCAGCACCCCAGGCCCCTCCACCTCCCGCAGCACCTCCCGCACCTCCCACACCTGGCACTCCTGCCACACCTGCAGCTGGCAATGCTGCCGCTGCACGTAAGACTACACCTAGAGCTGGCAATGCTGCTGCTACACCTAGGACTACACCTACAGGACGTACTGGCCGCTCGGCTTTACCAGTACTCCTGTTCTCCAACAAGAATAAACGCCGCTCCCGGAGGAGGACCTCTGACTTGGGTCATCAACCGAATGCAGAGGAGACAGATGTGCCAACTCAACAGCCTATTCAACCTCATGACCAACAAACTGACCGGGAGGCCGATGTGGTAACCCAGCCCAACAAGGTGTACTATGAGTGCATTCCCCTGGAAGACGTCACCCTTGCCCGTAAGACCGTTAATCAAGTGAAAGCTGATGATAGCTTGTACGGTACACTGGGGGTGCACGCTGCAGTTCCAGTTCAGAAAGGGCGTTCCTTGGCTGTCCGTGAAACATCCTGCTTCAAGGAGTGTTGCTGGAAGGACTGTGAATCGCAGCGTGGGTGTTCGGGTTGGAAGGTGCATGAGCTAAAGTTCTCCAAGAAGAAGCCTGCTGCCGACGCTGCACGAGCAACTCGCTCACAGAATCCCCCCGTTGTAGTGCAGGCGGAGCAAACGGAGCACGCTGCACGGGACGAACCAACGGAGCCGACTGCTGCCGACAACCCCGTAGTAGTGCAGGAGGAGCTACCGGAGCGCGCTGCACGGGATGAAGCACCTGTAAGTCCTGGTGTAGCGCAGGAGGAGCTACCGGAGCGCGCTGCACAGGCTGCCGACCTCCCTGTACCAGGTCCTAATGTCGCACCACTTGACCCCCCACAGCCTTTGATCCGAAAGCTGTCCCGCTATGCCAATGGATCTTATGTGGCATGTGTGTACGACAATGAAGTGTTCATGGGACAGGTGCTGCAAAGGGAGGAAAAGCAGTACGAGGTGCGCTTTCTCAACCGCAAACAGGACTCAAATGAATTTGTTTGGCCGAGGATAAAGGACGAGCTGTGGATGCGGGACTGGGAGATCCTGGGTAAAATTAACCCTCCCAAGGCATTGGGCACAACTAAGCGGAAGCAGAACTCGGTCCGGATACCACACAAAACCCTAGATGCCATAGAAGAGGCCTTCAACAGATATAAATAGCTTTAACGGTAACGATGGTCACTTTTATTTTATGTATAGTTGATACAGTATAACAGACTCTGATGTGTATGTCAGGGATATTTTATATTTAATTTACATGCTAGACATCGTTGGGCATTGAATAGAGGTGTATAGAGTGTGGTAATTATATTTTGTCCTGGTCCAACGTCCTTCCGAACTTGCAAAAAGTGGTAAAAAAACTAGCATTTCCGCGTTTCAACGCATGGTGCTCAACCTTTCAGGGTTCAAATTATGTAAATATGTGGTTAAATCAGTTTTCCAACCTGTTTACTACAAATGTTGTGAGTGTAAAGGTCTTATGAGAAGGGAAAATGGTTATATCCATGCTATTACTATGTCATATACATCGTGTAACGATGGTCACATTTATGCACTGAAAGGTATACTTTGGGTAGTGTCTAGTAGAAGGCCTACCATGGAATATATAGTGATCACATGGTATCTGTTGATGTTTATGCTGTTCATAGACTACTTTGGGCATTGAATAGAGGTATATAGAGTGTGGTAATTATATTTTGTCCTGGTCCAATGTCCGTCCGAACTTGCAAAAAGTGGTGAAAAATCCAGCATTTCCTCGTTTCAACGCATGGTGCTCACCCTTTCGGGGTTCAAAGTATGTAAATATCTGGTTAAATCAGTTTCCCAACCTGTTTACTACAAATGTTGTGAGTGTAAAGGTCTTATGACAAGGGAAATTGGTTATATCCATGCTATAACTATGTCATATACATCGTGTAACGATGGTCACATTTATACGTGATGAATGAGTAAAGTTAGGGGGGCAACAGAGGAGATATACTGTACAATAAGTGTACAATTGCACTTGATTTACATAGTACAAACCCTAAATATAATTCAGAGTGATATTCAGGCGAATAGAAGGTATTTTAGTGTTGTTATAGAAAAGTGCAGAAAGGTTGGGATGAAATCAACAAATTTTCAAAATTTCAAAAATTTGAGATCATCCATAGATTTAGAAGTTTTTGAGAGAGGATATTTCTTTTTGGCATGTACATTGGTAACTATTGTAAGTATAGGCATACCAAATTTAAGGGTGATATGAGCATTTCCAGCTGGTCTGCTATGGACATAGATTATAAATGTGACCATCGTTACACGAAAAGAGATGATTTTCATTGATGGCTTACCAAAACTGACATTTTAGGAGTACAACTTTGGAATCATGTTTTTTGGGGGCCCAAGATGTTGGTCTTCCAATATAATAAAGTGCATTTCATTTATATTAAATTTTACGTGTTTGGACTCTGTGCCCTAAAGTGGGTAGAAATCGAAAATTCGACCCATATACCTTTGTTTGTAATGTGAACATAGTATCAAATTTCATTTGATAATGAATAATAGAATGGTTGTTTCTTTAGCTCATTAGGTAAGAGCTAATTAATTCATACAACCGTACCCTGTTTGTAAAATATACATTTGTGAGACGCAGTGTCACCTCTTTAACATACTCGTTTTCAATTTTATAACATAATATATTTGAAAAAAGGTTTACTTATAAGAAATATTACCATTTAATTTATAATTACCTGTGGTTAGTAATGGTTAGTATTACAAATAGATTTTTCTCTGGGGGCTTTGGATTGGTGGGTTAGCCCTAATAATCAAATGTTTTTTCTCCCAGCCTATAAGGTGTACCCCCAACCTTTAAGGCTTCCATTAGGTGTAATAGGACCCTTCCTTGTGTATAAGCTGCAGCTAATATACAAGGTTTTACAATAAGTCTGGTGTAAAAAGTAAGCCTCATGTAATTTGGCTGAAGATCATTTAGACACTGATAAACAAATTAGAGGATTGCAGTGTTTTTGTAGGTTATTATGTCATAGATATGAAAAAAACCCACATTGGTTTCAAATCTGTGGAAAACTGACATTGTCTGGAAAAATGTTTAAAGAGGTTTAAGTTTAGAGAACTTATTGTATGACATGTATAAACATCATGGCAATAAAATCAACCGTTAAAATGTATTACATGTCATTGTTTTTATTTTGCTTGATGATGTTTACACTAAATTCCTAATTATAATCACATTTTCATCAAAGCATATAAATGATGAATTATCGATCTCCTTAAGTAAATAAGCACCTGCTAAATAGCCATCTGCTTTATATTCAGGTTTCAGTGCACAGAGAAACATGAGGGTATCCGGAAGTTACAACAGAATGACGACATAATGATATAACTCACACACATGATGGTACTCTGTGTATGTCTGCTGGGCACGTGGACATACATGTGCTGTGACGTCAATGTGACGTCAATAGTATAGGGACACAATGAGCCAGGTTTTGGTGGCCCCTGATGGATACATGTGGTGTGACTACCGGGTGTGTCGGTCAATGAACTAGGGTCCAATTATTTCTCAATTTGACCAAACATCACACCCTCTGTAATGTTAGGGTTAGGCCCAGTTAAGGCATCTATAAGGAGCAATGTTAGTGCATTCTGAATATGTTAAAGTTAGTACATCTGAATTTTTCATTTTCTAAATACTATTTGAATTTGTTCCACACGATGTAACTATATCACCCATAATGGATGGGTGATTATCACATGTCATCTGTAGACCTGGTCTTATGCTTTTCTAATTGGTGCAACGTAATTCATGCCCACCAAAAGAAGTGGAAGAGATAGAAGTGGCAGAGAAAGAAGTGGAATTTGATCACTAATAGTAAAATCTTCAGTGAGAAACCATGAGAAAAATCTAGTTTGTCTCACATGATACACTTAAAGTATGAATTAGAAATGTTAATTGATTAGACTGGTGGGCCATTTTTTATCCGAAATTCCGAAATTTACCCAATTATCCTCTCACCATAACAGGTGTTAACAATTTTGGTACTTAAACATAACATATCCAGGTATATGGTGTGTTTAATGAACTTCCATATATCTATCACATAACAACCATTGCTTTGAGGTACTTGAGTATGTATGTTTGCAAACATAGCTGAGACTGTGACAGAACCTGCCCTGGGCTAAGTGAGTTCCACACACTTTTCAACTTGAACTGAGTAATGGTAGCATTGACCTAAGGTAGCATTGAGTTATGGTAGCATTGAGCTAAGGTAGCATTGAGTTATAGTAGCATTGAGCTAAGGTAGCATTGAGTTATGGTAGCATTGAGTTATGGTAGCATTGAGTTATGGTAGCATTGAGCTAAGGTAGCATTGAGTTATGGTAGCATTGAGCTAAGGTAGCATTGAGTTATGGTAGCATTGAGCTATGGTAGCATTGAGTTATGGTAGCATTGAGTTATGGTAGCATTGAGCTATGGTAGCATTGAGTTATGGTAGCATTGAGCTAAGGTAGCATTGAGTTAAGGTAGCATTGAGCTAAGGTAGCATTGAGTTATGGTAGCATTGAGCTAAGGTAGCATTGAGTTATGGTAGCATTGAGTTATGGTGGCATTGAGCTAAGGTAGCATTGAGTTATGGTGGCATTGAGTTATGATAGCATTGAGCTATGGTAGCATTGAGTTATGGTAGCATTGAGCTAAGGTAGCATTGAGTTATGGTAGCATTGAGTTATGATAGCATTGAGTTATGGTAGCATTGAGTTATGGTGGCATTGAGCTAAGGTAGCATTGAGTTATGGTGGCATTGAGTTATGGTAGCATTGAGTTATGGTAGCATTGAGTTATAGTAGCATTGAGCTAAGGTAGCCTTGAGCTATGGTAGCATTGAGCTAAGGTAGCATTGAGTTATGGTAGCATTGAGCTATGGTAGCATTGAGTTATGGTAGCATTGAGTTATGGTAGCATTGAGTTATGGTAGCATTGAGTTATGGTAGCATTGAGCTAAGGTAGCATTGAGTTATGGTAGCATTGAGCTAAGGTAGCATTGAGTTATGGTAGCATTGAGCTAAGGTAGCATCGAGTTATGGTAGCATTGAGTTATGGTAGCGTTGAGCTAAGGTAGCATTGAGTTATGGTGGCATTGATCTAAGGTAGCATTGAGTTATGGTAGCATTGATTTATGGTAGCATTGAGCTAAGGTAGCATTGAGTTATGGTGGCATTGAGCTAAGGTAGCATTGAGTTAAGGTAGCATTGAGCTAAGGTAGCATTGAGTTATGGTAGCATTGAGTTATGGTGGCATTGAGCTATGGTAGCATTGAGTTATGGTAGCATTGAGTTATGATAGCATTGAGCACCATTGTTAATTTGACATGGCAATATGGTCATTTCTTGAAATGAAAAAAGCCGAGCACCTAAGACCAGCAGCATCAGACACATCCTATATCTTGTGTTGTTGACCATACATATGTGGGTATATGAGGTGGGTGGGGTAGCAGAGACGGTCAACTTCTGGTCAACTTCCAAGTTCCATTATGATAAACCTTCCAGGGCCGCCAGTGGCCATCATGGGTGGGTCTGCAGGTCAGAATTTTACTAGTGTATCATGCCGAACCACCACGAGTGTACCAAAGTTACTACATCCGAAAATGGGATAATGATAAAATGTGATTCATGGGCAGAAGAGGGTCAGGCCTGGAGAACCATACTATTCACCCTCAGGCTTCCTATAATATACATCTAATGGGTGCAACTTAATTCGTGCCCTCCAAAATGTACAGCTTAGGTTTAAATCTATCAATAGCATCAAAATTTTAATGGAATTGCTGAGAATAAGGATGATTAAAGTGTACAGTTGAGTAATAGTGGTCTATTTGAACATCCTGTCACATTTTAGAGATGATTTATTTTTCAGACCCAATCATCAGATATATTTAAACCTGTAGGGTCGGTGTGATGCATGCATTCCTGATAGGTCAAACACCACACCTGCATCCGACACCTGCTGGTATGATATACCAATACCTGCCAGTGTGAATCTAGTGTGGAGAACACCTGCTTCATAAACAGGTTTTGCTGTAAAAAGGAGCATGCTACATAAAAGAAAAGGTGAGGGCACAGGTCAGCTATATAGGTACAGGAGGTGGAGATATAAGTACCAGACATGATGGTGCTCTATGTGTGATGGACACGTGTACATATATATATATATATATATATATATATATATATATATATATATATATATATATATATAGGACCCTCCATATGGGTAATATATATATATATATATATATATATATATATATATATATATATATATATATATATATATATATATACATGTATATGGTGTGACTGCTCATGAACTACTGTAATGCCCCGTGTGTAACTTACTGTAAGGCATTTACGTGAGGATAACCTTCACTGTGCCTTATATAGACTAACCAGAAGATTCACCAGAAGTTGGAGGTGTGACTTAAATATGTGAGGATAAGAACATATATGGGTCATTCCAAGATATATTGGACATGTGGTTCCTTGGACATATACTAGCAAAGGAAGCACTTCTACATGACTAATGAGTTTTTCATTCCTTAATGGAGGGTCATAGCTAACATTTCGATGTGGTTTGGGTGGGTTTTGGGGCATGATTTATTTTCTATGAGCATTCAAACATGACTTTTAGACAGTGAAGCTTGAGTGAAATATTTTTCAAAATGATCGTCCAGCCAATACAAAAGAGCACAAATCGTTTGATTACAAACAATCAAGAGGTACACTGGGGGGGGGGGTAACCTCCCTAGAAATTCTTTTATGTACTTCGAGAATTACCCATCCCTATATAGACAGAAGTAAACCACTGTAGCATACATTCTCATTGATCCACCCTGAGGGGGGCTGTCTCCCCTCAGGGTGGATCAATGAGAATGTATGCCAGGGAGCTTGGTTCTGTATGTTATTTTGATTTATAGGTGCTTCCATTCAGTTGATTTAGTATCTAAATAAGTCACATAACCTGTAGTGGCAATAGACACACGTTATGCCACTGGGGGTGTTAAGTATATGGAGAGTTGTTATTCACATAAAATAAAGAACAGTGCCTCTTATCCACTGTGTATTACGGCAGGGCCAGGAAGTAGAATTTGATAATGTGCCAAGCCTGTATTAGATTTTTATATTGACACACATGTGTGGCTGGTATGGGTATGTTTTGACCTGAAACCCATTAGAAGGGGTATACTTCTGAAGAAGTCCCCCTACAATAGTCTAATTTTGACAAAGAATCTTGATCCTGTGACGAAAGATCTGATTTATCAGAAAGATTTAAAAACCATTTCCACTAAAAACAATCAGCCCTTAAAGGGTTGAGTTTCCATGGCAATATTGGCAATTCCTGGAATCAACAGAGCACATGACGAAGAAGACATGTATCATGGCTGATACGAACGTCACTATAGAACAGTACTGGACATGTTGTATTCAATGGGGGATGGAATACAATGTGTCCGTATTCAATGGCTGTTCAAAATCCAAGATGGCAGATGTAAACAAGATGCAGGCACTTTGAAACTGAGTAAAAATAGCAATTTAACCCTGTAGGCCATGCAAATGTCAATTCCCATGGGATATTTTTGCATCGTATTTGCCGAGATGAGGCTGTCCGTATTCAACGACATGCACATTGATATTTGCTTATATGGGTCAGGTCGTCAGAAAGTGTAAGATTTTGCCCTTGAAGGCCCTGAAAAATTAATTTGCTAATTACTTTATGTAACCTTAACAAATTTGTCAAGGTATATGTCATCAGCTCAGAAAAACAAAAAATCTAGGACATCCGGTTCCATTTTTATTGCTTGTTTTGTGTCATCCGGTACCAAAATGATGAAATATGGAGGTAATTGAAGTTGCTCTCAGTAATATAAGAATGTCCCATTATGCATAACAAACACATGAAACAACAAGACCAATATATCTATTATTGACTTCAATTACAAAATGAGACAACATTTGAGTTATGCATGCACAGTAGACTGCCTCCTACATGATGATAAAAGTACTGGACGTTACGTAACGTCTGGTACTTTGATCAGAATTATTTCACATAAGCTGCTCTCACATGGAGACAAATGCTGACAGACACACAATTTCTTCACCAAAGTGGGGGACAATAGGGCCCTCCATATGGGTTATAACAAAGATTTGAAGCTTCAATTTTACCATGTTTTATAATTGATTTAGATTTAGGTACCGGACGTTACAAATTACAGATTTCCACTTTGAAAGGCACATCATGAAAAATTATCACTCAGTAACATGTCTAAACCTCATGGAAATGATACCTATGATCATATACAATACAAAAAATAACTTTGGGATACTCCAGATGTTATTTATTCAATACAGGACACTTGTAAAAAATACAAAAATTATAAAAAGAAGAAATTTGGTCATTTTTTTTTCACTTTGGCAGGCTATAAGTCTTAGAATTTTTTTATAAATGACCACAAATTTACATCTTTCTGATAGCATTAAGTGTTTTCTATCAAATGAGTCTATGTAAGACCATATTGGTTCACAACTTATTTCTCCAGAGCGATAAAAATCCAAAATGACCCCAAAACACAAAATCTACTGCTTTCTAGCGACCTAACCCATATATGCTATGACGGATGTTGAGATTATGGGTGGCTGGGCTGGGGGGGGGGCAAAGTGAGACAGAAAGTCAATATCCGGTCAGCTTTCTACTATGATAACCCTTTAAGGGCCGCAAATGTAGGGGTGAATCATGCAAATTGACCATCATGGGTTGGTCTTTTAGCCAGCACATTATTGGTGCATCATGTTGAATCATGTTGGGAGTGTATCAAACCTGTAGGGTCAGTGTGACGCATGCATTCCCTGCAAGTCACACATCGGGGCTGCATTCATGCATCATGACGACCAATGGGCATAATGCATGAAGCTGGTAAATAATAGTACTAATACTGAACTTCTATCCCAATTACTTGGGAAGTTATGACCCGAAAACCAGTTGCGGGGTAGGCCTAGCAAAATCAGAGATCTGTCAGATAAACATGCCCCTGTAGAAAAACTGCACCACTTTGGACACTTACACCCCCTGGTCCAACTCCCCATGGGTGTCCCTACACCATGGTACCATCAAAGTCTTTCTTGCAAGTGGGTTGAACAAGCTCCCAAAATAATGGCCTTTTGAGATCTGGCTCCCTGACTATTTATAATCTTGATTTTTTGGCCTTCTTCAAATCTGAAAAAGTGCCCCTAAATTGGGGTGGAAGAGTAGGCGGATATCATTGGGAGGGCAGTTATTATGTAGAATGTGGTAAACATTGAAGTATATCCCTTAATCTGCACAATTCCAGAATTAGCTGTAATACCTCTGTATAGATTCATAAATGAGGAATGTTCAAGTCATATCAATCAAAATGATAAAGACACTAACCAGAATCGTAGTTTTATTCTCATCAAGATCTATAATTTAAAAAAAAGTACATGAGTACTAATTGCCATTCAACATTTTCAATTAGCATTAATATTCTGATTTTTCAACACCGAGTTTGAATGAGACAACCTATGAGACAAGAAAAATATATTTTTAAGCTTTGGCCATGTCAGCAAACTGTTTGAGGTAAAAAGGAAATTCCAACCAAAAAAAGAAAATTTCTGAAACATTGAAAATCTTCAAAAAAGACATTTACTAGTTACAGTAAACGTTTTTACATTAAACTCCCTTTTATACTTAGAAATGACAGCGTTTTATCAAAAGTGGCAAGTAAGTGTCTTGATAGGACTTTGTAATTGATGTATTCTATCAATAGAATATTGTGCACCCATGAAAGGTAGCAATAGTGGCAACATATACATTCAAAAATCCTTAGATAATGTATTCAATCTAATATTTCAATTCTAAAAAATGATTGCATCTGCAGGGGTAGACATTAACCTTTTCAGCTATAGGCCAACCGGGCCCACAGCCTGAGAAATCTATGGGCCCACACTTAAATCTGTGGGCCCAGAGAATATATTTCAGTTTTTTAAAAGAGAAAATTTATGATTGCTCTCCTTACATAATTCATACTAAATCCACATGTTGAATGTCGTTTTCCTGGTGATTTTCCCTTTCTAATGGTATATAACATGGCCATATTGGCATGAGAAATTTCTCCTTCAATTTTCCTAACCAACTCTTATGGGCCACACAGGCCCACAGGAGGGTATTTATGATGAAAATTGCGGACCCGGACTCAAAATTATGGGCTATTGGCCCCCGGGACAGTGTTAGTGTTTACCTCTGAGATCATCTGTATACATGTATATATAAAGTGCAATGATTTGAGCCTGTGTGAAATTGCTATCCATCTTTATTAGAATTTGCCAAAACCATTGGTTTTCCTCGAAAGAATAGAAAACTATGTAGTATTCAAATGTGTCGACTGTACATTGCATAATCAACAGTGTGATACAAATATATTGTAGTGATCATATCACTTGTATAATAATTGTAATGTTGGGGCGATCGGTCCGGTGGTAGCCACCGGCACGGGAGCGCTAGTTAGGGTCCGTCCCACCTGGGGGCGACACGGTGGCGACCGGTGACGTCACGGTTGTGACGTCACATTTAGTGACGCCATATAAGGGCGGTCCGGTGGTCGCGAGGGTAGAGGCGATAAGAGACTTGCAGGTGGCAGAAGTGTGGTCGGTGACTCCGGGTTCGGTTGGTGCGATCGGTGGAGACCTGTAAGGGCGGTGCATCTCAATACAAGCAAGGATAATTGATGTCAATTACTGAGAACTGTTAGCGCTAAGACCTGAAAGAAATAAACCAAACACCTTCTACTGTTCTAAAACTTTATTGGCTGCGTCTGGTCCTGTTTTTGTGTTTACTACATTGGTGACAGCGGTGTTGTTGCTTATACGAACCCGCGCTTTTACAAAGGATGGAAATGGCTGATAGTGACTATAGTGGAGGGGAGGAAGGAGGTCTAGGTCAGGGAAGAAAAGGATCTCTAGTGGAAATAGTGGACGAGGAGATATTATTTCGGAGACAGAAGCAAAACGGCGGCCCGGTGGCGTCCGGTGGTTCCGCCGACTTGACCGGTGGTGGTAAAAGGTGGTATGGAGGGCGGAAAGATGCTACAAGTTGGCAGGAGTGGAAGAGAGAGGAGGATAAGTCGGGGGAGAAGGAGTTGGGGGAGCTCTTGGACGGAGCGGCTAAATCACAAGTTGGGGCTGGTGGAAGTTTCGCCAGGAGAGGTTATAATCCGTTCCGTGGGGCGTCCGGTGGTACGCCCGGTGGTGCAAGTGGCGGAGCCGGTGGTCCCACCGGAGGGGATACTTATCGGAAACAAGAGGGAACGGGGAGAACAACAGAAGGTGGTAACTCGGGAGCTGGTGATCAGTGGGAGGAGAGGAGGGGGTCAGAGCTACCTAGGGATCGGAGGAACACCTCCTCATTCGAGTACAGGGGAGAGGGTACATCGCCAGTGGGGGTGGGGGATCTCCCTGCTCCTGGGGAGGAGGCCCCAGGGGCCGGGGGTGACAGCCCCGCCCGCAAGCCCATCGTGATGCCGGGAAAGTACGATGGGTCAGGTGACCTAGAGGAGTTCCTCTCGCATTTTGACCTCTGTGTCTTAGCCAACCGATGGTCGGAGAAGGAAGCAGGGACCTTCCTAGGGATCAGTTTGTCGGGGGTGGCGAGACGGTTGCTCGCAGCCGTGAAACCAGCATCAGAGAATGGGTACAAACTGTTGAGGGAGGCACTGATAAACCGGTTCCAACCTCAAAGCCAGGTAGAGTCGTACAAGGCCCTGCTCCGCACCCGAGTGAGGAAGCCGGGAGAAGAGCTCCAGACGTTATCCGAAGAGATATCCCGATTGGTCCGTCTGTCATACCCTAACGCAGACGCGACAACAGTGGACGTGATGGCCAAGGACAGGTTCGTGGAATGCTTAGATGATGGGGAACTCCGTAACTGGATATATCAGGGAGAAACAAAGAATTTACTTCAGGCTGTGGAGAGGGGGGTACAAGCGGAGGCATATCTAAAACAGGAGCGGGAGAAAAGCAAGCAGGTCCGCGCCGCGTCACTGTCCATGGCTGAGGAGATGTCTGAGATCAAGGAAAGGCTGGCGGGTCTAACTACCGAGATTAGGGGGGGCCAGGTAACCAAGACCGGGACCTCACCAATGGGGCCGCGGAGGTCATGCTTTGAGTGTGGGGCTGAAGACCACTTTAAACGTAACTGCCCGGCCTGGAAGAAGCGAGTGGAAGCGGCAAAGAAAAGGGATGCTGAGGGCAAGCCGTCGGGAAACTAGACGGGGTCTCCCCCGCCAGCCGGGGGGAGGCCCAGGGGGTCGAAAGGCAGAGAGAATGGCTGGGACGGAAAGAAAAGAGCGGAAACGGCCTAGAGGTGGAGGGAGTGCTATGGGGACAATCCATCCATCTCGTGGTGGACACCGGGGCAACTAGCAACTTGTTGTCCACGGCATGGTGGAAGGGGGCGGGATCCCCAGGACAGGTGGCTCCGGTCACTTCGGCATTTCACACCGCCGATGGAAAACCACTCCAGGTGGAGGGCAAGGTTTCTACGGTCCTGCAATGCTGGTCAAGGAAAGAACGCGCTTCATTTATTATCGCTGACATTGCGGCGTCAGGGCTCCTGGGCGCCGATTTTCTGCGGGAGACGCGGGCCACCATAAACCTAGCAGAAGGCAAGTTGTTATGGCCAAGGGAGGTCATGGATGGCAGTTGCAGGATAGTGAGCGTTGCTACGGAGGTGGTGGGAGGCGCAACCGAGCGGGTGATTCTGGGCCGTGTCTCACCAGAGTTTAAAGGGGAAGAAGTGATGGTGGAAGGCTTACCTCGAGTGGAGGGCGCAAGGGGAATCCGGGTCGGCCGCACAGTGTCCATGCCAAGAGGGGGCGAGGTGCCCATGTTGGTCTGTAATCCGGGGCCTAACCCTGTCACGGTCTACCGGGGTATGCACCTGGGTCAGGTGGAGTTAGTAGGCAAGCCCGTGTGCCGACTGGTAACGGAAGATTACTCAGGGGGCTCCGGGGCCAGTCGGGACAGTACGGGCGACGACCTCATAACCGTCTTACTAGGGGGAACTAAAGTGGAGAAGGATCCTGTATGGATACGGCTGTTAGAGCGTAACAGGGCGGCATTTCAAGAGGGGGATGAGGACATGGGCCATACAGACGTGGTGACACACTCGATTAACACTGGGGAGGCGGCCCCCATAAAGATGGCGCCCCGCAGGCTAGCCCCACACAGGCGGGCGGTTGTCGATCAGGAGGTGGACAAGATGCTCCAACAGGGAGTGATCGAACCAGCTTCGGGCCCATGGGCGAGCCCAGTGGTCCTCGTGAAGAAGAAGGATGGCCGTGTCAGATTTTGTGTCGACTACCGACGATTGAACTCGGTCACAGTGAAAGACGCCTATCCTCTCCCCAGGATAGACGACTCTTTAGACTCAATGTCCGGGGCCTGTTGGTTTAGCACCATCGACTTGGCGTCAGGGTATTGGCAGGTCTCTATGGAGGAGGACGCTAAGCCCAAGACAGCTTTCGTGACCCACCGGGGGTTGTTTCAATTCCGCGTAATGCCCTTCGGGCTATGTAACGCCCCCGGGACGTTCGAAAGGCTGATGGAAATTGTCATGAGGGGTCTCCAATGGACAGTGTGTTTGGTGTACTTGGATGACATCATTGTATTCTCCGAGACCTTGGAAGGGCATGCGGAGCGACTAGAGTTGGTCCTGGGACGCCTCCAGGAGGCCGGGTTGAAGATAAAGGCCACCAAATGCCAGCTAGTACGGGAACAGGTGAACTTCCTGGGGCACAGAATTGACAGGAACGGGATCGGCACGGACCCTGAGAAGATAGCTGCCGTGTCGGAATGGCCGGTGCCTACCTCAGTGACGGAAGTACGCTCCTTTCTAGGCCTGTGTGGCTACTACCGTAGCTTTGTGCCGGGGTTTGCTTCAATAGCCAGGCCGCTCTCGGAACTAACCGAGAAGGACAAGAAATTTTCCTGGAACCGAGACCGTGCAGAAGCTTTCCAGGCGCTCAAGGATAAGTTAGTGAGTGCCCCTATCCTAGCCTACCCGATGGCAGAGGGACGGCTCCTGGTGGACACCGACGCCAGCAACCTGGGGCCGGGGGCTGTTCTGAGTTAAGTGCAGGATGGTCGGGAGCGGCCCTTAGCTTACGCCAGTCGCACATTGAGTAGATGTGAGAGGAATTATTTTGTCACCCGCCGCGAACTGTTGGCGGTGGTTTTTGCGGTGAAAAAGTTTCGCCACTACTTGGTAGGGCGCCCTGTGCGTATAAGGACCGACCATGCCGCCCTGAAGTGGTTGGCCAGTTTCAAGGAGCCTGAGGGGCAGGTAGCCAGGTGGCTACAGTTATTGGAGACTTTCGATCATGTCATCGAGCACCGCCCAGGGAAGGATCACGGTAACGCGGATGGGCTGTCCCGGAGGCCGTGTAATCAATGCGGCATGGGGGAGCCCTCCGGGTCTCCTTTGTTCGAGGAACTCTCAGGCGAGGGGGCAATCGATGCCCTGGCCGAGTGTCGTGCGGTGACTCGTAGCGAAGCCGCCACTGATAGGGGAGCAGAGGAGAGGGTGGGCCTGGAAGTGACAGCCGAGGAGACGGACGGGATCTTTATGGACCAAAAGGAGGTCTGGAGACAGGCCCAGGAGGGCGATCCCTTACTCACCAGGGTTCGGAAATGGATCGAGGAAGGCGAGGCCTTGGCGGCACAGGTTCCGCGGCTGAGGGTGGAGGGCGGTGTACTCTGTAGGGTATGGTGGGAGCCGGGCGGCCGCACCTTCCTGCAAGTAGTGGTGCCGGATAGTAAGAAGGAGGAGGTTTTGGCCGAGGTGCATGGGGCCCCGTTGAGCTGCCATTTTGGTCGGGCCCGGAGCCTGAGGCGGTTCCAGCAGGCCTACTATTGGCCCGACTATAGGAGACATGTGGTGCAGTGGCTGGCCTCTTGCCCCCAGTGTCTGAGCCGTAAGGCGGCGCCCCATCCCCCTCGAGCCATGATGCGGCATGTACCGGTAGCGTTCCCTTTGGAACGCATGGCTATGGACCTTATGGGTCCTCTCCCGCGCACCCCGCGTAAGAACAAGCACATCCTTATCGTCATGGATTATTTTACGCGATGGGCGGAGGCGGTCTCCCTACCGGACCAAGAAGCGGAGACGGTGGCTCGGGCCTTCGTAACGGAGGTGGTGTGCCGGCTGGGGCCCCCGGGCACGATCCACACGGATCAAGGTCGAAACTTTCAGGCTCGGATGTTCCAGGAGGTGCACCGGTTGCTGGGAGTGGCGCAGACGCGCACTTGCCCCTATAATCCTAAATCTGATGGGTTAGTGGAGCGTTGCAATCGTACTGTGGAGTCGATGCTGGCCATGTCGGTGGCTAAGGACCAGACGGATTGGGATCTGCAACTGCCATACGTAATGGCTGCGTATAGATCTTCAGTCCAAGCCTCCACTAACCAAACCCCCAACTTTCTGATGCTGGGAAGAGAAACTCTTTTGCCTGGTAACCTGTTGTACCCGCAACCAGAATTCGTGGGAGGGAAACCCGACGACTACGTCGACTACGCCGCGGAATTACAAGGAAGGATGGCCAGAGGGCATGCATATGCCCTCCGGCAGATGGGGGGGGGCGGTCCGTCGTCAGGAAAGGAATTACTCCACCCGGGTACGGGGGGAGCCGCTAGAGGTAGGGGACACAGTCTACTATATGGTCCCCCGGAAAGAAGTAGGCAAGTGCCCCAAGTTCATGTGCCCTTGGTCAGGGCCTTGGAAAATTCTCAGGAGCCTAGGGGGTCCTGTATGGGAGATCCAGATGGGACGGAAGAGGAGGATAGTGCATTATGACCTACTGAAGAAGGTGGAGAAGCCTCGGGAGGAGGGTGCTGGGGAGGCCCGGGTGGTCTGGGCCACCGAGCGGGGGCTCTGCCCTCCGGTGGCGCCACCTGTGGCCACCGCGGTGGGGGGGCCACCGGAGCGCCACCTAGAGGAGGAGTGCGGTTTCCCGCCACATCCGGGCCCCGGTGGTGTTACCATGGCGACTGCCGCCGCGGTGGGAGAAAGGAAGAGGGAGGACCAACCTATGGCTCCACTAGAGCAAGAAAAAGGGCAAGAAAAGGCGTGGAAAGGAAGGGGAAGGCGCCTTTTACCTTCTTTCATAGTAAATCTACCGGAGAGGGGCCCCCCCGGCAGGGTAAAAAGGGAAACTTACCTGCAGGTGGCTGGAGGAGGGCGGTCGGCGGGCTCGGTGGAGGTAGTCCTCAGGGCAGCGGCGGGGCACGGCTCTCCTGCAAAAGAAAAGGGAGAGAGATTAGTTGGAAGGAGGGGATCAAAAGACGGGGAGATGAGTCGGGCAGTAAAAGCGGTTTTCACAGCTAAAAATAAAAGGTGGGAGGAGCAGAGGCGGGCAAGCGAAATGTGGGCCACCGAAGAGGACCACCGGGAGGAAGAGGCCACCTGGCGAAGGGGCCGGGAACTGCACCGTGACCTAGTTTCTGCCACCGACCACGCGGCACGAGAACGAGGCGGTAGCTGGGCCACCGGGCGGTCAGCAGAACTCGACAACAACACAATGAGGAAGTCGGAGACTCCATTGAATTGTCCGGAGTGTGGCCGCACTTTTTGGCGCAGGGATGTCCTGAATCGACATATCTCAGCGCTGCACAAGTCCTGCGGACCGGGGTGGAACTGTCCGGTCGAAGGATGTAAGTTTCAGGTCAAAGGAGGAAGGTGGGACGATCTCGTCAATCATCTGGTGGCACTACACGCCGGCCATAGCTGGATAAAGCTCCCCCGAAGCCAGCGACCACCGAAGGCTGTGATCCAGTATCACACGAGGGAAGCCACCTCCACCGCAGGGTCGCCGGCCACCGCGGCGTCACCGGCCACCGCGGCGTCACCGGCCACCGCTGCCTCACCGGCCACCGAGGGGTCGCCAGCCGGGGAGGTGGAGACAAGGCGGAGAGGCGAGGAAGGAGAAGGTCAGGAGAGCCTTGACTCGTCACAAGGATCTCCTACCTCTCCAACCGTGCGACGTAGGAGCAGCAGGAGGGCCGCGCACTTGGCCACGGAACGCCTGCTGGAGAGCACAGGAACGGGGGAGGAGAAGGCCCGGACTCCTACGCCGGAGGGGAAGGAGGAGACGCCGAGGCGTTCACCCAGACGGCCCAAGCCTCGTAGCGTGGTGGGGAGGGTCATCTCCGGAGCGTCCCGGCAGCGCAGCCGCTCACCGGTAGGCCGGCCAGCTGCACCGACCTCCAACATCGGCGGAGAGGTCAGCCGGAAGAGGAAAGGGGCACCGGAAACGGCCGGAGAGGAGGCCCCCTGGGATGCAGACCCACCGGCGATCGTGCTAGGGGAGCAGACTCCGGAGGAGGCACCAGGCGGCGAGGGAAGTCCGCCCTCCAAGGTCCCCAAGACGGCATCCGACCCGGTGGCTCTCACCTCGGCGGCGACAGACAGGGGCCAGGAGGGGACACTGGAGGAGGAGTGCAGCCCCCCGCCTAAGATGCTGAAAACCACACTGGAACCGGTGGCCTCCACGTCAGCAGCTGCGGAGGAGGATCTACTGAGCACCAGGTCCATGGAGGACTTCGAGGCCGCGCGGATATTGGCGCAACAATTGGGACAGGGGGAGCCGGAGAATCTGGCAGAGGAGGCGAGCCAGGTGCTGGAGCAGGTGGTGAGCGGGCCGGCGTCCAGTGGAGACGGGAACCCCATATTATTGCAGACCCTGATGGTCGACAGCGACGGGGCCCTGGTTCCTGCTGAGGTGGGAGAGGAGCTCCTGAAGGAGACGAACCGGAGGGCAGAGGAGATGGCAGAGGCTGCTAAGAAGCAGTTCCAGAAACACCTGATTGCAGAAGCACTGCGGAAGAAGGCGTGGCTGTCCCCTGCCGGCCACGAGGTCCGGATAGCGTCGTCCCCACTCTTCGAGGCAGCGGCACCGGAGACGGAGGGGCCGGCGACCCTCAGGGACACAGAGCAGGTGCGCCAGATATTGACGTCGTCACCGCCGACGGTCCCAACTCACACGTCGGATAACAATACACCCGTGGTGGGAGGGCGGTTGGAGCGTTTGATGGCTTCCCGAGTGGACTTGGGGGAGGAGCCGGAGGAGTTAGACTGGGAGGAGGAGGAGGAAGACCCGTTGATGCTCCCACCCAACCAAGTCTCATACAAGGCCGTCGCCTTAGACACCGAGTCGGAGGAGGGAGGCTCTTCGCCTGATAAAGGCGATGTCAGGAGAGTCGTGTGCAGGGGGGACCGAGTTCCCGAGAAGATCCAAGGGGCTGACACATCTCCGACGGGGGAGACAGATGGGGCTAAGGGGGTGCCGCTGCACGAGTCGGATGCGGAGGAGGAGACCGCGCCTCTTGCTAGGGGAACGGAGGGGGAGGATAAAAGCCAAAGGAAGGAGAGAGAAGACAGAGATCGGCGGCGCGACAAAGAGAGAGAGGGGAAAGAGGATAGGGAGCGCCAAGACAAGAGGGAGAGAGAGAACGGAGGGCACAAAGAAAAGGAGGGGAGACGGAAGCGAGAGAGAGAGGAGAAACACAAGGAAAAGGAGGATAAGGACAAAAGAGAAAGGGAGGAGAGGGAGACACGCAAGAAGGAGGATAAAGATAGGAGAGAGGGAAGAGAGGGAGAAACGCAAGGAGAAGGAGGACAAGGAGAAACGAGAAAGGGACGAAAGAGAGAAACGTAAGGAGAAAGAGGAGAGGGACAGGAGAGAAAGGGAGGAGAGAGCGAAACAGAAAGAGAAGGAGGACAGGGACAAGAGGGAGGAGGAAGAGAGGGAGAAACGTAAAGAGAAGGAGGACCGAGAAAGGAAGGAGAGAGAGGAGGAAAGAGAAAGGAAAAGGAGGGAGAAGGAGGACAAGGAGAAATGAGAAAGGGATGAAAGAGAGAAACGTAAGGAGAAAGAGGAGAGGGACAGGAGAGAAAGGGAGGAGAGAGCGAAACAGAAAGAGAAGGAGGACAGGGACAAGAGGGAGGAGGAAGAGAGGGAGAAACGTAAAGAGAAGGAGGACCGAGAAAGGAAGGAGAGAGAGGAGGAAAGAGAAAGGAAAAGGAGGGAGAAGGAGGAACGAGAGAGGAGGGGGAAAGAGGACAGAGAAAGGCGGAAGGAGAGGAGTGAGAAAGAAAAGAAGGACTGGGAGGAACTTAATGCGAAAGAGAAGAAGGAGAGGGACGATAGAGACCGAAGAGAGAGAGAGGAGAAACAAGCGGAGGTGCGAGAAAGGAGGGAAAGGGAGGAGAGACAGAGGGGAGAGACAGAGAGGGAGCAATCGGGAGAAGGAGCGAAGGAAAGCAGGAGGGAGGGAAGATATAGGGGTCAGGAGGACCAAGATCTTAGGCGTGAAAGAGATAGCGAGAGGCGGGGACACAGGAGGCAGGAAGAGGTGGACTTTGGGAGACAGCGAGAGTACGAGGAATATGATCGACGACGAGACCAAAACGAGTATGAGCAGGAAGCACGGAGAGGAAGCCGGAGCGGAGATTGGGGGGGTCCATGGCGACGTCACGAGAGGAGGGACGAATGGGCCGACGAATGGGGGGAGTACTTCCCTGAAAGGCCCCGGGAGCCGGGGTTCCCCCCGGTGGAGGGGATGGACCCTCTTGGGGGTCGCCCTGTCTGGTATGGCGAGCACCCTGAGCGTATACCCTGGAAGCGGGTAGAACAACCGGATCGCCTCCAGAAGTGGGCATCAGGCCTGGCCCCATCGCCGGACTTAGGGGAAGAGTATACGCCTGTAGGGGGAAGAGCGCACGGTTGGGTGGAGTTAATAGGGCCGTCGACAGTACAAACCCATTATTATGCCACGACCGTCCAGAAATACGCTCCAAGGGGGAACCAGGATATGGCACCTCCACCGCCTCCTCCTCCATCAGCACGGCCAGCAGGGGGCGCGGCCGGGGCGACACCTGCAGGATATCCCGCACCACCCGCACCAGCCTTCGGCTCAACCCTCCGGGCGTCCGGAGCACCAGGGCTAGCGCCCGCAGCAGCAAGATTTCCGGGCCCCGGGCCAGCTCACGTGGCAGCCAGGTTTCCGGGTCACAGCCCGGGCCACCTCGGAGGGGACCTGGAGGAGCGGATACGCCGCATGATACGGGAGGAGACGGCCTGCCCGCCCCAGCCCAAACCGCACCGGGACGGTTGAGAGCAGGGGAGGTGGGGGGCAGTTCACGGAGCAACCGGGCGACATCTTTGAAGAGGCTGAGGGGGTCCGGAGCAAGAGAGGCATCGGTGGTTGGGTGTGGAGGAGCCGACGGGCCTCCACTTGTTGTCCAGCTAGGGCATGCAAGGGGGAGGAGGAGAGACTACCTGACTGGGTCATAAGCAAGGAAGGGGGAGAAGAGAGGGGTAGTCGGGGGCCTGCGGGGTGGGGGAGTACTGGTGGGGGATTGAGTACCTGCCGGGAAACCCCCCTCGTGGGTCACCAAGATGCCTCGGTCCCGTCCCAGCCAGAGTGGAGCGGAGGCGGCATAAGCAGACACCGACCAGAGGGCCGGAACAAGGGAGACAGCCGGATGAGGCCGGACAGGGGACGTCTACCAGTTAGCTTCGTGTAACAGCGCCCATCTAGACCGGATGCTGTATTATATGTTCTGGACTATTGATATAGACTTTACCCAAGTTCACATATAGGAGTTTATAGCAATAAGAGGGGGCCCATTGTAGGAGTCCCCAGTTAAATGTATAAATGTTAAAATGTAGCGGTTATGACCGGCGTAAATGTTGTAACACCTTTGACCACTATGGCAAAGATTCACGGATATTTTCTACAACCTAAGTTTGAAATGATAAGGGGAGAGTGTAGTGATCATATCACTTGTATAATAATTGTAATGTTGGGGCGATTGGTCCGGTGGTAGCCACCGGCACGGGAGCGCTAGTTAGGGTCCGTCCCACCTGGGGGCGACACGGTGGCGACCGGTGACGTCACGGTCGTGACGTCACATTTAGTGACGCCATATAAGGGCGGTCCGGTGGTCGCGAGGGTAGAGGCGATAAGAGACTTGCAGGTGGCAGAAGTGTGGTCGGTGACTCCGGGTTCGGTGGGTGCGATTGTCGGAGACCTGTAAGGGCGGTGCATCTCAATACAAGCAAGGATAATTGATGTCAATTACTGAGAACTGTTAGCGCTAAGACCTGAAAGAAATAAACCAAACACCTTCTACTGTTCTAAACTTTATTGGCTGCGTCTGGTCCTGTTTTTGTGTTTACTACAATATCTACACATAGGGTAATTAAAGAAGGAATGATATATAGATTTGCTGCTTCAAATCCACATATAGCTGCCCAGTCCTATCACCCCTACCCCTCCTCCCCATCATTTCACACCCCCATCCTTAAAGAACATTGTCTCACACATTCTGCCTGCGCCCTTTAATTCAATATATAAACAGCATGGCACCGATCTGGAGGTGGTCATAACAGGATTGCTTTTTATATATCTGTCAATCTGTCCCTGAGTTTTATACTTCAAAGTATATCCTTTCGGGGCATCTGTTTTTAAATCCCAGAAAATAATCTTCGCCAATTTAATTGGACAAGAATATCTTTATAAAGACAGAAGTTGATCAGTGCTCCAATGCAAACTGATTGGCTGATACTCTGCTGGAGGATGTCCACTTTTTAACCCAGAATTACAGGTTAACTCCACCAAGTGGTATTGCATGGCTGGTGGATGTGAGTAAAACAATGGTTAAACAAACCACATTTGATGATACATGAGGGACTAAATGCTATGTATCAATACACAAAACAGTGGATTGCTTCTTACCATAATGGGAAATATTTCAACCAATAAGACAAAAATGATGTGTTTTCATTTGGATGGGAGTGAGTAGCTGCCGTCTATTGGAATGATGGTCCCGGTGATGAAGGAAGCAGCGTCTGAACACAGAAACAGGATGGTCTGTGTGATCTCTACAGGCACTGAGATACGCCCCAGAGGTATTGCCTTACCTGCTGTCTTAAAGTACTGAAATTCAAAAATATAAGATTTTAGATGCTCACTTAATCTTTAACCTGCCCACTTCAACCTTAGAAATATATTTGCTTAGGCTACAAAGTTCCAATGTGAATTTACAAGGCAGTTGCTATAAAGAGATTGCACACAATCAAGACATTGTCAATTAACTGAATTCCAGATTCTCAAAGTTAAATGTTTTAACAAGCAAGGTTCTGACAGCTCAGCGAAAAATAAAGTCGTCAGGGAATTATATGAAATTTTGTTGCAAGTGAAAATCTGCAAAAATGTATCACTAGTAAATTTTCCCGACCAATAGCTCAGTTTGTATCTATAAGTAGCATTTGAACTTGCTGTTCTGAACAACAACTTTGATATAGACTTGAAGTTGAATTACATTCCCTCTCATTGTGATTTGGTCAGGAAACTTTTATCCAAGATTGTGGGAACCATAAACAAGACCTTTCCAGTTATCTTTCAAAATCACCTCATCATCTTGTTCTTGTGTTTGCAGGGTTCCATTTCTCACTTGGAATCTCGAACGTACTGATGATGGACTGTAGATGATGGGTCAGGTCGCCAGAAAGCAGTAGTCTTACCAGCACTTCATCATTGGTGCATCATGACGACCAATGGGCACGATGCATTAATGCTTCAGCGGCCCTTAGAAGGTGAAGCAAAACTTACTGCAATGATTCCTGCCACGCTGCCCATGTTTACCACGCTTCCTGTAAGAAAATGAGTGAGTGGGTAATAGATGTTTAACGCCATTTCGACAGCTAAGGTCATATTCATGGCGAGAACGACATTACACAATTTCACAGAGGAATGTGACGGTGCCTGCGCATATGTGCACCACACACATCCGAGGGGATAGGAAAGAGGAGATATAAACCCTTTTAAGTGGGCTAGGGAAGCCTCCTGTAAGAAAGTAGGATAGTAATGTTAGCATATCCGGAAAAAGTAATTTTTCTTACATTTGTTCTAAACAATTTGATAATAATGGAGTGGTCATTATTTGTCGGGTAGGGGGGGGTATGGTGAGCTCTAGCGTGGACACACTAAAACATTTTATGCCCCCTCAACAGCATTCAAAATCTTTTGCGTCCCCCCACGTCAGAGGCGCAAAGGGTTTTCATGCCCCTCTTTGATCTATAGTGGCGGGCAGACTTTCCCCCTCAAACCCCCTTTGTTGATAATTAATGACCGCTCTCTAATATCATTTAGTGGGATGGGAGAAAATCAAAAGAAATTGACGGGAGAGTATTTATATCATAACATATAAACGAAATAACATATGTTCGGAGAATTGAGTGAAATAAGAAATAAGGATGAAATAAGAAGTAGAGTTTTGCCTTCTCAAATTCAAGGACTCTCATCTACCAATTTGACTGGCTACGCAGAAATAGGGCCTTATCTTATCTATTTCATGCCATTTCAAATTGAAATAACCGTTTATGGGACAGCAAATATTGAAATAAGTCTATTTCAAAATGAAGCAAGGTTTACAGGTTTATTTCATTTTGAAGTATACTTATTTCAACATTTTGCTGTTCCATAAAGTGTTATTTCAATTTGAAATAGCATGAAAAAGGTGAAATAAGGCCTTATTTCTGTGTTGGTGGGATCCTCTGACATAGGTTATTTCACTTATGAAATAATCTATGATACCCGGCCTAATTGGTAGTGTCCATCTATAAGAGAAAGTGAAAATTACTTCTTATTTCATCCTTATTTCATATTTTACTCAATTCATTATGGACCGCATCCCCCGTACTTGGTACAGAGAGATTCTGGAGATTCTGGCAGGTGGGGGATCCACTACTGTGTACGACAGGTGTCGCAGATATCAAAAGTTGTTGATTTCTGCAAATCCTGTCGGACGTCGCTCGCCGATTGCTGTGCTTTTGCTGCAGCAGTAGATCTGCTATTGCAGCACCGTTTCCATTTTCCCAGAATACGACAAGAAACGCGGCCATTGTCACAGTAGTGAATCCCCCACTATAGTAGCCTCTGTGCAGTTAGCGTTTAATGTATGTTATTGTGGGTTTAAGGGTTAATAATCCACTTCCCCTTCGGGGTCGTGGATTATTAACCCATAAACCCACTCATGCGTTCCCATAACATACATTAAAGCGTTTATCGGACATATTTCTCCATTTTGTATCAATTTCTTACCTTATAACCCAAGATTTAATCCAGGAGTAGACATTTTGTAAGTGCATACGATCCGCACGGTTTGCCAAGCCGTCGTGGCCATGTTGTCACTCTGCTGACATAGCTCCACCTTTACACTCATTTTTCGGGTATAATCCAATAATGTCAAGTCCTGTACTTCTAACACCGCCAAATATATGATCTCTAGTTGGTGTTCGCATACATTTTGTCTCCATTTTCTTTGAAATAAATAAGAATCCATTGATTTTCCACAGTGATACGAGTTGGCACCCGCCTCGTACGGCCATTCCTTGTTCGACGCGTGGTTGACCTAGTTCTTACATCTGGGCACCTCCCCGCTTTGTCAACAAGACGAAATGGCCATGTACCGGGCCGTGTGCGTTGGATCGGTATGGAAAATCAATGGATTCTTATTTATTTCGAAGAAAATGGAGAAGTTAGGCATGGCATGTTCATATAGGATATGTAAGGATGTTTTCCTGTTAATAACTCCACCCGGCACCATTGGATTCTATGCTAACGAGGTCTGTAAACATCAGGTATGTCAGACAAATTTTTCATATCTTCCATGTGTATTGGGTTCTACCACCGGTCGGCTTGGTATAGTGGACAGCGAGCTCGCCTCCTGCCCCAGTGGCCGGGGATTGATTCCCCGTTGAACCTAAACGGTTTTAACAGGAAACATGTGGAGGAGTTGACATTGTATACTTCTCCAATTTATTAACATGTCCGGATTGAAACCAGCAGCTTCTTGAAGACGAAGAAAAGGTCTCAGAGTGCGTTATGGCTGGATAAGGAACTGGGGTTATGAGCAAAAAAGCACTGTTGAGGCCCAGATAGTTAGATAATGTGTCATATCACTCTTCTAGCACAGTATAGTTATAGGGGCATGGTCAGCTATATGGATGTCACTAGGCCTAAAATAAGTATTGTGTTCTGGGTGGGTTTAAGTAGGGAGCAGGTGCATTTATAGGAATGAATGCGGTAGTACCTTTAGATGCCTCCAGGTGGGGTAAGCAGGCCTTGGTGACATTGAAAGTGGCCTGTATGTCTGTGAAGTTTTCCTGAATGGCCGAAAACGTCGCTGACTCCAAATTACCAAGCCTCTTCACTCCCACAATATTTAGCTGCAAGACATTAAATATGTTCAACCCTGTCATTTAACCCTTTAACCCTTTAAAGCCCACTGATGCATTAATGCATCATGCGCATTGGTCGTCATGATGCACCAATGACGTGCTGGTGAGATTGCTCACCGGCACTTCATTGTACCATCATGCCGGCCCTACGGGGTTGATACATATACTCCTGCAGGGTTGGCATGAAGCTTCAATGAATTGCTGCTGAGCAGATTCGCCAGCACTTCATTGGTGCATCATGATGCATTAATGCATCAGCTGCGTTTAAAGGTGAATGGCTGCTATTGCTGGACTGCATCTTGAAGCACTTCATTCATGCATCATGATGACCATATTGCCATAAGTCATGAAATTGAGTTTATTTTACTTCATTAGAAAGTGGTCATTATCAAACAACAGGGGGGTTGGTGAAATTCAACATGACCGGCAAGAATCTTCCACACCCCCTCCTCCTTTGGAGACGTCTGCAACTTTTTTCTACCCCTTCTATTCTTTTACAGCATGCACCCTTCTTTGCTTAAAAGGGATGAAATTTCAGAGGGGTCTGAATTTTTTTGTCCCCCATCCACCTGTTAAGATATGAGCACTCCCTTTTATAATTAAAATCATTACTTTCTCTATATAAAAACATTTTCCCCTCACAGGCTATTCCATCCGACAGAGTTTATCATTTTGCAGGCCCTGATCGATCTTGGCAGGACTGAGCACCTCAAGGTTATTATTAAAAAAAGCAATGCTTTTTGTTTTAGGCTGCATTTATATATAAACCTTTATAATAGTCTAAGTCATAAATACAAATTGTAGCCCAAGGTCCCAATATTAAAGTGAGACATTCGGTCCTGCTGTCTGGCAATGTCTGCAGGCCCAGCAGCAACTTTGCTGGCAAAATCCTCAGTCCCGCGAGTTTTCATATTGGCTGTGACTATTATGCCAAAATGATAATGTGAAGGTTCTAATTTGAAAGGCAAAATGATGGCAGCAAGAGACACCTATGGCAAGCCAAATGTTGACCCTCAATGTTCCTTTACTTGATATCACATGCAGTTCTAAAATTTGTTAACCCATTGAGGGCTAGCATCGACTATAGTCGACACCATGGTAGGCCTACCATCGACTATAGTCGACACCATGGCAGGCCTAGCGTCGACTATAATCGATGCCAGTTATATAGGATTAGTATAGGAATTGAAAATAGGCTCGTCCTCTAGGACCTATACTTTTTTCAGAGGCCGTCCCCATGGCCAGGGCAACAATTTTTTCTCTGCCCTTAAAGGGTTAAAAGTGTGTTGAAGTCATGGCCCCCATCCATGGCCACCAAACAAGGTTTAGATCTAGATCACATTGATGTCACATTGACGTAATAGAGGACATGTATATGCATGTGCCCAGCAGTCATACACAGAGTACCATCATGCGGGTGTGTTATACCATTACTTCCTCACCCTCATCTTCTGCCGTACCCTCCTCTATCATCATGTGCCTCTATTAAGTAATCTTGAGCAGATGTTTTCTATGTAGAGATCACATAAAAGTGATGTAATTGCATGGCGTGTGGGGGCTAGAAATGTAGACCACTACCGTAATACCCTGTATCTAAGGCGCATCTTTAAATGCAGGCATAGACCCCTGGTGTGCCTTATAAGTTAAAGAAATCGTTTTCTCTAAAGATTTCCACAGGCTCCCCCACCCCCAGTAAAGGGGGTATGGAGAATTTTGGAAATCCATTGATTAGACCAGAATTGATGTCATTTTTGATTTTCATATTGTGCTCACAAAGTCTGGGTGCGCCCTATACACGTGGGGTATTATGGTATAGGTATACTTTAATACATCGTGTATCTGCATAATCATAAGTTGTGCCAAAAAAAGCATATATATAATACTGAGCTAGTTCGTGGTATGGGATTTTCCTCCAATAAATATTATAAATATTATATCAAAAGGGGTATGAATGGTCTGCAGAATGCCAGATAAGTATACAAGGGCAGATCCATGCAGTCAATGACAATGTATTCAGTACGGTCCTAGTAGTTGTTTGTGTAGTTTCACTACACTACCCTGTCTATAAGACACACCCCACATATAAGACACACCCCAAATATAAGACACACCCCACATATAAGATGACTCCATATATAAGACACACCCCACATATAAGACACACCCCACATATAAGACACACCCCACATATAAGATACATCCCACATATAAGACACAAACCTGATATAAGACACCCCACATATATGACACACCCCACATATATGACACACCCCACATATAAGACACACCCCACATATAAGACATCCCCCACATAAGACACACCCCACATATAAGACACACCCCACATATAAGACACACCCCATATATAAGACACACCCCTGATAGAAGACACCCCACATATAAGACACACCCCTGATATAAGACACCCCACATATAAGACACACCCCACATATAAAACACACCCCTGATATAAGACACCCCACATATAAGACACACCCCACATATAAAACACACCCCACATATAAGACACACCCCACATAGAAGACACACCCCACATATAAGACACACCCCACATAGAAGACACCCCCACATATAAGACACATCCCACATATAAGACACATCCAACATATAAGACACCCCCACATATAAGACACACCCCACATATAAGACACAACCCACAGATAAGACACCCCCCACATATAAAATGCACCCCACATATAAGACACACCCCACATATAAGACACACCCCACATATAAGGCACACCCCACATATAAGACACCCCCCACATATAAAATGCACCCCACATATAAGACACACCCCACATATAAGACACACCCCACATATAAGGCACACCCCATATATAAGACACACCCCACATATAAGACACACCCCACATATAAGACACACCCCACATATAAGACACACCCCACATATAAGATACATCCCACATATAAGACACACACCTGATATAAGACACCCCACATATATGACACACCCACATATAAGACACACCCCACATATAAGACATCCCCCACATAAGACACACCCCACATATAAGACACACCCCACATATAAGACACACCCCATACATAAGACACACCCCTGATATAAGACACCCCACATATAAGACACACCCCTGATATAAGACACCCCACATATAAGACACACCCCACATATGAAACACACCCCTGATATAAGACACCCCACATATAAGACACACCCCACATATAAAACACACCCCACATATAAGACACACCCCACATAGAAGACACACCCCACATATAAGACACACCCCACATAGAAGACACCCCCACATATAAGACACATCCCACATATAAGACACATCCCACATATAAGACACCCCCACATATAAGACACACCCCACATATAAGACACAACCCACATATAAGACGCACCCAACATATAAGACACACCCTACATATAAGACACACCCCAAATATAAGACACCCCGCATATAAGATGCACCCCATATATAAGACACACCCCACATATAAGACACACCCCATATATAAGACACACCCCACATATAAGATGCACCCCATATATAAGACACACCCCACATATAAGACACACCCCACATATAAGGCACACCCCACATATAAGACACCCCCCCACATATAAGATGCACCCAACATATAAGACACACCCCACATATAAGACACACCCCACATATAAGACACACCCCACATATAAGACACACCCCACATATAAGACACACCCCACATATAAGATGCACCCCATATATAAGACACACCCCACGTATAAGACACACCCCACATATAAGATACACCCCACATGGAAGACACACTCCACATATAAGACACACCCCACATATAAGATGCACCCCATATATAAGACACACCCCACATATAAGACACACCTCGCATATAAGACACACCCCAAATATAAGACATATCCCACATATAAGGCACACCCCACATATAAGACACATCCCACATATAAGACACACCCCACGTATAAGACACACCCCACGTATAAGACACACCCCACATATAAGACACACCCCACATATAAGACACACCCCACATATAAGACACACCCCACATATAAGATGCACCCCATATATAAGACACACCCCACATATAAGACACACCCCACATATAAGGCACACCCCACATATAAGACACACCCCACATATAAGACACACCCCACATATAAGACACACCCCACATATAAGACACACCCCACATATAAGACACCCCATATATAAGACACACCCCACATATAAGACACCCCCCACATATAAGATGCACCCCATATATAAGACACACCCCACATATAAGACACACCTCGCATATAAGACACACCCCAAATATAAGACATATCCCACATATAAGATGCACCCCACATATAAGACACACCCCACATATAAGACACACCCCAAATATAAGACACACCCCACATATAAGATGCACCCCATATATAAGACACACCCAACATATAAGACACACCCCACATATAAGACACACCCCGCATATAAGATGCACCCCATATATAAGACACACCCCACATATAAGACACACCCCATGTATAAGACACACCCCACATATAAGATGCACCCCATCCATAAGACACACCCCATTTTAAGACACACCTTACATATAAGACACACCCCACATATAAGACACACCCCACATATAAGACTCACCCCACATATAAGACGCACCCAACATATAAGAGGCACCCCAGGTATAAGACACACCCCACGTATAAGACACACCCCATGTATAAGACACACCCCACATATAAGACACACCCCACATATAAGGCACACCCCACATATAAGGCACACCCCACATATAAGGCACATCCCACATACAAGACACACCCCACATATAAGACACACCCCACATATAAGGCACACCCCACATATAAGACACACCCCACATATAAAACACACCCCACATATAAGACACACCCCACATATAAGACACACCCCATATATAAGACACACCCCACATATAAGACACATCCCACATATAAGGCACACCCCACATACAAGACACACCCCACATATAAAACACACCCCACATATAAGACACACCCCACGTATAAGACACATCCCACATATAAGACACACCCCACATATAAGACACACCCCACATATAAGATACATCCCACATATAAGACACACCCCACATTTAAGACACACCCCACATTTAAGACACACCCCACATATAATCCGCACTCAGACATGATAGAAAAATTGATAAAAAAAAAGATTTTTTTCTCATCAATCTTTGAAATTCAAAGGTCAATGGCCATATCAGAGCTTCCCCCCCATCTTTGAGACTGTATGGGGATGGAGTATTGGGGACCTACTAGGGAAAGACCTGTCCCCACTCTTCCTGCTTCTATTAGGTGCTCCATCCTTGTGTATAAGGCGCACAGGGTATTATAATACTTTAGAACAAAAGTGCTCAAAATCCGCAATAGCATCTTATATCTTTCTCTTAAGGAGGGTGTGTCAGAGGTGTAGGAAAAAAAAACTTCATTTAGGGGGCCCAGCATGGACCCCACCACAACCACCTTAAAGTAAACTGTTGGCTCAAGCGTGATGACACCTGTATATACCTATATAGAATTTGTATAGAAAATAATTTTTGTTGATTTTTTGGTTTGATTTGAGGTTCAGGCCCCTATTTTTCCTGTTCAATTACTATAGATATTAATCCAATTTGAGATGCAAAGTTTTAGCTTTTTTTTTGGGGGGGGCAGACATACTCAGGCTCCCCATCCTTCATCCTGGCCCCCTTTTTTTGACCTCTTTACCAGGGAAGGTCAAAATCTTTTTCAATCCCTCTCAGACTCTCCGTTTTCAGTGAAAACGCCTGTGTGTTACTATAGGTTAAACGGGCACATTTCCTTCCTGCCCATTGATGGGGGAAGGTCAAAACCTTTTTTTTTTGCGCATCAGCACACAAACCGACACCCACCCCCCGTTGTTAAAAAATGATCACTCCAGTATATGTGGGGTAATTTGAAAAAACTTTATTTCTTCATACTCCAAAATGGATTGCAATCCTTTTCTTTCTATGCGTTAAAAACGTAAGTAAAGTAAGCTTTTCAGACAAGTTTTTAAAAACGTTTATTCAGTGCATTTTACTCTCAAAATCGTGTGTGAAGTTTATTCTTCAAACACAGAAATAAGACTTGTTTTAACTATGTCAAATAAATACATTTCAGTGCTCACTTTCATGTCATGTGGGTTTTTAGTGTGTGCTTATTTTATGTGTAAAACATTTGTATTTTCGTCAGTCAAATTTAAGAATTAATGACTTCTTCAAAAATCATTGATCCAGATATGGGATTGTATGGACCATGCCCATTAATCATGATGATGCAGAAATGCAGACCAGCCCCGAAATTGGGGGTGTGGATGGGGGGGGGGTCCCCCATGTCACATGTCGACCGATTGGCATGACCATTAATGCATCAGCTGCCTTAAAGGGCTAAAAGTCAACAGGTTTTGAGTAATAATGGGAAGGATTTTTGGAGTGCAGGATTCCCCACCCCCCCTCACCCCCACAGTTTCCCCCATTCCCATGCATCATGATGACCGATGGACTTGACGCATGCTGCACCAACGACAAATCCACACCATGACATTAGGGAATGGTAAAAGCCACACATGAAAAATTCCTTACTTAAGTCAATACATGTAACAGCCTGTATATCTATTACAGACTGCACCCTCAGTTCAGGATGTGGGTTCACTGACCAGTATGGCAAAGACTGCTGTATAGATCGGTGCAAAAAAGTCCTAGTAGAAAGCCTTTTCTGAAATATTTCAAAACTTCTTTGCTTATGACATCGAGACCACGTTTCTTGAATTTTAAAATAGTACCATGCTGTACATGATTATTATTTAGACACAGGACATTTTTAAACAGCAACTACTAGTCCTTGAGACATATATTCTTATTCGTACTTAAGCCTTATTATGACATGAAAGTGATGATCTCCAAAGTCTATAAGCTTCGGTATAGCAATATTGCTTACACTAGATCAAGTAATTGTAATTATCAGTTTTCTTTTCATCTTTTGTTATTTTTTTTCACTTCAACCTAAACTATACATATATATAGGGAAATGCCACTGGCATTGACTTTCATTATCACTACTAAATGTAGTGGATTTATCAATAAAGCTGGCTTTAAAATGAATAAGAGTAACAAGTTCAACCTTAAAATCCAGATATTTCAATTCTTCTCCTCTGGAGCTTAATTCAAAACATCCTGGGATCCCGACCCCAGCAATCTTAGTGTAGGCACATATCATAAGACCTGGCTGGTCTATCCTATGTAATGCAGTGGTTGCAGGCCTGTCCAGAATAGCTAGTCCTGGGATCACTTCACTATTCCATTTCCACCACTAAGATCACTGCGATCTTAGTGAAAGAAATGCATAGTGGTTTCACCAGGGTACAAGAGCACTTACAGGGAACACTCCTGATCGAAAGAGTGAATAGCCTGCTGCATACATAAAGAGGGGAGGGAGGACATTTGCTGAGTGTCCTTGAGGGCTCTTAGGGCTACTCATGCGTTAAGTGCACTGTAAGGTAATTCTTCCCTTCTGTCTCTTTGTCCTGGGGGAGGGCACAATGCTTCTAATAGGCAAGCATAAATCATACATTCATGGGAACAACTCTTGAATACTGTACAGGGGTCAACTGCACCCTGTGCTCTTTTGTTAGCCCATATGGGGACGGGGAACGATGGTATAAGCACTCTTGTGAAGAAGAGTGACTCCACAGCTATTCCTTTATTTTGGGACTCTTACCCCTGTGCCTAGTCAGTTCTTCTTGGAATAGTGTAGGAGGGCTGAGGCTAAGATCGATGTGATCTTAGTGCTGGCTAGGATATGTGAACCCAGTCAACTCTTAAGATCGCTTAATAGGATGAGGCTGATTTATTCCTAAGATCGCTGGGGTTGTGATCCCAGGATGTTTTGAATTAAGCTCCTGCAGTAACCTTTCCAATTTAAACTGTAGTTCGTTCTCCATATTGAAAACCTTCCTGCCCTCCTCACAGGGGTCTGGAGCTTAATTCAAAAGATCCTGGGATCCCGACCCCAGCGATCTTAGTGTAGGCACATATCATAAGACCTGGCTGGTCTACCCTATGTAATGCAGTGGTTGCAGGCCTGTCCAGAATAGCTAGTCCTGGGATCACTTCACTATTCCATTTCCACCACTAAGATCACTGCGATCTTAGTGAAAGAAATGCATAGTGGTTTCACCAGGATACAAGAGCACTTACAGGGAACACTCCTGATTGAAAGAGTGAATAGCCTGCTGCATACATAAAGAGGGGAGGGAGGACGTTTGCTGAGTGTCCTTGAGGGCTCTTAGGGCTACTCATGCATTAAGTGCACTGTAAGGTAATTCTTCCCTTCTGTCTCTTTGTCCTGGGGGAGGGCACAATGCTTCTAATAGGCAAGCATAAATCATACATTCATGGGAACAACTCTTGAATACTGTATGGGGGTCAACTGCACCCTGTGCTCTTTTGTTAGCCCATATGGGGACGGGGAACGATGGTATAAGCACTCTTGTGACGAAGAGTGACTCCACAGCTATTCCTTTATTTTGGGACTCTTACCCCTGTGCCTAGTCAGTACTTCTTGGAATAGTATAGGAGGGCTGAGGCTAAGATCGATGCGGTCTTAGTGCTGGCTAGGATATGTGAACCCAGTCAACTCTTAAGATCGCTTAATAGGATAAGGCTGATTTATTCCTAAGATCGCTGGGGTCGTGATCCCAGGATCTTTTGAATTAAGCTCCTGGTATTTATTCCTGTCCCTCCTTGTTATTCTATAGTAGTGTGCAGGCTTTTCTGATAAGAAGGGGTGAAATTCTATCTGTTTCCCCAAGAGCAGTCTGAAATATTACTTACCCTCTTTCCCCAAATACAACCCCCCTATTGTTAATAAATGAGCATAACGTGCAGGTTTTATTCTAGGGAAGTTGTCATTATTTATCAACAAGGGGGAGGGTGGTGGGTTTGAGGGGGCCGTAAAAAATTAAAGAGTGGCTTGAAGTAAAAAAAAATGTGACTGCCTTAAAGGGGTGCGAAAAAAGATTTTCGCGTGTCTGCGGCAAAACCCACCCCCAGATAAATAATGATCACTCCCTAGATGGGCTATGCAAAGTCGATTTTTGAGGCTATCTAGGAATACCGGTAGTTTATAAAATAACAACCATCAGTGGCTGGAAAGGGAAGAAGAAAGAGCTTGTGTGTGCTTTATACGCATGCATCGTGAAATTTAGATATCATGAATTCTGACAGAGGTAAGGGAGTGGTCAGTATTTATCAATGAGGGGGTGGTGGGATTTTGCATGGATAAGGGAAAATTTTCTACACCCCCCCTCAACAGCAGTCCAAATCTTTTGTGCCTCCCCCTGCCAGAGACGCAAAGCATTTTTGCACCCCTGTTTGATCTATAGTAGCATGCTGGCATTTTTGCTAAAAAGAGGGTAAATGATGATGTAATTTTATATCCCGTAAAACCCTGAATATAATTATGTCGATTTTTTATTTGCATTTATTTTTCATATAAGTTGATTTTTTTTCTGAAGGAGGGGGATTGACTTATAGGTGGGGTTTTGACAAATGAGAAGTTGATTATGAGCTGTAAGATGGGGCCACTTAATTATGATAGTTGTTAGGAATTTTGGTACTTAAGTTTTACATTTAAACCCATTTTCATGTGGAAATAACAAGCATATTTCAAGTTATGATGCACCTATAAAAAATGTTTGAAAAATATCTACATTTCCCTGACAATTTGTTAGTTTAACAGATTTAATGAGGGCCCTAGGGTGGTTCAAAGACCCCCCCCCCCCCAAAAAAAAAAAAAAAAAATCTCAAGTTGGGGGTTAACTTATAGGCAGGATTTTACAGTAACCTTTCTCCACATATATATGTGAGATGAGGGTGTGAAAAAGGGGTCTTAGTACAGAACGGCCAATTTTTCCAGTATAGGGCACTAGCATATCAGGTCATGGAGGCCGCCATCTTGCTTTGCATCATGGGTAGGCCCCCGACTCTACAGCAGTGCATTCTGGGTAAATTTCTTATCAGTCACTGTTCACACCTCTAAACAATGGTGATTGATAACACTGATTGGGTGGCAAACTGCACCCTGCCCCTGTCTTAATCACTTCAAGTACCTCCCTATTGTTTCAGGTGTGAGGGGAGTGGATTAGCTTGATAGGGAGACAATGGCCTGGGTGTACTCAATGTGGGTGATATGTGACCTTTTATTGGAATCTTAAAGCTTTATTTCTAATGTATTTGAACTATTAGGTTTAAACTAAGCTTATCTAGTTAAAGTTGGCAGTATTTGCTATACAGAGATATAAATTTCAGAAAATAGCTACAAGTAGTTAATAAGGAAGGGAGCATCAAAGTAAACTATTCTGAGTTAGCAGGTTGTTGCATGGGCGCTGTCATTGCTGGAGCTTGTTACCAGCAAGTTCTACTGATAAGAGCTATCAGATGGGTAACAGTTGGCCCCCGAAAGGTCCGCAGTGAACAGTTGGGATCATCTCATTGGCTTATAATTAATTGTGCTAAGTCTGTATACAAAGAGGCCAATTGTTGATCTAGCCCCCGACTACATGAGCCACCTAGCTGATTCTCACAGTACTAGCAATATGCTAGTGCTGTATATGCCCCATATGTTAGTATTGTAGGTATCAAACGATGTGATCAATAACTACATGTATTTGATTCCAGACAAGGTTTCAAGAGATGTCTTTTACTGCTTTATTTGCTAGACATCTGCCTCACCCAGCTTAGCGTAACTATGAGAACACATAGTCTACTCTGGTGCCCTGAGGTATAAAACCCTCAGGGCACCTCCGTAGAGGAAGCAGCAAGGCATAGTGGGAGTATACTATATATAACTACCAAAATGCCTTGCTTCCAGCGAGAGGATAAGAAAATGGAACCTCAGTCTCAGACCCGACTCTATCAAATAGTAGAGTCTGAGCAGAAGTCTATTTGTGGTTTGTGATGACCCTGCGGCCCTCTAGTGGCATATCTTATTCACTTTGCATGGGTACATGGCAATTCTTTTTAGTTGATTGTATGTTTCCCATTTTTCTATCACATCTGTTTCGGTGGGTGCTGTGTTTTACATACATGTATATAGACAAAGGTTCACAAGTAGTGGGAATGACTGAGGGTTATCTCACGAGGTGAAGCCAAGTGAGATAACCTCAATCATTCCCACTACTTGTGAATCTTAGTATTTATTTCATGTTATCTGAGCCAGAAATGTTTGAAATTCTTTTGAAATTACATGAAAAGATAATTATTTACATGTTTTATAACCATTTGGTGTCCTCTTACTGGCCATGAGATACGAGCTTCTATGTTAATCCTATGGGCCGTCTGTATCCCACTGATCCAAACATGAAATAAAACCACAGATCACATGATTCCAAGGAACAGCGTTGGTTTTTATACCCTTTAGTATAAGAACCTTGACCTTTTCAGGTGTAATTTAGTGTAGTATAATGCTCTAAAGGCTCTTTGCCTAGACTTTCAGTCCCATTTCAGTCATTTCCTGACGTATTTGTAATACCTTAGATAAAATGAATTCCAATCTTAAGTTAATGTTCTGCTATTTTAGTATTCTAAAGTCGGCCAAACCCAGCCCCTATTAAAGGCCTGGCCCATATTCAATATTGATTTCATAGCCCTCCTACCCCTGGCTCCTATTCAAGGGAGGCTCCTATTCAAGGCCCGGCCCCTATATGCGACATTACCATATCTCATGCAGAGTATGACATCATAATTGACTAGATGCAGACCAGTATTGATGTCACAGTACTGCCTGTAAACAAATAAATGATGCTTTAAGACAATTGTGCACCTAGAAATTGTCACCCCTGTTTTATAATAAGGTTTTAGACTAAATTTGGTGTCCTAAATATGACATGAAGACAAAGGCATATGGCCCCCATTACTGTACAAACAGGTGCCTACACAACTAATACTATCACAATGTAGAGAAACACTGTACTACACTGCATAAGGCCCTCCGGGCTGTGTGGGACACATGTATACATGTACAGTGAGTGTGAAGGGCCTACATAGGCTACAATGTCCTCATGCACAGAAACAGGGAAGACAGCTGCTCCACTGTTGGTAGTTAGTTAGGTAGAACAATTGCCATCTTTATGGAATGGTAGATATAGGACATTATCAATATACAGTCAACAAACACATGTATTTCAGTTAAGGTCTTACCCCCTACCTCCCACTGTGGTAGCTGTCATGTTGAACTGGTAATACAGGTATTGTGCAGTGTAACAGCAGAGTACTGGGACCACAGAGAAGCATTTATAGGCTCAGGGGGCCAGTGTGTTTGCACCATGATCCTGGGGATATTAGTTTCTCCTAAGACTACAGGGGGAGCCAAAAGTAACCATCTGCAAATAGACTCTTTTCCAGGCCCACATGTTCACATAGTGGGGCTGGGCTCGATGCTGATGGAACCTGAAATACTGCTCACTCCTCAAGCATAGATTGCATTTTTACAGTCTGAAACTATACATATATGCTTGAAGAGTGCCCGGTTCAGATCTCGGACCACCATAGAGGTCCGCAGTGACGACGATCATACAGTAAATGTAGGCAGTTAAGAGATGGTGGCCTCTGATTGGTCTATATTAGTGTGTGGAAATTATTGTCAGCTTTGCTATAAGGCATCAAATAAATCACTAAACTGTACTGATTCATAGAATATAAATTGTGACACACTGGCCCTTTGGTTAGGCACTGGTGGGTGGCATTAAAAAAATAGTGAGCACTGTTGAATTATTAGGTGCAGAATAGGTCAAAATGTAGGTGGGTACGCATGCAGGCCAATAGAAAGAAACTGGATTGGTCAAACCTATATTTTTTTCATCTCAGATTAAGGATAAAAGATGTATCTAAAGATTTGTGGTCATTTTTGGCGATTTGAATCATTGTAGGCGGGTTTTATCAGTGGTTGAGCTATAATAGATTATAGTGAGAAATGTTTTGGTGGTCCGAGACCTTCAGGGTCATGCTGGTGCTTACTAGTGTCATCATGTGACGCTAGGTACGAGTTTAACACATAGTCAAGCGGCTAGTAGATTGTATAGTGCTAATCATTATGGGGAATCAGGTGTTATGCAGTCTATACAAAATCTCATGGGGCACAGGCTTTTACCGGCAAAATTGCTGCCGGACCCGCAGACTTTGCCAGACTGCAGGACCAAATGTCTTCCTGTACTCTTGGGAGCTTGGGCTAAATTTTGGTTTTCATGGCTCAGAAATCAGACCATTATAACAATGATAATAGTCCAAGATCAACCCGAGCCTGCAGAATAATAAAATTTGCAGGACTGAATGGCGTTTACAGGGGTGGGCAGCTGTCGCAATTTCGCAAAAAATGTGTGACAGAGAGCTTGAGAAATGCAACAGTGAGACTAAGGATGATATGGGCTTTCTAAATCTGAAAGAATATTGTAGATATTCCAACTAGAACCAAAGTTATGAGCTTTCCAAAATTATATGCCCAATATTCCCTAAAATATATAGAAACACTTGCCAAAATAATTCAAAGGTAGCCTTTCCATACTTCCTGATATTAGGCGCTATTGATAATGTCTTATCTCAATTCTAAAAGGAGAGGTCTTGGGGAAAGTGCTGAAAATACTTCAATATGGTACAATTAATAATGGAATTCCTACTTCTCCTCGGGACATAGTATCCCACATCCCTTTAAACACAAATTTAGTTAGAATCTAAATATTCCTGTCTGTAATTTCACCTTTAGTTTTAAATAAGCTAACGACTGAACTCTCACTGTTACCTTGCAGCAATATACACCTCATTTTCTTCCAAATCTAGATTTGATACCTATTCAGGTTTTAATGAAAGGGAGAATCTGAAAATTGTCTTGGAACAATATGCCTCCTATAAAGAAAATAAGTTTGCCACCTAAATCCCTAGAACACACGATGCTGTGATATCCCATGTAGCAAGCCCGCTTAGTGCCAATTCAGTTTTAGCTCAGATAAGCTGGTTCATAGCGGGCAGAATACTATTCATGGTTTTAGGTTGGGCAAATGGTGGGTTTCCAGTCAGGGCCACATTGAGTTGCCCTAGTAGGGCAAACTGAACTAAGACAGTTGGGCTCCCGACAGTTTTTGTCCTCAGCAAGTTGTGTGGGCCACATAAGGCTAACTTAGTTCAGCTTCAAAATGGGCAAACACTTTGGGCACAGATTGGTTTCAAGGTGGGCACCCCGAATCAGGCATAGATCAGTTCCAAAGATAATTCCCCAGACAGGGTTGAGGATGGGTTTGCACAAGGCATACTGAGCTGGGAGTTCTGAACTTTGACACAAGATGGCCCCACTACACCTGATGTACAGCTTTCCCCCCATGTCAGTATTGATTTTCTTTAGTATGATATAACAAAAATAGGCTAATGAATCATATAAATCATAACAGTACACAGATTTTCTCAGAGTTTGGATCTACTGGCAAAATACATTTGAAATGTGCAAGGTTAAGTGATGTCAGCAGTTTTTAATGTGACTACACCATTCCTGTGGTAATCATTTTATATTGAAGTATGCTACCCATTGGGAGGCACTATGTCAGGAGGCGTGGCGCAGTCGGTAGCGCGTCCGCTCACAGGCCGTAAGGTCGTGGGTTCAGTTCCCGGCCCGGCCGGGGCATAGTGGTGGTTCCAAACGTCGCCGTAAGGTGTCGTTTGAGTTCCTCCCTGCTCTGGCTAGGCTGTGCTGGAAAGTCTCTCGGCGGTCATGGCAGACAAATGACTTGAAACAGGCCTGTCCATCTCTCACTATGCCTATGTAGTGACGGATGTTAAAGAACCATTGCCTCGGTAAATGTGTAGGGGCGTGATTTCTACCTTAGCTCCCTCTAGTGTACGGGTCCGGGTTTCACGCCACCGGACCTCTCACCCTCGACGTGTCCTTGAGGCACATAGGTGAGGTTTAAATTCAAAGCAAGGAGGCACTATGAACTTGAAGGCTAGCATGTTACTGGACTAGGTCTGGATGACATGCCTTGGCCAACTAAGTTTGAATTGATGGTTCTACTGTATGATGATGGGGGGGAGTAATACAGTGTGTTTAGCCTCCCTCCAACTATGGAGGCCAAGGACAGGGGCTAGCACCTGGAAGCTAGCAGAGCATTTTCAGGGTTCAAAATTTTAGAAAATGAGGAAAAAATAGATTTTCTATAATATCTATCCCAGATGGCGCCACCTGATCAAAGTGGCCAGCCCACTTTCAGCCACACCGAAAACCCATGTTGACCCCAAAATGATAAATTTTGACCAGATGGTGCCATGTGATCAAAGTGGGCAGCCCACTTTCAGCCACACCAAAAACCCATGTTGAACCCAAACCCACTCTGAGACTGATCTGTGCCCATATTGGTTAGCCCATTGTGGCCCACACACCTCACTGAGGACAGAAACTGTCAGCAGCCCATCGGTTAGCCCATTGCGGCCCACATAGAAAGCCACACCAAATGAAGTGTGGGCCACAGTAGGGCCACACCACCTTTGCTACCTGGGGAGGTACAATTTCTTTGAGTTGTTGGTCTCTAAATCAGTTAGAACACACCAATTTTGATTTGCAGCAACCTATAAGATCTGTAATTTTTCTTGGGGCAATTTGCCCCAAGATGCTGCAAACCCATTCACTTTAACGCTACAATGATTCATGTGTTCGCTCCAGCACTTTGCGATATGCCCACCCCTGCCTTTTAGGGAAAAAAGTTTTCATATAGATTGGTTATGACTTCAAGTCAGAGGTGGACTGAACATGTTTGAGAAAAAGTTAACCAAAAAAGTTAACTTCAAAATGGAATCAGGTACCACTTATTCAGTCAGACTTTTTTAGTAGTCTGATCTGGACATTGCCTTTCACTGACTAAAATGGAATAGGGCCTTTAGTCACCCATTGGGTCTGTACCTGTGTTTTGATGTATCGATCAGTGAACCCACATAATGTAACCTACAGTAAAACCTTGCATATAAGCTGCTACTTAGAGACCATTTCAGACCCTTTGTTCAGCTCAACCGTTTAAGGGCCGCTGGTGCATTAATACATCATATACATTGGTAGTCAGGATGCACCAATGAAGTGCTGGTGAGACTGCTCACCAGCACTTCATTGGAGCATCATACCGACCCTACAGGAGTTAATGTATCAACCCTGCAGGGCCGGCATGATGCAACAATCAGGGGCTGGCGAGCAGTCTCGCTAGCACTTCATTGGTGCATCATGCCGACCAATGGGGATGATGCACTCCTGCATTTGCGGCCTTTAAAGGGTCGATATAGGACCATCTTTAACTAAGGGTGCAGCTAATATGTGCAGCGTTTACATAGACAAAGAGACCCATTTTAAAGAAGGTTTGTAGCATTCTTTCAATGTCAGAATGTGGCTTTTACAAAGGTGCAGATGATATACAGGTTTTTATGGTTTCTACTGGTATATGCAGTCACAGGTAATGTTAGGGGTATCCACTGAGGTCCCATCAATAGGACCAAGTAATGTTTGTCATGTGACAGCTTTATGGAACTTTACTTAACCATTAGCGTAAACTTCCAAAATTGTTGCCAAATGTTATGGTAATAGAGAGAGGGTAAATTTTGAATAAGAATGGCCTTTGGTCTAATTGACTAAGGAATCTAATTATATAGCAGAGAGACATAATTTCTATACTAATCCATAATGTAAGTGTGCCATGTGAGATAAACTATATATCCCTCATGGTTTCACTGTAAATACCTCGATAAAAGTAATAATTTTCAAAGCCGATTGTTGGGGCCAAAAAAATCTCAAAAATGAACCAGGATGTTTACTTAGATCAAACTTTCTATGATACCACCTTCATTTGCTCCCCTTTCCCATAATTAAGCTTATATTTGAAGGAATTATCAGATTTATACCCATTTTCCTACTTTTGGAGTGCATGCCAAGTCCACCGATTGTGCATACATTTTAAGATGCCTATGGTGAGGTCAATGGCACCCCTCTTTCTAAGCTTGTATGAGCTAAAGATAACAATAAATCACCCACAAACACCTGAATATAGTATTATTACAGTGTGTAGAACACATTTGAACAGGATTTGAAAAATGAAAAAAATCGGACTATGTCACTTTTTAAATGTCACTTTAAAAAGTGACATGGCACTCATCATCTGCACATTGCTCCTTATAGATACCTAAACTGACTCCAACACTAACATTGCAGAGGGTGTGATGTTTATGTCAAATTGAAAAAAAAAACAAAAAAACAAATGACCCTATACTAGTTCATTGACCGACACATGCGGTAGTCACAGCACACGTATATCCACGTGCCCAGCAGACATACACAGACTACCATCATGTATATAAGTTATATCAGCACTTCCTCACCCTCATCTTCTGCCGTAACTTTCTGATAGCCTTATGTACCTCTATGTACTACACCCTGTATATAAGGCAGGTGCAGGCCACACCACATTCATACTGGCAGGGCTCACTAAATATCAATCCTTTTGATAAGTCAGTCGAATCACTCACTCAGTCATTAGTCAGGAATCATTTTGAAGTTTTGAAGTCTGCTGCAATCTACTACAGAGAAATTAGCCTATTCAGTGACCAGTTTATTTTCATCTGTCAGCCAGCATTTCAAGACTTGACTTTTAATTGAGCACTGCTTCTACTGCTACTGTGTCTGCTACTGATACTGCGACTGCCACTGCTGTTTCTGCTATAACTGCTTGAAACATCGAAATCTACAACATGTCTTGCTCAGGCTACTGCTTCAACAACATCTACTCATGTTTCAGGGAAAGAGTCGTAGTGATAACAGGTAAGATAGGTTTTAACATTTTAATATTTGCCATTTAAAGGTTACTATTGCAGAAAAGCATTGTTTTGCTTGGGCTGGGGGGTCTGCATGCTCACCAGCACTTCATTGATGCATTACTTTGACCCTTTGTGACTATATTGACCCTGTAGGGTGTGAATGTAGGCCTAACCATGGTGAGCTCACCAGCGTTTCATTCAGTGAGGGTGCATTCACACATCATGACAACCAATTGGCAAGATTATTGCATCGGCCCCTTTAGGGTTGAATGGTATGGTTCTTCCAGGACCTTACTTCAGTATATATGTAGGGCCTATATAGCTGACAATCTGCAAAAGAAAATACAGAAAATTTGGCCATCATACTAGAGAGTCATGCTGTTAACAGAACTTCTGGATTGGGCTAATATATGTCTCAATGTTTTCGTGCCTATTGTGAGATCCTGTTATCTCCTAGACCTGTTACAGCCTCAGTGTTGGGTTGTTGTACACATTAGCTAAGTACTCAGTCAATGTTGGCTAGTAATCTCCCTGCTCTTGGCTCCGATTTGTGAAATACTGCTCTAAGGCTCAGTCATGAAGAAACCATCAGTTTGGAAAATTTCTGGTGAATCTCTATCTCTTTCTATATATTCGTCAGGTGCAGGAGGTACCTTGGGTGGAGACGCGGCTCTCATGTTTGCCAGATTTGGAGCGTCCCTTGTTCTAATAGATAACCACAAAGAACGTTTAGACGAGATAATCCAACAACTCACTGACAATGGACTCCCAAACAATAAGGTGACATTATTTTATTTATTTGATTTTATCCTGCTTATATCAGCATTATGAATATCATTTCTGACTGTGAAATACAGGTGATGGTCATCAAGGGTCCAGACTCTCAAAAATTGACCAGGTGACATGGCTTTTTCTTAAAAATTATCTTGGGACTTGGAGCTTCTAGTGAGAAGGAAAGGGGAGAAAAAAATGATTGGACATGGACATGTGATTTTCTTAAATTTGACATGTCCCATGGACCTTAGTGACAATAGGACAGGGGAATTAACAATTAGTGACTTGTTCTTGAAAAACATGTCCCTGGTCAAGACTTATCTATATAATGGGGCTGTGAGATGCAGAGCTCCAGTGATAAAACTATGGGGCAATTTGAATTCAAAAAGAAATAAATACAATTCCTCATTTTCAGGTTTTCTCCATGCTTGGTGACGTCACCTGTGAAGATGATGTTAATGAGCTCGTTCAAACAGCCAAGTCAAAATTTGGAAAAATTAACCATTTGGTAAGTGTTAAACCATTGCTTGTATATCTACTTTGATACCTTACGTAGAATAAAAAAACTGCAATATCACAAATTTCAACTCTGATATTCAAATTAGAACCATATCATGTGGGCAAAGTCTATGCATACTATAGGAAATAACTCACCAGGGCTGCATTCATGAATCATTCTGACCCTACAGGATTGATACAGTCCCAGAGGGTCATCATGATGCATGGATGATGAGCTAGCAAGCAGTCTCACCAACACATTATAGTGTACCCCAAAATAGCAATCAATTAAGGGTAAACTGACAAAGTTGAATATATTTCATGTCTTGTAGGTCAACATTGTAGGAGTGAAGCGACTTGGCACTTTGGAGTCGACGTCATACTCAGCCATACAGGAAAACTTCACAGACATACAGGCCACCTTCAATGTCACCAAGGCCTGTTTACCCCACCTGGAGGCATCTAAAGGTACTATCATTATACCTTGCATATAAGGTGCACCTTGTGTATAAGATGCACAAGTAGTCTAGGAATAGTCTAGGTGCATCTTGAGTTGCATTTTGGCTTTTAAAATATATTCTAAGGTTAAAAATCCTCTCCTAGAGCAATATAGTATGTCATTGGCCAGAAAAAGATATAAAAGATTAAAATAAACTGTCAAGCTCCTTTCCCTAGTGAGAAATGACTCATTTATTTTGGATACCATTCTGCCCCTGTCTGTTTTCTTGACACATATATAAATGCATGATGATAACATTACAAATGTTGCTGTGCATCATCAGAATACTTTTTTTTGTATCCTCGCAGGAACTGTTGTAAATATGAGCAGCGTGGCAGGAATCATAGCAGTAAGTCCTTTTCTTATTGATTATTGAATAATAGTGTTGGGCATCCCTTGTTAAAGTTTTAATAGATAAATTTGCACAGATACATCTTAATTTCAAGAACCCCTCCAATCGATAAATACCACAGTGGCTTAAACAGTCCACTATGCAATTACCAATCCCTAACAATGTATAGCTAATATATAGATCTTAGTGCATTGAATTTCTTTCCCTTTTCAGTATGCAGGGGCCATGCCTTATGGAACTGCCAAAGCCGGCCTCAACCACATGACAAAGATGTTTGCTGCAGGTAATGCAAGCATTTACTTATAATAGTCTTAACTCTTTAAGTAGGGGAGACCGGGGCACACTGGGAAACTTTTGGTCATTTTCCTGTGACGATACTTATGAGAAACACACAAGTAATGTTCTTTAAAAATACCCTTGAATATTGACTACAATCATAGACTACTTAATGAATTACTAACTAAAATGGATTTCATGGAATTGAATTTTTCTTTAAAAAAATTATATGTCCCACTGTGCCCCAGCACCGGGGTACAGTGGGACACCCCATGGGGCACAATGGGACATGAGCTCCCTAAATTGCCATAATCCCACCCATCAATTTATCATGATTTTTCCCAACACCATTAAGTTGTTCTACATCATTATCAGTTTACCGCTGTGCAATTTTGCTGTAAGTTGCAATTTTCCTCCCTAAACTGAAAAAAAAATCCAGCAAAGGGAATGAGTTGATGAATAAATCTAGACTGTAAAGCTTCTGTTACAGCGGCTCGAATGAACATTATTTTGAGCAATCTGACTACACCTCACTGACTGTGCTCTTAAACTTAATACTTTTCAATTGCACTAGACGTCTGATACAAATGTGATAGTGCTGGACCAAGGGGTTGATATGCATGCTCTTTTTACATCAAATATCATTTTTTGACACCCAAACTGCACTTTTATACAGATGTGAATTATTTTCTAGTGGTATCCTCTGTACAGATAGCTTTATCTAAAGTGCTTATTAAGAACATGTTGATGAATACCCATATTTGTGGGAAATAGTGGGGCACAGTGGGACACTCCTTGTAGGAATTATTTGAAACAAGGAATTTATTTATCTCTGTATATATCTTCATCAAAGTCTCTCTATAAATTTTATATTTAGAGCTTAAATCCCATGAACAAAATTGTTTTGAGGCACACTATGTTACCGAGGAAACAATGAGATGTGTCCCACTTTGTCCTGAAAATGATTGTCCCACTGTGCCACAGGCCTTCCTTCCTTCAGATTTAAACGTTTAGCTTATGGCACACACAACATGGTGCTGCACCACTCATGCCAAAGTTGACATTTCTATTGGCCATTACATAGGTAACAGAATGAATTCCTTATCTATGACAGTTTAGAGAATAGGAGGCAGAGAGTTCATTGATACAATCTTACTTTGACCCCCAAAAAGTGACAAATAGCCACCCAGGTAAAGTGAACCAGAGAGTAAAAAAGAATCTAGTATAGAGAGAAGGGGGCATGTATGTGAAACTTATAGGTGAGGTGGACCTATGATGGTTCCCTCTCTATTCTGAGAGACAGGGTCCACTGTGCCCCATGTGCCACTGTGCCCCGGTCTCCCCTATTATTAACCAATGAAGCGCGGGTGAGTGAACTCGAAGTAAAGCAATGTAACTCCTTTAATGAAACCCCAGCACAGTGAAGCACTGGGGTACAATGAATCTCTGTGAGAATAACAGTGAAAGCATTGTCTCAAAGCTATTTTGACAGCATTTGACTTGTAGTGTACTTATACATATATTATCATTGATTTTTTTTTTCAGATTTGGCAAAGAAAGGAATCCGAGTCAATGGCATATGGTGAGTCTCATTTCTATGAATTTATCGTCATTATATATAAAAAAAGATTAATTAAAGATTAAAGAAGACTATTACAATATTCAAATAAGCATCTCTCTGAAATAAGGGCCGGGGGAAAAATGATATTGAAATTAATGAGTGCTCGGATGCTTCAGTGCACCATCATGGTAAACAGATTATTTGACACAGCCAATAAAGGGGATCTCCTGGGTATGTCATTAAACAAACTAGAGGTCACTGTCTTAGTGAACATTGAATTGATGTTTAAACTCATACAAAAATTATTCATCTCCCAGTCACTGGTAAGTATGTCATAGTGTCAACATAGAAAAATAAGCAGACAAAAATGCATTAATGAACTCAGCTATTTCATATCAATTACAGTCCATCATCTGTACGTTCAAAGTTCCAAGTGAGAAATGGAACCCTGCAAACACAGGAACAAGATGATGAGGTACGAATCTTTGATCAAAATTTCCAAATAAAACTATAATGGGAAGTAATATAACTTACAAACATATAACGTTAAATCTATATAAAAGGTATTCACCAGAACACCAAGTTCCAATGCTACTGTTATTTATAGAAAAAAACATTTATTCTAGGGTAACAAAAATGCCCTCATCTGTATCAATTTTAGAATAGGGAGAGACTAGTCTTAAGTCAGGACAGAGATTTTTTGAATCACTATTAATTTGAATTCTTTTATTTTGAATTTCAGTACTTTAAGACAGCAGGTAAGGCGATACCCCTGGGGCGTGTCTCGGTGCCTGCAGAGATCACACAGACCATCCTGTTCCTGTGTTCAGACGCAGCTTCCTTCATCACCGGGACCATCATTCCAATAGATGGTGGCTACTCACTCCCATCCAAGTGAAAACACATAAAATTAGTCACAAGGTTTTCATCTATATGTAAATATGTACATATCATTCTGTCTTGATTACATTCCCTGCAAGTAAATGTTTTTATATTACACTATTGATTATGCACAGCCAACACATTTAAAATTGTAAGGTGGCAGCTATTTACTACCAACCAACTACACTCACATACATATGTATAAGTCATATATCCTAGTGGACACATTAACATTCATTCAGCATTGAATAAACATTTGCATATCAATATATTATATTGACATATATATATATATATATATATATATCATATATGATTCAGTGTTCACACAGTATAATCAAATCAACTGTGATTCAACATCTAATCATCAGCACTGATTCAACATTTGTATTTCAATGTTGATTAAATATTGTTTATATGCTGTTTCAAAAGCTAATCTATATGTATCAAATCTGTATATTATTCCTTCTTTACCCTATGAGTAGATATATTTATATCACACTGTTGTACCGTCCACACACTGAATACTACACACAGCTTTTTATTCTTTTGATGAAAACTAATGTATTGGGCAAACTCCAATTACAATGAATAGCAATTTCACATAGGTACAAATTATTTCACTTTATACTCAAGTATAGTTATTTCATAGATTTGACAATTTGTTGGAATTGAAATATCAGATTGAATACATTATGTACAGAAGTAGTTATCATTTTTGAATGTTCATAATTATTGCCACTTTTGCTATCTTTCACTAACTGCCATCAGTGGAAACCGTCACTGATTTATTGAAGAGAAAACAAAAAGAAAAAGAAAAAGAGCCAAATAATGTAATTCTATGGATAGAATATATCAATTTGATATAATTCTTAAGGTACCTACTTAGTGCTTAGCGCTTTTAATGTCTAAGTAAAGAACATGGATTTTGATGTAAAACTGTGTAACTAATAAGTGTTTCTCTGAAAATTGTCAATGCTCAAGAAAATGTTTTGTTTTGAGGTAGGATTTATTTCGTTTACCGCAAACAGTTAGCAGAAACTGTCAAAAAGTTAAGAATCATTTTTTGCCAAGTAGTTAGCCTCATAGGTGTACCAAAGGAGTTTACTCTGCTGAAAGTTAAACCAAAACATTGACTGTTGTTCAGTATTCATGCACTTCTTTATACATTGTATAATTATAGTTCTTAATGAGAATAAAAACACAATAAAACTTTAATTCTGTTGCAGTATCTTTCTCATACAGATTGCTATGACTGTAACATTATCCATCATCTATGGATTGATATAGGTATTGCAGCTAATTCTGATGATTATGAGAATGAAGGGATATACTTCAGTGACTACCATATTCTACATGATAACCGCCCACCCCCTAATAAAGGCGACTGCAGACGGGCCTGACTGGGTCGGCCGACTGGGAGGATCGGGGATGTCTGCGAGTATGTCCGATCAAGTTGGACAATATCAAACATGTTTGATGTTCCTGATCGGATCGGGAGGGTACTCCTTAGATGCCAATCGAGTCCCATCTGCGGCCGCCTTAAGTGTCCACACCTCTGCCCTCCTTTATGGTCAAGGCCACATCTTCAAGATTTTAGAGTCTGTTACTTTTTTTTTCTTTACTGCCCTGGGATGCATAATAAACTCCCACCCAATAGTATCTGCCCACCCTATTTCCACCCCATTTTAGGGTCATATCTTCAGACCTAAATAAGGCCAAATTATCAAGATTATAAAGTCAATTACAAATTCTAACTACTGGATTACTAGTTCTTTTTTACTGTGCAATTCATAGCAAATGGCAAAATATGAATATCATACGAATATTTCAAAATTTCTAATGCGAGATTTCTGATGCAATTGATAGAGTTTTTCAAAATAGAAACTTTTTCGGAGTTGCTTGCAGCGTAGCGGCCGGGAGCGCAGCAACTGTAGTAACTTCATTATGTTTTTGGTTTGTCAGTGACGTCACGGTCACCTTGTGACGCAATTTGTGACGTCATACGTCGGTTGTGATGTCACATGTCGGACGCAGAGTGGCAACTCCTATGCGTGGTCCTTGCCACATTTTTCTTGTTCATGAAGCATTTCTTCGATCTTTTTGCATATAAGTAAGATTAACATAAAGGTTCATCCAACATCACAAATAGGTAGAGATCAAAAGTTAAATATGTTAAAAGGTCTTAATTACGCTGGCTGAACGACAGAATTTATGTGATTCGACATTGTGTTCAAGGAATAACTCTTGCTAGATTTGTTGTTTGTTTTCATGTAGGATTGGGTCCTGCCTTGAAATCCAAAGGCAACCACAGTGTGATGGTGCAAATAGATCTTACGCAGGAGATCTATTTGGCTATTGACTGAGATGCTCCCTCCATCTGGTGTGGGACACTACAGTTCACACACACCCACTATCCCCCACAATAAGGCGTGCATTCAGCAAGCAGCAAGCCGTTATGATGTGATAATATTATCATTGACCAATAAAAGTTTTGAAACTTGAAACCTTCATTGGCAAAATCAATTGCTTATACCATATGGTTTTATATGTAGGAAATCTCAAAGATCTTGGCAAGAACAGTGACTTTGTTTGGTTATTTTTCAATTTCTTTTTTTCTTCTCTTCAGTAAACAGGCTCAGTCTCTCTGGGACATTATCGGCTAATGGCCGTTGGTGACTCAGTTATCTTTTAACCCTAGAGCTTTGACGAGTCAATAATGTAATCAATTCATTTTGTATCTAGGTTTCTTTGATATTTCCTTACATATTCAAACCATATTGTATAAGCAATTATTTTTTATAATTCTGGGTAGATGCTGCTTAGAATACCAAGCCAGCAAGTCCCTAGATTGGATTCTTTTGGCCCTTCTGGGCTAGCCCAGATGTGGGCTCAAGCTAGTTAATGTCTGAGCTGCCAAGCTGCCCCCCTTGTTGCATGTTATTGTTGGATAACAGTCACAAGTCATGACATATCCATTAACTACTTATTTTATTACACGGTAATCAATAGATAATCAATAACAAATCAATCATTTTAAGTTAAAAACAAAAATCTTTCCCTCCCCGGTACTCGAAGCCAGCCATAGTGTGTGTACACACGGCGAAAAAAAAACGTTCGCTGGGACCAGGACTCGTCCCGCCTACCTCTAGCAGCTGAGCGCAATGAGCTAACCACTAGACCACCAGGTCTCACACCTTGGTGCCCGGCTTGGCTTGGTTTGAAGGCGTCCAGCAGTCATCTATAATTAGAATGCTATTCTAACCTTGCGCATGTGAGAGTTGTTGTGGGGGGTCACAGCCATATCACTGACTTATAGAGACCTGGTTCTAGCCAACCACTTCTCGTCAGTCCCTGTGGCGCAATGCATAGGGAGTTGGATTCGGGATCTGAGACTGCAGGTTCGACCCCTACCCTGGCAATGAAAAATTTCGTAGAGTTTAACATGTAACATATGACATGTAAGGACATGTAAGAAGGCATGTTATCCATGGATAACATGCCTCCTTACAGGGATAACATGCCTCCTTTCAAAAGTCATGATGCATGCATCATGGTGTGCAATATCGACAGGTATCTGCATGGGAATATCCAGAAAAAGCATCCAAAATCACAGAAGTCGTGTAATAAGTGCAAGTTTACTCTGGTGCCCTGAGGTTTGAACCCTAGGGGTACCACCATAGAGGATGAAGCAAGGTATAATGGGAGAAAACTATATATATATATATATATTTATACCACTATTCTGGCACTTCCGGTGGTTTTATATGCGATAAATACGTGGTATATTCTGCATATACCACACATGTGCGTTTTTAGAATTTTTGGTATATACTTTTTCGAGGTCAAGTTGGCGGACATAGAAATTTAGCCTCGCCATTGTTTCAATGTGAAAAATCGTCCCAACTCGTATGAGGATTGAACCCCCGCCGCAGTGGTGGTAGGCGAAGGCCTTATCCATAGCGCCACACTGAGCGGTGATGAAATCCAATGCGAAAGTAAATAAATTCTAACCTGCTATGTTTCCAGTCAGTTTTCGTCTTGATTCCAACCTTGACATGTTATAATATCGAAATCCCAAGAAGTTTTCGATCCATAGATGAGGAATGTGTGCTAATTTTCTCCATTTTCTTCAATATAAATAAGAATCCATTGATTTTGCCATCGTACGCGAGTCGCAGCCCGGTTCGCTCTGTGCGAAGCCATTGTTTTTGTTCCTTGCCGGGAGAGGTACCGCTGTGTATACAGTCACTTTTCGTATGGAATCCAACCATGACAAGTCTTCAAAATAAAACATACATATCCTTAGATAGTCTAGATGATCCCTCCATACGTATTATGTCTTATATATTCAATATAAGGAGAATCCATTGATTTTTCAAACGGGTCCGAAATTTTCGGCATCTTTCTTGTACAGCGAGCAGTTGACCTATATCTACATCCGGGCCACTGACACACCTTCGTCGGACAACGAGGCGGGTGGGAATGGCCGGACCGCGACTCGCTTACGATGGAAAAATCAATGGATTCTCCTTTATTTTGAATATATTGGACATAATACGTATGGAGGGATCATCTAGACTATCTAAGGATATGTATGTTTTATTTTGAAGACTTGTCATGGTTGGATTCCATACGAAAAGTGAGTGTGAACACGGCGGTACCTCTCCCGGCAAGCAACAAAAACAATGGCTTCGCCCAGAGCGGTGACCCGGGCCATATCGCTTGCTTTTACAAAATGTATTCTCCTGGCTATAATCTTTGGATATCAGGTAAGAAATTAATACAAAATGGAGGAAATCGTGGTATAAACCTATTAGGTCACGGATATTGGAGCCCACGGGGAGTCTATGCTGGATATACCCTCGCCGCTGCGCGGCTCGGGTATATCCAGCATAGACTCCCCTAGGGCTCCAATATCCATGATCTATTATCCATGATCTATTAGCTTAATATATAACTACCACCATGCCTTGCTTCCAGTCAGAGGATCAGGAAATGGAACCGGAAATACTGCTCACTCTTCAAGCATAGGTTGCATTTTTGCAGTCTGAAACACATGCTTGCAGAGTGCCAGGTTCAGGGTCATGCTGGTGCTTGCTAGTGTCATTATAATGACGCTAGGTACGAGTGTAGTATTCATATTGCTTAGACCTCCATGCAGGAAGGATCAACAGGCTTGCTTGCTCTGTGCTTTGAAATTTTTTTTTCGGCCAGCATCAAGTCTGGCCCAAGTCCACTGCCTTGTCCCTTTAAATGCTTAATACACCAACATCAATATGCAATATAAATATGTCTATCAATACAATTTTGCTTGAAAATAAGAGAAGTAAAAGCAAAACAAACAAACTTATCCCTATTCCATTTAAAGTAAGCTTAGGTCTCCACCTGAAAAATGATAAGGACCTCTATGGACTAGAACCATTTGAATATAGAATTCAGTGCTCTTCCTACTGAGCTAACTTGCCATAGCTGTGAGAGTTGCAGTTAACATGGTAGAGAGATAGCTGAGAGACTTATCTGACAGCGAGTTGACAATGATATAAAGGGCCACTAATGCCCTAGATTGTCTTGATCACTAGGATCATGTGCTTAGCTCTGTTTATTCCCATATCCCCATGTTAGATTAAACCCTTTGAGGGCCTCAATTGTCTTGATCACTATATAAGCAAAGGTTCACGAGTTGGAGGAATGTCGGGGGGTTATCGCACGCGGCGATCAGGTGCCGTATCGCACGACGCCCACAGGGCAGAGTGCGATGCGGCACCTGATCGGCAAGTGCGATAACCCCTCGACATTCATCCAACGAGTGTGCCTTTGCATTTATTTCATGTTATTTTCATCTAAAACTGCTGAATTACAATAGAATTTACCAGAATGACTCCCCGTGCGCATTGTTTATATCCCCATCTTGGAGCTATGACGTCACTAAATGGTCACGTGACCTCACCGTGTGATATTTTCGTGGGTTATCTCACGGGGGGTGTGAGATACGGAGCTGCAATGGTAAGGCTATGGGCTGTCAGTATCTCGGGCATATCAACATGAAATAAAAGATCATGTTGCATATTGCACTGATTAAGTGCTCCCTTCATCAGTGCAGCATATTGATTACCACCTGTAAGTGTATCAGCCTCATAAGGGGTGCGTCCACTGCCGACGGATGGTCCATCCGTCGGTTTCGTCCGTTTCATTTATCATTGATTTCTATGGAGAAAAATACGGATGAAGGGAGACGGACGGTCCATCCATCGCAGTGGATGTACCGCTATAGTCACCATGATGCGTGAATGCACCCCTGGCCAGGTACTGCCTCTCGCTAGCACGCATGTATCATGGCGACCGATAGGCACGATGCATCATCGCCGGATCAAATTTATGGATAAAAGAAATCGTTGATTATTATTATTTTTTCTTTTTTTTTTTACATTTTTCTCTGAACTTTGACTAACAAGAATACAAAGAGCACAATTTTTACATTTTGTTTTACAGATTTTGACGTTTCAGTTGTCAACTCTGCATAAAGGTAAAGAAAAGCCAGAAGTTCCATATTTTTGAAGAAAAGGTTAATGGAGAAATTCTGTTTTTGAAAATTGGCTAAAATATTGATTCGCTTGGGATATCTTTCTGAAAAATCAGATCTTTTGTCACAGAAACAAGATTTTGGACAAAAGTAGGGGGATTTATATAGTGACAATGTTTTGTCCCTCCCTCTCTGTGAGGTTTGAAAATATTCCCCACCCCCTTGTTGTTAGAAAGCGACCACTTTGTAACGTGTAATAGGGGTTATCATTACAAACAAGTCGTGCCTTATACGCAAGGTATTACAGTAGTTTAATAACAGTCACACCAAACGCATACATACACGTGTCCATCAGACATAGAGAACCATCATGTCTCTGGCTTATATCACCACCTCCTTTACCCAGCTGACCTGTGCACAGTTTATTTATACTGGCACATTCATGGTGGGTCCAGAAGGTCCCCTATTCACATGGCACCAGTGGGCCTTCATTTCTCAGAATACTTTATATACACACAGATTTCAAGACAGTTTTCTTTTATGGTAGGAATGATGATATACGAGAATGAATTACATAATGATATAAAGATCACATACTATATTCAGTTTGAGCTATATGATTAACAATACAATATACCCTGGTCCTATCTTGGACATTAGACACACCACTTGGCAAAAAAACGTTTTTTTAACATGTGTTTTTTTGGTTCATAGTTTGCCAAACGTTTTTTTTAAACGTCAAAACATGTACTCAAAAAATGTTTTTTGACGTTCTTATAAAAACGTTTTTATTTTAGGTTAAAAAAGTTTTTTTGACGTAAAAGAAGCTAAATAGAAAAGTTTTTATTTGGTTAAAAATTGGTTTAAAAAGCAAACACTTTTATTTGGTTGAAAAACGTTCAAAAAAGTTTTTTCTATGTAAATATAACGTTCTTAAGAAGCATTTTTTACCTAAACCAAATAAAAATGTTTCCAAACATTGAAAAAAACGGTTTTTGCCAAGTGGGACTCAAGTAGCGTTCATATGGCTCTATAGCAATCAAAATTCAAATCACTCATACTTCTGCCTTTTGTTGGAAAGAAGCTCTTCTGATCTGAAAAAATAAGACGTTTCATAGTCTTCTAGTAACCTCTTGCCAGGTGTGAGATTATTACACTTTCTGATTTGTAGGAAACACTCCGCCTTGTGATCTGCTTAAATTAAATGGTAATATTTCTTATAAGTAAACCTTTTTTCAAATATATTATGTTATAAAATTGAAAACGAGTATGTTAAAGAGGTGACACTGCATCTCACAAATGTATATTTTACAAACAGGGTATGGTTGTATGAATTAATTAGCTCTTACCCAATGAGCTAAAGATACAACCATTCTATTATTCATTATCAAATGAAATTTTATACTATGTTCACATTACAAACAAAGGTATATATGATCAATAATGCTACTCGACATGTACAACTGTTATGTTACCGAGAACACCAACTTTGATGAATAAGAATTAATCAAACTCAAACTCAGTGTTAAATAGACCCCTAGGTGCGCCTTATAGGTCAGGTATATGTCAGGTTTACATTACATTACACCTGAGGCCAAAAAAAGATAAAGGTGTGTTTCCAGTAACATGACTTGAAAAGGTAGGGTCGGTAGGTCAGATTTCTTTTTTTTTAATTTTTTTTTTTTTTTACATTTATATAGGAAATGTTACAAAGTGACATATGGATGTCCTTATGGTCACATATGGACGACCATATGTGTATATTGTCATGTCTGGGGCTGTCCTCACCTTTTCTCTCCATACCATGTAGCTTTATACAACAAAACCTATATACAAAGCAGGTGTCCTCCACACTACATTCACACTGGCAGGTATTGGTAAATCATACCAGCAGGTGTCGGATGCAGGTGTGGTGTTAGACTCACCAGGAATGCATGCATCACACTGACCCTACAGGTTTGTTTATTCCAGAAGGTGCCTATATCATCATGCCAAATTTAACCATTTAAGGGGCACTATAATGCCCTCTATTGTCCAAATCAATGAGATCAAAATGCAGCAATTAAGTGCCAGCATGATGCATGAATGCACCCCTGGCCAGGTACTCATGGGTCAGGCCTTCATTGAGGTACCGCTAGGCATGGTGCACCATTGCCAATTCAAATTTATGGATAAAAGAAGTTGTTGATTGTGTTTTCACACATTTTTCTATGAGCTTTAACTAACAATAATACAAATAGCACAATTTTTCATTTGAATTTACAAGTTTTGACCACATAACGTCCGGTACTTTTATCATCATGTAAGAGGCAGTCTACTGTGCATGCATAACTCAAATTCTGTTCCATTTCATAATTGAAGTCAATAAAAGACATTTTGGCCTTGCTATTGCATGTGTTTGCTATGCATAATGGGACATTCTATATTACTGACAGCAACTTTAATTACCTCTATATTTCATCATTTTGGTACCGGACGTTACATGACACAAAACAAGCAATAAAAATGGAACCGGATGTCTTAAGTCGGTATTTTTTGGTTTTCTGAGCTGAGGGGATGTCCCTTCACAAATTTCTTAGGGTTATATAAAGAAGTTAGGAAATTAATTTTTAAGGGCCTTCAAGGGCAAAATCTTACACTTTCTGACGACCTGACCCATATGGCTGAAATTCAAAATGGCCGACAATAGATTCAGATGTCACTTTGAATTACATAAATGTGCAGTCTAGAAAGTATCTGGTGGGTCCTACCCCCTATAAATCAGCTTAATAGAATACAGTGCTGCTTTTGTTTTGTTGCTAAGTGGTGTGGTTGCCTAGCAACAGCAGCTTTGAATAGCAACCAAGCCTGAAAATATACTTGAATGCTCATATCTGCATGGTTTCCTCTCAGCAACATACTCCCCTGATGTAAACTTATAGGTGATAAAAGGTTGCTAGGTTGTGTGGTGGCCTAGCAATAGCAGTTTTGCATAGCAACAATGTCTAGATTCATAGCTGTAGTGCATAGTCTCCCCTTAAGGACATAGTTCACTGATTTCAAATTGCATATAGCTCCCTTGTGCACATCACATAGTATGGATATGGGTAGAAATGATTGCTATGTCATGTGGTTGCCTAGCAACTGCAGCTTTACATAGAACCCCATGTCCAAATCTATGCAGATAGTCACAGATAAGTGTATGGTCTCGCAACATACAGTTCTTAATACTAGCGTAGGTTGGGAAAGGGAACCTTGATGGTAAAGGGCATAGCCATGATTATGCTAGAGCATTGTTCAAATAGAATAAAGATCTGGATAGGAACTTCAGGCTTACTTACCCTTACTGGGGATAATGAGTGCTAGGATCATTGAACAGACCTCAAATGACAGATAATGTTTTAAAGTAAACCTACAGTATTATGATTCTGAAGTGATCAGTAAGAGTCTGGCTTAGTTAAGAGATCAGATCCATCCCAGAAAATCAGTCTAGTTGTGTGAAAATAACACAATAGAACAAGGTAGTAAATGTAGAACACACCAACTTCGATTTGCAGCAACCTATAAGATCTGTAATTTTTCTTGGGGCAATTTGCCCCAAGATGCTGCAAACCCATTCACTTTAACGCTACAATGATTCATGTGTTCGCTCCAGCACTTTGCGATATGCCCACCCCTGCCTTTTAGGGAAAAAAGTTTTCATATAGATTGGTTATGACTTCAAGTCAGAGGTGGACTGAAAATGTTTGAGAACTGACGGAAAATGTTCTGAGACCTGACTGTAAAATTCTTAAAATTGACTGAAAAAGTTTGAAAACAAACTTTTTCAGTAGCCTGATCTGGACATTGCCTTTCACTGACTAAAATGGAATAGGGCCTTTAGTCACCCATTAGTCAGCTGTTAGTACAAAGTGTTTAAATGGGGACCAACAACCCCCAAACACAAGAGAGGTATTCCCTAGAATGCCGGCCGGGCGAGATTGGGTCTGTACCTGTGTTTTGATGTATCGATCAGTGAACCCACATAATGTGACCTACGGTAAAACCTTGCATATAAGCTGCTACTTAGAGACCATTTCAGACCCTTTGTTCAGCTCAACCGTTTAAGGGCCACTGGTGCATTAATACATCATACACATTGGTAGTCAGGATGCACCAATGAAGTGCTGGTGAGACTGCTCGCCAGCACTTCATTGGAGCATCATACCGACCCTATAGGAGTTAATGTGTCAACCCTGCAGGGTCGGCATGATGCAACAATCAGGGGCTGGCGAGCAGTCTCGCTAGCACTTCATTGGTACATCATGCCGACCAATGGGGATGATGCACTCCTGCATTTGCGGCCTTTAAAGGGTCGATATAGGACCATCTTTAACTAAGGGTGCAGCTAATATGTGCAGCGTTTACATAGACAAAGAGACCCATTCTAAAGAAGGTTTGTAGCATTCTTTCAATGTCAGAATGTGGCTTTTACAAAGGTGCAGATGATATACAGGTTTTTATGGTTTCTACTGGTATATGCAGTCACAGGTAATGTTAGGGGTATCCACTGAGGTCCCATCAATAGGACCAAGTAATGTTTGTCATGTGACAGCTTTATGGAACTTTACTTAACCATTAGTGTAAACTTCCAAAATTGTTCCCAAATTGTTATGGTAATAGAGAGAGGGTAAATTTTGAATAAGAATGGGCTTTGGTCTAATTGACTAAGTAATCTAATTATATAGCAGAGAGACATAATTTCTATACTAATCCATAATGCAAGTGTGCCATGTGAGATAAACTATATATCCCTCATGGTTTCACTGTAAATACCTTGATAAAAGTAATAATTTTCAAGGCTTAAATAAAGTGGCATAGTCCGATTGTTGGGGCCAAAAAAATCTCAACAATGAACCAGGATGTTTACTTAGATCAAACTTTCTATGATACCACCTTCATTTGCTCCCCTTTCCCATAATTAAGCTTATATTCAAAGGAATAATCAGATTTATACCCATTTTTCTACTTTTGGAGTGCATGCCAAGTCCACCAATTGGAAATACATTTTAAGATGCCTATGGTGAGGTCAATGGCACCCTTCTTTCTAAGCTTGTATGAGCTAAAGATAACAATAAATGACCCACAAACACCTGAATATAGTATTATTACAGTGTGTGGAACACATTTGAACAGGATTTGAAAAATGAAAAAAATCGGACTATGTCACTTTTTAAATGTCACTTTAAAAAGTGACATGGCACTCATCATCTGCACATTGCTCCTTGTAGATACCTAAACTGACTCCAACACCAACATTGCAGAGGGTGTGATGTTTGGTCAAATTAAAAAAAAACCAAAAAAAAAACAAATGACCCTATACTAGTTCATTGACCGACACATGCGGTAGTCACAGCACATGTATATCCACACTGCAAAAATGGTGTTTAGATTTTAAACATGTTTAGGTCTAAACATGTTTAAAACCTAAACATATACGTCAGTTAGGTGTATCATCGACTACACATTTAGGAAAATAACACTTTTATTCTAAATACATAAACACTTTTGCTAAACATGTTCAGACGTTTAGAGTTTAAACAGTTGAATATTAGGTGTTTAGATTCAAACATCAATTTGTTTAGATACTTCGATGTCAAATCCACAGCAGGTAGCAGCACTACCTCTGAATGGACCATCTGCACACAGTTATAATCAATTGTTGTGACAAATATCCCCAAACCCCTTGTTTATCATAGTGTCATTTCTTTAAATGTTATGAAAATAGACACAACAATAGAAAATTAACTAAATTCAACTTACACCACCATCATTACCATAAAATAATCAATGAGTTCCATGTCGTACACCTAAGTCATGTTATTTTGTAAAGTATAAAGCAATGTCCTTCTTGCCAACCTGTTGTACTTCCTCAAGTCTCCTATTCTAATTCAGTGTGTACATATATGTACATAGCTGTGGCTGACATGTTTGGAGACTTTGCAGTGTAAATACATGCTGATGTCCTCCAGCAAATGAGAAAACAAACAAAAGATATTCCTTTATTTTTTTAATGGATACAATGTCTGCAAACCCTTACTTCCCACCAAATCACTTAGACATCTAAACACAAAAACTCATAAACATCTAAACGCAAAATTTCATCCATATCTAAACACAAATTTTAAACCTAAACACCTAGATTTCTAAACACTTGAGCTCAGCACATTGTTTGGCTAAACATGTTTAGGAAATTAATGTGATTACAAAAACGTTGCAAGAATATGTTTAGAATTGTGTTTAGGATCTAAACACCATTTTTGCAGTGCACATGCCCAGCAGACATACACAGACTACCATCATGTATATAAGTTATATCAGCACTTCCTCACCCTCATCTTCTGCCGTAACTTCCTGATACCCTTATGTACCTCTATGTACTACACCCTGTATATAAGGCAGGTGCAGGCCACACCACATTCATACCGGCAGGGCTCACTAAATATCAATCCTTTTGATAAGTCAGTCGAATCACTCACTCAGTCATTAGTCAGGAATCATTTTGAAGTTTTGAAGTCTGCTGCAATCTTCTACAGAGAAATTAGCCTATTCAGTGACCAGTTTATTTTCATCTGTCAGCCAGCATTTCAAGACTTGACTTTTAATTGAGCACTGCTTCTACTGCTACTGTGTCTGCTACTGATACTGCGACTGCCACTGCTGTTTCTGCTACTACTGCTTGAAACATCGAAATCTACAACATGTCTTGCTCAGGCTACTGCTTTAACAACATCTACTCATGTTTCAGGGAAAGAGTCGTAGTGATAACAGGTATGATAGGTTTTAACATTTTAATATTTGCCATTTAGAGGTTACTATTGCAGAAAAGCATTGTTTTGCTTGGGCTGGGGAGTCTGCATGCTCACCAGCACTTTGTTGATGCATTACTTTGACCCTTTGTGACTATATTGGCCCTGTAGGGTGTGAATGTAGGCCTAACCATGGTGAGCTCACCAGCGTTTCATTCAGTGAGGGTGCATTCACACATCATGACAACCAATTGGCAAGATTATTGCATCGGCCCCTTTAGGGTCGAATGGTATGGTTCTTCCAGGACCTTACTTCAGTATATATGTAGGGCCTATATAGCTGACAATCTGCAAAAGAAAATACAGAAAACTTGGCCATCATACTAGAGAGTCATGCTGTTAACAGAACTTCTGGATTTGTCTAATATATGTCTCGATGTTTTCATGCCTATTGTGAGATCCTGTTATCTCCTAAACCTGTTACAGCCTCAGTGTTGGGTTGTTGTACACATTAGCTAAGTACTCAGTCAATGTTGGCTAGTAATCTCCCTGCTCTTGGCTTCGATTTGTGAAATACTGCTCTAAGGCTCAGTCATGAAGAAACCATCAGTTTGGAATATTTCTGGTGAATCTCTATCTCTTTCTATATATTCGTCAGGTGCAGGAGGTACCTTGGGTGGAGACGCGGCTCTCATGTTTGCCAGATTTGGAGCGTCCCTTGTTCTAATAGATAACCACAAAGAACGTTTAGACGAGATAATCCAACAACTCACTGACAATGGACTCCCAAACAATAAGGTGACATTATTTTATTTATTTGATTTTATCCTGCTCATATCAGCATTATGAATATCATTTCTGACTGTGAAATAGAGGTGATGGTCATCAAGGGTCCAGACTCTCAAAAATTGACCAGGTGATATGGCTTTTTCTTAAAAATTATCTTGGGACTTGGAGCTTCTAGTGAGAAGGAAAGGGGAGAAAAAAATTATTGGACATGGACATGGGATTTTCTTAAATTTGACATGTCACATGGACCTTAGTGACAATAGGACAGGGGAATTAATAATTAGTGACTTGTTCTTGAAAAACATGTCCCTGGTCAAGACTTTTCTATATAATGGGGCTGTGAGATGCAGAGCTCCAGGGATAAAACTATGGGGCAATTTGAATTCAAAAAGAAATAAATACAATTCCTCATTTTCAGGTTTTCTCCATGCTTGGTGACGTCACCTGTGAAGATGATGTTAATGAGCTCGTTCAAACAGCCAAGTCAAAATTTGGAAAAATTAACCATTTGGTAAGTGTTAAACCATTGCTTGTATATCTACTTTGATACCTTACGTAGAATCAAAAACTGCAATATCACCAATTTCAACTCTGATATTGAAATTAGAACCATATCATGTGGGCATCTTAGACAGCAAAGTCTATGCATACTATAGGAAATAAGTTAACTCACCAGGGCTGCATTCATGAATCATTCTGACCCAGAGGGTCATCATGATGCACGGATGATGAGCTAGCAAGCAGTCTCACCAACACATTATGGTGTACCCCAAAATAGCAATCAATTAAGGGTAAACTGACAAAGTTGAATATATTTCATGTCTTGTAGGTCAACATTGTAGGAGTGAAGCGACTTGGCACTTTGGAGTCGACGTCATACTCAGCCATACAGGAAAACTTCACAGACATACAGGCCACCTTCAATGTCACCAAGGCCTGTTTACCCCACCTGGAGGCATCTAAAGGTACTATCATTATACCCTGCATATAAGGTGCACCTTGTGTATAAAATGCACAAGTAGTCTAGGAATAGTCTAGGTGCATCTTGAGTTGCATTTTGGCTTTTAAAATATATTCTAAGGTTAAAGATCCTCTCCTAGAGCAATATAGTATGTCATTGGCCAGAAAAAGATATAAAAGATTAAAAGAAATTGTCAAGCTCCTTTCCCTAGTGAGAAATGACTCATTTTTTTTGGATACCATTCTGCCCCTGTCTGTTTTCTTGACACATATATAAATGCATGATGATAACATTACAAATGTTGCTGTGCATCATCAGAATACTTTTTTTTGTATCCTCGCAGGAACTGTTGTAAATATGAGCAGCGTGGCAGGAATCATAGCAGTAAGTCCTTTCTTATTGATTATTGAATAATAGTGTTGGGCATCCCTTGTTAAAGTTTTAATAGATAAATTTGCACAGATACATCTTAATTTCAAGAACCCCTCCAATCGATAAATACCACAGTGGCTTAAACAGTCCACTATGCAATTACCAATCTCTAACAATGTATAGCTATTATATAGATCTTAGTGCATTGAATTTCTTTCCCTTTTCAGTATGCAGGGGCCATACCCTATGGAACTGCCAAAGCCGGCCTCAACCACATGACAAAGATGTTTGCTGCAGGTAATGCAAGCATTTACTTATAATAGTCTTAACTCTTTAAGTAGGGGAGACCGGGGCACACTGGGAAACTTTTGGTCATTTTCCTGTGATGATACTTATGAGAAACACACAAGTAATGTTCTTTAAAAATACCCTTGAATATTGACTACAATCATAGACTACTTAATGAATTACTAACTAAAATGGATTTCATAGAATTGAATTTTTCTTTAAAAAAATTATATGTCCCACTGTGCCCCAGCACCGGGGTACAGTGGGACACCCCATGGGGCACAATGGGACATGAGCTCCCTAAATTGCCATAATCCCACCCATCAATTTATCATGATTTTTACCCAACACCATTAAGTTGTTCTACATCATTATCAGTTTACCGCTGTGCAATTTTGCTGTAAGTTGCAATTTCCCTCCCTAAACTGAAAAAGAAATTCCAGCAAAGGGAATGAGTTGATGAATAAATCTAGACTGTAAAGCTTCTGTTACAGCGGCTCCAATGAACATTATTTTGAGCAATCTGACTACACCTCACTGACTGTGCTCTTAAACTTAATACTTTTCAATTGCACTAGACGTCTGATACAAATGTGATAGTGCTGGACCAAGGGGGTGATATGCATGCTCTTTTTACATCAAATATCATTTTTTGACACCCAAACTGCACTTTTATACAGATGTGAATTATTTTCTAGTGGTTTCCTCTGTATAGATAGCTTTATCTAAAGTGCTTATTAAGAACATGTTGATGAATACCCATATTTGTGGGAAATAGTGGGGCACAGTGGGACACTCCTTGTAGGAATTATTTGAAACAAGGAATTTATTTATCTCTGTATATATCTTCATCAAAGTCTATCTATAAATTTCATATTTAGAGCTTAAATCCCATGAACAAAATTGTTTGAGGCACACTATGCTACCGAGGAAACAATGAGATGTGTCCCACTTTGTCCTGAAAATGATTGTCCCACTGTGGCACAGGCCTTCCTTCCTTCAGATTTAAACATTTAGCTTATGGCACACACAACATGGTGCTGCACCACTCATGCCAAAGTTGACATTTCTATTGGCCATTGGTAATAGAATGAATTCCTTATCTATGACAGTTTAGAGAATAGGAGGCAGAGAGTTCATTGATACAATCTTACTTTGACCTCCCAAAAGTGACAAATAGCCACCCAGGTAAAGTGAACCAGAGAGTAAAAAAGAATCTAGTATAGAGAGAAGGGGGCATGTATGTGAAACTTATAGGTGAGGTGGACCTATGATGGTTCCCTCTCTATTCTGAGAGACAGGGTCCACTGTGCCCCATGTGCCACTGTGCCCCGGTCTCCCCTATTATTAACCAATGAAGCGCGGGTGAGTGAACTCGAAGTAAAGCAATGTAACTCCTTTAATGAAACCCCAGCACAGTGAAGCACTGGGGTACAATGAATCTCTGTGAGAATAACAGTGAAAGCATTGTCTCAAAGCTATTTTCACAGCATTTGACTTGTAGTGTACTTATACATATATTATCATTGATTTTCTTTTTCAGATTTGGCAAAGAAAGGAATCCGAGTCAATGGCATATGGTGAGTCTCATTTCTATGAATTTATCGTCATTATATATAAAAAAAGATTAATTAAAGATTAAAGAAGACTATTACAATATTCAAATAAGCATCTCTCTGAAATAAGGGCCGGGGGAAAAGTGATATTGAAATTAATGAGTGCTCGGATGCTTCAGTGCACCATCATGGTAAATAGATTATTTGACACAGCCAATAAAGGGGATCTCCTGGGTATGTCATTAAACAAACTAGAGGTCACTGTCTTAGTGAACATTGAATTGATGTTTAAACTCATACAAAAATTATTCATCTCCCAGTCACTGGTAAGTATGTCATAGTGTCACCATAGAAAAATAAAGAGACAAAAATGCATTATTGAACTCAGCAATTTCATATCAATTACAGTCCATCATCTGTACGTTCAAAGTTCCAAGTGAGAAATGGAACCCTGCAAACACAGGAACAAGATGATGAGGTACGAATCTTTGTTCAAAATTTCCAAACAAAACTGTAGTGGGAAGTAATATAACTTAGAAACATTTAATGCTAAATCTATAAAAAAGGTATTCACCAGAACACCAAGTTCCAATGCTACTGTTATGTGAAGATAAAAACATTTTTTCTAGGGTAACAAAAATGCCCTCAGCTGTATTAATTTTGGAATAGGGGGAGACTAGTCTTAAGTCAGGACAGAGATTTTTTGAATCACTATTAATTTGAATTCTTTTATTTTGAATTCCAGTACTTTAAGACAGCAGGTAAGGCGATACCCCTGGGGCGTGTCTCGGTGCCTGCAGAGATCACACAGACCATCCTGTTCCTGTGTTCAGACGCAGCTTCCTTCATCACCGGGACCATCATTCCAATAGATGGTGGCTACTCACTCCCATCCAAGTGAAAACACATAATATTAGTCACAAGGTTTTCATCTATATGTAAATATGTACATATCATTCTGTCTTGATTACATTCCCTGCAAGTAAATGTTTTTATATTACACTATTGATTATGCACAGCCAACACGTTTAAATTTGTAAGGTGGCAGCTATTTACTACCAACCAACTACACTCACATACATATGTATAAGTCATATCCTAGTGGACACATTAACATTCATTCAGCATTGAATAAACATTTTGCATATCAATATATTATATTGACATATATATATATATATATACCATAAATCCTCGCGTATAGGACGCACCTCGCATATAGGACGCACCCTGAGTTTGGCCAAATCCTATAGCATGCATGTGGGGTCAAATTTTGGGCCCTCTAGTAGTATTCTATAGTGTAAAATCCTCGCCTATAGGACGCACCCTGGGTTTGGCCAAATCCTATAGGACGCCCCTGATGTAATTCCAGTGTAAAAGCCGCGTCCTATACGCGAGGATTTACGGTATATATATATATATATATATATATATATATATATATATATTTATATATATATAAATAAATATATATATATATATCATATATGATTCAGTGTTCACACAGTATAATCAAATCAACTGTGATTCAACATCTAATCATCAGCGCTTATTCAACATTTGTATTTAAATGTTGATTAAATATTGTTTATATGCTGTTTCAATAGCTAATCTATATGTATCAAATCTCTATATTATTCCCTCTTTACCCTATGAGTAGATATATTTATGTACCATCCACACACTGAATACTCACACAGCCTTTTATTCTTTTGATGAAAACTAATGTATTGGGTAAACTCCAATTACAATGAATAGCAATTTCACATAGGTACAAATTATTTCACTTTATACTCAAGTATAGTTATTTCATAGATTTAATAATTTGTTGGAATTGAAATATCAGATTGAATACATTATGTACAGAAGTAGTCATGTTATCATTTTTGAATATACATAATTATTGCCACTTTTGCTATCTTTCACTAACTGCCATCAGCGGAAACCGTCAGAGATTTATTGAAGAGAAAACAAAAAGAAAAAGAAAAAGAGCCAAATGAAGTAATTCTATGGATATAATATATCAATTTGATATAATTCTTAAGGTACCTACTTAGTGCTTAGCGCTTTTAATGTCTAAGTAAAGAACATGTATTTTGATGTAAAACTGTGTAACTAATAAGTGTTTCTCTGAAAATTGTCAATGCTCAAGAAAATGTTTTGTTTTGAGGTAGGATTTATTTCGTTTACTGCAAACAGTTAGCAGAAACTGTCAAAAGTTAGGAATCATTTTTTGCCAAGTAGTTAGCCTCATAGGTGTACCAAAGGAGTTTACTCTGCTGAAAGTTAAACCAAAACATTGACTGGTGTTCAGTATTCATGCACTTCTTTATACATTGTATAATTATAGTTCTTAATGAGAATAAAAACACAATAAAACTTTAATTCTGTTGCAGTATCTTTATCATACAGGTTGCTATGACTGTAACATTATCCATCATCTATGGATTGATATAGGTATTGCAGCTAATTCTGATGATTATGAGAATGAAGGGATATACTTCAGTGACTACCATATTCTACATGATAACCGCCCACCCCCTAATAAAGGCGACTGCAGATGGGCCTGACTGGGTCGGCCGACTGGGAGGATCGGGGACGTCTGTGAGTATGTCCAATTGAGTCAGACAATATCAAAAATGTTTGATATTCCCGATTGGATCGGGAGGGTACTACTTAGATACCGATCGAGTCAGGCCCATCTGCGGCCGCCTTAAGTGTCCACACCTCTGCCCTCCTTTAGGGTCAAGGCCACATCTTCAAGATTTTAGAGTCTGTTACTGTTTTTTTCTTTACTGCCCTGGGATGCATAATAACCTCCCACCCAATAGTATCTGCCCACCCTATTTCCACCCCATTTTAGGGTCACATTTTCAGACCTGAATAAGGCCAAATTATCAAGATTATAAAGTCAATTACAAATTCTAACTACTGGATTACTAGTTTTCTTTACCGTGCAATTCATGGCAAATGGCAAAATATGAATATCATACGAATATTTCAAAATTTCTGATGCAGATTTCTGATGCAATTGATAGAGTTTTTCAAAATAGAAACTTTTTTGGAGTTGCTTGCAGTGTAGCGGCCGGGAGCGCAGCAACCGTAGTAACTTCATTATGTTTTTGGTTTGTCAGTGACGTCAGGGTCACCTTGTGACGCAATTTGTGACATCATACGTTGGCCATGACGTCACATGTTGGACGCAGAGTTGCAACTCCTATGCATGGTCCTTGCCACATTTTTCTTGTTCATGAAGCATTTCTCCGACCTTTTTGCATACAAGTAAGATTAACATAAAGGTTCATCCAACATCACAAATAGGTAGATATCAAAAGTTAAATATGTTAAAAGGTCACATCTTAATTACGCTGGTTGAATGACAGAAATCGACATTGTGTTCAAGGAATAACTCTCGCTAGATTTGTTCGTTTTTTTTCATGTAGGTTTGGGTCCTGCCTTGAAATCCAAAGGCAACCACAGTGTGATGGTGCAAATAGATCTCACGCAGGAGATCTATTTGGCTATTGACTGAGATGCTCCCTCCATCTGGTGTGGGACACTACAGTTCACACACACCCACTATCCCCCACAATAAGGCGTGCATTCAGCAAGCAGCAAGCCGTTATGATGTGATAATATTATCATTGACCAATAAACGTTTTGAAACTTGAAACCTTCATTGGCAAAAACAATTGCTTATACAATATGGTTTCATATGTAGGAAATCTCAAAGATCTTGGCAAGTACAGTGACTTTGTTTGGTTATTTTTCAATTTCTTTTTTCTTCTCTTCAGTAAATAGGATCAGTCTCTCCAGGACAGTATCCTGGTACGAGTGTAGTATTCATATTGCTTAGACCTCCATGCAGGAAGGATCAACAGGCTTGCTTCCTCTGTGCTTTGAAATTTTTTTCGGCCAGCATCAAGTCTGGCCCAAGTCCACTGCCTTGTCCCTTTAAATGCTTAATACACCAACATCAATATGCAATATAAATATGTCTATCAATACCATTTTGCTTGAAAATAAGAGAAGTAAATGAAAAAAAAACAAACTTATCCCTGTTCCATATAAAGTAAGCTTAGGTCTCCTGAAAAATGATAAGGACCTCTATGGACTAGAACCATTTGGATATAGAATTCAGTGCTCTTCCTACTGAGCTAACTTGGCATAGCTGTGAGAGTTGCAGTTAACATGGTAGAGAGATAGCTGAAAGACTTATCTGACAGCGAGTTGACAATGATATAAAGGGCCACTAATGCCCTAGATTGTCTTGATCACTAGGATCATGTGCTTAGCTCTGTTTATTCCCATATCCCCATGTTAGATTAAACCCTTTGAGGGCCTTAATTGTCTTGATCACTATAAGATCATGTTGCACTGATTAAGTGCTCCCTTCATCAGTGCAGCATATTGATTACCACCTGTAAGTGTATCAGCCTCATAACGGGTGCGTCCACTGCCGACGGATGGACCATCCGTCGGTTTCGTCCGTTTCATTTATCATTGATTTCTATGGAGAAAAATACGGATGAAGGGAGACGGATGGTCCATCCATCGCAGTGGATGTACCGCTATAGTCACCATGATGCGTGAATGCACCCCTGGCCAGCTACTGCCTCTCGCTAGCACGCATGTATCATGGCGACCGATAGGCACGATGCATCATCGCCGGATCAAATTTATGGGTAAAAGAAATCGTTGATTATTATTATTTTTTCTTTTTTTTTACATTTTTCTCTGAACAAGAATACAAAGAGCACAATTTTTACATTTTGATTTACAGATTTTGATGTTTCAGTTGTCAACTCTGCATAAAGGTAAAGAAAAGCCAGAAGCTCCATATTTTTGAAGAAAAGGTTAATGGAGAAATTCTGTTTTTGAAAATTGGCTAAAATATTGATTCGCGTGGGATATCTATCTGAAAAATCAGATCTTTTGTCACAGAAACAAGATTTTGGACAAAAGTAGGGGGATTTATATAGTGACAATGTTTTGTCCCTCCCCCTCTGTGAGGTTTGAAAATATTCCCCACCCCCTTGTTGTTAGAAAGCGACCCCTTTGTAACGTGTAATAGGGGTTATCATTACAAACAAGTCGTGCCTTATACGCAAGGTATTACAGTAGTTTAATAAGTCACACCAAACGCATACATACACATGTCCATCAGGCATACTGTAATCACATTTGAATTCACTGTGTACAAATTTTCGCGGATTTCACAGAAATTAAAAGTCAGGGAATCTATGTATTCAGCAAATATTTTTGCACTTAATTAACCCAAACTTTATGACCCCATATCCACCCTCCCTCACCCCATAGGCCCACCCGACCTCACCACACAATGTCTGAGACAAGCTGATTATAGTTCATCCCACAATCACATGCCATCATCTATTACTTGTGTCATTAATACCTAGAAAAATATGCACATTAAAGTAAAAAGTGTATTCTAGTTTAAAGAAAGTATTTTATTACCAGTAGCTTATGCATTGGAAGTATTTTGTTTATCAGCGAATTTATGTTCAAGTGAATTAGCCTTTTGTCACGTTACAGCGAAAATTTAGACAAGCAGAAATATCTGTGATTACAGTAGTGAACCATCATGTCTCTGGCTTATACCACCACCTTCTTTACCCAGCTGACCTGTGCACTCACCTTTTTTCCCCTCTTTAAGTCAGTTTATTTATACTGGCACATTCATGGTGGGTCCAGAAGGTCCCCTATTCACATGGCACCAGTGGGCCTTCATTTCTTAGAATACTTTATATACACACAGATTTCAAGAAAGTTTTCTTTTATGGTAGGAATGATGATATACGAGAATGAATTACATAATGATATAAAGATCACATACTATATTCAGTTTGAGCTATATGATTAACAATACAATATACCCTGGTCCTATCTTGGACATTAGACACCCCACTTGGCAAAAAAAAACCCGTTTTTTTAACGTGTTTTTTTGGTTCATAGTTTGCCAAACGTTTTTTTAAATGTCAAAACTTGTACTCAAAAAATGTTTTTTGACGTTCTTATAAAAACGTTTTTATTTTAGGTTAAAAACGTTTTTTTTACGTAAAAGAAACGTAAATAAAAAAGTTTTTATTTGGTTGAAAAACGTTCAAAAAAGTTTTTTTCTACGTAAATATAACGTTCTTAAAAAGCATTTTTTACCTAAACCAAATAAAAATGTTTGCCAACATTGAAAAAAACAACGTTTTTTTTGCCAAGTGGGACTCAAGTAGCGTTCATATGGCTCTATAGCAATCAAAATCCAAATCACTCATACTTCTGCCTTTTGTTGGAAAGAAGCTCTTCTGATCTGAAAAAAATAAGACGTTTCATAGTCTTCTAGTAACCTCTTGCCAGGTGTGAGATTATTACACTTTCTGATTTGTAGGAAACGCTCCGCCTTGTTATCTGCTTTTTCGCTTTCCTAACCATTCTCCTTTATACAACAAAACCTATATACAAAGCAGGTGTCCTCCACACTACATTCACACTGGCAGGTATTGGTAAATCATACCAGCAGGAGTCTGATGCAGGCGTGGTATTAGACTCACCAGTAATGCATGCATCACACCGACCCTACAGATTTGTTTATTCCAGGTGCACATTGGGTGGAGATGCAGCCCTGATGTTTGCCAGATTAGGAACGTCCCTCGTTCTGATAGACAACCACAAAGAATGTTTAGATGAAATAATCCAACAACTCACTGACAATGGACACCCAGAAAATAGGGTGAACGGTTTTAAACAGTTGATTTTATCCTGGAAACATGGGAATTTGGGCAAGGACTATGGACATGCATGTTTCAAAGACAAGGGATCCATATTTTAAAATCCAAGATCAATGTTGTCACTTTCAGTTCATGAGCTCGTTCAAACATACAAGGCACAGCTAATATGCGAGGGTAGCCCCTTTCTGCAGCTTATAAGGGAATAGGAAAAGGAGGGCAGGCCGGCCGGCTAGCCATTTCTCAAACACTATGATCCTACCCCTCTCCCTCCGATTTCAACCACCCCTACGATCCAGTCCAATCGTACTGATTGACCCTGGGTGATCATGTATTACCTACGATTGCCTATTCAGGTGCATGCTATTTCCCTCTATATCTGCACCACTCTTAGTGATTGACCCAGTGTAACCTAGAATTGCCTTCCGATCCAGGCCAGGTTGGTACGATTTGGGAGTGGCTGAAACTTAGCATCTGAGAAATGACTTCCTGGGCTCCCCTTATCATAAAGGAGGGGCGTCAGCATGTTTGGGCCTTGGGTTTGGGCACTCCCGAAATCTGCTCATGGTAAAATGGAAAAGAAGCTAAAACTTTACATATCAAATAAGATCATTATGTCATTAGGATAGAGAAAATGGGGGCCTGAGCCTAAAATCAGTTCTGAAATTCACCAAAAATTACTTTTCTACACAGATTTATATACATATGCATGGGCATCATTGCGCTTGAGGAGACAATTCAAGCTGGTCAAGATTGGGCCCTCGCTGCGCCCCCTAAATGATGATTTGCTTCTTTTTGGCCCTGTTCAATTGACAAAGTCCAATATATTTAATGTCTTGCAGGTAAATATTGTGGGAGTGAAGCGACTTGACACTTTGGAGTCGACGTCATATTCAGCCATAGAGGAAAACTTCACAGACATACAGGCCACTTTCAATGTCACCAAGGCCTGCTTACCCCACCTGGAGGCATCTAAAGGTACTACTATAGTGAGTGAGTGAGTAATAGATGTTTAACGCCATTTCGACAGCTAAGGTCATATTCATGGCGAGAACTACAGTATTCGATAAAGTGCAAAGGGGATGTGTAGACTAGTGGTAATGCCAAGGATGACTCCAGAGATATATCAGAGATGCAAATCTGGCTAACGTCAAAATTGTAACAGAAATCGTAAGATTAGAAAACTATTCTGCAATGGATATGCCAAAAGAAATTTGTACTTTTCTCCTCAAAACAGGAATTTTCAGCATTTGGATTTAGTTTCTGATCTATTTCAAGGAAGAAAATCAACAAATATTTTACAGTCAATTTTATAAGTATTGGTAAAAATAGTGTTGGTTGTAGGTTAGCGATTCTAGAATAGTTTCACAGTGAAATACTCCAAATGCTTTTCAATCTCATCAAGACAATTAAGGGAGTGATCATTTTTTAACAAGGGGGGGGGTGGGCTGCTGGGTTTGAGGGGGGGGGGGTCAGAAACTTTTCAACCCCTTGACCGGGGGTGTCAGAATGTTTTTAACACCTCTGATGGGGGGTCAAAATAATTTCACCTGTTGTCAGTGGAAAACCCCGCACATTACTAAAGGCTAAAAATAGACGTTCACATGCGATTTGTGTCCCTTATGGGGGGGGATGTAATTTCAATCTTCCGTCTTCCCGACTGTCTGCTACACTCAAATCTGAGCTTAAAAACATGTATTAGGGCTTAATGAAAAGCTGATTATGTCTTCTTTCCAACAAGACCAATAGCTTCAGGATCCAGACAAGGTAAGATAGTCTTAGAGCTTGGGGATTGAGCATACCCCTTGAATGACATGGTACCAAAATTGACCCAAAAGTGGTCTGAACCCGCACATGGATAATGAGCCAAAACCGGTAGTGCATCCCAAGATTATCAATGTTAACATCTTGAATCTTGTTCAGGGGACCCTAAGGATCGAAAAAACACCTGTCGCGTTGGGATGTGGGGGGGGTGCATGGTGGGCCCTATCAGCCCCCGGCCTACAGTGCTTGAAAAAAAAAATTACCTTTGACTACAGAACATATTTGTCTATACGATGAACTACCTTCCAAGAGTGGACATCTTGTTAACAGTATCTTAGAAATAATAAGAGGATGAAAAATAACCCCTATAGTGAGAGATCGGAGGGCAATATGTTGATTTAAGAAGAGATTATCTGGCATAACTGACCTGACTAAAGTCAGTAAGAATCCTGTTAACATGGATGATTAATGTTTTACTGAGGGAGCTGTTGTAATGACTACCCCCTGGTGTAAAGTAGGAGCTGTTGTAATGACTACTCTTACTGGACATTGAGTATGTTGCCTAATCTTGGAAATCTAGTAATCGTTGTCTTATCAGGGGTGTGAAATCCTAAAATACATTTCCTCTGAAGCTATTTCGCAATGATTTCCAGTTTACATTTTTACACTAGATAAAGGTCATTTAAATACTCAATGGTATAGATGCCATCCTCTGTCATACAGAGAGGCTAAGAAATTTCTGATTTTGGACAACAATAGATCTATACATTTGAAAAAATTCAAAAGATCCCCCCCCCACATATAAATGGTAATTCATTTTCTCAGTGGATTTGCACAGATCTCAGGAATGATCCCTGTGAGCTGTTTTAATGACTACACCCATTGACAATCTTTACTGCTTATTTGCCGGAGTCACTTAATAACTACATACTTCAAATCTTGTATTGTCTTACTCTCGTACTCTATACTAAATGTAATATGTAATGAAGCATGTGCTCGAGCCCGCTTTACCCTGTTATCCGCTGTGTCACTGTTGTGTGGCCATTAAGTCCTATGGTAGTCTTGTTTTTGTGTACATAATACATATATTCTCTACTTGTTTGACCTCATTTCATCATGTACATTCATATATGTCATAATGTGAAAATAACTGGATTTGTAACAGATGAATTGGATGAGGAATCACCTTTATTGTCATTATCCACTTTTGTTAAATTGTGTCGGCCAATAAAATTAATTTTCAAACCTCAAAAAAAATGTCCGTTACCAGTATTTTGGACATTCCTGGGGGCTCTTGGTTAGATAGATATTACATAAAAGATATTAAAGACAACAGAACAATATTTACAGGTCAAACAGAAGGGTACTGTGGCTGTATTCTGACATAAAGATTATAATATTTAGATATTACTTTCTCCTTCAACCAGAGCACACCTTTCATGGTAACAGACGTATCTTAAAACAGATATTAAATTCACCTTTTTCTTTCTATCAGATAATCTGCACTGGATTGTCGTCAACTTGTTTAAGTACAATTATATAACATTATGTCTTAGAATAGATTGATATTAAGTGTTTCAAGGAACATTTCATCTTTTCTAAACATTTTATTTTATTTTCTATGAAAAGACATCGTGATTTTTTTTTTTTTTTTACATTCTATTATTCACCAATATTCCTTAAATGCCAATAAGCATGACTAAATGTATATCGATGTATACCGTAATCTCCTGCGTATAAGGCGCGTCTTATAAGAGGGGTTTTAGTTATCCGCAAATCCGCAAGGGGGACACCAAGACCTTTCTTTTGATATGTTACACTTCCCCTAAGACCTAATAGGACATAATGTGGGCCAGAGGGGTCTGGGGGACCCTAGGTACAAGTAGCTTTTTGAATTTTTTAAATCCATTCAGTAGAACAAAAGATGAATTTTTTTTATTTTTTTTGGCAATATTTTCAAACTCTAGGTGAGCCTTATACGCGGGCTGTGCCTTATACGCGGGAGATTACGGTAGGTATTGATCTGTACAACAACTTATGTTAGGTCTCGTTTTGTTATATTTAATGTGAGAAATGATATCAATTACCAGCAATATCAACCACAATGATTGACCAGTGATCATATATTGTATAATTATACATCTTTATGAAAATAAAGACATAATAAAACTTCAAGTTGCAGTATCTTTATTATACATATTGATATAACTTTAACATAGAGAGCTATTGCAGTTAGTTCTGCTAGTTATACAGGGATATATTTTGATGTTTACCATATTCTACATAATAACTGCCCAAGCGATAAATCGGTCCACACCTCTAACCCTTTTAAGAGCATTTTTTCAGACGTGAAGACGGCCAAAATTTCAAGACTTCATGTTCAGCGGTTATATTTTGAGCTACTGCAATGCAAAAAGAATTTTTTGAGGGTCCTGGGCGCCTTTTGCGTTGAACAGTGTAAACTATCAATGTCACATGCCAATTTCAAATTTTTTCTTTTGTCAAACCAGACACATTACCAATAGCATATTGTACTGCATTGATGAAGCATATCTGTGACAGTTCTTCCAAAAAGTGCCCATGTTATACGCGCATCAACAATGCACTACAAAATAAGTCTTGAATACCGTTTTGTCAAGTTAAGTGCCAGGTTTTGAATAAGGGAGTGATCATTTTTTAACAAGGGGGGGCTGGTGCACGAAAAAAATTTCGACCCCCCCCCTCTAGGGGGTAAAATGTTTTCGACCCCCCCCATAAGGGGCAAAAATCGTGCGCAAACGTCCCCTTTTAGCCTATAGTAACGCGCGGGGTTTTCCACTGAAAACAGGTGAAATTATTTTGACCCCCCCAGCAGAGGTGTTGAAAAAATTCTGACCCTCCCCGGTCAAGGGGTTAAAAAAATTCTGACCCCCCCCTCAAACCCACCAGCCCCCCCTGTTGTTAAAAAATGATCACTCCCTAAGCGAGTCTTGAATAAGCACAGGATAAAAGGAGGTGTTAATGATCTTGGAACATTACAAATAGCAGGTGTGGATATTAATGATGGACCAGGGGCCAATGGCTTGTAATCTTAGGTCCGGGCCATTGGTTTTTCTCAAAATTTCATTAAAAAAGCTAAGTTTGGCCCGTAAATTTTCCCACTTTTATATAGTTCATATAGGACCACAGGCCAGGTGGCCAAAGTCCCCCTGAAAAAGGTCTGTCTTGTATAAGGACTGGGGATAACCAGTTCTTAAGAGACATTAGCGCCAAGAGCAGGTATCATCCCTCAGAAAATGTCTTCAAACGAGGGAAAATACCGTAATCTCCCGCGTACAAGGCGCGTCTTATAGGCCAAACAAAAGGCTGCTGGATGTTATATGTGGGAGGAAAATTGCCTTGAGTTTGGGGTGCGCCTTATAGGGGGGGGGGTATTTTTACTATAGAATAGTACTAAATTAACAAAAATCTGCTCTTAGAGGTGCGCCTTATATGTGGACTTGCATTCTCTGAGTTGGGGGTGCGCCTTATATGTGAGCTGCGCCTTATACGCGGGAGATTACTGTAGGTCAATATCGAAATAATTTCACTGAAATTTTCTCATTTTGCATGACTTTCCCTGACACATGATGGAATTTAGAGGAATTTAATGACATTCCTTTGTGCCAAGACTAGTACCAAGGCTCATGTACAGAATGCTTTGGTATAATAATGCCTGAGAACAAATATTTTGTCTTTAGACCCATCACCAGTCTCAATTTGAAGCCAGAATATACATGGCACTTGGCAATATTTCTAGTACGGGAAAACTCATGGATATGATTAATACCCTGGGAAAAGATATAAGCCACGCCTTTTGCTAGAGAAAAGGCAGCATAGTACTTAATACAGGTAGTGTTATACCCTCATAAAAGCAAAATCCAGAGTATAAGAGGTGACTGCCGCAGTCCTACCGTTAATAGCCTCAAACAGGGGCATTTTTATGAAGTCACCATTCCAGCTCAAGTAGGTTACAGTGTTCCAGAAGGCATAGGAAGTTCAACCTATTTAAAAGCAATCTGTTCAATTTTCAAAAATGATGTTATGAGCATATAGGTCATATACCTACACATATGATTCCAAAGAATCGTCCTGAAGAATCAAACAATGGGGTTACAGAAATATTTTGCCTCATCCCTCAACACTGTGACCTACTTCTGAAGGGCATGTTGGTCCACGGCTATTTTTCCATCATGTTTGTATCCCGAGCTGAATACTTCAGTTCCACATATGGGATCCTCCTTGTAGTGACTACGATAACGCTGCCACCACTAACACATGGAGTGTACGATATATCACCTACATAAGGATGAGTACACATCATATTGATCTTATACAGAGTGGTAAATGCCGTATGAATCAAAGAGGAATGAATATTGACAGATTTTCATAGCACCCACAAATGTGTACAAAAGAATTGTACCTGTCATTTGAAGAAATCTCCAATCGAAATACCAGCCATACAATAAAGTCAATACACAACAAAATAATATGATAATAATCAGAGATCCTTTTCCTGCACCACAATTAGTTTACCTTATTTGATGATGATCCCCCAACCCTTAGGTGACCCACTCTTTTCAGCATGTTTCATATGAAAGACTAGCACATTACTGGAGGAAAGTGATTACATTAACATCTAAGAAACACCCAATGTGCTAAGTAGGTTGAATTCAGTGTACCATTAACTCTTACATATAGGCAACATATTGTATAAATAAGTAACATATTGTATAAATTACTTTGATACATACTTCTAGCTAGAGTCATAATAAAGCATTAGAGGACCATAAGGCCATACACAAAAAAAAAACATACCTGCAGATCATCTTTGCTCAGCTGCTCTTTTGCATCACTTTTTCAAACCAAAATTTGGAGCCCAACTCCATTTTTTGGCATTCTATTTTGCTATGTGTATCTGTTGGCCCGACACTCAAGGGATGAGTCATTTACAGCAAGCTAGGGGTGCTTGGTGGATTTTTGGAGGCCAAAAACCTTTTCGAATACCCCCTCCCATCAATATGCTAAAGCCTATCATGCACAATCACTTCTTACTGGGAAGAGGGGTCATGATAACACTAGGTAAGGGGGGAGGGGGTTGAAAAAAAAATACCGTTTCGCAAAATGCAACAAGCCAAACCTGACAATAAATGACTTTGCCCGTAATACAACACTATAACAACTACCGTAATCTCCCGCGTAGAAGACGCGTTGCGCATATAAGACGCACCCCAAACTCAGCACATGCATTTTCGCGTATAAGACGCACATTTTAATGCTGATATTTGTAAGATAAGTACATTTCTATAGTAAAAGTGCCCCTCGTATAAGATGCACCCCAAACTTGAGAGAAAGCTATAAGACGCCCTAGCATTTTGTTTGGCCTAGAGGACGCGTCTTATACGCGGGAGTTTACGGTAACAGGCTTAATGCACAATGCGCCACTTAATATGTTTAATACAAGCGCATTTATATACAAAGTTATGTTAGGTTACTGCTTCTTGGGAGGATATGAAGCTCCTGATGTTACGATGTTCGACATCGCTGACTGACTTCGAAAATACGAAGTTCCAATCGAAGCTGGCAATCAGAAATAATATTTTATTATAAATCAATCTTGGAGTTGTATGTAAAGATTATGAAATTTATTACATCGTTCTTTATTATCCAATACTAAAATAGAAAAAAAATGGATCTGTCTCAGCTGCAATGTAAGTTGAAATTCCCCCCAAAAAAATTGATATCTACATATTGAAATTCTTTTTGATTGACATAAACTTTATGTAATTCCATATAGATCTTTCACCAATTGAGTCACACTTTAGGAGTCTATATTGCACTATTCCCATAAATCAGAGTTTACCATAATGAAATATGTACACAATGTCAACAGCAAAGGATCATGCAGTTATACCGTGTGGCATTACTACTTAACCAGCATAAGGAAGCAGCTGGTGCTATGACATCCATTTTGAGAATTTGAAGAGTCCTAAAGGAAAATTCAATATTTCAAAATTCATTAGGTACATATCATGAACAAAGACTTCGTGACATAATCAGGCAAGAATTGCTTTCGTTGAAGCTATGTTTGTCTCTGCTATAACCCTCTAGCAGTTTAACCTGTTTATTCAAGACATTCTAAAGGCTGCTGATGCATAGGAGCATGATGCCCATAGGTTGTTGGCATGACACACCAAGTGCTGTCAGGTCTGATTGCCAGCACTTTATCAGTGCATTATACCACCAGCTCTCTAGGAGTCTATTGCTCTGAAACATAAATGTAACCCTGGCAAGTTCCTCTCCATGGTTGCCTTCATGCATCATTATGATCAATGCACATAATGCATTATTGCACCATCAATGTTTGAAATTTTAACCGAAGAAATTCAGTGTTTTGAATACTTACAAGGAGCAACATCACTTGTCGGAGATACGAAACCATAACTTGAACTTGACTGCGTATTGCTAGGTTTACAACTAGAATGGTCATCACCTACAAGAATAACATAAGAATAAAATTATTCCCGAACAACATTTATTGCTGCTAATGAAAAATTGGAATGAAAATCTAGGTGAGTCATGGGACTCTACCTGTGCCTTATAGAATTGTTTCGAAGTCTGGGTACGCATTAGAACTGGGGCTAATATTAGGGGAAAAAGTAGATTTGTTGTTTCAGGCGACACAACTGTAACTAGCAAAACACGGCTGACCCTGGATTTTTTCTTCATTTTTGACGAAATTTATTTTAGTCAATCTAGTCCTCTGTGAGTTATTGTGAGTCACCGCAAGTTGTTGCATGTCTTTGTAACAATCTGACATACCCTAACTAATTTTTTCCGACATCTGTTCTAATCAAAGGACTTTCAAAATTCTATGAACATCTCAGAGTCCCCACACCCCTTATACCACTGAATAGAAGTGCTGGGGGTGGAACTTTTATCAAAAGAAAAGACTTCTGCCTCACCATGTACACCAGGGATACATCCATGTGAACAGGTCACATATAGGCAGCACTTTATATGCTGGCCATTGCACATTGATTTAGTATAATTCTTTAAAGTTAAAGTGCTCCTTATACAGTTTTGCCTTTTACACAAGGTGCTACAGTAAGCCTTATTTATTTCATGTGAATAACAACTGTCCATACACTTAACACTAGAATGCCGTACGCATCACCCGACCCCCCGTGGTGTAACATGTCTCGATTTACACTGCTGGTAATGTGATTTATCTACATGTTAATTCATTGATTTTAAGCATCTTTATATCAATATAACATGAAATAAATACAGAACTAAACTCCCATGGCATACATTGTGGTCATCCACCCCTCAGGGGCACCCTGGGGGGAGACCGCCCCCCTCATGGTGGATCGACCACAATGTATGCTATGGGAGTTTAGTCCTGTGTACATACATCCTGACTTACCCAAAAGGACAGCCGGTGGTTGTGCATGTCTAGGGCTGCTAGGTAGAGGTGTTGGCTGGGGGTGTTGATGACATTGTAGTGGCGCGTGTATAGGCCCCCCATGTACATGTGATGGATGGGGCCTTCGATGACTTTGTGGAGCCACATGTGTAGGGCTCCCAGGCACAGGTGTATGGTAGGGGCTTTGTTGACTCGGAGATACTGTATGAAGTGTTCACAGAAAATTCAAAATAAGTTAACTCTAAGGAAGTAACTGGAAATTAATTTCTCTTGCAAAAAAGGAGAGACAGTCTATCTACTATAAGATTGGTTCTATGGTACCAACCATGGATACCTATATGACATCCATTTCGGTGATCAAGAACAACCATCAGGAATGACTTTTTTGAAAGCAGTTTATATCAAGTATTTTTCCATATGTAATCTTTGTGTAATTTGCACTTCCTTTCTGTCTTCCTATTTTCGCAAACTCTCCATAATTTAGCGATAGTCTATAATTATCATTTATCACTTTCTATGCTCATGAGGAACAATACAGGGCATGGAAGGCTTTATTGGGATGTAAGGCAGGGTCAATCAACAATTTTGAACTTACATACATCAATTCTGAATTCATTGAGATACTGTTAAACACTAATTCAAGTATTGAATTTTGACCAAATCTATATGTATTTGAATATCTAAAAATCAGATATCTGAAATCAGACAAAATAAGGAAAATTTACACCCCTGCATATGTCTTAAGTTGCTAACTTATCACTTAGTAATCCTACTACATTAATATTAAATTCAATAGCAATATACTCACAGTTTTCATCTATGTATCGGGCCAGGTCTAGCCTGCGGATTTCCCGCAATGCCTTCTTCAAATCCCGTATGATATCAACTCCTTTATAGCTATCGCGGAAGGCCCTCAACATGGCCACTCCAGGTTCTAGTCTTTGATCAGGTGCCACCTCCATTTTCATTACATCCATTTTGTCGGTGGGAACATTGAGTTGAATGCCAAGGTTGTACCACTCGATGTTCACTCCTTCTGCCAACTCCAGAAGCAGCCGATCACTTACTTCTGTGGTTGAATTATTTCGTAAAAAGGAATTTATTAAACCGTAAACCTGAACTCTGCCTCCCTTATAATCCAACCCATCCCTTCCCCACCTCCAAATTAGAAAGAAATTTACCAGCTTAATTTTAACCAATTCAAATGGTTTTAAACAGTAATGACTTGAGCATGGACTGCCTCTATATTAAAGCCAAACCCTTACCTGAAACAAATATATAAGCCAAATTAAGTCTTACATCTTAAGAAAAAAAAGGCCACAGATAATGTGAGTGGTGATACAAAATCTTTGTTCAAAGAAACAATATGCCTATAGGGAACTGAAGTGGTTTCTGCAGGACTTACATTTTAGCCTCAAACAATGGCGTTTTGTCACCTTTCCAGCTCAGGTAGGTCACAGTGCTGAAGGGATAGGAGGTTTAACATATTGCAGATTTGTAGATAGAAATATGGAGTTTACTTATTTTCAGTTTTTTGAAAAAAGAAGAGAAAAATACGCCATTCACCTTGCTCTCCAGCCTCCTCCATGTTATATCGAACAAGAGCGACCAGGTCGTTCCTATGTATCTTATCTAGCGCCTGTACCAGTTCCACCATCTGCTCCCGGCGTGACCGGTGCTTCTTCTTCCGCCACTCCTGCAGCATCAAAAAGGGCCAGCGCTCGGCATGTACCCTGCTCCTGTCGTTGATGCGATCAATGACCTTCATATCCAAGTCTAACTCAATGCCCAGTTTGTACCAATCAGATGAGAGGCGCCCAGAGAGTTCGTTGATCAGGTCTTCTGTTACTGAAACAGATGGATAGGTCATTTATAAATTTGTACCAATCAGAGCAGAGGCATATGGAGAGTTCACCAATCATATTGTCTGTTACTGAAACACACGGATAGGTCATTTATAAGTTTGTACCAATCAGAGCAGAAGCCTCCGGATTTCCCATAACGCATTCTGATGCCCTGCTGGTACCCTGGGCAGCACTGACAGTCCACTCATGAATGAGCATATGACTCCTGATATGCCTGTGAGTTGTGTTTTTGCATTATACTTGGAACTGGCAGCACAGATGTAGGGGTACAGTGGTACCAGTACTGCAATTCTAACATACACTATAGGGAACCTAATCTTAGCCATGAATGAGTGCTGGTCTAGAGTAAGGGCCGGGGGCATAGAGCCTGTTTGAAGTCAGTGAGTGCCCCAGCACAGGCCAGTACAGTATCTTAGATATACCGGTATCTGTCTGCAGCTCATATAGGAGTAAACTCACCAGCGCCCCCTTTGTTTATAAAATTATAGATAATTAATGACCACTCCCTGACCACGATGAGTCTCTCTACACTGGGCCCTGTTTTTCCCTATCTTATGTACACATCCGGACGTCTGTATGTTACATCCGGACGTCCGTATGTGGGAAAATCACATACGGGGGGGGGGGGGGGGGGTACCAGGTGGTATCCTAAAAGTGACATACGGACCTCCGTAAGGCACTTACGGAGGTCCGTATGTATTGTCCGTATCTGCTATGATTTTGTATCATTTTTTGTATATTTTAGCATAGGGAAAGACAGGCCCCTAGCAGTTTTTAATAGCTGGGGACCATCGTTATTATGGCCTATATGAGCGTTTATTGATTTCAAGCCCACTGCACCCCCGGCGCTTATACGAGACATGCCTTATTTAAATACTGTTTTAGTGCATAAGATTAATTTCATTACCCGTCTACCCCCTACGCTTATTTGAAACCTGTACTTTATTTGAGACCCCAGAGCTCCAACAGCCCACTACGGTATCTGGCAGATGCAGATGTTGTCTGTCCAAACTAGGTCAGTTAAGGTCAAACCAACTATACAATGCACCACCCACAAACCTACATATACAATGAGTCTACAGTGGGCCAACCCCTGACGTCATGAAATTTTGGCCTTTTTGGGCCTTCTCTACGAATGGGTTGCTGAGGGAATGTTTATGTCGCTGAAGACTACATTTACTGTGTGATTCTAAGAGGTGAAAGTGAAAAGTGGATTCCTATATAAAGTAAATGGAAAATACAGCTTATTCCATAGCAGACACCCCTCCACATATCAATAATGGGAGGTCTGTTATGGAACAAGGCACAATTTTAGACACGAAAAATGCCTTGTTCCATAACAGACACCCCTCCACATTTTAATGAAGGGGTAGATAAGCCCAACTACCAGTAACCACCTACACATAGAGCAGCGACTTATATTAGCAACCTAAAGCAGGAGTACCGGTATATATAATGGAAAAATAAAAAACTTAAATCATCCAAGGGAGAGGGATTCCCCCAAAAGAGGGTCTTTTGAAGGGGCCTATATAGGAAAAACTGGGGCTTGGCTTTTTTGGGGGTAAAGAAGGTTAAATGGCGCATATAATTTTGTTTTAATAAGTCGCTTAAAGGCAAAGCCTTATTCAGGTTGCTATCAGGGTCTTTATTACAATAAAAAAAGAATATTGGAAGAAAAAGCCACTGCTTTTGTTTACAAACTTACAGAAAGTCATCAAAAAGATTTATTTTTTATCTTCCCATATATACTCCTGCTTTAGATCGCTAATATAAGTCGCTGATTCTTTTGGTTTGCCTATCACAGGTGCCTACATACAAATTCATCCATTTGTATGTAATAATATGAACTATGCAACCTTCTTTTCCCCCCAAAAAAGCCAAGTCCAGTTTTTGCTATATATGCCCCTTCAAAAGACCCTCTTTTGGGGGAATCCCTCCCCCTTGGATGATTCAAGTTTGTTATCTTTCCCTTATATATACTCCTGCTTTAGGTCGCTAATATAAGTCGCTGTATGAAATAAACAACAGGTAATATGTATACATATTTGTAATGTCATTTGTTACTTACAGGTTCCTTATTTTATATAGCGACCTAATCCAGGATTAGGCCCATTTTGGCGCATCTCGTCGTCTTCTCAAATATTTTACCTGGCTGGAAGTGGACTGACGTCATACCGCCCCATAAACATTTCAATCCCTGAGAGACCCATCCGGCCACATCCCCCGGATAACCACCCCCTTTCAGATGAGATCTCATCTGAATAATAATCTTCCATGTAAGTTTCCATAAGTTTTAGATTATCTCATCTGAATGTAATTCAAATTCAGATGAGATCTGGCATGTATCCTTGGTCGGGGGCTCTGCCCCCAAACCCCCGTTTGGCCAGAAAGAAACAGAGAGGTGAACCATAATTATTTGATGAGACACGGAAGGGGTGGAAAGAGCCACCTGGAGGATGAAGAAGGAACTAAAGGCGACATCTAGCGGAAGGAGTGGGAAACAGAGGGCCAGGTTAAATCTGCAAGAAGTGACCCTTTTGCCATTTTTGCCCCCCACCCTCCACCCGTGTCAGCCAATTCTGCAATGGTGAAGGTATATGGAAAATTTATTTCGTCATGCCGGGCCTGACCCCCCCCTTCCCCCCTTCAGCACGACGTCATTTTTGGATGGCCCCTAGACCTAAAATGCAGAGTCCCCATGCTATGCTTACATCATGCCTATTCTACTATTCTAGGGAGCAGCAGTGACGTCATAGCAACCAGTGCGGCCCTTATCAGGCTTATCTGCTTACTGATAAGGATCCTCATGAAGGGTTAAATTAAATAGGAAATGTACTAGAAAAAGGTGTTAAAATCCTTATCAGAAAAGAACTAGGCATCATACAGCAAAATGCATTCCAAAATCAGAAAGATATTCAAAATTTGCATCACATACTTGAAGCATATATTATTTTCTTGTCCTAATATTTGAAAAGAAAACAGCAAAAAGGCTACTTTTTTTAGTACATTGCCTATGTAATTTGACCCTTTGCCTGGTCCCTAGCAACCAGGGTTCTGCTTCCGAGAATAGATGTTTACACAACAGGCACAGTATACCTGGTAACAGTTGTAATACATTGATATAAAAGTAATAATAATAATAATAATAACAACAACAACAACAACAATAATAATAATAATAATAGCTTTTATTGACAACAAAAAGTGAGGTCATTGCTGACCTATGTGTCATACATTAAGTCCACTACAATAATGTATATGCTCTATGTTCTACAAACTACATGCCTAGTATACAGTACCGGTACCGTAAAACGGGGATATTTTGTCCCTTAAGGGGTAACTTTAGCCCAGTCACAGAAAAATGTTGTTTTGATCTCGATATTACAATTAAGGATATTTTTCATATCTAGGTTACTTTTATCAAAAAGCCTATCATCTAAGCTACAATTATAGCCTTAATAGAATTTTGAAAGTGATAATTTTTTTTAGATATAAGGCAATGAGTAGAGGCTAAAATTTTCACCGACTTTTGGTGTTTCCAGAAATTGCATCTGGATCAACCAATAATATTCAAGAATGAGTCTGTTGGTTTTAACCAACAATTAATCAACCCAAAGGCATCTCAAATCAAGTGTATTATATTCATTTTGCCCAAGAAGGATTTTATTATTTCACATTTTCTGTAAAATTAGCATTTCTCTAAAAAAATTGGGGTTACTTTGGCCCTTGGGGGTAACTTTGGCCCACCACTACTAAATGCCTCTCATTTTAGTCAAAATAGTCATATTTTTCACAATTTTTGTAACATGCCATATTTTAGACTGTGTCCATGAGTTTTGTTCACCTTTAAAGGGGCCCCTGGCACCGCAAATTAACAACATGGGTACCAATTCAAACAGCGATCATAAAATCGCGGGGACCAGCGGAAAAATCGCGGCGCCCTGATTGGTCAAAAACTTGTCACGTGACATTTTAATGCGGGCGTGCATTACGGTGCCAGGGCCCCTTTAATGAAAAATATCTGAATTGGATCCTTTCTAAGAATGCTTTTTATATTGACAAAGTTTTTAGGGGTAACTTTGACCCAATATTTGCTTGTAAAGAGATAAGAAATATACTACCATAAGAAATCCCTTTGGGGCCAAAGTTGCCCTGAAGTAAGGGTAACTTTGCCCCAACCTATTTCGATGTAAATCTAGTACTTGCTGGACACAAAATTTTAAAATTGCATATACATTTGAAAGATACTGACTAAAACTCAAACTAATAATGGTTATTTCCCCAATACTTGCACTCCTATCATGCTAAATTTTTTGAAATATCCAAAAAGTGGGCCAAACTCAAAGTATCCCCGTTTTACGGTACTACAGAACTAAGGGAGTGTTCATTATTTATCAACAGGGGACCATCGTAATTACGCCCCCCCCCCTCGACAGCAGTCAAAATTTTTTGCGCCCCCCGCGCCTCGGCGCAGAGAGTTTTTGCGCCCCTCTTTGATCTATACATGCGGACGGTAACCACGGAACGTAGCAATTCTCCAAGGTAACGTGTCACGTGCACACGGGCCGCGCCATATTGTGCGGAGGACAGATTTGTCTGCTTCAGACCTATGCATACTATTTGCCGTCCAAATTCTCCCAAATGGTGACACCAATGGCATTTTCTTCTACACAATGAATAGCAAATGGCAGCGGAGATGATTTCATGTTCATGAGTAAGAGGTTGGGGCAGTATGATGGCCGTATGATAGATTTCAAATATGAGCAGGACTCCAGTGTAGCATTTTTATTATGATCCGAAAAGGGGAGCGTAGAGCGCAGAGCACCAGTTTGTCCCCGGCATCCGGTGTGCCGACGTCGGACCGTTACCGTAGTTACGGGACTTTTCGTCTCAATGAATAGTAGCGCGCGGGCTTTTTTGCTAAAAAGAGGGTGAATTTTTTTAGCCCCCCCTCAAGAGGGGTCAAAATGTTTTTAGCCCCCCCTCGGGAGAGGTCTGAAAATTTTACGCCCCCCCTCAAACCCACCACCCCCCCCCCGTTGATAAATAATGACCACTCCCTGTTTGACAAGCAGATCGACCCTATCCTTTTATACGGATGCCCAGTATGGGGTATGCCATCTAGTAACTGTTCTATATCTATAAGTGGATCTGAGGTAAAATCAAAAAGAGATCTGTTAACACTATTTAAACGGTTAGGTGTCGAGGATATAAACATATTATCTTGTAGATTCTATAAGAAAACACAGGTAGCTTATGTGACTCTAGCCAATATCTGTGACAAAATCAAAATCCTGTCTGCGTACAGAAATCAACGGGTAACTCTTATAATTGAGGACTTAACCTCTGAAGGTGTCAGAAAGGCCTGTCCGGTAGAAGTGTTTTACTCTACAAGTTGCAAGTTTGCTCTGGGTATATCAAAATATGCAAGTACTACTCTCGCACTAGGCGAGTTAGGGAGATTTCCTATTGAATCCAAAATAATCGTACTGAACATTCTATATTGGCTGAGGCTTGAGCATGGATCGAAAAACCCTATTCTAAATGAGGCCTTCTCTACCATGAAGAGTAAAAACCACCAATGGCTTAAAGATATCCAATACCTCTTGTTTAAAATCGGTTGTAAGAATGTCTGGCTCGATCCTTATGTTTGGTCAAAGTCCTCACTCAAAAACAATATAAAGAGAAGGTTAAATGATGCACATATTCAGAAATACAACCAGTACATTGATAACCCAGAGAATACTAGCAAGTGTAGAATTATCAAGATGTGTAAAGATGATCTCAATGACATTTATGAAGAGCGTGAATACCTAACGCATACAGAATCACCAAAAATTAGAACCATTATTGCTAAACTCCGGACTGACAATAACTGTACACTTGACAGCCTGTCAAGAAGATATAGAGGAAAGAAACCTGTCAATTCTAAGTGCACATTCTGTAATGCTGTGCAAGATGTCAATCATGTCTTCTTACATTGTAACATGCCCGAGATGAGAAACGCACGGTCATTGTTTGAAACAAAATACCTCAAGTTCGTTGATTACTATAAAAGACACGATGACACTAGGAAACTTTCTCAAATACTAGCAGTGGCCCCATATTGCAAATCATCTAAAAGGCCAGGGGCTGTGAACTGTATATACTCATATATAAAATCTGTCTACAACATTGTAAATGAAAACCCCTGCTGACATGAGTGTACCTGTACATTAGTCAATAAAGCCATCTTGAATCTTGAATCCTAAATCTATGAAAACAGATACTTCTGTAAACACGGATCACTCACACATTCACACACACAAGCATGCTTATAATGTATCATGTAGACCAAAAATCCCTACACTACAAAGATACACAAATACAGACACGGCATACATGACCCATAGGTGGGTCAGGCCTGTAGTCAGTAGTGGATACTCACGTCGTGAAGCCTGCATGGTGTTGCACCTATCCTCTCCGCTCAAACAGGTAGAATCTCCGTCTTTCTGAGCTCACTTTTCCATGACTACTTCCCCCAAAACACCCCTAAACTGAACAAACTGTTGTTCCAGATAAATGCCATACGTCACTGTCAGATGGACGCTGTAAACACTCTGGCTGTCTGACCGTTGTTTGTATCCTGGGTAAACACAGATTCAAACTGGTCACGGTTATAGCTATATAACCATGGTTTTAAAACGTTCGTTCGCTCCACTTCCCTCCCGGGGGGGGCACTTCATTTTCTTTTTGATACGGGTGTGTGGCTGAACCCCCGACTACCCTTACCCTTTCTAGGGCACTTGTTCGCGGGTTTTTTCTTCCAAACCCTACCCTTGCTAGGGAACTTTGTACATAATAGTCTTAGATTCTGCTCAAAATATCTTAAAATGAACATGTTTGGGTGAAAATTGTATTTTGTTCATGCTATTTTCATGAAAACTTGGAAAATATTTGTGAAAATTTCTAAATTTTCCACGTAAATCGGGGTATTTCGCCGAAAGTTTACCCTTGCTAGGGACATTTTGCTCAAAAGTAGACCCTTGCTAGGGACATTTGTGGCTGAAACAGGAGGCTTGCTAGGGACTTTTCCTTGAAAAAGCACCCTTGCCAGCCGCACATAATGTGTATACATTACATAGAGTGTGCCCCCCCGACTTCCCTAGTTCTCCAACTAACCACTATAGCTCGATGCAGCAAGTTGGGAACCTAAAACTTAGTTTTTCCTGAATTTTCGGTAAGAAATGCTGTGGTTTAGCCAAAAATTATCCGATTTACACAATATTTGCAGCAAATGAAAGATGAAACTCATTGCTTTCAGGCCAGGGTAGATGGTATTACAATAATATAGTGCACAGTTTACCACTGAAGTACGAAGTATAAATTTACAAATCATTAGTTTGAAAAAATTGCTGTTTTTCAAAGTTTGGCCCTATATATTTTGTGAAAAAATATTCTAATCATCAGTTTTTGATAGACAGTGCATAATACTGACCCATCAAGTTTATAAATGAGTATGCTTTTTCTCCTTACCTCTATGGTGGCTTATTACACTATGGGAGGCATGTGATTTTTGTTAGTTTGCAAAAACTGTGATTTTCAGCAAAATTTCTGCTTGGTTTTTGATGTGGGACCACATAGATCACCATATATGGATGCGTGATCACCCATTGATACCAGAATTATCCATTTTTATGGTCTACTTGATCATCTTTAAAGGCATGGGAAATATCTAAGTGATACAATAAGTGTGAGAAGAATTAGCCCCATCTTATGATTCTAGTCTTTGGTGCCGACAACGCTTTTGCAGCTAAATAGCTCAATAGTGCATTATAATAGGCCTCACATGCCTAATATGGGGTTCTAATAGCATTTCAATATGGTTTTCAATGGGTCATCAGGTCAAAACAACAATTGATGATGGAATTTAATAGAAACAAAAGGGTTTTGCACCATGGACCTGTTCACATTGTTCAGGTCTTCAGATATTCTTATCTTGAAAATGATGAAGGCATTTATGAGCATGGTGCTTTTCCAGCCCATATGGGACCTACGGAGGGCATTTTGTCTAGTCTGACATGTATTATGAGGGAATAATGCATAGCAAATGATTCTATTTTCATATTTTGTTATGATTTTTGAGAGAGAATCATACACAAGACTTGTCTTCTGCTGCATATACAAAAATGTCCCTTGAATGAAGGCATTTTACATGCACAGCTGCCTCCAAAACTGGAAAACACTCAGGTTCCCAACTTGCTGCATCGAGCTATAGATGGCAGTGCAGCAAGTTTTTGGCGCCAACTCGGGCACTGAGCGGCACTCCCCAAGCAGATCGCTCATCGTAAATGATCTGCGAGTGCAGCGAGCGTTTTTCTTCTGCCTTTTTCGGACAGTCGCGTGGGCTGTCTTTCGGTTTTCCGGCCAGTACTGGCAGTAGTGGTGAGTAGGTTTGACTCTCAGGGTATTAGACAGGGCCGCACAATGCGTACTTTAGAGGCCCTGCTTCTCTGGACCACCTAGTTTGGATCCCGGGTTTGGATCAACAGTGGAGGGCCCGGGCCGGGGGAGAGGAGGGCGCAGCGTGGTTTTAACTAGGTCACTCACTCACTGGTTGAAGAAGTTCTTGGCAGAGGAGGTACACAGTGCGAGTCCCTCTGGTGGATTGGAAACCAGAAGGTAGCACATGATCATGTCTAACACTGACTGCTATCCCACTGCTGAGAGCATTCAGTGGTCTGTCAACACAGAATTAGGGAGTAGTCACATTATTTGAACGGGGGGGGGGGGGGTAGGTGTTTGTGGGGATGTTTGAAAATTTTCTATGCCCCCCCTCGTTGGCATTCAACATTTTTTTTGTGTCCCCCCCTGCGCCCCTGTTTGATCTATAGTAGAGTAGAGGCTCCTATTATCACGGGGGTGGGTGTAAAAATTTAACCTCTTTTTAACAAAAAAAAATCCTGTGCGCTACTATAGATCAAAGAGCGGCACGGAAATTCTCTCCACCTCTGGTTCCCCCTGTGAAGTGGGGCCCGGAGGGGGGGGGGCCACTTGAGAATGTATGGAAGCCATGTGTGTATACAAACTAGCAGGAAAGGGGGTACTTTTTGGACCCTCAGAGCAGATCCGCCCTGACCCGTTATAAGGGGTCCCTTTGGGCCCAATTCATTCCAAAAGGGGTACCCTTTTAAAGGTCCTTCCAACAGCGAAAGAATTTTTTTAAATATTCCAACCAGAACCAAAGTTAGGGTTAATGTGAAGGGGTCATTATTGACTTCTTTCATATAAGTTTCTAAAATCTTGGCCGGGAAAGTGGTACTTTTCCCAGCAAATTCTTAAATTTTGGCCGGGAAAGGGGTACTTTTTATGCATATATTCCATTGAAAGGGACGATTTATCTTCTTGCTTTCTAACAGCAGGGAAAGGGGTACTTTTTCAAGCTAAATCCCGTCCAAAGGGGTATGTTTTGGTGAACTCTTCCCCCGCTAAAAGGGGTATAAAGTCAAGGCTCATGTATGCACATGGTTACTATAGACCATATAGGGAGTGGCCCCCCTGGGGAGTGGGGACCTTCATGTGAGGGCATGGAGGAGCAGAATATAACTTCATTGGGAGTCCATGAAGGAGGAATTCTCCTTCCATTCTACCAGTGGGCATACCAGATTCGTACAAGGCGACAAACTCGGGGTTTCTTGTGTCTTGGGGTGAGCATGTGGGCAGTTGGTGTCCATATGCACGGGCCTGGGCTTACATGCTTATCCTTTGTTATGGGATTCCCCCTAAGTGAACCACGTCTAAGTGATCAAAGGCTGTGGTTTGTCTGGCCCTGCCTATGGGACCAGGCAAATAAAAGACCACTTGCTATCCTTCGATAAGAGTAGATGAATGAAGCTTTGGTAGCAGTTTTCCTCCTCACCCCTCATCATAGATGCAGTCATTCATCTCATAGATTCGGTCATCCATAGATGCGGTCACTGCTGTGACAGGCAAGCAACATATAAATACCTGTCCTAAGAGAAATGAAAGGGATTAATGTCCGAGAAACCTTGAATGTCTGAGTTCCTCGATGGCCCGCGGACGTAAAACTAAACAAACAAACAAACCACCACTGGTGTGGGGGGAGGCACTGAAAATTTTAGCACATATCATTGACAAGACATGGACCTTATTTTTCACGATATCCCATGCATCAAAATTGCATTTCGTAGGCAAGAAAATTTACAGCTAGCCTAAAAAAAATCTCCTATCTACCTGTACCTACTCTATTCTTTTTCGACGCTGTTACCACATATGCACTTTCTTCCTAGGCCTAATTGGCTCAGGGACCACCCTGAGTCTATACCACCGGGTAGGTGGTGGCATTGGCAAAAAGTCAGTTATACAATTTTCAATCTCAATTATCTACAAGAAAAAAAGCATGTAAATAAATAAAATTACCATACATCAGTAGTTCATATATCAGTCTTTAGTTACAGTCAAGAAAAAAATTCAAAAATCCATCCATGAGTTCATACAAAATTAAAGAAAGAAAAAAGTCATTTCATAAAAATATTTTCACCAATCCAGTCCTCCATAGGTTCACCTCCGGGCTGGACTTTTCTCTCTTTGTTCCTATTTGTTTCAAAAACAGCGTCTAAAAGTGAGACGGTTTGGACGCCTTTCAAAAAACGCGGGAAAAGTTGCCCTGAGCCCTCCGTACCAATGCACGTCTTTCAATTTTTGTGAAGTCCAACTTTCAGTTCACCTTTGAGTTTGTTTGTTCTATATTCTATGTTCATATAGATAGCAATTATACCTAAGATTAATAACTAACCTCCACAGGGTTGCCCTGTTTTGGTAGGTAGGGTTGGTTTACCTGAATCAAACAATTCTTTTGTTTGGCCCTAAAATGTGTGATATTACCGTGTGGTGAGTACTATTACCCTGAAGCAAGTCAATGTCATACTGTAAATTCTGTCGTATAAGCGGCCTAGAAACAGATGCTCATTGAGGCTTGGGCCTAAAAGAAAAGAAGTTATGTTCAGGTATCCCGACCGACCCTAGATTTTAGGCCCGACCCTAATTTTAAAAAAGATTTTTTTTTTAGCAAAATTTACCCAAAATTCCCCAAAAATGTCAAAACCTAGGCATATTTGGTATCAAATTGAAGCTCACGCTCCCAGTAATGCATCTAGCTTGAAATGAGAAACATATTTTAAGTTTCAAGGATGTTTTTATTTATTGGGCACCCAGACAATAATAAAAAATTATTAAAAAAAAAAATTCCGACCTACCTACCCTAATGTTTTTGGTGTGTTACCTGAACACAACAATTTTTTTTAGGCCTTATAAGAGGCTCCTAATCTCAGGATGCGGCTTATAGTATACTTATGTGTTCAACATTATTCTTGATATACGATAAAACCTCACCTATAAACCTACCTCACCTATAAGCCAAAGGTGAGTTTGACAGGAAAAATTTGTCTATTAAAATAGGTAAAAGGTTTTATACCACCCTACTCACATACATATTGATTTTGGCTGAGTTGCATCATGTTAAATCACGTATCTAAACGTCGACCCAACATAACCAAGCCGTCATGCTTTTGTAGGGGTTCGTTCCCTCCCCGGGTGTGTTGAGCCTCCAGAGGCCAGCTCACATGGTCAGGCCAGGGGATGTAGCTCAGCGGTAGAGGGCTCGACTTGCAAGCGAGAGACCCGGGTTCGAATCCCGGTGTCTCCAGAGACTTTTTCGCCGACCTCTACACTTTGTATACATGTAGTATATCGCAAATACCTATATCACTTATATTACCAAAAAGTATTTCTTTCCTAACTTTACCTCAAAAGCTGTGCTGTCTTAATATTGTACTGTAGCGCTGATTCCCTGATGGTATCTTTTTTTTTACATTTCTTGAAGATTTACCAGCATCTGTTTCCAAGAAGGGTTTCTATCCAGTCAGAAAGATCTCACCACCTGATAAACACAGATTTACGCCACGGCAGGAACATTGTCTTCTGTATAAAAAGCAGCAGATTCATGATAGTTCAACCTAAGCCATCAAAATGTCAAAATCTGGAATTTGGTCACAGATAAAGTTTAGCTGGTTTGGATTGCCCTCTGAGTTTTACAACACAATCATACCCAGCTGGCCTAACAGTGAGACTAACTCCAGTGACGGCTCCATGTCGGAACATCAGAGGAGGTGTGAAATAATCCATGGAACCATATTTAAACGCAGGCTAGATTATCTACAGCGTATTCTAGATAGTGGATGGGACTTAAATGAGACTCTGCTGAGACCCGAATTTAGCGAATCAGACGAGGATGAGTTAGATTCGCCTTGCTATCCCAGGCTGGATTATCTACAAGATATTCTTAGTAGAGATTCATCTCGTTATCCCGCTTTAGAGCCTTGGACTGCAGTAGGTGAAGCTGTCAAACAGGGTTGGACAGAGGGGATGAAGATTCTTCTCAAAGCTGGTGCTAAATGTAAGGCACCTAGTGCTTCACAAAATATATTGATATTGCCGAAAGCAGATCGGTATCGTCACAATTGCCCACCTGATCTAATTGAACTATTGCTCAAACATGGTGCTGACCCTAATGATCATGACGGTCTCTCTGAACATATTCCTCTATTTTATGCACTGATACATTATAAAGACGACAGAATTGTAAAGCTCTTACTTGAGCATGGAGCAGATCCTAATGTTATCGGTCACAGCGAAAATGACAGAAAGAAGTGTCCTCTATCTATAGCAGTGCAAGTAAAAGGTGTGCATAAAGTGGTTCCTCTCCTCAAAGTGTTCACGCAATTCGGAGCTGATGTGAATTATAAGTTAGATGGTAGACTATGTTTACTTCATTCACTTATGGCATCATGTTCCATCTTCAACGGATGCTTTCACCGAGAACAGATGGACTTATACTTCGCAAATGGAGGCGATGTCAGCATGGAGGAAGGAACATGCTTTGATTATGTAAACATTAAGTGTGTTTCTACCAAAACCATCAAATGGCTGATAAGGCATGGGGCAGACACCACAAATATAGACAATAGTAAGATAAAGATATATTTGAGTGATTCCGGCTTTTCCGACAATTATGAGACATTGCTTCTTCTTCTGCAGGCTGGTATGAGAGTCTCAGAAGGGGTTCATGTCCAGCTCAGAAACATGGAGATAGCCATCAAAGAATGGGAACATCATGATGCGCGGTACCACGATAAATTGGTAGATCGACTAGATGCTTTGTGGGGTCAGCTTATAGAGGCTGGACTACCTCGGGGGATAAGGCGCAAATCTAGAAAATTGACCTTCCCTGAGCATCTAGCTCATCAGCTGGATGACTTGCAGGAATTCAGTGATGAGTCTTTGAACGTCTACCCAAAGGAAGATGAAACGTGGCAAAGTCGTTTATGTTACATTCGCAAAATTCAGGAGTTCCTGAGTCAGCCCAGATCCCTGCAGTGGTACTGCCGTTGCTGTGTGCGGGAGAATCTAGTGTCCCTTCAACCATCTGTGGTACACTGGTCACTGCCAGTGCCAGCAATACTGAAACGCTACATCCTGTGTCATGAAATATGAACTTATATCATTGGTTCATAAAACAGGTCCAGTTAGACAAGGGTTGATGAGAATAAAAATGAAAACATGGATAAGATTGGGTCATTTTGTCGCCTTGCTACTTACAGAGGCCGTAAATGCCCTAGAGGGAAAGGTCTTCTTCATGTGATGCAACCTATTTTTTAGTATCTCAGTATGTTATTTTTCTGACTTGTTCAGATCACCTTTTCAGATATGTTAATGGGAAAGTAATGAGTGAATGTGTTAAAGATTAAATTATGCCTGAAGTTAGGGCTTAGAAGTTAGACCCAACATAAAGATACTACTATATTCTGTCTTCAACCTATACTTTAAAAACTTAACCCTTTAAGGGCTGGTGATGCTAGAGTACATCAAGCCCATCGTTTATCATGATGCACCAATGTCATGCCTAACCACCGGCACTGTATCAACCCTGTAGGGTTGGCATGATGAATGAATGTAGCCCTGGTGAGTTACTCGCCAGGGCTGCATTCATGTATCATGATAACCAACGGACATGATGCATGATGTTTAAGATCATTTATCTCAGTTTACTCTTTTTTTACTGGAGAGGGTTTGTACCTTTCTTAATTACCTAATCAGGTCTTTAGTAGTCATAACATAGGCCGGCTCCAATTATAGTACAGCTCATTTGCATAATATTGGGGTGTTCCGCACTGAATTATTGCTGTGCTGTGATTGGTTGAAAAGATTTTTCTCTCTTTGATCCAATGTGTTGAATTTAATTGACTGTTTTTGCAATAGGTAGTGTGCAGATAGGGCATGGGTATAGCTGATGGGACTTAGTTCTTTCAATACTCACTAGATGGTGCCACCTCACTGTCCGCACTGCAGGCTCACATATTCTCATGGCAAACTGGGTCCTATTCTGACGGGAAACTGTGGCTTGTTTATGGGTATGGACCAGTAAATTCGACATGGTGACATGGCCATTTCTTAAAATCGACATGTGACATGGGTCTTAGTGACATGAGGCAAAACAATTAGTGACATGACGTAGGTGCTTTCTTAAACTTATGGAAACTTACATGGAAGATTATTATTCAGATGAGATCTCATCTGAAAGGTGGGAAATGTGTTATATAGGCCATGTTAACCGGCTGTAGTTTGGGGGTTATCCGGGGGATTTGGCCGGATGGGTCTCTCAGGGAATGAAATGGCTATGGGGCGGTATGACGTCAGTCCACTTCTGGAAGACGACGAGATGGGAATACATGCAAACACCTGACTGATAGTGATCAGGGAGGTAATATCAAAAGGTGGCTACATGAAGCGTCAATAAGAGACTAATGGTGTCAGTGTTGGCTGCAATCTTTATTTTAAACTGTGGAGTGCCAATGTAGAAAACATTCAGAATTGCTTGCAGTTATGTTGTTATGATTGTCATAATACTTTTGGAAAAAGATAGCACTCCCTTAACATTGCTGTGCTTTTAGTTTTAGGCTATGCACTGCTGGTGATGGATCAATAGATTGGTGACGGATTCATCTGACATCAAGTAACCTAGATCATAGATCATTAATGCCTGCTATAGAACTCTATAGAAACATGCCAAATCCCACAAAATTTCAAGAATCTTGTTTAAATAAGACAGATAAAAATGGAAATTTATATCAAACAGTGGTGTCATGTAGATCCAAGTTCTGCCTACAAAGCCTACTGCTCACTATGCAACAAATCATCTCAAATAGATAATACAGGTCAACTCGACAAAAGCATGTTCGGCCCTCTCTGTCCATGCAAATGCCTCGTAACGACCTCTATTCCCTTTAGGTTTCTGAATTATAAGGACCCACGAGTTCAGTGAACCCAGGGATGAAATCCTGGTAGTAGGAACAAAAGCGAATGAAGGATCGAATTTCCTTCACTGTAGTGGGTTGAGCCCAAGTGATTACATAGCTAATTTTCCCCGGATTAGCATTGACACTTCGTTCAGACACGATTCGCCCCATGTATTCAACTGAAATTCTAAAAAGTTGGCACTTTTTAGGCTTCAACTTCAGTCCCCATGAATGAATCCGGTTGAACACTTCTGCCAGGTTAGCCATTGCTTCATTTGTCGTTTTGCCAAAGACAATGATATCATCGAGGTATACTAGGCATAAGGGAGTGATCATTTTTTAACAATGGGGGGGGGGGCTGGTGGGTTTGCGCACGGACGCACGAAAAAAATTATCATTTGTCAAGAAAGAGTTAATGAAAAACAATGAACTTATTGACTACTTCAATCTTTAAAGCTTAACTAGCAGTGCTACTTCTTGACTTAGGTACAAACCCTAATAATGGTCCAATTTGCAAGCTGTAAAAGTTGAAGTGTAGCCCAAGGTCACAAAATCAGACAGATATTCAGTCCTGCAGTCTATCAATCTCAACCCGCGTGGCAAAAGCCACAAGTTTTCACATTGACTAGTAATGCATTTATGATTATGCTCGAATTGTGAGAAGGAGAGTTCCTAGCTGTTTACTTTCTTTTGACAATCATTCTCACTACAGGTAAACTATATTTGAATCCTTTCCATTTCCCCCAAATGACACCCTTACCATAATTTGTCAAGCCATAATCTCCATTCAAATTTGCTTTATGACAGTCTCCGTACCACCAACCACCCCTGGCCCAATTTGCACAGGACCCTGAGTTACCATCGTTGTCTCGGTCACTCGTGCTGAACGGCAGTGAATCATGAGGACCCATGGAATCTCCTGTCAAATAAATACATAGGCATTAAAATTGAAGATGAATGAAAGTAAGAGGAGAGATCATTTATTGGTTTCAATTCTTTACTTCTACAGCTACAGTACATTTATCTATAGGTGCCAATTCATTCTAGGGCAAGCCAGGACAAATGGCGCCTGGGATTGGGAGCCCCCAGGACAGGAGGCCATCAGATTATCCCACTAGTATCTGTTGTCCATCAGACAGGTCTTGTCTCATGAATGCCTCATTTCGTCGCCCACTAGTATCTCTTACCCACCAGAAGGTTGCAGAACACCAATTGACGGGAGGTGGCAGCAGGAGACACTTTGTAGGTCTGCACTGAAGGGTGTTGTACAATGATTATTGGTCTAAAATCTGACAGTGGGTAGGCAAACCAGGCATCAAATTAATCCTTAGGATGTATATTAATCGATTTGAGTGTTATTTAGGCTGATATTTGAGGGTAAGTTGAGGGGGGTGCACTCTTTTCAATTACAGAATTTATTGTAATCATTCACTGCAAAACCCCCAAATCTGGGTATGTCTGCACTCTACGGACGATAGCAGAAAAGTTAATTACATTGTACCACATCTCATGGCCCTAAATTAATGGGAAAAATGTGTGCCTACATAAAAATAACAGTGGCTAAGCCCAGAAATTCGCACAAATATTTTATTTTCGCCCATATGCTATATAAGCCAACAGTGAGAAAATAATTAGTGTCCTGCAGCCAGAAGCAATAACCACATTTTGAGGTACCTGTTAGATGGCGTCTCATGGAGTGTAGGATCAAGCGGGAGTAGATTGAAAATTTAACCTAGGTAAGAATCTAGCAGGTGTAGAATAATCTGATATTTCAGAAGTATGGAAGTCAGAGGAAGGGAAGTATCTAGCAGGTGTGGAATGAATATCCGGTGGAGGTTAGAATCTGGCGGGTGTAGGATACATCAAGTATTTGAAAAGTATGGAAATCTGAGGAAGGGAAGAATCTAGCAGGTGTGGAATGAATATCCAGTGGAGGTTAGGATCTAGCGAGCGTAGAATCAAAATCCGATGGAGGTTAGAATCTAGCAGGATATCAAAATCTAACTAGAGATTAGAATCTAGCAGCCATAGAATACATCTGATATTTAAAAAATTCGGAAATCTGACAGGGTACAATCTAGAGAGCGTGAAATGAGCATCTGGCTGAGGTTAGAATCTAGCGGGCATAGAATGAAAATCTAGTGGATAGCAGACTGAAAAGAGATAACTGTCAAGTGTTAGAAAATAATATAGATAATGGAATGTGCATTAGAAAGAATGGCCTCTGGCCCTGGTGGCCATGTGACCCAGGGCTTCTTGTCAGGTGGCCATAAATCCTGTGGGCTATTTGTCTGCGGGCCTCTTGTCCTAGGGCCTCTTGTCAGGGGCTACCAGTCCTGTGTCCTGATACCATGCCAATTATAGACTACTGGTGGTCCCTTTGAATTGTCAGCCATATATTGTAACTTCTTAACTATTAGCACTTTTATTGACTAAAGGTTTTGCCCATTATATTAGATGATAGAAGTGTGACACTTCTATATTTTAGTTCTCTTTAAAGGGGGGCTAGCACGGCGATTTTCAACATGGGTACCTACCAAAAGACAGATGACAAACTCACGGGAACTAGCTAAAATATTGCAACGCCCTCATTGGTCCATGGGTGGTCACATGACTTACTAACGCGGGTACGTCTTATCCGTGCTAGCCCCCCTTTAATGTATTCTTACCAGGTGGAGTGCATCCATTGAACCCTGTAACAGTCAGTGTGTAATTAGATGCCTCGTCCCCCACGATGAAGGTGTCATACTCTGCAGCGGCCAGCACCCCATCATTGTCCTCCATCTCTACCCGCAGTTTGTACTCACCATTCTTGGTCAGCTCATGCAGCTGGTCATTCCCGAGCCAGAATTCACCATTTCGGTCTCCAAATCCCACCTTGTAGTCCAACCAGTTACGGTAGAAATTAACACTGCCATCCAGACGCCTCTGCACAGTCTACAAATTTTGATTTAAAGAAGTATTATTGTTGATTTTATCAATTAGCATCTGAAATCTAATTCATAACTTTGAACACATCCCTAGATAACTAATCATTAGATAATTCAGAAGGGGGCTGGGGCTTGGGTAATCGGAAATTTTCACTATTTATGTGAATTAATTTTCTTTCTATTTCAACCTTTATCTATTTTCCCCCATTTCCTAGACGTCCTAGAACCATAGTACTCCTTTATTTACTGAGTTGCATATGACTATTTCTCATCGAGCTTCATTGTATGAGAATACATAAAAGAGATCAGATACCACTCACCTTCCATGACTTACTGTATGTGCCAAGACCACCTACAACTGATGTGGCACAGAACATGCAGGAAGCAACACGATCTGAAAGGGAAACAAAAATATACCATATAGGTTCTCAATTCTTAACACGGTAAACTAATAACACAGATAGATTCCTAAGTATGAAGTGAAGCACCAATAGGTACTAACAAATTATTTTGTTGCACCGACGTGGTGCATCATGCAACCAACCAATTAAGGGCTTATGCCCTTCAATGCAGGATCATGTGCCTTCGGGTTGGCACTATGGATCCTCGGTCAGGAACTTACCATTAAGTGTGATGTAGTATCTATATTCCATGTAACTCATGGGTTGTTTCACAGCTCCCTCACACATTATCAGCAGACACTTCTCTGCAGAACTCTCCCGGAACCCGAATCCTGCACAGCGTTCATTTCTACTGCATGATTTAGCGCAAGATAGCAAACTCCTCTGATTATCAACAACAAAGTGACTTGTACCATTCACCTGAGACAGGTCCGCTGTTGTCATTTCATATTTAGTTATGGACGCACCTAAGACATTAGCACCTAGCGACGATAACCCAAGACTCAGAAGTAGCGGAAGATTCAGCAAGAAGGCTGCACGCATACTGTGAATTGTGAAAATGACCGAGGCACGTGAATTTACTTGAATATTGCAGGAACACCAGGTTGGAAGTTGGAGCCTGAAGTCACAGTGTGTAGAGGGTGACTGGTCTCTAAATAACATGAGACGGTAGCTAAAACAGTAGTCAAGATGGAAGCCGGTAACACATGGGAACCAGCCATTAGTGCTATACATGGGGGAGGCAATATATCACAGGGCAGAGAAAGGTACACTGTAAAAAAAAGCCGTCCAAATAACGGCACATTCCTCGCCACAAAGTTGCTAGAGATCCATCGTTATTTTCTCATAGACTCCTTATACATTTGTATACCACCATACTGCCACCATGGGCTTTTTGTAAAACTGCACTGGTTCAGTCATTTTCAATAATATTATTACGGTGGTCCAGCGTTCAGTTTTTTTTTGGTAGATTCAACCGTTATTTTTTCTACAGTGTATCAGCTTGAACATGACTTGATGATGACAGGAACCTTCCCCTTCACTCACACCATTTTGATGGGTGCAGTGTCATAGACAGGAGGGCTCAATGTATGTCACCACTGTTAAATACATTGTAAAAAATAACTGTTGAATCTAGCAGGAATCCTCATAAAACTGGATAGTGAACCATCATATTTATATAGCAGGGAGCCAGTGCAGTTTTTATAAAAAGCCCCAGGTGGCAGTAACAACATTTCTGTGAAAATAACGGCAGATCTCTGGCAATGTTGGGACTAAGATTCTTTTATTTTGAAGACATTTTTTTTAGAGTGTAGCATGAACAAATAATTTGCTGCTCCTGGTCCAGTAATAAATGGACAGTCCATGGGGGCTCCAGACAACCTGGTCATCAAGCAGGCTTTACAAACATATCTCATGTTACTTGTTGCTAAGGTGCATTAATATCGGATCACGTGACAGCATTGACTCTTTGTTACTTTATAAACAGGGTTTAACCCTTCAAGTACAAATTGATAAATTCAGGAACTCTCAGTCTTCACTGCATGGAAACAACTGAACTTGAAGGCCAACCAATGCGCATCATGCACTCCTGCATTAGCAGGGTTTGACGTGTTAAGGCGACCGCATACGGGCCAGATTTGATCGGTAACCAGGGAGTACCAACCTGATCCGATCGGGAAGATCAAACTTGTTTGATATTGACCGACTGGATCGGACGTCCATACAGACCATCTCGTCTGCGGTCACCTTCAACCACTCCAAAGTGTTCTTATCATGCACAAAAACAAGCACAGGTGCATCGCTTTGATACTATGGGAGCGTATTAATCCTGTTAGGGTTGGCATGATGCAGTAATGCACCATGAGGACATTAAAGGGTAAATTTCAATTTCCCCCCCAGTATATCATGTCGCAAAGTTGTTTCCACAATCAATCAAATATCATATCTATATCCAATAATGTACACAATTATGTATGTTTGTTGTATGGATGCCGTTGACACAGGTAATCAATGTAACACTTCTAGTGTTTTAGTGTGTCAACATTTATCATAACAGCAAATTTACTCATATGATATGAAATTAGTAATAAAAGGGTCCAGATCAATTTGAGCTCAATAATGTTCTTTAGAAATTTCTGAAAGACAATTAGGTTCTCAGCATACGTTAATCAAAGTCCTGGAGGACTGCATGCCACAGCATTAAGGACACTGGAAGGGTATTTTCACAAGGATGATATGTTGTTATCTATTTGTATCATATTGCAAACTTGTACAGTTTTTTCCTAGGTTAGTTTGTTTGTTTGTAATTCTTTTATATATACAGGCTATAGTAGAGGGTGATACCCTTTTTTGATACAAAGCCTGTTGTATTGTCAAAATCATACAATGATTGTTTCTTACAGTTGGATAAGCAATAACATTTGTTGTAAAACATTGTTTCCACGTTGATTTAGGGTTCTTGAGAAAGCGTTTTTTCAACCTTATTATCAAGATCCAATGTCTAGATATCTCTTAGTGAAGAAATATCCATAAATGATTGAAAGTGTTCCCTATATTAGGGTCCATGGTACGGTAGACACCTTTATTGAAACATTTGGAATTTGTATAAGGCATTCCTGTTGTGTCTTCCTTTATGCACTGCTCCTCTATCACATGAGGCACGTGATCCCATTGCAAAATGGGACTCATACACATGTAGTATATAGTTCTGATGGGCACACACCCACCCTACATTGGATGATTCAGGCTAGTCCAGGAGCCAGCACCCTGAAAATTTGATTTCGTTGCACCCCAACTGTAGCAATGGTCACATGGTATCAAATGAAAGCTTAGACCATTAGCTTTCAGATTAGGCCAGGTGGGTCATTGGGTTGGACCAGCATGTGTGATTTATAGGCCCGTTTCCATGGCAACCAATTTTTTCATAAAATTGAACATTTTCCTGGAAAATAACAGTTATCAAACTTTGGTTCTCAATATCTTGAGAACCATAAGGGCTAGACTCATGAAATTTAGAGATAAGATCGATATATCAGAGCCCTATCAGTGTGTGTTGGTTATTTGACCTTGAACAAGGTCAAGGTCACATGGTTTGACCCTGAAAGTGAAGATTTCCCTTAAAAATGAGATGGTGAACATAGCAACTCATATAGCTTATTTCTCATTATCCTGCTAACCGCTAGTGCCAGGCAGATAATATCTTACTAACAGAAAGATATATTAGGGCCCTATCAGTGAGTGCTTTTTATTTGACCTTGAGCAAGGTCAAGGTAACATGATTTGACCTGGAAAATACTCCCAGAACTTGAGATATGAGCTGGAAAAAGCAACTTATAATCTTCTAACAGATGCGTAGGGAGCAAATTTTACGGGGGTCCAGTGTTGGTCCTCACCGCAACCACTTTGAATTCATCGCGATGACACCTTTTTATACTTATATATAAGAACAAAGACTTTGTACAGAAAAAATTATTTTGGTGACTTTTGTGTCTGATTTGAGGCTCAGGCCCCTATTTTCCCTATCCCATTACCATACTGGTCTCATTTGAGATGTAACATGTTGGATGTTTGTGCATTTCATCATTATGAGGTCTTGGCTGAATTTCAGTGGGCCCAGACATACTCAGGCTCCACCTGCTATTTGGGCCCCTCTGTCCCCCTTTTCGGATGCCCCTGTCTAACTATAACTGTTGGTGCCAGGCACATGAAATCTTGTACTAGGGCCCTATCAGGAAGTACTGTGTATGTGACTTTGATCAAGGTCACTTCGTTTGACCTAAATGGTGAAAATATCATAAGACATGATATCAATTATGAGCTTCTATCCATATCTATCTCTTGGCAAGATTTTATGTGCCTGGCACTAGCAGTTATTAGGATAGTAAAAAACGTTATGAGTTGCCATTTCAAGCACATATTGCATTTTCTATGGATGTTTTCACCTTTTAAGGTCAAATCATGTGACCTTGACCTTGTTCAAGGTCAAATATCGGGCACGCACTGATAGGGCCCTAATATATCTTTCTGTAAGCAAGATTTTATATGCCTGGCACTAGCGGTCAGCAGGATAATGAGAAATAAGTTATATGAGTTGCTATTTTCACCTCATATCTCATGCTTAAGGGAAATCTTCACCTTCAATGTCAAATCATGTGACCTTGACCTTATTCAAGGTCAAATAAAGAGCACGCACTGATAGGGCCCTAATATATCTTTCTGTTAGTAAGATTTATCTGCCTGGCAGTAGCGGTCAGCAGGATAATGAGAAATAAGCTATATGAGTTGCTATTTTCACCTCATATCTCATTTTTAAGGGAAATCTTCACTTTCAAGGTCAAATCATGTGACCTTGACCTTATTCAAGGTCAAATAGCCAACACACACTGATAGGGCTGTGATATATCAGTCCCATGTCAAAATTTCATGAGTCGAGCCCTTATGGTTCTCAAGATATTGAGAACCAAAGTTTGATAACTGTTATCTTCCAGGAAAATGTTCAGTTTTATCAAAAAATTGGTTGCCATGGAAACGGGCCTATAAATCACACATGCTGGTCCCACCCAACGACCCACCTGGTCTAGTCTGAAAGGTAATGGTCTAAGCTTTCATTTGATACCATGTGACCATTGCTACGGTTGGGGTGCAACGAATTTCATTTTTAAGCTGCTTTTTCAATAGTGGCTCCGATGATGCCTAACATGTTTGCTGTGCTTGAAGTGATAATCTTTTAACCCTTTAAGGGCTGATGATGCAGGGGGGCATCATGGCCCTTGGTCATCATCATGCACAAATGAAGTGCTGGCAAGACTGCTCGCCAGCCCATCATTGGAGCATCATGCCGACCCTAATGTGCTGATACATAATCTCACTGAGGGTCAGCATGATGCACCAATGAAGTGCTGGCAAGCAGTCTCACCAGCACTTCATTGGTGCATCATGACAACCAATGGGCATGATGCATTAGTGCATCAGCTTGCCTAAGGGCCGCTAATTCAGGAGTGTGTCAAGGTCGCCATGATCGTCATGATAATCTGACGAAGTGCTGGCGAGCAGGGTTTACAAACATGTCTCAAGTTATTTGCTGCTAAAGGGGTGCGTCCACTGCCGACGGATGGACCATCCGTCGGTTTCATCCGTATCATTTATCATTGATTTCTATGGAGAAATAGACGGATGAAGGGAGACGGATGGTCCATCCGTCGGCAGTGGATGCACCCCTTAAGACGCACTATCGGTCCTTTGGGTACTAAGCAAATGCCCTACCAATGAACTCTTTATAGGTGCTTTAACCTACTTACAACTTAAATGGATCATCATGGGGTTGTAGTCAGGAATGTAATAAGCTCTGGAGGGTCTTGCCAAAACATAATGAGGAAGAACCTCTTAAATATTTTCAGAGAGTACTGAGCAAAATGTGAATGGCTTAACTCGTTTTCACAGTGTTGACAAATAGTTTTACCTTGGAATGTATGTAAAACACTTTTTGAATAGAGTAAGAAACGTGCACGTTTTTACCTTCCTAGTCTGATGAGAATTCTTTTGGCAATACCAAAACATGCACGTTTTAATTTTTTGTTCACGTTTATTATTTGGCAAGACCCTCCTGATGAGACTCAGAGCCCTCCCCACTACACACGTAAGTAGATCTACTTCTATATACTTCTTACTATATACTAATTTCAGTAGCAAAAAGAGGTGGTTTTGCCATAGATTGTAACTCCTCACATGATATAACTACAGTACTTTAAGAGTATACTCTATAGCTCGATGCAGCAAGTTGGGAACCTGAGTGTTTTCCAGTTTTGGAGGCAGCTGTGCATGTAAAATGCCTTCATTCAAGGGACATTTTTGTATATGCAGCAGAAGACAAGTCTTGTGTATGATTCTCTCTCAAAAATCGTAACAAAATATGAAAATAGAATCATTTGCTATGCATTATTCCCTCATAATACATGTCAGACTAGACAAAATGCCCTCCGTAGGTCCCATATGGGCTGGAAAAGCACTATGCTCATAAATGCCTTCATCATTTTCAAGATAAGAATATCTGAAGACCTGAACAATGTGAACAGGTCCATGGTGCAAAACCCTTTTGTTTCTATTAAATTCCATCATCAATTGTTGTTTTGACCTGATGACCCATTGAAAACCATATTGAAATGCTATTAGAACCCCATATTAGGCATGTGAGGCCTATTATAATGTACTATTGAGCTATTTAGCTGCAAAAGCGTTGTCGGCACCAAAGACTAGAATCATAAGATGGGGCTAATTCTTCTCACACTTATTGTATCACTTAGATATTTCCCATGCCTTTAAAGATGATCAAGTAGACCATAAAAATGGATAATTCTGGTATCAATGGGTGATCACACATCCATATATGGTGATCTATGTGGTCCCACATCAAAAACCAAGCAGAAAATCACATGTCTCCCATAGTGTAATAAGCCACCATAGAGGTAGGGAGAAAAAGCATACTCATTTATAAACTTGATGGGTCAGTATTATGCACTATATATCAAAAACTGATGATTAGAATATTTTTTCACAAAATATATAGGGCCAAACTTTGAAAAACAGCAATTTTTTCAAACTAATGATTTTTAAATTTATAATTTGTACTTCAGTGGTAAACTGTGCACTATATTATTGTAATACCATCTACCCTGGCCTGAAAGCAATGAGTTTCATCTTTCATTTGCTGCAAATATTGTGTAAATCGGATAAATTTTGGCTAAACCACAGCATTTCTTACCGAAATTCAGGAAAAACTAAGTTTTAGGTTCCCAACTTGCTGCATCGAGCTATAGTTATATCATCTCAGTGTAGGTGGCATCACTGTGAATTTAGTGTCGCCCCATGTTTATAAAGATCATAGTCTTATTCTTTGGCTATACCACGTATAGTACTATGAAAAATATCCTTGGTAGTTTTATTTGGCTCAATTTTAAAGAGACCCATGCAAATATGCCCAAGTAAACATGGATAAATAAGTTGTCAGTATGCGGAGAGGATTACCTAAGACACCTGAACCTATTCAGTGATTCAAATGACACGCTCATTGACTTAGAATTATTGGAGCTGCGCCAGTTTTAATTATTTAGCTTAGAGACAGTGGCTTAAGAGAATGCAACAATTTTATTTAAATGAATACACAAGATAGGTTATGAGAGGGCAAAATTGAAGGGATCAAATTTACAGTGATACTGTCAACTAACTTGCAGTTTGCAGAATTCCTGAAGACATTCCGAGCTGCTCACACTGGGCCTAAGCTATTTTACACTGTGGCCTTATTGATCTATTGATTAGTTCATGTGTGCATTAATTGGTGTTTTCAAACAAGTTACTATACCTCTACAAGTATAAGAAACTTTTTGTCACTTGTAGTATACATCAATCGCAGTATACAATTATTCAAACATGTTCTAATTATGGTTTTGGGTACACTGCAAAAATGGTGTTTAGATTTTAAACATGTTTAGGTCTAAACACGTTTAAAACCTAAACATATAGGTCAGTTAGGTGTCTCATCGACTACACATTTAGGAAATGAACACTTTTATTCTAACTACATAAACATTTACGCTAAACATGTTTAGATGTTTACAGTTGAGACAGTTGAATAATAGGTGTTTAGATTTAAACATCAATATGTTTAGATACTTGGATGTTGAATCCACACCAGGTAGCAGCACTACCTTTAACTGGACTATCTGCACACAGTTATAATCAATTGTTGTGACAAACGTCCCCAAATCCCATGTTTATCATGGTTTCATTTCATAGAATGTCATGTGAATAGAAAAGGCAATAGAAAATTGACTAGATTCACCTCATGCCACCATCATTACCATAAAATAATCAATAAACTCTATGACTGACACCTATTTGATGTTATTCTGGAATAGATAAGGCAATTTCCTTCCTGCCAAGCTGTTGTACTTTCTCAAGTCTCTTATTCTGATGCAGTGTGTAATATATGTACACATATATAGCTGTGTCTGACTTGGAGACTTTGACAAGTAAATACCTGCTGATATCCCCCCCAGTAAATGAGAAAAAAACACCAAAATATATCTCTGTTTTTTAATGCATACATGTCTGCAAACCTTAAATCTCCATCAAATCATTTAAACATCTAAACACAAAAATTCATAAACACCTAAACACAAAAATTCATATATCTAAACACAAAAGTTTTAACCTAAACATCTACATTTCTAAACACTTGAGCTAAGCACATTGTTTGGCTAAACATGTTTAGGAAATTAATGTGATTACAAAAACGTTGCAAGAATATGTTTAGAATTGTGTTTAGGATCTAAACACCATTTTTGCAGTGTAGTTTTATATTTCCCAATGTCTGGGAATCAGAGGTCATTATATCTGAGCATCATTTATGACTGTCAGTAGACAATTTGGTCAAATATAATATATAATTATTCGAGGCTCTAGGAATTCAAGCAGTATAGGAAGGGATATATTTTAGTGTACTGTAATATACAATTCTAGTCCTATGTATTCCTAATCAACACTGGAAGTGATGTAGAAATATTAGTAATAAACTTTATTAGAGATGACACCAGAGAAATCCTAGATCTATTCTAGCAGTTCAATTCTGAATAACTCTTCAATTACATCCAAAATTCTTTACCATAATGTGTGATATCATACATATAATTTCTATGATCATAGTCTAATCTAATTCAAACATTGATAACTCTTAAATTTAGCATGATAAGGTATTAAAATTAATCTTGTTGGTTTCATTTCTATCACCTGACAAATACACAAAAGAGAGTTCCTAGCTGTTTACTTTCTTTTGACCATCATTGTTGCTACAGGTAAACTATATTCAAATCCTTTCCACGTCTTCCAGTTGACACCCACACTAAAGATCGTTGAGCCATAAAGTCCATTCAGATTGGCATCATGGCAGGATGCGAACCACCATCCACCCTTACAGACCAACGCACACGTCCCTGGCCCACTGTTGTCACGGTCAGTGGTGCTGAACGGCAGACCATTATGGGGATCCATGGAGTCGCCTGTTGAATATGTATATAAATTAACTTAATCTTTTTACCTTAGAGGGGGTTTAGGAGTTTGAACCTTAGATTTCCTGTCTCTCATATCTATAACCCTTCTTAATCCGCTAAATAAGCATTTCTCTCACTAGGGCAAAGTCTGAGGGGGGGGGGCATCCTAAATGGTAGATCAATGATAATTTATCACAGGGAGTATCTACTTCATTTTTCATTTAAAAATGTTTAAATTCAATGAATTTAGCATGTCAATAAATCATGTGACCAGGAATGCAGTTCAAGACAGTTCATTACATAGGGCTGCATGTAGTATAGTTATTCCCCCATATTAAAAACGGGATTGCTTCGTTGCTGGTACCCCTACTCATTGAAACAGGGTTGAGTGCTTGCCAGGAAACAGATCAGGGAAATGAGGTTATCTAAAAGCATGTATTTTTTTAAAAAATTAACTTGATTTTTCTTCAAAATCTCATTGCTATGTACATTTTCAAGGGCCAATTTTTAATGTAGTTTCTTCCACTCAAAGAAATAATGAGATTCAACCGTAAAAAAGGTTGATAGTAGGCCTATTTTAAAAAAGGTAGCCTCTAACCTGTCAGCCTATTCTTTTTGTGTTTTCGGCCATCTTGGATCTCGATTCGAAGAGATCGGCAGCTCTCCCAGTGTTATTCATGGGGGAATCCTTGAGGCAATTGAAGATCTGGATTGCATTCTCCGAAACCTTTAATTTGATAGCTCATATGTTAAGATCTGATGGGTAGTTCCAGAGAAACTCCCTAAAACTCAAACCTCCAAGAGTATCAGCTGGGAGAGTGTAAAAATGTTTGGTGTAGCTATGTTACATAATGTTGCTATGTTATGCGCTGTTGCTACATTACACGTTGCTTAAGGGGACTGCAAAAGGACTGTCTCGATCATCTGATCGGATCAGAGCATATCAAACATGTTTGATCCATCCTGACTCGATCAGATGGACGTCCCCACACACAGAGCTCCTCCTTGACTACTGATTCAGTCAGATGACTGAATCAGTCTGTCTGCGGCCCCCTTTAATGACGCACCCCTCCTGTTACATACCAGCACAAAAGCAGAATTTAGCTGTTGGGTGGGTGGTGGGTGGGGGGGGTTACATTAGTGAGAGTACACTTTGCTCCCACTATCTATTGGCGAAGCCACTAGTATGCATTAAAATTCAATAAGGTTCTATATGACACTGTGTCTTTATAATTTGAAAAACCTAGTCTAATTAGCCTTCAGTGGTATTTAATTTACTATCCAAATTTCTATTAACAGCTGCAGTTTAACAGATATTCCTACCAGGTGGAGTGCATCCATTGAACCCAGTAACAGTCAGTGTGTAATTAGATGCCTCGTCCCCCACAATGAAGGTGTCATACTCTGCAGCGGCCAGCACCCCATCATTGTCCTCCATCTCTACCCGCAGTTTGTAGTCACTATTCTTGGTCAGCTCATGCAGCTGGTCATAACCAAGCCAGAATTCGCCATTTTGGTTTCCAAATCAATTCTTGTAGTCCAACCAATTACGTAAGAAGTTAACGCTGCCATCATGACGCCTCTGAACAAACTGAAAATCGTGATTTGATTCTTGATTAGCATCTGAAATTTATCATGAAAACCCTGTGGTTGGGGTAACTGCCATTACATGTATGCATGGAATTGCATGTATGTAGCCTAGGACTACATTCATAAATCATGCTGACCCTAAAGCGATGATACAATCCAGGATGATCTGCATGATCCAGAAATAAGGTGCTGGCAAGCGGTATTACCAGCACTTGGTTGATCGTGATGGCCATTTGGCATGATTCACTCCTACATCAGTGGCCCCTAAAAGGTCAAGATTAATTGTAGGAGAATACAGAAATCTGATCAGACACCACTCACCTTCCATGACTTACTGTAGGTGCAAAGACCACCTACAACTGATGTGGCACAGAACATGCAGGACGCAACACGTTCTGAAACATGGATTAACATGGTAAACAACGATACTGTTATAGATTCCTGAAAGTTTGGATTGAAGACTAGACATAGCTAGTATGGTTAACAAGTCCTCATGTCATATAGAGTAATTGTACCAAAACCTTTTTTACAAAGGGAAGTTTCGAATAGTACGTTTTTGAAAGGTACATAAAGGCTTTCTGGATGACTTGCCTCCTCTGGGACAGAATGTACATGATGGCCTACACAGCACCTACAGGAATAAGTAACGAGTAAACTAACCATTCAGTGTGATGTAGTAGGTATATCCTGTGTATGACATCAGTAACTTTTCAGCACCTTCACACATTATCAACAAACACCTCTCGGCAGAACTCTCCCTGAACCCAAATCCTGCACAGCGTTCATTTCTACTGCATGAATTAGCACAAGATACCAAACTCCGCTGTTTGTCAGCAACAAAGTGACTTTTACCTGTCACTTTGTTGACAAGTCGTATGTTGTTGATTCATATTTTGTTATGGACAAACCTGAGCCATAAGCACCTAGTGCTGATAAACCAAGACTCAGAAGTAGCAGTAGCTGCAGCAAGAAGGATAAACTCATGTTGTGCCAGTGTCTTGAAATAGTGAATGTAGTGAAAATAACTTGGGCTGTATTGCTGTGTTGGACTTGTGAATGCAGCAGAAGTCCAGCATGGAGTCTGAAGTTACAGTGCAGAGGGGAACTACCCATATGTTTACATATGTAATATTAGAATGTAACTATAATAGCATTAGCATGGAATGCTGTAACAGCATAGGAAGCAGATATTAATATTACATTGGGGAGGAATGATTTTGGAGGCCAGGGGAAGGTTTAGATCTAAGTGTCACTCGATCAAGTCAGAGAATTCCTACTTTATCGAACCTTTTTGTTGAAACATTACAGAGAAATGAGGGTTTAATATACCTACACTGTAAGAAGTAGCCAGGGTTATTTTACAGCAAAATACCTTGGCAACTTTGGTTCCAGTACATTTTGCTGTAAATCTACAGGAGGTGAATCACTGTAATTTTACAGAACAATTCAGAGTAATCACAAGGTCACAGTCACTGTGATCATACAGCAAGCTCATTCAGTTCTACAGAAACATATGACCAATAGCCATGAATCGTCGTCAAGTAGGTTGTGTTTGCCTCCCTTTCAATAGATTCTTCAAAATAATAGATGTAGTTGTGTTAAACATGTATTCTGGTCATCAAGGCTTCGAGCTTGAAGAGGAACCATGGTTTTGCCTATCTGTGAAGCATAATAAGAGAGCTACAGAGGTCTGAACAGCCAAAAAGGGGAAGGTTTAGGGTATAATAAGTCTGGTACATCTATATCCTATGAATCTCTCCATAGGGATAGGGTTGTAGACGTGACCACACAGTACTTGACATGGCTCACTTTGGCAGGCTGGTACAGAAATACTTAACATATTTAACCTTCCCTCATATATGGGGTCTATGTACCAACACTTGTACTTTATGTATGCAAAAGGAATAGGTTACCCAGTTATTTTTTTTTGGCACCCCTTGGCCAGGCTACTTGACGACGACTCATTGCTATTGGTCATATGCTGTAAATTTACAGCAAAATGTGTTGTAGAATTACAGAAAAATTTCTTGTAAATGAACAGCAATATTTTCTGTGAATGAACAGCAAATTTCGCTGTAAATGAACAATAAAACATACTGTAAATTTACAGAAATATTTGCTGGCAACTGAGGTTCCAGCAACTATTGCTGTAAAATTACAGAAACTTGAATTGTAGAATTACAGCAAGGGGTTCTGTTAATCAACAACAAATGTATTGTATATACAGGTATGTTATAAAAGACACTGCTATAAACCGTGCTATTGGGGTCAGTTCTTGGTAATCATCCCCATGATATCATTTATGTGTGGGCTTCATGCATGCATTGCTACTATAAACCATGCATGCCTAATGAGACTATTGAGGGTAAGAGCAGTAGAGAACCATCTCACCGAAACCATTTCATGGTCATTCAGTTTTAACACTGAAATAACCTAAAGGCAGGTAGGCCTATGTTAGCTTCAACCCCAGAGTCCAGGGATTTGTATTTCGGATTTAGACACAGTTATGGTGTCATATATGCATATCATTGGTTGTTCCTAGTTTCTTCTCAGGTAACCTTGTACAATATCATTGGTGCATAATGCTAGATTGGACCTGTTCAGGTTATTATAATATTGCAATTCATTATTAAGCTGTAGGGACAATATTTGATTGGGGTGTGCAATACTAAGACTATACTTACTAAACATAGGTATACTACTGGCCTCCAGTGGGGGACAGTGCATGTAAGCCTTGGTATTACAGTATGAGTCACGGTATTTGAGAGCACAGCACTTTCACTTGTGAGACATCTCTGTTATAAAACATAAACTTCTTACAGTGTAGCAGTGGCTATGAGGGTCAGACATTTATTTTCTGGTTAAGGTTCCAGTTGTAAATTGACAGCCCATGAGAGCTCCCAGCACCAGAGTAGATAAAATAAAGAAACTTGATCTCAGTTAATTACGTTAAGCAGGGTTTCTCATGATAATTTTTGATATGGTGCACTAATGTGAAACTGTTGGGTAACATTCCAGCACTGACCCTTGTGTACCATGCAAATAACATAACCCTTCAAGTACAACAATTTATGAACTCTGCCCATTTACTGCACCGTGTAACCCTTTGAAGGCTGCTGATGCAGGAGTGCATCATGCCCATTGATTGTCATGATGCACCACTGAAGTGCTAGTGAGACTACTTGCCAGCACTTGATTGGAGCATCATGACAACCCTACAGGGTTTCTACATATACTCCCGGAGGTTCGGCATGGTGCTCCAATGAAGTGCTGGCGAGCAGTCTCACCAGCACTTCATTGGCGCACCATGATGACCAATGGGCATGATGCATCAATGCATCAGCAGCCCTTAAGGGATTAAAGGGTAAGTGTCAATTTCCCTCCATAAGGCATATATAGCAGATGTTAATGTTGATATCCCAATCAATCCATATCATATATTTGTATCCTATGATACATGATAGGCTAAAGAGTGGTATGGATGTCATTGACACTCATGATCAATATAGTACAGCTAGAGTGTCAATATGTATCACAACTGAAGTAACTTCATCAGAGCATCATGCCGACCATGGTTATGCTGATGCAGGAGTGCATCATGCCTATTGGTCGTCATGATGCACCAATGAAGTGCTGGCGACACTGCTTCCCAGCAATTCAGTGTTGCATCAGACCAATCTGCTGTGAGTGTATCTACCCCACAGTATGAATGTACTGTAATACCTGGCGTATAAGGTGCATCTAATATGTGAGGATGGACCCCTGGTGCACCTCATAGATGCAGAATAAGTAAGAACATTTCCCCAATACTCCTGTGTTCCTTACCCGTGGTAAAACGGGATAGAGGAACCCCTCAGATGGCCATTTAGGTATTTAAGTTTAAAAAACCCATTGATTAGAACAGAAGTTATCTCACTTTTAATTTATTTTTCTCTCATCTACAAAGACTTTATATATATATATATATATATATATATATATATATATATATATATATATATATATATATATATATGCTGGTGGCTGGTGGGTTTGAGGTAGTTCTACTCACTTGATGTGACTGTAGTACCCTCTCTGACCGTAGGGGCGCCACTCTATACTGATTCACAAACAAGGTTTGCTGAGTGAATCCAGTCAATTCTATCCTAAAACGGTATCTCGGAGAAGCATAAAATAGTATCCGTGTAATGATGTCCTAGTACAAGTGTATGACTTTCAAAAGGAATGGTCCAACCTGAAAGTTGTGAGAGGTTCTATTTGCTGACTTGTAATGATGTGTCCATTTGATTCATACACATGGCACAAGGGGGCAGCAGTGGCAGGGTAGGCAGCTGGTGTCCCAGCAGTCTCGGACGAGCCCAGACTGTACATACAGTCTGGGAGATTTATTGCAACAGGTGTCAAAAACTTACCTATGTTGTATCCTGACCCTAACCCTACAACCAGGAGAATATATGCTGTTCCCCTGGCTGCTGGTAAATGGATTGCTAGCTCAGTTGGGAGAGCAGAGGTTTCCAAAACCAAGGGTCGTGAGTTCAATCCCAGCCTAAGCCCAGGTTTTGTAGTTGCATTGGGCCTGCTGGTTCTAGTGATGAAGTTGCAACAGGTATGGTTACAGGGGAACAAGTTTCATTCATAAATATACATTAGCACATAGGGGAATGCACCAATCAGTGAGGCCACTACCTTATGAGAAAATGATCCAGGATCCTGGATCATTTTAGAGGAGGCATTGCAGTGATTTGATAAGAAATATTGGGCCTGGAAGATCGAGGCTGGTGTCCCAGGCACCCGACAATAAGCTCATTTAACCAAAGGTTTCTTTGAATTGTGTAATGCAAACCATTGTTCTATATCATTCATGTGACATTCATAATTCACAAGAACACAAAGAATTTAGTGATGGATGCCCTGGGAACTCAGAAAATAGACTAGAGATACACTGCAATTTTAGCAGTACAGTAACTAGTAGCTTTGCCAGTAAAGTTTGGGCAATACCATCATATTTACTCCAACATGAAGGGATTTGTCAATATCATACCGGTACACATCTCATAGATACCTTTCAACTATGGACATGCTTACAAATTGTTGAAGTAAATGGTATTCTCTTTGATGCTTTGGCTGGATCCAATTTACGTATACATACTGTTAGAGGGAGACACTTTGAAAACTCAAAACTCTATATATTGTGCTTCTCAGTTGTGCCTAATTTTCACAACAATTTCTGCCTACCTTTCACAGCACCTTGTGTCTACTTTTCACAGCAACTTGTGTCTACCTTTCTCAGGAACTTGTGCCTTTCCTTTCACAACAGCTTGTGCATTCTTTTCACAGCAACTCATGCCTACCTTTTACAGCACCTTATGACCTCTTTTCACATCAACTTGTGCCTTTCTTTTCACAGCACCTTTTGACTTCTTTTCACATCAACTTGTGCCTTTCTTTTCACAACACCTTGTGCCTTCTTTTCACTGCAACTCGTGCCTACTTTTTTCAGTAACTTGTGCCTTTCCTACCACAGCAACCTGTGCCTACTTCTCACAGCAAATTGAGGCCTGTTTCCCGATGCTACTGACGTTACCTAGTGACGTGACGTTACCAAGTAACCTGACGTTGCTTAGTGATGTGATGTTGCATCAAAAGAAGCCAGCTACCTCACTCTCCAAGCAGATTCTCTCATAGGAGCCCACCTCAGACTCTCAACTATTTCAAGTCATTTTCAGGTAATATTTAAGTGGCAATACACTAAATTGGGCATTCTCTTTCCATTTCTTTCTTATAGCGTCAGTGTTTGTTCCTCAACAGATATGCTATTGTGATACTCTTTTTTTTTTGCAGTAAACAATGGCAGATATCAAACAAAAACTTTCTGCCTGTTGCCGTTTGGTTCATCTGTCTGTGGCAAGTACTTGAGCTTATTTCAATGGGTTGGGGACCAGCGACGACCTAATGCCTTTTTAAATATAGGGTAGATATTACTTCATTTGTCTGTAAGATGATGCCAAAGTCTCTAAGTGGGGGTGAGTGCCTTTTGTTCTGTGGGCCTATAAAGAAATGGCATATCCTTGTTGGTCAACAACATGGGGAACAAAAGTAAACAACGGTGACATATCAATCACCGCTCACAGACACACATAAGGTGTACATGTGCCTCTTCTATCCCAGGGCCATCAGTGCAGGACTATACGAGCACTTCCAGTTCCATACCAGGAACATGGAATGCACTCTGCCTGTGTAGACTGAGAGAGAGAGAGAGAGAGAGAGAGAGAGAGAGAGAGAGAGAGAGAGAGAGAGAGAGAGAGAGAGAGAGAGATGGATGGGCAGAGTGCACATTTCTAACAGAGGCAAAAGCAGAAGAACAGAGATAAAACATACCTCTCTACTGTTGAAAATAAATCTCATTGGCCTTGGAAGCACATTGTTAATTCCCAATGAACCAAATAACCTATCAATTGCATCCAAAATTAGAGTTGGTTTGAGCAACTAGAAAGAGCTATTAATTGATGGTGGCAGGGTGATTTTGGTATGGCCAGGAGGTCACGGATAGCACCATGTCGGCTACAAGCCACCAAGGGAATAACAATGATGTACAGGAGGGCTCTGGTAGTATACCTTTCATACTGGTAGGCTCTCCTAGTATAGGAACCAAGTGGAATGCATAACAGTGAGATCTCATAATTATATCCGACCTCCAATAGTCCACTGCACACTATAGGGGTTTTAGCTGCACCGCTCAGTGCGGTGAAAATTGCCCCTATAGAGCCCTTAGTAGTATATTATAACATGGTTATCGAGTTTCGGCATTTATTTGAGTTCTTAAAGTGGATAAAACGAGTTCCCATATATTGGGATACAAGAATCCAAAATGACAGCGGACTGGACATACCTTGACAGTGAGTTAACACCAACGTAAATCCTCCATTTGTGAAGCATATATACCAAATGAAATGATATACATTGGACAGAACATCCTTGAACCCTTATTCTACATCCCTGTCGACTAGATTCCTTGATATTATGTCTGTATTTAATATAAAAAAATTGTAAACTTTCGAAGCAGGCAACTGGCCATGCATCTTCGCCATTACGTTTGTCAACATGACCTTTATAGTCGGCTCAGTTACGGATTCCTCAGCCATGACTGAAGGTATAAGTTTGGTGTATAGCCTATCAACTAGCCACAGGCATTAACTTAATGGAAGTGGAACCATAGCGAACCCGTAAAAAGCAATGCTACTATTACCCCTTCTGCAAGTTCCCACTGTGAGTAAGTTTACACCCGTGAAAGTGGTGCAGCCTGGTGTATAGTGATTGAACTAACCATCTGCTCAGATCAACATGAAACCAAGATGGCGGAAGGCTTTCTCATCCGCTCGTAACAGAAAACAATGGATTCTATCAATTTTAAAGGTAAATACTTAGAATTAATGGTGGAAACCATGTTATAAACGCAATGTGTAATGAATAGACTTGAACTCACGCCTTTCAGGTGCTTTATATAGGCACTCCGCTTCACGTGGTGCCTATATCATCCCCTGAAAGGCATTCGTTCAAGTCTATTCATTATATATTACATTCATATAGGCCTACCTTAGTAGTGGGGCAGTCACACAGGTATCCCATGATGCAGGGATCCGTGCCTTAAGGCATTTATATGGGTAAAGCTGATGCCCTAAGGGCATAGGTAACATATCAAGCTACATTTTAGTCTTACCCCCATTCTCTATCATTGATAGAAGGGTATCTACACAGGGAAATACCAACAAAAAGACAACGATCAGCTAACATTAGCATGAAAAATTAATTTCCTTGCATGGGGGTTAGGTAGGTTTAAAAGTTCAATATCTTATCATTGAAAAAGTTATTACATGTTAGTTTGTATTTTCAGTAGTTTAGAGCGGATTTGGGATTATAGGAGGAGAAATCTAAGGTATAGTAAATGAGATTTTGGATGTCTGGCCTATGTTAATGAATACAATGGAAAGTAATGACAATATGGACCAGAAGTGCTATTGACTAATGCATTGGCCTTCATATACTTCAGAGATGTAAATGATATAGTGAATATCAAAGGTGCAATGAACAATTACATCATCAAGGCCATACACCTATACTGCTCAGGAAGGCATTTCTCAAAATGGTACGACTAGACCCCCTTAAAGTTGTAGTGAGATCCCTCAGTTAAATACTATTACAGCCCTGCATCTAGTGGTCACTAATAATTGCACTGGTATCACCGCCCTACCAAACCCTAAGTAATTACTGCCTTAAGTGCTGATTGTACAGAGTAGTTGTAGTGTGTAACCTACGATCACCCATTCGGATATAGAGGGTTTCAAGTCTTACTGGTTTCTGACTAGTCGTACCATCTTGAGAAATGCCCTCCAGACCTGTGTATAGCCATGTATAGTGTGAGTGTTGTAGTGGTAGTGTGTGCACAGACCATGACCACTTTCTACCTCCAGTTTGTATGGAGATTTTTTCACAAGAAAAGCCCAACCTTGCCTCACATTTTTCTCAATATCTCAAAAACTAGAAAAGATAATAATATGGGGTTTGATGCATTGTATATTAGACATGTTAAGCTTTCCATCGATGGGTCTTGGTATATTGTGACATGATTATTTCCATTTATGGGTAAAACCCCTACACACTATGTATCCACTACGTGCACACAGGAGACCATCTTTATCTCACATTCTGGTGAAATTTCAACCAATGTTGTCTAGCCTTTGTATTACCAGTTAGCGATCAAGGCTTTGGATGTATACTTAGCGTGCATGGTATTGGTGGTTTTCCGAGGAAAATATTTCATGCGATAATCTTCCAGACTCAGATTCAATATTTGCAAGGATTTTGGCATGGTAGAGTATAAAGAGCCCACTCTATCAACCAATCAGATAGTTTCCTTTATTCACTCGATTTAGACCAGTTTAGCTCTACTTAGAACATTGTCACCTATAAGGCGTACCCCAGCACATGTTGATCTAATGATGTTCACAAAGGGTCCATCACTAATACATGAGGGACTATGGTAGTTGATGTGGGAGCTATCCATCACTATTTGATCAGTAAAACACAGAACCCTTGTGGGCTGGTGATAGACAGACAGGGGGGACATAATGCTTGACTTCAAAAGGCAGAAGCCTTGGATGCCTTTTACCAAGTAGGCCCAAGTAGATCTAAGTTTGTTTGCTGAAGAACATTATATAAGACCTAGACTGGTATGTGTCTCTGAGCAGGACTATGTGGTAGTCATAAGGGCATTTCTCCTTAATTAGCAGGACCAGAAAACAGAGAAATACAATCTTTCTACACTATATTTCTAGACCATGTAAGCTTAAACAGACCTTTTCTCTTTTTGTGTATCTAATGTTTCTGTTGTGAGGACAATGACCTATCCTGAAATGCAATCTAACAGATCACACCAAGAAGCACATGTATGGGAGAAGCAGAGATATTAAATCAGGCATATTTCATCCTTATCAGGTCCTATACACACAGACAATGTAATGGAATAACATTCATACTGTGAGGTGCTGGTGGTGGAGTGGATGGATATATAGACAGAGTTGCACGGTAAAGTGTCCAGACGACCATTTTCTGCACACGTGATGTTGTTGTTCCAAACGAGCCCTCCATTTGTTGTTCCAAACGAGCCCGGAGTGGAACTCATTTGTTTCATGGTTTTACAGTGATAATTACAGAAAAAGCTCACATTTATTTAGCCCCCTTGCTCGCTCGGCAATGTTATTGTCGCTATCTTGGATTTTGTAAGGTACCATGCCGCGCATGCGCAAACTCCGGAGCGTTTGGAAAATATCATCATGCAGAATGAGAATCATATTCCACCCGCCTGTACCAGGAATGACTTTCCTGTACAATTCTATAGTAAACTACGTTCTTACAATGAAATAAATATATGTTCTGACCTTTCTTAGCACCAGGGCCATGTACCAGTGTCAAATAAGTGTCATGGACAAGGCTGCTCAAATCAATCTTATGCATTGAACCCACATCTCAAATAAGTATGTGTGCATTAGGGTAAATGGATGCAGCCAAAAGTATTCAGAAAATTGACGATTGCTTTTACACACTTTATGCTAGGAAACACTTCTGGAGCACTTCAATATGTAAAATTAGATACTTTGCCTACAATTTACAGCAAAAAAAGTTTGACGTCAAGACAATATGATATGCTCCAATTGATTATGTTTCTGCATCATCCTCTACTACCTGAATTATTATAATTATGGAAGTGTTTGCCTGAGAATTATGACACTATGCAATCATTTTGAAATTAAATATTCTTGTTGACCTATTTGTTGATAAACATCAATTAAACCCTATAATCAAACTAATCTCAATGGAAAGCACCTCACATCATTTTACAGTGACAACACCAACCAGTCACTGGATGGGACATGACATCTTATGATAGAAAACAAAAATCAAAGGGTCTGTCATATTATTTCATCCTACTCACCAGAACAAATTTATTCTACATTTTTGTAACTAACCCTGCTAGATGCATGTTTCATTGAATGTATAATGCCGGCTTTCATGTATCATAACCGCCAATGGAAAAGATATTGCTGATTGTTTAATGCTTTGTAACAGTAAACCGTACCTCCAAAAGGAAAAATAGCTTGTGACTAATATTCGTGAGACCAATCTAAAATCTGACACAAACCAGGAACAGACCCGACAGTTCAAAGTAATCTGATTCTCCTTCATACAGCCTGTTTTGTGTCCACCATGCCTCCTAGGTCCCTTTAGATAAACAGTGCAAAAATCTTGTATCAGGCTATCAGCTTTGTCTCTCCTAGTTGCTGCAAAGAAGGGTGCATGATAGACCAATAGAGATATAATTGCTGATAACTACAACCAGTGTATTCTCTGAAGGCTGATGTTTGTTACGTACCTCCAAAAGGAAATTGTATAATTTAAATCAAAGCAGTAAATGACTTGCGAAAGTGATGCAGGTCTGAAGTGAGCAGACGATTAACAAGCAGACACATGGCAAACAGACATGGGATGAGCAGATGCGGGGATGCTAACAATATCATTTAGAGCGTGCTTTTTTTTTATCTGTTTTCAGTAATATTCACCCATTTAGAGAGTGAATCCCATTCCTTGAGACCATACATACTTCATAAATGAATAATTGGTGGTCACAGCTGCTCAGCGTGAGCAGGTGGAGGGAGAGTTGCTCAGCGTGAGCAGGTGGAGGGAGAGAGAGAGAAGCCATTAATTCTATAAAAGCCCACCACATACTACCCCAACCACAAGGTCACAGCTGCTCAGCGTGAGCAGGTTTGGAAAGATCTTTTGCTATACTGTAAAACAGGTCCATGACTTATACGCGAAAGACTAGGGTAGTTGATGTGGGAGCTATCCGTCACTATTTGATCAGTGGAACAAAAACCCCTTGTGGACTGGTGATAGACAGACATGGAAGACATGGTGACTGACTTCAAAAGGCAGAAGCCTTGGATGCATTTTACCAAGTAGGCCCCAGTAGACCTAAGTTTGTTTGGCAGTTTATTTATACTGAAGGTGCAAGGTATTGGTCCTACGGTCCTCTTTTCACTTGGCTCCAGTTAGGGCCTTTGATTGACAATATTTCAATTATCAAGTGAGAGAAGCATGATGCTTATTTGGCTTTTCAGCTTGAAGCTTTGGTGTCTACAGATCATTAGGGTATGTGAGGGTAACTTTATCATGCATATAGAAAATCTCAGTACATATAAGATCAATGGTTGAGAGAGGAGGATAAAAAAAAATGACAAGTGGTAATGTTCACAATCATTGATGTAATATAATATATTCCTGAACTGACTAGTTATTTTATTCAAGGGTTACAATTTTAGGCAACCAACCATTATTCACTAAGAGAATACAATGTACCAACGTTATTCATAGTTGAGGCTTTTTGCTTTAATTGAGTATGGCCCTGTGTCAGCCTCTACTATCTGAGTTATTGAATGAGAATGCTTGTCTAAAAATATTTTGCAGCCATTTCAAAACTCAACATTCTTGTTTGCCTTGATATGATATCTCAATGGGAAGTACTTCAAATATTATGAAATAACCAATACTAAAAATAATATGTCACACAAAACCCAACTTCAATCCAAATTCGGTTTGTTGTAAAATTTATCATGCAATAACAAAATAGTGGCGTTGAACTTATATGATGATGAAAATGACTGTGGATGATCAAGAGTTTCGGCCGTGGTGAAATAACCAACATCAAATGAAGTACTGAGAGGTTTCACTCTGTACAGGGAAACCTGAAATATATCTCATACTTATGGCTGTAGTCCTTTTCTCATCATTTTGTAAATATAGAATGACAGTTATGGGGCCGCTTATTTCATTTAAGTTACAAAATTAATTAATATCAACTAACCCTTTTTGATGCATGCATCCTCCAATATATCATACCAGCATTTGTGTATCATACATGCCCATGGAGATCTGATTGGTTCTCATTGATGCTGATTGTTTGATACTTTGTAGCAGCACAAGCAAAGATACTAGACACTAAGAGTCTTGGTATCCGGGTAAAAATAACCTTTGACTAATATTTCCATGAAACTCAGGCAAGTCTAAAATCTGACACACACCAGGTCCAGGGGGGTGTTGCGAAAGGGCAGGAATTCAAAGGTGCTATTCCCAAATGGGAACTGACTACCCTCAGGCAATGACTTCGCCCCTGTTTTGCAGCAAAGTAATAGGTTATAGAATTGATTCTTAAGTTTTCATGAATTGAGGAATGCTTCCCAGTATGACTCACACTAAGAGGATTGATTCTGAGTGTAAGGTGGGATGTTGACCAGTTCTGAGCAGCAGAACAGCCAGGAGTTACGACAGTGAGAATGCGTTTCCGATTCTTTTCGCAATAGCCTCCTACCCGGCAGGTCAAAGTAATCAGAATCTCCTTCATACGGCCTGTTCTGGGTCCACCATGCCTCCTTAGAAGAATATGGATACAATCTGGCATCAGGATAAGGCTATCAGCTTTGCCTGTTGCTCTATCAGTTGCTGCAAAGAGGGCTACATGCCTAATGGCGCAATAAAGATACAGTTGCCGATAGCTAAAACTGATGTATTCTCTATCAAAGCACCACATACCAAACCTTATAATTGACACTGATGCAAGTGAAGTTTTTTTTTATGAATGTAATTGTCAATATTTATGTAAACAGAAAAGGTCATTACATCAGAACTCTTTAAGGAATCTCTTTTTTTTTTAAAAATATGCTTTAGGTTAAATGCTAATTCATGGATTCCGAATCAACTTAAAGTGCCTCTGTCATGATGTAGAACGGTCTTGGTGCACAAATAAATGCTGATAATAATGCCAATGGCCAACGTTACATGCATAGACAGAGCAGGGGGAATTGACTCAGTTTATCAGTTTATGGATATAGCAAAAGGGTGCGAGTGTGCGTCCCCCCAAATGGCTTCCAAGGCAGCAGACTGGGGGTCAGTGGATCCGGGGTGGGACATGTAAAGGTTGAATTTAGGTATGGCAAACAGAGGGCTCTGTGCTACAACCCTTTAACCTATTAAGGACTACGTGTTTACACATGGGGTTGGAGTGTTGGTCCCCTGACCAACCCATGAGGCCTTAGCCACTTCACGGCCTTGGCCTCGTTGGTTGGTCAGGGGACCAACACTCCAACCCCATGTGTAAACACGTAGTTCTATCATTGTCTCACATTATCTGAATATAACAAACCTACAGATGTTCTTGAATTCCCCATTCAATAGCTATATCATGTATTTGAATTAAAGTATCTGCTGGGAGAGTGAGGGAATGACATCATCACAATGCGTGGGTCTGACCAACACCATGAACGTTGGTCCACTGTTTCTTATGGGAACTGCACTGCGGACTATGATAGAACCACTGATACATTGATACATCATGTCATTGGCCATCATGGCATGGCAATAAACCCCTGCCGATTAATTCGCCGGTGCTGCATCCGTGCATCATGGTGACCCTAAAGGCTTGATGCACAGGGTTCGCATGATGCACCAATGCAGTACTTCCGAGACAACACTGTAATGGTGCATCATGTCAAAACCTAATAAGCACATCAAATACGCTGGCAGATCCAAATGGTTAATTTCAAAATATTCCGGCCCAGTGTAGGAAACAATATTGAGTCGCTAATTGTGGCTGCTTATGCGCAAAATACTGACTTAGGTCACGATGAATCAACAGAAATGACGCACCAGGCAGCTTAATTCGTTTAGCTTGAAAAGTCCTTTCCCAAGTGGAGTTCAAACGCTGGTCCTCACATTTTAAGCAGAGATACTGATCCTCAGAGCACAGTGCTTAACACACCAACACAACTCCCCCCTGGTCATGTCCCCCCTGGACATCTCCCCCCCCCCATATGACATTTCCCCCCTTAGGACATTTCCCCCCAGGACATCTCCCCCATAGGACATTTGAAATATGTATGGCCTATATGAGGCACCCTCAGGGGCTCTCATCCCTCAAATGGCTCTTAACCCTTAAACAGGTTTCTGTTTGAGGGTTAAGAGGAACCAGGGGATCTTATCCCTCAAACATGTTTTTTAAGCTTCAAACACTCTTATACCTCAAATGCTTCTATCCCTCAAATGCTCTTATCTCTCAAATGACCAAATACTGGAGAAGTGAGTACCATGATCTACCTAACAGTTATTATAGGCCTTAGATAGCAGACCTGGGTGTGTGGAGTATTTAATGCCTATTTTTCTTTCATACCGGTATTGTTTCTCTCTATTGTTATTATAACCCCTAAGGAACATTAGTTTGGGTACTCCTTGGGGGTTTATCTGGTACCCTATATTTTTCTTTGTCTGTCATGTCTACTACTACAAGAGTGAATGAATTTCTTGATTACGAGGGGTTTAAGTTAGTACATCTGAACACGCGGAGTATGTATAATAAACGCCAGGAAATATTTGATCAATTAGAGGGAACTGATATTGTCACAATGAGTGAAACCTGGCTTCATGAAGATTATAATGATGATATGATAAACTGGGAGGGGATGAATTTATTCAGATTGGATAGGAAAAAGAAAAAAGGTGGTGGGTTAGCAGTATATATTAGAGATGATATCTGTGCTAGCATTGAAGTTGTAAATAATTTAAGCTGTTCAAATAAAGATATTGAATGCCTAGTGATTGATATGAAATTTGATGTGAAAGTGACCATAAGGATTGTCACACTGTATAGGCCACCTAGTGGCAAAATGGATCGATTTTTTGATCATTTGTTGAACCTAATGCAGTCTGGTGAGAGGGAGAAAGTTGAGCAGTGGGTCCTGGGTGACATCAATATCAATACTTTAAGGGAACAGTTGCCTAGTGCAAATAGGTTAATTGACATGTGTCGTTTTGAAGGGTATCATAAATTGATAAATAAGTTTACGAGGCCATACAAAAAATTATTATCTTGTCTAGACAACATATTAACAAACTATAATGGAGATGATGTCGTATCCGGAGTTTTGAATTTTCTGGTTAGTGACCATCTTCCAGTCTTTGTTGCTAAATGCAAAACTAAAGTTGTGTATACAAAAAAGAAAATCTGGGTGCGTCAATACAGACATTTTAATGAAGATCTTTTCAAGGACTGGTTAGCCCAACTTGATTGGGATGGTTTTTATGAGAGCAAAGATCCTGATATTTGTTGGAACTTGATACATGATCATATTGTTGATTATCTAGATTCTAATTGTCCATGGCAATTGATTGAAACTGTAGATAGAAGACGTAGATGGATGACTGAGGAAATTATGAGTCTCATCCATGAGCGAGAAAATTTTGTTGACAGATTTCTTAGAACTAAAAATGAAATTTTCCTCAATCGTGCCAGGTCCCTGCGTTGTAGGATCAATAAATCCATAAAGTATTCGAAAGCACATCAGGTATCCTTGGCTTTAGAAGATAGCAAAAAAAAGAAGTTTTGGAGAATAGTAAATGGTATTTTAAAACCTGAGGTAGAAATTGCTCCACCAGAAGTGTTTAATGAGAATGGTTTTTTGTGTTCAGAACAGGAGTCTGTTGATTATATGAATACTTATTTCTCAAACATTGGTAGTGTATTGTCTGAGAAGTTGACTTTGAAAGGATTCCCCGAGCGTATTATTTTTGAAGAACCTGCTGACTGTACTAGTAATGAGTTGAAAGTTGATAAGATATTAGTTGGACTGTTATTTGATGAAATTAATGTAAATAAAACTTCTGGAATGGAAGGAATTAGATGTGACATACTCAAGCTGGCGCTTAAGGAGATGGTTGTCCCATGACTAGATTATTCCAGTTAAGCTTTGATACAGGTATTTTCCCTGAAAGGTGGAAGACTGCTAGGGTCAATCCTATACCTAAAAAGGGCAATGAAAAATTGGTTAAAAACTGGAGACCAATATCCTTGTTACCAGTCCCATCAAAGATTATAGAAAAGTTGATGCACATTCATCTTAGTGATATACTCGAAAAAAATAATATTCTGTCACCGTACCAGTTTGGATATAAGAGAAGTGTTGGAACAGGTGATGCCATATTCAAATTGTTAAATGATTTATATGAAAACAGAGATAGGGGTCATTTAACAGTTGCCTGTTTCTTGGATCTAACCAAAGCGTTTGATTGTGTACATCATTCATATTTAGTTGAAGTGCTTGGAAAACTAGGTTTATCAGACAATTTATTGAATTGGTTTAATGTCTTATTTAAATGGAAGAAGCCAGTTTATTAGGATTGGTAGTTTCACTTCTAAACAAGAGTTTGTTAAATGGGGCTGTGTACAAATGATGTCATGCTTTTTTTGACCATTTTTGACCCCACCTCCCCCCTTGTCATGTTTCATCATATAACACTTGACCCCCCCCTTAACATGACGTCATGCAGAGATACCCCCCCCCCCCGCCCAAAGTGCATGAATAGTGTACAGCCTAGATAAACAAATTGAAACGGTTCAAAGGGAAATAATGGGTGTGAATTGGCAATCAAGGATACATGTAACATAAAACAGATGAACTAGCACTGATCAACAATATTAATAAACAGAAAAACATGCCGAACACTGTCAGCATCAGCTTATGAGTCCCTATATGTGGATTGAATTTCCATGCCTTATACACAGAGTACTATGCCTATGGTATTGATCATACACAAGTATTTCCTGTCACAAAATATCCTGAAAAAAAAATCCTGTCTAGATCAATAGTCTAATACAAGATAAAAGAAAAGGATCAAATTGTCAGAAGACCATCAATTGCAATCAGACATACAAAGCAGTCAGTTTTTACTGTAGAACCTGCATATAAGGCAAAGGAGAGTAAGGTTGTTTGTTTCCAAGGGAGAAATGATTTTGACACCTCAAGGTGGGGGAGGGGTCAAAAAGATGTTATGCCTTTTCAGTAGGAAAGCCTGTGAATTATTGTAGAACAAGGGGAGTGACCAGGGATATTGCAACCTGTCCAAAGGGAAGGGGTCAGAAAATTTTCTGCACCTCTGCATGGAAATCTGCTGCACCCCTCGCAGTCCATAAAACATATGGGACCAAGGCCATTGCTGTGAAAATTGCTGCCGGGCCTGCAGAAATGACCAGTCTGTGGACCGAATGACTGACTGTAATCTCAAGACCTTGTGTTCTTGAGGAATCTGGTACTGCCAAAATCAGTCCGAGCCTGCAGAACATTAATGTCTGCAGGACAGAATGGCCCGTTGATAAGTAATGAGAAATCCTTAAGTTACCAATGGGTTTTTGAATTGTGAAATATATCATATAGAATAGAATTTGGGTCATTTTGAAGCTTTCTACCAAATTCTCATGGTCAGGGAGCTTCTTACCTGCAGGGATCAACCTATACATGGGGTCCTATGTATGGTAAAACGTGTCCAACTAAAAGGGTATTTCAAAGTGTAAAGGGGCCTGGGTTAGAGGTAGGCTAGAGTAGGCCTAGTCAACCAACATTGACATTGATGGGAGTGATACACTTTGAGTGGGATGTCTGGGGAAAGCATGCCTGTATTGGTATTTCATATCAGATGAATGCATTAAACTTCCCTACCTTTACAAATCTTTTTTTCTTGTTAAAACTTGTGATTTTTTGATGACATGATGTCATACAGCCCATGACCCCCCTCCCCCCTTGTCATGCTTGGTCATGGGGAGTGGGACCCCCCTCCCCCCCTCCTGCATGACGTCATTTGTACACAGCCCCAATTTGGTGTCCCTCAAGGCTCTGTTTTGGGGCCGTTGTTGTTTAATTTGTACATAAATGATGTGACCTTTAACTTACATGATTGTAACTATCTGCTATATGCTGATGATCTGGTTGTATATACTTCAGGTTGTCAATCTAACAGAATTGGACAAAAAATTCAAACTGTTATGAATAGGTTAGAATCTTGGTTTATTTCAAAGCGGTTGACTGTGAATGCTGATAAATCCAAGGTAGTCTGGTTTGGCAGTACTTATAAGCTGAAACATGCTGTGTATGTACCCATCATGCTAGGTGGAAATAAATTAGAAAGAGTGTGTCATTATAGCTATCTAGGCTTGAAATTGGATGGAGCCTTAAGCTTTGAATTGGCCATGAAGGATTTGAATTCCACGATCAGTCATAAACTATTTAGGTTTAGCAAATTTAGGTGTGAGTTATCTGAAGCTGCTGCCATTAGGATCTATAAAACTACTATATTATCATTGTTTGATTATGCCTGTTTTGTGCATGAAGGTGCCAATGATACATATTTAAAGAAATTAGATCGATTGCAACTTAGAGGTTTAAAAATTTGTTTCAAGGGTAAGCAGTTGACCGAAGAAGAAATGTATATTCTGTCAGGAATCCCTACATTAAAAGTAAGGAGAGATAAACTCTTATTGACTTTCTTGTATAAGCTGTCAAAAAATCCGGAATGGATAGATGAGGAAGTAAGAAGACCAGGTATGAGATCTGAAGAGAAAGTACATTTTAAAGCGTTCAAGGCTAGGAATCCCGGCTACAACAAATCACCTATGTATAGGGGCAGCCTGATGTGGAACAACTTGAGCAGTTGGCACCAGCTTAGTAAGGACAAACTTGTCTTCAAGACATGAATATTGACAATATCGGATTTTAGTAAACCTATCAAGAGACCAGGTGATGATTAGCTACTTAAGGGAGCTGTTGTATTGACTACACCTTTAAGTGTTGACTGGGAGCTGTTGTTTCTGACTACACCCAGTTCAACAAGGGGCGCTGTTGTTTTTGACTACATCCCTCAGCTATGATACATTCCATTATAGGTCTTTTTTTCTGCAAAGTAAAAGTTTATCGATGTTAAGCATATTGCTCCAGACACAAATTTCAAATTTCAGAATTAACACCCCTGATTCCATATACCCCAAGTAAGACTTAAGCTCCACTATTGCTTACAATACTTAGTAGACATGTTTGTTCGCTCTTTTTGTATATAGTACATACATTGTTCTTCTTATTATTCATCACATCTTGTACATTCATCTTGTCTCATAATGTGTAAACAACTTAACAGAAACATTTAACAATGAGGAATCACCTTATTACTTGTTACCACTTTTTATACATCGTGTTCAGTAATAAAAACCTTTTCAACCTCAAAAAATAAAAAATGGAGAAGTGAACCCCAGGAGCAGGCCAGTGACATCCCAGAATGATCACACGCCAGCTGCCCCTTGTTTCCAGTGATAATGGAATTCAAAAGATTAGGAACCAATAGAACTCCAAGCTCTAATAGAACTAGAACGCCTACAAAGACTTCTCCCTGGAACCCATTGCTCCTATGGGTTGACTTCTCCCTGGTAAGCAGTTCTCCGATGAGTTGACTTCTCCCTGGTAAGCAGTTCTCCGATGAGTTGACTTCTCCCTGGTAAGCAGTTCTCCTATGGGTTGACCTCTCCCTGGTAACCAGTTCTCCTATGGGTTGACTTCTCCCTGGTAACCAGTTCTCCTATGGGTTGACCTCTCCCTGGTACCCTGTTCTCCTATGGGTTGACTTCTCCCTGGTAACCAGTTCTCCTATGGGCTGACCTCTCCCTGGTACCCTGTTCTCCTATGGGTTGACTTCTCCCTGGTAACCAGTTCTCCTATGGGTTGACCTCTCCCTGGTAACCAGTTCTCCTATGGGTTCACTTCTCCCTGGTACCCAGTTCTCCTATGGGTTCACTTCTCCCTGGTAACCCTGTTTTCCTATGGGTTCACTTCTCCCTGGTAAGCAGTTCTCCTATAGGTTGACCTCTCCCTGGTACCCTGTTCTCCTATGGGTTAACTTCTCCCTGTTACCCTGATCTCCTATGGGTTCACTTCTCCCTGGTAAGCAGTTCTCCTATGGGTTGACCTCTCCCTGGTACCCTGTTCTCCTATGGGTTGACCTCTCCCTGGTACCCTGTTCTCCTATGGGTTCACTTCTCCCTGGTACGCAGTTCTCCTATGGGGTCACTTCTCCCTGGCACTTGATTTTTTGGGGTTGACTTCTCCCTGGTACTCTCTTCTCTTGGGGTTGACTTCTCCCAGGTACTCACTTTTCCTGGGGTTCACTTCTCCCTGGTACTAACTTCTCTTGGGGTTCACTTCTCCCTGGTACTAACTTCTCTTGGGGTTCACTTCTCCATGGTACTCACTTCTCCAGTTACCAAATGATCTTATCTCTCCAATTAAGAGCCTGATTAAAGGTAATTACTTCCCGAATTGAAGCATGAGATGTGTATTCTCTAGCCCCACTCTAATGGAAGGATATAGAGATAGATGGAGGTAGGTAATGTAAGTTGCATAGAATTAGGGAATATAGGAGTGGGAGAATAAGGGGGAATGTGCAGTGTTGGAAGCAGTAAGGAGGGAAGATAATGGAACAATTAACAGATTAATCAGTATTCCTTTTCCAGTTTTCCTCAAGACCCTTAATAATATATTGGTCACTCATTGGCCATTATGTGGCTATGCCCCCTAGTGGCACTGGTCATGTGTCACACATAGTAGTATCCAGAATTTTTAAGTGTAATTGGCTGTGAAGTGTAATATCACTAGAAAAAAAACCTCATATAACTCACATCAGCTTTATGTAAAAAAATCATCAATTTCACATAAACAGATATCATTTGGATAAGCAGGGATGCTGCCTTAAACCTTCAGCAGTCAGCACAACCCCATTTATAAATACTATAGCTTCCCCCATTTCCCAACAGCCCCACTCCCCTCTCTTTCCTCACTCTCTCCGTCCCCTTCTGTCCTTTCCCATACTAGCCCATTCCCCTTCCTCCTGACTCCTTATTCCCTCTGAGGGATAAGAGCATTTGAGGGATAAGAGCGTTTGAGGCTTAAGAGACATGCTTAAGGCTAGGATTCGCTGATTGCTCTTAACCCTCAAACGGAAACCTGTATGAGGGTTAAGAGCCATTTGAGGGATAAGAGCCCCGCACCCCCCATGAAGTTTGGACACTTCTATAGGTGCAGCTGATTTCATCATAGCCTACAAAGCCGTGTCACACAGCTGGCATTTCCTGCACAGCATTTTTTTTTTGCTGAGGTTGCTTTGTTGTATGTGTAAAAAGTGTAAGAGGGAAAAAGATTGCCACACCGAAAGTGCCAACAATGAACCAAAGGCTCTCAACATCCATCATTGTAAACTTGTGTTGTGGCATTCATGAAAAGAAAAACAGAAAACCAGCAGATAGTGCAGAGTTGCATTCGGATCAAAGCAATATTTATGTAGTCTGTAGGTGATGCTAAGTGAGTGGCTATAGTTCCTTTTGCCTCTTTGTCTTATATGAAATGGCATGGCCTTGTTAGTCAACAATATGGAAGGCATAGGTAAACAATCTCTGCTCACAGTGCCAGATGCTTTATATCTGGTTTTCCTCTACACCATTGCCATCAGTACGGAACAACTCGAGTACTTCTGATTCTACGGAGGGAGCATTTTCTTGCACTCTGTCTGTGTATACCAATAATAAGTGTACATAAAACACTTTAATTAAGAGAGAGAGAGAGAGAGAGAGAGAGAGAGAGAGAGAGAGAGAACACAGAGAGAGACAGAGACAGAGAGAGACAGAGAGAGAGACAGAGAGACAGATAGACAGAGAGAGACAGAGAGAGAGGGAGATATTGAGAGACAGAGATACAGGCACAGGCTCTATAACCATAAACAGGCAGTTAGGCTGAGAAATAAAGGGAAGGAGATGAATTTATAGAGACAGACAGCAGGAACAGGGAGGGGGGGGGGGAAGATGCACATAGACAAAGTGGTAAAGACAGATACATAAAGACATGGAGAGAGTGTGGAGGCCTATCACAGAGACAAATGCACAAGGTGAGACACAAAAACAGATACATGTGTATTACAATAGTTGTTCTGGGAGCTATCTATCACTATGTGATCAGTAGAACACAGCTCCCCCCCCCCCCTGTGTACTGATGATAGACATGGGAGACATGGTACTTGACTTCAAAAGACAGAAGCCTTGAAAGCATTTTACCAAGTAGGCCCCAGTAGGCCCAACTTTGTTGGGTGAAGAACATTATTTAAGACCTAGACTGCTTAAACTCTGCGACCAGGACCACTTGGCAGTCAGACGGGAAATCGTCAATGATTAGCAATTGCCCTCAGGATCAAATAAAACAGAAATGATTACAAACTTCCGGGGGGGGGGGGCGTTACACAAACAGCGATTATGGCATTATGATCATCATAACGATCAAAGTGCATTACAGAAATAAAAAAAAATCGTTGGTAACAATTATTATAGATTATGTATAAATCAGGTTAGGCAATAACCAGAGTCTAGGAAATTGATGGATGAGGTCTAGAATGACCAGGAAATTAATATGTGTGTTTGGGAATAAAGAGATGAAGTCAAGAAAATAAGAGGGGAGGTCAGATATGATGAGATGAAGTCAGGAAATTATTAAGTGAGGTTGAAAATTATTTTATAAAGTCAGGAAATTAATAAGTGATGGGGGTAGTCATTCTAGACCTCCCTCATTAATTTTCTAACTTCATTTCATTATTCCCAATCTTACTCATAATTTCCTGACTTCATCAAATAATTCCTAACATCACATATTAATTTCCTGTCTTCCTCAAACAATTCCAGACATCACATTAATTTTCTGACTTCTTCAAATAATATATCGACATCACACATTATTTTCCTAACTTATTGTTCTTGACTTTATCTATTTATTTCCTGACTTCATCTTAGTATTTCCACCTTTATTGGTAATTTCTGACCTATTGATCAGTGAGACCATATAACAATAAATATTGTTATAAAGATGAACACAGATCTTTATAAAGATGAACACAGAGATTTGGTTATAAAGGTGCACACAAAAGTGATGTTTTCTACCAGAAGTCTCATTTTTACACACTTAAGCCTGAAATCCACTGGTCAAATCAAAGTTATGACAACGACTAGCATTATTATATGCATTAGCTATTGTGTAACTGTTCCTCAGAATTAATTTTATTATAATTGTACTTACAAAGAGGAAATAAAGCAACGATGAATCATTGTTTATGTAACGCCCCCTGGACTATATTTCTGGTTTATGCAAACTAAAACAAACCACTCTTTTATTCTTTATGTCATTGTTACTGTTTGGAGGACAATGGCCTATCCTGGACTGCAATACAACACATCACACCAAAATAGCAATGGTTTATGTGGTAGAAGCAGAAGCAAAGGTATTAGATCAGAAATATTTCATCTTTATCAGTTCCCATACACACACAGGCAGCATAATATGTGACAAGATTCCCACTGTGAGGCGCTGGTGTAGGTGTGGAGGGGTATATTATGTATTGACCCCTTTCAGCACAAGGGTCAAATAAGAACCATGGACAGGGCTGCTCAAATCAGCATTTAAATTCTACCTCAAATAAGCACATGGGTACTGATATCAATGAGGCACGGGGGCATAAAGTAAAAAGTTAAGTGAATGGATTCACTACATAGTGCAAAACCATTTAGAAATTTGAAGATTACTTTTACAAGTTTTAAATGCTGGGAAACATTTCAGGAACATTTCATTATGTTAAATTACATACAACTCTATTTTCCTGCATATAGGCTCGGGCTTATATAAGCAAGTACCAGATTGACCAGGCTAATACACGGGGCAGGCGTCAAACTTGAAATTTAATTGATCCAGATTGCTGTCATTGCAACCTATACATGGGGCAGGCTTATAGACCAATAATCAGTGTTTCACCCAGGTTTATACATGGGCTAGGGAAATGGATGGGGCCTGCCGTATACACGGGAAAATTAGGTATGTCTACAATTTACAGGAAAAGAATTTTGATGTCAAAATAGCATAACAGATGCATTTAATTTCATAATCATAAAATAATCCAATTGATTTCTGCACCTTCCTCTACTACATGGATTATCAAATGGGAAAGTTTGATTCAAATTATGCAATCATTTTGAGATTCAATATTCTTGTTGAACTTGTTGCTGATGAACATTAACTAAGGCCTATACACCTTTTTTAGTGGGAAGTGCCTCACATAACTTTGAAATGACCAACATCAGCCAGTCAACAGGAGGAACTTCATGTTGTGGAAGGAAAACACAACAATCGGAATCAGAAACGTATCTTATATGTATGACATGTCATCATGAAGACCATAAGGCCCGTCATATTTCATCCTTGTCATACAATAGAAACATTTGATATCAAGTAAACCTGCTGCTTGCATCATTGAATGTATCATGCCATCATTCATGAATCATAGCGGCGAATGGAGATATGAAAGGTGTGCATTGACAACGATTGTTTGATACTTTGTAACAGCACAAGCAAGGATGCCGGACACTAAGTTTCTTGATACAAGGACTTTTGACTGACATCTGTGAGACTGGAGACTAAAATCTGACATGAACCAGGAACATGCCCAGCTGCTCAAAGTAATCAGATTCTCCTTCATACAGCCTGTTCTGTGTCCACCATGCCTCCTTAGGCCTTCAGAAATACACTGACAAGATCTTATATCAGGGTCAGGTTATCAGCTTTGTCTGTAGCTGTATCTCTGCAAAGAGGACCATATGCAATAATGGTGTACTGCAATAAAGATACAGATGTGGATATCTTTAACCAATATGTTCTCTAACAAAGCACCACATACCAAACCTCTCCAATTGACACTGATGCAAGTGAAAATTTTCATGAATGTAATTGTCAATGTTAATGTAAACAAAATTGCAAAGGTCCTTAGATTAGACACTTTTAACGTACTCCCCTTTTTTGGCAATATATACTGATATGTGGATTTTGGGATTCCGATTCTACTTAAAGTGCATCTGTCATGAAGAGGAATAGTATTTGCATACAAATAAACCCTAACAATAACCCCATGGCCCATGTAGTATACATAGACAGCAGCGAGAGTTGAATCAGTTTATACCCAGAGCCAGAGGAAGTGGATGTGTCTCCCCCCCCCCAAGTGGCTTCCAGGACAGCAGACTATATGTCAGTGGATACAGGGTGGATCGGGTAGCAAATTCCAAACTGGCTAGGGCATAAAGTAAAAAATGTGCTATTAAACCCATTAAGAGCCAGTGTCATATCAATAAATCTTATCTAACGATTTTGGCTTGGACAGTGCTTTTTTCTTATAACACATGGTGCGATATCCAGCCATAACTGCACTCTGAGACCTTTTCTTCGTCTTCAGGAAGGCGCTGGTTTGAACCTGGACATTGGAGGAGTATACAAAGTCAACCTCTCCATAAATTTCCAGTTAAAACTGTTCAGGGTTCTATGGGGAATTGATCCCCGGCCGCTGTGGCAGGAGACGAGCTCGCTGTCCACTATACCAAGCCGACCGGTACTAGAAACCAATGTACATGAAGGATTTGAATAATTTTTCCAACATACCTGATATTTACACACCTCATTAGCATAGAATCCAATGGTGCCAGGTGGAGTTATTAACAGGGAAACCTCCTTAGATATCCTAGATGAACATGCCATGCCTAATTTCTCCATTTTCTTCAAAATAAATAAGAATCCAATGATTTTCCATAGCGATACGTCTTGGCTCCCACCATTGCAGCTTGCTGACCCAGTTCTTCAGCCGAAAGTCAGGTTACATCTGGGCACCTACCCGCTTCGCTAAACAAGACGGAATGGCCATGTGCGTTGGATCGGTATGTAAAATCATTGGATTCTCATTTATTTCGAAGAAAATGAAGACAAAATGTAGGCGAACACCAACTAGAGATCGTACATTTGTCAGTGTTAGAAGTACAGGACTTGACATGCTTGGATTCTACCCAAAAAATGTGTGTAAAGGTAGAGGAATGTCGGGCAGAGTGACAACATGGCCACGACGGCTTGGCAAACCATGCGGATCGAATGCACTTACAAAATGCACTTACAAAATGTCTTCCCCTACATTAACTACAGGGTTCTAAGGTAAGAAATTCATACATAATGGAGATAAATGTTAGATAAACCCATTAATCAATGTTATGAGACAGCACTCATGGGTTTATGGTTAAATATTCTGGGCGGGTCGTGGAATATTGAACCATAAACCCACTTGTGCTGTCTCATAACATTTTTTAAACACTACATACCCCTTGGTTGTCATGAGATGGGAATGCACCACCGTGAGTAACTCACCAAGACTGCATCTATACATTTTGTTCACTGGCATGTCCACTTATAAGCATTGGCGAGTAGAGTAAAAGACCCGATTTCCAGACAGTTAGTGATTGTCTGCTGATTTCTACCTGAGTGAATGCCTGATTAGCCCCATCTTCTATGATAAGGGTACCTATCTGTTCTAAACATGTATTAGAATGGTTTATCTCATTGTGAATTATGCGTATTTTAATATGTCACAATGACCCCTAATTCCAGACACAGGCCCCTAATTCCGGACAGTGAAATTATCCATTGGATAAAATGTAAAATAAGAAGATTTTCTTTGGAATTTATCATGCCACAAGATCATGTGTACCAACACCATCCTCGTGTTCAACATACATCATTTATGGGCAGTATTAATGGGGGGTTTGGGGCCTCAAAAGAAATATTCAGATCTGGTTACAAGAATATTGCTGTCAATGCAGTATTGGTCATTTGTGAATTAATCGAAGATGTTACTGATATAAGATTGTACTCATATGATGGACAGGCATACTATAACAAACATACAAGCAGTATAGCAAATTCAAAGTAGTATTTATCTTTATACCACTATTCTGGCACCTCCCTTACTGTTATGCCCTCCTCTACCAGTGCCTTACCAGAGCATATACTAACATGTGCTTTTTTTTTGATTTTTGGATATACATTTTCGAGGTCAAGTTGGACTTTTGGGAAAGTGCTGGGAGACAAAGAAAGTCAGTCTCACCATTGTTTCATATTGAATAATCGTGCCAACTCGTAGGAGAATTGAACCCCGGCCACAGTTGAGCTGGGTGGAAGACGCAGAGAATGGCCATGTGCGACTCCCTTACAATCGAAAAATCAATGGATTCTCTTTTAGCATGTATATATTGGAGACATTGTGCATGCCTTCATCATCTTGGATCATATACTTGTTGGGATTTTAATATTATAACATGACAAGCTTGGAATCAAGATGAAAAATGGGAGCTGCTCCTTCGGCTCGTGCAATATTCCTCAATATCCAAACCTCGGGCTCTCATATTTATGCTAAATTGCATTAATATATAAGGGGGTGTCCGGAAGTAAGTGCCCCTCATTGGTAGGATGGTCTAAATGTAAAGGCATTCATGAAATGTAAATGAATTAATTACAATGTCAAAGTTCCTTCAGAGTACTCAATTTATGATTCATATGGATGTATTTATACTGATAGTTTGAACTACAATAGCAGTTTAGACAGCGTATTATTCCATATAACTGATACTTAAGGTTTACCTGGGTGGTTAGTGACCACCACTTTATCCATTCATCTGAACCTCAGCACAGGGTAATCACACTTTTACCCACATTTTCCGAGGAAAACCTATAATTTCTGAAGTTGTTATGTGAGGACACATGTGAATATGTTGTTTAGCACTAATTGATTTGTAATCAATCAGATATTGATTGCCCCAATCACTGTGCTAGCCAGGGTGTCCGGAATTTGGGCCTGTCCAGAATTAAGGCCCACTACTCTACACTTGTCAGTTTCATTAGGTAATAATGACAAGTCTGTAGGCCAATATGATACATAAAATGCAGTGCTTACTCAGCATGTCTTCATCTATGCATCATGACAACATGCTGGATATATGCACTATTTACCTGTAGGGATGTAGAGAGCTCTGTGCTTTTTGGTCAAGGTACTGCAGAGGCAGGGGAGTACAGAAGGTACATAGAGAGGGAAGGAAGCCCCGGTAGCGGTTTTCCCCCTCACCCCTCCTCATAGATGCGGTCATTCGTCTCATAGATTCGATCATTCATAGATTCGGTCACTGCTGTGTCAGGCAAGCAGCATATAAATACCTGTCTAGCTGTTTGGACAAGCAGCTTTTAAAAAAGAAAGGACTTGTTGTCCGCGAACCACAGAAATGTCTGCTAACTTTTAAGTACTATTAGTGGACGTAAAATCAACCAAACCAAACCAAACATAGAGAGGGGTGGGGTAGTTCAGGCTGGGAGTACTGAGAGCAGACAGTCAGGCACTGGGGCTGATACAGGAGCAGCTCCCACTGTATGTGGTAGTACCGGTAGAATCGTTCAATGATGTGCAGCTCCTGCTACAAGTAGCACCAGTGCTTGTTGGCCTAGGCACTGTCTGTTTTACTACCAACAGCCTGGAGCTGCAGCTATAACCCTGGAGGAAGGAGGATGAGCTATAACCACTGACTAACTGCTGTGTACAGGAGTAAGTAGTACATGAGGAGGGCCCTGGAGCCATCCCAGACACTCCCCAGTCACTCAATGTGTGTGTCACTCAGTGACTGCTGTAGGGGTGAGGAGCAGCTAGGTGTGAGGAGAGCAGCTCAGTGTGAGGAGAGCAGCTCAGTGTGAGGAGCAGCTCAATTTGAGGGTAGCAGCTCAGTGTGAGGAGGTGGAGGCAGTGATCAACTCCCCTACTGCTGCTACACCGACTGCTGTGGTGTCCCGGGACGGCACCAACTTCTCACAACTGCTCAGTCAGTGGGTGGAGACTGGAAGCTAACTGTTGCTCATCTGAGGCCAGTTGGGGCTTTCCCATTTGGGCGTACACATCATATGGGAGCTAGGCAAGAATTATTGCTACTGAACATGCTCAGTATGGCATAGTTGTGTTAGATGTGGAGAGTTATGAAAACTTTAGCAGGCATCTATTGGCGAATTTGGCTAGATGTGAAACTGTAAGGAGAGCATCAATGGAAGAATCTGAGGAGAACTTAACAGGATTCTGGCACTGGAATTTAAGCAGTGGTATCAGTTTTGACCATAATATGCTTTAATTCAAGCATAATTTGCTTCTCTGTCTCTGATGTAGCCTTGATCAATGGTGCCTCAATTGGGGCCTGCCATGGGTCAGTGCCTGAAGCCGTTCCTATTTACAGAGCCACTCAACGAACACTGATCTGCTAAAGTGACTGGGAAATATCTATTATGGCTAGAACTTAAGGGAGGATATATCCCAGTTATGAAGAGTGCTTGGTCAAGTAAGTAAGTAGACCTGTTCTGATTATTTAGGATATATCATGTTGGGCTGTCTTCATTTAGTAGTCAGATATCTGAATGAGTTATACATAGTTAGATATACACATAAACCACAGGAATATCATCTGAAGTATCTATCATAGCTCACAGAATCACAGACAGTCTATCTTTATCGACACATAAGTATTGGCATTGAAGGACCGTTAGAAACAGGAGCACCATTAAACCAGTGCTACATTAGGGGTTGAAAACTCTGATATGATGAGCCACTATAGTACTGTGGTACCCTACCGCCACTGCTGCTGTTACCAGTGACTGAGTCATACTGAAGGATTTACCTGTGTGTCTTTGCATGGAAATACCATTAAACCAGAACTACAAACAGGAGCAAAGCTAACATGGGCTATTGAGTAGATAAAACATATATTGGTTAAATAGTAGATGCCCCATTGCATTCCTTGTGCTAGACCCCCCCCCACCATATGGAACTCAGCTATTGATAACAATGATAAAGCGTGGTGCTCCTTGGTAGACATATTAAGTGTCATATCACTACTTTTATTTTTTCTACTACAGCTATTCCTGCTAGAATGTAGCATTTAGAGCCTTAGCAATGAAACAAGTACATTTGGTAACTGGACTTTTGCAATAGGGGACTGCTAATCACTGATGGGCTTCTTATCTTGAGCTTCAGTAGAATTGGCATCACTACTAAAACTATTGCCCTCCTTACTAAAGCTGTCAAAAGTCCAGGTTACTTTGACTCATTCATCCAGGCACCACACCTGCGTCATCTATTGTGAATGTGGTACAGGAAGGCCCTGGAGGGTAGGTTACAAGTTGCTAGAGCTAGCTCTTCAGCCACATATATAGAGCAGCTTACCTGAGCTGCTATTATTGCTCATATTGCTGAGCTACTACGGTTCTACCAAATCCCATGTACTTGATGGCATAAAATGTGCTTATGCATAGCATTAACTTACTATTGTCTTTGCTGTTGCTGGTGAGTAGACTCTCCAGCACTGTATTGGTGATTCATGACATTGAAAGAGCATTACGCCTAGCTGTGACTTGCATACAACACCAAAGACAACATTGTTTTTTTTTACTATCCCGAACTTGGCCTGGTACAGGTGGAATGAACTGCTAATTGTGGTCAGTTCTGTGTGTCAGGTTAAAGTGTCACAGCCACCACCAGATGTCAGCTGTCTCTTGTCTGATGAGAATAAGTTGACACTAAACTCTTTACAGATCTAGGCCCGTGTTAGTTTTAAATATGTTAGCCCAGGTAGGACATCATCGCATTTGGTAATCATGATTATCCTTTTTAAATAGCTCCCCTTAAATCTACTGACATTAGATGATTCATCCCTTGAATGGAGAAGGTAAGATCAAATGGTGTCTTTCCATATTTCTACCTAGCATATCTACAGCCAGCCTTTAAAGTTGTAGTTTATATTTACCTTTTAACAGCTATGGGCCTATCATTTTCATCATAGAGTTATGAATCCTTTTGAGCTGGAAAGCATGTCAGGTATGCAGATTCACAGGTTCACTACTCGATAACCTAGCAGACCACCAAATTGATGTGGCCAATGTAAAAGAAATGAACTGAATGCAATAAGATTAAGCTGTATTCGAACCACCACTCTCTGTTTTATGAAGCACTGCTGGGCATTGACTTCACTTCATTTGAACACTTTTTGGCATAATCTAGTACACGCATACATACATAGTCTATGAGCTGGATCATTGCTCAATATTTCAAATCTACATTTGTATGATGCTAGACTGATGACATGAGTTTCTTACCTGTCTAAGAGCAGGAATGGTAATTCAATGTTCCGTGCCCACTAGGTATGAGCAATTGAAGTGTGACTCTATTAAAGGTGCTCTAAATCAGCAATGTCACCACAGTGTGAACATCAGCTACTGTAGGTCCTTGATTAAGTGCATGTTTAAGGTTATCATTATGGATGGATGCAGTCCTAGTTGGTCCACTCACCAGCACTGCATTCATGCATCATGCTGATGGGAGGAGATGATATCTGCCAGCACTGTTCTGATACCTCACACTAGCCCTCGGGGATAACATTAACCAGTTCGGCATAGGGTCAGCATGATCCATGACTGAATGCAAAGATAAGAACTTTATTCAACAGGGCTGTATGATGACTACCTATAGATGTGATGCATTAATGCACCATGCAGCATTTACAGGGTTAATAGAACCGCCTTCATCAGTTTCCGGGCTGCAAAACACCTCAGTTTTATGTCTTTGTGGGGAATGTGATATCAATGGATGTGATGGTGATAGGATACAGCAATATGTAGATGAAGCAGACCCAAGGTTTGGCATCTTTCCAGATCTACTCCAATACAACTAGGCCCTTCTACCATGAAGTGTTGTCAAATTGTGGCTAAAAGGAACAACATTGGCGTCTCACCTCCCAGACCCATTAGGACTCTCAAAACTAGGCATCACAGTGTGCTAACTTGGCCTTCCTAGGTTCGCCCCACCCCATAATGTGTCCAGCAGCCACTCTCATTCCTTGTTTGTCCTACAAAAAATCCTTAGATAGACATCACATACTGACAACCCCTTCACTCTGTACTCCCCCCTGTTTCAACTGTAACCTTGGTCAAGAGTGCACAATGGAGTAAACTGTCCTCTTAGACTATGGCCTTGGCACGCTGTAGGCAGTAGTTGAAGGGAAGTAGAGGTTGAAGGGGCTAGGGTCTCATTTAATTTGGGAAACACTATAATTGTATATGCACTCATATAGGGAATTTCTTTGATTATGGGGGAGCTGTCCCTCAATGGCCTCTCCTTTTCTTTTAGGTTAACGAAATTGCTTTCTTTTTTTATGTTTTTTTTTCTCATTCAATTGATGCTAACTACTCATAGATGTGGTTGCCATTCAAAATATATCTTATTTGATCAAAGTCACACTACAAAGGCTTACATTGTGGGCTGTGGCAGAGTCTTGAACTCTAGCTTGGCCTACCTTACAATGTGTGGAGTGAGTGCACAGGGTGACAGCTGGGTCCTACCTCCAGGACACCAACTGGGGTCAAGGTCAAAGTCAGAGACCGAGGGAGTCCTCAATAGTCAAGGATAGCTCCTCTACACAACACCACTCTAATTATAACCAACCACTAATATACTATGTGCTCTATTCAAGCAGTACAGGCTGAGAGCGTGTGGATGTGGTTTTCAATTCATCAGGGAATCAATGTGCTTATAAGTAAAGAATACCACGGGGAAATATTGACTGTAATACCAGATTTGATGAATAAGGGTCTAACAAAAGCCAAAGTTTAGTGACAACCCAACTTACAAGAAAAGCAGACCCTCAGGGCAGAGACTGGAAACTAACATGAAGAATATCATTCTGTCTGGGTGTTCCAACCCTCGGACCCTTTGATAAATCATAATTCACACTGCTGCTAGACTCTGCAGCACAGTGCCTTATTTTCCCATCAAATAATGCTGTTTTTCATTTTTACCCCAAGATCACTGCTTTTTGCATTGACTACAGTAGACTACATCAATATCCACTTTATCCTTAATTTCCCCGCTCGGGGGAAAGTGGAAATCTGTTGTTGGCTGGAGGAGGGTGGTCTATATTGTGGGTGGGTGTACCTAGATATATGAGCAATTTTGATAAATAGTAACATTCAGCTGAGGTTCATAACTTCAGATGACCGTGTATACATCTAAGCAAAAACAGTTTAATATCTATCATGAACAGGTTATATCAGTCATAAGGAGCATCAACACTACATTGTCAGCATCGTCAAGACTGCTAGGGACTCGCTAATAAATCAACGGGCTTTAGGTACCAGTAACTCATGAAGTATTTTTATTAGTATTTCATACCATGTGATGCTATCATTGTAATAGCTCTAATGCCACCTCTAACTGTGCAGATTTACAGAGACAAAGGTCATTCCCTGTTGGAGATCTAGGTTTATTTATGGTGTCATATATCTAATTTTCTCATATAGGTGGGGCTGTTGGCATCTCGCAGTATCATTCCGATTCTCTTTAAAAACTTCATGTACATGATTTAACAAACATACATAGCTCTTGTTGAAACATGATCTCACCTATTTCTTGTGCATTCATTTCTCTGATGTACATGGGCTAAGACAATTTGAGGTTTGACATATGCCCTGTTGACAGGTCTATCCCGGAGTATCACTTTTTATCATGGCACCCCTAACAGTTCATACATGCATGTATAGTTTATCCGAATATATGTATATAATAGTCATGGATCATCGTCAAATGGCTGGTCAGAGGGGCCCAAAAAAAATTTGCAGTATGGTAAAATCCTTTTGTGTATATAATGTACATATATGTTGGGCTACAATGCCCATATACGAGGGAAGGTTAAATATATTTCATAGGATGCCCACAATACAATGCCTTATTACATGGTTGTAGATGTATCCATGCACTATATATTCAATGTCATAGCTCAGAGTTGCAGTCAGGCAGAATATCCTCACTATCATGCATAGTTGTTCCTTTCATATCAAGGAACAACTAACATATAAGGGTTTTACTTAAATACAAAGCAGCTTGCTGTATGACTTCATGTATGGTCGTAGACGTGTCCCTGGTCTTTGACGTGTCCTTGCATTTGTATTTAGTGTCATAGCTCAGAGTTGCATTAAGACAGAATAATCTCATTAACATTCAATGTTCCTGTTATATGAAAATATAATTCACACATAATAAGGACAGTCAAGTATCAAGCATGTTGCAATATAACTGTAGACATGTCTATGGTCGTAGATGTGTCCTCGGTCGTAGACGTGTCCTCGTCAATACTTTTCTTATGATATCTCTGGTTCTATCTGGAATCTATTAACCAAACTCACAGGGCTTTTTGCTGTCATATGGAGGTATAAAGCCCACATAATAAGGATAGTTAAATATTAGATACCTAGCAGCTATGAGTACATGTATACATGGTCGTAGATGTGTCCTTGTGTAAACTACCCCAAAATCATATAATAGCCTCTATGACATACAGTTTAACAGGCAAGTTCAAACTTTTTTGTGGGCTACATAGGTACATGTAAGGTCTCTACCCGGTAAATTTTATTAGTCCATCCATAGTGACTTTCATGGTGCAAAACAACCCTAAAAAGGTCGTAGACGTGTCCTCATGATGATTACACCAAAGGATTTATGCACCCAGTGATTACAATAGATAATGCATGGATCCCCAACTGTTACAAAAATATTCTCTACCACAGGGGGGATATCCCACATGAAATAAATAAGGATTTGGCCCTTAATTCTTTCTTTGGTAGCAAGGGGACAAAATTAGTCCCTTGTTTTTACCCCAAAATGACCCTTTTTGGCCCTTTGCACACCTGTAGCTCACTTATTATGCATAGGAACTAGGCAAAACCATGGTTCCCCTTTAAGCTCAGAGTGTCAAGAACCAGAATGCATAAATAACACAACTAGATCTCTTGTTTTGAACAATTTATTGAGTGGGAGGCAAAGACAACCCATTTGACGATGATCTGTGACTATCATATCATCTTATCATAATATCTGCTTTTCCTTCATTCTATCTCTTCCAGGTTCATGGGTCTGACACATGCGCCCTCTACAAGCATGAACCTGTAGGCATTATGCAGCCTGAGAGCATTGAGCCTAGCTGTGATACACAGAAAAGATAAAAGAAAAAACCTTTTTTGTGGCTGTCCTGATCCTGACCTGTTACAAATGGAGCACGCTGCTAATTGTGGTCAGTTCTGTCTGCCAGTTTAAAATGTCAGGACCACCACCAGATGTCAGCTGTTTCTTATCTAATAAGAATATGGCGACACTTAACCGGTACTGCCATGCTATCTTTATTTTGATACTCACCCCTCATGAATATAGTTAAAGATAATAGGAGTGATACATCACACTGACTACTTGAATCAACCAAATTTAGGTTGGACCCACAAATTTGGTGGTTGATCAGGTTTTGCCCCTTAAGAATCACTTATTTAAATAAATATAGAATAAGGTTACATCAAATAGTGACTATCTGTACTAGATCAATATCGTCTACATAAAATATTTACAGTCAGCTCTAATATGTTGAATTATATATATAACCTTTTATAGCTATGGGCATTTTAATTAGATAATAGAAATGTCAGGCATGCTGATTTCCATGTTTATATTACATATTCATATCAGACCACTGATTTCATATGGCCAATGTTCTAAGATTCATGAACTGAATGCATTGTGATTAAGCAGTATTCAAACCACCACATTCTGTTTTATGAAACACTGCGGGACATTGTCTTCACTTCATTTAGATATTATTTGGTTTATCCAGGCCTATACATAGTCTACATGGTGGATCACTGCTCTAGCTTTATTTCAGGTCATTCGGTGCTGGACTGATGACTTGAGTTCTTTGCCTGTCCTAATGCAGTGATGGCAATTCAATGTTCCTTGCTCACTTAATAAGAGTAACTTGAGGTTAGCATGTATCCCTGCACCAGGAGGGTGTTGCTCCTATTGTAAAAAGAGCTGTGAGTATGTGCCCTCTTTTCTAAACAAGTCGTGCACTGCTTCACCTAAGTACTTGCACTCACCACATTAGTCTGAAAAGTCACCTGCCTTGTTTAAAACAGAGAGAGCTGCACTATCAGGTACCTACTCATGTCACACGCTCTATAGTTTATTATACTGACTGACTTCTCCCAACTAGGTACCTAATCAAATCCCCTTTTTTAGCACCGTACTTGAATGACCACTTGTGAGCAACAAAAGGGACAAGTCATAGCTACATGAAAAGAAAGGACTGTAAACAAGGGCATTTTTAGCCAGCTCTTCCTTTTACTATAGGAGCAACACCCTCCTGCATATGCATGGTCCACTCACCAGCACTGCATTCATGCTGATCGTACAGAGAGCCTACCTGCAAGCACCATTGTGCTACCTCTTAACGACCTATAGGTATGATGCATAAATGCACTATGCAGAACTTACAAGGTTAATAGACCTGCCGTCATCAGTTCCCATACTTAGTTTTATGTCCATCCAATCTGGGGGATGTCATATCAAAGGTGGTGATGGTGATACAGCAATATGTAGATGTAGCAGACCCAAGGTTTGGCATGTTTCTAGGTCTACTCCATTACAACTAGGCCCTTCTACCATGAAGTGTTGTCAAATTGTGGCTAACAGGAACAGCAGTGGCGTCTCACCTCCCAGTCCCATTAGGACTCTCAAAACTAGTGCTAACTTGGCCTTCCTAGGTGTGCCCCACCCCATGATGCGGCCAGCAGCCTCTCTCATTCCTTGTTTGTCCTATACATCCTTAGATAGACATCACATACTGACAACCCATCCACTCTGTACTCCCCCTGTGTCACCCATTACCTTAGTACAGAGCTTTGGCAAGCTGTAGGTAGGGGATAAAGGGTAGACATACCTAGACTCGACCACTTATGTTTTTAGTATTTTAAACAGATTACAGATTATTTGAGGGGGACCTAGGTATAAAATAGACAGGTTATCACGACATGTATTTTTTTCAGTTTTTTTTCCAGATACAGTTGGTATTGACTTAATGTCGTTGCCTTTTAGAATGTATCTTATTTAAACACCCGATGAGAGATTACATTGTTGGGGATGGCAAAGAGGCTGGTGTCCGAGCATAGGTGAGTCTACCTTACAATATGCTTGGTAGTATAGAAAGTGACAGCTGGGTCCAGGACATCAATGGGGGTTAGGTTCAAGGCCAAGGACTGAGGGTAACTGTAGTAGTCAAGGGTAGCTACTTTATTTTATGTGAATAACTTCTTCCCATAGAGATAGCATTGCAGGGCCGATCCGCACACCCCCAGTGGCGTAACGTGTGCCGATCCACCACAGTGGCCGATCCACCACTGCAGCCTCGTTCTGGGTGCATGTAAACATTCAAAATGGCGGACCGGCACTCGTACGGGGAACTACGATAACGGATTTTGCTAATTTTCAGTTAATTAGACACTCTAAAAACATAAAATAAATATAGAACTAAACTCCCCTGGTATCCTCGGTGGCTGATCCACCCCTCGGGGGAGACCTCCCCCTCGTGGTGGATCGGCCACCTTGTACACCACGGTCGTTTAGTTCTATCTATTTATATAACACCACTCTAGCCCACCTCTAATACACTATGTGCCATATGATTTCTATGAATTACCACCAAAAGGCTTGGCAACTGAAAGTAGTGTTTGAGCAGGAAAGGTTGGAATATTCACCAGGGAAAAGACCCATTGGCTTGACGAATATGAAATAGTGACACGATTATCGTAATTATGTAAACATAAAGGGCGGCTCAGGAATCAATTCAAAGAAGCTGCAATCATTTACACACAGAACTATTGTAAATAAGTAGAGACAAATTATATTAAAAGGAAACAGTTTACCAGTTTTGAAAGATTGAGTCAGAAATAGGCCCAAATTTCATAGCAATCCAACATAATTAGAAAACTAGACCCCCTGTAGAGAGACTGTAATATGAACAATCACATTTTGTCTGGGTTTCCCATCCTGAGACACTTTGAAATTCACCACCAACACTTCTCCTAGACTCTGCAGGGCAATGCCTTGTTTTCCCATCAAATAACGCAGATTTGTTATTCATTTTTAGCCCAAGATCACCGCTTATTGCATTTACTACAGTAGACTACATCAATATCCACTTTATGCTCAATTTTCCAGATCGGGGGAAAGTGGAAATCTGTTGTTGGCTGGACAGGCATGGTCTATATTCTTGGTGGGCGTATCTAGATACATGAACAAATCTGAGCAATTGCAGAACTGGGCATCCCTCATAGGATATTGAGTTCTAGCTTCGAAAACATGTTACTTATGTATATCATATCCCGTATAGAACAAGGTATCAAATGGAGCAATATCGTCTACCTAGCATATTTAGTTAGACCTTATGTTTTGTCGTATATACCTTTCTCAGTTGTAGACCTATTAATTTGATCATAGAACTATGAAACCTTTGACATGGAAAGCATTTCAGGTGTGCTGATTCCCAGGTTCATATGTCATTTACATAGCAGACCACCAATTTGATATGGGCGATGTAAGAGACATGAACTGAACTGAAGTCATTATGCAGTATTCAGACAACTTCTCTCTGTTTTATGAGGCACTGCAGGGCATTTACCTAACTTCATTTGAATACTATTTGGTAGACCGAGCCCATACATAGTCCACCAGCTGGATCACTGCTCTAGGCTTATTCCAGCTCTTATGGTACTAAACTGATGACACAAGTCCTAGAGTAGTGACAGGAATTCACTTGATATGAACAAGTGATGTGGAACTCTATTAAAGGAGCTATGAAATCAGCAGATATGGGTCCTCGATTCAGTCCGCATTTAAGGTTATCATTATGTATGAATGCAGTCCTGGTTGGTCCAATCACGGTCACTGATCACTGACCCTACAGAGAACCTACCTGCAAGCAATTTCCAGCTACCTCTTGACAACCAATGACGTTTGAATGCACCATTCAGAACATACAGGGTAAATAGATCTGCCTTCATCCGTTTTTGGGCTGCAACACACCTTAGTTTTATGTTCATCCAATCTGGGGGATGTCATGTCAATGGCAGTGTTGGTAATAGGATACAGCAATATGCAGATATAGCAAACCCAGGGGATGGCATTTTTCTACTCCAATATAACCAGGCCTTCTTAACATGAAGGGTTGCCAAACACCCTATCATGCTGACATAATTCCTCCTCACCCAGGTTCATTTGACAGACATGAATGTTGTAGTGATGAATCAACTGCTGACCTTGTATTGAAGCATTGGTTTGTCGTCCCTTACATCTGTTCTATTTTGTGTGGAATATGACTGAGCTACCAGTTTAACCAAGGAGCCTTGTATCATAATTCCCCTTTTTTTGCCCTTCTGTACTGGTCAGTACCATGGTCTCACATAATTTAAGATCCTGTGTCATAAAAACAAAATACCGTACGTTTTAACATGTATTGAAATATTTATCAAAAGTTATTCCCATATCAAGAAAATTCCCTTCTCTTAGTCCTATTAAGAATATCAAAACTAGGCATCATAGTCTATTAACGTGGCCTTCCAAGGTTTTTCCCCAAAACATAATGTGTCCTTAGAACAACAACCTCTCTCACTCCTTATTTGTCCTGTACATTCTTTGATAGGCATCACATACTGATACTGTGCATGCACCCTGTGTCAACAGTTCCCTTACTACACAGAACATAAATAGATAGAACTAAATGACCGTGGTGTACAAGGTGGCCGATCCACCACGAGACTCCCCCCGAGGGGTGGATCGGCCACCGAGGACACCAGGGGAGTTTAGTTCTATATTTATTTTATGTTTTTAGAGTCTTTAATTAACTGAAAATTAACAAAATCCGTTACCGTAGTGCCCCGTACGAGCGGCGGTCCGCCATTTTGAATGTTTACACGCACCCAGAACGAGGCTACGGTACCGGATCGGCCGCTGTGGTGGATCGGCACACGTTACGCCACTGGGGGTGTGCGGATCGGCCCTGAAATGCTACCTCGATGGGAAGAAGTTATTCACATAAAATAATGGAGTAAACCGACCTCTTAGTACCTTGGCATTGGCATGGTGTAGACAGCGGAAATATATGCCTAGACTTGACCACTTACCTCCCTAGAGGCCATTTCCTAATCTACTATGACTACACAGATGCACGATAATCACCTATGCAGTAATTCCATAAGGTCTCGTAGAGCAGTCGAACTGGTGCAGATATTAGTGATTAGTGCATAACATAATACTTTAATGGCATTAACTCAAGGCTTCTTATTACTATTTGAAGGACAGAAGTTGTAGTGTGTTATGAAATGGCCTCCTGCTATATAAAACAGAGGTACAGAAAAATGTATTTGAAGAGGTTGGGGGCACTACACTTCCATATGCACCATTATAGGGTTTTTATTTTGTTATTGCCAGCCTCTCATGGGCTCTCCTTTCCTGTTAAGACAATGAAATTGCTTTTTTTTGTATTTTTTCCTCTCAACATAGTTACAATGTGTGGAATGAGTGCACAGGGTGACAGCTGGGTACTGCCTCCAGGACACCAGCAGGGGTCAAGGTCAATGTCAGGGACTGGGGGAATCCTCAATAGTGAACAAGTAATCAAAGGATAATTCATGACGAGTGTGTGTTAGTGAAGGATAATTACACGAGGCCGTAGGCCAAGTGTAATTAGCCTTTGCTAACACACACGAGTCATGAATTATCCATTGACTACTTATTTTATGCCACGAAACCAATAAATAATCAATAGAATACCAATAAATTCAAGTTGAAAACAAAAATTATTCCCCCTCCCCGGGAATCGAAGCCAGCCATAGTGTGTGTACACAGGTACATACACCTCTTCGCCCGGCAGCGGACAGCGACAGCCCCCGTCTCGGCTCGGCTTGGCAGCGGCACATGGCTAAAGTGCACACGGCGAAAAAAAGATGCTTCTCGCGGTTATGTTTGTGTATAATACACCTCGCCGCCCGGCAGCGGACAGCTAAAGCTTTGAATGTGTCTCGCGGTTATGTTTGTGTACTAAATACACCTTTTCGCCCGGCAGCGGACAGCGACAGCGCACACGGTGAAAACAAGATGCACCCGGGCCGGGATTCGACCCGCCTACCTTCGACGGCTGAGCGCAATGCGCTAACCGCTAGACCACCGCGTCTCCTCCTTCAGCGGCCGTCTTGGCTTGGCTATTTTTGAATGCGTCCCGCGGTTATGGTAGCGGACAGCCCGCAGTCGTCTCCTTCCCTGGCTTTGTATCATATCGAGACGTGGTTCGAACCAAGCATCTCTCGCGGGTTATCCATGGATAACCGCACGCCTTACAAAATTGATGTTACAGCCTACAGGGTGTGCAATATCGACAGGTATGTGCATGGGAATATCCAGCAAAAAGCACTGAGTAACCAAGAAATCGTGGTATAATCAAGGATAGCTCCTCTAAACAACACCACTCTAATTATAACCTACCACTATTATACTATGTGCTCTATTCAAGCAGTATGGGTGTGAATGTGGTTTTTAATTTAACAGGAAATCAACGTGCTTATAAATAAGGAATACCAAGGGGAAATATTGACTGTAATACCAGATTTGATGAATAAGGGGTCTAAGGAAAATAAGCCCAAATTCAGTAACAACCCAATTCTATTAGAAAACCAGACCCTCATGGCAGAGCCTGAAAGCTAACATGAAGAATACCATACTGTCTGGGGACTTCATCCTGGGACCCTTTGATAAATCACAACCAACACTGCGGCTACACTCTGCAGGACCATGGCTTGTTTTCCCATCAAATAATGCAATTTTTGTTATACATTTCTACCTTATAACCAGCGTTTATTGCATTGGCCCTAGTAGACTACTTCAATATCCACTTTACTCTCAATTCCCCAGTAGGGGTAAAGTGGAAATCTGTTGCTGGCTGGAGGAGATTGGTCTATATTAAAGGTGGGCATATCAAGATATATGAGAAATTTCAGAACTGAGTTCTAGCTTTGAGGGTGTATTACTTATGAATATCACTTCCTTCAGCTTATAGTAACAGGCTTACCAGACCCTTTGCCCTTATTTGAATAATTTCCTCAAATACATGCTTTTCACAAAGATGTGGATTTCCCACCAATTACATGCAGCTGATGTTTATAACTTTAGATGACCGTGTATACATCTAAGCAAAAACAGTTTAATATCTATCATGAACAGGAATTTCAGTCATAAGGGGCATCAACACTACATTGTCAGCACCATCAAGACTGCTAGGGACTCGGTAATAAATCAACGGGCATTACGCACCAGTAACTCATGAAGTATTTTTGTCACACCATGTGACGCTATCATTGTTATAGCTCTAATGCCACCTCTAACTGTGCAAATTTAAGAGACAAAGGCCATTCGCTATGGGAGATCTAGGTTCATTTATGTTGTCATACATCTAAATTTATCACATAGCAGTGGCTGTTGACCTCTCACAATATCGATTAGCATTACAACAATGAGGTATAATTTGATGAAGGACTATAAATCTTATATTTCTTTTTTCTCTATATATCCACACATTCCATATTGAAATCAACACTTTATGTCATGGCTGATACGAACGTCACGATAGATTAGTACTAGAACTGCCGTATTCAATGGGGGCATTGAATACAATGTGTCCATATTCAATGGGTGTCCGCCATCTTGGATTTTGAACAGATCTGAGCTGTTTTTCTTTATTTAAAGGCAAAATAACCCCCAAGGCCATGACATAAATGCAAATGTCCATTCCAGGGAATAAATTTGCATCGTATTCACCTCGGTGAGGCCTGTCCGCATTCAACTCCGCCTATAAGGTGTCGTTGAATACGGACAGCCTCACCTCGGTGAATACGATGCAAATTTATTCCCTGGTCATGGACATTTGCTTATATTCTCTATGCCTTGAATAGGCATCGCTCTTGTATAGGCACCAGGGATAAAGTGATAAGTAATTTATTAGCACACGGGTGCTTAAACGGGCCACTACTGATATAGCTTGTCTGGCCAACCGATTCCAATATTATCTCTAAAACCTGATTTTTCTCCATCTTATCTCTTCCAGGTTCATGGAAGTGACACATGTGCCTTCTGCCTTCATGGATATGCCGAACATGAATGTGGCGTATTGGACTAGAGCAATAGAATTTTTATGGACAAAATGCACATTGGCACAAAGGCACACTGCCATCAGGATATATGGAGGCGACATTGTCTCGTGCAATGTGAGATATACTTTGAGCTAAATGAGCAAAAATGTCGTGATATAGAAAATGCAACACTTACAGGAAAAACCGATCTCTCAGAAGAATATCAGTAGTCTGACATATACCACTTTGATAAGTAAGGTGACCACGATAACAATACATAACTCCATTGGGGACCTTAGGAGGGTCATAACAAACAGGATTAACAAGGGCTCCTGGTGGTGGCTATCAGAACTAGGATAAATTAGCACCCTGATGGTGGTCTTGGGAGCTAAGATTATTTATTACCCCTGGTGGAAGTCAGCAGTACTAGGATTACCAAGCTGAACTGGGAATACTGAGTAGGCACTTTCTCCTTCCCTTCTACTCCACACTCAAGTAAGTCAATTATTTTGTGTGCTTGATTATGTTTGATTGAGAGAGTGGTTTAGGTCAAATGATCTGTGAAGATTCATAGAAGTAAAGTGTGTTGCTAATTTCTGCAATGCTAAATCGATCCTGCCATTATTTTTGTATAAAAAGCCTAAGAAGTGTGTAGGTAACTGCTAGTACAGGAATGTGTCACAATATTCAAGGTATGGATGAAATAATGATGAATAGATCAATATGGGATTTACATGATTGAACTAAACAGCAGTAAAAGTTAAATCGGCACATGGCTGATACAATGACAGTGAGAACATCTTGAGCGCACTTGATTATTGGTATTATATTTCTCACTTAGTCAACATATCAATAAAGTTGTCTAGTGCTTTGGGAAGACCTGGAGCAATATCACCAGTGCTAGACTGCTAAAAGTTTTCAAGAGTACCTTTTGAATCTATTCCACCCTCGTATGAAACAAATGTGTTATCAAATGTTAAACACCTTTGCTGTGTGGCAGATAAAGGTACATGTATAGTATAACAGGGTAAGACATTAGAGCAACTTACCAAATCAAACAGAAAGCAGTGTTTGCTTGCTGTGAGAAGCTGTTGTGGCATATCTCTCTTTAGATGCAAAAAAGCATAAGAGGTCCAAAGCCCTTTAAGGATCACTATTGCATAAGTGTATCATTCTAATTAGTTACACTAATAGACTAATGTTCTGTTCATCATGACTACCAATAAACATGATATTTTGTTAAATGCACTGTTGGCCTTTGAAGAGCTAAGCCATTTACATGAGGAACTAAGGTAGGTAGCACAGAGGCAGTGGGGTACAGGAGGGTGTTGCTCCTATAGTGAAAGGAAGAGCTGGCTAAAAATGCCCTTGTTTCCAGTCCTTTCTTTTCATGTAGCTATAACTTGTTCCTTTTGTTGCTCACAAATGGACATTCAAGTACGGTGATCAAAAAGGAGATTTGAGTAGGTATCTAGTTAGAAGAAGTCAGTCAGTACAATATACTATAGAGTGTGTGACATGGGTAGGTACTCTATTGTGCAGCTCTCTCTGTTTTAAACAAGGCAGGTGACTTTTCAGACTAATGTGGTGAGTGCAAGTTGAATGGTGAAGCAGAGCGTGACTTCTTTGAAAAGAGGGTACCTATTGACAGCTCTTTTTACCATAGGGGCAACACGCTCCAGAGGGCAGACAGAAAGGGGGTGGGCGATACGGGAGCAGCTTTCTGCAAGTACCACTAGTATCAGTTGGAGTAGTGCTTGGTGGCCTTGGAGGTGTTGGTCTGATGGAGAACTGTTTAACGCAAAGTCACCACTCACCTCCGTAATCAAGGTCTGTGCATAGCAAATAAAGGCACCAGAGGGCAGCACTGTTCCCTTTACTTTCTCACCCTTACTATAGCATATGGATAACACCTACACAGACTAAATCTGGTAACCAGTCCACGCCCGTGTTCTAAAGTGTTTCTGGAAATACCCACTTTCGCTAAAACTAGGGAGCATATATATGAAGAGGACTTGGTGAAAAAAGTACATAGATTTTGATCATTTAGAATATCTCAATTTGGTTGTCTTCAATTACTAATTAGAGATCTGAATGAGTTATACTCAAATGTACATAAACCATGTGAGTATCATATGTGGTAGCTAACAATAAATAACACAAATCAACAATTCTACCTCACGGGTTGTGGTATGTGGCACCTATCGCAGTTACCGCTTGAATGAGCACTGATTTTGAAAAAAGTGCCCTTTTATAGTGCTAGACATGTGACATATATTGATCAATCACAGGCCGGTGGTGAACTGGCCGGATTTGTTGACAGTAGAGTGGTTGCTATAGTGTCATGGCAACGGGTCTACTTGACCTCTGACTTCAGTGGGATTAATTCGAGGAACTGGGCGGTTTCACCTGTGGGGATCTTCAGACTGCATGAAATAAAATCAACCTTGAAGTTTAAGGACAGGCCTAAAAATTCCAAAATTAATTTGAGCGGTACCTCGCCTAGTGGGGGCGTGGAAATGAATTTTTTTGGGGGCGAGATATCGTGTCTCGTGGGTCCAGAAGAATTTCATAGTGTCGATAAAAATTATTTTAGTAAAAAAAAACCAAAAAAAACAAACAATTCTACCTCACAGTTTCACAGGCATGTTTTCTACCTTTTGATTTGTAGTATATGTATTGTAGTACTTGCCATGGGGGGCCATTAGACACAGGGCACCAATAAACCAGTGACTATGACATGAGGGGTAGATAACACTGATACCACACATCTCTGTAGTACTATGATACTCTACGACCACTGCTGCCGTCACCAGTGACTGAGTTATGCTGGTGGATTTACCTGTGTGTCTCAACATATAATGGAAATACCATTAGACCAGATCTACAGGATTAGTAATGTAGATATGGAGTATTTGGTTAAGAATACTATACTATACTATGTAAATTAATTGGTACTAGCATCCGCCCATTGTAGTCCTTGCGCTAGCCCCCTCCCCCTATATGGAACTCCGCTAGGGATATTAATGACATGGCATGATGTGTGCTCCTTGGTTGATAAATAACGTTCTTACTAAGTGTCACATTGCTACCAGTACTTATCAATCACTACTTCTATTCTCTCCACTACAGCTACACCTGCTAGCATGTAGGATTCACAGCCTTAGAAATGAGGCTAGCCACTCTACCCATCTGTGTCTTGAATCAAGTGCACCTGGCAACTAGATTTCTGCAGGTTAGGGATATTGTGCATATTCCGCGGCGCCATTTTGAAATTTATACAGAGCTAATTAGTTTCGTATTTAGGTATGGTTATTAGAAGTTTTACACAAAAAAAGAAAGATTGAACTAGTTAAATAATATGTTATGAATTGTTTAAGGTATATCTATGTATTAGCGCCATGTTAAAAAAGAAGAAATTGTCCTGCGCAAGGAACATTTATATCAAAACTAAAAGTAGCGGCTAGATCCGTATCACGTGACCAATTTCGTCGTGCAAGGTGTCATGGCGGATCAAAACAAACCGGGACGAGTCTATGCCTTCAAAACCAGTAAATATTGTTGAAATCCTTTATTTAAAAGCAATTTAAACCCGTGGGCCTATAAGGCCTCGTTGAATACGGGCAGAAGCACCTCTGGGAATACGATCCTAAATTATTCACTGATCGTTGACATTTGCTTATATACCCTGAGCTAATTGGTGTTATTACTGAAAATATTGGTATAGGAGGAACCTGGAGGGTGGATCACAATTTGCTACAACTAGGCCTGCAGCTACATAGAGAGCTGCTTACATTAGCCGATAGTATTTCCAGTAGTTCCAGTTGTTGCAAATCCCATATCCTTGATGACATAAAGCTTGCTCATACACAGTAGTCATGTACTATTGACTATGGCAGTGCTGGTTAGTAGGCTCTCCAGCACTGCATTGGTGATTCATGACATCAAAAGAGCATGAACCTGTAGGCAGTATGCCTCGCACAAAAAACCAAAGACAGCATCATTTTGGTAGCTGTCCCGAGCCCAGCTTGGAGCAAACTGAGGATATCGCTAATTGTGGTCAGTTCTGGCTGTCAGTTGAAAGTGTCACAGCCACCACCAGATGTCAGATGGCTCTGAACTGATAAGAACAAGGTGACCTTTACAGATTGCCCCATGTTATATCATTTTTTTTTTAATCTCAAGTTGAATATGAGAGTCATTGCAGACCACCAATTTGATATGGGCAATGTAAGAGACATGAACTGAATGCACTGTTATTAACCACACCTCTCTGTTTTATGGGGCACTGCAGGGTGTTGGCTCAACTACAATATGTAGTATTTATTAGAAAGAAATACACCCTATGACAGTTTACATTGTGGGCTCTGGCAAAGAGGTGGTGGCCAATTCTAGGTGAGTCTTCCTTACAATGTGTATAGGGAGTGTAGAGCATGACAGCTGGTTGTTGCCTCCAGAACACTAGCAGGGATCAAGGTCACAAGAGAGGTTCATCATCAAGGCCAGTTCCTCCATAGGATACCACTCTAACATATTACTAGTACTCTATGTGCTCTATATTATACAGTACGGGTTAAGCGCTGGTTCCACAGACCTAAATCGGTCGGATTAGCACTAATCGGACCGATTTTTTTCTATACTTTTGATATATTATAAATTGTCGAATTAGGGCTATTCCGACCGATTGTATGGCTGTGGAACCAACGCTTTAGAGACCGTGCATTATAGTAGAGAAAATAAGAAAATCAAAAAGGAAATATGAAATGTTCAACTGCATTTGATAAATAAGGGGTCTGATAAATATAAGCCAAACTTCAGTAACAAGTCTTTATTAAGATCAGATCCTCAGAGGGATGTCCTAGGAGGTAACGTGAAGAATACCATTCTGTCTAGGGACTCCACTCTGGAGCTTAACTCAAAAGATCCTGGGATCCCAACCCCAGCGATCTTAGTGTAGGCACATATCATAAGACCTGGCTGGTCTACCCTATGTAATGCAGTGGTTGCAGGCCTGTCCAGAATAGCTAGTCCTGGGATCACTTCACTATTCCATTTCCACCACTAAGATCACTGCGATCTTAGTGAAAGAAATGCATAGTGGTTTCACCAGGGTACAAGAACACTTACAGGGAACACTCCTGATTGAAAGAGTGAATAGCCTGCTGCATACATAAAGAGGGGAGGGAGGACGTTTGCTGAGTGTCCTTGAGGGCTCTTAGGGCTACTCATGCGTTAAGTGCACTGTAAGGTAATTCTTCCCTTCTCTCTGTTTGTCCTGGGGGGAGGGCACAATGCTTCTAATAGGTAAGCATAAATCATACATTCATGGGAACAACTCTTGAATACTGTAATATGGGGGTCAACTGCACCCTGTGCTCTTTTGTTAGCCCATATGGGGACGGGGAACGATGGTATAAGCACTCTTGTGAAGAAGAGTGACTCCACAGCTATTCCTTTATTTTGGGACTCTTACCCCTGTGCCTAGTCAGTACTTCTTGGAATAGTGTAGGAGGGCTGAGGCTAAGATCGATGTGATCTTAGTGCTGGCTAGGATATGTGAACCCAGTCAACTCCTAAGATCACTTAATAGGATAAGGCTGATTTATTCCTAAGATCGCTGGGGTCGTGATCCCAGGATCTTTTGAATTAAGCTCCTGGAACCCTTTAATGAATAGCCACCCACCACTTCTGGAGGGTATTGCGAAAGGACAGGAATTCAATTCTGTCGGAGGTGCTATTCCCAAATGGGAACTGACTACCCCCAAGCAATGACTTCTCCCCTGTTTTGCAGCAGGGTAATAGGTTATAGAATTGATTCTTAAGTTTTCATGAATTGGGGAATGCTTCCCAGTATGACTAACATTAAGAGGATTGATTCTGAGTGTAAGGTAAGAAGTTTGTTCTGGAGCTTAATTCAAAAGATCCTGGGATCACGACCCCAGCGATCTTAGGAATAAATCAGCCTTATCCTATTAAGTGATCTTAAGAGTTGACTGGGTTCACATATCCTAGCCAGCACTAAGATCGCATCGATCTTAGCCTCAACCCTCCTACACTATTCCAAGAAGTACTGACTAGGCACAGGGGTAAGAGTCCCAAAATAAAGGAATAGCTGTGGAGTTACTCTTCTTCACAAGAGTGCTTATACCATCGTTCCCCGTCTCCATATGGGCTAGCAAAAGATCACAGGGTGCAGTTGACCCCCATACAGTATTCAAGAGTTGTTCCCATGAATGTATGATTTATGCTTGCCTATTAGAAGCATTGTGCCCTCCCCCCAGGACAAAGAGAGAGAAGGGAAGAATTACCTTACAGTGCACTTAACGCATGAGTAGCCCTAAGAGCCCTCAAGGACACTCAGCAAACGTCCTCCCTCCCCTCTTTATGTATGCAGCAGGCTATTCACTCTTTCAATCAGGAGTGTTCCCTGTAATGTGCTCTTGTACCCTGGTGAAACCACTATGCATTTCTTTCACTAAGATCGCAGTGATCTTAGTGGTGGAAATGGAATAGTGAAGTGATCCCAGGACTAGCTATTCTGGACAGGCCTGCAACCACTGCATTACATAGGGTAGACCAGCCAGGTCTTATGATATGTGCTTACACTAAGATTGCTGGGGTTGGGATCCCAGGATCTTTTGAATTAAGCTCCTGAGCAGCAGAACAGCCAGGAACTGGAAGGTGAGTTGCGTCACTGAGAATCCGAATCCGATTCTTTTCGCAATAGCCTCCTGGTACCCCTTTAGGACCATGTGCTGTTTCCCTCAAATAATGCTACGTTTGTTATTCATTTTTACCCCGCAATCACCGTTTATTGCATTGGCTACAGTAGACTATGTCAATATCCACTTTATTCCCAATTTCCCCAGTAGGGAGAAAGTGGACATCTGTTGCTGGCTGGAGGAGGCAGGTTCACCCCATAGTGGTTTACAAAAGGGGTCATGGTAAAGAAGTAAGTGTCCATTTCAGGTATGTCTGCCGCACAGTGTGTAAAGTGAATGTATTCTAGGGACAACTGGGTGCTAACACCAGCAGGGGTCAAGGCCATGGTCAGGGACAGTAGGTTACTTTAATAGCCAATGAAAGCCCCTCTACAGAATTTACTAGAAAACTAGACCCTCAGGGGAGAGACTGGAAGGTAACATGAGGAATACCAATCTATCTGGGGACCCTATCACGGGACCCTTTGACGAATCACAATCCACACTGCTACTGGACTCTGCAGGACCACGCCTTGTATTCCCATCAAATAACGCTGTTTTGTTATTTGTTTTTAAGCAATCATGGTTTATAGCACTGACCACAGTAGGCTACATCAATAACCAGTTTATTCTCAACTTCCCCAGTAGGGGGAAAGTGGAAATCTTTTGCTGGCTGGAGGAGGCTGGTCTATATTGTGGGTGGGGGTATGTAGATATATGGGCAACTCTGAGCTATTGCAGAACTAGATGAAACTCATAGGATATTGAGTTCTAGCCTTGAGTATATTTTACTCATGGATGTCATATTCCTTATAGAGCAAGGTATCAAATGGAGCAATATTGAACAAGTAATTAATGGATTATTCATGACGCGTGTATGTTATCAACGGATAATTAAATGAGGGCGCATATAGGTTATAAAAATCAGAATGCCACCATATTTATTAGGCACATACATACATTAGTCCCCAATATCCACAAGAGATTTCAGCTTGTTTTGATGAAAATTGAGCATTTTGTGATGGTTTTGAAATTTGTTATATTTACATCTAGATTTAATTTGGATTTTTCAGACTTTCTTTTATGGCTTAGATTTATAACACTCAAATGTTCTAAACGAAATTGTGGAAGTAATCATGACGCTCAGAATATCCAAGGGTATAGCTTGAAACCATTAATTTTTATATTATAACTGTTGCTATTTTACCAATAATGTAATGCTCCAAATGTGAGATTTTGTTCATTTTTTTGATTCAAGGGCCCAAAACCCTAAAATCATGTGCGGGACCATATGTCAAAATTATTTCCATAAGAAAGGTACTTGAAATGTGGGGTATTTTCTGAGAGAGTATAAAAAAATTCTGATGACTTTCAATACTGGTTTCAGGCAAAAATGTTATAAGATTATGCCAAATTGACCTCACTTTTTCCTAAAGACAGCACAATTTTACCCAGAATACCTTGCCGTATGGCTAGAAATACATTTTTGTCATTTTCTTCAAAAAAAAAAAAGGCTTTCCACATTCAAAGTTTCAGATTTATGTGATTAATGGTTGATATTATGTAAAATCAAGAAGGTTTTCACTATTTTTCTCATTTTAGAAAAAATAAATAAAAAACTTTTAATTTTTAAAAAATCTGTATTTTAAAAAGTACATCGGGACCCCTCACTTTTCTTTTCATTATTCAATTCTATATGATTTAAGCTGTCTATAGACGTAAAATGGGGAATGACATATTGATGGATGTGATGGTAATAGGAGGCAGCAATGTGCAGATGCAGCAGTAGGCTCTATTGGGCAGCTCTCTACTTCAATATGCATCTAACATACCGGGTAGTGAATGCCAAATTGTCACTCATATGAACAACAGCGTCTCACCTCTCAGTCCCATTAGGACTGTCAAAACTAGGCATCACAGTTTACTAACTTGGCCCTCCTAGGTTTGCCCAACCCTAGTTTTATGATTTCGTATTTTGATACGTTTTGTTTCAGATAAAAAGATTATGGTACAGTTATTGTATCACCGTAGAGGCAAACAGCAAGCTTATCTGATGCATTTGATGACGTCACGATTGGGCAAAATGCAACAGGGGCTGCATTGGTTATAAATGGATAGTGTGGCAAAACATGTTATAATTAGAACAGTTAATTATATACCATTATGATCTTATACCGGAACCATCCACAGGGTTATCTTGTAATATATCTCAAAGGGATTTGACAAATGTGCCTAGAAAAATATTACAAACCGTATATGATTATAGGTTAACAGTGCTGAATAAATATGAATCAGATGCATTTTTCCCAATTGTGACGTCATCAGATGCATCAGATAAGCCTGCAGCTCTCCTCTATGATGGTACATATATTTGACAGACTATGCCATGATCTTTTTTTTATTAAATACAAGGGCTATCAAAATACGATATCATGGAAGTAGGGTGCTTTTTCTCTTTAAATGATAATCATGTAACTAACAGCTAGTACAGGAATGTATCAGATAATTTAAGGTACGGATAAAAAATGGATGAATAATTCAATATGGGATTTACATGATTAATTTGAAGAGCGGTAAATGGACAAAAAGAAACCTGCACATAGCAGATACCTGAGACAGTAAGGACATCTCAGGTGCCCTTGATTTTGGTATTCTATATCTCACACAGTCAACAGATCAATAAATTGGTCTAGTGGTGTGTGAAGCTAGACTGCTTAAGTTTGAATACCTGTTGATTTTTATAAAACAAGTGAGTCAACAAATATGAAACAAATGTGAAACACCAAAGACCTTTGTTCCTAGAGAGCATAGTAGGTTGCCGCATAGTACATAATTCTCTGTAGATGAAAAAAGGCATAAGAGATCCTTGACCCTGAAGGGGGAGTGCATCTCCTGCTACACGTACCACTAGTAGCAGTTGGAGCAGTGCTTGGTGGCACTGGTAGAACCGCTCAGTGATGTGCTACAAGTACCACTAGTAGTAGTTGGAGCAGTGCTTGGTGGCACTGGTAGAACCGCTCAGTGATGTGCTACAAGTACCACTAGTAGCAGTTGGAGCAGTGCTTGGTGGCACTGGTAGAACCGCTCAGTGATGTGCTACAAGTACCACTAGTAGTAGTTGGAGCAGTGTGTGGTGGCACTGGTAGAACCGCTCAGTGATGTGCTACAAGTACCACTAGTAGCAGTTGGAGCAGTGCTTGGTGGCACTGGTAGAACCGCTCAGTGATGTGCTACAAGTACCACTAGTAGCAGTTGGAGCAGTGTGTGGTGGCACTGGTAGAACCACTCAATGATGTGCTACAAGTACCATTAGTAGCAGTTGTAGCAGTGTGTGGTGGCACTGGTAGAACCGCTCAATGATGTGCTACAAGTACCACTAGTAGCAGTTGGAGCAGTGTGTGGTGGCACTGGTAGAACCACTCAATGATGTGCTACACGTACCGATAGTAGCAGTTGGAGCAGTGTGTGGTGGCACAGGTAGAACCACTCAATGATGTGCTACACGTACCACTAGTAGCAGTTGGAGCAGTGTGTGGTGGCACTGGTAGAACCGTTCAATGATGTGCTACAAGTACCACTAGTAGCAGTTGGAGCAGTGTGTGGTGGCACTGGTAGAAACGCTCAATGATGTGCTACAAGCACCACTAGTAGCAGTTGTAGCAGTGTGTGGTGGCACTGGTAGAACCTCAATGATGTGCAACAAGTACCGATAGTAGCAGTTGGAGCAGTGTGTGGTGGCACAGGTAGAACCACTCAATGATGTGCTACACGTACCACTAGTAGGAGTTGGAGCACTGAATGGTGGCACTGGTAGAACCACTCAATGATGTGCTACAAGTACCACTAGTAGCAGTTGGAGCAGTGTGTGGTGGCACAGGTAGAACCACTCAATGATGTGCTACAAGTACCGATAGTAGTAGTTGGAGCAGTGCTTGGTGGCACTGGTAGAACCACTCAATGATATGCTACAAGTACCACTAGTAGCAGTTGGAGCACTGCATGGTGGCACAGGTAGAACCACTCAATGATGTGCTACACGTACCGATAGTAGCAGTTGGAGCAGTGTGTGTTGGCACTGGTAGAATAACTCAGTGATGTGCTACAAGTACCACTAGTAGCAGTTGGAGCACTGCATGGTGGCACAGGTAGAACCACTCAATGATGTGCTACACGTACCGATAGTAGCAGTTGGAGCAGTGTGTGTTGGCACTGGTAGAATAACTCAGTGATGTGCTACAAGTACCACTAGTAGCAGTTGGAGCACTGCATGGTGGCACAGGTAGAACCACTCAATGATGTGCTACACGTACCGATAGTAGCAGTTGGAGCAGTGTGTGTTGGCACTGGTAGAATAACTCAGTGATGTGCTACAAGTACCACTAGTAGCAGTTGGAGCAGTGCGTGGTGGCACTGGTAGAACCACTCAATGATGTGCTACAAGTACCACTAGTAGCAGTTGGAGCAGTGTTTGGTGGCACAGATAGAACCGCTTAATGATGTGCTACAAGTACCACTAGTAGCAGTTGGAGCACTGAATGGTGGCACTGGTAGAACCGCTCAATGATGTACTACAAGCACCACTAGTAGCAGTTGGAGCAGTGTGTGGTGGCACTGGTAGAACCACTCAATGATGTGCTACACGTACCACTAGTAGGAGTTGGAGCACTGAATGGTGGCACTGGTAGAACCACTCAATGATGTGCTACAAGTACCACTAGTAGTAGTTGGAGCAGTGCTTGGTGTCACTGGTAGAACCACTCAATGATGTGCTACAAGTACCACTAGTAGCAGTTGGAGCAGTGTGTGGTGGCACTGGTAGAACCACTCAATGATGTGCTACAAGTACCACTAGTAGCAGTTGGAGCAGTGTGTGGTGGCACTGGTAGAACCGTTCAATGATGTGCTACAAGTACCACTAGTAGTAGTTGGAGCAGTGTGTGGTGGCACTGGTAGAACCACTCAATGATGTGCTACAAGTACCACTAGTAGCAGTTGAAGCAGTGCTTGGTGGCACTGGAAGAACCACTCAATGATGTGCTACAAGTACCACTAGTAGCAGTTGGAGCAGTGTGTGGTGGCACTGGTAGAACCGCTCAATGATGTGCTACAAGTACCACTAGTAGCAGTTGGAGCAGTGTGTGGTGGCACAGGTAGAACCACTCAATGATGTGTTACAAGTACCACTAGTAGCAGTTGGAGAAGTGCTTGGTGGCACTGGTAGAACCGCTCAATGATGTGCTACAAGTACCACTAATAGCAGTTGGAGCAGTGTGTGGTGGCACAGGTAGAACCGCTCAATGATGTGCTTCAAGTACCACTAGTAGCAGTTGGAGCAGTGCTTGGTGGCACTAGTAGAACCACTCAATGATGTGCTACAAGTACCACTAGTAGCAGTTGGAGCAGTGTGTGGTGGCACAGGTAGAACCGCTCAATGATGTCCTACAAGTACCACTAGTAGCAGTTGGAGCAGTGTGTGGTGGCACTGGTAGAACCGTTCAATGATGTGCTACAAGTACCACTAGTAGCAGTTGTAGCAGTGTGTGGTGGCACTGGTAGAACCGCTCAATGATGTGTTACAAGTACCACTAGTAGCAGTTGGAGCACTGCATGGTGGCACTGGTAGAACCACTCAATGATGTGCTACAAGTACCACTAGTAGCAGTTGGAGCAGTGTGTGGTGGCACTGGTAGAACCGTTCAGTGATGTGCTACAAGTACCACTAGTAACAGTTGGAGCAGTGCTTGGTGGCACAGGTAGAACCACTCAATGATGTGCTACAAGTACCACTAGTTCCTGCTACAAGTACCACTAGTAGCAGTTGTAGCAGTGTGTGGTGGCACAGGTAGAACCACTCAATGATGTGCTACAAGTACCACTAGTAGCAGTTGGAGCAGTGCTTGGTGGCACAGGTAGAACCACTCAATGATGTGCTACAAGTACCACTAGTTCCTGCTACAAGTACCACTAGTAGCAGTTGGAGCAGTGTGTGGTGGCACTGGTAGAACCGCTCAATGATGTGCTACAAGTACCACTAGTAGCAGTTGGAGCAGTGTGTGGTGGCACTGGTAGAACCGCTCAATGATGTGCTACAAGTACCACTAGTAGCAGTTGGAGCAGTGTGTGGTGGCACTGGTAGAACCACTCAATGATGTGCTACAAGCACCACTAGTAGCAGTTGGAGCAGTATTTGGGGGCCTTGGTGCTAGTCTGTTGTAGAACTGCCTAACTACCAGCAGCCTGGAGCTGCAGCTACCACCCTGGAGGAAGGACGACAAGCAGCACCTCCTGGAGGTATAACCACTGACTGCTGGCACCTCATCTCATGCTCAGGAAAAAGTAGATCTAGTAGGAGTTAGAACTTGTTGGCCCTGGCGGTGGTCTGGTGGAGAACTGCCTAACTACCAGCAGCCTGGAGCTGCAGCTACCACCTGGAGGAAGGAGGATGAGCAGTGCCTCGTGCTGGTAGAACCACTCACTGACTGCTGGCACCTTGTCCCTATGTACAGGAGTAAGTAGTACATGAAGAGGGCCCAGGAGCAGTCCCAGACACTCCCCAGTCACTCACTGTGTGTGTCACCCAGTGACTGCTGTAGGGGAGGGAAGCAGCTGAGTGTGAGGAGCAGCTGAGTGTGAGGAGCAGCTGAGTGTGAGGAGCAGCTGAGTGTGAGGAGCAGCTGAGTGTGAGGAGCAGCTGAGTGTGAGGAGCAGCTGAGTGTGAGAAGCAGCTGAGTGTGAGGAGTTTGTGATCAGCTCCCCCTATTGCTCCTACATCCACTGCTGTGGTGTCTCAGGATGGCACCAGCTGCTCACAACTACTCAGTCAGTGAGTGGAGGCTCAAAGCTAGCTGTTGCTCACCAGTGCCCAGTTGGGGCTTTCCCAGAGTGGATAAAACTAGATATTGGAGCTAGGCTAGAACTGCTGCTATGAAGCCTGCTTTGTATGGCATGGTGAGATGTGGAGAGTTATGAACACTTTAGCAGGCAACTATTGGCATCGATGGAAGAATCTGAGGAGAATTTAACACGATTCCAGCTCTGGAATTTAAGCAGTGGTATCGGTTTTGACCATAACATGATTTAATTCAAACATCCTTTGCTTGAGTGTTTACCCATACAAAGAGAATGAGTTATCCAAATGTCTCTGAGGGAGCCTTGATAAATGGTGCCTCAATTCGGGACTGCCATGGGACAATGCCTGAAGTCATTCTCATTTACAGAGCCACTGGATGAACACTGAGCCATGAAAGTGACTGGGGAATATCCATTGTGGCAGGACCTTAAGGGAGGATATACCAATTATTAAGGATGCTTGGTTAAGTCTGTAAGTAGGTTTTGGATCCTTAGGATATCTTCATTTAGTAATCAGATATCTGAATGAGTTATACATAGCTAGATATACACATAGCCCACAAGAATATCATCTGGAGTATCTATCCTAACTTACAGAATCACAGACAGTCTATCTTCATCTACACATAAGTATTGGCATGGAAGGACCATTAGAAACAGGGGCCCATCAGGGGTTTGTAACTCTGATATGACGAGCCATTATAGTACAATGGTACTCTACGACCACTGCTGCCATTACCAGTGACTGAGTCACACTGAAGGATTAACCTGTGTCTTTTTACATGTATATGATGGAGTTGGCATGGAAATATGATTAGAACAGAACTACAATCAGGACCAAAGCCAACATGGACTGTTGGGTAGATAATACATTTATTGGTTAATTAATTGATACTAGCATCCTCCCTTGTGCTAGCCCAACCCCTATATAGAACTCAGCTAGTGATAATAATGGTAAGGCATGGTGTGTGCTCCTTGGTAGACATGTTAAGTTGTTATTAAGTGTAATATTCCTACCAGTATTTATTAACCATTACTTTTATTCGTACTGCTACAGCTATATCTGCTAGCATATAGGATTCATAGCCTTAGAAATGAGGCTAACCACTCTACCCATCTGTGTCTTTAAACAAGTGCACTCGGCAAGTATATTCTTGCAGGTTAGGGCCATTGCACATCTATGGATGGCTTATTATCCTGAGCGTCTGTAGAATTGGTGTTACTAAGGCCTACTAATGAAAATATTGGTATAGGAGACCCTTAAGGGTGGATCATAAGTATCAACAATTAGCCTTGCAGCTATATATACGGCAAATTACATTAGTTACTAGTATTGCTTGCTGTGCTACTACAGCTCTAGCAAATCCTTTGTACTTGATACACAGTAGTCACAGACTATTGTTTATGGCAGTGCTGGTGACTAGGCTCCCTCTCAAAAGGATCACCAGCTATCCCAGGGTTTTCCTGTTACAGATGGAATAAACTGCTATTTGTGGTCAGTTATGTGTGCAAGGTTAAAGTGTCACAGCCACCACCAGATGTCAGCTGTCTCTGATCTAAGAATAAGGTGACACATAACCCTTTTATTAAAAAGAGCATTGTCCCTTTTGAAATTAATTTTGGATAAATCATTGATACACATGGTTAGATGTCTAATGCCCATTGTGTTTCATATTCATTTGTTCCATTATGCATTTTGCTGATAACATCTGGAGGTCATTCCTGAAGGCACTACAACTGCACTCGGTCACACAATTTGAAACCCCAAAGATTAATGGCAGCAATTGTAAGTAGTGCCCTACGACTGCTCAGCATGGTCAGCACTTATGTAATTATAACATAGCATTGAGCTGAGTGCACGGTGATTATGCAGTATTCCAACAACTTCTTTTTGTTTTACAAGGCACTGCTGGGCATTGACTTCACTTCATTTAAATACTATTTGGATAAACCTCGCCTATGCATCGTCTATGAGCTGGATCACTGCTCAGTGTTTATATCGGGTCTGAATTTGTATGATACTAGACTGATGACATTAGTTTCTTACCTGTCTAAGAGCTGGGTTGGTAATTTAATGTTCTGTGCTCACTTTATATGAACAATTGATGGTCAATTCTAATAAAGGCGCCCTGAATCATCGATGTCGCCACAGTGTACACATCAGTGGGTTTAATGCACATTAAAGGCTGTCATTATGCATGAATGCATCCTGGATATTCCACTCACTAGCACCGCATTCATGCATGATACTGACCCGGCGGGAGATAATACTTGTAAGCACTGTCCTCATACCTCTTGGAGACATATAAGAATGATACATGAATGCACTATGAAGCATTTACAGGGTTAATGGATCTGCCTTTATCAGTTTCCGAGCTGCAAAACACCTCAGTTTTATGTCCATGAGGGGAATGTGATGGTAATAGGATACAACAATATGTAAATACAGCAGGCCCAGTGGGGTATCTTTCTACTCCAATTTAACCAGGCCCTCCTTACATAAAGACTTGCCAAATTGTGACTGATGGGAACAACAGCATCTCTACACTGGCACCTTCCCTTATACTGCCTATTTATATTATTTTATTCATATTTAGTCTCTCTTTTTTTACTCCACCCTTTCAGACTAACATAAGGCCTCCCCACCCCTACTCAATTGAAAGACTGGTGATTGGTGTAGTGATGAATAACCCACTTGTATTGAATCATGAGTTTGGTATCCACCTCTTACAGCTGTTTAACTTAAGGGAGTGGTCATTATTTATCAACAGGGGGCAGGTGGTGGGTTTTCGCGCGGACGCGTGAAAATTTTTTATGCCCCCCCTCGACTGCAGTCAAAATTTTTTGCGCCCCCCGCACCAGAGGTGTGGAGAGTTTTCGTGCCCCTCTTTGATCTATAGTAGCACGCGGGCTTTTTGGCTAAAAAGAGGGTGAATTTTTTTTAGCCCCCCCTCAAGAGGGGTCAAAATTTTTTTAACCCCCCCCTCGGGAGGGGTCTGAAAATTTTACGCCACCCCCTCAAACCCACCACCCCCCCTGTTGATAAATAATGACCACTCCCTAATGTGGAATATGATGGGCCTAGAGGTTTAATCAAAGAGCCCAGAGGGCCATCTCTTAACACACTACGACTGCTGTATTTCAAATCGTAGTGACTGGCCTTAAAATAAGGTGTGTAGCCGTAGTACCTTAAGAAATGGCCTCCTGTATCATGTATACCTTTTTTCCCCTACCCTGCACTTCTGTACTGACCAGTATCAAATCAGACCCTGTCCTGTAAACACAACTTGGCTAAAGATGTGTTGAAGTATGTTAAAAAAAAATACTCTCCAGATTAAGGAAACTCTCACCTCTCAGTCCCACTAATACTGTCAAAACTACGCATCAACATCTACTTACTTGGCTTTTGAAGGTGCACCTCTATTTGTTATATATGCTCTATGCACTAATTACTTATAGATGCGGTTGCCATTCAAGGTCATATTTGAACAAATTCACACTAAAAAAGGTTTACATTGTGGACCATGGAATAGTGGCCAATTTTAGGTTGGCCTACCTTACAATGTATGGAGTGAGTGTAGAGGGTGACAGCTGGGTGGCTGCATCTAGGACACTAGTGGGGGTCAACATCACCTGTATGGTTCAACATCAAGGCCAGGGTCTGTAATAGCCAAGGACAGCTCCTCCATACAACAACACCACTCTAACCTACCACTAATATACTATGTGCTCTATAGTGCACAGTAGGGGTGAGAGGGATAACGTGCTTGACCAGGGAATCAAAATAAAGAAAAGTATGAAATATTAAGTCTAAGAAAAGGAAATATTAAGTGTAATACCAGATTTGATGAATAAGGGGTCTAATAAAAAATAAGCCCAACTTTAGTAACAACCAGACTTTACTGGAAAACCTGACCCTCAGGAGATCTTTGAAGCTAACATGAACAATACCATTCTGTCTGGAAACTCCACCCTGGGACCCTTTGATAAATTACCGCCCACCACTTCTGGCACCCCCGTGGGACAATGTCCTGTTTTACAAGCAAATAACGCTGTCTTGTTATTCAGTTTTATCCCATGACCAGCATTTTTAGCATTGAATACAGTAGACGACATAAATGTCCACTTTATTCTCAATTTCCCTGTTAGGGGAAAAGTGGAAATCTGTTGCTGGCTGGAGGATACTGGTCTTTATTATGAGTGAGCGTATCTAGCTATATGGGCAACTCTAAGCTATTGTAGAACTGGGCATCACCCATGTAGGGTTTTGGGTTCTAGCTTTGGAGGTGTGCTACTCATGAATGTCATTTCATCCAGCTTATGAATAGTTACAGTCTGACCAAACTCTTGCATCTATTTAGATAATTTATTCAAAAGTATGTCCTCTACAGAAAGGTGTGAATTTTCTATCACTTCATCTTTTAAATTGTGAATTAAGGATTCAACTATATATGCACCAGAGGAACATAACTTCAGATGAACATGTAATATCTATCATGAATATGTTATTTTAATTATAAGTAGCATCTATCCTATATTGTCAGCATTACCATGAACACTAGGGATGCAGATCAATGGGCATTAGGTTCCTGAAACTCCTGCAGCAGTTTTATCAGCATTGCACACCAGGTGGTGTAATCATTCTGACTCTGATTTAACACACAAAGGTCATCCACCATTGGAAACCTAGGTTTGTGTCATGGCAGATATGATCGTTACTATGGATTAGTACTAGAACAGCCGTATTCCATGGGGGGCATGGAGTACAATATGCTTGTATTCAATGGGGTCTGCCATCTTGGATTTTAAATGAAGCTGAGCTGTTTTTCTTCATCTAAAAGCAAATTAACCCCTTAGGCCATGACATAAATGCAAATGTCCACTCCCATGGAACATTTTTGCATCACATTCAGCTCAGTGAGGCCTGTCCGCATTCAACTCCGCCTATACGATGCTAAAATATTCAATGGTCGTCGACATTTTCTTATTTATTTATGTTGTCATATATCTAATTTTATCACATAATGTGGTAGATGTTGGCCTCTCACAATATCATTGAGTACCTACATATCCCTCCTGTTTCCTATCTATATTCTATATTGGCTTTACACAACATACCTTAGTTCTAATCTACCTATATTGTTTGAGATGTTTAGTCAGACATAGCACTATGCGTAATGGCAGTCTTCACATCAGCAGTTCTATGAGGGCCAGGATCTAAAGTGATTGCCTAAAATCTAAAATAAGATGTTTGATAGACAGCAAACATCACTAGGAATCACTTTACACACTTTTTGTGCATGATTTAACATTTTAACATTTTTGGCTCTTGTTTTCATATCTCGTTAAATCCCAATGTACTTGCCTTTCTGCCATTTTTTTCTCCTCCAAAATATGTCAAGGGAAGAGAATGAGGAGTTTGAGATATGTCTTGTTATTTAACAGGGTGACCATGACGCCCCTTGTATGTTAATGTTTATTATGTTGTCTATAAAAGTTCAAATCTGCACATAAAGTTTGCCTGGATGTATACAATCTATTTCAACATCATCTCTAATGTCTGCTTTTCCTCCATTCTATTTCTTCCAGGTTCATGGATCTGATACTTATTCCTTCTGCAACCAATATAAAAATACTCATCTCAATATATGATTATCATAATAAGTAAAATGATCTATGTTGGATCGGTCAGAGGAAGAGGATACACATATTGGCCGGTGAACACAGAGCCTAACCTTCATGGCAGTCTGCCTGTTCCTACACTGCCCTCTGATCACCAGCACGAGGGAATACTTGTATAAATATTCTGTACTGACAGGAGACTTCCTACCCCTGTAGTCTCTGGACCTTGACTGCAGATCTCTCTGACTTACCTTCTTGGGATTAGCCTGAGAATAAGCGTCATATATTGGGATCTATAATACAATGGCTATGGAAAAGAATTAGTGTAGCACAAAGCTACTCTGCCATTATGATTCCTGGAGGTTATATCTTCTAGTGTGTTGGGCGCAATGTGAATTGAGCTAAATGATGGAAAGTGATCATGATGTAGAAAGTGTGATACCTAACATAAGTTGACTAGATTCAGCTGAGAATTATTAAGCCTATTAAGGACCATGATCATGAGAACAAGGATTATCAAGTAGCCTGGTGGACGTCGCCAGTACTAGGATTATTAAGTACCCTGGTGGAAGTCGCCAATACTAGGATTATTAAGTACTGTAGCGCGCGGATCACCAATCTGCGCAATTCTCAAATAGTGCAGCGCAGTTTGAGAATTGCTCAAGATCGGCGCCGCGCAAAGCTCCAATTTTGCACAAAGCACCAATATCTGCATATCGGCGAGCAAGTCTACTGTCGATATATTTCATTATATTTTCAAAGAGATAAAGATCCAAAATGTTAGATCAATGGTTGAAAAACATAAATACTTTACTTCTAAAAGTACCAAATAGATTTTAGAAAATCTTTAATAACTTTATTGAAAACTCGCACTATTAGTGCATAGCGCAAGATGAAATTGGCGATCAGCACAGATTGGTGAAATGCGCCTAACAGTACCCTAGTGGGAGTTACCAGTACTAGGATTATCAATTACCCTGGTGGCAGGCACCAGTACTAGGATTTTTAAGTGCCCTGGTAGAAGTCACCAGTACTAGGATTATAAAGTACCCTGGTGGAAGTCACTGGTACTAGGATTATCAAGCTGAATTCAGATTACTCAGAAGGCATCTTCTCCTCTTCCTTCTGCTCTACACTGAAGTAAGTGAAATGGTTTGATTATATTTAATTGAAAACAATTGTTTCTTTTCATTTCAGCAAGGCTTTATGAGTATTTATATTTTGTGTGAGGAACGCTGGGATAAGGATGTATGCAAATGTACCATTTTCTATGCAAGTAGTTTAGATCTATTGATCTGTAAAAATTCAAAGAAGATCACCAACTCTAATTTTGAGGGTTTCAATTTTTAATGGGTGTGTTCAGTCATACTGTCTTGAGAAATGCATACCTGGAATGTGTTACGATAGTCGAGTTATGGAAGAAATACTGATGAATATAACAATATACATTTTACATAATTAAATAAAATAGCAAAGAATGGACTAAGTGAAAGCGGCACATGGGAGATACCTCAGACAGTGAGAACATCTTAGGTGCACTTGATTATTGGTATTCTATTTCTCACACAGTCAACATATCAATTAAGTTGTCTAGTGCTGTGTGAAGACTTCTGCCCGCTGCTAGACTGCTAAAAGTTTAAATACCTGTTTAAATTTTGGCCCAGTCTGTTATGAACTCCATATGTTATTGGATTTGAATTACCAGACAAATTTGTTACTATTGCAAACTAAAATGCTAGCCAACTGAGTATGTGAGCAATTCTTGTTTTTGACATTCAATTTTCCCAACTTCCATATTATAGAGATGCTTATCTAAGAAGTAAAATAATGAGGACTTTATGAAATTGTATGCCACTGTCAAAACAATGTGATTCTAGGAACACGCTTACACATTACTTTGGCTCATCACACAGAATCTGGAGGTACTTCTTATAAATACCACAACAGCAGCCAAACATAGTAATAAACCTAGAGCAAAAGATCTATACTAAGACTAAAAGGCAGGCTTCACTGGCTAACCCTTGAGGTCTTCATACAGTCTGTAGAGAATATGCCATCATTGATTTTGGTGGCTGCCCCTTGTACTGTCAGTCTGGCTGTGATGCAGAAAATAAGATCTGCAGATCTACAATCTGCCAAACTCTATCCCTGTCTTAGAGTATCTGAGCACCCTGTCTGACGAGTGTTTTTATGAATAAATGTGAGCAAGCAAGCAAAGAGGCATCCACAGAGGGGTGATTGGATTCTCCTTTCTGATTGCCTGCTCTTATTTATAAGAAGAGTTTGCATCGACTACCTTTAAGGGGCAAGGTCTCAAATAAGCACTTATCTTGAACAAGTATGGGGGTAAGGGGGTAGTGAAGTTAGGTTAGTCTCAAATAAGGTGTGGGGGTACAGGGCTATTGAAATCTATAACCACATGGTGCAGTACAAATGTACTTATAGATTTGACAAGTTATGGTTTCAAAAAAGAAGCAAATGATATTTCTCTTCATGATGGAGCCAAAGTTGAGTGACCTCTTCAGTTTGTGACAGCGAGGGTTTTGGAGCACAGGGCAGTATTCCTTGATTGGTGTCCTTAGATGAGGGTCATATGGAAACCTGCTGTATCACTTTTATGACTGTGTAAGGAGAACAAACAGGTTGTGGTAGAGCTCGTCCCGGTGTAGGTTGGAGCTTCATACAATATGCAGCCAAATTGACATAGTATGCATGACATCTAAATATAAACTCATTTATCATCATGGTACATAGACAAATGCCTTCCTGGTGGCTTCTTGTTTATTGATATTTGATTTCTATTTGAACTTGCTCCAGGTGCAGGACCAAAAATCCTGCATTTTAGTCTGTGTTTGAATGTTCACAAACATGGACCAGGAGGCAATTTCTTAAGCTATTATGTTCGCTGACAGCTCTACGACTACAAATGCCAGTGATATTCGTTAGAGGATCTTGGTACTATGAAGGGTCCAGTCAGAGTATGTTAAGACATTGCCTCCAGTTAAGCTATGATATTTGTGCATTGCTTCGGCCCAATGCCATAGTCACAGGCGTGGACGGGGGTTACTTTGGCAAAGTCACCAGAGGGCAGCACTGTTCCCTTTAGTTTCTCACCCTTCTATAGCATATGAATAACACCTACACAGACTAAACCTGGTAACCAATCCACGCCTGTGGCCATGGTATAGTACTCTAGTAGTGTGTCAGGGAGGCATTCCTGAAGGCACCTCTGAATACTGTTTTTTAGCATTATTGGGAAATGCCCTCCACTGGCCATCAAAGGACTAGACAAAGTGCCCTTGAATAAAAGACACTCTAAGTGTCCAGCACGCTTCAGTATCTCCCAATCACTACACCATTACTGTGTGAATGCCATCAGTACATGTTATCAACTCGTTTCGGTGCCTCAGCACCTATACATTTGAATGTACCTCTAGGCCCAGTCCCAATATGAGACAGGCGATTATTTAAATACTTTTATTGCTTAAGATTGTTTTCAGTAGACCGTTACTGCCTTACTCTCAGGAGGCTATTTCTTAACAGCCTACGACTGCAACCTTCAAGTCGTACCAAAATCCTCATAGGAATAGCATTGGCATTTTGTAGGGGCAGGGCTTTGAGTGATCTTAGTACCTTAAAAAGTGGCCTCCAGCACTTTTTTAAAAAAAGACAGTTATTCGAGACCTAGACACTAAAACGAGCCACTACGGTACCCAGACTATAACCAGGGACACGCAATGCACTATCATGAGTGGGCAGGAATCTTTTGTACTGAGTCCCAGCCTGCAATCACGGGCAGTGTAGCCCCATATGGTACACTCAGTAATGTAATCACTATTGTACCTAGTCCATTGATTACCTGATTTCTAAATGTAGATAACAAGTGTCAAAGTAGGGGTCCGATGTGTGGCAGTCATCCCGATAGGATCTATATTTGCATTAGTCTTTGGACACTGAATGTCCTCTGAAACACTTCATAATCATATGTCAGTGTTAATGCAGACTTTATTCAATATAGACACTATAAACCCTAAGGCAGTTTCCAGTCAAAAGCAGGATGCTAGAATCTTGCAGAATCATGGACCAGCACACTGTAAGACCTTGCTGTAAAGCGCTGGTTTCACAGGCGTAAATCAGTCAGAATAGCACTCATCTGAACAAATTTTGCAATCTATTGCAATCTTATAAATCATCCGATTAAAGCAAATTCAACTGTAAACATGATTATAGAAAGAGAAATAAACGGCAACCTTTCCAGGCTTCACCTGTACTGATTAAAGCAACCCCTCAAAATCACACTCAGGCTTATATGCCGGTGCAGGTCATCCCCGGGTTTAACAGTAATAATAATGCCTTCATTGATTTGGTGGCTGCCCATTGCACTGTCAGTCTGGCTGGTGTAGAGGGAAAAAAGTGTATTTCATGAATATATGATGGGTTATCAGTGAATATTGTGCTGCATGAGCTAGCTGCTGCCCGGTGCAGTTTTAAGAAGTTGGACATCCTTATGGTCAGATCCAATCTAGTAATACTGTACTGCTGTGTCAAAGGTTGGGAAGTTTGTTTTGGAAGCAATATCACTGACATTTAGTTAAACATCACTTCTCTATGAGGAACTTAATGTTAGCATATCTGATCAGGGACTCAAGAAATAACCTTCTTGAAATTGCACCAGAATGCTCCCAGAGGAATCTCCATTGCTAGACACTGTATTTCCTCTCTCAAAATCCCTGCGATTCCTTTTTTTTAGCGTAAATGTAACTGGTAGAATTGGTTCCAAGGTGCACATTTGGCAGGCATGCATAAGGCTGCACCAGTTGTACATACATTGAAAACGGCCTTTTGGTGGATGCAATGTACACTCAGCTTGGTCCCTACTGCCAACCTTTGATTTTAAACCACCCTTACAATATGGCATTATAAGAGTGTTTTGCACAAATCCAAGAAAATCACTTTAGCATATCTGATCAGGGTCTCAAGAAATAACCTTCTTGAAATTGCACCAGAATGCACCCATAGGAAATGCCATTGCTAGACACTGTATTTTCTCTCAAATTCCCTGTGATTCTTTTTTTCGATTTGTTAACTTAAATAGGAAATTCATCAGTGTAGTCCACAGTACAAGAATTAGTACCATTGTATATGCAAGCAAAATAGCAGTCAAAAGCATTGTGATCAATAATAGGCAAGCAAATGATGTAGATTGAATCTAAACATTACTAAATACATTTGAGCCTACTGATGATCACTTGTAACCCATAGCAGTGACAGAAGAGATTGACAGCAGTCATTTATAGATGGTGTAAGAGAAATGACGTAAGGCAGGTTGGCTCCTTAGGTGGATCCATAATTGATGGGATGTGTGAAACTGGACACTCAGTGTGCGGGCTGACACATAATTATGTGTGGATTACCAAGTGCACTATGGAAAACCAAATGAGGGCTTTCAAACAGTTTTTTTTCTAAACTAATACCCATCCTTTTTCTAGATATTTCTTTGTGTTATTCATGATGCCATTTTCCTTATAATCGAATCAATCTTATTACAGCAGAAGGGCTGTTTAAATCTTGATAAAAGTTTGATAGACTGCTAAAACACTGAGGATTTTGATTTTGGGGCAGTGGTATGTATAAATGGCTTTTAGGTAACACCATTTCTAAAAATCACAAGTTTAAATAAGATACCAAGTATCGTCTACCATAATTTTTGAAAAGAATTCTGATACAAAATGAATGTTTCAATTTTTCTAGTGATATGTGATTTCGTGACAAAGGTCAGGGTTTTGGAGCACCAGGCTGCACCCCTGGTAATATTTGCTTTGATCATACAAAAGCCTATTATCTCCTATATATATACCTGCTGTGGCTGTGGGGCAGGTACGCAGATAAACATGTTGTGGTAGACATCGTCCCAGTGCAGCCGGCAGGGTGTTGCTCCTATTGTAAAAAGAGCTGTGAGTATGTGCCCTCTTTTCTAAACAAGTCGTGCACTGCTTCACTATTTACTTGCACTCACCACAATAGTCTGAAAAGTCACCTGCCTTGTTTAAAATAGAGAGAGCTGCACTACCAGGTACCTACTCATGTCACATGCTCTATAGTCTATTATACTGACTGACTTGTCCCAACTAGGTACCTACTCAAATCCCCCTCTTTTAGCACTGTACTTGAATGACCACTTATGAGCAACAAAAGGGACAAGTTATAGCTACATGAAAAGAAAGGACTGGAAATGAGGGCATTTTTAGACAGCTCTTCCTTTTACTATAGGAGCAACACCCTCCAGATATCCTGCATGTAATGGCTGACTACATTGACATAGCGTGCATGACATCTATATATAAACCTATACAGCCTTACTGATGATGTCATGGCACAGGCAGGTAGGGTTATAAGTCCTTTGAGAGCTGCTGATATAGGAGCGCAATTGGTTGCTAGTGCTGTATTGGTGCATCATAACAACCCTCTGAGGGTGGATCCACCCCATAGTGTAGCCCTGACAAGTAACTCGGCTACTGAAATCAGCATGCCAATTTTAGAAAGTTCCATGACCCACATTATGGATTCCTGAGCATCAAATATGATAATGTTAGTTTACTTCAGGGGTCTAGAACAAAAATGTAGGCATATCTTCAGCCTTTCTTTTTTCAATCATGGAGCATTTTCGAAATTCTTGGACTAAACTATTGGTGTGACCTAACTACTTCCTATTTGTTCCTTTGTCCTATATGCCAAACCGCCATGCCAAACCTATTGAGTGTCAGGATATTGAGTTTGAAGAGAGAAGAAATGAAGCAGGCCACAAAATTAGAGAAACCCAAAACCTTATTGGCTAGCAGGTATTTACAAGGACAAATCCTCTAAAAAAGTCAGCCACAGGTATATACATAACATGTATACAATGCATTAGAAGGAGAGACTTGAGAAAATACAACAGCTTGACAGGGAGGACATTGCAAAATACCATGAAATTGGTGTCTATCATGGAACTTATTGGTTTATTAGTTTACAATTATGCTGGTGTAAGGTCTCTGACTCCTTCTGACCTGGTTGGGATATGGAAATACCTAGACTCCATCCCTGGCCTTCCGGTAAAGGCAACCATCACCGTTGGATGGTTTGCTTTTCTCAGGGCATCCAATCTGCTCTCTCTGCCCTGGTGTGGTCAGGTCCACACACCCTCACAGGGAGGGATATCTCAAGTTGCCCAGATGGTCTTGTTATTGTTATAAACTCTTCAAAAACAATTGCACCTGGATCTACTCTAACAGTCCTTGAGCTCCCAAGGATACCAAACTGTGTAGCATGCCCTGCAACGGGTTGGGATGCTTGTGTGTTGGCTTATCATCCTTCACCAAACTCGCCGGCCTTTATGGCTCCAAACTTACTACCACACAGCTGGAAAATGTTATGAAGGCAGCCGTTAGAAAGTCTGGTTGTCCATATGCTGAAAAAGTGACTCCCTAAGGAAAGGAGGCTCCCTGGCCTCCCACTCTGCTGGTGCTGCTCGTTCTGACATTGCTACCCATTGCACCTTGAGGTCAGAGGGTAGCCTCTGCTCTTACATTTCCTCACAGTCCTTTCACAAGGTGGCAGTTTCACTTGCCTCCCAATTTGCACCAGAAAAGAACTGACTTACTTATGTATGAGCTATCAATTTCATTATCTGATTATGATCATTGTACTGATCTTATTCTCTGTAATCATAACACTGATCTTGTTCTTATCCAACTTTCACAGGATAAAAGTTGCACTTTATAACTCGAGAGTTTGTGTCCATAATTATGTTCATTATGGATTCCTGAGCATCAAATGCATATGATGGTATCAGTTTTAGGGGTCTAGACCAAAAATGTAGGCCTATATTCAATTCTCTTTTTTAATCTTGGAGCACTTTTGAAAATTCTTGGACTCTGACCTCCATCTCCCAACATGACATGTGCATGCTCGGTATTAGAAATTAAGAGCTAACAGGTCTTTTCAACTTCACTGGTAAGGCCAACATCCCGATCCATGTTCCATGAGTAAGAAATGCCAAAATGTTACACTATGTTGTGTGAATCGAGGTTATGGTGTTATATGGATGATGTTAAATAATATTGTTATATGCTTAGACCATTTCCCTTTAGATAAGTTCATAAATCCCCTGCCAGTTCATTGTGAGGGTGAATCTCGTTGAGGTCACAGAGTATAGTGTAATTTATTATGGACTGGGCAGGAATCTCTTATACAGATTCCCACCCTTGGTCCACACAGAGTGTAGCTCCATATTGTGTGACCAGTAATGAAATCACTCTTATACCTAATCAGGTTTCTATGCAGATAATGATTACATGAGACTGTGGCAGGCCATCCCATGTGCACAGCACGATGTTCATAGTGATCTGGTATAATATCACACTGTCTATAGTTCTACCAACCTGTCAATATTTTCCCAAGTATCAAACATTGTGATAGATTTATGTACAACCACCATTTAAGTAGGGGGAACACCTTCAGATTAAAAAAAGGTTGGGCTATCTTTTCACTTTTTTAACTTTTAAGGGCGTCAATAATTCATTTACAAGAAGTACCTAGTTGTTACATCAATGTGTAACCACTAGAGAAACATTTATTTTCATTTCTATTTGACATGATGAGGTTCATCCACTGCTAACTTGGATTGTTTCAAGTTTGCATCTCATTGGGGACAAACTGAAAGTTAATACATCACCTGTAAATTCATGTTTAATCATAAATGGGCATTAGTCACATTGATCTGTTGTCTATCAAACAATAATATTTGTTTACAGTGGCAAACATTTTAGAAGGGAAAAAATGGCCAGCATCGTTACACAATATTTGCTGCGGCATATTTGATACCCTTTGTGTCAGATTCTACTTATAAATAGGCCAGTGATAGGATGCTGCTGGTGCCATTCAAAAGTTACCAATCTAGAAACTGAAGCACTGACATGTGAGGACAGGAGGCTATTGCAGATAAGCTAAACAGAGACTCAGGTGGCCAGTGCTAATTGGTGAACAGTCATGCTCTTTTTTCACCCACATCATATAGTGAAAAGCCACATGCCATGCTTGAAAATAGTCTGCATTGCCTTACTAAGTGGCATTTAGTCTGACTCTCTCTTGCATTCTCATTTTGAGTCACTATCATAGTTATTGAAAGGTTACTTTAGTTACTTACTCCTAAAAAAGTGACCTTATTTCACCAGTTCTGGGCAACATGAAAAAGGCCTGGTCCAAATCTAAACTGCAAAAATGGTGTTTAGATCCTAAACACAATTCTAAACATATTCTTACAACGTTATTGTAATCACATTAACCTCCTAAACATGTTTATCCAAACCAAATGCTTAGCTTAAGTGTTTAGATGTCTAGGTGTTTATGTTTAGAATATGAAATTTTATGTTTAGATTTCTTAAAGATTAGAAAGACATTTAGGTTCATGGATGTATGGATTAGGAAAATAAAGGATTGTCTTTTTTCATTAACTTTGTGGGGGACATCAGCAGGTATTTACAAGTGTAACGTCTCTAAAGAAGTCAGCCACAGGTATATATACATATGTATACACTGCATTGGAATGAGAGACTTGAGAAAGTACAACAGCTTGACAGGGAGGACATTGCTTTATCCTTTGAGTGGTGAGTGGTGACTTTTGCAAAGTTTCTCACCCTTCTATAGCATATGAATAACACCTACACAGACTAAACCTGGTAACAGACCTCGCCCGTGGCCATGGTATAGTACTCTAGTAGTGTGTCAGGGAGGCATTCCTGAAGGCACCTCTAAATACTGTTCTTGAGCATTATTTGGGAAATGCCCTCCAGTGACCATCAAAGGACTAGACAAAGTGCCCTTGAATGAAAGACACTCTAAGTGTCCAGCACGCTTCATTAGCTCCCAATTACTACACCATTACTGTGTGAATGCCATCAGTACCTGTTACCAACTCTTACACCTATCCACTCTCGCTGCTAGTGCTACTCCAGCTGTCATGTACGGAGGGTGGTGAGGGTAATATGACTTATCAATAAGTTCTACATCTGAGGCTTCTCTGATGTTAGAAAGTACCTGATCTATTACATAAGTGGGGGCCTGAATATGTAGTGCATGTTTTAGTGGTCTGTTTCAGCATTCACAATAGTCCTCAATGTATCCCCTCTTAAAATCATAACACTTATCAAAGAAGGAGTGATTTGGCGCCAGTCAATTAGGTGGTGGTGAATGCTATACATGATTCATCACTGTGTGCCACCAGCATTGTCCTTAGATACTTATTGACAAAAATAGTAAAGAGATATATCATTTCTATAATTGGATTTACATGTATTTTAACATGATGTCATGATTTATAAGTGTACTTTTTTTTATCCAAAGTTTATATAAATGACATCATATGAGCTGGGTTTTCTGACAGGGTGGAATAGGCTGGTGTGGATGGGAAGTGCTGTAGTGGCCCGTTTCGGTGCCTCAGCACCTATACATTTGAATGTGCCTCTAGGCCCAGTCCCAATATAGGACAGACGCTTATTTGAATTCTTTTATTGCTTAAGATCAATTTCAGTAGGCTGTTACTGCCTTACCCTCAGAAGGCCATTTCTTAATAGCCTATGACTAACCTTCAAGTAGTACCAAAATCCCCATAGGAATAGCATTGGCATTTTGTAGTCGCAGGGCTGTGAGTGATCGTAGTACCTTAAGAAGTGGCCTCCAGCACCTTTTTAAAAAACTGCCAGTTATTCGAGACCTAGACACTAAAACGGGCCACTACGGTACCCAGACTATAACCAGGGACATGCAATGCACTATCATGAGTGGGCAGGAATCTTTTGTACAGAGCCCCAGCCTGCAATCACGGGCAGTGTAGTTCCATATGGAGCACCCAGTAATGTAATCACTATTGTACCTAGTCCATTGATTACCTGATTTCTAAATGTAGATAACAAGTCTGAAAGTAGGGGTCCTACGTGTGGCAGTCATCCCGATAGGATCTATATTTGCATTAGTCTTTGGAATCTGAACGTCCTCTGAAACACTTCATAATCATATGTCAGTGTTAATGCAGCCTTTATTCAATATAGACCCTATAAACCCTAAGGCAGTTTCCAGTCAAAAGCAGGGTGCTAGAATCTTGCAGAATCATGGACCACACACTGTAAGACCTTGCTGTAAAGCGTTGGTTTCACAGGCGTAAATCAGTCAGAATAGCACTCATCTGAACAAATTTTTCAATCTATTGCAATCTTATAAATCATCAGATTAAAGCAAATCCAACTGTTGTACACCTGCGTATAGACCTTTTCAGGCCCTTGGTGCTGCTTATGTTGATATTGGGGTGTGTTTTGTGAACATAATTATAGAAAGAGAGATAAACGGTAACCTTTCCAGGCTTCACCTGCACTGATTAAAGCAACCAACCAAAATCACACTCAGGCTTAAATGCCGGTGCAGGTCATCCCCGGGTTTAACAGTAATAATAAAAGCCGAAATGGCATTCTCCACTGACTAGCTCTTGTTATCTTTATATAGACAGACTGCATAGAAGATGCCTTCATTGATTTGGTGGCTGCCCGTTGCACTGTCAGTCTGGCTGGGGTACAGGGAAAAAAGTGTATTTCATGAATATATGATGGGTTTTCGTTGAATATTGTGCTGCATGAGCTAGCTGCTGCCCGGTGCAGTTCTAAGAGATCCTGATGGTCAGATCCAATCTAGTAATACTATACTGCTGTGTTAAAGGTCGGGAAGTTTGTTTCGGAAGCAATATATCACTGACATTTAGTTAAACATCACTTCTCTATGATGAACTTAATGTTAGCATATCTGATTAGGGGCTCAAGAAATAACCTTCTTGAAATTCCCTGTGATTCTTTTTTCGATTTGTTAACTTAAATAGGAAATTCATCAGTTTAGTCTACAGTACAAGAATTAGTACAGTTGCATATGCAAGCAAAATAGCAGTCAAATGCATTGTGATAAATAATAGGCAAGGAAATGATGTAGATTGAATCTAAACATTACTAAATACATTTGAGGCTACTGATGATCACTTGTAACCCATAGCAGTGACAGAAGAGATTGACAGCAGTCACTAATAGGTGTGAGAGAAATGACGTAAGGCAGGTTGGCTCCTTAGGTGGATCCATAATTGATGGGATGTGTGAAACTGGACACTCACTGTGTGGGCTGACACATAATTATGTGTGGGTTACCAAGTGCACTATGAAAAGCCAAATAAGGGCTTTCAAACAATGTTTTGTCTAAACTAATACCCATCCTATTTCTAGATATTTCTTTGTGTTATTCATGATGCCATTTTCCTTATAATCGAATCAATCTTATTACAGCAGAAGGGCTGTTGAAATCTTGATAAAAGTTTGATAGACTGCTAAAACACTGAGGATTTTGAGTTTGGGGCAGTGATATGTATAAATGGCTTTAAGGTAACACCATTTCTAAAAATCACAAGTTTAAAGTATTGTCTACCATAATTTTTCAAAAGAATTCTGATACAAAATGAATGTTTCAATTTTTCTAGTGATACATGATCTCGTGACAAAGGTCAGGGTTTTGGAGCACCAGGCTCCACCCCTGGTAACATTTGCTTTGATCATACAAAAGCCTGTTATCTCCTATATACCTGCTGAAGCTGTGGGGCAGGTACGCAGATAAACATGTTGTGGTAAACATTGTCCCAGTGCAGCCAGGAGGGTGTTGCTCCTTTTGTAAAAAGAGCTGTGAGTATGTGCCCTCATTTCTAAACAAGTCATGCACTGCTTTACTATTCAACTTGCACTCACCACAATAGTCTGAAAAGTCACCTGCCTTGTTTAAAATAGAGAGAGCTGCACTACCAGGTAACTACTCATGTCACACACTCTAGTAGTTTATTATACTGACTGACTTGTCCCAACTAGGTACCTACTCAAATCCCCCTTTTTTAGCACTGTACTTGAATGACCACTTATGAGCAACAAAAGGGACAAGTTATAGCTTCATGAAAAGAAAGGACTGGAAATAAGGGCATTTTTAGACAGCCCCTTCTTTTACTATAGGAGCAACACCCTCCAGATATCCTGCACGCAATGGCTGACTACATTGACATAGTGTGCATGACATCTATACATAAACCTCTACAGCCTTACTGATGATGTCATGTCACAGGCAGGTAGGGTTATAAGTCCTTTGAGAGCTGCTGATGTAGGAGCGCAATTGGTTGACAGTGCTGTATTGGTGCATCATAACAACCCTCTGAGGGTGAAACCACCCCATAGTGTAGCCCTGAAAAGTAACTCGGCTGCTGAAATCAGCAAGCCAATTTTAGAAAGTTCCATGCCCCACATTATGGATTCCTGAGCATCAAATATGATAATGTTAGTATACTATAGGGGTCTAGAACAAAAATGTAGGCATATCTTCAACCTTTCTTTTTTCAATCATGGAGCATTTTTGAAATTCTTGGGCCAAACTATTGGTGTGACCTTACTACTTTCTATTTGTTCCTTTGTCCTATATGCCAAACGGCCATGCCAAACCCATTGAGTGTCAGGATATTGAGTTTGAAGAGAGAAGAAATGAAGCAGGCCACAAAATTAGAGAAACCCAAAACCTTATTGGCTAGCAGGTATTTACAAGGACAAATCCTCTAAAAACGTCAGCCACAGGTATATACATAACATGTATACAATGCATTAGAAGGAGAGACTTGAGAAAATACAACAGCTTGACAGGGAGGACATTGCTTTATCCTTTGCAAAATACCATGAAATTGGTGTCTATCATGGAACTTATTGGTTTATTAGTTTACAATTATGCTGGTGTAAGGTCTCTGACTCCTTCTGACCTGGTTGATATATGCAAATACCTAGACTCCATCCCTGGCCTTCCGGTAAAGGCAACCATCACCGTTCGATGGTTTGCTTTTCTCAGGGCATCCAATCTGCTCTCTCTGCCCTGGTGTGGTCAGGTCCACACACCCTCACAGGGAGGGATATCTCAAGTTGCCCAGACGGTCATGTTATTGTTATAAACTCTTCAAAAACAATTGCACCTGGATCTACTCTACCAGTCCTTGAGCTCCCAAGGATACCAAACTTTGTAGCATGCCCTGCAATGGCTTGGGATGCTTGTGTGTTGGCTTATCATCCTTCACCAAACTCGCCGGCCTTTATGGCTCCCAACTTACTACCACACAGCTGGAAAATGTTATGAAGGCAGCCGTTAGAAAGACCGGTTGTCCATATGCTGAAAAAGTGACTCCCTAAGGAAAGGAGGCTCCCTGGCCTCCCACTCTGCTGGTGCTGCTCGTTCTAACATTGCTACCCATTGCACCTTGAGGTCAGAGGGTAGCCTCTGCTCTTACATTTCCTCACAGTCATTTCACAAGGTGGCAGTTTCACTTGCCTCCCAATTTGCACCAGAAAAGAACTGACTTACTTATGTTTGAGCTATCAATTTCATTATCTGATTATGATCATTGTACTGATCTTATTCTCTGTAATCATAACACTGATCTTGTTCTTATCCAACTTTCACAGGATAAAAGTTGCACTTAATAACTCAAGAGTTTGTGTCCATAATTATGTCCATTATGGATCCCTGAGCATCAAATGAATATGATGGTATCAGTCAACTTTAGGGGTCTAGACCAAAAATGTAGGCCTATATTCAATTCTCTTTTTTAATCTTGGAGCACTTCTGAAAATTCTTGGACTCTGACCTCCATCTCCCAACATGACATGCATGCTCGGTATTGGAAATTAAGAGCTAACAGGTCTTTTCAACTTCAATGGTAAGGCCAACATCCTGATTCACGTTCCATGAGTAAGAAATGCCAAAATGTTACACTATGTTGTGTAAATCGAGGTTATGCTTTTATGTGGATGATGTTAAATAATATTGTTATATCCTTAGACCATTTCGTTTAGATAAGTTCATCAATCCCCTGACAGTTCCTTGTGAGGGTGAATCTGGTTGAGGTCAAAGAGTATAGTGTAATATATCATGGAACGGGCAGGAATCTCTTATAGAGATTCCCACCCTTGGACCACACACAGTGTAGCTCCATATTGTGTGACCAGTAATGAAATCACTGTTATACCTAATCAGGTTTCTATGCAGATAATGATTAGATGAGACTGTGGCAGGTCATCCCAGGTGCACAGCATGATGTTCATAGTGATTCGTATAATATCACACTGTCTATAGTTCTACCAACCTGTCAATATTTTCCCAAGTATCAAACATTGTGATACATTTATGTACAACCACCATTTAAGTAGGGGGAACACCTTCATTAAAAAAAAGGTTGGGCTAGCTTTTCACTTTTTTAAATTTTAAGGGCGTCAATAATTCATTTACAAGAAGTACCTTGTTGTTACATCAATGTGTAACCACCAGAGAAACATTTATTTTCATTTCTATTTGACATGATGAGGTTCATCCACTGCTAATTTGGATTGTTTCAAGTTTGCATCTCATTGGGGACAAACTGAAAGTTGATACATCACCTGTAAATTCATGATTAATCATAAATGGGCATTAGTCACATTGATTTGTTGTCTATCAAACAATAATATTTGTTTACAGTGGCAAACATTTTAGAAGGAAAAAAATAGCCAGCATCGTTACACAATATTTGCTGCGGCATATTTGATACCCTTTGTATCAGATTCTACTTATAAATAGGCCAGTGATAGGATGCTGCTGGTGCCATTCAACATTTACCAATCTAGAAACTGAAGCACTGACATGTGAGGACAGGAGGCTATTGCAGATAAGCTAAACAGAGAGTCAGGTGGCCAGTGCTAATTAGTGAACAGTCATGCTCTTTTTTCACCCCACATCATATAGTGAAAAGCCACATGCCATGCTTGAAAATAGTTTGCATTGCCTTACTAAGTGGCATTTAGTCTGACTCTCTCTTGCATTCTCATTTTGAGTCACTATCATAGTTATTGAAAGGTGATTAGTTACTTACTCCTAAAAAAGTGACCTTATTTCACCAGTTCTGTGCAACATGAAAAAGGCCAGGTCCAAATCTAAACTGCAAAAATGGTGTTCAGAACCTAAAGACAATTCCAAACATATTCTTACAACGTTATTGTAATCACATTAACCTCCTAAACATGTTTATCCAAACCAAATGCTTAGCTTAAGTGTTTAGATGTCTAGGTGTTTATGTTTAGAATATGAAATTTTTTGTTTAGATTTCTTAAAGATTAGAAAGACATTTAGGTTCATGGATGTATGGATTAGGAAAATAAAGGATTGTCTTTTTTCATTAACTTTGTGGGGGACATCAGCAGGTATTTACAAGTGTAACGTCTCTAAAGAAGTCAGCCACAGGTATATATACATATGTATACACTGCATTGGAATGAGAGACTTGAGAAAGTACAACAGCTTGACAGGGAGGACATTGCTTTATCCTTTGAGTGGTGAGTGGTGACTTTTGCAAAGTTTCTCACCCTTCTATAGCATATGAATAACACCTACACAGACTAAACCTGGTAACAGACCACGCCCGTGGCCATGGTATAGTACTCTAGTAGTGTGTCAGGGAGGCATTCCTGAAGGCACCTCTAAATACTGTTCTTGAGCATTATTTGGGAAATGCCCTCCAGTGACCATCAAAGGACTAGACAAAGTGCCCTTGAATGAAAGACACTCTAAGTGTCCAGCACGCTTCATTAGCTCCCAATTACTACACCATTACTGTGTGAATGCCATCAGTACCTGTTATCAACTCTTACACCTATCCACTCTCACTGCTAGTGCTACTCCAGCTGTCATGTATGGAGGGTGGTGAGGGTAATATGACTTATCAATAAGTTCTACATCTGAGGCCTCTCTGATGTTAGAAAGTACCTGATCTATTACATAAGTGGGGGCCTGAATATGTAGTGCATGTTTTAGTGGTCTGTTTCAGCATTCACAATAGTCCTCAATGTATCCCCTCGTTAAAATCATAACACTTATCAAAGAAGGAGTGATTTGGCCAGTCAATTAGGTTGTGGTGAATGCTATACATGATCCACCACTGTGTGTCACCAGCATTATCCTTAGATACTTATTGACAAAAACAGTAAAGAGATATATCATTTCTATAATTGGATTTAAAGGTATTTTAACATGATATCATGATTTATAAGTGTACTTTTTTTTATCCAAAGTTTATATAAATGACATCATATGAGCTGGGTTTTCTGACAGGGTGGAATAGGCTGGTGTGAATAGGAAGTACTGTAGTGGCCCGTTTCAGTGCCTCAGCACCTATACATTTGAATGCCCAGTCCCAATATCAGGCAGGCCCTTTTTGAATACTTTTATTGCTTAAGATCGATTTCGGTAGGCTGTTACTGCCTTATCCTCAGGAGGCCATTTCTTAACAGCCTACGACTGCAACCTTTAAGTAGTACCGAAATCCCCATAGGAATAGCATTGGCATTTTGTAGTCACAGGGCTTTGAGTGATCGTAGTACCTTAAGAAGTGGCCTCCAGCACTTTTTTAAAAAACTGACAGTTATTCGAGACCTAGACACTAAAACTGGCCAATACCCAGACTATAACCAGGGACACGCAATGCACTATCATGAGTGGGCAGGAATCTTTTGTACTGAGTCCCAGCCTGCAATCACGGGCAGTGTGAGTGAGTGAGTAATAGAGTTTTAACGCCATTTCGACAGCTAAGGTCATATTCATGGCGAGAACTACATTACACAATTTCACAGAGGAATGTGTCAGTGCCTGCGCATAATATTATGTGCACCACACACATCCTGAGGGGATAGGAAAGAGGAGAAATAGACCCTTTTAAGTGGGCTAGAGAGGCCCGCCGGGCAGTGTAGCCCCATATGGTACACCCAGTAATGTAATCACTATTGTACCTAGTTCATTAATTACCTGATTTCTAAATGTAGATAACAAGTCTGAAAGTAGGGGTCCCATGTGTGGCAGTCATCCCAATAGGATCTATATTTGCATTAATCTTTGGGCACTGAACGTCCTCTGAAACACTTCATAATCATATGTCAGGGTTAATGCAGACTTTATTCAATATAGGCCCTATAAACCCTAAGGCAGTTTCCAGTCAAAAGCAGGTTGCTAGAATTTTGCAGAATCATGGACCAGCACACTGTAAGACCTTGCTGTAAAGCGTTGGTTTCACAGGCCTTAATCAGTCAGAATAGCACTCATCAAAACAAATTTTTCAATCTATTGCAATCTTATAAATCATCAGATTAAAGCAAATCCAACTGTTGTACACCTGCGTATAGACCTTTTCAGGCCCTTCGTGCTGCTTATGTTGATATTGGGGTGTGTTTTGTAAACATAATTATAGAAAGAGAGATAAACGGTAACCTTTCCAGGCTTCACCTGCACTGATTAAAGCAACCACTCAAAATCACACTCAGGCTTAAATGCTGGTGCAGGTCATCCCCGGGTTTAACAGTAATAATAAAAGCTGAAATGGCATTCTCCACTGACTAGCTCTTGTTATCTTTATATAGACAGACTGCATAGAAGATGCCTTCATTGATTTGGTGGCTGCCCGTTGCACTGTCAGTCTGGCTGGGGTACAGGGAAAAAATTGTATTTCATGAATATATGATGGGTTTTTGGTGAATATTGTGCTGCATGAGCTAGCTGCTGCCCGGTGCAGTTCTAAGAAGTTGGAGATCCTGATGGTCAGATCCAATCTAGTAATACTATACTGCTGTGTTAAAGGTCGGGAAGTTTGTTTCGGAAGCAATATCACTGACATTTAGTTAAACATCACTTCTCTATGATGAACTTAATATTAGCATATCTGATTAGGGGCTCAATAAATAACCTTCTTGAAATTCCCTGTGATTCTTTTTTCGATTTGTTAACTTAAATAGGAAATTCATCAGTTTAGTCGACAGTACAAGAATTAGTACAGTTGCATATGCAAGCAAAATAGCAGTCAAACGCATTGTGATCAATAATAGGCAAGGACATGATGTAGATTGAATCTAAACATTACTAAATACATTTGAGGCTACTGATGATCACTTGTAACCCATAGCAGTGACAGAAGAGATTGACAGCAGTCATTAATAGGTGTGAGAGTAACGACATAAGGCAGGTTGGCTCCTTAGGTGGATCCATAATTGATGGGATGTGTGAAACTGGACACTCACTGTGTGGGCTGACACATAATTATGTGTGGGTTACCAAGTGCACTATGAAAAGCCAAATAAGGGCTTTCAAACAATGTTTTGTCTAAACTAATACCCATCCTATTTCTAGATATTTCTTTGTGTTATTCATGATGCCATTTTCCTTATAATCGAATCAATCTTATTACAGCAGAAGGGCTGTTTAAATCTTGATAAAAGTTTGATAGACTGCTAAAACACTGAGGATTTTGAGTTTGGGGCAGTGGTATGTATAAATGTCTTTAAAGTAACACCATTTCTAAAAATCACAAGTTTAAATATGATACCAAGTATTGTCTACCATAATTTTTCAAAAGAATTCTGATACAAATTGAATGTTTCAATTTTTCTAGTGATACATGATCTCGTGACAAAGGTCAGGGTTTTGGAGCACCAGGCTGCACCCCTGGTATTATTTGCTTTGATCATACAAAAGCCTGTTATCTCCTATATACCTGCTGAAGCTGTGGGGCAGGTACGCAGATAAACATGTTGTGGTAGACATCGTCCCAGTGCAGCCGGGAGGGTGATGCTCCTATTTTAAAAAGAGCTGTGAGTATGTGCCCTCTTTTCTAAACAAGTCGTGCACTGCTTCACTATTCAACTTGCACTCACCACAATAGTCTGAAAAGTCACCTGCCTTGTTTAAAATAGAGAGAGCTGCACTACCAGGTACCTACTCATGTCACACGCTCTAAAGTTTATTATACTGACTGACTTGTCCCAACTAGGTACCTACTCAATTCCCCCTCTTTTAGCACTGTACTTGAATGACCACTTATGAGCAACAAAAGGGACAAGTTATAGCTACATGAAAAGAAAGGACTGGAAATGAGGGCATTTTTAGACAGCCCTTCCTTTTACTATAGGAGCAACACCCTCCAGATATCCTGCACGCAATGGCTGACTACATTGACATAGTGTGCATGACATCTATATATAAACCTATGCAGCCTTACTGATGATGTCATGGCACAGGCAGGTAGGGTTATAAGTCCTTTGAGAGCTGCTGATATAGGAGTGCAATTGGTTGACAGTGCTGTATTGGTGCATTATAACAACCCTCTGAGGGTGAAACCACCCCATAGTGTAGCCCTGAAAAGTAACTCGGCTGCTGAAATCAGCATGCCAATTTTAGAAAGTTCCATGACCCACATTATGGATTCCTGAGCATCAAATATGATAATGTTAGTTTACTTCAGGGGTCTAGAACAAAAATGTAGGTATATCCTCAACCTTTCTTTTTTCAATCATGGAGCATTTTCAAAAATCTTGGGCCAAACTATTGGTTTGACCTAACTACTTCCTATTTGTTCCTTTGTCCTATATGCCAAATGGCCATGCCAAACCTATTGAGTGTCAGGATATTGAGTTTGAAGAGAGAAGAAATGAAGCAGGCCACAAAATTAGAGAAAACCAAAACCTTAATGGCTAGCAGGTATTTACAAGTACACATTCTCTAAAGAAGTCAGTCAATGCATTAGAAAGAGAGACTTGAGAAAATACAACAGCTTGACAGGGAGGACATTGCTTTATCCTTTGCAAAATACCATGAAATTGGTGTCTATCATGGAACTTATTGGTTTATTAGTTTACAATTATGCTGGTGTAAGGTCTCTGACTCCTTCTGACCTGGTTGGGATATCGAAATACTCCATCCCTGGCCTTCCGGTAAAGGCAACCATCACCGTTGGATGGTTTGCTTTTCTCAGGGCATTCAATCTGCTCTCTCTGCCCTGGTGTGGTCAGGTCCACACACCCTCACAGGGAGGGATATCTCAAGTCGCCCAGATGGTCTTGTTATTGTTATAAACTCTTCAAAAACAATTGCACCTGGATCTACTCCAACAGTCCTTGAGCTCCCAAGGATACCAAACTGTGTAGCATGCCCTGCAACGGGTTGGGATGCTTGTGTGTTGGCTTATCATCCTTCACCAAACTCGCCGGCCTTTATGGCTCCCAACTTACTACCACACAGCTGGAAAATGTTATGAAGGCAGCCGTTAGAAAGTCCTGTTGTCCATATGCTGAAAAGGTGACTCCCTAAGGAAAGGAGGCTCCCTGGCCTCCCACTCTGCTGGTGCTGCTCGTTCTGACATTGCTACTCATAGCACCTTGAGGTCAGAGGGTAGCCTCCGCTCTTACATTCCCCTACAGTCCTTTCACAAGGTGGCAGTTTCACTTGCCTCCCTATTTGCACCAGAAAAGAACTGACTTACTTATGTATGAGCTATCAATTTCATTATCTGATTATGATAATTGTACTGAACTTATTCCTTAACATCATAACACTGATCTTGTTTGTATCCAACTTTCACAGGATAAAAGTTGCACTTTATAACTTGAGAGTTTGTGTCCATAATTATGTTCATTATGGATTCCTGAGCATCAAATGAATATGATGGTATCAGTCAACTTTAGGGGTCTAGACCAAAAATGTAGGCCTATATTCAATTCTCTTTTTTAATCTTGGAGCACGTCTGAAAGTTCTTGGACTCTGACCTCCATCTCCCAACATGACATGTGCATGCTCGGTATTGGAAATTAAGAGCTAACATGTCTTTTCAACTTCAATGGTAAGGCCAACATCCCGATCACGTTCCATGAGTAAGAAATGCCAAAATGATACACTATGTTGTGTGAATCGAGGTTATGGTGTTATGTGGATGATGTTAAATAATATTGTTATATCCTTAGACCATTTCCTTTAGATAAGTTCATCGATCCCCTGCCAGTTCCTTGTGAGGGTGAATCTGGTTGAGGTCAAAGAGTATAGTGTAATGTATTATGGACTGGGCAGGAATCTCTTATACAGATTCCCACCCTTGGTCCACACAAAGAGTAGCTCCAAATTGTGTGACCAGTAATGAAATCACTGTTATACCTAATCAGGTTTCTATGCAGATAACGATTAGATGAGACTGTGGCACACCGTCCCATATGCACAGCACAATATTTATAGTGATCTGGTATAATATCACACTGTCTATAGTTCTACCAACCTGTCAATATTTTCCCAAGTATCAAACATTGTGATAGATTTATGTCCAACCACCATTTAAGTAGGGGGAACACCTTCAGATTAAAAAAAAAAGTTGGGTCCCATGTGCTAATTTTTCACCTTTTTAACTTTTAAGGGCATCAATATTGCATTTACATGAAGTACCTATTTGTTACATCAATGTGTAAATCACCAGAGAAACATTTATTTTCATTTCTATTTGACATGATGGGGTTCATCCACTGCTAACTTGGATTGTTTCAAGTTTGTATCTCATTGGGGACAAACTGAAAGTTGATACATCACCTGTAAATTCATAATTAATCATAAATGGGCATTAGTTACATTGATCTGTTGTCTATCAAACAATAATATGTGTTTACAGTGGCAAACATTTTAGAAGGGAAAAAATGGCCAGCATCGTTACACAATATTTGCTGCGGCATATTTGATACCCTTTGTATCTAAACATTAGATTCTACTGTGGAGGAACGAGGTGAGTTATCCCAACACTACACCCTGAATGACCCAGGATTGCTGTTTTTACCGCCTCTCGGATTTTAGACAGGTCACATGACACCTTTCTGGCAAGCTGATTGGTTGGAGTTGTTTATGTGGTCAGTTCCAAAAAACAACATTCGTCCTATTTTGCACAAAAATTTATCTTCTTTAAAAAGAAAGACCCTCAGGACTTTCTGTGATAGTTAGAGAAATATTTAGAAAAAACTGGTTTACCCAGTGTGCATCTAGATAGGATCCAAGATGGCCGTCTCCATGGAGGTGAGTCTGAGTTCTGTTTGCCAAGGTGTTTCAGAGTGTTTCAGCCCTCACGGGGCCTCATCAGGTGTAATCTCGGGGATTTTTTTTGATTTATTTACCAAGTGATGTGGCAGAAGATCACTCCTTATCACTGTGGATTTGTCACACTTATTTATCCAAGGTGCCTGTTTTGTGGGAGGCTGGGCAGAAAATGTGCCAAACTAACAATTTTTTCGCAGAAAATATTATTCGGAAACTGGGTTAGACAAAGTCGCAGTTTTTGGCTAGATGGCACGCAGTTTGCGATTTTTCTCAATCCTATATAGGACTCAAGGGTAAAAAGATATATACATAATATCTATACACTGCGTTAGAATGAGAGACTTGAGAAAGTACAACAGCTTGACAGGGAGGACATTGCTTTATCCTTTGCAAAATACCATGAAATAGGTGTCAATCATGGAAGTATTGATTAGTTTACACTAATTATGCTGATGTAAGGTAACTTTAGTCATCTATCTATTGCTGTTTCTATTCTGATGTCATTCTATGAAATGAAACCATGTTTGGGGACATTTGCGACAGTAATCAATCGTGATTGTGTGTAGTGTGTCCATTCAAAGGTAGTGCTGACATGATACCTGGTGTGTAATTGACATCCAAGTATCTAAACATATTAATGTTTAAATCTAAACACCTAGTATTCAATAGGATCTGTAGTACTTGGCTGATATGGCAAATGGCCCTAGGACTTTTGGCTCCACTGCCAGTGGCCAAAATATGTTTTTGGAGTGTATATATTTCCTTTTCCGCAATACCCTCATGCTTCATCTAAACATGTAGAAACAGGGCACCAGCTTGAAGTGAGTAATATCAAAAATAAAAACAGTACCTTTCACTGACGGACCCTGTTTATTCGATATAAAGTCTGTAGAGGAGCCGCCTTCATTGATTTGGTGGCTGACCCTTGCATGGTCAGCCTGGCTAGGGCAAAGGAAAAAAGTGTATTTCATGAATATATGAATATAGTGCTGCATGCGCTAGCTGCTGCCCAGTGCCCTGATGGTCAGATCTACTCCTGCGTTTGTGTACTGCTGTGTTTGAGGGTTTATAGGTTAGGAAGTTTGTTTAGGAAGCAATACCACTGGTGTTTAGTCACTTCTGTGTGAGGAACTCAAAGTTAGTTGATCTGATGGTAGGGGCTCAAGAATCAACAATCTTGAAACTGTTCAGAATGTTCCTAGAGGACATTCCATTGCAGTACATTGTTTTATCTTAGATTCTTCTTATACAGCCTTCCTATATGGCATTATAAGAGGGTTCAACTTTAAGTATTATTTAGAAAAATCGTCTTCTTTTAGATGTGCTTTAATAGGAAATTCACCAGTTTACCCCCAGCGTAGCAGCATTGGTACCATTTTAACACAAACAAAATAGTACTAAAATGCAAAAGGACCATAACAATAGGCATGCACATGATGTAGATAAAACAGAATTGAAGCTATGCATAACCATTACCTGTCAGAGTGACAGAATAGGTTTAGGACAGGAATCAATAGACGGTGTGAGAGAAATGACAAGAGGAGGTTGGCCTCTTAGTGAGGTCTATAATTAATAAGGTGCCTGAACTGGACACTTAGTGTGTGGTGTGGTATATATGTGGGTTACCAAGTGCACTTTGCAAATCCAAATTAGAACTTCAAAACAAATGGTTTATAAATCCATATCCATCCTTTTTTTTCTAGATATTTCCTTGTATTACTGCAGTATTCATTTAGTATGCCATCTTTTTCCAATTTAATCAAACTCATAGATTCAGACCAAAAGCCCCATGTAAATTTTGACAAAGGTTTGATAGACTGCTAAAACACTGAAGATTTTTGGATCGGAGTTGTGGTATATACATGGCTTTTAGGTAATGCTCACCATTACTAAAAAACACAAACATATGTTTTCAGTGGTGGGTGATGTCATACCAATCAGTGCTTTGATAATGATCATAAAATAGTCTGTTATCTGTTGTTCTCTCTTTTACCTCTGGGGCAAGTACATAGATAAACATAGAACCTGTCCCAGTGAAGCCAGATAACCTGCATGCAATGGTTGGCTACAATGACATAGCGTGCATGACATCTATAGATAAATAAACCTGGTCTTCCTGATGATGAGATGGCACAGGCAGTTTGGGTAATAAAACCTCCAATGCATTGAGGGCTGCTGATGCAGTAGTGCATTTGCTTGGCAGTTTTGTAAAGGTACATCTTGACAGGGTTAGGATGATGCATGAATGAAGCGCTGATGAGTTACTCGCCAAGGCTATATTTGTGCATCATAAGGCCAACAATTTTTTTCATGTGTTTCCAGTTACATGACTCACAGAGCTGGGGTCAGTAGGTCAGATTTTTTTGATTTCTTTAATTTTCTTATTTTTTGATTTTGTAAAGAAATGTATGGGCAAATCTATCTGGTTTTTGATATCAAGGTAAGAACATAGACAAAGGAAAAAATAAGAAATGTGAAATATATGCAAAAGATGTGTCGTATAAAGCCATTACCTGTACACCCAAAGATTATATCCATGAAAAATTGTTGAAAAAATCATAAAAACCGAAAAAAATAAAAAATTTTAGGGTCGGCCTTGTTTTGCTAGGGTTGGTCGGGTAACTGGAAACAAACATTTTTTTCTATTTGGCGTAATGACCAACAGGCATGATGTATTTAGTGGAGTAGTGACTGGGAAAGCCCGACGCCAGGTTCATGTTTCTTTGTCATTAAGATGCATCGCGGCACTGCTGCTCAGTTCGACCGTTCAGTTAAAAAATGAAGTCGCCTGAATGCAACATTGGAAAGTGCATCTCGGCAACAAATTGAGAATTCAGCCCTTAAAATGTCGAGAATCATTGCTATTCATAGTGCCTACAATGGTATTCCCTGTTTACATTTGTGCATATAATGTACCTGCACCTGCAACTGATGCAATATTATAAACTGCATGATTTCTGACAAGGTAATGTGAACAATCATACAGCATTATTTATAGTCTAACATGCACACAGATTTATTTACTCATATATAAGCACAAACACTCTAGATCATGTTTAAAATGTTCCAATCCCAGTTGATAAAGTAATGCATGTCAGGTAGTCAATTTTAGAGAACTGCATGTTTCACATAATGGTTTCCTGAGCATCAAATATTTACAATAACAGTCGACATTAGGGATGTAGATCAGAAATGTAGGCCTATATCAAAGGTACTCAATATTGGAGCACTTCCAAAAGGTATTTGACCAAACCATTGGTGTGACCTAACTACTTCCTATTTGTTAATTTGTCCTATATGCAAAACCTAATGAGTGTCAGGATCAACAGAGCTACCAGCTGTTTTTAACTTAAATACCAAGGCTCACATCCAATTCCTGATTTCCATGAGTGACAAGTGCCAAACTGATGCGCTATATTGTGTGAATCATGAATGGAAGTGTTCCATTCAAGGTATATACAACATGTATATATCTCATAATCAATCTACCCTAAAGGGTCCAGCAAAGTCCCCTCAATTAAATGATTAGCATGTCTCATTACCTCCAAATCACTACACCGTTACTGAGTAAATGACATCAGTACCTGTTACTAACTCTTACTCCCCACACTTGCTCCTTAGTTACTTACTCCATCTGCCTTGGGGAGATGATTGGCTTGTAAATGGGTTCTATATCTGGAGGCTATTTCCTAACACACTATGACTGCTGCCCTTTAAATTGTAGTTAGAACCTAAAAAATTATCCATAACAGTACCATGCACTAGTAGTCTGCACCAGTACGACTGCCCTACTAAACCTTATGCAATTGCTGCATAGCTGCTAATCGTAGTGAGCAGTCATAGGGCAGTTCCTACGATAGCCTGGCTTATTCTTGGCATTTTTAAATCGTAGTGGCTGTGTGTAGTCGTAGTACAATGAGAAATGGCCTCCAGAGGCCTCTCTGATGTAAGGAAATTTCTGATTGAATATGTCAGAGTGGGCCTAATTACCAATCATCTTAAAAATACCATTTATAATATAACATCCCGTGTATGAGGCATGGCCTATGTATGGGGATGGACCCTTACACACTTTGTAAATAGCTTTTTGAATTTTGATAATCCATTGATGATTCCTTTTCTATGACATCTTCAAGATCTGGACATTTTATACAGTGTGTGCCTCTTAAGTTTAAAGTGTCTGGAAATATCTTACTTTCATTATATACTCAGAAAGGGGGCCTTATTGCACCCTGCACTAAGAACCCTTTTCACAGGTCATGTTACTTATGATGATTCTTCCCCGAAAGCCATGCAGTCTATTCACTGGCAGGCATACAATGTTATAACAAACCTTGATGTACAATTTAGAATGATAGCAAAAGAATGCCAGACCTATTACATAGATTTGATCAAAATCTAATCCCCAAAAGAGCCCCCCGATTGGATTCAGAATTTCCAGGCTATGCGGATGATGTAAAATGATATTGTTATATCTATAGATTATTCTCTTCAGATGAGTTCATCACCTCCTCTGGATTCCTGGTAAGGGTACATTTCATTGAGGTTAACTGGTATTTATAATGTAATGTATCGACTGGCATGAATCCGTAATATAGATTCCCACCCTGAGTTCACAAACAGTGTAGGGTAAAGGCACCCTGAGTCGGCCAGATACCTTAAGTCGGACACCTTCTGGATTGGATTACATAATCAATAGGAGGATTCCAGGTATCATATGAAGTACACATGACAACTAAGCTATCATATTCCCTAACAAATACAGCATAAAAAATGTAAGTCCCTTTCTACATAGTTTTACAACTGTGCCAACACAGGGTGTTTCTGTTATATTTTGATGATAAGGAATGGTGAGAAAATGGGAAACCTGGTTTGATTAATCAATCTGGTGTGTCTTCACTGGAATGATTACATGATCTATCGATATATCAATGAAAACATGTACATTTTTGCTGATAATTTAACTTGGCAAACCTGAAGGCATTACTTGTGTTACATTGTGGGAGTCGTTCTTATATTGCCTTCAGATTACCCCTACAGTTGGACACTAATTACACTCTGTCTGGGACACAATTATATCATAATTCATATACTTTAACAATGGATTTTCATCACAATGAGAATCTTTTGTGATACACCTTTACTCTCAGATATGGATATTTAATTTTAATTTTTATTTCCTGACATCTAACACCTAAATCCAATCACTGCTCCATCTGCCTGTGGAAGTCATCTGCAATTGGGCCTGCAGAATGTCCTGTTAAAGGTATGCGTAATTACACATCTGAGAGTTTTCTGGAGAGGAGTATTGCATTAGCAAGTATTTCCTATAATGTTCTGCTATATTACCTTATAGAATAATTCACATACAGTGGCCCATTATGTCTGTATCAACTAGATAACATAGTGACTGGCTCTAGGGTCCCTTTCACCATGTGCTGTCTGACTCTAGGGGCAATTTGATATTCCGAAAGCAAAATATATACAGTTGATTTATTCATATGTATAGGAGAGATTTACCAAAACCTCTTCATGGATATTGGTGGCTAAGTATTATGTATCAATTGTTACAATAGACAGCAGAATTCACTACAGTTGAAGGTACAGGATTTGAGTATCAAATATGGTCACCTCTTGTGTGGCCAGGAGTGTCTGAAATGGGTGCCTCTACCCTAGCCCCATATAGTGCACCTAGTAATGAAATCACTCTTGTACCTAATTAGATTCATATGCAGATAACAATTAGATGAGTCTGTGAAAAGCTATTGAATGGCCACAACACAACGTGCAAAGTGATCTGGTATAATATCAAACTGTCTATAGGTGTACCACCCTGCCAATGTTTCCCCTATTATCTACAATGACAATAGGTCTATGTGTACTGCAAAATATGGTACAGGTTATTTCCATTCTTTGTCCCCCTCTATATCCTTAAGACAATGTAAGTAGATTTCGCTTCCCTGAGCATCAATCCCATGTGATAGTTGCATAGTATGTCAATTATTGAGTAATATTAAAATCTGCATAATGGAAATTCTCAGGGACTTTAGCGGATCATTGTTGTAGTCCCTGACTAGTTGCACAGAAGTGGTGGAGAGGGGAAGGGGGAGGAAGGAGGGGATTCTAGGAAGCACAGACACTTCTGTCATTGTAGTGGCTCCTAACATGCAACTTCCTTTGAGGCGACTCCAGAAAGCCAACTTAAGATGAGCTGCCTTAATCCTCTACAGCCCGCGACAGTTTAACCCTTCAAGAGCGGATGATGCATCAATGCATGATGCCAACCCTACTAGGATTGATGTAGTCTCTGAGGGTCAGAATGATGTTCCTTTGATCCTTATTGGGGTCTCATGCACCTCTGCATAAGTAGCCCTTAAAAGTTTAAAAACCTAAAAAGCTTCATTTTCTAGCGTACGACCAAGAAAATCGGCAACAAAAGTGCCCGGTACTGCAGTTTGGCATAGACCCATGACTTTAAAACTCCTGAAAAAAGTAAAAAGACATATATATGACTTACGCAAGTTCAGCAGTACAACTTTGAAAATCAACCAAGCTGAGAGCCCCTTAGATCATCCAATTACCAATTGGTACTTCATGCTTAGCCTATGGAAGATTATCAAGCCATGACTTAGTATGATGCATTATACTATCCCATGGGAATTACTCACCTAGGATGTTTATTTACCAGGTAAAGCCTTTGCAAAACAATATATGATTTGTTATCCCTTTTTCCTAACCTTAATTGTGGACAAACCATGTTATCTAATAATATTCACTGATAAAACAACAGATTGTTCGCATAGTTACTTGTCATCCTGGTGCGCCATGACTTTTATCTGTAAGCAATGCGCCCGCATCATATTAGAGCAATATGCCTATGGTTACTTGGCTATCTCGCCTATACTCTTGGCATCTCCCATAAATGTCCCATGGTAGCTAACTGGTCAGGCATCACTCTAACAAATGGGCATTGTGCACTGAGGGATGACATTGTTCATATTATGGAGGGTTAAGTTGGAAGGAAAAGGGATTGGAAGATATCATGGTAAGTTTCGAACCACACAAGATCTGAAAATGGTAAATAGTTTCTACTCAGCTACTAAGCTGAAGTTCATTTGAAACATTTCGAAGTCTCTGTTTTATTAGAGAACTTTTAATTCTTAATTCATATGATATTTCCCGCACTATAGATTCTTAGATCAATCCTTTCTCATTCAAGACCACTCACCATATTATGGGCAGCACCATGCTTTCCTGTACTCCTTTTTAAAATCCGTCTCAAAATTGCAAAACCTTTCCTTCTAACCAAATTACTAGGTTGTTGCATCTTCTGGAATACCTTCCAAGCACACTCTCCTATCATTTGTATGTCAGGGAGTAATTTCTTAACATGGTATAACTGCTTCCCTTCAAATCTCAGTAGAAACCATCACTTTATTGCACATTGCATTATGAACTACTGCTAACCAATGCTTGCACCAATACAACTGCTTTACACAGCCCCATTTGGTAACTACAGCGGACATTGGGGTTAGGCTGCATGTCTGTTCATCCCCAGGCCCCCTGTACTTCCATCACATTACACCAGGTGGACACCTCCATAGAAATGCTACTGTAAGGCCCCCCCCCCGCACAATTCTCCCTCTCCTGGGTTTTGCCTGAACTGAATGTTCCTCTGCAGACCACCTAGTCAGAATTGGAGGAGCTGCGGTAACGACAAGGTCTGCTATAGTGCTAATTGTACAACAGAGATGTAGGGTAACACCTATGATCACCCACTGCTATTTTGGAGGTTTCAAATCATAGTGGCTGTACATCAATCTGGCCCCAGCTCGACCACTAGCGTGAGTCCTCTCTGGCGACCAGTGTTTCTGGGTAAAAGTAGTTCTGGGCGCTGGTTGCTGTAGTGGTTAAATATAGGCAGGTACAGTGCATAGTAATATTCCTCAGAATATGGGGACCCACGATCCCCAAACACAAGAGAGGAAGTTCCCTGAATCCTGACCGGACAAGACTGGGCTGTACATGTATTTGCACTTTGAAATGACCTCTAGCTACAGCTCCTGAAACAGCCAGTGTCATTGCCTTACCACTGCCCCCTCTACTTATACATACAGCACAGACTGTTCCCCAATCATCAGCTGTCAGTAAAACAGACACTAAGCTGATTTATGGCTTTGTAATAGGCTGAGATTGGTAGCTCCCTGTGATTGGTTGGCGGCAGGTCAGAGAGAACTGTGATCGGCTATTGAGGTGTGTGAGTTGGCACTCACTGCCATGAATGGGTACTAACAGCGTCAATTGTCAATGGCTAAGCTAACAGCATTGGGAAAAAAATGTGTTGTATCTACTTATCAATTTGTACTACATCCAAGGTTCAAAATAAGTTTCAATAAGATACATCAGTCACTGACCTTATATCCATCTAAACAGATTGAGATAGTTGTGTAAGGTTCCTGCATGGGCATGGTAAGCATGGGAGGATGGGAGACTTTGACCGACCCAGAAACAGTTCAAGCCAAAGGAGGTCAAAAATAGGCTCTTTATTAATCCTCTTCACAAAATAACTAAAACCACTTTTCACACCCCATCACCCTATTACTCAACTCATCACCAACTACATACTAGTCTATAGTGTATGGGGAGAGCAAACAGAGTGGGCCCACTGAACTTGACACTGTTGGCTTAGGTGTTGAGTGCTGCCCTGGGGTGGAGAGGGTTAATTAAGACAAGGCAAGTCCCGGTGTGTAGAAATATTTTTCATGGGTAAATATATAGACAAGGTAGAATATTCCAAAAGGTAGGCTGGAACATACAGTAGTCAGGCTTTCCTCTACTGTGAGTTCTACACACTAAGATGGTGTTGGTTTGGGTGTTGAGTGCTGCCCTGGGGTGGAGAGGTTCATTAAGATAAGGCACATCTGGGGGTGTAGAAATGCTGTTCACAGGTCGTTCCCATTCAGCGCAGTCATTGGCTGCTGGCTACCACCCCTTGTAACTACCAATCTACCAATGGCAGCCACTTCGTCAGCAGTGCTATAGGTCAATACACAGGGGGAAAGGGGGGGGCAGGGGGGCCTGGGCCCCCCAACCATAAAGGAGGTGGGGCCTGAGTATGTCTGGGCCCCCCAAAATTTGCCAAGAATTCACAATTTATTGAACAAGAAGCTCAAACTTTGCATCTCAAATTAGATTGTTTTAGCAATGGGATAGGGGAAATGGGGTCCTGGGCATCAAATCAGATCTAAAATTCATTCAAAAGAACTTTTCTATACAAATTTTATATAGGAGCAATACGTATGTATAGGCGCTATTATGCTTAAGCCGACAATTCTAGGTGGTCGAGGTGGGGCCCCTGCTGGGCCCCCTCCATTAAGATTTGCTTCCAACTTGCTTCTTGTGAATCTCCTTTGTTCAGCATGTGTTTGCTGGTGTAAATTGTTTACAAATGTGGACACTAGCCACCCTTCCGTGCCACATAGCCTATAGCTCCTGCCGTGCAGTTTTCTCGATATTGGTGAAGGTTATGTTTTTTTAGTTTTGAGTGCTACTATAATACCTATTGGCTGTAATGATGCAATAAATGAGGTGCTGGCAAGCTGACTTCATTGCAGCATCATGTGAACCCTCCTGGTGTTGATCATCTCTGTAGGATCAGCTTGATGCTTGAATGGAGCTATGACAGACCAATGGGCATGGTGCATACACAGTTGCCCTTAAAGGCAATAGTTAGGCCAAAGAAAATAAATGTTGTGTTTCCAGTAACATAGCTCAAAGAGCTAGGGTCGGTAGGTCGTTTTTTTTTCTTTTTTAATTTTTTTTTTTACATTTATATAGGAAATGTTAGGGCACATACCAATGGTTGTATCAAATTCTTTGATTTCATTGTAAAATAATGATGGGAAATTGACAAATGTGAGGGAGGGGAAGAACAAGAAAAGGATACAGGAAAAATCTTCAAAAAGGAATGGAAAATTTCTTTAAAATATGAAAAAATGACAGAAAATTCTTCAAAATCACTAAAAAAAGTTGTTTTTGTCCCTGTTTTGCTAGAGTCGGTCGGATTACTGGAAACAAACCTTTTTTTTATTTGGCCTTATCATACTTGCCTATCTAAGTGTCAGGTTTTGAATAAGTGCTTGTCTTGGAATAAATTTGAAAATTCACATACAAAGTGAGAGAGGATCTATAAAAATACACTATTGCCCACATGATTTCAACATTGAAGTTTGGTCATGATATGCATCCATAGAAATTCACATGAATATTGAGCCATTCATGCAAATCTGCCAAATATTTGGTTTCTGAGTAACAAATGGCATGAGGTGAACTGTTTATGGAGAAGAAGTAGAATAAAGAGGCGGATGACATGTGACAAACAATGAATGGAGTCTAAAGTATTTGTGTGAAGCTGTCGGAGAGAAGCAGCATTCATTTTGCAATGCTCAAGTGCATTACATGCAATGTATTCAACTTGCAGGGAATTCATAATGCAGAAATGCAGATGAGGAAAAACATGCAACAAGGCTTTATTTACAGCAAAGTTGAATAAATATCACTTATGCCATTCATGATACACTGAGCCAATCATGGTGACAAATTCACAGAGACTGCCAAAGCCCAATCTGCTGCCCTGTATCTCATTACAGAATGTCAGTATTCGTGAACAGAGTTGTAATTTAAGCATATAGCAGCTATATGACTGAACAGGGAGGTTAAGCCAAGTGGCAGTATTCCCCAAGGGCCATTTTGTCTGAGTTAGCTTTGAGCACCAGGAGGGTGCTAGAAACGTGTTGATGCTTCAGGAAGTTTGCAACTCACTCCCATCTACCACTGAGCGGACTACCAAGTAGTGTACTAGACAACAACTTTGAAATTGCTCATTTCTTGTTTATTATCTATAAGCTCTGCATCAGGTGCGGAGAGGCATGGTAAGCAAATCTTGCGCAGATGGGTCCATCCAAGCCACCCTGAATCCACTTGAGCACCCCAGCATCTGTATGTTATAAGACCTAACTGGAATTTGCCAAGAAAATAAGTGTGTACTAAATCTTTTCTGTGATTTGAGGCCCATGCCACTATATCCAATACCATGCTATTGATGAACCCTGAGAGATAATTAAGGGAATCCTGTATATATTTTATGTGAATAACTTCTTCCCATAGAGATAGCATTGCGGAGCCGACCGCGACACCCCCAGTGGTGTAACATGTCTCAATCCACCACAGCGGCCGATCCAGTACTGCAACCTTGTTCCGGAACTACGGTACCGGATTTTGCTGATTTGTCCTTATTTAAACCCTCTAAAAACATAAAATATATAGAGAACTATACACCCCTGGTGTACTTGGTGGTCGATCCACCCCTCGGGAGACGACTCCCTCGTGGTGGATTAACAACCTTGTACAGCACGGTCGTTTAGTTCTCTCTATATATTGTGGGCTCTTGTGGGGAAGATATTGGAAGGCTAAGTCATATTGTTGCTTCTACCATGCAATATCTTTATCTATGATGTTTAGATAATTATGAGATAGGGTTAGCAGTAAATAAAATATTTTCTAACACTGCATGATGGCAGAAAGGGGGAATCAATGACATGGCGGTCAGGTATTCCAAAACCTGATCTAATAAACATCCTGGAATGTTCTACTAGGCCTCCATCCACGGGCCCATGTTAGAGCTAATCCTGAAATGGAACCACACCATAGAGCAAAAAAGCAGCAAGAACCTAATTTAAGTGTATAAAAAGTAATACTCTGAATGAGCCACAAGCCACAGTGTTCAATCTACTGCTAACTGATTTATTCATGACATGCTCATGATGGTCGACACAACAACAGGTGTTGCATATCAGCCATAGCATGTACTTTTTGTTGTGAATTCAGAGACTATGTTAAGGAAAGATCCTAGGTACTACCTCAGGAACATATTCTACCTCTATGACATATTCTATCATCAGTCCTTATGAAGGTGTTGGGTGAAGGGTGGTCATCCATCTTAATGCAAGAAAGGGTTTGTTTTTTTCGCAGTTGATTTTGTTAGTGCTGATGGTATATTCAACAGCCTCCATACCCCTCTAATTGATACACCACCTAAGTTTATTCAAAGCGTACATCCTAAATGTGAGGACATATTTCCCACAAGTCCCTCCCACAGGAAGTACTTGATATTACTCAGACAGATGGACACACCACCTCTATGGGACACATGATCAGCCAAGTGGATAACAGCCTTCCCAAGTAACATGGGTCTAGTACTGTGGTGCATAAGATATGCTTCCTACAAATAATATTGTAGGTGATTTCAGGAAGTGCGCTGACAGCCCTGGAGGGCATTTCAGAAATGTAGCAATTGTTATTATTTGGAATACCCTCCAATATTATATTAAATCTAGATTTTAGAAATTGAAATTGATTGTGAATACCTTTTTGTTTCTGCACTTTTGCCTTCCAAAGAAAATGTTTCATATTTTACTTCAGTTCAGTAGTCTTTACAATTATGTTGGGCAATAAGGAGGGCCTTAAGACCCAGAACTGACACTCAAAGCATTATATGGATATATAAATATTATATTCCATCTTATTTCATCTGTGCATTCACCTCCAAATTTTACAAGCCATTGCCTTCCAATGCCAGCCTGGATGTCCATCTTTGTATACCTTTCACAAAATCAGCATCAACAACTTCAGCAAGAATCAGACCAATACCCTCTTTTGAACCTTGCGGCTGCCAGTTCCCATGGCACAGTGCCAGGTACTACACTACCAGATACAATGAGATCTATACTGGTTGGACGGATTCCTTATTTCTAAAGGAATCACCTCATTAAGATTTTATACACAGATGGGAATAGACAGTGCAAAGAACTCTGCGATCTTTAGAATAGTCGCTCTTTAGACTCCATCTATAGTATGATAACATAGCATCTACCTCTGTTGACTCATTGAGCAATCTTTGAAGATCTATACGGATGCACTTAGTTTACCAGTGGAGAAGGTAGGCACTTATAATTGAGTTTTATTACCTCACCTCAAATATGCAATTTCATGGATATCAAAGTAATAGTATATTATACATGGGAACCTATTCAGAATTTTAGATTAAGTATCATATCAGAACATACAAACAGTTCCTTCAAATAAACACTGGCCTACTTTGTGCAGAGAAAGGTTAGAATATGATATACCCTGAGGTATATACAAGACCAGTATAGAAGCCTCTTGGCAAATGCATCCTGATGGGAGAGTTACAAATCAGTATGCATTATGCAGGCCTTAAAGGCTTTCCCCAACAGGTGGCTGTTGCTAAACCCTTGGGAGTCACTTCTGTCAGATGTGTATTTCCAAAAACAGAAGGCACTCATCTTTAGTAGTCTCTTCTCTATTGCATTGCCAAATGGCACTTCCCAATAGAAGTGGTCGAGAAGTGGTTACTAACAACCCCTCAACTGGAAGTTGGTTCCTACACTCTGTTGCATAAGTATGTAGGCGTGGGCAGTCTAGGAAGCACACAGTTTGATTTGTGGGAAAGTGACTACTTCTGAACTACAATGTTGGAAGTGATACTGAGTGGTTAAATAGAGGTTGAAAGTGGGAAGTGAGGTACCTACCCTGGAAAGCAACAACTCAATCTTTTTGCAACAGCCTCCTCTACACAGTGGATATTTGTATGCAGAGGGTATAAGAGTAGAGCTCTGCTGTGGACTTGTAATGTTTCGCCTCTGCTTAAGTTCAGGAGAAGTCAATAAAGAGCAACCCTATCGAAAGTCTACTGTGCGGAATGGAACATTGTGAGTTTTAAGAATACAGGATGTCACTTGGGTGGATGTATGAATGTAATATATAATGATTAGACTTGAACTTTCATGGGACAAATTGAGGACTAAGGTATTAGCCAAATCTCTGAGTCAAAGTGTTTTGCCTTTAGAAGGGTTTGCTGGTTAAGGTAAAAAACATCAGTTAACTTCTTGATGAAAAAGTCAGGTAAAGTGTGAAGTAGTTTAAATTTCTGAAAATGTGACCTGAAACATACCTTGCATGTTTCTTGGCAGCAGGTTTCGTGGGGATAGGAGTAAGTGCTTTACTGTTAGATGAAGGTCTCCTCTTAGTGTGGATACATCAGGAGAACCCTACTTTATTTTATGTGAATAACTTCTTCCTGTAGAGATTGCGGGACCGATCGCCACACCCCCAGTGGTGTAACGTGTGCCACAGCAGCTGATCTGCTACTGCAGCCTCGTTCCGGGTGCATGTAAACATTCAAAATGGTGGACCGGTGCTCGTACGGTGAACTACGGTAACGGATTTTGTAAATTTTTATTTAATTAAACATTCTAAAAATATAAAATAAATAGAGAACTAAACTCCCCTGGAGTCCTCCGTGGCCGATCCACCCCTCAGGGGGTGTCTCTCCCGGAGACATCCCCCCTCGTGGTGGATCGGCCACCTTGTACACCATGGTCATTTAGTTCTCTCTATGAATGCACACAGGTTGAACAGTGGAATACTGGACGTAACTGTCCACTTGTTTTGCCAGGAGGCCATTTCTTAACACACTACGACACTTATATCTGCACCAGTACAACAGCCCTACCTAAACTTATGTAATTACTGCATAGCTGTTAATCGTAGTGAGCAGTCATAGGGCAGTTCCTACGAAAGCCTGGCTTATTCTTGGCATTTTTAGATAGTAGTGGCTGTGCTTGGTCGTAGTACATTAAGAAATGGCCTCCTTACCCATACATGACACATTGGGTGAAGGAGTAACTTAGAATCAAGATGCTCTTGGGAAACACTAAATTTAAATGGCATTGGAACAACTTGGAACTCACAAAAGGAGCAGTGATCTGATCTATTAACTCCATCTCTGATCTTTGTTTAACTAATGACTGGTTGTATCGATTGATGCAAATTTAAACACATTGACTGGAACTATCACAGACTAGGCGAGATTATGCAGGCACACAGCTTCCTACCACTTAAGGCGCACACCCATTCAAACACCATAATGGAATGCCCAAGGCACTCACTTTGAGGAATGATTGAATCAATGGCTTAATTCAATGGCCTCAACTACTGATCTTAATTGATGGAATTTGTACATCCATAAGGGCACTTATATAGCATGTGGAGTGGAAGTTATCCTCAATTCACAGAACTACACTTGTGTCCTTTGTTGTCAGAGTAGGGGATTGTCTCATGTGATGCTATTACAGCTCTTGTTAGACCTACAAAGCCTCGGTCATGGGTAGCATGCTTCATTAAAAAAGACAAACCAGCATGAGGATAAAACCCTAAAGTATCATTAATTTTGGCCTTTAAAGTCATGACAGAGACAGGAATCTAGAAGATCTTTGGTCAGAGATCAGGGATTATCTGTTGGGACTTGGCAGGAGGAATTTTACAGAGCATGGTAAGTAAATATAATTCTCAAGTAAACCACTTACAGCATTAAGCATCCCCACTAAACAAGATCTCGAGAATTACTAGGGAATTTCTCGAGTCTTGACTTGTGCATACAATAAGAATAGAGAACGTGGTTTTCCCTGGAAATTTGGACACGCCATAACAATGTATACTCGAGAACTATACTTCTTGAGTCTAGATCTTGAGAATTACTCGGGAATTTCTTGGGAAATACTCAGGAATTTCTCTGTATATTCCCAGGAACCTTTTTTTTACTGGAGTATAAGATGTTCTGGCATGTCCATATTTCTGGAGATAATCACGTTCTCTTGCCCCAAGTTCTGAATGTTCCCAACTCGAGTCCTGCTTAGTGGGACTAGCCTTGATGCATGAACGCAGGCCTTTATACAAAAGTGTTCAGCAGTATGAACCAAAACACTTTGAGTCATTCATCAAAGACAAAGTGAAAACTGATGCATTATCTTGTCATTACAGGCTTAGAAGTATTATGCAAAATCCAGTAATTGGTAAGCTAGACTATTTGTAAGGTCCTAACACGTAAAATCTTATTGATATCCAAGTTTCACTGCACCTGATAAGGCACCCATAACAAATCCTATAGAAATTCTGGCTACAGATGCCCAGTTATGGCAAAATGAAGACTTCACATTCCAATTTACCAAGCTCAGATGTCTTGTAACTCTATCAGGTGTATTTGGCTGCTGAGGTGAGAAAGTATAACCCTTACAGTGTCACATAACACACACAATAATGCACATGTGATACCCATTACATGGGCGTGGAAAGCAGGGGGGACAGGGGGGACATGTCCCCCCCCCCACTTTTGGCCAACTCCTCAAAGGGTCAAAACTAAAAGGTCAAGCAAAGGGAGGTCAAAGATTGCAGAAAACCCCCCTCGTTCCACCCACTCTGAAACTGCTTCCCATGCCCCTGCATTAGCAGAGTGTATCTTTACTTTGTAGGACTGCACCCTGGAGGCCATTTCCTAACACACTACGACTGCTGTCATTTAAATCGTAGTGAGAACCTAATAATTTGGCCTTAACAGTACCATGCACTATTAGTCCCCAATGTCTGCACCAGTATGACTGCCCTACTAAATCGTATGTAATTACTGCATAGCTGCCCACATAGTGAGCAGTCATAGGGCAGTTCCTACGATAGCCTGGCTTATTCTTGGCATTTTTAAATCGTAGTGGCTGTGTGTAGTCGTAGTACATTGAGAAATGGTCTTCAGGTGTCATTGAAGCACTGTGGTCAAGTTGTTATGACACACAAAAGCGCCCTCAGGAGTTATTTACAAGAGCTCCATCTAGGTCTATGTATTATAATGACTGGTGGTCATGCAGTCCTTAAATGTTTAAATGGGGGTGATTGGGTTCAATATAGATCGATAACCGATAGCTTTATACCTGCAGTGAGGGGTGTAAATGGTGCTGACATTCTCAGCACTGCCGTTTACATTACATAAGCCAGGGTTCCACTAAGTAGCAGCAAAACACAACATTCTCTAATCCATTAGGACTTACATTGATACAAAACTTTATCGTGGATATTGGTTGTCATGATACATGAATGCAGCGAGTCTTCTCACCAGACCTGCATTTATGTTTGACCTCGACCCAATCAGGCCGTTATATATACTCCCAACATGATGCATGAATGAAGCCCTTAGCACTGAACATTAAATTATATGCAATATGAAGCCAAGGTACATGATGCATATTATAGCTGGTGCTCAAAGCTGGGACAAGATCTGAAATATATAGATTTTCAAATTTCTGCATATCTATCATCACCCCACTTGTGAAAGTGTCCTGGCAAAATCTCAATCTATTCAGTGGATTCGAACCATGTCAAATTCAAGCATATATGTGTGTAGAAATAAAAAACTTCCAGCATTTTATCCATGTCAACAAGCAGTCTTGATTGTACCAGCACAGTGGCTCCATCTGAAGCCAAAAAGCAGAGTATTATATAATGGTGGTGAATTTAATTTGGATGCCTGGCAGCAGAGCAGACACCACTTACTGCTGCCACCAGGAGGCTTTGACCAGGACTAATTAACCAAGTAGTTTCCCACCAAAAAGGAGAGACCAGCTAAAACTAAAGTCCAATGATGTGCACATAACGAGCCATACCATGCCATAATAAGTGGCACCCTATGATTTGGGAAGGGGTATATAATCCTCTGAAATACATATCAGACAACACTATATTAGCTTTTATACCAGCTTTAAATGAGAGAGCTACTTATTCTATACCTAGTTCTAAATAGTGCATTGATTTCAATTGCACACAACCATGATACCACTAATTTGAAGCAGACAGTGATTTGGCATTTGCAATCTCCTTGTGTTAACTTGTGGTACTAATGTAGAGGTACCACTTAGAGTGATCCAGTGCCATTCCAGCCACCCATGGAAACAGTCTCTAAATTGAAAATTTTAATTGAGTTCCTTGAACTAACTCCTTAAGTGTCACAAGATGGTTCAGGGTACATGTTAATTGCCAACATGATGCATCAATCCAGTGCTGCCGCATCTACTTACCACCACTTTGTTGGTGAACCATGCTAACTCTGTGATAGTGTATTAACCTTGTAAAGGTGGTGATATCATAGAATGCAAGTGTGGTGAATTACCTTTCCAAGGTGATATTCATTCATCGTAGCAGGAAAATGACATCGCAGCCCTGAAATGGATAAAGTTATCAGAAGAGCAAATATCATTTTTGTAAGGCAAAGCTTTGTGGACACAGTGCCTGCATTACCCTATTGGAACAGACTTGACACATTTTCAAGTTGGCATGGGATTTCTCAATACTTGTTTTAAGTGAATAATATTCAATTTACATTAGTCAATGCAATTTCAAATGCAATCCTTTTCCTGCTTTGGTAGGCAAATTGAAATCACTATTTCTGTTGACACAAGTCCCTTTAAGGACCAAATGATGTCTGCATTTCAAAATTCCTTTATTGACTGATAATTCGGTTTAGCCACTAGGAGTGATTTAGCCACTAGGTGTATCATGGCATCAACAGCGCTTCAACCTGATAGTACGGGTATGATATCCTGACAGCGGAACACATGAATTACTCAAGTATACATAATGATTAATGGCCCTTTGCATTCCTTAAAGCCTTAAGTACCAAATGCTCTCACTACAGAACTGGTCCCTATTCCCATTCAAATTAGTGCCCAGACAATAGAATCAAACTGTTGCTTTGCTGACCAGGTAATAGAATTAAGTTTCCAAAGATAGCTGTGTGAAGGCCCAGGAGGAGGCGATAATTGCTGATTATGGTGAAAAAGAAATTAGCTAAAGCAATGGTAGTTTTCAGGCTCAGCAAAGTTATAAGGGAAAGTGTGGAAACAGGGAAGGAGGAAGTGGTGTGGGATATGAATGTAGCCACAATGTAACTCACCATTTATTTTATGTGAATAACTTCTTCCAGTAGAGATAGCATTGCGGAGCTGATCGCCACACCCCTAGTGGGGTAAGGTGTGTGGATCCACCACAGCAGCCGATCCTGTACTGCAGCCTCGTTCCAGGCACATGTAAAGATTCAAAATGGTGGAGCGCCACTCGTACAGGGAACTACGCTAATGGATTTTGTTAATTTTTCCTTATTTAAACCCTCTAAAAACATAAAATAAATAGAGAACTAAACTACCTCTCTGGTTCTAAGAAACTGGAAATCTTTGTTCTATACCTTGTTTTATCAATCAGACCAGTAGAGGTAGTGATTTCTATCAGCCTGTTGGCCTGGTTCCCTTGAGCCTTTATTTTCTGAAGATTATAAAACCGACCATCTCTTATACTCCCCCTTTAAGTGTAAATGTTCTTTCTATTATATCAAGGATGTTAGATAATTTTTCATATAGATGCAAAAGTAAACAATAGATGACACTATCTTCCTCAAGGGTACTCAATATGTTAGATTCATCTGGTGTTTTTGTTGTTTTTTTTGGCAGGACTTTCCTTTTGGTAGATTTTTCATCTGTAAATTTCTCCACTTCACTAAATAGAAAACGGTCTCTAGCTGGTGCCATGAAAGCAGAATAAACTATGTACATTTTATCAATGACACTGGACCTGCTGGTGTTTCTTATCAGCCTGTTGGTATTGTACTTTGGTCATTTTTGTCTGCTGAGGATATCAAGAGCAGCCTGCCTTCGGTGCAACCCCCAGAGAGCATGGTGTGTTCGGTAAGCCTCAACTGATTTGTCCTGTCTTTTGTTTTGCGAATTGTGTTTCTAAGACATCAAACCAAGACAATGCATGGGAAGGGCACTTCCCTTTTCTTGTAAATGTCTCATTCACTTCCTGATTTTTTACAACCGACTGTCCTTCCTGTTTCTTTCTTTAATAGTTTCAAGTGTTGCATTTTCACCTTCTCAGTTCCAAAGATCACAAAGTATTTCAGTTCAAATGAACAAAAGCCTGATAGATATAAATGGCCAGAGATAAGGAGGTGATAGAAGAAACGGAAAAATGACAGATAGCCTGAAACTGGAATGAGAGAAACCCTAAATCAGACAAAAATGCTTATGATTGGGTAACACTTCTTTCATGTATCACACCGATCATGCCACAAACATCCAGATATCTACGGAAGCCGTGAGGGGCCACACCCTGAAAAAATTCAACTTGAACATTTTTATCTCCAATATGTAAACAACATGGAACAAAATGGAACATGAAGTTTTAGAAAAATATTGCTGTCAACATGATATTTTCCCCTGTCAACTGTCAAGTTGACAGTTGACGGCAGATTTTTTTTCTAACTTGACAGTTGACAGGGAAAAATATAATGTTGACAGCAATATTTTTCTAAAACTTCATCTTGGTGGTTGTAAGAAAATCGTGCTGATTTTGAAGTGCATGTTTTTTGTTGTTGTGGCCCTTCACAGCTTCCATAGATATCCATGTACCATAATGAATGATAGAGCTGACCAAATATTCCAATTACTCATTTACTGAGAGGGGATAACTTCTCATAATGTCAAGGGTGTATTGACTGCAGTATTCTGATATTGGTACAGCCACTACACAGCCTTAACATGGTGCATACTAACTAAAACATAGATGAATGTCACATCTGATAATGTCATTCTTTCCTTGGTTTGTTTTATACAAGCTTCAATGAGTCATTGTGCCACATAATTTATTATAACATGCACACAGTGGGGATAAAAGATGCAGATTTACCTAAAGTATATATACTAAAGAACTCGTTTCGGGATGCTATGTACTCTTACTGTTTACATAGTCTTGATTAAATAAAGGTCACACAACTGTAGTAAAAGCTCATTTACAGGGTGGCTAGCACACTAATGCACACCTGCATTAAAAATCATGTGACCACCCCTTGACCAACCAGATTGTCGCAAATTTTCTGCTGCGATTTTATCAACGATCTTTGACTCGGTACCTATGTTGAGATTCACTGTGCTAGCACCCCTTTAAGACAATGAATTCATAGAGATAGCAATGCAGTAAAGTGAATCAAAGATCTCATGTGGTAACTTAAGAAATCCTTTTTTCTGATAGGCACTATTAAATTGCATATGTTGAAACAACAATATTGTGATATTTTTCTAAATGCCTGAATATATGAATGGGCTAATGAAGAGGCATAAACAACATAATCTTTGAGACATTCATCTGCTCCCAACCCGAAGACTTTAAGATAGTCCTACACTGTATGCAGCTGTTGTCCTGATATGATCTACAAACCCTCTGTATGGTAAAACATCATAATCTTTGAGACATTCATCTGCTCCCAACCTGAAGACTTTAAGATAGTCTTACACGGTATGCCCCTGTTGTCCTGATATGATCTACAAACCCTCTGTATGGTAAAACATCAAGGGGAGCAGAGTTGGCACTGTTTATCCCCAGGAGCCTCATCACTTCATCCTTCAGGGATCTGTCATGCATTAGTTGGTGCATTGATAGTTACCAGTACAAGCCTTACCAGTACATGTATTGTAGAAGTATCTTTTTATTTGTATGCCAAAGGCGTTATTGCCAGGTGAAAAGAGAGAGCACACTTTTTATGTTCGTTCGAACCAGGTAAATTCGCTACAGCCAGTGCCCTGAGGAAAAGGTTAATTTGGGGTGCTGGGCTATAGCTCTTTTATCAACAACTTCAGCAATCATAATATAGTTTTGTCAACATTTAAACTGAATCAAAAGGGGCACACAAAAGAGAGTGTTTGAAGAAAAATACCCACTATATTTTATAGACAAGGAACGAGGAGGCAATCTGTAGTAGAAGTCAAAGTGTGGGTGACTGAATTATCCTTTTCGCCTGTCAGCTCACAACTATCATGTTATTATTTGCCTTCTAGGTAACCAGTATAAAAGATAATGATGCTGATGAACTCCATATAGAAACCACTCACTTTCTACTTACTCTTAAGTAAACCTATATACTAAGAGGGTGAGTCACTCAGTGAGTGGTTATGTTCACCAGCTTATTAAAGGTCCTCAATATGCTCACAGGGGTAACTGTAAAGTGGACAGTCTATCACCAAGCTGTAGGGGTCATGTAAACGTTGGAGTTGGTTTCTGCTACATCTGACTTCACTGTAAGCCTACCATACCATCATGTTTTAGCTTTTCATTTCTGAGTGAAACATATTTATAGGAATTATTTTCAGCCTCAGAATCATTGTGACAATTTGTTTTTGGTAGCAACAACTTGTCACATATGACTAGATAGCACCAGGAATTGCCAGAAATCATGGAACATCTGTGACTTTTTTCATTCATAAATGTCTTGGTCAGCCCTGTTTGCTGGGATTGGTCCATAGACTTGAAACACACTCATTTATACCATAACAGATATAAAGGGTAAAGAGAGGGCTATGATACAGGATGATGTAGTGGTGTGTGAATGCCCTGTCTGTGTAGACCCTTCTGTAGAAATCAATTAATGAAAAACCTCATGTATAAGGCTCATTTACAGATGAAATACACCCAAAGCTCCCCTATTGTAATAAGTGTATATTTGATTATAGCAGAACTGCTTCATATATTTTAAATCATCACACATTAGGAGCACCTAAACTCTTAGTGATCCTATAAGATGCACTTGGGGTCCATCCCAGTCAATACGAAACCTCTTGGGACCGGGGGCATTGCTGTCAAAACTGCTGCTGGGCCTGCAGAAATTACCAGACTGTGGGACTGAATGTCTGGCTGTAATATTGGGACCCTGGGCTACATTTTGGTTTTCATGGCTTGCAAATCAGACCATTATTAAGGTTTTTACAGCCTTTTCATCTTTTCTTCCTTAACAATAATGATCTTGAGGAATCTGCTCCTGCCAACAGCAGTCCGGGCCTGCAAACCAATAAGATCTGCAGGACCAAATGGCCTTTGGGGGAACACTTTTCATTTCTACTGCCATCCTCACACAAATGTTGCCCCTTGTATGTGAGCTTCACCACACTTCAAATGATGTTTGTGATATGTACACACTACAGGCATATATCCAACATACCACAGATGATGGATCTAAATGAGGGTAGAACAGTTTAATGTAAAAACACAATTACACTCATGATTGGATTCCCATTGTTAACATTACAAATGTCCTGGAATCAACTGTTGGGTCAACAATTATCAGAATGAAGGTTACTGGTGTACTGCCTCACTTAAATTTGCATAGACTAGACAGCAATGCCATTGGAGTCAGGTATGCCAAGCCCCAATCAAATGAGAATGTTCCTTTGGGCTTTCATCCATGGGTCCATGTTGGAACTAATGCTGAGATAGAAGAAAGAAAATAATTATTTGCCCTTGTTTGCACCTTTAACAAAATCGATGGAAATCAGACATATCTATCCTATTTTGAACCTTGCGCCTAGCAGATTGAATGGCAGAGTGCCAGGTTCCACCCTTTACCAGACACAGTGGGATCTATACCTGTTGGACTGATTCCTTACTTCCAAAGATTTAATACACTGATGGGAATAGACAGGGCTCGGAACTCTGCAGTCTTTGAAATACCTCCCCTTAGGACTTCATCTATAGATGTGTAACATGCTAATCGGAAATATATATATATATATATATATATATATATATATATATATATATATATATATATATATATATTGTCCTGGACAGTATGCTATGGGATGATAAAATGGCATTGGTACTTCTGTTGACTCATCAAAACAACTTTGCAGATCCGTATAGGTATATTCAGTTTACTTGTGGAAGCATTAGGCACTTATAATTGAATTTTATCTGTTGATACATTGTTGCAGCCTTGGCTACATGCTCGGTACTCCATGACAGTCCTATTATTTGGATGCGCTCCTGAGGAGTCAGCATGGCACACCAATGCAATGCTGGTAGGTGAATTTGTCAGCGCAGCACACATACGGATCACGGTGGTAGAGTTATAAAGCGAGAGGCACCATGCAGTTCTTAAAGAGTTTCCACATCAGTACATGGTCAATTTTCACGAAAATGGAGCACAGGCTCACTATACCTTTCCCCATCCAAGTACACTTAACAGGGGGTCTAACTGCTATATTGTTTATACATTCACATAGCTGCTAACATTAGCATACTATGGGTACCCACTTTTGCCCATGTAGTGATCTAATCTATGCCAATAACAGGGTAAAATGTGGATATTTCAAAGGTTTTCAACTAAAAAAGATATAAGTAAAGCACGTTAGGTGATTTATTTGAGGTACAACAAGGTCCATAATAACACTTTTCATATGGACTATTGTAGAATTGAAAAACGAAAATTTTGACACTATCAGATCTCATTTTCAAATTATTTTCTTGTTATTTATAAGGAAAAATGTAGTTGTGTAACATTTGCATCACCATACGTAGGTACAATAGAATGAGTATAATGCCAAGGAGAAAATCCTCTTGGGATATATAGATGTCTCAGATTTTATGGCTCAATGGGGGGTAATATAATATTAATATAAAATTTTTCTAACATGCATATGTCAATGACCTATAGGACTGACAAGCATGTGGTGTACCCCTTAGCATCACCGTACGTAGGTACATTGAATCATTGATTAAAGGAGATAATTAATATTTAGTAAATTATTTCATAACATGTTAATATATGTGGTCCAGGAAATATCCATGCAAAATATTGTCATAACTGGATGAATACATTACAACCTCTTGGGAGAAATCATGGAAATATCACCGTACGTAGGTACATCACCATGCATAGGTCCATGATTGAAACCTATGCCATAGAATGATAGAAATAGCTAATGCTATCTATAAACCTGTTGATATACTTCAATTGACCAAGGATGAATACTATGGACCAGTTACAATACCAGAAATCAATTTGTGAAGATAATGACTGCAATGCATAGACATCACCGTACGTATGTACATCACCATACGTAGGTCCAGCTCCATAAGCGGGTATAATTAATTGCAGCATAATCTATTCTTATCATAGATATAAATGATAAAGACCCCTAGCTAATATGTTGTTATGATTGTATGAACAAAATATATCATTTGTTCATATGCAAGATTCATCACCGAACGTAGGTCCACCAGTTTTCTCCTAAAAACTGTCATAAAATCTTTAATTTTCATAGTTAGTGTTCCCAATTTTGCGAGTAATTAATATTATGTGCTGCTTTTCAGCCCACAAGAAATACAAAACATCTGAGCAGTTCAGATTTTTTCTCCTCCTCGGCCATGTGCTCCATTTTCATGAGAATTGACCACATGGTGGATATCTGTATGCTGAGGGTATAAGAGTAGAGCTCTGCTGTGCATGTGTAATGGTTCTATGCTGCTAAAGTTCAGGAGAAGTCAGCAAAAGGCAGGCCCCTATGGGAGCGCTGGTGCTTTGAATAGGAGCATTGTGAGTTTTTAGATCACAGTGTGTCACTAAGGTTGAAAAGTACAATTAGAATGTGGACTTACCTGTTAAGTTACTTGTCGGTACTGTAAAGCGCAAACTAAACTGAATAGGTGTTTTTTTCATTTGTAATACTGCTTTCTCTCATTTACAGTGTTGTACTGCATATGTGCCAGTGTTTTAAATAGTGGAAACAATGGTGATATAAAAGGGGTTGATACAACATGGCATGACTGATGCCTCTAGTTTGATCCTCTAAGGGCAATTTATGGAAAAATAAATCATGCGATTGCATAAGGCTCTGTCAGTCCTTAAATTGTTAAGTAAGAAGCAGTAGAAAGGCTTCATGGAAAACATGCGAGCTGTTCCTGTGGGTGTAAATATTGATAAGGTTCAGACAAGGTCAGGAGGTAGCTGGTATAAACTGTAACCCTACAGAACCTATAGGAAACTGATAATAGACATGAAATAAAACATGTGTTTCATAGGACATATTAAGATATTAGCTAAAACTCCAAGTCAAAATGATTTGTTTTTTGAAGAGGTTTGCTGATTGAGGTCAAAATTTATTTCATGATGAACCTGAGAGAATAGAACAGTAAGATAAAGCGTGTACTAGTTTAGATATATATGCAGGGGTTTAACCCGAGGCATTTATTCCATGTTTCTGGTTGCTTTGGCTGCAGGTTTGGTGGTACATTACTTAGGGAAGGGGTTAGGAGTAAGTCTGTTTTGCTGTTAGATCAAGGTTTTCTTTAAGTGAGGATATATCAGGAGGCCATTTCTTAACACACTACGACTGCTGTCCTTAAAATCGTAGTGAGAACCTAATAATTTGGCCTTAACAGCACCATGAACTAGTAGTCCCTAATGTCTGCACCAGTACGACAACCCTACTAAACCTTATGTAATTAGTGCATAGCTGCTAATTATAGTGAGCAGTCATAGGGCAGCTCCTACGATAGCCTGGCTTATTCTTGGCACTTTTAAATCGTAGTGGCTGTGTGCAGTCGTAGTACATTGAGAAATGGCCTCCTGGTGAGCTCCACCCAATGTACATGGGTTGAACAGTGGAAGACGGCACGGTACATGTTTTGACTTACCTATAAATATGACAGGATTGGGTGGATAATTTAACTACATCCGGATCCACGCTTACTGGTTAAAGACAATGGCTACGTGCGGCATATAATTTGTATAATACATAAGTTGTGGCTGCACCATTTTTATGATTAAGTACTACCTCATTAGTAATTCCACTGCAGGATATTTGGTTTGTTGGTTATTGTGGGCTTTTGGAAACACATGTACATAGGACGCTGGTCAGCTAGAAAATAACAGCAGCAGAATCAAAAACGTTTTGATAAACTCTAGACTTTACAGTAAGGATTCAAGCAACCAATTGAGGCTCTTGTCAGGAGCATTGATCTAATTCAACTCCATCTTCAGGAGCTTGTTTCTATAGTGTCTATGACAGGTTCAGGCCCATACGACTTGAGAAGGGCCAAATCTTACCAGGTGATCTTAGGACTTTGGCCATAGTGACTAAATAGCTGGCAACATTACTGGGTGATCATACTGTATGTTGGCTAAACAGCCACTAGAGCAGTGACTCAATAAGAGACCCTAGTATGACAACCCTCCATGTGAATACATAGTGGGTAGTCATAGCTCCTGCTGTCTGCACTCCTTTGCTCAAAAGCACCTCATCTGTACTCTTTCCTCTGTAACCCTCTCTCTATACATATAGAATAATGCCACTCATAGAGGTTGATGGGCCTTACTTTATATAAAGCAAGGTGTTGAGGAGGCTATGTATCTTCAACCTGGTATTGAAGGTAGAGGAACCTGCTGCCAAATAGAAGCTTTTTGTGCAATTATAATATTTGTAGGTATATTTGACCACCTTTAACATGATCCATTTTCATGATTATTGACCATGTGTGTGCCCTTGTAACCAGGTGGGATCAGCTTTAATTATATAGATACTGTAGCCCTATGCTCATTTGAACAGTAGAGTACAAACCATACTAAGGGGGAGGTACGACTGGGCACTATTTAGCCATTTAGTATAGGTGCCTGGCCTGTACGACTGGGTGCTATGACTTCATAGTGGTCTATATGAAGCCAGCAGTTGAATACATAGCAGGACTTTTTTAGGTCTGTACTGTAGCTCACTATGTAGTCATCGCTATGGATCTATTTCATACACCTCCCACTACGATCTGTGGGTGTCCTGTTGTGGACACTATTGAAACAAGGTCCTGATCTTTTTTTGTCTTATGACTGGTGGTATTGATTGATTGGATTTAAATACCCTGACAGGAACTTTGACAGACCGGACTGGAGCTTGCTCTCACTTTGAAGAATGACCGAATCAATGACTTACAGTAATTGCTTGTTTAAGCACACCTGCGCTTATAAATTTCAGCTCTCTGTTACCCCCTGCGCTCATACAGGACCTGCGCTGATTTGAGATCCATTTAAAGAGGAATTTTAGACTTCAGAGGGGTCCTACCCCTGCGCTCATACAGGACCTGGGCTGATTTGAGAGCCCTGCGCTTAAACAAACAATTACGGTAGGTCAATGGACCCAACTACTAATCTTAATTGATAGTGTTCTTACATCTGTTCTCACATTAGAGCTTAGCATTTAGAGTAGAAATAATCCTTACTTCAAAGATCTACACTTGTGACCCTTGTTGTCAGGGCAGGGGTCTGTTTCACATAATGCTATGCCAGCTCAGGTTAGATAACTAAGCTTCAGACAATGGTAGCATCAATAAAGACAAATCGTTTACTAAAGAAGTCTTACTTAAGGTAGTATCAGTTAGCATCCATGTCAGGAGGTTAATTCAAAACATCCTGGGATCCCAACCCCAGCGATCTTAGGAATAATTCTACCTTATCCTATTAAGCGATCTTAAGATTAGACTGCGTTCACATATCCTAGCCAGCACTAAGATCGCATTGATCTTAGCCTCAGCCCTCCTACACTATTCCAAGAATAACTGACTAGGCACAGGGGTAACAGTCCCAAAATAAAGGAATAGCTGTGGAGTCACTCTTCTTCACAAGAGTGTTTATACCATCGTTCCCCATCCACATAATTATGGGCTAACAAAAGTGCAGTTGACCTCGTACAGTATTCAAGAGTTTTTCCCATGAATGTATGATTTATGCTTGCCTATTAGAAGCATTTCCCCCCCCCCAGGACAAAGAGAGAGAGAAGGGAAGAATTACTTTACAGTGCACTTAAGGCATGAGTAGCCCTAAGAACCCTCAAGGACTCTCAGTAAACATCCTCCCTCCCCTGTTTATGTATGCAGCAGGCTGTTCACTCTTTCGATCAGGAGTGTTCCCTGTAAGTGCTCTTGTACTGAGGTGAAACCACTATGCAAATCTTTCACTAAGATCACAGTGATCTTAGTGCTGGAAAAGGAATAGTGAAGTGATCCCAGGACTTACTAGTCTTGACAAGCCTGCAACCACTGCATTAGATAGGGTAGACTGGCCAGGTCTTATGGTATGTGCCTACACTAAGATCGCTGGGGTTGTGATCCCAGGATGTTTTGAATTAAGCTCCAGAGGTGAGGAGCTTAGCACAGGGAAGAACAAAGTAATGTTTAACTCAAAACGTAATAGGCTGCTATAGAGCAGTACAACTTTAGACAGGTACAGCACACTTATAAGTGCAAACATGAGGAATATGTCTTTTTCAAGGGTTCTCCTGACTGTAAGTAAAGGAGGTGGATATCGTTGGTCTGTGATTGCTAGGGGGTTACCTTCTTGGGACTTGTCAGGTTAGGCAGGAGAAATAGCAACCCATCATGGTAAGGGAATATAATTGTTTATGGTGAGTACCCCTGAGAACTGATAGATCCCGTTATACTAAACTGTTCATGATATGGACCAAAGCAGCAGGCATTTGCCATCAAGCTCGATGACAAAATGAACACCAAGGCTATGTTAAATTTAATGATTTTAATTAGAAGTAGTGTATAAAATCAAGTAATTGTATGGTAGACTATTTGTAGAGTTCTAACCTGTAAATCAATTGGATTTATTTACTGAAACCTCGTGTTCACCAAAGTTCACTGAGACTTTGTCAACAGATTAGGCAAGCCATAAAAAAAACCTTTACAATTTTGGCCTACATATTATCACATATTAAAACAAACACATTCCTATTCGTGTACTGAGCTCAAATGTCTTGCGATATGATCAGGTGTATTGTGCTGCTGAGGTGGGAAGGTATAACCCTTGTAGTGTATGTGTGTATATATATATATATATATATATATATATATATATATATATATATATATATATATATATATATATATATATATATAAGTTAATGTGTTGATCAAGTGTATCGTTAATAATTAATAACGAGACATTAATAATAATATAAAAATAATTGGAATAATACGAAGACATTGGGTTTGGTGATAATTGACTTTGTCAAAATCAATCCTATACAGGCCTTTAATAAATAAGACAATAATTTCACAATACAATATAATAACAATATAAATACATATAATCACAATATAATACAATAATAATTAAAGTTTAAAATTTCCAGCACCACCCAGCGTGGTGTGTGCTGTCCAAGCATATGAAGCCAATTGACCAGCAACGTATCACTCATTAATAATATATATACCTGGGAGTATATATATATATATATATATATATATATATATATATATATATATACATGAACTGGTTGTCATAATACACAGATGTAGTCCTATTGAGCCTACTCGCAAGGATTTCATTAATGCTTCATGTCAATACTTTGTGCAGGTCTGTATACTCCCAGGCCTAAATAAATACACAGGTTTGGCGGCAATGATACAATACAGGTTATATTCCTCGAGACTATTCCAGGCCCATAATCATCGAAGCCATTATATGCCAGGAATAGTAGAGAGGAATGTTACCTGTATTGTAACAATTGCTGCCAATCCTGTACTTATATGCTAACTACTAAGGCTAGACATTGTGTCTGGGTGGCTAGACATGGTGTCTGGTAGATACATTGGATGTTGTCTGCTCTTGATCGGGTACTGAAAACTATGATTGGTAATATGTAGATTACACTTTGTTATGAAAGAAAGTGCTCTGCCCTGATTGGTGCAGATGACAATGCTTGTATTGATGGGCCCAGTAATATGGGCTCAGATATTGGTGGGCAGAACAATATCATCATCTGCCTTTGTTGTTATGTAATTCTTAGGGTTTAACGTATCACTGTCTTAGCATATAATAATAAAAGCTAAAGAAAATGATGTTAGTTGATACATGTACACCAAGCATTATGGATAAAAATAGCTATTAGTGAAGTTTTTTCATTCATGATGATGCCTGAGGGCACACATTTGACACATACTTACTTAGATAACCTGTGGCACAACAATGTAGAAATTTGTACTTTGGCAGGCAAGCTGAAACCACTATTTTTGTCTACTCGAGTCCTTTTAAGAACCAAATTATGCCTTCATCTTCATCTTCTGTTTCTGTGCCACGATCTACCATGATCAGGCTCAACCAATAAAAATGTAATGGTACATCATGTGGAGTAATCAACAATTCTTGAGCTCCACAGCATTGGTATGGTACACTAAATGTAGAACACATACATTACTCAATGTAACATATGTGCCAAATTATTTATTGCACTATGCATTCCTTAAAGGCTTGTACCAAATCTTCTCACCACTGGTCCCTATCCCCCTTCGAATGATTGCCCAGACAATAGAATCAAACTATTGCTTTGCTGCTCAGATAATAGAATTTACTTTCCAAAGGTAGCTGTGTGAAGGCCTGCGAGAGAGAATAATTGCTGATTATGACAAAAAAAGGACTGAAGGAATTAGCTGCAGCAATGGTTGTTTTGGGGCTTGGCCAAGTTATAAGGGAAAGTATGTAAGCAGGAGGGGAGGAAGTGTGAGATATGAATGAAGCCACTATGCGACAGTAGCATGTGTGTAACATTTCAAATGCTTATATTGTCATCATGATCTGGGGCCCTGAAAAGTCTACTCGATGAAAAACCATGCATCAAGCCGCAGCTCCGCCGTTGGCCCACTGAACATTTACCCCAGGTAGACTGACTGAAGCTAATTAGGAGTCTACCTCAGGTAGACAAAATAACTGACCAATCAGAATCCAGTAACGATTTCAGCAGCAGGTTTGCTGGCCTGATCTGGCTAATTTTTCATTTATATCAGCCTGTCTACCGCAGGTAGACATGGGGAACTTCTCTACCTAGGGTAAACATCCCATATCTACCTCAGGTAGACAAGAAACACCTTCTCTAGGATAGACAAGGGGTCTCTACCTCAGATAGACAATGAAATACTTATTTACCTCATGTAGACTAGCAACCACCTGTCTGCCTCAGGTAGACAACTGTTTATCTCTACCTCAGGTAGACAATGGAAAACTTATTTACCTCATGTAGACTAGCAACCAACTGTCTGCCTCAGGTAGACAACTGTTTATTTCTACCTCAGTTAGACAATGAATATGTATTTACCTCAGGTAGACTATAAAAAAAAAAATTATAACCACCTTTCTACCTGAGGTAGAAAACTGCTTATCTACCTCAGGTAAACCCCAAACTGCTTATCTACCTCAGGTAGATTAGGATCTGCCTATCTACCTCAGATATACAACTGTCTGTCTATCTGAGGTAGACTCTAAACTGCTTGTCTACCTGAGGTAGATAAATGCCTGTCTACCTCAGGTAGACTCTGAACTGCTTGTTTACCTCAGGTAGATTAGAAACTAGTTGTCTACCTCAGGTAGAGTTCTGCTTATCTACCTAGGGTAAACTATAAACTGCTTATCTATCTTAGGTAAACTGAGAAAGAATTCCTAAAAATCATTAAGTCCTAATCCCATGAGCTTACAGGCCACTCTATAGCCTAAAGCAAGCCCCAGATTAGTTGTCAGTGATAATTGGGTGTCGGTGCTCCACTGTGATTGGTGTAGTCTGTTCTACACCTGAGGTAGACTTGTAATGAACTTCTGCTTCTCTACCTGAGGTAAAGCTTCAGTGGACCAACGGCGGAGCTTATCAATCAGGAGCTTAGGAATAAATCAGCCTTATCCTATTAAGCGATCTTAAGAGTTGACTGGGTTCACATATCCTAGCCAGCACTAAGATCGCATCGATCTTAGCCTCAGACCTCCTACACTATTCCTAGAAGTACTGACTAGGCACAGGGGTAAGAGTCCCAAAATAAAGGAATAGCTGTGGAGTCACTCTTCTTCACAAGAGTGCTTATACCATCGTCCTCCATCCCCATATGGGCTAACAAAAGAGCACAGGGTGCAGTTGACCCCCATACAGTATTCAAGAGTTGTTCCCATGAATGTATGATTTATGCTTGCCTATTAGAAGCATTGTACCCTCCCTCCAGGACAAAGAGAGAGAAGGGAAGAATTACCTTACAGTGCACTTAACGCATGAGTAGCCCTAAGAGCCCTCAAGGACACTCAGCAAACGTCCTCCCTCCCCTCTTTATGTATGCAGCAGGCTATTCACTCTTTTAATCAGGAGTGTTCCCTGTAAGTGCTCTTGTACTCAGGTGAAACCACTATGCAATTCTTTCACTGAGATCACAGTGATCTTAGTGCTGGAAAAGGAATAGTGAAGTGATCCCAGGACTAGCTCTTCTGGACAGGCCTGCAACCACTGCATTACATAGGGTAGACCAGCCAGGACTTATGATATGTGCCTACACTAAGATCGCTGGGGTTGGGATCCCAGGATCTTTTGAATTAAGCTCCAGACCAGTAAAGGAAGTAATTTCTATCAGCCTATTAGCCTAGTTTCCCTGAACCTTTATCTTCTGATGATTATTAGACCCACCTACCCTTGATATCCCCCCCCCCTTTTTAGCTTCAATTTTCTTTCTATTCTATCGAGGATGTTAGCCAGAACATCTACATGCGAAAGTTAGCAACAGATGACACCAATGATCTATTCTTGGTTCTACTTAATCTTCTTCAAGGGTAGCCTACTCAATATGCTAGATTCATCTGGAGGTCAATTCAAAAGATCCTGGGATTTTCTACCCCTACGATCTTAGTGTAGGCACATATCATAAGACCTGGCCAGTCTACCATATCTAATGCAGTGGTTGCAGGCCTGTCAGGAATAGCAAGTCCTGAGATCACTTCACTATTCCTTTTCCAGCACTAAGATCACCGTGATCTCAGTGAAAGAATTGCATAGTGGTTTCACCTGAGTACAAGAGCACTTACAGGGAACACTCCTGATCGAAAGAGGCACTGAAAACCTTCAAGGTCAGAAACTCATCAGTAGTGACAACTTTAGGTGCTCAGGTTGACAATACCTAAAACTACAACCTTAGGTCGTCATGGGGTAGTCACAGGTGATGACTTTAGGTCGTCACTGATGGCCTAAAGTCGTCACTTCGGCAACACATTTTCACCATGATATAATGCTATAGGTGCATATTGTATCTCATTTTTTTTTCATTACTAAAATGTTCGTGGGAACCCGCCCCCCCCCATCCCCATTTAATCTCTGTAGGGGTATTTCCACCCTGTGCATTATTAGGTGAGGTTAGCAATAGCATTCTCCCCAGTACATGCATATAGGTAGTTTTACAACGTACTCAATCAATAGGGAGTTATAAAAAATCCCCAAACACAAAAGAGGCGTTGTAATGGAAATGTCAGTGTTCTACTGTAAATATTCTCCCAACAATTTTTTTCTTTACAGTACATTGTGATATCAAAAGATACATCCCCCAATTATTTCTCAACTGGCAATGCACCAAATTCATTGCAGATATTAGTCAATAAATATCTTAGGGTGGATCATAAGAATCTGGCCTTTGGATAGTCGGGCCCTCTTATGGATCAACTCTACACTAATAGACCTATCAGGGTGGTCAGAATGACGAGTTTAGATCGTCAGAAATGCATGATGAGCCTCTGACGACCCTCAAATTGTCATATATGACTAGTTTCCAATAGCGGCAGGTTTTCAGTGGGGAATGGCCTGCTGCATACATATAGAGGGGAGGGAGGACGTTTGCTGAGTGTCCTTGAGGGCTCTTAGGGCTACTCATGCGTTAAGTGCACTGTAAGGTAATTCTTCCCTTCTCTCTCTATGTCCTGGGGGCACAATGCTTCTAATAGGCAAGCATAAATCATACATAAATGGGAACAACTCTTGTGGAAGGACTGTGGAAGGACTGTCCTTTTACCAGATCTTTCATCTCTAAGTTTCTACACTATGTATACATCCTATATATTATTCACATTGTATAAGACATTGGTGCATGTCAGATCATTGATGCATAGCAGGGAACGGTCACAAAAAAGTGTTATAGTTATAGCTATCCCAGACATGGGCAGAGGATCTGACAGACATAGATAGAACTAAACGACCATGGTGTACGAGGTGGCCGATCCACCCCGAGGGGTGGATCAGCCACCGAGGACACCATGGGAGTTTAGTTCTATATTTATTTTATGTTTTTAGAGGTTTAAATAAGGAAAAATGATCAAAATCCGGTACCGTAGTTCCCCGTACAAGCGCCGGTCTGCCATTTTGAATGTTTACATGCACCCAGAACGAGGCTGCAGTGGTGGATCAGCCACTGTGGTGGATCAGCACACGTTACACCACTGGGGGTGTGCGGATCGGCCCTGCAATGCTATCTCTATGGGAAGAAGTTATTCACATAAAATAAAGAGGTGTAGCCTGATCTATGTGCAGAGTGTATATTGACTGTGGCAATCTGATCTATGTACTACAATCCTATCCAGACTGACTGAAGAAGGTCTAATGACAGTAGACACTGGTACCTATACTAGTCATGGTGAGGGTACCTGGCAGAGAGAGGGGAAAATGGGTTTATTTTATGTGAATAACTTCTTCCCATAGAGATAGCATTGCAGGGCCGATCGCCATACCCCCAGTGGCGTAACGTGTCTCGATCCACCACAGCTGCCGATCCAGTACTGCAGCCTCGATCTGGGCGCATGTAAACATTCAAAATGGCGGACCGGCGCTCGTACGGGGAACTATGATACCGGATTTTGATAATTTTTCCTTATTTAAACCCTCTAAAAACATAAAATAAATATAGAACTAACCTCCCCTGGTGTCCTTGGTGGACGATCCACCCCTCGGGAGTTGTCTCCCCCGAGGGCCGATCGCCACACCCCCAGTGGCGTAACATGTCTAGATCCACCACAGCTGCCGATCTAGTACTGCAGCCTCGATCTGGGTGCATGTAAACATTCAAAATGGCGGACCGGCGCTCGTACGGGGAACTACGATACCGGATTTTGATAATTTTTCCTTATTTAAACCCTCTAAAAACATAAAATAAATATAGAACTAACCTCCCCTGGTGTCCTCGGTGGACGATCCACCCCTCAGGAGTTGTCTCCCCGGAGGGCCGATTGCCACACCCCCAGTGGCGTAACGTGTCTCGATCCACCACAGCTGCCGATCCAGTACTGCAGCCTCGATCTGGGCGCATGTAAACATTCAAAATGGCGGACCGGCGCTCGTACGGGGAACTACGATACCGGATTTTGATAATTTTTCCTTATTTAAACCCTCTAAAAACATAAAATAAATATAGAACTAACCTCCCCCTCGTGGTGGATCGACCACCTCGTACACCACGGTCGTTTAGTTTTATCTATTTATGATAGAATTATATCCTGGCTCCAGGAGTTGTGAGTTGTGAGTTGATAGTTGCTGGTAGAAGCAGCAACACTACAGGTATTGTAGGAGATACTTTCTTTGTATGAATGCTGCAGGTGTTATTGGCAGGTGCAAAGAACGAGCCTACTTTTATGTTCACTCGAACCAGTTCAAATTCCCGAATGCTCCATGGAAGACGTTATTTGAAGGGAGGTGGTTTTTAACTCTTTTATTAGCTATGCCCTAGATATAAGCAGGCAATCTAAAGTGAGAATTAAAGTGTGGGTGACTGCATGATCCTTTCTGCCTGTCAACTCACAAATATCATGTTATTATTTCCATTTTAGCCAACAGGATAAAAGATAATGTTGCTAATAAACTATTTATAGAATCCACGCACTTCCTATCCTCTCCAAAGTAACCTACAGGTCAAAGGTCACTACAGTAAACTGCAGCTACTTGCTAAGAGGAGTAAATGTTTCAGGGAGTGACTGTTAACAAGCCAAGTCAAGGTCCTCAATATGCACACAGGGTGTTTTATAAGGTGGTCCCTCTATCAGCAAGCTGAATGAGTCATGTTATCATTGGAGTTTTTGCTATATCTTACTTCACTGTAAGACTACCATGCTATCATGTTTTAGCATTTTATTTCAGAGTGAGGCCATGAGAGTACTTTATTTGTTTCCAGCCTCAGAATCATTGTGACAACTTTTTTTCGGTGGCAACAACTTGTCACAGATGACTAGATAGCACCAAGATTTGTCAGAAATTACAGAAAATGTGTTACTTTTTCATAATTTTTTGCTAGGCTAGGTCCAGAGACTTGAAACACACTATTTTGTTTTAACTCAGTTTTACCCATTATAATTATGAAGGGTAAAGAGTAGGGCTATGGTAGAGGATGATGTAGCTGTGTGTGACTGCTCTGTCTACATTGACCCTTCTGTAGAAATCAATTAATGTAAAGCCCCATGTAAAAGGTTCATTTGCAGACAAAATACATCCATAACTTCCTTATTGCAAAAGGTGCATATTTGTTCATAGCAGTACTCCTCAATAGCTCAAATCCTCTAACACCCTCAAATTTTGCTGATCTCATAAGGTGTACTTTGGGTCCAACCTCAGCCATTTTAGGCTGCACCTTGATATTGGGTTTTATGGTAGTTTAAATGATGAATGTAATGTACACATTGTGGACATATCCAGCATAACACAGATGATGGATCTACATGAGGGTAGAGCAGTTTTATGTTAAAATGAAATTGCTCTCAACACCAATTTCCAATAGTAAATTTACCGGAAACAATTCTTTGGTCAACAATTAACAGAGGTGCTGGTATACAGGTTACAAGCTTACAAATGTACAAGTATGGGTGATTCTTCTTAACTGCCCCACCTTTTGTTTTTGGGAGTCTTTTTGGATACATGTGGCCTTAGAATACAAATTATCTAACCATTCTTCCTATTCCTGGTCTCATTTGCAAGAAAACACCTAGGGCTTCAAAAAGAGGGCAAATTTGCAAATGTCGGACCAATATTTTTCAAGATATGGTGGCCAAAAATTGGAAAATGGCCTGAAATTGGCTTTTTTCAATTTCCACCTTATTCAAAGCACTTGTATGTAGCTTGTATCTTGCATCTAGCTGTTAACCTATCACCCCTATTTATCACTCACCATTGGTTTGTACCTTGTGATCACACACATGGTACATGACAGAGATCGAAGAGGTCTCTTACAACAGGTTACTGGATAGAAACGAGGGCCAGCATGAGAATAGTGCCAAGATATGTTACAGTACTGTCCAAATGAAATAAAAGAAGCCATTTCCTGCATAGGCATTTTTAGAAACAACTCCATTGGAAATCAAACAAATATATCCTGTTTTTGAACTTTGCGACGGGCAGTTGCACGTTGCCAGGTCCCACACTACCAGACACAGTCAGATCTATACCAGTTGGACGGATTCCTTACTTCTAACGAAATCACCTCATTAAGATTTTATACACTGATGGGACAGGACAAAGAACTCGGCAGTCTTTGGAATATTTCCCCTTTAGACTACCCCTATAGAGGTGCAACATGCTAATCAGCAAAAGAGAAATGTTGTCCTTGACAATATCTTATAGTATGAAAAAATGGCATTGGTACTTCTGTTCACTCATTAAACAAACTTTGAAGATCCATAAATGAGCATTCAGTTTACTATTGGAAACGTTAGGCGCTTATAATGAGTTTTATGTGTTGATACATTGTAACAGCCGCGTCTAGTTAAAGGGTCAGTACTGCATGGCAGTGCACGGTGATTTGGACCCCAGGAGGGTCTTGCCAAAAGAAAACGAGGAAGAACCTGACTAAAAACTTTCAGAGATCACTGATCTGTGGGAGCATGGTCTAACTCATTTGGACTGCATTGCCAAACAACCCCCCAGTATAACACATACATTATAGCAAATGTGCACTCTTTGAGGATCAAGCATCCATGCACGTTTTCACTTTTTGATAAGACGAGAATACTTTTGGCAAGGCAAAAACGTGCATGTTTTAAAAATCTAAAAATCTTTTTCTTTTGGCAAGACCCTCCTGAAGGGTCAGCATGAATGCACCAATACAATGCCGGTAGGTACAGTTGTCAGCACAGCACATAGGGTAGATTAACCTAAAGACCACCACATTCCTTGAGACCCACAAATCTGCCATGAGAAATAGCTTTAGCCCTACATCAATATTGTGAAATTGTTCATGAGCATTGAACCTAACAGTTACTTATGTTGATTCAGCATCACAGCCAATGTTATGGCCAAATATGGGGGGTGGCCGTTTCATGATATGTGGCCGTATCTAGGTTAATCTACCCTATATGATGAGAGAGTTACAAACCAAGAGACATCATACAACACTGTAGAGAGCTCTGCTGTAGGCTAGTAATGTTTCTGCTCTGCTAAACTCTAGCAGAAGTCAATAAAAGTAGCCCCTTATGGGAAGACTACTGTGTGGAATAGGATAGCTTTGAGTTCTTTTTCATCACAGCTTGTGACTAAAGTGGAAATCTACAGTTAGAATGTGCGCACACCTGTGAAGTTACTTGCCTGTACTGTCTATTCTTTTTTCTAATACTGCTTTCTCCCATGTACAGTGTTGTACTCTATCTGCCACTGTTTTAAATAGTGCAATGGTGATATTGAAGGGCTTATTACCATATGCGATGACTGATCCCTCTAGTTTGATCCTTTAAGGACAATTTGTGGAAGATTGTATCATGTCAATTGCCTCGACCATCATGATGCACCAATGAAGTGCTGGTGTATCTGCTCACCAGGACTTCATTTGAGCAATGTGCCTAATCCCATTGGTGTATCAAAAGTAGCTACAGGTTTGTCATGTGGCAACTTAGGTGCTTAAACTGATAAGTAAGAAGCAGTTGGGATACATGCGAGCTGTTGCTGTGGGTGTTGGTAAATATTGATAAGGTTCAGACAAGGTCAGAAGTTAGCAGATATACACCAGGGAATTATATATAAATACTGTTAATGCAAACAAGTGTATCTAACTTCAAGGCTTGGTATAATGCGTTAATGCAATAGACGCCCTCAAAGTGTTAAACGAGAAGCAGAAAGGCTTCATGGGATACTCGCGAGCGGTTCCTGTTGGTGTTGGTAAACATTGATAAGGTTCACACAAGGTTAGAAGGCAGCAAATGTACACTAGGGAATTTATAGGCTATACGAAACTGATTATTGGCCCCTCCTACACAAAATAAAATGAATATTCATACCCCAGGTCAAGTACTCGAATAATATCCTGTTCTTCACATGGTTTGCAAGTTCAGACTGAAATTATCGGTTCAATTCTTGATGAACAGGTTGATAGAAAACAGTAAGATAAAATGCCAACATGTTTAGATAACCAAGCTCTAATCTGAAGCCATGTTGTGTGTTTCTGGTTCCGTTGGCAGCACATTTAATGGCACATTACATAGGGTGAAGGGGCAACTCTGCCTTTGCTCCGTTAGATCAAGTTTTACTCTCAGTGGGCATACATCTGGAGGTACACAACGCATCTGGCTTGAACATTGAGATGTTGGACACTTTACATAGAAACTAATTCGTTGCCACATCGTTTGTATGATTAAGTATTACCATATATTAAATTCCACTGAAGGATATTTGGTTTGTTGGTTATTATGAAGTTTTGGAGACTTTGAATGCACATACATAAGACACTGATCAGCTAGAAGATAACAACAGTTGGTTACGTCAGCCACAGTGCTAACGTCGGTGGACGTAGGTCCTCGATTCAGTGTGCCTTAAAGGAACCACTTGAAATGCTTGACAAGAGCAGTGATCTAATCTTACTCCATCTTCTGATCTTTGTTTGTCTCATTACTAGTGGTATTGATTGATCGGGATTCAAACGCTCTGACCGGAACTATTATAGACTAGACAGAAGCCTGCAGACATGTGGCTTGCTATAGGTTAGCACTTAGGTTGCACACCCATCCACACATCATAATGGACTACCAAAGGTACTCACTTTGAAGATTTATTAAATCAAGGGCTTAGTTCAATGGCCCCCACTGCTGATCCTAATTGATATAACTCTTATAGCTATAAGGGCACTTAGCATTTGGAGTGAAAGTAATCCTTGTTTCATAGAACTACACTTGTGTCCCTATTTGTCAGAGCAGGGGACTGTTTCATGTGATACTATTAGAGCTCTGATCCATACCAATGGCCAATGACCGTATATGTAAGTAAGGTTTCCACTTTGTGACTGTCGCAGCAGCAAAATGCATTAGACCTAATATTAATGCCCTAATTCAACGTCCATATTCATGGTGCATGAATCCAGCCCTGCTGAGTCTACTCACCAGGCCAACATTCATGCTTGAGGTCAACCCCATTGGGCTGTTATAATCCTGTACTCCCAACATGATACATAAATAAAGCTCTTAGCAGAGAATATTAACTTTTCTATGCAAGGTGAAGCCAAGGGGAATGGCAAATGACCATAATGCGTGAGGCATTATGCAGCCCTTGGAGGTTTAAACCAATATATACGGCGCGCAATTTGTGGAAGCATGCACGGTACTGTTTTATGCATGCACCACAAAATCACACTGAATATCCCAATCATCCTGATAATTATTTACTAATGGTTTCAGAATTTGCAACAGGGTCCTATTGAGCCTCTCTAATAAGCCATCAGACTGAGGACGATACAGATTCACACACGTCTTGCAGATAGCCAAGTAATTGCACATTTCCTGAAACAAATCAGATTCGAATTCCTTCTTGTTCAGACAGGGCTGTGCTCTTCCTAAAACCGAATCCTGGTCACGGCACATACATGTATGTGCAGCTTAAATGAGACTGGTACTTATCTTAAACCAAGTTCTAAATAATGCATTCATTTCTATTAAACCCTACCACAATACCGCTGAATCGAAATAGCCAGTTAATTGCCTTTTCCTGTCTCCTTATGGTACTATTATGTAGAAGGACCTTGTGGAAGTAAGGAAACATCCAGTGGTATACCAACTGTCATTCCAGGCACCAATGGGAATAGCATCTTAATTGAAAGTGTTTATTGAGTTCCTCGAACTAGCTCTACAAAATGTACATTACGATTCACCGTAATACATGTTCCATGATCGGCTTGATACACTAAAGCAGTCCTAATACATGTAGTTGCTGCTACTTTGTTCATGAACTATGCTGACCCTTTCAGAGTGTATGAACCTTGTACAGGTAACCTTTCCCCAGTGATATCCATTCATCACCAGCAAAAAAGACATAAGCAAATGTCCACTTCCATGGGATGTTTTACATCGTATTCCCCTCTGTGGGACTGATGGTATCCCCCTCAGCGGGATGGCTGAGTGGGATACGACCAGTCCCACCTTGGGGAATACGATGTAAAAATATCCCATGGTCATGGACATTTGAATTTATGTCGTGGACTAAGGGTTTTTTTTTGCTTTTAATTAAAGAAAAACAGCTCATATCTGTTCAAAATCCAAGATGACAGACACCCATTTAATACGGACACATTGTATTCACTGCCGTCCATTGAATACAGCAGCTCTAGTACTAATCTATAGTGACGATCATATCAGCCATGACATAAAGGGGTAGAAAAATTAGAAGCACAAATGACATATTTGCAGAGCGCAGCTTTGTGGACACAGTGCCTGCATTACCAGTATTGAAAATAATGAGAAAGACAAACACCATAAAAAGGAGAGTTGTCACGGTTAATGATTAAATGCAAAACGATAGAACTTATTTCTTCAATTTCCGCTTCAAAGACTTTAGAATTATATTTTTCTTACAGTGTATATGTATGTTATAGTACAATGGCATCTACTATAAATAAATAAATTTCCTTACAATTATTTCCATTGCAATGTGGTCAGCACTCTGAATCCTAATTGATGATTGGTCACTGTTGGTTATACTTTCAAAGCAATACAGGGGGGATTTCTCAAATTGTTTTACGTTAATTTACATTCACCAACACAATTGCAAATTCAATTTACCTGCTTTGGCAGGCAAATTTAAATCACTATTGTTGTCAAGTCAAGTCCCAAGTCCCGCTAAAGGCTGAATATGCCTTTGTTTTCATGTTTCATTAGTGTCGCATGATACTCCATGATCGGGACAGGTGTAACTACTAGAAATGTATCCGTGCATAGTCCAGACCCATCCACAACATTGGTATGATACACCAAATGCAGATCTCATGAGTTACTTATCGCAACATACATGCTGAATGAGTTATGGGACTTTGCATTCATATAAAAGACTTAAGACTTGTACTTAATTTTCTCACCACTGAACTGGTCCCTATTCTCATTCAGGTAAAAGAAAATGTTGCCACTGAACTGGTCCCTATTCTCATTCAGATGATTGCCCAGACAATAGAGTTAAACCACTGCTTTGCTGCTCGGATAAAAGAATTTAGTTTCCAAAGATAGCCGTGTGAAGGCATGGGCAGAGCCAATAATTGCTGATTATGGCAAAAAGAAACTATGATGAAGAGATAGTTGTTTTTGTGCTCGGCCAAATTATAAGGGAATGTGCGGACAGAGGAAGCAGGACGTAAATGAAGCCACTGTAGCATGTGCCTATATTGTCATTGCGATCCATGAATGAATACCTATAAAGTCTACACTCAAAAATAATATTCATGCATAGTATACACCCTATGCAATAGGTGCTCTCCAGAAGGTTTAGTAGCCTGTCTAATTTAAAGAACCTTTCGTTGAGGTCTGCTCCACACACTCAATGGAAGTGCCTACCTCTTCAATGCTATTAAAGTGGAACCAACTTTGTTCTGTACCTTGTTTCAGACCAGATATGGGGCTGCTGGCGATTTTAATCAGCCTGTTGGTATGGTACTATAATAGCCTTATCTCCTGAGGATGACCAGAGCAGTCTGAGGCCTCTGATATTCCCTCAGTGAGCATGGGGTAATGGGTAAACTTCAACTGGTTTGTCCTGTGTTTTGTTTTACAGATTAAGTTTCTAAGTCATTGGAGGAATTTATAAAACGGCTGGCAGTGCTCTGCTGCACAGTATAAGTGACCTTGAGTGCAATATAGGAGTACAGTGCACACCTCAGCAAGGTCAGCATACTGTAAACAAGTCAAGGACCAATAATTGGTCGAGACATACCTTAATTGTGTGATTAATTGTTCGGAATGAAATATACAACGTTTTATAAAGACAATAGACAACTCCCTCTTCACATCTTGATTATCTGTTGTCTATAATGCACTCAGATGCATTCGTGCATTATAGAACAACAGACAGTCTCGATGTGAAGAAAGTCGTTGTCTGTTCTCTAAACAATACACACACACAAAAGAATTTTCCCCTTTTCTCCCGAATGTCTTATCCACTTCCTGATTTAAATAAAAGGCTGTCCTTTATGACGCCTTTATATTTCTTTAATAATTTCAAGTGTTGCCTTTCCACTTTCTCATTTCCAAAATATTTAAAAAGAAATGGTCAGACATAGAGATAGACAGGGCAGGAAGAAAGAGAAAATGACAGTTTAAAACTGGACAGCAGAAATCAAACAAACAAAAAAAATGTAAGAGAACGTCATAGGTAGACAAACATTCACAGGATAAACATTCACACTACAATCAGATCTTATCAAATTTGATGAACGTATACATCAAGAAGGGGTCACTTTCAGTTCAATGTAATAGTAATGAATTAGATAGCAGGTATGCAACTGGGATCACTGGGTCCATTTTTCAATTTTCCAAATATAAGTGACCAAAATTTTGAGTGGTCAGGTCTGATTGCTCCCCAATTCACTTCCTAATATGGAGTTATTCAATCAAGATTTGATAGGTTCATGATCTCATATACTCCAAATATCCCCAATTACTCCAAATGTCTTAATTCAAACACGACTACACTAACAGGCATACAAAATAATCAAATAATAGATTTATCTAAAAACTCATGCAGTTCTGTCTTCTTGATGTCATTCATTGAATTATTACAAGACGAACCATTTCCTAGGTACAGAGCCTCACAGGTACAGACTTATATTGTAAGGAGATCCAACAGAGGGAGGTGTAACAGGATCTATGCCTAGGTCCTATTGTCTGTAGTAATCTGATCTAGGTACAACCACTATACAGCCTATAGACTCTGCAGACTGACAATTAAACATAGATCAATGTCAGGTCTATTGATAGCAGACAAGAGATATGTGTTACACATATAACCTATCCCAGACATGGTGAGAATACCTGACAAGGAGAGGTGTAACGTGATTCATGTCCAGTGTGTATTGACTGTAGTAATCTGCAGGCTGTTGCAAAAAGATTTGGAAACGATTTTGTCGGAGGTGGTATTCCCAAAATGGAACTGACTGACCTCAGGGAATGAATTCCCTGTTGGGTTGCCAAAAGATAATTGGTCATAGAAGTAGTTCAGGAGTGGTCAGGAACTGGTGAATGCTTCCTAATTGAGAACCAATTCCCAGCCAGTTCCTTTCTCCAATTCCCTGGCCTTTCGACTATGGGAAGCATTCAGGTGGAATCAATGATGGAACCAGTTCCTCAACTTTTTGCAATGCAGTCTAATTCAGAGTAAGTCAATTCCATTACAGTATAAGGTGGGAATTGGTCTCCCTGGGTGGAGAATCAGGAGGAACTGGAAGATGCATTAGTTACAGTGAGAATTGAATTCCAATTCTTTTCGCAACAGCCTCCTGATCTAAGTAGGACTACTACACACCCTATATACTATGCAGACTGACTAAAACATTGATAAATGTCATGTCTAATAATACTCCAGACAGACACTACTGACAGATATTTCACTATGTTCTGCTGTCCTAGGTTGAAGTCATTTCCTAATGATGTACAGGTAATACACATTATTTTTGGTTAGAAATAGCTCTAAGAGATTATTTTCTACCTTTTATTCACAGAAAATACAGTGTCTGCTCTATATGCATGATAGGTTATCTTTATTAGTAGTAAATGGGGCTTTCAAAAAACTGCCTGCCTTCAGTCCTGCTTACTAGTGATGAAAACACATTCCTCAAGGTAAGGTAGTGAAGGTAAACCTACACCCATTGGACCTATCAATAATAGGAAGATGGAAGAGATAATTTACCTCACAAACAAATGTTATTAAATGCAACATAATTCTGTGCAATAAATGTTATCCCAATAACACATAATGCCATGTACCAAAATATCACCTTTGAGTCAGAGAGGAGAGAAAGAGTGGAAAGATGAGATAGGAAAAAATCACATCAAAGTCATCATACTTTTCCCAGTGAAAAATGTTCCAAGTGTATACATTATGGACGATTCAGTGAGTCATTGGTGAAAATCCCTTCATGTTGACATGCACAGGATTCAATGATCAAAGATGTAGGTCTACCTGTGTGCAGAGATGCTCCTAACATACTGACATACTTCGAAACTGAGATTCAGGAACTTGTTTCAGAATGTTGTATAATCATAATGTTATATGATTAAACAAAGGTCATATAATCATAATAAAAATTCCTTTAAGACAGAAAATTGTACCAATCATGCGGTAATTACTTCTATTGATTTTTGATGGGTACTATTAAATGTCACATGTGGATGCTAGAATATTTTCATTGCAATGAATTTGTAAATGTGCAGATATTTGATTTGTTTACTAAAGAAGGCTAAGCTTTTAGTCATCTGCCCCAAAACTCAAAGGCTTTAAGGTGGCTGGCGGGGATAGAGTCAAAGTAATTAGATTTTCGCCATATTCTCACTAAAGTAACAAAATGATTTTTACTTCTCATATGTGCAAAAATAATAGGGGGGTCCCATGCATTTTTTTGAGATAGAGAAGATTCAACCCTATATAGGATCATATAGTGATTTGTCACATAAATCCTTAGGTTCATATACTAAGGTAATTAGATTTTATTATAACTTCTTCAGCACATAGATGTTAAGCATATATTTGCAATAGATACAATATTGACATATGGTCCCAGGCATATTTCTAATATTTTTGATGATTGAAATAATACATGTAAGGATATGGTTAGAATAGTGACATCTAGATTATATAGTCTTATTCTATTGGTCATATACAGCAGCCCCCATGGTTCATGTGTAATGTTTCTGTACACTCCATGCCAAGCCTGCCTCTATTTTGCACATTTCGTCTATCCATAAATTCAATGTAACACAGAGACCCCTGGTGTCCAAGTGATGAACTAACAATACCCGCCAGCCACCTTAAGATAGGCCTATACTGCATGCTGCTGTTGTCATGATATGATCAACAAACCCTTTGTATGGTAAAACATCTATGGGGGTTGGCTTTTTTTATCCCCAGGAGTCTCATCACTTTATCCTGCAGGGATCTGCCATGCATGGGTTGGTAATTGAAAGCGGCCAGTACTAGCCTCAACACAGGTGTGTATAGGAGCAACTTTATATGTGCAAATACTGCAGGTGTTATTGGCACGTGCAAAGAATGAGCACTCTTTATATGTTCATTCGAACCAGGTTGGAATACCTAATGCCTGGGGGGGGGAGGAGGTTATTTTGAGGAGGTGGGTATAGCTCTTTTATCAGCTGTGCCCTAGTTTCAGACTGCATCAATAATAAGGCATATAGGTGTATATTATGTCCACATTTACACTGAATTGATAAGGGACACAGATGAGAATGTCCTTAGAGGAATAAATATTCAGTGCTTTCTGAAGAGTTAAAACCGGCAATCGAAGGTTACAGTCAAAGTGTAGATGATTGCATGATCCAGTCTGCTCACAAATATCATGTAAGTATTTTTATTCTAGGCACTAGGGAATAATGGTGCCAATTGACTCGTTATAGAACTTTCAGATCAAAGGTCTATGTTAAGAACGGCAGCTATTGAACTGAGAGGGTGAGTGACTCAGTGAGTGGTTCTGTTCACCAGCTCATTGTAGGTCCTCAATATGCTCACAGGGTGTACTATAAAGTGGTAAGCCAAAAGAATAAAAAAAAACAACAGTGCAAATTGCATTCACCATAATGGAGAGAGAGTACCACCTGTGAAGGCAGCAACATACTTCAATGAGTTTTTCTCAAAAGTTGGGGAAATAATGAGTAGAGATCTCGGGTATATTGATGACCTGAACTACAAGCCATATTACAGAGTGGAAACCCCGGTTCAGATAATCTATGAGGACGTAGGAGGTTCCCTTAGCCCCTACCAAGACTTGGTAAAAATTACTTACCTCGGGATCATTCAAAGTAAAAACACCCCCCCCCCTACACTGTGGGTCATCTCTGTACAGGTGCCGGATTTATTGGTCCCCTCAGTGAGTCCATAGCACCGATGGGCTATTGTAAAGGATACCTAAGGGAGCTTACCCACCACTCCTTTTCTACTACAGCAAACCGCAGGAAATACGAGATTGAACATGGCGAGATCATGAGAATTAAAATGAAATTATTGTAACTAGATAGTACAGATAAGAGAATAAGCCAGTAGTTATATGTAGAGACGTTGTCTGTATTAACAAATAGTAAATACATACTTACAATGGGGAGGGCAAATGAGGAAAGGCCGCGTGGCCTTACAAGCAGCAGGAACAGGGTTCTTTGACTCATTTATTCATGTAATACTTTTTTTTTCTTTTGTCCCGTCGTTCTATTGTAATACCCTCAGAGACATGGCCTTTGAATGGGAAGGGAAATCAAGCTTTTTTTCTGTTTGATACAAATGTAACTCCCACTTAGTGTTTCATAGTTCGGCAAAATACACATGCCGTAAATAATTATGCCAAGGTGGCCATAGCATGTAAGTACATGTGGACAGTGATCACATATTTGCTTATTGTAAGAAGTAGTGTACTTTCTATCGACCGCTTAATTTTCATATTAAAACGGATCTACAAATCCTTCATGGAGTAAAAACAAGAGTTCAACAAAGATCCTGTTACCAAAGCTTATTTGGAGTTGCTTGCCGCTTAGCGGCCGGGAGCGCAGTGACCGTAGCAACTTCATTATGTTTTCAGTTTGTCTGTGACATCACAGTCACGCAATTTGTGACATCATACGTCAGCCGTGACGTCACATGTCGGCCGCAGAGTGGCAACTCCTAGCCGTGGTCCTTGCAACATTTTTCTTGTTGAGAATTAGTTATGTAAGACAATGAGGGGCTGGTCGGCCCACATTGCCGTGATATGGAAGACCATTGACATGATACATCAGCAATAACATTTTGTCAAACTCAAACTCACCTTCTCATTAAACAGTGAACTGCGAGTCTGGGCTAGCCCACATTGGCCCCAGCTGGCTGCTCTGACATTTACCAGCTTTGGCCCATCTGTGTCAGCCCAGAATGCCCGGAGGAATCCCATCTGGGACCCATGTGGTCATGCCGGCTGGTTGAGCATTGTTGTGATATAGACAGAGGTCCACAGTTTCTAAATGCCCCTTCGAGTATGACCTTCCCTTTGCTATAGCATACTTTCAATCTTGATATTGACTCACGAGAGGGCATCATTTACTTCCATGTGTCAAGTAGAGTATTCAATACAATAAATGATATTGGTTGTCATGGGAGTAGAAGTAATATCCAAGCGCCATATGAGAGCATCAATATGCTTATCATGTGTGGTTTCTTCTGTATACTTGACCCTGACCCATCATGAAGAATGAGTGGTAGGCTATACAGAGTCATGTTGCAGGAAGACATTTCTCAACGTGGTACAACTGAGCACAGCAACTATGCCCTGAAACACTTCAAAGTAAAGTGGTTAGTTGTACACAATGTGCTACAACTCCTCTGTATGTTCAGCACTTAATGTAGTATTTACATAGGGTTTGACAGGACAGTTATACTAGTGTAATTATTAGTGACCATAAGCTCAGATGCAGGACTTTACTTCCCTAGCCCACTTAAAAGGGTCTACTTCTCATCTTTCCTATCCCCTCAGGATGTGTGTGGTGCACATATGCGCAGGCACTGACACTTTCCTGTGTGAAATTGTGTAATGTCGTTCTCGCCATGAAAATGACCTTAGCTGTCGAAATGGTGTTAAACATCTATTACTCACTCACTCACTCTTGAGAAATACCTCCCGAGTCTTGCTGGATCTCCTACTACATGGAATGGCTTTTCTCTGTAGTGTAGGAGGGTAAGTAGCAGGGTTATAGAGGGAGGATAGTCTATGTAGAGTGCTAGTGCTTGTCAAGAAGTGATAAAGCAATGGTATTTGCTGCCTATTTATATAGGATGAAAATATCAAGCTCATAGCCTGTGGTATTAGCCGTAGAGTGGTCATTTTAAGGAGAGACTATTAAGAAGTGGCATTCCTCTAACAGAGGAGAGTTCTAACAGAGATCCGATGAGGCCATTTAGAGCAGTCTGTGTGATAAAAACAAAGGACAGCTGAGAGCAATGTCAAGAGCTTTTTGTTTAATCTTTATGACATTACATTTTGGTTTATGGATGGATTTTGAAAGGAATGATCATCGTATTGAGAAACATTCTCAGACCCATTAGCTAAAGTTGCAGTTCAGCAAACCTTTCGCTCCTTAACATGAGGACTAATAATTAGCAAGTATATAGATTAGCTTCAAATCTAAATCGCGATGCAAACAAAGGGGACCTTTCAGAACATTTTCAAATTAATTAGAGTGATACATTTTGCTTGCATGCTTGCTTAAAAGTAGGCAAATTATCAGTTATATGTGATATCCTGAAATGTGAATACTCTGCTGGAAACCAACAAACGTCAAAAACTCTTGATGTTTTGACAGGGCATCCACTACACCCTAAGAACTACAGTACTGATATTCTCTACACAGCCTCTTTGGTAAACATCAATGGCAGTTGGCTTTGTTTGGTCCCTAGAGTCTCATCATTTCCCCATACAGGGGCATGAAGAGAACCTGATAGGTAGTGTTGGAAGTTGAGAAAGTATAGGTGCACTGAAAAAAGTCAAAATGACAAAATGACATGTATATCCATGTCAACTTGATTTAACACATAGAGCACATGTCATTGGGACATGGCATATATGTCACCATGACAACTGTCTTCATTACGCATGTCAAGTGGAGTTGACGAACCAAAAGTGAGAGTGTCAACCTCGTTCAACATGCCTTTCACGCATGTCATGTGGGAGACAATCGTTACCTGTGCAGTATGTGTCAAAGCGATCAGTCTTCTTTTCTCTGTGTGGTGTAGGAGTATTCTTCTACAGTCACGTCTGAATATAATCCTTCTTCAAAAGTCAGTTGCCTCACTTATCAGCCACACAAGGGGCTGGTTCCACAGTGTTGGTTGGACCAATTTTCAATAGTAGTATGGGGGGAAATTGCCAGATTAGCCAAAAACAGACCCTACCAATGCAGTGGAACCAGCCCTTAACCCTAATGCTAACCCTAACCCTACTCTAACCTTATCCTAACCGTATCCTACCCTAACCCTATACCCTAACCACAACACTAATTCTACCTTAACCCTCTCCCTAACCCTAACCCTAAATCTTCAACCATATCCATAACCCTACCCTTAATCCTAACTTTAAACCTACACCCTATCCCATTGTATAGGGGGTAATGTCCTAGGGGGGTAATGTCCCAAGGGGGTAATGTCCTAGGGGGGTAATGTCATGGTGTTTTTGTTCACAATAGTTCACCTATAACTATGTGGTTGATACAATTAATGCATATATTATGGTCTGCCTGGAAGAGCCCAATTCCAAACAGGACTTAAACCCATGACCGTCTGAAAACGAAGCTACTACTCTACCACTGAGCTATTTTGACCCTGATTAATCGATGCATGACACACCTACCTATGCGGCTCACCGCAGGGTCACTACACACACACACACACACACACACACACACATATATATATATATATATATATATATATATATATATATATGTAACCCTTAAAAGTTTAGTGGTAAAATGAATTGACTAACATTTAAGCAACCTCTTGAACATTGGATAGCATCGTTTCACTCAAGTCAGTCTATTTTTCACATAAATAGACTGACTTCCTCTATACTGAAGTCCATTGTATGTACAGCACCCTTTGAATGCCTCCTTTGGTAGTGTGCCAAGATTAGCTTGCTTTGTCAGCCCCCGGGGACCTCGTCAGCTGCTCCCACTAAGAACGTCAGGAGCGTGTTGCTCCTATGATAAAAAGAGCTGTCAGTAGGTACCCTCTTTCAAAAGAAGTCACGCTCTGCTTCATCATTCAACTTGCACTCACCACATTAGTCTCAAAAGTCACCTGCCTTGTTTAAAACAGAGAGAGCTGCACTATCAGGTACCTAGTCATGTCACACACACTATAGTACATTATACTGACTGACTTCTCCCAACTAGGTACCTACTCAAATCCCCCTTTTTTTAGCACTGTACTTGAATGACAACTTGTGAGCAACAAAAGGGACAAGTTATACCTACATGAAAAGAAAGGACTGGAACCGAGGGCATATTTAGCCAGCTCTTCCTTTTACTATAGGAGCAACACCCTCCAGAAGTGAAAAGAGTATATATCAGTGTACAATAGGTGCCTCACACAAGTTAGAGCACTTAGAGCACTACAGGTAGCAGAGGAAGCCCTGTATTCTGTATTATCAGAAGGGGGAAGGTGTTATTAGTGGGTGTTGTTCACCCTAGGGTCACCCGTATGTGTTTATATATAGGGCCTATCAAAAATGTGAAAAAATCAGAGATGTACAGATGTTCAGAGTATTCAACGATTTAATCTGTTTATATACAGAATGGCCTCCCTTATGCTGTAGCATACAGAATCCCATTCTCAACATGCAATAAGGAGAGGTAGTGGAAATAGCCATGGGGATGGTTTAAGGTTCCTGTTCTCTTATTTCAATGAATGTTCAGGGTATATCCCTACATGTTCATGTCAACATGTATATACACTAAAAAAACCTCTCGTCAAAATAACGGCAGAATCCTTGTCCCAAACCTGCCAGAGATCCCTAGTTATTTTCATAGAGATTCATTGTACCATCACACTTCCAGCTGGGGCTTCTTGTAAAAACTACAATACTTCACTGCAATATAATTAGGGTGGTCAACAGCTCAGTTTTATGAGGGTACCTGATCAATTCAACAGTCAATTTTTTACAGTGTGCATAGCTATTGCCTTATCATAGAGCTGCATCCAATGAGGTCATGTGACAGCAGCTGTGTCTTCCTCTTACAGAGGAGAGTTCTAACAGAGAGTTGACCTGTAGAGTAGACCATGCAATAAATGATGAGTATGGGAAGCAATATCCCAGCTATATCAGAGCATCAAAATGCTAATAGTGTGAGGTTTTGTCCTGTATTTTTGAATTGCGATTGCTTCCTCTGACCCTGACCCATGATAAAGAATTGTAATGGTTCGAATCAATGTCTTGGCTAGTTCAAAGTGAAGACCAGACAAGGGATCTCGGGTTAGTGCAGCTGGCACGTGTTTATTTCGGTGTATGGTTTACATCTACCTCGGTATGTATTGCTTAATGGTATCTTAAGCTCGGGAAAAAGTGGTCCGACTCCGTCAACAGTCAGAGCCAGACTAATGCCTTCCCCGGGCCCAGGTAGGAGCTGGGACGAGGCGAACAGTGCTGCCACCACCCCGCAGAGACCAGGGGTGGTGGAGACCTCTAGTGACTACCGGTGATGGGCGCACCGCTCGAAACGCCCTCTCGAGGAAGACGATCACACTATATCACGATCTACGAGCCCCTACAGAATGAACGGTATACAGAGTCATGGGGCAGGAATGGGGCATTTCAGAACGTGGTACAACTGAACTCAGCAACTACGCCCTGAAACCCCTCAACATATAGTGGGTGATATGCTATGACTGCTCTGTACGATCAACACTTACTGTAGTAATTACATAGGCTTTGGTAGGGCAGTCATACCAGTGTAATCATTAGTGACCACAATGTATGCCATGGAAGTTTAGTTTTGTATTTATTTATGCTTTTGCAACATTGTAGGTCCTCAGTATGCTCACAGGGTTTACTAAAAAGTGGTCAGTCTATCAGCAGGCTGCAGGTTTCATGTACCGTAGTGGACCTTTTTTTTTGTTTTACAGATTCGTATCCAAGACATCAGAGCAAGACAATACACGGGAAGGGTCCTCCTCTTTTTTTGAATCCTTCATCAACTTCCCTCTTGAAATGATAGGCTGACCTCTTCATGCGTCCTTCTTGAATTACTTCTTCTCCACTCTCTCAATTCCATTTTGGATATGAAAAAGAAAATTAAAAAAACAAAACAAAAGAAAAACAAAAACACAAGCCCAAGGGACAGAGAGATATAGACAGACTAAGAGACAGAGGGGACAGGATGAAGGAGAAAAGGACACAGAGCTTAAAAGTGGAAAGAAAGAAGTCAGACAGAGAAGAAAAAGAAAAGAAAAGAAATATCTGTACAAACTGGCTGGTTAATGAGTAGGTAACACGACTTTCAAATACTCTAAATCATGTTTTATCCATTTCAGAGATTTCAACGGACACAATACTTTATGTAAATCAAATATATAAATGACTCTCCCGTGCAATAGGTCAGATAAAAGGGGTTTCATCTCATCTTTTCTGCTGTTGTGGATATGCAGGCAACATATGATATCCAAAGTACTTTTGTCATTATAGATATGATGCCAGTTGTTGAAACTGAACTAAACTGCTCACTCTCTTATGCTACATTTCATTTGGGGCATTCCTGACACAGAACCATTTCCTAGATACAGAGGTATCTACAAATTTGCGTTCAGTAGACCCGATTCTCTTCTTGTCTGGAACCTCACCTAATTGTGTGTGGTTAAGACTTATATTGTAAGTAGATCCAACAGACAGAGGTGTAATCTGATCTATGTGCCCGGGTCTATGCCTAGGGTACATTGACTGTGGTAATCTGATCTAGGTAGGTCCACTACACATCCCATCCACTATGCAGACTGACAAATACACACTGAAAACATGGAAGATCCGAAACTAGTCAGCAGTGACCACTTTATGTCTTCAAGTTGACGATACCTAAAACTACAACTTTAGGTAGTCAAAATGATGACTTTAGGTCATCATCCTGACGAACTGAGTAGTCAATATGACGACTCTGTACTGTCAGTATTGTCATCCTGACGACTCACATTGTTAGGATGACGACCTAAAGTTGTCATTTTGACTACATAAAGTTGTAGTTTTAGGTATTGTCAACTTGAGGACCTAAAGTGGTTATGGCTGACTAGTTTTGGATCTTCTATGTTTTCAGTGCACAGAGATCAGGTCTAATAGTAGCAGACAACAGTAACAGATACGTGTTACAAGTGTAACCTTTCCTAGAAGTAGTGAGAGTACCTGCTGACAGAGAGAGGTGAAACTCATTTATGTCCAAGGTGTGTATTGACTGTAGTTATCTGATCTAGGTAGATTCACTACACATCCTATACACTATGCAGACTGATAATTAAAGAAGGATGAATGTACGTCTAATGATAGGAATGTAATGTATGATGATTATGCTTGCACTAGTGCCTTTTAGGTACTGATAGAAGAAGTAGAGGAAATCTTCATGGGAAAGGTTAGTTCATGTTCCTGAATTTCAATGAATGTTCAGGTTATATCTCTACATGTACATACATGTCAATATGCACAAACACTGTAAAACATGTCATTGAGATATAGGCATAATCTTTGTCCCAAACTTGCAAAGATTCATTCTTATTTTCACAGAGATTCCTTCTACCACCATACTACTAGGGGGAAGTGTTAAATGGTATTTTGGACCCCAAAACTCAGGAAATCTCAAAAATAATATTTTTGAACCCTCTAACCCCCCTTACAGGGATCCAAAGTTCACCCATATAGTGGAAATACAGCCAAAAAATGGGACTTTCAGAATCCCAATCAAACCTCATTATAAATTTATGAAATTGGTCAGAAGTATTCATTTGTGGCCTAAAGAGATCCTTACAAGCCATCTTATTGTGATGAAATGGGTACAACCTGCCCTGGGGAGGAGGATTGTCCTCTCTAAAGTATCGAAAAATCAACTATTTTGGAGGTATTTGCTTATATACAATCCACTGCTTGTTCTGCCATGATAAATCGGAATAATATCAGCAGCATAGATTTTCCTAAAGCCCAAATGTCCATTTATGCCTTCAATCCCCAATCCCCAACTCCCCCCCCCTCCTCCCACCATTCCTATCCCTACACCCACCCCCATACATCCCATGTTGTGTTACAATATGCAGTCTGTATAAGACATATCCAGATATTGTTGATTGCACTATATCAGTGAGTATGGATATGCTTTTCTACATCCTTGACCCGTTCTGATAAAATGGTTTCATGAAAGAAAGGAGGGGGGGGGGCTTTTTGCTTGTTCCCCCTCCCCCTTCCCCGCTCCACCCCCCAAAATCCAAAGGAGCTTCCAAGAAATTGACTAAGGCCATAAAAAATGATAGCATCCTAAAACTCAACTGTCCCAGACATATTGGAAGGAAGGGGACAGTAGGCAGTATCCTCCCCTCCCGTATTAGGCTTCAGGATTTTACCTAAAATGTTTGAAATAATGGAAACAGAACACACACACACATATCCCTTACAGTAAAGCTTATACAACTGAATCTGGATGACTGATGGACAGTTATCCAGGTGGACCTGTAGCCTCCGCCCCCTTCAGAATCTAGGTTAAAACTACCCTCTCCCTCTCCTTTAACCCTTTAAGGGGTGCTGGTGCAGCATAACATCATACCCATTGGTCATCATGATGTACCAATGAAGTGGCGGCGAGTAGGCTCAGGGGAGCATCATACAAACCCTCTGGTACTACCTATCCTGGTAGGGCCATCATGATGCATGAATGTAGCCCTGGTGAGTTACTCACCAGGGCTACATCCATGCATCATGAAGACCACAGGGCATGATGCATTAATGCATTGGCATCCCTTAAAGTGTTGAGAATTACTGTAAACACATTCTATAGGGTAGTAACCTTATGATGCAGGCTAAACATAGATATATAGTTGTCTCTTTTAAAAAAAGAATAATCCTATATTTATTATAAGTGTAAACTCCTTACTTATAAGATGCACCCTGAGGTTGTGGTGAATCCTATAGCAAATAGATGAGGTAATTCCAGTTGATATACGCGAGGACTTATGGTAGGGTAAGGGGTTAATGGAGGTAGGATAATCGATGCAGAGTGCTAGTACTTGTCCTGAAGTGATAAAGCAATGGTCTGTGGTGGCTATTTACATAGGATGCAAATAACAAGCTCATAGCCTATGGTATCAGTCCTAGAGTGGTCATTTTAGGGAGAGACTACTGAGAAGTGGCATTGGCAACAGCAAATAGGTATATATGATTTTGGACTCTCAGTTTGTGTGTCAATTTCTTGGTCTATCTTTCATGCAGAATACATATATCCAGTATTGTATTTCTGCAATGAATATGCAGGCGAATAGTTTGTCTTAAGAGCGGCTGGAGACTAAGGGTGATGATCAGACAAGACGTATCAATGCTGTCTATTAAATGGTTAACCTTCACAACATATTATCAAAATTAGAATCAATAAGTTTATAGTAAAACCAATTCCTACGTGGACCTAATCAGAGTATCCTGACACTGCTTTTGGTAATTGCAGCCCAGACTCCCCAGCCTAAGGCATTCCAAAGAGGGAGTTTTACTATGTCATCAAATATAGTCCTTGAGCCCACACAAGTTTTTATTATTTTTCAGAGCCAATCTTTTGAAGTAAACTCAACAATGATTTTGGGGTCACTACATGTTTATGTATAATAGATCTCTTTGGTAGATATACAGTTGGCTAATGGTATTTCTAGGAGGACATTTTTAAACTGACTTAAAGAAATATCTGCATGTTGCTCATATCTAGAAAGCATTTGTCAAGATGGTACAACTGAACACAGCCGCTATGATATGAAACTCTCAATATGAGAGTTAGTGATGGTAGGTAATGCACTACGACTCCTCTGTATGATCAGCACTTAATGTAGTAATTACATTAGGTTTGAGTGGGCAGTGGTACCAGTGTGATCATTAATCACCGCTAGATGCAGGCTTTTAATGGCTTTAGAGTGGAGGAATCCACTACTATTTGCATGGAAGTGGTCTTGCCATATCATCTTGACTTCCAACTACTGCGAATACCTTTATGGTCATATTTCTGATACTACCCTATACATCTGGGAGTATTTTGTGACAAAGCTCTACAACCAAGATGTATAGCAAAGTGATTTGGTTTCTTAATAAATGTAGCAATCCAAGAAGCATAGCTGATTTACCTCACAAAACTACCACTCAAATACTTTTGACCTCATGGCATATTAAGGGTTTAAAATGCCCTTTTGTTGTGATGATGCAGGAATGCCCAGGAAGGAATGCTGCCTGGTGAGTTACTTTCTAGGTATCCATTCATAGATCATACCGGCCCTATGGGGCAGATGTCCTGGAAGGTCGGCATGATAAACCAATGAAGTGCTGGTGAGCAGTAGACTCACACACATCTCATTTGTGCATCATGCTGACCTCAAGAATCGACACTCTGATGTATCATCATCTCTCACACACTGAAAACATGGAAGATCCGAAACTAGTCAACGGTGACGACTTTAGGTCCTGAAGTTGACGATACCTAAAACTACAGCTTTAGGTAGTCAAAATGACGACTTTAGGTGGTCATCCTGACGACCTGAATCATCAGGATGACAATACTGACAGTACAGAGTCGTCATATTGATGACTCAGGTCGTCAGGATGATGACTTAAAGTCGTCATTTTGACTACCTAAAGCTGTAGTTTTAGGTATCGTCAACTTAAGGACCTAAAGTGGTCACCGCTGACTAGTTTCAGAACTTCTAGGTTTTCAGTGCAGTGAGAGATAAAATCATCAAAGGTTAACTGACCGGCATCAGAAACTTTCTTTCAACGCGTGTCCCTCTATACTACAAGGAATGTCATGCATGGTTCAGGGTTTCAGTGAATTTTTGGACATGGTTGCATGTGTACATAAGGTACCTACACATGGGAATAAATTTCTGTTGTACATTTCCTTCTCATGCATGTCAACATGCACATATATGTACACTCAAGTAAGGAACCTAGTTCCTTTAGAGAAGAAAGAGTAGGTTCAAGTTACTTATCCTAACTGAACAGTGCCCTAGCTCTTAGGCAGTTTTTGGTTATTTTTGTTGTTGTACACACAGTCAGTATGCAACCGTGGCTCACAATGCCGGAAGTGAATACTAGTCTTGTTACAGTCGGGTCTTGAAGACATTGAAGACTGATGATGTACAACAGAGCTGCTGAATTACAGTTATCTTTTGTACTAATTTTGATCTCAGAAATAGCCTCAATTTCTCCCATCATGCACATCTAAAGTAATCCAAGACAGGCACCTGTTTTACTGTAGAAGGCATATTACAAAGTCAACAGGTTACACTTGTTATACCTCATCTAAGCACAGGTTTCATAAAAATTCTGGGTTAATCACAAGCTGAAATAGATTAAGTAGGTGCACTAAATTGGCTAATCCAGCATTCAGGTCTGCTACAAGTGTCTGCAATTCAAGACCTCCACACCAAAGCCAGTTATAGAGGACCAGAGTGTATCGGAAGCCTTGATATACATGTAATACTATGGTGCGTTCATGTGCACTTTTTGTGTGTCCATGTGAGAACCCACCACCGTCATGTTGTTGAGAAAGATGATCGCTCACTCAGCTGAATTTGTATGATCGCAGACATACTGGATAAACCAGGTATTACAGAGTGGTTAGTCTATCAGGAGTCTGCAGGCCTATATAGCAGCCAGGGGGTGGGGCAATTTAATCTCTATGGATCCTCTATGTCACTGTTAGTACTAGGGACCTGTCTGGAAGATGATTACCATAAACAGGAGAATAGATATCAATATCCAGCCAGGTATTTCTATTCCACTTCATCAATAATAGTTACAGCTGATGATAAAATAATAGGGTAGAGTTCTAACAGAACAGAACTGATATAACCTGTAGGCTAGACCTCACAATAAATGATATTGGTAGCCATAGTAGAGCAGAAGTAATATCCATGCTTTATGAGAACATCAATATTGTAATCGTGTGTGGTTTTCTTTTGTATTTTTGCATTGCAATAGCCTCCTGTGACCCTGACCCATCATAAAGAATGAGCGGTATACAGAGTCATGGGACATTGTCTCGCTAGAAGACCTACTACATGGAATGGCTTCTCTCTGTAGTACCGTAAATCCTCTTGTCTGTAACTGGGCCATAAAATAATACCCTTGTAGAACCAGCTGTAGTCTACAGCAGAATGCACCTCTGCTACATTGATTGTGTACCTATATCAGCTACAACTGTATTTCAGGATAATCATCTATTACGCACAAAGTGCGTTAGCACATGGCGCCTCGTTTTTTGTTTACCACCTTCTTCCACTCTTTTCTATCTAGGGCCTTTTCTCTGGCTGCTTCAGGTGTCAGATTGAGTTCCTGTAGGTCTTTTTCACAGGTTTTAAGCCATGTTGATGCTTGCCCACCTTGTAGGTTCTTTGTTTTTCTTCTTGCTTCTTTAAGCGCTTGTTTTGCTGGTGTTTGCTCGTGTAGTCTTTCTGCATGTCCGTACCAGCATAGCCTTCTCGTTCTGATGGTTTCGCTCCATTTTCTTTGTTTTGTTGTACGGTATAGATCCTCATGTGAAATTTCCTGCGGCCATTTGATGTTTATGGCTCTTCTGAGTAGTTTTCTGTGGTAGGAGTCGATTTGGTTGTTGGTGGTTTAATAAGGATAATAAGGGCTCTACTGTATATCCACATAATGGATGGACAGTATATATGGCACACCCTAACTTAGGCTAAATCCTAAAGGATGCACAATGGGTCAAATTTTAGTGATTCCAGTACTGTTCTTTAGTGTAAAATCCTCACTTATAAGATGCACCCTGAGGTTGTGGGGAATCCTATAGGACAAAGATGAGGTAATTCCGGTTGATAAGCTGCGCCTTATACATGAGGACTTATGGTAGGGTGAGTAGGTAATAAATATGGTAATCGTGTGTGGTTTTCTTTTGTATTTTTGCATTGCAATAGCCTCCTTTGACCCTGACCCATAATAAAGAATGAACTGTATGTTCAGAGTCAGGGGGCATGGTCTTGCTAGAAATCCCACTACATGGAATGGCTTTTCTCTGTAGTACCGTAAATCCTCACTTATAGCTCATTACTCATATATACGACACACCCTGAGTTAGTTCCTATGCACTATCGGTCAAAAAGTGGTCATTTTAGTACTATTCTATAGTGTAAAACCCTTGCCTATAGGATGCACTCTGAGTTGGACTAATTCCTATAGGATAATAGATTAAGTAATTCTGGTATATAAGCTCTGGAGGCCATTTCTCAATGTACTACGACTGCACACAGCCACTACAATTTAAAAAATGCAATAAATATGCCAGGCTATCGTAGGAACTGCCTTACAACTGCTCACTACGATAAGCATCTATGCAGTAATTACATAAAGTTTAGTAGGGCAGTCGTACTGGTGCAGACATTAGGGACTACTAGTTCATGGTGCTGTTATGGCCAAATTGTTAGGTTCTCACTATGATTTAAAGGACAGCAGTCGTAGTGTGTTAAGAAATGGCCTCCTGTTCTGTATGTGAGTATTTACGGTAAGGTGAGTAGGAGGGCAATGGAGGGAGGATAGTCTATATGTAGAGTGCTAGTACTTGTCAGGAAGTGATAAAGCAATGGTCTGTGGTGCCTATTTACATAGGATGCAAATAACAAGCTCATAGCCTGTGGTATTAGCCGTAGAGTGGTCATTTTAAGGAGAGACTATTGAGAAGTGGCATTGGCAACGGCAAATGGGTATATATGATATTGGACTCTCAGTTTGTGTGTCTTGGTTAGTTCTATCTTTCATGCAGAGTACATAATTTTATCTCACGATTTTGGCTTGGACAGTGCTTTTATGGTCATAAGCCCCATGCATTATCCAGCCATAACCCTACTCTGATACCTTTTGTTCTTCTTCACAAAGCCTTTGGTTAAAATCTGGACATGTTAATAATTATGGGAGATATACAAAGTCGACCTCGCCATACATTTCCAGTTAAAATCATTCAGGTCCTACGGGGGCATAACCACTAGACTACCAAGAGGCTAGTAGAAATGCTATGTAAACATATAAATCACTGACCTGCCTGCCATTCCTTCGCCTGTGAACCCATATTTTGAAAGGAATCAAACCTTGCAATGTCGAGTTATTAAAATGTATACATCCTTAGATATCCTAGATGATCCCTCCATGCCAAATGTCTCCATTATATTCAAAATAAAGAGGAATCCAATCATTTTCCATAGCCATGCGTCTCAGCACCCACGCTGTGGCTTGCGGGGACATGACCTAGTTAATGAGAGCTTGACACACATCCGGGCATTTCAAGCAGCAATGGCAAGAGGGGAGATGGACCGCTATGTAAATTCATTGGATTCTCATTTATTTAGAATGAGATGGAGACAATAAGTACACAAACAACACCCTTGGATCATATATTTGTTGGTGCTAGGAGTACAGGAGCTGGCATGCTTGGATTCTACATAAAAAATGTGTGTAAACATAGACTTACGACGGGACGAGTGACAACATGGCCATGTTTGCTTGACAAAGCCAGCGGATCGCATGCACTTACAAAATGTCTTATGCTGGATTTATTCTAGGGTTATAAGGTAAGATATTGATACAAAATGGAGGATGAGATAAACGCCTTAATGTATGTTATGAGAGAGCACTCATGGATTTAGGGTTTAATAACCCACTTTTGCGGGTCGTGGGTTATTAAACCCTGAACCCATGAGTGCTCTTTCATAACATACATTAAATGCTAAATATTCACTTTAGCGTATTTTTGGCATGAATATGCAGTCAAATAGTTTGTCTTAAGAGCAGCTGGAAACTAAGAGTGATGAACAGACAAGAAGTCTCAATACTGTCTAATAAATGGTTAACCTTCACAACATAATATCAATTTGTAGTAAAACCAGTTCCTACATGGAGCTAATCGGAGTAATGTATCATGACACTGCTTCTGGTAATTGTAGCCCAGACTCACCAGCCTAAGGCATTCCAATAAGGGAGTTTTATTATGTAATCAATTATAGTCATTGAGCCCATGTGAGTTTCTGGAATTTGTGTGTTTTCTGGGAGCCAATCTTTTGAAGTAATCTCAATGATTTTGAGAGTGTCTTTTGGTTGAGAATCTCTTTTGGTAAATATCTGGGTAACCCAACTCAATCACATTCAGTTGGCTTATGTTTTTCCTATGAGGATATGTTCAAACTGACCTAGAAAAATTCTCTGTGTGATGCTGATACTTGGAAGGCATTTCTCAAGATGGTATGACTAGACCCAATCCAATCATAGAGGGATCCCTCACTTTAAGCACTGGTTCCACAGGCTTAAATCGGTCGGATTAGCATTGATCCGACCGATTTTTTCTATACTTTTGATACATTATAAATCATCGGATTAGGGCTTTCCCGACCGATTCTCCGCCTGTGGAACCAGCGCTTTAATGCCATTACATCCCTGCATCTAGTGGACACTAATGGTTACACCGATATGACTGCCCTACCAAACCCTATGTAATTATTACATTAAGTGCTGCTCGTGCAGAGCAGCCGTAATGCATTTTTTTAGATCACCCACTCTAATTGTCAGGGTTTCACATCGTAGTTGCTATATTCAGTCGTATCATCTTGTGAAATGCCCTCCTGGTGTCAAACTACTTCCACTACTTTTATGATATATCTGATAATGCTCTGTACATTGGGTAGAATTCTGTGACAAAGCCGGGCAACCCAAATGTATAGTAACGTGAATTGGTTTCTTCATATATATGTAGCAATCCAAAAAACATTGCTAGATTTACCCGACAAAATTGTCACTCAAATACTTTTGAGCTCATAGCATATCAAGGGTCGAAAATGCCCATTGGTTGTCATGATCCAGGAATGCAGTCCTGGTGAGTTACTTGCCAGGTCCCTTTTACAAGGAATGTCCCCCCACCCAGGTGCACTTGCACTCAAAGGAAACCACTATCGTTTCTCAGTGTAAAATAAGGGGTGGTGTTAGTGAGTGAGTGAGTAATAGTTGTTTAACACTATTTTGACAGCTAAGGTCATATTCATGGCGAGAACTACATTACACAATTTCACAGAGGAAAGTGTCAGTGCCCGCGCATATGTGAACCACACACATCCAGAGGGGAAAGGAAAGAGGAGATATAGACCCTTTTAAGTGGGCTAGGGAAGCCCGGGTGGTGTTAGTACTGAATTGGAATAGTGAAGGACTGCATAGTACTTCCTAATAGTTACTGGCCTAACACCACCAGCTATTTTATTGTAGTAACACTAGGTCTTATGAGATGGTAACATCGCATAGGTAGCGATGGCATAGCATTTTGAATTAACCTCCTGGTGAGTTACTTGCCAGGTCCCTATTCATAGATAATACAGGGTCTACAGGGATGACGTCCCTGAAGGTCGGCATAGTAAAACGATGAAGTGCTGGCAAGCCATAGTCTCATGTGCACCTCATTTGTGCATCATGCCGACCTTGAGAATCGAGACACTGCTGCACCATCATTTCTCATAGCGAGTGATAACAGGATCTCAACAATGAGAGTAAAAGAGACTTTCTTTCCATGCATGCCCCTGTATACTACAAGGAATGTCATGCATGGTTCAGGGTTTCCTTGTATTTTGGGAGATTGTTTCGTGTACATATAAGGTACCTACACATGGGAAATGAATCCGGTTGTACAATTTCTAGTCATGTCAACATGCACATACATGTACACACAAGTTAGGAACCTTGTAATTCTATAGTGCCTTCAGAAAGGCTGGTTTAAGGTATTATCCTAGCAGAAGAGTGCCCTCCTCTGAAGGCAGTTTTGGGGGTCTTTGTTATGAACACACTGTAGAAAAAATGTCTTCAGAATAACAGCGGAATAATACTTGTCCCAAAGTTGCAAGAGATCCATAATTCTTTCATAGAGATTTCATGTACTGCTATACTGCCACCTGCTTTACTGCAAAACAATTGCAGTGGTTCTTTGCTCAGATTTATGAGGATCCCTGGTAAGACATCTTTTTACAGTCAGTGGAGTCAGTGGGCAATCAGGACTTGGACCAGGAACCACCTTCATTTCTCTCTAGAATTATACTAGGGTGGTCATTCTATCAGGACTCTGCAGACCTAAATATAGCAGTCAGGGGGGAGGTCAATTTGAATATCTATAGATCTATAGGTCTAGACCCCTAAGACCTACAGGGTAACATTGCCATTTCTCTTAAAATCAGCTTAATAACAAGGACACTGAAATATAGAAAGTTAGTGACATGACATATGGCCTTATCTTATAATTGACATGTGACATGAAGCTTAGTGACAAGGACATGGTAAAATATGAATTGAGTGACATTTGACATGGCCTTTTCTTGAAATCAACATGTGACATGGGGACTCCCAGATCTTCTCTGTCACTCTACTGGGAACCTTACAGCAATATAGTTACCATAAACAGGAGAAGCCATATAAATATCCGACCAGAGTATTTCCATTCGGCTTTATTAGTACAGTTTATGATAAAGTACTACTGTGATGAAGTTCTACTGTAATAGGATAAATCTATGGGGTTGATGAGGTCCCGTCAACACCGGCCTCATAAGACATAGCTAGCTCTCAGGGCGTCCTCAAGACTCAGGATGCCGTCCCTAAAGACTCAGGACACCCTGGGTCCTGGGAAATGGCAGCATCCTAATATCTCACTGCTACAAAACACCAGGAAAACTATAATTGAAATGTGCCTTTTATGTTAAGTTTTAGAAATATTTTGTATATATATATATATATATATATATATATATATATATATATATATATATATATATGAACTGCTAGATACAAATCTCACCTAGTCAAGTCTGCAAGAACTTAGGCACCCTAACTTGAATAACAGAGATACACTGAGTTTATTCTTCCCTACTTCAGCAACCTGCCCTATACTGACTGAGAGGGAAAGCTGTGAAAATGCTCCAATGGCATGCAGGTATAGTCTGAGGGAGTGGGGTTAGTGGGAGGTGGGGGGTGATACGGGCGTCCCCGGCAGTGATGACGCGCCTCTCAACATAGGGCGTCCTATCTTCCCAATAGTTACCCAGACCTGTTGATACACTGTCAGAGGGTTTGCAAGATGCTTAAATGAAATTCCAACAGCAGATTCGCCACAAATTCATTGGTGCATCATGGCGACCGATGGGCATGTGAAGCACTCCAGTGTATCAGCAGCCCTTAAGGAATTAGGGTGGATTCTCCTCCATAGGGCTCTAATAACGTTATAATCCTGCTATTAAGGTGGATGGCGCCCATGGTATCAAAGTAGCTAAATTTTCACCAAACTTTCGTGACAAGATCCCAGGCAATTTTCAAAGATATTCATCCATGAAGATACTGTGGACATACTATAGGTTTCTACAGCATTTTATGTTAATATGTGTAGAATGATGTTAAAGAGTAGCTAAATTTCTGTATAATCTTCCCAGGGTATTCTCATCAACCTCCTGCACACAGACAATGTATTACCACCATGTGGTCCCAGGCACTTTTGTACTGTTTTTCCACATTGAAAAAAGAATCTTATGAAAATAATAGAACTGCATCATGCAGGTTATAAACTGCTCCTTTACCCCAAAACAACGAGATGACTTGGTGGCCTAATCAGTAAGTGTGCCAGGTGTACACACAGAAGGTTGAGAGTTCGCCCCATCTTCATGTCATGGGTCCTTCTATGATTTTGTAGTCTGTCTATAAGCCATAGAGAAGTACATATGAGCAGAAACCTGCGCACAGGATGTGTTTGGCATGGTAGCCATCCACCTTAAAACATATTAAACCTGGGAAACTATCATCTAAATTATCTAAGACAGGAAGGCTGTGGGGCACTGAGGGCATAAAAAAAGGTTTCTATGAAAAACTGCTTACCGACCCCCTCTCTAAAGGTTGAGCATAGTTCACTTCTTGTATCTACCAGTATCTGTGAGGCTTGTGATCAGGTACACTGCAAAAATGGTGTTTAGATGTTAAACATTTTTAGGTTTAAACATGTTTAAAACCTAAACATATAGGTCAGTTAGGTGTCTCATTGACTACACATTTAGGAAATGAACACTTTTATTCTATCCACATAAGCGTTTATGCTAATGTTTAGATGTTTAGAGTTGAGACAGTTGAATAATAGGTGTTTAGATTTAAACATCAATATATTTAGATACTTGGATGTTGAATCCACACCAGGTAGCAGCACTACCTTTGAATGGACTATCTTCACACAGTTATAATCAATTGTTGTGACAAATGTCTGCAAACCTTAACTTTCCATCAAACCATTTAAACATCTAAACACAAAAATTCATAAACACCTAAACACAAAAATTAATAGATATCTAAACACAACGTTTTAACCTAAACACCTAAATTTCTAAACACTTGAGCTAAGCACATTGTTTGGCTAAAAATGTTTAGGAAATTAATGTGATTACAAAAACGTTGCAAGGATATGTTTAGAATTGTGTTTAGGATCTAAACACCATAAAGAATTACAACACATATATACAGTAAATCATGTATTCTGTGTCCAAATGACCGTAAAATGTACCTGTAGGCTGTAGCCACCACTAAAAGGCATTTCCGATTTTTGTGTTAAATTTCCTAAATCAAAGTTTAAGTCCATGTAAAAGTCCACTACAAGAAAATACTAGAATATTTAAGATATGTACTCTCCTTGTCAGGCTATCAATAATTTTCTAATAATCTCGTTTGTAAATTAACCATTTAATTCTAGATGGGTCGTCACGTTTTATGAATCACCTTGCAGGGCACCAAAGTAACTACCCCTCAGCTAATCTGGCCATTTCTCTCCTCTATCAACACGATAGTCAATCTAATTAATAACTGCATCTTTATTCTTCCTTTACAGTAGACCCTGACCATCAGCTACCATGTCGTGCCCCATACTGGGTAAGTCCAAGAAGAAGTCAAGCGCTAACCAGGTTTACTACTACAGTCTGCAGGAGTACCCAAAGCGCTTCGCCACGCCCAATTCTGCCGTGACTGACAGCTCGGCAGGTAACAGTGGGTGTGGCCAAGTCCTGGAGAGGCGGAGCTTACTGCGTGATGGACAGATGGCCAGTGAGGAAACTACAAGTGATGAGGACTTTTCATCAGGTATTTACATCGCTCCTGGAGAGATTAAGGTTAGTGCGTTTTTTATCAATCAGACTTTTACTTCTCTCTTTCAGCTGAGAAAACTTTAGCGAAGTTTATATATTGTGAGGGTATGAAAAATTCTTCCGAAATTTAAACACATGCATTCTGCATCTGAAATCAGTTCATGGCCTTCAAGCTCAAACCGTGACAAAAATCTCCATGGCGTTCAGGCCAAGACTCCGTTAGTGGCGTGTGCTTCAGCAACACGATGTCTGTCCTGTGTGGCCGCCATTGGTTATGAAAGCAGATACACTTTTGTGCCCTTCATAAGCAAAGGCTGCTGTGATTACAGACCTGTTGGATACATCAGAGTACCACATGCACTAACAGAAAACCTCCTGGTGTTACAGGGGGTAGAGTTTCTCATATGGTGCATAGCATGGACAAAATATTATAGAGCGCTGTGAAATTACGATGAGACTTTTTCTACACGGTAGAAGATCACAGGACTGCCTCCAATAAGTTCTAAAATATAAAAGAGAAGGCAATAACAAACTCTGAAATAGTTATGATGAACCTCCAGTAAGTTGGTCAAGTTTGCTCTCTTAGGAAATGTGGCACAATGGCTTCTCAGCTTATATATATATATATATATATATATATATATATATATATACATACATATATATATATATATATATATATATATATATATATATAAATGTAATATATGATGTTTATACCACGGTTCGCATCTGTAGGATGCATTAGAATACATTCTGCATTCACCGACATGAAAATATATATAATTATTGTATCCAGAGGGTCCCAGACATAAGACCCATCTAACTTAACACCGTTGTCCGGCCCCGTGGCCTCATGAATAGCATGAAGCACTTTGGATCTGAAGTTCCCTGGTCCTCAACCAATGCTGAGCTTTTTAGGTCAAGATCAAATTAACATGCCATAGCATCTTGTCCAGTTTAAGCACAGGGGTCTCATAAAGGCATCAGTTTCAAACGTGCTCCAGGATAGGAGGGTGAGCAATATAAACTTTCAAATCAAAGCACTGGAGGCCATTTCTCAATGTACTACGACTGCACACAGCCACTAAGATTTAAAAATGCCAAGAATAAGCCAGGCTATTGTAGGAACTGCCCTACGACTGCTCACTACGATTAGCAGCTATGCAGTAATTACATAAGGTTTAGTAGGGCAGTCGTACTGGTGCAGACATTAGGGACTACTAGTGCATGGTACTGGTATGGCCAAATTATTAGGTTCTCACTACAATTTAAAGGACAGCAGTCGTAGTGTGTTAAGAAATGACCTCCAGGTCTCATATATAAAGGCTGGGCTAGACATACATCCATCCCAGCAAATTGTCGTCATTTGTCGCCATGATTGGTCATCACAGGTGACTCCTTTTGAGTGATAATTCATTTTGTCATCTTTCACCACGTGTTTGACTCATGTGGCATAGCAATTGCTATTCTTGGTGATCTTGTGCTATAACGACGTTGTGTTCCATCTAGCGACATGTGTAAGCCACTTCACCCAGGTTGACGAGGAGTCACGACAATTTGCCGGGATGGATACTATGTTTAGGATCCTAAAACACTGTAAAAAATGTTGTCGAAAGAACAGCGCATTCCTCATCCCAATGTTGCCAGAGATAATGGTAAAGGTGAACGATGATCAGTTTGAGCTGACCGTTTCTTCACGAGCATGTCCAGCCCAATCCACACGAGGCCATTATGTCACGGTGTTTGAGTGGAAAATCAATCGATATTTCATCAATAAGATTGAAATTAAACCCTTAATCACCTACCACCAATGCGCAATGCTGACTGCCGCCATCTTGGATGTTTACGTTTCAAAAAGATTGCGCATATGCGGTTGGTCTATGACGTCATCGTGCGGGAGGCTAGTGCATTGTCAACGGGGCGTCGATATTCACCTTGACAAAACAGTTGTTATTTTCACAGAGATTCCTTGTATATTTGTGTACCAGTGTGTGGCTTTTTGTAAAAACTACGCTTGTTCAGTACCTTTTAATTACAGTGGTCCAATATTCAATTTTGTTCCTGGTAAATTCAACAATTAATTTTTACCTCATATCTTTGAATATACTCTGGTGGCCTGAGGCATTAACCCTCAGAGAACTGTCCCTCAGGGAAACCAGGATGTGTTGGTTAAATCCAGATGCAAAGTGGGAGTTTTCTAACCTCTACGCACCTCTTCCAGTCAGCAGGAACCAGAAATACTCTCCACTCTTCAAGCAGAGTTTCCATTTTATTATCTAGAAACATATGCAATACAGTTCTACGTTCATGGTCGTATTAATGATTACCAATGCTATGATATGGCACTAGGTACCAAGTATATTTCGAAGACGGCATGGCCGTTCATGAGACAAGAAGCCACTAAAAAACCAGTCGGTAATAAGCCTGCTTGGTTTCCATACACCGGTAGTAAACCAGACAGCGTGGGCGGTGGCAGCCCTCGGTGAGTGGAAGTGGAAGTGGAGGTCTTCCTCCATAAAGAGACACATTTAACACTTTGAATACTGCTTGTTCTTATATGGATATTGCCCTTTCTGTACTACACGGGAGAGTGTCTTCATAAATGCTACTACGTTGTAAAAGAAATGTCATCAAAAAAACAAGGGAATCTATCTCCCAAAGTTGCCAGAGATGGTATTTTGATAGGTGACAAATATATTCTTGATGTGTGCTGCATTGAAATCCTCATGGTTGCAAAAAAAGAGAAATACCGAGACTGGACTCTAACTCCCCATAGATAAAAAGAATTAGAAGAGTCAAGAGATAGTTGCTGCTGAATCGATTACCCCCACTGTTAAAAAAATTCCTAAATTTAGCATGAAAACTGTAACATTTTACGTTTATTCACCGTAATCTAAAAGAACAGTGATTTCCCCTAATATAACAGTGTTTCACTGGCCATGTGGGTGCCAGTGAATCACCGTTTTTTAAGGGCAATTCTTTTTACTGTGCTTCATTTATGTAGGTCTGACTGTAGGGGTAATTGACACTTAAAGATTGAGGTGGGCATTGGTGTCTGCCTAACCTTTTAAGGCAGTAAATACAATTTTTGCAAATGGAACCTGCCTGCCCAAAGTGTATGACTTGAGGAAACATGCACCCCTCAGTTAGTTAGAACGGTCAGTAAATAAAAACCAGCAGCAAATTCAGTAAATATGCACCTTAGTACCCTACATGTAATTCACTTTCCTGCCACCCAATTTTGAGAGGTGAAAACTGTTGCGAATAACCTCTTTGAGAAGTTCCCCCAATTTTTCGACATTGGTCTATAGTAAGGTCAGAATGGAGCGGACATGAATCACTGATGTGATACCATAGAGTATGATGCAATAAATAGAGAGAACTAAACGACCGTGGTGTATGAGGTGGTCGATCCACCACAAGGGAATCGTCTCCCGAGGGGTGGATCGGCCACCGAGGACACCAGGGGAGTTTAGTTCTCTATTTATTTTATGTTTTTAGAGGGTTTAAATAAGGAAAGATTAACAAAATCCATTACCGTAGTTCCCTGTACGAGCGGGATTAAACCTGGGAACTGCAGCTGATAATGGCCCTAGGCGTGCTGTATTGAGCATCCCCTGCCTACAGAGTAGCCACAAAACTCGTCTCTTTGGGCATATCTCACATTTACAGCCTATAGATCTGAATTTGCCTCAGTAGTAATCACAAAGGGATTGACCTGAGTCCTGGGTCCAGGGACCACCATGCATATATGCCGACACAAGCAACTACTTTGTGGCTAAAGATTTCAGACATTTCCCTTCTCTCCCAATGGTATATTTCATTGAATAGAGTAAATATCTCTTAACCTTTTTTTTTATCATTGGTCCACCCACTAGCAGGGTGTTGTGAATATTGTAAAGTCTGATTACCATTAAGAAACTTATAAACTTCGATACTCCTGTACCCCTGGCTATTATCAAAAACCGGCTGCTTATTTGATTACTGTTTTATTTTCAAAGTCCCTCACTCTTTGTGCTCATTTGAGACCAGGCGTTATTTGAGACTACACAACTGCTTGGGTTTTTGGCGAGGTCTGTCTTCCCTCATGATTTCAGGAGTGAAATCTGTGAATGATTTTGCTTGTTTCTCTCTCTCTCCTTCCCTGCCTATCTCTCCCCCTCTGTATATGTCTCTCTCTCTGTTTCTGTCTGTCTCTCTCTCTCCCTGTCTCTGTCTGTCTGTCTGTCTGTCTGTCTGTCTGTCTCTCTCTCTCTCTCTCTCTCTCTCTCTCTCTCTCTGTCTGTCTCTGTCTCTGTCTCTCTCAATCACTCAGTCACTCCATGGTAGTTATAGTTGTCAGCATTGAGAATTTAGTAGTTGGTATAGGGTAGGAAGATTAAGTAGAGGAATTTACATGGAGACTGGGCCTGACAGAGAACCAATGCTGAAGTGTAAATAGTTCTACCAGAAACCTCCAGGTGGGAGCACTAGAGCCATGAACCCCAGGCTGCAGTAGTAGTAGTGTGAGCTTCCCTGAAACGAGGCACATGGCAAATGGATAACATGTATAGAACCAAAGGCGGCAGAAATGGAGAGGGGCTAGCTCCCCCCCCCTATGTAAAAATGGGGGGGGGGCAATATGTTTGAACCCCCCCCCCCCAGGCTTGAAATGCCCTAGAACTCCTAAGTGTTTAATACTGCAAGAACACAGCAATTTAAAAGGTAAAAATAATCCAAAATTTCCCTGGAGCCAATACCTAGGTGTGGCTCCTGACCTACCCACCCCATTTCACACATGTTTTGCCACACCTGAGAACAAGTAAAGATATAGACAACAGTTCACATAAAATGCTTCAAATGCTCAGTGCATCAACACACAGCACAAGGGGTATGTTTCCATGCTGGTTTGCTGGTCTCTATAAGTAGTAGTACATGTCTGATTAAACTTGGACCTGTTACAATAGCGGTTTTCTTATGACAGGCTTCTGGAAATGGCCTAGAAATAAGGGTTTGCTCCTGAGGGCTGACCCCCTCCCACTATATGTGCCAAAACTCGGAGACTATTTGGAATTTTGAGGAAATATTCTGGGAGAGTACTTCAGATGCATGGACCAATCATATATATGAGTTAGAAGAAAATCTGAGATGGTCATCTGGGAAGGTTGGTTGAACTGACACGGAAAAGGCCTGTTGTAAGTCCATTTTATTTCAGATATGCCATTGTTTCGATATTAATCAATGGGTGACAAAAATCAATATTAAACTGTTGTTAAATTGAGAACGATATTTCGAAGTTGATAAGTCTACTATGGATAAATGTTGAAGTAGTGAAGGTTGGAGGGCATCACTGAAAAAGTCTTGACAACAGGTTGATGGACATTTTCATTGATGAACAAATATCAATGTTAACATCATTAACGTTGATTCAATGTTTTTTTGCCCACTGATTTGAGGCATCCTGTGAGACGTGCTGACAGTCAGATACTGACAGTACAACACAACTCTAGCCTTAACTAAGCCAATTCCCAGCCTTTATCACCACTACGCACAGGAGCGTGTTGCTCCTATGGTAAAAAGAGCTGTCAGTAGGTACCCTCTTTTCAAAAGAAGTCACGCTCCGCTTCACCATTCAACTTGCACTCACCACATTAGTCTGAAAAGTCACCTGCCTTGTTTAAAACAGAGAGAGTTGCACTATCAGGTACCTACTCATGTCACACGCTCTATAGTTTATTATACTGACTGACTTCTCTCAACTAGGTACCTACTCATATCCCCCTTTTTTAGCACCGTACTTGAATGTCCACTTGTGAGCAACAAAAGGGACAAGTTATAGCTACAAGAAAAGAAAGGACTGGAAACCATGGCATTTTTAGCCAGCTCTTCCTTTTACTATAGGAGCAACACCCTCCTAAATTAATGTAGATTAATGACCACAGTGAGCAATAGTGGATCTATGATGGGGAAAAGAGGGGTGCATGGTGTGGCTATCGGATAAACAGAGGGTGCTCACAACTACATATGTATTTCTGCGGAAATTAATATTCTTGAGCAAAAGACCTTTTTGTTGAAACAGGGGTCCTTTTATGAAGCAATGTGTTAGTTCCGCATATCATGACATGAAAGGTTCTTCTACTTGACTTTTTATATTTATATTTTGTACATACAGAACAACAAGTACAATTACTTTCTTTTTATTCAAGTAAAGATTCATGATTTGTGAATACAACACTATTACATAAATCACCAATATCCTATTCATACATTAATCATTACAACAAATTGGCACAATAGAATAGGTAAATTCAGGCAATGTCACGATCATAAAAAAATAACAACATAATATTGCTCTCTTTGATTTTTCTAAAACAAAACCGATTCATGCCTTGTAGAGAATCTTTTCGCAGGCAACCAGAAAGAGCCATCCATACACTGTAGTACGAAAAGCTCTATACACAAAGATTAAAGCATTGCTATGGTCTTCTAGGTGACCAGCATAAAATGAATAGATTAAAACCTGTCAAATTTAACTTGTCGGCCCTTGCACAGAGTCTTCATCTTGAAGACTTTGGATGACTGAACAAGATAACCCTACTTGGCACCTCAATGGTGCAGGGCTCTGATGGTTTCAACATAAGCATGATGAATCAACATGAAAAGTATCTACCATGTTTGACAAGACAAGTTTGACAGGTTTAGCCCCCTTGGATTTTTTCTTATGATGTTCACTTTGAAGGCCATATTTTTCAGTTTATCTGCTCCCCATGAGGCCATTTCTTAACACACTACGACTGCTGTCATTTAAATCGTTGTGAGAACCTAATAATTTGGCCATAACAATACCATGCACTAGTAGTCCCTAATGTCTGCACCAGTACGACTGCCCTACTAAACCTTATGCAATTACTGCATAGCTGCTAATCTTAGTCAGCAGTAGGGCAGTTCCTACGATAGCCTGACTTATTCTTGGCATTTTTCAATCATAGTGCCTATGTGTAGTCGTAGTACATTGAGAAATGGCCTCCAGCTCAAAGATATCAAATATGAGTTTTGAGGGCTTAAGTTCAGAGTCTACATAAGACTAATGCAACATAGCATTAAACTGTCATATTTCATGACACAGGATGTAGCGCTTCAACCTTGCTGGTCCTGGAAGAGTCTTAACCACAGATGGGTGCAGTGACACTAAACATTTGCGCAGGGAGTGACGGCACCACCACTGCAGTGACAGTGGTTGGCTGATAAAGTCAAGCAGCTTCACCAGAATAGACTGAGTATCATGCAGCATGTCCCGGGGGTCACCTCTTAAGTCAATATAGCACTCAGACACAGGGTACACATTTAATGAGTTATCACTGAACTCCTCCAGATCACGCATCTGGTGAAGTCTCTGGTTGAGAGACGGAACAAGTTTATCAAAGCAGTTTTCATCAGCTTTATGATATTCTAGGAATGACTTCATGCGGAGACAGACCTCATCATGCAATGCATCAGCAGTATCCTCATCAAGAGCATATGGCTTGCCAATTACCTCGCTGAGTTCAGCAAGGAATGACTGCACATGATCAGGAACTCTGTTCCCAGATTGGACTAGAACCATTGATATTTCATTCATTCTCTCAAACTTAATATCATCCCCAAGTTCTGGATATAGGCATTCAACAAAGATCGTAGGTTTGAGACCTGTAGTGTCTGCACCATGTCTTATCAGCCACCTTATGATGTTACTGTGGGTTCCTGTGTCAAATTCATAGTTGAGGAGATCCTCCTCATCCGTATAACCACCATAGCGGTAAAGAAGATCCATGTGGGACTGATAGAAGAGGCCCATGAACTGGATATCAGAATTGTAGAACTCTAGCTTTAAAAGACTGTACAATATGTCATCCTTGTCATCTGCATTCCATACGGTAACATCAGGGCCATATTTCACAATGAGTTCAAAAAGCAGCGCACTGTCTCTCTGGACCTCTGTCACCTGTTCTGTGATGTGCGTCTGCCGTCTGTTATTATCATCGATAGCCTCAGATCTATCACAAATCCTTTCTATATTATTTTCTAGCCCTGATATGATGTAGTGCATTGAGTTTTTGGCATCCACCTTTGATCCATATTCAAAGAGAAATTCAGTTATTTGGGTATTATACCCATGCTCTACACAGTTTATTATAGCAGTCACAATAGCTAGCCCTCGGTCTTCCCTCGACATGATATTTGGATCTGCGCCTTTCTCAAGTAGATATTTTACCATGTTTGTCTTTTCTCTGTGAACAGCCAGCTCTAATGGATTAAGTGGTTTTGTCCAATGTTCTGGATTGAAATTGGGGTCTGCTCCAGCCTCTAGGCATAGCCTGACTCCCTCAGTCCAAAGATTCCATACACACTCCCGCAGCGCACTTGTACCATCATTCCTACACCGACAAGCTGATAGTGCTGCTTTTTCACCATCAAATTTAGGCTGAATAAGTAGTTCATTTGGATCCCAGCCCCATTTTGTGATCTGTTCTAAGAGGTCAGCTCTCTGATGTTGAATGATCGTATGGACAATAACAGACTGCTCACTCTGACAGTCGGCTACTACAGGCCATGTAGACACATCAACCATCTTGGACTTCCCAGTCTTTCTGCACCTTAACTGTAACTCTGTGTCCCACCTGACTGCCATTTTACCATAGAGTGTGAGTTAGACCATGGTAAACTAGAGACACAACAAAGTATGGCATCTGCAAGCCAATCACACAAGTGTTACTGTTGATAGCAGGATGTTGTCATCCACTGGGGTATATCTCAGTACATATCTTTCTTCTTTAAGTACCTGTGCCTTCGCATTCTAACATAGAGTGCATGGTAAACTAGAGACCAACAGCACTGACTTTGTAATATGTAGATATATCTTCAAGTTAAACACATACAAGTGTCTTCAGTCTATAGCTGTCAGTGTGGACTTAAACTCCTCCAGTGAGGCATGCCCTTATTCTTTTAGATTATGCAGACGGACCTTGGGTTGTTGCTCTGATGGAAAGACTTCCTAGTTCCCATCTATAAACTGCCCAGTTTAATGTTATTTCTCTGATATATTTCAATAACTACCTGTATAAAGGTGACATATATATATATATATATATATATATATATATATATATATATATATATATATATATATAAGCTTGTATACATGTGTATGTGTGACCTACCTGTACCATGTACCTTGTACAAGTAATACAGGCAGCACTGACATAGTCACAGGCCTCCTGTCCTACTAACACACATGCAGATTGACACAAATACACTCCACCCAAATTTAACAGACATACATGTCCATTAACACAGCTATCCTCCATCTAAGTCCTTTTTTTTTAATTTTGAGACAGCTGATTTTCAGGGTAGTGGGATACTATAAAATTTGATTGTTTTTGGCCAAAGAAATTAATTCATCATTTGACACTACCTGCAATATACATTCATTGAGACAACTATACTTTCCCCAACACTAACTGACACATATACATGTACATAGAGACAACTATACTTCAACCAATACTATCTGACACACATCTGTACTGAGACAGCATCAACACTAACTGACACATTTATGTACACTGACACAACTATACGTCATCCAGCACTAGCTTGCATCCATTTATCTATGGAGAATTATACTTCATTTAACACTAACTGACCAATACCTTCATTGACACAATTATAATTTATCTAGCAACAACTGCCAGACAAAATTATACAGTATCACAACTATACCATAATTGACATATGTAGAGTGGCAAAATTATATTTCATTCAGTACTACACACTTCTGTATACATTGACAAAACTATAGTTCGATCAAAAATTAGTGATACACAAGTATACATATTGACATAACTACTGACACCTCCACTCTTGGGGGAGGACCATCCATTATAGTATATGACTTTCATTTCTCTTTTGTCTTGGAAATTTCTGGTGTGAAATCTGACACAAGTAGGACATGTGCCCTTATCAGGAGCACTTATTATGCACACTAGGGTACACTGAAAAAAGTCTTCCTGACAAAGTGACATGTATACCCATGTCAACTTGATTTGACACAGAGAGCACACATCATTGGGACATGTGCACATATGTCACCATGACAACTGAAGCACACAGTAATCCTCATATGATTTGACATGCCTAAAAATGCCACATCATCTGTGAGTTGACTAGGGTGACGGCCATGTCAAAGGCACTTGACATGTGATGGTTTGACATACATAATTGTTCTAGAATATTCCACTAGATGGGGCAAATAACCATTTTGGTACCAGGATTAATCACTACCAAGAGGTACTACTAACACTTGAGACATTTGATGTATCTGTGTCATTTTGTTTTCATGAAGAATAGATCACTAAGGTCTTTAAATACTATCAATGAATGGCAGTGAATTCTATTTCATTCTTAAATTTGCATTTGTTATTGAATATCAAAATAGACAGCCACAATCCTGAATCCTTCAACTGGGGAGGATAGACACCTTGTGTGTGGGTCAGTGAAAATACCAAAAGAGTATGCTAACCCACAGTCTATAATCTCAGCCCTTGTCTTATGGACTGCATAGAGGTCCTCAGTCAAGTAGAAGTTCTGTAGATAGGAAAAAGTGCCTTAGTGTTGCAGGCCTGTAGGGCTATGATATCCCCTGCCTTCTATTATAGGCCTGCCTTGATTGAACCATTGGTACATAGCTATTGACTGCTCTTGACCCTTACATAATTGTATCAGAGTATTACCTAGCACTCAGGTGAATGGATCAGAAATATGTGACATGTCTTCATTACGCATGTCAAGTGGAGTTGACAAACCTAATATGAGAGCGTCAACCTCATTTGACATGCCTTCATACATGTCATGTGGAAGACAAATTTTGACCTGTGCAGTATGCGTCAAAGCGATCATTGTTCTTCTCTCTGAGTAGTTAAAAATTTGACAAAGGTGACTCAGCGATACAGGGATTAGAAAGAGTCAAAACAGATATCATAGGAATTTTAAAAATTGGAAAATGTTTATTGCCTTCAGGAATCCATTGAAGTATGCCAAAGCAAAACGCAGAATAGCACCATTCAAACAATGGCATCCCCTAGCAGGAGGCAGTACAAACTACCCTTATGATAATTATGAAAGAGATATTTTTCTTTCGTCAATTCTTCAAGGAAACAGTTTCAGTGTAAAGTACACTAACCCCCAGAAGCATGCCCAAATGTTGGACACTTTAGAAAGAAATTCAGATTGTCAAGATTGATTTTAGTGAAGAGCATAAGATAAAAACCTGTACAATTCAACTTGTCTGGAGGCCATTTCTCAATGTACTATGACTACACACAGCCACTACGATTTAAAAATGCCAAGGATAAGCCAGGCTATCGTAGGAACTGCCCTACGACTGCTCACTGCGATTAGCAGGTATGCACACTGCAAAAATGGTGTTTAGATCCTAAACACAATTCTAAACATATTCTTGCAACGTTTTTGTAATCACATTAATTTCCTACACATGTTTAGCCAAACAATGTGCTTAGTTCAAGTGTTTAGAAATATAGGTGTTTAGGTTTAAACTTTGTGTTTAGATATCTATGAATTTTTGTGTTTAGATGTTTATGAATTTTTGTGTTTAGATGTCTAAATGCTTTGACGGAGAGTTAGGGTGTGCAGACATGTATACATTAAAAAAAATGTCTTTTGTTTGTTTTCTCATTTACTGGGGGAGGGGGTATTTACATGTCAAAGTCTCCAAAGATGTCAGCCACACATATTTACAGGTGCATATGTGTACACACTGCATCAGAATGAGAGACTTGAGAAAGTTCAACAGCTTGGCAGGTAGGAAATTGCTTTGTCTATTCCAGAATAACATGAAATAGGTGTCAGTCATTGAGCTTATTGATTATTTCATTCTAATAATGGTGGTGTAAGGTGAATCTAGTCAACTTTATATTGCCCTTTCTATTCTCATGACATTTAATGAATAGAAACTATTATAAACATGCGGTTTGGGTACATTTGTCACAAAAATTGATTATAATTGTGTAAGGATAGTCCATTCAAAGGTAGTGCTGCTACCTGGTGTGGATTCAACATTCAAGCATCTAAACATATTGATGTTTAAATCTAAACACCTATTATTCAACTGTTTAAACTCTAAACATCTAAACATGTTTAGCAAAAATGTTTATGTAGTTAGAATAAAAGTGTTCATTTCCTAAATGTGTGGTCAATGAGACACCTTACTGACCTATATGTTTAGGTTTTAAACGTGTTTAGACCTAAACATGTTTAAAATCTAAACACCTTTTTTGCAGTGCAGTAATCACATAAGGTTTAGTAGGGCAGTCGTACTGGTGTGGACATTAGGGACTACTTGTGCATGGTACTGCAATAGCCAAATCATTAGGTTCTCACTATGATTTAAAGGACAGCAGTCATAAGAAATGGCCTCCAGTCCTTGTGCTAAGTCATCATCTTAATCAACTCATATGGCCATTACAGATAGTCCTACTTAGTGACCCTTGGGCGGGGGGCTCCGAAGTTGTCAACATATGCATAGTCCTGAATTGCCAACATGAAAAGGCTGTGCCATGTCTAACATAACCCTGTGACAAGTTTAGCCTTGTTTACTCTAAGCTGCTCATTTGAACGTCATATCTTTTTTTCAGTGTGTCTGCTTGCCTGCTCATGAGTATCAAATATTAAGATGTTTAGAGGGCCTTCACTTCATAATTTATAAAAGACCAATGCATCATAGTTCATGATGTAGTGCTTAAAACTTACAGGTCCGTGGAGGGTCTTGGCTTATCTTCAGGTATTGAGGCAAAGCTAAGTCAGGGGGCACTCTCAGCTCTCAAATATCATGACACAAGATGTGGCGCTTCACACTAGCTGGCCCTGAAAGAGTTTTGACCACAGACGGATGAAGTGACACTAGATATTTACGCAGGTAGTGACGACACCACCACTGCAATGACAGCAGCTGACTGACAAAGTCAAGCAACTTTGCCAGAGTAGACTTAGTGTTTTGTAGCATAACTCGGGGATCATGGTTTACGTCAATATAACACTCAGACATAGGGTACTCATTGAGTGATTCATCACTGAACTCCTCCGGATCAGACATCTGACGCAGCCTCTGATCGAGAGATGGGACAGGTTTGTCAAAGCTGTTTCTGTCATCGTCATAATAATCTAGGAATGACCTAATGCAGCAAGAGACCCTATCATGCAGTGCCTCAGCAGCATTTGCACCAAGAGTATCTCAAGGCCCGTTAATCATTTCAGCAAGTTTGGCAAGAAATGACTGCACAAACTCGGGGACTCTGTTCCCAGATTTAACTAGAATCAGGGGGATTTCATTCACTCTTTCAAACCTGATACTATCCAGAAGTTCAGGATTAAGGTATTCGACAAAGACACTAGGTTTGAGACCTGTAGTGTCGGCACCATGCCGTAAAAGCCACCTTATGATGTTACTGTGAGTTCCTGGGTCAAACTCTTCATCGAGGAGAGTGGCTTCATCAAAATACCCGCTGTAGCGGTAAATCAGATCCATATGGGACTGGTAGAAAATGCCCAAGTACTGAATGTCAGATTTTCCAAACTGCATTTTAAGAAGTTTATAAAATATGTCATCATTATTGCATGCATTCCATACAGTAACATCATGGCCGTATTTCACAATGAGCTCTAAAAGCAATGAGCTGTCTTTCTGCACTGCTGTTACCTGTTCAGTGATATGTCTCTGTCGTTCATTATTGTCAATGATAGACTCAGATCTATCACAAATCCTTTCAATGTTATGCTCAAGCCCTGACATGATGTGGCACATTGCCTTATTGCCATCCACTTTTGATCCATGTTCAAAAAGAAGTTCAGTAATCCGGGTATCGTATCCATTCTCAACACACTTTACTATAGCATTTGCAATAGCCAGTTCATGGTCTTCGCTCGATATGGGATTTGGGTTCGCACCTTTCTCCAGGAGATACTTAACTGTTTCTGCCTGTTCTCTCTGAACAGCTAACAGTGGATTGAGTGGTTTAATCAAATGTACAGGAGTGAAATTGGGGTCAGCACCAGCGTCTAAACACAGCTTAACTCCGTCAGTCCACATGTTCCACACACACTCGTGCAGTGCACTTGTACCATCATTCCTACACTCGCAAGTTGAAAGTTCTGAATTTTCACGATCAAATCTAGGCTGAATGAGGAGTTCATTTGGATCCCAGCCCCATTTTGTGATCTGTTCCAAGAGGTCGGCTCTTTGGTGCTGAATGATTGTGTGGACGATATCAGACCGCTCACCCTGACAGTTGGCAGCTGAAGGCCATATAGAAACATCAACCATCTTGGACATCCTTGTCCTTCTGCATGTTAACTGTAACTCTGTGTCCCCCCTGGCTGCCATTGTAACATAGAGGGTGGGTCAGTGGACGGTAGACTGAAGACCAACAGCAGTGTCTTAGTCTGGTGTAGATATCTGCAAGTCAAACATACAAGTGTCATTAGTTTATAGTTTTCAGTGTACAGTTGTAGGGTTTAGTACTCCAGTATAATTACACTTGGCCTACGGCCTCGTGTAATTATCCTTCACTAACACACACTCGTCATGAATTATCCATTGACTACTTATTTTATACCACGAAACCAATAAATAATCAATAGAATACCAAAACAAAAATTATTCCCCCTCCCCAGGACTCGAAGCCAGCCATAGTGTGTGTACAGGTACATACACCTCGGTGCCCGGCAGCGGACAGCGACAGCCCCTGTCTCGGCTTGGCTTTGTTTGAATGCGTCTCGCGGTTTGGTTTGTGTATAATATACCTCGTCGCCCAGCAGCGGACAGCGACAGCGCACACGGCGAAAAAAAGACGCGTCCGGGCTGGGACTCGATCCGCCCACCTTCGACAGCTGAGCGCAATGTGCTAACCGCTAGACCACCGCATCTCCTCCTTCAGCGGCCGTCTCGGCTTGGCTATGTTTGAATGCGTCCCGCAGTTATGGTAGCGGACAGCCCGCAGTTGTCACCTTCCCGGGCTTTGTATCACATCCAGACATGGTTCGAACCAAGCATTTCTCGTCAGTCCCTGTGGCGCAATGCATAGGGAGTTGGATTTGGGATGTGAGACTGCAGGTTCGATCCCTACCCTGGCAATGAAAAATTCCGTAGGTTTTAACATGTAACATATGACATGTAAGGACATGTAAGGAGACATGTTATCCATGTAAGGAGGCATGTTATCCATGTAAGGAGGCATGTTATCCATGGATAACCGCACGCCTTACAAAATTGATGCTACAGCCTTCATGCTGTGCAATATCGACAGGTATGTGCATGGGAATATCCAGCAAAAAGCACTGAGAAACCCAGAAATCGTGGTATAATGTGCTGTATGCAATACGTAAAAAGGAGTGAAATCCTTTGCTCTATGTGTCCACTGTGGTATATATACAAGCCTGACCTACCTGAACCATGTGCCTTGCCCTACTACTATTACTAAGACTACTTCTACTACCTACAGGCAACACTCACTTGGTACATTCCGCTCCAATTAACTTAAGTTAGGCTATACCTGAACACATTGTGATATTTGGATATTCCCAGATATTCACTAATAAAGGAACCAAATGCTCTCAGGTATGGTTGTAGACATTTAGGTATGATACATAGTGCATACAGTGAGGGGCACCAGTAGGCCTGTGTGTCCTGTATGAATGTTCAGGGCTTAAGTGCCGTGACACAGCAATACCGGTGGAAGCTGAGAGGTGGCGGTAAATGACCAAATTTTGGTCGATTACAGCATCCATGCATGATGCAGCAATGAAGTGCTGGCAAGTAGACTTACCAGCACTTCAATGGTGCATCATGCCGACCATTCCCCTTAATCAGTAGCCCTTATTAAGTTACGGATATGCCCTATACTGAGAATTTCAGATGATGCGTGTACACGATCATGTGAGGTTTGATCTGTGAATCTCATGCGACATCTCTCATTTGCTATGAACAAATTTGGATGCGGGATCAGAACCAGAAATCGCATGCACATGTATATTCATCCCGGAAACCGGTGGTCCCGAAAAAAAATGCTATAGCTGCATTAGATTGACCTCACACATATGCCTTTGAAAGGCAGTCAAGTCCAATTACCTCACCGTCAGCTGACCAATAGGGTGAACCACATCAACTCTAATAACTTTCACTCCATCATTCCTGCACCCAAATCATACCCAATAACCAAGATGGCCTTCATCAAAGTGATCCGCCATCAAATATTCCCTTTTTGGTTCATTTTACTTGGACTTCTCACAGACTGATATTTGCTTCCAGCTGCTTTTAGCCTTTGTGATGGGGTGGTTATATATCTCATTAGAGTTTGGCCCCTGGGCAGGATATAAATAGTAACGAGGAGGGATGGTTATTTGACATTGTCTAGAGGTCAGAGCTGCAGGAATGCTGGTATTTGTACGCGCCCATAGTCGGGAGGAGCTAAAGGACATGACATGGTGGGCAGCAGATTCATTTCTGGACCGTATCATTTAAGACTTAAGACTGCAATGTTATTATCTGGGTTGCTAGACTAGATAGAACATATCTGCTTATTCTCCTGGGTATTTCAATCATGCAAAATCCTTCATTAGACTTTCAGTTTGTGAAGTTTTACTTTTTTTGCCAGCCTACCATCATATATATATATATATATATATATATATATATATATATATATATATATATATACATACATATATATATATGGGTCAGATTTTTGATTTCTACCCACTTTAGGGCACAGAGTCCAAACACGTAAAATTTAATATCAATGAAATGCACTTTATTATATTGGAAGACCAACATCTTGGGCCCCCAAAAAACATGATTCCAAAGTTGTACTCCTAAAATGTCAGTTTTGGTAAGCCATCAATGAAAATCATCTCTTTTCGTGTAACGATGGTCACATTTATAATCTATGTCCATAGCAGACCAGCTGAAAATGCTCATATCACCCTTAAATTTGGTAAGCTTATACTTACAATAGTTACCAATGTACATGCCAAAAAGAAATATCCTCTCTCAAAAACTTCTAAATCTATGGATGATCTCAAATTTTTGAAATTTTGAAAATTTGTTGATTTCATCCCAACCTTTGTGCACTTTTCTATAACAACACTAAAATACCTTCTATTCGCCTGAATATCACTCTGAATTATATTTAGGGTTTGTACTATGTAAATCAAGTGCAATTGTACACTTATTGTACAGTATATCTCCTCTGTTGCCCCCCTAACTTTACTCATTCATCACGTATAAATGTGACCATCGTTACACGATGTATATGACATAGTAATAGCATGGATATAACCATTTTCCCTTGTCATAAGACCTTTACACTCACAACATTTGTAGTAAACAGGTTGGGAAACTGATTTAACCAGATATTTACATACTTTGAACCCCGAAAGGTTGAGCACCATGCGTTGAAACGCGGAAATGCTGGATTTTTCACCACTTTTTGCAAGTTCGGACGGACATTGGACCAGGACAAAATATAATTACCACACTCTATATACCTCTATTCAATGCCCAAAGTAGTCTATGAACAGCATAAACATCAACAGATACCATGCGATCACTCTATTTTCCATGGTAGGCCTTCTACTAGACACTACCCAAAGTATACCTTTCAGTGCATAAATGTGACCATCGTTACACGATGTATATGACATAGTAATAGCATGGATATAACCATTTTCCCTTGTCATAAGACCTTTACACTCACAACATTTGTAGTAAACAGGTTGGAAAACTGATTAAACCAGATATTTACATACTTTGAACCCCGAAAGGTTGAGCACCATGCGTTGAAACGCGGAAATGCTGGATTTTTCACCACTTTTTGCAAGTTCGGACGGACATTGGACCAGGACAAAATATAATTACCACACTCTATATACCACTATTCAATGCCCAAAGTAGTCTATGAACAGCATAAACATCAATAGATACCATGCGATCACTCTATTTTCCATCGTAGGCCTTCTACTAGACACTACCCAAAGTATACATTTCAGTGCATAAATGTGACCATCGTTACACAATGTATATGACATAGTAATAGCATGGATATAACCATTTTCCCTCGCCATAACACCTTTACACTCACAACATTTGTAGTAAACAGGTTGGGAAACTGATTTAACCAGATATTTACATACTTTGAACCCCGAAAGGGTGAGCACCATGCGTTGAAACGCGGAAATGCTGGATTGTTCACCACTTTTTGCAAGTTCGGACGGACGTTGGACCAGGACAAAATATAATTACCACACTCTATATACCTCTATTCAATGCCCAAAGTAGTCTATGAACAGCATAAACATCAACAGATACCATGCGATCACTATATATTCCATGGTAGGCCTTCTACTAGACACTACCCAAAGTATACCTTTCAGTGCATAAATGTGACCATCGTTACACGATGTATATGACATAGTAATAGCATGGATATAACCATTTTCCCTTGTCATAAGACCTTTACACTCACAACATTTGTAGTAAACAGGTTGGGAAACTGATTTAACCAGATATTTACATACTTTGAACCCCGAAAGGGTGAGCACCATGCGTTGAAACGCGGAAATGCTGGATTTTTCACCACTTTTTGCAAGTTCGGACGGACGTTGGACCAGGACAAAATATAATTACCACACTCTATATACCTCTATTCAATGCCCAAAGTAGTCTATGAACAGCATAAACATCAACAGATACCATGCGATCACTATATATTCCATGGTAGGCCTTCTACTAGACACTACCCAAAGTATACCTTTCAGTGCATAAATGTGACCATCGTTACACGATGTATATGACATAGTAATAGCATGGATATAACCATTTTCCCTCGCCATAACACCTTTACACCCACCACATTTATAGTAAACAGGTTGGAAAACTGATTTAACCACATATTTACATAATTTGAACCCTGAAAGGTTGAGCACCATGCGTTGAAACGCGGAAATGCTAGTTTTTTTACCACTTTTTGCAAGTTCGGAAGGACGTTGGACCAGGACAAAATATAATTACCACACTCTATACACCTCTATTCAATGCCCAACGATGTCTAGCATGTAAATTAAATATAAAATATCCCTGACATACACATCAGAGTCTGTTATACTGTATCAACTATACATAAAATAAAAGTGACCATCGTTACCGTTAAAGCTATTTATATCTGTTGAAGGCCTCTTCTATGGCATCTAAGGTTTTTTGTGGTATCCGGACCGAGTTCTGCTTCCGCTTAGTTGTGCCCAATGCCTTGGGAGGGTTAATTTTACCCAGGATCTCCCAGTCCCGCATCCACAGCTCGTCCTTTATCCTCGGCCAAACAAATTCATTTGAGTCCTGTTTGCGGTTGAGAAAGCGCACCTCGTACTGCTTTTCCTCCCTTTGCAGCACCTGTCCCATGAACACTTCATTGTCGTACACACATGCCACATAAGATCCATTGGCATAGCGGGACAGCTTTCGGATCAAAGGCTGTGGGGGGTCAAGTGGTGCGACATTAGGACCTGGTACAGGGAGGTCGGCAGCCTGTGCAGCGCGCTCCGGTAGCTCCTCCTGCGCTACACCAGGACTTACAGGTGCTTCATCCCGTGCAGCGCGCTCCGGTAGCTCCTCCTGCGCTACTACGGGGTTGTCGGCAGCAGTCGGCTCCGTTGGTTCGTCCCGTGCAGCGTGCTCCGTTTGCTCCGCCTGCGCTACAACGGGGGGATTCTGTGAGCGAGTTGCTTGTGCAGCGTCGGCAGCAGGCTTCTTCTTGGGGAACTTTAGCTCATGCACCTTCCAACCCGAACAACCACGCTGCGATTCACAGTCCTTCCAGCAACACTCCTTGAAGCAGGATGTTTCACGGACAGCCAAGGAACGCCCTTTCTGAACTGGAACTGCAGCGTGCACCCCCAGTGTACCGTACAAGCTATCATCAGCTTTCACTTGATTAACGGTCTTACGGGCAAGGGCGACGTCTTCCAGGGGAATGCACTCATAGTACACCTTGTTGGGCTGGTCCCTGTTGACGAGGTTGTTCGGGTTGTTCCCGATGCGAGCAAAGTCTGCTGCGTCCTTGATCTTGTATTGCTGCTGCACAGCCCAGTCGGCGTTTCGCTTGGCAGCGGCACCAATTCCGTCACACGGACCCTTCCCGTGGCCACTCTCGAAGTATGTCCAGGTTGCCCTGTACTTCTTGAGCAGCTCCTCATGTCGACACAAGATCGAGAATATCGATATGTTTCGATATTGGGAGCTCGGAGAGTCCGAAACATAGTGCAGCATCCCAACCCTCCCAGGTAGGTTCCTCTCAATGAACCGAACTATGGCCTGAAGGAAGGCAAGGATGGCACCTGCATCGTGCTTTCTGTCATCCGTCACCAATGCCAGCGAGCGGTGCTTAGTTTCACCTGTGTCCTGCTCCCTGTAGTGGATCACCACTGGATGCAGTGTCACAGGCTCCTTAGCATAGTAAGTACTCTGCGGGCTCTCGGGGTAAGTGACCATCCAATTTTCGGCGAAATCCATTTGGATGGAACACTCTTCGAATGACATAGTCGCACGTAGCTCCCGCACTACTCGATGCTGCGTTCGGGCCCTCTCAGAATGATCGAGGATCGTCGAAAACTCCTCCACCATGTCCGCGATGAACTTTTTCTTTGTTTTGGTTTCGGGAACAAGGCGGAGTTTCTTCGTGAACTTCTTATCCTTTGGGGGCCCGATCGGAACATCGATTAGCTTCCACGTCTCGCATACAACATCTTCCTGTACAACCCTGGTGTTCAACTTCAGTTTGAACTCATCCGCGGTACTCGCACGTATGACGGTATCAGGCAGTTGTTTGATACCGACCGCACGGAGCCTCAGCGCAAAGTTTTGATGTTTTTGGCAAAGGCATTCCGAGGTGCTAGTGAACGATACAGGTACAATGTACCTGTTAGCACGACGCACACAATTGAAGAAGGCCAAAGAGCAGGTGTGCGTCGGGTTCATCTCATTGTACCGCTCACGAAGCACGTACAGGAACTCATTGAGGACGACGGTTTGGTGCTTCACTCCTTTTATTGTCCGGGTCTGTTTTTTGCCGGCAAGCTTTGTTGAGTTCTCAGGGTCGAGGAGGAACTCCAACACTCGCTGCCGACGTTCAGTATCATAGGCAGAGTTTTTGCGTGGATTGGGAGGTGGTGATGTTAGAGACTTGCGGGTGATAGCAAGGTCTTCTGCTAATTTAGATGCCAAGCGTTGCTGCTTGAGATCATCCACCTTACCCAGCTGTTTGAAGGCCTTAACCCGTGCACGGAGTGGAAGGCTTTTGAATCCCTCCGTCAACAGTTTGTAGGCCTTCACTGTTACTTCATCAGCTGGAAGTACTGCTGGTGGATGTTCAGGTGCACCCTCAGGCGCTTCAGGAGGTTCAGCAGGTTCGTCTGGCACTCCAACACTTAAGTCAGCTACCTGCTGTTTGAGGGTTGCTAACTTGGCGTTGAGTAACCGGTTCTTGTAACGCAGCCGGTTCTTCCTCGGGGTGTGTGGACCACCTTCGGGACTGTAAAGGAGAGGTTGATAGGGATTAGAACCAATGTAACATTTGTAGTAAAACTGCAAATTTGATTCACCAGAATGTAAATTTCAGAGTTAGATCAAATTCAAAAAGGAGAATTCAAGTAACCATAACCAGAAACTTTAAAGTAAACATTAAAGTAAGCACCTAGTAACTAAAGTAACCAGACAACCAAGGAAAGAAGCAATTAAGCAGCAACCCAACTAGGAACTATTTTACCACTACTATACAATTACATTTGTCACACTCATTTTTTGCTGAGCACGTTGCGGGCGGAACGAAGAGCCACATCACTGTAAATCATCATTCAAAAGTAAGAATAATTAAACATCAATCAAACAAGTTTATATACAATGTATGTGTTTGTTATTTAACAAATGCTATGGGTCATTCAAATAATGTTAAAGGGGGGAATATGTTCTAAATACTCACCGAAGGTCCTTGGCCATCTGCGGGGTAATGGGATCATCGCCCTTGATGCGCGGCGACTGCCTGGTACTGGGTTTGGCCTTAGCAGCTGCTTCTCTGCGAGGACGCTTGGGGGCCCGCTCCTCCCCGCTGTCCGATGACAGCAGCATCGGGTCGGCGGCGCTTCTCCCGGACCCTTTACCTTCCTCCTTGTCATCGGCACTGTCGGAAGACAGAACCATCGGATCTTGTGGGCTTGTCCCCGACGATGTTGCGAGCTGCTTCCTGCGCTTTTTGGGTGGGTGTGTAGAGCCACTGTGACTGGAGGAAGATGAAGAACCTGCCCTCTTTTGTTTCTTGGGCTGCAAAAAGGAATGCACAATATGATTTCTATTCATCAGTTGAATACATTTATTGAGGAAAATTATGTCAGATTGTGCAATGTATAGTTCTAGGTTTCAAACATTTTGTAAGCACATTGTATAATTAACTGGAATGAATTATAAAGTTAAAGTACTATGAAGAGATTACTTTATAATAACATGCTTACATTTGAAATATCAGCAATCGCCAGACGACGTCTCAGATCAGCTTGCCTTCCCTTCTCCCCGTCACTGTCAGAGTCAGAGGCATGTGCCTCTTGGTCATGAGGTAGCTGAGGTTCCTCCTGCTGGGTTACCACATCGGCCTCCCGGTCAGTTTGTTGGTCATGAGGTTGAATAGGCTGTTGAGTTGGCACATCTGTCTCCTCTGCATTCGGTTGATGACCCAAGTCAGAGGTCCTCCTCCGGGAGCGGCGTTTATTCTTGTTGGAGAACAGGAGTACTGGTAAAGCCGAGCGGCCAGTACATCCTGTAGGTGTAGTCCTAGGTGTAGCAGCAGCATTGCCAGCTCTAGGTGTAGTCCTACGTGCAGCGGCAGCATTGCCAGCTGCAGGTGTGGCAGGAGTGCCAGGTGTGGGAGGTGCGGGAGGTGCTGCGGGAGGTGGAGGGGCCTGGGGTGCTGGCTCACCGGTCTTGTCCCTCTCCCTTAGGTTTGCAACCCGAACCCTGGTTTGCTCCCTTATAGTGTCCATCTTGTCATGGTCTCCAGATGCCCTGAGGCGGTCTCGCTGAGTCTGGCTCTCTGCCGCGCGTTCAGCCTTGAAGGCGGTATCTCCCAGCTGAGCACGTTTCTTGGCTCGGCTTGCTGCTTTGCGCTGCGCGGGTGTCAAAGCCTGCCCATCTGGCAGCTTCTTTCTCCCCATACTGCAAATGAAATAGAAATGAATCAACACATGAAATTGATATAATATTGTTTTTCGACATGTAACGATGGTCACACAAACTTTTGTAACGACGGTCACTTTTATTTTTGATATAACACTAAACCATGTACATGTTATAAGTGAAAATGTTGAATTAACTCCACCCTATTACCAAGTTGGAAATGAAGTATCTGGTATTAAATAAATGACTATTCCATGGGATGTCAGTACCATAGGGCCATCTTGTGTCCAAATATGGAGAGGTTGCACCAAGGCTTACTGTGTATTTTGACAGGAAAACTGGTTTTGTAACGATGGTCACATTTATAAATTCTGGCTATTGCTGGCCCCAGGAGGGTGCAGACTGTACCAAGACCACTCAAAATTGTACTTAGCATTGGTATATAACATATAAATGGAGTAGATTCACAACAGATATGATATGGGTAAGTATAGAAGAAGAATCAATAAAAATAATTAATCGTCGGTAACGATGGTCACATTTATATGGGTATCAGTAGAAATGGATTTAGTATGTATTAAACTACTATTCTACTACTTCCATTGCTCTGAATTGTTCAGGAGAAGGTACAGGCAGGTTTTAGAGGTTAAAAGGAGTGGGAGTAGAATATATTTCCCACGTTTGGAGGGGTCAGAAGAGAAATTTTCCAAAAAATTACAAGTAATTTTTTATATGAGCAGTTGGTAGAGTGTGACAAAAATGAAAATACCCCAATTAACTTAACCATGACATGTATTCATCTCTACCCTCCCCTATTAATGTGTTGGTAAATGCATTACAATCATCTGACAACGGATACAGGGTGTACAGAGAACCGAGGAATAAATGTGACCATCGTTACCGTAGTATGTGATGTCGGCTATGGACCTAGTTTCTGACCTCTCACTCGAATAGTAATGGCGGGAGCCGGCAAAACACAATGCCAAGCGACGTACGACGGTCACTTTTAACGTAAATAACTGTTTTCGATACACTATTTTTACACCAGAACGTTCCATGGACCTTCGTATATGATAACATTTCATCGATTTTCTTCAATTCTTACCTTGAACTCGATTTTGGCGTATGTTTTGTAGAGGTAGATGGTCAAAATCGTCATCAAAATGTCAACAAAGTCCCTCTGCGTGATGCGCATGCGTCGCACTCCGCTCTACTTCCGGCCGGATAACGTACAGCGTGGAACACTTTCCCGCCTCTATTAGGCAAATAAAAGTGACCATCGTTACCGATCGGCTAGGTAGCCTCTGATAGTTTCCAAGACAGAATGAATTATTTTTGCCAAACTATGGACATGGGAGGGGGAAATTTACATGTAACGATGGTCACATTTATATTTGTGAAAAGTACATTAATGACTGTGGAGGGAAAACTATTTGCAGTGGAGCCAAAATTTTTGGCACACCATACAAGTCAAACATACCCTACAGGAAGGCGGTATAAGGTGAAATATATTCCCAGTGGTTCCATGGTCATTGAGGAGGTAATATAATAGTGACCATCGTTACATCGTTGATCTATTCCATTAAAAGGCATCAGGGATTGACAAAACCCACCTACCTGACCATCAACCAGAATTATTTTCTCAACTAACACCCAGAACGAAAAAATAAAATTTAAATAGTGATCATAGCATTACTTTTGGACTCCCTGCATGCATCCAAAGTTAGAAAAATGACCAAAAAAGTGGTTTAAAAGGGTGTTTTTCAACTTTGAGAGTCCATATCTCAGGAAATAATCATGCCAGGTGCAAAAAGTTATACTTTTCTGAAAGGTATACATGTCCTCTGTCAAATGACATAAAGAAAGCCAAGTTGGGACTAAGCTGATTTATACCAGGCCTGATAGAAACTGGTAAAACCATGAAAATGCCAATTGGGTAGAAATCAAAAATCTGACCCATATATATATATATATATATATATATACATATATATATATATATATATATATATATATATATATATATATATATATATATTTCCTGTTTCCATGGCACTCATATGAAACAGGTGGTTTACTATACCAAATTATGAAGTGTCGTTCAAGCAAGAGAGGCAGAGCAGTTTTTGGGATTTGTACAGGTAATGGCCCCAGGCATCATAATATGATATATACATTATATAAAAGATTTACAGTTTTTGCATAGTTCAAGGTCTAAGGTCAAGAATTCCTCTGTAAACCTTGAGGATACCTAAAACTACAGCTTTAGGTAGTCAAGATGACAACTTTAGGTCATTGTCAGTCATCCTCGGTTGTCAGGATGACAATACTGACAGTACAGAGTCGTCATATTGATGACTCAGGTCATCAGGGTGATGACCTAAAGTCGTCACTTTGACTACCTAAAGTTGTAGTTTTAGGTATCACCAACTTGAGGACCTAAAGTGGTCACCACTGACTAGTTTCGGATCTTCCATGTTTTCAGTGTGATGGAGGAATGGCTGCCTATGGGTGGTGTGAAATGTTTTAGGTACATTTACTTAATAGGGTCCTACATGCTGTATGTACTCTTACCGCTGCGCGGCTCGGGTACATATAGCATGTATGCCCCTAGGGCGCCGATATCAATGACCTATTATGTTTATACCAGTATTTACCCATCAATAATCAATAAATAATCAGTAGGATATTAAGCTAATAGATGATGCATATCGGGGCCCTAGGGCTGTATATGCTGTATATACCTGAGCCGCATAGCGGCGAGGGTATATACAGCATATACAGCCCGTGGGGCCCCGATATGCATCAACTAATAGGTTTATACCACCATTTCCTCCATTTTGTATCAATTTCTTACCTGAAATCCAAAGAATATAGCCAGGCGAAGACATTTTGTAAAAGCAAGCGATACGGCCCGGGTCAGCGCTCTGCGCGAAGCCATTGTTTTTGTTCCTTGCCGCTGTGTATACAGTCACTTTTCGTATCGAATCCAACCATGACACGTTTTCAAATTAAAACATACATATCCTTAGACATCCTAGATGAGTACTCCATGCTTGATATGTCCGATATATTCAAAATAAATAAGAATCCATTGATTTTCCAACACGGTCCGAAATTTTCGGCGTCTTCCTCGTACAGCGAGCGGATGACCTATATCTACATCCGGGCCACTGACACACTTTCGCCGGACAAGGAGGCGGGTGGGAATGGCCGGACCGCGACTCGCTTACGATGGAAAAATCAATGGATTCTCCTTTATTTTGAATATATTAGACATAATACGTATGGAGGGATGATCTAGACTATCTAAGGATATGTATGTTTTATTTTGAAGACGTGTCATGGCTGGATTCATTACGAAAAGTGACTGTATACACAGCAGTACCTCTCCCGGCAAGGAACAAAAACAATGGCTTCGCATAGAGCTAACCGGGCCGCGACTCGCTTACGATGGAAAAATCAATGGATTCTTATTTATATCGAAGAAAATGGAGAAAATTAGCACGCATTCCTCGTCTATGGATCGAAAACTTCTTGGGATTTCAATATTATAACATGTCATGGTTGGATTCCATACGAAAACTGACTGGAAACATAGCAGGTTAGAACTTATTTATTTTCGCATTGGATTTCATCACCGTTCAGTGTGGCGCTATGGCTAAGGCCTTCGCCTACCACCACTGCGGCCGGGGTTCAATTCTCATACAAGTTGGCACGATTTTTCAATATGCAAAATGGCTAGATTAACTTTGTATAGCTGCCATAATTTCCAAAAATATTCTAAGTCCAACTTGACCCGGAAAAAGTATATACCAAAAATTTCAAAAATGCACAAGGGTGGTATATGCAGAATAATGCACGGCTAAACTGCATTTAAACCCACCGGAAGTGCCGAAATCGTGGTATAACAATAAATACATGTTAAAAAAAAAGTTTAGTGGTCAGCTATAGACTCCATAGTGTGAGTAAACAGACCACCTTGGCAGGGATACTAGTTATATGTGAGTTACCTCCCTGGGCTTTGTATCATAACAGGGAGGTTTAGCAAGCACTGCGTGGGCAATAGAGAGGTTAAGATATGAACGTGTACGGCAACGGTTACGGTCAACGTCATAGGTCACGTGGGGGGTTTCCCAGGCTAGTAGTATAGAACTTGTAGATTACACGTTTTGGACGTCTAGAGGCCACTCTACACGTACGTCTAGAGAGATTAGATAGATAACAGAAATTGATTTACGAATAAATGTAATTGATATGCCCTTTTAATAAGTGTATCTGCATGTAGCTACAACAGAAGTGGATTGTAGTTTAAGTACTTATATGGCTATTTAATTAGCCATTGTTTGTACTCTTAGCTCTACTCAACTAGAACCATTGCTTCTGGTGTTATTTGGTACAATAAGGACTGTATTTTCCTAACCACATAACCTATACCTGTAATGGAACCTGTACTTGTAGACCTTGTCGTACCTGTACAGGTAGACGTCCCCATAACCTCTCTAATATAACACAGGCATGCAGCACACCTACAACATTGTTACGTCTGCGTGAAACCAGAAAAAAGTAACATATGTTGTGGTTGCTAAACCTCCATAATATTGAACAGACCTAGGTCTAACCCATGCTCTCTCATTAGCCTGTATGGCGGGGTCAATGAGGTTCTATCACGGGCTGGGTGGTATAATGGATTATGTGTTCATCTGCAACCAGCGCGGCCAAGGTTCTATTTCCTGTACTGTCTGGACAATTTTAATATGGGACATGGCAAGATTGACTTTGAATGTCTGCCTAAAAGTTCCCAAAGGTTTCTATGTCCAACTTGACCTCGAAAAAGTATATACCAAAAAGTTCTAAAAATGCACATGGGCGGTCTATACCTATTTATCTAACTATCTTGGCCTCAACAGTGCTTTTTTGCTCATAACCCCAGTTCCTTATCCAGCCATAACGCACTCTCAGACCTTTTCTTCATCTTCAAGAAGCTGCTGGTTTCAATCCGGACATGTTATTAAATTGGAGGAATATAAAAAGTCAACTCCTCCATACATTTCCTGTTAAAACCGTTTAGGTTCAACGGGGAATCGATCCCCAGCCGCTGGGGCAGGAGGCGAGCTCGCTGTCCACTATACCAAGGCGACCGGTGGTAGAAATGAATCTACATCAAGGATTTGAAAAAGTTTTTTGACATACCTGAAGTTTACATACCTCGTTAGCATAGATTCCAATGGTGGAAGGTGGAGTTATTAACAGGTAAAACATCGTTAGATATCCTATATGAACATGCCATGCCTAATTTCTCCACTTTCTTCGAAATAAATAAGAATCCATTGATTTTCCATAGCGATACATCTCGGCGCCCGCCATTGCGGCTTGCTGACCCGAAAGTAGGTCAGGTACATCCAGGCACCTACCAGCTTCGTCAACAAGACGAAATGGCCGTACCGGGCCGTGTGCGTTGGATCGTTATGGAAAATCAATGGATTCCTATTTATTTATAAGAAAATGGATACAAAATGTAGGCGAACACCAACTAGAGATCGTATATTTGGCGCTGCTAGAAGTATGGGACTTGACATGCTTGGATTCTACCCGAAAAACAGTTGGAAAGACGAGGGTATGACGGGTGGAGTAAAAACAATGGCTACGGTGGCTTGGCAAACCATGCGGATTGGATGCACTTACAAAATTTTCTTCTCATGGATTAATTCTTGGGTTATAAGGTAAGAAATTAATACAAAATGGAGAAATATGTTCGATAAACGCTTTAATGTATGTTATGGGAACGCACGAGTGGGTTGGCATATTTGGCATAAACCCACTCGTGCGTTCCCATAACATACATTAAACGCTAAATAATGCACGGCAGATATGACAATATCAGCACTGTAAGTACCAAAATCGTGGAATAAACTACTATAGCTGCATATATATATATGCCCGTAGGGAAGCATGGAATATCCCATTAGTTGATGAGTACGTATCTGTCATAAGTGGCAAATGTATCTATTTTTAGCAGCAGGCTTCATAGATGAGATATCAGGTATTTGGGGTAAAACAATGCTGTGCACTTTTTATTTTATAAACATATAAATGTGCAATATGTCTACAGGAGTATTGCTGCACATGTGTTTACAATCAGCATTCAGATGTTATTACACTGCTCCAGACTATTGAGGAAATCAGTTCACATAGAGTATGAAGATCAGTGATTGCTGCATCTGTGCATTTTGATAACAGTTTTAGATGAACTCCTGAGGTATCGTACTTAAAACTTGATTTTGTTTGGGTCAGTTTTTTTCCTTAATGATACACTATTTCAAGAAAATAAGATATATCTTATGAATGTGGCAGCCATATGAATATTTCTTAAGAAGCTTTTTATTTTTATGCTTAGTAGGATCATTAAGATAGTAAGGGAACTTTTCCGGCCTTGGAGATCCACTGTGTGTATAGGGGTGTGAGTAGTATAGTGAGTACACCTCGTGTAATTGCATGAGGAATCTGGCCTCTGTCCAAATACAAAGACTGGACTGTGTCTGGTCCTACAGTCACACACCTGTACTGGACCTGCTGACCCCTTAACCATCTAAGGGTTGACGATGGATTAATGCACCAGCATAACCCAATGGGTATGCAGTACTCCTGATCAGGGGGTGTAGGAAAGGGCCTCAGTATGTATGGGCTCCCCAAATATTTGGCAAGAATTCATAATAAATTGAACAAGTTAAAACTCAAATTTGATTTATATAGTAATGGGATAGAAAAAATGGGGGCCTGGGCCTCAAATCAGATCTAAAATTCATCAAAAACTTCTTTTCTATACAAATTTTATATAGGCATGAAGAGGCGCTATTGCGCTTGAAACGACAATTCAAGGTGGTCAAGGTGGAACCCTGCTGGGCCCCCTCAATGAAGATTTGCTTCTTACACCTCTGTGATTGCACCTTATATTTAAAATGATTAATGCAGTAACACCATGAGAATTGGTACCCAATGCCACAAGGTATCTGTCAAAATCTTACTGTCAAAATCACTTACTAGTGATTGTTTTAACATGGCCTGAGCAAAATTTGACTTCTTTTTCAAGCACACTCCTAATATAAACCAGTTACAAAAGCATGGACTCACAGATTAACAGCGCCATTTTCAAAATCAACTTTTTCTTTTCATTGTCGGATTTCTTTTTCTTTTAAAAATCAAACTTGGCCCTTCTGTGCCAATGTAGAAGCTAATGACACACCTTACTGCTCACTGCACACAAATTTTTAACAGACAGACACACAACCCCTGCGGATAGAGTTACTTCATGATGGGAGACTGTCTACTCACATAAGGGGGACTTAAAACTTGTCCAGGGGCGTTACCTTACACACCTTATCTTAGACCTACTATAATGACCCGTTTAGGCGCCGGGTCTTAAATAAGCGAGTCTCGAATAAGCGCGGGGTTACAGGGGTATTGAAATTAACCTTAACTACTATAAAACAATATTCAAATAAGCGCCTGTCCCGTATAAGCACCGGGGGTACAGCAGGTTTGAAATCAATGAGTGCCCGGGCACGTATACAGGCAACTTTGGTATGTATACCTGTCATCGCACCTGCTGAACCTCCCCTAATCAGGACAAGTGGTCTAGGGTAATGGGACTCTAGACTCTGTAAGCACCTCATGAGGAAGGGAGGAAGGGAGCAGCTGATGGTGAGGGCAGCAGCTAATGCTGAGGGGAGCAGCTGATGGTGAGGAGAACAGCTGATAGTTAGAGTTGCAGTTCAGTGAGAGGGAAGCAGCTCAGTGTGAGGGAAGCAGCTCAGTGTGAGTGGAACAGCTCAGTGTGAGAGAAGCAGCTCAGTGTGAGGGGAGTAGCTAAGTGTGAGGGGAGTAGCTCAGTGTGAGGGGAGCAGCTGATAGTGAGAGAAGCAACTGTTTGTGAGGGGAGCAGCTGATGGTGAGGGGAGCATTTCATGGTGAAGGGAGCAGCTGGTGGTGAGGGGAGCAGCTGATGGTAAGGGGAGCATTTCATGGTGAGGGAAGCAGCTGATGGTGAGGGGAGCATTTCATGGTGAGGGAGCAGCTGATGGTGAGGGAGCATTTCATGGTGAGGGGAGCAGCTGATGGTGAGGGAGCATTTCATGGTGAGGGGAGCAGCTTATGGTGAGGGGAGCATTTCATGCTGAGAGGAGCAGCTGATGGATAGGGGAGCATTTCATGATGGGAGGAGCGGTTCATGGTGAGGGGAGCATTTCATGCTGAGAGGAGCAGCTGATGGATAGGGGAGCATTTCATGATGTGAGGAGTAGTTCATGGTGAGGGGAGCATTTCGTGGCGAGGGGAGCAGCTGATGGTGAGGGGAGCATTTCATGGTGAGAGGAGCAGCTGATGGTGAGGGGAGCATTTCATGGTGAGAGGTGCAGCTGATGGTGAGGGGAGCATTTCATGGTGAGGGGAGCAGCTGGTGGTGAGGGGAGCAGCTGATGGTAAGGGGAGCATTTCATGGTGAGGGAGCAGCTGATGGTGAGGAGAGCATTTCAAGATGAAGGGAGCAGCTGATGGTGAGGGAGCATTTCATGGTGAGGGGAGCAGCTTATGGTGAGGGGAGCATTTCATGCTGAGAGGAGCAGCTGATGGATAGGGGAGCATTTCATGATGGGAGAAGCAGTTCATGGTGAGGGGAGCATTTCATGCTGAGAGGAGCAGCTGATTGACAGGGGAGCATTTCATGATGTGAGGAGCAGTTCATGGTGAGGGGAGTATTTCATGGTGAGGGGAGCAGCTGATGGATAGGGGAGCATTTCATGGGGAGGGGAGCAGCTGATGGTGAGGGGAGCATTTCATGGGGAGGGGAGCAGCTGATGGTGAGGGGACCATTCCATGTTGAGGGAAGCAGCTGATGGTGAGGGGAGCATTTCATGGGGAGGGGAGCAGCTGATGGTTAGGGGAGCAGTTCAGGTTGAGGGGAGCATATATATGCATGATGCATTAGCTGATAAGGGACGCTTTACGGGTTAATGTCCACTTTTCCCCAACCTACGTGCTGCTGCTTTCCTCATTTTCCTGCACATATGTGGATGCTATAAGAGGCCGACACAATTATGAGTAGATGTCTTCATATGTAAATTCTTTAAGGGCTGCGAGAGGATTTATGCACATGGGCTCACCAACACTTCATTGGGACATCATGCCAACCCTCTGGAAGTATGGGTATATCAACAAAATAGGTTCAACATGATACATTAATGAAGCCAATATGTATAAATGAAGTCTGGGAGTGTCAACACCTTCAAAATAATGCATAATGATGACAAATGGTACATTATGCATTAATCAACTATCAGCCCTTAAAGAGTAAAAGGGGTTTTCCAATTCAATTAGGGGTCCATAATCTGATTTAGGGACGGGCTGCTCTGTGTGAGAAGAAAAGACCCCTACTATGTGTAGCCTACAAGGGATCATCCACTCAGAGACACACAGCAGGAAGGGGCTAACCATTTAAAAGCTAGTAGTGAATTGATACATCGTGCCGATCGGTCGTCATGATACATGAATGTAACCCTTGTGAGCATAAATTATTTTAGGCGGGAGGGACAGCATGATGCACCGTTGAGGTGCAGGTGAGCAGCTCTTTATTGTTGCATCAGCCCAGCCGATGCTAATGCAATAATGTCTGAGTGGCCCTCAAATAAGGGACAATTATTCTAGGATTCGCTATCTTGAATCCAGAGGCAAAGGCCTTTTTCATATTTCAGGGGTATAACATGATATATATCACATGCCAAGGGAAACTAGCAGTTTTAAGAAAAGGAATATTGTTTATGATATACACCCATCTAGCAATTTAAAACAAAAAAAAGGAAAAAAAACGGTAATTTTAAAATACATGTGGAGCACAAAGTTCTGTGTATTCTGTTCTACTGCTGTTTCCTCACACTTCTTACTAACAGTACAGAATAATCTTAGAGGTGCAGCCAAATCACACATCATGCTGTTATAGGCTTACTGTCCACAAACATGTCAGATGTTGTGATGCTAGCCTGTATTCAAACAGTCTTTTGGTTCTATAGGCAGTATACATATATAGTTTTTTGTGGGCCGTATCGGGTTCATTGTCTGAAGTGCTAGTTAGTAAGTTGTACTACAGTCAGTGCACATAGTTGTGGGAACTATTATGAAACCCGGTATATAAGGTGCACCAGACTATAAGGCTTTTCCTGAATGCAAAAGAAATCCATTTCTGGGGCATGATTTAAGCATCTTCAGTACTGTTCTGAATAGACAGAACTAAACAACTGTGGGGTGAACGATCCATCCCAAAAGGGAGTGTCTCCTCCTCGGAGAATTTAATTTCATCCTTTTTGGATTTAAAAGTACTTAAATTCAGGTAAATTGGCATCTGAATAAGTCATGTGACCAGCAGTGGCCATCGAGCCATGGCAATCATCACTATTATCTCTATGGAACATTGTTATTTATAAGAAATAAAGTATGCAAGCTTTACCAATAAGGCACTTCCCTTACTTTGGCAAGTGCTATAAAGTGCAGAAGGGACCTTTCCTCACATAAGCAGCGCCTTATGTGCATGGTATTACGGTAAGTGTTTAATGATGTACATATCTGAGTAGTACTTGACTCCGTGTTTACCTTTCCACCTGCCAGACTAGCACCCTAGGAGCTGCTCTGTGTATAGGAAGGGGAGGGGTGGGGCAGGGTTAAATACAAAGATCTAGGTTCTATCACAGTCTGGTGTGACTTATGTATGGGGTATGCCTTTTATGCGGGTATTACTGTAGCGGTTAATGATGTACATACCTGAGTAGTGCTTGGCTCTGTGTTTACCTCTCTAGCTGCCAGACTAGCACCCAAGGGGCTGTTGTGTGTATGTAGGGTAGGTTAACCTAAAGACGACCACATACCTTGAGTTGACCACCTGCCACATTGTTTTTCTCACTTTTACATCTACTGTATGGGGCTGTACCTATAATATTCCTGAAATAGATGTGTTATAGTATCCCATGGACTGACCACCTATGATATGCTGAGTAGTTATCATTGTGTAACAATACACCGAAGTACCCATGTTTGACTGGTTTTTATCATGGCCAACTGGCCATTTCCTCAGAAATCTTCAACTTTGGTTGTAGATTCTGAACATTGATATTGTTCACATGTACCAAATATTGATTCTAGACATAGATATACATCATAAGTAAATGATGACATAAGCAAATGTTCAGAAATGCTTAATACTTTCAGTTTAGAACTCATTTTCCCAAGCATGCCAATTTCACCATGAGATGACCACCATTTCACCTTGAGTCGACCACCACTCAAAGAGAGAGAGAGAGAGAGTTATGCCTTTAATTAAGTAGAAACCACTGATTATGTAGGATTACATCAAAAGATTCATATCCATAATATCTTGGGACATTGCATTCTCTAGATGATATCTCTATGCATGGGTTTCAGACTTTGCTGTATTCCTATTATGATTAGTATGCAAAGGGACCATATGACATCAAGAACAATAATGCTAAGTCAACCATATGACATCAAAAACATAAATGCTAAGTCAAGCAATATGTTACTGTGGTTGATATTGATAATCATAAAACAAAGCCTTTTTAATGCAGGGCTAGGATTATTACCTCTAATTGGATGGGAATGGTAACTACGATGAACTTAATCTTTACTGAAATAACCCTTCCAATTTAGCTGTTGCAAATCATACATTTTCATTACAATACAGCACCATCAACAGTAACATTATATTGTATATTTATGTAAGAAACTTATTCTTTTTTGACATTATGGCTTAATGAAAATGGCCCCATTCAAAGGCTGTGCATCAAGTGGTCATCTCAAGGTAAAAATGAACTAAATGGAATGTTTTTAGTGAGGTTGATAAACTAGATTTATATCATACACATGGATTTTCAAGATATAGCAGGTAAAAAAGCTTAAAAGATTATCTTTCATTCAGTGCCTTTTGGAAGTATGAGTACCTAAAACTCTCAGAGATATTGCCCACTACAAATCCCTCATTCAAGGCCTGCACAGGAACGGTCATCTTTATGTTAACCTACCCTACGGGGAAATGACGGTGGGGCAGGGTTAGGGTCAAGTAGAACTAGGTATATATGTACCTGAAATGTCCATTCAATTCAATGCTGCTCTTCGTACTAATGGCTTTGTCTCAACACAGTGTTGCAATTTTGAGTGTGAAGGTTTCTGACCGATTTTGTTTCTAGACTGATAGTAGCCAATTACAGCCTCATAGACCATATTTAAGATTCATTTTTACTAGAAACATGTGCAGAAATAACTGTTCTGTCAGTTCCTCATGTAAATCAGCTTTAATTTATCTTTATGTCCGGTCAGAAACGGTCAGAAACCTCCCGGTCAGAAACCTCCTGGTCAGAAACCTCCCGGTCAGAAACCTCCCGGTCAGAAACCTCCCGGTCAGAAACCTCCCGGTCAGAAACCTCCCGGTCAGAAACCTCCCGGTCAGAAACCTTCTCGGAATTGCATCACAGTGGTGAGTCATAGTCTTATCATAATACCTCACACATAAGGTGCAACTCGCTATAGAAAATCACTTTACAGCGAAGCTATAAGGAGCAGCTAGGGGTTGATATCTAGGTGCTTGGTTCTGTTCAATAAAGGGTTACCTCCTCTATACGGTGCACCATGTTACTACAAAATTCACCTCCTCAAGGGAATTTCTCAAGATGGTATGACTACACACAGACAATACGTCTTAGAACCCTCAAAATTAGAGTGGGTGATCGTAGGTAATGCACCATGACCGATCTAAACGATCAGCACTTAAGGCAGTAATTAAAGAGGGTTTGGTAGGGCAGTCTTACTGGTCAGCACAATTTTTAGCGACCACTTGATGCAGGGATGAAATGGCATTTAACTAAGGGATCTCACTACAACTTGTCTAGTCTTACCATCTTGAGAAATGCCTTCCTGGTCTATCGGCTTGAAGATGAAGAAACAGGGTGGATTGACAAATCTGAGTTGAACTGTTTCTACATTTCACTTTATGTGTGTAATTTTCATTATTAATTCAATATTTTGTCGTAAGTCAAAGCATTCAAAAAGACCTGCAATCCCCCCCCCCAAAAAAAAAAAGAAGTAATTATTTTGATGACCCCATGCCATGCTTATTTAAATAATGAAATTGAAGTGTAAGTGTACAATTAAGAAGCAGGTCTTCCTGAGGGCCTGGAGCTACTCACGTGATAGCATTGAACAGGCAATGAAATTGAGCCAATTGTAGCCTCGTGAGTAGAGAGAGCACTGTAGGGCTTCTGTGGCGTATTCTACTCATAGTTATAGTTTATCTGTTAGCTACAGGCTATGGTAGTCTCTAGTTAGGTACCACCAACTCTAGCAAAGAACACTCTTGGGGCATACTCTACTCATAGTTGAATTTTATTAACTACAGGTCTAGGCAGTCTCTAGTGGCCACCACCTCCCATATAGAGCAGTCTGGGGGACATACTCTACTCAGCTCTGTACTTCTTTTTGTTAACTATATCTTCAGGTAGTCTCTAGTAGCCACTACCTACATCACAGACCAGTCTGGGGACATACTCTACTCCTCTCACATCTGTACGTGTTCTACCAGTTCCAATGCATGTTGGTCAGACTTTCCAGCAAATAACAGTTTTCTGTTATACTCCATCGACAATTGTAATTCTTCTGCAAACTGCTGGACTTGGCAGTCTCTGCTGACCAATTCATGAAGTGCAGACTGGCCTGGTAGCATACTCTACTCATATTTGTACTTCTGCTTTTCTTGTTACCCCAAGCCCAGGGTAGTCTGGTGACATACTCCACTCCAAATTTAGCATGTACTAATTTGGTTAAAGGCAGCATTTCCTACTGCTTGCTGGACCTTTTGAGATACTCCTCAGCCAGACAAATTCTTGCCAACATTTGTTTTTGTAACACGACCTCTGTGAAACACAGTTTGCTTGCCCAACAGGACCTCTCCAAGCTTGTGCTTGAAGAGCACACTGTGTGCATGAACCCCTGACCCAATGTTCCATACACCAACCCCGGGACAGCTTAAACCCTTCAATTGCCTCATTCCAATTGGTCAGCATGATGCACCAATGAAGTGCTTGGGAGTCTGCTCTTAAACCCTCGATTTGAAGCAGCATGCCGACCCTCTGTGACTGTATCAACCTAGTAGGGTTGTCACGATGCATGAATGAGTAACTCACCAGGTCTGCATTCATGTATCATTCCAACTTATAGACATGATGTACTAATTCCTCAGCGGCCCTTAAAGAGTTAAGACAAACGGTAGACTACTTTGCTGCCTTTGTGAGTGTGTGCCTGCACTTTTTATTTTATAAACATATAAATGTGCAATATGTCTGCAGGAGTATTGCTCCACATGTATTTACAATCCAATGTTATTCCTCATTTTCTCAGCCCCTGATTATTGAGGAAATCAGTTGGCATAGAGTATGAATATCAGAGAATGTTTCATCTGTGCATCTTGATGGCACTTTTAGATCAACTACTGAGATTTCATACTTGAAGCTTGATTCTGTTGGGGTCGTTCTTTTTTCCTTGATGATACAATATTTCAAGAAAATAAGATACATATCTTATGAATGTGGCAGCCATACGAATATCTCGTAAGAAAAGTTCTTAACACTTTTCATTTTGTATTCTTAGTAGGATCATTTAAGATAGTAGGGGAACTATTCCGACCTTGGAGATCCACTGTGTGTATAGGGGTGTGAGTAGTATAGTGAGTACACCTGGTGTAATTGCTTGAGGAATCTGGTCTCTGTCCAAATACAAAGACTGGACCGTGTCTGGTCCTAGAGTCACACACCTGTACTGGACCTGCTGACCCCTTAACCATTTTAACCATATATCAATGCACTTGTACTCCAATAGGTATGCGGTATATGCCTGCATTAGCACTTTTGGATTATTGCGAGGTGAACCAAAATGTGTTGCTGACCCCTCTACTACCCCACTCTTAGCCGACTCCCCATATCCCCTTTTATACCACGATTTCTGGGTTGCTCAGTGTTTTTTGCTGGATATTCCCATTCACATACCTGTCGATATTGCACACCCTGTAGGCTGTAACATCAATTTTGTAAGGCGTGCAGTTATCCATGGATAACCTGCACGCCATGTGGTTATCCATGGATAACCCACACGCCTCTCATGTCCTTCCATGTCATATGTTACATGTTAAAACCCACGAAATATTCAAGGCCAGGGTAGGGATCGAACCTGCAGTCTCACATCCCAAATCCAACTCCCTATGCACTGCACCACAGGGACTGACGAGAAGTGGTTGGCTAGAACTAAACCAAACAAAGCAAGCCTAGCTGGGCGCCGAGGTGTGTGTACTGATCGTGTATACATAACCAAGGGATGCGCTCAAATCAATCCAAGCCGAGACGTCCGCTGAAGGAGGAGACGCGGTGGTCTAGTGGGTAGCGAATAGCGCTGAGCCATTAGAGGTACGCGGGTCGAGTCCCGGTCCGGGCGCAACTTTTTTCCGCTGTGTGTGCTGTTGCTGTCCGCTGCCAGGCAACGATTTGTATTATACACAAACATAACCGCGAGAAGCAATTTTTCTTCCACCGTGTGCGCTGTATCTGTCCCCTGCCGGGCGACGAGGTGTATTATACACAAACATAACCGTGAGACGCATTCAAAGCAAGCCAAGCCGAGACGGGGGCTGTTGCTGTCCGCTGCTGGGCATCAAGGTGTAAGTACCTGTACACACAATGGCTGGCTTCGAGTCCCGGGGAAGGGGAACAATTTATGTTTTCAACTTGAATTTATTGGTATTCTATTGATTATTTATTGGTTGTGGTATAAAATAAGTAGTTGATAAGTTGATATGATATGTCCCAATGCCACAAGGTATATTTCAAAAGCTATGTGTTTTAGTTGACAGATTGATAGCATCAAACCACTTGGAATATAAATGTTTATTTTAACTCAGACCAAGTGAATTGACTTCTTGTTTCAAGCAACCAGCTAACAAATACCAGTCACAAGCGGTTCAGCATGAATTTACACATTGACAGTGCTCATTTTCAAAATAATCTTTGTCAGAGATTTCATTTTTGTTCAAATCCCAGCTGCTTGACCCTTCTGTGCCACTGTAGAAGCTAATGCCACTCCTTATGTGCACATCAATTTATTTACAAATCAGACACAAAACCCCTGCGGATAGAGTTACTTCATGATGGGAGACAATCTTCTCACATAAGGAGGACTTGAAACTCCTGCGGGGTCCTTGTCGACCTTCCACTCTAGGTGAAACCTATACCTGTCCTTGTCATCTCACCTACTGAACCTCCCCTATTCAGGAAAAGGAGTTAAGGGTGATGGGCCTGTTATGGTGAAGAGAGCAGTTGATGGTTAAGGCAGCAGTTGATGGTTAAGGCAGCAGCTGATGGTTAAGGCAGCAGCTGATGGTGAGGGGGGGGGCAGCTGATGGTGAGGGGGAGCAGCTGACGGTGAGGGGAGCATTTCATGGTGAGGGGGGCAGATGATGGTGAGGGGAGCAGCTGATGGTGAGGGGAGCAACTGATGTTGAGGGGAGCAGCTGATGGTGAGGGGAGCATCTGATGGTGAGGGGGCAGCTGATGCTGAGAGGGAGCAGATGATGGTAAGGGAAGAAGTTGATGGTGAGGGGAGCAGCTGATGGTGGTGGAAAACACTTGATGGTGAGGGGAGCAGATGATGTTGAGGGGAGCATCTGATGGTGAGGGGGCAGCTGATGGTGGTGGAAAAAACTTGATGGCGAGGGGAGCAGCTAATGGTGAGGGGAGCATCTTATGGTGAGGGGCAGCTGATGCTGAGAGGGAGCAGATGATGGTAAGGGAAGAAGTTGATGGTGAGGGGAGCAGCTGATGGTGGTGGAAAAAAACTTGATGGTGAGGGGAGCAGCTGATGGTGAGGGGAGCATCTGATGGTGAGTGGGCAGCTAATGCTGAGAGGGAGCAGATGATGGTAAGGGAAGCAGTTGATGGTGAGGGGAGCAGCTGATGGTGAGGGGAGCATATGTTGGTGACGTGAGCAGCTGATGGTGACGGGGGTGGGGTTAGACCAACGCCTTACCAGCAGCATTTCAGGAATCTATCATGATGGGCAATTGTTAAGGCCCTCTTAACTGTATAACATTCAATATTCTCCACCCTAGATGCTGCTTTCCCCATCCTCCTGCACATATGTGAATGTTATCATAGGTTCCATCACAATTAGAACCTGGGCAGTGCATGTGTAAATGCTGCTGCTGCTATGCCAGATAGTTGCAAATATTCTCAAGCCTAGATGCTGTCTTCCCCATCTTAACAAATCTACCCTTTAAGGACTGCTGGTGCATGAATGCATAAGGACTATTGAAGTCCTGGAGAGTCTGCTCACAAGCACTTCATCCGAGCATCATGCCGACACTCTGCAAGGTATATATCGATAACATGGGGTCGGCATGATGCTTGAATAAAGCCCTGATGTATCAAATGAAGTCTGGGAGTGCATCAACCTCTTCAGAATAATTGTGACACGTGGTATAATGCATTAATCTACTACTGGCTCTTAAAATGTTAACCCTCTAAGGGCCGCTAATGCTGGAGTGCATCATGCCTATTGGCCTTCTTGATAAACGATTGAAGTGCTGACAAGACTGTTCTTCAGTACTTCAGTGGGGCATTCTGACAACCTTACGGCATTGCAAGAACCCTGTAGGGTGACATGATGGATGGATATCGCCCTTGAAAGTTACTTGCCAGAGCTGTATTCGTGCATCATGATGTCTAATGCACTGAAAACCCTCATGATCTTTAAACTCGTTAAATTGAGGACCTATAGTTGTTGGAAGAGGTACAGACAGGGGGCAGCACCTTACAGGGAGTTTTAATCCCTCTGTCTACCTCTCTCCAGTGTGAGTCTAGGACATTATGTTGACAATATGTAACTGACTCACAAGGTGGCAGGTATGCGCCACTCATGTTTGATGATAAGGCCTTCAATATTCAACTGAAGGTCTTCACCGCTGAGGACTTTAGGTGCTCAAGTTGACGATACCCAAATCTACAGCTTTGGTTAGTCAGATTGAGGACCCAAGGTAGTCAGCACCGAGGTTGTCACTCTAACAACATTATGTAATCAGTTAGACTACCTTGGATGAGTGTGTTGACTTAAAGCCATCAGATTGACTACCCTGGCTGCTCAATCTGATGACCTAATGTTGTAGCTTTGGGTATCCTCAGTCTGACGACCTTGGGGCTTTCAGTGTGTGCATTATGCATTTATCCACTATCAGCCCTGAAAGAGTTAAAGGGGGTTCTCCAATGTAATTAGGTGTCCATGATCTGGCTTACGGACAGGCTGCCCTGGGTGTGGAGAAAGGATTTCTACTACATGTACTACAGGGGATCATCCCTCAGAGAGAGGCAGCATGGTGGGGTTAACCATTTAAAGGCTACAGGTGCAAACATGCACAATGAGGCCAGAATGCAGCTCTTACGTGTGTGGCAGCCTTATCTGGGGAGTAATCGCATGGCCTTTGGGGGTTATACGCTGGGTGAAGGCCGGCATGATGCACAGATTAGGTGCAGGCGAGCAGCTCTTTGTTGTTGCATCATCCCAACCAATGTCTCAGTGACCCTCAAATAGGTGCCAATTATTCTAGGATTCGCTACCTGTTGAATCCAGAGCCCACGGCCATTTTCATATTTCAGGGGTTATATCACATGCCAAGCGGAACTAGTAGTTTTAAGAAAGGTAATGTTTATGATATACACCCATGTAACAAGAAAGGCAATTATATCACATGCCAAGGGGAACTAGTAGTTTTAAGAAAAGCAATAATGTTTATGATATACACCCATGTAACAAGAAAGGGCAATTAATTAAAAAAAGAAAAAAAATGGTAATTTTTAAAATACATGTGGAGTACAAAGTTCTGTGTATGCTGTTCTACTGCTGTTTCCTCACACTTCTTACTAACAGTGCAGAATAACCTTAGAGGTGCAGCCAAATCACACATCATGCTGTTATAGGCTTACCGTCCACAAACATGTCAGATGGTGTGATGCTAGCCTGTATTTAAACAGCCTTCTGGTACTATAGCAGAATACATATATAGTTTTTTGTGGGCCGTATCGGGTTCATTGTATGAAGTACTAGTTATTGATGTACATGTCCTAGTAGTAATATGGGCAGTACATATAGGTAGTGGACCATATCAGGTTCATTGTGCAAAGTACTGTAAAAGTCTGCATACTAGACGCACCAGTGCATAAGGCGCACCTTGAATTCAAAAGAAAGCTATAAAGCCAAGCTGGGGCATGATTGTGGTTACTTCAGTAGTGATTTATAGTACAGATTCCTCACCTGTTAGGCGCACCCCTGACTTTGATTAGTTTAGTACTATATAAAAGTATGATACACTCGCCTACAAAGTACACCCCAATATTGATCAGGCATTGATATAATGTTTTGCACCAACTGAAAACAGTTTCTGCTATTCAACTGATTAACCATTCAAAGCTAGATATAGCATATAAGTGTATCATGTTCATTGGTACTTATGAAATATTAAATTGCTGAGATAATTAGAGAAGCTTTATATATAGATATTTTACAGAGATTCCAAAAAGCCTGACCAAGTGCCTGCCTTTTCACACAGTAATATATGGCGTTTTTGGATGGAAACAGGTAATGGGCTTGGTCTCCAATCAGAGCATTCAAAAATATTTTGAAATATTTCGATGCTCACCAAAGGGGAGCAACCCATGTTATTCACTGTGAGCAAATCCCCCTAGTGTATAAGCTAGAAGCAGCTCTTCCTGAGGGCCTGGAGCTACTCACGTGATAGCATTGAACAGCCAATGAAATTGAGCCAATTGTAGCCTTGTGAGTAGAGAGAGCACTGTAGGGCTTCTGTGGCGTATTCTACTCATAGTTATAGTTCTTTCGTTAGCTACGGGCTCTGGTAGTCTCTAGTTAGGTACCACCACCTCCAGCACAGAGCAGTCTGGGAGCATACTCTACTCATAGCTGTACTTCTTTCTGTTAACTATAGGTAGTCTCTAGTAGCCACTACCTACATCGCAGAGCAGTTAGGGGGCATAATCTACTCATAGTTGTATTTCTCCTGTTAACTACAGGCTCTGGTAGTCTCTAATAGCCACTACCTACATCAGAGTGCAGTCTGGGGACATATGCTAGTCCTCTCTATCGGTACGTATTCTATTTTTGTGGTATACTCCATTGACAATTGTATTTCTTCTGGGAACTTGGCAGTCTCTGCTAGCCACTCCATGAAGGGCAGGCTAGCCGAGTACCATACTCTACTCATAGCTATTCTTCTTCTGCTATTTCTGGTATTCTCTTTTAGCCATTTAGCCAAGGTGGTCTCTACTAGCCAATCCCCAAAGCCCAGGGTAGCCTGGTGACATACTTCACTCCAAATTTAGCATGTAATTAATTTGGTAAAAGCCAGAATTCCCCACTGCTTGCTGGACCTTTTGAGATACTCCTCGGCCAGACATTTGTCTTTGTAACACAACCTCTGTGAAACACAGTTTGCTCGCCCCAATGGGACCTCTCCAAGATTGTGCTTGAAGAGCACCCCCTGTGCATGAACCCCTGACCCAATGTTCCATACGGCGCCAACCACTAGGACGTCGTAAACCCTTTAATTGCCTCATACCAATTTGGTCAACTTGATGCATCAATGAAGTGCTGGGGAGTCTGCCGACCCTCTGCGACTGTATCGGCCTGGTAGGGTTGTCATGATGTATGCACATTGTGCAATAAATAATGCATCAGCAGTCCTTAAAGAGTTAAGAAATAGACAAAGGTGTATGAGAATTGGTCAGCACTGAGGGTTATCACACGAGGCAAAGCCGAGTGTGATAATCCTTAGTGGTGACCAATTTGAGTGCTCCTTTGTATTTATCTCAAGTTAATTAAGTCAGATATGTTCATAATTCCATTTATTTGGCATTAGAAATGATTTTATCATCAGTAATTTGACCATTTTGGATGTTTTCCCTGGCAGTGTGATATGGGGGTGGGTTATCACACTGCGGGGTGTGATACAAAAGTTCTTAGTTAAACCGATGGGGCTCTCGTATTCAACTTGAGATAAAGACAGTGCTCTACTCTCTACTGCCTTTTGTGTGTGTGAGTACCTGTGCCAAAAAAAGAATTGAAAACTCCCAGGGTCGCACAACACCTACAGGCAGGAACTCCTCCTCGGTGTGTTAGGCAGTGAGCTCCTGCGAATTGCTCACTCTATGAGTAGGTGAGTGTCATAATGCAGGTAGGTGAGTATCTGTGAGTGAGAAGGGAGTTCTATGGGTATAGACCATTAAAATCAACAGGGTGACATGGCCATTTCATAAAAAAAATCAAAAAAAATCGACATGTGACAGGGGGATCCCCCATCTAGACCCCCAGTTCTGTACTGCTCCCAGGGCCCATCATCACATGCACAGAGATGCTTCTCACTGATTGCGGCTCCAAGATTACCTCACAGCGAGTCGCTAACTTTTTTAGATAGGTAGTAGTTATTATTATAAGTGTTGTACCTTACATGATGGAAAGCAATATACGAGGTTTGCCTTGACTTCAACTTTGATAGAAACCTATTCATATATAGGGCTTGATTTTGGTCACTTTCCTATTGATTCAATGTAAATAAACAACACCATTTATGCAAGGAGAGACTATTGGAGAATTTCCATGTGAAACCCTGTCTTTTCTCAAACATAAGCTGCCCCTTATATGTGAGGCACTAGGGTAGTTTGATTGTGTACATGTATGAGCTTGTCTGCAACAAAAAAAGAAAAATCCCCAATGTTTACCCTAACCACAGAAAGCCGAGTGATGCATCCTCGCTGTACTGTTGATACATTAAGTGATGGAGTGATTGTACACATTAGGTTACATATAATGTAACCTGCCCCTGACTCGACCATTAGACATGTTGGTACCACCTTAAGTCGACCACCCTGCCTTATTCCATGTTATTTTCATAATAGACCAGGATCGTTGGTGTCAAGTGCAGGATATCTGTATTGTAGTTAATGGTGCAAAGTCAACTGGGGCCATATGGTATCTGAAAGGAGTTAACCCATAGTGGTAGACTTAAGGTACCAACATGCCTAGTGGTCGAGTCAGGGGCGAGTTACCCTATATAGGTCTATATAGCCCTTTGGTGCATTGATACATGATGTAGCTTGAAAACTGCTCTCTGGGGCACCGTAGGGAGTGGTCATTATTTATCAAAGGGGGGCAAAAATCTTTTACACTCCCCCCTCAATGGCAGTCACTTTTTTGTGCCCCCCTGTGCCACACGTGTGGAGAATTTTCGCGCCCCTCTTTGATCTATAGAAGCGTGTGGGTTTTTTTGCTAAAGAGAGGGGAATTTTTTTACATCCCCCTACTCACGAGGGGTCAAAATTTTGTATGCCAGCTCAGGAGGGGTCATTTTATATCACCCCAAAAAATCCACCACCCCTCCCCCTGTTGATGAATAATGACCATTCCCATAGCGCTTCCGGACACTCAGCTATTGCTGCTAATGGTTGCTGCTGAATGATTCGTGCTCAGCCGTTGCCTCACATTGAGTTGCTCGCTGAGTAAGAGACCCTATAGGCAGTACCCTGTTGCAGGAGCACTGTTTACAATTGAAACTATTGCCTTAGAGTTTTCTCACTAGACACAGATCCCCTCACTACCATTGGGGAAATGTTTTAGGAACCAACTGCTATTGGGCAAATCCCTTCTCCACCAAAAAGCTTATTGCTGAAAATAGCAACCCCAATACATGTACTCAGGCTGTACTTTACACTCAGGTGAGACCTACCATTGAACAATACTAACGTGTCTGAAATCAAGATGCAGTTCTGTTCTTAAAAAGGTCTTTCAACTTAGGTCGTGCCAATGCATGAACATGCCTTATACATGAGTGCACCTTAAAAGTGAGGTGTAACACTTGGTATAATTGCATTGGACAGGTGGGTGCCTCATGGCAGTACAAAGGTCACTTACTCCCTCACCATTTCACTGCACCAACAGACCCAACCAGCGGCTATCACACTACGATCTCCACCAGTACCGATCGTGAAAATGAAGAGGCCAATTAGAATCAGATTAGAGGTGAAACAGTTGATTAAAATTGCTTATTCTCTTTATGTTACATTCCCGACCCTCTTCATGTCTTGTAATGAAATCATTTCTTCTACCGGTATATCATCAGATGGCATCTCGGGGAACCAAATTTTCTCACAATTTGCTTCTGACTTTTAATTTTGAGAAAATTTGGAAACTCTGTTGGATCACCAGCTTAACTTTGTACAATTGTACTAATATCACACTAACAGTAGCAGCAGAAAAGACCCCTGTGAGTTCAAATTCCTGATTCTCTCCCGGTTATACTTCCGGTGATTTTCACGCCTTCCAATGACATTAGCAGATCGCATTCCAGGGGAACAAGATTTGCTCCCAATTTGCTCCCAATTATTAATTTGGGGAAAATTTGGAAACTCTGGTAGATTACCCACTTTACATTGTACCCTTGTAGGGAGAAGCCCATATGAGGCCTGCATCAGTAGCAGTAGCAGGCTGAGCTATTCCTCTGAGCTGCTCCCAGTGAGTGAGTACATCTGCTGTTACTCCTGCTGCTGTTAATGGGTATGGACAGAAAAGAAAGGGCAGGTTAAAATCTGATTTGAGTTTAAGAAATTGATTGAAATTTCTGATACTCTTTACTCTTTAGGTTACGCTCCTGATGGAGGAGAGGCCCCTGCGAGGCCTGTCTCAGTAGCAGTGGTAGGCTGAGCTACTCCCAGTGGCCAGTATTTATAAGCAGCTGCTGTTACTGCTGCTGCTGTTACTGGGTGTGAGCAGATGGCTGCTGGAGGAGGAGTTGTGAGCAGTACAGAGCAGTACAGAGCAGTACAGCCCCTCTGTGTACTACTCCCTCTGCTTACACCTGCAAGGAGCTGCTCACTGACTCCACCACTAGACAGTACATAGAGCAGCCCACTCTGCCACCTGTTGCTGCTGCTACAACCCATAGCCTGCTGCTGCTGCTGTACTGAGTGAGTGACTGAGTGAGTTAGTGAGGAGTAACTCATGAGCAGCTTTATGAGCAGCTTACAGTGACATGGACTAGTTACTGCAGTAGGAGCAGTGTCCTGGACCTGTTCTGGGGAATACTGAGTTGTCAGTTCTGAGTTGTTGCTGCATTGGGATGGAAGTTTCCTTGTTAATTAGTATACATGTGGAGGAATTGCAGTGACTGCAGAAGTGGTACTACATAAGCAGTATAGCTCTAGATTCTGAAATTCTGAAGAGGTACAATGCAGAGTTATTGCATGGGATTCAAGTAGCATAAAGAATAAATAAAGGCGTTCAGACTATTAAAGTGATAGTACTAGCAGTGCAGCTTCACAATACTACAGAGGCACAGCACTGCTCTACCCTGACTTGCTGCATTGAGATTGCACTAATTTAGAACTGTGCTACAATGCAATTCTGTATCGGTACAATGCTGAGTTGTCAGTTCTGAGTTGTTTCAGTTGGATGGACGTTTCCCTTCCAGATTAAAGGAGTTCCAGGGACCACAGGAGTGCTTCTTTAGGCAGTGCAGCTGGGGTCTACAGTGCAATGCTGGAGAGGGAAAATGCTAAAGGTTTGCACTGGAAAGGAGATCCCTAATTGTATACAAGAAACCCAACTAGTTCTACATATATGCATTTAACAGCACAGCTCAAGAGTACAATCCTGGACATCACTTGGTAATTCTGAATTGCTGCAGTAGAGTACAACAAACTATTCTGATTAGGGGTGCCTCAGGACTGCAATAGTGGAACTTTAAAGAGTACAGGATTGAATGATGGAATTATGAGTATTTGCTCTGAATTTTTGCACCGGGGAGAAGCGCACAGCGAACTGTTCTGCAGGACCATAATAGTGGGACTACAGAGAGTATGGGAGATCAGGCCTATGAATACAAGGACGTAGGACTACTAAAGGCTTATGATGAAAGAAGGGAGCCTGCAATGATACACTGGAGTGCTATGGAGTATAAAGGCTTCTAACTGAATCCATCTATGTGCAAAAAGCTAAATAATAGAAATCTGAAAAGCATGGTGACTTTAATGAATAAATGTAAAGAAGCAGAATCAAGGGTAGCTTTTGATGGCCTGGAGCAATTGTATTAGAGCAATCCAAAACCGAACATTATAGTGAATTAGTAGACGGGATGTAAGTTGGTGTTACTTTTTTATAACAGTACATAGGGGAGCAGGCCTACATATAGAAGGTGGTACAATTGGCAAGCTCTGCAGACAGAAAAGAGACTTGGCCAACTCAGAGAGCAGGCATATAGCTGAAGGGGACCACTTTTAGTGACCCGAGGTGTTATTAGCCGTGGCTGAGGCCCAGTAGTTATGGGACCTACTGGAACGTTTTTCTAGGGAAGACATACACTAAACTATGCCGATATTGAAAAGGCTGAGAGCAAAATAGCAGAGGAGGCAGTGGTGATACAGACCTATTACAATTATAATCTTTTTCATTACAATCATCAGTTCAATTTTGTGTTGATACCCACTAAGTGTGTATGTTGTAAGCTTGGAGAACAGGAGAGAGTAGTTCAAGAAGTGTGCAACTGCTGCATGCATAGCTGAATCAATTTTCATTCAAATAGGAATAATATCAACCAGGATTTAGACGCCTTTTTAAAGTGATGTCTCAGGGCAGTATAATTCGTACATGGAGATATAAAGAATAAAAGCCACAAACAGTCCAGCAGTCTAAAGTGCAGATTAGGTGGCCATACAGATCTATGAAGCATCTAGCTATATAGCAGCTCAGTGCAATGCTGTACGAATGATAGAACCTTAGGCACTCTCATGCTGAAAAGAAAACAACTTTTGATGTGACTTTCATCTATTAAAGAAGTGTGCTGACCTTAGAAGAAGAGAACAGAGCAAAAAAAAAAAGAAAAAAGCAAGAACCCTTTCATAGACAAAACACCTCAACAGAAAGTCCTGCTGGAATGAAAGTTCATCCGTAAAATAGAAATATGGGCTAAAGGGTCAAAATAGAAGCTATATAAGGGTGCACAGATGCTCCCCCTAGTGGAGACCTCTACAAAGGGACAGAATGTGAGCGTCCTGTCTCTACATCCGTACCTCAGCATATGCCGCATTCCCACCTAAAAAGTCGGTTTCCGTGAACTCTGCCCAAAAGTCGGCTCTTATGAAGGTCTTGACAGGCACTAGGTTTGTAGAGGCCTTACTTTAGTCATTCCTCATTTGAATAAAGAGGTTGGTGCACAGAAGCAATATCGTATCGCGATTTGGAGATCTGGCCGTCCCTATGGTACCATAAATGATCAATATTTCCTGTTTAATTACTCAGCCTCTGAAGAGGCAACTACCTATGGTATGTGTGTGTAGTAAAGATTTTCTAGGCAATAAAACTGGTCTCTAATAAGTGCCTCCTAAGTACCTAGGTTATTGAAATACTTAAACAGTCACTGGTTTCCCAGTTTCACTGGTCACCACCGTAGTGCAAACTTTGAGTGCAGAGTCAGCATAATAAATTGAAAAAAGCAACAATTGCCTTATTCAATCCTTAATCACTTAATTGAATAAGCACTTAATGGAGAGCATTTAAGAGAAAGGAAAAGAACCCAAATACAATATCTACTCTACACTCAAAAACAAGAGAAATCAAAGCATCAATGCATCACTTTGCTGACTTGTATTAGCAGCGAAGGGCCACTTAGCGCCGTGTTAATCCGTGCAGGATTAGTGACTTGTTGATATAGAGGATTATGTGGATTAGTACTACACAGGAGCAGCAGAAGTAGAAGCAGTAGGATTTATCAGGCCCCTGTAGGGGTGGGGTGGAGGTCAGGAAGCCCTGAGTGAGCTGCTCTGTGTACAGGGGTGCTGGAGGATGTCTGTACCTGATCCCCTTATACACACAGAGTGTCTTCTTCATCATTATCATCATGGGGTCCACCAACAAGGATAACAAACTTAAAGTCACGGTCAGTGTTATTTATTTGTTTTAACAAATTCAAAGTCATGTTAAGTATCCTTGTGTTATATGGTGTTGTCTATACTGAAACTGAATGATAAATTAGCAGAAATAATTTAATGTTTTTTAGGGGTAATTTGATTTCTAGAACCGGGAAGTGGGAGGGGGTGTAGTTTGTGTGAGGCCTAATGCAAGATAAAAAGGACAGAAATAAAATAGAAACATCTCTCCCATTACCATTGAAACCATTGCTCGAATACAAAGAAGCTCTTACTAATTAAACAACCTGCTATAGATGTTAAAGGTGGTCAGCGCGGCTCTAGATGATCAATACCGCATGACGTGGTGTAATTCATATACTGGATCACACTGCATTATAGGTGCCCTCCATTAAATTGTGGCATCAGATGCTTAGAATGGATGAGGGGGCATCAGGAGGCCATTTCTTAACACACTACGACTGCTGTCCTTTAAATCGTAGTGAGAACCTAATAATTTGGCCATAACAGTACCATGCACTAGTAGTCCCTAATGATTGCACCAGTACGACTGCCCTACTAAACCTTATGTAATTACTGCATAGCTGCTAATCGTAGTAAGCAGTCGTAGGGCAGTTCCTACGATAGCCTGGCTTATTCTTGGCATTTTAAAATCACAGTGGCTGTGTGCAGTCGCAGTACATTGACAAATGGCCTCAAGGGGGCATAGGAAGTGTTGTGGCAGATCATAGTCCAAGCAATAGTGTTGATCTAGTAGAGTATGTATTGTCTATAGTGAATGCAAAGATAGATGTCACCATGGTTAGGAGTTTATCCAATTGCAAGTGTCTGCATCAACATCATCAGCCCAATAACAGCACCTATGGCATCACTTTATCGTACCCTTTGGTTGAGAATGGTGTCCACAACTTCTAGAGATTCTCATACGCATATGCCGAAAACATACAGAATGTCCCAGAAGCAGGGCAGAAATGTACAAAATGTTCCAGAAGTGAATCACCTGCTGTGACTGGTCTGTGACAGCACTGCCGCAGGGGACATGTGACATCTGACAAGATTCAAATGTCATCGGCAACTGTCGACTGCTCTTACATGTCCTGTTGCACATTGACTTTTGCAGGGAGACTCTCCATGGCGAATCCTATATTTTGGTACAAATCAAATGAAATATTGGTGAGGCTGCTCACTGAGCATTTCATCGCAAACCAATTAGGTGCTTCAATCTGTCATGGAGAGTTAGTGTAACCATGGTAATTTACTCAAAAGGTTGCATTCATGTATTGATCCCATTGGTGATCGATGATGGATGAATGAACTGCTAGCACTCTTGAACCTAAGGGCCATTTTCCACCACCCGATATGGCTCCTCTAACGGCCGCTATACCCATAGTAGATGCTATTTTCGGCCGACAGAGACCATGCCTCACCATTGAACCCTATGGCAGCCCTGTCAGCCGAGGTGGTTGTGTGGGGCAGCTATCGGCCGATAGAGCACTCATGTCGGGTGGTGGAAAATGGCCCTAAGACTCAAGTGTTGATGAGCCTGATGGCCACACTTGAACCCTCCAAGAGTGCAATACCAAACATGGTCGGAGTGATGAATGAATGTGGATTTGATTAAGTTTAACAAGCCACTGAGAGAAATGATAAGCTGTAAGCTACAGTACTTAGTCAGTAGCCAACTAGGACTCTGAAATGGACTATAGGTCCTGGCTCATGAGCAAGGTTTTGTGTTGTGTACCAGTATCCCTTTTATCTCATACAACTATTTTGCAGCCATCACCTTTCTGAGGGAAGCAGGAGAATGAAAAAGCAGTTTTAGCCAAAGTTTTAATATTTAATTTAGTGAATTGAGACCAGAATGTTTTTTGTTAATACCGCCCACAGATAAAGTCTTGATCCAGGATAAAGGCGCAAAGCGACACCGTGTGGACAGGCTGTATTAATGTGTGGTCACGTTCTCTGTAACAGAGACAGGATCTGTTACTAAAGGCTGTAACTCTTTAATTACAGAATTGACAACGATCTTCTTCACATCGAGATTGTCTGTTGTTCTATAATGCACGAATGCATCTGAGTCAAGACAGACAGTCAAGATGTGAAGAAGGATTTGTCTATTGTCTTTATAAAACGTTTTACATTTCATTCCAATCAATCAAGTACCCAATCAATGTATATCTAGAGGAATTAAAGGTACCTGACTGGTTTACAACTATGGTGACCTTGCTCAGCCGTGCACTGTATTCCTATAATGCACTCAAGGTCACTTCTATCATGCAGCAGAGCACTGCGAGCCATTTTATAAATAGCGCTAATGCAGGATTGCATCAATGCCATTGGTTGACATGATGCACTGATGAAGTGCTGATAAGACTGCTCGCCAGACTTCTTTGGTGCATCTTGTTGAGGCCGATGCTCTGGGACCGTATCAGTCCATGATGAATGAGAGCAGCCCCAGTAAGGAACCCACCGGGCTGCTCTCATGCATCATGACGACCCTAGGGTGTTGAGAGCAGCCCCAGTAAGGAACCCACCGGGGCTGCTCTCATGCATCATGACGACCCTGGGGTGATGAGAGCAGCCCCAGTAAGGAACCCACCGGGGCTGCTCTCATGCATCATGACGACCCTGGGGTGATGCGTCAATGCATAAGAGGCCCCTAAATTGCTTTAGCATTTGAATACTGCTTTCAGGGTTGTTGGCATGATGTGTACATTGTGTGCTGACGGGTCTAATAACGGTGGTACATTGGTAACTCATGCATTGATGCATTAGGCTGCTGCTTCAAAACTGCATCATGTGGTAGGCATGATGCACACATGAATAGCCCTTATGTCTACACTCACCATGATTGCCTCCATTCATCAGGAGGACCAATGGTTTTGATGTATTAATTCACTCTGCAAACATTTATAGCCAAGGCATAGAAAAAAATGCATCTCAAGTTCAACATTGTTGCAAAGTTTATACCAGTCTGCTAGACAAGGCTTGATTGAATAGTTCCTTTTTTTCTTTTAGCAGGGACGGATTAGAAAACGTTGTAATTGGCTCTAAATCTGCCAAAAAAAAAATCTAATTTGCTTTTGGAAATTGCACAGTTATGTTACCTAGGACCTTGGAAAACCTCTACATCAGAGAATTGTTTATAGGACAAACTGATTAGTTTATCTACAATAATTAGTCTATTCATCCGCACTCCATTGCACTGATACTTTGAAGGGTAGATCTGGAGGGTCTTGCTCCTATGCTAAATAGAGCTGGGAGTAGAAGAAGTTAAGCAAAACATCCACTCACAATATGAGTATGAAACGGCTTTGCTTGAGAATTGTGTGTGCTGCACTATGAGATACCTACTTTTGTCACACACTCTTTTCAGTGCTCTTATGCTGACCACGTGTATGCACCACAAAAAGGTTAGGACTACAAAGAAAGGGACTGCTGCTGATGAGGCACTTTTTAGGCAAAACTACCTTTTCCCATAGCAGCAACACCCCCTGAGGCCGAAAATCAACACTGGCTACAAGCATCACCACGGTTGCATCAAAACATCATGACAACCAATATTCATTGTGCCCAACTGGTTATTAACATTTGTGATGATTGAGACACTTCTCAAAGTGTCCTTGTTTGATATGCAAGGTCAGCACTCTGTAACTTCTCTTTGAAGTGACTTTGACTTTCTTGCAGATACGATTTGTTCAGTTTGTTATTATCCTTGATGGTAACATCCGTGTTCATGGTTTAAGATAAATTCATACATGATGGTGTTGAAAAGTCTTTATGGATATGTGGATACTTATTCCCTTCAAGGCAACAATTGCAGCATTTGCAATGTTACTTTAGAACTCAGTTTTGTAACTATAGGAGCAATAAAAATTCAATGATGCTTACAAACACCCTAGAGATATCTTCCTCTGTTACCGTAGTACTCCATGTATGATATGACTCCCAATTGAGAGTCAGAAATGGTATGGCCAAGGAGCAAGTAAGCACTATCATAGCACGGTTGTTGATGCAAGTGCCAAATCAACAACAGTCTTAATTATGCTCTATGGCTAGAGTTGTTCTCTCAGTAGATAAATATGCTATACCTGCCGTCAGATAAATACCTCTAAGTGCCAACGGGAACGTCATACTCATATTAGCAAGAAGCGACCACATGCATTTTACCAGGCTGCTTACAGTCACCGCCGCTTGTCTATAGATCCTCTTAGAGTCACCCTTAGAGCTGCTCATAGGCTCCCTTAGTGCAATGAGCTGCTCCCCTCTGTGAGTGGTTATATAGGCTCAATTTGCCCTTTTCGGGCCGCTAATGCATTAATGCATCATTCCCATTGATCAGCATGATGCCTGCAAGTAGACCTGGTGAGTAAAATGCCAGCGCTACATTAAAGCATAATGCCGACCCTGCAAAGTTGATACAGTCACAGGAGTGTCGGCATGATGCGCGAATAAAATGCTGACAGGCATACACGCCATGATGCACTCATGATTCATTGATGTATCAAGTCCATTGCTTGACATAATGCACCACTGTAGCGCTGGCAAGTATGATTACTGTGGCGCTGCCTGGTGTGTACTGGATGGACTAGTCGGCTTCTCGCAAAGCGAGCCAGTACCGAAATAGTTCATTGTATTTTGGCCATTTTGAGAGAATTTATACTTCAAATCATCCATTGGAGCTTGGTAGGAGTAATTAAAATATATTTTATTTGTTGTATTAACTATAGAAAGCTTCACATGCTCTATAACATGTGTAAATGGAGTGTTTTTCTCAGTGGAGCAGACGGCAAGTTGACAAACACAAACACAATATGGCGGGGGTCTCCCTTCTCCTCTGCTTGGACTCACAACAGAAATCAATGGATTCTATAAGTTTTAAAGATAGATAAAGATAATTATTGGTGAAAACCATGCTATAAACGCAATGTGTGATGATTAGACTTGAACTCATGCATTTTAGGTGTTTGATAGAGCACTCTGCTATCAGCCCCTAAAAGGCATGAGTTCAAGTCTAATCATCATATATATTACATTCTTATGTAGTAATGTAACTATGACAACACATAGAGGTACAAACTGATACAGTGGAAGAAGCAGGGCCTGGGAAGCAACAGAAAAAAAAGAGAAAAAGATAGCTACATGGAAAGGGAGAGAGAGCTGACATATATGCATGTTGAATGAACATTGCTGTTGAATCAACATTGAATTTGGAACAATGCATTAATATGTCAACTGTTGATCTGATGGTTGTCAAAGATTGCCTTTAAAAATTTTGAAGGTAACATATTCCCCCATGTTGTCAAAGAAAGAGAAAAACGACATATAATATTCCATCTATAGCTCGCTATATGTCAGTTGTGAGAAGATGGTCTTCCTCACACTACAGTAATTGGTGACCACCCATACTTTGTATGTATACACAGTCCACTGCCCAAAACTATGAGTGTTCACGGCAGGGGTGTGTTCAGTTGGCACCCTACACACCTCTCTATGTACTGCTCACAGGTTTTACTTGTTTCAGCTAGTAGCTCAGTGACCTTCTGCTCATAGACACTCGCTACCTGCTCATTACCTGCTCCCTTCTGTAATGACTCATTTATGTGTTGTGGTCTCAAATAAGCTCCAGTCTGAAATAACTGCAAGCACTAAAATACTGAAGTGAAGCCAAATAGTTTTCCTCTGGCCTTTAGCGTGTGAACTGGTGAATAATGAAGTATTTGTCCCAAGCTGAAAGAGCGCAATGGGTTAAAGCAAATGTTCCTTTGAATATTCAAGAGTTTACTTTTATTGGAACATTAGACTTGACCAAATACTACTCTGCTCGTTATATTGAGGTAGTCCAATAAGCTTTCTACCAGTACTGAGTGTTATTATTTTTAACAAATATTGAAGGCCTCTAGTGAATGTATCTACTGTAAATCTATCCACATAGGACAGGAGGCCATTTCTGAACACACTACGACTGCTGTCCTTCAGGTCATAGTGAGAAGCCTTGAGTTAATGCCATTACAGTATTATGCATTAGTAACCACTAATGCCTGCACCAGTACGACTGCTCTACCAAACCTTATGTAATTACTGCATAGGTGCTGATCATACAGAGCAGTCGTAGGGTCTTACCTACGACAGCCTGGCTAATTCTTGGCAGTTTTAAATCGTAGTAGATGTGTGTAGTCATAGTACATTAAGAAATGGCCTCCAGAATGGTCTGAGTACTGATCCAATCCCAGTTTGCTTCTTATCAAGGAGGAGGAGAGGGACAGGAGTTGAAATGAAAGGCTACTCAATTGACTGCATTATGTTTAATGTCTTATTTGTGTGTAAGGAACTGGTCCAAAATTCGAATCATCGCCTGACCAACATAACTTGCATAATAATTTTTAGATGTGATGGCATAGAAGATGTTGGCCATTAGACAGCTCACTGCCATTAACATCCTAAAATTTCTTCTGGTGGCTATCAAGTTGATGCAAACAAGTTTTGGGCATTAGCTGCGGCCTCTGGGTCAGCTGCATGGGAAGCCCCATATGTAGCAGTCTAGCTTGGTTGGTTTATTGGTTGATGCCCTGACCAATTCATCAGCCAAGTAGAACCATCTGCTGTCAGACTTTTCCATTCAGGTTAGCGCCTTTTTGAGAGAATTGATGTTTTCGTTGTTCACAAAAAAACCAGACGAGTTGATTTCAATAAAACTCAAGATTACACATAAGGTACATAAAATGATCAGATCTTCAAATGTTGTCATGGTAACCAGGTCACATAACAAAATTGATCAGAGTTCAGAGGTCATAAGTCAAAGGTCATATTTGGGGTAACCAAAAAATGATCTGTTTTTGGTTGACTAAGTACATCATGTTGGCTTATGTTTCTCACATATTATAATCGATGTAGGACATTGAATTATTAACAACTTGTGAACGATAACAAGTATGTATAAATACTCCTGGTAACATTAATAATTATAACATTTTGAAGGATTTTAAAACATTTCCAACTCCCTAACATTGTAAAAACATATTTTCCGTCTTTTTGAGAGAATGGTCTTTCTGATTCAGGAAGGACCAAATACCTCAGGTTAATCAACTCACTGTTTTGACCATTTTAAACCTTAACAATGATCTAATTTTCAAGCTATAAAAGCCAAAATATAGCCCAAGATCCAAAGATTACAACAGGCTACTCAGATCTGCAGGTTTGCATATTGTCTGTGCACTATGGTCTATATGGCAGCACTGACTCCAACCTCAGAGTCATTGCTGCTAGCAGTGTGTAGTAGTACACTGACCCTGCAGTAGCCATTACTTTTGATCCTGCTGTGCTTGGCCAAGATTCCAGTCACCCCTCCACCAACCAACGCATTCACAGACACCCTGTAGTAGGTAAGGATGAATGGGACAGCTCTAATTGCTCCAGGGCTGCGTCTGTGGTAGATAAGAACTAACAGCCTGTCCTGTTAGATCCTACACATCTCATGGTGCCAGCAGCTACACCTTCCATGATCAGGGGTAGGCTGATGTAAAGTAGCGCTGATGTAAAGTAGGGTCTGGAAGGTAGAATAGCCACTTTAGATGTCATTGGCCCTTTAGTTTAACTCCCTATACTGCATACAGTAGTGGCCTGTTTAAGCGTGCCTGTACTTAAAGAGTTCAACACCACTGTATACCAAGCCCGTATTCAAGAGCGGCGCTTATTCAAGACTTAATCTATAGTAGATATTTATCAACTTTAAGACCACCGTATATCTGGCACTTTTTCAAGACCGGCTCAAAGACAGAACACTATTGTATGCAGTACAATAGTACTACATGTAATGTGAAATACAGGGATTTAAGGGTTAGTACCTCCATCAATACTTAATTAAACCACGGTGGTGGATCAGGGATTTTGAAAAAGAGGGATACTCTCTAAAAGGAGGTGGCACCCCCTCCCCAGTTTTATTTTTTTGCCGCGTCGCGGCCGGGAGCGCAGCAATCGTAGCAACTTCATTATGTTTTCGTTTGTCAGTGATGTCACAGTCTCCTTGTGATGCAATTTGTGACATCATACGTTGGCCGTGACGTCACACATCAGCCACAGAGTGGCAACTCCTATCTGTGGTCCTTGCCACATTTTCCTTTTTTCCTTTTCTTTTTAAGATAAATTGGTGATAGAAGTGCATAAAACCCCCAAGAACTACAGGCAAAAGAGGAGGGGGAGGGAGTTACCCTCTTGGTCCCACAACAAAGTCTGTCTCAATTTTTTCAATGATGGTGGGTGGTATAGGAGCTGCTAGAATCTAGAACAGTGGGCGGATGGCCATGAGATGTTGACAAGTCTGTCATGAGTAAATTGATAGCAAAGACTTGTAAGAAAGTGTATGTAGGGGCACTTGTCTCTAAAGTTTTTTAGAGAGGAAACATGGTAAAACACATTAAATTAGGGGCTCTGCCACCAACCCCCCTTTTCTTTTTAAATCTATATTTGTTCTGTGCTCTGGCCTTCAAAAAGATCAGATACTAATTTCTTTTTTATCGCTCTCAATCAGACTGCACACGACCTTGACCTTCCCATCCGCCCGCTATTCTAGATTCTATGGATTCGGGTGGTATTTTTGTGTACGTGCATAATCTGCTCAGCATAACACCCTTGTGTCGCTCCACATAAGTACTATATGTTTTCATATGATGCGGAGCCGAGCAGGAGTACACCTTCTATGTGAGTGAATCCATGAAGGAGTGGCCAACCTTTTATCATTTCATGAAGATAATCCATGTCAGTTTGTAACTTCAACTAAGACAAACCCTGCACATATTACGAATTACAAAGGGTGACCCTTTATAGATGGGAAATGGCGCAATCTATAGACAAAACAGGGAAGCTTGTGAGGCAGTTGTGAAAAAGAAATTGCAATTTGCTTTTACAATGATAGTACATTCTGCACATTTTCATAACCAGGTGTTCATGAAGACTTCCTGTCATGCAAAGTCCTTTTTGTCATGACAATGTTGTGTTACCATAGCAACAGCCTCTTACTCTTAAAAACATTACTTTTTCATAACAACATCTTAGTATTCATGCCATCGCTCATCCATCCTAGTTGCTCAGGAAACATTTTTAATGCTACAGTCTCCTTAATCCTCAAAAGGCCGCTTAATCCTCTAAATCTCCATTGGTCGTCAGGATGCATGAATGCAGCCCTGGCAAGTTACTTGCGATGGTCTAATTCAAGCATCATGCTGGCCCTGCAGGATTGATTCACACACGCAGGGCCGGCATAATGATCCAATGAAGTCCTGCCGAGCTGTGTCACCAGCACTTCATTGGTGCATCATGACGACCGATGGTCATGATGCACTTACGGACTGCATCACCGGCCCTTATAGAATTAAAGCAATGTAGTGTTTGGCACATTATCTAATGGAGGTATTCTCACCTTAGTAAATAGTATTACAGGACTCCTGTAGGGAATATCAATTAGTATGTATTGCGCTATGTGTTTTCTCTTCTGCTTCTTACCAATTTTCCTTCTGCTATAAAGTCTGATATATCGGGGATACAACACAGCATGCTCTGGTGCTGATCCTAACTAGAGAAATAATACAAAAAATACAGGATGCGACTTATATGCAGGGGTTATATGAAGATAATAGTAAGGTGTTGGAACCTCATCAAGTGTGGCTCTTAATACTCTGCCAAAGTCAGGATGTGGCTTATACACTGAACGTGCTTAGACTATGTGACACAGTGTGACAGAGGGACCCCAGGTCAGGGCAATGTACTAGATCCACTCTTCTGAGTTGGGCCAATGATCTCCCTTTTTCTTTCAAAATTATTTTTGCTGTATTTCACCGGATTGCTGTGGTGACATAGAGCAAAACGTTGCTATCCCCAATGAGCTGCACTTGGCCAATTAGAGATTTAAAATCAGGGATTTCTTGCCGTTCAAAGCTGAGTAAGTCCCACTATCCTCTATGCCTTATGCTCTCCAAATAGTTGTTCTTTCTGTCTGATTTTGGCTCAATTGTTGATACTGAACCACTAGGTGGTGTATCCCATTTTATACCACGATTTCGGAACTTCCGGTGGGTTTATATGCAGTTTAGCCGTGCATTATTCTGCATATACCCCCCATGTGCATTTTTGAAATTTTTGGTATATACTTTTTCGGGGTCAAGTTGGACTATTTTGGGAGACGCTGGCGGACATAGAAATTTAGTCTCGCCATTGTTTCAATGTGAAAAATCGTCCCAACTCGTATGAGGATTGAACCCCGGCCGCAGTGGTGGTAGGCGAAGGCCTTAGCCATTGCGCTACACTGAACGGTGATGAAATCAAATGCGAATATAAATAAGACCTTGACCAGAGAGGTACCGCATGTTCACACTCACTTTTCGTATGGAATCCAACCTTTTCATGTTATAATATTGAAATCCCAAGAAGTTTTCGATCCATAGACGAGGAATGCGTGCTAATTTTCTCCATTTTCTTCGATATAAATAAGAATCCATTGATTTTCCAAACGGGTCCAAAATTGTCAGCGTCTTTCTTGTACGGCGAGCAGTTGACCTATATCTACATCCGGGCCACTGACACACTTTCGCCGGACAAGGAGGCGGTTGGGAATGGCCGGAGCGCGACTCACCTACATTGGGAAAATCAATGGATTCTCCTTTATTTTGAATATATTGGACATATCAAGCATGGAGTACTCATCTAGAATGTCTAAGGATATGTATGTTTTAATTTGAAAACGTGTCATGGTTCGATTCCATACGAAAAGTGACTGTATACACAGCGGTACCTCTCCCGGCAAGGAACAAAAACAATGGCTTCGCGCAGAGCGGACACGGGCCGTGTCGCTTGCACTTACAAAATGTCTTCTCCTGCCTATATTCTTTGGATTTCAGGTAAGAAATTGATACAAAATGGAGGAAATGGTGGTATAAACCTATTAGGTCATGGATATGGGGGCCCCACTGGCTGTATATGCTGTATATACAGCCCTAGGGCCCCCATATCCATGATCTATTAGCTTAATAATTACCCCCAATACCCAGTGGTGACTACAGGATTAGTATATATATATATGTATATATATATATGCATATATATATATATATATATATATATATACCACTGGTACAGACATAACTGTTATACCGTAAACTCCATGTATAAGTTACACTTATCACATAGACCACACCCCTATTTTCTGAAAAAGTGCTAAGATGTGCCTAAGAAATTTTTGATTTAGCACCATATCTATAGTGACCAAACTTGGTTCAATGATACTACAGAGACTACGCTCCTCGCAGGGGTCTCAAATCAGCACCATTGTCAAATAAGCATGGGGTACAAGGGGGTTCAAATTAGTCTTAAGCAGTATTCAAATAAGTGCAGTACAATAGTATTGAAACTAATGAATCATCCCAACTGCTTGGCAAAATGCACCAATGAAGTGGAGGTGAGTCTGTGCCACTACATTACTATATATAGATCTTGGTATGGCTTACATACTAAGTTTTATACTAGAAGTTTTATGACAGTCATGTTGTGGGAGGGGGGGGGGAAACAGGTGTGTTCTGACACAATGCCTCTATAGATGTTTCTGTGCCACTCCACTCTCTACTTCTCTCTTTATTCTGACTGGGTACACATGATATAAATAATTGATGCTATGAACATTTTGGAAATGGGCTGGGAGAGGGTAGCCGGCTTTACAAGCCCTTTATATAGGGTTGAAAAAGAAATCCCCTACAAACACGTAAACAGGGCAAAACTGATGCAATGTTGGCATCAATATGTTTGTACCTCGTATCACACTACCTCTGTAGCCATACAACACTACCCCCGGTGAGTTACCAAATGTGAGAAACCACAGATCAGTAAAACAACACTTTTGAAACAATGGTGTTGAAATAACAGGGGAATCCTTGTCCCAAAATTTCCAGAAATCAGTGGTTCTTTTCACAGAGATTCCTTGTACATTTGTGTACCACCACATTACCACCTAGGGCTTCATGTAAAAAGAATGCTGGTTAAATGCTATTCAATTATGGTGGTTCACTGTTCAGTTTTACAAGCATCCCTTGTAGAGTGTATCGTTATTGTTTACAGTGTGCCGGCGAAACTGATTGGCAAGAAATAAAGAAAAACATCTTTGCACTTTCCAGTGCTTTTTTCAAGCATAGACAGTCTAATGATAGTGCCTCAGGGTACTGCTGGATATACCAGTGAACCGATTGCCAACAATATTATACCACAGATACAGTGCTATAAGGGCACAATGCGGCATTTCCAATGCTATTGACTCAGGAATGTCACATCTCTGTCGAGCATGTCTATTTCTGACACATTGGGTGCCATAGCCTTCCCAGCCTTTTCAGATCCCAGCATGCCTTAGCCAACTACTTCCTGTGCTGGAGTACATTCAGAACATAGTATGGTTACATACAACATTGCATTGAGTAACACAAACATCTGTCTTCACTGTAGGGGGACTTAATTCAATGAGGAGAAAAACACTGTACTACACACTTTGGCAGACACAGTAATAGGGTATTGGATATAACCCTTTTCAGATTTGGTTCAATAGTGTAAGTTACAACTTTTATGTTTAACTTGCTCTAACTTTTATTCTACCCTGTATGACAGGCTCCAATGCCAGCAGATTATAGGATTGGGTAGAGCTGTCATAGCACTCCAGGCACTAATCGGGGCCGTCTCAGTATGCTTTGAAGCAATCCGGTTTAGGATATTTTGAAATGTTGTGTATTTCCATTAAGGTTGTCCCTACAAATTCCACACCTTTTAGGTTCATTGTTCTCCTGGGGTTATTTTCCAGTCCTGCAAAACCCTTTTGTCACCAAGATGACTCCCCGGACATTATTGGGTTTTTTCCCTGAAAAAAAGTACCCTTCAGTGGAAGAAACCATCATATTGGCCTTGACCGCTGCATCCATTGTACTTATTTAGATAAAATTGGGCAGAAGGGAAAGGAGGAAGAGTTTGCTTGCTCGCCAAAGGGCTTATTTAAAAACTTTTGACAACATAAGCCTCAAATTGTCATGGAAATCACTAGGTGTAGACCATAGTGACCAGCATTAGTGTATGCAGGTCTATGACTACTCTACCAAATCCTGTGTGCAGATTACATAGCTACATAACTCTGGGAAGAATCTCTGGTGACAGGTTGCAACTCCAGTAAAATAGCTAAATCGCCGGGGAATAGTCAGAAAGTCAGAAATAAACCCAGGAACTGCATTGATGCATTATTACAACAAAAACGTATATGATCCCCTTAGTGTAACTGCACTTTTGTTGTAGGATAGTTTTTGCAGAAGAGTGTTCCAGCTACTATAGAACAAAGTATAACATCGGGGGCCTTGGATAAACATATCATAGACATAGCTTCATTACTTTCAAAGTAGGTAGATAAGGGTCAATAGATGAAACAGAAGAACACTCTATCTTGCCAAAATGTCAGACACAACCTTCTTGCACTAAGGCAATGATACATGACCATTATGTTAGATGATAAACACTGAGCAAACAGAGATCTAGGACCCCGTGTACAGGGATGTGGGGTGGTTGTGTGCTCAGCTTGTTAATCTATACTCTGTGTTTTATTAGGATAACAATAGAAGGATTAAAGGGATGCCTTGAGGGCCTATCAATCTACACATTACCACATACTACACTGCAAAAATGGTGTTAAGATCCTAAACACAATTCTAATCATATTCTTGCAACGTTTTTGTAATCACATTAATTTCCTAAACATGTTTAGCTGAACAATGTGTGTAGCTCAGGTGTTTAGAAATGTAGATGTTTAGGTTAAAACTTTTGTGTTTAGATATATGATTTTTTTGTATTTAGGTGTTTATGAATTTTTGTGTTTAGATGTTTAAATGATTTGATGGAGAGTTAAGGTTTGCAGACATGTATGCATTAAAAAACAGAGATATATGTATATTTTTTCTCACTTACTGGGGGGGGGGCATCAGCAGGTATTTACTTATCAAAGTCTCCAGAGATGTCAGCCACAGCTATATATGTTTACATATATTACACACTGTATCAGAATGAGAGACTTGAGAAAGTACAACAGCTTGGCAGGAAGGACATTGCCTTATCTATTCCAGAATAACATCAAATAGGTGTCAGTCATGGAGTTTATTGATTATTTTATGGTAATGATGGTGGCATGAGGTGAATCTAGTCAATTTTCTATTGCCCTTTCTATTCACATGAAATTCTATGAAATGAAACCATGATAAACATGGGATTTGGGGACATTTGTCACAACAGTTGATTATAACTGTGTGCAGATAGTCCAGTCAAAGGTAGTGCTGGTGTGGATTCAACATCCAAGTATCTAAACATATTGATGTTTAAATCTAAACACCTATTATTCAACTGTCTCAACTCTAAACATCTAAACATGTTTAGCGTAAATGTTTATGTAGTTAGAATAAAAGTGTTCATTTCCTAAATGTGTAGTCGATGAGACACCTAACTGACCTATATGTTTAGGTTTTAAACGTGTTTAGACCTAAACATGTTTAAAATCTAAACACCATTTTTGCAGTGTACAGCCACACCAACCCATTAACCCTTTAATGTCTGCTTATGCATTACTGCCAGGATTGGTCAGGATGACACATGAATACAGCACTATCTAAGGTTAGATCTGTGCATCGTGCTGACCTCATCGGGTTGATACAGTTCCCAATGGTTGGTTTGATGCAATATTGAAGTGCTGGTGATGAGACTCACCAGCCGTGGTGCATCATGCCTAACTGGTTTGATACACTCCAAGACGGTCAGCAAGTAACTCGCCAAGACTACATTCAAACATCATGCTGACCCTACAGGGTTGATATACAACCCGGAGGGTCGTCATGATTTAACGTATAACCTCGTCTCATTGTTAGCAAAGCACACAGAGTGAATAAATACCCCATCCTATGGGACTACAGTTACACAGCTGACAAACTCAAGTTAGGAGAGGGGCAGAGACATCTTTAAAATAGATTCATGTGGGTAGGGAAGACAAGGTAAACTCCCTGCTTAGTGCAAGGATCCAGGTTCAAAAGAAATTTAGAGGAAATTTCCTGGTTGTGACCATTTTTCTCAAGATATGACTCAACACTTATTTCTGTTCATGCCTAGCGACTTGTGGAGTTGACCTCAATATCTGTGTCTATTACATTGTGCACATTATACACAGGGCTATGGTGTATTAAGTCAGTGGTCAATATGTAAAAACCTTGTTGTTAATGATGAATCATTATGTTTAACATCTTTGTTGTGTCTGAGGAGCCAATTCATAACTCAATTCATAGTCTGACCAGCATACTGTGCTCCATAATGATTACATGTTATAGCATAGATTATTTTAGCTGTTAGGATGTTGAAGTTTCTGGTGGTGGCTGTCAATTTGAGACAAACAAGTTCTGGGAATTAGCTACAGCATTAGGGTCAGTTGCTTTGGAAGGCCATAAGTATTAGACTGGCTTGGGTGGTTTATTGGTTGATGCTCAGGAGGGTGTTGCTCCTATAGTAAAAGGAAGAGCTGGCTAAAAATGCCCTTATTTCCAGTCTTTTCTTTTCATGTATCTATGACTTGTCCCTTTTGTTGCTCGCAAGTGGTCATTCAAGTACGGTGCTAAAAAAGGGGATTTGATTAGGTACCTAGTTGGGAGAAGTCAGTCAGTTTAATATACTATAGAATGTGTGACATAAGTAGGTACCTGATAGTGCAACTCTCTCTGTTTTAAACAAGACAGGTGACTTTTCAGACTAATGTGGTGAGTGCAAGTTGAATGGTGAAGCAGAGCGTGACTTCTTTTCAAAAGAGGGTACCTACTGACAACTCTTTTTACCATAGGAGCAACACGCTCCTGACTAATTGATTGGCCAAGTGGAATCATCTACTGTTTCACAATCTGATTCAGCCTCTATGCTCCTTTTAAGGGAATAATCTTTCTAAATAACAGCGTTCATTAGAAAAAGTTTTGTGACCTATTCAAAATGACAAATATGCAAAGCTGTAAAATGATGCAGTCAGTCTATTCATAGAGTTTGTCTCCTCACATGTATTTTGGTCCTGCAGATCTTATAATTCTGCTGGCCAGGAATGTTTCTGGTGTTACCAAATAGGCCTACTTCAAAGTTATCCTTTTTCAAGGAGGAAATAATGAAAAGATAAGAATTAACCCTCATTAATTACAAAATGCGCCATAAAATTCTGAATGAAGGGAATTTTCTGATTGTTAAATAATACCTCCCGCTAGATAGGTATATGGTAGCACTGCCTCCTACATTACAGACATTGCTGCTAGCAGTATGTAGTAGTAGTAGACTGAGCCTGGAGTAGCCATTACTTTTGATCCTTCTGTGCTTTGCCCGGTGTCCAGTCCCTCCCCCAACCCACGCATACACCCACACTCTGTAGTAGATAGGGGTGAATGGGACAGCTCTAACTGCTCCAGTATCTGCTGTAGGGTCTGGAAGGCAGTATAGCCATTTTGGATGTCATTGACACTATAACACCCTATACTGCAAAAATATACACTAGTGGCCTCTATAAGTGTACTCATAGATTTCAACACCACTGTATACCCAGCCCTTGTTCAAGACATACTTGATAGTAGATATTTATCAACTTTAAGACCACCATATATCTGGCACTATTTCAAGACCACCTCAAAGACGGTACTACATGTAATGTGAAATACAATGAGTTAATACCTCCATACCTTTTCTAAGACCTTGCCTATAACATGGAGTTCCACATGGCCCAACAGCAGGTCCTATATTGTTCATTATCTATATACATGACCTGTTGAAGCAGGCAGGAAACTGTAATATAGTTCTTTATGCTGATGATGCTGTGATTTCCTCCACTGATCCAAAGGAGCTACAAGTTGCTTTAAAAAAGTTGTCAAGTTGATGTATTATGAACAGTCTTACAATGAATCAGAAAAAAAAACACAATGGATGTTCATTGGCCCACCACCGTCCATTCGTCCCAATTTCTATATTAGGGCAGTACAACTGGAAGAAGTACAAGCCTTCAAATATTTGGGTGTAATCTTAGATAATAACCTATCCCTCAAAAGATATTAGTACTTTATATGATAGGGTAAACTCCGAGGTTATATAGTTAGCCAGAATAAGAAAGTATACAGATCTTAATACTGCTCTGAATATCTATACCAGCACCATTCTCCCTCATTATGATTATTGTGATGTAATCTATGCTGATAACTGTAAAGACCAACTCAAAGACTTGCAGCTACTTCAAAACAAGGCGTTGAGAATAGTATATAGTCAGGCTTGGACCTAACCCAAGTATGACCACAAGACAAACTCATGATAGGGCCAATGTCAAAAGTCTTAGAGAGAAAAGGTATATTCACTTAATTACTATGCCTATGATCTAAAAATTAATGTTGATCTCATTGACAATAGGGTTTTACCAACCAGGCATTTCGACGGTACAAGGTACCATTACACTAGCATCAAACATCCTGTTTATGGTAAATCAGCCAAATTTAGGGCGATAAACTGCTAGAATAACCTTTGTGCAAAATACACTAGTATTCTGGAGAACAAATTATTCAAAAGCACAATTCAAAAAGATTTTCCAAATTGTTTTATTATACCAATTAATACAGACTGGTTCAGGTAAGTCTAGTAGCTGGTATTACCACTTCTAGACAATATTCTTATAATTTGCCACTATAGCAGCTGGTATTTACCACAGCTCATTGTGTCATCATCTATGTCTTCTCATACTGTATTGTATATGATATTATCACTGTTTTACTGTTTCTCCATATTTATGTCTTTGTCTTAATATTGCATTTTATATTCATTTTAAGGTATGACATGTGGTATTACCACAGTCATAATGGATAACTGACATTTACGCTTGAGATTGATATGGGCTTTTCTCCTATGATAAGAGTTTTTTTGGCAATGCGGTCATTACTACTATGACAGATGTTCATCCTATGCACAGTTACATACTTTTGTATTATATTTATCTTATTTTTTCAAAATACCATATAGTAAGTTGAGTTCTCCAGGCACAGTATTAGATCTCTTCCTCATGGTAATTTTCTTTTGCTTCCCTCTTTCTCTGTTCCTATGTTGATGTCATCATGCTAACAGCAATATATATACATATATATGTGGTTTTCTGGCACTGATCATGCCAAACCTGAGTGTACTGGAGTCTCTATGAGCTGTAGGAATTATACTTCAGGATGTAAAACATTACACTATGACATTATACTAAACCCCATCCACAATTTCAATCCCCCTTCATCCCTCACCCCTCCTCCCCTTCCTCAAGGCCACTAAGTGGTTTCACCAATACTATAATGTGAATGCCTGGAGTCTTAAACTTCTCTGATCTTTCTGATTTATCATGTGCGAACACAATTGTTAGAATTGAAGCTATTTTCTCTGCTTTATGGTCCACTGAAGATAATATTATTACTCGCCGCCATACCAATTGTCAATATAGGAGGCTGAAATGTGGGCCCAGATGGCAGAACGGCCAGACCGAATTCTGGTATTTACGTTTAGACTCAATAAAACCCTTTAAAAAACAAAAGAAAAACCACAGTGGTAGATCAAGGTTTTTTGAAAAGAGGCAATCATAGACAGTCTATACCCATAATGTTAGCATCCCAGGGTATTGCGAGCTATATGAGTGAATTGATTGCCAACAGCATAACACACATACAGTGTTATAAGGGTGCAATGCGGCATTTCCGCCACTATTGACACAGCAATGTGACATCTCTGTATGCCACATCTCACTCTGACACATTGGATGTTTTAGCCTTCCCGGCATGCCTTTCCAGTTCTCAGCAAGCCTTAGCCACCTACTTCCTGTGCTGATGTACATTCAGAACATAGTATGGCTACATACAACATTGCACTGATTCCACAATATGTGTAGAGTAACACAAATATCTGTCTTCGCTATAGGAGAACTGAATTCAGTGAGGAAAAAATACAGTGCAGTGTACGATGCATCAGACATAGTAATAGGACATCTCATGGAACAAAACCCTTTCAAATCGTAATATTGGCAAGCTACACTGTAAAAATAACTCAACAAATCATTTCTTTTCGGACTAAAGGCTTCCCAACAAGGGTCAAGAGTGTCTTCCCAGAAGAAATAACTTTCGATGGAAGAAACCTGAAAGAAAACATTACATTGGCTGTGACCACCCATTTTACCTTTTCAGATCATCAAAACCACGAAAGGTGAATGAGATAGAGTTTGCTGACTTGGCAAGGGGCTTATTTCAATGTCTCTGACAGCAACAAAACCTCATATTGTCACCGATCACTGATTGTTGACCAAAGTGATTGTTGACCAAAGTGACCAGAAGTGTCCATTCAAGTGTCCATTGCAATGAATAGTCAGATCGTCAGTAATAAGACCATTCAATGTATTGATGGATTATTACAACAAAAGTAACATATTATTGCCTTAGTGCAAAATGATTGTAACTGCATTTTTCAAGTTTTGCATGAGAAGCAAAGGAAGTGTTATTTATACTTATTAAGTAGAAACAAAAATATTGCACAGGGGCCAGTGGACAAACATATCGTAGAGCTTCAGTCCGTTCACAGTAATTAGATAAGGGCCAATAGATGTTAAAAAAAAAGAAAACTCAACTTTGCCAGCTAAATGAAGCATGAAGCTATATGATTAACCCTCACCAAAAACAGATTTAGCTTAGCTTTGCTCTGAGTTTTAGTAAGATAACAATGGGAGGACAAGGGAAGCCTTGAGGGGTGTAGCATGCTTTACAGGTTTTATACACTCCAGGGCGCCCACTCCCAGAGGGTCGGCAATAGCAAATGGCTATGATGCACTCTCCAAGTAACAGACATTCTAAGGTTATATTTATTACACTCACAAACAAATGAAATACAACTATCCTAGGATTTGTATAGAATAAAGAGAACCTAGGTTATTTGGATGGGCCTGTGGTACATCAGAACGTACCACATGATCGTGTGGTACAACTTTGGGAGCTCTAGACCAATGAGAAGCCAGTTTTCTAGGTCAGCAATGCCCTCTTTTCTTTATTGACCAATCAGACAACAGCATTCTCCTAATGACGTAATAGGGCAAGGTGGTGTAAACAACAACAATTTCGCCGATCCAACATCAAAAGTGTACTGATTTAACACCAAAAGAGCCCATGCAACAGCAAACTATGATAAAATAGGTATAATAACCATCTTCTGATTGTGTAATAAATATTGTACTGAACTCACATGACTCGTATTTGGTATATATGGCTCTTAAGGCATATGGCCTTATAAAGGCCTTATAAAGGCCATGATTATGCCTCTCGAGCCATATGCCAAATACTCGTCATGCTCGTTCAATACAAGGGTAAAGGTGAACGATGATGAGTTTTTGACGACAGTTTCTCCATGAGGGGGTTTGGGACCGTTCCGCACGAGGCCGTTAGGCCGAGTGCAGAGCGGTCCTAAACCCCAGAATGGAGAAACAGAATGGAGAAACAGCAGCCATCTTGGATGTTTACGTTTCAAAAAGGCTGCGCATACGTGGTGGACCTATGACGTTATCGTGCGGATTTTCCGCGGGTTATTTAACGCAGGGGTGCAATACGGGGGTTCAGTGCTTTCTCTATGGAACTACGATATTCACCTTGACATAATGGCTATTTATGCATATTATGGCCCTTAAAGGGTTCCCTATAACCTCATCACATTGTTAGCATAGCACACAGAGTGAGCAAAATACCTCATCCCTATGGGACTACAACAACACAGCTGAGAACCTGAGTTAGGAGAGGTTTTAGATACATCTTTACAACAGATCCATGCAGGTAGGGAAGGCAAGGTAAAATCCTTGCTTATTGTGAGGATCCAGGTTAAAAAAAAATTGAGTGGAAAGATATGCCTCCTATTTCTGTTCATGCTTAGCGCCTCATGGAGCTGTACTCAAAATCTGTGTCTCTTATGCAGTGTGCACGTTATACACAGCGTTATAGTGGAATTATTCAGGGGTCAATATGTAACAGCTCATTGTAAATGATAAATCACTACTTATTTCATGGTTTAATATAGAGTAGTACAGGAGTCCCATCCCATTTTGCTGCTTTGCTAGGAGTTGGGCAGGAGTTGCAACGAAGTGTCTGCATTATGTTTAATGTCTTCACTGTGTGTGAGGAATCGATTCATAACTCAATTCATAGTCTGAACAGCATATTTTGCTCCATAAATGATTTTGGCCATTCAACATCTCACTGCCGTTAGAATCCTGAGGTTTCTGCTAGTGGCTGTCAATTCGAGGCAAACAAGTACTGTGCATTATCTACAGCTTTTAGGTTCGTTGCGTGGGAAGGCCAATAAGTATTAGACTGGCTTGGTTGGTTTATTGGCTGATGCTCTGACCAATTAATTGGCCAAGTGGAATCATTTACTGTTACCCAATTCGATTCAAGTTCTGTGCACCTTTCAAAAGAATATTCAACCATTCAACAATTGACAATCAGTAACACCTTTTGTTTTAGGCTGTAAAAACCTTAATGATGGTCTGTTTTGTAAGATGTAAAAAACAAAATGTAGACCAAGGTCCTTAGATCACAGCCACCTTTTCACTTCTGCAGTGTGGCAATGTCCTTCAGCCCAGGTGCAATTTTGCATACAAAAGCCATGTCCTTTAGTAAGGGGAACCATTGCTTGATATGGCTCGTTGCAGGATAGCACTGACAGTATCAGGTGTTATGTAATGCACCATAAAAAGTCTGAATAAAGGAAATTTTTTGAATGGTCAATAATGTCTCCCGCTAGGACAGTATATGGCAGCACTGCCTCCCACATCAGGGTCATTGCTGCTAGCAGTGTGCAGTAGTAGACTGACCCTGGTGGAGAAGCCATTACTTTTGATCCTGCTGTGCTTGGCCCAGTGTCCAGTCACCCCTCCCCCAACCCACACATACACACACACCCTGTAGTAGGAAGGGGTAAACCGGACAGGTCTAATGGCTCCAGGGCTATGTCTGTTGTAGATAAGAACTAACAGCCCGCCGTGTTAGATCCTACATGTCTCATGGAGCCAGGTGCTACAGGTTCCATGTTCAGGCACACACTGTTGTTAAGGAAAGTCTATACAGAAGCCATTTTAGAAAGGGAAAAGAAAACTCTATCACTATGTAAATCACAGTTCCAGATCCAGGGTCTTCAAAAGTATTCTCTGTTGCTGACATATCGCCCATCCCTGCCTCTATGGATGTAATATATGATGAATAGACTTGCACGAGTTGGCTTCAGGGGGTGATATAAGCATGAGCCGTAGGCGAATGCTTATATGAAAACCCTGAAGCCAAGGAGCCCTTATAACACGGTTTCCTCCATTAATTCTTAGTATTTACCTTTAAAATATATAGAATCCATTCATTTCTTTTGCGAGTCGACAAGACGGCCCTCTGCCATCTTGGTTTCATGTTGACGTATGGTTAAGCTGGTGACCTCCTGCAACTCCCACTCTCATAGGCCTACTACTGCGAACATGTCGAGACAGAGCTGCGCCAGTCTAAAATATAATCCATTCTGTACACACCAGGCGGTGGCATCTGTAGTGTTGCCAGAATGGCGTAGTCGCAGGGCCAGTCGCTCGATTCGAAAGTTTAATATTTTTTTTATGTTAAATTCAGCGTTAATATCAAGTAATCTACCCGACAGGGAGTTAGAATGAGGTTTCAACTATGTTATGTCCAAAGCATTTCGCTATATTTGGTACATAAGCTTCAAAAATGGAGGATTTACTTTTCGTGTCAACTCGTTGTCAAGGTAGGATTCAATATGTCCGCCCCGCTTTGCGTCCGCTGTCAATTTTGGGTTCTTATATCGCTAGATATGAGAACTCATATTATCCATTTTACGCACTGAAAACTCTCTAACCGTGTTATAATACTTTATGGATATAGAGATCCCACCATTGAATCTCATCTATTCCAATGATGGTGGTATTGTCGCGTGCATTATCTGCTCATGAGTACACTTTGTTTTTTGCGTGAAGGAAAGCAGAGTGGTATTTTACTTGAATCAGCCCAGGAAAGAGGGCCCAATTGTGGTGCATGTGTGTTTGTCTCATGTTGAGAATAATAGACTCTACAGTTATACATAGGGAAGGCTATTCTCTACACAGGTGCAAAGAAATGGATTCAACTCTTCGCTGTGAGGTTGAATCGCATCACCCTCGGCTTCAGCTTGTGTGATACAATCTAACCTCCTACTAAACTGAATGGACAGATTATCATGGTTCTCTGTCTATGTTTGTATCAGCCAGATACCAGTAAAATTGTTATAGCTGATATATATATATATATATATATATATATATATATATATATATATATATATATATATATATATATATATATATAGGGGCACTGTTTATGCATCTCAGCTGAAATGGATTTGAGAGTATCCTCACGAAAAGCTGATAATTCTATAACGTCACTTGCACATTTTACCCATTTACTTTATATTTTAGGTTGCAGGACACCAATTTACGGGAGGTGGCAGCAGGAGTCACTTTGCATGGCTGAACTAAAGTGTATTGTACAAAGATTATTAGTCTATAATTTTATAATGGATATGCAAACAAGGCATCAAATTAATCATTAGGGTTTTAATTAATCCATTTTAATGTTATTTATGATATGTGAGGTTAGGTTTAGGGGGGTGCACTCCATTTAATTACAGATTTTATTGAAATCATTCACAGCGAAACTCCTAAATCTGTGGCCGAAAGCAGAAAAGTTTTACCACATTTCATGGCCCTAAATTAATGGGGAAAATGTATATCTATAAGAACAAAGTAGTTGTAAGCTCAGAAATGTGCATGAATATTTCATTTTTGTCCATAAGCTATAATTATAGGCCAACAGTGGAAAGATATTAGTGTCCTGGAGCCAAGAATGCTGTGCTATTTGCGAATAGTAAATTGTGCAAGACTATATTGGAGGCTCTGCCCATGAAAAGATTTGAATAATGTTTTATCATTTTATGACGATAATCCATGTCAGTTTATAACTTCAGCTACGACAAAGTATGAGTTCAGCTAAGACAAACCCTGTACATATTACGATTTGCAAACGTTGACACCTTTTCAAATAAGAAGTGGCACCATCTATAGAGAAAACAAAGAAGCTTGCGAGGCAGTTATGAGAAAGAAGTTGCAATTTGCATTTACAATGATAGTATGTTTTTTCATAACCAGGTGGTCATGACAACTTCCTGTCATACAAAGTCCTGTTAGTCATGACAATGCCTTGTTACCATAGCAACAACTTCTTACTCTTAGCAACATTCTATGTTCATGGTAACGTTTTAGTATTCATGCCATCACTCGTCAATCCTATTTGCTCAGGAAACAGGGAACCATTTTTAATACTACTGTCTCCATAAAACAATAACGTGTTTGGCACATTGTCTAATGGAGACAATCTAAGTAAATAGTATAAGGACAGCGCGATTGAATATAAATAAGTATTGCCTTAGGCATATTTCTTTCACTTACCGTAATCTCCTGCGTATAAGGCGCAGCCCGTGTATAAGGCGCACCTAGAGTTTTGGAAAATTCTCAAAAAAATGAAAAATTCCTAACTTTGGTTCTACTGAATGAATTTTCAAAATTCAAAGACCTATATGTGACTTAGGCCCCATGGACCCCCTGGGCCCCCATATATCCTGTTATGGCTAAGGGGCATGTAACATAACAAAAGAAAGGTCTTGGAGTCCCCCTTGTGGATGCAATGAGAACTAAAACCCCCTGTATAAGACGCGCCTTATACGCGGGAGATTACGGTATTACCATTTTTCCTTCTGCTTTAAAGTGTGATATTATGGTGGTTCAGCACAGGTTGTTCTGGTACTGACATAATATCCTCACTAGTCGTCTGAAAGTACTTTACGGGGCGTACATGGGGGGAATTGCCCATTTCTACACCTTATAGAATCGCCCAGGTGTGAACTCATCATTCATAAATTAAGACTTTCTTCACATCATTTATTTGAGAAAAGTGTCTAATAGCAAAAAGGTTATCTTCAGTGCTACTGTGTTTTCAATAAGATTGAGGAAAAAAGTTTTTGTAGGGCAACTGGCGATCACCTAACAAGACAAGCACAACGCTTCATGGCCACCTGATACTACCCGATTACTCACCTTAATAATTCATTGATATCACTCTCCTGTGTGACAGGCCCGGGTCCTGGCAATGTACTAGATCTGTCCTCACGAGCTGGGACAATCTTCTTCCTTTTCTGTTTTTCTTTTCCCTGTCAATTTTTCTTTTCAATATTTTTACCAAATTGCTTTCAGGACCCCTACCCCTTCCTATCCCCAATGAGTTCAATTGGGTCAATTAGAGCTATTCCTGGGCCAATTAGAGCTTAAATTTCCTGCCCTCTGGATAGGAGCAAATCCTCCCCCCCCCACCCCCCAGTCCCTAGCCAACGAACTTACTTTTTTGTAAATTCTTGGCTCAAATGATGATAATGGACCCCTTGGTGGTGTCTGTCGTTATGAATACCACCAATACCTAGTGGTGGCTATAGGAATAGTATGTATGTATACCACTGCTACAGCCATCACTCTTCTACCATAAAACCTTGCATATAAGCAGTCTATAGTGCCAAACCCTTTAAAGGGCCTCTGATGCAGGAGTGCATCATGCCCGTTGGTCAGCATGATGCAGCAATGAAGTGCTGGCGAGACTGCTCACCAACAGATCATTGAAAAGTCAGGTTGCATGGATAAGACCCTTGTAAGTTATGTGCATTAATGCATCATGACGACAAATGGGCATGATGCGTGAATGCGTTAGCTGCACCCTGATTTGAGTGTTATGTGCCAAGCTGCAGGAAGCCTTAAAAATGGTCTATGAGCTGAGGCCTAAAAGGGAGGTTTTACAATAGCGGCACGGATGGGGTAGGAGAAACAGGTGTCTTCTGACACAACTCCTCTACAGATGTTTCTGTGCCATCTGTGCCACTCCACTCTGTACTTTTCTCTATATTCCTACTAGATATACATTTGCATCAACAAGGGAAAAGGGTCCTCACCAGAGGGCCTTATGCAGGCCCCTTTTAGCTTGGTCACATCTAAACTGGAAAATTATTGGGTTGGATTAATCCCAGTTTTTAGAGCAATAAAATTGCACAGATGCAAATATTGACAATAGTTTTTGTGTATTTGTTGCTAGAATGTTTCCAGTATTTTGTACATTTGTTGCAAGTATTTGCAATAGTTTGTGTTTGGAACAGGGCTGGGGGAGGGGGTTGGCTTTTCTAGCCCTTCAGATGGGGTTGCAAAAGAAATTTACTTATCTTTCTCAGCGAAGTAACAAACAGACAAACAGAGTGAAACTGATGTGTATGTTGTTTGTACCTCGTATTCTTCTACCTTTTCAACTATACAATTAAGTCACCTGTATAGACTGTAGCAATACACCTTTACCACTCCTGGTGAGTTGCCAAATGTTAGAAACTATGTGTCAGGAAATGACAAGAAATGAAGAAAAACATCCTTGCACTTGCCAGTGTTTTTTTGGCACTCATGGATAGCCCATACCCACAATGTTAGTGTCCCTCGTATTGCAAGCTATACAAATGATTTCATTGCCAACTACCTAACACACCTACAGTGTTATAAGGGCGCACCATGGCATTTCCACCACTATTGACAGAGGAATGTCACCTCTCTGTATGGCCCATCTCACTCTGACACATTGGGTGCCTTAGCCTTCCCAGCATGCCTTCTCAGTTCCCAGCATGCCTTGGCGGACTGCTTCCTGTACTGGGGTACATTCAAAAGATAGTATGGATGCATGCAACATTGCATTGAGAAACACAAATACCTGTCTTTGCTGTAGTAGGACTTAATTCAGTGACATCGTAATAAAGCATCTCGTTTGATGTGTAGGGGCAGTAATTCCCCATACCTGGTGGAGATATTGAGTGGTCCCGCCTCACGAGGGGGATCTCTAGAGAGCTCGGTACCAGGTAATCACTGCCCCCCTAGTGTGTGTATCATACCGATCCAGGTGTAGTTGGAAGGTAGAGAATGTCAGCTCAGAGGTAGAGCTTCCGCTTCGAAGTTGGAGGGTCCCCGGTTTGAGTCCCGGTTTCTCCATGACATTTTCCGCTGACCACTACAGATGTAACACTTTTCAGAGAAAACATTTTATTCTTTGGTTCAGGAGGCTATGTCCCAATGAACTGTGACTGTCCCACATCAAATTCTAGTGGCAACCCTCTATCAATTCAATATACACTGAGAAAATATTCTTACTCACTTGAGTCTGTATCCAGACTCAGGCAATGTCGCCAAAATGAGTATGATTTGAGACTCAGCCTGAGCCTGGGGTGATACTCAGGTAGATCCTGAGGCTGGTCCAGGCTGAGCCTGCGTTGATACTCAAGCTCTCCCTGAGTGTCATCCACAGGGTCAGGCTGAGTCTCAAATCATACTCATTTTGGCGACATTGCCTGAGTCTGGATACAGACTCAAGTAAGTAAGAATATTTTCTCTGTGTAGATATATATGTTTTCAAATCTTAATATCAGTGAACTACACTGTGAAAATAACTAAAAATAACAGAGGATCTCTGGCAGCTTTGGGGCAAGGATTTGCCTGTTGTACCACAGTTTTTACTGTACTGCCACCTGGCAGTACAGTTTATTGTAAAAACGACTCTGCTCCAAAGCATTACGATGACAGTGGTTCAGTGTTAAGCTTTACAAGGATGTACGTTTTAGGTTCATTTATTCTAGGGACCATTTCCCAGCCCTGCAGAACTCTTTCTTTTCTGATCAAATGCTTCTTAACAAGGGTCAAGAGCGTCTTCCCAGAAGAAATAATTTTTAATGTGAGAAACCTGGAAGAAAACATCATATTGGCATTGACCTACCATTTTACCCTTTGCAGATCATCAAAGTGACAAAAGATGAATGAGGTAGAGTTTGCTGTCTTGGCAAGGGGATTATTTTAATGTCTCTGACAACAATATAAGCCTCAAAATTGTGACTGATCACTTATTGTTGACCATAGTGAACATAAGTGTACATTCAGATCTCTGCTTGCTCTACCAAATCCTATATCTAAGTTACATATTACAAAACGCTAGAAAGAATCTCTGATGACAGCTTGCCACTCCAGTAAGATAACCAAATCATTGATGATAAAGCAGATAAACTGCAATGAATAGTCAGATCAACAGTAATTAGACGATGCATGTATTGATGCATTATTATAATGAAAGTATATATCAACGCCTTTGTGCAAGAAGGTTGTAACTGTATTTTTCAAGTCTTGTAGGAGAGGCAAAAATAGTTATTATAGAACAGAGTAGGTACAACCAGATTGCATCAGGGTCTGTGATAAAAAACATATCATAGACAGAGCTTTATTACTTTCATAGTTGCTACGATCAATAGATGTTAAAGCAGAAGAAGACTCCATCTTGCCAAAATGTCAGTCACAACCTTCTTGCACTAAGGCAATGATATAGGACCATCATGTTAGATGATAAACACTGACCAATCAGAGATCTAGGTGCAGTAAGGTCCTATGTATAGGCATACAGTATGTGTGTACAGCATGTTAATCTATATTATGTGTTTTAGTAAGATAACAATGGGAGGACAATGGCGAAGCCTTGAGGACCTCTCAGCCTACATATTACCACATACTCTAGCCACACCAGCCCATCAAACCTTTAAGGGCTGTCAATGCTTTAATGCATAATCACCATTGGTCATCATGATGCATGAAAGCAATACTCTGCAAGGGGAAATCCATATGTTGTGCTGACGCAACGGTGGCCTGTTGCACTAATGACCACTTTAGCAGTGGTGCATCATGCCATACCAGTTTGATTGGCCGTTTGATTCACTTTGAGACGGTCTGCAATGGCCAACGGCTATGATGCACTCCTGAAGCAGCAGCCATAAGAGGTTATTCATAAAAGCGCAATATGGCTTCTAAAGAGCTCCCTATAACCTCATCTCATTGTTAGCAAAGCACACAGAGTGAACAAATACCTCATCCCTATGGGACTACAGCAACAGAACCTGAGTTAGGAGAGGTTGTAGAGACATCTTTACAATAGAATCATGCAGGTAAGGAAGGCAAGGTAAAAATCCTTGCTTATTGCGAGGATCCAGGTTAAGAAAATGAAGTGAATTTTTCCTGGTTGTGACCATTCTTCTCAAAATTTTATTCTTATTTCTGTCCATGCTCGGTGACTTTTGCAAGTGTACTTAATATCTGCACATTATAAGCAGTGTGCACCTTTTACGCAGGGTCATGGTATTTTGATTACACAGTGATAAATGTATATAACAAATCATTAGAAATAATGAATCAGTGCTTCTTTGTATGATAGCATGTAGTAAACCAAACATTTAAAATTTAGGCTGTGTTGAAGTTCATGGGACAGAAGGGTCCCAGACTAACCTCCAGTGAGTGTGGCTGCCAGAGACCGCCATGCAGAGACTTTGCTGATCCTGGCCTCAAGACAGAATGTCAAATAAAAAAAACATGGCCACATCAATCATTAGGCAAAGACTAGGCATGGAAGAAAACAGAGATGATAACTCAAAATGCTGCTTAACTGTTGGAGAGTAACAGTCACATGAAAAGGACTCAGAGAACAGTCATATCATGATGATAACGGTACAGGAAGCACAAAACACTGTACAGTGCTGTCTGTCATGTCGCATCAATGTAGGCTTAATATAGAATACAGGCATGTATACCGGCAGCTAGTAGTTGTAGCTTTAGATGTGTATGAAAAGAGCTTGGTTGTCAGCTGTAGACACAAAAAGGTTTTTTCCGGCCCTGTGAAGTTCCTCTGTGGCTGAGACGTAAACCATACATTTTGGCATAGGCTCATAGTTCATACTTTAACATTCAATACTAGTGAAATAATTATCATAACTCTCATGCCTAATCAATTTAGCAACTGATGATTGCATCTCAGGAGGCCATTTCTTCAGGTACTACGACTACATACCACCACTACGATTTGAGACTCCAAGGAATAGGACAGGTGATCGTAGGTACTGCCCTACGACTGGTCTGTATGATAAGCACCTATGCAGCAATTACATAAGGCTTGTCAGAGTAGTCGTAATGGCGCAGGCATTAGTACCCACCAATGCACAACACTAATGGCCTTATTTTAAGGCCTCTAACTACGATTTGAAGTACAGCAGTCATAGTGTGTTAAGAGATGGCCTCCAGAAGATCATACGAGTTCATTATAAGAGATTAATGCAAAACTGACAGGCCACATACTGAGCCAGATTTCAAGATGCATGAGAAGGGGATAGTTAAATAACAACCCCTGTAACCCAATCTCATTTTAGCAAGAGGTACAGCCTCAATAGAAGAAGACAGTAACCCTCAGGTGGAAAGCGGCGGGCACTTTATGAATTCTTCACTCTGATTGGTCAGGCATAAAGGTACAATTACCTGGATTGGCAGCACATAGGTTTTGAAAAGAAGTCCCTCAATCTTCACTAAAACCTCTCTATGTATCATGATAATGCGTTGCAGGAAACGGATATGTTCTAACTCACCTGAGTAAGTAGCAGTAAATGCAGTAGATGAGGTCTAGAATTACAGTCCATCCAAGAAAGCAGTTAATGGGAATAAACATATCAGATATGTCATCTATAAAGTATATCAGACGTAAACATCTTCTGTTACACTTTTTAAAACACATCAGACATGGGAGAAAGGAGAGATATTCCCTGTTTTATCATATTAAGTTTCGCCTAAAACACAAAGTAACTCTCCTACTTCACAATCCACTTCCGCTCTCACCAATAAGAAGCCATATTGTTGCTTCCTATTTCAAATTGTGCATCTACATGGAGAAGCCTGAAGCCACAAGTCCCCAGGGCTAATCATCGACAGCATGGAGTGGGTAATTTGATTCCGCTGCTTATGCAGAGATTATTGTATAGGATTTAAAGTAGATGTATATAAGGGGAAGTTTAGGAAAGTAAGTTCCTGAACAGTTTTACAGTAGAAGAGGACCAGGCCAGGCTGGTAGGTAGAGAGCAGTACACTAGATTTCAGAATGTTTTAGGAGGGTATGGCGTCCCCTCTGAACACATTGTCACCCGCCTCTGGCGTCAGGATCAGTGCTATAGCAATAGCATTGCAAATGAGATCAGTGCCTCATGCTAGAAGCACCTGATCTCAGAGATGTAAACACAAACAAAACCACTGATTCACAGCCAACTGACGGCCGTCAGTCACTAGCATAGGGACAGTATCATTAGCCCTTTAATTGTTTCTAGTTCTATTAGAGCTTGCAGTATGATTATTTGGTTCACTATTCATCCCTAATGGTTTTAATTCCACTATCACTGCACACTGGCGGCTGACTCCAGCAACCAGCCAGCTGCTGTTGCTGCCTATGATGTCAGGACCTCATTATCTGAAAACGAGGCTCGCTGAGATCAGGTGCTTCTAGCATGAGGCACTGATCCCATTTGCAATGCTATCGCTATGGCACTGATTCCGATGCCAGAGGTACATGATTTGTGTTCACAGGGCTGGTATGGCAGCTAGAGAGTGATCCAAAAGTTTTATGGACAAACTTATCTCAAAATGATTTTATTCTATGGTTAAGGTGAGCCTGGCATGTGGCAGTGCTAATTCTAATGATGATAATCCCAGAATCGTTTTTGAAGTGTTGGTCTAAAAGAGTTCCCCATGCAGAGACTGCTGCTATGCCTGTCTTGGGACGGAATGTCAAATCTACAAAAAATGCCCACATCAATTGTCAGGCAAAGCCAAGGCATGAAACATTAGAGTGGAAAAATCAAAATGCTACCTAGCGTCTCGAGGGCAGCATATATGGTTAATCCTTTTATTTTATGTGAATAACTTCTTCCCATAGAGATAGCATTGCAGGGCCGATCCGCACACCCCCAGTGGCGTAACGTGTGCCGATCCACCACAGCGGCCGATCCGGTACCGTAGCCTCGTTCTGGGTGCGTGTAAACATTCAAAATGGAGGACCGCCGCCCGTACGGGGCACTACGGTAACAGATTTTGTTAATTTTCAGTTAATTAAAGACTCTAAAAACATAAAATAAATATAGAACTAAACTCCCCTGGTGTCCTCGGTGGCCGATCCACCCCTCGGGGGGAGACCCCCCCTCGTGGTGGATCGGCCACCTTGTACACCACGGTCCTTTAGTTCTATCTATTTATCTGCATATAACAGCAGCTGAAATGAAGAATGTGTTTGCAAAATGCCAACCATACAGAATCAATGGACTCCTGAAGTGTCCACACGTTACTTACCAGTACACAACTGTAAAGGATCATGAAAAAAGGAGCTGGCTATGGGAAAGTATAAAATTTCAAAAATATTTAGAGAGACATTTTCCTGACTATGGCTATGGAGTACCAGCAAACTTGGAAGTCACTCAATCTACCGGTAATGATTTGTGTCAAACGTTGGGATTATAGATCCTTGAAATTTTAGCAACGATGCATGAATATAACCCTGTCACTGAAATGAGTAATGAGTGGTGGGGGACAAGGCATCTGTTCCGCCAATGATAATATCAAGGACGTCCCAGCCATCCCTTGGACGCCAAATAAATTTAGAATACTACATCTAGTAGGGGCAGATGAAAACATTGCATTAATCAATTGTGCCCCCGAAAAGGTTAACATAAACACAGCGACAGGCACACAAAGCCCGATCATGACGACAGGAGTGCATGAGGAAGCACAAAACACTGCACAGCATCGTCTGTCATGCCGCGTCAGGTCCACATTAGATTACAGGGACAAGTAGAATTGTAAAGATAGCCTTGGATTCATATGACAAGTGGTTTTACTGTTACCAATAGTAATAATAGGGCCCTGGGATGGCTCACAATTACCAAGGGTGCACAAATAGGAGAATAATAGAAACAAAGTCAAGCAGAAAGAGACAGGGAGACAGATACCAAGTGAGCTATATATAGAAAAACAGAGAGAGAAAGGGAGAGCGTGCACTAGATAGATAGAGAGAGAGAGAGAGAGAGAGAGAGAGAACAGACAGACAGACCAACAGAGACACAGATACTGACACACAAATATCTATATCAGCAGGCTAACAGATGAAGGAACATTATAAAGAGTTTAACAAAGAGACACAGATGCAGAGACATACAGCAGGGAACCATACAATATATGTATACATATTGGCTTACGACATGCTTTTTCTATCACTACAGCAATTGATGGCCAAGCGCTATAGGCCTGAGCTCCGCAGGCATATAGTGGCCTTATATGCCCAAGTAGAGTACACAGGACTTTTCCATACATGAGACAACCAATTCATACACGGGACATATATAACATACACAGGGTTTTACACTTTTTGGCCTGTACACAGGACTCCACCCGAGGAACAAACAAGGAACATTTTTATGGCCCATACATGGGACCATTTGGGGGCTCATAGTGCCTGAAGAGCGTACACAGAACTGACCGTGTGAAAGTCCTGTGTACGCTACTTGAGGGTATAAGGCCACTATACGCCCGAGGGGCTCGGGTAGATAGCATTAGCCCAATTGATGCCCAACCTATACTATATAAACAGACCACTGCCATAAGTGTTCACTGCAGGGGGGCTGTTCAGTTGGCACCATACACACCTCTCCTTCAGCTTGTAGCTCAGTGACCTACTGCTCATAGACACTCACAGCCTGCTCACTATATTGCAGGCAAGCAGATAGGGTAATCCATGGCATGGTACTTTTCCCCCAGCCAACGCATTGATAAATCAAACCGATTGCTTGTCGTGGTGGTTCAACGAAGGGCTGCTAAGTCTGCATACAGGAACTTCATAAACCAGAAACAGATAACTTTAGAGTTTTACCAAAGCCAGTTTGTGAACTGTTTTATAACCTAGAACAAACTCTTTATACAGTATGGGCACACCAATGAATAATGAAGTATTTACCCCAAATTACAGGGTGCAGTGGATTTTAAAGGAAATGTGTTTTTAAATATTTAGGACTTAAATTTATTACAGTACTATTTACATGTCTACAGTGTTTGATAAGTGTACTTTAGGATGCTATTAGTACCATTCAAACATCACTAATTGCATTGTAGCATCATGCCCATTGACCACCATGCATAAATGTACCCTTGGTATGAATTGGTAAGTCTTATTGGTCTGATATGCAAGCTGAAAAATGTAGCCCAAGGTCCTAAGATTACAGCCAGCTACTCAGTCCTGCAGGCTGGCAATGTCCACCTACCCTCTGGCGATTTTGCTGGCAAAAACCACGTCCCACGAGCTTTGGTATTGACTGTGCACTGCAGCCTATACCGAGGTTGCAGGCTTCATAGTAGGGTACACCATTGCTTGATATGGCACCTTGCAAGAAAAGGACTGATTACAGCCAGCATAGGTGTTGTGTAATGCACCGGAAATGTCTGCATTGAATGAAGGGAATTATCGGATTGGTCAATAGTGTATCCCGCTAGGTCGGTATATGGCAGCAGTGCCTTCTACATTAGAGCCACTGCTAGCAGTGTGTAGTCATACACTGACTCCGGACTACAGCAAAATATGCCTTGTATACAAGACTTTGATGCAGGACTGCATCATGATCGTCATGGTGCATCAATGAAGTACTGGCGAGATTGCTTGCCAGCATTTCATTGCTGAGTATCATGCCGACCCTCCAGGACTGTATCAACCCCATAGGGTTGGCATGATGCATAAATGTAGCTCTGGCAAGTTACTCGCCATAGCTGGATTCACGCCTCATGACGATCAATGGGTATGATTCCCTCCTACACCAGCGGCCCTTAAAGGGTTAAGATACACTCACAGGAGACTGACCCTGGAGTAGCCACTACTTTTGATCCAGGAGGGTGTTGCTCCTATTGTAAAAAGAGCTGTGAGTATGTGCCCTCTTTTCTAAACAAGTCGTGCACTGCTTCACCATTCAACTTGCACTCACCACGTTAGTCTGAAAAATCACCTGCCTTGTTTAAAATAGAGAGAGCTGTACTATCAGGTACCTACTCATGTCAGATGCTCTATAGTTTATTATACTGACTAACTTCTCCCAACTAGGTACCTACTCAAATCCCCCTTTTTTAGCACCGTACTTGAATGACCACTTGTGAGCAACAAAAGGGACAAGTTATAGCTACATGAAAAGAAAGGACTGGAAATAAGGGCATTTTTAGCCAGCTCTTCCTTTTACTATAGGAGCAACACCTTCCTGCTGTATTTGGCCCACTGTCCAGTCACCCATCCCCCACTACCCCCCCCCCCGACACACACCCAGACCCTGTAGTAGGTAGAAGGGGTGAAACAGACAGGTCTAATTGCTCCAGGGCTGCGTCTGTGGTAGATAAGAACTAACAGCCTGTCCTGTTAGATCCTACACATCTCATGGTGCCAGGTCCTACAGCTTACAGGATCAGGTGCACATACCGCTAATGTAATGCCTACATGGCAGCAAAGCCATTTTAGATTCACTGCGTAAAATACATTTGCAGATCAAGGGGTTTCAAAAGAGAAAAGGAGGGTAAAAGGTGAGACACAGTGTTTGCTGCTGCTGACATATCTCCAGCTCCCCCCCCCCATCCCTCTGTCTAGTATTTTATCAATACTCAAGAGATCCCGCCATTGAATGATATTGGCATTCTTGTGAGTGTATCACCTGCTCAGAGTAGCATGATTTCAAGATAAAGCAAATAAAGAACCGTATGAGCCCGGGGGGGCACTCCCTATGTTGGACATACACATATGTGCGGCTGGCAAGGGTACTTTTTCAGCCAAATGTCCCTACCAAGCCTGGTTTCAGACCAAAATGTCCCTAGCAAGAGTCTACTTTTGAGCAAAATGTCCCTAGCAAGGGTCAGATTTCAGCAAAATACCCCAATTCAAGTGGAAAATTCAGAAATTTTCATGAATATTTTCCCAGTTTTCATGAAAATAGCATGAACAAAATTCAAATCTTCTCCAAAACAAGGTCAATTTAAGATATTTTGAGCAAAATCTAAGACTGTTATGTCAAAAGTTCCCTAGCAAGGGTAGGGTTTTGAAGAAAAAACCCGCGATTGAGGGCCCTAGCAAGGGTAAGGTTAGTCGGGGGTTCAGCCACACACCCGTATCAAAAAAATTGAAGTGCCCCCCGGGCGTATGAGGCAGTTGTGAGGGAGAAATTGCAATTTGCATTTACAATGATAGTATAGTCTGCTCATTTTCATAACCAGGTGGCTTCTGTGTCCATGACAACTTCCTATCATACTGCCATCTCCATATAGCAATGCTGTGTGAGGCACATCATCTAATGGAGGTATTGTTATCTAAGTAAATAGTATTATAGGACACCTGTAGGGAATTTCAATTAGTATGCATCGCGTGATGTACATACTGTCTTCCGCTTCTTACCATGTTTCCTTCAGCTTTAAAGTCTGATATGATGGCGACATAGCAGAACATGCTCTGGTGCTGACATATCTGGCTAATCCACAATAGATTGCTGAAACATACTTTGCAGGGCTTACATGAAATGATTGTCCTTGGCCTTACTTTTTAGAATCTCCCTGGAGGCCATTTCTTAACACACTACGACTGCTGTCCTTCCAGTCGTAGTGAGAAGCCTTGATTTAATGTCATTCCAGTATTATGCACTAGTTGTTACTAATACCTGCACCAGTACTACTGCTCTCCCAAAACTTATGTAATTACTGCATAGGTGCTGATCGTACAGAGCAGTCATAGGGCCTTACCTACGATGGCCTGGCTTATTCTTGTCAGATTAAAATTGTAGTGCATGTGTGTAGTCGTAGTACATTAAGAAATGGCCTCCTGAGGTCACAGTGTACCTTATAGGTGAGGCTTAAAATTAATCTCCAGATGCACCTGGAGTCCATTTCTTAGCACCCTACAACTGCTGTCTTTCAAATCATAACCAAGAGCCATACAATTATGCCATTAGTGTTTTATACACTAGTGGTTACTTGTGCCTGCACCAGTACGACTGCTCTACTAAACCTTATGTAATTACAGCATAGGTGCTAATCGTACAGAGCAGTCGTAGTGCAGTCCCTACGATCACCTGCACTAGTTACTGAGATTCTCAAACCCTAGTGGTGGTGTGTAGTCATAGTACCTTAATAAATGGCCTCCTTAGCTTATTTTGGAACAGTTAAGTACAAAACCAGTGCACATTATCCACCCCTCACGTTGGCTGCATCTATAAGTTACTTATTCTTGCAAAACCCCTTAAGAACCGTTCATTCTCATGATTCATTGGTATTACATGGTACAGAACAAACTGCAGCTAGGAGACTCATCTCTTAACTTACAATGTGACAGAGCAGCCCTGGGTCAGGGCTATGTAGTAGATATATTCTCCCAAGTTGGGCCAATCTTCTCCCTTTTCCTGTTGAAATTATTCTTGCTGTATTTCACAAGATTAACATTGCTTCAGGGACACACAGGGTAAAGTTCCAACCCCTAATGAGGTGCACTGGGACAATAAAAGCTAAATTTCTTGCCCTTCAGTGCGGAGCAAATCCCACCATCTCTCACTCCCTGCGTGATATAAGTTCTTTCCATTAATTTTGGCTCAAATGCTGATAATTAGTCACTAGGTGGTCCTTGTCATTCATAAATACCTCCAATACCAACTGGTAGATACAGGAGTAGTGCTATATATACCACTGGTACCGACCGTTGTTATACCGTAAAACCCTGCATATATACGCCACACGTATCACATAAAACACATCCTTAGTTTCTTAACAAGTTACATGGTTTGCCTAGGAAATCTTCAATATTAACACCTTATCTATATTGTCAAGACCTAGATTGCATACAGCATAATGGCTCGTTTAAGCACCTGGTTCAATGATACTTACAAAGACCAAGCTTCTTGTAGGGGTCTCAAATAAGTGCTGCAGGGCATTTCAAAACGATATCTATAGCTATGCTTTTGAAATGCCCTCCTGGTGTCCAAATTAAGCAAGGGGATAAATTAAGCACATACAATATTCAACTAAGCTACTCTCTCAAAAAAAGGCAATACACGTGTATACAATGTAATGAGCACCCTGGTGCCTAACTATTTAAGTGCCGCTGATGCCGGAGCGCATCATGCCAATTGGTTGGCAAGATGCAAGATGCACCACTACCACTTAAGTCTAAACAAGTCTGCTGACCTGGGGGGTCTTGCCAAAAAGGAAACGTGAACCAAAAATGAGAACGTGCACGTTTTTGTTAAAAGATTGTTTTGATAATCGTTTGGATGAAACATGCACATTTTTTACACCTCACAAAGAGTTTCTCATGCATTCTGCTCTACATTTTTTTGTCAACACTATGATAATGATTTATGACATTCTCATTTTCCTCTGCACTCTCTGAAAAGAATTACAGACTCACTTCCTCTTTTTCTTTTGCAAGACCCTCCAGTACCTCATTAGAGCAGCATGCTAACACTCTAGGTCAGTATCTACCTCTGTACTGGTGTTGGTATGATGCACAAATGTAGCCCTGGCAAACTCTGTGCATTAATGCATCATGACTACCAATGGGAATGAACACATGCATCAACAACCCTTGTAGGGTAGAATGGTATACTACAGTAAACCGCACCCTGACTTACATGTTGAGGCGTATATGGGAGTTTTTATGGTACCCGCTTGGTTGGGGGAGGAGAAACAGGTGTTTTCCGACACAACACCTTTATAGATGTCTCTGTGCTAATCCACTCTATACTCCAACTGGATATACATTGCTATAAATAACAAGGGAAAAGGGACCTCAGCAGAGGGCCTCATGACGGTTCCATTCATCTTGGTGACGTCTAAAATGGGAACTCATCAATGGGATTGTAGTAATTTCAATTTTCTTATTAATAAGCATATGTTTGCAAGTATTGGAAGTAGATTTGCATATTTTTTGCATGTATTGGAAGTAGTTGCAAAAGAAATTCATTCATCATGTCTCGCAATGGTACAAACACATAAACAGAGCGGAACTGGTGCAAATGTTGGTCTGGTAACTATATTTGTATCTCGTATTGTACTACCTTATCATCTATACAATATAGAAAGCGGTACAGACTATAGCCATACTTCACCCCTGGTGCACTGCCAAATGTTAGAAATGAAGAAAAACATCTTTCCAATGCTTTTTTGGCAGTCACAGAGAGCCTATACCCATAATGTTATTCTCCGGGGTTGCAAGCTATACGAGTGAAAGCACTGCCAACAACATAACAGACATATAGTGTTATAAGGGCGCAATGCGGCATTTCCGCTGCTTTTGGCACCGGAATTCACATTCTCTATGGCCCATCTCACTTTGATACATTGGGTGACTTAGCCTTCCCAGCATGCCTCAGCCACCTACTTCCTGTGTTGATGTACATTCAGAACATAATATGGCTACATACACTGATTCCTTGATATGTGTAGCCTAACAAAAATATCCGTCTTCTTTATCAGTGAGGGAAAAAGCCTGCAGTGTACATGGTGGCATAGTAATATTGCATCTTATTGGACAAATCCAAAATTTAGATTATCATGTCACTTTAATGTCAGCAAGCTACAGTCATGCCTTTGCAGTACTCTTTTAGGGCTTATTTCTATATCCTGTATAAGAGCCCAGGCACTCATTGCTTTCAATCGCATTGTGCCCCCGGCTGTTGTAAGAGACAAGCACTTACAGTGAAACTTGGTTATTACAAACTCCCTTATAACGAAATTTGGATATAACAAACAAAAATGCCTGGTCACAAAACTCTCCTATACATTTCTATAGTAAGTCAACTTGGTTAGAACAAAGTACTATTAGACAAAACTTGTTTATAACGAATTGATTTCCCCTAAAGTTGTGAAAATTTGCTTGATTAGGGGATGTTTTATTTTCCCCTCATGCACCCTTATATCCTTTGAAGTGGCCAGGGAGGCGGGAGAGAAGTCCTCTACCTGCCCAGGCGTCCCTCAGATCTGTACCCCCCCATGCACCCTTACAGCCTTTGAAGTGGCCAGGGAGGCGGGAGAGAAGTCCTCTACCTGCCCTGACATTCCACAGATCTCTATCCCCCCCAATGCACCCTTACAGCCTTTGAAGTGGCCAGGGAGGCGGGAGAGAAGTCGTATACCTGCCCAGGCGTCCCTCAGATCTCTACCCCCCCATGCACCCTTACAGCCTTTGAAGTGGCCAGGGAGGCGGGAGAGAAGTCGTATACCTGCCCAGGCGTCCCTCAGATCTCTACCCCCCCCATGCACCCTTACAGCCTTTGAAGTGGCCAGGGAGGCGGGAGAGAAGTCCTCTACCTGCCCTGACATTCCACAGATCTCTACCCCCCCCAATGCACCCTTACAGCCTTTGAAGTGGCCAGGGAGGCAGGAGAGAAGTCCTATACCTGCCCAGGCGACCCTCAGATCTCTACCCCCCCATGCACCCTTACAGCCTTTGAAGTGGCCAGGGAGGCGGGAGAGAAGTCCTCTACCTGCCTTGACATTCCTCAGATCTCTACCCCCCCCATGCACCCTTACATCCTTTGAAGTGTCCAGGGAGGCGGCAGAGAATTCCTCTACCTGCCCTGACATTTCTCAGATCTCTACCCCCTCCCATGCACCCTTACAGCCTTTGAAGTGGCCAGGGAGGCAGGAGAGAAGTCCTCTACCTGCCCTGACGTCCCTCTGACTCCCCCCTCATGCACCTTTACAGACAAACATAATCATATTTCCATAAAAGAATTATCCAATAGGCAGGAAAAATTCGCTTTAAACAAAGCTAGTGCATACTGAATTTATTGTAAGAGGTTATTTTTCCTTTTTTGTACTCATAGAGGGGGTTGAATAATCATTAAACCTTCCTAAAGTGGTGAACTTACTTGGTTACAACAAATTTTGGTTATAACGAATCTTTTGAGCCTGTAACATCAAGTTCGTTGTAACCAAGTTTTACTGTATTTGAATACTGTTTAAAGTGCTTAAGATCAATGTCAAAACCCCTGTTGCCCTGGCACTTAAACAGGTCATTATGGTGTACCTGAAAATGTCAAGAAACTCTGATTGTTAACCATAAGAGGTTCTTTACACTTTCAGGAATGTAATGTAATATTGTAACAAAACCATGAAGCTCAATGATTAACAAACAGATATGATTTAGCTTCTGCAGTAAGCAGCCCATGTATAGGGATGTACAGGGATGTAGGGTCGATGTGTACACAGCTTGTTAATCTATATTCTGTGTTTTAGTAAGATAGCACTGGGGGGACTAGGGAAGCCTTCAGGGCCTATCATTCTACATATTACCACATACTCCAGTCCTTTAACCCCGTAAGGGCTGCTGATGCATTAATGAAGCAAGTCTAAATCCATGCATTATTCAGGTAATTAGGGTAATTTAAAATTTAGGTTGTGGAGTTGCAGTTTATTGGACAAAATGGTCCCAGACTAACTTTCAGGGAGTATGGCTGTCAGAGACTTTGCTGGTCTGGGCCTCGATACAGGATGTCAAGTGAACAAAACCATGCCCACATCAATCATCAGATAGAAACTAGGCATGGAACATAACAGTGATGAGAAATCAAAATGCTGTGTATCTGCTGGAGAGTAAGGGGCACAGACGAAGGACTCGGAGGACAGTCATATCATGATAATAACAGTACACAAAGTATAAAACACTGTACAGTGCTGACTGTCATGTCACATCAATGTTTAACTTCATTGTCAGTTGTAGCCACAAACAGGTTTTTCAGGCCATGTGATGTAAACCAATGGCTGAGATAGAAACCATACACGTCTCTATTTTGGCTTAGGCGTAGAGGCCTACTTTATACTCCAACATTCAATAAATTCAATAAAAGTAAAATATCTTAATTATACCTTATCAATTTAGCAACTGAGCATTGCCCCTCAGAGGAGTATCGATCATTCAAGGTTACTATAAGAAATGAATGCAAAATTGACAGGTCACATACTGAGCCAGAATTCAAGATGCATGAGAAGATAAGAGTTCATTAACAACTACTGTAACCCGATCTCATTGTTAGGAATATGTACAGCCTTAACAAATATCTTCTCTCAATAGGAAGACAGCAAGTGTCAGGCGGGAGGCATTAGCACTTTATAAATTCTGCACTCTCATTGGTAAGACCTGAAAGGTACAATTACCTGGATTGGCAGCACAATAGTTTTGAAAAAAAAGTACTCCAATCTTTACTTAAACCTCTCTATGTATGACGAAAATGCATCGCAGGAAATGGATATATATAAACTTACCTGATTAAGTAGCAGGGAATACAATGGATGAGGTTAAATTACAGTCCACCTAAGAAAGCAGTGAATACGAAGAAGCATATCAGAAATGTCATCTATAAAGTATATCAAAAGTAAATATCATCTATTCCGCGTTTTAACCCACATCAGACATGGGAGAAAGGAGAGATATTTATCATTTCGACGAAACTTCCAATCTGACCTTCTGCTCTCACCAACAAGAAGCCATATTGCGGCTACCGGTCTCAAATTGTGAATCTGCATGGAGAAGCCTGAAGCATATGGTGATTGGCGAAGGGACAGGTCTCCAGGGCTAAACCTGGCCTGCATGGAGGGGGTAATTTGATGCTGCTGATGCGCAGACTATTGTATAGAATCTAAAGTAGATGTATACAAGGAGGAAGTTTAGGAGAGTTTATAATTTGTAATTTCCTGAATATGTGTATGATAGATCTTTATTTTCACACCAGAAAAAGGCATTGTGTACCACTTTCTGAACTTTATTTTTCAATTGAAAGTATTTTGAAATGGATTATAATAGAAAACTATATTCATTATGTTCAGTTCTAAGATCTCTTTAAAAAAAGCCTTGGTAACTCATACTGACGTAGTTAGAAAAGCCACTTCACACTCCTGAACTATTAATATCTGACAGTTGTCAGTATATAACAACAGGAATTTTCATTTAAGCAACAGTGTTGTTATTGTCTGAGGTGGGGGGGATTCTAGCTCGCGTTTCCCTGTGGTGTCAATAGGGGAATTTATAAACTAGCCTATTCAATTCGATGCATCCTGGTACCACTATAAAACTGGAAATCACTGCTGTCTCCATTTCTAGTCTAGTACAGACTTCAGGCACATCTCAGTACAAAAGAAAAATCTGCCGACCAGTCATCACACCTATGCTAGTGGTGATGTATTAGACTACATGGTTTGCCTGTTTTTACAGTGAGGATATAATTGTCTTTTTTGGCCACTACATGGTGTGAGCAGTGTGTCCGATCCATGGTATTACAACAATTCACATTTAATACTGAAATACAACATTGTCATAGTACTGATCTGTTTGATTAAAAGGGGGTTAATCTTAGAAAAAAATAGTAACTCACACATACACACATTCTATCTTGCTAGTGACCCACAGTCTCCCCCCTTTATAAAATTGGTCATTTAGCTGGTTTTGCATGAAAAAGAATTGTTAAAAGTAGGCCTTTCCTATGATAAATGTTTAAAGTGATTTTGACATAGAATACATTTTGCTCAGTTGTTACATTTAATCATATTCCTGTTCAAAAGGTACAAAGGATGGGAGAGTCAGTACACCAAGACTATGACAGAGCTAACCTGATGCAGAATTACTGTTGACTCAGCTATGAGTGTGTGAGTCGGGGAGATGGAGAGGGCCAAGAAATGCCTATTGCAGCACTGATCTCTCCCAGATTGACCTCAGACCAGTTTGTGGTCAGGTGAGGCTGGTAGGTAGAGAGCGGTATATAAAGACTATGGCAGAGCTGATCTCAGACAAAGTTATCCCAGACCAGTCTGTGGCTAGGCCAGGCTGGTAGGTAGAGAGTGGTACACAAAGACTATGGCAGAGCTGATCTCAGACAGAGTTATCCCAGACCAGTCTGTGGCTAGGCCAGGCTGGTAGGTAGAGAGCGGTACATAAAGACTATGATAGAGCTGATCTCAGACAGAGTTATCCCAGACCAGTCTGTGGCTAGGCCAGGCTGGTAGGTAGAGAGTGGTACACAAAGACTATGATAGACCTCAATATGGTTTCAGACCTCACAGGTCAAGGAGCACTGTTGAAATCTCAAGATGATTCCAGACCAGTCTGTGGTTGAGTGAGTTTGGCAGAAAGAGAGCAATTGAAAAAAAAAAGATTTTTGCTCTCCTTATGTTAATACAAATGATCCTAGGCTACTTTTTTTGAGAGTCAATTTAACATTGTTCCCCATGCAGAGACTGTTGCTGCAGTCGTCTAAAGACGGAATGTCAAATCTACAAAAAACTGACCACATCAGTTGATAGGCAAGGACAAGGCATGAGACATCAGAGTGGAAAGATCAAAATGCCGCTTAGGACTTCAAAGGGAATAATACTGCTTGATCCATGAGATCTTTTTGTGTACATGCAACAGCAGCTAAAATTATGCATAGCTTTATAAAATGTCCGGCACACAGACCCAGGGTCTTTACAGCAAGCACACAAATGTCAAGGATTATGAGAGCAGATGGATCTGAAGTGTTGGTGCTTAAAGTTGTCGCCGAAGGTTTATATGAATGTAGTCTCGTTCCGGAAGGGGCAGTTGAAGAATATGCAAATTGTGACAGCATTGACTGTCATTTTATGGTGGTTTAGGGTACACCAATGCACAACCAGAGAGTAACCTGTCTGCTCTCCTGTACTTTGTCAAACCTGAGGTTCAATGATATGGTGCATGCATGCGACACAGACATGTCACTCACCAGGGCTGGCACTTAACATCAGGGCAACAGAGGAGCAGGATTATTGTATTGATCCCTTTTGCTAACAGATATGGGTAACAGAGAGACAGTGATAGGTCTGATCTTGACAATAGGAGTACATGAGGAAGCACAAAACACTGCACAACATTGTCTGTCATGCCGCATCATGTCTGCACACAATCAGGGATCAGGCATGTGACAGCTAGTGGCTGTATTGTAAAGAAAGCTTTGGATGGGAGAAGAAGTTGAGTGTCACCTGGAACTATATAGGCAAAGGTTCATGAGTTGTGGGTCTGACTGAGGGTTATCTCACAAGGCAAAGACGAGTGAGATAACCCTCAGTCAGCCCCAACATGAGTGAACATTTGCATTTATTTCATAATATCTTTGTCAGAAAACTATTTCAAAATGGCATAAAATGACTATTATTAACAAGTTTTTTAGTTATTTTCAATGTTTTTTACTGGCCGTGAGATAAGGGCAAGGGTGATCTCGGAGTGGGGGGGGGCGGGGTGAGATACGGAGGTCCCATGTTAAATCTATGGCATGTCCGTATTCCACTCCTTTGAACGTGGAATAAAAAAGGGTATTTCAGTCCCCATGATGTAAAAAGAAGTAAACAGTCATGTAAAGGTATGTGAGGCCATGCTCTGTGGGGTTGACCATCTGTAGGTCACTCTTCCATGGTCAATGTTAGCTGTTTGTACCTCTGATGATCTTGCTCTAACGAAGCAAGGCGTTTCCTTGTGACGAGCTATAATTTGATACTTCTGACAATATTTCACAATCTTTTACACTGATGACATCTTTGGATCAACACGGTAAAAGGTACGCCAGTGAGGGGGTGTGCGGGCGTACCTTTTACCGTGTTGGTCTTTTACGATGTTCCTATTCCCTCAATATGGGACAGAATTTTCCCAAGAATTACATCTGCTGTTCAAAAATAACCTTATTTATAAAACCTCCTGCTACACCTGGCCTATTTCACAAAACCTCCTGCTAGAACTGACCTAATTCATAAAACCTCCTGTTTGCCCCCAAACTGTAGAATAAACCTACAGTAGGAACAATAGGGTGCCGAGCCAGGTGGAGTATAATGTTTGGTATGCCTATCCGCACACAGTAATTCATCATCCTATCTTGTTGACTCCTGGTTACAAATTAGCGGTGCCCTTTGGCCGAGGAGATTTCCCCTTGAATAATTTCTGATTAATTCAACTGCTGTGACAAGTATCAACAGGCAGCATTTGGTGTCCAGCTCTAATTTATCACATTTGACCTGTTGCCGTTATAACCTGGCACACTCTGAGTTATGCTCAGATTCCAGTTGGATCTAACCAGGTGTATGGGGATTGTGGAATGTCACTTTAAAATTTGAATAAATTTGAAAGAATGGCAAATAATTATAGATTTATCGGCTGGTGACTGGTGTATACATACCTAAATGACTAGAACCAGCAGTGAGCTGGTCACTGGTGGACCTGGATACTAATTTTTGGACCAGTGAGACAGTGGACTAGGTTGGAGTTACATATAAAATGGCTGACAGAGATGATAGAAAAGTGTAGACTGCACTGAAAAAAAATTCAAGTCTTGATCTGGGATCTGAAATGAGTATGTTATAGAGACTAAGCCTGATCCTGGGATGATACTATGGCAGATCCTAAGGCTAATTCTGCAGTGATACACTGACTCTGCCTAAGTATCATCCATCCCAGGATCAGGCTGAGTCTCAAATCATACTCATTTTGGCGAAATTGCCTGAGTCTGGATACAGACTCAAGTGAGTAAGAATTTTTTTTCGGTGTGTATAAAATGCATGGCATTACTTGGGATGCTGAAACGATTATTAACATGTTTATAGAGCCACTAAAGCTGTTTGACCTTATAATTATTGTTATATATAATTCAAATCAGATAGTTTAACATGGCACCATGTTTCCATATTGAATGGCCAGTTATCATGTCATATCATACAAACTATCACATTATTGAATATTCTTGAATCAGTTTCCCTTATTTCAGTTCTGTGTTCTTTATTCATTAGTAACAATGCCACCGAAATAATAAATGAATCAATTACTTACGAGAATAATTTTCTATTGAGTAACAAGCTGCTAAATCTGAATAGTGACTAGATAACACAGGGAAAAACATACTTTTCATCAAATGGACTATTTGTTATCCACATGACTATTTGTATTTTGGTTACCAAATGGTGATAGGGTGTGTCCAGGGGCTCATGGGAAATCTACAAAACGTGCACAGTCAGACAGAGCGAACACTCCCACCTAGTGGTGTGGTCAGGAACTAAACAGTGGTGCCTGGAAACTATGGGGAGTAATTGTTTTTAGAATATACTTTATAAGCAGTGATTTTATGTTTTTATCAAACCCAATGTATTTCATTCCCGAAAGGTTATTGTTGTAAAGTGTGGTATGTACTCGGTATAAAATTCCCAGCCTCAGATTAAGCATTGGACAGTGATCCTCTGATGTCAGTTATGTCACTTCTTATGTTTCATGTCAAAAGGTAACATCAGGCTTGCAATCACAAGAAAAAGTCTTTCATATCAAAAGGAGTATTTCATATACAAATTTATCCACTTCTCGTTCTCTAGGTGAGTCGTTACTTCATCTAACGCTGCTGAACAACAAGGTAATATTGTCGTGATACATAGGTACACAAGTGTTACACTATGAATCTTGATTATTTGTCAAATGGGGCTAAATCGTGACGGAGAACATTAACGGGTCACCGAATCCTGTATTAATACTGGCATATTACATGTACAGTGCTCATCTCTTTCTATAATAACTACAATATTGCTGTATTTCATGAGCAATACAGATTTCCCACAACTCAAAGATTCAGCAAATTAATTCTTGGTTTGCTTACAGCTAATGGGGGTCTGTTGGTGAGAGGCCTTCCATCTCAACTCCTTTTAGGGGATGAGAGAAAAGGCGGAAATGGCGGGAAATCATCTAAAGCTTCTAAGCTTCTATTTACAGGCAGCACATCTGACAGTGTATTAGCATTCCTCCATATGCCCAAAAACTCCCGCATGTTGGATCGTGGCACATGTCATACATAATGACATAATTCTAAGCCTCTGAACATCTATCAACCTCATTCCAATGCAAATAGATGATGTGTTGTGTATGAAGTAGGTCTACACCCAGATAGAATTCCTTAATCATTTATTGGATGTCAAGGTTGATATTCACTAAGGTGTACTTATGGAGTTTAGGGGGCTTATCAACACTATAGAGTAAGATGTTGCCATTTCAACATTATCAACCATCACCAACTATTTTTACATCTAATCTGATACGTCTACACTGTGAAACTATCAATAATGTTCATTTCATCATCTAATAAATCAACAAAAAACATAGATCAAACTCTATGTGTGTTATATGACATTGGTTCAGTTGTGCCCACTGGGGTCTAGTATATAATTATGATCCATCGTCCCAGAGCAGACAAAACATAACGCTGTACTCTGAGTCAACAGGTCACACCAAACACTGACATTTCCGCTGTTAGAAGTCTGAGTGAAAGTCCTAGAGTTGGGCACTGTGTGGTCAGCTTGTAGACAGATATACTGGTGGCTGTTGCTAAACCATTGGAAGTCACTTCTCTCTGAGGTGTACTTCCAAAAATAGAAGGCACTCATCTTTGGTACTCTCTTCTCTATTGCATTGCGAAATATCACTTCCCAACAGAAGTGGTTGGGAAGTGGTTAGAAACAACCCCTCAACTGGAAGTTGCTTCCTACACTCTATCACATAAGTATGTAGGCATGGACAGTCTGGGAAGCACTCAGGTGTGACCACTTTTCGCAACACAGTTGGATTTGTGGGAAAGTGACTACTTCTGGACTACTGTGTCGGAAGTGATTTTGAGTGGTTAAGTAGAGGAGGGATGTGGGAAGTGAGGTACCTACCCTGAAAAGCAACAACTCAATCTTTTCGCAACAGCCTCCAGATCCATGAGTGCGTCTACATCATTTTGCAGTCCTGACCATAATATTGGAAATCAAAGATGGACATAATGGAAATCCTTGATATCTGCCACTGCCATGCACCACACAATAAACCATATAAAGACAATAAAGCATCGGACATTCAATAGGAATTAAGCAGACAGGGCTAGTGTAAGGTTAACCTTAGAATTAATATTTTTCCACCTAATGTTTAGGGATTAATGCAATTGAACAGATATGTTTCATTGGGTGGCACACATGCTTTCTTAGCTCACTGTCTTTTAAGTAATTAAAGTGATGGTTGATCTAAGCTCAAAATTATTGAGAAATGTCATTTTGAACATGAAAGTATGTAAATGAAAACAAGGTTTCTTCTTTCATTAGCCCAATACAGAATGTCGACGTCTTTGGTTAAGGTAACTGTACCAGTGATCCTCCGACACGCTTCTACTCCTGTCCCACACTGAAAAAATAAGTGTCTTCAAAGTTAGACTCATCTCTTTTAGGGCGGATAGTGTTATAATGCACCATGCCTATCGATCATCATGGAAAGTAGGCATGATTTGTAAAATTTGATGTGAAATGGGTTTTAATGATCTAAGAGAAAGATATGGGGCATTCCACTGAAAGTGGGCACTTGTCCATGGTAGAAGGTGATTTTTAAAAACACAGAGTTAGATCCTGAAACTTGATTTTATTGATAGCCCTCTATCTTTGGAAAGGTTCATTCAAGTCACTGACTCCCAAGCAGTCAGTTTTTATTGCAAATATTCAAAATTATGAAAATGTAATGGGCGTGAGCAAATTGAATTCTTCTCTAAATCACAGAAATATTTGTCGGAACTACATAATATTTGACAAAGGTCCCAAAGAAACACAATGGAGAAAAAGGAAATAATATTGATATTGACATTGCATAAGGAAATAATATGAATGTAATGGGCGTGAGTGTAATGGGCGCGAGCGAAACAACTTTTGCAGGCTTCAGACAGCCACTCAGTAATATAACCTCAACCAGCATTGATCTCGACAATAGAAATAATTTAAGAATACATATAGGATGCATTCCTGCCAACATTCTTGCACTGCATTTTACTCACGCCCATTACACTCATGCCCATTACACTCATGCCCATTACATCTGTCAGTTGACCCCTCTGTTTGGCATAATCAATGCATGTAGAGATTCCAGTCTTTTTTTAAAATGACTTATTAACAATAGATCTTCATGTTAGGCCGGTTGAAAGAAAGAAAACTTTGATAGCATTTGTCCTGGATGCAGAAATATGAATGTAACGGGCGTGAGCAAAATTGACTTCAAAATACTTAAATATGTGTTACAAAGTCATGCCTGCAAGTAGACCCTAAGCTTCTCTACTAGAAAAAACCCTATGACGACCCTAATCGTGGTGGAAAATAAGAAGATTGAGGATAGTGTTTTAGTAGCTCTACCAGTGTACTTTTATTTTGCGCACGCCCATTACATCAACTGTATTTGGTTACAAAAATGAACAGGGGAAAAAGAATGCCAACCAGAGAACCTCCAAACCACATGAAAATTTTAGATGGGACCCCCCACTAAGGAATAGATACAATTATATTGGTCTGTTGGTGCTTGGCTTGATTGTATAGAGCCTGGAATGAGGTGGAAATTGAAAAAAAGACAATATTTGGCTATTTTCCAACTTTGGCCTACCATATCTCAAAAAAAAAGCAGGCTGACATACGCAAATTTGCCCTTCTTTTGAAGCCCAACGTGTTTTCTTTTAAATGAAACCAGAAATAAGAAGAGTGGTTAATCAGATTTTGTTCTACAAACCCCTGTATCCAAAAAAGTCCAAAAAATACCCAAGTGCCCACTTTCGGTGGACTGACCCATATATTAAGGACTGGATGAGGAGTCCTTACAGTGTTGAACTGCTGAACACCCCAGCACCACAAACATAGGATATCTTCAAGCCATTGCCTTTGCCCCAGGGAAATACGTACGGTACTAATGTAAAGGTTGGAGTAAGAAAGCATGAAAGTAACTCAGGAGGTCATTTCTTATCATACTACGACTGGACCTTCAGGTCATACCAAAATTCTCATAGGAATAGCACTGACATTCTGTAGTCATAGGGCTCTCAGCGATCATAGTGCCTTAAGAAATGGCCTCCTGACAAGGGGCTGCTCTGATAGGTTGCTCTTTCATTGTAAATGTAAGCAGTTTCTCCCCTGGGTCGCTGGTCTTCCACAGGTTGAAGGCATTGTAACTGTATGAGGTTATATCACAGTGGGAGTTATGCCATCCGAGATTATTGTGTGAAGCTCACAAAGGTAGGGGACAGGGGAGCAAGTGAAAGAGAAGGACTGATGAAAGGAACCAGAGAGAAAGCAACAAGAAGAAACAAAAGTAATATCTGATTCCATGATATAATACAAGTGCAATTCCATAAAAATAGCCTTAAAACACCAATCTGAAGAGGACAACTCAACATTACTATAAATCTAAATTTGGACAGGGGCAATCCGATAAAAAGATGGAAGAAAATCTCTTTCTGTACAGAGAGAGGTGGTAGGGTGCACCTGTTTGAGGTATTTGTGGTATAAATGCCAGGTATTATATATTTAAAAACACCTATTCCAAGGGCCTGGTTTTCTTTTCTTTTACCATTGTTTAGATGTTATTGGTCAACTCTTTTTACTCTAAGCTTTAAAAGTTGTAAAGGTTATGAACTGGATTATTATGTTTTTTAATATTTCAATTAAGTATTTATTCCGTTCTCATGTAAATTGGTCATTGATTACTTTTCTTCCAAATTTTACCTCCAAGAAGAGGGAATCAATAGGCTTAATGTTTTTCTATTAAAGGACCTTATTTGAAGCTTTAACCTCATGACCCTACCACATTTCTCTGTACAAAAACAGATTTTCTTGCATAGCCATCTAGTGATATCAGCTATGTCCCCTCCAGGTATGACAGAAAATTCAACAGCAGTTGTAACACTTATTATGAGTGGCTTCATAAGTAATAAACATAAAGGACAGCAAAATGTTTGCAGAGTTTGTCGGTTTACCAGTGAGATGTATCAAGCATCATTCTCATTCTGATTCTGGTTCCTCAACCTTACCTTACAGATTTACTAATAAAGCACTGGGTTGATGCATGAAAAATATTGATTTTTGGGCCACTATGGCAATAGACCATAAGGCGAGTCAGTTTGTTGTAAAGTTGAATCTTGAAGACAGTAACTTATTACATCATACCAACTGTATGAGGGCCTACACTCCCGAAGGATCATCTTGATGTGAGAACGCCTGCCACCACTTCATTGGTACATCATAGTAACAATAATATTTGAACCTGGAGTCAACAATGTAGCTAGTATTCTCCACCAACAGACCAGCCATGCATCAATTACCAATTCACATGGGGATGTTCATTAGGACCTTTTTATTTTTACACAATTCATTTTAAAGCCCATACATTACAAAGGAGGTTGCTGTCGCCTATCTCTGTCTCTCTCTGTCTCTCCCTCTCTCTCTGATGTTAGTCGAGGGTAGTTGCAGTTCACTCTCAACCCGTTTAATGCTGATAGTACAACGTATCACACTTACCCATAATCATGATGCACCGATGAAGCACAAGTAGTTCTCCTCAACAGGGTTCATCATGCTGATGTATTTACTCTGTAGGGTCAGTATGACACATGGATGCTACCCTGAATCATCTTTATGGTGATATATCGGCATTGAGTAGCTTTGTTTCTTCCTGCTATTCCATATTATCCCATTTTGTGAAAAAGCTGCACCATCAGCTATTTGTTGTGGTACAAAAATATTTGTATTAAAGATACTTTCACTTTGTTATCAATACCATAAAGGGCCTTCTTTGCTGTTGACCTAGAAGTAATTTCCAATTGTCACAGCGCATCTTCTATTTCAAACAGGGCCACACAAAAAGGATGTTTCAGGTTACAGGGACAGGAAATATGAGCCAGGAAATCCTGATTTAATTAGAAACAGAGACAGTGAGAGATAGGACTGGATAGAATTTTTAATTGACCCGTTTAGTGTCACACAATGTATTAATGCACCACAGGCTTTCCCATCAGAACTCTGCAGTAACAGAGTTTGTTCCATGGATACAACATGCAGACCATATATCGGTCAGAATGGGGCAACTTGACAGCATAGTTTTGCATTATGATAACAAAGGAAGATAAAAGAAAGAAACACTCAATAAGGAGCAATTCCTGAGAACTGTTTCATTTATATCAATTTACATTTTGTCTGTATATGACTTAAATATTCTGGCTGTCTGTGTCTGTCTGTGTCTGTCTGTCTCTCTTTCTCTCTCTCTCCCTTTCTCTCTCTCTCTCTCTCTCTCTCTTTTTCTCTCTCTCTTTCTCCCTCTCTTTCTCTCCCTTTCTCTTTCTCTCTCTCTCCCTTTCTCTTTCTCTCTCTCTTTCTCTCTCTCTCTCTCTCTCTCTCTCTCTCTCTCTCTCCCTTTAACTCTCTGACTGACTCTCATTCTGTCTTTTCTGTACATGTAGACATGCATCTATGTATATATCTGTCCCCTCCCCTAGTCTCACCCTCACTCTATACATCTTCGTCTCAGTCTGCCCCCCCCCAAACTCTGCATTATAACCAATACCATCATCTTCTTAGTTTTCTCCCCCATTCTCTATACTCATTATCTTTACCCATTCTTGTTTTCCCTTACCCCATATCCTCCTACCAGCTTTCTGACCCTGACTAGCGCAATAATTTCACTAGCTATTATCTGGCATCACTCCAACCACCCCCACCATACACCCAGTTGTCTTTTTTGACTGGTAGGTTTTTTTTTGACCTTGCAGGAATTATGGGTCTGTTGATTTGTGTACTGCACAGTACATGCACCTACCATGGACTCTATAACACCTATACACTCCTGTGAGACAAGTACCTTTGTACGATAAGCGTCTATGCATAATCAGTGGCTTATACGCCGTTTTATAGGACCTGTGTGGTTCATAAAGTCTGCCTGAATTCAGGGTTTGGCTAATACAAGAGGTTTTACGTAAATAGCAATTGCCCATAGTGCAGGTTATGTCAAAGTCACAAATGTGAATTGGATCAACATGCTGAAATGAACATTCCTGCATTGATAAAGGTATGTGTAGGTACTTCATGGAGTTTTTTGGGTGCAATAAAAAAAAATAAAACAATACTAGGTAGAGGACTTTTTACAAGGACTTGGCAAGGACCAGTGTTAGAAAGCTCTATGTATAAGAAGGTCTGCCATTATACAGTATAGGAATAGTACAGGTTAGAAAATGGTTCATGATTTTACAGCTAGGTGACACATATGGCAAGGGACATCCTGTTTAGATTTGATGTTTAAAACTCTCCTCAATATCCAATTGCTACCTAGGTCTTCAATCTTTTGTGTAACCTAGGTATAAATGGCTCTTGTTTCTGGTCACGAAAAGGGATATCTCATTCCAGTTATCCAGGCATTTGACAAGACAGTTGATACAACAGTACAACTATTCATTTACCTTCCCTATCCTAGACATTAATTCTCCTTCCAACTATTCTCCTCCACAGCTTACATCCTGTTCCTGTCACATTTTTGAATCAAGGATGAAAGAAAGAGAACAAAAAGAACAAAAAGAGGGTAAGAAAAAAGAGAAAGAAAGAGAGAAATAGAATCATAAAGAAAGATGGAGAAACAAAAGAAACACTGAAAGAAAGATATTAAAAAACTTCCCTTGGCCCAAATTTGCCTATGCATTTTTTGTTGTATCCATGAGTGCAAAAGAACACAAATGCAGTATCCAGGGTCCAGTGTGAAAGGTCAGTGAAACATCCCACTTAAACCTGGTAAATATTGCCCCGACTCACTGCCTAATTTGTATGTAATGACAAGACTAAAGATATATATGTTTCAGGTTTTCCTCCACAGCCACTCAGGTAAAGACAACACCTCCAGTCGGCTACATTTATAAACACCTTCCATTTTTTCTTGTTCTTGTTGTTTGTGGGAGGGGCAGGTAGGGATGTAGGATGTTGAAAAACAATGATTGAATTCACCCTTCACTTTATTGTTTTTTCTTTCTTTATTTTACCTGGTGAAGCTGTTTTACATATACGATCAATGTAAATTAAACAACATTAGACACTTCTGGGTACTGGATATGTTCTACCATCCACAACCTATAAACACTCAATCAAAAACAAATTATTGTTCTACCATGGACTGATAGCAGGAATACATCTTCATTAAAAACCAGAAAGATGTGTTACAGATTAGCCAGTCAAACATAGAAAACCCGAAGTAGAAACTTTGGAGGGAAATAAAACTGTTCTAGTTCATTTCATTTCTGAGTCATGATATCCAAAAAGTTCATTTTGTTTAAGAAAAAGGTTAGGCTGAGACACCTGAGGAAATTTCATACACCTTTCAAAATGCACTTCTCAGCAATATGCCCCTTGCTCACTCTGTGTGTCTATGGGTAAGATGTTGTTTTGTGTGTGTTATTTCTATATGTTAAGTGGCTGGGTCGAGAGCTGGTGTACACAGAATAATACATACTACCACAACATGAAGTTCACCTTCCACTCTCCTGTCACCTTGTCTTTTTTAGCCTCATATCCATAGTCCACTTGGCCTCTGCTTGTAGATTTTCTATAGGCTCCATCATGTGACAGAGGCCAAATGGACTATGGGATTTACATGCACATAGATTTTGATTAGTGCTTAAAAAGTGGAGTCACATCCCACTAAGTAGCTCGCATAAAAAAAAAACATGCCCCAATGTACTCATGTCTGTTACAAGCCAGATCTACACTAGTATCAAACCTGCAACACTATTTTCTATTTAGGTGGCCCACAAGGGGTAGAAAACGACATGGCGACATTTGGCCATTTTGAGGTGACATTCTGACATTGCACCCTCTTAAAAATGACATGTGACATGTCCATTCCCTGGAAAAGTGACATGTGACCTGAAGCCTTGAGTTTTGAGCCATGGCTTTATTTTTAGACATTATGTTCCCTAAAAAAGTGACATGTGACCTGAAGTCTTGAATTTTGGGGATCAGGGGGACATCAGGGGGATCCCCTTGGAGGCCCCATTTAGCTTGACTGAAGTACTCCCTCTGAGGCTCACAACTGTAAATAGCAATAGCAATTATTTTCTAAAAGGGAAGGGTGTTGTTTAGTTTTCAAGGGGAAATTGTGTCCCCGGGCAGGGGAAGAAAGGCACTACTCTGGCGGTCTGAGGTATAAATCCTCAGGCAACCACTGTACATGAAACAGAAAAGCATAGTGGTCATGGTCTGTATTCATCTCACAGCATGCCTCTCTTCTTCAACAGGATTGTTGTTGTCTGAAGTAGTGGGAGCTAGCAGTGCTGTTATTTCAAGGTTTTATGAAGGCCAGAATTTAAAAGGCATTCAATGCAATGCACCTTGGTCTTACCGGAAAACTCCCTGCTACCCAAATTACTAGTATAGAACTATGTCCACACTCATCTGTACATGAAAAAAAAAACTGTCTACCTAATCATCACACCTACCCTACGGGTGATGGACTAATCTACATGGTTAGCCTGTTTTAACAGCTAGGATATGATTGTCTTATTGGCTAGCAATGTACCCAACATAGAGCACAGGAGGCATCTCCCATCCACAGCATTATGATGAGCAAAGAATACAAGAAACTACCCTTGTCCTGTTCTGTGTAATTAAAATGGTTTTTTTTTACAGAATAATGTAGAAACTTACACATACACACTCTTGCTTTTTAGCCTCTCTCTCTCTCTCTCTCTCTCTCTCTCTCTCTCGCTCTCTCTCTCTCTCTCTCTCTCTCTCTCTCTCTCTCTCTCTCTCTCCTTTTCTAGCTATCATTTCTTGCCATTTTTGCTTCTCTCTCATTAAACCAATATTTTGCAAAAGCACAGAACACAGACCCATGTTTGATTCAGAGAGTCTGTAAGGAGGTGGCTATGGCTATGGCAGTGCTGATCTCAGACATAGTGATCTCAGACTGGTCTGTGGTTGGGTGAGGCTGGGAGGTAGATAGCAGTACACAAGGACTACTACAGTGCTGATCTCAGACTTGTCGGTGGTTGGGTGAGGCTGGTAGGTAGAGAGCAGTACACAAGGACTACTACAGTGCTGATCTCAGACTGGTCTGTGGTTGGGTGAGGCTGGTAGGTAGAGAGCAGAACACAAGGACTACTACAGTGCTGATCTCAGACTGGTCTGTGGTTGGAAAAAGCATTGAACAAATAAAATGGCAGTCCTAATGTTAATAGGAAGGATCATAGACTGGGAGAGTCAATTCAGCTGAATTCTCCTTGCAGAGCCTGTGGCGGTGCTTGTCTTTAGACGGAATGTCAAGTCTACAAAAAGTGCCCATATCAATCATCAGGCAAAGACAAGGCATGAGACATCAGAGTAAAAAGATCAAAATGCAGATTAGCCCTTTGAGGGTAGCATAGTGCTTGATGAATGAGAGGAGGCGGCTGTGGGAAAATATGAAAATTGATGAAACATTTTTGTCTGCTAGGTATGGCAATGAAGTACTAGCAAGTTAGCCATACAATCTGGAGAGTTGTGCCAGTAATTGGGATTAAAGATCGCTTGACCTTTACAAATGATATATGAATAACCCTGGCAAGTCCCACCCTTGGACCCCAATATTTAGGTTCCTACACCTCCAGTCAGCAGAACTGCGTATTGCATTAATCAATTGTGCTCCCACAAAGGCGTAGATATAAGCACAGTGACAGGCGCACAACGCTTCAGACAGCCCAATCATGACAATAAGAGAACATGAGAAAGAATAAAACGCGATACAACAATGTCTGTCATGCAGCATCAAGACAGCCCAAAATGTGGGACAAATAAAGAAGACAGCCCAATCTACACAGTGTATTGCAGCTGTCATACTGCCTGAGAAGTCTGTGAGAACATGTTGATTGCCATCTATACCTACAAAAGGGTAACTTGGATGGGACATATCCATATTTGGGTTGATATTATATCTATTGCAGTGGCATCCTTTACAGTATGTGTTGTGCTAATTAATACCACGATTCTGGCATTTACAGTGCCCTTTTCTTCATATCACCCATTAATTACCAGAGTTTATTACACGATTTCTGTGACTCAGGGTGCTTTCCCTGGATATCCCAGTTCTGATATTCCTGCATATTTGGCGACCCCATATGAGCAGATCCTAAGTAGATATCAGCACTGTTTGGGGTGGATATCAGCACAACTTTGGGTGGATATCAGCACTCCTAACATGTCAAATGTTACATGTTAAAACCCACGAAATTTTCATGGCCAGTGTAAGGCTCGAACCTACAGTCTCAGATCCCAAATCCAACTCCCTATGCATTGCGCCACAGGGAATGACGAGAAGTGGTTGGCTAAAACCAGGTCTCGATATGATACAAAGCCCGGGGAGGTCACTCACATATAACTACTATACATTGAAAGTGTGATAATCCCCATCAGTCTGGGTTGTGACCCCCCCAGCTTTGTCGCTACTGCTCGTATAACTGCGAGATGCGGGACACATTCAAACCAAAGCAAACCTAGCCACAGGGATTGACGAGAGAAGCTTGGTTAGAACCATGTCTCTATGATATAAAGCCTCCCAGCAGTAGTGTAGTGTGAACGCGTCCAGCACCTTGACCCATAACCAGGCCAGTCACGCACAGTATCAAACCAACGGCTGCCGAGATGTGAGACCCGGTGGTCTAGTGGTTAGGGCATTGTGCTCAGCCGTTAGAGGTAGGCAGGACGAGTCCCGGTCCAGGCGTATCTTTTTTTTTTGCGTCCAAACCAAACCAATGGCTGCCGGGCGCCGAGGTGTATGTATCGATGGTCTATTGATTAGAATAAGGTTAGAATAGCATTATAATAATAGAGGACTGCGGGATGGGTTCAGACCAAACGGCAGCCAGGCACCGAGCTGTGTGTACCGGTGGTCTATTGGTGTCTGCTGCCATAAGCGCGAGATGCATTCAAAGCAAGCCAAGCCGGGCGCTGAGGCTTCGCGTCCCGGGGAAGGATTTTTGTTTTCAACTTGTTTTTATTGATATTCTATTGATTATTTATTGATTTTTTATTGATTAATCATGTAATAAACTTAGTAAGGTATGGGCTAACAGGCACCTCATTGCTTGTATCGTAGGATATCGTAACTCGTGGCCTATGGCCACTCGATACGAGCAATTCGGTGCCTGTTAGCCCATACATTACTTAGTTAATATGTATATGCACTGTTTTAAACTTTTGGGTGCCTTATAGATATTTGGTATATAACTTTTCGGGGTCAAACAAATTTTCTTTCGGGGTCAACGCCTATTTTGGGTCATTTTTCAACTTAAGGCCACCATATCTAAAAAAATAGCGGACTGACATGCACAAATATGCCTTTCTTTTGAAGCCCTACATGTTTTCTTTCAAATGAGACCCAAAATAGGAAGAATGGTTATTTACAATTTATTCTACAGCCCCCTGTATCCATAAAGACCCAAAAAACCCAAAAGTGATCGAGTCATGTGAGAGCTGGCTTAGCCATGTTCAATTCTATCTATATCACAGTTTCAACAGTTTGATGAAAATCATATTCACGCCATCAGAAAACCTGTTTCTTTTCCCTTTTTGTCATTTCCAGAGAAAATGGTTACAAAAGGCATTTACTTTCACTGCCCAAAGTGAAATAAGTGAGTGTTCTGTTGGCTTGATTCCCACTGGCTGATGCTAACCTCATTGTTTTCTATAGTCAGATGGATGTCAATCAGTCAGAAACAAGTTCAATAAAACACCCCACAAAATATAACCTTCTGACACTTTTGATGGAAAATAAGCTGATTTTGGCAACTTTCATAAATCTCTGCACTAAGCTATAATGTCATGCTTGTGTTCTGATGTTTAATTAGGTCGTTATTTCCGTCTCGTTCTCTAGGTGAGTCATTACCTTCTATAAGACTGCTGAACAACAAGGTAATTTTGTCATTACCATGATCCATTGGAACAAAATACAAGTATTACATTCTAAAGAATAATTATCCACCACATCAGGAAGCTGTTTTACTGCATTTAGTCAATAAAAACAAACCGTTTTGCAACAAGGACGTCAATATTTGCTAATCTATGGACGTCCATATTTGAGCTTTTAGGTCTGTATTTTAAATACGGACGGGGTATAAAGTAGGTGGTGTTCAAATACGGACCCTAAAACTGAAATATGAACCTCGATGTTTACAAATACGGAGGTCTGTGTTCATTGAGTAAATGCAGTGAAACGGCCTCCTGGCTAAATGACAATGGTGAAATGACTGACATTAACAAATCACCAAATCCTGCATTACTGTGGGTAGATAAAGGATGGTATTACAATAATGTGACATATACTGGGAATAGGGGCCTAAATGCACCCTGCACTGAGGGCCCTTTTCGCAGATCTTGTCATACATGTATAATGCTCATCTATTTCTCCTAGAACGTCACTGCATTCCATGAGTAGTACAACTTTCAAACAACCTCAAATTTTGCAAATTAATTATTCTTTTTTTTGCTTACACCTAATGTGGGTCTGTTGGTTGGAGCCCTCCAATTTCAACTCCCATATGGGAGGGCAAAACAAGTGAAAGTGACAGGACACAACCTGATTGAAATCTCTAAATAGAAATTCCAAAGAGAACTAATTCTATCAGCTCAGCTAGTAACTGCTGTACAGGTCAAATCTAACCCAGCAAATTTTCGTCATCTGTTGCCATGATTGGTCATCAATGGTGACTCCTTTTTGAGTGATAACTCATTCCGTCTTCTTTCGCCACTGTGTGTTACACTCATGTGGCATAGCAATTGCTATTTCTGGTGATCCTGTGCTATAACGACGTTGTGTTCCATCTAGCGACAAGTGTGAGCCACTTCACACAGGTTGACAAGGACTCACGACAATTTGCTGGGAAGGAAGGAAGGCAAGTGGTTTCAATTGCAAGGTGGAATGAATAACTGTTGCTGATTTTGATAATGAAAATATTTTGATTACTCAAAACCCTTTGTTGGAAGCAGATATAATGTACATAACAGAAATCTGCCATGGAAAATACAACTGGCCACATCTGCAAGTGCGTCATTATTCCTTGGATATATAGAAACAGGTGTATGAGAGTGCTCATTTGCATTTATCTCAAGTTAATTTAGTCAGACATGTTCAAATTTTCATTTATTAGGCATCAGACATGATTTTGTTATCAGTTATTTGACCATTTTGGACGTTTTCCCTAGCAGTGTGGAATGGGGAAGGGTTATCCCACTGGGGGTGAGATACGGAGGTTCTTGGTTAAACCTATGGGGCTCTCGTATTTAACTTGAGATAAATCCAAATACCTCAATACATGTTGGATCATGGTATACTGACATATTTTTAAACCAATAAACCTTAATTGACCTCATTCCAAAGTAGATAGATAAGGTTGCCCCAAAGCCAGAAAGGGTTCCTCAACCATATCTAGTGGATGTCATATGCTGAGTCGTAGATATGGAGTTTAGATAGGTGATTGACATAAGTCAGATGTAGCCACTTAATGTTGTCAACGATCACCTATTCTTTCAACGCCTGATCCTATATAGACTTAACATTATTGAAATATTGTCCTCAATTAAAACTGCACCAAACATTATCTTGTTGTTTGGTGCAATTTTAATTAAGGACAATGTTTCGTCTGCCCTGGCCCCATGGCTCATGTAGTCTATATACACCGCAGTGGGCACACATAGACTGTACTAATATTGATGAAATATACATGATATATCAGCATTGCGGTATTTAAGATGTTAAAATAACATCGGCCATAACATCTTAAATGAATCGATAAAAGCCACATATATTTATCAGTTATCAATAATGCACATAATGTTGAACCAACGCTAGGGCAAACAATAATGGATAATACTGTTATACCAGTTACGAGTTTGCTAAAAATCAACAGTAAAGGGAAATATGAATTATATGTTGAACCGTAGATTATTTGGTTATGCTGCCTATACAAACTTAAGTCTTTCATCACCCGGTGGCCAAACTTTATGTATGTTTCATCAATATTAGTACAGTTTATGTGTGCCCACTGCGGTGTATATAGATTACATGAGCCATGCGGGCTAGAGCAGACGAAACAAAGTGTTGTGTTCTGAGTCAACAGGACACATCAAACACTGACATTTCCACTGTTAGACGTCTGAGTGATGACCCAGATGACCCTATGGATGACCAAGAATATTGGACTGTTGGTGGTTAGATTGTAGACAGGTAGGCAACATTGATCGGTTGGCGCCTCTACATTAGTTTAGGGTCCTGACAGCTACATCTGAAATCAAAGATGCAAAATGATGGAAATTATTAATACCCAACAGAGGCATGAACCACACAATAGACCATAAATAGATAGAACTAAACGACCGTGGTGTACAAGGTGGTCGATCCACCACAAGGGAGACAACTCCCGAGGGGTGGATCGTCCACCGAGGACACCAGGGGAGGTTAGTTCTATATTTATTTTATGTTTTTAGAGTGTCTAATTAACTGAAAATTAGCAAAATCTGTTACCGTAGTTCCCCGTACGAGCGCCGGTCCACCATTTTGAATGTTTACATGCACCCAGAACGAGGCTGCAGTGGTGGATCGGCCACTGTGGTGGATTGAGACACGTTACGCCACTGGGGGTGTGGCGATTGGCTCCGCAATGCTATCTCTACGGGAAGAAGTTATTCACATAAAATAAAGATAATAAGGCATTGGATGTCCAATAGGCAATGGACAGACATGGCTAGAGAAAGGGGTTAAGCTTAGACATTATTCCACCTTATGTTTACGGATTAATGCAAGTGAACAGACATGTTGCTTTGGTGGATATGTGGACACACATGCTTTCTCAGCTTATTGTCTTTTAATTAATTGAGGTGGTGGTTGACCTAAGCTCAGATCTGATTTCCTGATCAAAACTATAGGAATCTACTTAATGCAGTTACTTCCCAGGAGACATTTCTCAGTCATGTAAAATATATTAGTATTAACAATGTATTTATTTTTAACATGGAAATAGGTAAAGGAAAACAAGGTTTCTTCTTTTAGTTGGCCGCAGACAGAATGTCATGTTGTCTTTGGTTAAGGTGACTGGACGTTGACCCTTCATCTTCTCACCCACCTGTGCTCCTGCCCCACACTGATTAAGTAAGGCATTTAAAGTAGAACTTAACTCTTCTATGGCTGATGATAGTGTGATACTGCACCATGTCTATTAGTCATCATGTCTACATTAGTAGTTCTGAAAGTGCTAAACAGCTGAACATCCCAGAACCACAGACAGTGGCCCTGCCCCAGGGAAACAGCTTTTATGGTGGTGTATTACCAGTTGATAGATGTTTCTGATCACCTTTTCTTAACTGTAACCTTTTAAAAGTTGTACAGGTTCAAAATGGGATCTTTCAAATGCTTTTCATTAATTTCAGTTGAGTAGGTACGAAATATTTTAGTTTACAGTAGTCATTAATTATAATTACAAAATAGACCTAATATTTGTCCTTCAAAGGACTTCATTTAAAGTGTTACGCCTTAATAAAAGAACAGACTTTGTTTGCAAATGATTATAGATAATCTAGTGATACAGCTGGGTACCCTCCTTGTATGATAGCAATATCAGTACGTGATCAAGGTGGTACCACTCTAATTCAGCCACATACAGGTAGAATGGCCAAATATTCCCTCAGAACTTTGGTTACTTTAAGGAATTCTGACCATTTCTCTGGAGAGAAACACTGGCAGGTCCAGGATGTGGAAAAGGGCGGGGGCGCGGCTCAAAAGGAAAGGTGCAAACATTTTTTTTAGCAAGTTTTGGCGTCCAAAATATGTTACTTAACTCTTAAGTTCTGGGAAAAAGGGGGATGCACGGAGCCCTGTGCCCCCCCTTTAAATCTGCCACTGAGAAAGGCTCAAACCCACAGTTATTTGGAATTAAAATAATCAAGAAGTGTTTCTCTTAAGTCCAGAGTTAATGTTTCATTGATATCAACAAAAAAGTGGAGGATCATGGGGATAAAATGAGCATATATTGTATTCCTACACCAGTCAGATTTTACTGCTCAAAAACAGTGTGGTGGTTAACATGGCAATTTATGACAAAAGAAATACCTAGCCTGTCTTTTATATTGCGGACCTACTGCTTAATTTTTCTCCATTTCAAAAGGTAAAATTTCGTGTATTCTGCTAAGCTGTCAGGGAAGTTTATGTATTTCAAATATTCAATCTAAGTTGGGCAACACTGATTATTTTCCGGCCTGCACTGGGTATTTAGGGTACTATCTAAATATGAATCTTGATAACACAATTTACAGATGAGAATACCTTGTAATTCCCCCATACCCTCCATCACATCACTCCCCCACCCTGATTAACATAGATAGAGGTGTATATTCTACAGCACTAATTAGCTGTGGTCCCACATATATTGACACTGTAAGGATAGCATAATGTTTGCAGAGTATGTCAGTTCACCATGCGATTAATCAAGCATAATCCTGATTCCTCAGTAATGCATCGGGCTACCGTACATTATGGATATACTTCTAAACAGTTGACTTGATACATCAAAACAATGGAACACTGAAAACCTTCAAGGTCAGAAACTCATCAGTAGTGACGACTTTAGGTACTCAGGTTGACAATACCTAAAACTACAACCTTAGGTTGTCATGGGGTAGTCACAGGTGATGACTTTAGGTCGTCACTGATGGCCTTAAGTCATCACTTCGGCAACACATTTTCACTATGATATAATGCTATAGGTGCTTATTGTATCTCTTTTTTTTTCATTACTAAACTTTTCGTTGGAACCCGCCAGCCCCCCATTCAATCTCTGTAAGGGTATTTCCACCCTGTGCATTATTAGGTGAGGTTAGCAATAGCATTCTCCACAGTACATGCATATAGGTAGTTTACCAACTGTACTCAATCAATAGGGAGTTATAAAAAATCCCCAAACACAAAAGAGGCATAGTAATGGAAATGTCAGTGTTCTACTGTAAATATTCTCCCAACAATTTTTTCTTCTTTACGTTACATTGTTATATCAAAAGATACATCACCCCAACTATTTATCAACTGGCAATGCACCAAATTCATTGCAGATATTAGTCAATGAATATCTTAGAGTGGATCATAAGAATCTGGCCTTTGGATAGTGGGGCCCTCTTATGGATCAACTCTACACTAATAGACCTATCAGGGTGGTCAGAATGACGAGTTTAGATCGTCAGAAATGCATGACAACCCTCTGACAACCCTAAAATCGTCATATATATATATGACTAGTTTCCAATAGCGGTTTTCAGTGAAGACTTTAAGTCTGCTATTACAATTGGACATAACTCGAGTCACCATTTTGTAAAGTTAAACCTTGAAGACGGCATAGTTCATTAATACATCATGCAACACTCCCGTATGCTCATTGCACCAAGATAGTGCTGGTGAGAAGGCTTGCCAGCACTGCACTGGTACATCATACCAACAAAATAATATTGACCTGGAGGCTTCATGTGGCTAGAATAGTGATGATACTATTCTACACCCACAAACAAGCCACATATCACTCCCCACTTCACATAAGGATCTTCATTATGCCTCTTTTACACAATTCATTATAAAGGCCATAATTTACAAAACTGGTTGCCATACTCCCTCAGTCTCTGATGTCAGTCAATAGTATTGCAGTTCACTATCAACCAGTTAAATGATGATAGCAAGAAGCTTCAATAGATAGGAGGTGAAACTCAGAGCTTTACCTATGGACACAGTGTAACAGCCCCCCCCCTCTACCCCCCCCTTCAAAGTAGGCTCCTTTTGTGTCTATAAACCCCTTTATCCTATGTAGGATAAGGGGGTTTATAGATGTCAGGAATCTTTATCAGAGTGATATCAAATGGAAACAAGGGGCACCTTTACCAAAAAATTCTGCTGAATCCAAAATTCGTGATCTTGATTCTCAAAATTTGAATAAAAGTACCTAAAAAGGAGGTTTGATATAAAGGTAACTTCCTATCCTACATGTATGTTGTTTATTCCCCTCTTCCTATCCTTCATGCTGCATATCGTTCATGCTATCCCACTTGACAAGTTAGAAAACTGAGGGCTATATAAATTTGTTCCTTAGGGGATAGGTTGACTAAGATATCATAATAAAGGTTGGATGTGAGCTATCCCAGCTGATCAAGCTGTGATAGGTAGGAAAGCTATAAAGTGAGCTTGAGGGATAGGTATTGAAGAGGATGGGTAGCAAGGAGGATAGGTAATAAATAGTTTAAGAGATAGGTACAGAGGGTACCTTGTAAGGTGAGGATATTCAAAAGATACATTGGTGCTAGGTAATATTACAGATCTTGATGTGCCAGTCAAATATGAGGGATGTACAGAGTTGGGGGATAGTCGCCATGAGGGATAGGTAAAGTGAATGATAGGCAGATTGAGGATAGGTAGACTAATGGTAAGAATGTACAGAGAAAATTAGGTACAAAGGTGAGGGGTAAACTTTAATCCTTTAAGCCATTTGAGGGAAAACCTAATTAAACACTAGATGTTTCAGGGGATTGGTAGTATGAGTGATAGGCAGACTAGGGGATAGGCAGTATGTGGGAGAGCCATACGCAGGCAGAGTACTTGTCAGGTTGGGATAGGCAAACATTAGGATATGTAGATTGAGGTACTGACTTTGATTAGCATGTTGCATCTATAAAAAGTTCCAATCATTTTCAATATAACTTTTTTACATTTTTAAAATATTCTCATCATCAAACCTCATTTTTAGGTACCTTTGGCCAAATTTTGAGAATCAAGACCACAAATTTTGGAATTTTTTGGTATAAGTGGACCCTAGTTTCAATTTGATATCACTCTGATAAAGATTCCTGATATCTCCATAATCCCTCTTATCTTACATAGGACTCAGTACTGAACACAAAAGGTAGCCTACTTTTAAGGGGGGGGGGGTAGACGGGGGTGGCTTGCACTATAGGACTCTATGGAGTAACATATCATAGGGAACCTATACTATTCTTGATGATAGCACATTGTAAAACGGCTGGTAGTGCTCTGCTGCACGATAGAAGTGACCTTGAGTGCATTATAGGAGTGCATGCCTGAGCAAGGTCACCATAGCAGTAAACAAGTCAAGTACCATTAATTGGTCTAGACATACTTTGATTGGGCACTTAAGTGATTGGAATGCAATGTACAGCATTTTATAAAGAGAATAGACAACTCCTTCTTTGTATCTCGACTGCCTGTTGTCCTATAATGCACTCAGATGCATTCATGCATTATAGGACAACAGACAGTCTTGATGTGAAGAAGATAGTTGTCTATTCTCTAATTATAAAATGGCTGGCAGTGCTCTGTTGCATGAAAGAAGTGACCTTGAGTGTATTATAGCAGTGTAGTGCACACCTGAGCAAGGTCACCATGGCTGTAAACAAGTCAAGGGCCATTAATTGGTCCAGACATACCTTGATTAGGTACTTAAGTGATTGGAATGAAATGCACACCATTTTATAAAGACAATAGACAACTCCTTCTTCACATCTTGACTACTCAGATACATTCATGCATTGTAGGACAACAAACAGTCTCGATGTGAAGAAAGTCATTGTCTATTCTCTAAATGCATCATACCAACCAGTATGCTGATCAGAACTTCATTGGTGCATCATGCTTATCCTCCAGAATTGTATTCACTCTGAAGGGTCACTGTGATACATGAATGCTACATTGAGTTGCCTTTATAGGATTATTGCTTACAGCTGCTTTGTCAGCTCTTCTTTGTGGTACATTTGTACAACAATATCTTTGACAAAAACACTGCCATTCTGTTATTGATATCATGAGAGGGCCTTCTTGACTGTTGATGTAGAATTAATTTCCAATTATCTCCACTGCTACAGTCATTACGTAGCACAATGTAGAGCGCTTCTTGTATTTCAAATAAGGCCACACAAAAAGGATGTTTCAAGTTACAGGGAGAGGAAATATGAACCAGGCAGACCTAATTGAATTAGATACAGAGACAGGACTCAAAAAGTTTTAATTGGCCCTTCTGATGTCAAACAGTGCATACACGGTCAGGTCGTCAGAAAGTGTAAGATTCTGCCCTTGTAGGGCCTTTAAAATTGATTTTCTAATTTCTTTATATAACCTTAACACAATTATGAAGGAACATCCCCTCAGCTCAGAAAACCAGAAAATACCGACTTAGGGCATCTGGTTCCATTTTTATTGCTTGTTTTATGTCATGTAACGTCCGGTACCAAAATGATGAAATATGAAGGTAATTGAAGTTCTTCTCAGAATATAGGCATGTCCCATTATGCATATCAAACATATGAAATGACAAGGCCAATATGTCTATTATTGACTTCAATTACAAAATGGATCAAAGTTTGAGTTATGCATGCACAGTAGACTGCCTCTTATATGATGATAAAAGTACCGGACGTTATGTAACATCCGGTACTTTTATCAGAATTATTTCACATAAGCTGATCTCACATGGACCCAAATGCTGCTTGACACACAATATTTTCGCCAAAGTAGGGGATAGTAAGGCCTTCATATGACTAATAACAAAGATTACGAAGATTCATTTTTTTCCATGTTTTATAACTGATTTAGATTTTGGTACCGGACGATACAAATTACAAATTTCATTTTCAAAGACACACAATGAAAAATTCTCACTCAGTAACATGTCCAAACCTCATGGAAATGATACCTTTGACTGTTCTTTCACTTTGGCAAGCTATAAGTCTGAGAGTTTTTGATGGATGACCACAAATTTACATCTTTCTGATAGCCCTAAGTGTTGTCTATCAAATAAGTCTATGTAAGACAAGATTGATTTGCAACTTCTTTCTCTAGAGCCATAATGACCCAAAAACAAAATCTACTGCTTTCTGGCGACCTGACCCATGTATGCATAATAGGCTTGCCTATTTATCTTCTATGGCAGTACAGGTTGTACTTACTGAGCCACTCCTGTAGGTTGGCATCAGGCAACAATACAGACATTGAGTCGACAGCACGGCATTGCTGCATTATGATGATGGAAATTGAGGCATCATGTGGTCTTATTAGCATTAGAGAAAACATTAATCAAAAGGGAAAATTATTATTTCAATTGAATTTGAACATTTTCATTAGCCACACCTGCACCTTACTCCATTGTTGGTTAGACCTAGGAAAAAGGAGAAAAGATTAGTCGTATTTTTGCTCTCAGTGACTTGGTCAGAAGCACTCGTTATATCATTGTAAACCGCAATGGATATTAATGCACAACATCAGCCTTAAAAAGAAAAGACAACCCATTTTCATTTTGATTCATTTTGATAGCCTTTGTGCTAATACACAAAGCTTTGGGATACTTATTAAAATATGAAGGCCTTTCTGTAGCATTGTATGACGTCATAATTGACCAAATGCAGCAGAATCTGCATTGATTATGTATGGAGGCTGTTGTAAAACATGTTTATAAATAGAATATTAAGTGTGCGCCATTATGATATCATTTAGGAACCTTCCACTGGGTCCTTTAATGCCAATTATCCAGGAATAAAAAGCATCATGGTCCAGAGAAAGTTATGGAGAGCATTTGATTATAGTCCAGCTGTGCTGTGCAGTCACAGTTCTGCTTCATTTGGTCCATTGTGACGTCACACAATGCAGTAGAGGTGCATATTTTAGTAAGTATGCCAAAACCTTGTTTATTAGCACAAAGGTTATCAAAATAGATCAATATGAAAAGAGAGTGGTCTTTTCTTTTCACCTTTTAGGGAGCACTGATGCATTAGCCATGCCCTTTTAGGGACCACTGATGCATTAGTCATGCCGTTGTAGGGACCACTAATGCATCAGCCATGCCCTTTTAGGGACCACTGATGTACTAGGCATGCCCTTTTAGGGACCACTGATGCATTAGCCATGCCCTTTTAGGGACCACTGATGCATTAATCATGCCCTTTTAAGGAACACTGATACATTAGTCATGCCCTTCTAGAGACCATTGATGCATTAATCATGCCCTTTTAAAGAACACTGATACATTAGTCATGCCCTTTTAGGGACCACTGATGCATTAATCATGCCCTTTTAAGGAACACTAATACATTAGTCATGCCCTTCTAGGGACCATTGATGCATTAATCATGCCCTTTTAAAGAACACTGATACATTAGTCATGCCCTTTTAGGGACCACTGATGCATTAATCATGCCCTTTTAAGGAACACTAATACATTAGTCATGCCCTTCTAGGGACCATTGATGCATTAATCATGCCCTTTTAAAGAACACTGATACATTAGTCATGCCCTTCTAGGGACCATTGATGCATTAATAATGCCCTTTTAAAGAACACTGATACATAAGTCATGCCCTTCTAGGGACCACTGATACATTAGTCATGCCCTTCTAGTGACCATTGATGCATTACTCATGCCCTTCTAGGAACCACTGATACATTAGCCATGCCCTTTTAGGGACCATTGATGCATTAATCATGCCCTTCTAGGGACCACTGATACATTAGCCATGCCCTTTTAGGGACCACTGATGCATTAGTCATGCCCTTTTGCAGACCATTGATGCATTAGTCATGCCCTTTTAGGGACCACTGATGCATTAGCCATGCCCTTTTAGGGACCACTGATGCATTAGTCATGCCCTTTTGCAGATCATTGATGCATTAATCATGCCCTTCTAGGGACCACTGATACATTAGTCATGCCCTTCTAGGGACCATTGATGCATTAATCATGCCCTTTTAGGGACCACTGTTGCATCAGCCATGCCCTTTTAGGGACCACTGATGCATTAGTCATGCCCTTTTAGGAACCACTGATGCATGAGGCATGCCCTTTTAGGGACCACTGATGCATTAGCCATGCCCTTCTAGGGACCACTGATGCATTAGCCATGCCCTTTTAGGGACCACTGATGCATTAGTCATGCCCTGTTAGGGACCACTGATGCATTAGTCATGCCCTTTTAGGGACCACTGATGCATAAGACATGCCCTTTTAGGGACCAATGATGCATCAGCCATGCCCTTTTAGGGACCACTGTTGCATCAGCCATGCCCTTTTAGGGACCACTGTTGCATTAGTCATGCCCTTTTAGGGACCACTGATGCATTAGCCATGCCCTTTTAGGGACCACTGATGCATGAGGCATGCCCTTTTAGGGACCACTGATACATTAATCATGCCCTTTTAGGGATCACTGATGCATTAGTCATGTCCTTTTAGGGGCCACTGATGCATTAGCCATGCCTTTTAGGGACCACTGTTGCATTATCCATGCCCTTTTAGGGACCACTGATGCATTAGTCTTGCCCTTCTTTGGCTGCTGACACATGAAGTGCTGACGAGTTTTATGATTGGAAACAACAGTACTAGGTGGATGAGCTATGCTACAACGACAACGCCTACCCAAGGACCAGTGTTAGAAAGCTCTGGTATCAGAAAGTCTGCCAGTATACAGTATTTGAATAGGGCAGGTTATAAGATTTAGGTTCATGCTTTGACAGCAGGATGGCGCCTGTTGTGAGTGGCATTCTGTTGGAGTTTAAACACCATAAAACCTTCCCTATTAGACACTTGCTCCAAAGGGCTTAAATTCTAAACATATTTTAGGTTTTATTGACTCTTGGCTCTGGTCATAAGAAAAGATTTCCTTGCACTTATTATTGTATTTAGGCTGACATCAATTTCTTTTTTAATTTGGCATGCAGGTTTCTTTCAAATAATGGGATCTATTGCATCATCCATTTATTTTCACTTGATGGTGATTCATATTTATCACCCTATGTCTCTTTTGGAATTTCTTTTTCAGTCCGTGCAGTTATTTGCCCATCATATTCTAGCCAATAATTTTCCTTCCCCCAATCCTCTCAATAGCCTACATCCTGTTCCAGTCACTTTCTAAAAAATCAAGAAAGAAAATTGAAACAAAAGATAGAAAGACAGGTTAAGAAAAGAAAGAAAAAAAAGAAGGAAAAAAAGGTAAGATAGCGAGCGAAAAAGAAAGATAAAGAAATGAAGGAAAAAAAGGAAAGAGGAAATCAAGAAAAAGCTCCCCTCAGCCCACATTTTTCTTTTTTCATATTTTGTTGCACAGTTGGTGTATATATGATTGCAAAACAACAACACTGCAGTATCCAGGATCCTAGATTATTTATACCTGTATAAAAGGTCAGTGAAACACTGCCACTAGCACCTGTTATACATTACTCCCTCATCACTGCCTCATTTGTATGTACTGACAAGACAAAAGTTAGAAGCATATGTTTCAGGCTTTTTCCCATAGGCCCCTAGGTAAAGATAATTACTCCAGTGAGCCACATCGACCCTTTTATGCTTTTCTTTTTTAATACCTGGTCAAGGGCTTTTATGTAGGGGAAGCTGTGATATGCACAGTTAACCATGAGTGTGCTGCACTGAAAACATGGAAGATCCGAAACTAGTCAGCAGTGACCACTTTAGGTCCTCAAGTTGACGATACCTAAAACTACAGCTTTAGGTAGTCAAAATGATGACTTTGAGTCATCATCCTGACGACCTCACTCGTCAGGATGACAATACTGACAGTACAGATTCGTCATATTGTAGTTTTAGGTATCATCAACTTGAGGACCTAAAGTGGTCACCGCTGACTAGTTTCGGATCTTCCATGTTTTCAGTGTGTTGACCCATACTGGTTCTATGCACTGGTCTATGCACTGGTCCATCATTATAAATTAAAGGGTTAAGCCTCACATTAGTTAGTGCTGCTGGCAGGTGTTTAGCATCCAAAACTCATGATGACACAATCGAAAACAAATAAATGTACTGCTATAACCTGACAGGTGAGTTCATCTTCATTAAAATGCTCTTATCAACTTCCCACTGCCGCAGTTGGTCGGGCTACGAGAAAGATGTGTTTCAGTTTAGGCATGAGGAAAACACAATTAAACAAGGGAGACATGAATAGCAATTTTAAAAAGAAATGGACATTTTTTAATTCTTTTTGAGTCCATTCTCCAATCAGTTGGATTACAAATGTTTGAGAAATTTAGAGCCTGATAACCTGAGAAGATTTGCACAACATTCTAGATAAACCTCTGAGAAATGCTCCCCTCTCCCGCTGCGTGGAGCTCTGGGTAAGATGCTGTTTTGTGTGTGTGTGTGTGTGTGTGTGTGTGTGTGTGTTATTTATACATGTTGGGTGGTTGGGGGGAGGAGTGATACACACAGAATACTACACACTGCCACAACATGAGGCTCACCTTCTACACTACTGTCATCTGACACCTGTCTTGTTCAACCAGGAGGGTGTTGCTCCTATTGTAAAAAGAGCTGTGAGTATGTGCACTCTTTTCTAAAAAAAAGTCGTGCACTGCTTCACCAAAGTACTTGCACTCACCACATCAGTCTGAAAAGTCACCTGCCTTGTTTAAAACAGAGAGAGCTGCACTATCAGGTACCCACTGATGTCACACACTCTATAGTATATTATACTGACTGACTTCTCCCAACTAGTTAACTACTCAAATCCCTTTTTTAACACCATACTTGAATGACCACTTGTGAGCAACAAACGGGACAAGTTATATCTTCATGAAAAGAAAGGACTGAAAACAAGGGCATTTTTAGCCAGCTCTTCCTTTTACTATAGGAGCAACACCCTCCTGAACATCTGTTGGCAAACCTTTTAGAAGATCTGTACACATCAATTGCATGACTGAGGCCAAGTGGACTATGGGTATTAATAGACAAAATGCAATATTTTGGGTAGTGCTTGAAAATTACAGTCATACCCCTGAATAGCTTGCCTTCATATCCAACAATATAGTTGGTCGGTTTCTTAATCAGTGTGTCTTTTTAAAAACATGATCCCTATGTTATCTAATCTATTATAAGCCAGAAATACATCAGCGTGTATCATTTGCACTAAGGGAGTGGTCATTATTTATCAACAGGGGGCGGGTGGTGGGTTTCCGCGCGGATGCATGAAAATTTTTTACGCCCCCCCTTGACGACAGTCAACATTTTTTCCGCCCCCCCCCAAACCGGAGGCGCAGAGAATTTTCCCACCCCTCTTTGAGCTATAGTAGCGCGCGGGCTTTTTTGCTAAAAAGAGGGTTACTTTTTTTAGCCCCCCCTCAAGAAGGGTCAACATTTTGTTGGCCCCCCCTCGGGAGGGGTCTGAAATTTTTACGCCCCCCCCTCAAACCCACCATCCCCCCCCCCCCCCCGTTGATAAATAATAACCACTCCCTAAATGGGAACTGGAACCCCTATGTTCATGGGGACAAAAGATGCAGTAGCTGTGGATTTGCCACAATATGTGCGCAGGAGACTGGTGTTATGTGAACAAAATCAAATAGAACAGATGACTGATTTATATTACAAATAGCAAATACACATTCATGTGTGACACTAATAGGGCTTTGTCAATAGAGGATGTCTAACAATTAGATGAGTCGACCAAGTTATTTTAGACCAATATATTGAGGTGATAACTCTACTTTAAAATGATGTTACCCAAAAATCAGGCCAAGGAAGTATGCTGGTGGCCCAAGGTATAAACCCTCAAGGTATCCAAGCGGCAAAGCAAAGTAGCTGAATTAACCTCCGGGGGGAGGGGGGCACTTGAATTTCTTTTGACGGGGGTGTGCGGCTGGGCCTCTGACAAGCCTTACCCTTGATGAGAGGGATTTTGGGCAAAAGGTGACCCTTGCTGAGAGGGATTTTGGTAAAAAAATGTGTACGGCTAAGTTTTTTATCTTGAAATTTACCCTTGATGTGAGGAATTTTTATCAAAACTGGCCATAATTAGCAGAAATTTTTATGAAAATTCAGAAAACTGGTACTTATTTCGACGTGCGAGGTCAAAATATGGGAAAAGTGACCCTTGGTGAGAGGGGTTTTGGCTAAGAGTGACCCTTGGTGAGAGGGATTTTGACAAAAACTAGACCCTTAGCAAGAGTGATTTTGGCCAGAAAGTGGCCTTGCCAGCCGCACACCTGTGTCAGTGACATATAGTTAGTGACCCCCAGATTAACCTTCAGTATGCCCCTCTTCTAGTTGTCAGGAACAGGAAATACAACTGGTACCTGGTATACACAGGTGGGGGAGCTACTGAGGAGCAGCTCATGGCGAGACATCAGCTGATTGTATACACAGAGGTGTGGGTTGAGCTATACTCTGTCTAATGCAAAGGTACCAGGGGTAACGCATCCACCTAATCTGGGGTCTGAACATCATCTGATTGCCAATAGCTCAGGTATGCAGCTAATTTGCTCTGTTCAATACTAAGGTACTAGTGGTTATGTATTGGGTGTGTGGAGGAGGGGAGTAACTTAAGAGTAACTCATGGTAACAGGGAGAGGAGGACATCAGCTGATTGTATACCTGGGTGTGTGTACTCTGTCCAATACATAATTGGTAGCTTTGTGTGTCTAGGCAAGCAAAATGAAAAGCTCACCAAAAAGCCTCCCGTCTAAAAAAAGAAGAATAGAAGGAATAGAAGAAGACTGTTTTGGGAAGGAGTTGGAATCATTGAGTAGCTGGCTCGCAACATTGGGCTTGGAGGTTCTATACCAGATGGTTTGTGTACAAAACTATAGATCACTTCATTTCAAAGTCCTATTCCTAAGCTTTTCATCTATCTGGTTAAACGTTCTGACGATGGTTTCTCTACCTCCACCAAACAATTTGTCTTCAGTGGAAAGGGGGACTTCCTTGTTGGCAAAATTCCTTAGATTTGGTCAGGTATGTGTAAGTGGTTGCCTGGAGAAAACTAGCAATCAGTCTAGCTAGGTGAAGTTTATCTAGGTGAAGTCTAGCTAGGTGAAGTCTATCCAGGTGAAGTCTATCTAGGTGCAGGGGTATTACCTATGACCTCAGGAGGTGAGGCACATGAGCAGCTGGCAGCTCCTAAATCCCACTGTAGCCTTAGAGTGTGGCTGCTGGGGGTGATTTAGGTTGCACACAGATGTACAGGTGGCTCCTGAATCTAACCTCAGCCTCACCCTAGGGCCAGAGTGCAGGGTGCTGGGTGTGTACAGGTGGTCTATGTTTGCCATAGGACCCAGACCTGAGCAGGACAACCTGGGGTTTATATAGAAAGGTAGGTATGTAACCGTCAGGATCAGCTACTTTGTTCGCTGGCCTGTCATGTTATCAGTCGCGAACTACATATCAAATGCATTGAAAAAAAAAACAGTAAGTAAGGTTTACCAAAGAACCTTTATTGTCGTAGGCTAACCTTAATAGAATAGTCTCGACAGACTATGTCTTTGTGATTGTCGATGGGAATGTGTGTATCTTTTATCTATGTTTATATAGATAGGCGTATAGATTGATAAACAGTTTGACAGTGCTAAGTAGTGACTGATCTAATTAAACCAGGAGGGTGTTGCTCCTATAGTAAAAGGAAGAGCTGGCTAAAAATGCCTTTGTTTCTAGTCCTTTCTTTTCATGTAGCTATAACTTGTCCCCTTTGTTGCTCACAAGTGGTGATTCAAGTACGGTGCTAAAAAAGGGGGATTTGAGTAGGTACCTATTTGGGAGAAGTCAGTCAGTATAATAAACTATAGAGTGTGTGACATGAGTAGGTACCTGGTAGTGCAGCTCTCTCTATTTTAAACAAGGCAGGTGACTTTTCAGACTAATGTGGTGAGTGCAAGTACTTAGGTGAAGCAGTACACAACTTGTTTAGATAAGAGGGAACATACTCACAGCTCTTTTTACAATAGGAGCAACACCCTCCTGATGAACATGTCTTTATAGTTATTAGGTGTCATGTGACCTAGCGCCATGGCCATTATTTATCAACAGACTAAGGGGGATTGAGGGGGGCATAAACAAAATGACTGCCACAGGTAGGCATAGAAGCTTTTTTTTTTTTTTTTGGGGGGGGGGGGACATACCAAATGTAGTCTCTCCCTAGGAAAAGAAATCTCTGTGCTACTATAGATCAAAGAGGGGCCTGAAAACTGTCCACGCCTGGGCGGTTGCAAAATATGTTCACTGCCATCTAGATTAGGGGGGGGGGCAATGAAAATGCTTTGCGCTTCCGCACAAGAAATCACTATCCTACCCCTGTTGATGGATAATGACCACTCCTTAATTCAATGCAACTGCCTCTTCAATACTCCATTACATAGGAGGCGATGTATAGAGGGTTTTATCTGGAATGTCTGCTATCATCTCATTGCCTTCCCGTAGCTGCAGCAGCTTCTATTATTACGGCCCTGGATGTATTTAAGCACTTGGCGGCCACCCCATGCAGCTCCCACCTTCCCAGGCACCTGCTATTTATAGAACAGCTACAGGTAATTTTAGTCTGTGTTTTTGTTTACTTTGGGAGATTCTCTGTTTCTGTGGGAACTGCCCGGCTTGTGACGAGCCCCTTGGTATTCCACGGCAGCCAAGAGGCAATCTTTTGCAGTAAGCTGGGATAAAAAAATGGATGGAACTCTAAATTGGTATATTGTCAATGAGACAGACCTTTTCGGATGACTATCTCCAACTTTCAACTCAAGAAGGCATTTCTCAACATAGTACGACTTGAAACCCTCAAAGTTATGGGTGATCATTCAATTCATTCATTATGAAGAAATGAGTGATCAATTACCATCTCATACCCACCTAGAAAGGCTACAGGAGGCCATATCTCAAGATGGTATGACTAGGCACAACCAGTACGACTTGAAAACCTCAAAGTTATGGGTGATCATTCAATTCATTCATTATGAAGAAATGAGTGGTCAATTACCATCTCATACCCACCTAGAAAGGCTACAGGAGGCCATATCTCACGATGGTACGACTAGACACAACCAGTACGACTTGAAACCCTCAATATTAGAGTCGCTGATCATAGATAACACACTATGACTACTCTGTATGATCAGCACTTAAGGCAGTAATTACTTAGGGTTTGGTAGGGCTGTCATACCAGTGCAGTTAATAGTGACCACTAGATGCAGGGCTGTAATGGCATTTAATTCGGGGATCTCACTACAACTTGAAGGGGGTCTAGTCTTACCATCTTGAGAAATGCCCTCCAGATGTTTGTCTAGCAATGGCTCTGCCTGACCTTCTGTGAAGACAGCTGGCTGTTTGCACAATCTAACAATCACCTATAGGTCAGCAATTTCATCACATATTTCCCTCCCCCAATAACTCCAGGTAACCATGCACCTTTTGCCTATTTACAGCATTTTAAAGCTTCTTAAGTACTCTATAGTATTTGGATACCTTTTAATTTACAAAATAACTCGTCTTGTTTTATATTATCTATTTCAATGTTGTTCTTGTAATAATTGGTTTCTAGAACATGGAATATGTGGGGCTATTCCATTGGTAAGTAGGATCATAGGAATGAAATCCATTCACAACTAAAGGGAAGGTGGAGGGAGACAGAGGCACATAGACCATCCAGTAATAATTTTGTCATTACCTCAAGCTGCACATTGAAGCACCAACAATGTTTATCCAATATTTGATTTCCAGTATTACCCACTGCTCTGCATTTTCTATTGTATCTCAACAAATAGTTGTGAGAGTAGTTGACTGTATCTTTCATGCAGTTGACGTACCACTGTTAGAGTGGTAAACCATTTAGTATGATATTGACATATAGCTGAGACAGTCGAGAATATTCCAACCCGACAAAATCACATTGACTTTGAAGACTGGTCTCATAAAAGGCTTAACGAGTAACTGTTGAATTGAAACTTAGCATATAGCTGCCATAGAGAACCCTGATCGTATAATAAATTCAAGAGATGCCAACTTTAGGTTTGTGGTTTTCAGTCTGGTGTGAGGCATTGTAGGTTAAACATCTAAGAGCCGCTGAGTGCATCATGCCCATTGGTCGTCTTGATGCACCAATTAAGTGCTGGCAAGACTGCTTGCAAGCACTTCATCTGAGCATCATGCCATCCTCAGAGAGTGTATCAGCCCAATAAGCTCAGCATGATGCATGAATGTAGCCCATGCATCATGCTGACCAATGGGCATGATGCATTAATACATTAGTGGACCTCAAAGGGCTGAATTGAAGAAAACAAATAACAGTGATGTCAACTTTAAGTATGGATGTCTGGAGGGAGGCAGTGTGGGTTAAGTGTGTATTGATTGCCTTGCATTGGTCTGTGTGTGGGAGGTAGGTGCTTAGACCTGGAGGTGGGTGGTGGAGTTCACCAGGAGGCTGTTGCTCCTATAGTAAAAGGAAGAGCTGGCTAAAAATGCCCTTGTTCCCAGTCCTTTCTTTTCATGTAGCTATAACTTGTCCCTTTTGTTGCTCACATGTCGTCATTCAAGTACGGTGCTAAAAAAGGCAGATTTGAGTAGGTCCCTAGTTGGGAGAAGTCAGTCAGTATAATAAACTATAGAGCGTGTGACATGAGTAAGTACCTGGTAGTGCAGCTCTCTCTATTTAAACAAGGCAGGTGACTTTTCAGACAGATGTGGTGAGTGCAAGTACTTAGGTGAAGCAGTGCACGACTTGTTTAGAAAAGAGGGTACATACTCACAGCTCTTTTTACTATAGGAGCAACAACCTCCTGCACAGGTAGCTGTACTATAACCCTATCACTGCTGTTGATGCAGGAGGGTGTTGCTCCTATTGTAAAAAGAGCTGTGAGTATGTGCCCTCTTAGCAAATACATATCATGACAATATGTTCAAGGCCGCATATACATAACGAATATTATACAAAATGCATCCATCACAGACATGGTTCTGGGTTGATATACCGGTCTGAATAAATTGCAGTATATATAACACTTTAGATGAGGTGAAGTCCTAATATCGGCACTTTTTCTTTAACTTATCAGCTGCTGGTGCTACAATTTTACTTGAAAGGTAAAGCCTGTTGTTAAAACATTAAACATGATAACTCCCTGAAGTCAAAACCCTTAGAGAGGACCTCTCATGAACCAGTTATAAAGGCGAGGAGAGCATTGTAGTGTAAAGACCGTGTCATCAGGGCCGTGAGGGGGAGGTGAGCAGCTCATACTCTATAGTTCATGAGCAGCTCACCAGGGGGCAGCACCAGCAGCACCTCATACCCTGAGTCGGATTCTACTGTAACGCACACTTTCAAATAGGTCGGTCTTTATTTTGACAAAGATTCCGTGTACATTTGTGCTCCACTGTACTGCCATCTCAGACCTCTTTGAGGAACTACACCGTTTCAGTACTTTTCAATTTTGGTGGTCTATTGTTCAGTTTTACAAGGATCCCTGGTAGAAACAGCAGATATTAGAGAGAACCTTGGTCGAATGAAGGCATAATTGTGAAGTTAACCCATTAAGGGTGGCTATTGTAGACGTACATCATGCTCAATGACCAGGCATGAGTACAAAGGGAGAACTGGGGGCTCCCCTGGACTTCCTTTCTTTGCATAAGGTGCATTTGTTAGAAGAAGGCTTTAATACGTAGTTTATATCAGTAGGTGTATAATTGATATGTTTTTGCATAAACTGAATATCTGCAAAACTTTGCCGCTGCCCGAGCATTAATTTAAATTTAAAAATTGATATTGTTTATACATTTATCTCTGTGTCTGTGTCTGTCTGTGTCTCTCTCTCTATGTCTCTGTCTGTCTGTCTGTCTCTCTCTATCTCTCTCTCTCTCTCTCTCGCTCTGTATCTCTCTCTCTCTCTCTCTTTCTCTCTCTCTTCCTCTCCCTCCACTCTTCCTCTTTCTCCCTTTGTGTCTCTGTCTGTGTCTCTGTCTGTCTTGTCTGTCCCTCTCTCTTTGTCTCTCTGTCTCTGTCTGTCAGTCTACTAGGTATGTTGTCTGTCCAAACTCACAAAACAGGAAACACACAGGACAAAAATAAAGAAATCTTCGCCTCAGAGAAACAACATTTCTACATTTCTAGGATTTGAAGGAGAGGCAAAAGCAGCGTTCCAATTACTATAGAACCAAATTGATACAACCTTATTGCACTGGGGCCTGTGGGGTCACACAACCACAGAGTTTTAGTACTTTCACAGAAGGTAGATAAAACAGAGGAAAACCCTTGTTTTCGCCAGACATACAACCAAAGAGATACTTCTCTCCTTTCTATTTCCATCATTAATGACAATAACAGCATAATCTGAGAGTACTGCAGGCGAATCTGGTCTGGCAAATCAATAAAGCATTCAAAGGCTTCATATAATATGCTAGACCTGTTAGCTATTCCCCTGCCTTCCCTATCTATGATAAAGATAATCTTCTGTTTTCTATATAAATTTTGTTTGGTGTGGTTCTTGTATCTGTCTGCATAATTGATTAGCTATGCCCAAGGAAATAATAAAGCTCTAGATGGCAGTGCCTTGAGGCACAGTGGCACAAGGAATTTCCCTGAAAGAAAACCATTTGGGACAAGACGTTCGCCATTATTTTGAAACCATATCATTTAACAGTGTATTGCAGTAAACTAAACCGTTGTACCTAGTGGTTAAAGCAGACCTACAAACTAGGTGCACCCTTGGTTTAAAGGGTATAAAGGGGGGGGGGGTAGGACCACACTGTTCTATAATATTAAGGCCCACCCATCATAAGATGCTCCTTAGGTAAGGCGGATCCTACACACAAAACCTAAGGCTATTAGAGGGGGTGATCAGCACTTAAAGTTAGTATGTCCGAAAATTTTGATTTTCTAAATCCGACTTAGATTTGCTAGAAATAATGGGTGAATGTCAAATAGTAAGGTGCCAATGTGAGGCTATCTATGGGTTGGGAGAGCTTATGTCAAGGGTAGTCCTTTATCCTTCAAAAGGCTTTTTTTTTCAGTGCATTTCTATTTGGTGCGCCTTAATGCGTGCTCGCCAAAATGTGCGCCATGGGCTTAAATCAATATGCAAGAAAAAGTGCTTAGGAAGGGAAGATTGTCTATTATGAACATTTTGACACATTCTAAAGGGGATATTTTTTGTCCCACCCATCGGATATTATAACTTTGTTAATGTGGTATCTAGCTAGGCTTTGGTAGGACAGTCGTTCCAGAGTAATCATAAGTAGGCCTGGAGGCCATTTCTTAACACACTACGACTGTCCTTTAAATCGTGGCGAGAACCTATCAATTTGGCCATAACAGTACCATGCACTAGTAGTCCCTAATATCTGCACCAGTACGACTGCCCTACCTAAACTTATGTAATTACTGCATAGCTGCTAATCATAGTGAGCAGTCATAGGGCAGTTCCTACGATAGCCTGGCTTATTCTTTTCATTTTTAAATAGTAGTGGCTGTGTGTAGTCGTGGTACATTAAGAAATGGCCTCCTGGATGCAGGGTGGTAATGGCATCAGAGTGAGGGATTCCACTCTGATCAATTCAAAGGGTTCTAATCTTAATACCCTCTTCCTGGCATCAAATTACACTTCTAGACACCACTAGACACTAGACTGCATTTCCTTATAAGGAAATCACTTTCATTTCAAGAGGAGTCGCCGCCTGAAGCTTTCATTTTCTCCTTTGCCTCATATATATAAAAAAAGCTATAGACAAACAACAAAGCTCTATCTACTCCCACGGTGTGTTTTCTTCCTTACTGATAGGACACACCATTGACACTGAATGTTCCCAGACTTGTGATCGAGTGTATTGAACTTACCATGACACCTTGCTTCACATGATTTAACACGCCATTCACGTGACTTCACATGAGACAGGAAGTGGAGGAGTGAGGGGTGCAGGTATGGGCTGAATGAAGTCAGACAATGTCATTGGTTCTCTGCTCTCCTTTTGCTAGGGGAGATTGACTTTCCAATTTGTGCCTTTCTATAGTCCACTGCAGCCAGACAGTGTGACTCTGCACAATAAGATAAGATCGATTCCAGTTCATTCAAAGGACAAGTGCTGCAGGCTCCTAGTTGTCATTTTGAGAATTCGAGTCTGAATCCTCCAGAGGGGCATTTAATGAGGCCTCTTCTTTTAAAGACCTAGATCCCCTAACAACTACCCTTCTCGCAGTCCATTGAGCTACTCATTAAGAGACCACCTCCTTTGCATACATAGGCTATGTACATGGACATCCTGTTTTGTTTTTCTGACAATTTTTTTTCTAAACATTTGCTACGTATGAATTAATAGTGATGGAGCTGTGGGGTGTGTGGAGATACATCCCCACACGTTTTCAGATTCCGTTATTGATAATGTTGACTCAAGGATTTACCGAATCGATGGCAGTAGAACAAGCCCAGAAGAGACTACGTGGCCAACAGAAACATAACTTAGAACCTTGTGAGCTTAAATACATGATGACAGACCCTTGTTGTGCCTTATAGAACCTGACTGAAGTCAAGGTGGGCCTTATATGAGGATTTGATATTGCAGAATATAACTAAAATAACCAAAACAGATCCTGGATGTGGCCTAGAAAATAGTCTAATTCGCGTTGCATAGGTGCAAACATTTACAGCCGGCCCTTTAAAAGAAATTCTCCAAATAAGAAATAAATTCTTTACCTACCTACCCTAATTTTTCTCAACCCCTTAACATTTTTTTTTACGCTTGAGGCTTAAAGTTCTAGCTTGAAGACAAGATGCAGGGTGCAGCTTAAAAATATATGCATTATGGTAGCAACCCTCACCCACAGAAAATTATTTAGGATGGTGTGACCTGCAGCCTTTAGCTGGTTGTCATGTCTTATATCTGAATCTGACATTGATTTGTTCTCCATGGTCAGCCAAATGCCTAATGCCAGAGGTGCCTCCCACACCAAACCCAAGCTTAACCATTTTATCAGTTTTCTATATATTCAGGTACCACACTGCCTCAAGTAAGCACCCCATGCCAGTGCTCACAGATGTCAATATCAATCCATCACTAGCGCACACCTACAAGGGCCATATCTTAGTTTAGGTCGCTAAACACAGAAAATATTGGTCACTAAAAAGTGGTCGCGATTTTCTGATATGGAATAAGCCACAATTCTGGTCGCCAAAACTGGTCGCTAGTGTCAGCGACCTAAACTAAGATCATACCCCTACAAGACCAGTCCTTTTTTCAGATCAAGTGTTAAATTTACCAGCCATCCTCATGAACTGTTCAGTGAATCACGATAATATTTGTTTTGCAGTAAAGCAGTGTTTTTTTCATGGTGAAGTCCAAAGACTGAGTATAGCACCCTCTTATGAGGAACATCTATGAAGGTTATAGTGAATGCTTTCTCCCAAAGTTACTGTTGCTGACATCTTTTTTTTTTTTTTTTACAGCAGAGCACATGAATTCTTCTTCAGAATTCTTCAAAATCAAACTCACTCACGATCACTCAAAAAATCAATCATTTCACCCAGTTCTAGGCGTGTAAACAGCTACATTCAGTACATGGGAACACCAAGCTATCAGACCACACATTCTCCCCTTGTTAATTCGTCTAGGCCTATACTATGTAAGTCAGTCTCCTGTAGAATCTCCTGTTACCATGGTGATCAATAAAAATGTCACGTGACAGGTGCTAAATGCCCAGATGTCAACTCCCCCAGGTGACAATGGGAGGAATTAGGCTAACAAGCAGATGTGGCTTCCTTTTGTCTAGGTGCCCTATATGTCTCTCTAGTGGAGACAAAAGATTCAATCAGGAATGTGCATAGGAATCAGGCAGGAAAGATTTTAGACCAATAGAGTTATTCCCCGTATCCTTCCAATGCACTATGCAGCAGAGGGCTTCAACCCTTAAAAACCATTTAAAACCTGTACACATCTTCTCGTATATCGCCAGAGATCCAATGATGGTATGACATATTTTGAAATTGTAAATAAAATCTGAGTATGGAAAAATACTGTCTATAATAAGGTCTATTCATATTTACTATGTGTTATTAAGACATACGGGTGAAATTCAGCAATAATAATATAAGGTTTCCGGTAAGCAAGTAGGGACAATATTGGTTTGCCGATTGCTTTCCCAGAGTCTGTAGCACTTCCTAGAAACCTCATATATCCTGCTTGTCAGTTCCCCCCCCCCCACCCAGATACATGGTCTGTACATGGACACCACTGACAGTTCTCCAGGGTACGTTTTGAGATTCCCACACCCGGAGACAAGGACTGCCAAGTTACAGAGTATCCGCATTACACGGCCGGACAAACACTGACAGGATATCATTGATTTACAGTCATGCAGTAAATATGTCAATGAAAATAATCTTATGTCTATGTGTTAAACTAACCGATCCATAAAATGTAGGTTTACCTTATCTACTAGGGCCATCAGTTCACTTTATTTGTGGCTACTGCTATATTCTAAAAGATAACTGTTAAATCTACCCGGGATCCTCATAAAACTGCCGGATGAATCACCATAATCATATTACAGTGACGCGGTGTAGTTTCTCAAATGAGCCCCATATTGCAGTACAGTGATACAAGGAATCTACCCCCTGCCGAAATAAAACACACACACACACTTACTATCTCCAGGTATCAGGCCTCCAGATCCAACCTAGGGCTCTGGGAACCTTATGAAGCTGGTGACAAGAAAGGGAATATATTATTTGCCTGAACTGTATTGTACCAATCACCAAACAAGGTAAGCCAAATCTTGTTGAAAATTACAGGCCTATCTCTCTACTATATACTCCTGCAAAATTTCTAGAAAAAAATTGTACATTCAAAATCAATGACCCATTTGGATAATTAGGAAATTTTGACAGATAGGCAACGGGGGTTATATGAAAGGATTTTCAACAATACAAACAGTTGGGGAGCTGACTGGCGATATCCATAGGGATAGAAATGTAGAGATTCAGTCCGAGGCTGTATATATTGACCTGAAAAGGGCCTTCGACACCGTTGATCATACTTATTAGAAAATGTGAAAAATATGGAATTAAGGGTTCAGCATTGGCCTGGCTCACTAATTATCTTACCGGCAGGCAGGAATGCCAACAACATTAAATCAGATTTCTTGCCAATTACCTGTGGAGTGCCTGAGGGTTGGACACTCGGACCCCAACTTTTTTCTAGTATATGTGAACGACGTAGTACATATTTGTCAGTATAGCAAGATTTTATTGTATGCCAACGATACTATCATATATCATCCAGATGGGAATAAGAAAACTGTCAATGATCAATTGCAGAGTGACCTGAATAAATATAGTGAGTGGTGTACAAAAAATAGGTTAACAATTAATATCAAAAAGACTAAGTTTATGTGTTTTGGATTGAGTCATTGGTGGAAAAATTGTAAATTCAAAATTGGTAATCAGCAAATTTTTAAGGTGGATCAATATAAATATCTTGGTGTCATATTGAATCAAGCTTTAAACTACCAAATATATATAGAAAGTCAGCTTAGAACTGTCAATTTTCGCACATATCAATTGACTAGAATGAACAGATATATAGATTTCAATCCCGCAGTGTTGATTTATAAAACATTTATACTTCCTATCTTGGAGTATGGCGATGTACTGTTGTATTAATGTAATGATACTCATCTGAAGTGTGTGCAAAGAGCACAAAATAGAGCATTGAAAATAGCCTTAAGGAAAAGTTTTATGGAGTCAACTGACAACATCCATGTTGATGCTAATATAAACAAACTTGAAACAAGGATGGTGGCCCATATTTGTGACCCATCAAGCGAGAACACTCCTCCACGGGGGATTTTTAATTCCCCTTTTGGCCACCAGGGGGCATTGGAGGGGCAAAATTACTCTAGAATCATTATAAAAATAGATTATGATAATTTTGATGCAGAATTCAATGAACCCATTTAAAATGAACCATTTTCTCTAGAAATAACCCATATTTGGATGGTAAAATGAACAATTTTCATGATAAATCAACCTATATGCCTATTCCTGGTTGCCATTTCAACCATTCCTATAAAAAATTTGCAGATTTTTATGCGCATTTTTGGGGATACTCAGCAAAAACCCAAAACTGAACCAGAAATGAAAAATTCCTTCTAGATCAAAATCTAGGATAAAAATGATCATGTTGTTATGTATTTTTTTATGAAAAAGGCTGATTTATTGTGATTTCAGACATTATTATAGCTAATAATGTATTTAGAGCTTAATCATAGATTTCAGATATGAATTATGACCTATGTTCAAGGAGGGGTTCTGACATAACTACTCTGCACAGAAAGATGCATTAAGGTTCATTTAAAGGATAAGTGCGGCAGGCTACTAGTGGTCATCTTCGTTTGAAGCACTGGATCCCCTAATGACTACCCTTCTCGCAGTCCATTGAGCAATGCATTAAAGGACCACCTTCTTTCTATATGTAGGGGAATGTGATTTCCCCACGCGCAATGTGCTGACTCTCAGGGGCCGGTCGTCGTGTAAACACATGTCCCCTCTCTGTGTCACCCCAGTCCAGGCGTGGGTGGAAGGTAGAAAACGTTTTACAGGGAAGTAGCTCAGTGGTAGAGCAATCATCTGAAGGCTGAGAGGTCCCGGGTTCAACTCCCGGTTTCCCTAAACGTTTTTGCCGACCCCTACATATATATACTCATAGAGGGTAACACATAGCGCATCGCGCCATGTATTTATGTATACAACAAACCTCTACTATTATTCTGACAATTTATTTTCTATATATTTGCTATGCATAAATTGAGGGGCAATAGAGCTGTGGTGGATATGGGTGATACAGCCCCCATGTGTTTTTTTGAATCCACTATTGATTGTATTGAAATATAACAGAATTTAGACAACTTATCTACCATAGTTTTTCAGCTGCTCCACCCCCACTGTAATAATCGTCCGATTAGCAAAGATTTGGCTGAATGGCAGCAGTGAAATAAAAAAAAAACAGACTACTAAGCAGCACAGAAACATACCACAATACCTTGCGTATAAGGTACAGCTTATACATGAGGACACACCCTTTCTGTACCTCATAGAATCTGGTGGTTTTTAGCTTGGGCTTGATTTCAGCATTTAGGGTATGGCTTATACACAAGGCACTGCGGTAGAATCCCTCACTGGTAGAAAATCATTTAGGGTGGTGTGACCTGCAGCTTTTTGCTGGTTGGAACATCTGACATCTGGATCTGACATTGATTTGTAGTCCATAGTCAGTGAAATGCCTGTGGAGCTGTTCCCACATCAAAACCAAAGACTAACCATTTTATCAGTTTTCTTTATGATTTCCCCATATGAGCACGCCAGCACTCAGTCAATACCACTCTATCAGCAGTACACATCTACAAGACCTGAGCTTACTTGAGATATATTTTTTACAGTACATCTAAAATCGTTTTTTACAATCTACCAGGCATCCTTATGATCTAACTATCAAGTGTATTACTTTATTTCATGTTGATACGCCCGAGATACTCACAGGCTATAGGTTTAACAGTTCAGCTGCGTATCTCACACCTCCCGTGAGATAACCCGCGAAAATATCACACGCCGAGGTCACATGAACATTTGATGATGTCATAGGTCCGTCATAGCGTACAGCGAGTCATTCTGGTAAATTTTATTCTATTTATCTGGTTTAGATCAAAATAACATGAAAAAAATGCAAATGAACACTTGTGGGAAGAATTTCCGGGGGTTATCTCACTTGCAGTTCAGCTGCCGCATCGCACTCCGCCGTAGCACAATCATGAACATTTGCCTAGTATTTCTATTGCCCTTAAATGAATGGGTTTGTTGCAACTTTGCTGGATTTAGCTTTTTTATGGTGTATAGTGCATGTTACTTATTTCAAAACCTGTGTATGTCCAGTGCTTATTTGAGGTGATTATGTGAAACCCTAAATGCTTAAACTGAACAATGCAGTATATCATTTTCATTTTTGAGGTGAAGATGTTTGCAGATAGATGACCCTTGTTTGCATCAATGGTGTGTACTAAACGCCCCTCCATGACTGGGGTATGTGGTGTGGAGGGGACTATTTGTTTATTCCTCCCCCCGGGGATTGCTGATCGATGTGGTCTGAGGAAGAGCAGACAGAGGTGCACAGACAGACTCCAAGATGGCTGCTATTGCTGTGGGATTGCCTGACCCTGGTCACTGACTCAGACAACTGTTGGCATGCAATAGTAAAGGCATGTTGGGGGGTGGTGTCTTATACAAGACAGGCACATATTCAAGACATAGATCATCATGCAAACTTCAAATTTAAACCCACTGTGTCCCTGGCACTTATCTGAGACTGGCAATCTTTTAAAGACCCGATGCTCATTTACGGGCCGCTCCAGTACTACCATATAAACCACACAAGCAAAGTACACCCTGCATATAAGACTCATTCTGAAGCCAAAGATATAAGGAACACATTATGAGCGGTTTACCATAGTCTCCAACATATAATGCACATCCCAAGTATAAGGCTCACCCTAAGCTAAATGTCAATGGACCATTCTGGGTATTATATTTATTTTCCATATTTACTAAATTCTTCGCCATATAAAACCTGAGCTCTGCCCATGATCCACACTCAACAATCTCCTGCATTCCCCAAAAGGAACCAGGATGTATTACTCATGACAAACGCGCCTCCTCCATGACACTCTGTGACATAAGATACAATGATGTAATAACATTCCAACCTTATCTACGCATACACAGTGTAACTGGAGGAAGTGCGATCCACCTGTGGTGCCATATTTGGAATGAGAGAATATTTCACAATCTCCTCTCAATACTCATCAACATGACTAACTCACAGGTGGCAATCTCTCCCTATGACACGTGTCCCTATTTCATTGAGCCACGTGTATAGAATATTTCACAACACTGTGAGCTGCTCAAGTCTTTCATATAAAAGGCAGCTTGAGCAGCTCCCAGTCATCTCTCCCAACTTACATCTTACACCTATACCTAGAACCTACGACAGGTTGAGCTATAGGATCGGAGGCAGAGCTTAGATCTTGGCGAGTGTTATCATTGTTACCACCCTTATGAAACACTCATGTCAGCTATGCAATAAAAGGATCAACTGAACTTCCCTGGATTCCGTGTACATTCACTTCACCACATGTAACCGTCCGTTGACATAAACATTTTTTGAAGATTAGTACTGAACTAAAGGACAGGTGCCTGGCTATAAGACACACCCAGAGTTTGAGCTGATTCTAGAAGGAACAGTTACTCACTTCTCACACAAATTTCACAATTTATCATTAGTAGCCTGAAAACACCTTGTTTGTGATAATGAATTATGCTAAATCCTAGTTTGACTATTTGCACCATTTATTTGAAATCATATATTGTTCTAACAATTCACTTTGATGTTTGATTCCCCTGCAATTTAGAATTTCGGAACATGAACGGAATGGGTAAATAAATCTTGCTGGGAAAGCGTAGAATTGTTTGGTGCTGTTACATTAGGCCACTCCAAAAAAATCTTGTTTCTCAACACCACCCTCGTAAGAAAAATCACCTTTTTTAGATTTTTTCATTACTAGAAAATGAAGAAAAGTAGTCAAGTTTGGTATCAAATGAAAGTATGGTCCAGGGAATACAGCTGACTATCAATAATAGACAACACTTTTGAAATATCAATATTAACTTTCAGATTATAATGCAGTTAATCATACACGCAACATCCGCGATGCATAGATATTAGGCCCCAATGAGCTGCTTTGGCAAAAAAATAAAATAAATAAAATTCCTCCCTCATCACTTATTCCATTGCTTTGGACTGGCCTTATGAGTGTTTTTTTCACAATCAATGTCGTTCACTCACTCAAAATCAATCATTTCAACCAGTTCTAGCCTTATAGACCTTGCCAAAGTACAGGGTAATAAACACCAGGCTATCAGACAACACATTGCACCCTTGTAAAATCTGTCTATACTATGTCTGTCAGTCTCCTGTAGAATCTTGTTATACATGGGGAGCAATAATAACCGGCGTCCTCGTCATGTGACAGGTGCTTCATGCCCAGATGTCAACAACCCCTGGTGACAATTGGACAAATTAGGCTACCAAGCAGAGGACAAGCAGTTATTTCCTTTTTGTTTAGGTGTCTTTTTAGTGGAGACAAAATGCTTGCTTAGAGATTCATAGGAATTGGGCAGAATAGATTCTCGACGAACAGAATTACTCCCTACACCCATGCAGTGCACAAAGTGGCAGAGGCCTTCAACCAGAAAAGCTTATAAATCCTTCTCAGATTTTGGCATAAACTGTACTCATTTTCTCTTACAGTTCTCCAGGGTACGTTTTGAGATTTCCGCGTCTGGATACAAGGGCTGCCATGCAGCAGAGTCCCTGCATTACCCAGCTGGACAAATGCAACACAAAGGATAGCACAGTTTAGTGGACGTCCTGTTTATTTGGGTTATTTTGTTTTTTTAGGGTAGTTTTATCACAAAATCCTACCATAGCTCATATTCACTGAAAAATGAGATCTCAAGGCTAATAATAACTAAATGGAAAAATGGAATAAGCTCTCACTTTTTTTCAGAAGTTGTTTGCAAATGGCCATAGGGGGCTCAGATGGTGCTTGACAGAGTAGGGTGATCTTTCATATAGGCTGATATCGTACAGGACAGGCAATTGATGATATCATTTAAAGGAGAGGAGATGTTGTAGCATTTTGTAAAATACGCTCTTCCAAAATTCTGCCAAGGGATTTCTCCAGAGTGAACCATGTCTCAGTGATCAGAGGCAGTGGTTTGCCATCTTATCTTACCTTTTAAATTGTAGGCATTTTATTACTGCCAGTGAGTTTTAATATTATACAGAATATTATATCATATTATACAGAATTAGCTGGTCCTGAGCTGAGATTCCCCTGCCTACCCTATCAATGATAAAGAAAATCTTTTGTTTTTTTCTCTATATATTTTAATTATTGTGTGGGTCTTGTATCTGTCTGCATCTTTGATTTGTTATTAAGCAGGTAAACCTCATAGCACTTAAGTACTGTTCTATAGAATAAAAGCCCCTCTGGCACTAAATTACACTTTCAGCACACTATGGACACACAAAATGGACACATAATAGATCTCTAATTCCTTGTGATGTCTTATCACCCTCATACAGACAGGACACAACGCTTGCACTGAATGTTGCCAGACTTGTGATTGAGTGTATTGGACTCACCATGACACCTCGGCTGGCAAGATTTAACACGCTAGTCAAGTGACTTCACATGAGACAGGAAGTGGAGGAGTAAGGGGTGTAGATCTTGGCTGACTGAAGTTAGACAATGTCATTGGTTCTCTGCTCTTTTCTCAGCACAGGAGATTGACTTTCCAATTTGCACTTTTCTATAGGCCTCTGCAGCAAGATAGGGCGACTCTCCAGAATAAGATCGATTCAGGTTCATTTATGGGGTAAGAGCTGCAGTCTCCTAGTGGTCATTTTGAGAAATCAGGTTCAAATCCTCCAGAGAGGCATCTAATGATGTGCCTTCTTTCAAAGCACTGGATTCCCTAACAACTACCTTTCTTCACTGTTCTTCCAAGGCTTTTCTTGCAGTCCATTGAGCTGTGCATTAAAGGACCATCTGCTTTGCATACATACTCATCAAGGGTAACACTAAATGCACGATACTAAGTATTCATACAGTCTTTACTATTCTGACTATTTTTTCTATACATTTCCTATATATAACATCAACAGATTAGTCAAAAATTGCCCAAGTAACAGCAGTGGAATAAACTCAAAACAGACTGTTAGGCATCACAGAAACATACCTCAGTACCTTGCATGAAAGGCTTGGCTTATAGATGAGGACAGACCCTAACTGCACTTTATAGAATCTGCCTGAAATCAGGGTGCACCTTAGATGTGAGGATTGCATTCTGTAGAATATTTACTAAATTGACCAAAAGCTGATCCTGGTTGAGGAATATAGTTCTGGCAGACATTTAGGAGTTCTAGGAGTGTTACTAGATTTCTGGTTCTGGCTCGAACTCCGGGTGTGGGATGTGGCTTATAAACAAAGAGTTATGATAGTAAACCTCACCACTAGAAAATCGTTAAGATGGTGTGACCTGTACCCTTTACTTGGTGGGCATGTCTTATATATCTGACATTGATTTGTTCTCCAGGGCCAGTACAGTACCTTGGGGGCTGCTCCCACACCAAACCCAATACTACACGAAAACATGGAAGATCCGAAACTAGTCAGCAGTGACCACTTTAGGTCCTCAAGTCGACGTTACCTAAAACTACAACTTTAGGAAGTCAAAATGACGACTTTAGGTCGTCATCCTGACGACCTGAGTCATCAATATGATGACTAAGTACTGTCAGTATTGTCATCCTGATGACTCAGGTCATCAGGACGACGACCTAAAGTCGTCATTTTGACTACCTAAAGCTGTAGTTATAGGTATCGTCAACTTGAGGACCTAAAGTGGTCACCGCTGACTAGTTTCGGATCTCCCATGTTTTCAGTGTACCCAATTTATCCATTTTCTTTATTGAGAAATATCCCATGTTAGCAGCCCAGTTCTCTGAGATGGCAATATACCTTGCACATCTAGAGGACCAGTGCCTACTTGACATACAAACTTTATACTTTATGACTGTTAAATCTATCAGGCATCCCTATAAACTGTGGGGATGCCTGTTATAGTTTATAATGCAATGAAGCAGGGTAATTCCTACAATGAAGACTTGGAAAACAGTACTGTAATGCACTGTATTATGCAGAATCTTTGTAAAAATAACGGTGTATACTTTGACCAAAATTTACAGTATACATTTTGCTCATTACTGGCAAATATGGGTGAAACCCTACACAGTTAAACTAAACAATGCGGTATATCATTTCCCTTTTTGCGATGAAGGTGTTTGCAGACAGTTGACCCTGTATTGACTGATGGTGTGTATTATACGCCCCTCAATGGCTTGGGTTTGTGGTGTGGAGACTATTTATTTATTCCTCCCCGCGGGGCTCACTGATCGATAGAGTCTGAGGAAGAGCAGACAGAGACACGCAGACAGTCTCCAAAATAGCCCCTTTTTCTGTCGGATTGTCCGACCCTGGACATTGGCTCACCAAACTGTTGGCATGCAATAGTGGAGACAGGTGGGAGGATGGTAAGACAGGGAATTGGCATATACCAGGATGGCCTGTTATGGTGCCCCACTGCTGCTATATCCACTTCACTTATATACAACACTAGCATTTATCAAAGACATAGATCATCATGTAAAATTCAATTGAAACAAACTGTGCTCTCGGCGCTTATCTGAGACTGGCATTCATTCAAAGACCCAGCGCTTATTAACAGACCACTAAGGCACTACTGCAGAACCACGTGAGGTGAACCCTGCTTATAACTATAAGAGATCAATTCTGAGCAGTTTACTAATATTCTAGAAGAATAGAAATCCTGACCTATAAGCTCTAACTTAAGTTCAGTTATTTTCAATGCTCAGGTTAGAAGGATACATTTAGCCAATGGGGTACACATTGACACCATCAGAATCACTATCATGAACATTGGACAAAGATGTGAATTTCAATATTGGGCAATATCTGGCTTGATCGGTGACCCAATATCAAAAGGTTCTGCTGGGAGAGTGTGGAACTGTTTTGTGCTTTTATGTTACGCTTGATTTTCTCACAATCAAACTTCTACATGATCATTCAAAATCATTCGTTTCGCCCAGTTCTAGGCTTTTAGACAGCTACATTTAGTATATGGGAACACCAAGCTATCAGACCACATATTCTCCCCTTGTTAATCCGTCTAGGCCTATACTATGTTTGTCAGTCTCCTGTAGAATCCTGTTACCATGGTGATCAATAACAACCAGTGTTCTTGTCAAGTGACCGGTGTTAAATGCCTAGATGTCAACTCCCCCTGGTGAAAAAAGGAGGAATTAAGCTAACAAGCAGATGTGGCTTCCTTTTGTCTAGGTGTCTTTTATGGCTTGTTCTCACCAATGTGATGCAATTCATTTGGGGAGGTTTCTGACCAAGGTTTCTGACCGAGGTTTCTGACTGGCAGTTACAGAGAGTGAATTTAGCCTCCAGTTTGAAATTGGTCACAGAAAGGTACTGTTTTTTCACTTTCGCCATGTTCCTTATGGTCCAGGGGACCCTTCTCTGTGTTTTTTGTTCCTTTCCAGACTCAGGAAAAAAAATGAGAAGGGACATTTTCTTGACTTCCTCCTCTCCCAAAGAGGTTTCTGACCGGGGAGGTTTCTGACCAGCAGTTATAAAAACATCTATTGACCTGTAGTTTGAATTCCATCACAGAAAGGCATAGTTTTTCAATCAATATAGGATTGATCCTATCCTGGCTCTATTTTAGATGGACAAATTTTTTGCCACCCCTTATATTTATGGGACAATTGACCATCTCTTCTACAGTCAGAAAGCTTCACATAATGAAGGTTTCTGACCAGGGAGGTTTCTGATTGATGTCTTGATGAAGAATACAGTGCTAGTGTGCAACTTATCTTGATCTTCAGCCTTCCCTCCCTTCTCCTTCGATGGACATCTTTCTATCCCTACTGTTTTTCCTTACTTATTGGCCTCTCTTCTTTGTTTTAAGGGGAAGCCACTTCTTCTAGATGGAGGTTTCTGACCGGGGAGGTTTCTGACTGGCAGTTATAAAAACATAAATTGACCTGTAGTTTGAATTCCATCACAGAAAGGTATAGTTTTTTTCAGTCAATATAGGATTGATCCTATCCTGACTTTATTTTAGATTGATAAATTTCTTGCCTCCCATAAATTTGTGGCACAATTTGCCATATCTTTTTCCCGATCAGAAACCTTGGTCAGAAACCTCCCCGGTCAGAAACCTCCCCGGTCAGAAACCTCCCCGGTCAGAAACCTCCCTGGTCAGAAACCTCGGTCATAAACCTCCCCGAACGTAATTGCATCAAACTGGTGAGACAGAGCCTTATGTCTGTTCTCTTCTTAGAGTATAGGTCTGAATCATTACTTCCCTGATAATCTGAATTGTAATATCCATGACAGGGAGCAAAAGGAGTCTTGTAAATTAGATCTAAGACCAATATTAGTTATTCCCTCCATTTGCTGCTGAATTCCTATGATGCAGCTGGTACCCATCATGGCTGTTATAAGTGCTTAACCTGCCACAGCTAGCTTCAGCAATGGCCAGAGCTAGCTTCAGCAATGGCTGTGGGCAGTGTGGGATGTGGGAGTAGCCTTTAGTGATGCCTCCAATCTGAAAAGCTTATCAATTTAAAATTGTAGCCTGTACTCATTTTGCTTATCTCTGTATAAAGCCAGTGATGGTATGATATATTTTGTACTTTTGAGTTTTGAACGAAATACTGTTTATATATCCAGGATTATATATGTGGATTAAGAAGGGAGAAAGGATAAATTATGAGGCCCCTCATGGAGGTTCCCTTTCCCCTATTGTGCTGCGTGTTGGATGTTTTCAGGTGAGCACGTAGGGACAATACTGGTTTCCTGATTACTTTCACAGGGTCTGTAGCACTTACTAGAAACCTCATTTATCCAGCTTGTCAGTGTTGTCCCCTGGGTGCATGCACGGTACATGGATGGTGCTGACAGTTCTCCAGGGTACTTTTGAGATTTCCGCACCCGGAGACAAGGACTGCCAAGTTACAGAGCACCTGCATTACCTGGCCGGACAAACGCTGACAGGATAGCACTGATTTATGGTCATGAAGTACATGTCTTGATGAAAACAAGATCATGGTTGTGTTAAACTAACCGATCAAAAGTAGGTTTAACACAAGTTCGCTTTATTTGTGGCTACACTCCTCTGATGCTCTGAGTTAGTTTCCCATCATTAATAAACCTGCTTTGTTCGCCACACCAAATTCTCTGGTATCATAACTATACCCCCCTCCCACTGCTACATTCTGAAAGATAGCTGTTGAATCTACCAGGGATCCTCATAAAACTGAACAGTGAACCGACATAAGCGTTCTGCAGTGAAGCAGGGATATTTTCCTCAATGAAGCCTAAGATGGTGGTACAGTTAGGCACAGTGCCAAAATAAAAATGGATCCCTGACAATTTATGGGCAAGGATTTTGCTGTTATTTTGCTGGATTTTTTTTCTCCTTGTACCGCCATCGCCACTGCCACCGCTACCGCCACCACCAAACCCTCCCCCAAACACACTTCTACCTTCTCCAGATCTGTACCAGGGCTCTATCCTGGGACCCTGGGAATCTTATGAAGATGGTGCCAAAAGGGGAATGATATGCCTGCACTGTATTACCTTTTCTTGCTCTTGTAACAGATTGAGTTTTCCTTACAGATCCTTTCAGGGAAAGTGGAAGAATTAAGTTCAAAGCCAGCAGTATTGAGTTGGCAAGGGCCACACATGATATAAGTTAAAGCACCGGTTCCACTTCTGTCGGTCAGGCGAATCTTTACTGATCCGACAAGTGCATTAGATATAACGTGATTCGTTGCTATAATACCATCTGTTGTTTGAATTTCCAGTTCCTAGAGAAGACATACTGGAGTGCGTTGCCTGTAATAGACCTGGGGATAAGTTACGCTCTGTTTCACCATTCAAGTGTCACTCACATTATTATGAGTCTGAAAAGGCAACTGCCTAGCCTAAAAAATATTGTGTGCCACACTATGAGATACCTACTCTTGTCACACACTTTTTTTAAATTCTCTTGTGTTGACCACTTGTGTGCAAACAGAAAAAAAAAGGTTAGGATTACAAAGAAAGAGACTGCTGCTGGTAAGGCCCTTCTTAGGCAAAACAACCTTTTCCCATAGGAGCAACACCCTCCTTGGCCAAAAATTCCTCCCTGTGTGGTGGCATTAGTCCTAAATCTAACCCTGCGGGTGTCATGGGTAGCCCTGGATGGTATTTAGGTACCTTTGCAATGGTACTTAGTAGTTTCATTGATGGTGCCTTCAGTGCTGCCCTCCCACTCCACTTTGTCCTTGACCATTTTACCCAGGGCACAAACATCAGGTCCTACTGGGGTCTGTTTTATAACACCTTCTTTCTTATCCACTATACCCAGGACACAATCAACAGGTCAAACTGGGGTCTGTTTTACAATAATTATGGTTAGAAGTAAAATTCTCAATATTTAAGGTGTAAATAATGTGTGATGTTGTGGACACATAGCATTTTTTCACTGATGTTGAACGAATTTCTCCAATACTGTTTCTAGCAACTGACAAACCTATGTCATAATATCTTTGATTTGTTATATTTGGTGTTGCTGTCGTCTTATAGGCTAGAAATAGCTTAATATATGGCAGGTAAGTGAATCTTAGGCGGTTAGTTCAATTAGGAGACCAAAGAATTAATAGAATTTGAGGGCTTGGGTCGATCTGACATAAGGCTGGTCCTGTTCATATGTATTAAACATAACATTGGTCAATCATTGGACAAAATAAGATTTTCTTTTGTTTTCGTTATTGAATTTTAAGTGAATAGTCAGATCATCACCTTGAAATGAGGGCCAGAGATGGCCACGATGGGATTGTTGACATTTTAACTCAGGTTTCCACCACGACCACCTGCCGTTGCCTGCTCTTAATGTCAGCAATCTATCTGTGGTCAGATTAAATGGACGCACCTGGCTTTCTTAAGTTGACATAGTGGGTGGAAAAAGGTCGGAAATTACATTAAACTTTCACTGTTTTAACGCTGATAGTGGTGCAGCAGTGGCCTACAAATATATATATATATATATATATATATATATATATATATATATATATGTATAAATATATATATATATATATATATATATATACACTCCTTGTCCTGTGTACATCACATAGGTTGTTCAATTACCTTACCCTTAGGGCAAACTAATGCAGTTGTACATCTCTCCAATATGCACAAATTTTAGTGCTAGAAGGTGTTTCTCGGCATGGTACGACTGAACGAAGCCAGTGTGACTTGAAATCTTCAAAATTAGAGTGCGTGATCATAGGTATATGTCCTACCACTGCTCTGTACGATCAGGAGGCCATTTCTTAACAGGCTACGACTGCTCACGTTCAAGTTGTAGTGGTAACCCTTTATTTAGTGGCATTACAGCCCAATAGTATTGGCCAAGTAATGCCTGCAGCACTACGACTGCCCTACCAAATGCTATGTGATAACTACATAAGAAATGATCATACTGAGCAGTCGTAGTGCATTCCCTACGATCACTGGCACTAACTTTGAGGTTGTGAAGTCGTAGTAGCTGTATGCAGTCGTAGTGGTCGTACCAGTTCAGTCATTAGTCAGGGCTGTACTGGCATTAGAGTGAGGGATCCCATTACGATTTGAATGGGGTCCAGTCGTACCATCTTGAGAAATGCCTCCCCGGTGGGTTTGCTTGGCAACATTTCATTGCTGTGGTAGACTATTGCTCTTACATGCTGCTTGATTCTATTATAACCAAACATGCATGCTTCCAACTGTCCATTTCTCCATCTGGGGGCATTTCTTAGGTACAATAACTGCAAACAGTCAAAACAATTCAAAACCTCAAAATCAGTCAGTGATCATTCGTAATTCAATACAGCTGCTCCATAATATATGCACTCATTTAGTGAGTAGTCATTTTTCAACAACAGGAGAGGGGTGGTGGTTTTGGGGGAGGGAAAAAAATTCAGACCGCTCTTGGGTGGAGGGGGTAACAAATTTCAGCCTTTCTTGGTGAAATAGCCTGCACAAAGGGGAGAACTGAAAGATTTCTGACTTCTCTGAGGGGGAGGGGCAAAAATGTTTTGATGCGCCCTCCTAAAAATCCACCAACCCTCCCCTGTTGTTAAAAAATGACGACTCCCTAATAGTAGTAGTAGGGTTTGGTTAAGCTACTGGGACAAAGCAAAGCATTTGATGGCCAATGGCCAAAACTTCATTACATAATGATATTACTATTTAATTTAGTCTTAGGGAAGCCATCTAATATCAGTAATGGGGTTTGGCCAGCTAGTGCAGGTGTGTCATTTAGAATAATGTCACATCCTAGACGTAGCCACAATGGGATTAGCCACATTTTAACTCGCACTGCTCAGGTTTCCACCACCACCTGCCCTCATCCTACTACTAATGTCACCAATCTATCTGTGCTCACATTAAATGGACGCACCTGGCTTTCTTCAGTAGACTATTGGCCTACAAGGGAGGGGAGTAAAGTTAGAATTTAGATTTAGCTTTCACTGTTTTTTTTTGTTTTTTTTTAAAGAAAAAATCAGTTCATTTATACTCAAGGTGTTGGTCCTACTGTCCTCTTTTAGCTTGGTTCCAGTTAGGATGTTTCTAATGCTGGGAGTAGATTGCTTTAATGGTGAAAGCGGTGTAGCTGTGGGCTACAATTATACTTGTGTAGATGACATTGGCGGTTCAACTCCACTACCCTTTAGGGCCCGCTAAGATAGCTGTGCATCATGCCGGTTGGTTGCCATGATGTACAAATGTGGTGTTGGTGAGCTTCATTGCCGTATAATGTTAACACTCTGGGAGGGTATCAACCCCGTCAGGTTGGTCATGATGCATGAATGTAGAATGTAGGTACAGTCTCGGACGGCCTGATTTCTACATTGCCTACTGTATCGCGACATGCATTGTCCCTACTTTTGATAGGTGTCAGACATTTCCCTTATTGTGCATATACTTTTGGTGGTTATTCTGTTAAAGACATCAAATAAATTCATTAGACTACCACCTCCCCCCATTAACATGCACTGTAACTGTTGAATCTACCAGGGATCCTTGTAAAACTGAACAGTGAACCACCGTAATTGTATTGCAGTGAACCAGCGTAGTTTTTACAAGACGCCCCAGGTGGCAGTATGGTGGTACACAAATGTACAAGGAATCTCAGTGAAAAAAATAATGCATATCTGGCAACTTTGGGACAAGGATTCACATTTTTTACAGAGTAGTCTGTACAGCGCCTGTAGATTTATATGGCAAATCTATCAAATGTATAAATTATCTGCAATTAACACTCACACCATCTTCCTTATTACCGAATCTCAGAAACATTGATGAGATCTCAGGGAAACTCTCCATGGTCTATCATATGGTTAGACCTCACAGTGCCCAGTTTATCCTACACCTCCCACATTCAGAATCGTGTCAAATTCAGATAGCGACAATGGGATGACTCATTTTAACTTGTGTCAGTTATGTTTCCACCACCACCTGCAAAGGGTCCGCTCCTAATGTCACCAATCTATCTGTGGTCAAATTAAATGGACACATCTGGCTTTCTGAAGATGATGGGCGGGTAAAAGGTCAGTAATTGGATTAAGCTTTCACAGTTTTCATACTGAGAGAAGCAGTGCGTTATCTGTATGGATAATATTGATATCGATATGGCTCAGTTTTTGGAGGGGGAAGGAAGTCTGAAATTAGATTACAATTACATTTTCTTTAACAGGTTGGGGACAGGGATATCTTGTTAGGACACACCAGGATCATAGTACAACAGTCTCATTTTAGTCTGTACTACGATTCTGCTACCATGCACATTCTTAGGATGTACTGGGTTCTTAGTACACTTATCTGTGCACTAGACCATGACACTCACCTCTGCAGGTGTATGGGCCAATCAGAGCCCTGGTCACTGGACCATGACACCTACCTGTGCATACATTATTGGGGTCAAAGGTGGTACTTTTATTTACATTAAATGATACATTTACTCCCTTATTAAACAGCACTTAGCATAAATGAAAAAGTCAATTTGTAGGCATTTGTCTATATTTTAATCTTGTAGGTTCATATTTTTTAGCCAATTAAACAGGAAATTAGCCAATCAATTTTAGTATAGCAAGACAGGGGGGGAGATTGTAAATATAGCCATTTCTCAGAAAACATTCCGATTTTAGTTCTGTAAAAAGGTGTATAAGTAAAATATAGACCTTTTCTACCTATGGTTACATCATAATTATGTACTTTGATAGAAAAGTAAATGAAATTTGAAGATAAACAAGGGTACTGAGTTCTTAGTACACACCATGATCCAGGGACTATCATTCAATCTTAGGGTGTACTAAGAAACAGGTTAGTACTGAACCTGAAGCCAGAACAGTTCAGCAAGGGTTTGAGGATAATGATTGATTGAGTATGGTACCTTTATAAAGTTCTATCATATACCATTTTATTATTCCATAAATTTTAACATATTACTGTATTAATCAAAGAATATGTAAGAAATTAATACATGGATCGACTATAAGAGCTATAAGAGCGCTCAAACTTTCTATAAGAGCGTTCATGCCCCACTGCACACCAGCCAGGTAAGTTATACATAAGTTACATCACCAAAGACAGCGACCTCATGGTCCACTGCACAATATAATAATCTAATGGTCTAAAACAGCAACCTCATGGTTCAGTGCACAAACTAATAACTTGTAAGTGAATGCAAACGGCCGTCACAGGTGCCTGGGCACCGCCAACGCTGTCAGGAGTGTCTCAGCACCCAAACACTGAACAATAGGTTACATAAGTCACAACGCCATAACCTTCCGGTCACTCTAGTGTCGCTTCTGAGCAACCTAGGTCAAATATCAAAGCATCTATGGAAAGGCCATAATTAGACGGTCAAAATGAGTCCAAGATCAAGGCTCTACTCTCATTGTTAAGGAAGTTACGCCATGTAGACTAATTCAACCTCTGAATGCGCCACAGACAAACCAGCGCAAGTTAAGTGCACAAAAAGTGGGTGTTGACAACTTCACATATTCAAGTCTGCGCAGGCGCAAAATGGCAGTTGTAACGGCGTAATTGACCGAGTTATGAGGGTCAGAACATGCCACAGGGACCAAGACAATGGGGGTCATGGTGGCGTCCATGGGGGTCCTTTGTGCACCCAGTGACACATGAAAGACTCCCCTCAAACAATTGCAGAGTTAGGCAGATGCCACTGCCTCCAGTCAGTCTGAGAGGCCAAGCCAGGAAATGATACAAATACCACTGGCTGCACCTCCTAGAGGCAGAATCTCCAGCACCACTCTAGAGGTAACATCTCCAGTCATCACTCCTGCTACCTGCTATAGCTCTACACTATGCTGGGTTAGGCTATGCCAGAACAGGCATAGGTCTGAACCACTAGTGGCCAGAGTATACCTGCTACAAGACTCCTACCAGAGGGTAAAGTTGAACATTATTATACTATTCCTCTAAGCAGCAGGTCAGGAGCTAGGTGTGGGAACCCACCTAGAAGTATACTGGACATTGTATTATTATTATTATCTCACAGGTGGAGTGGAACAGAACATTATACTTTATGAACAGTTGTATATTTACTGTATGTGGAAATTACCTGCATATTAACATATGTGTGATTGATATTTCCTATATGTTGCCTAAAGCTGAATAAACCAGTGATAACTGGAAATAACACTATTTATGAGAGCTTGATGTATTTACACTATATACCACTAGCCATATGATATTTCTCATATGACAACTTGATCATGCATAATTACTAGTATGACAGTTCTATCTGGTGTCATTCTGGTCTTAAGATCATAGGTATAATGATGGGGTACTTAGCATTGGGCAATCAGTTTGAAATGACCTATCAGTATGTTCTCAGCTATAGGGCGTGTGAAGAAGGGTCAAGCTTTTTAATATTTATTGAAAAAGTAGGAGGAAATTAACAAAGACACCCCCCCTCGGTGTCCGGTAAGAATGGTGGTTCTGCAGGCAGTGCGAAGCAAATTGTGTACCATAAAACAAAGCGTATAAGCCATGGTTTAATGACTATTTCAGAGGACTCGTTCCCCTTAAAGCATTTCCCTAAAAGAGTGGCCTATTTGCAAGGTTTTGACAATATATAAAACGAACCAAGATAGATTTGATTTTCAAGCCCCAGATGTTGCTAAAATTATATCTTTTTCAAAGGTAGTGATGCAGCTTATGGGGAGGGTTTTACTGTAGCTCATTTTCCAGGAGTGACAAAGGAAATTGTTGTAGAGCAGATTAAATATTCACTATGTATACTGCTGTAGGGGCAGTGTGTAGGTGGAGGAAGGCTCTGTGTTCATTTCCTACTGCCAGGTGGTATAGGAACTGAGAAGTAACCCAGCAAATTGTCGTCATCTGTCGCCATGATTGGTCATCAATGGTGACTCCTTTTTGAGTGATAACTCATTCCGTCATCTTTCGCCACTGTGTGTTAGACTCACGTGGCATAGCAATTGCTATTCCTGGTGATCTTGTGCTATAACGACGTCGTGTTCCATCTAGCGGCATGTGTGAGCCACTTCACACAGGTTGACGAGGATTCACAACAATTTGCTGGGAAGCAGTAACTCTTGAGACAAACTACTGTATCTTAAAATTTTAAGGGCCGCATAGGACCTAAACCCATTACACAATTGTAAAACTTGGCCGATTATTAGATACACATCAAAATCGGTTGCCGAATCAGCCATTGTAGGGTTTGAGAAGGACAACAATTGTGCCAGATGGTACAAATCGGGTGAAAATCAATGTTAATACAAAACAATTCCACAAAAGGATATGTTAAAAATCGGGAATTGAAATAAGAATCAGCAGTCTGTTACACAAGCAATATTGATGTGTATCATACAATATTTGGCCAATAATGGCACCGTTTATTGTAGGGTTTTGGCCATGGGCGTTGACTGGTTACCAGGTTTAGACTGTGTAGGTGTTATACATATGCTATAGAAGGGTGAGAACCTAAAGGGAACAGTGCTGCCCTCTGGTGATTTTATTTGCTATGCACAGACCTTGAGTACGGAGGTGAATGGTGACTTTGCCAAAGTTACCCCTCACCATTCCCTTTATGGATAACACTTACACAGACTAAACCTGGTAACCAGTCCACGGCGTTGGTTTTGGCCCTAATGAAGTAAGGCATCATGCAGATTAGTATGGTTTGATGCAGGAATGCTGCCCTGATGACTCACCAGGGCTGCATTCATGCATCATGCTGACTCTGCAGGGTCATCATTTTGCTCCAATGAACTGTGACCAATGGTCGGCATGATGCATCACTAGTATGACTCTCCTACCAAACCTCACCAGGGCTACATTCATGCATCATGCCGACTCTGCAGGGTCATCGTTATGCTCCCATTGAGCACCGTCAAGCAGACTGGTCAGCACTTTATTGGTGCATCATGCCAACCAGTGGGCATGATGCACTCCTGCATTTGTCTCACAACACATGTGTTTGGAGAGTAAAGTTTTGTTTGAACATCAAATGGAGGGTAAGGTGACACCAACACTTATTGTTAAAAAAATGTGAAAAGGGCTCAAAAATGCCCCCCTGAGTGGCATATGTATTAAAATCAGCTTTTCCTTTAAGGTGTCACCACCCCAAATGCCTTGTGACCATCCGGAAAATCACAGGTCTTCCACCGTTGACCTGATATTAAATATACTTAAAATTCTCACAGTGCTTAGCAACCTACACCATATTTTAGCTTATGAAATTGAGAAAAAAATAAGATAGGTCCACATTTTGCGCAAATTGCCATGGTAACCAGGTAGTGATTTTTGCATAGTGAGGCCTGATTAGCGCATGAATACACATCAGGACCCCTTCACCCCATAAACTTCCACTGATTTATGTTTTAAACAAAAATATTCTGGGCCTATTGAAACACTTCTACTTATCATTCATATACCAAATAACAATGGGTTTGGCCCCTCTTTCCCTTCCCTTGGGGCCAAATTCCTCAAAATAACTAAGTTCAGAAAAGCTGGTTTCGTTGTTTCCATGGTTACCAAAAGATTCCTTCATAAACAAAACATTTTGAGGACCCTCAATCATAATTTGTCCCCAGATTCTACCTAAAAACCATATTTTATTGGTATTTTGGGCCATTTGGGACAGTGGTGGGATGTGCATAGACCAAAACTGCCCTAAAAAGGTTGTTTTTCTAGCTACAAGTTTTTAATCTGACATAGAGAAAAATCTAGCCTGACTTTGTTATGGCAAATATGCATTAGAAGACAGCCAAGAACATCCATTTTCTCCAGTAATATGCCACTAAGCACTGCGAGAATTAGGGAAGTCAGTAGAATTGGTGAAAAGGCCCTAAAACAGGCATTTTTGGGGCCAAAATAGCCAAATTTGACCCAAAATAGGCCCCTTAGAGAGGAAACATGTTGTTATGTTGCCATGGTAACCATAACAATCAGTGGAATTCTGGGATATTTCACCCCTGGAATGTTCCATTATATAGTGTCATGATATTCGCTCCTTTAAATGATAGGTGAGTTAAAAAAAATTACCCATTTCATCAGATTTAGTTAGGAAATGAAATTTTCCTATAAAATGCCTGTAAGGACTAGAAAAAAGGGAGTTAGTTTCAAGGTCTAATTTTTGTGAAAATTAGACATTTTTAAGGCAAAACTCCTTGAAATTGCATCATTTTACGACACAAATCCCATATATAAGAGGTGTCCAGCACAAAAAACCAACACTTATTGTTAAAAAAATGTGAAAAGGGCTCAAAAATGCCCCCCTGAGTGGCATATGTATTAAAATCAGCTTTTCCTTTAAGGTGTCACCACCCCAAATGCCTTGTGACCATCCGAAAAATCACAGGTCTTCCACCGTTGACCTGATATTAAATATACTTAAAATTCTCACAGTGCTTAGAAACCTACACCATATTTTAGCTTATGAAATGGAGAAAAAAATAAGATAGGTCCACATTTTGCGCAAATTGCCATGGTAACCAGGTAGTGATTTTTGCATGGTGAGGCCTGATTAGCGCATGAATACACATCAGGACCCGTTCACCCCGTAAACTTCCACTGAATTTATGTTTTGAACAAAAAATATTCTGGGCCTATTGAAACACTCCTACTCATCCTTCTTATAGCAAATAACAATGGGTTTGGCCCCTCTTTCCCTTCCCTTGGGGCCAAATTCCTCAAAATAACTAAGTTCAGAAGGGACTATTTGGCCAGTAAACCCGGAAGTGGTCCGATTTAGGGTGGTGACACCGTAATAACAATGTTTATGGCCTGGTCCTGGAGCCAGGCCCTGAAGCTGTATTAGGAAAGCGACACATACAGAGGATCTGTATACTCTATATTTCTGTTGTTGGTGTTGTTTGTGTCTTCTTTAAAATGCCTGACACTAAGACATATATTCTGTCAGACCTGCAGGGCATTTTGAAAGCCAATACAAAGAAAATAAAGACAGTGAACAATATATATGTCCAAATCTACTGAACTATCTGAAGGCAAAACAATAACCTATCAATATAGTGATGATGTTCTGGAAGGGATTTCTCAAGATTTTACAACTAGACCCCTTTAATTCGTAGTGGGATCCTTTACTCTTAGGCCATTATAGCCCTGAATCTAGTGATCACTGGTGACTGCCCTACACAACCCCTTTATAATTACTACATTAAGTGCTTATCATACAGAGCAGTCATAGCGCATTACCTATGATTACCAGCTCTAATTTCGAGGGTTTAAAGTCGTAGTGGCTATGTTCCATCTTACAATGTTGAGAAATTAATACCCTCCAGGAGGGTGTTGCTCCTATTGTAAAAAGAGCTGCGAGTATGTGCCCTCTTTTCGAAATAAGTCGTGCACTGCTTCACCAAGTACTTGCACTCACCATATTAGTCTGAAAAGTCGCCTGCCTTGTTTAAAATAGAGAGAGATGCACTACCATGTCAAACGCTCTATAGTTTATTATACTAACTGACTTCTCCCAACTAGGTACCTACTCAAATCCTCCTTTTTTAGCACCGTACTTGAATGACCACTTGTGAGCAACAAAAGGGACAAGTTATAGCTACATGAAAAGAAAGGACTGGAAATGAGGGCATTTTTAGCCAGCTCTTCCTTTTACTATAGGAGCAACACCCTCCAGATCCCATTGCTTCATTGTACGGTCAGAGTAATAGATACTTTGATTATTGTTGTAACATGAGATCAGTATGGGAGAGAGTTTATTATACCTTATGGCATATATAGGCATAGCTAATAATAAAGTCTCTGTACAGTTGTGTTAGGTTTCACCCACTACCCAGCAAATTGTCGTCACCTGTCGCCATGATTGGTCATCAATGGTGACTCCTTTTTGAGTGATAACTCATTCCGTCATCTTTCGCCACTGTGTGTTAGACTCACGTGGCATAGCAATTGCTATTCCTGGTGATCTTGTGCTATAACGACGTCATGTTCCATCTAGCGGCATGTGTGAGCCACTTCACACAGGTTGACGAGGACTCACAACAATTTGCTGGGTACTTTTTGTAATAAAGCAATCTCACTTTTTTAGTTGCAAAGAGGGCACTGCTTTCCAGATTATTATTTTTTGTTTCATTTCTGCTTTCTCTCTGGTTAATTTGCTTATTTTTTCGTTGCTTTATTTTTGTTGTCATTTGCCTTTTTTTTTACCTTTTCCCCTGCCATATGTCATTTTTACTTCATTTTCCTCTTCTAATTTTGGTGTTATATAACGTTGTTTGTGTATTTTGGTTCTTTCTAGGACCATATTCATTCAATCTATTCCACTGCTCATTTTACATGGGCTGACACATTAGTTTTGATCTGTCCAGTTTCGCTGGTGCACCAGTGCATCATATGTCCACTGTTTGGTGTGATGCAATTGAAAGTCGGCTCCCCACCACTTCATCGCTGCGTCATGCTGAGATTCTGGGAGTGTAACCACATTACGCATTATCAACCCCGAAAGCATGAAATTGCCACTATTTTCTATATATAGTTATGAACATTGTATTAAAAGACCCCTCCATTCCACCTTTCATCTGCTCATGTTACCCAGTTTATTAGAGTACCCCTGCCTTCCTTCAGCAATATTTTCCATTTTGTGATTTCATTGCCAGATCGTAAAATGTAAGCTTTCACAACCTGTTAACAAATGTTACCAGAATTAGTTCTTCCATAAAACTACAGGGCCAGGAAATCAACAGATAATGGAGGCTTTAATATCAGGGTTTCAGTTTTATGTGAATGTAATCCAAGGCTAAGTTCTCAAATAAAGAATTTCCATAAACATTATAGTGATATGTTGCATTGATCAGGGGCATAGGAACCAGATCTTGATTTGGGGAGGGGGTAGCAATTATGGGGTAAATTTTGGGAGGCAGTGTTTTTTATGTTGTTGTTGTTGTTTTTTTTTTTGTTTTTTTTGGGGGGGGGGGTATTCAGGCTCCCCCCTCTAGGAGGGGGAGCCCTCCTTTCCCCTCCCTGCCTTTTCCCCCTCACTTCTTAATGCATTTTTGCACATCAGCCGGCATTTTGTGTGAATGGCTCTATATGTACCACGTAAATTACATGGGTATCAGACAAGAACGCTGCCTGACACCAGCTGCAATATGAGATAGGAGCCAGAAGTAGCTGATGCCAGTGTACACCTGATGCTCTCTGGAAGAAGTCTGACGCCAAATGATTGTCATATGGTCTTGAAAGGCATAGATTCCTTCCAAACACAGTGATGACCAGTAGACATGATGCATTAATAAATCAGCAGCCCTTAAATGGCCAATTGCATTTGCATCTGACTGTATCGGATGTTGACCTTCCAGGAGTGTTCTAACGGAGAGGGTTCACTGACTGCACTGAAATGAATGGGCTAACCTGGATTCTATCCATCAAATGGTTGTGTTCAAACACAGAGTTTTCAATAAGTGATGGAATGTTGACATACCTCCTAATCCCCACCATGGTTACCCAGAGTAAGACATGGGGATAAGGCACCCCTTTGTATGCCTCTATTGTACACCAAGCCCTTGAGTCTACTCCTGTAAAACCTGACCAGCATGAACCGACCACTCCCACAGGTCCTAAGACTTACCCTCGGAGATATATCTAGCCCAGTGCAGGTGCCTAAGGCAGGGAATAACTCACTGTTTAGCCTCTCTGGTATATAGTACAGCTTATAAATTGACAATCAGACAGGTCTATATCTATAATGAAGCCTAATTTCAACTTTGGCTGAAGGACGAAAGGCATCAACAATTTATACCTCATTGCTTATGATAAGGATAGAGATCTTGAGACTTTTGTCCCAAGGAGATGAAAGCAGTTCTATATAGGGGTCAGGCATATTGCACAGGTGGCACAGAACTGGTACTGGTCAGGAGGCCATTTCTTAAGGTACTATGATCACACACAGCATTACGACTGCAAAATCTCAATGCTATTCCTATGGGATATTTGGTACGACTAGAAGGGTGCAGTCATCACCTGTTAAGAAATGGCCTCCAGATGAGCACTGATGTGATTTGGAAGCAGGAGGATCCTAAACATCAGCAGCTCATGATGGAGATTTGTTCAGTTGGCACTTATATAGAAATCAGCACAGTTGGGTTATCACCATGGCAAACCTATGGGTTGATAAGCAGAGAAGTTGTAGTTCTGGGAATAACCACTAGAGGAGGTGGATGATTAGTGCTCAAAATCATGACTAAACAATGCCTTCAGGATTAATGTGTCTACACATTAACATTGGCAATATGCTAACACAGGGGTAATTGAAAATTAATGCTTCCTAAAGGCGATTGTAAACAGGTCAATCTAGGTCGGCCGATTGCGAGGGTTGGGATGACTGCCATGTACGTCTGATCTGATCTGGCATATCAAACATGTTTGATGTTCCTGATCCGATCAATATGGATATCCCTAACTACCAACCGATTCAATCCCAGTTGTAGTCACCTTAAGCCCTTAACTACTAGATGGTATGTACCTAGGATTGTGAGTCATAGACCTCTGGTGAACCTGATTGAGCATGTCAGAGTTTTGTTTTATGTCATGCTTTCAGTGAGTGACAGGGGAATACCTTGTTACTAGAGGTATTGTTTTACTTTTCACACAGGGGATTTACCTGTGTCTGCTGAGGCAGTTGGCTGTTAAAGAAGGACCCTTACACTCTGGCCTTACAATCAGTTATGTATCATGTTGCTTTCTTACTAGATATAAAATTACATTAATTGATCCATAGGTTTTGCACCAGCCTGAAGTCACCACCAACAAAGTCTATGGTTTTACCACCTTTCATATTGTCATATCAGTCAAGACGATGAATCAGAGATAATTGATTTTTATAATTGGGCTGTACCTCCCAAAAGCATAATAAATCAACAATGAAAGATCGATGTATTGGCCATCAAATAGGGATTGTGCAGAGAACGTCAGGCAATTGGCAAGGTTATGGTGTCACGGTACAAAGCGGCCACAATAAAACTAGCATAGCTAAATAGTCTCAACGTAAAACAGTGTTTGGGTTATATTACCAGTCTTCCTAGAAGTCCTTTTTGGTGCATATGGTAAATACGAATCAGAAGAATGGTAGCCAAGGATTTCAGTAAAAATAGTTGCAAAGGATTGTTTAGTAACCATGGAAACCCCTCATGAAACAGAATGCTCAGATTTTGCATTTGTTACACGATAAGGGCAATTATGTATTGTTTACCTCATTTAACATGAGGGTATTGATGGCAACTGGTGCAAAAATGGACCTGACTCCGTTATTGCCAACCGTAAATGGTAAATGTATTTTAATCTTACGCTGTACTTCTATGTTTTAGGTGAGTTTTATTTTCCTGTCATTCGTTCATCATCCTCAGCAGGTAGGTGGTTGCTATATGTGGTAAGCCATTGTAGTGATGCTTTAACTTCTGAGCAGTTTAGCAGTTTAGCAATTTTTGCATGACGACCCCTGGATGTGTATCAATTCTGTAGGGTCATCATAATGCATGAATGTAGCCCTGCCAAGTTTCTTGAAAGGGTTTCATTCATGGAACAGAACAACTGAAGGTACTTCCCTTACACCGTCTGCCAGTGACTGATGGCCGTAAGCAGGCCCTCAATTTGCTTTTTGTATAAAAACAGTAGGAGTGGTCATGTGACTTCTCTCCATCAGCAGGTTCTGAAGCTGTCACCAGTGCACCAGCATGCTTCAGGGCCTTTACAATGTGTCCATAGGGAAAAATGGGCATGATGCATTTATGTCTATTGGGTTAAAATCTCTGAAAACAAACTTGTTTTGCATTCTGATTTAACTAGCCTAGGTAAATGAGTTGACTTTGTGAGAAGAACATTCCATAGGCAGAAAAGGTCTGCCACATTCTATTTGATAAGTCCAAACAGTGCCAATGTTCATATCGGAGTTCTATTGCAAACCCCAGCGCCCTCTTTAGTATTAGATTGGTACTTAGAGACCTTGAGAATGACTGTATGGGGTTTGAATGCATAATACACAAGGGTCACCTCAAATGCTGAGGACAAACTTTTTAGTTCATTCCAGATCCCAGGTGTAGCCTACAGGATTGGCCTGAGCAAGGAGTACTATATAACTGTTCTAATAACCATTTTGGAAAATAAATTATAAAATGCTAAAAGCATAATCAAAGAATTAATTGTAATAGGCACATTCTCCATCCACCTTATTATTCGTCTCTCCTTTTTTTCTCTCCATTTAAGGTCAAAATACTATCATTAAACCTCTCTCAGAGACTTCTGCTGAGGTTTATGGTAATAAAGGTACAATAAAAGATGTTATTCTGACTTCGATACTATGATTTCTCATGATAGGGAGTGGGGGTGCACTCGTGAATTATACAAAACAGGTGCCTATCCTGGTGCTTATTCAAGGCTGCAGCTTATTTAATTCCCATCACTTAAAATAGACAATACGGTACATCTAGGCAAAGGTTCACTCTAAACTACTAGGCAAACTTTTGTACTTATTTCATGTTGTTTGGCCACAGCATTTCAAAACCCATTTGAAATAGCATAAAAAGATGATATTATAAAATTATGGCTATTAGGTGTGCTGCTACTAGCCACTGAATAGATATGACTGGGGGTGTGAGATCGGGAGCTCCTAGGTTTACCTACAGGGCTTCCGCATCCTTCTATTTCCAACATGAAAGAAAAGATTCTTGCTGTTCTGCTCCTAGTTTCAACTATGAGTCAGTAGTGTCTACAGTCTATGTGTAAGGAAGGTTGCCTCACATGTGGACATAATAGTGCTGACTCATGTAGCACGGCTTTGTAACCCGTATCTATTTTCAAAGGTAAAATTACATGAATAGACACTTATTTATCTATTTTTCTTGAACAAATTTTTAGAGACAAGTCTCCTGTGGCTCAAAGACATGGTAAAAGGTTTCTAGCTCTAGCTAGCCCTTTTAAAACCACCAATGCAGGAGTACACTATGAGCATCGGTCAGTATGATGCATCAATGAAGTACTGGTGAACAGTCTCACCAGCACTTTATTAGATCCCCCCAACAATATGAAGGGATCTAGTTGTACCATTTTGAGAAATGTTGTCCTGTTGACACTGTCCAATATAGAGGTCAGTGAGTAGGAGGATAGAAAACAACATGAACAAGTAGCCTGCAGCAGAGAGATCATGTATTCACATCGGGCGCCCACATCATCTCAGTTTTAACTTTTCTAAACCGCTTTTCAACTTGTGGCCAATGAACAAGCATGATGCCGGATTATAAATAGCCACAATTTCTGGAGCTGTCCCCATGCAATATCCATCACAGGCTACAACATCCCTCACACTTACTTATGCTATGCTGTTACCATAACCCCTAAACCCTGTGTATAAGGTCTTGGGATTTGTATAAAAAAAAAACTTCTAGTCAATGGATTTTCAAAATTTAAAAGACTATCATTATGTACCTATAGGGCTCCTAGGCCTTCCGAAGCTCATATGAATCTATAATGAGCTATGGGGAGTGTAATACACCAGATGAAAGGTTTTACTTCCCCCTTGCAGTTCCATACATTACCCTTGTGTTCAATACTGTAAGCCTACTAGTTACCTGTAGTCAGCAATGCAATTAATGCATTGTGCCTACATTCAGGCTACTTAGTCAACCCAAGAATCAGTCAAGAGTAAAGATTCAGGAGGCCATTTCTTAACACACTACGACTGCTGTCCTTCAAGTCGTAGTGAGAAGCCTAGAGTTAATGCCATTACAGTATTATGCACTAGCAATGACTAATGTCTGCACTATTAAGATTGCTCTACCAAACCTTATGTAGTTACTGCATAGGTGCTGATCGTACAGAGCAGTTGTAGGATTTCACCTACGATAGCCTGGCTTATTCTTGGCAGTTTTAAATTGTAGTGCATGTGTGTAGTCGTAGTTCATTAAGAAATGGCCTCCAGCACTCACTTGAAAAAAAGTAACATTTGTTAGTTTGGACAAGGTTTCTTAAAAAAATATTGTGTTACACTTTTTTTATATATCAAGATACTTCGAAAAAATGGAGTACCATGCCAAGCTTACCAATGCTGTTCGTGTGTAGCACTCTTGCCTTAGGACTCTTATGAGTTAACATATGTAGTTCATATAGGGGCACATGTGGTCTCTCTAGTATGAAATGGCACATTCCTGGCCCCAGATGTCAGTCATCTTAACCTACTAAAGGCTGCATAGATGTGCTCTGCCTATTGATTTATCAGACAACCAAATTTCAGCTGCTAATTTTGCCTTGAGGCCTAATATCAGCCCTACAGATCGATTAGTCACCATAAATGCCAGAATGGTTCACTTAATAAGTTACACTCTGGGATGGTTTATCTACATCTGGTTGACAAAATCCCTGATGTGTCATTCACCTGTTAAAGAGTCAAGATGTGCATCAATACATCACTAACACACATTCCAGACATGCACTTAGCTGGTCTAGCAATGGTCAGTGCTAATTAACCATAGGCCAACCCAGTGAATAAAGGTCAACTTTGAATAAAGTTTTTCCTTCACTCCAGCTGACATGTTGCTACCACTGCTCACATGGTGCTTCCCTTGGAGACACCAGTGCAATCAAATCCTAATGGTTTAACATGATTTTTCCTTTAATTTTAGTCAGTTTTAACCTACAAAATGCTCTTGAGAGAACCGAAGCAACGGAAACACATTCTCTGTGAATATAACAAAAAGGGAAATTATCAAAATAGTCATGATGTACAAGATAACTATTCAAATAAACTTAATTTTGAAGCTAGTTGAACTGTCTGCCACAAAAAGATGATGCGTGATCCTATAGACCCATGTCCTGCTAGACCTCTGACCCATGGTGGCTTTGAAAGGATGTCTTCATCTAATTTGACGAATGAGAGCTTGAAAATGGTCAAATGGAATCTGACAGGACTTCAAATTGAGAAAGCTGACACTGATGAAAGCTTTCCAAAGCCAGAGCTAGAGGATGACAGGTTTTAAATAAGATTTCAGACATTAAGGTTAAGCTACTGGAGTGGGAGTATCTAGTTGGGACCAGCATTTCCAAGGGGTACCATGGAGAAAATATGGTCTCTGATGCACTTTGCTCTTTAGGATATGCATTTTGCCAATCTGTGCATTCTGGAACCGTACAAGGCACCTATCTTGCACAATTCACAAAAAATGGGCATTTTGCAAGTAGGTCTTAAACTTTAAAGTTTCACACTGGTTCAAAGCTATAATTTCATGTAACAAATAATTATCTTATAAAAAGATAGTAAAGAATCCAAATCCTACATCCTGATGGACCTCCCACTAATAAATATTCTCTATTTTCTCTACTTTGTAAAAGCTCTTAACTTTGAATGGTAGGATATGTAAAGTGCTGTATCATAACCATGTCTTCACTGCAATATTGATACCAGCATGATCTGAAGAACAATGTCAGAAACAAAGTGAAATAGACAAGGATAGAGGTCAAACTAGCAGTATTACTCAGTGTGATACAAGGTCCGGTCTACAGCAAGCAGACGCATGAGCAGATGCTTCTCATGGTGAAGAGGATCAAATTACTGGGTAAGAGCTAAGGGTGTGTAGGAAGCGAGCATCAAAGCGCCAGCTGAAGAGTACTAATGGTGGGTCTGATGACAGGAAACTCCACAGTGCATGAAGAGAGCAACTAGACAGCAAAGGTGAAGGAAACTAGAAAAATGTGGCAAGGACCATGGATAGGAGTTGCCACTCTGCGGCCGATGTGTGACATCACAGCCAAAGTATGACGTCACATATTGCGTCACAAGGTGACCGTGAGGTCACTGACAAACCGAACACATAATGAAGTTGCTACGGTCGCTGTGCTCCCGGCCGCTATGCGGCAAGCAACTCCAAAAAAGGATCTAATGCGGTAGGAATGTGGCATTGAAGGGGTCAATCCTAGAGGGTATCATGGTACTAGGATGGGTGAGGCTTTCTAAAATGGAGATTTTAGCAAGCTTGGAGGGTGAACAGCCCTACCAGACCCTGCATGTATAATTACTACAATAAGTGATTATCATGTATACAGAGCATTGTCGGCACAATAACTATGATCACCCACTCTAATTTCGAGGGTTTCAAATCATAGTGAGAGATTTATACCTTCCAGGTCCAATTACTTCATTGTATGGTCTTAGTAATGGATACTTTGACTATTGTTGTAACTTATACCATGGTTATGGCTGATTTGCATATTTTTGCGTTCAAGTTTAATGATACACAGAGTTTATGTGTCCAGGCTATATTTCTGTTTGTCAACATGCTGTGCGGTCCGCTGAGAATAACGTTCAATTTCCACCATTTAAATAGCATGTGAATCCTCCTAGTCTTCACAGAACCAAGAATAAACCTTCTTCTTAATGTCTTAGTCCTACACTATGACATAATAGGTGTAGCTAATCATAAAGTCTCTGTACAGTTGTATTAGGTTTAACCCAGTACCTTTTGTAATAAAGCACCCTCTTTTTTATAAGTCACAACATTGTTTTTTTTTTTTTTTTTTTTTTTTTTTGGGGGGGGGGTCATTTAGAACTCTTTTCTGTCATTTACCTTCTTTGTTTTTCTTTTGGTTGTCAATTTCCTTTTTTGCTTTTTTTCTGTCATTTGCCTCTGTTTTACTTTTATCAAAAAATACTTTTTGCTCTCGTTTGCCTTCTTAAGTCCTTCTTGAGGAGTGGTGCATTTAATCCATTACACTGCTCATTATAGTTAGGCTAATGCATGCTGATGATCTGTCCAGTTTGCAATGTTCTTAAATGCATTTTAAGATTCACTGGTGCATCAGTGCAGCATTGATGCATCTTGCCCCCTGGTATGGTATGATGCACCAATGAAGCGCTTGAAAGTCTGATTATCAGAACTTCATTGGTGCATCATGCTGAACCTGAGGGAGTGTATCAAAATTTTTGGGTTGTAATCAGCAATGTATGAATGTATCCCAGGAAAAACTGTCGCATTCACGCATCAGGACCACCAATGGATATACTACGCTATGCATTATCAACATTTAAACCATGAAATGGCCCCTATTTTTTTTAGATAATTATGGCCCATTGCTTATTCTGTTAAAAGACCCCATCTTTTGCCTTCCCCTCCACCTTTCATCTGCTCATATTGTCCAATATTTTGGAGTACTCTGCCCTCCTTTCGCCAAAGTTTCCATTGGCAGAAAACAAAATGAAAGCTTCAAAAATATATTACCAATGTGCCCAGGATTAGTTCTGCCTTACAACTACGAGGTCAAGAAATTGACCCATAAGGGAGAGTTTAATAATCAGGATTTAAGCTTTATATGAATGTAATTGAAGGCTAAGTTCCTGAACAAAAACTAACCAAGTAACATATGGCTCTGTCTCACCAGTTTGATGCAACTACGTTCAGGGAGGTTTCTGACCGAGGAGGTTTCTGACCGGGGAGGTTTCTGACCAGGGAGGTTTCTTACCGGGAAAATATATGGCCAATTGTGCCACAAATATATGGGGTGGCAAGAAATTTATCAATCTAAAATAAAGTCAGGATAGGATCAATCCTATATTGACTGAAAAAACTATACCTTTCTGTGATGGAATTCAAACTACAGGTCGATTCATGTTTTTATAACTGCCGGTCAGAATCCTCCCCAGTCAGAAACCTCCATCAGGTCAGAGAACTTCTAGAAGAATTGGCTTCCCCTTAAAACAAAGAAGAGAGGGCAAATAAGTAAGGAAGAACAGTAGGGATAGAAAGATGTCCATCTAAGGAAAAGGGAGGGAAGGCTGAAGAACAAGATAAGTTGCATACTAGCACTGTATTCTTCATCAAGACATCGGTCAGAAACCTCCCTGGTCAGAAACCTCCCCGGTCAGAAACCTTTATTATGTGAAGCTTTCTGACCGGAGAAGAGATGGCCAATTGTGCCATAAATATAAGGGGTGGCAACAAATTTGTCAGTCTAAAATAGAGCCAGGATAGGATCAAACTATGCCTTTCTGTGATGGAATTCAAAGTACAGGTCAATAGAAGTTTTTATAACTGCCGGTCAGAAACCTCCTTGGTCAGAAACCTCTTTGGCAGAGGAGGAAATCAAGAAAATCTTCCTTCTTGGTTTGTCCTGAGTCTGGAAAGAAACAAAAAGCACAGGGAAGGGTGCCCTGGACCATAAGGAACATGGGGGAAGTGAAAAAACAGTACCTTTCTGTGACCACTTTCAAACTGGAGGCTAAATTAACTCTGTAACTGCCAGTCAGAAACCTTGGTCAGAAACCTTGGTCAGAAACCTCGGTCAGAAACCTCCCCGAACGTAATTGCATCACATTGGTGAGAATGAGTCATATCCACAACATTTTACGGCCAGCTGCATTATACAGAGGTAAAGTAACCAGATGTTGTTATTGTAGGGGGGGGGGGCAAAAAATGGGGTAAATTTTAGGAGGCAGTGGTTTATGAATATGTTTAAAATGTGTTAAACACCCTTCTTAATGTATTTTTGCACATCAACCAGCATATTGTATAAATAGCTCTGAAGATGTAACATGTAAATTACACCGGTATTAAACAGAAACAGCATGGCATGGGCATACGAGTACCCATATGGCTACTGTATGCCCATCGGTACAAGTATGCCGATGAAGTGGTGTTTCTATTTTGTTCTACTTATAACAACAATAGCAGATCATTTTTTCACAGCCAGGACTCAGAAAAAAAAAAGAATTCAGTTTCAAATACATTCATTTTTGCCCGCAGGAGTGCTGATTACCATATATCGATGTCATTTAGACCACCATAACATTTAATCATCTGAATAAGATTAATTCCACTGCCTTAAGCATTATCTTGTGATCATTTTGGCTTTTGAATCGACTGATAAATAAACTTTTTAGAGCCAAAAATGACATGGAATGTTTGGCACTCAAAGGGAATGAGCTCTACTTTGAGCATGGCATACAGGGGGTGTACGGCATATAGTATGCCACCCCTGTGGGCATACATCACTCAATGCTTTAGGTATATGGTGTCAATATGCTTTGATATCATAGGTAGAATAACAGTCATGCACACTGCGTGACACCAGTTTCAATGTGAGATGGGAGCCAGAAGTAGCTGATGTCAGCATGTACCTGGTGCTCCTAGGAACAAGTCTGACCCTAAATGATTGTTATACGGTCATGGAAGGCATTTCTCAATATTGAACAACTAGATTCCTTCCAATCGTACTGATGACCATTGGGCATGATGCATTAACAAAACAGCTGCTGTTCACTGGCTAATTGCATTTGCGTCTGTATCGGACGTTGACCTTCCAGGAACGAACCAAGAGGGTTCACTGACTGCACTGAAATGAATGCACTAACCTGGATTCTATCCATCAAATCTTTGTATTTAAACACAGAGTTTTCAATAAGTGATGGAATGTTGATGTACCTCCTAATCCCCACCATGGTTACCCAGAGTAACACATGGGGATAAGGCACCCCTCTGTATGCCTCTATTGTACACAAAGCAAGTAAGTCTACTTCTGTAAACCCTGACCAGATTGAACCGACCACTCCCACAGGTCCCAAACCTTACCCTCTGGGATATATCTAGCCCAGTGCAGGTGCCTAAGGGAGGGAATTACTCACTGATTAGTCTCCTTGGTGCATATAGCACAGTTAATAAATTGACGATCAGCCAGGTGAAGCCTAATTTCAACTTTGGCTAAAGGGCTTGAGACATCAACGATGCATCTCCAATCATAAGGATGGAGATCTAAGAATTCAATCGTGAACCTTACTGTGAATGATCTTAAAACACTGTCATTAAGGGATAAGGCATATTGTTCATGAGTCACAGCCATTACTAGAAAAGGCTACAGACCAGAAAAACATTGATGTAATTTGGTAACAGGAGGATCCTAAACATCAGCAGGTAATGATGGAGATTAGTTCAGTTGTAAAAACTCACTGGTACTTATGTACAAATCGGTGGTGGGTCATTGGGTTATCACCATGACAATATAATATGAGCTGGCAAGCAGATAATTTGTAGTTCTGGGAATACCCACCAGAGGGGGTGGATGATTAGTGCTCAAGATTACTGCCAAATGATGCCTCCAAGATTAATGTGTCTACACATCAACATTGGCGATATGCTAACACAGGGGTAAATGAAAATCAATGCTTCCTAAAGGCGATTGCAAACAGGTCCATATGGGTCAGTCGACTCTAAGTTTAGGGATGTGTGCCACGTACCTTTGATCTGATTTGGCATATTAAACTTGTTCGATGTTCCTGATCAAATCAGATCGGTTGCCCCTAACAACCAACCAATTCAGTCCTATCTGTGGTCAACTTTAGCCCTTAACTGCACAAGGTCTGTGCCAAGGAATGTGACTCATCGACCTCTGCTGAAACATGATCTAACATGTCAGGATTTGTTTATATGTTATGCTTTCAGTGAGTGATGGGGAAGACCCTGCCTGTAACCTAGGTATTGCCTTACTTCTCACAAACACTCTGGCCCCTACCATTAGTAATGCATCAAGAATCGTTTTGCTTTCTTACCAGATTTAAAATTATATTCATGGATTCGACCAACTTTTGCATCAGCCAAAAAATAATGGCCAAAAGATTTGGTAACCATTGGGACACCTTATGCAGGTTAGATTTGTTACCTGTTACCTATATACATATATATATATATATATATATATATATATATATATATATATATATATATATGTGTGTGTGACAGACCTCATTTTAAAGCATGGGCCAGATGAAGTAAAGAAGCTGTATTATTATAGCTATTGTCCATGGGAAACCCTAGGCCTTTTATATCAATTGGATAATTTGGCTGATGTATTTTATATATCATAACAGCTACTGTCTCTCATTGCCTGTTAATTACATAAATTGTAATTCAAAGTATACTAAGATATCAATACAATTGGCTACGAATGTTTGTAGAACACAGGGCCACTTGCATACATAATATAAAACTGAAGATTATTTAATTAGCAAGGGTTAGAAAATTTGTTGATAGATACACAGCCTTAGACATTTTCAAGACAATGATTTTACCTGCTTTCAACTACTGTGATTTCATATGGGACAGGGACTATAGAGGGGAAACAGAAGAGTTACAATTATTGCAAAACTGGGCTTTAACGGTTGTTTTTAAAGTAAAACTTGAAGAAAATCCTATAATGACTACTAAACAAATACGTCTTGCTAGTGGCTGTACATAACTGATTGAAAGGAGAGACCAGCATCTTCTCTTTTATACTTATCTACTAGCCCAATGCGATGTTTTTGTTGATAACAGGGCTTTGCCAACCAGATTTCATATAGGAAAAAGGGTGATTTTACCTTGTTATCTTAAACCTATAGTACTAAGGAGTGCCTTTTATAGAGCTTGCATACGATGGAACCAGTTGAAGGCCTCCCACACTACTATTGATACGCTACAAAAATTCAAAACTGCCATCAAAAAGAACTATCCAGATTGCTTTGTGTAACTACTCATCATCTCATCTCATCACTATGACTGCTATATATAATGTACCTTATTAACAAGTTTTTATATTTTTCTTTTCTCTGATGCTGTTCATCACATTCTATATGAAAAGTAGCTCTGCTGACTGCTACTAATTGTATCATATATATCAAATGCAACAGGGTAGGGGGCTTGGCTTAACTACCACAACATGTGGGTGCCAGGTTTGTATTACACTTACTCTGTGTAAAAGATTTTCAAAATTTCCCAATAAACAACTTCAAAAAATAAAATTAAATCAATGAAGTGCTGGTGTTCAGTCTTACCATTGGTGCATCATGAAGATCCTCCGGGGGTGTATCAAATCGAAAGGGCTGCATTCATGCATCGTTATAACCAATGGGCATAATCCATTTGTGACCCATCCTTACAAAATGGTTCGGAAGTCGCACATATAAAATGTTTAGTTATTGGCATATTTATTTACAGCTCATTGGGTATACAACACTTGCATATTTGAACCAGGTGGTCCTCTACAGATCTTCTGTCAGTAAATTTTGTTGGATCAATTAAAAATTGATTAAACTGAGATAACTAACATATATATACTAATTTATGAATCCTATATACTTCCTATGTAATTCTATATAACCATGACAACTATAGCCATGTCTTTTAGGCATTTGGGTCTCAAATTCAGTTGAAAGTAAGCATGTATTATGAATGATATCTACCCGTATGTTAAAAAAATGCTAAACCGTCAATTTTGAAAAATCTGATATTTTTGACACTATGCCACTTGAAAAGGCCACATCTGGGCTTCTGAATGTGCGACCTCAGTACCACTTTGTTAGGATGGGTCACATTTATATCTATCAGCACTTAAGAAGGTTAAGATCTCTTGAGAACCAACTTGTTTTGCACTCTAGGTTAACATGACATGGTTAATGAGTTGACTACAGGAGAATCAGATTCCATAGACAGAAAAGGTTTGCCACGTTCTATTTTCATAAGTCCAAACAATGTCAGGGTTTAGGGTTCTACAGTAAACTGGTGAATGAGCCCCTAGTGCCATCTTGACTATGAGATTGGTACTTAGAAACCCTGAAAAAGACTGTATAGGGCTTTAACGTATAATACCCAAAAGTCACAGAAAATGCCGAGGATAAAGTTTATAGTGCATTCCTGACGCCACAACTGGCTTATATGATTGGTCTGAACATTAAGTACCATATATATTTGTTCTAATTAGTCCACCGATGTGGATAGTTAAATGCCAAATGCACTCTTGTGTCCATAATGTCAGCACTAACCAATATTGTAAAACTGACCGATCCACCAAGGTTTGAAATTCTCAAATTTGGCGTGGTTGATTGTAGGCAATGCCTGACATCTGCCCTGTGCGATCAACACTTAATGTAGAAATTGCATAGGGTAATAAGACAGGTGTACCAATGCAATCATTAGTGACCACTACAGATGAATGACTGTAATGGCATGAGAGTAAGGGACCTCACTACTATTTGAAGGGGACTAGTCGTACCATCCTGAGAAATGCCTTCCTGATGCACACTGTCCAATATTGATGTCATTGAGTAGGAAGATAGAAAACAACACAAACAAGTAGCCTGCAGCAAAGAGATTGTGTATTCACAACAGGCGCCCATATCACAAGAAGTCATCTCAGTTTTAACTTTTTGCCGGAAGCTTTTCTAAACTGTTTTTGAATATGCTGCCAATGAACAAACATGATACCTGGTTTATAAATAACCAAACATTCTGGAGCTGTCCCCATGCAATATCCAACACAAGCTACAAAATGCCTAACACTTACTTATGCTATGTTGTTACCATAATCTCTCACACCCTGTGTATAAGGTGCACATAGAGGTTTTGGAATTTGGATTAAAAAAAACAAACTTTTCTTCTAGTTAATTGATTTTCAAAATTCAAAAAGCTATTAATATGTACTTTGGGCCCCCATGGGCCCTCCAAACCCCATACAATTCTATATGAGCTAGGCGGAGTGTAATACATCAAAAAAAGCTTTTACCTTCCTTCTTGCAGGTCCATGCATAACTTTTGTTCAATACAGACCTTAAATTACGCATTGTCTTACTGTAAGCCTACTACCTGTAGTCAGCAATGCAATTGATGCATCATGCCTACACTCAGGTTTTTATTCAACCCACATAGTCAATAGTCGGCAAAAACTTGGCAAAAAACAATTTTTGTAACATTTCAGAGAGTCTGGAAAAGTTTTTTTTTAAACTAACGTTTGTTATAAACTTTTTTAGATATCGAGTGAGCCGTCAGTTCTGCTCTCAGGCATAATGTCAGCTTTACAGATTAAATAAGTCTACATAAGGCACAGCACAATGCACCAATTAGGTGACGTCTGTTACTCGCTGGGTTAGTTTTAGTTCCAACAGGTCAAGGAATTCCTTGTTAAAGGGTACATGCGTGCACCTAGACAGCACTGACACACATGCCAGACATGCACCATGCTATAGTCTAGCAACGGACATTGCTAATCCACTATAGGCCAACTCAGTGAATCAAGGTCAACGTTGGATAAGTGGGCGAAGTTCTTCCTTCACTCCAGCTGAAGTCTTGCTACCACAGCTTATAAGCAGCTTCCCCTGGTCAGCTGCAGCTAACGGTTTTCTTGTTCAATAATTTCAGTCTGTTCCTGAGAGAATCTAAGCCACGAACAATGCTTTCCTTGTGAATTCCAATATGAGAAAAAAGGTGTTCCTCAAAATAATCTGCCATGGTGGCCAAAATGACTAGTATAGTATTCCATTAAAATAAAGTGATAATCTTTTAACTAGTTACTCTGTGTGCAGCCGATGATTATTATTTTTAAATCATAATAGATATTGATGGATGTGTTTTTCTGTCTGTTTCTATACACCCTTGTCCCACTAGACTTCTGGAGGTTATTTTAAAAGGCTCTGCCATCGCTACCTATGCGGTGTTAGCGTAGGCACATCTCTTACCATTTCATAAGACCTAGTGTTACTACAATAAAATAGCTAGTCAGGGGTAGACACTAACACTGGCCCGGTGGCCAATTGCCAGTAGTTTTGAATGCTGGCCAGTAATAGATTCAAAAACAACCTTCTTACTGGCCTGGGTGGCCAGTGGACTCCCCCTTCCCCCCTCAACTAAAGTATCTTGTATTTATACTACGAGGATTCTTTCAAAGAAACATTAGAAAAAAAAACATATTATAATGGTAGACATTGTCCTTTGATTTTGTGACTTTTTTCTTACTGCTGTTTGACAAAACAAAACAAAACCACTAGGAAGAGGCCAAGGCCTTGAATCTGTCAGAATGTGACATGACTTCACCATGAGAGGAATCTGACACCGATGGAAGACGGGTTTTGAATAAGATTTCAGACAATAATGTTAAGACACCATGCAGTGGGGGTATCTGATTTGGGATTCCATGGGGTACAACTGAGCGAGGATGAGTGAGTCTTGGTAAGAATACATTCTAGACAGGCTGGGGGGTGAACAGCAATATCTACTACCTTTAGGAAGTAAAGTCTCCAATGCACTTCACTCTTTTCTTAGGATAACATATCCCATTTTGATATGCATTTTGTCAATCAGTGCATTTAGCAAATTGGACTGGAGCTGCACAAAGCTCATATCTTGCACAAAGCACCAATGTTGGTGTTTTGGCAGGCAGATCTTCAAATCTGTCAAGTAATTGCTAGCTAGAATTTAAGATAGAATAGACCACAAAATTAATCATCTTAGAATCTTGAGGCTAGTAGATTTAAGCAGATAGTGAAGAACTTTATCCAAATGCTACATGCAGCTGGACCTCCAACTCATGAACGCTAATTTCTTCTACTCATATAAGTTCTTAATTTAGAATGCAACTCCAATGTTGCCCAGTAATTTGAAGCAATACTTACATGATTAAATAAGACCACAAAAATAATTATTTTAAAAGGAGATAGTAAAGAATCCAAATCCTACATCCCACCAGACCTCTACCTCATAATGCTCATATTCTCTATTTTCTCTACTTTAAAAAAGATTTTTATTTTAAATTCCAGGAAATTGTAAATTGTTGTATTATAACCATGTTTTTACTGCAAGAGTGTGACCAACATAATCTGAAGAATAATGTTAGAAACAAAGTGAAAAAGACGAGGATGTTGGTCAAACCTGGAGTGTTACTCAAAGTAATACAAGGTCCGCTCTACCATGAGCACACGCCTTAAATGTTCCTTATTGTGAAGAGGATCAGATTACTGTAGGAAGCCAGCATCACAACTACAAATTGATGACAACTAATGGGTTATTGTTCTGACAGGAGGCTCCACAGTACTTGAGGATAAGGACAAACTAGACTGCAATAATGAAGAAAAGGAGTGGAAAATTGCATGCTGAAAATAGGTTTTGATTGTGATATTGAATGAAGAATGTGTTTGGGTCATGTGTTGCTAGTAGACCTACCAGTGATCAAAACCAGTGCTTATTTCTGATTCTGCTGTTGAGGCCAATATAGTGAAAAATGGATTTGCTAGCTAACACTGGGTAGAGGCCAATGCCTTATCAAATAAAATCTGCCACTGATTAAAGGTATCGCCAGAGGACAACAGGTTTTAAATGGAATTTGGGACTGAAATGTTAAGTCTGCATGCAGTTGGAGAGTGGGATTGGAGTGGTCAATCCCAAAGGGTAAGTATTTGGGATGGCTCAGTCTGGGTAAGAGGGAGAATTCAGCAGCCATGTTTCATATACTGCATCTTTCTCAACCTGGTGAGGCCAATGAGTTCATCATATGGGGTCCTGTGCTTAATTTAATTGTGGCCATTGTTTTATAAGGCATTAATTGACACCTTCAGGAGGAGGCCACATTAGGGTGATACTTCCTAAACCCTCATACAAGGCTGGATTGTGTGTTGGCATTGGTATCAGATGAGAGAGTTGCTCTAATGGCAGTTGAAAAACCACATCTGAGTTTGAGCAAAGGAGTCATGGGCTGTCAAGAATAATTAATTGGTGGTTTAATGTGTATTGCTAATAGTGGGGATTACGACACACAGTCAGGGGCCTTGCCTAGGTTGTGGTAGATTAAGTATAGCGGGGACTTTGAATAAGTGCCAGTATCAAATATGCTCCTGGTTTAAGATTGAAATTTAGAAATTATGTTTTGAATAGCACCAGTCTGCATGTTGAAATATACAAGCACCAGTGCACTTAGACAGGCAACTGCGGAATTCTTCAGCAATATTGTGTTTTAGGTTACTAGTCTTGGCTTTTGGTTTGGGGGCCATGTCCCCTATACCAGACATGGGGGTGTCAGAATATGCCCCCCCCCTCCTCCCCAAAGGAAAAAAAGAGTTACGAAACTAGTGTTCACAGCTGAAAAGAATTTGATCATTTACTCACATATTGACAAAAATGGAAGGAAAAGGAACTATCTTAAAATTTTCACTAGTGATATGACCCCAAACTCTACATTCAGGTAAACAGGGGGATAATAGGGACGAAGGTAGACTAGGTGATAATAGGGAGGGAGGTAGACTAGGTGATAATAGGGACGAAGGTAGACTAGGTGATAATAGGGACGAAGGTAGACTAGGTGATAATAGGGAGGGAGGTAGACTAGGTGATAATAGGGAGGGAGGTAGACTAGGTGATAATAGGGAGGGAGGTAGACTAGGTGATAATAGGGAGGGAGGTAGACTAGGTGATAATAGGGAGGGAGGTAGACTAGGTGATAATAGGGAGGGAGGTAGACTAGGTGATAATAGGGAGGAAGGTAGACTAGGTGATAATAGGGAGGGAGGTAAAATGGGTGCTAACAAGGTTTCTGGGCTGACAGGGCACAAACTGGAATCGTTGGTGATAATAGTGGGTCCTAGGGCACAATGCGCTGTTATCGAGGACCCTGGAGGAGCAGCTTAGGACAGCTCGGTTAGTGCCGCCCAGCAGCTGTCAGCGAAGGCCCCAGGGGGATGAGCAGCTCATTGGCCGGAACATGACTCTATGTCTAAGCCACTATAGACCTTTGCAGCAAGAAAAGCCGACTTCAACAGATCACCTTAAGACTTTTAAATCCACAGGTCCATTCATGCATCATGCCAATCGGTTGTGATGATGCTTGAAGTGAATGGTAAATATATTGCTAATAACCTCATGCTATATTTCTATGTTTTAGGTGAGTTCCATTTTCCATTCATGTGTCTGCAGTAAATGGTAAGTCATTGAAATGAGGCCTTATCTTCTAAAACCCTTCATTTTTCTTTAAGGGCCTCTAATGCAGGAGTGCATCATGCCCATTAGTCATCATGATGCATCAATGAAGTGCTTGTGAATAGTCTCACCATTGGTGCATCATGACGACCGTCTGGGGGTGTATCAAATCTGTAGGGTCATCACGATACATAATTGAACCCCTGCCAAGTTACATGAAAGGGCTGCATTCATGCAACAGAACAACTAATGGGCATGATGAATTTATGTCTATCAACTCTTGAGAAGGTTAAGATCTCTGAAAACCAACTGGATTCACACTCTGATTTAACAGAGCCTACACTGTAAAAAAAAGTCATCAAAATAATGATGGATTCCTCTTCCCAAAATTACCAGAGATTCATTGTTATCTGCACAGAGATTTCTTGTACCACTGAACTGCCACCTGGAGCTTCTCGTAAAAAATACACTGGCTCCTAGTTCTATAATAACAGTTGTAAATGACTTAACTCATAGAATCAGATTCCAAAGGCAGAAAAAGGTTTGCCACATTCTATTTTAATAAGTCAAAACAATGCCAGGGTTCATGTCAGAGTTCTACTGCAAACTGGTGAATGAGCCCCCAGTACCCTCTTTAGTATTGAATTGGTACTTAGGGAACTTGAAAACGACTGTTTAGGGTTTCAATGTTTTATATTAAATGGTCACATCAAATACTGAGGACAAAATTTATAGCTCATTCCCGACCCCAGATGTGGCTTATAGGATTGGCCTGAACAAGGAGTAGGCCTACTATATATGTTTGTTCCAATAAGTGCACATGTGTCGAAAACAAATTGTTAGATGCTTGAAGAATTTATTCTATTATGCAAAGTCCCCGTACTACAGAGCCCCTAATAGGACACACCAAAAATAATTTTTCACCAAAAAAAAAATATTCTTGCGGGTACTGAACAATCCCAAAAAGATTTTTTTCATGAAAAAATATTCCTGCGGGTACTGGAAGATTGACCAATTAGAAGCAAAGATAGGGCCATATTTCTAAAATTGTTTTATATCAACTAATTTCTTTTAAGTTTTTGCACATTATAAAACAAGTTATGATGAAGTTTACGAGGAAGCTCCTGTACCTGCAGGAATACTCCTATATCTGCAGGAATGATTTAGTATCTGCAGGAATGTTCCAGTGTCCGCAGGAATGTCCCAGTATCCGCAGGAATGTCCCAGTACCCGCAGGGATGTTCCAGTACCCGCAGGAATATTTTTTTCTGGGGAAAAAATTATTTTTGGTATGTCCTATTAAGGGCTCCGTACCACCCACCTTTTTATTTGTTTATTTTTTGATTTTTAAGGTGATAATAATGTCATAAAACCTCTCTCAGAGGCTTCTGTTGTGGTTCACAGTAATAAAAGTACAATAAAAGACATTGTTTTGACTTGATTTTCATGATTCCTCACCATGGGGGGTGCACTCTTCAATAACCACCTTATTGCTTATACATAGATTTCTGAGGGATGTTTACCCCCGGCCCTTATACAAACAGGTGCGTATCTAGCTATCAGTGCTTGCGCCAATTAAGCACCGCATTATCCCTAACACTTACACAAGACTGGTCCTTATTCACCCCCTAGCACTTAAAAAAGGAAATAAACCACATCAAACCAAAGGTCCGTTCTAATTCGAACAACTCTGCAAATCTTTGTACGTATTATTCATGTTATTTGGTCACAAGGTTTTAGAACCCATTTGAAATGACAAAGAAATATGATATGAAACTTTTGGTCATTTGGGATATTGCCCATTAGAAGGGTTATACAGAGCTCCTAGGTTAAACCTATGGGGCTTCTGTATCCTACTGTTTCCAACACAAAATAAAACATTCTTCCAGTTCTATTCAAGGTTCATGTGTGAGTCACCAGAGTCTACAGTCTAATCTTGGTGTGTGGCAGGATGTCTTGCATGTAGACATGATATAACTGCCTTATGTAGCATAACTTTATAACCCAGGCGCATATATTCAATGATGAAAATACATGGGATACATTGACTTATTTACCTTGAACAAAGTTTTAGAGACAAGTCTCCTCTCACTGAAAGACATGGTAATGACGTTCTAATCACTAGCTGGCCCTTTAAGTGCCGCCGATCATGTCCATTGTTTAGCATGATGCACCAATGAAGTGCTGGTAAGCAGACTCAGCAGCACCTAGTTAGAGCAGCATACTGACGCCTATGGAAGTATCAACCTTGTAGGGTCAACATAATGCATGTGGCCCTGTCCAGTACATTAAAGTTACGGATCCCACAACCATTTGACAGGGACTAGTGGTGCCATCTTGAGAAATGCCTTCCTGACGCACACTGTCCAATATAGATGTCAGTGAGTAGGAGGATAGAAAACAATATGAACAAGTAGCCTGCAGCAGAGAGATCATGTATTCACAAAGGGCACCCACATCACAAGAAGTCATCTCAGTTTTAATGTTTGCCGGAAGCTTCTCTAAGCCACTTTTTAACATTCAGCCAGTGAACAAACATGATACCTGGTTTATAAATAACCACAATTTTGGGTGCTGTCCCGCTGCAATATCCAACACAGGCTACAAAATGCCTCACACTTACTTATGCTATGCTGTTACCGTAATCCCTCATACCCTGTTTATTAGGTACACATAGAGGTTTTGTGATTTGGATTAAAAAAGAAGGAGCTTTTCTTCTAGTCAAATGATTTTCAAAATTCTAAAAGCTGTTATCATGTAGCTAGGCCCCCCTGGCCTTCAGAACCCCATGTGACCCTGTATGATCTAGGGGAATATAATATATCAAACGAAAGGTTTTACGCCCCCCTTTGCAGATAGAGAACTATTTTCCTCATGTTCAATACAAGCCATATAGGCACAGTCTTACTGTAAACCTACTGCAGGTGGTCAAGTATGCCTACAATCAGGTTAACAAGAAATGCCGTTGTGACCGCGTAAAAAAATGCCTCCCACTGTTATTTTGTATTGTGAGACCTCATCACATGGGGCAAATGCAATCATCGTAGCGCACTCCCGTACCGCTTTGCGGTACCGCCGCTACGCGGCGTGGGAGGCGCTAAATAAAGAAAGTTTCTATAGACTCGCTTTTAGATATGAAGATACTTTAAAGATAGAGTACCATGCCAAGCCTGCCAAGCCTACCAAGTCTGTAAATGTGTAGCACTAGTACTCTTGCCCTCATGCTTTAAACAGTTAATTCATTGAGGACCACATGTGGTCTCTTTGTATGAAATAGCACCTTCCTGGCCCCAAATATCATCTTACCCACTAAGAGCTGCGTAGGTAATCAATGTACTCTGCCTATTATTAGACATCAGAATTTCAGCTGCTAATTTTGCCTTGAGGCCTTATATCAGCCCTATAGATCGATTAGTCACCATAAATGCCAGCATGGTGCACTTAAAATAAGTGCAGCACATTAGTGACATCGGGTTGAGAAAATCCTTAATGTGTCATGCACTTGTTAAAGAGTTAGGGCATAAGACCAGACAGCACATGCCTGGTGCAGCTCTGTCTCAACGTATTCGCGGTAGTAGGCCTACGAGAATGGGAGTTGCACCAGGTCACCAGCTTGACATCAACATGAAACCAAGATGGCGGAGGGCCGTCTTGTCGACTCGCATAAGAAATCAATGGATTCTATCATTTTTAAAGGTAAATACTTAGAATTGATGGTGGAAAATGGTCACTGCTAATCAACTCAGTAAATAAAGGTTAACTTTGAATGAATGCTCTAAGTTTTTTTCTTCACTCCACCTGAAGTGTTGATACTGCAGCTTATATATGTAGCTTCCCCTGGAGACGAAATTTTTTTTTCAATACTTCTAGTCAGTTTTGACCTACAAAATTATGTTCTCCAGAGCTCTAAGCAGACACCAATGCATTACATTATACAAATATGTGTTTATCAAAATAATCGGCCATGGTGGCCAGGATAATCAGTATAGACTCATGCTAGCTTTTATTAAAAGATGTATTCCTTATGTAAATATGTTGTTTAATGCTAGGATTTTCTAGGTTCATAAGTGGGTTAGTAATCTAACGGTTATTCAAGACCAGTGTTTATTTGAAATCCAGCCATCACCGGAGGCAAATACAGGCCAATATAACATGGTTATCGAGTTTAGGCACTGATTTCAGTTCCTAAAATGGATAATATGAGTTCTGATACCTGGCGATATAAGAACCCAAAATTGACAGCGGACGCACAGCGGAGTGGACATACCTTGACAACGAGTTTGACACGAAAGTAAATCCTCCATTTTTTAAGCTTATGTACCAAATCTGACGAAATGCTTTGGACATAACATAGTTGAAACCTTATTCTAACTCTCTGTTGACTAGATTACTTGATATTAAGGCTGAATTTAACATAAAAAAATGGTAAACTTTCGAAGCGACCGACTGGCCGTGCGTCTTCGCCATTCTGTCAATAGTACCTGTGGCACTGCCTGGAGTGTACAGGCTATAGACTGGTGCAGCTCTGTCTAAACGTATTCGCGGTAGTAGGCCTACGAGAATTGGAATTGCACCAGGTCACCAGCTTGACCATACATCAACATGAAACCAAGATGGGGGAGGGCCGTCTTGTCGACCCGCATAAGAAATCAATGGATTCTATCATTTTAAAGGTAAATACTTAGAATTGATGGTGGAAACCATGTTATATATGCAATATGTAATGAATAGACTTGAACTCATTGGCTTCATGGGTTTGATAGAAGCATTCGCCTCCGGCTCATGCTTCTATCACCCCCTGAAGCCAACAAGTTCAAGCCTATTCATTATATATTACATTCATACAATAATGAAGGTGCCACTTGTAAGAGGCCAAGGCTTGAATTCGTCAGATAGAATCTGACAGGACTTGATCATGAAAGAAAACTGACACCGGTGAAAGCTTTCCAAAGCCAGAGCTGGAGGATGACAGGTTTTCAATAAGATTTCAAACAATACTGTTAAGACACCATGTAGTGGAAGAATCTGATTGGGATGAGTCTTCACAAGGTGTACCTGGTTCTCAGATGAGTGAGTCTTGGTTGAAAAGAGGCTAGCCAGCCAGGGGAGTGAACAGCCATAAGTAAATTCTAACCTTTGGTTATGCATTTTGCCAATCTGTGCATTTCACAAATTGGTCAACAAAGGACTGGCAGTGTACAAAGCTCCTATCTTGCACAAAGCACAACTATCAATTAGTGATTGGAAAGCAGGTCTTTAACTTCAAGGTTGCCCAGTAATTCGAAGCAATAATTACATGATAAAATAATTATCATAAAAGAAGTTAGTAAAGAATCCAAATCCTACATCCCGCCGGACCTCCGCCTCATAATGCTCATATTCTCTATTTTCTCTACTTTAAAAAAGCTTTTTATTTTGAATCCCGAGATATTGTAAATTGATGTATTATAACCATGTCTTTACTGCAGGAGTGTGACCAACATAATCTGAAGAATAATGTCAGAAACAAAGTGAAAAGGACAAGGATGTAGGTCAAACCTGGAGTGTTACTCAAAGTAATACAAGGTCTGGTGTAGAGCGAGCAGTCCCTTTAAGTGTTCTCATGATGAAGAGGATCAGAATACTGTATTAGAGCTAAGGGTTTGTAGGAAGCTAACATCAAAACTCCAAATTGATGAGTAGTAGTGGGCTAGTCTGCTGAAAGGAAGCTTCACAGTGCATCTGGAGATGGGGTGAACTAGACAGCAATATTGAAGAAAAGAAAAGTGGTTAGATAAAACTAATGATAATGACACACCGAAAATATGTTCTGATGCATAATTTGAAAAATGTTTGCAGTGTATGAGTAATCAATACCAGAGTGGACCTATCAGTTAATCGAGACCAGTGTTTATTTCAAATTTCACTGTCAATGGAGGTCAGTACAGTAAAGAGCAGGAACTAGCTAGAGGCCAATGCCTGATAAAATCAAATCTGACAGGACTTCATCATGAGAGGATGATGACACCGATAAAGCATTCGCCAGAGGATGACAGGTTTTAAATTAAATTTGGGACATACCTGATGCACTGAAAGTGTCGGATTGGAGTTGTTGATCCGAGAGGCTTGAGTAATTCTAATCTATAGTAACAATCATATCTACCATGGCATGAAGGTGAATCCCCTGTGTGAAAGGTAAGACAATACCTGACACCATCTCTAGGTGACAAGAGGCTGTTTCACGTCATTTATTCGGACTGCTTTTTGGCCATCTGCAGTTGCATCAAACAAGCACCATGATATTTGATACATTACTAATGGTAAGGTCAGAGTTTAAACGTCCATTTTAAAAGCCACCTGCAGACACAGATCGATCCCATGTGTGAGAAACGTAAGACAATACCTTACAGCATCTCTATGTAACAGGCAGGGTCTTCCCCTTCACTCACTCTGACATGGTTGATGAAGTTTCAGCAGAGGTCAATGACTCACATCTCTAGGCACAGAGTTTGAAGTAGGTAAAAGCTTAATGTGACCAAAAATGGGACTGAATCAGTTTGTAGTTAGGGATGGGTCAGGAACATCGAAGAAATTACCAGATTAGATCAGAATTACATGTATAGAAGATGTCCCAATCCTAGCCGTCAGCTGTCTGTGTTCACCTTTAGCGACACAGTAGAAAAGGATTTATTTCATTGCATTGAGAAGTTAAAAGTTAACCCAAACCTTTACCAACACCCTGATCCTTTCTTTACAATGCATTTTAGGTGGCCAAAGCATGTTCAAATGTTGACACTTGGTGTTACTGGAGGCTTATTTGACCTGTACCAGTTCTTATAATTGCTCCTCAACCTGAGCAAGATGCCTGGCCCCTATAGCTTGATGCCTTGCATCCCTCAGCCAATGTTCAAATTAGGCTTTACTCTAAGTAAACACCTGTCTGATTGTCAATTTATGAGCTGCACTATAAACCAGAGAGCCGAATCAGTGAGTAATTCTCTCCTTTAGGCACCTGCACAGGGCTAGATATATTCCCAAAGGGGCGGTTTTGTATAGTGACAGAGAAGACATACTAAAGGGATCAATTGTCTTGTTCACAGTAAAAACTCTTTTTTGAAAGGAAGAAATAATTGGGCCAACTTACCCCGAAATATTCACATGGTTTGAGTTTGATTAGATGGAGTAACCACCTTATGCTTTGACTGCAGAGATTCATGCTGTTTAGACATAGACAGGACACGGGTATCCTAACCCCTGAAACCAGAAAGCATATCTATGCATCATACCCACCGGTCTCTCTGGCACTTACAAGTCTGCTATTCTTCACTTTATTTGCAATATCAGCAGTCAGAAAGGCTTCACAGCCTATGCATTAGTTAAGGGAGCAGCTCATGGGTGGGTGATGAGTTAATCCCCATGTGTTTTCAGCTCACTGTCATTTTCAGCTCACTGTCATTTTCAGTCAGGATTCAGCTAATCTGATACCTGGTTATACACATGTGCCCAAATTGACAGTATATATACATCCCAGAGGGGCAGCATTGTGAACCAATCAAATGCTGATAAGGTAATTTGCAATGGCACCTTGTTAACGTTTTAAGTGCTGCTAACCCGGAAGTCTATCAAGCCATTGGTCGCCGAAGGGCATAATTGAAGTGCTGGCAAATCTGCTTTCAAGGAGTGTATCAACCCTAACACGTCATCATGATGCTTGGATGTAGCCCTGATGAGTTACTCACCAGGGCTTCATTCATGCATCATAACTTGATGCACAAATGCATGCATGATGTACATGATGCATCAAAGCACTAGCAGCCTTTAATTGGTTAAGCTAAACTTCATCTGTTAAGCTCAGCATTTCACACTCCATAGGACTATAGTGGCTTAGACATAGCATCATCATGTTCCGGCCAATGAGTCGCTCCTCCCCCGGGGCCCTCGCTGACAGCTACCGAGCGGCACTAACCAAGCTGTCCTAAGCTGCTCCTCAAGGGTCCTTGATAACAGCGCTCAGCTCATTGTGCTCTAGGAACATCCATTATCAGCCAGTCGACCTCCCTTCCTTTTACTTCCTTTTACCTCCATATTATCACCATCCCATCTATTATCCCCCAGTCTGCCTACCTCCCTATTATCACCTATTATCACCCACTCTGCCTCCCTCCCTATCATCACCCACTCTGCCTCCCTGCCTATTATCACCCACTCTGCCTCCCTGCCTATTATCACCCAGTCTACCTCCCTCCCTATTATCACCCTATTATCTCCCTGCCTATTATCACCCACTCTGCCTCCCTCCCTATTATCACCCAGTCTACTTCCCTTCCTTTTATCACCCAGTCTACCTCCCTCCCTATTACCACCCAGTTTACTCCTTCCCTATTATCACCAAGTCTAATTCCCTCTCTATTATCACTCATTCTGCCTCCTCAAAGACCTTTTGCTCATGATCCTATGGTAGATTTAGCGATGACTGTTCACTCTACAAGCTTGCCAAAACCAGTCTTTTAGTAAAAAGAAAAAGAACTTTCGAAAGATTTTATTATTTTATATATATATATATATATATATATATATATATAGTGTGGTCGATGAGCCGGCGAACATAGGAGGTGACGCATAAAGGCGATCCCGGTATGCTACTGAACGGGATTTCAAGCACCCGCTCACCATATTGAATCGTCTTTGTACGAGGCAAGGTCAGGAGTAGCCCCCAGTCATGGAAGGATAAATCCTAAAGACATATAGCTTGGGAGGAACTTGTTACGTGTGCTTTGCGTAGAAGGCCGCGAAAGGCAGTAATGGCTGCCGTCCACCAACACAAATGAAACGACACTGACATGTCCAGATGCTTGTAGAATTGGAGGAGATGTGTAGGCTCCAAAGGCATAGCTTGCACTGGCGAATAACCTAGCTTACGCTTGGCTCCTAACATTGTCCGTTTGACCATGAAATTGGTAGCATTGACTGGAGTATAACCGTGCAGGTGCTGGAGATATGACAGGGCACTTACATACTGTTCAATGCTTGAGTACTTAAACCTCCGGGCTAGGTACGCCACATATAAACAGACACTCTCCTGCGTACATGGAAGTGGCTGAATGTCAAATAAGGCACAAAATTCATGATAGTCTTTCCACCTGGACTTGTACGATCTGTACGAGCTCTCAGCCAGGGCTTGGTCTTGTAGACTCCGGGCCTCCTGACGTAACAGGGACAGACCTACAACACATGGGAAAGGGAGGTGAGACTGCTGCAACTTGGGGGTATGCTAAGCGAGAAATGTAATCAGCCTCAATATTATCGCCAGACCTGATGTAGGAACATTTGATATTGACATTGTATGTGAAGGCGAGCCAAAACAATTCTCGCAGGAGGTCCATGCTGACGTTATTACGGCTCCTACCAGAGCTCAACATACTGCAGACCTGGGTATTATCACTCAAGATGAGAATGGTAGTGTCCCTATACACTGGACCCCACCTGACCAAGGCCATCAGTACAGACCAAAGTTCCTGAATGTTGATGTCATGAGACAAATTATCAAAAGTAGGGACCGGGAAGAAATGGTCAGCATAGTAGGGGAGTGCTGGTATGTACTTGTAGAACCAGACACCATAGAGCCAATCTCCCAAGTGGTAGGCCCCAAAACCACGGGACGATGAGTCACACGAAATAACAGCAGAAGGAGTCTTGGGGCACAAAATTCTGGCTTTACTGTTGAAGACCCCCGCAAAGGCTATCCACCACCTTAAGTCTGCTCGGAACTGATCATTTAGTCTCACTCTATGGTGTGCTTCCTTGACGCTATTGGTCAAGTTGATCACTCTGCGACTGAAGGTACGGCCACCCCGAACCACAGTGGAACAATGGCCGAGGATGCCCGCCAGCTGCTGGAGTTCGCGCTTAGTGGCAGTCTTCTTTGAAGCAAAATCGTACAAGGTCTGATAAAGCATAAGCAATTTTTCACTTGGGAGGCTAATTTCCATCGCCTTGCTGTCGACCATTATACCGAGGCAGACTGCACGTTGAGAAGGGCAGGTGACTTTGGGCCACTTTACATGGAAGCCCATACCTCTCACCACTGAAATGAGGACACTTTGAGCATAGGCACATTGATCATAAGTGGGTCCCATAACTGTCAGGTCATCGATATAGTTAGAAACCTGGTAGAATCCTCGGCGATGCATACACCTGACAATCCAATCTCCCAACTGTGTGAACAGATATGGGGCACACCTGAGACCAAAGGAAAGGACTCTGTCTTCAAATAGTTGCTCACCCTCTCCTAAATCCTATCTAAAGCATTGGTAAGAAGCATTGTCTTTGTCAATGTTCACGCTCCTATAGGCTTGAGATAAGTCAATAGAACAAATATAGTCATAGGGATTAAGGATCTCCGTGAGGTAATCTACCCCTTTGTACGTGAAAGTATCACAGGTGTGGTCCATGTAGTTGTTTATGGATCTGTTTAAAGGCCTTTTACAGTCAGTGATTGGCCTGAGGGTGCCATCCTTTTTCCTTATTGCACCCAGACTATGAATGCACCTGGGTGAGTCAATAGCTAAGGTGACCTTGCCTTCCTGCAATTCTCTGAGAATTGTGTCATTCATTTCTACATTGAATTCATCATCCAGAATACTGGAATAGTTGCTACAATCATAGGGGTCTATGTGTGTATTGTCTACTATATTGAAACCACTGTAAACACCAGCTAATACAAAATCATCATGAGCACACATATGACCCTTGTATCTGTAGAATTCTGCAGCTAACCTACAAGGGCTAAGCTGAGATCGAACAGGTCCAACTTTGTGCTCGCATGCACAAATACTGAGGACACAGTCTCTGTAAACTACAATTGGTTCATGGACATCAGGTATGTATACAAGGCATACGGGTGTGTTACTACACACTGGAACGGTATCTGCTACATCAATGACAACAACATTGCTAACACAAGTATCAGGATCACATACACTGCTAGTAGGGTAGCCATCACCGGCGGGTGACCCACCGTCACCCACAGGTGACAGACCAACATTGATATCATCACTACATACAGGGTCAGAGAAGACATTTCGTGCAACAACAAATTCATGACTGTCACCCGCTGGGAACAGTCCCATATCTGTAACACTGCCATTACATATAGAACCTCTGGCAAAGACAGCAGGGGCATCAACATTGTATACAAAATTGTCACAACTATCAACACCAGCACTGGGTTTAAATAGGGCACATTCCTGAACATTGGGTACAGCTGGGTCATAATCAACAACATTGGGTATATTGACACTGGGGACACTTCCAATGACACTGGGGACCCCCACATTGACACCAGGGACACATTCATTGACACCGGGAACATATTCAATGACACCGGGAGCACGAAAGGTAGGTGGTGGAGGGTTAATATTGTCAACAATGATCAAGTTCAGGTCTGGATTTGTGTCTTCTGGACCGATTTGAGCTGTCATAAGATCCTTCCCCACCAAACCAGGCCTGATTTGACCTATTTTGGAGTCAGGAGACACTGAAAACACTCCATTCACCCACAATTCAGAGATATTATGATTTACCTTAGCGTCTTCGTGCGTTTTTCCGTCCGGCCGTCGCCATCTTGGATTTGAACAAGACGACAACGGCGTGATGGGAAAACTACAACATTTTTCAAAATCTGACGAATTAACAGCACTGTTCGATTCAAAGACACTTAATCCAAGGCAGGAAGATGGAATACGACTCGTATTTGCAATAATATCATGAACACAATCGACATTATCGACTGCCACATCCGGGCACCGTTCTTCTTCGTATATGCAAATGAGATGAGAGGCGCCTATGGGGGCGCTCGGATTTATTCCGCCCGCTAACTCACCGGCCGCGTCCGACCGAGGGGCGCTGATGGGTGTTTCCAGTCACGCGGAGGATTTTGCCGCCGCAGCTCTTTTGACGTTGGTGCAGGCTCTCATCTTGTGGGATGCATCCCAGCAGTGGTAACAGACATGCTGCTGCTGACAGTCATCACCTGACCTGCACTTAAAATTGTTGTACCTCCAACAGGGCATAGAGGGGTCAGGTTCAAATTTGGACTTGTTCCTTTTCTTCTTGGAACCCCCACCTTGGGCCCCTCCCTGGGTGGAGGAGGCGGTAGTAGTAGGCTTGTGTACCAGGTGTAAATTGATCATCTCCTCATCCCCATATACAAAGGCCTGGGCATCATAGTGGTTGGCCCTTTCTCTGACTCCATAATCATAACACCGGAACTGATCTAATGTGTACAGACCCATGGCCTCCCTGTCACACAAAAACTGAATGTGGTATTGTATGTTACCACAATAAGGAGTCCAAGGGTCCTTCATCAGGTGAATGGAGTGTAGTCTAGAGAGGGCACCTACCAGCTGTGCAAATGAAGTGGCCTTTTTAACACCTTTAGGGAGGTGTCTAGAGAGATCAAATGGCTTCTTCTTCTTTTTCTTCTTTTTGCGTTTGGCCTCCTCCTCGCTGTCAGAGCTATCCTCACCCTCCTCCTCATCTTCAGAGTAGGGGAGAGGCCCTGAGGGGGGCCTAGTACCCCCAAACAGAGGTGGTAGCACAGGTGTACCTCCAGGTAGACCACTAGGCCTAGGTGTACTAGTAGTAGGTGGGTCTGTGCTGACTATGGGTAGTATCTTGGAGACTCCTCCTTGCAGGTCAGTTACAGTGTCCTTTATGACTGAGAATTCATTGGCCAGGCCTGTAAGCTGTTGCTGTTGAGATTCCAGGCAGCCCTGGAGGGCCTGGAATTCAGAATCCTCCTCCAGGTCTGAGCCAGAGTCAGTGTCACCCTGACCAGGTGGGTTGGTCACCTTTTGTAAGCCTGCCTGTTGGCTCATAGATAAATTGGCTTGATTGAAAACACACTTCTTGCCTGTAGGAGGCACATGTTTGTAACCACATGTCCTGCAGTTCCTTGGGGAACCCTTTGGTGGCATGGTAATCCAATTTCAACTCCACAAAAAATTGGGGTCCAACCAAAACAATATGGTGGCCTCCTTGTGTGTGTGGTGGCTACCTGGGAGGGGGTCAGGTGACTTAGATGAGACTATGCAGGCCTGCCCCCTATGTGAGTCCCAGTGTAGCAGACACCTGAGTAGCAGAACCGCTACAATATATACCATTATAATAACTAGTAGGCTAGATAATTATAACACCCATATATATATATATATATATATATATATATATATATATATATATATATATATATATATGGTTAGCATGATAACTTTTCATGGGAACTCCTTGTCATATTTCGCATTTGTAACATGTTAAGTGCAAACTGTGTAGTGTTTTCTTCATTCAACATGGTGGTTTCAATGGTAACTGGTGCATAACACTTACTCTGTTATTGTCAGCCATGGTAAAGAAAAGAAAATTCAGAGATATCTTCCGCTTGAATCTATACTTTTCATTATTAGAGGCATCAACTTATAACCTGATCTACATCTCATGCTGTATTTCTATGTGTCAGGTGAGTTCCATTTCCTTGTCATTCATTCCTCATATTCATGAGGTAGGTGAATGTAGGATGTGGTAAGTCATTGTAGTAATGCCTTATCTTCTCAAACTCTTCAATATCTTTTAAGGGCCACTGGTGCAGGAGAGCATCATGCCAATTGGTCATCATGATGCACCAATGAAGTGCTGGCAAGCAGTCTCACCAGCACTTCATTGGTGTATCATGATGACCCACCAGAGGTATATCAAATCTGGTCATCATGATGCATGAATATAGCCCTGCCAAATTACACGAAAGGGCTGCATTCATGCATTATGATAACCAATGGGCATAATGCATTTATGTCTATCAGCACTTAAAAAGGTTAAGATCCAACTTGTTTTGCACTCTGATGTAACATAGTTCTGGGTAGGCCTGAATGAGTTGACCAAAAGAGAAGCAGATTCCATTGGCAGAAAACCTTTGCCACATTCTATTTGGATAAGTCAAAATAATGCCAGGGTTCAGAGTTCTACTGCAAAGTGGTGAATGAGACCCCAGTGCCCTCTTTAGTATTAAATTGGTACTTAGAGACCTTGGAAGTAACTGTTTAGGGTTTTGATGTATTATACCCAAAGGTCACATCAAATGCTGAGGTCAAATTTTAAAGGTCATCCCAGGTGCAGCTTCCTACCCACATTTTTATTTGATTCTCTTTTTCCCCTTTGCATTAAAGGTGACAATACTATCATCAAACCTCTCTCATAGGCTTCTATCTAGATTAACAGTAATAAAAGTACAATACAAAATGTTATTCTTCGTTTGCATGGTTTCTCACCATGGAGGTCTGCTTAGGAATTACCAACCTATCGCTTATAGATTTGAAGGGATGGTTACCCATGGTCCTTACATAAAATAGGTGCTTCTCTAGTTATAAGTGCTCGAGATATTTCAGTACCCCTCTAACGTTTTTATAAGACCGGTGCTTATTCGAATCCTGCCCCTTCAGCACAACAATAGGGTACATCTAGGCAAAGGTTCACTTAAACTCGGAATGACTCTTGTTTTTATTTCATGTTATTTAGTCACAATGTTTCAAAACCCATTTGAAATGGGTTAAAAAGTTATCAAATGTATGGCCATTTTGCGTGCTGTTACTTGCCGTTCAATAGAAATGTTGATTGGTTATCTCAAAGGAGGTGTTAGACAGGGAGCTCCCAGGCTAGACCGATGGGGCATCCTCATTATACTGCTTCCAACATGAAATAAAAGATTCTACCTGTTCCATCTCTAGTTTCATAAGTCAGCAGTGTCTACATATTAGTCTTGGTGTAAGTAAGGTCATCTTGCATGTGGACATGAGAGCTACCTCGTGTACTACACTGAAAAAAGTCTTCCTGACAAAATGACATGTATACCCATGTCAACTTGATTTGACACAGAGAGCACACGTCATTGGGACATGTGCACATATGTCACCATGACAACTGTAGCACACAGTAATCCTCATATGATTTGACATGCCTTAAAATGCCATGTCATCTGTGAGTTGACTAGGGTCACGGCCATGTCGAAGGCACTTGACATGTGATGGTTTGACATACATAATTGTTCTAGGATATTCCACTAGATGGAGCAAACAACCATTTTGGTACCAGGACTAATCACTACCAAGAAGTACTACCAACACTTGAGACATTTGATGTAGCTGTGTCATTTTGTTTTCATGAAGAATAGATCACTAAGGTCTGTAAATACTATCAATGAATGGTAGTGAATTCTATTTCATTGTTAAATCTGCATTTGTTATTGAATATCAAAATAGACACCCACCATCCTGAATACTCCAACTGGAGTGGTTAGACACCTTATGTGTGGGTCAGTGAAAATACCAAAGGACTGTATTCTAACCCACAATCTATAATCTCAGTATCTACAGTACAGGGAGACATATGGTATTGCCATGCACCTTTATGCACTTGTCTTATGGACTGCATAGAGGTCCTCAGTCAAGTAGGAGTTCTGTAGATAGGAAAAAGTGCCTTAGTGTTGCAGGCCTGTGGGACTATGATATCCCCTGCCTTCTATTAAATGCCTCCCTTGATTGAACCATTGGTACATAGTTATTGACTGCTCTTGACCCTTACATAATTGTCTCACAGTATTACCTAGCACTCAGGTGAATGGATCAGAAATATGTGACGTGTCTTCATTACGCATGTCAAATGGAGTTGACGAACCAAATATGAGAGGGTCTACTTCATTTGACATGCCTTCATACATGTCATGTGGGAGACAAATTGTGACCTGTGCAGTATGCGTCAAAGCGATCAGTGTTCTTCTCTCTGTGTATGACTTTTTAACCCACATTCTTTTTCAAAGGTGAAAAAATAATGAGATACAAAGAAGTATTTCCTTGAAAAAGGTTTTAGAGACAAGTCTCCTGTCACTTGTAGACATGGTAATACTCTCAAATGACTACCTAACCCCTTATAGGCCTTTTTACATTTAAGGTGAAAATGCTATCATAAAACCTCTCTCAGGTAAAAAAAGTACAAAAAAAAAGATGTTATTCTGACTTCATTTGCATGATTTCTCATCATGGGGGATGCACTCAATGAATAACCACCCGGTGGCTTATAGACAGGTTTAGAGGGATAGTTACCAAGCCTGGTGCTTATAGAAGACTACTGCTTATTCAAATACAAGCACTTTACAACTCGGTGAAATTGCATAAAAAATGATATCATAAAAATTAAGGGCTATTTGGTGTGCTGTCCCTGGCTGATTAATAAATATGTTGATAAGTTGCCCACTATCTCACCTGGGATGTGAGATAGTGGGCTCCTTGGTTAGACCGATGTGCCTTCCCCTGTTTCTGCAAGATTCTACCTGTTTTGCCCCTAGTTCCATGTGTGAGTCAGCAGTGTCTGCTGTCTAGTCTATGTGTAAGGAAAAGTGCTTTGCATGTGGACATGATAGAGCTGCCTTATGTAGCACGACTTTATATCTATTTTCAAAGGTAAAAATACATGAGATGCAGAGACTTATTTACCTTGAACAAAGTTTACGAGACAAGTCTCCTGTCACTTAAAGACATGGTAAAAACCCTTGTATCTCTAGCTAGATGTTTAAAGACCATGCACGGATGCAGGAGTGCATCATGAAATTCTTGTAGCATGATGTACCAATGAAGAACTGTTGAGCAGTCTTATGAGCACTTCATTGGAGCATCATGTCGATCCTTATGGAGTGTATCAACCCTGTAGGGTCGGCATGAATGTAGCCCTCCCCAGTTCATTAGAGTTAGGGATCCCAAAACAATTTGAAAGGGAAAAGTTGTACCTTGAAAAATACCTTCCTGATGCACATTCTCAATTGTAGAGGTCAGTGTGTAGGAGGATAGAAAACAACACAAACAAGAAGCCTGCAGCAGAGAGATCAGGTTGTCACAACAGGCGCCCACATCACAAGAAGTTTTAATTTTGCAACTGTGTCAAAACCACTTCTGGCTGGAAGCTTTTCTAAACCACCTTTTAACATGTGGTCCATGAACAAACATGATACCTGCCTTATAAATGACCACAATATCTGTTGTCAGAGCTGCCCCCTGCAATATCCATCAAAGGATGCAAAATGCCTTACTAAGGCTATGCTATTACCATAATTCCTCACACCTTGTGTATAAGATGCACATAGAGGTTTTGTGATTTGAATTAAAGAAGAAGAAACTTTTCTTCTAGTCAATGAATTTTCAAAATTCAAAAAGCTGTTATTATGCAGCTAGGGCCCCCGAGCCTTCCAAACTCATTATGATTCTATATGATTTAGGGGGAGTGTAATATACCAAATGTAAGGTTTCATAGTCCCCCTCAGAGGATCCAGAGAGAACCTTTATCCTCACATATAAGACAAGCCTTATATGCATGGTATTACAGTAAGCCAACTACAGGTAGTCAGCGATGCAGTTAATGTATCATGCTTACAATCAGGGTATTTATTCAACCGCCATAGTCAGCATCTACTTGTCAAAAAAGATTTGGTAACACTTGGGAAAGTTTAGAAAAGGTTTATGTATAGAAGAAAGTGTTATATCACACATAACCAGACACTGGGATTTTATTTTTTAACATTTATTTTCACTTTGAAGAACTTTTACATTTGGTGACAGTTTGTTGGTATGTTCTTGTTTTTGGAGTGATCTTTGTTGCAAGGTTTTGATTAATCAAGATTTACATATAAAATAAAGTTTGTGAAGGACAATTTTGACTGCTGGTAAATCTGCTCACTAGCACTTCAACGGAGTATCATGCAGAGCCTATCAATTTATGTAGCACTCTTGCATTGAGGCCTTCAAGGGTTAACCTTTGTAATCCATTGAGGAGCTCATGGCCTCATGAGTATAAAATGGCACATTCTTGGCCCTAAATGGCAGTCATCTTAACCCACTCTATACGTTACACAGATCTATAATCAATGTGCTCTGCATATTGGTTCATATGAGACTAGAAATCTGATTGAGCCAACACTTCTGCCATCAGGCATAACATATTTCAACCCTACATATTGAATATAAACTCCATGAGTGCATTTGAGCTACTTTCTGGGACAGTTTATTTACATTGAGTTAACAAAATCCCTAATGCATCATGCACGTGTTGAAGAGTTAAGGCGTGTGACTAGACAGACATGCCAGACATGCACCAAACTGGTCTAGCTGTGGTCACTGCTAAGCAACTATAGAACAACCCATTGAAAAAAAGGTCAACTTTAAACGAAGGTGCTAAGTTTTTTCTTCACTTCAACGGAAGTGTTGCTACCACTCCTCACATGCTGCCTCCCCTGGAGACACCAGTACAATCAAATCTCAATGTTTAACATGATTTCCCATTAATTTTAGTCAGTTTTAACCTACAAAATGCTCATGAGAGAAGCCAAACATTCATTATATACATTTTGCCAAACATGAACATTTCGCAAATTAAGCAGCACAATTTGAAAAAATGAATTGTGCGGGACTGGAAAGTACCAATATTTGGCGTATTGGCAAGCACCTCATACTCTTCAAATTTTCCCAGGAATTTCAGAAAAAAATAGACCACAAAATACTTATCTTAAAATCATTGGGCAAGTAAATTTTAGCACATAGTAAAGAACTTTATCAAAAACTTAAATCCTGCTGGACCTCAGACTAATATTCTTTATTTTCTCCATTTTGTAAAAGATGACGTAGAGTGGTGTGTTATAAGCATGTCCTCATTGTAAGATTGTGACCAGCATAATCTGAAGAACAATGGCAGAAGCAAAGCGAAAAAGACAAGGATGAAGGTCCAACCGGTAATTCTACTCAATGTCATACAAGGTCCGGTCTACAGTGAGAAGACCCTTAAGTGTTTCTCATATTAAAGAGGATCAGATTACTGTATAAGAGCTAAAGGCATGTCGGAAGCTGACCTGAAAACTCTAATTTGATGAGCACAAATGGGTCGGTCCACTGACAGGAAGCTCTACACTGCTTGAGGAGATGGGATGAACCAGACAGCAATGGTGAAGGTAAAAGTTGGTTTATAAAAGAGAGGAAAATGACCTGCTGAAAATGGGTTTTGATTTTGATGGCGAATTTGAAGCATGCTTTCAGGTAATGTGTAATCAGTAGCACATTGGACCTACCAGTTATTTTAGACTAGCACCTATTTCAAAATTCACAGTCAATAGAGGCCAATACAAAAAGAGCAGGAACTAGCAAGAGGTCAAGACCTGATAAAATCAAATCTGACTGGCTCGCCAGACAACGATATGTTTTAAATGAAATTTGGTGGAGCAGTCTTAGGAACTGATGCAGTAGGAGTGTGGGATTGGAGTGATTATCATGTATACAGAGCACTGTCGGCACAATAACTATGATCACACACTCTTATTTCAAAGGGTTCAAGTCGTAGTGGCTATGTTCCATCTTACCATGTTGAGAAATTTATACCCTCCAGATCCCATTACTTCATTTCATGGCCTTAGTGATAGATACTTTGATTATTGTTGTAACATGATACCTATATGGGAGAGTGTTGCTATATCCTATGACATTATATAGGTGTAGCTAATCATAATGTGTCTGTACAGTTGTTTCAGGTTTCACCCACTACTTTTTGTAATAAAACAACTTTTTTTTCATGAAGTCACAACATTTTTCTTTGTGGGGAGGGGGGGGGGTGGAATCTAGAACTCATTTCTGTCATTTGGCCTCTTTGCTATTTTTGTTGTTGTCATTTTCCTTTTCTTCTTTTTCCCCCTGTCATTTGCCTTTTTGATCTCATTTGCCTTTTTAAGTCCATCTTGAGGACTACATGTATTCCATCTGTCCCACTGCTGATTTTATTTGGGATGACTCCTGTTTTGATTAGTCCAGTTCCACTGACGCATCAGTGCATCATAGGTCCACTCTTTGTTGTGATGCACCAATGAAGTGCTTGCGAGCACTTCATTGGTGCATCATGCTGAGCCCTATCTGGGAGTGGGTTAAAGATTTTGGGTTGCAATAACCTACGAATGTATCCCTAGAAGGTCCTGTCGCATCAACGCATTATGACCACCAATGAATACTACGTATACAATACACAATATCAAGCCTTGAAATGGCCCCAAATTTTTTCTATCAAATTGCTTATTCTTATATCTTTCCCCCCCCCTCCACCTTTCACCTGCTCATATTGCCCAATTTATTAGAGTACCCCTGCTTTCCTTCCACCATATATTGTTCATTTAATGATTTCATGGCCAGAACATAAACTGTAAGCTTACATATTCTGTTAACAACTGTAATCAGAACTGGTGTTGCCATAAAACTACAACACCAGAAAATTTGATGATAATGGAGACCTTAATGTCAGTGTGCTCACTTTTTGTGGGAGTAATCCTAGGCATTTTGGCACATTGGCCAGCATGTTTTGTGAAAAACGCTGAATATGGACACTTCTGGTGAGGAAAGTACAACCAAATACATTTTTTTGTATTGCTCAATCATTTTTCTATAAAGTTGTTTACATAAAACAGGAACATTGCTTACAACCCAAATATTTTTCCCATGCATTTCACTGTGACACTATTTGTAGATACTATGAAAATGAGTTAGGCCATGCATATTCCTCACAGTACTCTCTGCAAAAATGTACAGAGGTCCTTCCTCCTTTGGCAAGACCCTCCACATGGGAGTAAAGCACCCCTCTGTAAACCCAGGTGGCTGTTGCTAAACCCTTGGAAGTCACTTCTATTGGAGGTGTACTCCCAAAAACGGAAGGCACTCATCTTTGGTAGTCTCTTCTTGATTGCATTGCCAAATGGCACTTCCCAACAGAAGTGGTCCAGAAGTGGTGACTAACAACCCCTGAACTGGAAGTTGCTTCCTACACTCTGTCGCATAAGTATATAGGTGTCGGCAGTCTGGGAAGCACTCAGGTATGACCACTTTTCGCAACACAGTTTGATTTGTGGGAAAGTGACTACTTCTGGACTACAGTGTTGGAAGTGATACTGAGTGGTTAAGAAGAGGAGGGACGTGGGAAGTGAGGTACCTTCCCTGGAAAGCACCACTCAGTCTTTTCGCAATAGCCTCCAGGGCTATTGTATGTTATGTACCAAGCCTGTGAAACCTGACCAGCATGAACCGACCATTCCCACAAGGCTGAGACTGCACCCTCAGGGATATATCTAGCCCTGCACAAGTGCTTAAGGGAGAGAATTACTCACTGATTAGTCTCCCTGATATATTGCCCAGCTCATAAATTGACAATCAGACAGGTCTATATGTATAGCACAGCCTCATTTCAATGATGGTTGAAGAACATGAGGTCTCAACCTTGTATACCCTATCACTTATGTTATGAATAGCATTTTGCTCTTGGGCGTTTTGTCTCAAGGGGGCCAAAACAGTGTTGTATAAGGGTCAGGCATAGTGACCAGGTGGTACAGCTGTAATGGTTCGAGTTCTTATATAACTTCGGTTCAGTTCGAGATATGTCAATATCAAGTAAAACCAGACAAGTTAGCTTGGGTTAGTGCAACCGGCACATGTTTATTTTGTATTTACATAGGTTCGAAGTGGTGCTATAAATATAGCTCAGTGCTCTGCAGGTGTTGTTCTGGCCGCAGCCAGAAGCCAACTGAACTCCCTATGTGGTCCCAGGTCCCAGGTAAGGACTGGAGCCATGACGACCAGTGCTGCCACCATCTGATAGTGGCCAGAGGTCGAAGCGACCTCTGGTCCTACCGGTGGTAACCTCACTGACTGACCTGCCCTCTCGAATAGGGAGCTAAAACTATATATACCACTCCACAAGCCCCTACACAGCCATTACTAGAACTGGTACTAGTCAGATCATCCCCAATTGTTGATTGAGAGGATGAGGTTTTGCCTACCAGTAGGCAATGTGCAAAGAGGGTCCAGCTGTGGGTAAGTTTAAGGGTTGGGGTTAGTTTCTGGCTGCATAATGATATTGAATAAATCCTTTTCCACTGATGTTGTGAAGCACCTGCCCAATAAACACAAATTTGTAGATGGACTTTAATAAGAGATATATATCTACATTATATTGTTAAAAACAGGACCCTTACACTCTGGTATTACCATTAGTAATATATTAAGTATTATGTTGCTTCTTACCAGATTCAAAATCGTGTTCATGGAATCGCCTAATTTTTGCATAGGCCAAAAATCACCATTATCAAAGCAATGGTTTTACCACTTTTAACCAACAATCCATGTTGTCATTGTCAGATTAGGCAACAAGATTTGATCAATGAGGGATCCTTAATTTTTACAGTTGCAAGGTCTCTCCCCAAAGCATAATACAGGCATCAGTGGTGCAATGAGAGGGCAATGTATTGGCCATCAAGTAGGCATTTTGCAGAGAGGGTCAGGCCAAAGGTTAGAATAAAAATCCACCCCAATAAACCTGAGTTGGACAACTGAATTTTCTCAATTAAAACCAGTGTTCGAGTCATATTATGAGTGATTGGACACTCATAGGTTGATATTGTATTGTTATTCAACTCAACATAGTGATATCCATGGCAACTGCTGTGAAAACATTGTCTAGGGGACAAAGATGGAATGGGCCAATTTGGACCTGACACCTTAGCTTTATGAATTTGCTGGTCCATACCTTGGAGTAAATCCCATTATGCAGCTATGTTGTATTGGGTGTAAAAACCATTGTTCACTTCATGCATATCCCAGCAAATTGTCGTGAGTCCTCTTCAACCTGGGTGAAGTGGCTCACACATGTCGCTAAATGGAACATGACGTCGTTATAGCACAATATCACCAGGAATAGCAATTGCTATGCCATGTGAGTCTAACACACAGTGGCGAAAGATGACAGATTGAGTTATCACTCAAAAAGGAGTCACCATTGATGACCAATCATGACGACAGATGACGACAATTTGCTGGGTGGCTATTGTGTAGCCAACTACCTGCCTGCTCAGTACTCGATGTGGAAGAGAATATCAGAGTGTAAAGATAATGAGGTCTGAACCGTATGCTTTGAGTGAAATTCAGTAATCCTATAATCCCGTGCTTCGCCATTTACCCATAGGGATGCTTTTTTTCATTGAATGCACTGAGAAAATATTCTTACTCACTTGAGTCTGTTTCCAGACTCAGGCACTGTCGCCAAAATGAGTATCATTTGAGACTCACCCTGACCCTTGGATGATAGTCAGGCAGAGCCAGAGTATATCCAAGGATCAGCCTTAGGATCTACCAGAGTATCACATCAGGAACCCGCTGAGTCTCAAATCATACTCATTTTGGCGACATTGCCTGAGTCTGGATACAGACTCATGTAAGTAAAAATATTTTCTCAGCGTGCTTCTATTGAGGGCACACAGCCCGTGCACTAAAGTAACACTGTCTGTTGCCCACAGTAACAAACATTATACCCTGCCCTGCTAACACAATCTACACGTATAAAGATCTTGGAGATAATTGATGTATAATTTTCAGTTTTATCATAAACATTTTTATACATTTTTCTATCTTTAGCCTTCCACCTTGCCGTGTATTGCTCTTAATCTCATGCTTTATTTCTACGTTACAGGTGAGTTCCATTAACTACCTGATATTCATTCATCATCTTCAGGAGGTAGGTGATTGTAGGAAGTAATTGAAGTGAGACCTTACCCTCTAATATGTACCCTTCATTATACTTTAAGGGTTACTGAAGCAGAAGTGCATCATGCCTATTGGTCATCATGATGCACAAATGAAGTGCTGGTAAGCGGTCTTATCATCGCTGCATCATGACGACCCTTTGAGGGTGTATCACATCTATAGGGTCATCAAGATGCATGAATGTAGCCCTGCCAAATGACAGGAAAAGGGCTGCATTTGATGAACATAACAATTAATGGCCATGATGCATTTATGTCTATCGGCACTTACACTGCATGAATGTTGGAATTTCAGCACCTTTCCAATTGCTTAAAGTCACTATATAAGCAGATTTAAGTTATGTGCCGAAATGTCATAATGACATTTTAGCAGCTGTAGGTGACATTTACTGAATTTAAATGTGCTTAAACAGTGACTTTAAGTGTTTGGACACACCTTTCATACAGTGTTAAGAAGGTTAAGAACCAACTTGTTTTGCATTGTGATTTAACATAGCCAAGGTTTGTGAGCGAAACCATTGAATCTTGACCAGTGGTTGGACCGGAAGCTCAAGGTTGTATGCAATTTGTTCATGAGTGATAGAACTAGTATTCGACCTTTTTGAAGGCACAGCAGCCCCAAAAATAGGTGAAAGAAAAAGGCTTCATATAAGAGTTGACTATAAGAGAATCAGATTACATTAGCAGAAAACGTTTGCCACATTCTGTATTGATAAGTCTAAACCATGCCATGGTTCAGATTTTGACTGCAAACTGGTGAATGAGTCCCAAGTGCCCTCTTTATCATTAGAGTGGTACTTAGAGACCCTGGGAATGACTCTATGGGGTTCAAATGCATAATACACAAAGGTCACCTCAAATGCTGAGGAAAAAGTTTAAAGTCAATTCCAGACCCCAGGTATGCATTATAGGATTGGCCTGAACAAGGAGTACTATAAGTTTGTTCTAATAAGTGCACCGGTGTGGAAAATGAATTGTTAAATTCAAGAAACAGAATAAAACAATTTATTATAATAGGCACAATCCCCACCACTTTATCAATTGTTTCTCCTTTTTTTTTCTTTGCATTTAAGGTGAAAGTTCTATCATAAAACCTCTATGGTAATAAATGTACAATAAAAGATGTTATTCTGACTTCAATTGCATGATTTATCAGCTTTGGGATGCACTTGAATAACCACCTGATATATTTTTAAGGGAGTATTTCCGCGGTACTTATACATAACAGGTGCATACTTAATTATCAGTGTTTGAGACATCTCAGCACCCCTCTACCCCTGGTGCTTATACAACACCTGTGTTTATTCAAATCCAAGCACTTCAAAAAGACAATATCCTACAACTTGGCAAAAGTTCACTCTTATTTGGAACAACTCTGCAGACTTTTGTACTTATTTCATGTTATTTGGTCACAACATTCCAAACCCATTTGAAATGGCATAAAAGGATGATATTATTATGACATTTATGGCCATATGGTGTGTTGTTACTGGCGGTTCAATAGATATGTTGATAAGTTATCTCAAAGGGGATGTGAGATAGTGGGCTCCTTGGTTAGACCGATGTGCCTTCCCCTGTTTCTATAGGATTCTACCTGTTTTGCCCCTAGTTCCATGTGTGAGTCAGCAGTGTCTGTTGTCTAGTCTATGTGTAAGGAAGGTTGCCTTGCATGTGGACATAATAGAGCTACCTTATGTAGCACAACATTATAACCCATATCTAATCTCAAAGGTAAAAATACATAAAATGTAGAGACTTGCCTTTTACCTTGAACAAAGTTTTTGAAACAAGTTTCCTGTCACTCAAAGATATGGTAATCACTATCGAATCTCTAGCTAGCCATTTAAAGACCACTTATGCGAGAGTTCATCATGACATTCTTTTTACCATGATGGACCAATGAAGTACTGGTGAGCAGTCTCATGAGCACTTCATTGGAGCACCATGCTGATCCTTATGGTTTGTATATCAACCCTGTGGGGTTGGCATGAATATAGCCCTCGCCTGTTCATTAGAGTTAGGGATCCAAAAACAATTTGAAGGGGACTAGTCGTGCCATCTTGAGAAATGCCTTCCTGATAAACACTGTCTAATATTGATGTCATTGAGTAGGAAGATAGAAAACAACACGGACAAGTAGCTTGCAGCAGTGAGATCACGTATTCACAACAGGCGCCCACATCACAAGAAGTTGTCTCAGTTTTAACTTTGCAACCGTGTCAAAACCACTCTTGGTCGGAAGCTTTTCTAAACCACTTTTCAACATGTGGCTTGTGAATAAACATGATACCAAGTTTATAAATAACCACAATTTCCATTGCCAGAGCTGTCCCCATGTAGTATCAATCATAAAACCCCCATTGGAATTTGGAAAAAAGAATTGTTTTTGTTCTAGTTGATGGAGATGACACATTCCTGGCCCCAAATGTCAGTCATCTAAACCAATTAAATGCAACAGAGATACATAATTGATGCAGTCTGCCTATTGGTTCATAGGACACCAGAATACAGGAGTTCTCATTGAGCCACAAGTTCTCCCTTCAGGCGTAAGCTTTTTCAGCCCTACAGATCCAAAAGTGTCCATAAGGGCACTTAATTAACGCAGTGAGTTACTCACCGGGCATATGGTTGACAATCGTTTTGATGAATCATGCATTTGCTAGAGACGTGTGACTGGACAGACATGCCAGACATGCCTCAAACTGGTCTAGCAACGGTCAGTATTACTCAACTATAGATCAACTCAGTGAATAAATGTCAACTTATCAGAATAATCATAATGGACAAGATGACTATTCTAATGATTGTGAGGCTAGATAGTCTGTCTGCCACAAAAGATGCTTGTAATGCAATAAATATATTTGGGTGCAGCTTTATCCTATAGACCCATGTCCCGCTAGACTCACTCACAGGCTCTAAAAGAATGTCTTCATTATGCTTCGAAAAATGACTTCTTTAATTTGTCAAATAGAATCTGACAGGACTTCAACGTGAGAAAAGTCTGACACTGATAAAAGCCAGGGCCAGAGGATGACAGGTTTTGAATAAGATTTCACACAATAATGTTAAGACAGCTTGCAGGGGGAGTGTCTGATTGGAATGGGCATTCCCAAGGGGTACTGTGGAGCTGGGAAGAAGAGTAAGTCTTTGTTTAAGAGAGATACTAAAAAAGCCTGGTAAATAAAGAGCCATGAGTAAAAGTTAACCCTTAGGAAGTATAATCTCTAATGCGCCTCACACGCCATTTTGATATGTATCTGACAATGTGGGCATTTAGCAAATTGGACTGGAACCACACGAAGCTTCTATCTTGTACAAAGCACCAATATTGGCATTTTGGCAAGCAGGTCTATGTATTCAAAGCGGGAATTTAAAATAGAATCGATTCCAATAATAATTATTTTAAAATCATGAGGCAAGTACATTTTAGCAGATAGTAAACATCCTACAACCTGCTGGACCTCGGACTCGTAAATACTAATTTTGTAAAGGTTCCTTTTGAATGCCAGGATGATGAAGAGTGGAGTATAGTTGACATACCTCACTTCAAGATTGTGACCTGCATAATCTGAAAAAAAACAATGTTGGAACAAAGTGAAAAAGACAAGGATGAAGGTCAAACCAGCAGTGTTACTTAATGTGGTACAAGGTCTGGTCTAGAATGGGCAGTCCCCTTTAAGTGTTTCTTACGGTAAACGGGATTAGATTACTGTATAAGAGCTAAGGACATGTAGGAACCCTGCTAGCATCACTCATCCAAATGATGTCTTTTTTACGTAAATAAGATGGGTTTTCACGTAAAAATGATGTGAATTGCACGAGTAGTGCTAGCTGGGAAGCCAGCATCAAAACTCCAAGTTGATGACAACTAATGGGTTGGTCTGTTCCTCTGTGCTTCAGGATATGGTACACTGAACTCCCATGCATATGTAATCAATAGCGCAGAGGACATACTAGTTATTTCAGACCAGCAGTTCTGCTGTTAATTAAGGCCAATACAGTAAAAAGAAGCAGTTAGAGGCCTACACCTTGTTAACTAGAACCTAACAGGAATTCAACATAAAAGCAAGCTTACACTGATGGAAGCTACTGCCAGAGGATGACAGGTTTTAAATGAAATTTGGTACAGTAATGTTGAGACCTGATGCAGTTGGAGAGTATACTGCAAACATGGTGTTTAGATTTTAAACATGTTTAGGTCTAAACACGTTTAAAACCTAAACATATAGGTCAGTTAGGTGTCTCATCGACTACACATTTAGGAAATGAACACTTTTATTCTAACTACATAAACGTTTACGCTAAACATGTTTAGATGTTTAGAGTTGAAAAAGTTGAATAATAGGTGTTTAGATTTAAACATCAATATGTTTAGATACTTGGATGTTGAATCCACACCAGGTAGCAGCACTACCTTTGAATGGACTATCTGCACATAGTTATAATCAATTGTTGTGTCAAATGTCCCCAAATCCCATGTTTATCATGGTTTCATTTCATAGAATGTCATGTGAATAGAAAGGGCAATAGAAAATTGACTAGATGCACCTTATGCCACCATCATTAGCATAAAATAATCAATAAGCTCCATGCCTGACACCTATTTGATGTTATTCTGGAATAGATAAGGCAATGTCCTTCCTGCCAAGCTGTTGTACTTTCTCAAGTCTCTCATTTTAATGCAGTGTGTAATACATGTACACATATATAGCTGTGGCTGACATCTTTGAAGACTTTGACAAGTAAATACCTGCTGATGCCCCCCCCAGTAAATGAGAAAACAAACAAAATATCTCTCTATTTTTAAGGCATACATGTCTGCAAACCTTAACTCTCCATCAAATCATTTAATCATCTAAACACAAAAATTCATAAACACCTAAACACAAAAATTCATGGATATCTAAACACAAAGTTTTAACCTAAACACCTACATTTCTAAACACTTGAGCTAAGCACATTGTTTGGCTAAACATGTTTAGGAAATTAATGTGCTTACAAAAACGTTGCAAGAATATGTTTAGAATTGTGTTTAGGATCTAAACACCATTTTTGCAGTGATAGGATTAGAGTGGTTAATCCCAGAGGGTATCATGAGACTAGGATCGCGGTGTCCTGGCAGACTGAGTGATTATAAGGAGGGAGCCAGACTGGGTAATAATAGGGAGGGAGGCAAACTGGGTGATAATAGGGAGGGAGGCAGACTGGATAATAATAGGAAGGGAGGCAGACTGAGTGATTATAAGGAGGGAGCCAGACCGGGTAATAATAGGGAGGGAGGCAAACTGGGTGATAATAGGGAGGGAGGCAGCAGACTGGATAATAATAGGAAGGGAGGCAGACTGGGTGATTATAAGGAGGGAGCCAGACTGGGTAATAATAGGGAGGGAGGCAAACTGGGTGATAATAGGGAGGGAGGCAGACTGGATAATAATAGGAAGGGAGGCAGACTGAGTGATTATAAGGAGGGAGCCAGACTGGGTAATAATAGGGAGGGAGGCAAATTGGGCGATAATAGGGAGGGAGGCAGACTGGATAATAATAGGAAGGGAGGCAGACTGGGTGATTATAAGGAGGGAGCCAGACTGGGTAATAATAGGGAGGGAGGCAAATTGGGTGATAATAGGGAGGGAGGCAGACTGGATAATAATAGGAAGGGAGGCAGACTGGGTGATTATAAGGAGGGAGCCAGACTGGGTAATAATAGGGAGGGAGGCAGACTGGATAATAATAGGGAAGGAGCCTGACTGAGTGATAAATAGATGAGATCTTATATTCATCAATAAATGCTTCTCTGTCAAGAAATAAAGGCTAAACAACACTACTTTTTTAGCCTCACATATGAATTCAGCCATGATCATATCACCAGGGAAGCACTCATATGGCTAAACCAGACTTGATGAGGAAAGGAGACTAGGTGATGAAAAAGAAGCAGGCAGTCTTGGTGATTATAGAGAGGTAGGTAGATTGGGTGATAAAAGGGAAGTAGGTAGACTGTGTGATAATAGGGAAGCAGATAGATTGTGTGATAATTGGGAAGTAGATAGACTGTGTGATAATTGGGAGGTGGGTAGACTGGGTGATAATAGGGAAGTACGTAGACTGTGTGATAATAGGGAAGTAGATAGACTGTGTGATAATTGGGAAGTAGATAGACTGTGTGATAATTGGGAAGTAGATAGACTGTGTGATAATTGGGAGTTGGGTAGATTGGGTGATAAAAGGGAAGTAGGTAGACTGTGTGATAATAGGGAAGTAGATAGACTGTGTGATAATTGGGAAGTAGATAGACTGTGTGATAATTGGGAAGTAGACAGACTGTGTGATAATTGGGAGGTGGGTAGATTGGGTGATAAAAGGGAAGTAGGTAGACTGTGTGATAATAGGGAAGTAGATAGACTGTGTGATAATTGGGAAGTAGATAGACTTGTGATAATTGGGAGGTGGGTAGACTGGGTGATAATAGGGAAGTAGGTAGACTGTGTGATAATAGGGAGGTAGGTAGACTGGGTGATAATAGGGAAATAGGTAGATTATGTGATAAAAGGGAGGTAGGAAGACTGGACAATAATAGGGAGGTAGGTAGACTGGGTGATAATAGGGAGGATTTGTCTGCAGTGCTTATTTGAGACCAGTGCTTTCTCAAAGACCAGCAGGCTTCTACCGTAGGTAGACAGTTATGATAGGTAGTTAGTTAGTGTGGATGATGATGGTTATTTGAGCAGACTAGGTGATGATAGGAAGCGAAGTTGACTGGGTGATAATGGGGGTCCTAGGGCACAGTGACCCCAGCGCTGTTATTGAGGACCCTGGAGGAGCAGCTTAGGACAGCTCGCTTAGTGCCGCCCAGCAGCTGTCAACGAGGGCCTCTGGGGGAGGAGCAGCTCATTGGTTGAAACATGATGACTCTATGTCTGAGCCACTATAGACCTTTGCAGCAAGAAATGCTGACTCTAACAGATAAAGCTCAGCTTAGCCCAATGCTAACATGCCTGATGGTTGTTATGATGCATGAATGCAGCCCTGGCTGGTTACTCACCAGGGCTACATCCATTAATCACGCCTTACATGCAGACTTGCAAGCTTTTCGAAGGTGTATTACAATGCATCAGCATCCCTTAAAAGGTTAACACTTTAAGAGCTGCTAATGCAAGGTAGCTTCCAAGCATTTGATTGCTTCACCATGCTGTCCCCCAGGGACATATACCGTAACCTCCCTCACCTGCGCATCGGCTGGACGCTGACTTAGAATATGCTATAAGCCACATTGATGAGCTAGTTTAATACCGTTTAGATACCCACCCTATTACATGCATCTGGTTTGCATCAAAGCTGTGGTTTATAAATACAAGGGAATTTACAGTATACCCGATATTAATCTTATCAGGAAAAGACAAGCCGGGGAAACAGAGCAGCATTCTGCCACTTTGCTGACAGTGAGCTGCATGTATACATGTGGGTGAGCTGCTCATCTGCCACCCCTGAGCTGCTCCCTCACCTGCTGCACAGGCTGGGAAGCCATATCCCTAACTGCTCCAACTGCTGTTATTTCATTTCTGCATCAAAGCCATTGGTTGTCTCAATGCACAAATGAAGTGCCCGAGAGCAGATGATAAAGTGCCACAGGTAAGATTTGTAAGTGTTGGACAGCAGACTTGTAAGTGTCAGAGAGACCAATTTGTATGATTGATCAATACGTTTTCTGTTTCCAGGGGTTAAGGGGTACCCTAGCCCTGTCTAAAACACCATGGATCACTGCAGTTAAAAGCACCAGGTGATCAATCTATCTGATCAAAGTTAAAACGTGCCCAATTATCATTATTTTTCTTCATAAAAAAACAGTTTTTACTGTGATTAGAGCAATTGATCCCTATATGACCTTTCTCTCACTATATACTGCCCCTGAAGGATTAGATTAGCTGGGATATGTTTGTCTTATGTAAGAGTTGCTCAGAGATGCTCACAGTAACACAGGGGAGTAAGGCACCCCTCTGTAGGCCTCTATTGTACACTGAACCTGTGAAACCCGATCAGCATGAACTGACCACTCCCACATGGCTCGAGTCATACCCCTGGGGATGTATATATAGCTATGCAGGCGGCCTGTGGGGGAATTAGCTACTGATTAGTAGCCTTAGTACACAGCACAGCTTATAAATTCACAATTAGTCAGGTCTATATTTATAGCTCAGCCTAATCTAGGAAGAGTGTAATTAAGACATCAATAATTCCCAAAGATCTTGAATGGAGAGACTTGACCCACAACCCATAAGGAAAAATCCACTCAAAGCCAAATAAATGGATGGTTGGTCTTGGGGATATCACCATGAAAGCAAATGTTGTGAGAGACAAGATCCATATAGATGGATGTACCCGGAGTGACTAGGAATGTGCATGCCGAAGGACCGAGCCCATTACCTGTGAGATGTAACAGTTTATCACAAAGTGAATGAGGGTGAATGATTGCAAGGTATTGCAGAGACATTAACCCTTTAAGTCAGTGTATCGACTTCTTAGGGCTGGCATGTCTGATGGTTGGATGTAGCGCTGGCAAGCTACTCACTAGGGTTTGATAGCTTTGATACATTAGTGGTCCCTAACTGGTTAACCAATCAAAATTACCAACCGGTTTGCCTGGCCCTGCCACATGTGAGCACATGGGCCCAGTTCCGGAGAGCATTTGCCAAATATAAAATTTACAATGTGCAAATTAGGGGGAAGTTTGTGAGTGACGACCGGACGTAATGTTACACCACGAAAGTGACAAACGACACCCCATATTTCCTGTCAATTATCTACCTGACAATTGACACACCCATAAAAGATACTTCCCTGAATCCCCCCTATGTAGCACCGACTCGGGGTGGGCTAGTTCCCCAGCTTATCACATGCACGGTGACATCAGAGAAATCCAGGCCTGGAGGCCATTTCTTAACACACTACGACTGCTCACCTTCAAGTCGTAGTGGGGTCCCTTAATTTAGTGACATTACAGCCCAATAGTATTGGTCATGTAACACCTGCAGCACTACGACTGCCCTACCAAATGCTATGTAATATCTACATAACTGCTGATGGTACAGAGCAGTCGTAGGTCACTACCTACGATTGCTGACACTAAGTATTGGGGTCTCAAATCTTAGTGACTGTGTGCAGTCGTAGTGCCTTAAGAAATGGCCTCCAGATCTCACACCAGACCTTCCCTGGCATATCATACAGTTTGGAAATATGGTTCCTATATGAATATCATGAGAAGTTCCGAGTTTGGAACTGTCATGGCCATGCACATGTTTCATCCCGAATGCTGACTATAAATGTTAGTGTGAGTGCCAAATTGGAAAATCTCTCATGCACAATTTCAAAGGACAAACCCAGTTCATAGCTGGTGGCCTGATTAATTGTGCAGGGTTTTGAATAAGGGCTAGTATTGAATAAGTGCTCGAGGAAAAGTGGTTTCAATTTCAAAATTTATAAAACGAGAAATGTCCTGAATAAGTGCCGGTCTTAAATAAGCACCAATATTGTATAAGCACCAGCGATTAAGTAATACTTGAATCTATATATGGGCTGGACGCATAAAATGGCCATTTATATTTAGGTACTTGCTGTACAGGTGGTCTAAAAGTCAGAGTAGTTTGGAATCACTAGAATGTCGATAGAGGCTGTTAGGTACAGAATTACATGAACCTAATGGGTAAGGTGAAGTTTAATTTCAGGTTTACCCAGCTGAGCCGGTTAGCAGGTAGTTCCAAAGCAAGTCTAAAAAATTAAAGCCCATTTATAAGTCAACCAGGGGTAGAGTTTGAAAGAATTGTGTAAGCTAGATTTGGGTCATTTTAAATGGTCTTCTCTAAACTCTTTTGTACAACCCTGTCTTAAGCTTGGGAGCCATTTTGGAATGTTTTAAATTGTAATACCGCTACAGGACTTTGGTCCTTTAGTCGTAACCTATCCGCACTACAAAGTACAGGCATATTTTTGACAGTATGTCATCAGAACACACCATGCAGCCCCAGAAAAGCTGGGGCTGGGGCTTGATTTTGACTAGTTTTGTTCTTCTATAGGGTACAGCGGCATTTACAGCTGAAAATGGTATTAGATGCCATTACTATTTGAGGGGTCTAATCATACCATCTTGAGAAATGCCTTCCATGAGCTATCTCCATATATAAGGAGCCCGTTAAAGTGCGGGCATCATGCTTTATTCACTTTATATGCCAGTCTTGAATGATTTTAGGAGTACACATCCCCGACCGCATACATCCGGCGTATCCCTTTTTCATGTTGTTTTCATGTTAATACCCTTGGGTGCTGAGTGCCGTCTGGTCTCGTAACAGGTTGACATTTGGCTTTATTGCTCTTAATGGCCTGGCCTTAGGTTGGTAGCATTTAGTACTTTAGTCCTGTACAGCCTGATTGAGTTTTAGGGGGTGTTCATTATTTGGTCAAAAATCATAGAAAGTGTGCATATGGGGCCTCACATGTCATTCGCCCAGACATGTGCCCAGAATCATGAAAAATAATTCTTATAAGTATGCTTCTTTTATGATAGCAAGGACACATCTGACATAAATGATAATGTGATTTTCTTAATCTACAGGTCAAAATAGTCTGGACCTGAGATTTTCATGGAGGTATGATGATTGTTTCTGTAGGAAATGAAGCCCCCAACATGGCTTGTAACTTAGGCCCCTAAATGTCATTCGCCCAGACACAATTTCGCCCAGACAATTTTGGGCCCATTTTACCCCCTGGAGCCCAAAATATTCATATGGGACCATCAAAACCCATATGTAACACAAAGATCTCATCCAGCCTGACACTTTGAGCCAAAAAAATAGAGGGGGAAACTAAAATTCGAAGAGTAGGGGCTGGAATACCTCCAAATTCGTCATATGCAAACCTTCTATGATTTTCGACCATTTATCAACAGGGAGACCGGTGAGGGGGGTATACAAATATTTTGACCCCTCCTAAAGGGGGGGCTGTAAATCATTTTCACCTTTCTTGAGGGGGGGAAGGAAGAAATGTTACCTCTTGTTTTTAGTGTAAAAGCCACACACTTATATTTAGTTCAAAGAGGGGTGAAACATTTCCATGCCTATGGTGCAGGGGCTCAAACAAATTTGAATACCCTCGAGGGTGTGTCGTAGAAACTTTGTGTGCATTTATGTCAGAACTCATTGGCCCCCTGTTAATAGATAAAGACCCCTTCCTTAATTCACCACGTACATTGACAGTCATGATGCATTAATGCATCATGTGATTCGGCAGTCATGGTGCATTAATGCATCATGTGCCGTGGCAGTCATGGTGCATTAATGCATCATGTGCCGTGGCAGTCATGGTGCATTAATGCATCATGTGCCGTGGCAGTCATGGTGCATTAATGCATCATGTGCCGTGGCTGTCATGATGCATTAATGCATCATGTGCCGTGGCTGTCATGATGCATTAATGCATCTGGTGGGTCTACTTACCAGGGCTTCACTCCCGCTGTCACCAAAAGGGTAACACCGAGAAAGATTTCCGTCTTAGATAATAATGATGTGTGTTATTGTAGTACTTTAACCCGTCAAGGGCCGCTGATGCATTAGTGCATCATGCCCATTGGTTGTCATGATGCACCAATGAAGTACTGGCAAGACTGCTCACCAGCACTTCATTGGAGCATCATTTAGACCCTGCGTGGTTGATATACAAATTCCCGGAGGGTTCGCATGATGCACCAGCTCGCCAGCACTTCACTGGTGCATCATGACGACTAATGGGCATGATGCATTAATGCATCAGCACCATTTAAGTGGTTAAGCCATCAAGGCTGCTAATGCAGGGTGCATTGTTTGACTGCCCTCAAGGTAGTGAATGAACTGCTGGTTTATCATGCCGACTCTTCGGGACTCTTCAACCTTATAAGGTCAGCATGATGTATGAATGCAGCCTAGGGCTGCATTGTAGAGGGTGCAATGAAATAGGTTGTCTCTCAATTGCCTACTGGGTAGCTTTTCTTAACATGGTAAGAATAGACACATCCACTATGATTTGAAAGCCTCTAAACTAGAGCGGGTGATCATAGCTAATGCAATAAGACTGCTCTGTTTGGTAAGAAGGCCATTTCTTAAGCTACTATGACTGCATACAACCACCACAATTTGACAACCTAAAAGTTAGTGCAGTGATCATAGATAATACCCTCCGACTGCTCGGTAACTCTTATGTAACAATCACTTAAAGATTGGTAGGGCAGTCGTAGTGCCTCAGGTGCTACATGACCAATACTATTGGGCTGTATTGTCATTAAAGTCAGGGTCCCCGCTGTGATTTAAAAGTGAGCAGTCATAGCCTGTTACGAAATGGCCTCAAGCACTCAATGTAGTAATTACAGATGTTTTAGTAGGGCAGTCACACCAGTGCAATCATTACTGACCAATATATATGTGGGGCCGTCATGATATAAGAGTAAGGGGTCTAGGCATATATTCCATTTTGAGATATATCTCCCAGATGCTGTGATTTGCCCATATATGGTGGTTAGACTAATAGCAAGGCTGCTTATAGAAGCTCAGCACAGATCTAAAACAAATGTCAGAATAAATACATCTGTATATAAATCAGGGAGAAGCATGTCAGTCACGGCGAGGTGTAATGTCATACCAGGAGAGGCGCAAACACCACACTGTGTTTGGTGATACACCTGGTGAGCGCCACACCCAGATTTAATACAGCAACCTCAGTGCCAGAGTCTCTAATTCCAGCACTTCCATCTTAGGCGGTAGATCTAAACCTTGTACGCATTTCCAACAATCATTTTGTATCAAATTCAGTTCTCTCAATCTATATTTGTCTGTCAAGCGGGCTATGTCTCTGTCTGTCTGTTTGTCTCTCCCTATCTCGCCTCTTTTCTTTATTATCTCGTTTTTTTCTTCAGGATCACCATTTCCCTCATTAACCATCCAATGATTTTCTTACCTGCCATTATCCTCTGCCCACATTGCCCTTTTCCTTTTCCTAATTTCCAATCTTTATCTCTCTCACCTTTTTATTTACCAGCCCCTCCCCTACAAATCCTCCCCTGGCCAACACTCCCTCCCCATCACCTGTTGAGATGTATCTATCCTCCCAATATCATTTATCTGCCTTGCACTGTTCATTTAGCCTGTTGTCCTCCCAGCAGTCAGTCCATGTAGTGTCCTGTTCCCCTGTCTGGTTATACCTAAAGCAGTCTGCCTGCGGTGTGCATGCAGCTTGCAGCTCCTGCAGCTCCCCGGCTGGAGGCGTTGCATGCCGCATAAGGAGCTGCTCAGTGCACGGTGTGCGGCGGGAGTAGTCTGCTCACCACTGCTCACAGCATGGAGGTGGTGGTAGCAGTTGGACCTGACTCATCTCCTGCTGTACCTACTAACCACCATCAGCACCTGGAGGTGCATTAACACCTGACATCTCCATTCCTCCACACTCACCATCGACTCCACTTTTATCATCAACACTATGGATTTACGCTTATCCACAATGCCTGGATATACCCAACAACTCTATGTACTACTACTTCCCCTACCCCCTCCCAGACTCCTGCACCAACAACAGCAGCAACAACCCCTACTGCTAACACCTTAGTGATAGTAGTTTATACCACTGGAGGATCCCTGCTATAAGGAGCCTGCAGCTTGATGGCTGATGAGGCTTTGGTGGTCTCCGGGCAGGATGCTTCACAGGAGGCTCAGGAGGAGCCTGCGGTGGGGCAGGAGGAGGAGGCGGAGAAGGGGGTGGAACGGGATGGGACGGGATGGGAGCGCTCTACGTCAGCCGCCTCCAGGGTCCGCCTTGTAAACGGGGACAGCTGGAAGGGCAGGAGGCTCGCCTTTCGGAACTTACCGGAGGTAGGTGTATGGCGCTCAGCTGGCTGCTGGCACTTTGATACTACTGATGTAACACGTCTGGATTTTATGTGGAAAACCACCGAAGGTCACTCATGCTATGTATATATGGCCTCGAGCACCATTTAGTGGACAAAGAGATAAATACTGATGCAAGGCAATGTTTGTTGACATTTCACCAAAAAAAAATGAACAAAGTCTCTTTGGTATTAGTTACCAACTGCTAAAATACAATTTTGATCCTCTAGAAAGCTACACTCTTTTTACCCCTCCCCTAGGAACCCTGAATAGTCTCCTGTTTAGGACTCCCTGTAAGTTTGACTGTTTTTTGATGAAAGTATTTTCCTTTTCCCCTATATAATGATTACCTATAGCTATGTTCTCTCCCTTATATAGACTTGTTCACAACTGTAGCCCTCTAGGGTCTGTACAGAAGATATGGATAGAAATTTCCTTCATTTATACTGGGAGAATACATATTATTGTTCATTATCAAAAACTAAACTGAGTACTACCCCAGGGCCCCTTGGTAAAGAGCCTTATGTGATTAGTCATATTGTGCAGTAGGCCACCAGATGCAAAGGGACATAGCACAGATGAGCATTTTATCTTAACCTTTTAAAGGCCGCTAATGCATCAGTGCATCGTGCCGATTGGTTGTCATGATGCACAAATGAAGTGCAAAACTCATCAACAGTCCATTGTAGCACCATACAGACCTTCAGGGCGCACATCTAACCTGTAGGGCCACCATGATGTACATGGGCGTGGAAAGCAGGGGGGTGGGGGGACATGTCCCCCCACCCCACTTTTGGCCAACTCCTCAAAATGTCAAAATTAAAAGGTCAAGTAAAGGGAGGTCAAAAATTGCAACAATAAAAAACCCTGGTCCTACCCACTCTGAAACTGCTTCCCATGTCCCTGAATGTATGAATGTTGTCCTTGCGAGTAACTCACCATTCATGCATCACGAAGTCAACTGGACATGATGCATTAATGCATTCGTGTGAACATCCACCACATGTAATAGGCACTTTGGGGGATTCAACAAATGATGTATTTGGCCCTTTTTGCCTTCTTGTAGGTAGAGTAAAATATTTAAAGAACCATTCTAGTCCTATTTGATAGAAAACATCTGGAGCTTCAAGAGAAATGCAAATTTGGATATATTGGCCAATCACCAAAAATGGCATTTTTTTCACCTTTTCCTCTATGTTAAAGGTCATGTATTACATTATAAATCACTTCTAGAACACCCTAAACTATTTTTTCCATAAGGGGTACCTTCTAGCTAATATTTCAATGTCGTTTGGAGTTGAACGATCTCATAAATTTTCTGCGGGAAGGCATACTATGAAAAATGACAGGTTTTCTACCCACCAGGCATATAATAAAAGTAGATTAGCTAGCCTGCTAAAATACTACCTACATTCTTATAAATAGCCACCATGAAAGGGGTCCCTATAGGGGTCTAAAGGGCAGAAAATTGGCGCTACCTCAGAAGCCAACATCACCACAGCCATCTATGTAATTTTCAATTCTGAAAGTGTGACCGATGCCCAACGGACATTTTCGTCCATTATTCACAAACTACTGCTAATTTCTTTAATTATTCCAACCAAACAAGGATAGAGAGTGCATCTGCTCATGATGAAAGTGAAATAATGAAGAAAGATTTCCCCGGCTGGCTGTAAGGGTTTTTTTTCCGTCGCTTTAGCGTCGGTCACACTTTCGTGCCAAAACCAGGATGGGAAAGGAAAGTGACTTCTGGTTGCCCCGGTGGAAATGGCCCACATCCTGGTCACTATGTAAACAACTCAGAGGACCCCAAGCAGTGAAATAGACCAGTTCCAAGCAGTTCTACCTGCAAATTTTGGCCAAATTCTGTCAGAAAGGTGAGGAAATATGATGAAATTCTCCTGAAATGTTGTAGAAGTGTGTGGGGGTCAGTAAAATCCTTTTTGTTTACCGAAACAATGTATTTTGGATGCTAGGGGGTAAAAAATACTGGGTAGTAAAGTTTCCAAGCTGGTACAAGCATTGGCTTGCCTGTCGTGAGCAAAACACCGCGTCCCAGTCCTTCTCCCCGAGCTTTGAGCACCAAACACACTTTTCTTGGAATGCCAGAATCGTTCAAAATTGTTGAAAAAAAGTGAAAAATTCACTGTAAAAACAGGTTGCAGGTTTAAATTAGGTTCTGTAATATCTTTTAGAATGCTTTTGGATCCCTTTCAGCCAATTTGAGGTGAACCCCGGCCCATGGAAATTTCCATGGGTTTTCCCATGTTACAATCCTATACAGACCTCCCCCCAGTATTTCATTCTATTTAGGTTATGTTTGAATGGACAAACTTGCCTCAGTGTAGGCCTAAAGGTATTTCTGCTAGCAATTGTGATCGACGCTGAAGCAACCAAAGTACCACCCCTTACAGCCAGCCTGTGAAATCTTTCTTCATTATTTCACTTTTTTTGACTATTATCTAACCTGCTGAGCATAATTTTGCACCATTGGAATTTCCCTTCCCTTCTTTAAGACCCATTTTTAAAGCGCCATTTCTTGCTCTAAAAGGTGTATATAAAGTATATTTCCACCCCATACAGGCCATTCATATTTACCCATAAGATGGCCCTTTGATGCCCCTAACTAATAGAAGTACCAATGAAAAAATTCTGAATGCTTTTTTTCAATCAAATATTATGGATGTTGACGGGGTGTTTGATCATTATTTATCTCCGTGATGGCTGTGTGTTCTGATATTTGTTCCATTACCCATAGGCTCTAACTAGATGCACCATAATTTGCGTTTTCTGTCATTTCCTGTTAATTTCTTTACATTTGTAGTATTGTACCAAAACATCGGAAGTGTGTGAAAATAATGTGAAATATTATTTGTGAAGCCATGCTATGGACCCATATGGGCCTAAACTGTGTATTGTTATGCTGTAATTAATAGAGGAAGGTGTTTTATGTCTTAGAATGTAACATGGATTTAATCCATTGAGTTTTAGTGGGTCTATTGTGGACTATTGTGGAAGATGTTGACACACCTCTTTAGTGTCGGTCACATTTTCAGGGGTATCCGAGGATTCAGTGAAGGCAGTCCTAAGCTGGTGAAGTCACTTATAGATGGCTAATAGACATACTAATAGACATACTGTATATAAAGCAGAGTGATTTTCAAGAGCATATGATCACTTTTTATGAACTGAGAGTAAAGTTAAAATTGTAGACTGATTTTTCACCAGATTTTCACCTTGCACTATGTAACACAAAACCCGTTATTCCAAAAGCTTTGATCCCTCATTTTGAATTTTGGATACACTTATACTAATGCATTGTACTATTATGGAGACAGAATTTGGTGCCAATCTAAGCTTTACTTAGTATAGTTTTCATGTTATATCTAAAAATGTGACCGACGCTAAGGCGCATTAGAAGGTTTTACGGCGCAAGCTATAAAACTGAACCCCTGGGAGTTGGATCCTTAAATAAACCTTTTCCCTAAGTCAAGATAGAGGGCTTTCAATAAAATATAGTGTTATTAAGTAATATTGAGTTTGTGAATTCAATGGTCCTGAGCCCAATATGCATTAAAAAGTGAAATTGCCCACTTTTGGTCAAGGCACAGGTAAATATGACCAGAAGGATTTTTCTTGCATGTTAAATAGAGCTTGAGTAGGTGCCCTCTAAGGAAGTCATGTTCTGCATCACCATTTAACTTCCACTCTTCATATTATTCTGGAAAGGCAACCTGTCCTAATCAAAAATAGTTTATGCTGCACTATGAGGTACCTACTTTTGTTACCCGCTCTTTCAGGTGCTGTTGTTTTGACCACTTGTGTGCAATACAAAAAAGGTTAGGACTACAAAGAGAGACTGTTGCAGGTGAGGCAACAACCTCCAATTGTAGGGCATTGCCTATGCAAAACCTCTTTGATCTGGAGCATTTTAAATGTTGCAGGCCCCAAGCCACATAAGTCTATCATGAAGTGTCTTCCTGGGGCCTATTTCAATAAAGCTAACATCAAATAAACCTAAGGTTTAACACCTAGTGTGAGCATCATATCTTGCATTCAACAGCATGAATGATGCCTGAGCTTCTATATGTAGCTCTTGTAGGAAAAATCCAGGAGGCCATGTGTGTGCAGCTATGGCAGTTCCCATCTTGTAGAATACATAAATACAAAGACAGAACTTTGCATATATAGTGCTGGGTGATCTGTATATATGTACCCCTCAACTCGTCTCATGACATTTTAACCTGTCAGTCCTGGCAAATTGTAGAACTTTGTGACTCTAGGTGTCCGCCTGACCCAGGGTACATTTACCCAAACAAAATCTACCATTGTGACATACAACTCGCATGACATGTTAAGGTCATTTTCCATTGTTCACTCTGTAGGCCACAGTGGATTCTTCCATTGTTAAACAGAGAGGGAGCCTACACCAGCGAAAGCTTAGGCTAAGGTTGTCAGCCCTATCTGTTAAAGGCAGTGGTATGGTAGGCCTATTCTACCATAGAGTGACCAAATCTAAAAGGCATTTCTGAAGGTGGAACGATTTGACCCTTTAAAACCATGGAGGATCCTTCACTCAAATGCCACTACTAGTGGTCACTGGTACGACTGCCTACCAAATCACATGAAATAATACATTGATCACTGATCATACAGAGCAGTTTTAGTGCATTATGTACAATCATCCACTCTACTTTTAAGGGTTTCAAATTGTGGTGGCTGTGTCTAGCTCTAACATGTTGAGAAATGCTTTCCAGTGTAAACCTCAGCATGATAGACCTGCTCATCACACACAACAACCAACATGAGTTACCAGCATCTGTGAGTTATAGCGTGTGGCCATTGTTACCGTAGTAGCTTGGACAATGTAGATACTTAGCGAAATGCCATTTGCAAATGTATTACCTTTCTTTTTTTGCTGAAGTTGGTATTCCATTGTGTGCATGGACATACAGTCTGTGTCTATTGTCCATGTTTCTGCCTGCCCCGAACACAATGGCTGTCATTCGCTGCAGGAAACAAGTCCTTATTTGGTACTGGATATGTATGTGGGCTGTTAGGTAGGGCTGCGGCTTATTTTGTTATTACTGACGATGTGAATATTCATATAGGTAGTGAAGACTGCTCGTAAGGAATTCTTTGGTGCATCATGCCAATCGTCTGGGTGTGTATCAACCCCACACAGCAGTCATGATGCATGAATGTATGCCTGCCAAGTTACTCGCCAGGGCTGCATTCATGCGTCATGGCAACCAATGGGCATGATGTGTAGATATCAGCCGGGATATGGCATTTAATGGTTTTAATCAATGTGCTGGAATTACAAGGTTAATGGTTTCAGTAGTCAGTTTATATTGAGCAGGAATCGATCAAATTGCTGCATTTATTGAATTAACTCATCTTGTTTAAAGTGCACAGCAGACAATGATTTGCTTTCCCTTTGGACGCCCAAACTACAAATTGAACCAGAAGTCGTTATGGATCAATGCAGATAGAAGGGGTAACTCTTCAGAGAAGTTGTTTCTCAAGGTTAACCTAATAAGAACGCAATCATTCAGTAGCAGTCCTGCCACCAAATACATATTATTCGAATAATGGTATAAGTTGTTTTTGCATATAAATTTGTGGAAGTTACAAGCAAAGTTATGAGCATTCCACCCAAATTAACCCAAGTACATCTTTATTCATGCAAAGCCCATTCTCGCTGCATCTAGAAGTCACGAGAATATGTTGAGAAGGACATCATGAGTTAATTTATCGCCATTTTGAAAGAAATGCCCTCAAGACTATCAGAGCTATGTTGAAAAAAAGTGGAGTTGTACACATCTGTAGGCCTACGACACCCTTGATTCAGCTCTGTCTATAGGGTCACCCAATAGGGAAATAACCTCAGGAGTCATGCATATACCCTGTTATTACATGATTTCTCAGATTTTGGGTGCCTTTTCTGGATATTCCCGTTCTGATACCTGTCCATAATGCATGTCATGATTCATGCATCATGACCTTTGTCAGGTGTGTTGTTATCCATGGATAACAGGCACACCTTACATGTCATATGTCATATGTTAAACCTACGAAAATTCTATAGCTAAGGGCAGGGGTCAAACCCATACCCTCCTGCTCGGAAGGCCATATCCCCATGCACTGCGCCACAGGGACTGACAAGAAAGAGTTTGTTTTTACCTGTACATATACAATGCCATAAGTTCTACCTGGTTAGGGGAGGTCACTTACTTATTACTAGTATACATACAATGTGTGAAAATATACTGCACTCTGGGCTGTGACCCCCCTCCCTACCTCTGTGTCCGCTATGGTAGGCGCCGACAGGCTGCGGTACTGTGCACGACTGGCCTGGTTATGAGTCAAGGTGCTGGACGCGTTCACATTACCACCATGCACCGTGGCCACATGGTTAGGATGTAGCGCCATTGGTTTGGCACAGGCGTTCGTGTCCTGGCCTGGTTCATATTTTTCACAGTGCAAGCTGTCAAAACTTGCATTTACTCACACTATGCCAGGCTTCGAGTCCCATGGGGAAGTAAACAATTTTTTTTTCAAATTATATTTATTGATATTTTATTGATTATTTATTGATTATTTGTACAATACCTCATCTATTAGGTGTGGCTTGAACCCATGCTGCACATTTTGGTATCTACGCCTGGTCTCAGAGTGCACTAAAATGTCAGAAATCCACCCTCATATGTGTCCCTGCAATTCCTAGTGTGAGGTGCACCATATCTATCTAAGGTGTGAGGGATATGCAGCTTCTATATTCTAAGTATCTATCACAGGACCTTAATATTCCTGCGAATAATGTGCACCCTGCATATAAGGTGTGCCCAGAATTTGTGGATCTGTTGTAATCAATGGATTTTTAAAAGTTATGGGTAGCTAGCACCTCTTATGATAATCACTTAAACTACCTTATGATTTTAGTGGAAGTATTAGGTAGATTTTACCGAGAACATTGGCTGATCCTATAAAGCGCAGCATGCATCCATCCTACCGTGTAAGCCGTACCTTCTTGCTGAGTACAACCGCACATATACACCAGCTGGCCTGAGATTACCATGTGGGTTCAGGACATGAAGATTAATCTGTAAATGGTTATTGGATTTACTGCTACCCTCTGCGGAATTCCCTGGAACCATGGAAAACCATGTGTGCTATGTCATTGTGTGTATTGGGTACCTGAACACTGGAGAAGAAATATCTTTGAAATAATAATGAAATACTTGTCCCAAACTAACGCTTCATGGTACAATCTATACAGACTACAATACAATTACAGTGGTTCATTGTTCAGACTTAAGAGGATCCCTGGTTGATTCAACAGTTCTTTCTTAGGGTGTGGTTAGTAGAGCTTATGATCCACTTCTGGGAATGGTGATCTGTTTCTTGTCATCCATATGAAAATGCATGAAATATTCCAGCAGTGAATCCCCTCTAGCAACAGGGTCGAAGCAGTGTAAAAAAAGACATCCAACACGATTTGCAAAGACTTTTGATATTTGTGTCTGCTCTTGCACAGTTTATCAAAATTGATAGTTGCAGGTGGAAAAAGAGTAGTGGATCTCCCAATTAGACCCTTTCCATACTGCTAATACTGCAGTCCATGCATCGTACCGTACAGGTTTGGCAGTGGCAGATCCAATTTTGGAGTCCAAATAAAGCTAACAATAGAACAGCACTAACTAAACCCACCTTTGCAGTGAATGCACACAAGCTACAATTCATTTGCAGCTGGCTGTCAAAGTTTTGAGAAAAATATGATAATATGACTTTGGTCCAGGCAAACGACAACTTTATGGGCTGTCATATTCTAGTGTTGTGAGTCATAGGACAAACTTGCACCATTTAAACATTTCAACATGAAAACCCTGTGCAAGTGCTGACTGGTCAGTATGACAAGTAATGACATGCACACATAGAAAATATCTACCCCTCCCTCCTGCCCTTCCCTTTTCAGAATTTACCACTCTCTATCCAAAAGCTGAATACAACTGCACCAATTGCAATTCAGCCGAGTCTATAGGACTGTCCATCCCACTGGGGCATCTTACAGCCTATTTGGCGTCAGGTACAGACCAGGCGGTACAATGGACAGTAGTCTGAGTCTGTACCTTGGTGAACCATGCACCCTTGGGTACCTAAGGCACCAACACCTGTTAGATCCCCCCAATTGTGGTGGCCTAAAGACACTTATCGCTATTACCATTTAAATTATCCCACGTCTAAGCAGCGGTTATACACATACAAGGATATACTGTTGTCAGTCATTTCAGGAGGCCATTTCTTAACACACTACGACTGCTGTCCTTCAAGTCGTAGTGAGAAGCCTTGACTTAATGTCATTACAGTAGTATGCACTAGAGTAATCACTAATGTCTGCACCAGTACAACTAGAGCATCAAACCTTAAATAATTACTGCATACATTAACGTACTGCGACTGGCCCCTTTTGGTCATATCAAAATTGCCATTGGATTAGCACTGGAATCAACCATCTTAGTGATGTGTGCAATCATGTCATATTATGAAAACACCTCCTGATGCTCTGAACAGATGCAACCAATGTTAGACCGCACCTTATTATGCCAGAAGTTTAACCTATAGCACAGTATCATAGCTGCCGAAATATAAACCCTAGACCTTAGATGACGTGTGTTTTGAGCAGGGTGCTCTTGGTCAAGTCTATTGCCCAAAGGGTGCAGCCATTGCCTTTCCTGGTATTAATAAGTAGCACTGATACCAGATATCACGATGATCTGCTGATTGAAACCCAAGAATGTGTGAATAGTGAGTTGAGGACTTCATTTTGATACAATTCTAGCAAGGTAATTCAAATTCTACTGTCACCTGGTTATTTTGCTTAATAGAGTATGGTAACCTTAACAACACAGATTTTATCAATAAATAGTTACATGAAATAAATGCCAAGAAAAACTAAAATTATCCATCTATTTATTTAAGATAGCTCACTCGGGTTGACCTCGTTAGAGGTATCGCTCCAGTCATTAACAATACTCGTAAACCTTTGTCTATACAAAACAGGGACTTTCCTCCAGTGGGACGGGGTTAACCCGGAAGTACACAGAGTGATGACTCAGCACTTTATACGGCAGGTTGGTAGAGAGCGATCAGAGAGGGTGATCGATAACAGATGTGAGGTGTTATTTAGCTCCTATCACTACTCAACTACATACAGTGCCTCAAATGATGGTATATGAGACGCACCCATGTACCACATATGTCGAGCTGCTTATACGCCGCATGAGTGTATTAGCCATACCCCGGCTTTAGAATGGACTTTTAAAATTTAGTTATATCATGCTGGGGTTAGGAACCCTTAAGCAACCTCTGTAGATATATCTCTGTCTACCTGTCTGACTCCATTTACCTGTCTCTCTGCTTCTCTCTGTCGTCTCTCTCTCTCTCTCTCTCTCTCTCTCTCTCTCTGTGTCTGATAGCCTGCTGCCCTCTCGTATACATCTGATATACAATATATAGAGACACATCCAATCACACTGTCAGTACCTTAACAACAGGTGACCTTGAACATAGGGCTCTCACGTTACTTCCTTTCCTGTCTACCCCTCCCCACCCTCCACTGCCTACATCTAAAACTACAAAGGTAAAGTAAGGAGCTGGGATAGAATGACTCAGACCCTATCTAGACCAGGATGGGATTTCCACTGATTATACAACTAAATAGCTCTACATTTCGTGGTCACTAATGTTATGTTACGACTGTCCTACTGAACACTACACTGAGAAAATATTCTTACTCACATGAGTCTGTATCCACACTCAGGCAATGCCGCCAAAATGAGTATGATTTGAGACTCAGCTTGATCCGGAGGTGATACTCTGGTAGATCCTGAGGCTGATCCTTGGATGATACTCTGGCTCTGTCTGAGTATCATCCAAGTTTCAGGCTGGGTCTCAAATGAAACTCATTTTGGCGACATTGTTTGGGTCTGGATCCAGACTCAAGTGAGTAAGAATATTTTTTCAGTGTAAAATTATGTGCTGATTGTAAGGTTTTAAGTCATAGTGGCTGGGAGCAGTCATACCACGTTGAGAAATGCCCTCCACTATTTGATTCTTAAAAACAGATTACATAATAGTTTGGAGAGTTTATGTCACTATAATATTATTGTTTGCACAAACAGACATCACTTAAGATGCCTAAGGCCTGTGTTGCAATAGAATGATAACAATGCAATCTGACACCAGATTGTTGTCCTCTGCCCTTAGTCACAGGCTTTGCCTGCCTTCCTTCGGGGAGCTTAGCCATTGCCCTCTGACCTTGGGCTTCGTTACAAGGGTCAGATAAGCATAATTGGTTCTCGTTTACGTCACATTATTTTTCGCATGGAAAAGAATGTCTATTGATTGCATAGTGAGTGTACAAAATGATGAAATAGTCCCCTGTTTGTATGTGTGCATGTCTGATGGGGCATGACTATATAAGTCCAAATGTACAGTGGGTCTTGGTTATGTTGCAGTTACCGATACATGTGTGCACTGTGAAAATTGATGGCATCGAGACCCTTGTCCCAAAGGCAGTCCCAGTGTGGGGTCATGCCTGATGTCTAAGGCTTTGATTCAGCTAAATCTAGACACAGTGTCTAGACCATGGCACAAAAAGAGGAACCCAATATTAGTAAAGGACCTCTGATATCTACCTAAAAGTATCAAGGTGTCACTGCTACCAAAACATTTGTTTATCACAAGAATATGAGTGTTCAATAATCTGATAGTTATACATTCATAGAAGGATCTGGTGTATGATATGGAATGAAATTACACCTACTTCCAGACTGCAAGGAACAAATTTGGCCTGAGATGAGAGCCAGAAGTCGCTTATAAATGTGAGCATGCATGTGGCGCTATCAGGAACCCGTTCGGCCCTGATACATTGTCATACAGTAGTTATATTTAGCTGTATGGTGGATATCATATATGTGGATACACAAGGCAAAGGGACCTTCTCTTCTCCAATGTTGATCCACATATTGTGGATTCAGCAAGTTCTTCTGTACATGATTTGATTACATTACCTTTTGATTATGATAGTTTCCGCTAGATCTTCAGGTTTAAGTTGTGCTGCCCTTACATACACTATGTAGTCTTTCAATAGTCATAATATGCGAACTGGCAAACTATTAATTCTAATTTAATATTAAGGCTATTTGCATTCATCGACAAAGCAAGTCATCATTATGCAGCAAATTACAATCATCAAAGTGTTGCCTCATACAGGTACCTTCTAACTAAATGCAGAGGTAGACACTAACACTGGCCCGGAGGTCAACGGCCAGTAAATTTGTCTGGGGGGTTATTGCTTATTCCAGATTTGATTTCTTATTGCCCATTTTGCCAGTGAAATATTGTTATATATTAGACTACTGGCCCGGATGACCAAAGACCCAAAGTATCTACCCCTGAAATAGCATTAATTCATTGGCAGACTATGTATATGGCCGAGTGAAGGTTAACCTTCCCTAGAGCTATGAGCAAAAATATGCAGCATGACGCAATGGAGTGCTAGCAAGATTGCATCATTGGTGCATTATGCCAACCAACAGACATGATGCACTCCTGCATCAAACAGTGGTCCTTAAAGGGTCCAAAGGTTTAATGAAGATAAAAGGTGGGACACAGACGACATTTCACTCAGACCATCCTTACCTGCCCTTTTGTTGAGAGACAAACAGGAACCAGGGAAAACGGTGAGATGTGAGAAGGGCAGGGGACTAATGGAGAGATCAACCAGCCATTTACTCTTAACCTGGGGTCTATTTCAGAATGGACAAACATTTTTCCTCCATCTTGAGTCTTGAACGATCACAGATATTGTACATTGGTCATCAGATATGTATGATATGTAAATGTTAAAATGCATTGAAAAGTATCTTTAGCTGTTCATAACTGTAGTAGAAAGCAGACAGAGTTTCACAAGATTCCTGATATATATAGCCTCAAAGCAGGCTTTAGAATCCTTCTTTTAGGCTATTGAGTGAAGAAACATTCAGTTTGAAGTAATTCGAGTAGATCTCTGTCTTTATTTCAAGTTTTGCAAGCAAAAGAGCTCTCAAAAATCACTTTTGGTTGAAGATGTGTTTGATGATGCTGAAGTTGGCTACCAGCGGTTATCACTAATACCATTTTTACGCCCCCTCAGCCTGCAATGAGGAGGTGGGATCATTTCATTGGCTGACAATTAATCATGCCAAGTCATTAATGGCCTGTATTTAGAAGCGCTGAACGACATGCTGATTAATTTCAATTAGGCAATATCTTGGTCATCATTGCAGACTCATTCAAGATACATGACTTACTTTAAAGTAGATTTAGAAATTGCTATATCCTATGAGCACATGGCCCTTATTTAACTCTGGTGCATATATACATGCTATTACAATGTATTAGTTCCCTACCATTAATGTTGTCTTGCTGAGGTATACAGTCCATCAGTAGAGACCTTCTCTACTCAAGCTAACTTTAAAGTCTATTTACAAAATAGCCTAAGAAGACAACAATCATGGTTGGAGTTACAGGGGCATTGGAAATTCTATGCACTGGGCAACTTCTTATTATGTTGTTTGTCTACAGTGTTGTATCTCTGTTTTATTGCCATACCAACCACTAGTACCAGTGACCTTTAAATAGTTACTCCATTCCCTTTGCTATACACATTAACACTAATTATAGAACTATGTGATAAGAAATGGTGACTTCTTTGGAACAGCTAATTTGAATGTGTATTCACATTAGCACTAACTTGAATAAAGTCAAGATTAGTACTTCTTTGGATGAGAACTAGTGGCATTGTGGCATTAGAATCTCAGAATGCAGAGGGATGTTTTTAGGTGATTCTTAACTTGATATAGATCATTATGGAGCACTCACCTTCCATGTTACTGAGGCCAAGACAAGTCAATTTTAAAGTATATCTTAGGCAGATGATGTCTCTTTGATCTGATTATCTTCAAGGCATTACTCAAGATGGTTTGATTCGACCGTTTTAGATCGTAGTGGGATTCCCCACTTTATAAGGACAGTGCAGTAATACATCTAGGGGTCACAAATGGTAACACTGGTATGACTGTCCTATACTAAACTCTATACCTGCATAACTACGTTAAGGTCTGGTCATACAGAGCAGTCATTACCTCTGGTCACCCACCCTAATTCTTTTCTGTCAAATCTTAGTGACTGTGTGCAGGAGGCTGTTGCAAAAAGAATTGGATCAAATTCTTACTGTAGCTATTTGATCTTCTCATTCTTCGCTCTTCCCCACCCTGAAAATCGACTTCTCGAGAGAAATGATTCCTACTTCAGAATTAGACCCAAATGCTGAACCACTCCTATACCACTCCTCTGACCGATTCCCTTTTCGGAACAAACGAGGGAATCAATTCCCTGAGGTGAGTGAGTTCCGTTTTGGGAATAGCACATCCGACAGAACCAAATCCGAATCTTTTCGCAATGACCTCCAGTGGTGCCATTTTGCAAAATGCCAGTCCTACACTACTAATTGCACTATTTCAGGACTGAAACATGAAGCCTCCTCTGACATTGTTTGTACACCTTGCTGAAAGGGTTTTGGTGTCGCTTACAAGATCTTTAGTTAAGTACCTTTGCCCGATAAGGAATACAGTCCTAAGTGCATTATGCCCATAGGTTTTCATGGTGCAGCAATGAAGTGCAATGATGATGAACTTTTGAAGACCGACACGCCTTATATGTTCTAACGGTACGGGGCTGGATGACATTGGCTGGCCTTATTTTCAGTTCAATAAGGTCATGAGGTCATGGCATCACACACTGTTCCCTGACCATACCCTACAGACACTACTAGAGCTGCTCCACTCACACTGTGCCGTCAAACGGCAGTCAGTTTGGTCATTAGTTTGTCAGTTTATTTTCTTTATATACAAACAGGAGGAAAAATCAAGGTGCCTCGCCATGGTCGCCTGGGGCTTGAAGCAGGCCGGTGACGAAATCAATGACGCCTGCTTCAAGGCAGTTATAAAATGTTCATATGGGAAGGAAAGTCTGCTTACCAGCACTACGTTAATGCATCTTGCCAATCCTCTGGTTGTGTATCAGTAATTTATTTCATGCGAATAACAATGTCCCATAGAGATAGCATTAAGGGGCCATACGCCACACCCCCAGTGGCATAACATGTCTCAATCCACACTGCTGGTCGTGTGACACATTTAGATGTTAAATTATGTGAATTTAAGCATTTTAAATTGAAACAACATGGAATAAATACAGAACTAATCTCCCAGTCATACATTATGGCCTACCCACCTCTCGTGGGGCTGTCTCCACCATGGGCTTAGCCCTCGGGGTAGACACCCCTCGCGGGATAGATTGGTCACAATGTATGCCATGGTCGATTAGTTCTGTGTATGTATGTTGAACATAATATGTGAATGTAGCCCTAGCAAGTTACTTGCCAGGAGGCCATTTCTTAACAGGCTACGACTGCCCACTTTCAAGTCTTAGTGGGAAGCCCTAACTTAGTGACAACACAGCCCAATAGTAATGGTCATATAGTACCTGCAGCACTACGACAGCCCTACCAAAAGCTATGTGATTGCTACATAAGGCTTGATTGTACAGAGCAGTCGTAGGGGCTTACCTACAATCACTGGCACTAACTTTTAGGTTGTGAAGTCGTAGTGGCTGTAAGCAGTCGTAGTGCCTTAAGAAATGGCCTCCAGACATTCATGCACCATAATGACTAATGGATAGGTGCATGAGTACATGCATGACCAGCACATCAAGAATTAGGATCAATTTCTCTCAGAGACTTATTTAACACAATCTTTTATAATAGAACACCCCTACCTTGTTTCCCAGGCCTGTTGTGACTTTCATAATAAGTAGCTCTGACTGACTCTAATTAATAAGGTTAATTCCTTTTGGTCGCTGTAGTCATTAAATATATTAACACACACACTTTATATTAGTGCTGTCTCATGGTTACAACTTCCCCCAGCCAAAGTCCCTGTGTCCCTCTGTCAGTTCTACACTAAGCCTAATGCCTAGGTGTCATAACCCTTTAAAGGCTGGTTAATAGTGCATTAACGCTTTGATGGCCAGTAATGCACTAAATGCGTCTTTTCCATTGAAAGTCGGGATGCATAAATTCAGGCATGGCAAGTGACTCAGTAAGGCTCGATTCGTGGATTGTACTATTGGGTTGATAACCATCCGAATGACGATCGCAGGAAGTGATGTTGAGCCGACCATTGGGCATGATGCTTTCTTGCATCAGCAGCCATTGGAGGGTTGAGGGCAACTTTTAATGTATCATGCCAATTGGTTGTCATGATGTATGCAGGCCTGGCACACAGATCACCAAAACAAAATTCACAGATCACACAGACTCTATAGCGTTGTTACTGACCTGAAGGCATATCTGAATAAACAGTCTCACCAGCACTTCATTGGTGCATCATGACAACCTGTGGGCATAATCCTAGCCAACCTTGATACATAAGTACTGCTACTGCTGGTAACCATGGCTGGGGCATCATTCAAACACCTTTTAATGGCTGTTGTTGTCATCGAGGGTGGGCATGATGCAGGAATGAAGTGCTGGCAAGTACGCTCAGTGCATCAATGCACCATGCCTACCAATACACATGATGCACTTGGGCACTAGAGGCCATTTAGGTGTTAAGGAGATGAGAAAATTACACTAATATCTATATAATTAATGTTACACTGTTAAATTACTCACATGTGACATAATTGAAATCTACAACTTAATTACAATTACCGCTTCACAGTCTGCCGCATATGTCTAATATTATAACAGCCCTCTATATTGCCATGCTAACACTTAACCCTCTGCTGCCTGCTAATACATGAGAGCATCATACTCATCGGTCAGCATGATGCACTTGTAGTGTTCTACCCCTCGATGTTCAATCGAATCTTTCGATAAACAACGAAGAACAACTATTCAGGTTCCAGTTAAAACTTTATTGTCTAATAACACATAGGCATCAGCCGTTCTCGATCACAGTTACAGGTGGCAGAGTTTTGAACTCTAAATCAGGTTCGACACTAGGCCTTCTAGTGTCTACAGTTGATATTCCACATACACCTCCTCTGTGCAGCAGCACAGAGGAGTACTAGAATATGGTAGCCGGGCAGCCGCCAACCATCGCTCACGATGGTCAGTCGGGGCTGGACTGACCCTGAGGAAGGCCGTACAACGGCCTTATATACACTGGAGTCGAGGGCCACGTGACCAAGTGGTGACGTGGCGCTGGACTCCAGCGCCCCCAGGTGTCGGGTAATAGAGGTGCTCTCGACGTCGCCCACGAGGACCACGAAGGTACCTCGAAGACGACGCGGGACCACCACACCCTTATGAAGTGCTAGAGAGGATGTGTGTTGAAAGTCTATGAGCGCATCATGGGTTGGCATGATGCATGAATCAAGTCTGGCAAATTACTCGCTCAATAGGCATGATGCATTAATGCCCTATGCAGCTCTTTGATAGTAAAGCCACTGTCATAGGTAGAGCTTATATATATACAGACATGGAATGAAATAATTATACAAAATTTGAATAAGGCAATTAAATAAATGTAGCCTTAATTATCATCACTTGAAATGGTTAAATGCGTAGTAAAATCCTGTCATACCAAAAGAAAATAGCTTCAGACTTCTATGTGAGTTTCGGTACATTTTGTTCTGTTCCATCTAACTAATGAAACAATATATAATGTGGATCAACAAGGGAAAAGGAACCTCAGTGAGGGGTATCAAGTCAAGGCATCAGTAGCACTAGTTATAATAATTTATTTATGATAAAATATCCTTTTTATGAACCGTCATAAATATCAGAAAGAGTTTCTTTTATACAATAAGCTGCCTTCTCTATTCAGAATAGAATGCCTCAGGCTGAGCCACTCCCCTCACCATGAGCTAGTCCCCTCACCATGAGCTGCTCACCTCACTATTAGCTGCTCCCCTCAGCATGAGCTGCTTCCCTCACCATGATGATTAATAGGCACCTTGCACTCTTGCATAAGCAGCCCTTAAAGGGTTAAGAAACTACCTACAGACTATATTGAAGGTTTGGATTGTTATTGTAATCCTCTGTGATGACAAAACTGCTTTCAATATTGCATTTCACCATCTGAGATGAACGCTGTTTTCCCTGTATTGTCAGCTGGCCTGCACCTCAAATGCTATTTTTTTCTGCCAATTCCCTACTGCAATCTGTGCAACCAGATTGTATAAGGAGGGGAGTATAAGTGGGGTTGAAATATCTTTCTGCAGAAAACAAGAGAGGAAAAGGTGAAGCTGTAAACCACTTTTATCATAGAATATCCTTTCTTCTATAATCCATATGCGCGAGTCCTTCTTACATTAAAGCTTTGAATGGCCAGAAGGTCCTTGCAATTGCTTTTCTGTGTTCCCAGGAATAGATTTTTGTGTATGGAAGTACTAAAAATTAATTCTGCTATAGTCAATATGGGCTAGTCTATCTGATAGCCACTAGGTCTAAGGTTTTCAGGAATTCAGGGTGGGGTATATATGAAGAATAGCCATGGATCGTCTTCAAGTAGACTGGCCAAGGGGTGCCAAAAATAAACAGTATGATCTATTCCTTTTGCATACATAAACTACAGGTGTTAGGGCATAAGGCCAATATATGAGGGAAGGTTAAATATTTTCAGCATTTCTGTTCCAGCCTGGCCAGGTTATGTATGTCAAATACTGCGTGGTCACGTCTATGACCTTATCCCTATGCAGAGATAAGATGTACCACCCTAGTTATTATACCCTAATTATTGTTGATAATATCCAAGAAAACACCGAAATCATTACTTTTCTTGTAAATTTTTGGCCAGTTTATGCTATTATTGGCTCCAGAGAGAAGAAAACACTACTTGGAAAAAAGCCTAGCAGAAACTAACATGCTTCTTTCCAGTTTACCACTCCCTAAAAAGGGGAAATAGGCAATATATTTTTCTCATTAACAGACAGATCACGCCTTCAGCTTCACCATGGTATATAGATACAGGGTCTGGGGTTGAGATCTAGGTGCTAGAACTAATTGGAATAGGTCATAGACGTTACCACACGATGGCCACAGTCAAAATATAGTGAAAATGAATTAATTGATTCCTATGCCATTAATTTTCAAGTGTACCCCTCAGTTCCTGTATAGAACTAGGGAAGGTCTGAGATGTGTCAAGGTGTGTGATAGGGCTCTACACAAATCTCCCTCAGTCTCTCATGCACCTGAGACATTCATTAACCAAGCATTTACTGTCCATTTATCAAATCTTGGTGTCAAAATAACTTTGTTATACACAAGTTTATGCCAATAGCACTCCATTATAACCAAGTTCTTTTACTATAAATTTGTAAAGAAAAGGTTTGTGATTTGGCATTTTTGTTTGTCATATAGAAATTTTGTTATAAGGAAGTTTATTGTAAGGAAGTGATCGTTTTTCAACAGGGGGACCGGTGGGTTGGGGCAAAATCCTTTTGACCCCTTGACTGGGTCTGGGGGGGGGGGTTGAAAATGATATCACATGTTTTCAGTAAGAAAGCCTGTGCGTTAATATAGGACAAGTTTACATAATTTCTGTCCTCTAGGGGGCAAAATTGACTCTCGTGCATCTGTGTGCAAACTCACCAACCTTGCCCCCTGTTGTTAAGAAATGATCACACCCTAAACAAGTTTCACTGTATAGGACCCAGTTCGGTTGGTACACTACCTGTAAGTACCACTGACTACAACAGATGGGTGGGAGGCCATGGGTTGTAGACGTTACCACACGGTCGTAGACATGACCAGGCAATCGTAGACGTGATCAAGCCTATACTTTTCTTATGACATCTCTAGTTCTATGCGGAATGTATTGACCAAACCTGCAGGGCTTATTGCTGTCATATCCGGGTATAAGGCCCACATAATAAGGATATGGCTGCATGTATGGTCATAGACGTGACCACGCATAGACTACCCCAAAATCAAAGCATGGCCTCTAGGCCATACAGTTCTACAGCTAAGTTCAATTTCTTGTGTGTGCTACATAGGTTCATGTAAGGTCTCTACATGGTAAATTTATTATCTATCTACTGTGTATTTCCTAGTGTAATAGAACCCAAAAGAGGTCTAAGACGTGACCACTCTTCAATTACACAAAAGGTGTCACCACAAAAGACCATGCATAGACACCCACCTATAACAAAATAATTCTTTACTCTAGGGGGGTCATCCCAGATGAAATAGATAAAGATTTGGCCCTTTAATTTTCTTATTGTAGCAAGGGAAAAAATTTAGTTCCTTGGTTTTACCCAGAAATCACCCTCTTTGGCTGTTCTAACCCCTGTAGCTCACTGATTATACATCACAGATAGATACAACCATGGTTCCCCTCGAAGCTAAGCCTTGACTACCAGAATACATGAACATCTCTATTAATCTAAAGAATTAATTGAATGGGAGACAAAGACAACCTAGTTAACGACGATCCATGGCTATTGGTCATATGCAGGGTATACCATCTCTGTCTCTCTCTGGAATTCTCACTGTCTGTCTGTCCGTGTCCTTCTCAGTGTCTCTCTCTATCTCTGTATCTCTCTCAGTCTCTCTTTCTGTCTTTCTTTCTCTCTTTCTGTCTGTCTGTCTGTCTCTCTCTGTCTCTCTCTCTCTTTCTCTGTCTCTCTCTCTTTCTCTCTCTCTCTCTCTCTCTCTCTCTCTCTCTCTCTCTCTCTCTCTCTCTCTCTCTCTCAAGCAAACTGTCCCAGTCCCACTGATTAGTAACTGCACCGTGTAATGTTTCCTTGTCTTAAACAGCTCAATGAATGGAAACATGAAAAAAAAACATGAGAAAAAAAAAACCTGCTGCCCTTCATGTCTGTGTCCATCCTTCACCTTCTTGTATACCTGAGACATACATCACATCCAAATGTCACTGCCTTAACTTAGGAATATCATGTTACTTACTTTCCTATTCACCATACCCCTTATCTCTGCCACCTCTGTCACCTCTAATACTACACAGGTGGAGTAGGGAGAAGGGCTAGAGCTACACAGACTCTGTCTAGATCAGGATGGCATGTCCCATGATGCAAACATACATCGCTTGAGACGTCCCCTAGGGCCCTTGACATTTGGTCTGTGATCTTCACTCTCTTTGAGACATATTTATTATCAGTTTGTCCCCTGACCTCAGTCCTTGTGATCAGGCTTTGCCCTCTCACCTATGGGGAGTTACAGCAAAGCCCTGGGACCCTTGGCCTTGGGGCAAGGGACAAACAAGCATCATCAGTCACTGTTCATATATTTTCTTTTTTTAGCGTTGTCTAGCGATGTGTAGTGATTTTATAAATATTTGATATCCTGTAACAGCCCCCCTTTAGTATGTATGTATGGCTATGGCTGATGGGGACATCTCCAATTATACATACAGGTAAAATTGCTTCATTGGTGCATCATGTACAGTAATAGCCATCATGCACTCCTGCATCAATCAGGGGCCCTCAAAGGGTCCAAAGGGTTAATAAAGACAAAAGGCGGGACACAGACAACATTTCACTCAGAACATCCTTTCCCACCCTTTTGTTGACAGACAAACAGGAACCAGCAAAAACAGTGAGATGTGAGAAAGGTGTAAGGAAGGCCAGGGACTAATGGTGAGGAAAATCAGGCATTTACTCTGAACCAGGGGTCTCTTTCAGAAGGGACAAACATGTTCCCTCCATTTTGAGTGTTTAACGATCACATATATATTATACATTAGTCAACAGACATCATGTTACCAATTGCTTTAAGCGGTTCAAAATTGTAGCAGGAAATAGAGAGAGTTCCACCAGATTCTTGATAGCCTCAAAGCAGGATTTGGAGATCCTGCTTTGAGGCTTGTAGGAATTCTGTTTTAAGACTATCAAGTAAAGATACATTCAGGTTGGAGTAACTCAAGGAGATCTCTTAGAACTGTTTATTTCATGTTTTCATGTAGGTAAAAGAGCCCTCAAAAATAACTTTTGGTTATTTCAGTTTAGGCTATTTTGATGATTCTGAAGCTAGTTACTAGCGGTTATCATTGATACCAGTTTAATACCAGACGAGTACGTTCTCTCCACGATTCCCCCCTCCCCTTATAGAAGTCTGCAGTGAAGAGTTGGGACCATTTCATTGGCTGACAATTAATCCGCAAAGTCGATGATGGACTGTATTTAAAAGCACATACTCATTGATTTCAAATTAGAAAATATGATGGCCTTCATTGACCACTCATTTAAGATTCACAACTTACATTATGGTACATTTAAAAATATTGACATATATCCAGAGCATTTATTTAAGACATGCACTTACAGTGTATGTACTTTCCTCATTCTTAATGCCGACTTGCCAAGGTACACAGTCCATTAGAAGAGACCTTTTCAAATAAAGTTAACTTCAGGAGGCCATTTCTTCAGGTGCTACAACTGCATACAGCCACTACAATTTGACAGGCTAAAAGTGCTAGTAATGCCCTGTGACTGCTCTGCACGATCAGTACATATCATGTAGTTATTACATAGTGTTTGGTAGGGCAGTTGTAGTGTTGTAGGCACTAGATGACCAATACTATTTGGCTGTAATGTGAGATACTCACCAGGGCTGCATTCATGCCAACCGATGAATATGATGCATTAATGCATTACCGGTGATGACGAATGGCGATCAATGGATATGATGCATTAATGCACTACGAGCCCAAAATAGTTTAAGGCATCAGCTTCTATAGAAGACCTATTTTAACACATTTTGCTCTAATAGAACACCCCTACCGTGTTTCCCAGGCCTGTAGTGACTATCAAAATACTCTGACTGACTTGGCTTTAATTAATAAGGATGATTCCATTTGGTTTCTGTAGTCTTAAAATATTAACACTCACACTTTACATTAGTGCTGCCTCATGGTTACAGACTCACCCAGCCAAAGTCTGTCTGTCACCTCTACCTCATGTCTAACACCTTGGTGTTGTTAGGCTAACTCTTTCAAGGCTCATATTGCATTAAAAACCCTTAAGGGCTGCATATATATCATACATTATGCCCATTTGCCGTCATGATGCATGAATGCAGCCCTGGTACACAGATCACCTGGGCTGCATTCATGCATCATGCTGACCCAAAAGGAGGGTCCTTGTGGTTTGGCATAATGCTGTGATGAAGTGCTAGCAAGCAGTCTTTTCAGCACTTCATCGGTGCATCATTACAACCAGTGCTTTCCTAAACCAGTGTACATTAACGGGTAAATGCATCAACCCAACCTTGATGTTTGATCGCAGCTATGGCTAGGTCTAAATACAAGTATCGTGCTGACCTTGGTTGATATCACTGAGGATGGGAATGATGCAGGATTGGAGAGCTAGCTAGCACACCAACTTCATTATTACATTATAGAAGCCAAAGGGCATGATGTCCTGAGGCACTAGAAGTCCTTGTACTGTTCCCGGGATGGGTAAATTGCACCAACATATATATATATATATATATATATATATATATATATATATATATACATATATATATATATATATATAGATATATATATATATATATATATATATATATATATATATATATATACATAATGTTATACTCTTAAATTACTTACATGTGACATAATTGAAATGTACAATTTAATTACCGCTTCACAGTCTGCCGCGTATTATATCATAATGCCCTCATTATTGTGACACTACTACTTAACCCTCTGTAGGCTGCTAATACAGGAGTGCATCATGACTATCAGTTAGCATGATGCGCAAATGAAGTACTTATTAGGCTGGTCACTAAAATATTATTAGTGCATCATGCTGATCTCCTGTGAGTTATCGAGCCTGCATGATGCATGAATCAAGCCTCGTGAGCTACTCCCTTAATAGCCATGATGCATTAACGACTCTTTGAGGGTAAATACCCTGTCATAGGTAGAGCTTATATACAGACACGAAATACAAATGATTTTACAAAATTGGATTGATTAAAGCAATTATGTAAATGTAGTCTAAATACTCATCACTTGCTGTATCAAAACGGGTAAATGCTTAACAAAGTCTTGTCATACCAAACAAAAATATTTTCAGTTTCGGTACATCTTGTTCTGTTCCATGAATCAACAACGGTAAAGGTACCTTAGTTAGGGGTGTCAAGACATTAGTAGCACTGGTTATGAAGGTAAATAGGGAACCAAGGTCAATACAAAGTCATGTTGTTTTAATACAGGCACAAGAAGCGTATGCACCAAAATAATTAAGAAAGGCGTGGTCTTTTCCACTGATCAGATTGATTCATCAATAGATAAACATAAAGTGTCGCTATTATTTCTTAAGGGTTATGGGTCTACATTGACATGCATGCTGCATCTAGTCATTATTATCTGCTGTGCGCAGCCTTTCATAACATGGCACATTAGCTTAATGTGCGGCATAACGACCCATATAGTGGAAACAAATGAGAAAAAATGATAAAGGTTTTTCTTTAGACATGGTAAAATATCCTTCTTATGCACTGTCATAAATCTCAGAAAGAGTGTCTTTTTTACACTCACTGAGCTTCTCCTCACATATTTATGCACTGTCATAAATCTCAGAAAGAGTGTCTTTTTTACACTCACTGAGCTTCTCCTCACATCATGAGCTGCTCCCCTCACACTGAGCTTCTCCCCTTTTGGCTAGCTGCTACCCTCAATATATGAACTCCTCCTTTCTTAGTCCCCCTCACAATAAGCTGCTCCTCTCACTATAAGCTGCTCTCCTCTACCTGAGCTGCTTCCCTCACCATCAGCTGCTCCCCTCACCATCAGCTGATCCCTTCACCATCAGCTAATTCCCTCACCATGACCTGCTCTCCTCACCATGACCTGCTTCTGACTATGTGCTGCTCACCTCACACTGAGCTAATCCCCTCATCCTGAGCTGATCCCCACACCATGAGCTGCTCCGCTCACACTGAGCTGCTACCCTCAAACTGAGCTGCTCCCCTCACACTGAGCTGCTACCCTCAAACTGAGCTGCTCCTCGCACTGAGCTGCTGTCCTCAGCTGCCTCTCACCATGAGTCGCTCCCATTACAGTGAGTTGCTCCCCACACTGACCTGCTCCCCTTATCATGAGATGCTTATCTTACCAGGAGCTGATCCCCATGAGCTCCCCTCACACTGACCTGCTTCGCTCACCATAAGCTGCCCCCCTAACCATGAGCTGCTCCCTTTACACTGGACTGCAGCCATTTCATGAGCTACTGTCCTCACTATGAGGTGCTCCCCTCCTTAACATGAGCTGTTCCCCTCATCATGAACTGCTCCCCTCAACATCAGCTGATCTCCTCAACATCACCTGCTCCCCTCACACAGAAATTCTCCCCTCATCATGAGCTGCTCCGCTCTCCATGAGCTGTTCCTCACAAACTGAACTTTATCTCTACGAAATAGCTACAGACACCCAGATGGCAGGTTGTAATGGACTCTCCGCAATGATAAAACTGCCTCCAAAATTGCACATCACCATTTGAGATGAATACTGTTTCCCTTGTAGTGTCAGCTGACCTGCAGCTCAAATGCTTATTCTTTCTGCCCATTTCCCAACTGCAATTTATGTAAGCAGATTGTATACGGAGAAAGGTATTAGTAGGTTTGGAATATCTCTCTGCAAAAAAAATGATAAGAGAAAAAATTGAAACTTGGAAAGATCCTTTTTTCCATGGAAGATTGCAAGTAATTTTTGTTACAATCCGCATTCATGAACTAGTTTGCAGGCTCTACCCCAAGTACCTATTCAAGACATCTATTGTGACGTCATAGGCTGTATCTGTGAAGCCTCTTGCCTGTCCAAGATAACAAGTAACATATGCACCACTCTCAAAGAATCATTAAGACAGGCGTGGTCTTTTCCACTAATCTGATTTATTCATCAATAGATAAACATAAAGTGTCGCTATTATTTCTAAAGGGTTATGGGTCTTAATTAATGACTACATTGACAACCATGCTGCAATTGGCCGTTATTATCTGCTATGCCCAGCCTTTCATAACATGGCACATTAGCTTAATGTGCGGCATAATGACCCATGGAATCAATCGAGAAACAATGATAAAGGGTTTCCTTAAGGTATGGTGAAATATCAATTTATGAACCTTCATATATGTCAGAAAGAGTGTATTTATACAATAAGCTGACTTCTCTATTCTGAATAGAAAGCCTCAGGCTGATCCACTCCACTCACCATGAGGTGCTGCCCTGACACAGAGCTGCTCTCCTCAAATAAAGCTGCTCCCCTCAACATGAGCTGCTCCCCTCACACTGAGCCGCTGTCCTCATCCTGAGTTATTCCCCTCATACTGAGATTATACCCTCTTGGTTAGCCAGTCCCCTCACAAAGAGCTGCTCCAAACACTGAGCTACTCCCCTCCCCATAAGCTGCTACCTTCAACCTAAGCTGCTCCCCTCACCATCAGCTGCTCCCCTCACCATCAGCTGCTTCCCTAACAGTGAGATTCTTTCCTGACCATGAACTGCTCCTCTCACCTTTTTCTCATTCTATTACTACTCTTTTTCTATTGTGTTTACCAGAAAGGTCTGCATAATGGGGTGTTCCATTAAAAGGCAGAGAAATTTTGCTGATGAGGAGTAATGGCCTGTATTTATAAACACCCCAGCACTTTAACCCTTTAAGGGCCGCTGATGCACTAATGTATCATGACCTTTGTTCGTCATGATGGACCAATGAAGTGCTGGTGAGACTGCTCACCAGCACTTCATTGGAGCATCATGCAGACCCTCCGGAAGTATATGTATCAACCCCATAGAGTTGGCATGATGCTCTAATGAAGTGCTCGCAAGCAGTCTCACCAGCACTTCATTGGTGCATCATGTAGACTAATGGGCATGATGCACTCCTGCATCAGCGGCCTTCAAAGGGTCAAATACCCTTTTCTCTGTGCCCTTATATCAGACCGGCACTTTTTAATACATTTCTTTGTGTTTTAAAGATTAATTTGAATATTCGCTTACCCCTAGCACTTATCTAAGCCAATTCGTCATAATAAGTTAAGAAATGTAAACATTTTCAGAATCCACCCACAGATCACACAAATGGTTGATTGAAATGGACTCCCAACAATGATAAAACTGGCTTCAATTTTGTACATCACCATTTGAGAAAACTGTTTGTTTGAAACTGTTTTTTTTTGTATCTGAAGCTCAAATGCTTATTCCTTTCAGCCCATTCCCCAACTGCAATTTATTTAAGTGCATTATATGAAGTGGGGAGCATTAGTGGGGGTGAGATATCTCTCACCCCCACTTAGAAACTTGGAAACCACTTTTATCATAGATCATTCTTGCTCCATATATGGGCTGGTGTTTCTTATACTAAAGATTTGAATGGCCAGATGGTTCCTGCAGTAGCACGTCCTTGTTTGGGAAACAAAAATTTCAAACATGGCTGCAACTGCTGTAAAACTATCCAAGAAAAAGAGTGTGCCTTTTAGTAACGGAAGCTGTCCTTTACATGCTTAGTTGGGCTTAGTTTAAATTCTAATTTCTTCAAGAATCATGTGGGGTCAACCACATCAAATAAACTCTAAACTATAATTATTATAGACAAAATGGAAAGGGGCGCAAGATTTTTATTCTATGTACATCTGATAACTTAAAAAATCGCACACATTGTGCAATCAGGGGTGGAACCACTAGTGTATAATACTACAATGGTGATTTTGTAAGCCTTTTCACTATGACTTGAAGGTCATAGTTTGTTAAGAAATGGCCTCCAGCACAGCCCAGCCTAAAGGGGGTACTAAATCATTAGAGCATCATGCCCCTTTGTCAACTGACTCCAGGGAAATATGACAGGTGCTCAAAGTCAATAAAAATATTCAATACACACAAGGTGGGATTCTATATGTATTTATGTCAGTGGAAACAGCTACGATGCCATCCGGGACTAATTTGTTCTAGTGGTGACCTTTCCATTATAGCTTCTTAACTGCACACATTAGTACTAGCTTTACATCGGGCTGATTACTGACTCCTCCGATTAATACTTTACACATTTGGGGGCTGATAGCAAATCATACCTTATTCATCATGGCAATGCTACAGGTTTGATGCAGTTATGAAGTGCTGGAGGAGCGCACCATCCCCATCAGTTGTTCCCCAGCAGGAATGAAGTGCCGGCAAGTAGGCTCACTCCACCGCTGCATCACGCCTACTGATAGGCCTGATGCACTTGGGCAGTTTAGGTGTTCAAGATATTGCAAAATTGCACTAATGTCTATAATTAATTTTACATTGTTGAATAACTTGCATGTGACATAATTGAAATGTACAATTTAATTACAATTACCGGTTCACAGTCTGCCCCGTAAGTCTAATATTATAATAGTCACACTACTACTTAACCCTCTGCAGGCTGCTAATCCAGGAGTTCATCATGCCCATTGGTCATCATGATGGACCAATGAACAGCTTGTGAGGATGTGTGTTAAAATAATTAATTATTATTGAGAGGCTGAGAAATTTTGGTGATGAAGAGTAATAGCCTGTATACGCACACCGGCACTTGAAGATTTCGATATCCTTTTATCCCCGATCTTATACGGGACTGGGACATTTTACATTTCTTTTTGTTTAAATTTGTGTCATAATAAGTTAACAAATGCCTTCCAGACATTTTCAGAATCCGCCCACAGACCACACAAATGGTGGATTGTAATGGACTCTCCTTAAATATTGCACCATTTGAGATGAACAGTTTTCTTGTGAGGTCAGCTGACCTGCATCTCAAATACTTATTTTGTCTGCCCCTTCCCCGCTGCAATTCCTCTAACCTGATTGCATGAGCAGCGAAGTTTTAGTACACTGCAAAAATGGTGTTTAGATCATAAACTCAATTCTAAAAATATTCTTGCAACGTTTTTATTATCACATTAATGTTTAGCTAAGCAATGTGCTTAGCTCAGGTGTTTAGAAATCTAGATGTTTAGGTTTAGACTTTGTGTTTAGATATCTAATAAATTTTATGTTTAAATGTTTATGTTTATGTATTTTTGTGTTTAGATGTCTAAATGAATGACTTGTATGCATTAAAAAAACAAAGAGATATATTTTGTTTTTTTCATTTACTGGGGGGGGGGACATTAGCAGGTATTTATAAAGTCAAAGTCTCAAATAATGTCAGCCACAGCTATATATGTATACATGTATTTACACACTACATTAGAATGAGTGACTTGAGAAAGTACAACTGCTTGGCTGGCTGGCTGGCTCGAATTTTATCTCACCTCGTGCCTTCCTTGCGGCCGACACTCAAGGGTGAGAGGTCCCGCGGGTTGTATCCACACCGAAGTGAGATTACCCTTGTGGCGTTGCTTGCCCGGACCCTAGTCTAATGGGGAGGGGGGATGATGGTGACCGCATCTATGGGAAGATAGAAAGCACGCCCCTACACATGTACCGAGGCAATGGTTCTTTAACATCCGTCACTACATAGGCATAGTGAGAGATGGACAGGCCTGTTTTAAGTCATTTGTCTGCCATGACAGCCGAGAGACTTTCCAGCACAGCCTAGCCAGAGCAGGGAGGAACTCAACCGACACCTTACGGCGATGTTTGGAACCACCACTGTGCCCCAGCTGGGCCAGGAACCGAACCCACGACCTTACGGCCTGTGAGCGGACGCGCTACCGACTGCGCCACACCTCCCGGCTACTGCTTGGCAGGAAGGACATTGCTTTATCCATTCCAAAATAACATGAAATAGGTGTCGGCCATGGAGCTTATTGATTATTTTATACTAATGATGGTGGTGTAAGGTAAACCTAGTCGATTCTCAATTGCTGTTTCTATTCTCATGACATTCAGTGGGATGAAACCAAGATAACCAAGTGGTTTGGGTACATTTGTCACAACAATTGATTATAATTGTGTACAGATCGTCCATTCTGAGGTAGTGCTGCTACCTGGTGTGAATTCAACATCCAAGTATCTAAACATATTGATATTTAAATCTAAACACCTGATATTCAACTGTTTAAACTCTTAACATCTAAATGTGTTTAGCAGAAAGGTTTATGTAGTTAGAATAAAAGTGTTCATTTCCTAACTGACCTATAAATATATATATATATATATATATATATATATATATATATATATATGTGTGTGTGTGTGTGTGTTTAGATTTTAAACCTGTTTAGACCTTAACATGTTTAAAGTCTGAACACTATTTTTGCAGTGAAGGGTTGAAATATATCTCTCTGCAAAACGGAGAGGAGAAATTGAAACTTTGAAACTACTTTTATCATAGATCCTTTCTGCTATGATCTATATTTATAAGCTAGTCTTTCTTATACGAAAGATTGAATGGCCAGAAGATCCGTGCTGTCACTTTTCTCTGTCCACAGTGTTATATATTGAAACACTCTTCATCCAAATATGAATGTAACGTGCTTAACAGAAATAAATGTTTTATAATGTGGGACATACAGGTGTGTGAAATGCCTTCACACAACTGTGTATATGACAACTGCCAGTTAACTGTTCTCAAAACAGCCTGCTTCCTCATTTAGCATGTACATCATTGTGCTCCTCGATTGTATAACAGTATTTAGGGAGTGGTAATTATTTATCATCAGGGGGGTATAAACAGCTTCATCAGTGCCACATGCTGAGCACGGTACTGATGCACCAAAGCATTAGGAAACAAGTAATTAATGAATAATTCATGACGCATGTGTGTTAGCAAAGGATAATTACACGAGGGTGTAGCCTGAGTGTAATTATCCTTTACTAACACACACAATTCATGAATTATCCATTATCTACTTATTTTGTTAAACGATTAATCAATAGATAATCAATAGAATATCAATAAATTCAATAAAAAAAATCAGACCAGGACCAGGACTCGAAATGCTACTTACTGCTCCATATCTTCTATGAAGCCAAAAAGGTCGATGTTCACCGGGACCAGGACTCATCCGGCCTATCTCTAGCAGCTGAGCGCTAAGGTGACTTGTAAGGTGTGCATGTCGTTATCCATGGATAACAGCATTGTGTGTCTGTTATCCTTGGATAACCACACACCTTACAAAAGTCATGATGCATGCATAATGCCATGCAATATTGGGTTCAAAGGTCACAGCTTAATCAGTGCCACATGCTGAGCCTCGTAATGATGCACCAAAGCGTTAGCTGCCTTTAACGGGTTCAAAGTTTAGCCTTGATTGCAGCTTCATTATGCCTACTATGACAGCCATGCTGCATCAGGCCATTATCATCGTCGGCCAACAGTCTTTTATAACGAGGCACATTAGCTTAATTTGCCGGATAACGATCCATAGAGGGGAATCCAGCAAGAAACAATGATAAGGTGTTTCCTTTAGATATGGTAAAATATCCTTCTTGCTTCCTATCTCATAAATCCCGAGCCGAGCTGCTCTCCTTGCCCGGAGAGGCTCTCTTCAGGCTGACTGGGTTTTCACAATGAGTTAAATCCCTCACAGGACGTTTCTCCTGGTTTTGCTGCACTTATTGACCTTTACAGATAAATGATGAAGTCATGTTTTATGTATTAGTGTATGGAAGGAAGCAGTCCTGACCAGTTTACTAACCAGGAGGCTATTGCAAAAAGAATTGGAATCGCATTCTCACTGACGTAACTCACCTTCCAGTTCCTGGCTGTTCTGCTGCTCAGAACAAACTTCTTACCTTACACTCAGAATCAATCCTCTTAATGTGAGTCATACTGGAAAGCATTCCCCAATTCATGAAAACTTAAGAATCCATTCTATAACCTATTACCTTGCTGCAAAACAGGGGAGAAGTCATTGCTGTGGGGTAGTCAGTTCCCATTTGGGAATAGCACCTCCGACAGAATTGAATTCCTGTCCTTTCGCAACACCCTCCAGGACTGCATCCAGGTATCATGCAAACCTGTAGAGTAAATTATACGGTCTAGGAGGGTCGGCATGATGCACCGCTGAAGTACTCGTAAGAGAATTTCTTTGGCAGTAGGCACTTTTGCATTAACGTTCCTTAAAGGGATTAAGATCATTTTGAGACGATGTTTCTTGAAAGATCTAGAATTATGAAGAAGGAAAAGATAGAAGCAAGGAGAGGTAGTCAGAAGGGTATGCATCCCAATTAATAATAATCCACCTTTTTGTTTGCTGTCATTCATAAATTCTATTGAGATCTGCATTAAAGGCAGAGGCTTGGTAGACCTGTATGGGGAAAATATTGCCACACAAAAATTTATTAATTGGCCTTAAAAGGTGATGAACCTGTGCCCGATATTGGAAATCATCATTTGAAGAACACGGTCTATTATAGTTATGGAAGGTAAGTAGTGTTTGACCAGAGCTCTTCTCATGGCAAAATGACGACTGGATTTTATGAGGGGAGAAGTATTAGGAGGATGAAAAAATGACTATCTGAAAACATTTAAAATGTAGCAGCATTTGGACAACCCATTTTTCCTCGAACATTAGGAATTATTTCGATATTCATTTATATTTACTAAGTAAAAGCTTTTAATGATGGGAAGAATTTCTGCCAGGCTTTGTCTTAATCACATTGGTTATGAACTGCTGTCTTTACTCCGGAAGACACCTTTTCATGTTAACGGACTGTCTTTTTGAACTATATCCTATCTGCCCATCAATGACCAGGGTTGCCGATCTGAGTGTAGAGGCTTGGGTTTTCATGCTGTCCCCGTTGTATTTAAATATATGGGTCAGGTCGTCAGAAAGTGTAAGATTCTGCCCTTGAAGGGCCTTTAAAATTAATTTTCTAATTCCTTTATATAACCTTAACACAACTGTGAAGGGACTTCCGCTCAACTCAGAAAACCAAAAAATACCGATCTAGCCCATCCGGTTCCATTTTTATTGCTTGTTTTGTGTCATGTAACGTCCGGTACCAAAATAATGAAATATTGAGGTAATTGAAGTTGCTCTCAGTAATATAAGAATGTCCCATTATGCATAACAAACACATTAATTAACAAGGCCAATATGTCTATTATTAACTTCAATTACAGAATGGAACAGAATTTGAGTTATGCATGTACAGTAGACTGCCTCCTACATGATGATAAAAGTACCGGACGTTACGTAACGTCCGGTACTTTTATCAGAATTATTTCACATAAGCTGCTCTCACATGGAGACAAATGCTGCTGGACACACAATTTTTTCGCCAAAGTAGGGGATAATAAAGCCCTTCATATGGGTAATAACAAAGATTATGAAGATTAATTTTTTCCATGTTTTATAACTGATTTAGATTTTGGTATCGGACGTTACAAATTACAGATTTCCATTTTCAAAGACACACAATGAAAAATCCTCACTCAGTAACATGTTCAAACCTGATGGAAATGATACCTATGATCATATACAATACAAAAAAATAACTTTGGGTTACTCCAGATGTTCTTTATTCAATACAGAACATTTGTAAAAAGTACAAAAAAACAAAAAAGAACAAATTTGACTGTTTTTCTCACTTCGGCAAGCTATAAGTCTGAGAGTTTTTGATGGATGGCCACAAATTAACATCTTTCTGATAGCCCTAAGTGTTATCTATCAAATGAGTCTATGTAAAACAAGATTGATTTGCAACTTCTTTCTCTAGAGCCATAAGAGTGCAAAATTACCCAAAAACACAAAATCTACTGCTTTCTGGCGACCTGACCCATATCTCAAAGATGTCAAAAGAAAAAGAGGTATGTCATTAAGAGCTCGAAAACAGTGATTTTGATCATATAGTTTAGGTACTGATTATGCCCTAGTGTAATCATAGATTTCGTCTAGATGAGAGTAAAATGTTTTAAGGACACGGCTTTTAGATGAACAGTCACCAAAATCCATCTCCAATTGGATAACCAAAATGGGACAACCCCCAATGGGACAACCCAAACGACATAACCCTGTTCGTACTAGCCCATTTTGAAGCCTTAAGTCATTTGTGCCTCTATGTAACACGTCATTCTTTCATCATTGCTAAAGCACAGATGTGTATCCGTGTAGCCTCCTTAAAGTCTATCCAAAATGTGACCTCTGTGGGGTGTTTCAGAAGCCGGACATGATAATGAACATTAAATATCTGTTTCTAAAACTGTTAGATTCTAAACTTACAACAGCAACCATTATCATCTCTTGCCAGTCATATAGTTATAGACACAGTAGGATAATGGTAATGCTTTAGAAACACATGCAGTTATAAGCCTACAATCACTATTAAAACTGCTATCATATCTCCTACTACCGGTTGTAAACATTACCTGCTTCTGAAACACACCCAGGGCTGACAGTGCATTGATGCACCATACCCATTGGTCATCATGATGCATGAATGCCACCTTAGTGAGTATAACTCACTTTATCCTTGCAAAGACAGGGGCTGGCATATCTGTACAAGAATCCATGGCCACGAGTTCCAGCTTTAATCATTACTAGAGTTATAGATCCATATCGGGGTAGCGGATTGTCAAATGGACACGGCCATGGCTGAAGCTGGTTACCAGTGGTTATCACTGATAGCAGTTATCATATGGCAACCACCTGCACCCCTAGAGACCAGCAGGGAATAATTTGGATTATTTCATTGGCTGATAATCAATCCCATTAAGCCGTATAGACTAAGAGGGGTGATAACCCCAGCCCTCATACACTGAGAAAATATTCTTACTCACTTGAGTCTGGATCCAGACTAAGGCAATGTCGCCAAAATGAGTATGATTTAAGACTCAGCCTGACCCTTGGATGATACTCAGGCAGATCCGGCGGCTGATCCTGGGGTGATACTCTGGCTTTGCCTGAGTATCATCCTAGGATCAGACTGAGTCTCAAATCATACGAATTTATTTTGGTGACATTGCCTGAGGCTGGATCTAGACTCAAGTGAGTAAGAATGTTTTCTCAGTGTACACGACAGGCGCTTATTCAAGGCTTAATTCTAAAGCTTAAAAGTGATGTCAACAGCCAATTGTATTCCTCGTAATATATTAGATAAAACGATTCATTGTGCCTACGGTAAAAGTTAAGAGGATGACCTCTATACATTTCTTCACGTCATAGATTTAATAATCACAATGCAATTCAAAGAGACCATCTCCAAGGTGTACCTAAATCAACTTGTATAATCAAAACCTACATGGAGATGATGAAGTAGTATACAAATACAAAGTTGTTGTTTGCCCTCAACCTTCAGTGCAGATAATGCATAGTCATCAATAACCGACTTGCCCTTTTAGACTCTAGAGAGTAGTAATGCCCGAACTTTATACAAAAAGGTGCTTGCTTAAGGGCACATTGCTGTTCAGGATTTACATCATGGTGAATATGGGCGAAGGCCAAGTCTTTTTTTCAAAATTGTCCAAAATTTCATTCAATTGGCATACATGGCATTAATCTTATCCTAGCTGTATGGTAATATTTAATGTTTTTTTACCGAGTGTGTGATACGAAGGAGAGTTATCTCACAGATATATGGTTAACCTGTGAGTGGTACCTCCTATGACAAACCTTGAGTCAGGTCACAATGTGAGGCATGCTGTCTATGCGGTGAGAGGTAAATAGTTTATATAAATACAGCCTTCTTTGTCTCTTGAGACCTAGCCCCTCAGAGGCCGCTCATACATCACAGCATTATGCCCATTGGTCGGATTGGAGTGCAACATCTGAGTATCCGATGGACAAAAGGTCACTAGCTCTTTATGCTCGACACCATGCATTTAAATGGTGTCTTCACTGCAATGCTAGTTGAAAGTGGGTTTCATAAGTCAATTTTTTAGGCATTCTGCATCAGGACCACATGGGTGTAGAGAAACTGAATCTCCTTCTCCAAGACCCCATTCTCCACTATAAAGTCATCAAAATAGCCTAAAACCCCTCAACCAAAAGTAATTTTTGAGGTCCCTCTTTCTCCTGCAAAACATGAAATGAAAACAAAGATCCACTCGAATTACTTCAAACTGACTGTCTCTTCACTTGATAGCCTCGATGGAGGTTTCCACTCAGCTCTGCCTCATGGAAACCTGCTTTGAGGCTATCTCATGAAGAAATATCCAGTTTGGAGTAATCCTTTTAGACCTCATGTCTATATACTGCCCTTATATGTTTACAGTGGAGGGGTGTCAGGCGTAAGACGGAGTGTGGAAGGAAAGATCAGTGAAGCTTCCAATTCCAGTTCTCTACATCCCGAGGGAAATTATCAACCAACCCTACACACCACAATAGTACGCCATCTGAAGCTGATCGACTGACCAATCACTGCAGCCGAAAACCCGATAAATGTAGTCACATCGTAAAACATGTTGAATTCATTTTATTCGCTGCTCAGATTAATCTGACACGAGAAAGTGATGCCTCAGTGGCACGGATCAAAATTGATTATTCATAAATTTTACATTCATTTTTTGATATTTCACAGCGGTTTCTCTTTCTTTTTCTTTTTACGACATGTCATATTTGATGGCACACATGTGTACTGTGGTGCTCACGTGACTGGTACAAATACCCGGATGTGGGGGCCTGTTGCTACTAGTTGATGGCTGTGTGGGTAGGGGGCGGTTCAGTCAGCCATATTTGTCAGATTCGATTAACCTCCTCTATTCTCCAATGAAGCCAATGTGCCGGAGGTACAGATGAAAATATTATTTCAGAAAGTGCCTTCGGATGTTCTGATGATCAGTGTACGAGAAAAGCGCTGGCATGTTTACTAAAAGTCTTTGCGGACGGCCGCTTGGGTGCACCTTGCTCCACAACCTGGAGATGGGGTTGTCAGTTTTTCACTTCTTATGTTATTCATTATTTGTAGACTTTGCCCCTAAAGTAATGTTTTCTTTTGCCGTAATGTTTAATCTAGGTGCAGGCATCAGTGAAATAACAGTCTTCAAGTGCAAGAATGTATTTATTGGGAGGGGCAGGTGAAAGAAGTAAAGGTTGCAGTGCTATAGGGTCTCATACATGATCCTATCTAGATTTACAGAGCACCCTCATTGAGACCTATGCTCCTCCAAACCCCACTCGCCCCACCCCCCTCAAAACAAGAGAGAAGGCTGTCCTTCCCAAAGCTCTGTGCCGACTGTTCCCTTAAAATAGACTGATTTCAACATTTTGTAATTTCGCGAACGGCTGAGTTATATTTCAGTTTCAATCAGTCTGCAATATTTGCGGAAAGAGTCATATTCTTCTGGCTTTGAATGGTTTCCCAGACAAAAGTTAATTAAATAATGGAATCATCTCAATAACGGATTGATGTCCAAACTAGTCTGAATTGTAGTTTGAGCGCCTTGTCCATACATTCTGAGGTTCTAGTGGTCTAAGATTTTTAAGTCCACTAATGCATTAATGCATCATGCTTTTTTGGTTTTTATAATGAATTAATGTACAATAGGTCAGTTGCTCACCAGGGCTGCATTGATGCATCAGGCTGGCCCTACAGTGTTGATACATTGCCATAGGGTTGGCATGATGCTCCGATGAAGTGCGGACGAGCAGACTCACCACTATTCCACTAGTGCATCATGCTAACCAATGGGAATCATGCACTTATTCACTAGAGACCTTTAAGTCTGAAATCCTCTATTCATCTGCAAATGACATCTGTGTACCTACAGAGGTCCGAGTAGAAACGTGAGGGCTCGGATGTCACGATGGGTCGGCATATATACGGCAGCGAGATGGGATAGCTCGTATAGTGGTCTTCAGAGTTAAATAATGAATGAGCTATATGGGGGTTCTATGATGTATTCCCTCTGTGGCTGGGACAGTGCAGTTCCCCTGACTAACTTCCACCTCTCAGACCCTCCACAGCCAGTAGTATGGACTCTTATCCTACAAACAGGTCGATCCTATTTGACTAAATGCACTCAATATTATGAATTGTTTTCCTATAAACTGGTCCCTTATGCTTGACCTTGTAAATGTACCTAGTGTTAGTATAGCCTCTTATCCTAAAACCAGGTCGGTAGTCAAATTTGACCTTGTAAATGCACCTGGTAGTAATATAGACTCTTATTCTATAAACAAGGCTGTAAATTGTAAATGCACCTAGTTTTATGCACTCGTATCTTAATATAAACCAGTCTGTCATGTTTAAGCTACGGGAGAACCATGCACATAAGCTGCACACGTGTATAACCCACACCCTGACTTTGGGAGATTGTATAAGACACAGGAGGGGCCTGCAATAGAAATAATACTTCCTTAGTAAAGTGAATATAAGTAAAACCCCTCGTATGAGCTGCTGGACGTTCTATAACTATAAATCACACCAGGAGAAATGGCATTTATAAGCCATGGCTTACGCAAGTATTATGAACTCTTATCCTAAAAACAGCTGTCATATTTGACCTTGTAAATCCACCCAGTACAGGAATCACATTATGTGTGTATTTAATGCCTTTATTGACATCAATAGGCTGAGTGAGGTACAACAACTCACTCACCTTAGCCTAGTAAATGCACGGGGTATTACTGAGTCTCCCTTATCTAACCTTAGAATTGCACCCAGTATCACGGACTCTTTATATCTACATATGTACTAGTTTTCTGATGAGTTGGGAAAGGCACACACAATCAGCCATTATATTCTAGGACATCATCATGTACACTTGTGTCTATTCTGGTCCATTTCAACCGTTTGATATCAAGGACATACATTCAAATGATTACTGCCATCTAGTCTACATCGCTGGGCCGATGGGCACCATTTAATCAGAGCAATGGATAGCTCTGCCTTTATGTATACTACTCCCACATATAGGAAGGGAAAAGCACGCTTGTACCATGGTCATCCATTTGGAACACTTGGATTAGTTATCCACCGCAAAGACACTCTCATGCTCGTCTCATGACTTAGCCATAACTCGTTCTGGCTTTTCCATGTATCTTATCCCATCTAAAACATCATTTTCTGTATACTACTCACACATAGATAGGAATGGATAGACCAGGCTATAACAGCACTTTCTGTATACTACTCACACACAGGAGAGAAAACGATAAACCTGACTATAACAACACTTTCTATATACTACACACACATAGATAGGAATTGATAGACGAGGCTAAAATATCACTTTCTGTATACTACTCACACATAGATAGGAATCGATATACCTGGCTATAACAACACTTTCTGTATACTACTCACACATAGATAGGAATCGATATACCTGGCTATAACAACACTTTCTATATACTACTCACACATAGATAGGAATAGATAGCCCAGGCTATAACAACACATTCTGTATACTTCTCACACATAGATAGGAATGGATAGACCAGGCTAAAACAACACTTTCTGTATACTACTCACACACAGGATAGGAATTGATAGACCAGGCTATAACAACACTTTCTGTATACCACTCACACATTGCTAGGAATGGATAGACAAGGCTATAACAACACTTTCTGTATACTTCTCACACATAGAGAGGAATGGAAAGACCAGGCTAAAACAACACTTTCTGTATACTACTCACACATAGATAGGAATGGATAGACCAGGCTAAAACAACACTTTCTGTATACTACTCACACATAGATAGGAATGGATAGACCAGGCTATAACAACACTTACTGGCAAGATAGGCGTCACCACATTCTTTATAGATCATCATCAGTCTCCAAGATCAGTCAGTGTTTATGTCCAGCTCGCCACCTCCCACGGTATATTGTGATACATTGACAGGTATTAAATGTACAAGGATATACGGGTATCCCATTCTCTCTTATCTTAGAATGTTAGCTGAACCCCTCCCCACACAATTCACAAAGGATATACAGCGCTCGCTCTCTCTCTCTCTCTCTCTCTCTCTCTCTCTCTCTCTCTCTCTCTCTCTCTTTCTCTCTCAGGAATTCTAGCTATCCATCCCCTCCCACACACTCACAGTCTACTAATAAGTCAGTCAGTAGAGATCCCATATTAGTGCTAACAGGGAAGCCAGGCTAATGCACCTCTCAGAGAAAGACATTACAAGGGGTTATTTCTCAAGTTCGTATGACCAATGAAACTTGATGTAATGTACCATTGCGTTTAATCATGGGGCTTTAGATAAGTACCAGATGGAAAAGCATCTTAGAAGGGGTCTCTTGAAATACTTCTAAAGCGCTAAAATTAAATCTTCAAAAGGTGCCTGTAATTTACGACGATATTGTACATAGAGAAATGGTTCTACGCTCATAGATTACAATATATTATATGCTGCTTATACTACAAGTGTGTTTATTTGTGACATAGTTCACGGGGTACTTTTAATCTCTGTAAACCTTTGGCTTATTTAAGACAAGTGCTTATTCAAACACCCACTAATTATAGACACATCCTTCTATAATTACCTTATTTACTAGATGCATTCATTGCAAATGTGTGAATTGGTCTTTCTACCATAATGGCGGGCACACAGATACATAGTGGACTTAGACCGGACACAGATGTGATATATATAGGGGGCATCTATAGGAAGTCTATACCTCACCCTAAACCCTCTCAGACTAGGGCCAGGTTGTGGGATGGTATTTTCTATGTAATATAGCTTGGTCGATTCTGAGTCTGGCCTGTGCCTATCAGTATTTAACGATGTTTGATATCACAGATTTCTAGTAGGGCTCTTTCCTCTCTATCCTAAAAAAAAAGCCACACCTTATACTCAAGGTATTGTTGCACTGAGGAACCAGCCGTGGACTTTATACAGAGGCAATGCATGCCTTTCAAATTCTAGGAACTGGCGGCATTTGTAGCGCCATAAGAAACAGCCCCCAGCAGGGTTAATGTACTGAAATCTGACAGGTGTAGAATCCAAGATTAATCATGTAGAGAAGTACATTAGGTCTATACCGTCTAACTGAGGCCTTCCCTCTCTACATCCGCCAATACTAATCATATTCAGTCTGATAGTGCTGGATAAAAGATTATTTGTATTTCTTTTTTTCTAATGTATCTACCATAAAAACCACTTATAAGCCGCACCAATGTATAAGCCACACCCTGCATTCATGGCTTTACTATAAGCCGCACTGGGAGTCTGAAGTGGTGACAAATTCTAAGTAAAGTCTATTTAAGTAAACCCCCTCATATACACCACACCCAGTCGTAGGGCAGTTCCTACAATAGCCTGGCTTATTTTTGGCATTTTCAAAATCATAGTGGCTGTAGGCAGTCGTAGTACATTAAGAAATGGCCTCCAGAGTTCAGGGAAACCCTGTAAGGTTCTGCAATGGTGTATGAGCCGCTGCTTATACGCATGGATTTGCAGTATATTTTTCAATCATTTCTTTTTTTTCTTGAGGAGAGGGGATTGACAATAGATGGTGCACCCTATGGGATTATTGCAAAGTCAGGATATTACCTTATACGCAGTGTTGACTTCTACACGCATAACACTACAGTAGTGTCTTTTTTGTGAGTTTTGTACTAATAGAATCAAGAGCCACCAAGTAGGAAGACAAGATGATATTTGTATAACACAAAGGCTTATATAAGTGGTGTCACTTGTGTATATGTGGATCAACAGGGTAAAAGGTACGCACGCGCACCCCCTCATGCGCGTACCTTTTGCCGATATACTATGGCAGATGGTTGGGTAGGGAGAGTGGTCATTAATCATCAGCAGGAGGGGATGGTACGTTTAAGCCATAGGATACATGTATAATTTAATGTCTGCATTATGTGAGGGGCTTTGTGATCAAAGTGTAGACATCTCGTAGCATCTTCTGTGGTCATTTTGTGAGAGGGGTTCCACAGACGTTTGCCATGTGCATACTTTGTCCTCTGTGGTTAAAACGCAGCATAACATGTGTGGAGTTAAACACAAACGCTACTGGCTGCCTAATGTAAAATCTTCTATTGATAATCTCAAATAACTCTGGATAGTATAAGTTTGATAACTAATAGGAAAATGCGAAGAAATGCCTATATCAAGGTGCTTATTTTCACCTTATGACCACTTAATTGAAAATGCCTTAATTACAAAAATGAATGGGAAAAATGAAATGAAAAAGTTGTGAATTTTTCCAAAAAAATAATTGTCCCTTAACTATAGGGTCCTATGGGAAATCAAATGGTATATAAATATCTTTAATATATCTATAGTGATCATAAATGAACTGAAAAAAAATATGTACAGGTAAAGTGGTCCAGTTGGGGTGAGAAAACTCATTAAAATAGTATAACTGATCAGTTCTGATTTCTGCCACCAGGTGGCTTTTGCCTTTAAGGTGGGGGCATCGGAAATCTTGGATCCTTATCGGGGGGGGCATTGAAAATGATAGCTATGGATATCATTTTGAAATGCCTTGCAGAGGTTGTAAAGAAATTTACTTCATTTTTTTAGCGCCTCCCACGCCGCGTAGCGGCGGTACCGCGAAGCGGTACGGGAGTGCGCTATGATGATTGCATTTGCCCCGTGTGATGAGGTCTCACAATACAAAATTACTGAATACCGACATTAACGGCAGGAGGCGTTTTTTTACGCGGTCACAACCGCATTTCTTGTTGCAAAAGAAAGAAAACACAATAATGAAAACTTTCTGCTTCTCGAGCTGGAGGCCATTTCTCAATGTACTACGACTGCACATAGCCACTATGATTTAAAAATTCCAAGAATAAGCCAGGCTATCGTAGGAACTGCCCTACGACTGCTCACTACGATTAGCAGCTATGCAGTAATTACATAAGGTTTAGTAGGGCAGTCGTACTGGTGCAGACATTAGGGACTACTAGTTCATGGTGCTGTTATGGCCAAATTGTTAGGTTCTCACTATGATTTAAAGGACAGCAGTCGTAGTCTGTTAAGAAATGGCCTCCAGAAGATTTTGACTGCTGTCTTACCACTTCAGAATCCAGCTACCCCTCCTGCCTTGATTTCATAATGACCAGTCCCTAAAACACAGAGACAGGAGGTACAGAGGTGTATGGGAAAACAGGTGTGTGACAAGTTAGATCAATATAAATTACATAGGTGTACTATATCTGTATAGATAGGTGCAGACTACCCTAAAAACTCTGCGCGTAAGCTGCAATTCCTAGACTCTAGCTTTTCCTTCATAGTATCACCTGAACTCAGGCTGTGGCTTACATATAGAGCTTCAAAAGTTCATCACTGCCTTATATCATATCCCGCATATAAGGTGCATTTTATCCACCTGAAACAAGCAGCAAAATTTGAGGGATTTTTTTCTCTTGAATATTCCCCTGTCCCTGTAGGTCCTTGAATATTGAAAATCCATTGATATGAAGTTATTTAAGCCAACTTGAAGCTCTGGTTCATATGCCAACTTCTCCCTCTCACCATACCCCCTTCACTTTTCAATTTCTTCATATCATCTGTATATATTCGCGGTTTATTGTTAACAGACTGCGCAGTTGCAGCTAAAATTGTGGCCAGATTTTTTAACTCTACATCTCAGGCAAATTGTAATAAGAATAATGTATACCTGTATGTTCATTCTGATAATTGTTATAGACAGTAATTCTCACCCACATGCACGTCGGTCGCCAATGTGTAACGGAAAAACATAGCAATAAACAGTCATGAGTTTCATAACAAACAAAAAATGAAGTTATACCATTTTATTTCTCTCTCACATCCACAAATACCGGATGCACATTATAAATGCAGGGTGTTCCTGATAGCCGGGGTATTACGATAGCTTTTTCTATTCTATTTTCTCCAAATAACTTCTTCCCATAGAGATAGCATTGGAGGGCAGATTACCACACCCCGAGTGGCATAATATGTGCCGATCCACCACTGTGGCCGATCCTCTACTGCAGCCTCACTCTGGGTGCAGGTAAACAAACAAACTGGCGGACTGCCATTTGTACGGGGAACTATGGTAAAGGATTTTGATAATTTTTCCTTATTTAAACCCTCTAAAAGCATAAAATAAATAGAGAACTAAACTCCCCTGATTTCCTTGGTGGCCGATCCACCCCTCAGGGGATGTCTCTCGGTGTGGAACGGCCACCTCGTACACCACAGTTGTTTAGTTCTCTCTATGTACGGGATGTGATTTATAGAGAGAACTTAATGACCATAGTGTACAAAGTGGCCGATCCACCATGAGGGAGACCCCCCGAGGGGTGGTACGGCCACCGAGGACACTAGGGGAGTTTAGTTCTCTATTCATTTTATGTTTTTAGAGGGTTTAAATAAGAAAAAAATTTTATCAAAATCCGTTACTGTAGTTCCCCGTACGAGTGGCGGTCCGCCATTTTGAATGTTTACATGGGCCCTGAATGAGGCTGCCGTACCGGATAGGCCGCTGTGGTGTATCGGCACACGTTATGCCACTGGGGGTGTGGCGATCGACTCCGCAATGCTATCTCTACGGGAAGAAGTTATTCACATAAAATAAATACAAGGATGCGGCTTACATGCAGTGACTTTCGGTAACATATTGACTTACTATACAGGTGGCGGTGTTGATGTGTAATCTTAGCGATACAGATTTTGTTATCCTGAAGGCCATTCTCACTTTGTAGTTGAACAGGTATTATCGTACCCTAAGTAAATTTAAACCATGTCCCAAATCCCTAACCACCCATCCAAACCCTATGCACTGACATCTGCAAGATATTTCTCAAGATGGTACAACTGAATGCAACCACTACAATTAGCAATTCGTGTAGTAATTACATAGGGTTCAGTAGGGCAGTCGTATCAGTGCAACCATCAGTGACTACTGATCTTGAGAAATGCCTTCCTGGAAGGCATCCCTCAAGATTAGAGCCCTTCAAATCGTTGTTGGATCCCTCACTGAAATACCATTAGGGTAGAGTGACCTTGAGTCGTCCATGTACCTTGAGACGGCCACTTTGCATATGTATAGTGCCAAATTCAGATTATCAATGATCACCTTAAAGAATTTCAAGTAATTTACATTGATAAAAGATGGGAAGATGCAGCACCTGCTATCCTATCATCTCTGGTTATTGTTGGTCTATCACCTTCAATAGGCTGTCAATGTCAGTATGTTTGGGATTATATCCATGCAAATAGGGATGGTATTTTGATGATTTGCAAGCCATATATTATATATATATAAATACAACTAGTAAGTTACTAATAACTTCGTAGTAATAATGTTGTATTAGTCAAGGAACAGAGTTAACATTAACTTAATATTGTATATGGATTCCACTCACACCCAGTCAATTGTCAGTAAACTGGATCAAGTACACAATAGACACTCTCCTACACAGTAGTTGATTCATGATATCATGTGGCCGACTCAAGGTACTGATGGCTGACTCATGGTACCGGTGAGGAAAAACTACACATCACTTCCCTAATGAAGGCTAAAAGAGCCTGATGGACATGAGTATAAGAGATGTAAACTTATTTTCTGGAAAGACAAACACTTCAGGATAATTTCCATACCCATGTTTTGATACTCCCTACAAGTTAGCCTACTATAGCACAGATTCTAGAAAATGTCGAAGGTTGCACAGAGGTCCATGTGGACGACTCATGATCATTTTACCCTACAGCCCTGGATAGATCTAGTAGTCACTAATGATTACACTGATATGACCTCCCTACCAAATCCTATGTGATTGCTACAGTAAGTGCTGGTTGTACATAGTGGTCATAGTACATTACATACGATCACCAACTCTAATATTCAGGTTTTTATAATCATCATGGAAATGTCAAGCCTTACCATCTGGAGAAATGCCCACCTGGTTCCATTTCTTTCTTTGCTTTTTCAGTTTGCCTCAGGAGGGCAACTTCTGTGTACACTCGTACAGCCAATATGATTTGAAACTCTCAAGACCAGAGTGGGTGATCATAGGTTATACCGTACTACTGCTCTGCAACAAATGTAGTAGTTTGGTAGGGCAGTTATACCAGTGCAATCACTAGTGCCCAATAGATGTAGGGCTGTACTGACACCAGCCTCGATCCTCCAGGCCCTATGGTGGGCCTGGAAAATTCCTTATTAAATCACTGCAATGCCTCCTCTAAAATGATCCAGGATCCTGGAATATTTTTCATAAGGTAGTGGCCTCACTGATTGGTGCATTCCCCTATGTGCTAATGTATATTTATGAATGAAGCTTGTTCCCCTGTGACAATACCTGTTGCAACTTCATTACTAGGACCAGCAGGCAACTACAAAACATGGGCTTAGTCTGAGATTGAACTGATGAGCCTTGCATTTGGAAACCTCTGCTCTCCCAACTGAGCTAACCAGGCAATCAATTTACCAGCAGCCAATGGAATGACATATATTCTCTTGGGTGTAGGTGAAAGGTACCCTGTAATGAAATGACATAATGGCCTTTGAGCAGACCAATCTACACCGGAGTCTGTAGTACAGTGGTAGCAAGTTGGCATGGCATGTGGAGGATCCAGAGGGCCCATTTCTATCAACATTTTTCATGTATATATCCCACAAGTATATTTTTGCTAGTATTAAGTATATGGCAAGGCCGAGACTGTACTGACATTAGAGTGAAGATCCCACCTCGATTTCAGTTAAGGCAATCATAATATATTCAGAACAGAACAGTGGTGCACGATATAATTATATTGAGGCAAAGTACCATTAAGATATGAAATATTAGCACACTGAAAATGTCAAACCCATGACAGGAGCCCAGGAAGGCATTTCTCAAGATGCTACTACTAGACAAAATTACATCATAGTTGGATCCCTTATTCTAATGCCATCACGGCCCTGCATCTATAGCTTTGCATCTAGTGTTCACCACCCCACACCACCCCACCAAACCCTATGTAACTACTACATTAAGTGCTGATCGTACAGAGCAGTCATAGTGCATTACCTACGACCAGTGGCACTAACTTTCAGAATTTCAAATCGTAGTGGATATGCCTAGTGGTACCACCTTAGGAATGGCCTACCAAACCCTATAGGTGAAGCTCCACTAAGCGATTTTTGCAGGGAATCGCAGCTATTCTCACAAAATGGGACAGAAACACAGACTAAGTGTGGCATTTGTTATTATTGTAAGGTAGAAATAGTATGTTGAGAGAGCTATTTGTTTGTATAGGAAAGGGTTTGTGTACGATCTCAGGCACATTTTTCTTGTCGAAAGATGTTTTTGTTTACTAAACCAAATTGACCTGTAAATATTGCAAACTTTCACACTGATGACTCTCTGCAACTCAATATCAGACAGGTTTGATTTTTACAGTACAAGACCCTGTGATCTGTGTGACTGTTGTGTTGTTCCTTTCTTGAACTCATACACAAACACAAGCTTTGTAAACCCATAGAAACACCATTGGATATGCTATATAGTAATTTACTGGAATTACAGACATACCAACATGATGCCAATATGTTTTTGTGAAACTGTTTTTATATCTTTTCCAGGAAAGAAATGTACCCAATATTTTATAGGACATAAAAAGAAAAAAAAATTATATTTTGTTGTGTTGATGTTTATGTAGCTGCAGGTTAGTTTGTAAATATGGCAAACAAGGAGAGATATCACCCATGAAATGGCCTCTGAAATCTCATGTTTACAATTTCGAATATCATGTTTACAGTATAGGGATGTCCACACCCTATACCTTAGGCACTATAGGGAAAACATTCCGTGAGAATGTAGCGAAAAATCGCATAGTGGAGCCTCCTCTTAGGGAGTGGTCATTTTGTAACAACAGGGGGGGGTGGATTTGGGGGGGGGGGAATTTCAGACCCCTCTAAGAGGGGAGACAAAAAGATTTTCGCCCCTTTTGGGCAAAAAAGCCAGTGTGCCACTATAGAATAAAAGGGGGGACGGAAAAATTTCAGACCCCTCGGAGGGGGGGAAGGACAAATTTTCGCCTCGCGCGCACGGAATTTCACCAACCCCCCTGTTGTTAAAAAATGACCACTCCCAATGTAGGCCTTATCGTACAGAGCATTCATAATGCATTTCCTATAATCACTAATGCTAATTTGAGAACTTCAAATCATAGTGGGTATGCCTAGTAATATCATGTTAAGAAATGCCTAGTAATATCATGTTAAGAAATGCCCTCCTGGTACCTGAGGGAAAAACCGCTAATACATACAGTACCCAATGGCCGTACCTGGTGCCTGGTAGATAGACCATAGTTATTGGGACTCAATAAGACGATAGAAGAACACACACAGTGACTTATAAGTCTGGGGAAACCCTCCAGTAACTATAGTGACACATCAGAAATCGATGTATAGACATTCCTATAACTCACCACACTCATCACTAAAATGGTAGATATATATTTCTGAGAATGGTTGCTTTCTGTATTGTAGCTACCACTGTATCTAGATGCTTCTAGCTACTCTGAGAGTACCATACAACCCGGTATATAAGCCACGACTTACAGACCATTTCAGAACAAGAAGACACTAACAGATAGCGATGCATTTGGTTGCCGATGTACATCCATACATTGTTAGGAATAGATATGCACTGTAGTTTTATATGTTAATCCCTTTCAGGAAGGTATTTCTTAAACATCAGGGGCATAGGAAAAGGGGGGGCCAGGGGGGCCCGGGCCCCCCCAATCATGAAGGAGGTGGGGCCTGAATATGTCTGGGCCCCCCCAATATTTTCCAAGAACTCATAAGCACAATGGAAAAGAAGCTAACACTTTACATCTCAAATTAGATTATTATGGTGATGTCATAGGGGGAATGGGAAAGTCAGATCCAAAATTTACCAAAAATCACTTTTCTATATGAATTCTAAATACTCATATATATATATATATATATATATATATATATATATTTATAGACGCCATCACGCATCAGCCGATAATTCAAGGTAGTCGCGATGGTGCCCTCGCCAGGCCCCCCCAATGAAGATTTGCTTCCTACGCCTCTGAACATACTAATTAACACTGTTAAGAAATGTCCTACAGACATGCCTATAGATATTTTTCGAAGTGTGTCAATGTATCAATACTCTGGATAAAGAATTTTAGGTATGCAGATTCAAAATGTCTGAATTTATTCCATTTGCTTTTTATCCCTCTTCTTATCCATATTCTTCATCTCAACCCTTTGAGTGGTGCAATAAATAAGCAAATGTCCATGACCATGAGATATTTTTGCATCGTATTCACAGAGTTGAATACGGACAGGCCTCACTGAGGTGAATGCGATACAAAAATGTTTCATGGGAGTGGACATTTGCATTTATGTCATGGCCAACAGGGCTAATTTGCTTTTATAAGAAAAACAGCTCTGCTCCATTCAAAATCAAAGATGGCGGACCCCATTGAATACAAGCATATTGTATTCCATGCCCCCGATGGAATACGGCTGTTCTAGTACTAATCTATAGTTACAGTCATATCTGCCATGACATAATACATCATGAATAATGCCAACACTTCTAGGATGGTACACTTCCTTAGTGTTAGCATGATGGCACATCATGCTAACAAATCAGCATAGGACAGCATTAGTGGTCCTTGCATCGTTGAAACTACAAGGCTTCTAATTTCTTAGTATCTCTTATACCAGTTGTTATTCTCAAGTTCTCTCGTCTGCCTAAAGCCATGGCTTCACTTGTGGTGCACAGCGTCTGTGTTACAATACAATTTAGCTTTTCTATTGTTTACATTATTTATAGTGCACTGGGATATCCTTTCTGCTTGTCTCTTCAATACCAAATGTAAACAATATGAGATATAGCAATGGAAAGCCTGTTTCGCACTGAAACGCAAATGGCAAGTGGAGCATTGGCTTTAGTGTGGAATCACCCAATTGCTATCCCTTCTCCCAATTTCTCATCGTGTGGCATGTGTGTAATTCTCGTGTTTTCTTGTGTTTTCTCACAGTTTACGGTGACACGTGTGGATGAGGAGGATGGGGAGACAAGTGCCGCCTCATGTCCTGAAGATGGTGCCGCGAGTGCGCCACTCACTGGGGGCGCTGTACGACTTCCTGTCCCCGGGGATTCTGGGACATCGGATGCTGAGTCATCCTATGGTGATACGCTGACACAAAACAGCATCACCAAACTCCTGTCCAAGAAGTTCAAGGTACATTTACTGTCATATCCACATTCGCTAATTTCCCCCCAAAGTGAATATTAAATACCTTTAGTTCACATAAGAATACCTCTATGACCTCTGAATAAGGGAGGGGTGCTACCTTAGTACTTCTGTCCTATAGCCTCAAGGCAAATCTAACATGATGTTTTTCAGTGACCTGGACATGTTGCAAAACACTTTCTAAGGCATATTTAAACAATAGAGATACTATAATGGGTATTTTATTAAACTCTTGTCTGGAAAAGATAAGAGCAACAATGAATTGTTGTACATATCTATAAGGATGTTTAGTATTAGACTGCTGCCGCAACAACAACTTGGATGCAATATTAGGTTTACTGTGACATTGTATATTGGAGGGAGCAATATTAAGGCTGTGGATATCTTACCATCTACTGCACTAGGTATATACAAGGGACTTCTATGCCATAATGATTTATTTGCAGATATAGGTGTAGACATACATATAGGTGTAATTTTGCAATGACACTTTTAGATGGAGGGGGCGGGGTTAGTTTCTGGTGGTACTTAATAGTTGACTTCCTTATTTTGGACTTCAGCTTTGTGCTGGTATATCAGGGATATACAACACTAATTCTGGCTTAGATCATGCATGGCTTTCTTAATGATCAAACCTTTTAGCCCAAGAAAATTTAAAGCCACATTGATAAGACACACCGTCTGTATGAGGATGAGGTGGGTGTTTACCCTGTGTTGAACCTGTCTTGTTAAATTAATTTCATACTTTACCTAAAATAATCAAACATCATTAGATTAATATCAGTCAGTAACAAATCAGGTCAATGGGATACACATTTTAAGGACTTATTCTTTCAAGTAGGCCACATCTGAAGGCTTAATGCCACTGCCATCAAGAGTATTTTGCTCATCAGACATTTTTTATTAGAGCAAATGCATAGAAAAACATTGTCGGAATACTCCGGTAGTGAAAATATGTCTGACCAAATCAGCCCTTAATCATAATGTTTTACGGCAGTATCCGCGGACCCCGGTCTCATTACTCATGTATAATTCAAGAGGTAAAGGTCATTTCCTAGCCGCTGCACTACAGAAACTGACACCACCCTCATTAAAGGAAGAGCAAAGAGGGGCTGAAATACCATTGCCCATGCCCCCTTGCCTTTATCTCACAAAGTAAGGCTCTTCCCAATCAGAAAGCATTGTGTTTTAATGACAAGCCATCAAAAATGTCGTATGGATAGGAGTCTATTTTTTTCCCCAAGCCTTGATATCTATATAGGATATTGTGATTCCTGGATAACTGCTTCCCTGGCAAAATAAGGTGTTATGCGATACCAATATTACCTTATGTTCTGTTTTAACCCCTGCATTTCAGACCCCTGGTGTGGCTTACAGGATTGGCATAAACAAGAGTCTTGATGGCATAGAGTAGTACTAAATCAGAATTTTCTAGCCCAAGATTTATTAGGCTCATAAGTTATAAATACACATATAGTTTGTAGTATACATTTAAGGCTCTGTCTCATATAAATGATGTATGAAATGGCGGTTTCTGACCGTTTCTGACCGGCTGCGTAATTGATCATGAGCTGTAGTTTGAATTTTGTCACAAACAGAAAGCCCCTGCAGTCTCATAAAGGATGATTTTTAAGATTTAATTGGTTACTTGAAACATTGTGCAGGAATATTTGTTCTGTTGATTCTTTTTTATAGAATTATGCTGTTTCCTGCACCTACATGTCCGGCCAGAAACCGGTCTGAAACCTACATATTCAGTCTTGCATCACAGTGGTATACATAATCTAAAATGCACTTAACAAACTCAGTCTACCTTGTCAGGTAGTCATCTTGCAGGTGTGATGGTGAGTCCAACATCCTGTCAAGCCTTCACATTTCCTGAAATTGATATCAAAACACCTTCATGGAAAAAGTAAATATCAAGTTGCCAAGAGGAAGTTGGAAAGCATGCTTGGTGACATTGCCGAAATCATATAGTGTCACAGTTCTGGGTTGATAATGGCATTATTTCTGTGACTGATGGTCACCAAAAAACATCAAATGAACCTTGTTAGTACTTGTAGTACTGGGAGGCCCTACGTGTGTAGATGACAGCCCTTTCAGCATAAACCCTAGGTATGATTCCTTTGAGCTTTCTGGGCTAGCCAAGATGGGTTTAAGCTGCCAAATCGGGATGTTTTGTTGCCTTTCCAATGTAAAAGAGAAAATAAGTTTCTGGGCTGAGCCCACCTGGGCCCCGCCTGCATGTCAACACTGACATTGGCCGGCTTGAATCCATCTGGGCTCACCCAGAAAGCCCAAAAGGAATCCCATCGAGGGATCATGTGGGTATGTGCTGGCTGGGAGATTTGACCATGACTATGTTACAGCAGAGTCGTACAGAGCGATCTTAGTGTCTCCAGATGTACCTCTATAGAACTCAGTGTAATATATATACTCTCTTCTTTGCGAGATATGGGTCATTATTCTGTACAACTGCTCTGGGCAGTATTGTAAAAATGGGAAAAGGTAGTTTTGTTTAAGAAGTAGTCAATTTCTTTATAGTCCTGACCTATGGGCATATATGTAGACATACATATAGATGTAAGCCAGTAGGCCACTTGTAATTTTACAATGGCACTGTGGTGGTATATCGGGGATATACCACATTAGTTCTGGCTTAGACATGTATGACTCCCTTAATATTCAAAATTTTTAGCCCAGGAAAATGTCAATTGTAATTTCGGGGCCTAAGCTACAGTGACAAGACGCACCTTCAGTCTGAGGATTGGGTGGGTGGTGACACTGTATCAGTCTTGTCAAATTGATTTTATACTTTAACTAAAATATGATCAATATGATCACTATGATTTGAAAGCATCTAGTCATACCATCCTATGAAATGCATTCCATTAGGGAGTGATCTTTTTTGACCAACGTTGCCCCCCGTCCGAGGGCAGAAAATCGCGTGTAAACGCGCCCTTTTACCCTATAGTAACACACTGGCTTTTTCACTGAAAACAGGTGAAACTATTTTGAGGCCCCTGGTCAAGGGGTCGAAAAATTCTGACTTCCCTCAAACCGACCAGCCCCGTCCCCCTGTTGTTAAAAAATGATCACTCCCTTAGGGGTCAAAAAGTGAGGTGCCAGAAAAGGTGCCTGTAAGTAGGTCCCGTTTCAGGAATAGTTATTATCTTAGCTACTCAAAACGAGAAAAGGCACAAGGGAGTCTGGAGGGTGTTGATCCTTTGTGAAAAGGTAGTTTTGCCTATGAAGTGCCTCACATGCAGGAGTTTCTTTCTGTGTAGTCCTAATATTTTTGTGTCACACACAAGTGGTCAAAACAAGAGAACATGAAAGAGTGTGTGACAGAAGTAGGTGCCTCATAGTACTGGACACACTATACTTAAACAAGGCGGTTTTTTTTTACTATTATGGTGAGTGGAAGTTGAATGGTGAAGCAGAGCATAACTTCTATTGTAAACAGGGCACCTACTCCCAGCTCTATTTACAGATTAATGTACTGAGTACAAGTTGAAGGGTCAAACAAAGCTTGTCAGATTATAACTTTGACCTGAGCTTGTTGGCACCAGACTCTATTTTAACCTCTGGGAACACTCTCCCTCGTGTTAAAAAGTCATGCTTAGCTTCATCATTTAATCTTTACTCACCACATTAGACTGAAAAGCTCCCACCCTAATCAAAGACAGTGTGCATTACACAAGTAGGTACCTTACTGTGTGACTCGCTTTTTTAGCACTCTTGTTTTGAATAGCTATAATCCTCATTGAAAGGCACTTTGTACCTTACCTATAAGGCGCCGATCCTGCCACCCGGTTGCGCGCAGCGCTCACTTACGCGCGACTTCGTCGATGTTGCGCGTAAGCAGTCTTAACCAATCAGAACCGGAGGATTTGCATAATGATCACGTGACCTGTATAAGCCAATGAAGGCCTAAGATACAAAAGAGGAAGGCCAGAGGGACAATCAAAATGGCCACTGTAAACAGGTTGCCACAAGAAGATCTTGCACAAACCTTCTTGTCCATGATAGAGAAGAACGCGAGGAATTGTGGGCGTGTTATTGGGATACCAGACAAGGATGATGACACTACAAGAACAGTAATAAGAAGGTGAGTTCGTTGTCCCATGCCCTGGCCCATGCCCCTTTGTGTCTGTCTCTGATTTGCCTGTCATTAGATTTAGAGGGTTTAGGCAGCCGACGTTGGCACCGACGTTGGCAAACTGCCAAACTGGGTAAATACTGGCGATTTTCGCGTACCTTTTGCCCGCGGTAAATCGTGAATTCTGACATGAAGACTTGGTCAAATCAAAATATAAATATACCAGCCTTCATCCTTACATCCATACCTTTCATTTAATCCTAGTTAGGAATTCCTGTGACCATTAGGCCATGGGAAGTCAGGTTACAGTTTACCGTCCGCATGGTTTTAAAGTGGCCGCATGAAAATTTTCATTATTTAAAAATATTTCATTATTTCAAATATAATGAAGAATTTCTGCAGAATTTGGTACTGGGACTCAGAAAGATTTATCAGAGGTAGTCATATTTGGTATCAAATTAAAGCTGTTGACATCAGGAACACATTCAGCATGGTTTCCACTACCGTTGTCTAACTTTAGGCCATCCTTAAAAATATGTTCGTTTCCTGTCCAGAGGCCTGGTGGATATTTTTGTGAGAATGGGAAAATTTTTTCCTGGGTTCCGGAAAAAGATTTTTTTATCCGTCAGCTACAAGAATTTAGGCTTCCAATCACTAAATCTTAGAACGTGATGGGAATTTCATGCCATCCCCACTTACGATGTTCACGATAAATAAAAATATTTTCCTAAAAAAAAATTTCCCACACCCTCCCTCATGGGTCTGAAAAATCCCACCCTCTGGACAGGAAACAAACATATTTTTAATGGTGGCTTTATTCATCAAGGGGGGGCTAAAAAATGTTGACCCCTTTTGAAAAATTTGCCGTGCCTCTGACGCGGGGGGGGGCCAAAAATATTTGACTACCTGGGTACCGTCGAGGGGGAGGGGAAATTTCCACCCATCTGCGCCAAAACCCACCACCCATAAGCAAATGTCCATGACCAGGGAATAAATTTGCATCGTATTCACCGAGGTGAGGCTGTCCGTATTCAACGATGCCTTATATTTTGACCCTCCCAGGAGAGGGAGGGCAAATCTCATTCCTTGTGTAGGGGCTTGTAGATCGTGATATAGTGTGAGCGTCTTCCTCGAGAGGGCGTTTCGAGCGATGCGCCCATCACCGGTAGTCACTAGAGGTCCTCACTGCGGGGTGGTGGCAGCACTGTTCGCCTCGCTCCAGCTCCTACCTGGGGCCGGGGAAGGCATTAGTCTGGCTCTGCCTGCCATCGGAGTCGGACCACTTTCCACCGAGCTTATTGTCACATTAAGCGCATAACTTCGAGGTTGATGTAAACCTACACAGAAATAAATACGTGCCTGTTGCACTAACCTGAGATACCTTGTCTGGTTTTACATCAAGCCATACATTCGAACCACTACACTTGCAAGCATGTAATTTTAGACCTACCACCTTAATGTATTGTCTTAGAACTATCATACATACAGGGTTCTCCACACATAGGAAGTACACGGGCGGGGTTCCCGTGTGCTTTTGAGTGCCGCCCGTGTGCTTTAGCTAAAAAGCAACGCCCGTGTGCTTTCCATGAGACTTTAACCTTTCTACACTTTTTTGAATTTTTCAAATCGGACAATAAGAACAGAAGTTAGGCCATTTTATTCTAATAACTTGGATAACGGAACCGCTGCTGGGATCCCCGGAGATGTACAAAAGCCAGACATTAGTTGATTCATGAGGTATTTGCCTACCGAAAATCTACCTTTTGTTCACAAAAAGATAACTAAAGTGTCCAAAAAACATGACTTTATGTGGTTTTTTTTTGTTTTTTTTTTGCCTCTGGCCGCTGGGTTTCTTGGGATAATTTTTGGAACTTTTCTTTTTCTTTTTAGCCTCTGGCCGCCCCAATTTGCAGCTCCAGAATCCCGTAATCCAAGTTATTTTAAGGACTAAAAAATAAAATTTGGTTGAAAAATTCTAACAGAATCTATTCTTTTTCCCATTTATAAAATAATTTTCAAAAATTCTCTCACGAGACATTAATATGTTTTGTCGCTATGATGCACACAGCGTTTGTATTTGAAAATTACCTGTATGCTTTTTCATCCTGTGGAGAACCCTGACATATATGCATTGGTGCATTATAATAATCCCACATGACTATTCCATGCATTTATATAGCCTAAAGAGATTTGGTTTCCAGTGAAAGTAGAATTCATTATTCCGGAGAACAATTGTCATTTATAAATGATTATGGATGCTGTTTCTGACCCTTATCCAAAACAGAGAAGTGTTCAAAATCACAATGACCTGCTACATTGTACAAGCATAGTCACATAGTGAAGTAATAATCAACAGTGGACAGCTTCTCTCCACGGCCCAGGCTACTTATAGACACCTCCACCAAGCCCCCTAGCACTGCCCATACCGTGTGCATCTAGCTAGAACGTCTCTGCCTTCACATAATCACAAAAGAGCAAACCAGGAAACTTACATACATGTATTATATTGACCATATGATGAGCGAATTGTCTTCAAGGATAGGTACTTAGCACTTGTGCTACGCCTGTGATATTTTGATGACAATACATTATTACCATAATCTCTCGCATAGAAGGCGCTGCCCGCATATAAGGCGCACCCCTAACTCAGGGAAGGCATATCTGCTACTACCGTAATCTCCCACGTATAAGGCGCGTCTTATACAGGGGGTTTTAGTTCTCATTGGATCCACAAGGGGGACACCAAGACCTTTCTTTTGATATCTTACATGCCCCCTTGGTCATAATAGGAAATAAGCCCAGGAGAGTCCGGGGTGGCCTAACCTACACATAGGCTTTTGAATTTTGAAAATTCATTCAGTAAAGCCAAAGTAATGAATTTTTCATTTTTTTGAGAATTTTCCAAAACTCTAGGTGCGCCTTATACGTGGGTTTCGCCTTATACGCAGGAGATTACGGTATCTGTAGAAGGCACATCTGCTTCTCCTGTGTCTAATATTTGAAAAACCCGCGTATAAGGCAAACCTCTAACTCAAGGAGCATGATCCACTTAAGGAACCCAACCCAAAGGGGCTTTTCAAATATTTTTTGCAGATATCAATTCCCCAACTGGTCATGTCTCACATGCCTTGTGTATTGTATGGTCTGTGATATATGCCTAACGTTCAATCTTTTCAGGCAGATATTGCCACTTAATATCTATTATGACATTGATTCTTACTGCAAATCCTTTTCTTCTAGCCTCGAGTCCCTTGAGCGCCAGGTCGAGAGAGTGGCAGGAAGGTTGCTGTCTAAAGAGCAGGCTCTGTCTATGCTGGAGCCCCTTAAAGCACTTACAGCTGAAGCTAGGTCTCAAATGGGAAGAGAACATGGTAAGGATACATGGCACTTTCAGTGATTCCTACTAGTAATAGTAGTAGTTCTGTGACAGACATGTTAACTTTGGAATTTCTTTTAATGTCAAGGTGAATATCGATGCTCCATAGAGAAAGCACTAAGCCCCAGTATTGCACTCCACCGTGAAATAACCGGCGCCAAATCCCCACGATGACGTCATACGCCCACCACGCATGCGCAGCCCTTTTGAAACGTAAACATCCAATATGGCGGCGGTCAGGATTTCGCGAAGAGATGGGCAATTAAGAGTTAATTGGAACAGGCTATAGCCTCCATTGCACTCACATGGGACGTCGATTGCACACGGAATCGGACAGTCCAATTTCCCATGAGTGGACCGGCTCAGGCTGAAATGGCCGCTAGTTAAAAAAATTATTTCACTTATTCTTTTCCGAAACAAATTATTTAGGGGGGCATGTTCTTTAGGGGGACGAAACACCCCAGATTGATACCGAACATTCCATATCCGTGCATATTATTTGCATAATTAGCATAATTATCCAATATCTTAGTACTTTTCCATATATATAGATGTGTGTCATTGCTGAATGGATGTCTTTCCATTTCTCCATTCTCTGGTGTTTGATTGAAAATGTTGACGCCATTCTGTGTTTTAATTTATGTTTTAATCTGTGTCAGTAATTGTTCACTATTTGTCAGCAATTAGTCAATATATGACAGTATTTACTCACTATTAGTCAGCAATCAGTCAATATATGCCTGTACTTAGTCATTATATAACAACACTTAGTCCATATATGTCAGTAATTACTCAACATTTGTCAGATAGTAGTCCATATATGGCAGTAATTACTCACAATTTGTCAGCTATTAGTCAATATGTCAGTATTTACTCACATTTTGTCGGCAAGAAGTCAATGTACCGGTTTGTCAGTACTTTGTTATTCCTACACTGTAATAAATGTGTGTTGAACTTACACTGTCTTGTTAAAATGTCAGTGGCTAGTCATTATTTGTTAGCAATTAGTCAAAATATATCAGTAATTAGTCACTATTTGTCAGCAAATAGTCACAATATGTCAGAAATAGTCACTGTTTTCCAGCACTTAGTTTAAAGATGTCAGTACTTAGTCACTATTTGTCAGCAATTAGCCAAAATATATCCCTACTTAGTCTCTATTTGTCAGTAACTAGTCAAAATATGTCAGTAGCTCCATACTGTCACTGACCACTTGTCAATTGACATTTGACATTGAAGCCTGTTCCTTAGGACTGAGTCCTTCACCTGTGACATTTTTATGGAGTATATTGATGAAATGTCGATTAATTATCAACCCAAACACCTTGACATAAATGTAAAGATGAACTCTGATCAGTTTGAGCTTCCTGTTTCTTCCATTTTAATTCCTTTGCAGTGTCCACTTCATATGCAGCTCCCCGACAGGAAAACCGAGCACTCATCCTTGATGGACAAGTTGACCTCTTGGTGGAGGAAAACTGCACAGCCACAGAAATGGCAGAGGCACTTACAGTCTCAGAGAGGACTATATGGCGCAGATTAAGGTACATGTTCATATGAAACTTAAAGTGAATGACCTAATTTCCCTTCCCTTCTGACCCGTCTGGTCCCCATAGTCAGATGATACAAAACAGCTATAGATAAAATTTCTAAAAGTATTTTGAGTGCCAAAACTTCATGTTGATCAACATGAGTATAGGCAGCCCTTCTTCCCATGATGATGGCCTGGGGATATTGCCATACCCATTTGATGAATACTATCCCACATCATAGATGTAAGATAAATATGTTGTTTCTCAACTAGACTATGGCAGTAACATGATGTAACTTCTTGTGTTCAATCCAACAGTGACCGTGGGATAAGTCTTCGGGAGAAGTATTGTTCTTTCAGCGACGACGAGCTGGACAAGGTTGTGGAAGAAGTCCTACACATGAACCAAAATATTGGTGCTCAGGCAGTCCTTGGCCGACTACGTGACCGAGGAATCAAGGTAGGAGGAAAAACACTTCACTGTTTGGGAGCCCTCGTCATGTTCACATGTGCCCGATCCAAAAAAAGGAGAGTAAAAACCCTCTTATTTGCATACATTTGGGTGCCCGACTGAAACCTATATCGAAGCCAATTCCCTGTCTCTCTCAATTCCTATATAGAGCTGTCAGGTCAACCTGTTCATGTACAAGCTGTAAATCTTCCGTCTGATCCGCCATATAAATTGTAACCTACTGTTCAACTTCAAGTCACTCTCCCCTATCATAGGTGCAAAGACAAAGAGTGCGAGACTCTATCCTGCGGGTTGATCCCGTTGGGGTTGCCTTAAGGACACTGAAACCCAAATTGGAGCGGGGTGTGTACGTAGTTGCAGCTCCCAATTCCCTATGGCATATCGATGGGAACCACAAGTTAATCAGGTAAGAATCAATATTATTCAATAACATAAGTCATCAAGGAGCTTTGGAATAAATATTCACATGGAGTAGAAAAAATGCAGGAAAGAACTTGTGTACTTGGATTATGTCCCCGGGCATTCGACGAATCATGCCGTGCCTGCCGCACCGTCTTGTGTCAAAATGGCACCCTTCTGCTGAAGCGATATGGTCCTTACATTTGAACAGCTGTTATCACATAAATCTATCTTTGCTCAGTAGAACATATGTATAACAGTCATATAATATCACATACTGTATTCTGGTATGCCCACTGGAAGGAGAATTCCTCCTTCATGGACTGCCAATGAAGTTATTCTGCTCCTCCATGCCCTCACATGAAGGTCCCCACTCCACAGGGGGACTATATCCTAGAAGTGTAGTGAAGAAGCCAAGGGGGCATTGACGGCATCAGTAATGCCCCCGGGGCATGATGTGGTCGTCTTTGGCCTAGAAGTGTAGGGAAGAAGCCCTGGGCAGATTGACGGCATCAGTAATGCCCCTTGGGCATGATGTGGTCGTCTTTGGCCTAGAGGTGTAGGGAAGAAGCCCTAGGTGCATTGGCAGCATCAGTAATGCCCCTGGGGCATGTGGTAGTCTTATTTTTAATAGCCTCATGGTCTTTATAGTAGCGATAATCGATATATTTGAAATATCAAGACCAAAATGATGATATTCATCTTCGATATAAATTGAATGTCAATGACACTCCTACTTGGTTAACAGCGGCCTGTTCTGGGAAAGTGATGCGCATCACACATACAACTCACGCATCAGGCTGCGTTGGGCGGTACTACTTTACAATCCCTATGCATGGCACACGCAATGCCCTGGGGGATAGTCCAAGTACACAAATTGTATCCTGCAGAAAGCAGGCAGTAATCTGGTTCAGGTTATGTATGTAAGTCATTAATATGTCAGGCAAGAGGAGCTCAACTCCCATGACATTTTGTAGATGGTTAAAAGGAAGTTTACAGAAACAAAATGGACTTGATTTCCTTCTCAGAGAAGATTCTTTTCTGCCAGTTGCCAACAGAGCATAACGATTAGTATCCTGTGGTATTGTAATTTATTCGATAACAACATGCTTAAACTTTAAGTTTCCATTTCATATATAAACTTTAGATACGGTATCGTCATACATGGAGCCATAGATGGCTATTCACGGCTGATAACCTCCTTGAAGGCGTCTACAAACAACAAAGCAACAACAGTATTGGAAAACTTTATTGTAGCCACCAATACCTATGGTGAGTTCTTCAGCATATACTGCAATTTCGTATAAGCTATACCTGCATATAGGCTGCACCCTGAATTTGGTAGAATTTTATAAGCTGCATATAAGGCTTAAAATAAGGTGGTTTAGTACAGTAACGTTCATTATTACACTCAAAAAACAATTAAAATTTGACTTTCCTGACATTTATATTCAAATAAAGAGGACCTAGGTTATTTCCCTTGAAGTATGGTATGCCAGATTATAGCACACGATTGTTTAGAAAGCATTTAAACTCTCTAGACCAAAGAGAAGACAGTTTACTAGGTCAGCCACTCCCCTTTAACTCTATTGACCAATCAGAGCATAACATACTCTAGATCCCTCATCGTGTTCATTCAGTACTGGCTATGTAGTGCTAAATACCTTCATATAACCCACACTCAGACTTTCAGTCTGTCCTATAAGCCTTATTTTCATATGTATTCTGGTACAAGCAGCAGCTTATACGAGAGAATTTACTGTAAGTAGTCTAACAGAAAATTTTAGCTCCCAAGTAGGAACAAAGAGAAGAAAAGGCAAGACTGTTTTACCATGTGTAGTGACATGGACATCTAGTGATGATTGACAATAATAACAGAGTTTGTTTGTTCACAGGTACACCATCCCGCATCCGAGTGGATCAAGGAGTAGAGAATGCTGATATTTGTTTGGTGATGTCATTATTGCGTGGTTTTGATCGCAGCAGTGCAGTACGGGGCCCAAGCGTACATAACCAACGCATCGAAAGGGTGTGGGTCGATACGTGGAATGGTGCGACCCACCTGTACTACAAGTTGTTTGCTTTCTTTGAGGCAGAGGGGTATGAGCCCATTTTTCTACTACTGGATACTTAGCATACGACACATTAAAAATTATCATAATTTATTGAAATAAGAAATTATTTTTGATCGATGAAATAAATGTTATTGCCTCCTATTTTTTTGTATCTGTGGTACTTAGTCATCCCAAATCTACTCCTAACTTATACATATCACTGTAATCTACCGCATATAAGGGGCACCTCGCGTATAAGACGCTCCTAGAGTTTTAGAACATGATCAAACAAGTAAAAATTTCATAACCTCTGTTCTACTTAATGGATTTTTACACTATATATGAAAATGGGTTACTAGATCGCTGGTTGCAAACTCAGAATCTTCGACTGCTTTAAGCTAGAGTAGCCTTGGGGTACCAGATGAAGCAAAATTTGGGTTTTATTCATGGGGTTAGCTGCTCGTCAATTCAATATCTGGATTGCACTCTCCGAGATCTTTAATTTGATAGGTTATTTGTTAAGATCTGATTAGTACTCCCAGAGAAAATTACAAAAAAGCAGACCTCCGAGAGGATATGCTGGGAGAGTGCAAAATTGTTTGATGTTGCTAAGAGAACCGCTGTTGCTACGATAAGCGCCGCTAAGATAAGCGCTACTAGGGTAAGACACCAGGGGGCAGCATTGAACTACACATGGAAAACGGTCCCAAGACTCCAATGCCATGCCACTTAAAACTCATAAAAAAGTGCATCATACTTATGTGTACATGTATACATAAATATACATGTAGGTGGCCTTTAGTGGGTTAATAGTCAGTGGTGCTGAGAAATGCACCACCAGCAGAAGAGAACCACATGGTGCTGGGGGAGGTGGTGCCAGGCAGGTATGGGACCACCCCAGGAGCACAGCCACCACCACCATTCAGAGGTGGGTGGGGGGGGGGCTATATATACTATATACCATGGCTCTGCCTGAGGTGTCCAGGGCTACCACCACTCTGTCCCCAGGGTCTACAATAACAGGTCCACCAACACCACCACTTCTATCCTTGACTGATTTGCAGATTTTAATCCAGGTATAGGCATACTCAATACTGTACCTATGAGACAGGATTATACATGGAGAGCGAGGAAGCACCACTATGAGAGCTTGTATTTAAGAATGGGTCCCCTCCTATAGCCGTTCATTCCTAAGAATGAACGGCAACTAGTGGCTTCGCTACTAGATGGGGGGAGGGGGAAAGGCTTTAAAATGGGGATAGTCTAATGTTTTTCTCCCCCTCCCCCACCCCCAGCGCCAAGCAGCTAAATTGTACCCCTGGTAGTTCAATGCTGCCCCCTGGTGTCTTACCCTAGTAGCGCTTATCTTAGCGGCGCTTATCGTAGCTTATCGTGGTTTTAGGAAACACAGGGATCCAGGTCATTTGTGGTCAATTTTGATCTTAAAATGTTATCAGATGGATATTAGTGACCATTGAAAGACCTCAACTACCTAATTCTATTGTTTTCCATATGTGTCGGCCATCTTTGTTTTAGGATACACAGGGATCCAGGCCATACATGGTCAATTTTGATCTTCAAAAATTATCAGATGGTGTTAGTGACTATTGGGAGACCTTAACTAGCCTATTTTATTTTTTTCTATGTGTGTCGGCCATCTTTGTTTTTGGAAACACAGGGATCCAGCTCATATATTGTCAATTTTAATCTTCAAAAGTTATCAGGTGGATGTTAGTGACCATTGGGGGACCTCAACTACCCAATTTTGTTGTTTTCCATATGTGTCGGCCATCTTTGTTTTAGGATACACAGGGATCCAGGCCATACATGGTCAATTTTGATCTTCAAAAATTATCAGATGGTGTTAGTGACTATTGGGAGACCTCAACTAGCCTATTTTATTTTTTTCTATGTGTGTCGGCCATCTTTGTTTTAGGAAACACAGGGATCCAGCTCATATATTGTCAATTTTAATCTTCAAAAGTTATCAGGTGGATGTTAGTGACCATTGGGACACCTCAACTAGCTAATTTTATTGTTCTCCATATATATATGTCGGCCATCTTTGTTTTAGGAAACACAGGGATCCAGGCCATATATGGTCAACTTCGATCTTCAAAAATTATCAGATGGATGTTAGTGACCATTGGGACACCTCAACTACCTAATTCTTTTGTTTTCCATGTGTGTCGGCCATCTTTGTTTTAGAAAACACAGGGATCCAGGTCATATATGGTCAATTTTGATCTTCAAAAGTTATCAGATGGATGTTAGTGACCATTGGGACACCTCAACTACCTAATTTTATTGTTCTCCATATATGTCGGCCATCTTTGTTTTAGGAAACACTCGGGCTTCCCTAGCCCACTTAAAAGGGTCTATATCTCCTCTTTCCTATCCCCTCAGGATGTGTGTGGTGCACATATGCGTGGGCACTGACACATTCCTCTGTTAAATTATCAACCTGTGAAGCATGAGATAGCCACTTAGTGCCGCTAAAGTGCTGTAAAACACAAATCAATCAATCAATCATTTAGGAAACACAGGGATCCCGGCCATATATGGTCAACTTCGATCTTCAAAAGTTATCAGATGGATGTTAGTGACCATTGAAAGACCTCAACTACCTAATTCTTTTGTTTTCCTTGTGTGTTGGCCATCTTGGTTTCAGGAAACACAGGGATCCAGGTCATATGTGGTCAATTTTGATCTTCAAAAGTTATCAGATGGAGTTGCGAGACTTGTTGGCTAAAAAACAGAGTGGCTTCAGGAGGCAGAGGTCAACGCAGGATACGGTCTTCCAGGTGTTACATTTAGCCCATTTAGACCTAATTAATAAGAAAAGGGTCGGAATAGCCTATCTTGATATGGCCAAAGCCTTTGATTGTCTGAATCATAAGCTGCTTTTATCAAAGCTTCCCGCCCTAGGTTTAAGTCCTCAAGCCATTGCCTGGATAAGGAATTACCTGGAGGGTTGTAAACAGCGTACATTGTGTAACAAGGTCACCTCAGACTTTGCAAATATCACCCATGGAATTCCCCAGGGCTCCATAATTAGCCCTTTGCTATTTGTTATTTATGTCAATAGCTTACCGGCCCTTGAGACTATAGGAGAGCTAAAAATGTATGCAGACGACACGCTCCTGATTTGTAGGAGTAATACCTCTCAGGATTTATTAAGACAGTTGCAGCATGACCTCGACCTGGTGGTAAACTGGTGTGACAATAATGGCCTAACCCTGAATCCGACTAAATCTAAATTTATGCTTATTAATTGTGATGAAGTGGATCCGATGCATTTGTCCATAAGGAATGTTCCATTAGATCAAGTACCCTGCTATAAGTACCTTGGTATAGTCATGGACGATAAACTCTCCTTTGTCAACCAGGTTGAGGCTTTGTATAAATCTCTTAGGCATAAGATATGGTTATTGGTCCAGATCAGAAACTTTATAGACCAAAGCACAGCACTTGTGATACTGAAAACGATGGTCCTTCCTTACTTTGATTATGGCATTATATTCACCACTGGACTTTCTCCTGTGCACTTGAAGAAACTCCAAGTGTTCTGTAATGCTGGAATTAGGGCCGCCATAGGAATAAGAGACCCTAGACAAATGCATGTTAAAGATCTGTATATCCAGGCTAAAATGTTGCCGATTGATTTGCGTAGGCTATATATGCAATTGACAACCTGCCATAGATTGGTTTTTAGTGGTCAAGCTCTGGTAGTCCCCTCGGTAGGTACCCGAGGGACCTCAGCCCCCAAAATTCTACAGGGGGCCCCCAAATTAGCAAGCCTGATTAATGATCCAGTGTACCAGGCTCACTCCCAATGGAACGCATTGGATCCCACGCTCAGGTGGATTGTGGACAAAGATGCTTGTTCTGAAAATTTTGATCTAAGATCATATTAAAACTGTTGTAAATCAATTCTATTCTTCTTAGAACATGATATGAATATGCACGGCATTACAGCTTTGCTGTGTTTACTTTGCCGAAAATATGGGATAAATTTCTAATCCGGGAAACGCACTGCAATTTAACTGCTTATAGAACTGATATTAAACTCAGAATTGATCGTCAAATTTAAATATGAAATCCTAATATCTTGATCATAGATGACAGATCCTAAATTGAATCCTCTCAATTGCATCCTTAACACGGGCCTCTTGATCATAGATCTTAAATTTTCAATTGAATCCTTAACATAATCTCCTAACCATTGACCCCTTGTTAAAATATAAAAACCTATGTGTAGCTAGGGCCCCCTCGGCTCCCTGGCTCCGCTTAAATTCTATTATGAGTAAAGCGAAGTGTTATATAAGAACCTTGCATGTAAGACACGCCTTATATGCGGGAAATTACGATATGACTTTTGACCTATAGTACTACCCCCTTTATTCCTTGCAGATTCCTTGTCCTTGGCGACCCCCTGGACATGTGGGTACTTCAAGAGGTGTACCTTCCAGAGGTTAATCGGGAGTTGCAGCTGTTCCAGGGACAATGGAATCACCATGGTCTGAGCAGCGAACACGGACGTACCCCCCGGAAGCTTTTCCTGTTGGGGATGCTTAAGAACTACAACAGCGACCTCGTGGCGGTTCGGGACTTCTTTGACCGTGGGGGCATCCCTGCTCAAAGGAATGAAACTGAAGAGGTCACCCAGGAAATGGTGCGGGCTGCCCTGGGAAAAGCGCGGGTTGAGGTACCTCAGGTTTGCCCACCTCTCAACCAGGCTCAGCAGGAAGCTGTCCGTCAGCATGTCCAGGGGATGTCCAGTGACAGGTTCGCTGTAGACAAGTACCTCGCTGCACGTACCTTTGCCCGACAGTTAGTCAATCCAGCTCGCCTTACCTCCCAATGAGTCTTTGTAGTGTTCCACATCTTACCACTTGTTTCTGGTGCTTCTGGTAGGCATAAATGCCTTGTGCCATGACTCTTACATTGTACACACTACCTGTATGCAAAGTCATCAGAATTATTCCATATTGTATAAATGTACTAGTACCATATGTGCAAGGGCTTTGGTCTAGGTACATGTACAACAATGTTAAGACTATGAAAATGTTTTACCAGTGTTAGCATGCTTTATTAACTGTTGTTATTTATTCATAGAATTTGCAACATTCATATATATATATATATATTTATGTCATGGCAGATACGACAGTTACTATAGAACAGTACTGGACATGCCGTATTCAATGGGGAGATTGGAATACAATGTGGCCATATTCAATGGGTGTCCACCATCTTGGATTCTGAACAGATCTTAGCTGTGTTTCTCTATTTTAAAGCAAATTAACCCCGTAGGGCCATGACATAAATGCAAATGTCAACTCCCATGGAATATTTTTGCATCGCCTCATTGAATACAACAGACTCACTTCGGGTAAAACGCTGCAAAAATATTCCATGGTCGTTGACATTTGCTTATATATATATAGCTACTGTATAGCTATAAGTATATGATCATTGTTGGTAATATTATTGTAGTGAAATAGGCTATTTCCGCGGAAACGCTATTTACGCTCGCCACTTCGGCGCCTAAAACTACCCCTTAGAATAGGAGTTTCCCTTCTAAACTTCAGCAACCATTAGTATACATATGTATCTAGCTACCCTGTAAATATGAACCCTTAGCTAAGTCTAGTTATTGAGTTATTAGAACGTTTGTCAGAAAGTCTTAGCTGTTTCTTGGGATTTGATGCATGACATGAGACCTTAGCTAGACCAGATATATTTGTGACAGAATTGTATATTATTGACTGTATCTGTGATATTTCCCAGAATACAAATATTTATCTTTGTTAACTGAAATTCCAGTGACTTTGTTTCCTTGCCATTCCTGACATTTACATAGATATTTATTTAGACAAAGTCCCAAGGGATTTCGTTACATAATAATGGACATAGATGGCTAATATTATTATAAGTATTTCATGAGACTGGACATATCAGAAGCTTATATACTTTGCATACATGTAGAGTAGGTTATATCCCATAGGATTGAACATTGTCTTGTTCTAAGAATGTTGGCTGAGAAAAAGATCTTTTCTCTTATCTCAAGTGGAATACGGCAGTCCCATTGGTTTAACCAAGAACCTCTGTATCACACCCCCCAGTGTGATAACCCTTCCCCGTATCACACTCCCAGGGAAAACATCCAAAATGGTCAAATAAATGGAATTTTGAACATATTTGACTACATAAACTTGAGATAAATACAAAGGAGCACTCGAATTGGTCACAACTGAGGGTAAATCATTGGAGTATGGGACCAGGGGACGCGGATATAGACTAGTTATTGGTCAGTTGTGAGCCTGGGGGGGCAGGGGACGAGGATAGACCTGAGGACATACCGTAGTGGCCCGTTTTAGCGCACCTGCGGTAATATATTTCATTCTATGACTTGCCCTGCGTTTATATGAGACCTGTGCTTATTTGAAGCATAAAAATGTATGGAAAATCAAATTTTTAAAACTCCCTCTACCCTGCGCTAAAACGAGACCTGCGCTAATTTGAGAACCTGCGCTAAAATAGGGCACTAGGGTAGACTAGTTATGGGTCAGTTGTGAGCCTGGGGAGGGGCAGGGGACGAGGATACAATACAGGACATGGTTATAATAACAATTTAAACATTGATTATCTGATTATAGTCTGCCGACTTTAATCTGGTTATAGTCCTCTGAATAATAACAAGCATGTGCTAGCACTAATAACAAGCATGTGCTGGCACTAATAACAAGCAATGGGTAGCACTAATAACAAGCATGTGCTAGCAAGAAAAACAATACAATTTTACAATAATTGTCAATAATTCATTCTCAAATTTATCCCTTCTATCAGGATATCATCAAGGAAAGTGAATGTATTCACCCTGTCTCTAATAACTGTTATTAAATGATTGAATATACTGCCTATTTCATTATCAAGACATGTAAGCCAACGACCATTTACAGTAATTCTAGTGTTGTAGTGATGTAATATAGTGTCAATTATAGTATTTAAACATGAAATGGTGCCAAGCACAAGTAGGTAGTCATTCTTGATTTTAAGGTGTAACCACATTCTGCCAATTTCATGACTTACATAAGAATGAAAGCTAAGAGCAGAGCACATTTATGACTGATGTTACAGTTACGCAATACACCTGTAATTTATTCATTCGTACATGTAATTGAACCCAACAAAAAAAAAAAGATAATCATTTCTTGTGTTACAGGTGTTCAACATAATGGCCATATCAATTTTTGTGCATGAGCCTTAAACACTTGGTGCGTTAAATATGTTTTTACTCAGATGCATGCCAAATTTGTGGTCATTGTGCACCTGTCAGTGTGATATCTATAGTATACATCTTTTAACATTTAATTTGATAAAATGATGAGTAAAATGGCATAGAGGACAGGAACCTATTAGACTTAAATATATGAGACTCCTGTCTCCATTCCAACCATACTTGTGCAGCTGTTGTGTCATCTTTCCCCTTGGCTAGCTTTTATCATAAACATATATACAATAGAACTATACATGCACCCATCATACACTCTTCCTTAAGTTTGTACCTGAAGCCAAACAGATAGAATGTTATTAAAAGTCAAACTCGAAAGAAGAGTGGCATGTACATGCATTGGCATCTTGTAAACTTCTTTATAAGTCTTAGTTCCACTGAGCAAATAACAAATTATGCAAATATAAAGACCTGCCGATAATGTGCTCAAGGATTTCATTGGTTCTCCGTTACGGGTCTATTTATGCACATCTACATTCAGCTGTACAGAATCCCAGGTCCCCAGATTGGACCCTGAACCGGAACAATGTGAAAGAAGCCATAGTGACGAATTCCTATCATTTGCAAATGATTTTTACAAATCCTTGTTATACAGACTTCCAGGGACCAGTCACCAGGGACCTTATGGCTAATCAATGCATCATGCCGAAGGGTAGAACTTGTTTGTAGCTCTCCTCTTTGCGAGGAGTTCCTCAGCTTTGTACATTGAGGCCATCAAACCTCTGTTCAGCGTACTTTCGCAGGCCAAAAGTGACGTGTAGTAAGTCTGATGAAATTTGTCTGACACTAAAATGATGGTGGCTTCCCGTACAAGCACTCTGCGATACTGCTCTTGTCTTAACCGCCTGCCAAAATAGACATTTTTTCCAATCAATCTTGTGTACACTAATTAATGAATACAGACGGACTCAGGGTTGGATTCAGGATTTTGCAAATGAGGGGCTGCGCCTCTTACTTTGGCTGCATTCTAGACTGAAAAGTGTTAAATCAACTTTTAATTACAGGGTAAAAGGAGGGGGGCATGGTTAACTTGCATGTGTCCTGTAAGGCCTCCTTGTTCAAACCAAAGGACCAAAGCTGCTTGCAATATTGTATTTCAAGAGATAATTCCCTCTACCTACCATGGTAAAAAGCTAAACAAACTTACTCTTCCTGGGGGTCGGGAACTAGTAGCTGATCTTGCAGTGACTCTGACCCTTTCAGTTCCCACAGTGCTGCAATCTTCAGCCCTGTCACTGGGTAACTGTAATTTTAAGAGGTCAAACATGAACAGCCAAAAGGCAAGGTATGGATCTTCAAAATTCTAAAGGCTACAGGGTTATAGGGGCTTCCCGTCCCCTTGAGGTTTTGAGAAAATAGGGAATACAGGATCCCTGTTACGGTGCGGCTTATTCAAGAGAACTGAAGGTAATCAGCATGAATAATTAATCCTTGATCATGATATTTGATTAAAAGCACAATTTACAGCTCTGTAAGGTGGCTTACCTTGGGTTTGGCTTGTCATAGAAATAGCGCCGGCGAATGAATTCGTCCAGGAATTCCCTTGCCTGAAGGTAAACCAAACTTTTGAACAGGAAATCTTACTGTAGGCCAGTAGGATATTTGGATAAAAGCAACATATACTTCTGGACAAAGCCTAAAATATCAGTGTCTTCTGCTGCATGGGGGAAAATTTATAAATAATATGAACCTATGAAATGTAATTATACTCTAATGATTTAGGTTGAGACCTACTAATAGTATGGATAGATCGTCCCTGTGTATGAGCAGGCAATCTACGTCAGCAAGTTAATTTATTAATTAACTTAAGTAGATCCTCATTCATACTGTAATTGTTATTAGGGTCAGTTTTGTATGATTCCACCAGGTGTCACAGTAGTATTCCACCCCAGTAAACCTAGGACAGCTAAATAGTCCCAGCTAAAAACAGTGTTTTGCTTGGTATAATCAGTGCCAGGGGACCTTATTTTTATCGCAGATTAATAATTTTGGTACCAACATTACTATGGATCTGACTCTGTTATGGTTGACCATGCTAAAAAAATCAAGAATGACTTCAGTATTAATTTAAACCTTTATTTATGAACGCCACCAAATCAGAACCCGATTGACACCAGTTTTATGGTGGAAGATGGGGGGGGGGAAATCAGAACATCCTTGGCCCTATTAGTGCCGTGACACCACCACAGCTGTAGGCTGTGGTGTAAATTATGTTATCATCATGTACCTTATGTACTCATAATGATAAAAGAAAAAAAATATAAATGTACTTACTATGTACGACACATATGCATATCCAAACCCATGTGCAGGTCCAGGCATGTTACCGTCCATGAACCTTTCGTGATATTCTTTAAGAGCATCACTTCAAAAAAGAAGCAGAACAATTAGATTTAATAAGAGAAAAAAAGGTGCTCATTTGGTTAAAAGCCCCAAAATGAATTTAAGCAATGAATTTACGCATAAACGTAAAGCAGTGATCTGGTTTGATTATCGCTTGTTTTAAAGGGAAACACAATTAGAGGTCATAGAGAAGTTGTATGCCTTAAAGTGGTGCCTGTGCATGGTGACCAAGGTGCCTGCACAGCACCAGGAGGACGAGTTGGCATGCAGCTTCTGCCTGCTTGCCAGATCTCCGAGTGTCATTATGTTATACTCATTACCACACTACCAGGTGAGGCATTCCAAATACTTACATAACTAAGGATTAAATCATTTAAATGGAATTTTCTATAGGTGTGCCCGAATTAAAATTAGCAAAAGTATTGGACTCGTCTGAGGTTTGCAACCATGTGAGGTGCACAGTTCTTGTGCACGCTAGTCTATCCTTTTCTACAAACTTTAGCAACAGCAAGGAACACAGAAATTGAAGAAAGAAGCACACCTTCCTTTACAAGGATCAGAGAGGTAACACAACACAATCTCAGAACATGGGAAATGAAAGCCATTGAAACTGTGAAAAACCTACGCTGATAGTTGCCCAGTCACAAGCCTCGTAAGATGCTTTTCAATCCGAGGCATCTGTCAGAATAGCTTATGTTAGCACTACTATAGTATGTCTACAACTGCTTAGGTTATGAAGAAAAAAATTGTACTTTGGTTTGGTTGATGCTACCTCCATTAACAATAGGTAATAGCTCCGTCATGCCCACTATTGAAGGTCCTGAGTCGACATTTGTGCAGCTAATTTTACAAACTGAATTCAATTGCAGGGAAGAAATTTAACTATATTTCTGCTAGCCCCAAGTACAGTGCCCTGAGAACATGATGTTTGCTTGTGTGCCCACAAGCTGATTATACCACTATTATCGCATATCAGATCAATTTTGGGTGCCCAAAACTGGATAATCTGTGTGCTATTATAACAGGATAACAGGCACGTAGAGTTGACACTAGAATATTGAGTGTTTTTTTTTTATATACTATTCTTACATGGCAGCTCAGGTTTATGGTAAGGTGTGCCTAATAAACCATCATGTTGCCAGTTGCGGGTTATTGTATGGTATGTTTATTGTCTTTGTATGCGCATATTGTTCTTATGTGGTTAATATGAAAGCAATGCTTTCCGTAAAGGGTTAATATAATATGTATAAGCGTCAATATATTGTGACCTACCTCGCTCAGGAGAAACGGGATATTGACAAACAGGTTGGCATCTGGCCCACTAGCGTCTTTAACCAGCTCCACCTTCTCGAAGTAGGGGACTACCTTTGCGACATCTAAGTCCTCGGGAGTCATGCTTTACAAAGTTTTACAAGACAACTAATGATAAGATGAAAACTAACCGAAAGGATCATAAAAACATGTTACTATTTATCTTTTATCATTCCAAAAGAAAAAAAAGTTCTGAATACTGAGTCAGATAACATGAAATGAATACAAAGGTTCACTTCTAGTGGGTCTAACTGAGGGTTATCTCACGTGGTGAAACCTCAAGAGGAGACACCTCATGAGATAACCCTCAGTCAGACCCACGACATGTGAGGGTTGATACCCTCAGTCAGACCCACGACAAGTTTGAATGTCTGAGTTCCTCGATGGCCCTCGGACGTAAAACTAAACAAACAAACCATGCCAAGTGCACCTTTGTGTATGCATCAAAATGAACCATTAGAATGATCATGAGTTCATGTAGGAACTCATTAGATTTGAAAGGAGTTGTTTGCTATTCCAAAGTAGTAGTAAGGGTACTTACTCAGGTAAATGTAGCTCAAAGGATCGGGGAGTCTGTGAGTCAAAATATTTTCCTGGCTGTTTTTTAGCTGTGGTAAGATTCAAACATGCACAGAACATGAATGGAAACAATGAAACTACTTCCAATTCCATGAAGAGCATATGTAAGTAATACACATGATTTCCTATATCCATTCAAATCAAAAACCTATAAGTATCTCTGAACATATCTCTACATTGTTCAGTTTATCAACTTATGTGTAACTTACTATAGGCTTTAACCCGCTGTTTTTTCCGTGAAGGGGAGTCACCCGAAGTCTGATATGCCAATGCGGGACTCATATCGGGCTTTGATTGGCTGGCGCTAGAGGCGCCGTCTCCAAGGCCGGGGTTAGGCCCCAAATTGGTTTTTGAAGCATCAATCTTCTCAGAAACCATTTTAGCTTTCTCTTTAAGTTCCTTTGCCCTTTTGGCACTGATCTTAAGTGTTTTAGCTGGTTCCTTAGGAGTAGAAGTGTCTCCTTTCGGATCATTAGTGTTCGCTGAAAGGATAATGAAGAATTTAGTAGAGGGCATATCAGAGAAGCGCTGTCTTCAAACTCGTTAAGATTCACAGGGGTGGGCTGGGTGGTAATTTAGCATAGAATAGATGTATATTCCTTTGGACAGAGTAGAAAAAAACCATCATACATACATTTGATTAGTAACAAAATTAATGGGGTGAATATTGCTACTTAAGTGTAAAGTGTCTAGAGTAGAGTTTCAAATTTTTTATTTTTTTTTATTGTTTTTAACATTGAACAGGGTTTTCCACCTAAAATTCCGAGCCAACAGCATAAGTTGCGAGCCAGTAGCTTTGTGAGGATGCTGGCTCGGGTGGCAAGTGTCTACATATGTGTCTACCCCTGGGGAGGCGGGGAAGGGGATATTATTGTATGCACTACAGCTCCCCAAAATATAGGCAGGGTCCATCTAAGGCCTAATCCTAGAAATATGTGGTTTTTTTAAAGCACTATTGACCACCTGGAGACAACTTCCTGGAGCTTTTGTTTGTTTAGTTTGGAAATGTCTGTACAGGACACTAAGGGAGTCCAAAAAGGTGTGTGCTCCTGCTTGCATGGAGTGGAGTGCAGTACACATGTAGGTCCTTCTACCCTCATGTCGTCTGTGCATTAATGACGTCACAATGAATGGGACCCAAGATACTTACAGCTCGAACAGTCACTTGTTGGCTGCCCATCACCAGCAGCCTGGTGTGAAGAACTGATGAACACTGTAATCATAACATATTAAATTGTATATTCAATGTTAGAAAGCATGGCTAATTTACAAAATTACATAACTAAACTGGAAATAAAACAAGAGGGAATTTGTAGCAACCAAGTAGACAGCCATGACAAAAAGTAACCTAGATCAGGATTTAGGTGAAGATTTAAATATCAGTAACTCAATCTAAATTGTTCTTAGAGAAGGCCTTTACTGTCATAATAGTACCACTTACCGGGCTCAGTGCATCCCTTCCTCTTCTTCTTTGAGGGTGTGTCATGGCTTTTTGTATGTGACGGCGAACATGGTGAGGAAGGTTCATACACAGCTGAAATGTTATGCACATTGTGTTGAAAAAAGTCCTGACTGTCAGTCAGATGCAAGGGCAAGATGTCTAAAGAGGGAGCGAAGAAATCAAGCTCAATTGCTTAAACTGGTAAATCACTCCACAACTTTGCCTAATGTCTGAGTTCCTCGATGGCCCCCGGACGTAAAACTAAACAAACAAACAACTTTGCCTCCATTTTAATAGCATTTTCCCAGTCATATGGGGTTTTCAGTCTGTGTTAGCCTCAAGGCACCTCCCATAACATGGTAGTGAACTTCAACAAATTAGTACAGTAAGTACACATTATGGGCATTATTTGGTTATCAGGGATAAGTAGTGCTGAAAGGTAAGGGTTACTGTATGTGTTAGCCTCAAGGCAGTGCTTCAAAAATCAGATAAAGTAACAAATATTCAACCTGTGTCTCCTCCATCCTTTCCTTTTCTCCCAGATAGTACGGAAGTGTTCTTATCCACTGAAAGGATAATGATGTCTTCAGTAGATGACATTTCAGAAAAGCAGTCTTCAAACTATTTCAAGGGATGGGCAAACCAGTCTACTTTCTACAGTTACATGCCAAAGAGGTTCACCTTGACTGCTGTAACACATGTGAGAAGTACTAAATATACCAAAGAGAGGGGATTAAACAAGCTCTCACATACAGGAAGTGTGCCATCTGTCAATACCTGTTCATGTCAAAAGGAAATCGGTGCCTCTGTTCCATCAGCTCTCAGATTATCCAGAATCAGCATTAAAAGTGCCAAATTGTGATATAAAAGTTAGTAAGGCTACTATAATGTGAGAACACTTCTGAACTTACCTGCTATCCGCAGAAGTGAACTTACTTCCTTCAATTCATTCAGACAGTCTTTAACTAAACTTGTCAATTCTTTCAACTGAAACAAAAGAAAATGCTGAACATAACATGAGTGGAGTCCAATGCAGCACAAATCCTGCAAATGAGATAACTATCAGAATGACTCACGTGAGTACACCCCCTGCATATCTACTATATACTTAGATATTTTCCGCGTGTATAAATTTGCATAAAAAGACTTTTTCGCTTGTATTTAAATTTCTGATTTTTCTTGATCTCCCAGTCTTATTGAAAATGACAAAGATCCCCCTCACCCCTGCACTGACCTGAGTTGGATGTCTCACCTAACCTGGCTTGCGAGAGCCCAATTGGTTTAACCAAGAACCTCTGTATGACACCCCTGAGTGTGATAACCCTACTCTGTATCACACTGGCAGGCAGATCATTACAAATGGTCACATACCTAATGATGAAATGATCATTAATGTCAAATGAATCAATTTTTGAACATTTCTGACAAAAATAACTTGAGATAAATACAAAGGACCGTTCAAATTAGTTATACATGTAATTTTTGTGGGTTTTACCTAGAATTGCCCACTCAATACCATGTTCCATCCCACCCCCTGCCCACGCAACCTTCACTTGAAACAGCACACCTTCATGGGGTGAATGTACATGATGTACTTAAATTCGTGAATTTTCAATTTCATAACATAACAAAAACAGATAAATCAACTCCTTTCACTTTCCTCACTGACTCCACAATAAATTTCTGAATAATATCATATGTGTAAAGGCTCAGTTCTGAAGGAATGCCTCATAGGGTAACATGACACTTACTGCTGCAGAAAAGTCTTGTTGCTGATGATTCTCTTTACCATCAGCAGCTGCAAGAAAAGAGATGTTTTCATCAGTCTTTTTTTGCTCTTGTGCGAGAGAAAAAAGAGGAAGAAACAAAAAGGGCTATGGAATTAGAATAATTTCTTCACTCACAGGTATCTTTGTTGTCATCTCCACTCACTAGGCTCAGCTCCTCTTTCTGCTCTGTTGCTTCAGCATCTGATAAAGGCAAAGGCACACGGTATACTTTGATATGTGATGGGCCCTTTTTAATAGTACCTTTTTTATAGGGCTAACTGCAGGCAGTTACTCTCAACCTTTCTCATCTAAGTCAAAAGTAGGCTAAAAAGAAAAGGTGTTAACAACAAACACAAGGCTAAGGGGGCTGTATCACAAAGTCTTGTATCCATTGCCTGGGTGCTGTCAATGGACCATTCTGGGTATTATTCATTATTTTACACATTTATCAAATACTTCGCCACACACGCTCAGGACCTGCTCACAAGCTCACAGCTCATCCCCCCCAGTGTGTACAGTGACCTGCTCTTACATCACCCATACCAGGATGTTGTGAGAGCCGGACCCATCCTATTTCTGGGCACTGACTCACTGGGAGTATCACAACATACCGACATACCTGTGGACGCATTTCTAGAATGCAGGGAAATTCCACAACCTCCCTTCATCCTGATTGGTCCACATATTATAAATAGAATCTTTACTGGGTATGACGGCGCGTCAGATCTGACCAGACCCAACCAGATCTGACCTGCTCCTACCGAGCTGCTCACCTAAGTATATAAGACCCGTGAGCAGCCCCCAGTCTTCATCTACGCTAAGCTCATCTTTTCTACTCACATGATCCCACGTACAACCTCCCTAGTATCTAGGACCTACAACAGGTTGAGCTAGGAGCTTAGGGGCAGAGCCTGCACGCTGGCAAGTGTATCATTGTTACCACCTATATGTACACTCTGTCATCCTGCAGTAAACAAGGATCAAAGAGTGTTCATTTCAACCTCGACTTTTAACGGTTCGTTGACAGTGCAGTGAGGCTAACGACATGTACCGAATATCCCCAATTATAAGCCCAGGCTTATACTGATTTCAACTGGAAAATTGACCATGGTTATTAATAGGACAGGCTTATATTTGGGGCAGGCTAATAACTTTTAGACTTGGAAAATCACTACAGAAAATTAGTGAGGATGTCCTATTTTGTGAGCAAGCGTATTGTACAGGATAGCTGTAAGCCCGGCTTCTGTTAAAAATAAAATGTATGAAGGCTGATTATCGAAAAAGTAAGTCAAGTACAAGTCATGAGTTACTTCAAATAGGTCTTAATAGATATAGCTGGGTTTTTTAAGATATAACTTACACTTGTCTAGCTTCTCCTCCTCATGATCATCAGGTGTGGGTTGGGTTGATAGGCGTCCCTTCCAGGAAGTAGTGGGGCTGGAACTGTTGGATGTTCTCGGAGAGTGATATGCTGCGAATAAAGTTCATGTGTCCTAGTACATAGGATGGAGCATGGAGATCAAAATTTATAACTATATAAAACAGGCTGCTTGCTTATGTCTGTTAAATTGTATGTCTTTAATATAGAGTCGGTTGCACAAGGAGAAGGGAGAAGTATTCTACTGGGTAAACTTATAAGAGTATGTACAAAGGAGGCTCAGGTGAGTCAAACTGAATGTTTAGGGTATGTCACCTGGGATGAGGGAGCTGCCTGGAGTGTTTGTTTGTTTAGTTTTAAGTCCGCGAGCCATCGTGGAACTCACCCCAAGCCACAAGAAACCCCAGCTTTATCGCCTTTTACGAATCTGGTATGCCCACTGTCAGTATGTAAGGAGATTTCTCTGGAGTGGGTCACAATGTTCCTTAAGAGTGTTCCACAGCCACAGTCTCTCAGGGGGTAAGAGCTGCAAGGAAGCAAAGGGCTTCTTTCCCCCAGTGTCATGCATGTTGAATTACTGCTATACAATAAATTTCACTTACAAATGTCTTGAGAGCCTCCTCCTTGAGAGTCATTTTGCTCCTCACACACTTCCTCCTCATGATCATCAGCTAGAAGAAAATGGATTCTTTGGTTATGGTCACCTGTTTTTGTTTTTGTTGTTTTGTTGTGTTGTTGTTGTTGTTTTTTTTGGGGGGGGAATGGGAAAGGATACCAATTGTTATGGCATGAGAATCTTTTCATGCAAACTACAATGCCACCTGGATATGCCCTTGCATGGTTCACCTCTGCTATATAAATATTGTCAGGTTCACACATGTTTTCAGGACTTCCTCCTTTGAAGGGTTCATGGTTCTAATCCTACTTTTCCTCATACTTATTAGCCGGAAGCAAAGAGCTGTATACATGGTGAATGTTGTTTTCTCATAGGGCAAGATTGGGGCATGAACCACAGAAATGGAGGTCAAGGCCAGGAGGGAGAAGTGTTTTTCCTGTTTTCCAGACATTGAATTCAATGTTGCTACTGTTTTGGCTAATAAGATATCAAAAGTAGTTATGATTAATATAAAATCTTATATTTATTGCATACTGCTGGAATACAAGAGGTAACTTACTCATATGTTCATGATATCCTCCATCGTCTTTGCTTTGAGGGCTTCCTCCTTGGGCATCATCTGGAGAAGTGGATGCATAGCACATTAATGGCGGCATAATCAACAACAATTTTGTCGATCTAACACAATAAAAAAAAGGCCGGTTCAACATCAAAATGTAACATCAAACTATTGTAGAATGAGAAGAACAAATATGATCGTGTAACAACTATTGAAAATTCACAAGACTCTTATTTGGCTTATGGCTCTTGAGGTATAAGGCCTTATAAAGGCAATCATGCCTCTCTAGCCATAAGTTAAATACTGGTCCCCCCATGCGCGTTCAATACTGGCTATTAACCCATACAGCATATGTAAAGATAGAACAATATTTTTTACTATATCAGCACCTCTGTGCAACAAGGTTGTATCTGCATGTTTCAGGTTTTGCAGGAGAGGCAAAAGAAGGGTTATGATCCTCTGGACACAAATTTCCCAGAAAGAGCTGCAAGGTGTGTAAACGTGGCTTCTCTACCTCTTCTAACCCCTACTGCATGAAAGACCATTCCAACTGGCTGGCACTGCCTCTACTGGTCAGTTCACTCTCACATATATATGACTTTATATCACCAGGGGGCTGCACTGAAACATGCAGGAGTCTATGAATAGTCCTAAAGATCCGGGAATAGGCCATAGTTTTCCATGAATAGGCTAGGCACTGTTTGCCATTAGATGTTCTACTGCTTCAAATTCTAGTGGAGAAGGAAAAAAAAGGATAGCCACCCAACCCCTGTGGCTATATAATAGTCGGGTCGGAACCTAGGAGGAGAGAGAATCCTACCGGATTCCTCATGAATATCATCTGAACTTTACTGACTCCGAAGCCTTACCTGGTAGTCGTAAATCCGAGCTTCCCGAACCACCCCCTTACCATACGGAATCCATTTAGCTCCCTGTAACCTAGGATACTGAATAAAGACTTTTTGAAACCGGATATCATTGTATTCGTGATCCTTTCCAAACCACCAACGGTCATACATTACATTACAATAAAACCCTATTTCCTATTTTCAGAAGGCTACTAGATGCCATCTAAACTGTTTTCTTCTCTATTGATTGCTCAGCACACATAAGCATGTCATTGTTATGTGATATAAATTATGAGATATTTACTATGAAAAAAGGATAGCTACAATAAAACCCTATTTCCTATTTTCAGAAGGCTACTAGATGCACTCATAAGGAGCATACATACTACAACATTGCAGTTAACCAATGATTTCTAATTCCAAACAAATAGCATTTTGAACATATATGACTCAATTAACTTGAGATAAATACAAAGAAGCACTTGACGCCTAGTGTGATAACCCTCAGTGCTGACCAATTCTCGTGCACCTTCGTCTATTTATCATGAGATTGACAATGTTGACAGTACTCAATATACAGTAACCTGTCTCGGAATGTATGCTAAAAAACATGAGCCTGGGAAAACCCAAGAGAAAGAAATACATTTGAGCTTAAGGGTAGTGCCTACCGTTTCTGAGAACTGCCTCTTCGCGGAGGGCCCGAGTGTGCCTCGGGCCGGGAAGGAGGATCCAGCGTATAACCTGCATCTTTTTGTTTACTACACCTGCTTGCTGAAATGCCCCTTGACTAAAGTTGTTGATGATTCTGAAATGTTTAAGAGAAGTTTAAAATTCATGCAGAGGGTCATATAAGGCCAGTGTTGTACATGTATCATCCCCACAACCTCCCATAGGCCACAGGGGCTTAGTACCCGGTATATAAGGCCAGTATTGTACATGTATCATCCCCACAACCTCCCCTAGGCCACAGGGGCTAAGTACCCGGTATATAAGGCCTGTATTATAAATGTATCATCCCCACAATCTCCCATAGTCCACAGGGGCTAACTTCCCGGTATATAAGGCCAGTGTTGTACATGTATCATCCCCACAACCTCCCATAGGCCATAGGGGCTAACAACCCAGTATATAAGGCCTGTATTATAAATGTATCATCCCCACAACCTCCCATAGGCCACAGGGGCTAACCAACGGGTATATAAGGCCTGTATTGTACATGTGTCATCCCCACAACATTCCCTAGGCCACAGGGGCTAAGTACCCGGTATATAAGGCCAGTATAGTACATGTATCATCCCTCACAACCTCCCATAGGCCACAGGGGCTAACCAACGGGTATATAAGGCCAGTATTATACATGTTTCATGCCCACAACCTCCCATAGTCCACAGGGGCTAACCTCCTGGTATGTAAGGTCAGTATTATACATGTATCATCCCCACAACCTCCCCTAGGCCACAGGGGCTAAGTACCCGGTATATAAGGCCAGTATTGTATATGTATCATGCCCACAACCTCCCATAGGCCACAGAGTCAAAGTACCCTGTATATAAGGCCAGTATTGTACATGTATCATGCCCACCACCTCCCATAGGCCATAGGGGCTAACTTCCCGGTATATAAGGCCAGTATTGTACTTGTATCATCCCCACAACCTCCCCTAGGCCACAGGGGCTAAGTACCCGGTATATAAGGCCAGTATTGTACATGTATCATCCCCACAACCTCCCATAGGCCACAGGGGCAAAGAACCCGGTATATAAGCCTATGTAGTGGATGTTTCATGGTTTATAAGATGGCCAAAATTGTCTTTATAAATCATTTTAGGTATCTAGGTGTCATATTGGACCCCCTTCTACATTATAATCTACATTTAAGTAACCAAGTGAAAACCATAGCTTATAAGACCTATAAATTGTGTTTACTAAGAAGATATCTTGATGTTAAATTGGCAATTCAAATTTACAAGTCTACTATTTTACCCTTCATGGAGTATGCGGACATTTGTTTTATGTCAACTTATGATAAATATCTAGATCCTTTACAATATGCCCAAAATAGATGTTTAAAGATTTGTTTAAAAGTTCCCCACTTAACTAACACTAAATATGTACATAATAGTACTGGTTTAAATATGCCGGAATGCCCACCTAATAAACTACATGTACAATAGATCGAGATGTGATATGTATAAAGATAATAGAAATATAGCTACTCGTCTACATGATGCTCCTACTATTAAATGTATTACCCCAAATTGTCTGTCGTATGCTAGGAGTATAGAATTCCATGGTGCCATTGCTTGGAACTCCTTATCAAGGGATCGAAGAAATACCCCTGAATTTATCAAATTCAAAAGTGATACGAGTACTCTTATGAAAAGTTTATTGCCCTATGACGAGGACTAACTAATGATACTAAGCCATGTGTGTGTGTAATTTGTATACATCGTTTCAAATCCCATTGTTACAGCAATAGACAACCGAGTCACCCCCCCCCCTATGTATCTTTTCTCCATTTGTTTTTGTATATCAATGTGTCTAAGTTTCAACCTACTTCATAAGTCAGGTAGGACCAGAAGTACCAACCCATACACTTCTGTGGGGTTGAGGTCCTCTGCCTTCTTTTTTGTCCTAATGTAACCTTTATTACAATATTATTATTTTTCACTTGATTTGCTATTAATCATAACCGAGTACATATTTATGAATGTACTCTAAATGACTTGTGATTATGAATAATATTGTCTCTACCGCTGTGAATGTACACCACCTTCATTAAGACAAATAAAGTGAATTCAAACCAAAAAAAAAAATTTTCATCATCAACTCCTATGGGCTAACCGGGTCCACAGAAGGGTAATTATGGAGAAAATTGTGGGTTTGGACTCTCCATTACAGGCCATTGGCTCCCGTGCCAGTGTTAGTGTCTACCCCTGCTTTTGGATATATGAATCTGGGGATTTCTGTAATAAGCCATTCTATGATACTATATAGGGTAGAATACACAACGGGGATTTGAATTGCCCATTGGCAAATTTGCAGCTCATGTAGCGTTGGAAATATTCTGAGTTATGATTCAATTTTTTGAAAATACCTAGACATATATCTAAAGATAATATGACATTAATAATGATTTTGTTCAATTCTACATCTAGGTGTTCAAAAGAAGGACATATAAACAATGCATTTGCCACTTCCGGTTTTACCCCACAGCAACACTGTAGCGAAGTCAGCCAAAAATGTGGACTTCAACAGAAGTAGACAAGTCATACCACATATGTAATTTGCTATTCATTGTTTTTTAAATCAAGTTTATACCCTATAACAAACGATTCTATGTCACTTTATATATTGGTAATATAAAAAACTTTCTGTCATTTCCCCACCCCATATTTTTGGCCAAATATATAGATAAGACCCCCCCCCCCATTAAACATGCACTGCGCGTGTGGGATTTGGACACCACTGTACATAATTACTGATGGATTTTGAGTGCACAGGTCGATTTACTAACCAATTACACCTTCTTGAAGCTCAATATTATATCTGTGTATGATTTAATTACTAGCTGTATAAGTATTTCTTATTATGAGTTAAAATATGAACTATAAACAATTTTTTCATCAACTTGCTGGTATTACACATGCAGGAGATTCAAAATCGCAGAAAATCGCAGCCCTGTAGCTATACAAACTGACAATAATCTGGTGATAACATGCTATAGAATAGCCCTGTAGGTTCTGTTAGCTTCCTTAAGATATATTTTCCATAGTTGTACAAGTTTGTGAGAACGCCCTGCAATTAATAATTGCTGAAAATTCATCAAAATCCTGTCAAAACGTTGGTTACATATATAATATTGTATTTAATTTAACCTTTACTCTAAAGGGTAATATCCATGTATTTCTGCTTTAAGACATTGGCCTGACAGAATAACCAAATTCACCCAATTGTTCACTCTCTGAAGCAGGAGATAAAATAGGAAATGAAGTGCAATATTGTACCATAGAGCTATGTTTTTCCTTTCATTTGATACTATATACAGTGAAACTTGGTTATAACAAACTCCCTTATAACGAAATTTGGATATAACAAACAAAAATGCTTAGTCACAAACCTCTCTTATACATTTCTATAGTAGAAAAACTTGGTTATAACAAAGTACTTTAGGCATAAACCTGTTTATAACGAATTAATTTTGACCCCCAAATTGGGAAAATATGCACTAAATGATTTATTTATATCAATATAACTTGTGTTCATGTCCCCAGATTAGGTATAGACAGGCCTTAACACCTTTTAGATCTCGGCCACTGCTACAGGTGATGGGGGGGGGGTAGATGTCCTTAAACAGACCTTAACACCTCTTAGATCTCAGCCACTGCTACAGGTGACAGGGTGAAGGGGAGGGGGTAGATGTCCTTAAACAGGCCTTAACACCTCTTAGATCTCAGCCACTGGTACAGGTGACAGGGTGAAGGGGGGGTAGATGTCCTTAAACAGGCCTTAACACCTCTTAGATCTCAGCCACTGGTACAGGTGACAGGGTGAAGGGGGGGGGTAGATGTCCTGAAACAGGCCTTAACATCTCTTAGATCTCAGCCACTGGCACAGGTGACAGGGTGAAGGGGGGGGGTAGATGCCCTTAAACAGGCCTTAACACCTCTTAGATCTCTGCCACTGCTCGTACACTGGGGTGGGGGTAGATGTCCTTAGATATATTTATACTAAAGTTTACATATACATGTATACCCATAATTGAATATATAAAGATTTTGAAATGTTTTTCTTTATGTTCCTTTTGTAGGGCCTACAGACAAAATTTTCACAGTGAAATAATATATGTGTATTTCTGTTAGCTGGATATACATGTAAAGCTAACGGAAGAATAATTAAACCTTTCCAAAGTGCTGAACTTGCTTACAACGAAATTTGGTTATAACGAATTTTTTGAGCCTGTAACAACTAGTTCGTTGTAACCAAGTTTTACTGTAGAAGTAAATCTATGTTGGAGATATCTGTTTGAGGGAGGGGGGCTTATATACGGGGTAGTGGGACCCTGAGGCTTATAAAAGGTTAGGGGGGTGTTACATGTACTATACAGGGATGTAAGTCAGGAATGGGCAAAAATCAGGAAGCCATACATTGACTTGATATAAAAGCTTTTTATTCTTCCAAACAGCCCTCCTTACCACTTTTATAAGGAAAATAAACATCAGTCAAAAATTTCAGAAATCAGGAAATCCTGATAAAACCTGAAGACTTACATCCCTGACTATATAGGCCTTATATATGGGGTAGTTGGACCCTGAGGCTTATATAAGGTTATGGGAATGTTACATGTACAACATAGGCCTTATATACCGGCTAGTTGGACCCTGAGGCTTATATAAGGTTGTGGGGGTGTTACAAGTACAATATAGGCATTATATACCGGGTAGTTGGACCCTGAGTCTTATTTAAGGTTATGGGAATGTTACATGTACAATATAGGCCTTATATACCGGGTTGTTGGACCCTGAGGCTTATATAAGGTTATGGGGGTGTTACATGTACTATATAGGCCTTATATACCGGGTAGTTGGACCCTGAGGCTTATGTAAGGTTATGGGAATGTTACATGTACAATATAGGCCTTATATACCGGGTAGTTGGACCCTGAGGCTTATATAAGGTTGTGGGGTTGATACATGTGCAGTATAGGGTAGAGTGACCATGAGTCGTCCACTTGGTCACATGAGGATGATAGTTAAGATGACACTAAAAATGCATCATAACTTTGTTTTAGCGTCTAACCTTGTTTAAAGCTTTAAATACTATAGTATCCCATGTATAAGCCATGGCTTAACACCTGGGATGACCTCAAGTGTGCCTTATTCTCGGGCACAGCAGTGATGTCACAGGAAGCATGGCTATTTTTCAGTCAGCCAGGAGACTGAGGGGAGGGGGGTGTGAGCTTACTGGCCTGCACTATACCCCCCTCCCACCCATGGATATGGATGATGAAATTATGTAAACACAGTATGTAGAAGTGAAGTCCCGGTATATAAGGCCAGTATAGTGGGACCCTGAGGGTTATATAAGGTTATGGGGGTATTACATGTACTATATAGGCCTTATATACCGGGTAGTGGGACCCTGAGCCTTATATAAGGTTAGGGGGGGTGTTACATGTACAATATAGGCCTTATATGCCGGATAGTTTGACCCTGAGGCTTAAATAAGGTTAAGGGGGGGTTACATGTACAATATAGGCCTTATATACCGGGTAGTTGGACCCTGAGGCTTATACAAGGTTATGGGGGTGTTAGGTGCGCCTTATAGCTATCCCCATAGAGTTCTCATTACGTGAACAAAGATAAAACTAAATAATTTCTCCTGGGCTTAATATTTCGAATTTCTGGGTGGGGTTTGCGCCAAATATTAGTTTAATTATTTGAGTTTTTAGCCTCTTAAGGATTTTTAGGGGGTTGAAGCCTAAAATGTCAAACAAAAATTAAAGCATTTTGGTGTCTGGCCATATCAGTGATTTCCCTATACCGTAAACTCCCGCGTATAAGACGCGTCCTCTACGCCAAATAAATGCCTGGTGCGTCTTATAGGATCTACTGAAGTTTGGGGGGCGTCTTATACGAGGGGTAATTTTTCTATAGAAATGTACTAATTGTACAAATTTGTGCATTAAAATGTGCGTCTTATACGCGAAAATGCATGTGCTAAGTTTGGGGTGCGTCTTATACGCGCAGCGCGTCTTCTACATGGGAGATTACGGTACTTTCAATGCTATAATGGGCCTATGTCGACCAAAACTAAAACAGCTATAACATATTAACCACTGCATATTTTTAATGGGAATACGATGGCAAATAAGTAAAATAACTAAAGTTTATAATGTATTAACCTCAGTGCTGAGATATAGCCCTAACTAGCTTAAAAAAATTTGTATATTAAGTCTTCCATTCAGTCCCTCTACTGGTACAGTCCCCATAGACTTATCATTACGTGAACAAAGTCAAAACTAAAATAATTCTCCTGACCTTAATTTTTAGAATTTCTGCGTGGGGTTTGCGCCAAATATTAGTTTAATTATTCAAGTTTTTAGCCTCTTAAGGATTTTTAGGGGGGTGGAGCCTAAATGGGTAAAACGAAAATAAAGCATCTTGATGTCTGGCCATATCAGTCACTTCCATATACCGTAATCTCCCGCGTATAAGGCGCGTCTTATACGCGAATCAGACCGGGGATGGGTCTTATACGCGGGAGGCAAGCTGCCTTGAGTTGGGGGTGCGCCTTATACGCGGGTTTTTCTAACATCTCAATTGGGATTAAGTGAGGTATGATGCTGATCATATATTTTTTTGAATGCCACAAATGAGGTGTGACCAGAAGTAGAACTTGTCTCTAACATTGTATCATCAGTTCTTTTGATTTCTTTTCCTACATTCATGTATCTTGATCAAGATACAGTTTGCATTATTATGTGTTAGATTGTATTCCCAGATCTGTAGTTGTAAATCGATTTTAGGTTATCCATACTTAGATCACTATTTTACATGATAGATTTCATGTTATCATGTAAATAAGTCATCATGATGTGGTTGATTTGTCAAAACTGTCAGAAGACAGTATACAATTGAAATTTACCTCAAACTGTACCTTAATCATGATCATTTATAATCATGTATTCAATAGGAATGGTTCATAGAAGTTCCACCAGATGGAGCCAGTATACCATTTATATACACTTGCTATGTGTTTGACTTAAGAATAGATGTTCAAACTATGTTTAGATAATGTTTTGATTGAAATTCATTCTCTAACATGCTACAGCATTGATAGAGTACATGAATGTAGGAAAAGAAATCAAAAGAACTGATGATACAATGTTAGAGACAAGTTCTACTTCTGGTCACACCTCATTTGTGGCATTAAAAAAAAATATATGTTCAGCATCATACCCAACCTGATGCTAACCTTAACTAAGGCCATCCCCAAGTACATCCTGAGTTGGGGGTGCGCCTTGTACGCGGGTTTTTCAAAATACCCGTTCAGGGGAGATAGGTGCGCCTTCTACGTGAACCAGCCTTCCCTGAGTTGGGGGTGCGCCTTCTACGCGGGCTGCGCCTTCTACGCGAGAGATTACGGTACTTTCAATGCTAAAATGGGCCTATGTCAACCAAAACTAAAATAGCTATAACATATTAACCACTGCATATATTTTTTATGGAAATATGATGGTAAAGAAGTAAAATAACTCAAGTTTACTGTTAGGCTCAGTGCTGAAAATTAGGCCTAACCCCCCAAAAAGAAATTATTCTGTAGGTGCGCCTTATAGCTGTCCCCATAGACCTATCATTACATGAGCAAAGTCAGAACTAAAATAATTCTCCTGGGGTTAATTATTCGAATTTCTTGATGGGACCAACGCCATAAATTAGTTTAATCTCTCTACGTTTTAGACTCCTGGGCATTTTTGGGGGGTGGAGCATAAACGGGTAAAACAAAAATAAAGCATCTTGGTGTCTGGCCGTATCAGTGATTTCCCTATAGCTCACATAGCCATTATCAGCTGGGGGCCGCCATTAGACCCCGACGCCACTATGACTAACACCTGCAGCCCCCGACTCCGCAGTATATGCCAGGGATGCCTCCCATTGGTCAATAATACAATAGCCATGTGCCGTGTACTTTTAATGCTAAAATAGGCCCATGTCGACCAAAACTATAAAGGCTAATAAAAGATTAACCCCTGAATATTTTTTAATGGGAATATGATGGTAAAGAAGTAAAATAACTCAAGTTTACTGTGTTTTAGGCTCAGTGCTGAAAATTAGGCCTAACCCCCCAAAACAAACCCCCCAAAACAAAAATTATTCTGTAGGTGCGCCTTATAGCTGTCCCCATAGACCTATCATAACGTGAACAAAGCTAAAACTAAATAATTTCTCAAAACTAAATAATTTCTCCTGGGCTTAATATTTCGAATTTCTTGATGAAACCAACGCCATAAATTAGTTTATTTCCTCTAGTTTTAAGCCTCCTCACCATTTTTAGGGGGGTGAGGCCTAAACGGGTAAAACAAAAATAAAGCATTTTGATGTCTGGTCGAATCAGTCATTTCCATATTCCTACTTTCAATGCTAAAGTAGGCTTATGACCACCACAAGTAAATGAGCTGTCATTAAATCAATCCTGAATATCTTTTAATGGGAGTGTGATGGTAAAGAAGCAAAATAACTCAAGTTTACTGTGTATTAGTCTCAGTGCTGAAAATTAGGCCTACCCCCCCAATACAAAAATTATTCTGTACATACACTTATTGTTACGTGAACAAAGCTAAAATTCAAAAACTTCTCCTAGCCTTGATATTTCGAATTTCGTGATGGGACCAAAGCCAAAAGTTAGCTAAATTTGTCTACTTTTGGGCCTTCTAAGAATTTTTTAGGGGGGTGGAGCCTTAATGGGTAAAACAAAAAAAAGGATCTTGGTGTCTGGCCAAATCAGTCAATTCCATATAATTTCAATGCTAAAGTAGGCCTATGAAAATTTAACGCCCCCCTCAACCCCCCCCTTGATTAAAAATGATGGGGGGGCCCCCTTAGGCTGCTGTACCTCTACCTCCTTGAGGTGAAAATGAGAAAGTTTGTCTTCACCACATCGAGGTGAGAATAGTGCTGCTATTCTCACCTCGGCGAGGTGCGTATAAGGGTGATTATACGCACCTCGTTGAGGTGAAAATAAGGACAGCTAGGGCCGAAAGAACAGGGAAATGACTGTTACGGCCAACTTGATAAGAGAGAACTTTAATGCTGTCACAGCTCCGCATATATTTTCTTACCTTGGCACAAACTCTAAATCAGTGTGCTGCTTTAGCTGGTCTTCAATATTGCTTTTTCTGTTGGATAGTTGGTTCAGCATCTTCGTTAGAGGATCCATCTTCTGGATTCGTCCACATTTGTGTCGGTTTTCCACGTGAAAATGTCGGCTGCTTTCTGTTGATAAATTGTACCAATGGAATTGATTGGCTGATAGCCTGCACGTAGGCGGGGACATCAGGGAGCCTTCTGATTGGCTGATAGTGGTTACGCGCAAGTCGATCTCACGTGCGCGCAACCAAACGCTGCGCGCAGCAGATTGTCAGGTTTGGCGCGTCATACTTACCTGACATACCTGAGATGAGCACCTCTGAGCAACACATTCATATGTCAGGACTAAAAAGAAAGTATCTGCGAGACATGACACACATGAGGCAAAACTAGCTCTCCCTATGTGCAACACCATCCTGGTTTAGTGGCCCTTTAGTGATCTGCGGGTCCTTGCCCCGGATACAGCCAGGGACTCACCAGCCTAGGAGCCATAACCTTTGTCCATGGGTTTACTGCCCCGTGGGAACCTTCCCACCCTGATGTACACATATGGTGGTGTCCTGGTGGCAGCTTCCGGTACTATCACAGAACTAAATGTCGTCTGCTTATCATCATCTGTTACACATGCGCACTGAGCACCAGGCAGTGTGCACAGCAGCGTACCCAGGGACTTCCTTGTGCTATTTATAGACTGGGAGGCTGGAGGAGGATAACCCTGGAACACCTATGGGTAGGCTCTCTGTGTGCCATGTGTCATATATGCCGTAAACTCCCCTTTTTGTTCTAAGCTACACTCACATAATTATAAGCCATATTCTCAGGAGATATTATGACTGGAAACCATTTCTTAATGTACTGCGACTATATACAGGCGATACGATATAAAACTGCCAAGAATGAGCCAGGTGATTGTAGGTACTGCCTAAAAATATTTCGTAGTGTGTTAAGATATGACCTCCTGGGTAAATTCATTGCCAGTGGGGAGAGGGGTGGCTTGTTTCCCAAAATCTTTCCAAGATTTTCAGGACACAAATACTTCTGTTGCCACATGCAATTTCCGCTGACTTTGCCTGTGTTGGCATTATAAGTATTAAGATGGGTCGTATGGTCCCCTGTTCGGTTATCATCATGTGAACAGCATTTTCCCATACCTGCAGCTGTTACAAGATCATCTAGCTGACAACCAGGTGTTCCCTCTGGTGGCCATATGACACATATACTAGTTGACACTGCTTAGAGTAGTGGTTTCGACCCAAGGTGTTGAGCTTTACATTCGTTATAGTCTGTCGCTGACCAAGCAGCCACTTTAACCTTAGTTACTGACTGTGTCATTTCCCTGTTTCATCCCATTTTCTGAACTGGAACATTAATGCACCAAGTGGTCAGTGGCAACTTGTATAAATACAATCATTTCTGAGCTGACCTATGGGCCATTGGTATTGACATTGGCTCCTGAAATCAGAGTCAGCTACTGGTGGTCCCCTGGTCACTACTGGTGTGCTTATCTGTGCAATGACCTATTGGTTACAGATTGGGTCATGGCTGAGCAACATACTCAGTTGTTCATAGTGGAAGGTCCATAACAAAAACTGTTGAGCTTCATTCAATTTCTTGTGGTTTATTCATTAAAAAGCTAAACTCAGAGAGGAGAAGATTATGAGAAGGGAGAGGTTCACGGCTGAGTGTCTTTAAATCTATAGTTAACTATGGCAGCAAGGGATTGGGCTGTTGAAATGTGAAAGCTGTAAATCAATCAATTAGCGCTTATGTGCATAGCCATGTACATAGCCGCTGATGGGAAATGGTTTTCAGAAGTTCATTATATTTTATTTATTGAGAAAGAGTGTCTCATAATCCAAGACAGTTATCTCATCTGATATATATGAATAAAGAAATAGATAGAAATATGCAATTGTACCCACAAATAAAGCATACAGCTGCAAATGGATAGTACCTGCAGCCCATCTTTCTTTAAACAACCCTTTCCTTTTGGTGAACAGTTGAGTATAATTAAATAGAAATAAGGAGCCAAAAAGAATAGTTCATCTGCATATCTTACCATGAAGTACCCTTTCTTCCTGGCAGCTATCATAAATCCCCAGTCGTGCCCATAGTTTTGTGATTTGGAACCCCTGTACTTCCCCGGTGCAGTGTTTCTGTGTTTAAGGTATACCTGCAGACTAACCTCCATTTCCCTTTCCCTGTATTATGTGTCCCCTGCAGGTTAAATCGCTGAGACGGGCGCTCCCATGTCGAGTAGGTTTGGCAGCGGTTATTTTTATGAAATATGTACCTAGTTTATGTACTCGGCAGGTAACGCAACACCAACCGTTTCACAAAGCTCATAGTGAAAAAATAAAACAAAAGACCTTTCAATGCCTTTTTTCTCATCATGTTTTCATACTGATCATTTAGAATGAAACTCTGAATTTTTAAAAAGAATTGGTAAATTTTACAATGAAAATGTGAAAATATTAAAAAAAAGGAAATTGGAAATTATACCAAGGTGATCATAGATGGTGTCGTTGTTTTCTGCTGAGTGCAAGGATGAGGTACATATACACCTCTATATAAGTGTGCCTTTCACCCAGACAATGGTCGGACTGTGGCCCATTTAAGAATAATTATTGATAAGGGGGGTGGGGTATTCAAAACACATTCATGACCGTATAGAAAAGCGGAGAAGCGTAGAGGGGAGGGGATTCTCCAGACACTATGAAAGATTTTCCTACACCGAACCCGGTTCATACAATATGGCCAATTTCAAAATTGCTTTTCTAGCGTATGCCACTTAATTTTCAATTTTTACAAATGTTTAATGCGAAAATATTTTAAGACCAGCAAGTTTAAATTTGGATGGTCATCTTTGATATGAGATGCGATAGCTAAAACAAAATCATGATAAATTCAGATGATCAGTCCTTATTTTAGGACCTCTTTTTCTAGCATTAAATGACCATATCATTTTCCTCATTGGGAATCCAAAAGGAAATCATAGTAAAATAACTGTTACCCTTGCAAATTCCTACATTTCATGACAGTCTTACAAATGAGAGAATCTGAATTTTCTGGGAATATCTGGATTCTATGCCATCAAAGCTTTTATGGTATTGAAGATTTTTATGTCATCAAAAATCTTGCTCTACTTCAAAATTGACAGAATCAAATTAAAGTTTCTCTTCAAAGTTGCAAGAATTTAGGTTCCACATTCCGACCTAGCTACATTTGTTCACACCGTACATGTCCGTCCTTGCGAACATCAAAGTGATTTGTCCTAGAAAGAAATTATATCATTATACTTTCTTTCCCATAAAGTATTTTTACTCATAGACAGAGGAATTAGGAGAGTGGTGTTGTGGAGTCATAGTTACAGCAGTTGTGTGCAGAAATCTGTAGGTTTCACTTGACAGCACCGAATCCTTCTAATCTTTCTTTTTTTTCTTCTTATTTTTCAAAGAATAACATAATTATCTTATGTGCTTGACTACTTTTAAGAAAATCAATTATCTTAAAAACTAGTCAATTTGTCTGCTAAACAAGTTTATTTTTTCTTTATATCATTATTTTCATTACACAAGGGAAGAAAGCATTTGATAATGCTGGTTTTAAACCCCAAACTGTTGACTGAATTTGTATAGAATATAAAGGTAGATACCTCAATATAAGTAAATGAACATAATGCTTACTTCAATTGCATGCTTAGGTTTGATGCATCAAGGGTTGCTTAAACAGGAGTCAAGTGAATAAATCACTATTCTCTATGTACTTTGCTAAATATAATACATACACATGCAAATAGAGGCAAAAGGAAAATCCAATACAATCCATAGTCTCTAATGGCAGATCATTTCCACCATAAGCTTCCACCCTCACAGACAACAACAGTCACAAAGTGCCACTTCTGTAGAGTCTCTTCATTGCTATTATGTTCACCTTTTTTCACAGTGCTTCAATTAGAGCTCTTCGAGTCGACCTTGCAGCAGATTAAGCGGCATTGATTTTCATAATGGCTCCTCATTTGCGGTTTTATTGCATTCCATCACTGGCTTTTGTTGGGTGGCTGGTAGCAGACTGATTCTTTATCCCATTAAGGGCCGCTGATGCAGGAGTGCATCAGACCCATAGGCTGTCATGATGCAGGAATGAAGTCTGCATGCCAGCACATCATTGATGCATCATGCCGACCCCCAGGGGATGTATCAACCTGCTAGGGTCAGCATGATACATGAATTTATGCCATGGCAGATACAATCGTTACTATAGATTAGTACTAGAAAAACCACATTCCATGGGGGGGCATGGAGTAAAAAATGCTTGTATTCAAAAGAGTCCGCCATCTAGGATTTTGAATGGAGCTGAGCTGTTTTTCTTTATATAAAATCAAATTAACCCCATAGGCCATGAAATGTCCACTCCCATGGAACATTTTTGCATCGCATTCACCTCAGTGAGGCCTGTCTGCATTCAACTCTGCCTATAAGCCGTCATTGAATACAGACAGCCTCACCTCGGTAAATATGATGCAAAAATATTCCATGGTCGTGGACATTTGCTTTTGAATCCCTGGCAGTTTACTTGCCAGGGCTACATTGATACATCATGACAACCACTGGGTATGCTGGCCCAACAGGAGTGTACCAACCCTGTAAGGGTTGGAATGATACATGATGAGTTCTTCTCCAAGGCTGCATTCATGCATGGTATACATGCACTCACGCCAGGGAGTGCGGGGTATAACTGACGTATAAATGAGGAGCGGCTGCATCGATGCATCAAGCCCGTTGGACACCATGATGCATGAATGTAGAGCCTACAGGCATGCTACTCTCCTGGAGGTCCAACATGATGCACCAATAAAGGGCACCTTATTGGAGCACCTTACAATAGTGCCTCTTGCCCATTAGTCGGCATGATGTACTCTTGCATTGGTGCCAGTGCATTCATGCATCATACCTGTTCTTTGAGGGTTGACATGATGCATAAATGAATCGCAGGTCATTTTGCTTTCCACCACTCCCTCAGGAGGCCATTTCTTAAGGGACTACGACTGCAATCGTAGGTAGTGCCCTACGACTGCTCTGTACTATCAGCAGTTATATATTACATTGGATTTGGTAGGGCAGTCATAATGCTGCAGGTGTTACAAGACCAATACTGTTGGGCTGTAATGGCACTAAATTAAGGGACCCCATTACGACTTGAAGGTGAGCAGTCGTAGTGTGTTAAGAAATGGCCTCCAGTGCACAATGTCAACCAATGGGCTCAAAGCAATCGTGCATTAAGGATTACAGCACTAGCAGGCCATAATGAGCTACCCGGTTGATACACTTTCGGAGGGCCAGCATAATGGATCTGTGCATCATGCAAGTACTGCTTCATTAGCAGCCCTTAAAGGATAAAAGCACTGTTCACCCTTTAAAGGCAGCTGATGCAGGAGTGCATCATGCCCATTGGTCGTCATGATGCACCAATGAAGTGCTGGCGAGACTGCTTGCCAGCACTTCATTGGTGCATCATGCCAACCCTCCAGGGTTAATAAATATACTCTCATGCATCATCGGCCCTTAAATGGTTAAGAGCCAGTCAAAATCGTGTTGAGCAGACATCATGCGATGAGCGGCTTAGCTTCTGTCACATAGAGTCTCAGAATAGCATTAGTGTATTTGTGTGTTTTTTCGCTAGATAGTTATTGATATCCATTCATTCTGAAAGGATGGCCGGCATAGCTACCCGCGGGGCATCTTTTCCGTATGGCTACTTTCATGTAGCTATTAATATCAGCTACAGGGTTAGCTGATATTAAGGCTATCTTACTACTGCTTGTCTTGTGGTGAAGAAGCTTATAAATAGATACGTTCTGCGTAATATGGGAGTTATATTGGTATGACCTAATTTGTTCATTATCTTTCTCAACATCATGAATCAAAGACAGCAATACTGGAGATGAATTATTATAAATAGCCTCAGATAACAACATAGTGAACTTGAATCTAAGGTTATCTAATTTTACAATTACCATGATTGATTGTATAATAATTTCCCACTAGTATTCATGTTAACCTGTATAATTTTCATCATTTAATGTACTGATGATTTGCAAAGCACTCACTCAATGTTGAGTTATTTGAAAAAAAAAAAAAACTTTTCAAGGCAGTGTTGGTTCCAATGCTATTGGTCGGGACAGGTTTTTCCTCATCTGACAAAAATAACATTGCAAAAGTAATAGAAAAATCGGTCGTATTAGCAAAAGGTCACCCGACTGATGGAACCAACGCTTTAGTGGAAGAATGGCTGTTCACCTCTGGGCAAATAAAATTAAAGCAAATTGCTGTTTTGCAACCTTTTGATGGTTGCCTAAGCTTTAGTTGACCATGCCCAATGATATACCAATGAGGTGCTAGTGCGTATGCTCATGATTCATGAATATAGTTACTCATAATCATAAATCATGCTGACATATATATGGGCATGGTGTATCAATGTACAATCAGTCCTAGAGGTTTGAGGGTTATGATAAACGTCTACTTATTTACACGATATTTTTCGAATATCCTTGTTAACCGCTGCACCGCTTTGTCTTACCCCATATAAATGAACAATTTTACCGTCTTCCTTTATTTCAGAGTAATTTGGGCGATGTTAAGGTCAGAACACTGCCCTGTGGCACTAAAGTTGTATGTTTCTTGGTTTTGCATGTCTCTTTTCTATTTCTGTATGCGTGAGCAGATGATTAAACCTTTCGGGGCTGCAGTTCCTGTGACCATAATAATGCATCATGCTCGCTGGTTGTCATGATGCAACGATGAAGCACTGGCGAGTGTGCACTTTGGTGATTCATTGGTGCATCACACCGATCTCGTGATACATGGATGAAGCCCTGGAGAATTACTCACCAGGACAACATTCATGCATCACAGGGCATGATGCATTAAGCAGGGGCCAGCCTGATGCACCAATGCAATGCTGGTGGGTTATTACCCATTATAACACTGCTGGGTAAAGTCAGAGTGCATTATCCTGAATGCTGCATTCTGATTGGCTGATTGACCGTGCATTATCTAGATGGCAAAGAAGGTTAACTTCATCTCACCTTTAGACTTCACAATTGATATTCATGCATTGTCAGGTGGCTGATGGGTGATTTTTTCTGTGTTATAACGGGAATAATGCACTTGGTCATGGCTGTTGGATTGTTTTAGACTGTATTGAGACATCTCTGGGCCTTATATCCCTAAGTAGTGTGTAGGTGCATCATGGGGTTAAAGTATCTTCAACAAGCCTGCTTACCTTAAGCCAAGCACTGCTGATGCAGGAGTGCATCATGCCTACTGTTCGACATGATACACCAATGAAATATTGGCTTGTCTGCTGCCCGCATTTCATCGATGCATGACGCCCACCATCCAGGAGTGTATCAACCTCATCGGGTTGGTATGATGCACGAAAGCAGCCCTGGCGAGTTACTTATTAGGGCTGCTTTCCTGAAGCACTAGGCATTATGCATCAATAATATTATGTTTAGCTATCAGATTTGGGGGGAAAGGGAGGGAAAGAGGCAAAAATTAAACTCAGTACCCTAAAGCCAGCCAGTCTCTTTTGCGTTGCTGCCAACAAAGTCTGCATAATCTTGTTTGACCTTGACTCGTATCTTATTTGACCTTGACATGTGTCTCATTTGACCTTGACTTTCTTTCAGCTCTACTTCTTTCCTTTACACTCCCTGCTGATTATCGACTCTCTGATTTAATATAAATCTGTCAGTTTAAATTTTCTAGCTTGTTTAATTGGAGTCTGTTTTGTCAGTTTCTTTTTATGCTTCCTTTCACTTTCGCATACATCAGCCATTTATTCTGTACCTTGAATTACATTTACTCAAAATCTATATGTGTATGTGTGTATAAACGGTGTAAAAGGAGTAATGTCATAATTCTTCACCCACCAACAATAACCAAAAACAGCTAAGAAACAATTTGAGTGAAAAGATACTTTCATGATTATCTCCAATCCCTTATCGTCATGTTTAAACAAAGGGTCTTGATTAAGCGCCGGTCTTATATATAGACGCATGTGCTATGGGCCTCCTGAGTTAGTTCTTAAGCATTGAAGTTATATTTTGAATAAGCACCTGTATATAATTACCCCTCCAAATCTATTAGCGTCGGGAAGGTTGTAAATTCATAATGATGCATTATTCAGTACTAAGGATTATGGCTCTAAAAATCATTAAATTTCTTAGTGAAATTCAATCGCCTTTTAATTAAGTGACTTTACTCCTCACCACCCATACGTCTCTGCTGTGAAGTTAGAGAGCCAACATCCGGGCCCCCACCACCAGCAGTCCCCGGATGTTTGGTCTGCGCTGGTTCCCCAGGGCTGCCTCGGCAGAACAACACATCACTATAGGTCCTGGTAGCAAGAAAAGGGAAAGCAATGTTGACTTCTTCATAGGCTTCATATTCATATATATCAGGTTCCAAAGCAACAAATTAATCATTTCAAAATTTGGGTCAACTTTTTCTGTAAAGTGTCTGTAAACTAATCTAAAGCGGCTCGAAAACAAATTCTAAGAAACTGGTTACATCAAAATTTAGGTATTTTTTTCCCTCTAAGATTAAATGCTAAACTTCTATTTTAGGATTTAGGGTCTAATTTTCTATACCATGCTACATATCAATTATTTCATCTTTTCCAACTTTCATTGCCCGGAAGTGTTAAACTTCAGTTTACAAATTCTCACAAGCATTTAGAGGTTCGAGCCTTATTGGTTAGTTAAAATATCTATATCACCACCTTTTTTTTTTTACAGAACCTAGATGCCCCTAAAATCTGAAGAGTCTCACCTTCAAAAATTGTATCAGAAAGAGGAACAATAGATCTGGAACTGTCCCATGGCACCCTACAAGCATTGCCGCAAAAAGTGGGGTTTGCGATTTGCCAAAGTAGGAAGTATGAACAAAACACAACCTTTCTCACTAACCTTCTTGAAAGCTTTTCCCATTTCTTGATGGATGGGTGTACGGTGATGCCCCCTGTTGGCGAGCTGATGCTGCAGCTCATTAGCATAGGGAACCTAATAATGAGATGCCCGGATGCGTGCATGGTTCCTAAATCAGCCACCAGGGGGGGTAGGTGTTGTAGTAGGGAGCTGATCAACACATCACCCATAATAATACCTAGGGGGAGCTCAGACCTTTAACGCCAATATAGCACTCTCATTGAAGCACTATAGTCATATCGCATCATGATGCATGAATGCAGCCATGGTGAGTAACTAACTATTTGTGCACCTTACTGATGCAACAGAGTTGACTCTTGACATGGTGCACCAATGCAGGTCTGACGAGTAGGCTAACATGCACTCTAGTAGCGCATCATAGCGAAAAAGGAAATGAACCAGGAGGGCGTTTGTGAAAAGATGAAGCTGACTTTTCATGGTTGGAACCTCACAAAACAGTTCACCCTACAAAAGGCACTCAGTAAGCTAGACTCAAAAGGTGCTCACCTTTCTGGGAATCAGATTCTGTTGTGAAGGTGCTCTACTCACTTCCTTGTTCAGTCACAACTGAGTGTCTTTTCAATGTCCTAAGCAAAGTCACTTTCGTAGTAGACTACTCAATTAGTACTTTTCATTAGACTTTCATAGGAATCAAATTTTTTAAACAAATGGGAGAAGTGACCCTCCCAAAGGTAATCACCTCTTTATGATCAGGTGCTTTTATGACAAAAGTGACTTCCTTTATTCTGGAAACTCCTTCCATTAAGCATCAGTGGCCCTACAAGGGTTGACAGGCTAGAAGAGAAGGGAGAGGAGAGGGATGGATAGTTCTTGCCATCACCACCAGTAGGAGCTGATGGTGGTGTTCATTATATCCATGTAACTAACATGATTTGTACCCTCCCCCACCTGATCCCACTATGATTGAGGGGTTCTCTGTGTAACCGTTCACCCTTGCAGGACCGCTGATGTATTAATGGTCGTCTCGATCCACTAGTACAGCCCCGCCAAGTAATTTGCCACGGTGTGTAATTATGCAGCAAGCCTACCCTATAGGGTTCATATACAGTTCCGGAGGGTCAGCGTGATGCTCCAATGAAGTGCTGGCAAGCTGATTCTCCAGCACTTCATTGGTGCATCATGCCGACCACGATGGACTCCGGCAGCATTTTAACTCTTAACGCGTCTCTGATACAGGAGTGCATCATGCCTATTGCATCAAATGACTGCATCTACTCTGTAGGGATGGCATGATTCATGAATGTAGCCCTGGTGAGATGCACCCCAGGGTTGCATTCATGCATCATGGTAACCAATGGGCATGATGCATTAATGCATAAGCAGCCCCTTAATGAGTACACCGTTTAAGTATTACCATACTCACCCTTTTACGGCAGGTCTTCAAAAATCAGCTTAGGTCCCATAATTAGTAACGCGAGGGAATTTAAATTAAAAACTAAAAGTTAAAATGCTCTAACTGAATCACCCTCACCTACCAACTAGTAATTAGGCAAGCCCCTTGAGGGCATCTCAAGGTCATCTTGTGGATGTTTTAAGATCTCCAGGTTTGGTGATAAGAAATGGTTTGCTGGTTCAAGAAGATTGCCTCACATGATCTAAAACCAAGATCTGTTGAAATGGTCTAGGGTATTTACATAAAGTCTGACACAATTTAAGACCTTGCTGATCAGCATAGGCAGTGTAGTATATTCACAAAGCAGGTTGTTGTGAATTTGTTGAATTAAATGGCCAACCAAGTCTATATCTACAACACATATAACATCCAGCAATGAAACAGGTTTTCATATCTTCCATTTTGCTGTGTGAGTGAGTTTGTCATCTTCCGTCTCCATTGTATTTACAATTTTCATCTCGTAACGGTGATTGATGTTGATATAGTGTGCGTCTTTTGTCACAACGTTTGGTCACAATATTGCTTATTTGATTATGTTGCATATATATTAATTATGTTGCAGGCTTTGAATTCATTTCCTTTTCCTTTTTCTTCTTTCAGGGGAAAAGATAATTAGTGATATTACACTCAGGTCTCCAAAATGTAGCACACATCATTTTGATTTAGTTTGTTCACATTATACATTACATAGATATACAGGACTAAGTTAACATTACAGACTGTAAATGATTTTGAAAAGCATACTTCAATTGTTTTAGTTCAGGGCAGTTTAACTTTCTGAATGTTCATTTCTCTGACTAATTAATAATTTCAATTGTGTCCAGACAATACCTTTTTGACATATTGAGAGACATAATGATGGTTATTTCCTCCTTCCTCCAGTCCTACAGAACGTATAAATATGACGGTGCGAAACGGTCGCTGCGGCGAGCTGATAGTACGGATACGAGAAAGTCTGGATACCGGAAACGGCTCATATCAAAATACGAGGTAAGCTAGAGTTAGTGTTTGCAATTATACAAGATATATGAATAAATTGACAATGTGATGCTCCAAAGAACACTTTGTCATCAAACTAATTAAATGTTAGAGATTAGAAATTGACTCACTGCTTAGAAAAAATATTTATCAGTTTTGTTGACAGGCAATGCCACCTAAATGTCCACTCAAGTAAAGCATGGGTTCCACTGCCGTAAGTCAGGCGAATTCTTGCTAATCAAACTATAAATGATATTGCAAAAGTATATAAAAGAAGTTCTGTCAGGTTAGCAAAACTCTGGTTGACTGACAGCAGTGGAAGCAGCACTTGACCAATGACATGATCCTGTCCTGGGTGGGGTAGTAAAATAGCAAGTAGGATTTCTCCTCTCCACGTATGGATTACCTTGCTCAAGGTTGTGGGGGTGTTATATGCATCATGAAATATAGACAAAGGTTCACATAGGTTATCACTGAGCCGAACGAGACCCATCTGATTGTATCTTTGTATCTATTTCATGCAATCGCTGTTGGTGGTGCTTGAAATCTCATTTCTTTAACTCTTAAAGGTCATTTATCATGTTTGGTTGGGACTTTTTTAATGTTTTTCACTTGCCGTTAGTTAAATGTGGAGGCTTATTTCAATGGGGCTTGAGTTGTAGGTCTGCAGTGATCAACCCTTTAAGGGCCACTAATGCATAAATGCATCATGGCCATTGGTCGCCATGATGCATGAAAGATATACTGGCCAGGGCTGCACTCATGCTGAGCCTACACGCTCAGCCCGAATTGTAAATATGTGGATCAATATGGTAAAAGGTACACCCGCGCATCCCCTCTCGGGTGTACCTTTTACTGTGTTGATCCACATATGCAGCATATCTCAGCCCGGATTGTAAATTATGCAACACATACTGGTGTAGTACCTACACAATAAGCCCAATCAGCTCTATAGGATTGTACTTACATGAACTCTCAGTGTAGACCCGCAAAAAAGGCAATCCACTGTAAAACTGGTTTGCTGGGCTGAGAGTGTATTGTGTTAATAGGACGCATAAGTCCAATCATCCCTTGCAGGAAATGGCCACCAAAATAACCTCGAAATTGGACAGGAAGCCACATCGCGGTATGCTTTAAGTATGGGGGGTTTTCAATGATGGAGAACTTCTCTACATAGAAAAATCTCTTGGGTAAATGACCTTCATAACCAGTTGCCTACATCTCTAACACACCAGCATATGAAGGGAATCCCATAAGAAAATAGCAGTTATGAAGGATTAATATTTTTTGTCAGTGCCTATGGCCACACAGCATTGTGTCCCGAAATTCCTGTCCAGTTTCAAGACTTTTTTTCGCGCTTGGAATGATGGAACTTGTGAGACTTACACACTCGATCCCGGAGGGTTGTCATACTGCATCATACTGACCATGGTCGTGCTTTAGCAGTCCTTACTCAATTGTATTATCACATTCATCATGGAATATATATTTATTTTCATGGAATACATGTATTTTCCTTACAGAGCCAGGATTATGACCAATGTGAGAACTCTTTGTTCCTGAAAGAACAAGAAACACTCAAATCTGTGGTAAGTCTTGGGAATATCTATTTTAAAAAAAGAGAAGTTAAATTCAGTAGATGTAGATCAATTGTCACCCTAGCAAGAATAATATAGATTCCATTTTTGACCCCTGCAATTCTATTTTAGTATTTATTCTATTTATAAATCAAGAAAAACAAATAATTATACCTTAAGATGGTGACAACAAATTACTTGCACTGAAGTGTAAAAACAGTTCCAAAATCAAGTGAAATAGGGTTGAAAGTGATATGTGACCCTCTTGAGGTTTCCATCTGAACTTTTGAACATGGATCTCAGAATATTTGACTCCATTACCAAAGAGAGTAATAGCACATGGACCTATACAATATGAAGTAGAGGTAATAGGAAAAACAAGTCCATATTCTCTGACTTATTCAATTCTTCCCATCATCTCTACAGACCACATTACAGGTATATTCTGAACCTTTATGCTATATCAAGCTTACACCTAAATTGCCACTCCAGTTTACATAGCATGCCAACCATGTCACCATATCACATGTTTGCAGTCAACCTGCTTATTCTGTACAGCGCCTATACGGTTGATTTCTCTGAATCTGAAGAAAACTGCTTATCTATTGGCTGATCCCTTTATTTCAAAGGTATTAGCTGTATGTATTAGTTGTCCTACCAGAAACCAGTTACCATACTCCCATTGTGTTATTTGGTTATCAAGGTGCCCATTGATTTATAGTCACTGGAGATCTATGTCGCTTGCCAGCAGGTGGCACATGCCTTAGTTACATTTTGCCTTGAATGTACATATAGAGAAAGGTGTTTGAGAATTAGTCCCAACTGAGTGTTTCCCACAAGGTGAAGTCAAGTGAGATATCCCTAGTGGGGACCAATTCTAATGTGCCCTTATATACAGATCAGGGCATTTCTGAAATGGGAGGTAGTGTAAAAAGAATACAAATGCAAAATTAAGTGTATCTCAACCTAGGTTATATATATATATATGTGTTGTTATGATATTGCTAGGGCTCAGATTATTGTGAACTATATCAATACAAAAGTAGAAAAGAATATGTTCCACCTAGATATGTAATTCTATGACTTCATAAGGCTAGATGTGTTAGAGTTACTGTATGGAGCTGCGCTTCTGAGCTCTTGGGTCAAACGCATAGGACTGCCATATTTGCATCGGGATACAAAAGGCTACATGCCTTTATCATACCAGCGAAGCATATTTTAAGTTCAGTGCGGTATCATGTTGTAATTAAAGGCTTAGACAGTGATAGTAGGAATAGATTGATCATCGGTTATGTATGGATACACGATGCTCCACACATTACAGACACTTCATAGGTAATCGATGCCATACCATCACCGCCTATTTCATAGAACCGCAGTGTATGATCATACCAAATTGTTCATTCATAAATTGATTTCAAAGGTATTGATCAAGGTTGTTGTACATTTCTATGCTCTTTGCTGGACCAAACTATTGATGTACGAAATGCCCCTGGCCAAATCAAGACAACTAATGAATAAGATGCAACACTTGATATCATTTCATCCCTAAAATTAGGAAATAAGTAGTCCTATGTCTATTATCACACACTAGTATATTCAACAAAATGTTAATATATTGAAAACCTGTTACTGTCTACATATGTTGCCCACATAACTAGCAGAATGCAATCTAATTAATTGCTGGTATACCCTATATTGATTTGAGTTTTGATATAATCTTAGAGTGTGTCTAGTACTGCCCAAGACTAACTTTGATTTGATAACTTTGATTTGAATGTGCACTTCCCAGGATTTGTCCCTTTTGAGATTGCTTCCTTATCCAAAACCGTTTTCCATGAAAGCTGACTTTAATTTTCCAATATCCCCTTATCAAATAATCCTTTGACATATACATTTAAACACCATGGCTGAACTTTGATTCCTTTCTTTCTACAAAGATGTTTTGCTATCTCCTTGCCTAATCATATACACCTTTTTCCTTTGATCAAAAGATCATGTAAACATCCTTGATAATTTTCAGAATTTTATATATAATTAATACCTAACTGGTGTTACTGTAGTCTTATAGTAGTGTAGTTGACAAGTAGTATACAAACTCTAGTTTTATCCAGCATTGCAGAAAGATGAGCCAATGTTCTTTTATTGGCAACTCAAGGCCAACTGCTCTCTTGCTCCCATCAGAATTAATTTTTGAGCCTGCCTGTTCATCAACAATTAAAATCTGGATGAGAAAATTTGCAATCTCAGAATGAAATGGTCATCTGAAGTGGACCCTGATATCAGGTTGTTACCATGACAACAGGTCATTTCATCAGGCAAACAAAAGGGATATCCCATGAAAAGGTCTATTGGTTATCTCATATTGAAACAAGTGAACATATCTTCGTGAGATGCTGGATTGTATATCCCTCTTAATGTAACTAATAATTTGATTTGTACAATTCTTCAGGTGTTTAAAGAATGTATTCTCTTTGTTACCTTTCATTACATTGCGTCAAATACTGGGATATACAAAACAGGGATTGTGTAAGATCTGCAGAAACAACTTATTGTTACTACTCATGAAACACTAATTGTAAGATATTCTTTTGTTTCTGCATGGTTTCTGCACGTCTTTCACAATGGTTTACACCCACCTTGTACTATAGTTAAAAATAACCACATATGTCTTACCTATATATCATATTGTCATATTTCTGCAAAATCTACACAGAAAATACAGCGTAAGTGGATCGCACGGTGGTTGGTGAACCTTATGATCGGGGTCGGCACGGCACTGGTTGCCTCCATTATTGAGATCAGTATAGAGTTTGTAGCAGAATACAAGTTCATGGCACTAAAGTACTGTATCCTTGAACTATTTACTGATCATGAATTCATGATGCCATATCTTCCCACCTAAGAGCAGATACTTCACAATGAACATTTTCATACTTAGAAAAACTGGAATTATTAGCATCAGGCAATATATTTTAGCAAGAGTGCACTGCCTTCATTCATTTAAGTACATAACTTGCCAAGCTCTAATTAAATATATGGGAGCCTTTGCTACTTTACACTAAAGGACTTCAAAATGTCAGAATTTGAGAAAAAACATTAATTTCCCATCTCAATTTTTTTGTCTTGTAGTCTCGAAATAGTTGAGAGAATCATCAAGATTGTTTTTTATGAGATTTTCTTAACTAAAAAAAAAAGAAATATACCACAGAAAGGCTCCTTAACAATACACAGTAGTCGATAAGTATGACACCGGACCCATGTTGGTCATTCCACTCATATCATGGGTCGTCTTCAACGCAAGCCTCGTCTGTATCGGATCTCTGCTAGTTGTACTTTTGGAGGTAAATACATTACTCAGTTTTTATATACATAAATGATTTACTTAATATCTATAAATTGGCGTACTCCTCATTTTGGGAGGAGAGTCTTCTCAACAAAGCATCTATTCACTGATAATTTCATTATTGAAATGTACTCTGGATTATATTGACTTGATGGCCAATGGTGTTATTTGCAAGGTTGTGTCATATGTTAGATTAAACATACAATGGTTTGATACCTAATAGGAATATTTGGCAAATATTATAATTTGGCAAATATTCCATCATACCCAGCATGTGTTGTAAGAGTGGGGCCAGAGGCCTAGACCTGGCGTAAAAGTCCAATTTGGTTAATATTTCAAACAATTCTTCTGGACTTTCAGACCTTGTTAATACCCAATGAGGCTATTTACCATGTGAGAAATTGGCTGTAGCAGTTTGGTTAAAATGATTTTGATTGAACTTTTTTCACGTTTTCTTTTCAGCCACAAGCGGCTGGAAGTGGCATCCCTCAAATAAAGTGTTACTTGAATGGTGTGAAGATCCCCGGTCTACTCACACTACGCGCCTTGGTGGCCAAAGCCGTTGGAGTCATCCTGTCCGTCTCTGGAGGACTCGCATGTGGAAAGGTAGGACAGCAGATGAATACTTTCTATCCAGCCATCATTTAAAAATTAATTTACTGACTGGAGTGACACATGCAACCTCTGTGAAGGCTCACTAAGAGCCAAAAGCTGACTTTATGCAGTGGTTGGCCATTGCCTGCGTTTTTTTTTTTTACATTCGGGTGAAGTAGAAACCAAGATAACATACTCCAAGCTCTAATGGAACTACAAAGATTAACAACACTAGTGCACCTACAATGTCCATTAGCGGTCGAAGGCTGTCAGTGAGAATCAATTTTCTTGAATTTGCCTTTGAAGTCCTATGTGGTGCTTGTGGTAAATTGGCCTATTTCCATCCATCCCAATTCATCCTTCAATTTTCCATAAAAGTGTTATACCCTAGATTATTGTATCATGTAATTGGCAGTCAGCTCACTATCACAATGGACAGGTCTAGCAATCTGGTCTTTTTTTCAAATATCCCAAATATAAATTGAATATTAATAAATGCCTGACAGCAGTGTCAGAATACCACCGTGGTGTGCATGACAACATCAAACAAACCGAGTGCTATTTTGTGGTGTCCTTTTGGATGCAGATGTCAGCCGAGGTTATTTCCGAACATGCTGACTTTCACTCAGATGACACAGCTATACGGACCTAGCGTGATAAATTATCAGCAAATGAAGTAATCCTTATGATTCACTGCAGGCTGCGTGGGGGTAACTGGTACTCTCTGCACAGCCAAAACTAATTTTCTTGGAATCTTAAATAATCTTACCTGATGGACAAAACTACCAATTTTAAGATTTTTATTTTGATTAAAACTGGAAGTTATGTCCGCCAGGTAAGATAATTTATCTTATTTTCTTAAATCAAGAAAATTATTTTTAGCAGTGTGATAAGTAGAACTTGCTGGTAACAAACTCCAGCAATGGCCATGCCCATTGGACAATCCGCTGCCTCAGTATAAACTGAATAAGCAATTGAAAGTCTGTTTCACTCCAGCTATAGCTGAAAATCAACTTTTATAACCTGGAACACAGTATTCACAATTAGATATTTTGAAGATGTTTTGATAGTTGGAGGTGCTTTATAAATTGTATGGGGTATGAACCCTTTATTGGTCTCCTGCAGGAGTGTGCAACTTGAACAGTTGTAAGTCTGTTTTATCATGCCCACCAATGGGCTTCAGCAGCTCTTAAATCGATAAAGGGCTAAGACATGATAACCATTGCCAGACACAAATGTGTATTCTATGGCCTTATTCATGAAACTAGACCCGGAGGCCATTTCTTAACACACTGCGACTGATGTCTTTTAAATCATAGTGAGAACCTAACAATTTGGCCATAACAGCACCATGAACTACTAGTCACTAATATCTGCACCAGTACGACTGCCCTACTGAACCTTATGCAAAATACTGCATAGCTGCTAATCATAGTGAGCAGTCGTAGGGCAGTTCCTACGATAACCTGGCTTATTCTTGGCATTTTTAAATCGTTGTGGCTGCGTGTAATAGTAGTACATTGAGAAATGGCCTCCTGCATAGCCTCCTACATGCAGACAATAGTCTGACAGGGAGGAAGTACAGTCGTACCTCATTTTATCGGCCATTACTCTGCCCATCGTCTTTGTTATTGGCTTTTTGGTATATCTGTGTTTTTAGAGTGAGCAGAGGGCACCAAGAGACATCATTATATAATATTTTCAAATAAACTATATTTTGTTACTACGGTAACAGTGAAGAAAATAAACTATTCCACAGGTATTCAAATATCATGTCCCTCATTATTTGCATTGACTGATTCGAGGACATTATTCCATGTTCTTTGATTTAAGTTTAATGATCTCCTGGTTTAACTTATTCAATTTTCAAAGGATCTTTTCTTTTGAAATGTCTGGTTCAATGTTGACTACAATGCGATTAATAAGATGTGCCAGGCCGAAGAGTGATTTGAAAACAAAATTGTTTTGCAGACAATATAAAGTGCTATTTCAACCACCATTGGTCGGAGAAATTTCTGCTAATCCAATGATTTATATGTATAAAAAGAAAATGGTCGATATAACAAAAATCCACTCGACCGATGGCAGTGGAACGAGTGTTTAAGATGCATCCTGTGTATAAGATGCACTATCTACTTGAAATTAAACTACGATGGGGCTAATTTTGGGTGGTTTAATACTCTTCTATGGTGATATTGCCTAACTTATAGGCCACACCGCAATGTTTTCCTAATCGTTAAAGACCTAAAAAGGTGCTGTACCGGGCTTTTCTCATGTAAAAGCCAGGCCTTATATACAGGTATGCTATGTACTACATTATACTGTTAAAGTAAAACCCTATCTTTACTATCTTATGACAGAAAAAAAAATAATGATCTTTGCCTTGTTGTTTCAGGAAGGTCCCATGATTCACTCCGGGGCCATTGTAGCGGCCGGAGTGTCCCAAGGCAGATCTAGGTTATGTAATTTAGACTTTAGGGTGAGTGTGTTCTTTTTTTATAGGTAACCTACCACTTTTCCGGATTGCCTCTATGAGTATTACTGTGTCTCCTCAAGCCATATAAAAAAATAACTTAATTTAAGGCATTAGTCCTGAAAGCCTCATTCGATATTTATGTGTTGACTGTGGTGGCTGCAATCATCTAAAACTGTAATGCATTAAATGGCCTTCTTGCTGAATTGAGAAGCTAATTGTCTGCCTGTCAACATGTCTACCTATTTTAAAATTCATTTCAGTGAAGCTAAGTCGTGTCGCCTTTGAAAATAATAGCTGCGAATAATATATGATTTCCTAAAAAAGAAAAAGAAGAATTATGAGCGTAACATTGTTTCCACGTTATCCATATCATTATATGGATGAGGTAGTGTTGTGTTCTATTAGTTTCCAATTTATGATAGGTTAAACCGATGGTTGACTTGTGTAAATATTGTTAATATCTGATTATATATTTCAGATATTTGAGTACCTGCGTTCGGACACAGAGCGGAGGGACTTTGTATCAGGGGGTGCAGCAGCAGGTGTATCAGCCGCCTTTGGTGCACCTGTAGGTGAGCAGAACCTTGTAATCATAGAATTATTATTTTCAGATTGTCAATAGGAAGTGATTACAACAGGGAGGTGGGCATATCATCTTACCTATCTTCAGCGAAAGCCTGAATGTTACTATTCATTAAAAGGGCAAACCTTTGACTTTCATGAGGGGGGGGCAAATTAGTCTTCATGCATCTATGGGCAAACAAACTACATCCCTGTTGTTAAGAAATAATCACTCCCTTAATAGAAAAATGACCAATGCAATGTCTAAAATTAGTAAGGGTCTGGTACATTGCCCTATACCAATCATCTGTTCAATGCTACAAATATTTTGGGGTGACTTATCAGAGCATATTTTGTGCTGCTGAGTGTTTTTGATCCTTTGTTTTACTTCCAGGTGGTGTATTATTTAGTCTTGAAGAAGGAGCTAGTTTTTGGAATCAATCATTAACATGGAGAATAGTAAGTATACCGTGTCTTTATCATACCTAGTGTATCAGGCGCAGCTTTGCTAGAAGATGAACTCACCGTGTGTGTTATATGATAGTTTCAACGTCTCGATTTGCCTTATATGCACAGCCATTCCAGATACAATACTATTCAACTTGGGGTGTGCCTTATATAATGCAAGGTGCGACTTGTATGCAAGGTACATGGTGAACCATATCACTGTTTTAATTAATAGGTTTTCAAAACACTCTTCTAAAATGAAATGTATGAACATTTTTATTTAGCTGGCTTATACCCTACAAAAGGGTTCAAACTATGTTTGTAGTGATAGTTAAATCAAATAACACATATATTGTTTTTAAATAACAGACTGATCGAAGAGAGGTTATCATAGTGTTTGTCAATATACTCATTTTGAGTTAACCTGTAGTTCTAATTATCACCACCAGGAATGAGCCCCTCATATATGATGACCTCATTCCTGTACCGTGCTATGAGTAAAGATGTAGTTCTTATGTCCACCACCAGGTGTTTGCATCGATGGTTGCCTCGTTCTCAGTGAACATCCTCCTTAGTGCCTTCCACGGTCATCCTTCAGACTTATCCAATCCGGGCCTCATCAGCTTCGGACAATTCTCTGTAAGTAACCTTTTGTGCTGAATTTGATGTACTTTGACAGTCTTTGTACAAATACCCTAACAAGTGCACAACCCTCTTTTGGCAATAAGTTAGACTATAAAAAAAAAGAGTCAGCAATCAACTCACTGTTTTCTGTTTCTGCTATACATACAAATTAACTACTTTTTAAGCACACTGTGCAGTGGTTACATCGAATATAAGTAGAGGAGCAGCAAGGCCCCAAAAAGAGCCATATTTTAGGAGTTTAATTCATAAAAGTACTGAAAGCTACAACATGTATATTTTTCGTGTAGGGTGGACCCTCACAACAATGAAAGGTGGTGTAGTACAGGTTAAACTCGTGCAGGCTATATGAAATCAGTGAACGAGTATGACCATGTTTTTAAGAGCTTAAATATGCATGAATCTACCTGTTCTGACACTATAATATTGGTTATACAAAGATTTTGAACACAATGAAAGCAACCAATTGGTGACCTAGCAACATGCACTTTTACCTAGCAACGGACCTCTTCCAAGACATGTAGAGAGCTGCTCTGGAGGTCATTTCTTAAGGCACTACGACTTCACACAGCCACTACGATCTGATACCCCAAAACTTAGTGTCAGAAATCGTAGGTAGTGCCCAGCACTTATGTAGTAATTACATAGCATTTGGTAGGGCAGTCGTAGTGCTGCAGGCACTACAAAACCAATACTATTTGGGTGTAATGTCACTAAGTGAAGGGTCCCCACTACGACTTGAAGGGGAATAGTCGTAGTCTGTTTAAAAATGGCCTCCTGAAGGTTACTTTAAAATGGTGATAGTGGAAATCATTTATCATTTTTGGACATTGAAAAGGTCCATACAAACATAATTGATGATATTCATATACCAATGATGTATTGTACAGACTATAAAACATCTATAAATCAGAATATAGCAAATGCAATGAGAACCTGCGATTTGAATTCTTCCCCTCCATTCCAAGTCACTGTTTGAGGAACAATGTTCATGAATACATCTTATAGTCTTAGAATGCTGAAATTGGCATCCCCTTATGATTGATGGTATTTTTCTGGGCAGGTGATTGTTTAGCCAAAATGGATTTGCTTAGCAACCTATCCCAAGGATCTTGTTGATATATACAAATGCGTGAATGTATTCAAGATCAAATAACAGTGAATTGTATTTGCATAGGAATATATTCAGATTTCTTTTTACAAATAGAAAAGACAAAAGATATTTTCTTAGCAACAAGACTTTACACCATGGACATTTGCTTGTAAACAATGCAACAATGCAAGAATTCCAATATACAGTTACAGTAAAAGCAGTGGTTCTGCAAAACCTGCTGATTTTTTAATGTTTTATACTGAATGATCGATGATGTCTTCAAAATGTGTTTTTTTTCCATCCAACTTTATAACAAGATATATTGTGCAGTTCTCAGCATGTTGCTGGAATTGTTGATTACATAGGAATGCAATTCCGCAGGATATTTACTTAGAAAACCATTGCATAAATGAACAGCAAACGTTCATGTATCCTTGGCCCCTTTTAACTTTAACCTTTGTGGTAAGTCCTGTAATACCCATTAAAACGCTGTGTATGTCAGTGGGATGCCCAAAGGGCAGCAGCACATACATCCTGTAAACCCTTGTGTCCACAGGGCGACAGAATTGGTGAGTGACAAAATTCGTTTTGTCGTCGGGAATGGACAACAAAAGTGTTTTTTTTTTGTCGGAAATTTTGTTGCTCACCAATTCTATCGCCCTGTGGACACAAGGCTTTAAGACAAAAGCATTTTATACTTTGACAAACAAAACAATGTTTCTATATGTGTATGTGTCCTCATCAATTGTCTTTGAAGTTTTTCATACTTCTTAGCTATCAATACAGGTTATCATGATAACAGCAGCATAATGGCCATATCATGGCTATTATCTTGCTCTTAGCCATAATGCCAGTAGTAAAGCCCTTAGTGACCTTCTCAGGGCCAGTAGTTTAAGGGTTATGGATGTAATGATGCCACAAATATAGGTGACCCATCCTAACAAGGTTGTACTGAAGTCGCACATGTAGAAGCCTAGATATAGGCTTCTCAAGTGGTATAGTGTAAAAAATATCAGATCTTTTAAAATTGATATTTTATCATTTTTCTAACATATGGGTAGATATCTTTCAGAATCCTTGCCTACTAAACTGAATTTAAGCCTCTACTGCCGAAAAAATATAGCTATAGTTTTCTTGGTTATATAGAATTACATAGGAATTATATAGGATGCATAAATTATTATATGTTTGATACGTCAATTATCTCAGTTTAATCAATTTTTAATTGATATGACTGAATTTACCGACAGAAGATCCACAGAGGTGCAAGTGTTATATACCAAATGAAAGCTCTTGATGAGCTGTAAATGAATATACCAATAACTAAACATTTTCTATGTGCGACTTCCGTACCATTTTGTAAGGATGGGTCACATAGGGTATTGGCGGAAATATTCAGGACATCAGCTATAATAGTGTTACACAATAACTAGGGTATGAGGCATTTTTGTTCTGCCCACTCAAAGTCTCTTGTACAAATGCATATTCAGTCGAATGCGTAGATCTTTGTATTTCTCAACAATAAGCGTTACATGACAAATTCCAAAAGACGCTCTAGCACACATGATACAAAAGAACATAGTTTCACTTGCACCTGATGTTGAAAAGCCTGACATACTGCCTTTTTATTTCCTTTACAGGATATCACATACCAAGCAATAGAACTGCCTGTATTTTTACTTATGGGGGTAATAGGTGAGTACATAATGACAATTCCTTGTTAAATAAATGGACTTTCTAGCACCAACTCTTCGGTAAAACGCTTCGCTTCATATGTCTAAAGGCCTGCAAGCAACTTTGGTTGCCAGGTCATAATATCTTTTAAAAGGGACCTTTTTGCAAAAGGAACACTACTTAAGGTCCTTCCTGAATATCATGCAAAAGAAAAATGATTCATAATGGATATGTATCAGAAATTATCCTGATTTACCATGTGAATCTGGCATGAACCACATGTAAAATACAGAGAGAACTAATGGAATTTAAGCTCTTTGAGTTATCGCTTCAGAAAGTTTAGCCTATGTTTGTAGCACTCACAGTGATTCTAAGCCTCTGCTGGAAGAGTGTAGTAAGAGGAAACTTACATATTGATGGCCAAAGCAATACAGAGTCAGATATCGGTCGCTAAAGTAAAATGACCCTGACGCTTTTTCTACATGAATTCTAGCATTTTGTGTATCGCTGTTTTGAACATTTGATAATAACCAAATGTATAGTAAAATATGATACAGGAGCTGAGTCAGCAATTTTTATTTTACCTTTACATTTTCAGGTGGCCTTTCAGGAGCCCTTTTTAATGGCATAAATGCAAAACTTACAGTATTTAGAAAACGGTAAGAACATTTTGTTGTAATTGGAATTTAGTGGTTTCAATGCCATAGGTTTAGGCCAATCCAACGATTTCCATCATTGAAAATGTAGAGGGGAAAGTCATCAGAAAAGGTAAACCTCGCCCAACTAATGGCGGTATAGTCATAGATTTCTCAAAACATTCAAGATATGATGTGAAAAGTAACTACTAGATATATCAAATTAATCTCTTACTATTCACGTATTGCATCACAAAAAGACATCTTCCAAGGCAGTTCCAATTTGCATTGCATAGGATGTGTTACTTGTTCTGGCACTGTTATGAAATATGCTATTCAACCTTAGCAAAGAAAAGTAGACGTCTGAAGTAAATGTCTTGAAAAGAGACATGAAAAACTGATACAATTGTACATTCTCAGTCATTGCAAATTAAGCCATTTAAGAATGTCTTGCATTGATTGGTAGGCTTCACATGATTTCCGACTGTATAGAATTACACCCTGCTCCGTGCCTCTCTAATTAAATTGTAACAATACGCTGCGCCGGTACAGGACTGGCAGGTAGACTCAATGTAATTCAATATGGCAGTCCTCTAGTGCTAAGAACAAGACACTTCTGAGAAGGGATATTGTATGGAATTATCTGTATATCTGAATCCTTAAGGCTTTATGTCCAACCGCCATCATGATTTGCCAGAACAGAAGCGCAGGTAACTTAAACGAGCTGCATTTGGAGTATGTTATTGATTCGCTGTGAGTTCATGGATCTTAAAGAGTCGGTATGATACATTGATGCAGCACCCATGAATCGTATGCCCTGTAAGTGCTAATAATGCATTGGTGCATCATTCCGAATGGTTGGCCTGAAAGTTAATTCAAGAGGCTCTGCCATTGCTACCTATGAGATGTAAGTGATTTCCTTCCCTTATTGTTTACTGCTATGGTAAGGTAGGCATGCTTTCCTTACTTTTTAGTGAGCTCTGTTAGCCTCAGCCCTGCTTTTACTATTCCAAGCAGCTAACAACTGCACAGAGTGGCAACAGGTCCACAGAGAAACAATAGCAGTGGAAGGTAAAAAATAGCAGTGGAAATCCTTGTTCTCTCAAGAGTGCCTACACTTGGGTTCTGCTTAGAAGTACAGTGCCCGCCCCCTGCACCAACTAAGAGAGAGAAGGGAAGCATGACGTTACTATGCCCTTAACGCATGAGTAGACTCAAGAGCCCTCAGGGACTCTAAGAAAATGCATTCAAGTGCACTTAACTCATGAGTAGCCTCAACAGCCTCAAAGGACTCTCAGCAGGTGAAGGAGTAATGTCCCCCCACACAGGTGCTTTTGAACTGAGGGGAAACCTTTATCGTTTCTCAGAATGAAATGAGGGGTGGTGTTAGTACTGGACTGGAAAAGTGAAGGACTGCATAGTAGTTACTATTCTAGACTGGCCTAAAACCACTACAAAATTTTGTGTAGTAACACTAGGTCCTATGAGATGGTATGAGTTGTTCCTATGCTAACATCTCATATATGTAGCAATGGCAGAGCCTTTTGAATTAACCTCCAGATGCATCAGTGAAGTGCTAGAGAGTCAGTTTATCAGTTTATCGTCCTTGTGCATGCTCACCCTCTGGGGGTCTGTCAACCCAATATGTAGCCTTGATGAGTTAGTTGCCAGGGCTGCATGAGTAGCCCTAAGAGCCCTCAAGGACACTCAGCAAACGTCCTCCCTCCCCTCTTTATGTATGCAGCAGGCTATTCACTCTTTCGATCAGGAGTGTTCCCTGTAAGTGCTCTTGTACTCAGGTGAAACCACTATGCATTTCTTTCCCTAAGATCGCAGTGATCTTAGTGGTGGAAATGGAATAGTGAAGTGATCCCAGGACTAGCTATTCTGGACAGGCCTGCAACCACTGCATTACATAGGGTAGACCAGCCAAGAGCTTAATTCAAAAGATCCTGGGATCCCAACACCAGCGATCTTAGTGTAGGAACATATCATAAGACCTGGCTTCTTGTGAAGAAGAGTGACTCCACAGCTATTCCTTTATTTTGGGACTCTTACCCCTGTGCCTAGTCAGTACTTCTTGGAATAGTGTAGGAGGGCTGAGGCTAAGATCGATGCGATCTTAGTGCTGGCTAGGATATGTGAACCCAGTCAACTCTTAAGATCACTTAATAGGATAAGGCTGATTTATTCCTAAGATCGCTGGGGTCATGATCCCAGGATCTTTTGAATTAAGCTCCAGGTCTTATGATATGTGCCTACACACTAGCTCCTAAAAGGCTGATATGCCTTTCCCATAATGCAACAAGCTGTAGGGCAATAAGAATCATTTAACAATCACTTTTCTCCCTTTCAGATATATCTTGGCCAGGTGGGCCAAAGTAGCGGAGGCTATGATTGTAGCTGCTGCGAGTGCCGTGCTTGCCTTCATGTTGATCTTCACTGTAAATGACTGTTGGACGGCGACTGCCGGGCAGGGATCGCATCATTCTTCACCTGTCTCAGTCAGTAACAACTCATTACATGTTTATTTGATAGCATTAAACATATTGTCATCTCCTATACAACCTAAGCTCTTTAATTGTTTGAACAATCTGTTTAACATCTTAGGAAGGGGGAGCTTTGAACTACCTATAGGTTTTTTAAATACTTTTGGGTGAGTCCTATAGGAATCTAGACCTATACCCTGTGGTTCCACCATTTTGAATTTTGCTGGTTCTGCCAAAAGTGACATGACACACTGATAAGACATAATGATGGGTGTATTGTCTATGGATAAAACCGACTTCCAGGGACAAGCTGGTTCCATTTTTCAAGCTCGTAGCAGTGCAACCAGCTCGGGTCCTGCTAAGACCCAATATGTGGTGTGCGCCGTTTCTGTGCAGTGTTATGATGAACAATAGTCTGGGGTTTGGTGTTCAACATGTATGCTGACCGACCATCAAGAGAATGGCTGACTCTCTCATTGAGTCTTGTTGATTTAAGTTCTGTTAAAGAATGTTAAAGAATGCTATCAGGAATGATAGATTTTTGGGTTAAATAAATTTGTCTGGCTATAATGTCTTAAAAATGAATAATGATGAAACTGATTCCTTCATTCTCTTATTATCCATTCCTGTCACATTCTCACTAAACTAATTCAATTAATGTGGTTCTGTTGCTTGTTTTTTGTTGTTGCTTGTTTTTTGTTGTTCTTTTCTCAATTTTCTTTGATAGTATTTTCTAGTTTGCTTGTGCTTTGAATGCAATACTGCTACTTAAAGACCTAACCCCAACACATATTTATGCTGTTAATCAGGTTCCTAAATAAAGGATTAAGTTCTAAAGGCCCTTAACCTGATTCATTCTGATTGGCTGATCCAGTTGATCTGAACTAGCTGTTGAAGTTGACCTAATTAGTTGTGATTGGCTGTTAGAGTTGACCTGATTAGTTCTGATTGGCTGTTAACTTTCAGGATTTGCTCTCTCATCAACCTGTCGCTGAGGTACGAATTAAAGACAGCGAGCGTTTCACCACTCACTCTATCCAGCCACTATCACTGTTATATTAATTCATTATCACTTATGGCAAAAGTCCATTATCACAAAAACAGAAATTTTGAGATTACTTGTTTGAGAAAAAATACATCATTCAGTGATCAATCCTTTTTGATTTGGCATGATGCACCAATGTAGCACTGGGGAGTAGCCTGGAAGTACATCTCCGGTGTATCATACAAATCCCTCATCAGCGCATTATTTATAAAGAATACACGCATGCAGCATTGGTAAGGTCACTTAACAAGGCTGCCTTTGTTTTGGCAAATTGTCAATATACATACAATGAAAAGTGTTAATTGGGTCACATGTAGATAACTAGAATCTTGCCACATTTGACAAATTTCATGCTGTTTTTCGCGTATATGGACTTTGGCCTTAATGTTTATTCTTTTCTTTCCTCTAAAAGCAATGGTTCTTCTTTTGCTATCTCACAATTGGGTAGAACACTATTCTCATATTTGTAGATTTCTTTTTCTGTCTTAAAGCAAAGTGTTGAATGTAAGGCGAAAGGTCTAATATTGTTTTTTGTCATTCACAATTGTTTACAATGAGAGATTACCAATATCGGTTACTGTATCTTAAGGAAGTCATTATGTCAATCTTAGGTCATAGTGTTGTTGATGGCCATGCACGAGTCAATTGATATAGTTTCCAAATATACTTTAATCTCACTTTCAGCAAGATTTAAAGCTACCATGTCAAACAAAAATATGTGGTTCTACTTTTATACATAATACATGGATTTGCCTTTGGTTTCTTGATATTACATTATATTTATGCTTTTCTATTACTATAGAGTACATATATATATATATATATATATATATATATACAGTCAGCCCTTGCTTCCCCGAATTTGGAAAATGCAAGGAAAAATATCTGAGGAAGCAAAATATTTGAGGATTCAAGTCCAAATATAATAGATTATATAGAAAAGTTGCAAAATTTTTGTCTGAGGTAGTGAGGGATCTGAGGAATTAAAGGGTCGAGGAAGTGAGGGCTGACTGTATATATATATATATATATGCATCAGTCGATAGCGATATGTAGATCACAGAGCGCATGTAGCTACAGTGGTCACTGCATGTCAACAGGATCTAGGTTTACACATTTCTTTAACCCTTTAAGGGCCGCTGATGCATTAATGCATCATGCCCATTGGTAATCATGTTGCACCAATGAAGTGCGGGTGAGCAGTACTTCATTGGAGCATCATGCCGACCCTCCCGGGTTGATACATATATACTCCTGGAGGGTCGGCATGATGCTCCAATGAAGTGCTGGCGAGCAGTCTCACCAGCACTTCATTGGTGCATCATGACGACCAATGGGCACGATGCATTAATGCATCAGCGGCCCTTAAAGAGTTAAGCCATGTAGGTTAGGTATAGGGTTTGACTGCACCAGACTGCACTTATGAAACAATCTTTTCAGTTTAATCTTGATTAACAGACCTCTGGAGGGCATTTCTCAATATGGTACGACTAGACAAAAACCAGTATGACTTGAAACCCTCAATATCAGAGTGGGTGATCGTAGGTAACTCTCTGTGACTACTGTGTATGATCAACACTTAAGGCAGCAATCACATAGGGTTTGGTAGGGCAGTCGTGTCAGTCAATTATTAGTGGCCACTTGATGCAGGGCATTTAACTGAGGGATCTCACTACAACTTGAGAAATGCCTTCCAGGTTATTCTTAAGTCAAATAATGTACTCATCAAAAGCAATATTGTTTGTTCAGGAATTGTATTTTACTAAAACTTAACTACTACATAAAGAAATAAGGAATTTACATAATCCTAGAAAAGTGTTAATTATATAAGGATATAACCATAGATATAAACCTTCTGATGTCAATTGATAAAGTACTAGTAGCCTTATTCTTATGCTATTAAAGGTATTGTAATAGAATTCCCCATAAACTAATTACCAGCCCTGAAGGATTTCCCAGCCTCATGAAGGGAGTAGTTAAGTTGATTACTTATTTGCCAGCTGCAGGCCTAGGCTTTGTCTCAGAGAAGGGAAGTCAAAGAATAGTATTGATACCTCCTTTTTTCAACTCGATCCATTTAATGAGTAACAATGGGTGTTGACTACAATATGGTGATAGGTAGATAGGCCATTATTATATCTATAACATGTAGGCACTGAAAATCTCTACCATTTTCCTTTCATTTATCCAAGAAACACTATCATGTTATGGTGGCTAAGATCTAATTATTAAAATAACAATAGAAGTCCTACCATTATATCAACAAAGTGTTCACTCCCACGGGGCCCTAGGGAACATGGTTTGGTTCATAAGGGACACACCGAGCGCTCTTTTCAGTTACCCTGCATTAAAAATTGATCTGACGTATCTCATTGCTTCCAGATTCATTGCCCGGACGGTTCCTATAACATGATGTCATCCATATTCTTCAAGACGCCGGAAGCGGGTTTAATAACGATGCTTCATGATAGTAATGGTAATACATTGGTCTTGTTTTACGTATGAAATATTAAGGAAAATATTGTGATCCGTTCTGTTGTCCCTAAGCAGGAGCAAAAGGCCCCTTTGGTCCATCCATACTGGTGAAAGTGAGGCATAATGTCTAGGGTCCTACAAAATTGTACAACACCTGCATTCCCAGGCAAGCACAAAAATGTCATGAAGGTGTCTTAGCAATAGGAAATTAGCAATTAGCAAGAAGCAGATACTTATCAAGTGCCATGTCTTACCATACACCTTTTGATTCCTTATTGCACCATCAGAGGCATTCAGTGTACAGACGCTGTTCCTGTTCGTGGTTCTGTACTTCCTGTTGGCGTGTTGGACTTATGGCCTCCAGGTTTCCTCTGGGGTTTTCATCCCTTCTCTGCTCACCGGCGCCGCCTGGGGACGACTCGTGGGACTAGGCGTCAGCCATCTCTTCCCCCTCATGGTGAGTGCTAATTTGATTTAAGTTTTGTCTTGCTTTATATATTTTTATCTGTAATTATATATAGATCAAATATAGACCGAGATGCTAGAATTTTACTATGTGAACACAAAAGCCATTTGTCACAGTAGAGGTAGATCAATTTTGCGGACTGTAAAATCTTTGCATTCAGACTGAATAAAGGGATAGTAGTAGAATACCATGGATTATACATTGTAGGGCTATCACTATGGCAACCACTCCAAGATGAATCAGGTACGTGTCACACCAAGGTCATACCCTCTCCATCATAGTCACTGACCTATAACCTTGCTCTCCACCAAAATGTATGATCTTTTGGCCTCTGGCTTTTCATCTTCAAAATCAACTTTTGCTTTGCATTCTCTGTCAGCAATATGAATATCAGGAGACGTCCAAGGAGGATATAGAATGCATTTTGATCACTATTTTATTCTGAAAGCATATTGTGATGGAGAGTGAGGGGCACACCCTTATTTATACACACGGCTTGCTAATGCATTAGCGCATCATACCCATTGATCAACATGATGCAATAATGAAGCACAGCAAGTTGGTAGAGTATCAATTCTGTGGGGCTAGCATGATGCATGAATGAAGCCCTGGTGGTATATTACCACAGCTGCTGTCATGCATCATGATGACCAATGGGCATGATGCATAAATGCACTGTTGAACCCTTTGACGGCCGCTAATACATTGATGCATCATGCCCATTGGTCGTCATGATACATGAATGTAGCCCAGGCCAGTAGTTACCAGGGCAGCATTAATGCATCACTCCCGGAGCGCTACCATGATGCTGGCGAGTAGTCGTGCCAGAGGTTCGTTGCTGCATCATGATGACCAACGGGTACAATGCATTCCTGCATTAGCAGCATTTAAAGGGATAAGGACTAGGTATTGTGACTGCTGTGATATATGTTTGTCTAATAATATGGTTTGTAGTACTGATCTGATTTAATGACTCTAGTTATCTGGGGGTGTATGGTCCTTGTAGAAATCTAAACTATTATAGATGCATAGGTTAGGCCCCCAAACAAGGGTCTATGGGGTTATATAGTGCCCAATGAAAGGAGGCTCGGGTCGAAATGGTCTAACTAACTTAGAAACATGATGATTTCATGGCCTAGGTGACTATGGCATATAGACACCCCCAGATCAAGCTCCCTTATTGGTCACTTTCAAACATCCAGTTTCTAAATAGGTAATAGTATAACAGCACTGCAGTATCAACACCTATATCCACCTACTGAATATAAGCTCAAATCTGCATTAGTCCCAGCAAATTGTCATGAGTCCTTGTCACCCTATGTGAAGTGGCTCACATATGTCGCTAGAGGGAACACGACGTCGTTATAGCACAAGATCACCAGGAATAGCAATTACTATGCCACGTGAGTCTAACACACAGTGGCAAAAGATGACAGAATGAGTTATCACTGAAAAAGGGGCCACCATCGATGACCAATCATGGTGACAGATGACCACAATTTGCTGGGGTTGTTTACGGCTTACTCCAGTTTCTTGAATCATATCATTTAGGTAAAGCATAACTAAAGCACACTGCTAAAGGTTGTGTGTTGCCTTTGCAGAATCAGTAATTACCAATGGGTACCTTTAACATTTTGCATTAAAGCATGCCAATGGGATGGTTATCGAATTTGACCCAATGATTACCATCAATTTTCGACATACCCATATCAATAATGCGAGTTGTCCAAACTTGATGGGACATAAGCCAATGAAAAACATGATATGAAAGTTCATTATCTCAATTTAAAGGTTTATATGGGGGATCCCTTTGCCTTGGCTGTACATAGATTCTGTTGGGTGATTCTGCTTTTGCAATACACAGGTTTTATATGCCTATGTAGTATTTTGTAGGACGTACTACCTAATTGTTGTTTAATTTTATTTGAGTTGCATGTCAGGACCAAACATTTTCATTTTGTTCTGTTACATGTACCTAGCACTACACATGGTCTCTATGAAAACCTTTAAATTTGTAATTCTATTATATTTTGCCAACCCAGATATTTATGTATATGTAAAACTTTGTCTTAAATAACTGCCCCGCTAGCCATCATATCACTATGAATATATACATATACTGCTTTATTTGGAAACAAAAGTTTACAGCATCCTTTACTCCTTTAGAAGGCCATATGTCTATGTCTTGTCACATAAAACAAGTTATATGCATTAGCACTCAAAATAAGATAATTGTTCTGCCCTAATGTTGTTTACTAAAAAATCAATAAGATAGTGACCATTAGGTCACATATATTCTCATCATTCGATCTGGGACGCATTTGCAAAACTTGTGGCATACACAGAATTATACATGGATAATCCAGCATTAAAAAAAAAGACCATCCTTTTTTCATGGTGATTTCATTTGGTAGGTTTTATAGAGAATAAAGATACTGTGGCATACTTATTGTCACAACTGGTATCATAAGGGCAGAAAGCAGGCCTATCTGAGGTATTCTATGATGTCATAATTGGTCCAAATGCATCATGTGGTGTATTGTTTAGCCTTGGAGGCTGTTGCACCTGTGAGTAGCACTTCTTTGTAGGTTGGCAGTGCTGTCCAGTCAATAATATGATGCATTTGACCAATTGTAACGTCATACAAGGCATCAGACTGGCCTGCTTTCCGCCCTTATGGTACCAGATGGGACAATAAGTATACCACAGTATGTTTATTTACTATAACACCTACCAAATGACATCGTCATGAAAATAGGGTGGTCTTTACTTAAAAGGCAGCTAATCCACTCAACATGCTCCCTGCATTAGTCTTGGACAATCACACCTTTCACTAGGTTGCTGATGCATTTTTGACTTACTTATGATCTTTTTGTCCTATATTTGACAGGGTCAGAACATAGGGAAGTATGCGTTAATCGGGGCAGCGTGTCAGTTAGGGGGCACGGTGCGCATGACGATCAGCCTCACAGTCATCCTAATAGAGTGCACGGGGGACATCACCTTCGGCCTACCCATTGTCATGGTCCTCATTGTAGCTAAATGGGTCGGCGACTTCTTCAACTCAGTAAGTTTCACTGTACTGATTTTTTTTCATGACTAGGTAAATTTCCATTGTTCTTGAAAGTAATGATTTTAAGAGTTATGGATAGGTGAATTTTAATGTAGTGATTCAAATTATGAAGTCTACAGTTAAGATTATGTAGAAAATGTCATGGTTCTTTTCATATTTAAACCAAAGGTATAGGATAAGGTCTAGGTTAGATTTTGAAATAAGGTGACGTGTGACTTATACTCCAGTAACAGAACCATGTTGTGTCTTCTTTCAGGGGTTGTACGATTTACATATTCAAATGATGGGGATTCCCTTATTACCATGGGAACCTCCTGAGCTATCTTACGACATCACCGCTAGGTAAGTTTCACTCGGTTGTAATATTCAACTAATATGTGAACAATTTTGCCTTTTTTAAGATCAGTACAATGTTTCAAAATTTCAAAGATTGAGGTTAAGTTGAGAGTTGTGTGATAAGCTAAAATCCCTCTACTTAGACTATTAATTTTGACTGAAGTGGTTATCATTTATCAACAGGGGTGAATGTTTACATGCACAAAGAAATCTATACAACATTTTTTATGGTACCCAAAGACTGGACAAATTTGTCATGCCCAGCACTGAACACCCATCCCCTTCACAACTGGAAATATAGGCACTGGAAAGCTCAGAAAGTTTCTGATGTCACCCTCAGAAGATCTCTAAGTTTCAATACATCCCCTCAATTTCTGCTGATGATAAATGACTACTTAGCTTAAAAATAGCTAATGATTGCTTTATAATAGTCAATAATTCACAAATTCTGCAACATTTAATTGTGTACACAGCCAGGTGATGAACAGCCCAGTGATAGTTCTACGACAGAAGGAGCGGGTGCGGCGTATCCTCCAGGTGTTATTAGAGTGTCAGGTGCACAGTGGCTTCCCTGTCGTCGACAACTACGAGCCTACTGCAGTGGTACATATAAGGCCTATATTCACTTAATATGCTGTGAGGGGTATTTTAGAATACCCTTTGGTGATAGAGCTTAGAAATGTATTTATTTACAGCTTTTAAAACAAACTTGGATTTGCTTTCCAAACAGGGAGGTTTAAAATTGACACGCTTCTTGAAATTATAGCTTATTGTCACCTCTAGGTACTGGCTGTCGCATATGCGCTGCAGATGAGACTGTGCTGAAATGAATAGTTTATATCATATCAAATTAGCCAGGAGGCCATTTCACCTCGTTTAATCATGAAACACGGATGTCCCTCTTTGCAACACGGAGGTCCGTCTTTGCAAAGACAGACGTCCGTGTTTCGGTTTTAGGGTCTGTATTTTGAATACGGAAGGGGTAGGGGGCAGTAGGTATTCATATATGGACCCTAAAACTGAAACACGGATGTCCGTCTTTGCAAAGACGGACCTCCTTGTTGCAAAGACAGCCGTCCGTGTTTGATGATTGAATGCGGTGAAACGGCCTCCAGGGCTAATCATTCCTTTTCAACTATAGGGAAGGCGATATGGTATACATTGTTTTCACTCTCCTGTTCATAAAAAAAAAACATCCTCAACTGGTTCTTTTCAGCCTTTACATGATAAAGAAATAATACATGGGAGATGTAAAGGCCTGATACTAAGGTCTCAACTGTGTCTACTGCTAAAATATAAGGTAAGCAAAACTAAACCACTCAGCACTAAGGAAAATCTGTATTTATAACCCTTATTTGTCATTCTAGGATGTCACTTGTAATGCATTAAAAAGGACCTTCACAGAAAATACATTATTGTATAAATGTGTTTCCCTAAATATCAATTGACTGAGATAAGTGTGTGAAGAGTGAGTCAAGTCAGGTGATAAAGGTTTACAGATGAATTAATGAAGAAGTTATTCACAATCATTTACAAGATTTCATTTAGCTATGGTTCCATAATATTGAATGGAACTTTATGTATAACTGTTCCAGGCGTTCGGACAACATGGAAGCAAGGAGGAGCTCTCTGAAAAACGCCTTAAACTTGAGGACTTCCGTGATGCATATCGACAACACCACATTATGCCTGTACGTCTGAACTCTTATCTTAAGTTGAATACTGAAGCTCTGTAGGTTTATCAGGAGGCCATTTCTTAAAAGGCTACGACTGCTCACTTTCAAGTCGTAGTGGTGGTAATCCTTAATTTAGTGACATTACAGCCCAATAGTATTGGCCATGTATTGCCTGCAGCACTATGGCTGCCCTACAAAATGCTATGTGATTACTACATACGGAGTGATCGTACTGAGCAGGCGTAATGCATTCCCTATGATCACTGGCACTAACTTTGAGGTTGTGAAGTCGTAGTAGCTGTATGCAGTCGTAGTGGTTTAAGAAATGGCCTCCTGAGGAACCCAGTATTTGCTCACCCCCATGCAATAGCCCTACCCTGTACTTCATGGCCTGTGCCTCCATCTCTTAATACCAAACTAGTTTGATTAAATGATTATGCCAAAAAAAAATGATATTTGGAACATATCTAACAAAACATGACATAAATGTATAGGTTTGTAAGGGTCTGTAGAAAATGTTTTTGGAGTTTTAGGGAATCGGACCCTGGTCTCTACGTCTGTAGACAGGTGTCACACCACTAGACTACAATCTGAGTCTCTTGTAAAAAAGTTATGGCGGTCTGCTGTTCAGTTTTAGAAAAGAAATCCCTGTTAGGTTCAACAATTATCTTTTTTAGTCCATATGGTAGCTAAACTTCTTTTTTTTGTACTATGCAGATTCTTCCGAAACCTTTAGCTAGGATGATTCTATTCTTTTTGACACATGTAATGGTAACCCAATGTAATACATGCTGGAAAACAAAGAAACATATTTGATGGGTTCAATAACTGTTGTCTCATTGTAGGATGTGTCAAAATATTCAGAAGAGGAGAAGGACAGTGAGGTGGACCTAACGCCTTACATGAACCCTACCCCATATACTGTACTACAGGTGGGTGATTTTAACTATACATGAAAATTATCAGACATCTACATCGAGGATGTGGGTGCAATAGCCCTGAGGAAGCAACATTTTCTATGATCCTACTTGAATCCTCATAGAGTTCAATGATGATTCAAATTGAAGACCGATGAGTCTACCGGTGTATCTGCATCAATTACATTATAATCCTGCTTCAGAGAACCAATTCAGGAACATTTGCATTTGAAATGGAGCTAGTCAATATAGTGAGACAATGACTATACATAGTTCCGTTGCTTTTGACAAATTTATTTTTAAAAAGGTCAAGTAAACCCTTCTTATGAACTGATTGAAGAAAAAAGCAACCACCACTGAATAAAATTCTGCATACTTTTATTGATCTACTCTTTCCTTTTGCAGAGCACATCCCTACCACGTATGTTCCGGTTATTCCGTGGTCTCGGACTAAGGCATCTAATAGTAGTCAATGAGGAAAATCAGGTGACTGAAATTTTTTTCATTCTCGCCGGGACCACCATTCTAAATTTCTCAGCCACAGGAGCCTACTGCTTTTTTTACCCTGTCAGGGGGATCCCTTGGAAGGAATTGAAGAGGGTCCCCACAATTACTGTGAGCACAGTAATCACTATTTCTTAGACATTTAGTGCCATCAGTATGGCTTAAAGCTTTCCATGCACATAAATTTATAGGTACTTCACCAATGGAAACAATTTCGAACAAGCTGAGTGAGCTCCAACCCCATTTTAAACACTCCAAAGTTGTTTTTTGCTGTGGTTAACATGACTAAAACTGAATTTTCTCACCTACAGGTTGTTGGCATGGTAACTAGGAAGGACCTAGCCAAGTATCGTCTTAAGGCTAGTGGGACGAACATCGAAGTGCAGCAACTCGACATTCACCATGACTAGGGTCTCATCTCGCACCACGGTGGTCAGTCAGCGATTAACCGAAATTCGCTGTAACCTGCCTGTGTGCTGTCACCGAGCCAAATCAGTCAGCAAATAAGGCAGTTAGAGAGCCTTGGTATTGGGCGTAAGCTGTTTCTATGACAGGATGAACCAAAGAATTCTGATGTTGATTAGCGTATGGAGTGACAGTGTCAGGTGAGGATTGAATGGATGCAGGGGCCCCAAAAACACATGGAAATGGTCATACCATGGCACCCCATCTGCATCCACACTGCCTCGAATGTTGCGACATGGATTAAAAAGGCTCAATGTTGGGTGAACATGGAGGTGAAGGATTTATAATGAGGCCGATATGTCACACAATGGCGCGTCATTGGAATGAGGTCATTATGAGGTGACCATCATAATTATGACATGGCAAATACATTTGAAGGTTTGCCTAATATCATTTTGTCTTGGTCAGAATGGCGTCTCAATAAAGTCATCACAGCAAGGGAGAATGTCGAGTTGGATTGTAACTCGTTGTTGTTATTACACAATCTACCACAGTGTGGCGCTTATGTCACCATGAGGCCAGAGGCAGGAGCATGATGCCTCTATAGGGTGACATGGGCACCCAGAAGGAGAGGGTAGTGTTTAAAATTATGCTATTAACTATATGGAAAATGCACTGCAACTATAACACTGGGATAGTGCCTCCAGAAAAAAAAGACGATCTGAGAAAGTTACAAAATTACAAAAATAAGCAGCAGCAAAAAAATCAATGGATCTACTGGACATGGATAAATCTATTACACCATTAAGGTGAGAAATTAAGATTACAAAGAGGTGATGAACAAAGGAAGAAGCTACTTGACAGACAAAGGATGGTTTATAAGTCATATTGTTAGATCTGCTTTAGATATTGATATGTTGTGATAGTCTAAACTGGCAAAGGAGATATTGACCAAAAGAGATACCTATGATTTAAAGGGAAAAAAATACTGCATGTCTATGTCCTACGAAGAAGATGTAGAATGTAGTTAAACTGAAGGATGGATGAAGAGCAAAACGAAGAAAAAGGTGTTTGCTCGGAATACCCGGACATATTATGATGGAGCTAAATGTTAATTCTACGCAATGGGAGGAACAGCCCATGAGGATGGTATAGGAAGAAAACGATACATAATGCAACTTATAGAATCATCAGGGAGGATTCTAAATAATTTCCATTTCTTAAGCTCAACTTCCTATTTATCTGAATAAATTAGTGTTCTGATAAATGTGTTAAAATAGTCCATAATGCTAGCTTTCTTCACCCTCTCTGAATCATATACTTGCATATCGTGGCGCATTCAGGGTTATCAACTTGGCATGGTTGTGAATATTGGAATAGAAATGTTTATATTGTCATCAACAGCTGCAGATCAATAGCTATGAGGGTCTTACACTGTTTATTGGGTAATGAGGACACACATAAATATGTTACACATATGGTCTAATTACGCTATCAGCAGCTGCTCCTAGTTTACTCGTTGTGAGCTTTTTTTCATTATCATAATAGGAAACCCGACACAGCCAAAGTCATATATTTTTATTTGATCCTGAGGGGGTTCTCGAGCCTCTCTTATTAAAGTGCTTTAGGCTAATCAAGTCAATATGAGGGTTTGGGGTTATGATTGTTATGATTTCCATGAAGGGCTACCAAAAGGAAGTTCACCATACCACACTCTGTCATACCTAAGGGTTCAGAGACATTAATCTTGCCATTATTGCACTGTGATGTTACTGAAATACTGAACCCAAAATCCTAGTGATACTCAGTCATGAGTCTCTGAATCAGGCAGAAAACTCTGAATTGGAGTTTGATACCATAGAAGCTGTGTATAAGATGTACCTGAATAGCCATGTAAGGTATACCCTGTTGATCTATTCATCAGTAGTAGTACACAGAGAAAGCGTCTTCGAGAGATATACAGATCATCCATTCCCCCTGTCCTTGTGACAAAGAAGATGGATTGATTTTCCCCCCATAGGGATGGTTATAAATATTGCATCAACTCAAATTACAGAACAGGTGTCATTCACCAAACCTTAATGTCATTTGAAAAGTGAGCAAAATTTGTGATCTCCATCTTTATTTCACACGTACTTGTCCTTGTTACTCAATCAGCTGTTAGGCTAAATGGATGGTGATTATGACAGATGTGGTTTACAATTAATTGCTTTTATTACTTATCACTTATTCCATCTTGAAATAATCCACCAAAATATTACAAATAAACTCTTAGGGCAATAAATATTCTTAATAGAATGTGTTAAATACAAATGTAAATATGGAGAAGATTATCACTGTAGGATGATAGATGGAGATTTCTTTGATGAGAATTAAAAGGCGAGTCATCACAGGCGATGATACCTGAGGTTGAAGTATAAGCGCACACTTACATTAACTAATATGTACAAGTGCCGCAAGGTTTGGACAAGGTAGTCCTGTTTTAGTATGTATCCAAACAACCCTGTACCTGATTTTAAATGGTTACAGCTATATCTATAATTATCATCATCTTTTATAGCTTTAAGATATCTGATACATGATGCTACATGGATCAGGAGGTTAATTCAAAAGGTAATGGGATTTCTACCCCTGCGATCTTATTGTAGGCATATATCATAAGACCTAGCCAGTCTACCCTATCTAATGCATTGGTTGCAGGCCAGTCAGGCACAGCAAGTCCTTAGATCACTTCACTATTCCTTTTCCAGCGCTAAGATCACTGCAATCTTAGTGAAATAATTACATAGTGGTTTGACCTGAGTACAAGAGCACTCACAGGGAACACTCCTGCTCCCAAGAGTGAATGCCCCTGCTGTATACATATAGAGGGGAGGGAGGACATTTGCTGAGAGTCCTTGAGGGCTCTTCAGGCTACTCAGGCATGAAGTGCACTTGAATACTGTACAAGGTCAACTGTACCTATACTCTATAAGTGGCTCATATATGGGGGGGATGCTTGTGTAATCACCCTTGTGAGAAGGAGTGTTTCCACTGCTATTCTTTCAGTATGGGACTCTTGCCCTGTGCACAGTGTGTTCTACTTGGAATGGTGTAGGAGGACTTAGGCTAAGATCACTGCGATCTTAGTGCTGGATATGAAAAGGCAAGACAGTCTAATCTTACGATCGCTTAATTGGATAAGGCAGAATAATTCCTAAGATCGCTGAGGTAGCGATCCCAGGACCTTTTGAATTAACCTCCAGTGTTTGACAGTGATGGTAATCTAGTCATTATCTAGACATACTGAATTTGATAAAGACACTAATTTTGGTAAAAGCTGTGTTTAAGCTGGTGGAGTAGAAGTGTTCAGTTTTTTTGGGTTGTCACAACTACCTCAAACTGTTAATCATACAGAAGCCACACTTAAACATTTTATGTGTTAAGCATATGTGGTATTCATAGGTACTTTGCTGCAAGGATATGGAGTGTGCATGAGGCATAGCCAGCATAGACCCTTCTAGTGCCATAGATAGTCCATGTATAATCAATCCAAGCAATATACAGCTGCGGAAATATGTCTTGGACTACAGAAAGGGCACATTTAAGTCATGGTATAATCTAGTCTTAATGTAATATTAGTGAGGATTGCTAGAAATAAATGTCTTGCCTCTCCCCTTTAAGGTTAGTCCAATAGGATTAGGACCATTTTGTAAGCTCATTTACCTGGGATTGAAGTCATGAGCCATTATACATATGATTCTATCAGAGAGCTCTTGGGTGGCTGAAGGATACTCTCTTCATATCATGGTGAACAAGATGAAAATTATGTATCACTATCAGTGCCCTAGGGAAGTTGTGGGGAGATCCCGAGCCCCCAAATGTGTCTATGTTTTGGCCAGTGTAAGTTCATGAACATACCCGATTAGGATTTATATAAATGTGCAATACACAACACCCTCATGAAGCGGTCGACAGATGGGTGTTTCAAATGAATGCCAGTAGTTCGTATTGGGGATCAATGGTGGAAGTACATGATGATCTCTCACGTAAAACACACCATACATGCTCAGCGTGCCAATACTAGGTAAATACCATGTGCTCCATACTCATGATATTTGTAATGTTCACCATGTTATATTATGATGTTGATATTATATCCTACGCAATAATTTACATGTCATGTTTTTTTTATATCTTATTGTACATAAGATCCTACCTTTTTTTCTCACAATACTACTACTAGAGAGGAATTAGTAAATTCTGTAAATATTAAAGCCACTTCATTATGTACAAAGGTAAAAAATGTATTTCTGCATTAGACGGCTCATATTGTTACCTGGAGAGTAGAAAGAGAGTCATAGCGACTCCATCACCAGAGTCACGGCTTGTGACTCCCTTTGTTTAGATGGGAGTCACAATCACCTGACTCTGTCTTTGACTCCCTCATTTCTTCTGTGTCTAATGCCTTGATTCCACTTGTGAGAAAGAGCCTGGGCATGTTGTCTTTCGACAGAATGTGCGAAAGTTGTTGCAAATGTTTTGAAAAAGTTGTTCATAACCACAGTGACTTTATCGAAGCAGTAGATCTACTGCTGTGACTTCTGTGCATTTTTTGAGGGATTAACAAACGCTGGCTCATTCGCACTAGTGAAGTCTGGGCTTAGCCCATGAGTCATCCTGTATTATATTCGCACCACATCCCATGTACATATTTTACTTGTCTCTCACCTGCAGAATTTACTCACCAAGATATTATATTGTGTACATTATTGTGTCGATAATTGCCAAAGTGCTGCTCGGTTTGAAGCAGTTGTATGCAGGCATACGGGGATGCTACTCGTGTGAACAGGTCGGAAGTGTAACTAAACACATGGCACTTTGACTATTGAAAACTTACCAATAATTGATAGGCAATCCTATAAAGGGTTGGTTCCACTGTGTTGGTCTGGTCCATTTTGTGCTACTCCGAGGGAATTATATTAATAAATGTATGGAGAAAATTACCATAATAGCAGAAAAGGAACCTGGTGGATGCAGTGGAACTAACCCTTATGTCAAGGTGAATATCGTAGTTCCATAGAGAAAGCACTGAGACCGCGTATTGCACCCCTGCGTTGCATAACCGGCACCAAATCCGCACGATGACGTCATAGGTCTACGGTGCATGCGCAGCATTTTTGAAACGTAAACATTCAAAATGGCGGCGGTCAGGATTTTGCGATGAAGATGGGTAAATAAGAGTTAATTATGGATTATATTGATGAAATATCGATCAATTATGAACCCAAACACCTTGACATAAATGTAAAGATGAACTCTGACCAGTTTGAGCTTCCTGTTTCTTCACTCGCGTGTCCTGCCCGCTCCGCACTCGGCCTACCGGCCTCGTGCGGAATGGGCAGGACACGTTCGTGAAGAAACGGTCAGCTCAAACTGGTCATCGTTCACCTTTACCATTTTAAAGAAGGTAAGCAACTGGATTAATTATCAAATAATTAACCCTCATCTGACAGTTTTTAAAAATATCATAGTAAAGTTATGAAGGCAGACGACTGTACTACGCCTGATCGACGCAGCGGAATATACCCCTCACTCTATATTCCAACAAAACAAGAATCATCAGACAATTTTTCTTTGAACATAGGTTGCTTGATCAAAGTGTGATAGGAATTCCTTGCAGAATGAACTCCATGTATTGATACTTAAAAGGTTGAAAATAGTCAAAACGCTGTGTGTCCAGTCCCACCGCCTTGCCGTCTACACTATGATGCTTGTTTACATGTACATAATAACATTTGTATATTTATTATTAGTAACAACCCGTTGTTGATTTGTATGTTTAGCACTGTTACTGGGTTCATGTTTTATACTTATAATGTTTTCTCTATATAAAACTATTGCCCACTGTGGGATGGTTCAAAGTGATATTATGTGTTGGTATGTATGTATCGTAGAATAACTCTAAGGATGAAAGAATACAACCCTTTTTATTCGCGTTATGTATTTAATCCTATATGTGATAGGTGATTTTAGCGATAATTGGTTCATTTGAGTGATTTGAGTGACCTTATGGATACACTGTCAAAATATGTCAAAATAGCAGTGAACTCCTTGTCCCAAAATTGCCACAGATCCATCATTATTTTCAAGTAAATTCCTTGTACCACAGTGCTTAACTGTACTGCCATCTGGAGCTTCATTGTAGGAACTACACTGCTTTACTGCAATGCGATTATGGTGGTTCAGTTTTATGAGGATGCCAGGTAGATTTAACAGAGATTTCTTAGAGTTAAATTTACTTCTTTCTCTTTGTCTGAGTCTCTTCTCATGTCAGTCTTCATATCGCATTTCAGTTTTGGTTTGACAAGGCATTTAAGGATTATAGCACTCTCCTAATATGTGCTACCTCTATTCTGCATTTCGAGTAGATCTAGATATTTCTGAACCTTCTTTTCCTCTCACTTATTTCATATTTCCTGTACATTTTGGAGCCCTAGTGAAACCCAGGATGTGTGTAGAAGAGAGTAGTTGCTAGGATATGCATTGGATTAGTGTAGACAGTGGACTGCAGGTGGCGGTAGCATCCTTCACAACCACTACAATGTGTCTCAATCTCACAGTCATGGGGCCTTCCTATTCTAGATCTAGACAGGGGGACTTCTGAGCCAAACTTTTCCTGGAAAAGGCCAGTGGCGGATTTAGACGGGGGCACGGGGGCGTGTAACCCCTCCATTTCACTATAGTTTAGTGTTTATTTGGCATACCTAAGCCCGAAATTTAGCCAGACATAATTATGGGCTAAACAAGGGACTATTTATTTCGGTATAGCAAGATCCGGTACCCCTTTCTATGCCTCCATACCTTCATGTCTAGACTTGGGGGCTTCTGCTATGAAATTACAGCATTTTGGTTGTGCCCTATTAAGGAGGGAGTTCTATCCTCAACCCAAAGGGATTCCACAGATCTGTATAAGAATCATGAATTCGAGGGCAGTTTTAGCTGTTACACACAACTCTGACAGGACTCCAACTATTGTGCGTCAAATACTCCCTGTCAGTCAACATACAAGACCATACACCCAGCTGTTTGCTGTCTTTGCATGTTTGACATGTTCCCTGCCTAACTTCCAGAAATATTAAACTTATTTTCATTTTCCCTAAAGGCATTCTACATTTCATTGTGTTGCTCCCTGAACGGTTGTTGTTGTATTGATTCAAGCTAAATGTAACTTCCATTTCCGGTGTCACAATAGGCTTCTTCGTAAACTGTAATCGCTGTTCAAACAACCTGCCTTCCCACCAAATTGTCGTGAGTCCTTGTCAACCTGTGTGAAGTGGCTCACACATGTCGCTAGATGGAACACGACGTCGTTATAGCACAAGATCACCAGGAATAGCAATTGCTATGCCACGTGAGTCTAACACACAGTGGCGAAAGATGACGGAATGAGTTATCACTCAAAAAGGAGTCACCATTGATGACCAATCATGGCGACAGTTGACGACAATTTGCTGGGTTATATGTGTGATTCTGCTATTCAGTCATCAACGTAAGCACCCCAAAGTGAGTACATCCTAAAAATAATGTTAAAATAGGTGATAGTAAAATACTCCATAGAACCCCCCAATGACTTAATTATTTTCCCAATAATAGCCAATGTGGTGGTACTCGACTCGCCATGAGGGGATGCATCACAATTGGACGTTATGGGTGATATTGGGAAGAAGTTGCATAATTGTTGTATAAATTGGACATAAAGTTCAGATTTTAGCTAGAATTTGGCAAATATGAACCAATCGAAATCAAACAAAATGAGTTTGGGAAGTTTTGCTTTGATTCAGAGGAATTATGACACTTTAAGCAATCAGAAACTTGCTTAAAACCGAACATTCATGCACCACAAATTTTGGATGTACTCACTTAATTACAAACTACAGCACTGAGTGTGGAAGCTTTCCTACATGACAAACAGATCTTATTACCACTCAGGGCTTTCAGCATGTAAATAAACAACCACTGTGACCACTATAACACATCTAACCCTATCAATCCCTTAAGGGCCGATGATGCAGGGGAGCATCATGCCAATAGGTTGACATGATGCTCCAATGAATTGCTGGCAACTCCGCTTGCCAGCACTTCATTGGAGCATTATGCCAACCCTCCAGGAGTGCATAAGCCCCAAAGGCTAATAATGATGCATGAATGCAGCCCTGGTGAGTTACTCGCCAGGGCTGCATTCATGTATCATAAAGACCAATAGTCATGAAGCATTAATGCACCTTTGGCCTTTCAAGGATTAACCTTTAACAGTCCAATAGTACATTAATGCATGATTGTTAATTGACATTTGCAAATAACACATTTATAGGTAGCCTAAGTCTAGCGATAAACCATGTCGTAAAAAAAAAATCTCATTTTGAACTGAAATGACCAATATTTTAATTGACCTGAAGGCCCACCATACAGGCTCAACTCCTAATTTGCCAAAAGTTTTCCTAGGTCAAAAATAATCCCCTATCCTTCAAGCCTGCGGGCGATAATATGCTGAGCTCAGAACGGGCGCAAACGTGACATGACTTAGCCTCCTTATGCATCATTCCGAACTTGTAGCCTCGATACACTCCCGAATTTTTGCATGATGCACCAATCAAAAACAGACTTCCCAGGAGACATGCAGTGGTCCCTGTGGTAGTGTCAGTTTTAGTCATCAGGTGGCAGCCCTGAAGGTGTCTCCTCCGCTGACGAATCCTTGCTTTAGATGTGGAAAGAAACTTATGCTCTTCTGTCTATCTGTCTATAGTTTAGTATCTCTCTCTCTCTCTCTCTCTCTCTCTCTCTCTCTCTTGCTCTCTCATATATCAGTCAAATTGTGTTAAGGTTATAGTTAAATGAAACTAAACAGAATGAAAGACAATAAGAAGATAATCTCCACAATCCAATGTTGAAATGATGAAAAATGTAGTTTATGATGAGTATGAGTATGAATCTGAAGATATCAGTATTCTTGATTGCAGGAGGTGAATTATTATAAAACATCCATAGTTATCTTACTATGGATTTCTTATTGACTCATTTTCCTTGTGGTGTTGGTCATGAAGTAGGAATGCAGCACTGGTGAGTTAGAAAATGATTGCATCATGCAGGGATTGTATGGTTAATATAGTCCCAGAAGTTGGCATGATACATAAACACTTTGTCGGTGAGGTACACGCTCGTGGTGAGTTACACGCCGGCAGCGTCTTGGTGCATCATGCTGTCCTTGAAGTGTTATTGTTTATATAAGTGAATGGGCGATGATTGGGGATATTGGGCATCAACTTCTTGCCTTACATTGTTTGTTTTTCGTTCCAGATGTAAATAAATTGGATTTTACAGAAATTACTGGCTAGTTTCATGTTATTTTACTTCGAAGCGGACCGAAAACTTTTATTTGAGGCTTATAGTATTCACTTAAGTTGGGGTTCGGCTTATGACGGAGGTATTAAATCAAGTGAAATACAGTCTAATCACATTTAAATGGTGCAAATTTCAGTTTCTGAATTGTCCCGATGAGAGGGGGTCAGCTTCTGAGAGAGTTTTCACAGTTCTGTAGGGGTATGATATTGAATGTTATGTACACTCATATATCTAAATCCTCGGAGGAACTCAGGCTTACCGTAGTAGCCAGTTTAAGTGCCCCAGCATTTATGGATTTTAATGTCCGCTTAACCCTGTCCCCTATATGAGACCAGCGCTTATTTGAATACTTTTTTTCAACTGCTTAAGGTTTCAATACTCCTTCCCCCGCTGCTTATTCGAGACCAGCACTTAGTCGGTCTATAATTAGTACCTGAAACAGTATGGCTTATCTTTGCTCATAAGCTGTACCTTGTATGCCTGTATGGAATAGCAATATCAATAGGTGGCTCTTGGTTTCCATGGCAACGGGAAATGAATCATAATTGCTTCCATAATAGAAAATATAACCATGATATAAAAGACAATGAAATTTTCATCCACTTCATCATATTTATTTCTCACAATCTTACAAACTCTTCATACACAAAAATGCCACATGACCGATGTGACATGACACAACCATCAAATCAATTTCAAACATCCCATATTAAAATATTTCAGTCAATAATTGTTGTTGTAACATCACTGGAAAAAAGGCACAAGCATCATTAAAACGTGAATATTATTATGACCCTGGAGATCAACTATAGGTACCATACATATTGTTCCCTATCATATGAAAATAATTATTTCTGTACCAAATATTCTATTTTTCTTCTCTCTAAGATAATGATCCTATCCAAAATGAGGTACAAACTAGAAACATTTATAGTAAAACCCAAAGGTCGATTTTCTGGATGTAGAAAAGAACAAAAAAAAAACAGACGGCGAAAGTTAATAATTATTTTTCTGTGGAAAATATCTCTCTGAACAATGCTCATTGGATTACCAATGCCGTATCCCAACAATGGTCTATTGAGGGAGTTATTTTTGGTGGGGTGGAGCAGCGGTCTATGTACCGCTCTGACAAACAATGCTACAGAATACTGGAGGGAAATGAAGGCACCATTTGTATGCATACACGACACGCATATTCCACAGACAAATCTATATGAACGAAAAATGAAATTTCATTGCCATCCCCTTCCTCCAATGAAAGAAGAAAAAACAATAGATTAACAAGATTAACAAGTTGACAAAATGAATGACATACGTACACTTCCCAATGACATATTGTATTACCTCCTGTATAAACTAGAAGCGGCATATAATGCGCAACCTGTATTCAGATAGGTCCAATAAGGCGCACTTAGAGCTGACTTGAGCTGCACCAGTTGATGATGCAGGAGTGCATCATACCGCCAATTGTTCGTTATGATGCACCAAAGAAGTTCTGGTGACACTGCTCGCCAGCACTTCATTTGACTATCATGCCGACCCTCTGGGAGTTAATCGATCCCTTAGTGTCAACATGAAGCATAAATACAGCCCTGTAGGATTATTTGCTTGGACCACATTTATACAGAATGACCTGGAGGCCATTTCTTAACACACTACAACTGCTCTACTTCAAATTGTAGTGAGAGGCCTTAAAGTAAGGCCATTACAGTGTTATGCATTGGTGGGTACTAATAATACCTGCACCAGTATGACTGCTCTACCGAGCCTTATGTAATTACTGCATAAGTGTTTATCATACAGAGCAGTCGTAGGGCAATACCTACTATCACTTCTCTTTTTCCTTGTAGTCTCAAATCGTAGTAGTGGTATGTAGTCGTAGTACGTTAAGAAATGGACTCCAGGCATGATTGATGCATTAATGCATTGATGCATTAGCTGTCCTTAAAGCGTTATACACGAGGTATTACAATATGTACTAACATATAACAGATGTTCGTTGTCCTGTGATGCAGATGTTTCTCAGACTAGAATGGTAAAGATGGAATAATGCATTTAATATAAAACTATAACATCTATTTTATTCAATCCCGCACTCCCGTTCCATAGTTCGCTCCTCCGGCCTTAATGACAGCGTTCCGGACCTCAGCCTCTGCTACCTCTGATAATTCACTGACTTGAAGTTCCAAGGCAATGTTCTGTTGGAAAGACAGAAAAAATTGAACATTGAAAATATTTATTGAAGAAGCTTACTTTCAGTGTCAGTGCTGATGATATCGGACACCAGATAGCAGCACTGTACAGAGAGACCACCAGATAGCAGCACTGTACAGAGAGACCACCAGATAGCAGCACCGTACAAAGAGGCCACCAGATAGCAGCACCATACAGAGAGGCCACCAGATAGCAGCACCGTACAGAGAGGCCACCAGATAGCAGCACTGTACAGAGAGACCACCAGATAGCAGCACCATACAGAGAGGCCACCAGATAGCAGCACTGTACAGAGAGACCACCAGATAGCAGCACCGTACAGAGAGACCACCAGATAGCAGCACCGTACAGAGAGGCCACCAGATAGCAGCACCATACAGAGAGGCCACCAGATAGCAGCACCGTACAGAGAGGCCTCCAGATAGCAGCATTGTACAGAGAGACCACCAGATAGCAGCACCATACAGAGAGGCCACCAGATAGCAGCATTGTACAGAGAGGCCACCAGATAGCAGCACCATACAGAGAGGCCACCAGATAGCAGCACCATACAGAGAGGCCACCAGATAGCAGCACCGTACAGAGAGGCCACCAGATAGCAGCACCATACAGAGAGACCACCAGATAGCAGCACCATACAGAGAGGCCACCAGATAGCAGCACTGTACAGAGAGACCACCAGATAGCAGCACCGTACAGAGAGACCACCAGATAGCAGCACCGTACAGAGAGGCCACCAGATAGCAGCACCATACAGAGAGGCCACCAGATAGCAGCACCGTACAGAGAGGCCACCAGATAGCAGCATTGTACAGAGAGACCACCAGATAGCAGCACCATACAGAGAGGCCACCAGATAGCAGCATTGTACAGAGAGGCCACCAGATAGCAGCACCATACAGAGAGGCCACCAGATAGCAGCACCATACAGAGAGACTACCAGATAGCAGCATCGTACAGAGAGGGGACCAGATAGCAGCACCATATAGAGAGACCACCAGATAGCAGCACCATACAGAGAGACCACCAGATAGCAGCAGCACCATACAGAGAGACCACCAGATAGCAGCACCATACAGAGAGGCCACAAATGTTCCACACTAGTCTACCTCATCCTCTAGTTATGCTGAGCCGGGCAGCCCAAATATCTAGCAAAGTAATTTCAGGTTTACCATGCAAAAATAGTTCCAAAACAAACTAGTTTAGTTTAGCTTATGTGGGCACTAGTATTATGACACCGTGTCAACTCAAGAGCGATCTCAGTCATCATGACTTTTCTTCGTCTTTAAAAACTGCCAAAAATATATTCTGTTCAGTGGTGAATGTGATGATTACTATGCCTTCTTATTGATTATGAATATAATGTTCTTAATAATTATCAAACTGATACCATTCATTAACTAACCAGTCTTTTACGGAGTCTTTAATTCTTACCTGAACGACTTCCTTGACCTTCATTTTATCCATAGACATCTTAGCTCTCTGCATGGGGGAGATGTTTTCTCCGATCCATGTGATGAGGACAAACTTAGCGCGCTTACTCAACTCGTCCCCAGTCGTCACCCGGACAAAGCCGAACATACGCTCATCATCTGTGTAATTAATAAATGCAAAATATCTGGTTATTGGAAGTATGAGAATTAGATCTGATACATAGATAAATGTGCAAGAGATTTAGGAGCACCTATTCAGATAATAGCCTCATCACGACTAATTGGTACTTCCAGAATCCATTCAATAAGCGCACTCCTTTGGATGAGAGCCCAACGAAGGCTCCTACCCAACTTTTTGATAGATAAGAGCCATTTTATTGGAAAGGAGTCCAAAAGAGGGGCACCATTCAACATCACCCACCCCCTCCCCTGTGATTCTTGGATCTGTGGGTTTCTGGCAGTGCCAGTGGAGGTGAGTCACAAGTTCCTCTGTTTTACACAAGGTGGAGACACTATAGGTAGTCATAGTCTCATGGTCGGTATAGGGAACAGAGCCATTGCTAGTACCAAACAAATTAGCTAGGTGGCTCATGTAGTCGGGGGCTAGATCAGCAGTTGGACTCTTTGTACAGTTAACTTTGGTTGGCCCTTCCTAATAGTCTATATTAGGCTATATTCTAGAAGTCTATACCTTTGGATAGCAAATACTTTAAGCTTAAACAATATAAGCTTTATATAGACTAAGTACTTCAAAAACAAGAGAAATTAAACTTTAAAAGTTTTCTAAGAGGGCACATATAATCCAGGCTGAGTAAAACCAAACATCAGGCTAATCCCCTCCATTCACACCTAAAACAATGGACAGGTACTCAAGGTGATTAAAATAGAGTCAGGGGCAGCTTATCAGTCTTATCAATTCCTATTGTTTTCTGTGGGTGGAGGGGAAGATAAGAGATTACCCACAATCCTCTGCCAGATCCAAGATGGCCGTCAGAGGCCAGTTACATAGTTGATTTCAAGATGGCCACCTCCATACAGGAATAACTCTGTTCCCTATATGAAGGCCTAGTGCAGATCTCTGTAACCCAGCCGTACTCCTGTTATTTACTAGATCCAACAGCTAGTGAAAAATGCAAATTATAAAGAATTTAGATCGTAGGTGTCTTCAATTATACTAACCTAAAAGCATGCACTACGAAAACACATTTCTTTCATTACACATTCAAAATATGCATCCATTATAAATTTCCTAGGTTTAATGAAATTGTTTTGTTTGTTTGTTGTTGTTTCTTTTCACCTCAAGCTGGTCATTTTGCCCACCATGTGAGTTTATGAATTATTTATTTTATTTTCCTGGTCAGAAAATACATATTTCGTGAAGCATCAGACAGTGCCTAGTGCACGGTGCATATAATGGGGGGTGTGGAGGTAGAGTAATTGGCAGGCTATCTCTGTGTAAGTGCCTGTATATGGAGATACCATGGAGCTAGGGGTGTAATATGGGTATTACATGGCATATAGATAAGGAAATGGTAGAGTTTGGACTCTACCCATCCTGTCTGACCATATCTTTAACCCTTAAAGTACCACAAGTCCAGTGCATCAAACCTGTATAGTCCAATAGGGCATAAAATGCATGGAGGCATATACAGTGGTGTTGCGAAAGACCATCCTCTTAGATTTGGAGTAGTCATTACCCTCGGCCCTTAAACAAGACAGGCGCTTATTCAAGGGACAAATCATAGTGCATTTCATGACCTTGATACTCAAGCGCTTACAAATATAATACCTGCACTTATCTAAAACATGGAGCATCATGTTGTCCGTACAGGGCTAAAATTCTGTTATTTTTGAGTCATGGCATATGTGAATGGGTCATACTTTCCTATGAATCCTCCCCAAGTTTTAAAACATTATGCAATGCATTTCAATATGAAATATGCATCTGACTACATAAATATTTTACTGTAGGTCGACACTAATCCACTGGATAACATAACAACCTCTAAATGGGTAGTTGGTGGCACAATGAGGGCACCTGGTTGTTAATAGATGCACAACACATACACAAACCAGTGGTTATCATGGCAGTTGTCAGTTGGTGGAGCCCTCTTCTGTTATGAAATATCACCTCTATTAATCTGTCAAATTATTTCCCACCATAAGAAAGAACCATTCCATATCAAGATGCCTTCTGTATACACATTCAGGGACACTTAATATCAAAATAATGCATGCCATCTAATAGGGAAATGGGTTTGATTGACAACTGTATAGTTCATTGATTATTTTCTAGAGGGTTGTTTTAGCTGAAATTGCATCTTTAATACGCCCCCAAAGGGTCTGCATGATGCACCAATGGAGGATAGGTGAGGAGACTCGCCAGCGCTGCATTGTTTTTTTTTAGCGAAATTGGCCTGCTTGACATGTCTTAAAGAGCCAATTCCCTATGCTCTAGATGATGTATAAAGGGACTTGTGAGGTATATTGCCCCGGTCAAGGGGTTTAATACACACAGTGGACATCCCTTATCAGGAAGGCCCTTATTCAGTGACATGGGGGATATCGGATCCTGTCTGTAAAACTGATCATTTATAAATCTTCTTATCTATAGAACCCATCAAGGGACCACCCCGACACCCCTGATGGAAATCCCTTTTAGCTGGTTGATCCAATACCAGCCAATCCACCTCTGCAGACACCTGCGGTGCTATAAAAAATAGAAGGGTTATACACATAAACTAAGAGTGGACAGCCCTTATAATCAGGAAGGCCCTTATTCAGTGACGTGGGGCATATCCTGTCTGTAAAACTCAACATTGAGCCCCTTATCTTTTTATAGAACCTGGTACATCAGATCATACGGTGATTTTTGAAATGCTGTATAGCATGAACACTTGCATATAAGTCACAGCTATATTTATGGGAATGATTTAAGGTGCACCCGGGGCCTGAAAATTGATGGTAAAGTACAACCGTAAATTCTCTCGGATAAACTGCACCCTTATATTAGCCATTGCCTCAACGTTAGACGCAGCTATTAGCTACATCTGTTGATTGAAATTTGTAGTTTTAGTTCTGTTCTAGTGCCAAATACCCTCCTATAAGCCGCTCCTCTTAATTTGGTTGATCCTATAAGGTGTATTTTGATTCTGATTCTGGTACGAGCCACAGCTTATACAAGAGAGTTTATGGTATTCTATGGGGTCAGATATCTGCTTAAGCCACACTTGGACTTCAGAAATAGCCAGAAGCCACTTTACGGCTGGAACCTTTCTGAAATAAGGTCCAAAAGGGGCTATGAAGGGAAAACGGACCACTGTTAGACCGCTAATGGAAGTCCCTTTTACTTTGTTGATCTAATATGATCCTTAATTTCCACTTCTGCAGACAGCTGCGGTGCTAGAAGGGTTATGGATACATCCTTTATCTGGATGGCCCTCATTCGGTGACACATGGGGGACAGACTGAACATTGATCCCCTTATCTAGAGAATCCTCTATTTAGACCCGTACCCAGTGGGTCCACCATTTTGAATTCAGCTGGTTCTACCAAAAGAGGCAAAACATATTGATAAGACATGTCATAATAGATACCTTGTCCCTAGATAACCACCACTTCCATGTTCTCATCTGATCAGCTTCACAGTGAAAGTCGCCAGAACTCGTAAACCTGCTTCATCAAATCGGACAGTGTTTGATTTTGAAAAATGATATACCATTAACTCCCTAATATACGTGGCACCAGCATATATAAGACTTTCAATATGAAAGGACTATAAGCCACATCTGGAACCCAGAAATTGATCATTACAACCATTCTTAGGACCTTAGAAAACATTCATAAGCCAATCTACGGTATGAACCTTTCTGTAAATTCATAAGGTGATATTTTCCAAAATGAAGAGGAAGATTTCAAAATTGCGTCATGACCCCTATTTTTTTTTTTATCACAGCGGTACATTTATTAGGCAAGAGGTAGATGTTTTACGACAATGGCAAGATTCTCCGCTGCGAGATCTATACTATTTCTGGCAGGCAGCAATGTTGGTCAGGACAAGGTCACGTGACTGACGAACCAGACGACAATTTACAGCTGGTGCATGATGGGAATGCTGCCTAGTCACTCTCCAAACACAAGTTTCACACCTGTAACCGTATAGTGGGGGTACCTAGTGCATTGTCTTAACCCTTTAAGGGCTGCTGATGCAGGAGTGCATCATGCCTATTAGTTGGCATGATGCACCAGTGAAGTGCTGGCTCACCAACACTGCACCAATGCATCATACCGACCATTTGGTGGTGTATCAACCCCGTCGGGTCAGAATGCAGCTCTGGCGAGTAACTCGCAAGGGCTCTTTTCATGCATCATTCTGACCAATAGGCATCATGTATTAATACATTAGCTAAATAGCGTTAACAGGCCTGTAACCTCGCCTACTGATAAAGGAAAAATGATTCACCTGGGATTCCCCCTGTATCCGGCATGGAAACAGAGATGTTGATCTACATGATCAGCTGATGATAGTTTATCTGGCTTGCATATATAGGACAATCGTTAACCATGTTAGACCATAAAAGGGAGATCTTTTTAATGTCATATGACCTACTATCATACCACAACTTAACTTTTTTTTGTACACAAAACTGATGATAAGCACTACTCTGATGAGAGCCAAGTGAGTGATTTCAGCTTGCAGGTGCATGAAGTGGGCACCGATAATCTTACACTTTATTAAACAAGTAACTAATGGATATGTCATGACGCGTGACGCCCCCCTCGTTGCATGTTATTGTTGGATAACAGTCACAAGTCATGACATATCCATTAACTACTTATTTTATTACACGATAATCAATAGATAATCAATAAAAAATAAAAAAATTCAAGTTGAAAACAAAAATTGTTCCCCCTCCCTGGGACTCGAAGCCTGCCATTCGCCTAGGTGTGTGTACCGATGGTCTATTGCTTGGACGCGAAAAAAAAAAGATTCGCCCGACAAACCTTGACGCCCAGCTTGGCTTGCTTTGGTTTGAATTCGTCCTGCGTCTCGCGATTATGGCAGCGGACAGCCCGGACCGGGACTCAGCCCGCCTATCATATCAAGACCTGGTTCTAGTCACCCACTTCTTGTCAGTCCATGCATAGGGAGTTGGATTTGGGATCTGAGACTGCAGGTTCGACCCCTACCACGGCAATGAAAAATTTTGAAGGTTTTAACATGTAACATATGAAATGTAAGGACATGAAATGTAAGGAGGCATGATATCCATGGATAACATGCCTCCTTACATGGATAACATGCCTCCTTTTACTATATGATTATAGTAAACCTCCTGTATAATGTATATCAAACGTAAAAGACGCACCCTGACTTGTACAAGATGCCATAAGGCTAGGTTTTGAGCACCTTACCAGCTTACGGGTGTGACCATTTTTCTAACAACGGGAGGGGGTGGTGGGTTTGAGGGGGGTCAGAATTCTTTTGACCCCTTGACCGGGGGAGCTCAAAATCCTTTTCAACCCCTCTGAGGGGGGTCAACTATTTCCATCCATTTTCAGTGAAAAAGGGCAGCTGACATTAAATATTATAGAGTGGGTGGCAGTACACACTGTAGTGGATGGATGCGTGCCAATCAGGGCAGCTCCCTACAACTTGTATACTTGTACAACTAGGTCTGGAGCATGTTGCTCCTATGGTAAAAAGAGCTGTCAGTAGGTACCCTCTTTTCAAAAGAAGTCACACTCTGCTTCACCATTCAACTTGCACTCACCACATAAGTCTGAAAAGTCATCTGCCTTGTTTAAAACAGAGAGAGCTGCACTACCATGTACCTACTCATGTCACACACTCTATAGTGTATTATACTGACTGACTTCTCCCAACTAGGTACCTACTCAAATCCCCTTTTTTAGCACCATACTTGAATGACCACTTGTGAGCAACAAAAGGGACAAGTTATAGCTACATGAAAAGAAAGGACTGGAAACGAGGGCATTTTTAGAAAACTCTTCCTTTAACTATAGAAGCAACACGCTCCTGTAGTAGTGATGGCGGAAGGAGACATACCATGACCTTTGATCTCCACCTCTCTGATCTACTATGGGAGGTATTCCACAACCAGGAGATCCCTCTATTTTTGTAGAGAGACAGATAGGCAGAGAAACAGAGAGAGACAGACCTAGAGACAGACAGTGACAGGGACAGACAGAGATATACAGACGGACAGAGAGACAGATACAGACAGTAAGTTTGTATGTTTTTAAGAAAAAGCATGCATGTTACTACCAGTCAAATGGGGGACTTTGCACGCAATTTTCTGCCCTTCGGGATGGCGGAGGGGGGGGCCAAAAAGGTGTTGGCAAAGTTGTTTTTTTCGTTTGAAACCCTAGCACCCCTTCTCCTTAAGGATACTACATGACCTATAAACGAGGCTAAAGGGACATTAACACAATATACGTCACACACACACATACTAAATAACTATTGGTTTTGTGCGTTTTTGCACGCACTTTTTTTTTTTTTTATCTTTTTGTTAGCTGTTAGTTGAAGATTTGAGTAACAGCCCCCATGACATGTCCTGGTCCTGGCGGCAGATACAGGAACTAATTGTCATCATTGTATCCTCCTTCACACGTGGCCACATCCTTATTTACATAGCCACATATGTATGTAGAGGGTGTGCGGGGTAGCTCATGATATCCTCCTATTGATAGAACTACAGTACAAGGGCCCGGGCACTCATTGAATTCAATCTCACTCTACCCCGAGGACTTATATGGGACAGGCACTTATTTAAATATTGGTTTAGTGCTTAAGATTAATTTCAATGCCCCCATACCCCGGTGCTTGTTCGTTACCGGTGCTTATTTGAGACCCTGGCATGTTAACAGGCCATTAACGTACATACAAATTCACTAGCATAACACACAGAGACAGATTACTAAAATAGTTGTTGGCAACAATTGCAGTAGGTAGCAGAATTTAACCAACTTTCACACACAACCGTCAATGATATTGATTAGCCACACAATTTCAACCTTAGGGAGTGGTCATTTTTTAACAACAGGGGGGTTGGTGAAATTCCGCATGTGGGTGGCAAAAAAATTTCCGTCCCCCCTCTGAGGGGTTTGAAATTTTTCTGTCGCCCCCTTTTTATTCTATAGTCGCGTGCTGGCTTTTTCACTCGAAAGGGGCGAAATTATTTTTGTCCCCCTAAGAGGGGTCTGAAATTTTTTGTCCCCCCCAACCCACCAGCCACCCTGATGTTAAAATAGTGACCACTCCCTTAACACAATTAAACCATCTCGCATAAAAACTGTCTCAGAATATTAACACAGGAAACCTTATCTAGGGGAGTGTTATGTGCAGAAACTGCCACTTTGATAAATCCTGTTTGGGGTCTGAAAAAGTCCTTTAGCAATATCAACTTTTAAGCAGGCCTCATAAATTCCCCCACCCCAGGAAAATCATAAAGAAGCATTTACTAATCAATTCATGAACTATTTGGGAACACCTGTAATTTTTTTCATAACACAGACTAATATTTATTGCATTCAAATTCTAAGCCAATCAGCAGTCAGAGCACCCTTCATTGTGCCAGAATACCAAATGACTGCAATAGGCCAGCTTTTATAACTTCCATGTGACCTGTGTATGTTACCCAGGTAGCAGGCCTTCATCCTAATGACCACTGAACCTATTACATCTGTACTGAAATATATATGGGCTGGAAATCATCTATACATGCATATTTTCAATCCACACAATGTAGGTTCACAAAGCGGTATCTCTATGGCATTTGGCCCTACCTACAACAGTGCAACTAGATCCTGATTCCCATCCTACCTGTTGTATATACATTATACATAATGGAGTGGGGGGGTGGTGGATTTGAGGTAAACGGTTCAGAGAACCCCTGCAGAGGGGGGGGGTATGAAATAAAAAAAATTCTATCCCTTTTAAAGGGGGCATAAAAAGTTTAGCCTCTTTTTAGCAAAAAATAAGCCAGCGCGCAATTATAGATCAAAGACGGGTGCGAAAAATTCTGCACTGGGGGCAACAACTTTTATTACCATGGAGGGGGGCGTAATACATTTTTTGCGCGAAGATCCACCATCCCATCTCCTGTTGGTAAATAATGACCACTCCCTAATGTTTAACCCATAATGTTCAATGATAATGTACCGCGTTGTGTGAAACACCGTGTGTGTATAGAACCACTTCATGATAATCTTACGAAGGTCTCTAATGCATCGGTGCATCATTCCCATTTGTCGAAACAATTTACCTATTGGAAACTCACCAGCACTTCATTGGCGCATCATTCTGAGGCCAAGAAAAATAAACGATGTGTTTCCAGTAACAAAGCTCAACGAGGTAGTGGCGGTAGGTCGGATTTTCTTTTTTAATTTCTTTTTTACATTTATATAGGAAATGGATGTACCAAATTCTTTGATTTTATATTGTAAAATTATGATGGGAAAATGACAACTGTGAGAGAGGGGAAGAACACGAAAAGGATACAGGGAAAACTCCTCAAAAAGTAATGCAAAATTTCTTTAAAAGATTAGACCAAAATTTTCAAAATCACCAAAAAAAAGCATTTTTCGCCCCTGTTTTGCTAGAGTCAGTCGGGTTACTGGAAACAGACCTTTTTTTTTTCATTTGGCCTGGCCCTTACAAATACTCAAACGGAACTTTCTGAATACCAGTTTCACCCTCAACACATTTTAAATCCTATACACTCAAAGTTATAAACCTATACACAGACATAGAAAGTGTGATTAATTTCAACGCACTATAGCGTTTGAAACCTAAACAACATTTTTTCAGTGGAGCATTGTCATGGCTATGGTATCTGAAACAGCTCTGGTGGTGGTAATAACATAGTTATTCTGCTAGCATAGAACCTCAACCATCTCTGGTATACATGACTCGTTATGGGCCACAGAGTGCATTAATGCATCATGTCGATCGGTGCGCATGATGTTTGAATGCAGCCCTAATGTGTAAACCGGTATCAGTACATGGTCATAAAAGGTAAAATATTTCACCCACTCCCCCTCTCTCACCAAGTTGGTTACAAATTCACCACTCCATAGAGGGTCACTTTACAGGGGTGCATCTACTGGCAACAGATGGACCATCCATCGGTTTCATCCGTCTCTTTTATCATTGGTTTCTATGGAGCAAAAAACGGATGACGGGAGACAGATGGACCATCCATCGATTTCATCCATCTTTTTTATCATTGGTTTCTATGGAGCATAAAATGGATGACTGGAGACAGATGGACCATCCGTCGGTTTCATCCGTCTCTTTTATCATTGGTTTCTATGGAGCAAAAAACGGATGACGGGAGACAGATGGACCATCCGTCGGTTTCATCCGTTTCATTTATCATTGGTTTCTATGGAGCAAAAAACGGATGATGGGAGACTGATGGACCATCCGTCGGTTTCATCCGTCTTTTTTATCATTAGTTTCTATGGAGAAAAAAACGGATGACGGGAGACGGATGGACCATCTGTCAGTTTCATCCGTCTTTTATCATTAGTTTCTATGGAGCAAAAAACAGATGATGGGAGACGGATGGTCCATCTGTCGCAGTCGATTCAGGCCTTAAGTGGGGGAAAAAGAGTCCCTGGCCACTGAAACTAACACACAGAGAATGCATTAACCCTTCTACAGGACCGCTAATGCATTCATGCATCATGCCCAATTAAGGTCATGATGCGCGAATAATGTGAGGAGTGAAGCACTTCATCCCTGCATCATCAAAAGGTGGCTTGTATGCGATGACAGATCTCCAATGTGGTTTATGACAAAAAGGTTCAGCTAGGCATGCGTCTGTACCTCACCTAGAATGGACCTAGATGTGGGGATGAGGATGGGACAGTTCCGGGTCACTGGTCTAGGATATCATACAGGACTGGTATATATCCACTCACAATAATATGGCCTTTAGTTTAACCCTTTAAAGCACAGGGCGATAGAATTTGGTACCGACAAAATTTCTCGTCTAATTCTGACCACAAACATGTCAGATATCATGACTGAAATAGGGTGACAAAAGGACCTTTGTCATCCTGCAATTGAAAAGTCGGCCGGCAAAATGGCTTTTGTCGACATGTGGACGTGGACACAATGTTTAAGGCTTTGAAAGCCACTAAAGCATCTATGCATCATGCCCATTGGTCGCCATGATGGATGAATGCAGCCCTGGTGAGTAACTCACCAGGGCTGCATTCTGAAATGCATCATGTTGACCCTAACAGGATTGATACAGTCCCAGAGGGTTGGCATGATGCTCCAATGAAGTGCTGATGAGCAGACTAGCCAGCACTTCATTGGTGCATCATGCCGACTGATGTGTATGACACACTCCTGCATTAGCGGACCTTGAAGGTTCCCCATGGTGTATCAGATATTATGAAGCAGGCATCAAGGGGTCCAACAAAATGTGTGATTTATATAGTTGATTTGTGAGTCCTAAAGGGTAGAAAAGGATGTTTGTGATGTTGTAGTTACAAGACGAGTCAACCTCCATGCCTGCCCCCATTGTATTGTGTATGGGCTGTGTATGAGCAAAACTCGTCACAAAACTGACTGAGGTATCAAAAGGGGGAAAAAATCAAAAAGGATAAAATATGATAAAATAAAACTGACTGACTGGCTAGGGCCATGTTTTGCAGGTGTTCAGACTATCTGGGATATCCTCTTGTGTAATGCAATGAAAGGCATTTTACTTTATCCAAACCGTGAGATGTCAAGTGTAAAAAAAAGATGATATATGGTCTGTAGATGATGAATAATCGAGGAATATATGTAGAGTTTTATATGTGGAGGTTGGTTTCCACCCCCTTGATGCAATGTATCCTACTTTTCGTGATGAACACTGCAATAAATTTTTAAATATATTAAGCCAATCCGAGTCTGACACGCATTGAGTCAAGGGAAATAAGATACACATGGAGTCTGATTTTGACTATGTTAGTTCCATCTTTTCCAAGCTCTGGAGTATTTTTTTTTGTTTTAAAGATCTTTATTGCCAATAAAGTATGTTACCGGTACAAAAATAGTTGCTTCTTTATATAAATGCCATAATTTCTAGTATATATGCTGTAGTAAGGCAATGATACAGTATGATATGATAAGCAGAAGCTTCACAAGTCTTCTGTCTAAGTTCATATCAAGATAAATAATGATTAAGACAACCGGAAATTTGACAATGTACATAATATGACAAGATTTCATGTGGCAGAAAGACAGCTATGGACCTCATCCCCACTAGTAAAAGTGTTATGGGTTGATCCTTCTGGTCCTAGCTATTTAATCATTTTACTAGAGTAGGAAACTAGACACAAATGAACATAAGATAGTGGTTTGGAGGGTAGGGGAGGGAATTTATGGAAAAGAAGTCAGGTGTGCAATAATCTGTTTTAGGTTAAATATAGGGTAGAAGGGATTTGAGATATACTCTGGTTTCCTTTTCAAATATTTCTAAGGTTTGGGCATTCCTTCTACCACATGATAGAGCATTCCATGTTATGGCACCATGAAACTCCACACTTCTAATATAGGACAAACAGTTTGGAGTGATTGTTTTACATAAGGGTGCATCATGTTGCCTGGTTTGGAGCCTTTGTATAATTTTATAATCTATAGATCTCGAGCGACTATACATATAGTTTACAGTATGAGCAAATCTTCTGTCCTTTAATTTATTACAACCAGTAATATTATGTATAAAGTTTGTGTTTGTAATATGGGGTACCTTCATACATATTTTCAGGCATCTATTTTGAGCATATTGTAGTGGATCCAAATATTTACCATAAGTAGTTGAAAAACAGATATCTGCATAATCCATATAAGGAAGTATCGTGGTTTTATAAATTTTCACAGATAATTTGACATCAAGATATTTTCTTAGCAGACACAGTTTATATGTTTTATAGGCGATGGTTTTGGTCTGATTTTTTAAATGAAATTTGTAAGAGAGAAGTGGGTCTAGGGTTACACCGAGATACTTGTAACTGGGGACAATTTGCAGTAATTGGTTAATCATGGAGATATTTGCTTCCAAGGTTTTTAGTTTCTGATTTGATGAAGTAAATAACATGATTTTGGTTTTTGTAATGTTAATCGATAGTTTGTTTTGTATACACCAGGTATAATAATTTTCTAGGTCACATTGTAGTTCTCTTTTTGCTTGTTTAAAGCTATTGTGTGAGGAATAGATCACCGTGTCATCTGCATAAAGTCTAATATTACATGTCTTGATACATTTAATTACATCATTTACGTATAATAAAAATAATAGAGGACCTAATATTGAACCTTGTGGTACTCCGCAGATTATATTTTCCAAGTCAGAATTCAAACCATTTGCAAATACCAATTGTTGTCTGTTTGATAAATAATTTTTAAACCAATGGTAATTGTCTGAACGGATTCCATAGTGATGTAATTTAATTAATAGGACTGAATGGTCAACTGTATCAAACGCCTTTCTGAGATCAATGAAGGCAGAAATAGTAGAGTTTCCAACATTTAATTCTCTTTTAATATCATCAGTAAATTTTGATAGAGTATCGACTGTACTATATCCTGCTCGAAAACCACCCTGTTTGGGGGTCAAGATATTTTCTTTAACCAAGAAACCATATACTCTATTATGTACAATTTTCTCCAATAGTTTACATGGTAGAGGTAAGAGAGAAATGGGTCTATAATTATTTACAAGTTTCGTGTCACCAGATTTGGGGATGGGGGTCACTCTGGAAATTTTCCAAGAATCTGGTACCGTATTAGTCTTAAAAGATAAATTAAAAATTTTACGAGTCTTTCAGGTGAATGTTTAAACACTGTTTTAAGTACATTGGTAGATATGTTTTCAATTGCTGAAGATTTTATAGTATTTATATCATGAACCAACTTGGATACTTCTTGTAAGTTAGTGGTAAAAGGTTCAATTGAATTTAGACAGGTATTGTCGTAGGGTTTCCAGGGGATATAGAGATCTTTGGCAAGTACGGGACCAATTTGTGTGAAGTAGGTATTTATAAAGTTTGGAACTTGGTCTGCTGGGATAGGGGTATTATTGTTATTATGATCTACTAGGTTAATCTCTTGTTTTGATTTGGGTTGTCCAGGTATAAGATTGTTAATAATTCGCAAGAATTTTCTATGATCATTTTTATATTCTTCGACTTGTTCTTTAAAGAAATTTTTTCTAGCTTTATTAATTATTTTGTTTGTCTTGTTTCTGCAGGTTGAGGCTTAGATCCATTTCTGTTCATCTAGGGATTTTCTAGCAGACCAGAGCAATTTGTTTTTATCTCTTATAGATTCATATACGTGTTGATTCATCCAAGGATCTCTATGTTTTTTTACAAGGAATTTGTGTAGGGGACAATACCTGTCTAGTATATTTCTTATTGCATTTTCCATTTCGTTCCAAGCAGTATTTACATTTTCAGTAGTGTCAAATATTGACCAATCATACGCATCAAATTCACTTAATAATAAGTCATCAGATAGTTTCTTATAGGATCTTCACTAAAGTATGCTGACACATACTTTAGTGCCTCGTTATAATAGGGTGAACTTTGCTAATTAGACCTATACTTTTGCAACATTATAATTCTTTAGATTAGAGAAACTTGCCTGACCAATGGCAGTGGAACCAACGCTTTATTGCAGTGCACATAGAGATATGTCAGATATATGAGTGTGGTGCATACTTTGACACTGGTATGAAGAATAATCTCTCTAATCTCATATCTTATCTCTAAACACTCATGTGTGTGGTGACCATGCTTTATACAAATACACCCACAGTAACCACCTATCACATATACCACATTAGTCAGACAAGTTAGTGATATTAATGCCTATAACCGTAGCCGCCTGTATAAACGCCCGGTGCTCATTGATTTCAATCCCAATATTGTACCCCCGAGGCTTATACGAGGCAGCGACGTATTTGAAGAGGGTTAGGATTAATTTTAATACCCCTGTATGCCTGACTCTTATTTGAGACCGGCGCTTAAATGAAACATTATGGTAGATTGGCCAGTGGGCACAAAAATGTTGATTCAAACTTGAATTAATGTTTGTAACCCTTTGGACACAGAACATTGATTCATTGTTGATCAACATTGTGTCGATGTTGATTAAACGTTCTGTGCCCACTTGGAATATTTGTATAACAACAGTTGATTCAGAGTTGAAATATGTTTGAATTTCAAAGTTGCCACAACATAATAAAATCAGCTGTGATTCAACATCTAAATGTAGGCCAATATCAGTACTGATTCAGCATATACCATATCTTTATGTTGATTCAATATTGGTTCAGACCTACGAACATTGATGGTTGTGAGATCATCACATGTTGATATGTCAACATTGAATCAACATTGAAAACGAGTGCTAAATTAACATTGAATTACTAACAATAAATGGCACACTTTTTCCCATCTCCTTTAACCCGGGGAACGTCTTATACCGAAATGGCCCGTTTAAACGTCGGGGTCTCAAACAAGCACTGGTCTCAAATAAGCACCGGGGTGTTGGGGTATTGAAATTACTCTTAAGTACTGGAAACAGTATTCAAATAAGCACCTGTCTCGAATAAGCACCTGGGGTACGGTGGGAAGTAAATTATTGAGCACCCGGATGCTTATGCGGGCCACTATTGTACACAGGAGGGTGTAGCTCCTATAGTAAATAGAGCTGTCAGTATGTGCCCTCTTTTCTAAACAAGTCATGCACTGCTTCACCATTCAACTTGCACTCACCACATTAGTCTGAAAAGTAGCCTGCCTTGTTTAAAACAGAGAGAGAGCTGTACTATCAGGTACCTACTCATGTCCCAACTAGGTACCTACTCAAATCCCCCTTTTTAGCACCATACTTGAATGACCACTTGTGAGCAACAAAAGGGACAAGTTATAGCTACATGAAACGAAAGGACTGGAAAAGAGGGCAGCTCTTCTTTTTACTATAGGAGCAACACCCTCCAGGTTGCATGTACCTTATACTCGGGGTAGTAAGGTAAGTATGATAAGACATCGGAGATCTCAGTTGTAAATCAGAACCTTATCCTTCCAGGGAAGCAAACACTGACTCAGGTTAAATAATTATATGATATTTGACACCAACAAAAAAAAACATAGCTGTTGTATATATGTCCACCTCTATGTCAATATCCGTGATCTCACACCTAGACATTGCTAGATATCCACAGTAAATTCTCCCATGGTAGGTTATCATGACTGTGCCAAAATCTAAACACAATTCTTACAGGTGTGCAAGGGATTTTTTAACATGGTAAAACTGCACTGTAAAAAATAGCGGGAGCAAGCCCCTTTCAATTTCACTGACTGGGGGAAAGAAATGGCGGACAAATGTTAGAAAGCGTTCATTATTAACAACAGGGGGGTGGGTAGGTAGGTAGGTAGGGTTAGGTAGGGTAGGGTAAGGTAGGGTAGGGTAAGGTAGGGTAAGCTATGGGGTGGGGGACACCCCTTAAGTATAGTATTTTGGGGAAGGGGGAACCATACAGTGGATCCTCGTAAAACTGAACAGTGGACCATTATTTTAAAATGAACCAGAAGCCCCAGGTGGCAGTAGGGTGGTACACAAATGTACAAGGAATCTCTGTGAAACTAATGACAGATCTCTGGCGACTCTGGGGAGGATTGGGCAGCGCTTTTAATGATACGTCTTTACAGTGTACACACAGCAACTACGATATTAAACCCTCACAATTTCGTTTCAATGAAGTCAGGCGACTTCTTTTATTCAATGTAATCTCACGTGGAAGATGGTCGTAAGGTAATTCTTACATTGAATCGAATCGAAATTGGTGGATTGCAATCCATTGACTTTAGTCATATGGTATTAACTACTTTTCATCAATGATAACATGTGTATCACTCTCTGAAGGGTCCTTTACAGTTCAGTTTTGTCCAGGCATTCTATGCCGTGTCTATTGGTTTGGCACATTGTGTGTGCATGAGAGTCACTTATTGATATGTATTTCATATAAATGTGAGATACAGCTTAAAACTAGGAAAGTAGCTCATTAGCCATGTGGCAACAATCATTACAATCAATAGAGCTAAAACATATAGTAATACATATGTACCATTACCAATATCATTTTATTTTGTGCAGTTGTGGAACCCCTCCCCGGCTTGCCTCGGTTTTACCTATCAAGGAAATGCTTATGGCTGCAGAACATTGGGACATATAGGTGTGGGCATAGTAAAGAAGAGTTTTTTTTTTTTTTTTTTTTTTTTTTTCTTTTGTGGCCGGTTTGACTTAGATTTGACTTTGATTCCATCCACCAGCAACAATTCCCTCCACCCGCACATATTTACATATAATAATGAGCAGTGTAATGAAGAATGAATATAAATAGTATTCGCTTGATAACATCTATACCAAGATATAACTGCAGAGGAATATGTAGTAAAAGGCATCAAGTATTAAAGTGACAAAAGGTATAACAGTTGTATGACTACATACCAGTAAATAGCACACCCATTTACTATTTATTCCTGCCCCCCCTCTCCTTCAGAGTCAAAGTCAGAGTCCGTCTCTGGCTCCAATTGTGTTTTCCTGAGGTGCCTCTGGAATATGTTTTTGGACTCAGCAAGTTGTACCCGTGCTGGGATCCTGTCCCATAGCTTTTTACCTCGATACAGCGGGCTTCCGTTTACCTTACACCAGTTAGCAACTTTAGACACATTGGATTGCAGCTTTAAAGCTGTTCTCCTGGGGTCTTCATCTTTTGCAACCAGTGCAATATCATCAGCGTACAGTTGAATAGAGCATTCATCTATACATTCCTTAATGTCATTTATAAACATTATAAAAAGTAGGGGCCCCAGGATTGATCCTTGGGGCACCCCAAATTTGACTGTTTTGGCTTTTGACTTATGATTGTTAAGCAGTGTGACCTGGCATCGGCCCTGGAGATAACCACCTAGCCATCTGGCAAAGCCAGTGCCAAAACCGTATGAGTGAATTTTACGAACCAATAACGTCTGGTGGATGGAATCAAACGCCTTGCTGAAATCGACATAGCACACACCTGCTACTTTCCCTTCGTCACGTGTAGTGTATAATTCTTCAGTGAGATTAAGAACCGCCTCTGCGGTGCCCCTCCCTTTTCTGAAACCATATTGCCTGTCAGATAGCAAGCCTCTATTATCAAGGCTGTTTGTAATGAAGCTATGGACCAGTTTTTCTAACAGCTTGCCCGGTATAGGCAGCAGGCTGACTGGGCGCCAATTAGAGACCTCCGAGAGGGAGCCAGATTTGGGTATCGGGATGACCATGGCTTTTGACCATTCGTCTGGGAAAATTCCCGTACTTATACTACAATTGAATAGATTTCTCAGTTGAGGGGTGATGACAGTGAAAGCATCTTTACAGACCCTGGCTGATATGAACTCCAGTCCTGATGATTTATCAATGCAGATGTTATTAACAACTTTGGCCACCTCTTCATGAGAGAAGACTGGCTTACCCTGGGGCCAGCCATTCTCCCCCCTGTCTAGTGCGGCCTTTTCAAGTTGCTCTAGTAGCTTATCTAGGTTCAGCTCTTCATCTGCCGGTCTGGTATAGCTAGACTCATTAGCTTCAAACAGCTTTTGACCAATTCCAGCGAAGTAGCTGTTGCAGTAACTGGATGCATCAGCTTCTACATGCCTTTTGCCCTGTTGGTCAACAAAGGTGGCCATTGTACACTTCTCTTTTGGGTTTAGGAACCCATTTATTACCCTCCAGAAGGCTTTAGGGTCATGTCTGTGCTCCCTGAGATCACCCTTAACTTGAGAACCCTTAGCTTTTTTACAATTCTTGGCAACGGTACGTCTTTGTCGCTTGGCTTCTTCAAAATTGACCTTATTTTTATTTGCTTTATTTGCTAGATTGGATGACCATAGGCAAGGTGCTACGACTGGCTCTGTATGCTCAGCACCTAATGTAGTATTTAGGGTTTGATAGGGCAGTCGTAGCAGCGTAATCCTTAGTGACCACTGGATGCAGGGCTGTATTATAATAACATTACAGTGACAGATTCAAGTATGATTTAAGGATAATAGAGCATACCTTCTTGGGGAATGACTTCGTGGGCCACTAACTTCAACATGATGACTGGGACGCTTGTAAATTAAAACCGACAAGTGGAATGGCCAATAGTGTTATGAGGATTTTTTCTGCCTTTCTTCTACGTCTTTAATTTCACTTTCAAATTTGTGCCACACTCCCGAGTATTGATGATATACATTCAGTCTACACTACATCCGTCTGTTGTATGGGTCTGGAGGAATTGGACTGTTCTATAAAACTAAGATAATACACATAGAGCTGCCCTAACCCTATTCATAAGAGGAAGCGGTCGTTTTAATATCAACAAAATTCTGACTACCTGACTTAAAACGAGGTCACATAATATAAGATGTATATTTGATGTTACATGCATTTACCTTTTCATTTTATCTAATCATACATTCCCTAGTTCTATAATAATCAATACTCTTTTTTTTGTATGATATTTCGACCAATTATCCCATACATTAAAAAATCACCCATTGATAGCTATGAGCGTAGGCCTCGTTGATCCAAAGGCCACAAATAGCATGATTTTCCCTCTCTAATTTTCGGGAAATTCATATATCTAAAAGTCTATGAACATTTCTCTAAAAATAAACAATTTTTTCTCTTAGAGGTTATCATTTATAGACAAAGGGAAAAGACAGTATATGATTCAGTGGCTGTTTGTTGCTGGCTGGGGCTATAGAGTCACAGGTTTTAAGCCAGATGGAGTGTCAGCTAAAACCCAACCCAATTATACCAGAGAATCCCACGTATATATACATATATAAGCCTTGACCTTTGGTGACCCTCTGTGGCTTGTAGATCTTTGTTAAACGCAGGGTGTGGGCTAACTGCAGAGTTCTATACACATATTTTACTTAGTAATCGGTATCATGTCAGGAGGCCATTTCTTAACACACTACGACTGCTGTCCTTTAAATCGGAGTGAGAACCTAGCAATTTGGCCATAACAGTACCATGCACTAGCAGTCCCATATATCTGCACCAGTACGACTGCTCTACCTAACCTTATGTAATTACTGTATAGCTGCTAATCGTAGTGAGCAGTCGTAGGGCAGTTCCTACGATAGCCTGACTTATTCTTGGCATTTTTAAATAGTAGTAGCTGTGGGTAGTCATAGTACATTGAGAAATGGCCTCCAGACCCCTCCTGTTACTTATAGCATTCACCCAAAGTCAGGGTGCGGCTTGTATGTGGGTGCGGCTTAAACACGAGCTTGTACGGGAGGTAGACATGCATTAACCTAGCCTACAGGTAAAACTATGTGGGTGTGGTCATTGTGAGTGATAACAATCTTTCACATCACCTGTTCTAATGCTTCATTTGACGTGATGTTTCCTTCTTCATACATACATCTAACGGCCAAGTCTAGCAGGGAAGCGGCTTCATGCAGACCGGCAACCCTGCCTGCATTTATGGAGCGTAGTGCATTTATGTAGTGTTAGATCAATATTAATGGTAATGGCTATCACCCCCCCCCCCCTGCACACACACTAACTAAAGCCTCATTGTTAAAAATGCCCCTTAAAAAGTAATGAGAAAAAAAGCATACCGGACATAAACCAAATCGCAAATACATGCATTATATTTTGTTTCGACGCCCCCCCCCCGTTTGTAGGTTTATATGGTTTCGCCCCCCCCCCCATTTAGAACCCCACCCCCATCTAACAGCCCCCCTCCCAACCTGTCAATAAATGACTCGGGCCTGATAGCAGAGGCTGAAATAGATTTGCTCAAGTCATTTGATTTTACTTCAAGTGAAATCAAATAAAGTTTTTGAAAACAGACCAAAGACTCAGTAAATTATTTCTAGTGAATCTCGACAACCATGTGCACCAGTGAGGGGTAGGGGAGGGGGGGGAGCGTGTGGAGTAGAGCCCGGTCCAGTCTAACACTGAAACTGCAGGAATATTACTGTGGAGCTTCCTGTATTGGACTGAATCTGGGGAAAAACGTCACCCTGGGGCTTTGTGATTGCCATTGTAGTACTGTATGATTGTCACTACTAACTAATTGATTGATGTGTGTATTATAGAGATACATGGCAGCTTGGAGGGCAGCTGTTTGATGACGATAATACATTAATAAATCATGGCCATTGGTTATCACGATGCATAAATACAGCCCTCGTGAATGAGCCGCCATGGCTCCATTCAAGCATCATTCTGACTATATATATATATATATATATATATATATATATATATATATATATATATATATACCGTAATCTCCCGCGTATAAGGCGCAGCCCGCATATAAGGCGCACCTACAGTTTTGGAAAATTCTCAAAAAACTGAAAAATTCATAACTTTGGTTCTACTGAATGAATTTTCAAAATTCAAAAATACTATGTGTAGCTTGGACCACCCTGGACCCTCCTGGGCCCCCTTATGTTCTTTTATGACCAAGGGGGCATGTAAGATATCAAAAGAAAGGTCTTGGTGCCCCCCTTGTGGATCCAATGAGAACTAAAAACCCCCGTATAAGAGGCGCCTTATACGCGGGAGATTACGGTATATATATATATATATATATATATATATATATATATATATATATATATATATATATATGGAGTTGATTCACCCCCAGAGGGCTTCAAATAAAGTGCTGGTGCGCAGGTTTGCAAGTATACTTCACTGCTTCACTGGTACATCAGGACGACCAATGGGCACGAGGCACTCCAACTTCAGTGGCCCTTGAAGAGTTAAAGGGTCGTATTATTCTATCTACACCTGTGTATTATGAACATATAGGAGGTTAATGAACACTGCATGTACACAGAAAACGGGGGAGAGGCCACGCCTTGAAACCTTTAAAGACAATCACTCTTAGATCTTTAACTCTCTAATTAGGGAAAAATGCACGGGGCATGGCTGTGGGAGTGCTCTAGACTGTATTTAGACATTGACGGGCCTTGACCATGACCAAGTGCATTATTCCCGTTATAACACAGAAAAATAACCCATCAGCCACCTGACAACACATGAATATCAATTCTGAAGTCTAAATGTGAGAAGAAGTTGACCTCCTGTGCTGGGAGTGCATTATCCATCTAGATAATGCATGGTCAATCAGCCAATCCGAACGCAGCATTCAGGATAATGCACTCTGACTTTGCCCAGCAGTGATATAAAGGCTGCTAATACATTAATGCTTCATGCCATTGGTCGACATGATGCATTCTGGGCTACATCCATGCATCATGCTGACCATACAGAGTTGATACACCCACCAGGGGGTCTGCATGATCCGACCAAATAATTTTACCTCAGAATGTATGGAAAAACTTTCGGTGATGTATAAGTAATATGCAAGTTTTATCAAAAAAGAGTTTATGAAAATTTATTTAGCAATAGGCCTACAAAATGGGCACGTTTTAATTTTTGGCTCTCATTATCTTTTTGGCAAGACCCTCCAATGAGCATGATCCACTTCTGCCCTTAAAGTGTTAACTTAAACAACTACGGATGTTTTGGGATTTACCTTTGAGGTTTGACAGGAACTCGTCATAGCTGGTACCGGACTGTCCTAGCTTGATGCCCTCATCTGAATACACGTACGTAGCCCTGTAGGGAAGAAAAACACAGTACTGTAGTTGGCGCTCCCATAATTGTGCAGCAGGAGGGTGTTGCTCCTATAGTAAAAGGAAGAGCTGGCTAAAAATGCCATCACTTCTAGTCCTTTCTTTTCATGTAGCTATAACTTGTCCCTTTTGTTGCTCGCAAGTGGTCATTCAAGTACGGTGCTAAAAAAGGTGGATTTGAGTAGGTACCTAGTTGGGAGAAGTCAGTCAGTATGATAAACTATAGAGTGTGTGACATGAGTAGGTACCTGATAGTGCAGCTCTCTCTGTTTTAAACAAGGCAGGTGACCTTTCAGACTAATGTGGTGAGTGCAAGTTGAATGTTGAAGCAGAGCATGACTTCTTTTGAAAAGAGGATACCTACTGACAGCTCTTTTTACCATAGGAGCAACGTGCTCCAGGAGGGTTAGAAAGGGAGGAAGGGAGTGTGTGAGTTATTGACTAATTATATAGAGAGCGAGTGTGTGGGTAAGTGGCAGTGAGTAAGGGAATGAGTGGGTGAGTGAATGAGTGAGCAATTGACTGAGTAGGTTATTAAGCCAGTGACTCAGTGAGCAAGTGAACAGGTAAGTGAGTGACTGAGCAAGAGAGTTTGTGAGTGAGTGAGTTAATATGTGAGTGAGTGAGTTAATATTTGAGTGAGTGAGTGAGTTAATAATGTGAGTGGGCTAGTTAATATGTGAGTGAGTGAGTTAATATGTGAGTGAGTGAGTTAATATGTGAGTGAGTGAGTTAATATGTGAGTGAGTGAGTTAATATGTGAGTGAGTGAGTTAATATGTGAGTGAGTGAGTTAATATGTGAGTGAGTGAGTTAATATGTGAGTGAGTTAATATGTGAGTGAGTGAGTTAATATGTGAGTGAGTGAGTTATTATGTGAGTGAGTGAGTTAATATGTGAGTGAGTGAGTTATTAATGTGAGTGAGTAAGTGAGTTAATAATGTGAGTGAGTGAGTTAATATGTGAGTGAGTTAATATGTGAGTGAGTGAGTTAAAGTGAGTGAGTTAATATGTGAGTGAGTGAGTTAAAATGTGAGTGAGTGAGTTAATATGTGAGTGAGTAAGTTAATATGTGAGTAAGTGAGTTAATATGTGAGTGAGTGAGTTAATATGTGAGTGAGTGAGTTAATATGTGAGTGAGTGAGTTAATATGTGAGTGAGTTAATAATGTGAGTGAGTGAGTTAACATGTGAGTGAGTGAGGTAATATGTGAGTGAGTGAGTTCATATGTGAGCGAGTGAGTGAGTTAATAATATGAGTGGGCTAGTTAATATGTGATTGATTGAGTTAATATGTGAGTGATTGAGTTAATATGTGAGTGAGTTAATAATGTGAGTGAGTGAGATAATATGTGAGTGAGTGAGTTAATATGTGAGTGAGTGAGTTAATATGTGAGTGAGTGAGTTAATATGTGAGTGAGTTAATATGTGAGTGAGTGAGTTAACATGTGAGTGATTGAATTACTGTGTGAGTGAGTTAATATGTGAGTGAGTTAAAATATGAGTGAGTTAATATGTGAGTGAGTGAGTTAATATGTGAGTGAGTGAGTTAATATGTGAGTGAGTTGATATGTGAGTGAGTGAGTTAATATGTGAGTGAGTGAATTACTGTGTGAGTGAGTTAATATGTGAGTGAGTTAAAATATGAGTGAGTTAATATGTGAGTGAGTGAGTAAATATGTGAGTGAGTTGATATGTGAGTGAGTGAGTTAATATGTGAGTGAGTGAGTTAATATGTGAGTGGGTTAATATGTGAGTGAGTGAGTTGATATGTGAGTGAGTTGATATGTGAGTGAGTGAGTTAATATGTGAGTGAGTGAGTTAATATGTGAGTGAGTTAATATGTGAGTGAGTGAGTTGATATGTGAGTGAGTTGATATGTGAGTGAGTGAGTTAATATGTGAGTGAGTGAGTGAGTGAGTTACTGTGTGAGTGAGTGAGTTACTGTGTGAGTGAGTTAATGTGTGAGTGAGTGAGTTACTGTATGAGTGAGTGAGTGAGTCATTTAGCCATATTGAAATAAGACAGGGATGCAGTGTGATGGAGAAAGTACACCTAAGGTTTCAAATTCCATTCAGACATCGATGCAGGATTGGGGTGACAAAATTATTCTTATCACAGAGAACATTTATCTGTAAAAGCAATACACCAGTGTTGGTTCAAGGTTGTAGTAAGGACAAAATACACAGCCAAACTTATGGGTGCACCTCATAGGCAAGGATTTTATCAATTCTATAGAGCAGAATTAAACTCTAAAAAGTATATAAACACCCATGTACCTGCATTGCTCATTGGATACAAGCACTTTGCTGATACCCCAGGATGGTGTTGCTCCTATTGTAAAAAGAGCTGTGAGTATGTGCCCTCTTTTCTAAGCAAGTCGTGCACTGCTTCACCTAAGTACTTGCTCAAATCCCCCTTTTTTAGCACCGTACTTGAATGACCACTTGTGAGCAACAAAAGGGACAAGTTATAGCTACATGAAAAGAAAGGACTGGAAACAAGGGCATTTTAGTCAGCTCTTCTTTTTACTATAGGAGCAACACCCTCCAGAGGTTAGGGAGTGATCATTTATTATATCAGCAGCAGGGCTGGACACATGAAAATTTTTATACTCCCCTCAATGGCAATCAAAATGTTTTTGCCCGTCCCCCACGCCAGAGGCGCGGAGAATTTTTGAACCCCACTTTAATCTATAGTTGTGGACAGCTTTTTGTTTTTTATGCTTAAAGATTTTTTACGCCCCCCTCAGGTCTCAGGTCTGAAATCTGTATGCCTCCCCCCCTCAAACTCACCACCACGCCTCCCCTTGCTGATAAATAATGACCACTTCCTTATAACGGTCAATATGGTGTAGGTTTTGGTGGTTGACAATACCATGAAACCCTGCATATACGCTTTGGCCTAGAGACAATTTCAGAGGCCTTCTGAAGTCAGGATGCGGCTTTTAGGCAGGATTTTCATACATTGTGAGGAATGACGACCATTTAAGGCACCAGGTGCAGCTTAAGGCAAAAGTCAGGGTACAGCATGTGGATATGCCTTATATATTAATTAATGTGTGCGCCTTATACACGTGGTTTTACGGTAAAGATAGAGTACAAGGTGCACCGTGACCTCCCCCCCACATCTATCACACACACCTACCTACCTGATAACGATAACACCCTATACTCTAAACCTTTAACCCTTTAAATGCCGAGAGTATAATGAATTAATTCATCTTGCCCATTCTTGGGAGCAGCAGTGACGTCATAGCAACCAGCGCGGCCCTTATTAGGCTTATCTCCCCACTGATAAGAGTCCTCATGAAGGGTCAAATTAAATAGGGAATGTACTAGATAAAGGTGTTAAAATCTTCATCAGAAAAGATCTAGAACACCTACGGCAAAATGCGTCACAAATTCTGAAAGATATTCAAAGTTTACATCACATACTTGATGCACTATTTTCAAGGCCCAGTAATAGAAAAGAAATCAGCAAAAAGGTGACTTTTCCTAGTACATTCGCTATGTAATTTGACCCTTTGCGAGGTCCCTAGCAACCAGAGTTCTGCTCCCTAGAATGGGTCGTCATGATGCATACATCAATTATCATGAAAATCTCATGGTAGTGATACTGTCTGGAACATGGGCTTGTACTAGTTACCAAGTTGAGTCCGTGTAGTTGTTATCTATATACCAAGGAGAGGGTGTGACACTCTAGGGCTGATGCTGCCCTCTGGCAGCTCTATTCCTATGCATAGCCATTGGTGACAGAGGTGAGGGGGGACTTTGCCAAAGTCCGCACTCACCTCTGTCTTCCATGGCTATGTGTACAGGAAATAGTTCAAAGGGTATCTGCCAGAGGGCAGCAAATGTCCTTGAGTGGCCAACCCTCTCTTAGTATATGGATAACACATACACAGTCTGAACTTGGTATTGAACTAGTACACGCCCATGGTCTGGAAGGGTCAGCGTGATGCTCCAATGACGAACTAGCTGGGAGTGTCCTGAATGTATCCCTGGTGGATATCTCACCTGGGCTGCATTTAAATATCGTGATAAACATGTGGGGTTGATACAGTCCTGGACGGTCAGCATGATGCATCAAAGAAGTGCTGATGAGCAGACTCACATGCACTTAAGTAAACAGTTTAACGTGCATTAAAATGGTACAGGTGAACTCTGATTAGTTTTCAAGAGCCGACCGTTTCTTCACGAGAGGGTCCGGGCCGTTCCTGCGAGTGAAGTAACAGGAGGCTCAAAATGATCAGAGTTCACCTTTACATTTATGTCAAGGTGTTTGAGTGGCAAATCAATCGATATTTCATCAATAAGATTGAAATTAAACCCTTATTCACCTGTCATCTACCCGAAAATGCCATGTGCCGCCATCTTGTTTGTTTACGATTTGAAGCAGTCCGCACATGCGCAATGGACCTATGATGTCATCATGCCGATTTGGCGCTGGTTTTTTAACGCAGGGGTTCAATATGGAAGGCTAGTGCATTGTCAATGGGGCATCGATATTCACCTTGACATAATGCCCATTTATCATAGGGAACCAGCCATGGTGAGTAACTCATGGGTCTAGACCCCTAAATTCAACAGGGTGACATGGCCATTTCTTAAATTCGACATGTGACATGGAGCTTGGTGACAAGGACATGGAGGAGTAAAGAGTTATTGACATGAGACATGGTCTTATCTTAAAATCAACATGTGACATGGAGCTTAGTGAAAAAGACATGGGAAAATAGAAATTTAATGACATGTGACATTGCCTTTTCTTCAAATCGACATGTGACATTGGGACCCCCCCATCTAGACCCCCTAACTCCCCAGGGCTGGACCCATGCATCATGCTGGACTAACAGGGTCATATACGCCCCTGGAGGGTCGCCATGTTGTTTCATGAAGTGTTGGGGAGCAGACTCACGAGCACGTCATTACGGCATCATGCTGTCCAATTCCCATGATGCACTCCTGTACTAGAAGCCCTCAAAGTCTTTATACTAAAGGAATGATGCAGAAATTAGGCTGCGGTGCTGTTACTGGCCAGACCAACATTCATACATCGTGACAACTCATGGTTATAATCCATGCAAATGCACTGTTGGAATTTAAGGTTTTAAAAACGCCATAGTGAGATGGATCCTGAGTTTAGGGTCATACCATTAGCCATAGTATAGGCTTTATTACATACGTGAGGTTTGATGGTCGCACTCCATGGCCCAGCTGCAACATGGTTATAGATGTTGCCTTGACAAGACAATTCATAAGTGGCTCTTAAAGTATCCACGTGCACTAGAGTTTTATTATCAGGTAACATACTCAGAAAATACTTCACTTCAGCAGCTTTTTGCCTCCTTAGAAAGTGGAGTGGGGACTAGAGGTCTGTGCGACCTTAAATAAACTTAAAGATACAATTCATGGAAATACTTGAGTGAAGGTATGAGAGGTGAGGTAGGCCCCATGCTTCTAAAAGAGAAAGGACCCTTTCCTCCTTAACCCATTAAGGGCCGCTGATGCATTAATGCATCACGCCCATTGGCCGTCATGATGCACCAATGAAGTGCTGAGGAGACTGCTCGCCAGCACTTCATTGGAGCATCATGCTGACACTATGCGAGTTTGTATATCAATTGCATAAGGTCAGCATGATGCATTCATGCAGCCTGGTGAGTAACTCGCCAGGGCTGCATTCATGCATCATGTAAACCAATGGGTATGATGCATTTTTGGCTCTTAAAGGGTTCAAAAACACACAGTTCATGGAAATACTTCAGTGTAGGTATATATGTCCCCGTGGGGGGGCAGTGAGCCTCGGTTTTGGTACCAACTGTGGTACCGACCCCACGGAGCAGTGGCTGTCGACACGTCAAAGGGGAGAAAAAGGGGGGCTGTCAGCTGAATTACGTCTTGAGATTAGGGGGCTGTTAATACCTTTTATTCCTTGCATGGAAAGGACGTTACTTGAATAATCCATGTTATCACTTCAGGGCTGTGATATTCCTGAGTATTATTGTCAAGTTTCGCAGTTGGTACCACCAATCAAAGACTCAGTGCCCCCCCCCCGGGTATATGTCAGTGTTAAGGTTGATGTGGGACCAGCCCTTTGTTGACTCCAACAAGACCCTTTCCTCCTTAAAAGGCCGATAGGGCAGGAGTGCATTTATTTTATGTGAATAACTTCTTCCCGTAGAGATAGCATTGCGGAGCCGATCGCCACACCCCCAGAGGCGTAACGTGTCTCGATCCACCACAGCGGCTGATCCACTACTGCAGCCTCGTTTTGGGTGCATGTAAACATTCAAAATGGCGGACCGTACTGGATTTTGATAATTTTTCCTTATTTAAACCTCTAAAAACATAAAATAAATGGTGGATCGGCCACCTCGTACACCACCGTCGTTTAGTTCTATCTATTTACACATCATGTCCATTGGTCGCCATAATGTATAAATACAGTATTAGCTAGTACCAGAGCCAAGGCTAAACTGATACTTCACCCCAACCCAATGCTCTAAGAGGGTCGGCATGATGCTCCAATAAAGTGCTGTCAAGCAGTCATGCCACCACTTCATCACGACCAATGCGCATGATGCACTCCTACACCAGGAGGGTGTTGCTCCTATTGTAAAAAGAGCTGTGAGTATGTGCCCTCTTTTCTAAACAAGTTGTGCACTGCTTCACCTAAGTACTTGCATTCACCACATTAGTCTGAAAAGTCACCTGCCTTGTTTAAAAGAGAGAGAGCTGCACTACCAGATACCTACTCATGTCACACGCTGTATATTGACTTCTCCCAACTAGGTACCTACTCAAATCCCCTTTTAAGCACCGTACTTGAATGACCACTTGTGAGCAACAAACGGGACAAGTTATAGCTACATGAAAAGAAAGGACTGGAAACAAGGGCATTTTTAGCCAGCTCTTCCTTTTACTATAGGAGCAACACCCTACTGCGCCCCTTAGAGGGTTAAAAGAGCCAATAGTGCATTAAAGCATCGTGCCGATAGCATGAGTATGTAGATGAACTGCAGCGGTACAGGTAAAAAAACAAAAGTGGCCCCTCCCACTGCCAGTAAAACACTGTTATTGTGTTCTATGACTGCTATTAGAACGAAATATAAAGAGGATGACTCACACACACAAACGGATCTATAAACTGTCCTCTAGGACCTATGTAATCTATGTAACCCCTCCACCCCTCTCCCCCTCCCTATGCCCACTAGACGCTCTGTCCCTGTGTGCACACTGTAAAAAGTGACGTAGAATTTACAGAGCTCTACAGTATTACAGAGAAATCATTGTGTTGTATAATTGCCGTAGTGGCTCTGAATTCGACATGGTTATTTCTTAAAATCGTCATTTTATCTTAAAATTGACATGTGACATGGGACTCATCTATGGCCCTACACAAGGTACCGGCAATGCATGAAACATATTTGAAAGCCTAATTTGCTTTCTACTATAAAATTGCAGTAACCCATACACTGTAAGTTCACATCGAAATGTATACAGGGACTAAATATTGTCAGTAACAGTTTTTTCTTATAACAGTGTGTGACACTTGGGATGACACTGGTGTGAGGTGTCCCTGCCGTGCAGCCCTGGATCAGCCCTGGATCACGCCGCAATCATAACTCCTTAACAATTTAAGGGCTTCAGGAGCATGTTGCTCCTATGGTAAAAAGAGCTGTCAGTAGGTACCCTCTTTTCAAAAGAAGTCATGCTCTGCTTCACCATTTAACTTGCACTCACCACATTAGTCTGAAAAGTCACCTGCCTTGTTTAAAACAGAGAGAGCTGCACTATCAGGTACCTACTCATGTCACACACTCTATAGTATATTATACTGATAGACTTCTCCCAACTAGGTACCTACTCAAATCCCCCTTTTTTAGCACCGTACTTGAATGACCACTTGTGAGCAACAAAAGGGACAAGTTATAGCTACATGAAAAGAAAGGACTGGAAAGGAGGGCATTTTTAGCCAGCTCTTCCTTTTACTATAGGAGCAACACCTTCCTGATGTAGGAGTGCATCATGCCCAGTGGAGCATCATGACGACCCTCTGGCAGTGTATCAACCCTGTAGGGTCGGACTGATGCATTTGTGATGAGTCACTTGCCATGGATGCATGCCTGCCTAGAGACATGATGCATTAATGCTATAATAAGTGGCCCTTTAATGGTTATATAGAGGATATATGTAAAGGCATGTGGTCAATGCCTATAGATGTCAATGTCTAAACTAGATATACAGCAAGAAAGAGGCGTGAAGCATACCCAGGAATATATTCAAGCAATCTTAGGTGTATGAAGAATTTTAGGACATTAATTGCTCTCAAGTCGAACATTGGATGGAGGGGGCTGGTGATTGTAATGCATGAAGAGTACTGTTAACCATTTAAGGGCCGCTGATGCATTATTGCATGATGTCCATTGGTCGTCATGATGCATGGATGGAGCCCAGGCGAGTAACTCACAAGGGCAACATTCATAAATCATAGACAGTCTAGGTCAGACTGATGTTGTTGTTTTTTAATGTTCATCTGTTTGTCAAGCGAGAGAGCAAGAGAGAGAGAGAGAGAAAGAGAGAGAGAGAGAGAGAGAGAGAGAGAGAGAGAGAGCGAGACAGAGACAGAGACGGACGGACAGACAGACGGAGACAGACAGACAGACAGACAGACAGACAGACAGACAGACAGGGCTGAGTAGACCCATGGGGGGGGGTGACTGCCCCTTGTGATATTTGGTGCTACAATCTATAGCTCCGTGCCCCGCCCCCTCCACGAACTCTGGATCCTGGTGCTGCCATATTTGGACATTGTATTATCGGTAGAGGCCCATGGTCAGAGCCTAGAACTATAACACAATGGCTAAACGCTGATACTAGAATTTAGTGGCCAGCCGGACACTGTACAATGAAGTGGAGAAGATGCCTAGATGGGGAGGGGTGCGTCCTCGATAGAAAAATCGATTTTCCAGTGCCCTGCGGGCCACTCCCCCATGTACCCCCTCCTCCTAAATAAGGAAACGGTGTCCGGGGCCCTCGCATCGCCCCCCACACACACACACACTTCTAAAGCCACTACAATTTGATAGTGGAATGAAATACACACACCCATGCAGAGTGTCATCTGAGTCTAATTAGGCTACAGAATTAGCACCTTAGAGACATCAATAGTATCACAACCTAACAAGAGAGAAAAAAGAGAGAAAAGGAAGAGAAAAGTGTACAAATCAGATAAATAATATAAATAAGTACATAGTAGATAATAAGTAAACAAATGAATGAATGAATAAATGAATAAATTATGTAAATAAAATGAAACGAATAAATAAGGAACAAATTACAAAATAAGATAATAAAATGACTTACCACACTGTGTCTGAGTTGTCATCGCGTACATCCTCATAGGCGGCATGTACAGATTCCCTATCTACACTCGTCATACTGACTGGTTGTGTGTGGTAGTGGGTGGTAACTGGATGGGAATGTACAAATCCTCCTGCTGCTACTACAGATGGCTATATGACACTGTCTCTAACACTACAACAGAGGGTATAGAGATCCGTGCTGGCGTGTAGCTGGTCGTGCACTGAGGACGTGTGGACGCACTGTGGGCTCTGTGTTCGTGTGTGGGGAGGACTGGAGGAGGTGTGTCGGGGATGACTCATTTGGTGTTAGCTGGGGGGGGGGGTGATGGATATGGAAGTAGAGAAAGAAAGATAGTGTAAGGAGGGAAGTAGAAAGAGGGAGACAGGGGGTGGGCAGGGGGGCAGTCATAGAGAGAGAGAAACAGAGAGAAGGCGAGGGAGAGAGAGAGAGAGCATGTTTTAAACAACCATGGCGAAGCATTATTCCCGAGCACGATTTCTTCCTATCATTTTAAGAGAGGGATGGTCAGCAAAATAAGGTCTCGTCATACATGGCCTATTCATGTATTTGAGAAGATAAAACGGCAATTCCTCTTGGCCATCTATTACTAAATGAAAGGTCCCTCTCAAACCTTTGAGTGGATGTGTAGATGTGGGGTTGTGTGGGTGGGTGGGTGGGTGGGTGTGGGAGGCGGACGTCAGGCTCAATGTACAATACATATCAGTGTACAATATGACAGGACGCGCTGCACAACGCGGAAACGCCCAGTTAGCAGACACACAGACGCCACACACCGCGAGATAACGCGAGACAATGCGAGATCTCGCGAGAACTAATGGGACTGATCAATGGCTGGATTGAAGTAGCGTCTGCATGACATGACTTACGTCATGTATATAACCACACAGTTTCAGAGGGACTGGTTGTGCCAATGCCTATACATGGGTACAGAGTGACGGAAATGATGCACGTGTTTTAAATATTGACTGAGTTCCCAGCAATTTGGCTCCCTCTGTCTGTCTGTCTGTCTGTCTGTCTGTCTGTCTCTGTCTGTCTGTCTGTCTGTCTCTGTCTGTCTCTGTCTCTGTCTCTGTCTGTCTGTCTGTCTGTCTGTCTGTCTGTCTGTCTCTCTCTCTCTCTCTCTCTCTCTCTCTCTCTCTCTCTCTCTCTCTCTGTCTATGTCTCTGTCTCTGTCAAAGGTCTATAGGTAAAACAAGGTCCATTGTCTGGTGACTGATATGCCAGATATGTAGGCTATAACTTGCCGCAAGTCAACATATAACAATCTCAGCCTTTTCGAATCTGGCCATTCCCTTTGGAAATTATTAGCACATATTTTGAATAAATTACACCTATACTATAAAACCCATGATAGTTGCACCCGCATAAGCCACAACCAGAGTCTTGGTATTGCTTGTTGAAATTTTAGACTCTGGGAATTATAAGTTTATTTCATGATGAGTACGAACCTTACTATAGACTTGTATGGAAACACCCATTCCCGAGAGGGTCATGAAGAAACTGAATCTCATTCTCCAAGGATCCATTCTCCAGTGCGGTGTATCAGAATAGCCTCAAAACCCTTGTCAAAACTTAATTTTTGACCACATTTAACACCAAGGCATCATGAAATAAATACAGAAATCCACTTGATTTACTTCAAACCGTGCCAGGTGAAATACTCAGTGTGGAGTAAATCTCGTGAACCTCTGACTATAACTGTCCTGGACAAACTCTACCGTACTCAATTGGCCACTAGCTGGTCTGGAGCTGGTTCCTGCGACCCACAGTGATAAGGTGGGACCAGCATGTCCCTGGAAGAGGGTGTTAACCAGGGACAAGGTACCCATCATAGTATGTCTTATCAGTAGGTTTTATCTCAACCAGCGAAGTTCAAGATGGTGGCTCCATTAGTCCTCAAAAAGCTTTCCCCCCAACACAGAAAAAAATTAGTGTTAGTCAAATATGAGTCAACTCATCTAACTTTCTAGCAATATTTAGTCAAAACGCTGTGTCTAAACATCCCTCTTTTTCTTGGTCAAATAATGACTAACCATTAGACAAAGTGGCCAACTTGCCTTGGCTGCCTGATTTTGACTAGGATTCCTTAGTTTTTTGACTAAGTACACTACCTAATATTTTTGATTCAATTCAAATGGTGATTGTGTTAAGCTTTATGTAGGATTCACACTCCACAGATCAGAGTCTCCTCGTTTAGGAAGCATTTGAAATGCCTCACATCATATTCATTTAGAATCATTTAGAGTCAAGTTACTCTGGATTTGGTGTGTAAAGGTGACTAAGATCTCTCAGTGAAACTGAATAAGATAAGTTAGATTGTCTGAAATTCCCAGCAGATACCCTGTTTAAAATTTGTGCTCGGAGAGTGAAACTGATTCAGGTAGTCAATCGACCAAGAGAACTTAGAAGTCCTTGGCCATTTGTTAGTCATAAGTGCTAACTAAGTATAATAAGTCACTTTGACTAAGTTTTCTTAGGTACATTTTATTGTGTGCACTGACCGTTCAGTCCTGCAGATCTTATTGACTGCAGGCCCAGAGTGATTTTGGCAGGACCGGATTCCTCAAAAACCGAAATGTAGCCAAAGCCTCGAGTTTACAGCGAGACATTTGGGCCCAGCAATTCTGCAGGCCCGGCAGCAATTTTGACAGCAATGGCCTCGGTCCTGCGAGTTTTCATATTGACTGCAGTCTACCTAATAAGGTGAACAAACTCTGTCATTTGTATGGTACTCAAAGTAACCTAAGCCTGGTAGGAAATGATTCAGTATGACATTTCCCACCCTGGTGCAACTAGAGCTCATCTAGTCTCAACAGAAGTATCCCGTATGGTGAACCAGAGCACAGTGGTGCCCCCTCCAGTCAGAGGGCAGAACTAGAGTACTCCCTGACTATGGCACTACAGTGACATCATGTGAGGGATACTAGAACCACAGAAACCAACCATGCAGAACTCTGTGTTTTTCTTGAATCTCAATCCCTAATCTCTATAATTCTTTGTTATGGGGTATGATATATGATAATGACTCAAGAATACTTAATAGTCTATCATCAATGGTCTGCCGCATCTGAGTGTTGGTTTAATGGCACTAGGGGCTTATGGCTCAGGTTTGCCGATAACCAAATAGGGAATATCACCTGCGAACCTGTGTTCGGTGGCAGGTAAAAGTTGTTTTGTTGCTGATTATCAGCGGAGTTTGCGCAAATTCATGAGTTCTGCAGAGAAGTGTCTGTTGATAATGTGTGAGGGAGCTGTGGAGCTACCAATGAGTTATGTGGGATGTAGTTACTACATTACAATCAATGGTAAGTTCTTCATCAGGAGAGTTTTACCAACTGGGCAAATGATAAGCCTGATGATACCATATAACTGTCTATGTAAGAATATTTTCATTTGACGTGAAGGCCACACTATAATGAACCATGAAAATAGGCATACTGCTATTTCTAAAGGAAGGTACTGTGATTGCCCACAATCCCTTGGTCACAAATATGCTATTAATCAAAGTTTACTGACCTACCATTGCAAGAGAGGGGGCATGTTCTTTGAGGTATCTTTTCTAAGGTACTATGATCACACATAACACTCTGAAAAACATTTTCCAGTTCCATTTCTATATATTTCTACATGGTTCATTGGTTCCGCGCTGAGCGCCCTCTGGTCCGCCTACTACGCCACACCGTCCGAGACCACCTGTGGTGCCCTCTTACGAGTAGCATAGAAGACGCCCCCGAAGAGCGCCTATCCTGCTACGAGACGGTACATAGTGATAGTCTCGAATACATTCAAGCCTCGATCCATAGCAACTGCGATTCCCTACAACTGTAATCATAGATGTCATATATGATATTACACATAAACAGTTGATTCATGTGTTGTAAAATCTAACATTTTCATGATTATGCATCTGCACCATTTAACATTTAGCAAAGAATTTCAATATAACTGGAGAGTGATTCTGATTTGTACTGATGGGATAGATCTGTGATTTCTGTGTCATGATCAAAGTGTCATCTCTTATTAAGTAGATGACTGATTTTTCTACATCATTGCCAGTGTCAATTAGGCATACATATACGGAGCCCTGGAGAGCACATGCAGAAAATAATTTTTCAATGACAAAAATATTCTTGCGAATGCACAAATAATTCTTGCAGATGCACAAATATTCATGTGCATGCATGTTCAAAATAAGTCTTTTGGATCTACAAATAATTCTTGCGGGTTCACAATTAACTCTTGCATGTGCAGAAACAATTCTTGCAGATGCACAAATAATTATTTTGGATACAGGAACAATTCAACCTGGTGCAAAAAGATTCATGTCATTGAAAAAATCCTCTTATAGGCACATAAGGAATTCTTGTCTATGCTCTTGGAAAATTGTTGCGTGTGCACTGAGATTGTAAAATCCAGACTATATATCATGCTTTGCTCAAGAACCACTCCCTCCTCAAGATGAGATGCCCCTGAAACCCCAACCCTCCCTGGGGGTTCAGATGGGGGGGGGTCACCATGTCACAAATTTTTTTCGTAGCTGCCAATTTTTTTTGTGGGCGCAAGAATATTTCTTGTGGGTGAAAGAAACATGATTTGTGCACCCGCAAGAATGTTTGTGTACCTGCAAGAATTATTTGTGCACCTGCAAGAATTAGTTATCTGATTCTGTTATTATGATTGACAAAACTATCTTCAGACAGTTAGTTGTGAGGCCAGCTACAAGCTGTGTGAAAAGGCGGTTTGATGTACAGATGTACTAATAGAACAATAAGGCCACACTGTGAAATAGCACAGGTCTGGATTGAGCGGCTCTGAACATATTCTGCAAACTGCAAGTTGATTGAGGGTGTTATAAGTCATAAGGTTTTTCAATATTATATCCTATTTTGTATCATCTTTATTTGAATAAAGCTGTTGTATTCTCTTAAACCACTGTCTCTCAGCTAAATAACTGATATCAATGCAGTTGACCTCTATCAACAGGTCCAATAATTTAGCATCAGTGAATGGCATGATTTGGGCGTCATGCTATCTGAGTTAGGTTGATCAAAACGTCCATTCTATGTACAAATGGAACCAGGCGGCATAAAAATTAAGGTTAAAGTAGTTCTGCTATTCAGGAGCGTGTTGCTCCTATGGTAAAAAGAGCTGTCAGTAGGTACCCTCTTTTCAAATGAAGTCACGCTCTGCTTCACCATTCAACTTGCACTCACCACATTAGTCTAAAAAGTCACCTGCCTTGTTCAAAACAGAGAGAGAGCTGCACTATCAGGTACCTACTCATGTCACACACTCTATAGTATATTATACTGACTGACTTCTCCCAACTAGGTATCTACTCAAATCCCCCTTTTTTAGCACCATACTTGAATGACCACTTGTGAGCAACAAAAGGGACAAGTTATAGCTACACGAAAAGAAATGACTGGAAATGAGGGCATTTTAGCGAACTCTTCCTTTTACTATAGGAGCAACACCCTCCAGACTGTCGAAATGTGCAAGCACTCGCACCAGAGAGTACTTGGTACTGCGGAGCTGGAACTACATGTTATTCACACCAGGGGTCTCACCCAGTACCTGCTGTGTGTGGTGCCAGCAAGGCACACATCAAACTGCCATTGAGCAGAGCACACCAACACTGGAGGGTGTTGCTCCTATAGTAAAAGGAAGAGCTGGCTAAAAATGCCCTCTTTTCCAGTCCTTTCTTTCCATGTAGCTATGACTTGTCCCTTTTGTTGCTCACAAGTGGTCATTCAAGTATGGTGCTAAAAAAGAGGGATTTGAGTAGGTACCTAGTTGGGAGAAGTCAGTCAGTATAATAAACTATAGAGCGTGTGACATGAGTAGGTACCTGGTAGTGCAGCTCTCTCTATTTAAAACAAGGCAGGTGACTTTTCAGACTAATGTGGTGAGTGCAAGTACTTAGGTGAAGTAGTGCACTACTTGTTTAGAAAAGAGGGCACATACACACAGCTCTTTTTACAATAGGAGCAACACCCTCCTGGACTTACTCCAAAGATACCTTTTTTTAACAATGGGGAAGCCAAGATGTAAACGTGGGTGTGCTATACCTGTAGAGAAACCCACTATCCTCCTACTTGGAAAAAAATGTACTTAAATTGATAAAAAATACATTGAAGTCCAAGTCTAAAAAGCAGAACAATAAATCTGCAAGTCTCTTCTCAGGCTGTGGACACTTTTCCCAAAATGATTGATGAAACAGCCACTGCGACTATGAAAGAGGGCGATAAAGACTTCCTGAGTGTGTTAACTTGGACTCCCCAGCCAAAGAAGACAATGGGTTAAAGGAAAACACAGCTGAGGTGAGGTCTGGCTTATAAGATGTTAATGTGATTTATAATATTATGCAGGGGTTTACAGTATTTTGTAAATTCAATTTTTTATGACACCCTGGTAACATCTTAGCATGATGCAGAGAGATATGTGGCATCTCTCGAGAATATGAGGCAGCGTCTTTCCATCTATGTTTTTATTGTCACCAAGGTAATTATTACAGTAATGATGGCTTATCTTTTTCAAGTTTTTTTTTGTTCTTGCTAAAACTATAGGTACATCCTTAGAATATTATTTTATGTGACACTAAACCACTCAATAGATTTCTGGAAGGATGTCAATATGCATAAGAGAACAAACCCCTATCTTCTAACATTTTAACACCTAAGAACATATTAGCTCAGTAAAACTGTCACATTGAACCACTGATAAAGTTCCTGGACAGATAAAAGTAAGATAAAAACATGCATTTCTTTTATATAATAAGGCCATTACAACCTTTTGGATGTTTCTCCTATGGGAGGACCATATTAATTTCTGACTTGCAGTATAGGTCTGCTGTTGGTGTTTAGATTTCAGAATCAATGTAATAAACACAAACTGTCACAACAGTCAAGTATTTCACCTCTGCAGCTTAATTCAAAACATCCTGGGATCGCAACCCCAGCAATCTTAGTGTAGGCACATATCATAAGACCTGGCCGGTCTACCCTATCTAATGCAGTGGTTGCAGGCCTCTCAGGAATGTCAAGTCCTGGGATCACTTCACTATTCCTTTTCCAGCACTAAAATCACTGCGATCTTAGTAAAAGAATTGCATAGTGGTTTCACCTGAGTACAAGAGCACTTATAGTGAACACTCCTGATCGAGAGAGTGAATAGCCTGCTGCATACATATAGAGGGGAGGGAGGACGTTTGCTGAGTGTTCTTGAGGGCTCTTTCACTGTTAATTTTAAGACTAAACACATAGAGACTGGATGTGTTTAAACTCAAACACCTAAACACTATGGTGTGTAAGTGTTTAAGTGTGTGAAAAGTAGGTGTGTAGTTTTCAGGATAAGTGTTTAGAATCTGATGGTGTTTAGCTGTAAGTGTTTGAATATCATATATGTGTTGGAATCACACACCATTTAGATAGTGTGGTATGTATAAACACACACCTTGTTTGCAGTGTAGGGCTACTCATGCGTTAAGTGCACTGTAAGGTACTTCTTCCCTCCTCTCTCTTTGTCATGGGGGGAGGGCACAATGCTTCTAATAGGCAAGCATAAATCATACATTCATGGGAACAACTCCTGAATACTGTACAGGGGTCAACTGCACCCTGTGCTCTTTTGTTAGCCCATATGGGGACGGGGAACGATGGTATAAACACTGTTGTGAAGAAGCTATTCCTTTATTTTGGGACTCTTACCCCTGTGCCCAGTCAGTACTTCTTGGAATAGTATAGGAGGGCTGAGGCTAAGATCAATGCGATCTTAGTGCTGGCTAGGAAATGTGAACACAGTCTAATCTTAAGATCACTTAATAGTATAAGGTAGAATAATTCCTGCGGCGCCTACCATGAAAAGTAGGTGTGTAGTTTTCAGGATAAGTGTTTAGAATCTGATGGTGTTTAGCTGTAAGTGTTTGAATATCATATATGTGTTGGAATCACACACCATTTAGATAGTGTGGTATGTATAAACACACACCTTGTTTGCAGTGTAGGGCTACTCATGCGTTAAGTGCACTGTAAGGTTATTCCTCCCTCCTCTCTCTTTGTCATGGGGGGAGGGCACAATGATTCTAATAGGCAAGCATAAATCATACATTCATGGGAACAATTCTTGAATACTGTACGGGGGTCAACTGCACCCTGTGCTCTTTTGTTAGCCCATATGGGGACGGGGAACGATGGTATAAACACTGTTGTGAAGAAGAGTGGTTCCACAGCTATTCCTTTATTTTGGGACTCTTACCCCTGTGCCCAGTCAGTACTTCTTGGAATAGTGTAGAAGGGGTGAGGCTAAGATCGATGCGATCTTAGTGCTGACTAGGAAATGTGAACACAGTCTAATCTTAAGATCACTTAATAGAATAAGGTAGAATAATTCCTAAGATCGCTGAGGTTGAGATCCCAGGATCTTTTGAATTAACCTCCTGAGCTTTTGGTTTAATTGGTAACAACCTGAACCTTAACGCATGAGTAGCCCTACAGAGGACGATCACTGTCTACTTTATTAAACTATTAGCACAATGTGCACATTCTTGGGTACACTGAGTTTTCAAATGTTTTAGATATATACATACATGCATCATAGTAAATCTTCTACCCCTCAGTGCAAGGGATAGCGGTTATACATCTTCTTTAATAGTGTCTGTCAAAAACTGTGTTCATTCACCAGCTGTTCACATCTAGGGATATGCTGTATCATTGCTCCAATCATTTGAAATGTTGCATTCTATTGTTGTTTTGAATTGAAATAGTACAAATGTGTATGTAACCAGTGTGCCAATTATCTGAAAGAGAGTATAAATCTATCCTGATTGATTTGGAATGAAGAAAGTGGATGATATAGCTTGAAATAAAGGTAACACATGATCTCAATACGTCATTAGAACAGAGGCTTAAGATTTTTATGTTATTGTGTTTGAGAAATGAAAATATGTAAGTTAATTAACTGTCAAGGTCTGACAACCAGAAATGCACAATATGTAGTGGATATATGACCATTATTGATGCACACGTCGATTTTAGCCCTAGCTACGATCCACGAGACGTTAGGGGCTAAAATCAACAATCAATAATGGTCACATATGTGACCCATCCTTACAAAATGGTACGGAAGTCGCACATACAAAATGTTTGGTTATTGGCATATTCATTTACAGCGCATCAAGAGCTTTCATTTGGTATATAACGCTTGTCTATATGAACCAGGTGATCCTCTAAGGATCTTCCGTCGGTAAATTTAGTCGGATGAATTAAAAATCGATTTAACTGAGATAATTGACATTTTAAACATATAATAATTATGAATCCTATATAATTCCCATGTAATTCTATATAACCAAGAAAACTAAAGCTATGTCTTCTAGGCATTTGGGGCTTAAATTCAGTTTAGTAGGCAAGGATTCTGAAAGATATCTACCCATAGGTTAGAAAAATGCTAAAATATCAATTTTAAAAAATATGATATTTTTGACACTATACCACTTGAGAAGCCTATATCTAGGCTACTAAATGTGCGACTTTAGTACCACTTCGTTAGGATGGGTCACATATGCTCTTTATATTATGGTTTCCACCATGGTTTCCATGTGTCATTTGGTCTATAGAGTGTGAAAATGGAGGCATTTCTTGGCAGAATGCCAGGCTTGGCATTTGCAGTCACCTCGCTGTCATTGTATGTTTCGTTCTAGTGTCAACATCATTCTTTATAGTCGTGGTTAGATGCACTCCTTTTAGCTACAAATACGAATGCAAATCAGTGCAGAATGTCGTTATCCATGATATAAATTACAATAAATGAATTGCTCTAGCATTAGATATAACATAACTTACAGTCATCAAGGCACCAGAATCCAGTAGAAAAAGTCCACCAGCTGTAATACCAACACGAGGTCCATTCAACCGGGAAATGAAGAGGATTAGCTGAAAAGAGATCGTAGTGGAAAGGGCAGAAGTAAATGTACCACTCATGCACTCTCCCTTGAGAGGGCGTTTGGAGCGGTGCGCCCATCACCGGTAGTCACTAGAGGTCCTCACGACCCCTGGTCGCTGCGGGGTGGTGGCAGCACTGTTCGAAACGCCCTCTCAAGGGAGACCCTCACACAATATGACGATCTACGAGCCCCTACATATTCTATACAGATGTCTGTAGATATAATTCCATATCAATAGAGCTTGAAAAGAAAGATAGTGGACATTGATACCTTGCTTTCACTGTCTGTATTGTTGGTGTTTATTTTATGAACTAAGTCCTGACAGGAATACATCTGGAAGATAATTCTGGCAATTATAATGGCAGATATAACATTTGCATACAACAGTGTGCAGTCATGTGACCTGAATTAATTGCTTTTTCTCCAAGTCATTTGCTAAGGGAGCTGAGTACAACAGCCTACGGATGATGAAATTGACATGGGAGTATATGGGCATTCTATAATTTCATCACAATTCTCGAAGTGATTATAATTAGCTGAGAACAATTCTGACATATATAAGTAACATATTTTGTATTAGTATGAAGGCATCAAACAGAGAGACATATGTTTTCAATGAGAGCTAGTATTATTGTTTTTTTTCTACTTTTTTTAGTAGTCAGATAATGAAACTTCACAATTAAATTGGCACTTCACTTACTTTGTTATGGACGATCGGTGGTAGTACTATACATATCATCAAAATAGTTGCCGCCACACAGAATTCCACCAAACATACTATAAAAATGTCTGATGGTTTTGTGGTGGAAATATAGATGAATATGCATAACATAATCATGGTAAAGAGAATGACAAGACCAATGGAGGGACTGTAACATGCATTAAATTCATTCATGCAATCAACACAGAGCTCAAAATCGCTCCTCATTTTCTGTATAACATGCGCAGGTACTGGATCGTTTTTGCAGGTATTCTCCTTCACTTTTTCATTATAACCATCTAGAATTTTACTCAGCAGATAGGTCCAAAATACTAAATCACAATTGTAGAGGCCTCCTGCTGCACAGGCATAAAATATAAAGATGCCACGCATGGTACCCTTTACCCTTTGAAACACTGAACCAAAGTGGTGTATTTTGTCTGTAACAAAGCCATCCTCCAGGAACTCTTTGTATACAAAGTAAGCAAAAATACCTGATCCGAACATAACAGCAGTGAAATAACTTATTTTCAATATCATAACCAGGCTGTTTAAGTTTGTTTTTATGGTCAGTTTGACATACGCTCTTTCAAAGGCAGATGTACAACATTCTTTGTGCTGCTCCGTTTTTATCCATACAATTATTATCACAACTAAAAATAGACAGACAGACGTCTCTAATGCTTTGAACAGTGTGAATCCTGGACAATGGAATTTCAATGAAAACCCAACCAAGTCGACAAGATGAGCAGTAAACAAAGTGAATGTGATACAAATCCACAGGCCATGATATAGCTTCAAGACAAAGTCCAACTTCCCTGTGTATGTATTAGGAGTATATATGCCAGTTATGAGATACAATTTTGACATTTTCCCCACTGCTGTCTGGATACATCCTTCAATCATAAAATTCTTAACTGGTGTCAGTTCATCAGCCATCTCCACTTAATCAGTTGTTTCTATGAAAATATAGAAGAAAGGAGATTGATACCATTGAATGCTATTAAAAAGATGTTTTGTCTGAATCAAAGAAAAAAAAAGGACATGTATTATGACCAAAATGATAAACCCAATAATTTCAGACAAATTGTTCTAGGTAGTTTGATACTTTCAAATGGGATAAAGATGGGAAACATAACTGACTATGAATAACTAGCCTAAACAACACCGAAAAATGGCTTGAGTTAGACAAAATTACATTAAAGTATGCTAGTCACTTCTGCTCGCCTGGGAGCTAATATGATGTAAGACCTGGAATATTCCATTTAAAGTGTCAGCTTGGCCCATAGATTTCCTCACATGCACATAGTTCATATGAGAATGCAGGTCTAGGGATACAAATCTCTGTCAGTGTATACCCAGTTAAAGAGTTGGGGTTTTCTAAACTCTTTCAAGTACCAACGATTTGGTTTTACAAAAGATGACTATTTGATAATGTGTTCATACCTGAATGTAGTAAGTAATGCTGTTCCTACCTTGTCTGCTACATGAGAGAACTTTTCAGCGACAGCTACAGCACCACAGCTGTCTCAACCTCAAGCTATCTAATACGTCAATAATTCTCTTTACCCATGTTTGTGTTGGGTTAATAAGTCAGCAATTGGCCCCACCATGCATTGATTATCTCTACATGGCCTGCCAGTGTTGTTTGTCATGCCAGCCCATTGCTACCTGTTTCACAAATTCATGTTTGACAAGCATTTTAGCATAGCAAACTGTGTAAGGGTCCTTTTATTAGAGTGCTTATGAATATTGCACAAATTGCATAAGTGTGTAGTGAGTAATAGATGTTTAACTCCATTTCGACAGCTAAGGTCATATTCATGGCGAGAACTACATTACACAATTTCACAAAGGAATGTGTCAGTGCCCGCGCATATGTGCACCACACACATCCTGAGAGGATAGGAATGAGGAGAAATAGACCCTTTTAAGTGGGCTAGTGAGGCCCAGCATAAGTGTGTAAGACCAATGCTTGATAAACAGCTTTTATAAGGAGGTTAATGATAGATATAATTTTATATTATATTTATTTTTAATTAAGTATAGTTGATGTTTTTAGTTGGTATTTGTCTATTTCTGACTAGGCAAGTCCTGTCTGTTCAAGTGTTAGGATCAATGAGGCATTAGGGTAGAGTGACTTTAAATTGTCCATATATACCTTGAGTCAGCCACTTCACATGTATAGAGTGCCAAATTTAGATTATACTTGTAAATGACTACCTCAGAGGATTTTAAGTAATTCACATTGAAAAAGATGGGAAGATACATTACCTGCTATCCTATGACTCTTGGTTATTTTTGGTTTATCACCTTCAAGAGGCTATCAATGTCAATATGTTTGGGATTATATCCATGAAATAATGATTGGCTTTTAATGATATGCATGCCACTTATAAGTATTGAAATGCAGCTAGTATATCAAAAAAACTCAGATTAATGTCCTAGTAGTCAAGGACCTGTGTTAACCTTGCCTTAACCTTTACTAAATATTATATATTGATAACATTCACACCCTGTCTCACAAATTTATGTTTGACAAGCATTTTAGCAGAGCAAACCTAAGGGTCCTTTTATTGAAGCAGTTGGTGCTATTATTGTTACCTTCTCATATTACATATATACATAATAAGTCACCCTCTCATATACAGGTGCTGGAGAACAGAGTTGTCCCAACAAGACTCCTCAGGGGTAATGTTAAAATAAGAATTAAGGTAAACCGACCTAGAATTGAAATTATATAGAACAAGTCCATTATATAGAGGTAGCATTATCTGGGACAATTTAATGGTACATGTACAGACTGCAGACAATATTCTAATGTTCAAGAAACACTTGTGTGAAATAATAGTATGAACAGGGCGTTAAAGACTGGAGACTACAGTTATGTGTGAATTATAATATGGATAGGACAAAACTTCATTATCTGACTGTTCATATAAACCACTTTGTCAAACACTGAATGTAAACAGTATTGTACAATTTCTGCCATCATTGAATGTATTCTCTTTAAATCGACAGTTATAAAAGCTTCAGTACATTAAGATATTGTTGGCCAATAAACTTGTTTCAAACTCAACTCAAACTCAACTCTCTATGACTTCAGACTCCATACTGGTCTTCTGCTAGATATATAAGTCCAACATGCCAACACTGCATGCCCAAGTTATTTTCTCTACATTCACTATTTCAAGACACCAGCACAGCATGAGTTAGGCCTTCTTCTTCCATCTGCGGCTACTTCTGAGTGTTTGGTTATAGGCCCTAGGTGCTTATGCCTCAGGTTTGTCCATAACAAAATATGAATCAACAACATACGACTTGTCTCAGGTGACAGGAAAAAGTCAATTTGTTGCTGACAATCAGCAGAGTTTGGCATCTTGTGCTAATTCATGCAGAAGAAATGAACGCTGTGCAGGATTCGGGTTCAGGGAGAGTTCTGCCAAGAGGTGTTTGTTGATAATGTGTGAAGGTGCTGATATGTTACTGATGTCATACACAGGATATACCTACTACATCACACTGAATGGTTAGTTTACTCGTTACTTATTCAATGTTTCAGAACGTGTTGCTTCCTGCATGTTCTGTGCCAGATCTGTTGTAGGTCATTTTGGCACCTACAGCAAGAAATGGAAGGTGGGTGGTGGCTGATCTCATTGATGTATTCTCCTACAATTGATTTTAACCTTGTAGCGGCCACTGATGCAGGAGTGAATCATGCCCAATGGCCATCATGATCCACCAATGAAGTGCTGGTGATACTGCTTGCTAGCGCCTCATTGATGCACCATGCGGGTCCCCCTGGAGTTCATTAACCCCATAGGGTCAGCAAGATGTATGAATGTAGCCCTGAGCTACGTACATATGTGACATGTACTGGGAATAGGGACCTTAAAGCACCCTGCACTAAGGGCCTTTTTTGCAGATCATGTCACATATATACAATCACATGCATAAATGTAATTAAAGTTACCCAGGGTTTTCATGATAAATTTCAGATGGTAATCAAAACATCTTTAACCCTCAAATCACAAATTTAAGGTTGTTCAGAGATGTTTGGATGGCAGCATTACTTTTTACTTAATTAGTTGGACTACATGAATGGATTTGGAAACCAAAATGGTGAATTCTGGTTTGGGAATGACCAGCTGCATCAGCTGACCAAGAATGGTGAGTACAAGCTGCCGGTAGAGACTGTTACAGGGTTCAATGGATGCACTCCACCGAGTAGGAAACAATGTAAAACAACAGATATTACAGAAGCAACTCATGTAGTAAACTCAAAAAAAGGATAAATTTACGAAAAACCACCAAGGCCACTCTTGCTTGGTATATGAAGTCTCAATCAACAATTGGATGAAGAGATACATACTTATTCTTAACAACCCCTGTTTGAATTTAACCAAAAGTATAAAAGATAGAATAAACTAGAAGCATGTCACATTAACTGTTAAAGGGGGCAGCAATAGGTGGCTGACAATTATAGCTTTATACTGACTATAATGGAAACCCCTAATGTATATATTCTGTAGATGCAAAATAAAGAGTATAGATAGATCTCCCCAAAGAAGTGCTCTGTTTTCAGCTGAATCTTTCTCAATTTTCAACATCCGTGTATATGTTTGACAGGAGATTCCCTTGGTGATCATAATGGTTTGATGTTCAGCACAAGTGATCGTGACAACGATAGTGGTTCAGGGACTTGCACATCTTGGTATACTATAAGGGTCGCTGGCGGTATGGAAATTGTCATAGTGCAAACCTGAATGGAGCTTATGGCTTGACAAGCTATAGTAAGGGTGTCAATTGGACATGGAAAGGGTTTTACTATAATTTATCTGTAGTAAGAATGATGGTAAAAAAAGTAAACTGTTTGTCTCACAATTGTCACATAACAGACTTGAACCCATGAGTTTGATTAGGTTACTTTTGTATGCTGAATTTGACAATCAGTAAGCCTTTAAGGAGTGCTACTGAGAACAGTGAACAGGAAATTTATAAAGTGGAGTTTTATTACACTAACACGAGTAAATATGGTATATGAAAAACAGGTAACTAAACTTATGAGATACCGGTTTGTATCTAAGAGTTGAATATGTAAATGAGGTGAATATTTAAATCCATACACTCGGCGAGACCCTCAGTCAGACCCACTACTCGTGAACCTTTGTCTATTTATCACGTACAATATGCTTATTTCCTGGGGTCAGAGCATGGTCCTGCATGTACGCATTACATCATAAAAGTATGTAACACATGTAATGCCATCTTCAATTAACTGGACACCTTAAGACTCACTTATTCCTTAAAGTAGTAATTCCAGTACTACAACAGGTCTGAAGCATGCGGCACTGACAGAAACCCCTTGGCTAAAGCTATTTGGAATTTTGTCAATTGAATAATTCAGCCCAAATCTTTTAAATGCCATCATCACTGCATACCTGCAGCCGACGGCTGCCATCACTGTGTGTGACGTCATGTCTAGGCCATGAAGCCATCAACTGATAAAATTCCTCATACACTGAAAACATGGAAGATCCGAAACTAGTCAGCGCTGACCACTTTAGGTCCTCAAGTTGACGATACCTAAAACTACAACTTTAGGTAGTCAAATTGACGACTATAGGTCCTCATCCTGACGACCTGAGTCATCAGGATGACAAAAATGACATTATAGAGTCGTCATATTGATGACTCAGGTCATCAGGATGATGACTCAGGGCATCAGGATGATGACCTAAAGTCATCATTTTGACTACCTAAAGTTGTAGTTTTAGGTATCATCAACTTGAGGACCTAAAGTGGTCACCGCTGACTAGTTTAGGATCTTCCATGTTATCAGTGTAGCTTCAACCAAGGAGATTTTGTAAGTGGTGCACACTTTAGGCCTGTTAAAAAGTGTCCATAGAGGCACAGCAGATACTCTAGCTGAATGTTAACACAAAAGTCATTGAACAGTACAAACACTGACTGTTTCATGGAGTGAGCCTTTTGCGGAAAAACACCGTGGCCACTCACGCTAATTACTTATGTCCAAAATTATCGAAAGTCATGGTGATAAGGGATATATGTAATGACGCTAGGCCTACAAGTGAAAATTTCACCAAAAAATAATACACAAAGCACCCAGGCTAGGTTTAATACTATACTTTCATTTTCTTGATTGTGATGCATTATTAGACCCAATAAAACACTTAAAAAACACTTTAGACTATCCTTATACACCTTGTTACAGTACAATCTAGGTTATTCCTTCAGTGATTGGAGTATACCTATCAAAATTAATAACTTTGCATAATGATTCTGAATGATTTGTTATTGGTGGGAAGAAAATCTTTTATAAAATGGGAAACATTTCCCCCAAAAAACCTTCCACAATCTTTTTCAACTGCTTAAGAACAATTTTATCTCTACAGACTTCTTATCTAAACCTTAATAAATGTTCACAGAAATAGTTAACATGTTATATAATACCAAGGGTATAAAGTGCACCCCTTATCTAAGACACAATTGTGTGTGCTAAGGTGAAAGTAATAGAATTAATAAGGCTTGTGTTCAGGCAATGTTATTCAATTTTAAACATTTATATACATGAGAAACAAGTATCATTTTTTTTTTAAATGGCATAAGGCCCAAGGTGAAAAATTAGAGTACCGGTATGACTAAAAAATTAGGTTAGGTTGCATCACTTGAAAAAAATCTGTTTATTCCTAGGTCTTACATGCCCTCTGTCTGTAAGTCTTGCTATCAGTCGGGTGAGTTATTGCTTATCCTACACTATATAATGATATTTCAAAAGTATAGAGAAAATTGATCTGATTAGCGAAAAATTTGCCCAACCGATGGCGGTGGAAGCACGGCTTAAGGCAACAACAAAGACTCTACCTCTCCATTTTTAACTGATTGATGTATAATTCCTTTCTAGCTATCCTGGATGTGCATCAGCCAAGGTCATGTTTTTGTACATATCCAGCTCTAAATGTTCACAAACTGTCATACTTGTATTTGTATAAATAATTGTTGTCAGGAAGATTAATCAAACCTTGTAAAACTGACACTGATCCATTATTTATGGAGCTATGAAATAAGTTCATATTTCATGACACAGGACGTAGCGTTTCAGTATTGGTGATACTAATGGTGACTTCACCACCGAAGGTTGAAGAGACACTAGATTATCCCGCACACAGTGGCGGCAGTGCCACTGCAGGGACTGGGGCTGACTCACAAACTTCTGCATTTTCTGAATGCTACACTGCAAAAATGGTGTTTAGATCCTAAACACAATTCTAAACATATTCTTGCAACGTTTTTGTAATCACATTAATTTCCTAAACATGTTTAGCCAAACAATGTGCTTAGCTCAAGTGTTTAGAAATCTAGGTGTTTAGGTTCAAAATTTGTGTTTAGATATCAATGGAATTTTGCGTTTAGGTGTTTATGAATTTTTGTGTTTAGATGTCTAAGTGATTTGGTGGGAAGTAAGGGTTTGCAGACATTGTATCCATTAAAAAAATAAAGGAATATCTTTTGTTTGTTTTCTCATTTACTGGAGGACATCAGCAGGTATTTACACTGCAAAGTCTCCAAAGATGTTAGCCTCAGCTATATACACATATAATTATGTACACACTGCATTAGAATAGGAGACTTGAGAAAGTACAACAGGTTGGCAGGAAGGAGATTGCTTTATGTTTTACAAAATAACATGACATAGGTGTAAGTCATGGAGCTTGTTGATTATTTTATGGTAATGATGGTGGTGTAAGTTGAATTTAGTTAATTTTCTATTGTTGTGTCTATTTTCATAGCATTTAAGGAAATGACACTATGATAAACAAGGAGTTTGGGGATATTTGTCACAACAATTGATTATAACTGTGTCCATTCAGAGGTAGTGCTGCTACCTGGTGTGGATTTGACATCTAACTATCTAAACATATTGATGTTTAAATCTAAACACCTAATATTCAACTGTTTAAACTCTAAACATCTAAACATGTTTAGCAAAAATGTTTATCTATTTAGAATAAAAGTGTTATTTTCCTAAATGTGTAGTCGATGATACACCTAACTGACGTATATGTTTAGGTTTTAAACATGTTTAGACCTAAACATGTTTAAAATCTAAACACCATTTTTGCAGTGTACGTAAAACACATTGCCACCATCCACTGCTTATTTCATCTTCATCTTGGTATTCGTCCAGAGGTTCATTACATCTAGGTCCATCATTTGGGTAGATGTTCAAAGACACATCACTGAATTCCTATAGGTCATCCAGCTGATGAGTCAAATGCTCAGGGAACGTCAATTTTCTACTTCGGCACCTTATCCTCAAAGGTTGTTCAGCCTCCACTAACTGGTCCCAGAGAGCATTTGGTTGAAGATCCCATGCACCATCCTCTATATCCCCAACCTGTTCGCATTTTTTCATGGCTGTCTCCATATTTGTGAGGCATGCATACTAGTCTGCAGCAAAATCAGAGGGGTTTCATAAGATTCGTGTTTGAAATCCCACCACTACAGACAATGGAGACTCCTCTTATCATTTTCCCTGATGTTTTTACCAACGACATTAGGGTATGTTCCATGCTCAAGTAAGAGCTGTACTATTTGGTCCTCTTCATAATTCTCTCTCAAGGCAATAAATAGAGGAATGTGCTCAGAAATACCATCATGATCATTGGGATCTGCTCCATGTTTCAGCAACAGCTCAGTGAGTTCAGGAGGGCAATCATACTCGTATGGATACACTCTCCTTTTTGCCGTTATCAATATATTTTCTGAAGCACTAGGAGTGTAACAAATACCACCAGCATCAAGAAGACTCCGGACCCCATCTGTCCATTTCTTTTTTACAGCCTCACCTATTGCTGTCCAGGCCTCTAAAGCTGGATGACGAGACGAATCTAATTTAATACCCTAATCTGATTTGTGATTTTTAGGTGTCACTAGTGTCTCGTTCATATCCCATCCACTACTGAGAATGCTCTGTAGGTGGTCCTGTCTGCAATTATGTATTATTGCATGGACTATGTCAGACCTCCGCTCATGTTCTGAGTCAGAGTGTTTCCCAGGGTTGTTAGCCGAGTCAGGTTGATTTGGTGAATTGTTAAATGGGACCAAATTCCAGATTCAGCCATTTTGATAGCTTATGATGAGCTATCCTAAATCTGCTGACTCTCATTTTTTAACAAAAGATGATATATCTGGAGAGGCATTAACCTGTAATTGGAGGTGGTAAGATTTCTGTGACTGAGAAGAAACTCTTTTTGGAATCAGTCGATTGAGAATCTACAAGAAATACGAAAGCGATACTACAAGGATATCAGGGCCATCGCATTAAGGGAGCTTAGTTTTTAAGGTAAAAAAAAGGACGGAATGATACATGGCCCTTTTTCATAAGATATAGCCCACGAGCCCAGATGTAGCTGAGTGCTAATTTTGTACAGTAAATCTAGCAATGCTTCTTGGATTATAATATATCTTAAGACACCAAATCACTGTGATATATCTTGGTTGCCTATCTTTGAAGAACAGCATTAGAAGTTTTAATTAGTTTTGATATTGATCATCAGGTAGCAGCATCATACAAAGAAGTATCTAGGCCAGTTTAGACAAAAATAAAATTAGTCTACAACATGTCCTCTTAGTAATCTGGACAACACAGATTTTAAGCAAAATGATTTGTGATACCTATACATGTAGCAATCCCAAAAGCATTGTTTACTTCAGTGCAGTTCAGTCAAGGGCTCTAATATCCCACTCACCTACCTCACTCCTGGGTTGACCTGGTGATATGTTTACTCGGACAGTCTTCCTACACAGCCTAGATGCCCAGCATAAAAGGCTGGGTGGGGGGGGGGTACTTGACGTGTTTGCTACAGGTGTATGGCTGCGGCTCGTACAACCCTTATCTATCATGACAGGGGTAATTTTTTTTGAATTTCTTAAAGCTGGTATAAAATCTTGTATAGCCTTTTCTGGTATGTATTTCATACAATTGTATACCCCTCCCTATCTAATAGGGTACAACTTATTCTGGTAATAGCATACTAAACGTGCATACTTATATTGCATTGCTAAATCACTCAACTGAATCGCTCGAAAGTTAGCAATAGCCTATTTAACACAATTAGCGCCTAGTAGTCAAAAAGCACACCCTCTTTCTGGTTATATTTTAGACTAGAAATCACCCAGATCATCATAACTTAACTACCAGAGATGTATTTTCAAAGTACACTTTGTGGTAATTACGTCAAACATTGTGTTATAATAGAATACATATTTATTTTATTTCTGTTAAAGTCATAGCGTTCTCGATACAAATAAGGACTGGTAATTGCACACTCAAATACTTGCTAAAAATAGATAAACTTACAATATAAATACATGGGTATTACCAAAGACTACCCACTTTATGATAAACCTATGGGAGGACCATACTCGTTAGGATTATAACCACTCCAAACCTCATAGGGTCATTAATGTTTTCGCTCTTACATATATCTAAAGGCAATGTGACAAACAGAAGTTCACAGTCAGTAAAGTATTGTCATCATAATGTCAGGTCCAGGCTCTATCAAGCACATCCTACATTGTTACTCATGACAGGAAAATAACTTGGTATTTAATAAGTAGATCTGTACAAGGTTTTCAGAGGTTTATACATGCATTTATTTCATGCAATGATTCATTTAACTTTGATGTAAATTATCAAATAGTCAGAGTAGTGGCTAACTTCATTCACATTGGTAAATATGTTGTACTGTTATTCGCATCAATTGAAATGTTACATTCTGTGGTAGTTTTGAATTGAAATAGCACAAAAGTGTATGTGACTAGAGTGCCAATGATCTGAAAAATAAGTACAGGTATATGTCAGTTCAAAATTTGTTGCAGGTTATTTTTTTTTCAAAATAAAGCACAGTAAGATTGAAATCAGCTAATAGGGCTAGTACGTGGCACCTTGGTCACATGTACCACTTGACATAAGTACTTTCGATTTTAAAAGTGCCAGGCAAGTCACTCTCAAAATGCACTAGAATGCTTTAAGTATTTTTTTCGAAACATTCTTTTCAAAGATACTGTTTACATACCTACATGTAAATTCTAGCAATGTAAAAGGCAAAGTTTTGAGAATAAATCAGTTGCTCAGACATCATTATGATATAAAACACTTCTTACAGTCATCAAAGCACCTGAATCCAGTAGAAAAAGTCCACCTGCTGTAATACCAACACGAGGTCCATTCAACCGGGAAATGAAGAGAAGAAGCTGCCAAGAGCACACAGGGAGATAAAGATGAGGCAGTAAGTCATTTGTTTCATGCGACAGATGAACAGCAGATTGATGGAAGAAATCATTCACAAAACTGCTCATCTAGAATATGAGGTTCCAAACAGCTAAATATATATCATTTGTATTGAAATCACACACTTATGACCAGCTTAGATTATCACCTACAACCTAAAATGAACGATACCTATCCAAGTTTATTTGTTTTCTTTTTTATCAATTCTTAGATGATTACTAGTGAATAAAATTGGTACAGGTAGGTAGACCATTTGGAAGGGCATATTCAAAACTTTTCCAAAAATACAGGTATGAAATATTTGCTAGATAATTTTCTAAGATAAATAATTAGATTGTAGTTGCTGATTAAAAAGCAATGCGAAAGGAAAAGGATACCGATAGCTTGCAGTCATCATCTGTATTGTTGATGTTCATCTGGTGAACTATGTCTTGGCATGAATACATCTGGAAGGTAATTGGATCCCTAATTGTAAGGGCCTCTGATACATCAGTGTATCTTGGCACTATTTTGGCAGGATGCATCAATATAAAGGTTGTGAATCTGCTCAGCCACACTTCATTGGTGCATCTTGCGATCCCATCAGGAGGCCATTTCTCAATGTACTACGACTGCACACAGCCACTACGATTTAAAAATGCCAGGAATAAGCCAGGCTATCGTAGGAACTGCCCTACGACTGCTCACTACGATTAGCAGCTATGCAGTAATAACATAAGGTTTAGCAGGGCAGTCGTACTGGTGCAGACATTAGGGACTACTAGTTCGTGGTGCTGTTAAGGCCAAATTATTAGGTTCTCACTACGATTTTAAGGACAGCAGTCGTAGTGTGTTAAGAAATGGCCTCCAGGAGTATCTGTACCCTTTAGATATGTAAGAATACAACCATGGCAACTTTCTTATTATGAAAACTATAGAAAAATTGATGTCACTACTATTGTTTAGTATGTGTATATTGCAATATTACTTTTCACTTACTTTGTTATGAATGACAAGGGGTATAACTGTGTATAAAATCAAGACAGGCATGACTGCAGGCAGCTCAATCAAACATATAATCTGAATGTCTGGTGATGCCGTGGTGGAAATGTAGATGAACATACAGAACATAGTCATTGTAAACAGTAAAACTATACCGATTGATGGACCATAACTTGCACTGAACTCATTCACACAGTTAACACAGAGCTCAAAGTCACTTCCCATTTCCTGTATAACATCTGCGGATACTGGATCACTGGAGATTTTTTGTTTTATTTGTTCATTATAACCATCTAGAAGTTTACTCAACAAATATGCCCAGAAGATAAAGGTAGAATTGTAAAGGCATCCCAAGGCAAGTACATAAAAGGCGAAGATGCCACGCATAGTACCTTTTACCTTTTGAAACATTTGACCAAAGTGGTGTACTTTGTCTATGACAAATCCATTGTCATGAAACTCCTTGTATACAAGGTAAGCACAAATAACTAGTCCCAACATGGCAGCAAGATAATAGCCAATCTTCAATTTCACAACTAGGCTGTTTATATTTGCGTTGATGTTCAGTTCAACATAAGCCCTCTCAAATATAGAAATACAACATTCTTTGTGCTGCTCTATCTTTTTCCATGTAATTAATATTACAAATATAAATAGACAGATAGCAGTCTCTAATGCTTTAATGAGTGTGAACGCTGGACAATGGAACATCACCAAAAAGCCAACCAAGTCGACAAGATGAACAAGAAACAAGGTGAATGTGATACAAATCAATAGGCCATGATAAAGCTTCATGAGAAGGTCCAACTTCCCTGTGTATGTATTTGGTGTATATATGCCAGGTATCAGAAAAAGGTTTGACATTCTCCTTGTTGCAGTCCGGATACATCCTTCTTGCACAATGCTTTCAACCGGTGTCTGTTCAACAGCCATTCCTACTAAAACAATTGTTTCTCTGAAATAAATAATAATAATAAATACAGGCAAAAAACACATGGATGACCAAAATCATTTATCATGGAACACTATCAATGTAATTGCAGTGTTGTCAGATAACATGTTGACTTCCATGATAAAGTAATATCTCATGTATGAGGCATTGCCTCAACATGAGGCTAGCTCCCTCCTGCGTTTTATAGAATCTGCCTAACACAGGATGTACCTTAGAGGTGAGGCCTTCACACTAAAAAAAAATATGTGGTAAATTATGCACCTTATAATTCTGGCATGAACTGGGTGTGTGCCTTATATGAAAAGTACCAAGATAAGTGGATTACTAGCATGATTGTAGTCTATCATTGGATTATGCTTTCTTAAAATTTAATATAGAATTTCTTAGCACATGTTATGATTAATCAGATCTATTAGTAACTTATTTATTTTCCCCTGAACTGCCTACCAATATGGTAAAAATGTATTCAGCCCCCTCATCCTCAGTGATTCTCATAATTGCCCCCTCACACCCTAGCAACAGTAATATCTACATATAAGTGAGTGAAATCAATATCACAAAAAAAATCCTAAAAGGACCATATCATATGAGCTTCTTATAATTCCCATAAGTCACTTCATCCTAATCTAAGACTTTGACAAATAGCAATAATGGCATGGCTTCGAACACAAGCCAGTATCCTCGAGTTTTACCTCTCCCCAACTGTAACTTATCAGGTCTTTTTTATAGAAGAGAAAGTAAATTTAGATATCAATTCATATAAAAATACCTGACTGAATGAAGTGAATAAGCGGCGGGCTGCTACTTCATCTGGTCCTAAAAGAAGTTCACTGCAACAGCACAACATATAGCCAGCTATGTACACATTTTTTGTCAATAAGTCCCTTACCTATGTTTGAGTCTGATCAATATGTATCTCATTTTGCACCATTTGTCCATTGGTTGTCTATAGATACAGAAACTCTGGTTATTTGTTATATCAATCCTATGGACTTTGGCAAATATAATCTTAATGTTCCTGGCAAACAGCTGGCATAGCAACCAATGAAACAGGTTCTGTCACAAGAGTGCTTCCAATGCCCTGATTGCATATGCAACATGTGACATTGCTATTGCTAGACCTAATGCCAGAAAGATTAGCACTGATAACGTTATTAAATGAACTTCATATGATTCCCGCGGTAAGTATAAAATCTCAAGGGGCTGTCCAAAGTACCACTGTACCTTTTTTTGGTCATCACATATATGGATCAACACGGTAAAAGGTACCCCCCACTAGGGGGTGCGCGGGCATACCTTTTATCATGTTGATCCACATATATGTCATTACCAAGTCACAGCTCTAGCTCAGACCATCTATTTTTAGATCATTACTCATACTCTGTTCACCCTAACACCATCTGCTAGGGATCCATCACACATATAATCCATACAGACATTCAGATCACATTAACCCACTGGAACTACACAATTTCTTCCAATGCTTATTGCCAATTAGTAATGATCAGGGATCATTACACTCTCTGACCTTCCAGTAATTATAGGATAATGGACTATGGTCAATTGTGCTCCCCTCATCACCATGAGCAGCTCACACATGACTAATGTCAATATGCATCTCCCCAGTAGGATATACCATCCTAAGCTCCCTCCAGGAGCAGTCTTACTTTAGCTACACCAAGACTATGACACACTGACTGAGCTCGGGCTGGAAGACTGGCTGTTCCCTCTGTGCATCACCCAGTATACAATAAAGACTCATTAACTACACTTGTTGTGTGGGTTACCTCCTTTTAACGACTTGCTGACAAAAGTACCATCCTCCAAACTTAGACAGGCAGCAAAATGATGGCAAGGCAAGAACATGAAAAAAAGATATATGAATTGTCTCAGCTGTCAATAGAGGCATATTGTATCAGAACCAAGTGATTGCTCTGACAAAGAAATGAACTCATTTCACTGTCATGAAGGCACCTGAATCCAGTAGACAAAAGCCACCAGCTAAGTCTAAATGTCTTTGAGATGATATGTGAGGGTACTAGAGTTTGGAACAATACTCAAGGAATTCCGTAGGTTTAAGTCGTTTATCTTCAGTGAATAACTTATATTAATAGTTTGTTTTGCATGTGAGTAATGACGGAAATCCGAACATGTTCTAGAGCTTGTTGTCAAGGAGTCAATCACGAGATTATGTGCACAAATGTTAGTTTTTCTTTATAATACTGTTCTATTGTAAATATCTCGCAACAAAATGTGTTCCTTTTACATCTTGAAACCTGTAAACATTTAACTAAAGAAAATTAATTTAAAAAAATCGAGTTAAATCAGCATTTCCTTATTGGTTCATATGTTGAAAATGTTTCTTCATCTGGTACCCCATGAGTACTCTTGCTTGAAGCAGTCAAAATTCTAGATTCTATAACCAGCGATCTAATTATGCCTTTTTTAATATAGTGTAATCAACCAATGGGCAGAAATGTTTACAATTCCTCAGTTTTTGGATGGCCATATAGGAAATTCATCATCTTTAATTTGCTAATTTTATTTAGGCATACATACTTTTTATGAAGACTTTTATTAGTGTTACTGCTCATACTTTATCGGATATTTATGGAAATACTAATCTAACAAAGAAACCTGACATTTCACTTACTGTGTTGTGATTGAACATGGATACCACTGTGTATAGAATTAAGACAGGCACTAGTCCACACAGCTCAATCAAACTCATAATCCAAATGTCTGCTCACAGTGTGGTTAAGATGTAGATAAACAAACAGAACCATGCTTAAGATTACCATTATACCAATAAATGGGCCATAACCTGCATTGAACTCATTCACACAGTTAACACAGAGTTCAAACTCATTTCTCATTTCCTGTACAAGATCTGCAAATATTTTATTATGGCTGGAGATCCTATTTTTTACTTGTGCATTATAACCATCTAGAATTCTACTTAACATAAATGCCCAGAAGATAAAATTAGAATTATACACATGTCCTGAGGCAAAGACATAAAAGGAAAAGACGCCCTGCATAGCACCCCTTATCATTTGTTCAAACATTGAACCAAAGTGATGAACTTTGTCTGTAACAAAGCCATCCTTCATTCTTTGTATACACACTGAGCACAGATACCTTTTCATAACATAAATGCAATAAATGTCTGTTGACGATGTGGTTAAGATGTAGATAACTCATTATAATATAAATGCAGAAGCAAACCCACAATACTGCGAATCGATATGTTATTATTCATAGATGTTTAAAAACAATGAAAAAGGCCAATGGATTCATGGAGCAAGTTAACCAAAATTTATGATCTCCAAACATGTCACCTCTTCATGGTACATAACAGGGGCATTTAAAAGTCTCATAATCTGCCAATGCTTATACTTGAGTGAGGATGAGTGACATTAGTGTCAACTTACACTAAACTGGCTCATCCTCACACAATGAGTTATAAATGAGAATACCCTAACACAAGACCTCCCTCATCCTCACACTCCCTGGCGCAATTGTCTTGTTAGACTTGGGTGAGGATGAGTGAGCATGTGCTAGACATGAGCTTGGTCACGCAGAGGTCACTCAATCTAACACCTAGTGTGTGAGTGCAAATTGACCTCACCCATCCTCACACAAGCTCGCTCTAGCTGACTCTAATTTGCTCGGTAGGCATGCCCCAATTTTCTCTGAACTGTAGCCAAATTGACAAGAATGAACAGTACCTAAGGCTGAAAATAAAGGGAAGATCTGTTTTGATAGACGATGACAGTCTGTGTGAAAGGGTTTTCCTCTTGCAGGCCATTCAGTCCTGCAGATTTTAACATTTAGCAGGCCTGGATTGATTTGGGCATGGCCGAATACCTCAAGATTATTATGGTCAGAAAAGAAAAAAAGAAAAAACAAGAATTAATCCACTATCTCAATCATTTAAATCTGTAAGACTTAACAAACAGTAGGGTAAAGTGACCTTGAGTCATCCATGTACCTTGAGCCACTGTGCATGTGTATGGTGCCAAATCAAAGTAATCAATGGCCACCTAAGATTATTTTAAGCTATTTATATTGATACAAAATGGGAAGATGCAACACCTGCTATCCTTTTTTGGGTGTATATCCTTGAAAAGCTGGTCAATGACAGCATGTGTGAGCCAGCAAGCAGAAAGGACAGTTCCTGCGGGATTTAGTACTAGATTTCGCCACCAGGGCTAGAATAGGAAAAATATGCCTAGAACAACAAGCAATGAAAATACCATTTCTAGATCAAAAGTTATGGGCAAAAGAATAAAAATTTATGGTAATTTAGCTAATTAGCATAAGTTATGCTAATTAGCTATATATCTCATGACCAATTAGACATAGAGCTTATTGACATTCACAAAATGGTCACACCTACCCATATTAAAGAAGCCATTCCTCCAAAACTAACTGGAGTATCTTCTCATGCAATATATCACTGTCTTTATCTTTGTCTAGTTGTCTCCGCCATTGAGATATACATTCAGAGATAATCGCTTTTCTTTGCCGTGTAGGTTTGAATTGATTTTTGTCATAGCTTTTATCTGAGGAGAATTGAGCATTTTCGGGCCTTCCAAGGTATAGATATATAATGTATCAGTGAATCCTGGCTAACACAATTACATGATGATGACACTGTTTTATGGTCTGGATACCAACTTTTCAGATAAGACAGACCTCATAAAAAGGGAGTTGGGGTAGCTATTTATGTGAAAAATTCTATAGCGAAAAATGCCACAAAAAATTGACTTACACTGTTATACTAAGCCAGTGATGGAGATGGTCACCATCAAGTTTAATCAAGAAGGCAGGAAATCACTGGTCCTTTCTACTGTCTATAGACCTCCAAATTGCACGGTCAGTAACTTTTTGGATGAATTAGAATCTCATCATGTCGCTCTCCTGATATTGAGTTATGGGTATTAGGTGACACTAACATTAATACACTTGATGAAGATGTAAATGAAGCTGTTAAGTTACATGATTTATGTAGGGACTATGGACTACGCAATCTGATAAATCAAATCACAAGACCTTTTGAAAATACTGGCACTTGTATAGACACATACTAACAAAACCCACAAAACCTGTCATTGGAGGGGTTCTCAACTATCTGGTTAGTGACCACCTTCCTGTTTTTGCAGCGGTGACTAAGGAGAGCCTGCCTGATGTAATCAGGGAATATAAAGCTATGAATTACAAAGGTCATACTGAAACCAGGTTAACGGACTGGATTGAAGGCTAGGATTGGGACCCAGCAAGAGAGTGATGTCCCTACTATGTGGAGTTGTATTGAAAACTGTCTACTCGAATACTTAGACGATTTCTGCCCCATTGAGTCAAGACTTTATAAGGATAAGGGTAAAGACTGGATGACAGATGAAATCCTCCATCTCAGTGCTGAGTAATGAACCAGTTTTTTAAAAGGAAATCTGTTGATTGTCTAAAAAGGGCAAAAAGAAACAGGTGCCTAATTTCGAAAAAGACTAAGTATGCCAAATCAAACAAACTACTTCTGCATTGGATGAGAACAGTGATAATCCCAAAGCCTTTTTGAAAATCATCAACTCCCTACTAAAACCAAAGGGAGAAGTCCTGCCTCTAAAAGGTGCTGATGGTATCATGAAGAGTAATCTTGATTCAGTGGAATATATGAATGAGTTCTTTGCCGGTGTAGGTGAAAAGCTATCAAACAATCTTACACAGGAAGGGTTTCCCCTTGATGACATAGATCTTGAGTATGACCCAGTCCCTGATGATGAGGATCTACATGAGATTCTAAATGTGAACAAGGAAACTGTTTCATATTTGATAAGTGATATAAATACTAGTAAAACCTCGGGCATGGATCAAGTTAGCTGTACGGTGTTGAAGCAATATCTCAACCTGATTGTTGAAGAATTAATGCAGCTGTACAATGTATCCTTCAGTCAAGATGTATTTCCAGACGAATGGAAAGTAGCTAGAGTGAAGCCCTTATCTAAAGGTGGCAATAGTCAAGATTTAGGCCCCTTTCTCTCCTTCCTGTAGTGTCTAAGATTGCTGAAAAATTATGTATAGCCACCTGCTAGATAGAATGGAGGACTTGAATTGTATCACATCAAAACAGTTTTGTTACCGAAGAAATTTAGGTACTGAAGATGCTATCTTTGAACTAGTAACTGACCTTTATACGAACAGGGATAATGGGCTCTCAACAGCTTTGTGCTACATGGAACTGAAAAAGGCCTTTGACTCAGTAAACCACTCCTATTTGTTACATAAACTAAAGGGTCTTAGACTTTAAAAAAGTGTGTATTGCTGGGTCCATAGCTATCTGACCAATAGGTACCAAAAGACTAGGATTGGAGTTACTTAAAGGGTGCCTCAGAGGTCGGTATTGGGACCCGTTGTGTTTATTTACTACATAAATAGTATGGTTGAAGGTTTAGACCACTATAAGTCGATTAAATATGCTGAAGATCTTGAAGTATATTGTGCAGCCAAAGATCCACAAGATGCAGTAACTGATCTTCAAACAGACATAGACAAAGTGGGATCTAAATGTAAAAAATTGTGTCTAACTGTAAACAACAGCAAAACAAAATTCATGATGAGTGGTACGAGAGAAAAAATGAAAACAGTTCTGGCAAACCCTCCAAAAATAAATTGTATTCCACTTAATAGAGTAGAAACATATCAGTATTTAGGTGTTAAACTTGACAAGTGTATGACCTTAGAACCTATAGTAAAGGAGGTGATACGAAAAGTGAACCACCGGCTGTTCAAGGTTGCAAAAATACGATGTGATTTGACACAGAAAGCTGCTGTTATGGTATATTAGTCAACAATCATGTCCTTGTTTGACTATGCAAGCTTCTTGCATTCAGGAGCAAATTTTGACTTGACTGTGAAATTACAATGTCTGCAAAATAGAGGATTGACAATATGCATGAGAACCAGTGTTAGAGACGTGTCCATAGACCAGCTGCCCGACAAATCTAATGTACCCAAACTGGACAGACGAAGGGATGAAACCCTGTTAGTATATATGTACAAATATGCCAAACAAGGCAAATTTTGAAAAACACAACTGGAGCAAGGCCCACAAGGTCACTAGGCAAGGTGAAATTTGATCTGAAAAGGCCAAAAAGAGTTTTTTTCAAAAGATGTCTCCTTTACAGAACATCTCAGATGTGGAACAAACTTTCACACTGGCATCAAGACTCTGAGCAAAAATCACAGTTCAAGGCCCGAATACGCCAAATACAAGATCTACATAAACAAAGCCAAAATCCAAGGTTTGAATTGATAGATGACAGTGTCCTGATTGCTGATATTTCTGATGTAAGCGATGATGAACCATAAATTACCTTGTATAATTTCAATCTGTAGCAAGTTGCAATTGGCTTGGCTCAGTTTCATGTCTCTCATGGTCAAATATGTGTTTGTCATATAATATCACTTCTTATGTGGATGGAGTCGGTGAGTGTGTAGTGTACTAAAATCCAAACTGAAAACCTAGGGCTAATATTGATTAGACTACCTCCAACCTTCATTAATCTTTTCTCGAATGTTCCCCGTAGCTTTTCTGAATGAGGTCATGTTGAAAATTTGTAAATAATCTTGTAAACAATAATGTCTTTTAATCTATATTTTTATTACTGATGTGGAATTTTCTCCAAATTGCATTATTTTGCAAATTTCCACATTGAGTAGGAGGGTACAAACTATACTTTGATAATTATTTTTGTGTTTTGTATATTTCTTGTATTTTCCAAGTACTGTAAATATATATTTATTAGGACTGTTATAAAGCAGCCTACCTGCCTTGATTGTGTCTATAAACAGTCAGTGAAATTGAGCCCAAAACACTCACCACACCAAGTGAGTTGTACTTGGTTATACATTGAACAACAACTCTTTTCTTTCATCTCAATATGCATCATTTCATCTTTATGTAACAAGTCCTATCAATCAGGATAGGACTGTCATGCCTTTTTATACACAAAATAACAAGTGAAACTGAGCCTAAATATTTTTGGTCACAATGTTATCACCTGCTTTGCATAGTGGAGAGATCAATAAAACATGTTTGAAGAAAAATGTAAAGCTAGGGATTTGAATTTTAAAGTTGACTTTTAGCATGGAGCACCCTTTCTCCTTGCCTCTAGTTTTGGGATTATATCCATGCAAGGAAATATTGGATTTTGATGATATGCAAGCCATGAATATTGGGGTCATAGCAAATGAGAATAAACTCACAACAATATCCTAGTAGTAAAGGGACAGAGTTAAGCTTGACTAGATATTGTATATGGATTACAGTTATATCCTGTCAATTATCAGTAAACTGGAAATTTGCCCTTTCCTTGCATCAAATACACAATAGACACTCTCCTACATAGTAGTTGACTATGATGTGGCCAACTCAGGGTACTGGTGTCTGACTCAAGGTATCAATGAAGAGAAATACACATCACTTGGGGGATGAAGCCTTATAGGGCCTCTTGGACATAAGTATAAGTGTTGTAACTCATTAATTGAGAAGACAAACACTTCACGATTAAATTCATAGCCATTTTCCAATGCTCCCTATAGGTTAGTCACAGATCCTGGGAAAAGCTGGAGGTTGCACAGAGGTCAAAGCGGATGACTCGTGGTCACTTTACCCTATTGTCTACTGTGTTAATGATAGTCCAATTTCCAAGCAGTAAAGATTAAATGAAGCAGTCCAAGATCCCAAAATTTCACTCAGATATTTGGTCCTGCAGTCTGATAATTTCCGTGGGGTTGGCAATGATTTTGGCGGCAAAAGTTCGAGTCCTGCGAGTTTTTGTATTGACTCCTATGAAGACATGATGCTATTTCAATGCTGGAAATGTTCATATTGAATAATTGCTGACCCTTTATGGGCCACTAAGCCATCATTGCACCATACCCACATGTCAACATGATTCTCTAATTGAGTTCCGGTGAAAAAATTGCCGGGCCTCAAAACTGAACATATAACCTTATTAGCATGCTAATGACAATCAGAGTATCTGTAAGTATTTTATGAAAATACCGCGGGTGAATTATTTGTCAGGGCTGCATTCATGCTGACCCTACAGGGTTGATACACTCCGAGAGGGTTGGCGCAATGAAAAAATTGTTTGGTTAGAGCCAACACTTCGTTGGTGCATCATGAAAACCAGTGGACATTGTTCACTGCGGCAATAGCAACCATTTAAGGCTGAATAACTACTTAAGATCAGGACTTATCTTGTATTTCTTTTCAGATTGAACTCATTTACACAGTTAACACAGAGCTCAAAATCAGTTCTTATTGCCTGTATAACATCTGCTGAAACTGGATTATTGCTGGAGATTATGTTTTTCACTTGTTCATTGTAACCACCTATGATTTTACTCATCAAATAAGTCCAGAAGATGAAATTCAAATTGCAGATGCCTCCTGCCACAAACATATAAAAGGCAAATATGCCCCGCATGGTGCCTTTTACCCTTTGAAACAATGAACCAAAGTGGTGTACTTTGTCTGTGACAAAGCCATCCTCCATGAACTCTTTGTATACAAAGTAAGCACAAACACCCACACCCAACATGACAGCAGTGGGATAATACATCTGAAACTTCACAATTAGGTTGTTTATGTTGGTGTTTATATTCAGTTTAGCATAAACCCTCTCAAAGACAGATGTACAATGTTCTTTGTGCTGCTCTACCTTTCTCCACGCAATTAACATAGCAAATTGAAATAGACAGAGAGCAGTCTCTAATGCTTTACTGAGTGTGAAGCTTGTGCATTGGAACTTTACTGAAAATCCAAAAACGTCAATGAGATGAACAACAAATATAGCAAATGTGATAAAAATCCAGAGGCCATGATATAGTTTCATGATAAAGTCAAACTTCCCCGTATATGTCTTAGGAGTATATATGCCAGGTATGAGATTCAATGTTGACATTTTCCTTATTGCAGTCCGAATACATCCTTCCCGCATAAAGCTATTAACTGGTGTCTGTTCTACAGTCATTGCCACTGTATCACTCATTCCTCTGAAAATATACAGTTTCAGGAGGATTGAAATATTTGACTGATACTTTAAATACTATTGGATCACCTTAAGTATTGCAATTCTCAGACATCAATAGTACAACAATAAAATCCAGAAGATAATGTTCAGCATTCCTTCTGTGTACAGACAGACACATTGTCATAGTGCACCAAAGTGGCAGTGTCCTTAAAATGGCCAGTCATATGCAGCTTAGATAAATCAAAGCAAATGCAATGTAAATGTTTCATCAGAAATGAAGAAATTACATGACAAAATATCAAAACACATTAGATGGTACTTTTTCAAGGAAGCATATCTAATACTTCTCAAGTAACTGACCATACAATTTAAATGAGATAAAATGGGAATTGATACTTAAATCTGCCTCCTATTATGGACTTCCTGTGCTTCCTATCTGAAAAGCCCCAATTTAAGACAACCTGAGACAGCAATAGATTGCAAGGCTCACAACCTAATATACTATGTCAGTTATGAATTACTTCTTTAACAGGAAAATACACTAAATTGTTTTGTAAGTTGTTTTATAAGTAATACCAGAGTACCTGAACATATTAAATGAATATGTTTCCTGTGGTTGTGTTGTCTCCTCCTCAAAGCCACTGGGATACAACATATGTCTCCCCACATCCGGCTGTGCGTACACTTTTCTGTCAATAATGCACTCTAAATGTGTGAGTCCGATCAATATAATACTTATTCCTCACCCTTCGTTCATTGATTGTCTTTAGGTAAAGGGCCCTTGGCTCTTTGTTATGCCAGTTTGATGTTATCGATCATTATGCACCAGTTTATTCTTTGGTTATGCAATATGGCAAAGATGGACTCATATCTGGCAAACATTGGACAGAGCAACCAATGAAAAGGGCCCCCCTTTACAGCAGTGCTGCCAAAGCCCTTTTATGCATGAATCATTAGTATGGACAACCATTGCTTGATCTGGTGCAGGTAAAAACACTGATTATAGTGATCAGTTACTTAAGGGCTCCACTTACACCATGAGAATTTCAGCAGTGAATGCAGAAAATTATTTCATGAATTACCTGCTGCTAGTGATGGTACTGCATACATGTGTAATATTTTCTTAAATTTGAAATGGAAGCCTTCATGATTTGATTATGTTCACTTCCTTAGGCAAGCAATATTCACGACCCGTTCCCCACATAGGGTGCTCAACGATACGGTCCGTAGGCATATAAGGATAAGGCTCCATGACAAGTTGAATGTAAGTGGGAGACCTGTAATGGATAACAAGGGGGAGCCCAAGGATCCTGTGGATTAAGGATGTTGTCATTAGGCTCAAGATTGTTTCCCATTGTTGGCATTCCAGAAGTCTTCGAAAACGAATTGCGAAATTCAATTCCAAAGTCAAAATAACTGCATAGCGCAGTAAGAAAATGAATAAAATCAAATGAAATTATTTTATGCATGGTAGCCAGTTATAAATCAGTTATAAATCTCAGTGTTTATCTGAGACACGAGCACTTGGCACCCCTTAACGAGATTATCATCCATATGTCACTGAGTGTATAACACACAGCTTAACACGCATGTGGGTTAAATCCCCTGACACTCATATTGTATTCACAATGAGTGTGTTTACACTCGCACCTTATGGTGGCTAATGTGTCCTACAAATGCCATTAAAAGACGCTACCACAACATTCACATACTACCATTGTATACATACAAGTGAGCCATTAAGGCGCTAAATACACACACCTCTGTCACAAACACCTATAAAGAACGTGACAATCATACCTGTGTCGGTGTCACCTCCCAGTGTACACACAAAGTCAGCGTTTTGTTGTCGGTCTCTGATTGATATGTCAATGCACTAAACACTACAAAGGATTATATTGACTCACTGGATCAACACTATACAGAGAATCACTACCGTGATGGCAATTCAACAATCATATATGGTCCAGCATATAAAGGTTGTAATTTCTCTCTAGTACCTTTAACCTGTCTAAATTTATTTTTTACATAGACTAACTGACCACATTCAAAATCATGGAATTTCTTGCCTTTATCCCATCTAGACTTCATTTTCTTTTGGGAATCTTTGAAATTCTTATCAACTTCCTCAATTAAATCATCTTGGGTTTTAATGATCTTTAATAAATGACTCTGAAGTGGCGCTAAACCAGCATCAATATCAGCGATTGATTTTACTGATGGAAGTCACGCATTTCGCCCATAGATCAAAAAATATGGACTATATCCTAAGCTGTATGACGGGCTAATGTTTAAACCAAATGATATCGCTGGAATATATTCACACCAATTGGTTTACATTTTATCAGTGAATGTTCTTAATGATTGAACCACTGATTGATTTGTGCATTCTACCAATCCCTGGCTCCTTGATTGATACGGTGATCCGTATCTCTGATCAATTCCAAATTTATGGCATGCAAATGCAAAAAAAACTCCTAAATTCCGGTCCTCTATCTGTATAGACGACTTGAGGCAAACCATAAACACAGATTAATTTTTCAAAGAACTCGCGGGTTGTTTGTTCAGCGACAATTTTCTTTGATGGCCTTGCCACAATAAATCGGCTATAAGCATTTACAACTACCTGAATATATTTATATCCACACTTTGTTGGATGAATAGGCCGGACTGTGTCCATCATGATCCGAGCAAATGGTGCTGGTGATTTTTCATGCAATGTCATAGGCAACGTCAATGATTTTTTATTATATTTGGATGACAGACATTTGTGGCATGTATTTTCATGGTTGTATATGTCGAGATTCATTGTAGGGCAGTAATACCTGGGCTTAATTTTGTGATACCGACATGAGCACCTAGCAGTGTTTCATGTAAGTTATGTAATAAGGTTGGGGTCCACTTCAAAGGGACAACTAACTGAGGCTCAATTGTTTGGTGTTTACTCAGCTTACCTGAATACCTATACAAAACTTTCTCATCAATGAAATAATGATCCTGTTATTTGTTAGGTAATTGGGTACACAAGAACAGAATAGGTCACTTTTCTGATCATTAATCAAATCTTCTGTCGAGAATTTTTTTTATAATGAGCAAATACATTCTTATATAAGGCATCATTAAATTGTTGTGGGCTCTGTCTTGTAGCCAATGCTAGTTTTCATTTTAGCTTTCGTAATAGTTACAATTGGCCTCTTCAAGATTTTAGAAGTCTGTGATTTCTTTGTTGGGGATTAATCAACCGACGATTGTGACACTGGTGCTACTGGATCATCAAATGAATCAGTATCATCATATAAAAGAAAATTGGCGACTTCAAGCCCTTCCTCCTTTTCTTTCCTGGCCTGAGCTCTAGTCAATGCATTCACAGTGGCCATTTTCTTTGAGATAGATTTTGGCTTGTAAACTCTAATTGGATCCAGATAATCATCCTGACTATAGAATTTGATTGAATGCACTGAATTGAATCTAGGCTGCTTAAAATGGTTTTAAGTCACTGGTCTCCACAATATTGTCATATGGAATTATAGATAATGCATCTGGTACAACGTTCGACTTACCCTTTAAATGATTGATTTCAAAACCAAACCTGGCAAAGAATTCTGACCATTTCTGCATTCTACCACTTAATGTAAGGCAACAAGAGCTGCATGATCAGTCAAAACTGTGAATTTTCGTCCAATGACATAATGTTCAAACTTCATTAATGCAAACTTAATCCCCACCAATTGTTGGTCTGTAATTTCTTTCTGCTTTGGATAATTTTCTTCCAGCAAATGCCATTGGGTGGAGATTATTTTTGCGATCAAGTTGTAAAATACACACGACAACAGCAATTTCTTAACTTGCTGTCGTAATGGTGAATGGTTTAGAAAATTTTGGATATTTTAAAACGGCAATAGAATTTGTTCTCGTCCAATTGAATTGAATTTCTTTCTTTGGTAGCCCATATAATGGCTGCATAATGATGCAGATGAGTCTCTGCCACCAGATGGTGATCTAAAAGCACCACTACTACATCCTTCTCTAGAGCTACTTCTATGGCTATTGCTAGAGCCCGATTTTCCTTCCTTGTGCTTATCATTCTTGTGATGAGATTTCTTTCTTTGTTTAGAACAGCCCCTCTCATCAAAATATACTCTGTTCTTCATGCTGTGCTGTATAGCATTCAAGGTCGCTGTGTTGATATTGACAGGATTAGACAAATCTGGCTTTACTTCTACAACACCCCAATTAATTCTAATCTCCTCTATCTCAGCCATCTCAACTGCAGCCATGACAGAAGTAGGATACTGTGCTAATACAACAGCACTGATTTCATCCCTGAGATTTGTAATGAAAAGCTCAAGCTTTTTTGTCTACTTTCAATTTGCTCAACAAGCATTGCATGTCGGATGCATATTGTTACACCTTTTCCCTGGTTATTGCTTCCTGTTAGTAAGCACCCTTCTTAAGCTCATCCTTAGAAATCTTCTTGAACCTTGCCGTAAATTTCTCTCTCAATTAAACGAAATCAGTATTTCCAGTATATGGGTCAAGTCATGAAAAAGTGCTACTTTTTTGTGTTTTTAGGGTGTTTTTGTGCTTTGCTGCCTCTCCAATGAGTTCTCAATTGATATTGGTTTATTATTCCAATCCTATGGGCAACTGAAAGTCACAAGGTTGGCTGTGTTATGCAATGGGTACAAGATATTGGGCAATAACGAAACTTTGACAAAGCAGTGTCACATCTGCCACATCGGTCACGTCCACCACTTTCACATTGGTATTGAATCCCTGCAGCTAGATTATGATATCTGACCTACATAAGTCACAATATTTTGAAGGTATACACTGTCTAAAATGCAATAGGCTGTAATTTGATTGTGATATGATGTGATTCTGGACAATTTGGTGGTCTAAACATGGTCATGTCTGCCACAGTAAGGGTAACCATTCCTCATATCAAGAGCTATAGCCCATATTATATTCATATTGAGTGTATAAGGGACTGATTTGTGTCCAAAAGTGGCGGACTTGACATGAAAGTCAAATGATAATACTGAAGCTCAAATTGCCTGGTATAAGAAAAGTTGTCTTTGTATACTTTAAAGGGTATATCTGTTGGATAGAGGGCACTCTTCTTAAGATGAGTTCACAATGGTAAAGTTAGGCCTTTGTTGTAAAAAATGCACACAATTTACAGTTTTCAGTGATGTATAACAGCCCAGGTCTTTTTTAAATAATGCATTTTCTACTGGTTTTGGAATTTACATTAGCCATAGACATTTCTAGGTAAGGTTTGATTTCAAAAGCTATAAAATCTGAACCGCTGGTCCAAAGTCAGTATAATAAGGTTTTCGTAGTAGGGGATATCCACCTTTACAAATGTGACGAAGTCATGTAATGGAATTAAGACGTTGATATATCTGTGACTGATAATCGAAAAAGTATCAGAAATTGATGACTTGACCCATACACAGATTTATAGGCCTTTTAGAAATATAATGCATCCCCCTTTAGAAATTGTGACAAACCCTTGAACCAATACTTAGGATCTTCATGAATGTCCTTGATACTCATCAATCAATTCATTTGTTGATCTCAAATTTGTGGGCTTCTCATTTAGAGACCTAATGGCATCCCTGTGCTTAGAATATTGCAAATTGTCTTGTTTCTTCTCTAAATGATGTATGGTTTCATTATAATCTAAAGAGCGATTCTCAATGAATCTGCTTAAACCATCTATCTGCATTGTAAATCAATTAATCTGCTGATCATTAATCTTAGCATTCAAATTTGTAATTGTATCCTCCAAAACTTTCATATGTCCTGCATTCTCTGCTGCCTGGTCTTGCAAAAGTTGAACCTGTCTAGTGAAACCCTCTGTTCTTGCAGCAGATTTCTCCTGCAATTCATGAATAATTTCCACAGCTTCCCCTAACGTTTTAGGATTGTCGTCCCCCATGATGGTAATTGAGTCACTGACTGACCAGATGGAGCCAATACTAGCATTTAAATTAGAAGCATGCGCCTCAACCACATTAGTAGTGTCAGTATCCTTAGCACCAAAGTCAATAGTAGATGATTGAGTTATGCTAGATTGTAGGAAAGCACCAATAAACTTCTTAAAATCACTAAACCGTTGATGATATGCATCTGTGCGATCGTGCTGCTGCTGCCCCTGCTGCTGGAGATGTTGAGAAATCCAATATTCTCCTCACCCTCAAATACCCTCTTGGGAAGTCTGCCCTTGAGAGACAGATTCCTCTGAAACTCAAGATTCTGCACGGCTCGGCAATCCTTACGTCCTGGACGTCGGCCTGTCATCTAGGCATGCCTCCATCAGTAACAAAGCACTTTGCCTGTCAGGCACAACACTGCACCAATCACTATCACCAACTAGTTTTGCCAAAAATTCACTTTGTCCATGAGAAAAGCACTCAAAAGACTGGTTGTTCTCCACCACATGTCATATCTAGCTATGGGGTATCACAGATACTACATGAACATAGTAATAACAAGAAGCTGGCGATTAGTACATGCTGGTTAGATGGTAACTCAGCGAGTAGCTAGTTGGTAATGCTGGCAGGTGTACTAGCACCTGGCTGTATATACATAATGACCATCAGGTGTACCACCCCTAGAGGCAGGGTATGGTACTACTGCATACATTATAGGCGAGTATAGCATTGTGAGCAATAATGGATGTCGTATGATGGTCTAATGTACAATGTATGAATAAAGTAAAAGCGGTCGAGATCTCTACTTATCACACTTCTTGAACTGATTCAGTCAGGATTGTGAGTTCTATCCAATTCATAAAGGCATTAATTAATGTTTCTTGATTCACTGATTATTCTCTTTTTTATCTAGTATGCAGGAAGGTGGCTTCCAAGTCAATATACCTTACTCATAAACATCATGTGCCATTGGAATTATGCTGCCAGGTACTAGGGAGATATACAATTATTAATAATCATAAATAAAAAATAAAATTCAGATGCAGATTACTGGCTAGAGGGGTACCATGTACTTTTTGAATAATTCACTTTGTATTGGCTTGGTCATTATGAGTATACTAGGAGAATTTGGTCTAAATTATATATCGTGCCTCTAAAACACTAGTGCTAACACCTCTGCTGATTGTAGCTGTGAATTTGATCTCTCTACCATTCATACATATACATAGCCATGTACAATGATTTCTCCGGTACATTTTCGTTGGACTGGTCTGATTGGATAAAAAGGGTTAAATGGAAAAACGCCACATTTACTCTGACCAGACAGTCGGTATTGACAGACCATAGTGTCGTAAAACCTTCTGCTACACATGGCCTAGTTGGCCCTACAACTGTAAAATGTGGAAATAAACCTACGCTCTCCGTCCAAATGGTAAATAGGCAGCACATACCGCCGTAGCACATACACTAGAACCCAAATCAAGTCAATGGGTTTGTACCGACATCATCAATATGCTATCCACTGTAAAACTGGCCCGCTGGGATGAGAGTGTAGAGTAGGAACAATGGGATGCACAGCCAGATGGAGTATGGATCTTAAAATCCTCACTAGATGTCACTCACAGTCGAGTGTTAAGGCTGCAGTAGTTCTCCACTGCTACTGCAGGGGGCGGCGTTGCATTGCCTTATACCAGCCAGGCCTTGTCAGTTGAGTTTTTGAGTTTTGATAGCTCCTTTATTCAGAAATAGTTCACATGTATTTCGGTTTGTTGTAGACAACACTGACATGTACAGAACAAAAACAGGCCACCTCTAGGTTTAATACAATCAGGGGGAGCGAGAAGAGGATAGGGGGTTGGGGGGCAAGAGGAAAGAGTTGTTTTATCCCTTGTACCTGTTAGGAAAATGGGTTTCCCCCAAAAGTCAGTTATTCATTTTTCATTTTCTTTCCACTAAAATGGATCCATTTTTCTCAAAAGTCCAGGTTTTGAGGGGAGGAATTCACATTGACGCCGCCTTTATGTGCCTGTGCAGGGACGGGGGATATAGGCGGTCCTGTGGACTCATTATGTAGATCACCATCCAGAAAACAAATGAGTCAACAGCTTACACTGGACTAACAGGTATATTATACCTACTAATACCCCCCCCCCAACTGACTGTGGTGCCTGGCCCTGACTCCCTGACTGCTCCTGACTGCATGAATGTTAAGCATTCAGGGACGGGCCATTTATTGCCAGTGGTGGGGGGGGGGCTTGTAAAATATAGGGGGGGGGGAATAGCATCTTGGTTGGGGGACCAATACTCATAAATGTGCACCATAGGACGGTCAAAACTATATATATGGGTGATACAAGTACTCGTCACTGCAAGTCATTCCACACAAATATATAGAGATTTCGCGGGTCATTTTGCATAATCAGTTCTTAGTGAGGGGGGCATCATGATAACTTTGATCATATTGGTGCGGGGAGAAGAAGAAAAATATGATGGTCCACAAAAAATCCAACAAGCTCCCACCTGCTGAGGGTTTCAGACCCCTCCTGATGGGGTGCTCAAAAAATGTTGACCCCTTTTGAGGGGGACACTAAAAAGATTTAGCCTCTTTTTAGCAAAAAAGCTAGTGCACTACTATAGATCAAAGAGAGGTGCAAAAACTCTCCGAGCCATCTTCAGGGGGGCGCAAAATATTTGGACTGCTGTCGAGGGGGGAGGGCGTACAAAATTGTCACGCATCCATGCAAAAAACCCACCATACCCCCTGTTGATAAATAATGACCACTCCCTAAGTCCACTGCCATGGACTCATTGTTACCATTCCATCACCATTCTGTGGTATTTTGTGGACGCAATGGTGAAGAAATTGTGACAGAATATTCAGTCTGTCCATAAATGTACACAACATATTTAGAGAATACCAGCAATTCATTGGAGCATCATGCCAACCCTCCAGGAATATAGCCCATGTATCAATCGTGTATAGGGTCGCCATGAAGCTCCAATGAAGTGTTGGCGAGCAGTCTTGCCAGCACTTCATTGGTGCATCATGACAACCAATGGGCATGATGCACTCCTGCATCAGCAACTTTTGATGGGTTAGTGATGCACACCTCTCTATGAGTAAAAGCTGGGTGTGGACCACTCAAATCGACATTGCGACATGGGCTATTTTAGACTTAGTGACACGAGACATGAACAATTTCTTAAAATTGACAAGGTGAGATGAACATTTGTTAAAATTGACATGGGGACATGGCCATCCTTTAAAATCGACATGTGACATTGGGGACCCCCCATCCACACCCCTTAGACTGTTTACAAAAGACGCTAAGCTACCACTTATTTCTTGTTCAAGTCCTTCCATTAGTTCAGTACAATGTCACTAGGGGGAAGCCCAATCACAGCAGGTTTACCACCCCTCTAACCTTGAATACCTTGGTATAGCGCTGACTCGTGACCAAACTGGTTACCGCCCACTGAAGAGGACATGAGTTGGGAACATTCACAATTTTTGGCAAGAGAACGTAATTATCTCCAGAAAATTGGACACACCAGAACATCTTATATTTGAGAAAAAAAACCATGTCCAGTTCCTTGGAATATGCCAAGTATTTCACAAGAAATTCCAGAGTATTTCCCAAGAAATTCCTGAGCAATTCTTGAGATCTAGACTAGAAAACTTTCTCAGGTATAGGATGTTATGGCCTGTCCAAATTTCCAGGGAAAATCACGTTTTCTATTCTTGTTGTATTCACAAGTCTGGACTCGAGAAATTCCTGAGTAATTCTCGAGATCTTGTTCAGTGGGTTGGAGCACACATGAGCATGCTGACATCAGTAACATGAGTGACTTCCAGACCAGATCCCATGGCCACATCTGTTCCCGGCACGTCATGCAACTTCCAAGTATGGTACCTACTTAATCTCTTGAGACATTTCTAGGTCAGAACTCACAGTTCTGTATGACCTGGTACGGTTCTTTCTGTAGAAATAAGGTGCAACTAGCTAACTATTATAGACCACCCCTATTGAACCCCCATCAAAGCATAGGACAACCACTGATTATCAACATTACGAATGTGATATATAATGATTAGACTTGAACTCGTTGGCTTCAGGGAGTGATAAAAGCATGAGCCGGAGGTGAATGCTTTTATCAAACCCATGAAGCTAACGAGTTCAAGTCTAATCATTACACATTGCGTTTATAACTTGGTTTCCACCATTAATTCTAAGTATTTACCTTTAAAATTGATAGAATCCATTGTTTTCTCTTGCGAGTCGACGAGACGGCCCTCCGCCATCTTCGTTTCATGTTGATGTATGGTTAAGCTGGCGACCTGGTGCAACTCCCATTCGCGTAGGCCTACTACCGTGAATACGTTGAGACAGAGCTGTGCCAGTCTATAGCCTAATGCATTCTTTATACGTCAGATGGAGGCACCTGTAGTATTGACAGAATGGCGAAGACGCACAGCCAGTTGCTCGCTTCGAAAGTTTACTATTTTTTTTATATTAAATACATCCATCACTGGTCTAGCTTATAGTAGAATAGAAGCTTGCCCCGCAGGGCTACCCCTATAGAATTATTAAAATGAAAGGTTGCCCAGAATGGCAGTGATTTCTAAATTGGTAGGCCAACTTTAACCATAAAGATTGGGTCACACTGCTCAGTGCTGAAGAAAGGGGGGCGGGGGTCTGCCTTCCATCCCATAGTACATATATGCTTTTAACAATTCATAATGACGTACCCAATCATCTAGGGGCAGCTGCCCCCTATACAAGGCTCCATCTATACACCACGGCGCTGCCTGGGGTCTCCCTACCATCCCCTATAGGTTGATATAGCCCACCATGCACCCCCCACATCCCAACCCAACAGAAATTTTCTCGATCCTTAGGGTCCCCTGAACAAGATTCAAGATGTTAACATTGATTATCTTGGGATGCACTACCGGTTTTTGCTCATTATCCATGTGTGGGCTCAGACCACTTTTGGGTCAATTTTGGTACCATGTTATTCAAGGGGTATGCTCAATAATACTAGCTTACCATGTCTGGATCCTGAAGCTATTGGTCTTGTTGGAAAGAGGACATAATAAGCTTTTCATTAAGCCCTAATATCTATTTTTAAGTTCAGATTTGAGTGTACCAGACGGTCGGGAAGACCGAAGATTGAAATCACAAGGCCCCACACACAGTATGAACCAGAGTTCTGTTAGAAGGTGAATTGCATATTTTCCTACTCTCCTTCCCTAGACCCCATGCCACCTAGTAGTACTCAGCCCCCCCCCCGACCTCCCACCCCATTTATTAATATCATACATATAGCAGGAATGTGCATTATTCTGGTGCCTTGAGGTATAAACCCTCAAGATACCACCATAGAGGAAGCTGCAAGTCATAGTTGTGTAGCTGGTGAAGTAGGTTTATAAATTAATCCTAATGTGAGTGAGCAGTGTAGAAGGTTATAGGTGTAATGGAGCTTTTGCTTGATTTTGAAGGAATTTCGACCAATATACAGTGGAGAAGATGTAGATGAAGTCCCAAAGCCTGTATCTTGTAGCCTTCTTTATTAAATCCTTGATGGATAAAGCAAGAGGTAGTAGATACAGTATATGATGGATGGTCAGAGAACTTATTGTGTAGAGTGGTGAGTCGCTGTGAGAAGAACCACTGAAACCTTTGGTTAAATATGGTCTCAGTCACATGGTATCTAAATTCCATGTGACTGGTCAATTGTTGAGCTGTGTTTGGAATATCTTTTGCATTTACATCAACATAAAGCAGGGACGAGTCCTTTTAGCAACAGAGTAAAATGATACTGATGATGCACTGTCCTCAATTAGCTCTAAACTCCAGTATTTAAACAGCAATGTTCTACAGACCAAACAGGATACCTTCTACTCAATGTTATTTTAGCCAGCAAACTCACAAATTGAACCCCTCAAAACTTTACAAAACTGATTCTAAACACCCTACTGGCCTCACTTAACTTTTCTCACCTCGAGTTTGCAGGTGTGTACATAGAACCAAGAAAGTGTGTGTTAGAGACTATACTAAAGGGCCCTATTTAAAGATGTACTCACCCTCAGGGACACTGCAGTGGGTATCCATGATAAATCATCAATATTGTCCACTGATTCAATAACACACCTAGGATACCAGTTCAAATTCTCACCCCGGTTACACCTGTTGTCACCAATCGTTGCCATTGCATAGTGACATGCAGTGTGCACACGCGTGTGACACACCTGGCACAGCTCATCACTATTCACAGTACTCCAACCATGGCAGACCCTGCATCTTGGACGAGACTTGATAAAGTATGCCAATCAGAAATGGTCCTTGAGCCCACCGCCCACTGATCCCATAATGATTCATCAGTGGATTCAACTGGGGGATGTTATGATGCAATGATGTCCTTTTGCAGTTGTCCTGATTTGCGTCCTTCGGATTCACTCCGAGGGTAAAGACCTACAGCTTGCCTGTAGCCAACATGATTTATGGTAAAAAACCTCTGACCTGCCTCCGTTGTAGCTCCCAAGCTCTTGAAGCCAAGGTTAACCAGACCTTTTGGGCACCACTTGGATGTCCACTGAAAAAAATGAGGTCACCATGATCATTGCCGGACAGCTCAAAACAGTTCCCCTGGAGAGATATCTGGACGGCTCAGGATGCCCATGCCATCAATGAGCAAGGTTAACCCAAGGAACTGGCGTTATTAAACCCCAAGGAGGTCCAACCTCCAAAGGATATGTACCTCTTCGACCGCACACTGGCTGAGAGGGGCACAGACACTCTTGACTGTAGGTTTTCCTTTGACACAAATCCTAAAAAAAATTGTTGGTTTCGATTCATGTGGGGATCCTCCCTGGTTCCCGTACCGCCTTTCCCCACAAGCCACTACTGGCCACCCCTGCTAACCCATAAAATAGAATGGCCCGAAGGTTAATCTAAATGTCAGTAAGGACTGGACCATTCCATCACACTTATGTGGGGATGACAGCTACCCTAACACAGCAGCGCCAGATAAAGTGTCAGATAAATCGCCAGATAAATCGCCAGATAAATCGCCAGATAAATCGGTGAAATGCTGATGTGGGGATCCCCCTCCCGGGTTGCCATCCCCCTACAGAACCCGAACCCCCACCGTGACGCCCACAACCACAAAATCTTCTCCAAACGTATCAGTTAGCACCTGGAACTCAACCATTTACCCTAACACAAGATTACACCATCGGCTAACCATGACTAACGCATTACATCGAGTTAGGTCGCTGTTTTGTCCAAGAAACACCCACTGCTGCGTCTGGACGCCCTTTTCCTACCAAACACTGTGCCTGGTGGCCATCTTGATATCACTTGCACCGATGTCAAAATGACCACCGTCACGGGTGTTACCATTACAACAATCTGTCGCGAACACCCACACTTAATGTACGCGTCAAAACAACAATATTGACACGTGCTACCTCGGTAGACTTGACTGGAACATCCACCTACCTGATTCAGAAGCCGCTCATTGTGCCCGGCGGGCTAACGGCGAACTAGATTTGTATAATGCTTTTCTTTCAAAATCACAAATCACCCATCCAAGCCTCAAAATTCAGCCAAAATTAGTTATTAAACACCTACCTCCCTGCCTCAATGACAATGGTGAAGTGAAGGATGAGGCCATTTGGAAAAAACGAGGTTGAACTCGTACACCTCCATGGCGATTATGTAACCTTTTGACATAAAAAACGCTGCCAGATGCATTATATAGTCGACTGAGGCACAGGAGACAAGGTCCCTAAAGCACCCAAGCACCCGAAATTCCCTTCAGATTTTTTTCCAAAATGTCATTCAAAATTCAAAACACGCTTTAATCACTTACCCCCTTCAGGCAAAATTCCTTCAACCATCTGAAAATATCCAAGTGGGTAGGTTGCAATTCTAGTCTAAATAGCGACCATAACTTAAACACTTTTCTCGCCATCAGTGGTGCAGCGTGAGCTCGGTGCTGCCACCTGATGTGTTGCAAGTGAACCAATTGAAGCGTCCCTGGTTAGCAGGCACGCGTTTCGTCTTGTGAATTAATTGAGCTCTATATCTCGTGTTTTTTAAAAAAAAAAGGAGCTCAATTGTCCCCCATGATACATTATATTTAGCAGAGGAACATATACTGGATCTACTACGTTGAACTTAATCCAGAATTTAACATAAAGGATACAATATACAGACAGACCTTTGGAACTACTACTTCACTGTACATTGGAGGAAATTCTCCACTCTACATAGCAAGCTCTCTGTGCGTTCATATAGCCTACTGTATCTACTACTACTACCTTGTACTTAATCCAGGATTTTAACATTAAGGATACAACATGCAACACTTTTGAACTTTATTTGCATCTACTTCACTGTATATATACATAGGTGGAAATCCCTTAAAAATTTTTTAGCAAAAGTTAGCTCCAATTAATCCTGTAGGCTTCTACACTGCTCACTCACATTTAGGATTAATTTATAAACCTACTTTACCAGGAATATCCAAAAATGTTAAACCATAACGTCACATATAGGACAACGCCACTTTCAATGATGCTAGTGTTCCAGGATTAATGGCCCTACCTACCTACCTATGCGTGTGTAAAATACTGCTCACTCTTCAAGCATAGACTGCAATTTTGCAGCCTGAAATATATATGCTTGCAGAAACAGTGGCACAGGAGGACCAAAATTAAGAAATGAAAAACAAAATGAAAATGCAATGAAAAAAGAAAAATCAGATTGCAATAAAAAAATGAAAAACAACTTTTTAAAAATGCAATGAAAATCAAAAATCAAATACTATTCACAAAGTCAATGAAGAATGTAAAACAAAAAATCAAAAATGAAATGAAAATCAAAAGTCAATTCACATTGTCAAACACAATAGTCAACGAAAAATGAAAACTCAATCACCATCTGGTTGCTGTCAACTGTCAATCCTCATGGTCCAACATGTGACAGGTATCTTTTAACATTGAGGAGTGTGTGAGGAGGGATAGAGAGTGTGAGTAGGGGAAGGGGAGGAGTGGGTGAGTAGGGGAATGAGGGGAGTGGGTAAGTTGGTAATGAGGGCAGTGGTAAGTAAGGGAATGAGGGGAGTGGTGAGTAGGGGAATGAGTGAAATGGATAAGTAGGGGAATGACAGGAGTGGGTGAGTAGGGGAATGAGGGGAATGGGTGAGTAGGGGAATGAGGGGAGTGAGTGAGTAGGAGAATAACTTGGGTGAGTAAGTAGTATCCCCTAAGGGAATGAGGGCAGTGGGTATGTGGGGAAATGAGGGGAATGAGTCAGTATATATGGGAATGTGGGGATGGGTCAGTAGGGGTATGAGGAGAGTGGGTCAGAAGGGGAAAGAGGGGGTGGGTGAGTAGCAGTATGAGGGGAGTGGGTGAGTAGGGAATTTAGGGAGTGGGTGAGTAGGGGAATATGGGGAGTGGGTTAGTAGGTGATCAAGGGGAGTGAATAAGAAAGGGAATGAGAGGTGTGGAATAAGGAAAGTGGGTGAGTAGGGGAATGAGCTGGGTTGGTAAGTAGGACCCTCAGGATAATTAGGGGAGTGGTAAGTACGGGAATGAGGGGAGTGGTGAGTAGGGGAATGAGGGGAGTGGGTGAGAAGAGGAATAAGTTGGGTGAGTGAGTAGGGCCCCCTACAGGAATGAGGGCAGTGGGTATGTAGGGGAATGAGGGGAGTGAGTCGGTTTATATGGGAATGAAGGTGTGGGTCAGTAGAACTATGAATGCAGTGGGTCAGAAGGGGAAAGAGGGGGTGGGTGAGTAGCAGTATGAGGGGAGTGGGTGAGTTGGGAATGCGGGGAGTAGGTGAGTAGGGGGATGAGGGGAGTGGGTGAGTATGTGATTAAGGGGAGTGAGTAAGAAAGGGAATGAGGGGAGTGGTGTGTAGGGGAAGAAGGAAAGTGGGTGAGTAGGGGAATGAGCTGGGTGGGTAAGTAGGGCCCTCACTCCCCTCATTCATCTTCTCACCTCTCTCCTCATTCCCCTACTCACACACCCCCTCATTCCCCTCATTCCCCTTCTTGTAGACTCCCCTATTCCCCCATTCTGCTGTTCCCAAATCCCCCATTCTACAAGCCCCTACTCACCCATCCCCCTATCCCTCCATCCCCCTGCTCCCCCATCCCCCCACTCCCCCGTCCCCCTATTCCCTCCTCTTTCGTCCCCACCCCCTACTCCCCCAATTCCCCTATTCCCTCCTCCCTCATGCCCCCATTCCCCTACTCCCCCATTCACCTTCTCGCCCATCCCCCTTCTCCCCCATCCCCCTACTCCCCCATCCCCTTACTCCCCCGTCCCCTTATTCCCTCATTCACCCTACTACCCCATCCCCCTACTGTTCCAGCCCCCTACTCCCCCATCCCCTTATTCCCCCATCACCCTGCTCCCCCATCCCCCTATTCCCCCATCCCCCTTCTCGCCATCCCCCTCTTCCTCCATCCCCCTACACCCCCATCCCCCTATTCCGCCATCCCCCTACTCACCCATCCCCCTACTCACCCATTCCCCTACTCCCCCATCCCCTATTCACTATCTCCCTATTCCCCTGTCCCCCTATTCCCCATCCCCCTATTCCCCCATCCCCCTTCTCCCCACCCCCCTATTCCTCCATCCCCCTACACCCCCATCCCCCTATTCCGCCATCCCCTATTCACCCATCCCCCTACTCCCCCATCCCCCTACTCCCCCATCCCCAATACACTATCTCCCTATTCCCCTGTCCCCCTATTCCCCCATCCCCCTATTTCCCATCCCCCTATTTCCCTATCCCCCTACTCCCCCATCCCCTATTACCCCATCCCCTATTATCTATCTCCCTATTCCCTATCCCCTATCCACCCATTCCCCTATTCCCCCATCCCCCTATTCCCCCATACCCTACTCCTCCATCCCCTAATCCCCCATCCCCTAATCCCCCTACTCCCCCATATCCCTTCTCCCTCATCCCCCCATCCCCTTACTCCCCCATTCCCCTATTCCCTCCTGCCCCAATCCCCCTACTCACCCTTTTCCCCAAACCCCTTCTCCCTCATTCCCCCATCCTCATACTCTCCCATTCACTTATTTCCTCCTCCTTCATCCCACCATCCCCTACTTCCCCAATTCCCCCGTACCCCAACCAACCCCTCCCACTACCCCTACTGTTTCACTTTCCTCATTCACATCCTCACCTACTCCCCAATGTTAAAAGATACCTGTCACAAGTTGGGCCATAAGGATTGAGAGTTGACGATTGACAGCAAACAGATGGCGATTGACTTTTCACTTTTTTTGAATTTGTGAATGGACTTTGATTTTTTGTTTTTCTTTTCCTTCCATTTTTCACTGATGAATTAGGTTTTTCATTCATCATTGATTTTGTAAATGCAATTTTCTTTTCTTTTCACTTCGTTTTCATTTCGTTTCATTTGCATTTTGTTTTTTGTTGTTAATACTCAACTGACTTTGTGAATGAAATTTCTTTTTTTCTTATTTGATTTTCATTTTGTTTTCTGTTTTTAAATTTTGGTTTTCATTCTTCATTGACTTTGCAAATGAAATTTGATTTCCTTTTTTCTGTTTTATTTTCATTTTTCATATACTTTACTTAAATTTCAAATAAGGATTATTTTTTGTTTTCATTTCATTTCATTTTCTACCGGGCCACTGATTGCAGAATGTCAAGTTCAGGGACATGCTGGTGCTTACTAGTGTCATTATATCTACAAGGGATCCTCGTAAAAATGAACAGTAAACACAACCCTAGCTATACAACAGGGAGCCACAGAAGCTTCAAGTGGCAGTGCAGTGGACATCTGGCAATTTTGGGACGAGGAATCCTTTGTTATTCCGATGACATTTTTGTACAGTGTGCATTTCTTCAGTCTACTATGCCTCTGGCTGTCATTTTTCACCCTGCTACGACTTTGAGTCACACCAAAAGTGTCCTGTATGCTAACTTTCACCCTAATTATATCGAATGTTGCCCATATTTTTTTTTTAATTCTTTAAATTGACTTACTTCAACATTTTGCCTATCCTTGAAGGGTTAGTTCAATTTAAATAGCTGGGTTATTTCACTTATGAAATGATCTAGGATACCCACCTAAATTGTAAGCAAATGGTCCATAATTACAAGAAAGTGAAAATGTACTTCTTAGGGACGAGTCCTTTATTGCTAGGTAGGGGCCCCCAAAATTGCATCGTTAAATGGCCCATATTTAGTTTTGACCCCCCAGTGTAAAGGTTCATTGGGTTTTGGCCCCCCCCCCATCAAGGTGCACTTCTTCAAAATGCCCCCCTCCCTATATCTAACAAGCCCCCACCCACCCACCTGGCAATAAATGACCCGTCCCCTATTTCTGATTTCACTCAATTATTTACAGGCTGCATCCTAGTTGTACTTCCATAAAGCTCAATATGTTTCCCCCTGCCCCCCCCCCCACCCTTTGCACAGTAGAGCCCATTTGATATGATTATTCTGGAGCCCATTGTGAAAAAATTGGGAGCTAGTGCTGTCAAAGGTGCTATTCCCAAAATGAAACTGACTGACCTGAGGCAATCAATTTCTTTATGGGTTGCCAAAAATTAATTCACCATAAAAGTGGTTTAGGAGTGGTTAGAAATTGATGAAAGCTTCCCAATTGAGAACCAATTTCCAGCTAGTTCCCTCCTCTTATTCCCTATCCTAACAACTATGGGAAGCATTGAGGTGGAACCAATTGTGGAAACAGTTTCCCCAACTTTTCAGAACACAGTCTAATTCAGGACGGGTCAATTCTATTAGAGTATAAGATGGGAATTGAACTCTCAGGGACGAGAATCGGGGGGAACTGGAAGGTTTGTTAGCTACAGTGAGAATCGTTTCCCTAATCTTTTTGCAACGGCCCCCTGTACCGCTGGAGGCATTACAAGTAATAGTGTTTAAATGTATACAATATTGAGAAATGCTCTCCTGTTGTCATGCATGCATAAGGCCATAACAGCACATGTCAGGAGAATACATGTTGATCACCTATCACCTAATGTTAAATTAATCATGACATAGATCATTTGAATATAAAAGCATGAGGCTGTTGCATGTGGAGAGAACCTGTGCATAATATGATAGCAAATGAGGATCATCCTGGATTTATATAGGAATATGTTGTACCCTATGTAGATGAACCATAGAGGTTGTGTAAAATTCTTTATTTTATGTGAATAACTTCTTCCCATAGATATAGCATTGCAGGGCCGATCCGCACACTCCCAGTGGCGTAACGTGTGCCGATCCACCACAGCGGCCGATCCACCACTGCAGCCTCGTTCTGGGTGCATGTAAACATTCAAAATGGCGGACTGCCGCTCGTACGGGGCACTACGGTAACAAATTTTGTTAATTTTCAGTTAATTAAAGACTCTAAAAACATAAAATAAATATAGAACTAACCTCCCCTGGTGTCCTCGGTGGCCGATCCACCCCTCCGGGGGAGTCTCCCCTCGTGGTGGATCGGCCACCTTGTACACCACGGTCGTTTAGTTCTATCTATGTCTCTATGGATTTTGTGGACTGCATGTCATAGATATACACTAAGTTGGTCACTGTATTTAATATATTCCCAACATGCTCGCATACAGCCTGTTGTTGCTATACATGCATACACTGAAAGAAATGGGTCTTCAGAATTTAATCTGATGAGGCAAAACCTGTCTATTTCAAGTCGTTAGACCTGGCACAAACTCTTCATAGTTGATTAGGAACTGAGGGGTTCCCATGCACCCGAAGGGTAATTCAATTTCACTAACCGAGAGAGTTTAAGGACTTCTTCGCAATTTCCATCATATTTTCTGAAGCACTAATGACAAACTAAGACAGGGAACACATATTATGGATCCCTTTTAATGGATATGAGCAACATGACCTTGAACAAAGTAGTGACCCTGGAGGTGACATTGACAAAGGTCAAGGTCACCAAACTTGACCTTGACATGGGGAAAAAAGTAAAGCATGTGACTACATTTCAACTACTGTCATGATGCAGTAATTGGATATTTGGTCTATTTTAAGACTCACACACTTAGTAGGAGGAGACATCTGGTTCTTTTTGTGGGATAAGAGTTTGAACTTCTAATTCCTTGATCCTTTTTACAAGAGACACATCTTTGGTTAACCCGTTGACCTTAGCAAATTCGGCAAATTCGACAAATTCTACCAAATTCCTGCTGCTTGTAAAGGAGCAGAGAAAAGCATCCAATTCCTTTTCTGAATAACACCACTCGTCTGTTAGTTGAAAATTGGCTTCACTCTGAATTTAAAAACCAGACTTGAAATATACATTAGAATCCATCACTTTACTGACCTATTTTATTCTATTTTGAAATTCTATTTTATTATAGCAGGACAAAAGAGACCTTTACAGTAATATTACTAACTGTATGAATCTATGAACAAATAAACACTCACCTTCTTCAAATCAAGGCTTCGAAGATGCTCTATCACGGATATATCCTACTAATTAGCTTTTGAGTCAAACTCATTAGTAGTATAGTATGTATCGGAACAGGACTATAGCTAATCTAAAGATATTACTCACTGGGCATGCAGCCAATCAGAGGCCTCCATTTGGTCATGTGACCTGTGACATCACTGGACCCCACGTGGTGCATGCCCATATATGGTCATGTGACCTTGACTTGACCTCATTTGCATAATAGGCTACGCCTCCATTTGGTCACGTGACCTGTGACGTCACTGGACCCCCTTGGTGCATACCCATATATGGTCATGTGACCTCGACCTTGACCTAATTAGGGGTGTGCATACCCATATATGGTCATGCGACCTTGAGCTCGGCCTAATTAAGGGATTACCCCGGTCATGTGACCCCTTATTTTGCATAATAGACCATGTCTCCTTGACCTATTTAGGGGAACAGGACTATAGCTAACTACAGGATGCAGCCAATCAGAGGCCCCCATTTGGTCACTTGACCTGTGGGTGCATGCCCATATATGGTCATGTGACCTTGAGCTTGACCTAATTAGTGGTGTACATGTCCATATATGGTCATGTGAAAAAACCCTTGGGGCGGGGTGGGGGGCCCTTGAGGTGTCGCGGAATTACAGGGAAAAAGGCTGATTTATGCTGTGGCCTACCTCCGTTTATAACATTAACCGGCATGATCTTATATACTCACCCTCATCCACTAATCTACAGAAAAAGGTTTTTAAATCATGCATGTAATTTAAATGAGCATTGTCATTGCAACGGCCTAGCACCCTGTGGCGGAATTACATCTTATTTTTTATAATAAGATTTATTTTGAGAAAATCACTAGGTAACTGATGAGGGGGTAGTGTATATTAAACTATTTGTCTACCTATTTAATGACACTTGAATAAATGTGTTGAAATAGAGACCATTTGTCAGCGTAGAACAGCTGATATGGTTCACAAGTTTGGTTTGGGTCAATACATAAAAGATAGCAAGGTTAAATTTGTATGTGATAACTTGACAAACACAATACATAGACCTTTATAGACCTAAAAAAGGCGCAGGTTTGGTTACCAGGGACGCTTTGGTTAGTTCACGGGTAACACACCAGGTGGCAACACTGAACTAGCGCTGTGCCGTCATAGCGAGATAGTATATCAAATTATGCTTTATAAGCTCGAGTAATTGCTCAGAAGTGCTCCTACCTTTGTTTTTGGGAGAATATGGGTGCATAACTGGATTTGGGTAATGTATGGTTATTGTTGTTTGAAACCATGGGTCAAAAAAATTGAATTTTAAAAAGGTCAAAAATGTGCCGAAAGTTTTGGAGTGTGACGCGCAGGTCAGTCCACTTTTTTAAACATTACATAATAGCTCACTCACACTCACGATGGATATCTTTAACAAAGAGATCGTTTTTCCCAATGGGGTTTTGCTTCACCTCACGGTGGTGATGACCGGTGGAAGGTGGGTAATTTATCAAGATTACGTCTCAAATTTGGAATTTGGAATTAATTTGTGTTTGGTAATGAGAAAGATTCGTTTTTATTTTCAGTTTTACGCAAATCACCTTCACCGTTGTAAACCCCGGCGGCCAAAATGGTTTTTAAGGTAGGTAGAAGTTTACTAAGCAAAAGTCGTGTTAACACGTGTCAATGTTGTTGTTATGACATGTGCAACAGTTTAGGGCATCACCAAATGGATGGTTACCATGGTGACGGCTGTGAGGGACGTCAGTTTCGATACAACAATACATATTCAAGATAGCGCCGGGCTGATGCGACAGGCGGGAAAAGTCCAACCAGACACTGTTGCTGGTGTAACCGTGCATAACGTGTTCGCTGAACTTATCTACTGTTGTCACTTGATGATATCGTAAGTGGATAAGGGGTTACGGGGTGAGCTGATATGTTATTTAGGCCTTGGGGTGTAAGTGGGGTTCTGAGGGGGGAAGGAGGTTCTGTAGGGGAATGGTGTTGTGGGATGGAAAAAGGGGCATCCTCACATCAGCGTCATCACCGACCTATCTGTTGATATGGCCGACGCAGGATCAAGGACGATTATCACATGAATCTTGGGATTTATGTCCAAAAAGAAGGAAAACTCAACGTTAAAAGTGTCAGTACCCCTTTGTCAGTACCCCAGTGTAGGATCAAACAGGAGGTATTTATCCTTTGGTGGTTTGAGAAGAAAGATCTGTTTCCTTGGGATCATATTCTCCATTATTTAGCGTCAAAATGGCGGACGAAAGGTGCAGTCAATAACCAGTCATGGTTGCCGTTCTTAAGAATCTCCTTTAGCTTAGTCAAAAAAAAGTTTGTGCTGTGAACTGTGAAGAGTGATGAGCTATGTGGGCACTGACGAAATCTCACCTCATCTAGGTCTAGACATGGCTCAGGTGTATGGTCACATGATGCATGTACACGCATGGACACGTAAGCACACAGCAAAGGACACCTATGATCGGTGACAACAAGTGTAACCATGGTGAAAACTCAAGGTGATATCCAAAAGTGTGTTATTGAGTCTGTGGACAATATTGAATATCTATCATGGATAACTGATGCAGTATTCTTTAGGGTAAGTACATCCTTAATCAGGGCTAATATTTTTTGATTATGTTTAGGGTTTTAAAACAGTGAAAATTTGGTAGACTTGAGAAGGTGGGGTGGTTGCTATGGTTACACCAGAAACATTAACCGGTAGGTTTCCAAAATGACACCACAGTGGTAGGTTAATAGGGAACTCGACAACTGTTTTACACCATATTGAGCCATGTTTTATATCAACCAGGAAAATCTAAAAAAATCTGATCTACCTGCCCTAATTTTTTACCTGAACACAAGATTTTTTTTTTAGACCTGGAACTCAACAACTGTTTTACACCAACTTTAAGCTTCATGCTAGACCATATCGTAACAGTGTTCGTGTCGGTATGGTTTGATGAGCTCAACATTTTAAGATTACCTGTAGGAAATTGAACATCTCAAAACAGTAAAAGAAGGTGATAGAGATGTTAAATCCCCACAAAGCAGAAAAATGCTAACTTTTGTAAAGTTACTAACACAAGATGTGTGTGTCAAGTAGAGGTAAAGTAGGAGAATCCATGATCCACAGCGATTTCCTATTTTTTTAAAAAATGTCGGGGAAAGGAAGGGGTAGACTACAACTTATTAAAATACCAGCTTCACATATATCCATGTTCTTGTGACTCATCTCAACGTAAAGTGAGTAGGAGCTGCACATGGTTATGTAAGTTTGTAGCGACTGTACCAGTGTATACCCTGACCTGTGGAATAGACGTTGCTTGTATCAAAGCAAATCGGGAATTTCTCTGTTCTATAAATAGAGTGAATACTTTTTTTCCAGTTTTTGATGGGTATGGGTACAGAGACCTGTCAGTGTACATGCACTCTCCTCTTGTAGTAGTAACCTATGGGTACACTTGGTATCATGGCTCCTGGGTATTATATAGTGCATTTTGATAGATTATTGAGGTCTAGTTGTATTGTCTCATGGGGATTAAATTTAGAGGGAGCTTACCTTCCAGTAGGGAGTTTAGTGAGTCCAGTAGGGTGTCTAAATCACTTTTTTTTTATGAGCGTCTCAATCTGTGAGTACCAGTATTGAACAATTCTCCTCCACAATTGTAGACATAATTACTAGAACACACACTTTAGTACCCAGTATCCCTATTTACACCAGGATTAGATTTAAGATTACCTGGCTACTCACAGGCAGGCACACCAGACAGTCTTTTCCTATTGTTCAATGTATCAGATACTTTCACAGTTACTTGGTTCAAACACATTGAGAAGATAAGTAACACATAAAAAAACCCATCTTATTAGAGCGAACAAAACTAATATTATATAGAACACTACATAAACAGAACCTTTGAAGAAAAGGTTAGAGCTTCCTGACGTTGAACTGTACCAAGTTGGTAAGGGAGAGTAATGGTGGTACAATAGGTATACATTCATAAATAGCGACACACCATGCAGTGACTGTTAGTGAAATAGGTAAGATTTCTTCAATATATAGGAAGAGAAAAAGTGCAAAGTATTGGCACTTCCTTCATATAAACATCGATCGTGATCTAAACTACAATGGGTGACTCATGATAAAATCCATGGTACTGTGATGTGTGTAACAAAACCATCTCATGTATAGAATTAGTAGCAACGCGAGTGGGGTCATAAATAAGGGCCAAAGTGTCTGGTACTCATACTTCCCATACCATCCTTAGCTAATTTCCTCATAACTCACTGAATAATAGATAGATCTGTAAACACTGTCTTAATACTAACTATCTATACTGTCACTGGGATAAGTTATTTAGATATGTGGTACACTTTACTGTATGTTAAAGGGTGGGAAACGCAAGGTTTGTGTATATGGTAGTGAGACTCCGGTGTCACTACCCATAGACCACTATCATCACAACCACTGGGTGTTCAATAACAAGTACTGGGCTAGAAAAGGAAATTAACTAATAGACTTATGGTCCGTTACATAAATGGGTTTTACCCTACATGTCAGTATATAGACAATCTCTGTGCTATAAGTAGAAGTTTTAGAAAATCAAAAGGTGAATTATATTGTATGGTGGTATTTGCAAAGTATCAGAGTCAGGTAATGATGGTAATGATGTGTCTAAAGTCAGTGATAATGGAACAAGGGTATAAAGTTCATAAATATTCTCACTGAGTGCCTTGAGCCATTAATAAGCTGAGCATTCATCATTTAGAAGTGAAAAGACAGTAAATCTAAACTAAAATTGAAGAGGAAGGACCTCGGCCAAGGAGTTTGACTGAAACTGTAAAAACATCACCATGCTGTAATTTTTTCAACCCTGGAGGACCGCACTTCTAGAGCCATCACCCTGCATGTGACTAGCCAGACAAAACTGACCTGTGTGCTTTTTCATCCTGTGGAGAACCCTGCAACCACCATTTCTTCTAAGCATAATTTGCAGTTTTGCTTCATATAGGTGAATGGGAGCAAGAACACATTTGACTTTAGACATGAAGGATTTATTGTGATAGATATTGTCCATCACACATAGGTATGACAGGAAGGTAAATGACTGCAACTTGCTACCTACCTGCTGCTCTTTATACAAAAGAGTGCACAACCCAACTACCTCAGACCACTTGGTCGCAACTTACCAATCCTGTTTCACCCAGGTGCTAGTAGATCTCCAAGTACCCTACAGGGGGCAATACTGGTATTTTTTACTAGTAATACTATTGCTACTACTTCTACTTCTTCTGCATCACACATAGGTATGACAGGAGGGACATGTTTGCCTTTGTAACTACAAACGTGTACATGTGGTAAGCAGATTAAGTCTAACAAATCAGTTAATAAGTTAATGCCCCTTTATGCTCCTCCTCTTGTCCCCAACCTGGGGTGTGGGTTACCTTCTATGTCTGTTGTGATTGGGAAAAATTAGACTAAGATCTTTTCTTTTAAATCCTCATGCAGTGCACAGTGGGTGACTATGGGATCAAATCCTTTAAGCCTTTTATCTTTTTCCTTTGGGACCAACCACACTTAATGAACTAAGCAATCAATGACTACATCAAACGGAAGGTGAAAATCAAAACAGACAGATACCCTACCGAGCAAAGCTCTCTGTAAAAAAAAAAATAAAAAAATAAAATGAGATTAAATCTCTTTTAAATCTTTGATCAATTTAAACCAGAGTTAAGAGGTTTATCTCGGACGGGTACATAAGGGAGAGTAAAATTTTGTTCCCTCACACTTCCTTTGCCACCTTTATCATGGAAACACCGAGCGCTCTACAGGTAATGTTTTCTGGAGAGAAACCAATGTCTTCGCAGACAGATCGATAGAAGTATATCAATTTCACATCAGAAAACCTGGCCACTCATCAAAAACGGTAGTATTTCTTTTATTTAACATCATCACCATTCTCATCCTTTAATTCTTTTATTTAAAAAAAAAATAAGGGTCAAATAGAATAATGTAATTTTTCTTTTTTTATGAAAATTCTCATTTACATAATAAACCACCCCTATGTGGTCATGCACCCCTTGATACCTTTATCCGAGTCTCTTTTATCAACACATTTATTCGAGTGTCATTTCATAGGTAGACAAATAGTTTATTATACACTACTCCCTCATCAGTTACCTAGTGATTTTCTTAGGATGAATGTTATTATGAGTATAAATAACAAATTTCAACATTTTTTTTACTTTGTTCACAGTTATATTATAGAATTTCTACTGGAAAGGTCTTGCTTTTTGTCAGCCAATACACATCTATAATCCATATTGAAAAGATATGTTTACAGTTCTTTGACATTCAGGGTATTAACAACGTCAAATATGGCACACACCCTTGTAAAATCATTCCCAATATCACCGACAAGCATCCTGGAAAATACCCACTCTCCATACATAAAAATAAGTCGGAGTAGCATCCATGATATTTTACCTCCGACTTATGGTTTTTACATCCGTAACATTCATCTTTTACTGTCCTATTAAACTCCCTGTGTAGTAAATAATGACAAGTATCGGCCATTAAAAACCTGGCTGTTGGTCGTTCCACAATTGTAGTAACCATTGATGCTTTTGCTCTCTCCCTCTTGGCTATCATTACGGCCTCCAAGCAGTTTGACATCTTGAGAAAGTATTGAGGTGTTATGTAGTCGTTAATGGATACTCTATACAGTTGCATTGTGTCCGCCTTTTTGGATATATTTTTACCCCTCGACCTTTATAAATGAAAAAAATGAAAACATGAATATTTGAAAAAATGTAATGATACAAATTATTTTTTGTCATTATTAAACATACATAATATCTCATAACTCTAACTAATAGAAATACTTTACCACACATGTGACCTTTCCTCTACGGGTTCAAGGTTATAAAATATGGTTATACTGGTAAACAAGGTAAATACTTACTGAAAAGTACCTAAATCCATTGGAAAAGCTTTAACCTCGCAAACAGGCACCCTAGAATACATTGTTGATGATGAAGTGTTACAAGACGCAAAAAAAAAAAAGTTGTGTCCTTTAGACTAGAGCGACAGACATATACCCTTTATACTTTGCATTCTCACCTTACACTCAGAGTTAGTACAAATAAGTACAAATAGAAAGTAAAAGGAAAAAACGACGCCACCCACTCATTACATTACTTTAACGTTGTAATAACGTTGTACTTGCATCAAGTAAAAACCCACCCCTACCCCAAAAGGGTAGGGGTGGTAATTTTTTCCCCCTTTTTTAAAGGCCCCCCCACCCCACCCTACCCTAAGGGGGCCCCAACCCCAAGGGCCCCCCACTCCGCCCCAAGTGTTTTTTTTTTTCATTTTTTTTTTTACCCCCCAAAAAAATCATGTAGCACTTGTTGTTTACATACAAAAAAGGTTACGGAGCTCACCACACGCGGGGTGTAGGTCACGTGACCAAAGGGGGCATGGCCTATTTTCCAAATAAAGAACTAACCACCAGGGGTTCCAGTGACGTCACAGGTCACGTGACCAAATGGAGGCATGGCCTATTATGCAAATGAGGTCAAGTCAAGGTCACATGACCATATATGGGCATGCACCACGGGGGTCCAGTGATGTCACAGGTCACGTGACCAAATGGAGGCCTCTGATTGGCTGCATGCCCAGTGAGTAATATCCTTAGATTAGCTATAGTCCCATTCCGATACATACTATACTACTCCCATTCCACCAAAGATTTCTTATTATGGAATCTGGCTGATACTAAAGGCATGGTCGTCTGTCCAAATACTTTCAGCCATGTTTCAAACAGAGTGATATAACAAACTGAAAGAGTAAGGCCAAGAAAAAATAAAGGTATGTTTCCAGTAACATGACCTGAAAAGGAAGAGTCCGTAGGTCGGATTTTTTTTTTTTTTTTACATTTATATAGGAAATGTTAGGACACATATCAATGGATGTATCAAATTATTTGATTTCATTGCAAAATAATGAAAAATCACAACCATGAGGGAGGGGAAGAACATGTAAAGGACACAGGAAAAAACCTCAAAAAGTGATGACAAAATTCTTTAAATTATTGAAAAATGAGACAAAACTTTTCAAAATAAAAAAAGATGTTTTTTGTTTTACCCCTGTTTGGCTAGGGTCGGACGGTTTACTGGAAACAAACTTTTTTTTTATTTGGCCTAAGCCTATTTTACCACACACCTTACAGGTTGTACTTCATAAGCATTCATGCATTACATTGTAGCCAAAGAGGTATACATTTGCAAGTCATAATGTAGAGTTGACATATAAACCCACTCTACTGTAACATATGATTACCTAGAAGAGTGGTCACACCTAACCAATAACACCCATTATCGCCCATTTTCATGTTACCCCCAATATCGTCCACCAAAATGTCACGGGTTGGATTTCTCATAGACCTCAAGGCTAGGAAAATGTACCGCCTTAGTCTACTCCATCTACTACTTACATGATGTGTCAAACATGTTCAGTCATTCAACAGTCAAGGTCGTAAGTGAAAAGTAAAAAGGAGATTCTGTCAGAACTTTTGACTCACCACAAGTTAGTATTACTGACATGCAGACACATGTAGTCAGTAGATGATTGAGGCAGTGGGACTTACCGTAAATCCCCGGTCATAAGGCGGCCCCGGTCATAAGCTGGGGGGTGAGTTCAGGGAAATCCTATAAGCCGGTTTTGGTGTCAAATTTTTCCCATTTTCTCTTTATTCTATAGTAAAAAAAAACCCAGCCATAAGCCGGGGGGACTTTGGGAAAAATTTAGAAGCCGGTTTGGGCCCAAAATAGAAAAAAAATATCCGGCTTATGACTGGGGATTTACGGTATGTATAAATAGGTGTGGATGGAAATTCAGTCCACTCGCCTCTGTTGGTGGGGAGCAGTTTTCAATTGGCAACCACTATTGATACATTCAAGACTTTGATAATCTTGTCATGGTTTGCCAAAGTTAGACAGATATTCAACTTACTATATTTATAAACATTAATCCAGGTCTTGATAACTTCAAAACGTATTGGTTACATCTACAAAGATCATTTATGGGTTCTGAGTTCTTATTAGATTTATCTTGACAGCGTCTCAATTTCTACATGTAATATTGGATAGATTTGACACATTTTAATTGATTCTAGTTCAGGTTCCAATTAACCAAGGAAAGCTCCAACTAGCCATACTCGAAACCTGGCACCAACAAACATGTTCTCTAGTCCGTAAAAATGTGTTAGTGAAGGCATTCAATGAAGCATTACATGTGAGTCGTTGTTTCACTGACTAGGTTAAGATTACATAAAACAGTTTGATGAAATAATGAATTTCATTATAAAGAATCTATTGAGTCACATAGCTGCATTTTTTTTTTTACATATGATTGGCACATACTAAGGGAGTGATCCTTTTTAAACAACAGGGGGGGCTGGTGGGTTTGAGGGGGGGTCAGAATTTTTTCAACCCCTTGACCGGGGGGGTCAGAACTTTTTCAGTACCTCTGATGGGGGGGTCAAAATAATTTCACCTGTTTCCAGTGGAAAACCCCGCGCGTGATTTTTGTCCCTTATCAGGGGGGTCGAAATTTTTTTTCGTGTGTCTACGCGCAAACCCACCAGCCCCCCTGTTGTTAAAAAATGATCACTCCCTAATTTGGTTTGTATGAGTTAGTCCTTCTATGGTGCTAATACATGAGTGCATTATCCCAATCGGTCATCATGCACCAATGATGTGCTGGTGAGTCCCCTACTCTTAGCTAGTTCATTATATAGGGTGCACTATTCTACAGTCCAACTCCAGGGTCAGCATGATACATTTTGCATTAACAACCTTTAAATATTACTAATTGTCAACCTTGTAGTCATAGAGAATTTGCTCTTATAGGGGAAAAGACTTGTTGACATTCTTAGCAAGGGTAAAAACAAACAAAGAAAGGAAAATGGACGAGGTATGGGTTTGTGTGATGAAAAGAAAGCTCAGTTTGATTACACCTCGATTGTACCCTGAAGTTATCTGCCTGCTTTTTTAGTATTACCACTAAACACTGCCTCAGGACATCATCAAGGTACAATGTGGTAATCCTTTGTCCCCTACAAATGGATCTGGTTGAATGGATAAAAACAAATTAAAAACCAACATCAGTGCCTGTTTTTACTTTCTGGGTGCTGATAACCACAAGGAACTGACTGATTGCTCACATGCATTGTATTGATGGCCATAGGATTCAATACAAATTAAAATCTTAGTTCTGATTTTTGTTTCAGGCATATCAGACATTTTTTTTATGATTTCAATCTAATAATGATGATTAAAAAAATATTTTTCAATGTCTTGTCGGAAAACAAATTGAAATTGCCTCCTGACTCTACAGCTGTCCTAACTCCTTGCTGAGTTGGGACAGCTAACTCGGCAAGGAGAATTAAGAGGAATACCCGGATGAACCACCACTGCCTCCATAAGGAAGGCAGATTTAAATAGACAAAAAGCTAGACTGAAACCTACAAAAGTTGCTCATTTGTGGCTGTCAAAGCATTTTAACACCCCATCTGTTACTAATGGCCAAAGAATATGGTGATTTTTAACCATTCATGCCCATGCGTAATTACTCCAGACAGGGAAGTTTCTCTAAAGTTTCTATGAGAAAAGCATCACATTGCACGTAGTACTTCATTCAAATAATGGGAAAGAAATTTGGATCATCTACTTCAGCACCTTTTCACATTCATCATAATCGAGAGGCAGGGAAGCAAAAGGGAAAAGACATATTACTGAGTTCTCTATCATCTAGCAGCTAATATGGGTTAGCCGTCATAATAAGTTTGGAGATCATCTAAATCACCATCTGGAGGCCATGCAGAGTGAGAAAAGTCACAATGCCATAAAGATCAGAGCTGACTGGGCAGGCTATGGCCATGATGATGAACAAGTAACCAATGGATAACTCATGACGAGTGTGTGTTAGTGAAGGATAATGACATGAGGCCGTAGGCCGAGTGTTATTAGCCTTTGCTAACACACACGAGTCATGAGTTATCCATTGACTACTTATTTTATACCACGAAACCAATAAATAATCAATATAATACCAATAAATTCAAGTTGAAAACAAAAATTATTCCCCCTCCCTGGGACTCGATGCCAGCCATTGTGTGTACACGATCGGTACATAGGGTACACCTCCTTGCCCGGCAGCGGACAGCGGCAGCGGCACATGGTGAAGAAAAGATGCTTCTCGCGGTTATGTTTGTGTATAAAATACACCTCCTAGCCCGGCAGCGGACAGCAACAGCGGCACACAGCGAAAAAAAAGATGCTTCTCGCGGTTATGTTTGTGTATAAAATACACCTCCTAGCCTGGCAGTGGACAGCGACAGTGCACACAGCGAAAAAAGATGTGCCCGGACCGGGGCTCGATCCGCGGACCTCTCACGGCTGAGCGCAACGTGCTAACCGCTGACCACCGCGTCTCCTCCTTCTGCACCCGGCAGTGGACAGCGACAGCGCACACGGCGAAAAAAGAAGCTTCTCGGGGTTATGTTTGTGTATAATACACCTCCTCGCCCGGCAGCGGACAGCGACAGCGCACGCGGCAAAAAAAGATGCGTCTCGCTGTTATGTTTGTGTATAATACACCTCGTCGCCCGGCAGCGGACAGCTAAAGCTTTGAATGCGTCTCGCGGTTATGTTTGTGTAGAATACACCTTGTCGCCCGGCAGCGGACAGCAACAGCGCACACGGCTTTGTATCTTATCCAGACCTGGTTCGAACCGAGCATTTCTCATCGGTCCCTGTGGCGCACTGCATAGGGAGTTGGACTAAGAACCTGAGGCTGCAGGTTCGACCCCTACCATGGCAATGAAAAAGTCTGTTGATTTTAACATGTAACATATGACATGGAAGAACATGAGAGGCGTGAGTTTATCCTGGATAACCGCACGCCTTCCATGGATAACCGCACGCCTTCCATGGATAACCGCACGCCTTAGAAAATTGATGTTACAGCCTATAGGGTGTGCAATATCGACAGATATGTGGATGGGAATAGCCACCAAAAAAGCACCCTGTAACCCAGAAATCGTGGTATAATAGCTGATATATGGCCAACATAATATGTTAGTAAACAACATATTAACACACAAGTTGATAAAATGGTATACATATAGCAAGTAGGCATAGCAGAATCATCTATAAAGGTGCACTTAACGTTGGTTAATGAGACACTCATTCCATCAGTATTAGGACCATTTGGTGTGCTTTTCTGGCTGTAAGATTTGGGCAAGCGTTATCTCACGCGACAGTGAGATAACGCTTGCAAAACCTATGGCACGTACGTATTCCATCCCTTGTAACATAAAATGAAAAGGAGATCTGTTTTTTACCCATACTACTCTAACAAACTTATATTTTCTTAGTGTAGTTCTTATAACAGTGATCCCTATTTCCATGTCTGTGTATTGAATAATGTTCATCACTACCCATATGTCATATATGTAAATGATGCCTTTTATATTGTAAAATATCTCATTGTTATTATGATATATGTTGGGAAGATAGGCAAGGAATTCCATATGGTATAATGGAAGTGCTTTTAACATAGCATAAAACTGTGAATATATATGAGCATGTTCCTTTCATACATTTACAGGGGCCTCGTTTAGTGAATGAAGAGAGCCTAAATTCCTTAAGGGCCACTGATGCATCATTCCCATTGGGCGTCATGATGCACCAATGAAGTGCTGACACTTCATTGGTGCATCATGCCAACCCTCCAGATGTGTCTCAGCTCCGTAGGGTCGGCATGATGCATAAATGTAGCCCTGATGCATTCATGCATCATGACGACCAGTGGGCATGATGCACTAATGCATCAGCAGACAATAAAGGGTTAGCATCTACAACAGTAACAGATCTGCATCAGTGCTGATGGTAGAGCTGCTACTATGACAGCCCACTCAGACAACTCTTTCAACTGAGTGCCAAACCAGAGTTGATTTATTCCACATTTTGAATAGGGAGCAAACTAGTTCCGTCCTGATTATGAAAGGCATCTGAAACCAACAGAAAAATACCCTACAAATCATTAGTTTTCATCAAATGTTTTGCCTTAAATCCTATTCAAATTGACCTTTTTTTCTGTTGGAACCAATGCTTTAGGACAGCATAGCGCTGTGTGCACTATGAGGGGATTTGTACATTTTTACTATATTCTGTGCTAGTCATTTGTTCGGCATCAGTGGGGGGCAGTACACACTTTGCTGCTCTATGTCCTTTGGAATGGTTATTGCATCAAAATAGCCCTGATTAATTGATGCATTTTTCATCCCCCTCCAGTGAAAATGAAAGATTTAATTTGACGGAATTGTTTGGGATGCATTCGGAATTCACATTCAAGAAATAACGGTGGTTCACTCTTTAGTGTTATGAGGACACTAGCGTGTAGATTCAACTTGTATTTCTTACAGTGAATGGTCGAAATACATGTCCCGAAGTTGCCTGGAGGGTATTGCAAATAGAATCGGACGGGGATTCTAACTGTCGTAACTCACCTTCCAGTTCCTGGCTGTTCTGCTGCTCAAAACCAGTTTCTGACTTTACACTCAGAAACAATCCTTTTAGTGTGAGTCATACTGGGAAGCATTCCCCAATTCATGACCACTTAAGAATCAATTCTATAACCTATTACCTTGCTGCAAAACAGGGGAGAAATAGTAAATAGTAATGTGGTAACATCAGCATTCATCATTTTCAGTTCGTCGACTACAGATGGTAAATCATAGTACTCAACATTCCATGCACTGCATACGAACTAATCCTTTAAGGGCTGCTGATGCAGGAGTGCATCATGCCCATTGGTCGTCATGATGCACCAATGAAGTGCTAGTGAGACTGCTCGCCAGCACTTCATTTGAGCATCATGCTGAAGGAGTTTGTGTATCAAGAATCAATCATGTGGTCACATAATCATATACATCAAGGAAATGTAAAGGTTCATAGACGTGGTATGTCATGTTTTTATCGTGCGGTAATAAAACTCTACACAGTTCACAATCATTCTCATAACTCTCAGGGACCAGGTCGTGCATACTAGAACCAATTACTTAAGGGTCGCTCATGCATTTATTGGTATCCATTGGTAGCACTGCATTTGTGCATCATGCCACCTATGGGCATGATGCACTGCTGCATCGGCGGCCCTTGAAAGGTCAATAAAATACAGGATTCTGACTGACTATTAATCCTTTGAGGGCAACTTATGCATTAATGCATCATGTCCTTAGTCGTCATGATGCATTAATGTAGCCCTGGCGAGTAACTCACCCTAGGTTGGCAATAATTTGATTACTTTGAGTAATATTTCACCATGTTAACATATAACTATAGAGCGAGAGGGAGAAACAGAATACAGTGTATAATTAAGATGATCAAAAATAAGTGTACAAGTGGTGTGTTGTGTCTTATTGACAGAGTAATGACAGAGCTCTGCCACCTTTGGACGAGGAATGCACCTTTATTTTCATAACGTTCTTTATACAGTGTTGTGTAATGCCATATCTGGGCACGGGGAGCAGAAGGTATTTGGGAGGATCCCCGTAATTATGGCCTTGGCACAGTATTCATTATTATAATTGACACAATGGGAATGTCTCCAAGCTCAGAGTGACACTGTTTATCAAAACAGGTACTATTAATTTCAGTATCATAGTGGGAGGTGTATGAAATGGCTCCATAGCAATGACTACATAGTGAGCTACAGTACAGGATCGTGTTTCAATAGTTTCCACGACAGGTTCAGCCAGCTACGACTGGAGATGGGTCAAATCTTAGCAGGTGATCTTAGGATTTTGGCCTTGGTGACTAAATAGCTGGCTACATTACTGGGTGATCGTACTGCCTGCTGGCTAAATAGCCACCACAGCAGTGCTTCAATGAGGGACCCTGGTATGACAACCCTCTGTGTGAATAATTAGTGGGTAGCCTTAGCTGCTGCCCTCTGCACTCCTTTGCTCAAATGTATCCAATCTGGGTTCTTCACACTACTACCTATAACCCTGTGGCCAGCGCCTTTGACTCTGGGATGGCAGTTTTTTTTCTAAAAAATAAAATATCATTTTGAAAAGTGTGGTGTTTAACCTAAGAATTGAGCATTACTTCCACACATGGGCCAACTATGTAGTTACTAGTATGCAGTGGTGTAGATAGAGCACTAGGCCTTACAAAGCTGTCATGCCTGTCATACCTAACCCTCACTCACCATGGCTTTCTAATAAAATTACAAAGGATTTCACACCTAGCTGACACCTCAGCCCTACTATTAAGAAAGAATAACAGCATACATTGTTTTAGATACAATTAGGTCATTAGATATAGATCTATCAGCTGTAATTTGAAAGGGAATTATGTAGAACAATTATACATCATCATGTCTTCCTAAAACCACCTAAAACTGGCCCCACCAGGCCCCTATTCAAGGCCTGGCCCCTATTTGACACCAATTTGACAGCCCTCCTATCCCAGCCCCTATTCAAGGGAGGCTGCTATTCAAGGCCCGGCTCCTATATGAGACATTATGGTAGTTACTGCAGCCCTATGCTATTTTGAACACAGGAGTGCATACTAGACCATGAAGGAGGTATGACTGGTCACTATGTAGCCAATAGTGGCCCCTACGACTGGGTGCTATGACTTCATAGTGGTGTGTATTGAGCCAGTAGTTGAATAAATAGCAGCTGCTATTTTGAGGCCTCTACTGGAGCTCACTATGTAGTCAATGGTATGGAGTCATTTCTTACACCTCCCACTACGATTTGAGGGTGTCCAGTCGTGGAAACTATTGAAACACGATCCAGACCTCAAAATAGGCCCTGCTATGTATTCAACTGGGCTTAATACAAACCACTATGAAGTCATAGCACCCAGTCGTATAGGCCAGGCACCCATACTAAATGGCTAAATAGTGCCCAGTCGTACCTCCTCCATAGTATGGTTTGTATTCTACTGTTCAGATGAGCATAGGGCTACAATATCTATATGATTATAGGTGATCCCACCTGGTGAGAAGGGCACACACATGGTCAATTATCATGAAAATGGACCATATTGTTAAAGATGGTCAAATATACCTACAAATATCATAATTGTACAGAAAGCTTCTATTTGGCAGCAGGTTCCTCTACCTTCAATGTGAGGTTGAAGATACATAGCCTCCTCAACACCTTGCTATATATATAATAAGGCCCATTGACCTCTATGAGTGGCCTGAGGTCAGGGCATTAGTCTATATATAGAGTACATACATGGTTACAGAGGAGAGAGTACAGGTGGAGTGCATTTGAGCAAAGGAGTGCAGACAGCAGGAGCTATGACTACCCACTATGTATTCACATAGAGGGTTGTCATACCAGGTTCCCTATTGAGTCACTGCTCTGGTGGCTATTTAGCCAGCAGGCAGTATGATCACCCAGTAATGTAGCCAGCTATTTAGTCACTATGGCAAAAGTCCTAAGATCACCTGGTAAGATTTGGCCCTTCTCAATCGTAGGGCCTGAACCTGTCGTAGACACTATTGAACCAAGCTCCAGGTATGATAGCACTCTGTGTGAATAAATATAGAGTGGTCATAGCTGGTGCTATGTGCACTCCTTTGCCCAAATGCACCCCATTTGTGTAGTTTCCTCTGTAAGGGTCTAGTGTCATTTTGGCATATGCCTTGTGTATGCACTGGGATACTAAAGGCCAGAATTTATGGTACTTTAAAGCTATTTTGAAGTGTTTGATAATGGCATAATGATTATTTACTTAACTCAATCAATAGCATCTCTGTATAGGATGTACCTCCTTTTGATAAAATGGGAGCATATGTATATACAAACTACTTTGAAAGTTGCAAGTAGAGGTCGAAATATATCTGGTTTCGAACCACTCCCCATGCATTCATATACATATCTAAGGGACAGGGGTTGGGGCGGTCGGTGATTTGAGTCTGTACGCAATGGGGGTAGTCCCGATATGTACCTGGTGCAACAGGGGGATGGGCCAAAAAGTGCATACAATTTATGGATGGTTCCCATTAGGGACCATGCATGCAGGCAATATGCAGAATTATGACCTTTGACCTTCTAAACACTATTATCCACTTTCATGACAATTGACCATTTGTGCCCCTGTGTACCCAGGTGGAATCACCTAATATAAATACCACAATCTATGCTTATTTGAGCAGTGGAGTGCTAACCAGACCATGAGGGAGGTATGACTGCTCACTATGTAGCAATAAGTGTGTGTGGTCCCTAGGACTGGGTGCTATGACTTCATAGTGGTGGGTATTGAGTCAGTAGTTGAATAAATAGCAGCTCCTATTTTGAGGCCTGTACTGTAGCTCACTATGTAGTCACTGCTATGGAGCCATTTCTTACACCTCCCACTACGATTTGAGGCTGTCCTGTCGTGGAAACTATTGAAACACGATCCAGTAGTCCTTTTACAAGAAGATTTAGCTTTAATGTTAAAACTCATGATAATTTCTATTCAGCAGATTAAGTAGCATGGACGCGATTATGACTATTCTTTTTTCTATTTACTGATGTTTTTCTACAGAAAAGGAGAAAAGATTGTTTCAACCTGATAGCACACACATACTAGGGTTGGCAAAGGATTCTAAGGGGTGAATATGTATACAAAGGTTCACAAGTGGGGATATCATATTGAAGGTAGCCTGGTACAGGAGGGTGTTGCTCGTTTGCTAAATAGAGCTGGGAGTAGGTGCTGTATTTTCCAAAGAAGTTATGCTCTGCTTCACCATTCAACTTCCACTCACCATAATAGTCTGATAAGGCACCTGTCTTCTTAAAGTTTGTGTGTGCTAAACTATGAGGTTTACATTTAAGTGTTCTTATTTTGACCACTTGTGTGTAATACAAAAAAAAAGTTAGGACCAAAAGGAAAGAGACTGCTGCAGGTGAGGCACCTGTACCAACACTACCTTTTCCCATGGGAGCAAACCCCTCCAGGATGAATACCTATAGGCGCAACCAGGGCAATGCATGCCTTTTAAAACCACGCCCTGATATAGCCCTACATACAATAATGTGCTGGGCGGATCTGTAATGGTTGTGCAGAAATACGACATGAACTACTGTTGTTGAACAGTGTTAGGGAAATTATGATTATGGAATCGTATAGAGAGTAAAGCATAAATAATGCAGAAGCTTTATGAAGCATGCGCACATTAGTCATGTAGATGTGCCCCCAGTATTGACATTGTCCATAAACACCATGCAGTCACTAGGGGGTGTCAGGGAGTTGGAATTGCTTCCCAGGGAGGGGTTTCACTTAAATTTCTACTGACACAGGTGTCCTGCTGACCCTGTGACTACCCTTACACTTGGTGAGAGGGATTTTCACCAAAAGTGACCCTTTTTGAGAGAAATTCTTATTAAAAGTGACCATTAATGGCAATCTTTCGGTAAAGATTCCGAAAACCATCATCAATTTGCCATCTTAGATTGAATTTTTTAGAAAAGTTACTGTTGGTGAGGGGTAGACCTACTTTGCCAAAAAGTTCCCTCTTTGACTTTGTGAGAGGGATTTTGGCAAAAAGAAATGGCCTTGCCATGCGAACACTCGTGTCTCTGACATAATGAGAGCATCCCCCGGGTGGGAAGTGTTGGGGGATGGCATGTACCCGTGGGTCTACCCCCACCAACCACTGGATGTTCCCCCCTCCCTTATTGTCAATACATATTTACATCTCATAGAATTGGCCAGGATAAGTTGATAAACTCTATACAACCTACCAACATTTTACTACATGATTCAAGATAGGTATAAAGAAATGTACATAGAATGAATATAAAGCACAGTAGAGTATGGTGCCCTGCATTGGTCAATCCATGTGAACTGTAGCTGGTTGCGTAACTTACGTAACTGCAGGGAGGACCCAGCGCAACCCAAACAACGTGGGACATGAATGTTTTCCTAGAATTTACCCCAATTTACATAAGGGCGGGAGATTTCTAAAGATTGACACAGAGATATGACGATTTCAGCTTCTTTTTCTTTTTGATCCAGCAGACGTAAGGGCCCATAAGAGTCTATACCAACCCCATTCCAATGATTTCTTTTTCTCAGGAACTCACAAAGAGAAACATGGTTCCAATATTGCCCTTTTTTACAGATACAAATTTTAGGCCTAGGGGCTTTTTGTGATACAAGGGCCCATCCCCAAATCCTCATTCCCGCCCCACAGATAACCTGAGGCCTAAGGGCTTTTTGTGGTACAAGGGCACACACCAATTCCCTCATTTCCAATGTTGCCATTCAGATCTATGCCATTTGAGTCTGTTTCTGATATGAGGACCCGGCACCAAACTCCTCACTTCTTATAGATCTATGTCAATTTGAGACCTAAGGGCTGTTTGTAGTATTTACAAGGGCCCCCACCCACCCCTTATTCCCCTTGCACCAGATATCAATTTGAGACATAAAGACTCTTTGTGGTACAAGGGCCCACACCCATCCCCTCATTCACAGGCTCCCATCACAGATACCGATTTGAGACCTACAGGCTGTTTGTGAATTACACTTCTCCCACATTTTTGAGACCTAAGGGCAACTGTTTGTAGAATAAGAACCCATCGTCATTTCCAATGGTTCCATCCAGATCTATACCATTGGAGTCTTAATGGCTGTTTCTGGTATAAAGACCCCACACAGAACCCCTCATTTCTTACAGGTCTATACCTATTTGAGACCTAAGGGCTATTTGTGGTATAAGGGCCCACAGTCACCCCCTCATTTCTATGTTAACCCCCCTCCCTCCATGTAAGCGCTGGTTCCAGTGTGTAAGTTATGTTAGTTCTCCAGGAGGCAGCAACCTGTGACACTTCACTATAGATCTATGCCACAGTAAGGGATTTTAACTTTTAAATCTGAACTTTCTATTTGACTTCATTACAGCTAAAATAGTGCTCATTGATAGGTGGGGTGCTGGGCTTTTGCAAGCATTGGAGTACAAATAATAATTTCCCATTCTCCTTATGGCATAGGTTGTCAAATATGTCTGAGCTCACCCCCCCCCCCCGCCTCTGCAGGGCAGCTGGAACCTTAGCAGCTGACCCTTTTGTCCTTTGGTAATTCAGGGGTTCTTCACTAAAATGGATGGATTTTCCTGATTTCTTTTGCCACTCTCCTTTTGAGGAGTCATCCCCATTCCCCCCCTTCCATGGCATTAGGTGGCCAAAGTGTTGACACAACCAGTTTCTTCATGCGTGTTGTTCCAAATAAGGCTGGAGGCCATGTTTGGAACAAGGACGACCACACAAGTGAAGAAAGTGGGAGTGAAGACCCTTTTAAGTTCTTATTTATTCCCTGATATCTAAGAATAAAACTATCAAAAACCCACTTTATCATAGAAGGGATTGAGGCTTTTAAATCAAAATCTGATGATGTGACAGCAGAGAATTGGATCGGGCAGAATTTTGAAGTCGTTTATTGGGCATGAAACAGTTACACAAATGTAATTGTTTTACCTAGCTCCTACGCATTGTAGTGCTTACGCTAGGACCCCTAAAAAAATCTTATACCCTATACAAAGCATTTATATAAAACTAGCAGTCACATGTCATAGTTTCTTGTAACACTATATACAAGGGTTATGAACACCCTTAGTACCATGGTCTGTTATATATCATTGGATGTGATGTTAAAGTGGCATAGTCCGATGGTTGGGGCCAAAAAATCAATCTTCTCTAAAATGAACCAGGATGTTCACATAGATCATACATCCTATGGTGACTACTTTAGTGGCTCTCCCTCCTCATAGTTAAGCTCATATTTGAAAGAAATGTCAGATTTATACTCAATTTCCTATGTTTGGCATGCATGCCAAAACTCCATCCATTGGAAATACACTGTAAAATGCTATAGCAAGGTCCATAGGACCCCTTTTTTTAAGTGTGTATCAGCTGAAGGCAACCATAAATTGTCCACAAACCCCTAAGTATAGTGTTATTGCATTGTGTAAAACACGTTTGGATCGAATTTGAAAAAAAAAATCGGACTTGTCAATATGAAACCATATGATAACAAATGGAGGTCCCTTCTGATACAGAGATCCGAATGGGATTCAGTTTCCTCATGGCACTGTTGAGAATGGCCTTTCATAGTATGCTTTACTGTGCTTTACTTTAGCATAAAATCAGGTGTCTTTCACCCTACTTGCTGTGTTAGTCTATAGTGATCCACCCACCTGTCCCCTCCCATCCCCTCCCATCACCCTCCCCACCCAGGTGTTTAACTGTACACACCTACCTACCTGTCTGTCCCCCCCCCACTCCCCAGCCTCCAACTACCCCCCCCCACCACCACACACACACACACACACACACACACACAGCCATATAGTACAGACAGTACAGGCCTAACAGCTCCAGGAGGGAACAGCTAGACACTGCACCACCAACAGGACATCACTGACCACTGGAGGAGGAACAGGCGGAAGGAGTCTGATATCAAACTCAATATAGAAGGAGGTACTTAAAGTGTGTAGAGGGAGCAGAAGCTTCAGATCTTTCTACTAACCATCCCATTACTTTAAATATACAGCTCCGTCATCCCTGGAGCATTGCTGGGTACCTTTTAGTTAGAGTGACATAATCTATCCATATATGTAACAAACTAAGGGATCATTTAGAAGAGTAGGAGAACTGGTTGAAGGACATTATCAAGGAGACTACCAGTACTTCATGGTTGTGACTTTATATGCCTGGAATATTATCTGATACAGGAGAAGTGTGCGAGTACTCTGGTCTATAAACTGTAGATATCATTTAAAACCAAGCATTCAGGCAGTCTTAGAGACTATTGATACCCTGAGTACCCTGATACCAATCCATATATAACCAACTGGAAGCAGTCATTTGACCACACATTGTTAGGATATCCAGAGCCTTCAACACCTTGCCACTATCAGCAACAACAAAAAACACCATCATGTGCAGAGATAACTTCAACGACCTCAGGAAGCTGAGTTTTTACATTGCCATCATTGCGGAGTATGTTGGTACCCTGTTTTTGGTTCTTGTCGGCTGCGGGGCAGCTGAAGGGGTCCAGGCGAGCTACCTCCATATTGCCTTGACCTTTGGCCTTGCTGTGGCTACCATAGTTTGGGCTATTGCCTATAAATCGGGCGGTCACATTAACCCGGCAGTCAGCTTTGGCTTCTTGGTTACCCGTAGGATCAGCATGGCCCGTGCCATCCTATACATGGCGGCACAGACTGCAGGTGCGATTACAGGCGCCCTACTGCTTAAGGTCCTAACACCAACAAACTCCAAAGAAGTAAAACAGTCCCTGGGGGCTTTGAGCCTTGGTCAGGACATCAGTATGCTGCAGGGGTTCTTCATCGAGGCCATAGTTACCTTCATCTTGGTGTTTGTCGTGTTTTCCGCGGTCGACTCGCAGAGACGGGATATTGGCGGCTCGGTCCCTCTCACCATCGGCCTCACCATCACAATGTGCCATCTGTGGGCGGTAAGTGAACTAATTATGTACACATTCGATCCTTTAACCCTTTAAGGGCCACTGATACAGGAGTGCATCATGCCCCCATTGGTCCCCATGATGCACCAATGGAATGCTGGTGAGTCTGCTTGCAGGACATCAGGATGAATGCAGCCGTGGTGAGTGAGTCACCTGGGCTGCATCTATGCATCACAGTGATTCTGCTGCACTCAGGTATCATGTCAAAATATTTACTTTAACCGTTTAAGGACCACCGATGCATTAATGCATCATGCCCATCAGTCATCATGATGCATGAATGCAGCCCTGGTGAGCAACTCGCAAGTGCTGCATTCATGCATCCTGCCGACCCTACCAGACAGGATTGATACAATCCCGGAGGGGTGGCATGATGCACCGATGAAGTGCTGGTGAGCAGTCTCGCAAGCATTTCATTGGTGCATTGTGCCGACCAATGGGCTTGATGCACTCCTGCATCAGCGGTCCTTAAAGGGTTAACCCTTTCAGGATGACATTTTTGTTAGCAGACTCCCCGGGGTGCATTGATGCACCCTGATGCATTATAATGCCTATACCATGATGCCCGGCCATGATGCTTTAAGGCATCAATGGCTCCACTGCCATAAGTGTGACAAATTGTTGCTAATATGACTAATTAATTTTTCCTATACTTTTGCAATTTTATAACTTGTCAGATTAGCAAAAACAAAAATAGCTGGACCGACAGCAGCTTAAGAAACACTAAAGACAGACACTACACTACACTGAATCCTTTCAAATCATTTGTTCAGGGGAATGAACAATGGAGCAAATGCAAAAACATATCAACCTATAGCGTCGCAGTGGTGGAAAATGCATTTTTTATGCATATCAAACATTTCAACTGTGGTGAGTGATGCTTTGATCAGTGACTTCAGGATCAGTTTCAATGCATCCTCTGGTAGTAAATTGCTGATTATCAGAATATGACACCACTACAAAGTGCAGAGTTTCAAATCGTAGATGCTGCGATCTGTCGTATTGCCTTGAGAAATGACCTCCTGGAAGTGACTCCTCATTGGCGAATTGTTGTATCTTACCAGGAAATGAGCCCGACTGCATGAAACAGTACTCTCTTGGTTAACATCAGTTTAAAGAAATAAAGAAGAATTAGAAAAGAGATTTAAGGGCCGAGAATAAATTTGCTCAACTTTGTGAGAAGTATCTGGTCCCCCTGCATGTGCTTGTAGTTGGAAAATGCAGCATTGCATATCTTCGTATTCATAAAGCTAAATAAATTTGCACGATTGACAGTGATAGGTTTAATTACTTTGACCCATGCCCGGGGGTGGGATGTCATTATGAAAAGTGTGCTGGTATGATGTGGAAATGAGGGTCATTCGATGAGTAAAGATATGGACAAGTCACTAAGTTTTTTACCCTTTAATGGAAGCTAATGAATTAATGCATTGACCCATTAAAGCCCGCCTACTCATTAATGCTTTATGCTAGTGGCTTGCCAGGGCCACTCAGGGGCGTAGGCAAAGGGGTCAGGGGGGCTCTTGGCACGACAATCTAAGGTGGTCAAGGTGGGGCCCCCACCAGGCCCCCCTCAGTGAAGACTTGCTTCCTCAGCTACTAGCATGCATCATGCTGACCCTATAAGGATTTTCTACCCCCTGGTGGAATTGATCCACTAACGAGGTGTTTCATTGGTGCATCATGACAACCAATGGGCATGATTAGAAGGAGATTTCCAGTTCTAATTAAAGATAACCACGTAGATATAATGTTTACCCTATATATAAAAAGGCGTTAGTTCATCGCTGGTCCCCACCCCAATAAAATAAACTTAGGGTAAAATTGGGTAGTATCGCGCATCTCCTTGTATCACGCACCTGCAGTCACAAAGGTTGGTTTGCAAAAGTATTTAAGATTTTTCAGAAATTCTTTTTGTGGAGGCTATACCTGTCACATGTGCTCATGCTTCAAAGCAGTTTGACTCTGTGACATGTAAATATAATTCCCAGAGTTGATTTGTACTAAATGCTTTCAAACTCGCCAAAGCTACTGTCTATTTTGATGTTCAATTTCAATGGTCTAGCGTCATTGGATGTCCTCGGCATGGAAGAGATTCCTTTCCAAAGATGCTGAAGTTGTCTAAAACTTTGCTACTTTTTCTAAGGGGTAAAAGTAAATCAGATGAATTTTTGGCGATCTGAATAGGAACATACTCCCTTGCTCATTGGTGTCTAAATGAACGAACACTGTAAAAAAAATGTTGTCAAAATAACGGTGAAATATGCCAAAATTCAAGGATTTTGGAAAAGCGGGGGGGGGGGGAGGCATAGGGCCTGGGCCCCCCAAATGATGAGGAGGTTCCCTATAAGCCTATATAAAATTAAAGCAGCCCCTTGTACCAACGTACTAGGGCTTCTACACTGGTTCACTACAATACAATGTTTCAATGTGAAAAATCATCCCAACTCGAAGGAGAATTGAACCCCGGCCGCAGTGCTGGTTGGCGAGGACGTTAGCCATAGCGCCACACTGAATGGTGATGAAAACCCAATGCGAAAATAAATAAGATCTAACCTGAGGTCCTAGTCCTACGTTTGCACTCAGTTTTCGTATGGAATCCAACCATGGCATGTTATAATATTGAAGTCCCAAGAAGTTTTCGATCCATAGACGAGGAATGCATGCTAATTTTCTCCATTTTCTTCGATATAAATAAGAATCCATTGATTTCCCCAACATACGCGAGTCGTGGCCCGGTTCGCTCTGGGTGAAGCCATTGTTTTTGTTCCTTGCCGGGAGGGGTACCGCTGTGTTCACACTCACTTTTCGTATGGAATCCAACCATGACACATATTCAAATTAATACATACATATCCTTAGACATTCTAGATGAGTACTCCATGCTTGATATGTGCGATATATTCGAAATAAATAAGAATCCATTGATTTTCCAAAATGGTCCGAAATTTTCGCCGTCTTCCTCGTACAGCAAGCGGATGACCTATATCTACATCCGGGCCTCTGACACACTTTCGGGTGGGAATGGCCGGACCGCGACTCGCGTACTTTGGGAAAATCAATGGATTCTTATTTATATCGAAGAAAATTGAGAAAATTAGCACGCATTCCTCTTCTATGGATCAAAAACTTCTTGGCATTTCGATATTATAAGATGACAAGCTTGGAATCAAGATGAAAACTGAGTGTAAACACAGCGGTACCTCTCCCGGCAAGGAACAAAAACAATGGCTTCGCGCAGAGCGCTGACCCGGGCTGTATCGCTTGCTTTTACAAAATGTCTTCTCGTGGCTATAATCTTTGGATATCAGGTAAGAAATTAATACAAAATGGAGGAAATGGTGGTATAAACCTATTAGGTCATGGATATCGGGGCCCCACGGGCTGTATATGCTGTATATGGTCAATTCTCATGAAAATGGAGCATATTTCCATGATTTCTCCGAATAGGTTGTAATGTATTCATCTAGTTATGACAATATTTTGCATGGATATTCCCTAGACCACATATATTAACATGTTATGAAATAATTTACTAAATATTAATTACTCTTCTTTAATCAATCATTCAATGTACCTACGTACGGTGATGCTAAGGGGTACACCACATGCTTGTCAGTCCTATAGGTCATTGACATATGCATGTTAGAAATATTTTATATTAATATTATATTGCCCCCCATTGAGCCATAAAAACTGAGACATCTATATATCCCAAGAGGATTTTCTCCTTGACATTATACTCATTCTAGTGTACCTACGTACGGTGATGCAAATTTTACACAACTACATTTTTCCTTATAAATAACAAGAAAATAATTGAAAATGAGCTCCGGTGGTGTCAGAATTTCCGTTTTTCAATTCTACAATGGTCCATATGAAAAGTGTTATTATGGACCTTATTGTACCTCAAATAAATCACCTAATGTGTTTTACTTATATTTTTTTAGTTGAAAACCTTTGAAATATCCACATTTTACCCTGTTATTGGCATAGATTAGATCACTACATGGGCAAAAGTGGGTACCCATAGTATGATAATGTTAGCAGCAATGTGAATGTATAAACAATATAGCAGTTAGACCCCCTGTTAAGTGTACATGGATGGGGAAAGGTATAGTGAGCCTGTGCTCCATTTTCGTGAGAATTGACCATATACAGCCCTAGGGCCCCGATATCCATGATCTATTAACTTATTGTCCGCTGTTTAGTTTTATGGATCCCTGATAGATTCAGCAGTGTAGTGTCTCCAGTTTTCATTCGAAGTCGAAGTAGCAGTGTCTAGCCATATTACCATCTTGAGCAATACCCTCCTGATGTCAGAATTTGTGTAGGTTTCATAACATAAAAACTCAAAGTGAACCCCCACTGAACGCCGATAGCAGGCCTAACCCTCTATGGTTACTCAGCCTTATCTAACTATCTGGGCCTCAACAGTGCTTTTTTGCTCATAACCCCAGTTCCTTATCCAGCCATAATGCACTCTAAGACCTTTTCTTCGCTTCAAGAAGCTGCTGGTTTCAATCCAGACATGTTATTAAATTGGAGAAGCATACAAAGTCAACTCCTCCATACATTTCCAGTTAAAACCATTTATGGTTCAACGGGGAATCGTTCCCCGGCCGCTGTGGCAGGAGGCGAGCTCGCTGTCCACTATACCAAGCCGACCGATGATAGAAAGCAATTTACATCCAGTTTTGAAAATTGTTTCCCACATACCTGATGTTTGCAGACCTCGTTAGCATAGATTTCAATGGAGCCTGGTGGAGTTATTAACAGAGAACCATCCTTAGATATCCTATATGAACATGCCATGCCTAATTTCTCCATTTTGTTCGAAATAAATAAGAATCCATTGATTTTTCCACATCGATACAAGTCAGGACCCGCCCCGTCCGGCCATTCCTTGTTCGCCATGTGGCTGACCTAGTTCTTACATCGGGGCACCTACCCGCTCTGTCAACAAGAAGCAATGGCCGTGTACCGGGCCGTGTGCATTGGATCGGTATGGAAAATCAATGGATTCTTATTTATTTCGAAGAAAATGGAGACAAAATGAAGGCGAACACCAACTAGAGATCGTATATTTGGCGGTGTTAGAAGTACAGGACTTGACATTATTTTATACCTGAAAAATGAGTGTAAAGGTGGAGGTATGTCGGACAGAGTGACAACATGGCCATGGCGGGTTGGCAAAGCGAGCGGATCGCATGCACTTACAAAATGTCTACTCCTGGATTAAATCTTGGGTTATAAGGTAAGAAATTAATACAAAATGGAGAAATATGTTCGATAAACGCTTTATGTTATGGGAACACACTCGTGGGTTTATGGGTTAATAATCCACGACCCCGAAGGGGTCGTGGATTATTAACCCATAAACCCACTTGTGATATATGTAACTAGGTTACACATGTGGAGACTACCCTAACAGGAGGGGTGGTGCAGGTGAGCTCCAAAACTCTGGACGTTGTTTTAAAAATGTCTACGACAGGATACTCTCAAATCATAGTGGGAGGTGTAAGAAATGACTCCATACTAGTGACTACATAGTGAGCTACAGAACAGGCCTCAACTTAGGAGCTGTTATTCATTCGACTACTGGCTCAATACACACCACTATGATGCCATAGCACCCAGTCCTAGGGGGCACTAATGGCATTATAGTGACCTCCCCCCCCACACATAGTCTGACCTGCACTCCACTTTTGGAGAGGGCATGGGTCTTCAGTACTCCATGCTAAATATATAAGGTCTGACGACTACTGTCCTGCAAAAATTATGTTTAGGTTTTAAACATGTTTAATTGTTAACATGTTTGAAGCTTTAATATAGAGATCACCTATTTTATGTTATTTCTCAAAGGTTATATCAAGCAATCACCTTTGTACCAAGCTGTTGTACTTTCAAGTCTCTCATTCTAACTGCAATAGATTTTGTGTATATACTTGTGGCTGACATCTTAGAGACTTAAAACTTGTCACTACCTGATGACATCCGACGAAAGTAAATAAAAAAAAAAAAAAAAAAAGAGAATCCTTTTATCTGTTCAAACTTTAAACTCTTTATTTCCATCTAATCATAAAGAAACCTGAACACAAAATTATGGCATCTCATTCATTGGCCTATATATATATATATATATATATATATATATATATATATATATATATATATATATATATTTATATATATATATATATATATAATTATATATATTATATATATATATATATAAATATATATATTATATATATATATTTATATATATATATATATATATATATATATATATATATATATCATTAATCATCAAAGTGTGGATGCGTGGAGTCGTAGCATGTTGGGAAATGGCCTCCAGGCGTTGGTAGTTGTGGATCGTGACAGGGGTGTGTACACAAAGGGTGCAGTCCTGTCTAATAGTACCTACCCTAACCCTAAAGCAGAAAACAAACATAGCGCCTTTTCCGACGCGTCAACATGTGAGATAACCCTAACTAGGGGATTTCTGTTTGTGTTCCGCTTAATACCCCACATATTTTATACAGTCTATGGGAGAAAAAAAATTCCCACCCATCAGAGGGGTCGAGAAATTGTAACACTGGATCCCCTTGTGCACTTTAATTTGCATTTCAATAACCAAGTAAAACAATAGCATATAAGACATACAAACTCTGTATATTAAGGAGATATCTGGACACCAAACTAGCTAAACAAATCTATAAGTCAACTATTTTACCTTATATGGAATATGCTGACATTTGTTTCATGACAACCTATGATAAGCATCTGGATCCCCTCCAATATGCTCAAAATAGATGTTTGAAGATTTGTTTAACTGTTCCACATTTAACCAATACAAAATATGTACATAACATTACTGATGTATAACAGGTCGAGGTGTGACATACATAGAGATAAGAGAAATATTATCACTTGCTTACATGATGCTCCTACTGTTAAAACTATTAAAACTATTATCCTATGCTTGAAGTGTCGAACTCCATGGTGCTATAACTTGGAATTCCTTATCTAAGGATAGAAGAAACACTCCTGAATTTACTAAATTTAAAAATGACACATTATTTTTCCTGAAAGATCTACTACCCTATGATGAGGATTGACCAATTACTGTAATCTTTTGTGTGTATGATGATTTTTTTTTATTTTTGATTCATTCATTCAGCCCAGAATCACCCCCCCTAGATCCCCAAAACCGTATATAAATACTTATGTGTCATATGTTTCATATTACTATATAAGTCAGGTAGGACCAGAAGTACCAACCCGTACACATATGGTGGGGATGAGGTCCTCTGCCTTCTTTTTTGTCTTAAAATTGACTTTTTTCGTTCTCATTTCTTGATAAAATCACAAATTGTTACTGTTTCTACTTATCTCATTGATGAGATCTATTGTTTCCAAGTCCATATACTTTCATTTGTAGGGGCCAACTCTGGCTGTGAGTCCATGGCGGTATGCCATCTGTCCCCGTTCCGGTTGCACCAGCCCTCAGGGGCTGGTCAGCCGGTATAAGCTACCCCCCGTAGGTAGGGAGGAGTGTAGGGGCCAGCTCTGCCGTAAGGCCAGCAGCCCCTTTTCTGGAGATCCCAGCCCCCAGGGGCTGGCATCCGGTGGTAGCTCCCCCTACATGTGTATTATACCGATCCAGATGTAGATGGAAGGTAGAGAATGTCAGACGGGGAAGTAGCTCAGCGGTAGAGCTTCCCCCTGCAGGTTGGAGGGTCCTGGGTTAGACTCCCAGTTTCTCCTGGTGGAGAAACCGAGTTGGTCCTGCCCTGCAAGGGGGGACTACGAGAACTCGGTGTAGGTGCCTGGAACGGTATAATACAGATACGCTTCGACCCTGGCAGTACTGTGTACTGGTAGGTCAACTGGGAAGTCAGGAGTGCCTCACACTGCTTGATAAAGCCCAACCGATCTGGTTGGGAGGAATGCTTGGTGCTGGTTGGCCATGGTTGAAGCTGGTTGGGAGAAGTGTAGGGGCCAGCTCTGGCTGTGAGTCCATGGTGGTATGCCATCTGTCCCCGTTCCAGTTGCACCAGCCCTCAGGGGCTGGTCAGCCAGTATAAGCTACCCCCCGTAGGTAGGGAGGAGTGTAGGGGCCAGCTCTGCCGTAAGGCCAGCAGCCCCTTTTCTGGAGATCCCAGCCCCCAGGGGCTGGCATCCGGTGGTAGCTCCCCCTACATGTGTATTATACCGATCCAGATGTAGATGGAAGGTAGAGAATGTCAGACGGGGAAGTAGCTCAGCGGTAGAGCTTCCGCCTGCAGGTTGGAGGGTCCTGGGTTAGACTCCCAGTTTCTCCTGGTGGAGAAACCGAGTTGGTCCTGCCCTGCAAGGGGGGACTACAAGAACTCGGTGTAGGTGCCTGGAACGGTATAATACAGATACCCTTCGACCCTGGCAGTACTGTGTACTGGTAGGTCAACTGGGAAGTCAGGAGTGCCTCACACTGCTTGATAAAGCCCAACCGATCTGGTTGGGAGGAATGCTTGGTGCTGGTTGGCCATGGTTGAAGCTGGTTGGGAGAAGTGTAGGGGCCAGCTCTGGCTGTGAGTCCATGGTGGTATGCCATCTGTCCCCGTTCCAGTTGCACCAGCCCTCAGGGGCTGGTCAGCCAGTATAAGCTACCCCCCGTAGGTAGGGAGGAGTGTAGGGGCCAGCTCTGCCATAAGGCCAGCAGCCCCGTTTCTGGAGATCCCAGCCCCCAGGGGCTGGCATCCAGTGGTAGCTCCCCCTACGTGTGTATTATACCGATCCAGATGTAGATGGAAGGTAGAGAATGTCAGACGGGGAAGTAGCTCAGCGGTAGAGCTTCTGCCTGCAGGTTGGAGGGTCCAGGGTTCGACTCACGGTTTCTCCAGGACATTTTCCGCCGACCTATACACATTAATACATGTTGCTCATAAGTAAATACATTTTTTGATTATGTAAAATTTGTGATTGAGAATGTATTGCTTCTACCTTTACGAATGTACTGAAATATTTACTAAGCTCTTTCTTTAGTAACCATATCTATGTACTATCTCTGTCTCTGTCTGTCTCTGTCTCTGTCTGTCTCTGTCTGTCTGTCTCTCTCTTTCTCTGTCTCTGTCTGTCTGTCTCTGTCTGTCTGTCTGTCTCTCTCTGTCTCTCTCTCTCTGTCTCTGTCTCTGTCTCTCTCTCTCTCTCTCTCTCTCTCTCTCTCTCTATATATATATATATATATATATATATATATATATGTCCCTTCTCAAGTCGTAGGGGCCTGAACCTGTCTTAGACACTACTGAAAAAAGGTCCTTGACAACAGATATGTCAGAATAGATATCTAAAAATGTCCTAGAATCAAGAAAGAACAATTGAAAAATGGGACATTTATCATCAAAGTGTGGATGCGTGGAGTCGTAGCATGTTGGGAAATGGCCTCCAGGCGGCGTTGTTAGTTGTGGATCGTGACAGGGGTGTGTACACAAAGGGTGGAGTCCTGTTTAATAGTACCTACCCTAATAGCCCACATATTTATATGGTTTATGTGAAAGAAAATCCCACCCATCAGAGGGGTCGAGAAATTGGAACCACCACCCCAGGTCAAGGGGTCAAAACATTCCAGAACTTGGTTCTCCAAATGATAATGTTAAGTAACTCTGGATTATATGAATATGATGTACTAACAAGTTGGAAAATGGAAACATGTCTATATGTCACGGTGCTTATTTTTACAGTATGACAATTTAAGTGTAAAATGCCTTTACTGTAGAAGCAAATGGGAGAAATTATTTGTTTGTTTCGTGTAGGTAATGTCCCAGAGGTGATTTTTCTAAAACTCTGGATAGGCAAGAGCACGCCTATGGTTGAAATGAAATCTTTTCAAAAATATTTATTTTCTCTTAACTATAACGTCATAAGGGAATAGAATCAGCTTGTAAAAGGCTTTATATTAAAGTGATAAATTAGAAATGAACTTTATGGTGTGGAATGACATTAAAATATGATCTTTGATGGGGATCCTATAAAACTAAACAGTGAACCCCCGTAACTGTATCGGAGTGAGCCAGTGTAGTTTTTCGCCAGAAGCCCCAGATGGCGGTGAACTGCGCTGCACTGAAAACCTAGACTAGTAGGAAAGTGATCAGCGTAGATGAGTTTAGGTGATCTTTTCCAATAGATGAGCTAAGGTGAACCTTTTGATTACCTCATTCTTGCCACCAGGGGCCCCTACTATACAATTATGTTATGATCATATGATTCATACTCAAGTGCATGTATTGATGCAAAGCTACACTGAGAGTATTGAATAATTGAATAAACTAATAACATTCAAAATGTTAACATATAAAATTCCTTTTAAAAAAGGTATACTCCAATGATGTTCATCTAGAATATGGATTGGGGAGAGGAGGGGGTTCAGAGGGGAGGGTCAACAATAAATCTAAAACTGCAACTAACAAAAAAGTAATAAAAGTGATCACCCATGTCATCATTTTGATGACTCTGTATTTTGCTCAAATATGTGAGAAAAAAAAACTAATCAATATGATGACCTAAAGTGATCACCTGTGATCACCCAAAGATCACCAGGGTGCTCCCCCTCGTCCTCGTCAGTTTGATCACCCTAAAGTGATCGCTACTGATCACATTTTTTAACTATAGATTTTCTGTGTGGTACAAGAAGTCTCTGAAAATAAGGATGTAACTCTGGCAACGTTGGGAGGAGCATTGTGCTGTTATTTCGGCAACTTTTTTTTTACCGTGCAGGAACCAAGAGCATTAAAAGTCATCAGTTAAGGATCACAGAACACCATTTGGTGCAACAATAATTTCACTAATTATATGGTCTAAATGTTGATATCGAGGTTTTAACATGTTAAGCGCCGATCAGGTATTAATGTGTCATTACCATCCTTTACTTATTATTATATGGTCTTAAAGAAACTGCTCGGAGAGTGCAGCAGAAAGGAACGATCGTATTGACGGACCCGGCAATACTGCTCCAGATATCGCGTGGGAAAGCAATATTCATGATCATCTGTTTTTGATGCTAAGTAGTTTTTACTATTCCGCGTTTTACCATATAGTATTAAATGGTTAGTAATCAAAGCCCATACATTTTCCCTAAACACAGTGCCCTGCTTGCAGCGTGAATATATTTGAGGGAGGAAGTGATATGAAATAAACGTTCACTAATTATGATATTTAAACATTCACTAAATATGATAATCATCGCCAAGAAAAAAAGTACCGGTCAGCATGAAGCAAGGCAATTGTTGTATCTAGTATTCAACTCTACACCTAAAACATATCATTGATATAATATGGCCACATGTGGTGGAGTAAAGAGGGTATTCCACTGCCGTCGGTCGGCTGAAATTTTGCTAATCCGACCGATTTTTTCCATACTTTTACATAATCAAAAATAATCGGATTAGCAAAGTTTCGGCCGATCGGCGGCAGAGGAATACCCACTTAAGGGCGTTTTCCACCAGCTGACAGGGTACCTCTTTCGGCCAACAACAGCACCACACCACCACCTGTGCCGATGGGGCTGCCATAGGGTTCAATGGAGGGCCATGACCCCTGTCGGCCGATGGCAGCACTTACTATAGGTCTATCGGCCAATAGAGGGACCTTATCGGGTGGTGGAAAATGGGTCCCTCCATTTTTACTGCTTGCATTTGTCCTACACTGTTAAAAGTAACTGTTGAATCTGCCAACTGGTGATCCTCATAAAATTGAAGAACGGACCACCGTAATTGAATAGCATTGAACCATCGTAGTTTTTACAAGAAGCCCCAGGTGGCTGTGCAATGGTAAAAATCTCTAAAAGTAAAGCTAGATCTTTGGCAACTTTGGGATGAGGAATGCGTTGTTATTTCAATGACAACTTTTCACAGTGTAGGTAACCTGACCAGGAAGGTGATTCAAAAGTTAGATTATTATCAGGTATAACCTTCGTTTAGAAACGATCAGGTTTGTAAGGAAAATACTTTTGATTGGTTTGATGCAATTCACAACATGCATCAAATGATCAAATCAACCTGGGGTATGTTTCAGAACAGTTGTCCCATTTTACAATTTGTGCAAACACAATCGTAACATTTGTACAACCATGATTGTAGTTCTCAATAGCACAACAGAAAATCATACTGAACTCTTTATATAATACCACAGAACTTCTACAACTATAAAATACATGTAAGTAGTGATGCTGTACTTTTCAAATGCATATTTGTACCATCACATTGTGCGATTTGATTTGTACAAGATATTTAGTGGTCGTCTAGAGAGCTTAATTCTGAGTAGAATTCTGAAAATGATGGTGATAGGGCCATTTGGTGAACGTTAATCATTTTGGAACATACCCCTGATCGTGTCAGTGAAGGATGGTACAAGAAATGAACTTTTGGAAATGATAAACATTAGGTTACATATTTGATTATAGTCAGCCATTTATGCAATAAGTGACAAATTCCCATGCATTTAGCTTCTCAGTGTTGCCTAAATGTTGCCGACATTGATATACTCGGAATTTTGAGTGGTCATTATTTATCATCAGGGGGTGATGGGTTTGAGGGGATGGGGCGTAACATTTTCAGACCCCTCTTGAGGAGGAGGGGCATGACAGATTTACCCTCCCTTTTTTAAGAAAAAAATTGCTCAATACTATAGATCAAAGAGGGGTGCGAAAATTCTCTGCACCTCTGTAGCAGGAGTGGGGCACAAATAATTTTACCTGCCCTGGGGGGGGGGCATGATAAAAAAAAAATTGTGCGTCCGCTCAAAATCCCACCACCCCCCAATTGATGAATAATGACCACTCCCTTAGCCACACCTTGATGGTCCAGGAGACATAGACCTTATGCATGACGGTTAAAAATGTAAAAAGTAATTATGTTAATTAAGCATGATTTAGATGTATACATGTACCAAGAGGCTTATACGGTGATTAACCAGGTGAAGTCCTGCCTACAATTAAATAGGAAGGAAAAGGTGCCTCTCCTCTAATGTGCACACATTTCACTATTTGAAGGGATTTTCCACTATTCACTACATCCTAAACTACCAGCAGTTTCTCCAAATCACTTGGTATTATATTAGTTTCATGTATTGTGAGGTAGCTGAGGCAATAAAAACCATGGTTCATTGTGCTGAATGATTTGACCAAAAATGCAGAAATGAAAAATGTTGGAATTGCTTACATTTCTCATCATCGGAAAAAAAAACTGGTGAGAATTTTTTCACCAGACTTTGCAGGGATTAAGATCATTATGAACATTTTATGAGCGAAGAATTGGAAGGTTACTGGCAGAATCTAGAAGATACAGATTTATGAAAAAAAAAAAATCTTTTTCCTCAATTACAGAAATTTATGAAATTGGCCAATAGTGCATCTTAATGTTTTGTCAGAAAAAATGCAAAAGTTTGATATTCAACAACTTATTAGTAATAAGTTAGGGCATATACAAAAATGATATAAGCATATATCATGAGTTTAGGTAAAATTAGGAAGTTTAAATTTTTGGCCACCAGGTTGCAATGGAATAGATGGTGGAGAATCCCTTTAAAAAACTTCATGTAATATTAAAATTTTCAAGGGCTGCTGATGCGTTAATGCTTTAGTTCTTACACCCGGGCCTATGCGCGCACGCATCACTCTAACCATCGAAAGCTGTTTCGAAGCCTTGTGTCAAATCCTGGAGCCGGTGGTTCCTGCAATGTTAACAACAGATGCGGTACATCAGTTGCAACTTTCTGGGAACTTCCAGATGATACAACTTATTACAGCCAAAACGATTTGAAACCCTCAAAATTAGAGCAGGTGATTGCTGGTAATACACCACAGCTGCTCTGTCCAATCAACACTTAAAGCGGCATAGTCCGATGGTTGAGGCAAAAAAAAAATTAATCTTCTCGAAAATGAACCAGGATGTTCACATAGATCAAACTTCCTATGGTACCTACTTTAGTTGCTCTCCTTCCCCTTAATTAACCTCATATTGGAAGGAATTGTCTGATTTATACTCGATTTCCAGGCAATTGAAATATACTGTAAAATGGGCGCCGTAAAATGCATATGACCGATAATCATGAATCGTCATTATCTGGGCCGCCAGGGGGGTCTAAAAAATATTTTGGACCAGCTTAAAATGCTTTAGGCTACATATAGTACAGGTGTTGGGGCTTACAGTCCATATATGCGGGTAGCTTAAATATCATTTTTAAATCCACAGCATGGGACCAAAGTTGAGGGTCTCTCTAGGGTCCAATCGCTAGTGATTGTACCATAGATTTAAGCCTTAATAGAATAAGATGTTGATATTAACAGGCTAAGTTACTCTCATAAATGTCTATTGTAATATAAGTTATTATAGTTAGACATGTTATACACTGGTGGCAGTCTCTATGGGCTCGCTAGGGTCTAGGGTCTCTCTCGGGTCTAGGGTCTCTCTAGGGTCCAATTGTTAGTGATTGTACCACAACTCTAAGCCTTAATGGAGTAGGGGGTTGATACTAACAGGCCAAGATACTTTGATAAAAAGGTCAATTAACATGTAAGAGATTATAGTTAAATATATTATACACTGGGGCCAGACTGACATAAATGGTGATTAAGGGTCTCTCTAGGGTCTAACACGAAACTACCCCAACTCTGTCACCCAAACCCTAGGCCAAGATATAGGAGCTAGACTTCCATTTTTTTTTCATGCATATAGGGACATGTTAAGGCTCTGCATGGTATATCTATTTCATCTCTGTGCTATTGGAATAATAGAACATGGTTGCTATGTTAGGGTCTCTCTAGGGTCTAGTGTAAAACTGCCCATGTACCTTCAGTGACCCGGCATAAAAAGTACAGTGGCCACATATTCCTATTTGGTCTTAAAATTTTCCCTATGATCTATGGGAAATACCAAAACTAAAAGAGAAACCTATGCCCCAGCATTTTTTATTATTTGCAAGTTGCAATTGAGATTATTGTGTTTTTGTTCGAAAAAAAACCCTCATTTTGGGCAGTTTTAGCCCTCTAGCTCCCTAAATATGCCTCGTAGATAGGCAAAACCCATATACCCCTTGTAGCTCTATCCCATCCCGACCAGAATAAATGATAAAGACACTTATATTACTTTATTTCAAGTTTTTGTTGAAGGGAGAACAAGAACAGGCCAGTTAATGATGATTCGTGATTATCAGTCATATGGCTAGGTCCATGGGACCCCCTTTCTATGCTTGTATGAGCTGAAGATAACAGTAAATGGTCCACAGACACCTAAATTAAAGTGTGTGGAAGACATTTAAAAGGGATTTAAAAATGAATGAAATCGGACTATGTCACTTTAATATAGTTGCCAGTTCCCATTGGTATATAAGGTCCTAAACTGGTTATTTCAAACTTGGCACACAAAGTAATATGCACAAACTATGTACCAAATCAGTTAATTACACCTATTATTCAAGGACATAAAAGTTGTAGTCCATGCTTTCTAGTATTTGTTGCATGACGGTTCTCCTAACTTGCCTTCATTTTAGCATTCTGTCCAAGCATTCACCACAGCTCCTGTATACTTGATGAAATGTAGGTTAACATTAGTTTTGGTCATGAAGGCATTTCTCAAGGTGGTACGACTAGACCCCCTTTAAGTCATAGTGAGATCCCTCAGTTAAATGCCATTTCAGCCCTGCATCTAGTGGTCTCTAATGATTGCACTGGTACGACTGCCCTACCACACCCTATGTACAGAGTAGTCACCCACTGTGATATTGAGGGTTGTAAGTCATACTAGCTGAGTCTAGTTGTACCATCTTGAGAAATGCCCTCCAGATAAGATAACCCTCACTAAAAGAAAAAAAAATCAACGAGTGGTCATCAAAAGTAATCGTTATGACTTTGACGAGAGAATGTGCAGTTCTGCAACTGCGCACTGCGACTGCTCACCTTCAAGTCATAGTGATGTCACTCAACTTATTGACATTACAGCCCAATAGTATTGGACATGTAGTGTCTGCAGCACTACGACTGCCCTACCAAAGTCTATGTAAGGGCTGATAGTACAGAAGGGCATTTCAAAACCATAGCCACAGATATCGTTTTGAAATGCCCTGTAGAACACTGCTTACAACTTATAATTGCACTGAGTTTTTGAGTTTCAAATTGTAATGGCTGTATGCCATCGTACTGCCTTAACCCTGTAAGGGCCGCTGATGCTGGAGTGCGTCATGCCCATTGGTCGTCATGATGCACCAATGAAGTGCTGGCGAGGCAGCAACTTGTGAGCACGTCATTGGAGTATCATACTGCCGACCCTCCGGCAGTTTATGATGCACCAATGAAGTGCTGACAGCAGTCTCTCCAGCACTTCATTGGTGCATCATGACAACCAATGGGCATGATGCATAAATGCATCAGCTGCCCTTAAAGGGCTAACAGGAAATGAGCTCCTGGCCACATGATAACTTAACAAATCATTGTTGGACTTATTTCAAGTTTCTATAAATACACTGGGTGGGGTGACAAACTAATTCGTCCTCTAGCAGTGAACCAACCAGAGGGTGAAATACCTCCAACATTACATGGTTCCATGATCATCTTACAGTCAGTTCTAAGTCATGAAATAATGTATACCATAGCATCAACCAGAGAGTTATTTCATTTCAAAGAGGTCTAAAAGCAGGCCAATATGCTTATATGTCTGGGAACTGCGCAATAGAGTCTAGATATGTTTCTTCACTCGATAAAAACTTCTTAATTAGAAAGAAAATGGTGCAGTGAGTTTAGAACTCTCCTTTAAATTGTCATGATGCATAATAGATCTATGCACCTTGGAGCAAGCTAGGTGTAACTGTAGAATCTACCAGGGATCCTTGTAAAGCTGAACAGTTAATTGCCATAATTGTGTTGCAGTGAACCAGTGTAATTTTTTCCAAGAAGCCCAATTCGGCAGTATGGTAGTACAAGGAATGACTAGGAAAATAATGATGGAGCTTTTTACAGTGTAGAGCCTCATTAGGACATCAAGAGGAGGGTTAATAGAAACGGACCATTTCTGTGGCCATGTGATGCATTAATGAGTGAGCTCTTTTTAGAACGGAAGGTAATCCAAATTTAGTGAGTATGCATATATCCAGTGTTACCTACTCCTAATATAAATGAAATGGTGCAGAAATAAATCTTATTAACTTCATTATAAGTGTTGAGATGAAATTTGGCTCCTGGCGAAAATCCAAATTCTTCATCTTGATTTATTATCAATTTCCCTTGATGCAGAACTCTATCTTCTAAAGGGAGATGATGCATTGCAGTATAATAGGTAAGCCCCCCCCCCCTTCTGGCTATCAAAAAACGTGCTGTATAAACATTTGGTGGTGGGTTTGGGGGGAGAGGGGAAAAACTTCAGACCTCTCTTGGGGGGAGGGAGGAACAAATTCCATTCCTTTCTTAGTGAAATAGCCTGCGCATTGCTATAGCACAAAGTGGGGGGGGGGGGTGGGGTTCTGACCCCTCCGAGGGGGGAGGGGCCAAAAACTGACCACTCCCTTAGACGTGGGAACCTTCCAAGAGAGCAGCTCACTTAGTTCTGCTGCTCACCACACGGTGGCAGCACTGAATCACAAATACACTCTGATCTGAAAATCAATGAAATCTCGATCCTGGTTTATACATGGGGGCATATATATATATATATATATATATATATATATATATATATATATATATATATATATATATATATATATATATATATATCATCAATTAGGGCGGGGATCTCAAATGAAAATCCCCTTGGGAATCTTCATGTAAACATTCCCTTGTGTTTTTAAATAGGGTATCACGGGTGGAAGACTTTAGAATTGCTTTTTGGCGTCAGGTCTAAGTATATATATAATTTTTTCAACCAGCAGTATAATGTATATGTATATAAGGCTCCTATAGCAATGTCAGCTTTCATAAAAAGGTGCCACAAAATTCACGATTTTGTCATAAAAAATGCATGAATTCAGGCCCTGATGAGTGCATCATGCCGACCCTACTGGGGTTGATACACTCCCAGGGAGGTCCACATGATGCTCCAGTGAAGTGCCTCCACACTCATTGGTGCACGATGCACTCAAAAAAGTCGCTGATGCATGAATGCATCATGCCCATTGGTCATCATGATGCATGAATGCATCCCTGGCAAGTGGCTCACCAGGGCTTCATTCAAGCATCATGCTGACCCTGGTTAATATATAAAACTCCCGGAGGGTCGGCATGATGCACCAATGAAGTGCTGGCGAGCAGTCTCGCCAGCACTTCATTGGTGTATCATGACGACCAATGCGAGTGATGCAATAATGCATTGGCTGCCCTTAAAAGGTTAATCTTAATGACATGGTTGCATGGACCTGGAGACATCCTGCTGCCAGCACACTATCACTTTCACCAAGACCACAACTATAATCATATCCGCTACACTCTAAAAAAAAAACTGTTGAATCGACCAGGGATCATCGTAAAACTGAAGAGTAAACTACTGTAATCGTATTTCAGTGAAGTAGTGTAGTTTCTATAATGAAGCCCAGATGGCAGTATGGTGGTACAATTTCCGTAAAAAAAACCAGCAACAACGGCTGTCTGACAACCTTGGGACAAGGATTTTGACAATTTTGACAACATTTGTTTAACAGAGTAGCATAGATGCTGTCTAGGGGCTGCTGAAACATCAGTTGTAACATGATGCGCCACTGATGTACAGAAGAATCCACTTGTCAACATTTCATTGATAAATCATACTGGCCCTCTTTGGGTCTACTGTCATACAAGGAATATGTGCATGATCAAGTTGTCATATGAGAAATATTATATGACTAGTGGCTATAATGAGTAAGAATATCAAGTTCCTATATATGGATTCCAGTTGTCACGGGTTTATTCAAGGTTTAGGCAGAACTTATGTATCAGTAATACAAATGTCAATACACAGGTAATTCACACACAGTAAATATAATAAGTGTTCCACCCATATACACACACACACACACACACATATATATATATATATATATATATATATATATATATAGATATATAGATATATAATGAGACAATGTCCAATAAAAAATATAAAATAATAGGTAACTTTACCCTCTTGTACATGGATGGTAGACTAGATAGAGCCTCTTGCCACAAGTGGGGTTTAGTCCTATGGCTGACTGACATAATCTAACCCAGAAGAGTGTTCTTGTGGCAGGAGTATAGCAGGCTCAGGAGAGCTGGACTGGAGATGATGTCTCTGTGGCAACTGCCACTGCCATTGTTCATTAGTGCTGAGTCTTTGATGTCCCTGAGGGTACATAGGATGCCCCTATCACCAGTACGGCATCCTCATTGTCCTGGTCAGTTTGATATTTTCAACTGCCCATATCTCAATGATGTGTGCGTCTGCGCACTTTTAATTGTGCATATGGGGAGGGGTAACTGTCAGCTACTTATAGACTGTCCCGCATGCGTGTAGGTCATGTCAGCATCTCTGTGGTGCACCAAGAGCTTAAAACACTCATCGAGGCCTAGCGCCTTTTATAATGGGTCTTTTGACACTGGATTAAGTCCATAATGTGCGCCTTGCTGGGCCCACTTGTGCCATGTCTCTAATCTGGGCTGCGGCATCTGTGAGATGGCATTAGCACCACCAAAATTTTACAACGTCCACTTTTGTGGCCTATTGTTAGTGTATGGTGGTAAGTGGACCATGAGGTTGGTCTGAATTGTCTTTAAACAATCATATACACTATTGTCCATGGTCAGTGAACCATGAGGTCAGTCACTTTGGTTCCTTACATTATAAATATTCACATAGCTGGTCATCAGTGGACTGTGAACGCTCATTTAGAGTTATATGTATTCATGCCTCATATTATATATCCATTAATGCAATCATATGTTGCAATTTATGGCATTAATAAACACTACCTCACATGATGGCCTGCCCGGAGCAATCATTGATTTCAATACTACTGAACCTCCAACGCTTATTTCAGACAGGCGCTTATTTAAATAGTGTGTTCAGTGCTTAAGATTAATTTCAGTACCCCCAGACCCCAGGTGCTTATTTGAGACTTGCTCTTATTTGAGACACTTAGGGTATCCTGTTAGCATGATGCCTCAAGCAACAATAGTACACCACATGAACACCACATAATGGCAAATAGGACTGGTTCTCTGCAGCGCCCCATCCATGCTATTAATTTTTATGCCAATGATTATCAATAATTAAAACAGTGTTGAATCCTACATCAAAGCCATGTGCTGTAGTAGGTGGGCCGTGAGTTATATAGACATCCATTTACCATAATGGCACGTTTAGGCGCCGGGGTCTTAAATAAGTGCTGGTCTCATATAAGCGCTGGGGGGTATAAGGGTATTGAAATCAACCTTAAGCATTAAAAACAGTATTCAAATAAGCGCCTGTCTTGTGTAAGCGGTGGGGGTAGAGTGGGATTTAGATTAATGAGCGCCCGGGCGCTTACACAGGCCACTACCGTAACTACACTACCACACCTAACCCTTTAAAGACAAACACAGCCAAGTGCACAGAAGCCACCTGGTGGCAGAAATCGACACTCATCAGTTATACTATTTTAATGATTTTCCCCAACATAACTGGACCACTTTACCTGTTCATATTTTTTTTCAGATCATTTCTGATCACTATAGATACATCAAAGATATTTATATGCCATTTAAATTACCATAACATCGTATAGTTAAGGGGATATTAATACTTTTTAAAAATCACAACTTTTTCAGTCCACTCAGCAGAGGGTCAGTATGTATGAGACATGATATAAAAAAAGCCTTTTACACTTAAATTGTCATACAGTAAAAGTAAGCAATACGACATAGACATAGATTTGCTTTTTTTGTGTGTGTTTCCTTGTTGGTAGTGCGTCAGACTTAAATGATCCAGAGTTATTTGAGATTGTCAGCAGCAGAGCCCGATCCTGGCATCTAGTAGCATTTGTCTCTGAGAGCTGCTGATACAGGTGTGCAGTGGGGTGTTTCAGAAGCAGGTAATGTTTACAACCGGTCATAAGGAGATATGATAGCAGTTTTAATAGTGATTGTAGGCTTATACCTGCATGTGTTTCTAAAGCATTACCATTACCTTACTGTGTCTATAACTATATGACTGGTGAGAGATGATAATGGTTGCAGTTGTAAGTTTAGAATCTAACAGTTTTAGAAACAGATATTTAATGTTCATTATCATGTCCAGCTTCTGAAACACCCCACTGGAGAGTTTGCTCACAAGCACTTCATTGGTACACTAGATGGCGCTTCAGCCCCACTACACTACTTACATTAATTGGCATGTCCAGCATCGACAGGGCTCCATATGGATACCTTAAAAGTGCAAAGACAACCCTCATGAAAATGCCCATTTACAATGTGTAAAGAAAAGAGCTCCAGGTCTTCGAAATCAAAGCTGCCCACAGAGACATGGTGGGAGTCATACTCGCTATCAATGTGTAAAAAAAGATTAGCCAAACATGGGGCAGACCAATATATAAACATGTGCTGAAAGAAGGGCTATTTTCAGGAGTACTTATATAAGCTACACATTGTGATTCAAGTGTGTGGGAAGGAGGGGATGACATATTTTTATAAACCTCCTCAAAGTAAATTAGTAACTCCTTTGGCATTACTCACCTTTGTGTAAAGAGCACCCTGTATATAGAACAACTTTCTCCCACCCACAGAATGTTGGCCACCCTACCATGCCAAAGTAGGATATTTGCCAAATGCTCTTTTGGTTTTTTGTTATCAACCTTTTCACATTATTTGCTGGGAAGGTAACAAACAACATGATATTGTGACAATTGGTGATACAGTAGGGATATCTAACAAGATGGATTTCAAATACACTGAAAACCTGCCGTTATTGGAGAGTCATCACCTATAATCATAACAAAATATGGAAATAGAATAATTTGCTATGCATCATTCCCTTACAACACATGTCACACTAGACAAAATGCCCTCCGTAGGTCCCATATGGACTGGAAAAGCACCATGCTCATAAATGTCTTCATTATTTTCAAGATAAGAATACCTGAAGACCTGAACAATGTGAACAGGTCCATGGTGCAAAACCCTTTTGTTTCTATTAAATTCCATCATCAATTGTTGTTTTGACCTGATGACCCAGTGAAAACCATACTGAAATGCTATTAGAACCCCATATTAGGTATATGAGGCCTATTATGATGCACTATTGAACTATTTAGCTGTCAATAGCAACAAAGGCGTTGTCCGCACCAAAGACTAGATTCATGAGATCTACCTAATTATTGTATCAATTAGATATTTCACATGCCTTTAAAGGTGATCAAGTAGAACATAAAAATGGATAATTCTGGTATCAGTGGGTGATCACGCATCCATATACGGTGGTCTATGTGACCCACATCAGAAACCAAGCAGAATTTTTTTTTTTGCAAACTAACAATAATTACATGTCTCCCATATATATAATTTGTACTTCAGTGGTAAACTGTGCACTATATTAATGTAATACCATCTACCCTGGCGTGAAAAGCAATGAGTTTCATCTTTCATTTGCTGCAAATATTGTGTAAACCGGATAATTTCTGGCTAAACTACAGCATTTCTTAGCGAAAACTCAGGAAAAACTAAGTTTTAGGTTCCCAACAAGCTGCATCGAGCTATCCGAGTATGCCAGAAGAGGTCCCCACTATGCATTCCTGTAATGATTATGATGCTCCCTGGTTTGTGAAGATATCTATGCATTTTACTTGTTTTATAGCTATTGTGAAAAGGAAAATGACAACATCAGGATTAGTCCTGTAAGACACCTCTCTTGTGGTAATTGTTGGAATATAAGTCCTTATCAATTGAGTGGTCCTACTATATAGCATCTGATTGTACTCACATTGTACTACAGGTAATGCTAGCCTGAATCAATCACAGTGGGATGCGAATCCCCCCCCTACCACCCCCCCCTCCTTCCTTCCCCTTCCCTCATGAACACTGATTGATAGATTAGGGGACGAGATATCACAAATTTGAAAAACAGCAATATAAATACTGGGATATTTATAATGGCTACAAAGGACAACATGGCTATAAAAGGCAGCCATAGTGACGACTTTAGGTTGTCACTAATGACCTAAAGTCGTCATATGTGAGGACCCCACACTTTAAGACATGTTTCAGTTTGTCGTCAAATTGCATCATTCCTTTGCTTAAGAGTCAATTCAAAACGTTTTGAACATGTTTAACAGTTGGTTAGAATGCTAACCAGGGTTTTCTTATAAAAGTCTCTTAAAACATGTGTTTTAAACGGAAACCAGTGGCTTCACCACTAGAGATTGGGGCAATACCATCAGTGATAAATTGTACATCCTGATCAAGGCAAAGTCTGCCTCCTGATCAAGGCAAAGTCTGCCTCCTGATCAAGGCAAAGTCTGCCTCCTGATCAAGGCAAAGTCTGCCTCCTGATCAAGGCAAAGTCTGCCTCCTGATCAAGGCAAAGTCTGCCTCCTGATCAAGGCAAAGTCTGCCTCCTGATCAAGGCAAAGTCTGCCTCCTGATCAAGGCAAAGTCTGCCTCCTGATCAAGGCAAAGTCTGCCTCCTGATCAAGGCAAAGTCTGCCTCCTGATCAAGGCAAAGTCTGCCTCCTGATCAAGGCAAAGTCTGCCTCCTGATCAAGGCAAAGTCTGCCTCCTGATCAAGGCAAAGTCTGCCTCCTGATCAAGGCAAAGTCTGCCTCCTCCTCACGGCATTGTGTGCCATCACACCAAAGTGTGCCCATTTTTTATGGCAAAGTGTGCCCACTTTTTACGGCAACATGTGCAGTTCTCAAGAATAGTATAGGTTCCCTAGGATACTCCATAGAGTCCTATAGTGCAAGCCACCCCCCCCCCCACCCCTTCTTAAAATAGGTGACCTTTTGTGTTCAGTACTGAGTCCTATGTAAGATAAGGGGGGGTTATGGAGATGTCGGGAATCTTTATCAGAGTGATATCAAATGGAAACAAGGGGCCACCTACACCAAAAATTCCTGCTGAATCAAAAATTTGTGGTCTTGATTCTCAAAATGTGGCCAAAGGTACCTAAAAATGAGGTTTGATGATAAGAATATTTTAAAAATGTAAAAACGTTATATTGAAATCGATTGGACCTTTTTATAGATGCAACATGCTAATCAAAGTAAGTAACTCAATCTAAATATCCCAATGTTTGCTTATCCCAACCTGACAAGTACTCTGCCTGCGTATGGCTCTGCCTCTCCCACATACTGCCTATCCCTTAGTCTGCCTATTACTCATACTACCTATCCCTTGAAACATCTAGAGTTTAATTAGGTTTTCCCTCAAATGGCTTAAATGATTAAAGTTTACCCCTCACCTTTGTACCTAATTTTCTCTGTACATTCTTACCATTAGTCTACCTATCCTCAATCTCCCTATCATTCACTTTACCTATCCCTCATGGTGACTATCCCCCAACTCTTCTTGCAGTACTTCCTTACGGTAAACTGGACCTATTTGTTGTGGTTTGTGACGTTGCTTAGTGACATGACATTACTTAGTGACGTGACACTGCTTAGTGACATGGTGTTGCTTAATGACGGGATATAGCGCCAAAAATAAGGTAGCAACAACACTCTCCAAGCAAATATTCTCGGAAGAGTCCAGTTCAGAAGTTTAGGGCTCAATATCTAAGTCATTTTGACCAAGGTTTATGTCAAATTTCTTAGGGACATGGTTTTGATAAACAGCAACATTATTCTGTAGCATTTGTGCATACTCTCTTTGGGAAATCGTTATTTTAAAGGTATGTAAAACAAAACAAAATGGCGGATTTCTGTAAATTGTTCTGTTTCTTGTTGTTATGCACTTTGTTGTGAGAGATTATATTTGACAAGATCCCTTTCCCTAAAAATATATAAGAAATTAGGTTCTAGAAATTAGGAGTACAGGTAGCCAGGAAATTGCCCATCACACTGTGAAAATGTTACTTTTGGTAAATTTGAGAAGAAAAATCGAGTAAATTTTAAAAAAAAGTACATACTTGTATCTATAGCCTCTTTTGGTTTATCTGTCCCTGGCAAACAGTCAAGCCTATTTTAATTGGGTTGGGACCAGCGATGAATCAATGCCTTTTTATGTATAGTGTAAAAAGCCAATTCAGCAAGCTACTTATTCCGGGATAATTAGGACCCACTAAGTTCTTTCGAACCCATGTTTTAATTTCAACAAGATGAGAATGTCAGTTTTTATGAATCACCTTGCAGAGCACCTAAAGTCGTCAGTTTTGACGAGTTTGGTCCCTGCGAGGTTTTGAATGTCGGGTATACCTTATGTCTCATCCCCTGGAGGGTCTTGCCAAAAGAAAACGAATTTTAGATTTTTTAAACATGCACGTTTTTGTCTTGCCAAAAGTATTCTCGTCTTATCGAAAAGTGAAAACGTGCATGGATGCTTGATCCTCAAAGAGTGCACATTTGCTATAATGTATGTGTTATACTGGGGGTTGTTTGGCAATGCAGTCCAAACGAGTTAGACCATGCTCCCACAGATCAGTGATCTCTGAAAGTTTTTAGTCAGGTTCTTCCTCGTTTTCTTTTGGCAAGACCCTCCTGGTGGAGCCAAAGAAGTCCTAGGGTAACGAGTTCGCAGCAGGCTTAGTACTCAGAAGCTAATGGAGATGGGCAGTCAAATTATACCATAGGCCTTACAGCAGCATGGAATCACCACAATGGATTGGAGGAATAGAGTGCCATACACACTTGAATTAGATTGATGGTGCTTAAATGAGAGGCTAATCTTGTTTACTGTAAAGTATTGAAGTTGAGAGATTATGACCTCAGTCGGGGGGGGGGGAGTTCACCAGGAGATCTGTAATAAGTAATATGTGCAGAGACTCCTTACATAGAGCATGTCGTAAGGTCATAAATAACAGCAGGCAGAGGTCGGTATCACAAAAGCTTGGTGTTGATGACAGGGGGGAGGGGGCATCCTATAGACACATTTATCTCTTTCCTCACTCAGTTTGTATCAGGACACTGACAGATCTCTGACTTTTCCAAGTCTTTTTTTTTTCTTAATAACTTGGGTGAAATTGATTATTTGACATTGTGACCTAGATGGCTGACAGAAAAATATGATGAATAGAACACACAATGAAGGAATCCCAGGAACCCCTTTGACTGTAAACATGACTAATGCATAACTCTGTAATGAGTACCCATAGTAAAGTATACAACAGGGTCAGTGAATGCTCCCCCTGTGGGTGTGGCAGGGTACAGGTAGGTTTTTATTTGGGGGGGGGGTGGTGTATATAGAGGGGGTAGGACCATGCAGGTTCCATCCCCTCTATTTACACTTTAAAGAAATTTTGTCGAAATATAATAATGAAAATCCTTGCCAGGGATATGTCCTTTTATTCCCCGATTTCTGGCTTACACCCTGCTTTTTGGTGGCTATTCCCATCCACATATCTGTCGATATTGCACACCCTATAGGCTGTAACATCAATTTTGGAAGGCGTGCTGTTATCCATGTAAGGCGTGCTGTTATCCCTGTAAGGCGTGCTGTTATCCTGGATAATAGCATGCCTTACAGAAAGTGGAGGAACATATTTAAAACCGTTCTACCCCAACCGGGAATCGAACCCGGATCCCCATATTGAAAAGCGAGAGTCTTACCTCTAGACCATGCTGGCGATGATGGTGGTACTGTCAAAATCCGTAGCGACCCAGTGGAGCGCGCAGACCCACATCTTTTACATCAAAGTTTATACAATATTGAGAAGAAATAGAAGGAATCCAGGTCACAGAAGACGTATCAGATATCCATTTTGATGATAGCATAGTCCTTCATCTTCGCCATTACCAAAAAAATGAAATAATCCATGATATCCAAAATGAAACGATGTAAATCCATGCGCCCTTCTTCTCCGTTGAAAGTAAACCGGAAGTCGGCGTGTGACCTATATAACTTTGTTACCTCCTCTAAAAGGAGATGTATACTACATTGGAATAACAATGGCGTGGAGGCCTAAATTCGAGAAAGGCAACTTTGTTCAGGTCCTACATGAAGACCAATGGATAGAAGGATTTGTGGTAAAAGTACATGCTAGAGGATATCGAGAATATGATGTTTAACTCCTCACAAACAGAAAAATTCTGGCGAAAACTGCGAGAGAAATGAAGAAAAGCAACTTGGATTTTTTGGGCGACGCCGACTTTAAAGAGGCTCCGCCGGCTATGAATCCTGACCCAAACAAGGAGAAAAGGTTTGGAGAAATAGACCAAAATACCCTAAACCAGCTTGAAATGGCTTCAAAGGCAGCCAATACCCATAGGCAAACATCGTGGGGGATTAAAATATTGCGAGGTAAAAAGAATTTAATTTCTTTTCATATATTATGTACGTTGACAGAACTGAAATCATGATAATACATGTTACCGTCACAGGGAGCATATATTTTATTTTTGTACCAAACGAATTTAATTAGTATGTATGTTTCTACTGCTGTAGTGTTGCATAAATAAAGTTATCACAAATTTTTGTTCATCTTAGGGTTTAGTATTAGTGAATTACAATTTTCATATAACGTTTGGTTCAGTATTACTCAACACGTATATGACTAATTAGTATGAAGCGTAAATGTGGTAAATGTGTCCACGCTATATGAGTCTATGCGCAAGGGTTACAATTGTTCATTTCGATGTTGCCACGCATCTCTTTACTATACAAAAAATGCGTATATGATGTATTGCAATTTTTTTTTCAGCTTGGCTGATAGACATAGGAGAAGATGTTGAATTCGAAAACAAAGAGAAGGAAAAAATTGCCGACCTGCTGAAGCGCTTCTACGCAAAAGGACAAAAGAGGGATTGGAATATTCCAAAAAGAGCCTACTGTGTATAAGAGCCTGTGTCCAGCGCCACCTAAAAGAACCACCACATAATGTGCCTTATAACATAATCAGTGATCCAATGTTTAAAAGTGCTAACAATGTTATGAAAGGGCACATTAAAATAAACAAAGAAAAGGGTCTTGATGTGTCCACGCATTATGCGTCTATCACAAAAACCTGACTTAGCGTTAATGTATTCTACTCGAGTATTGTCACATGATACACCAAAACACTTGTTGTACAAGGTCTTTTATGAAGTTACTCTTCACTTCCGACGAAGAGCTTGCGAAGGTATGCATGAGCTTAAGAAGGAGCATTTTGTATTCAAACAAGATGACAATGAAAAAGAATATGTTACCCTCAGTTTCAACCCAAAAGAAAAAAACCATCAAGGGTTAAGCCAAGGTCGAAATGAACACAGTCAGCGTATGTACGCTTCTGATGTGGAAAATTGCCCATTGACGAGCCTTAAGCTCTATTTGAGTAAATTGTGTCCCGAAAACAATTCGTTTTATCAAACGCCTAAGTATAAGGGATTCGCAAATAATCCGATTTGGTATACAAAATCACCCGTCAGTATAAACATGCTGGGGAAAATGATGAGTAATATCTCAAAGGAAGCTAAGTTGTCTTAGGTCTATACCAATCATTGTGTCCGAGCAACATGTGTCACGACCCTACGCGAAGAAGGTGTCCCATCACGGGACATTAAGTCCGTGACGGGACACAAGAGTGAGACCTCCATAGAGTATTACTCAAAAACACCGGATGAACAAAGACGCGAAATGAGTCTGAAGTTGTCCCATAGAGTACCATCTTGTACTGTCAGTAAGCCTTCACCTGACATTGTTACCAAACCTCCAAATGAGGTACCAGGTACCTCCAACAGTGCCACTGATGTGAGTGTAAATGTGAACAGGGTGGTGAACGTAAAACAAAACCCTCACGCCAGCACAATTTTCTCTAATGTATCCTTCAAAGACTGTACTGTCACAGTGAATTACAAGTAAACATATGTGTGATTTTTCATATAACGTTTGGTTCAGTATTACTCAACACGTATATGACTAATTAGTAATAAGCGTAAATGTGGGAGATGTGTCCACGCTAAATGCGTCTATGCGCAAGGGTTACTATTGTTCATTTTGATGTGGCCACGCATTTGTTTATTATCATATTTCATATATGATTTATTGTTACTGTTTAAAATAATCTTCATTAAATATATTTCCTCTGTTTTGATACTACTGTGTCAGTGTTATTCCTTTTTAAATGATGATAAACTTCTATAATGTTTTACACACACAAAAAGTTCAATATATGCTCCCTGCGTTCGCCCTCCTCCGTCTTTCTAGGTCAGCCTCGTTTTCATCGCGCAAGGCCAAGATGGGGACTAGCGCTATGGATGCGCTGACTTCATCGACCAGATTTAAAACATGGGTATCAGGTATTTATTTTCATTTTAGGGGGTTGTCGTGGAATAAAATAAGTAGACAATGGATAACTCATGACGAGTCATTATTCGTCGATAACACCCACTCGTCATGAGTTATCCATTGGTTACTTGTTCAATATTTGTGTACCACCATATTGCATGTAGCTATAACGTGTCCCTTTTGTTGCTCACAAGTGGTCATTCAAGTACGGTGCTAAAAAAGGGAGATTTGAGTAGGTACCTAGTTGGGAGAAGTCAGTCAGTATAATAAACTATAGAGTGTGTGACATGAGTAAGTACCTGATAGTGCAGCTCTCTCTGTTTTAAACAAGGCAGGTGACTTTTCAGACTAATGTGGTGAGTGCAAGTTGAATGGTGAAGCAGAGCATGACTTGTTTTAAAAAGAGGGCACATATTAACAGCTCTTTTTACTATAGGAGCAACACCCTGCAGGTGTGACTACTCATCCATGCAGTACCAAAACACTGCCCAGTATCAATGTTATCCGGTCAGTTTAGTGTCAATCCACAGTAAAAGTTTGTACTCTTATCATACATATTTCATGCTGATAAACACTGCACAGGGGATATTTTTAAGGAGGCATTTCCCGCATGTATGTGGCATCAGTGAAAAATGAGAGAATTTTAGCTGGGATATAATCATTAAGCGGGTATTCCACTGCCGCTGGTCGGCCGAGTCGGCTAATCTGATTATTTTTGAAAATGCAAAAGTATAGAAAAATTCGTTTTAATATAACTATTTAGGAAAAATTACAAATAGGCACATACTTCTAGGAACCATATTATACTTTATAATACTTAGAGGGCGACCCCATGGCCAGGTCACACTCTGCCCTTAAAAGGGTTAAAGGAAAAAAGTAACCAAACGATTTTCTCATGGGCTAATTAGGCGCTATGTACACTCATTAGAAGGCCAGGATAAATATTGTAGTAAGATTTCAAGTGTTTTATTTAAGGTTTCAGGGTTTTAAGCCTTCAGAGGCTACTGATGCAGGAGTGCACCATGCCCATTGGACAACATGATGCACCAGTGAAGTGCTGGTGAGTTTGCTCGCCAGCACTTCATTGGAGCATCATGCCAACCCTATGAGGTCAATACATAAACTCCAGGAAGGTCAGCATGATGCTCCAATGAAGTGCTGGTCTCACCAGTTAAGTCATGACGACCAATGGGCATAATGCACTCCTGCATCAGAGGCCCTTAAAGGGTTAAGTATGGATATTGCCTGGAGGGGTAAGGTTTGCCTCTAGATTATCATATATAGACTGACAACTTGTTCTCACTAGCTCTTTAGATGCCAGTAGTGGATTGGTCTATCATGGCCATTAGTTCATGATGCACTTATGAAGTACCTTTATTTAAAAATTATGTTCCATTTCCACACAATTAAACATTTTGATGAGGATATTGCAAGGTATGTATGCACTCGTCAGGCACCTTAGAGCAGGCACACCCAATCAATGGCTAACCGCCAATCACGAGCTGTTTTCCTTGGTCTGGGGGGAGGTTATTTTCCTCAAATGGAAGTTATGAATGCGGACCCATCTCAAAATATGGTGCTTATGATGAGAAACGAGAATATCACCTTCGTTTATGAATGTTAGGACGGGATCTTCCTTCATCAATTGAAGATGGTCTATGAAAATACAAAGCATTAAACTGAACTTTTTACTTTTCCCAAAAAATCTAAGAATAGATGGCCACCATTGACTACCAATATCCTCAAATAGGCATTCCGGGAGTGATCATTATCTAACAACAGAAGGGAGGCTAGTGGGGGGGTCAGAATTTTGAGGGGGGGTCAGAATTTTCCCAACCCTCTGAGGTGTCTGAGGGGGGTCAAAAAATCTCACCTGTTTTCAGTGTAAAACCACTTCCGTTACTATAGGTTAAAAGGGCACATTCGTGCTTGACTTTCGTCTCCTATAGGGGGGTCAAACAATTTTTACCTCCTCAAGAAGGGGGGGGGGGTCAAAATTGTTTTCGCACACTTTTTTTACCGTGTGAATCAGGATGATGCTCTCTTTGAAATGACACATATCAACCCTGCCTGATTGGTGTGAGGCATGGATGAAGTCCTGTTGGCGAGGATATGGCATTTCTTTCGATAAGAATGATAAGATGTGATAACCTTCCAAAAGGTGCTCTGTGTGAGATATTACATATCATAATATCCTGCATGTAAGTGCGTCTTATACGTGAGGCTGGACCGCTGATGTGTCTCATAGAATGGGGGGGGATTTTTTTTCAAACTTCTCCCAAAGGGTTCCCCACCATCTTAGGGTGGCATAATGGGGTAGGGCTTGCAAGAGGATTTTGAATTCTGAAAATCTAATGATTACAACAAAATTTATGCCTTTAAGATTTTTTCAAATATGTCTGCAAAATCTGTGTGCGTCTTATACGTGGGGTTGGCCTTATATGCGGAGGATAGTGGTAGTATGAATTCATTCAAAGAGAAAGTACACAGTCAAATGATAGTCCGCAAATAAGGCGTGGCAGATACTTGAGGGTGGATCCCCAGTGCATGTTTTATTAGAAATAGTAGCATTTATAGAGTTTTACACCTTCATAACCATGTTGAGACTTGCACATACAGAAAAGAGAAGGAAGAGGATACCACAACCTGGGAATTGCGCAAATAACCCCACTGTAAAATATAATTGTTGAATCTACCAGGGATCCTCATAACACTGAACAGTAAACCACTGTAATCATATTGCAGTGAACCAGTGTAGTTCTTTACAAGAAGCCCCAGGTGGCAGTGTGGCAGTACAAGGAATCTCTGTGAAAACTAAGATGGATCTCGGACAACTTTGGGATAAGGATATTCTCTCCTTATTTTTACATTTCTTTACAGTTATGCCCTCTGGTACATCTGTTTATGGTTAGAAATAGTAGCAATTATAGTTACATCTGAATAATCATTTTGAGACGTGGCATATGGGATAGCGAAGGGAGAGGATATATAGCACGACCTTGGAATTGGGCCAAAAATCCTGGACAGGTTCTTTGCATGCTATTTTAGTCTCACAAGCCATGAATAAAGGAGGGGTGCATGAACGCTGGTTTAACCATCGTTTAATTAGCGGACATGTAGCCATGTGGAAACGGTGTAATATCGGTAGTAAGATATCCGGGGGCAACTATGGACTATTCAATGAGGACTGTACATATGGAATAAAAACCTTTATGGTGTTTCTATAGGACACAGATCCCCTCCTTCTTGTAGCATCTAATGATAATAGGCGTGGTATGATTCATTCATGCAAATCCGATAAAAGATGATTCACTACCACTGTCCCCCTTCTTAGGGATCGTATGGTTAAAGCACATTTTATGGCGAGGAAGTATAAAGTTATTATGTGGTTAATACATCCTCCCTACTTTTCCTGTTCTCCCGTTTACTATCAGAAGGATATACGATGCACTAGTAAGTCCTTACACATTTTCCTCACTACAGTTTACAGAAGTTCTCCCTTGTTCTCTCTTTTGGCAAAACCCTCCAGGTCAAACATAATGCAAAAATGTATCAAGACTCGTTAGTGCTATACTCTTTCATCATGACCACTGAAAAGCGTGATGCAATTAATGCATTAGCCTAGATTAGACTAGATTTAGACGTGGGCACAGGGGCACAGCCCCCCTCCTTTCCCCTTATAGATAAAAGTTCATATATATGCCTTTTTAACAACAACATTTAGCCAAAACAGGGTTCCATGCTCCCTTTTTCTAAATGCTGGTCCAACCACTGACTATCAACCTGGCTGCTGATGCAGGAGTGCATCACACTCATTGGTCGTTATGATGCGTCAATGAAGTCCTGGCAAACTGCTCGCCAGCACTTCATTGGAGCATCATGCCGACCCTCCGGGAGTTTCTATATCAACCCCGTAGGGTCGGCATGATGCTTGACTGTATTCATGCAGCATGATGACCAATGGGCATGATGCATCATTGTATCAGTGGCCTTTAAAGCGTTAAAACTACCCATACTATATAGTCATGAAGTAGATATTCCATCCTAACTAGGATGGTCCTGAGTCCTGTGCTGATCTGAACATTATACATCCCTTGAGGAAGATTTGTAAATGTGTGTACCTCAGCAGAAAGCTGTTGCAAAAAGAATTCTGACTGTAGCTAATTGATCTTCCAACTCTCCCTTCTTCCCCACCCTGAGAATCAACTTCTCTTGAAAGAGAATTGGTTCTTACTTGAGAATTACACCCTGGACCACTCCTATATCACTGCTCTGTCCAATTCCCTTTTCGCAACACAATAGGGAATCTTCTGAGGTGAGTGAGTGAGTTCCGTTTTGGGAATAGCACCTCCGACAGAATCAATTCCAAATCTTTTCGCAATTTCCTCATGTGCTTACCTACACATTACCCATCCCTTAAGGAGGATTTAAAATGGACATACATCACGCGGATACAACACCCACCGTCAGCACTAGACCTATGCTCTGTCAGTGCCGCATAGCGAATTAATGCATTTATTTCATGTTGACAGGAGTGGAATACTGACGTCCCATAGGCTTAACTTGGGAGCCTTGTATCGAACACCCCCCATGAGATAACCCTTGTCCGTATCTCATGTCCAGTAATAGCCCTACAAATGGTCCTAAAACAGATAGATTATCATATTTTTATTTCATCTTACATAATTTTTGAACATGATTGTCTGACTAAGATAACATGAAATAAACGCAAAACTCATGTCGGGTATGACTGAGGGTTATCTCACGAGGTGAAAATAATCCTCAGTCAGACCTAACACTCATGAACCTTTGTCTATATATAACATTATACACTTATTAATGACAATTATACATGAATGCAGGTCAGTCAAGAAGCTTTGATAACGAACCTATAATAATTGTTCAATCAAATGTATACATATGCAGTGTTCTTCTTTTGAAAAGTCCCATCCCAGCCAGGAATTGAGACAAGGGTCTCCTGACGATAAGACAAAGATGGTCCTGACTTTGAGACAAAGATGGTTCTATCATATACCATTTTATTATCTCATAAATTGTAACATATTACTGTATTAATCAAAGAATATGTAAGGAATTAATACATTGTACTTCTATGTGAGCGTTCATGCCCCACTGCACACCAGCTAGGGGAAGGATACATAGGTTACAACATCAAAGGGTCCGACCTAATGGTCCACTGCACAATATAATGTTTTGAAGGGTCTCAGTGTGCGACCTCATGGTTCAATGCACAATATAATGGGCACCGCTGACGCCGTCATGAGTGTCTGAGCACCCTAACAACTGAACAATAGGTTACATAAGCACGACGCCATAACCTTCTGGTCGCTCTAGCGTCGCTCCTGAGCAACCTAGGTCAAATATCAAAGCATTTATGTAAAGCCCATAATTAGCCGGTCAAAATGAGTCCAAGATCAAGGCGGAACTTCTATTATTAAGGAAGTTACACCATGAAGACTGATTCGACCTTCAAATGCACTACAGATGAACCAGCGCAAGTTAAGCGCCCAGAAAGCGGGCGTTGACAACTTCACATATTCAAGTCCGCGCATGCACAAAATGGCGGTTATAGTGGCGTAAACAACCGAGATACGAGGGTCTGAAGTTGCAAAACCGACCAAGACAATGGGGGCCATGGCGGCGTCCATGGGGGTCCTTTGTGCACCCAGTGACACATGAAAGACTCCCCTCAAACAATTGCAGAGTTAGGCAGATGCCACTGGCCCCAGTCAGTCTGAGGTGCAATGCCAAGATTTGGTACAAATAGCCTGGCTGCAAGTACACCATTTGGAGGGTGTTTAACCCCATTAAGGGCCGCTGATGCATTTATGCATCATGTCCATTGGTCGTCATGATGTGCCAATGAAGTGCTGGCGAGACTGCTCGCCAGAACTTCTTTGGAGCATCATACCGATTTTCCGGTAGTATATGTATAATAACCTCTTAGGGTCGGCATGATGCATGAATGCAGCCCTGACGAGTTACTCAGCAAGGCTGCATTCATGCATCATGCTGACATAATGGTCATGATGCATCAATGCATCAGTGGCATCAGTGGCCCTGAAAGGTTATATGTGCACCCATATGAATATATACATGTGCCTAACCACACTTATCCTGTTTCTATTACCAACAAATTTGTGACAGGAATCTATCCTGTCTATGTATCAGTTTCTCGTAATGTTATCAGCATGTCATGAATCTCACTCACTTTAGGATATATAGATATTTATCCTACTGAGGTGATCAGAAGTGTCCATGCACCATCAGAATTTGGTACACACAAGTAACGTCCAGAGGATGGCATTGGGGTGGGGGGAACATTTTCAGCCCTGTATGGGCCGCCAATGTAGGATTGCCCATTGGTTGTCATAATACATCGATAAGTTAATTGTGCTCACCAGCATTTCGCTGGAGCATCTTGACCAACCTCAAGCAATCTATCAGACCAGTAAGTTTGGCATGATGCTTCAATGTAGCCCTGGCAAGTAACTCGCCAAGACAGCATCCATGCATCATGATACATTAATGCATTAGCGGCCTCTAAAGGCTTGACAAGTACTGGTATAGCTGACAACTGCGCTGTACAGCGTTCTACGTTTTTCTCATCAACACCAGGAGGGTGTAGCTCCTATAGTAAATAGAGCTGTCAGTATGTGCCCTCTTTTCAAAACAAGTCATGCTCTGCTTTTAACATTCAACTTGCACTCACCACATTAGTCTAAAAAGTAACCTGCCTTGTTTAAAATAGAGAGAGCTGCACTATCAGGTACCTACTCATGTCACACACTCTATAGTTTATTATTCTGACTGACTTCTCCCAACTAGGTACCTACTCAAATCCCCCTATTTTAGCACCGTACTTGAATGAATACTTGTGAGCAACAAAAGGGAGAAGTTATAGCTACATGAAAAGAAAGGACTGGAAACAAGGGCATTTTTAGCCAGCTCTTCCTTTTACTAAAGGAGCAACACCCTCCTGGTGTCCAGAATAACACTTTAAATGGCTTCTAGCATAGCTATGACTACACATCTTAGCAAGTCACATGGCCACCTCATGACCAATTAGGGCTTTGTAAATTCACCGCCGGTTCCCTTTAGTTTTGGTTTCACTGGGGTCCATGAATTTGGGAGTCTTTACCGACCTGAGCACCAATATTTGACGGAATCATCACCCCACAATTCTTATACTTTTGGAGCCCATGCCACAAGTCCACCTATTGGTAATACACTGTAGAAAGCCTAATATATGGCCCACGGTCCCCCCCATATCAATGTCTGTAGACAAGAACCCTCTTGTGGGCACCATATTTGAGTAAAATCTAATGAAAAAGGGGAGAGTAAGAGTACTAAGTTGGTCTGTCACACTCCATACTTTTGCCCACTAAGAAAAGCTGTTCACGTCTATGTTAAAGTGTAACATGTACTTGCTGGTTTTGGCCAATTTTGGTATCATTACCTACCCTGTCATACCTGCCCTCAGGACCTCCCCCCTCCCTCTCACACATAACCACACCCTCCACCTGTGTAAAACTGCCTGAAGGTAGACACTTATACAGTACCTTTTCTTTTGATCAGCCTGTTAAGCATTGCTGCCTCAGGGCCATTGGCCGTCATGATGCACCAATGAAATGCTGGTGAGTAGACACCAGCACCTCATCAGAACATCACGCCAACCCTCGGGAATGTATCAACCTCGCAGGGCTGGAAAGATGCAGGAATGTTGCCCTGTCGAGTAACTCGCCAGGGCTACATTCATGCATCATGCTGATCAATGGGCATGGTGCATGAATGCATCAACTGCCCCTAAAGGGTGAGCTCTAAAGGGCCGCATGCTTTCCCAGGTTCATGTTCCTTGGTTGTCCTGATGCATCGATGCAATGTCGATGAATCTCTTTACAACACTTCATTGGTGCATCAAGACAAACTGTAGGGAGCTGTACAATTTCCATGGTTCCTTACAGGAAGCCCCTGTTCTTGAGATGTGCTTTCTATAAGGCCCTATTGAGGTTTCTCATAATACACTCTGTTTGTGGAGGGTTCCTGCTAATTATCATAAGTAGGTCATTCATGTGACCTGGTCTGGCCAATGGCTTTGGTCACGTGACTGACCTACTTTTGGTAATTAGCAGGAACCCTCCACGAACAGAGTGTATTATGGGAGTGAGTGAGTGAGTAATAGATGTTTAACGCCATTTTGACAGCTTAGGTCATATTCATGGCGAGAACTACATTACCATTTCACAGAGAAATGTGTTAGTGCCCGCGCATATGTGCACCACACACATCCTGAGGGGATAGGAAAGAGGAGAAATAGACCCTTTTAAGTGGGCTAGGGAAGCCCGGTCTATTATGGGAAACCTCAATAGAGCCTATAAAACAATGCCTAAGAAATGTATTTAAGTATTGGCATTTAATTCATCTCGGCGAAGTTTTGTAGGGAGGGGACCCCTCAATAACCAAATAGATCTAAATGTCATTGATCATTTAAATTCTCCTGGAGGCTTCTGGATTTTTTGCGCGGGGAAGTCTTGATATCTTGACCTACATGTCTATTCCTGTGTTTGAAAGAGAATATGAGCCTATAAAAAGAAAAGGGGACAGCGTTAATGTATAGGCCAGTAATGATCCAGTTAGCATAGCGGTGATAATAACTGGTATATATAAAGTGGTTGGTAAACTACGTAAACTTAGAAACACTTAGGCAAAAAAGGGGCCCTGAGAATGTAGGTCATGATTGATTTATATTGGAGCTCTACTTACTAAACTAAGAACATGGCTATGACCCATTTACCTTACCCGCCCCCCTTAATTGTTCTACGCATTATTTTATACTGATGGAAATTTATGTATGGGTACACCTCACTGATGTCACAAATTAAACCGTGTATCAGGTCAAATAATACAGCAACTTGTAAAGTCATTTACTACCATGACATTTACTATCTAATAAAGTTTGTCAAACTAAAGTAAAAGAAGAAATTAGCCAGGATATGTCCATAAAGGGTGACAATGATGAATTGTCATGGGTACTGTACGATTCTTGATAAACCCCCGCATTTAAGGCAGTTAAGGGATGTTTTAACGCTACCCGATCTAGGCTGTCGAGACCGACATATTTGGTGCCAGGGCAATGCCTGGTGGTCACGTTCTGACTGCAGAGCAGTGTATTCTGGGTAATTTCTTACCTGCCCTCCCCAGTCCATGACAATTTCCATTGATTGATCAAGGGGTAGATTTAGTGATGGCATGTTAAGCTTTTTCGGTACCAACCACTGTCAAAGCTTTACAGTATACCTGAGCTGCTGTCACATATAAGAATAGTATAGAAAAAGAACACTGTCAATATTCAAGTGTCAAATCTTAGGATTTTGGCCTTGGTGACTAAATAGCTGGCTACATTACTGGGTGATTGTACTGCCTGCTGGCTAAATAGCCACCACAGCAGTGCTTCAATAAGGGACCCTGGTATGACAACCCTCTGTGTGAATAATTAGTGGGTAGCCTTAGCTGCTGCCCTCTGCACTCCTTTGCTCAAATGTATCCAATCTGGTTTCTTCACACTACAACCTATAACCCTGTGGCCAGTGCCTTTGACTCTGGGATGGCAGGTTTTTTTTCTAAAGAATAAAATATCATTTGGAAAATTGTGGTGTTTCACCTAAGAATTGAGCATTACTTCCACACATGGGCCAACTATGTAGTTACTAGTATGCAGTGGTGTAGATAGAGCTCTAGGCCTTACACCGATTTGACAGCCCTCCTACCCCGGCCCCTATTCAAGGGAGGCTGCTATTCAAGGCCCGGCTCCTATATGAGACATTATGGTAGTTACTGCAGCCCTATGCTATTTTGAACACAGGAGTGCATACTAGACCATGAAGGAGGTATGACTGGTCACTATGTAGCCAATAGTGGCCCCTACGACTGGGTGCTATGACTTCATAGTGGTGTGTATTGAGCCAGTAGTTGAATAAATAGCAGCTGCTATTTTGAGGCCTCTACTGGAGCTCACTATGTAGTCACTGGTATGGAGTCATTTCTTACACCTCCCACTACGATTTGAGGGTATCCAGTCGTGGAAACTATTGAAACACGATCCAGGATCGTGTTTCAATAGTTTCCACGACAGGACAGCCTCAAATCGTAGTGGGAGGTATAAGAAATGGCTCCATAGAAATGACTACATAGTGACCTATAGTACAGGCCTAAAAATAGCAGCTGCTATGTATTCAACTACTGACTCAATACCCACCACTATGAAGTCATAGCACCCAGTCTTAGGATCCACTATTGGCTAAATAGTGACCAGTTGTACCTCCCTCATGGTCTAGTTTGCACTCCTCTGTTCAAATGAGCATAGGGCTGCAGTGATATAGGTGATCCCACCTGGTTACAGGGTCGCACACATGGTCAATTCTCATGAAAATGGATCATAGTGTTATTGTATGTACTACAATTGTAATTATTTGATGATTTTCGAGACAGTGTAGTTTAGCTGCAGCAGGTCCCTCTGCTTGCACTCTGTGGGTGAAGATGCAAACCCACCTCAGTACCATGCTATATATAGTAGCATGTTTGGTTAAAAAATTCATAGATTTATGAAAAATTACAGTTTTAATGAGGCATACTTATACTGATATTAAGATTGCTGAAGAAAAAATGTTGAAATTCGCTGAGTGAGTAATTAAGTGAGTTTAAGACATTTATCTACGATTTTGTTTACCTCCTATTTCTGTCAATTCTAAGGCAACTGCAGATGGCATGAGAGGTATTATATTTAGCCCCAGGTGTAGAGTGAGGCCATGCCTACTTACACATAACGGCACATACTGCCTCGTCTGGATTAGCTCTACAGATCTGGTCTAAAATGGACTGATACAGGGTATACATCATGTCTATGTGCATAAATGCATTCATACTTAGTGGATATGTGTCAGTGGGGTCCTGATAAGCTATATTAGAGGTACATCCCGTGTTAGTCCTGGGTTGTACTAATGGGAATTGAATTAGTGACAAGTCACCAAACTTAGTCTACTTTAGCATTGTATTGCAACATGTTATCATAATTCAACTGAGAAATCATACAAATAGAAAGCTCCTCATTTCTTCTGCTAGTATATATATAATACCATTGAGATATTTACAATCTCAGACCCATATTCCACCTCAGAATGCACCTAATGTCTCTCAACTGCACTTAAACGCAGGGCACACATTACAGAGGTTGTCACCTACATTTACATATATATATATATATATATATATATATATATATATATATATATATATATGATAATGAATCCATTAAAATGGACTTTGAAGAGTACATCACATCAAACCTGGATACTGAAGATGCTCAACCAGGTACAATACACACTGATCATTGTAAGCTAATAACATATGAATAACCATAACAGAACGCCTTCTTTATCACTCTGACAGATAGGCAGCTGGGAAAGGGTGTGACCCCTGAACTTGCTATATATGGTAAAGCTTATCGACCTCTATGAGTGGCCTGGGGTCAAGACCTTTTAGACCATTTGTTTACATATAGACAGTACTTATATGGTTAGAAAAGAGAAGAGCACAGGTTGGGTGCATTTGAGCAAAGGAGTGCAGAGGCAGCAGCTAAGACTACCCACTAATTATTCACATAGAGGGCTGTCATACCAGGGTCCCTTATTGAGTCACTGCTATGCTGGCTTAAGGCAGTACGATCACCCAGTAATGTAGCCAGCTATTTGGTCAGTATAACCAAAATCCTAAGATCACCTGGTAAGATTTGACCCATCTGAAGTCATAGCTGGCTGAACCAGTCATAGAAACTATTGAAACACGATCCAGTTGTTAGAAAAGTTAGTGTCTACCGCTGTGGATCATAATATCCTGCGTATAAGGCGCATCTTCTCGGCGGCAGCAAAAGTGGGGTGGAGGCCTTTCTCTAAACTCTCCCCAATTTATCCCCATACAGTGCTGAAAGTGATTTGGGGAAGCTCTAAGATGGCCATATGACATTCCCAAAGTCTGGGTGTGCCTTATACAAGAGGTGTGCTTTATTATATATGTGGGTTATTCTGGTAATATAAGAATAGTCTGGTATATATGACACTAAGATTACCAGCCACGGTGGTCACACATCGACGTGTTCACCACACACTGTAAGAAATAACTGTTAAATATACCTGGTTTCTTTGTAAAAACTGAAGAGTGGACCACCGTTATAGTATTCTGGTGAAGTAGTATAGTTTCTACAATGAAGCCCCAATTGGCGTTACAATGGTACAAGGTGTCTCTAAAAATAACGATGGATCTCTGTCAATTTTGGGACCAGGATTTCATCATAATTTCAACAATTTTTTTTTCTTTACTTTGGGATTGACAAACTCCTGGATGGATTGATAAACTCCTGGAGGGTCGGCATGATGCTCCAATGAAATCCTTATGAGCAGTCTTGTCAGCACTTCGACCATTAGTGCATGATGCGACCAATGGGCAGCATGATGCAGCAATGAAGTGCTGGCGAGACTGCTCATCAGGCGAGACTGCTCACCAGCATATCCTTAAGGAGACCTCCCCTCGCCCCACTTTGTTAATTTAGTTTAGCTCTCGTGATGTTACCAGCATCAATAGAGCATGGCATTTTCATGTTTGGGCGTTCACCCTTACAAAATGAAAGTACAGCATATATATATATATATATATATATATATATATATATATATATATATATATATATATATATATTATAATACACTGCATCTTGTCGACGGCAGCAAAATTGGGGTGGAGGCTTTTCTTTAAACTCTCCCCAATTTATCCCCATACAGTGCTGAAAGTGGTTTGGGGAAGCTCTAAGATGGCCATATGACATTCCCAAAGTCTGGGTGTGCCTTATACAAGAGGTGTGCTTTATTATATATGTGGGTTATTCTGGTAATATAAGAATAGTCTGGTATATATGACACTAAGATTGCCAGCCACGGTGGTCACACATCGACGTGTTCACCACACCCTGTAAAAAATAGCTGTTAAATCTACCAGGTTTCTTTGTAAAAACTGAAGATTGGACCACCGTTATCATATTGTAGTGAAGTAGTGCAGTTTCTACAATGAAGCCCCGATTAGCGTTACAATGGTACAAGTTGTCTCTGAAAATAACGATGGATCTCTATCAATTTTGGGACCAGGATTTCGTCATTATTTCAACAATTTTTTTTTTCTTTACTTTTTTTTTGACAGCGTATGGTAGGCTATAATAGAAAAATTAGTGTACACTACACAGAAAATGAGGGACAGTGACCTTGATATCTATTAGGTATTGACCTGTCATTTTCATTTCTGTATCCCTATCATTCTGCTGATTTCAATTCTTCTTGGAAATTGTTATCATTTTTAGCCCATGAATAGATAAACTGACCAGTCATCACTTCCAGAAAAGAAAATAACATGAATTGGCTAGTTTCAATTTTATATATGATACCATTTTCCTGGAACAGAATATGAGTGTGCACATTGAGTGATACATAAATTTCCATTTTATACACATATGTACAACACCCTTAAACCCCATTTATATGTCCCCAGGAATACATTCATGCCAACTATACCAGATTCATAAACTCCTGGATGGATTGATAAACTCTTGGATGGATTGATAAACTCCTGGAGGGATTGATAAACTCCTGGAGGGATTGATAACATCCTGGAGGGATTGATAAACTCCTGGATGGATTGATAAACTCCTGGTTGGATTGATAAACTCCTGTATGGATTAATAAACTCCTGGAGGGATTGATAAACTCCTGGATGGATTGATAAACTCCTGGATGGATTGATAAACTCCTGGAGGGATTGATAAACTCCTGGAGGGATTGATAACATCCTGGAGGGATTGATAAACTCCTGGAGGGATTGATAAACTCCTGTATGGATTAATAAATTCCCGGAGGGATTGATAAACTCCTGGATGGATTGATAAACTCCTGGTTGGATTGATAAAATCCTGTATGGATAATAAACTCCTGGAGGGATTGATAAACTCCTGTATGGATTGATAAACTCCTGGTTGGATAGATAAACTCCTGTATGGATTGAAAACTCCTGTATGGATTGATAAACTCCTGTATGGATTGATAAACTCCTGTATGGATTGATAAACTCCTGGAGTGATTGATAAACTCCTGGTTGGATTGATAAACTCCTGGATGGATTGATAAACTCCTGGAGGGATTGATAAACTCCTGGAGGGATTGATAAGCTCCTGGAGGGTTGGCATGATGCTCCAATGAAATCCTGGGGAGCAGCCTTGTCAGCACTTCGACCGTTGGTGCAAAATCCATGTAATACAAAAATGTATAATACCGTTAAACCCAACATATAAGCCACAAACTATAGACCATTTTAGGCCTCTGGTGCAGTTCATCTCCAGGAACTCAGGATGTGGCGTATATGCAGGTTTTACTTATATAGACTATAATTATAGAGGAAGGAATGGGGACCATTTCAGACCTCTTGTGTGTCCTAAACCCATAGTCCACTTGGCCTCTGTCGCGCAATTCAGCCATACATTTGCTTTATATGTTTCTGTGACAGAGGCCTACACTGTTAGACTGCAGCAAGCTTTTTACAGTAGATAGCTTCTATTTTTGAAAAAAAAGGAGAAGTGGTTCTCAGTACAAATCCAATGTCCCGATGTGGGTTGCCCTGTACCCAGTAGAGTGGTCTTTATAGCCCTTTTACAATTGGGGCCAATAATGTAGAGGATTATAGATAGTATGAAAAAAGCCCTGACCTCAGGGATCGTTTCACACATAATACGCCCCCAAAACCTTCTGACATGATGTAAGAATTAAAGATGACATAACTAATGTTCTCATAATTGATTCTAAAATTCAAAAGGCTATGAACAGCTCAGAGACCCCTGCCCGACCCCCCGACCCCCAATCACCTCATTACAGGGGTTAAAAAGGAGTTTATAGAAACTCCACCTTCAGCCTATAAGGCGCATCAGGGGGTCTAGATGGGGGTTCCATGTCACATGTTGATTTTAGGAAAAAGCTATGTCACATTTCATTAAATTTCTATTTCTCTATGTCCTTGGCACTAAGTTCTTTGCTATATGTCGATTTAAGAAAAAAACCCATGTAACATGCCACTTACTTTTTATCTATTATATTTCCCCATGTCCTTGTCACTAAGTGCCATGTCACGTATCAAATTCAAGAAAAGACTATGTCACCCTGTCAATTTCTAGGGATTTAGAATCACCACAGAGGACCAATCCTAGGGTATAAGCATTGTTTATGTATACACCGGATATCATCATATCTAGTCAAAGCAGACACGCCCTTTTCGGAAGTTTTCCTACGTTTTCCCACTCAGTGTCTAAAAAGTATTACTCTAACCTGGCATGAAGCTTCAATTTTAATCCCTCGTCATATCAATTTATAATCCCATGACCAATATTACATCATTCACAGTTTGGAGGGTGTACTTAACTTCACCTAATCCCACACAGTTGCTATATACATAACATATGATATGTACATGGCCCGTGGGGTTAACACAACTCACTAAGCCCCACCCTCCAGGCGTGAACGCTGCCGGAACGCCACATCAGCGTCTCTAGTACCGACCACCGCCGTAGGTGGCGTAGTGGTGCAGACGCGGGGTGGGTTGAGTATTACGAGGGAGTATACTAGAGGCTTGGTACCTCCCCTCACTTCATCCCCAGCCTCCAGCCTGAACACGACAACCTCTATATAGGCTCAATCCCGCCTATTGGCTCATCCTAGGCTGATCTCTATTGACTGGTTTTGGACTTGGAGCCTAGCTAACACACGCAATCAACCAAAGCACTGGACTGACTAAATAGCACTAGAGAAATTTGACTTTGAACACAACGCTCCGAATTGAGAAGCTCACAAGGACAGAACAGAAGAACTCTAATTCTACTTCGAGAAAAAAAAAACTGATAAATTCTTCAAAGACATTACTCTAGAAAAAGAGGGAAAAAAGAGAACAACCATGGCTTTTGGAAAATCCAACCTGGATGATTTAAAATCCAAGAAGTTCTACGCTGCCCTAATGGCTGAGTTCATGGGTACGGCGCTGTTGGTGCTCGTCGGGTGCGGCTCTGTGGAGAACGTGGGCAGAACCTACCTTCACATTTCTCTCACCTTTGGGCTATCAGTAGCTTCTATAGTCTGGTCTATAGCCCATGTATCAGGTGGCCACATTAACCCTGCCGTTACCATGGGCTTCCTGATCACCAGGAGGATCTCCCTGGTCAGGGCTCTGTTGTACATGGTAGTACAAACCGTTGGTGCTATTGTAGGAGCAGGACTTCTTAAGGCCCTTAGTGTGAGCTCCACCAATGCAGTCATTAACACCTCCCTGGGTACAGTTGGACTGGGGAGTGGGCTCAATGTGGGACAAGGTTTTGGAGTTGAGCTGCTCATTTCATTCATCTTCATCTTCGTCATCTTCAGCGCCGTGGATGGACAGAGGAGGGATGTGGGAGGGTCCGTCCCTCTCACTGTCGGACTCTGCATTACCATGTGCCACCTGTGGGCCGTGAGTTGAAGTTTTTTTATTCATAATTATTATATGTGCTCCAAAGGAGTGAAATCTGATAATTTCACCCTTTTCCCTCCATTTAGTTTTTTTGTCTGAGGCGAGGGTGGGATGAGAAATTTGATGTAGAACCAATGGGCCATGTGTTGAATTTTTGTGTCATATCTATTGTATTTGAAAAAAAAAACACACATACAAAAGAAAGAACCCGTCAAATAAGTATATTTTACCCTTTTCCCTCCCCTTTTTTCTGAGGCGGGGTGGGTGGGGGGGGGGGTCTATGAAAGCCTATTGCACATGGCGAACTTCTGCGTCGCCATCTAAGAGTCTATGGCTACGCATGGGGCGTGGTGAGTGATTGCATTAATCGTAATACTGCAGATATATATATATATATATATATATATATATATATATATATATATATATATATATATATATATAGTGTGATATCCTTGCTTAAATGGCGCAACCGCTCGAGGTTTAAGCAGATTCTCTACACGGCGCATGGGGTGGGGGGGGGGCTGATCCTGATGGTCCGATCCTAGTGATATGATACCCGAATTATAGCCTTCAGTTTCTTGTACTGAAACAGACCGGAAAACCTTGATGTACTCACAAAGAGGGTTTTGCCAAAAGATGATGAGAAAGATCCTTCTAGTAGATTTTTTCTTCTTTTTCTTTTGTTTAGATAAAAGGGATAGAACGGACATGGCCTATATTGTTATCATAGTATGACCAAAAGACTTACAGCAGAATGAATGGGAAAACACTGTTTGAATTGTAGAATAAAACATGGAACGTTTCATGTATACATGTTTGTAAAAGTATTTTTAAAAAAATGGCAACGCACAAACATGCACCTTTTCTTCTTTGGTTCTCGTTCCTTTTTGGCAAGATCCTCCAAGGATTCAAAATAGCAGTCCCTAAACGGTGTGAAAAAAATGCCCATGTTCTAATACTAAAAATAAGTCCACAAATGATATTTTCCTATTCCTCCTTTTTTTTCTTTTTTTATCCACAATTAAGTACATGAGTGTATTGGGAAAGTAGAAAAAAAGCACTTGAATTCACAGAACCCCTCCCAAAAAAGAGGGAATGCTTCCCTACCCGCAAGACTAATTGTGTTTTATTTAAGAAACTATTAAGAACTGCATGCATTCATTCATCATACCAGCTCTATGGTTGATATATACCCCTGATGGGCCGGCATGATGCATCAGTGACGCATTACAGGAGGCTGTTGCTCCTATAGTAAAAGGAAGAGCTGGCTAAAAATGCCCTCATTTACAGTCCTTTTTTTTCATGTCGCTATAACTTGTCCCTTTTGTTGCTCACAAGTGGTCATTCAAGTATGGTGCTAAAAAAGGGGGAGTTGAGTAGGTACCTAGTTGGGAGAAGTCAGTCAGTATAATAAACTATATGGCACATGGCTATTGTATTATTGACCAATGGGAGGCATCCCTGGAATATACTGCGGAGTCAGGGGCTGAAGGTGTTAGTCATAGTGGCGTCGGGGTCTAATGGCGGCCCTCAGCTGATAATGGCTATGTGAGCTATAGAGCGTGTGACATGAGTAGGTACCTGATAGTGCAGCTCTCTCTGTTTTAAACAAGGCAGGTGACTTTTCAGACTAATGTGGTGAGTGCAAGTACTTAGGTGAAGCAGTGCACGACTTGTTTAGAAAAGAGGGCACATACTCAAAGCTCTTTTTACAATAGGAGCAACACCCTCCTGGGTTACTAAGCAGTACTCTGCATTGGAGTTATTATTATATGTTATAAGTGACCATAGGAGTAACACATGCCTTATAGGTTAGCATATTGATTAATCAATGCCAGATTAGCGGGAAATCCTTTGAATAGAGCGTGGTAGCTATCAAGCCGCGTTTGCCAGTGTCTTTAACAATTTAAGGACCGCCAATGCTTTCATGAATCATGCCCTTTGGTCGTTATGAGTCATGTGTGCTGCCCCAGCTAGGGCCCATTCATTCATACTAGCCCTACAGGTTTGATAGACTTCTCGAGGGTCAGCATGATGCTCTAATGAAGTACCAGCGAGCAGTCTCTCCAGCACTTCATTGGTGCATCATGACGACCAATGGGCATGATGCATTAATGCATCAGAGGCCCTTCAAGGGTTAAAAGACAGGTGTAAAGGTATACCCTGAGGGACATATGAAAAACCTGTAACTACAATGAGTTAAATAATCATCTTTCCTGCTCATCCATGTTTGGCTATGTAATACCGTTAAACCATAACCCTCATAGGGCGGGACAACAGTGAAGTGTTGGCGAGACTGCTCGCCAGCACTTCATTAGATCATCATGCCGACTATATATATATATATATATATATATATATATATATATATATATATATATATATATATATATATATATATATATATATCATGGACATGTAGTCTCATACCTGTCTGCCCTGTTACCGAGCTTCTAATCATACTTAGAAACCAGGATCTGAAACCGGTCATGCATTCAACTGTATCCAACACCTTCCCTGCTGAAGGACCTATAAACGCTGATTGTACATAAATACCTAGAAAATATGAATGTAGCGATTGGGTGTACTGTAATGAGCCTGTCTATAGACCGCGCCCACATATATGAGGAACACCTACACATAAGCCACACCCACACTTAAACTGCACCCACATATAAGCTGCACCCTGATTTGGTGTCTGAAACTCTGAAACATTCAAAAATCATATATCTTTTTTTCTATAACCAATTGAATTTTCTAAATTTAAGAGACAATTGATTATTTTCTTCAAATCTAGCCAAATAAACTTTCCTAGGATCATTAGTAGTCAGACCTAGGTGACAAAAAGCCTGATTCTAAGATGATTTTGATTTACTTAAACCTAGACTATTTGTCCGCCAAAATGAAATCATTTAACGTGTGTCCTTAGAATAAGAGATTTATTTTTGGCTGTGTCCTCAAAACTAAAAAGAATTTCAGGTATAACGAGGCAGATACTCACAGAAAAAAAAAACTACAAAGAGGATAATAGATTGCAATAAAAGTTAGTTAGTTTTTCCTAAGTAAATTAGTTTTCCTAATTTGATACAAAAAATCGGCAAGCTAACAAAGAGTTCCTTTTCTGCTTTGCTCTTATTGTATAGCATGGTGTTTTTGCACTGAGGGAATACCGTGGTTGCATATTACTATTTTATTGATTTTATTACGTTAGAATAGTGTTCTAGAATAGCAAAAGTGGTCTATGTAACCTTTTACAGAGGCTTGTCACGACTTTGGCCTACAATTTGCGTACAAATGGAATATGCCTTCATACATTCTTGGCCCCTATCAAGGAACTCAAGGAGCATGATTGAAATTTATTCATGAATGAAAAACAAACTTTACTTTTTCCTCTATATACAGTGAGCAATATCATTAAATGGTAATATTATGGCACAGGAGGATGCATTATAATTTGCAGCCAATTTGCTGGGATTCAACTAAATCCTCACCATACATGACAGTAATGCTCTCCTTCCCTATCCACCATTGTTAAAGCAGGCGTTCCACCCAAGCCGATTTATATACGACTTTGAATCAGGAGAACATGACCCATCTTCTTGATGCGTTTCTACGCACTTCAAGTATTAAAAAAAAAGTGAAATTGCTGGATTGTCGAGGAAATGCAGATGTACTTTAAACAAGATGTCAGACAAGGAAAATAGGAAATAAAGAAAGGAACATGTATAAAAGGAATGCCTTGGAAGTAAAATAACAAAAGTTTCTCGTGTTAGTACCATATTAATACACGTGGCTCCTATAGCAGCAAGAAGATCCCATACTACATAATACTCTATAGACCAGGTTTTTGGTATCAGTTTTTGGTATTCATGAGTCAACAGGGTGGGTGTTGCCCCTATATGGTTTTACCTGACCCTCCAGTAGCATGTCAAAAATGTCACCGAAAAAAAAACAGCGCAATTCTTGTCCAAAAGTTGCCTAAGATCCGTCGTTATTTTAACAGAGATTCCTTGTAGATTTGTGTACCACTTTACTGCCACCTGTGGCTTCTTGTAAAATTCAACTGGTGCAATGCTTTTCAATAAGGGTGGTCAATTGATCAGTTTTATGAGGATCCCTGGTAGATTCAACACTTTTTTTTTTCACAGTGTAAATAGCTAGAGGGACCATGAGCATTGAACCTTGCTAATAGGGAAAAACGGGCAGCTAAAAATGAGTTCAATAAAAGTCAGTTCACACAAAATTAAAATCATCCCAAAGAATACTGGAGAGCTATTAACCCTAAAAATGCTAATCCTATCTATAACTTAGAAAACAAGGACACTGCTACTAGGATTAAATTTGAAGATACAGCAAATTTTATAAATGGGTACTTTGCCACCATTGGGGAAAACTAACCAAAAATCTAAGTACCCCTTTTCATCCTAAACCCCCAACGGTAAATGATGTTTTTAAATTTAGGCCTTGCACTTTGGAAGAAATCACACCCGTCATAAAAAATATAAATGATAATAAATTATCAGGAATTACTAACATATCATCCGAGGTCTTTAAAGACACTTTTAAAACATTGCCGTATCATCTGTTGCACATTGTTAATCTAGTTCTCTCAACCTCAGCTTTTCCTGACTGTTGGAAATAGGCTACTGTCTCCCCCATACCCAAAGGTGGACACCAGACTAATGTTAGCAATTTCAGACCTATTTTTAGATTTTAGTAAGGCATTTGATACTTTAAATCACACCATTTTAGAACAAAAATTAGCAGAAATGGGTTTTGGTCAAAATTCAAAAAGGTTGATTAGAAATTACTTAACCAATAGAACCCAGAAGACAAAGGCAAATGGTATGCTCTTTGCCTTGCAGCCCATTACATGTGGTGTCCCCCAGGGCTTGGTGATGGGCCCTTTATTGTTTATAATCTATATCAATGACATGCATCAGAGTCTGGATACTTTAAAGTGTCAGCACTATGCTGACGACACTGTACTATACTTAAATCTACCCCCGGCTACTGACGCCTCAGCAGTAATAAACACAGATCTAGATCAAATTCTCACATGGTGTAAGAGTAATAAATTATCCTTAAATGGTAAAACGAATAAATTCATGACTTTTGGCAATGAAGCACTCCAGAGAAAGCTAATCAGGCCCAAACTAAGCATTGGCAATGCTCAGAATTATAAATACCTTGGAGTCACCCTGGACCCAATGTTGAAGTTTTCCCATCACATACCCACAATAAAGCACAGTATCAGGCACAAAGTTTACCTCTTAAACAAAATAAAACATAACCTCACCGAATCTGCTACTATAAAAATCATAAAAACCCTGATTGTACCCACAATGTTGCATCTAACACTAGCCTAGGGGAATTGCAAGTCTTGGTCAACAGAGCACTCTTTGTTGCATATCGTAGGTGTGATATTAACAGCACTGCTGTCCTACATAGAAAAGCTAAGTTGAATAGGTTGAAAGACAGATACCACATGCATCTGACAACCTTTGCTTTTTAAACTTTCAGTACTAGTTCTTAGACAACCTCTTCTTAGACAACAGAAATATTCCTACACGATGACATGACCAAAGACTGCTCAAGGTTACACGAGCCTTAACCCTGCATGTAGGCGTAGCTTGCATTACACAGCCATTGATCTTTGGAACAATCTACCTTTAAACATAAGAGCCTATAGGGATGAGTCTGCCTTCACTGCCTGGAATAAGAAGTCTCATGAAGATTTGATAGAAATATATACATAGCGCTATGAGTTGATAGGGCGCCACCATGACCAGACCGACACATCTTACCATCAGGAGTCACTTTATGGACATTAACATCAGTCCTAGGCAATAACATCTGCCAACCTATTTATCATTACTTGAAGATTTTACATCTTCCTCATATACTAACATCTATGCTATTAGTATAAGACAGGCACAACTCTAGAAGGGTTACTGACCCCATCGATATCTTCGTGGGGTTTATATGTACACATGTGAACACTTGTGTGTGCTGTTATGCATGTAAACTACAGGGAAGCAGAACTTCACATTAGTTTGCTGTTCTAAGATTTATGCTATTGTACAATTGACTGGAGTATGACTAATTACAGCTCAGTGAGCTACAACACCTTAGTATAAATAAAGGAATTTACATGCATACATACATATATATGTTCAGTAGGTGTGTAGGGATGTGGTGCATCTTTTGGCTGGCTTTGCACTTTCACACGACACGTTTCATTCGCTTTTTTTGAAAGCCAGTTCCACCTGACTCAGACCATTATCCTGTCCCAATTATGGGGAATCTATTGGGGGTCTTGGACTGGTTTCATGCCAACTCCCACCTTTCAACAGTATTTTCTGCATGTATTACTTCATTTTAGTGGAATATGTTTGACCCTTTAAATGCTACTCATGCCTTAATGTATCATACTTATTGGTCATCATGATGCATGGATACAACCATGGAGAGTAACTCAACACTAGGGCTACATCCAAGCATCATGCTGACAATACTGGTTCGATACACCCAGAATGTCGGCATGATGCACCATTGAAGTGTTGTTGAGACTGCTCGCCAGCACTTCATTGGTGCAATATGACGACCAAGGGCATTATGCACTCTTGCATCAGCGGCTCTTAAAGGATTAATCCAATCCCCTACCTGACTCATGTTTACATAGCATCGGAGGAGGGGTAATATTACGAGTCGTATATCTATACACGAAACACTTCTTTAAATCTCGTCTAGTCATAGGACCTCGCCTTTCTCATTATTGAGAAAGGATAGAGTAGCTTCATCAAAAACTTAAATACACTTACTTCTAGGAAGTGGGTGATTCTCGAAAACCTTACCTTCCACCCTTTAAGAGACTCCGAAGCATGATTACATCATGCCACGTCTTAAATAATCGAAAGTGTTGAATAAGCACCGGGTTATTGAAATCAATCATAAGCCTTGAAGACAGTAATCAAATAAGGGCTGGTCTAAAACAAGGGCAGGAATACAGTGGAGCGCCAGGCGCTTGAAAGGGCCCCTGCTGTAGGTGCAACCCTGATGATTAGAAGGGCTGCATTCATGCAAATTCTAATGAAACCCTGTTGAATCTACCAGGCATCCGCATAAAACTAAACAGTGAACAACCGTAATTGTAATGAAGTGAAGCAGTGTAGTTTCTACAAGGAAGTTTCAGGTGGCAGTACAGTAGATGCACTGTGGTACTAGGAATGTCTGCGAAAATGATAATGAAATCCTTTTCCCAAAGTTGCATTGCTATTTCTGAGATTTCATTTTTACCTTTACAGTGTAACATTAAGCATAGGTCAATGACCTTCTTGTTTTAATGTCTGCAACCAATTAAAGTTTCTTAAAGTAAATCAAAGCAGCGGCCATTAATTCTCAAAGTTGCTTATATTTGAGGATTTATGAAATGAAGGGAGAGAAATCAAGTATCACTAAAAGCCTGAGGCAGGTGGTGGAGCTCAAGTGGCCAAGGAAGGCATTTCTCAACATGGTACGACTGCACCCAGTCATTACGAACTGAAACCTTTAAACCTTGAGTGGATGATCATAGGCATATAATGTCCTACAACTGCTCTGTACAATTAGCACTTAATATAGCTATTACATAGTGTTTGGTAGGGCAGTCCCACCAGTGCAATCATTAGTGACCATTAGATGCAGGGCTGTATACGGCACTAGAGTGAGGGATCCCACTACGATTTCAAGGGATTCTGGTCATACTATCTTGAGAAATGGATTGCCCACACATCTGTGAAATGGCATGGCATTGCATAACAATGTAGGAAATCTGAGTCTTATTTGTCCACCTACAACTTCCATCTACTGTATAATCCCACAAATAAATCATTGTGGGATTCATTTCATAGCTATTTGAGGTGACATCATGACTGCTTTAGAGCAAACACTTCAAAAACCAAACCAAGTTGTTTCACAAGAGTAAGTTCTACTTCTAGGCCAGTCCCATGAGGTGAAAGTACCTTAGGACGTTAAACAAGTCAATCAATCAAACTACTGACTTAACTGCACTTTGGCAATTTGCTATTAAAGCTTTTGTGCTGCTCAGGGTAGCATTTTTCAATAATGGTGATTAATATTATTGAGAAATACTCACCACCAGCAGACGTTTTGGACACACTTTTAGGTTCATATAATTTAAAATGTTGTCTACACCATGGAGAATTCTCCTGTTCAAATCATTCAGTAAAATGGGACTGTGAAGATATGTCTTTTTAGATCAGTAAGATGCAGACAGCTTCACAATTATTATATGATGCAGTATCAGAAAGTAGCCTCACCATGATCAAACCATTGCCTCGTAAGCAGTTTATCTTCCCCAACCTCACAACTTGCAATAGAATTTACGGGGTCTAACTAGGTGCCCAACCTCATAGATTTGGTGGTGGTTCAACAGAATACACAGTCACACATAATGAGCTAGAATATATGTCAGACAAACACTGTAAACAAATAACTGTTTGATCTACCAGGGATCCTTGTAAAACCAAAGAGTGAACCATCGTAATTATATAAATACAACAGGGGGCCAGTGTAGTTTTTACATTGGCTGCTTGGTGGTACAAGGAATCTCTGTGAAAATAACGATGGATCCCTGGGAACTTTGGGACAAGGTATCCTTTGTTATTTCGAAGACATTTTTTTCAGCGTAGCTAAATGCAGGAATTATGGGCCAGCATTATTTTTGGTGTCTTACTTTGCTGTCTGCTTTTTTTCTGTTAGGCAAGCTGCAGGTCAGCTGTTATATAAATTAGATATGGGTGGATAGAGGTACATATACTATGGGTGAATGGTTCAGCCACATGACAACACAAAATGGTGTTACTAACTGATGCCTTCCCATCTTGTTTAACATCTGCCATCATGTAGATTGTATTACTGACTAATATTTTTTAGCGCCTCCCCCGCCGCATAGTGCCGGCACCACGAAGCAGTACGGGAGTGCGCTATGATGATTGCATTTGCCCCATGTGATGAGGTCTCACAATACAAAATTACTGAATAGAGAAATTGATAATTGTGAAATCTTCTGGTATACCGACATTAACGGCGGGAGGTGTTTTTTTACGTGGTCACAACCGCATTTCTTGTTAATACACTCTAAGAAATAACGGCTGAATCTACCAGATATCCTCATAAAATGGAACGGTGACTCACCCTAATCATATTGCAGTGAAGCAGTGTAAGTTCTACAATGAAACCCCAGATGGCAGTACAGTTAAGCACGGTGGTACAAGGAACTTTGACATTTAGTTCTCCATTGTAGAGAAAAGTACAACAACAAAACAAACAAAAAAAGACTAACAAAAGACCAAAAAAGTGGGGAAACCAGAAAAGGAACATTATATATTTCATTAGGCTGCTGTCATGCCATATACACAGATTATATTATTGTTACACCGGCATTATGACAATGCAATAAATCCACCAATGCACCTCCAACATGTACAATGTACTAAGATGGAGCTGTAGTTGTATTGGAGATTGTATTGGATTATTTAATGAGTCTGGGGCATAATGCTTACAATTACCATTATAGGGACCATACCTTGCCACTTTGTCATCATGATGCCACAGGCTTTTTTCCATGTCACTGTTGACTGTACTGCAAAAACACACATACAGTGCGATCTCTTTAATCCGCCATCCAATAGTCCGCCACACTCAGATCTGCCAGGTTCACCCAGAGGACCATTCTTACAGAATTCAATTGGATTGTCACTCAATAATCCGCAAATGTCAGATCCGACCAATAATTTTCAGGAATTTGGCATGGCGGATTAAAGAGATTTCACTGTATCAGCCATTTTGTCTACAGGGTGTAGGATGTAGATGACACATATTGAGTATTATACATAAACTGCCTTTAGCCCTATAAGGGGCCACTGGTGCATTAATGCATCATGTCCGTTGGTCATCATGGTGCATTAATGCATCATGTCCGTTGGTCATCAGGGTGCATTAATGCATCATGTCCGTTGGTCATCACGGTGCATTAATGCATCATGTCTGTTGGTCATCACGGTGCATTCATGCATCATGTCCGTTGGTCATCACGGTGCATTAATGCATCATGTCCGTTGGTCATCAGGGTGCATTAATGCATCATGTCCGTTGGTCATCACGGTGCATTAATGCATCATGTCTGTTGGTCATCACGGTGCATTCATGCATCATGTCCGTTGGTCATCACGGTGCATTAATGCATCATGTCCGTTGGTCATCACGGTGCATTAATGCATCATGTCCGTTGGTCATCACGGTGCATTAATGGAGTAACTCGCCAGGGCTACATACATGCATCATGCCGACATTATGGGGCTGATATGTCCCTGGAGGCAGGGGCCGATTTAGAGGGAGGCGGAGGGGGCGCACACAAACCCCCTTCCCCCTTCCTAGTACTTAAGAGTTCAATTACATATTTTGGACCCCAAAATTTGCTCAAATATAGGGGGTGCGCCTCCTCCTTTTGGGCCGTGCCCCCTCCTTTTCCAGATCCTGGATCTGCCACTGGGAGGGTCGCCGTGAGGCCCCAATAAAATGTTGGCAAGCAGACTGATAAGCACTCCATTGGTGCATCATGTCGACCACGATGCAGTCCTACATCAGCAGCTTTTGAAGGGTTAACAGGGCTGCAGCTGTTAGTCAGATTACATGGCTCTACATCAGGACCGGTATGTTTTGTTAGAGTGTTCCTATCGCCATTGGGACTATTGGTGCTACCCACAGTCTCATCTCTCTTACTATCAGTATTTTATGAAGCAGACAGACATAGTGAGTACTATATTGTCTGATGATTAGTTTCCATGCATATTCTATGGATAGGAATAGAACATGGTCAAAAATAACCTACCTATTACAGTGAACCAATGTAGTTTTTAAAAGAAAACCAGGTGCCAGTGCGGTGACACAAAGAATCGCTGTGAAAATAACTAATAAATGTATCACGGATCTGCAAGACAATTACAGTGGTTCACTGTTCAGTTTTAGGAGTATCCCTGGTATATTCAACAGTTGATTTGTGTTAATTTGTTAATTAAAGTGTATAGTAAGGAAGGACAGCATTTTTAGGCCCCAGGTGTGGCGTAAATCAGCTTCCAGAACTTGGCGTGTGGCTAATATGTATGGCTGGGGCTGATATACACAGAATCTTACAGCAATAACAAAATTCGACAAGCCACGGGGAGTTAGTCATTGACCTTTCAATGAGGGTTTGGTATCCGCGGTTGCTATATAAATATTTCACCCCATCAGTGTGTCAATACCTCCCCCTCCGGCCTACATCCCGATCCAATCAATGTATCTCAATACAATCCTACAGAGGCTTGGCAGTCTGCGACAAAATAGTTTGATATCGGATATCGATGTGAGAGCTTAAACTTTCTCCAACAGCTTATAAATGATATCTAGCAATGCAGCATGTTATAATAAACACTTTAACAAAGCTAAATTTTTAACTTTTTACACGATTTCTGTGATTTTGGGTGCTTTTTCTGGATATTTCCATTCTGATACCTGTAGTTAAACCACAATTTCTGGGTTACACAGTGCTTTTTGGTGGCTATTCCCATCCACATATCTGTCAATATTGCACACGCTGTAGGCTGTAACATCAATTTTGTAAGGCGTGCGGTTATCCATGGATAACCTGCACCCAGTGCCGTTATCCATGGATAACCAGCACACCTTACATGTCCTTCCATGTCATATGTTACATGTTAAAACCCACAAAATCTTATGACCTGGGCAGGGCTTGAACCTCCAGTCTCAGATCCCTAATCCAACTCCCTATGCAGTGCACCACAGGGACTGATGAGAAACGCTCGGTTTGAACCACGTCTGGATATGATACAAAGGCCGGGCAGGCGATGACTGTGGGCTGACCGCTACCATAACCACGGGACGCATTCAAACATAGCTAAGCCGAGAGGGGAGGAGACGCCGTGGCCTAGCGGTTAGCGCGTTGCGCTCATCCGTGAGAGGTCCGCGGACCGAGCCCCGGTTCGGGCCCATCTTTTTTCGCCGTGTGCGCTGTCGCTGTCCGCTGCCGGGCGACGAGGTATATGTACCTGTACACACACTATGGCTGGCTTCAAGTCCCGGGGAGGGGGAATAATTTTTGTTTTCAACTTGAATTTCTTGGTATTATATTGATTATTTATTGGTTTTGTGGTATAAAATAAGTAGTCAATGGATAATTCATGACTCGTGTGTGTTAGCAAAGGCTAATAACACTCGGCCTGTGGCCTCGTGTCATTATCCTTCACTAACACACACTCGTCATGACTTATCCATTGATTACTTGTTCAATATTACACACCATGATGTATGCTTCATGACTTTGTATGACGTGCCTGATATCCATGGATATCAGGCACCCAATGCCTGTTATCCATGGATATCAGGCACCCTTTACATGTGGAGAAACATATTTAAAAACATTCCTCCTACGAAATTGTCCTTGCCAAAGGTAGGGGTCGAACCCATACACTACTGATGCAAGTGCCAACTCCCTATGGATTGTGCCACAGGGACTGACGAGAAGTGGTTGGCTAGAACCAGGTCTCTAGAAGTCAATGATATGATATAAAGCCTGGGGAGGTCACTCACATATAAATAGTATACATTCAAAGTGTGAAAATATCCTGCAGTCTGGGTTGTGACCCCCCTCCCTCCCTGCCTCTGTGTCCACTATAGTAGATCTGACAGCTTGCAGTACTGTGTGCGACTGGCCTGATTATGGACCAAGCTGCTGCAGGCCTTCACACTACCACCAAGCCCCGTGGCCACATGGTTAGGATGTCACACCTTTGGTTTGGCACGGGTGTTCCCGTCCTGGCCTGGTTCATCTTTTTCGCAGTGCAAGGTGTCAAACCTTACCAAAGAAAACGTCTACTGTGAGTAAACAGAAGCCTGTATAAGGGTGGGGGGGGGGTCGAGTCCTGGTCATGGCATGGAGGTGAACAAATTTGTTTTTACTAATATTATATTGATATCCTATTGATTACTGTACTGTACATCTTGCTTTGCATTTCCTTGTAGTAAGATATTATGGGAAGTCATTAACACCAAATCTGGGTAAAATCTGTTACCCCCAATCCAAAAGGGTAAAAAATTGTGTATGGTCAATCAAGGGATTGAAAGAATTTATACTACCTCACAGAATGACCAACTCCGGTCACTCCCTAGCAATAGAGTTAGAACTTTGTTCTCAAGGTGTGTGAGGGGAGGACCTGTACCCTAGTTTACAGCCATGTGTACCCATTAGTCTAGTAACATACATGTAGCCCAGTTGTACAACACCTGTCCTGCCCATCTTCTACAGGCCTCAGGACTCTGTAGACAAACCTTGCACACATCATTGTTACCTCAAGTTGAAATGCTCTAGTAAGAAAAAGGTAAAAAAATAAATAAAAAAAAACACGATAAAAGCTTTTAAAAAGGAGTCTAAAATAGACATATATGACTGCCTGCATCACAGGGCAAATCTAACAATATATTAGAGCGAAGGATACTCTCACAAAGTGAGGGGCCTCTAAAATTGACGACTGACTCCACCGATCATCTCTGTAAATCCATCCTCAAATCATTGTATCTAATGTGATGCAGTGACACAGTGTCATGTCTACAATGAAAAGCCCTAGAATGCAGTGCACTGTAAAACATACCATTGAAAAAACAACGGAATCACCATCCCAAAGATGTCAGAGATCCACTATTATTTTTACAAGATCCCTTGTACCACAGTACTGCCACCTGGAGCTTCTTGCAAACACTACACTGGTTCACTGCAATATAGTTAGGGTGGTTGACCATTTAGTTTTATGGGGATCCCTGGTAGATCAAAATAACAGTGGAAACCTTCTGTAATTGCTATCAGAACCATTGTATTTTCTTAGGTTATCTTTAAAGTGTTGCTTGAAGTCTAGGGGAGGCAGGTGGGGTTCCCTTCAATTTACTCTCCTGACACCCATGCCCTGGAGGAACCTTCCCAAGGGGGGGGGCACTGAGGTGGGGTTTGGATACAAACTGCAGCCCGGCCCTCAAGAGTGATGGGTAGTCGGCAGGCAGAAAGGCTGAGAAGGAGGGTGGTCAGCTCACTGTGTCATCCAAAATCAAGTACTCATTCATTAAGGATATAATGCTGAGAATTGAGAGAGAGGGGGAGGGCACTTCATGTTCAGCTTATCATAAAAAAACATAGGGCAGTCAAATGCCAGGGCTCCACTAGGCTGCACGGGGCGGCAGCGTTACATGCGATACGCTTTAGTAGTGCATTAGAGTATCCTTTCAGCTGGTCACCTCAACTCTAAAGGTTTCGGGTGAATGTTGCCTAGTGGAGCTTGGGCTATACCCCAGCTGTCACAGATAACATGGGTGGTAGGGCAGCAGCTGTTATTCCACTTCAAAGAGTAAGTGCCTCCCCCGGGGGAATCCTACAGGTAACTCTCAACCATCTTTCAACCACTGAGCCAACTTCCAACAGAAGGTATATAAATCCACCAGCTCTAGATGAAAGAGGTTCAGCCATCACCTAGCAGTGTAGAAGGTGATTAAAAAACATAGACTTGCTAGGGTCTGTAATACTTGAGATTGGTTTGTTCTGTTTTTATGTAGATGAAAGGAATCTTGATCTAGAGGCATTGCATTTGTTACAGTTAAATGTGAATCACTTTCCACACTTATGCTGCAAAAATGAATATATATATATATATATATATATATATATATATATATATATATATATATATATATTTATATTCACAGAACAAGAGATGGGGATGGGTGCCGTGCCTCTTGGCCCATGAGAAGGGAGGGTAACTCGAAACTATTAAACCATATATCATTTCATAAACACAGTTTCCTATATCTTCATGTGCAAAATTCTCTTTTCTAAAGCCACCTTGGCCTGTTTAATAGACAGGGTCGATGTATTATATAGACAGGTTTTTATGTATTTTACTATCATCTTCCCCTCCCTTGTCCCTTGCATGGGCTTGTTGACATTTCCTTTAAACAGTGAAGTACACACGGGTGATTTCCTGTACCGATATGTTCCCACAGTCAGGCATGTAAAGCACACATTTTCTTTTCCTTTAAGGGTTGCTGATGCATTGGTGCATCATGATCATGGGTCCCAAAGTGCTGATGACTCGCTGGATGGCTTGATATGTTTTTATTCCTATTTATCCCACAAAAAAGATCAAAAGGGACTGGAGCAAAGCAAGAGCTTCATTATGCATTGTTCTGTGCTGTCATCCTTGACCTTCACTTAAATCCCTTTAACTTAAAAAGGTATATTACCCTTTAAATCTTCTAAAAGGACAATGAAATCACAAGCCACTCTGTGCCAAGCTAATGCTGATGCAGACAAGGAATTCTCAGATGCTGTATTTTGGAATCTTTGGGAATGTATGAATATATTTAGATTTTCATATAAAATCCAAACAAAATAGATTAGTAAAAGATCGAAGAAACAACAAGAATAGCCTAAAAAGATAATAAAGGTGGTACATCACTGCCCTCAGTTGGATAAATTTTCACTAAACCGACAAATTTGCAATTTTAAGAATAACCGGATTAGGGAGAATTTGGCCAACCAAGCTGGATAGCTGGACTGTTTTTACCATGTTACTGCACATTTAGAAATTGATTGTTCATCATAATGTATCATGAATTTGTTGTGTTGACAAATAGTAGGGAAATGATCCATACTTCTGTATGGCTAGTGGAAGGAATATCAGAAACATGGCAGGATTGGTGAGGGGCGAACTCACGATCTTCTGATTGCAAACCCGGCCGGGCTACTATTTCAGCCACTGAGCTAGCTGTGTATGAAAGGTGCAGGGGCAGTACAATACCTCACTATTAGAAATATTTTATTTTAATTAGAATTTTATTTTATTGTGGAAAAACAATATAAAATTCCCTAGGACCACATGGTCAAACTATATTTTCTAGATGCAGAAGGTTGATGAGAATATTCTTGGAAAGTTATACGGAAATCCACCTTAAAGCATACAACAGCCCGCTTCTCTCTCACCTGGCATGGTGGTCTAATGGTTATGATTCTCACCTTCCACAAGTGAGACCGGTGTTCAGTCCTCCAATGAGTCTAGACGATGTTTCACATTGAAACAATATCCAGATTGACTCCATCTTGACCACACATTTCCCAAAATATCCAACTTGACCTCGAAAACGTATATACCAAAAATTCTAAAAATGCACATGGGTGGTGTATACCTATATAATGCATGGCTGATATGCACATATCAGCACAGGAAGTCCCAGAATCATTGTATAAAGCAAGGTAGTTCACACCCACTGGCATAGGTATATAGAAAAAGGGTGCAGCCTAGGCGTGGGTATGATATATACATAGATAAAAATCGTGAGTGAAAGATCTAAGTCAGCACATGGTAGGGTGACACGACTGCTGACATGGTAATTCTACAGTGCATGAGCACATGTATGATCATTACCCTGGTTATATTGCTGACAATACCAGCAATGTCTCACACTTATCAAGATGCAGCACGCCATGCATCAAACAATCACTTTCTAAATGTGCAGTAACATGGTAAAAACAGTCCAGCTATACAGTGCCTTTGGTTGGCCGAATTCTCCCTAATCCGGTTATTCTTAAAATTGCAAATTTGTCGGTTTAGTGAAAATTCATCCAACTGAGGGCAGTGAAGTACCACCTTTATTATCTTTTTACACTATTCTTGTTGTTTCTTCGATCTTTTACTAATCTATTTTGTTTGGATTTTACATGACTATTAAGCTATTAATGTATGTTTAACCTCACCGAGTCCTAGGTTAAACATAAATGTGTTTATCACACTTATTCCTCCATTAGGTATTAATTTCTTACTTTATAACCCCAGAATTAATCCAGGAGAAGACATTTTGAAAGTGTGTGCGATCCGCTTGCTTAGCCAACCCGCCGTGGCCATGTTGACACTCTGCCCGACATACCTCCACCTTTACACACATTTTTTGGGTAGAATCCAAGCATGTCAAGTCCTGTTCTGCTAGTACCAACAAATATACAATCTCTAGTTGGTGTTAGCCTACATTTTGTCTCCTTTATATTTAAAATAAATGAGAATCCAATGCATTTCCATAGCGATACGTTTTGCCACCCGCCTCCACCATGCTTGGCTTCATGTTGACAGTGTGGGAAGGTCCCCTATGTAGGTCAGCCTGCTGCAGGATGACGGGGCAGGTGCCGAGACGTATCACTATGGAAAATCATTGGATTCTTATTTATTTCAAACAATATGGAGAATTTAGTCATGCATGTTCATCTAGGATATCTAAGGATGTTTCACTATTAATAACTCGACATGGCACCATTGGATTCTATGCTAAAGAGGTGTGCAAACATCAGGTATGCCGGACAACTTATTCAAATCCTTCATGTACATTGGTTTCTAATACCATTTGGCTTGGTATAGTGGACAGCGAGTCCGTCTCTTGCCACAGTGGCCGGGGATTATGACCAAAAAGGCACTGTAGAGGCCAGAATCATGGGATAACAATATATATATTCATATACCACCTATGTGTATTTTTAGAATTTTTGGTATATACTTTTTTTTGAGGTCAAGTTGGCAAAGGTGTGGCCAAGATGGAGTCAATCTGGATATTGTTTCAATGTGAAACATCGTCTAGACTCATAGGAGGATTGATCACCAGCCTCACTCGTGGAAGGTGAGAATCATAACCATTAGACCACCATGCAAGGTGAGAGAGAAGTGTGCTGTTGTATGCTTTAAGGTGGATTTCCGTATAACTTTCCAAGAATATTCTCATCAACCTTCTGCATCTAGAAAATATAGTTCGACCATGTGGTCCCAGGCACTTTTATATTGTTTTTCCACAATGAAATAAAAATCTAATTAAAATAAAATATTTCTTATAGTGAGGCCAAAAAAAAGTTTGTTTCCGGTCACCCAACCGACCTCAGCTGTAGGGGGCCGACCTAAGATTTTGAGATTTTTTTCAAAATTTTCCCGATTTTTTGAAGATTTTTCCAAACTTTACAAAGATTCTTACCCAAAATTGTTGTCCGGCATATATGCTCAAACTTTCCCATAATTTTCTCAAATCTCCTGCACGAAATCAATGTTTCTAACAAGTATCAGTGAAAACCCAGCAAATTATGACTATATGAGGCCTTAGATAAAAAAAGAAATCCAAAAAAAAAACAAAAAAACGACCTACCGACCTCAACTCTTTTAAGCCTCTTTTGGCCTGAGGTATTGTACCGCCCCTGCGCCTTCCATACACAACTGGCTCAGTGGCTGAACTAGTAGCACGGCCGGGTTTTCAATCAGAATGCTACCATGTTTTTGATATTCCTTCCACTAGCCATACAGAAGTATGGATCGATTCCCTACTGTTTGTCAACATGACATATTCATAAAACATTTTGATGCATTTTGCTGTATACCCTCCCCGCTTCGCTGGTCGCGTATATATACAGCATGGAAATGATTTAAGTGCTGTAGATTCCCACACGTGTCTCCCTTTCTCTAGCCCACAATATACTACCACCCCCCTATAGAGTAACCACGCCAATGTTTACAGAGCAATGCTGTAATACTTAAAGGAGTGCATCATGCCCATAAGTCGTCATGATGCACCAATGCCCGCCAACACTTCATTGATGCATCATGATGACCAATGGGTATGATGCATTAACGCAACAGCGGCCCCTAAAGTGGTATTGCGTCATGCCTATCACTTAGGACGCTTTACCAATAGTGCTGGGAGTAGGGCCTACTGAGAAGCACCTCACCAATAGTGCTGGGAGTAGGGCCTACTGAGCAGCACTTCACCAATAGTGCTGGGAGTAGGGCCTACTGAGCAGCACTTCACCAATAGTGCTGGGAGTAGGGCCTACTGGGCAGCACTTCACCAATAGTGCTGGGAGTAGGGCCTACTGAGCAGCGCTTCACCAATAGTGCTGGGAGTAGGGCCTACTGAGCAGCACCTCACCAATAGTGCTGGGAGTAGGGCCTACTGGGCAGCACTTCACCAATAGTGCTAGGAGTAGGGCCTACTGAGCAGCACCTCACCAATAGTGTTGAGAGTAGGGCCTACTGAGCAGCACCTCACCAATAGTGCTGGGAGTAGGGCCTACTGGGCAGCACCTCACCAATAGTGTTGAGAGTAGGGCCTACTGAGCAGCACTTCGCCAATAGTGCTGAGAGTAGGGCCTACTGGGCAGCACTTCGCCAATAGTGCTGGGAGTAGGGCCTACTGAGCAGCACCTCACCAATAGTGCTGAGAGTAGGGCCTACTGAGCAGCACCTCACCAATAGTGCTGAGAGTAGGGCCTACTGGGCAGCACCTCACCAATAGTGTTGAGAGTAGGGCCTACTGAGCAGCACTTCACCAAAAGTGCTGGGAGTAGGGCCTACTGAGCAGCACCTCACCAATAGTGTTGAGAGTAGGGCCTACTAAGCAGCGCTTCACCAATAGTGCTGGGAGTAGGGCCTACTGAGCAGCACTTCACCAGTAGTGCTGAGAGTAGGGCCTACTGAGCAGCACCTCACCAATAGTGTTGAGAGTAGGGCCTACTGAGCAGCACTTCACCAATAGTGCTAGGAGTAGGGCCTACTGAGCAGCACCTCACCAATAGTGTTGAGAGTAGGGCCTACTGAGAAGCACCTCACCAATAGTGCTGGGAGTAGGGCCTACTGAGAAGCACCTCACCAATAGTGCTGGGAGTAGGGCCTACTGAGCAGCACCTCACCAATAGTGTTGAGAGTAGGGCCTACTGAGCAGCACCTCACCAATAGTGTTGAGAGTAGGGCCTACTGGGCAGCACTTCACCAATAGTGCTGGGAGTAGGGCCTACTGAGCAGCACCTCACCAATAGTGTTGAGAGTAGGGCCTACTGAGCAGCACCTCACCAATAGTGCTGGGAGTAGGGTCTACTGAGCAGCACTTCACCAATAGTGCTGAGAGTAGGGCCTACTGAGCAGCACCTCACCAATAGTGCTGGGAGTAGGGCCTACTGAGCAGCGCTTCACCAATAGTGTTGGGAGTAGGGCCTACTGAGCAGCACCTCACCAATAGTGCTGAGAGTAGGGCCTACTGAGCAGCACCTCACCAATAGTGCTGAGAGTAGGGCCTACTGAGCAGCACCTCACCAATAGTGCTGGGAGTAGGGCCTACTGAGCAGCGCTTCACCAATAGTGCTGGGAGTAGGGCCTACTGAGCAGCACCTCACCAGTAGTGCTGGGAGTAGGGCCTACTGAGCAGCACCTCACCAATAGTGCTGGGAGTAGGGCCTACTGAGCAGCGCCTCACCAATAGTGCTGGGAGTAGGGCCTACTGAGCAGCGCTTCACCAATAGTGCTGGGAGTAGGGCCTACTGAGCAGCACCTCACCAATAGTGCTGGGAGTAGGGCCTACTGAGCAGCGCTTCACCAATAGTGTTGAGAGTAGGGCCTACTGAGCAGCACCTCACCAATAGTGTTGAGAGTAGGGCCTACTGAGCAGCGCTTCACCAATAGTGCTGAGAGTAGGGCCTACTGAGCAGCACTTCACCAATAGTGCTGGGAGTAGGGCCTACTGGGCAGCACTTCACCAATAGTGCTGGGAGTAGGGCCTACTGAGCAGCGCTTCACCAATAGTGCTGGGAGTAGGGCCTACTGAGCAGCACCTCACCAATAGTGCTGGGAGTAGGGCCTACTGAGCAGCACCTCACCAATAGTGCTGAGAGTAGGGCCTACTGAGCAGCGCTTCACCAATAGTGCTGAGAGTAGGGCCTACTGGGCAGCACTTCACCAATAGTGCTGGGAGTAGGGCCTACTGAGCAGCACCTCACCAATAGTGTTGAGAGTAGGGCCTACTGAGCAGCGCTTCACCAATAGTGCTGGGAGTAGGGCCTACTGAGCAGCACTTCACCAATAGTGCTGAGAGTAGGGCCTACTGAGCAGCACCTCACCAATAGTGCTGGGAGTAGGGCCTACTGAGCAGCACTTCACCAATAGTGCTGGGAGTATGCATTATCAGACACTAAAGGGTTAATAATGTATTATCATCTTCTATAGGTTTAACCCTTTAAACGAAGCATACACTATCCTATTTCAAATGTACAATCCTATGTGATGTTGACAAAATATGCGATTACTGTTCTGGCGAGTTACTCACTGACTCTCCATTCATGCATTATATTGTGTTGAGAGTAGGGCCTACTGGGCAGCACTTCACCAATAGTGTTGGGAGTAGGGCCTACTGAGCAGCACTTCACCAATAGTGCTGGGAGTAGGGCCTACTGGGCAGCACTTCACCAATAGTGCTGGGAGTAGGGCCTACTGGGCAGCACTTCGCCAATAGTGCTGGGAGTAGGGCCTACTGGGCAGCACTTCGCCAACAGTGCTGGGAGTAGGGCCTACTGGGCTGCACTTCGCCAATAGTGCTGGGAGTAGGGCCTACTGGGCAGCACTTCGCCAATAGTGCTGGGAGTAGGGCCTACTGGGCAGCACTTCACCAATAGTGTTGGGAGTAGGGCCTACTGAGCAGCACTTCACCAATAGTGCTGGGAGTAGGGCCTACTGGGCAGCACTTCGCCAATAGTGCTGGGAGTAGGGCCTACTGGGCAGCACTTCGCCAATAGTGCTGGGAGTAGGGCCTACTGAGCAGCACTTCACCAATAGTGCTGGGAGTAGGGCCTACTGAGCAGCACTTCACCAATAGTGCTGGGAGTAGGGCCTACTGAGCAGCACTTCACCAATAGTGTTGAGAGTAGGGCCTACTGAGCAGCACCTGACCAATAGTGCTGAGAGTAGGGCCTACTGAGAAGCACCTCACCAATAGTGCTGGGAGTAGGGCCTACTGAGCAGCACTTCACCAATAGTGTTGAGAGTAGGGCCTACTGAGAAGCACTTCACCAATAGTGCTGGGAGTAGGGCCTACTGAGCAGCACTTCACCAATAGTGCTGAGAGTAGGGCCTACTGAGCAGCACCTCACCAATAGTGTTGAGAGTAGGGCCTACTGAGCAGCGCTTCACCAATAGTGCTGGGAGTAGGGCCTACTGAGCAGCACCTCACCAATAGTACTGGGAGTAGGGCCTACTGAGCAGCACTTCACCAATAGTGTTGAGAGTAGGGCCTACTGAGCAGCACCTCACCAATAGTGCTGAGAGTAGGGCCTACTGAGCAGCACCTTACCAATAGTGCTGGGAGTAGGGCCTACTGAGCAGCACTTCACCAATAGTGCTGGGAGTATGCATTATCAGACACTAAAGGGTTAATAATGTATTATCATCTTCTATAGGTTTAACCCTTTAAACGAAGCATACACTATCCTATTTCAAATGTACAATCCTATGTGATGTTGACAAAATATGCGATTACTGTTCTGGCGAGTTACTCACTGACTCTCCATTCATGCATTATATTGAACCTTGAGGGATTATATAGACTTTTATAAGAATGGAATAATGCCCAGGTAGTGCATTTGTGCAGCAGGGTAATTAAATGAGCAAAAGGCTTTGTGCCAACAGGATCAATAAGCAGAAAGGGACCTCCGTGAGAGTCCAAATGGAAGTCCCTTCCAGAATGCCAATACAAATCATGATTGAATGTCAATCGTCCCTTTTCACATGTTCTTTATAACCATATGGTTCAGTTGTGTGCTCTTACTCTTTTCATCACATCCATCCACCTTATCATGGAAAAAAGTAAGTAGATGAACTCTTCTTGAATGCTTATTTAAACCAGTGGGAACTTACCCCTGTTTACACTGGTATCCATATGAGGCAGCTGTGCATGTACCATGGCTCAGACAACTAAGCTCCCGGAAACCAAATACAGTGGCCGATCCAGAATTTTTGAAAGGAGGGAACTGCATGCTCTTATTCATAAGGAATTTTTGGGATAAAATCAAGGAATAAACTCTCAAGTACAGGCAAAAGTTAGGGGCCGGCAACACCATGCCCCTCACTTAGATCCTCCACTGGGTACAGCAGCCATTAACATTACAATGGTCCCCAGACCAACAATTCTTTATGTTAAACACTGGTTTCACTGCCATCAGTCGGTCGAATTTTTGCTTATCCGACTGAATTTCTTCTATTGCAATATTACAAATAGATCATCAGATTAGCGAGAAATTCGACCGGTTGACGGTGGTGGAACCAATGCTGTAGCTATACATTGTCCCTTTTCTTGCTGACAAGTGGTCATTCAAGTATGGTGCTAAAAAAGGGGGATTTGAATAGGTACCTAGTTGGGAGAAGTCAGTCAGTATAATATACTATAGAGTGTGTGACATGAGTAGGTACCTGGTAGTGCAGCTCTCTCTGCTTTAAACAAGGCAGGCGACTTTTCAGACTAATGTGGTAAGTGCAAGTTGAATGGTGAAGCAGAGCGTGACTTCTTTTGAAAAGAGGGTACCTACTGACAGCTCTTTTTACCATAGGAGCAACATGCTCCTGGTGAGTCTTCACATTAATTAGTGTAGAACTTGTTTTACCTGAGTGGAAGAGGCAATTTGAAAATCCAAATTCACCCAGTCTTATCCTTTCAAGTAAATGCAGGGTAAATCAGATGCTGAAATAAATTAGCGTACATGTTCTAAAACAGGTCGCTATGGTAGATCGTGCCAGTCCTGTAACCATGTTAACACTGTGATGGTCTGTTTAAGCCCCGGGTCTTTGGATGAGCGCCCATCTTGGATAAGTACTAGGAGTATTGTAAATTGGGGAATTCAAAATGATTCAAGTCTCTAATAAGGGATTGATCATTTTTTAACAATAGGGGGTGTGGTGGGTTTGCGCGCAGACACGCAAATAGATTTTTGATCCCCCTTCTCGTGGGGGTAAAATTTTTAGTGGTTGTAAAAGGAGGTTAGAAAGTTCAGAATTTCCAATGGAACAGAATTTTATGCAGCACCACTGGCAACACCACCTGCGTCTCAGAGGAAACCTGGGCGGCACCCAAAATTACTCCAAACACATCATTCATCTTCTTTCAGACATAGAACAATCAGCATGGAATAGCCTCTAGCCCATCTTTCAGGTGTGAAGAATTACCCCCACAACTTGTGCATATAGCCCTTACAGGGCTTGTGTTGCAGTAATACATCATGCCGATTAGTGCGGGGGAGACTGCTCACCAGCACTTTATTGGAGCACCATGCCGACCCTCCGGGAGTTTATGTATCGACACCGTAGTTTCGGCATGATGCCCCAATGAAGTGCTGCCGAGCAGTTTTGCCGAGCAGTTTTGCCAGCACTTCATCGGTGCACTCCTGCATCAGCATCCTTTAAAGGGTTAAGTGGATATCATGCTGTGTAGAATCCATAGAAACCCACCAACCCTGTGATGACAGTTGTCATGTGCACATGGCCAATATATGAATCAATGGAAACAGAAAGTCAACTGGAAAAGGCTCCCACTCCACTTTTCAGTTGTAAAGAAAAGGTGATCCACCCACAACTTGTGCATTTAAATGGATATTGCACTGGGTGGAGCCCATAGAAACCCCAGGTGTCATTCCTGTTCCAGTGAACAATCTGCATTAACTTGTGATTAATTCTTGAAAATTCTTTTCTTTTCTCATCCGCTTTCGTGGAAAGAGGACGTTACATAGAAACATTATTTTCTAAGTAAACATTTAAATTTCCTCTTGTGAATTCAAAATTAATCTATTTGAAAAGGCCCTACATGGCTTTAGGAGTGTTCAACAGTTTAAATCTATATTTCTGCTTGAGTCTAGAAGCTCTGTTAATACAAATATAGCGTAGCTGTCCAATGGGTTCCCCGATGTAATATAACAAATCAAGATTGTAATATGATATTATGTGCATATATCTTCCACTTATTTTCGCTGTACTCGACATTTGGTTTTAATACCCACGGCAAACATGCGAATTATGATCCTGTGATTTATCATGATGTGTGTGAAATGATTATAGAAAAATATACACACCCTCAGAGAGAAATGTTGCGTTGCTCAGGTCTTTATATTGAGCAGTATTAGAAAAAGCGAAAAGAGGAACTATCAAATTCAAATTTGAATTGTTGCCTCGGAGTAGGTTCTTTCTCAGATGGTCTAGGTGATTCTTCTCCTTGATGATCCTTGAGTGACTACAGGGCCAATAGTCAATATGAAGAGTGTGTTCCAGGGTAAACAAGTTAACCCTTTAAAGGCCGCTAATGCAGGAGTGCATCATGCCCATTGGTTGGCATGATGCACCAATGAAGTGCTGGCGAGTCTTTTGAGCCGCGCCCCCTCATTTTCCAGATCCTGGATCCGCCACTGGACTGGGGCTCATTTTCAGATGGTATTATCATAGCACAAGGACACAAAGTGCTATAGAAAGACACCATGAGTAGTTCAGTAGCCTGCCATAGCTGGGTTTAACTGGGGGTAACCGGTATCTATGCCCCTTTATGAGCTTCTAATACAGTTATGTATCATGCCCATTGGTCGCCATGATACATGAATGCATTCATGCATCATGCCGAGCCTATGGGATTGATATTACCACAGTATGATGCGCCAATGAAGTGCTGGTGAGCAGTCTCGCTAGCACCTCATTGGTGCACCATGATGACCAATGGGCATGATGCACTCCTGCATTAGCGGCCTTTAAAGGGTTAACAAAAAAACACATGAGCCGCTCTCACATAGCCTACACCACCATAACTCACATTTCTACACCACTGGGCCACTCAACGACATTAGTAGTCAAAATAACTCTCTTGTTTTCATCAAATGTTTCTGATTTACTGTGAACAGGCGAAAATCTCACTTGAAGATAATCATTTAAATAGGAAGGGTCTAAACCTTTCTTGAATCTTAGATAAAGTAGTTCAGTAGCAGATTGCGATTGATGGGGGGGGGGTACGTATATATGTCCCTCTTTTTTGGGTTTATTTGATGATACTGGATTTAAAAGTTTGCTTAAAAAGTAGTGGGTGCGTCTCCTACTTTTCAAAATCCTGGAGGGTGTTGCTCCTATAGTAAAAGGAAGAGCTGCCTAAAAATGCCCTCATTTCCAGTCCTTTCTTTTCATGTCACTATAACTTGTCCCTTTTGTTGCTCACAAGTGGTCATTCAAATACGGTGCTAAAAAAGGGGGATTTGATTAGGTACCTAGTTGGGAGAAGTCAGTCAGTATGATAAACTATAGAGCGTGTAACATGAGTAGGTACCTGGTAGTGCAGCTCTCTCTATTTTAAACAAGGCAGGTGACTTTTCAGACTAATGTGGGGAGTGCAAATTGAATGGTAAAGCAGTGCACGACTTGTTTAGAAAAGAGGGCACATACTCACAGCTCTTTTTACAATAGGAGCAACACCCTCCTGGATCCTTCATTGGGAGTTCATCATCCAATGTTTGTCTTGACCTTTCTAGACCTACCTCTGTAGGAGTGCATCGTGCCTACCCTGTAGGAGAGTACCAAACCTGCTGGGGTTGTCATGATGCATTAATGCATGCGTTCATCACTGCTGGATCCTTGCAGCGGTGCATTCAATTGACTTAAACGTTCAAAGATTTGTATCATTTAAAGGAACACTTTGTTTTGGCTGTCAGAAACACCTAACATCTGGTGCATATATAGACAGGAATACGCACAGTTTATAATAGAATCATAGAGAGCTGGACTTTGGAAGGCGAGTGATCAGAGTTATGAATACCTTCCAGATGTCATTATGAACATACACTGTAAAAGATGGCGTCGAAATAACAGTGTATTCCTCATACCAAAGTTGCTGCTTTTGTTTTTTTACAGAGATTTCTTGAAGATTTGTGTACCACCGTACTGCCACCTTGGGATTTTTGTAAAATCTGCACTGTTTCAGTGCTTTCCAATTATGGTGGCCTCCTCTTTAGTTTTACGAGGATTCCTGGTAGATTCAACAGTTATCTTTTACAGTCTAGAACGATCAGAGCTGGCCCTCTTCGTGGAAGGGGGGCAAAATTTGAATACTTCACGTTTATTTACTCAGAGAAGCTGCCTGGGCAAGCTCAAATATATCTATAATCTAGTTTGGTTTGAATGATATTAAATTGTTTTAAAGCAGAATTGAGTTGCACACGCCAGTACATGTATAGAGACATAAAGGAAATAACTGTGTTTACTTTGAGAAGGTTTGTAAAAATATGTCATCCCCTCCTTCCCACACACTTGAATCACAATGACACAGTTAAATGAGGCAAAAAGGCGTGTTTTTGTGGACTTTCACCCCGCTAAAAGGGTACCAAACTCAAGGGGATTTACAGACATGGTAGTCATAAAACTCAGAGTGGAACCATCCCCCCGGTTATAACCGTACATGTAGCTGGCCTGGCAACGCCTACAATTTCCAGAAGGTGTCATGAAACTGAAAATAGTACAATGCACGACTTAGGAATTCTTGTAATTCCTTTGACGCTACAGGAGGGGGTGAGAGAGATGGGGTGGTCTATTGAAGGGGGGAGGTTTAAGCGAACAGGGACTAGTTTCTCTAGCAGCAAGCAGAAGGGGTATACACATGCAATATTCTTTAGATACCTTGCATATGAGGCACACCCTATCTTACGGGTAATGATTTAAGGCACAGCTTGATTATTAACAGTAAAGTACAGGCGGCCATTTCTCAATGTACTACAACTACACGCAACCACTACGATTTAAAAATGCCAAGAATAAGCCAGGCTATCGTAGGAACTGCCCTACGACTGCTCACTATAATCAGCAGCTATGCAGTAATTACATAAGGTTTAGTAGGGCAGTCATACTGGTGCAGACATTAGGGACTACTAGTTCATGGTGCTGTTATGGCCAAATTGTTAGGTTCTCACTACGAATTAAAGGACAGCCGTCGTAGTGTGTTAGGAAATGGCCTCCAGTTGTATTGTATAACATATGGCATGCCCCAAACCTTTACAAATCCTATAAGGAATGCTAGAGGTGTTTCTGCGCATGTAAGCCACATCATATACACAGTTTACCACAGCATTTGCATCATTTGGCAGAAAACCTTTTATGTAGAACTGATCAATCAACCAACCAAGAAAACAATGCCTAAAGAAGTCGGCATATTAGCTTATAAGCCACACAAATGGTCTGAAATGGTTTTTTTTATATAAGTGTTGCCTTATAATATTTATATGTGGGGGTTACAGTCACTCAAATGGAGCACTCACACTACCTGGCTAAGAAAGACATTGATTTTCCTCTCTGTGATATTCATGAACTTTAGGTTGCCGCATAAATCCTGAACTAATGCTGACAACTGCTAAAACAGCAATTGGTGACTTAATTAGAAGTGTTCCAAAAAAGCTATTTACAGCAACATTTCATTGATCTACCACTCCCCCATTATTCACCACACCGGTATAAAATCCCGGTATAAAATGTTGTTGAAATAACGGCTGAATCCTTGTCCAAATGTTCCCAGAGAGGCATCATTATTCAATGAGATTCCTTGTACATTTGCATACCTTTGCACTGCGACCTCGGGCTTCTTTTGAAAACTACACAGGTTCACTGAAATAGATTCACTGAAATAGATTCCTGGTAGATTCAACAGTTATTTCTTACAGTTTGCAGTAGTATGGGGAGCTAGAGGTTTTGTTAAATATTGATTTGGTTTTAGCTTGACATCAACATACTTGTTACAAATGTAGCCCAACTGCCCAGCAAATTGTCGTGAGTCCTCGTCAACCTGTTTTAAGTGGCTCACACATGTTGCTAGATGGAACACGACATCGTTATAGCACAAGATCACCAGGAATAGCCATTGCTATGCCCATGAGTCTAACACACAGTGGCGAAAGATGATGGAATGAGTTATCACTCAAAAAGGAGTCACCATTGATGACCAATCATGGCGACAGATGACAACAATTTGCTGGGTGCAGTCAATTAGCCAAGGGGGACGTGAATTCAAAGGCCGGATATTGCTTCAATAAATCACGTTCATTTGTCAATTACACACAGTAATGGCTTAGTTAAAGGGTGAAGATACAATCCAGCTTGTTTGAAATCGACCAACAATTTCTCTTAGTAGCTTTTAGCGATGTTAGATTGATGCTTAGGTAACATAAAGAAGGCATAAAAACCATAGGTCACAGTCCGTTTTTCCACTGGAGGGTATCAAAGTTTGGCAGTCTTAACTTTGGCCATCTATAAGAATTTGAATTTTCCTATATTTAATTCCATAGAAAAAAATCTTCTAGCAGTTTCTTAACCAAACCTCATGTTTATATAGCTAAGATCATTAGAATCATTTTGGAACCAAAATGCAGGGGGTCAAAAGCAAAATTAAATCTTCCTGAATAAACTAAAAATATGTCTAATTCCTTTAGTATAAGAGTCTATGGGTACAGAAAAAATGAAATCCTGTGATGAGAATCAGTAGAATGCCAATGTATCACATCTAAAAGGTTGATAAAGAAGGGTTATGTCATATAAATTAGGAATACAAGTGGATATTGTCAACTTTTTGTCAACGGGTTCCATTTGAGTAGATTTTGTCTACTCCCTTTACGCTGCGCTATGTCAAGTAAGCGTCTGTGAGGTCTGTTATGTTGAACACATCACTTGAACAATAATTGTCATGTCAATCTCCTGATGTAGGTTGTTCGTATATATGAGGATGATAAAAGCAACTTTAAAAGCTTTCAAACATAATATGTCAATCTGGGCACAACTATGTTCATGAAAAAGACGTCCTTTCTCACTGGATCCTTATTAGTGGGCTGATCCCTGCATGAGCTGGTACCTTGCGATAGCAGCCAGCATGACGAGGAACAGTTGTTACGTAATGCCCCCTAAAATGTCTGCACTGAACGAATGGAATTTTCTGATTGGTTACTAATCTATCCTGCCAGGTCGGTATAGGATTTAAGACGGTCCAGTTGTAGTAAGTTGTGTATTCCCACCTGGTACTTTAACCCTTTACGTGCCATTGATGCATTAATGCATCATGCCCATTGGTCGTCATGATGCACCAATGCCGACCCTATGGGGTTGACACATATACTCTGGGATGGTCGGCATGATGCTCCAATGAAGTGCAGGCGAGCAGTCTAGCTAGCACTTCATTGGTGTATCATGACGACCAATGGGCATGATGCACTAATGCATCAGCGGCCCTTAAAGGGTTATTGATTATCTGAGTGTGTAAACACCAGACACAGGAGGAGAGAGACACACAGAGTACAAATACACACTGGTACCCTGCTCTAGATCATGTGTGGGGCCCTCTGTGTTGATGTAGAAACCACTGAGAATCATTGAACAATGAAAGGCACTACTTCATTTTTTTTCTTTTCTTAAGAGCTAGTTCCACTGTCAAAAATCAAGCAAATTTGATGTTTCAATGTATTTTATATGGCAAATGTACTGACTAAAATAACTCGATTATAAAAGAATCGCTCAACCAACAGAACCACCCAAAGCGGGTATTCCACTGCCATCATTCAGGCGATTTTTCACTAATCCGTTCATATTTTTGTGGCAAAACTAGATACAAAACAATAGAGAAAACTCACCCAACGACGACAGTGTAATACCCATTCTAATGCACTGTGACTGTCGGTTCACATGTCTTTGCTAATATGAAAAAATTAATATTTGCATGTCATCTTAATCAGAAGACTCCATTTAGTTAGACATGGAAAGTAGACATGAGGCCATGGCATAGAACTCTGCTCTTTTTTTATTTGTTACATTTAATGTATGTTGTGTGGTGATGACAATAGATAAACAAGAAAAAAAAAACTATATAAAAGTGAACCCATAACAAATGTATTGTATCTTGCGTTTGGTAATACATATAATGCCCACTTAGTGTCAACACTAAGTGTTACTGACAATTTAATTACAATAATGTGTCAACACCCACAACCTTAACAACCTCAGGGTAATTCAGGAGTGTGAGAAAGTTACCTCTATGTATATCATATATAATAAACCTGCATATTCTTGATATTTTTCCTGTTGTTGAATTCATCAATCAAATCTGATTCCCTTTTCTCATTTGCACCTGTTTCAATTTCATTCATTCATTATTCTTTTTTTTCTTCTATTTCTAACTAAAGGGCTGTTTGCACTGCTTCAGTCAGGGCCATTTTCTGCCAATCCGACAACATTTTTCCTTATATATTCACTTTATGAAAATCAGTCGGATCAGCTAAAAATTGACCCGACCGACAACCTGGCACCAGGCCTTTGAAGCCCGGTATCTTGTGGTTAAAATTGAGCACCAAGGTAGCCCTTGACATTACGCAGGGATGCAATCAGCATTGGATATATTCGTGAGACAAAGACTAAAGGAAAGTTGCTGAAATTTAACCTTTTTCCCTTTCTTTTCAGATTCCCTTCACCGGTTCCGGCATGAACCCCGCCCGTACTTTTGGACCAGCTCTCATCACTGGTAAATGGGAACACCACTGGGTGAGTTAAATGATATTATCTCCATTCTGCTGTACACTTAACTATCCCAATTAGGCCAAAAAATAAAGCTGTGTTTCCTGTTACATGCCTCAAATATCTGGGGTTGGTAGGTCGGATCTTTTAAAAAAAACTGTTCTCCTCTTTATCAGTATAGACATGTATGGGTAGATATTCCACATTCGTCAATTTTATGATAAAACTATGAAAAAAACATGAGAAAGACAGGGAAAAAAGCTCTGAATCAGGACTAACAGAAATTATAATGAAAATATATGAAAAAAACTATCGAAAATTGATGAAATATTTGAAAATAGTTTCTAAAAATTCGCCAAGAATTGAAAACAATGTTAGGGTCGGCCCTGTTTTCTAGGGTCGGTCCAGTAACTGGAAACACAACCTTTTTCTTGGTCTGATAACAAATTTCTCTGTTTTATTCTTTTTACATATGTATCAGTCTCCATGCTTTATCTATGCAATATCTGCTGCATTAGCAAGTTGTAATCTCAAATAAGAGATGTGAGAAACAAATTTTCATGAGGAAAGGAGGGTATTCATGTTGAGTAACACTTGGAGATTTCCCTGCAATTTGATGGGTTGCTATATTAGTACCTTCTGAAATATCCCCCAGATATATGCCTGATGTATCCATTGTAATAGTGGTGATGCTACTTATAAATCTATTTTACTATTATGTACGCCACAGTCTTTCTAATCAATAGAGGTCTACATGAAAAATATAAAGGCTTAGGTCTACTAAAGTACACCATTGTGAAAACACTGTAAATGAATTGTCATCGAAATATCGATGCAATCCTTGTCCCAAAGTTGCCAGAGATCCGTCATTATTTTCACAGAGATTCCTTGCACTTATGTGTACCACCATACTGCCACCTGGGGCTTCTTATAAAAACTACACTGGTTCCCTGTCATATAACTACAGTAGTTTATTATTCAGTTTTACAACGATGCCTAGTAGATTCAACAGTTATTTTTGACAGTGTGTTTACTTCAACCTTTTTTTCTCTGATCTTGTTTTGATCAACATGTGTTAGTTATGATTCCATTTTGAAATGCATGGTCAGCTGTATGTGACTGGCAGTGGAATACAAATGTGTGAATACAGATAAAAAAAAAACTGTATTTGACCGCACTAATAGTATTTGTAGTGTATGCATGCTATGCGGAATAATAACCATGCAGCATACCGCTTGCTGAAAAATGTCGAGGAAATTTGGATCAGGTATGCCTAGCAATATGGCTATAATGTCTACTTTTTTCTAAAATACTACTTTATATGGTGCTCATTCGGATGGGATAAATCTAATATAGACTCCTATACCTAGAAGCCTATTTCAGTGGCCGAATTACTGGCATTGCTATACGCCTAAGCAACCAGTTTGGGATGAAAATCTTTTCATTCTTTACCAAACACAAGGATGCATAAATGCAGCCCTGGTTAGTAACCCTGTGGGGTTGATACACTCCCAGAGGGTCAGCATGATGCTCCAATGAATTGTTCGCACTTCATTGGTGCATCATGAAGACCAACGGGCATGGTGCACTGCTGCATCGGCGCCCCTTAAAGTGTTAAAAAACAACGTTGAGCTGAGTTCAAGGTTCCCACAAGTATCAAATTACTGATGAACATTGTTGTAATTTTGCTTGTAAACTGTTATTGTCAGAGCCACTTGTTTTATGAAGGCAATTTATAAATAGATCATGAGCTATCACTGTTGAATATGTTGACATTCACTGGTACACTATAAAAAAAAATCATTGACTTAACGAGAGAATCCTCATCCCAAAATTGCCAGAAATCTGTTGTTATTTTCACAGAGATTCCTTGTAAGACCGCACTGCCCCCTGGGGCTTCTTGTGAAAACGACACTGGTTCAGTGCTATATAATAATAGTGGTTCACCGTTCAGTGTTACAAGGATCCCTGATAGATTCTGTAGTTATCTTGTACAGTGTAGTTAACCTTTTATAGCCAGGTGACTGCAACCCAGCAAGCATCCTAACATTTAGTCATTTTCGAAAACCTGGAGCTGAGCATTCTGATAAGAAGCAGGAAAGAAGTTCCATCTGTTGAATACATCCCTTGATGCAGATCTGGCGAGTAACTCGCTAGAGGGTCATTCATTATGACGACCAATCAGCATAACGCATTAAAGCATTAGCCACTGTAAAAAGGCCAATCTATCGAAACATAATTTGATATTAACATACCTAGTAACCTAGTAAAAAGTACAACCCCGACACACACACACACACACACGCTCTAGCTATTATTTCGTATGAATAACAACGGCCCATAGAGATAACATTAAACAACCAATAGCCACATACCCCCCAGTTGAGCTAATTGTATTGTACAGATGGAAAAGCTACTAAGAGAAATTAGGGGGCTGTTAATAACCTGTTATAACTTACATTGAAAGAGAAACTTTAACTACTATTCTATGTACTCACTGCAGGGCTATAGAATTTCTGACTATAATCACTGTCAAAGAACCAAAGTTCACATGAAAGAAGGCCCCAAATTTTATAAGACCTCCTTACTAAAGGGGACAGTAAAATTGAGCTATGTTTAAGGTGCTGTGAAATGGCAAAGAAAGTGGGGGCTGCAGTTTTGCAGCTGGTACCCACTATGGAAGATTCAGTGCCTCCAGTTGGACCACATTATGAGTTTCCGGGTGCTTAGTTTGTGTCGGTTTCTAACGTAAACTGATGTATTTATAATGACCGCCAACACTGGCCAAGTGCAGGAGGGTGTTGCTCCTATTGTAAAAAGAGCTGTGAGTATGTGCCCTCTTTTCTAAACAAGTCATGCACTGCTTCACCAAAGTACTTGCACTCACCACATTAGTCTGAAAAGTGACCTGCCTTGTTTAAAACAGAGAGAGCTGCACTATCAGGTACCTACTCACGTCACACACTCTATAGTATATTATACTGACTGACTTCTACCCACTAGGTACCTACTCAAATCCCCCTTTTTTAGCACCATACTTGAATGACCACTTGTGAGCAACAAAAGGAACAAATTATAGCCACATGAAAATAAAGGACTGGAAATAAGGGCATTTTTAGACGGCTCTTCCTTTTACTATAGGAGCAACACCCTCCAGGCATCATGCTACATGTACTATTTACCCTATCCCCATGCACCCTACAACGCTCCAAATGTGTTCATTAAACTAAATTTACAAAATTTAAGCTTTTTAACAATGTTATACTAGAATATATAAATAGGTGCTGCCCGAGTCTTTGAAACTTGTTTACGAGCAGAATAACGTAGTGTGCATCTATATTGGGTATTTGAGTACTCGTCTCACCTTTTAAGCTTTCAGGGCTACTGATGCAGGAGTGCATCATGCCCATTGGTCACCATGATGCACCAATGAAGTGCTGGCCAGACTGCTCACCAGCACTTCTTTAGAGCATCATGCTGACCCTTTGGGGTTGATACATATACTCCCGGAGGGTTGGCATGATGCTCCAATGAAGTGCTGGAGAGCAATTTTGCCAGCACTTCATTGGTGCATCATGACGCCCAATGGGCATGATACATTGATGCATCACAGGTCGCATGATGCCTCCAGACTCATGGTCCTTGGTCGTCATGATACATAATAAATAATCAGGCAGGCCTAAATAATCAGATGTGGCAATTACTTCAAATTCTTTTAGCAAAAAACCATCCCTCCAACAATCATGATTGAGGGAGGAAAGCTTTCACCAAAAATATAATACAATTAGCTCAACTAGGGGATATGTTTAATGTTATCTCTATGGGCCGTTGTTATTCACATGAAATAATAGCTAGAGCGTGACCTTCAAGGCGTTAACCGGTATAAACCCACACCTCCAGCCCCTATAGAAGCTGGGTGAAGTGAACCATGGAGGAGTAGAATCTGTATCACTGATTATATCGACCACTTCGAATGCTCCAATGAAGCACCAGCACTTCATTGGTGCATCCTGACGGCTTATGGGCATGATGCACTCCTGCATCGGCAGTGCTCAAAGGGTTTTTTAACTGGTTATAGTGTAAACCCATGACCCACACCTCCAGCCCCTATACGAGAGGCCTTGGGTGAAGTGAACCATGGAGGAGTAGAACCTGTGTCATTGATTATATTGACCACTTCCTGATAGTCTCAGAGGCACTCCTATATCTAGTACCTGCTTCTGAATATACACTCTCAACTTGCACCTAGTTAAAGTTGGTATGTATAATTGAACTCAGACACAATTCTATACCTTATACTTGCCACTAAATAGCACAGATATCTGTAGATTCCCAGTTAAAGTTGGCACCTTCTATGATATCAAGCTACTAAAGTTGGGACAGAGAGACAGAGACAGACAGACCGACAGAGAGAGACAGACAGAGAGAGACAGACAGAGAGAGAGGTCAGAGCCAGAGAGAGAGACAGACAGAAACAGAGATAGAGACCAACAGACAGACAGAGACAGATTTCTATTTTTCTCCCGATGTCCCGACTTTAACTGATTCTTATCACGTGCTACTACACTGCTATAGTGGCATTTACTCATAACTACAGTCAGCCTGTATTATTAGACTATTGATATTATGATATTTGGTCAATAATGCAGGCAGCTCTATCATTGAAAAGGAACTGATGTATCCTCTGGTAGCATCCACTCATGATTAAAGTTGGCCTAGTAACTCTAACTGAATCACATCAAAGAATGCTCTGGGATTAACCGATTAACTTCAATCATGGATCAGTAATGCATTTCTCAAGATGGTACTAGATCTCTGCCAAATCATAGTGGGATCCCTCGTTCCAGTGCCAATACAGCTCTGCATCTACAGGAGGGTATCTCAAAAAGATTAAGAATTGATCCTGTCGGAGATGCTAATTTCAAAATTGAACTCACTGACCTTCTGGAGTGGATTCCCTCTTGTATTGTAAAAAGGGAGTCAGTGATAGGAGTGGGATAGGAGGGGTCCAGTCTCTTATTTTGCAACTGGACCTATTTCTGTGCAGTTCACTTGTAGCAGAGGTCAAGCAGGGAAGTCTGTTCTTAGAGTGAGAAATGTAAGAGAACTGCAGGATCAAATAGGTACGGTGAGAACTGGTTTCCCAATCTTTTTGAGATACCGTCCTGCCCTACCAAACCCTGGAGGTGATTACTACACTAAGTGCTGATCATACAGAACATTACCCACCATCACCAACTCTAATTTTGAAGGCTTGAAATTGTAGTGTCTGTTTTCAGTCGTACCACCTTGAGAAATGCACTCCAGCTACGTCGGCCTTTAACCATTAGAACCCGGATGGTGTATAAAGCATCATGCTGGCCCTACTGGAAGAATACTGGACCATTGGTACACAGAGAAAAGAAGACTGATCGCTTTGACGCATACTACACAGGTCACAATTGTCTCCCACATGACATGCATGAAAGGCATGTTGAATGAGGTTGACACTCTCACATTTGGTTCGTCAACTCCACTTGACATACGTAATGAAGACAGTTGTCATGGTGACATATGTGCCATGTCCCAATGACATGTGCTCTCTGTATCAAATAAAGTTGACATGGATATACATGTCATTTTGTCAGGAACACTTTTTTCAGTGTATTTCATATATTGCACCGTTAAAGGAAGCCTAGGCTGCGCGATATACAATGCTACAAAAATGTTCTACTTTCTAACCAAAATTACCAGTATTACCATTGCCCCCTTGCTACCATATATGAAGTATTTTGGCTCAACTCCCATTCTTTCCAAATTTACTCAAGGTCCAACAAAATCCCGGACCCTTCACACCTGCAGGAAATAACACTGATAGCTCAAAAAAGGCCCGCATGTGACGTCACTTCGGTGTTACTGAACACACTTTATTGGTGCATCATGACGAGTGATGAGGATGGTGCACTATTGCTTTTAAAAGGCTTAAGTATAGAGTCCCATTTAATTTTCCCATCCAGATGAAAGCATAGACCAGAGAACCAGTGAACATACCCGGCAGCACTGGTTTATAATGAAAATGTGCTATGCCAACTTTAAGGGACAAATAGTTACCTCAAGAAGAAAAACCTGGAAATGGGTGAGTTGCACTTATCACGTTTCAAATTATAGTTGTATTTTCTTTTGTTTATACAACTATAAGATTCAAGTGCCCCCACCCCCCACTCCGCTTCCCAGTAGTACATCGATCGCTCACACACACAGCCTCTACAGGTGACGTGTGTTCCTTGAATCCCTAACTACACATTATTGAATCAGCACTCACAGCAGCCAAAGGCAAAAAAGGTGTGAATTTTGCAGAAGCTCTCACACTGAAAACATGGAAGATCTGAAACTAGTCAGCGGTGACCACTTTAGGTCCTCAAGTTGACGATACCTAAAACTACAACTTTAGGTAGTCAAAATGATGACTTTATGTCGTCATCCTGACGACCTGAGTCATCAATATGACGACTCTGTACTGTCAGTATTGTCATCCTGACGACTCAGGTCATCAGGATGATGACCTAAAGTCGTCAGTTTGACTACCAGGTACCTAACCTTGTAGTTTTAGGTATCGTCAACTTGAGGATCTAAAGTGATAACCGCTGACTACTTTTGGATTTTCCATGTTTTCAGTGCAATACAAGTAGAAAAGTAAAAGAGTCAAAGTAGGGTCCTACAGCAGAGTCAGGCAGGTCAAGATGTTGGCCTTTTCCATCTGTTTGCTGGACACTTTCACCCAGTGGACAAATCTTTAAAAAAAAAAATGGTTGGCTAGGGCTTAAATGCCTCCTTGTTAGACGCCCCTGTAGGTAAAGGGAAAAGACTTGACTTCTGAATACCTAAACTGTAAAAGAAATGTTTAATTAACAACAGAATCCTCGTCGCCAAGAGGTCGGTTGTTATTTTCACAGGGATTCCTTGCACCACTGTACTGCCACTTGGGGATTCTTGTAAAGAAAAATGACACTGGTTCATTGTGATACAATTACGATGGTCCACATTTCAGTTTTATAAGGAGCCCTGGTAGATTCAACAGTTACTTTTTACAGTGTACATATACTGGTGCTAAGTGTATCCAACACAAGTGTTTGCACATATAACCCATGATCTCAAGTTTAATATGAGAGCCCCATAGGTTTAACCAAGAACCTCTGTATCACACCCCCAGTGTGATAACCCTTCCCCGTATCACACTGCCAGGGAAACATCCAAAATGGTCAAATAACTGATGATAAAATCATTTCTAATGCCAAATGAAAATTAACTTGAGATAAATACAAAGGAACACTCAAATTGGTCAGCACTGTGGATTATCACACTCGGCTTTGCCTGGTGTGATAACCTTCAGCACTGACCAATTCTCATGCACCTTTGTCTATGTATCATACTTCACATATAAGACGGACCCTGATATTAAGGAAATCAAGCTGTTCAGTATTGTTCTATGATATTACCCTTGCGTCTAAGGTACACCCTCAGCTCTGGCAAATTTTATAACTTATAACGCACCCTTAGAGGTCCATCCTAGGTTATGGCTTAATTGGGCCTTATACCGACTCAGCAGTTTTAATTATTAGCCAATGATATAATCCCAATTATTCACATTGGCCCTCTTGGGGGCCAACTGGTACCCATCTGATAGGTCTTATCAGTAGAACTCGCTGCTAACAAGCTCCAGCAATGGCCGCGGCCATGGGACAACCTGCTACCTCGGAATATACAAGGTAATTTGAACTTCCTGAGCCCTGAGAAAACAAGGACCTGGTTCTAAAACTGGTCACCAGGGGGACCCACCATCAGTCACGTGACCTGTGACATGTGACCTGTAGCAGCTGGAGCTGGTTACTGACAGGACAGTCTTGTACAGAGGTACCAGGGACACGCCACCATGTGGGCACTACAGGAACCAGGGGTCTGATTGTTTAACCCTTCAAGGCATGCTGATCCATTTACGCATCATGCCCATTGGTCGGCATGATGCATGAATGCAGCCCTGGCAAGTAAGTCGCCAGGGCTACATTCAAGCATCATGCCGACCATACGAGGTTGATACAGTCCCGTAGGGTTGACTTGATGCTCCAATGAAGTGCTGGTGAGCAATCTCAGCCTTCACTTCATTGGTGCATCATGCTGACCAATGGGCATGATGCATTACTGCATCAGCAGCCCTAAAAGGTTAAAGCATTATTACTTAGTTCATTCATTTGATGCATATCCCCTTTGTATCGTACTTTGTCTCAAGTTGAATACGGTAGACCCATAGATTCAACGCGAGGTGGTCACTGACTTTTTTTTTTAAAATGCTGTTTCCCTTGATTAGGGATCAAATTCATGAATTCCAAAAGCTTGTTCACACCTGGAAATTATAGAAAAGTTATGGAGTGCCCGCCTGGGCCTTTAACTAGCTTGAACCTTAAACCAGGATGATAACCTTGCCACAATCACACTGAACCTTCAACCTAGCAAAACCCGTATGTGAGGAATTTGAGGAGTGCCTAACAGTTCATACAGTTCATTTCTGTTTGTTCCTGTATAATGCATCAAAACAGTCCAACTTTAATTCCATCTGTTCTATGTTATGTTAAGTACAGATAGTGATTCTACAACATTGACAGTGAACCTCTGACGTGCTGTAAACGCCAGTGTCCAGGAGGCTGTTGCGAAAAGATTGGGAAGTCTAGTGTCACTGTAGCTCATGCACCTTTCATTTGCCTCCGATTCTCCACCCTGTGATACCAATTCCCACCTTATAATGTTATGGAATTGACTTGCTCTGAATTAGACTGCATTGCGAAAGGTTGGGGGAACTGGTTTCATGATTGGCTCCACCTGAATGCTTCCCAAAGTAGATGGACCAGAGAAATAGAGGAAGGTCCTAGCCAGGAATCGAATCTCAATTGGGAAGCATTCACCAATTTCCGACCACTCCTAAACCACTTCTATTACCAATTATCTTTTGGCAATTAATCCAACAAGGAATTGATTCCCTCAGGTCAGTCAGTTTTATTTTGTGAATAGCACCTCTGACAGAACCAAATCATTTTGCAATAAGCTGCATCCTGACTTTAGGAAAATGCTATAAACCACACCTAGGGCCTGAAAATTGAGCGTAGCCCATGCCTGCAATGCGCATGGTGCATTAGTTCACAAGCGGCCCTTAAAGGTTCAATCCTTGGAGGGTCAAGGACTTAAACGTCTGTTTTGAAGCTTTTGTTGATTTCAGCTACTTTACTCCTGTTTATAAAGTTAAGAGAGTGTTCAATGACACATTGACACAGAAAGCCAGTGTAGGAGAGAGGCCTTTTGTTGTTTCCAAGAAAATCACTAAAAATGTCTTGATAAGGTTGTAGTGAAACATAACCAGTACTCAAGTAAATCGGTCAAAAAGTGCACCTATAAATAGTACAGAGTATATATATATATATATATATATATATATACATGTATATATATTGTTGAAATTTCATCCTGCGTTGGCTAGTATTAGTATGTTTTACTTCGCGCACCAATTGGTGAATAAGGCTAGATATTACACATTAGTGGCTTTCAGCAAAATGAAATTGTAAACTCGTCACAACTGTAAACAACTCACCTGCAATGTAAAAAAAAATGTCGTTGAAATAACAAAGGATCTCTCATCCCATATGTACCAGAAATCCTTTGTTATTTTCACATCGTTTTCACAGAGATTCCTTGTACCACCACATTGCCACCTGGAGATTATACACTGGCTCCCTGTTGTGTAATTACAGTGGTTTATTGTTCAGTTTTTACAAGAACCCCTTGTAGATTCAACAGTTATTTCTTACAGTGTGGATACCTTTGTCTGGCTGTGTTCCCAGGATGCACCTGAGGGTTTAGGAGGGAAATCAAAAACCCACTGTTTCTGTGACATTTCCGGTCAACCCAGGATTCAGTTTGCCTCTTCCATTCTCCACGAACCGGCCACACCAAGGTAGAACAGAATACAGCAGTATCCTATGAGATTATTGTATACAAAGAGTGGGGGTATCCAGAGAGCAAAACCATCAGCCTTTGCATAGGTAAGACCAATGGTCATGATGTACTTTTGCACCAGCAGCACTTAAAGGGAAAAGAAACTGGATCCTCAAATTGAGTAGCATGAAAGGCCTAACATAGGAATACAATGGTAAAGGTGAACGATGATTAGTTTGAGCCTCCTGTTTCTTCACAAGCGCTTCCTGCCCGTTCCGCACGAGGCCGAGTGCAGAGCGGGCAGGAAGCACGAGTGAAGAAACAGGATGCTCAAACTAATCAGGGTTCATCTTTACATTTATGTCAAGGTGTTTGAGTGAAAAATCAATTGATATTTCATCAATATCCTTCAAAATTATCTCTTATTTACCCATCGTCATCGGGAAATGCTGACCGCCGCCATCTTGGATGTTTACGTTTCAAAAAGGTTGCGCATGCGCAGTGGGTCGTGCAGATTTGGCGCTGGTTATTCAATGCAGGGGTGCAATACTGGGGCTAAGTGCGTTATCTCTGGGGCATCGATATTCACCTTGACATAACTTAAAAGCTGCATCAGAAAAAAGGTCAAGTAGTTCATCTATACTGCAAAGATCATGGTACGTTAAATCCCCCCACGGTCATCAAAGGATTGGAGACAGGGTGTAGATACCATGGGGGTAGTTTGTTCAAAAGAGTGGGAGGGGGATAAAAAAATAAATCCAAGAGTCAAGCCCCCTGTTGGGACCCAACCACCAAGTGTCGTGTGACCTTTACAACTGTATTACAAACTGGAAAAGAGCCAATTTTAGGGAGAAGATCCAACTTTTCGCTGATTCTCACCATTTTGGCCAAAAGTATATCACCACCATAACAGCAGTACCTCGTGTTATGAAACACCTGATATATATAAGGCACATCCTGAGTTAAGGTTAAAGCTGGGGCTAAAAGGCACACCTGACACTTGATTCTGAGCTTGATTCCCCATACAGTCATGTCTCAATATATATATCGGTTTTAAAAAAGTCGGCTAATTCACTTACCAGCCACTAATCTCTCTGAGCAGATTGAATTTAACCATTGAATTCTATTGTAATTCCTCGTTATTTATAAGCCATTGATACACGAGTTTTCATTATAATTATCTAACATTACTAGATTGGGGCAGGGATAAATCCAAAATTCAAATTTCAATCAAATTTCCAAAATCCTAGCTCAAAGGCCTAATATAAACATTTATTATTTTTCTGAGACTTTTGCCAAAACCTTGATAGTTGTCTATTTTAGGTCTTAGGCCCTGGGGAAAAGACAGACTAGACAATAAAGCAGTGATATATTGAAGCCTGGCATGGACACTGCCATGGGCCAACACATAAATCTATAAGTGAACAAAGGGCCTATGTACATGGGTTACACCCCTGGTGTACATTCTTTACTCCCTTTGGTGGCTGAACCTGAAAGATACACGCCCTAGTCAAACTGAAAGTACATGTACATAACTCATAGATCAGCCTTTAGGGTTTGAGTAAGTTTGTTTTATTTTTCTTCTCAATTTCTTGGTTTACCTACTCACAAATATGTGTATCTCATCATGCAGTACACTCTTTCAAGTGTTCTTGTGTTCACCACTTGTGTGCACTTGTGCGCACCCCCTGTACACAAAACATAAATTCATGTAAGAAAAATGGTGGTTATAGACATGCATGGTGTTGTGGAAAAGAGGGCAGTCTAAAACGGTGACACTGTAAAAAAATGTCATTAAAATAACGATGGAATTCTTGTGCCAAATTGCCAGAGATCCATCGTCATTTTCTCAGAGATATCATTATTTCCACAGAGATTTCCACAGAGATTCCTTGTATCACCATACTGCCACCTGTTTCTTTTTGTTAAAACTACACTAGCTCCTTGCTAAATAATGACGGTGGTTCCCTGTTCAGTTTTACAATTAAGGATCCCTGGTAGATTCAACATTTTGCAGTATATAATTCATTCTAAAGTATGCTATATTGGCAGTTAATAGAGAAAAAATGGCAATTATTGGTCTATAAATTGTTTAGGAAGATGGTAGGCGGACTAAACTGCACTGAGTTACAAAGTAGTAATATCAGTTTCTGATTTAGTAGATGGAGATTGTATGGGGACATGTTTGAAAATGTTGTTTTTTTTCATTTCTTTTTTCTTTTTAATAACTCAATCAAGAAAAGATGGATTGATGAGAATGAGCGCCATGGTCGTTTAGTTCTGTATATATATATATATATATATATATATATATATATATATATATATATAATAGCATATGATGGAGCATTGTTTTAAAGGAACCAGGGAGTGAGTCCATACTTGTAGCCAATGTAATACAAGAGTAGAGTGACAGCAGCAGGTGTCTGTAACCTTCTAGTTGTACATCACATGTGCAGCCATCACCGAGTGACCTGGAGGGTGTTGCTCTGATGCTAAATAGAGCTGGGCATAGGTGGCCCAGCTCTTTTCCAAAGGAGTTCTGCTCTGCTTCACCATTAAACTTCCACTCACCATATGAGTCTGAAAAGGCACCCGCCTTGCTTTAAAATAGTGTGTACTGCATGATGATATACCTACTTTTGTTGCACACTCTTTGAAGTGTTCTTGTGTTCACCACTTGTGTGCAACAGAAAAAAAAGTTAAGACAACAGAGAAAGAGACTGCTGCAGGTGAGGCACTTCTTAGGCAAAACTACCTTTTCCAATAGGATCAACACCCTCCTGGAGCCTGTTGCACATAAGAAAACGGAGCACTAAGCAGGTACCCTCTCTTGTTAAAAATGCATCCCCTGCTTTACCATTCTCACCACATTGCCTTGTTGTGTAGCTTTCATCTTCATTGAAAGGTTTTTTACCTGACTGACATACGCACTTCTTTGCAACACAAAAAGTCAGGACTGAAAAGAAAGTGACTGGTGCAGGTGAGTTTCTCCTTAGAGAAAACTGCCTTTTCGCCCTATGCACAACACCCGCCTGCTCTGTGCCCCTCTGTAACGAAGATGGACGGGCGGCAGAGGACAGGCTAGATGCCGGTCCTACACATGTGCTGCTAATGTGGACAAAAAGTGGACAAAAATTGTAGGGTCACGAGTGTCTTTGAAATAAGCAGCATCATGAAGGGCTTTCTAGACTACATGTGGCATGAACGCCACTAACGTGCATCTTTATCATCTTTTCTCCGCTCGGCGCATGTTATCTCTCATTGTGGAAATTCCATAGAAATAACCATTCGAGAGAAAAAAGAAATAGCATGAACCCCCATGAAAAAGAGAAAAGGAAGCCATGCTGAGAAACCCAGTCGTACCAGATCACTGTAGATTAGCACAAATGAACATACAACTAACAGGTCTATCTATATTACTTACTAAGATAACCAAGATAAGAAAGAAAGGCGTGTGCATCTGCCTGCAGTGCTATGATCAGGCTATTAAGGGAGTGGTCATTATTTATCAACAGGGGGGGTGGTGGGTTTTTGCGCGGAAGCGCGAAAATTTTTTAAGCCCCCCCTCGACGGCAGTCAAAGTTTTTTTGCGCCCCTCTTTGAACTATAGTAGCGCGCGGGCTTTTTTGCTAAAAACTTTTTTAGCCCCCCCTCAGGAGGGGTCAGAATTTTTTTAGCCCCCCCTCAAGAGGGGTCTGAAAATTTTACACCCCCCGTCAAACCCACCACCCCCCCCCTGTTGATAAATAATGACCACTCCCTAAATCCTATTTGGGAATAACAGTAGCCCCAGTCTTGTTTAGATTCCCTGATCTTCAGTGATTTCTCAGATCGTCAGTTTCGTTGAAATGAGCCAAAGCGGTAATGTAATGGGTAATCTTGATCCATATGTACCATTAAAAAGAATATATATATATATATATATATATATATATATATATATATATATATATATATATATCTGACTAAAGTCTTTCTGACTAAAGTTTTCTGACTTAATCAATACATAATAATTATAAGATAATAAGAAACTTAAGCAAGTCTATGTTATGAAGTGATGAGAGGCCCTAAGGCTCCACAGGTGGGTTTGGTTAGTACATCCATAGTGCCTGGACGATAATAGGGGTAGTATGGTTATACTCATAGTGTATCCATATATCACACAACCAGGGCCTGACCCTGCCCAGGTCACTGGGACTCAGCCAGTCATATATATATAGATCCCAGGTTTATTTCAACATTTCTGACGACAGCTTGGGCTTCAAATCATCAAGAAAGTCACCATCTTCCAAAACAATTAACATAAATGTCCATATTAATGCTAATAAACTGAGTTATTTACAAAATACTTTGCCATGAAGAAAATCATTGTGCTCAAAATTTCTGGTGCCATCCATTCCTCTCAGTTTTTTGATAACATAATGACATGTCCAATCAAGAAACTGCGTAATGCCATTTTCATCAGTAAAGGACCGGCACTCATTTTGGGTCCTCTATCTTCCAATATGCATCCGAATCTAAAGCTGCTAGCCACACTCCTAGGAATACGACTAGACCCATTCAAATCTTAGTGGGACCCCTCATTCTAATGCCATTACAGGCCTGCATTTAGTGGTCACTAATAATTACACTGGTACGACTGCCCTATCAAACCCTATGCAATTACTGTGGTAAGTGCTGGTCGTACAGGGCAGTCGTAGTGTACATGCGACCCGGCCCCTGCATTCTATATGTAGTATGTACACCACCTGCGTTCCCTCCTTCAAAAAAAGTACCCCATTTCCATGGAATTTTATGCAAAAAAGACCCCTTTTTGTGGGAAAACGCTGACTTTTCAAGGTAGAAAAAACACCCCTTTTTCTCACAAAATGCTGAGATTATTTTTAGCACCCCCCATTTTCCCTCATTGAAAATAATTTGAGATATTGTCCCCATTAAACAGCACAAATTTTATACCTGTGTGTGAATATTTATTGCCAAAATAAAGGAGGAAAATCCCCTAAACTACAGAAAGCATCCATGTTCTTCAAATTCCATGGAGTCAGCCCATAAAAACACCCCTTTTTTCTCTAAACCATGGAGGTTATTTGAGAAAAATCACCCCTTTTTCTTGATTCCAGGGACATTGGAATGAGATGGAAAATCACCCTTTTCCCCTGGTTTGGGGAACGCAGGTGGTGTACTTCTACAATAGAAAGTGCAGGGGCCGGGACATGCGATCACTTACTCTTATTTCAAGAGTTTCAAGTCGTAGTGGCTGTGTTCAGTCGTACCAACTACCATGTTGAGATATGTCATCCTGGTCATTCTTACAATAGGTCTTGTAATCTCGGACCCTAGACACAGTTGTAAACCTACACTGTCTGCCCACCACGTGGGTATACAGTGGAGTCCTTTTCATTCTGAAATACAGTTGTAGCTGCTGTTGGTATGAACCTGCATTCTAGAAGGGCATTCTGATGTAACTACAGGTGGTTCTACTGCCTAGTTATAGGGGTAATTATAGCCCATTTACAATTGCAGCTGGGAGTGTAGGAGTTTAGTTAAGAAATTGTCTGAGGATATCTTTTTTTCTAAGGATTTCAACAATTGTTCAATGTAGAGAAAATACAATTTGTCATAGGCACCTATAGATAAGATCACCAACATTTCCTACAGTGGCCAAACAGACCTGGTGACTTATGGTTTTTATCTCTTTATTTTTTGTGTTACCCATCAAACTTGCATCCCTGACCTGAAAGTTATTAAGAAAACAATTTAATCTTGAATTATTAGTAGTCAGCAAGTCTACAGCGCCCAAATAGCTGTAGCTGGTGGTGGCGGCCCCTGGCGGTGTGGCCTGGTAATGACGGGAGCAGGTTAGAGCAGCCCACCGCTCATCCATCATCTTATATAGAGGGAGGTGGGGGGGTGACCTGCCTCCTCGCTGACTCCCCTTAGATCTACTTGTAGCTGTACATGGATGATACAATGTGTGAACAATACAGGGTCTGAACTAGGAATGACCCACGGTTATAGGGATGGATTTCATCAATTTCCTTTTTTTCTATTATCAAATGTTGTCTTTATCATCTGATTCTATTTATCTGTTCTTTTTGTTATATCTTTTGGGAATACATAATGGCGGTTCTGAGCAATTGGGCATATCCCATGATAGATTTATATATGTGAACAACAGAAGAATCCAATGAATGACCCACGAGAAAAGCCCTCTGCTACATGTTCATGTGGATGGGAGTCCTGTTCTTGATTCCTTCTATTAATTGTCTTTCTTTCTGATTTACTAATATATTTATATATTTATCTATTATTCATTACAATCTTTTAGAATCATGTACAAGTGTTTTCGAGCACTTAGACATACCCCATAAACACGTTTTACAATTTAATTCATAGCCTATATTTAATTAAAAAAGAAAGGTGGTGGGACAGGGTATCATAATGACCCACATTGACACACAACATTATAGTACAGCAATAATATGCACACATGGACATTCAACTACCAGGCATATATCATCATTATATTTATGGGGTCTTTTTGTCACGGCCTAATGCTTGATCTGACATCAAAGGGTAACTGACGACGGGCTCTGTATTTGGTAATAACATGGTATTATTATAGGTTTTATAATAACATGGTATTATTATAGGTTTAGTGACATGACAATTGCATGGGTTGTTGATGTTCCATAAAGGTAAAACGAATAAACTGACAGTGCTAGCTCCTAGGTGGTGTACCCTATGACCCCAATTACATGTCTCATCTTACAAGCTCATTCCTATAGTAGATCTATTGGTCTTCCCTTCTGTGTTTCTTAATCTTCTTTTTGTTCTCCAGGTGTTCTTATCCACTGCCTGTCATTTCTTCCCTATGTCCACTTTCTCCTTGTGTCTGAGTCTCTTGGCTCTCTGTCACTCTCACAAATGCAGTCGTAGGTTTCCATGGGGCAGCAGGGTGTTGCTCGTATGCTAAATAGAGCTGGGAGTAGGTGCCATATTTTCCAAACATGTTACGCTGTTTTACCATTCAACTTCCACTCACCATATAAGTTTGAAAAGGCACCAACCTTGCTTAAACCTAGTATGTGCTGCACTACTAGGTACCTACCTGTGTCAAACATTTTCAAGTACTGTTGACCACTCAGGAGGGTGTTGCTCCTGTTGTAAAAAGAGCTGTGAGTATGTGCCCTCTATTCTAAACAAGTTGTGCACTGCTTCACCATTCAACTTGCACTCACCACATCAGTCTGAAAAGTCACCTGCCTTGTTTAAAATAGAGAGAGAGCTGCACGACCAGGTACCTACTCATGTCACACACTCTACAGCTTATTATACTGACTGACTTCTCCCAACTAGGTACCTACTCAAATTCCCCATTTTTAGCACCATACCTGAATAACCACTTGTGAGCAACAAAAGGGACAAGTTAGAGTGACATAAAAAGAAAGTAATGGAAATGAGGGCATTCTTAGCCAGCTCTTCCTTTTACTATAGGAGCAAAGCCCTCCTGGCAAAGAAAGAGACTACTGCAGGTGAGGCACCTCTTAGGAAAAGCTACCTTTTACCATAGGAGCAATACCCTCCTGAGTGCAAAGTCGAGCCCATATGGTATGCATCATGCCCATTGGTCGGCAGGATACATGAAGGTAGCTCTGGCGAGTTCCATTCTACCATCATGCCGATTCTATCGGGTTGATGCACGTCCAAAGGGTGGTCAGCATGATGCTCCAAATGAAATGCTTGCAATGAGACTTACCCGCACCTCACCGGTGTATCATGCCGACCAATTGTGAGTAACTCACCAGGGCTACATTCGAGGCGTTCGGGCAACGGTTTTCCAACGATATCTATTGCATTATGGGTAGGGGTGACCTCGAATGCTAACTACCCCACCTCAGCTGGTTCCCTCCACCCCCTTCCACCCCAGCCATGTCTGGCTAGGTACCAGTCCCTAACTATTCTTGGGAGTGTAGTAAGTTGACTCAGGGATCAACATTGACCCACATGGGCAGGACCAATAGGGGGTGGCCTTACAAACCAGCATTGATCCCTCGGCCGTACTCCAAACGCACCGATTGAAACAGCATCACCAAGTAACGAGCACCGATGAAGTGGTTAAAGTCTAAACTACCCAGCCTTTAAGGAGCTAAAAGGGGGCGTTACCAACAAATACACACACTACTCCCATAAAGAACACATGCAGGCAGTTGTCTGTCCTAGGCCTCTATAGGACTCAGTATGGAGGCCTAGTGGAGCCGCCATTTTGAATTTCGCTGGTTGAGGTAAAGCCCACTGATAAGACATACCATGATGGGAGTGAGTGAGTGAGTAATAGATGTTTAACGCCATTTCGACAACTAAGGTCATATTCATGGTGAGAACTACATTACACAATTCGTAGAGGAATGTGTCAGTGCCCGCACATATGTGCACCACACACATCCTGAGGGGATAGCAAAGAGAAGATACAGACCCTTTTAAGTGGGCTAGGGAAGCCCGTACCATGATGGGTACCTTGTCCCTGGTTAACAGCCACTTCCAGGGACATGCTGGTCTCTTCTTATCAGTTCTTATCAGTGTGTGTGGCCGGAACCAGCTCCAGGCCAGCTAGCGGCCAATACACTGATGATCATGTATGGCCCTTTTTACCATAATAGTTCTTCTTAATATATACTAATCATGATTTTAGGGTATAGCATGCTCACATTCAGAATCACTCACTGAAAGCGAAAAAAATTGCAGGCGACAGCTTGGTTCGATAATACATCTGGCAGTAGTTTAATAACTCGAATTTGGAATTTTAAGTCCATGCTACTATTTTAGTCAATCGTTATTCTGCTATGCTTTGCACAACTGAGCATTATTAAAAAAGAAGGATCCATCTATTTTGATTCTGGCTCCTTGAGTCGATAAAATGAGCCAAAAAAAAACTCTCTCTTTAAGAACAACATTTTCTCTTGTGAGCGCATTTCAAATAGGTGACGATGTGAAATCTCACTGCGCTGTCAATGAGGCGAGATCTCACTGAAGGCAGTTATACATAAGCTAAAGAGAGCAATAAGTAGGTACCCTCTCACGTTACAGTTAGTGGTCAGTCGGGAGTAGTTTTGAGAAGATCGGAGATAAGAGATAAGATAAGGGTCCAATTGAAGCTTCCTACTTCTGACCCCTGGGTTACAAATCTCTCTATGTTTCTTAAAGGAGTTATTTCTTTTACTTAATTGGCTGCATTTTTTCAACATATCCTCAGGTTTAAAAAGTCCTATTTATTTTCGATTTTTCTGTTCATTTTTCTTCTAACCTTTAAATGATTTTGTGATTTTGAGTAATGTCCCTCTCATACTCTATGGCCCAGAAGTTTAGAGCCCCACTGTCCCTGCCCGCATCACCCTCCCGGCTGGGGAGGTTTAAAAAATGACTGACTACTGACTGGTTATAAAGTCCTTCTCTGCGTCACCATTCAACTTGTATTCACCACATTAGACGGGGAAGTCATTTGCCTCATTAAAAAAAAAAAAGCATCTATTGAAAGGTACTGACTGACATGAGCACTTTCTGTGTAACACTGAAATAAGTAAAACAAGAAATGTGGTTGTGACCATGTAAAAAACGCCTCCCGGCTATTTTTTAAGTGGTCACAACCTCATTTTTTGCATACGAGGGAATTTAGTTTCAAGGTGAACACATTTTTTCCAAGACAACTTCCATATATCTATAATGTATCTTATAATCATCTTTTCCAATCGGCAATCTGTCGAACTGTCCGTTTCCCGAAATGGCTCACTTCACTAGGTGCCAGTTCACGCTAACTCTCAAAACAGACTGAAAATCGGTGCCCCGCAAAAACAAATATATAGATCTACACTATAGTTTTTGTGGCGTTTAAATCAATATCATTAATAATATGCATCTATAATTGTGTCCTTAGACATACCTCATTTTAGTACACCATGCTTTGCTTACATGTGCGTTGCAGTGGATATAAAGATTTTAGCTTGTGCCAGTTTGGGGATTCTGTATTGTGACACCTCATCACATGGGGGAAATGCAATCATCATAGCGCCTCCCATCTCGCTTCGCGGGACGGCCGCTACACGGTGTGGGGAGGCGCTAAAAAAGAAAAAGACTACTGCATTTGAGGCTCTTCTCAGACAAAACTAGATGTCCCCCTTTGTGCAAAACCCTCCAGAGCGGGCAATAAGATGATAACACACAGTGGGTTTATTGGGGATCTAGGTGCTATATATTGTCATTATCTTTCTTCATTGGATCATAATGGTTGTTTTATAACTGGAAGGTATTGTTGGAAAATGGTATGACTAGACCCCTTCTAATCCTACCAAACCCTATGTAATTACTGGAGGGTGTTGCTCCTATAGTAAAAGGAAGAGCTGGCTAAAAATGCCCTCATTTCCAGTCCTTTCTTTTCATGTAGCTATAACTTGTCCCTTTTGTTGCTCACAAGTGGTCATTCAAGTACGGTGCTAAAAAAGGGGGATTTGAGTAGGTACCTAGTTGGGAGAAGTCAGTCAGTGTAATAAACTATAGAGCGTGTGACATGAGTAGGTACCTGATAGTGCAGCTCTCTCTGTTTTAAACAAGGCAGGTGATTTTTCAGACTAATGTGGTGAGTGCAAGTACTTAGGTGAAGTAGTGCATGACTTGTTTAGAAAAGAGGGCACATACTCACAGCTCTTTTTACAATAGGAGCAACACCCTCCAGATCTTATAGAGAAGTCGTTGTGCATTACCTATGATCACCCACTCTAATTCTGAAAGTTTCAAATCGTAGTGGTTGTGTCTAGTCGTACCATCTTGAGAAGTGCCAAGTATGTTAACATGGGGAGACTGACATCAAAAGCTATCAAACACATTTCTTCACATGATCAGTTTTATCCCTAAAGTAAGAGGAGGCTACTTTTCCCACAGCAGTGTTCCCATGGGCTGTAGGGGAGGGGGAGAAGGGAGAATGGAGACAGGGGACCCTTAATACAATGGGCGTGTACAATAAATTTACATTCCTCACCGCCTGACACTACTGACTCCAATATACATGTGTGCCATGCTGTGAGCATGTCTCTTAACTTAAATAGACCTGGGGTGCGTTCAGACCTTTCCACTGGTACCTTACTTATGTATGTGTCTGCTTATTATTGGACAAAATTGTCATAAGTCACAGTGGAATCTAGTACCGGATGCAGTGATGCCGCTATTAAAGTGGCAGAGTCCGATCCTTTTTCCAAATTCAGTTCAAATGTTTGCTGCACAATGTAATGACTCCATAATTAGGCATTTGTGGACCATTTATTGTTATCTTTAGCTCGTACATTCTTGTAAAAGAGGTCCCATTTTACAGTGTATTTCCAATGGATGGAGTTTTGATGTGCACTCCTAAAGTAGGGAAAATGGTATAAATCAGACATTCTTTCAAATATGAGCTTAATCATGGGAAAGGAAAGCCAATAAAGTAGTCACCATAGGAAATATCATCTATGTGAACATGCTGGCTCATTTTTGGTCCCAACCATCGGACTATGCCACTTTCTGAGGAAAAGAACCACATCAATGCTAATATTTCTCTTTATATCATTAGACAGCCTTGAGCAATGTAGGAAAGCATATCAGTTTTAATCTGTCATTGTGAAGTTGAATATCGTTCATATTAACTGCTATATCTCGGCAAATAGGCATAGAAAAAGAGCACATGTATAATATTATAAGATGCCAGAAATGTTATATGCATCCAATTCTGATATTCTCTCTCTTTTTTTTAGATATCTGATTTCCTCCATAGTATGTACTCAGCGGATTCTGGCCCACTGAGATGTGCACAAGTCTTTGTCTATACATGTGTAAGCTTTATTACAGCAAACTGAACCTACTTTCCGTGTAACATTGTGGGATCTACGGTAATCATGGTAGGCCCCATCATGATATATATAGTACACATACCAGGACTAAGTAGTTAACCCCCGGGTGGCCCATGTCAGACTACCTTAAAACTTTAAAGGCCGCTGATGCAGGAGTGCATCATGCTCATTGGTCGGCATGATGCACCAATGAAGTGCTCGTGAGCAGTCTCGCCAGCATTTAATTGGAGCATCATGCCGACCCTCCGGGAGTGTATCAACCTTGTAGTGACATGATAATGCATGAATGTAGCCCTGGCAAGTTACTCGCCAGGGCTACATTCATGCATTATGATGCATTAATGCATTAGTGGTCCTTAAAAAGTTAATATGTGGGCGGGGGGAGGGGGAGGGGGCTGCTCCCCAATTTTGGCATACTTTGTGTGCCCGTATGTTCAAGGTAAATGTAGAAGAATACAGTAGGACCTAAGATTGTTTGTGTTGTTTAGGGCAAATTAATTTTACGTTGCTCTACCTGATAATTATGCTTTCCCATGATGCAGGTTGATCTCTTGGGTTTACCCTTTTATAATGGGGTATGAAATTTGCCAAGTTCACACATGGAAACAGTAGAAAGTATAGGGAGTAGCCCCCACCCGGGAAGGGGGGGGGGCAGATAACCAGGTTGAAGCCCTGTTGGTAGACATATATATTCCTCCCCGGTCAACCCCCCCCCCCACACACACACACACACACGCAGGGATGTAGTCATAGGGAGATGGGTTGGGCTTTCTGACACAGAAAGAGTTGATAATACCTTGTCATGATATAGGTCACGTGATGTGTCACATATATCTTCATGTTTATCTACCGAGCTTTAGGTATACCCATGGTATACCCATGGGTACACTAGTGGCCCATTTACCCTTTAACGGCCGCAGATATATTAATGCATCATACCCATTGGTTATCAGGATGCACCAATGAAGTGCTGGCGGGACTGCTCACCAGCACTTCATTGGAGCATCATGCCGACCCTCCGGGAGTTCATGTGTTAAGCCCGTAGGGTCGTCATGATGCACCAAAGAAGGGCTTTAATATTACCAGTGGGCATACCAGATTCATGAAAGGCGACAAACTTGAGGATCCTTGTGACATGAGGTTAGCTTGTGGACTGCTGGTGTCCACATGCACTGGCCCGAGCCTACATGCTTGCATTTTCTCATGGACTTCCCCCTCAGTGAACCACGTCTGAGTGATCAAAGGCTGTGGTTTGTCTGGCCCTGCCTATGGGACCAGGCAAATAAAATAACACTTGCTATCCTTTGAAAAGAGTAGGGGAATGAAGCTCCTATTGCAGTTTTTCCCCTCACCCTTCCTCATAGATTCGGTCATCCATCTATGCGGTCACCACTGTGATGGACAAGCAGTGTATAAACACCTGTCTAGCCGTATGGACAACCAGTTTTTAAATACCTGTCCATACTGTGAAAGAAAGGACTGAATGTTCAATCAAACCTGAGTATTAAAGTCTCGGGAAATACCGCAATGTAAAACTAATCTACCATTCATCACCATATGACAACAGCGTTTTAAAAATATATCATGAAAGAACAGGAGCTAGACCATGAACAATCAGTCTAGCAAAAATATGTGTAAACTTCGGTTTAATATGATCTGGTCTCCAAATCTGTAATTGGGGAAAGGTAGAGCCCTAGCAAATAAAAGCATCCACAAGGGCTGGGGGATAGTTTTCTTTTTTTTTAATTGCTTGCAATTTCTTCTCAAAATATAAATTTTCGCAATTGTTCTTAAGCTTTAAAGGTCCAATACTTGTTCCTCGGTACAGAGAGAAAGGAATTTAGAAAGATAAAAAAATGTATGACTGTGTGCCCAATCATAGTCGATGTACTTCTATGTAACGGTACACGGCTATTTATTGCAATGAAGAATGATAAATAAGCCCCTATAACTTAGTGACCCATTTACATGACCTAATAACCCTTCACCTAGTTCAAGATTTATAACATTTGGCTCAGGGACATCAATTATACATCATTACCTCAGTAACCTATATGGTCTCTTAGGGACATAGAATTGTAGCCGGGAATTGTAGGCTAAGATCGAAGGGTTAATCCTTTAAAGGCTGCCGATTAACGCATCATGGCCATTGGTCGATTATCATTTCGATGCATGCGCAGCCCTGGAGGGTCTTGCCAAAAAAAACAAATGTGAACCCAAAGGGCAAACGTGCATGTTTTTGTGTTGCTAAAAGATTGTTTGGATAAACGTTTAGATGAAACGTGCATGTTTTCTTACATCTGAAAAAGAGTTTTCCATTGATTCTGCTGTACTTTCTTTGTCAATACAATGGAAATCAGTTGGGCTATGCACATTTTCCTCAGCACTCTCTGAAAAGATTTACAGACATAAATCCTCGTTTTCTTTTGGCAAGACCCTCCTGGCGAGTTGCTCGAGAATCATGCAGACCCTATGGGATTGATACAGTCAGGGCGGGTCGGCATGATGTTTTAATAAAATGATGGTGACCAATGGGCATGATGTACTCCTGCATTAGCGGCCCTCAGAGGGTTAATGGTTGAGACTAGAAATGTCTAAGAATTGTGGATTGAGTTGTGATACCTTAAATATTGAAATATTGCAAAACAGCTTTAACTTAAATGGGCCATTTCAAGAGATTTGAATTTTTTTTTCTTTTTTTGGGGAGGGGTATATGCTAAAATTACGGCTTATATTAGCACAAACCGTGGCTAATAGCTATGCCAAAACTCAGGGTAGAGCTTATACCGGTGTTTTACAAGTAAACTGGAAGTATAGGCTGGTGCACCTTATTCCATTTAAGTCAGTGAAAGTCGAAGTCCCCTCAAAAGGTCTAATTTAGTAAGTGGTACCTGATTCCATTGTGAAGTTTACTTTTCCAGTCATTTTCAGTCAGTTCTCATATATTTTTCAGTCAGTTTTCAGACCTTTTCACTCCACCTTTGACTAAAGTCAGTACACCTGATTCCACTGGCCAACAGTTATTGGTTGTACATGGCAGAAAGTTTGATTGATAAGGTTTGACTTGACTGATAAAGTAACATCTAGATAATTTCAGTCACAGAAAGTTGGACAAATTCAGTAAAATCTTTTTTTTTTTGTTCAGTGAGTTTTTTGCAGAGTTGACTGAAGTTGAATATAGAGATCTGGTCCTTCGTACATGGGGTTTTAGTGACACCAGTTGATGTATAGGTGAGGGATTCACTCTATATCATGTCACACACTGCTGGTTTTGTGGGTACTAAAATGGTCTCAAGTACACCTGACACCATGCCAGTGTGACAGGTGACATTTCTGGGAATTATTTTGCTACCCCATATCCATTTCCTTCGGATGAGTGACACAAAATACACAGGTTGAATGAAAGTGTGTCAAGCAGAATGACTGATAATAAGAAACCCTCAATTTGCTTCATGTCTCTTTAATCCTTCAAGGGCTGCGGATGTTTTAATGCATCATGTCCATAGGTTGTGGTGTCTTGGAGAGTAATGCACTGAGGGTACGACTGCATGAGGGTCAGCTATTTTGGTTGTTGCTAATATGACAAGTTATAATGTTGCAAGAGTATAGGGAAAATTAATCAGTCATAATAGTAACAATTTGTCACACTTACGACAGTGGAGCCATTGATGCTTTAAAGCATCATTGCCGGGCATCATGGTATTGGCATTATAATGCATCATGGTGCATTGATGCACCTTGGAGATGACTGTATTAATACATCATGTCATCCTGAAAGGGTTAACCCTTTAAGGACCGCTGATGCAGGAGTGCATCAAGCCCATTGGTGGGCACAATGCACCAATGAATTGCTAGCGTGCAGCCTCGCCAGCACTTCATTGGTGCATCATGACGACCAATGGGCTTGGTGCACTCCAGGTGACATCTTTAGTTTCTTACCCCATATACCAGCTACCTTAAGATGAGTGACACAATGGGTGTAACTTATATACATGTTCAATGGAAGTGTGTCATGCAGAATGCCTAATGATAGGAAATCCTCAAATTGCTTCGTATCCCTTAATGGTGCACTGAGTCATATAAAGGACCAAAGTCCACAGACGTTGAGATCCTATAAGTCTTTAAGGACTGCTGATACATTGATGCATCATGCCCATTGGTCGTCATGATGCATTAATGCAGCCTTGGTGAGTAACTCGCCAGAGATACATTTATAATGCATCATGCAGACACTACAGGGTTGATACATGTCTGGAGGGTCGGCATGATGCTCTATTAAGTTTGAATTGCTAGCAGACTGGCAGAGATTCCTTTTAAGGCTGATTCATAAATCATGTCTAGGCCTTTTAGGACACCCCCAGCCCCTTTGTCACGCTTTTACTATAGAAATGTATAGGAACCATGGACACGCCCCAAACCCCCTCCGGTGGGACATAATTTATGGGCCGGCCCTAGCATCGTACTGCCACCTGTAACAACTACACTGGTTCTATTTCATACAATTACAGTGGTATAGTGTATAGGGACTGTTTAGCAATAGTAGAGATTCCCCCCAGACCTGTTCTTTCTCGCCCTGTGAGGCAGACATAAATAGTATCTGGGGTATGTTTCAGAATGGGCAACGATTTGCCCCCAATATCATGTCTCAATTGATTATCCACTGTTTGATTCGTCCATGAGCATTATTTTACCAATTGCACAATATTTGATTGTTAGAAATCATGGAAAAGAGTCTTGTGTTCTTCAAAACTATAGGAGAAGTAGAACCATTGTATACATTTGTAATCAAGCTCTGCATGGTGCTATATTTGTTAGGGGGCAGATCCTACGTCTTAGTAAGATTCTGTCATAGTATTGGTATTTTTTTTATCGTAGAGATATGCGTTGATCGTAGGTTGTTTTGAAATAGACCCCAGATAAACAAACATCATTCTAATAAATGACTTGTTTTCTTCTACTTTCAGATCTATTGGGTGGGACCCCTGATTGGAGGCGCTCTTGGCGGTATCCTGTACGACTTCGTGTTCGCTGTCAATGCCTGCCCTGCCAAGATCAAGGCCTTCTTCACACGGTCCGACTACGACAACGATAAGTTTACATGCAAACGATCTGCCACTGATGTCACTGAGATGAAGCCTTGAACAAGTGTGAAAATGAACTAATGAACTATGATTTAGAAACCAGCTTTTTAACCATTTAAATGTCAAATATATATATATATATATATATATATATATATATATATATATATATATATATATATATATATATATATTGGTCATACATACATATAAGTGCATCATGCCCATTGGTTGTCATGATGCATGAATGCAGCCCAGCTGAGTAACTCACTATGGCTACATCCAAACATGACCCTACTTGGATGATACAGCTCCCAAGGGTCGCCATTATGCTCTAATGAACTGCTGGCGAGTCTGCTCATCAACACTTCATTGGTTATTTTAACCAAGACTTGTCAGCACTTCATTGAAGCATCATGCTGACCAATGGGAATGATGCACTGCTGTCTTTTTGGCCCTTTTAGAGTTAACATTGGAGGGAAAAAACAAGTCCCCCTCTTAATACCCAAAGGTAGATTTTCATTACATTGAAAGTGTTCAGTAATTTTAAAGACTATGCCATCCCACCAGTAAGAAGCTATACCCATTCAGAATATATGAATTGCTGTTGCTTAATGAAAATACAGATAGATATTGCCAAGCAGGACCCCTGACTGTGGCCAATGGTTTCTGATGGTAAAATAGGGCAACAAATGGGTTATTGGTGAGGGCCTACTTTATGTTGGGTCCACTGAGTCAGTTGGGTCCAACAAAGTTGAATGAGCCCTTTAAGTTGGTATTCCACTGGCCTAAAAATCCGACTGACCGGAAGATTTTTAACATTGTAAAAGCATAACTTCTGTCGCTCGTACTATACGACCAGGGATCCTTGTAAAACTGAACAGTGGACCACTGTCATTATACAACAGGGTGCCAGTGTAGTTTCTACAAGAAGCTCCAGGTGGCAGTGCGGTGATACAAGGAATGTATGAGAATATAATGACGGATCTCTGTCAATTTTGCGACAAGGAATCCTTTGCTGTTTCGATGACATTTTTTTTTACAGTGTACACACAACTGATGCAGTGAAATACCCTTCTTAGATTATAACTCTCTATCTCTCTGTATACATACTAAGTGCCTTGTATAGTGGAGTCTATGGTTCCATATTCACGCATCACTATGATAATAGATGAATTCTCATATATATGTGTCAATTTCAAATGACGATCGCCTGAGCAAATAGTGTATTTCAACTCTCCATTCATTGTTGAATATTCAATGGGAGAAAGAGTCTGAGATCTGTTGAATGTATGTTTAAATGAGAAGCACCTTCCTCTCCCTTCATCACTATGTACCTGTAGGTGGTGGTGGTGGTTTATATAGTCTTTCTGATAATCAGATACAACTCTGCCGATTTTCTTCCCCAAACGTGTTAGAAAAGGGAAAGGGGAAGTTCTTCTATCAAGCTAGGACTCAAACTGATGTTGAGAAATGCCTTCCAGGGTCTCATCACATTATGGATGGAGCGACCATTGGTATAATTAAGTTAATGAATGTGTCAGTATACCAGCATTGGATGGAATTAACACCAGCAGATATCCATGTATAAACTCAAGTACTTTTTCAATCAACACTGTAAAGAAAAACTGTTGAATCAACCAGGGATCCATGAAAAATTGAACAGTGGACCACCGTAACTGAATAGCATTGAATCAGCGTAGTTTTTAATAAGAAGCCACAGGTGGCGGAAAGGAGGTATGAAACTGTACATATGAAAATAATGGCGGACCTCTGGTAACTTTTGGATGAGGATTGTGCCGTTATTTTGATGACATTGATACTGGTATTAAACTTTGGTCATGGCTAATGCTGCTTGCTTGTGTGGAAGAAATTTCAAAGTTTTAGATTTTCAAGCAACTCCTTTCCATAAGAGTGTTCACAATTAACTTGTAATAAGTCAATTATAGACTAGTTCAGTAGACATTAGTCAATTACTTCATTTTTAGAAGAAAGAAAAGAAGGCTTTAGGTTTTTATTTTCAAAATTTGACAAGGAAATCCCATTATCAGTGTTTATGGTCCCTTAGATCATTTTAAAATTGGCTTATACTAAGTCAAATATAATCTAGGCTAGATCTGTGCAGTGTCTAATGGGCATTGCAGAATACAATCATTGTCAAGAAGCATGCCTTGTCCACATATGCATAATGAACCAAATTCAAATATCTACCGAAATATACACAAAACTTATTTTTCTATTGACGAAACTCAGGAAAATAACTTTGGAAATAATCTAACATGGCAGATAGAATTATTGGTTTTAGGGGGACAAATCAGAAAGTTGAACCTTCCCCTCATTTTGCTCTGAAGCAAGACTATTGAAAATCATACGAAATCCATTTTCTGCTGAGTTTGAGTTTAATATTATTTTATTTGGCTAAACATGATCACATATATGGGGAGCTTTTCATAGCAAGCCAACCCAACATACCAATTATCTTTGCATGACTGTTCAAGTTATCAATTTCTTTTTATTAAACCATCTATACACAATATTAAGCTGGATATGTCCCTGTAAGGGTGCTTTGGATAAACCATCTTAAACTTCAGTAATTCACTGAAAAAATGGCCAGTCCCTCTGATCTTCAGTTATTGTTCCCATTTCAATGAAAATGGCATTATAGTTGTGGTTCTGGGGCCCACAGCACAACCTATCCTAACTCTATCGTCGTAAGGTGCTATCTTTAAACATGACTTTTAATTATCTTTGAATGGATGAATGTGGGCATAGGCTATGAATAGGAAAAATGGTGTACTGTGTGAACACAACTCTGGAAACTGGAAATATGTTCCATCATCTGGCTTTTCCATCACTGTTATAATCCGTATATAACCAATGTATTAACCTACAAGCATTATTATCTTACCCTGCTAGACTAGCTTTTATACATATCTGTAGAGATATTAGAGAATGTTGAATGGAGATTTTGAATCAAAAGCTCTAAAAGCTCTTCTTCGCATTAGTGAGAAACAGCGAAAAACAATGCAGAAAAACAATTGAAAACTCAGGTGACAAAGGTGTAGACCTGGAGAGAATGCATCTAGGTTTTTAGCGCATTATGCTTTTAAGTGGTGCAATTGTGCATCATGCCCATTGGGACATGATGCACATGGGTGAGCACACTTACCAGCACTTCATTGGTGTATCATGACGACCAATTGGCATGTTGCACTCCTGCATGCATCGTGACAACAAAATGATATTGTGCATCAAATTACTTTGCGGTACTTAATGAAATGCAATTAATTGTAAAGAAGACCTTTTAGAGATTAGGTTCAAGAAGTGTATGATAGTAGTACGGATTATTCTTATCCAATTATCTATATGTTATCTAACACGTTATATCGCGCTTACTACAAAATACATGAATAAAAAGAGGCATTAGTATCAAAATACGACTGAATGTGGCGACTTTATATTGGCCAAATGTGTGTGAATAAAAGCAGGTTACTCCTTGCATTATGATTATAGATATGAATATATCAAATAAAAGCCATGTTTTTTTCCCTTGATCAAGTATCCTTGTTACTTATTATAAATAAGCAAAAATTGTCTAAATAATTTTTAAAGCAAGATTCAAGTCATCCCATAGAACAGATTTTTTTCTGAGAACTCGGAGTCCCTTATGAGCATTGTTAAGGTCCTGAGGCATGCCGTCATGCCCCTGACGATGCATGGAGGTCATATGAGCACTCCTACTGTTTGTATACAAAAAAAAAAAAAATTTGAGGACCGACTGATGGTCATTATTCACTGAGGGATGGTGTCGGGACAGTATCCTTAGCCCTCCCTGGCTTCCTTCTTTTAGAGCTTAGAGTAGGTTGCTAATTCGTACCAAATCTTTTAAATTCCATTATCATGGCAAACCTGCATCCGACGGGCGGCTGTCATCATTGCATATAATTGGACTCAAAAGGAGGCTATCCGCCATCAGTGGCATAAAGCAGGATGTCAGTACACCGTCACGTGCCTCGAGGCACCTTCACCGGTGTGCTGCACGGCCGTGATAGGTGTCCACTAGGCTGACTTGGATTACGGATCCACTGCTAGGATTTTTCTGTCTTTTTACCTCTGGCCAATAGGACCTTTCAACACTTTGGGGCAAAAAGAGAAAAAGATCAACAAAAGCTGGGCATTAATCCATTCATCTCGCATTTGCTTATAGAGAATCTACCTTTTGTTGAAGAAAAGGTGCATAAGAGGCCCAAAAGCATGACTTAACATGACCCTTATTTTTGCCTCTGGCCGCTGGGCATTTTAGGGTCATTTTCTGATTTTCAGGATTTTTTTTTTCAAAATTATTTAGCTCTATGTTGATTAAAAAACCGTACTCCAAGTTATTCTAATGACATGGCCTAAAGCGCTGGTTCCACAGGCATAAATCGGTCGGATTAGCACTAATCCGACCGATTTTTTTCTATACTTTTGATATATTATAAATCGTCGGATTAGGGCTATTCCGACCGATTGTATGGCTGTGGAACCAACGCTTTAGGTAGAAGAACACAGGGATTATATTTCAGCACGAGTTCATAAAAGAGTTATTTTATTTGCTATAAAGATGATGACATTGTTTTCTTTTTGTATAATTGGCTGATATATATATATATACAATTTTATGGACATGGTCTTGAATAGGGCAGTGTATACAATCTCAAATATCCTGAGTTCACATTATTATAGCTAATGCTGTATAACCCTGCATATAAGCCGCATCTGCTTATAAACCACACTCTGCATTTGGGAGAATTGCTAAAAACCACACTAGTTGCCTGATAAGGGTGCCATTCCTTACCATAGTTTATGGATACAAAAGCCTTCATGAGAGCCACACCCTAACCTCTGGAAGAATCTCTAACCAGCTTTAAGCCCATAGTCCACTTGGCCTCTATCACCCAATTGAGCCATACATTTCCTCTATTTCTGCGACAGAGTGTATTATCAATGTTACATCGAGAGTCCACTTGGTGTCTATCGCAGCAATTTACATAGGAAATGTATGGTTCATTCGCCGGCGAAAAGTCAAGTGGACTATTGGTCTTAGGCCTCTAGAGTGGTCTATAAGACGTGGCTTATATATACGAGGGGGTTTCATGGTAGTTACACTCCATTGTTGCATTTTGGTATGTGATTGGGCGCCTAACATTCTGAGCAAGCTTTGAACATTATTTCCTGTATATTATATTCTTATTATACACTATTCAACCACCTCCAAAAACTACCCTGCAGCCGCCTTCACGATTAGGAAGGAGGGCGCACTGCTGCCCTACAGCAGTACTCAATGTGATGGTTACATAAGAGCTAGTACAGAGCAGTCGCAGGACATTATCTACGATCACTACCGTAATCTCTCGCGTATAAGATGCGTCTTCTAGGCCAAACAAATGCCTGGTGCGTCATAGGTTTTCCCAAAGAAGGGGGTGCGTCTTATACGAGGGGTAATTTTACTATAGAAATGTACTAATCTTACAATTTTCAGCCTTAAAATGTGCGTCTTATACGCGAAAATGCATTTGCTGAGTTTGGGGTGCGTCTTATCCGCGCAGCGCGTCTTCTACGCGGGAGATTACGGTAACTCTAATTTTGAAGGTTTTAAATCGTAGTGGATATGTGTAATCGTAGTGTATTACGGTGTCACTCACTACGACTGCATTTGTAAATGTGTCATGATAAGCAATATGCAGAATCCATACCTGGCCTATCTCCTTTTAAAGGGTAAAACAATGACCTGATTCTTTTTACTGTAAGGAAGGCAAAATAACCATCTAATTGGATACTTTTTTCCTTCAGATAATAACATGATAGGTCTACTTTTTTCATTGAAAATGACTCAGCAGTTTTTGCACCGGAGAAATACTCTTTGTAACAGGTAAACAGTGAGCATTATAATAAGGTAATATTCACGAGTATGGATAAAATGTACACAAAACTTCTCTATTGTTTGCCTCTCATATGATACATTGGGGAAGGGTATACACCAAGAAACACTTTCATGCTCCAAACGTCAATTGGGAAATGGCTACTTGTAATGTCCCAGACATTTGAATTCTCATATAAGTTATTATGTATCATTCTAGAAGTCTGAATAACCTTAGTCTACCTACATAGCCAATTGATGTAATATAATTCTTGAGTAACCATATCAGGGAGTAGAACACTTCTAGTTCTAGGATCACTTTCACAGGTCTACACGTGGACTTTTTGTCTGGCAGGTTAGTTTAGATTTCCCTCGTTGAAAAGAAAAGAGATAAATGTGACAGGATCTGCGAAAAGGGGCCTTAGTGCAGGGTGCAATAAGGCCCCTTTTCCCAGTACATGTCACATTAATGTTTTGGCTGTGAACATATAATTACATGAATATTTAGTAGAGAGCTGACGTGCATACTGATAACGTATCTACATATATATTACACGTATGTACAAGGAAGTGTATTATACCATCTAAATGTGAAAGCTCTACATGGATATCTACGTCTCCTGTCAGAGGATTGCATCTCCTAAAGGATCGACCTAACGATCTTCATAGCTCAAAGTAGAGAAAAAGGAAAAATACACAAAGTGGCTGTATTTAGCTATGACGAGACTCGCAATGGTGATTATCAAATTTACTGACTGTCCATCTGGAGTTATCAGTCTATTTAACAAGTCAAGGGCCGCTGATGCTTTAATGTCGTCATGATGCACCAATGAAGTGCTACCAAGACTGCTTACCAGCACTTCATTGGTGCATCATGCCGACCCTCTGGGAGTACATGTATCAACTCCGTAGGGGGGTCAGCATGATGCTCAAATGAAGTGTTGGTGAGCAGTCTCGCCAGTGCTTCATGATGACCAATGGGCATGATGCCCTCCTGTACCATTTGGAAATCACACAACTTTGACCAGTAGGGCATTTCAAAATGATATCTATAGCTATCATTTTGAAATGCCCTGATGAGGGGATGAGGTCCAAAGGTCACAAATACGTTTTTTGGCTGATTCTGACCATTGGAAACAATAAGGCATATCGTCTTTGAGCTTGACAAAAAATATCAATAATGCCAGTCTACTAACCCAACATCTGGTCCTATTTCTGTAAAAAGGCATCCTCCAAACACAATAAGGGTCGAGAGTGAAAGATTGCATCTCCGGGGTGGGGGCACTGAGCCTCGGTTTGGGTACCAACTGTGGTACCGACCTCGCAAAGCGGTGGCTGTCGATGCATTGGTTGGTGAAAAAAGGGGGGCTGTTAACCGAAATACATTTTGAGATTATGGGGCTGATAATACTTATAACTTACATGGAAAGGAAATAACTTGAATATTCCATTGAATCACTCTGGTGATGTGGAATTCCTGAATATTATTGCCAAAAAATCATAGTTTATAAAGGAGAAGGGCCAAAAAGGGGGGCTGTAAAAATGAGCTGCATTTTAAGGGGCTGCAAAATAAAGGAGGGGCTGTAGTTTCGCAGTTGGGACCTACAATCAGAAGAGTCAGTGCATCCCCGGGATTGCATCATGCCCTTTGGTAATTATTTTATGTGAATAACTTCTTCCCATAGAGATAGCATTACGGAGCCGATCCGCACACCCCCAGTGGCGTAACGTGTGCCGATCCACCACAGCGGCCGATCCACCACTGCAGCCTCGTTCTGGGTGCATGTAAACATTCAAAATGGTCATGGGCGCTCGTGTGGTGAACTACGGTAATGGATTTTGCTAATTTTCAGTTAATTAAACACTCTAAAAACATAAAATAAATATAGAACTAAACTCCCCTGGTGTCCTCGGTGGCCGATCCACCCCTCGTGGTGGATTGGCCACCTCATACACCACGATCGTTTAGTTCTATCTATTTATGATGCACCAATGAATCGCTGGCAAGTCTGGTCACCAGAACTTCATGCTGATTCTACGGAAGTGTATCGATAGAGGTCAGCATGATGGATGAATGTAACCCCCGGCGAGTTACTCACAATGCAACATTCAAGCATCATGACAACCTATGTGCATGATGCATTGAAGCTCTATCAAATTCTTTCAAGGCTAGGCACAAATCATAGCAACTGTGATAGTGAAGATCATCCAGCAATGTCGGCCTCGCTCTCTGCAGGCATGACTTCAAGTAGTAACTGAGCGAACGTTGTCACGGCAGCTGTAGGGGTAAATAGAGGTATGTGAATTAGATCTTTGATAAAGTGTAGGATCTATAGTACATATCAGCAATATTGTATTTCAATGACCATCTGTTTTTTTGTGTGTTTTTTGTTGTTGTTTATTTTGTTTGTGGGATATAGTCAATAATTATACCTTTATTTTTTTCCAAAATCATATAGACTCAAGTCAAATACCCCCCCCCCCCAAGGCAGGGTTGCCAACTCTCACGCAATTGGCCGTACTGTTTACACCTCCACTGGAGTGTGTGCCAATGCGTGAGATTTGGCAACCCTGTCCCAAGGGAGTTCTCAGAGTGACTTCTCATATGCCTCACTGCCACCAAGACAACCAACTAACGATATACCCATAGCGTTAGCCAAAGGGAATAATTATTTCTGGGGTAAGGAAGGCAGTGAGAACGTTGGCACATATTGAGGACAAGCATATAATTATGTCTCTATTGGTGTATGGCGTGATCTACAGAGATATACACAGAGATTATATAGGTACAATATTTGTGTCAGCGTGAGTGTTCTGCAGCTAGCACTGAAAACAGGCCAGCCATGCACACTTTTGGTTGGTTCTGGCCTTTAATCCTTGAGGGCTGCTGATGCAGGAGTGTGTCATGTTTATAAACCAGTGAAGTGCTGGCTAGTCTGCCTTTATGTAATATGATGACCAATGAGCATGATATATTAATGTATTAACAATCCTTAAAGGGAACTAACCATTTAAAGAAATACACCATCGCATCTTCATCATAGCGTATTTTGATGGTCTTTAATAAAGAAAAAATGATTCTAGCATGGTTACTGAAAAATCATGTTGAATCTAATGATGTCACCAAATGCCCAAATGCAGCAGTTGCTACATTGTTTATAGATTGGAGGTATGGCAAACTTCATTTTATTCAAAATAGTGAAAGATACAAGAATATATGACACAGAAACCTTCTCTCAGATCATTTATTGATATTTGGGGGGGGGGGGAGATACATGGCAAAGCTACACATAGCTTCTCGTTGTAGCCTTACAGTGTCTTGCAAGCACAAACATGATGTATTTGAATACTTTTATGATACCTCGCATATAAGGCACAAGCCTAGTATAAGCTGCACCAATAATTTATAGATATGTTAGAGGAATTTAAAATCAAACAATGTTTGTTCCAATCAATGAATTTGGGAAATTTAAAAGCAAATGTGTAGATCTGTTATCTCCCGAAGGGCTACAGCTATTTTCAAATTTGTGGGAGGCATTCGGAAGATTTTCCGCATCCTACAGGGTAGGTTACCCTAAAGACGCTTACGTACCTTGAGACGTCCACCCAACAAAATCGCCACTAATATTGGTTTTGGTGATTAATCAACATTACCAGCTGGTTGATTCTACACTTATCTATAATCTAGCAATATTGACTCAGGTAGCAAAGCCATTTTCAAGTTAATTTTGTGGGGTGGACGCTTTAAAGTATACGGACGTCCTTAGGTTAATACCCTGGGATATGCCCCTGGGAACACCAGGGCCATATCCTCACGTATAAGAAGTGCCTCATATGTGGGGTATTACCGTAATGAATGGGAACTGTTTTAGGTGTCTGGTGTGGCTTACAGCATTTTTCATTAAGTTGAGGCGCAGCTTATATGTGGTGCAGCTTATCGTGAGTGTCACTTATATGCAGGGTTTTATGATACCTACTTGTCCCAGGTTGAAAAAACTTGAAGTATACGAGCACTTACTTGTCCCAGATAGAACAAACTTTAAGTATACTTGTCCCAAGTTGAACAAATTTGGAGTAAACGAGTACTTACATGTCCAAGGTTGAAAAAACTTGAAGTATACAAGTACTTACTTGTCCCAGGTAGAACAAACTTGAAGCATACAAGTACTTACTTATCCCAGATAGAACAAACTTTAAGTATACATGTCCCAGGTTGAACAAATTTGAAGTAAACGAGTACTTACATGTCCCAGGAAGAACAAACTTGAAGTATACAAGTACTCACTTGTCCCAGGTAGAACAAACTTGAAGCATACAAGTACTTACTTATCCCAGATAGAACAAACTTTAAGTATACATGTCCCAGGTTGAACAAATTTTGAAGTAAACGAGTACTTACATGTCCCAGGTAGAACAAACTTGAAGTATACAAGTACTTACTTGTCCCAGATAGAACAAACTTGAAGCATACAAGCACTTACTTGTCCCAGATAGAACAAACTTTAAGTATACTTGTCCTAAGTTGAACAAATTTGGAGTAAACGAGTACTTACATGTCCAAGGTTGAAAAAACTTGAAGTATACAAGTACTTACTTGTCCCAGGTAGAACAAACTTGAAGCATACAAGTACTTACTTATCCCAGATAGAACAAACTTTAAGTATACATGTCCCAGGTTGAACAAATTTGAAGTAAACGAGTACTTACATGTCCCAGGAAGAACAAACTTGAAGTATACAAGTACTTACTTGTCCCAGGTTGAACAAACTTGAAGTATACGAGTACTTACCTGTCCCAGATAGAACAAACTTGAAGTATACATGTCCCAGGTAGAACAAACATGAAGTATACAAGTACTTACTTGTCCCAGGTAGAACAAACTTGAGGTATACATGTCCCAGGTAGAACAAACTTGAAGTAAACAAGTACTTACTTGTCCCAGGTAGAACAAACTTGAAGTATACGAAGGGAAAGTAGAAGATGAGTCCCGCCATAATGAATATGAACGCATACAGAAATTCTAACCGCGGGTTGTCGATGATCGGCGCAAGGACCAGGAATATCGACACCAGAAGCACGAAGATGGGGATCGCTATTGGCACCTGGAAATCAATAGTAATCGATCATATATATGTTAGTGTATATACACAATAACATATAGGGACTCAGCACTAAAAAAAAATCTGTTGAAATAACAGCGGAATCCTTGTCCCAAAGATCTGTCATTATTTTTCACAGAGATTCCTTGTACCACCGTGCTGCCACCTGGGGCTTCTTGTAAAAACTACATTGGTTCACTGCAAAACAATGACGATGGTTCTCTACTCCATTCTACAAGGATCCCTGATAGAGTCAACAGTGTATGGTCTTTCAACTAACCAACATTAAATAAACAAGTTAAAAACCTGTCAAATCCAACTTGTTAGCCATGCATAGAGTCATCACAATGAAAACTCAGATACGGTCCAGGTCATTCTATCTATCGAGCCTGAAGTTGTCAAAATGAGGAGTCCACGCCAGGACTGACAACTTAAATTTTGCCTTGTTACTTTTATGCTCCTCACTTTTAAAACCCTTTTTAGTCAGAGTATGTATAATTAATTTGTCATTTAGTTATCATCATCGATTATGATTGAGATATTAGCGTTATGAGTCAAAATACCCTATTAAGTACATTGCTCCTCTTTTTCTGTGGTCATGCTTTAGACTAGAAAAGATCCAAATATTTCTGTTTCTATGCGAAAGAATCGATATCAAGTGATGTGGGTGAAAAACAGGCCAATGTGAGTGAACACAAAAATGTGGTCTTGACATTGGGCTTTTTCTACGGCAGACTTTAAACGACACATATTTTTAGAATGTGGTTACCGTAATTACCTGTTTCAACGTAGGGTATCTGAAATGAGTGCAGGTCTTATTTCAGCACAGGGCCGACCCTTTAAAGGTCACTGATGCAGGAGTGCATCATGACGACCAATGGCATGATGAATTAATGCATCAGCGGTAGATTTTCTCAACTGAGCGTAGGTCCTTTTCAAATTGCATGGGCAAACAGGGAAATCATTAAGTGCTGGTGCACTTAAACGGGATATTACGATACCTTTTCTTTTCTAAAACCAGGCCAAGTGTAACACCCTTCCTTACTTTATCGCCAGCGACCATTGTACCACCCTGTCTGTCGTGTCGCTTCATCATTGAATATCGGTCATGTGTTCTAAATAAAACTTTTAGAAGAAAAAAAAACTTACTTATTCTCTATCTATGCAAGCTTGCTGTACATATTATACGATAATACCCTGTGTGCAAGGTGTGTCTTATACGCACGGATAGGCCCCCCGGTATGTCTTATAGAAGTTCTTTAATTTGAAATGTTCCCAATACTCCTATGTCCCTGTAGATTGATAGGGAAAGGATAGGGAAGCTGTGAGATAGCCATACATCTCTGAATTTTGAAAAGCCATTGATCAGAACATTCAGACATCTTTTTCTCACATGTACAAAGTCTGAATGTGCTATATACGTGCGGTGCACCTTATACATCCGGTGTTACGTAATGGCCTGTTCAGCAGCATCAAGCTTATTACCCGGGCACACTGTTGGCCCCTGCATTAATTGAGACTATGTTAAAAGGTGCTTTGGATCTTAGTGGAGGGTTTACCACGCAGTTGCATGAGACTCATCAAAAACCGGCAACTTAAAGTTTATGTTGTAACAAATCCACAACATTGGCCAATACAAGTCCCTCGGTCTCAGTCCAGTGCCTGTCTAGACTAAGCATCGAGGTTATATTAAGCATCACCAAGGCTAAGATGCATCGGTCTCGTAGCAGGGTCAGGCTGCTAAGCATGAATGCCATTGTAAGTAGGTATTCAATGGTATGGTTAAAATTTTTCTTTTTCTTTTTTACCAAATCTAGCTTTGTAATTCTTCATATCATTTTGATTTATAACCTGACCTTCTACATTGCAAATACATGTAACAGCCCAGTTAGGCATTGAACTTCATACTTTCTGAGAGAGCTAGTGGTAGAGTATTTTCAATAAATTCTAAAATGAGTTGCCATGGTTACCTTATAAGGGCGGTGTTCATGTTTCATGGTGAATCGGAGAATGATTAGCGCCACCATGGTAAGTCCATAGAAGAACCACACGGCGAAACTAAAGAAGTCAATGAGACTGGAGATGTTGCCCGGTATCACCATCAATATGGCAATCAGCGCCTGTAAAGGTCAAAGTTCAAGGTCAATGTCAGGTTCAGCTATAATTTAAACTGCACCTGAGGCATGAAAATTGGCAGTTTAGTACTATTCTTTTGTCTCAAATACCCACTATGCGCCGCACCCTCATCTTGGGCGAATTCTAAAAGCCGTACCTGGAGGTTAATTCAAAAGGCTCTGCCATCGCTACCTATGCGATGTTAGCGTAGGCACATCTCATACCATCTCATAAGACCTAGTCTTCCTACACTAAATTTTTTAGTGGTGTTAGACCAGTCAGGAAAAGCAAGTACTATGCAGTCCTTCACTATTCCAGTTCCAGTACTTACGCCACCCCTTATGTTAGTCTGAGAAAGGATAGTAGTTTCCCCTGAGTGCATGTGCACCTGTGAGGGGATATTCCTCCTCTCAAGAGTGAATGCACCTGCTGAGAGTCCTTGAGAGGTCTTAAGTCTAATCATGTGTTAAGGGCATATTAATGTCATGCTTCTCTTCTCTCTTTTAGTTGGTGACATACTTGAAGACATTTCAGGGTCAAGTGCACCGACAGGGTATATATAATTAGCAGAACCCCAGTGTAGCCACTCTTGAGAGAACGAGTTTTTCCACTGTTATTTTTTGTCTTCCACTGCTATTTTTTTCTCTGTGGACCTACTGCCACTGTGAACTGTGTTCTGCTTGGAATAGTGAAAGCAGGGCTAAGGCTAACAGCGCCCACTAAAAAGTATCTGGCTATCAGAAAGGAAGGCAGGCTGACCTTACCATCGCATTAAGGAATAAGGGAGGGAAATCAGTAACATCGCATACGTAGCGATGGAAGAGCCTTTTGAATTAACCTCCTGGGCTTGGGTTCTAGTACAACTGGATTTATCAGTGTGTATTATCTTGCCCAGTACAGATCAAGCAATGGCGACCCCCATATGGTTCCCGCCTACAGCCTATAGGCTGTAGGCGGAAACAATCTATATATATATATATATATATATACATACATACATACATATATATATATATATATATATATATATATATATATATATATATATATATATTATGAGAATGAAGAAGGATACAAAAAGTTAAATGAATAGCTATTAGAAGCGAGTAAGGGCACCCTCTATTGCAACATTGGTCTGTGTTATAATAAGCGCTAGGCCTTTGCAACGTTTCAGGGATGATTAAAATCCATTAGTGCTCCAGTACTTATATCGGCCATTGCATCATTTTTTTTGTTGTTGTTGCTGTTGTCTTTTTGAATTATCGGTGAAAGTTTGTGATATTCAAATAGTAGAGGAATTCTGAAAATTTGTAAATAAAATTGCAATACCTACGGAGTAGGCACCGATTAATCATAACTGCACACCACTGACTGCAATTCTAATGCATTTTTCATATATTCCACACAGTATATAAACTATATGAAAGTTTTAGTTTTGTTACATATGGACCAATGTGTTATGCTTCCAGCAGTGCAACAATCATTCAATGTATACATGAATAAATGAATAAAAAGTATTGCTTTAGTTTCCAGAGAGTAGTTATGTGACTGGATTTGTGTTTTGGTATTAAAGGCGCCATACACCTGTTGCATTTGATGGGTTCCTATAAGCAGAAGCTCCACTAGGCGGCATGGGCGGCAGTGTTACAGGCGGCACAGGTTTTTCTTGCATTGGGGTACCGGTACCTTTTCTGCCTGCCAATTCAGAATTTTGCGTCAATATCGCGCCATCCACGCACCTGTGTCACCTAGAACAATGGATTTTGGTGTTTTGCCTGTGACGATGCCGCCCCATGCCGCCTAGTGGAGCCCTGGCAATAGGCAGGGAGTGGGGCTACATGTACATTGAAATATATTCTATGGCAGGTTTATGTATTAAACTGGTCAATGGCATGTGAAAGATGAAAAGATCACCCTGTCCATTAACTCGGACAGAATAACTATACATACTGAAAAATGTATACCGCTTTAGGGCCGAGTCATTTATTGCCATGTGGGGAGAGGGGATTATTAGATGAAGGGTAGATTAACCTAAAGATGTCCACATACCTTGAGATCCACAAAATGACATTTTAATACCTGAATCAATATTGCTTTGATCATTGATTAGCATTGAGTCGGTCAGTTGGTAATATTGATTTGGCGGCACTACCAACATTAATGGCGATTTTACTGGGTGGACATCTCAAGATATGTGGACGTCTTTAGGTTAATCTAATCTAGAGGGAGGGTGCCATTTTGAAAAAGGCCCCTCGGTGAGGGGGGCGGGCAAAACCCAATAAACTTTCAGACTGGGGGAGAAGGTTAAAATTGTAATTCAAATACTCATTGGGATGCGTCATTCCAGACACATATCTGATTTTTTATCTATTTATTTTTTTTTTTTTGGGGGGGGAGGTAATTTTGCTAAATCAGTTCTTAGTGAGGGTCATGATATCATGATATCTCCCGGTGCACTTTGTAGGATGAGGCAAAGTTGGTGGTAAGTTGTCACTCAGGGCTCCCAAAAAATCTTAAGTTATTTCAGATAGTCAAATGAGGTACTAGCTATTTTTCTTCTTTTTTTAGAATTTTGAAATCCAGTCTATATTTATGTTAGCAGATTTACAAAGTCTGGCATGGGGATACACCTGGGGACACGTTCCCCCCCCCCCCAACTCCCTGAAAATGGGTGTGGCTGTGACCACAGACCCAGAGACCCTGGTTGTAACCCTACCCCCCCCCTCCACCCTCGAACCAGAGGGGGTGGGTTCTCATGGTCGGAAGTGGTACCCACTGCAAAGCAGCCCTAAAAACCCGGGACTGGTGGCCTGATCCTAAGGTTCAAAAACAGGGACCGGTCCTGTCTACACCTCCAATAAAGGCAACCAGTAAATTTCAGTGTAACACCCACCAGCCTGTTGTTTTAGGATTCTATGTATCAGAGAACCCATACAAAACACAGTTTGTAATGACAGCACTGTTCTGGACGCTAAGCTTTTCACACCTTGATATTAGACAAGCTTCCAGAGCTGACATAGCAGACCAGTGGGTGTTGTCATGTACAGATTTGGGGGGCCAGTAGCGTTGAAGTGGGTAGATAGCAGCGAAGAGTGAGTACCCACCCTGGGCCCTCAACTTATTTTTCCCGGATGTACGGATGACTCCCTTCTGGTGGATACGCCCCGTTACATACCACTATACACGAACATATACACAGTGGAATGGGGGATGAATAACTACCGTAATCTCCCGCATAGAAGGCGCAGCTCACGTATAAGGTGCCCCCCAACTCACAGGGGGGGGGGGTGTTTCGCAAGGAAGGCGCCCCCCTGAGGGCAAATTTTTGTCAGTTTAGTACTGTTCTATAGTAAAAATACGCACCCCAAACTCAAGGCAATTTACCTCCCATGTATAAGACTCAGCAGCATTTTGTTTGGCGTAGAAGACGCGCCTTCTACACGGGAGATTACGGTAAAGTATTGACGGTTATTCTGTGTATCTAACAGCAAACTCTGTAAAGCCATTACATCTACTGACTGTGATTGACAAGATCACAAATGGTATAAAATGGTACAGATTGAACGTTATGCAGATCAGTGTATTGATGCATGCAGGTTGAAACAGCCAAAAGCTCCAAAAGCTTTAGGCTTGGAGTGTATAGAAGTGAATGCAAAAAAAACAAAAAAAACTGCAATATCACGTTTAAGTGCATCCATTTCCATGAGTTTAATGTCTCTCTCCGAACACTCCTCTTTCACCTCAGGGAGAGCATAAAATATATCTACCTATGCTTTGTATACTGGTGAATATAAATCACCGGCACTTCATTGATGCATTATACCGACCTTCTGGGAGTATATCGACCCTGTTGGGTACACGTATTTTAATGCATCAGTTTAAAAAGAAGGGAGTGCGGATGTTCATGCGAAAATGTGCACAATTTTTCGGACCTCGACATTCTTACCCTCCTTTTATTCTATGGGTTAAAATGTTTTCAAACTCCCTTCAGAGGCCTCTGACACCCCCCCCCCCCTCCCCCACAATTGCTTAAAAAATCGCCACTCCCTGAGGGAGTGGTCATTATTTATCAACAGGGGGTGGGTGGTGGGTTTTCGCACGGACGAGCGGAAATTTTTTACGCCCCCCCCTCGACGGCAGTCAAAATTTTTAGCGCCCCCCACACCAGAGGTGCAGTGAGTTTTCGCGCCCCTCTTTGATCTATAGTAGCACGCGGGCTTTTTTGCTAAAAAGAGGGTGAATTTTTTTAGCCCCCCCTCAAGAGGGGTCAAAATTTTTTTAGCCCCCCCCGGGAGGGGTCTGAAAATTTAACGCCCCCCCTGTTGATAAATAATGACCACTCCCTAAACCATCACTATAGTACATACCGTGAACACCAGAGATGGTAGTGGTGTGTGACGTTTGACGTGGACCATAGACAGTAGCTCCGCCATGTGGCCTTCACGTGCAGCCACATATGTCAACCTGGTGGCAAAACAAGGAACTAATCAACACAAGGTAGAATTCACGAAATTGATAATAGTGCTGTCATCAGCCAAAAAAAAAGTTGAGTTCATTCATTTCCTCAGTTTATGACATTAATCGTTATAAACAGAACATGGATAGGCCTATAAAAGTTCTTATTATAGGCAAACAAAATATATGTTCTATGTCAAATGTGTATTTTCTTTAGATGTAATATCTTTCATTTTATCAAGTAATCGTTTTCAGTTTGTTACATTTGAGAAAGGAAAAATATATATAATCCTTAAAAATGATAATTAATCAGTGCATTAAAGGTAGGTGGCTAGCTCTAAGCCCTTATTGGTAGGTGAACATGTATGTGTATGTACATTGGTAAACAGTGCACATCTTTCTAATTGCTTTATGGCCCTCTGAGGGGCGCTCATGCATTAAGGTGGCTGGCGGGGATTGCTAGTTCAGCATTTGGACACTAGGGGTCTCTTTTTTACATTGACACTTGGACAAACGAAAATTGCAAAATACAGGAAGGCTTGGCTTGAATTTGAACCCTGGATCTCCTGAGAGTAAGGCAGAGGCTGTACACATGAGCCATGGGGACTGCCGTAGGTGACCAGCTAGAAGAAGCTACATAATCTACATGCCACCAATCTAGCCATTTCCTTACATGTATTATTTCAATCATACAAAATATAAGAAATATGCCTGGGACCATATGTCAATATTGTATTTACTGCAAAGGTATGCATGAAATCTAAGTGCTAAAGAAGTTATGAAACGATTTAATTACTTTTCTATATGAATCTGGGGATTTATGTGACAAATCACTATATAATGCTGTATAGGGTTGAATCTTCTATATCTCAAAAATATGCATGGGACCCCCATATTATATTTGCACATTTGAAGAGTACATATCATTTTAGGACTCTGGTGAGAATATGGCGAAAATCTAATTACTTTTTGCCTATCCCCGCCAGCCACCTTAATGCATCAAGCCCATTGGTCGTCATGATGCACGAATACTCCCCTGGCGAGTAACTCGCCAATGGGCTGCTGTTGAACTCTATGCACCAAGTATCAAACCTTAAGGGTCATCTATCATGTCGACCCTACGGAGTTGACACACTCCTGAATAAGGAGGGTTACTTAGTCGAAGAATGGACCCATGACAAATAGTTGTGCACGACACCTTATATAATGGTATGAATAGTATTATTATCTAAATAAGTATACAGGATCCATTGCAAAAGAAACCAAGAGCACAGTAGCAGTTATTTGGGTGGGGGAGGGGTTGACTCCACCATTAAAAGGGAAAGTATTACAATATCAGTTTGCGCTTCATGAAAGAATGATAGGAGAGATTGTAAGTGTAATAAAGAGCAAATCTTTTTACAATTCATTTTTTGATGAAGAGAACAATGACATGGTCTTTATCACAAGGAGAATAAAAGATGTACCATCACCAAGAAATCTATCTAATGGACACCCCTGAGAATAAGATGCAAAAACCAGTAGTCCAACCTTGTAAATGTTGAAAGTATCAGTCCGAAGATTAGGCCACACCAAATAAATAAGTTGCTCTATGGATTTCCCTCTCCATATTTTCGGAAATACAAGTTTTTCTTTTCTTTGAAAAAAATCTTGTCTACGGATTTCGCTCGCTTCACTTTCAGTTTTCTCTTTGTAATGTTTGGCAATTTTTTTTAAATAAAATTTTTTCGCTTGCCTCACTTTTCTGGACAGGAATCCATTGGACGCCAAAAAATTCTAAAAAGAAAAAAAAAATTTGCTCGCTCGCACCATTTTTTCAAAACCAAAATCCGTAGAGCAACTTATTTTTTTGGTGTGGCCTTAGTATAGGAAGTACCGTAAATCCTGCACTAAAGCCACCATTCTAATTTAAAGTACTACTGCCACACATTGTAGGATTTTACATATTTAAACGGCCATGGAGTGACACTTCAACCCTTTTAGCCTGAAGAAAAATCAGAAACTGAGGATGTAACTTTATAAAATATGGAAGTAGCTTATATGCAAGGTTTCATGGTAGCACTGATAGTAGACCATATTGAGTAGGTCTTAGAGATATTAAAAGTATATTTTAGAACAGTGTTGGAGATAGGCCAATGCTCCACTAGTTTCACTACACTGTAGAATCTACAAGGAATCTTGTAAAACTGAACAGTGATCCACCATAATTATATAGAAGGGAGCCAATGTAGTTTTTAACCATAAACCCCAGGTGGCAGTGCAGTGACTCAAGGAATCTCTGTGAAAATAACGACAGATCTGTGGAAACTTTGGGACCAGGAATCCGTCAGTATTTCGACGACATTTTCTTCCAGTGTTGGCTCCCACTAATGTCACAGCTTGGACGATTTTCTCTGCGAAACACTTTCCCTTTTGTTTTCTATGCTATTGTTCACATTAAAATAGAGTTTATCGAAGTACCCTTTCTGCTTGTCTCCTCAGTGCCAAATTTAACACTAACATACACAACAAAGGAAAAAAGTATTTTGCAAAGGAATTCTGCCACACCGTGCCGCTAGCGGAACCATGGCTATAGAAAAAAGGTAGGGGCAACTGCTCCCAAAATCCTGGACCTGGATGTTTGAATGGATAGTGAGATAAAGTCAGTTAGAAATGGTACAAATGTTAGTAAGTGATTTCCAGGTTGTTAGTCCATGCTATCCAGTCACCCAGACCGAGACGCTGAAACTTTTACCTTCCAGATGCGAATAACGTCCCGTTAGCAGCACCTATAGTTGAACACGCTACAAACAGGGGAATGATCCACGACATCACCCCTAGGGTCCTGTTTCCCCAAGTCTGTATAACAATAGATAAATAAAATATAAGGGATCAATTAGATTCAGAAACTGCTCCCCCATGAGCTGCAGATCAACCTCAGGGGTTGGGCCGACTGGGCCTCCCCCATCCACCCCAAGCCACATCAATAGTAGGGTAGATTAACCTAAAGACGTCCACATACCTTGAGACGGCCACCCCCAGAAAATAGCCATAACATTGGGTTTGCTAGTGAGTCAAACATTACCAACTGGTAGATTCAATACTCATCAATGATTTCATAATGTTGATGCAGGACTAAGTCTTTTTTTCATGGCAAATATATTGGGTGGACGTCTCAAGGTATGTGGCCATCTTTAGGTTAGGCTACCCTACATGTATATCTATGTAAGCTACAATGGTGTTGCCTTCGAAGATCATGCTGTCTAAATTTCCCAATCCATGTTGTAACAGTTTGGCTTTTGCAGGATAGAAGAGAACATTTTGATTATAGGCACGTAGTTCATCTGCATTGCTCAAGACACAATTCACCGAAAGAAGAAAAAAAAAATAATGCCTAAAATGACGATCCAGCATGCTTTGTGACGACGAAAATACATTTGTGACATAGTTTCCGCCTAACACACTAGGGGGGGCACACTGTATTAATATTGTAGTTCCTCGAAGCTACTGCAGGGGGCAGTGCAGTTTGGGAACCAGTGGTTCCGGTGGGAATGCGAAAGTCTACTGCTCATATTTTACAAGCGAAAATGGCGCCACGTTAGCGCTTCTCCCCAAAAGACGTAACCAACTCAAACTGATCTATTGCACGAATATGTACAACCTAGGGTATGTTTCAGAACGATTAACGTTCACCAATTGGCTATACGACCACCGCTGTCAGATTCTTGTAGGTAGCTGGACTTCTACACTACTGTCAACGCTTTGTATGAATAAGGCTATTTCAACAGTTTAGGTTATGAATAAGACACCATTATCTCAAATAGACGACTATGCCTGTATATGTAGAAATATGATGCACATACGAGGGGACAGAAAAGATAAGATGAGGATTTTAACATATGCTTTTATGTTGAGGGTGTACATAGACATGGCTATATATTGCTATTTGCATTTATCCCTAAGCTAATATTCTAAATGGTTTGCAGCCTAATTCTTCTGGGGATTTCTTATAATTATGACTTACTTAAAGCATGCTTACACCTCAAACCTTATTACTGAGATTCTTATGCAAGTTTTTCTTTTAGTTTGCAGGTTTTCTTAAGGTAAAGGATATTTGCTCTCAACTTGTCTTTCAATGGCTGCAGACACTAAACAGTGGCAAAAAGTATAATTGACGACTCGACAGCTATCTATCGTTTTCTAAGTTTAAACATGCAAAAATATCATATTCTAAATACATCAAAACTAAATCATTTTTACTCATTATTTAATTGGGAATCATAAGTTTGTAATTCAAACTGTATAGTTACAAAAACTTGGTACACTGTATTAGTGCATTATATTGAGCTTGCTTGGAAACGATATTTGTTACAATTGAACTTGATTTAATAATTAAAAGTCAATTTACTTCTTATTTCATCTGTGAGACATACAAAAAACTTCTTTTCAAACTCAAAAGTAAAATAGTTATAATGGGTACAACTATTAGTATGACTCTAGTCTTGTCAAAAAATTATGGAAATACAAAGTCAAGTGTGAGTTTGTATGAGGGTATCCCACACGCAGACCTTTCGTGCATGCAGCATCGCACTTTGACCCTTGGTTTAGGACAGTGACAATTTTGCAGCCCTGATTGCGTTATATCTTTGCGGACTATCAGAGTCATAGGAAGCAAATCTTCATGGGGGGGGGGGCATCTGGGGGCCCACCGGGACCATAATAACTTGCCAGCTTAAGTATCACGATGCCTCTACATAGCTATGTAAAATTTGTACAGAAAGATATATTTTGGTGAATTTTAGATCTGATTTGAGGCTCAGGCCCCCATTTCCCCTATCCCATTACCATATTAATATTTGAGATGAAAGTTTTAAGTTCTTATCCAATTTATAATGAATTCTTGACAAATTCTGGGGGGCCCAGACATACTGAGGCCCCACCTCCTTTATGATTGGCCCCCCCTGCCCCCCCCCTTTTCCTTCGACCTGTGACTATGAAACAGAAAACACAACAAAGGTAACTGGACTAGAAGCTCAGTGGATGTACACGGAGGGCATACAAGGTGAGGGTCACAACAAAATGTATGACAAGATGCTTATTTCACTGGGTTTATTCTTTACTTTAAACTCAAGGGCAGTGAAACCCCATCAATAGAACAGTCTAATCACAAAAGTACATTTGAATTTTAGGCAGGAATTTTTGTGAGAACAACAAAACAATGAACCCATTTTGTAATCAGCGGGCGATATATATTGGTTGGATTGAGAGTAAACTTTCAGAGTAATCAATCCAGTGAAATATGATCCCGATACCTTAAAACCTCTAAGGGCCACTATAATTGCAGGAATGCATCATGCCCATTGGTTGGCATGATGCACCAATGTCTCGCCAGCACTTCATTGGAGCATAATGCCGACCCTCAGGGATTATCTGAGCCCTGTAGGGTTGTTTTGATGCATGAATGTAGCCCTGATGAGTTACTCGCCAGGGCTACATTCATGCATCATGACCACCAAAGGGCATGATGTATTAATGCATTAGCAGCCTTTAAAGGGTTAATACCTCACCTGCCGCTGCAGAACAGAGACCCATTTACTGCACCGATTGTGGATAGAGCCGCCCCGATGGGGATCAAAAAGGCAGCCTGACCGAGCACTCTGTGTGCCCACACCTATTGGGGCCAAACCAAAGTCATTTTTTTCAGTTATTGTTACACATGAAGGGGATCGTGGAGTGTTATATAGTGTAAGCTTCGTATTCGAGAGGGCAGGTCCGTCGGTACAGTTACCACGGTAGGACCAAAGGTCGCTTCAATCTCTGGCCGCTTTGGGGTGATGGCAGCACAAGTCGCCTGACTCCAGTCCCTTAGAGGTGCGCCTTATATGTGGACTTGCATTCTCTGAGTTGGGGGTGCGCCTTATACGCGAGCTGCGCCTTATACGTGGGAGATTACGGTAGGTGAATTCGAGATGCTCAAGGTCATTAAAGAGACACCAAGGAGACAAATGATACACTTCTTATAAACCATAAGATCTAGCATATAAGGCACACCCTGCATATAAGGTGCACCCCTAACTCTCATAAGGTTTGAATTCAGCAGGGTACATTCTTGTTCATAAGCCATGCACGCCTTATACCCAGGGTGTTACAGAGGATTTGGTGTCGAATGCTCCCAACAGTTTTGGTGTGCGTAATTTATGTTCCATCATTTGTTCTCTGGAGAGGGCTTACAGACCATTCTGAGGTCAAATTCCTGACATTGTTCACAATCTTTTACATTTCTTTCAAAATATTTCATCAAAGTGTATGTAATTCTCACAAAAAAACAACAAACAAAATACAATTACACATTTGTGACATGTACTGGGAAAGGGGGCCTTATTGCCCCCTGCACTAAGACCCCTTTTCGCAGATCGCGTCACAAATTTTATTGATAACTACGGTAGTACCCTGCATGTAAGGCGACCCAGTGGTTAAGACGCACCCTAAGCAAGGATAGTATAGGTTCCCTATACTATCCTTGCCCTAAGTTCAGACCAGACCTATAGGGCTTCTATAAGGCTCAGCTGAGGACTATTTAGTTGCACTTTAAGTCAAATTTTACCTCTCCTATAGGGCGCACCCCCTCTTTCTGAATGTTTTATTAGGTGTAGTAGGCCTCACAATTGTGCATAAAACATGACTTATATGCGAGGCACCGCCAAACTAGGGACTCTATTTCTCTGATTAATTTATATATACATAACCGAGTGAACAAGCCTTTCTACCCATAATGAAGCATATGATTAATCTCTAGCATTGGTATTTGTAAGCGCCTGGTTTTTCCTCAATATGCCTGAGTGGCATAAGCCTTCCATCCATAAAGAAGGGTTACATGATATTCTAGTTTGTCTCTAGTATCAGGGCAAGCCTTTGTCTACTAGACAAATGCCTTATGTGTGAAGGTAGGTGGAATCTATTAAAATACTACAATATTCTTAGGGAATGAGGTAAATTTGTTGACCTAGACCTATGCTCACCTGCCGCTGCCAAAGAGGACCCCGTTAACCGACCCAAATGTGGACATGACCACAAATATAGGCATAAGCCATGTCGCACCGCCCAGCACATCCTGAGCCCAAGTCTGATACCCAAAGCCAAATTTTATAAAGATGGTTAGTTGTTTTAAAAGTAGATTATAAAGTAGTTTATAAGTGGTACCGCAAAGCTCATACGGCAATGTATAAGGCACGCCTCACATATATAACGTTTTAGGCACGTTTTATAAGCTAGGTTTTAGTTCTTCCTGGATCAACAAAGGAGACATCAAAACCTTAATTTCTTTTGATATGTTACACTCCCCCTAAGTGATAGTTGGACATAGCGGGTCCAGGGCGACCCTAGCTACACAAGGCTCTTTGAGGAAGAACACATTTTCAAATCTTTTGGACATATCCTAAACTCAAGGTGCTTCTTATAAACAGGATGCACCTTATACTGGGGAGATTACGGATCTATTCGGGAATAGAATATCCTTGCTTAAAAGGCACACCCATACCTTTTCCTGATGCCTTTAGGAACATAAAGGGAGCCATTCTTGTATATAGAATGCGCTTTATACACAGAGCATTAAGATAGATGAGTAATTGTCTTCCAGTCTAGGATTGATCAACTCCATATGACAGTAAAGTGCTCTTCATGAAATATATTAAATCACCTCTCTTTCTACACAGGTTTTTATTTTATTTTTTTTTAAACAAAGTTTCCTAAAGTTCATAGAATTCAGTGTAGAACTGAGATGAATAGAAAGGAGAATCCTAGAAGTAGTTGGTCTTTCTGTACCTGACAATGATCCTGATCAGTCGATCAAAAGACAGTTGTTTAAAGTTATGGCCAGATCTAAGTGAAGAATATTTTACAAAGAAAAACAAGACACTGATGATTCTATTTTAGATTTTCCAAATGTCCAAAGTTTGGAATATTCATAGAAACTGAGGTGAAAGTAATAGTAATTTGAATACTGACCACAGCAACGGCAGGTGAGTCGATGATTTCGGTGACCGAGAGCACCGAGAGGTAGGATATGTTGACTAAGATGTAGAGTATTGTAACAAGGGGAACAGCAATGTACACCGACAGCGGAATATTTCTGTAAAGTTTTATAAAAGTTCAGCATTCTTTAAAAAATATATCTAGTTCAAGATTGAACAGTTTGACAGTTTGACAAGATATATTTAGTCTAAGAATGTATAAAAGACAAGAATTGTGTATGTAGCCGTTTCTGTCTGTCATCTGAAATTGCTCTACCTTGAAAAAATCTTCACAAAATATTAAATTTAGTCTAAGGCTGGGTCTCTGTATAAAAGTAAAAGAAACATGTGTGATTGGCCTTTTCTGTATGTCAGTTGAAAATGATTTACAATCAGGTGAATCAGATGGAAGTGGCACGGTTAATCAAAGAAAAAAGGAATAATTACAACATCATGATGAAAAAGGCTGAGAACACTTACCGAGATGGGTTTATAATTTCTTCTGTCACATAATTCAAGTTGTTCCTATGAAATAAGAAAAAAGATGCAATGCATTAATAATTCAAAATGACATGGCGTGCATATAACTGTAAACAAAACTTTATAATCATCATTGGATGCAAGATGATGTAAGTGATGGGTAACCAATTTCCAGTTACCAAGAAATAACACATTCTATTTCAAGTCCAGTACATCATTTTCTCAGATAAAAACTAATTCATGCTTACCATCCATCATATGCCCACATGCCGTTATATAAAGCGATTGCTATTTTCCCTGGATTGGACTCTGTATTTTGAAATCCTGATGATAAGTGTTGTGTATTCCCTGCAGAATATAATCTGAATTCAGTAAATTGGGATAGGTAAATGGTTAAATGCACTTTTCGACTCTGACAGGGATAGCTGATCAAGACTTTGAGCTGTATTAGAATACATATATGGTTCTGGAAGGCATTTCTCGACATGGAATGACTAGACACAGGCACTACAATTTGAAGTCCTCAAAATTAGAGTGGGCGATTGTAAGAAATGCACTGCTCTGTACGATCAGCACTTAATGTACCGTAATCTCCTGCGTATAAGACGCGTCCTCTACGCCAAACAAAATGCTGGGGAGTCTTATAGGATCTCTTCAAGTTGGGGGTGCGTCTTATACGAGGGGTAATTTTACTATAGAAATGTACTAATCTTACAAATTTCAGTATCAAAATGTGTGTCTTATACGTGAAAATGCATGTGCTAAGTTTGGGGTGTGTCTTATATGCGCAGCACGTCTTCTACACGGGAGATTATGGTAGTAATTACATAGGGTTTGGTAGGGCAGTTGTACCAGTGCAATCATTAGTGACCACTGGATGCAAGATTGTAAGGCCCGCTACCATTTAAGAGGGTCTAGTTGTACCATCTTGAGAAATGCCTATCTTGCTCTGATATTACTTCTCATGTTATTCTGGAGAGTACCAACTGTATCATAAGATAGCATAAATGAACTTGAGTTTTGGCTATCATGTTCATCCTGAGTATACATGATCTATTTGAAATCAAAACAAATTTTGTCTTAGTGGTTGTTTGGTGGTATTTTGAAAGGTTTGTTAAGAGAAGTCTACATTCCACTCTCTCTCAGAAAAGAAAGCTGTTTATAAAAAGTTGCACAACTAAAACAAAGGTCAGCCATGTGCAAAATATCAAAATTAAATGTTGTAATATATTTGATTGGGATAAGTGCACTGGCATTTAAATGCAAATAGATAAATGATAAACATTGTTAAGGTTATGAGCACGCTCTGTGTGAATATTTTAATGTGATCTGTGTGAGGTTAGTGCAAATGTGAATAATAAAACCCATGCTAGAAAGTGCATTGTTGTGTAAAAGAGAGATGTCAAAATTAATGTTGATAACTTTGATGGTGGCCAGTAGGCTATGAAGAAAAAACCAGACAAATGAGAAAAAATAACAAATTAGAACTTGAATTGTCTTTCATCAAAATGAATAGAAGAAGGGAGAGTAATTTTTCTTCAAAAATGCCCCTAATCTCCTTGAGAATCCTGAATAGGTCTTCATTTGATATTTGATTTATGGCTGAGAAAAATATGACAACTTAACAGCATAATACATATAGAAAGAAAATTAATGTGTCTATTTCTAAATCAATTTAGGGTACAGTAGTGAAGAAATGCTTAGAAATACCATTTTCTGTTGCCATGGTAACTTACCCTGCCCTTTTTTGACCAGACCGCCTATGATTATGACGGCGAGTGCTATTAGCTTAGCCACCATAAATATAACCTGTACCCGTGAGGCCAGCTTCACGCTAAATATGTTTACACTCGCCACCAACACTGATAAATAAAATGGTAGTGAACAATAGTAACAGGTTAATTCTGATCAATTAATCAATTAATGCACTCAACACCAAATGAGTTAATCATTCAAGCAAGGGAAATGTTCTGGTTTTGTTCAAAACACTTCTTACAGTTGCTTACCATATGGCAGGTATAAAGATATCTGCACCTGATGTTTACCCAGACTATCATTATTATTTTAAGTGACATGTTCTGGGAATAGAGACATTAATGCACCCTGCACTAAAGGCCCTTTTTACAGATCCTGTCTCCAATGACTCTTTCTTTTTTCACATTCAGTAATATTTCTGACCTGAACATCTACTTTTACAAATTTTGATCCACATTTCAAAACACTAATTATTCCAACCATGCAGTAGAAAATACTATGTTCAGATTTTCCTTTTGCTGGAATGACTACTTCCAACCAGACAAACAGAAAATTAACTCAAAGTAATTAAAAATCAACACAAACAAAGACAGATGTTAGTAGGTTAGTAGATGGGTAATTGAACTATGCAGGTCAGTGAAAAGTATAGAAACAAGAAAGAAAAATGGCTAACACTAATTCCCATAAAGAAAGGCAAAGATTAGTAGATTCTTATGAACTACAATTTAGAGATAAGGGAGTAAAGGTATGTCTGAATGGCAGTGAACATATCTTTGATGTAAATAAGTTAAACCCTTCAAGGGACACTGATGCATAAATGCATTGTGCCTATCAGTCGTTGCGATGCATGAATGTAGCCCTGGCGAGTTCCTCTCCAGGGCTACACTCATACATCGACCCTGTGGGGTGCATCGTTGGCGCATAATTCCAGCCAATGGGCATGTTGCACTCCTGCATAAGCGGCACACAAAGCATTGATAATCATAAATTTACATCTGATTTGAATAAGAGCGTTTCGGTAAAGGTTCTTTTTCCTTTACCATGTCATGACCTGTACTCCTTTATCTATACAACACAACATGAATAACAAACACCATCTTTAGATTCTACCAAGGTCACTTTGTCCTTGGCACTGACCTTGACCCAGATTAACAAATCCTCCAATGACGATGACAGTAAGTGCGAACACCTTGAACACGGTGAACACGTTCTGTAAGCCGGTCGCTAACCACACACTTACAGAGTTTATGACCATGAGTATTACTGAAAGAAATGGATATTAGATGAAGAGTACAGTTAGGCAGGATAGAGGTATGGTGGAACAGGACAGCTTAAATAGCTGAGAAACTAAATGCTCAGGCAATAGTAGGATAGCAGCATGCATCATAGTTTGTATGTTTACTATTTTTTCTATTGGCTTGGTTTTGCTGGTTGTGATATAAACACACACACATATATATATGTTTACTGCAATTGCACATACCGTAATCTCCAGCGTATAAGGCGCATCTATACGTGAGAGATTACGGTATATGTCTTTTGTTTGAATTTTACCCAGGCCAAAAGTGTTCTTCTCTGGATATAGATAAATTTATCACTAACAGATGCTATATTTCATGGACAGGAATTTGCAGAGTTGACTACATCTTTTTTCTGGATTAGAAATTTTAAATAGTCCCCTGCCGCAAGAAATAATATATTGAATTATAATAATTATAGAACTTCTTAAGTCTTATTCTTACTAATTTCATTTTTTATCTAAATTCTTAATGACATGCCAGGTATTACCTAGTATTCTTGCCTTTAGAAAAAATGAGTGAATTTTGTGTCAAGAAGACAATTTTCTTTGAAGAAAAATTGCTACAGAGGTAGTTAAAAGGTCCTATGAATATAAGCATTTGACTATTTCGGAGCTGGTTAGTATAGAAAACATTGGGTATTCTAAACCCAGGCAATTTGAAAGGAATAAAATTGATTTATATAAACTTTAGAAATGATTTACAGATGAAACTGGTAATCATTATTGATATTTCCGCGAAATGGCAGTAGTCATCATTTTATAATGAAAATGGATAAATTTCGAGGAGTCTCAACGAGACGAGCGTTTTACTTACATATAGCTAGAATAGCAAGACACTTCTGCATAACTACCGGTGCAGCACACAAAGTGAAGAAGGGTTCTGTGGTGTATGTGGCAAAGGTAAGGATGATGATGGCCACCGCTGACGGCTTAAGTACTACTGTATTGATCCAAGCAAATAGGAAGGCCGGGATGTCGCCGACCTTCCCGAACGGGCCCATGGCATGGAGGAGGTAAGAGTACTCAGCCCCTGAATGTGGCAGGAGGGTGCCTAGCTCACAGTAGCAGACTGAACCTAGATGGTGGGAGAAAGAGGAGAGAAAAAGAGTAAAATTGTTAATGAATTTCTTAAACACTTCTTATGATTGAGGAAAAACCTTGTCTCCTTTCCCAAGATATAGGTGTAGTGTGAAGTCATCTCCTGACATCAAGTGGTCTTCCCTAGCCTACATAAAAGCGTCTATTTCTCCTCCTTCCTATCCCCTGAGATGTGTGTGGTGCACATATATGTGAGGGCACCAACACATTCTTCTGTGATATTGTGTAGTGTAGTTCCTGCCATGAATATGACCTTAGCTGTCGAAATGGCATGAAACTATTACTCACTCACGCCTGACATCAAGACCTGGTGTGGTGTGTTTTCAAGTTTCCACTGCTCCTGTAGAAAGGTCACTTAGCAGAAAAATATCATATTGAATACTGATAATAGAGAAAAATATAGTAGTGTTAGTTTTTCATCAAACCTGATGGGGTTTCACTGCATCCGGCGTAAGGTAGTGTTCTTCCCTATATATTTATAGAAAGGTGCTTAGTTCAGCAGACAACACATTACCAGGAAGGCATTTATCAATTGTGTTACTTACACTGTAAAAAGATAACTGTTGAGTCTACCAGGGACCCTTGTTAAATTGAACAGAGAGCAACTGTTATTGTGTTCCTGTGAACCATTTTAGTTTTTACAAGAAGCCTCAGGTGGAAGTTAGGTGCTACACATATATCAGATTTCTGGCAATTTTGGACAAGGATTCTGCAGTTATTTTGAGCACATTCCCTTTACAATGTAGATATGACCTTCTGGACAGGAATGAAAGCACAGGGTAGGGGTCCTGTACTGGTACTTTGACTCAAGGTCAGCAGTACAGGGATATGGTCCTGGATAAACAACCTTTAGTCAACATTCATTCTTTTCAACTTGAGTAAAACTCCACCTATTAGCCGGCCAAACCTATAAGTCCATTGCTAATGTGTTACAACAAATTTGATGTAGAGGTTATTTTACTTTTCAAAAATAAAATTTTATGCTATAATCTCTTTGACTTGTAGGAGGAGAAAATGTCATCTGCACTTGCAGTAATGAATCTATTTTGACATTTCTAAGATCAAATCAAATACATTTGATCCATATGAGGACATTCATCAGAAATTCTCCATAGTGATTCAGCAGCTAATACCTACCAATGACTATAGCAGCGAGAATCTTGGAGTTAATCACGGGCGGGCTACCGCAGCCATCATCAAATAATGGCACCAACATATACTCCGCACATGTCAGTGATATTATGGCACATGATGAGGGTTTTAGTAGAATGTTGCTCACCCAGGAGAACAGGAAGGCGGGTATGTCACCAAATCGCCCGAGTGGCGTGAATGACGCATTCAGGTAAGCATACTCACAACCTGATTTGGGGATAAGTGTGCCCAGCTCAGCCAAGGCCAAGGCACCTGTGTAAGTTTGAGTAGAGAGAGTTAGTTACAGACAAAGAAAGAATCTTAGTTGATTTAGTTTAGATTAAAGAATAGACTTATTTGGGATTGCATTCATAAAAGGAGAGTCAGAGATGGCAGAGAGGGAAGATGGCAGAAGGGAAGAGGCTATCGAGGAAGTGAGGAGGCAAACCTTGACCGATATTTAGGATTGGGAGGGAGGCTAGCAGCAGTGATACTTTTTTTTGGTTGTCTTATAGCCAGAGAATGAGCTATGATTGGGGTAGTTCAAGAAGGAAAGGGGCCAATGTTCAAGGAGGGAAACTATCATGGCTGGTGGAGATGCGCTAAAGTTAACTGCAAGTGCTTTCTACATTGGAATGCTTATAAAGGCCACTTTATTTAATGTGAATAACTTCTTCCCGCAGAGATAGCATTGCGGGGCGGATTGCCACACCCCCAGTGGCGTAGCATGTGCCGATCCACCACAGTGGCCGATCCGGTACCAGATTTTGCTGATTTTTTCCTTATTTAAACCCTCTTAAAACATAAAATAAATAGAGAACTAAACTCCCCTGGTGTCCTCTGTGGCCGATCCACCCACCGGGGGGACACCGCCCTCGTGGTGGATCGGCCACCTCATACTCAACGGTCGTTTAGTTCTCTCTATTTATGTCAAGGTGAATGTTGAGCCTCTGTAGACAAAGCACTGTGCATGCTTATTACACCCCAGCATTAAATAACAGGCGCAAATTCTGCACGTTGATGTCATACCCGAGGTCATGTGACCAAAACATTCAAAATTACAATGTGCAAGGTGCATTTGCCATCTACTACAAATAATTGTGAGTTGATTTTGAATTTTATTGATCAAATATTGGTTGATTATTGGTTGAGACACCTTGATATATAAATGTAAAGATGAACTCAGACCAGTCTTTGGCTCCTAGTTTCTCCATTTGTGGGTCTGCACTGAAGACTGATCATTGTTCGCCTTTACAATTTTGGTAATCGCATAAATGTGGAATACGGTGGGATATCTTACACAATTCTGGTTTCTTTCTTGCTTTGCAGGGCTTTGCTTACTTCTGTGAAGGGTGAATATATGAAGGGTGTAACATTTTGTGAGAGATGAAAGATGAAGTGTCTATTGCCATCCACAGCCATTCAATTACTTAAGGTAATACCTTAAAAATTTGAATGGAAAGGGAAAATAAGGGATGTACTGTTATTCACAAGTACCAAGCTATATTATTCTCAAGGTCCACTGAGGAAAACATATCATTTGCTATGAGGCAAAATAGCGGTATATTCTTTCATTTGAGATGTGAGTTATAGTTCTGAGAAATATTTTGCTACTTAGAAAATTGTGTGAATAGCATCGCTTGGTCAAAAATATACTGAAAGAAATATCCTGGTAATGGGTTCAGCCCCTCGAAATTTTATGTTATTTGATTATTGTTTTTGTTACAATAGATTGTTTTTATTGCCCTTGGCATATACCCACACACCCATACAGCTATGGCATTTTTCTAGATTCCAGGAAAGTAATTTTATGATAAAATGTTAACTTCTGTGGACCTTGTCTTACAGTGATGGGACTTTAGAGATTTCTTGTTTGGCAACCTTCTGCTGAGGAACTTATCTGTGACTAAATTTCTATAGAAGTAAGCGAGGATCAATATATGTAAATGGATTGCAATTTGAATTAATCTTGACATACAAAGTACTTGCTATAGTAGTCATGGACACCAAATGATGTTTTGGACAATTTTCCAGATTTGGAGGCAATTTCTTGAGGTGCAACAATCACACTACCGTACCAGTACTACTGCAAATACCTGTTTCATTACTACACATATTTTGATATATGCAATAATCTAAGGACAGATTATGGGTTACTTTGTTTGGAAGTTTCTTTTTTGACTTTATGAGGTTAAGTATTTTGAGAGTATGAGGTTAACTTTTTAGAGAGCATCATGGTCAATAATTCATTATAAAAACAATGGAAATGATGAATCGAAGAAATGAATATATAATCAATGTAACCATTAAAAGGTTGATAAGTAATGTTTGCCTTACCTAATAATGAGATGAGACCACAGAGGGCCCAAAGTACGAGTGCCATTCCTACCGACCCTGACCCCTCCATGACGCCCCGCGTCGACACAAAGATACCCGAACCTGTGGAAAAAAACATAATCATGATAAATTAGATATATTAGCATTCATTAATGAATGAACAGGCAGGTTGACACCTTATCGTTCAATACACTCTCATTATTAAAATTATATTAAAGAAAACTTCTGTAGAACACCACAGTGACTTTTGCAAAAGGTCATCATTAATTACTATTCATGGTCAAAGATTATCAATCATAATTGCTTTCAATGTCAAACAATCCAGGTCGATAAGCATATGTGAAGCTAATGATAAATGTGAAGTGATTCTGGGCAAAAACAAAGGAAATCTGTATAATCTATTCTTAAATCAGGCCTTATTGCAGTGTATGTGCTGTGCATGCCTATATAGATAACCAATCCTAAATCACAAGTTGCACTAAATAATAATTATTTCAAGGCAGGGCTGTAAGCGGCTATCCACTGAAGAGAACTGTCTTTTGATCAGACACCTCAATCTTGGCCACTTTTACAACTTTTTCCACAATTCGCATGCCAAAATCAACTATTCTCTGCAACACAGGTGCACCTATAGCACAATATTAACACAAAATTGTTGTGAGATTCAAGCGAAACTTATGTGTATTGTAAACGAAAGCAAGGTGAACTTATAGTTTTGCAAGTAACGCATACACCCCTATTTGGCTTGGGCTTGGGCTTTTGGAAGATATGTAAATGGGAAGAATAAAAGCAAAGTACAAGAATTGCATTTTAATTTAATTAAGCCATGTTTTCAGGAGGCTTGAAATGTGAGACACTAGGCGACATACTCACTTTAATTTAAAAAGAATTATACCATGGTTATCACATTGTTGAATGATTTTACGGTGCCGAGAGCGGATAATGAAGTTCGAATAGTACGCGCTAAATGAACCCATGTTGACACTTGGATTGAGACGACATGACAGCAAGTTGACCTCAAGGAATTTAATTCTATATCAAAAAAGCTATAGCAGTAGGAGCTAAATGTGTATAGAGGATAAATCTAGACATTATATTCTATCACCTACCTTTAATTTGCCATGATTTGAACTGTATATGTAACAGGATTGAAGATAGAAAAATCGAATCGAGCGAAATTTCACCGTCATGTTGACTGCGTAGCGGACGGATTGTTTACCGCTGGGAGACACAAGTTGTCACGTTGACATATGCTCTAAGGGTATTCTGGCAGTCGCGCGCACTCCTTACCACGATAGCTCTATAAAAATGCCTGTAGGACAAAAGCCGACCAAACACTTTGTATCAAGTCAATCTTGTCGTCTTGCCGAGAAACTAAGATTGCTGAAGACGGATTACGTCGACTCACAACAAATAACATTGATTTTCATGGCTTTTTAAGGTAAAAATAATTATTTCAATGGTGGAAACCATGGTATAAATGCCATAGATAACAAAAAGAGGTGCACACGGTGATTCTAGGGGCTAGATAAGAAGGCACTCGGCCTATGGCTTCGTGCTTCTTATCTGCCCCTAGAATCACCGAGTGCACCTCTATTTGCTATATATGCCCTTAATATCTTACCTATCATAGTTCCTGCTATTAGCGCTATACCACTGAGGAGTCCCACCCTTTTATGTAGTTGTACAGCATTTCCATCACTCGGCTTGTCTATCGTGGGCCCGCTCGACAGGTTTGGTCTGGAAGATGTTGGTGTCCTTTGTCGTGTCACAGGGTCCACCGAACCATTCATGTCCATTGCTAATGTGAGGGAAAAAGAAATAGTAGGAAATAGAAAAATGATTCAGTTCATGCAAAAATGAAAAGGCCTAAATCATAGCTCCTGGTAATGTCCACGACAGATGATGTGATTTGGCTTCATTTTAAATAAATTGAAAAAGCAGTTGGTCTTTGACAATAATAATGCTCTAAATAACATGGCGAAATAATATACTATTTTTCACAAGGTATGACTAAAATAAGTTTCTGCCTAACTAAATTATCATTTGTTTCATATTTTATCCTCCCATTCACAGTCTGGGCTAAACACTATCCTAACAAGGATGTAACCCCATCTTCTAGAGATATGGTACCTTGGAATGCCATTAGTTTGTGACCATGGAATGCAGGTATGTTATATATCCCATGGTCCCATTGGATACGGACCTACTTGGTTAACTCTATAGAGTCGTAATATTCACCATGAAATAATGAGTTATACCGTCAATACGATAACTCGCGGGACACAGGCTTTTGCCAGCGAAATTGCTAACAGGCCTGTGGACATTGCCAGACTGCAGGACAGAAAGTCTCACTGTAAGCTTGGGACAATATTCATCTTGAGGTGTTCTGCCCTGCCAAGATTAATCTGGGCCTGTAGAATGATAAAATATGCGGGACCGAATGGCCTGCGAGAGGAAAAAGTTTTCATATAGACTGGTTATACCTATGGCCTGCTGTATTCAATTTCAACTGGAGACATTGCACAGCAGGGTAGGTGAAAACTGTGCACTACCAAGTGCACACTATAAAGCACGGTAATATAGATCACTATCAGTTCCCATTCAAATATATGAGATGGTGTACATAGGTACATCAGAAGTCTATCTGTAGCTAAGTACCATAAAAGCTTGGGTATAAGTTATGATGTAAAGACTATTTCAGATACTAAGGGAGTGATCATTTTTTAACAACCGGGGGGCTGGGGGTTAGAAGGGGTGGGTCAGAATTTTTTCGACCTCTTGACCAGGGGGTCAAAATAATTTCATCTGTTTTCAGCGAAAAAACCCGCGCATTACTATAGGTGAAAAGGGTGCATTCATGTACAATTTTCTGGCCTTCAGGGGGTCAAAAAAATCTGACCCCTCAAGAAGCGGGGCCAGAAGTTTTGTCGCACGTCCCTATGAAAACCCACCAGCTCCCCCACCCCCTTCTTAAAAAATGATCACTTCGTCAGTGCCACTGATTCAATAGGTAGTTAAGGAAAAGGGGGCCGATCCTGTCGAGAACCATCAAACACTTTTCATATTGTCAGACTAAATCAGAGAGATTATATAAGTGCAGACATCCCTGATGGTGAGTCGGCACGACTTGATTATGAACGAGTCGAGCCATCTGCTGTCACCTTCACAGGATGTGGCTGAACTCAGGGTGAGGCTTATAAGTGGGGGTTTGAATATGTAGACTATAGAGAGGAATGGGGATCTTTTCAGCCCTCAAATTTCAACTTATAGCATTTTCCAATGTATGTGGATGTGGCTTACAAACAGGGTCTTACAGCAGCAGGAATACCTATATATTTGAGTCGTATTGAGAGATAAGAGATAATATCATCTTATTATCAGCTAATTGACCATCACATGCTGATAACATCCTAAGAGATCATAATAAAAGCTCCTTAAGATGAACCTAAACATGGCATGGCAGTGTGAAACTCAGACACCATTAATTGTCTTAAACTCTCAAGGGCCGCTAATGCAGGAAAGCATCGTGGCCATTGGTCGTCATGATGCACCAATGAAGTGAAGGCAAGTTATACATGGGTGTGGCTTAAATGCAGGGTTTTTATGGTAGCTATGTTGCTTCAAAGTACTGCATGACCAATTAAGCTGTAAAGTCTTATATTAGGGGGTCTTTTCTGGTAATTCTAGCCCATGTCACTGAAGGTGAACTAAGATAAAAGTCCAATTAACCCTTTATGTGCTATGATCCACCAATGAAGTGTTGGACTACTAAACGCTGCTCTTACAGGTGAAATTCTTACTTCTATGGACACTAGCAATTCCCAAAGCAATGTCCCAACATTTTGTCTACACTATAAAAAAAACTGTTGAATCTACGAGGGATCCTTGTAAAACTGAACAGTGAACCACCGTAATTAGATAACAGGGGGCCAGTGTAGTTTTTACAAGAACCTCCAGGTGGCAGTGTGGTACAAGGAATCTCTATGAAAATAACAACATCTCTGTGAAAAATAACGAAGGATCTCTGGCAACTTTGGGACGAAAGATTATTCGTTATTTCAACGCCATTATTTTTGCAGTATACACAGGCGGCAGCAATTAGTACCGTACCTTTACCTGGTACTTTGTAGTCTCCTAGAGGCCTCACGCCAACCAGAGAAATATCTGAATGATCGTCATTTGTATATCAAGGCCTGCCTTTCTTAGTGGCATTTCATGGCCGCTAGTTTACCCCATGATAGACATGATGGAGATCCGGTAAATTATGGGCCCTTTGAATAGTCAATAATGTATCAAAAAGGTTACTTTCACTGCATGATGCACCAATGAAGTATTGATGCGCATACTCGGGATCGCCCCGTTGGTGCATCATGTCGACATACATGAAGCAACCTATGCTTGATGAGGTCCTCGATGGCGATTCATAAGGTGAAGAACTACCAGAGATAGTTATATTGTTGGAATGAGCCTGGTAACCAAAATGGTTGAGGGTTGTTTCCATGCTTTTCACAACATACACTGCAAAAATCGTGTTTAGATTTTAAACATGTTTAGGTCTAAACACGTTTAAAACCTAAACATATAGGTGAGTTAGGTGTCTCATTGACTACACATTTAGGAAATGAACACTTTTATTCTAACTACATAAACATTTATGCTAAACATGTTTAGATGTTTAGAGTTGAGACAGTTGAATAATAGGTGTTTAGATTTAAACATCAATATGTTTAGATACTTGGATGTTGAATCCACACCAGGTAGCAGCACTACCTTTGACTGGACTATCTGCACACAGTTATAAACAATTGTTGTGACAAATGTCCCCAAATCCCATGTTTATCATGGTTTCATTTCATGTAATGTAATGTGAATAGAAAGGGCAATAGAAAATTCACTAGATTCACCTCATGCCACCATCATTACCATAACATAATCAATAAACTCCATGACTGACACCTATTTGATGTTATTCTGGAATAGATAAGACAATGTCCTTCCTGCCAAGCTGTTGTACTTTCCCAAGTCTCTCATTCTGATGCAGTGTGTAATATATGTACACATATCTAGGTATGGCTGACATCTTTGGAGACTTTGACAAGTAAATACCTGCTGATGCCCCCCTCCCCAGTAAATGAGGAAAAAAACACAATATATCTCTGGTTTTTTTTTAATGCAGACATGTCTGCAAACCTTAACTCTCCATCAAATCATTTAAACATCTAAACACAAAAATTCTTAAACACCTAAACACAAAAATTCATATATCTAAACACAAAAGTTTTAACCTAAACACCTACATTTCTAAACACTTGAGCTAAGCACATTGTTTGGCTAAACATGTTTAGGAAATTAATGTTGCAAGAATATGTTTAGAATTGTGTTTAGGATCTAAACACCATTTTTGCAGTGTACTTCATCAAATTCAACATTACATTTCATCATAAGACTTTGCTCTCTCCGTGGAACAGCCTATGACATTATTCACATCTTCCAGTCAAAATGTGTTGCCTATAGCATCTGTATTATTCATAATGAGAAAATGGTTCACCCTAAAAGTCTAAAAGAAAGATAGTTATCTCAACACAGATTAGTCTTTTGAACCTAACACTGATCCTGATTTTCTTCAATCAAAGAAATTTCTCTCAAATTCATGGACCAACCCCCTGGTGAGCTACAGAGGTAAAGATATGTGAGGCCTAGTGTGTGCACAGTCCTTCAGTTAAGCAGCACTTAATGGGACCCTTCAATATTGATTTATGGATCATCAGCTGTCAATATCTAAACCCTTAATGGTCTAATGCATTGCTGCATCAGCCAATTGAAAAGCATGATGCACCAATGAAGTGGTAGCAATTAGGGTCACCACTCACACTGCATCGGCGGATCCTTCGTGAGATTCGCATGATGCATGAATGTAGTCCTTGGCCGGGCTGCAATTATGCATCATGACATCAATGAACATGATGCATCAATGCATTAATGCATTAATGCATCATGCTCATTGATGCATCGATGCATCAATGCATAAATGCATCGATGCATTAATGTATTAATGCATCATGTTCATTGATGCATTGATGCATAAATGCATTAATGCATGATGGCACTGAAAGGGTCGTCAAAGAGATGATATCTTGACAAGGTATGTTTCTACATGGAAAAATATAAAAGTTTGTGATTATAACGTGAAGCTAAATGATTTGCCAAACAGTTCAACAGCAGGTTTCAACTTTGCCAGTCTTCATTGAGAAATAAATGTAATACAAAGGGAAGTAAGAAATAATCATAGATACCTCCAGAATCCGGTTTAACCTTGGTATTCATTATGGCTGTGTCCTAAACTAGTTATTTAAATTGAAATTACTCCAAGGAAATGGTAAGCCGTTCTCCAGTAGTACTAATGTGTTGTCTCTACAGTAGAAATCCCACTGTGACTGGCACGCTGATAGAGTTATATTTATGTGTAACAGTCTCTAACCATGATGGTACTTAGCACATAGGCCATATAGAGAGGGGTCTTTGTTTCCACATGGAGCTGATTCAAAATAGGGATGGGTTAACACAATTTTCAAATGACCTCCAGATATATACAACTAAGGAGAATTTAAATACGAATTTGAGAAGCAATTCATCAAGGAAAACCGAGTGCAAAGCAATTTGAATTCTTAAATCTAAGAAATCCTATGACATTGAGATTTAAATTCAACATGAATAATAGCTAATATATCTAAGGGTTTCATACTGTAGAAAAACAAATCATTTGCTCCATGAATATCACTTTGATGTCCTGAGGAATTATATGAAGGACATATCATCAGGAATCATTCTAAAACTGACTCAAAATTTTCATTCACCTTGGCCTATCATTATCTATGTGGGCCCTTTCAACCCCCATCATACTGCCACCATACAAGTGGTACTCCTTTGGGCATCGGCCCCAATGAACTGCAGTAAAACCCCTTGTATACGCCGCTGCCTATAGACCATTTCAAGGTTCTGCAAGTCTACTATGGCTTATATATATATATATATATATATATATATATATATATATATATATATATAGTCCTCCTGAGTCTACCCTGGCTGTGGTTTCTGTTATAGGGGCCCTTGATGGGGGGTCCCAATGTCCCATGTCGATTTTAAGAAATGACCATGTCACCATGTATATTTTAAGAAATGGCTATGTCCCCGTGTCGATTTTAAGGAATGGCCATGTCCCCATGTCGATTTTAAGGAATTGGCCATGTCTCATGTCACTAGGCCAAAAAATGCTCATGTCGCCATGTCAGTTTTAGGAGTCTAGAGCCATGTTAAAGCCAGGGTGCAGCATATGCACTGAGGGTGCAGCGCATGCACTGAGGGTGCAGCGTATGCACTGAGGGTGCAGCGTATGCACTGAGGGTGCAGCTTATGCACTGAGGGTGCAGCTCATGCACTGAGGGTGCAGCTTATACACTGAGGGTGCAGCTTATGCACGAGTGCAGCTTATACACTGAGGGTGCAGCGTATGCACTGAGGGTGCAGCTCATGCACGAGTGCAGCTTATACACTGAGGGTGCAGCGTATGCACTGAGGGTGCAGCTCATGCACGAGTGCAGCTTATACACTGAGGGTGCAGCGTATGCACTGAGGGTGCAGCGTATGCACTGAGGGTGCAGCTCATGCACTGAGGGTGCAGCTTATACACTGAGGGTGCAGCTTATGCACGAGTGCAGCTTATACACTGAGGGTGCAGCTTATACACTGAGGGTGCAGCGTATGCACTGAGGGTGCAGCATATGCACTGAGGGTGCAGCGTATGCACTGAGGGTGCAGCTTATACACTGAGGGTGCAGCTTATGCACGAGTGCAGCTTATACACTGAGGATGCAGCTTATACACTGAGGGTGCAGCTTATGCACTGAGGGTGCAGCTTATACACTGAGGGTGCAGCATATGCACTGAGGGTGCAGCGTATGCACTGAGGGTGCAGCTCATACACTGAGGGTGCAGCGTATGCACTGAGGGTGCAGCTTATGCACTGAGGGTGCAGCTTATGCACTGAGGGTGCAGCTTATGCACTGAGGGTGCAGCTTATGCACTGAGAGTGCAGCTCATGCACTGAGGGTGCAGCTTATGCACTGAGAGTGCAGCTTATGCACTGAGAGTGCAGCTTATGCACTGAGAGTGCAGCTTATGCACTGAGGGTGCAGCTTATGCACTGAGGGTGCAGCTTATGCACTGAGGGTGCAGCTTATGCACTGAGGGTGCAGCGTATGCACTGAGGGTGCAGCGTATGCACTGAGGGTGCAGCTTATGCACTGAGGGTGCAGCTTATGCACTGAGGGTGCAGCTCATGCACTGAGGGTGCAGCGTATGCACTGAGGGTGCAGCTTATGCACTGAGGGTGCAGCTTATGCACTGAGAGTGCAGCTTATGCACTGAGAGTGCAGCTTATGCACTGAGGGTGCAGCTTATGCACTGAGGGTGCAGCTTATGCACTGAGGGTGCTGCTTATGCACTGAGGGTGCAGCTTATGCACTGAGGGTGCAGCGTATGCACTGAGGGTGCAGCTTATGCACTGAGGGTGCAGCGTATGCACTGAGGGTGCAGCTTATGCACTGAGGGTGCAGCTTATGCACTGAGGGTGCAGCTTATGCACTGAGGGTGCAGCTTATGCACTGAGGGTGCAGCGTATGCACTGAGGGTGCAGCTTATGCACTGAGGGTGCAGCTTATGCACTGAGGGTGCAGCTTATGCACTGAGGGTGCAGCTTATGCACTGAGGGTGCAGCTTATGCACTGAGGGTGCAGCTTATGCACTGAGGGTGCAGCTCATGCACTGAGGGTGCAGCGTATGCACTGAGGGTGCAGCTTATGCACTGAGGGTGCAGCTTATGCACTGAGGGTGCAGCTTATGCACTGAGGGTGCAGCGTATGCACTGAGGGTGCAGCTTATGCACTGAGGGTGCAGCTTATGCACTGAGGGTGCAGCGTATGCACTGAGGGTGCAGCTTATGCACTGAGGGTGCAGCGTATGCACTGAGGGTGCAGCTTATGCACTGAGGGTGCAGCTTATGCACTGAGGGTGCAGCTTATGCACTGAGGGTGCAGCTTATACACTGATGGTGCAGCTCATGCACTGAGGGTGCAGCTTATGCACTGAGGGTGCAGCGTATGCACTGAGGGTGCAGCGTATGCACTGAGGGTGCAGCTTATGCACTGAGGGTGCAGCTTATGCACTGAGGGTGCAGCTTATGCACGAGTGCAGCTTATACACAAGGGGTTACCAGATGTACCATAGTACCTGGCATATGAAGCACACCTTGTGTATTAGACGCCGCCAAAACACTCAAAACACCTGAACCTGGAGCAAAATTTTGTTCAATTAAGTATTGCTCTTAAGTGTGAAATCCTCGCCTCAATGATGCACTCTGCATTATAGGATAGATTCTACCAAACTCTTTCAGGCATTGCAAATGGCTATCCTAACGTATAGAGCCTTTACAGGACCGGAACGGTTCCCGAGATCTCTATGTGTATGTTGACACCATGGACTTCTGGATCTGATCTCAGAACTACATATGTTCCTGGTGTGTCCTATAGTCTGGCAGTGTTGTACCCATGTGAATATCGCGAGAAGTTCAGAGATCCGAACTGTCATGGCTGTGCATGTACACATCAACAAGGAACCTATATAGGTAAATAACATAGCATGCCGCATGCATGCGGGATGCTTTTGTCATGACAACATACATGCATGGGCATCAGGAAATCCCCATCGAGCTTTTATTCCGGTGCATCAACATGCAAGCCGAACATGCTAGGTACCACAAGAGCAAGCATCCTAGTGCCTTATACTCGAAGTAATATGGTATGTTGAGTTTATATTTACACCTTAAGTAGACTTTTTAACATATGATAATAAGAGTGTACATAGTAGCTATTGTGACATGGCCTTTGTCATGTCAGTAAACGCAGTGGCACTTAGACTAAATCGGAGGGATTGTGATCTGGAAGGTTATAAACTTTGGAACATCACCCCCAGACACATAAGTAAATATTCTTGTATAATCAATATCTAAAGTGGTTCCCCATTAGCCGCCTTTTAGCTAATTTCAGGATGTCAAGATCTACAAGTATAAATTGGTTTTGTGGGGCCTTATCTCTCCAATACCTCTTTCTGTTGGAGGGTCAAAAGGTGTGAAATAGTCAATTTCAGTAACGTCTTCCTTCTCCACACCATTGGTGCTCAGAAATACATTATATTTATATATTTATATATATATATATATATATATATATATATATATATATATATATATATATATATATATAGTAATGGACGAACAATACACTGAAAACATGGAAGATCCGAAACTAGTCAGCGGTGACCACTTTAGGTCCTCAAGTTGACGATACCTAAAACTACAGCTTTAGGTAGTCAAAATGACGACTTTAGGTCGTCATCCTGATGACCTGAGTCATCAGGATGACAATACTGACAGTACAGAGTCTTCATATTGATGACTCAGGTCGTCATTTTGACGACTTAAAGTCGTCATTTTGACTACCTAAAGCTGTAGTTTTAGGTATCGTCAACTTGAGGACCTAAAGTGGTCACTGCTGACTAGTTTCAGAACTTCTAGGTTTTCAGTGTAGTGTTGTGCTTCAAGATTCTGAGAATGTGGGTATAGCCACTTAGAATGAATGTCCAACAGCCTTATTTGCAAAGTTATTGCAAAGATAATGAATTCTGGCCATGGCGACCATAGATAAGCCTGTAATAACCTTAGGATCCACATTATGTCACTGACTAGTTAATAGTACCTAAAATGTGATAGTAGAAACTCAAATAAATGTCTAGCATCACCAGCTGCAGATTTATGACAAAAAACAAGGGATATCTGCAATGGCTACCTTTATCATGCCCTATCCACTTCACGATTTTTGTGCATGGCACCAACCCTAAAGTTGATCAGTATAGGCCACACCTGCATGATGTCTTATATAAATGGCACTCCCTAACATTCCATCAGTCACAATCTCCAGATTTTGTCTCCCTTCTGGCGATCAAAGTGATTAAAGGTCACTATGCACAAATGCACGTTCGGCCATGAAAAGGCTAGAAGTTCAATTGCTCCAACACCAATCTTTCCCTGAATTCTAATAATCATACAGAGTAGCACGATTCAATCATCTGCAAATCATCCTACACTGTTAAAAAATAACTGTTGAATCTACAAGGGATCCTTGTAAAACTGAACAGTGAACTATCATAATTATACATGTACAGTGAGACCTTGATAGTCCGGCCACCTCTGTTGCGGACAAATATTGGTCGGATCTCAAAAATGACGGACTATTGAGGCATATTACAATATATTTGTATAGGAATGTTCCAGCCACAGCCTGGCCGGATCCCGTGTATGACGGACTATCAAGGGAAGGATTATCGAGGTCTCGCCAGTGTAGTCTTGACAAGAAGCTCCAGGTGGCAGTGCGGGGGTACAAGAAATCTGTGTGAAAATAGTGACATCTCTGTGAAAATAATCTATGGATCTCTGGCAACTTTGGGGCGAGGATTCTGTCATTATTTTAAAGCGCTGGTTCCACAGACCTAAATCGGTCGGATTAGCACTAATCGGATTAGCACTAATCCGACCGATTTTTTTCTATACTTTTGATATATTATAAATCATCGGATTAGGGCTATTCCGACCGATTGTATGGCTGTGGAACCAACGCTTTACGAATTCCTTTTTTTAGAGTGTATAGTTATCTATTGCTATGAAGCGGCTCGGCTTGTCAGATTAAACATGATAATAGATCCACTATAGTGTGAAGCGCATTAAGATAAGAATGGAGGACTCCATCTTATCTAATTGATTAAAGATTATAAATTTATGTGATATATTACAATATGAAGCTGTAAAGATCAATATCAGACCCATCCTGTTGATATTGATAACTCGTCATCATTGAATCATGACTCAAATATTGCACATCTCTTTCATTCTTGTGTTTCTTCGTTCCTTTTTCTTTTCTTTTCTTTTTGTTCACTTTTCCCCCTATTATTTTTCTTTGTTTTCTTTCATCTTTTCAATTTGTTTCTTTTAAATCGTGTCAGATGCTGACATGTTGAAACATACGGTATCAGCCGACAAAACCCCTTTTGTTGGCCGACATTTCAAAAGTCAGCTGACAAAATGACTTTTGTCCACCATCTTTTCAATTGTAGGCCGAAAAAAATTCTTTTTATCACTCTATTTTGTTGATAATATCTAACATGTTTGATGTTTATCGTCGGATATGGACGACAAAAGTGGTTTTATCACCGAGAATTTTATTGCCATGTGGACACACGGCTTAAGTGGGGTATCATGATGGAAGTAACACTGTAGACGCTGTATATACTTTTTTTATGGATGACACTTAGTGAATTTCTTGGTGATTTAAGGACTATGTTGCTGCCAGATATATTAAAACAGGCTCCTTGGTTAGTTTTCGATACAACTTACCTCTGTTGTCATGCCCATGGGGATTGCGTCCCTTGGGTTCCCTCAGTAGGTTGGGGATGGGAGGGGGAGGTTGGTGTGGTCGACCTGCCATGGTGAGATCTCCTCTCTTCTGTACTATAGGGGATGAGGAAACCTGAATAAATAGAGATGATAGGTTAATTTGACGCTACAGACAATATCAGGCAAAAAATTGTTTCAGGTAAATTATAGCACAACAGGGCCGACTCTGCAAATAATTAAATTTTTCAGCTCTTTCTTTCCCAATTTACTTAGCGTTAAAAAGATTTTAGCAATTTTCCCTTCTTTGAAGCATTAGAGTGTCAGCAATATGCCAATGAACATACAAATAAATCAAATAGGACTTTATTTTATTTTTCTAAACAGAGTGATAATCATGTCACCGAGTAATAATTCAGGATTGGTTCCAAAATGTGGACTTTGCTAGGAGCCGTTAATACAGGAGCGCATCATGCCCATTGGTCAGCATGATACACCAATGAGATGCTAGCTAGCCTGTTTGAACACTGGACACCTCGGAAGCAGGGACACCTCGGGAAGAAGACACCTCGGAAGCAGGGACACCTCGGAAGCAGGGACACCTCGGAAGCAGGGACACCTCGGAAGCAGGCATTAGGACACCTCGGAAGCAGGGACACCTCGGAAGCAGATAAAACTATGATAATATCCGTCTCTTCTTATAGAATTTGAAAGGACAACAACCGTTATGATACTGTCCCTATGCCGTAGTATCATAGAATGGCAAAAATATGTTTTATAATTATTAAAACAATCATCTAGCAAATTAATGTTATTGCTTCCGAGATGTCTGCTTCCTAGGTGTCTATGCTTCTGAGGTGTCTGCTTCCGAGGTGTCCCTGCTTCCGAGGTGTCCAGTTACCGTCTGTTCACCAGCACTTCATCTGTGCATCATATTATCAAGATGTGTAAAGATGATCTCAATGACATTTATAAAAGAGCGTGAATACGCATACAGAATCACCTAAAATTAGAACCATTATTGCTAAACTCCGGACTGACAATAACTGTACACTTGACAGCCTGTCAAGAAGATATAGAGGAAAGAAACCTGTCAATTCTAAGTGCACATTCTGTAATGCTGTGCAAGATGTCAATCATGTCTTCTTACATTGTAACATGCCCGAGATGAGAAACGCATGGTCAGTGTTTGAAACAAAATACCTCAAGTTCGTTGATTACTATAAAAGACACGATGACACTAGGAAACTTTCTCAAATACTAGCACTGGCCCCATATTTCAAATCATCTAAAAGGCCAGGAGCTGTGAACTGTATATACTCATATATAAAATCTGTCTACAACATTGTAAATGAAAACCTGGTGCTGACATAAGTGTACCTGTACATTAGTCAATAAGGCCATCTTGAATCTTGAATCTATGGAATCTCAAGGACTGCATCAATCCTTTAGGATCGTCTGCATCCATGCATCATGACGATCACCAGAAATAATGCATTAACATACTGTCGATCCTTAAATTGTTAAAACATGGGTGTTGAGCTTTGACTAGTTTTTCTAAATACGTTTTCTACAGTTTAAAACTTTTTGTGTCCATGATTTAACCATTGACAATGGGATCCTCTGTGTGTATATATATATATATATATATATATATATATATATATATATATATATATATATATATATATATATATGTATCTATAGGTGGTCTACAATATAGGCCGCCTGGCACAGGGCCAGAGGTCAGAAAGCTTCAACAAAGGTAAATGTTTTGCGACTTCCTTGAATCAATAATATAACTATGGCGTTACGATTCCCTGCTTTATATTAATTATTATTATTATGGCCCACAGAGTGGTTATTTTCATGTTTATGACAGTGATATTATTTTCTACTGCAGATTTGCAGTATCAAAACAGCAGATAAAATTAATGTTTCCTTATGTCCCCAATGCGAATGTCAGGCCCAAGGCAAAGGCCCAGCCAATGCTACATAATGGAAATTGGACTTCATGTCCCACAGCCTGAATGTCCCGATGTCAGAATGTCCCACTGGTTTCTCACTTTGGTCGCAATAAGTCTGATATATCTATATCATATATTTGACAAAATATAGATCTAAACAATGTTGCATCAAATGAAATCATACGCCATGAGCCCTTTTTATTTCTCAGCAGGATGACTCATCTTATGATTTAACTATGAGTTCTAACAGGAAATATATACATGTATACCCCCTTGATGCAGTGCTGGTACTTGGACAAGTCATACGCTGGGCATCTGGGCATCTGCGGTCTGTATAACTACCGCAGGCATAGGGCTCCACCCCCCAACCCCTCTCCCCTTACTTCCTCCTGTGTCAAGGTCAGGTGACAGACAGGGAGAGGGAGGATTACAGAAATATAATCTTGTTATATCAAAGAGATTCTTATCCTAATCCCTTAATTGGGGGTGATTAGTGGATGTTTATTCTGCACTCTGTCTGCATGTCTCAGTCTCATTTCACACTCTCTCTCCACATATTCAGATAACCTATCAGTGATAACATCTGCTGGGAGAGTGTGCTCACTCATGCACATCCAACAGTTTCCAACAAGTTGGCCAAGGCTTCCACCTGCCCCATATGTAGTGGGAGAGAAGCGGGAGCGGAATTCAGGGGTAGGTTTCCAGCCTAGACAAGTCAGAGAGTATACATTAGTTTTACCAAGTTGATACACTAGATGGCGCTCCAGTAGCCCCACTGCTTACATGAGCATGTCCAGCATTTACTCCCAGGGCTCCATAGGTTTACCCTTAGTACACAAACACCCCTCACAAAAATGCCCATTTCCAATGTGAAATATAGCTCTAGGACTTACTAATTAAAGCTAGGCACAGAGAAATAGTGTGGTAATAATCACTACCAATATTTAAAGAAAATAATGAGCCAAATATAACGCACATCACTAGAAACATGTTGACCTATTATAGGTACTGGAGGTACTAGCGCCATCTGCCGTATCATAGCTCATGAAAGTGTCGTATAGTTAAGCATCTGTTTCTTTGCCATGCTCACCTATGCTCATTTATAGAATAAGTTATTTCTAAAACAATATGTACACTCTTCCCATTCCAAGATGCTCCCTGCACCCTCAGTGCATATTTGATTCATGAACATTTTGTATTTAGGACCTGAGACGTTACGACCTTTTGAGGTGAGACATTGTGACCATTCATGTGGGACATTTCAACTAATGATTACATCCACTAAAATGGGACATAAAGACCAGGACATTGTGACATTGCGTCCATCAATCTAAATAATGTATTTTTCATAAAGATGATGAAGTCTCTTCATATGGGGTTCCTCAACATTGGTGGGATATGTAATTCCCTAATTCCCATCTTGTAATATTCAGACATAGCGTCAATTAATATCCATTAAATTGATATTTTGTTCACACTTTCCAAGACCTCAGCCTGAGATCTGGGAAAGTGCGAAGAAAATATTGAGGCTCAGGCTCACCAGGTTTTAGGGTATATATCATATACCACACTACAAGGCAAATAAAATTATGATTACAGGTAATGAGGTCAAATAAATGATTAAATCCACATACCTGCACTCCAAACCCAACAATCACGTCACTTTACAACAGCTCATCTCTGCAGTATTGGTACATCCACCTACACACACATAATATCCCAAAGTACAGAGTTATGACTGCCGTCTATGGACAAACCCCCTTATATCGCTCAGGGTATTTTTGCACACCTGGTCAGCAGCACCAAAACACACCTTTCCCGGTCTCACACCTGGGCTGCTGAGCCCCCTTTACAGCTGATATGTCGATCTGCCCTGATAATAAACCAGTTATTACTCCAGTAACTGATGATATGATGTCCTAATGTGGAGTTATGATCGTGTTGGTGGAGTCCTGTCCCCCAGGTGTAGTATAAACACACCTGATGATGTAGGTGTGTTATAACGGTTAGAGTGGTGGTAGGGAGTAGGGGAGACTGCAGGGTATGGGTGGTTGTTGCAGGCTGCTTTAACACAGTGACCCAGTTATGGTGTTACCTGCATGGCCTGACATGCATCACTGAACAAACAGTCCTAACCCTTTAACCCTGAACGGACCCTCGGATGTATTCATGCACTATTTAGAGAATAGACAACAATCTTCTTCACATCGAGACTGTCTGTTGTCCTATAATGCACAAATGCATCTAAGTGCATTATAGGACACCAGGCAGTCAAGATGTGAAGAAAGAGTTGTCTATTGTCTTTATAAAATGTTTTACATTTCATTCCAATCAATCAAGTACCCAATCAAGGTATATCTAGAAGAATTAAGGGTACTTGACTGCTTTACAAATATAGTGACCTTGCTCAGGCGTGCACTGTACTGCTATAATGCACTCAAGGTCACTTCTATCGTGCAGCAGAGCACTGCCAGCCGTTTTATAAATGGTATCAAGTAAACCCTATATGGTCGGCATGTAGTGCTGGCCCCAGACTCGCCAGCACTTCATTGGTGCACTGTGGCGACCAATGGGCATGATGCATTTCTGCATCAGCGGACCTGCATTCTGCATTCTGGTAGTCGGGAATGCAGTACTGGCATGTAATTCTGTGCACCTATATATTTATCCGTGAATGCATCGATGAAGTGCCGGCGAGACTACTCGCCAGCACTTTGTTGGTGCATCATGACGAGCCTCCGGGTGTGTGTGAACCAACCTCTTAGCCACGGGCATGAACTGGTTACCAGGTTTAGTCTGTGTAGGTGTTATCCATATGCTATAGAAGGGTGAGAAACTAACGGGAACAGTGCTGCCCTCTGGTGTTTTTATTTGCTATGCAAAGACCTTGATTACGTACGCTGGGCATCTGCGGTCTGTATAACTACCGCAGGCATAGGGCTCCACCCCCAACCCCTCTCGCCTTACTTCCTCCTGTGTCAAGGTCAGGTCACAGACAGGGAGAGGGAGGATTACAGAAATATAATCTTGTTATATCAAAGAGATTCTTATCCTAATCCCTTAATTGGGGGTGATTAGTGGATGTTTATTCTGCACTCTGTCTGTCTCAGTCTCATTTCACACTCTCCCCACATATTCAGATAACCTATCAGTGATAACATCTGCAAGGAGAGTGTGCTCACTCATGCACATCCAACAGTTTCCAACAAGTTGGCCAAGGCTTCCACCTGCCCCATATGTAGTGGGAGAGTAGCGGGAGCGTAATTCAGGGGTAGGTTTCCAGCCTATTGATTACGGAGCTGAGGGGTTACTTTGCCAAAGTATAGCATATGAATAACACCTACACAGACTAAATCTGGTAAGCAGTCCACGCCCATACTCTTAGGGTTGGTATGATTCTCCAGTGATTGGTGCATCTTGACGAATCATGACGAATCATGACGAATGCACGTAATAGGCATGCTGCATTGATGCCTTGATCCCAGCGGGGGCTTCCCTAGCCCACTTAAAAGGGTCTATTTCTCCTCTTTCCTATCCCCTCGGGATGTGTGTGGTGCACATATGCGCGGGCACTGACACATTCCCCTGTAAATTGTGTAATGTAGTTCTCGCCATGAATATGACCTTAGCTGTCGAAATGGTGTTAAAGATCTATTACTCACTCACTCACTGATCCCAGCGGACCTTAAAGGGTTAAATGCACTTTCGGCCGTGAAAGAGTTAAACACCCTCCCATCTAAAGTGTCTGCATGGACATCCTTCTGCCCTGGTCTCAGATTATGGAGGGGGTGGGATACAATAGACTTAATACCTAGCATGTATTTTATAAGGGTTTATTGTGTTTATAGTATCAAACAAAAGAATATGTGGGTATTAGTAGAAATTGTTTGGCATAGCCATATTAAGGCCTATTGATGTGAGTCTAGGGTGTGCTATTGTTAGGTATGGAGCCTGGGTCTGGAGACTGGGGTAGCTCTTCTCTGCCAGTCACTGCCTCTATGTGGCAGGAAACCAGCATCAACCCTTTAAGTTCGCTGATGCAGTAGTGCACCATGCCCATTGGTCGACATGATGCACCAATGAAGTGCTTGCGACAGGCTCTACAACACTTTCATGGGTGCATCATGCCCACCCGTTTCCCTTTTCTCTTATAAAAACTGGTCTAGTTTTGGTTAAACAGTCTGAATTAGCTTCCACCTGTTTTAGATAGCTGGACGTAGAAGGTGCGTTGCAGGAGAGGATCGTTTTTTCTTTTTCTCTTTTTATCAAATATTAGTCTTCCCCAATTCAACCATTTTTCTTCAATTCAGGCTATGCCTTATATATGCAGCCTGGGTCTTATACGCACACTATATTATATATGCCCATTGGTCATTATGATACATGTCAATGAAGTGCTGGCGAGCAGAACATCATTGGTGGATCATGCCGACCAATGGGCATGATGCTCCAATAAAGTGCTGGCGAGCAGTCTCACCAGCACTTTATTGGTGCATGCATAATGACAACCAATGGGCATAATACACTGCATCAGCGGTCTTTAAAGGGTTAATTATTGTAGACCCCTGTCTCCCTCAGTGTCAGGATCCACAAGGTCAGTCATCTATTAGCATACAATGCACCTCCATGGCACCCCCGGCCACACCTGACATTCCATACATACCGATCTACACCGGCATTCCGCACATTCCTAAGTCAGGAGGCACACTATGGCCACCTGGTGGGTGTTTGCTGAACTATTCCACTTCCCGACAGACCTCTGCTGACACCTAGTGGTCATTTAGGTAAACATGGATTAGGGAAATTGTGCTGTGGTGTTCCAATGGACAATGGAGCATTGGGCCATGCTTGTCCGTGCTTGGCCCAATATAAGCCGATATTTGCCCAATATAAGACAACATTGGCCCAATGTATCCTTGCTACCTGGGGCAGTGTAGTCTTGCCAAGGCACTTTTTCGTGAAAAGGACGTGGTTGCCTTTTTTTCAGCCAAAAATGTATTCTATGAGATTTTCCTCCCCTTTTTTATATGGAAATTCCTAAATAACATCGTTTGCCTGCCATCCTTCTTAAACATAGCTCTTATACGTCCATGATATATGGTCAAGTCTCGCGAAATGGGGTCACATTTGGTCACAAATTGAGGAACCATACATGCTGCATATTTCCATTCCCCATGCATTTAATTTTGGAATCAACTATTCGATACTTATGTCATAACAAGCTAATCAAACAAGGAATCAGATTGACAAGGTAGAATTGATTCAAACTACAATGAGATTAATGATGCAATGCGCGGCATGTATGGTTCCATGTGGCATGTATGGTTCTGTGCTACTTTTACCATATACAATTTGCTAAATCTTGAAAATGGTCTTTTTTTTTGAGTATGGGTAGTGATGCAAAGCACCAGCCCGTTTATTTTTATATTATCCTGGTTACAAAGATAAAGCTTATTCAGCTTGATGATGGTCCTCGCAACCAGTACAATTCTCAGATTATTAAAATGATATATATATATATATAACAATATGTGTTTATTCTTATCATCACTAATCATATGTAGCCTCAAAACTCTTTCTACAATAAGAAAGTACACGCTATATCAGTGTCTCAGTACATATACGTGTATACAACCTCTTGTCAACATTAACACCAGAAGTATCATCTGGGTTGTGAACTCGGGGGCGGGCACCCCTCTTTATATAACAAATCTTAATAAATTACAATCAGTACCCAAATAATGAACAGTTTAATAAGTAATATTCTATAAGGGGTATAAGGGAATGATCAACTTATATTATGCAAAAAGGCCTCTACCAAGTCCGATCTTTTGATTTAGCTTAAATTCCTCATAAGTACCTATATTTCTCTTAGATACAGGAAGCTCGTTCCATGCCATAGCACCTCTATATAATGTACTTTTACGGCTAGTTTCATACTTTGGTTTAATAGTGAGAAACATTGTAGCATCATGGCTTCTAGTAGGTACATCTCTTCTATTTAAGAGGGAGACATTAGACTGCTGCTTAAACATGAAATTTAACAAATGCATTTCTCTGCGAGGGGACAATGGAGATATCATAGCCTGTTGATGGGTCAGATTTGTAGGGTATCTATTATTCAGACCCAGTGCAGTACGTAATGCTTTATTCTGAGTCACCTGTAATTTTTCCAAAATATATATACCAGCCACATCATACAGAATATCACCATAGTCTGCGTAGGGAAGTACCATGGATTTGTACACCTTCAATAAAGAATCATTATCTAGGAAAGGTCTTATTTTTGACATCAAAAAAACCTTATGTAACATTTTGCGACACATTTCTTCAGCATGTTTGTTAAAATTAAGTACAGGATCCAAATATACACCTAAATATCTAACACTCAAAACTCGTTCAATTTGCGTATCACCAAACTTAAGCTTATGATTAACAATCTTTTTCAGCCAAGGCCTCAGACCAAAAATCATATAATTTGTTTTTTTGGTATTCAATGTGAGTTGATTTCTTTGAAACCAGCCTTCTAAAGCTCTTAGCTCATGTTGTAATGTTATGGTTATTTGTTCAAGATCCTTTCCCTTCACTGAAACTACAGTGTCATCAGCATACAAATAAACAAACCCATGTTTTATTACATTCGCCAGGTCATTTACATATATTAAAAATAAGGTAGGACCCAGTATAGATCCCTGTGGTACTCCACACTTCACCACTCCTTGACTTGACATCAATCCATTTACCAGAGATTTTTGTTTTCTATCTTCTAAATAATTTCTAAGCCATCGCTGGAGTGATCCTCCGACACCAATTCTGCTCAACTTTTTTAGTAAAATAGAGTGATTTACTGTGTCGAATGCTTTCTTCAGGTCCACAAAAGTAGAAATAGTGTACAAACCATCATTAATGGCTTTATATACCTCATCTGTAAAATATACCACCGTGCCTATCGTTGAGTGTCCCGACCTGAAGCCATTTTGTCTGTCATCTAAAATTTTATTAAGCTCCAAATAATTCATTAATCTATTATTTACTATTTTTTCCAATAACTTACCTATAACCGGAAGTAATGTTACTGGCCTCAGGTTGGATACATTTGCCTTATCTCCTTCTTTTTGCAGCGGTACTATAGTACCAACCTTCCATGCAGATGGAACAATTCCTTTCTCTAGCGACATATTAAATAGATCCGTAATCTTATCTGGTATAGACAGTAAGGCATCTTTTAACACCCTTGAAGAGACATTATCAATACATGATGATTTGTTTGTATCCATTTCTTTGATCAATTTTATGATTTCTTCTTCATTTGTACGAATATCTGTGATAGTGCTATCAGTTGCAATACCCTCATAAAACCAATTATCTTCAAAGTTATGGGCTAACTTGGGACCTATCTCTAAGAAAAAATTATTGACAAAGTCAGATACATCTTCGTCTCTAACCATACAATCATTCTCAAAGTCCTTTAAATGATAGTTAATCCTGTTTCCATCACCTTTGATTAAACCATTTATTTCCCTCCAAAACTTTTTACTATCAGTTTTAAATGCCTCTAAGCGGGCCTTAACATAAGTTGATTTAGCTTTTTTAATATATTTAGTACAATCATTTCTCAATCTTTTAGCAAGAGCCCATTCATCTGTATTTTTTGTTCTAACTGCCTTTTTCATTGCATTGTCTTTGTCTCGTATTAATTCTAATATATAGTCAGTAACCCAAGGGGCTCTATCCTTCTTTACAGAAAATGATTTCATAGGGCACATAACATTCAAATTATTCAATATCACATTTAAAATAAAATTCCATCGATCATTGACACATTCATAGTCATTGTATGGGCCCCAATCTGCATCTCTCATGTATTCCCTGAAGAGTTCAGCATTATATCGTTTATAGCTTCTACCAGTGAAATTTACTTTGTCTTTTGACACATGATGATCCGTGAATACAATGCCTATCATATAGTGATCACTGATACACCATTTCCTTACAATGGCTTTATACGTCTTGGTTGTATTTGTAATAATCCAGTCAATACAAGTATAAGAATCTTCGGTGCATCGGGTATATTCATGTATAATTTGCTTTAGACCAAGAATATTAATACAAATTTTCATTAACTTTGTGGATACCATATCCGGCTTTAAGTAGTCAATATTAGAGTCACCCATTACCACAAGATCCTTGCGCCTAGGATTTGCTTTGTCAATGAGGGAATGAATGGTATCTATAAATATAGCCTTATCTCCATCCGGGGGACGGTATACATTTGCAATAACAATATTTTTCTTATTCTTGCGTATCAGTTCAATCCATTGGATCTCAATAATATTAGAGCTAATATTGAGGTGAGCATACGAGGTGTTGGAATATGAAAAGTCATCTCTTATGTACATTGCTACTCCGCCACACAATTTGTCTCCCCAATTCCTATCATATCGTTCCAAGTTATAGCCTTTTAGACTGACTAATCCACTAGCCATACCTTGTTGAAGCCAACTTTCAGATATACCTATTATAGCATCTTCACTATCATTCATATAAATTCTCAATGATTCAATATTAGCATTTAAGCTGCGTACATTCAGGTGAGATAATGTCAGTTCATTCCCACCCCTTATGTTATTCAGGTTATTTGTCACTGATTAGTTTAGGAATGCCCGCAATTACACAACCCAGACACATATTCAGTGTCACAAATAATTTGAGTAGGTATAGGCAACTCGTGCCACCTACATGGAGCAGTAACTCCATATGGAGGTCGTTATAAGGCTTGGTATAGCCCGTTAGGATATAAACAAATAAACGGCTTTATATATTCATTTATCTAATACATTACAGTAAGTGGCTTCTCATTATATCTCATCAATTCATTACAATAACCTAACAGATATAATGCTACTAATAATAATTATAATAACAGTAATAATGATAATAACCATACTATTGGTACACAATGTCCTTTAGACACTCAATCTCTAAACAGTAGTCAGCAAACACGCGTCCAAATTTAGCTCGTTATAGTGCTATATATACAGCGACTCCAGAGGTCGCGACGCTGTAGTCTATATATAGAAATGGTCTATTCTTCTCACACCCTATCAGCTGATCCGACCGTGTCGTTTTACCTGCCCATTTTAAGGCTGTATATAGGCGTCTCTTAGCTCCATCAGAATTTCTCCCATTTTATTTTCTTTTACAGAGTCCTTGGAGATCAAATTGGCTTGTGCAATAGTGTAATTGCAGCCCCATCCCTTCTCTGTTGTGGCTTCGTATATGTGGCCTTTAATCCCACATAGTTTCTGCTCAAGTATACTGTCTTGGCCAAATTTAAGGTCCACCACCTCTCTCATGATCGTATATTTCTTCTCGATGGAGTCCTTTTTGGTGAACTTGATGCTATGTGATAGACGTTTGGCTTCATAGCCATCCCTGCTGAGTTTTATTAACTGTGCCTGTTCATCGTCATTGTTATATATTGCAACTTTGTACCAGAATAATTGTTCTGCACAATTCCAGGTAACATCATCATAGACAATGGTGCATGGGTACATGTTAGAGAGGAACGCATGATGAGATTGATAGGCAATACCATCCTTTACCTCCACTACCTTAGCAGCTTCAAGATTAATACCTTGAGGTAGCCTCTCAATGTCCCTATGGGTGTAGGTCTTATCGTCTATTTCCATTTTACCACCCTTCAACTTAACTGGAATCCCCTGATTCTTGGCCACGGCAGCAAGACATCTCAGATCTTTTCTCTCCTCCTGTTGCTCCCATGTCAGGTCATCTGATATGAACACTTTTTTCCATTTAACCACATTTTTCATGTTGGCGACATTGGAGAATAGGTTAAACTTGTGGTCAATATTTCTAAACCTGATGAAAATATTTCTGCTTTTTTCACTGCCAGCTTTTTTCCTGCCCACTCTGTATGCACTGTCAATACCTATGAACTCTCCTTCTTTGACAGCACCTATGTCTTTCATGATATCTAGTATTATTTTACGTGGTGGGTCCGGATTGTCCTCAGGGACTCCTTCAATAATTATATTCTTACGTCTTCGAGCCTCATCTAACTGCCTTACCCTGTATTCGCTTTGTGAGAGTCTATATGCAAGCCTTTGGTAGTTTAACTCCAACTTTTTCCTGTCGGCAGCCGCTTTGTTTATGTTTGATTCAGCAGTGTCAAGCCTCTCCCGCATTGACTGCAGCTCGCTGTCATTGTCAACCATATATTTCTCCGTTTTCGTAATATGCTCATTCATACGGGTGGAGTTATCTGCTATAGTGACTTGCAGCTCATTAAACTTTTCTACCATGGCAAGATTGGATTTCTTCATATCCTCCATAGCTTTTATCAGGACATTGTCAACGCCCGTAAGCTCACCTTCACCACCGCTACATTGCTCCATATTGTCACCGGCGCTGTCTCTACTCGAACCTTTTCTAGCTCTCATATTCCTTGTTGGCATTTCAGATGTTCCTCTATATATAGACCACGTCTTCTTAGTACCTTCATGTACCGATATTACTAGTTTCCATATAGTTGTAGCCAGGATACACTTGATTGCAGCCGTTAAATCCGTCTACCTCCACCAAGCTAGCCTTCGCCACACGCCATTTTCTCTTTTCCTGTAGCTATTAATTAGAACTTTCATAGCAAATACCTCACTTTGATAGTGTCCTGAATCAGAAATGCTTTTATGCTCCTTCCCCAAATAGAACACAGGGGGGGGGGTATGTGGCATGTACGGTTCCTGTGTGACCCCATTCCATGAGACTTGAACATATATATGTACTAGCTTGATTGGAGCAACTTTCATTGAACAGATTCATTTAATTTTAGTGGTGGAGAAGAGCATTAATGACGTCACATGGACCAAAGTGGCCCTTACCAGAATTATTTCCCAATGACACGATTAAAGAAATATTATGTTCTAGAAAATGTGTTGAAAATGCTTATAAATTGGAAAAGATAAAGACCCGCTATACTGAAATGAGCTACAAAATCTGAAAGGTATATAAAAAAAATTAATATTGCATATTGGATGCGTCATTTCCTAATCCCGATATAAAAGGGAATAGCAAAATGGTGAATGTTCTAGTTGATTGCTGATCTAATTTAACCCTTTATCAGGTACCAAGCAACCAGAGTACTGCTCACGAGAATATATTCTATTCATTAACTACAGCATTAAGAAGACGTCATGGACTGTGTCAGATGGAGATGTGAGTGAGTGAGTGAGTGAGTGAGTAATAGATGTTTAACGCCATTTTGACAACTAAGGTCATATTCATGGCGAGAACGACATTACACAATTTCACAGGGGAATGTGTCGGTGCCCCCGCATATGTGCACCACACACATCCCGAGGGGATAGAAAAGAGGAGATATAGACCCCTTCAAGTGGGCTAGGGAAGCCCAGATGGATATGTAACACACCACACAAGCCTTTTGGAGGGCAATCACATCATTGGTGCATCATGACGTCCGCTGGACATGAAAGGCATCATGAAGTCCAATGGACATGGTGTACTTCTGTATCAGCTGCCTTTAAAGGGTTAAGGTACAATGTCACTGTTTGAGCATGAGAGTAGCACCCCACCCCAGAGACCCCCCCCAACACACACACACACACACACCCCACACACACACACACATACACACACACACACCACACACCCCCACACACACACACTCACACACACACACACCCCACCACACCACACACCCCCCCCCATACACACCCCACACTGCATACAGTAGCACTTGTTTTATTGGTTTGAGACTTTACTGCACCAATCAGGGATCACGTGACTCAGGGAGGGGGGGGGCATTTCTTAAGGCACTACGACTAAACCCAGCCACTAAGATTTGGATTTAAAAAAAAAAATCAGAATTTTAATGGTGATAATTCTTGGGCGCAGCAGTGACGTCACAGAAACCAGAACCGCCTATATCATTTTAGGCTTATTTCCCACCATACATGTATTCTACAATCCCCCAGAAGGTTTAAATTGAAAAGGAAAGGTACTTAAACCCTTTGCAGAAGAGATTGTATCTTATACATTAGAAATCAGCAAAAAAAACAACAAAAAAAAACGAGTTTTTCTAGTACACTGCCTGTGCAATTTGACCCTTTACGAGGTCCTTAGCAACCAGGGTTTTGACGGCTAGAATTGGTGGCACTTCTCTAGCAATCATATAGAAGACTTATAGAGTTTGGTAAGTTCAGTTGGTGGTCAGTCGGGAGTAGTTTTGAGAAGATCGGAGATAAGAGATAAGATAAGGGTCCAATTGAGGCCTTCTACTCCTGGCCCCTGGTTTACAAATCTCTCTGTTTTTCTTAAAGAGGTAATTTCTATTACTAAATAGGCTGATTTTTTTTCTATATTTCATCAAGTCATTTCCTGAATTGTTTTATATTTTCTGTAAATTTTTCTTATAACTTATCAATGATTTTGTGACTTTGGGTAATAGAAAATGGGAGAGAATTTTCTCAGAGGTTTAGAGCCCCACTGCCTCTGCCCACATCACCCTCCCGGCTGGGGAGGTTTCAGATACGACTGACCTAGGCCTGAAGTTGTTTTTTTTTCTGTTGCAAGCATTAGTGACATTCCACCAGCTTAAATAGTATTGAAAAGGGAATAAGGTAAAGTTCTGACTACAGTATATCCATGTGTAAAAGACGTGGCTTATACACCAAGGTTACACCCTGTGCCTCCTATAGGATTCAGCCGACTCAGGTTGCATGCGCCTTAAAGGAGAGGAGTTTACACTATACAATCATGTCTCTATAAACCGACCACCTCCGTTTGAGGAAAGATTTGGCTGGTTCCTGAATCAACTGGTTCTCTGAATTATGATTACAATAGAATTCAATGGTTATAGTCAAATCTGTTTGGTGATATAGGTGGCTGGTAAGTGAATGAACTGACTTTTTGAAGACCGGTTTATAGAGACATGACTGTATTACAGTACTAAAATGGCCACAATTTGACCCAAGATGCATTCTATATGATTTTGCCTAACTCAGGGTGCGTCCTATATGCAAGGTGCGTCCTATAAGCAAGGATTTACCGTAGGTACGATTAGAAGGGGAGCGGTTGTAGCAAGTTAAGAAATGACCTCCAGAGAGAGTAAGATAGGAGTGGAGGACTAGCTTTTATGGCCGTTCTGTACCTTGGGTCTGCATGAGAAGTTCCATAAAGGAGTCGGGATGTGTTCTACTCACAGGGGATCTGGATGATAAACGACTGATCCTTGGATGATCTCACCTATAGTGTCAAGATGGGGAAGTTATTACTAAGGTGCTTATTGCTCTACACAGCTTTACATGGGACGCTAGCCATTACTTCAAGTAAGTTATTGAAAAAAAAAATTTACCCTAAAACAAAACTGTATATAAATTATATAAGTTGTGCACTATTATTCATACTCCCCCTGGCTGTGAGGTTTATTTCCACATTCTACAGTCAGCAGGAGGTTTTCTGAATTGGGACAGTTCTGGGAGGAGGTTTTGTGAATCAGGTCAGGTCTGGGAGGAGGTTATATGAAATAGGTCAAGCGTAGCAGGAGGTTTTATAAATTAGATCATTTTTGAACGGCAGGTGGAATTCTTGGGAAAATACTGTCCCATATGGCATATGGGATTCGTGCCCACGCATCAGACAGTGCTGGGATCCAGAGTCCCATGTGCTAAGCATTACACCATGAGTCCTCAGCTGATACTGTGGGTGATAGAACATCTACTGAATGGAGATATGTTACAACTATGACTGAGTAATCAATTATCGATAGAGGGTAATTTCACTTTGAAAGTTTGACTGGTCAATGTAGTGTAGTGGTTAAGGCCACAGGTTCAAACCCCTGGGGTGATTTTATTTTAATTCTCAGTTGGCCACTGTCATATTTTGCAACACATTAAAAAATGATGTATTATAATCAATATCTCCTTCATTGCCAAAAGTATAAAAGGGGCTTCAGAGGTGGCTTTTACAAAGACCACATTAGCCTTGTATATGTACACTGTAAAAATGGTGTTTAGATTTTAAACATGTTTAGGTCTAAACGTATTTAAAAGCTAAACATATAGGTCAGTTAGGTGTCTCCTCGACTACACATTTAGGAAATGAACACTTTTATTCTAACTACATAAACCTTTACGCTAAACATGTTTAGATGTTTAGAGTTGAGACAGTTGAATAATAGGTGTTTAGATTTAAACATCAATATGTTTAGATAATTGGATGTTGAATCCACACCAGATAGCAGCACTACCTTTGAATAGACTATCTGCACACAGTTATAATCAATAGTTGTGACAAATGTCCCCGAATCCCATGTTTACCATGGTTTCATTTAATAGAATGTCATGTGAATATAAAGGGCAATAGAAAATTGACTAGATTCACCTCATGCCACCATCATTAGCATAAAATAATCAATAAACTCCATGACTGACACCTATTTCATGTTATTCTGGAATAGATAAGGCAATGTCCTTCCTGCAAAGCTGTTGTACTTTCTCAAGTCTCTCATTCTGATGCAGTGTGTACACGTATATGGTGTGATTCAGTGAAGGATGTTCACCAGCCTGAGAACCATTGGAATCACAAACTCAATATTACTCAATAACACTTTATTTTATTGAAAACCCTATATCTTGGCTTACTAGAAAGGTTCATTCAAGTCACCAACTCCTAACATGTCAGACTTAATTGCCCACGGCATAAAACCATAGTTTTTACCCTCACGTACGTAACGTTTTCCAACAGATAATCATAAAACCTATTAGATATCATCCTATCTACATCATATTTCATGTCCATAATGTTATAACACATGTCTTTAAGTGTAGTAAAAATCAAATCCCTGTATCAAGACCTTTTTTTATTACACCTCATCGCCAAATATGAAGATTAGCGAAAGTTGTGAACATGTAGCTTAGCATTCCTAACTTTAACCTCATACATTTAAAAATGAGTAGACCTTCATGAAAATCAATCTCTATTATCTAGAGTGACCCTACTTACAATTACTGTTACCCTTTTGCAACAATATAGCATGCAGACATTCTGATCCAGATCTGCATGGGTGTTTCTGAATATCAAAAAAACGTTACGTACGTGAGGAATTCAAATGATTTTTCACCTGAGCAATACTTTTAAACATTAACGATCATCTGCATCACTATTTCCTGTAAAGAATATGTTAGATTACCATTCCAAAGGCATATCTACACATTTTAGGCCACTCATTTGGTCATTTCCATTGCTTTGAAAAAAATCTCACATTTTCATAGCACTTCTCACTCTGAGGGCATGTTATGTCCTACGTAAATACAGACCAGGGTACCCCAAATACTCTTCCTTAACAAGGCCCATAAGTCTATTAATCATTGCAAAACAGATAAACAACATATACCATTGCTCTGGACCATCAAGTGCATTCTACTATGACTTGTCGCAAACACTCGAAAACGTTACGTACGTGAGGAATTCAATGGATTCTTTTTAAGTCCACGTGAACAATAATTTAAAACATCTCAGATCTTCTGTATCATAATTACTCATACAGAACAGGTTAACTTACTACTTTAAAGGCATATCTACACACTTTAGGCCCATTATTGGTCATTTCCCTCGCTTTGAAAAAAAAAAACCCACATTTTTACGACACTTCTCTCTCAGAGTGCATTTCAAACCCTACCTGAATGCAGACCAAGGTACCCAAATACTCTTTTTCAACAAGGCACCTAAGTCTTTTGATAAATGCAAAACAGATACTCCAGATATACCATCATTTAGAACCATCAAGTTCATTTTACTATGATTTTTTGTGAAAAATTGAAAACGTTACGTATGTGAGGATTTCGACAGAACTTTCCAAGCCATCCCCACTGTGGCCTTACTATGCAGACTTTGGCCCTGATTTTTGTTTCAAACATTCAGTTTCTATACATCCTAAACTAGAATAGACAATAGATAAAGATTTTCTCATTCAATTAGCCTATAAACATGTAAAAGTGAACCTCACGTACGTAACACTGTCTGGAGTTGAATTTTGGTTTATGAGATCTAGCTCGTATCTGCGGCAAGCCAGTACTTTTATCTAATTTCCATCAAAACCCCCCTAGGAACCCTGCTTATCACAGTTAATAAGAACAGTGAGGGTACTTTGTTATTATGGTAGTTTTAGACCTAAAAAAAGTGTTACGTACGTGAGGATGCTCACAGTTCAATATTATAAGGCATGTGTGAAAGAAAGTTGAGGTAGTGACAAAGCCAAGTGATTTTTGATAGATAGCTATGACCCAACACCAAATGAAAAATAGGTTTATGACAGTCTAGTACTGTCTAGCTTAATAATATATAGATGGGAATGATGTTTAATTGGACAAAAAAGGGCTTTTTTAGTGTATCGCCCAACTTCGAGCTTCCGTAACTTATCAAATTATAGGCCGATATACATAGATTTGCCCTCTGCTTGATTCTCAAGATGTATTTTATCAAATGTGACTAGAATAAGGAAGGATGGAGGTCTACATTTCTCACTGTAACTCCTCAAATCCAAAAAGTCCATAAAATAGGCCCAAACATCGCTCAGTGAATCTGCCCATATAGCTGTGGCTGACATCTTTGGAGACTTTGACAAGTAAATACCTGCTGATGCACCCCCCCAGGTAAATGAGAAAAAAGATATATCTCTGATTTTTAATGCATACATGTCTGCAAACCTTAATTGTGTTTAGGATCTAAACACCATTTTTGCAGTGTATGTTAAAAAGGATTTCCCCATGCAGTCTTGAACCCACATTATGTGATTCAAAGTCAGCCATGCTAACCATTATACTATTGAGATTGCTGGTAATTGGAGCCTTGAACACCATATATTTACCATAGCTTTGTATCACATCCAGTGTAGAAGATTCAAATCCTCTTCTAGGCCTCTACGGATAAATGTCAAAATATGCTTATGCTCTAATAGCCACGTACATCTTATTTTTATGGTATTTTTCCGAGAACAGTAAACCACCACATTCCGTGGGTTACAACCCTACAGTGCTTGGTTATATGGCACCAAACATACATCAATATACATGACTTGGCTTTTTGAACCCTTCAATGCTAACCACATAAAGCACTACCCCTGCCTCAATAAAACCCCTTATACCTTAATCCTTCCCAGCCCGCATGCTGTCCCCAGCGTCATGTTAACTGTACAAAGAAATGTCGTCACTATTTTCACAGAGATTCCATGTACCTTTGTGTACCACCATAGTGCCAGCTGGGCTCTTTGTTAAACTGGTTCAATACTATACAATTAGAGTGTTCAGTTTTACAAAGATCTCTGGTAGGTTTAACTTTTAATTTCTACAGTGTAATCGCCAACACTGCATCTTTAGAACCCATAGGTGGTGTACGAGCCCCTTATGATACATACTGTAAACGTATTAAATTTCGCGCAGTACATATTTTCGCACATCTATGTTGTGTGCGTAGATAAGATGTAAGTGACAATTTCACCCAAAAGCTCACTGCATCACACAACCTGTGCCTGTGCGAAAATATATTTATGCACAAAGGTCTTTCTGTGCCAGCTGTGTGAAAATTTAGCTGTGCGAAAATATCTACGCTTACAGTAATGCATAAATGCATCACTGGTAAGCAGACCCTCCCACCGCAGCCCTATGGACAGAGATCACTTGCCTCAAGCTAGCCAGTGATGATGAAATCACACGTTTGGAGGCAGATGATGAACCACTGATGGCATGCTTCAGGCGAGTGATGACAGCTAGCCTCGTTCTGAGTCCAATTAGGTCATGAGGTCATGAGGTCACACTTTGCAATGGCGCCGGTGTGCAGTTATAGTGGAATCCATAAGATAAGGGCTTAAATGTCAACCAATTAATCATACTCCAAGCTCTGTTAGAGCCGGGGAGGTCTAAGGATACTGTGCCTTCGCCATCCATCAGTGACTGATGGCCGTCAGTCAACTGTCAGCCGGCAGTCAGTTTATTTTGTTTAGATATATAGCCTATCATCAGTGGCCTGAAGCATGCCATCAGTGGTTCTTCCGCTGCCTCCAAGCGTGTGATTAAGGCGGGTTACATAGGGGATACCTGCAGTATGCTTCACAAGCCAAATATACAATTAGTATACCGGATTTTTTCCCCCTGAAATCAGATGATAAAATTGTAGTTATTGTCATCTGAGTCTAGTCATTCAGATGAATACAATGATAGATAGAGATGTCCTTTATAGAAACTTTATAGTAACAGCTGTTGCTGTAATTAAGCCTACATAACTAGCATTGAAACTAGTATTCCAACTGCTATCACATCTTCTATCATATACTGTCAGAGGTTTAGGTAGCAAATCTCCATTGGGGGCCCAGTTGGGGCCCAACCTCCACCACCTTGAAATGCTGGCTAAAGTGCAATAGCGCCTATACACACTTTATATAAAATTTGTATAGAAATATAATTTTTGGTGAACCTTAGATCAGATTTGATGTCCAGACCCCCATTTTCACTACTCCAAATTATGTCAATCTAATTTGAGATGCAAAGTTTAGCTTCTTGTTCAATTCATTATGAATTCTTGGCAAATTGTTTTGGGGGCCCATACATACTCAGGCCCACCTGCTTTATGGGCCCAGGCCCCCCTGCCCCCCCCCCTTTCCTAGGTCCCTGTAATGTAACTCTATGCAGACGTTAAAGGGTGAGTCAGAGAGTTGTAAAACATCTAGACTTTAATTAAATATGGCACACTTAGAGTTGAATGTTTGGACCCAGGACCAATAGTTTAAGTAAACAGTAGTAACAATCCTTCCCTTAGGCCAATAATATCAATATGTGTTTCAAGACCTCAGTTTCATATATCTAGGCCAAAGAGTGGTTTCTGAGAAGAAAAAATAATGTTAAGATAATATTAACCTTTAAAACTAGGCAGATACATTAGTGCATCATGCCCATTGGTCGTTATGATGCACCAATGAAGTGAGTGTGAGGTTTAATCAGTAAGGCCGGCATGATGCTTGAATGCAGCTCAACTGCCAGAAGGGCAATTGGACATCCGTGTATCATAACGGGCAATGGGCCTGATACATTAATGCAATAATTGCCTTTGAGCCAACTAATCCAACCGACATTTTGCAATACTAAAAATGAGTTTGGATTTGTGAAAATTCACCTGACTGGAGGCAGTGGAATATCTGCTTCAGTATTCTATAAAACTGTTCATCTATTCTGATAAGTAACATAACCTGTAATAACCGGATCTTTGGATATTTATGAAGTGAACATACTGAGATAGATGTTGATGGATCAACGGAAGCTCATTTAATGCTTTTAATCACATTGTAGATGCAATAGGATCACATGGGAATGTTTACTTAATATCTGTTTAAATGCTTCCTGAAACATTTCCTTATTTCTTGTTTGTTGAGGACTGGGGTTCCAGACCAATTTCTGTAGGCTGATTCTACACTACCAAAAATTGTCTTAAGCCGAACCCTCGTATAAGGCGCATCCTCGGTTTTAGAGTTTGTATTTTTAGTACTGGAGGCCATTTCTTAACAGACTACGACTGCTGTCTTTTAAATCGTAGTGAGAACCTAATAATTTGGCCTTAACAGTACCATGCACTAGTAGTCCCTAATGTCTGCACCAGTGTGACTGCCCTACTAAACCTTATGTAATTACTGCATAGCTGCTAATCGTAGTGAGCAGTCGCAGGGCAGTTCCTACGATAGCCTGGCTTATTCTTGGCATTTTTAAATCATAGTGGCTGTGTGCAGTCGTAGTACATTGAGAAATGGCCTCCAGGTCTATAGTGACAAATACCCTCCTAGAAACTGCAGCCTTTGTTTTGGCACATTTGATTTGGACTCTGCGACTTTTATGAGAGAATTTTTGGTAACACAAATAACATGTTGGGTCACTAGAGTCTTTTTAGTAAACAGCATAGAATAAAATACCTTGTCAGCTTAGGCTGAAGGTCTTCATATAGAAAAGTTTAAATGGTACTGATATTGATTAAACTTTAATAGTTGAGTTGGGGGCCAGGAAGCTGTTAGTTTGAAGAGTCTGTGCCAGGGCTGACAAGTTGAAGGTGCACTGTAAAAAAATGTCATTGGAATGTCAATGGAATCCTTGTCTAGAAGTTGCAAGAGATTCATTGTAATTTTCGCAGGGATTCCTTGTAGATTTGTGTATCACCATACTGCCGCCTTGGGCTTCTTGTAAAAACTACACTGCTTCAGTGCTTTTTGGTTACAGTGGTTGGTCACAGCGGTTCACTGTTCAGATCTACATGGATCCCTGGTTGATTCAAAAATAATTTTGCAGTGAGAGGGTTTGCACGTCTGTTTTATTTTGCTTTTTTTTTTGCGGACCCTACGTTTTGTCAGTGTAAGATGTCAATATTTGCCTACTTAGTGACCAGTTTGGCCTCATGTTGGTTACAAAGCAGGGTGCTAAGATCCATTTCCACTTTGTGTGGTGCCTTTAAGCTAAGAAAGCACTGTAGGGATTACATGTAAAACCTCTACTCTTGTGTTAGGTAGAAACCTTACTGAAAGTGTAATATTAGCACTTTTAACCCTTTTAGGTCATTGGTCATCATGATGCACCAATGAAAAACTGTGGTACAAGGAATATTTGTAAAAGCATTATCCCAGGGTTGGCATAGAATGGCTGTTGAATTAATGTTGTTGTTTTTTGCTGGTTTCTTTTATAGTGCATGCACAGTGATTGTACATGTATTCATGTGATGTATTGTATTTGTAAAACACACACTTTGTTATATTCTGAGAAAATTGAATATATCTATGAGACATAGGGAGACCATGTCATGTACCATACACTGTAAGAAATAACTGTTGAATCTACCAGAGATCCTTGTAAAACTAAACAGTGGTCCACTGTAATTGAAAAGCATTGGACTTTTTACAAGAAGCCTCAGGTGGCAATATGGTGACACAAATGTACAAGGAACGTCTTTGACAATAAAGTCAGAACTTTGGAATAAGGAATATCCTATCATTCTGATGACTTTCTTTCATAGTGTAATAGTGCGCTATACTTATCAAAAACATTATGCGGTATCTGCTTTGTTATTTTACGGTATGTAACAGATTATTATCCAGGCGGTACGGGGAGCATGTTATCTGGTTATGCAGTATCTAAGTCGCAGCTTATATTGAACAAGTAATCAATGGATAATTCATGACGAGTGTGTGTTAGTGAAGGATAATTACATGAGGCCATAGGCCGAGTGTAATTAGCCTTTGCTAACACACACTCGTCATGAATTATCCATTGACTACTTATTTTATACCACGAAACCAATAAATAATCAATAGAATACCAATAAATTCAAGTTGAAAACAAAAATTATTCCCCTTCCCCGGGACTCGAAGCCAGCCATAGTGTGTGTACACAGGTACATACACCTCCTCGTCGCCCGGCAGCGGACAGTGACAGCGCCCGTCTCGGCTAGGCTTGGCAGCGGCACATTGCGAAAGGCTTGGCTTTGCCTTTGTTTGAATGCATTTGTGTATTATACACCTCGTCGTCCGGCAGCAGACAGCTACAGGGCCCATGGCGAAAAAAATCGCTCCCGGACCGGGACTCGACCCACGGACCTCTAACGGCTGAGCTCAATGCGCTAACCACTAGACCACCGCGTCTCCTCCTTCAGCGGCCGTCTCGGCTTGGCTTTTTTTGAATGCATCCCGTGGTTATGTATACACGATCGGTACACACACCTTGGCGCCCGGCTAGGCTTGCTAGGGGGGTCACAACCCAGAATGCTGGGGATTTTCACACTTTGAACATATAAAAGTTATATGTGAGTGACCTCCCCGGGCTTTGTATCATATCCAGACCTGGTTCTAGCCAGCCACTACCAGTCAGTCCCTGTGGCGCAACGCATAGGGATTTGGGCTAGGGATCTGAGGCTGCAGGTTCGACCCCTACCCTGGCAATGAAAAATTCCGTAGGTTTTTACATGTAACATATGACATGGAAGGACATGAGAGGCAATGGTGGAAATCTCAGCTACCCATAAGTCTTTGAATTTTGAAAATACATTGATTAGAACAAAGGTTATTTCATTTAAATTTTTTCTAGCAGATCCATAAAGCCTTAGCATTCTACCTGCCTGTATATTGGGGACATCTGGATATACAGACATCTGGATATACAGACTGTGATTGGAGATCTAAAACTGCCATCCAGTGCAGTTCACGTGAACCTCTCTCCAGAATCTGGGGAAAAACCAATCGAGCATGGCCTGCCAGTATGCCTACAATACCTGCAGGGCACCAGCATACATAAAGCCAGGGTGGTGCTTATACATAGGGTATTGTGGCAGTGTGGAATATTTATGAAATATCATTTTAGCCTAACATTGTATACTTTGTTATTGTAGGGTATATGATAGATTATTGTCCAGGCGGTGCGGGACCTACATACGGGGAGCATGTTATGTACCATCCCATACAGCATCATTATAATACGACCCAGTCATGGCACGTCCCCGCTGAAGATCTAGACTGCTGGTTCACGCTCCGTGGACAAAACCGACTCTCCACTTCAGCAGTTTACAAACTTAACCTTCAGTTAAAGGGTACTTATTCAATAAAAGGGTGAGTATCATATTTTATTTTTTGTTTGGATTAATAGGGTCAATTAGAATGGCTGATTGAATAATAAGTTTATTGGCCATAAAATCATAACAAAGATATTTGGTGGGAAGTATTGTAGTAACTGAGAGGATCTTTACTATGGATGCCCAGTGTCCAGCATGAATTTTGCTCCATTTAGTTTCAGAAAAATCCTAAACACAAAAACATGATGCGTAATATCTTGGGGGTAAAACTCTACATCAGTCAAATTTGCAAGAGTCAAAGTGTCCGATTTGGGTAAATTAACAAAAGCCTTGAGGTGTTTGACTCTGGAGAATTGAAAGCCACTTTTTTTTAGAATCTTCCTGTATCCACATGTTGACACAAACATGATATTATCTTTTCACTACACATATTTATAAGTGCTTTATATTTTTAGCCTAGATAACCCTACTTCAAGAAATTAACCAACGAATTTTTTCCCTATAATTTTTTTTCAAATGTTGGCAGCTACAATTATGGGAGCACAGGTAAGATGCCGAGTGGTACCAATGTCACTGGCACTGACTGTGAGACAGCTTACATAGAGATCTACAATGCGACAGATGCCGGTGTGGCCGATCCTACGCCTCTTGTTGGTCCCACGTGTGGAGACATCGGCTTTCCCATGTATGAGTCTACGTCACAGAGTATGATCATTCACCTGTTTGTGGCTGCTGTACCCGAGTATCTGCTTACAACTGTAGGTAAGACTTCTGTACCCGAGTATCTGCTTACAACTGTAGGTAAGACTAATGTACCCGAGTATCTGCTTACAACTATAGGTAAGACTTATGTACCCGAGTATCTGCTTACAACTGTAGGTAAGACTAATGTACCCGAGTATCTACTTACAACTGTAGGTAAGACTTATGCACCCGAGTATCTGCTTACAACTATAGGTAAGACTAATGTACCCGAGTAATTACTTACAACTGTAGGTAAGACTTATGCACCTGAGTATCTGCTTACAACTATAGGTAAGACTAATGTACCCGAGTATCTACTTACAACTGTAGGTAAGACTTATGTACCCGAGTATCTGCTTACAACTATAGGTAAGACTAATGTACCCGAGTATCTACTTACAACTGTAGGTAAGACTTATGTACCCGAGTATCTGCTTACAACTATAGGTAAGACTAATGTACCCGAGTATCTACTTACAACTATAGGTAAGACTAATGTACCCGAGTATCTTCTTACAACTATAGGTAAGACTTATGCACCCGAGTATCTGCTTACAACTGCAGGTAAGACTTATGTACCCGAGTATCTACTTACAACTATAGGTAAGACTAATGCACCCGAGTATCTACTTACAACTGTAGGTAAGACTTCTGTACCCGAGTATCTGCTTACAACTGTAGGTAAGACTTATGCACCCGAGTATCTGCTTACAACTATAGGTAAGTCTTATGTACCTGAGTATCTGCTTACAACTGTAGGTAAGACTAATGTACCCGAGTATCTGCTTACAACTATAGGTAAGACTTATGTACCCGAGTATCTGCTTACAACTATAGGTAAGTCTTATGTACCCGAGTATCTGCTTACAACTATAGGTAAGACTTATGTACCCGAGTATCTGCTTACAACTATAGGTAAAACTTATGTACCCGAGTATCTGCTTACAACTATAGGTAAGACTAATGTACCCGAGTATCTACTTACAACTGTAGGTAAGACTTCTGTACCCGAGTACCTGCTTACAACTATAGGTAAGACTAATGTACCCGAGTATCTACTTACAACTCTAGGTAAGACTTCTGTGTCCGAGTATCTACTTACAACTCTAGGTAAGACTTATTTACCCGAGTATCTACTTACAACTGTAGGTAAGACTTCTGTACCCGAGTATCTACTTACAACTGTAGGTAAGACTTCTGTACCCGAGTATCTGCTTACAACTGTAGGTAAGACTAATGTACCTGAGTATCTGCTTACAACTATAGGTAAGACTTATGTACCCGAGTATCTGCTTACAACTATAGGTAAGTCTTATGTACCCGAGTATCTGCTTACAACTATAGGTAAGACTTATGTACCCGAGTATCTGCTTACAACTATAGGTAAGTCTTATGTACCCGAGTATCTGCTTACAACTATAGGTAAGACTAATGTACCCGAGTATCTACTTACAACTGTAGGTAAGACTAATGTACCCAAGTATCTACTTACAACTGTAGGTAAGACTAATGTACCCGAGTATCTGCTTACAACTATAGGTAAGACTAATGTACCCGAGTATCTGCTTACAACTATAGGTAAGACTAATGTACCCGAGTATCTACTTACAACTGTAGGTAAGACTTCTGTACCCGAGTATCTGCTTACAACTCTAGGTAAGACTTATGTACCCGAGTATCTACTTACAACTGTAGGTAAGACTTCTGTACCCGAGTATCTACTTACAACTGTAGGTAAGACTAATGTACCCGAGTATCTACTTACAACTATAGGTAAGACTAATGTACCCGAGTATCTACTTACAACTGTAGGTAAGACTTCTGTACCCGAGTATCTGCTTACAACTGTAGGCAAGACTGATATACCCAAATATCTGCTCACAGTAAGACTAATATACCCGAGTATCTGCTCACAGTAAGTCTAACAAACCTGAATATATGCTCACAGTAAGACCTATATACCCGAGTGTGTGCTCATGGTAAGGCCAATATTCCTGATTAACTGCTCATAACTGTAATCCTATAACAAAGAAACATTTCTTTTGTAATGGTAGAATTACCTGATGCAAACTGTAATATCTTACATCGTAGCACCTCCTACCGTGGCACCAGTTATCACGACGACCGGTGACAGCAATGCTACTGTCGCACCAACAACAACAACCACACAGAAAACACTCACCCCTCTTGAGAGGTGCTTAGCGGTCAACAAATGTCCTCAAGTCAAGTTCTACGCGGACTTCACCTCCTATCTAGCATGTAAGTCCCAACCCCAAATTTCCCCCTGTGGAGTGGGGACCTTCATGTGAGGGCATGGAGGAGCAGAATAACTTCATTGGGAGTCCACGAAGGAGGAATTTTCCTCCTTCCATTCTACCAGTGGGCATACCAGATTCGTAAAAGGCGACAAACTTAGGTTTCTTGTGTCTTGGGGTGAGCATGTGGGCAGCTGGTGTCCACATGCGTGGGCCCGGGCGTACATGCTTGCCTTTTGCCATGGGATTCCCCCTCAGTGAACCACGTCTGAGTGATCAAAGGCCGTGGTTTGTCTGGGCCTGTCTATGGGACCAGGCAAATAAAAGAACACTTGCTATCCTTCGAAAAGAGTAGGGGAATGAAGCCCCGGTAGCGGTTTTCCCCCTCACCCCTCCTCATAGATGCGGTCATTCATCTCATAGATTCGATCATTCATAGATTCGGTCACTGCTGTGTCGGGCAAGCAGCATATAAATACCTGTCTAGCTGTTTGGACAAGCAGCTTTTAAAGACCTGTCCAAAAAGAAAAGAAAGGACTTGTCTGCGAACCAAAGAAATGTCTGCTAACTTTTAAGTACTATTAGTGGACGTAAAATCAACCAAACCAAACCAAACCCAACCCCAATTACTATTGTCATTTGATCTGAAAAACAAATCAAACTTAAATGTATATTTTGATTAAGTTCCACCAACAATAAGCAGCTAAGCAAGAGTACGAACTTAATTCTCCTCACAGTCTACCAGTTTGCTGCTCACCAGTACTTAAGTGTTGCATCATGTTATCTTTTCTGAACTCTTCAGAGGCACTTAAATTTTTCTTTCAAATGGGTGTGCGGCTGAACATGTGACAACCCTAGCTCTTACTTGGCCACTCTTTTGTATGTTTTTCTTTAAAAGCCTCACTTCCTCGGGACTTTTTGAAACAGCAGTATAATTTGGCTCAAAATATCTTACATTTACCTTATTTTTGGGAAGTTACGAAATTTATTCATGATATTTTGATAAAGACTGGGGCAGTATATTAAAGTTTCAAGATTTTCCCATGTAAATCAGAATAATTCTTTCAAAATTGACCTTTGTTGGAGGTAATTTTGCTCAAAAGTTAAACTGTTTTGCTAGAAAACTGGAGCTTTCCAAGACAAATTCTGCTGGCTACATTGTTGATGTATACATTATCCTTACATGTCATTAGATGGTTGCTATGAGGATGGTATCTGGAATGACAATGAGCAGATCTACTGCCTAACGACAAACCGCTGTATCCATATAACGCTGGTGTGTGATGGGCAGAACTCCAACAACTGTGGTGACTGGTCGGACCAGGTAGCTGCTGCGTGTGTGCGTGAGTAATTTATTAAATGTTTACATTTTCTCAACCACTCAGGAGGCTATTTCTTAAGGCACTACGACTGCATACAGGCACTACGACTTCAGAACCAGAAATTTAATGCCAGTGATCGTAGGTAACCCCCTACGACTGCTCAGTACGATCAGCACTTATGTAGCAATCACATAGGAATTTGTAGGGCAGTCGTAGTGCTGCAGGTACTACATGACCATTACTATTGGGCTGTGTTGTCACTAAGTTAAGGCTTCCTACTACGACTTGAAAGTGAGCAGTCATAGTCTGTTAAGAAATGGCCTCCTGAGGCATAGGAAGCAAATCTTCATAGGAGGACCCAGCATGGACCCCACTGTGACCACCTTGAATTGTTGGCTCAAGCATAATAGTAATAGTGCCTATACATACCTATATAAGATTTGTAGAGAAAAGTCATTTTTATGATATTTAGATCTGATTTGAGGCCCAGGCCCCCATTTTCCCTATCCCATTACTATATCAATCTAATTTCAGATGCATAGCTTTAGCTTCTTGTTCAATTCATTATGGATTCTTGGCAATTTTTGGGGGTGCCCAGACATACTCAGCCCCAACCTTCTTTATGATTGGGGGTGCCCAGGCCCCTATGGCCCCTCCCCCTTTTCCTACGTCAATTGATGGGTGACTTGAGTTGGGTGTCAAACGCCCTGAAGGAGGTACAAAAAGTCAGCCTGATTTTCAAGAAAAGGCCTATGTGTTTCACTTGCATTCTTGGTTTCGTTTAGCAACTGCAGTTTGTAGCCCCTTCTAAACAAAAAGAAAGACAACATATCTTGATAAACCCAAGGTCTTGAATAAATTAACAACATGTGGGTGGGATGACACATAAAGGTAGAGTTACAGTTATGCATTATGACGACCATGCAGTTGGTATCTTGCTTCAATGCACTATAAGTCCACAGAGAGTTAAAGTCTTAATATGTGATTTGACAATGGTATTACAGGACCTACCAGACCCCCATCTCCTCCAGAGCCTATGGACATTACCCCAATACTGATTGGTGCAGCCGCCGGGCTGGTCGGGCTCGCTGTTCTCCTCTACTGCTTCTGGCGCCCCGGCTACATCCCATGGAGACTGGCTCGTCTCAGGTAATATATGGTCAAGTCTTACGAAATACGTCACATAGCGAAGAGCCATAGGTGCTGCATATTTCCATTCCCTGTACATTAAATTTAAGGATCAACTACCAGATGTTGGTGCTAAAAGAGGCTTATGAAACAAGGAATCAGAAGGACAATGTAGAATTAGCTCATCTAAAAGATACAATGGGAGAAATGATGTAATGTGCTCTTCCATATTGTTCCATGTGTCGCATGTAATTCAACAAAAGTTGCTATATCTTGACAATCGCTAGTAGCTATCAATTGAAACTTTCATAACCAGTACCTTACTTTGTTATGGTCGTAAATCAGTTATACCTTTTGTATTGGTTTCCAAAATCAAATATATGGGGAAAGAAAATATGTGATATACATGCTAAAGTATGGGGCTGAAATTCTCCACAAAAATGGCAAAAACTGTCGATTCAACTACACCCTCAATTCAATTCATGGTCAATCTTTCGTCTTTTAGATAACTATATTTTTTTTTCTTTTTTCAACATTTTTTCTTTAATTTCAAATCAGGAACACCCACTTCGGCCGCCTGGTCCCTTGCTGCAGACGCTGCTGTCGCTCTGGGCCTTGTGGAAATATCGGTTGCTGTAAGCCTACCGAAGGTAAACTAGAGTATACATTTCTGGAAAGCAATGTATTTAAAACCTCCTGCAGAGGCTGAGCTCTAACTTTGCAGAAATTGCATAGGGAGAATTATGAATTCCAAATTTGGTTGGCTTCTGAGGGAGGCCTTTTCAGGTAACTTACTCGAGGTGTTCGTGGTATGGCCGAGGGATCAATGCTGGTTTGTAAGACCACCCCCTATTGGTCCTCCCCATGTGGGTCAATGTTGACCCCTGAGTCAACTTACTACACTCCCAAGCATAGTTAAGGATTGGTACCTAGCCAGACCTGGCTGGGGTGGAAGGGGGTGGAGGGAACAAGCTAAGGTTGTGTAGTTAGCGTTTGAGGGCACCCCACCCACAATGCACTGCATATGGTTAGAAAACCACTGCCCGAACGCCTCGACAGTTATTGTGGAAGTTTGGATGTTGTACGCCTACCCAAGGTAATGTACAATTACTGTAAAGGCTTTTATAACAATTTATAACCCAGGTGCTGTACATCTATAAAAAAAAATCATATGCTTCACGCTCTAGGAATAGAGTGATAGCAGATGTGATTGGAGAGTGACAGGGTTGTTTTCTTGCCGTGCTTATATTGGGTTTTATACCACTATTCTGGCACTTCCAGTGGTTTTATATGCTATATATACGTGGTATATTCTGCATATACCACCCTTGTGCGTTTTTAGAATTTTTGGTATATCCTTTTTGGGGTCAAGTTGGACTTAGAATATTTTTGGAAATTATGGCAGCTATACAAAGTTATTCTAGCCATTTTCCATTGTGAAAAATCATGCCAACTCGTATGAGAATTGAACCCCGGCCGCAGTGGTGGTAGGCGAAGGCCTTAGCCATAGCGCCACACTGAACGGTGATGGAAATCAATGCGAAAATAAATAAGTTCTAACCTGAGGTCCTAGTGGTAAGTTTGCAGTCAGATTTCGTCTTGATTCCAAGCTTGTCATGTTATAATATTGAAATCCAAAGAAGTTTTCGATCCATAGAAGAGGAATGCGTGCTAATTTTCTACATTTTCTTCAATATAAATAAGAATCCATTGATTTTCCCAACATACGCGAGTCGCGGTCCGGCCATTCCCACCCGCCTCCTTGTCCGGCGAAAGTGTGTCAGTGGCCCGGATGTAGATATAGGTCATCCGCTCGCCGAACGAGGAAGACGCCGAAAATTTCGGACCATTTTGGAAAATCAATGGATTCTCCTTTATTTTGAATATATTGGACATAATACGCATGGAGGGATCATCTAGACTATCTAAGGATGTATATGTTTTAATTTGAAAACTTGTAATGGTTGGATTCCATACGAAAAGTGACTGTAAACACGGCGGTACCTGTCCCGGCAAGGAACAAAAACAATGGCTTCGCGCAGAGCGGTGACCCGGGCCGTATCGCTTGCTTTTACAAAATGTCTTCTCCTGGCTATATTCTTTGGATCTCAGGTAAGAAATTGATACAAAATGGAGGAAATCATGGTATAAACCTATTAGTTCATGGATGTTGGAGCCCACGGGGAGTCTATGCTGGATATACCCTCGCCGCTCCGCGGCTCGGGTATATCCAGCATAGACTCCCCGAGGGCTCCAACATCCATGATCTATTAGCTTAATATGCATGGCAGTACAATAGATGCACAGCTCCTCTAATAGGTCTGCGGTGCAATTATTGGGGAGGCTTTCACACTGTTAGTACTAAGCAGGGTTATTTTACAGCAAAACCTTTGGCAACTTTGGTTCCAATACATTTTTCTGTAAATCTACAGAAGGTGACTTGCTGTAATTCTACAACACAATCCACAGTAATCATACAGTAATAGCCACTGTAACCATGCAGCAAGATCATTCAGATCTACAGAAACATATGTTGTGAATTAACAGCAAAATATGTTGTAAAATTACATAAATATGTCTCGTAAAATAACAGCAATATTTTCTGTAAATGAACAGCAAGTTTTGCTGTAAATGAACAGCAGAATATACTGTAAATTTACAGAAACTTTTGCTGGCAACTGAGGTTCCATCAACTATTTCTGTAAATTTACAAAAACTAGGAGTATAGAATTACAGCAACAGGTGCTGTTAATCTACAGGAACTGTATTGTATAGTATGTTAAGGCACTGCTATATAATACTCTGTCAGTGAGGTGAGTCCATGATACAATCCCCATAATGTTTTTTATGTATGTACTCTGTGCATGCATTGATAATATAAACCATGCATGCCTGATGAAGACAAGAATGTCTCCAATCCCAGTGAAGTGTCATCACTGAGAGCCAGAGAAGTAAACAAACATCTCTCCCAAACCATATCATGGTCAGTCAGATCTTAACACTGGACTAACCTAAAGGCAAATAGACCTATGTTAGCTTCAAGTTCAGAGTCCAGGCACTTGTATATACAATTTAGACACAGGTGTGGTGTCTTTGGTTTATATTACTAGTTGTTCCTAGTTTTTTCACAGATAACCTTATACATCATCTATTGTGCACAATGTTAGATTGAACCCATTGAAGTTATTATTATTACAATTAATTGATAAGCTCTAGGGACATTGTTGGATTGAGGTGGCACTATGGGCATATACATTCTTAACAAATGATGGGTACTGCTGCCCCCAAGCGACAGAACCTACAGGTAAGGCTATTTTGGTAAAGCCTTAGTGGGTCACTCTGGTGGAGAGTGACTGGCTGGCCTAGGGTATACCAGAGTAATTATACAGGACAATTCACTGTACACATGTGTCTACAGGTAGAAGCTTGTCACTAAACAGTGGCAGTCAGTGTATTTGAGAATACTGCTCTTTCCCCTGTTGATTTACATAGAACGATCCTGTCATATAACCCCAACTCTTTACAGTGCATTTAACACCCAATAATGCACAACAGTCCTATCTTCTGATACCCTGTTATGATAGGAATTACATCATGGTTGTCGACATTCTGTAATGATTTGCATTCATATTTATAGCTTAAAGGAGTGCATTTAACCATGGCCAGAAAGAACGATGTTGACACTTGAACGAAACATACCATTGACAGCAAGCAAACCACTTGTCGATTTTAGCCCCTTGATAAATCCACTCTGAAGGGGAGGTGGTATGCATCTATTCCCAAATAAAGACCTCGGGGAACCCTGTCGGTTTTTTATTTGGGAATAGATGCACACCCCCTGCCCTTCCTCATACCGTATTTCTTAAATATCGCTCATGTACCCACAGGTAAATGGTGTAAATTCACGAGCAAGTTCCACACTCAGACTGAGAGTCAGTTTCCTGACATGCCGCCAAACCAGACTGCGTGCACCGCCCCCATTCTCGGAAATGCAGTAGTGCATCATGCCAATTGGTCGTCAATGAAGTGCTGGCGAGACTGCTAGCCAGTACTTCATCGGAGCATCATGCCGACTCTCCAGGAGTTTGTGTATCAATCCCATAGGGTCGGCATGATGCGATAATGCAGCCCTGGTGTGTTACGTGCCAGGGCTGCATTCATGGTCCATGACGACCAATGGATATGATGCAATACTGAATCAGCAGGCCATAGATGGTTAATTATTTGCTCATATTTACCCATAGGTAAATGGCGTAAATTCACGAGCAAGTTCCACACTCAGACCGAGAGTCAGTTTCCTGACATGCCGCCTAACCCGGACCGCGTGCGCCGCCCCCCGCTGTCAGAAAGACTACTCAGCAAGACCTGCTGCTTCAGGAAACAAGGTCAGTTGATTTTAATTCATTGTATGGATTGAATAAATATTGATTCTATTGATTTTTTCCATGAATTTATTTTTGTTGTTGATTTGGCTGCAGTTGTTGATTTAATTTATGTGATGGATCCTGTTTGATTTGGTGTTATGAGATCAATTTGCAATTTGATAGAAGAAGTTGATTCCAGCATAAAACATTCGCTGCCTTTTCAAAATACACCTCAAGATTCATGTTATAGCAAAAACCTGTGAGTCATTAGTCATGATTTTCAAAATGCTACTCTTCAAAATAATCTTCTTCTTCATACAGTTACAGCTTGAAAAAGGTCTTCCCAATTCTGCTTTTCCTGATCAAATTTGTAAGGAAATGCAAATTCAAAAACAAAAATAAAACATAAAACAACATTAACAACAACAAAACTGTTTGCTGAGAATTTCTAAATTTATCCGTTGGAAAATATACAAAATGAAGGTCTAAAGCTTTACTGCTCTCAAAAAGGACTTTTTTAACATGCAAAGTTGATAACAATGTGACAGAGCTATGAGAAGTAATGAGATCTAATCTTTATGAACTTGCTCCTTTTTCCCAGGTGCGAATGACAACCAGAAACAGTTCCTGCACGGTGGACCATGGATGAACTTTGCCAAAGGCGATGGTATGCACGTCAGGGAGACGCGCTAGGACAAATAGACCTTCCAACAACACAACAGAAAAGCTTTAATTGCATATCTTGCCACCATGAAGGCAGTTCTCAAGATGGTACAACTAGACCACTTCAAACTGTAGTGGGGTCCCATTATAGCCCTACAACTAGTTGCCACTAATAATTGCACTGGTATGACTGGAGCGTGTTGCTCCTATGGTAAAAAGAGTTGTCAGTAGGTACCCTCTTTTGAAAAGAAGTCACGCTCTGCTTCACCATTCAACTTGCACTCACCACATTAGTCTGAAAGGTCACCTGCCTTGTTTAAAACAGAGAAAGTTGCACTATCAGGTACCTACTTATGTCACACATTCTATAGTATATTATACTGACTGACTTCTCCCAACTAGGTACCTAATCAAATCCCCCTTTTTTAGCACCGTACTTGAATGACCACTTGCGAGCAACAAAAGGGACAAGTCATAGCTACATGAAAAGAAAGGACTGGAAACAAGGGCATTTTTAGCCAGCTCTTCCTTTTACTATAGGAGCAACACCCTCCTGCCCTACCAACTTCTAGGTTATCACAACATTAAGTATTGATCGTAAAGAGCAGTCGTAGTGCATTACTGACGATCATCCTATTTTTGAGTTTCAAATTGTAGTGGCTGTGTTCAGTTGTACCATCTTGAGAAATGCCCCTCTGACATTGTATGGTGAATCTGTCAATGTTTTAATAATTGCTACATTATTATCTTGGGGCACCAAATTACTTCGCTCAATATCTTGGTTGCCTACACTTTTTCTTTTTTTCTATAAGTAAAATAGCAAATCAAAGTTTTACCAGTAGTGCAAATATCCAACACCAGGTAGCAGCATCATACACCAGTGTGGTATAAATGTCCATATGTGCTAAATATTAGTCTACTATTTGTACAGCCCCATAAAGGCATATCATACGCTCTTGGTTTGGGATCCGAAAACAACATGGCATGGGTTGACTCATACTAATTTATGTAGTAACTTAAGACATGACCTGTATATGTGATCAGTGTAGCTCATATTCATATTGAAAAAATATGATGAGCAATACTCAACTGCTATGACCATGCCTATTTATTTCATGTTAAGATCAAGAGTTCCTATATTAGAGCATAGGCACAGTCAGCGTCTGAAGAGACTAGATCCCATTCTTCACGATCCATTCTCCACTGTGACATCATCAAAATAGCTCCAAACCCATTCTCATAAAGTAATTTTGTAAGGCTGTTTTAACGAGCTAATACGACATAAATACAGAGTTGCACATGGCCTCTGGCATCGTTTGAAACAGCAACTCTGTCTATTTGTATATAAGGTAAATATGAATTAGAGTTTAATGGAAATGAAATTAATGTGAAGGTTTGCAAGATATAATATTCTATAAATGATGTGCTGGTTCCGTACAAAGCAAAGTTATTGATCGTTCTGATTTGAAATGAAGCCGGGCGGATGTTTAACCCTTGTGCATGCACAGTTGACAATAAAAAATAAGAACTTCAGATGGTACAGTTTCGGATTTTTGCGCATGCACAGTAGAATCATAACAATTAGGAACTTCTGGGCTTTGCTGCTCGTGCTTAGATATTATATTATAAAACCAATCACTTTATGAAATGTAATTCATTCCTTAAATGTATAACCATGGATATCATATGAATACTATGATGCTTTAAACACAGTTTTCATTGTTCATTCAAATTATGTACATAGGAATATTTATAATTGTTATATTCAGTGTAATTGCCAAAATGAATTATCATTGGTTTAAAAGTACATGTCAATGAAATAAAGCATTTTATTCAAGAAATCTATATGTATTTGAGTTTTAAGTGTAGGGTGGATTAGCGTTTACAAAGAGATCCAAAACTAGTCAGCGGTGACCACTTTAGGTCCTCAAGTAGACGATACCTAAAACTACAACTTTAGGTAGTCAAAATGACGACTTTAGGTCATCATCCTGACAACCTAAGTCATCAGTATGACAACTCTGTACTGTCAGTATTGTCATCCTGATGACTCAGGTCATCAGGATGACGACCTAAAGTCATCATTTTGACTACCTAAAGCTGTAGTTTTAGGTATCATCAGCTGGAGGACCTAAAGTCGTCACCGCTGACTAGTTTCGGATCTTCCAGGTTTTCAGTGTTCACATACCTTGAAACATCCACCCAGGAAAGTAGTTGTAAAATGGGTTTGCTGTTGATTCAATGCACATCATTTTCTTTTGTGATATTGATTCAGGAGTAAACCTATTTCATGACCAATCTCAAGGTATGTGGAGGTCTTTATTTTAACCTACCTTAGTTTACCAGTGGTGGTTGAAGTCTATTTCCTTTGTCTATAATGTTACAGTTGCTATGAAGCGATACAAATTGAAAGGCATAATTCTAACACAGGGCTTTCCTCATGTTAAATCTTGAGAAGCTCCTTATTTGTTTGATCAGACTAGGATAATTCAGAGATAGATGACAAACGGGTTTTGTTTAGTCAAACATTTTATTCTCAAAACCAGGCAAGGGTAGAAATGACAGGATCTCTTACCAATTATATAGACGAAGGTTTACAAGTATTGGGTATGATTGAGGGTTATCATTGTAGATCCAGGGCTTACTGGTATAAGCAGTTTACATTGTAAAAAAATGTCTTCGAAATAACGATGGATTCCTCATCCCACAGCTGTCAGGGATCCATTGTCATTATCACAGAAATTCCCTGTACATTTGTGTACCAACATACTGCCACCTGGGGCTTCTTGAGAAAACTACACTAGTTTACTGTAATACAATCCCGTTGGTTCACTATTCAGTTCCACAAGGATCCCTGGTAGATTCAACAGTTACCTTAATACAGTGTGCTTCAGTTCTGTCATTTACAAGTATTATTGATTCATATTCCACTGCAAGTATTCTGTTCAACAGGGTCAATGTACTCTGAAATTCTATATATTATGTCTTTCTATCTATACATATTCGACCAGCGAATCAATGCATTTAGCATTTCACTTTACAAAGTAAACCATAAATATCTACGCATTACATTTACAAACATAACTGAGGTGAGGATATAATTAAATATCTGCAAACTAAAAATAAATAAAGTCAATTAAATCTACAAAACCTGATAGATGCGCATGTAATTTGTAGAAAATTCAAACCTTCATCTCAAGCAGTAAAAAGCAGTTCAAACCAAAGAATCTTACACCCATGAAATACCTGTCATGGTAAGTGCACCTGCAAATAGGGGCTTGTCTACCAAAGTTGACCAAGAAGGCATTTCTCTAATTGTTGTGACTGGACACAGCCACTATGCTTTGAAACCCTCAAAGTTAGAGTGGGTGGTTCTATGTAATTCTCTGTTCTGTACAATAAGGACGGCATTTCTCAAGGTGGTAAGACTAGACCCCTTTAAGTCGTAGTGAGATCACTCAGTTAAATGCCATTAGAGCCCTGCATCTAGTGGTCGCTAATAATTGTACTGGTATGACTGCCCTACCAAACCCTAGGTAACTACTGCCTTAAGTGCTGATCGTACAGTGCAGTCGTAGTGTGTTATCTACGATCACTCACTCTGATATTGAGGGTTTCAAGTCATACTGGTTGTGTTTAGTCATACCATCTTGAGTAATACCCTCCAGCACTTAATGCAATATTTACATAGGGTTTAGTAGGGCAGTCGTACCAGTGCAATTATTAGTTACCAGTAGGTGCAGGGCTATAATGACATTAGACTCAGGGATCCTATTATGATTTAAAGGGATCTAGTTGTACCATCTTGAGATATGCCTTTCAGCGAGCCCGTCCACTGCAATCACCAAATCTTCCAGGGACACCTTAGGCAGTTACAAAAGGAACTTTACAAATGCACCCAACTACATTCTGTAGTTCTCCCTTTCCACACGCGGTGTCCTCACTGTTCCATCCATCAAATCTTATCCCCCCCAATTACACTACACTTCCTCAGTTCTCTTCCATCTGCACCTATACCGACCTAGTGGGATACATTATTGATCAATAAGAAAATTCCTTTCATTCAGTACAGACCTTTTAGGGTGCATTACATGACATCTGGCACCCATCATGTTGGCTGTATTCAGTGCTTATCTAGCAAAGTACCAGATCAAGCAATGGGGCCCCCTACTAAGGAACCTGCAACCTGAGTATATACTTTAACAAAACCTTAATTTGATTCAGTGGACCCTACCTATTTCATTATCATTATATGCTACAGAACAAATACAAATCTATGACCAAATTTGACACTAGGAGGTGCTCCAAAAAGTCAGTGTGTGCCCCTACTAAGGCATGCAATTGCACTGTTCACATTTAAATGAGATACACAAGGAGAGTATCACAGGCTTGGTTATGTATATATCCCTTGTTTAGATACTTAATGATCTTTTACCAGGAGTTAAACTATAAAAGCAAATATGAAATCATCACAATGCATTTTGTTCATCTGCGGCAGATTTAGATGAGGGGCGAAGGGCACTACCCCCTCCTTTTTGTTTGTTATTCGCTGTGATTTGGTTGGACAAACACATCAATGGACCACCTGATTGCCGATACATACTTCATGCCTCACTACTATTTAAATAAGGCTTTGCCATGCTCTCATCCTCCCTCAACATGAGGGATTTGGTCCTCTCTGGCTGTAATTTGGTCTCTTCGCTTAGTCCTGCTACCCCTACAGCATCTTGTTCTTCAATCGATGACGTCACCGGTCTTGTCTCCTCTGGTGTCACTTCCTGTGCCAGATCGGGTGTCGATGCAGACCGTGGCGCCCCCTTCCCCGAGTGGTAGTGTTTGGTGACGGGGTATTGATATTCTTCTTCCTCATCCCATGGATTTGTGTGAAGGTCGTTCTCTGAAATGTCATCAGAGGAGATGCATCATTTCACAACTGTTCTTATCAATGTAAATTCTTTACTTTTTCTGTAATTTTCTCTTTCATTTCTCTTCTTGGGGCCTTTGGAGGGGATATCCATCTTTGCTGAACCCTTTTTGAACATAGGCTTAATCGAGACCTTCATGCCCTCGATTAACAGCAAAAGTTCTAAATTGCTTGACAGATTATTTCATAACTCTACGACTGGAGGAGAACACAGATGGTTTCTGAACTTTGCTCTGATGTTCTTTTTCACCAAAATCGAAAATTTGAAGTAAGCTAACACTTTAATTCTCTCATATTCTGGCTAAAGTTTAGAATCCAACCATCTAAAAACCTTTGACAATAATCACATAGCTTAGATGTCTCTTAGTCTTACCTTTGAGGAACTTCTGCCATCTGTAGTAGTCTACAACCTTATATACAATGATGAGAACAACGATGAGGACAAACAACCCGGCCGCACCGATACCAATGTATGCACCCATGGACAAACCACTGGTTGATGCTGCTGTCTCCACTGTGGGGAAGAGATAAGTAAAGCATGTATGGGTTGTCATATTTGAATATTGGTAGATGGCAGGTTGATAGGTACCAACATCTCTGGGAGAAGATAGATTCAATTCAATTTCAATTCAATTCTTTATTTCAGACACAATTGCATTACAAAGGTCCTAAGTATATGACATATATGTGTATGATAAGAAATAGCTAGACTATAGTTATTTAATAGTAAAATGAACATACAGTTTACATAGGTATAGACATACAGTTTACATAGACAAAAGGGTGCTCTCATATGAATTGAACAATCAGCCACCAATAAATTTCATATTCCTTGAACTAATTACGGCACTCTCCAGATACTTGTACCTCAACCTCTGCAACATACTGGACATCTTTTGTTGAAGAAGGTACAAAAAGCTTATTATTCTGCTCTCCTATATAACCGCATCACACAGAAACATTCTGCCTACACAAAATATAGTTCATAGGACTATTTTGACTTTCATCCACAAGAACTGGTTAATCAGACATTTCCTCCAACATCTGCAGGTTTTATTTAATCGCATCTCTCATATTTCTCTCAAAATTGGTCATGGACAGAATCTGTCCCTTTCAATTGCCCGCACAGAGGAAATCACTTGGTAGAGATAGGTGAGTGCCGGAAGTTTATTATCTGCCACTTGGAGATTTGTACGGAGCCCCTAATAGGACATACCAAAAATTATTATTTTTCTAAAAAAATTATTCTTGCGGGTACTGGGGTATTCTTGCGGGTACTGGGGTATTCTTGCGGATACTGGGATATTCTTGCGGGTACTGAACAATTCTTGCGGATACTGAACAATTCTTGCAAGTACTTAACAATTCCTGCGGGTACTGAACAATTCTTGCAGGCACTGAACAATTCTTGTGGGTACAACAACAATTCTTGCGGGTACAAGAAAGATTTTATTGGAGGAAAAAAAGACTTTTTGGTAGGTGAATGCATAATTCTAGCACCCACAAGTATAATTCTAGCACCTACAAGAATTCTTTGTGCACCCACAAGAATTCTTTGTGTACCTGCAAAAATGTTTATGTACCTGCAGGAATCTTCTAGTACCCGCAGGAATCTTCCAGTATCCGCAGGAATCTTCCAGTACCCGCAGTGGGCTTCCCTAGCCCACTTAAAAGGGTCTACTTCTTATCTTTCCTTTCCCCTCAGGATGTGTGTGGTGCACATATGCGTGGGCACTGACACATTCCTCTGTGAAATTGTGTAATGTCGTTCTCGCCATGAATATGACCTTAGCTGTCGAAATGGCGTTAAACATCTATTACTTACTCACTCACTCACTCCAGTACCCACAGGAATATTTTTTTCATGAAAAAAATCTTTTTGGTATTGTTCAGTACCCGCAAGAATTGTTCAGTACCCGCAGAAATTCTTCAGTACCCGCAAGAATTGTTCAGTACCCGCAAGAATTGTCTCTGTACCCGCAGGAATTGTTCAGTACCCGCAAGAATTGCCTCTGTACCCGCAGGAATTGTTCAGTATCCGCAAGATTATTTTTTCTGCTGAAAACAATTATTTTTGGCATGTCCTCTTAGGGGCTCCGTAGATTTGAACTCACGGTGCACCTTATACAATAGGATTAAGATTTAATGTACCATACCTGTACATAGTGAAGTGGCTTCATCTGACCCATCTCCACAATGGTCGAAGCCGTCACACTTCAATGTGGAGTCCATACACAAGTTGTTACTGCACGCAAAGTCTGTCACACTGCATGGAGCTGGGAAAATATATATAATTATTACGAATAAAAGAAGACTTCTACGTTAACTGAAAAAATAAAATACTTAGAAGTGGGATTGGAGGTTAGATAAAAGTATTTTGGAGGACACCTCCAACATTTTACCACTCATGATAAACAAGAATCTGAGGTTCATTTTTGTTTTTGGCCACTTATTATTTCTTGCTTCGCACGTATCTTTCTACGGTATCTCTCTACCCTTGATTTGATTGAATAACTACCGCCCCCCTTCAAGTATTCCCTTATGTTCTGGGGTCTCAAAAGGGAAGTTCACAAAAAAAGCCTATTTGAGAAATGTCCAGCTTAAAGAAAAACCCTACCCTATTTACATGATAGCGTACTTTGATGGCCTTTGGGTCAAATAAACAGATATTATGACATGGTTATTGTAATATGTCTCACTATACAGGCAAGCAGCAGGTTTATCTGATGTATCTGATGACGTCACAATTGACAAAGTGCATCATAATTGTGCATATACAGTACTGTAAAGGTGCAACCATTTGTAGCCTTTTCTCTGACATGATTTACTATATCCCGCAAGAAATGTAAATAGATAACCCACCAAAAGGTGCCTGTGAAGTATCATAACTCTGTACCACTCACTATCTTATATACAACATATTTTGCAATACCTTCCATATATATATATATATATATATATATATATATATATATATATATATATATATATATATATATATATATAAACACACAATGCTGCACCTGATGCATTTTGTCAAACGTGACATCATCAGATGCATAAGATAAACCCCCTGTTCTCTTCTATTGTGATACATATGTCAGTAGTTATGCCAGAATAATGTTTGTTCGATCCAAAGGCCATCAAAATAAGCTATCATGAAAATAGGGTAAGTTTTTTCTTTCAGCCTACTTTGTATCAGAGCGTTTCGAGGATGTTTATAACTGATCGCTGGAAGGCTTGCTTTCAGAAGTCCCTTGGTTTTAGATCTATTTTTTCTTGAATTCATAAAGTGAGTATAAATACTTTGAATGATAAATAGATTAGTTCTGGATCTAAATGCTAACATAAAATTCATAACTCTGCTTACCATTAGAATACACAGTATATGTTAGATCAAACCCCCGCCAGACGGCATTAGCGTCAGTGACAAACTGGAATGTGACGTAACGACCCGATGATGTCATGTTTCCCAGTGTCTTCTGCTCTCCACACAAAGGCTCTGAGTTTAATGTCGTAGCTGTGACGTCATTCCCGTCATAGATATTCAAATAGTCCACACATACCCCTCCTATCTGGAAGTGGAAATTATAAATAATCAAGATCAGACCATGTCTCATGCCAGATAGTCATGGTAATTATCACAATATTTTTTTAATTTTCTTCTTTTTTTCTGATTTATTTTATTAATCCAAACTAAGCGAGTTTTGGCATCTCAATTTCTGAACATAACCTATACTGCTATAGGTGTGGCTGGGAAACCTATAAATGGGGTTTTGCACCAAGTTTTTTTAACATGTCTATTAAGAAATATGGCCCATTTAATAGCCTTGGCGCAGCGTATAGCACCTCCTTACAAATTCAGGGTGTGCTTTAAAGGAAGGTGCGGCATAAACGCAGGTTCTAAGGCATGCATGCGAGGAAGGTGGACTTTTTATTGTTATCCGCTTCATGAAAACCAACTTTTAGACACGCGATTTGCTTCTCTTTTTTTCATTTTAATGCATTATTTTCTTGGCCATGTCTTTTCTAATTAAATGAGAAAGAAACCACCAGGTAAATACAAACCTTTTGTTCAATATCGAACCAGTTAAACTTTATAAGCAGTAGTTTATTTTCTGGGGCGGTGACCTTGAAGACACAGTTCATGTCGTTTTGGTACGTCAGTTCTGTACTGGCCTCCAGACGTCCCCCCACTGACGTACTAATGGCCGCATTGCACGTCGTCGTCAGATGATCTGTTGAAATTCAGAGAGTCAGAGGATTAACTGGGATATTTTGGGTTGTTGAAAATATCTTTGACAAAGAATATGATAATTGTTTGCATTCTATGCATAACGTTTTGAGTCATTGCCTCAAAGGGATCTAAAATTCAGCTCAAAATATCTCCGAGGATCATTCTGTCAACAAGATTTAATTGTTGATAGCACTTAATTGAAGGCTTCTTAGAGAACTCAGCCTGCATACGAGGGTAAAGAAGATTTCCAAAGGGCTTTCCCCTTAAATCGAATTATGTATATGAGCACAACACATTAGGCCTTGAAATGTTTGTACGGAGCCCCTAATAGGACATACCAATATTTTCTTTTCCCCCATAAAAATATTCTTGCGGATACTGAACAATTCTTGTGGGTACTGAACAATTCCTGCGGGTACTGAACAATTCTTGCAGGTACTGAACAATTCTTGCGGGTACTGAACAATTCCTGCGGGTACTGAAAAATTCCTAAAGGTACAGCAACATTGAGCAACATTCTTGTGGGTACAGAAACTATTTAAGCGGATACAGAAACGATTTTTGCAGGTAAAGAACTATTCTTAGGGGTACATACAGAGTCCTGGATAGGACTTGCAAAAATATCTTTTACCCATAGAAATTATTCATACGGATACAGGAACAATTCTTGCGGGTACAAGAACGATTCTGGCTGGCACAAGAAAGATTTTATTGGAGGAAAAAAAGAGACTTTTTGGTAGGTGAACGCATAATTCTAGCACCCACAAGGATAATTCTAGCACCTACAAGTATTCTTTGTGCACCCACAAGAATTCTTTGCGTACCTGCAAAAATGTTCCTATAACTGCAGGAATCTTCCAGTACCTGCAGGAATCTTCCAGTACCCGCAGGAATATTTTTTTCATGAAAAAAAATCTTTTTGGTATTGTTCAGTATCCGCAAGAATTCTTCAGTACCCCAGCAAGAATTCTTCAGTATCCGCAAGAATTCTTCAGTATCCACAAGAATTCTTCAGTACCCGCAAGAACATTTTTTCAGGGGAAAAATTATTTGTGGTATTAGGGGCTCCGTACGTTTGTGTATTTGTACGTCTTACAGATGATATCAAAGTTAGTAATGCAAATGTTATGTCTTGAGGAATAGGGTAGGATTGCTTAATGTATGTTGGAGGAATATCTAATTCAGCATCTACACTCTTCTGAAAATGTAGATTGACACAATTTCAAACCGTATTCTATAGGGCCAAAGATGAGTTTCATGAATATAAAAAAGACAATTTCTCAGTACATGTTACAGGGTTCATTGTAGAAATCGTGAAACTTTATTATCATTATTATTTGCGGCATATCTATACATGCTCTTTGCGAAAAGAATATAATGTAGTATTTGGGAAAGTTTGGAAAAGGCTAAGATAAAAACATTTTTCAACCCCTTTTCAAAGTTATTTTTCGGCTTTTGGATAGTAAACAGTGGTAAACGTTTCAGAGATATTGTAAAAAACGATCGTTAGTTAATTTTTTTAATCCAAAAACATTAAAAAAAATACAAGATATTTTTCTGCCAAGTGGGTAGTTATCACTGTTAGCTTTAGAAGTGAATTTTCACACACATTTAAGAACCCTAAAATTCTGGGAGAAGAATCCAACCAGAAAATAACGTATGATGACATACAAATATGTAATGACCCATAACCAGAAGAGACAAAGATATGGTGATAACCAAAAAGTGGTTTTGTTAGCCGTGACTATTCATGAAACAAGTCATTCAGTGATTGCAACAGAAATCTTAGTTCCATTTTACTTCCTTAATATGTATATTAGTTGATTGTGAACAACAGTGCCAAAGAAAACTCTGAAATAATTCACACAGATTGTTCTTAGATTTAACCAGAACTGTCATATTACCTTCTCTGTCTGAAAACATAAAGGTGAAGACATATTGAATCATATACACTGTATCATGTAGATTAAAAAATGGTGTACCCTAGTGGGCCGGTTAGCCAACCAGGAAGGCAATTCATAAAATCTGACGACCATTAGATGCTTAAAAGATGGATTTTGAAACTGTTGACCATTCCTGAAAGATATTTCAGGAATTCCTAGTACAAAACTTCTCAACCTATCAAGCTCTAAAGAATATTTGCTAAAATAAAGATAAATGGAATCGGTAACATGTGTGTGCAAGAAAAGGAATTCTGCCATTTTTTGGAGTTGCAAGCTGCATCAGCAGCCGGGAGCGTAGCGACCGTAGCAACTCCATAATGTTTTCGGTTTTCTCCCTATGACGTCACCAAGACGTCATTGGTGACGTCATGCTGTCTCTGACTCTCAGTGACGTCACCCACAGTGGCTAGTGATGAAGTGGCAACTCCTATCCGTGGTCCTTGCCACATTTTTCTTGTTTAGGACTTGCCTGGCTGCGCAGTGGCCAGCGAAACGCAACATCACTGGGCGACTCCTATTATGTTTTCGGTTTTCATCATGGTTGCCGCCATTACGTCAGTGAGGTCACGATCGCCGTGTGATACCATCAGTGATGTCACCGGCCAGCCATGACGTCACACGATGGCCGCCAGCGATTTTGCTAAAGATTAAAGATTTTTGGCGCAGGCATTCTAACCACCAAATCCCTCCCTCTGCTATTAGAAAATGACCACTCCTTAAGGCCTATAGTGCCCAAGAAGCATGTGAAGCAGACACTTGAGTGATACAATACAATATCTCCTTGTAGCAGTGAGAAGAGGCCATTAGAACTGGGCAATGTTCCAACACGTCCAGCTTTAATTTGAACCTTTTAGTTCTGTAAGGGCGGCTACTGCAGGAGTACATCATGTCCATTGGTGCACCACTGAACTGCTGGTTGCTTCATGCTGACTCCGTGGGACTGTTACAACTCTGTAGGGTCAGAAGTATGCATTACAGACGCACTATCAGCCCTGCAAAGTGCAAGCTTCAACTTCTTTTATTCTCATGTTGTTAAATGCAGCTGGTGAATTCATTCGCTAATAGCCTTTCTCTGCTCCTGTAGTGCATTATACTCACCATTTGTAATAGCCATTCTCTGCTTCTGTAGTGCATTATACTCACCATTTGGGAGTAAATTAACCCTAGCATGAGGTTCAGCATAGGTACAAACTATTGGTGAGTTACTCGCCAGGGCTACATTCATGCATCATGACGACCAATAGGCATGATACATTCATGCATCATTACGACCAATGGGCATGATACATTCATGCATCATTACGACCAATGGGCATGATGCATTAATGCATCGTTACGACCAATGGGCATGATGCATTAATGCATCATTACGACCAATGGGCATGATGCATTAATGCATCGTGACGACCAATGGGCATGATACATTAATGCATCGTGAAGACCAATATGGGTAATGTATGAAGACCCCTGTAGCTCTTAAAGGGTTACTGAATTCCACCCACAGAGACTAAGATTGCTGAGGCTATAAAACTCGACAGGTGTATGTTAATGTTGGTATTGCTCATATCACTCCTACAGGCCAACAACAGGGGAAATATTGCTCAGGCCAGCTTCAGGTCGTGATTTATTTGAACAGCACACATTGGTAATTTAACACGTTAAGGGCCGCTGATGCAGGAATGCATCATGTCCATTGGTTGTCATGATGCAACAATGAAATGCTGGTGAAACGTCTCGCCAGCGCTTCATTGGTGCATTATGCTGACCCTCCAGGAGTATATGTATCAGCACCATATGGTCGGCATGATGCTCCAATGAAGTGCTGGCGAGCATCAAGACGACCAATAGGAAAGATTCACTCTTCTGTATTAGTGGCTTCTAAAGAATTCGCTACCTTATCATCCAATTTCCCAAATACAATGTTAGAGTACTGCATATATGCAAAACAGGGAGTTAATGGTTTAATACATCGATATGGTACATGACATCTGGAGGCCATTTCTTAACACACTACGACTGCTGCACGTCTCATTGTAGTGACAGGCCTAATAATAAGGCCATTACAGTATCATGCATTAGTGGGTACTAATGCCTGCACCAGTGTGACCAAGCCTATGTAATTACTGCATAGGTGCTAATCGTACAGGGCAGTCGTAGAGCAGTGCCTACGATCACCTGCACTATTCCTGGGAGTCTCAAGTCGTAGTGGTGGTATGTAGTCGTAGTACCCTAAGAAATGGCCTCCTGCAATTTTCGGTCAGTTTTTAAGCATCTGGACCAACTTTCTGACTATTTCATTTTGTAACACTCGAAAATTTGCATTTCTTTACTCTGTATATCTCGAACATAGGAACAGGGCTTGAATAGACTCATCAGTCAGGATAATCTGCTAAGGCAACATTCCTTTCACCTAGAACCCTACAATTAAACACTAAGCCCAAGCTCCCCCTCCCAATACTTCCTGCCATAGTATATCCCCATTGCCCAGGTAGGTTCCCCTAGGGGCAATCTTTGTGTTTAGCCATAACCCCACAGTTCCAAAGTGGCAGGTACGAAACTCTGTGCTCTTCCTTTGTTAACTTTGTTTTTGTTTATGTTAATTTAATCACTGGAGTGTGCTTTCTTGCAGCTCAACGCCGAATGAAGATAAAAGCACAGAGCAAAACATAATGTTGAGTTTCTCAGCTGCCAGTGTTGTGGGGTGGAGTTTTGTTTTTATCCCTTTAAGGGCGGCTGATGTAGGAGTGCATCATGCCCATTGGTCGTCACGATGCACCAATGAAGTGCCCTCGAGCAATCTCACCAGCACTTCATTGGAGCATCAAGCCGACCCCATGTGTGTGTATCGACCCCATAGATTCAGTATGATGCATTAATGTGGCCCTGGCGAGTAACTCGCCAGGGCCACATTAAAGCATCATGATGACTATGGGCAGGATGCATTGATGCCTTAGCTGCCCTGAATGTTCTACATGGGGTGATGGTGTCCTTTTTATAGCCTGAGCTATGTTCCACCATGGTCAGTGTTTGTACAGGGGTAATAGTCCATGCCAATATTAGTGTGACCACTACTTACACACTTACACACCTACCACCACTCTGTTTGAATAGTCACACATCTAAACACCTACTGGGGGGTATTTCCTAATAAGCCATGACTTGTCGTAGCCAGCACAACTCAGATGACCCCCTTGTCATACAGAGCAATTCTACGAAAGGGCTCTGGCCTTCACTCTGATAGATTTATAGTTAACTTCTTATAAAACTTCAGAGTGAACTCCTGTAATATTATTGCAATAAAGCGATGTAGTTTTTAACAACTTTTCTTTTACAGAGTGGCTCTGTGAGTGTGGGGAAAGTACACTGAGATCTACATGTATGAAGATGTGACTGGAGACATTACTTCTTTCACAACTAGGCTGTAATGCCTTCGTACAGGATGCTTCTGACACTATTTAGAAGGCTCATATCGTAGAACTTTGAGAAATGACATACTGTTAATTTTGGCTTACAAGCATAAGGCACCGAAAGCAACTTCATAGCCAAAGTTTATTTTCCTCTTTTGAACCTCAAATTTAATTTAAAAGAGGACGAGCCTCCTCCTTTTGAAAATCCTGAGAATGCTTGCGCCTTCAGTAAAGAGTGTAGAGTATGTGATCGGTTATTTAGTGATCGGTACCATCTAGTGGTACATGATAACACATAGAGATAAGGCCAGGTGGTTATGTCAAGTATGGACAGTCTGTGTTGTGTTTATGGTTTACAAAATGTGTCGGTTATTTCTAGTGTGGACAAAGGGAAAAGTGTATATTTTGGAGACACGATTTCTGCTTAGAAAAGCAGTGAAATCGGCTCATTTCCTAATCTATCTGTCTGTCTTTCTTTCTCTCTCTTTGTCTGTGTCTGTGTCTGTCTGTCCTTGTCTCTGTCGCTCTCTTATTTTATGTCTGTCTGTCTCTCCTTCTGTCTGTCTTCATCTGTCTGTCTCTGTCTGTCTTTTCCTCTCTCTATCTGTCTGTCTTTGTCTCTCTTCCTCTGTCTCTGTCTCTGTCTGCCCCCCTGCCTCTCTATCTATCTCTCTTTCTCCCTGTGTCTGACGGTTTCTTCCTGTCTTTCTTCACCTCCTTGCTCGATTCCCTGTCCATATATTCCTCCGCCCAGCTGAAACAGTTAAATATGGCATACCTATAAATATTTAAATTCATAACACAATAGATCCGAACAGCAAATGAGATCAGGTATATGCAGCCTATACCATGTATATATAATACAAGATGCGTAATGACTAAGTTGTACCTACCGTGGCGTGTTTGTGCACCAACAGATACCACACATACCAGTGATAACAAGACCACTAGAACCACCATATCTGGTATACACCACATTATTAATCAATATAACACTGCTGTATATGGTCTATATTAATGTAATATATCCTCCTTATATGACTCCTGTGTCTTATATATGTAATAGCCTCAAGGCCGCATGTGTCAGGTATTCCCTGTGTTAATCCATTACATCCTACCACCACTACATGTGTGACATGGGACGCCAGTGCACATGCTTTACACTGGTCTCCTGTGGTGGTTCTGAGATACACCCTGTGTTTTGTTGGTGAATTAACACTGGCACCTCCTAAAACTGGTGTGCTCAACAGTGCCAGCTAGGAGTGAGCAAGAAAAGTTTCAGGAGTATATTTCATAACAATTAACGATCACCAAATCGCCCTATGATCAGAGAAAATAGCCTCTTTCTTCGATCACTACCTATCGTGTACAAACCCTGCAAGGTGATTGTACAAATAGGCCTACCCCATGTAGTACTGTACTACTTATCCTATACTTGTACCGGTAGATAGCCTTTTTTTCGTGTTGAGCAAACTACGATCACAATTGTGCAAATCTTACGACTTTGACCGTACAAATTCCTAATCAAAATCGTTAATTATTCTGAAATAGACCCCTTTTTATATTTGTCCTTATATTTCTATCAGTGATGATGGTCATGAATATGGTTGTCTAAATACGAGGGCCGCCTGTATGTAAGAAAGTTCTGTCACTGTGAATTACAAACTAAACTTTTATGTTTCTATACCCTAAGTTACCCGAGCTTTATAGCCCATACACTAGATGACCCAGGGTACCAGCAGAGTCAACCTGGTCTGGCTATGCTCCTACAGGTGATACTGAAACCTCCTATGCTGTAGACCCCCACCTGTATTTTACATATCTATGTTTTCTTTAACATTGTATATGTTTACTTTAACATAAAATATACCCAGGTAGGACTAAAAGTCCAGGTATATATAGTTCTAACACCTAAACCTACAGTTCACCACCTCAAATCACAACAGTCATTAGCTGGGGATTCCCTCAGAGTGTTTAGTTCCCTAAATGGCCACTGGGGGATTGGTCGGATCAAGTGGCGGCCATTTGTTTACATTGGTTGCATAGCAACGTGCAAATATTTGACCCAGTGGTCTTTGCTCTTGTAGTTAGGCCACTACATGTACATGAGAAGACCGGATAAGGGCCCTGGAACATGGATAGGAGTGGGTGAATTGTGATCCGGTTATGTATGGACCCTGGACTCTGTATTGTAATGAGGAGATAAGATTGAATCAATGTTTGTTGAAGTTATTACAATGAACTTTACAAAATAATTGTATTTTTGCTGTTGTTGCAAGGTTAAGATTAGGAGTATGTACTAGATACAAGCAGCAGTATGTTTAGTTAACGTCCTTCAACGATCTTTGTAATTGTTTATTGTCTCCAAGGAAGTGAATTGTAGATATTGAATTAACCAGCCCGAGGAAGAAGAAGTAGAAATGAACAGACAGGGACATTAAAAACATTGCAGCCAATTTAAATATGTTTATTAACTTTGCAACCTATTTACAAAGTGCTACAAAGTGCTTTTTGTCAACTCATTCATCTTGATATACCGTCATATTATGAGAAGTCAGGAATATGTGGGATGAAAGGTCAACAGAAAAGTCATGTGACCAATGTCTGAAATAGAACTCATCGTGATGTGTAGGGTACGTGATAATATAAATCTATTGTGTAAGTCATATCCAAGATGGAATAGAAATCTCGAGGTTGTTTTATGCAAGTATTCCACCGAAGACGATTGAGAAAAATCGGCCCAATTTTAATCGCATTTATTAGAAACAATGGATAAGATTTAAATTTTTTATGGTAGGTTCTCCACAAATCTGGCTGAATTGATTTCTTTTTAGCTCGACCGGAGGTGGGCGAGAATTCATCAGAAAGATGACCGATTTGCTCCCTATTCAAAGGCCTGAATAAATCGGCTCTGATGAAACATCCGCTTTAGTTCAGAGAGTGTCCACTAGGTGGTTAATCAGTTCACCACATTTGGGTGTACATCAATTATTGGCATCTCTTCATGAAGTACATCAGTTTGTACTTTCAACCTCTTCAGTTGTGCGGCATCTATAGTTGTGCGTGATATAAATATTTTTGTTAAAATACAATATTGAAAATTACAGTGTCCACAACTTAATGAGGCTTAAAAATACAACTGAGTATAAAAAAAGATTAGTTATAATTTTTAACACCCTTAAAATATATCCTGTTCCTTGAGATCTCGAGTGGTCATATATTCGATTATATTTTATTTTGTTTTTCTTATCCTTTTCCAACTCATTTTCACCAAGATAAAATCACCGCATATTTGACTCATGAACCCAAAGATTCAACCCTGAAATGTCATAGAAATGCTTTAAAATATATGTTTGGCTTCTTTTTCAGTTTCCAAAGTGTAAGAGTTAGAAAAAACGGACAAGGAAAATGTCATTTTTGTGCATTAATTCGTATTGCTCTGTGCATCATTATATATATATATATATATATATATATATATATATATATATATATATATATATATATATAATGACATAAGACATATTGCTGCCTGTTGAGTTTTGCCAATTTTCTGTCATTTATTTAGCTACACATTTAGCTATTAGTTGTAGTAGTAGCAGGTGCTACACTGGCGCCCCCTGCTGTCATTGTAGCCAACCCCAGTTTTGTCTCATCCACGAAGTAAATAGCATACATTTTGGGGAAATACAGACAGAGCAAAGTCACCGAAGGCACTATGAACAAACAGCACGCCAACAGCACGACCTGCTGCATGCTGTAAAACGCCGTAAAATATGCCGGCAGGAAAACCATCAATAAAAATGTTGTGGTCGACACAGATACAAATATGTACCATGACTCATTGAAGTTCTCGGGGAGTTTCCTGGTTAGGAATCCGTAGATGGCGCAGAGGAAGATGAGGAAGAGGTTGAAGGCGAGTGGAGGTAGGAAACCAGTGAGTTCCTGATGACAGTAGAGCTCAACATACTTCTGGGTGGCCACGGGCATGCGCAGATGGGCTGTAGGAGGTGCGATGGTCCCAGTGGTCACTGCGATCACGACCTAGGGTGGGGAAAGTGGAGAAACTTATGAAAATCAATAAATGTTCTTTGAAAACACTGTAGAAAATTACTATTGAATCTACTAGGAACCTCGTAAAACAGTGTAGAAATGTGGACAACTGTTTAGCATTGAACCAATGTAGATTTAGAAGCCCCAGGTGGCAGTACGGTGGTACACAGATGTACAAGAAACCTCTGTGAAAAGAACAACAGATCTCTGGCAACTATGGGACGAGGATTGCACTGTTATTTTAACGATTGCACGTACTGTTATTTTGACGATTGCACTGTTATTTTGACAGTTGCACTGTTATTTCGATGATTGCACTGTTATTTTAACGATTGCACATACTGTTATTTCGACGATTGCACTGTTATTTTGACAGTTGCACTGTTATTTCGATGATTGCACTGTTATTTTAACGATTGCACGTACTGTTATTTCGACGATTGCACTGTTATTTTGACAGTTGCACTGTTATTTCGACGATTGCACTGTTATTTTGACAGTTGCACTGTTATTTCGATGATTGCACTGTTATTTCGACGACTTGTTTTTATAATGCCTTTAGCGTTGGCAACCAAGGATAATGTAATGAAAAAGGTTTATTCAAGAAGTAAATATTTTGAAAATAAGGGAGTTTTAAGATGTCAAGCAGGATGTCTTGGGTGTTATATGGACACATTTTACAATCAAGGGTTGTTGGGAGCAACTGGGGGAGGGGGATTGATACGTCATTCTGGGGTTATATTTTACACCCCCCCCCCAAGTGAATTTTCTAAAATCGGTAGATTGTATAAGTGTTTTAATTCAGAGGTGTCGAATTGTATTCTGCCACACCTCACAATGCTACATATATACCTGACAAGCATGTAACTTTAGTCATATCTGTTAGGGAAATACATAAGTAATAGATAATTACAATTTCCCTACAAGTACTGACAGTTCTTGTAAAGAGGGGTCTACAAGTTCCAAAACTTCAAGCCTAGAAGTTATATACTGCTAGACGGGGATAACCCCCCCCCTACGTGACCTCTGACATTACATGTTGCAGTTGCCATTCACGTCCATATCTTAAACTCCCTATTGCCTATGCTTTACAAACGTTTCTGCGAGAAAGAAAAGCAAAGAAAGGGAATTGATCTTTTTCTCAGTCCCACCCCCTTTAGCTTTGCAAAAACCTACATATAGGTTACCTCCTTTTCGAAAGGGAAAGGTGTATTTCATGTACGATCATTGACTTGGCTTTATTTAACAAGCTCACAAACCACCAACAGTCTAGGTTGGTATGTGTAATACTGTACCGCCATCTGGGGGATACAAACTACACTACTGTAGTGGTCAGTGAAAACGTCTCGGGAGACACCGGGATTCGAACCCGGGTCTCTCGCTTGCAAGTCGAGTGCTCTACCGCTGAGCTACATCCCCTGGCCTGACATACCCTGTCACCAACACGGCCCCACTGACATTTCCACCTTCTAACTACCCTGGATCGGTATGGTATACATAGGGGGAGTGACACAACCAAGTGAACAGTCCCTCTGAAGGCTCTGCGCACCCGGCGGGGGAACGAACCCCTACACTCCTCCCAACCAGCTTCAACCGTATCCCGCCAGAACCGGTCCTCCAGTCCAGTCTGAACAGTACCAGTACTGAGTCACACACAGCCCATTTGTTTCCAAGTCCCTCAGCACTAGCAAGTTGAAGCGCTTGTCTATACCATACCGGCCCAGGTACCGAGCTCTCTAAAGTTCCCCCATGCGAGGCAGGACCACTCGGTGTCTACACCACTGTAGTGGTCAGTGAAAACGTCTCTGGAGACACCAGGATTCGAACCCGGGTCTCTCGCTTGCAAGTCGAGTGCTCTACCGCTGAGCTACATCCCCTGGCCTGACATACCCTGTCACCAACACGGCCCCACTGACATTTCCACCTTCCAACTACCCTGGATCAGTATGGTATACATAGGGGGAGTGACACAACCAAGTGAACAGTCCCTCTGAAGGCTCTGCGCACCCGACGGGGGATCGAACCCCTACACTACGATATAGTCACTACCATACAGCTTCATACTTATTGATGCTACCTCAGGGTCAGGTTACAAAAGGTCTAACGTTTTGCACCTGATAAACTGTGGTCAACACTACTCCACTATAGAACTGTGGTTTAAGAAATGGAGTGCTGACTTGTGAATGTGTGTATTCATGTCAATTCCCTGGGCAAGCTGCACACATATGCTTCTGTGTTATTCTCTCCATTCGTTTCACTGTCTCTATACACTCGCTCTCACTTTTCCCTTTGTCTCTCTGCTCTCCTCACGTCTCTCTCTCACGTCGCTCTCTCTCTCTCTCTCTCTCTCTCTCTCTCTCTCTCACACACAAGAACACTTGAAAGATTGTGTGACAAAAGTAGTGCGGCATACATTATTTTTAAGTAAGGCAGGTGTCTTTTCAGACTTATATTGTGAGTGGAAGTTGAATTGTGATGTAGCAATTAACGTCTTTGGAAAAGGGGGCACCTACTCCCAGCTCTATTTAGCATATAAGAAACACTCTCCCCCCCAGCTCCTCTCTCTCTCTCTCTCTCTCTCTCTCTCTCTCTCTCTCTCTCTCTCTCTCTTCTACCATGCCCGCTTTTATTCACTCACTAATCAAGTCTCGGTCTCTGAATGTATTTGACACCTGTCACAGCCCCCCCCCCTATCCATTTCACCACTCTCTCTTCTATTGCTTGGATCCACCCTTGTATATGTACTGGTAGATATTAGATTAGAAGTTAACTTGTGTGGTTTACAATGTCAGAGGGTTATCTGGAGGGCATTTCTCAACATGGTACGACTGATTTGAAACTCTTAAGATTTGAATGGGTGATCGTAGGAAATGCCTTGCGACTGATCTGTGCAACTGTTATTTAAAGCTTCTACAAGATCTCAAATATATGGATCTTCCACTTTCTGCATAGCTATCATCACAGTCCTTGTTACAGCATTCTTGTGAAATCTCAATCAATTTTGTCAGTTCTAACTATCCTGAATTTAAGCATATATCTGTGTGGAAATAAAATGTTTCCAGCATTTTATTGCACCAGCACAGTGGTGCCATCTGAAGCCATACAGCAAAGTTGTATTCCCTACTGGTATGGTGACTTTGATTTGGATATGTGGCAGGGGAGCAGGCCACTCAGTGCTGCCAACTGGAGGCTGTGACCATTCCTAATTAACCAAGTGGTTTCCCTCTCAACCAAAGGGCCAAACTGATATCCTGTATTGTACATATAATGGACCAGCTTTTACCAGAATAAGTTGCACCCTATTAGATAGGGAGGGGTATACAATTGTATGAAATACATACAGGAAAAGGCCATACCAGATTTTATGCCAGCTTTATAACAGGGATTATATTATAGAGTTTGGTAGGGCAGTCATTTGGTAGAGCAGTCATTGGTGACCACTAGATGTAGGGCTGAAATGGCATTAGAGTGAGTGATCCCACTACGATTTAATGGGGTCTAGTCGTATCATCTTGAGAAATGCCTTCCTTATGACACTGTGCCACTTTTATCTTACAGTACAGTTTATGAGTGTCAGTGTCTGGTGTCCTCAAATAGAATGGAAACACACAGTTCTTCTGATACAGGTTCCTTTAGAATAAGTAGAGGGGGAGAGGAAAGAAAAAGAGAGAAAAAAGATAAAAAAGGGAACCATGAGCCGTTATATTCTATCCCTGTAAGGCATAGAATTTTATTTTATGTGAATAACTTCTTCCCATAGAGATGGCATTGCAGGGCCGATACTATACCTACTAACCATACTAACCTGTATTAGGAGCAGAAACACACAGATAGTTAGCTGTGACCGGGAGTCCACCAGAACTGGCTTCTTTGTCCCTTTCCGTCCCGCAGAGAATATACGGTAAATGCGGTTAGTCTTCACCAGCAGCGGGGCGTAGATGAACGTCACTGTCAGACCGAACCCAAATCTGCAAAAAATAATCATGAAATATTCAACTTTTATGTTTCTTGAATACTCATGGTAGTCTACTGGTTTATGACACACATGAGATTGCGCTTTTTAAATGTATATGTGTTCATACCATATGTTAGGTTGCTAGGGAAGCATCTCTGTTTGCAACATATAATTATGACACAAAATTATTGAGGTTGAACGTATTGTTTTATGACACACATGACATTGTCATGGTACCATTCTGTTTTATGATGCACATGCGGTTGTCATAGTAACATACTGTTTTATGATGCACATGAGGTTGTCATGGTAACATGCAGTTTTATGACACACAAGGGGTTGTTATGGAAACATACAGTTTATGACACACAAGAAGTTGACATGATAACATACTCTTTCATGACACACATGGGGTTGTCACAGTAACATGCTGTTTCATGACACACAAGGGGTTGTCATGGTAACATACCTGTTGATGAGACACATGAGGTTGTCACGGTAACATACTGTTTTAGACACACAAGGGGTTGTCATGGTAACATACCTATTGATGAGACACATGAGGTTGTCACGGTAACATACTGTTTTATGACACACAAGGGGTTGTCATGGTAACATACTGTTTTATGACACACAAGGGGTTGTCATGGTAACATACCTGTTGATGGCACACATGAGGTTGTCACGGTAACATACTGTTTTATGACACACAAGGGGTTGTCATGGTAACATACCTGTTGATGGCACACATGAGGTTGTCACGGTAACATACTGTTTTATGACACACAAGGGGTTGTCATGGTATCATACCTGTTGATGGCACACATGAAGTTGTCGGGCTTGGCGACATAGAAGACAATGGTGACATAGGCCAGTAGTATGCCGACCAGGATGAAGGTGCTCAGCTCACGACTAGACGCCTACAGAAAGAAACACAATTTGAGAACTTTGATGTGTTCAGTTTGAAATTAGTGAAATAGTTCCGATTTGGTGGGCTGAGCCCTGTAAGTTTTGACAAACTTCTAAAGGATCATTGATATACAATTGTCACCTTGATGAATATGGTTGCTAGAGTCTATTCATGTTCACAGATTAACAATCAAGTCACTTTGAAAGCCCCACATTTTAGTGTAAAGCTTAATGACCGACGGCCGTGGAATACCCATTTAATTCTTACCTTAATAAGCCTATTATTCCTCTGTATGACATACACCAGGGACGTCATCAGTGACAATGACACACCCAGACATGCCATTAGCAGCAGTCCCAGGGACACAGAATCAGCCCAAAGTAGGTAGGTGGGGGCTATGGGCAGGCACAGGGTCAGGGTATCCTCATCAGGCCAGAACAACTCAGGGCAGGAGGCACAGCTGGTGAAGTTATCTATGAGGATCTCATTAGATCTACAGGTCTTGCAGTCCCAGCAACATAGTAGGTCCTGTAAGGGTAGAAATATAGAAATAAGGGTATAATATAGTAATATTACATATAGCAATATAAGATCTACAGGTCTTACAGTCCAAACAACCAGCAATATGGCAGGTCCTGTAATGGTAGAAATATAGAAATAATGGTGTAATATAGTAATAATTATTAGATATAGCAGTATTTGATCTACAGGTCTTACAGTCGCAGCAATATGGTAGGTTCTGTGATGGTATAAATCCATATAAATATAAGGATAAAATATAGCAATATCAGTCATTGCAATATTGATTGATTGATTGATTGATTTACATTTATTGCACGGAATTGCCATTACAATGGCGTTCTTCCGCATACATTGGCCGAGTTAGGCGGAAGATAGGTTTGAATTAAGACCTGGCCAGGGTATATGTGTCGATATGGAGTTTAGAAAAGTAATTAGAGTATAGAGGTATGTAATGGGCAGTCATGATGATAACCATGCACTTTATATGGGAGCAGTCATGTTGAGTGCTACTGACTAGATTACTCTAAAGGCTCTCTGAAGTAGTATATATAGGCATGCAGTTCTTGATTCACTAATACTAGTTATATAACAATGATGATAATTAATTAATTAGCCGGCATTCAGTCTTTTAAAGGTAGTTATGTTATCAGCATGCTGAAAGTGTTCTGGCAGTGAGTCCCATAGTTTTACACCCCTATAGAAGGGGCCACGCTGGTAGAAGCTGGTATTGGCACGTCGTGTGTGGAATCTGATTTTTCTATCACCCCTTGTTCTTATGTCACGTATCAACAGACGGTCATTTTTCTTGGGACCTCTTCCACATAATGGTTAGCAGCTGTATTCGTCTTCGCTCTTCTAGCATTTTTATGCCCGTCGCTGCATGCATATCTTGGATGCTATTTCCTTGTATACGTAGTTTGCAGCAGAGTCGTATGCCATGGTTTTGGAGTCTCTGCAGTTTTGCTAATTCCGTGGGCATAGCGCTACCTGAATAGAAACTACAGTAATCCACCATAGGCAGAATGGCTGTTTTGTAGACAGTCAGGCTGTCTTCCTCACTCAGGAATTTTCGTAGTTTACCTAGTTTGTATAGTTTATTTCCGAAACTTTTCTTTATTTTTGTCATGTGGGCCTGTATTGTCATTGCACTGTCCAATTCAAACCCTAAGTAACAGTATTGTAATGTAGTCTGTAGAACTTCGATACCCATTTTGATTAGGGGCGGTGGTTGTCTGTCAAGCCTGTGTTTTCTACCAAAAGTCATCATCATGGTTTTTTCCTTATTGACCGTCATATGATTTAATTGGCACCAGTTATAAAGGGCAGTAATGTCCAATTGCATTTTTCTCACCAGTTCATCATAGTCATACCCGCTGATGTACATCACAAGGTCATCAGCATAAAGTACTGGCTTAGTGTAGGTCAGGGTGTCACAGAGGTCATTTATAAAGAGTACGAATAATAATGGACCGAGGATTGACCCCTGTGGCACTCCGAATTTCACTTCAGCTTGATTTGATCTTGTTCCATTAGCAAAAGTACAGTGTTGGCGTCGGTCGAGGTAGCTCCTGATCCAGATTTTAATCTTTTTATGGATTCGGAGGTTGTTTACCTTTGCTTTTAGTAAGGAGTGATCTATGCTGTCGAATGCTTTTGAGTAGTCGACAAAACATGCTAAGGTAGTTTTACCCTCGTCTCGTGCTACATACAGGTCCTGTACAACTTCCATGACCGCGTCTGAAGTACCTCTCCCTTTCCGGAAGCCAAACTGGTGTTTATACAGGAGGTTGTTTGTTTCTAGGTGATTATAAATCATTTTATGTATAATCTTCTCCAGAAGCTTTCCCGGCAGGGGCAGCAAGGTAATGGGCCTCCAGTTTTTTATGTTTGTCAAGTCCCCTTTCTTTGGAATTGGGATTAGTAAGCCTGAAGACCATGCATTGGGGAAGATACCTTGTTCTACTGAGTTTTGGAACATCATTACTAGGTGGTCAGTTAGAAGTAGGAATGCATGTTTCAGCACTCTACTGGATCCCTGATGACTTGTCTACTGTGATTTTTTGCACTAGTTTCAGGACCTCCTCTCGGTTTATAAGCGTGCCTATGTTAAGGTCGCCTATGTCTTCAAGGTTGTCATAATCCAGAACATCTTCATTCAGGATATCATCTGGTACGGGCCTGTTATGTGCGATGAGTTCATATTACTTGCTACCAATAGTGGCAAAGTAATTATTCACGTAATCTGCAGTCTCTGTGAGAGGCACCACCACTCCATTGTGACTCAGGGAAATGTTTGTGTGCTTGCTTTTAGGGTCAATTATATTGTTCAACTCCTTCCAAAAACGTTTTAGATCATTGCGACATTCATCAAGTATCTTCATTGTGCCTGTTGCTCTAGCATGTCTTGCTGCCGACGACTTTTATGTGTCAATTTGCGAGCTGCTCGTAGGTCTGCTAAGTCATTAGTGATGCTGTGGTTGTATAGCAGGCTGTGTCTGTCATTGATGGATTCAATGATTTCTTGGGTGCAATATGAGTCTTCTTTCTTAGATATAGCAATATTATATCTACAGGTTTTACAGTCCTGGTAGGGTATGATAAAGCAATAGGGTAAAGTGACCATGAGTCGTCCACCTGGGCCTCTTTACAACCTACTAGTTATTCTAGGATCTTTGTAATAGTGGGAAAACTTGCAGTGGTCAACTAAAAATGGATAAATATTACCCAGATGTCTTACTCTTTCCATCCAGCGATGTCACAACTTTCATACCCATAGTCATGGAGCTCTTTTAGCACCCATTATTCAATAGATGTGAATTTTCTTTCATCAGTACCATGAGTCGGCCACTGCGGTACCTTGAGTCAGCCACATCATAAAATGACTCAATAATTCATAGTAAAGAGTGTACTTATGAAGCAATACAAGGAAAATGTTTATTCCCGGCTGAGTAATCTTGGTCAGAGAGTTTCTGTAATGATTTTACTAATTACAATGCTAATTATCACTGTTCCTTGGGTAAACATAAATTATAGCAAACTTGTCCCCATGTACCAGCTGTCAGTTATTTCAAAGTGGCTGTCATTCTATCAGAAGACCTCTCTACCTAATTGGTAGAATATAGTAGATTTTGTTGAAAAATAATGGATAATGTTAGATTCACTTTCCCAAAGATGGAAAGATAGCAGGTGCTACAGCTCAACATATTCTATCAGTGTAAATAGCTTAGAACGCAATGAAATGGTCTCTACTAAGTTAATTTTGGACCAAAAAGCAATAGTGGCCGACTCAAGGTACATGTTTAGTGGCTGACTCAAGGTGCTTGTATTGCTCGAAGACACCTTGGGTCAGTCTTATCATCCCAGCAAATTGTCGTGATCTGTCGCCATGATTGGTCATCAATGGTGACTCCTTTTTGAGTGATAACTCATTCCGTCATCTTTTGCCACTGTGTGTTAGACTCATGTGGCATAGCAATTGCTATTCCTGGTGATCTTGTGCTATAACGACGTCGTGTTCCATCTAGCGACATGTGTGAGCCACTTCACACAGGTTGACAAGGACTCACGACAATTTGCTGGGATGCCATGAGTCAACTTCTACACAGCAGATTGTTGACTTTTGCACTGAACACTGTAAAGGAATAATTTCAATTTACAGTCCTGCCAGGTATAACATAGCAATATTAGATCTACAGTTTTACAGTCTTATTAGGGTAAAGATATAACAGTATTAGAATCAAAGGTTTTTTTCACCTCAAGAACATACTCATTAAATCACTATGGAAAACCCTGTATGATATATTCCAAAAGTCTGGCCATGTCACAATGGTGTTTATTAGAAAGGTTTTCTTGTAGGAAGCAAAGTACGCTTACTCACCTTACGGGAGTAGTATTCCTTTGCATCACACGGATAGCTACATAGTGACTCTGGTATGGCGGCAGTCTCCGGGGGTCTGCGGGTGGGTTTCTTGGTGTAAATCGCCCAGTTAATAATCGCCTCGTCCACAATTATAGCATTTGTCTCCTGCAGCCACACAGCCACTTCAACAAACACCTACAATGTAATGGAGCAAAGGTCATTTTAAGTGGATGGGAAATTTGAAAACTCTGTAGATAGTTATCTTAAGAAAGGAAAAGTTACATATAAGATGGAATCAATGAATTCCAGCTTAGAGCCTGGTCAATATGAGGAACTTAGCCTTGGTTTCCCATGGACATGGATCTCGATTTCCAAATAAAGCCCAGGTTTCAATTGAAGTATAATCTTAGTCTTAAAAGATGATAGCCCACTTTGAAAGAACTTCTAGTATGAGTCAAGAATGAACCCCTGCCATTATCAATCATATTATCTCAATTACCTTGAATATTTTCAATGTTAACACTACATTCAATACTACCTACCTTTGGGGCACTAGCCATGTACTGTCGAATAGAATAGGAACCAATCATGTCCCCCTGAGGGTCGAACTTGATATTAGTGCTGTATCCGTCAAACGACACCTGTCGGAGGTAAGGTAGAAGCGCCTTACCAGTGACACACTCCCGCAATAAGGCCTTATTGATGAAAGCTGTGGGACAATTGTCTTTGATCAGTGCCTGGATTCCCAGGGCAAACACAATGGGGGCATCCATATCAGTTGACACCTTCTCCCCAACTTCTTGATCCAAGAAGGGGTTGTCTTCATAATCTTGACAAGACTTTTGTCTGATGCTAGTATTGGCGTTCCAGCTGCAGTCGTATAGTGCTTCCCATAGGTCAGCCATCCATGGGTTGTTTGGATTGTTCTTTGGGGTTAGGCTGAGATAGTGCTTCTCAAAATCAGGAACCCTTCGACCAGTGAAGTGAATGACCATAGCACCATCAGCAGGTGGACCGTAGTCTGTGTCACTCATGGTATCACCACCGATAATTATGAAATACCCCCGAAGCCCGAGCATGTCGATTGTCTGAATCACCATATCTAAATGAAAAGGTTCCAGGAATAGAATCAGTGCTCTCGCTTTCCCATTATCAACAAGCCTCTGAAACACTTCCCCCATGCCCTCTAAGGTGAGCTCAGATGGGACCATTTCAGCAATACCAAAGCAGATACCCTTATCTTGTGCACCTTTTAGTGTAAGCTTTCCCGCATTCTCTCCATAACTTCCCTCTGAATAAAGCAGGAAGGCATAGGTCCAGTCGAAATACGTCAGGAGATCCAACATGGCGGCTGCTTGGAATCGGTCAGGTGGGACAAGGCGCAGGTAGTACTCAAAGCGGGACTTATCACTGAGTTCATCACTGGTTGAGAAGTCTGCAACCACCGGGATGTGGAAGATTGACATCAGGCTGGAGAGAAGAACTGCTTCACGACTAGATGCTGGGCCCGCTACTCCAACTACATCATACCTGAAAGTAATGAGAGTGATTATATAGAAAAGTGTAATGGGATTAACCATAATTTATTGTGCCATCATATAAATAAATTGAAATTAGTATTTTATTTAGATTCTTTAGTGTTAGATCAAAAACATAAATTCAATCTTTGACAAGTAAAAAACAAACGGTCATTTGATTATAGACCGAGTTTATCTTCATTTTCACTTCAAGCCTAAATATGGGATAGGAGCTAACCTTATTTGCACTTTCTGTGGGTTTTTTTCATCAATTCTCCCAGGGGGATCCTGCAATTCAGCTGTCTTAAATTTTCCTATTTTCCCTTGGGCTAACATAGGAACCTCTGTATAAAACAACTATTATAGAGCTTCTCTTGTTCATATATGCAGCTAAATTATTAACCAAATATCTCTTGCCTACAAACATGCCAATTATGACAATGGTTATATCTGAAAGATGTAGCTGCTAACCTAATGTTTAACTAAAATCAACTTACCTTTGTGGTTCTGCCATACATGATCTATCATCAAATGCCCCTATACCTCCATCACCCCCTCCCCCAGCATCATCATCAGCTGGATCAGGTATGAGATAAGTAGCCCTGGCCAAGCAGGCCAAATCTCTCCCACAGGTATCCATAATAACATACCCTAATGTCACATTAGGTAGAAGGTCTTGTCTCTGGTTAATCTGCCTAATACTATAGATAAAGGCCTCCACATATTTCACCCTATCAGGTGAGTAAAGCCTCCCAGTACAGAGCACACCCTTAGACCCCTTACTGGTGACTTTCACCATGAAGGCCAGGTTTATATCCTTGTCCTCAGCATAACAGTCCATAGGGAGACCAGGGACGACCTGGACACCAAGGGTTAGGGTGGGAAGGTAGGCCAGGGTGAGGAACAGTGGTAGAATTGGAATATTTTTTGGTCCTACTGTGAACATTGTGGGTGCGGCTACTCACAATCAGAGTAGAGTCAAGGCCCGGGAGTCAAATCTCTCATTAGATCATCTCTGATCTGATGGCTGGTTCAAGGTGTGAACCTCTTGCTACTGAAGGTTGATTTACTAATATTCCTTCTGCCTACAATATATGAAAAATATTTCTAAATATATATTTCTGTTTCAGTTTGTATAAAGTCTGGTGTTGCCTTTCACCACTATTGCTGGTGACTATGGGTGTTGGTGATCATCAATACACCCACATGCCTGCTTTTGTTTGATTCTTCATTCCCCTCGCCACAACCTATTGTTGAGATGATAGAGGGCCGACAGTGCTCCAGTTATAAATGTTTACATATTCTCAAATAATTGCCTGCATGCAATCTCTGCAATTGCTCTTCTGACTTGGCTTTAGATCACTGCAGATTTTAAGTTCCTCCTCTCTCTTATATCCTGGTGGCCAGAATCTCTACTAAAGTAAAATAGGATCACTTTTAAAAGTGCCTTCCCACTGAAGTCCAACGCATGCCCATAGTTACCCTACTGGAGATCAATTATTTGATTACAGTTCACTGTATCTGGCTATAGCGGAATAAATAATTATGAATGTTGCCGCATCCAACGAATGCATGTCCACATTGGCCCTAATAGAAATACCATTGCAGACCAGCATATGGCAACACCGGTTATCCCCAAATGGTACACTGAAACAATTGCTGTCAAAATAACGGTGAAATCCTTGTCCCAAGAGTTGCTAGACATCCCTCGTTACTCATCATTATCACAGAGATTCCCTATACCATCGTACTGCCATCTGGGGCTTCATCGTAGGAACTACACAGCTTCACTCCAATAGAAAATGGTGGTTCTCTGTTAAGTTTTACGAGATACTGGTAGATTCAACTGTTATATATCTTTTACACTGTGATATGCCATTGCAGGAGGAGGCGCCCACTTCTCTCCCTGTATGTTGTATGAGATAGGCTGGATGTTGCAGCTGTATAGGTGGTAAAGGTGAGATATAGGTGTGGTGTGTGGAAGGATACACACCCACACATATATATAAGACTGTGCATCATTTATATATGGGGCAGGCTGGGTAGCTGCTCCTCCTCTCATTGGCTGCTGGAGATTGGGGGTGTTAGAGAGAGAGAGAGAAAGAGAGAGAGATTGAGAGAGAGAGGAGTGTGGGGGAGGAGGGGCAGGGAGAGAGGGAAGGAGGGAGGGAGGAGACATACTGTTATTAGTAACTGTTGAATTTACCAATGATCCTTGTAAAACTAAACAGTGAACCATTGTAATTGCACTGCAATGAACCAGTGTGGCTCTTACAAGCTGCACCAGGTGGCAGCATGGCAGTACAAGGAGATTTTGTGAAAAAAAAGACAGATTTCGGACTTGTAAAGGATTTCGTCGTTATTTTGACAATTTTATTTTTTTTTACAGTGCATGGAGGGAGAGACAGAGGTAGGGCATGTCGGGAAGAGATGGGGGAAGGGAGGAAGGGAGAGGTGATAGTACTTTCTTCGTAGATGAATGCATTTTGTTGTAAAGCAATAGAGTAGATTTCCCTTGATTCAGAAACCAGGGTGCGGCTTATAGATGTAGATGTAGCTCTGACATAGAATGCACTAAACAAGAAACTGTCAGATTTGTGCAGCATATACTGTAGTGCTTTCCCATAGCCAAGGTGTGCCTCACATGTGGTTGCACCTTCTATGCAGGTTTACTATAGTTTGTGAGGGCCTTAATGGACTCTACACTGTCAGCCCGCCACAAGGGTTTTACTATATATGCACTACAGCATTTTTTTTTTTTTTTTTTTTGTTTGAATTTACTTTATTATCTCAAACTCAAATACAATCTATTTGTCCTTTCTGTTGACACATCGATAACTGAACCTTTATACATACATGTCTTGAATACCGGTAAGTTCATAATTGATTCATCGATATATCGTGTATTATGGATGGTTAATATACTTGTATATAGTTGTCACCAGTAGTAGACATAACATTAGTTGTGAGAGTTATTCAGTATATCAATATCCCACAGGAATGAACAAAGAAAATTCATATAATAATAATCAAAAATTAAATCGAGATAATATTGAAGGAAGAGAACCTCATCCCCACAGAAATCTGTGTATGGGTTGATTCTTCTGGTTCAACCTTTCTTCTAATCTTTGTAAGCTAAACAGTTGACACAGAAGACAATACTGTTATAATGATGTGATGATGAGGGCAAATAAATTTACAAATCTTATAATAAATCATATTCTAGTCCCTGTTGTGATATCTTTGTATAAATAAGTACATAGTAGGCTATATTTAAACAATAACAAAATGGTGCGCTATGCTCTGGCATACGGGAAGAGATTTGCCAGGTAGCTTCTGGAATCAGCTTTAAACTGTTCCAGGCTAGTAGCATTTCTCCTAACCGCTGTCAGAGCATTCCAGCTAATAGCACCCAGATATTCTACACTTCTTGTATACATTAAACAATTTGGGGTTATTACAGTAAGGGTAGGAGCATCATGTAACCTGGTACTAATTTGTCTATTGTCCATAAATATTTGGTTTCGGGATCTCGTATACATATAGTTTAGAAGGTGTATATATCTCCTGTCACATAGGAAATTTATCTTATACAAATTGTGATAATACATCTATTTTGGTAATATTGTAGCGGGTCTAAATATTTATCAAAAGTGCTCATAAAACAAATATCAGCATATTCCATATAAGGTAATATGGTAGTTTTGTATATCTTAATTGCAAGTTTTCCATCTAGGTATTTGCGTAATAGACACAATTTGTACATTTTATAAGCAATTTTCTTGTATTGACTAGCTAAGTGTAGATTATAATGTAATAATGAATCCAATAGTATTCCAAGATATTTATAACTGGGTACAACCTGTAGTAATTGATCATTTAACCATATATCTGCTGATAACGTATTCAATTTCCTTGCGCTCGATGAAAATATCATTATTTTCGTTTTTGCCACATTAATAGAGAGTTTATTTTGAACACACCATGTATAATATATTTCAAGGTCATTTTGGAGCTCACATTTGGCTATATTGAAATTATCATTAGCAGAGTAAATCACAGTATCATCTGCATATAACTTGATTTTGCATTTTTTGATACAATTTGTTACATCATTTATATATATTAAGAAAAGTAGTGGGCCCAAAATAGAGCCCTGAGGTACCCCACATGTCACTCTCTCCCTCTCAGACTGGATACCATTCGCTAGGGTAGTTTGGTATCTATTTAAGAGGTAATTTTCAAACCAGTGATAATTATGTGATCTTATACCATAATGATGTAATTTGGTATGGAGGATAGAGTGATCTACTGTGTCAAAAGCCTTGCGTAGGTCTATAAAAGCAGCAACCGTGGATTTACCAACATTTATATTCCTCTTAATATTATCAGTGAAACATGCCAAGGTGTCTATTGTACTATGACCAGGTCTAAAACCACCCTGGTGGGTAGTTAAAATATCTTCTTTCAATAGGAAACCATATACTCTATTATGTACAATTTTCTCAATTAGTTTACAGGGTAGAGGTAACAATGGTATAGGTCTATAATTGTTTACCAATTTCAGATTTCCAGACTTTGGAATAGGTGTTACTCTAGACATTTTCCATGCATCAGGTACAGTATTGGTCGTGAATGATAAATTGAACAGTTTAACCAATTTACCAGGGTCATGCTTGAAAACCTTTTTTAGAACAGTTGTAGAAATGTTATTTATAGCAGAAGACTTAAACACCTTGATCTGATTTATAAGCTTTGTAACCTCTTGTAGATTTGTGCTGAACGACTCAATTTTGTCCATTATATAATCATCGTATGGTTTCCAGGGGATATTTAAGTCCTTAGCAAGAGTAGGGCCTATATTTACAAAATATTGGTTAATAAAATCCGAAATTTTGTTCTGTGGGACAGGGTTATTATCATTTTCGTGGTCCTCCAAGTTAATATTTTTAGATCCGTTTGGTTGACCTGGTATCAAGTTGTTAATAACTCGCCAGAATTTTCTAGGATCATTCTTATGATTTTCTAATTGTTCTTTTAAGAAATTTTTGCGGGCCTTATCAATTATTTTATTTGCTTTATTACGAAAATTTGAGGAGATTCTCCAATCTTCATCTCTATTTGTACGTCTAGCCTTCCATAATTTGTTATTTTTTTCTCTAATTATTTCAAATATATTTTGTGTCATCCATGGGTCCCTGTGTTTAGATACTAGGAATTTGTGAACCGGACAGTGTCTATAGCCCATTTACAATTGTGGCTGAGAGTGTAAGCCATCGATAACATGTACAACTTTATGCTAAAGCATTGTTTTATTGCCCATCTCGACGCTGATCGGGTAGCTTTAACATACCTATTCAATAATTACACATGTATGATGATATTTCCACAATCAATAGACCTACATCTCCAATACACCATAATTCTGAGTAATGACCTTATGTACAGCATATTATTGTATTGATGTAGGGATGGCAGTTGCCATTCACATTTCTCATATTTCAGAGGGAGAAATCTGAGAATGTCATACTTTGTGTCCTAACCCTTATAATAATAAAAACAGCTGGTGCATCATTCGCATAGGTCCGCATAATCAACTAATGACATGGAGTTGAGCATTGTCACCAGCATGCTGACCCTGCGGGAATATCAACCCCATAGGGTTGGCATGATCTATGAATGTAGCCATGACGAGTTATTCACCAGGGCACCATCCATGCATCATGAAGACCACTGCCACATTCACTCTTCAAAGCAGGTATTCTACTGCCATCGGTCAGCCAAAATTTTGCTAGAAAAAATCGGTCAGATTATTAAAATCTCGGCCGACCGACGGCAATGGAATACCCGCTTAAGGGCTGCTGAAAGAGTGCATCCACTGCCGACGGATGGACCATCCATTCTTTTTATCATTGGTTTCTATGGAACAAAAGACAGATGACGGGAGACGAATGGTCTATCCATCGCAGTGGATGCAGGCCTTAATACAGAGTCAGCATTGTCGCCAGCACGTTATTAGACCATCATGCTGACCCTCCGGGAATATATCAACCCTGTAGGGTCTGCATGATATATATATAGCACTCTGGCTCTCCAGGACTCTATGTATCATGAATACCAAAGACCCATTGATGGATTAGCTGCCCTTCAAGGGTTAACATTTTGACCCTTTAATGACCACTTATTCATCCATGAAGTCTAGGAGGGTGTTGCTCCTATAGTAAAAGGAAGAGCTGGCTAAAAATGCCCTCGTTCCCAGTCCTTTCTTTTCATGTAGCTATAACTTGTCCCTTTTGTTGCTCACAAGTGGTCATGCACGTACGGTGCTAAAATAAGGGGGATCTGAGTAGGTACCTAGTTGGGAGAAGTCTGTCAGTATAATAAACTATAGAGCATGTGACACGAGTAGGTGCCTGGTACTGCAGCTCACTCTATTTTAAGCAAGGCAGGTGACTTTTCAGACTAACGTGGTGAGTGCAAGTTGAATGGTGAAGGAGTGCACGACTTGTTTAGAAAAGAGGGCACATACCCACAGCTCTTTTTACAATAGGAGCAACAACCTCCTGGCAAGCCTCCTTCCCAGCATCTCATTGATGCATTGCGCAAAGTCTATGGGTCGTATCAACCCTGTAGCACAGGCCACTCAAGCCCATTTAAAAGGTTCTATAATATTATCTCCTCTTTCCTATCCCCTCAGATGTTTATGTTGTGCACATGTGTGCGTGTACTGACATATTTATCTGTGAAATTATGCAATGTATTTCTCGCCATGAATATGACTTAAGCTGTTGAAATGGCTTTAATCTATTACTCACTCATTCAACCCTCTAGCATAATCATAGAGTGTGAATTAATATAGCGCTGGGTAATGACTGCCCTGGGCTACATTAATCCAGTAGTTTAAACCCAGTAAACACACATTCGTAGATGCAGGTTGCTCAGAGGTAGATCTACATAGAATTTTGGGGCCAATTATGTAGTTTTGATTCGTATGTGGAGGTTCAATAGTTCAGGTTTAGTTACATTTTAAATACGTAGATGTTAAAATTACGTTTTTCTTCAGACATAGATTTATGTTGATACATTACGTTTTTCTACGTTTCCAGCACATATTTTTAGGTCGAAAGACTAATTTGAAGACTCCTCTTACCTTTGTCTAATTCATTGCATGACAAAATTTTTGCCTATTCCTGCTATTACTATCTGCATAAATTGATGGTGAATTTTAATGCTGAAATGAATTCAATTCTGAAACAAAAATTCATGCCTTTGTTGTGCACACTATAGGCTCACCATAGAATGTAGAATTATTTTGAATGGTCCATCTATTACAGGACATGACCCCTTTGCATGGTGCAAAGGACCTAGCTGGGCACTGCTGGGCTATGTCATTCTGTGAAACGATTATATAACCTGATAAGGTGTCTGGCCATTCATGATATGACTAGGGTAGTAGTCCATAAATAGTGTTCATACATTATCTCTGGAGACATATTGCATTTTATGAATACTAAAGTTTAGTTTAATAAACCCTACAAATATGATATGGAATGCCCATCATACTCCAATCATTGACTAAGTGGCCACCAGATGAGCTGGAACCAGGGTTAGAGACCAACCCCTTACTTTTTAAGAAGAAAAAGACATGATATTCACATATCTCTATACTTGTCTAATACCTCTTTTGACATAGTTTGACTATGTCCATCTACATCTAAATGAGGTAGAAATACGTATTTCAGAGAACTATGTCTCTAGAACATAAGTAAACCTTAACATTTGACCTTCCACATACCAAACAAAAAATCATAATTCAGACCAAATTATAATAGTTGAGTTATCATTAATATTTCAAAAGTGTGAAAATGTCTGTATGATAGTAAGCTGCGTTCCCAGGAACATAAGCCTTCATTTGATACCAAACCAACTACTTTTGTTCATTTCTGTCTTTTTGTATATTTTTCTCACAAATAATGTAAATAAATGGCGATTTTTCTGTTGAGGGCAGAGAGTCCTTTTTTTTGAGTAGCCGTATAGTGCCAATTTCAATTTAAAAACCACTGTACTACTGGTGCTCATTTAAGACTGGTGCCCATTCTAAGACCCAGTGCTTATAAATTCGGGCCAGTGTGTTATGTTGCAGTTGCATCGTATTTAACGTGTTACAGCAGCAATTTGATATACTGTGCTGCCATCTGGAGTTAAAACGTATATGCTCACTTTGTAAGAAAGGTTTCATAAAAGTAGTATCCTGCTTTGGATCTCTCTTAGAGAATCGGCCAAATGGAGCCTGTATTGACTTTCCTGAGACCTCACCATATGGCACATATTATTAATCTATAAAGCCACGACAACTTAAAAAACTATATTAACCCTTTAAAGGCCGCTGGTGCAGGAGTGCATCATGCCCATTGGTCGTCATGATGCAACAATGAAGTACTGACCAGACTGCTCGCCAGCACTCAATTGGAGCATCATGCTGACCCACCGGGGTTGATACGTAAACTACCGGAGGGTCTGCATGATGCTCCAATGAAGTGGTGGTGAGACTGCTCACCAGCATCTTGACGACAAAAGGGGCGGCCCTTAAAGGGTTAAAGTCTCATACCGCTCTATTGGGTCAATAGTGCCTTTGGACTTTGGAATTAAAGAACCAAGAAGGCCTTCCAATTGATATTGAGTAACTTATCCCTTTACAGGCAAGAAGATTCTCAAATTATAAATATAACTAAATTTAACAAAAACAAACTTGATACTGCTTCGTGGTCATGATGCGCCAATGAAATGCTGATGGGTAACTGGCTCGTAATGCATTTGTGCATACTGCCAATGTTAATGAAAATACATAATGTGGACAACTGCAGTTCTCGTGAGTTACTCACCAGCACCAACAATTAATTCAAACAGCTGTCAAAGGTATTCTGAAAATAGTGACGCTAATGGAAAATGTCCTCAGGGGTTATGGTCCAAAATGCGATCCTCTGTGGCCGAACTGACGCCCATCGTTCACTTATTCCCCACGTGTTTTATAACTTTGGCTTTTGTGCTTATTTGTATAACCCTTCAACGGCCGCTGATGCAAGAGTGCATCATGCCTCTTTGTCAGAATGATGCAACAATGAAGTGCTGGTGAGTCTGCTCGCCAGCACTTCATTGGAGCATCATGACGAGCTTCAGGGACTGTATCAACCCTGTAGGGTCAGCATGATGCATGAATGCAGCCCCGGCGAGTTACTCACCAGGGTTGCAAGAAAACCACCAGGCATGAAACTTGCATGTATCAGTGGCCCTTAATGAACATATAGTACCAAAACTACACCAGGACTTGGCTGATTATTGGTAGCACTTAGCTAATGTAGGATCTATCAGTACTTATTGATGTAGGGTATTGTACAGTGGCCTTTTGGCTGTTTAATATATTCCTCTGTGTGGCATCTTACCTTGGGTTCACCCATTATGACAAGAGGGAGAAAAGTTTGAGATACTTTCACAAGATTTCTTTACTTTTTTTGTGTTTACGTTTATTCCTCTTTTAATCGATGAACATAATTATTCTATACGAATATGTATGCCCCTGCATTTACCCAAAGTAGATCTGTGGGTGCACTCCCTCCTTGAACTAAAGTAGGGCTTCATCCTCTCCTTTTATCACCATTCCTTCTTCCTTTCCCTAACTCAAGGTCCGCTACAGACCACCTATAGCAGGGATGGTGTAGAATGTTTCTTTTTTTTTTCATAAACGCTGTATTGTGTAGGTGTATCAGATTGTCATTAACACTCTATTGTGTAGGTGTATCAGATTGTCATAAACACTGTATTGTGTAGGTGTATATCAGATTGTCATTAACGCTGTATTGTGTAGGTGTACCAGATTGTCATAAACATTGTATTGTGTAGGTGTATCAGATTGTCATTAACGCTGTATTGTGTAGGTGTATCAGATTGTCATTAACGCTGTATTGTGTAGGTGTACCAGATTGTCATTAACACTGTATTGTGTAGGTGTATATCAGATTGTCATGGACACTGTATTGTGTAGGTGTATCAGATTGTCATTAACGCTGTATTGTGTAGGTGTATCAGATTGTCATAAACGCTGTATTGTGTAGGTGTATATCAGATTGTCATGGACACTGTATTGTGTAGGTGTATCAGATTGTCATTAACGCTGTATTGTGTAGGTGTATCAGATTGTCATTAACACTGTATTGTGTAGGTGTATCAGATTGTCATTAACGCTGTATTGTGTAGGTGTATCAGATTGTCATAAACGCTGTATTGTGTAGGTGTATCAGATTGTCATAAACGCTGTATTGTGTAGGTGTATCAGATTGTCATTAACACTGTATTGTGTAGGTGTATATCAGATTGTCATGGACACTGTATTGTGTAGGTGTATCAGATTGTCATAAACGCTGTATTGTGTAGGTGTATCAGATTGTCATTAACACTGTATTGTGTAGGTGTATCAGATTGTCATTAACACTCTATTGTGTAGGTGTATCAGATTGTCATGGACACTGTATTGTGTAGGTGTATCAGATTGTAACTTACTATCGTTCGATATGACAATACAGAGGCGTAGGAAGCAAATTTTTATTGGGGGGGGGACCCATGGGTCTCAATTGGGGGGGGGGCCGCTATAGTTTTATATAGGTTTATATAGGGAACCTCTTCATTATTGGGGGGGGGGCGCATGCATGAATGTCGTGATGCCAGCTCTGCATACTTGCATCATGAAGACCGATGGGCATGATGCATTAATGCAGCAGGGGACTAATAATAATGTCTATGATCTATGTCCCCCCTGCCCCCCCCTTTTCCTACGCCCCTGCAACACATGAAATTCGCATTGTTACTGTATAATAAACCTATGAGACCTTATTAATATGTAAAGTTGGGACATAGATCATAGACATTATTATTAGTCCCCTGCTGCATTAATGCATCATGCCCATCGGTCTTCATGATGCAAGAATGCAGAGCTGGCATCACGACATTCATGCATGCGTCACACTGCATCTACTGGGTTGATCGGCCTGATGCACCAATGAAGTCATGTACAGTGCAGAGGCGTAGGAAGCAAATCTTCATTGGGGGGGGGGGGCGGCGAAGGCACCATCGCAACCACCTTGAATTGTCGGCTGATGTGTGATGGCGTCTATATATGCATATTTAGAATTCATAGAGAAAAGTGATTTTTGGTAAATTTTGGATGTGACTTTAGGCTCAGAACCCCATATTCTCCCTATGACATCAGTATAATAATCTAATTTCAGATGTAAAGTTTTAGCTTCTTTTCCATCATGTTCATGAGTTCTTGGAAAGTATTGGGGGGCCCAGACATACTCAGGCCCCACCTCCTTCATGATGGGGGGGGGGCCCAGGCCCCCCTGGCCCCCCCGTTTCCTACGCCCCTGACAGTGATCTGACTGAGAGATTGATGGATGAATACATGTGTCAGTAGGATGGAGGTTAGTAGTGGAGGGATCATTAGGGTGGGTTATAAAATGTGAGGAGACAGGCAAAAAGGGGAGTCCGTGAAAGTAATAGACTGGGGAATACTGGTTATCCCTTAAGCTTACTCATTTGTCCACAGAACTGTCACCGGCACCACGTGATCACCACACTGTAAAACTGATTATTTTCCTAGATTTACCTTATACCATCATACTGCCACCTGGGGGATCTTGTAAAAACTACACTGAGCACTATAAAACAATGACGGTGGTTCATTGTTCAATTTTATGAGGATCCCTGGTAGATTCAACAGTTATTTTTATAGTGCATTTAGTGGGCAGGTATTTAGGAATACTGTGAAAACAAATGAGGCCATGCTTGTTTCTCTTATTTCTGTCTGGACATTTTTTTTTACAGAGAATCTGTCTCATAATCATTTGGGGAAGACCCTACCGATGAGGTTATGTCAGCCTCTCGTAGGGGCAATTTAAATGAGGGTAAGGACAGAAAACATTTTAAAGAAGCCTCAGGTGGCCGTACGGTGGTGCACAAACCTAATGTACACAGTTGGTGGTCAGTCGGGAGTAGTTTTGAGAAGATCGGAGATAAGATAAGGGTTCCATTGAGGCCCTCTACTCCTGGCCCCTGGTTTACAAATATCTATATTTTTCTTAAAAAGGGAATATCTATTACTAAATAGGCTGAATTGTTTCTATATATTTCCTCAAGTCATTTCCCGATTTGTTTTAGATTTTCTGTAAATATTTCTTACAACTTATGAATGATTTTGTGAATTTGGGTAATAGAAAATGGGAGAGAAATTTCTCAGAGGTTTAGAGCCCCACTGCCACTGCCCTCATCACCCTCCCGTCTAGGAAGGTTTCAGATATGACTGACCTAGGCCTGTACAAGGAATATCTGGGAAAATAATGATGGATCTCTGGCACTAGTTAAGGTACACAAAATGAGTTGCACTGAATCTTCTCCTATTATCACTCAGTTGCTAGATACATCTGAACTCATGGTGAACCTTTGATGCACCTTATACAGAAGGATTTACGGTATGTCGCCTTGACATTGCTCCCACCCACCACAAAATGGCGGCTATGTCACAAAGGTCAAACAAAGGTTACACATGACCCATACAAGGCGTATAAATGTCAGAACCTCCCCCTTGGACCACCAGGGGGCGTCCTTGGCTTTCACTGATACTGACATAGGCCCCTACATATGAGCCGCACCCATATATATAGCGAGGTTTCATATTCATTCTATGTACGCAGACATGACAGTTCTGTCCTCGAAATTTCTCACGAGATTAAATACATCCAAACTGCCTGACCTGCTGGGAACAGGTGTGTTCCTGCATTCAACTTTAAAAAAAAAGAAAGAGCTAAAGTATACAAAATCTATATTGATCAAATTATTGGGAGTCACTAAGTTAAAATCAGCACAGTATGGAGGCCAGTTCAGGAGAGGTTCCCAGGTTTATTTTCAGACAGTGGTAAAATAGATAATATAAATGGTAACAAATCTAAATAGAGACGATAAATCAATTAGGATGCCTACATTATGCACCCTGACAAAACCTTTTCCTGGCCTTACAAATATAATAGGGCATCCATTGGTCATGTCACCAGGCCATTAGTACAAAAGTCAGATTAGTTCAGCCACAATTATATAAACATATGGGGACTGTGGATGGTGTATGCTTCAAGCATTAGGCTGATACTAGGACTACATGTAAGTACTTTGTTCAGATTATAACCACTATTAATTACAGTATATTTCAGATTTGACACTTTCATAGAACCCACACCTTTAGTAGGACTGATGTGTATGTTTTTATGGATTACTTACAGTGATTCAAGATTTCATACCTCAACTGTTGAAGAGCTTTAATTAAGGGGAATATCATACTCTTATTCAGTTCACTCTACACTCATAGAAAAGGGGAAAGTTGCTTTACCATTAACTTTGGCTACTTAACTTATATGTTAAAGTACCAATGGCTGTATGATAATAATGAACCCATTAATGCATACACATGTTATATGGAGTTCAAATTTACTTATCATTATCATCAGTTTTTCATCGGAAGAGAACCTCCAGTCCTCTCCTGACACACTGAAAACCTGGAAGATCCGAAACTAGTCAGCGGTGACCACTTTAGGTCCTCAAGTTGACGATACCTAAAACTACAACTATAGGTAGTCAAAATGATGACTTTAGGTCATCATCCTGATGACCTAAGTCATCAGTATGACAACTCTGTACTGTCAGTATTGTCATACTGACGACTCAGGTCGTCAGGATGATGACCTAAAGTCATCATTTTGACTACCTAAAGCTGTAGTTTTAGGTATCGTCAACTGGAGGACCTAAAGTCGTCACCACTGACTAGTTTCAGATCTTCCAGGTTTTCAGTGCAAGCTCTAGAGCTTAAAGTTCCAAGTCCCTGAATTAATATTTCCTATTTCTATTGTAAATTTAGGAAACGTTTTCTGTCGTTAATTTTGGTAGCCTTTGATGATTGTATACTTATGCCTTATTATTAGTCTGATTTCTAATGCCTCTTTTGGTGAGTTGAAAACGTTTATGACGTCTTTACAAGGAAACGACACAGCTTCAAGGCTAACTAGTGAAGAAGTTTTGCCTTTAGTACAATTTTAGTATATATTCATATTGAGTTCATGTTAGAAAAAAAACCACAAAATTCGCTTTTTGCCGAAAGATCTGAGGCCGTTTTGAAGACGTGTCAGTGGTAAATGGAGCCGAGGATAATGGGGCACAGGTGCTCCATGCATGATATAAATTGCAGTATTGACTATAATTCATTGTTCTTTGACCTAGCAACTGCTCCTGGTATTACGTTTACCAAAGGAGGCAGAGATGGACTTTGTTATATTGGAGGTACCTTCAGACTTAGACTAATCTGGCCACCACATGAGTTTCACGGGACCACTGAGGAGGAGAGGTTCTCAAAGTCTAATTGACATTAGTTGTACTTTGTAGAAGTCACTGATCATGGCCTGTTGCTGGAAAATCTTCTTATAAAACACAAGTAAGTCCCCTTTATCATACCTTATACATGGGATGTGAATTTCCAGTAGCCTTTTTGATAATGTCTTTTTGATAATATCGGCCAACAGTCGACTCAGAAGGTAGAAGCATTCTAGCATCTAATAGCCTAGATATTTAACCATTTAGTGGTAGTGACAAGCACATGTATGCTGAATTGGTACACCACTCATTAGAGTATCAACCCACCTCAAATAGTCACTATGATGCCAGAAGTGGTGAGTTACTCATTTTCCCACCCTGCTGACAAGGACAAAATCACGGCTGCTGCATGATGCCCATTGGGCGTCATGATGCATGAACGGTTGTGAGTTACTCGCCATCATTCAAAATGGATTAAAGGCACACCTCGCATATAAGTCACATTTTGATTTTGTGAATTTTTGAGGAAATTCAAATTTAAAATTTAATAGCTTTAGGTCTACTGAATGTATTTTCAAAATTCTATACATTTCAGGTATGAGTTCTTTAAAATACACGAGCGATGACTCCAGCATTGGTTGGCTGCGAGTCGTCAGGCTGGTTGTCATGGTTATCTTCATCCTCTCATGCATGGCTGCATTCATCCACTTCCGCTAGAAAACATCCAACTTCTGGTCTCGCCTGCCAGTACTGAATCTTCTCCTATTATCACTCAGTAATGAGCTGTTCATCACACTGCCTGCAGTTGTAAATGCTCCCCCTGGTGATTATGAGGGATGGACACTTGGAGTCACTTTTTGTCGCTTTCACACCTGGACCGTCCGGTATCTAGGACAAACATTAGGTGTAACCATGGTAACAGTGACCTTATATGAGTGGTTGATTGCTCAGAATGTGCTCCGAGGGCGAGTACAGGGGAGCCTTTGTGTCCAAGTGCTCCCCTTTGTCTTTGCTCTCCTCCCATGGATCCTATCAACTTTACTGACACTCCGAGTACTGTTCTTCACGGGCAACATTGGGGTTGTTGTCGGAGCGGGCAATGGTGCGAAAACCATGTTGCCTCAGAGTAACATTACCTGGCACCCGGCATGTGAGTTTGACTTCCAAAAAGTCGAGGATATTGTTAACTTGCATACTACCAATGTGCTGTTGGACTTTGTTGTGCCTGCTATGATATCAGTAGCACTGGCATTTGCCTTATATGCCTTAGAGCGGAGGGACTTTGTCGCACGATCAGAGCCCACCCCCGGTGTGGACCCGCTTGAACACTGCCCTGGAGTTGTTGGGAGGGATACGAGTGAAGCTAAACCGAATATGTCAGCCATCTTGGAATACTGGTTTACGAGCCGCACATTCGCAGTATCCCTCCTTAATTTTACCCATATTGCCTTGCGAGGCCCGTATTGCCTCTTGATGTTGATTCTCATCTGCCAGCCCGCCATCATGTCAACCAATGCACTCCTCTCCTGGCGAGCCCTCTCCCGCCTGGACCGAGCACTCTACTGCTTCCTTCCGGTCCTCTGGGTGTTCCTGCAGCCGGAAGTCCCTCGCTGTATCTCCCGCTGTGGCTGTATGGTGCGGAGGAAGTTATTCGGTGTTGGTGGAGGGACAGGCTGTTCCACGCATTGTAATAATGAGGACGTTATGTGGACGTTAACGGAGAGCACTTACACTCTTTAAAAATAAGTGTTGTCTGACTACTGATAATAATTATGCTACTGATGGAGGGATAAATACTGTATGATTTCAAGAGATAAACCAGAAGACTATTTTTCTTTAATTTGCTAGGACTACAAACAAATTAAAGTGAGCATATCCCCTAGGAAAAATTCAAATTTTCTGGCTTCACACCAAAAATCACCTAGTCAACAATGTAAACCTACAAATCAGGCGTGTCTTTTTGCCCAGAGAGGGAGCCACTGTGCTGTGCATGGTGAGCCAATCTCAAATCCTATGTAGTGATAAACAGTATCTAAGGGATTGGCCTTTATCTATCAAATGGGGGGTGGTGGATTTTGGGGGTAGTAAAAACTTTCGATTCATCTTAGGGGGGCTGTAATTATTTTGCCACTTTTTAGCAAAAAAAGCCTATGTCCTACTATAAATGAAAGAGTTCATGCGTCCACAGCCTCCTATGCAGGGGCAGGGTGCAACATATTTTGACCCCTGTCGATAGATAATGCCCATCCCCTAATACCTGCTAGACTAGCCAATAGGTGGCAGTTGGCTAAGCAGAGGTATCAGTGAAGTAATGTATGTAAAATTGCTCTGTATGAACATCAAATGTACAACAATGTAGACAGTCCCTGTACGTTTCAGATTCATAATCGTAAATTGTTGAAATCTGTCACAGGATGGTCTGTACAATTTTACATAATGTGTATAGTGTGGACTTGACAGTCCTTTGAAATAAATCTTATCATAACATACAAACATACACGGAGCTAGCATGGATTTGATTGCATTTTATATCAAGATTTTCTTTTAAAATTGAATGTTTTGAAGGCTTGTAACTTAGGGAGTGGTCATTATTTATCAACAGGGGGCGGGTGGTGGGTTTCCACGCAGATGCCCAGAATTTTTTTTATGCCCCCCCCTCGACGACAGTCAAAATTTTTGCGCCCCCCAAACCGGAGGCGCGGAGAATTTTCGCACCCCTCTTTGAGCTATAGTAGCGCGCTGGCTTTTTTCCTCAAAAGAGGGTAAAATTTTTTTAGCCCCCCCCTCAAGAGGGGTCAACATTTTGTTAGCCCCCCTCGGGAGGGGTCTGAAATTTTTACGCCACCCTCAAACCCACCATCCCCCCCCTGTTGACCACTCCCTTACCTTATTTCAATCCTACCACTGTGCTATTCCTACGAGAACCATACCAGCGGTTTAGATCAGAACCAATCTTTTCAAATGATCAGACGGTGCAATTTAGTCCATACGAAACATGTCAGATGATCCTTAAGCCTTTAAAGCCTTAAAGGCTTAAGGCTCGGGTGTCCTGCCCGCTCCGCACTTGGCCTAACGGCCTCGTGCAGAACGGGCAGGTCACCCTCGTGAAGAAACGGTCAGCTCAAACTAATCATCGTTCACCTTTACCATTATATATATATACATGGACGCACCAGGGCTGTATTCTCTTAAATCATGGCGAGCAATTAGCATGATGCACCAATGCGACAGAGCCGCTTAACCCTTTAAGGGCCGCTGATGCAGAAATGCATCATGCCTATTGATCATCATGATGCACAAATGAAGTGCTGGGGAGACTGCTCGCTGGCACTTCATTTTAGCATCATGCTGACCCTCCGGTTGGGTATAGCATAGGGTCGGCATGATGCATGAATGCAGCATGCATCATGGTGACCAATGGATATGATGCATTAATGCATCAGTGACCTTTAAAGGTTTAAAGGATATTTGTTTATTATTTGAACTGAACAAAGTATGCCTCAGAGTCAGCCTCTTGGTTAAGTTTAGCACCCAATGAAGTGCTGGTGAGAAGTCTCGCCAGCACTTCATTAGTGCATCATGACGACCAATAGGCATGATGGTTCAATGTACCAGCGGCCCTTAAAAGGTTAAGATGACAATCACATATCAAAGGTAAATGGCTGGTTGATCCATGATATAGTTCACAAATTGTTCACCAGGGGGCAGCATGGAGTAGCAATGCCAAAATACCAGGCAGAGAATGACTGAGGAACATATAACCTCTGATCAATTCATTTTTTTTTCTCCCAAACGTCAGTATTTAGACTCAATTTCAGTTATATTATAGTAGCCAAACATTAATTAGATTCTAAATAGTCAGGACGGTATACACCTTGTAGTCATATGAGGCAAATCTCATTGATCTGAACAAGGACGTGGCTTTCTACTCCCAACACCACATTCTGAATGACTGAAGGAAGGCGGATTTTGGAGCTCACCCGTGCCTTTGTTGGTCATATGATAATAAATTCCCACGCTTACCCAGCACACTGGGGGGGGGGGGAAGTTAGGGAGAGAAATCAACCTCCGATTGGTCATTTCAGCAAGAATAGTATAGGTTCCCTAGGATATGTTACTCCATAGAGTCCTATAGTGCAAGCCACCCCCTCTACCCCCCCTTCAAAGTAGGCTCCCTTTTGTGTTCAGTATTGAGTCCTATGTAGGATAAGGGGGTTATAGAGATGGCAGGAATCTTTATCAGAGTGATATCAAATGGAAACAAGGGGCCACCTATACCAGAAAATCCTGCTGAATCTAAAATTTGTGATCTTGATTCTCACAATTTGGCCAAAGGTACCTAAAAATGAGGTTTGATGATGAGAATATTTTAAAAATGTACAAAAGTTATATTGAAAATGATTGGAACTTTTTATAGATGCAACATGCTAATCAAAGTCAGTACCTCAATCTACATATCCCAATGTTTGCCTATCCGAACCTGACAAGTACTCTGCTTGCGTATGGTTCTACCTCTCCAACATACCGCCTATCCCTTAGTCTGCCTATCACTCATACTACCTATCCCCTGAAACATCTAGAGTTTAATCAGGTTTTCCCTCACATGGCTTAAAGGATAAAAGTTTACCCCTCACCTTTGTACCTAATTTTCTCTGTACATTCTTACCATTAGTCTACCTATCCTCAATCTGCCTATTATTCACTTTACCTATTCCTCATGGTGACTATCCCCCAAATCTGCACATCCCTCATATTTGACTGGCACATCTGTGATATTACCTAGCACCAATGTATCTTTTGAATATGCCCACCTTACAAGGTACCCTCTGTACCTATCTCTTAAACTGTTTATTACCTATCCTCCTTGCTACCCATCCTCTTCAATACCTATCCCTCAAGCTCACTTTATAGCTATCCTGCCTATCACAGCTTGATCAGCTGGGATAGCTCACATCCAACCTTTGTTATGATCTCTTAGTCAACCTATCCCCTAAAGAACAAATCCAACAGTCTACCTCAAGCATACATCTACTGATCACTCATGCTATATATCCTTGAGGTTACCTATCCTTCAGGCTGCCTATCCTTCATGGTATATAGCCCTCTGCCTACCTAACCAGCTATCTATGTATCTCTCACCTTGTATGCTATTCTTTCTACCTTTATAGTAGCTCTTATAGTCTATGCCTTGTGAAATATACCTATCGCTCATTGTACCTATCCTCAAGTCTGCATATCACTCATGTTTACCTTACATATCCCTCAGGCCATTGAATTATCATGCCTTTCTAAAATGCCTCACCATGGCTATCATTAGACTAGCTAACTTCCTATCCTACATGTATTTTGTTTATTCCCCTCTTCCTATCCTTCATGCTGCATATCGTTCATGCTATCCCACTTGACAAGTTAAAAAACTGAGGGCTATATACCATGAAGGATAGGCAGCCTGAAGGATAGGTAACCTCAATGATATATAGCATGAGCGATAGGTAGATGTATGTGTGAGGTAGACTGTTAAATTTGTTCCTTAGGGGAAAGGTTGACTAAGAGATCAAAATGAAGGTTAGTTGTGAGCTATCCCAGCTGATCAAGCTGTGATAGGTAGGAAAGCTATAAAGTGAGCTTGAGGGATAGGTATTGAAGAGGATGGGTAGCAAGGAGGATAGGTAATAAACAGTTTAAGAGATAGGTACAGAGGGTACCTTGTAAGGTGAGCATATTCAAAAGATACATTGGTGCTAGGTAATATCACAGATGTGCCAGTCAAACATGAGGGATGTGAAGAGTTGGGGGATAGTCACCATGAGGGATAGGTAAAGTGAATGATAGGCAGATTGAGGATAGGTAGACTAATGGTAAGAATGTACAGAGAAAATTAGGTACAAAGGTGAAGGGTAAACTTTATTCCTTTAAGCCATTTGAGAGAAAACCTAATTAAACTCTAGATGTTTCAAGGGATAGGTAATATGAGTGATAGGTAGACTAAGGGATAGGCAGTATGTGGGAGAGGCAGAGCCATACACAGGTAGAGTACTTGTCAGGTTGAGATAGGCACACATTAGGATATGTAGATTCAGGTATTGACTTTGATTAGCATGTTGCATCTATAAATAGTTCCAATCATTTTCAATATAGCTTTTGTACATTTTTAAAAATATTCTCATCATCAAACGTCCTTTTTAAGTACCTTTGGTCAAATTTTGAGAATCAAGATCACAAATTCTGGATTCAGCAGGATTTTCTGGTATAGGTGGCCCCTTGTTTCCATTTGATATCACTCTGATAAAGATTCCTGACATCTCTATAAACCCCCTTATCCTACATAGGACTCAATACTGAACACAAAAGGGAGCCTACTTTGAAGGGGGGTAGAGGGGGGGGCTGTTACACTGTGTCCATAGGTAAAGCTCTGAGTTTCACCTCCTATCTATTGAAGCTTCTTGATTTCAGGCCCGTAGTATGGCGCATAGGATTATCATGAACTTAGTGTGCAACTGATACAGGAGCTTCTACATGCATATAGCCTTAAGAAATGGAAGATCAGGGGAGGGGGAAGCAGTTTCAGAGTGGGTGGGACCAGGGGGGTTTTCTGCAATTTTTTACCTCCCTTTGCTTGACCTTTGACCTTTTGAGCAGTTGGCCAAAAGTGGGGGGGGGGGGGGCATGTCCCTCCCCCCCTGCTTTCCACACCCATGTAGATAACCTTCAATATGAGATCCTACGTTCAGTTAATAGCTTATCAATAAACACAAGTTGATTATTATCTAATTAATTGGTTATGCTTTAAGTGCCTTGTTTTATGAGTGACCATAGTAAAAACCAGTTGATCCATAAAGGTTTATAACACATGTACACTAAAACCCCACTGCTATTAATGGGTCGTCACATATGACGAGTTTAGGGTCATCAGAGGGTCGTCAGTGGTCATTGTGACTACCCTAAGTTGTCACCGCTGGTCTGGGTTTGTGCCATCAGACGTCCCACTTTGCATTTCTATGATACAGATGATGCAACCTGGGGTGTAAATTGAGCCTTATCTTTACATTATTTTGTTGTATAGTCTACTATAAAAAGGAAAATATGGGCAATGTTTGACACAAATGTACCTGTGGAAAATAGACATTTCTAAGTAGAAAAGGTAGAAACAAGATGGATCATTCTAGTAGTGACACCTCTCTTATGGATACTGCTAGAGTATAACCGGTTAAGGTATTAGAGTGTGACTATGGTATGATACATGTAGGTGGGTGTACTCACACTGTATTACGTCACTAACCCCATGATAGTGGGTGGGGAATACCCACAATACATCTTTGGTCAAATCAATAGATATTAAGAAACCCTCAGCTATAACACATTGTAAGTCTTTTGTTATTAAGGATTCCTTGTTTGCTATTCCAGATGTCTTTAGATCACTGTATAATAAATGTTTAACTTCGGCCACATTTCCTGATGAATGGAAACGAGCCACTGTCATACCCTTACCTAAAAAAGCAAACTCTATGAATGTGGAAGACCTTAGACCGATTAGTCTATTGCCTATTATGGGAAAACTACTAGAAAAGATTGTATGTAATAGATTACAATTATATATGGAGAGACAAGAATTGCTGTGTCCTACTCAGCATGGTTATAGAAAAGGTCGTTCTACTCAAACAGCTATTACTGAACATCTGAAAACAATTATTAATAATTATATTATAAATAAGCCTACTTATTGTCTATATATCGATTTCAAAAAAGCTTTTGACACAGTCTCACATCCAAAATTACTCCAAAAATTACATGCTCTAGGACTTAACAATAAGACATGTGATTTTTTCAAAAATTACTTATCAAATCGACAGCAGTGTACCTTGGCTAATGATATTGTTTCAACATTGAAACCCATTACATATGGGGTACCTCAGGGTTCAGTTTTGGGTCCAGTATTGTTTTCCATTTACATTAATTCGTTAGCTAAAGCAGTAGACTGTAAAATTACACTATATGCAGATGATGCGGTTGTATCGGTGGACTCACCTTATATAATGAACCAGGTCATTCAGAGGATTGTATCATGGTGCCTTAACAATACCCTGACTATTAATGCACAAAAGACCAAATGGATGTCTTTTAATACGAACCCCAATCATAGAACTCAATTCCTAATGAACCGTGTTTTTCTTGAAAAGGTGGACAATTTTCCCTACCTAGGCTTATTAATGGATACTGAGTTGAAATTTGTAAAACACAGAGAAAATATTATGCGAACTATTAGGCACAGAATTTTCCAAATGGGACGAGTGAGATGTATGTTGGATGAAAATGCCTCTCTAACTGTTTTCAAATCTATGATATTACCTATATTTGATTATTGTGACTATATATGGGATCGTGATTATAGAGGAGAAAATAGAGATCTTCAAATGTTACAGAACAGAGTCTTAAGAATGGTATATAAAGTTAAACTAGAAGAAAATCCTGTTATGACCACAATACAGATACAAGAAAGGAGCAATTGTTCAGAACTTCATGTTAGACGAGACCTACATTTATTATCTTATGGTTTCATGTTGACCCAAAATATAAATCTTGTGGATAGTAGAAATATAGCTACACGGTACCATCAGGGTAAAAGATTGTTAGTCCCACATTGCCTGAAACCAATTGTACTAAGAAGCGCCTACTACAGAGCCATATTAAGATGGAATCAACTAAAACCAGAATATACTGTTATTAATAACTTCTATGAATTTAAAAATAGTGTTAGTAAAGTCTACCCAAATTGCTTTATATAAACTAAGTATATATATCAGACCTATGATACTATATTTCCATATTCATCTCATCTCATTATCATCACTATTAAAAGCATCAGATACTTGTTACTTAGGGTAGGTCACAACTATAAAACCCTAGTAGGTTAAGTGGAAGAAACTATGTAATATGACTGCTATTATTGTTAATCAAAAACGTCCATTTGAATTGAATTAAGCTATATTGTGGGTCCTAGCGTAAGCACTACAATGCGTAGGTGCTAGGTTAAACATCTTACATTTATTATGTACCTTGTTTTTTGCCCAATAAACGACTTCAAAAATCAGGTAACGAGATATAATTAAAGAAATAATATTGGAAAAATGTAAAGGATAATACTATGCAAATGTGTAATTTCTACACAGGACTATATAGCTATAGAGGATAGCCATATTGACGACTTTAGGTCATTAGTGACGACCTAAAGTCATCTCCTATGACGACACCCTGACGACCTGAAGCTGTAGTTTCAGGTATTGTCAACTTGAGGACCTAAAGTCTTCACTATTGACGACTTCAGGTTTTCATATATGAAAATATGTGAGATGGACTAGGCATGTACTGAAGAGATTATTATTCCCTTAGTAATTGATAGCTTTCCCCCGAATGTTGAAAATAAGGTCTAGGAAAGGAAAGTGTCACAAAACATAAACTTGGAACACCCCCAATTTCTTTACGAACCCTTTGCATGAGATCTAGAGTTGAATGACTAGTTCATCTCAAAGCTGTCCATGTTATGTATTGCAAGATCCCCTCAAAATTTTAAGGACCTTTAATACAGGAGTGCATCATGTCCGTTGGCTGCTATGATAAACTAATGAATCAGCAGTGCCTAGCTTCGAGGACGATACGGGCTTCCCTAACCCAATTGAAAGGATCTTTTTCTCCTCTTTCCTATCCCCTCGGATGTGTGTGGTGCACATATGCATGGGCACTGACACATTCCTCTGTGAAATTGTGTAATATCGTTCTTGCCATGAATATGACCTTAGCTGTCGAAATGGCGTTAAACATCTATTACTCACTCACTCGAGGACGGCATCAACCTTGTAGGGTAGGCATCATGCCCTATTGGCCTTTTAAGGGTTAACAATAGAAAATATATGCGCAAAATGTAATACGAACACAGGTGCAGCAGAATACTGCTATTTGATATATCTTGTTGATAAAACTGTGGCAGAAATATATCTAGTGCAGCATGCTGGTCAATTTTAAATTCTAGGTCACAACTTGCTGTAACTAGACCTATCCAATGTACCATATTATGTCTAGCAACTGGCGGGAATGCCCCCACAGTATCAAGCCTATATCATAGGACAGGAGGGTGTTGCTCCTATAGTAAAAGGAAGAGCTGGCTAAAAATGCCCTTGTTTCCAGTCCTTTCCTTTCATGTAGCTATAACTTGTCCCTTTTGTTGCTCACAAGTGGTCATTCAAGTACAGTGCTAAAAAAGGGGGGATTTGAGTAGGTGGTCACAAATCATAGAAAGTGTGCATATGGGGCCTTACATGTCATTCGCTCAGACATGTGCCCAGAAAAAGAATTCTCATAAGTATGCTTCTTTTACAATAGCAAGGAAACATCTGATGTAAATGATAATGTGATTTTCTTAATCTACAGGTCACAATAGTCTGGACCTGAGATTTTCATAGAGGTATGAAGATTGTTTCTGTAGGAAATTAAGCCCTCAACATGGCTTGTAACTCAAATGTCATTCTCCCAGACACAATTTCGCCCAGACAATTTTGGTATTTTGGGCACATTTTACCCCCCTGGAGTCCAAAATATGCATATGGGACCATCAAAACCCATATGTAACATGAAGATCTCATCCAGCCTGACACTTTGAGCCAAAGAAATAGAGAGGGAAACTAAAATTTGAAGAGTAGGGGCTGGAATACCTCCAAATTCGTCATATGCAAACCTTTTCGACCAGGTACCTAGTTGGGAGAAGTCAGTCAGTACAATAAACTATAGAGCGTGTGACATGAGTAGGTACCTTATGGTGCAGCTCTCTCTATTTTAAACAAAGCAGGTGACTTTTCAGACTAATGTGGTGAGTGCAAGTACTTAGGTGAAGCAGTGCACAACTTGTTTAGAAAAGAGGGTACATACTCACAGCTCTTTTTACAATAGGAGCAACACCCTCCAGGTCTACGTAGGGTGGCTGGAGCATTTTTTTTTAAACGATATGATTAGCAATTACTATGCACCTCCCTTTCACTATATGGCAGTTCTGTTATAAGGGGTGCTTTATACTCTAGTCTGGGAGAATATTACTTAGACCTTGACTCGGTCGGTTAAACTTTTTTTTCTCTCTGCCCATCGGTAGATATATATGCCTACCATATCGGGTGGTGGAAAATGGGCCTTAAGCAGGTGTTCCTCTAAAGCCGTTCCTGATTTTGAATCGAAAGCAAATCGGTCATCTTCCCCATGCATTTCTGCCCACTTCTGGTCAAATTAAAATAAAAATTGTTGGATTTGTGGGGAAATGCATCGGCAATTTACCATAAAGAAATCCAATCAAAATCCGATTAAAATCAGGCCAATCTTTATCAATACCTGTCGTAAAGGGTTAACACAAGATCTAACTCCGATACTGAATCTGTGGATTCTGAAACACCTTCTTGGAGATTGTCTCTCTGTGCAACCCCACCTCACCCTCCCCCCCAAAAAAAACAAAGTAATAAAAAAAAACACAAAAATAATCCACATTATTTTTACATGTTTAGTAAGATTCTGGACTCCCATAGACTAACGCACGGTAAAGCATATTGTGATTATTTACGATATATGGGTTCGTATTTGCCAAAAAGTTATTTGACATTTCGACTGTATTACCCCTCCTTCCGGCCTCATCACTCGGCGCAGGAATCTATATCCAGCATTTGAATTTTTTTTCCCCACATACCTGATGTTTGCAGACCTCGTTAGCATAGATTTCAATGGAGCCTGGTGGAGTTATTCACAGGAAAACATTGTTAGATATCCTATATGAACATGCCATGCCAAATTCCTCCATTTTCTTCGAAATAAATAAGAATCCATTGATTTTCCACATCGATACGATTCGGGACCCGCCCAGTCCGGCCATTCCTTGCTCGACGCGTGGCTGACCTAGTATCTGCTCGTAGATTGAGGGATATGTATGGCAAGTGTAGGCGATCAGCTGATCGGTGAAAATCTGGGTCAAGGCAAAGAATTTAATTATTTTCCGGCTTAATTTTGACAAAAACAAAAAAATAACCCCCCCAAGCACTGTAAAATGATGAAATCTACCATGAGAGTGGTGTAATTTCCAATAAAAGGTTCAAATAAAAATTTAAACTGCAAATAATGTACCGGTGATCTGAGCCTCAGTGCAATCTCTATGGGAGCAATGTCACGGCCAGACATCAAAATGCTTTATTTTTTGTTTGACATGTTAGGCTTCAACCCCCTAAAAATCCTTAAGAGGCTAAAAACTAGAATAGTTAAACTAATATTTGGCGCAATCCCCACCCAGAAATTCAAAATATTAAGCCCAGGAGAAATTATTTACTTTTAGGTTTGTTCACGTAATGATAAGTCTATGGGGACTGTACCGGTAGAAGCACTGTATGGAAATGACTGATACGGCCAGACATCAAAATGCTTTATTTCTTTTTTGACATCTTAGGCTTCAACCCCCTAAAAATCCTTAAGAGGCTAAAAACTAGAATAGTTAAACTAATATTTGGCGCAATCCCCACCCAGAAATTCGAAATATTAAGCCCAGGAGAAATTATTTACTTTTAGGTTTGTTCACGTAATGATAAGTCTATGGGGACTGTACCGGTAGAAGCACTGTATGGAAATGACTGATACGGCCAGACATCAAAATGCTTTATTTTTTTTTTGACATCTTAGGCTTCAACCCCCTAAAAATCCTTAAGAGGCTAAAAACTAGAATAGTTAAACTAATATTTGGCGCTATCCCCACCCAGAAATTCGAAATATTAAGCCCAGAAGAAATTATTTAGTTTTAGCTTCGTTCACGTAATGATAACTCTATGGGGACAGCTATAAGGCGCACCTACAGAATAATTTTTGTATTGGGGGGTTAGGCCTAATTTTCAGCACTGAGACTAATACACATTAAACTTGTGATATTTTACTTCGTTCCCATCATATTCCCATTAAAAAGTATTCAGGATTTATTTAATGACAGCTCATTTAGTTTTGGTCGACATGGGCCCATTTTAGCATTGAAAGTATATGGAAATGACTGATACGGCCAGACATCAAAATGCTTTATTTTTTTTTTGACATCTTAGGCTTCAACCCCCTAAAAATCCTTAAGAGGCTAAAAACTAGAATAATTAAACTAATATTTGGCGCAGTCCCCACCCAGAAATTCGAAATATTAAGCCCAGAAGAAATTATTTAGTTTTAGCTTTGTTCACGTAATGATAAGTCTATGGGGACAGCTATAAGGCGCACCTACAGAATAATTTTTGTATTGGGGGGTTAGGCCTAATTTTCAGCACTGAGACTAATACACATTAAACTTGTGATATTTTACTTCGTTCCCATCATATTCCCATTAAAAAGTATTCAGGATTTATTTAATGACAGCTCATTTAGTTTTGGTCGACATGGGCCCATTTTAGCATTGAAAGTATATGGAAATGACTGATACGGCCAGACATCAAAATGCTTTATTTTTTTTTTGACATCTTAGGCTTCAACCCCCTAAAAATCCTTAAGAGGCTAAAAACTAGAATAATTAAACTAATATTTGGCGCAGTCCCCACCCAGAAATTCGAAATATTAAGGTCAGGAGAAATTATTTAGTTTTAGCTTTGTTCACGTAATGATAAGTCTATGGGGACTGTACCGGTAGAAGGACTGAATGGAAGACTTAATATACGAATTTTTTTAAGCTAGTTAGGCCTACATCTCAGCACTGAGGTTAATACACATTAAACTTGGTATATTTTACTTCGTTCCCATCATATTCCCATTAAAAAGTATGCAGTGGTTAATATGTTATAGCCGTTTTAGTTTTGGTCGACATGGGCCTATTTTAGCTTTGAAAGTATATGGAAATGACTGATTCGGCCAGACACCAAGATGCTTTATTTTCGTTTTACCCATTTAGGCTTCAACCCCCTAAAAATCCTTAAGAGGCTAAAAACTAGAGGAATTAAACTAATATTTGGCGCAAACCCCACCCAGAAATTCGAAATATTAAGCCCAGGAGAAATTATTTAGTTTTAGCTTTGTTCACGTAATGATAAGTCTATGGGGACTGTACCGGTAGAAGGACTGAATGGAAGACTTGATATACGAATTTTTTTAAGCTAGTTAGGGCTAGATCTCAGCACTGTCATTTTACTTATTTGCCATCGTACTCCCATTAAAAAATATGCAGTGGTTAATATGTTATAGCCGTTTTAGTTTTGGTCGACATGGGCCTATTTTTGAAAGTGTATGGAAATGATTGATACCGCCAGACATCAAAATGCTTTATTTTTTTTTTGACATCTTAGGCTTCAACCCCCTAAAAATCCTTAAAAGGCTAAAAACTAGAATAGTTAAACTAATATTTGGCGCAATCCCCACCCAGAAATTCGAAATATTAAGGTCAGGAGAAATTATTTACTTTTAGGTTTGTTCACGTAATGATAAGTCTATGGGGACTGTACCGGTAGAAGGACTGAATGAAGACTCGAATTTTTTTAAGCTAGTTAGGGCTAGATCTCAGCACTGAGGTTAATACATTATAAACTTTAGTTATTTTACTTATTAGCCATCGTAGCTTTTTTGCAACCTAAATAAGAATAACTAGTATAAAATAGTAATAAAAATGCGAGATAAAAGCTACTTTTGTGATTTTTGTGTCAGGGACTACTTTTTCTGCGGAGTAGTCCTAACCAGAAGTAAATAACCAAGATGGCGGAACTTGCCCCAAAAGTTCAATTAAACAGTGAGTTTTTGTTTGATTTCATCGCTTCCCTGTGCCTAAACATGTAAAAATAAATATAGGAATGACAAATTTTGTGTATTGAATGTTTGTATTGACATCTCGAGCCGGTCACATTTCCCTCTCGTTCGTATAACTCACTCGAGGGAAATATGACCGGCTCTCGATGTCAATACAAACATTCAATACACAAAATTCGTCATTCCTATATACGTATTCTCTGTCCATGTACACCAGCAGCAGCTGGTATTCTGCATTATCTATTGATCAAAATTGAAATAGCATGTATTTCCAATGTAACACATCTCGGCATATATGTAAATTGACTCATTGTTGCTGGCCTGTTATGCTGGTATATACATTCAGTGGGAAGTGTACTGCTGTAGAAGTCTCACATCATGGGGGAGTCAGTTAGGATACAAGGCAGGTATGTACTCAATATACATGTACACATTGTATACATATTTAAATGCTGGTCAAACGCCAGGAGGGTCTTGCCAAAAAATGACGAGGATGAACCTTTGTAAAAATTCTCAGAGAGTGCTGAGGAAAACATGTATGGCTTAACTCATTTTCATAGTATTGACAAAAAGAATTACAGCAGAATGTATGGAAAACTCATTTTGAGATGTGAAAAAAAGTGCACTTTTTCTCTAAACAATTATCCAAATAATTATTTAGCAAGACTAATGTGCCCTGATGTGCACATTTTCTTTCTTGGTTCACGTTTCCTTTTTGGCAAGACCCTCCAGAGGGAGATGTTCACATCCCTCTTTGCTCTATAGTAGCGTGCTGGCTTTTTTAATAAAAGGGGGCTTAATTTTTTTAGCCACCCTTAGGCGGGGTCTGAAATTTTTATGCCACCCCCTTAGTAGGGGTCTGGATCTTTATGCCCCCTTCCCACCCACTCAAACCTTCCACCCCCCCTCTTGATAAATAATGATCACTCCCTAACATCTTACTACTGTTGTCTATAGCTATTCATTGCGTGTCAAACAACCATTTCTAATAAGGTCGCTGTGCACTGGCTAAAAGATCCAACATGGATATAACTCATTTTATCCTCCTTCATACAGTCGACATTTTTCTTCTTTACTTTCTTAACAAAAAGGAAACACTTTACCCAGGGACAGAATTAAGAATAACAAAAGTGGTGTTAGGACACTAATGATGTTTAGTAGAGCAGTACAGGGATGGTCTGGTGGATCAGGATAAACAGTAAACAGGGTCACACTCAACATGAAATCTTACACACAGGAGGGGGGGGGGGGCTCTGCAAGGGCCAGAACTGGATCTAAATATAGAGCCATGGTAGAATGGAGCTATATATATAGTAAAGGGTAGGTCACTCTTGGGCCACCATATTGGTACAGACTGCTTGACAGTAGGCTCAAAGCAGACATGGAACATTGCTGACACAGTGCAACCCTATGGGCCCAAAGCAGAGATGGGACTGTAGTGACCGACACTCTCCTACTCTTCTCTCGACAACCACTGCATGGAGAATGACTCAAGTTGGCATGTGTGGGGCTTGAGATCTGTAAGGGCAGAATTTACGTAAGAAGAAAAAAAAGGGGGGGGGGAAGGATCGCCAAAGTGTAGTCAATTCACTGCATCATACCCTTTGACATACATGGTCGCCATGATGCATTAATGCAGCCCTTTGACATACATGATCGCCCTGATGCATGAATGCAGCCCTTTGACATACATGATCGCCATGATGCATGAATGCAGCCCTTTGACATACATGATCGCCATGATGCATTAATGCAGCCCTTTGACATAAATGGTCGCCATGATGCATGAATGCAGCCCTTTGACATACATGATCGCCATGATGCATTGAGGCAGCCCTTTGACATACATGGTCGCCATGATGCATGAATGCAGCGCTTTGACATACATTAACGCCATGATGCATTAATGCAGCCCTTTGACATACATTAACGCCATGATGCATTTATACAGCCCTTTGACATACATGATCGCCATGATGCATTAATGCAGCCCTTTGACATACATTAACGCCATGATGCATGAATGCAGCCCTTTGACATACATGGTCGCCATGATGCATTTATACGGCCCTTTGACATACATGGTCGCCATGATGCATTAATGCAGCCCTTTGACATACATGGTCGCCATGATGCATTAATGCAGCCCTTTGACATACATGGTCGCCATGATGCATTAATACAGCCCTTTGACATACATGATCACCATGATGCATTAATACAGCCCTTTGACATACATGGTCGCCATGATGCATTAATACAGCCCTTTGACATACATGGTCGCCATGATGCATTAATACAGCCCTTTGACATACATGGTCGCCATGATGCATTATTGCAGCCCTTTGACATACATGATCGCCATGATGCATCAATGCAGCCCTTGCAAAGGAATGCTTTTATAATATGCATCTTGCCAAGAAATGGGTATAAAGCATTCAGGGACGCCAATGCAGCAGTGCATCATCCCCAATGGTCGGCATGATGCACCAATGAAGTCCTGGAGAGTCTATTCATCTGGACTTCTCTGGAGCACCATGCCGACCCTCTGGGAGTGTAATTACCCTGTAGGATGATGCATGCATGAGTAGACCTGGCGAGTTACTCACCAGGGCTGTATTCATGCACCATGACGACCCATGGACATGATGCATTAATGCATTAGCGGTCTTTAAAGGGTTGAAGTCTATGTGCAGTCATTAAAGCGATATACCATTCTGCAGGAGCTAGACCCTCTCTCTATAATATGTAATGTAGTGCAGGGGGTTATTTCACAAGTAACAGCCGTCTGGGCCTCATTGTAGATTTAAATAAGAGACTGAAGAATAAACCCACCAACCAATCAAACGATCACTGAATGTTTGATTCAAAAAAAAAAGAATCGTTCACATTGGATTATGAACTTGACTGATCATACAGGCTATAATGTAAAACATAGTGAGGGTTTGGCTGTCATCCATGTTCTGTTTAATTTCACTACTGCAGAAATAGTTATTTTTGTGTAATCTCAATGATTAAGATTATCTGCATTTTCATTGTTCAACCAATTGAACGATTGAAATTTCCTTTTCTTTGTTGTTTACATGAAATCCCATGCCTATATAGGAGAGAACACGTCCTAGATAAACCTACATAATCACCTTGTGCTATTTACCTATATATTTACTCGTTAATCATTCTGAAATTAACTCCTGGTCTCTATACAGCACGGTCTAGTTGCTTCTGTCTGATGTGATCATGACATTATATAGTTTGTGAAATATGTCCTCCTTAGGCACATCTTCAAACATACAGAATGTTTACGGGCATACACAATATCTGCAAGCTAAACTACAAGGTGGGGGTGTATTTAGTTCTCAACTTGACTTGGAATTCATCCATTCAAGTACGGAAGCCGTGGTGGGCTACACTTTAATAAAAATTCAACTTGAACCTTTTTATCTTCAATATGGAAACAACAGTTGCTTTCAACTGTCAAGTTGACAGTTGACGGCAGACTTTTTTTTTTACCTGACAGTTGACAGTGGAAAAATATCATGTTGACAGCATTTTTTTTTTCAGGGTGACACTTCAAGGTGACACTTCATATAGGAAATTATGATGTTTGACAGCAATAGTTTTTCAAACTTTATCTTGTTGGTTGTAAGAAAATCATGCTGATTTTGAAGTGCATGTTTTTTTTTTGTGGTGTGGCCCTTCACGGCAACATTTAGGTGTTGTTCGACGCATTCCCAGGTAGCAAAAATGGTGTGCCCCGAGTCTGGGCCAGAGCGGGCTCCTGATGTGGGCCACACTGGGTTAACACAGTGGGCGCCCGATGGGTTTTGTCCTCAGCAAAGGGTCTGGGCCACACTGGGCTAACCGATTCGGGCACAGATCTGTTTGAAATTGGGCTCACCGATTTGGGCTCAAAGTGAGTTTAACATGGGTTTTTGGTGTGGCCTAAAGTGGGCTGCCCGATTTGATGAAAAATTAGTGGTGACATGTTAAAATTTTTTAAAAAATTTATCCAAAATCTTTTCTTTTTTTTAAAGGTCAACAAGCAACAAATCCTTGAGCTAATCTAACCCCCCCCCCCATCACCAAAGCAGTAAATGCAATATCTACCCAAGTGGAAAGGCAGAGCAGTACCATTCATTTGAATCAAACTCATTCAGCCAACACAAGGCACTTTGATTCATTAAAGTGACATTCTGGCCTCAATCTTTCCCTACTAATTCCCTATGTAGGAGTAGAGAAGAGAGCCTTCAAGTTCATAATGACTGTACCTCTGCATATCTGCTCTTGTTCCAAGTTCAGTGCAATAGAAATGGTGTTGCCATTCCACTACTACTCAGATGACCTTGATTTGCACTTTTGACTAGAAACATCTAAGTATTTCCAGACTATGAGAAAGTCTGCACATTATTACTTCATATCTGATTTAGTAGTCTATTCCAGTTGTCCTATGTCTAAAAGAAATAAGTTTGGTATGGGTAGTAGAATTCTGCCTGGAGTGCTGTGAAACCACTTTGTAGTGAGTCTGCCATGGACTGGCCTACAGGGGCAGGGGATATTTTTGGTTTCTCAATTGCCTCTATATATAGTCCTCTTATACCTGGCCAAGTGTGGGACCTGTTTGCCCCCACACCACAAATACACCTTGCAAGCCTACTAGTACAAAGAAAGACATGAAGCTGTTCTTTCCAGGACTAGTCAGTGTTGCCTTTTACATGAAATATCTGGATCCCTACTATGAACCTACCTGTGTATTAATGGTATAGGGAAAGTGTCCTACAGCAGTGGTGGAGGGAAGGGAGGGGGGAGGGCAGGGCAGGGTGAGAGGAGGGCAGGGCAGGGTGAGAAGAGGGCAAGGCAGGGTGAGATGAGGGCAGGGCAGGGCAGGGTGAGAGCAGGGCAGGGCATGTGAGCAAAGGAGATGCCAGGGCAGTGCAGGGTGAGAGTAGGACAGGGCAGGGTGAGAGGGCAGGGCAGGGTGAGAGCAGGGCAGGGTAAGAGCAGGGCAGGGCAGGGTGAGAGCAGGGCAGGGCAGGGCATGTGAGCGAAGGACATGCCAGGGCAGTGCAGGGTGAGAGTAGGGCATGGCAGGGTGAGAGCTGGGCATGGCAGGGCGAGAGCAGGTAAGGGCAGGGTGAGAGCAGGGCAGGGCAAGGGTGAGAGCAGGGTGAGAGGAGGGCAGGGCAGGATGAGAGTAGGGCAGGGCAGGGCAAGAGCAGGGCAGGGCAGGGCGAGAGCAGGGCAGGGCAGGGTGAGAGCAGGGCAGGGCAAGGCAGGGTGAGGGCTGGGAGTGAGAGTGAGTGAGTAATAGATGTTTAACACCATTTCGACAGCTAAGGTCATATTCATGTTGAGATCCTCATTACACAAATTCACAGAGGAATGTGTCAGTGCCTGCGCATATGTGCACCACACACATCCTGAGGGGATAGGAAAGAGGAGAAATAGACCCTTTTAAGTGGGCTAGGGAGGCCCAGGGAGGGCAGGGTGACAGAAGGGCAGGACAGAGCGGGGTGAGAGGGGGAAAGGGCAGGGCAGGTTGAGTGGAATGAGGAGGAGATGGAAGGGGTAGGGGATGGATAGGGGAGGGACGAACACAAAAGAGAGAGGGAGGGGGAACACTCATCACAGAGTTTAGAACAGTTCAGAAGATGAGGCTGCCCTGTCCAAACCCACTCTCACCCCAGACTGGGAAGACTTTATGCAGCTAAGTACCCATCTTGGGATGCCCATTTTGAAACCATCCTGGGCCCAATGTGGTTGCCCATTTTAAAGCTGACCAGTGCCCAAATCGGGCGGCCCAATGTGGCCCAGACCGTATGCTGAGGACAAAACCCGTTGGGAGCCCAACGGGCTCAAGTGGGTTTGCCCGATTTGGGCTGCCCTGTGTGGCCCTGACTGGAAACCCAGCATCTGCCGAACCTAAAACCCATGTACTGAATACTGCCCGCTTTGAACCACCTTATCCCGGGTAAAACCAATTTGGCCCTGAGCGGGCTTGCTACATGGGTTAATACAACCCCGTCTAAATATAGTATGCCTTATAGTGCAGCGGCTAAGGATTGATACATTCCAAATATATCACGAACAATATTTGAAGAGTAACCCCAATGAGGGGTATCAACCAATTGAACTGGGCCGAATTTAAAAAGAAAAAAAAGAAAAAAAAAAAGAAGTTTTAAACAACACACTAAAAAGGTGTCTGACTGAGGGTTATTTATCTCACGAGGATAATCAGAAACTGTCCAAAAAATCCTTCTTCAACAAGGAGATGGCATGCTAAAAGGGTGCCAGCATCATGCCATCTCTTGTAAGGACGAGTTGTGACAATAATCCCTGTGTACTGCGACAATGAAGCAAGATTTCGATACCTAAGTTGACGATACCTAAAACTTCAACTTTAGGTAGTCGAAATGACGACTTTAGGACGATACCTAAAACTACAACTTTAGGTAGTCGAAATGACGACTTTAGGTCGTCATCCTAACGACCTGAGTTGTCAATAGGACGACTCTGTACTGTCAGTATTGTCATCCTGACAACTCAGGTCTTCAAGATGATGACCTAAAGTCGTCATTTTGACTACCTAAAGTTGTAGTTTTAGGTATCGTCAACTTGAGGACCTAAAGTGGTAACCGCTGACTAGTTTCAGATCTTCCATGTTTTCAGCTCAGGGGGGTACATGTCCTCTTGTATAATTTGATGTACATGTGTTCCTCTCTACAGTACAACAGCACGCTCCAATTCACCTCCTGACTAAGTCCTTGGTGTTATTATGACATAGTCTGTGAAATATTCTACCCCAAAGCTCCTGTTTAAACGTAAGGAATGTTTAGACATACATATATCTATGCTGACATATTACCTCTGTCTACTTTGGTGCAGTTATTGTTTCTTCTTTTTCTTTTTAAATTGATATATGGATAAAATATGATCCAATGTAATCAACACTTAATCAAAGGGCCGCATAGTGTCTCAATTTTAAGCACATTCAAAGCATTATAGTTATGACAAATGGGAATCACATCTTCCCAATTAGTCGACATGCTTGTCCAAAGTACTATAGGAGGCCATCGGAGCACTTAATGGAATTACATTACCCTTGAGTCTATTAAATATCAGTAGTCTAACTGAGTAGTCATCTTTTAATAATGGGGGGGAAGGGGTTAGAAAAATTCTCAGACCCTCTTACGCGGGGGGGGGCAAAAGGAACTCACCCCTATGAGCGACAAAGCTGCTCGCACTACTGTAGAATAAAAGGGGAATGGAAGGTTTTTATTGGGCTCGCAGACAGAATTTCACCAACCAACCCCTCCCCCACCCCCATTTAAAAATCCTGATGAAGGCTTATAAATAAGCCGAAACGTAGATCGCCCATTCTTAAAAATCACCCAACTGTTACAACTCTGTACCTGTCATTACATACAAATGTAATAAAAGCCACTATTGATTATACTTGACCGTGTCTGGTTTTGTGTGAATTCCAACTAGAGCCACTTTCCGACTGTGCACATTATAATTGGTTTAGATAGAAACTAGAGTAGGACATGTCCTGGATGCACAGACCGTTTTATTGACAGCATGTTCCAACGTGTATATATATATACAACATACTACAGAGTGTGCCCTCCCAACTCCACCACCCCGATCTACCTGTAGTAGAACAACCGTTGGTGATAACCACTCATCTTGATCTTAGTGGTCAATCCAGCACAAGAGAAGATACCCCTGTAGGTCCAGCTACGGCCAGAAGGGGACAGCAGAGCACTAGCAGGCCCAATAGGGGTCAGAAGCACATTTCAATAGCAGTGCCTATCTCTGGTGTTTGTGAGTAATGGATTAGAAGTTGCAGCAGCTTGGAAGTTGGCTTACACAACCTAAAAACTAAAACATCAGACATTACCGTTACTGATAAACCTCTCATTTCTACTTGGACCTCTACAGTTCCAACTAGAGCCAGAAGAGCAAGAGAGCAGGAGGTGGTCAGCGGTGCCCATCTTACAAGTGGGAGTGAGAAAGGAACTGGAAGTTCTACATCTAAATCAGACAGGGTGTATCTCTTCATCCTATTTGTATACAGCAGTTACTCGGAGAGTGCAGTGTTGGGGGCTGTAGGCCTACAAACAAAGCCTATAAACCCCTGGGATCCATCAAAGCTGCAAGAGACAACTCAAAGACCAGCGTTCCAATGGCACTGAGGAGACGCCGGGGCAGCGTCCCTACGTCATCTGACGTTGACGTAGACGCACAGCGCTTGGTGCCAGACGCGCCTCCACCCGCCGTCAGTCGTCGACGTCGGCGTTCTGCTACTGAGGGTTCAGAGAGTCCAAATAAAGTGGACAATGGGGGTGGAGAAGACCTTGATATCTCAGAACCGCCGACCTCCCGCCCCCGCCACCACCGGGTATCATTCCACAGAGACAACACCGGAAATGATGGGACAACGACGATGACCGAAAGTGATCCTGATAAAACTGGGAACGGAAACGATGGCGATGGCGCCTCAGAGTTGGCTGATTATGATCGTGAAAGTGAGCTCAGAAATAATGATGGATCAACAATGGATTGGTCAGCAACGGAACCGGAAGTGGACACAAATGACCCTCACCGATCAGTGGCGACCCCTAGGAGGTCCCTGAGATCGTCACGCACGCGCACACCGACTCCTGGGGAGGCAGTTCCGGTGGGAGTGCTGCGTTTCAGTGCCGTGACGTTGACTAGGGGTGCAGTGACTAGTATTAGCGTGTCAGGGACCATGGAGGAGACTAGGACTGTCACTACAGATAGAATCAACATGTCTACCACTACTAGTATTAGGTCTGACGAAGCCCCAGAACCTCCTCCACAGGGAGGTTGGCGTCTCCCACCTGAGGTAACCAGAGAGGGTCCAAGAGGGGGGACTGGGAGTTTGGCATCATCACCTGGACCTGGAGCAGGCCTAGATGGGAATAACCGAGCAGAAGTGACCAGTGTACCTAGAGTAGGAACAGGGGGTAGTTCAGAGAGTACTGGGGGAGAGAGCTCACCCCCGGGCACTGACAATGTTCAGCCATCAGTGAGAGTACCAGCAGAAACTACAGGGGACAGTCATGACGTGACGTCTAATGATGTAGCGTCTGCTGATGACGTAGCTGCAGGCACAGGAGGAGACAATGAAACTAGGACAGACAGAACCACAGGAATCAGACCCAGTTCAGGATCTACATCCCCCTTAGTAGACCCATCATTAGATACACCAGGAGGTGTAACTACAGAAACTGTTACATCTACAGAGGACGCTGGTATCTTTGATAGACCATCAGAACTAGAAGCAGATACGTCACCAGTGACATCGGAAGGATTTGATACATCACCAGTGACGTCACCACCTGCTATGCCATCTGAGGGAGCAGAAACGTCATCTGTGACGTCAGAAGGAACAAACACATCACCAGTGACGTCATCTCCTGTTGTGACGTCAGGAGGAGCAGATACGTCACCAGCGACGTCACCTGCAGAGACACGGAGCAGGGAAGATACGTCACCTCCACGTCTAGTAGTGACGTCAGCTTCTGCTGTGACGTCAACAGATACTAATATACCACCAGTAGCCTCAGCACCAGAGGGGATAGATACATCACCTGTGACGTCACCAACTGTAGTGACGTCATCAGTGACGTCAGAGGAGAATAATGCCCCCGATTTGAGGCCATCTTTCCACGACCATCTCCACACACGGTCCATGACTAGAGCAGAGAGATTAAACGAAGTCTCTGACACAACAACAGCAACAGCAACAACATCCCCAGCAATAACAGCAACATCTACGTCATCAGGAACAACGCCTTCACCATCAATGGCAAGGACAACATCATCAACGTCAACAACAACAGCAACATCATCATCATCATCAATAACTACAACCGGGCCTACTAGTACTGATGTCGAAATGTCAGCCAGAGAACCAAACGTTGATATTACTGCTGAAGCTCACATGGAGGGTGAAGGTCACACTGAAGGTCATGAAGATGAAGGTCCCATGGAAGTTGAAGGTCACACAGATGATGAAGGTCACATGGAGGTTGAAGGTCATGTAGACAGTGAAGGTCAACCTGAAGGTGAAGGTCACACTGAGGGTGAAGTAAATACAGAAGGTGAAGGCCACACTGATACTGAAGGTGAAGGTCGCATTGGAGAAAATGGCCGCACTGAAGATGAAGGTCACATGGAAAGCGAAACTGACAATGCAGAGGAACATACCAAGCCAGAAGGTCATTCCATAGACGAAGGTCATACTGAAGGTGAAGGTCATACTGAAGGTGAAGGTCACACTGAAGGTGAAGGTCCCACTGGGGCTGGGGGTGACTCTGATTCTGACGATCCTGAGGTAGTAGTAGCTGAAGAAGAACCTACGTGGGGCTCTGGTGTTACCCCGTGGGGTGAAACATTTCCCAGGTAGGTAGAGATTATGTTTTTATTAGGTTGTTTCAGGTAACCAAAACCTGCCTAGCTAAAGAAAATGGGCCCCAAATATTTTTTCTTTAACTTTGAGGAAATTAGTCGTCCTTTTAAAAAAACAAAAAAAAACCTAAATCTCCCTGCGAACCAGCGTGAGTCAATGAAGCAGTTAAAAAATAGAGCAAAATGAATAGAACAAGAGAAAGTCCCATCTAGCCCTCCTAAGTTTTCAGCATGCTACCTGAAACAAAATAATTGGCCTCAATTACTTGTTCAAAATCTATTTTGAGAAGGTTACTGAGCCAAAAAAAAAAATTCTTATCAATATAGGAGAACCTTACCTGGTTTTAGAAATACAGACTTTCTTAGATGTAGCCATTTTCTCCACCTAACAGTAACAAGTTGAATCACTCTATTCTTGGTTGTGTATATAATTCGGTAAGGAATAAAAACACGCAAACGACCCTCGAAGGATGTACTAAATCTTATGTGGTGAGTCAGGGGAGCCTAACAAAAAGGAGAAAAATAATGAAAAATTACATTCATGGATTGAGGGGAGTTTGGGAATGTGCCAGGTCTTATGACATTAACTGTGTTCATTATGTTCACGTCTCTGTATTTTAATCTATATATAAACTAACATTCCCTGCTCAATAACTACTCGTGTATCAAAAGCATATGGGCAGATTCACTGAGCGATGTTTGGGCCTATTTTATGGACTTTTTGGATTTGAGGAGTTACAGTGAGAAATGTAGACCTCCATCCTTCCTTATTCTAGTCACATTTGATAAAATACATCTTGAGAATCAAGCAGAGGGCAAATCTATGTATATCGGCCTATAATTTGATAAGTTACGGAAGCTCGAAGTTGGGCGATACACTAAAAAAGCCCTTTTTTGTCCAATTAAACATCATTCCCATCTATATATTATTAAGCTAGACAGTACTAGACTGTCATAAACCTATTTTTCATTTGGTGTTGGGTCATAGCTATCTATCAAAAATCACTTGGCTTTGTCACTACCTCAACTTTCTTTCACACATGCCTTATAATATTGAACTGTGAGCATCCTCACGTACGTAACACTTTTTTTAGGTCTAAAACTACCATAATAACAAAGTACCCTCACTGTTCTTATTAACTGTGATAAGCAGGGTTCCTAGGGGGGTTTTGATGGAAATTAGATAAAAGTACTGGCTTGCCGCAGATACGAGCTAGATCTCATAAACCAAAATTCAACTCCAGACAGTGTTACGTACGTGAGGTTCACTTTTACATGTTTATAGGCTAATTGAATGAGAAAATCTTTATCTATTGTCTATTCTAGTTTAGGATGTATAGAAACTGAATGTTTGAAACAAAAATCAGGGCCAAAGTCTGCATAGTAAGGCCACAGTGGGGATGGCTTGGAAAGTTCTGTCGAAATCCTCACATACGTAACGTTTTCAATTTTTCACAAAAAATCATAGTAAAATGAACTTGATGGTTCTAAATGATGGTATATCTGGAGTATCTGTTTTGCATTTATCAAAAGACTTAGGTGCCTTGTTGAAAAAGAGTATTTGGGTACCTTGGTCTGCATTCAGGTAGGGTTTGAAATGCACTCTGAGAGAGAAGTGTCGTAAAAATGTGGGTTTTTTTTTTTCAAAGCGAGGGAAATGACCAATAATGGGCCTAAAGTGTGTAGATATGCCTTTAAAGTAGTAAGTTAACCTGTTCTGTATGAGTAATTATGATACAGAAGATCTGAGATGTTTTAAATTATTGTTCACGTGGACTTAAAAAGAATCCATTGAATTCCTCACGTACGTAACGTTTTCGAGTGTTTGCGACAAGTCATAGTAGAATGCACTTGATGGTCCAGAGCAATGGTATATGTTGTTTATCTGTTTTGCAATGATTAATAGACTTATGGGCCTTGTTAAGGAAGAGTATTTGGGGTACCCTGGTCTGTATTTACGTAGGACATAACATGCCCTCAGAGTGAGAAGTGCTATGAAAATGTGAGATTTTTTTCAAAGCAATGGAAATGACCAAATGAGTGGCCTAAAATGTGTAGATATGCCTTTGGAATGGTAATCTAACATATTCTTTACAGGAAATAGTGATGCAGATGATCGTTAATGTTTAAAAGTATTGCTCAGGTGAAAAATCATTTGAATTCCTCACGTACGTAACGTTTTTTTGATATTCAGAAACACCCATGCAGATCTGGATCAGAATGTCTGCATGCTATATTGTTGCAAAAGGGTAACAGTAATTGTAAGTAGGGTCACTCTAGATAATAGAGATTGATTTTCATGAAGGTCTACTCATTTTTAAATGTATGAGGTTAAAGTTAGGAATGCTAAGCTACATGTTCACAACTTTCGCTAATCTTCATATTTGGCGATGAGGTGTAATAAAAAAAGGTCTTGATACAGGGATTTGATTTTTACTACACTTAAAGACATGTGTTATAACATTATGGACATGAAATATGATGTAGATAGGATGATATCTAATAGGTTTTATGATTATCTGTTGGAAAACGTTACGTACGTGAGGGTAAAAACTATGGTTTTATGCCGTGGGCAATTAAGTCTGACATGTTAGGAGTTGGTGACTTGAATGAACCTTTCTAGTAAGCCAAGATATAGGGTTTTCAATAAAATAAAGTGTTATTGAGTAATATTGAGTTTGTGATTCCAATGGTTCTCAGGCTGGTGAACATCCTTCACTGAATCACACCATATACTCAAAATGAACTAACCAAACACTAAATCAACATTGAAAAGTTCTAACTGGTTGTCAGGTGTTTAAAGCTGCCCACCCAATCACAATGTGAATTCTACATATAGTCCATTATACATGTACTAAAGGGGTGCATTTAAGGGCCGGGGCCCAAAATAAGCACCTGTCTCGGAAATGTGCCAGGGTTGACTAGGTATGGAAATCAATCTTATGCACTTAGAACTGTTCTAAAATGAGCACCAGTCTAACATATACAGTGGTTTTAGATAAAGGGGCATTGAAATGTATAGGCACCTGGTGACTACAGTGTTTATCCTATTGGTTACTGGTTGTAGTCCGATCAGCAACCACTAGGTGCCAGCACCATTTAGTTGTATAGTTCGTGAACCCTTTCGGGGAGAAACGGTATGATCGGAAGTGTGTCAGTGGTTCCGGTGGGAATGTGAATTTTTAAAACCAAATTATGACTTTTGCAAATTGGCAACCACTCCTATCTTAGCATGGTCATACATAGAAATACATTAGAACATACTAATGACCTTTATGGAAACATCTGCCATGGTAAGCATACAACTAATCTTAAAACTACTATCACATCTAGTTATGGCCGGTTGTAAATATTGCCAACTTGTGAAACACCACACAGAGATCATATTTTTTGGGTGTTTCAGAAGCCTGTGTGGTGTTTCACAAGCCAAATATAATAATGGTCATAGAATAGCCATTTCTATAACCATATTATGACTATTGTAAAGTTACAACCACTCCTATCTTGGTCAGGTCATATTAAGAAATATATTAGAATATACTAGTGGCCTTTGTAGAAACACCTGCTAGCGTAAGCCTAATACCAATCTTAAAACTGCTGTCACATCTAGTTATAACCAGTTGTAAATATTGCCATCTTGTGAAACACCACACAGACTTAATAATGAACATTATCTGTTTCTAAAACTGTTAGCTTCTAAACTTACAACTGCAACCATTCTTATCTCTCACCAGTCATATCTCAGTTGTAATCTATAACTTTAGGTGTTTCAGAACAAGATACAACTAAAGTTATAACTACAGTTATAAATACTTGGGACCGTTCTGTGACCAGTGGCTGGTGTTTCTAGAGGCCTCGGTTTTCATAGGGAAAAAACTCCTGTGGATTCTGCATGTTGAGCATATATCATACCTCTATTCTTATTAGTTAATATCTTCTTTCAGACCTTCAAATCAAAGAAAACAGTTTCCTTGTGCTATGGTATGGTTGAGATCACTCTTAAAACAGTCATAACTTTACAGTTTACAACAGGTCACCACTATAGTGAGATTACTATAGAAGTTAACTATAGTACTAGGTTATATAATGTTACAGTTGTGGGTCACATTCTCTGAAAATTCCATACAGATTCTTTCTTGTTTTCTTTTAGCAAGACCCTCCAGACTAGCTCGTACGCAGTCATATCAGTAATAAGCTGCTTCAGTTTAATGTTATATTTTTGTTATAACTAGTCATATTTTTTTATAACTAGTCATATTTTGCTGCGAGTTACTCGCCAGGGCTGCATTAATGGATTAGGCTAAATGCATCATGCCGACCAATGGGCACGATGCATCAATGCAAAAATATGGTTCCCAAGACCGGTGAGTAATTTACAACAGGGGTGTGTGTTTGTTTTAGACCTTGACCAGGGGGGGGGGGTTACATGTTTAAATGAGCAGGGCATTTAGCCCTGATATATTCTGGTGGCTAGATGGTATAACATTCAGAAAACATGTCAAATTTAACCAGAAAATGCCCATTACATGTAGGAACCATGTACAATGTGATGGTATTTTGAATAATTACATTTGCATACATTTTTGATAAATGTGGCCATTAAATACCTCCACATGTTTTAACCCCTAGAAACACCAAAAAGCAGTCATGTGATCGGTTCTAAAAAGTTATGACTGCAGTCACAGACCAGTTATATCTCCTTGTGAAACAGATAGTTATGACCAGTCATATCCTACTTATGACTGACTGGAGATAATAATGGTCATAACTTTACAACCAGCCCCCTCCAGTTATAGAAACAGAAAAGTTATGACTATTATTATCTTTGCCTTGTGAAACACCCAACAGGGGTCGCCACTCAGAAACATTACCTTGTTTCAATAGTTTCTACGCCAGGACAGCCTCAAATTGAAATGGGGGGTACAGGATATTGCTCCATATACCAGCGACTAGATAGGGAGCTACCGTACTGGCCTAAACATCGGAGCTGCTATTCAATCAACTACTTACCAATAAATTTACGCCAAAATCTACAACACTACTATTTATTCTATATTTGTAGGTAGCTTGTGGCCTTTTAGAGAAATAAGTACGATTTTGTGTTGTGCAATTAAAACACTTACGCTCATGACTGTACAAATCCTACAATGTTGATACTAGAAAGTATCAAATAAAACCCAATCCTTAATTGTTCTGAAAAATACCTCAAGGAGGGCATTTCAAAATTTGATTTGTACAAGATAGTAATTGGTGATCATCTAGATGGCCTTATTTCTGGGACTGGTGGTCGCAGGGCCATTTGATGAGTGTTTATCGTTTCGAAACATACCCCTGGCCATAACATGACGATGGTCTATACCTGAAAACTTAAGCCTTTTTGAATGTCCTCTGTGCAGAGGACTTTGGGTCCTCTTTCAGAAATGATGACCCTAAGCCATCAAATTGAGGATGGGTTCATCATTTTGAAGACATCGCATTTTGCTACCAGATGGCTCCCATACATGCTGTGGTGTAATTTGTTTCACACTGGATGGGATCTTATAAGTAATTTGACTGATAAATGATATACTTATCCACATCAGAAATGTTTCAATAGCCATTGTATACATGCCGGATAGGACACACATCAGGATATTTCACTCAAGTTATTTAGAGGAAGCTATTGGGTGTGTATATGCTTAAACACCTATTGTGTGCTTTAAGGAATAATTAGAAGTGTATGGATTGGCTGTCAACTGATGTTCACATATATTTACTGGGCCTAGCAAAGGGATAACACCCCTGATAAAGGCCAGGCAATTTGGTGGGAGGGGGTAATTCTAAAAATAGACTACTCACTATTTCATTATAAATGGAAATTAGAAGTAAAGTTATAGTCATCAAACTGACTACCCAGACCCATCATATTGATTGCCTTGCTTCCTCATAAAAAAGTTATCAATTTGAGTACTTCGGGTCAACAATTAGGTCTTCAATTTCAGGACCCGGTAGTCCCCCAAGGAACCATCAATTTGAGGACCCAAAGTCCTCAAATTTAGGACCTAAAGTCCTCTGCACAGAGGACCTTTTTCAGCAATAGGTTTTCAGTGTCCAGACGGCACTGTACATTATGCATCATGCCCATTAGTCATCAGGATGCAGGAATGTATCATGATGCATCATGTTAATTTACAACATTTTTAGATCAGATCAGATTGCCGCCCTTTCCTTTTGAGTTTGCAAAGGTATACAGGTCAGTAATTAATTTGTCCATCTTATAATAGGTTTGCATGAGGAAGCCTATTATCTATGATTATAACACAAGTACCTTTCCCGGCATGAATGTCACGTTAGCCTCTGAAATAGAACAAAATAATAATCCCCAATCTCTCAAAAATTGGAATAAAAGTTTAAGTAGTTTATAAAAAGGGTTGGATCTGTTATATTTAGGTCGTTGCTCTTTCTCATCTCACCGAATTAAATATAGCACCCTTCCCACCCACCAGCAAGCCTTTTTGCCTCCTGGTAGAGTTGAAAAAAAGGAAAAGAAACTTATGTAAAATGTGTAATACTCAGAACATGTCTATGCATGTCATGCAGTCATGTATTAACATGTCTTTTGGTCTACTTACATAGGGCTACGTTTTTCGGTTGTTCCGTTTTTGAAACAAACAAAAAAAAGAATAAAAACATTTGATGCACACTGCGAAAAGAAAAGAAATAACAGTTGAATCCTTGTTCAAAAGTTACCAGGGACCCATCATAATTTTCACAGATTTCTTTTTCATTCCTTGTTCCTCTACTGCCACCTGTGCCTTCTTGTACAAACTACACTGGCTCACTGCAATACAATAACGGTGTTTCACTGTTCAGTTTGTGAGATTCAACTTTTATTTTACAGTGCATGTAATCAGTTTATAATTCCCCCTCCTCTTTCCCCTCCGCCCTCCTTATAAAAGTTATCCTCGTAACCCAGCACAACATCAACATATGTATACATACAATCCCCTCTTCTGCTGATCCCTGTTTCTATGTAGTTGTTTATAGGTCTGTACAGAAGCCTTCTACTGTATCTATTGATTCTAAAACATTAAAGATTTAATCACTAGACACTCCAGGCCACTACATCTCTGCTCCCCTCCACGGCCACCCCTGACTCCGCCACCCACCTGTTGCAGCTAGGAAACATTGCTGTCTTTGTGGGCTGAATTATCGATACATAATACCCTGCGAGGAAGAAGAATGGTTGATAAGACACACTAATATATCATATTGCCTATTCATCCGATCACATGATTCATACCATTGGTTTTCTACTGTATGTCAGAGAAAGGGCCATTTTATATCTTTTATTAAATATCTGAACTGTATAAGGTGGGAAGAATCTGCACATAATACACCGTCAAACTGCGCCAGGCTATTTACAGTACATTGCTTTTATTTTTGGAAAACAGTAATCCAACGACCCTACAGTAATTTGCTGTGTATGCAGTACAGTGGTCTTTACTGCCTATTTACAATTCGGGCTGAGAGTGCATATGAGCGTTTATAATTGTGAAGTGGAAAAAAAACTTCTTATAGCAAATCATAAAGGATCCAAACTAAAGCAACAAAAAGAGAAAAAAAATCCACGAGGTGGCCTGGAAACAAAAATAAGAGTACAAATGCATAAAATATGAGACTACCTATTCTTGGCTCGGGGCATATACCGAGAGGCACTTATTTAACACATCCAGGAGGGTCTTGCACCTATGGTAAAAGATAGTTTTGCCTCAGAAGTGCCTCACCTGCAGCAGTCTATTTCGTTGTAGTCCTAACTTTTTTTTGTGAAGCACACAAGTGGTCAACATGAGAACAATTGAAAGAGCATGTGACAAAAGTAGGTACCTCATAGTACAGCACACACTATTCTTAAGCAAGGCAGATGCCTTTTCGGATTTATATGGTGAGCATTACTTATTTAGGAAAAAGGGCACCTACTCCCGGCTTTATTTAGCATACGAGTAACGCCCTCCAAACCTGTACACCTTTATAGCATTCCCAATAAGACACACCTATATATCAATTTAACTATTCAACTGAGTACAGGAATACTACGCGTTATTGTATTGTATAATTATAGTTTCGTGTTGTATCTTACACAGTTGAAGTGCTGGTGAGCAGCCTCACCAGCGCTTCATTGGTGCATCATGACGACCAATGGGCATGATGCATTCCTGCATCAGCGGCTTTTAAAGGGTTAAATGTGGCACCATGCTATATACTACTGGAGGGGACACACATCCACGTGTGTGTGTAGAGAGGTGCCTCCTCTCTACCTCCTCCTCCCTACCTCCAGTAGGTTAGGTGTAGGTGTGTAACCAATAACAACTAAGTACAGACAACAAAACCATGCACTATGCTTATATACAGCTTACTGACTATAGAGCAGAGGAGTAGCCTGGAGTTTGCCCTCTGTATCTTAGGCTGTAGTATCACAACGGGTTGTACGCTTTTAAATATATCATTGGATACTGAATAGATTTACTCAACCAAATAGGAATTAACATCTAGCAGTTTTGGAGGTGTCTGAAACCAGTATCATTGGAATGTGGCATTTGATTGATGAATTAAGGAGAATTCAGATTTTGCAAGTGCTTATATACTCTAAAGGAGTAGAGTTGATTTGACATCAAATAGAAGTCACATACATCAGAGGATCAATGTGAATTTTATTTTCAAGTGGTTCAATAAAAAGCATTCCTGGATGACTTTGTAAGGACTCTGACCGGGAGGTTGTTTCAAAGTGTACTAATATCCCACTGATTTTTATAGACTCCAGGAGATATAAATAGACACTACTGTCATAAAGATACATGTCCATTGAGTGACAGGCCCTCTCTCAGGCTACTGCAGAGACAGTGAACAACAGCAGAAAAGAAAGATAATTATCACTCTAAACCAACTCTCAAATCAGAGAGCAATTAATATCTATATAACAGCTTTCCCACTGACAATATATTGCTACACTCTCATCTTGAGAATAGCCCGTGGGCTTCTAAGTGATATCAAAACTTAAACTACTGGAAAGCTATACCTTATCAAAATGGCGCCTTTTGATGAGAAGCAAGGCCCCCAAACCAAAGCTAAGGGTGGTGCCCAACAGTTGAACTACCCCGCCTTCTACAATGGAGGCATGTATGCACAATATAAGAGGCTGAGGGATCTACAATGTAATGGGGGAAAAGGTGGAAAAGGTGGAACTGGAGGATCTGGAGGATCCGGAGGATATCGTGTGGAGCCCTGCAGTGGTGGGGGACCGCAGTAAGTTTCTTAAGGTTTCATAAGGTTTAATCGCTCCACTTAATCATTGGCAATTTCTTCAAAATCCCCCTCTCACACCCAAAAGTGAAGAATTATCATATTCGCCTATTTAAGGGCCCTGGCACTTATTAAGTTCAACATCGTTTTTCCCCAGCGCTTCGTCGAGACGCTGGTGTTTAAATGGGCACTTATTGTACTCACCCAGGATACCCCCAACTGAGCCATTAAACCCTATGTCACCCCCTTTAACAAGGATATAATTTTGCAAACTTTCTCAAAGTTGCAATCGCTTATAAGGTATAATCACGCTGCTCGTTTTATTGCTTAATTCTTCAAAACTCAAGTCAAAGGGAAGACCATTTTGGGAAATATCCTGAGCATAAGCTATTTTGACATTATTCACCTCTTGTACCCATGAAGTACCATATATAGTGACGAGTTTAAATGCCCAGGCACTTATCAATTTCAACACCCTTCAACCACTGGTGCTTTTTGAGACTGGAGCTTATTTGAAACCCTGGTGGCCCGTCCCTGCAATTTGTACACTTAGGGTACGTCACCTGCGTTCTAAAATAAACATGTGAAATAAGGGTCTTTTCTCCCAAACTTCCAATGTCCCTGGATTCCACAATATGGGGTCTTACTGGCCAAAAATAAGGGGGTCCATTGGTGTTTTAGGCCCCAGGAATCAGTGCTGAGTGCCGGGACCGGGCCCTGGTGCTTACTCGCCCAGATAGCTCCAGCTGCCTGAACCATTAAGCTCTAAGTTATCTCCTTTAATCAGCCTCAGAGCATATAGCAATAAATAAGATTGAAATTTTGGGGTACAGCTGCAAGCAAAGAAAAATAAAGGGAACAAGAAATGCGGTTGTGACCGCGTAAAAAAAACGCCTCCTGCCGTTAATGTCGGTACACCAGTGTTTGATGACATGTCTCATAAAAGCAGACATAAAGAAGATTTCACAATTATCAATTTCTCTATTCAGTAATTTTGTATTGTGAGACCTCATCACATGGGGCAAATGCAATCATCATAGCGCACTCCCGTACCGCTTCGTGGTACCTCCGCTTCGCGGTGTGGGAGGCGCTAAAAAATATAATCTTTTCTTCTTCTATTGGCCCTAGTCTATATACTAGTGCTGTCCAATACATAAGGGATTTTTCTCACACTGGCACAGACTAAAATGCTTTTTTGAGGGCAGGGCATCTGTGTTCTTTGCCACGTAATCTTTTATGTGAATGATCAGGGCAGACCCAGCCTACCACCCAAATGGTCATTTACTTTTGCCTTTGCCGTATGGTTGTCTGCATATCTTGGTTTTTGTCTCTCACTGTCTTCTGTCTGCCTCCCTGCTCCTCTGTCTTTCTCCCTGTCTACCTGTCTGTCTTTCTGCCATATACCTCTGCCTGTATATCTGTTTTTGTTTCTGTCTCTGTCTACCTGTCAATCTCTCATTATCTCTCTCTCTGTCTCTCTTTCTCTTTCTGTCTGTCTCTGCCTCTGTCTTTTCTCTGTGTGTATGTGTCTCTGTGTGTGTGTGTCTGTCTGTCTCTATCTCTCTGTCTCTCTCTTTCTCTGTCACCCCCTCCCTTCTCTCCCTTCTCTCCGTCCCCGATGTTTCTATGTTGTTGTCTGGTGCTAAGTAAAGAAACGTACCTTGGTTTCTATTGATCATGAGTCATTAAAGATTTACCAACAAAACTTGGTTCTGCTTCCCTCTACTCTCCCCCTCCCCCTGCTCCCACCCAATTGTTGCACTAGATGTACATAGATACCATTATATATGTGCTGCAGTCAGCTGTGACTGCTCTTTAAACCATTTAGGAGCACTTATGAGTTGACATGACACAGTATTGAAGTTCTCATGAGTCTGCTCACCAGCACTTTACATCATAGCAACCACCTTGGAAGGCTCAGCTTGATGCATGAATGCAGCCCTGGTGAGTTAGTCACCACGGCTGCATTCATGCATCGTGACAACCAATGGGCATGAACTCTTAGTGCACTATAAATCCCTTAAAAGGGTTTTTCTTTTCTATATGGGCTGCACAGTGCCTCAATGCCTTAGGTTCTTTAGATGACATGTTGCTTTCATGAATGAATGAATGATATGTCTTGGTGCACAATGTGCCACACTAACCAGAACTGATTTTGTAGATCATGATAACGCTTCCGAAGCACCTACCGTAATTTCCCATTTAAGCGCACCTGTGCTTACAAATTTCCAGTCCCTGTTTGCCCCTGTACTTATACAGGACCTGTTCTTATTGTAGACCATTTAAAGAGAGTTTTACATTTTAGGGGTGCTAAGCTTGGGCTTAAATGAGACCTGTTTTCAAATTGACACCCCTTGAGCTTAAATGGGCAGTTGCGGTACATTAGTTGTAGATGGATGCATTCCTGATATATTGGACAGATTCACCTGGAGTCCATTTCTTAATGCACTACAATAGCACACAACCCTTCGACTTGAAATCTCAATGTTATTCCAATGGGAATCCGAAGGATGCAGTCGTAGTATGTTAAGAAATGGCCTCCAGGGATGCTTTTGTCACTCATAATGACATATGGATCTACAGTATTAACCCTTTAAAAGCCGCTAAATCATTTGTGCATAATGCCCATTGCTCTTCAAGATGCACCGATTAAGTGCTGGGGAGTCCGCTCGCCAGCACTTAATCGGTGGATCATGGCGACCGTCTGGAAGTGTATCAACACAGCAGGTTTAGCATGGTGCATGAATGTAGAGTTACTTGCATAGGTTAAGGCATTGTGTGGCCCTTGCATATTAATTAGATAGATTAAGATGATATATCATACCATTTCTATAGCATTGGTATTGGTATTGGTATTTATGAGACATGTGTTATGAACTACCGCATTGTCGCTTTTAAGCAGCAGCGATTGAATTAGCACTTGTTTCGAATAGGCACCACCCGAAGCTCATATTGACATAACCCTTATCTCTTTAAGAGCCACTGATGCAGGAGTGCATCATGCCCATTTGTTGGCATGATGCACCAATGAAGTGCTGGTGAGTGCATGCCAGCACTTCATTGGTGCATCATGCTGACCAATGTGTAATATAGAGTGTGTGACATGTAGGTAACTGATAGTGCAGCTCTCTCTATTTCAACAAGGCAGGTGACTTTTCAGACTAACGGGGCGAGTGCAAGTTGAATGGTGAAGCAGAGGGGGACTTGATTTGAAAAGAGGACACATACTTACAACTCTATTTACCATAGGAGCAACACCCGCATGTGCTGCTTTCAGGCTTCAGGATGACCATGGATATGATACACTCATTATACTCTATCTGCATTAGGGTGAACCCCTTAAATGCAAAAAAACGCAGCAATGCATCATGTCGATTGGTCATTCATGCATCATGCTAAGGCCATAAGATAACTTGGATTATGGATCCGCCTTTGGCGCTGGGATTTTTCAACATTCAGGGGTAAAAAAAAATAAGAAAATGTCTGTGGAGATCGCCAAAGTTCAACCATTTGGCCCCTAATCCAACATATGTTTGTCAGAAATATACATTTTAGTGGGTAAAAGGTACATTTGATACCTTTTTTGCCTGTGGCTGCTGGGATGTCTGTGGGGTGTTTCAGAAGCAGGTAATGTTTACAACCGGTCATAAGGAGATATGATAACAGTTTTAATAGTGATTGTAGGCTTATACCTGCATGTGTTTCTACAGCATTACCATAACCTTACTGTGTCTATAACTATATGACTGGTGAGAGATGATAATGGTTGCAGTTGTAAGTTTAGAATCTAACAGTTTGAGAAACAGATATTTAATGTTCATTATCATGTCCGGCTTCTGAAACACCCCACAGGCCTCAATCTGGGGGACTATTTTTTTTTTTGCCTTTGGCCGCCCAAAATTTCAGCTACAAAATCCTGTTATCCAAGTTATATTAATTCAATGGCCTAACCCTAGGACATGCGTACTGTTTCTGGAAGGTCGGCATAATGGCCCAACGCTGGCACTTCAGTGGTGTAACATGATGTCCAATGGACACACTGAAAACCCTCCAGATCTTTAAACTTGTCAGATTGAGGACCTATGGTCATCAGAAGAGGTACAGGGAGAGGGCAGCACCTTACAGGGAGTGAAATCCCTCAGTCTACATCTCCCCAGTATGAGTCTATGGCATTCTGTTGACAATATGTAACAAATACACAAGGTGGCAGGTATGTGCCACTCATGTTTGATGATAAGGCCTTCAGTTTTCAACTGAAGGTCTTCACTGCTGAGGACTTTAGGTGCTCAAGTTGACGATACCCAAATCTACAGGTTTGGGTAGTCAGATTGAGGACCCAAGGTAGTCAGCACCAAGGTTGTCACTCTAACAACATTATGTAATCAGTTTGACTACCTTGGATGAGTGTGTTGACCTAAACCCATCAGGCTGACTACCCTGGGTGCTCAATCTGATCACCTAAGGTTGGAGATTTGGGTATCGTCAGCTTTCAGTGCATGATGCACTCCTGCATGACTGCCCCTCAAAGGGCTAAGGATAAATCAATACAGCATGTTGTCAATTGCATCAAAATGATAAAGAATTTATTTCTCACAAACCTGATCATTTTCAAGCAAAATCTATGTCTTATAATTCTTTAACTTATGATTCGCCATTCTGCACTTTTAGTGGTTCCTTGTTTAGTTTGACGAGGATGCTGGATCGCATCAACATTTATTTCTCAGAGTGCAGACAGGTTCATTGCAAGGAATGTGGTTGGATTAGATCCAGGAATCCCTCATGATTCATGTTACCTATTCAGTATATTTCTTCTTGGTGCTCTATGTGAAGTCAGCACAATGTCAGGAAATGGAAAATGTAACCATGGACAGGTTTTACCTTAGTCCCTCAAGGGCTGCTGGTGCAGGAGTGCATCATGTCCATTGTTTGGTGCAGGAGTGCATCATGCACATTGTTTGGTGCAGGAGTGCATCATGTCCATTGTTTGGTGCAGGAGTGCATCATGCCCATTGTTTGGTGCAGGAGTGCATCATGCCCATCGTTTGGTGCAGGAGTGCATCATGCCCATTGTTCTGTGCAGGAGTGCATCATGCCCATTGTTCTGTGCAGGAGTGCATCATGCCCATTGTTCTGTGCAGGAGTGCATCATGCCCATTGGTTAATGCAGGAGTGCATCATGTCCATTGTTTGGTGCAGGAGTGCATCATGTCCATTGTTTGGTGCAGGAGTGCATCATGCCCATTGTTTAGTGCAGGAGTGCATCATGTCCATTGTTTGGTGCAGGAGTGCATCATGCCCATTGTTCTGTGCAGGAGTGCATCATGCCCATTGTTTGGTGCAGGAGTGCATCATGCCCATTGTTTGGTGCAGGAGTGCATCATGCCCATTGTTTGGTGCAGGAGTGCATCATGCCCATTGTTTGGTGCAGGAGTGCATCATGCCCATTGTTCTGTGCAGGAGTGCATCATGCCCATTGTTCTGTGCAGGAGTGCATCATGCCCATTGGTTAATGCAGGAGTGCATCATGCCCATTGTCTGGTGCAGGAGTGCATCATGCACATTGTTCATTGGAGTATCATGCCAACCCTCTGTGTAGGGTCTGCATTATCCATACACGCATCATGATGACCAGTGCATAATGCGTTAAAGCATCAGGAGGCTTTATACAGTTAAGTGCCACCTACGCATGTCCATTAGTTAACTTGATGCACTACCAATGAAGCTCTGGTGAGTCTGTTCTCCAGCACTTCATTGGTGCATCTTATAACACAGCTGAGCACGTTCATAGTGCATTATCCTGAATGCTGCATTCTGATTGGCTGATTGAGACTGTACTGGGAGTGCATTATCTAGATGGATAATGCACTCCCAGTACAGGAGGTTAACTTCATCTCATCTTTAGACTTCACAATTGATGTCCCTATACTATTAGGTGGCTGATATGTGATTTTTCTGTGTTATATAAGGCACTTGGGCATGGCCTTTGGAGTGCTCTAGACTGTATTAAGACATCTCTATACGGACTTAGCAGGTTTAATTATTAGCCAATGAGATAATCCCAACTATTCACCGCGGCCCTGTCGGGGGCCAACTGGTACCCATCTGATAGGTGTTATGAGTAGAACTCCCTGGTAATAAGCTCCAGCAATGGTGGCACCCATGGGACAACCTGCTAAGGGTCTATAAGGCCCCTTGATGTCTCAATACAGTCTAGAGCACTCCAACGGCCATGCCCCGTGCCTTATTCCCTAAACAATGACAATCTGGTAGTGTATAAAGTGTAGGGTCAGCATGATGCCTGAATGCAGAACATTGTCAGCTCTGCATTAATATATCAAACACACATGGGCATTTAAATGGTTAATCCCAGAGACAATGAAACTAACACATCCTTAACCCTTTCCATCCCTGTTCTCTCCCACATACAGTGCTATAATACTGCATCAGTGTGTATAGATATATGCAGTGTAGAGAGTTAAAGGGTTAAATGATCTCTGAGCTCAGCACCACATGTGTCTGAGAAGAATTTCATGTGGAAGTTACAAGCAAATGTCCACCACATGGACTATTTTTGCATCTTATAACAAGAGTTGTGGGTGTTCATATCACATGACACACTAGAGTGTAATGTGGACAGGCCACATCTGTTGGCATTAAACAGTGATTCCACAAAAACCGATTTTGGCATCATCTTAGGTCTTAGGTCAGCGACAAATTTGGACTGTCAGTCACCTATCGGCCAACAATCATTCTTAAATCAGGCTCTCTGGAAGAGCTCAAAATTTCCTTTGGGAATGCATCACCTTTGCTTTCTGATGGTTCATAACATCACCAGTAATATCAAACTGATTTTATTTTATCGGCCACCTATCAGGTTCTATGGCTATTGGTCTGACAATAGTAACTGATAGTTTTCTATGCTTGGTGATATCGTGATGTATCCTTATTCCTGATTTTCACTCCTAAGTTATCAGGCCTTGATCAGGCAGACATTTCTATTGGCCCAATCAAGGCCAGATGATCCAAATGACCACTATCTGACTACTATGGACCCAGACAATATCAATGAAAATTATTGGTTTTGGTGGAATCACTACTTTACAAGGAAATACAATAGGATTTACCATAACAGTCATTCATTTCTTGCCATTGGATTTCTTAGCATTACCATTTTGAAGCTATGACATCATTAAAGGGTGATGTGATAAAGGCATGAAATATGGCACATTGTGTTTCATGGGGGATTGAATACAGAGTTCCTTAGCTAAACCTACGAGAGAGTCATTGTTATTGTTGTTATTACTTAAACTAAGTTTTAATTCATGACGGGAAAGAAAAACCTTCAGAATCAATAATCATGGACTGTCAGTTTGTTTTGAATCGCTTTGATTTCTCATCTCTATGCTGCTCAGCCCACTATCGCTTAGCCAGCAATGGCACTGAGTAGGGAAAAAGTAGTTTTGCCTAAGAAGTGCCTCACCTGCAGCAGTCTCTTTCTATTTTGTTAATCAGATCAGTTTTGATTATGTAAAAAGTATAGAAAAATCGGTTTGACTAGTGAAAACCTTGCTGACCGACGGCAGTGGAATACCTGCTTAAAGCGCTGGTCCCACAGGCATAAAATCGGTCGGAATAGTCCTAATCCGACGATTTATAATATATCAAAAGTATAGAAAAAAATCGGTCGGATTAGTGCTCATCCGACCGATTTACTCCTATGGAACCAGCACACTAGGAAGATGAAATGAAGGGATCGGCTAGGAAGGTAAAAGAATAGTTAAAATCAGCAAATTAATATCCTGATCATCAATAAGGATGCCCCATACCCACACCATGCCATACTCCCCACTTTACATATGTATCCTTGTGGGGAGATACTATATAAGACAACCACAGTAGCACAGGATAACCACATAGGTCTTACACCTCCCAGTCACTCATCCAATTCAGTGTACTGACACAATATAGGCGAGCAACATGTGAGTAGGTCTTTACATTTTTATTAAAATATCTTTTTCTGTAGGGCTCTTCAGTTTAAGTAAGTATTTCCTGTGATTCAACCCAATAGCTTTAGCCAGTTTTTTTGTGTAAGTTTCTTTGCCTCCTGTGGATTTATTTAGCTTTAATCAGTATTCTATATTTTATTATGCGCTTTTTCTTTAAGTGTTAAGCCCGTATTTTGTCGGTGTATTTTTTTGAGGCAGAATTTCTTTAGTGTATAGATTTCTCAAGGTTTGTCAAATATTCTGTGATTCAATCAGCTTAGTAATTCCTAAATTTCAGTCTTATCTGTTCTGGAATCCAGAACTGGTTAGTGTAGAATTGCTCTTTTTTTATTTACTTTCTTTTATTTAATTTTATCCTCTGTCACCCATGAAAATCTATGGAAATTGTACAATGGCCTTATGGGTCGGCTATTGTGTGCCACAGTGTTTAAACATATTTTGCAATTCATAAATGTACCATGATAACAAGAAGGGCTGCATGTATGCATCATTAATACCATAAACCCACATTTAAAGTGGCATAGTTCAATGGTTGGGGCCAAAAAAATCAATCTTCTTAAAAATAAACCAGGATGTTCACATACCGTAAAACCCCGCCTATAAGTCGATTTTTTAAAAACTTTTTTTTTTCTCATATAAGTCGATTTTTGATCCCAAGTCAGGGGGTCGACTTATAGGTTGGGTTTTTATTTAATAGATTATAGTTTTAATATTTCTCAAGCCTTTTTTCTATACTGGTAGGTCGAATTTGTTTCTCAAAGAGGGGGGTCGACTTATAGGTGGGGTCGACTTATATGTTGGGTTTTGCGGTAGCTCAAACTTCGTATGGTACCTACTTTATTTGCTCTCCTTCCCCATATTTAAGCTCATATTTGAAGGTATTGTCAGAATTTTACCCAATTTCCTAGTTTTGGAATGCACACCAAAACTTCATCCATTGGAAATACATTATAAAATGCCTATGGCGATGTTCATGGGACCCCCCTTACAAAGCTTGTATTAGATAAAGATAACAGTAAATGGTCCACAAACACCTAAATATGGTGTTATTACAGTATGTGAAACACATTTGAACAGGATTTGAAAAATGAAAAAAAAATCGGACTATGTCATTTGATAATAATTCTATGCACTATGAAGGCAGGATGTACCATAGACAGAAAAAAGAAAACTGTCGAAATATGTAATGGTGCGGAGCAATACTAAAATGAGCAAGATGTTATATTTTTTATTCCGCAATCCAGTTGTACCTGCTGCACTGTCAGCCTGCCACAAGGGTGTTCCAGTAGAGTACTTCTTATTCTGGAATACAGTTGTACCTGCCGAACGTATAAAACCAATGACACAAAGTGGATCCTACTTTAGCTACAGCAGGGGTATTTATAACACATTTACAAACTGCAGCTGAGGGTGTATGAACCTACATACCAGATTTACACACTGCTGTAGGTAAGGATGGTTCTACTGCCTTCTTACAAGGTTATTTATTGCTCATTTACAATTGCAGCTCAGAGGGTAACTTGTTCATTTTAGGGAGTGGTCATTATTTATCAACAGGGGGGGATGGTGGGTTTGAGGGGGGGGCGTAAAAAAATTCAGACCCCTCCCGAGGGGGGGCTAACAAAATTTTGACCCCTCTTGAGGGGGGGGGCTAAAAAAATTTACCCTCTTTTGAGCAAAAAAGCCCGCGTGCTACTATAGCTCAAAGAGGGGCACGAAAATTCTCCGTGCCTCCGGTTTGGGGGGGGTGCAAAAAATTTCATGTATTCATGACGCGAGTCGGAGAGTTTAAGCAGGGACAGAGAGGTTTAAGCTGAGACGGTTTAAGCAGAGACAGAGTATATATCTTTACCCATTTCATGATTCTATGGCGTAGGGACAGTATCACTAGGGTTAGGGCTAATATTCAAATTCTATAAGAAGAGAGGGATGTTATCATGGTTTTAATCGTTTTCAATGAATTATTTGTTTTCAATGATGTGTCAGACAGAGATAGGGGGGCCTACAACGTGTCCCTGCTTCAACCACGTCTCAGCTTAAACCGTCCCTGCTTAAACTCTACGACTCGCGTCATGGACCACTCAAAAATTTTGACTGTCGTCGAGGGGGAAAGCCACCATCCGCCCCCTGTTGATAAATAATGACCACTCCCTTAGTATTTTTGGATCGTTTCTCTTCTACTGAATCTTTCTACTGAGTTTTTTTTTTCTAGCTCCTTGTGTGAATATCAATTCTGATCATTCTAATAATTCACAATGACCACTAAAATGCCATGCAATCTTGAAAATGATAAATTTCTGATTATAATGTGCCTAGAAACATGATCTTTAGCCCAAAATACATTTTTTTGAGGTTTGAAAATTATTTTATTGCCAGATACAATTTGACAACAGTGAATAATAGACAATAAAGGTGAATCTTCTGCACATTGTTGTGTTCCAATCAGGTTGTTTACACATATTTATGGGGATGAATGATACAAAATGTTGATGGGAAAATAGAAAGAAGGAAGGAAAAAATATATTTTTTTTTATATCACCTACCAATTTATATCATCCACCATCTTATAAGAATCATCCATATTACTTGTACCCTCATATTATTGATGCACTAGAAGGCACTTTAAATGTTTGATAATGAATTGGAAAGGACCCAAGCCCATTATGTTTAACGATACAGTATTTTGAACTAACTGATACTTAGCCATGACCTTTGACCCTGATTATACTATGATGTCATTGTAACCAAGGTAACCATGATAAACGCCTGCTCTTTACTGTACCTTATTGGAATAAATCCTTGTAATTATATCACCTGATGAAGGCCAACTCCGGTCGAAACGTTGTGATCATATAATTAAAAATGGTTTAATAAAATGCCAACAATATAACCTTACTTCTGTTGTCCTAGTTGTGTCTTTTATATAATATATATAATTTGTTATATATACTATGTATAAATAATGAAAAAAATATATTCCTTTGTTTTTCCTCAACAGGCCTCACCGTCGCCATGACCGCATCGAGCCACCTGCACCAGCTCCACGTCCGAGGCCTGCACCAAGACCCAGAGCCAGAGACCCACAGGACCCCAAACCTGACCCCAAACCTGAACCCAAACCTGACCCTACCCCAGTGGACCCGACTCCTGCACCAGTACCCCCACCACCTGGTGATACCAGTATAGATGAGGTAGACCCACCAGAAGGTAAGTGACTTGGGATGATTAACAATAATGCAGCACTTGAATATCAAGATTCAATAAGTTGCACATGATATCGATAGCAATGAATTGTTTAGTATGAACATGTCTATCACATCTAGTCTGGAGAACCATGCTCTCACTTTGCACATCTTCTGATCTTCATATTCTATTTTGTTGCGAAGAGTTATGCTTCAATGGGATTATTCAGATTTATTCATATAGCCTGACCTAATGTGAAAGTGTGTGCCATCTGTCAGATAAGTAAATCATTGATAATGTGCTAAAGTTTGATAACCAATTTTGTTATAGAATATATCCATCAGTAATCAGGACTTTAACCTATTTGTTACTCAGTTTTACAAAATGTACATGCAGCTGTAATGGGGCAAATTCAAATAGTGTTCCAACAACTGTTGAATCTACCAGGGATCTGAATAGTTAACCACTATAATTGTATAGCAGAGTACCAGCGTAGTTTTTACAAGAAGCCCCAGGTGGCAGTACTGTGGTACAAGAAATCTCTGTGGAAATAAAGATAGATCTCTGGCAACTTTTGGACATAACAAGGATATTGTCATTATTTTGACGACATTTTTTTCAGTGTACCCTTAGGCTCTGTTTGATAAACACTAGCAAAAAAGTCATCCGAGCTACATGTATATAAAAGATATCCACATGACTTTTCTCCTGCAGGGTTTATTGCCTTATCCTAATAATCAATTGTTACCCAATTCCAGAGCTTGGCAACCTTAAGTTTCTGAGGTTGAAATTGTTGAGGAGAGCCAACCGCTTCATACATAAGACGGACCGCTACTTCAATAAGGGTCTCATAGTGCGCCGCGGCTGGAGCTTCAAGGTCAAGGTCCTACTCTCAGACACATTCCAGGAGGATTCAGACTGCATCATCCTCAAGTTTCTGAAAAGTAAGAATTTTCTCTAAACCTGTGAAGAACATAAAATACCCCTGCTTTGATAGTGCTCTTGTATTGACCCAAATGATACAATCAAAGGTGTATATAATCATGAGGCCATTTGGTCAGCTCTACATTCCAAACTAAATCTACAAGAATGTACTGTGTAAGCAAGGCCTGCCAAGTGTGGTTATCTGTCTTGTAGTACCAGAAATACCACCAGAATGGATAAAGAGTCTTAAAGGCGTCCAGTAGGTTGAAGATGGCATTTTTTGATGGAGTTATGCCCTGGAGTCCAAGTGTCCCCTACACGTGCGTCACATGCTTATATCATGCCTCACGTACATGCAGGAGCATGCTGGGACCCCGGGTAATTGTCATACTATGAAATCATTGGTTTAATGTGTAGCCAATAAGGCACGGTTGTATAATAATGATGTAACCAGGTGGCGCCACCACCTGGTGGTCACTGACGGAACCATACTTTTTGTGTGACATATGGGTCTAGCTTGGCTATATGAGAAATGATATAAATATAATAATATATAAATGTATTTATCGATAATCAATATGAATATAATATCATAATCAATAATGATGATGTAATATGATGTAATGTTATGTAACAGTTATGGCTGAAAGAATCTGGGGAATTGGTGACTAACAGTATCTCTTTTGGATGAAATGGATGGAATTAAGCTGAAATAGATTTCGTATCTAAGAAATTAAATTTACGAGAGTTGTGAATTGACATTATTATTGCATCATGGCCCTGCCATATCACAGCAACAAAACTGCAAAACCCTCCCAGTTCCCCACATGGGTGCTCATTTGCATTTCTTTCATACCAGGGGATGATATTTTAATTTACCCTTTTCTTAATGCAAATCATGAGCCATGTATGAGCCATGTGTCTTGTTTTCGACATGATTGGTCCTATAACGATGTTATCAGAAAATGATGAATGCAAACTGGTTATTCAATATTTCAATATAATATATGTTGATAACAACTTCCCATAGAGATAACAAAACAGCTGAGAGTCACACCCCTAGTTGAATAAATATTTTCGATCACCACTCTGCACCAATCACTACTGCAACCTCGTTCTGAGAAGATGAAAACATATAAAATGGCTGATAGTAGCTCAGGGGCCACACTACGGTTATTGATATAGCTTGTTTTTATCTATCTAAACCTTGAAAATAATAAAATGAATACAGAACTGAACTCTCTTGGATATATTATCATCAATCCACCCCAGGGGGGCTGTCTCCCCGTCAGGGCGTAATATTTATCCCAAAGTCATTCAGTTCTGTATACCATAAAATAAATGTCTTTTCTACCTCCCAGGCAGCAAACCTGAGTTCAGTAAGAAGACGTGTGTGCTGCTCAAAAGTGACAAGTCTGAGAAGGCCTTCATGAACCAAGGCTGGAAGTTGGACGTGGCAGAAAAAGATGACAAGGTGGTCACCTTAGAGGTAAGCCAAAATAACAATTTGGGTAAGCTGAGTATCCCACTGCATCAGTAGTATATATTACAACGTACATGCATCGTACTTAAAAATCGGTTGAAGTCCCCTGTAATCTAAGGAAGGTGAGTTTCTTTAAATTTAATTCACTTATATTCACCTAAAGAAATCGATAAAGAGTGAGACGTCCACCCTTCCAATTGTCTTAAATATTCTTTCAGTGCCAAAGGAATTCCAACCAGTTCATGCAATGCTCATCAACCATTTGGCAATTTATCTGGTTATATATGGCTTATGAATTGGTGAAGCTGAGGTAGCCTATCCACATATTATTACCTTAATAATATACCGAGGTAGCGGATTGTTCAATGCGCACAGCCATTGGTGAAGCCTTTTAGAGCAGTTACCAGTGGGGACCACCTACCTCACAAGAGGCCTGCACTGAATAGTTAGTATTATTTTATTGGCTGATAATTGATACCGCTAAGTTGGTATATGATTTTTAATTCAGATAACCCCAGATGCAGATGGACAGATTGGTGAGTTCACCATTGTGGTCGAGACTCAGAGGAAGAAGTCTGAGGACGAGATTCAGGTGAGCAGGAAGGTGGCGGGTGAGCTCATCGTGCTCTTCAACGCCTTCAATAAAGGTGGGTTTTTATGTAATTTACATACTCCACATTTCATATTGTGTTCACCAGCACTTCATTGACACATACTCTCAAGGAATGTATCAACCTGGTAGGGTAAACATGAAGCATTAAATTAGTGTAGGGGATCTAACTACTCCTTGTCAGTTCACTCTGTGCCCAGCACAGGTGGTAGTCAGTGGTGGTCCTGGAGTACCTTGAAATTTTCTCTTAGATAGTAGCATGATTTGCCTGGGCTGATTTCATACATCAGTCATAGGTTAGGAAAAATAGTGAGAGCCAAGAAAAATTGAAAAAAATTAACATAGCAATTACTGCCCGAAAGAGATTTATTAACACATTATTGTGGCCTTATTGCGCCTTGTCTATGGAGCAATAACAAAGGCTAACGCATCTTCACTACTGCTCAGCTGACCATAGCTAACAAGGAAGGACTCCCGGGTCCCAACACCTAGTTTGAATAAGATTTTGGCCTTAATAATAATAATAATCAAAAGAATTCTAAACCATTCATACATATCCATAGATACACTTCCAACAAAATATAACGATAAAAAAAAAAGTTAGTTCCTCAACCATATTCGCTACTGCAAGTGTAAATAAACCACTTCCTCATTTGACAATTTGTATGATTTAATTTTTTTTCTTCATTTCTACAGATGATGATGTTTACATGGAGGATGAGGAGCAGAGAGAGGAGTATGTGATGAATGAAACTGGCCTCATCTACACTAGCGTTAACATGTTCTATTGTGGAAAGCGAAAGTGGATTTTTGGCCAGGTAAACATCTGTACATCCTACACTGTAAGAAATAACTATTGAATCTACAAGGAGTCCCTGTAAAAACTGTGCAATGAACCACCATTATTACACAACAGGGAGTAAGTGTAGAATCTCCAGGTGCCAGTGTGGTGGTAAAATGAATTTCTGTGAAAGCGATGTGAAAATAACAGAGGATCTCTGGCAACTTTGGAACGAGGAATCCTTTGTTATTTCGACAACATTTTTTCAACAGTGTATATTCCATGCTATGTAATAAGATGTGGCTCATGAATGATGATAAGCCTGTCCCCTCTGTGCCTCCTGGAATCTGCCACAAGTCAGAGCCTGTGTCCTAGCCTAGGCTTCTATAACCTACAACTCACCCAAACAGCTCAAAGCTTTGGGTACGCCTTATATAGTAAGATGTGGGTCTTGCATATGTGTATGGGGGTTTTCAGGCTGAGCTTTATATAGAGGGTAGTACAGTACCTCAAGGGAGTTTTACATTTTCAATATCTAGGCAATGTATGCTTATAGAGATCTGCATATATAAGTGTACACATATTATAGACATATAGAAAAATGAGTGGTAGTTTGACAATGCTTTTCTCAATGTCCATTGATAATATTGAGTAGTTGTAATGGAATTTCACTCTATGAAATGATCATGATTAGGAATCTCAAATACTGCACACTTTTTTTTACAGTTTGAGGAGAATATTCTGGAGACTGCAATGTGGCTTATAGACAATGGCTACCTAAAGAAGCATCTGTCTGGGACTGCAGTCCAGGTTGCCAGAGCGTTATCTGCACAGGTAGGTCATACTGTCATATCTAGCTATGGGGTTAATATAGCTGTTCTACGATGACAAGAAGTTAGCAATTAATGGATAATTGATGATAGCTTTATTGTACAAAGGTACATGCTGGTAATGCTGACAGGTGGAGTCCTACCTGGCTGTATATACTTAGTGACCATCAACTCTATCAAGTGACCATCAACACCTAGCAGTAGGATGTGGTACTACTGTATATTATAGGTGACTACAGTGTAGTGGGCGATAATAGATGAAATATGTAGTATAATGTAAAATATATTAAAAGAGGGTAAAGCGGTTGAGTTCTCTAACAAGTCCTCATTGGATAAGTGCAGGAGTACATCATGCCTAACGGCATCCTGAGGCACACAAGCTATCAAGTTTCACTGTGTCGGATCAGGTCCATTTTCTGCAAATGTGACTGATTTTATATTGGAAAATATAGATTAGCAGAAAATAGTCCCAACCATGGAACCAGCCCTTTACCAGCACTACATTGGCATGTCATGCAGACCTCAAGAAATGTATCACAACAGTATGGGTTAACATAAATAAACTGTCTTACATTTTCCTGTAAAGGTTAATGATGAGGTGCTGGTTGGTAACTGGTCTGGTGATTATGAGGGTGGAGTCGGTCCAACCAAGTGGATCGGTAGCGTCAAGATTCTTCAGAAGTTCTTCGAAAATAAGTCTGCTGTTAAGTTTGGCCAGTGCTGGGTATTCAGTGGATTGCTTACTACAGGTTGGTACATGGGTATTTTATTATTACCAGTAGGAGAGTAGGAGATTTTTTGATTGGCGTACTGATTGAATTCTACCTACAACAACGAAGCATATGGAAATCATATATCTACAGCACTGAGACCAAAACCCCATTGCATTCTATATTCTGAACGGCATGCTCGAAATAAGGCCTTGTCTATGTGGATCAAAATTGAATCAACAATGAAAATGACAGTGTTTATTTCTATGGTGAAAAAATCAGTGTTCAATCAACATTTAGGAATATTCTAATGTTGATACATACCACTGATCAGTTTTTAAAATAGGTGATCATTGACAAGATTCCATTAAAACAGAGTTGAAAGTTAAATTGTTCTTCAACACAAATAAACCTGTTATCAAGGATTAATCGACAATTTTATTTTCATTTTTCTCTGTTCTAGGTCCAATGAAACATACTCCAGTTTTGAATAATTTCAGATTACATTTGAGTTTTGACCTATATAGACTGGGTTCTACAAACTGGACTTACTATTGGGCTTGAATATTCTTTCTGGATATGCTGTGCCACATATCCAAATGTCCATATATCAAAATTCATGCATAACATATCTCATGTATTTTCAGTGACCCGGGCCCTTGGAATTCCTTGTCGCTCAGTCACCAACAACGCATCAGCGCACGACACTGATGTTTCCAATACCATAGACCACTACTCAAATGAGGAGGGAGACCCCATTGAGTGGAGAAATAATGACTCTGTGTGGTATGTTCTTCATTTTCCCGAAAAACTTTCTTGGGTCGATTTGAAATAATTTTGTAATGATGCAGCTGAATTCCTGATAGATGGGCATAATACTTGAAACATGATGCACTGTGTTGGTTTTCTATCACAACTTAGCAGTTTTTCATAATGGATGTTATATCAATTGAAATGCAATCCATCAGTCATGATCTATTACTAAATGCTCCTCATATTGTGGCAAAGCAAAAGATTGAGAAGCTAAGGTATCCATTGCCTAAGGAGCACAGTGTAGAAATAAAAAGGTTTTTGTAGACCAAAAAACATTGTGCAGAGAGGGTTATATATATATCAGTATTAAAGGAAAAAGGGTAAGGCCTATTATCCACCACCCGATATGGTAGGAATATCCGCAGTTAAGCACTGCGGTTGGCCGACAGAGAGACATGCCTCACCATTGACCCCTATGGCAGCTCCGTCGGGCGAGGGAGCATATCGGTTGGTGGAAAACGGCCCCCAACTTTGACTGCTGAAAGATATGGAGCAAATCCAATAGAGCAGTCAAGATTAATGGAAGGTTCGAAAACCTCACCTCAATGCCTATATGGTAGCTGTAACTCTAAATGGATGAGCTTGGGGACCAAATACATGTAATGCAATATTCAAGATCCTGATATATAGGACTCAGTATGGAGGCCTAGTGGACCTGTCATTTTGAATTTCGCTGGTTGAGGTAAATTCCATTGATAAGACATACCACGATGGGTACCTTGTCCCTGGTTAACACTCACTTCCAGGGACATGCTGGTCCCATCTTATCAGTTCTTATCAGTGTGTGTTGCCGGAACCAGCTTCAGACGAGCTAGTGGCCATTATAAAATTCTCCTGTTTCAGGAACTTCCATGTGTGGAATGAGTGCTGGATGAAGAGGCAGGATTTACCGTCAGGATACGATGGGTGGCAGGCGTTTGATGCTACACCACAGGAAGCCAGTGATGGTAAATATCAAGTTCACTCTTATCATGGGACAGTAAACTTTTCACTTCTATATTGGGGCTGTAGATTTAAAAAGTATTTTCTTTGATTAATATATTTTTCAGCTCCTCAGTCCTTATTTTTAAGATTGTACCATGAAAATACTCAAATTTACTTGAGTAGAACACTAAGAGTAAGGGTACATGCTGAAAATCTGGTATGGATTTATAGCATTTTGGGACAAAAGTCTTCACATATTATATTGCCTAACAAAAATAATTATCATGTAAAATTAGCAAACCAGTCACATTTGAATTATTTGCATTTATGCTATGGTATTGGCCGTTATTAAATTGCAATTCCAAAAGTATATTTTCTGGTAAATATTGTCCCTTCAAAATCTTAAATAAACCTTCCTGAAATCATTAATATATTCTCGCCTCAGTGAAACCAGATTGTAACTGACATTTTGGCAAAATTGAATTCTTTTGTTTTAATATATATACTTATGCTAAATATGTCTTGCCCTTGCAGGACGTTACCGATGTGGACCTTGTCCAGTAACGGCCATCTACAAAGGTCAGGTGGATGTCATGTATGACGCTCCATTCATCTTCTCTGAGGTTAACGCAGACAGAGTCTACTGGAAGGTCAGCTCAAGTTTCTAACTATTGTTCAAGGTGCACCTTGTGTACCGAGCACAGTCATAGTTAATATTTTGTCAAAATCAACCCCCTATTTATAATCAGGGTTTTATTATCATACAAAATAACTAAAAGCATTTACTGTACATTATGGCATATATTTCACCTTCATGATAAGCTTCAGTTTGCTAGTAACAGCTATCCCTGCCCTCAATTCTACCCCTGGGTCTGACTAATAGCTAGTATGCAGGAATTTTTGGTAATACCCATATCGGCTTATAAAATTTCCTAAAAGTCTATCCCACTGCTTAGGACTGAGATTGGTTTAAGAGAGATGTTTTGGTGTGAAAAGTATCATAAAAGTCAGGTTTTTTTCCAATCTGACACAGTTGTTACATCTTGCAAGTGACTCTATGACAAAATGCAAAAAACAACCATTCTCAAATAAAAATAAGATATGATTTTCAGATTCAATCAATTTATAATGGTTCAAATCTGTGCTAACCAACAAATTTTAAACCCTCTCAATCCTCCTTTATTCACACAGGTATTGGATGATGGCACGCCCTCCGTTTACAACATAAGGACAGATGCTGTCGGGAAGTTCATCAGTACAAAATGTGTAGGGTCGGATGAACGGGAGGATGTTACTGACAAATATAAACCACCCGAAGGTAGATACTGACTCATTGTAGTCCCTAAAAGATGACAAAAGTAGGGCCCACTATGTGATATTTAGCAAAAAAAGAAATATAATGAATCTCACAATGTGTGGTACAGATTATTTTTAATGCTTTTCTCACTCCAAATCCTATGAGAATAGTAGTGATTCTCTGCAATGAATAGATACTCCTTGCTCCATGTCCCCTAAACTTGAGTACAGATTATTTTTAATGCTTTTCTCACTCCAAATCCTATGAGAATAGTTGTGATTCTCTGCAATGAATAGATACTCCTTGCTCCATGTCCCCTAAACTTGAGGTCTTTGAATGCAGAATAATATAGTTTGAAAAATCACATCGGGTATTTCAAAATTCAGGTGTAAGTAGATAAATTATATTTTTAAATTTCAAATCCTTAAATTAACATACTTAGAATTGAGTTCCCAGCTGTAAAATATGAGAAAAATTGTGAATATTGTTTTACATTATTAATGAATTTTACCCTAAAATCTGTTACCAATAATATTCAAATTCACTTTATCAAAAAGATCATTTCTTTTTCTATTTTACCAGCCTATTGTTATCATGACCCAACAGTAATAGAGCATTGGGCCATGCTTGTCAATGCTTGGCCCAATATAATCCGACATTGGCACAATATAAGCCAACATTGGCCCAATGTATCCTTGCTACCTGGGGATACACATCACTAGATAAACATAAAGATATTCCTAACCATTGTACATGTCAACTAAAGTAAAACAGTTTACGCATTTCACTGGATCACCTTGAGTTTAAATTCTTTATTGATTTCTCCATATTCCTTAATTCTCCAGGCAGTGGTAAGGAGCGGACCAATGCGATTAATGCCATGCGACGCGGCCACATGTGGGACGAAATGAGCAAGGAGTTTGACAAGTACAAAGAGCATGTGCAGGACGTGTCTTTTGAGATGGAGGTATGGACGTTTAGCCCTTTAATGGCTCCTTATGCATTAAATGTATCGTTATACATGTATTAGTTAGCACGATGCATGAGTGAAGACCTGGTGAGTCTACTCAGCAGGGCTTGATTGGTTGTATCAGTCCTTTGGAATTGAAAAAGAAACATTGTAGCGTCTGCATTATGCATGAATGCATTCCTGGGAAGAAGGCTAACCTAGATTGCATTCATTTTGCTTTTTATATATAACAAAAAGGACACTAAACAATTTCACCCCCTGAGAAAAGACCACTCCCTTAGTGATTGCTTAGTGAAAAGACTACAATCATGGAGAATTCCTTCATCCCATAGGGATAAGATCCTCACTAGTACTAATGCATTTTTCTGGTAAAATAAGCCAAAATTATTTACTGCCCCCCTCATAAGGGGTCATAAGTTTTTATGCCCCTCCCCCATTAGGTCAGAGTTTTCATGCCTTCCCTCAAACCCACCGACCCTGTGTTGATAAATAATAACCAGACCCTTATTCAGCTAACCTATATTGTTATGATTTTTTGGCAGATGTGCAGATTAGGCAGGCATGGCAATTGTATGACATGTGTGAAGATCACAAATAAATCAGAAAAGGAGCAAATAGTCAAAGGCAAAATCAACATGTTGGCCAGTTACAATGTTGGACCAGCCCGGGAAAAGCTTCACACCCCTTATCTTGTCGACCTTATAGTACCCGCGGGAAAGAGTAAGTTATTCATTTTACTAAAGCAGGTCCTCTATATGGTTGATTTATTTTTTGGACCGATTTAAAAGAATCTACTGGATATAATCAGGGCATTTCCTTGGAGTATCTAGAATGCAATATCTTTCTATGTGTGTCATTTTGAAGCCCTATAAGGCCCCCTGTGTTATATATCGCTTCTAACTCTGTCCTCGTATAATAACCCCTACTTAATGGCCTTAGACTTTATGCACCTTTAATCAACTTTAACCCAGAAAGTTCTGAAGTTGTTACATTTGCATAAAAAAAGGGCACCAGGCACTTTTAATCAACTTTAAGTGGAGATTTAAACAATTTCAAACTGCTTAAATCTGAAGGTTCATGCAGTGTCTAAAAGTGTTGCCTTAATCTAAAATCATGTATATTTTTTAAGCCAATGAAAGCTTTGTTTCAAAGAGAGGAAAGACCAGGTCCTGGACCAGTGTTTCTTGGCCATTTATATCTGAGCCATTTATCATGTCAAACAAAAGTTCTACATGGACATGTAATAAAATATTAATCCAGTTTGTTATCAAAATGTGTTTAATATTATAAGGTCAAATAGTTTTATACACAGTTGTTCTGTATAGCCTTTAAGAGCTGCTGATTTAGGAATGCATCATGCCCAATAATCGTCATGATGCACCAATGAAGTGCCGGCAAAACTTCTCACCAGTACTTTATTGGAACATCAAAGACATCGGGACTGTATTAACCCTGTACGGTTCGCATGATGCATAAATGTAGCCCCGGTGAATAACTCGACAGGGCTGCATTCATGCATCATGCCAACCAATGTGCATGATGCAGTGATTTCTCTTTATGTTTTAAAGGTGAGAAGCTCGAATGGGAGGTCAAGGCAGAAGACTATTTGGCGAATCTGAATGATGACGCAATGGTCCAGATCTGTGCGGTATTGTCGGTAAAAGGATCTGACCAAACGTGGAGTGCGCTGGAGAACATCCCAATAGAAAAACCAGACTTGAAAGTCACTGTAAGTTTTAGAATCAAGGTTTTATGTAGAAAAAGCAGACTTGAAAGTCACTGTGACATTTAAAACCAAGCTTTTTTTGAACAACCACTTAAAAAGTCATTGTGAATTTTGAAATCAAGCTTTTGTTAGAAAAACCATTTGAATGTCACTGTAAGTTTTAGAATCAAATTGTCATTAGAAAACCTAGAGGTTTGGAATTAAGAACGGTAGAGTGTTAATCAGTCTGAATGTATAATGCATTAATACACCATAAATGGACTCATCAGAAGACATCCTTAACCCTTAAAAGGCTGGCGATAGAGGAGTGCATCATGCCCATTGGTCATTATGATGCACCAATGAAGTGCTGGCGAGACTGCTCGCTAGTACTTCATTGGAGTATTATGCCTACCTTACAGAATATACTCCCAGAGGGTTGGCATGATGCTCCAATGAAGTGCAGGTCAGCAGTCTCGTGAGCACTTGATTGGTGCATCATGACAACTAATGGGCATGATGCATTAATGCATCAGTGGCCCTCAAAGGGTTGAGGACTTAAGGTATTATACAGTCTGAATGTTATAATGCATTAATACACCACAAATGGACCAATCAGAACCACAGACCTACATAGTCATGTAGGTCTATGTCAGAAGACGTCGTTACCCAGGGACAAGCAGGAACTTAATGGCATAGTCAGGTGCTAGGTAGGGACTAAGGATGGACAAAGCAAATAGCTTACTGCATCTGACGGAAGAAAACAGAAAGAAAATTCTTGTTTTATTAGTTGAATCAGAGCTATGAGTTAAGAATCGGAAACCAATGAGGAGGGGGGGGGGTGCTTCACAATACAATGCGTTTTGGTTTTTATTTTCTAGTTGATTCTCCTATAGTAACAGCATGGAAACTTTTAACCTGTTACACTGTAAAAAAATATTGTCAGTAGATCAACTTTGATATCCTCGTCCCAAAGTTAACAAGTGGGTTGATGAGTACAAATATTCAGCTGTCCAGTGCTTGAAGCCATATTAATCTTTTGCATTAAAACAAATACTATTTTTTGGTTAAAGGTGGACAAGGCTGAGGTGGAGATTGGAGAGGAATTCAAAGTTTCACTCGAGTATGAGAATCTCCTTGCCATCCCCATAAAGAACGTTGACATAGACCTGGAAGGACCTGGTATAGACAAGGAAATGAACGTTCAGCTCGAGTAAGTACTAACTATTACTTTCAGGGCTGCTATTGCAGGAGTGCATCATCCCCATTGGTTGTCATGATGCATTCATGCAGCACTGGCAAGTAGCTCGCTATGGCTGCATTCATGCATCATGCAGACCTTCCAGGACTGATACATAAACTCCCAGAGGATCGGCATGATGCTCCAATGAAGTGCTGGCGAGCAGCCTTGCCAGCGTTTTTCATTGGGGCATCATGACAACCAATGGGCATGATGCACTCTTTCACCAGCAGTGTTTAATGGGTTATTACTTCCAAGGCATGAAGGTTTGCATAATATCACAAAACTATTATTGGCTGAATGACCACGGGATATATTTTCCTTGATCCAGCTGGAGGTGGGTGGATTGATGAAAATGTATACCAGGCAGTCCATTTCTGAATCTATTACATGTTATTCTGAAAAGGAAAGATAATGGATTGCATTTTTTTAAGTGCTTACATCTACTTGATTTGGCATCTAAATTAGTCACATTACTAGGCCATGCTGACCCTGGTGCAGATAAGACATCATTTCTCATTGAGTTTGACTTCAATTCCAATTACCAATTTATTTTAGCCAGGGACAGAGACAAAGCAAATATATGAATAACAGCAAAAACATTTCATAGCGACATGAATACAGCAAATCATGTATGGTGCCTGGATTATAAAATCAAGAATATCAGTGTAAACCATGTCATCAAAATAACGGTAGTATCCTTGTCCCAAAGTTGCCAGAGATCCATCTTCATTTTCAGAGATTCCATGTACCACCATACTGCCACCTTGGGCTTCTTATAAAATCTACACTGGTTGACTGCAATTTAACTACAGTAGTTCACAGTTTTATGTGGGTCCCTGTTAGATTCAACAGTTATTTTTAAAGTGTATATAAAAGATCTATTCCATGTGTTTCAGAAGCACTACTCTCGGAGCAGGGGCAACCTTGAAGACCAGCGTGAAACTGAAAGCCAAACGGCCAGGGTCAAAGGTCATCATCGCCTCATTTGATGGAGACGTGATTAAGGGTGTCACAGGGGCAGCATATATTTTGGTCAAGGGAGAGGAGGCCCCAGGGTATGATGAAAGTGATGATGAATAAGGTCAAGGTCATCTTGTGTAGTTCAATTCCAAGGTTAAAGGATGATGAACTTTTAAAGCCGGTATGAGACTGACAGGCTCTATATGTTCTTACAGAACGGAGCCAGATCAAAGGTTAAAGAAAATGAAAGCATTTTTATAGTGAAGACTTGAGTGAGCTCAAGGTCATGCATGAAACAAATTGTGAATAATAAATCAATACACCAGAGTAGTTCAAACAACTACCATAGTACTCAGCATATAAGGCACGCCTAAATGCGACTGCAGATGGGCCTGACTTGGTCGGTATTTAGCGAGAAAGGCGTCGATCTGATCGGGAATATCAAAAATGTTTGATATTGACCGACTGGATCAGACATCCGCGCAGACACTCCCGATTGCACTCCTAAATTTTGTAGCAGTTTGTAGAGGACCCTCTGGGGCATTTGTGTAAATTCATAATATCAGTTCCCAAGTATTTCAAAAGGCATGTTCTTATGAATTGTTTACCTGTATAGGTAAACTGAAACGTGAAAATTAATAAAAGAAACAGGCAGAAAATACAAAGAAAGCACAAAGAAAACAAATGACCGATTGCTGATCACAAGTGTCGCGGCTGACAGTGTTATGTAGTGGACTCTTGGGTTTTGATAGTATAGATTTTCTTGAATCTCATCACCCATCTGTAATGTAAGCAGTTATGGCAGGATGAAATGATAATGTACATAACTCTTCAGTTGAGAATTCAATACTAACATATGATATATTTTTCTACGCGACAGTTTCCTTGTTATCCTTATGATACTTACTAGTACTCTTACTGCTACTTGTGAACTACATGTGATCTCAAATACACTGTAACTGAACCACCATAATGTTATTCCAGTGAACCTGTGTAGCTTTTACAAGAAGCCCCAGGTGGCAGTATGGCAGCACACAAATGTACAAAGAATCTCTGTAGAAATAACAATGGATCTTTGGCAGTTTTGGGACATTGATTCTGCCATTATTTCGACGACAATTTTTTCTACAGTGTACGCTAACCTTTTATAACTGTTGCTAATGCACCATATAACTGTTGCTAATGCACCTGTGCACAATGTCTATTGATAATCATGATGCACCAATGAATTACTGCTTAAAAGACTCACAAACATTGTATTATAAACTAAAATGGATTGGAATTTGTGTAATCAATACCAGTGATTGTAATCACAAAGAAAATCGATGCCAAAAAGAGTCTCGATTTAAAGTTTTTGTTCCTTTCCTTTTGTTTGTATTTTATAGAATAACAGTAGACTAATTCAGCTATATCTATCATACTTGTAGCAAATAAATTCATAACTCAACGTGAGTATATGCAAGACTGAAATTGATTTTGTTGGTTCCTGCAAGTGGGTCAACCTTAAATCCTATGTTTCTGATTATGTATAGGATTGCTTGTGTAGGGGAATGTGATTTCCCGTCCCCAGTTGGCTGATTTGCAGGGGTGGATCTCTGGGCAATCACGTCCCCTGTTGGTATAATACCAATCCAGCCATAGGTGGAAGGTAGAGAATGCCAGACGGGGATGTAGCTCAATGGTAGAGCAATCGCTTGCAAGTTGGCATATCCGGGTTCGAATCCCAGTGTTTCCAGAAATGTTTTTCGCTATTCTCTACACTTGCCTCATGTAACAAAACCCCATATATAGCAAAAAAGGACTGGGCTTACAATTTCCAAGTAAAAAGGGAAAAAGAGAAGAAAGAAAAGGAAATAAAATCTGAACTACTTTGCCTAATCAGGATGTTACCTGAAACACAGTACTTCTTCTATTTAGACCTGTGATTGTTACCAGCTTCATGATACCACCCATCCTATAGCATAGGAAGCCACAATTCTATTCTCTTTTTTTTTAACTACAATAATAACATCATTTGCAAAAAAGGGACCAGTAGGCTGTTGTGAAAAGATTGGAATTTGGTTCTGTCAGAGGTGCTTTTTCTAAAGCCGAACTGACCTCGGGGAATCAGTTGCCAAAAGACATTGGTCATAGAAGTGGTTTAGGAGTGGTCAGGAATTTTGAATGCTTTCCTTATTCCTGGCTAGAGACTGCTCGCCAGCACTTCATTGGAGCATCATGCCGACCCTCTGGGAGTTTATGTCTCAGCCCCGCAGGGTTGGCATGATGCTCCAATGAATTGTTCGCCAGCACTTCATTGGTGCATCATGACGACCAAAGGGTTAAGCTTTTGGTGCAAGGTACTATTTTGCTGTTTGTCTCCCCTCTACTTACACATGCCTGAGCACAATACTATAATGCATGTACATAGATCCCTTTTCTAGTTGATCCTTGTTTACATGTAGCTGTTTAGTGTCAGAGGTCAGTCTGGGAGCCTTCCACTATTTCTATTGATAGGGTCCCTGACAGGTAAAATTGGCAAGGGGACAAGGGCTCATCTTAAAATCGACAAGGGACATGGGGATGAAGTGACAAGGGACAAATGGCATTCCTTATATTGGACCAGGGACACAGAGAATCATGGCTCCCATGCATCCTGGGCTTTCTAAAACTGAAAGAGTTTTTCAGATATTCCAACTAGAACCAAAGTTATCAAAATCATTCTCAGATATCAAGAGAATGCATGTTTGGACATTGAAAATCTTCACATTTTTCTCAGATGTTGGACCACGACCTACCCCTGTACAGGAATTCTCCCACCCAGAATTTTACCCCCCCTGGAAATCTCCCCTGGAATCCCCCCCCCCTTAGGTAGTTTTCAACAGCCTCTGGATTTCTATTCTTCTGGCTAGTGGAAAGAGGTGGGGTCAACCAATTCTTTTATGGGCGGTTTGACGCAACATTGCTTATTGACATAGTTTTGCATATTTATATCATGTCACACCGAAAATAGGGCAGCAACATCACTGTGCAGGCAGATGTTCTCAGAATAGACCACTTTAAAAGTATTAAGGGGGGTGGTATTTCTCTATCAGTTCAATTACCATGATACCCCACATATGAGGCGCCCCCTACACAATACATCCCCCCCCCTCAAAGCCATCGATTCCACCCCTCTAATAATCACCCAGAAGGGCCACAATAATTTTGTTTAGGGACAAATGGACTAGGAATTTTCCGTAGGGACAAGTAACATTCCCATTTCTTATGATGAACAAGGGACATGAGACCTCCCCCCCCCAGTCTTGGGCCCTATTGATTCTAAGACATTAAAGATTTACCATCGCCACAAACAAAGCAGCTACCAACTCCCATCTGACACCCCATACAGACAATATTGGTGTGAATATATACACATGGGTGCAATAAGGCGTAACGATTCTTTAATAAGAGGCGTCTATTCATTATCTCATCTATTCATTTCAGTGAATGAATTAGTCTTTTGGTATTCTGTTACATTTCAGACTAGTATCCATGCTTCATAATAAATACGAGAAGGAATATGATATTGTTGGGAAGATTTGCAAATTTGCAAAACTTTCCAACAATATCATATTATTAATTCAAGTATTCATGTACAGAAAAATAGTAGATGGGTAATAAGACTCTATGTATTCATTGCAGCATATATTGGGTAAAATCAGAATTACAGGAGAGCTTGAACCAATTAATGAATAGTGTGATAATACTTCATGGGACTACCATGAGGGAAGATATAAAGAGACCTCTTCTTTGGTAGGGAATGGAAATTTGCAATGAAAAAAAGTGATACATAAATGCAAAGTGGTAAACAAATAATATGTAGTAAGATTATTTTAAAATATTGCTCCTTTTTTCTAAGAGATATTTGAGTGACAGAAACTTGCACTTATTATAGAGAAACACATTTAGATGAGAAACAAAGTTCACAAGCCAAGATTGAGGGGCCTCAGTATACTTAAACTGCCCTGCCTTCAAAAATGGTGGAATGTCCAGTGGCGGATTTAGAGGGGGCACAGGGGCGTGCACCTCCTCCCCCCCTTTTTCCCAGCACTTAAGAGTTTAATTACATATTTTGGATCCCAAAATTTGCTCAAAAATAGGAGGTGCGCCTACTCCTTTAGGGCCGCACCCCCTCTTTTTCCAGATACTGGAACAGCCACTGACATGTATTCACACCATGGAAGAATCTTTAACACTATGGTAGACAAAGTGGATCTGGAGGCTATCTAGTGTAGCCATGCCCAGAAGTATTTGAGTGCCAGTTTTGTGCCCTGAATCTATCAATACCTTTTGGATTTATAGGGCAAGCCAACTCACTTTGCACTGCTTATGTTCAGGATATACAAGATATACAACAGCATCATGAATGTGATCGGAAATTTTTTGCGATGAAGGTTTCCATGTTGATTTCCCTCTCTTCCTGCCCCTTATAACCCTTTGAAGGACCACTGATGCATTAATGCATCATTCCTATTGGTCGTCATGATGCACTAATGAAGTGCTGGCGAGACTGCCCGCCAGCATTTCATTGGAAGTGCTGGCGAGCAGTCATGCCAACCTTATAGGGTTGATACATAAACTTCCGGAGGGTCGGCATGATGCTCCATGAAGTGCTGGTGAGCAGTCTCGCCAGCACTTCATTGGTGCATCATTTCGACCACTGGGCATGATGAATTAATGCACCAGCGGCCCTTAAAGAGATAAGATTAGAACCATTCTATATACTCTGTGTCCTCCTAGTTATGCTACATTGTAAAGAAAATTGTATTGCAGTGAACCAATGTAGTCATTAAAAGAAGCCCCAGGTGGCAATACGGTGGTAGACAGATGTAAAAGAAAATTCTTCGAAAATAAAGCTGGAGCTCTGGTGACTTCGGGACAAGGATTCTGCTGTTATTTCAGCGACATTTTCAGGCCATTTCCCTGTTTAGGTCTCTTCATACAGAATATAGTGGTCGCAATTATCTGATATGGAATAAGCCACAATTTTAGTCGCCAAAACTGGTCACTAGTATTAGCGACCTAAACTAAGATAAGTCCATTTGGCTTACACTAGATCTATAAGCTAGGTAACCGAGATGTACAGGAAATTGATTTGGGTTCCATAGATGTAACAATAGAAATGTTATTGCTCTATCTATTAGCCCATGCAAAGTTAGTCGTCTATACTATTTTTCCTTTGATCTGGCTCTGTGTATAATGGGTCAGAAACAGACATACCCATCATGCACAGAGCCAGATCAAAAGGAAAAAAAAATAGTAAACCATTGATATGGGGACAATTGACAAGATTCTTTCCATTGACCCATACAAAGTATTTAGTCCTAAACCCCAAATAACGTTCTATAGTGTTTAGGGGCTCATTACTGCTATGCCCGGAGAAACATAAGTGTGAGGCAGGCTTCGGTAAATAAAATTTATTAGATATTAAATTTTAAGTTTTATACATTTTATGATAACATATAACAAGTATGATTTATAACAATTATTGAGAAATTAGATAAAGTGAATGACGAATAAAATGAATGTTGTAAGATAAAATATGGGTGGGTGGGAAACTGATTTGGTAGTTGTAGGCGAGTTGTGGTGATGTGGTCGGTTGGATGTGAAATGAGGGTGAGGGTGTAGGGGCCGGCATCGTTGTATATATATTAGTGCGGTTCATCCGAGAGACGTGTTCGTGTGGTGCTCGTTCCTTCTATGCCAACCAGGTGTCGCTTTGCGATACCCGTTTGGTACAAGAGGGGGCAGCACCATGCCTCGCGTCCAGCTTCTACTAAGAAGCCGGACGAGCCGCAGAAGGGGACTGGACTTGCTCCAGTCAAGACGTACACCTGTTATAGAGCAAACGTAAATAAAGGCCTACCCGAGAGGTAGGGGTAATCTGGGGCTTTGCCCAACCCGAATCACTCGTGTTGTGTTGGTGTCTTTAGTGATAAGCGAGCCAACGAGCCACCCAACATTTAAGTCGATACGAACCATTACAAGGGTATGTATATGGGGGGTGAGGCGTGTGGTAGGTACCTGGTAAATGTGGTGTACCAGGTGTCTGTTGGAGGAGGTAGGGTATGTGGTAAGAATTGTTTTTTGTATGATTCACCAGGCAGCAGCAATGCCCCACAATTAAAACCTTAATTGTGACACAATTTGCATAAGCTAATAAATACAGCAATAGCTTTTCTATTGTTACATCTAGGGAACCAAAATCGCTGGATTGATATGTACTGGAAAACCTCCACGGATATGGAGGATTTGCCACAAAACCTCCAAGGCAAAGCCGAGGAAGTTTTGTGGCAAATCCTCCATGTCCAAGAAGGTTTTCTGACTTATTCTCCATCCACAGAAGTTTATATAACAGTAAAACCATGAATATAAGCATATTTTGACGTAAACCGTGGAGGCCTAGAAGAGGATTTGAATCTACTACACTGGCTGTGATACAAAGCTAGGATAAATATTTGGTGTTCCAGGCTACAACCACCAGCAGTCACAATAGTATAATGGTTAGCACTGTTGATTTTGAATCACAGAATGTGGGTTCAAGACTGCATGGGGAAAAAAGGTTTTTAACATACACTTATAATGTTAACAGGGTCTCTGTAAAGGGCCTCCCTGAAGCCCCTTTTCTCTTATAATACATTGTTTTTAGAATTTGTTGCAAAAATGACACCTGGGGTTCGAACCTGTGTGGTCTAGGTTTCTAGTCCAAGGCCTTAACCACTACACTACATTGACCGGTCAAACTTTCATTGGGAAAGTGCCCTGTTTATCTTCAATCTGTTACTCGGTCATAGTAGTAGCATACCACCATTCAGTAGATGTTTTTAACACCCAAAGTATCAGCTGAGGACTCATGGTGTAATGGTTAGCACATGAGACTCAGGATCCCAGCACTGTCTGGTGCATGGGTACGAATCCCATATGGGACAGTATTTTCTCAAGAATTGCATCTGCTCTTCAAAATTGACCTGATTCATAAAACCTCATGCTATGCTTGACCTGTTTCACAAAAGCTCCCCCCAGACCTGACCCAATTCACAAAACCTCCTGCCAGAACTGACCTAATTCATAAAATCTCCTCCTATCCCTCACAACTGTAGAATGTGGAAATAAACCTACAGTAGGAACAAAGGGGTTCAGAGCCAGTTGGAATATAAGTATCTGAAATAGCATTATAGAGGGAAATTTACTACATTTGAGCCTGTCAAGTGCAAAAAGAAAATATATACTGCCCCTGTCACTGGATGAAACTTATTTTCTATGCCCTTTAAAGGGGCGCACTGTGTTGCCTTTATCTAACTGCAATATACATCCAGAGAGCAGTAGATTTTATGTTTTTAGGGTTATTTTGGACTTTTGGCTCTGGAGAATGAATTTGTTAACCAATCTTTTCTTACATAGACTCATTTGATAGAGGGCACTTAATGCTCAGAAAGATGTAAAATAATGGTCATCCATCAAAAGTTCCAAGACTCAGAGCCCACCAAAGTTAAGAAACTGCCAAATTTGCTCTTTTTCCCAAGTGTCCTGTTTTAAATAAAGAACACCTGGAGAATCCCAAAGTTATTTTTGGTATTGTATATGATCATAGGTACCATTTCAATGAGGTTTGGATATGTTGCTGAGTGAGAAATTCTTCATCATGTGTCTTTGAAAATGGAAATCTCTAATTTGTACATCCGATACATAAATCTAAATCACTTATAAGAAACGAAAGAAATCAAGCTTCAAAGTTTTTGTTATTACCCATATGAAGCCTCTTATCTCATACTTTTGTGAAAAAAAATTGGGTGTCTATTAGCATTTGTCTCCTTGTAAGAGCAGCTTATGTAAAATATTTCTGGTAAAAGTACCGGACATCCTTTTATCATCACATAAGAGGCAGGTCTACTGTGTGTGCATAAGTCAAATTTTGTTCCATTTTGTAATTGAAGTCAATAATAGACATAATTGCCTTGTTATTTTATGGGTTTGTTATACATTATGAGATATTCCTATATCACTTAGAGCAACTTAAACTACCTCCATATTTTATCATTTTGGTAGCAGACATGACACAAAACGAGCAAGAAAGATGGAATGGGAGGTCCAAAGTTGGTATTTATTTGGTTTTCTGAGCTGAGGTGATGTCCCTTCACAAATTTGTTAAGGTCATATAAAGTAATTAGAAAATTAGTTTTTTAGGCCCTTCAAGGACAAAATGTTACACTTTCTGACGACCTGACCCATATTAATAGTTACTTTTTAGGTTAAAATAGATGAAAATAAAATGAAAAAATCCCTGTTTCTATGTAGTTGTTTAGAGGTAATTGTGGAAGCCTTCTATGGTTCTATTGATTCTAAAACATTAACATTTACCACCAGACACATCTACCGTCTACACCTATATTATGGACTCACCCTGCTTCACCCACCCATCTCTCGCATCTACTGTTAAAAGCACCCGCGGTCTGATAGTGTACATTATGTATCTCCTGCTCTCTCACCCCTTCTAACCCCAGCAATGTTTCTATGTTGATGTTTGGAGCTAAATAAGGAAGCGTGCCTTAGCTTCTATTGATCGTGAGTCATTAAAGATTTACCAAAAGCACCTTGTTCTATTTCCCTCTACCCCCCTACTGTACCCCCCCCCTTTGACTGTAGCAGCAGGGGTCCCATTATATAGGTGCTGCAGTCAAGTGTGACTGGTTGTTAACCCTTTAAAGAGGGCTAATGTCACTGTGTGCATTGATAAACCATGTCTATACGACATCATGGTCCATTCATGACTGGGGCATGGGGATCAAAGCGAAGCAGCTCTGAGTGTGAAGGTTTCTGACCGGTTTCTGACCAGGCATAAAGGAGCAGGAAAAAATTATCTGTCTTTTTTAATGTCTGGGTATGATGACCCCTCTAAATTTATACACGCTGTGGTGGTTATTCATGATGATACAATACTGATACGTTAATATTGGTATATGCATAGGCCTATCATGTTACATCATACTGCTGCTTTTAAGTACTAGTATTTGAATTAGTGTTTTAAAAGGCAGTTAGTGGTACAGGCATGTTAAAATAGATATTAATTTTAAGCATTAATTAGGAAATAAGGCAAAGGGCATGGCCTATAAGGCCCCTCGATGTCTAAATATTGTCTACAGCATGGCCACGACCATGACCAAGGGCCTTATTCCTGTTATAACACACAAAAATCCCACATCAGCCACCTAATAACACACGAACATCAATTGTGAAGTCTAAAGGTGAGATGAAGGTAACCTCCTCTACTGGGAGTGCATTATCCATCTAGATAATGCATGGTCAATCAGCCAATCAGAATGCAGCATTGAGGATGATGCATTATGAAGTCGTCCAGCTGTGTTATATTACTGAATAAGCATCTTATGCATGGCCCATGGATAATAACAATTTTCAGATTAATAAATGCTAGGAGCACTCATTTACATCAATAGGGCACGTAAGTCCCATCATTCCCTGCACGAAATATAGCCTCCAAATTGGACAGGAAGTTCGGTATGCAGTGCTTTGCGGCCATAAGCAGTGCCAAAAAATATTAATCCTTCATAACTACTAATTTCTTCAGAGATACCCTTCATAATTATGCTTGTGTATTAGACATATATGCAGCTAGTTATAATGGTGTTTTCTTCTAGGAGTTTCTCTATTTAGAGAAATTCACCATTATTCAAAACCGCCCATACGTAAAGCCTAGCGCCCCATGACTTCCTGTCCAATTTTGAGGCTATTTTGGCGGCCATTTCTCGCAGGGAATCATGGGACTTACACGCCCTATACTGTAAATGTTAGTGTTAGTACTTATGATCCTTCCAAAGTCTTTATTGGCGCCTAAGTGTAGGTCCCTATAATAGTACTTTATCTTGGTTAAGGGGCACAGTGATAGGTTAGGGTAGCATGATTAGGGACGCTTCAAAGTTTTAATGCAGCATGAAAGTATCTAAGATGACAGTTAAGTGAGTACCACCAGCGCTTCATAGGAGCATCATGCTGATCCTCTGGGTGTATCAACCCCAAGGTGTTTATGGATGCCTGCAGCACTCACCAGTTACTCACCAAGGCTGCATTCATGCATCATGACAACCATGGGTATAATGCATCAATGTATTAACGCTCCTTGAAGGGTTAGCAGATTCTACAGGGTTGGTGCAGTCCTGGAGGGTCGGCATGATGCTCTACTAAAGTGCTGGCATGCAGTCTCTCCAGCACTTCATCAGTGCATCATGCCGACCAATGGGTATGATGCACTCCTGCATTGGTGACCCGTAAAGGGTTAAGATACCTCCTCCGGTAGGTATGTTACCAACAACAGAGCAGCGCCTTAGCAACAGACAGCACAATGTTAAAAAGATCTTGTCAAAATAAAGACAATTCATTGTCCCAAAATTGCCAGAGATCTTTTGTTATTTTCACAAAGATGTCATTATCTTCACAGATATTCCATGTACCACCATACTGCCACCTGGGGCTTCTTGTAAATTTTACACTGGATCCCTACTGAATAGTCACTGTCCAGTTGTACAAGGATCCCTGGTATATTCAACAGTTATTATTTACAGTGTAGGTAGGTGGGTAGTAAAAAGGAGCTCACTCTATACAGCCTACTGTTTGTGTTGGTGTCACAGGTGGGCCTATATAGATACCCCTATCTACACCACTACATACATACCACCTGCTACAGGTCCTCCATGCCTTAAGGAGATAACAGTGAATATCAACTAATATAGGCTTAGTTCTACAGGAGGGTCAAGTTGTCTTTAAGGAGCCATAGGAACACATTGTGGGACTTTGGATGATTGAGCCTGCTTGATACTCTATCGGAGAGGTGTAGGAATCTAGGAACGGTAGAGCCTTCAAAGCCTTCCAATTGGCAGTACTGGAGGGTAGTGCTCGTATGCTAAATAGAGCTGGGAGTAGGTGCCCTCTTTTCCGAAGAAGTTACATTGTGCTTCACCATTCAACTTCCGCTCACCTATATCCAAAATGCCCCCAACCTGGAGACTAAGCCCCCACACAAGTTCCTCAGACGAGGCAACGACAGACTTTTACTACCCCTCTTACAACAATAGCCATGGGGGTATGTATAACCGGTACCGGAACTACAGTACCTCGGGGTATAGCGTAAATGCATACGATCCATACAGCAGTTATGGTAGCTATGGTTCATATGGCGGATATGGTAGATATAGTGGTTATGGAGGATACGGAGGGGACAGTGGATACAGTAGCTATGGCGGATACAGTGGATGGGGCAGTTATTTCAGTGGATCGCGAAGGTACACCAAACTGAAAAATGTGTTCAGTTTTTTGACACTTTTAGCCCTATTTTAAACCCATCCTTATAAAAATTTATCAAACATTTTTTTCTGGGCAAAACACTTTACACTTGTGCCAAAAGCATTTAAAAGTTCAAAAATGTTAACTTTAAAAAGTTCAATAAAGGGTCAAGGTTCTTCTGAGAATAATTTTGTAAGATTTGAAAAAAGTGTTTAAAATGAGGTTTATCTATTGCCTTAATGAGTTTATCAATTCAATATAATTTCATCTTCCTAATAAACCCATGGCTATTCATCTTTATGGTGAATCACTGCTAAGCATTTGTGTAATTTCAAGATGGCCACCAAATTGCCTCTTAACCTCAAAAACAAGCTCATCATAATCAACCTAGACAGGATGTCTATTCAACAGGAATAGACATCGAAGGGACCGCATACAGCCGCCAGCACCAGCTCCACGCCCACGGCCTGCACCGACCCCTCGACCTGGAAGCACTGACCTGGAAGACCCAAAACCTGACCCTGTGGACCCCGCTCCTACACCAGCGCCCCCACCACCAGGGGACACCGGTATAGATGATATAGACCCACCAGAAGGTAATTTAACAGGGATGGATAAACCTTATGCTGGGCCTGGCAGGGCCCTACACTGTTAAAAAGATATTTTTGAAATAATAGTACAATCATCATCTAGACATTCCTTGTACACTTGTGTACCATGCTACTACCACTGTACTGCCACTTGGGGCTTCTTGTATAAACTACCCTGGTTCAATGCTATACAATAACGGTGGTCCTCTGTTCAGTTTTAGAAGGATCCCTGGTAGATTCAACAGTTATTTTTAGCAGTGTAGTAAAACAGGCTACTGAACAGTTTCATTCAAAAGACAAGAAAACATGTGGTTAAAGTTTGATTGAAAGAAATAGATGCATAAAATTTATATTGTTCAAATGCAAATTATATCCTTTAGTATTGAAAGCTTAAATATAGGGTGCAGATTATAGGAAAGGGTTTTTTGGCTTATAGCATTCTCCCAAATTGGGTCCTTGCTTATGAGTGGGTGCAACTTATATGTAGGATTTAAGACTATTGCTTAATTGACCTGGTTATCTAAAGGATGGATTTATAGTAGCAGTCAGTGGCCTACTGACAGTAGGATTAAAATACGAATCACAAATGAGGTAACCCTGCTACAAGTGTATCATTGCCTAATTTTGACAATTAACTATTACCCGATTCCAGAGCTTGGGAACCTTAAGTTTCAGAAGTTGTACCTAAAGAGGAAATCTAACCGGTTTATCCATAAGACAAGCCGTTACTTCAACAAGGGTCTTATAGTGCGCCGCGGATGGAGCTTCAAGGTCAAGGTCCTACTCTCAGACACATTCAGGGATGACTCCGACTGTATCATCGTCAAGTTTCTAAAAAGTAAGATTTTCCTCCAAATTCCTTTGATGTAAAATAATGGCCCTCGATCAATCTAGTACTCTGCTCCTTCTACACAAGTGTTTATAGTATTTCTCAATCCAGGCATAAAGTGAATGTCTTTTTTATCCTAATAATGACAGCCCATAGGGATCACATTAAAGGTCCAATCATCACTCCCCAAGTTGAATAACATGTCGCGATTGCCATTCCCCACCAATCACCATTTCTGCCTTGTTTTAGGTACAGGTAAACATTTAAAATGGTGGATAGTAGCTTGTAGGTGATGCTTCATTAATACGTATTGCTCATTTTTATTTCTCAGCCTTTTAAATCATAATATAAATACACAACAAACCTCCCTGGCATATATCATCATCAATCCACCCATAAGGGGGTGGGGCTGTCTCCCCCAGAGATCAAAGGCCTCCTCAGGGTTGATCAATGACAATGAAAGCCACGGTTGTTTAGTTCTGTGCAATTCTGTTTACCAGGCAGCAAACCTGAGTTCAGTAAGAAGACGTGTGTGCTGCTCAAAAGTGACAAGTCTGAGAAGGCCTTCATGAACCAAGGCTGGAAGCTGGACGTGGCAGAAAAAGACGACAAGGTTGTCACCTTAGAGGTTAGCCAAAATGACAATTTTGGGAAAAGATGTGATAAAGGTTTGGTTTGGGTAAGCTGGGTATCCCACTGCATCAGTAGTATATAATACAACGTACATGCATCATACTTAAAAATCGGTTAAAGGCCCCTGTAATCTAAGGAAGGTGAGTTTCTTTAAAATCAACTCACTTATATTCACCTAAAGAAATTGATATAGAGTGAGAAGTCCACCCTTCCAATAGGCTTAAATATTTGTTCGGTGCCAAAGGAATTCCAACCAGTTCGTTCAATGCTCATCAACCATTTGGCAATTTTTATCTAGCAGTAAACCCATTTTTATGGCCATTTTCTACGGCAGATTATCTAGCTAGGTCAATGTTAATATACCTTATAAATAACACAGTCATCAAATGCAAACAATATAAGTGAGTGCCTTAGAGCAGGATAACACTTTGTGAAATATGGATAAGTAATATATGTGCTTATAAATATGATATTAAAAAGACCATAGTATCAAGGTCATTGTATATGGATAACTCGGCACCTGGGCTGGTTATCTATAGCTTATGGATTGGTGAAGTTGAGGTAGCCTATTCACATATTTTTACCTTAATAATATACCGAGGTAGCGGCTTATTCAATGCGCTCAGCCATTGGTGAAGCCTTTTAGAGCAGTTACCAGTGGGGACCACCTACCTCACAAGAGGCCTGGACTGAATAGTTAGTATGATTTTATTGGCTGATAATTGATACCGCTAAGTTGGTATATGATTTTGAATTTCAGATAACCCCAGATGCAGATGGACAGATTGGTGAGTTCACCATTGTGGTCGAGACTCAGAGGAAGAAGTCTGAGGACGAGATTCAGGTGAGCAGGAAGGTGGCGGGTGAGCTCATCGTGCTCTTCAACGCCTTCAATAAAGGTGGGTTTTTATGTAATTTACATACTCCACATTTCATATTGTGTTCACCAGCACTTCATTGACACATACTCTCAAGGAATGTATCAACCTGGTAGGGTAAACATGAAGCATTAAATTAGTGTAGGGGATCTAACTACTCCTTGTCAGTTCACTCTGTGCCCAGCACAGGTGGTAGTCAGTGGTGGTCCTGGAGTACCTTGAAATTTTCTCTTAGATAGTAGCATGATTTGCCTGGGCTGATTTCATACATCAGTCATAGGTTAGGAAAAATAGTGAGAGCCAAGAAAAATTGAAAAAATAACATAGCAATTATTTCCCGAAAGAGATTTATTAACACATTATTGTGGCCTTATTGCGCCTTGTCTATAGAGCAATAACAAAGACTAACGCATCTTCACTACTGCTCAGCTGACCATAGCTAACAAGGAAGGACTCCCGGGTCCCAACACCTAGTTTGAATAAGATTTTGGCCTTAATAATAATAATAATAATCAAAAGACTTCTAAGCCATTCATGCATATCCATAGATACACTTCCAACAAAATATAAAGATAAAAAAAAAAGTTAGTTCCTCAGACATATTCGATACTGCAAGTGTAAATGAACCGCTTCCTCATTTGACAATTTGTATGATTTAATTTTTTTTCTTCATTTCTACAGATGATGATGTTTACATGGAGGATGAGGAGCAGAGAGAGGAGTATGTGATGAATGAAACTGGCCTCATCTACACTAGCGTTAACATGTTCTATTGTGGAAAGCGAAAGTGGATTTTTGGCCAGTTAAACATCTGTACATCCTACACTGTAAGCAAAAACTGTTGAATCTACAAGGAGTCCCTGTAAAAACTGTGCAATGAACCACCATTATTACACAACAGGGAGTAAGTGTAGAATCTCCAGGTGGCAGTGTGGTGGTAAAATGAATTTCTGTGAAAGCGATGTGAAAATAACAGAGGATCTCTGGCAACTTTGGAACGAGGAATCCTTTGTTATTTCGACAACATTTTTTCAACAGTGTATATTCCATGCTATGTAATAAGATGTGGCTCATGAATGATGATAAGCCTGTCCCCTCTGTGCCTCCTGGAATCTGCCACAAGTCAGAGCCTGTGTCCTAGCCTAGGCTTCTATAACCTACAACTCACCCAAACAGCTCAAAGCTTTGAGTACGCCTTATATAGTAAGATGTGGGTCTTGCATATGTGTATGGGGGTTTTCAGGCTGGGCTTTATATAGAGGGTAGTACAGTACCTCAAGGGAGTTTTACATTTTCAATATCTAGGCAATGTGTGCTTATAGAGATCTGCATATATAAGTGTACACATATTATAGACATATAGAAAAATGAGTGGTAGTTTGACAATGCTTTTCTCAATGTCCATTGATAATATTGAGTAGTTGTAATGGAATTTCACTCTATGAAATGATCATGATTAGGAATCTCAAATACTGCACACTTTTTTTTTACAGTTTGAGGAGAATATTCTGGAGACTGCAATGTGGCTTATAGACAATGGCTACCTACAGAAGCATCTGTCTGGGACTGCAGTCCAGGTTGCCAGAGCGTTATCTGCACAGGTAGGTCATACTGTCATATCTAGCTATGGGGTTAAAATAGCTGTTCTACGATGACAAGAAGTTGGCAATTAATGGATAATTGATGATAGCTTTATTGTACAAAGGTACATGCTGGTAATGCTGACAGGTGGAGTCCTACCAGGCTGTATATACTTAGTGACCATCAACTCTATCAAGTGACCATCAACACCTAGCAGTATGATGTGGTACTACTGTATATTATAGGTGACTACAGTGTAGTGGGTGATAATAGATGAAATACGTAGTATAATGTAAAATAAATTAAAAAAGGGTAAAGCGGCTGAGTTCTCTACCAAGTCCTCATTGGATAAGTGCAGGAGTACATCATGCCTAACGGCATCCTGATGCACACAAGCTATCAAGTTTCACTGTGTCGGATCAGGTCCATTTTCTGCTAATGTGACTGATTTTATATTGGAAAATATAGATTAGCAGAAAATAGTCCCAACCATGGAACCAGCCCTTTACCAGCCCTTTACCAGCACTACATTGGCATGTCATGCAGACCTCAAGAAATGTATCACAACAGTATGGGTTAACATAAATAAACTGTCTTACATTTTCCTGTAAAGGTTAATGATGAGGTGCTGGTTGGTAACTGGTCTGGTGATTATGAGGGTGGAGTCGGTCCAACCAAGTGGATCGGTAGCGTCAAGATTCTTCAGAAGTTCTTCGAAAATAAGTCTGCTGTTAAGTTTGGCCAGTGCTGGGTATTCAGTGGATTGCTTACTACAGGTTGGTACATGGGTATTTTATTGTTAGCAGTAGGAGAGTAGAAGATTTTTCGATTGGAGTACTGATTGAATTCTACCTACAACAATGAAGCATATAGAAATCATGTATCTACAGCACTGAGACCAAAACCCCATTGCATTCTATATTCTAAATGCCATGCTCGAAATAAGGCCTTGTCTATGTGGATCAAAATTGAATCAACAATGAAAATGACAGTGTTTATTTCTACGGTGAAAAAATGAGTGTTCAATCAACATTGAGGAATATTCTAATGTTGATACATACCACTGATCAGTTTTTAAAATAGGTGAAAATTGACAAGATTCCATTAAAACAGAGTTGAAAGTTAAATTGTTCTTCAACACAAATAAACCTGTTATCAAGGATTAATCGACAATTTTTTTTTCATTTTTCTCTGTTCTAGGTCCAATGAAACATACTCCAGTTTTGAATAATTTCAGATTACATTTGAGTTTTGACCTATATAGACTGTGTTCTACAACTGGACTTACTATTGGGCTTGAATATTCTTTCTGGATATGCTGTGCCACATATCCAAATGTCCAAATATCAAAATTCATGCATAACATATCTCATGTATTTTCAGTGACCCGGGCCCTTGGAATTCCTTGTCGCTCAGTCACCAACAACGCGTCAGCACACGACACTGATGTTTCCAATACCATAGACCACTACTCAAATGAGGAGGGAGACCCCATTGAGTGGAGAAATAATGACTCTGTGTGGTATGTTCTTCATTTTCCTGAAAAACTTTCTTGGGTCGATTTGAAATAATTTTGTAATGATGCAGCTGAATTCCTGATAGATGGGGATAATACTTGAAACATGATGCACTGTGTTGATTTTCTATCACAACTTAGCAGTTTTTTATAATGGATGTAATAGTAATTGAAATACAATCCAGCAGTCATGATCTAATACTAAATGCTCCTCATATTGTGGCAAAACAAAAGATTGAGGAGCTAAGGTATCCATTGCCTAAGGAGCACAGTGTAGAAATAAAAAGGTTTTTGTAGACCAAAAAACATTGTGCAGAGAGGGTTATATATATCAGTATTAAAGGAAAAAGGCCTATTATCCACCACCTGATATGGTAGGAATATCCGCAGATAAGCACTGCGGTCGGCCGACAGAGAGATATGCCTCACCATTGACCCCTATGGCAGCTCTGTCAGTCGAGGTGGTAGTGGGGTGCAGCTATCAACCGATAGAGGGAGCATATTGGTTGGTGGAAAACGGTCCCAACGTTTGACTGCTGAATGATATGGAGCCAATCCAATGGAGCAGTCAAGATTAATGGAAGGTTCGAAAACCTCACCTCAATGCCTATATGGTAGCTGTAACTCTCAATGGATGAGCTTGGGGACCAAATACATGTAATGCAATATTCAAGATCCTGATATATAGGACTCAGTATGGACCTGCCATTTTGAATTTCGCTGGATTCATAAGACATACCATGATGGGTACCTTGTCCCTGGTTAACACCCACTTCCAGGGACATGCTGTGTGTGTTGCCGGAACCAGCTTCAGATGAGCTAGTGGCCATTATAAAATTCTCCTGTTTCAGGAACTTCCATGTGTGGAATGAGTGCTGGATGAAGAGGCAGGATTTACCGTCAGGATACGATGGGTGGCAGGCATTTGATGCTACACCACAGGAAGCCAGTGATGGTAAATATCAAGTTCACTCTTATCATGGGACAGTAAACTTTTCACTTCTATATTGGGGCTGTCGATTTAAAAAGTATTTTCTTTGATGAATATATTTTTCAGGTCATCAGTCCTTATTTTTAAGATTGTACCATGAAAATACTCAAATTTACTTGAATAGAACACTAACAGTAAGGGTACATGTTGAAAATCTGGTATGGATTTATAGCATTTTGGGACGAAAATCTTCACATATATCATATTGACTACTATATGTACAAAGGAACGGAGTAGATATAGGGGTATATTTCCCCACTAGATGGACCTCCCCACCACCTGGGTCAGGTGGTACTGTGCTGCCACACCAGATGGCACTGCACTGAGACTGAACAAAGGAACTGAGTCATGGACTCCATGGACATTTGGTCATAAAATTTTGGTCAAAGGAACTTAGTCATGGACTCCATGGACATTTGCTCATGGCTTGGGAATAAGTTGAGGATGCCTGTTGTGCACTAGAGTTCACTTCTATACCTCCTGGAACACTGCTGGGAGGGACTTTCATTGCACTCAAGCTAGACCCAGCACCCGCGGTGGTCGAAAGAACCGACCGGGAGCTACCGGGTACCGCGTGGGCACCAAAAGACTATTTTGATTGGCTTTTTGTAAATGAAGATTATTCATACCTGTGACAAGTTGTTGAGGGCCTGTAGGGGCCTGTGGGAGGCCAGTTTGGCCTGTATTCATCGTTCTAGAGGCCGTAGAGCCGTGAACCGGCTGTTGTCAACATTTGGTGCGTTCGGGCCCCTGCCTACAACCTCAGTCACTAACTGTTTTATTGTCAGAACCCACGGCCTCTTCTGCCCTTCTCCATAGCTTGTAAGCTTGTAATTGGGCATCTCCTGCTCAGTTTGCCCTCAGTCTATGCTTGTTCCCTCACCCCTGGCACCAGATTGCCAGATACCCAAAAAATTTTTTGAGGTATGTTACTGGGGTTTGGGTAGTCGAACGCTCTATGGTGCGTTCGGGCCCCTGCAACCTCAGTCACTAACTGTTTATTGTCAGGACCCGCGAACTCTTCTTCAGCTAATTCCACCACCGTCGATATGACTAATTGTGTCGCTTGTAGTACCCCGTATCATGGGAATTCCTCTAAATGTCCACATTGTGGTGTGGCGAACCCAGGGAAAGCGGGAGATACGTCCCATAATATATCGGATTCATCCAACCGTGACCCTACCGGGCAGGAGGACCAAGCCACCGGGGGGGAGAGCTCTCCGCCCAGCCCGCAGGACGGGCAGGACGTGCAGGACGATAATTCTGACGATTATTTGGGAGAGAATGGGGACTTGCTGAGGCAAATTGCTGCAGAACGCTCACGCAAAAAGGAGATTGTTCGTTTATCTAAGCGCAGAGAATTAGAATTAGAGTTAGCTAGTATCCGTTCAGAGAATAATAGGACATTGCGTGAATTGGAACATGGTGAGCGGGCTTGGCGAGGCGCCATTTCGGCGCTTGATAAACCCACATTTATTGGCCAATCAGAGGCCGACGTCAACATTCCGGACAAGTCAACTTCCCGGTATAATCAACCGCACACCCAGGGAAATCAACCGCACAGCCAAGCTACTATTCCCCAGTCCTGAGTTGATTTAGACAGTGAATACCATGAATTTCTGTTATGGAAAGAGTGGAAGCAGGGCAGATTGTCATCTAATTCAGCTGTGGGTCAGTCTGTTGGTGTTAAAGTTGAGCCCCCAGGTAGACAACCGACTGGCAGTGTTGAGGGAGCTGCACCCTGGGGGGATGGCCTGGCCCAACACCCACAGTTGTTCTATCAGGATGGTAGTCCCTACATTCCACAGCAATCTAACTCTCCTGTTCGACATCCTCAACAACATGGTGTCTTTGTACAACAACAACAACCAGCATGGGTAGGAGCTGGTAGGCCTATGCAGTCAGCTGATGGTAGGCCCCTGTATCCACCTGCCCCCTTGGTTAATGCTCAGCCATCTGTTTCTTCAATGTACAGTGCACCGGTCCCATCCTTGAAGCAACAGCAACAGTTTAGGCAACAGCAACAGCCTCAGCAGCAAGTCCCACCTGTGGTTGTTTATGCTTCAAGGGACACCAAGAGTAAGTTTACTAATTTTGATATTGAGCAGCACATGCCTCAGAGTAAACACAAGAATCCATCACTAGGAGATGTGATCTCGGCTAGTATGGGCCTTCTCAACAGTATGATGGAACGTGGCCACCCATGTAAAAATTATGGGATGCATGTAAAATTCCTCACGGACAAGAGGGATATTTACAAGGAAGATGCTCTCATTACCTATGATTTTGCCATGCGAGAACGTGGCGATGCTTTTCGGTGAATTCACCTTTTGCTATTTTGATCATAACATGTTCGCCCAGCATGTGGGCCTAGAAAACCTGGATAAGGGTTATTTGGAGAAGTTGTTAGGTATCCAGCTGTCCTCCTCTCAGAATTCAGGTAGCTCTCCCGGTACTAGTAAGAAAAAGAAAAAGAAAAAGAGATTTCTTTCTTGCAATGCCTATAATGGAGATGGTTGTAAATCTAAAGAATGTAACTACCCACATGTTTGTCAATTGTGTCAGGGATCACATACAAAATCTAAATGTCCCAACAAATCTAATGATTGAAACGCAGATGCTCCTGGTGGGAATTTTCCCTCTCGGGAGCCTAACATTGGCTCGGTAATTCATGAATTACCAGGTGAATGTGTTTTTGTGTCTGACCTTCCCGATGCCCCAGACATTCCAGTCACTCATATTGATGATGATATAGATTCCGGTTCAAATTGTGTCGATACCGATTGTGTCAATTATGTATGGAATTCTGCTGGTCAATGTAGTGAATTATTTGGTAATTTGGACAAACTAGGTAGCCTTGGGATCACCCCTGTTACTGTCAACCCGCGCACTGACGGAGGTGCTCGGGTGGAAGTGACTTTAGGCGGTGACAACAGATGGGAAAATTTACCAGATTCTGTCAGACTCAGTACGGATAAGGAAACTTTAACTAAATTCTCAAAGAGGTTTAATGTTGATGTTCCTATTTGTTGTGTAGATGTAGCCCCTGGCATTCTCGTACCTGTGTTCAACGAATGTAGCGATAAAACCTGTCATTGTGTTTATGTGCTAGAATCTGTCGTTACACAAGTTAAACCGTGCGCCTTTGCTTGTAAGTTACTGGAATTCGGTGACCTGGCAACTAAAAGTGACTGGTATGTCCTGACTGGTATTTACCGAGGATTTAGGATTGTTGATCATGACTGCCCATCTATGTATAATTGTAATAATTATGCTTCTCTCACAAACAGTGCCTTTTGTTCAGAAATGACTGAACGTGTAATTAGTGAGCTTTCTGAGGGAAAAGTCAGGAGAGTGGATTCTCGACCTAAATGCGTTCATGCTATGGGTGGCGTTCTGAAATCCGACAACACCTTGCGCCCTATCACTGACTGCTCTATGCCTGAGCATATCAATATCAACTGTTATATGGAAGATTCATGTGAAAAATTCCATTATCATTCTGTAGATGATGTTGTGTCGGACTTGAATCAATTCGATTTCTGCGCAGTGACTGACATCGCCGATGCTTATCGTTCTATTAATGTATTGCCTGCCCATCGTGACTTTCAGGGGTTTGCCTGGGATGTGGGCAATGGCAGTGAATTCTTCCAAGATATGTCATTATGCTTCGGGTTGCGCTGTGCTCCCTTCATCTTCACCCAAGTTTCCGACTTCATAGTGAAGTGTGGGGCCAGCGGCAGTTATCCACGCTGTACCAACTATTTAGATGATTACCTCGTTATAGGGAATTCAGAGTCTTCTTGCCAGGAAGCTCAGAGCCAATTGTGTGCAATGTTGAATGGCCTGGGTTTCAAGGTAAAAATGAACAAGCTGGTCCCCCCGTATCAAGTTACTAAGTTCCTTGGGATTGTTATTGACTCAGTGAACTTGACCTTGTCAATCGATAATGAAAGACTTGATCGTGTGAAAGCGGAGGTCAATTACTTCAGGGGCCGTAAATCATGTACTAGGAAACGCTTGGAGAAATTAGCTGGTCTCCTGGGCCATTGTTCGACTGTCGTTAAAGGCGGCCGCACCTTCTCCCGTCGTGTGTATAATGAGCTTCGAGACCTTCCACCCGGCATTCACTGCTTCAATTTGTCTGAAAGTTTATTATTAGACTTGGAGTGGTGGTACCAATTTGTAACTTGGTTCAATGGCAAGGCCCGCATGATAAGAACTGATACCCCGTCCCATACTGTGTATACAGATTCATCAAAATATGGTTTCGGCGGTCACATCGAAGACGACTTCTTCTATGGTTGTTGGTACAGGGATGACAAGTGTTGTGGCCATCATGAAAATCCCCCGCAGGATGAGTCGTACTGTGATCATATTAACATTGAAGAAATGTGGCCTGTTGTAGTATCTGTGCATCGCTGGGGCAACGAGTGGAAAGATAGCTTTGTAGCTGTGTATACAGATAACACTCAGGTACAGGGCATGATAAATTCTGGCAGGAGTACAAGCCCCCATGCCATGCCTTGGTTGCGGGAATTATTTTGGTGCTGCGCCTTATACAACATTCATCTAAGAGCCTTCAGAATCAGCTCTGAAGATAACATATTAGCCGACGCCTTGTCTCGTCTGAATAATGCCGACCATGTAATTATTTGTGGCTATACTATTGACACCTTCATTGATTGTTGTTACAGAGCGGGAGGCACTGCGACGCAGTTGGGAGGTTCTGAGATCGAATTGCTGGTCTGCCACCACTTATAGGACAAGGAAATCCCAATGGAAACAATATGAGGACTTCTGTGAGGAATATGATCTGTGTTATTTACCAGCCTCAATAGAAACCGTCTGTCTATATATAACTCATCTTGTTAGTCGCGTGGCTTATAACACCATTGAGAACTACATCTCGGGCCTATGGGCTCTGCATGACTTCATGGGCTACCCTCATCCCACAAGAGCATGTTTCCTTATCAAATCTACCTTGGATGGTGCGAAACGATTGTTGGGCTCAGCATCTAAGCCAGCCGAACCCCTGACAGCCTCTGACTTATTACGTATAAAGGCTGTCCTGAACTTATCTAAGGCTAAAGACAGGAAATTCTGGGCCGCGCTATTGTTGTCCTTCCGTTGCTTGTTGCGCGTTGGGCACATCACAAATTCGATACATTCCCTCTTAGTGAGTGATGTGAAATTCTGGGATGGTGGACTTGACTTATGTATTCGCAGCTCGAAGACGGTTCAATTCTGTCAATATAAACAAATTATTCCTGTTATTGCATCACCTGGCAGTAATCTCTGCCCTGTACAGCTGCTGAAGGATTATATTCTGGAGTCTGGGCTAGAACCCAATGACCAACTATTTTCATGGACTTATAATGTTTATTCATACAAACTCAAGGACTCTTGTCGGATCGCCAAGCTGGAAGGGGATTTCACTACCCACAGTGTGCGTCGGGGTGCCGCCATGTTTTTGGCAGATTTTATGCACCTTCACGACGTTAAAAGCTATGGCAACTGGAGATCCTGGGCGGTTCTGATTTATTTATCAGATTCTTACCGCTCGCGACGTGTTAAAGACTTACGTGTGGCTCATGAATTGAGCAGGTATTAACTGGGCAAAGTGTTTTTGTATGCCGTGTGCCGCCCCAATTGTCAGCGATTGTCAGCGACTTGGGCAAAGTGTATATATGTTGTCGTGTCCATCCATACAAGGAAATATGACTACTATATGTACAAAGGAACGGAGTAGATATAGGGGTATATTTCCCCACTAGATGGACCTCCCCACCACCTGGGTCAGGTGGTACTGTGCTGCCACACCAGATGGCACTGCACTGAGACTGAACAAAGGAACTGAGTCATGGACTCCATGGACATTTGGTCATAAAATTTTTCTTTTTGTTTCTGACGTTGTCTGTTAGGTTTAAAGTTTAATAAACCGCCCCAATTGTCAGCGATTGTCAGCGACTTGGGCAAAGTGTATATATGTTGTCGTGTCCATCCATACAAGGAAATATACCTTACAAAAATAATTACCATGCAAAATTAGCAAACCAGTCACATTTGAGTTAATTGCATTTTATGCCATGGTACTGGCCGTTATTAAATTGCAATTCCAAAAAAAATATTTTCTAGTAAATATTGTCCTTTCAAAATCTGAAATAAACCTTCCTGAAATCATCAATATATTCTCGCCTCAGTGAAACCAGATTGTAACTGACATTTTGGCAAAATTGAATTCTTCTGTTTTAACATATATACTTATGCTAAATATGTCTTGCCCTTGCAGGACGTTACCGATGTGGACCATGTCCAGTAACGGCCATCTACAAAGGTCAGGTGGATGTCATGTATGATGCTCCATTCATCTTCTCTGAGGTTAACGCAGACAGAGTCTACTGGAAGGTCAGCTCAAGTTTCTAACTATTGTTCAAAGTGCACCTTGTGTACCAAGCACAGTCTTAGTTGATATTTTGTCAAAATCAACTCCCTATTTATAATCAGGGTTTTATTATCATAGAAAATAACTAAAATCATTTACTGTACATTCTGGCATATATTTCACCTTCATGAATAAGCTTCAGTTTGCTAGTAAATAAAAATTGCCATGGGGTCCTTGCAGGGGAGGGGCCCTCAATGCTGCTGGAACAGTTGTGAGAAATATAGGGTATGTGTCAGATCTAACAGCTATCCCTGCCCTCAATTCTACCCCTGGGTCTGACTAATAGCTAGTATGCAGGAATTTTTGGTAATACCCATATCGGCTATAAAATTTCCTAAAAGTCTATCCCACTGCTTAGGACTGAGATTGGTTTATGAGTGATGTTTTGGTGTAAAAAGTATCACAAAAGTCAGTTTTTTTTTCCAATCTGACACAGTTGTTGCATGTTGCGAGTGTCTCTATGACAAAATGCAAAATCACAACCATTCTCAAATAAAAATTAGATATGATTTTCAGATTCAATCAATTCATAATGGTTCAAATTCTAAACCCTCTTAATCCTCCTTTATTCACACAGGTATTGGATGATGGCACGCCCTCCGTTTACAACATAAGGACAGATGCTGTCGGGAAGTTCATCAGTACAAAATGTGTAGGGTCAGATGAACGGGAGGATGTTACTGACAAATATAAACCACCCGAAGGTAGATACTGGCTCATTGTAGTCCCTAAAAGATGACAAAAGTAGGGGCCCACTATGTGATTTTTTAGCAAAAAAAGAAATATAATTAATCTCACAATGTGTGGTACATATTATCTTTAATGCTTTTCTCACTCCAAATCCTAAGAGAATAGTTGTGATTCTCTGCAATAAATAGATACTCCTTGCTCCATGTCCCCTAAACCTGGAATCTTTGAATGCAGAATAATAGTTTAAAAAATCACATCCGGTATTTCGAAATTCAGGTGTAAGTAAATCTTTAAATTAACATACTTAGAATTGAATTCTCAGTTATATGAGAAAAATCAGACTGATAGTTGAATATTGTTTCACATTGTTAATGAATTTTACCCACTCCCTGAGTTTTTTATTAACCCTGAAATTTGTTACCAATAATATTCAAATTCACTTTATCCAAAAGCTCATTTCTTTTTCTAATTTACCAGTCTATTGTTATCATAACCCAATCAGTAATAGAGCTTTGGGCCATGCTTGTCCATGCTTGGCCCAATATAATCCGACATTGGCACAATATAAGCCGACATTGGTCCAATGTATCCTTGCTACCTGGGGATACACATCACCAGATAAACATAAAGATATTCCTAACCATTGTACATGTCAACTAAAGTAAAACAGTTTACGCATTTCACTGGATCACCTTGAGTTCAAATTCTTTATTGATTTTCCCATATTCCTTAATTCTCCAGGCAGTGGTAAGGAGCGGACCAATGCGATTAATGCCATGCGACGCGGCCACATGTGGGACGAAATGAGCAAGGAGTTTGACAAGTACAAAGAGCATGTGCAGGACGTGTCTTTTGAGATGGAGGTAGGGACGTTTAGCCCTTTAATGGCTCCTCATGCATTAAATGTATCGTTATACATGTATTAGTTAGCATGATGCATGAGTGAACACCTGGTGAGTCTACTCAGCAGGGCTTGATTGGTTGTATCACTCCTTTGAAATTGAAAAAGAAACATTGTTGTGTCTGCATTATGCATGAATGCATTCCTGGGAAGAAGGCTATTCTAGATTGCATTCATGTTGCTTTTTATATATAACAAAAAGGACACTAAAAAATTTCACCCCCTGAGAAAAGACCACTCCCTTAGTGATTGCTTAGTGAAAAGACTACAATCATGGAGAATTCCTTCATCCCATAGGGATAAGATCCTCACTAGTACTAATGCATTTTTCTGGTAAAATAAGCCAAAATTATTTACAGCCCCCCTCATAAGGGGTCATAAGTTTTTATGCCCCTCCCCCATTAGGTCAGAGTTTTCATGCCTTCCCTCAAACCCACTGACCCTGTGTTGATAAATAATAAACACACCCTTATTCAGCTAACCTATATTGTTGTGATTTTTTGGCAGATGTGCAGATTAGGCAGGCAGGGTAATTGTATGACATGTGTGAAGATCACAAATAAATCAGAAAAGGAGCAAATAGTCAAAGGCAAAATCAACATGTTGGCCAGTTACAATGTTGGACCAGCTCGGGAGAAGCTTCACGCCCCTTATCTTGTCGACCTTACAGTACCTGCGGGAAAAAGTAAGTTATTCACTTTACTAAAGCAGGTCCTCTATATGGTTGATTTATTTTTTGGACCTATTTTAAAAAATCTATTGGATATAATCAGGGCATCCCCTTGGAGTATCTAGAATGCAATATCTTTCTATGTGTGTCATTTTGAAGCCCTATAAGGCCCCCTGTGTTATGTATCGCTTATAACACTGTCCTCGTATAATAACCCCTACTTAATGGCCTTAAATTTTATGCACCTTTAATCAACTTTAACTCAGAAAGTTCTGAAGTTGTTACATTTGCATGAAAAAGGCCACCAAGCACTTTTAATCAACTTTAAGTGGAGATTTAAATAATTTTAAACTGCTTAAATCTGAAGGTTCATGCAGTGTCTAAAAGTGTTGCCCTAATCTAAAAACCGTGTATATTTTTTAAGCCAATGAAAGCTTTGTTTCAAAGAGAAGAAAGACCAGGTCCTGGACCAGTGTTTCTTGGCCATTTATATCTGAGCCATTTATCATGTCAAAAAAAAAAAGATAACATGGACATGTAATAAAATATTAATCCAGTTTGTTATCAAAATGTGTTTAATATTATAAGGTCAAATAGTTTTATACACAGTTGTTCTGTATAGCCTCTAAGAGCTGCTGATTTAGGAGGGGAATCATGCCCAATAATTGTCATGATGCATCAATGAAGTGCCGGCAAAACTTCTCACCAGCACTTCATTGGAACATCATGCCAACCCTCCGGGACTGTATTAACCCTGTACGGTTCGCATGATGCATAAATGTAGCCCCGGTGAATAACTCGACAGGGCTGCATTCATGCATCATGCCAACCAATGTGCATGATGCAGTGATTTCTCTTTATGTTTTAAAGGTGAGAAGCTCGAATGGGAGGTCAAGGCAGAAGACTATATGGCAAATCTGAATGATGACGCAATGGTCCAGATCTGTGCGGTATTGTCGGTGAAAGGATCGGACCAAACGTGGAGTGCGCTGGAGAACATCCCAATAGAAAAACCAGACTTGAAAGTTACTGTGAGTTTTAGAATCAAGGTTTTATGTAGAAAAAACAGACTTGAAAGTCACTGTGACGTTTAAAACCAAGCTTTAATTGAACAATCACTTGAAAGTCATTGTGAATTTTGAAATCAAGCTTTTGTTAGAAAGACCATTTGAATATCACTGTAAGTTTTAGAATCAAACTGTTATTAGAAAACCCAGAGGTTTGGAATTAAGAACTGTAGAGTGTTAATCAGTCTGAATGTTATAATGCATCAATAAACCACAAATGGACCCATCAGAAGACATCCCTAACCCTTAAAAGGTGGGCGATAGAGGAGTGCATCATGCCCATTGGTCATCATGATGCACCGATGAAGTGCTGGCGAGACTGCTCGCAAGTACTTCATTGGAGTATCATGCCAACCTTACAGGATATACTCCCAGAGGGTTGGCATGATGCTCCAATGAAGTGCAGGTCAGCAGTCTCGTGAGCACTTGATTGGTGCATCATGACGACTAATGGGCATGATGCATTAATGCATCAGTGGCCCTCAAAGGGTTGAGGACTTAAGGTATTATACAGTCTGAATGTTATAATGCATTAATACACCACAATTGGACCAATCAGAACCACAGGTGTATATAGTCATGTAGGTCTATGTCAGAAGACATTGTTACCCAGGGACAAGCAGGAATTTAATGGCATAGTCAGGTGCTAGGTAGGGACTAAGGATCGACAAAGCAAATAGCTTACTCCATCTAATGGAAGAAAACAGAAAGAAAATTCTTGTTTTATTAGTTGAATGAGAGCTAGGAAATAAGAATCTGAAACCACTGCAGGGGGGGGGGGTGATTCACAATACAATGATTTTTGGTTTTTATTTTCTAGTTGATTCTCCTATAGTAATAGCATGGACACTTTTAACCTGTTACACTGTGAAATCCTGGTCCCAAAGTTACCAAGTGGGCTGATGAAAGGAGTACAAATATTCAGCAATTCTCCTGTTCATTGCTTGAAGCCATGTTAATCTTTTGCATTAAAACAAATACTATTTTTTGGTTAAAGGTGGACAAGGCTGAGGTGGAGATTGGAGAGGAATTCAAAGTTTCACTCGAGTATGAGAATCTCCTTGCCATCCCCATAAAGAATGTTGACATAGACCTGGAAGGACCTGGTATAGACAAGGAAATGAACGTCCAGCTCGAGTAAGTACTTACTATTACTTTCAGGGCTGCTATTGCAGAAAATGCTGGCTAGGCTGCTCGCCAGCACTTCATTGGAGCATCATGCCGACCCCCTGGGAGTTTGTGTATCAGTCCTGGAAGGTTGGCATGATGCATGAATGCAGCCATGGTGAGCTACTTGCCAGTGCCGCATGAATGCATCATGACAACCAATGGGGATGATGCACTCCTGCATCAGTTGAATGGGTTATTACTTCCAAGGCATGAAGGTTTGCATAATATTACAAAACCTTTATTAGCTGAACGACCATGGGATATATTTTCCTCGGTCCAGCTGGAGGTGGGTGGATGGATGAAAATATATACCAGGAAGTCCATTTCTGAATCTATTTCACGTTATTTTGAAAAGGAAAGGTAATGGATTGCATTTTTTTTAAAGTGCTTACATCCACTTTATTTGGCATCTAAATCAGTCACATGACTAGGCCATGCTGACCCTGGTGCATATATAAGACATCATTTCTCATTAAGTTTGACTTTGAAAATTACCTATAATTAAATCAATTGGAATTACCAATTTATTTTAGCCAGGGAAAGAGACAAAGCAAATATATGAGTAACAGCAAAAACATTTCATAGCGACATGAATACAGCTTTTCATGTATGGTGCATGAATACAGCAAATCATGTATGGTGCCTGGATCATAAAATCAAGAATATCAGTGTAAACCATCAAAATAACGGTAGAATCCTTGTCCCAAAGTTGCCAGAGATCCATCTTCATTTTCAGAGATTCCATGTACCACCATACTGCCACCTTGGGCTTCTTTTGAAATCTACACTGGTTTACTGCAATTTAATTACGGTAGTTCACTGTTCAGTTTTATGTGGATCCCTGGTAGATTCAACAGTTATTTTTACGGTGTATATAAAAGATCTATTCCATGTGTTTCAGGAGCACTACTCTCGGAGCAGGGGCAACCTTGAAGACCAGTGTGAAGCTGAAAGCCAAACGGCCAGGGTCAAAGGTCATCATCGCCTCATTTGATGGAGACGTGATTAAGGGTGTCACGGGGGCAGCATATATTTTGGTCAAGGGAGAGGAGGCCCCAGGGTCTGATGACAGTGATGATGAATAAGGTCAAGGTTATCTTGTGTAGTTCAATTCCAAGGTTAAAGGATGATGAACTTTTGAAGCTGGTATGAGACTGATAGGCCCTATATGTTCTTACAGAACAGAGCCGGATCCAAGGTTAAAGAAAATGAAAGCATTTTTATAGTGAAGACTTGAGTGAGCTCAAGGTCATGCATGAAACAAATTGTGAATAATAAATCAAGACAACAGAGTAGTTCAAACAACTACCATATTACTCAGGATATAAGGCATGCCTAAATGCGACTGCAGATGGGCCCGACTTGGTTGGTAGTTAGGGAGAAGGGCGGGAATATCAAAAATGTTTGATATTGACTGACTGGATTGGACATCTGCGCAGACACTCACGATAGCACGCCTAAATGTTGTAGCAGGTTGTATGGGACCCTCTGGGGCATTTGTGTAAATTCATAATATCAGTTCCAAAGTATTTCAAAACGCATGTTCTTGCCCATTCACCTGATACAAAGTTTCTGTACACTATACAATACCCAACCTTAAAAAGTGCTTATGAATTGTTTACCTGTTCTGGTAAACTAAAACATGAAAATTAAAAAAAAGAAACAGGCAGAAAATACAAAGAAAACACAAAGAAAACAAATGACCGATCGCTGATCACAAGTGTCGCGGCTGACAGTGTTATATAGTAGACTCTTGGATTTTGAAAGGATAGATATTCAGGAATCTCATCACTCATCTGTAATGTAAGCAGTTATGGCAGGATGGAATGAAAATGTACATAACTCTTCAGTTGAGAATTCAATACTCACATATGATATATTTTTCTATGCGACAGTTTCCTTGTTATCCTTATGATACTTACTAGTATTGTTACTGCTACTTGTGAACTACATGTGATATCAAATACACTGTAAGTGAACCACCATAATGTTATTCCAGTGAACCTGTGTAGCTTTTACAAGAAGCCCCAGGTGGCAGTATGGCAGCACACAAATGTACAAAGAATCTCAGAAAAATTAACAACGGATCTTTGGTAATTTTGGGACATTGATTCTGCTATTATTCCGACGACAATTTTTTTCTACAGTGTACGCTTACCTTTTATAACTGTTGCTAATGCACCATATAACTGTTGCTAATGCACCAGTGCACAATGTCTATTGATAATCATGATGCACCAATGAATTACTGCTTAAATGACTCACAAACATTGTATTATAAACTAAAATGGATAGGAATTTGTTTAATCAATACCAGTGTTTGTAATCACAAAGAAAATCGATGCCAAAAAGAATCTTGATTTAAAGTTTTTGTTCCCTTCCTTTTGTTTGTATTTTATAGAATAACAGTAGACTAATTCAGCTATATCTATCATACTTGTAGCAAAGAAATTCATAACTCAACATGAGTATATGCAAGACTGAAATTGATTTTGTTGGTTCCTGCAAGTGGGTCAACTGTAAATCCTAATTGGTCATTACTATGTTTCTGATTATGTATAGGATTGCTTGTGTAGGGGAATGTGATTTCCCGTGCCCGGTTGGCTGAATTGCAGGGCTTGGGTCTCTGGGCAATCACGTCCCCTGTTGGTATAATACTAATCCAGCCATAGGTGGAAAGTAGAGAATATTAGACGGGGATGTAGCTCAATGGTAGAGCGATCGCTTGCAAGTTGGCATATCCGGGTTCGAATCCAGAAACGTTTTTTCCTATTCCCTACACTTGCCTCATGTAACAAAACCCCTTATATAGCAAAAAAGGACTGGGCTTACAATTTCCAAGTAAAAAAGGAAAAAGAGAAGAAAGAAAACGAAATAAAATCTGACCTACTTTGCCTAATCAGGATGAAACACAGTACTTCTTCTATTTAGACCCAATGTTAACCTGTGATTGTTACTAGCTTCATGATACCACCCTTCCTATACCATAGGAAGACACAGTTCTATTCTCTTTTTTCTTAACGACAATAATAACATCATTTGCAAAAAAGGTACCAGTAGGCTGTTGTAAAAAAAAGATTGGAATTTGGTTCTGTCAGAGGTGCTTTTTCCAAAGCCGAACGGACCTCGGGAATCAGTTGCCAAAAGACATTGGTCATAGAAGTGGTTTAGGAGTGGTCAGGAATTTTGAATGCTTTCCTAATTCCTGGCTAGAGACTGCTCGCCAGCACTTCATTGGAGCATCATGCCGACCCTCTGGGAGTTTATGTCTCAGCCCCGCAGGGATGGCATGATGCTCCAATGAATTGTTCGCCAGCACTTCATTGGTGCATCATGACGACCAAAGGGTTAAGCTTTTGGTGCAAGGTACTATTTTGCTGTTTGTCTCCCCTCTACTTACACATGCCTGAGCACAATACTATAATGCATGTACATAGATCCCTTTTCCAGTTGATCCTTGTTTACATGTAGCTGTTTAGTGTCAGAGGTCAGTCTGGGAGCCTTCCACTGTTTCTATTGATAGGGTCCCTGACAGGTAAAATTGGCAAGGGGACAAGGGCTCATCTTAAAATCGACAAGGGACATGGAGATGAAGTGACAAGGGACAAATGGCATTCCTTATATTGGACCAGGGACACAGAGAATCATGGCTCCCATGCATCCTGGGCTTTCTAAAACTGAAAGAGTTTTTCAGATATTCCAACTAGAACCAAAGTTATAAAATCATTCTCAGATATCAAGAGAATGCATGTTTGGATATTGAAAATCTTCACATTTTTCTCAGATGTTGGACCACGACCTACCCCTGTACAGGAATTCTCCCACCAAGAATTTTACCCCCCTTGGAAATCTCCCCTGGAATCCCCCCCCTTAGGTAGTTTTCAACAGGCTCTGGATTTCTCTTCTTCTGGCTAGTGGAAAGAGAGGGGGTCAACCAATTCTTTTATGGGCGGTTTGATGCGACATTGCTTATTGACATAGTTTTGCATATTTATATCATGTCACACCGAAAATAGGGCAGCAACATCACTGTGCAGGCAGATGTTCTCAGAATAGACCACTTTAAAAGTATTAAGGGGGGTGGTATTTCTCTATCAGTTCAATTACCATGATTACCCCACATATGAGGCGCCCCCTACACAATACATCCCCCCCTCAAAGCCATCGATTCCGCCCCTCTAATAATCACCCAGAAGGGCCACAATAATTTTACTTAGGGACAAATGGACTGGGAATTTTCCGCATTTTTGAAATTTTTGGTATATACTTTTTCGGGGTTGGACTTAAAATATTTTTGGAAATTATGGCAGCTATACAAAGTTAATCTAGCCATTTTCCATGGTGAAAAATCGTGCCAACTCGTATGAGGATTGAACCCCGGCCGCAGTGGTGGTAGGCGAAGGCCTTAGCCATAGCGCCACACTGAACGGTGATGAAACACAATGCGAAAATAAATAAATTCTAACCTGAGGTCCTAGTGGTACGTTTCCATTCAGTTTTCGTATTGATTCCAAGCTTGTCATGTTATAATATTAAAATCCCAAGAAGTATTCTATCCATAGACGAGGAATGCGTGCTAATTTTCTCCATTTTCTTCGATATAAATAAGAATCCATTGATTTTGGCATCGTACACGAGTCACAGTCCATGGCCGCTCTGCGCGAAGAGAGGTACCGCTGTGTATACAGTCACTTTTCGTATCGGATCCAACCATGACAAGTTTTCAAATTAAAACATACATATCCTTAGACATTCTAGATGAGTACTCCATGCTTGATATGTCCGATATATTAAAAATAAATAAGAATCCATTGATTTTTCCATCGTAAGCGAGTCGCGCAAGGCCATTCCCACCCGCCTCCTTGTCCAGCGAAAGTGTGTCAGTGGCCCGGATGTAGATATAGGTCAACTGCTCGTCGTACAAGAAAGACGCCGAAAATTTTGGACCGGTTTGGAAAATCAATGGATTCTCATTTATTTTGAACATATTGGATATAATACGTATGGAGGAATCATCTAGACTATCTAAGGATATGTATGTTTTATTTTGAAGACTTGTCATGGTTGGATTCCATACGAAAAGTGAGTGTGAATACAGCGGTACCTCTCCCGGCAAGGAACAAAAACAATGGCTTCGCGCAGAGCGGACCCGGGCCGTATCGCTTGCTTTTACAAAATGTATTCTCCTGGCTATAATCTTTGGATATCAGGTAAGAAATTAATACAAAATGGAGGAAATGGTGATATAAACCTATTAGTTGATGCATATCGGGGCCCTAGGGCTGTATATGCTGTATATACCTGAGCCGCGCAGCATCATCTATTAGCTTAGAATATATACAATAAGGTGCAATAAGGCGTAACGATTCTTTAATAAGAGGCGTCTATTCATTATCTCATCTATTCATTTCAGTGAAGGAATTAGTCTTTTGGTATTCTGTTACATTTCAGACTAGTATCCATGCTTCATAATAAATACGAGAAGGAATATGATATTGTTGGGAAGATTCGCAAATTTGCAAAACTTTCCAACAATATCATATTATTAATTCAAGTATTCATGTACAGAAAGATAGTAGATGGGTAATAAGACTCCATGTATTCATTGCAGCATATATTGGGTAAAATCAGAATTACAGGAGAGCTTGAACCAATTAATGAATAGTCTGATAATACTTCATGAGACTACCATGAGGGTAAATATAAAGAGACCTCTTCTTTGGTAGGGAATGGAAATTTGCAATGAAAAAAAGTGATACATAAATGCAAAGTGGTAAACAAATAATATGTGGTAAGATTATTTTAAAATATTGCTCCTTTTTTCTAAGAGATATTTGAACAACAGAAACTTGCGCTTATTTTATAAAAACACATTTAGATGAGAAATAAAGTTCACAAGCCAAGATTGAGGGGCCCCACTATACTTAAACTGCCCTGCCTCAAAAATGGTGGAATGTCCAGTGGCGGATTTAGAGGGGGCACAGGGGCACGCACCTCCTCCCCCCTTTTTCCCAGTACTTAAGAGTTTAATTACATATTTTGGACCCCAAAATTTGCTCAAAAATAGGAGGTGCTCCTACTCCTTTAAGGCCGCACCCCCTCTTCTTCCAGACACTGGAACAGCCACTGACATTAAATGTATTTACACCATGGAAGAATCTTCAACACTATGGTAGACAAAGTGGATCTGGAGGCTATCTGGTGTAGCCATGCCCAGAAGTATTTGAGTGCCAGTTTTGTGCCCTGAATCTATCAATACATTTTGGACTTATAGGGCAAGCCAACTCACTGTGCACTGCTTATGTTCAGGATATACAAGATATACAACAGCATCATGAATGTGATGAAGGTTTCTATGTTGATTTCCCCCTCTTCCTGCCCCTTATAACCCTTGAAGGACCACTGATGCATTAATGCATCATTCCCATTGGTCGTCATGATTCACAAATGAAGTGCTGGCGAGACTGCCCGCCAGCATTTCATTGGAAGTGCTGGCGAGCAGTCATGCCAACCTTATAGGGTCGATACATAAACTTTCGGAGGGTCGGCATGATGCTCTAATACGGTGCTGGTGAACAGTCTGGCCAGCACTTCATTGGTGCATCACAACCAATGGGCATGATGAATTTATGTATAAAGGGATAAGATTAGAACCATTCTATATACTCTGTGTCCTCCTAGTTATGCTACATTGTAAAGAAAATTGTATTGCAGTAAACCAATGTAGTCATTAAAAAAAGCCCCAGGTGACAGTACGGTGGTAGACAGATGTACAAGAAATTTCTGTGAAAATAAAGCTGGAGCTATGGTGACCTTGGGACAAGGATTCTGCTGCTATTTCAGCGACATTTTCAGGCCATTTCCCTATTCAGGTTGCTAAATACAGAATATAGTGGTCGCAATTATCTGATAAGGAATAAGCTACAATTTTAGTCGCCAAAACTGGTCACTAGTATTAGCGACCTAAACTAAGATAATGTCCATTTGGCTTACACTAGATCTATAAGCTAGGTAACAGAGATGTACAGCAAATTGATTTGGGTTCCATAGATGTAACAATAGAAATGTTATTGCTGTATCTATTAGCCCATGCAAAGTTAGTCGTCTATACTATTTTTCCTTTGATCTGGCTCTGTGTATAATGGGTCAGAAACAGACATACCCATCATGCACAGAGCCAGATCAAAGGAAAAAAATAGTAAACCATTGATATTGGGACAATTGACAAGATTCTTTCCATTGACCCATACAAAATATTAAGTCCTAACCCCTAAATGATAATCTATAGTGTTGGGGGTCTCATTACTGCTATGCCGGGAGAAACATAAGTGTGAGGCAGGCTTCGGTAAATAACATTTATTAGATATTAAATTTTAAGTTTTATACATTTTATGATAACATATAACAAGTATGATTTATAACAATTATTGAGAAATTAGATAAATTGAATGATGAATAAAATGAATGTTGTAAGATAAAATACGGGTGGGTGGGAAACTGATGTGGTAGTTGTAGGCGAGTTGTGGTGATGTGGCCGGTTGGATGTGAAATGAGGGTGAGGGTATGTATATGGGGGGTGAGGCGTGTGGTAGGTACCTGGTAAATGTGGTGTACCAGGTGTCTGTTGAAGGACGTAGGGTATTTGGTAAGAATTGTTTTTTGTATGATTCACCAGGCAGCAGCAATGCCCCACAATTAAAACCTTAATTGTGACACAATTTGCATAAGCTAATAAATACAGCAATAGCTTTTCTATTGTTACATCTAGGGAACTAAAATCGCTGGATTGATATGTACTGGAAAACCTCCACGGATATGGAGGATTTACCACAAAACCTCCTCAGCTTTGCCTTGGCAAATCCTCCATGTCCAAGAAGGTTTTCTGACTTATTCTCCATCCACAGAAGTTTATATAACAGTAAAACCATGAATATAAGCATATTTTGACGTAAACAGTGGAGGCCTAGAAGAGGATTGGAATCTACTACACTGGCTGTGATACAAAGCTAGGATAAATATTTGGTGTTCCAGGCTACAACCACCAGCAGTCACAATAGTATAATGGTTAGCACTGTTGATTTTGAATAACAGAATGTGGGTTCAAGACTGCATGGGGAAAAAGGTTTTTAACATACACTTATAATGTTAACAGGGTCTCTGTAAAGGGCCTCCCTGAAGCTCCTTTTCTCTTATAATACATTGTGTTTAGAATTTGTTGCAAAAATGACAGTGGCCAACTGAGAATAAAAATAAAATCACACCTGGGGTTTGAACCTGTGTGGTCTAGGTTTTTAACATACACTTATAATGTTAACAGGGTCTCTGTAAAGGGCCTCCCTGAAGCCCCTTTTCTCTTATAATACATTGTTTTTAGAATTTGTTGCAAAAATGACAGTGGCCAACTGAGAATAAAAATAAAATCACACCTGGGGTTCGAACCTGTGTGGTCTAGGTTTCTAGTACAAGGCCTTAACTACTACACTACATTGACCGGTCAAACTTTCATTGGGAAAGTGCCCTGTTTATCTTCAATCTTACTCAGTCATAGTAGTAGCATACCACCATCCAGTAGATGTTCTAACAACCAAAGTATCAGCTGAGGACTCATGGTGTAATGGTTAGCACATGAGACTCAGGATCCCAGCACTGTCTAGTGCATGGGTACGAATCCCATATGGGACAGTATTTTCTCAAGAATTGCATCTGCTCTTCAAAATTGACCTTATTCATAAAACCTCCTGCTATGCTTGACCTGTTTCACAAAACCTCCCCCCATACCTGACCCAATTCACAAAACCTCCTGCCAGAACTGACCTAATTCATAAAATCTCCTCCTATCCCTCCCAACTGTAGAATGTGGAAATAAACCTACAGTAGGAACAATGGGGTTCAGAGCCAGGTGGAATATAAGTATCTCAAATAGCATTATAGAGGGAAATTTACTACATTTGAGCCTCTCAAGTGCAAAAAGAAAATATATACTGCCCCTGTCACTGGATGGAACTTATTTTCTATGCCCTTTAAAGGGCCGCACTGTGTTGCCTTTATCTAACTGCAATATACATCCAGAGAGCAGTACATTTTATGTTTTTAGGGTTATTTTGGACTTTTGGCTCTGGAGAATGAATTTGTTAACCAATCTTTTCTTACATAGACTCATTTGATAGAGGGCACTTAATGCTCAGAAAGATGTAAAATAATGATCATCCATCAAAAATTCCCAGACTCAGAGCCCACCAAACTGAAGAAACTGCCAAATTTGTTCTTTTTTTGTTTTAAATAAAGAACACCTGGAGAATCCCAAACTTATGTTTTGTATCGTATATGATCATAGGTACCATTTCAATGTGGTTTGGATATGTTGCTGAGTGAGAAATTCTTCATCATGTGTCTTTGAAAAAGGAAATCTCTAATTTGTACATCCGATACATAAATCTAAATCACTTATAAGAAACGAAAGAAATCAAGCTTCAAAGTTTTTGTTATAACCCATATGAAGCCTCTTATCTCCTATTTTTGTGAAAAAAAAAAATTGGGTGTCTATTGGCATTTGTCTCCTTGTAAGAGCAGCTTATGTAAAATATTTCTGGTAAAAGTACCGGACATCCTTTTATCATCACATAAGAGGCAGGTCTACTGTGTGTGCATAAGTCAAATTTTGTTCCATTTTGTAATTGAAGTCAATAATAGACATAATTGCCTTGTTATTTTATGGGTTTGAATCATTTTGGTAGCAGACATGACACAAAACGAGCAAGAAAGATGGAATGGGAGGTCTAAAGTTGGTATTTTTTTTTTCTGAGCTGAGGTGATGTCCCTTCACAAATTTGTTAAGGTCATATAAAGTAATTAGAAAATTAGTTTTTTAGGCCCTCCAAGGACAAAATGTTACACTTTCTGATGACCTGACCCATATGTTAAGTTGCTTTTTAGGTTAAAATAGATGAAAATAAAATGAAATAATCCCTGTTTCTATGTAGTTGTTTAGAGGTAAGTGTGGAAGCCTTCTATGGTTCTATTGATTCTAAGACATTAAACATTTACAACCAGACACACCTACCATCTACACCTATATTATATATGGACTCACCCTGCCTCTACCACCCATCTCTCGCATCTACTGTTAAAAGCACCCGCGGTCTGATAGTGTACATTATGTATCTCCTGCTCCCCCCCTTCTAACCCCCGCCATGTTTCTATGTTGATGTTTGGAGCTAAATAAGGAAGTGTAATGGTTCGTCTCGTTAAGTTAGATTAAATCATAACGAAGAGAGAGAAAAGTTTCCGGGTAGGCAACCGAGCTTTTATTTTATAGCTTGCGTTACATACGATCACAGCCTCAGAGGACTACATGCTGCTAGGGCATTTGGTTACCCTTTCGGGTAACAACCTGGTTGAGCAGTGGGTAAACCACTACTGAGGAACCTAGGGCTAGGACCAGCCTTATATAGGGGAAAAGCCCGCGAAACTCAGACCGGCCACGTGACGTGTGGCGGACGAGTGGTAGGCCCCCTGGTGTAGTGGATACGAACCCAGAGGCAGGTGCTGCCACCTGCCATCCGGATTCCCCCACCACACCCGAAGGACCTAGGTCTGAGTCTCACGGGTGCATGAACGTTAAAGTGTAAAATACCATACCCCTACACTGCCCCCCTTAGACAATAACTTGGGGGTAATTAAACCGCAGTGTATTAATAACCTAGTAAGTGATTGTTGACAATACTAAAAAGGGGTATTAATTACACTTGCTCGATGTGAAATAGGCTATAGTATAAGACTATCCTATTTCCGAAAAATTATACAATAATAGCATCGAGCGTCGTTCATGTCATTTCCATCAGTAGCTTATAACAACCATAAATGATAAATATACAATTATCACAGATTTATAGTAACGTTTTGACAACAGTAGGGTCCTGAAAAGGACCGGTGGTTGTAAATAATGATCGTATTACGGTTATTGAACCCGGAAAAAAAAATTTCGACTTTTTAAATTAACAGCTCTGTCCACTTTACAGAGTGAATTAAATATTAATGATCAGATATGAACAATTAATCTGATACTATATGAACACAATTAGGTATTAACCTGAGTAATACAATACTAAGTTTAGAGAAATCCGTTGGACCTTCTCTTATTTTATGGAAAAAAATATTTATGCTTTTGAGACGCAGCTCAGTTTATACCTTAGTGTTTTATACTTACAAGTTACAGAAGAAATATAGTCTCTTAATATATTGAGACCAAGAATGACCTATCTAGACAGTTATAGGTCTAGGATTACTTTAAACAACTTTTAGGATTCGCAGATCCAGTATATTTATAGGTACCCTTATATAATAATATATCTTTATAAAAGATATTATATAGTTATAAATACAATTTTACACACAATATAATATTATCAACAAAGTTACTTGTTTTCATGATTGGAGGATGTAACAGGAGTCGGATGCTGCTGATGGCTTGGTATGGGCGAGCTGAACCCTGATGCCTGAAGTGCTATAGTAAAACTTGTTGGTGGGTGTAGCTAAACCCTGATGCCTGTAGTGCTAGCTAACTGGAGGTAATAGTAGATCCAGTTGTAGACTGTTGATGGACTTTATGGGCGTAGCTAAACCCTGATGCCTGTAGTGCTAGCTAACTGGAGGTAATAGTAGATCCAGTTGTAGACTGTTGATGGACTTTATGGGCGTAGCTAAACCCTGATGCCTGTAGTGCTAGCTCACAAATAGTAGTGGTGTAGTAGTAAATCCGGTTTGTAGTTCAAAAGTCCATATTAGTGTAAATTGTCCATGATTTTATAATAGGCACAGTCATTATATTATGGCACAGTACAATTATGGTGTTTACAGCATTCGTACTCCTCCTCCAGAGTGACTTGTTTGTTTTTCCTTCTGTTTTCAGTTTCCGGATTAGGGTACAGCTTGGTACCCGAATCAATACGGGTTGGATAAATAATGGTTTCTTATCCAACAATACATAGGAAATAGCACCCCGGGACACACAATTATGTCCGATCTTCATGCAACAGTTTTTTTACTGTTCCATGTTCTCCTCGGGTGGCTGGTTTGGACCCGGTTGTTGAGCCTGTGGCTGAACGGGGGGGTCCACACCGGTTCCATCCGTAGGTGCCAATGCGGGGACAGCAGGTGTTAGTTTCACCTTTTGGCGTGCCTCGAACAGGTTCAAAGCATGCTCAGGTGTGCCGTCCCAGTTATCCATGATAACTCCAAAAACCTTGAAGAACTTTTGCTGGTTCTTCATGTTCGTTGCTCGTTCTAGGTCGAGCATCTGAGAAGCTGTTTCCTTCTCGGATAGGGCCTCCTGCCGCAGATTAGCAGCTTCCTGCTTATCTTTGGCAACATCCGCCTTTATCTGAGTCGAGATCCGGTTGATCTCTGACTTCTGGATCGCGTCAATGCACTGGAGAGTGCTCGACACGGTCCGACGATACATATCCAGGTGGAGGTTTTCCAGATGGTGCTGTAACATCTCAAACTGCTTGCTCTGAATATTGCAAGACAATTTGTCCTCCTTCTTGAAGAAGGTCTCCACTGTCTGGATCAGCTTAGGCCGATGAACCACAGCACCAGGTGGGGGTACCTTACCCTGAGGCTTCGGCTGTGCTCCAGACCCACTCGCAGTGACAGCTACCTGCGTGTGCGAAGAAGCAACCGCAGTAGTAGCCGCACTAGCAGTGGTCGAAGAAGGGCCTTGTTTTGGTAATCCCTGAGCTAGGGGCAACCGCGACAATTCCCTTCTAAGGTCTTTGACCGTCAACAATGGTGCGGGTGGACGTTGTCTCACCACAGCACTCATTGTAGGTCGGGGAGCTTGACCTCCTACTGTCGGCAGTTCCTGCTTGACCCTCCCGTACTGATCAAAGATTTGCATCTCTGGTCCGGGTGGGCCCATAGCAGGGTACTGCTTCGGGTCTTTGACTCAAAGGCGCGTGTTTCCGGGCGGACTGGCCACTCGGTCCACTGACACCAAAGAATGTCGGGTTCTGTGCACCTAGTGGAGTTGGTGCTCGCCCATAATGGGAAGGAGTTCCAGTAGGGGATGGAAGATGTGGCTTCTTCCTCCCCCCATTCGTCTGTCTCTCCAACGCCTCTAGTGGTGACCTGGCTCGGCTTGGAGATTGAGACGCCTGTCTCTTCCTATCTGCCGCGGAGGGTCCCTGGCGGTAATCCCTGCGGCTTCGGATCTGTTCTCCGGATGGAGTTACATAAGCCCCACCACGACGGCGGGCCTTGTTGCTTCTCCATTCGTTCAACAGATCGTACTCCTCCTGAGCGTACTCTAGTTTGCCGGACCCGGGAGTCTGGGCAAAGCGAGCCTTTAGTTTCTGGTTAGTACCAGGAACCGTAGGCGCAAACTGCTTTGTACTCGGTGTGAGGGAAGCCAACTTCTCTGCATTGAGGCCCTTAAGGTTACCATAGAGTTCGGAGTGAATTTTCATCACCCGATCTATGGCTGCCTCCAGGCCCTCTCCATGCGAAGTCACATAGTGCCGGACCATGTCTCCGCGTCGGGGGGTGACACATCCTGTGCATTTAGCACATTTCTTGCCAACCTCTCGGTCGCAGACATATTCCGGCCTCTGGTGCATATGAACCTCCACGAGATGACGAAGGAACGCGTCTTTCTCGATGAAGAATTCAACCTCACCCTCACTTTGAGTACAACGTTGGAAGGGACAATCCTTACGATACTCCCCGTAGTACTCATCTAGAGCAAACTTGAGCTTGCCCTTCTGGTCATAATTGTACAGACCATTGGGCGAATTCTTAACGAATTCCCAATAGATCCAGTACATATTGGCCGGCTTTCTATCAGAGAGCTTCTTGCGAAGCCACTCCTCCATATCCTCACGCCTCTCACAGGTGATCCGAGGGGGCAGTCTCCATACGGATTTACTCCCCTTCAGGTGTCCCCTGTGTAGAGGAATGAAGTCAGCAAAGTTGCTATTGGCGTTAGCCCAGATAGCAGCCTCTTGCTCGTCAGTCGGAGTGGCATCCACAACTGGGTCAACCGGCTCCTCTCCCTCCGGGTCGGATGGTACATCCACAGGTTGCACAACGGGTTGTTGACCCGCGAGAACCTGGGCTGCAGCATCTTGAGCGTCTCCACTCAAATCGGCCATTACGTCGTGTAGCTTGACGATTGGCACACCGAGCTCAACTTTTACGGTTGGGACAGCCGGTTCAGCTTCTGTATTATCAGTTTGAACGTCTACCTCGATAGGTTCAGGTTTGCGTTGGTCAACCCTCCTCTTATTCCTCCTGCGGGATCTGCCGTTAGTAGAAGTGCCAGGCTCGGATGCGTCCGTCTCATTGCCGGAGACATCCGAAGCCTTAGCGCCCTTCTTATTGGCCGAGCGTGGGGACACCCGACGGGTTCGGGTACTATCGGCCACCCTCGTGCTGGTAGAGGGTTCGGTTCCTGACCGCTTCCCTTTACCCTTACCTTTGGTGGGGGTTGTTTTACCCTTTCCACCAGCTGCTTTCACCTTTACTTGCTCAGTCGTAAGGGTAGACTGAGCAGTTTTAAGGGAAGCATCTGCATCAGGTAGGGCCTTCTCAGGTACTACTGCTGCGCCTCCCAAGGTAGGAGCTTCAGCAGGAGACATGAGACGGTCCATCCGATCGGCCATCTTGGCTGTTACTTGCACGGGTGCGGGTCCGGGTACTAACTCCGGATGCGCCAGTGCATACTGCCTCTCCAATAGACGTACTACGAGGTCTTGTATTACCCCGAGTCTGTCTAGTGGAGACACACCAATACGGGCCTCTTCTGCCTCAATGGTTTGAGACGTAATGGGGACCCCTGGACAGTAATCCACAACAGCGTTACCTGCTGCTTCATACTCATCCGCTGTGCCTAACAGTAGGATCTGGTCTCTATCTATGTATCTAGAGACCTCATCTGCCTTGACACCGGTATAACCCGTTTTGTCAGACACGTAGGAAGGCCTATAAGAGGGATTCCTTCGGAAAGCCATTTCTGCGTCCCAGACGGCTTTACGAAACCATAAGTGGACTACCAATCCTTTGGCCATCTGATGGTAATCCATCAACCAGGACTCTGGAAAGGTATTAGCCCATTGCGGATGAGCACATTCCCAGATTGCGTTGACAACACGTTCATCAACTTCTCTGGACGTCCCATAACAGGTGGGTATCAGCATTTCCTCAGAAATTGCTAACATCCGTCCGTCATAGGGACCGGCTACATCGTGCCATTCTGGACTGTCTGGAAGGGGCAGCTCTAGGTACATTGGCCTGTCAACCGGAGAAGCAGGTCCCAAAGCACCGAATGAGGTACTCCCACCAAGACGGGGCGGCAGTTGAGGGGGAGGTGGCATCAGAGCCTTGTCATGAGACTGGGCTCCTGCCGGTTCTCCACTCAAACCTTCGGATGGAGGGGCTACGTAAGGCTCACCTACATCAATTTGTTGTTGAACGCCTCGGCGTTCAGGACTAACTTGTCTGGAGTTGTCGGATGCGTCGTAGAACGATTCTACGTCGCTATCGTCTACTCCAGAGAAGTACTGATCAACATTCATTTGTTGATCCATCTGATCACAATCAGCATCGTATTGCTGATCGTCGTATGTATAAGTGGGACTCTGGGGAGAACCACTTCCATACTCTGGCGGGGTGCTGGCACCGGCACCACCGCCAAGGCGGACGGCCTCTTCTGCCATCGACAGAAGTGGCTGTTCGGGGATAAAATATCCCAATCCACCGGATAAGCAGTAAGTACTGCTTACCCAGTGAAAGGCGGGTGCCTTTTAACGAGGGCACACCTCGGAATATGGCTGTCACGGGCTATCAGACTCCAACAAGAGTAAGACCACCCTCGGCCACGTCTTCTTCCTTCGCAGGAATAAGACAATATGGCGGGATACTCGAACTTGAATCGCTGCGCATGATCAAACCGGCGCCTCACGTGACCATTCGAAAATGGGTCAACAACTTTCCCGCGTGCCCTTAATTAGGTCACGCGCCCTTACATAAAAACAATACAATACCCGATCGGTCGTCCGTCCGTACTCAGGGTTCAACTATGACAATTCGCTAGGTATTCTGGAGTTTATGGATAGCATAAGCATATCCACCGGATTATCCGTCCAAAACCATGGGTACATTGTCATAGGGCCTTTTCCAGAAACTCATGACCGGCTCAAATATACATTGAACTAGGTTACAACATATAACAGTACACAGTACAGGACAACACACTCGTTGTGTTAACAGGCTAGGTTACGGCAGTCTGTAGCAACCTTGGACTGCGTCTAAGAGGTTTTGAGGCCTCTTTTATTGACCTGGTATCCATAAGAGCCTTTTCCAAGGTCTTCTTAGCCTTAGAAGGACCTTTCCTCTTATTTTTACCTGCGCCTGCCGAGACTTTTTGTATCTTCCCCTGCTTTCCGGATGTTACGACAGGGGGCACCACCCTCTTCGGGTCTGCAACCTTCCGTGGCCGCCCGGGTCCTCGCTTTCGGGTCGGTACCACTTCGAGTTGCTTAACACGACTCTGTTCCATTACTTCCAATAGACCATCGCCATACATTTCGGTGGAGGTATCCCTCCCTCTCCATGGGCGTAGTCTCGCTACATTTGACTTGTAACATTTACCAAGCTGTGATTTAATAATCACTGTGCAATCACTAATAACCTGAGTTATAGTGAAAGGTCCATCCCAATTGCTGGCTAATTTCAGGTTGGCTAGAGGTTGGTGTAGACGCAGTACTCTATCTCCTAGATTAAAAAATCTAGCTTTTAGACCTGTGTCATAGCCAACTTTCTGCCAACGCGCAGTTTTCTGCAACTCGTCTCTAACCCTCTCATAGGCTTGTTTGAAATTATCCCGTAGGGATTCTACAAACATCACCTGGCAAGGGGTTTCCGGATTCATTCTTATTACGCCAAACACCAAATCGGCTGGCATAATCAAATCCTCTCCAAAAACGAGGAGATTAGGAGAACAGTTTGTGCTCGAATGTACAGTGCCATTATAGGCATGTACCACGAATTCACATTGTTCATCCCAATCATCCATCTGCTCATTTACCAGAGACTTCAATACTTGGATCAAAGTCCTATTGAATCTCTCTACTTGTCCATCGCTCTGTGGTCTATAGGGATTAGTTCTTGTCTTGCAAATCGCCAGACAATTACACATCTCTTGCCACAGACTAGACTCAAATTCTCTGCCTTGGTCACTATGTAACATGAGTGGGACACCTAAGTGCAGCACCCACCCTTTTACAAAGGCCATAGCACAAGTAACAGCCTCATGATCCGGTAGAGGAAACACTCGGGTGTACTTGGTATAATAATCAGACACGACCATCATACACGTGTTGCCACTAGGAGTGGGGGGAATCCCACTAATAATGTCAACAGCTATTCTAGCAAACCTTACACCAAACAGTTCCTGGGATAATGGCAGCTTGCCTAACCTGGGTCCTGGTTTGTTCTTACAGCACTCGGGACAGGTCTCCACCCATCGGGTGAGATCTGTACTCATGCCGGGCCAATAGTATCGTCTGGTCAGACGTTCTAGAGACCGTTTCTTTCCAAAGTGTCCACTAGTTCTATGTCCATGACAGAAATACATAATATCTCGTCGCATAGCACTAGGTATGACAACTTGCAAGGTTTTCTTCCTATTAGAATGGTTCTTCCATCGGAACAGAATACCATCCCGGACTTCTAGCTCGGCCCATTGAGCTAAGAATCGTCTCATTTCTCTGTTTTCCAATGACACTTCGGGTCTTGGAGGACAGATACCCTGATTAAGGAACTTAATCAAACGTGATGTGACTGCGTCAGATTCCTGGAACTGCTGGATGGTCTCCAAGGACCAATTCAAGACATGTTCCGGATGGGTTTCGAATGGAACTCGAACCCCTGCCAACACAGCATTGTGTGCTCCACAATCAGTGCACTCAGCATTTGCACACTTCCTCACTGGGATTCTAGACAAAGCATCTGCATTCAAATGCTTTGCCCCGGCTCGGTGTTCAATCTGGCTGTGATTTAGACCGAATTCGGATAGGTGTGCTAACCAGCGACCTATCATCCCCTCTGCATCTTTGAAGTTCAATAACCATCTGAGGGAAGAGTGGTCAGTCCGTAGAGTGAAATCACTCCCCCACAAAAAGTGCTTGAACTTCTTCGTATAGACCACCACAGCCAACAACTCACGTTTAGTGGTACAATAATTTCTTTGAGTTTTACTCAACGTGTTACTAGCGAAGGCTATAGGAACTTCAACCCCATCCTGGACCTGAGAAAGGGCGGCTCCTATGCTTTCATTACTAGCATCAGTATCTAGAATGAAATGATCATTCTCCGTAGGGTACTTCAACACAGGTGTACTTGCAAACAAATCCTTTATTTTCATAAAGGCCTCGTCTTGCTCGGATCCCCAAGGGAATTGTTCCTTTCTTATCCCGGGTGTCCAGTGGGACAAACTCTGGATAGGAAAGGCAACCCTTGAATATCCTGGAATAAAGTCCCGGTAGTAGGAACAGAATCCGAGGAAGGATCTGACTTCTTTCGCATTCGTGGGTGCCTGCCAATTTGACACGGCATCCAGTTTCTCCGGATCGGCTTTAATCCCTTCATTCGAGATTATTCGCCCCAAGTAATTAATAGATCTTTTGAAAAGATCGCACTTCTTGGGCTTCAGCTTCAAACCATTAGTTATGATCCTTTCCAGGACCATACCTAAATTTTCCAAGCATTCTTCGTATGTCTTCCCAAAGACAATCACATCATCTAGATAGACGAGACATTTCTTCCATAAGAGGTCACTTAATAAAGTTTCCATCATGGCTTAAAAAATGTCGCCGGTGCATTGCACAATCCAAACGGCATCACATTATATTGGAATAATCCAATATGACTGGAGAAGGCCGTCTTCTCCATATCTTTCGGATGCATACCCACTTGCCAGTACCCGGATTGTAAGTCTAGAGAGCAATACCATTGCTTACCTCCAAGGGAGTCTAAAGTCTCATCAATCCGTGGTAAGGGATATGAATTCTTCTTGGTCATACCATTCAATTTCCGGTAATCTATGCAGAAACGGATGGTACCATCTTTCTTAGTCACCATGCACACAGGGCTAGACCAAGGACTGGTTGATGGAATTATTACATCCTGTTCAAGCATTTTAGCTATCTCCTCCTCAGCTACCTTTTTTTTGGCTAGTGGGAGTCTTCTATAAGGAATCTTAAAAGGTTCATTCTCACCAGTGTCAATCGTATGCAGTACCTTATCGGTACGCCCCAATTTTTCACTTGGTGCTGCAAAAGCTTTACGGTACTTGTATAACAAGTCAGTTAGAGCTTCACGTTGTTCATCACTTTCTACATGGCTTTCGGCTACTAGAATGTCTAGTTCCGGGCTCCTTTCGGGTGAGGAAGGGGTCCGGGTGCCGAAACATGTTTACAGTCTTCTACCAATTCAGACAGGACAACCGACCCGAGGATCGTATCCTTCTGTACATAGACAGTCTTATTACCGGTATTGGATATAGGAACCACCGTCCAAGCAGCGTTACCTACTAGAACGTCGGCGGATTCCAATCCGATACTTGACAACATGGCCATGTCTGGCTCTACAACTCCAGTTTTTCCTGAAAACTGTCTGTCCGCTCGACATAAGACATCACAGGCTGTGCCTGGTGGTATCTTAACAGTCTGGGCTACACTGGCTACACTGCTTACTTGCCTAAGCACACATTGTACTTCGAGATGATACGGGTCTCTCACTTCCAATATTCCCCTCTGGGAATCTAACCTTGCTCCATATAAGTATACCATCATCCGTGATGTTCGCCACAGTAGGAGTAAGGATGAAGTCCTTATCTTCCTGTAGACTGAACCTCATACATGTTCTACCGAACGTTTGTATCATGCTACCGTCGGCCGTACGAGCATTTCCTTCCGTTGTGAAAGTTTCATGATTCGTAGGCAAAAGATCATAGAATCTCTTAGCAATACAGGAGTGGCTAGCACCCGTATCGACAAGAAACTCAGCGGATCTACCACTCACAGATACAACTGCGTACCACCTCCTACCTTTCAAGTAGGTAGGACTACTTGCGTACTTAGCAAGTTCCGTCTTAGCGCCGAGGTCAAATCCACATCCCTCCAAAAACTTGAGACAAGGATGACCCGGGGGGAGTTGGGCACACCCCACCCTGGCCAACTCGTTGGCCGCTCCCTCTGGACTGATATCGGGTTTCCCCTCTGTGTTCTTCTGCCGGTTCTTGACACCTGGTGTACTATCAGTCTCCCCAGCCTCATGAGTAAGGAGCTGATCAGGCTCCTTAACTTCACTGCTGGGCGAAATCGCTAGAGGATTCTCACCAGTACCGCAAGCGGCGATAGGCTGGCAGTCATGGCAATCATTATTTCGGGGGGTAATCCGGTTGCCTTCATGGACACCCCCTCTCAGTTTTCCTTCTTCACTGAGTCCTCCTTACCCGGATTGTTCTGGTAACGAGTGTTTCTATAAACTGGCTTATCTGCCTCACACTCGGCAGCATAATGCCCAGTTTCCTGACATCTAAAGCATGTCACTACGCTCCTATCAGGCTTAGGCCTCCTAAGATTTTCAGTAATCTTCTTTACCAAATTGTTAACCAGGTCCTCTGATAAAGACGGACCCGTAGTGGGTTTGGTATCGGGTTGAGTCACAGGAGGTTTAGAAGTGATCACTTTCTCCTTGACGTAACCCGGTTTCTTTCCCCAGTTCCGGTTATACCGGGGGTTCCCTTGGCCAATGGCCCCAACGTTTTCATCTTCGTCAGGTTCCCCTGATTCGGATGAATCGGTTTCGGGTATTCCCTCCGGGATTATCATTGCTGACATCCATTGGGGTACCTTCCCGGCAAAGATACGGGCCTTTCGATCATAATGATCTAGGGACTGGAACAAATCTGTCAGAGAGGCATCATTCTTCCAAGCTTCACAGGCTACTGTCCTGTGTTCCTGATTCCGCAATCCTTCAATGAATTGTTTAAACATCTCATCTAGGAAGCATTCATCATCTAGTCTCCATTGAGGTCTGGCTTTATGCAACAGTCGTTGACATTCCAAGCCGAACACTTTGGCAGATTCCTTAGGCTTCTGCGTTCTTTTAGTGAACGTCAGCCAAGGATCTTCTCCAACTATATTCCCATATAGATATGAAGCAATCTCTATGAGTTCATCATATTTCATATGGGCTGAGAGTCCTACTATTTGAGAATCTCTCCATTGCTCCACGGCTCCTTTTCCGTCGCCTTCCTTTAACCAGCATACTAGATAAGGGAGAGCTTCCGCTTTACCCCATCCATTGCAGTTAAAGACATCCGCGCAGCCTTGATACTCCTCCTTCCAAGGGTTCTTGGCATTAAAGGGGGTAGGTATCTTAGCTACTCTACGAGCCGGATTCGTGGATCCAGTAAGATCCATTCCATGATCTCCGTATCATCCAGACCTTGATTGTAGCAATCAACACCTAAGTTAGCAATCGCTGCATTAGAGTCATGCAGCGCTTGTAACCCTGGAGAAAGAGATACTCGGCGACTGAGTCTCTTTTTCCTTGGAGGATTCGTACCATAAGTACTTCCAGGGCCTCCAGGCGATGGTCCTCCTCCGCCCCCTGATCCTCCTGTTCCGTATGGAGGCACCTGTGAGAAGGTGTATCCGCTGGTTTGAGGAGTTGGCCCAGGATTATTGGTGGGTTGTGTATTTCCACAAAAGCTAAAGAAACCACTATTGGGACTAGTGTTTCCTCCTGTTCCATTTGACTGATTTCCATTATTGGAACCAGTCCAACCAGCAGGGGGTCTACTTCTGGAACGATCTCCTGAAGGTCCGGATCCTTGGTCACATCCGGATTGCCCTCCAGCTGGACTGGAATTCCCGGATGATTGTCCGGTTGTTCCTCCGGACATGTTCCGGGTGTTACCTTTGGACGGACTCGCTCCTGTTTGGGATTGATTCCATCCATACTGGGCATACGGGCCATTTGGTCCCCCTAAAGGTGACTGTTGTGGCCATCCGCCGTGAAAGGTGGGAGTGTTTGCCGAGTGGCTTTGTTTAGTTCCACTCGCAGAGTCAACCCCACCATTTCCCGTACCTAGACCAAGAGGTTGGAAGGTATTATCCGTAAATCTAACCTGATGACTCTTTACTTCTTCATAACGAGGTACAGTTGTCTCTGTTACCGCGTCATCGCCCCTTAAAGAGTTCATCTGGTTACTCGTCGTGTTTAGGGCAACTCCTGAAACGGTGAAGTCTGATTCAAGAGTGCCTACTGCACGACCAGTATCTTCTAGATACTTTGACATCTGGATAGCTTTAGCTTCCAGTTCGGAATAATCATCCATCATCTTTGTCTGTTTGGCAGCCAAATCTGTGGATTCACGTATCCATTGACCTTTGAGTTTTTCATGTTCATCGGTTTGTTTTTGATACGTTTTCCGAGCATCCTTGAAGGCTGATTCAATTTTCATCAGCTCTTCTTGGTACTTGCCATAGGCCGTTTGAGTTGAATTTAACTCTTGTTTAGTTCTATTCAACTCATCACACGAGGCTCTGTATTCCAGGTCCGCCGTGTATAGTGCATCACGATACTGTTCGTGCTGGAGTTGAAAATCTTGTTTTTCTTTCTCCATCTGATCCAATAACAATTGTTGTTGGCGTCTACAACTTTGATCGTAATCAAGACGTTCTGATATCAACTGTTTGTTTTCAGTCAGAATCTTGTCTCGGGTTCCGGTCAGTGTAATAAGATCCTTCTGGATCTTCTCGTATTCAGCTCTCATATCTTCAAGCTCGTCCATTTTGTTCCTTTCGAATCCACATTTCTGGTGTTTAATTCGAGAACTATATGGTGTTTCAAACATACCTGCACTAGGCTTTGGTACCTCAAATGGTAGTTTACCAAATTGAGCAGTACTTTTATGCATTGGTGCAGGTTTCGAAGTACCTCCTGGCATGAATAAGGAGTCTCCAAATTCATCCAGTTCATCATGTAAGTTTTTTCTTACATCCTCTAACCCATCAGGGTAGTGTTCCAGTGGATTTCTCCACTCTGTACCTTAGGGTGGTGATTTGATTTCACCATCCTCCATCGGGGAGTTTAGCTCATAATCTGGGCCATTTCCCCTGACTGGGCTCAGCTCAGTCATTTCTGACTGCGCTTACCCGAAGACCAACTGGTCACAGCACCAGTGTAATGGTTCGTCTCGTTAAGTTAGATTAAATCATAACGAAGAGAGAGAAAAGTTTCCGGGTAGGCAACCGAGCTTTTATTTTATAGCTTGCGTTACATACGATCACAGCCTCAGAGGACTACATGCTGCTAGGGCATTCGGTTACCCTTTCGGGTAACGACCTGGTTGAGCAGTGGGTAAACCACTACTGAGGAACCTAGGGCTAGGACCAGCCTTATATAGGGGAAAAGCCCGCGAAACTCAGACCGGCCACGTGACGTGTGGCGGACGAGTGGTAGGCCCCCTGGTGTAGTGGATACGAACCCAGAGGCAGGTGCTGCCACCTGCCATCCGGATTCCCCCACCACACCCGAAGGACCTAGGTCTGAGTCTCACGGGTGCATGAACGTTAAAGTGTAAAATACCATACCCCTACAGAAGCGTGCCTTAGCTTCTATTGATCGTGAGTCATTAAAGATTTACCAAAAGCACCTTGTTCTATTTCCCTCTACCCCCCTAATGTACCCCCCCCCCTTTGACTGTAGCAGCAGGGGTCCCATTATATAGGTGCTGCAGTCAAGTGTGACTGGTTGTTAACCCTTTATAGATAAATGTCACTGTGTGCATTGATAAACCATGTCTATACAACATCATGGTCCATTCATGACTGGGGCATGGGGATCAAAGCGAAGCAGCTCTGAGTGTGAAGGTTTCTGACCGGTTTCTGACCAGGCATAAAGGAGCAGGAAAAAATTATCTGTCTTTTTTAATGTCTTGGTATGATGACCCCTCTAAATTTATACACGCTGTGGTGGTTATTCATGATGATACAATACTGATACGTTAATATTGGTATATGCATAGGCCTATCATGATACATCATACTGCTGCTTTTAAGTACTAGTATTTGAATTAGTGTTTTAAAAGGCAGTCAGTGGTACAGGCATGTTAAAATATATATTAATTTTAAGCATTAATTAGGAAATAAGGCAAAGGGCATGGCCTTTAAGGCCCCTCGATGTCTAAATATTGTCTACAGCATGGCCACGACCATGACCAAGGGCCTTATTCCTGTTATAACACACAAAAATCCCACATCAGCCACCTAATAACACACGCAACATCAATTGTGAAGTCTAAAGGTGAGATGAAGGTAACCTCCTCTACTGGGAGTGCATTATCCATCTAGATAATGCATGGTCAATCAGCCAATCAGAATGCAGCATTAAGGATGATGCATTATGAACTCGTCCAGCTGTGTTATATTACTGAATAAGCATCTTATGCATGGCCCATGGATAATAACAATTTTCAGATTAATAAATGCTAGGAGCACTCATTTACATCAATAGGGCGCATAAGTCCCATCATTCCCTGCACGAAATATAGCCTCCAAATTGGACAGGAAGTTCGGTATGCAGTGCTTTGCGGCCATAAGCAGTGCCAAAAAATATTAATCCTTCATAACTACTAATTTCTTCAGAGATACCCTTCATAATTATGCTTGTGTATTAGACATATATGCAGCTAGTTATAATGGTGTTTTCTTCTAGGAATTTCTCTATTTAGAGAAATTCACCATTATTCAAAACTGCCCATACATAAAGCCTAGCGCCCCATGACTTCCTGTCCAATTTTGAGGCTATTTTGGCGGCCATTTCTCGCAGGGAATCATGGGACTTACACGCCCTATACTGTAAATGTTAGTGTTAGTACTTATGATCCTTCCAAAGTCTTTATTGGCGCCTAAGTGTAGGTCCCTATAATAGTACTTTATCTTGGTTAAGGGGCACAGTGATAGGTTAGGGTAGCATGATTAGGGACGCTTCAAAGTTTTAATGCAGCATGAAAGTATCTAAGATGACAGTTAAGTGAGTACCACCAGCGCTTCATAGGAGCATCATGCTGATCCTCTGGGTGTATCAACCCCAAGGTGTTTATGGATGCCTGCAGCACTCACCAGTTACTCACCAAGGCTGCATTCATGCATCATGACAACCATGGGTATAATGCATCAATGTATTAACGCTCCTTGAAGGGTTAGCAGATTCTACAGGGTTGGTGCAGTCCTGGAGGGTCGGCATGATGCTCTACTAAAGTGCTGGCATGCAGTCTCTCCAGCACTTCATCAGTGCATCATGCCGACCAATGGGTATGATGCACTCCTGCATTGGTGACCCGTAAAGGGTTAAGATACCTCCTCCGGTAGGTACGTTACCAACAACAGAGCAGCGCCTTAGCAACAGACAGCACAATGTTAAAAAGATCTTGTCAAAATATAGACAATTCATTGTCCCAAAATTGCCAGAGATCTTTTGTTATTTTCACAGAGATGTCATTATCTTCACAGATATTCCATGTACCACCATACTGCCACCTGAGGCTTCTTGTAAATTTTACACTGGATCCCTACTGAATAGTCACTGTCCAGTTGTACAAGGATCCCTGGTATATTCAACAGTTATTATTTACAGTGTAGGTAGGTGGGTAGTAAAAAGGAGCTCACTCTATACAGCCTACTGTTTGTGTTGGTGTCACAGGTGGGCCTATATAGATACCCCTATCTACACCACTACATACATACCACCTGCTACAGGTCCTCCATGCCTTAAGGAGATAACAGTGAATATCAACTAATATAGGCTTAGTTCTACAGGAGGGTCAAGTTGTCTTTAAGGAGCCATAGGAACACATTGTGGGACTTTGGATGATTGAGCCTGCTTGATACTCTATCGGAGAGGTGTAGGAATCTAGGAACGGTAGAGCCTTCAAAGCCTTCCAATTGGCAGTACTGGAGGGTAGTGCTCGTATGCTAAATAGAGCTGGGAGTAGGTGCCCTCTTTTCCGAAGAAGTTACATTGTGCTTCACCATTCAACTTCCGCTCACCTATATCCAAAATGCCCCCAACCTGGAGACTAAGCCCCCACACAAGTTCCTCAGACGAGGCAACGACAGACTTTTACTACCCCTCTTACAACAATAGCTATGGGGGTATGTATAACCGGTACCGGAACTACAGTACCGCGGGGTATAGCGTAAATGCATACGATCCATACAGCAGTTATGGTAGCTATGGTTCATATGGCGGATATGGTAGATATAGTGGTTATGGAGGATACGGAGGGGACAGTGGATACAGTAGCTATGGCGGATACAGTGGATGGGGCAGTTATTTCAGTGGATCGCGAAGGTACACCAAACTGAAAAATGTGTTCAGTTTTTTGACACTTTAAGCCCTATTTTAAACCCATCCTTATAAAAATTTATCAAACATTTTTTTCTGGGCAAAACACTTTACACTTGTGCCAAAAGCATTTAAAAGTTCAAAAATGTTAACTTTAAAAAGTTCAATAAAGGGTCAAGGTTCTTCTGAGAATAATTTTGTAAGATTTGAAAAAAGTGTTTAAAATGAGGTTTATCTATTGCCTTAATGAGTTTATCAATTCAATATAATTTCATCTTCCTAATAAACCCATGGCTATTCATCTTTATGGTGAATCACTGCTAAGCATTTGTGTAATTTCAAGATGGCCACCAAATTGCCTCTTAACCTCAAAAACAAGCTCATCATAATCAACCTAGACAGGATGTCTATTCAACAGGAATAGACATCGAAGGGACCGCATACAGCCGCCAGCACCAGCTCCACGCCCACGGCCTGCACCGACCCCTCGACCTGGAAGCACGGACCTGGAAGACCCAAAACCTGACCCTGTGGACCCCGCTCCTACACCAGCGCCCCCACCACCAGGGGACACCGGTATAGATGATATAGACCCACCAGAAGGTAATTTAACAGGGATGGATAAACCTTATGCTGGGCCTGGCAGGGCCCTACACTGTTAAAAAGATATTTTTGAAATAATAGTACAATCATCATCTAGACATTCCTTGTACACTTGTGTACCATGCTACTACCACTGTACTGCCACTTGGGGCTTCTTGTATAAACTACCCTGGTTCAATGCTATACAATAACGGTGGTCCTCTGTTCAGTTTTAGAAGGATCCCTGGTAGATTCAACAGTTATTTTTAGCAGTGTAGTAAAACAGGCTACTGAACAGTTTCATTCAAAAGACAAGAAAACATGTGGTTAAAGTTTGATTGAAAGAAATAGATGCATAAAATTTATATTGTTCAAATGCAAATTATATCCTTTAGTATTGAAAGCTTAAATATAGGGTGCAGATTATAGGAAAGGGTTTTTTGGCTTATAGCATTCTCCCAAATTGGGTCCTTGCTTATGAGTGGGTGCAACTTATATGTAGGATTTAAGACTATTGCTTAATTGACCTGGTTATCTAAAGGATGGATTTATAGTAGCAGTCAGTGGCCTACTGACAGTAGGATTAAAATACGAATCACAAATGAGGTAACCCTGCTACAAGTGTATCATTGCCTAATTTTGACAATTAACTATTACCCGATTCCAGAGCTTGGGAACCTTAAGTTTCAGAAGTTGTACTTAAAGAGGAAATCTAACCGGTTTATCCATAAGACAAGCCGTTACTTCAACAAGGGTCTTATAGTGCGCCGCGGATGGAGCTTCAAGGTCAAGGTCCTACTCTCAGACACATTCAGGGATGACTCCGACTGTATCATCGTCAAGTTTCTAAAAAGTAAGATTTTCCTCCAAATTCCTTTGATGTAAAATAATGGCCCTCGATCAATCTAGTACTCTGCTCCTTCTACACAAGTGATTATAGTATTTCTCAATCCAGGCATGAAGTGAATGTCTTTTTTATCCTAATAATGACAGCCCATAGGGATCACATTAAAGGTCCAATCGTCACTCCCCAAGTTGAATAACATGTCGCGATTGCCATTCCCCACCAATCACCATTTCTGCCTTGTTTTAGGTACAGGTAAACATTTAAAATGGTGGATAGTAGCTTGTAGGTGATGCTTCATTAATAGGTATTGCTCATTTTTATTTCTCAGCCTTTTAAATCATAATATAAATACACAACAAACCTCCCTGGCATATATCATCATCAATCCACCCATAAGGGGGTGGGGCTGTCTCCCTCAGAGATCAAAGGCCTCCTCAGGGTTGATCAATGACAATGAAAGCCACGGTTGTTTAGTTCTGTGCAATTCTGTTTACCAGGCAGCAAACCTGAGTTCAGTAAGAAGACGTGTGTGCTGCTCAAAAGTGACAAGTCTGAGAAGGCCTTCATGAACCAAGGCTGGAAGCTGGACGTGGCAGAAAAAGACGACAAGGTTGTCACCTTAGAGGTTAGCCAAAATGACAATTTTGGGAAAAGATGTGATAAAGGTTTGGTTTGGGTAAGCTGGGTATCCCACTGCATCAGTAGTATATAATACAACGTACATGCATCATACTTAAAAATCGGTTGAAGGCCCCTGTAATCTAAGGAAGGTGAGTTTCTTTAAAATCAACTCACTTATATTCACCTAAAGAAATTGATATAGAGTGAGAAGTCCACCCTTCCAATAGGCTTAAATATTTGTTCGGTGCCAAAGGAATTCCAACCAGTTCGTTCAATGCTCATCAACCATTTGGCAATTTTTATCTAGCAGTAAACCCATTTTTATGGCCATTTTCTACGGCAGATTATCTAGCTAGGTCAATGTTAATATACCTTATAACACAGTCATCAAATGCAAACAATATAAGTGGGTGCCTTAGAGCAAGATAACACTTTGTGAAATATGGAAGTAATATATGTGCTTATAAATATGATATTAAAAAGACCATAGTATCAAGGTCATTGTATATGGATAACTCGGCACCTGGGCTGGTTATCTATAGCTTATGGATTGGTGAAGTTGAGGTAGCCTATTCACATATTTTTACATTAATAATATACCGAGGTAGCGGCTTATTCAATGCGCACAGCCATTGGTGAAGCCTTTTAGAGCAGTTACCAGATGGGGACCACCTACCTTACAAGAGGCCTGGACTGAATAGTTAGTATTATTTTATTGACTGATAATTGATACCGCTAAGTTGGTATATGATTTTGAATTTCAGATAACCCCAGATGCAGATGGACAGATTGGTGAGTTCACCATTGTGGTCGAGACTCAGAGGAAGAAGTCTGAGGACGAGATTCAGGTGAGCAGGAAGGTGGCAGGTGAGCTCATCGTGCTCTTCAACGCCTTCAATAAAGGTGGGTTTTTATGTAATTTACATACTCCACATTTCATATTGTGTTCACCAGCACTTCATTGACACATACTCTCAAGGAATGTATCAACGTGGTAGGGTAAACATGAAGCATAAAGTAGTGTAGGGGATCTAACTACTCCTTGTCGGTTCACTCTATGCCCACCACAGGTGGTAGTCAGTGGTGGTCCTGTAGTTCCTTGAAATTTTCTCTTAAAGTAGCATGATTTACCAGGTCTGCTATCATACATCAGTCATCTTCATAGGTTAGGAAAAATAGTGAGAGCCAAGAAAAATTGAAAAGAAATAGCATAACAATTATTGCCCAAAAGAGATTTATTAAGACATTATTGTTTTCAAAGCCATATTTGGCCTTACTGCGCCTTGTCAGCTGTATGGAGCAATAAAAAAGGCTAATGCACCTTCACTACTGCTCAGACCATGGCTAACAAGGAATGACTCCCTGGTCCCAACAACTAGTTTGAATAAGATTTTGGCCTTAATATCAATAATCAAAAATCTTTTAAACCATTCATACATATCCATAGATACACTTCCAACATAATCTAATGGAATTTAGTTCCTCAGAAATATTCAATTCTGAAAGTGTAGATAAACCACTTCCTCATTTGACAATTTGTATGATTTCGTTTTCTTTTTCATTTCTCCAGATGATGATGTTTACATAGAGGATGAAGAGCAGAGAGAGGAATATGTGATGAATGAAACTGGCCTCATCTACACTAGCGTTAACATGTTCTATTGTGGAAAGCGAAAGTGGATTTTTGGCCAGGTAAACATCTGTACATCCTACACTGTAAGAAAAAACTGTTGAATCTACAATGAGTTCTTGTAAAAACTGTGCAATGAACCACCATTATTACACAACAGGGAGTCAGTGTAGAATCTCCAGGTGGCAGTGTGGTGGTACAAGGAATCTCTGTGAAAGCGATGTGAAAATAACAAAGGATCTCTGGCAACTTTGGAACAAGGAATCCTTCGTTATTTCGACAACATTTTTTCAACAGTGTATATTCCATGCTACTTAATAAGATGTGGCTCATGAATGATGATAAGCCTGTCCCCTCTGTGCCTCCTGGAATCTGGCACATGTCAGAGCCTGTGTCTTAGCCTAGTCTTTTATAGTTTACAACTCACCTAAACAGCTCAAAGCTTTCGGTGCACCTTATATAGTAAGATGTGGGTCTTTCATATGTATTTGGGGGTTTTCAGGCTGGGCTTTATATAGAGGGTAGTACAGTACCTCAAGAGAGTTTTACATTTTCAATACCCAGGCAATGTGTGTTTATAGAGATCTGCATATACATAAGTGTACACATATTATAGACATATAGAAAAATGAGTGGTAGTTTGAGAATGCTTTTCTCAAAGTCAATTAACATCATTGAGTAGTTGTAATGGAATGTCACTCTATGAAATGATTATGATCAGGAATCTCAAATACTGCCCAATATTTTGCAGTTTGAGGAGAATATTCTGGAGACTGCAATGTGGCTTGTAGACAATGGCTACCTAAAGAAGCACCTGTCTGGGACGGCAGTCCAGGTTGCCAGAGCGTTATCTGCACAGGTAGGTCATACTGTCATATCTAGCTATGGGGTTAATATAGCTGTTCCATCAACATAGTGATGACAAGAAGTTGGCGATTAATGGATAATTGATGATAGGTTTATTGTACAAAGGTACATGCTGGTTAGATTGTAACTCAGCGAGTAGCTAGTTGGTAATGCTGAGAGGTGGAGTCCCACCTGGCTGTTTATACTTAGTGACCATCAACTCTACCACACCTACCAGTAGGATGTGGTACTACTGCATATTATAGGTGACTACAGTGTAGTGGGTGATAATAGATGAAATATGTAGTATAATGTACATTATATTAAAAAAGGGTAAAGCGGTTGAGTTCTCTACCAAGTCCTCATTGGATAAGTGCGGGAGTGCATCATGCCTAATGGCATCCTGATGCATACGAGCTATCAAGTTTGCTCAAGGGCTGGTTTCACTGTGTCCGTAAGGTCCATTTTCTGCTAATGTTACTGATTTTATATTGGAAAAAATAGATTAGCAGAAAATAGTCCCGACCATGGAACCAGCCCTTTACCAGCACTACATTGGCATTTCATGCAGACCTCAAGAAATGTATCACAACAGTATGGGTTAACATGTGACATGTACTGAGAATAGGGGCCTTAATACACCCTGCAATAAGGGCGCTTTTTGCAGATCCTGTTACATATAGTGTGCATAGATGTAGACCTTGTGAAATACACCAGACATGCATTCACATACCAAGATACCCAATGAGTTTGGAACATTGATGTAATGCCAGTAGGGTCTAACCCATTGACCAATCTCGATCATGATCAGTTTAATTAATATTGTCAATGACTATATATTCTTCTGAATCACTTCCTATTTTTTTGGTCAAGTGGGACATTAATGGATCATTTTGGTTACCATGATGGACTTAAATAAACTGTCTTACATTTTCCTGTAAAGGTTAATGATGAGGTGCTGGTTGGTAACTGGTCTGGTGATTATGAGGGTGGAGTCAGTCCAACCAAGTGGATCGGTAGCGTCAAGATTCTTCAGAAGTTCTTCGAAAATAAGTCTGCTGTGAAGTTTGGCCAGTGCTGGGTATTCAGTGGATTGCTTACTACAGGTTGGTACATGGGTATTTTATTATTACCAGTAGGAGAGTAGGAGATTTTTCGATTGGAGTACTGATTGAATTCTACCTACAACAACGAAGCATATGGAAATCATATATCTACAGCACTGAAACCAAAACCCCATTGCATTCTATATTCTGAACGGCATGCTCGAAATAAGCCCTTGACTATGTGGATCAACATTGAATCAACAATGAAAATGACAGTGTTTATTTCTATGGTGAAAAAATGAGTGTTCAATCAACTTTGAGGAATATTCTAATGTTGATAGTATACATACCACTGATCAGTTTTTAAAATAGGTGATCATTGACAAGATTCCATTAAAACAGAGTTGAAAGGTAAATTGTTCTTCAACACAAATAAACCTGTTATCAAGGATTAATCAACATTTTTTTTTTCATTTTTCTCTATTCTAGGTCCAATGAAACATACTCCAGTTTTGAATAATTTCAGATTACATTTGAGTTTTGACCTATATAGACTGTGTTCTACAACTGGACTTACTATTGGGCTTGAATATTCTTTCTGGATATGCTGTGCCACATATCCAAATGTCCATATATCAAAATTCATGCATAACATATCTCATGTATTTTCAGTGACCCGGGCCCTTGGAATTCCTTGTCGCTCAGTCACCAACAACGCATCAGCGCACGACACTGATGTTTCCAATACCATAGACCACTACTCAAATGAGGAGGGAGACCCCATTGAGTGGAGAAATAATGACTCTGTGTGGTATGTTCTTCATTTTCCTGAAAAACTTTCTTGGGTCGATTTGAAATAATTTTATAATGATGCAGCTGAATTCCTGATAGATGGGCATAATACTTGAAACATGATGCACTGTGTTGATTTTCTATCACAACTTAGCAGTTTTTTATAATGGATGTTATAGTAATTGAAATACAATCCAGCAGTCATGATCTATTACTAAATGCTCCTCATATTGTGGCAAAACAAAAGATTGAGGAGCTAAGGTATCCATTGCCTAAGGAGCACAGTGTAGAAATAAAAAGGTTTTTGTAGACCAAAAAACATTGTGCAGAGAGGGTTATATATATCAGTATTAAAGGAAAAAGGGTAAGGCCTATTATCCACCACCCGATATGGTAGGAATATCCGCAGATAAGCACTGCGGTTGGCCGACAGAGAGATATGCCTCACCATTGACCCCTATGGCAGCTCTGTCGGTCGAGGTGGTAGTGGGGTGCAGCTATCAACCGATAGAGGGAGCATATTGGTTGGTGGAAAACGGTCCCAACGTTTGACTGCTTAATGATATGGAGCCAATCCAATGGAGCAGTCAAGATTAATGGAAGGTTCGAAAACCTCACCTCAATGCCTATATGGTAGCTGTAACTCTCAATGGATGAGCTTGGGGACCAAATACATGTAATGCAATATTCAAGATCCTGATATATAGGACTCAGTATGATCCTGCCATTTTGAATTTCGCTGGATTCATAAGACATACCATGATGGGTACCTTGTCCCTGGTTAACACCCACTTCCAGGGACATGCTGTGTGTGTTGCCGGAACCAGCTTCAGATGAGCTAGTGGCCATTATAAAATTCTCCTGTTTCAGGAACTTCCATGTGTGGAATGAGTGCTGGATGAAGAGGCAGGATTTACCGTCAGGATACGATGGGTGGCAGGCGTTTGATGCTACACCACAGGAAGCCAGTGATGGTAAATATCAAGTTCACTCTTATCATGGGACAGTAAACTTTTCACTTCTATATTGGGGCTGTTGATTTAAAAAGTATTTTCTTTGATGAATATATTTTTCAGGTCATCAGTCCTTATTTTTAAGATTGTACCATGAAAATACTCAAATTTACTTGAATAGAACACTAAGAGTAAGGGTACATGCTGAAAATCTGGTATGGATTTATAGCATTTGGGGACTAAAATCTTCACATATATTATATTACCTTACAAAAATAATTACCATGCAAAATTAGCAAACCAGTCACATTTGAGTTAATTGCATTTTATGCCATGGTTCTGGCTGTTATTGAATTGCAATTCCAAAAAAAATATTTTCTAGGAAATATTGTCCTTTCAAAATCTGAAATAAACCTTCCTGAAATCATATATATATTTTCGCCTCAGTGAAACCAGATTGTAACTGACATTTTGGCAAAATTGAATTCTTCTGTTTTAACATATATACTTATGCTAAATATGTCTTGCCCTTGCAGGACGTTACCGATGTGGACCATGTCCAGTAACGGCCATCTACAAAGGTCAGGTGGATGTCATGTATGATGCTCCATTCATCTTCTCTGAGGTTAACGCAGACAGAGTCTACTGGAAGGTCAGCTCAAGTTTCTAACTATTGTTCAAGGTGCACCTTGTGTACCAAGCACAGTCTTAGTTGATATTTTGTCAAAATCAACTCCCTATTTATAATCAGGGTTTTATTATCATAGAAAATAACTAAAATCATTTACTGTACATTCTGGCATATATTTCACCTTCATGAATAAGCTTCAGTTTGCTAGTAAATAAAAATTGCCATGGGGTCCTTGCAGGGGAGGGGGCCCTCAATGCTGCTGGAACAGTTGTGAGAAATATAGGGTATGTGTCAGATCTAACAGCTATCCCTGCCCTTAATTCTACCCCTGGGTCTGACTAATAGGTAGTATGCAGGAAATTTTGGTAATACCCATATCGGCTATAAAATTTCCTAAAAGTCTATCCCACTGCTTAGGACTGAGATTGGTTTATGAGTGATGTTTTGGTGTAAAAAGTATCACAAAAGTCAGTTTTTTTTCCAATCTGACACAGTTGTTGCATGTTGCGAGTGTCTCTATGACAAAATGCAAAATCACAACCATTCTCAAATAAAAATTAGATATGATTTTCAGATTCAATCAATTCATAATGGTTCAAATTCTAAACCCTCTTAATCCTCCTTTATTCACACAGGTATTGGATGATGGCACGCCCTCCGTTTACAACATAAGGACAGATGCTGTCGGGAAGTTCATCAGTACAAAATGTGTAGGGTCAGATGAACGGGAGGATGTTACTGACAAATATAAACCACCCGAAGGTAGATACTGACTCATTGTAGTCCCTAAAAGATGACAAAAGTAGGGGCCCACTATGTGATTTTTTAGCAAAAAAAGAAATATAATTAATCTCACAATGTGTGGTACAGATTATCTTTAATGCTTTTCTCACTCCAAATCCTAAGACAATAGTTGTGATTCTCTGCAATAAATAGATACTCCTTGCTCCATGTCCCCTAAACTTGGAATCTTTGAATGCAGAATAATAGTTTAAAAAATCACATCCGGTATTTCGAAATTCAGGTGTAAGTAAATCTTTAAATTAACATACTTAGAATTGAATTCTCAGTTATATGAGAAAAATCAGACTGATAGTTGAATATTGTTTCACATTGTTAATGAATTTTACCCACTCCCTGAGTTTTTTATTAACCCTGAAATTTGTTAACAATAATATTCAAATTCACTTTATCCAAAAGCTCATTTCTTTTTCTATTTTACCAGTCTATTGTTATCATAACCCAATCAGTAATAGAGCTTTGGGCCATGCTTGTCCATGCTTGGCCCAATATAATCCGACATTGGCACAATATAAGCCGACATTGGCCCAATGTATCCTTGCTACCTGGGGATACACATCACCAGATAAACATAAAGATATTCCTAACCATTGTACATGTCAACTAAAGTAAAACAGTTTACGCATTTCACTGGATCACCTTGAGTTCAAATTCTTTATTGATTTTTCCATATTCCTTAATTCTCCAGGCAGTGGTAAGGAGCGGACCAATGCGATTAATGCCATGCGACGCGGCCACATGTGGGATGAAATGAGCAAGGAGTTTGACAAGTACAAAGAGCATGTGCAGGACGTGTCTTTTGAGATGGAGGTAGGGACGTTTAGCCCTTTAATGGCTCCTCATGCATTAAATGTATCGTTATACATGTATTAGTTAGCACGATGCATGAGTGAATACCTGGTGAGTCTACTCAGCAGGGCTTGATTGGTTGTATCACTCATTTGAAATTGAAAAAGAAACATTGTTGTGTCTGCATTATGCATGAATGCATTCCTGGGAAGAAGGCTATTCTAGATTGCATTCATGTTGCTTTTTATATATAACAAAAAGGACACTAAAAAATTTCACCCCCTGAGAAAAGACCACTCCCTTAGTGATTGCTTAGTGAAAAGACTACAATCATGGAGAATTCCTTTATCCCATAGGGATAAGATCCTCACTAGTACTAATGCATTTTTCTGGTAAATTAAGCCAAAATTATTTACAGCCCCCCTCATAAGGGGTCATAAGTTTTTATGCCCCTCCCCCATTAGGTCAGAGTTTTCATGCCTTCCCTCAAACCCACTGACCCTGTGTTGATAAATAATAACCACACCCTTATTCAGCTAACCTATATTGTTGTGATTTTTTGGCAGATGTGCAGATTAGGCAGGCAGGGTAATTGTATGACATGTGTGAAGATCACAAATAAATCAGAAAAGGAGCAAATAGTCAAAGGCAAAATCAACATGTTGGCCAGTTACAATGTTGGACCAGCTCGGGAGAAGCTTCACGCCCCTTATCTTGTCGACCTTACAGTACCTGCGGGAAAAAGTAAGTTATTCACTTTACTAAAGCAGGTCCTCTATATGGTTGATTTATTTTTTGGACCTATTTTAAAAAATCTATTGGATATAATCAGGGCATCCCCTTGGAGTATCTAGAATGCAATATCTTTCTATGTGTGTTATTTTGAAGCCCTATAAGGCCCCCTGTGTTATGTATCGCTTATAACACTGTCCTCGTATAATAACCCCTACTTAATGGCCTTAAATTTTATGCACCTTTAATCAACTTTAACTCAGAAAGTTCTTAAGTTGTTACATTTGCATGAAAAAAGGCCACCAAGCACTTTTAATCAACTTTAAGTGGAGATTTAAATAATTTTAAACTGCTTAAATCTGAAGGTTCATGCAGTGTCTAAAAGTGTTGCCCTAATCTAAAAACCGTGTATATTTTTTAAGCCAATGAAAGCTTTGTTTCAAAGAGAAGAAAGACCAGGTCCTGGACCAGTGTTTCTTGGCCATTTATCATGTCAAAAAAAAAAGATAACATGGACATGTAATAAAATATTAATCCAGTTTGTTATCAAAATGTGTTTAATATTATAAGGTCAAATAGTTTTATACACAGTTGTTCTGTATGGCCTTTAAGAGCTGCTGATTTAGGAGGGGAATCATGCCCAATAATTGTCATGATGCATCAATGAAGTGCCGGCAAAACTTCTCACCAGCACTTCATTGGAACATCATGCCAACCCTCCGGGACTGTATTAACCCTGTACGGTTCGCATGATGCATAAATGTAGCCCCGGTGAATAACTCGACAGGGCTGCATTCATGCATTATGCCAACCAATGTGCATGATGCAGTGATTTCTCTTTATGTTTTAAAGGTGAGAAGCTCGAATGGGAGGTCAAGGCAGAAGACTATATGGCAAATCTGAATGATGACGCAATGGTCCAGATCTGTGCGGTATTGTCGGTGAAAGGATCGGACCAAACGTGGAGTGCGCTGGAGAACATCCCAATAGAAAAACCAGACTTGAAAGTTACTGTGAGTTTTAGAATCAAGGTTTTATGTAGAAAAAACAGACTTGAAAGTCACTGTGACGTTTAAAACCAAGCTTTAATTGAACAATCACTTGAAAGTCATTGTGAATTTTGAAATCAAGCTTTTGTTAGAAAGACCATTTGAATATCACTGTAAGTTTTAGAATCAAACTGTTATTAGAAAACCCAGAGGTTTGGAATTAAGAACTGTAGAGTGTTAATCAGTCTGAATGTTATAATGCATCAATACACCACAAATGGACCCATCAGAAGACATCCCTAACCCTTAAAAGGTGGGCGATAGAGGAGTGCATCATGCCCATTGGTCATCATGATGTACCGATGAAGTGCTGGTGAGACTGCTCGCAAGTACTTCATTGGAGTATCATGCCAACCTTACAGGATATACTCCCAGAGGGTTGGCATGATGCTCCAATGAAGTGCAGGTCAGCAGTCTCGTGAGCACTTGATTGGTGCATCATGACGACTAATGGGCATGATGCATTAATGCATCAGTGGCCCTCAAAGGGTTGAGGACTTAAGGTATTATACAGTCTGAATGTTATAATGCATTAATACACCACAAATGGACCAATCAGAACCACAGATGTATATAGTCATGTAGGTCTATGTCAGAAGACATCGTTACCCAGGGACAAGCAGGAATTTAATGGCATAGTCAGGTGCTAGGTAGGGACTAAGGATGGACAAAGCAAATAGCTTACTCCATCTAATGGAAGAAAACAGAAAGAAAATTCTTGTTTTATTAGTTTAAACAGAGCTAGGAGTTAAGAATCTGAAACCACTGCAGGGGGGGGGGTTGATTCCAATGCAATGATTTTTGGTTTTTATTTTCTAGTTGATTCTCCTATAGTAATAGCATGGACACTTTTAACCTGTTACACTGTGATATCCTGGTCCCAAAGTTACCAAGTGGGCTGATGAAAGGAGTACAAATATTCAGCAATTCTCCTGTTCATTGCTTGAAGCCATATTAATCTTTTGCATTAAAACAAATACTATTTTTTGGTTAAAGGTGGACAAGGCTGAGGTGGAGATTGGAGAGGAATTCAAAGTTTCACTCGAGTATGAGAATCTCCTTGCCATCCCCATAAAGAACGTTGACATAGACCTGGAAGGACCTGGTATAGAAAAGGAAATGAACGTCCAGCTCGAGTAAGTACTAACTATTACTTTCAGGGCTGCTATTGCAGGAGTGCATCATCCCCATTGGTTGTCATGATGCATTCATGCAGCACTGGCAAGTAGCTTGCCATGGCTGCATTCATGCATCATGCCGACCTTCCAGGACTGAGACACAAACTCCCAGGGGGTCGGCATGATGCTCCAATGAAGTGCTGGCGAGCAGCCTAGGCAGCATTTCATTGGTGCATCATGATGACCAATGGGCATGATGCACTCCTGCATCAGTGGCGTTGAATGGGTTATTACTTCCAAGGTATGAAGGTTTGCATAATATTACAAAACCTTTATTAGCGACCATGGGATATATTTTCCTCGGTCCAGCTGGAGGTGGGTGGATGGATGAAAATGTATCAGGAAGTCCATTTCTGAATCTATTTCACGTTATTTTGAAAAGGAAAGGTAATGGATTGCATTTTTTTTAAAGTGCTTACATCCACTTTATTTGGCATCTAAATCAGTCACATTACTAGGCCATGCTGACCCTGGTGCATATAAGACATCATTTCTCATTGAGTTTGACTTTGAAAATTACCTATAATAAAATCAATTGCAATTACCAATTTATTTTAGCCAGGGAAAGAGACAAAGCAAATATATGAATAACAGCAAAAACATTTCATAGCGACATGAATACAGCTATTCATGTATGGTGCATGAATACAGCAAATCATGTATGGTACCTGGATCATAAAATCAAGAATATCAGTGTAAACCATGTCATCAAAATAAGGGTAGAGTCCTTGTCCCAAAGTTGCCAGAGATCCATCTTCATTTTCAGAGATTCCATGTACCACCATACTGCCACCTTGGGATTCTTTTAAAATCTACACTGGTTTACTGCAATTTAATTATGGTAGTTCACTGTTCAGTTTTATGTGGATCCCTGGTAGATTCAACAGTTATTTTTACGGTGTATATAAAAGATCTATTCCATGTGTTTCAGGAGCACTACTCTCGGAGCAGGGGCAACCTTGAAGACCAGTGTGAAGCTGAAAGCCAAACGGCCAGGGTCAAAGGTCATCATCGCCTCATTTGATGGAGACGTGATTAAGGGTGTCACGGGGGCAGCATATATTTTGGTCAAGGGAGAGGAGGCCCCAGGGTCTGATGACAGTGATGATGAATAAGGTCAAGGTCATCTTGTGTAGTTCAATTCCAAGGTTAAAGGATGATGAACTTTTGAAGCTGGTATGAGACTGATAGGCCCTATATGTTCTTACAGAACGGAGCCGGATCCAAGGTTAAAGAAAATGAAAGCATTTTTATAGTGAAGACTTGAGTGAGCTCAAGGTCATGCATGAAACAAATTGTGAATAATAAATCAAGACACCAGAGTAGTTCAAACAACTACCATATTACTCAGCATATAAGGCACGCCTAAATGCGACTGCAGATGGGCCCGACTTGGTCGGTAGTTAGGGAGAAGGGCGGGAATATCAAACATGTTTGATATTGACTGACTGGATTGGACATCGTGCAGACACTCCCGATTGCACGCCTAAATGTTGTAGCAGTTTGTAGAGGACCCTCTGGGGCATTTGTGTAAATTCATAATATTAGTTCCCAAGTATTTCAAAACGTATGTTCTTGCCCATTCATCTGATACAAAGTTTCTGTTCACTATACAATACCCAACCTTAAAATGTGCTTATCAATTGTTTACCTCTTCAGGTAAACTAAAATATGATAATTAAAAAAGGAAACAGGCAGAAAAAACAAAGAAAACACAAAGAAAACAAATGACCGATCGCTGATCACAAGTTTGTGTTATGTAGTGGACTCTTGGATTTTGATAGGATAGATTTTCTAGAATCTCATCACCCATCTCTAATGTAAGCAGTTATGGCAGGATGGAATGAAAATGTACATAACTCTTCAGTTGAGAATTCAATACTCACATATGATATATATTTCGACGCGACAGTTTCCTTGTTATCCTTATCATACTTACTAGTACTCTTACTGCTACTTGTGAACTACATGTGATATCAAATACACTGTAAGTGAACCACCATAATGTTATTCCAGTGAACCTGTGTAGCTTTTACAAGAAGCCCCAGGTGGCAGTATGGCAGCACACAAATGTACAAAGAATCTCTGTAAAAATAACAACGGATCTTTGGCAATTTTGGGACATTGATTCTGCCATTATTCCGACGACAATTTTTTTCTACAGTGTACGCTAACCTTTTATAACTGTTGCTAATGCACCATATAACTGTTGCTAATGCACTTGTGCACAATGTCTATTGATAATCATGATGCACCAATGAATTACTGCTTAAAAGACTCACAAACATTGTATTATAAACTAAAATGGATTGGAATTTATGTAATCAATACCAGTGTTTGTAATCACAAAGAAAATCGATGCCAAAAAGAGTCTCGATTTAAAGTTTTTGTTCCTTTTGTTTGTGTTTTATAGAATAACAGTAGACTAATTCAGCTATATCTATCATACTTGTAGCAAAGAAATTCATAACTCAACGTGAGTATATGCAAGACTGAAATTGATTTTGTTGGTTCCTGCAAGTGGTTCAACCTTAAATCCTAATTGGTCATTACTATGTTTCTGATTATGTATAGGATTGCTTGTGTAGGGGAATGTGATTTCCTGTCCCCGGTTGGCTGAATTGCAGGGGTGGGTCTCTGGGCAATCACGTCCCCTGTTGGTATAATACCAATCCAGCCATAGGTGGAAGGTAGAGAATGCCAGACGGGGATGTAGCTCAATGGTAGAGCGATCGCTTGCAAGTTGGCATATCCGGGTTCGAATCCCGGTGTTTCCAGAAATGTTTTTCACTATTCTCTACACTTGCCTCATGTAATAAAACCCCATATATAGCAAAAAAGGACTGGGCTTACAATTTCCAAGTAAAAAGGGAAAAAGAGAAGAAAGAAAAGGAAATAAAATCGGAACTACTTTGCCTAATCAGGATGTTACCTGAAACACAGTACTTCTTCTATTTAGACCTGTGATTGTTACCAGCTTCATGATACCACCCATCCTATAGCATAGGAAGCCACAATTCTATTCTCTTTTTTCTTAACTACAATAATAACATCATTTGCAAAAAAAGGGACCAGTAGGCTGTTGTGAAAAGATTGGAATTTGGTTCTGTCAGAGGTGCTTTTTCCAAAGCCGAACTGACCTCGGGGAATCAGTTGCCAAAAGACATTGGTCATAGAAGTGGTTTAGGAGTGGTCAGGAATTTTGAATGCTTTCCTAATTCCTGGCTAGAGACTGCTCGCCAGCACTTCATTGGAGCATCATGCCGACCCTCTGGGAGTTTATGTCTCAGCCCCGCAGGGTTGGCATGATGCTCCAATGAATTGTTCGCCAGCACTTCATTGGTGCATCATGACGACCAAAGGGTTAAGCTTTTGGTGCAAGGTACTATTTTGCTGTTTGTCTCCCCTCTACTTACACATGCCTGAGCACAATACTATAATGCATGTACATAGATCCCTTTTCTAGTTGATCCTTGTTTATATGTAGCTGTTTAGTGTCAGAGGTCAGTCTGGGAGCCTTCCACTGTTTTTATTGATAGGGTCCCTGACATGTAAAATTAGCAAGGGGACAAGGGCTCTTCTTAAAATCGACAAGGGACATGGAGCTGAAGTGACAAGGGACAAATGGCATACCTTATATTGGACAAGGGACACAGAGATCTTAGTGACAAGAATCATGGCTCCCATGCATCCTGGGCTTTCTAAAACTGAAAGAGTTTTTCAGATATTCCAACTAGAACCAAAGTTATAAAATCATTCTCAGATATCAAGAGAATGCATGTTAAGACATTGAAAATCTTCACATTTTTCTCAGATGTTGGACCACGACCTACCCCTGTAAAGGAATTCTCCCACCCAGGATTTTACCCCCCGTGGAAATCTCCCCTGGAATCCCCTGGTAGTTTTCAACAGCCTCTGGATTTCTATTCTTCTGGCTAGTGGGAAGAGGGGGGGGATCAACCAATTCTTTTATGGGCGGTTTGATGCGACATTGCTTATTGACATAGTTTTGCATATTTATATCATGTCACACCTAAAATAGGGCAGCAACATCACTGTGCAGGCAGATGTTCTCAGAATAGACCACTTTAAAAGTATTGAGGGGGGTGGTGTTTCTCTATCAGTTGAATTAACATGATACCCCACATATGAGGCGCCCCCTACACAATACATCCCCCCTTCAAAGCCATCGATTCCACCCCTCTAATAATCACCCAGAAGGGCCACAATAATTTTGCTTAGGGACAAATGGACTAGGAATTTTCCGTAGGGACAAGTAACATTCCCATTTCTTATGATGAACAAGGGACATGAGACCCCCCCCCCCCGTCTTGGGCCCTATTGATTCTAAGACATTAAAGATTTACCATTGTCACAAACAAAGCAGCTACCGACTCCCGTCTGACACCCCATACAGACAATATTGGTGTGAATATATACACATGGGTGCAATAAGGCGTAACGATTCTTTAATAAGAGGCGTCTATTCATCTATTCATTTCAGTGAATGAATTAGTCTTTTGGTATTCTGTTACATTTCAGACTAGTATCCATGCTTCATAATAAATACGAGAAGGAATATGATATTGTTGGGAAGATTTGCAAATTTGCAAAACTTTCCAACAATATCATATTATTAATTCAAGTATTCATGTACAGAAAAATAGTTGATGGGTAATAAGACTCCATGTATTCAAACCAGCATATATTGGGTAAAATCAGAATTACAGGAGACCTTGAACCAATTAATGAATAGTCTGATAACACTTCATGAGACTACCATGAGGGAAAATATAAAGAGACCTCTTCTTTGGCAGGGAATGGAAATTTGCAATGAAAAAAAAGTGATACATAAATGCAAAGTGGTAAACAAATAATATGTGGTAAGATTATTTTAAAATATTGCTCCTTTTTTCTAAGAGATATTTGAATGACAGAAACTTGCGCTTATTATACAAAAACACATTTAGATGAGAAACAAAGTTCACAAGCCGATAATTAAGGGGCCTGACTATACTTAAACTACCCTGCCTTCAAAAGTGGTGGAATGTCCTGTGGCGGATTTAGAGGGGGCACAGGGGCGCGCACCCCCCCCTTTTCCCCAGTACTTAAGAGTTTAATTACATATTTTGGACTCCAAAATTTGCTCAAAAATAGGAGGTGTGCCTACTCCTATAGGGCTGCACCCCCTCTTTTTCCAGATTCTGGAACAGCCACTGACATTAAATGTATTCACACCATGGAAGAATCTTCAACACTATGGTAGACAAAGTGGATCTGGAGGCTATCTGGTGTAGCCATGCCCAGAAGTATTTGAGTGCCAGTTTTGTGCCCTGAATCTATCAATACTTTTTGGATTTATAGGGCAAGCCAACTCACTTTGCACTGCTTATACAATAAATAATCAATAGGATATAAATAAATTCAATAAAAAAACTATGAGAATTCTATTGCCAAGGGCATGGGGTCGAACCCATACCCTCCTGGTTGAAAGACCAACTCCCTATGCATTGGGCCACAGGGACTGATGAGAAGTGGATGGATAGAACCAGGTCTCTACAAGTCAATGATATGATATAAAGCCCGGGGAGGTCACTCACATATAGCTAGTATACATTCAATGTGTGAAAATGTCCTGCAGTCTAGGTTATGACCCTGCCCCCTCCCTACCTCTCTGACAGCTTGCAGTACTGTGCGTTCACACTACACTACTGCTGGGTGGCTTTATATCATAGAGACCTGGTTCTAGCTGACCACTTCTCTTCAGTCCCTGTGGCGTAATGCATAGGAAGTTGGATTTGGGATGAGTAGGGTATGGGTTCCACCCCTGCCCTTGGCAATAGAATTCTCATAGGTTTTAACATGTAACACATGACATGTAAGGTGTCCCTGTTATCCATGGATAACTGCACTGGATGCCTGTTATCCTTGGATAACCACACACCTTACAAAAGTCATGATGCATGCATCATGCCATGCAATATCGACAGGTATGTGCATGGGATTATCTAGGAAAAGCCCTCAGACCCACTGGGCACATCAACATTGATTCAGCGTTGAAACAAAGTTTGCAATGTTTGCATATCAACGGTTGATATAGGGTTGAAATATAGTTGAATTTGAAAGTTGACACAACATAATCAAAATCAACTGCGATTCAACATCTAACCATCAGCGCTGATTCAACGTTTGTATTTATATGTTGATTCAACTTTGACACAACATTGATATGATGTTGAAACAACGTTGATATTTGTTAGGGCATTCTTTGTTGACATGTCAATGTTGAATCAACATTGAATCAACATTGAAATCAATATTGTTGATTCAACATTGACAAATCAATGTTGAGTCAACATTGAAATGAGTACAATATTTCAACATTGATATGTCAACTGTTGATTGGATGTTGAAATGGTGTTGGTTGACAACATTGACATAGAATCATTGAAAAGGTGTTGAAGACAGGTTGATCAACATCATCAACACAGTATCAGCAGGTTGTCAACGTTGATGCAACGTTCTGTGCCCACTGGGGAGTCACAGATATCGTGTAATAACTCCCCAGAAAATTGTCGTTATCTGTCGCCATGATTGGTCATCAATGGTGACTCCTTTCTGAGTGATAACTCACTGCGTCATCTTTCGCCACTGTGTGTCAGTCTCACATGGCATGGCAATTTATCACAACAGTCACCAACATCACCTCACTCACTGTGTGAGTATGTGCCACCCCTTGTCATCCCTCACAAAGCATGGTGACTTATCACCACCATCGCCAACATGGATCTAACTCACTGCGTGAGTATGTGCCACTGCCTGTCAACTCTCACTCAGAATGGCGGCTTATCACAAGCATCGCCAACATGGATCTGACTCACTGTGTGATTATGTACCACTCCCGTGCCACTGGCATCAACTCTCACACGAAATGGCGACTTATCACTACCATTGCCAACATTGGTCTCACTCAATGCGTGAACTTGTGTCACTCCATGTCAATGCTCTCTAAGAATTGCATCATCTGTCACTCACTCTCACTCAGAATGGCAACTTATCACCACCATTGCCAGCCTTTGTCTCACTCAATGCGTGAATTTGTGTCACTCCAAGTCAATGCTCTCTGAGGATTGCATCATCTGTCAGTCACTCTCACTCACAGTGGCAACTTATCACCACCATTGCCAAAGTTGGTGAGACAGCACCACTGTTCAACATGTAGCCTATCTAGGAAGTGTGGGCATGAAGTATAAGTCCCATACGTATCAAATGTGCTTTGTTTCACACTGATTTCCATGTAATACTTCAGAGTTTAATCAAACAAGATTATATAGAGAGAATATCAATTGAATTTAGATAGAGGTATCTCTAAAATGAAAGCAACTATCCATAAACACCTTTTCTCTGGTTACAGGAAAAATACATAGGGAAATATCAACATGAACACCTTGTCTGTGGTTAGAGGGAAGATACATATGGCAATACCTTCTCTGGCAAAACATACTTTGATCTGGCAGATGTGAGGCTGCATGATTACCAATGTCGATGATCATGAGCTTTTCATCTAACAAGGTGAGTGATCACCAGCGTCGCCATCACAGGTGAGTCTGAGTGATCACCACTCTTGTCATCCATGGTGAACCTGCGCTATGACGTGGTGCGCGTTTCATCTAGCGAGGTGAGTGATCAACCGCCTTGCCATCCCTGGTGAGTGTGAGTCATCATGATCCTCGCCAACCGTGGTGAACATGCACTATGGCATGGTGTGCGTTTCATCTAGCGAGGTGAGTGATCACTCGTGTCGCCATCCCTGGTGAGTGTGGGTGATCAAGATCCTCACCATCTGTGGTGAACCTGTGCTATCACGAGGTACGCGTTTTATCTAGCAAGGTGACTGATCACAATCCTTGCCATCTGTGGTGAATGTGCATTATGACGTGGTGTGCGTCTCATCTAGCGAAGTGAGTGATCACTCATGTTGCTATCCCTGGTGAGGATGAGTGATCACTCATGTCGCCATCCCTGGTGAGGATGAGTGATCACGATCCTCGCCATCCCTGGTGAACATGTGCTATGACGAGGTGCGTGTTTCATCTAGCGAGGTGAGTGATCACCCACATCGCCATCCCTGGTGAGTCTGAGTGATCACCATCCTCGCCATCTGAGGTGAGGCCATGTGATCACCACCATTGCTATTCCTGGTGATCTTGTGCTATAGCGACGTCGTGTTCGATCTAGCGACATGTGTGAGCCACTTCACACAGGTTGACGAGAAGTCACACCAATTTGCTGGGTCTGGATAGTATTAGTCTAATATGTAAAGAATAGGAAAATGCAAAGAAATCCCTACATTTTTTCATATTTTGCACCGTAGTGAATGACCTTCTATTGACAGTGGGGGTTTGCGGTCAAGATGAAAAAGTTTTGAATTTTTCAAAAATATCAATTTTCCCTTAACTATAGGGCCCTATGGTAATTCAAATTGCATATAAATATCTTTAATGTCTCTATAGTGATCAGAAATGAACTGAAAAAAAATACGTATAGGTAAAGGGGTCATCTTGTGGTAAGAAAACTAAATAAAATAGTAAAACTGATGAGTTCAGATTTCTGCCACCGGGTAGCATTTGTCTTTAAAGATTTACCACCAGACATTCCAAGGTGGGTGTACCTCGGTCACTGGGCCTTGCCTCCCCGTCTATTTCTGGCATGCATAAAATATGGTTGTCTATATCTGTATGCACTTGTTCAATAAGCCATAACGGTTCTTTGGTAAGACACGCCTATATGATTCTCTCATCTATTGATCTTTCTTCATACATCATTGCTCTTCTGTTCAGTCACTACCAAATCACAGAGGATATAAGCAAATCGCCGCTGGGCGTTGCAATTTAATAGACTACCAGATGGAATGTTTGGCTATTATCTTGGGACCTCAGTTTTCGCAGCTTGCAGATCAGACCATTATTCTGGTTTTACAGCCTAAAACAAAATGCATAACTATTTTTGATAATGAGTTAAATGATCAAATATAGTAGGTTAATTCTTGTTTTTTTTTTTTTTTTAGTATTTCTTTCCTGGAAATAATAATATTAGAGTATTTGGCCAAAGTCAATCAAGACTTGCAGAGAAATAAAATTTGCAGGACTGATTATACACAACTGCTTTCTTTGACAGAGATAGTTACACATTTATCAAAGAAAGAATTGAGAATTATCGTGTCCAAAAAGGTGGTTTAGTCTTAAAAAAATGAAAACAGTATGTTTTCAGTACTTGGGCAGGGTAGAATGGTCTTTGGGGGATGTGTGTATCATATAGATATCTCTCCACTCTGGAGAAAAGAAAGTCTACACAGTCTCTCATGAGGTGTTTTTTTTGTCTGTGGCAATCTGCATTTTTTTTTCTTTGTTTGCCTGCCTCTCCTCTCCCTTCCCCTCTCCCCTCTCTCGAGATCTGTCTCTGTCTCTTTCTGTCTCGGTCTGTCTGTATGTTTGTTTGTCTGTGTAGGTGTACGTGTGTGTGTGTGTGTGTGTGTGTGTGATTGTGTGTGTGTCTCTCTCTCTGCCTCTCTCTATATATATATCTCTCTCTCCCTCTTTCTCTGCCTCTCTCTCTCCCTCCCTCTGCCCCCCTCTCCCCTCTCTACACTCTTCATGTTTCAATGTTGTTGTTTAGAGCTAAATAAGGAAGCCTACCTTGGTTTCTATATTGATCCATGGCCTAATAATTAAAGATTAACCAAAAACATCTAGTTCTATTTCCCTCTGACCCGTCCTCCCACCCAGCTGGAGCACCAGGGGTACCTGGATACATAAGTTATGCATAGTAAAAACCAACTGTTGAATCTACCAGGGATCCTCGTAAAACTGAACGGTGGACCACCGTAATTGTATTGCAGTGAAGCAGTGTGGTTATTACAAGAAGTCCCAAGCGGCAGTACGGTGGTACACAGATGTACAAGGAATCTCCTTGAAAAATAATGATGGATATGTGGAAGCTTTGGCCCGAGATTTGTGTCGTTATTTCAACAACTTTTGTTACAGTTTATATGTGCTGTAGACTGGTGAGACTGGTTTTTAAAGCTTTTAAGCCTGATCATGCATTATCAATCATGGCCATTGGTTGTAATGATGCCTTATATTGTCTGTAATTATACTGTTTCTAAACTGTATGCTTCTACATGCATTATTCAAATACAAAATTATCATTTGATTTTTTTTATAAATGGCCACCTGGTATACTAGATGTTTCCTGGAGGGAAACTTGATTATAGCCGATGGTCTCCAATTATAGAATGTAAATATTCAACTACCCAAGTTTGGTTGAGATGTAGTAGTTGCTTTGAAGGTCCATGAAAATAGGAAATTGCTAAAATTCAGATCAGAATGTCTGCCTGTAATCTTGGGACCTTGGGCTACTTTCTGGTTTTCATCGCTTGCAAATCGGACCATTATTAAGGCTTTTACAGCCTAAAACAAAAAGCCTTACTGTTTGTTAATGTTTAAAGAGTTAAATCATTAAAATACTGGGTCAATTCTTGTTCTTCATTTTTTTTTCTTTCTTTACAAATAATAATCTACCAAAATCAATCAGGGCCTGCAGGATAAGAGTCTGCAGGACCAAACGGCCTGTTTCAGGAAAACACTTTTTGTATTTTTATGAATTTCTGATATGAATTGACCAATAGACATATAGATTATTGATGTAAAGCATCTCCATTATATAGAATGCTACTTATTACTAAGTAATGATACCACTGGCAGTGTATCCAAGTGTAGACCAGGCACACCATTGATACAAACAAACACAACAGCCCACCATGAACCAGTCATTTTGTACTACTGCCATGGTGGAAAGGGGGGAGATATTAGTTCAGATTTACTCAAACTGCAAAATTGACTAATGATAAGATTTTATGAAGTAAGTTTAGCAACTCACCAGCATTGTGGTCATGTACAGTCATGTCTAAAAATATTGTTCTTCAAAAAGTCTGCAGATCAACTTACCAGCCACTCAGCTCTCTGAACAGATTGAATTATAACCATTGAATTCCATTGTAATTCTGATTCAAAGAACCATCCTATTCAGGAACCAGTCAATTTCTGTCTGAAACGGATGTGGCTGGTTAAGTGAGACATAAGTGAAACCATGCTGAAGGACGAAAATGAGTCACTAAACAGTGTTGGCAAGCAGACCCACCAGAACCTCATCGCTTGACCAATAAGCTAGGGATCCATTGATGAGATTTCCTTGCGACTTGCACTCGTACGTGTCTTCTCACAGAGCAGTCACAAATATCAAAATATTTTGATTTCTGTGAATACTGTCGCATGCCGCTCAGATGTGCATGAAGCTTGTCACAGCAGCAGATCCACTGCTGGAACCTTTTCTGCGAGAACACACGCACGAGTGCAAGTCACAAGAAATTCGCAGCAGTGGATCCCCCACTATAGGTGTGATGCACTTTATTGAAGCATTAGTGGCTCTTCAAAGGTTCAATGGGCTGTAATGCATTAGTGCATCATGCCCATCGGTGGTCATGAAATATTTAAATGCAGCCCATGCAAGTAACTCGCCACGGCTACATTCATGCATCATGCTGATCCCGAAGGCTTGATACACGCCTGAAGAGCAGGGGTGATGCTCCAATAAAGTGCTTCTCAGGAGACTTGCAAGCATCTCATTGTTACATTATGACCACCAATGGGCATGATTTACTAATGCATAAGGCACCATTAACCCTTAGGGGCTACCATCGTAAATCCTCGCGTAAAGGACGCACTCGCATATAGGACGCACCCTGAATTTGTGGACTTGCTTAACATTTTGAAAATAACATAACTTTTGTTCTTCTTGATGGTCTTTCGGAATTCAAAACCCAATTGCATCTTACGGCCCACTGGCTCTATCTATCTATGTAGAAAATAGTTGGGGAGGTTTAAGTTGACCACCCTTCCCCACCCCTCTCCCACCAGCTGGGTCTAAATGGATCTATAAGCAGCGTCTTATATGCCTGGATTTACGGTAATGCATTAATGCATAATGCCCATTGGTCATCATGAAGTGCTAGCGAAACTGCTCACCAGCACTTTATTGGAGCATCATGCCGAACCTACTTTGTTGATACATAAGATCCCGGAGGGTCGGCATGTACTCCAATGAAGTGCTGCTGAGTTGTCTTGCCAGCACTTCATTGGTGCATCATGGCAACCAATGGGCATGATGCACTCCTGCATCAGCGGCCTTTAAAGTGTTAAAAACCTTGTAATGAGTGCTATACAATTTATCAGCACAGGAGGAGCACCCGACTCCCCCCTCGACCCTAAACTACTCCAGTAACCACAACACAGTAACCATGTATTGGTAGTACTATGGAGGTAGATGGTGGGAGGGAGGGTCGCGGCTAGACGCTATGCCTCCTAGAGACAGGCAAGAAACATTGTCCGCCTCATACAATAAACAACATGGAGCTATAGCATAACAAGGTCCTCTGGGTGTCTATTATAAGCTCATGAACACTGAAGTATTGAGAGGAGAGGCTCATTGGAGCTGAGAAGTGTGTGGCAAGTGCGGAAATATATTACCGGTTTACAAAAATTAAGCCATTATTTGCAAAGACATATTCAAAATACATAATTGAGTTCTGACTATATAAGAGGAGTGAGGAATAACAATCACCCAAAAACCTGAGGATCAGTTCAAGCTCAGAATCACTTGAAAGTACCAGTACCTACTAGCACTGTCAGAAATCAAAACATCAATAGTAAAGAAGACTGACTCTCCACCTGGTGTACATTGTATACACTAAGACAGTCAAAGTCGGACAATTAAAGTAGGGATGTATTGAAGTGTACTTGAAGTAGGGATGTGCTGAGAATTATTTAGAGAAGACAGTAGTGAAACAATGTCTTGGTGTATTGGAGGCAGTGGACCTGACTCCCCGAATCCGGGTCGTCGTTCAGCACGTGTGGGTCCGGCTGATCAACCTGATACAGAAGGAGGAGGAGGAAGGTATGTTAGAAAAAGAATCTTAAAGACTTATCACTGGAACTGACACATGGTGTTTAACCCTAACAGGAGTGCATCATGCAGAATGGTCGTCATGCTAACCAGCACTTTTTTGTAGCATCATGCCGACCCTACGGGATTGATGCATAAACTTCCAGAGGGTCGGCATGATGCTCCAATGAAATGTTGCTGTGCAGTATCACCAGCATTTCATTAGAGCATCATGACGACCAATATTCATGATACATAAATGCATCAGTGGTCCTTAAAGAGTTACTGGGTGCTTGCTCTTTGGTCATCATGAATGAATGCATCAATACATAAATGCTAGATAAACACTTTCTGCAGTTAATGTATTAATGCATTGTATGCATATTGACCTCCATGATGCTTAAATGTAGCCCTTGCTAAGGATGCTAGAACTGCAAAATCTTGAGCAAATTAAAAAAAAAACAAAAAAAAAGAGAAAATTATTTTTTGGAAGGCTAGTATTGGCTCACTTACAAAGCTCCATCTCTATTGCTTTAATTTGATTAGAGCCCTCAAATTATCAAACCAATGCTGCAGAAGTTGTACACTGGTTACAGTGAACAAAAGCTTGAAGCAATGAAGCAATTTTATGCAAAGGATTTATGAATTTTACCCATCATACAGTACTCCGAATATGGATTTTAGTCATTTTTTCCAATACTTTTTTATCTCTTCCTCAACTCTGTAAATGTATCTGAGAAGGAGTAGGAAAATAAGCTCTCAATAAGTGGACTGAAGAATGCCTCGGTGGGACTTTCTTACAGTTGATAGAGTGTTTTCGGGACAGTAGGACATACAGATCCTTGAGTAGAATTACGAAAACATACTCAAAAGCCAGGAGAGTCTCCTAAAATATATCAATTGCCTCTGCAAAGTTTATTGAGAAAGGTGCATCCTACCATGCCAATGGATGATGAATTCTTTGTTTGTTTGTTCAATTTGCTTCGGGACTAAAGGATCCATCCTTTACATTGAATTGAAACGGGAGATGCCCCATCATTTAAAATGCCATATAGGAGGTTACCTCTATCAAGGAGAAAATTGGTTAAAGAACATATCGAATCTAGCCCCTGGTCTAGCCTGGTACAAATGGTTACAAAGAAAGATGGTACTATGAGATTCTGTGTTGATTACAGAAAACTCCATGGTATCACTAAGAAAAATGCTTATCCAATACCTCGAATAGAGGAGACATTGGACTACTTGGGTGGAAATCAATGGTTCTGTAGTTTAGACTTGGTGTCTGGTTATTGGCTGAACGCTCACTAGTCATATGGGGTTGTACCAATTTGAATTAATGGCTCCAGCTACTTTCGAGGCCATGATGGAATCTGTCCTGAGTGATCTCTTATGGAAGAGCTGTTCGGTATATCTTGGCAATGTGATAGTGTTTTGTAAGACATCCGAAGAATGCTCTAGCAAGGTTCCGCAAATTGATTTTAGAACTCATCCAACTTAGCGGATTAAAACTAAAACCTAAAAAGTGTACATTGTTTCAGAAATCAATTGTTAATCTTGAAAGGATCATTAGTACTGATGATATTAAGACTGATCCTGATAAACTTAAGGTAGTTTCTGATTGGGAAAGACCAAGAGGCCTTAAAGATATATGCTTGTTCTTGGGATTCTGTTCTTATTATCGAGACTTTATTCCAGGGTTATCTAGAGTAGCATATCCCTTACAAGCAATCATACATTGGAGTCATAACAGGGCTCGAGACCCATTTCCGTGGGGGAATAATCAAGAGAATGCTTTCTGAAGCGATTATTTAAGGAAACTCCAGTGTTGAAGTATCATTTCATTCTAGACACTGATGCAAGTAACGAGTCTATGGGAGCAGCATTATCTCAGATACAAGATGGTGTCGAGGTTCCAATGGCATTTGTGGGTAACCGTCTTAGCAAGGCTCACAGGAATTATTGTACCACTAAACTAGAATTATTGGCTGTAGTGGTAAATACAAAGAAGTTTGCTTTATGGGGGGAATTTTACTCTTCAAACCAATCATTCTTCCTTGAAATGGTTATTGAATTTCAAGGATGCAGAAGGGATGATTGGACTATGGCTTGCACATCTAAGTGAATTTGGGCTGGAAAACAGTTTTATCCAGCATAGGCCAGGCAATCAACATATTAATGCTGATAGCCTGAGCAGAAAACCAGTTTGAAAGTGTGGTAGACTTGAATGTAATGATTGTGGTGCTCACGAGGCTGTAATTGCTAGCATGGGACCCCCTGTAGATCCTGGCTCAATATCAATGTTCCAGGATGCAGACCCTACACTTTCAGCACCACACTTTCTTGTCCGAAAGAATTGGCTTTCAAAGGGAAATGTCCAGTGAGACCTGAAATCCCGCTGGAAAATAGAGAACTGAGACTATTCCTCTCACAATGGCCAAATTATTAATTCGGGATGATCTATTGTGTAGATAGAAAATTAGACCTGGAAAGAGAAGAAAATTACAAATAGACGGCATCAGATGGGATGTCATGTTCTTTTGTCATGAACATACAACCAGTGAACATTTCGGGAAGAAAAGCTCTCTTGAGCGTCTCCAATGAAAATGCTACTGGCCAGGAATGTCTCAAGACCTTGAAAGATGGATTAAGACATGCCCACAGTGCTGTATAAGAAAATCAGGTGTTGGAATGGGTAAAAGTCCTCTACAGCAAGAATTGTTTGGTGTAAGGTTCACCAGAATTGCACTTGATATTATTACTGGTTTCAACACAACCATTAATAGGAACACTTGCATGATTGTAGTATCGGATTATTTCACAAAGTACACAAAAGTGTTCCCGTTACCGAACCATCAAGCCAAAACCTGTGCTATGGCATTGGTTAAAGGATGGATACTTCAATTCGGGGCATCTTTGATGTTACATTTGGATCAGGGACGGGAGTTCGAGTCCTCCCACTGGTCAGATATGTGTCCTTATCTTGCTATATGTAAGACTCAAACCAATCCATATAGACCACAAAGCGATGGTACGGTGCATAGGTTCAATCGCACATTGATTCAATGCTTGAAACCATTGGTCAATAAATATGGATGACTGGGATGATCAATGCAACATTGTAGATCGATTACGACCCTTGTTAGGAAGAGAGCTCACCACTGAAACCTATGGAGTTGGCTTAGAACTCATAGAGGAAGTAGGGAAGGTAGTACCGATTACCCTGTCAAATGTGAAGAGGGGCCCTGGGAGGCCCAGAAAGCAAACGACAGAGGAGGGAACCCTGAAGCCTAAGCAATCCCAACCTAAAGGCAAAAAGAAAATAGTCTCGGCTGGTGACGGTAAAAGGAAGAGGAAAACCGCTGCTAAGACTAAGCAGACAATGAAAAAGGCTCCAGGTCTAAAGGTAAATTAGCGTCTCGAGAAAGATGATTGGCTTTGGAGTCTACCACACATACCCTAACGGGCCAATGACCGAGGGAGATGTTCAACTGAACCTCACAAGTGGCAGTGGGGGTAGTACTCCATCGCACAGTGGGCTTGAAGGAGCAGAAAATGAGGCTAATGTGTCACCTGCCAGTTCAGGTAACACAGTGTCTCCTATCCGCCAAGAAGAAGATGATCTCTTGGGAGTGGGCAGTCTGAGCATTTCTGATGCTTAGAATGAACCTCAAACATTGAGGACAACTCAGACGATGATTTTTTATTCTTTTGGGTAAACGTACATCAAGACTCCAGAGTCTTGACAACAGGTTTTCGGGCGGTGTGATGTAGGGGGCGAACTAGATGGCACTCAGTGCGGAACCAATCAACCGTAACGAGAGGTATATATTCTGCCGTCCTCCTATGATCGGGGGATTCACAGTCCTACCAAACTGGTAGACTGATTGTCTCTTTAAACGGCCTTACGGTTATTTAGCGAGAGCATTACCACCTTACAGGGTACTGGCTAAAGGCATATGAAAGTTTGAAACACATTTGCAAGTCATCTTGTAAAAAGTACCATAATAAAATGATTCTGAAAGCTACTCGAACCAACTAGTTATTGCTTCAACAATATCCCAGTAAACACAAAACTTTATCCAATGTAGCAAATTGGTAGATATCAAACGTTTAAACAACTTAAAATGTTATGTCCTGGTTACGTTGGCTGAACGTTTAGATAGAAATTACTTGGTTTGACATGGTGCAACGTAGTTAATATTCGTATATACCTCTCTTTAGAATTTCTTTTGTATGTGGACTTCTTTTTGAGACATCAATGGTTTTAAAGAGGTCATACTGACTTGCCAAACAAGTGCCTCCTATCACCATTGGCACATAGCTTGGCTCCGTGGCCACATAGGTTAGGTTCCTGCCTTCATATCCTAAGGGAACCAAAGCATGGGTTCAAATCCTGGTGTCAGGAGTTTTGAAAATGGCTATTCTATTTTTTTCATTGGAGAAGGTAGGGTCAAACCTAATGTAATTTTACGTTTTATTATGTATTTGGCATAGATGTATCAAGAGGTTTCTTTGATATTTCCTTGCACATGAAATCACATGACATTTTCAGATGATTCTACATAGGACATTTACGTAGTTGATACCTAGAGACTATGTTCATTTAGGTTGATACAAGTGTCTGCGTTTACTGGGATAGTTATCTCGATATTAGTTGGATCTCGAAACGACAATACCTACACTGGTATAAGTTGGATCATGATGTATAAAGCACAGAATATCATTTCAATTTCAGTTGGTCCATCTTTTCTGGTGGGAAAAGAAACATGTGTTTGATCATTGTGCATAAAATGAGTAGTCTTTTGCACATACTCCTGCCATTCAGGCTTCTACTTTAAATCATTCAAATGTGTACAAGTAGATGGAGCCATTGGGCTTGTACTATTCAGTGCTACTTGTTTTTATGAGTTGGTTGAATAAAGGTTTATTTTTTTATATTATATGGACATGATATTTTTGGTACAACATCACTTTCTGTGACCCTTATATATCCCTAAACATGAATCAACAAGTTGTAGCTATTAGTAATGATCATGTGTTAAACTCCTTAAATATGCCTCTTGCTGGAAGTCTGCTGCCGTCCTACACTCACCCTTAGAGGCAATTCTTGAATTTTCTTTTCATTCTTCATTCAGGACCAGATTTCTATGGTCTAAAACTACATTTCACTTGTGTGTTTTCCAAATTTTCCTGAACCAATATATGCCTTGTACGGTTTTTCAATAAATTCATCTCCAGCTGTAAATTACCTTTTCGAAATTTTAAAATTAAACCAACAGGAATAACCATCGTCATGACCGTGTTGAACCAAGGCCTGATGGTCCTCCTCCGGAGCCAAATCCAGTAAATGGAGGGGGCCGAGGGGATCGAGGAGGCGGAGGGGGCCGAGGCGGTGGAGGAGGTAGAGGAGGTGGAGCAGGTCGAGGGGATCCTGAACCAGAACCAGAGGGAGACACCAGCATAGATGAGGTAGATCCACCAGAAGGTAAGGGACAATTATAGACTAATTAGATTCATTATCACCTTCTTATCAAGTCTAGTATTTTTTTTCTGATCTGCAAACAGGCACTCATTTTTGTTCCATTCTAAGATTTTGACTGTACAAGTCATAAGGGTCGTTTTCAACTGTCGGTCAGCGAATCTGTTTCTTATCATTGGATTAACTAAAACTCAAGAGACCAACAGTATTGGAACCAGTTGTTTATTAGGAGAAAAAAAATAATTATTATCAGATTATCACCAGATGTCTACTCCCTTCTGATAATGCATACTTATATTTCAGAGCTTGGAAATCTCAAGTTTGTAGACCTGAAGTTATTGAGGAGTGAAAACAGACTTAAACACAAAACGGAACGCTACCATAACAGAGGTCTCATTGTGCGGCGTGGCTGGAACTTCAAGCTTAAAGTTATACTGTCTGATACATTCCAAAAGGACTCAGACTGCATCATCCTCAAGTTCCTGAAAAGTAAGATTTGTCAGAAGTGATGAAGGCAACTTATGTGATCTGAGAGTTTTATTGTTATAGGCATGCAGTCTCTGAATATATAATGGTGGTAAAACATTTTCTATGAATATTGGATTATTGGTCTATTGAGGTATGTGTTATAATTTACAGATTCAATCAGTTTATTTTTGGACATGGGTATCATAACAAATAGATGCCAGAATTTCTCATTAGCTGTAGGCATGGAACTATAAAACAAGCCAACCCTTGAAGCAAACTTCTCCATTCGTCGATGCCAGATACAGGGAACAGAGCAATTGGGGGGGGGGGATATTGGAACTTTGATTGTTCAGCTAGTATTGGCACTGGATTTGAAATTCCTCCAAATCTATGAGTGAGAGATCCACTATCCTGCTCTATATTCTGTGGTCAAGTGGAACAAAGGAATTCAGGGAACGCAGCACCTCGCTGACGCTAGTGGCGTGTAGTGGAGCTTGAGCATATGGTATGTTTCAGCAGCAAATATATCATTTGTATTTTTTAATTTCTAGGTATCCCTGCACAGTTCAGTAAGAAGACGTGTGTGCTGCTCTCTAGTGACCATTCTGAGAAGCGCTACATGGCTCAGGGTTGGAAGCTGGAGGTGGCTGATGTAGATGGCAAGGAGGTCATACTAGAGGTAAGACTGCAATGAACTCTCATAAGTGGATGTTCCATCAAGCCGATTTATTCCTGATTTTGAATCAGTAGCAAATTGAGTATCTTCTGACTGTATTTCCGCCAACTTTCAGTAAACTTTTGAAAATTCAATTTTGTCGGTAGTGTGGGGAATATGGGTATTACTGTGGTTTATCTAACAAGGCACAGCTAACACAAGTGAACCTTTGTACTTATTTCATTTTATAGATCTATGTCAGAAATGTCAAAACTTATTCAAAAGGATAAAAGATGAAAATTATTTACATTTTTTAAGATAATTTTTGGTGCTGGTACTGGCCATGAGATATGGGGGAGGTTTATCTCACGGGAGAACCTATGGGGCATTCATATTCAACTGCTTCCGACATGAAATAAATCGTATTATGTTGACTGCAGGTAACACCACATTATATTGTTTCACATCTCATATTATATTGACTGCAGGTGACCCCACACGTGGACACACTTATCGGCACATACACCATTGTGGTAGAGACACACAGAAAGAAGTCAGATGATAACATACAAGTCAGCCGCAAGATGCCGGCTCAGGTCATCATCCTCTTCAACGCCTTCCATAAAGGTACAGTATTTTTCTTCATGTGGGTCAATGTACAAAACTAATAGAATTTGTCACCTTCGGGCGAGTAGTTTGTCCCAGCTAGAAAAATACTATAGTAAGTACTAGAGTAAACGTTAGCAAACTATAGTATATTATATAGTAAACTATGGTATACTATAGTATTCCCTTGCATAGTGTACTGTAGATTACTGCAGTAGACTATGGTATATTATACTAATGGATCAAACATCATGCTATTGAAGTAAACTATAGTGTTAGTTACTGTAGGTTACTATAGTTGTACTGTAGTTTGCTGTAGTATGCTCATACAACCTGATATTACAGTATACTATAGTATTGGTAACTGTATTTAACTATAGTCGTACTATAGTTTACTAAAGTATACTCATACAACCTTATCGTATGGTTTACTATAGTATTGGTAACTGTATTTAACTATAGTTGTACTATAGTTTACTGTAGTATACTCATACAACCGGATCCTATGGTATACTATAGTATTGGTAACTGCCCAGGTAGCACAGAGACATTGGCATAACATTGGGCCGACGTTGGCCCAACCATCGGCTTTACATAGGCTGCCCATCCTGCCTACGTAGGCCCGACGGTGCCAACCAAATGCCAACATAGGCCCAACGTTGGCTTTTGGTCGGCAAATGGTCGGCCAGGGGCCGACCATTTGCCGATGTCCTGCCAATGTTGGCATTTGGTTGGCAAATGACACTGGTTGGGCCTATTCATAGGCCCAATGGGCAGCCAACGTTGGGCCAACGTTGTCCCGATGTGTCGGGCCAACGTCGGCAAATTTTTGTGTGCTACCTGGGTGGAGTTTACTATAGTCGTACTATAGTTTACTGTTGTATACTCATACAACCTGATATTATAGTATACTATAGTATTGGTAACTGTATTTAACTATAGTTGTACTATAGTTTACTGTAGTATACTCATACAACCTGATCCTATGGTATACTATAGTATTGGTAACTGTAGTTTACTATAGGTGTACTATAGTTTACTGTAGTATCGCTCATACAACCTGATCCTATAGTCTACTATAGTGTTAGTTACTGTAGTTTACTATATTCTTACTATAGTTTACTATAGTATACTCATACAACCTGATCCTATAGTTGTACTATAGGTTACTGTAGAATTACCTATACAGTGTGATTCTACAACTGTATTTTAAAATTATTCAGGAGAGCCAAAAGGGTGTGCAGATAAGGTTCAATAGATGTTAAAACTGAAGAAAATTCAATTTTGCCAAAATGTCAGTTACTACTTTATTGCACTATTAAAGGTGACAACAAAAAAAAGTCTACCTTAAAACCATGCTGTTATGATCTGTAGCTTTACAACATTGCCAAAGTCAAAGAGACATTGAAGAGAAATAGATAGAACTAAACGACCGTGGTGTACGAGGTGGCCGATCCACCATGAGGGGGGGTCTCCCCCCAAGGGGTGGATCGGCCACCGAGGACACCAGGGGAGGTTAGTTCAATATTTATTTTATGTTTTTAGAGTGTTTAATTAACTGAAAATTAGCAAAATCCATTACCGTATTCCCCCGTACGAGCGCCAGTCCGCCATTTTGAATGTTTACATGCACCCAGAACAAGGCTGCAGTGGTGGATCGGCCGCTGTGGTGGATCGGCACATGTTACGCTACTGGGGGTGTGCGGATCGGCCACGCAATGCTACCTCTACGGGAAGAAGTTATTCACATAAAATAATACAAATTACTTTTGGATAGTGCTTCAGTATCTACCGTAATGGCCCATTTAAGCAACGGGGTCTCAATTAAGCATTAGTCTCAAATAAGCCCCAGGGGTAGAGGGGTGTTGAAATTAATTTTAACCACTAAAACCAGTATTCAAATTAGCGCCTGTCTCTACACTTGGGTACAGTGCAATTGATATCAATGAGCGCCCGGGCGCTTATATAGACCACCATAGTAATTGCTGCATAAAAAAGTTCTATCGGTGTCATATCTAGCTATGGGTTCTCCATCACATGTCATATCTAGCTGTGGGGTTCCAATAGCCACTATATAAATGTAGTAATACATCAAGTCGGCATAATTTATAGTTGATAATTGATGAAAGGTTTATTGGCCATAGATGTAGACTGCTGAGTTGTATACCCAAGTAATGGCTGCTGGTGCTAGTGCACATGCTGTATTATATACAATGACTCCACCTGTGTGTGGAGGCCTAGTGGCCGGTTTAGGAACTAGATTAACCCTGTGATAGACTGGGTGTTGACGCAATCTACCCGGTCTACGAACAACAAGCTCGCAACGCGTCTTAGATATCCAGAAGCTTGTGACATTCATAATAATAAAATAAATTCAAAATAACTGTTTTCAAAATTTAAGGTAAGTCTAGTTCTCCGGCATAGGGACAGTATCATTAGGGTTGTTGTTTTTTTTTCAAAATTATACTAGATCTTGAAGGATGTTATCATGGTTTTAACCCCATCACTAGATTTCTATTTTTAGGGCTGTAAGGGGCCCCAGCCGGCAGAGTTCGTAAACCGGGTAGAAACGTAGCAGGTCCGATAGACTAGCACCAAAAAGTGGGTGATAATGGATCATATATATACAATAGTCTACCATATAATGAGTGAGTTAAAGCGGTCAAGTTCTCTACTTATGACATCAGGACCAAACTGCAGTTTCCTATAAATACCACATCCATGCTGGCTTCCACAGCTCCTCTCATGGTACTGCTGGATTTGGGAAGGTACTGTCATGTGACTCTAATGAGAAACTACACTGTTTAAAAATAAATTTAGCATTGAAACTCCGTAAAATTTTATGGTGATTTGCCGTAATTTAAAAGAATGGTGATTTCCCCCTATAAAAACAGTGTTTCACCCTCCTTATAAGGTTCACTGAATTGGGATTCTCTGCAGCTTTCAATGGGAATTCACCATATTTTTACAGTGATTCACTGGCAATGCGGGTGCCAGTGAATCACCGTTTTTTTAGTGAATTTATTTTTAGTGTGTATGCATTGAGAACTCTCATGTCTGCTCACACAGCGCGTCCTCAATATTCACGTTAATAATTTCTTACATTACAGATGACGATGTACACATAGATGATGAAGATAAACAGGAGGAGTATGTCATGAATGAAACAGGCATTATTTACAAAACTGTCAAATGGCAGAGAGGTAAACTTAAAGTACAGAAGAAGGACTGGATTTTCGGCCAGGTAAACGTAACTCAGATCATATACAAATTAATATGTTTACAGTGGTAGACACTTACTTTCTTAGCCCCTGGCCACCAGGGCCACAGTTAAAGCTGTTGGCCCAGGATTTGTAGGTGAAAATCCTGTGTTTAATATGTAAAAAAAAAAGATCAATTTGAAATTGTTCGGAATTTCTAACTCAATCCCAGTTTAATCCCTATATAGGCATCTGTTCTATACTCAGATACATGCATACAATTTTTCATTCTTTCCTACTGACACAAATGATATCAGAAAAGTAATGGTCCCCTGAGACATTTGTGATAGATATCAACTATCACTCTTGATGAATGAACCCTCATAATTATGATGTTTCTTTTTCCTATAAGAAGCAATAGACTTTATTGGGGTGAAAACCCACTGGCCACCCGGGCCAGTAGGAAGGTTGTTTTTGAAAAAAAATCACTGGCCAAAACTCAAAACTATGGTCATTGGTCACCGGGCCAGTGTTAGTGTGTTTATAGTTGCTGTAATGGAGGGCTACATTTTGAAAAAAAAAACTTACTTGAGCTGTTTATCCCCAATATTGGAACATAAAAACTACTGTCAAACCTGAAATTTCAATTTGTAAACAGACAAAGGTCTGCTGTCAACTTGAGTTTTCCTCCCTCAACTGTCAAGTTGACAGCAGATTTCTAACTTGATAGTTGATAAGGGGAATTATCATGTTTAAATGCAATATTCTTTTCAACTTCATCTTGGGGGTTATATGAAAATCAAGCTGATTTTTGAATACTTGTTTTTGATGGTGTGGCCCTTTATGGCTTCCATAGTACATCGTTGTTCACTACCAAGTGTTCCTCTATCAAGTCATCTGCTAACAACTCATTTATTGTAGAGTTATCCAAAATGGAATCATCAAAAATTGGGTCAAGAATCTGTGACCAAGTCATCGTCTGTACAGAGTGACACGCTACAAAATCTATCTGGTCTCACTACGTCCGACACTGAATTTTGCATTTTGATAAACACATTTTATAATTTATAATGTTTTGCAGTTTGAGGAGTCTGTGCTCGAGGCCGCCTTATGGATTCTGGAAAATAGCTATCTGCCGAAGCATCTGCTTGGGAATCCTGTCCATGTTACCAGAGCACTTTCTGCCCAGGTGGGTCCCAATTATGGGATATTTAAATTAATAAGCCACTATATGACCATATCTATTGATAAATTGAATTGCTATTGACAAAATATGAGATCAAATTTGGAATATGTTGCAGCCATCCTGGATTCTAGGGGATTCTAACGGAGTTTTGCGATGTAATTTTATCCATCTGATGAATCTGTATACAAACTGGAAGTGAGAGGTTGAGGTCTTTAGGACATTTAAACTAATCTGAAATGATTACAGAGTCGAACTCCCTTGAATATATTTCCATATTTTTTTCACAGTGGGTGGCCCTACTGTCTATGTTTTTCTCCATACACAGTGGTGCCACCTAGTACTGCAAAGATGATGATGGATATCCACTTTCATCTTTGCAGTACTCGATGGCACCGATGTCCACATTTTCATGCATGGTGAAATGGCCCAGTCCAGACAGTTTTGCATTTACCATTACAACCAACATATTCAATCAGAAGCCTAGTATTCTATTGTATTTCAGCCTGTGCATGCATGTTTTCCTCAGTACTCTCTAAAGATATTTAAAGAGGCTCTTCCTATTTATCTTTTGGCAAGACCCTCCTGTTTAAGTATGTGTGTATGTATGTATGTATGTATGTATGTATGTATGTATATATATATATATATATATATATATATATATATATATATATACTTTTTTATTTATTCGACTCTGTAGGTGAACCATCTCGTGCTACGAGGGAACTGGTCTGGTAATTACACAGGAGGCACTCGTCCTACCGCATGGAACGGAAGTGTCAAGATCCTTCAGGAGTTCCTGAGAACTAAATCGATGGTGAAGTTTGGCCAGTGCTGGGTGTATAGTGGTGTGCTTACCACAGGTATGTCAAGCCAAGCTGGCAATAAAAAGTTTCCTTTTTTTTCAAATATTAACGTCAGAGATATATAGTATATGCCATGTCAACATCTAAAAACATGACATGATTGTCGTATTTGATGTAACCAGCATACTGTGTGCATAAAGATATATATTTTCCTCTAAAACTTCAAACAAAATTTAATTCTAGTATACGCACACCCCTACCCTCATATTTTTTATAGGTGCACCTGCATGAGCCACAAAATATGTCGGTTTGAATACTGAATATTGTACAGCATCCCCCCCACCCACAAGGTGTGAAAACCTGCTGCATTAGTTGATTTTCCTTACCTTGACCTTACAGTCCAAAATATATTGGTAGAGATATACACTAAGTGCCTAAAAAGGGGTGTGCACTTATTAGGGTATGTTTGCTAATTACGTGGAATACGGTAAAGCCAATTTTAGCATGAATGCTCAGGAACCGGCTCTGTTTAGGCATGGGGCTTGTAGTTCTGTCAGCTGATGGGAGCACCTATTGGTCAAAAGGCTTACCATAGCGGGTTGTGGAAATTGGCCATTAGGAGACATTGAGTGATTTTGATAGAAAGACCATAGTCAGAAACTGGAACAAAGAGTCTGGTCGACAACCGTCACCCACAGAATCCATCCTGGTAGTCTGCAAGGGTGAAAGGTGGGGCAACGCGAGGACATAAAATGTACTAAACTTCTCAAGTGATGATGTACATGAGGAAGGTTTGAATCTCAATACTCTGGACAAAACAAACAAACCCAAAATTAAAAACTTTATTTTGATCACTGTTAGATGCTACATATACTGACAGAGGCTGTTCCCCAATAATCACCTGGACGCGCTAGACTGGGAAAGGGAATTCAGAGCAAAGCTCTTGACGGAAAAAAAAATATGAAGGCAAGAAAAAAAGATGAAGAAATTCGGAATCTGCACATCCTGGGAAAACGTGGTACTTGGACTGAACCTAAAAAAACATGACATTTTCTCACTATACTCAATGATGTTTGGTCAAAACATTCTCCATTGTATACTCAACATTTTCTCTAAAGAACACAGTACTTAATTTTTTTAGTGACGAAGGCGGTTGGAATCGCTTGCCGCTCTCTCACCAACAACGCGTCGGCGCATGACGTGAATGCTTCATGTACCATAGACCACTATCTGAATGAGGAAGGAGAGCCAATTGACAGCAAGAACAGGGATTCAGTGTGGTAAGAGGTGTTTGAACAATTCTGGAATATCCACGAATTTTAAGCGCTGGTTCCACAGACCTAAATCGGTCGGATTAGCACTAATCCGACCGATTTTTTTCTATACTTTTGATATATTATAAATCGTCGGATTAGGGCTATTCCGACCGATTGTATGGCTGTGGAACCAACGCTTTAAGGAGACATTTTTAGGATCCCAAAATCTGTATTTCCTAGAAAAGGGGATCATTGATAAGGACTGTTGCATTAATTACTACTACAGTGACCCCCCACCCTGAGCCACATAGATTGTGTTGTGTGTTGATTAAGTACTGTCCCAGTAGCTCAATTAGTAGAGCATCAGCCTTGAGGTCTGAGGGTTCTAGGTTCAAGCCAGAGAGTTTGGACTATTCCATGCAGGCTGCTATGGGGCCTCAGGTTGTGAGTTTTTACTTAGGATCTGTGGTCTGGGACCTAGTAGATACCGGATGAGTGTAGTGACCCCACCATGAGCTGCATTCGTTGGTATGTCATTCATTTGTTGAGCACCGTCCCAGTAACTCAAATGGTAGAGCATCGACCTTGAGGTCTGAGGGTCCTAGGTTCGTGCCCTGGGTGGGATGTGGACCTTTTCGTGCAGATTATGACACTGTTCTATTGCAAATAATGCAGGAAGGCATTTCTCAGGATAGTACGACTGAACACAGCCACTAGGATTTGAAACCCTCCAAATTAGTGATGGTGGTCGTAGGTAATGCACTATGGCGGTTCTATACGATCAGCACTTAATTCAGTACTTACATAGGGTTTGGTAGGGCAGTCGTACCAGTGCAATTATTAGTTACCAGTAGGTGCAGGGCTGTAGAGGCATTTAACTGAGGAATCTCACTACGACTTGAAGGGGGTCTAGTCGTACCATCTTGAGAAATGCCTTCCAGTTGTTTTACTGTTATGGACTTCTGATTTCTACTGATTTACCTTCAGGAACTTCCATGTGTGGAATGAGTGTTGGATCAAGAGACACGATGTACCCTCGCAATACAGCGGATGGCAGGCATTCGACTCAACTCCTCAGGAAGTGAGTGACGGTAAGTGTGAAGTGTCATGATACATCACATATTAGGTACTTCCCCAATAGAAGACACATTTTCAGCTCAAGAACTTCCTATGGACTCATATTTTTCTATATGTTGAAGTTTTTGCAAAGAAGGCACACACCAAAATTTGGCTGCTTTGTATAAGGCAGAGTGAGGGATTATCATTGCATATAAAGAGAGAGATGTCATGAAATCATGAATCTGCTTTGCCCTTCTTCTAAAACATCTGATGTATAGGCAGTTTGGAAATCCAAGTGCATAATTTGCTATAGTTATCATCCAAAATTTCTTTTTATTAATACACATGTGATATAGATATAGGAATATAATCACAAAGATGCCCAAACATTGCAGGATAATCCCAAGCAAATTTGATCTGTTTACTTATCTTTTTACAAAAAGAAACATCTCTATAAAATGCCTTGCAGGTCGTTACAGGTGTGGACCGTGCCCCATTAAGGCCATCTACAGGGGCCAAGTGGACATCCCGTATGATGGTCCGTTCATCTTTTCTGAAGTTAACGCAGATCGGGTCTACTGGAAGGTCAGCTAAAGTTTGTTTGCATAAGATTTTGTGCATGAGATCATCTTGCATGACACGTCTGAACCTGCAGCAGATAAGCAATGTAAAGCCAAATGGTGAGCCTCTACAACTGTAATGCAGTGAAGAAATGTAGTTTCTACAATAAAGGCCTAGGTGGCAGTATAGTAGAGACTATGATGCCTGCATGATGTCTCTGAAATCCTAGTCCCAAAGTTGCCAGGCATTGGTTGTTATTTTTATTGCTGTAAAATTCAGAACTGTATTCAACCCTTCAGATGATAGGTGGTAATGCTACCATCTACAACATAAGAACTGATGCTGTCGGAAAACACATCAGTACAAAACAAGTGGGTAAGGACATGCGGGAAGATGTCACTGATGAATACAAAGCAGAGGAAGGTAAATATCAATCATACTACATTGTCAAAAAAATGTTATTGAAATAACGACGGATTCCTCGTCCCAAAGTTGCCGGAGATCAATCGTTATTTTCAGACAGATGTCATTATATTCACACAGATTCCTTGTATCACCATCCTGTAAAACCTACATTGGCTCCCCGCTTTATAATTATGGTGGTTCACTGTTCAGTTTTACAAGGATTCCTGGTAGATTCAAAAAGTTATTTTTTACAGTGAATGATTTATCAACAATTGATTAATCAGTGTTCATGCAAGTATGGAAAAAGAAACTTATTAGAAGTTTTTTGAGAGAGCTGAATCTAGTCACAGGGGGAAATTACCTAAGTGGCCCTTTTGAAGTTTTAGTAGGAGTACATTCTTTCCAACATGAGAACTATCACACTATTAGAATGCAATATTCATTCACTGAGACATTCCCAGAAGCAATAACAGGAAAGTAAAAGATCACCTTGATGTCGAAGCTAATAGCCAATTTATTCTAAGTATTTAAGTACTTAATTGCTTTTTGTAAAACATTTAAAAACCTACCCTGTATGAGGTTGACCTGAGCCTCCCATATTCTTGGATTGCAGGTACAGGGGAGGAGAGGAGAAATGCAATTAACGCCATTGGGCGTGGTACAATGTGGGACGAAATGGTGGAAGAGTATGAAAAGTACAAAGCACACCATCCAGACATCAGCTATGATATGGAAGTAAGCAGACATTTATCTATACCAAATCGAACATTAGAAAGGCATTTCTAAGCATGGTACAACTGAACACGGCCGCTACAATTTTAAAACCCACAAAGTTAGAGTGGGTAATGGACCTTGACTGCTCTGTATGATCAGCACTTAATGTAGTTCCATTTTATTACATAGGGTAGCGTTATCATACCAGGAGGGTCTTGCCAAAAGTTAACGAGGATGAACCTCTCTAAATATTTTCAGAGATTGCTGAGGAAAACGTGTATGGCCTAACTCGTTTTCATAGCATTGACAAAAGAATTACCTCAGAATCTATGGGAAACTCGTTTCAAGAAGTGAAAAAACATGCACGTTTTCTCTAAACAATTATCCAAACAGTTATTTAGCAAGGCATAAACATGCACATTTTCATTCTCGGTTCATGTCTCTTTTTTGGCAAGACCCTCCTGTGCAATCCTTAGTCACCTTGAGACCGAGGACTCTTAATACAATATGAAGGAGTTTTGAGGAGTCTTGAGAAATGCCTTCCAGACTCCCATTGCTCAACATGTTTAAGGATGAGTTGGTGAGTGTCATTAGTATTATAGAGGGTACAAATTTTGGCCTCATTCCTACCATCTTTTAATCTCTAGTAAAAAAGTAGCCAACATTATACGGTAGAGTTGTATACATTTTCAGAAATAGTGGCATGCTGGATTTGGGTCAACACTTTCAATGCACTTTCGTTTGCAAGCTGTGGTAGCTTTGTCACAGTAGTGATTTTGCTGCTGTGACAATATCTGTCTTTCCCTATGTGTGAGACGATATTTAGCCTTTCACAGATTTGTTAATACCATAACTTAAAGTGACATAGTCTTTTTTATTTCATTTTTCAAATCCTGTTCAAAAGTGCTCCATACACTGTACTAGCACCATAGCTAGGTGTTTGTGAACCATGTACTGTTATCTTAAGCTCATTCAAGCATAGAAAGGGGGTCCCATGGACCTAGCCATATGCATTTTACAGTAATTTCCAATGAATGGACTTTTAGGATGCACTCCAAAAGTAGGAAATTGGGCATAGAACTAAACAATACCTTCACATATGAGGTTAATTAAGGGAAAGGAGAGCAAATTAAATATGTACTATAGGAAGTTTGATCTATGTGAACATCCTGGTTATTTCTTGAGAAGATTGATTTCTTGGCCCCAACCATCGGACTATGCACTTTTAATCATACAGAGCTGCTCTAATATCCCTTCTAAGTGTGATTCTTAATCACTTCATCTGTACACCCAATTAAGGATCACACTTTCGGATCATAAAATGAGAACTCACAGAAATCATTTATACATTATGACATTTCTCTATTTTCTTTTATTTCAGCCCTTCTTAGACTTCCAGGGTAATTGCCATGCCCATGTGCTGATGACCAACAGTTCTGACAAGGAGCGGATCATCACTGGTAAAATTAACATGTTGGCAAGTTACAATGTTGGACCAGCCCGAGAGAGACTACATGCACCCCATCAGGTCAATGTCACATTAGCCGCAGGACAGAGTAAGCCTTTCTACAATCATATTTTTCTTTCATTGGAAGGGTTCTGATGCACAGATGGTTATGAAAAAAAACATATATCTAATCAATACTTAAGTTTTGCACCACACAGGCCATTCACTGCTGCACATTATTTTTTGTTCTGCATACCCGAATTGATTTTTCAGTTTTCTCCCTGTCACCTATGACGTCATTGGTGATGCCATGCTGCCTCAGTGACGTCACCCGCAGTGGCTAGTGATGTTGCCATGATCTATGAGCGCAACTCCTATCCGTGGTCCTTGCCACATTTTTCTTGTTTGCTGTACTGCTTTCTGGATCTTCATTCTATAAATTGCTTCACAATGACTCACAGTGCAATTTATAGCAATTCCTGCTAAATTCAACAGTCATTTTCTTAGAGTGTGAGTTTATCACATGGATGTACCTTCCTGTGTTTCAAGGTGAAACAGTGAAGTGGGATGTTCCGGCACAAGACTACTTCTCAAAGCTGGACGATGACGCGATGGTTCAAATTGTCGCAGCGTTCTCTGTACTAGGAACTGACGAAACCTGGAGCTGTATAGAAAACATCCCGGTCGACAAACCAGACCTGGAAGTCACTGTGAGTGTAACAACACCCTTAGAAATCTGAAATTTGTTGGTCCCCCCTCTTAGTCTATGGGCTCAGACACTTATCCGTACCCATGCTAGATAGTAATCCTGTCAATGCTCTCAGGGTTTTTTAGGACTTCCAAGAACCCCAAATCATGTTCCTAGACATTTATGCTCCCCAGCTCAGATGCATATCAACATTGACTAGCTATGGACAATACTAACAATATCCAACACCAGGTGGCAGCATCATACAGACCGGCCACCAGGTCATTTTCAACCTGTGCCAATGACATTGGTCCATTATATGTCCTTCTAGTTATGATGCTAAGCTGGGCACCCCAGATGGTTACTGATTTGTACCAATCATAAAAGCATCGTCTGGTTCAGTATCCAAGATTGGTAGCAGTCTTGCCAGCACGTCATTGGAGCATCATGCAGACCCTCAGGGAGTTTGATGCTCTGCATGGTGCTCTAATGAAGTGCTGACTCACCAGCACTTCATGGCGGCCATTGGGCATGATGCACTCCTGCATCAGCCCCCTTTAAACTGTTAAAGGAAAAGACAACCCTATTTTCTCAATGCCCTCTCATTGAATCAAAATATTCAGGTATAATTTTTAACATATATCTACCATTTTGAGGACAGGGAGGAGATGCTACAAAATATCTTTTAATGGTGGACATAAAGTGTACGACAACCTCATATCATGTAGGGTAACTCTATGGGACATTCTAGTGCTAGTAATGAAAGGAAATATGGGTGCAGGGTCAAAGGACACTTGTAAGCACAACTTGCTTAACGGGCTGCATCTAGTCTCCTGTGACGTCATACTCTGCATCAGTGAGGTCTGCTCCCTGCCCTTACAATAGCAGATGCATTACAAAGTATGCCTGAATCTTTTTAGTTAATGTGAGTACTACTAAAATAAGCCAACAAGAAAATAGTTTTGTCTTTTCTTTTAATTGTACATTGTGTGCCTTTACAGGTGGATAAGACTGAGGTGGAGATGGGTGAGGAGTTTAGGGTCACGGTTTCCTTCACCAACCCACTCGCCGTCCCGATACATAACGTGGACATGGATCTGGAAGGACCCGGTATCGACAAGGAAAAGGATCTCAAAGTCAAGTAAGGCTTCATTTTCCATGTCAATCTTTGATATCAATTTTGATTTATGACAATTATTATTATATACGAGGGAACTGAGGAGATAATAAGGGGGGGGGGTGTTTCACCACCAGATGGAGACACTACCACCTTTGTACAGCTATTTCCCCAACACCAGGTGGCACTCACCAATAGGACAAAAGACCAGAATCTTGGACACTTGGACATTTTGATGAAAAATTTTGATGAAAATTTATTTCAATATAACTGCTGCTAATTTGGCTCTGTTAGTGTACAGGCAAGCTGTCATCATCATAGTTATAGGATTTGGTACTTATAAGTGGGTTTATTGATTATATACCCTCTGAAGTGTACACTGCCTTTCTGATTGATCAATGGATAACTCAATAAACGGTTACGACAGACCCAAATTCACATTTTCCTGAAAGCGTAGAATGTTTTCTATGGGATCACACCATGGAGGAAAAGAATGGATAAGTATTTTTGTTTCTATTGTCTGCAAAAATGTTAAAATCCATGGTTTTCCCAGTTTTTTATATTTTCTCTGTTACTGACCCTGATGCAATTTTCACAATTTTTTAGGAGTACTCTTCAACCAGATGAAAAACTAACTGTGAGTGTAAAATTGAGAGCCAGACGGCCTGGCCAGAAAGCCGTCATCGCCAAGTTTGATGGAAATGAATTAAAGGACATCACTGGTGTAGCTTATATCAAAGTCAATGGTACAGAGGTCATGGATGATTAATGTCAAGGTCACACAGGACAAAGGCCACTTCCATACTCATCTGTTCGTCCACATGTTACATTAATACACTATAAAAAAAACCCACTTTGAATCGACCAGTGATGAAACTGAATGGTGAACTACCGTATATTTTAGTAGCATTACAGTGAACCACTGTCATTTTTACTTGAAGCCCCAGGTGGTAGTATGCAGTATATGGTGGCACTAGGGATCTCTGTGTAAAAACAAACAATGGATCTCAAGAAACTTTGGGATAATGATTCTGGCATTATTTTTACAACTTTTACAACCTGTTATATTGAATTAATGACACGGCAATATAGGTTTAAATTAACCTGAAGTTACAAACTTCCATACATAATGCTCTTGCCCCATTTAAGATTCAGGAGAGGTCATGTGGAATGTGTGGCAATAAAGAATACACAAATACCAGTTTGCTGTGACATTATGTATAGCTAATGTGTGAGGCAATAATCATATATATGTTGCACCTAAGACACATCGTATATGGTACTGATAATTATTTTGAACGGACACTGAAAACCGATGGATCATCGCTGACCAATTTCTTATCAGTGTTGATTTTTGAACAATACTGAAATGGTTTTATACTCCCACGAGGGTAAAATTCAAAAGGGATAAATTCATTTGTTATCTGAATGCAAACTTTTTCGTCCAATCTTCTGTGAATTATGTATAGATTTGCACACCTCCATATCATATTATATCTTAAGTGTGTATATCTTTTTTTTCTAAATTGTGTTACACGTATATTCACAATGTCGAAAGTTTCTATTCCCTCTCAAATCAAGTGTATGATTGGGTGAACCGATTATGAAAATAAAAGTGTTTTTAATCATAAGTCATTTTTGTGTTTCCTTGAATAATTTATAATAAGAATCATAAAAAAAAAACATACAAAACCAATATAGATCAAAACAAAAAGAAAGGGTGACCTTCCCAAAAAGAGAATGGAAAGCAAATAGCCATTGCTAAGCCTACCATGTAGTAAACTTTTATAGTCTTATGAATCTTTGTATGTGTGGACATTGCAGCCAAATCAAGTTATGGGCAACCCAGTAGAATTGACATATATATCTTTCCATCTCAGAGATAGGGCAAACTTTAGAATACTAACTTGATTTATAGTTTTACATTATGAACAATATTGTCATGAACAGCCACCCTGGCAAAGGCAATGCCGCAAGTCAGGTGCATATCAAAATCTGACATTTAGAATGAGCAGGTTTTGGAAGAAGATAAATCATTAGTAAAAAGGAGCCCTGACAGCTGTGAACCTGTTGCTGCAATGAAAAAAAAAACAATCAAGAGAGAACCTGAGACCAAAGTGTTCACTTTGTTATACTATAACTGTATTTGCTGCACACAAACCCAGTCAATATAAAACTCTTGGGACCAGTATTTTGCAGGAAAAATCGCTGCCAGGCCTGGGAACATTGCCAGACTGAGGGACCAAATGAGCCCTGTAATCTTGGGACATTGGGGTACACCTTGTATTCAAGACTTGCAAATCGATTTACACAGCCAAAAATAAAATTCATTACTGTTTGTTAATATCAAGAGTTGACTATTGAAATATAGAGTTTTCCCGTCTGACAATAATAATCTTGATGTATTCTATCCTGCCATGATCAATTCAGGCAGAATAATAATCTCTTCGGGACTAAATGGCCTGCGAGGGGAAAAAGTTTTTGTATAGACTGCAAAGCTATGCAACAAAAGAGAAATATCACATTAAGTATTTTGACTTAAATATAACCGGTAGCTCTATATCTCCTCCTTCAGCACACTCCCCACCTCCTCTACTCTCCCTACCTCCCTCTCTCCCTCTATGTTTTTTTTTTTCGATTCACTCCCTCTCTCTTCCTTTCCCTCCCCTCCCCCTCCCTATGTGTCAGCTTTATGGGTAGACCTTTGTGAAACCACCGGGTCTTATGCCTCCAATTCTGCGAATGCTGCTCCTATCTTTATTCCTACATCATTGTCGTGTTTTTCCCCATTTGATAATGTATATGGAGGTAAATATGGACCTCCATATTCGGGTTTATATTTGAAACATGGGCCGCATTGGGTTCCATATTTGAAATATGGGCCGCATTGGGGTCCATATTTGAAAAATGGGCCGCATTGGGGTCCATATTTGAAATATGGGCCGCATTGGGGTCCATATTTGAATATGGAGGGGGTCTAAACCGCTCCATATTCAAATATGGTCCATATTTGAAATATGGACCACCATATGGAGGTCCATATTTCCCTCCACATTATTACTGAATGGGGAAAACACGACCCTGGAAGTTGTAGACAGCTTGTAGATCACTGGTTCATCGTTTTCGAATTACAGCAAATGTGACATGTACTGGGAAAGGGGGTCTTATTGCCCCCTGCACTAAGACCCCTTTTCGCAGATCATGTCACAAATATTGGTCTCATAAACCACCGTTCTTGAAAAGAAAGGCTATGTTGTGAAATGTCTTTTTAGGTTTCAGAGGTCCATGACCAATTCTCACGCTGTCAAAAGAAAGTTGACCTATCGCCATTTTTCGGAGAGTCACTCCCGCTTAACGTGTCTCTGTCAGAGGATAAGGGGTTGCTTCCACTTTCACTAATTCATTTAAAGAAATATAACTTTGGTAATTAAGAATATCAAAGGTACCACGATTTTTATATTAAGAGTGAAAATAGTCTTTAGGCCCAAATAAGCTTCTGTTGTGTCTGAGAACCATTCTTGGATAGTAAACCAAACATTGTTCTTTTTTAGATTAGTACCTGTCCAGGGAACCCAAATAACCTTGCTAGACACTAAGGTTTCCAAGCTTAGCATAACTACGAGAGCATAATTATAATAGGCTAGTGTTGAAAGAATAGCAATTGTTGAACATGACATGGTTGCCTGGGTTACGTCTTTTGGGGAGAAGCGCTAACGTGGCGCCATTTTCGCTTGTAAAATATGAGCAGTAGACTTTCGCATTCCCACCGAAACCACTGACACACTTCCGATTATACCGTTTCTCCCCGAAAGGGTTCACGGGTTGCCTGTCTGTATGATGCTGCCACCTAGTGTTGGATATTGAAAATGTTGTCAATAGCGAGCCAGTACGTGTACTGTAAATAATGTGTGTTGCTGGAACACACAAGATTGTAACTTACAGGGATATTGAACCCACTTTGAGCAGTTTACTCACTTTGAGGGCATCAACACACTTTTTCTAACAAACTTACATACTTTTTTGTCAAAAGTGTTTAGGTACTGAAAAGTGTGGTAAATCAACACACATTTTATTAATCCTTCAGTCTTATCAGTGGTATTATGTAACCCATTAATTGCCCCTCACCTGACCAAAGGTGAGTTATAACAGTTGCACACAGTCAGTTTGAATCTGCACCTACTGGAGAGAGGAGTATCTTCACTTCTCTGCTTATTTCTGGTAAGTAATCTTATATATCATCCTCAGCACTAGTGCTATACAAGCTGTAAAAGAGTGTAGTAAGTTGGTTTATCATAGATTTACACTCACATAAAGAAAATCTCTAAAAGCTGTATCAATATGCTGTCTAACATACTATCTAGTGTAGCATAGAGTGTTCATTCACCAATTCTTCTGTTGCAGAAAACTACAATCTGCTTGCTCCAGTCACTGACAAGTTCTCATGCTGATTTGTGATTTACAAAATACCAGGAATAGGTAAGTGGGACTATTCTGCATTTTGAATATAATTCTTTATCATTACAATGTACCTACATAACTATTTTACATATGGGAGCCTAGACTCAGTCACCATTCTAAATTCTAGACAGATAAATCAGAAGATATGTTATTGATGTATTAGCATATTTTAATGTAGAAGTTTAAGTAATATTAGAACAATTTATGCACTGAATCAACATCATAATTATGGTCTTACAACAATATATTGTTATTCCTTTCCAGATTAAGTATGTGTGCCTTATGGTTACCTTCCTCACATCATCTCAGGATGATAACAAGTACACCAAAATGAAAATATGAAGAAATAAAGGCTAAATGTCCCCCACCCACCCCCTTCATAGTAGAAATATTAACTCACTTTCATATCTAAACACTTTATGAACCAACACACTTTCTATGAACACACTATATGCATGCACACACTTTTTGCAACACACTTTTGTTGTAACACCCTTTTGACATGAACACACTTCTTAACACACTTTTGGCAAAAGTGTGTTGTGTGTTAAAAAATAAGTGAGTAAAAATATGCTGCAAAGAAGTGTGTTACAAAACATGTAAATGCAACACACATATCTTACAGTGTACAGCTTTGCATCCTGCAGGATTCTGAGGCTGAGCTGGACAGTCCAAATGTCTCGGAAAATCAATTGGAGTCCTTGGGGGCTTTGGACATGTGTCCGTCCCTAAGGCATTGTCAGCTTTACTATACAACATGGGAGCTGAAAGGTGTCTGGCATCTGGTCGCCTTCTCAAATTTTTGACCTGGCCGGAAGTGGACTGACGTCATACCACCCCATAAACATTTCATTCCTTGAGAGACCCATCCGGCCACATCCCCCGGATAACCCCACCCTTTCAGATGAGATCTCATCTGAAAAATAATCTTCCATGTAAGTTTCCATAAGTTTCAGATGATCTCATCTGAATGTAATTCAAATTCAGATGAGATCTAGCATATATCCTTGATCGGGGGCAGAGCCCCCGAACCCCCGTTTGGCCAGAAAGAAACAGAGAGGTGAACCATAATTATTTGATGAGACACAGAAGGGGTGGAAAGAGCCACCTGGCCCACCTGGAGGATGAAGAAGGAACTAAAGGTGACATCTAGAGGAAGGAATGGGAAACAGAGGGCCAGGTCAAATCTGCAAGAAGTGACCCTTTTGCGTCTAGGCCCATGCCAATGATTATTATGTGACTACCTGATCTAAGAAAAAAACACAATCTGTAATAGGATGAATTGAATGGGAGATCTTTGGATTTGTCCAGGAGAAAAATTGATATGCCCTAAAGCTCTAGATGTCCATACTTTGATCATCTAGAAAGTGTTTTGAACACACAAACTAGTTGATTTACAGAATTCAATGTTTCCTTATTTAGAAAGAAGTGATAGAAAAAAAAGAACATTGTTTAGATTGATCATTTTTGGTGAAATCACCTTAATATTTTATTTTGGTGTTAAGGTTGGTGTGCTAAGATTGGGACAATCAAACTTGGCTTCCCGCTGACCCATAAATGGGAGGAGAACATTCGCTATAACAGAGGGATGTGGTTCAAGGACCCCGAGCCACTAAACGAGACTCGTCTGACTGAAGTACGGGAAATGGTGCATGTGGATAAAACTGTTTATGTTAGATATAACACCCGAAGAATAATTCAGCCCCAGTTCAAGCGGTTCCCGATTTATGCATCACTCATAAGTAACAGCCAATCAAAGACTAATCCTGAAATCACTGCAGTGAAAACCCTGCAGATCTTTAAACTCGTCAGTTTGAGGACCTATAGTCATCAGAAGAGGTACAGACAGGGGGCAGCACCTTACAGGGAATGAAATACCTCAGTCTACCTCTCCCCAGTATGAGTCTATGGCATTCTTTTGACAATATGTAACAAACTCACAAGGTGTCAGGTATGTGCCACTCATGTTTGATGATCAGGCCTTCAGTTTTCAACTGAAGGTCTTCACCGCTGAGGACTTTAGGTGCTCAAGTTGACGATACCCAAATCTACAGCTTTGGGTAGTCAGATTGAGGACTCAGCACCAGAGGTAGTCAGCACCAAGGTTGTCACTCTAACAACATTATGTAATCAGTTTGACTACTTTGGGTGAGTGTGTTGACCTAAACCCATTAGGCTGACTACCCTGGGTACTCAATCTGATGACCTAAGGTTGTAGATTTGGGTATCGTCAGTCTGACGACCTTGGGGCTTTCAGTGTGGCTATGGTGCTGTGGTGTATCGTAACTCTCTATACTACCCAACAAGATTTGGCCAGCAAAGCCAAAGAGTCTGTTGCCTTTAAATCCCAAATGTCGGCTACAAGCATCCAGGCACGAGCACTAAGGTTGATCTGAAGGTCGATGAGACAGGAATATGGGTAATATATATGCCATATCATCAGATAACAAGATGGCGATTAATAAACTCGACCCAGAGACATTGGTGATCCAGAAGACGTGGATAACGGATATTCTGAAGACGGATATCTGTCCCTCATTTGTGATCTGCGGTAGGCTGTTCACAGTTCATTCTTGCACCAAGGCTCTCCCAACCACCCCTAACTATGTGTACGACACCCATACATCGACCTGGTCGTACAATGCATATCATGTAGAGAGCACATGTACGGGTACCTCACCCAGCTGACCTATAATCCACGTGAGCGCCTCCTGTTTGGGTGGGACAAGGCCCACATGGTCACCTTCTCTGTGGAGTGGACGGAGAACGAGCAGTGAGGCCTAGCGATAAATGACCCTGAGGTGAAACTGAACCAAAAATGGAACTATAAATGCCTGCCTTCTACTTGATTGATTTTAAAAGTGTATTTTTTTTCTTCATTTTCATTTCTTGTTTTTCCCCTGGATATTAATAAAAACATCCTTCAAATGAGGCTTGCATAAACTACTCTTTATCATATACTCTGTAGAGATTTTTAAAGACGAAAATGTAATTCTCTTCTTGAGGAGACTTTTTCACAGTTATTACGAAAGAGGGCGCCAATGTTAACTGAATGCCTTCCTACATACATTGTTTGTCGCATCGTCCGGATGGCTTCTTTAACCCACTTAAAAGGCTCTAAATTCCTCTTTCCTATCCCATTCATGTGTCTTGTGTATATGATTAGATGCAGACACCATTGGGTTCCTCAATATGTTCCATACACAAACAGTGACAAAAGGGTGGGTGGGTCCTGAAAAATGCCTTAATACCGGTGACATAATTGTTGAACGTTCCTTATGCCATACGACTGCTCTGTACGATCAGCATTTAGTGTAGAAATTACATAGGGTATGGTATGGCAGTCATACCTGGGTAACCATTAGTGACCACTAGATGCAGAACTGAAATAACTTTAGAGTAAGAGACCCCACTACGATCTGAAGGGGGTCCAGTCGTACCATCTTGAGAAATGCCTTCCAGACTACCTTTCACTGTCTATGCATATTAAAAATCGTTAAGTCATTGATTTACTGTTGTTTTTTTTATTATTCATATTTATTTCACATCACATTTATAATACACATAAGTACACATTGTTACATATCTCCATACACTAAAACTACTTTGCATAAAACGGCTCGGCGGGGAACAGTGAATAAGCCGAAAGCACCTCGTGCTGGAACATCAGGCCTCATATTGCAGGGATGGTTTCACACCATCACAACCTGATTCCTTGTTTGTTACCCTGCAGTCATAGCTGAAGTAGAAAGAAGCGTTCATCTTAGTACCATTGACTTTTTACATCCAAAAACAATTTCCTCATAATCTTATCTATAGAACAAAACAACTAGTTTTAAGGTTACAATTTGTGAAGATTTGTCTGTTTTTTATGTCACAGAATATTTGTCATATTTTCTGAAAAAAAAGTTTTTCACTGTGTTGCCCCGATGTTGTATTAGGTGGGTATTTGGTTTCATGCGGTACGGCCAACCGAGTCGTAGGATCAGTGTCAGTCTGCCCGAGTTTAGGACAGTGGTTTACTGACTTTAAGTGAACAACTTCACAGAGACATACATATGTAGCAGCTCTGCCATAACTTGTGTGCTGGCAAATTTAAAAAAAAAAGGAATACTGTGAAAAGGCGCAGTGAATCGCACGATTTTGAACTCGGAATTTTTGATCATTTTAAAGCACAATTGTTGCATTTTAATGATGAACAAATAGGGACAATATCATTATAGTGTTGTTTTATTTCTATTAGAAGAGAAGGATAATGGTAGAGGTTCACGAGAAATGGTGAGAGTGAGGGTGATCTCACGAGAAATGGTGAGAGTGAGGGTTATCTCACGAGAAATGGTGAGAGTGAGGGTTATCTCACGAGAAATGGTGGGAGTGAGGGTTATCTCACTATAATATTGCAATTTTCGTTTATTTGGCACAAATTAATCATTTGATCATAGTTATCTTAGCATTTAGGATTATGGAACTGGCCGTGATATACGGGGTAGGGTTATTTCAATGTTGATGTACAACACAGTGGGGACTGTGGCAAAGTACCCCCTCACCTCTGTAATCAAGGTCTGTACATAGCAAATAGAGCTGGCAGAGGGCAGCACCGTTCCCTTTACTTTCTCACCCTTACTATAGCATATGGATAACACCTACACAGCCTGGTAACCAGTCCACGCCCATGGTTAAACCTATGGAGCCTCAGAATTTAATTTGAGATAAAGTATCCTGCTTCCAAGCCAACCGAGGTTTCCCTGTGTCTGGGGTGTCCAGTATTCACTGATTACACCTACCTTGAAGTCATCCCCATGAAGGCCATCCATCCGCTGTTCTGGTACATTGTGGAACCGCCGCTCGACACTCCTACCGAACCTGGAGAAGACATGTACATCATTCCATTTTAGATAAGAATGTTGGTTATTTCTGATTATACAACAGTTATCTAATCTTAAACTGTTGTCACAATTGTGCTTCCCAACAGTGGGGGACATGTCTCCTCTCAGAGTGGTTTGGTGAAAATACTTCTAACAGTCGTTTATTTCAGGAGGGTGTGGCAAATAGGGGAAAAGGTAGTTTTGCCTCTGAAGTGTCTCATCTGCAGCAGTCACCTTCTTTTCAGTCCTGACTTGTTTTTTGTGTTGCACAGAAGCGCTCATATCAGTCAGGTACAAGTACCTTTTAATGAATATGATAGCTACCATTAGCAAGAGCACTGAAATTAGTTACACAGTAATCCGCTTGTGCAATATACACTTTTTTTAAACAAGGTCTAACATGGTGAGTACAGGTTGAATGGTGAAGCAGAGAGTGACTTTTTAACATACAAGGGTACCTACTTAGTGCTCTCTTTAGTTTATGTGCAACAGCCTGCTGTAGACATAATATATACTTACCTGGGCCTGCTAATAACAGAGTAGTAATCCCTTAGTGCTGCCAGGTATTGCTGTGCCTCCTGGATATTCTTGAAGGCCCTGGGTCTGACCAGAGGCCCCGCGTCCTGACGGAAGATGTCCCCCAGGTTCTGTCCGCTACACGCGGTACTCTGGCACAGCAGTACCAGTAATACCGAGAACAGAGCCAACTTGACTAGTGATGTGATACTGGGTAGGGACTGCATGTTGACCTGAAAGTATATTGAAAAAAAAATACACTATAGAAAAGAGATGTTGTCAAAATAAATAGTCAGATCTATCAAACAATTTAATGGCAAAAAAGAAAAAGTCATGACCAGAGAGTCCCTGAACCTGAACTATAAGGATATGTTTCAGACTACAAAGAAATATAACATATATGCTTGAAGAGTGAGCCATACTTCCTGTTCTATCCCTGTGGGTTGAAGAGCAGTCAATATGAAAACTCCGTGGACATCGGTTTTTACCAGCAAAATTGCTGCCATGACAGCGGGAATTATCATACTACCAGATGGAATATCTGGCTGTAATTTTGGGACCTAGGACTGCAATTTGGTTTTTACGGTTTACAAATCGGACTGTTATCAAGGTTTTTACAGCCTACAACAAAAGCTATTATTGTTTGGTAAGGTTTAAATAGTTGAATGATTAAAAATACCAAGTAAATGCTTGATTTTAATTGATTCTTTCCTGAAAATAATATTGATTTTGGTATCCGGTCCTGCCAAAATGAATCAAGTCCTGCAGAATAATAAAATCTGCCGAATGGCCTGCGGGGGACTGAACCTTTTTGCATGGACTGGAACAGACTAAGACACACATAGACTAAGACAAAGTGCTTTGCTTCTTCCTGTATTTGCAATAGTAAATGATGCATCAGAGCCACTATAAAAGGTTGTTTTCACCACCATATGGCATTGATCAGAAGGCAAAAGGGGAAAGGAATGGCTAGGAGTGTCCTAACATTTAGTCATCAATAGTGGTATGGACAAGACCAATTATTAAAACCTTATCTTGTATTGACATAATGTAAAAATCCTTACACTAGACTAAGGAGGTTAGTCCCCTAACAAGCAGCCTGCCCATCGACCTGACTGCAAACACCGATCCAGCTAGGTCCCAAGGACATGGACATGTCACTAAAACTAATAAGAATATGGCCTGGAAATGTGCTGAGATGTCATACCCCTGGATTGATGTACAGGGGTAGACGTGATCTCCTTATGTTTGGAGGGTGAGTTAATTGCTGACTTACAAATACACTTTATGCTGATCTTTAGCTGAAGTAGGGACCTTTCTGGACAAATTGATGACTGAGACTTTGAGAGCTTTTAGTGCACGTTGGTTTCAATGATGCATGATATTGAGTCCATTTCTCAACATGGTACAACTGGAGGGTGTTGCTTCTATGGTAAATAGAGATGTCAGTGTGTGCCGTCATGCTCTGCTTCACCATTCAACTTGCACTCACCACATTGGTCTGAAAAGTCACCGGGAGGGTGTTGCTCCTATAGTAAAAATGCCCTTGTTTCCAGTCCTTTCTTTTCATGTGGCTATAATTTGTTCCTTTTGTTGCTCACAAGTGGTCATTCAAGTATGGTGCTAAAAAAGGGGGATTTCAGTAGGTACCTAGTTGGGAGAAGTCAGTCAGTATAATAAACTATAGAGTGTGTGACATGAGTAAGTACCTGGTAGTGCAGCTCTCTCTATTTTAAACAAGGCAGGTGACTTTTCAGACTAATGTGGTGAGTGCAAGTACTTAGGTGAAGCAGTGCACAACTTGTTTAGAAAAGAGGGCACATACTCACAGCTCTTTTTACAATAGGAGCAACACCCTCCTGCCTTGTTTAAAATAGAGAGAGCTGAACTATCAGGTACCTACTCATGTCAAAATATCTATACTATACCATACTGACTGACTTCTCCCTACTAGGTACCTACTCAAATCCCCCTTTTCTGGCACTGTACTAGCTTTACCGTGCACTTGTCAGCAACACAAGTGAAAAATTATCACCACATGGAAAGCGAGTTCTGCAGAAGAGCCACTTCTTAGCCAGTACTATATTTTCCCATAGGAGCGACACTCTCCTGAACACAAGTACTATGTTTTGCAACCCTCAAAATTAGAGCGGGTGAGCATAGGTAATGTTCTAAGGAGGGTGTTCCATGGGGCCACCAAATTGCATGGTCCACTGACTATTGTATGGAGCGCTGACTATTGTATGTATAGGTGTATAGGTTATATATATATATATATATATATATATATATATATATATATATATATATGTATATATATATATATATATATATATATATATATATATATATAGACCAGCCAAGACAAAAATATATGGACTTTTTCAACTTTCAACACCTCTACAAATCTAATGTTGTCGGCATTAAATGTGTAGAAGTGCTTTCCATGGTATCCACTATTTAGATATTGCCCATAACAATAATTCAATTTTCGATGTAACACCTTATTCTAAGACTGCTCCTTCTGTACTGAATTTAGGTGTTCTTGATCAGTCTGTTGATGTTATATAGAATTTGATAGAGCAGTCGTATGAGTTCAATGATTAACGATCCCTAGATGCTGTATTGACATTATAGAGTGAGAGATCTGGAGGGTCTTGCCAAAAACGAGCCGTGAACCGTGAATGAAAACGTGCATGTTTTTGCCTTGCCTTGTTTGGATAATTGTTTAGAGAAAATGTGCACGTTTTTTCACTTCTCAAAACGAGTTTCCCATAGATTCTGAGGTAATTCTTTTGTCAATACTATGAAAACGAGTTAGGCCATACACATTTTCCTCAGCACTCTCTGAAAATATTTAGAAAGGTTCATCCTCGTTATCTTTTGGCAAGACCCTCCTGGCTACGATTTGACAGGGTCTATTACCATCTTCAGAAATACCCTCTGGATGGGTCTTCTCCCTGGGGGGACACTCAGCTTTCTTTGGATACAGGTGTGCGGCTGGACCTTTTACGACCTCTACCCTTCCTAGGGGGACTTTCACACCAAAAACTGTACACTTCTTAGGGCAATTTTGGCCGAAAATCCAATGTTTTTAAAGAGAACTATGAATTGGCCATGAACATAACTTTAGCTTTGAGAAATTTCCTGAAGACTTGGGGAAAAGTGGCCTAAATATGGGCATTAATATGAGAGCTCTGGTAATTTAGTTAAAAAGGATGGCATTTCTATAATATGCTATGGCTGATTCTAAGATATTGGGGGTTGGGAGTCTCTGGGTGGGATTTCTCAAGATGGTACGACTAGGCTTCACGACTAGACCTCTCCAAAGAGTACTGGGAAACCTCACTCTGATTTAATTACATCTAGTTAGGGGATATATATATATATATATATATATATATATATATATCCCCTAACTAGACTTGTGTATCCATAAACATCATATATATATATATATATATATATATATATATATATATATATATATATAATTATGATGTTTATGGATACACAAGTCGATTTTAGGGCCAGATAAAGGCATTAGGCTAAGCAGGAGTATGTTTCAGAACGATTATCAATCAGTAAATAGCCATACAATTGTTTTTTTTTTCAGATTCTTGTAGAAATTAGGGCATCTAGACGATAGCCAAGTGATTTGTTCAGACTGAAAAGTACAAGGTGACCATCTGAAAATATAATGAATTTAAATAAAAGAACTGATTTTAATGACTTACTATTGTGAATCTAAAATATAGGATGATTGTTAGGATGACAAACCCCAGTGGGGTATGTTTCATAACAACCTACGATCACTAAATAACTCTACAATCACCAAATTACCACTAAGATCACAGAATCTGAATATATAATAGGATTTATCTCCTGATGTACACAGCATAACACAAGGTCTGAGTACAATTGTATACAGTTGTTATATTTCTACTATAGGTTTGAACAGCTCAAGACTATTTACCATGTATTTTAACAATCAAATATCGTGCAATTATTAGCACAATGCTCAGAGGCAAATCGTACAATATTTAGATTGTCGTTTCAGACAGAAAATGCGAGGCAAAAGCGTAGCACAGGTGCATGGTCTAATTCCAGTACCAATTCTCCAAACAACAGTGAATTCATCGTGACAATCATAAATTCGACGGATAGTGGAGTTGTTGATGATTGTATTGTTTATAAAGACAATAGAAAACTTATTCGTCACGTGTTGATTGTCATGTGTAATCTCTACATGAAGAATCTTGCTGTCAGGAGGGTCTTGCCAAAATTTAAACGAGAATCATGAAGGAAAACGTGCAGGTTTTTGTCTTGATGAATAATTGTTTGGATAGAGAAATCATGCACGTTTTTCTACATCTCAAAAAGAGTTTTCCATACATTCTGCTGTGATTTCTTTTGTCATTACTATGAAAACGAGTTATGCCAGGGCTCCACTAGGCGTCACGGGGAGGCAGCGTCACGGGTGGTACAGGTTTTTCTTGCATTGGAGTATCCATTCTGCTGGCCAATACAGGAACGCAGCGTTTTGCATGAATGTTGCGGCAAATCCGCAGCGAAATGGCCGTGACATTCACACGAAACGCTGTGTTCCTTCAATGGCAGGCAGAAAGGGTACCCCAATACAAGAAAAACCTGTGCCGCCCGTGACACTGCCGCCCGTGCCGCCTAGTGGAGCTTGGGCTTATGGCCATACACGTTTCCCTCAACACTCTCTGAAAATCTTTACAGAGGTTCATCTTTATTTTCTTTTGGCAAGACCCTCCTGTTCTTTAGATAACACCGATTCCTTTTTACACCACAGCATATATGCTAAGGTTTAATCATTTAGGCCAGTGAACTGTTGTGTAGCCAAATCCTATGATTATATAAGAAATCTGTCTGTATCTCAACGTAATCGAACAATGTGTTGTTTTTTTGTTTTTCATTAATTAGTGAAATATGGTGTAATGTTCAACGCCAACACACATGAAAAGTGAATTTTCCACCTTGATTATGTGCGTTGTAGATTAAAATGATAAAAATTACTCTTATTCTGAAATGCTGTCCTGACATTAGTTTTTAACTGCATTCATCTAGAAGGTTGAAGTTATTAGTACTGGAACTACTTTTACCTTAATTACACTGTAAAAAAAAATGTTGTTGAAATAACAAAGGACTCCTCTTCCCAAAGTTGCCAGAGATAAATTACTATTTTCACAGAAATTTCTTGTACCACCGCACTGCCACCTGGAGCTTCTTGTAAAGACTACAATGGATCCCTGTACTATAATTATGGAGGTTCACTTTTCAGTTTAACTAGGATCCCTGGTAGATTCAACAGTTAATTTCAGTTAACAGTGATAGCTCACATGGATAAAGTTGTAACCCCAGTACTGACCTTAGGCTTTAGTAGGAATCCCCTGATGTTAAGTGTGAGCACCTTGTGTAGCAGGTATCAGTGACCACCTGGAGGATAGGATGTACTGGAGGTAAGATATACAGAGTCTGCAGGCAGGTACTGGTAGTACTTAATGTATGTAGTCTGTAGGTACCAATGTTAAAGTATGGAGTTCTCCTCCTCCTGGTGATGTCCTTATGTAGCATGCAGCCTCCCCCTCCTCCACGTGCTGGCCTTATAGCCACGCCCCCCTCCCACATGGCCTGTCCTCCCCCTGGGTGTGTTGTAACCCTTCAAGGGCCGCTGATGCATTAATGCATCACGCCCATTGGTCGTCATGATGCACCAATGAAATATTGGCGAGACTGCTCACCAGCACTTCATTGGAGCATCATGCAGACCCTACTGAGTTTATACATATACTCCCGAAGGGTCGGCATGATGCTCAAATAAAGTGCTGGCGAGCAGTCTCACCAGCACTTCATTAGTGCATCATGATGATCAATGAGCATGATGCATTGATGCATCAGCGGCCCTTAAAGGGTTAACTCATTAAATCCCTATGCTGCATATGCTGTAGTATATTGTCATACTAGTAATTGTGCATGATCAAGTTGTCATATGAGAAATATCATATGACTACAGGTATATAGAGCATAAGAATATCAAGCTCTTATTAGTGTTATTCCAGTTCTCACTGGTTTATTCAGCTTAGGCAGAACATGTTATGTATCAGTAATACAAATGTTAATATACAGGTAATTTCCACACACAGTAATTATACAGTTGATTATAAAGTATAATGTTCAACTCCATAGCCATAGCATATTATTACAAGTTTTCAGTAAAATAATTGTAAATGATATTAGGCTGCATTGATTTCTATCATTATTGATAGTTAAATAATGAGACTAGGGCAGCAGTGAACAGATTTAACTCTGCCGGGCAGAAACCTTCAATTCTTGGATAGATAATAGCCAATTGCAGCCACATATAGGATATTTGAGACTAATTCTACTTGAAACGTGTGCAGGAATACTGCAGGAATACCTGTTCTACCAGTCCCTTATGGAATTCAGCTGTTTTCTGGACCTTTTTGGCCGGTCAGAAACCTTCACATTCAGACTTGCACTACAGTGGTGAGACATTGCCATATGGCAGTAATGCAGCATACCCATAGGTAGGCATGAATCGGCTTTAATGAAATTCTGGCCAGTTGCTGCCAGCTCTCTGGGAGTGTATCAATGAAGTATTCCTGGATTCGGTGACTTCTGGATCTGATCTCATACCAGACTTGTTCATGGAATGCCATGCTACTTGCAAGTCTGGAACCTATATGATCTTGCGAAAGATTATGTGGACATAACTAACAAGGCTGCGCACACAACAAGAAACCTCGCCAATTGCCTGGGTATTCAAATAACCAGTGGTCTCAAATGAGAGTTGGGGGTACAGGCCTTTCTGAATCAGATGAAAGGAAATACTGACTGTCATAGGCACATCATGCTGTGTGCTTTGAGGAACACTTTCTATTGCCATTCACCCTTTAAAGTCGCTAATGCATTAATGCATCATGCCCATTGGTCGTCATGATGTACTAATGGAGTGCTGGCAAGACAACTCACCAGCACTTGATTGGAGCATCATGACAACCCTCCGGGAGTTTATCTATCAACCACATAGAGTCGGCATGATGCTCCAATGAAGTGCTGGGGAGCAGTGTTCCCAGCACTTCATTGGTGCATCATGATGACCAATGGGCATGAAGCACTCCATCAGCGGCCTTTAAAGGGTCAAAGGGATGCTGATGCAGGAGTGCATTCTGCATAATGTATGATGATTTAACAAAGTGCTGGCAATTGGACAGCACTTTAGCGTGTTTGAGTGTATAAACTCTGCATTATGCATGAATGTAGCTCTGGCGAGTTACTCACATACAGGCATCATGATGACCAATGGGCATGATGCATGAATGTAGCCCTGGCGAGTTACTCACAGCCATGCATCACAATGACCAATGGGCATGATGCATGAATGTAGCCCTGGCGAGTTACTCACATCCATGCGTCATGATGACCAATGGGCATGATGCATGAATGTAGCCCTGGCAAGTTACTCACATCCATGCATCATGATGACCAATGGGCATGATACATGAATGTAGCCCTGGCGAGTTACTCACATCCATGCATCATGATGAGCAATGGGGATGATGCAGGAATGTAGCCCTGGCGAGTTACTCACATCCATGCATCATGATGACCTTTGGGCATGATGCAGGAATGTAGCCCTGGCGAGTTACTCACATCCATGCATCATGATGACCAATGGGCATGATACATAAATGTAGCCCTGACGAGTTACTCACATCCATGCATCATGATGACCAATGGGCATGATGCATGAATGTAGCCCTGACGAGTTACTCACATTTATGCATCATGATGACCAATGGGCATGATGCATGAATGTAGCCCTGGCGAGTTACTCACATCCATGCATCATGATGAGCAATGGGCACGATGCATGAATGTAGCCCTGGTGAGTTACTCACATCCATGCATCATGATGACCAATGGGCATGATGCATGAATGTAGCCCTGGCGAGTTACTCACATCCATGCATCATGATGACCAATGGGCATGATACATGAATGTAGCCCTGACGAGTTACTCACATCCATGCATCATGATGACCAATGGGCATGATGCATGAATGTAGCCCTGACGAGTTACTCACATCCATGCATCATGATGACCAATGGGCATGATGCATGAATGTAGCCCTGGCGAGTTACTCACATCCATGCATCATGATGAGCAATGGGCACGATGCATGAATGTAGCCCTGGCGAGTTACTCACATTGGAGCTAATGAGTGTACTACAATAATGTTTTAGCAGCTTTTAAAGCGTTAATCTGAACTACATATATCTATCTACCCCTCAGGTGCCTCCCACACGTTCGACATCCAACACCCTTTATAGCCCTGACTGTAAAAAAAGAGTTGTTGAAATAACAATGGTTGCCAGAGATCCATCTTTATTTTTTCAGAGACTCCTTGTACATTGTGTACCACTGTACTGCCACCTAGGGCTTCTACACTGGTGCAATGACTTTCAATTATGGTGCTTCACTGTTCAGTTTTTCAAGGGTCCCTGGTAGATTAAACAGTTATATTTTACAGTGTATTCTGCAGTTCGTTCTGCCTGAAGCAGGATGCTGTTTCTAACAATAGGACACAATGTCAAGGTCAATAGACTCTGGCGAACTATGGAGTCCTGCATTGTAGCCTGGGGCTTGTTTCAATATCTCTGACGACATCCTAGACATTAATAGTTATCATAATTACATCCATGATGTGCCTTTAAATAAGGCATAAATCAAATTTTTGTGGTCGTGTAATGCTACCTAATTTGCTGGCCAGCCCTTGTTCAATTCAAGGCTGCTGAATTAAAAAATCACAATGAAAATCTGGGTTTTTATTAAATTTTCATTCCTGAGTTATTTGATGTTAAAGTTGCATAAAATGCGATATAAGAGCCAATACAAGTGAACTATTTGGCAGGAACCTAATTTTTTCCACTGTTAAATTCATATAATTTGGGGAACGCATGTCTTCGACAAGAAGAAATTGTGGTATATAGTCACTATGACCTATTCATTGCCTATAACATAGCGACTTTGAGTATTAAAAGAGACCTATGATATCATAGAATCTTAAGTTGAAAATCGTTATATACCATGCAGAATACACAAAATTCAAGTGTGGACAAAATAAGCTTTCTGCTAAATTTTTCACTTGTATCGGCTGTTTTATCCCATTTTATACATCTTCAACATCAAATAGCTCAGATATAGGAAGAAACTGAGCAATTCCATCATGATTACTGAGTTCAGCACCCTTGACTTGACCAAGATCGGTTGGTTTTACCCCAGTTGTTCTCGGGTGGTTCTTGGGTGTAATAGGCGCATGTACAGTTTAACCCTTTGAGGGCAGAGCAAAAATGGTTGTCCTGACCATGGGGACGGCCCCTGAAAAAAGTATAGTTCCTAGAGGATGAGCCTATTTTCAATTCCTATAAAATCCTATATAATGGGCATTGACTATAGTCGACGCTAGGCCCACCATGGTGTCGACTTTAGTCGATGCTAGGCCTACCATGGTGTCGACTATAGTCGATGCTAGGCCTACCATGGTGTCGACTATAGTCGATGCTAGGCCTACCATGGTGTCGACTATAGTCAATGCTAGGCCTACCATGGTGTCGACTATAGTCGATGCTAGGCCCACCATGGTGTCGACTATAGTCGATGTTAGGCCCACCATGGTGTCGACTATAGTTGATGCTAGGCCTACCATGGTGTCGACTATAGTCGATGTTAGGCCTACCATGGTGTCGACTATAGTCGATGCTAGGCCTACCATGGTGTCGACTATAGTCGATGTTAGGCCTACCATGGTGTAGACTATAGTCGATGCTAGGCCTACCATGGTGTCGACTATAGTCGTTGCTAGGCCTACCATGGTGTCGACTATAGTCGATGCTAGGCCTACCATGGTGTCGACTATAGTCGATGCTAGGCCTACCATGGTGTCGACTATAGTCGATGCTAGGCCTCAATGGGTTAAAGCATGGTACAGTTAGTCGTCATGTAGAGAGGACGATTAACGATCACCAAAACCACCAGTTTCAGATTCAGGCATTTCTAGTATATATGTAACAAGCAAATTATTGTCACATGAATCTGTATGATATCAATACGGGAAATTGGTCCTCCATGAAGCCCCTCACAGAGGTCCACTTTCCTTTGTTGATGTACCTAGAGAATTGCCTTCCCTGATAACCTTCCTCCTGCAGACATCGGTTATTCCTCTGCCAGAGCAAACTCCTATCTATATATTACACCGTGTACACCAGCCAATTGGCATAATATAAGTGTTACAAAGTGAGAAGCTAACAATGGAATTAAGCTGTCTTAAATATTTGAACAGAGCCTATCTAGTCTCCATGAACCGTTTAACCCTTTAAGGACCGCTGATGCATGGACATTGGTCATCATGATGCACCAATGAAGTGCTGGCGAGACTGCTCAAAAGCACTTCATAGGAGCATCATGCTGAACCTCCGGGAGTTCAACCCCATAAGGTCGGCATGATGCTCCCATGAAGTGCTGGCAAGCAGTTTCACCAGCACTTCATTGGTACATCATGACGATCAATGAGCATGATGCACTGATGCACGAGCTATCCTTTAAGGGCTCGAGGACAACAGACAGAGCAGAGGGAGTATGATGTGTATATTGGCATCAGGTAGTGGAGATATGGTATTAGTTTTGGGCCTTATTCAGGTACTCATAGACAGAAATACAGTAGTGCTTCCCTACAACAAGACCATGTCTATGACTATAAACCGTTGTATGTAAAGGCCTTTTTCCACCACCCGATACAGCCCCTCTATCTGCCGATAGTGGGTACCGTCGGCTGACAGAACGCCATGCCCCAACACTGGGTCCTATGGCAAGGGTCAGCAGCCCTGCTGGCCGACAGTGGTAATATAGTGGGGCTATCGGCCGCTACAAGAAACCTGTCGGGTGGTGGAAACTGTAAAAAAATAACTATTAAATCTACCAGGGATTCTCATGAACCATCGTAATTGTGTTTAAGTGTTGATTTTACAAGAAGCCTCAGGTGGCAGTATGGTGGTACAAGAAAAATAACAAGAGATCTCTGGCAACCTTGGGACAGGGATTCTGCTGATATTTCCATGACACTTTATTGACAGCTTGGCTTGTGGACCTTTTCAGGGAAGGGAAGTTACATTAATCGTGTTTTAATTTATGGCAATTACCATAACAAGTGGGATTGTCTATAATTATGGTCTAATGAAAATCCTGGTCATGATTATGAGTTGACACACATCTGGAGGTTAATTCAAAACATCCTGGGATTGCAACCCCAGCGATCTTAGGAATTATTCTACCTTATCCTATTAAGCAATCTTAAGATTGATCAGACTGCGTTCACATTTCCTAGCCAGCACTAAAATCGCATCGATCTTAGCCTCAGCCCTCCTACACTATTCCAAGAAGTACTGACTAGGCACAGGAGCTTAATTCAAAATGCATTAGATAGGGTAGACTGGCCAGGTCTTATGATATGTGCCTACACTAAGATCACTGGGGTTGCGATCCCAGGATGTTTTGAATTAAGCTCCAGTAACATACAGAGTACTTCTAGGTGGCACATGATCTCTTATGATCATCCTTCGATCGATATTATGATACAGTGCTATAGCTCAACAGCACTGCATTTGTGCATCATGCTCGCCCTTTAAAGATGCATCAGTCCTGTAGGTTTAGCATGATGCATGTTTGCAGAAATGGAATGATACCCATTCGGACTGAATTCATGGATTATGGTGACAACCCATCGACATGCCTTATTATAGTAGGCAGGGACTAATGGTTAAGTTTTGGTTATATAAACGCTGAGCTAACAACAGGCTAATTAAGCCTGCAACGTAAGACCTTCACTGGTCAAATATAGATCTAGAGCCATTGTGTAAGAGTGAGATCAAGTTGATTGTCTTATAACTAGGTGCCGTAAAACACGTCTTAACAACTAAACTGAAGGGCCACTATTGCAGCGGCAATGAAGCATCGTGCACCTTGGTGCATCATACTCACCGACTGGGAGTGTATCAACAGCATAGGTGTGATGCACAAATTTGTACATTTATATAACCCTGTCTCCTCACCATAATACATTCATGTATCATGACGGTCAATGAACATCGGAACAAGTTAATACACTATCACCTTTAAAACCATTAAACATACAAGGTCTATTTGATGCCAAACAGACATTTTTTTCAATACCCATAGGAATTCATAAAACAAATATCTTGCACATATGCAGTAGTATATAGGCAAAGTGTTTGAAAAAATAAATGACAGCTAGGCAAACTATATATTCTTGAAAAGGGATTTATTCACACTCAGGAACATTTTTAGTGATGCCATTTGCCATTTCCATGTCCAGAAACTAGTTTATCTATAATTGATTTATCATCAGTATCTTTCTGTAATCAATGATTATAGCATAGCCTAGTAATTTCAATCATTTAATTTCCTGAATTTAATTTGTAATAAAAGTACTGCTTTATGGTGAATATGGCTCATTATGCACACAATATCTAATCAAGTATCTTGAGAATTAAATGACATCTAGAAAATTACCATATGCATAATAGGTGATGTGGCTATATTCTATGAACACATCTATTGTGGGATAGAAAAAAAACAGACACATAAAATACATTGAATCATGCACAGCGTTTGACCTGGTCTCGCTCCACTTTTAGTATAACTTGATTGTGTTTTCACATGCACAATTTGGTTAGAATAGCCCTTATCTGTTAATTTATAAAACATTAAAACTATAGAAAAAAACCTTGGAACCAATGATTCAAGTAGGTGTTCCACCTATTGAGAAAAACTGGCCCCATTTTACTGAAATTTTAATCTGATTTGAGAGAAATAGTGAATCTACAGTTTTTATGGTAGATTCCCAATGCATTTTCCAACAATTCCAGCAAAATTAGATTTTTTTAAAATTTAAACAGAAGTGGGCAAAAATATAACGGGAAGATGCTTGTGGTTTAAAATCAGGAATGAATCGGTTTCGGTAGAACTGCCACTTAAGGGATTACTCAAAAACATGATGAACACAATTTTCCTTTGTCCACAGGATAAGCCTCTTATCAAGCTATTATGGCCATTGCATCAACTTTATCAGGGGTCATTGGCCCAATGCTTAGATCGAGCTTTTCCACCGGCGTCGGTGCTACAGTTTTCTGCTTTTTGTGGTAGTAGCACTTTAGCATGACATTGTAGAAGATTGTATCGAGAGCCTCGAACAGGGTTAACACGCTCGCCCCGATGAGTAACCCCATGTAGCCCCCGATTTCACCTGAAAGGTACAAAGTCACTAGAGTTGTATACATGTATACAAGGTTACCTTGGTCACATAACTAACATATGAATACCAATCAGTAACCCCATGTAGCCTCCAATCTCTCTGGTACAGATGTAGCATACTTATTGAAAGTTACCCCATACAGGGTAGATTCACCTCAAGTTGGCCACATACCTGGTGACGACCACCCCTCCAGGTAGCTTAAAATTCATGAAGATATTGAATGACATTGCTAGCTAGATGAATAGCATTGATTCAACTTGTTGGCACTGTTTATTCATTAATATAACACTTTCTAAGCTCCCTGGAGGGGTGGTCGACTCCAGGTATATGGCCGACTTCAGGTGAATCTACCCTATTCTTACCCAGAATCAGCACACAGGACACCCCTCATGCCTGACTAACAGCAGAATTGACAATCTTTCTTGGTTAAGGCGATGAGATTTATATCAGTTTTTTTTTGTTTTTTGTTTTTATTATTAGACTTCGTCATTTATTGTCACGTAAGTGATTTTCAATGACTGCAGTCATACAATTCTGGTATATTGTCAGCTATATCGCTTGGTATAAACCCCAAAAAAAAACAAGGTTAGATACCATGTTATGCGGTTGAATCAGATTAGAGAAAAATAAGAGAAAGAAATCAAAAGGTTTAAGGGTGGTGTTGTTATGGACAAGACCATACCTTGCCAAGGGTAGGTTATGCTTCATGGTAAGATGAGGTTACATTGAGAATACAATTCGCCCATCATGCCAGTGACAATAATCAGTGGAATGCCCTAGGGCAGTGTATACAAAGGTATGTTTTAAACAGTTATGTATCTGACATGATACTCTTGTCTTGAGTATCTAAAGGTTATTGTAGTAAAATAAGGTTCCATTTTGTATAAAACTGCGTATGTTGCTAATTATGTACTTACTGAAGAAAGATGACAGGTAGTAGGCCGGCATTTGGGTAGTGGCCTCATAGCGCAGCACTGCAAAGAAGATGTCCAGACGCAGGAAGTTAGCCCTGGAATGAAAGAGATAATTATACATAATTTCAAGTTCCAATGTCTCTGAACAAACATTACAACATTGTCATACATAATTGTTTTCTGGTCTTCCTTTTGGCACCTGAAATGGTCAAAATGAAAAAAATGAATATGTCTTTATATTTTCCTTGGTTACACTTTACAAAAATTACAGATAAATGGAAATCAACATGGTATACATCTGAAAGCAACAGATTTAGACGAGGAAGTATTTACTGAACATGGTTGATATATAGACATTCCTGGTACGATTTGGAGAACCCAGGCAGTTAGTATTAGTTAGCAGAGCAGTTTGAGATGGTACATCAATAGTATGCTGTAGGCGGGAATTGTATACAATTCTTTCATATAGAGGTTTCCTTTCCTTTTCTTGAGTATGGGTAATGGTGTAAAAACACCGGCCCGTTTATTCATGTCTAAACTGGTACCAAGTAAATGCTTATTCAGCATGGAAAATATCTCAGCACCAATGAGAAGTAGTAATTAAAGTGCTCACCTGATGAAAGAACCATCTACATTTATCGACTGCATGAAGAGCTTGAGGTTATTCTTCAATAACAATGAGGCACTGTCATACCGGGACTGACCGCTCCACATGTGGAGGTCTGTGGAGTTCAGCGCTCCTTCCAGAGTGTGAAAGTATTCAACCACACTGTTTAACACTCTCCTCTCCATGAGGCCTGAATTGATGATTTCATCCAGAGTCCCTGATGGGTACAATGTCTATAGAGAAAGTGAAGGATTTGAGATTTTTGACAATTGTAAGGTTTATCAATGATTATCAATGATCTTCCATGTTTTCAGTGCAGCTTCATGAATACACCGATCTTTGCAGCCCGGAATCTTCATATATTATATGCATCGAAATCAGCCTTTGGGGGTGTACCCACCATGGCAAACTGGTATGATATATGAATGAAACTCTGGTAAGTTACTGATTAAGGGGTATACTGAGTTGTAAAATCTATGGAAATTTTAGATAAATACGTTATGCTCTTGGGTCTTATCAGAATTAGCATAATAATATGGAGAATAATTATTTTCTCAAATTCACACTTTTCAATGAAAAAAATAAAGGCAAATCTTACCCTCCAACTAACAGCATCTGCATACATATAATTCAGTACTTCTGGTGTTATCATCTCAGCCTTTGGCTTCTGCCACAATTTGAACTTAGCGATGGTGTCGGTGAAGTCGCTGCTGTCAAAAAACTGAGCTCCGACTGCCACCGTCTCTAGTGCCTGCCTATAGGCACTCCTAATGGTGGCTGAAGCCTCTCTCAGTAGACTCCCCATAGGCCAGATGACTTCATTCTCGAGGCTTGTTATGGTTTGTTTGATTTTTGTTGCTCGTAGTAGACCCCCGCTTTCCAACATTTTCTTTGCAAGTTCATGCTTCTTCATATCAAAGCTAGAAAAAGTAGGGTTTTGTTCATTTTTGGTCTCAGAAGGAAAAAAAAAAACAATTTTTCTAAAAAAGGGTAAATTTGGGGTATTTGGGCTTGTATGAACCATACTGTAAAATCTTAATCATAGACCAACTTATTTAAGCCGAGCAGGATTTTCAGAATGAATTTCAGCATGCAAGTAAAATGGAGAGCTCAGAACCCGTCTCAAACATATAACCTATAGAACCTTTCTTTTCTTTTCTTCTGACTTATCTTTCCTCCTCTTCCTTTATTCAATACAGGTGCTCATTTGAATGTATACTGTTTTAGTTTAGTTGTTAAGATTGTTTTAACACCCATGTAGCGAATGTGAAGGTTTTTGACCGGATTCTGACCGGGTATACAAATGCAGGAAATCGGTGAATTCCATAAGAAATACTGCAGGAATACCTGTTCTGTCAGTCCCATATGGAATTCACCTGTTTTCTGCACCTTTTTGGCCAGTAAGAAACCTTCATATTCAGACTTGCATGCACCAGAGTGGTGAGACATAGCCTTATTTGAAACTGGCACTTATTTCAGACCTTGGACTTAAACATGCCATTACAGTGTGTGTTAGAATAAATCATCCAAACCTGACGTGAGAAGCGATGACCTCGTTTAATTGATGTTGGCCAGTAGACACAGATGCAAGATGAGAAACAATCGTATTTGTGTAAGTTTCCTTTATATGCACCATCTTTGTTCTAATCTGCAGAGTCTGTGCTTGCAAATTATCACAAAGAGTATGCAAATCTTCAATCATTTTTTCATAGTCAGTTTGACAGGAATTCATATTTTCTGCTGTCCGTACCATTATCGACAAGTTCCCCCTCATGTCATATCCACTCGGGTTTCCATCTTCAACCGAGTGAGTGAATTCCAACGATATATTATGGAAACTGCTAACAAATGCCTTTAGTCGATTTTTCTGCTCTGTGCATGTTGAACGTCCTGCCTTGTTATTCCACTGATGTGAGGGGAGCAACTCAATGTCAGGTAGATAAGTGTACTTATGGCTAGTCAATGGCTCATTATATAGAACTGTCTCTAGGTCCTTAGTTATAGTAACCATTTCAGTGAAATATGGCCTGGTTTTTGACACTTTGCCATTGTCTATCAGTAGAATCACTTTCATCAAGGCCTGTTCTAAATTCCTGCCATACATTCTCAACAAATCCTGCCTCAGGCCATAAAACAGCTGATGAATCCTTTCGTATCTCTTGATGGTCTCTCGTAGACTGTCAAAGTCATTATCGGCCATGTCTAGTAGAGCATGCATGCCAGTACCGACTTGATGGAGGTGAGCAGAGAGGGTCTCGTTCAGCAAACCTTTCATCTTTTCCAACTCCACAGTCATTTCATTCATCATATTGAATGTGTCCTCAAACCTGGAATCATCAGAAACTAAAATAGTCATGCATTTGGTTATATATCTTATTACAATTATGTGTAGTGAGGATGGAACTTATAAAAATCAATCAGATTTGAAAGGATAGGTCTTTTTCTAGGATTGAAAATTGATAATAAAAAAAAAAGAAGTAATGAGGACAGAGCTTCTTCTCTCCCCTCACCCCCTTAAAACCTTTTAGTCATATCAACATTTCACCTGGCAAAGTTTGACATGACACCAACTTATAAATGGTTACCATGGCAACAGTTTAAGAGGGTTCGCCACTGTTTACAGGAATAAGTGGTGTGGGCACATCTCACAAGGAGTTGGCTCTGCTTGCTCCTTGGCAAGATGAATCACAGGTCCATCTTGCTGTACAAGGGAATTTGTTCACTTGCAATTTCTGCAGTGGGGGCGGAGCCTTGGAGGGTGTGGGGAATTACATTGATATACTGAAATTTCAACTGCTCCACCCCACTGTAGCCGCAACTTGACTTAGCATTATTGGCTCAAACTACACAGCTTACCGGTCAGGGTCCACCCTGTGGCGTATTTCAGTGGCTTCTTGTAGAGAAAGCTGGACAGGTGGGGTCCCTCCTGACAGTAGGGTCTCCACACTAAGGTCTGACAGGTGGGACGCACTAAGGTCATAGTCATAACTGTCTACAGAGCATGCGTCTGGACACCCGCAGTTTAACGTTCTGCCCTTAGCGGACGCTGTAATGTTGAAACATGTATAAGTGATAAAAACTGGGTGTGAGTCTGTATGTAATATATTTTAAGTCTTTGAGGGCCGCTATTGCAGGAGTGCATCATGCCCATTGGTCGTCATGATGCACCGATGAAGTGCTGGTGGGACTGCTTACCAGCACTTCATTGGTGCATCATGCCGACTCTCCAGGAGTGTATCAGGCATGATGCTAAAATGCAGCCCTGGTGAGTCACCCATGCATCATAGCGACCAATGACGATCATCATTTGAAGGATTATCGTCAAGGATTAACGCTAGGGGTGGGTCCTGAGAAATGCAAAAAAAAATCACATAATTATTAAACGTTCCCTAATGTATATCACTGTGAGTGGCACACAGTGAGTTTCTTGATGACTTAAGGCATATGGTGTTGTCAGGGATATTGAAATGGGCCCCTGATATAAGACAGGAAAATGCTTTCCGGAGATAAGTAATGTAGGATATTGCATAGGATGTTCTTTCAATATTAGGAGGTCATGTTGGATGACTTATTGTACTGTACTGGTGTATTTTATATGCACAATGAAATGTTAAATTCAACCAAATAAAGTTTAAATTTGTTAAAAACCTGAAAGCTAGCTACACAACCTTAAGGTCAAGGCAATGTCCTCCCTCATTGTTCCAGAACTTCGCTGATTGTTAAAGTGAGCATCCCTGTAGGTCAGATGCCATAGAAAAACGTATAACCTCAATACAAACATTTCCAATTAACCTTGGATGACCACCTCCCCTGTTTAACCCATTAAAGGATGCATTTCCATTGAAGTTGAATAATGTCCATTTGTCATGACCCATGCATCAAGACGCTATGATACATTCATGCATCGTGATAAGATCCTTATTTCTGCTTGATACACCAATACAGTGGTGCTTGGTAGCACTGGTGCATCATGACAGGGGAGGAAAATTAACCTGGACGTGCCATGCAGAATATATAGACAAAGGTTCACGAGTGTTGGGTCTGACTGAGCGTTATCTGACGAGGCAACACCGATTGTGATAACCCTCAGTTAGACCCAACATGAGTGAACCTTTGTATTTATTTCATATTATCTTAGTTAGAAATGTTCAAAAAGCATTTACAATTGAATATAATTATCTATCTGTTAATATGATTATCTATTTGTTTTTGGACTTCATTTAAGCGTGTCTCTACTGGCCATGGAATATGGCACCAGGTTATCCCATGGGGGGGTGAAATACTGAGCTCCAAGGTTAAGACTATGGGGATGCCGTATTCCACTGTTTCTAACAGGAAATAAAAGGGGTTCTATTGCCTCCACAGGCAGCTGTCGTAATGCTACAATATAGCCACAGGGCACAAAATGTCCACAAGAACACTATATGATGGGTTTTCTGGTCAAAGTTAGCTCTGCAGACATTTTGGAGCACCTTCTTTGTTGTTTTGTGAGAGGTCTCTATAGAAGTTTGTTATGTTGTCACTATGTGTTGTGTGTCTAAGACAGCATAATACCAATCCCCTCTACATTCTATGTAACAGCTTCCCAGCAGTGCTTGTGGGGGCTTGGTCAGACTTTATCAACCTCGTATCAAATAGAGTGCAAAAAATGGAATTTCTAAAGGAAAACAGTACATTAGTTTTATAGCCTTTATATCTAATAAAATGATTCTGGCATAGTTAGAATGTATCAGTAAAGAAGTAGGCTTATCTGATGCATCAGGGATGTCACAATTGGGCAACAGGGAGTCCGTTGGCCGGCACTCCACATGTATGATTCCGATTCTCTATGCTGTATGAATGAAGGACTATACATTCATACATCACGCCAAACAATGGGCATCACACCTACATACCCTAGTGACCATCAAAGGTAAAAAGGGCCATTATACGGCCAGCGTCTACATACCCTACATACCCTAGTGACCATCAAAGGTAAAAAGGGCCATTATACGGCCAGCGTCTACATACCCTACATACCCTAGTGACCATCAAAGGTAAAAAGGGCCATTATACGGTCAGTGTCTACTTACCGTAGAGGTCAGTGACACATGTCAAGAACTCTTCCATGTCACAGCAACGCTCTCCTTTACCCGCTTAGGGGGAAAAAGAAAAAAAACTATTAGCAATAAACTTGAATGTAATGTTTATACATTATTTCTTCCCTAAATCTAGAGTACAGGGTATTTCAATGTCTGGGGTGGAGCTTGACTGTTCCCATTTGACTGTATTATACCAAGAAATATCTTGCCTTTTTAACATGCCTAGGTGTTGCTGGTGTTTCAGACTAGGCCTAGATAATTACAGGAAGGGTTAAAAGATATTTAAATCACCGTCCCCATTGTTAACATTTTCAGGCCTAATGTTCCCTGAACATGAAGGTCTATTTTTGGCCGATTTTCAACATCCTCACATTTCTTCAAGAATAAGTCAAATACCACAATTTCCTTCAGAGTCTGTTATATGGGATTTGGTCTCTGAGGAAATTGAATTATTAGAGTCTATCTTTAATTACCTAGATACGGTAATATAAAAGTAACATAATCATAAATCTTTCGGGGAAACCCTACTTTTAAGAATGTCTTCATGCCAGAAAAGGATAGCAGAAACGTGTCCTGTGTATTTGGTTCTTTTTTGACAAAGACACTGGTTTTCATGGCAAGCAAAGTACTATAAATAGTGATTTGAAATGAATTAGGTTGCCATGGTAACCAAATGGAACATGTACCATGTGATCATTCTAATTTCAAAATTTCAAAATATAAAACAATAGCTACAATGTGCACTCTATTTCATCTCAATAGATAAAGGAGTTCCTTAAATATCAATATAGAAATAACCACATAATTAAAAAAGTTTTTGAAAGGTTATGATTTTTCCTAATGTGTTAAAGGAATATGTCGGGCTTCCCTAGCCCACTTAAAAGGGTCTTTTTCTTCTCTTTCCTATCCCCACGGGATGTGTGTAGTGCACATATGCGCGGGCACTGACAATTCCCCTGTGAAATTGTGTAAGTAGTTCTCGCCATGAATATGACTTTAGCTGTCGAGATAGCGTTAAACATCTATTACTCACTCACTCACTTGTTAAAGGAATATGTAATCCCTCCCAGAAATAAAAAATAAATATTCACATGTTTTAAAGTTCATCATTACTTACGTGTCATGTAGTAATTAGTGCAGTTACAGCTCCTAATTAGCGCCTCCTTCTCGCACTCTCTGAGGCATGATGGGAAGGATTGATCATTGTCCTTGTCATTGTCTACCAACCACATACTTTCTGCTGTTTTTCGCTGTACACCGCATGTACCATAGGGTGGGCCTAGACTCTGCATCTGTATGCATAGATAACATATATAATGGGACCAGGCGAGCAAAAAAAAAAAAGAACAATGACAGGGTAAATGGCCAGAATTTTTAGCAGTCAATCCCTTTGTTCCAGAGTGATTAGTGGGTTTGTTTTTTATGCTAAAAAAGAAATGCATAATTTCTTTTCCTCTCATTTTCAAAGAATCCTGTTGTTGAAAACTTCCTATGTGCAAAGGTAGATTGCAGTCACATAATCTCCAGAAGCACCAGGATAGATCAATACTAAATGAAAATAAGCAGACTCCCTACAATGCACACCTTGTGTAGTTTAGTGGCTGTCCGCGAGTGGGTGCCAGGAGGCAGAGCAAAGCCCAGGTCACGGACCAAGGCCACTTCACCAGGAGGATGCAGGTACACCTGGAGAAAAAACAAACACAAGAGGAATAGGTTGAGATTGATGCAGGAGTGGATTATGTCAATGGGCCTCCATAATGCACAAATGAGGTGCTAGTAACTCTGCTTGCCATCATTGCATGCCAATGGGTCTGCATAATGCACAAATGAGGTGCTAGTTACTCTGCTTGCCATCATTGCATGTCAATGGGTCTCCATAATGCACAAATGAGGTGCTAGTAACTCTGTTTACTATCATTGCATTGGAGCACTATGATAACCCTCAGAGAATGCATTAAGATGGTATAGTATATGCCCAGGGGGCGCCACCAATATTTTCTACTGGGAGGTGTTGTCATGGACTAGTCTCGTCCGGTCAGGATTCAGGGAACTCCCTCTCTCGTGTTTGGGGATTGTGGGTCCCCATGTGCACTGTACCTGCCTACATTTAACCACTACAGCAACCAGCACCCAGAACTACTTTTACGCAGAAATGCTGGTCGCCAGACATGACTCACACTAGTGGTCAAGCTGGGGCCTGATTGGTCATGGACCTGAAAAACTGACCCATAATGGCGTAGACTTGAATCATGACCCATAATGGCATAGGGGTAAACTATATGGCCCATAATGGCATAGGGGTAAACTATATGGCCCATAATGGCATAGGGGTAAACTATATGGCCCATAATGGCATAGGGGTAAATTATATGGCAGATTATATGCCCCATAATGGCATAGGGGTAAACTATATGGCCCATAATGGCATAGGGGTAAATTATATGCCCCATAATGACATAGGCCTAGGGGTAAACTATATGACCCATAATGGCGTAGGGGTAAACTATATTGCCCATAATGACATAGGGGTAAACTCTATGGCCCATAATGACATAGGGGTAAACTATATGACCCATAATGGCGTAGAACCCTAGAAGCATCCTGTAAATTACAACAATGATTGTACGTCCTCTATGTACAGACAATAATTAGAACGTCTCCTCTCACCAATATAAAAATTACACCTCTAAGGTTCTGTTTGTATTATAAAGCCACTGATTGGATGTCTAATGTTGGTTTACAATTACCATCAGTTGAGCCACTGGTTAAAACCCTCATAGATGTGTCGGTATGATATTAACCCCATCGCCCTTGCCACCCCCCCCCCCTCCCTCCCTCCCTCCCTTTCCCTGCTAGCCCCCCTTCCCCCTACCTCCCTCTTAGATATGACACCCAAACTGGCATGATTCTTGTAAAAACACACCCATATTGGAGTACGCCATTTCCCTCCCTAGATACTGAAAAAGGACCCATATCCCTCCAAATCATGGCCACACCTCTTGGTATGGTAGCAGCTGAGTCGCCCAGTATAATATGTGAATGTAGTCCTGGCTAATTACTGGGCCTGCCATTGATACATCCTCAGTCAATTGACAGAATAATGTCTGAGTATCAAGAGGGGGCTAGCTGATGCATGGCTTGTACAACTACAACCAAAACCCAAAATCAATTACTGTGAATTCACAGAAAATAAACTGAGAAGAATACCATACATATTTATGTATACCTTAAAGCCCGCGTCAGTGTTGGCGGAGTGCAGGTACTCGTATTGTTCCAGATTCAGAGTGACTTGTAGACCGGACTGCGCACCTGTGGATGTCAAACCTTAGAGGTATGATATACTTTAATCCTAATAAAAGAACGTTTTAAAAGTCTCTAGGTACTTTCTGGAACTGAAGTTCAATGTAGAAATAGGATATTGAAAAAGTAACCAATGGATAACTCATGACGAGTGTGGGTTAGTGAAGGATAATGACACGAGGCCGTAGGCCGAGTGTTATTAGCCTTTGCTAACCCACATGAGTCATGAGTTATCCATTGACTACTTATTTTATACCACGAAACCAATAAATAATCAATATTATACCAATAAATTCAAGTTGAAAACAAAAATTATTCCCCCTCCCCGGGACTGGATGCCAGCCATTGTGTGTACACAGGTACATACACCTCGGCACCCGGCAGCGGACAGCGACAGCCCCGGTCTCAGCTAGGCTTGCTTTGACCGCGTCTCGCTGTTATGTTTATGTATAATACACCTCCTCGCCCGGCAGCGGACAGCGACAGCGCACACGGCGAAAAAAGAAGCTTCTCGCAGTTATGTTTGTGTATAATACACCTCCTCGCCTGGCAGCGGACAGCGACAGGGCACACGGCGAAAAAAGAAGCTTCTTGCGGTTATGTTTGTGTATAATACACCTCCTCGCCCGGCAGCGGACAGTGACAGCGCACACGGCGAAAAAAAGATGAGCCCGGGACGGGGCTCGATCCGCGTACCTCCGACGGCTGAGCGCAAAGCGCTAACCGCTAGACCACCGCGCCTTCTCCATTCACTGCGTCTCGCGGTTATGTTTGTGTATAATACACCTCGTCGCCTGGCAGCGGACAGCGACGGCGCACACAGCTTTGTATCATATCCAGACGTGGTTCTAACCAAGCTTCTCTCGTCAGTCCCTGTGGCGCAATGCATAGGGAGTTGGATTAGGGAACTGAGACTGTAGGTTCGAGCCCTGCCCTGGCCATGAAAATTTCGTGGGTTTTAACATATAACATATGACATGTAAGGACATGAGAGGTGTGCAGTTATCCTGGATAACCGCACGCCTTCCATGGATAACCGCACGCCTTCCATGGATAACCGCACGCCTTCCATGGATAACCGCACGCTTTCCAAAATCGATGGTAAAGCCTACAAGGGTGTGCAATATCGACAGATATGTGGATGGGAATAGACCCCAAAAAGCACTGTGTAAGCCAGAAATCGTGGTATAAGCATGGATAATCAAGCACTGATTATCAGTAGCTATAGGCCCGCTCCCACTGTCCACCGGATGAAGTAGCATGGACCGTCCATGCTACTTCATCCATTTTCCCCAATAGAAATAAGTGATAAATGTAGGGGGGCTTCATTTTTATGGGGGGGGGGGGGTAGTTGAAGGGACAGGGATGTTCCACCCATGCGCAGTTAATGAAGCCTTTATGGCACTCTGCTTCACCTTAAGCTTTGTTCTGGATAACCAGCCCCCGTGCCATTTCCTTACTTACCTGTTTGCCTTGTATAGAGTGGGTGGTCTACGTCGTAGTTGAAGGTGTGACAGAGACCTAGATCTGTCAGGCTGGACTGTATACTAGCAGTGGGGCAGGTCCTCCCTTCAAAACTACAACTGTAATAAGGATAATTTTACTCTGAGTGATTATTTCCACTAGCGAAATGATCCACACATTTCTCCCTTTGGTTTCTACAATGATGAGAAGCAAACCAAATAATTTCAAATACTATAAATCATAATCTAAAAAGTATGTTTTGTTAATTTTGTTTTTCGGTTAACCACAGACAATATCTGTAAAATTTAAGACATGGCAGTATAGCCTTCGTTCCACTTAGCGGTTTAGCGAAAAATCAAGGTGGTCCAGCCTAGGTCCTGACTTACGTAAGTATCATGTCCTTTTGTTGGTGCCCTGCAACCGTCACAAACTCCTCGAGACTGATGTTTGCTGTTGAACAAAGCATTAGGATGTGTTGTAATATGCTTGCATTAATCTCTTACGAGCTATCACTATGGCTACTGGGAGATACGACTGCTTTCTTAGGGTCGGTTTCCTACACTAGGGAGTTGCCCAACACTGGGGATATTGCCGACACTTTCCTCAGGCTGTCTGTTGGACCGGTGTTGGCATTTTGAAAGCCTGTTTATGCTATATACCAGTGCTAAAGAGGCAGAAGAGCCACTGCATGTGCGCAAGATAAAATGTCCTTTGCTTTAGGTCAATAGTGTAGATTAAGGTTGGTCGCTACTTGTTGAAAATGAACCTACTGCACAGGTCTCAGCGAATATAGGTTAATTAGTTAGAATTGCAAAATGTATGGTGGGTATGTAAATATATGAGCCTTGAATACCCACAAGATATTTCAAGTAATTTTGATCATAATTGAGCACTTTATGACAACTTGAATTTTGTGCATATTTGCAGCTACATTTGATTTAGATTTTTCCAATTTTTTTTCTGCCTTATATTCATAACACTCATATGTTCTAAACAAAGATGTGGAAGTGATGATAATGCTTAGAATATCCAAAGATATAACTAGAAGCCATTTTATGATACAATTGTTGCCATTATACCCATAATGCAATGCTCTAAATATGAGATTTTCTTCATTTTTAGAGTACTTTTTCATTTCAAGGGGACGAAACCCTAAAATTATGCATGGGACAATATGTCACAATTATTTTCATAAGAAAGGTATTCATTTTCTGAGAAAGGTTTAAAGAATTTGATGTACTCTGAATACTGTTTTAGGCAAAACTGTAATAAGATTAAGTCAAATTGATACTACTCGTGATGCGTACATTTCAAAAAGTTCTTAGATATGTTGAAAAACAAGATGTAAAAATTACTTATGGATATCAGACAGGTAACAGATACAAAAACCCTAACAATTATCTTTCATTTAGTACATTGGGGAAGTCTAAGGAGCTTTTGGTCTCAGAGATATTAGCTACGGCAAAGCCATCATTGAAAATCTGCACCGGAACGGCTGTCTTTAGGTTAACCTTCCCTATGGGCCTTATGCACGAGGTGCATCTTATACATGAGGTAATTGAGAAATTACCCGGTAATGGCATAAGGCGGGCGGGAAATGATAAGTGGCGCCACCCCTCGGAACACTGGAGAACTATGCTTTGTTGCAACACCTGCAACTTTCATTACGGTAGCAAACTTCATTCAAAAATGGCAGTAAAGCTGGTTTCGACACGAGAACATTGTATGCAAAAACTACGAAAAGGACATACCATACAAATTCTCATCAGTCATAGATGGATGAACGAAATCATCTGAAATGTAAGAATAGTCATGCATCCTTTTATATAGAAAAACAATTGGAGGTGGGGTTAGGTGACCACTAAGGGGTTAGAATTGACCCATATCTGCCATGGAAGGTATTGCGATAGATAATGCATATTTATTGGCAAATATAGATTATGTATCGATTCTTTCATCGGTAATTTTTTGTACTTTTATTTTAGTTCTGAAATAAGAGTGAAATTAAGGATCGATATTAGTTTTAGAAAATGCTTACTGAAGGTATGAGGTTGACCTTCCTTCCTTCCACTGTGGCCTTCTCTTTTTTGTTTCAAGTCACTCATTCCTGTAATATATAAACAGTGTTCTCTTCAATAGTACTTAGGATACGTTTCAAATGGTCATTGTCAGCTCTGGTAAGCAAGTTTGGTATTACATCTGAAGTTGATAAATTAGATGTGTTGGTATGATGCAAAAATCTGCCCGTCCAGCATTGGCCCACCTCGACGAACACAGAAAATTATAAAAAACTGAGGCAAATCTATCTTTTCTAAGACTATCAGAGCTTCACTATGACCTATAATGAATCCTAAAAAAATCTCCCAAATATCCACTGGCACTTTTCTCACTATTATCAAAGAATATATATAGGTTCAATTAATTAAGTCATCCCTGAGTGAGCGCCCAAGTCTCCTCGACTCATCGTAAGTCTTTGAAGTAGTTAAAGAATTTTTACAAAAATAAAAATAAATGCTACCTACCTTAACTAATTTCTTTCAGTATGTTACCCTAAAATACACAACTTTGTTTTGGCCTAATATTTTTTTTTTTTATTATTATAGAAAAGACATACCCAGCAGACAGTAGCCCCACAGTGAGTCAGTATCCATGTTTAGTGATGTGGAACACCAGGAGACTTCACCATGTGAAACACAGGAGCTGTATTCATGTCCGTCATATATAAAGGGGAAAGTGCAGGTTCCTCCGTCAGCCGTCCCACCAACTGTATGTACCCTGTAATGTGCTGACATAAAAGATAATATATACAACCAAAGTCTGCCAAAACCTTAAAACCATAAAACCTTCATTAGAGGCCGACCCCCTAACTCTTAATTTTAGAAGCCAAATTTAGAACCACTTAGACTTGATCGAACTATGGCACACTTGATCAAAACCATACGTCAAAAGCCGACCTCCTTCACAGAACAAAGCTCTAATTTGGGGACAATTTAGAAGCCGAATTTAGGAGCATTTGGACATTACAATTCGCTCGATTGAATATCCCTCAGAAGCCCCCTCCCTTTTCTGAGGAAATGCTATAAGCCGAATTTGGGTTGAAATATAACATTTTGGTCAGCTTTTGAGGGAGGTTTTATGGTTTATCACCAGCAATAGAATATCGTGAGAACAAGGTATTGAAAGTCTAATAGGCATTATGGAGAGAAAGCAAAGGTTTTCCCACACAATTTCGTTACGATAACTGTTCAATGTATTGTTCAGATGAAGGGCGTCGTTGACTTTTGATGCAATGTGCACATTTGTTATGGATCATGAAAATCTATGGTACTTCTTCTGCACTCAATCATGTGAATAATGCATTGGCACTTGTATGTTGAACAGGCTACCCTGTGAGTAGTATACGGACATGGGTGTGTTGGACAGGTTACTCTGTGAGTAGTATATGGACATGGGTATTTTAGGCAGGCTACTCTGTGAGTAGTATATGGATATGGGTATGTTGGACAGGCTACTCTGTGAGTAGTAAATATGGATATGGGTATGTTGGACAGGTTACTCTGTGAGTAGTATATGGACATGGGTATGTTGGACAGGTTACTCTGTGAGTAGTATATGGACATGGGTATGTTGGACAGGGTACTCTGTGAGTAGTATATGGACATGGGTATGTTGGACAGGGTACTCTGTGAGTAGTATATGGACATGGGTATGTTGGACAGGTTACTCTGTGAGTAGTATATGGACATGGGTATGTTGGACAGGTTACTCTGTGAGTAGTATATGGACATGGGTATATTTGACAGGTTACTCTGTGAGTAGTATATGGACATGGGTATGTTGGACAGGCCACTCTGTGAGTAGTATATGGACATGGGTATGTTGGACAGGCCACTCTGTGAGTAGTATATGGACATGGGTATGTTGGACAGGCCACTCTGTGAGTAGTATATATGGAGATGGGTATATTGGACAGGCCACTCTGTGAGTAGTATATGGACATGGGTATGTTAGGCAGGCTACTCTGTGAGTAGTATATGGATATGGGTATGTTAGGCAGGCTACTCTGTGAGTATTATATATGGAGATGGGTATATTGGACAGGCCACTCTGTGAGTAGTATATGGACATTGGTATATTGGACAGGCCACTCTGTGAGTAGTATATATGGACATGGGTATGTTGGACCAGCCACTCTGTGAGTAGTATATGGACATTGGTATATTGGACAGGTTACTCTGTGAGTAGTATATGGACATGGGTACATTGGACAGGCTACTGGGTGAGTAGTATATGGACTTGGGTATTTTGGACAGGCCACTCTATGAGTAGTATATGGATACAGCTATGTTGTACAGCTACTCTGTGAGTAGTTTTTGGACATGGGTATGTTGGACCAGCCACTCTGTGAGTAGTATATATGGACATGGGTATGTTGGACCAGCCACTCTGTGAGTAGTATATGGACATGGGTATGTTGGACAGGTTACTCTGTGAGTAGTATATGGACATGGGTATGTTGGACAGGTTACTCTGTGAGTAGTATATGGACATGGGTATGTTGGACAGGTTACTCTGTGAGTAGTATACGGACATGGGTATGTTGGACAGGTTACTCTGTGAGTAGTATACGGACATGGGTATGTTGGACAGGTTACTCTGTGAGTAGTGTATGGACATGGGTATATTGGACAGGTTACTCTGTGAGTAGTATATGGGCATGGGTATGTTGGACAGGTTACTCTGTGAGTAGTATACGGACATGGGTATGTTGGACAGGCTACTCTGTGAGTAGTATATGGACATGGGTATGTTGGACAGGTTACTCTGTGAGTAGTATATGGACATGGGTATATTGGACAGGGTACTCTGTGAGTAGTATATGGGCATTGGTTTGTTGGACAGGTTACTCTGTGAGTAGTATACGGACATGGGTATGTTGGACAGGCTACTATGTGAGTAGTATATGGACATGGGTATGTTGGACAGGCTACTCTGTGAGTAGTATATGGATATTGCGGTATTGTACAGGCAGCTTTGTAGATAATTTCACCTACCGAGGTCACAGAAGCCCCACTGTACATCCACAACGTTTGTTTCATTCCCACACCAAGGCGCCTCTCTGTCTAGTGTGATACATTGCCAATAGGTGGCACCTCTGTAGATGAAGGGGAAGACACAAGCGCTGCCAGAAATAGTGAACATTGTAGTGGCTGCTCCTGGCGTAGTCACAGGTGGCGCTCCAGTCATGTCAATATCTACATGTGAGGAGATCGGTTAATAATCATAAAACGGTAAGTTAAGTAGATTAATAATTGCCCATCAAAACAGACAATACATGATAAATATATCACTCTGATTTAATTTCTCGATTATGTTACTTAGAGGAGCTAACACTAGACATTCATTTCCAGCTTTGAATGCAAAAGGCCATTTTTCTTTTTACCCTCATCATGTTTGCTGATTAATTCCGAGCTAATTGAGTCTCAACAGCTTCAATTCTGTATTCGATATTTATGTTTGAATTCTTAGGTACATAACTCAGGGCTATAGATAATGGGTCACAGCATGAAGAGATTTCAGACTTTATTTTGGAGCCTCAATTTCAGAAGCTACAGATATGTTGCGCCCAAAGTTGAATGGTAGACATTAATTGCGGTTAAAGATCTTCAAAAACATACTATGCTTACCTGTGTCTGAGTCAGTATCATTGTCTGCCAACAACTTCAGCTTCATTGGATCTGTACAAATATAATGACAGACAGCTGTACAAGTCTTTGTTGACTGATAGAAATTCATCCTCTATCTTCTTCTTTTTATTTCTATTCCTGGTTGTGTCAGAAATTGCTGAAATTTTACCATTGCTTACTATAATATCACTGATCAGATCAATTTGGCTATATTGCTTTTTTTATCCTTGGTCATCCAAATTCTGAGTTTTAACTAGTGTCTAAGAAAGAGAAACACAATAACACTTGGCACTAAATAACCCTAGTAGTACTACATGGTATGTTGCGACATCTGGTGGGTGTTGCTCGTGTGCTAAATAGAGCTCGGATTAGGTGCCCTCTTTTCCAAAGAAAATTGCTCTGCTTCACAATTCAATTTGCACTCAAAATATAAGTCCTAAAAGGCACCTGCCTTAATTAAAGATAGTGTGCACTGCACTATGAGGTACCTACTTTTGTCACACACTCTTTCAAGCGCTCTTGTTTTGACCATGTGCGTGCAACGCACAGAAAAGTTAGGACTTCAAAGAAAGAGAAGACTGCAGGTGAGGCACTTCTTTGGGAGAATTTTCCCGTAGGAGCAACACCCTCCATAGAGTGCATCAGGAAAATCTGCTGCTTAACTTACCTAGGTGACACCTGCCCCATTTGAAGTAGCTGTATTTGGCGGCGGTGGCGCACCACAGGTAGGCGTCCCCTATACAGGTGTCATACCGGCTGTCCTTGTAGGTAAAGGGGAACACACACCTGTCTCCCTCTAGTGTCATCACCTGGAACTTATCTGGATAGTAATGGATTATCATGTATGGATGGATATTCAAGCACAAGACCTGGATATTTAGGGAATAAGGCACGGGACATGGCCATGGGATTGCTTTGGACTGTATTGAGACATCGAGGGGCCTTATACCCTGGAACTTGTTTCTACCCTGAACTTATTTAATGCTACACCGGCAACAGCTAACCATGATATGATACAGATTAATGTCTCAGTATCCTGTGTACTGAACCTGTATCACTATATAATATGTATTCTACCATGTGATGCTTGTGGCCGCAAAACACTGCATTATACTGTGTAATACACTGGCATTACTCTAGCATCAATTCCAGCTGTGTTCTTTTAGATCCTTTGTTATGTGTATTCTTGTTAACCCTTTAGAGGCTGCTGATCCCGGAATGCATCATGCTCATGTCGTCATGCTGCAGGTCAATGAATTGCTGGCAAGACTGCTCACCAGCGCTTCATTAAAGCATCATGCCAAACATACAGAGCTGATACATAAACCTCCGGAGGGTCGGCATGATACAATGAGGTGCTGGTGAGCAGTCTCACCAGCACTTCATTGGAGCATCCTGACGACCAAAGGGCATGATGCATTAATGCATCAGCGGCCCTTAAAGGGTTAGGATTTGTCATCAATCAGGCATGCAGAAGGTGTTACCAATGCAGTGCATATTGAATGTAAATAATAGCAAACAGAATAAAAGATTTAAAAAGAAAGCGGCATTTTGTGGCCACAGCTGATCGAAAAGTCTTTATACCTCAATGCAACAGCATAATGCTTACAAGTTTAATATGTATATATGTACTTTATGGTTTCATCCTACCTCTCATATTTATGGAATTAGATAATCAAGACCCATATTCTTTACTTTCTTTTAAACTTACTAAGTACACAGTAGCCCCATTTGTTGTGTTTGTCATAGTTGTCTGTTGTTGCACACCAGGCGGCACCTGTGTCGCTGTTCCTGCCAACACAAGTCGTGTGGAGCTCACCATTTAATGTAAATGGGAAATGACAGGTGGCAGCACCTGCCGTCCCTCCTGCTGTTGTTATGGTTACTGCTGTTAATAAACAAAGGCATATTTAAACTTAGTATTCTTGGTTATGCATTGCTAAGATGTACTGTACACAATGTCACCAAAAGAACTACTGAATTTACAATACAATACATGAGCACGACCATGACGATGGAGTAGTATTCTATGGATGTGGACATTCACATTTATGTCATGGCTACACAGTTTTGAAAGATTTTAAATAAGGAAACACACCAATATTTAGCTCAGTTTGCTCCAGCAGGTCATGTGATCATCAGGCATTGGATATGGGTGCAGCGTATTCCATACCTCCATTGAATATGATGCGTCTAGTACTAATCTATAGTATTGTTGATATCAGCCATGACATAAAATACTCCAATTTATGGTGGCAAAGGTAAATGTATGTTGAATTATTCTGCCTTTGAAGATGAAACAGCTCAGGTTAATGAATGATGCCCCCATTTCTTTCAGGTGACCGATTTATATCATTTAAATGAAAACACTATTATTCGATGAGCTCATCCCATACTATTTGAACTGACCTGACCTGTCTAAAGAGAGCCGCTAATGCCCCATAGATGTAGAAAATGCCCACACCGCCGGGAAAATAACTACCATTATCATCACCCCTGTTCTTCACCTTAATTCATCCAAATATCTACTATCTCACTGTCTGGATGGCATCAGCAGTGCACACTTTTATCTTTATCCTACCAACCTCCTTCTCTTACTATTCTATATTATTTAAATTCTATCTGCATGACAAGTTATATTGTATGTAAACTTCAGGAATATTTTGTGTCAAGATTTAATTGAGGAAATAAAGGTTCATCAGCCACGTAAAATCATGAAAACAATGTGGTGAAGCTGGAACAAAAGATAAATTCAGTAAAGACCACCTTACCCGTCCTATCAGTGTCAGCTGGATCAAGGCCACCAGCGTCTTCATGGTGCAAGAACAAATAAAGGAAAGAGTGATTATTCATCAGTATGCTCACTTCTTCCTTATGAACTAAAGGCACCTCTGCCCTTCAACAAGGACATATTACCACTATTTCAAAAGATTTCATCCAGTTTACAAACTGTATGAATTTGCACAGTGCCTCTGTATCAGTGGCTGTTATATCATGGTTGTCGACATTTTAGATTCATATTTAAAGTGTATTTAACCCTGGCTAGAAAGAACGATGTTGACACTGACTTTAGACTTACGCTGACAGAAAGTTGACTGCAAAATAAATCCGCCATTTCTAACTTTTACATACCAAATCTGATGAAATCCTTTTAAAGGTTAATAATTAGAATGGTGCAAACCATGAAGGAAAGGCCATAAGTGATGGATAGAAATGAACTTGGTGCTTTTTGTTGCTTGATAAATCCACTCGGTAAGAGTCTATACTGAGTCAGATCTCTGGAGGGCATTTCTCAATAATGCTTATTGTCATTATTGAGAAATGCCATCCTGACCAGAGCACTATGGACCCACCCAGGATACAGAAGTCCCACTGTCGGTCTCTGTCATAGTCAGAAGTCAAGCTGCACCATACGTTCCGCCCTATACATGTGTACCAAAGCTTGTTGTCGTACTTGTATGGAAACACACATGGCCGGCCCACCTTTGTCATAACTGTGAAATCGTCTGAGGCAAAAAGCAATCAAAATTGTAGTATTCACAAAATGGTAAAACTGCTCAAGAGAAAAGAACCAAAATTCAAAAAAAAAATGGAAATTGGTTCACCTGGAATAAGGACTTTAATATATTACCAGGTTTTTCCTTCATCAAAGACCAAAATTGGAAAAAAAAACAAAATGGTTGAAATGTTGAAAAAAAAGTACACTCCAGAAATGTCCAATTGTAATCAATCAGTGACAGTATCGGTGCATCCAGCAATATAATGCACCAACACACTAGCGGCCCTTAAAAAGTCAAACTATAAAATCTCAATATTCATAGAGCATTCTCCCTACACTTACCCAGTTTGCAGTACCCCCATAGGTTATCAGCATCATAGTCCACAGTAGTACTACACCATGCCTTGTCCTTATCGCCCGTATTGATACATGATTTCCTCACTGCTCCACTCTCTATGTAGGGTATGACACATGGACGTCCACCTCCAGTACCGCCCTCTGTCTTAATGATAGCTGCACCTGCAATTTCAAGGTATTGACCCTCAAAGGCCGCTGATGCAGGGCTGCATCATGCCCATTGGTCATCATGATGCACCAATGAAGTGCTTGCAAGACTGCTCACCAGCACTTCATTGGAGCATCATTGTGACCCTATGTGGTCTATACATGAACTCCCGGAGGGTTGTCATGATGCTCCAATTAAGTGCTGGTGAGCAGTCTCGCCAGCGCTTCATTGGTGCATCATGATGACCAATGGGCATGATACATTAATGCATCAGCGGCCCTTAAAGGGTTAAGGGGGAAGTGTATAGCTGTCACAGCAGCAGGACCTTAGGCTTGCAGTAAGAGCTATGGTGGCAGCTCTCCTGTGGGGTGTTTCAGAAGCCGGACATGATAATGAACATTAAATATCTGTTTCTAAAACTGTTAGATTCTAAACTTACAACTGCAACCATTATCATCTCTCACCAGTCATATAGTTATAGACACAGTAAGATAATGGTAATGCTTAGAAACACATGCAGTTATAAGCCTACAATCACTATTAAAACTGCTATCATATCCCCTTATGACTGGTTGTAAACATTACCTGCTTCTGAAACACCCCACAGTGGTACAGATTGAGAGGAGCAGATCAGAGGACAAGCCTTATGAGGACGTTTATACCATGGTTATCAGTTTTTGAACAATTTTACGGTGCCGACAGCTGATAATGAAGTTCGAATAGTATGCACTAAATGAACCCATGTTGACACCCAAGTTGACAGGAAAGAATTTAAGTCAATATTAAAAAAAAAAAAAACATAGCAATAGAAGCTTAATGAGTGCACAGGATTAATCTAAACATTGAAATCTATCACCTACCTTTAATTTGCAATGAGGTGAGTGGTGACTTTGCCAAAGTAACCCCTCACCTATGTAATCAAGGTCTGTGCATAGCAAATAAAAGCACCAGAGGGCAGCACTGTTCCCTTTAGTTTCTCACCCTTCTATAGCATATGGATAACACCTACACAACCTGGTAACCAGTCCACGCCCGTGTAGTTGACCATTATGGGTTCATGAGGTGATTCTATTGTCAGATAAGGAGCATGAGGCTGGAGGCCGAATGCTTCTTATCTGACGATGAACCCACAATGGTTAACTATGCCCTTACTATATAAGTGGGAGTCGTGCTTTGAGAGTTCCTAACAAGAGCTCAGGAGGTTAATTCAAAACATCCTGGGATCACAACCCCAGCGATCTTAGGAATTATTCTACCTTATCCTATTAAGCGATCTTAAGATCAGACTGCGTTCCCATTTCCTAGCCACCACTAAGATCGCATCGATCTTAGCCTCAGCCCTCCTACACTATTCCAAGAAGTACTGACTAGGCACAGGGGTAAGAGTCCCAAAATAAAGGAATAGCTGTGGAGTCACTCTTCTTCACAACAGTGTTTATACCATCGTTCCCCGTCCTCATATGGGCTAACAAAAGAGCACAGGGTGCAGTTGACCCCGTACAGTATTGAAGAGTTGTTCCCATGAATGTTTGATTTATGCTTGTCTATTAGAAGCATTGTGCCCCCCCACCAGCACAAAGAGAGAGAAGGGAAAAATTACCTTACAGTGCACTTAACGCATGAATAGCCCTAAGAGCCCTCAAGGACATTCAGCAAACGTCCTCCCTCCCCTCTATATGTATGCAGCAGGCTATTCACTCTTTCAATCAGGAGTGTTCCCTGTAAGTGCTCTTGTACTTAGGTTAAAGCACTATGCAATTCTTTCACTAAGATTGCAGTGATCTTAGCGCTGGAAAAGGAATAGTGAAGTGATCCCAGGACTTACTATTCCAGACAGGCCTGCAACCACTGCATTAGATAGGGTAGACTGGCCAGGTCTTATGATATGTGCCTACACTAAGAACGCTGGGGTTGCGATCCCAGGATGTTTTGAATTAAGCTCCAGAGCAGTTGCATGGCTTAGACTTATCTGTTCTGCTACCTTATATCAATTATAGTGATTCAAGAATAACTCAAGACATAGATGGTGTGGCCCACTCAGGTGGCTAGGCAATGAAAAACACTTTTTATTGTACTTCTGTCATTGTGTCTTCTTCCTCTGAGATATAAGCGTTATGGTATTTATGGCTGTACTCTGGTTCCAGGAGGGTTTCTTTACAAACCCTTAGACACCACCATACAGGAAACCCAGGAGCTGCTGGTTAAATTTATGACACTACTCTGATGTCTGGAGGGTTTCTACATAAACCCTTGGGGGCACCACCGCAGTGGTGTCACTGACATTGATTCAGCGTTGAATCAATATTTGTGTAATGGTTCGTATTGACTTATATGTTGGGTGGCTCTTTGGCTCGCTTACCACTAGAAATACCAACACAACACGAGTAGTTCGGGTTGGGCAAAGCCCCAGAAACCCCTACCTCTCAGGTAGGACTTTATTCCAGTCTGGTCTACAGGTTAAGCTGTGCGTCTGGACTGGACCAGGTCCAGTCACCTTCTGCCGCTCGTCCGGCTTCTTAGTAGAAGCTGGACGCGAGGCATGGTGCCGCCCCCTCTTGTACCAACGGGGTATCACGAAGCGACACCTAGCTGGCATAGAAGGAACAGGCACCACACGAACACGTCTCTCGGATGAACGGCACTAATATATATACGACGATACCGGCCCCTACACCACCCCCACTAGACTATACCTAGGGTTCGGTGTAATTAACAAGTACCTATTGTTAGCCTTATACAGTAATATCATACACAAATAGGTAAGTCTATATATACAGTTCGTATAGGATATAGAACACTTAGGGGCATTATAAATAATATGTACATAATGAGGCATCGTCGCATATAACCCGGAGTAATGAAGATTAATAATAACAAATAGGAAGTGGCGCCTTATGCACCATCGACCTATGGTGATATATAGTAACAGTGTTACAATGGTGTTATTATTATAAACGAGACGCATTTAAAAGTTGTAGACGAGTAATCAGGTGATATGAATACAATTTTACAGTATTAACTAACCGACCCGAGGTGGGGTAGATAACCCGAGAAAAATTTTGTTTGTTTTAATTACAAGAATATAGATATGATATAAAAATATATTTATACAAAAATAATAATAATACTGATAAATATAGGTGTCCTACCAGGGTAGCAGGATCACCCTTACAATATACCGGACTTCCGGCGAATCTGGAACGACTGGTTTCTGCAGCTCCATCCGGCGACATGTGTGTGGTGGCAAGCCACGTTGCTGTTATGATGTGCCCTGATGAAGATGGGAAGATGGAGCCCCGGTTAGGTGTGGTTATCCTTTTGTTGTTTCGGATTAGCGTCCATCTTCACTGCAGGTTCCGTTCCAGATTAAGGGTCCAGCGTAAGGAACAGTGCCTCTGGCATATTAAATGCTTTTACCCTCGGGTACAAGGAAGACACCGTCAGATGGACACTTAAAGATCTTCCAGATCCGTGTCCATCTTCTCAGCCGACTCCACCGAGGCAGATGGAGCCGAGCTGCTACAGCTGCTCGCAGAGAGCGCCGCGGAAGCCTCGCTGGGCGTATCGCTCCCCAAGCTCAAGGCCCTCATCACCGCGGATGGACTGTCCATTGCCTCGGATGCAGGTGAAGCAACCGTGGCAGTTGGAGCAGTCCGGGTGACAGAAGAGGCCAGAAGCAGGGGAGCTGCCGGAACTGACGGAGCAGCCGGGACCGGTGGAGTGGCCGGAACCGGTGGAGCAGCCGGGACCGGTTGGGCATCCGGTGGGACATCCGGGATGAAGATAAGGGACGACGGTAAGCCGTCCCACTCCTCCAGGTGTTTCCCGAATGCCAGGAAGAATTTGAGGTCAGCCTCCTTGAACCTGTAAATGTACCTGGCGTTCTCAGCTTGGTGGAACTCCTTAAGCTTTTCAGCTTCCATCTGCTGACGCCAGCAGGATTCGAGAGCCTCCTCGACTTTCTTCCTTTCCAGCTGCCTGATTTTATCTTCCTCCCTCTTCTGGACTTCGTATACCAGATTGAGGGTGGCTTCAGTCATCACCCGCCAGTAGTCGACCGACTTCTGGCGGTGCAATGCCTGCCACTCTGCCATCAGCTCATTCTGGATCTGAACCGTTTGGACATCCCGGTGGTCAACAAACGTGTTCGGATCCTGAAGACCTGACAGTGTATCCGAAATTAGCTCCATCAGGGGTGCCCGAGGGCCCGTTGGTGGAGCTATGACTGGTGGAGGCGCGGTGGCTTCCACTGAGGCAGGCGGAGTACCTGCTGGAGGAGCAGACGGGCCCTCAACCGTTATCCCGCCCCGGCCTCGGCCACCACCCGGGGAAGCTCTGGTGGACTCCAGCCCACCACAGCCTCTACCACGGGGTTTGGTCTGGCCCAGGGAGGTTAGGACCTGCGACTCAGGTCCAGCTGGTCCCATAGCAGGGAACTTTGCCGCGTACTCACTATACGTGGGGCGCTTGCCGGAAGATCCCTCTCCAGCCCAGTAGGATGTATACGCAGATGGGGGAGCGAAGACTTGGTCCCCATCATCATGGCTGCCAGAGGCTTCGCCCGGGCGTTGTTCCGCGGGTGCAGGTGTTGAGGTGGAAGGTGTGGCCGGGGTGGCCGCCTGGCTAACCGCCCTACGGGCCTGGTTGCTGGGCATATCCAGAGCCGAGACTTGTTGTCCCGACTCACGACGATCAGCTGGGTTTGCTGGTCTTGGCTGGTCCTTGCTACCCGAAGGGCTTACGGACCGGTCTGCTCGGGTCCTTTTGGAAGCACCGGTAGCTGTGGTTGTGCCTCCTCCGGGACCCTTCGAGCGGGCCTTGGCCTTCTCCCGCTTATCGTCCCCTCGCCACTTTTTCACCTTCAGGTGCACCTCGCTGGGCATCCCGAACTTCGTGGAGGAGAAGTTGATTTGGAAGAAGGTCAACAAGTTGCCGCTCTTCCATGAGCAGAATCCGGTCTCGAATGCCTGTCTTTCACGCTCAACGAGGCCCAGTTGGCTAGGAGCTCGTTGAAGCACTTGATGGCTTGTTTCCTGGTTTTCTCCAGGCCGATACCATGGGCTTTCTGCAAGTGCAGAGCCATGTCTCGGCGCCGGTGAGTGCTGAACGAGCCATCACACTGTTTGCTCGGGCGGTCTCCGAGCACACACATCATCACAGGCTTGTGGTGCATGTGATGTTCTACGATGTGCCGAGCGAAGCGAGGCTTCGTCTCGAACATCTTCTCACCCGTGAGAGCCAGCTGGCATGACTCGAATGGGCACCGTCGGCAGTTGCCGGTTGGTCCCCATTAGGTCATTGCCCACTGGACTTTCGTCCGGGCCTCGTAGCTGTAAATCGACCCCAATTTGGATTTCAGCTGATCAATCCAAATGAGGTAGAATTTACCTACGGGCGTATCCGAGGGGCCGGATTTCATCCACTCCTCGTCATCGCTGTCACCGTCCTTATTGACGGCGCCGGGACACATGTAGTGGACCGTGTCGTAGGCACAGTCCGCGAAGCAGCGGGGAGTCCGTTCCTTGAACCCCTCGGCTGCATTCTTCCACATCCATTTCTGATTGTCGTCCTTCGGGACATCCGTGGTCATTTCTTCCCACGTTGTCACGGACTCCAAATCAGATTTGGCCGACTTGGGCAGTTCTGGATCGCTGTCGCTGTCCTCACTGTCCGTGTAGATACCTGCTCCCCTACGGCTGGCTCGGCTGGTGGTGGTGGTACCAGCCGAAGCCTTGGTAGAGGACTTGGCGCTTTTTCCGCTGGTACTGGCAGTGGAAGCTGCAGCAACCGAGGTGGCTACTGTGGTGGTTGTGGTCGTGGAGGCGGGCGCCTTCAGCTGGCCCTTACCCCTCGGCTTGGTGGGGGGCGTAGGCTCTGCCGGAGACGCTTTCGCTCCGTTCTTCTTCTTCCGGCGCTGAACCTTGGTTGGCTGCGCCGGCATCTCAGGACTGGAATCCGACTCCCGTGGATTCCTGTCCTCTGTACGAGGGCTCCTCCTGCCGCTGACCGGGGAGTCAGAGTCGGAAGAGACCTTGGATTTTAGCTGGGCCTGCTGCTTGCGATGGGCCCGGCGAGCTGCAGTGAGCTGCTTCTGCTGCTTGGCAAGCTCGGCTCGCTTGGCCTCGACAGCAGCCTGCTGGCGCGAGATGTCCTCTTCCGAGATCTCACCAGGTGCGTCCGGAATGTCGGCAGCTGGGTCGGTCTCAGTTGTGGACCTCTCGACGGCGAGGCGTACATCCTCAGCCTCCAGATCACTCTTGGTGAGAGGACCCTTCGGCGCAGGTTTGCGGGTCAATCGCTTGACCCGGTCGGTTTCCACCGAGGACAAAGTGACTGTGGAGTCTGTATCCATGTCGGATTCAGACTCTCTTAACTCCGAGGCCTTTCGGGTGATGCCCTCGGAGATCAGCACGGCTCTTCTCCGCTAACTTCAGGTAGTTGCGAAGCCAAGAGACTGGTATATTGTCAGCCAACTCGTCACTGCACGAGTCCATGACCAGAGTCTTGAAATCATCTGGTATGGGCTCGGGTACGCCTTGCTCCACCGCCATCGGTCCGCATCCGAACATGGAGGCGTGCATGGGGATGTAGGTCCCCCAGGAAGTGTACACAACACCGGCCTCGCGATCAACGTGTGCCATACGTTCGATCCGAGTCTTGAATCCCGGAGGATACATTGGAATGTCCAGGACATCCACTTTGCTACCCGAAGCTGCTGCTGTAGACGAGCGCTCCGGGCGTGGTGGTGGTGGAGGTGGCATCCTCTCCCGGTCGGTGGCCTCGGCCATAGCCGAGAGCGTCCGGGCGGCCTCCTCTGTCGAAGAATCCATAGATTCCTCGACCCGAGACGGGACCTTCGGGTCCTCGCCTAGTTCCAACAGTCGGCAGTCTGACGCGCGGCGTCAATCGTCCCCTGTGCCATGGCACTGAGGGCGACTTCCAAATGATTTGGCGTCTGTGTTGGACTCCTCCCGAAGGATTCGTCCAACAAAAGGGTATCGTTAGACAAGCTAACCGACAGCTAGGGCCCGTAAACTCCCAACACTAACTAGAGCAAAAACGGGTGGCGTCTAACCACCACGAGTCCGCTCTAGTTATGACCAGTATGACGTCAGACCTCTCGTCTCGCGAGATCCCGCCGTGGCTATCCAGTGACCTAGTTCCGCGCTTTCCCGCCGCACCCGCGGCGCCACCTAGGGAACTAGATCCGAACTAACATTCGACTCGACATGCGAGACGCGGCCTACCACCCGAGTGCTATCTGCTGGAGTTTGGCGGTGTATACAACACTTCAAAGCGAATGTACCGGTTAATCCGACCGCCGCTCACGGGATACAGCTACCCGGGGAGGGCGCGTTCGGCATCTCCAGCCGTGGAACGTATGTTACCCGCCTATGGCGGACAACACGCAGCAGCTCGTTGTGTACTGAGTTAGGTTACGGCAGACCTCAACCGGGGACTGCGTCTAACGCCTTCGGTTAGCCTTTTATTTTTCCCGGCTTTACGTACGGCCTTTTCCGGATTCCGCTTAGCCACTGCGGGCACCTTCCCACCTTCTTTCTCGGCCGGCCTCTAGGGCGCTTCATCGGTACTACCACGCTCGGTCCGCTAGGGACAGATACAGGTGGTTTGTAACCGAACTCCCTCTCAGCCTCTTCGCGCCCCTTCCAGGGCCGAAGTTTTCCGACATTTGTCTTCCATTTCCTACCAGTTAGGCAGTCCTCCATCATCACCGTGGACTCGGAGATGACACGAATAATTTTAAACGGACCTTCCCAAGGCGTCACGAGCTTCAGCTTCTCTAGCGGCTCGTAGTACCTTAGTACTTTGTCCCCAACATTAAAACGAATTCGTTTAGCATTGGTGTCATAGCCCACCTTCTGCCACTTCGCACTCTTCAGCAGTTCTTTCCGAACGGCCTCGTATGCCTGTTTGAACCTATCCCTTAATGACTCCACAAACAACACAGTGCAGGGCACCTCCGGGTCTATCCCAACCACTCCATACACTAAGTCGGCGGGCATTATGATGTCCTCGCCGAACACTAGCATGTTGGGGGTGCAATTAGTGGATGAATGGACAGTGTTGTTGTAGGCATGTACCACAAACTCGCACTGTTCATCCCAGTCGTCCTGGTGGGTATTAACCAGGGGCTTTAGCACTTGTATGAGGGTTCTGTTGAAACGCTCTACCTGCCCATCCGACTGTGGTCGGTATGGATTTGTTCGGGTCTTGCAAATGGCTAGGTAATGGCACATTTCCTGCCAAAGCTCCGACTCGAACTCCCTTCCTTGGTCGCTGTGCATCATAAGGGGAACACCCAAATGGAGCACCCAGCCTTTCACAAATGCCTCCGCACACGTGGCGGCTTTGTGGTTAGGAAGGGGGAACACCCGAGTGTACTTAGTATAATAGTCGGTTACGACCATCATACAAGTATTGTCTCGGGGCATCGTTTTAATTCCGCTGATAATATCTATCGCTACTCGAGCGAATCTGATACCAAACAATTCCTGGGATAGGGGTTGCTTACCCAGGCCGGGTCCCGGCTTGTTTTTACAACAATCCGGGCAAGTGGCGATCCACCGGAGCAGGTCGCCTCTCATACCGGGCCAGTAGTAACGCCTTTGTAGGCGCTCTATTGACCTTTTCTTACCGAAATGGCCACTCGTTTGATGACCATGGCAATAATACATGATATCCCTCCTCATCGGGGTGGGTATCACTATTTGCAACAGCCTACCATTGGTGGGAGTTGTCTTCCACCTACATAGTATGCCGTCTCGGATCTCTAGCTCGGTCCATTGGGCTAGCAATCGCCTCGTCTCCCTATCTTCTAGGGATACTAACGGCCTTGCCGGTTTAATACCTGACCGTAGGTATTCCATTATGCGCGCAGTGGTGGGATCCGACTGTTGGAACTTCTTGATGGTCTCCGGGGACCAATCGAGATAGCTACACACAGCCTCCTCCCAGAGAATACGGGGGGTGGTATAATTAAATACCAACCCGGCTACCACAGAATTGTGGGCCCCGCAGTCTTCACAAGTGACATTTTGGCACCTTCGGATAGGTCGTCTCGACAAGGCATCCGCATTGATATGTTTAGCACCGGGTCGGTGCTCTATTTGCTTATGCTCTAATCCGAATTCAGATAGGTGAGCTAACCATCGTCCAATCATCCCCTCGGCGTCCTTAAAGTTAAGGAGCCACCTAAGAGATGAATGGTCGGTTCTTAAGGTAAAGTCACTTCCCCAAAGGAAATGCTTGAACTTCTTCGTATACACCACCACAGCGAGGAGTTCTCGCTTGGTGGTACAATAATTTCGCTGAGTCTTGCTTAACGTGTTGCTAGCAAATGCTATTGGGACTTCGACTCCCTCCTGGACCTGAGAGAGAGCTGCCCCAATTGCATCATTGCTCGCATCGGTGTCTAAGATGAAATGTCCCTCGGGAGTGGGATATTTTAACACGGGTGTATTCCTAAACAAATCTTTTATTTCATTAAAAGATTCTTCTTGCTCGCTGGTCCACGGGAATGGGTCCCGTGCCCTACCCGGGGTCCAGTGAGCTAAGCACTGCATGGGGAAGCTAACACGAGAGTAATTCGGTATGAAATCACGGTAATAGGAACAGAATCCTAAAAATGATCTCACCTCCTTAGCACTCGTGGGTCTTTCCCAATTCTCCACAGCTTCTAATTTTTCCGGATCTGCGCTCACCCCGTTAGGAGTAATGATCCTTCCCAAGTATGTGATTGTTTTCTTAAACAAATTACACTTCTTGGGTTTAAGTTTAAGACCGTTTGATAGTATCCGGTCGAGGACCAATTGCAGATTCGCCAGGCATTGCTTGAACGACTTGCCAAACACGACCACGTCGTCCAAGTAGACCAAGCATTTCTTCCACAAAAGATCACTCAGTAAGGATTCCATCATAGCCTCGAATGTAGCGGGGGCGTTACACAATCCGAAGGGTAAGACATTATACTCGAATAGCCCCATATGACTGGAGAACGCTGTTTTCTCCTTGTCATCGGTATTTGCCAATACCCGGACTGGAGATCCAAGGTACAGAACCATTGGTTTCCGCCCAAGCTTTCTAAAGTCTCGTCTATCCTTGGTAAAGGATAGGAGTTCTTCTTTGTTATACCATTCAGTTTCCGGTAGTCGACACAAAAGCGGATTGTACTGTCTTTCTTAGTGGTCATACAAACAGGGCTGGACCAGGGACTCGAGCTAGGCACGATGACCCCTAGGTCCAACTGTTTTTGTATTTCCTCTTCACAAATTAACTTCTTTTTTAGAGGAAGTCTACGATACGGAATTTTAAAAGGTTTCTCGTTGCCCACATCTATGGTGTGCAACACCTTATCGGATCTACCCACCGGTCCTCCCTCCCTACTGAAAGCACTCTCGTACTTTTGTAGGAGTTTCGCCAGGCAATCCTTATCCTCCGTATTCTCTAAATCAGACTGATTAATCAGCTTTTGAAATTCTTCATCCAAAGGATGCTTAAACAGGGTTCAGTGGTTTATTGAATTTAGCCTCGGCGACATGTTCTACCGAGCTCATCCTCCCTATACTGTCGCCTCGCTTCAAGTAAACCACTGAACCACTTCGGTTAGTCATGGGTAATACAGCCCAAGCTGCATTAGCCACTAATGTATCCACTGAGTCCAACCCGATGCTCGACAAGTACACCGTATCGGGTTCATAGACTCCAGCTTCATTCCTTTGGGCCATGGATCCGCCACAAAGGACATCGCAAGTGGTACCCGGTGGGATCTTCACCGTGTGTATCACTGATGCAACCGAAGACACCTGTCTCAATACGCATTGGACATGAAAGCCATACGGGTTCCGTATACTCATCATACCGTCCCTCGGGTCCAAGACGGCCCCGTATAAGCTTGCAAAATCCAGTCCGAGGATTCCGTCATCATTAACCTCTGCTATAGTCGGCGAAAGAACAAATTCTTTGCCTCCTATACGGATAGGCATAAACGTCCTACCAAATGTACGCATACTGCTTCCGTCGGCCGTGCAAGCATTTACCCCCGTTTTGAGGTTCTCATGGCTGCTGGCCACCGAGTCGAAAAACCTTTTGGACACACAGGAGTGGCTAGCTCCGGTATCCACCAAGAATTCTCCTACCCGGCCTTCCACAGATATGGGTACATACCACCGTCTCCCCCCTAAGGGTGAGGGGTTACTGGTAAACTGGTGAAAGTCTCCCGAATCACCAAGATTCAATCCGAGTCCTCTCAGGAATTCCAGACACGGATGACTTGAAGGAAGGCATGTCCCACACACTCGGATCAACTCTTTGATCCATCCTTCCTCTCCCCTAGTGCGGCCACTCGCCTCCATATGTTCACTCCCATACATACAAGCACTAGGGTCCCCGGCCCCGGCCAAGGTGCAGGGGTGCACACCCCCAGCCACCCGGCCTCCAGGTGTAATTGATTAGAAATCTTCCACCGGGTCACCCCCGGTAGCATTTTGGCATTCGTTCTTCCTTGGGGTCGTATCAGATGCCGTTGATACAACCCCCACTAGTTTTCCACATCAGTGGAATCCGTAGTGTTCTCCCTTCCTTCGCCATTGTCCTCGGCTTCATAGAAGGCAGCCATTACTGGCTTAGCAGCCGTACACTCAGATGAATAGTGTCCCATGCGCTGGCACCTGAAACACTTAACAGTTCGGCGATCCACTCGGGGTCTTTGCCGACTGGCTTGGATGGCATCTGTAATTTTCTTCCACATGTCCTTACGGGAGGCTTGGCTGCCTTTTCGCCGACCTTCGGGTCACTCTTGACCTCAGTTGATGGTCTAGAGTCCCTTGGCTTATTGAACGCCTTCCTTGGAATATACTTCCTGCCGGTAGTATTTTTCCTTAATTGGACTGAACAGAAGGTCCCATCCTCCTGTTCGATTTCAATCAATTCGAAATCGTCTGAGGGAACTTTTATCTCAGACTGCTGGACTACTGATACCAGGGGAGCCGAGCTGCTGGCATTAGGTATTTCCCCAGCTAACATTGTTCGCTTCTTCACGGACATATCTATACCATTAAATATGTCGTGAAGCGTTACGCCTTCTTTCCAGGCATCCCTGGCAGCAATCTGCTCGTCTCGGTCTCTCAGACCCTTGACGAATTGTGTAATCAAATCGTCCATATACCAGTCCTGGTTTTCAGTACCGGGTCTAGCCTTGCTTAGCAGGGCATGGAGCTCCATACCGTATGCTCAGAAAGCTTCGTTAGGCTTCTGTGTACGTTTCTTAAAACGGACCATCGGGTCCTCCTTGACCATGTTACATAATAGTCCGCTAGCAGATTCTACCAACTGCTCAAAACTCCCTACAAGACCGTACCAGGTCCGCCATTGCTCTACAGCCATGCGACCCGGCCCGCCTTTCAGACATCTAACTAGATGCGGCTTGGCCTCGTATGGGGTCCACCCATTACAGTTCATCACATCGATGAAGTCTTCAAACCACTCTTTCCATGGTTGAGTACCGTCATATTCCTTAGGAATAACAGCTACCCTTCGGGCAGAATTATGAGCATACATCAACCTAGTGCATTGCTGTTTGCTCCATTCAATCGCCTTGGTTTCATTCAAGGTTCGATTGCCCCCTATACCACCGAAGCTCGTATTGCCCGGTGGCGGTGGTGGTGGCGGCTGTGTATACGTCCACTGTAAACCACTGTGGTTCGTATAGCCCGCACCACCCTGGTTAGGGCCGGGACCCGAGGTACCACTGTAGCCTGTGGTACCCGGGGCACCGCCCCCTCCTTGCGCGCTTTGATAACCGCCGCTGGAAGGTTGGTTTCCCGCCGGATGACTGCTATCGTTTGGTGGATTGGGTTGGCTGCTGTCATTACCAGCTCCCAACCCCACACTATCACTTGGATCCACATGTATGTGGAATCCGTTAGTCTCCACACTACTGTCGGAGGCGTCCCGTGGTACATAGTCCGGGTCCAGATTGTGGACTATTGGGACTTCACTTATCCGGACTCTACTAGTTCGGCCATGCTTATCTTGGGTTCTGATATAAACTCCCCCTTGATCTACATTCCGCGTCGCATTATCATTGATAAAAGGATTATACGGCGGATGCTTCGGCGTAGAACAGGAGACTGGGTCACCCTGTTTAACGAACGTCGAGTTCAGGTTTGTATCCTTACTCGCCAGAGGGGCATTCGCTTGCTCCTGCTCCTGTAAATAACTCTCCATGGCAGACTTATTTATTGTGAGGGTAGCTAAATCTGTGGTCAGGTTTCGCTGTTCCTCCCTCAGCTGTGCGTTTTCTGCTAAGATTTCGGATCGAATCTTTTCATTTTCCGCTACAGCTCGGTTTCGTTCTTCTTGAGCGGCCAAAGCCTCTCGCTTAAAAGTATCCTTTAGTAGGCGGTACTTTTCACCCTTTTCTTTCTGAGACCTTTGATACTCATTGGTCTCTTGCCTTATCTCGGCTTGTTCCGAGACCATTTTGGCCTCTGTCTCCGCCTTCCGGAGTTGAAGTTTCTTTAGCTTCTCCTCCATAGCATGCAACTCGGATTGTAATCTGTTTACATCCCGGGCCTTAGCAACCTCCTCGGCTCTAGCCTTTTCGATTGCTCTAAGTCTATTGGCTTCTTCGAGTTCTAACTCAGCCAATCTTTTCTCTTTCTCGCGTTCGTCTCTCTCCTTCCTCTCCAAACGATGGGTTACCGAAGTTAGACGATATTTTAGGTCAGATTCTTTTAGAATCGCCTCCTGCTCATCGGACCGTAATTTTCCGATCCGAGACTAAGTTTCCTCTTCTATTTTCAATTGGGCCGCCATGAATTGTTCATGTTGCCTCTAAGCCTGTAACTCTACCTGTTCTTTGCCTTTCAAATAGGCCGGGGTAGTTTTATACCCGGGACCCATCCGACGTCCGTATATAGACCTGCGGCTGCCTCCAGGATTAAACATGGAGTCAGACAAGCCTTCGTCTAGAGATCGGCCTAGGTGGTGCCTTTCCGAGCTTTTCGGTTCAGTATCCCTAGGCTTAATCTTCGCATTCACTTCTGGGACCACTAGGTCCCTTATGGCTTTACCATCATCGCTGTCATGGTCCGACGATGTCATTAATGGGGCTACCTCATTTGCACCATCTGGTACTGCTTCTGGGGGGGTTGCAGTACGTTTTCCAGGGCTTTGTGCTACTGGCATACCCAAGTTACTAGCCGAGCCTGCTGGTACAATAGGACACAGCTGGCGTCTGCTAGTTATAGCTTGGGACCAATCACTCAGGTCTAAAGTTGGGGGTTTTATTACTCCCTTAAACAATCCCGTACCCGGTACTCCCATTTGTGGTGTACCCTGATACAAGTTTACGATACCATCACCCGTGGCACCGTCCATCAGACCGGGTGTCGAGAAAACAGTTCGGACACCCGCTGGATTATACATTTGTTGTTGACTGGGTTTCCAGTCTAACAACAGATGCTGGGATGTGAAGTCATCCTCTTCGAATCCCTCTAGCCCAGGGCTGGGGGGATCCGCTTCGGGTTTCCCGAAGCTTTCGGCCAATATGGCCGCGCACCACCCCCGAACCAACTGGTCACGGCACCAGTGTAATGGTTCGTATTGACTTATATGTTGGGTGGCTCTTTGGCTCGCTTACCACTAGAAATACCAACACAACACGAGTAGTTCGGGTTGGGCAAAGCCCCAGAAACCCCTACCTCTCGGGTAGGACTTTATTCCACTCTGGTCTACAGGTTAAGCTGTGCGTCTGGACTGGACCAGGTCCAGTCACCTTCTGCCGCTCGTCCGGCTTCTTAGTAGAAGCTGGACGCGAGGCATGGTGCCGCCCCCTCTTGTACCAACGGGGTATCACGAAGCGACACCTAGCTGGCATAGAAGGAACAGGCACCACACGAACACGTCTCTCGGATGAACGGCACTAATATATATACGACGATACCGGCCCCTACATTTGCATATCAACAGTAAATTCAGGGTTGAAATATGTTTGAATTTGAAAGTTAATACAACATAATCAAATCAAGTGTGATTCAACATCTATACCTCAGTGTTAATTCAACATTGACATTGTCTATTCATTGGCGAGAGAATCAATGTTGAATCAACATTGAAGAATAACATTGATATGTCAACTCTTGAGTTGATGTTGAAATGGTGATGGTTGACAGAAGTGGGAAGGAATAATTGAAAAGTGTTGATCAACACATATCAACCAGTGAACCCTGATTCAATGTTGTGTGCATTCTAGAGCCATACAGGTAACCTATGTCATGGCCTGGAGGCTGTTTCACCGCATTTAATTCAATAAACACGGACGTCCATATTAAAAATACGGACGCCATATATCAAATTTACACCATATATCAAATTTATTTACAATATGGACCATATTTTAAATGTGGAGGGGGTAGGAGGCAGTAGGTATTTAAATAAAAAAAAATATATGGACATAAATTTCATATACAGACGTGAGTATTTAAAATACGGACGTCCGTGTCTATTGAATTAAATGTGGTGAAACGGCCTCCAGGTGGTCAAATCCAGATGTATAGGGTAATAGTCTATGACTCAAGGATCTCATGGACTTTGTACCTCGTCCAATCAACAGGAAATGGAAATGCTGTTCACTCTTCAACCAGAGTATTTATTCTTGTAGAAAGAAATGTATATGCTTCACTGAAAACACGGAAGATCTGAAACTAGTCAGCGGTGACCACTTTAGGTTCTCAAGTTGACGATACCTAAAACTACAACTTTAGGTAGTCAAAATGACGACTTTAGGTCATCATCCTGACGACTTAAGTCATCAGTATGACAACTCTGTACTGTCAGTATTGTCATCCTGACGACTCAGGTTGTCAGGATGACGACCTAAAGTCATCATTTTGACTACATAAAGCGGTAGTTTTAGGTATCGTCAACTTGAGGACCTAAAGTGGTCACCGCTGACTAGTTTCGGATCTTCCAGGTTTTCAGTGTTGCAAAGTGACAATTCCCGAGATTCACTCTGACGCTTACTACTGCCATTAAAGGGCACTACTACTATTGTCTGTACTGTAATAGCCAGTGTATAAGAAATGGCACATTTTCAAAGCATCTAGTTCCAAGAATCCCTGTTGATTTATCAGAAAAGCTTTACCCAAAGCTGCTCAAGAACAATGGTTAGTTTGACCAATGGTTAGCCAGTGAAGTCAATTAAAAAATACTCACTATCATTAGCTTTTGGCACAAGTCTTTCCGGATCTGTAAAACATACAAATGCTTGAATAACTTTTTAGACCAAATGAGGCCTATTACTTTTTCATCATATTTGTTAATTCTTTACCTATGACATGTGTTATCCCTCAGAAACCTGAGCATTTCCGGGAATGTAGGAAAGGTGGATTAATAGCGCAGCTTACCGGTGGATTTTGTACTGAAATTTTGTACTCTGTTAAGCAGAAGCATTGTCTAGGTTACTTTTCTAAATAGGTTACCAAAAGTGTCTTGGCCTGAGGACTATATAGAGATCTAGTTAATAACTTGAAGTGTGTACATTACCTAAGTCACACTCGGCCAGTAGTTCGTCAGTTCCACCTTGGTCAGAGAGAGGGCAGTAGTGAGTGTTGTTGATGTAGAGACAGCGGAGGTGGTAGCGGCCATTGTACTGGGACGGAAACACACACGGACTGCCATCTACAGTCAGGATGGTGAACCTCTCTGTACAGGTACAAGGGAAGATAACATGGAACTCAAGGTCGTAGGGAAAGAAGTGAAAACTATTAGAAAATAAAATGGAACATTGCCACTTTGAAAATAAGTCAAATAGTATCTTCATGTTGTACATGCTACTAGACACCCAACGGATGAGACATGGCCTGACTTTTAAGAAATTTTATATTTTTCTTCTAATAAACAATCCATCTTTGAAGAAAAGAAACAAAAAAAAACACCCTCGACCCCCAATAACCCCAGTAGGACTCAAGGGAAGATTTGGGGAGGGAAGTCAAGGTGACTCCCCCACAAACCCTGCTCCCCCAAATAAGTCATACCATATGAGAACCACACAGGGGTAGCCTGCACCAATATTACGGTAATTGCTCCTTGGTGTTCAAGGTTAACCATACCTAGAGCACATATTCCCCATTCGCCGTCCCTGTCATAGTTGTCCGTTGTAGAACACCAGGGGGCGTGATGTGAGCCTGCTTGGCACGCCCCCTCTAGGCGTCCTTTGTAAACAAATGGGAAAACACAAGGGATGTCCTCTGTCGTCGTCACTACAACATCTGTCCTATTTGTATCTAAAATTGATTATTAGATAAATAAGTTATCTGATTATTGTAGCATAGCTGGGTTATCTTTGAAATAATACTGGTTGATATCTGGTTTTGAAATTAACAGCCTATAAGTGTGTGTCAATCATGATCTATTCTCCAAAATGTGATGATCGCTTCATGCCATATGTCACACTCATGAGAATTCAACGTTAATTAACCCAATAATATCAAACAGTTTTTTTCTACTGACATCTAAGGCTTTATAAAGTAAAGAATCAATGCTCACCACTAGAAGGACAAGGGCCAGCTGTAAGGTCCACATCATACAAGGCTACTCCATCTTTCTCAAGTGGAATGAGCTGTAACCTATTAATTCATTGATTAATTTTCATAGAACAGTTATTATAGTGACAGAGATTTTACAAGTTACCATTTGGCAGATGATAGAAAGTTATAAACTTCCATCCATACATTTCAATATCATAGATCTATGCACAGACATATGGAACATACCTTGGTGCTAAGACAAACCCATATATATCCTAATATAGCGAGGGGTCGAATTTTAGAAACTCTAGTTAAGTTCTGCAGTGCAAAATCCTCACTTAGAAGACACACCCTGTGTATAAGATGGTAGTAATGTGACAGATACCTTTGCACAATGGTCAGACATGGAACACATCCATGGTTGACTAACAATTTCAATTTCAAAATCCTCTCACCTTACATTGGTCTCAACAGGTACTGGGGCTTCTAGGCGGCCAATGTGGGTCCTGTACTCGTCAGAAACCACTTCTTGGATGTCATCACTTACAAAGGCTAGCCCCAGATTGGCATTGGTGAAGTTGACATTGGCATGAGCGATAATACAGGAATTGACAGATACATTAAATGTAGGACTCAGGAGAATTGGCGGTGAGTGAGGTTCAAAGTTGTCTGACACTATCATGAAGAAGTCTGAAAAACAAGAAAAAGGTGGCAAGGAACACGGATAGGAGTTGCGCTCATAGATTATGGCAACATCACTAGCCACTGCGGGTGACGTCACTGAGGCAGCATGACGTTGTCATACTAGTAATTGTGCATGATCAAGTTGTCATATGAGAAATATCATCTGACTAGTGGTATATAGTGTAATTACCTCAAGGCTCTTATAAATAGTGTTATTTCCAGTTGTCACTGGTTTATTCAGCTTTAGGCAACATGTAAGAAATATCAATTATACAGTAGTTAGTATGTAGGTAATTTGTACATACAGTAAATATACAGTAAGTTATAAGGTATAATGTTCTGTTCCACTCCACCTGTGAGGTAATAATAATACAATGTCCAGCATAGTTCTAGGTGGGTTCCCACACCTAGCTCCTGACCTGCTGCTTAGAGGAATAATGTAATAATGAATAACTTTACCCTCTGGTGGAAGTCTTGAGGAAGATACCCCCTGGCCACTAATGATAGAAACCAATGCCTGTCTAGCATAGTTTCACCATAGTGCAGTGGTATAGCAGGTAGCAGGAGATGACTGGAGATGTTACCTCTAGAGCGGTTCTTGGTGTTCTGTCTTCCTGGAGGTGCAGACAGGCTATTTGTAGCAAATCTTGGAAAAGCACCTCCAGACTGACTGGAGCCAGTAGCATCTGCCTAACTCTACAATTGTTTGAGGGGAGTCTTTCATGTGTCACAGGGGGACAAAGGACCCCCATGGACGCCGCTGTGTCCCCCTTTGTCTTGGTCGGTTCTGCATCTTCAGACCCTCATAACTCGGTCGTTTATGCGTTTATAACCGCCATTTTGCGCATGCGCGGAGTTGAATATGCCAAGTTTATAATGCCCGCTGGATAGGCGCGTAACTCCTGCCGGTTTGTCTGTAGGGAACTCGGAGCTCCATTCAGTCTCCATGGCATAACTTCCTTAATAATGGGAGTTCCGCCTTGATCTTGGGCTCATTTTGACCGTCTAATTATGGGCTTTCCATAAATGCTTTAATATTTGACCTAGCTCGCTCAGGAGCGACGCTAGAGCGACCGGACGGTTATGGCGTCGTGCTTATGTAACCCATTGTTCAGTTATTAGAGTGCTCAGACACTCATGACGGCGTCAGCGGTGCTCAGGCACCCGTGACGGCCGTTTGCATTCACTTACAAGTTATTAGTTTGTGCACTGAACCATGAGGTCGCACACTGAGACCCTCATTTTTATTATATTTTGCAGTGAACCATTAGATCGGAGCCTTTGATGTCATAAACTCTGTCTAACTGACTTGGTTTGGTGTGCAGTGGGGCATGAACGCTCTTATACAAAGTTTGAGCGCTCTTATAGCTCTTAGAAACCAACCTATGTATTAATTTCATAGATATTCTTTGATTAATACAAAATATGTTAGAATTTATGGAATAATAAAATGGTATATGATAGAATACTCCCTCTCCCCCGAGAGAATGCGAAACTCCGTCATTTCGCCGAGGGAATGTACAATTTATACAATTTTTACCTTATTTTGGAGTTATATACTGTTTGTAAGAGGATTTGAAGTAATGGGGAGTGCTTCAAATGCAATTTTTGTGGTAGAGCTTTGTCAGTATAAACAATTTTCTCCTGGGTATAAGTACATTTCCGAGTTTCTATATCTTACCATACCTGAGCTTATTTGCTTATGTAACATCAATTTTGGGTACAATTTTCCATTTTTATGTACAACATACAATTTGGCAAATAGTGTGCAATTTTGGCATTCAATGTTCAATTTAGCGTGCAAATTGAACATAAATGACAATTTTAGTGTGCAAATTTACAATTTCGCGTGTAATTGCGTTCAATTGACAATTTCAGTATGCAAATATATAATTTTTGCGTACATTTGGCAATTTAAGTATGCAAATATATAATTTTCGCGTATATTTGGCAATTTTAGTGTGCAAATATATAATTTCGCGTACCTTTGGCAATTTTAGTGTGCAAGTATATAATTTCGCGTGCATTTGGCAATTTTAGTGTACAAATATATAATTTCGCGTACATTTGGCAATTTTGGTTTGCAAATATATAATTTCGCGTACATTTGGCAATCTTTGGTATGCAAGTATATAATTTTGCGTACATTTGACAGTTTTAGTATGCCAATATATAATTTTGCGTTCAAATGATAGTTTCTGTATGTACATATATAATTTTGCGTACAGCTTGGATACACATAGAAATGTTGATTTCTAAAAAAAAAATCTGATTTCAGTGTATGAATTGGGTACAGACATACAGTATAATGTGCAACATACAATTCAAGTGTGTAAATTGGGTACAAACTTACAATCTAGTGTGCCAACATACAATTTTAGTGTGCAAATTGGGTACAAGCGTACAATCTGGTGTGCAAACATACAATTTTAGTGTGCAAATTGGGTACAAGCGTACAATCTGGTGTGCAAACATACAATTTTAGTGTGCAAATTGGGTACAAGCGTACAATCTGGTGTGCAACATACAATTTTAGTGTGCAAATTGGGTACAAGCGTACAATCTAGTTTACACTATACAATTTTTGGGATTTGAGACAAATTTTTCCGAGGACCGGAAAAACAAAGTACTTCATGTACAGTAGGCTTGTTTGTCTCTGAGTTACTCTTTGATTTTGCTATATGGGTGTATTAATTGGCAATTTCGGCAGTGGGCCGCTGCTTAATTGACTTTTCCCTAGCCTTTTTGAGTATGTGTCCCTGAAAGAGATTATTTGGTGAGTATCTTAAGTAGACATTTTTCATGTCAACAATTTTCTCAATAAATCTTTTTTTTTCTTTTTTTTTTTTTTCATTCATTTTTTCAACAATTTCCTTGGATACCTAAAGTGTGTTACCTTAAGTAAACCTTGGTATAGTATACAAGTGCTAGTGGGTACAAGAACTGTCTTAGTTATCTACCTGCATTCATGTATATTAATGTTAGATTTGTACAATTTACAATTTTTTTAATTTGCAATTTCGCAATTTTGCGCGTATATGCGCACATTAATCATCGATTTTGTGAGAATACCATAGATTTTCATATTATACATCATCAAGTGGCTGTGTATATTTTCTAAATTTTTTTTCTAATACTTTGATAATTTCATTGACAGTGGAGGTGTGTGTCCTGTGTGAGATGTGTCATCTCAGTATCTCCTGGTGGTGGACTGGGGGCAGTCTAGGCTGTGGGCAGCCTAGGCTGTTTCCACAGTCACCGGGGAGGGCTGGTGGCTTAGAAAATTAGCAATAGTCTGCATGTTTGACCTTGCGGTCTCCTCCTGGTGTTCGTCAATAATTATATCTGTTGTATTTTCCAGTGCTGTCATGGTCACCGGGCTGGTGCCACAATCGTTCTGGAGAAGCATGGAGTAGTACAGTCCTTTGGTTTTAAGGGCTGGTATGGTACTGAACCTAGTGCGCCAAGGTAGGTGTATCACCTGAGGGAGGTGATAAGCAAATTCTCCTCTCTGTGTTGTTATAACTGCTGGTCCATTCCAGGTAAATATAGCCTTAGGTAGTGGGAAGGTTTTAACCACTATATCCTTATAGGTCGGGGCAGCTGCTGATTTAATCTCATCAAATTCATGTGGTATTGGCCTCAGGGGTAGCGCGAAGTTTGAGTCTCCACAATATATTTTAAAATATATTGTGGGATTTGTGCGCTTGGCCACATTTTTCTTGCCACAGTGTGTCTGTGCAAATTTCTTAAGGTACTTCATTATTCTGTAGGCTGAGTAGATGGTCAGGGTGAATAATATAGCGATTATCAGGGTGTGGGTTTCCTGAATTGTGAGGAAAGGGGTGTGAGTTTCCTCTGTAGGGGTAAGTTATGTGAGCTGATATCCCTAGGATGAGTCCTAAGCTTTGGAAGATTGGATGCTCTGTAACTCGACGTAGGTATGATTCTACGTAGCGTGTTTCTATTGCCTTATCAAGGTTGGAGGCATCTTTTAATAATGTTTGGGCAAAGGGCTCTAAATTTAGTTGGGTAATATCATCCATGATTGGATTTTCCTGTAGTTTTTCTAAGGTTCTAGAAAGGTTTACTACTGGGAAATTTGGAAGATTCTCTCTTTCATCTGGTTTGGTTTCAGAAATTTGGTTGAGTGCTGCCATGAATGGTAAATTAATTGTCTTGAGAATGTAATGAAATGATAAGGTTGAGTTACAGGGCAACCTTGTGTTTGGAAGAGAAAATTCTCCTACACTGATTGTGCACCCACAGGGTACACCTATGATTGAGTAGGACTGGGCTTTTCGAGTTTCAGACGTTTTACCATGGCAGTTGATAAAGTAATGGGGTTCATTAGTAGTGACCAGATACTCATCTTCAGAAATGGAAATAGCATGGGTGGTAGGTGCTTGCAGTGGCGAAACTGTAAACTTGCAATGTTCCTTAATCTGTTGAGCCTGGTTAGTAAAAATGGCTACAGGGCATGTAGGCCTGTGTTTATAAATTCTACTATTTACATCTCTGCATACCTTTACTGTAGTACCTTCGCATGCCTGCATATCTGCTGAGTCCAATTCGATGAATAATGATTCGTCGTAAGATACTGCTAGAAACTCAGTTGTGGTTTGCAATTTGGTGACTCCTCTGGTGGGGGTCTCCTGTGTGTCTATAGGCATGGGTGATGTAATCATTTGGTACAGTTTGAAGGTGGAGGTGGTAGATTGAATTATAATGTCCAGATGAATATATATATGGTGAGCTGAGTAAGTGTATGAGGTCAGCTTCTGTGAATAATAGAAAATCTAAGTCATTAATTGCGACTTGTGCTCCAGGGTGTGTAATCCTAAGCTTGTTATTAATGTCAATTAAGTATCTAGCAAGGTCTGAGGGTGGTACTATATCAGGGGTTAGGATTCCTGATGATAGCATCCTCAGGGCTGCATTTGTCCTTTGCAGTGATTGAACTGTATTCATTCTTGCTGCTATGATAATTAATGCATCATTTAATACTTGCATCTTTTCCCTTTGAGTTTTCTCGTGCCTTGAATATGAGTCAAGTGACCTGGACATGTTAGAGGCCCACAGGTTGACGGTGTCACCTATGGTGTTGATTGTGCTGTCCAGTACCTTCTTATCTTGGATGTATGCTTTAACAAACTTATCTTGTCTGTCTGTGATCTTTTCAATGAGACTAGCTGCTTCCTGATCTTGTTTAGCAAATTTTCTTAGTATTTCATCTATGTTCTTGAGCTGTCCCATTACTTGGTTTACATCTTCTACTGTGGCTAGACCTAGCACACCGCGAAACAGGGGTGCTAGAAAACCCAGTATGGCCTCTCTTTTGGCCTTGTCCAATGTGTTTATGGGGTTGGATAGGAACAATTTGATGGAGGCTAATGTTTCATTTATCTCCTTGTCTGCAATTTCCAGCAAGGTGTCAAGCTCTTTGGCTTGTTGGATAATTTGACCAGAGGTATGATCTTGTAGAGTAGGAGTGGTCAAATGGAGTATTCTATCCCTTATGGATCCTTGGGTAACGGGTGCCCGAGGTATTTTGTAGGGGATAGCTAACAATAGTGTTGAGGTTGTATGTCCATTGACCAATGGTTGAGGGCTAGGTTTGAATACTACTCCTATTTTTTGTCTCACCACAGGTGTATAACCTGCAGTAAGTGGTTCTATAGTATATAATAACAGCATAGTTAGCAGTATGGGTGAAACTCTCAGTCTCCCCATGGTGCTTGTGTAAAGCAAGTTTGCTGTTTTAAAGTCTTGTCAAATTTGTAGTGATTTGGGTGCTGGTAAAGTCTAAGTGTATGGAGTAACACTTTAAATGAAGTGGTTCAAACTGTACCTTTGCAAGATTGAGCTGTCTTGGCAATATGTCCGGTGAGTCTATAGAGATTGACCAGTAAATGGTAAGGTCAGGTTGAAGGTGAAGTAGGTGTGTTCTTTATCCTAGTGCAGTCTCTCCTAATGGAGAAGTGGGCTGGCTAATTCCCAAGTGGGGTCCTGTAGACTTGAGTTCCAGACTGCAGCTGGATGAAGACTGATGGTGGGCTATGGTCCACAGTGCTTCTTATGTAGCCTACCCTACCCACATCCATTGTGGGCCTGGTATTGTTTCTCTGGAGACAATGCATTAATCTCCAGTGTCTGCTAACTGTGGGGTCTATTGTGTAGTCTGTGTACTGGTAATTAGCTCCTCCTGTCATCCAGGACAGCCATTGATGACCGTCTAGACAGTTGTCTGAGGGTAGCTTATAAGGTCAATTGATCTCTATAGACTGCTGTGTTGGCATAGCGCGCTCTTTCATGTGGGGATTAGGCTTTAGACACTCCACTGTGTTACCCTTACTCTTCTTAGACTTCATGTCTGCTTTACTTGGAGGGTCCCAGTCTTTGACCATTCAGAGGCAATAACTTACTGATATATTTACAAATTTGATTGGCTTTATATACATATAAGTAATTCATTATCAGTCACACATGTCTTATGTGTGGATGAAGAGAATTTGTAATACATTTTGAAAATCTTATGTTCTTTTGGTATCTCAATCTGTTTCTAATTCCTTGAAACTGCACCACACCTAGATGTTTTTCTTAGTATGTGGTGTGCAGGCCTAGGCTTGATAGGGCCTATGCCTGTGGTTTCTCTTGTAAGGGTGATATCATTTTTGTTCCTTACAATTTTGTTGTAGTATTTGGCTTCATGTGGAATAAGCCTGTGTGCAAATTCATTGTTTCTGACAGCCACAACCTTTTTCAGTCTGTCTATGTGCACTGGTCTGGCCACCAATAGATTGGTGTCCAAGTTTTTGAGTTTGGCACTTGTCAAACTAGGTCTATCTACTACAACATATGGTCCCATAAAAAGGGGTTGAAGTTTCTTACACTCTGTGTTGGTCAGGATTCTTGGTATGTTTAGGTACACCATGTCGGTGACCTTGATTTCCTGTGGTGTAAGTTTCTTATCATATCTATCCTTCCTTTCCTTTTGTAGCTTGGCGACCCTTTCTATAGCTTTCCTCCTAGAGGTATCTTGATTTGTTATCATGTTAGCTACATGGTCTGCTACGGTGGATATGTCTTCCTGTATCCCCAGCCCTAAGTCCATTGGAGTGGCTGGGTTTCTTCCATGAAGTAGGAAGAAAGGGGTGAATCCTGTGGTTTGGGATTCAGTGTTGTTTAATGCAAAGGTTATGGGTTCAATAAATGAGTCCCAATTGTTTTGGTGCTTTGAGCAAAATGCTCTGAGCGCTGTGCCTATGCTAGCATTGAATCTCTCTACAAGCCCATTTGATTGTGGCCTGTATGGTGAGGAGAATTTATGTTTGATCTTGAGGTGTTTAGTTAACTCTGTGAACTTTGCACCTGTATAACATGTTCCATTGTCTGTTTGAAGAGTGGCTGGTGTTCCATGATGACAAATTATATTCTTGTAGAACTCTGCTGCTGTTGTCTCAGCTTTTAAGTCAGTAGTAGCCCAAGCTGTTGCATATCTGGTAGCATAATCTATGCAGACTTGTATATGTTTGTTTCCCCTGGCAGTTGTGGGAAGTGGTCCCACCGCGTCGAGGTTTAGGAACTTCATTGGTGAAGCCATGTACTCTCTCACTGTCATTGGTGTTTTGTGTGAGTGTACTTGCCTTTTTGCTGTGAGGCATGTGTGGCAGGTGGAAACATATTTTGTTGTGTCTGCTAGCATAGACTTCCAATATACCCTAGGTCGGAGTGCTGACAGCATCCTACTGGAACCAAGATGGCCGCCGGTAGGTGAGTCATGGAAATACTGTAGTGTACTTGTTACCCATTGCTGTGGTATAACAATTTGAAGTGGTACAGTATTGGTTTTTCTCCAATTTATGGGGCATATATGGACTAATGTACCATTTACCAAGGTGTATGTCTGGCCTTGGTTGATGATTCTATTTCCTTGTGCTTTTGGTGCAGGCAAGGTCCCATCCTCAAGATATTGTATGAGGGGCAATAGTTCCTTGTCCTTCCTTTGTTCCAAGCCAAGGTTTGTACCTGAGATGGATGTGTCGGGAATCTGATCCAGTAATTGATTTATATCTAGCACATGTTGTTTTATTCTGTCTCTTTCTTTTTCTTTTTCCTCGACTATTGGCCTATCTTGTGCCTTTTGTTGGGGTGTGTCACTCTTGTTTTGGTGTGTAGGCTCCTTTGGAGGGCCTATTCTCGCCTTGATGGGAGTGGCAACCTTTTTCTTTAAAGGCACAATTTGCTTTTTGTCAATCTTCTTTGTCTCAGAGTTCTTTGACTTAGTAGATGCAGTGTCTTTTGTGACATTTTTCCTGGCAGGTGGGGTTTTGGTAGGTTTGTTTCCTGTGACCTTTTTCTCATTTAGAATAGTTTGTGATTGTGTGGGGGGTTTTGGTGTGCCCTCCTGAATCATTTCTCTAGTCTTTGAGTGTGTGGTCATAGGACACAAATGGTTTGATGTTTCCTCTCCCTGCATTGGTTCAAAGAATCTGACTGATTTGGAAGTTGCTTGAGTGATAGCATATATTGTGTCTTCTGAATCTTCATCATCTGAGTCAGGTGGGGTGAAGGGTGGCTCTTTAGGAGTTGCCTTCACCATCTGATTGAGTGATGAGAATTCAATAGGCTCGAAGTCATTATCTGGAAAGAGTTGTGAGTATTCTCTCTCACAGTGGCAAAACACATAGTGTGTAGATTGCTTCAAGATACCCCTAATGGGTGTCTCTGGCCTTTCAATGGTGTTGGGTGGATCATCCCTTTTGAATGGTACTTTCTTTGTTACTTTTGCAAACTTGGTTCTACTGGCTGCTCTAACTCTCCTTGGTGGGGGTGGAGGGTTAGTCATGGGTCCAGAGTCTGGGTATTCTCTTCTAGACATAGCATCTGGAGGTATGTTATCATCACCTTTCACGTGTTGGATGGTGAATGAAAATTGTTGTATGTCTAGAGCCCATCTGGCCCATCTATGTGTGAGTCCTGTATTGGTTAATAGTGGGATTAGGGCTGCATGGACTGTGTATAATTGGAAGTGTCTAGTCTCTAGATAGTGTCTGAAGTGTAATACTCCATACACTACTCCCAGTAGTTCTCTCTCTGTGGTATTGTAATTTCTCTCATGTTTGGAGAGGGTTCTACCTGCAAAGGCTACTGGTCTGAGCACTCCTTCATTATCTCTCTGTGAGAGTACAGCTCCTAAACTCACATTGGAAGCATCAGTTGCCAAACTGAACTCTTTCTCATAGTTTGGATATCTGAGAAGAGCATTAGTACAGAGGGCATGCTTTAAAGTTTTGAAAGCATTATCTGCATCCTCTGTCCAGACAAATGCTTTGAGGTGTGTCTGTAGATCATACAATGGTCTAGCAATTTGGGCATAACCTTTGATAAACTTTTTGAAGTATTGGCATAGGCCTGTGAAGGATCTGACATTTTTGACTGATTTTGGTGTTGGGAAGGTTTTGATTGATTCTACCTTTGTGGGAGATGGTTGCAGTCCCATGGGTGTGACTCTCATTCCCAAGAAGTCTATTCTGTCTATGAAGTATTCACATTTTGATTTCTTCAGTTTGAGTTTACCAACTCTTAGGCTGTTGAACACATCTTCCAGGTCATGGAAGTGTTGTTCGATTGATGGTGACAATACCAATATGTCATCTAGGTATGGTAGGGCACATTTGTATTTGAGTTTGTTCAGAATTAATGTGACTAGATGGCAGAATCCCGCAGGTGCGGTCGCTAAACCCATCGGCATCCTTTCGTAGACATATTTTTTGTCATTTGCTATGAATGCGGTTTTATGCTGGTCTTCCTGTCTTATAGGAATTTGAAAAAATCCCTGTTGGGCATCTAGCTTACTGAATACTCTTGGTCTGAGTGACCCTATCATGTCTAGAGTGTCATCGGCCCGGGGTGTAGATAAGGCTTGATTTATCGTGTTCTGGTTCAAATAACGAAAATCTGTGATGAGCCTATGGCCTCCCGATGATTTTTGTACTAAAAAGGATCTGGAAGCCCAGGGGCCCTCAGCACATTCTCTCAGAATGCCCTGTTGTACTAGCCTTTCACACTCTTCCCGTATTGCGGCCTGTTTTTCTGGTGTTTGTCTATATGGTAGGAAATGACATGGTACTGCCTCAGGTTTTACATGTATTGAGTGTGTATACAGGTGTGTGGCACCAATGTCTCCATCTTTTCCTACAAATATATCATCATACTTGGTCAGCAGTGATTCTAATCTGTCATGCTGACCTTTGGATGTGAGCACAGATTTTGGTGGAACATTCTCTTCCAATTCTGGCTCGAGGTCATGTGCCTCACTATGTATAGCAGCTATTTCAGAGAGTCTGATTGAGTTGGGTTCAGGGTCAGCGTATGTGGACTCACAGTCTGAGTCTGTGTCACTGAATTGAGTTACATCCTTAGGCCGTATGGCTGAGATGGATTGATCAGTGTGTGGGGTAGTGTCTGACACCTGTTGAGGTTTTTCTAAATCAGATTCCTTGACTTCCTGAAATAGAGCTATGATGGCACCCTTTTTGATTTTATGTGGGTGCCTGCTGGTGTTGAGTAACACTAGGGGATGTTTGTTATTTTCCCTGGGGGTTACTGCTGCCCTTTGAACTAGATATGGGGCATTGTTATTTCTTTGGAGGTTATCTACTACTCCAGTTTTGCCTTGCAGTGATTGAGTAGATGTGACCTTACCCAATACTGCAAGTTCAGAGAATGGAGGGATGGTAAAATCCCTCACTGCCCTAATGGGTTTGAGAATTTGTTCAGGATCAACATTAAATTCAATTTGAGATTTTGTAGTGCTTAAGAAATCTGTGCCGAGTACAAAGGGCTGTGTGAGGTTGGGTATTACAGCAAATTGGTATTGGAATCTGACACCTTGGATTCTAAAGTTCAGCATAGCTGAATGTCTAACATGACACACCGATCCATCTGCCAAATAGATGTTGATTTTAGATTTCCTCAGTTGGATATGGAATCTCTTTTGGAGGTCCATGAGGAATGATTGTCTGACACAGGTGATAGTAGCACCTGTATCAACCAAACATTGTACATCTGAAACATCATATAGATTTGCATTGATACAGCCATTTTGAAGAAGTACAATAGAAAGCTTGGTACTCTCACCTGTATCCTTTGATGATGAATCTGGTGGGGTGATGTGTATCACTGATGGACGTCTCTGTCTGTTAGATGGTAGATTGGCACTAGCAATTGTCTCTGGTTGGATCCTTGTTGATTCTGATTGGTTGTTTGTTTTTGGGGTGTCACAGTGCACTGGCCCATCGGCACTGTGACATCCTAGTTTTCCTGGTTCTGTGGGGTGGTTGAAATGGTTGCGACCAGGAGCTTGGAGAGTTGATCCATCACTTGAGGTATTGTTTGGGGGTTACTGTGTTGGTTCCCCTGGTAGCCTCTTGTGCTAGGTTTGTGATCCTCCTGATGTGGGTTGAAACCCTGGTTATAATGACCAGAGTTGCTGTATTGTCCAGAGTTATTAGAACTCTGGTTGCTGTAGGATCCGGAGTTGTTGGATCCCTGATTGTTGTAGGCACCGTTGTTGTTGTAGGATCCACTGTTGTAGTTCCTATGTGGACTGTGGCTCCTACTGTTGGATCCTTGATTATAGGATCCAGAGTTGTTTGAACCCTGGCTGTTGTTGTAGGAACCATTGTTGTTGTAGGATCCAGAGTTGTAGTTCCTATGTGGACTATGGCTCCTACTGTTGGATCCCTGATTATTATAGGATCTGCCATTACTTGGGGTTCTGTCTCTCCTATCACTATATGAAGAGTCACCATTGTTGGAGTTGGAAGAGCTGTTGTCTTTCCTACTGTTGTGACCCCCCTGGTTGTTGCTGTTGCCCCCCCTACCTCTACCTCTATTGGATTGGTAGTTGGGGTCATAGTTATTTCCTCTATATCTACCGGTAGGGTCTTTTGATATAGCCTTAGCTTCTTGTTGCCTTACATGGGCACTAGACATTAGGTTAACATCTTCATTTGAACTAGTGGTGATTTCCTGGACATTTTTCTTAGTAGGCTGTGGGTTAGACTCTGCATCCCTTGTTTTCCTAGATCTTTCTTGGGTCTCAACCTCTAAGGCTAGGTCTAGGGCTTGGTTAAAAGAGTCTATTTTCTTGTTTTCAAGAGCTACAGAGATCCAGGGCCTCATGCCTTGGATGAATGTTTTAAATAAGGTGTCGTCCTTTAGGCATTGGGCATTACACGCTTTTCTGAGATACATTGCATAATCAGATACAGGTTCATCTATCTCTTGTGCACGGAGTGCAGTCCTGGAGATATTGTCTTGAGTAGCAAAATACTCTTTTAGTTCATGTACTACATTGGACCATGTCAACTTATCAGGTGTGGCACTCTCCTTGAAGGTTTCAAACCAAGCCAATGCTTGTCCTTCAAGGTACTTGGGTAAATATGTTACCATGGTGTCACTGTCTGTTAATTTGTACCTGTCCTTCAGATACTCTGGGAATTTGTGATCAATAAATAGTGCTGTTGACATGAGTGGTGATGGGTGAGAAAAAGTTTTGGGTTTGGTTACCTCGTGTTGCCTGATCTTCCTGTCGTCGTGTTGTTGTCTGTCTAGGATCCTGGTCATGTTGGACATCATGGAGATCATGACATCCTCCTTGGATCCAGAGGCGGATGGTGTGACAATAGGTGTGGTGGTGGGTGTGGGAGGCTGTGAGGTCTGGGATGATACCATCTTCATGAGATCTGCGATCTGTTGTTGTGCCTGTTCTAGGGCCTTCCGATGGTCATCCAATTGTTGACTGAGGATCCTCTCCCTTTCCTTTGAGGCAAGGGCATGAGCATCTTGTTGGGCTCTGTTTGCTTCTAGGGCAGTAACTGCATCTTGGATGGTCTTCTCATAGGCCCTTATCTTCTCAGCCGCCTGATTGGGTTGAGGACCTTCATCAGCGTCGGCCATGGTGGAAGGTGTGGGATCACTGGTGTGTTGTAGGTATCACTGACATGTTGGAGATCACACTGGTATGTGGGAGATCTCACTGGTATGTGGGAGATCTCACTGATATGTGGGAGATCTCACTGTCGTGTGGGAGATCTCATTGATGTGTGGGAGACCTCACTGACGTGTGGGAGACCTCACTGATATGTGGGAGATCTCATTGATGTGTGGGAGATCTCACTGATGTGTGGGAGATCTTACTGTTGTGTGAGAGATCTCATTGATGTGTGGGAGACCTCATTGATGTGTGGGAGATCTCACTGATGTGTGGGAGATCTCATTGATGTGTGGGAGATCTCACTGATGTGTGGGAGATCTCATTGATGTGTGGGAGATCTCACTGGTATGTGGGAGATCTCACTGGTATGTGGGAGATCTCACTGATCGTGTGGGAGATCTCATTGATGTGCGGGAGATCTTATTGATGTGTGGGGGATCTCACTGGTGTGTGGGAGATCTCATTGATGTGTGAGAGATTTCATTGATGTGTGGGAGATCTCACTGATGTGTGGGAGATCTCGCTGATGTGTGGGAGATCTCATTGATGTGTGGGAGATCTCACTGATGTGTGGGAGATCTCACTGATGTGTGGGAGATCTCACTGATGTGTGGCAGATCTCGCTGATGTGTGGGAGACCTCGCTGACGTGTGGGAGACCTCGCTGACGTGTGGGAGACCTCACTGACGTGTGGGAGACCTCTCTGATGTGTGGGAGACCTCACTGACGTGTGGGAGACCTCACTGACGTGTGGGAGACCTCACTGACTTGTGGGAGACCTCACTGACGTGTGGGAGACCTCACTGACGTGTGGGAGACCTCACTGACGTGTGGGAGACCTCACTGACGTGTGGGAGACCTCACTGACGTGTGGGAGACCTCACTGACGTGTGGGAGACCTCACTGACGTGTGGGAGACCTCACTGACGTTTGGGAGACCTCTCTGACATGTGGGAGACCTCTCTGACATGTGGGAGATCTCACTGGTGACCTTGGTGGGCATGGTGTCAAGGTCACTGGGTGGGTGGAGTGGGGTTTACTGTGTGTATGATTGTTTTCAGTAATGTTGCCAGCTTAAATTTTTAGAGAGCATTGGGTAATTTGGGATCTTAGTAGGATGTTCTCCACCACTTTGTCATACTAGTAATTGTGCATGATCAAGTTGTCATATGAGAAATATCATCTGACTAGTGGTATATAGTGTAATTACCTCAAGGCTCTTATAAATAGTGTTATTTCCAGTTGTCACTGGTTTATTCAGCTTTAGGCAACATGTAAGAAATATCAATTATACAGTACTTAGTATGTAGGTAATTTGTACATACAGTAAATATACAGTAAGTTATAAGGTATAATGTTCTGTTCCACTCCACCTGTGAGGTAATAATAATACAATGTCCAGCATAGTTCTAGGTGGGTTCCCACACCTAGCTCCTGACCTGCTGCTTAGAGGAATAATGTAATAATGAATAACTTTACCCTCTGGTGGAAGTCTTGAGGAAGATACCCCCTGGCCACTAATGATAGAAACCAATGCCTGTCTAGCATAGTTTCACCATAGTGCAGTGGTATAGCAGGTAGCAGGAGATGACTGGAGATGTTACCTCTAGAGCGGTTCTTGGTGTTCTGTCTTCCTGGAGGTGCAGACAGGCTATTTGTAGCAAATCTTGGAAAAGCACCTCCAGACTGACTGGAGCCAGTAGCATCTGCCTAACTCTACAATTGTTTGAGGGGAGTCTTTCATGTGTCACAGGGGGACAAAGGACCCCCATGGACGCCGCTGTGTCCCCCTTTGTCTTGGTCGGTTCTGCATCTTCAGACCCTCATAACTCGGTCGTTTATGCGTTTATAACCATTTTGCGCATGCGCGGAGTTGAATATGCCAAGTTTATAATGCCCGCTGGATAGGCGCGTAACTCCCACCGGTTTGTCTGTAGGGAACTCGGAGCTCCATTCAGTCTCCATGGCATAACTTCCTTAATAATGGGAGTTCTGCCTTGATCTTGGGCTCATTTTGACCGTCTAATTATGGGCTTTCCATAAATGCTTTGATATTTGACCTAGCTCGCTCAGGAGCGACGCTAGAGCGACCGGACAGTTATGGCGTCGTGCTTATGTAACCCATTGTTCAGTTATTAGAGTGCTCAGACACTCATGACGGCGTCAGCGGTGCTCAGGCACCCGTGACGGCCGTTTGCATTCACTTACAAGTTATTAGTTTGTGCACTGAACCATGAGGTCGCACACTGAGACCCTCATTTTTATTATATTGTGCAGTGAACCATTAGGTCGGAGCCTTTGATGTCATAAACTCTGTCTAACTGACTTGGTTTGGTGTGCAGTGGGGCATGAACGCTCTTATACAAAGTTTGAGCGCTCTTATAGCTCTTAGAAACCAACCTATGTATTAATTTCTTAGATATTCTTTGATTAATACAAAATATGTTAGAATTTATGGAATAATAAAATGGTATATGATAACGTCACCAATGACGTCATAGGTGACAAGGAGAAAAGCAAAAACATTATGGAGTTGCTACGGTCCCTATGCTCCCGGCTGCTGACGCGGCTTGCAACTCCAAAAAAATTGAATTGATAGATTATGGGTTATAGCATTGGATATTTCTACAGGAGAGCATTTCTCAATGTCTTGTCATTGAAGAATTATAACCCAGAATCCATGAACAAAGTAATGGAAAAAAATTGTTTTATCATATTCCATACATCTAGATATCAAATATCTCAAATAAAATGAGAATAAGCCAGGAATCTGAATAATGATTTCTGAATTCAGCATTCGTGAATTGACCAATTCATCCAAGCTGCTATCCAAAAGTACAAAAACATTCCTCAGTATCTTATCTTATCTTCTTAAGATGACTTACTTTTATCTGTTGATGTTCTTAGCCACCTTGTTGCACCACTTGACATGTCCCGATAGCCGCACAGGTCCATCTCAGAGAAGTCACATTTCACTGACACAGCCGAGTCTAGTAAACATTTATATGTCAGGTCTGAGGACAGGTTTTTATACAGTTAAAAGGGGGATTCTTGTGAATAATAGAGAGCAGGGCTAGACATTAACTTTTTTGGCCTTGGGCCACCAGGACCTGTAGCTAGAGAGATATACGGGCCCATGCAGAAATATGCTAACATTTTTTTAGGAGAAAATAATGGCTCTTCTAAATCAATTTGCACAAAAGTAATATGTTAGTAGTCATTCCCCATGTCATTTTCCCTTTCCAACGGTATATGATATGGCTATTTTGGTCTTGGAGAATCTTCCATAAATTTTCATCATCCACTGCCATGGGCCCACCGGGGCCATATAAAGGTATTTATTGGAAAAGAAAATCTCCCAGACTCACAATTGCGGGCCATTGGCTCCTGGGCCAGCGTTGGTATCATCTTGGCAACGAAAGAGCACTTTCTAGATTTATGGGAAAAGCATTATAATCTTGGAAAAGGTAATAACCAGAGATATGTATTGTATCTACTTGTCCTGTTGGACTATAAGTGACCATAAAGGATAGAGAGATTCATGGTATTCCTGTAAGGCTGGCTGTTGTAGGTATTATTAGCATAGATAGATTCATTTCAATACACACCATTTGAGGTACAGGGCGTTTGGCGGAGGCTAATATGATCAATCAGCAGGTCCCGCTTCTTTGCCCACATCTCTCTATGATGCACCACAAACAGAAACTGGTACATGCTGTCATATTCTTCTGCTGCTACATCAAGAGACATCGCATGTATCCCAATATTGGACGTGATATCAGCGGTGAGTAGGAGCCGCGCGGTTGTGTTGTCACGTGACCAGAGCGAGATGTTGAGGTGAGCGTTAAGAGTGTAGTATAGGGTTAGACAGCTTGGACCCCGGAGTGCAAAGGCAGGAGAGGCCAGGGAGGCCTCCAGGGAGGTGTCCGGAATAGGCATCTCCTTGTTAACGTGGATGACTTTGTCTGAAAGTAATGCATACAAGGTGACAAGGTGACCTTGTCTATCTAGAATATATAATGTATTAGGAGTACAACTTAATAATCTTGTACAGTACAAGGGTATGAATTATCAGGAAGGGATCATCTTGTGTATGCAGATGACCTTTTCTGGTATAATGTATGACCTTGCATATATACCTGGATGGTGTTGTGTACCTGCATGACCTTGTGTACCTGCATGACATTATACTGTATAAGATATAGAATGTAATAGGACAGAATGATCATGTGTACCTGGATGACCTTGTGGACCTAGATGACCTTGTAAGCATTAGGGGTTGAGCATAAGAGTACTGAATGACCTTGTGTAGGTGGATGACCTTGTAGAGTATAGGGGTAGAGCATAAGAGGACTAGATGATCTCCTGTATTTAGATGACCTTGTTCAGTATAAGGTATAGAATGTAAGAGGGAAGGATGACCTTGTGAAGCTGGATTACCTAGTGTACCTGGATGACCTTGTGTACTTGGATGACCTTGTAAGTATAAGGTAAAGAATGTAAGAGCACAGGATGACTTTGTGTACCTGGATGATTTTGTACAGAATAAGATGTTGAAAGCAAGAGAATGTAATGACCTTGTGTATCTGGATGACCTTGTACTATATAGGCCTATGGTGTAGAATGTAAATGGGCAGGATGACCTTGTGTACTTAAATGACGTTATACAGTATAAGGTGTAGAATGTAAGAGGGCAGAGGGACCTGTGTACCACGATGACCTTGTGTACCTGGATGACCTGGTGTACCAGGATAACCTTGTGTACCTGGATGACCTTGTGTACCCTAGATGACCTTGTGTTCCTGCATGACCTTGTACAGTATAAGGTGTAGAATGTAAGAGGAGAGAGTTACCTTGTGTACCTGGATGACCTTGTGTACCTGGCTGACCTTGTACAGTATAAGGTGTAGAATGTAAGAGGACAGAGTGACATTGTGTACCTGGATGACCTTGTGTACCTGGCTGAACTTGTACAATATAAGGGGTATAATGTAAGAGGACAAGATAACCTTGTGTACCTGGATGACCTTGTGTACCTGGCTGACCTTGTGTACCTGTCTGACCTTGTACAATATAAGGGGTATAATGTAAGAGTACAAGATAACCTTGTGTACCTGGATGACCTTGTGTACCTGGATGACCTTGTGTACCTGGCTGACCTTGTACAATATAAGGGGTATAATGTAAGAGGACAAGATAACCTTGTGTACCTGGATGACCTTGTGTACCTGGATGACCTTGTGTACCTGGCTGACCTTGTACAATATAAGGGGTATAATGTAAGAGGACAAGATAACCTTGTGTACCTGGATGACCTTGTGTACCTGGCTGACCTTGTGTACCTGTCTGACCTTGTACAATATAAGGGGTATAATGTAAGAGTACAAGATAACCTTGTGTACCTGGATGACCTTGTGTACCTGGATGACCTTGTGTACCTGGCTGACCTTGTACAATATAAGGGGTATAATGTAAGAGGACAAGATAACCTTTTGTACCTGGATGACCTTGTGTACCTGGATGACCTTGTGTACCTGGCTGACCTTGTACAATATAAGGGGTATAATGTAAGAGGACAAGATAACCTTTTGTACCTGGATGACCTTGTGTACCTGGATGACCTTGTTTACCTGGCTGACCTTGTACAATATAAGGGGTATAATGCAAGAGGACAAGATAACCTTGTGTACCTGGCTGACCTTGTACAATATAAGGGGTATAATGTAAGAGGACAAGATAACCTTGTGTACCTGGATGACCTTGTGTACCTGGCTGACCTTGTACAATATAAGGGGTATAATGTAAGAGGACAAGATAACCTTGTGTACCTGGATGACCTTGTGTACCTGGCTTACCTTGTACAATATAAGGGGTATAATGTAAGAGGACAAGTTAACCTTGTGTACCTGGTTGACCTTGTGTACCTGGCTGACCTTGTACAATATAAGGGGTATAATGTAAGAGGACAAGATAACCTTGTGTACCTGGATGACCTTGTGTACCTGGATGACCTTGTACAATAGGTGTAGAGTGTAAGAGGGCAGAGGGACCTTGTGTACCTGGATGACTTGTACAATATAAGGGGTATAATGTAAGAGGACAAGATAACCTTGTGTACCTGGATGACCTTGCAGTGTATAAAGGGTAGGATGTAAGAGGATTCGGTGATCTTGTACACATTGGTTACCTTATATGGGAAAAGGGCAGTATGTAAATGGGCAGGATGACATCGTGTATTTGAAGAACTTTTAATTAACTAATTTAAGTTATTGAGTATAGTTTTGTGGATTATAACAAGACTTACCATGTGTTTCAGAGACCCGCTCCACACTGTAGGTTATCTTAAAGCCTCGCCTTGTCGTCATTTTGTCTGTCTCAAAATACAACCACAGGTTGTTGGTACTGGATGTTAATGGTTGTGGGCGGAGCTGTCCACACATGCGTCTCAACAGACGGGACACTGGAGTTCCACCATCACGGATCTTTGAAAGAAAATACACAATGGTCTCAGTAAAACGTGAATAGGATCAATGTATCTTGGCCTATCAGTCATTCTTGCATTTTTCTGCTTTGAAGCTGGTCACATTTCCTAACAAGGAGTTATTTGTCCAAGAGTATGATATAGTTTATTCTGGGTTGGTTACTGAAGAGTATTCACAAATCTATCATAGAATACAATTTTTAGCCTAAGTCCTTAAAGAGATTCTCCAAGCTCAGGGCATCCCATCCTGCTGAAAGCAGAGACTGTTCAAGCAATTTTTAGAATCTGCCAAAATGCATGAACTGCAGGCACAAATCTGACTCCTGGTGAAGAGAACATTCAAAGTCTTGAAATTTTAATTTCTTAATACCTCCAGTACATCAGCACTGCAGTCTATCTGGCTCTCTAACCAGAAGTTATCAAAGACCAGTTTGATTATTGTACCCTCTGGTTGCTTGATGATGTGGTAGCAGCGCTGGTAGTTGCCATAGTTACGGGGGAAGTTAGGTGAGGTGATGGTCCCAAACATGGAGAGGTGGTAACCCCCACAGGCTGAAAGTATATAAATGTGTATTATAATTAGTTATTGAGCCCAAATGACCCTCTTCAGTATATATATATATATATATATATATATATATATATATATATATATATATATATATATATATATGAAGACCAATCTTGCATAGTCAAACTAACAATGCTTTTTGGATCTCTAAGATGTCATAGAAACCCTTGAAATCTGGGCCACCCAGTTAAGCATAACTAGAAGTAAAGGTGTTAGGTCCAGTGATAGATGTTGAAAATGACCTGATGGCCATGAGGTATAATGCTGCCACCTAGTGCGAGATATTCACAGTATTGCCAATAGCTAGTCAGTGGTGCTGTGTGTCTTGCAGGATTATGCAGCTGTGCTGGGTAGCCCAGATGTCTAACAGGTGGTTTTGGGGTCCTTTGACATGTACCAATCCTAAAACCATTGTCAGGTATACTATGCAACATAGGCTCTCAAAAGTATGGGCCCAAGGACCATAGTTCATTTACAATAAGAGCGCCAGCGTTGTAGAAGTGCATCATTCCCACAGGTGGGCATGAACCGCTGATCACATGCTTAAGATTTTGCTCACCAGCACTTCATTGATGCATCATGCCAACCGGCAGTGTATTGGCTCGTTAGAGTACACATGAAGCATGACTATAGCCAGGGTGAGTTGTGACTCACCAGAGCCAAAATGCTTCAATAGTATCCTTGCCAGGGCTGCATCCAAGCATCAGAATGACCAGCCTCGATCTTCCAGGGACTATAGTGGGCCTGGAAGATTTCTTACCAAATTACTGCAATGCCTCCTCTAAAATGATCCAGGATCCTGGATCATTTTCTCATAAGGTAGTGGCCTCACTGATTGGTGCATTCCCCTATGTGCTAATAAATATTTATAAATGAAGCTTGTTCCCCTGTGACCATACCTGTAAGAACATTGCAACTTCATTACTAGAACCAGCAGGCTCAAAGCAACTACAAAACTTGGGCTCAGGCTGTGATTGAAGTCACGACCCGTGCATTCGGAAACCTCTGCTCTCCCAACTGAGCTAGCCAGGCAATCTATTTACCAGCAGCCAAGGGAACAGCATATTCTCTTGGTTGTAGGGTTAGGGTCAGGATACAAGATAGGTAAGTTTTTGACACCTGCTTCAACCTGTTGCAATGTCAATGGATCCATAATAGATCTCCCAGACTGCATATAGTACAGTCTGGGCTCGTCCGAGACTGCGGAATGACTAGTGGCTTAATATGAGGGTTGCGAGGATATTTCTCAAGTCGGGGTGTAGCTTATATGCACTTTACTGAACTTCATATTTGTTTAAACATGAACATGAGCTTACCGTCATTGTTACAGAAGTCCCATGTGCCGGTGTACTTGGTGGTACAGGAACACCAGCGGAGTGAATGGTAGTCGGTCGTACACTTATTGTACATTTTACCCTTAAAGTAGAACGGGAATACGCAGAACGCATCTAGTGTGGCTACGGACCCTGGCGCTGTAACATATAACACATCTTTAATGCTTTGCAAGAGGAAGGTTGATTTAGTTCAGTAAGTTCTTCGTACATTCCAGTATGCATAATGACTGAGAGAACGACAGTTCAGTCCTTCTAAGAAGTAATTATGCAAGAGCTGGAAAAATTTTAGTACCTATATGCAGGTCCAACCAAGGAGAGTTACCCGCTATGGTTGCATTCATGTATCACGATGACCAACGCACATGATGCATTATCGACATTCCACGTGTTAGGTACTACATATGGCTCTCTATATGTCACCCTTTTTGATATTTAGCATTTCAGAAATATTGATCACAACAGTAAAAATATAAAAAAAATAATATTGATTAAAGAAACGCTACCCTATTTTCATGACAGCATACTTTGATGGCTTTTCTGTCAAATGAAACGATTCTTGTATGCTTATTGAAATATGTGTCAGTAGAGAAGAGAGTAATGTTTTTTTTTCTCATGCATAGATCTGATGACGTCATCATTACTCATATACAAAAGGTGCTACATCGTCTATACATAAAAGTTGTTGCAAAATATGTCTTAATCAGATTGATAAAAAGGTACAGGATAATGATATTACTCAGTGATGTGGGTGCTTCAGTTAGATTATTATGTATATCTGTTGAGTGACATAAAAGCATGCCAGAGAAAAGGCTAAAAAGAGTATCATATTACAGCCTTAAAGTGTGGAACAAATACAACCGTAATGTATTGTGACGTCATCAGGTGTATTTTATAAGATATGTCTGCTGCTCTCCTCTATACACTCTCAGCCGCAATTGTAAATGGGCTATAAATACCGCTGTATTGCATACAGCAGGATCCACATTAGTTAATTAGTTTGATACCTACAGCAGCTACTACTGTATTTCAGAATAAGAGGTACTCTACTGTAAAACTTTTGTGGCGGGCTGACAGTGTAGTGCCACACACTTCATGAACTAGGATAGAACATTACTGTTAACAAAATGGCCATCAAAATACACTTATTAAAAATAGGGCAGTGCTTTTCTTTAACCTTATGTCATGGCATATACGAACGTCACTATAGATTAGTACTAGAACCGCCATAGTCAATGGAAGGCATTGAATACAATGTGTCCGTATTCAATGGGTGTCCGCCATCTTGGATTTAGAACAGATCTGAGCTGTTTTTCTTTATTTTAAAGGCAAAATAACCCCGTAGGGCCATGACATAAATGCAAATGTCAACTCCCATGGAATATTTTTGCATCGTATTCCCCAAAGTGAGTCTGCCGTATTCAATGAGGCCTTATTGGCTGAGTTGCATGCGGGCAGACTCACCGAGGGGAATCCATGGTCGTTGACATTTGCTTATTTATCAAAGCATTTACATACGTGGTAGACATGTCCCCCACTTCTGATCCTTGTCGTAGTCATCCGTTGTAGGACACCATAGTTTATAACCTACGGCGAATGGCTGACACTCTGTTATGCCCTTTTTTTTGTACTTTGAGGGGAAGACACACTTCTCCCCACTTGTAGTGAAAATTACTTCTGAAGAAATAACAAATGATTTTAATCGATTTTTCTACTCCATTATTATTGACATGGTATGTTGATACGTAATGCTAGTTGAACATAAGTTTGGTGAATTTTTGCTTATCAAGTTATTTTTAATACTGCAACAGCATAGAAAAAAAACAGCCCGATTAGCAAACATTGGACTGAACAATAGCAGTTGAATACCTGATTAAGGGCAGGAAGCTGATTTACCATTTGGTTTCCCTGACTTTCTTTTTTAGCGCCTCCCCACGCCGCCTAGCGCTGGTCCCGCGAAGCGGGAGGGGAGGCGCTATGATGATTGCATTTCCCCCATGTGATGAGGTGTCACAATACAGAATCACCAAACTAAATTCCCTTGTATGCAAGAAATGAGGTTGAGACCGCTTAAAAAAACGCTGGGAGGCGTTTTTTACGCGGTCACAACCGGATTTCTTGTTTACTGGTCCAGGGAACTAGGGCCTGTATCAATATGTTCGCAGATTTGGTCAAACACACGACTCGCAGCTTCATATTGAGTCTATGTAGGCATCAATGATCATGATATAAAGACATATTATTTTATGTGAATAACGTCTTCCCGTAGAGATAGCATTGCGGAGCGGATCGCCACACCCCCAGTGGCGTAACATGTGTCGATCCACCACAGCGGCAGATCCACCACTGCAGCCTCGTTCTGGGTGCATGTAAACATCCTCGTGGTGGATCGGCCACCTTATACACCACGGTCGTTTAGTTCTATCTATATATTATCCTAAATCAGATACTCACTCTGTGGAGTGCTGATTTCATCTTGACTCCAGTCCATATTCCAGTCGTAATGTTTGTGAGAGGATTGTACCGTGTACCCACATACAGAATCACCAAACGTGCAGTTTACTGATGACTCACCAGGTGGTGTACCTGTAGACAAATGTAGAAGACCTTTTCTCTAAAAGGTAACTGTTGAATCTACCAGGGATCCACATAAATCTGAATGGCCTACCACCATAATCAAACTGCAGTGAAGCAGTGGAATTTATACAATGAAGCCCCATATGGCAGTACATTGGTACAAGGAATCCTTGTAAAAAAAACTACATATCTCTGGCAAGGATTTCATAATAATTTTGCCATTTCTGTCACAGTGTCATCATCATCATCATCATCATCATCATCATCATCATCATCACCATCATCAAAGGAATCTCCACGAAATCAAATGCGAAAACCGTGTTCCAAATTCACCTAAGAACATACCATTGTCATTCTGACAGCATATTTTCCCCTGTGACATACTTACCTGTGGCTGTAATAAGTGCAAACCCCCCATGGTGCCCCTCATTGTGTGTAGAGGTGTTGTTAGGTATCACCACACTAATATTGGCCACATACAGATAGGACTGGATGTTGGACCCCATCGTACCGCGGAACACCAACCGCACCTGGGGGTTGGAAATACACAGTGAATGATGTCAGGTCTAAGCAAAAACATAGAAAGTGATTTTCACCCTGCCCTCACCATCCCCCACCTTATTGTTATTCAAGAATTTTCACCCAAGATTTATTTTTGACCGAGTGTTATTCACGATTCAGATGATTTTGAATTCTAATATATTGTTTCTTTCTTTTCGACAGTCTCATACTCCAAGATACCATGGTGAAAGTAATCATTACAGATCACTTTGGGTGAAATTTTATTCTTTTTTTTCTCTTTGGAGTCATAACTTTATGGTAGTGGTTTTGCTATTTTAGGTACGAAAGTAACATCTGACCTTATTCCCCTTCTGTGGTAGTAGAGCTGTGACCTTTAGCCAATCTGTATAACTTTGGTACCCAGACTCCCACACAGTGAGGTGTGGTAGGGGTGCCTGGGACTCCCACAGTAACACCTGCAGGTTGGACACATCCAGGCTGGGGTGGGCTGCTGAGGGAGCCTTGAAGTAGAACTGAAGGTGGGAATGCGATTCTGTGTCCATGCTGAAAGTAGGGTTGATGGTTAATCTTAAAAGGGCCACTGATACATGAGTGCATCATGCCCAATGGTCGGCATGATGCATCATTGAAGTGCTGGTGAGTCTGCTGGCCAGCACTTAATTGGTGCATCATGCTGACCCTCTGGGACAGTAGGGTTGGCATGCTACTGACTGCAGCTGTGGCGAGTTACTTGCCAGGGCTGCATTCAGTAGCATGCCAAACAATGAGCATGATTGCTCATTGCATCATATCAGCTGATGCATCAGCAAACCTACGGGGTTAAGAATAAAAAATTGATTTTTTTCCTACAAATGTGTCAGAATGTTCACAAAGGGCAAACTTTCTTTTTTCTGTACACTTTTTCAGCTCAAATTTAAAATTTGGATAGAATTTAATAATTCAAGTCCCAGATTTACATTTTACTTTGAGTTGCACCCAATAGGGGTACTTTAAAATGTTTATTGATTTTTCATTTTGCTTTATATTGCGATCTGCGTCTTGCTGTCCATGGGTAACATTTAATGATCATCAATCCTACAATATGATTTTTGCCATTGTTGAACAGATCTAAGTATTACTAACTTGAACCATGGAGAGAGCAGAGAGGAACGCTGACCGTCCTGTCCTGAACCAAATATCTCCATGCTCTCTGAAATAATATCATGTTTAGGTGGACGGTGACACCCGCAGTACCAGTTTTTCGATATACCTGGTGCTATAACTTATCCATGGGAACTGAAATTGCCAATATAGGCCACTCCAAAGAAAACTTATTCCTTATCGTTATTTTGATCAGAAATGACAAACATTTTATAAATCAACAAAGGTAGAGGCGTTTAGTGCCAAATTGAAGCTAATGGTCAAATGGAAGCATCTGGCTATTAATGATATACATTTCTACAATAATTGCGATACTTTGCTATGGAAATGCATTTTTGCGGCTTTCTGCAATGAAGCACAACACAGACATTTCTGGTCCTCACACACTGCTTTTGCAAAATCAATATGTACGCTTCCTTGTCACTTTTTATGGCTCAGCCATAAGAATCAGCTCTTTTATTTGGAGTGGTCTTATAACTAAGGAAATGAATTAACTATTCTATGAGGATATTTATTTTTTTTTTACTTTATCAGTGTGTGATACTGACTGAATGGGTTCTTGGTTGGTCCCTCATTCTCGTGGTATCTGGCCCACAGCTCAGGCCTCCCCTCCTCCACCTTGTACCCACACACAAAGGGGTCAGAGAAGGTACAGCTCACTGAATGAAGGTGTTCTAGAATTAGAAATAGAAAAATCTACATTGGAACTTCAAGATCCAGATTAGTAGTTAGTAATTGGGGGCAGCTGAAAAGATGTGGGGGATTAAGTTTTTAATATATTCTATAGTGGAAGTGTGGGGGATGCATCCCCTGCATCCCCCACAGCTCTGCTGCCAACAGTTATTTCTTGATCGTGACCGTAGATTTGAATGTTTACAAAATGTATTCAAAATTCTGAATAAGGCCCATTTTCCACCACTCACTATGCTAGCTCCATCTACCAATACAGACTTCCAATAGATGTTATGTGAAATGTCTGCTGACGGCGAGAGCCTGGTAGGGGCCCTGGCTGATAGAACACACATGTACATATCAGGTGGAAGAAAATGGCCTGTATGATACAGTACATATGAAGTATAGATAGTGTAAAAGTTTAATGTTTGTACAATTGTCAGGCCCCAGAAGGTACTTACTACAGGCCTCTTCCCCCTCGTCGTCCCCCCGTGGGCAATGCTTTGTACCATCACACACCAGTTGGCGCGATAGGCATGGTCCATGGTGACACCTCATAATATGGTCTTGGGAACACTCTGAAAATGATTTTTGTATTAGATCAGGTAAAAGAAACATGGGATTGTAAAAACACTGTTCACTGAGATGGATTATTGTTAAATGGTAGATTGTTATGTTGAGTCAGTTTAAGGGATTAGGTACTAGATAGGTTTTGTAAATGCATGTACAAAACATATAATAGTAATCTTACCACACAGTGGCACACCACAGGTCTCCCTCTGGTCTTCTCTATCACCATAGTAACACCACGGTCCCTGGGGGTCTCCATCAGGGTTCCTGCACTCATTAGTCAAAGTGTATCCAGGCAGAAATAGCAGGGACCACTCAGGGAGTGACCGACCCAGCCAGGGCAAACATGGCTGTCCAGATATGGTAACATTGTGTGGTCCGGTGTATTCCTCACCCAATATGTCCTTCCTACATGCTTCATCTGAAACAATGATTGCATTATGATATACCATCTGACTTGGCTCCTCTCCTCTTTTTGGTGAGAAGGAACATCACCTAGCTAAACAATATTGACCGATCTCATCTTGTGGCAGCTTTTTAAATTTCAATTTTGAGACAGATTTGACAGGAATGGGCTCTCCATCAGGAGACAAGAAAGCTACCCTCGCTAGCATTGATCAGATAATGCAGCGAACTCTGTAAGTAAAAAGCTACATATGAAGTAACCTGACTTTCATTTAACAATGATATTACCCTAGAATTATGTATTTGATAAACGATCTCTCTAAAAGCAAACTTTATGTGCATGATTTCGATCTCTTGAGCTTATACTCACTGAAAACACTGCAATCGTCAACCTTGATGTCGTCCAAAGCGAACCCTGAGATTCCAGAGTGAGCTCGTATAGCTGTTACTACAATGACATTTGTGTCGCTCGGAAGTCCTACCAGAACTCTCTGCCACTGTGTAGATGGTCTGTTTTTTGGCTGTATGAAGAATTAAGGGCCATTAATAGTTTTACAGCTACAAACACGAGTGATGTGTGGTATAGGATAGGATCATGCCATTCCCTTATCTCATCTAACTACCTATATTTATTTCTTTATATATCAAAGTCGTGTGTTTCAAGATGCATAGTCATATAGGACTTCAAATTATAGCTCTATTATAGCTTCACATATCTATTTATGAATGTCATGCCAGTATAGTTGCCATGGCAACCACAAACAAAACTCAGTGTTGTATTACCTAATGTATAAGGCTCACCCTGCCTTTCATTCGTGAATTATTTGGGTACACTCTAAGAAATAGATGTTAAATGTACCAAGGATTCTTAGAAAACTGAACAGTGAAACTCGTAAAACTGTAATGCAGTGAAACAGAGTAATTTCACCCATGAAGCCCCAGATGGCAGCACAGTAAAACACTGTGCTGGGAATCTCTGTAGAAATGATAGTGAAATCTTTGTTTCAAAGTTGGCAGTTGATCACCCTTGATTTGACAGCATTTCTTTTTTTACAGTTACATACACTTACCTTAGATCTATATAGAACTAAGACATTCAGGTTGAGGTCACTTAGGTGTACAGTGATTGCACCGGGATGGGTACCCAGTAGTTGGTAGTACAGAGACAGACATTGTCCATGTGTCCACATGACACCTGACCGCAATGCTGAATCCTGCCCTGGACGGCTGTCAGTCTCCAACAGGTACAGGTAGTGCCCCGCACCTGGAGTATCAACAATATTATTTATTTTCCAAAAACTGGTAAGAGCAATAATTTTCTGTCATTTTTTAAGACATTTTTAATACTTCAGTAACGCACAGCTTGATGAGCCACATACCAAAATTCTGAGGTAAAACTTTGGTCATTTCAGTGCAGTTCTAGCTAACAAGCCTCAATTGCTCTCTGATATTTGATAGCTACTGCAACTGCTAATTTTAAGTTCCAAATTATCAAGATAAATAATTCCTAGAGAATTGTTAGATAGAGCCACTCCTGGTGCTGTCTAGTATGTGGGATTGTCTGTGTCGGAAGCAATGTGAACTGAGGGTCCAAAGTGCCAAGAGTGGCTTGCATTGACAATTCTGAGCATCTCAAATGTATACAGTTATTTGAATGGTTTAGAGGGCTTAAGAGTAGATCCATGTCCTCAAGGAAGATTTGAATACTAGGACAGGCATCTGCGATTTTAGGCCAATTTAAGAGTGAACGACCACGTTCAACACAATGTTTGAGGGGGGCCAAAGCATATCCCCCCAATGCCTGGGAGTGCCCCCATCCCCGGCCCCCCTGCTCCTTACCTGTTTGAAGACCACTGGGTGATGCCTCAATATGCTATCTGCTTTGAAGGTATAATGGTAAAGGTTCACTCAGATTAGTCTGAGTCAGAGTCACATGGTGAAGCCGAGTGAGATAACCCGCACTCAGACCCATTTGAGTGAGCCTTTACATTTATCTCATGGCGTTCTGGTAGGAGATACGGTCAAAATTTAATTCATTTGTAAAGAAATAATGATTTGATGATGGTTATCACGCCATTTAAGATGATATTGCATGGGGGTGTGAAATATGGGGTTCCTTGGTTAAACCTATGGGGCCTCAGTTTTCAACTTGAGGTAATGAAAACAACCTGTCTGAGTAGTGTGGTCGACACTTGGTACTGAGTACATGGCCTGTACAGTGTTCCATGGGTCATTCTCACTCATTTTGAAAACACCATTTGTCTCAAAATCTCCAGATTCAAATGTGATGTGAAAACTCTGGGTCTCTGCAAATGGAAAAAAATTGTTCGCATGTTATTGTTAGTATTACAAGTTGTACTTGACCAAATACTGGTACCGGGGTACATATTTTTCTAGGCAAAAATGATACTTCCATCTCTGAGAAAAAAATTAAAGCTGGGACAAGATCTGAAATATATAGACTTTCCAATTTCTGCATATCTATCATCACCCCACTTGTGAAAGTGTCCTGCCAAAATCTCAATCTATTCAGTGCATTCTAACCATGTCAAATTCAAGCATATATGTATTTCAGCATTTTATTCATGTCAACAAACAGTCTTGATTGTACCAGCACAGTGGCTCCACCTGAAGCCATAAAGCAGAGTATTCTACAATGGTGATGAACTCAATTTGAATGCCTGGCAGCAGAGCAGACACCACTCAGTGCTACCACCATGAGGCTGTGACCAGAACTAATTAACCAAGTGGTTCCCCTTCCCACTAGAGAGGATAGACCAGCTGAAAGTAAAGTCCAATGATGTGCACATAATGAGCCATATCATGCCATAATAAGTGGCACCCTATGACTTGGGAAGGCGTATATAATCCTCTGAAGTACATATCAGACCACACTATATTAGCTTTTATACCAGCTTTAAGATAATCTAGAGGGAAAAGAAAAGTATCTTACCCTCTTTCCACACTCTCCTGTAGATAAGCACCCTATGGTATCCCCTGTCTACCATCATAGGTTGAGGTAGCAGCAGGCTTGCCATAGCTCCAGGTTGGGTGATAACACACTGCTGTACCCGTACACCATACAGTACCATGGAACAGGTCCCAGAGAACTGTCTCCTGCACACACTATGGCAAACCTTTAGGGACACCTAAATGTTTAATAAAGTTACTTTTCTAACTGTATTTTTTTAGACTCTATGGAACACCTTTAGGGACACCTAAATATCTAATAAAAATCATTAACTGTACTTATATAAAAAATAATACAACTATTGTTTTTTTTTTATGAAGTTAAATGAATATTATCAGATTTACTGTATTCAGATCCTAGAGCCTAGATTTCAGTGTCTAATAAAGTTAGTTTTCTAACTGTATTAACAGACGCTATGGCACACCTTTAGGGGCAAGTATTTAATTAAGGTAATTTTCTAGCGGAATTATATATATATATATATATATATATATATATATATATATATATATATAATACAACTAGCATTGTATTTATGAAGTTATATCATTGGTATTATTATTTCCTACAGTATTCAGAATAGCTAGGCATAGATTTATATGTAACTTGAATATTGCCTTATAATATCCTAAAAACATTATTTAATTTATCTTATCTTTTTAAAGCAGATATTCCACTGCTGTCGGTGGGCTGATGTTTCACTAATCCAATGTCTTTTTTCTTTACTTTTGCAATATTGGAAATAGGCGGAAATGCAGGACCAATTTTTCAAGACAGCAGTCGAGTACCCATTTAAACCTACCTTATTGACCTGTATGGTGTTGGGGATGTTGTTGAGTGGGTCTAGTCTCAGACATCCTTGTCCAGCGTATTCCAGGGTGTCCTGTGTGTTGTTCTCAATATCTGTAATAGTTAGTGAGAACTTCATGGCTTTGTGGTGGTCCCGCGTCGTCTTCGAGGTACCTTCGTGGTCCTCGTGGGCGACGTCGAGAGCACCTCTATTACCCGACGCCTGGGGGCGCTGGAGTCCAGCGCCACGTCACCACTTGGTCACGTGGCCCTCGACTCCGGTGTATATAAGGCCGTTGTACGGCCTTCCTCAAGGTCAGTCCAGCCCCGACTGACCATCGCAAGCGATGGTTGGCGGCTGCCCGGCTACCATATTCTAGTACTCCTCTGTGCTGCTGCACAGAGGGGGTGTATGTGGAATATCAACTGTAGACACTAGAAGGCCTAGTGTCGAACCTGTTATAGAGTTCAAACTCTGCCACCTGTAACTGTGATCGAGAACGGCTGATGCCTATGTGTTATTAGACAATAAAGTTTTAACTGGAACCTGAATAGTTGTTCTTCGTTGTTTATCGAAAGATTCGATTGAACATCGAGGGGTAGAACACTACAGCTTCAATAAACAGATTAAAATAGCAGCAGTGCTAGTGATCATTATCTCATGACACACTGAAAACCTGGAAGGTCTGAAACTAGTCAGTGGTGACGACTTTAGGTCCTCAGGTTGACAATACCTCAAACAACTACTTTAGGTGGTCAAAAAGACCTAGGTCGTCAGTATGACGACTCTGTATTGTCAGTATCGTCATTTTGACCACCTTAAGTCATTGTTTTATGTATTGTCAGCCTGAGGTCGGTCGGCCAAATTTTTGCTAATCTGATTAGTATAGAAAAAATTGGTTGGATTAATGAAAACTCACCCAGCCAACGGCAGTGGAATGCTGGCTTAAGGGATCGAAATTCTTGCCAACCTACCCCCCCCCAATGTCTTGTTTTTAATAGAAAATACATAAGCAAAGGTCCAGAACCATGGAATATTTTTGCATTGTATTCACCGAGGGGAGGCTGTCCATATTCAATGACGCCTTAAAGGCAGAGTTGAATGCAGACAGGCCTCACCGAGGTGGATGCAATGCAAAAATGTTCCATGGGAGTGGACATTTGCATTTATGTCATGGCCTATGGGGTAAATTTGCCTTTAGATAAAGAAAAACAGCTTAGCTCCAATCAAAATCACAGATGGCAGACCCCATTGAATACAAGCATATTGTATTCCATGCCCCCATTGAATACGGTGATTCTAGAACTAATCTATAGTGACTTTCGTATCAGCCATGACATAAATGTACAGTCCATTTAACCCGATTGATTTTTGTTTCTTTATCTGTGTCTGGTGAGTTTGCTTTGGATTGAAATAATAGCTACAGCTACAAACCTGCTACCCTTTATTGGAGACATTTTAAACCATTTATGGAGAAAATAGTTTAAGGTACATACCCTGTCCTTGTGGTGCCCATTGAAGATCAAAAACATTGAACATGGCCAGATCAAATACTTTGGACAGTCTAAGGCATGAAAACAAGAAGAGAAGAAAGTGAAACTTATATATCTCATTTCCATTTCATCACATTTGTAAATCATGGTTGTAATAAAGAACTCGTACATTGGAGAGATTTTTACTTGAACCTTGATCGAGGGAGAAACAACAAAAAGCCAGGTCCCCACTAGTGGTACAGGCGGTCAATTCATAACTTTGAAAGAAGATTCTTCCATTGTTCCATCGTTGAAATGATCAGATTGACATGATTCTTTCATGCTAAGAATAATACTTTCATTGAAGCGAAAATCTTTCATGGAAATAGTCTAAAATTTCCATGGTATTAATCAATACAGGGTGTTGTGAATTACCTCAAAACGATCAAGAGATATGTTCTCACAAACATGATCATTTTCAAATGAAATCTATACCATATAATTCCTTAACTAATGAAAGGCCACCCAGGTGTAGCAGTGTTACCCGCGGTACACTTATGCTTTTGTTCTATTTATCTGTTATTGCTTACATCATGGATAGAGTGTATGGGGGTACCTTTTGAGCTTGTCGTTTGAACACCAATTGTAAATAAAAAGAAGTAGAATGAAGGATTTCAGAGAATCTTACCACATTTCTCCGCCTTGGGAAATATGGTCCATAGCCATATAGGGAAAACCAACAGTTTTGCAGATTCATGTGTACCTCTGTCTATATGCATACCTGAATGTATTCTGGTTACAGATAGTGACAGCAGGGAAGGGTAGTTCGTCCTTGTACGTCACCTCAATATCCACCGCCGTACTGTACTCTCGGAAGTACTTAATACGAGACCCCGCCAGGAACAGGAAGGCAAAGATTGCGACTGACACAAGTATCCACCATAATATCCTGTAAGACATGCATCGACAAAACTAAACAACCATGCGAAGGAGGGGGAGCCCCCAAGGGGTGGATAAATGGCAATGTATCTCAGGGAGTACAGTTCTGTGTCTATTTCATGGTATTATGATATGGAAATGCTCTATTAATTTAGCATGTAAACCAGCATTGTGGATCGAGACATGTTATGTCACTGAGGGTGTGGCGTACACCACCCTAAAGTGATAGGTCTATGGATATTTGTTATTCACATGAAATAAAAAGAAAAAAGAAAAATCTCAAGGTGAAGTCAGAATGATCATAACAGTTTGAGGGCATTATTTTGTGGCTGTATTCGATTCTTGCAGTGGCATGACGTAGCAGTGAAGTCACAGTAACCAGCATAGCCCTTATCTCTCGAAATTTAAGACTCATCGGGAGAGATAAAAACATTGTATATTGAATGACTGTGATGGATACATAAATGCAAATGGACAGAATACTTAATGGGGGGTTTATTGCATGTGTGATCACTGTCAATGACATCTGACATTTAGGCATAAAGTGACAAGTAGCTATTAAGATCAAGCTAGCCAGCCTAGACAATTGGCTGGCAACCTTCCTGTATATTTGAGACATGATATAAGAGGTTACAAGTCAATCATCCCCTGTTTTCACTCTAACTCACAAGGGGCACCCTATCACCTGAATGCTTTACTGTCTCTCCTATACAGATATTTAAAGTATGAAGTGTGATTGCAGATCTCAAACTCCTATCTAGTGGAGTTCAAGTGAACTATTCAGGATCCGGGGGGAAATACCCCCCCCCCCATCTCTAACTTGACCTGTCCTGAAGTAAAACATTCCATCTTGGGAGTATGAATGCATGGGATAAATAAATGAATAACAACAACAACAACCCTCACATCATCCAAACACACATTTACTACCTTGTTCTATTGTGTTATTGTGGCCGACAATTTCACACAACTAGACTGATTTTCTGGGATGGATCTGATTCTTAACCAAGCTAGACTCTTACTGATCACTTCAGAATCATAATACTGGAGGTTTACTTTCAGACATTATCTGTCATTTGAGGTCTGTTCAATGATCTAAGCACTCACCATCCCCAGTAAGGATAATTAAGCCTGTAGTTCCTATCCAGATCTCTATTCTATTTGAACAATGCTCTAGCATAATCATGACTATGCCCTTTAACATCAAGGTTCCCTTTCCCAACTTACGCTTCTATTAAGAACTGTATGTTGCAAAACATCCCTGAGGCGAGACCATACACTTATCTGTGACTATCTGCATAGATTTGGACATGGGGTGCTATGTAAAGCTGCAGTTGCTTGGCAACCACATGATATAGAAATCATTTCTACCTTTGTTTATACTATGTGATATGCACAAGGGAGCTATATGCAATCTGAAATCAGTGGACTATGTCCTTGAGGGGAGACTATGCACGAGCCATAGTATATGCCTACAGGTATGAATCTAGACATTGTTGCTATGCAAAACTGCTATTGCTAGGCCACCACACAACCTAACAACCTTTTATCACCTATATTCTTAGTCTATGATGGAAGTCACAGAAGAGTTATATACAAGTTAAAATCAGGGGAGTATGTTGCTGAAAGAAAACAATGCAGATGTGAGCATTCAAGCATATTTTCAGGCTTGGTTGCTATGCAAAGCTGCTGTTGCTAGGCAACCACACCACTTAGCAACAAAACAAATGCAGCACTGTATTGTACTAAGATGATTTACAGGGGGGTAGGACCCACCAGATACTATCTAGACTGCACATTTATGTAATTCAAAGTGACATCTGAATCTATTGTCGGCCATTTTGAATTTCAACCATATACAGCGTCGCCATTAAATTTTATGAAGTAAAAACATGCATATTCTCAATCAGTACTCTTTAGCATGGAAAAACAGCCATTTACATAAAGAGGGAGATTATTGAAATGGAACAGCACCGTATTGGCTCATGGTAGTGTCTGTGCATCCAAGGCAATAATGTGTGTCATATTCATCAAGGAATTCTGCCAAATGTCTCATATTACTCAGAAAGGTTTGTCCTACATAAATCATATTAGATATTGTCGTTAGATGGGGATAAGGGCAATTTTTATACATGTATCTGGAGCGCATTTAAGATTTTCAGTAAAAAAAAGGAACTCTGTAATTTCAATCTTCCGTCTTCCCAACTGTCTGGTACACTCAAATCTGAACTTAAAAACATGTATTAGGGCTTAATGAGAAGCTGTTGGCCACTGATGTGCAGTGATAATGGAATTTAAAAGATTTGGACTGAATTAGGAACCGATATATTCCAAGCTCTAATTGAACTAGAAAGCCAGGAACCTGAGGATACTCTCCCTACTCTGTCCATCAGTGAGAGATGGGCGTCAGTTGGCTGTGAATATATTTTGTTTTTGTACACGAAGATTGACCATGTGACCATTTTGTGCTGTCAATGCCATGAAGCCCCACAACTGATGAGGTTATCTGAGCTTACCATGAGAGGGCCATACAGGCAGGTGTCCTGTGTATAATCACTTACCGGGAAAATGCTGGCCTGTTGCTCAGTGTTGTGTACCTCAGACCGTGTAAGGAGGTGTCCTGCGTATACTCCTCCCATACTTCACTCCACGGACGGGGACTCTCTGTTGACATAAAAAAAAGTGTAATGTTTTTTTTCATGATCTGTTATAAGGGTGTGATCATTTTTTAAGGGTTGGGGGTCTGGTGGGTTTGAGGTGGGGGATCAGAACGTTTTTAGCATTTCTATAGGTTAAAAGGGCGCGTTGGCGAGATTTTCGTTCCTATGGGGGAAGTCAAAAAAAATTTACGATTGAGCAGGTCAAATTTGTTTTAGCCCGTCCACGTGCAAACCCACCAGGGCAAAAATTTAACCTTTTATATGACATAAATTCCTGACTTCCTGCATCAGGATGACACATTGGTGCATCACATTAATGCTTTAGATGTTGGTAATGCATTTATGCATCATGCCTAGTGGTCGCCATGGTGCATAAATGCAGCCCTGGTCAATTTATGTACCCCTAAATTGATATTCAAATCATATGCTGGTGAGCAGTCTCGCCAGCACTTCATTTGCAGACCAGGCTTACCTAGCCCACTTAAAAGGGTCTATATCTCCTCTTTCCTATCCCCTCGGATGTGTGGTGCACATAATGTGTGGGTACCAATACATTTCTCTGTGAAAATGTAGTTCTCGCCATGAATACGACCTTAGCTGTCAAAATGGCTTTAAACATCTATTACTCACTCACTCACTCATTTGCAGACCAACGCCAATGAAGCATTCCTGCAACAGTGGCACTTAAGGATTAAGGAACCTTGAAATATCAAACCATTTTGTCCCAGAAGATTAATGAGCTTTGTTCAAGTTTGTATATTGTGCTGACATATATATTTACACTTACCATGCTCCATTCTGACCAACAAACAGTCTACTCCATGTAAGTCCTGAGTGGAGACACTTGTACAGATCCACAAGGTATGGCACCACTTTTACACTAAACTATCCTCAGCCCCATCTTCAGACAGAAGAGAGCACTGAGATTTAAGAATCATTGATATCCAATGAAACATAAAACCTAATTTTTCTAATCTGCATTTCCTGCCTGGACTGAGATCTTCCACTACGGTCCGATCACGTGTGTGTATATACTTGTCAAGGGTAGAGTTACAACAGATCTGTCATGGTTGATGTATTGGACATTTAACTCTTATAGGCTGCATATTTAATCGTGATTCGCATTGACATGATACGCATTTGCTTCACCAGTGAGTAACTCGCCAACACGGCTAAGTTGCATCAAGCTGATTCTCTGGGTGTTTATTCATCTTCAGGATTGGCATGATACATTAATGCAGTACTAGTCACTCAGTTTCCATGACAAGACTTCAAACCTGCATCATGAAGATAACCCTTGACTTGATAGATTAATAGATTCTGTGGTCTTTACAGAGTTCAAGAAGCAAATTTGTCCAATTTGCTGCCAAGCATCAGGTAAACATGTAACTACATGGTATCTTAGCTACCATCTCATTGATCCCCATACCCCTAGGCCAGCTACTGTTTTTCTATTTTGTTCTATTTATCCAACCATTCACTTTCTGTTTGTTTTTCATTTAACCCTTTAGTGGCCACTGATGCATTAATGCATCATGCCCATTGGTCGTCATGATTCACCAATGAAGTGCTGGCAAGACTGCTCGCCAGCACTTCATTGGAGCATCATGCCGACCCTCCAGGAGTACATGTCTCAACCCTGTAGGGTCAGCATGATGCTCCAATGAAGTGCTGGTGAGCAGTCTCGCCAGCACTTCATTGGTGCATCATGACAACCAATACGGTAAACCTTTATGGGTGGCATGAGGTGTTAGGCCTTTAAATATGTTGTCAAGATGCAGCAGATCTTGTACTAGCTGAAGGGTGTTTCTAAAACAGTGGGATTGAGTTCTGTAAGAGTTAGTATTCCCAAAAAAAAAACGACTGACCTTAGGGAATTGATTCTCTGTTGTGTTGCCAAAAGGTAATTGGTGAGAGAAGTGGTTCAGGAGTAGTCCAGGATCAGTGTGTACTTCCCAAGTAAGAACCCATTCCCATCTAGTTCCTTCCTCTAATAACCTGACCTAAGTACCAATAATGCATAATTTGAACCCTGAAGCATTCAGGTGTAACCAATCATAGATCCACTTCCATTATACACTAGTATCTAATTAACAGTATAAGGTGGGAAGTCAAGTCTGATTGTTGAGAAGAGGGGGAATCTGGAAGGTGGGTTAGCTACAATGAGAATCCACATCAAAATCCTTTTGAAACACCATCCAGAACTCATACTGTATATGCCAGCAAAAAGAAGTCTACTATTTGTAAAAAAAAATGCATTGCTAAGGAGCCATTCAAGTAATATTACAGCATTTGGTTATGCCTCAAATGTTGGTTTTATGATAAAACCAATGGAATATTGAGTCGATATTGTGTTCAACTTTCCATAAAAAGAAAATGATGTTACTAAATTCCTTATCAAAATCCTCAGAGCCTACAATCAGGTAAATATGCAGACCTGTTAGTATTAGGCATGCTGGGTATTAAAGTTGGCATGTCTGCTATAACAGCATGAAATTTGAGGTTTCTCTTCAATCGCCATCTAGACAACATTCTGGACCATGTGCTAAAATATCTAATGGTTATGATTGATTGATTGATTGAATTTCTTTTATTTATACTGAATAAAGAGTAGGCATAAGTATGATTACCTGTATTTGGATCTTTTCCAGTCGACTGTTTAAATACCAATGATTCGTTAATAACACCATAATTCTTGGAGATATATATCATAATGATAACAATAATAATAATGATAATATTCTGAGATCTGGCTTAAGGCCATGACTTAACCTAATAGTAATAGGTTAAAAGTATTAGTAGCAGGTTCCAACTTAATGGTTCCAATATGTACGAATCATTCTCGAGATGTTGCATTTGAGTCTCGAGATTCTGTTTTTAAGAGGGAGTAGGCTCCCTCAATTAGGCTGGTGGTATTGCCTATATGGACTGATGGTATTGTCCAATATACTGTTTGTTGAAATACTGGATGTAAGTCCAGACTTTCATGTATATCTCTTTTATAGTCTCGGGGGGGTGGGTATTGGAGGGGCCAAAGGAAAGGGGAGGGAGAGAGTGGGGGAGGGAAGGTACACACTCTAGGCCCTGGGACAATATTACATTACGCCCAGGTTTGATCATCATAGTTCTCTATCATTGCCAGATGATGTTTTTTATTCCATACACCGAATTTGCTCTTGATCTTTATACTCCTGATGTTATTTTCCAATGTGTTCCAAGCAGTGGCTGCTCTATAGGCTACACTTTTCCTGTATGCTGTATTTTGTACCCTGTTTTGCACAAGTAGTCGTTCATCATGTAACCTTGTGGGTAAATGCCTTTTATCAATCAATTGATCTTGAAGTGATCTATGAAAGGCTACAATCAACAGGTGCATTTCTCTTCTGTGCTTTAAACTATTTAGCTTAGCTTTCCGGTGCAGAGCTGTTCTGGAGGTAATCCCAGTACGTCTATATGCCAATCTAAGGGCATAATTTTCTAGGGTTTGAATAGGTATCAAAGCTTGTTTGGAGGCAGTTGCATAGAATATGTCACAGTAATCGATCACTGGGATGAACATTGTTTTCACTATGGTTATAGCTGCCTTCTCTGTAAGGTTTGACTTGATTTTGTTAAATAAGTAGAGCTTGTGTTTAACATTTCTGCCTAGGGTTCCCAGATGATGGTTGTAAGCCAGAAAGGGGTCAAGAATCAAGCCTAGATACTTATATGACGGGGTAGCTTCTATGATATCATTACCTATTTTAAGGTTAGGTCTAATTAAATGACGGGCAAGTGCTTGGGTGGTGAAGGTCATATATTTGGTTTTCTTACAATTTAGTGACAACTTATTTCTTATGCACCATCTACTTACTTTTTCCAAATCCCTATTGATTATATCTTGTGCATTATCTTGTGGTTTGTGGCTAATAAACAGAACAGTACCATCAGCATAATGTTGACATTTCATATTATTTAGGACTTTACTCAAGTCATTAATGTAGATAAGAAAGAGTAGCGGTCCTAGGACCGATCCCTGGGGCACTCCACATCCTATTTGATGTGAGTCTGATAGTTGTCCATTAGCTTTTGTCTGTTGTGATCTATTGGTAAGGTAATTTTTTAATAATCTGACAGAATTTTGCTGAAGGCCTAAATGCTTTAATATTTTGGTTAGTATCGAGTGGTTTAGCATATCAAATGCCTTTTTGAAATCGAGGAATATGGCTGTTGTACATTCTTGGTTGTTAAAAGCAGTGTATATTGAGTTTGTCAATTTCATGATGCTATCTTAGGTTGATCGATTAGGGCAAAATCCATCTTGATTAGGGCTTAGGAGGTTATTGTTATTTAAATAGCCTAGTAATTGTTTGTGTAATACCTTTTCCATGATTTTAGAAAGGAGTGGTAGTATAGAGATAGGGCAAAGGTTATTTACATCAGACTTGTCCTTTCCGCATTCACTGCCCCAGTGGAATACTGCTGCTCCAAACAAAGGAAACCCATGTCCTATATTTATTCCTATCTTAGTAATAAATCAGGTGGGTCTAATTTGCTATAGAGAGAGCCTGTGTGCTGTGGATGAATAGCCAGTCCTGATTCTCAAGCTGTACTAAACACCACTAAAAGCCAAAAGCAGGTATACTGTGGTGAGCAGGCATGTTAAGGGGCGTTCAGTGAAGTGTATTGTGTTGTGATTAGACACTTCATTTTGAGGCACTAGGGGCTAGCAGAGATTGGCACAATATTATATGCGTAGCACAAGAGATGAACATTTACAAACTATTTAGAGATGTTTCCAAAGATTGTTAAATATATCCTTTTAGCAGATATGCCAACTTTAACTGGAGGGACACCTACTCATGGCCGCGGGTTGCCAATTTGGAAATCAGGCCAAAGTATACAAACTGGAAAACCCACAAAAGGAATAGTGCCTTCTGAAATAAATACATTGAGCATGAAGAGGGGCAATATTGTGACAGATGAGTGTTGCTATTTGCAGTTTCAATATCTAGGCATTTTGAAGAGTTGTTATTGAATTTGAAATGAAGGAAATATCGATATATGCAAAAAAAAATCCTATTAGGAAATCATATTGATTGAGAGACACACAAGGAGTTTGACCTTGGTAAAGGTGAATGAAAATGGGTATTTGCCTACATTGTAAAGAAAAATAACTGTTGAATCTACCAGATATCCTTGTAAAACTGAACAGGGAACCACTGTGTTTGTATTGCAGTGAACCAGTGTAGTTCTTATAAGGAGCCCCAGGTGGCAGTTCGATGGTACAAGGAATTTCTGTGCAAATAATGCAGGATCTCTGGCAAGTTTGGAACAAGGATTCCGCCATTATTTCGACAACATATCTCTTTTAATAGTTACGATACTACAGGGCCTCCATAATTTGCTAATTATGTGCTGGACGGCATTTCTCAAGATGGTACGACTAGACTCCTTCAAATCGTAGTGGGATCCCTCATTCTAATGCAATTACAGCCCTGCATCTGGTGGTCACTAGGGGTCGCTCTGGTATGACTACCCTATTAAACCCTATGTAAATACTACACTAAATGCTGATCATACAGAGCAGTCGTTGTGCATTACCAACGATGACCCACTCTAAATTTCAAGGTTTCAAATTGTAGTGGCTGTATAGTCGTACCATCTTGAGAAATGCCCTTCTGGTGATCCAGGTCGGTTATGGTTGGAAAGGCCTTCAGAAAGAATTAGGAACAGTCCCAACAATAACAGTCAGAATGATTTTAAATTATACACATGAATTTATAGGTGCATGATCAACATGAATCAATTGAAATTCTACCTTGGGCTACTCCATTGTAACACTTAAAGAAATATCTGTTGAATCTACCAGGGAGCATTGTAAAACTAAATAGCGAACCACCATTAGTGTATTGCAATGAAGCAGTGTGGTTTCAACAATGAAGGCTCAATTTTTTACAGTGTAACCAACTCAGAGATAGTTCTCACTGTGTTTGTTCTACTATTTCCCCGCACTTCGTTGGTGCATCATCATGACCAATGGGCATGATGCACTCCTGCATCAGCGGCCCTTTATCCCTTTATGGTGGGTCGCTATCATTGAATCAAAGTTCCTAGAAATCCTACATTTTTTGGTCAAATGTGCTTTATATCATCTAGAATAAGATTTTGCAAAGAAAAGTAGGGGGTCCCGAAATACATTTTTAATATTGAAATTTAAAGAAATAAAAGTATTTTCATTTTTACCTGAAAATTAGAAAATTATTGACTCAACTTTGAGAACTTTTTCTGCCATGACCAGCAAACACAGAAATATGAAACCTCACATAACGAAAGTTCTAATATCCTCATTTATTACAAGGCATTCTGGGTAAATTCGTGCGGAGCCCCTAATAGGACATACCAAAAATAAACGGAAACATCCCTGCAGAAACGGGAACATTCCTGCGGAAACAGGAACATTCCTATGGGTACAGGAATCTGTAGGTGCAGGAGGTTTTCTACAAGCACCGAAGGATTTCTGCGGGTACAGGAGGATCCTCAAGAACATTTCTGTTCCCGCAAAAATAATTCAAATTGTTCAGCACCCACAAGATTATTTTTTCTGAGGAAATCTTTTTTTGTATGTCATATTAGGGGCTGTATATTACCAGGTGCACCCCCCCCCCCAATGTAGAGACTGTTATAATTATGTGCACCTGCAAGAATTGTACCTAAAAGAATTATTCAGTACCTGCGAGAATTATTTCTATACCTCCAAGAATTGTTCAGTACCTGCAAGAATTATTTCTATACCTTCAAGAATTATTTCTGTACATCCAAGAATTATTTCTGTACCTCCAAGAATTGTTCAGTATCCGCAAGAATTGTTCAGTATCTGCAAGAATTGTTCAGTACCCGCAAGAATTGTTCAGTACCCGCAAGAATTGTTCAGTACCCGCAAGAATTGTTCAGTACCCGCAAGAATTGTTCAGTACCCGCAAGAATATCCCAGTACCCGCAAGAATATCCCAGTACCTGCAAGAATATCCCAGTACCCACAAGAATATCCCAGTACCCACAAGAATATCCCAGTACCCGCAAGAATAATTTTTTCAGAAAAAATAATTATTTTTGATATGTCCTATTAGGGAATTATTCAGTATCCGCAGGAATTGTTCAGTATCCGCAAGAATTGTTCAGTATCCGCAAGAATTGTTTAGTACCCGCAGAAGTGCCTTCTATAGAGCATGCATAAGATGGAACCAACTTAAGTCTAAATATACTATCATAGATCCATTGGTAAATTTTTAAGAGACCATTAAAAAAGATTGTTTTATTAAATAACTTTGTGACACGTAGATTCTCACCCTCTAGAGTCTTCATCTCATCTTATCAATAAGATCGCTGAATATGTCATGTCTTATCTGAAATGCTTTTAACGACACATCATACACAATAGAACATGTAATGGTACACAACTGACTGCTAAGGATTTTGAATAGTTATTGTACACAATTGCAACATAGAGTGGGCCTGGTTTAATTACCACAATGCGTGGGTTAACTGCACTTACATTTTGGTAAGTGTAATACCCAATAAACGACTTAAGAAAATAGTGCTAATTTTTCTATAAGAAATGGGGGTAATCATCACTCTGAAACACTAAGCGCTGGGGCAGTTATTCACTATTTAGGGAATAAGGTATGCTGCCTGGCAATAGACCATAGACATGTTAGTTAATACAACCTAAAGCACTCCCACGTTCATGACCAAGTGCCATGTTTCTGTTACAACACAGAAAAATCACACACCACCCTCCTAATAACACATGAATATCAATTGTGAAGTCTAAAGATGAGATGAAGTTAACCTCCTGTACTAGGAGTGCATTATGGATCTTTATTACACAATTCCTGTGATTCTGAGTGCTTTTCCTGGATATTCCCATGCACATACCTGTCAATATTGCATGGCGTGATGCATGCATCATGACTTTTGTAAGGTGTGCAGTTATCCAAGGATAACAGGCACCCAGTGTGGTTATCCATGGATAACATGCACACCTTACATGTTACATGTTAAAACCTATGAAATTTTCATTGCCAGGGTAGGGGTCGAACCTGCAGGCTCCTGATCCCAAATCCAACTCCCTATGCAGTGCGCCACAGGGACTGACGAGAATAGCAGCAGTAGAATTAAGTTAGGATTACACCACAGTGGTCAGAGCTGCCTGTCCCATAGCTACATAACATATTTCCCCGTTTATATGCCCAGGCTTGTATTAGTACTGTCTACTACCTAAACCTCCTTACTAAGTGGCAAATTGACCAGGCCTTAACACGAGGATATACGGTACTGCTGGACAAACCAGCGCCAAGGTGTGTGTGCTGATGGTCTAGTGGTTAGCGCATTCTGCTCAGCTTCTAGAGGTAGGCGGGACGTGTCGCGGTCTGGGCGAACTTTTTTTCTTTTTGCTGTGTGTACACACACTATGGCAGGCTTTGAGTCCCGGTGGAGGGGAATGATTTTTGTTTTCAACTTGTATTTATTGATATTCTATTGATTATCTTTTGATTAATCGTGTAATAAAATTAGTAGTTAATGGATAATTCATGACTTGTGTGTGTTAGCAAAGGATAATTACAGGAGAGCGCAGCCCGAGTGTAATTATCCTTTGCTAGCACACATGCATCATGAATTATCCATTAATTACTTGTTCCAGATAATGCACTGTCAATCAGCCAATTAGAAGCAGCATTGAGGAAAATGCACTATGACTTTGCCCAGCTGTGCTATAAGATAAGCTTATGGCTAATTTAAGTATCCAGGCTCTTATACAATTTATTTCAATATCCCTGGGCCCCTGTCCCTTATTCGGGCTTCCCTAGCCCACTTAAATGGGTCTATATCTCCTCTTTCCTATCCCCTCGGATGTGTGTGGTGCAAATGTGCGGGCACCAACACATTCCTCATTGAAATTGCGTAATATAGTTCTCGCCATGAATATGACCATAGCTGTCGAAATGGCGTTAAACATCTATTACTCAGTCACTCACTCACTGACCCTTATTTGAAACCAGCAATTATTTGAATACGGTTTTCAGTGTTGAAGATTGATTTTAATACCGCCTGACCCTGTGCTTATTCAAGACCAGCATTTATTCGAGAACCCTGGCACTTAAACAAGTCACGAGTGTACATTCATTCATTGATTCAACTTGCGGCACAAAGCGACAAAGTTTCACTTTTCAAACAGAAACAATTCCTCTTTAACAAAACTTGGAGATGAACCCTTTAATGGCACTTTATAACACTGCTGGGCGAAGTTAGAGTGCATCATCCTGAATGCTGCTTTCTGATTGGCTGATTCACTGTGCATTATCTAGATGGATAATGCACAATGCTTCATCTCACCTTAAGACTGCACAATCAATATTCAAGTGTTGTCAGGTGGCTGATGGGTCATTTTTCTGTGTTATAACGGGAATAATGTAGCTGGTCATGGCTGTGGCCATGCTCTAGACTGTATTGAGACATTGAGGGGCCTTATAGGCCTAGAGATGTCTCAATACAGTCTAGAGCACTCCCACAGCCATGCCCCGTGCAATATTCCCTAACTAATGCATTAATGTACTATCAGTCACTCACCGTGAATGCATCATGAAGATGCTACAGGCCCAGTAGCCTCCGGAAGGGTGAGCATGATGCACCTATGAAGTGCTGGTGAGCAGTCTCACCAGCACTTCATTGGTGTTTCATGACGACCCATGGCCATGATGCACTCCTGCATCAGTGGCCCGATAAAGAGTTTAAATTGGCATCTTGAGACTTTGAATCGACTTTTACATTAACTAAGCATGGAGTTAATGTGTCTACCCAGGCGTGACGTCATCAAAGGCTCACAGTGCCGTGGTGTGCAGTCCAGCCTGAAATGTAGCAACTAGTGAGAATCAATGTAGTGTGAATATGGCCATTTATGGACAGAATAAGGTCTCAGAGCAGCATATATATCAATTCCTGTGTTACAATGAAACTCTTTTTCAACAGACAAATCTTTACAATGGCATTTCTACCATTTCTATACAAAACTAACTTAGCTACAATGAGTTTTGGTCGAATATGTAACTAAATATTTCAGGCCTAAAATTGGAGGTTCATTTTCAATAAGTTTTACTGTTTAGCAATGGGCAGCAATGAGTTACACGGAAATGATGCCAATGCGCATCAAGCTGATGTACATGAATAGAATAGCATTGCATTGTGCAGCATGATGCATTCATGCTGCACAGTTACTCACCAGGGCTGCATTCATACATTACCACTATGATAAGATATATATTTATAATGCTCTAATATAGTATGTTGAACCTAAAGGGCTAATATGAGTAGCCTCGTCAGGGGAGTGCCTTGTAAAGAGTTTTATGTTTTAGCAATAAGAAATAATTTTTGCCTTCTTGTCCCTACTATGCTGGACGAACTGAAAAATTGTCTTGCATTTGGTCAACTTTTCTAATTTGTTAAAATGTGATGTGTTTTACAATACTTTATGGATGTTTTACCAATATTTAACGGGATGGAGTCTGATTATGGCTGTGATGAAAAGGCTAGCTTTCTGCCTGGCTAGCTTGGTGATGCTTTAAGACAGGTCATAATGGTAACCCTATCAGGGCGACATGTTGCCTCCAGGTTCATGTTCCTTGATCATCATGATGCGCAAATGCATCGGCACTGCATTGGTGCATCATACAGATCCGTTGAAAGTGCATTGCCCAAACCAGGTCATATTGATATGCAAATAGAACCATGGCGAGTAACTCGCTGGGCATGGCGAGTAACTCGCTAGGGCTGCATTCATGCATCATACCAACACACTGCCATGATGCAATACAAAACCCTTAAAGTGTCAATAAAGTGACAAAGATGGCAGATAGTGGATTTTCAAAGCAAAAATGTGCTGCCTAGTGAAAACCTATCAGTCAGTGCCACTCAGTCGTCTTAATGGTATGGAATAGGAGTTTGAGAGTCAGGTTTCTTATTTCATTTCCAAGCACCTTTAACGTCCATAGTGAAGGGGTGGAGATTTTCCTGAATTATCGCCCATTGGTGTGCACACTAGGACTGGATCCTTTAAAGGAGAAATTAGTTTTCTAATATGTGCCACCTTTTTGATGCATGAATGGTTTGCTGGCGAGTAACTCGCTAGCAAAGCATTCATGCATCATGTCACTCGTATGGAGTTGATATTCCAGAAACTGAGAAAGGCCAATATGATGCACCATTACTTTTGAACTGCTTGTAAACACTGCATTGGAGCATCACACACTAAAGGGACTAGATCTCGGAAGCATCATGCTTTCCTTGAAGAGTTATAGAGCGAAAATGATAGAAGTGCCATTGTGCGGAAAATGAGTTAAAAGGGAGGGAGGCGGCATCAAAGGCACATTGACAAAAGCTGCAGGATATGTCTGCCCCTTTTTTCTGTTCCGATTACGTCGCGTATATGTTCTTTAACAAGCCTAAACATAAATACCGCCTCAATAGTGAGTTTGTTCACATGGAAAGTGCTTCAAAGTCCACATCACGGCACAATCTGACCTGTCTATTGTCTGCCATTGCACCTGGAGCTGTGCGTAGTCGTCGATAATCGCACCTCGTGAGATAGTCGTCTGCTAAAGCAAAAAGGGCGGGAAAATGCCCCCGAGAGCACAGCGTTTGTCTGACACGATTAACCGATCGTCTGCCTTGCTTTGGGCTTCAGTCTCGATAAGTCACGTAGCAACGAGACTATAAGTTCACACGTGACCAAATGTGGATTGATGCATGGCCGTATGTGTCTGCACACTGTGGGGCGCATTAATAGAGACAGTCAAGATGGCTGCTGTTTCAATATACATTATAACAAGTAACTGTTGAATCTACCAGGGACCCTTGTGAAACTGAACAGTGAACTACCATAATTATGATATTGCATTAGACACACAGAAGTAAGCTGTATGACACACACTTAACTTTAAATAAAACTAAAGCATTGATGCAATGTGTCCATTGGTCGTCATGATGCATGAATGCAGCCCTGGCAAATAACTCATGGAGGCTACATTCATGCATCATGCCACTCCCACACAGGGGCCTGTCTTTCCTTATGTTAGAATGTATTAAAATGCTACAAAATAATATCAGATAAGGACCACACATATGGACGTCCGTATATCACATATGGACGTCCGTATGTCACATACGGATGTCCATATGTCACTTTTAGGATACCACCTGGTACACCCCCTAGCCGTATTTGATTTACCAACATAGGGAGGTCCGTATGTGATATACGGACGTCCATATCTGTCCGTAAGATAAGGAAAGACAGGGCCCTAGTCAGCATGATGCACCATCTAAGTGCTTTCAAGCAGACCTGCATTGGCCGACCAATGGTCACGATGCACATCTGCAACCACGGGCGTGAACCGGATACTAGGTTGAGTCTGTGTAGGTGTTATCCATATACTACCGTAAATCCTCGCATATAAGACGCGGCATATACACCAAAAGTACACCCTCCGCGTCCTATAGGATTCAACTCAATTCAGGGTGCGTCCTATAGGCGAGGGTTTTCCACTGTAGAACAGTACTAAAATCCCCAGAATTCAACCCTAGGGGTGTCCTATATGCTTAAGCTTAACTCAGGGTGCGTCCTATACGCGAGGATTTATGGTATAAGAAGGGTGAGACAGTAAAGGACAAGTGATGCCCTCTTTCAGCTTTATTTGCTATCTATAGACCTAGATTACGGAGGTAAGGGGGGACCTTTCCAAAGTCCCCCCTTCACCTCTGTAATCAAGGTCTATGCATAGGAACTAGTTCATAGGGTATCTGACAGAGGGCAGCAGAGGTCCTTTACTGTCTCACCTTTCTTATGATATATGGATAGCACCTTTGCAGACTCAGCTCAGCAACCAGTCCACGCCTAGATGCCTGCATCAGCTGCAGGTGTAACATAGATCTGATGCCCCTATATCAATGGACCCTGGCTGTCCTGATGCACTGATCCAGTACTGAACAGGTGCATCGAGACGACCATTGTGGAATGATCGGCCATTGTCTGAATTTGGGAAAATGAATCCCCAAATTGACATATTGTTGAAGTTTTGGCCTGGTTCCTTGAAACTTACCTCATTTTAACGTTTTAACTGCGATGTCCTTTTCCCAGAACATATTGACCTTTGATGTCTCGGCAAAGAACTGTTCCTAATCTCCCATTTGAACCCTTTTTTTTCACTATCTCTTCAGAAGTCTGTTCCAGAGATATATTTCATCACATCTATGGTTTTTTTTCCTGAAGAGAGAAAATACTTTATTTCAATCACAACTGTAAAATTGGTAAAAGTGTAGGTACTGCCTTTTCAAGATCCTAATGATATCGAGATAACTATATTATCGAAGCAATAACTAGTCCGTTCGAGTTGGTTTCACTTTATTATGGTATGTTTACAAGAGGACTTGCAAATACCTTTCATATGCCTGTAGCCAGTACCCCAACTCGGTAGGACTGTACATATGTACGTATGGTTCTCCCCCACCCCCCGTACGTAGGAGGACAGTGGAATATATACCTCTTGTTATGGTTGAATAGTTCCGCACTGAGCGCCCTCTGGTCTGCCCCCTACGTCACACCACCCGAGGCCACCAGTGGTGCCCTCCTACAAGAGACGTAGGAGATGCTCCCAAAGAGCACCTATCCTACCCCGATACAGTATATAGTAATAGTCTCGAATACATAGACCTTGATACATAGTAAATACTACTCCCTACAATAGGATTAGCTTCGTCTCACTTGCAATACTCTGAGTACATACTATAGCTTGAAATCTAAAATAAATGTAAGCAAATATAGCTATGTTCATGATGTTTTGCCATTCTTCAATGAAATGATAAAAAAAAATGTATTATCAGTGAGTCCAATTTGCCTTTGAGTCATGCTCTAGAATGATGCAAGTGTAATAGTTCGTATTAGGCTAAATGTTGGGTGGCTCGTTGGCTCGCTTATCTCTAACGGTACCAACACAGCAGGAGAGATTCGGGTTGGGCAAAGCCCCAGATCACCCCTACCGCTCGGGTAGGCCTTTTATTGCTGCTGCCTGGTGAATCATACAAAAACCAATTCTTACCACATACCCTACCTCCTCCAACAGACACCTGGTACACCACATTTACCAGGTACATACCACACGCCTCACCCCCCATATACATACCCTTGTAATGGTTCGTATCGACTTAAATGTTGGGTGGCTCGTTGGCTCGCTTATCACTAAAGACACCAACACAACACGAGTGATTCGGGTTGGGCAAAGCCCCAGATTACCCCTACCTCTCGGGTAGGCCTTTATTTACGTTTGCTCTATAACAGGTGTACGTCTTGACTGGAGCAAGTCCAGTCCCCTTCTGTGGATCATCCAGCTCCTTAGTAGGAGCTGGACGCGAGGCATGGTGCTGCCCCCTCTTGTACCAAAAGGGTATCGCAAAGCGACACCTGGTTGGCATAGAAGGAACGAGCACCACACGAGCACATCTCTCGGATGAACCACACTAATATATATACAATGATGCCGGCCCCTACACCAGCATGTTGGCAACTGGCGAAATATATTATATATGAGCCAAAAATATTTTTCTATCATTATGTTATCAAAATAACATTATGATAAGCATCATTCAGCAAATTTAACCCTTTAAGAGCCAGGAATGCATTACACCATCATTCCAATTGATCTTCATGCTGCATGAATGCGGCCCTAGTGAGTAACTCGCCAAGGCTTCATTAAAGCATCATATCGACCGTGCAGGGTTGATACCTTGAAGTGCTTGCGAGCAGACTCTGCGTACCACAGCACTTCATTGGTGCATCATGACGACCGATGTGCATGATACACTCATTAATTAGAAGCCCTTAGCAGGTTAAGGACAGCATGCCTCAAAGCTATTCATCCATCCTCAATTTTGGAAAATACAGCGATATTTAATGTATAAGGTGCACCGCATCTGTAAGGCACACACTGTTCCTGTCAGACCTATGAGGCCCATCTAAGCCAATATTGATTTTAATGCTTGTCTAATGCAGGGCTCCTATCATGTTAGTATAGATTTTTTTATCCACACAACAACCCCAATATACAGGACATTCGGTGGGCAAATTGACTTTCCTTTAGCACTGCAGTGGAGTGTTTCAGAAGGAAATAATGTCTACAACCAGTTGTAGGGAGATATTATTGCAGTTTTAATAGTGATAGTAGGCTTTAAAATATGATTATTATGTTACCTAGTTTATGACTTAAAATTAGTGTTATAGCTAATGTTGTTGGGAAACAGACAGTGGTTGTAAGTTGCCACTTATGACTGAACCAGTTGTAGACTGTAACATCAACTATAACTCTGGTTGTAAGTTATAGTTTCAATCGCAGACGGTGGGAAACCAGTGTATTTCTTGGGAACCCCCCCCCCCCCTTTCACATTATAGTTGAGAGGGAATCCATCTGAGTCATGCGACTTTTACCTTCTTGACTACACTTGGTCTATCTCAGCAAACAACATTGGGAGAGAGGACTTCTTGAAGTTGAACTTTATGTGTCTGAGAAGAGGTCAACCCAAGGGAGAAAACAAATGTGCACACTATTGTATCAGATGTTGGTGTTTTTCTTATTACACTGAAAACATAGAAGATCCAAACTAGTCAGCGGTGACCACTTTAGGTCCTCAAGTTGATGATACCTAAAACTACAACTTTAGGTAGTCAAAATGACGACTTTAGGTCATCATCCTGACGACCTAAGTCGTCAGTATGACGACTCTGTACTGTCAGTATTGTCATACCGATGATGACCTAAAGTCATCATTTTGACTACCTAAAGTTGTAGTTTTAGGTATTTTCAACTTGAGGACCTAAAATGGTCACCGCTGACTAGTTTCGGATCTTCTATGTTTTCAGTGTAAGGTAGAGGGTATGATATTAAGAAAATCCCCTTCTAATTGACATTAAAAGAAAGAAAAAACATATTTTGTGATGCTTTCAGTTACTAGGTTTATTTGGAACTACAGATTAATGGCCGAGAAAGGGCCATCCAGAATACAAGGGTTGACACTTATGCCCTCAGAGTCAGATATAGAGGCCCACTCATAACAGGAAAGATGGTGTTGGGCCACTGTTGTGCACTATAGCACAAGGGTCTAAAAATACAGCGTGATATATAGCTGTAACATTAGCTACAATTAGGCCGCGATGACCTACTATTTATAACATTAAGCTATATAGTAACTGTGCTATAGCGATGACCTGTTGTAGACTGTAAAAGTTATGACTGTCTTAAGAGTGACCTGTAACGTACCATAGCTGCCAAATCTAATTTTCCCTCTTTTCAAGGTGTAAAAGAAAATATATTCTGACGCAAACACAAGGTATGGCATATCATTACCGTAGAGAACAGAAATAATCCTTTCCCCCCTGAACAAGAGATATTTGTTCTTTGATGTGGTTGAATGAGGTCCTCTAGAAACAGCCTCCACTGGTTGCAGACTGGTGGTATGCATCTATAACTGCAGTTATAGCTTTAGTTGTATCTTGTTCTGAAACACCTAAAGTTATAGTCTACAACTGAGATACAACTGTAGAGACATGATAACGGTTGCTGTTGTAAGTTTAGAGGCCTGCAGTTTTAGAAACAGATATTTTATGTTCATTATCATGTCTGTTGGGTGTTTCACAAGGCGTCCATACTTGTTACCAGTCATAGGAAACTATTATTGTAAATTTAAGAGTGGTCATAGGCTTATGACTGATGGTGTTTCTAGAAGGGCTTTATTATCTTTAGTCATATTTTTCTTATGACTAGTCATATTTTGCTGCCTGTTTAGAAACACTTGTCAGTTGTAACTACATACTTATGACTGGTTCAGTTGTAAGTTTCAGTTGTAAGTTTATCATCAGTAAAAGGTTATAGTTTCAGTCATAGGAGGCAGGAAACCAGTGTAAAACTGGGAAAATACCCCTCTGAAATGATTCTGAACAGGGGAAATTACCCCTCTGTCATTTGGAAGATTGTAAATCCCCAAAAGTTACAATCAGTTATAATGCATGGTTATCATCATAAATCCTCAAGTATAGGCTACAGCTTTTACACAAGAAGCCTCAGATGCATCCTATAGGATTTACCTTAACTCATGGTGCGTCTTATAGGCGAGGATTTTACTCTATAGAACAGTGCTAAAATGACCAAAATTTGACCCCAGATGAGTGCTATAGGATTTAGTCTAATTCAGGGTGCGTCGTATATGCGAGGGGCGTCCTATCTGCAAGGATTTACAGTAGGGCACTATGTATGATCACATACCCGGTACCCCCCACTAGGCAGAGCCCTTTGCCTACTCTACCTAACAGCAGCATCATGCTGACCCTACGGGAGTTTTTGTATCAACCCTGTAGGGTCTATATGATGCTTGAATGTAGCCCTGGTGAGTTACTCGCTAGGGCTGCATTCATGGATTAGGCTATATGCATCATGCCGACCAATGGGCACGATGTGCACATTGATGCAAAATTATAGTTCCAAAGACCCGTGAGTAATTTACAACAGGGGTGGGGGTATTTTTTTAAAACCTTGACGGGGGGTACATGTGTAAGTGAGCAGGGCATAATAGCCCTCATCCATTCTGGTGGCTAGGCGGTACACTACAGAAGTAGTAACTATATGTCAGCTGTTTGTGACCTGTCTTCAACTCTCAGTTGTACAACTCAATTATAGGAAAACTTATGATCAATTTAAGATTGGTCATAATTTTAGCAGGTATCCGTGTGCAGTTAAATCATGTTTTAACATTCAGAAAATATGTCAAGTTTAACCAGAAAATGCCCATAACATATAGGACCATGTACAACATGATGGTATTTTGAGAAATTACATTTGCATACATTTTTAATAAACATGGCCATCAAATACCTCCACATGTTTTGACCCCTAGAAACACCAAAAAGCAGTCCTAAGCTTGGTTGTAAAAAGTTATGACTGCAGTCACAAACCAGTTATATCTCCTTGTGAAACAGATAGTTATGACCAGTCATATCCTACTTATGACTGACCGAAGATAATAACGGTCATAACTTTACAACCAGCCCTCTCCAGTCATAGAAACGGAAAAGTTATGACTATTATTATCTTTGCCTTGTGAAACACCCAACTGGCTTCTGAAATATCCTACAGAGGGTGCAAATTGACTTATATATTTACATTGCAGTGCATTTCTCTGATGACCATGCGATGGGGTTTATCGATACAAATCCACCGATGGTCTTAGTCAATACGACCAATAATAAGACATTTACAGCAATATTTATAAACGTTCCCATGACAATGGATTATGTCATGCCCGCAGGAATGACGGGAACCAGTTGGAATTATAAGTAGCGCCGCCTAGTGTTTTGATTACGCAACTCCGGCAGGACCCCTGTATAGGATCTATACTATATATGAAATCCAGTCTAATAACTCACATCCTGGCTCAAATATAAGTTTGAGTCCAATGAGGTTCTATAAGGGATAGAAAGGGACTACCGTAGTGTATCAGTCATGTAACTTACCATATAGTAGTATTTGAAATGGGAAAAAAATAGATTCAGCACCTTTATTTTGCTAATATTTCTATCTGATTGAAGCAGCCTCAAAGATAACCTACCCATCTACCAGGTCTGCCTGAGCGGCAACAGACGTAATTTAATGGAAGTTCATAACAATGCCTACAGGGGGCAGAGTTTAGTCAGCTATTGCAGGGAGGTTTAGATCTACATAGCTGTTTAGGAAGTTTGGCAACTAGGGTAGATTAACCTAAAGATGACCGTTCCTGTGCAGGTTTTCAATAAGGGAAATGCAGTAGCTAATATCTTTGAGTCTAATAGGCCCTTAGGGTCCCCCAAGGTACTATGTGAAATACAATTATTTGGGCTTTTTGACTAATTACCTTTCTCAAATCCATGTGTAATGTTTATCTATTGTTTTTCATCATTTCCAAGACCATCTTAGTTAGCCTATTCCCACCTTGAGATGACCACCTTGCACCTTGAGTGGACCACTTGATAACTACCCTTTTAATTGCGCTATAACATATCTACCCTATGCCGAGGTGACGAGCACCATTTTTACATTATACTTTTTGATTTAATCTCATCAGGATCAAGTTGCAATGTGAACTTCACAGCTTTTTTCAGTTGGTTTTGCACTGCAAACCCTTAATAATTCCCAATCTGAAGGTCGTCAAAATGGCATGTAACCCAAGTTCTACTAATTAGAGCAGTCTGGCAGGTACATACAGCTAAACCTCGAGAGGCATACATAACACTAGCTGAAGGATGAATAAAAGGATATTTAAAATTACCTTTTTTGCTAAGACATTTGGAAAATTCATACCAGAAAACACACTTGAAATATAATTCATACTTTAGATGGTGTAAACTTGTTTGTTTTTTGTTGTGTTTTCATTTTTGTTTTTCTTTGGCAAGACCCTCCAAATCCATGTTCCTTTGTCATTGTGGTGCACGTTTCCATATTCCGAGCATGTTTGTCCTTTTGGCAAAACCCTCCACTGCTATTCTAAAGTTTTTGTAAAGAGGCTTCTCTGTTGCAACATTTCTACCATAAAAGCCACACCTATGTATAACCGCACCCTGACTTTGGGAGAATGCTAAAGGTTGTAGGAGGGATCTGGAATGGTGCCCATTCCTTAGTAAATCATATATAAGTAAAACACAGCATATAAGCGGCACACTGAGTTCCTGGAGGTGCTATAAGCCGTACCCTGAGTTCCTGGAGGTGCTATAAGCTGTACCCTGAGTTCCTGGAGGTACTATGAGCCACACGCTGAGTTCCTGGAGGTGCTATAAGCTGCACCGTGAGTTCCTGGAGGTGCTATAAGCCACACCCTGAGTTCCTGGAGGTGCCATAAGCCACACCCTGAGTTCCTGGAGGTGCTATAAGCCACACCCTGAGTTCCTGGAGGTGCTATAAGCCACACCCTGAGTTCTTGGAGGTGCTATAAGCCGCACCCTGAGTTCCTGGAGGTGCCATAAGCCACACCCTGAGTTCCTGGAGGTGCTATAAGCCACACCCTGAGTTCCTGGAGGTGCTATAAGCCGCACCCTGAGTTCCTGGAGGTGCCATAAGCCGCACCCTGAGTTCCTGGAGGTGCCATAAGCCGCACCCTGGGTTCCTGGAGATGCTATAAGCCGCACCCTGAGTTCCTGGAGGTGCTATAAGCTGCACCCTGAGTTCCTGGAGGTGCTATAAGCCGCACCCTGAGTTCCTGGAGGTGCTATAAGCCACACCCTGAGTTCCTGGAGGTGCTATAAGCCACACCCTGAGTTCCTGGAGGTGCTATAAGCCACACCCTGAGTTCCTGGAGGTGCTATAAGCTGCACTGTGAGTTCCTGGAGGTGCTATAAGCCGCACCCTGAGTTCCTGGAGGTGCCATAAGCCACACCCTGAGTTCCTGGAGGTGCTATAAGCCACACCCTGAGTTCCTGGAGGTGCTATAAGCCACACCCTGAGTTCCTGGAGGTGCTATAAGCCGCACCCTGAGTTCCTGGAGGTGCCATAAGCCACACCCTGAGTTCCTGGAGGTGCTATAAGCCACACCCTGAAGTCCTGGAGGTGCTATAAGCCGCACCCTGAGTTCCTGGAGGTGCTATAAGCCGCACCCTGAGTTCCTGGAGGTGCTATAAGCCACACCCTGAGTTCCTGGAGGTGTTATAAGCCGCACCCTGGGTTCCTGGAGGTGCTATAAGCCGCACCCTGAGTTCCTGGAGGTGCTATAAGCTGCACCCTGAGTTCCTGGAGGTGCTATAAGCCACACCCTGAGTTCCTGGAGGTGCCATAAGCTGCACCCTGAGTTCCTGGAGGTGCTATAAGCCGCACCCTGAGTTCCTGGAGATGCTATAAGCTGCACCCTGAGTTCCTGGAGGTGCTATAGGGGCTTGAAATGGTCTAAATGGTGGGTTTTACAGTAGTCTTTGTCAAAGGTTTTTTACCGTGCAGGACACCGGTTCGATTTTCGAATGACCGAAACATAATGAGTACCTCAGGACAACCTTTGGCTAAGGGAAATATTGTAAAACAAAATATATGCATCGTAATCTTATCTTTCAACTCTTAAGGATTTATAAATTTGTAAGGGGAAATTCGACAAACGTTTTAAAGAATTTACTTTAGCACTGTAAAAAACCTTAATAATGGTCCAATCAAAAAGCTGTAGAAACTGACATGTAGCCCAATGTCCGGGGATCATTGCCAGATATTTGGTCTGGCAGTTTCTACGTTTTGCCAGCTATATAGCTGGTGTCAGGCGTGTTTTCACAAGTATTGTATTTCCAACTTTGATCTGCCTCTAAAAATGCCTAAAACATTAAGTATGCACAATATTGCAGCTAGAAATAAAAACCTGCACTTAAGCCACACCCTGAGTGACTCAGTGGTGGCGTAGGAAAAAGGGGGCAGGGGGGGCCTGAGTATGTCTGGGCCCTCCAAATTTTTCCAAGAACTCATAACAGAATGGACAAGATGCTAAAACTTTGCATCTAAAATTAGATTAATGTGGTATTCGGATAGAGAAAACGGGTGACTGAGCCTCAAATCAGATCTTTAAATTCACCAGAAATTACTCTCTCTATACAAAATTTAAATAGGTAAGTATAGGCCTCATGACGTTTGAGCCGACAAATCAAGGTGGTAATAATGGTGGGGCCTCGCTGGGCCCCTAATGAAGATTTGCTTCCTATGCCTCAGTCTGAGTTTTAAATAAGCTATAATCCACACCTAGTACTTGAAAATTGTTGTTTAAGTATTGATCCACCGTACTAAAATCGGACCTTAAATACACACACTTAGTTCAGGAATACCTCGCAGACCCCCAAAGTGGTGTAAAAACACTGATATAAGGATTGCTTCCACTCTGTCTGTAGGGCCTTTTTTCTAATCCGACCGACCTTTTCCTTTACTTTCATTTTATCATAAAATTGTTAGATTAGCGAAACTTTGCCCGACCAACAGCAGTGGAATCAAGGCGTAAGAACTGGTCGCACTCTGTCAGTCGGGTCGATTTTTTACTAATCCAACCAATTTTCATATGGCAAATGTATGGGAAAAATCTTCAAATTAGAAGAAAATGGACCCAACCAGCGCAGTAGAACCAGCCTATTACGCACAAGAATTTATGGTAATTAATTAGGCGACCCTAGGGGTTGCTTCTGTAGTGCTGTAAAGCCATATATAATACAATATTTACACACTAGTCTTCTAGTGCTATAAAAGATGGGGGAAGCCCCGCCTTGACCTTGTCCTGACCTTCTCCTACACATTCTGATACCATGTGGGTCAGGTTCTCAGACATTCCTACTATACAGTGTTTAAGGCTCATTATCACCAAGTTGTACCAAATCTAATAAAAAAAGTCTTTTGATCATACCCATCATAAGCAGCATGCAGTCTATGAACAAAGAAATACCGGCCATCTGGTGAGGATCTACCTATTCTTTACATAATAATTACCATGAACAATACCTTAATATGTGTGTGCTCATTACCATATTCTTTTTTACTAATCAAGATGCTATTAGAAGTTTTTTTTGTTTTTTTTTTTTATAATTGTCCTACCACAGATAAGATTATTGCATCATGCCAATTGAACGTAGTGAGTAAGTAACTTGCTATACCTACGCTGGTCCATCAGATCGAACCTATAAAGGAAAAAATCCAGGGGGGGGCACTGCCTCTATGTAGGTCACCCTCAACTGCTGCCCTACCGCCCTATCTCCCAGTGATCTTGAAATCTGACCGCCCTACTTGACTGATAAGCTGAACATTGACCGCCCCCCTCTTTTGAAAAAAAATGTAATCGTACATTCTATTATCGTCATGTTCTTATGCTCTCGTAATTTGTTCTGCAACAGACATCTGGCTCTTATGCAATTACAGCTTGGCATTTATTGGTCACCAATGACCACATTGGTATGACTGCCCTATGAAACCCTACCGCCCCCCTTTTTTGAAAATCCCAAATATTGACTGGTCCACCCCCCCTTCAAGCCTACACCCTACTGTACTCATGTATTTTTATAGATCAAAATCTTTCATTGTCCAGCACGTTGTCTTTTAATCACTTTCATGCCCTCATCTAATGGAATTCCACTGGCCTGCTATTAGAGATCTGATGGGAAGCCCCCCTTTCTCGGGATCGAGTGGGAATCCACCGCCAATGCTCTTGAGATTCAGCCTGCAGTTGGTATCCATTTCATGGGCAAGTGCCCTCCCCCGGCGAAAAAATGTGCTTCCAAAAGGTTAGCATGATGCATTTGTGCTTCATGCGGGCTTCATGCCACACAATGTGCATGATGCATTTACTCATTAGAGGCAATATGATAAAAGCATAGTGCCTTTTTAACCCCATTTTTTTAGGTTAGGTTAAGGAGTGATGAAACCTTTAACCATGGCTATAGACTGAAGATAATAATGGCCAATAAACTTTTGAAACTTCAAACTTCATAAGCTATGACTCATAGCCCATTTCAAAGCCCCACAGTGGCTCACTGAAAGCCTAGAAGTTCCGAAACTAGTCAGTGGTGACGACTTTAGGTCCTCAGGTTGACAATACCTGAAACAACTACCTTAGGTGGTCAAAATGACGACTTTACGTCGTCAACTTGATGACCTAAGTCATCAGTATGACGACTCTGTACTGTCAGTATTGTCGCAGAATGATGACCTAAAGTCGTCATTTTGACCACCTATGGTAGTTGTTTTAGGTATTGTAAATCTGACTAGTTTCGGATCTTCCAGATTTTCAGTCCTTTTAGCATTGCCCTGATCTCAGGGTGTGTCTTATACATTGGGTTTTAACACTATGGAACCATACTAAAATTGTAATTCCCAAGCCCAGGGTGCTGCTTATAGCTGTTCAAAAATGTGTAAATGCACCATATAGTTATATATGCAGGGTTGTATTTTGTACCAAACTGGTGAGAATAGGCCTTATAGTTGGTATAGGATGCTCTATGGTGGCGCAGGATGTGGTGAAGGTCAGCTGTAAAAGGGCCCTCTTTTATTACTAGTCAGTGGGACTTTTCTTAACATTCTACAACTTGAGTTGGAGGGCATTTCGTAAAATACTACGATTGCCACACTTCAAATCGTAGTGGGACCCTCTGGTCTTTTGCAGAACGAATAATCGTCACATTCCTTCTAGCAATGCAATATTTACAACCACTGGTTTGAAAATATATACAGTGTTTTGCCCAAGGTACCAGAAAGGAAAAATCATTTTGATATGCACAGAATCAGTAGCACTTCAACCATTAGCAAAATTGGTGGTTGTAATTCGTTTGAGAAATATAGGTGCATTTCTAAATGTCAATGTTGGAACTGCTAAGTGCAATCGTCAGATTTTTACGAGAGCAAACTAGAAATGGATCCATACTGGTTGTTGGTATCAATACTATGCCTGTTGATAGGGACCAGCGTATGCAGGGTCTAAATGTCATATTAGACTGAATCTCTTCATATTTTACAACTATTACAAAGTGTATAACATCGGTAATTCCCAGACAATTTTTATTAAAATCCCAATTTAACATAGTAGGTACATATGAATAGATTTACACCATCTAAAATTGTCACAACTCGTTGTGCATTACTGGTCCAGAAAGTACAATCAGGGATTGTACGAGAGCTTCATTTTGGTAACCCTTAATTATACAACCTGATGCTCTCACTGTCTATTCTGCAACACATACTCCAAGCTAAAAAAACGAGTACCTGTACCAGAATAAATATTTTAAGTAGATGTTGATAACGACCACTGGTAACTTTGCTGAAGGGATCATTTTAACGAGAGGATATACCATTGTTCCACAATGCAACCAATACCAATCGTGACGATCACCAATCTAACCATAGCCATGTAATCGTAAATTCTATTATTGTCATGTTCTTATGCTCTCGTAGTTTGTTCTGCAACAGACATCTGGCTCTTATGCAATTACAGCTCGGCATTTAGTGGTCACCAATGACCACATTGGTACGACTGCCCGACGAAACCCTATGTAATTACTTCATAAATGCTGACCATACAGAGCAGATTTACCTATGATCACCCACTATATTCTTTTTTGTTTTGAAATCGTAGTGGCTGTGTGCAGTCGTAGCAACTGAAGAAATCGGCTCCTGGTCAAGTCATCTTGTATAGAAAGGGTGTATTGTACCATATGTATGGTTGTGAATAAGCACTATTCATAAGTCACTTAAGCCATTTACGTGCCACTACTGCATTAATGCACCATGCCCATTTGGTCCTCCGGGATTCAATCATGCACCATATGGACCCTAGCGGGTTAATGCACTCATACAGCGTCGGTACGCTTCCATGAAGGACTTGCAATCAGAATCACCAGCACTTCATTGGTGCATCATATTGAACTCTTGGCATGATGCATTAGTGGCCCCTTAAGGGATGATTATGTCAGTAGAATCTATACAAGTATGGGTATTTCACGTAGAGAAGACGTAGATACTGTAAATATACGCTGGTCCCCGCAGGTATTTGAGGGCATGATACCCGCTGGCCATGTCTGATGACATTGGGGAGAAGTATACTCTTGAACTCCACTAGATGGGAGTATTTCTATTCTCCAATCACAGACTATATCCAAACATCTGTATAGGAGAGACAGGTTGACCATTGGTTACGTCTTTTGGGGAGAAGCGCTAACGTGGCGCCATTTTCGCTTGTAAAATATGAGCAGTAGACTTTCGCATTCCCACCGGAACCACTGACACACTTCCGATCATACCGTTTCTCCCCGAAAGGGTTCACGTTGACCATTGGGGTACTAGGGTGCCCTCTTGTGAGTAAGGGCTAAAACAGGGGATGATTGACAGCTAACTTCTTAGACATGGCCTGCCTCTATGATGTCCCCAACATAAAGGCAGGTCGCCAGGGGTTTGTTACTCAAACCCTGATCATGCACACAAAATGAATTTAGGAACTCTGTGGGGGCCTTGCATGGTGCTCCCAGGTAAACATAATCCTACACACTGAATGTAAAAAAAAGATGAGATTACAGATAAGATCAAGAATTGAGTGGGATCATGAATGGGACCAAGAATCTGGGTACTCATGGTCTGATCAGCCCTGTAAGATCACCTAAGAGCACCAATCTTGCTCTCATCAGCCCTGTAAGATCACCTAAGAGCACCAATCTTGCTCTCACCAGCCCTGTAAGATCACCTAAGAGCACCAATCTTGCTCTCACCAGCCCTGCACGATCACCTAAGAGCACCAATCTTGTTCTCATTAGTCCAGTAAGATCACCAAAGAGTATCACTGGAAGATCACCTGAGAGTAGACCAGATCCCCTAAGATCATGGAACAGATGGTGCAGGTACCTAAATATTTTAGGTACTTCTGAGTAACAGACCCCAGCACACTGTAAATACTAAAGTACCTTGCGTATATGACGCATCTCATGTATAAGGCGAAATTGAAGGACATGCAATCTTATACTAATTTAATGTAAATTTATTTATCCTTTGTATAAGACTTTGGGATTTTGGGAAGGTGTCATAATGTGAAGCTGAGTCAATTGATATCCTCTCCAATCCTTGTGTATAAGGTGCAGCTTATTGGGGGGTAGGATACTAAGGTACACCGCAAAAAAAAAAGAAAAATGTCATCAAAGTATTGACTGAATCCTTGTCCCAAAGTTGCTAGAGTTACTTCCATAGAGATTCCTCATACCATCGTACTGCCACCTGGGGCTTCTTGTAAAACTACACCGGTTCTCTGCTACAGAATTATGGTGGTTCACTGTCCAGTTTTACAAGGATCCCTGATAGATTCAATAGTTATTCTTTACAGTGTAGTAAATGATCTACATCATCTTCCTATTTACTCAAAAACATTCCTCTCATGAATATGATTTCATGTCATCTGAAAGCAGATTTCAGAAGATAGGAGGGCTGCATCTGTCAGTGTATATTTTTAGCTTGAGTGAAGTAATATTAGACCATAGACCAGTCTGGAGTACGCTGTGCCACTCACATGATAGTAGTACATTTGTATATGAAATACAACCAACCCCCTCCCCCACCTACCTCCCCCTCCCCCACTATTAGAGCCCATATCAATACCAGACCACACAATGTATCCACATGTTACTAAATGTATGCATTCAGCCTTTAGCCCTTCAAAGGTCGCTGATGTATTAATGCATCATGCCCATTGGTCAGAAACCATGATGCACCAATGAAGTGCTGGCAAGACTGCTTGCCAGCACTTCATTAATTGGAGCATCATGCCGACTCTGTGGGTTCGACACTTATACTCCCGGAGGGTCGTCATGATGCTGCAATAAAGTGCTGGTGAGCAGTCTCGCCAGCACTTCATTGCTGCATCATGACGACCAATGGGCATGATGCATTAATGCATCAGTGGCCTTTACACCTTTAGGGACCGTATGATGCGTCACTGGCCATCATGATGCAAAATGCAGTGCTGGCAGGTGACTTGCATGTGCTTCATCAGTGCATCATAGCGACAGTTACAGTTAGGCCGCTGTGATGCACATAGCTGTTACCTGCTGGGAAAACATTGCCTACACGTGGTCAGGTAGATGCACCAAAGGTTACATTCAGTATCTCTTATTTGTTAAAAGTTATAATAACTATACATTCAAGAATAATTCCCAAAGACATAATTAGAAATGAGAAATAGTCACCTGTGACCTTACATGTACCCATAGGTCAACCTGGTGCATTGGTTTGTTTGCCTGCAGAGACCCATAAATAGTAACAATTAGTAACTGTAACTCATGCTATACCGTTGAGATCAGGTTCAGCCCTGCTGGATACAGGCTTTCAAATCGCCTGACTTTGCATATCATAAAATTGCATAATAAGGATACACTAAGCCACATGCTTTCCTCTTCAGAAAACAGCAGCCCATGCACTGCTGCACTATAGAAGTGACCTTGAGTGCGTTATATCAGTGTAGCACACACCTGAAAAAGGTCACCATTGTTGTCAGGTCAAGTACCATTGATTGACCTAGAGATACCTTGATCGGGTGATTGATTGCTCAGAAGTAAACGTACAATGTTTTATAAAGACAAAATAGGCAACTGCTTCTTCGGATCTTGACTGTGTCCTATATTACACTGAGATGCATTTGTGCATTATAGGACAACGGAGACTCTTGATGAAGGTCATGGTCGATTCTCTAAATAGTATCACTGCACGAGTTTTGGGACGTAAACGTAAACCTCAGGAAATTTTGCCCAGATTGGGGTTTCACATTTACGTAGCGTTTCCTGGGATTTACGTTGAGCCCAGATTAACGTAATCTCATAAATGGCAGTGAATCCCAAGATGAGGTGATGTACCTGTTTCCAATAGCTCAGCAATACTTACTAACTTTAGCAAAGTCCAGTGAATCACAAGGTATGGCCAGGTATACTCACAGTTTATCACAGCAGACAGGCGTCTAAGAGTGCCATACCCTTAATTATATAACTACACCCTTACCAGACCATTTACACTTCTACTCAGTCGTTGCCCGTGATTCAGATATATATCAGCTACATTAGGAGTATATTACATAGGGTATGATACTAGCATGTGGTTGTAAATCAGCTGTTGGACTTGAGTGAGTGTATACTGAAGAATTGGGGAAGGGGGAGTTAGGTTCATGGGTTGATTAGGGGTTGCTCATGGATCAGTGTAGCATGCCAATTGGTTGGCATTATGAACTGATCAAATAGAGATGATGAGCTAGATGCCAGTTTCTTGTAACTTGTAAATCATTCAAGACAATGTTTAACTCTTTAAGTGCCGCTAATGCATTAATGCATTATGCACATTGATCGTCATGATGCATGAATATAGCCCTGGTGAGTAACTCACCAGGGCTGCATTCATGCATCATGCCGACGTGACCGGGTTGATACACTAGCTCCCATAGGGTCGCCAATAAAGTGTTGTCGAGCAGACTCATCAGCACTTCATTGGTGCATCATGACGACAAATGGGCATGATACACTCCTACATCAGGGGTGTTGAAGATTTTAAGGGCTGTTAATCGATCCATGGGCATGGACCAGTTACCAGGTTGAGTCTATGTATGTGTTGTCCATATATCATTATAACTATGACATGAGGCTGAAGTGTGATATTATGGTCGATGAGATCAACGTAAATAAATCAACATAAATAAAAGGTAATCCAAATATCAGATGTGATATACTCAAAATTGCTATGAAGCATTTAATACTGCAGTTAACTTGGTTATACCAAATGTCCTTTGATACTGGTATTTTCCAACAATATGGAAAAGTGCGCATGTTAGCCCAATACCTAAAACCGGCATTTTGAATCAGATGTGTAACTGGCGACCTCATTACTAAGTGTACCATCCAAAATTGCTGAACGTCTAATGCATTCCCATTTATCAGATGTGCTTGGTGATATTGATTTCTTGTCTCCTAACAGGTTGGTTATCGCAGGTCCCGTGGCACAGCGGGAGCAGTGTTTCGCATTGTGAATGATCTGTATGATACTATTGACAGAGGCCACATAACTGCCGCCTGTTTTCTCGACCTAAAAAAGGCCTTCGACAGTGCCTGCCATACGTAATTGTTGCTGGTCTAGGTTCGCATCGTCTCACTGTATCATGGTTAGAAAGCTATTTAACGGGGAGAAAACAATATAATATTATCAAGATTGGTGAATATGTTTCAGATGTAAAACCTGTAAATTACGGGGTTCCGCAGGGTTCCGTACTGGGGCCGTTATTGTTTATCTTGTATGTTAACGACATAACTAGGGTCCTTGATGGTTGTACTTGTAAGTTTTTTTAATGTTCGCCGATGATCTGGTGTTTTATACCTCGAATAATAAAGTAGCATTGGTGGCGGACCGCCTATAATTAGCGATTACTAAGGTTTCAACCTGGTGTGCAAACAAGCGGTTAACTGTGAACACTCAGAAAACTAAAGTTGTTTGGTTTGGATCTAAACATGAACTCAAAAACCTTGTACTGCCTCCGCTGTTTATTTTATGTGAATAACTTCTTCCGATAGAGATAGCATTGCAGGGCCGATCCGCACACCCCCAGTGGCGTAACGTGTGCCGATCCACCACAGCGGCTGATCCACCACTGCAGCCTCGTTCTGGGTGCATGTAAACATTCAAAATGGCGGACCGGCGCTCGTACGGGGACTAACCTCCCCTGGTGTCCTCGGAGGGCGATCCACCCCTCAGGAGTTGTCTCCCCCGAGGGCGTTAGCCCGAGACAACACCCTCGTGGTGGATCGACCACCTCGTACACCACGGTCGTTTAGTTCTATCTATATATGCAAGGTAGAATTCTGGAGTGCTGTGAAGAATATCGCTATCTTGGTATGCGCTTAGATAGACATCTCACTATGGAACTGTTGATCACTGATCTTGTACAGAAAGTTAATAATAGGCTTTTCCGCTTTAGCAAATTATAATACTTGCTGACTGTCAACGCGGCAATCTTGATTTATAAAACAATGATTATGACCTTATTTGATTAATGCAGTTTCATTTATTCTGGTGGTACCGAAAACAGCTTTAAAAGGCTGCAAAGAATGCAGAATCACGGACTCAGGACGTGCTTTCGCTGCCCTGTGGATAAATATTCGGTAGATGAGCTACATACCAAGGCCTCCATTGTTAAGCTGTAGAGAAGACGCGATGAGATGCTGTTGACGGTCATGTACAAATATTCAAAATATCCAGAATATATTGATATGAGGAGAGGAAATCGTCTGACTCGCTCCAACGACAAGATCAAGTCTATGGTTAAGAGACCTAAATTAAGTGGTTATAAGAATTCCCCCTTGTATCGAGGGGCTTCCTTATGGAACTTACTTGGCGATTTCTACCAACATCTTGAAAGTAAACAAAAATTCAAGGCCAGAATATCAGGTCTGGATAACTTGCAGGTAGTTAACTAAAATCAAGATTTGGAGGATGAAGACGTTATTGATACTGAAAGGGATTACCTAAGTGGTCACTATATGGACTTTTATGTTATACCAGGAGATTGCTGGTAGGGATCACCTAGGTAAACATACCTATTTTGCGTGTATTTTTCTCTTGTATCTGAGTCCTTCTTGTCTAGCTATTTAGTGTTTTAAAGTGAACTTTTGATACTTCTTGACTTTGGATTATATCATATTTGTGGACAGTCTTTTAATCACTATCCCTATATATCTATTCTCGGCTGTCAACTTGGTGTGCTTGTGTGTTAATGCCATGTAATGTCTTGTAAATAATGTCTTGTGAATCATAACAATCATCGACCATTTTAATTATTTATTTCATCATCCATCCTTTCTACCACTGTATTTTTGTGATACTGATTGACTATCAATATCTGTCTAGAGGCAATCAAATGATTGACCCATATATATTGTACTCGTTTTTCACTTTTCCCAAATTGTGAGAGTCAAATAAAACGTTTCCAAACCTTGAAAAACAAACTATGAGGTGGTCAGGCACGATTTGAGTGAAACTTATCATTCATTCCATGTTATTTTGTTAATAAATATTAAAGAACCCTTTGAAACTACATGAAAGATTTCTGATTTTTTGACCACCTGGGGTGCTGTTACTATAGCCGTCAGGTACGGAGGTGGGTGTGAGATGCAGAGCCCCAAGGTTATACCTATGGGACATTCATATCCCAACATGAAATAAACACATGTGCATGGGCAGGATAAGGTAGGCGCCAGTCTACATGATACAACCACCAGTGTACAGATAATAGTAGATACATGTCACACAGTATCAGGTATAGTAGAGACATACATACATGATGTTGTTCCCATCTGGTTGTATAATGTACGTCTGGACCCTTGTACAATACAGGTGCACTGATAACCCTCTGCTTTTTACTTCTTCTTTTTTCGCAGTGGTCAGTTTGACAAGCTAAAGTCCTCAGAGAATGTCAGAAAAGTTACAGACAGGGGGCAGCACCTACTGGAGCTTTATTTATGTGTGTACAGGTAGTCACTGGTAACTATGCATGTATTTCATTGAAGTGAGATTAAAATGGACCAGGATAATGTCAAAGAGTGAAGCCTTTGCTCTAATTTGAGGTCGTCCTCAACTCAAAACAACATCGGTGTTAATATGTAACTACCCCACTAGATGGCACATATGTGTCACCAATGGATCAAAGAGTTTATGACCTGGCTTACAGGTGTGTACTGAAAGTCGTTTCTGCTGAGAACTTTAGGTCCTCCATTTGACAATACTCAAATCGACAACTTTGACAACCCAAGCTAAGCTCATGGAGTGCCTTATATGTGAGCATTTTTGACTAAAGCAGTGATTATCTTTTAACAACAGGGGCTGGATGGTGGGTGATTGCACGGATTTGCACCCAACCCCCCACAATGAAGATCAAAATCACCCAGCCCAGAGGAGTCAAAAATTGTGCGCATGCCCCCTTCTAACCCATAGTAGCAAAATGATCACTCCCGAAAGGATAGTATTTGAATCGACGAAAGTTTGGTGCACCTCATGGTTTTGTCATGAACTTAGGGTGTTCCTTATATATGCAAGGCACTGCGTTCATATTAGCAGTACCAAAGGTAGGCCAAATGCCCATTGGACGGTATTTCTATGGGTTTTCAGGAAATTCATAGTCCTTTTTTTTCTAAGAGTCTATTGCCAAAACTATTTTGCTTGCAGCCACATTGTATGGTAACCATATTGAGGGGGAAGTCAAGGGCCTTTCGAGAATGTAAATATAATTTTTCTATGATAAGGGGAACCTTTGTGAGGTTTTGGTGAAGTTACCATGATTATAAAGCCGCTGTATATATTCCATAGTAAATGGGGGATCCCAGATTTTCTTCATCATGTATTAGAAAAATCATAGTTGTCCTGACTTTACATTGGTTTGATGTCATTTCTGTAAATTACACTTGTAGACCTATATATGCTTATATTATAGATACATGTGTGACTAAAATTAAACTTTTCCTACAACATTTTCCATGATTAATGCTAATCTTGGGATCCGTGTCTCGTATATGATTAGTATAGTAATATCCTCCAATAAGGGCCCATAAATTGCATACTATTTTCTGCAATAAATCATAACTAATGAAGATAGAGCTTAGGTGAAAGTGTCCAAATGAAGCTGATAGAATGATAAAAAGCTTATATCAATATAGAATTTCATTTATAATTGATAAGGCCACCTAAATTTGATAACTTGGATTACGGGATTTTTCACCCTCAAAAAAGGCCCATGTTAAGTCATGTTTTGGGACACCAAATGTACATTTCAGCCAAGAAAAGGTTGATTTTGACAATTGTATGTCACATGTAAAGGATAAAACTTTATATTTGTTCATCTCCATCAACATTTTATAATTTTTTTACCCCTAAATGTTGAAAAATCTCATCGGCCAGAGGTAAAAAAAAAAAAAGATTTTTTTTTGGATTTTGCCAAGAATCTCGTCGCCGGATCCGTAATCCAAGTTATTAGAATAAAATGGCCTAATGCTACTTCAAGTCATACAAAACAGGCAGTATTTTAAAACGACAGCCACTAAGATTTGGAAAAGGTATAGGATGCATCTAGTATCCAAATACCAGAGTATTGTGACACTGAAATTTAGACAAGCTATAGGATCCATCTAGGATCCAAATACCAGAGTATTGTGACACAGTTAAGTGTAGACACACAGAGGGATCCAAACCTACCACCCCCTCCCACCTCCCCACCCACCTAACCACTCACCCACCCACTCACTATACCACTGCTGCCACTACCATCACAACAACTGGATAATCAGCCATACTTTAACCCTTCAAAGGCTGGTTATGCAGTCCTGAGTGCATCATGCCCTTTGGTTGTCATGATGCACCAATGAAGTGCTAGCGAGACTGCTCGCCAGCACTTCATTGCAGCATCATGCCCTACAGGGTTGACACATATACTCCCAGAGGGTCGTCATGATGCTCCAATAAAGTGCTGGCAAGCAGTCTCGCCAGCACTTCATTGGTGCATCATGACGACCTAATATTTTGACCAATATTTCAGAATAATTCCCCAAGGTATAATTAGTATGCATGGAAAAACTGCATTTGGATGTGAAATAGTGACCTTACTCTACATGCACCCATTCGTCAATCCAGGACATTGGTTTGTTTGCCAGCAGAGACCCATAAATAGTAACAATCAGTAACTGTAACTAATGCTATTGTACTATACACTATAAGCCCTTAGAGGGCAAATCCTAGCTCGATGTAGCTGCTGAACCATGCAGTGTCTGTGTGTGTGTGTGGGGGGGGGGGGGTACCTGGAGCCCCCCTTGTACCACCAGATGTACCCCTGGATGCAGTCTCGGATGTGCCCAGACTGTACTATATACAGTCTGGGAGACTTATTACAGATCCACTGACATTGCAACAGGTTGAAGCAGGTGTTAAAAACTGATCTATGCTGTATCCTAACCCTAACCCTACAGCCAAGAGAATATGTCATTCCCTTGGCTGCTGGTAAATCGATTACATGGCTAGCTCAGTTGGCAGAGCAGAGGTTTCCAAATGCAAGGGTTGTGAGTTCAATCCCAGCCTAAGCCCAGGTTTTGTAGTTGCATTGAGCCTGCTGGTTCTAGTAATGAAGTTGCAACAGGTACGGTCACAGGGGAACAAGCTTCATTCATAAATATTCATTAGCACATAGGGGAATGCACCAATCAGTGAGGCCACTACCTTATGAAAAAAATGATCTAGGATCCTGGATCATTTTAGAGGAGGCATTGCAGTAATTTAATAAGAAATCTTCCAGGCCCACTCTCGGTCCTGGAACATCGAGGCTGCCCTGGATGGTGTTATGCATAACACCAATCCCATACCTTAGCCACTGACAACTATAGATACATGTGATAAGAAAGGGTGCCATTATGGCTTCATCAGAAATAAAGTTTTGTTTAAGGTGGATTGCTGCCATCAAAAAGTGGCTTACTGCACACACTCTTGCGCAGCTGATCATATCTACAGAAGAGGGTTATGGTCCTACAGTACCAGCAGATTCTATGGCTACTCTGTAAGCTGTTTGTTTGCTCATAAGAAGGTTGGGGGATCGAACCCTGCCATGGCATTCTGTACCCAAATTATTTGAGTAGTCCTAATTGTTTATCGTCAGTCAGTAACAGATAAAAGGAAGTTTTGATTTCTAACCAATTTCTGAATGGTGGACACACATTGGAAGATACATTGAAAACGTTTCTTGGAAGCTAGTAGCGTCTTTCAAAAAAACATATTTTCCTAAGTTGCCCTGGCCAGAAATTGAACCCATGATCGTCTGATTATTTCCTTCCCTTGAATTATCCAATTAGCCACTCTTTCAATGATTATTGAAAGTTAATTTTCTATTTTTTAATGCCCCAAAACATTAGAAATATGCCTGGGACCATATGTCAGAAATGCATTTGGTGCAACGATATGCTTATCATCTAAGTGTTGAGGAAGTTAGAAAAGATCTATCCACTTTTGGATATGAATTTATGGATTTAAATGAGAAATTGCTCTATGATCCTATATAAAGTTTAATGTTCTCTATTTCAAAAATATGCATTGGATCCCCATGTTTTTAATGCATTTATGGATTGTATATATCATGTTGGAACTCTGGTCAGGAGGCCATTTCACCGCATTTATTACAATAAATGCGGACGTCCGTATATTAAATACGGACGTCCGTATTTCAAGTTTATGTCAATATTTGAATACCTACTGCCCCTACCCCCCTCCACATTTGCAATATGAAGCATATTTCAAATGCGGAGGGGGGTAGGGGCAGTAGGTGTTCAGATATGGGCATAAATGTGAAACACGAACGTCCGTATTTAATATACGGACGTCCGCATTTATTGTAATAAATGCGGTGAAATGGCCTCCAGAATATGGCGAAAATCTATCCACGCCATCCACCTTAAGTTACTATCAGTCGAGACTAGATAACTTTGCTTGCAGTGTCTGTATGAATTCGGCAGATTCACAACACATTTAGTTTTATCTTATGGGCATGATGAACTCTTGCTTCAGCAGCTCTTAAAGGGTTTATTAAGGACCGGGGGTACAGAGGTATTGACATCAATTAGCCCTGGGGTGCTTGAATATTCCAATATAGTAAGTTGAACTGAAATGACCTAATACCTGGGGAAAAGGGCCCATTTTGGGGTGTTGGAGTATTGGCTCTGGTGTAAAAGGTTGGTATGATTTTACTTTTATAACTAGGATCCATAACTAGTTGGTTCTACCTGGACAACCGTTCTAAAATTATACCACACTTTGGTGGAAAGACAATGGAAAAGCACAGGTAATATATTGTGTATAGCTGTTGTAAGTTGATGAGGTCCACTGAGCACATACAACCTCCCTCATTACCCAGTTTTTGAATGGGTTTGAGTGGGTGACAAGTGTGGCATAAGTGAGATAAACACCTCGTTGGACAGTGTAGCCAGTATATAGACAATAGTCTGTATGACAGTCTGTTGTCTATATAGTGAATACAGTGACCAAACTCGGTGTTTATCTACCACATACACACTGGCTGAGTGCTGGCCGTTTTTGATTTACGCGTAGTCCAATATCAAAATAATCATGCAGCATTAGCAAAAAGAAGCCGTTTCTTTGGTCATGGCCCTTTGAATGGTAATTGACCCTTACACAGCCAAAAATAATTTTCTTTGAATCTTAAATAATCTTACCTGATGGACAAAACTACCAATTTTAAGATTTTTATTTTTCTTAAAACTGGTAATGTCCGCCAGGTAAGATAATTCTATACAGGGGAATGTTTTTGTGGAACCGGTGCACATCAGAGCAGCAGCACCAACCTAACATTGAGAAATTTATTACAATTCTCACTGACAATGAACTGATACACTAGTGAAATTCCCACCTGATCAGCTCGTCCACCATTGCTTAATGCTGCTTGACCAGCACTGTCTATGTGTTTACACATTACTGGGATTTATAAATTAGTAAGGCGACTGGCCTATCATCTGTCTTTCTGTGTAATTGGCTCTGTTGGAAGAGATCAACGGTATGTGATATAATTAGCCAATAAAATATTTTTCAACAACAACAATAATACATTGTGCTGTGCACTGGGGGAGAGGGGCAGCCTGACATAAATGATCCACCTCTGATGTAAAATGAAGATGTTTAGAGTAGAGCATTGTTAATAAATATTCTAAAAAGGTAATAATAACCGAGTACTATCATAAGGACAAAACAGCATTAGTCACAATGACTAATTGTTACTATTTATGGGGTCTGTGGGCAGACAAACACCTGCTCTAGCTGACAAATGTGATGCAGACACTGCCAGTAGAAATTGTCAGACCGCTGGCAAATATGTCTGGCAGTGATTTACGGACCTTGAGCTATGTTTGTCAGTTTTTAAAGGCTTACATTATGAAAGGTCTTGACTAATAAAGCATTGTTTGGTAAAGGTATCTATCCAATATTACCCTATATATAAAAAGGGGTTATAATTAGGCCGCTGGTTCCCACCCCATTAAAATAAGCCTAAGTACTTGCCAGGAACAGATAAACCAAAAGAGGCTACATAAAGGTATGTATTTTTTTTCAAAGTTAACTCGATTTATTGATCAGAAATCATCTAAATTAATATTTCTAGAGTCTTGCTTATGGGTTTCCTTATTCTAGAATGAAAACGTCATTTAAAAGAAAGCTCAATTCACACATGGATACTCGCATCACAGAGTGTGTGGCAACAAGAGACAGGACAATTGATAAATATCTACCATTATTTTCTCCAGAAATGGAACAATAAAGTAGCATATATCTATAGAAGACCATAAATATACCTTTATTCCTCCTGAAATATTATATCAAAATGACATTAAATATTAGAAATATCCCAGGCTAAACATCTGAAGTCGAATCTTCTGAAAACATCTGCTTTGAGAGTGGCGTTGCTGTGCTGTTTTAACGTGACATTGCTTGGTGATGTGATGTTGCTTAGTGACATGAAATGCGGTGACATGAAATGCGGTCACAATTTTGCCGTGAAAAGTGAACACAGTTTGGCATGAAATAGGGATAGTTTGCTGTGAAATGTGGGTACAGGTTAACGTGAAATATAGACACAGATTAATGTGAAATGTGGGCACAAGTAAACGTGAAATGTGGGCACAGGTTAACATAAAATGGTTAACATGAAATGTGGGCACAGTTTGCCATGAATATAGCGGGGGCCTCTGATGTATCTTTCCTGGGGGGAGGCAATCTAGCCCCAGCTCGACCACTAGCGTGAGGCATCTCTGGCGACCAGCGTTTATGGGTAAAAGTAGTTCTGGCCGCTGGTTGATGTAGTGGTTAAATGTAGGCAGGTACAGTGCATAGTAATATTCCCCAGAATATTGGGACCCACAATCCCCAAACACGAGAGAGTTCCCTGAATCCCGACCAGACGAGACTGGGGGGGGAGGTGGGGGGGGGGAGTCTTGTATCATAGCGCTAATGCCCCAAACTCTAGTGGCAAAGCCACTAGTAGATATCTAAATAAGTACTGATTAGATGGTAAGTTTTTGTTTTTCAGTATTATTTTTGAATTCATACTGCAGTTATATTAGATACATTGGTGTGATCTAAGTGCTCATCCTCCAATGGCTGATTCTGATTTTAGCCAATATGTAAGCATCAGTTTGAAAGATCATTTCATTACTTCTAATTCATTTCTTTACTCAATTAAAAACAATGACATAAAGAAGAAAAGTTTACAAGTAGTCTGATGATTTTGACTAAAAAAAATCAATCTTCTCATAAATGGCTTAGGATTTCCACTTAGACCATGCTTTCTTATTTACTCGCATTCTGCATATGTGAGCCTAGAGCTATTTCAAAGAATTAGATTTATGCCCAATTCCCTACTTTTAGAGTGCATGCCATAATTCCATCCAGTGAAAATACACTGTACAATGCCTGTGCCTGAGCCCACAGTAGCCCTGTTCTCAACTTAGTGACTTTAAATCAAGTCTATATGTCCTGCTAAGTATGACGTTGTGACAGTCTGTGAACCATACCTGGAAAGAAAATATGGGTAAGATCGGACTAAGCCACTTTGGGTATTACAAACTTTGTCCCGGAGGGTCTTGCCAAAAGAAAATGATTTTTAGATTTTTAAAATGTGCACATTTTCGCCTTGCCAAAAGTATTTTTGTCTTATCAAAAAGTGAAAATGTGCATGGATGCTTGATCCTCAAAGAGTGCAGGTTGCTATAATGTATAGTGTGTTATACCAATTTTCTTTGGCAATGCAGTCCAAACGAGTTAGATCATGCTCCCACAGATCAGTGATCGCTGAAAGTTTTTAGTCAGGTTCTTCCTCGTTTTCTTTTGGCATTCCTATGATGCACACCTCAGAAAGGGCAAACCTTATGGCATACCTAAAATCGTTTGTGGGGGGGGGGTTCAATTTTGGCCTTACCAGTTAGGGCTGAGCTGTTGTATTGAACTAATTGCATCTATTTTTCTCTCATACTGCCCCCCCCCATCTTCCTTTCCATACACCCACTCACCCACACACTCACACACAAACAGAGTCTAGTCTGATGACTGTCTGTGTCTGTCTGTGTGAGTGTGTAGATGAACTAGTTCCCAGTAGTCTATGTGTGTATATAGTGGAGATCAATGGATCACCAGGCGGCATTCCTCTATACTACAGCCACCCCCCCCCCTCCACCCACCCACCCACCCACTCACCCACCTCACTGTAAACTCAACAGGTGTCCATATAGGTAGGTTAGACGTCCATAGGATAACACCTGGTGGTATATGGACCCTACTGGAGCGGTAGTACTATAGTACTGCAAGCACACACTGGAGGTGTATATATGGACATGTAGACTGACTGATAGTGTGGGCTCCTCCATGGAGTGTTGGAGATTGACAACAGTCACATATATACACAGGAGGAGGCACAGGAGGACTGGGGAGAGTGTAGGAGGGCAGAAAAAAGGTGGCTCTCTACCTCCTAGTACTGGAGTTATCATAGCTGCCACCTTACCTACATGCACACACCCCTGTGAGTGTCACTTGGGCTTGTTGAGTGTTATTTATTATTATTGGGACTAGTGTGTGAGGGGGATTTGTTTGTGTTGTGGAGGTGTCCTATCGGTGGATGGATAATGAGGGGTGACTGTACGATATATGCTGCTTGTATCTACCAATTTATCGTTAATATAATGAGGGGTAATTCTACTATGTGGTGTGTCTGTATCTCCAGAATAACCCTTGTATAAGATACCCCACGCCCCCACCCTCTCCAACCTCCAGGTGGCACAAATCTAACACACACACACACAAACCTATGGGACTTAATGCCTAACAGGTGATTGGATTATCGTTATAAAACATTACCAACACCAGGAGGTCGTTTCTGAAGGAAGCACGATCGCACACATTACTACTACCACTTCAAATCCCAGTGCTATTCCTATGGCAATTTTGGCATGGGTTCAAGGGAGCAGCATGTCATATGTTAGGAAATAACTCACTGGAGTCCCTGGATTATATGCAGGATAATAAATCACCACTCTACTAGATCAACTTGGAGTTTAATTAATTAATTTTCCAATAACATAATGTTTGGTACATAATTATAAGTCTACTATAATAGATTGTCTAATATTATAGTAGCGGCCCGCATCCACACGGAGCAGAAATTGCCATAGAGAAGTAACATAAATGAACAGTGGTATTGGTCTCCAGTATTGTTGACTGACAACAGATATACCGAATATAGATAGGATTCACTCTATACCACTGATACACGCATACTACAGCCCTGCCTATATAATCCATACAACATACGTAGTGTGTTACCTACGTAGAAGCTAGAACTTGACTGCATTGTTGGCTCTATATCAAACCACTGGCCTCCAGTGTGAATCCCAATAAGGGAGTTTTATTGATAGTAAATTACCTGAGCCAAGGGGGTACACTTATATGTGTGAACAAAAATCTGGCTAATCACAGCTTCCCTCTCACATATATGATTCCTGGCTTGCTGGGAAGCACTTGAGATTTACCCTTCCTCTATATCATGCATGATTGGATTATTGGCACTGTATGACTTGACAGTTTAACACTATTTAAATAATATACTATATAATACCTACCACTTAGCATTATCATTGGATTACACTATGACAGCTCGCAGTACATACTAGCGGTAGAATCTGAGACCTACACTGTTAGACTGCAGCAAGCTTTTTACCGTAGATTGCTTCTATTTTTGGAAAACAGTGGTAGGTGCTGTCAGTACAAATCCAATGCCACAATGAATGTGGATTGCACTGTGCCCAGTACAGTGGTCTTTATAGCCCATTTACAATTGAGGCTGACAGTGTATTGTACCGGGTCTCAAATTAGCTCAGATTTCAATTGTGAGAAGCGGTCGGGCCTTGAAACCCCGAAAAGCTCTCTTTGAAATCCAGTCACCCAACCAGCTATTGTGAAGCTAGTTCCCCATTGGATTTACCATCAGGATGTTTTACAGTGGAGAGAAGCGCCGGAATTCAGGAACATTAATATTATGATACAAACTCAGTGGCGGAAAGTGTCCCTCGATATCCCAGTGTCATCATACAGTACGGTCATCAAAACGAGGGAGGGCCATCCTTGGATTATTACAGGTAAGTCACTTTTTATATCATCTGTATTAAAGTAACAAGAAAAATGTGGCAAAGACCACAGATAGGAGTTGCCATTCCTATGACACCATTTCCTCCCAATATAGCATTGAGCACTTAAGGGTTTTCTCCAACCAATTGACCCTGACTGCTCAATGGGATTCTCCTCATCTCATCGAGCAGCCAAAAATTAACCCTAACCCTCACCCTGTCTACACAATGCCTGTTTTGTTTCTTTGGAGATGGGGTCTTGTGAGTTTTGTATCCCGGGGGGAGGGGTGGAGTAGAAGCCTAGAGAATTGGGAAGCGCTGTATCTTGATTCGTTTTATTTTTTCGTCGTTCAAGATCGTAGTGAAAGATTGATGCATCAAATGTTTTTATTTTAAGTGTGTTCATTTCATCTAATAGGAGAACATCGTTTGTAAAGGTGTGTACTGCTTAATGTACAGATGCCAAGTTGCTACCAAGAGCAGAAATGCCTAGTCGGTGATCAGTTTAGAAATGTCCAAATGCCCAAATGCCCAATTGATGCCAGATCACAAATTTATGCCTACTTTGCTACCCAAACTGCAAATATCCCCAGTTTTTGCACAATCTATGTACAAATATCAGGTTGCTGCCCCTAACTGTACAAATGCCAAACTGCTGCCCAGTGTCCAATACTCAGTTGCTGCCCTGAATACAAATGTCCAGTTATTGCCTAGAGAAAAAAAAATACCCAGTTGCTGCCCAAACTGCCCAGATACCCAGTTGCTGCCCAGTGTACAGATGCCCAGTGCACAAATGCCCAGTGTACTCATTCTCAGTGGACCATCCTGTTTTGGTGTGTGAAGTCAGTGTCATTTTCTTTCTACAGGTTTTCTTTTCCCCCAGACGTACAACCCAGCACGTCTTCTCTCAGAGCGTAGGCGTAGCTAAACAACCAACCAGACTTTCTAGTTCCAGCTCCTCAACACTCTGATTCTACCACCGCAACATGGCGTATTCATACATTTAGGAACCTACACATGGGTTATTTTGTAAACTGCTCACAAACCAAGACCTGGACATTTTTACTGATTTTGCCCTCCTCCTATTGATACGGACTCCCTCATGTTTCTTGCTGTTTTCTTTTTCTTTAACCCTCTAAGGGCCGCTGATCCAGGAGCGCTCATGTCATCACCATGCCCCATTGAAGTGCTGGTGAGACTGATCGCCAGCACTTTGCTGCTCAATAAAGCATTGAATTGACAAGACCTTCCACCCAATGGAAGCTGACTGTTCAATGGTATTCTCATCATGGCATTGAGCAGCCAAAAACTAACCCTATCCCTTACCCTGACCCTGACCCTGTCTTCACTATGCATTTTAAATGGACAGGGCATTTTCTTCTTAATGCTCCATTGAGTGAAATATTGTGTAATTGGGTGGGGCATGATGCTTGAATGTAGCCCTGGGGAGTTCATACACCACAGTGGCGGATCCGGGGGGGGGTGGCCCAGCCCCCCCCCCCACAAAAAAGGGGGAGAGGGAAAAAGGAGAAAGAGGGGGGAAAAGATGGAAAATAAAAGTGTAGAGGGGGCCCCAAACAGGGGGGGTTGCAGTGCTCAGAACACATATAGTACCTCATCAGCTCTCACAAATTGTTAGGCTCCCACTTTTAGAGAATCCTGGATCCGCCACTGTACCATGACGACCAATAGGCATGAAGCATTAACGCATCAGTGGTCTTTAAAGGGTTAAAGCTAGAAGTGAATGGGAGTGTTGTTGTACCTTCTTAAGTTCCCTCCTCACCCGTGTGGTTGTCACTGAAAACTGGAATAATGTACAGAATATCTGAGTGTGTCGAAAACTGGGCAGTAGGGCCCTGGGTGGAATACATAACATGAGGAGGGAATCGTAAAGAAAATCATTGTCAATACAACATATTATGTGTATGACATCTGTAATATGAATGGTTGAGTCTTGAAGAGCCTTAGAGGCGAAAGACATTACTATTTCATGATAGGCTATTTTTGTTGCCCTACACTGTAAAAAAGGTGTTGTTGAAATAACGACGGAATCCTCATCCCAAAGTTGCCACAGATCCATCCTTATTTTCACAGAGATTCCTTGTACCACAACACTGCCTCCTGGGGCTTTTTTTGTAAAAGCTACATAGGTTCATTGCAATACAATTATGGTGGTTCACTGTTTTATGAGGATCCTTGGTAGATTCAACCATAATTTCAAAGGGTGTATAACATAATGGCTAACTATTAAAGAACCTGATGGTACCTTAAAGAAGAGAAATAAGAACCTACCCTATTTTTATGATAGCCTATATATAGTCGGACTATCGGGAGTGCTTCACACCTCTGTAGTCTCCATAGTTACCAAAATACATCAGCTGCTGCATCCTTTATCTAGGAAAGGTGTTGCAAATTGCATTTCATTTTTAGAATATTGGAAGGTCCAGGATGATGTCATTGCCCAGGTATCCTCTGTTAAGCAAATCATTGTTAATTATGAGGGAAATAACAAAGCATGCCAGGAAGAAAGATACAAAGAGAATCTGGTTGCATCCTTAAATGTGTTGCACAAAGATATGCATTTGGGTAATTGTGGTTGTCATAAGAATGGAGTAGGTGTTTTTTTTTTGTTTTTTTTTGTACACATGAAAGGCTGATAATGCATCAATGCTCTGGTGGGTAACTTACTAAGGCATCATATCAAACATGCAAGGTCGATTACTCCTGGAGGGTCAGCATGATGCACCAATGAAGTGCTGGCAAGCAGACTTACCAACACTTCATTGGTGCATCATGCCTATTAACGGGCATGATGCACTCCTACATTACCGGGGTAGTAGCGGTTGAAAGGTGAAGGCTCTTATAATAGACTTGAAATTAAAGTTGAATACTGTTTTCAGTGCATTAATTTGAAAACTCTTCTGTACCCCAAGCCCTTACGTAAGACCAACGTTTATTTGAATATTGTTTTTAGTGCTCAAGATCAATTCTAGATCACCTAAAACCAACCCCCTATTTGAGACCAGCGCTTAAATTTGAATATTGTTTTTAGTACTCAAGATCAATTTTAAATCACCTAAAACCAACCCCATATTTGAGACCAGCGCTTAAATTTGAATATTGTTTTTAGTGCTCAAGATTGATTTCAAATTGCTTCTAACCAACCCCTTATTTGAGACCAGCGCTTAAATTCAAGATCAATTTCAAATCGCCTGTAACCAAGTACTCATTTTAGACCGGTGCTTTTTTGAGACTCCAGTGCTTGAAGTGGTAAATATGCCACAGATGGTTGTTGGTATGGGGGTGTCCCTGTTTTTGCAATGTCACAGTGCAGAAGGAACTAGGGTAACTGGCAGTTACACCATCAAACATGAAGGGTCATATGCAAACAAGTGTGAATGCTTTTCCTGAGTCTATGCTGTTAATACACTATTCTACTTCATAATAATATTGCAGAATGTTAACTAGGGAATGGACACGTATAGAGAAAAGCCCTGGGGTTACTACATTACTTGGGTTACATAGAAATCAGGCAAAACTGAAAGTTGGTGACTAGGGTAACTCCTTATGAAGTTACCCTAGTACTTGTTATTGTTAACAAACCGAATTATCCTAGTACTGACAAATCTAAAACCTCTCTATAGGGCTCAGTGTTGAGGTCCAGTGTGTCCGCCATTGCTTGATCGTGGACCTGGCGAGATAAGGACTGATAGCAGCCGCATGATAAGTACCAGGTGTTACATAATGTACCCAAAAAATTCTGCAGTGAATGGAGGGAGTCATCTCATTGGTTGAAAATGTATCCCGGGTCAGCCCTATACTACTGTTGTAGACATTGACAGCCTACAACTATTAGCTCAGATGATTGTGCCTGTTGAACACCACATCTAAACAACTTAGCATATATATCTCAAATCAAACAAGATACTCTGTAATCCCCCCTTTTCGTTCACTATACTACATATAGCTCACATAGCCATTATCAGCTGGGGGCCGCCATTAGACCCCGACGGCACTATGACTAACACCTTCAGCCCCCGACTCCGCAGTATATGCCAGGGATGCCTCCCATTGGTCAATAATACAATAGCCATGTGCCGTATAGGATCTGCCATGTTTGATGGGGTAACTGGCCAGTTACCCTAGTACATTGTGCACTGTAAATGTGTAGGCGGGTAGTCAGGTGGGTGAAGGTGAGGAGAGTAGTGGATGGTGTGTGTAAGTTTAAACTTAACACTACATTCCATGATGTATCCCTGTACTACAATCCTACAGGCCCCTGGATGGTGTCACACACTCACACCACATACCTGCCACTACACATATATACACATAATATGGTCCAAACTGAGGACCTGGAGTTTTTGGAGGTAACTGATGTCCATGCTTTTTGAAGGGTTTATCGGCTTTCTAACACCAGTGATGACAGCGCTGTGACCTTTTGAAAATATTGCCACATAGACGAGGGGTTAGATTGGTCGCTTCTATCATATAGACATGTCATCAGGTATTTCAACTTTTAATGGGAACCCTGCAGTGTGGGTGGCCATGGAGTATCGAAAGTTGTCCGAATTTGATTCCATTTGGGGACTTTTGCAAAAATCAAATCAACATTTAGGTATCACAAGGCTATATATTTCCTGCATGAAACAGGTTTCAATTCACTAGGGACTTGGCCAACTGTCCAGTTAATTTTCAGGTCCCCAGTTGATGGGTAGTTTTCCTAGTCTAAAACCCCAGTTCCCAGCGAAAACACACACATACACATAGCGCAGTGACACGTTTAAAGACGGCGTAGGAGCTAACCCAGGGTCGTTTTTTTTTCTGTTCTCCATTGATTCATTGATTAATGTTGGTAATGTACCTATGTATGTGTTTGGAGAATTTTAAACCACTCTGATGGTTATAAATGTATGAGATAATAGTGAAAATGTGTACTCAGAGTAATTGTGGGAACCCTTCCTGATTCCTTCTGAGCGCTCCTCCATCCCAGATGGTGCTATACAACGTTAGTGTGGCCAATCTTGGAACCCCTGAAGTAACTTTTTGGGGGGATTGTAAATTGTAAAATAAAATGCAAAAGCAACTCAATTAGTAGCAAATATGTTTATAAATACACAAAAAACACATTTTTATGGCTATTATGATATCTGAAAGAGGTAGCTCCTAGCTCATCTTTAAAGACAAACGCTACCCGGTACAAAGAAGCCACCTGGTGGCAGAAATCAAAACCCATCAGACATACTATTTTCATGATATTTCTCACTCTACATGGACCATTCCACCTGAACATATTTTTTTCAGCTCATTTCTGAACACTAATGATACATTAAAGATGTTTATGTGCTGTTTGGATTACTATAGAACCCTAAAGTTAAGGGGGAATAAATATTTTTGAAAAATTCATAATTTTTTCATTTCAACTGTGACCCCCCCATTTTTCTTTTTTTTAAATGTTTGTATAGATGTTCTTTATATATTCAGAGAGTCTATTAGATGAATCAATAGAAGATCATTAACTAGGACATAAAACATAATTTAAAGAGTTTTTCCTATTCGTTTCTATAATTAAGGTATTTTCATGTAAATGGTCATAGAATGAGAATAAGCACCATGACACAGGAACTTTTTGCATTTTCCTATACCTAGTATATCAAACTAAAATCATCCAGAGTTAATTGAAATTATCAATAGAAGATCATTTACCAGTTAGCCTGTAGTGTTTGTCTTTAAGTGCCAGGGTGCATGTCAATCCTTTAGTGCCGCTAATGTAGGAGTGCTGTCCATTGGTGGCCATGATGCACCAATGAAGTGCTGGCAACTCTGCTCACTAGTACTTCATTGGAGCATCATGCCGACCCTCTGTGACCATATCCACCCTTTAAGGTCAGCATGATGCATTAACGCAGCCCTGGTGAGTTACTCACCAGAGCTGCATTCATGCATCTTGGCCATCAAGGGGGTATTAAGCATGAATGCATTATCTGCTGTTATTAGGAAAAACAGTACTGAGCCCAATTACATACACAAAGTACTACTGTTGTACCTACTGTATAAGACGAACCTGCTTATAAGGTGCATCTGAGAGCCACTTTAAATAAATTCAATACAACTTTAACCTGCCTGCCTATAAGGTACATCCATACCTAAGGGAGTGGTCCTCATTCATCAACAGGGGGGTGGTGGGTTTGAGGGGGGCCGTAAAAATTTCAGACCCCTCCCGAGGGGGGCTAAAAAAATCTTAACCCCTCTTGAGGGGGTCTAAAATAATTTACCATCTTTTTAGCCAAAAAGCCTGTGTGCTACTATAGATCAAAGAGGGGCGCAAAAATTCTCCGTGCCTCCAGCGCAGGGGGTGGTGCAAAACATTTTGACTACCGTCAAGGGGGGGACATAAATGATTTCCGCTTGTACACGCGAAAACCCCCCCCCTCTCTGTTGATAAATAATAACCACTTCCTCAGGAGGGTTCTAGAAGGTGCACCTCAGGAAGTTATCCTTTTTCAACAACAGGGAAGGGAAGTGATGGGTCATAGGGAGTACCAAAATTGTTCAACTGGGCGGTCAACAATATTTTCAACCCCTAAGGGAGGGTCAAAATAAGTTAACCTGTTTTCAGTGAAAAACCTGCATGTTACTATGGGTTAAAAATGTGCATTCGCGCACAATTTGCAGGCCCTCTGGAGGGGTCAATTAAAATGTTTGTGCTGTTTGAATTACCATAGAACCCTATAGTTAAGGGGAAATTAATATTTTTGAAAAAAATTCATAACTTTTTCATTTCTACCGTGACCCCCCCATTTTTCTTTTTTCAAAATGTTTGTATAGATGTTCTTTATATATTCAGAGAGTCTATTAGATGAATCAATAGAAGATCATTAACTAGGACACAAAACATAAAAAAGAGTTTTTCCTATTCGTTTCTATAATTAAGTTATTTTCATGTAAATGGTCATAGAATGAGAATTAGCACCGTGACACAGGAACTTTTGCATTTTCCTATTCCTAGTATATCAAACTAAAATCATCCAGAGTTATTTGAGATTATCAATAGAAGAGCATTTACCAGTTAGCCTGTAGCATTTGTCTTTAAGTGCCAGGGTGCATGTCAATCCTTTAGTGCCGGTAATGTAGGAGTGCTGTCTATTGGTCGGCATGATGCACCAATGAAGTGCTGGCAACTCGGCTCACTAGTACTTCATTGGAGCATCATGCCGACCCTCTGTGACCACATCAACCCCTTAAGGTCAGCGTGATGCATGAATGCAGCCCTGGTGAGTTACTCACCAGGGCTGCATTCATGCATCTTGACCATCAAGGGGGTATGAAGCATGAATGCATTATCTGCTGTTATTAGGAAAAACAGTACTGAGCCCAATTACATACACAAAGTACTACTGTTGTACCTACTGTATAAGACGAACCTGCTTATAAGGTGCATCTGAGAGCCACTTTAAATAAATTCAATATAACTTTAACCTGCCTGCCTATAAGGTACATCCATACCTTAGGGAGTGGTCATTATTCATTAACAGGGGGTGGTGTGTTTGAGGTGGGCCGTAAAAATTTCAGGCCCCTCCCGAGGGGCGCTAAAAAAATTTTAACCCCTCTTGAGGGGGTCTAAAAAAAATTTACCATCTTTTTAGCCAAAAAGCCTGTGCACTACTATAGATCAAAGAGGGGCGCAAAAATTCTCCGTGCCCCCAGTTTGGGGGTGGCGCAAAACATTTTGACTACCGTTAAGGGGGGGACATAAAAAAATTTCCGCTTGTCTGCGCGAACCACCCCCCCCTCGTTGATAAATAATGACCACTTCCTTAGGAGGGTCCTAGAATTAAGGTGCACATTGGGTTTCACACATAAGCTGCACCTCAGGGACTTATCCTTTTACAACAACGGGGGGGGGGGGAGGGAGCTGATGGGTCATAGGGGGTACCAAAATTTTTCAACTGGGGGTCAACAATCTTTTCAACCCCTGAGGGAGGGTCAAAATAAGTTATGAAAACCCTGCATGTTACTATGGGTTAAAAATGAAAATGGAGGGGTCAATTAAAATGTTTGACCCTCACGAGGCAGGGGGTGCAAAATTCTTTTCATGCATCCACATGAAAAACCACCACTATACTGTTGTATATCGCTCCCTTATATACATGAGGTATTAGAGATGTATTTTGTACGCATGCCATTGTAAGGGGTGAGCCTGCCAATAGTACACCTAAGGCAATTTGTAATACTGTCTAGTCAACCATCATATCTCCTCTTTTTATGTGTTAGAGACTAGTACTAACGGTAGACACAGATCACTCAGGGCAGACAGGAGGGGGAGGGGGGGTACTCCGGTTGGAATAGGGTAATGACTGCCAAACGGGCCCCAGAAGCAGAGGCAGTGAGATGGAAATTAAGGAGGGCGGTAACTGTGTGCACTCCACAAATAGGGGTGGGGTGGGGGGGTAACACTGTGTGCACCTAAAAAAAAGGCGGCAGTAAATATCTTCTTCAGCAGAAAAAAAGTATACTGCAAATGAACAGGGTTCATGCTGTATATATCTCCCTTCAAATGCCCTGAAATTAGGGCATAGAATCTGGGAGCGGTCACATCGGCTGGATTCAGGAGGTTGGTAGTTTGGCAGTGGGGAGAAATTATCATATAGTACCGCCCCCCCCCCCCCAGCCACAAGCCAGACAGGGAGGGTACAGTGTGGGAGTACATAGGCTGTTAAGCTGTATAAATCTATGGGATTACCTAGAGATTAGCTGGAGGCTGCACGGGGCAGGGCCAAAGCCAGTTCGAGTGTATGGACTCAGGTCTGTAAAAGTAGTTACTCACTGAAAAGATAAGGCTTAAAAAGGTACTCTATAGTGATCACTTTTTGTCATCTTATTGATGGTCCCGGGGGGAGTACCCCATGATCTTTTAGGTGATCACATGTGATCACCCTGGGTGGTCACTACAGAGTACCTGTCTGAACTGATTAGAGAGGAGTTTGTGAATGATTACGTTGTCATTAGTTAAGATCTTTGCATAAATTTTCATAGTTATCCCCTTCCCTCGCCACATCCAAGCATCCATTGAGGACACTTACAGCTGACTTATGATGCCTTGGTGAGGCACACATGTAGTTGTTTGTATAAGGAATATTAGCTCATCCCCATGGTTATGATTAAGGTTTGAGTGACAGAAGAGGTGTCAATTATCAAACATGCTTTTGTCTTTGAAAATTTTGACCAAATGACTTTTTTTGATCAATTAACATTCCCTTGTGATCACATTTTTCACATCATTCATCCTATAGACACTGATGATCAAGAGTATTATAGATACACATTCAAGATAGCTCACATAGTAAACATTGCATATCCTATTGTTGTATACTAGGGCCCCCTGGTGGTAGAAAAATATCCTCAAAGTGATGACCTTGGGCAGGTGTTGGGTGATCATAATGAATACCTTAGGTCATCAATCGGGAAAGAGGACCTTAACTCATCAATAGTGATCACCTTAGTAGAAGCCTATATTTTCAGTGCATATTGGACCATGACATGGTGTATCTCTTTGTCTTAATGATGCCTTAATCAGTACATGTTGTTAACCCCTAACCCTTAAAAAGCCGCTGATGCATCATGCCCATTGGTCGGCATGATGCACCAATGAAGTGCTGGCGAGACTGCTCGCCAGCACTTCATTGGAGCATCATGACGACCTTAAGAGGCTGATAAATAAGATCCCAGAGGGTCGGCATGATGCAGCAATGGAGTGCTGGTGATACAGCTCACCAGCACTTCATGGGTACATTGGTTCTCTCTGTCTCTCTCTGTCTGTGTCTCTCTCTCTGTCTCTCTCTCTGTTTCTCTCTGTCTCTCTCTCTGTCTCTCAGTGTCTCCCTGTGTCTCTCTCTCTGTCTCTCTGTCTCTCTCTGTCGCTCTGTCTCTCTGTCTCTGTCTCTCTCTCTCTCTCTCTCTCTCTCTCTCTGTCTGTCTCTCTCTCTCGGCTTCCCTATGTTCATCTAATAACATCATCATTTGTAATGAGAATACAAACGATGCATATAATAACGGCCCATTTAGTTTATGTAAGCAGATGACAAAAGACTGTTACTAGGTATGATGAAGTGATTGCTTATAGTCTGCGTACACTGTAAAAAAAATGTCGTCAAAATAACGACGGAATCCTTGTCCCAAAGTTGCCAGAGATTCATTGTTATTTTTATAGATTACTTGAGCTTCCTTGCACCACTGGACTGCCAGCTGGGGCTTCTTGTAAAACCTACACTGGTTCAATGCTATACAATAACAGTGGATTACTGTTTAGCTTTATGAGGATCCCTGGTAGATTCGACAGTTGTTTTTTTACAATGCCCTAGCTGTTGGACATTAAGTTAGTCCCTTTGGCCTTTTATGATGACATCAAAATAAGGACAGATCTCTGAAGACTTTAGGACAATGATTCTGCCTTTATTTCCACTGATACTCCTTGCACCACAGTGCCTTACTGCACTGCCATCTGGGGCTTCATTGTAGAAACTACACTGCCTCATTGCATTATAATCACGGGGGTTCACTGTTCACATATACTTGGGTGCCTGTTCGATTCAACAGTTATTTCTCAGAGTGTAGATGAACAAACGATGACTCAATTTCTATTCTCGAAGGATATTACGATAAAAAATATTTTATTACTATATCCTTTAAATGCATTTTTTCACAGTATTGTATATTGCAAGTTTTAAATTGGACTATTCAACGGCATGTTCCACAGTGTTGTGTCAACTACACATTATCTATTGTAGAATATATGATTGTAATCAATCAGCAGCCCTTTTGTTCCGCTATAGACGAGGCTCCACTACACGATTTTTTGGTACATTCTATCCCTATAGTGCCTAAGGTATAGGGTGTTGACATTCCTATATTGTAAACATGAGATTCAAAATTGTAAACATGAGATTTCAGGGGTTAATTTATGGGTGATCTCTCTCCTTGTGTGCCATATTTACCATCTAACCTGCACCTACACAGACTCTGTGATTGGGTGGGAGTTCAATATGTAAACATCAACACAGCAAAATATAAATAACAACACAACAGTCACACAGATCGCAGGGTCTTGTACTGTAATAATCAAACCTGTCTGATATTGAGTTGTAGAGAGTCATCAGTGTGAAAGTCTGCAATATTTACATTAGGTCAACTTGATTTAGTAAACAAGAACATCGTTTGGCAACAAAAATGTGCCTGAGATTGTACACAAAGCCTTCCCCACATAAACAAAAGCTCTCTCAATCTTCTATTTACATCATGAAATAATAACAAAAACCACTCTATAATCTGTGTTTATGTCTGCTTTTGTTAGAATAGCTCCGACAAAAAATCAATTTGTAATATTTACTTTTGGAACAAATAAATTTTATTGAACTTGAACTTGAGGTTTAAGTCTAGGCTATGAACTGGAAAACAAGAAGGTTTATCCACACAAGTGTATAGGGAGGATCCTTTCCGCTTATCAGCTTATATATACTCATAATCTAGTACAGCATAATAGGTGTACCACTCATATATTATAAGGTGCACTCTGAGTTCCAGCGGCTTGATTTTGAACACTTTGATACTGATCGAATTGCCCCTCACTGCATGAATGTAGGGATTTAAGCACATTTCCAATTGCTTAAAGAGACTATTTAAGCAACTTTAAGCTACCTAAAAGTTACCTAAAATTACTTAAATGATCATGACATTTAAGCAAATTTAGGTGACATTTAATGAACTTAAACGTGCTTAAATAGTCACCTGCATATAAGGCACACCTCTAGTTGGGCTAATTAAAAGGGTCTATTTCTCCTCTTTCCTATCCCCTCAGTGTGTCTGGCGTATAAATGTGCGGGCAACAACACCGTCATCTGTGAAATGGTGTATTGTACTTTTTCCACTATGAATATGATCTTAGCGGTCAAATTGGTGTTAAACATCTATTACTCACTCATTCACTCTCTTATAGTGTTCACTGTTTCTACAAAGCATGTTTTTTTAATCTGCATACACTGTAAACAAAATATTGTCAAAATAATAACACATTCCTCGTCCCAAAGTTGCCAGAGATCTGTCATTAATTTGACCTAGATTCCTTGTATATTTGTGTACCACCTTACTGCCACCTAGGGCTTATGTGAAAACTGCACTGGTTCAGGGCTTTACAATTTTGGTGGTTCACTGTTCAGTTTACGATGATCCCTGGTAAATTCAACAGTTACTTCTTACAGTGTATGCAAGGTATTGTTATACAATACAAAAGGTGGAGAGATAAGAGTAAACAACAGCGGTAAAGTGGGACAGTAGGTGCTGACCAAAGGTGATATGGTGCCAATGATATGCGTGTCTGTGCTGTGGAGACCAGTATGCAGAGTACATGTCTTATCAGCAAGACACGATAACATCAATGAAGACTACACAGTGAAAATGATGTTGTTGAACTAACAAAGAAATCAACAGCATAGAAAAAATGTCTTCGAAATAACAGCGGAATCCTCGTCCCAAAGTTGCCAGAGATTCCATGTACATTTGTGTACCACTACTGCAACCTGGGGCTTCCTGTAACAGCTACACTGGTGCAATGCAATTATGGTGGTTCACTGTCCAGTTTTACAAGGATCCTGGTAGATTCAACAGTTGTTTTTTAGTATGAAGAGAATTTGTAAGAGATCTTTTGTTATTTTCATGGAGATTCCATGTTACACAGTGTGTACTGTGCTGCTTCATTATCGAAACTACACCGCTTTTCTGCAGTCTAATTGCAGTAGTTTCTTCTCATTTTACGAGGATTCCTATTATATATTCAACAGTTATCTCATAGTTTGTACTTGAAACACTAAAGCAGTGGCTGGGATTTAACACAGATGTGGGAGGGGGATACATGTAACTTTGAAATGACTGAGATTTATCTGTGAGGAAAGAAGGAAAGTTGCTTGAATATAGATCAAAATGAGCCCTCCCCCCCAAGAAAAAAGAGAACTACAATTGACCATCCAAAAACTACCTATCATCGCTTCGTTTCGTTCTAAAATGTGTTTGACTAAAGAGACTAGGTACACTGTAAAATAAAAAGAGAATGGTGTCAAAATAACGACAGTTCTCCGGCGACTTTGGTACAAGGATTTCACCTTTATTTTCACAGATATTCCTTGTCCCAAGGTGCTTTATTGAGCTGCCATCTGGGGCTTCATTGTAGAAACTACACTGTTTCACTATATTACACTTACAGTGGTTCACTGTTCGCTGTTCAGTTAAACTTTTCGATGAAATCACACCTTTTGAATTTCAGTCGAGGCGTTCAGAGTACGGCCGAGGGATCAATGCTGGTTTGTAAGGCCACCCCCTATTGGTCTGCCCCATGTAGGTCAATGTTGATCCCTGAGTCAACTTACTACACTCCCAAGCATAGTTAAGGATTGGTACCTAGCCAGACCTGGCTGGGGTGGAAAGGGGTGGAGGGAACAAGCTAAGGTGGTGTAGTTAGCGTTCGAGGTCACCCCCACCCACAATGCACTGCATATGGTTAGAAAACCGCTGCCCGAACGCCTCGAGTAGAAGACATCGGGAATGATCTTGATATGCTCCAGAATTTTTTATCACCTCTTGTGGAATTCCAACTAAAAGGCTTGGTTCCACTGCCATCCGTCAGGTAAAAGTCTGCTATTCCTACCAATTTTGTCTATACTTTTGCAATATCATAAACCATCAGACTGGCGACAATTCTACACATTTGCTCTACAAAAATTAATTGTCCGGATTAGCAAAAGAAGCGGCCTGACCGATAGAAGTGAAAACAGCCCTCAAGACGTACTGTCGTTTGCTATCAGGGATGTATAATTAATCCTGGATTATCCCTCCTCCTGTTATCACAGATCCACCACCTTGTCATGGAGGACCATGTCTGTATAGGGTAGAATTAGCATTAGCACCTTGTGGGTTATACAAGATTTGGGATCACTCTTAATAACCTTTTAGGGGCCGCTGATGCACAAGTGTGTCATGCCCATTTACCTCATTGGTGCATCATGCCGACCCCCTGGCGGTCTGTGTGTCAATCACGTTGCTTGAAAGAAGCTCTGGTGAGTCGCTCCCCAGGGCTGCATTCATGTATCATTCAAATCAATGGGCTTGATATATTTTGTATGCATCAGTGGCCTTTAAAGGTTTAATACTATGACATGACAGGTGCCTTTGTCGCATCAGTACTATGATATGTGAATTTGCTCTCCAATTATATAACAGCTGTATAAGAGGTCAGTGAGGCTTCCCTAGCCCACTTAAAAGGGTCTACTTCTCCTCTTTCCTATCCCCTCAGGGTGTGTGTGGTGCACATATGCGCGGGCACTGACATATTCCTCTGTGAAATTGTGTAATGTCGTTCTCGCCGTAAATATGACCTTAGCTGTCGAAATGGCGTTAAACATCTATTACTCACTTACTCACTCATAAGAGGTGAGTGATTGTAGCATGGGATTTGATTGTAGTTTGTGACAAGTGACTTTGTACTTTCTAAAATATGACAACTATATCTGTAGTCCCAATACTATACAAAAGATGGATATGTACTGTCACGAATAAACCCAACACGATTATATTTAAAGTTGTGGTTTCTATTCCCAATATTGCTGTGAGAAGTGTTTTACTACCAATACTCTGATGTGTAGTCCCAACACAATCATAGGGGAATTTTACATTTAGGATTCTGTGACATTAAAATGACCTTGTGGTCTATGACAATTAAGTGAACTTTTCTACCCAACACTATAACAATGACCTATTCCCTACAGTGTAAAAGATGTCAAAATAATGGTGAACTCCTTGTCACACATTTGCCAGAAAATCGTCATTATTTTCCCAGAAATTCCTTAAACATGCCACCTTACTGCCATCTGGGGCTTCATTGTAGAAACGTCACTGCATCACTGTAATACAATTATATAAAGGTGGTTCACTATCCAGTTTTATGAGGATGCATGGTGTATATTCAACAGTTATTTCTTGAAGTCTATACACTGAAAACACGGAAGATCCGAAACTAGCCAGCGGTGACCACTTTAGGTCCTCAAGTTGACGATACCTAAAACTACAGCTTTAGGTAGTCAAAATGACGACTTTAGACGGTCATCCTGACGACCTGAGTCGTCAGGATGACAATACTGACAGTACAGAGTCGTCATATTGACAACTCAGGTCGTCAGAATGACGACTTAAAGTCATCATTTTGACTACCTAAAATTGTAGTTTTAGGTATCGTCAACTTGAGGACCTAAAGTGGTCACCGCTGACTAGTTTCGGATCTTCCATGTTTTCAGTGTAGAGATCTATTCTGACAATTGTAGCTATGGTATTTGTGCAACTTCCTATAGTATGGATGTCCTTGAGTAGGCCCTTCTGCTGTGCTCATAAAAACATATACAATGTTTCTTCATTTACCTTCACCAGACATAAGAAACATTCAGAGACTGTCACCAGGCAGAAAAGGTCTAGGACACTGTGATTACTTGCATGAGTTTGGCCAAATCTAGAAAGAAAAAGAAATCAATGCTGCATTCTGATTAGCTGTGCATTATCTAGATGGATAATGCACTCCCAGTACAGGAGGTTAACTTCATCTCACCTTTTAACTTCACAATTGATGTTCCTGTGTTATTAGTTGGCTGATGTGTGTTTTTTTTCTGTGATCTTTCTGTGTTATAAAAGGAATAAGGCACTTGGTAATGGCTGTTGGAGGCACCTTGACGTCTCAATACAGTCTAGAGTACTCCCACGGCCATGTCCGGTGCATTATTCTCTAATTTAGGGATGATGTTGTGATCCAAACCACCTTAGTATCTCATGCATAGAAAGTGGACCCACGTACAAATGCATGAGAATCAATCACTTACAAATATCCACACATATATGCTGAGTAGACTGCAATGCATCTATTGCTGTTGAATGTCCCATTGCCTGTTTGCCCTTTAAACACACAATATACAAGTATACATTATGCCCCCCCTACTTCTATAGCAGTTTGTATGTATCCATGGACGTCTGGGGTGAGGATATGGATGATATATTCACTTTCTGTTCTGTGTCTCTCTATGGAAAGGGTGAAAATGTAGAGCACAATAGATCTAAGGATAAGAGCTATGATAAGGTGCGTTATCGCAATACTGCATTCATAAGGTGTATCTTATTTGTAAGGCCAACTTTGGTCTTTACATAAATGCTTATATCACAGTTCAGAACGATTCTTTGGTGCTCAAACTGATGACAATTTGAGTGCTTCCATCACCATGATATGATAAAGGCACTGAGTTGACAGTTGTACATTGACAGTGTATGCCTATAAAGCTTTGACAGGGATAGGTACCGAAAAAGCTCAGCATCTGTGGGAATAGAACCAGCAATCTTCTGATCCAAGGTGCTATACCCTATGCCTGAGGCCACAGAGCTTGATGATGGTGTTTTTTTGGGGTTTTTTTTTTTTGGTTTGAATTTACTTTATTATCTCAAATGTTACATTGATTTTCATATCTTCTTGATTTTGTTGGCACATACGTCCCTGATATATACATGTATGTCTATGATTTGACCAGTAATAAACATCTTACTTTGATAGGTATACAGTCCATTGGTATTGTATAATATGATTACATATAGAGGTCTCCGGAAAAAAAGAACATGACATTTTTCAACAAGGGTAAACAGTGTATCGAATTACCAACAAAGTTTTTATATATACAGAAAACATTTGTCAAGGATCGAGATAACAATGAAGGAAGAGAACCTCATCCCCACAGAATACTGTGTAAGGGTTGATTCTTCTGGTTCTACCTTTCTTCTATTTTCAAAATGAGCAAGACAGGTGACACAAAGAAAATTTTTGTAAAGTTTTGACGTTTAGGGGGTCAGGTTATTTCCACAGATCAGGCATAGTGTGCTGGTAATAAATAACTATATTAGATTAGAAATTTGTTAATTCAAGTTCATAAATAGCATTGATGAATTGTGTTCGTTAGATGAGTCTTGTATCTGGGACCCTATGGATACCATAAAATCATATTTGTATGTCACTGAATGCAGAATGCATTCTGATGCATTTTGATGCATCCTTAAGATGTGCGTGTGCTTTTACCTGGCCTTAAGGGAGTGATTATGTTTTAACAGGGAGGGCACTGGTGGGTTTGAGGGGGGGGCTCAGAATTCTTTTGACCGCTTGACCGGTGGATGACCAAATTTTTTCCAACCCCTCTGAGGAGGTCAAAATAATTTCATCCATTTTCAGTGAAAAAGCCTGCATATTGTTATAGGTGTAGTGGTTCAAATGTATGGCTCGAATGGCTTGAAGTAAAACCAGACAAGGTATCTCGGGTTAGTGCAACAGGCACATACTTATTTCTGTGTAGGTTTACATCTACCTCGAAGTGATGCACTTAATGTGATAATAAGCTCAGTGGAAAGTGGTCCGACTCTGATGGCAGGCAGAGCCAGACTAACCGGCCCCAGGTAAGAGCTGGAGCGAGGCGAACAGTGCTGCCAACACCCCGCAGCAACCAGGGGTCGTGAGGACCTCTAGTGACTACCGGTGATGGGCGCACCACTCGAAACGCCCTCTCGAGGAAGACGCTCACACTATATCACGATCTAAGAGCCCCTACATAGGTTAAAAGGGCACGTTCGCATGCAATTTGCCAATTGGGGGGGGCCAACATTTTTCTTGCGTCTGGGCACAAACACGGGATTATGCCTCGAAGCCCCATTCACCAAGGCCTCATCCATGAAGGCCCCCTAACGAAAGCCCCAAAGTCCTAAGGCCCCCTGGTCGTAAGGCCCCATACCTATTCGGCACCAAATACGTCATTCTTACATCATTTTTAAATCATTTTTACATCATTCTTACATCATCCATTACCTCCCCTATCCACCTTTTACATCATTCTTACATCATACCATTTTGTTAGTTACCTCCCCTATCCAATCACTCTTTGTAAGCAATTAGTCAATATCTGTCAATAATTACTCACTATTTGTCAGAATGATGTAAGAATGACGTAAGAATGACGTAAGAATGATGTAAGAATGATGTAAGAATAATGTAAGAATGATGTAAGAATGACGTAAGAATGATGTAAGAATGATGACGTAAGAATGATGACGTAAGAATGATGTAAGAATGATGTAAGAATGATGTAAGAATGACGTAAGAATGATGTAAGAATGACATAATCTAAGGACCCTGCAACCTATGACGTAAGAATGATGTAAGAATGATGTAAGAATGATGTAAGAATGATGTAAGAATGATGTAATTATGATGTAATTATGACGTAATTGGGGTGATAGGACCTTGAGGCCTTAGGACCTTGGGGCCTTAGGCCCGGGGGGCCTTTAGCGTGGGGCTGTGGAATATGAGGCCTTCTTCTATGGGGCTTTCCATGGTACAATCCACAAACACACCAGCCCCCCTCCCCCATTATTCACTGAAAGATTATCACTCCCTAAAGTCAACTTGTGTATCCATCATCATCATATATCACATTAATAATTAAGGTAACCCCTATACACTCGCGAGGTGGTGCAGTAGTATGACTTCTAGCCATTCCAGACCCAAGCACCTTCACAAAACTCTTCAGCCCCTGTCATTAGGAATTCCTTTTGCAAGTGAGTATACTCAACGCCACGTCATACACCACTTGCAAGTTTTTATTTGTTTGTCTTCCTTTGTTCTTAAAGTACTTTAACTCTTTGTCTCCCCTACCTGGACTGTCCTTAGACTTTACCTAGATCAGCAAAAGTTGAGATGTGCCTTATATACGAGAGTCTTAACCTATTCAACTGTACTATATAGCCAGGTGCGCCTTATGGGGACTACGGGTTAAGATCAATGTATTGTATAGGCCTGAATAAGCGCCGGGTCTTGAATGAGCGCCGGACCTGAATAATCGCGGGGGATACAGGGGTATTTTGAAAAACACTGTAATTCAAGCCTTGAAAAAGCGCTGGTCTTGAATAAAAAGTGCCACAGTAAAGCCTGGTTGTAAGTAATGAGCCTACACAGGCCAATACGGTAAGAAGGCTGAGAGAGGTTCCCCCTGACTCTGTCACAACAAACCTCATAACACTGTTCAACCTCACCTATTTACAGGTAGATCTGCCTCTAACAGTACTTCCACCCCCCCCCCGCTCCAGTGAAAAATCTTCATGAGAAACAGGACACAGGCAAAATCTGCTGTACTCTTGGGACTTTCAGCTAAATTTTGTTTTTTTTTCATGGCTCATGCAAATTACACCGTTATTAGGGTCTTTATAGCCTAAAATAAAAGTCATTTCTTTTTTGTTAGGATTTCAAGAGTTGATTGATTAGAATAATGAGCTTAACCCTGCTTTACAATTACGGTGGTTCACTGTTCAGTTTTACAAGGATCCCTAGTAGAATCACCTTTTATTTTTTTACAGTGTAAGTAAATGGTTAATGACAGATGGATGGGTATGGACCACTAAATTCAACATGGTGACATGACCATTTATTAAAATCGACATGTGACATGGGCTCTAGTGACATGAGGTTAAAACATTAGTGACATGACATTGGTACTTTCTCATTTCGACATGGGTCATGCTAGGTTCTTAGAGGTGACATGGGCTATTGGGGATTTGAGTGACATCTGACATGGCCATGTCTTAAAATCGACATGTGACATGGGGACCCCCTATCCAGAGCCCCAAATGGGAGTATAGACACACCATGGTGTAGTAGAAGATAAACATAACCCACTTGGAATGTTAATCTCTACTATACAGGGCACGGTGGGGGGGGGGGGCAGAATCTGGAGTGTCAGAGGCGTAGCAAGGGTAGTACATGTACATGGAGTAGGCTACCGTAAAACACTGTGTGTAAGCCCCCCCCCCTCCCCCCCTATATTCAAAGGTGGTACATGCAATGGGGATGTCATAGGTAGCCAAAGTATTTTGAATATTGACAATCTATTCATGATGACAAAAGTTATATATATTTCTACTTTTTATCAGATGTATCTGTCCCTGTGGAACATTCAGAGGCAGAACCGTGCTCTGCCTGTGATAGAAACAGTTTGACTAAATATTGCTAATAATGTTTTTCATGACAACAACAACGACAACAAAACTACAACAACAATATGTTAAGGTATGCAACAACTCTATCATTCTCTTTATTTATTTATTTTTTTTGTTTGTTTGTTAAATCAGTGTCGGTCAAACCATTTATAATAGACACAGTTTGAGGGAGAAGATAAAGATGTGTTAAAAAGCAGAAACATTCATCCCGTGCCTGCCACTTTATGCTGGTCGTGTGCCAACTTATAATGTGTCTGCGTTTAAAATCTAAACTATTTTTCACCTGAAGGCATCATATATCTTCTCTGTTAGTCTTTCTTTATATATTTTCTTTTCTCTTCTTTTCATTAGTATATGGACATTTATCAAACAAAAAGCCACTCCTCACGACTACTGCAAGCGTTTTTTTTTCTTCCCTGTTCAAAGAGGACCGCATCACCTTTTTGTCCATCTTTTAGCTCGTTAATTCTCAAGAATCTGTGCCAACTGTGTGCTTTACTCTATGATTTCATTTCATCAAATGAAAAAAAAACAACTGTTGATCAAATGCCCACTGTTTCCAACATAGCCCTGTGGTCATTTGAACAACAACAAAAAAAAAGTTGAAAATATAGATGCATTCAACACCTTTACTTATTTCATGTCGAAATTTCACCAAACTCGCTACAATTCACTTTGATAAATCGTCGTGAGACCTGAACTTGGCGCATGCGCACATTAGCTCGGCGTCTCGATGAGGGTTGTGATTGACGTTGTACACTTTCAGAGATTGACGTTTACGACATCATAGCCACCTGTGAATGTTCTTATCTTTAACCCTTTCAGGACTCCTAATACATTAACCCTTTAAGTGCCGCTGATGCAGAAGTGCATCATGCCCATTGGTCGGCATGATGCACCAATGAAGTGCTGGCGAGGCTGCTCGCCAGCACTTCATTGGTGCATCATGCCGACCCTCTCGAACTGTATCAATCGGAGTAGGGTCGTCATGATGCATGAATGTAGCTCTGGTGAGTTACCCACCATGTCCTTTTTGTCGTCATGATGCAGCAAAGAAGTGCTCTACTGGTGCATCATGCTGACCCTCTGGGAGTATATAAACTTTGTTTGGTCGGCATGATGCATGGATATAGCCCTGGCGAGTTACTCGCCGAGTCTACATCAAGGCATCATAATAATACCTACAGAGTGTACCTGTATTGTAAACGGCCGTGTAAACAGTCTATACGAAAACGATTCGGTCGCGCAGAGTTTATTACAGTGAGACATTTGGTCCGGCAGTGATTATGTCTGGCAAAAGCTTCAGTCCCACGAGTTTTTGTATTGACTGACTGTAATTTCAAGCTATATAGTCCTTGTAGTATCCAGTATATCGGTACGTGTGAAGCTCTTGTAAAAAGTGGCACAGAGTAGTCATATACAACACTATGATAAGAAAGGTATGCTCAATTCATGGACCTGCCTACCCTTATAGATTTGATGCAGATAAAATGTCTACAATTATTATGTGCTTTTAGTGGTTGCATACGGACTCTTTCTCTTGTGTTTTTCCTTCTTTCCTTTTTTTCATCACAAAGCAGAGATATTCAGGATTATGCTTATACTTAGAGTCAACGGAAGATGGGTGAATTTAGGGGGTGGTCATCATTTCTCAAAAGGGGTGGTGGTGGGTTTGAGAGGGGCCGTAATAAATTCAGACCCCTCTTGAGGGGAGCGTTAAGATTTTTGACCCCTCTTGAGGGGGGTGTAAATTTACCCTCTTTTTAGCAGAAAAGCCTGTGTGCTACTATAGATCAAAGAGGGGCGCGGGGGCACAAAAAAAATGACTGCCCTCGAGAGGGGGGTGTGACCCCCCGTATGGCTTTTTAATAACCATTCCAAAACTTAAGGCTGCTGGAAGTCGATTTATAAAAAAATCTCACGATGTAGAATAACAATTTCCATCAGAATGCAAAAGTTACCTAAAAATAAAAAGTCTAATTAAGTTGATAACGATAACTGATGTTTCGACATTATTTCTATTGCTAAGCAGGTATACATAACACTGGAAATGCACATTCCTTCAAACGATGGTCTTCTTCCATTTCTTAAGTGTTCATTACTACATGGATCATTTGACCACAGAAAGATCATTATAGATCTGATATTTATAAAAGTAAAATAAAACAAAAATACAATCAGAGGGACACCTTAATTTGGCAGCAGGGCAGCCCACTTATTTTCATACAACTCCTGTATAAGCCACTCGTTGTGTTTTTAGTTATAACCCCGTTATATGGTGGGTATACCTCATACATGTCCCCTCTGAACAGATATCACGTGCCTCTGGCGAGCGCCACTGATCCCATAACGCTATGGGGAAATAGATCACTATGTACTGTTATAGGCAGGTGATCTTTTCTTTGGATACACAACAAATCCTTGATTCACGGCCAACTGACAGCCATCAGTCACAGACAGTAGGGACAGTATCATTATCCCTTTAATTGTTTCTAGTTCTATTAGAGCTTTGAGCATGATTATTTGGTTCACTTTTAATCCCTAATCTTTGTAATTCCACTATCACTGCACACTGGCAGCCATCACTGCATGTGACGTCATGACCTCTTGACCTAGTTGGGCCTCAAAACAAGGCATGCTCAGATGAGCTGCCTGTAGCATCAGGCTGATCCAGATTAACTGCCTATAGCACTACAAGTGATCTCATTCCCCATAGCGTTACGGCCCTCAGTGAATCAGTGGCGCTTGCCAGAGGCACGTGATATCTGTTCAAAACCCTACATACATGTACTATGCTGGGTTCAAAGGCTTAAATTAAAGGAGCATAGGAAAGGGGGGCAGGGGGGCCCGGGCCCCCCAATCATGAAGGAGGTGGGGCCTGAGTATGTCTCCCCCCCCAAAAAAAAAATAATTGCCAAGAACTCATAAACAAAATGGAAAAGAAGCTTTGCATCTCAAATTAGATCAATATGGTGATGGGATGGGGAGAATGGGGGTCTGAGCCTAAAGTCAGATCCAAAGTTCACCAAAATTACATTTCTATATTAATTCTATATAAGTGTGTATAGACGTCATCATGCTTTACCTGACAATTCAAAATGGTCACGCTGGGGCTCTTAATAGGCCCCCAATGAGGATTTGCTTCCTGTGCCTCTGCAATTATACTTGGTTAGGTTATGACAACACATTCTTACATAAGTCAGATAACAGACAACCATGTCTGACTTAGTTTGGTAGATCATAATGCCCGGGTCAAAATGACTCCTCAAAACCATCCCATTAAAGGCCTATATTTCAAGAATTTGTTGGTGTTTTTTTTTTTTGGGGGGGGGGATTAAGAGAAGTCATGAAGAACTAATTGTTTTATCAGGTTCAACCATTCACACTGCAAATATACTATTAGATCATTCTATAATTTATAGTGCTCTATTTTCTACTTCATACCCACTGGCCGCCGCTGTATTCATACATCACGACGACTTCTGAGAAAGTTTTTGAAATATTCAATCTAAAAAATGCTATCTGGTGACTTCTGGGAATTGCTCCATAACTTTGGTTCTAGTATGAATATTAGAAAGATTCCTTCACCGCTGGAAAGCTTGGAAATAGGTGATTTGCATCATGAACATACGTTTAGAAAAAAATGGGGGGGGGGGGCGTCCAAGGCATTTGCGTCCCTCCCTAAATCCGCGGTTGTCTGAGCCCTGGTAAGTAACTCACCAGGGTTGAAAGAAGTGATGTCAGAGTGTTTCTCAGGAAGTAGTCATTATCTATCAACAGTGGGGTGGGGGGGGGTGACAACTTTTGATTTCTACTAATGCACTTGTTCTACACAGAAACTAAAGGGACTAATTGTCTTAGGCAGATGTTAGTCGAACTGGCTAACTTTTGCAGCCAAGTTGGGATTTTGTACATGCCCAAACATCTTAACGTTTTTTTGGATTTTATGACTAACCATTAAGACTATGTCCCAACTTGCCTGAAATTTGCATAAGTTCCTTTGGACAATTAGGAGGCCTCCTAATTGCCATTCATGAATTTTATAGATTCTGGTGCAAGGTTACGATGGGGCTTAAACCCAAATGACTATTATACTAGTCATTTTTAAGCCTAAGGGGCATCTTCTAGCTCAGGGCGTGGCTTATTAGTAAGGTTTCATGGTAATATCTTTCATTTGATTCTAGTTTAATCTCGAGATCGGTTTAAGGACTCAAAACAGAGCCCTGACATTTGAGAAGCAAGTTCAATGCCTCATATTAATAACATTTTTAAAAAAGCTAAGTTGCTATGGGTTTATTACAACATCACAGGTGGTGGTGGTCGAATTTTATCTCACCTCGTGCCTTCCTTATGGATGACACTCAGGGGTGAGAGGTCCCGCGGGTTTTATCCAGAACGAAGTGAGATTACCCTTGTGGCATTGTGCCCGGACCCTGGTCTGATGGGGAGGGGGGGTGATGGTGACCGCATCTATGGGAAGGTACAAAGCATGCCCCTACACATTTACCGAGGTAATGGTTCTTTAACATCCATCACTACGTAGACATAGTGACAGATGGACAGGCCCGTTTTAAGTCATTTGTCTGCCATGACTGCCAATAGACTTTCCAGCACAGCCTAGCTAAGATAGGAAGGAACTCAAATGATGGAAAGACCACTGTGCCTCGACCGGGCTGGGAATCAAAGTTGTCACCTTACGGCTTTGAGTCTGCCATGCTGCTGACTGCACCACGCCGACCGGCTGTCATCATAGGTCCAACATTGTGGATTTATATGAGTATTGAATATCCACGAAAAAGGTGTTTGTGTGTTTCTTGTTTATTCATTCAATATCTTATTAATCTGTTTGGTGTATTTTGTTAAATGATATATCAGGTTGGACTTTAAAAGTCTTATTGTGTCAATTGTCATTGAAAACTACCGTTATTTTAACATTTATAGACCTTTCCATGATATGCACCTACCAGAAAAGTCCTCATACAAACCACACTGCCACCTGGTGTGAAGAAGATCAGTGTCTCTTAGACAAAGTGATTACCCCTTAGGCAAATTGACTAATTTTCTCCCTTGTCTTAGTCAAGTCAGCTTGCCTGAATAGGTTACTAACATTGTTAGACATTGTTTGTCATATGTTAGTCATTATGCCCAGGGAGGCATTTTGCCTTACATAACTTAGACTTTACTAAGACTTTTTTTCTGTGTAGTCCTCATGGATATAGTAAAATAAGCATCTGTGATGAAATGATGTCGACTCGCCAAACTCGTGAAAATTTATTGAATGTCAGGGCCGTCTTTCCAAAAAGGAAACGAGAACTGAGAGAGAGACAGAGACAGAGAGACAGAGACAGACAGAGACAGAGAGAGAGAGAGAAAGAGAGAGAGAGAGAGAGAGAGAGAGAGAGAGAGAGAGAATGAATGAATTCTTATTTATGAACTCTTTTAGATAAAATGTGCATGTTCCTTTAACTCGAAAAGCGTTCTCTTTTTCATGCATTCTGCTGTAGAATTTGAAAACAAGCTATGCGATGCACATTTCCCTAAGTATTCTCTGAAAATAGTGATAGAGGTTCATCCTCGTTATCTTCTGGCAAGACCCTTCAGAGTACATTTTGTATGTGAGTGTCGCAACTGAGTGACTTTTTAGCACGAGAGGGCAGGGCAGAGGAGACTGAGGGTGAGGAGGGGTATTACTGGGTCTGCCCGTGAGGTGGCAGCACTGTGTATTTAGTACTTCTTGTGTGAAAAGAGCATCTGCTGTGTCCAGTGATACCTTAGTCTACTATGTGATATTTAGAGTCTGCTCTAATTGTGTTCCCCCTGTAGTTCTATATAACATAGTGACTGAAATAACATCCCCCTCCTGTTTTATAGGGGCTTAGTTACTATCATTTCCCTATAGCTATACGTACTTCCCCCAAAGAAGTACTGGAGAAAGGTCTCATCAGCATTTCATTGGTGCATCATGGCGACCAAAAGGCACGATGCACTAATGCATTCGCTGCCCTTAAAGGGTTAAAGATCTAGAAGTGTAAGGGAGTGATCATTTTTTAACAACAGGGGGGGCTGGTGGGTTTGAGGTGGGGGTCAGAGTTTTTATAACCCCTTGACCAGGGGGGTCAGAATTTTGTCAACACCTCTGATGGGGGGGTCAAAATAATTTCACCTGTTTTCAGTGGAAAACCCCCGCGCGTTACTATAGGCTAAAAGGGGACATTTGCACGTGATTTTTGTCCCTTATGGGGGGTGGGTCGAAAAAATTTTACCCCCTCGAGAGGGGGGTCGAAATTTTTTTCGCACGTCCACACGCAAACCCACCAGCCCCCCCCCCCGTTGTTATAAATTATCATTCCCTAACTAAAGCTTAGACGTGTTAACCCTTTCTTTTCATGCCACTCTGGGAGCAATGACTTGCCAACAACAAACAGAAGGAGATCCCCGCCCTAGGCCCACATCATAGCCAACTGGGGGATCCAGGGTCAAGGTCATGCACCAAGGTCATGTGTCAGGTCAAAGGTCAGCAAAGGTCAGGGCTCAGGTCGAGTGTTGACTTGGTCAGGAGTGGATAGGCCCTATGAGGCCCTTGTTTTGATTTACTTTGATTGGGAAAAGAATTGCGTACACTGCCAGACTGGGCCAACCTATTTACCGTACATTGCTTTTATTTTTGGAAAACAGTAGGAGCTGCTGTTAGTACAAATATAATGACCCTACAGTAGCTTGATGTGTGTGCAGTACAGTGGTCTTTACTGCCTATTTACAATTCGGGCTGAGAGTATATGTTGTTGGGGTTGTGGGGGTATAGACTGTGTGCTACAATTTACAAATTCAAAAGTCTATGGCTCAAAATAAAAGAATTTTATGTGGCAGAGAAAATGAGGGTTTAATATCTAATTCCCTATGAGCCAGCACAGTGGCACGCCCAGGAAAAGATTTTACTTAAAAGGATGTTTGGTGGGGTGGGGCCCCATGTTAGAAAGTAATACCACCAGTGGTCATATTCAAGACCATTCAGAAATCTTGAAAACAAATTCTTTGGGAGGAAGGAGGCAAAGCAAAGATGTTTGTCCAAGAGAAATCCAGAGCAACATGTGGAAGCTTTAAAACATAATGAAAAACTCTATCCCAGTGTATCAGAATATAGCATTACATTAACCCTCTGAAAGCCACTCATTCAGAGGTGCATCATGCCAATCGGTCGTTGTGATGTGCCAATGAAGTGCTGGCGGGTCGGCTCGCTGGCACTTCATTTGCGCATCATGCCGTCCCTCCGTAAGTAAATCAGCCTTATAAAGGTGGTATGATGCATGATTTGCCATTCATGCATCATGAGGACCACTGGGCATGATGCCTTGATGCACAATCGGTCTTAAAAGGGTTAACACATCCAAGATGCGCCATCCACTTCAAGCTCCTTCTACACCAACGCCAACCACAACATTATGTGATGCACAGACCCAGCCTAGAAGTCCTCTCAGGTTCACTTACCTCCCTCTTATTTAATATAACCCTTTAAGGGCCGCTGATGCAGGAGTGCATCATGCCCATTGGTCGTCATGATGCACCAATGAAGTGCTGGCGAGACTGCTCACTTCATTGGAGCATCATGCCAACCCTCCAGGACTGTATCAACCCTGTAGGGTCGTCATGATGCATGAATGTAGCCCTGGCAAGTAACTCGCCATTGCTGCATTTATGTATCATGACGACCAATGGCCCTTAAAGGGTTAAAACCATCAGACTACCTCCAAATTTCCCCATTATTAGGGTGTTTGTGAGCATCTGCTTGGCGAGGTAAGGACGACTTGGTTGCCATGACGACCGACAGTCGAGGCGACACCTGTCGGAGGGTAGGTGTAGTTTGTGGGGGTTGGGTTACTACGAGAGTATAGTGACTTTGAAGTGGGCTCTCCTCACGTGATGCTATGTGTATCTAAGTAGGAATGGGGATGTCGAGGAGTGGGGGTGGTGGTTGGAAGTGTGGGGGGGGGGGGGCGGCTAGTTGGAAGAGTTTGGAGGGGCCTTGGAGGGGTGGGGGGTTGCTGGCACTCCACATTGCCAAGGACACGACACCTCCGAGCCTGTCTCATCCATGGTTTTTCGAAAACACCCTAGGCCCTAACCTCTTTTTCTTTTTTGGGAAAAGAATTCCAATGCATAAATATTCTCAAAAATATTAATAACTTAATTGTTTAAGTATTTCTCTCTTTCTTCCTCTCCGTCACCCAGTCTCTGTCTCTGTCTTCCTCTCTCCCTTCGTCTCTGTCTCTCCCTCCCTCTCCCTCTCTCTCTCTCTCTCTCTCTCTCTCTCTCTCTCTCTCTCTCTCTGTTATGATACAGAGGTGTAATTCATGATTGCTCGAACTTTCCATCCAAGATAGATGCCAACCACATCGGTAACCAGTTCTTGAGTGGGTTGGCTTTAGTTCCCGAAATGCTCACACCGGGGCAGAGCTGGTACCACCCAACACTAATGTAGAGAGATGTTGGTTGGTGATGTCCTGCGTTGAGGTCCAAGCTTTATTAGGATCTGTGGATATCATAAAGAGATAGTGAGTGGAACTCTGATATTTACACGTAGCCGAACATTGTGTGATCACACCTTCAATATTTCAATGGAAATTCAGTTGGTGAAAATTGGTAATACAGGTAGGAAGAATATTCACTTTTGATTGATAATTATGCAATCATGAGAGATGAGTGTAATTTCTCATCATGCATATAGAATTGCATGATCACGAAGGGCACACGGAGACATCTTTGATAGTACGAGTGAGCTACAACCAACTTGCCAATCTCCATGGTGGAGATAAATTGGACAATTTGAGTCAGATTGGGGTACTATAGAGGTGAGCAGGACGATGGGGAGAGGCTCATGAGCAGCTCCCTTAACCCTTTAAACATGGACATTGATGCACTCTGACAAAATACCTGCTGAATCTGTCAGGGATCCTTATGAAACTGAAGAGTGAACCACTGTAATTACATAAGAGGGAGCCAGAGTGGTTTTTACATTGAAGTCCCAGATGGCAGTACATAAGTACAAGTGAAAATAACGACGCATTTCTGGCAACTTTGGGACAACGATTTTGCTGTTATATTGACGACAAATAAACTTTCATTAACAGAATATCTATATCTATGGACATTTTTTATCTACGAAAACGAAAATGTTTTCTTTTCAACAGCTGTCCTTTTATATGTCTAAAGAAATGAAGTCACGAGCAATTTTTACCATATTATGGTCATTGTTGGCGCTTGTAAACTGTGGATATTGAAAAGAAAAATGACATTACAGGGGAGGGGGGCAGGGGGGGGGGTCATTCCTATCCATCTCAGATATTTAGGGTGGGGGCAAGAATATCTCCACCCACCCAAGAAAATAAAAAAAAAAGGTCATGGTGCTTCCTTCACTCTGCATCAAGAATTAGGGCATTTAGTTTGTGGTCACAAACCATTGATTATTAGAAAATAGGGTAGTACTATATATACAGAACACCTACACTCGGCTTGGAGAGCAGGGTTGTGAGGAATGTGATCTCGTGTCAAACCAAGTGGTGTCAGCTCTACCTGGTCACGTGATACTTAACTGTACAACTGGCTGATGGTACATTTCCGGTTTCCGGTTCAATTTGGGATAAATGCACGGAGAGGTTTCTCTTACCCTGCTCCTCGCTGAAAAATAAATCCTGCGTTCCTTTCTAGGAAGAAATAGGAATATCTAGATATAGTTTTTAGTGATTTCTTTTTCTCTGGAGTCTTCCTCTGATTCTAATACATTAATTTACGTTTTCATTTTTCAATCAGATGGTTCTCCTTAACACGATACACGATGTTACAAATCAATTAGTCATCATAGTCATTTATGATCTATGAAAGTGGGGCTGGCGATTTTCCTTTCTCGCAGTATCATGAACGTCTCATCAGTGGCCTTTTGCAGAACAATATCCATCGCATCCACTCTCGTAACACACTGCTTACTACTACTGCCGGTATAATGATTCAGTCCAATGTCAAAAAGTAAATAATATCTATTTTGAGGTGATCAAAATGGGAGGTGGTTTAACCATTCACACACCCTGATGGTTGTAAACAGACGCTTTTATATTGACCTTACACCATGTCAATAAAATCATTACACACTGAAATAGAAAAGGAGAGAGGGGAATTTCGGTAGCACCCATCAAGCCCTAAATACCCATCAACATTTTTCCCTCCATGAACCCCCCCCCCCCTAAAAAAAAAATAAACAATTTAAAAAAATACAAAAAAAAAACACACCCCATCACCGCCGTTAGAGGTAGCGGCGGTCGCCGTGAGCAGCTCGCAGTGGCGTCTGCACAACAAGTGTTTCCGGTGGAGGCCGGCAGGTGGCGGTAGCGGCTTCCGCACGAAGGCCGCGCCAACGTCAACGAGCAAATTGAGCATCCTGCCGCTAGGGGGATCCACCACGGAGCAGCTCGCCAAGGGGAAGTGAGCAACTTGGGGAGCAACTCGAGGATCCCGGGTCATGATACTTTGACATTAGGGGGTGGGGGGTTACGCCCGACCTGCCCTCTCTCGGCGCGCTACGGACCTGACGTCCGCGGGGGGCGCCGCCATTTTGAAGACGCCAAGAATCCCGCTGTGTGGTACCCGGTTTTTGTTGGCGCGGCACCCCTGTACAATGTATATAGAAACAACCCCCGGTCTCCCGTGTTTTCCAACAGCCCATCTGTTCGTATCTACGCGTAGGGTTATGAACAGTATACTACTGAGTAGCTCTTCACGAATAATATTTTTAAAACTTTCTCAATGAACTTTTTAAAAGTCATCGACGATCTCCCTGTTATATTCGAAGCCATCCTACTCCAACCATATCCTATTTCTGATAAGCTCTCATACCCTCCAGGCTCCTGGGGAGCTCTGAACTGAACCTTGCTGTATCTCCCAGAGATGCTGATTCCTAAATTCTTTTCCCCATTGGGACCGATCCTACAAGAGTTATGCTCCCGGAGGATAATACACTAATGAAGTACTTGCGAGCAGTCTTGCCAGCACTTCATTGGTGCATCATGACGACCAATGGGCATGATGCACTCCTGCATTAACAATACTTACACGGTTCAGCTCGAGAGCGACCGTGTTTGAGTCGATCACTACCAAGAACGACCACCATTATTTGTCAACAACCCCTATTATCGCCATGTCTGACAGTCTGACTGCCCCCTGCCCATCAACTCTGTAACTAGAGGTTGTCATAGTAACTACTGGTCACATGACTCACCCTGTCCACAACACTGGCACGTGCTCACTCTACTGCTGAATCTACATGCTCTCACTAGAGGGCGTCGTGAGCCCCCTATGTCTCAAAATGCCCTCTCGGTATCTTACAAAAAAGGATTAGGAATGTTTCAGACACTGGATCCATCTTAAGTCACTGATCTAAAAACACAAACAACAATAAACACACACAAACCCACATAAATATTTGTGAGATACGCTTATTTTTGAGGCTGTTGCTAATATATGCACGTCATTGCCGTCATTTGCACTAAGGGAGTGCTCATTTTTTTTTACAACGGGAGGGGGGGGGCTGGTGGGTTTGAGGGAGGTCAGAACTTTTTCAATCCCTCAGATGGGGGGGGGGGTTCAAAATAATTTCACCTGTTTTCAGTGGAAAACCCCACCCGTTACTATAGGTTAAAAGAGCACGTTTGCGTGGGGTCAAAATCTTTTTTGCGCATCCGCATGCAAACCCACCAGCCCCCCCCCCCCTGTTGATAAAAAAAAAATCACTCCCTAAGAGCATAAGAGCATATTTTTTTCATGTGCAGCTCGATCTGCAAATGACCCTGCAAAGAAAGCCTTTATAAAAGTGCCTATTTTTTGTTTATAAGGTCCGGCTCAGATAAGAGCCATGCATAAGGTAGTAGAGGATAATTTTCTGGAAAAGAAAAGTGGTAAAAGTTAAATGTCATACAACATTTGTGATGATAAACGTTTCAGCTATGTTGAGCCTCATTCAGGATTTTTTTTAGAAAATCCTTTTCTCGGTTGGTATTTAGGACACTTAGATTCAAGTTGTATTCATTCTCAACCCGTATATATAGGCCCATAATACCCCTCTGCCTACACAGTATAGATGTATATGTGACATGTCATTCATACTAACCCCATACTGCACACAGTATGATGGGGTGGTTAGCAGAGTTTATGTTAAACAGCTGTAAGAGTCAGCCACTACATGACATGTACTTAACCCTTAAAGCACCGCTGATGCAGGAGCGCATCATGCCCATAGGTCGGCATGATGCACCAATGAAGTGCTGGCAAGTCTGCTCACCAGCACTTCATTAAAGCATCATGCCGACCCTATGGGGTTGATACACTTCCGGGGGTCGGCATGATGCACCAATGAAGTGCTGGTGAGACTGCTCACGAGGACTTCATTGGTGTATCAAGCCTGTAGGGTTGGAATGATGCATGAATGTCTAGCCCTGGCGAGTTACTCGCCAGGGCTGCACCCATGGGCAGTAATGCATCACATATACCGGTCCTAAAAGGGTTAGCGTCCAGGTGGGACGTAGCCTCTGCAGGTAGCCAGCTGAATTAGAAATCTGCAGAACCGAATGTCCTGCATGGTGAAAAACTGCATGGTGAAAAACTGCCATTTCAGTCTAGCCAGCTGTGACTCGTCTTGTGTATGAGCAGCTCATACACAGGTGACTGATGTGCCAGCTGGGTACACTCAGCTTACAACTAGCTCACAACCAACTCACACTAACTCACACAGCAACCGGCTGCATGGCCACATCTGTCATCTACTGGCCGTCACCACTCTCATATGTAACCTTATTACACGATTTCTGTGACTCAGGGTGCTTTTTCTGGATATCCCAGTTCTGATATTCCTGCATATTGTGCGACCCCTTATGAGCAGATCCCAGGTGGATATCAGCACTCTCTGAGGTGGATATCAGCACTCTCTGAGGTGGATATCGGCACTCCTTGTCCATGTCACATGTTACATGTCACAACTTAAAACCCACAAAATTTTCCAGGCCAGGGTAGGGATCGAACCTGCAGTCTCACATCCCAAATCCAACTCCTTATAAACTGCGCCACAAGGACTGACGAGAAATGCTCGGTTCGAACCAAGTCTGGATATGATACAAAGCCGTGTGCGCTGTCGCTGTCCGCTGCCGGGCGAGGAGGTGTATTATACACAAACATAACCGCGAGAAGAGGAGACGCGGTGGTATAGCGGTTAGCACGTCGCGCTCAGCTGTGAGGGGTCCGCGGATCGAATCCCGGCCGAGACACATCTTTTTTTCGCCGTGTGCGCTGTCGCTGTCCGCTGCCGGGCGAGTAGGTGTATTTTATACACAAACATAACAGCGAGACACGTCTTTTTTCACCGTGTGCGCTGTCGCTGTCCGCTGCCGGGCGAGGAGGTGTATGTTATACGGCCACTCGTTACGATATCCTATGATACATGCCATTCAGTGCCTGTTAGCCCATACATTACTTAGTTACTATAAATACCGCTGTACACACTACCACTGCAGTTATGAGGGCATGCAATGCCTATATATGGGTAAAAAGAGAAGGTCGTGACGGGGGGGGGGTAAAAGGTTACAGTCATGATGGAAGGGTTTTAAAAAGTGACAGTCGTGAAGGAAGGGTTTTAGAAAATGACGGATGGCGACAATTTTAAAGGTTTCCAGTACTTTGGCATATAAAAAGTGGCAGGGTGACGCTCCATCCTTCCCAAAACGTGACGGTGTGACATCCTGTAGTTCACTTGATCTCCACCAGAAAGGGATTCTAAAAATCTCCATGCACCTTTGATATAGCAAACATCTGTATTGAATTTAGCAGGTAGACCAGGGCTGCCCTCTTGTGAGTGTTTATAAAAAAAAAAGGATGATTGGCAGCACTGTTAAAGATATCGCTTAAAAATACCTGGGCAGGTCAACATTTACATATGGCCTGTTGGTCTCATAATATGTCATCAATATACAGACGGGTTCTCAGTTAAGGACAGCTATTGCATTAATGCATCATGGACACCATTAAAAATATGTTCGTTTCCTGTCCAGAGGGTAGGATTTTTCAGACCCATGAGGGAGGGAGGGGAAATCTTTTTTTAGGAAAAGATTTTAATTTTTCATGAACATCGCAAGTGGGAATGGCGTGAATTTGTCATCGGGTTCTAGGATTTAGTGATTGAAAACCTAGATTCTTGTGCTAATAGACAAAAAATCTCAAGAAAAAGAATTTTCCCATTGTCAAAAAGCATTCCACGAGGCCGCTGGACAGCTAACGAACATATTTTTAAGGGTGGCCTCATGCACACCCTATGAGGTGGATACTTGATATTGGCTTGCCCATACAGTCAGAGTGATGCATTGATGCATCATGACTACCCATGGGCATGATGCATCAATGCATCATCCTCCTTTGAAGGGTTAAGCACTGCGCATGCCCCAGCACACAGTAGTCCTATTACCCGTCCATCAGCTCCTTGAATGACCCCAGCCCCACCACCCACTGTTCACTACCACCTCCCCTAGGGTCAGCCCTGAGGCTCAAACCCCAAGGCAGTACTAATAGTAGAGTGTGTAAATCGCCCAGGGGGATGAGTGGCTTTAGTTTGTGGATCCACTCTCCTCCAAAGTCCAGATACATTGTAACCCACACTGCTCTTTCATATTCATTTCAAGCAGTTCAGATCCCTGACCCTTATATTTGACAAGCACTTATTCTAGGCTGAGATAACCAGGGGCGGATCCAGGTAGGGGGGGGGGGGTGCTAGGGGACACGTGCCCCCCTAGACCCCCTGAAATCGGGCCAGGCTATGACTCTTAACTATAGGAAACATGGCCAAAAAACCACTAGTGCCCCCCTAGACCAAATTTTCTTGGCTGTGCCCCCCTAGACCACCCCTTCTGGATCCGCCCCTGAACCATACACTTTTGAATTTCACTCTCCTTGTACCTATTCGAAAAACGACCCTTATACCAATATATACAATATAATGTAACTAAGGGTGCGCCTTATACATCAAGTTCCTTTTGCTACTCACACATGCTGAGAGCTACTGCACACATCTGCCCCCTGGTGACTAACTCTGGTACTGAGCTGCTCACTGACCCAGGCCATGAGCTGCTAGTTACTGGTCAGGGCTACATTCATGCATCATGTCAACCTTTTTAAGCATGCTGATGCAGTTATGCATCATGATGCAGTTATGCATCATGACGACCAATGGGCATGATGCATTAATGCATTGTGACGACCAATGGGCATGATGTATTAATGCATCATGACGACAAATGGCAATGGGCATGGTGCATTAATGCATCATGACGACCAATGGGCATGATGCATTAGTGCATCATGACGACAAATGGCATAATGCATCATGACGACCAATGGGCATCAATGCATCATGACGATCAATGGGCATGATGCATTAATGCATCACCGGCCCTTAAAGGGTTAAAGGAGCAGCCCCTGTAGTGGTTAGTGACCTTTAAGGTTAGGTTCATGGCATTTGACCCTGGTGTGTAGCAGAGTTCTTCATAATACTCTGTGTACATGTGTGTCTTATTTCATGTGGATAACAACTTCCCATAGACTGAACACTAGACTGGCGTATGCCACACCCCCAGTGGCATAACATGTCTCGATCCACACTGCTGGTGACGTAACTTATTTACATTCTGATTTTTTTAAACATTTTTATAACAATATAACATGTTTTTAAAACCCCCAAGTTATACATTGTAGTTATTTCACCCCTCATGCTGAGACATCCCCTCTCAGGGTGGAACAACCACAATGTACGCCATGGTTATTTAGTTCTGCCTATCTATTAGAGCCGACCTTTCATTAAGTGGTATGGGTCCTGGAGGTCCATAATATATTGGTACAATCGCCTTTTTGGGTCATTCGTTTGGCATACAATAAAAATTTGGGATCACTTGTTCTTTCGGCCCAATCGCCGTTTTGGACCAATCGACTTTCTGAACCAATTGTTTTCTTGGCCAAATCGCCATTTTGGATCACCCGTTCTGTTGTTACAATAACCATTTTGGATGTCTGATTCTCTTCATGATAGCATTTTTGGGGTCTTTTATGCTCTTAATTATTATTTTTGTGTTTCTCATCCTCATTCTAAATGAGATCAAAGAGTCATTTTAAAAGGGTGGGAGGCTGTATCTATAGATAATAACGATCACTAAGGGTTGATTCATAACTTTAAAAGAAATTAGTCAAAAGTAACTTTTATTGAAACGAAAATCTTTCGTACAAATTGTTCAACATCTCCATGTTAAAAATTAGTACAGTATGTTGTGAATAGCATCAGAACGATCAAGACTCTTTCACAAAATGCTGATAGTTCCCGAACGCATTTATAGCTGATAATTTTGAAATTATTCGAGACTTACCTGTAAGTTGAGGTATAATTAAGATGATGCTACCGAGGGAACCTCCATGCAGACTACTTGACCCCCTGCTTGGACACCCCACCCCACCTCACACACTCAGACTACAGGTTCCTCCTGCTTATCAGTAGTTTCCACAACTGATACGAACTACATGAGAAATATCAATTCAATTTATTCATATCTGATATAATGTACCAATAAGGTCCCAACCCTCTAACATGTTTACCATCAACCCAGCTCCACACTTCATGAAAGTGAGTTGAAAGGTAGTGAGTGTAGGTAAATGGTGCATTCGAGGTATAAACGTGAACTTGCCAGATTCTGATTCTTGGAAATTATGCATTTTATTATAGGTTTAATTAGTGTTTATGGAAAGGGTAAATTTAACATTATCATAGGATATATATCTATAGCTGTTTTTCATTTCATTTTATCATTCTCAGCTATAAAATACTGATTACTAATTTACCACTTGCCAGCACTCCAGTCATGTATCATGCCAACCAATAGGCTTGCCTTTTTGCATAGACATTAAATACGTAAACAGAAAACAGGATATGCAGGACTTGTGGCGAGACAATACTCCCAATTTCAGACACATGGCAGAACCCCCCCCCCCCCACTCCTCTCTCTCCCACACCCTTCACCACACTGTAAAAAATGTAATTGAAATAACGATGGAATCTTCGTCCTAACGCTACCAGAAATCCGTCATTATTTTCAAACTCCTTGCACCGCCGTACGGCCATTTATTGCTTCTTGTGAAAACTTCACTGATTCAATGCAAAATAATCATGGTGGTTCACAGGATCCCTGGAAATTTTAAGTTATTTCTGTAGAGTGCATCCCTATTTCGCTGCAGTCCTATACCTAGCACTATGGCATGAATGTAGCACAGAATGCCGGTTTCACTTTCACCTCCCATTCCATATAGCCCCAAGCAAGCTACATCCTGTCAATGGGAACAGGACCTTTTAGTGCATCATGCCCATAGGTCACCCTTTAGTGCATCATGCCCATAGGTCGTCATGATGCCTCAATGAACTGCTTGTGAGTCAGCTCGCCTTTCTCAGTAGTGCCATTTCAATGTTATCAAATATCACCTCTCCTATTTCAACGTCTCATTAATGGTAAGCGTATCAATGTTGGAATATTGTTTCCAGTTCAGAATTGAGTCAGTTCTGCCACCATTGAATCAGTTCTGCCACTTTTTCTATTGACTCAACATTGATAATCATGTCAACGTTGAAGACAAAACACCATCAGGATGGTTTTAAAAGCCCTTCCCAGCTCATTTATAGGTGCTTTACAAAGTGAGATCAATAGGGGAGGGGAGAAAATTGATCCTGAACTAGCTCCCATCCTATCTCTTACCCTGAATGTAGCCCTGGTTAGTAGCTCACCAGGGCTACATTCAAGCATCAAGCCGAACTTATGGGGTTGATGCAATCCCGGAGGATGGGCATGATGCTCCAACACTGAAAACCCTCCAGATCTTTAAACTCGTCCAGTTCAGAATTGAGTCAGTTCTGCCACCATTGAATCAGTTCTGCCACTTTTTCTATTGACTCAACATTGATAATCATGTCAACGTTGAAGACAAAACACCATCAGGATGGTTTTAAAAGCCCTTCCCAGCTCATTTATAAGTGCTTTACAAAGTGAGATCAATAGGGGAGGGGAGAAAATTGATCCTGAACTAGCTCCCATCCTATCTCTTACCCTGAATGTAGCCCTGGTTAGTAGCTCACCAGGGCTACATTCAAGCATCAAGCCGAACTTATGGGGTTGATGCAATCCCGGAGGATGGGCATGATGCTCCAACACTGAAAACCCTCCAGATCTTTAAACTCGTCAGATTGAGGACCTATGGTCATCAGAAGAGGTACAGGGAGAGGGCAGCACCTTACAGGGAGTGAAATCCCTCAGTCTACATCTCCCCAGTATGAGTCTATGGCATTCTGTTGACAATATGTAACAAATACACAAGGTGGCAGGGATGTGCCACTCATGTTTGATGATTAGGCCTTCAGTTTTCAACTGAAGGTCTTCACCGCTGAGGACTCTAGGTGCTCAAGTTGATGATACCCAAATCTACAGCTTTGGGTAGTCAGATTGAGGACCCAAGGTAGTCAGCACCAAGGTTGTCACTCTAACAACATTGTGTAATCAGTTTGACTACCTTGGATGAGTGTGTTGACCTAAACCCATCAGGCTGACTACCCTGGGTGCTCAATCTGATGACCTTAGGTTGTAGATTTGGGTATCGTCAATCTGACGACCTTGGGGCTTTCAGTGAATGCAGTGCTAGCAAGCAGACTCACCAGCACTTCATTGGCGCATCTTACCGACCAATGGGCATGATGCATTAATGCATCAGCAGTCCTTAAAGGGTTAAGTACCTGTCATGTAGTGTCTGACTCTAAGCATGATGCATTAATGCATCAGCAGTCCTTAAAGGGTTAAGTACATGTCATGTAGTGTCTGACTCTAAGCATGATGCATTAATGCATCAGCAGTCCTTAAAGGGTTAAGTACATGTCATGTAGTGTCTGACTCTAAGCATGATGCATTAATGCATCAGTAGTCCTTAAAGGGTTAAGTACCTGTCATGTAGTGTCTGACTCTAAGCATGATGCATTAATGCATCAGCAGTCCTTAAAGGGTTAAGTACCTGTCATGTAGTGTCTGACTCCAAGCATGATGCATTAATGCATCAGCAGTCCTTAAAGGGTTAAGTACCTGTCATGTAGTGTCTGACTCTAAACATGATGCATTAATGCATCAGCAGCCCTTAAAGGGTTAAGTACCTGTCATGTAGTGTCTGACTCCAAGCATGATGCATTAATGCATCAGCAGCCTATAAAGGGTTAAGTACATGTCATGTAGTGTCTGACTCCAAGCATGATGCACTTCTGCATCAGCAGTCCTTAAAGGGTTAAGTACCTGTCATGTAGTGTCTGACTGTAAGCATGATGCATTAATGCATCAGCAGTCCTTAAAGGGTTAAGTACCTGTCATGTAGTGTCTGACTCTAAGCATGATGTACTTCTGCATCAGCAGTCCTTAAAGGGTTAAGTACCTGTCATGTAGTGTCTGACTCTAAGCATGATGTACTTCTGCATCAGCAGTCCTTAAAGGGTTAAGTACCTGTCAGTTAGTGTCTGACTCTAAGCATGATGCACTTCTGCATCAGCAGCCCTTAAAGGGTTAAGTACCTGTCATGTAGTGTCTGACTGTAAGCATGATGCATTAATGCATCAGCAGCCCTTAAAGGGTTAAGTACCTGTCATGTAGTGTCTGACTGTAAGCATGATGCACTAATGCATCAGCAGTCCTTAAAGGGTTAAGTACGTGTCATGTAGTGTCTGACTGTAAGCATGATGCATTAATGCATCAGCAGGCTATAAAGGGTTAAGTACCTGTCATGTAGTGTCTGACTCTAAGCATGATGCACTTCTGCATCAGCAGTCCTTAAAGGGTTAAGTACATGTCATGTAGTGTCTGACTCCAAGCATGATGCATTAATGCATCAGCAGCCTATAAAGGGTTAAGTATATGTCATGTAGTGTCTGACTGTAAACATGATGCATTAATGCATCAGCAGTCCTTAAAGGGTTAAGTACCTGTCATGTAGTGTCTGACTCTAAGCATGATGCATTAATGCATCAGCAGCCCTTAAAGGGTTAAGTACATGTCATGTAGTGTCTGACTGTAAACATGATGCATTAATGCATGATGCACTTCTGCATCAGCAGCCCTTAAAGGGTTAAGTACCTCTCATGTAGTGTCTGACTGTAAGCATGATGCAATAGTCACTCGCCTGGACACGATTCCACCTGGAGAAAAAAGCACTTCCAATCCCTGATAGGTTTAGCAGCAATCGATTATCCCATACATTGAGTACTAAGGTATATGTAGTAAATAACTGGCATAGTTAGGATATTAGAATATCTCTATTGTGCACAGAAGGGGCAGGAATATTGAATTTTTGTCAGGACAAGAAATGTAGGCAGAATCACAATAAAAATATTTATTTTACGATAATAAGGTCACATCTGACATAAAGAAACATGTTATTTTCATGATCTACAGGTCAAAATGGTCTAGATCTGAGATTTTCATGGTAATATGACAATTGTTTCTGTAGAAAATCAAGCCCTCAACATGGAATATTATTCAAATGTTACTCGCCCGGACATATGCCAAGAATCGCGATACACATATATTATAAGTACACTCATTTTATGACATAAAATACACATCTCACATGAATAACAATATGATTTCCATCATCTACAGGTCGAAATGGTCCAGAGCCCTTTTTTCATTAAGATAAGATGATAATTTCTGTAGGAAATCGAGCACTAAACATGGCATGTTATTTCATGGTCACTTGCCCGGACATGATTTTGCCCAGACAAAATAGCACTTTGTATCCCTGCTACTGCAAAGGATGGAGAGATATCCATTGTCCTATACATTGGGCACTTAGGTTTATGTGGGGGGTAAATAACTGACTTAGTTAGGATAGTTAAATGTATTAATCCTACATAGGAGGGGAAGGAACATGATTTTTCACCCGGACAAGGAAAAAGGGGGATTTTCAAGGAAAAACACTTATTGCCCCCTCACAGTGAAGTTTATGGAGGAAATCAATTTTTTTTTGACATACCTTACCCTCCACCTATAGCAAATCTTTTTAGGCATAATTCAACCCATTTCACTTTTAGGTATTTAATGGGGGGAGGCCAAATGACCAAATTATCGCCCGAACAGACCACTTTACAAAAAGTAAAATGCTCTAGAATAATAGAAAAAATCCACCCAGGAACACAATTTTTGCTCCTATTTCACCACAAGTCTCTATATTTTACATATAAAAGTGGACAGACACATACCTAGTCTTAATTCTACAGAGAAAATTTGAAATATGTCAATTTTGTTGATTTTCCAAGCTGAAAGGGGTCAATCTTAGACATTTTCAGAATATTGATATTGGACCATTAAAACCCATATATAACATCAAGAACTCATTGAGCCCAAAATATAACTAAAAAAACTGGGGAAAAATCAAAATCCCAAGTGTAGGGGCTGACTTTTGCCAAAATTCCCATTTGCACACCTTCTGTGATTTCAGACGAAAGGGTTAAGTACCTGTCATGTTGTGTCTGACTCTAAGCATGATGCACTCCCTTAAAGGGTTAGCCATCTGTGGCAGATAGAGTATACTCTGGATGTTGATCAAAGCCTGCAGTCGCCTACCCCCCCCACCACACACACACACACACACACACACACACACACACACACATCCTCACACACACAGATGTCAAGGTGTCAGCAGTATAGGGCTATCGTGGCCATGGTACAACTGCACCATTAACCTGGTTTATACTATCTTTACTATATTGTAAAAAAAAAAAAAAATCCTCATCCCAAAGTTACCAGAGATGTGTCATTATTATCATTTAAGTTGTGCCATGAAAGATCACGATAATTTTTCAGATGAGCAATATGGTTACAAGAAAGGTAGTGGTACAGGTGATGCCACCTTTGACTTTGTTAATGATCTATATGAGTATCGTAATGATGGTTTAATAACAGGGGCCCTATTTATTGACTTTACTAAAGCGTTTGACAGTGTAATTCATGTTAGACTTCTGGAAAAAATTAGCAAATTAGGTTTCAGCAAAAATAACTTTCTCTGGTTTAATAGTTATCTAAAAAACCACAAACAAAGTACTAGTTATGGCAATAATGTCTCTCAAGAATCTGAAATCAAATATGGTGTCCCACAAGGGTCTGTTTTAGGCCCCCTGTTGTTTGTTTTATACATAGATGATGTGATTAAAGAGTTGAACGAGTGCAAAATTAAAATGTATGCAGATGACATTGTTTTATATTATGCAGCGAAAACACCCCAAGATGTAATGAGAGTGTTAAATGAGGATCTTGAACGCTTTAAGACATGGGTATCTCACAACAGGTTGACTGTTAATCCAAAGAAAACAAAATTTATGTGGTTTTGTAGTGCTCACAAATTGAAAAATTGTCCAGATACAGATATTGTAATAAATGGTACCAGAGTAGAAACTGTAAGTTTTTTCCCCTACCTAGGAGTTACAGTGGACAGTAAGTTAAGTTTTGACAAACAAATTAAGCTTATTAAAAGAAACATTTGTAATAAATTATTTAGATTTGCTAAATTAAGGAAATATCTCACACAAGAAGAAAGCATAAAAATATATTGTTGTACCATCCGGCCGATTATTGAATATTGCTCTTTTATAAGTACTAGTTGTAATGAGGAAGGTTTAAAGGCATTACAACGTTTACAGAATAGAGCTTTGAGAATTTGCCTTAGATGTAATATTGTTAAATATAGTGTTAATGAGTTACATGTCATCTGTAAAGTGGAAAAATTAGAACAAAGATTTGATATGTTACTTTTAAGTTTGATGTATAAGAAATCCAAAGAACAGATAAATCATGGTCATGCATATAATACAAGATCGCAAAATAAGATATGTTTTAAATTGCCAAGAAGTATATCTCGCCATTACAAAAGATCGCCATGGTACAGGGGTGTAGTCCTCTGGGACCTACTATCTGAGGAGGTTCAGAGGGCTACCACAAAAGTTAAATTTAAGAATGAGGTTAAAAAGTTAAAAAATCTCAGATCAAGGCTAAAGGTTGGATATAACTAAGGAACAAAGGTTGATGGAGACGGTGTAGTCACCGCGCCGCTCCAAATATTATTGATGTGATCAGCATATTTTCATCATCATATAATCTTATATCATTGATGATCATTTGATTGTATTTTGTGTTTCTTGTGTCATATCGATATATATCTCAACAAATATTATGTGCTTGATTTGATACACTTGCCTGCTTCCTTACTGTTATTGTACATAATGACATATGTTTGATTATGTGGAGTCTATATTTACTTCAACTGTTTGGTATCTGTTTGAAATATAAATAAAAATGGTCGGCTCTATAGCGTTACATAAATGAACCTGACAGTTCATTAACGCAATGAGCTAGTCCAAAAAAAAAAAAAAAATTTTCAAGGAGATTACTTGTACATTGGTGTACCACCATACTGCCACCTGGGGCTTCTTGTAAAGACTACAGTGGTTCACTGCGATACAATCACAGTGGTTCATTGTTCAGTTCTACAAGTTTCCTGGTAGATTCAACAGTTATTTTTGCAAAGAGTACAAGGAAGCTGTGATATCTCGATAACAAGCCCTACATGTGGCCATATAACTCAAATATTGCTAAGAGGAGTATTTCAGTTTTAAAGTTTATTTCTATCATATCATTAATAGTAGTATTGCAACCTCCTTAACGTCTTTCTTCCTCTATTTCGATTTGTCTGCATATAACAGAAAATAGGATACACGTTGTTAGCAAAACATCTATGCATCGTTATGAGTTAGAACAGCAATATTAGCTTATGCCCCAGCCCCCTCCCCAATAAAGAAAGGAAAAGGAAAAGAAAAAAAAAAGATTTTTTCACTGTACGTGGATAAAGCTATAGAAATGTAGTTTGTCCCATAGTACAAATGTCCATGAAGCCTCAAGCATCAAATCACACACTCCTATAGTCACCCAAACACCAAATGTACAAGTCATACACTATAGGTATGCCACAAGCTCTACCATGTGACTAATCCACTCATCTACCCCACTCACTGTCTCCTCCATTTTTACCCCGAGCTGCTCACTCGAGTTGCTCCTACAGTATATATACAGATATACACGCATATTCCATGTCAAAGATCACCTCCTCGCAGGCATTTAGCTGTTGGCTGGGTAGCAGGGTTATGTGTGTGTGGTGTATGAGTTTAGGGGAGGGGGTGTAGAGGACCTCAAGGAAGGAGTGATACTTGTACATTACATGGGCGATGTGAAATGGCATGGGGACAATCAGTTTGAAACTCTTCAAGGACCGATAAAAGGTTGCTCACTTTTGGAAGGAACAATAAAATATATATATATATATATATATATATATATATATATATATATATATATATATATATATAGTCCCTTTACAAGGCAAGGGCATCAGCTTTATGGAGATAGTCTTCTATTTCAGTCAGTAAAGTCAAAGTCCAGATCAGTGAAAGGAAAAAGTCTGACTGAAAAAGTGGTACCTGAGTCCATTGTGGAGTTGACTTTTGCAGTGATCTTTTCAGATGTTTTCAGTCCACTCATGACTGACTTGAAATCAGTGCATCTGATTCGACTTGCCGCCGGTCAATGATTAAGTGGAGAAAAGTTGACTGAAAATGTAAAAAAAATGATTAGGCCAAGTCTTATTTTGAGAAAAGTCCAAGACTCACTGGAAACGTTTGACTTTGTCAGGAAAACTGCTACCGTCAGTCTGTTAAAAGGTTCAGGAAAGTCCAGGTTTTCATTCAACATTGACAGAAAAAGTCTAATAGGAACTTTGAAAAGTTAAAATATCTGTGGAAGTGAAAGCCAACTGACTGGAAAAGCCATGATTTCACTTTTTAAGTTACAGAAAGTCAGACAGAATCAGTCACAGTCGACTTTTTCTGACTTTTTGAGGACTTAACTGAAAATTGATATAAGGCCTTTCGAGGTTGTGACAGTTAAGGGACCAACACAATTTATCAAAGTTGACAGGATGACATCGACATTTAATAGAAAGGAGATCACATATATAAAAGGACCCCCGGCTGGTGTGATTCCTTTTTTCTTTTGGAGTATACCACCCCCATGTTGTTAAAACATGACCTGTCCCTGAGGTCGGCCTGCCATCCTGTGCATATGTGAGAATGTCGGAGTGTCGTGGCATCTTGAGCAATACATAAAGTACTTCGGGTGTACAGGAAAGACTTAACCCAGTGTAAAGGTAAACCTTTAAGGGCCGCTGATGCATCAATGCATCATGCCCATTGGTCGTCATGATGTATTAATGCAGCCCTGGCGAGTTACTCGCCGGGGCTGCATTAATACATCATGCCGGCCCTATGGGGTTGATGGGAGTCTCAGGTTGATGCTCCAATGAAGTGCCAGTGAGCAGAGTCGCCAGCACTTCACTGGTGCATCATGAAGACCAATGGGCATGATGTACTCCTTAATGGGTAAAATACCTGTGGGGTGAGCCAGATAAGATATGCATATTGTGAAGCAAAGACTACTCAGTGACCCTTGTATTCTAGTACTACATACACCAAGGACATATAATATCCTCGGGTAATATATACTAGTAGTCATCCTCTCAATATTTCTTTAATGACAATGTTGGAAAGGGCCTGGTCAAAGTTTAATCAAGGCAAAATGAATGACTGAAGTTTGCCTTCTACACCATGGAAATTAACTGTCTCTATGCAACATTTATTCTCTACACAAAGTTTAAAAACACCGACCTCTGATAGAAGGTACAGATTTGTTTATTTCAGAAGATAAAGGAGTTATCACTGGTTATTGTAGAGAAATTGGAATTTAATTCTTATAAACTCTCGGCAAATGATAGTTTGAAATTGATGCTTAGTCAATTAACAGTCATTGGTAATCTCATCTTTTTTTTCACATATCGGGAAATGATGCTTAGAATGAATAGTATCTATAGATGTTGAGCAAACTCTTAGAACTGTCCTCATTAAATTAGTAGATATACGCTCCATGCAGGAGGTAGGGGTTATTAGACTATTATCGTTATTTCCAAAGAGATGTCGTTATTTTCACAGAGATTCATTGTACCACCTATAAAATGTACACCGGCTCCCTGCCTTGTGATTATGGTGCTTCACTCTTCAGGTTTTACAAGAATATCTGGTAGATTCAACATTTTTTACAGTGCAGGGGAAAATGCTATAATCTAGAGAAAGCCACTGATCTTTCAGCCACTGATAATGCGGAATTTTACAGTAATTTCCATTATGATACTGGTAGAACTCGGGATATAAAAACTACTGTCCCAGATATGATTTCCATCAATCTGCTGTTTCCCAACCAACAAGATAGTTCTCACCACTGCCACAGGTGGCAGAGCTAATCCGCCATCACACCAGTCCTCTTGGTGTTACTACTATGATATGGTTGACGAGCAGTATATCAAGGACCCAAATCTCCCCTCTATCATGGGAAGTGGGGGGGGGGGCTTAGTTGTCTACAATCTACAATTTTATTCACCCTGTAGACTATCTTCTCACTAGGTTATTACAGGATCCCAGATCCTGAGTAAGAAAAAGCATGCATAAAGGCTGATGGATAAAATATTGAAAACAAAAGATTTGTTATAAAATATCAAGAGGTTCCTTTGGGTATTTAGAGCGGAGTTTTCATTGAGGTATTTAACAGGTAAAGCATTTGTAAATGTCTCGATTCTATATATGTGGGTGCCTGCACAGGGGTATGTTTGTTAGAACCAATACAACTTAGTGTCTGTACTATAACCATTTAGTGTAATTAGGAATCTGCTTGGAGAGTAAATATAGCTTGTTATCTGGGCAAACCCACCAAGGTGCCTTTCAGAATTTAGATTAGCTACTACCTCGTATGCGTGCAACTCCTAAATCTCCTAGCTTTTAATCATTCTGAACTTGTCTGGATTCCAATGGTTATGATTATCTTCAACTTTGCTCAACTTTGACAGAATTCAGAGAGCCAGTGCAGGTATATTACCGGGATATTCTTTATTGCAAGCTCATCAAATTTTATGATGTGATATATATATTTATGATGAGATATATATATATATATATATATATATATATATATATATATATATATATATATATTGACAATGTTGGTCAATTTATTGTCAACACTTTTATGATTCCATTTCAATGTTGACAAGCATCATCAAATTTGACATTAAAATATTCAATTCAATTCAACATTGATTCAATATTGATTTTATTACCACTGAACCAACAAAGCTATATTTATTGTTGATTCAATGTTGCTATATATACCTTGAATCGACTCACATTGATCAACGTTGGAACAATGTAATGTTAACAATTAGTTGACACGGTTCACATACCGCAGTGGCCTTTTTCAGTGCCCCGGCGCTTACTAATTTCAATACCTCTGTAGCCCGGCCCTTATTCGAGACTTATATTGTTTTCAGTGTTCAAGATTGATTTTAATACCCTTGTACACCTAGTGCTATTCAAGACCAGCCCTTATTTTATGTGAATAACTTCTTCCCATAGAAATAGCATTGCGGAGCCGATCGCCACACCCCCAGTGGTGTAACGTGTCTCGATACACCATAGCGGCCGATCCACCACTGCAGCCTCGTTCTGGCTGCGTGTGAACATTCAAAATGGCAGACCAGCGCTCGTGCGGTGAACTACGGTAACAGATTTTGCTAATTTTCAGTTAATTAAACCCTCTAAAAACATAAAATAAATATAGAACTAAACTCCTCGGGGGAGACAACTCCCTCGTGGTGGATCGACCACCTCGTACACCACGGTCGTTTAGTTCTATCTATTTATTTGATACCCCGGTGCTCAAAGGGGCCAGTGTGGTATGTCGAGATATATAGATATTGAATCACAGATGGTTTAATTATGTTGTATTAAGTACAACCATATTTCAATCTTGCACCAACTGTTGACGTGCATCTTATCAACGTTAGAAGATGGCACATAATCTTTCTCAACATATTTACATTTGCCTTCATTTTTAGTTTTGAAGTTGAAGTTTTAAGTTTTCATTTTTTTCATGTGCCTTGCTCACCAAGCTGAAAGTTACCCTTTTACAGCACATTATGGCGGCGGAAGTAACCTTCCACCCTCCAGGAGTTACTTCCTGTTTAACCCCGCCCTCTGGTGTCAGAACACCGTACTGCGGGGGGTCGGGGGGCATGAACCAGAGGGGTAAACAGAGGTAATAAAAGGTAACCATGGAAACAGTTAAACTCAATAATTAACCCTTTAAGGATGCGTCTATTCTTCAGAACCTTGTATATGAGGCGCACCCCGACTTAACTATAGGATGATGAACAAGGGCGAAAGAAAATCGATTTTTATTAGTTTCACTCTATTTACAACAGAATATCACTGTCCTACACCAGTCTATGGGACAAGGCACAACTCAAGTAACTACTATTTCGCATATAAGGTGCACCTCACAAATAACTACAGGCACACCCTGATTTCTACCCGACTTATATGGCGCACCTGGGATTTGAATCTGAGCAACTTCATACTTAAACTGCTATCCTACCCTGTCTATAAGGAGCTCCCTGACTTTATCAACATCATTAAACTTAATAATACCATAGGGCGGAGCTAGTATTTAATAGTATTATGGGCATGAACCGTTATTAGGCATGAATATGGCGCATCATGTTGGTCACATGGGGTCCCATGATGCGGTTGATACACTCCTGACGGATCAGCACGATGCACAAGACGAGACTCCCCAGTACTGCATCGGTGCATCACGGCGAATATGGAACCAGAACCTGAAGGCATCCCTCGACCCTCAAAGGGTTGAATACACAGTTAAGTGGGCAATAGAGGAGTAACTCATGAGCATGTTAAACGGTTATGACCTCACCCTGTCTGTAAACTTTTAAGGGCCGCTCATGGAGGAGTGCACCATGCCTATTAAATATTTTGTCGGCATGATGCACCAATGAAGTGCTGGCGAGTCCGCTTGTGCTGACCCACCGGGACTGTATCAACCCTGCAGGATTGGCATGATGCATGTATGCAGCCCTGGTGAGTTACTCGCCAGGGCTGCATTTATGCATCATGACGACCAAAGGACAGAGGCCTTTAAATGGTTAAAGTGTAGAGTAGCTCATGAGCATGTTAGCCTCTTACGACCTGCTCCTGTTATGCTCGGCTGGTCAGGGGAAAGGCCACGTGACCGGCAGCGTCTGTTACGACAACAGTAACCACTAGGGGGCAGTAGGGCATGCACTTCCGGTGTTGGGAGTTCTAGATTATCGCTGACGTGGAAAATTGGCCTCTAACCTTTTTGAACTTGGTGATAACCTATTTTCACACCATTTTATGGCTCAGCAAAAGCTTGGTCAATATTTTCATATAGACCTTATCCTGGGAGATGATTCAATATTCACGTGTTTTCGTTAATGGAATTAGACTTTCTTGTCTTTTCAATATACACTTTATCTTCTGGTTTGATTGATGTTGTTATCTGGATTAATAATTTGACTGGAAACAATTAATAAAAAAAATAATCTTTATATGTTTGGTTGAATTTAATTGATATAATCACACCATAAATGTTATCAAAACTCTTCTGCCAAGGGGGCATCCATTAATTATGTACGCATCTAAGGGGGTGGAGAGTCAGGCCAAATGCATACAGATGCGGGGATGGGGGGTCAGAGGCTATTTGCATATACGCACAGGGCCTAATGAATTAGGAGAAATTGAGGCGTTTTTGGGGGGTAGATAGAGGTTCATGGTATGGTAGGTCTCTTTGTACAAAATATGGTGACTGTAGGAGAACAAGAACCCCTCATTCATGTATTCAAAGTTACTTACAAAGTATGCATTTTACATTTACCAGAGTGTAACGGAAATTTTCCCTGCATACAGGGAAGTGGGGGGGGGGGGGTCAATGTGACTTCAGTATGTACGCATAGGGGGAGGGGGTAGGCAAAATGCGTACAGGGTGCAACATGGGGGTGGTGGGTTAATTTTTGGCAAATCTGTGCGTACATAATTAATGGATTCCCCCCAATCTTATGCCAATCATCGTACTGTGTACTAGTGGGTTTCAATACCTACGAAGTTCCCTCAAAGGCATCTCATGAATAAGGGCGTTTGAGGAATATTGGGGTTTCAGAAATGAAAAAGATGTTTGAGGGGTAAACTTCCCTTTATACCCCTCAAACAAAAAGATTTGAGGGTTAGGAGTCCTTTCAAGGATCAAAGCCCCACATACCCTTTCAGGTGTGTAAAAGATGAAGTAATAGTGCTTTCCTATATGATAAATAAGCAAATGTCCACGACCCGTGAATAACGTATAACGGCTTCATTGAATACAGACGCCTCACCTCTGTGAATACGATGCGAAATTATTCACGGGAGTGGACATTTGCATTTATTATATGGCCCATGGGTTTAAATTGCTTTTAAATAAAGGATTTCAACAATATTAACTGGTTTTGAAGGCATAGACTCATCCCAGTTTGTTTTGATCCGCCATGACACCTTGCTCGACAAAGTAGGTCACGTGATACGGAGCTAGCCGCTGCTTTTAGTTTTGATATAAATGTTCCTTGCGCAGGACAATATCTTCTTTTTTAACATGGCGCTAATACATAGATATACCTTAAACAATTCATAACATATTATTTAACTAGTTCAATCATTGTTTTACCGTAAAACTTCTAATAACCATACATAAATACGAAACTAGTTAGCTCTGTATAAATTTCAAAATGGCGCTGCCGAATATGCGAGGATCGTATTCCACCCCCCCCAATTGAATACGGAGTAAGTAGTACTAATCTATAGTGTCATCGATATTAGCCATATAATAAAAACCATTGTTATCACTGAAGAAAATAACATATACTCAAAAGAAAATCATCTCCAACTTTGATCTCACCATTCCAAATGGCATGACTGTTGCTTATTTTGTATGACAGAAATATTTACAAAATTATTAAGCTGTAAACGGGATTTCTACACTGGGATTAGATCAAAGTTCAGTTAAAGTATCGTGTTAAAGTGGGTTATGATATTAGAATAACGCTCATGTATGCTTTGATTACAGACTCAGTAAAGAAACCTCAGAGTAAAATAATTGTTTACGGATATCGTAACAAAAATAGAGTTCTCAGATTACGTCATTCCCAGCGGGGGTGCTTCAGAGGACTTGTTTGTGCGGCTTATATTATCATTGAAATAAATAGATTTAACCAATCTAATTTATCTATTAATAACCCAACACTTTCCTAAAATACATAACTATATCTAAAAATATCACTCCCTCTGTAAGTCCCTTAATCCGGTGTTTTTATGTCTCATCAACCCCAATATAATTGCAATGATAAAGGGTGTGGGTGGTTTTCTACTTTTTCTAAAACTCTGTAATGGCCACAGGGTTTCTCCAGATTGATGTCAGGATTTTGGTCGTCATGATGCACCAGTGCAGTGCCGGTGACTCCAGAACTGCATTGTGCATCACTCCTGACATCCCAAGAGTGCATCAGGCCTGAGGGTGCTGCATGATGCATGAATGCAGCGATGGTGAATACGCGTACCAGGGCTGCATGAATGCATCATGGACACTGATGGGCACGTTGCACTAATACACTGTGCGGCCCTCAAAGATTTAACACCCCCTCATTCCTTTTTTCCTTACATCACACAGACACCTTTACCATTCCGTCAATGTGCGCATGCTCGTGGCGGCACGTGACGGCCTGCTGTGCGCAGGCGCAGAGCACGACCCACAGCATGCCCAGAGCTACATCTGTGGACGATCCTTACCCCCTACTTACCCCCCTCCCCCCCCCCAACCTCCACACCCAAACCACCCACACCACTAGACAGATCTGTGCACGATCCCTCCCCCACACGTCAGTTCTCCACCCACTCACACCCCCACCGAACATCACTCAACGTCTCAGAGGGGAAGGACACAAATTTTCATATGGGGGCCCAAGTGCCGCCTTGGGTCTTGACTGGGAGCCTACTATACTTTAACATATGCTTATATAGGGGGCCTTCCATCTATTGTCTGTTCAGCTGCCTGAAAAAGAGATGAGGTCTTTAAAGAGAACATGAAATTGATGGGGCAAAGCCGGTCAGATTTGGCATAAACCTATAAGATTTGGCAAAAACTCTTCACGTTGTATGTGCCAAGGTTGACAACTTCACGACCTGTCACTCTAGGGTTATTAGGTAGAGTCATGCACCTCGACCATCTAATGTCATCAAGGTGAGGACCTCGACCATCTACAGTCATCAAGAAGAGGACCTCGACCATCTAAAGTCATCAAGAAGAGGACCTCGACCATCTAAAGTCATCAAGGTGAGGACCTCGACCATCTGAAGTCATCAAGGTGAGGACCTCGACCATCTAAACTCATCAAGGTGAGGATATCGACCATCTAAACTCATCAAGGTGAGGACCTCGACCATCTAAACTCATCAAGGTGAGGACCTCGACCATCTAATGTCATCAAGGTGAGGAGTCTGCACCAGGGCTGACAAGTTAAATCTGACAGGTTTTGACTGGTATATTTTAGGATATTGAGTTAGAAGACTCTAGGCATATTTTGTGTGATTTCTCTCTGTGAAAGTGCAGCTACATCATCTCCCAATCTCCATCTCCCGTCATGATGCACCATTGCTGCCCTGATACACTATGTCAGGGTATCATGGTGACATTTTAAAAGGAAACAACCTTTAAAAAACATCATTTAAATGCGTACCTGGTGAGGTGCTGTATAAACATGAAGCCTTGCGGCACCATGTTCTCCTTAGCAAAAGTTCTAGGGGCGCCATCCTGTCCTTACAGTATTAACATGAAGCCTTGAGGCACCATGCTGTCCTTACAGGGTAAAAATGAGGCCTTGAGGCACCATGCTGTCCTTACAGGGTAAACATGAAGCCTTGAGGCACTCTGCTGTCCTTACAGGGTAAAAATGAGGCCTTGAGGCACCATGCTGTCCTTACAGGGTAAACATGAAGCCTTGAGGCACTCTGCTGTCCTTACAGGGTTAACACGAAGCCTTGAGGCACCATGCTGTCCTTACAGGGTTAACACAAGGCCTTGAGGCACCATGCTGCCCTTACAGGGTAAACACAAGGCCTTGAGGCTCCATGCTGCCCTTACAGGGCTAACACATGGCATTGAGGCACTCTGCTGTCCTTACAGGGTAAACACAAGGTCTTGAGACACTCTGCTGTCCTTACAGGGTTAACACAAGGCCTTGAGGCACTCTGCTGTCCTTACAGGGTAAACACAAGGCCTTGAGGCACCATGCTGCCCTTACAGGGCTAACACATGGCATTGAGGCACTCTGCTGTCCTTACAGGGTTAACACAAGGCCTTGAGGCACTCTGCTGTCCTTACAGGGTTAACACAAGGCCTTGAGGCACTCTGCTGTCCTTACAGGGTAAACACAAGGCCTTGAGGCACCATGCTGTCCTTACAGGGTTAACACAAGGCCTTGAGGCACCATGCTGCCCTTACAGGGTAAACACAAGGCCTTGAGGCACTCTGCTGTCCTTAAAGGGTTAACATAAAACCTTGGTGTACCATGCTATCCTTACTGGGTGAACATCAAAGCTTGAGGCAATCTGCCATCCTTATATGGGGATATCTAAGTCCTGTTTATCGGGCCTTCTGTGAGCCTTGTGCCTTGTTTTGTATTTGTCTCCAAACTCAAATCTATTTTTTTCCAATCTTTATTTGTCAAACTTTCATGTGGTGGTCTTTATGTTGAACTGTGTCTCACCTCGATAAGTTTGTTTTAGCACGTCCTCTTATCCTCTTTGTGCACAAGTATGATGGACAATTACAACAGGACTACATCTATAAACTTTTAACCCTTTACAGACCACTGATGCATTGGTGAATCATACCCATTGGTCGTCATGATGCGCGATAAAGTGCTCCTAGTCTGTTCCTACGCATTTCATTGGTGCATCACTGCTGGCCCTCTGAGAATTTATAAATCCTGTAGTTCTCATGATGCATCAATGTAGTATCCCTCGGCTGCATTAATGCATCATGATGACAAATAGTCATGATGCATTATCAGCTTTTAAATGGTTCAATGTTAACCCTTGAAGTGCAGATTGAAAAAAAAAACTTTGCATGGAAACAATGCTTAAGAAAGACTAACTCACCAGGGCTGCATTCATGCATCATGCTGACCATTCTTGCCACCGGCCGCCCTGCAAAGGGTTGGCATGATGCACCGATGCAGTGCTGGTTTATAACCTAACAGCGCTGCATTGGTGCATCATGCCGCCAAATGAATATGAAACATTGCACATCCTTCTACTATTGAAGGGTTATAACGGTGGACAGAGGCTTTTTTTTTGCAAAGAGCAGGCTTTAAAGTGATCAGCACCAGTAATAACAAACCCAATTTAGAATCTGTTTGATAAGTTGTGCTCTTGAAGACGAGTGCATGCATTCAAACCACCACCCCCCTGTTAGAAGTCAGGCCTGCTCCACAAGGACTCGTCACCTCGGTTTTATCAATTGTTATTCATGTTCTGAACTTAAACTACTGAGTACTCTTGATTTGATTGTATGTTGTTTTACTCTATATGGGCTCAGTGCGCCTCATTTTATTGATCTAATAACCCCTTTTGTGCATCATGCTGCATTAATGTATCATGCTGATTGGTGTTCATGATGCATATTTGCAGTCATGGTGAGTAACTCACCAGGGCTGCATTCATGCATCACAGCGACCCTATGGCTGGCACGGGGTGCCAGAAGGGTTAGCATGAATGCATCTATAAGACAGGTTCACCAGCGCTGCATCAATGCATCATGACGACCAATGGGCATGATGCACTAAAACACCACCCCCGACCACAAAGGTCTAATCTCTTTTGATGATACCCGCTGCCCTGTCAACATAACAGAGGCGTTGACTCGTGTGTAAAGGTGATGTAGAAGAAAAGTTTGGTGGATATGATTCTGCATGGACACAAACAATTACTGGGACATCTGAGGGAAGAAGAAAGACACTGCTTTTTCTAAGGAATTCATTGGGGCATGCTATATGGCGCCAAGTGAAGTTCCACCTTTAAGGGTGATGAATTTGGTTGATGCATTTTATTCATTTGTCGTCATGATGCATGCTTGGGAGTCGGTACTGCATCATGACCGCGGTGCATGATGCACTCCTGAAAGATCGCCATGATGCATGAATGAAGTCTTAGCAAGTATAACCCCCTAGTGCTTCATTTAGGTATCATGATGGGCATGATACATTTATGCAGCATATAGACACAAAATGTTTAATACGAAACAATGTGATGAACGTTGTGTTTGCTAACACCCCTGCGTCTGTCCTGCGTTTGCCCTGCGTCTCCTGGCACGTGCGTCATGACGTCATCCATGTGTATTATCGTCTTTGTGAGGTGGTGAGCTGCTCCTTCCTCCCCCATAACTCATATTGTTATCGTCTGTACCTTTACCTGACCCTTAACGACAACTAAGGTATTTAACACTTTATACAAGCAGAATGTACACCCTTTTTGGATCTTTAGGGGTAAACTAATTATTTTAAGCGTCGGGTCTTTAAATGAGCGCCGGTCTTCCTAGGGGCTCAGAAAATTTCTTCTATGTTTCTTTTACATTGTTAAACAATTATCGCTCACTGAGGCAATGGCTAAGAAGCAACAAATTTATAATCGACTCAAGCAGTGACAATCAATGAAACTAAATCAGAGATAGAGAGAGACAGGGAGAGAGAGAGAGAGAGAGAGAGAGAGAGAGAGAGAGAGAGAGAGAGAGAGACAGAGACAGAGACAGAGACAGAGACAGACAGACAGACAGACAGACAGACAGAGACAGACAGACAGACAGACAGACAGAGACAGACAGACAGACAGAGACAGAGAGACAGAGAGAGACAGACAGGGAGACAGAGAGACAGAGACAGACAGACAGATAGACAGACGCCATCCCATAGACCTACGCGTCTGAATGTTGTTGAAAACAACCTCCCTCTAATTCTTTCACTACACTCCAAAGTCGTCGTTCAAAATGCATACTTTGAATCTCATTCAATGGGGCGGAAAAAATTACTTTTCTCTTTGTAGAGAATAATCGCTCCACGAGTCAAAGGGTAAGAAGTAACCAGAAACATTAAAGACCAAAGAAGTATCACGATAAGAAACTAAATCAGAGAGAGACGCACACATGCAGGGGGCGTTTGCACACTGTTGAATACCACATTCAGATAATTTCTTTAGTATTTCAACTCCACTACACTCCAAAGTAACCCCCTCATCATCCCACCCCCATTCTTTCCCTCCTTAACACCCTTACCATAGTCTTATTGACCGTATACCATCACCCCCTACCATTTACCACAGTCTCTATTGACCCCCTATGTCCTGCCTAAGTCTACCACCCACCCCAACTATTGGCTGTGTCACCAACCCGTCCTCACAGCCTCAGGCAGTGACTATGTAGCCCTTGTTATGCCGCCGGTGAGGGATCCGAGTGTATCACACTCACCGGTCGTCATGATGCATAAATGAAGTGCTGGCAAGACTGCTCACCAGCACTTCATTGGTGCATCATGCAGACCCTTGGAGAGCACCCCAACCCAATAGGGTCGGTATTATGCATGAATGTAGCCCTGGCGAGTAACTCGCCAGGGCTACATTCATGCATCATGACGACCAATGGATGTGATGCATTATTGCATTAGCGGCCTTTAAAGGACTAGAACAACGCAGCCATTCTTTGTTCACGGAAGCCACAATCGAAGCCATTGCCTTTTTGTTGAGGGGTTGTGCCGCTGTGAGGCGCTGCTGTAGGCGGAGGGCCATTCTTAGATAGCCGACCCATTAGTTGGCCCTTTAAGGGCAATAGAGGGATTCAATGCAGCTATACCTTTGGTTTTCATGATGCATTTTATAAATCCAGCTTTGGTGACTTGCTCGCCAATTTACATTCATACATCATGCAGGTTGTTGCGGATTGCTGCACCCGTAAAAGGGTCGTCATGATGCACCAATGCAGATACTCGCTGCACTCCATTGGTGCATCATGACGACCGGGGAACCTTGCATCATGTGGCCTTTTAAAGGGTTATTAGGGATAACAAGTGGTGCCACCCAGGGGCCTACTGAGGCATGAAGTGGCTGTATCTAAGGCGGCGTAAACAGTTGAACTCATTGCTTTATTGAAGTCTAACTCTTTGACTGTATCATTGCCTTAGTGCAAGAAGGTTGTAACTGCATTTTTTCAAGTTTTGCAGGAGAGGCAAAAGAAGTGTTGCACTTACTATAGCACAAAGTAGAAACAGCAACACAGCACTGGGGCCTGTAGGCACACATATCATAGACAGAGCTTCAGTACTTTCATTGTAGCTAGATATGGGTCAATAGATGTTGATACAAAGGTATGATTGACCATTTTGTCTTTAGTCAATTCAAAAACCTATAAATATAATTTAGCAGTCGCTGAGACCATTATAGTTATGAACCGGAAGTTTTGTGACAAATACCATATGAATCAATGTTACACTACTTATGCAAATAAAAGAAGGAAAATAAAACAACAACAAAAACTCATCTTTGCCAAAATGTCAAGTACATCCTTTTTTTCACTAAGGCAACGCTATACTGTTCCAGCATATACCCCTATTAGAGGCACTTCTGCAGGAGCGCATCATGGATGTACAGTCATGTCTCTGTAAACCGGTCTTCAATAGGTCGGTTGATTCACTTACCAGCCACGGTTGCCATCAAACAGATTTAATTATATCCATTGAATTCTATTGTAATCATGATTCAGAGAACCAGCCGATTCAAGAACCAGTCAAATTTTATCTCAAACGGAGGTGGCCAGTTTATAGAGACATGACTGTATATAAACGATCCTGATGGGCTTCATCCATACCTCATGGCTGATATACTCCCTAGAGTATCCATGATGCACCAACCATTGTGTCTTGATACCCCAATGTGCTGCATTGGTGCATCATGATGCCAAGGGAACATAACTGTTTGGGACATCATGTTGTACTTAAAGGGTTAAAGAGGTTTATTGAAGTGTAAGGAGTTTTGTTTGAAGCTAGTTTGCCTTATAGGTGTCATGGTCGATAAAGAGTAAGCTTGTGAGAGTGTAGGGGGGGCAGAGGGTTCGCAATAGAAGTACATTGTCCCTTGTATAGACTAACTCTACCTGTTCGGATGTCATTGACTATTTCACTGTCTGTCAGTCTGTGACGCTGTCTGTCTGTCTTTCTCTCTTCTTTCCCTAATTTTTCATGGCATTGAGTTTAAAATCCGTGGTGTCAAATCAACTATAGAATGCATTAGTTTTTTTTATTCCCCTAAAATGTTTTAAATATTTGGCTTATTGGTTCGCAATTATGTTCAACCCTGTTCGATACCTTATTGCAATTACTCTTCTTGCTCTCTAGGTGTGTATCTAACTCTGTCTGTTTGTGCCTCTGTCTGTCTGTCTGTCTGACTGTCTGTCTGTCTGTCTGTCTGTCTGTCTGTCTCTCTCTAACTCTCTCTCTCTCTCTCTCTGCCTCTCTCTGTGTCTCTTTCTTTCTGTCTATCTCTACCACCCCCCCCCCTTTGTCTCACTCCCTTTCTTTCTTTCTTTCTTTCTTTCTTTCTTTCTTTCTTTTTTTCCTGTCGTTCTATCCCTCTCTGCATAAATGTACATTTTAGTCATGGCCAATTCTATGGAAATATTCAACAACTAAATCTCTCATTATTACCACGTCACGCGCCTAAATACTTTTCTCATCCTCCCCTAAATAAATTACATTAAAAAAGAAATGCAACTGGCCCCAAATGCAACTGGCCCCAAAGATCTACTCACTTTGCCCTTCCCTGATATGTAGGTGCCCTCTACCCCCTCCCCCCCCCCCCGCCCCCCTCCCCGCACCGATGTCCCATACACTACAGTGATGCTTTCAACACGTTGTAGTCGGCGTCTTATGTTTCCCGTGACGTGCCCTCTGTGTTTGACGATATCCTGTGATACCTCACCCCCCCCCCCCACCACTCACACACAGGCACCCCCCCCCCCCTGACCTATCCCTCAGTGTGTCTTCAATGCATTATACATACCCTGCGCCCTCCTCCCCTACTTTCAACCTACACTGTAAAAAATGTCATTGAAATAACTGTGAAATCCTTGTGCCAAAGTTGCCAGAGATCCGTCTTTATTTTCACACAGATTCCTTGTTCCAACATACTGCCACCTGGGGCTTCTTGTATAAACTACACTGGTTCACTACAATATAATTACAATGGTTCACTGTTCAGTTTTACAAGGATCCCTCGTAGATTTAACAGTTATTTTCTAGAGTGTACCCCATCAAAGTTCGTCTTTATTCCTTGATCGTCATGATGCAGTGTTGAAGACTCTTACTGCAAGTGCTGCATCCGTGCATCATGCGGATTCAAACCCATAAGATGGGTATGATGCACGAATGCAGTAGTGGCATGAATGCACGCATGCATCATGATGACCAATGGGTAAGATGCAGAGAAGCTATATGCTACAGGCAAACATCCCAACCCATGTTAACTTCACTAAACCCTTTAGAGAACAACTAATGCATTAGGTCAGCATGATGCATGAATGCAGCTCTGGTGAGTAACTCACCAGGGCTACATTCATGCATCATGCTGACACGGCAGGGTTAATATATCCACTCCTGAAGGCTCGGCATGATGCATGAATGCACCTCTGGTGAGTCGTTGCTGCATTAATGCATCATGATGACCATTGGGGCATGATGCATTAATGCAGTTTGGAGTCCTTGAGGAGCCAAAGTCCAGTCTCCAGCCAGCAGCAGTTTGCTTTCTTCACCGCCCACTAGGGGGCAGTGTTGTGGAGGAGATAGTTGTCTGGCAGGCTGGACATTGATTTCTGACAGACCTCAGGCCGGACTGGACACGTAGCCACTGGTCAAGAATAGGCAACCTGAGCAGGACATGGCTGGGTATTAATATGAATTATGGCAAGCCGATAGGGCTCACTACCATGAGGTTGGGGTAAGGTGGTGGGCACTATCAGTTTTCTACATTTTCTCCTAAAATGGGTACATGCAGGTTTTGGTTTCCCGAATAAACCATTTAATGATCACTGATGCCTATAGGTGCATCATGACCAATGAAGCACCAATGAAGTGCTGCCGAGGCTATTCGCTGGTACGTCATTGAAGCATGTTTTTTTTTTGCAAATCTTTATGATTTAAAAAGTCAATAAAATGTCTAAAATAGTGGTTGAAATATGAAGTGGTTCCAATGTTGGCTACAGGTGGCATGACTGAGACACTATCAGAGATTCACATATACCACGGCACTGTGTAATACTATAGGGGTTGTAAGAGTCCTCACAAATACGTCTAAATGCTGGTCTACATTATTTCTTCTTTTTTTCTACACAATCCAAAATACAAAAGAAATAAATTAATGTTACCTGAAATGTTTATGACTGTATCTGGTATTATGTGGTATCTCAACGTTCAGGAATTATACATATGCATGATCCCCACAATTATCTGAGCAAACTATTTATTATCGCTTTTTCTCAGATTGATAACCATCGGAATGGATTAAAATTGTACACGCACATTCATAGGTATATTACTAACGTGAATAAATGCAGGGGGGAAGCAGAAAAGAAAAAAATAAATCGCCAAGAAATAGCTCCTACCCCATCTTCAAAGGCCTGACAAGAAATGGACAGGAGGGAGATGGGTAATGCTTAGTCCTGACTGAACAGCCTCAAAATATGTACACGGAACGAGACCCTTCAATCCCCGCACTACACCGACTGCCGCGCCTCCTCGTAGACTCACGGCAAACCAGCGCCATTACAGTCAGCGTCCCTTCAACTCTCGTGTCCCCACGCCTCTTCTCGTTCCTTGCGGGACTGGTCATGTGACGGCCGTAGTGTCGCATGATTGGCCTCATTGCCACGAGGGGGCGTCGTGATTTACGCCGGCACCGGAAGCTATTAGACAATGGTCAGCAATTTATATAAGGTGGGAATTGGCAGGAAGGGCCTTCTGAGGGCAGCAAGGGGTGAGTGAGGGCAGAGGGCAGAGGGTGGACAGTAGGGGAGGTGACAGGGGGAGGAGGGTGGGAAGGGCGCTGTCAGAATTGTACATAGGGGGAGTGGGAGGTGTAATGCTCTGGTCTTAGCCAAAAGACAAAAAGTGTCTAAATTTACAAAGTTCTATAAAGAAATCCCTCTCATAATGTAACATAGAATGTGCCATAAAATGTCCACAGAGCGCAGTTTGTCCACAAATATTGTCCGAGTGGACATTTGATGGACATTTTATGCCCTTTCTCTAAACTGTAGTACCAAAGGCATGATAGCTTGACGAGGTATAAGTAGAAAAGCTTAGAAAACAAGAGGAAATGTGAAATATGGTAAGTGGGTTTGGTTCTGTTTTCGTTCGCCAGTTCTGAAGTATGGGTTCTCTATTTTGTCCAATATGTTTCATTACTAGACGGAAACTTATCGAGTGTCGCCCAGAAACAAATGAATTTATCAAATGAGCCTGCATTGTAACTGCAACATCTTCTGATTTCAATATCGGTGTTGGGTTCCCAGTAGAAAAGTAGCATTTCTCTACTACTTACAGTGTATCCCCTTTAATCGTGAAGTGTATCTCACGTTAGCTGACACTGCTTGACCACACACACACACACACACACACACACACACACACACACACACACACACACACACACACACACACACACACACATATATATATATATATATATATATATATATATATATATATATATATATATATATATATATACCATATATCATTTCACATGACATTCTATGAAATGAAACCATGATAAACATGGGATTTGGGGACATTTGTCACAACAATTGATTATAACTGTGTGCAGATAGTCCAGTCAAAGGTAGTGCTGCTACCTGGTGTGGATTCAACATCCAAGTATCTGAACATATTGATGTTTAAATCTAAACACCTATTATTCAACTGTCTCAACTCTAAACATCTAAACATGTTTAGCGTAAATGTTTATCTAGTTAGAATAAAAGTGTTCATTTCCTAAATGTTTAGTCAATGAGACACCTAAATATATAAATGATAAATGATGCCCAATGGGCATGACTCACTTCTGGTACTTCAAGGGATAACTGGTTAACCGGGGCTGTATTATGCGGACAAGTGCACTATCAGGCACAACCATGGTAACTGGAGTCTAGGATCACGCTCCTTCTTGTTTTTTGTTTGTTTGTTTGTTCTTCAGCATGCATTTATTTGCTAATTATGGACCCCAAAGTTTCCTTTTAAAAAAGAAAAGAGAAAGAAAAAACAGATAGGGATGGGTGTGCCCTTCCTTTCTATTGGGACATGCCAGTAAAAGTGTAGAATTGTAGTACTCTACAACTTGATGTCATCAGGTCAGATTCATTGTCCCAACAAGTGACCACTAATGTAATAGCCTTCTGAGGAACTTTCCCATCCCCTGCTGCTAATGTGTTAATGCATATCTATCATCAACACACTTGTGAAAGTGTCCTGCCAAAATCTCAATCTATTCAGTGCATTCGAACCATGTTTAATTCAAGCATATATGTGTGTAGAAATCCATGTAAACAAGCAGTCTTGATTGTACCAGCACAGTGGCTCCATCTGAAGACATAAAGCAGAGTATTCTGTAATGGTGGTGAATTTAATTTGGATGCCTGGCAGCAGAACAGACACCACTTAGTGCTGCCGCCAGGAGGCTTTGACCAGGACTAATTAACCAAGTAGTTTCCCTTCCCACCAAAGAGGAGAGACCAGCTAAAACTAAAGTCCAATGATGTGCACATAATGAGCCATATCATGCCATAATAAGTGGCACCCTATGACTTGGGAAGGGGTATATAATCCTCTGAAATACATACTTATCAGCCAACACTATGTCAGCTTTTATACCAGATTTAAGACGATCCTACGGGGTCGATACACCCCGCGAGGGTCAGTATGATGCACCAATGAAGGGAGTGCTTGCGTGACCGCTCACCAGCACTCCCTTCTTTGGTGCATCATACCCTCCAGTAATCAACGGCCCTGCAAGGGTTAACACTGACCCATGACAGGGCCCCCAGATAAACCCTGAGCAGTGTGAAATATTAACCCTTCAATGACCAGAACATCCTGGTGTAGATATGTCTAAGCTGTATGTTGGTGCACTGACTGAGGCCGTTAGGTCTGTGTAGGGCTGCTGGGTTATCTTAGACTGCACACCTGGTTTATCCTGACTCCCTGGGGAGGTGGCATGTATGCACGCCCTCTCACGGGCCGGACGTGAACTATAGGCTACTGGAGGGTTGTTCTATCTGTTATGGATTCACTTCTACCGACATGACTCCTGTCTGATTCTAAAAAAAAATCTTTTTTCTTTTTTTTTTTTTTACTTGTTTTCTGTTTAATTCTGATGAAGCTGGATCTGTGTTACATTTTAGTCAAAACCATTAACAGTGGCGAATCCAGGATAATAAAAAGGAGGGGACAGACCCATCTTTTAGCCTCTCACCACACTTTAATATACATAAGAGGCAACTGACTCTTAACAACTGGCATGGGCCCCCTAACTTTCCCCTGCACTGTGAAGAATAACTGTTGAATCTACCAACAACAGATCCTCGTTTACTGAACAGTGGACCACAATAATTGAAAAGCACTAAACCTGTGTAGTTTTTAAAAGAAGCCCTAGGTGGCAGTATAGTGGTATACCAAAATGTACAAGGAATCTCTGAGAAAATAGAGCCTGTTCAGGTTCCCGAAACCGTAGCACTTTTTTGCCTCCTTTCACAGAAACGGTTGAATTCCGGTTACGGGACCTCTGTATCTTATGTTTAATTGCAACAAGGATTTCAAAGTGTCAGCCCCTATTTAGACTCTGTGGTACATGTAATTAGCAAATTATGGTGTCTTTAAACAATATCATCTAGCTTTTCACGTAGAAGAGGGAAATTAAAGTTTTTATGACAATCCTGAACAAACATAAGATACAGAGGTCCCGTAACCAGAATTCAACCGTTTCCGCGAAAGGAGGCGAGAAAGTGCTACAGTTTCGGGAACCTCAACAGGCTCTATAACAATGGATCTCTTTTGGTTTTGAGAGAAAGCCCCAAATAAACCCAAACAGTACATCGATCTTGAACAATGTGTGGTGAACACCGACACAATTCTTGAGGTCTTTGATCAATGTCCATCCTATTTCACACCAAGTCCCTGCACTAATCTAACACTCAGTCCTTCAACTGCCACTGGTGTTTTAACCCTTTAAGGGGCGCTGCTGCATAAATGCATCATGATGCACTAATGCAGCCCTGATGGGTTTACCCTCAAGGATTGTATCCCTGCATCATAACGAGGCATGGTGGACTATGTATGGTGCAACAATGAAGTGCCTAGCAGACATGCTGATCAACATGGACGCATCAGCTCTTTATTGATGCATCATGATGCAAGAACTTGATGAGCACATCATGATGCCAGTACTTCATTCATGCATCATGGCGACTAGGATATCTCTGCTGATTCTCAGAGGGTTAAGAAGGAGCGCCGCTTGCTGCGTTAAAACTTGCAGGAGCCGGCAAGTCTTAACCAGAAATTCCTCAGCCTTTTGTTCAGTCGCCTGCGAAATTGGTGGATCTTGGCCGCCATGACGGCTAGTTACCATGACAACTGGGGGTCCACTGGGACAAGCCTGAAGTGACACTCTCACTGACGGGAGGTGGGAAAGGCAGGTGGCCTCCTGGATCTCCGGGTCAAAGGTCAGAGCAGCGGAAGGTCAAGGTCACCTGTGAGGTCATGTGACTGGTCAGAGTTCAGTGACCGGAGGGAGGTGTGCGTGTGGGGGGGGGGGGGGCTGCGAATGGCCGGAGGGGATGTGATGGGAGGAGGGGCTGTTGTTGCTGTTGGCCTCTGGCTTCTGTTAAAAATGTGGATCAAATTAAATTCCAAGTGTGCTGTTTAATTTGGTCACATCATCTAGGAATTGCCTGTTCCCTTTGATCATTATTTCATCTGTAGAAACCAGGTCTAAGCTAAAGTATAGAAATGGCTATGGGTGATTTTTGACCCAGAGTCATTTTTGACCCTGCCCCCCACCATCCCCTCACTAACCCTACTTGAAGAATTTTCACCCCAGAGTCATTTTTGAACCTGGGTCATTTTTGACCCAGAGTCATTTATGACCCTGTCCCCCACCCTTCCCCTTCCCCCTCTCTCTGCCTTGTCAGATAAGTGGCCTCTCCCCTATACTGGCTTTCAGTTATGAATGGGCAGCAGATTAAGTTTCAAATTGTGTTTTCTCAACTGCTATGGTTCATATCCAAAAGCTATTTTAGATTTAACTAGGATACATATCGGTCTTTCCAGTGATGTATGATTGATCAATATCAAATGTGATACAAACCTATCATTTGCATTATGTGAGCCCAGAGAGCTATTTTCCTTCATACCCACTGCAATAATTAAAACAGAATGCAAAATAAGATGGCTAATAAGTAGTTTGGTATTCTAGACTACCATTATCAATCCTCCTCTTTTCATATATGATGGGTTTATGATGGATAGACAATGAAAATGGCCCAAAAAGCAAATTAAAATTGCTTTTTCCCATAACAGACAGAGCAGGGTCATTTTTCACCCTGGGTCATTTTTCACACAGGATCATTTTTGGGGTTTTACAAAACCTGGAAACAGCGTCCATATGGGTTTACACAGAGGAGCTAACACTAATGGCATTCATAGAGAAACTGGCTGTTGTTATTTTCCATGGCTTGGTAATCCGCTGTCCCATCTAAATACATATAGGAAAACCTGTACGTTTCTGATGGAATTGAAAAAAAAAATGGATGAACAAATGAATGAAAAACAATAACAACCTTAATGAAAATATAGGCTCTTTGGAATGTAAGAATAGTTTTCTTACTAAGACAAATTTCTCTCAGCTTCAACTCAGGCCTATCACATTAAAATGAAATTCCATCTAGATATTTTGTGTTTGTGACACTCCTCCGAATTTGAGGATTAGTCAAATTTCACATTTGCACTTTAAACTCTAAATACACTTGCGTATGTTTAATATGAATATGATGCATCAAACATGATAAATGATGACTTCCCTTGCTGACACAGTGAATAGCAAAAAGGAGAGGACGTCAGCAGTCATTAGGCCTATGCAGAGCAGATAGCGTGTGTACACTAAGGCAAAGATCCCACCATGGTAGATCACTTCTTGGTCATTTCCCAAATCACCCATGGACGCCCTCATCATGACAAATAAACATGAGGTTGTTTACTGCGTATAAACCCTCTTAAATGCTACTGATGCAGGAGTGCATCATGTTAATTGGGCGTCATGATGCTCCAATGAAGTGCTGGTGATTCTGCTTGCCAGCACTTCATTGCTGCATCATGCCAACCCTCTGGGAGGGTATGAATCCCATAGGGTTGGCATGATGCATGAATGCAGTCCTAGTGAATTACTCACCAGGGCTGCATTAATGCATCATGACACCCAATGTGCATGATGCATTAATGCATTAGAGGTCCTTAAAGGGTTATTAACCTTGCTGAATAAATGACCTTTCTGATGATGGCATTGACGACCAAGTCCACTTCACATTTATCACAATGGTCAAACACATCTGTCTCGATTTTCCTTTTTTGGCTTTTTCTTTTGGTGCCAGTGGCCGCGGGACCTATACCATACGCCCCTCGTGTATAAGGCGCACCTAAAATGAAGGATCCAATCTGATTTCAGCAGCATTGTATAAAGTACAGCAAGGATCACATTGGATGCCCTTTGGACACTTTATGATATGCTTGCCTATAAGACGCACCTTGACTTTAGGTACATGAGTCACTAAAATGAGTTATCCTCATGTCTAAGGCGCTCCTTATACGTGGTGTTATGTGGTAGTCCTTCGAAGCTTTATACCTGTTAAGTGCCGCTTTTGCATTAATGCATCTCACTCCTTGGTCCGCACAATGCATGAATGCAGCCCTGGCGAGTGACTCATCCATGCATCATCCCGGCCCTTCAGGGACGATACTCTCCCGGAGGATCGGCATGATGTTCTAGTGAAGTGCTGGTGAGACTGCTCACCAGTACTTCATTGGTGCATCATGACGACCAATGGGCATGATGCACTCCTCCATCAGTGGTCCTTAAAGGGTTAGAGGGCGGTTGGTTATAGATGACTGCTGACTGAAGCTCTTCCTGCGACCTGTGTTTGCAGTGTGGGCAGATGACATACCATCTGTAACCAACCCTTTAAGGGACCTTAAACGGGCACCGATACATGAGTGTATCATGCCCATTGGTCGGCATGATGCACCAATGAAGTGCTGGTGAGTCTGCTTACTAGCACTTCATTGGTGCATCATGCTGACCCTCCGGGATAGCATCAAACCATGGGGTCTGCATGATGCATGAATGCACACACCAGGGCTGCATTTAATGCATCATGCCTACCAATGGGCATGATGCATTCATGCATCATGCTGACCAATGGGCATGATGCATTCATGCATTTTCAGTATTTAAAGGACTAGTTCCCCACCATGTGAAACTAGATCTACAGACCTTTCTCTGCCCAACGGGCCTGGACTGGTTACCAGGTTTAGACTGTGTAGGTGTTATCCATATACTATAGAAGGGTGAGAAACTAAAGGGAACAGTGCTGCACTCTGGTGCTTTTATTTGCTATGCACAGACCTTGATTACGGAGGTGAGTGGTGACTTTGCAAAAATAACCCCTCACCTCTGTAATTATATATTTCTGTTTTGATTGTACAGAGGATAGGCTATAGACCTATATAATTGGCTATGCCTGTGTTTCATCCATTGGACAATAAATGTCTCAAATTCTTGATCAATCCCTTTAGATGTATAAAGTCAACAAGACAAATATGGTTCACTAGATGTTAGTAACTGCCCTTACAAGGTGAGCGCAGTGGTGTTTGTGGCATTTGCCAATGAAGGAGTTAGTAGCTGAGAGTTCATGAATAGGTAGGTTGAAACAATCCTATAAATTGTGTTTTTCCATATGAAAACAGACAGATTAAACACTTTGTAACTCTTTCAACATCCTGCTATAATGATGACCTATGAGTGTGATGCCCTCTTGCACAAGCGGCCCTTGAAGGGTTGAGAGGTTTCATACAGAGTTGCTCCATAGTGAGCTCTATGGTGTGCTTATCCATTGTACCCTGGAGGTACTCTCAGGTGGAGGCCAACACCCTCAACTCAAACAAGGGAGTGTGTGTCTGGGTGCTGGCTGGATGACAGCCAGGTCTGGAAGCACGTCCTTTAACCCTTTAAGGGCCGCTGGTGCAGGAGTGTATTATACACATTGGTCATCATGATGCACCAATGAAGTGCTGGTGAGACTACTCACCAGCACTTCATTGGAGCATCATGCCGACCCTTCATGAGTATATGTATCAACCCTCTAGGCTTGGCATGATGCTCCAATGAAGTGCCAGCAAGCAGTCTAGCCAGCACTTCATTGGTGCATCATGACGACCAATGCACACAATGCACTCCTGAATCAGCGGCCTTTAAAGGTTTAACCCTTTAAGGGCTGCTGATGCAGGAGTGCATCATGTGCATTGGTCGTCATGATGCACTAATGAAGTGCTGGCGAGACCACTCGCCAGCACTTCATTGGAGAATCCTCCGGGGGGGTTGGGAGGTTTAGCAATCACTCCATAGGCAATATAACACAGACATGCAGCATATTTACAGCATTGGGTAAAATCAAGTATGAGTGACGTACGTCGGGTTTGCTAAACCTCCCTAAAATGCAGCCCTCACAATTATCCCACTAGGGCTGCATTTATGCATCATACCGACCTGATTGGGGGAGTATCAAATTACCAATTTTAAGCTTTAGGTTCAAACTGCCTTACATATACATAGACATTAAAGGGTTAAAGGTGCCTCTCCATTTAAAAATTTAAAAACCCTGCACCCAGGGCAGAGGAGCATATCACAGGGTCGTTTCCAGAAGGAGCGGTCTCAGGGGAAAAGCCAGAAAAAAATTGTTCTCTGGGGGGCACATCCAGGGTCTAAGGTCACGCGTCCTATAACTATAGCGCTGGTTACACAGGCATAAAATCGGTCGGAATAGTCCTAATCCGACGATTTATAATATATCAAAAGTATAGAAAAAATCGGTCGGATTAGTGCTCATCCGACCAATTTACTCCTATGGAACCAGCACTTATAGCACTGTTTGTACTGCCGTCGGTCGGCTGACATTTTGCTAATCCCAGCAATTTTATCTATGCATTTGCAATATCATAAATCAATGGACAAGTGAAAACTCACCCAATTGCTGGCAATGGATCCAATGCTCAAAAGTCATTCCAAGGCCCATTTTCAGAGTATGTGTAGGGGTTTGGGCATATGCTCCCCAAGCTCTGGATTCACCTATCATCGACTTAAAGTCAACCATTCATGATCATGTTCATAAACATGGTCATGTTGCCTTTGTAGGGTTAGTTGGAGTAGGTTGTGGGCAGTGATATACAAGTCCATTTATTGGCTACATGCCCTTGTAGGTCAATAGCATGACAAACATGTGTGTAAGGGATGGATGGGTGCTTGCACCACCCCCAGTCTGGTCACGAGCCATCTGATAAAGACGCCTTCAAACCTTTAAATGCCGCTGATACAGGAGTGTATTATGCCCATTGGTCGGCAAGATGCACCAATGAAGTTCTGGCGAGACAGCTCGCCAGCACTTCAGGGTCGCAGGGTCTAAATGATGCATCAATGCAGCCCTGGGGAGTCACTCACCAGGGATGCATTCATGCATCATGACGACCAATGGACATGATGCATTAATGCATCAGCGGCTCTTACAGAGTTAACCCCTGAACTCACAAGGCACATAGAAAAAGGCATCTAACAAAGACACATTTAACCTTTTAACCGCCCTGTCTGGTCATAAGGCATCTAACAAAGACTGCTTTAACCCTTAACCCCCACTGCTCATGAGCCATCTAACAAAAGACACTCTTTAACTCACATGGACATAGAAGAGGGGCATCTAGCAAAGACACGTTTAACCCTTTATCTCGCAAGGCACAATGAGGAGAGGCACCTAACCAAGACACCTTTAACCCTTTATCTCGCAAGGCACAATGAGGAGAGGCACCTAACAAAGACACTTTTAACCCTTTAACTCACATGGCACAATGAGGGAGGCATCTAACTAAGACACCTTTAACCCTTTAACTTATACGGTACATAGAGAAGAGGCATCTAACAAAGACACTTTTAACCCTTTATCTTGCAAGGCACAATGAGGAGAGGCATCTAACTAAGACACCTTTAACCCCCTTAACTAATATGGCACATAAAGGAGAGGCATCTAACAAAGACACCTTTAACCCTTACCGCACAAGGCACATAGAGGAGAGGCATCTAACTAAGACACCTTTAACCCTTTAACTTATATGGCACATAGAGGAGGGGCATCTAGCAAAGACAGTTTTAACCCTTTATCTCGCAAGGCACAATGAGGAGAGGCATCTAGCTAAGACACCTTCAACCCTTTAACTTACATGGCACATAGAAGAGGGGCATCTAGCAAAGACACTTTTAACCCTTTATTGGAACAGGCTCTAGCCTGTTCCATTGCACTCACATGGGACGTCGATTGCACACGGAATCGGACAGTCCAACTTCCCATGAGTCGACCTGTGCTATTGTATCAGTAAATAGCACTAATAGCACTGACTAACTGCTGATAGATGGGCGATTTATGTCAGTTTACCACAGCCCAGTGCTTCCCCAGGACGCACGGCTGGGTAAACTGCCATAAATCGACCATCTATCAGCAGCGGGATCACCAGTTAGTCAGTGATAGACTAATTGCTGAAAAATAGTGCACAAGTACTGACTGATTTGGCTCATTGCTGACAAATATTATTTACTCACAATCTGTCAGCAAATAGTCAATATATATAACAGAGAAATAACCATTGATTCAATTGTGCATCTTGCCTTGACTGGTATTTGTTAAAATATATCAGTGGGGGTGTGGATGGGGGGTCCCCCATGTCACATGTCGATTTTAAAAAATGGTCATGGCACTTGCACTGACTAACTGCTGAGCAATTACTAACATATATTGACTAAATGCTGATAAAATGTAAGTAATTACTACCATGTATTGACTTTTTGCTGACAAAAAGTGAATAAATACTAACATATAATAACTAATTTCTTACAAATAGTCCATAGATAGTGATATGGGTATGGACCACTAAATTGACATGGTGACATGGCCATTTCTTAAAATCGACATGTGACATGGGCCTTAGTGACATGAGGCAAAACAATAAGTGACATGACATAGGTGCTTTCTTAAATTCGACATGGGACATGATAGGCTCTTAGAGGTGACATGTATTGATAATTGCTGATATAAATATAGTGACTAAGTACTGACATATATTGATTAATTACTGACAAATAGTGAGTAATTACTAATATATATTGACTAATTGCTGATAAATGGCAAGCAATTACTGACATATATTGACTAATATCTGACAAATTGTGAGTAGTTACTGACATATGTAGACTAAGTGTTGTTATGAAATTAAGCGAAATAAAATTTTGAGGAAGGAATGGATTGAAATATAGGCTTTTTTTGGACGCCGGGACAGATGCCAGTCCAGGCACTGGCAGAGAGGTCCAAGAACTGGCATGCTACGCTCTTAGAGGTGACATGGGACATGGGGATTTAAGTGACAAGTGCCATGACCATTTTTTAAAATCGACATGTGACATGGGGGACCCCCCATCCACACCCCCAGGCCCCACTGATATATTTTGACAAATAGCAGTCAAGGCAAGATGCACAATTGAATCAATGGCTATTTCTCTGTTATATATATTGACTATTTGCTGACAGATTGTGAGTAAATAATATTTGTCAGCAATGAGCCAAATCAGTCAGTACTTGTGCACTATTTGTCAGCAATTAGTCTATCACTGACTAACTGGTGATCCCGCTGCTGATAGATGGTCGATTTATGGCAGTTTACCCAGCCGGACGCAGGACGCATTGACCGTGCGTCCCCGTCTTTAATTGGCTGACGGAGTGGCGTGATCCGTCACCCTCATGCATACTCGCCGTTTGATTGGCTGTTGGTAGTGGCCTGATCCAGTTTCTTCGCGCCAAAAGCCACGTGTTCGCTGGTACCGCTGGTATTGCTACAGTAGCTGCAGCACCAGCAAAAGTGTTTACAGCGTCCCCGTCTTTAATTGGCTGACGGAGTGGCGTGATCTGTCACCCTGGTGCATACTCACCATTTGATTGGCTGTTGGTAGTGGCCTGACCCAGTTTTTTCGCGCCAGAAGCCACGTGTTCGCTGGTACTGCTGCAGCACCAGCAAAAGTGCTGTTTGTTTACAATGCAGCGATGTGTCCGTTTTTTTGGCCCAAATGTGATGTTATTTGAAAGAAATCTTGCTTTATTGTCGCAGTACACATGGATTATTATCACAACTCGTCCTTGTTTGCCGCATGGTACCGAGAAATTGCAGGAAATTGTTCGATTTGAACAAATCATGACACTGCCTGCTGCGCGGCCCCATTGGTGGTCCGAGAACAGGTCTGTATCATTCTTTCATGAATACCCTCAAAACATCGCTGTAGAGGCCAAAAATGCTGGGGAAAGGCCAAAAAGGCCTGAAGACAGAGAGACATCGTTGGGCGATAATAGGGTTCCGAGAGAAAAACGATTTTCCAGAGGAGTCCATAGCTGTTTGAATTTTTTTCCTACGACGATTTGGTGGAAAGTTATGGCCATTTTTGTGATGTCATAGCTTTAAAACATTGATAACTTTGTCCCCATTGTGCAGATCTGAAAATAAAGACCGCCATGACGTTCGCCAGCTCGAGCTACCCTTTATCTATAGGTCACACTATGGGAAACTCCTATTATTAAGGGAGATACGATTTATTTTGTAAAACTGCCAGTTCTTGGACTTCTCTGCCAGTGCCTGGACTGGCGTCTGCCCCCGCGTCCCAAAAAAGCCTATATTTCGATCCATTCCTTCCTCAAACCTGCCCTTTTTCGCCGGTGACACTTAAAACAGATAGGTTTTGGCAGGAGGTAGGGCGCAGGTGGACCGGCCCAGGCCGAAAAGGCCGCTAGTTAAAAAATTTATTTCGCTTATTCTTTTCCGAAACAAATTTTTTAGGGGGGCATGTTCTTTAGGGGGACGAAACACCCCAGATTGATACCGAACATTCCATATCCGCGCATATTATTTGCATAATTAGCATAATTATGCAGTATCTTGGTACTCTTCAATATAATATAGATATGTTCCATTGGTCCCTAATAGAATTCATATGCTTGCAAGTATAAACTACTGACTGCACCTAGTGACTAGTGGAATCTGAACAGTAGAAAAGAAAGACCCCTCCTCTACCTTTGTATAGCATCAAACAAGTTGTTCAATGGAGGCAGCCATTGCTTGATCAGATGCTTAAACCTTTTAGATCCAAATGCTAGTTACCAGTGCATTATCACTGTTAATAAGCTTTACACATCAATACCTGCGCAAGCCCTGTTTGCACTGAATGGATATCTTTCCATTTCTCCATTCTCTGGTGTTTGATTGAAAATGTTGACGTCATTCTGTGTTTTAATTTGTGTTTTAATCTGTGTTTTTATGGTACATGTATTGAGTTTAGGGCTATAAAAGGTTAGTGTTAGTGCTATGGTATGATAGTAATTACTCACTATTTGTCAGCGGTTAATCAATATAATTTTTATGTTAGTAATTACTCACTATTTGTTAGCAATTAGTCGAAATATGTCAGTATTTACTCACAATTTGTCAGCAATTAGTCAGTATACACCTAGTGACTAAGTATTGACATTAAAAAGATTAATGGCATTTTAATCATTTGTGCATCGTGCCCAGATTGATATGATGCACTCACTTTTTGTCAGTAATTAGTCAAAATATGTCAGAAATAATGCACGATTTGTCAGCAATTAGTCAATATATGTCAGTAATTACTCACTATTTGTCAGCAATTAGTCAATATATGTCAGTACTTAGTCATTGAATATCAGCAATTATCAATACATGTCATTTACTCACAATCTGTCAGCATTTTGGTCAATACATAACAGAGAAATAGCCATTGATTCAATTGTGCATCCTGTCTTGACTGGTATTTGTCAAAATATGTCAGTATCTATGGACTATTTGTCAGCAATTAGTTAATATATGTTAGTTTGTTCACTATTCGTCAGCAATTAGTCAATACATGGTAGTAGTTACTTACATTTTATCAGTATTTAGTCAATATATGTTAGTAATTGCTCACTATTTGTCAGCAATTAGTCTATATGTTAGTATTTGCTCACTATTTGTCAGCAATTATTCAATATATATTAGTAATGACTCACTATTTGTCAGCAAATAGTCAATATATGACAGTATTTAATCACTATTTGTCAGCAATCAGTCAATATATGCCAGTACTTAGTCGTTATATAACAACACTTAGTCCATATATGTCAGTAATTACTCAAAATTTGTCAGATATTAGTCAATATATGTCAGTAATTACTCACAATTTGGCAGCAATTAGTCAATATGTCAGTATTTACTCACATTTTGTCGGCAATAAGTCAATGTACCGGTGTGTCAGTACTTTGTTATTCCTACACTGTAAAAAATGTGTGTTGAACTTACACTGTCTTGTTAAAATGTCAGTGCCTAATCATTATTTGTTGGCAATTAGTCAAAATATATCAGTAATTAGTCACTATTTGTCAGCAAATAGTCATAATATGTCAGTAATAGTCACTGTTTTTCAGCACTTAGTTAAAACATGTCAGTACTTAGTCACTATTTGTCAGCAATTAGCCAAAATATATCACTACTTAGTCACTATTTGTCAGTAACTAATCAAAATATGTCAGTAGCTCCATACTATCACTGACCACTTGTCAATAGACAGTTGACGTTTGACATTGAAGCCTGTTCCTTAGGACTGAGTCCTTCACCTGTGACATTTTCTCACAAGGCACAATGAGGAGAGGCATCTAACTAAGACACCTTTAACCCTTTAACTTACATGGCACATAGAAGAGGGGCATCTAGCAAAAACACTTTTAACACTTTATCTCACAAGGCACATAGAGGAGAGGCATCTAACAAAGACACTTTTAACCCTTACCTCACATGGCACAATGAGGGGAGGCATCTAACTAAGACACCTTTAACCCTTTAACTTATATGGCACATAGAGGAGAGGCATCTTACAAAGACACTTTAACCCTTTATCTTGCAAGGCACAATGAGGAGAGGCATCTAACAAAGACACCTTTAACCCTTACCTCACAAGGCACATAGAGGAGAGACATCTAACAAAGACACCGTTAACCCTTTAACTCGCGTGTCTTTATCCATAGGGAAGGAGTGGTTTAAGATAATTTTAACTTTCTTTTTGGAATATCTCTAAGGTTTCAGCGTTCCTTCTGCCAACTGGAAGCAGGTTCCACTGCTGGGCACCATAGAACTCTACACTCCTTGCATAAGATGCACTATTTGGGGATATGATTTTACAAGAGGGAGCAGCATGCTGGCACGTAGGCAATCTAGTATTTACCCTATATAAATCGACCTTGACCTATTATACATTCAACAGGTGTACATATCTTCTATGAATTAAGTAATTACAACTAGATTCATTATGAAGGTATTGGTATTTGTAATGTGAGGAACCTTTAAACAAATCTTAATACATCTATTTTGAGCATACTGCCAAGGTTCCAGGTGTTTCTCGTAGGTAGTTAAAAAACGGACATCTCCATAGTCCATGTAAGGTAAAATTGTGGTTTTGTATAGATTAATGGCTATTTTTTACATCTAGGTAGCGCCTCAGCAGACAGAGTTAGTATGTTTTATAAGCTATAGCTTTAACTTGAATTTTTAAATGTAAGCCATAGGGGAGCAAGAGTCACACCTAGTGTTACATTGGTTTGTAAGGTTTTAAGCCTGGTAGCAGAGGTTGAACAAATCATAACCTTTGTCTTACCGACATTAATAGATAGTTTGTTTTGTATACACCAGGTTGAATAATTTTCTAGGTCCATTTGTAATATAGCTTTGGCCAGTTCAAAATCATGATTGGAAGAATATATTACCGTATCATCCGCATAAAGCCTTACCTTACAGGATTTTATACACTTAATTACATCATTCACATGCAGTAGAAAATGCAAAGGGCCCAGTATCGAGCCCTGGGGGACACCGCAGACCACTCTCTCCGTGATGCCATTAACATATCGGTCTGTCTCCTATCATGTAAGTAGTTTTCAAACCAGTGGTAGTTATCAGAATGAATAACGTATACCATCATTTGGATACATGTATTCTAGACTACATTGATGTCAAGAGGATACTACATTTATGCCCCCTGGCCCCTCACAACTGTTATATGAAAGAGCTGCGTTAGTTCCCCTTGTCCCCTGAAGGGGGAGTTGGTGAGCTGCGCAGTGAAATGCATGCAATCTAATTCTCATAACATTATTACACATGGAGTTATTCAGATACTATGCCATAGAAAGGTCAAGGTAGAAAGGAAGGGTAAATTCAATTGCAATCCTGGGATGGTTCGCATGATCTCCAAATGCTGCAAGTTAAACCAATAAAAAATCTATATGACAAATGAAATATAAAAAAAAAAACTGAATGGATAAAATAAAAAAAGAAAAAGAAAACAGATACGACAAAAATATACATGAATACCAGTCCAGCAATCCATCAGGATATTTATAAACTAGAGAATAAAACTACCCTAACCCACCCCTCCACCTCCTATCCATCCCACCCTCCCATACCCATAGAGGCAATGTAGATTATATGTATATAGCCATGATTAGGCCTGTCTGCCAACAGAAGGTCCAGACAGCCATTACTGTCACAGGGTGAGTGGGGCTATTGAGCAGCTCGTGTCTGGGCCCCCTCACCATGAGCTGCTCAATACAAGCTATACTCACTAATAACCATTTAAGGAGCATTGAAGGGTCATGGCTATGATGCAGTGCTCACCCTCATAATGGCCACTGATACAGGAGTACATGATGCCCATTGGTTCGCATGATGCACCAATGAGGTGCAGGGAAGACTGCTCACCAGCACTTCATTGGAGCATCATGCCGACCCTCGACAACATCTCATTCGAGCATCACAAAAAGCCTTTGGAGGGGTATAAAGTTTGTAGGGTCATCATGATTCCTGAATGCAGCCCTGGCGAGTAACTTGCCAGGGCTGCATTCATGCATCATGCCGACCGTTCAGGAGAACCGATATCAACTGTTGTATACATGATGCATGAATGAGTATAGACTCACCAGAGCTGCATTTTGCATCATTGCGACTAATAGGCATGATGCGTTAAGGCATGAGTTGCCGTTAAAGGGTTCCCATGTATCTACATATGAATGCGGCTACGGTCTATGTACAACAGGCCGACAATAGACCTTTACTATAGTCATAAATAAAGGCCTGTATGGGTGCAATAATGAGCCTCACACCCCTAACAGCCACAAGTGACTGTCAGACCACGATTATATTGTACTCAGACCGAAAGTCGATACACATGCGCCTTTACGACCCGCATAGCGGTTTTAATGCCAATTTGTCACTTTTGATGCATTAATGCAGCCTTGGTGAAGGACTCACCAGGGCTGCATTCATGCCTTATGGTAATCCTCTGAAGGGAGATGCACACCAGAAGGGTTGGCCTGATGCATGAATGCAGCCCTGGTGTGTCATTCACTAATACTGCATCATGCATTATGACGAGCAATTCGCAGTGCGGCCTTCAAAGCGCTAATCTAGTCGATACGTCTAATCAATAGGGCGTAGTTTGGAATTCCTCTCTTTAGCCAGCGGGCCTCAATACAAGTTGGCTTTAACCCCTTGAGGGCTGCTGATGCATTGATGCATCCTGCCCATTGGTTGTCAAGATGCATAAATGTAGCCCTGGTGAGTAACTCCCCAGGGTTACATTCATGCATCATGCCATCCCTATGGGTTTGATACACCCTCGGTCAGGTCGGTATTATGCTCCAATGAAGTGCTGGTGAGCAGACTCCCCAGCACTTCATTGGAGCATCATGCCGACCAATCGACATGATGCCCTCCTGCATCAGCAGCCCTTAAAGGGTTATTCGGCCAGGTACTGTAGGCTAATATATGCACCGCCAAACTACAGTCAATGGTTTTATTCTGGGCAGACTAACGGCCACTCAAGCTGGCTGTGCACATGCGTAGACTGAGGGCCGGAGGTGAGGTGAATGCTCTACCTTCACATGCTTAGACCAGGAGCCCTATTGATGTCAACACCCCAGGGGCCACATCTACTCATTGTTGTGTCTGTATTTTGAATGTGGCTTTTATTGTGAAACATATAGGGATTGCACGAATGCATTAATTGCAAAAAAAAAAATAACTGTTGTGAGTGGTGCTTGGTGAAGGAGTTCATTATATTTATCATTCATAAATGAAACACTTTGAAGTTTAAAAAAAAATGCTGTCATCCATTCTTACTCTAATACAATGTGTGTATTATCATATTATCATTTCTTCACTATTTTGACATCGAAAAAGAAATCAGTTACTGTTACCAACTTTATACAGGAGAGGCCGATTATGGTGTAGATTCTATATGCACTAAAAGGTTATACTCACAACTAGAGCTTTCTCATCTAGGTAAGATACATTATTGCCAAAGGTAATTTTCTTGACTTGTCCAAAACAAAACGCTCAGTTCTAAGGTTATGGATTTTCTTTAAAATTATTTTCTGGTTCACTTGAAAAAATAATATTTTGACAGTGGTGTTGTGGCACTAACAAGAAAAATGTGGCAAGGACCACAGATAGGAGTTGCGCTCATAGATCATGGCAACATCACTAGCCACTGCGGGTGACGTCACTGAGGCAGCATGACGTCACCAATGACGTCATAGGTGACAGGGAGAAAACCGAAAACATTATGGAGTTGCTACGGTCGCTACACTCCCGGCCGCTGACGCGGTTTGCAACTCCAAAAAAAACTAAAGAACCATGCTGTACAGTATATAATGCATATGGACGATTAGTAGTATCAAGTAGTATTAACCACTCCACTTGGTGTGTTTAGGGTGTGTGTGCTATGTTACACTGTTTCCCTAGTCTAGGACGCTGGTCATGATTTGGCAATGGGGGAAGGGTGGTGAACTCCCCCTCCCCACCGCCCCCTTCCATTCCCACCCACCTAAACCTCCGACCCTCAACTGCACACAAGGCATTTGTAATCTACATTTTTTTTAATAATTATAGAATTTAAATGTTAACTCTAATATGGCCCTCTCTAAACCAAATGGGTGCAAATGGGTGTATGCCTACCGTAGATTAATGTAGAGTCCCTCAGTGAGTGGTCCTTCACAGTACGATGTGGTAGGTACTTGCTGATGGGTGTACGCCTACCGTAGATTAATGTAGAGTCCCTCAGTGAGTGGTCCTTATCAGTACGATGTGGTAGGAACTTGCTGATGGGTGTACGCCTACCGTAGATTAATGTAGAGTCCCTCAGTGAGTGGTCCATATCAGTACGATGTGGTAGGAACTTGCTGATGGGTGTACGCCTACCGTAGATTAATGTAGAGTCCCTCAGTGAGTGGTCCTTATCAGTACGATGTGGTAGGAACTTGCTGATGGGTGTACGCCTACCGTAGATTAATGTAGAGTCCCTCAGTGAGTGGTCCATATCAGTACGATGTGGTAGGAACTTGCTGATGGGTGTACGCCTACCGTAGATTAATGTAGAGTCCCTCAGTGAGTGGTCCTTTTCAGTACGATGTGGTAGGAACTTGCTGATGGGTGTACGCCTACCGTAGATTAATGTAGAGTCCCTCAGTGAGTGGTCCTTATCAGTACTATGTGGTAGGAACTTGCTGAATCCCTCACCAGGTAAATAACTCATCTCTACTGACATAGGCGGTTATGTGGTGACTTTTCAATCTCAAATATTCAAGCCTCTCCCCTCCCCACCCATTGAATTAGAGTCTTAAATAAGACTCCAAACTACACATTGGATGAATGTCACCACACTAGAGTTTTCTTTCTACTAGGCAGCTGTACCTTCACCATGAATACATTCTCTTCAGGTTGATTTTACAGGTTCATTTTCTTTCCTCTCTTTAATAAATAAACTAATGACCACTCTTAGTCACCATCCTTTTTTCTAGCCATCTCGCTGTTGTCTGTTTGTCTGTCTCTGTCTCTGTCTTCCCGTCTGTTTGTCTCTATCTTTCTTTCTATCTGTCTGTCTGTATGTCTGTACGTCTGTCTGTCTCTCTCTATCTTGCTCTTTCTCTCCCTCACTCTCTCTTTCTCTCCCCTTTTCAGGCTCCCTTCTGTCTTCCCTTCCTCCATCCCTCCTCCATTCTACATTTCCTTCCTTCCTTCTTTCTTCCCTCCATCTCCCCTTCATCTCCATCCCTCTCCCTTGCTCTCCCATTCCTTCTCCTCTCTCCCCTCTCAAAGTAAGTTGTTCCAGGGTGGTAGACACAGAGTCGGACAACCTCCAGATAACTCTGATACACTGTGACATACTACAGTGGCATCTTCCTAAACCTTTAAAGGCCGCTGATGCAGGAGTGTATCATGGGAGTATATGTACCAACACCGGAGGGTCAGCATGATCCTCCAATGAACTGCTGGTGAGCCGACTCGCCAACACTTCATTGGTGCATCATGACGACCAATTGGAGTGATACACTCCTGCATCAGCACCTTTTAAAGGGTTTAAACAGTACTCAGTTTTAGCCAACTAATCCCTATTTTTTGTTTTTTTCAGATAGACACATATGTTTTGATTCAGCTAATCACATGGAAGACTTCAGCTCTGCTTAATCAGCATTGATTATGCTTTCTGAGGGGATCACCTAATCCCCTTAGGGCCACATGGTGTCTCAAAGGCAGCACATTTATAAACCTTGGTGGTGAATTGTGCTGGGGGCTCAAATAATTGCTAAACTAGTTGTTGGTATCAAATAAGCACCAGCCTTAAATAAGTGCCCAGGTTAGGTTTAGGTGAAATTGCATAAGGGCAGGGGGTAATGGGGGTATTGGAATGTATAAGTGCCTGGACACGTACATAGACCAGTACAGTACTCCCAATGATCGGAGCATGTTCTGGTCTGGTGAAATGCCAAGGTACTTATACATTTCAACACCTCTCTATCCCGGGCCCTTATTTCAGATTAGAGCCTACTTGAATACTATTTTTGATGCTCAAGACTGATTTTAACCCCCCCCCCCCTTACCACAGGCACTTATTTGAGATTGGCACTTGTATATTTGATAACTGTTTTCAGTGCTTAAGTTCGACTTCACTAAACTTTACCTGGCACTTATTTGAGGGTGACAATCATATGAGCCCAGTGATTATTTAAGAGTGGTGATTATTTAAGAGTGGTGATTATTTAAGAGTGGTGATTATTTGAGAGTGGTGATTATTTGGGAGTTGTGATTATTTGAGAGTGGTGATTATTTGGGAGTGGTGATTATTTGAGAGTGGTGATTATTTGGGAGTGATGATTATTTGAGAGTGGTGATTATTTGGGAGTAGTGATTATTTGAGAGAGGTGATTATTTGAGAGAGGTGATTATTTGAGAGTGGTGATTATTTGAGAGTGGTGATTATTTGAGAGTGGTGATTATTTGGGAGTGGTGATTATTTGAGAGTGGTGATTATTTGTGACCAGGTGAGGGAAAACATGCCTCCTGGGGGGAAATGGCTTTTTAAGGTTTAAGTCATGGGCTTTAAAATCAGATATCTTGAGCTAAAATATCCCCAGTAGTTTTGCTGTAATTGCTTGTCAAACATAGGTTTGTGTGTACAAATGAAAATAGGAAATAAGCTCTAAATGCATTATATCCTATCATAAACACTAAAAATGCAAAGAAATACAGTTTTGTGGAAAAATAACCAAAGAAATGTGATGTTTTTGTCATAAAATTGGTTCTAGAGGGAATTTTTGAGTTCTGTTTTCGGTTCTGGGTTCCTGAAGGAATTTCAAAATGAGTTAGTAGCAAAAATTCAAAATTGGAATTGGGGAGTGGTTTCCATGGCAACCAACATTCCAAAAATGGAACATTTTCAGTGGAGATGGAACGATTTTAAGCATACCACTGGATTCCTTATAAAAAATTGGTCTAAACTTTTTTTAGCATATTTTTCAGTGTTTTACCCATATTCTGCCCCCTGGTGACCAAAACCAGTACTAAAAATCCCCCCCCCCGGAGGCACGTTCTTCCCCGTTGGACCACATTTGAGAGTGGTGATTATTTGGGAGTGGTGAATATTTGGGAGTGGTGATTATTTGACAGAGGTGATTATTTGAGAGTGGTGAATATTTGAGACCGACACTTATTGAGACTGATACTTATTTGAGATCAGAACTTTTTATGGCTGGTGCTTATTTGAGACTTACACTTAAATAAGCCACAACGGTAACTACATAAATGCACTATGTGGCATTTAAAGGGTTAAAGTGCCTCATTTAAAGGGTTAATGTCCACTGATATGCTTTCTGAGAGTCTCCAGTCTCCTTCTCCACACCAGGTGTCACTGGGTGGTGAATCTGTGTTGATGAATGAAGCAGTAAGATCTACCTCCCTGCAAACAGGTTGTACAAAAAGCTGTGGTAAACTAGATGGAAAAACAGTAGTAGAATTTTAGTGTTAAAAATGAGGATCCTGGTGGGAGGTGGGAGCTTAACCCTGTTAAGATACCTCCAGATTCATGTTCGGTTATTGTACCCTGTAAAAAAATGATGTTGAAATAACAGTGAGATTCTTGTCCCGAAGTTGCCAGAGATCCATCGTTATTTTCACAGAGACCGCTTGTACAACATTTTGCCATCTGGGGCACCATTGTATAAACTACACTGTTTCATTGCAATAAAATTATGGTGGTTTACTATTCAAGGATCCCTGGTAGATTCAACAGCTATTCTTTTACAGTGTAATGCAGAGTATCTACTAAGCATTGCTGCATTGAAGCATCATACCAAGTGTGTCAAGTATTACAATGATACATAAATGCAGCTCTGACAAGTAGACCCACATTTATATTAAGCAACATGATGACCAAGGAACCTGAACCTGGAAGCCTTTGCAGTCGCAAAGTATTAGCAATAGGCTCATCATTATGCATGAATGCAGCCCTGGCAAGATGCCTGCCAGCATGATGTGCCAATGAAGTGCATTATTCCCGTTATAACACAGAACAATAACCCATCAGCCACCTGACAACATATGAATATCAATTGTGAAGTCTAAAGGTGAGATGAAGTTAATCTCCTGTGCTGGGAGTGTAATATCCATCTAGATAATGCACGGTCAATCAGCCAATCAGAACCCAGCATTCAGGATAATGCACTCTTCGCCCAGCAGTGTTACAACAGCAGACTCAGCATCGCTTCATTGTTGCATCATGCGGACTAATGGGCATGATACACTTCTGTGTCACTGGCTCTTAACCCACTTAATGCATCATGCCGACTGGCCGTCATGATGCACCAATGAAGTGCTGGTGAGACTGCACACCAGCACCTCTTTGGAGCATCATGCCGACCCTGTGTATCAACCCTGTAGGTTCAGCATGATGTATGAATGCAGTCCTGGCAAGTAACTCGCTGGGGCTGAATTCATGCATTATGACGACCAATGGGCAGGCACACTTCTATATCAGCAGCCTTTAAAGGTTTAATTGCTGGAGGTATAATTTGAGTGTTTTTTTTTTTAATGTGAGCTGCTCGTGGTGTGAGATGGAAGGTATCAGGGTGAGCAACATGTGTTAGACAGTGTCTGGGTGGGACTGATGAGAGGCTACAAGTTGGTAATGGGTTGGATGTGGATGGCTAAGATCCACATGGGCGGTATGTATGACTGCCATTACATGTAGACTAGACCTATGGTCCTCGTAGTACCATATAATGCGTTAATACACTATGCACCATATAGGCGGTATATATGACTACCATTACACATAGACTACACCCATGGCCCTCATAGTACTGTGTAATACACTATGGACCACATGAGAGGTATATATGACTACCATTACACATAGACTACACACATGGCTCTCATAGTACCGTGTAATACACTATGCACCACATGGGCGGTATATATGACTACCATTACACATAGACTACACCCATGCCCCTCATAGTACCGTGTAATACACTATGCACCACATGGGCAGTATATATGACTACCATTACACGTAGACTACACCTCCGGCCCTCATAGTACCGTGTAATACACTATGGACCACATGGGCGGTATATATGACTACCATTACACATAGACTACACCCATGGCCCTCATAGTACTGTGTACTACACTATGGACCACATGGGCGGTATGTATGACTACCATTACACATAGACTACACCCATGGCCCTCATAGTACCGTGTAATACACTATGCACCACATGGGCAGTATATATGACTACCATTACACATAGACTACACCCATGACCCTCATAGTACCGTGTAATACACTATGGACCACATGGGTGGTATATATGACTACCATTACACATAGACTACACCTACAGCCCTCATAGTACCGTGTAATACACTATGTACCACATGGGCGGTATATATGACTACCATTACACATAGACTACACCCATGGCCCTCATAGTACCGTGTAATACACTATGTACCACATGGGCGGTATATATATGACTACCATTACACATAGACTACACCCATGGCCCTCATAGTAACGGTAATACACTATGGACCACATGGGCAGTAAATATGACTACCATTACACATAGACTACACCCATGGCCCTCATAGTACCGTGTAATACACTATGCACCACATGGGTTGTATATATATGACTACCATTACACATAGACTACACCCATGGCCCTCATAGTACCGTGTAATACACTATGGACCACATGGGCGGTATATATGACTACCATTACACATAGACTACACCCATGGCCCTCATAGTACCATGTAATACACTATGGACCACATGGGCAGTATATATGACTACCATTACACATAGACTACACCCATGGCCCTCATAGTACCGTGTAATACACTATGCACCACATGGGTTGTATATATATGACTACCATTACACATAGACTACACATACGGCCCTCATAGTACCGTGTAATACACTATGCGCCACATGGGCGGTATATATGACTGCCATTACACATAGACTACACCCATGGCCCTCATAGTACCGTATAATACACTATGCACCACATGGGTTGTATATATATGACTACCATTACACATAGACTACACCCATGGCCCTCATAGTACCGTGTAATACACTATGGACCACATGGGCGGTAAATATGACTACCATTACACATAGACTACACCCATGGCCCTCATAGTACCGTGTAATACACTATGCACAACATGGGTGGTATATATGACTACCATTACAAATAGACTACACCCATGGCCCTCATAGTACCGTGTAATACACTATGCACCACATGGGTTGTATATATATGACTACCATTACACATCGACTACACCCATGGCCCTCATAGTACCGTGTAATACACTAAGGACCACATGTGCGGTATATATGACTACCATTACACATAGACTACACCGATGGCCCTCATAGTAACGGTAATACACTATGGACCACATGGGCAGTAAATATGACTACCATTACACATAGACTACACCCATGGCCCTCATAGTACCGTGTAATACACTATGCACCACATGGGTTGTATATATATGACTACCATTACACATAGACTACACTCATGGCCCTCATAGTACTGTGTAATACACTATGGACCACATGGGCGGTATATATGACTACCATTACACATAGACTACACCCATGGCCCTCATAGTACCGTGTAATACACTATGGACCACATGGGCAGTAAATATGACTACCATTACACATAGACTACACCCATGGCCCTCATAGTACCGTGTAATACACTATGTACCACATGGGCGGTATATATATGACTACCATTACACATAGACTACACCCATGGCCCTCATAGTAACGGTAATACACTATGGACCACATGGGCGGTATATATGACTACCATTACACATAGACTACACCCATGGCCCTCATAGTACCGTGTAATACACTATGCACCACATGGGCAGTATATATGACTGCCATTACACATAGACTACACCCATGGCCCTCATAGTACCGTGTAATACACTATGGACCACATGGGCGGTATATATGACTGCCATTACACATAGACTACACCCATGGCCCTCATAGTACCGTGTAATACACTATGGACCACATGGGCGGTATATATGACTACCATTACACATAGACTACACCTAGGGCCCTCATAGTACCGTGTAATACACTATGGACCACATGGGCAGTATATATGACTACCATTACACATACACTACACCCATGGCCCTCATAGTACCGTGTAATACACTATGCGCCACATGGGCGGTATATATGACTGCCATTACACATAGACTACACCCATGGCCCTCATAGTACCGTGTAATACACTATGGACCACATGGGCGGTAAATATGACTACCATTACACGTAGACTACACCCATGGCCCTCATAGTACCGTGTAATACACTATGCACCACATGGGTTGTATATATATGTCTACCATTACATATAGACTACACCTACGGCCCTCATAGTACCGTGTAAGACACTATGGACCACATGGGCGGTATATATGACTACCATTACACATAGACTACACACATGGCCCTCATAGTACCGTGTAATACACTATGCACCACATGGGCGGTATATATGACTACCATTACACATAGACTACACCCATGGCCCTCATAGTACCGTGTAATACACTATGTACCACATGGGCGGTATATATATGACTACCATTACACATAGACTACACCCATGGCCCTCATAGTACCGTGTAATACACTATGGACTACATGGGCAGTAAATATGACTACCAATACACATAGACTAAACCCATGGCCCTCATAGTACCGTGTAATACACTATGGACCACATGGGTGGTAAATATGACTACCATTACACATAGACTACACCCATGGCCCTCATAGTACCATGTAATACACTATGGACCACATGGGCAGTAAATATGACTACCAATACACATAGACTAAACCCATGGCCCTCATAGTACCGTGTAATACACTATGGACCACATAGGCGGTAAATATGACTACCATTACACATAGACTACACCCAGGGCCCTCATAGTACCGTGTAATACACTATGGACCACATGGGCGGTATATATGACTACCATTACACATAGACTACACATACGGCCCTCATAGTACCGTGTAATACACTATGCACCACATGGGCGGTATATATGACTACCATTACACATAGACTACACATACGGCCCTCATAGTACCGTGTAATACACTATGGACCACATGGGTGGTATATATGACTACCATTACATATAGACTACACATACGGCCCTCATAGTACCATGTAATACACTATGGGCCACATGGGCGGTATATCTGACTACCATTACACATAGACTATGCCCACGGCCCTCATAGTACCATGTAATACACTATGGACCACATGGGCGGTATATCTGACTACCATTACACATAGACTATGCCCACGGCCCTCATAGTACCATGTAATACACTATGGACCACATGGGCGGTATATATGACTACCCGTACACATAGACTACACCCATGACCCTCATAGTACCGTGTAGTAAAGTATGGACCACATGTGCGGTATATATGACTACCATTACACATAGACTACACCCATGGCCCTCATAGTACCGTGTAATACACTATGGACCACATAGGCGGTATGTATGACTACCATTACACATAGACTACACACATGACTACCATTACACGTAGACTACACCTATGCCCCTCATAGTACCGTGTAATACACTATGGACCACATGGGTGGTATGTATGACTACCATTACACATAGACTACAGACATGGCCCTCATAATACCGTGTAATACACTATGCACCACATGGGCGGTATATATGACTACCATTACACATAGACTACACCCATGGCCCTCATAGTACCGTGTAATACACTATGTACCACATGGGCGGTATATATATGACTACCATTACACATAGACTACACCCATGGCCCTCATAGTACCGTGTAATACACTATGGACTACATGGGCAGTAAATATGACTACCAATACACATAGACTAAACCCATGGCCCTCATAGTACCGTGTAATACACTATGGACCACATAGGCGGTAAATATGACTACCATTACACATAGACTACACCCATGGCCCTCATAGTACCGTGTAATACATTATGGACCACATGGGTGGTAAATATGACTACCATTACACATAGACTACACCCATGGCCCTCATAGTACCATGTAATACACTATGGACCACATGGGCAGTAAATATGACTACCAATACACATAGACTAAACCCATGGCCCTCATAGTACCGTGTAATACACTATGGACCACATAGGCGGTAAATATGACTACCATTACACATAGACTACACCCAGGGCCCTCATAGTACCGTGTAATACACTATGGACCACATGGGCGGTATATATGACTACCATTACACATAGACTACACATACGGCCCTCATAGTACCGTGTAATACACTATGCACCACATGGGCGGTATATATGACTACCATTACACATAGACTACACATACGGCCCTCATAGTACCGTGTAATACACTATGGACCACATGGGTGGTATATATGACTACCATTACATATAGACTACACATACGGCCCTAATAGTACCATGTAATACACTATGGGCCACATGGGCGGTATATCTGACTACCATTACACATAGACTATGCCCACGGCCCTCATAGTACCATGTAATACACTATGGACCACATGGGCGGTATATCTGACTACCATTACACATAGACTATGCCCACGGCCCTCATAGTACCATGTAATACACTATGGACCACATGGGCGGTATATATGACTACCCGTACACATAGACTACACCCATGACCCTCATAGTACCCTGTAGTAAAGTATGGACCACATGTGCGGTATATATGACTACCATTACACATAGACTACACCCATGGCCCTCATAGTACCGTGTAATACACTATGGACCACATAGGCGGTATGTATGACTACCATTACACATAGACTACACACATGACTACCATTACACGTAGACTACACCTATGCCCCTCATAGTACCGTGTAATACACTATGGACCACATGGGTGGTATGTATGACTACCATTACACATAGACTACAGACATGGCCCTCATAATACCGTGTAATACACTAAGGACCACATGTGCGGTATATATGACTACCATTACACATAGACTACACCCATGGCCCTCATAGTACCGTGTAATACACTATGGACCACATGGGTGGTAAATATGACTACCATTACACATAGACTACACACATGGCCCTCATAGTACCGTGTCATACACTATGCACCACATGGGTGGTATGTATGACTACCATTACACATAGACCACACCTATGGTCCTCTTAGTACCGTATAATGCGTTAATACACTATGGATCACACAGGCGGTATGTATGACTACCATTACACGTAGACTACACCTATGGTCCTCTTAGTACCGTATAATGCGTTAATACACTATGTACCACATGGCCGGTATGTATGACTACCATTACACATAGACTACACCTACGGCCCTCATAGTACCGTATAATACACTATGGGCCACATGGGCGGTATATATGACTACCATTACACATAGACTACATCTACGGCCCTCCTAGTACCGTGTAATACACTATGCACCACATGGGCGGTATATATGACTACCATTACACATAGACTACATCTACGGCCCTCATAGTACCGTGTAATACACTATGGACCACAAGGGCGGTATGTATGACTACCATTACACATAGACTACATCTACGGCCCTCATAGTACCGTATAATACACTATGGGCCACATGGGCGGTATATATGACTACCATTACACATAGACTACACCCATGGCCCTCATAGTACCGTGTAATACACTATGCACCACATGGGCAGTATATATGACTACCATTACACATAGACTACACCCATGGCCCTCATAGTACCGTGTAATACACTATGGACCACATGAGAGGTATATATGACTACCATTACACATCGACTACACCCATGGCCCTCATAGTACCGTGTAATACACTATGGACCACATGGGTGGTATATATATGACTACCATTACACATAGACTACACCCATGGCCCTCATAGTACCGTGTAATACACTATGGACCACATGGGTGGTATATATATGACTACCATTACACATAGACTACACCCATGGCCCTCGTATTCTTCAACTCTAGGTGCGCCTTATATGCGAGATGCACCTTATACGCAAGATATTACGGTAGTCTGTATACTGTACTGTCCCATTTAAGCACCTGGGGTCTCAAATAAGCAGCAGTCTCAAATAAGCATCGGGGTATAGGCGTATTGAAAATAATCTTCAGCAATAAAAAAACAGTATTCAAACGAGTGCCTTTCTCGTATAAGCATGAGGGATACAATGGGATTGTAATCAATAAGTGCCCGGGCATTCATAGGGGCGGGTCACTATGGTATGTTAAAATGGTATTGGCTACATTGGCTGTATGTTATACATTATGGACCAACTGGTTATCAAGTAAAATATTTTATTTTATGTGAATAACTTCTTCCCATAGAGATAACATTGCAGGGCCGATCGCCACAGTGGCGTAACGTGTGTCGATCCACCACAGCGGCCGATCCGGTACCGCAGCCTCGTTCCGGGCACATGTAAACATTCAAAATTGCGGACAGCCACTCGTACGGGGAACATATTTTGTTAATTTTTCCTTATTTAAACCCTCTAAAAACATAATATAAATAGAGAACTAAACTCCCCTGGTGTCCTCTGTGGCCGATCCAGCCCTCGGAGACACCCCCCTCGTGGTAGATCGTTCAGTTCTCTCTATATGGGCCACATAGACTCTAAGAAATAACTGTTGAATCTACCAGGCCTCCTCATAAAACTGAACAGTGAACCACTATCCCAGGTAGCACAGAGACATTGGCATAACACTGAGCCTACGTTGGCCCAACCCTCGGCTTTACATCGGCTGCCCATCCTGCCTATAGATGTAGGTCCGCCGGTGCCAACCAAATGCCAACATAGGCCCAACGTTGGCTTTCGGTTGGCACACATCAGCATCGGCAAATGGTCGGCCACTTTTGCCGATGTCCTGCCAACATTGGCCCAATGTTGACATTTGGTATACCATTGATTGGCCATCGGGCCTACGTCGCCCCAATGGTCAGCCAACGTCGGCCAATTTTTGTGTGCTACGTACCTGGGTATAGTCCTCATGCAGTAATGCAGTGTAGTTTTCCACAATGAAGCCCAAGCTGGCAGTTCAGCGACTTTGGGATAGGGAGCTGATCATTATTTCTTTTTACAGTGTTCGCTGTATGTATAATGACCTCCTGGTCACAGCACTTTGATCACATTATCATGTAGTATGGGTCTCTTTAGGTAAGATGGTATACCTTTGAATAACCATTATTGTAAACCTATGCAGTGTGTCTATTTGGTTCATTGTATGCCTAGGTTTCAACAATTTTCTCCAGATCCTCTCTAAATCATGGTGTCTGATTTTATTCTGTTATTCTATTATGGACAATTTGATGGGTCATTTTTATTTCTTCTATGAATAGGTCCATGTCCTTTTTTCAACTTTACCTCCTTGACATCAATGTGCCAAACTTTATGGCTGCATCAGATCCAAGCCCGGGGGGACACTTCATATATTTTGCTAACAGATGTGAGCGGCTGGCAGGGCACTTTTTCATCAAAATTCCCCTAACAAGGCTCCTATTTTCAGCCAAAAACCGTCCTAACTAGGGTTAACTTTGATCAAATTCTTCCTAACAAGGGTCCACTTTTAACTAAAATACCAGAGAAAATACCGATACTTAGGCCAGAATCTCCTGAATTGTCAGGATAATCTTCGAACCTAAGATAATATTCATGGTCAATCCTCGACGCCATAGTTTATTGGTCTGGTTTTTCTTTAAAAAAACATGAGCTTTATGGTCAAAATACCCATAACAAGGGTAAGGTTTTCAAGGTAACAAAGGTAAGGGTTGTCTTAGGCTCAGACGCACACCTGTGTCAGAAAAAAGGTGAGTGACCCCCCCCCCCGGGGATCCAAGGCCCCTGGCAGTACCAGGAATGAATACAGTGCATCATACCTGGGTGCTATTTGATAAGGCTTCAGTCAGCCAAGAATGTCTCTGGGTTTTAGGCTTCAAGCAGAGGAACAACTCTCCCTGCAGAGGTTACGTAGTTGACTAAAGGAAAGAGGTCTACGAACATGACGAAGGCAGTTTTATCTATTTGATCCTGATAAAAGCTAGCCTTTATGACATCATAAGTCTGATTTATCTATGGCAAGCTATTAAAGCAGTACCTTGATTAAAGCCATCTTTGGCCAAACCTACGGCCTCGTGTCATTATCCTTCACTAACCCACACGCGTCATGAGTTATCCATTGGTTACTTGTTCACTATTCAAAATTGTGTATGCTTTAACCAATTAGCTATTGGCTCTGCAGCAGTGGAGGACTCTCCCTTAATCAGAAAAGTCTTAATTACTGTTTCCCATACTTTTCCATGTTAGCCATTAGTGTAACCAGCTAAGGATTAGGTTTAGTTGGCAATATGTATTAAAAATAATTTACATAGCCACTACAGGGGCTAACATGGTGCAAGACATGCAGAGATTAATGTTGTTCTCTGTTGCCACCAAGGCTCTCATGATGGATTGTTCTGTGGATCATTGGCAGTGTATTTAAAAAAAGTACACAATATTCTTTCATTGGCAGTGTATTTAAGGGCCGCTGATGCATTAATGCATCATGCACATTGGTTGTCATGATGCACCAATGAAGTGCTGACGAGACTGCTTTGCCGACCCTCCAGGACATGTATCAACCCCGTAGGGTCGACACGATGCTCCTATGAAGTGAGCAGTATCGCCATCACTTCATTGGTGCATCATGACGACCAATGGGCATGATGTACTCCTGCATCAGCAGCCTTAAAAGGGTTAAACAGGAGAGAATCCCCTCATGGTTCCAATATGGCATTACTGTTTACCTGAGGGCTAAATAAAGCATTGCTGTCTGTCATTTTGTAACCCTTTGAGGGATGCTAATGAGTGCATCATGCTGATTGGTAAGTATGATGCACCAATGAATTAATGGTGAGTCCACTCACCAGCACTCCATTGGTGCATCATGATGGGAGTGTATCAACCCTGCAAGGTCGGCATGATGCATGAATGCAGCCATGGTGAGTTACCAGTACTCACCAGGGCTGCATTCATGCATCATGCCGACCACTGGGCAAAATGCACCCATGCATCAACAGTCGTTAAAGGGTTAAAGTGACGGGTTGTCAGACAGTGGATACATGTAAGAAGAAGATTTTGAAACTTGTAGCTCATCAGTGCACAAAACAGTCTGCCATACTGATAAAATAACTGATGTCCGCGAAATCAACCAAACCAAAGATTAATGCATCAATGCTTGATATGATACTTGGAGAGCTTCTTTTTGGGAACATTTATCTTTATTGCTGACAGAGGTTGATATATATGAACATATATGTGTAGCATACGTGAGACAAAATATGGTGAGTGAGTGAGTGAGTAATAGATGTTTAATGCCATTTTGACAGCTAAGGTCATATTCATGGTGAGAACTACATTACACAATTCACAGAGGAATATGTCGGTGCCCGCGCTTATGTGCACCAAAATATCGTGAGTGAACTGAGATTACATAAACATCAACATGAATAAAGCATTGACAGTGTTAGAAGTCACATCCATACACCCCTGGCAATAAAGGAAAGGTAACCCCTCTACCCACCCGAAGGTGTAGTGGTAGTTATACCACGATTTCTGGCTTACACAGTGCTTTTTGGGGTCTATTCCCATCCACATATCTGTCGATATTGCACACCCTATAGGCTGTAACATCAATTTTGGAAGGCGTGCGGTTATCCATGTACGGCGTGCGGTTATCCATGTAAGGCGTGCGGTTATCCATGTAAGGTGTGCGGTTATCCAGGATAACCGCACGCCTCTCATGTCCTTACATGTCATATGTTACATGTTAAAACCCACGAAATTTTCAAGGCCAGGGCAGGGCTCGAACCTACAGTCTCAGATCCCTAATCCAACTCCCTATGCATTGCGCCACAGGGACTGACGAGAGAAGCTTGGTTAGAACCAAGTCTGGATATGATACAAAGCTGTGTGCGCTGTCGCTGTCCGCTGCCGGGCGATGAGCTGTATTGTACACATAGCCAAGCCGAGAAGGGAGTAGACGCCGTGGCCTAGCGGTTAGCGCCTAGCGCTCAGCAGTGAGAGGTCCGCGGATCGAGCCCCGGTTCGGGCATATCTTTTTTCGCCGTGTGCGCTGTCGCTGTCCGCTGCAGGGCGACGAGGTGTATTATACACAAACATAGCCTCGAGAAGCTTTTTTTTCGCCGTGTGCACTGTAGCTGTCCGCTGCCAGGCGAGGAGGTGTATTATACACAAACATAACGGCGAGAAGCATCTTTTTTTGCCGTGTGCGCTGTCGCTGTCCGCTGCCGGGCGAGGAGGTGTATTATACACAAACATAACAGCGAGACGCATTGAAATCTTTCGCCGTGTGCCGCTGCCAAGCCTAGCCGAGACGGGGGCTGCCGCTGTCCACTGCCGGGGGAGGAGGTGTATGTACCGATCGTGTACACACAATAGCTGGCATCGAGTCCCGAGGAGGGGGAATAATTTTTGTTTTCAACTTGAATTTATTGGTATAATATTGATTATTTATTGGTTTCCTGGTATAAAATAAGTAGTCAATGGATAACTCATGACTCGTGGGGGTTATCGACGATAATAAGACTCGGCCTACAGCCTGGTCTTATTATCCGTCGATAACCCCCACTCGTCATGAGTTATCCATTGGTTACTTGTTCAATAATTCTAGACCTACCTGCTCATAGATAAGCTGACCATTAAGTTAATCTATATGTCTGAGAGAAAATGAGAAAGAAATAGAAAAAAAAACAGAAAGTATTAATGATCTTGAATGACTATTAATCAAACCATGTGGAATTGTATCTTGATAGATACAGGAACAGGCGATAAACCCTGATAACAACCGACATGTTGGGGACCAGTTGAAATGTACCCAAAAAGAACTCTGCAGTGAATAGAGGGAATTATATGATTGGCCGATGATAATGTATCCTGCTTGCTTTCTATACTGTAAAAAAAGGTCATTGAATTTATGATAAAATCCTTGTCCCAAAATTTCCAGAGATCTGTCGTTATTTCCACAGAGATTCCTTGTATATCACTTTACTGCCACCTAGGGCTGCTTGTGTAAACTACACTGGTTCACTGCAATACAACATAATGGTTCACTGTTCATATTTACGAGAATCCTTGGTAGATTCACTGGTTATTTTTTACAGTGTTCACTTCCATGCACAATACACCAATCTTCTGTTCAAAAGCTGATTTTATTGTTCTTTATCACTGTAGTCTACCATTATGTTTAGCACATGTCACAAGATTTATCACCGCTATAAACACCAAAGAAACATGGAAACTATTTACCAAAATGGCGCCAGTCTGACTTCGGGTCTTGCAAAATGTTGGGTAAATGACGTAATTTCCCTTCCCATGTTGCACCGCTCGTAGTAATATTGATTTTTTTTTTTGTGGACCGACTACTTTTGCTGGTTTTGCTGGTACTTCTAGTACACATGTTATGACCTAGGATTCTAACCCCATCAAAACTGCTTGATGCCTCTTATATTGTAGTGGTCAGTGGAAAATGTCATGGAGAAACCGGGACTCGAACCCGGGACCCTCCAACTTCGAAGCGGCTGCTCTTCCTCTGAGCTATTTCCCCTGGCCTGACATTCTCTACCTTCCAACTACCCTGGATCGGTATGGTATACATAGGGGGAGTGACACAATCAAGTGAACAGTCCCTCTGAAGGCTCTGCGCACCCAACGGGGGAACGAACCCTTACACTATCATGACAATTCATCATCCTGATGCACTGATGCATCTACAGCAAGCGACTCGCTTGTGCTGCATTTGCGCATCACACCAAGTCTCCAGGGTTGCATCAGCCCTCAAGGGTCAGCAGGATGCGTTAACCCTACAGTGCTGAGTGACTCACCAGGACTGCATCCATGTAAGCTGAAGAGCCAAGTAGAAGGGATTTTCTATGTGCGGTGCATGGATGACCTATTCTGCTTAGCATATCATGTATATTATGACCAGATAAGAGTTAATTAACCCTTTAAGGGTCACTGATACAGGAGTGCATCATGCCCTATTGGTTGTCATGATGCACCAATATAGTTGCAAGTGGCAAGTGGTAAGTCTGCTAACCTACTCTACATTGGAGCATCATGCTGACCCTCTGGGACTGTATCCATCCCAGTAGGGTCAGCATGATGCTCCAATGTAGCCCTTATTAGATATCTCACCCAAACTACAACCCACCTGTACTTACTCCCTTATCTACCCCATAAAGCATACAATCTCTGTAATGATTACCTCCATAATACTAACACAACCTCCAGTTAAACTTTTTAAGGGTCGTTAATGCATTAATGCATCATGCCGACCCTACTGAGTTTATGCATAGCCCAATGGTCACCCCTGATGCAACTATACACTGCTGCACTGTAAAAAGCTGTTAAATCTATGAGGGATCCTTGTAAAACTGAAGAGTGAACCACCACAATTATATAGTAGTGAACTAGTGTAGTTTTTACAAGAAGCCCCAGGTGGCAGTTTGGTGGTATAAGGAATCTCTGTGAAAATAATGACTGATCTCTGGCAACTTTGGGATTTGGATTCCGTCGTTATTTCAACAACATCTTTTTCACAGTGTGGTGAGTAGATCTATATTCGCCAAAAGAACATGAACCTAGATCTACACTTTACCAGTATAGGGTCAATGACACCATAAATCCGAATAGTGAGTGCGTTGGAAGGTGTGTAAATCAACTCTACCTATCCTCACTACACACGCTAACTCTACGCATGCAAAGGCCAAAAGAACAGGTTAAGCAGGGCTGCGTGTGGGAATCACGGTTTAATCCCAAAAGTATTTTAATGAAAATCCTATTTTGGGTGTTCTTATACTAACTGTCAAGCAAACCGTAATGTTGATGTCCGTATTTCCTGCAACTTTAATGAGATGTAGGCAACTTTTAGCATCTATTTCAAGTTGATAAGAGGAACTATACGACCATTTATCAAATTGTCATTTTGCTTTAAATTTGTTTCAATCTGAAGTTTCATGCAGGGGCATTTCAAGAGTCAGTTCTGGGAAGCATTTCTGCGTATCTGCTTAGGGGGCATCCATTAATTATGTAGCACCAAGGGGAGGGGGTCAAGCCAAAAGCATACAGATGCATACAGTGTGGGGTAGGGGGTCCAAGGTATGAGTATGAATGCATAGTATGCATATGATCATTTAGAAATACTATGGTGAAAACAATCCCCTCTAGGTTAAAAGATAAAGGGGTATGCCTTGTAAACATACTATTTTATATTTACCATAGCATACAGGAATTCCTCCCGCTCACATCGAAGGGAGGGGGGTTCCATATGGTTTGAGTATGTACACATAGGGGGAGGGGGGACTCAAAATGCGTACATGGTGAGGGGGGTTTAAATTTTGGCAAAAATGTGCGTACATAATTAATGTATGCCCCTTACTTGCTTATGATGTGTGTACACCTTAGGGTGAATCTACCCCACATGGCTACAGCCCCTACTTTAATTCCTCATGTATATAAGGCACACCACGCACATAAGGCGCGCCCAGAATTTGTAGGCATGATAGAAATATCCAAAGTGACATAACTTTCGTTCTAATCTATGGATTTTTCAAAATCCTACAACCGATGAGTATCTTGGAGCCTGTAAGTTCTGCACCCTATACGGTACCCGGCCTTGAGGTCGTATACATCTACTTGAAAGGTTTTTTTTCTGGAATTGAAATCAAAAGACTTGAACAAGTCTATAGCAGGGTGGAAATCTATACCTGTTTAGACCTATCTCTCCCTACTATCTGCTCGTCAAGCTATCTATCAACGCTATCTAAATGGATACACATGTTTTATCTGGCCCCATACACCCCTAGATTGGGGTACATACACACACACACACACACACACACACACACACACATATATACATATATATATATATATATATATATATATATATATATATATATATATATATATATATATATATATATATATATATATAGAAGTAACGGTTGAATCTACCAGGGATCCTCATAAAACTGAACACTGCACCAGTGTAATTGTAAAGCATTGAATCAGTGTATCTTTTACAAGAAGCCCCAGGTGGCAGTGCAGTGTTACTCAAATGTACAAAGAATCTCTGTGTGGTTCTCTGGTAACCTTGGGAGGAGGATTTTGCCATAATTTTGACGACATTTTTTTACAGTGTACATATGCACCCATCTAAGACTTATCTACCCTTATCTCAGTTTCCCACCTGTACCTATCTGCCTACCTGTCCCACCTGTCCTGGGCTGCTGACCTATCAGCTACCTCAGCAATTTCAGCATCACTATTGGCACGTCTGGCCATCAATCAGCCTGGTTTACACACTATTGCCAACATGGCAAAAAAAAGAAAATAAAAATAAAAACGTTTTTCTAATGCTCTGGAACGCTTGGAAAGTTTTTTTTTTTTTTGGGGGGGGTGACCAAACGTTTGGAAAATGCATAATTCTCACGCTTTCCAACGGTTTTTCCATGTTCAGGAAGGGAATTTTGAAAAACATTTTTATAAGTTTGTCAGATACATTTTAACGTCAAATAATAATTTGTCTATTTTTTAATCGAGAAATGAAACCATTCATGAAGTCTGTTTAAAGAAATACATCTTTACAATCTTTTTCTATGGTTTCAGGTGCCAGTTCAGTCGGAGGATCAGCATTGAATTTAGGTAAGGCCATTTCGACTTTGAATGTTAAGACATCTCTTTAATTTTCAGTTAAAAAAAAGGGTTCCAGAACATTGATGATAGTGGTAATCAAAACAATGGTTTGTAAACACAATGACTGCCCCTTTGTCAAGACAGAAAGAAAGTCTAGTTAATTAACCCTTCCATAGCATTATAGTGCTTTAACCCTTAAAAGGCCAAAATCGTGCCGTAATGCATCATGCCAGCTGCACGTGGTTGATACACTCCCTAAGAGTCGGCATGATGCACCAATGAAGTGTTCTTGGTGCATCATGCCGACCTTTTGGTAGTGTATCAACCCTGCAGGGTTGATTGCCAGGGCTGCATTTATGCATCATGACGACCAATGGGCATGATGCACTGATGAATCAGTGGCCTTTAAAGGGTTAAATGTTTTCTAGATTCCAATGGCCTCAGGCCGTTCATCAATAACTGTTTTACTCATGGAGTACATAGATAGAACTAAACGACCGTGGTGTACGAGGTGGCAGATCCACCACGAGGGGGAGACCACCCCCCGAGGGGTGGATCGGCCACCGAGGACACCAGGGGAGTTTAGTTCTATATTTATTTTATGTTTTTAGGGGGTTTAGATAAGGAGAAATTATCAAAATCTGGTACCGTAGTTCCCCGTACGAGCACCGGTCCGCCATTTTGAATGTTTACATGCACCCAGAACGAGGCTGCAGTGGTGGATCGGCCGCTGTGGTGGATCGGCACACATTACGCCACTGGGGGTGTGTGGATCGGCCCTGCAATGCTATCTCTATGGGAAGAAGTTATTCACATAAAATAAAAGGAGCGTGACCTGCTCCTGGATCTTAATGTATCAATCCTTTGATATGTTATTATATTGTTTTGAATTTGAATAGAAAGGACATCACTTTAGCACATGGGATATTGTGTCATTTCGATTCCTAGAGGGATGACTAAAATGAATATATATATATATATATATATATATATATATATATATATATATATATATATAATTGTAGGCCAGGTGCACGACCTTATTTCCATAGCGGTGTATTTTGATAGGTTTTATATATAAAAATGATTCTGACAAGGTAAGTGAAATGTATCGTAGCAGATCTAGAGGAATGTAACACTTCTATCTGAGGCATTCAATGATATTATCATGCAGATTACCCAGAATGCATTTTGTTTGCTACAAGTAGATAGTCTCTGTAGCTTTTGTCTGCCATAATTTCTTTCCTTTGACAAATAACTGAACATATAATATGTTCCTAAATGTGTTAATCTAGATGTTACAGAAAGATAAACATGGGATGTTTTGAGTTAATTACTGAGTCACTATTGAGGCATCGTGCCTCATAACAAAATATGGGCATGATGCATTAATGCACCATTATGACTCTTGTTTGATTCAGGGTTTTATTTGTCTATTTTACAATTTGTTCTACTTTTTTCCAAGTTTCTTTTTTTTTTATTTCATTTTTTTTTCTTCGAGGGGGTGGTAGGATTTAGGGGCAATAAACACAATATTAGCGTATTTTGACCTTCAAGGGTCTCAGATATGAAAAAGCCCACTATACAGAGGGCGCCATCTCTGGAATAAACTATTGCCAGAAACTTAGAAGTTAGATATTAAAGTCAAGGTTATGAAAAAAATATCTTAGTAAAAGTTTACTGAAAACAGAGTGAGACATCGGGCTATAAATATACTACTAGCCATTGCATACAGCTAGTAACTGGCAGCTCAATGCAGTGATTCCATTGTGTGCGAAGTGAAATGATTTATGTACTCTGTTATATTTTTATTGTCCAGTAGAACAAATTAGGTGTATGTTTCAAACCTTCCAATATCGCTCAATTATTGTTCCCGATTATTTGCATATTCATTGTTCTCGGTCAGCCCATTTATGAATACTCATTTCTTCTGTGTATTCTCTTTCTCCACTTGGCTTCGCACAAAAACTTCCTGTAAGACTGTTTAGCCAATAAAAATGTTCAAACTCAAACTCAAGCTGATACATTTGTGCATCATGCCGCACCACACCTAGTGTCTTTTAGCTGGGTCTGTATTTATGCATCATGGCCGACCAATTAAACCAATATTGGTTGTTAACCCTTTATGAAAGGCCTCTGATACAGGAGTGCATGGTCAGCATGACGCACCAATGCAAGATTTTCTTTTTAAAGTGTTTTATTAAGGTTCACAGAAATTATGTTAAAACATAACCTGGCTCCGAGCTCGGCAAAGCTGTTATGATGCTCGGTTAGGTGACTTATTCAATCTATTTAATAATCAGTGTAATGGCACACAATGTTACATGTCACATAGAGACCACTCATAGTTATATCTGCACAATGTAATATAACACATAATGAGATGGGGATGAATGATGAGTTCGTGTAATGGTGTAGATTACACGGTACCAATGTAAAATACAAACAGTCTGTTTCATTTTAATGCACAACACACATATCTGTCATTAACCAGGTATACAAGGTATACATGCTAGATTATTTGCCCGTACTTCATTGGTGCATCATACCAAACCTCGATGAGTGTATCAATCCGGTATGGTCGTCACGATGCGCGAATCTAGCTCTGGTGAGTTATTCACCATTCATGTATCATGGCGACCAGTGGGCATGATGCATTGATGTATCAAAGGACCTTAAAGGGTTAACATTTGAATCATTAATTAACCCATTATCAGGGTATTAGGTCAGAAAAGGTAAGGTAGCACTATACTCAATATATATTATGAGACCATACCCAATTAAAAACAGTTACCAAGTATAGCTTGCTAAGTATTACTATTTAGGGGCAATTGTTTTGTATTTCTATAAAACTATGATGATCATTATATAAATAGCTCCAAAACACAATGAGGTGAAATGTTAGGACGTGTATTTATGAGTAATTAACACATTATGATAGTAAGTAATATTACTAGGAAAAGACAGGTACTATCATACCAAGGTGCCTGGAACACTAACCCACCCACCCCCCACCACCTCAAGGGCCAATGACGTATAGGATGTACTATGACGCTAATGGGCTATGTAGGTCCTAGATTTAACCTATCAATGAACAAGTAATTAATGGATATGTCATGACGCATGACTGATATCCAACAATAACATGCAACGAGGGGGGCGAAACCCCTCGTTGCATGTTATTGTTGGATATCAGTCACAAGTCATGACATATCCATTGACTACTTATTAGCGTGGCGACTAGTGAGTACTACTTGTGAGATGAGTAGACTAGTGTATGGTTCACAGTCGCCATGGTGTAAGGGATAGGGAGGCCTTGCAATCTATTTTTGTTTGTGGCTCCTCTGCTATGCACTATTCCTGCTCACTATTCTAATGTAATAACAACAGTGTGTGTACTTTACTTATCAGTGAAGGAATTTTCAGAATATATCTCATACTTTTGATTTTATTCGCAGATAAGACATTTCATCATTTTGAGCCCTATGGCAGATTATCATTAGAGCATTTTAAGATTCAGAAATGCATCCCTGTAGCCTTTGTTTTAGAATTGTTCATTTTGAAACTACTATATATATATATATATATATATATATATATATATATATATATATATATGTAGTACAGGTTTTATCTCAGTGGGTTATGGTACAATTAGATCATATTTTCTGTATTTGAACAAAGTATTCACTGTCAAAAATCTTTATGGAGAAATCAGTGCTAAAGTGTGTGTTGCATTTTTGTAAATCAAAGGAGGTTGAAGTGTAAGGCCACCTTGTGGAACTGCTACATTTTTTTCTGTGTAAAATTTTTAGTTTACATTGAAATAATGCTTTCTCAGAATATGTATCTACTATTGATGATGAAAGATTAATTTGATTACTCCTTTCATTATGTAAACGATTTTGTGGAACACTGAAAACATGTATGTACACCAAGGTACTTACACTGTGCTCCCCCTCTACAGAGAGGTGGAGTGATCTGTCCGGTTTGCTGACCACTGGCCCGTGACGAGGTACAGACTATTACAAGTGATTGGCAGTTGGGTGTGTGTGTGGGGGGGGCGGGGAGGCAGAACAGGCTCCTGGCAATCTGAGACAGTGTACACTCATAATGACACACCTGTTGACTATGGCATTGAACATTGAATAAGACAGGTCCCTGTGGCAGCTGAGTGAGGTACATGCAGAATGGACAGTCTACAGACTATTAGTACTTAGCTGCAGTGGGTAGTTCAGGTTGAATTTGTGCTATATACTACCAAAAGCCCAGATGATAGTATGCCCTATCTGTCTCACCAACTGAAACTAGACACAAGATTACAAGTCGCCGCGCCATGTCTCACAGGACTATTCTCTACTATTGTATTAAAATCTACAACACTATGGTTTTATCTTATTATACGATGTCAATAGATAACCAATAGAATATCAATAAATTCAAGTTGAAAACAAAAATTGTTCCCCCTCCCTGGGACTCGAAGCCTGCCATAGTGGGTTTACATGATCGGTACACACACCTCGGTGGCCGGCAGCTGTTGGTTTGGTTTGGACGCGAAAAAAAGATTCACCCGGACCGGGACTCGTCCCGCCTACCTCTAGCAGCTAAGCGCAATGCGCTACCCACTAGACCACCGGGTCTCACACCTCGGCACCCAGCTTGGCTTGGTTTGAACGCGTCCAGCAGTCATCTATAATTATAATGCTATTCTAATCTTGCTCATGTGAGAGTTGTTGTGGGGGGTCACAACCGTATCAATGACTTATACAGACCTGGTTCTAACCAAGCTTTTCTCGTCAGTCCCTGTGGCGCAATGCATAGGGAGTTGGATTTGGGATCAGGAGACCCCTACCCTGGCAGTGAAAATTTCTTAGGTTATAACATGTAACATATGACATGTATGACATGTAAGGAGGCATGTTATCCATGGATAACATGCCTCCTCACATGGATAACATGCCTCCTTACATGGATAACCGCACGCCTTACAAAAGTCATGATGCATGCATCATGGTGTGCAATATCGACAGGTATGTGCATGGGAATATCCAGAAAAAGCACCCAAAATCACAAAAGTTGTGTAATAGTAGCCACTAATGTATTAACCCTTTAAGAGACGCCGCTGCATTGATGCATCATGATGCATGCATGCAGACCTGGTGAGTAACGTATCAGGACTACAGACTACTCTCCAGCACTTCATTAGTGCATCATGCCAACCAATGGACATGATGCACTCTTGCAGTATCTGTCCTTAAAGGGTTAACCTTTAATAACCGTTCCCATTGCATTGGTCAGCATGAAAGCATAAGTTGTAAGTAGGGCCTTCATTCATACGCCATCACAGGCTTAGTTCGTGTAATTATAGAGCGTCGACATGATACACCGATGAAGCTTCGTTGGTGCATCATGCTCAACTACGGGCATGATGCTTAAAACTGTCAGCAGCATAAAAAAAGAAATGAAGAAACTTGTCCAATTCAATCTGTCAGACCTGGCCATTTTGGAAACTTCTTTGACAACTAACAGCCTGGGTCTTTTAAAGTCTTCATCAACGCCAGTGGTCCTAGATTTTTATTATGCGCCTTATAGGCCATTTTCATTCATGCATGATGACTGTCTCATATAATCTTTCATAGTAATAACCTATAAGCCCCCCGCCCCTGTAATATTTATTGACAGAGTTTGGTGGAAAATAGCAGATATTTGAAGGTTAAGATTGATTATAAAGCTCACCACAGCTAGATTAATATCTATCCCAGGGGTTTCTTTGTTCGCCTTTCAATATTGCATAGCTATCAAAGATGAACTACTACCAATAAATTTAAATTGGGTTCGGAATTATCAATATCTTATTCAGGTGTCTCAGGTGCGTCTTCTTAGTTATGTACACTTTTGTCCTCAGGAAGGCATTTTCTCAACATGGTACGACTGGGCACAGTCACTTCGACTGGAAACCCTCAAAATTAGAGTGGGTGCTCATATGCTAGATTTTCCCCCAACAGTGTTACATTTTCTGCGAAACATTTTCCCCAAAAATGTCCCTAAGCAAGGTTTTTATTCTTTTTTCGAGAAATATCATGAAAAAAAGGAGTTTTCCTTTAAAACTTCACTAAGCAAGGGCCTATATTACTGAAATCTCTCTAGGGAAGGGTAATGATTGCATGACTTCCAGCCGCACACCCCAAATTGATTGCCTCCACGGGTTTTTATGAAATTTGGCATCTATTACCTGCTGTTCAACTAGTATCCTTAATCCTTTAACGGCCACTGATGCAGGAGTGCATCATGCTCCTTGGGTGGCATGATGCACCAATGAAGTACTGGCAAATATTCATGCCGGCACTTCATTGGTGCATCATGCCGACATTCCAGAGGTGTATCAACCCCTTAGGGTTGGCATGATGCTTGAATGTGCCGAGTTTTTCGTCAGAAGCTTTCACAAACAAAAACTGTAGAGTCACTAGGGTTTCTTGTCAAGCAGCATAAAACAAAACCTGTCGAATTCAACTTGTCGGCCCTGACCCAGATTCGTCACCTTGACTACCCCATATTGACCAGCTGTATGACAACCCTCGAGTGGCAAGTTGTCAATATAGGCACAGAAATTGTCAACATTGAGAGTCTGTGCCAGATCTGACAAGTTAAATTTGACAGGATTTGTCTGCTTTATTTTATTCTGCTCAGTTGATGACTTCATTTTTCAGTACAGGTTAGGGTTCCTTAATACACAATCAGTCCTTCAACAATTGAAGGGCTAGGCCTTTACGTTTAAGGAACGCTGATGAATTAATGTATCATGCCCATTGGCCATCATGATGCACGAATACAGATCTGCCGAGTTACGCATGCATCATGACAACCCTAATTAAGGGGTAGCTACAATCCCGGACGGTCACTTCAGTGAAGTGCTGGCAAGCGGTCTCGCCATCACTTCATTGGTGCATCATGATGACCAATCGGCATGATGCACTCCTGCATCAGTGGCACTTAAAGACCCAGGTGTAAACAGGCTCTAAGGGGGACCAGTTCACTAAGTACTCCCCATGGTGTGTCCCTCCGCCCTCCCCCTGGGCTCCAATCATCCGCCGGGTTGGGACTACATTAACCGGGTTACTGTAAAACACCACATTTATAAATTATAGGACAGAAGCAGGACGCATTATCAACCCATCAGATAATTCTCTCTAATCACTGCAGAATCTTTGGGGTACATTATGATAAAAAAATGGTCACCAACATGCTGGCTGTTATCAGTGCTCTGTTAAAAAAAATGTTGTCGAAATAATGGCGGAATCCTTGGCCCAACGTTGCAAAAGATCCGTTGTTATTTTTACGGAGATTCCTTGTACCACTGCACTGCCACCTGGGATTCCTTGTAAAAGCTACACTAGTTCATTGCAATACGATTCACTGTTCAGTTTTACAATGATCCCAGATAGATTCAATAGTTTTTTAATACAGTGCAGGATGCATAATCAACCTATCAGAAAATTCCCTCTACTCACTGCAGAATGTTTTGGGTACATTACATAACAACTGATCCCCAACATGCTTATCTCTCAAGGTACGAGATCAAGCAATGGCGGCCCCACTGGACCTCCATACTAAGCCTTTAAGATTCACCCCATCTAAGCCACACCCTGATTTTATGGATAACCTATAAGCTGTGGGGCCTGAAAAGGCAACCACTGTCCATAGTCTATAACGTAAAACTCCTTATATAAGGCACACTCTGAGTTTAGGGTGCCCTATTGGCCACTAGCTGGTCTGGAGCTGGTTTCTGCGACCCACACTGATAAGGTGGGACCAGCATGTCCCTGGAAGTGGGTGTTAACCAGGGACAAGGTACCCATCATGGTATGTCTTATCAGTGGGGTTTTAGCTCAACCAGCGAAATTCAAGATGGTGGCTCCACTAGGCCTCCATACTGAGTCCTATATTATATAAGCAGCACCCAGGGTCTGAAATGATCTGTAGGTAACTGCAAACATGCGGGCTTTACGGTATTTTTTTCACATAACTTCCTCCGATCACCAGGAGGCCCAGGCACCCACCCGACTGCTGCTTCGACTCATTGCTTGAATGATTTTCATTTCAAATCGATACGAGTTTACGCCATACGGCGGTGGTCATGAAAGATTAATCCGACCGCCAGGGCTGGCTAGTGTCAGCAGTGGCCACCGGGTGCGCTGCAGTCTATCTTAGTTGAATTTGGGAGCCATGTTGGTTTTGTTTGTTTTTTTAGTAACTGAGGTGCCTGATACTAGCATGCTCTAATGATACAAGTCATTACCAGAGTTACTTGTGTATATGACATATCTCATGTATAGGATCTACCTTGAGCTGAAGTTACTAGGCATAGTTGGGCTTGCTTTCAAACAATTGATTATAATTGTGGTCTGTTCTGAAGGTCAAGTCCCTCACCTATATATAAACATTATGTTGTGTCACTACCATAGTTCATTATGTATAAGATGCAGCTTCCCTATAAGGTAGGCCTACACCCTTGAGTGGGGCTCAGAAATCAATCTTCTCAAAAATCAACAAGGATGTTCACATAGATCAGACTTCCTGTGGTATCTACTTTATTTGCTCTCCCTACCCATAATTAGGCCTGCTCATATTTGAAGGAATTTATCAGATTTATATCTGATTTCCTACTTTTGGCGTGCATGCAAAACGTCCATCCATGGGAAATACACTGTAAAATGTTTATGGATAGGTGCCCCTTTCTGAGCTTATATAAGAATACCAACAGATGGTCCACACACAACTAAATATGATGTTATTACAGTGTATGGAACATATGTTAATAGGATTTAAAAGATGAAAAGAAAATCGGACTGTCACTTTAAGTTGAAGTTAGTAGACACAGTTTTAAATTGGGCTTCAGAGCCTTCTTTCGAGCGATTGTCGAGTGATCTTCACCTAAATAAAGCTTGTCCCACAGGAGGACATTTCTAAATATACTTTGACTGCCAAGGGGCGGATTCAGGATTTGGGAAAGCAAGGGGGTACGGCCAAAAGGGGGATGGGCAAACTCCCTATTTTTTGGGCAAATCTTTGGATCTAAAATAAGCAAATAAAATCTGGGGCCTATAAGGGCCCTCAATGTCTTAATGCAGTCTGGAGAACTCCCACGGCCATGCCCCTTTCCTTATTGAAGTAATCATACCACGGTTATCCACTTAATAGGAACTAATACCAAGATTAATGTATATTCACAGCAGCCACGATGCATCTGTTTGGGGTGGGGGCGAGCTACAGTGTTAAACTCATGGGGCTGCTATGAATACCATGAAATAAATGAACATGAATAGGCCCATAAATATCATACACAAAGCATAATATCAGGATCCAAAGCACAGTAGATTCCATGTGCATGTCATGAGTGTAGTGGTAGTACGTTCATGTTGCTCTGTTTTTAACCCCTTAAGGCCCACTGATGCATTCATGCATCATGCCCATTGGTCGTCATGATGCATGAGTGCTGCCCAGGGCTTCATTCGTGTATCATGCCAACTCCACAGGGTTGATACACTCCCGGAGGGTTGGCATGATGGGCATAATGCATTCCTTCATCAGCTGCCCTTAAAGGGTTAAGGCCTGAGGCCACAATACTACAGCATTGATCTGATAGACAAGGTGATCACACCATAAACTGACCACTCTAGCTGGAATGTACCTTAACCCTTTAAGGGCCGCTGATGCATTAATACATCATGCCATTGGTCGTCATGATGCACCAATGAAGTGCTGGCGAGACTGCTCGCGAGCACTTCATTGGAATCAGGCAAACCCTACGGGTTGATACATATACTCCTGGAGGGTAGGCATAATGCTCCGATGAAGCATTGGTGAGCAGTCTCGCCAGTACTTCATGGGTGCATCATTGGTGCATCATGATGGCCAATGGGCATGATGCATTAATGCATCAGTGGCATTTAAAGGGTTAAGCGGCTCATCTGACATAAGCGCCAGTCTCGAATACATAAGCACAGCTGGTAGGTAAAGGGAATTTGAAAGCAATATCAAGCACTAAAAACTGTATTCAAATAAGCACCTGTCTTAGATAAGGGCTGGGGTATGCATGGAGGCATTGAAATTGATAAGCGCCAAGTCGCTTAAATGGGCCATAAAGCCAGACATCCCTTATTCAGACTGGGTAATATCGACAAACCCTGCAGTGGCGGATTTAGATGGGGGGCATGGGGGCACGTGCCCCCCCCCCAGCCTTTTTGTCAAAACCTAAGTGTTTGATTGATTGCATATTTTTGACCCCAGAATTTGCAAGAAACGAGGGGGTGTATCCCTCCTTTTCCAGATCCTTGATCCACCACTGCCCTGGGTGTGATTTATGATTTGTCCTTGTGTAATTAATGAAAAACAGTGATCACATGTTGATAACATGGGAGAGGTAGTAGATTCGAAAGGGGGGTGTTCTTTTGGACTCCTTGGCTGGCTGAGGGTATATTTTTCATTTTTAGAATAATGCATTTGCGTCTGGATTTTAGAGGCCTTTATGGGAGGGGTTCGAAGACATTTTTTATCATTGGGGTGGAGACAAAATTCTTTTTTACACAAAAAGAAACAAGCCAGAATCATAACCCACACGCTATGCTGTTAAGATATATCCTCCCATATCCCACAGGGGCAGATCCAGAATTTTGAGAAAGGGAGGGGGGCACAAATTTTGGGCATAGGATGAATGGTAGGCCTATACCTATATCACAAGTGAAGTGCAGCGATTTCATAAGTGTAGTGAAGTGACTATGGTGGGGGTGTCTGGGACATGCCCCATGAAAAAAATTGAATTCTAGAGGACATTTGGTGCATTCTGTTGTATAGTATTTCTTTACCCAAACTGAGAGGCTGTCATTTATTACAAATCTCAGCCTAAGGGTGAGGGCAAGATGAGACTGAGGTGGGGGAATGGTAGGACTGATCACTAGGGCAGGATGAGAATGGTGTCATGGAGCTGAGACAAGGGCAGGATGAGACCTAGGTGGAGGGAGGGGTGGACAGATGATAAGGGTTGGATGAGGCTACTACTAATGGGTGTCGTTGGCCCCTAGATTATGACGTCACTGACGTCATTGATGTCATTGACGTCACACTGACGTCATGGATATGATGTAACCACATGCCTACCTTCTAAGGGGTCATGGATTTGTTTACATACTGATAAGATTAAGCCAATTTACAGGATGACAATAAACTAAGATACCTAATTACAAGATTTGGTAGAATAAGACAACTAATAAAATACTTGGTATGTGTTGTCCTATCTTTATCTGGGATTATCTACAAAATAGGATGAATATGATTAGTTATGAGAATACAGACATTATGTTGATCTTACATTGACATTATGAATATAGGTACATAGGTATTTATATAGTTATTGGTTGTACTTGCACACAAATTGGTATACTAATATCCACATGTATTGATAGATAAATAGCTGTATTTTAGAATGTTTGTCAGGTATATTAAGCAGAGAAAAATACCATATATGACACACCTTTCCAGTTCCTGGTACATTATGAATAGCTACAACGAGAACTCAACAATGGCAGAATGGATAAATGCATGTAGACTTTCTTTTGGATTGAAAGGAGACCCACCTAAAGACTGTTTGGCAGAGCAAATGGAGCTGTTTTTACTGGCCCCTTTGATGACAACTGCAACTCCATTTGACAAAATTGAGTTTACATATCAGGACATTGAGTATCTAGGTAGGACAGCTGTCACGCTTACATCTTTGTACCCTTCTTTGTTACATATGGATATAGCAAGGCAAGCCATGTGCCAACTGTATGTTGCTAGACAAATGTTTAGTGATGTTAATGCAGCACTAATGAGCACTATGCTTACCAGTCACGAGAGATCAATGGAATGTTGTAGATTGGCTCAAGAGACTTTGAACAAGTATGACTTTGGTGCTAATTGAGACTGAGAGGCATGCTATTGAGACTGAAATGCCCTTTAAAGACAAGTTAATGGTGCCCCTTCCTTAAGTAATAAAGTAGGATTTGGTGTTGGAAGGACTGGGGCATATTAAGGCTAACATTGGAAGAGAGGTGTTGGAAGTCTTGATAGAATATGAACATATAAGATGCATTGCTGGTAGGGAGATGTTTACCTGTGCAGAATGTGATATTTATAAACTATTATGTGCCTTTGCATCAGGTGCATTTATCACCAATGACATATAAACTTTTAGAGAAGGAGGAGCACGAGAATTCAATGCATATAATAGTTATAAATCGACCAATGTAATTTGTTTATTTTATTATCATATACATTCAATCTAAAGAGAGAAAAAAAAAAAGACTATGTTCAGTGGAATTACGAATCTACGTTGAATCATTCAACTAATAGAGTAAACGTGGAATGTGGATTGACATTGCATGGACATGTGTTTGGCCCCCTAAGCCGTAGATATAGGAGATAAGTAGGTGTACATCTAGAAGGATGAGCCTTTATACGGGGTAGGGAACATGCTTTTATGCAACCAGTTGAGTAATGCAGTGCATGATAATTAGTTGAATCTTCAGACGGAGAGAGAGATATCAGAACAGCTGTACAATAAGTTAGGCCAAGAAAATGCCTTTTATAGTAGGAGTATTGGTTCAATGCTATGACGTTTTTTTATATTAGATTGGCTATTGCTTTTTTTATGAGGTCCGTTTTTATTTATCCTTTTTTTTATCTAGAGTGATTTTTACTGCTGTAACTGAAAAATAAAACGTGAAAAATTATGAAAATAATGGTAGGGAAATTATATAAATTAGAATGACTTTTATATATTTTTTTTGGCCTAACTATGTTATCCACAATTATATAAAGGGGAAAGGTGGCATGATGAGAGGGTATAGCCTTACAGGATTTTTACATTACACACTCTATTACGAGAATATTTGGACTAGTAGAGAAAATGGCAGTCAACAACCTGATGTCACCTATGACACCTCTAACATTTCCTCAGATGGATGATATGTCAGAGGAAGTGTGGGTAACCCTTGTAAAAGGTATGTTTTGTGGGTCTGCGACCCCAGCTTTCTCCTATGAGGGGAATCAAATGGAACTTTTGTTGCTGGCTCCGTATATGGACATTATGCTTTTGGACTTCAATGTTTTACATAAAATCTTTAACCTACTAGGACCCCTTCGTCAGGATATGGCAGGAGCTCTGAGATTTATTGCCCAGTTTGGACATTTGCCCAGACATGATCCGACACTAGTGAACTCAAAGAGGGATCTAATGAGGTTTAGGGTAAGAGAATTTATTATGACACAGAGCCTTTCAGATGCCCAACTGAGTACCGGGATGAACAGGTACCAGAGGTCTCTGACCTGTCACAACCGGGCGAAAAACATATTGGCGCAGTACCAATTTCAAAGGAACTTTACTTTGTTCAACAGTGCTAAGATGAAGGTGGTGCAATCTGTAGATAGTTATTACCATGAAATTGCAGGCCCCTTTGCTTTGGACACCAGCCTGATACAAGGCCTGGTAACAAATATGGTAGCCCAATTGGGTTTACCACAGCATATTAAAGAATCCTTAGAGAAAGAAGTTGTTTCTTTTATTCTCAAGTCTAAGGATGTTATTTTGTATAGCTGTGCAGAATGCCCACAATATAGGTTGTTGGCACTCTTTGCTGACGGGAGTTTTATTCAGCATGAAGATGCGATATAAAGGGAGAAATATATTTATTTTTTTTGGTCATTTTAAGAAATGACTGTGTCACACCGTTGATTTTAGGAGTCTAGACCCAGTGTAGAGAGATTATAGGGCAAGTGGCTGGAAACGCCTTCCACTTATCATCAGTAGTACGTCTATAGACAGATACAGTTGAACACATATTACAATGCAGGCTGTTAAATGGATTATTTTCATTACAATTCTAGTCCAAGATTCGTTTTCAATTTGGACTCCATGTGGTACAGGATCTACATGCTATTGTGAGGATCGTGCTATAGTTTGTACAGGACAGGATATTTACTTTATTCCACAATTTTCTGCACTGAGATATAGGCTTACTGCCCGACTAATTATCAGGAAAACAAGCATAGAAGTGATTTCAATTGACTTTAATAAGTGGACATCTTTGGCTACTGTTATCATAAAGGACAATAGCAATCTCATAGACTGTGAGAAGAATAGGCTTTATCTAACAAAAGCAAGTGGACCCACTGTGAAAATCAACATGGACTGTTCTGACTCAGAGATAACAAGTATGGTTATGGATACTACCATTAGACTCACTTCTAATGCAGATACCACAAGTATGGCTATAGATAGTACTATTGGCTATACCAACAAGATATACACTAGTGAGATGCCTACTCAAGGTAGTCCAACCTACAACTATTTAGGACTCATTCTGGGTATTACAATACCGTGTGCAATGGTGCTGATAATAACATTAGTAAGTGTTTGCTGTGTTATGCATATCAGAAAAAAGAAAAGATATTTTCCAAGAGAGATACATAATTCCGTATATAGAAGTACTACAGAACTGATACCATAGATAATTGCGTGGCTGAGGCACATATATGTCATTTAGCATCATTTCTAGTGAACACCCATTTTAGCTATTGTAATTATGTACATATAGTGGTACTGATTGTTACACTTGTAATTATTTAATGTGTTTCGTCCACTAGAATCAGGAGAAAAGAATGTAAAATTTTTAAATTCCACAGAGGTATAGTTCCATTTATGAAGGTACTATTGAGTTAATTATGTAGAAAGTTAAACAATTGTGAAAGTGGCTCATGAAGTATGAATATATAAATCGTTTATTTCTTTGGATATATGATATAAAGTACTTTCCAGTAAATGTCATTTTGACTGATATAGCAATTAATGGGTATACAAGATATAGCTATAATGATAATAATCAAACAGAGATTTAAAACAAATAGAACACTGGAAATATGAAAATATGCACCATTTAGTGATGATTGAAATAAAAAGAGAAAAAATGTTAACCTTATGAATCCATATGATTTTGATGGTTTTTTTTTTTGCATAGAATGTGTTTGCATATGTGTATATAAGTCTTTAATAATGACTTCATGAACTATAGCTAAAGGGGGTAAGGTTAAAACATAATATTTGAACTAATAATAGTCGAAACTTGCATTAAAACCAACCAGAGAGATTTACATTAGTGAGTAGAATTAATTAAAGCGGCATGTAGTGAAGAGAAAAAGTTAAAGGGGGATAACAATGACTAAAGTAAACAGTTAACATGTAGCCAGTTTGTTTGTTTCCACGGGTTCATGTATGAATACATGTTTTGTGATGATATCACTAGCCATATTATTATTTAGTGTGATTTTTTTTAATATGAGACAGATATCACATATATGATGATCTCATTTCAAGATTTTAGAGTAGTGTAGATCCACAGTCATTTTGTCTGTTTGTTGAAACCATTGAGTTAGAAGTCGTTATTATTTACTGTATCTGGTGGTGGTTTATTGTTTATTGTATCTGGTGGTGGTTTATTGATTACATGTATCTTTTTTTAGCCATGATTACTAGATAATGTTGTATTTCATTGAACATAGTTCTTTATTAGTCATTCCATTTTTTCATTCCAGTATTACTTGTATATGTTATATGTTATTAAACATAGTGATTGATTGATCATTACATTTCCATTGTAGTATTACTTGTATGTGTATCCAAGATAAACATAGTTATATAAAGTTTTTTAAAAAAACAATCAAATTTGTTTTATCATTTACAAATCATTCAGGTCCTGATACTCGAATAGAAAGTCTATATTAGGCATGCCTTCGAGTATGTGATCATAGTTTACAGTTTTCACAAAATATTCACACATATCATAACTTATCATGGGGGCAGGGTTGTAATATTTAACCATGATTTCACATCCCTCCAGAACCCTCCCAGCAGATATACGCAGATGACTTGCCTTGCCATGACCAATAATCTGATTTTCCACAGAATCAGTGCACCCTCCATACTGTGAATGTTCTACCTGACTACCTAGGTCGTTAATGCAACCATAACATTTAGCATGAATTCTCTGCTTAAACTCTAACTGTAAAAGATAGCCATATACAGTTTTCATGAACTCTTGAGCCGTGGGTGTTTGGACGGTATCTGTCTCAATCTGAAGAGTCAAGTCTTTACCAATATCAGGATAGTCTTCTTTGCCCCCTTCAGTTTTGCAGTTTTCTTCATTGAAGAACCGTGAGGTGCTTTGGCCATATAAGACTCCATCTTCATCAGTATGGCACCAATAATAGACATCCATCATAAGTTTAGCCCTTTTAGATGGTGTGCTGTCTTCATTTCTTTCTTCCCCATCCTTTATATTATGCTTAAGGAAGCAATTCTTGAGCCCGGTCGCCTCGCTTTGATTTAGGTTTATGTGTAGACAGCCTCTGATAAAAAAAAAAAAGAGAACAGGAATATTACTGTCATGTAACTTTTGATATATTGCTTTTACCACTACAAGTAATTATCGACAATACAATGATACTGGTACTTACTTTTTACCTTTGCCACTAGGTGTCGGTTTTCTGTAGCCCAGGTAGCTTTTGCCATTGTATGCTATAATGTTTACATCCCAGCCATCATCAGTCCAGACTGTTTTGACAGAGTCCTTGTCCAAGTCAATGGTTGCTAGCTGGTCCATGAAGCTTAGACTGCTTTTAACTATGTCCTTAGGGACAAAGAGCTTGACAATGTTGTCTTCAACATTTTTATGGAAAAATACATACTTTCTGCCAATCTTAATGCTCCATTTAGCACTCAGTGATTCCATGTAAAGGCACAAAGTAAATACACAAGTGTATTACAAGTGTTGCAACAACAAGCAAAAAGCAAAATAATGGACTACTGTAAATTTTTGCACTTGTAAAAACATTTTCATAGCTCTTTTTCACTTTTTGTACATTACAGAAAGTTACAACAGTACTTGCATTCATGCTTTTGGTTTCACTTTTACATTCAGGGTCTGGTAAATGTATTGTGTTAAATGAAAAAAAAAGTAGCTGTTCATTTTTTTTTTGGCTTCCTGTTTTTGTACAAAGATATTCATAGAAATCTTTATGTGTTTTACATGTACAAGTCAAGATTTTAACCTCTAAGTACAGAACATGCTTTGTTGGATTCCTTCTTTGAGAAGTTAAAAAAAAAAAGGCTTCAATTCTTCTGCTGTCATGATTCACAATGATAAGCACAGAATTAATGTCTGATTAAATCCGAAACACATATACATGCTGGTTGTCCGTCATAAATAAAAAGGGACTTACCCTCCAGCTAAATTTCACCAAAGTTTGCTAATACATGTTTACACAGGTTCCAAGTATATAGAGGAATAAAAATCAGTTCTCTGTGAAGTTTCAAGTGTGTGCATCTTTGAGTAACTTACAAAGTAGTAGTGCATAGGAGTGACTTACAACAGAAGTAGATTCATTGTCTCATGACACAGCGTCAATGTCAGAAAAGTTCTACCTCCCGCTGATGTTTTATCTTAATAAAACTGTAGTTGTAAGTTTCTCTTGCAGAAGTTCTCTTTTCCCGCATGAGTTAAAGTAGCACAGTCATTGTGACCCACTAGTGGGAAACAGAGGAGTGACTATAAATCAAATGATTTTAGAAATTTGATTGGAGTCACTCCACTGTGTCCCGTGGGTCACAAGTGTGACTGTGCCCACCCACATTCTCTTAAGGATGTCTTAAAACCCTCCCAGTCACAGGGAAACCCGAACTCCTATTTGTTGAATAATGAATGCATCCACCAGCTGAGAGACCTGAGCTAGTAGCCATAGTACCCAAGCCTACCATGCCTTATCTATAAGACAAAGAGACAGGGACCTGTTGCAATTTAAATATAAAGGAAAAAAATTCAGGTTCACCTGCCTACCAAAAGGTTTCTCACAGGGACCTAGAATATTCACAAAAGTGATGAAAGCAGTGCTGCTTTACCTCAGGCACATGCATGGGGTCCAGATTGTGTTCTACATAGATGATTCCTTGATTTATGGGGAAAGCAAGTAGGAAGTAAAAAAGGCAGTGTCAGTTATGACCACAACATTCACTAGGCTGGGCTTCAGTCAATATGAGAAAGTCAGCAATTAAGCCTGCCCACTCTATCCAATACCTAGGGCTCCTCATAAATTCACTAGACCTTAGTGTGACCATACCAACCCCAAAACTAAGGGATTAAAAGAGCTCATTAGACATCACTTGAGTAGGCATGTGCAAACTATCAGATAATTTACCAGGTTAGTGGAAAACCTCCAAGCACCTGCACCAAGAAATAGCAAAGCAAATGTCCTGATAAAAGTCTCGCAGGTAGAAAAGGTAAAGGCATTAGCCAGGCCTAGAGGAGACTACCGTGCAGAACTAAGGTTATTAGGGGAACTCAAACACAGACTACCAGAAGGGGCAAAATGCCTACAGGGGCCTGTTAAACTATATGAACCTAGAATAGCACAGGCACATGTCTACAGAGATGCTTCTACCACAGGTTGGGGCTACTATTTGGTAGCAGAGGACCTGGACTATGGGAGGCAATGGTCATACCACCCACACAGTAGGCCACACATTAACCTTCTTGAACTGAAGGCTGTCAAGCTTACCCTGTTGAAATACAAAAAATACCTAGGTGGCAAACACATAATGCTGTTTATAGACAATACCACAGCACTATCGTGTTTGAGGAAAGGGGGGCCTACAGCATCAGGCTCATGTAACAGGGAAACTGTAGATATCATGAGATGGTGCTGGGCAACCCGTACTACCTTCAAATTGCAGTATTGGCCAACAGTGGAAAACAAAACGGCAGACGCTGCCTCTAGAGCTTTCAAACATCCTGGAAAGTGGACCCTATCAACACAAACAAGGGATGGAATCTGCTCACAGTACACACGGCCTGCTTTAAATGTTGCACTGACATGAGATGACATAAACATCCCAGACTCCAATTTCAACAGATGGACATAGATAGCTAACAAGCCTGTGCCTAAGCTATGATGCAAAAGAGTGTACATTTGCACACACATTTCAGGTTCTAAACAGGTCATAATTAAGGGGAAACATAATTAAGCATTAATACTTTGTGCTACACAATCTTAAGTACACCGGTACCATGCTTATAAACATACTGTTTGGTAAAAACCATTTTAAAACTGTTGGTCCTGAAGGCTAACTTTTCATAAAATGAAGGTTGTTTCCAGTCAGGACTGTCAGTTTGACAAGTTTTAGTTAGGGTAAATGTTTTCTTAACAGGGAAACACTGCTAAATATGCATGCCAAGGCTTTTTACATTAAATATTTTACACAGAAACTACACATGAACCATTAAAGTCATGTATATACATGTAGTGTTAATGTCAAGGATCCATGCAAAGTGTACAAGTCATTTGTCAAACATGTAAAGCTTGACAAAAAAAAAAACAAAAAAAAACTTTTGAAAAGTCTCAACTTCCACTGACTTTGTCCATAGGTTTTGTACCTTAGACCAATTGTAAATTCTGTTTTATGTTTATGAGAATGTAATTGACTGTACCTTTGTGTTCTGAATGGCAGTCCTAATTTATAAGGTATACTCCTCACACTCATGGCACTAGAGAAGAACATTTACAGACTCATCAAAAATGTTTTCACAAATCTTGCATTCTGTATTTTTTTTTTGAAGGTATTCCAATTTTAACTCAGTATATTGGACAACATCAGTATGGGTCATAATGCAATAATTATATTAAACAAACTAAGGGAATAACACTAATATTGTAACGAGAGTTGTTACATGTTGTTAATAAATGTAAATATTTATAAAAAAAAAGAATTGAATACTTTGTTGTTATTGGATATATTTTTTTTATTGATATCTATCTACAAACAGTACAGTCATATTTTTTTTTCTGTATAATCAATGTATTTTCACATTCCTGACCCCATCTATTTCAAGTAATCCAGGAAAGCTAGAGTACACAATCAAAGTGACAGATTCAGATAGAGCTTCACTAAATTTTATCTCGAAACGTGTATGCCCCTTCTTTGAGGTTTTTCCATATTTTTCACATTGGCTTTGACAAATGTCAAATACATAAAGACAATATCCATTTGGATATTCAGGTAGTTGAATGTCATTGCCATAGTTTTCCATATATTGATTGGAAAAGAGTGTCATGTAGGCAGAGGTGTAGTTTGAGCTACTATAGTTTGGAGTCAGAGGTTCTGTAGGCATAGACTTTCCATCCACATAGAATGCTACAAAATTTGCATTGTAGTGCTTAAAGTTTAGACCATTTACAGCATAATCGCCAGTATAACCCTTGGACGGAACTAGCCCTGCGATAACACGGTTAGGAACTTCCCCCTGGTACATATCTTCTATAGTTGCCCCAAACTGACCTTGAGGAATACCATAGGTCTTTATGTCAGTACGATCATAATAATATAGTGCTGGTCCTCTTTTCAGAGTTTCAGCGTGCGCCAATATAACTTCAGGTTCGACTTCTATCATGCATATTTTCAATACTGCATCCACAATCTCAAACTTATAGTCAGCTGAGGGGTTAGAACTCATTATTCTAAATTTGTTATTACTTTGCCAAAATTTGAAATTCACGTGGACTGAGTTCAATAAAAATCTATCTTGTTGACACAAATCCGAGTAAACCGGGCCCTGTAGTTCTACAGTTTGACTTTTTTCGAATGGTATAGACCTCAATATTAACCCAGGATTATTTCCCTCGACAGGATCTGCTGCGTCTACATTTCCAGTGTCCTTAATGTACAGTTGAGATCGGAGTTGAGAGTTTTTTGCTCCCTGGCAGAATGATAAAAGTGTCTCTATATATGCTTTATACGCGTAACGAGTCGCTACCTCCGGCGAAATGGTTTGCTGTTGAACACTAACGTCAACTTGTCTCCATAAACTTTGCAGTGTCAGGTTTGTGGGTCCTACTTTAGATGCAGCAGGAATGGATTTGTCACCAACTAATCTCCAGTCAGGTATATCGGTACCATTGCCCTGAGTGATCTTGCATTTCACTTTAATTCTAGTATTTTTCATGCAAATGTATTTGGTACTGTTTCCGGGAATGTTAAATTCGAGAGGCCCATCAGAAGTCAACTGACCAACGGGTCTATGTTCTATCCATTCTACGCGTTTCACTCCTCTATCCTTTATCGGTTGGTAAAATAGTGCAAGACCATTACCATGTCCGGACATGTTTACTCAAAATGCTGTTTTACGTTTCCTGGTTTGAGTTACAGAAGGTTTCTTTTTAGCTACAACAGGTTTCTTTTTAGCTGTAGTTATCTTCTTTTTCTTTACAGTGGAAATTGTTGTCTTTTTCTTCTTTCCTGGACGAGTGTTCTTTGTGGTCTGAGTTAAATTCTTTATCTGTGTCTTTTTTATACGTTTGGATGCTTGAGCACTAGATGCAGATGCAAATCTCTTACGCTTAGTACCCCTTTTGGCACTAGCCTGTGATCTAGCTCGTGTAACAGCTTGTTGCGTAGGACTTACAATCTTTACATTGAGTCTATGAGGTGCTAACTCTTTGTTAGAAAGAAGTCTCCATACTCCATTTTTATCAGGATAAAGTTTGCCATCCTGCATATGTTGGAAATGCTTGTGCCATTCGCCGTAGCTCATGCTTTCTGTATATGTAGTGTACAAGTCGTCTTTTCTCCCGATAATGGTATCTCTTTCATTTGTGCATTTCTTATATACAGCCTGATAGTGTCCACCCTATTTCTTGATAATTTAAAGCATACCGATGAATCAAAGTTTTGAACAGTGCTATCTCCTTCTTCTCCAGACACATATTGCAAAATAGGCCTTTGCCCATCGAGCACATATGAATCCTCTACAATATCACAAAAAATGTAAAGGTCTTGATTGGTTGGATTCTGTAATTTGATATCTCTCAGTGCACAAGTCCATGTATTGCCTGTGAAATACATAGTTTTCGGTAGCTTCACTGTAAAATCATTTACAGTGTTTTCTGGGTAATAATTTTGCGAGTCCGTGCTCGATAAAAACAAGAATATGTTATTCATGTGTCCTGAATATCTTCCTCGGGAATCCACTTGTTGAATTTATTTGGCCAGTGTAAAAACTTGACCAACACTTCAGGTTTCTTGTTACGTCTACGTCTCTTCAGAAATTTCTCAATTCTAAATATGTCATCATCAGTAACTAGGACTTTCTGAAGCTCCTGTTGATAGAATGAGCCTTTTATAGGTTCTCCGTTCCAGTCCTCCAGTGTGTAGATGGGAATGTCATTTCTCCTACGTCTACCTGTGACAATAAATACTTCACCACTCCATTTCTGACCATATTCTCTGTCAAACTTTTCTTTAATGGATGACATGCGTACTTTGTCCCCGACTTTAAGCTTGTAACGTTGAAATCGGGGTTTTTCCTTTGGTCTCCTCAAGTATTGTTCGTATCTAACCTCATTTTCATTTTCTTTATTCACATCTGATGGTGGTCTACCTAAACTGCTATGAGTTGTATGGTTATAGCTCTTTACAATATCTTGTAAAACGTCAATGTACCTCAGGTTATTGTTTGCCACAATGTAACGGTACAATTTCGACTTGATAGTCTTAATTGCCCTCTCAGAATAATTAGCCTTAGTTTCACCCGTTGTCGTGAAAAAGTGAATACCTTTTTTCTTCATATAGTCTCTAGTGATCTTACTAGTAAACTCTCCTCCATTGTCACTCCTTATAACCTTTGGTTGACGTCCCTGCTGAAATATATCTTCCATCATGTCTACTACTTCTTTTGGTTTCTTTGTTAAGAGCGAACGAACCCATACGTATCGGCTAAAAATATCAATCATGAGAAGAAAATATTTGTATCCGTCGTTCTCTTTATTCAATAAAGCCATATCAGCTAAATCCATGTCCCACATTGAATCAAAACCTTCAACAACTACTCTGTTCCTTGGAAATTTATGAACAACAGCTCTGTTTAAGGTATATGATAGTTCCTTTTGTAAAGCCTCCTCGACTTGTTGTCTCTTTACAACCAATCCATCTGCTTTAGCACTGTGATACACTTTACTCGGACCTTGAAAGCTTCCAGGAGCCAAAGGGTCGTTATACCTCTGTCTCAGTTGAACGTCCATCATTATATGTTAAAAAAGGTATAATGCCCTCTAGTATTTATATATGTATCCATTTTGGTCTGGTACTGCTCTTCACATCTTGACGAGACTTGCCTTCCAATACCTTATTCCTATTTCTTTTGTTCTCCAATAGCAATAAGGGTACATTAGATTCTGACAAACCTTGATAAAACTCTGTTTGTCCTATAGGATTGAAACCCTTGTATTCTCTCATAGCATCTTTCAAAAGGTCTACAATGTGACTATTCTCTACCTTTTGGCCATTATATGAAATCTCTCCTTTATCGTTCCACGTCAAAATATTACCATTCTCAATATAGTTCAACAGTGCCCGGCCTTTAGACTTGAACATTTTCGGAAGCGTCTGAATTATTTCTTCCTTATCTAAACCATTGTGCAAGAAAGACCGTTGATCCTCCTCTTCTATAACCATCGGTACTGCTTGGTGTTTTGGCTGTGTGACTGATTGTACTGCTACTGCTGTTGAAGTTGTATTAATAGCACGCTTCATTTTCTCATATTTTTCCTCTGGTACAAGAACCATTCTCTGTGTGCTCATTGTAAAAGGGTCTTAAGAACTGCTTCTGCTGCTTGTAGTACAAGTTTTACAACCTTTGCGTCTTTAACTATAAACTGTTTTCTCTTGTTCATAGACACCTTAGAATTGCCTATGTCGTCAATTCTGGTTTTGTATCTTCTCAGTCTTTTCTTATAGTGATCCGAAACAGGAATATTGCCATATAAAACATTGGCTACTACTTCACTGATCGTGTTAACTTGATCACCGTTCAAAGTCTTTAAAACTTGAACAAACTGTGAATGTGGAATCTTGCTTGTCAAAAAGTTTATCAGACTAAAGTTGGCCTTCAGACGTTTACTCATTATGAGTCCTCCTTTATCAATGGGACAAAAACTGTTTCTACATTTGTTTTTTATACTTTTGGTATGTAAATAAGTGGGTCTTCGTTCGGAAAAATCCTAGTGCGTAATCGATATTTAACATTACTGTGAGGAGTGTTGTCTATCACCAAATACCCGTAGGGTTTTTTAGTTGCTTCTTCGTATGCCTCTTTTAATACCTCGGCTCTACCTGGAAACATCTGTCTTGCCATTGTACTCACTTGTGAAGCATCTCTCAGATTCCTAAACAGAACTTGATACCATGTGTTCAATGCAATGGTTCTAGCATTAGGACCTTTTTGATATAAATTCTGTGTTATATAGATTACAGAATAATGATTATGATGACATCCTTGAGTAAACAATACTTCCATATCCTTATTTTTCACCAATTCGTGTGCCAAGTCATCAATTACAACAAGATTGTGTTGGCCATTTCTTGCTATTTCATCTAAAAGTCCTGCATCAGGCAATCCTTTGTAAAAACTTATATTGGGTATATCCTTCTCCATATCATCAAATGTATTTTGATACACACCATAACAATACAATATAATATGTGGTGGATCTTCTATAAACATGCCCTTGATATTTCTTAGTAGTTTATAGACCCAATAAGTCTTTCCACAACCAGTTGTCCCACTGATACACATACTGCTACAGGGTTTAAATGGAAGTAAACTCTGAGTTTCCCACCATGAACCTGTCTCTGTATTTTCACCATTTCTGGTCCATTCAACCGCTGAAGCAACTTGTTTTGATGCAGACATAGTTGTAGGTTAGTCGTCTACTTCTATCCTCTTTAGCAGCCAATAGTTAACTAAATTATCTTACTGCATCAGCTGCCAAAGTAGAGATCATCTCTTACATCATACTCTCATAACTAATCATATTCATCCTATTTTGTAGATGATCCCAGATAAAGATAGGACAACACATACCAAGTATTTTATTAGTTGTCTTATTCTACCAAATCTTGTAATTAGGTATCTTAGTTTATTGTCATCCTGTAAATTGGCTTAATCTTATCAGTATGTGAACAAATCCATGACCCCTTAGAAGGTAGGCATGTGGTTACATCATATCCATGACGTCAGTGTGACGTCAATGACATCAATGACGTCAGTGACGTCATAATCTAGGGGCCAACGACACCCATTAGTAGTGAGGCTGAGTTGGAAGAATGATGGGACTGAGGTTCAACTATCTGTGGTGCGGTCAGGGGTAAAGGCAGGAGAAGCAATGAATGGCTTGCAACAGCCTAGTGCTAGTGCTACCCTTAGCCCTAACATTCCACACCCACAATCTCATCCTCATTTACCCTCAGTCTCACAATTCCTCCACCTCAGTCTCATTTCCCATCTTACCAATCACCAGGATCACCAAGAAGTGGGAGGCAGTAGACACAAAAATTTCTGAAAATCACTGGGGTATTATGGACACTTTTAAAATCAACAGATCCATATTGCATCCCCTATTCAGGACCCTAATCTACCCTCACCTTAATCCCCCATGTAAATCTCTTACTTCCACCAGCTTTGTGGGACTTTGGGAGATGGATTGATGATCTATTCTTATGGGGAAAATTTTGAAATTCTTGATGTCAAAACATGCATTCTGGTGACTTATGGGAATGATGTCATGACTTCTAGTAGGAATATTTGAGAAATTCGTTTGCTGTTGGAAAGAGCAGGACATAGACATTCAGATGAACATATTTGTGAGAAGAAATAAGGTGGAGGAGGTGCCCCCTGCACCCCCTTTTAATTCCACCCCTGTTAAATAAATCAGCCCCACAGCGATTGACTCTAGATGCTGAGTGGGCGAATCATGGGGCGGTCTACCCTTCTACTGGGTAAGCACCATTTCGTGTTTAGATATAGTTTGAGCCCTACGTTAGCGCTTTGATATAATTCCTTTATATTTTCCCTCGAAATTCACTAGTACATTCACACCAATCTCTAGCCGCCTACTGACTGGTGCGGGCGGCTGTGCCTGTGTAGAGAATGCGTTATTTCCATGTGCATGACACAAACAGACCCCACACTACATGCTATTCTGTATATGGCTTTAAGTTAACCCTTTAAGGGACGCTGTACCAGGGCTGTATCATGCCCATTGGTCGTCATATATGCATCACTATAAAATTAGAAGTGACCTTGAGTGCATTTTTTGAGTGTAGTGCACATCGGAGCAAGTTCACGACCTGTGGTCCATCATTCCCGTGGGATATTTTAGACTTTCTTTCATTTAGTCAGTGTAATGCTAGGCATCTACTTGGTTTAAAAAGACAATAGATAACACTTTTCTCACACCATTCATGCATTATACAGACTGTCGAGATGTGAAGAAGGTCGTTGTCTATTCTCTTATTTGCTGGGGATGACTCTGTATGCCAGCGCTTCATCGGAGCATCATGCTGACCTTCCAGGAGAGTATCAACCCTGTATGATGCATCAGTTATGCATCAATGCATCAGCCACCAGGGGCGTAGGAAGCAAATTTTTATTGGGGGGCCCAGAGGTCTCGGTTGGGGGGCCTGCTATATTTTTTTGAGTTGCAAGCCGCGTCAGCAGCCGGGAGCATAGTGACCATAGCAACTCCATAATGTTTTCGTTTTTTTCTCCCTGTCACCTATGACGTCATTAGTGACGTCATGCTGCCTCAGTGACGTCACCCGCAGTGGCTAGCGATGGAGTGGCAACTCCTATCCGTGGTCCTTGCCACATTTTTCTTTTTATTGGGGGGGCCCAGAGGTCTCGGTTGGGGGGCCTGCTATATTTTTTGGAGTTGCAAGCCGCGTCAGCAGCCGGGTCCGTAGCGACCGTAGCAACTCCATAATGTTTTCTGTTTTCTCCCTGTCACCTATGATGTCATTGGTGACGTAATGCTGCGTCACTGACGTCAACTGCAGTGGCTAGCGATGTTGCCATGATCTATGAGCACCTGGGCCACTCCTATCCGTGGTCCTTGCCCCCCCCCTTTCCTACGCCCCTGGCCACCCTTAAAGGGTTTAGAGTTTTCCTTGTAGATCTAAATCCAATGACTGGCACTGAAAAATCACCGGCTCTGGTAAATTTCTAATATAGCTATGGTTAACTGTAGTTACCAAGAGAGGGCATTGAAATGTAAATTTTGGTAATTTCCCTTGTTCTTTTTTTCTTAATATCTTTTTTTCATACTTAATGTTGGAAAAACGCGCCGATCTATGTGAATTTCAAAAAAGGGTTGGACCCGTATTTCCTGCACTCAGCATCCAAAGGGGAAGTCACCTGCATTTTAAGATTAGCAGATTTGCACACACACAAAATACGACTGCAGGAAGGGGATAGTTTTGGACTGCAATGAGAACTCAGATATTCAAAGAGGGCAATTTAGGATGCAAAGTTTCAAATTCATTTACAAAAAGTATGTGAATACAGAAGCAAATCCTTTCATTCCTTTTTTTTTCATGACACGGAGTTAGATTCACAATTGTTTTATAAACCTTGAATTTCCACATACTGACTTGAAAAAAAAAATGAAAACAGTTATCATAAGTTACCCCCATGCACGCGACCACTGCGTCCGATTTGAAGTCATTTAAGTGCACTTTCACCAATCCATTCCAACACAATGAAGATGTTTTTAGAGTTTACTTCTCTCTGGTGCGATTAGATAAGTATGGATGTGGTGTTAAATCAAGAGATTCAAATTGGTATTCTTGAAATGAAATATGACAGGGAACTGGTGCATCAAGCACACCGTCCTGATTTCTACCCTTTAAAGGCTAGTATTGTTCCTAAGGCATCATGCCCATTGGTTGTCTTGGTGCATGAATGAGGTCCAAGTGAGTAACTCACCAGGGCTGCATTCATGCATCATGCCGACCCTAAAGGGTCGATACACTCCCGAGGAGCCGGCATGATGCACCAATGAAGCGCAAAGGTGCATCATGATCACCAAGGAATATGGAGATATCATGTCACCTTTAGAGGTTTATCAAAAAAAATTAAACTTGAAATAACCACCTTGTATTTTTTTACCCTTCGCTTTTGCTTCCATGGGAGATAATATTTAATTCTGCCACAAGAAGGACCCAGAGCCCAGGCATCTGATCATCCAACCCTGCAGTTAGGCCTCACTCTTATATGAAAGAACAGATTGAAAAAAAAACTGCTGCTAAGATTGCATGACAGAACATAATTGATGGCTGAATAACCAATGGTTCCAGCATCGATTCAGTCCGGACTGAGTACGATTTGAAGCCACACTCGTCTACGCATGCGCGAATCGTACTTCCGGCAATCTAAACGCAAGTTCTGGTTGTGGAAGGTCGTTAATTCAATAACTGGGGAGTTGAAGGGAGTTGGGGGGGGGGGGGTTGGTGCCTACGTCAATTGGATTTTTTAAACCTATATACCTCTGAGCATCTTACTATGGTAAATTAATGCACAATAGTTCTATTGAAGTTCCCTACCTTAAGGCTTTAAGGGCCGCTGATGCATTTATGCATCTTGACCATTGGTTATGACGCATGAATGTAGCCCTGGTGAGTAACTCGCAAGGTAAATACTCATGCATCATGCCGACCCTACAGGGTTGATGCACTCCTGCAGGGTCGGCATGATGCCACAATGAAGTGCTGGTAAGCTGTCTCACCACCACCTCGGTGAGATGCAGTGTCGGTGAAGTACACCTGCCACACTGGACATTTTGGGCTTTCGTCAAAAATGTTCGGTGTAGGCCATTTTCACACAGGCCATTTGGCCGGTGTTGAATTTTCCCTTATTCTACAACATAAAACCTGTACTCATTAAACTGTTAAAGAATTGATTGCCTGATTCCATTTCCTTAATCAACCACAATGGTATTTTTTTAGAGTGCCCAGTTCTAACCATACATACTACAAATTTTTAAAACATTGGCTGGTGTATGGAAAAAATGTCCTGTGTAGTGGCCTTCAACACCGGCCAAATTGGCCAGTGTAAGATCTTTGCCTATGCGGACACTGGAGATATGCATCATGCCCGTAGGTCTGTATGATGCACGTCTCACTGGTCCTTTGAGGGTTAAGGAGAGCAGGAGGGAGTATGTTGATACATGCATTGATATAGTGCCATTGATTCACCACCACGTTTTGGTGAAAGCTATTCTCTTGTAAAATATATAAATGAATGAAAATAACAATATGAAATGAATAGAATACTTTATCAAACAGTTAGTTTTATATTGCATAAGAATGCGCGAGATTCATGCAACATAGTCCAAACCTCTCAATACGGACTAGTTTAATTTTACACCCTCTCCTTCTTCCCATCATATTTTCTTTTTTTTTTATTATTATTTCTTTTTCTTTTTTATTAGCTTCATCTTCCGTCTTTATCCCTTGTTTTTCTTTTCACATGAATGAAGAAGGCACGATTGGAAAATGATACTTTATTAAAGAGTATAAAAACGTCTACCCCCATCTGTACTCAAAGCACTCGGCTTGGACTTTGATAACCCTGGTAAGATGAATACATGGTACTGAGGGAGATGGGCATCTTCAACCCTTTAAAGCCTGATGATGCATTAATGTTTTCTGGTTGTTAGATCTGGAGTTGTCACATTGGAGCTGACCGGATAAGAGGCACCATGTGGCAGCTAATTAGCCAAAGTCTATGTTATATACAACAATGGAGTAGTACCGGGGCTGATGTCTTGGTAGGATGATAAACAAAGTTTTGCTAGGGCTGTTGTGTTATACACTATGTTCTGATACAAATCTAAATTTATATGATGAAGGTTGACACGTTTGTACTCATGGCCTGACTATATCAATGAGATGTGGATATATTTATAAAAAATAAATTCCTGATAACCCACCTTAATTATTATATGTACTGTGAGGTTTAGAGATGCGATTTTTCATACAAACTATTTAGGATTACTTTGTTGTGATTCACTGTCAGTTAGGTAACTGTTGTCACCCATTTTTGGATCCCTATGGTATGGTACTTGTAAAGTAACACCAATATGCGGACTAAAAATTTGATTTAGTGAAAATAATATTTAGAGCTCAAATCTGTGTTTACTTCTTTAATTTCTTAACTTCATCTTGACATTTTTTCTTTTCGTCCATGTGTGTCCTGCCATGTTATGATTGGTATTGTCCTGTCTAGTCTTAATTCATCTTCATATTGGGTGTAAATCATTTTTACTCATTATTTAATTGGGAATCATAAGCTTGTAATTCAAACTGTATAGTTACAAAAACTGGATACACTGTATTAGTGCATCATATTGAGCTTGCTTGGAAATGATATTTGTTACAATTGAACTTGATTTGATAATTGTATGTCAATTTTCCACTTATTTCATTTGTGAGACGTACAATAAACTTCGTTTCAAACTCAAATGCATCATGTCCTTTGGTCGTCATGATGTATGAATGCAGCCCTGGTCCGTCACTTGCTAAATAACTCGCCAGGACTGCATTGATGCATCATGCCCATATTGGTCGCACCAATGCAGCCCTGGTGTGTGACGCATGCATCATACCGGGGGCTAATGCATGACTCCAAGGGTCTGTATGATGCACCAATGAAGTGGTGTTGAACACGACACTCGATGGGTGCATCATGCCGACCATTTCTTTTTTTTTTTGACGTGTTTAAAACATTAATGAACTGTTATGTTCATTTAAATAATGCTATCAAACAACCAGTTTTGTAAATAGTATGGGTGATTGTCAGAAAAAGTGCACATATCTGGTGCAAACAGTACAGAAAGACAAAAGTCAAAATAACATTACAAATATTGATCATGTTGATAATGCAACATGTTGGCCCTATGAAAACCCCTGGTGGACTGGCTTTCTCCAAAAACTGCAGTTTTTATTCATGGTCAACCAAATCTCAGCAATTTTTGTGAGGCGTCTGCGACGAAAACTCCAGGATTGCTATAATACAAGTTAGGATGGTCACAGCAACTTGAAATTTGGTATGCAAGTACCTATTGACAGGTTGATTAAGCATGTAAGATTTCAAAAAGGTATCTTTAAATTTTCTTTGTAAGTGCCCAAACAAAGTTATCGAAATACTGAAAATTTGAAAAATGTTGTCTTCAAACCACCAACTTTACTGTAGTTCTGTCAGTAAGGCCCTGATCAGCTCCAAAATTACTCTAATAAATCGTCATTATGTATAGTGTTTGGAAAATAAAACAGTAGAGGCCTCACTAAAACCAATTTTGTACTGTTTAGTGTCGAATGTATGTGGATCTGGAAAAGAACTGAGAAAACCCTACATTTCACACCATGGGAAGGGACTCCCAAAAGAAATTTTTAGCAATTGCAAAGCTACTGTACACCAAAATGGGCTATGGGTAGGGGCATCTTGTGATAAAGTATTAGTTGGTTATGTGGACTGAAAATATTTTTTTCGGGGGAAAATGATGAAATGAGGCGTCTGCGACGAAAACTAAATGTGCAATAAATATTAACAAAAGTGCTTGAAATATATTTATTTTGGGTCTGGACATTGGACAACAATGTGTTATAGTCTACCAAGAATAGACATTGCATACATGATGCTTTTCAAAATTACAGGAGTGGAATTTCATTTCTGTCCGAGGCGTCTGCGACGAAAACTCATTTCTGCACTTTAGGCCTTGTTGTGGCCAAATTAATGATCCCAATGTAATTCTACCACACATATTTGATGTACAGATGTTTAAAGTAGTCATATTAACCAAAGAAAAGTGATTTGGATCCCTAAATTTCATGTATAAGTACAAATTTCTGGAACAATTTGAGACAATTTTGGGTTAGACACATTCACAACCCACCAAATCCTGACTAAAAATCAACACAGCCTGTACCAAAATACTCTAAAATAATTGGGGAACATCATTCCTACACATTTCAATCTATTTCTGACTCTAGGGCAGCATATGGTGCTAACTATAGAGAATTTTGTTCATAAAGAGTTTTCGTCGCAGACGCCTCACGAATATGAATCTGCACCCAATATCGCCCAAAATCAACATGGTGGGCATCTGCCCAGTCCAAGATACCTATTGACTGAATCAAGCTATACTGTTTCCATCAAAATAAGGCCAATTTAACCAAATGTAACCATGTAAGCAAGTACTGATTGGCAAAATCTTTCGATTTCAAAATAAATTTCATCGATTTCTTTAACTTTGACAGTAAAATTAATCACACTTTGAACTTTTCTTCAGGAAATCTTTGGTAAACAACCAGAAAGAACATTTCTTTGACAAAAACAAGGCTCCCCAAAGTCATAGACTTCAATTGGGTAACACCAGACAACACCAACTTTGCCACCTCAAAACCTTGAGGCGTCTGCGACGAAAACCCCCTAAATGACTAATTTTACCCAAAGCACTACATTACAGGCCCTGAGTCTCACCAATGCTTATCAGAATGGATGAGCAGGTTGTATTGGTTGATATGAAATATAAGAAAAGCAAATCCATACTTGAATAAATCAGTGGCATTGTAAAGTTTAGTTGAGGCGTCTGCAACGAAAACCCAGTCCACATTGGCATTATGACCCACAAATCGTTGACCATTGAACTGACAACTAAAATCTTGATACCAACTTAAACACCCTATAAGACGTTAACATAGCGTGTATTAGAGATATTGTATCACTATTTTTGAAAGATTTATTCTGACCTAAGAGTTATTGTCGCAGACGCCTCAACGAGTAAAATTCTACACACGAGTGACCATAATGGAAAATTGTCAATCAAAACCCACCTAACCTGATATATATATCGTAGGCCTAACCTATGTCTAATACCACGGGCAATTTTAAATGGATTTCTAACCTTTGAGTGGACATGAGGACATATATAAAATGACCAAAACTGCAAAAAAACAGGATTTTTGGTAATTTTGAGTCTTTGGGACCCCATAACTGAAAAAATCCTAACTCTACAGACTTGAATTGATATTTTTCTGAAAGGGTAGAATGTCCCCTATAAGATGAGACCATGGAAGACAAGATTTGATAAGTATTTTTCATTCTTTGGCTGCATAAAGGTAAAAAAACCATGGTTTTTTCCAGTTTCGTACACTTTTTCTGACACTGACCCGTATAGTAACAAGTTGTAATTATAAAAATAGAGAATCACTTGATAGAGCAAGATATGAACAAGGTTATAACAGTGGATTGATCACTGAAAACAATACTGACAGTACAGAGTCGTCATACTGATGACTCGGGTCATCAGGATGATGACCTAAAGTCATCATTTTGACTACCTAAAGTTGTAGTTTTAGGTATCGTCAACTTGAGGACCTAAAGTGGTCACCGCTGACTAGTTTTGGATCTTCCATGTTTTCAGTGATGAGATATGTGGGGTAGGTATTGCATTGGTGCATCATGCTAACGTCGAGCCGCCCCCGCCCCTTCCCCCGGGTTTGACATGAGAGGCAGCAATGCACTGATTGTGAGCCAGCAATTCATTTGTGCATCATGCAACCTAATGGGCATGATGGACAAGTTTAAGTTGTAGTGGTCCTTAAAGGGTTAAGAACCATAAGGGGTAGATCAGGAATGGGGTGATGGTTAATTTAGGGGTTAATGAAGAGTAAGGGACAAGGAGGGGGCATCCTGGGGGAGATGGGGCACTATGAAGTACCTTCAATTGGACGAGGAACCATTCAATCCTTTAAGGGCCGCTGATGCAGGAGTGCATCATGCCCATCGGTCATCATGATGCACCAATGAAGTGCGGCGAGTCTGAGTGCCAGCATTTCATTGGCGCATCATGCCAGGGAGTGGGCTCTGAGCCTTCAAGGGCTGCTTATGCAGGAGTGCATCATGCCCATTGGTCGGAATGATGCACCAATGACGTGCTGATGAGTCTGCTCACCCGCACTTCATTGGTGCATCATGCCAACCCCCAGAGTGTATCAACCCTGTAGGGTCATCATGATGCATGAATGTAGCCCTGGTGAGTTACTCGCCAGAGCTACATTTCCCATTGGATGTCATGATGCACCAATGAAGTGCTGGAGAGTCTGCTCACCAGCACTTCATTGGTGCATCATGCCAAGCCTCCGGAGTGTATCAACCCTGTAGGGTCATCATGGGTTAACCCATGCATCAGGACGACCAATAGGCAGAATGCATCAAAACTCTCTGTCGTCTATTTAAAGGTTAATCGATATGTTATCAGAGTAGTATATACATGCAAACTGAGCGCAATGGATTAGCTACTAACTAGGTCATGACCTACTGGTAGACCGGAAGTGACCTAGTTTCAACCAATCAGAGGGCTGGATTTGACAGGAAGTGACGTCATAAGGTCATGACCTAGTTTTTTCGACCAATCAGAGAGCTGGATTCCATTTGACCTAGTGACCTGACCTAGTTACATAAATTAAAAGAATTGCGCAATACCTAGAGCTGACCTACTTGCAAACCGGAAGTGACCTACTAACCTACTTGCAAAAACGTATGACCTACGTATGAGGGTGCATTGCGCAATGCTTGTAAGAATTTACACAATGTTCTGATGCAATACTTTTATGGATTTACGCAATACTTATGACTCATGCATTAAAATAAAACACAACTCATTTATTTCACATAACAGATTATATTTTTTTATTAGACACAATATTTACAGATGAAGACAGATTTTCCATTTCCGGGGCGTGCACATATACTACAAAAACATTTGTTGTGTGTGAATTTACTTGCTTGATACCAGCTTTGGCCAGTAAGACTTGTTTTCCATGTGTTGTGGAAACAATAACTGTTAAGTTTGGCTATGTTAGATATAGCATGCTCGAACAAAGCCTGGGCCAGGAAGTAAGTTTGACTGTTTTTGGGTCCAGGTAAAAGACCAGATAAAAAACCATCCTTAAAGTTTACCTCAAAGGAGAAATGATTTTTCACTCCAGGTATACTTAAGGCATGAAGTTCCAGAGAGACCTGCAGACATGTGAAACAAATAGTTTTAGCAATAGCAGATACTTCCAGTTTACAATTACACTGACAAAACACTCCTACTATGGGATTACATTCTAACTCTTGGAGAGTAAGAGCAAACTTTCTTACACTTCCTAAAGTGTACCTTGTGTAGTGTCTTGGGCAGCCAGGTTCAGTGTGCAATTGATATACTCCTATACACCAATCATGCATTATCAAGTTAACTTTTTTCACTCGACAATAGTACATGCAGTTTCTGTAGGCGTCCCAAAAAGCTGAAGAGAAATATTTGTACATTTTAACACTAGTTATACAGTGGTCAACAGTGTCTGGTTCAGCTCCTCTAAAATAACCAATGTTTTCTGCAGGTATTATTTCCCAAAAGAAATTCTCTGAACATCCACATGCTACAGAACTTATATCATTGTCAGGTGTTATAGAAGAAGCTTGATTATATGAAGCAACACTTTGTAAAACTGGACGCATGTAATAGTCATAAGGTGGAGTTTCTGTGGTTTGCTCCACAAGCATAGCTTCTAAACTTTCCATGTTAAAATGGTTGCTTAAATCTAACCAGATACTAATAGTCTGGTGAACGTGACGCTATGAGTTAAGAAATCTGGTACCACTTTTTTTCTGTTCCAACTTAATTTCTTCAGCGCCGGATTTTTTATTTTTTGTCGTGAACATGTACAGCGTTCACTTTTGTGAAAAGTTTTTTTTATTTTTTGGGTGATACAGTTCACTTTTCTTACTTTTTTATTAGTTTTTTTTCATGATACAGTACACATTTTTTTTTATTTGAAAAATGTTCATTTGAACAAAAAATATTTTCCAGTTTAACACTGTTTTCTATGGAAAAAAATGTTCATTTGAACAAATGTTCGTTTGAACAATTGTTCAAACGAACATTTTCCAGTTTAACACTGTTTTCTATGGGAAAAAATGTTCATTTGAACAAATGTTCGTTTGAACAATTGTTCAAATGAACATTTTCCATTTTAACACTGTTTTCTATGGGGAAAAATGTTCATTTGAACAAATGTTCGTTTGAACAATTGTTCAAATGAACATTTTCCATTTTAACACTGTTTTCTATGGGGAAAAATGTTCTTTTGAACAAATGTTCGTTTGAACAATTGTTCAAATGAACATTTTCCATTTTAACACTGTTTTCTATGGGGAAAAATGTTCATTTGAACAAATGTTCGTTTGAACAATTTTTCAAATGAACATTTTCCATTTTAACACTGTTTTCTATGAAGGAAATTTGTTCATTTGAACAATTTGTTTAAAACTTTTTTTTCTTTCAACGAAATGTACAACTGGAAGTGAAACTAGAAAAAGAAACCATTTTTTTTATATAGAAAGGGGTAGGGTGCTTACACCGTCTTCACATACTTGTCTCTTTATGTACTGATAGGTTAGACCTTGTTTCCTTTGAGAGTAAGTCGTAACGCTGTGGTTTACTACTTTAAATCCTTTGTTGACTACCGTGACAACATTTTCACTGTCCAGTACTTCTTTGTACTTGTCAGTGGTCAGGGGGTTTTGTTTTTGAATTACACCTTTGCAACTCATTTTAACGGGCACATTTACTCCTGTGCCTATGTAACATTTGGAGTTCAAGGCAGTCATTTCGTCACCTTCCCACTCCACTTTGAATAACCCGGGGGTTCTCTTGTCAAACGCCAGACGGCTCTTACAACATGGTTGAGGCAGCCACAGCTCACCCAATACTTTGGTCTGAACATAGGTCTCTCTGTGGTGACTGTTGTCACATGATTCAGAGGGCAACCATTTGTGACGTTCTCTGAAGAAAGCTTCACGTTTTTCAGGAATAATTACGTCTTCTATTTTCTCTGCACTTAAAGCAAAGTAAAAACTGTCAGTGTCCATTTCACACATTTCAAAATCTTTCTCGTCTATGTATTCAAGGAGAAAGTCGTAATAGAAAGCCAACATTTTAAGTTTGGCATATTGGTATACCATGAACCCTATTTGAACTGGGAGATCGTAGGTGATGGAGGTGGGCAAACAGGACAGTTCTACCGTGTTGTCACTTATGTCTTGCACATCTTGCACTGACCAGTGCATGGCCAAACGTCTTGCCTTAGAGGGGTGAAGATACTTTGTTTGAACAAAGTTTTGTTTGTTGCATATGGTTTTTCCGTATGAACCATTTCCCAAAAGTTTGTACAGATCTGACAAAATCTTACAGTCTATATTTTCGTCGCCCTTCCTCCTAGCTTTGGTTACTTCGTCCATGAAGGGTAAAAAAGTCTGTTCTGGAGTGTATTCTACGAGAAGGTGTACTGTCGTAACTACCAAACCTTTTTCCAGGTACCACTTCAAGAGAGGAGTTCCCAACAAAATTCCCTCTGCGTGGTAGCTGCCTATAAGTTGGCGTTGCGGTTGTTTTAGCTTACCTGCTGCTTCCAGGTAACGTTTCATATGTTCACCTACGTCTTTTTTTCCTACTAAACAGTTTTTGAAAATAGGTGTCATTTCACTGAATTTTTCTTTCAAGTGTTCAGGTGTTTCTATGTCTACCTGGATAAGTCCAAAAGTTGTTCCTTTAGAAACCCCTCTCAGTATTTCATCCTGACTTTTTCTGCCTTGGCACAACGGTCTTTTAATTTCCCATTCACTTTTTGTTTCTCTGCACAAGTTTTCAGTTTTTTCTTTCAACCACATACACTCATACTTTTCCTCTACTTGGTAACCTAACGATTGAAGATATAGGGTAGTCAAAATGGTATTTTGGTTTTTTTCTTCTAACCATGCCTTTCCATTGGGGTCTCTCAAAACTGATTTAGTAAGGTGACATATGTGACCATGCCAGTAGCACCCGTGAAACTGGTATACTTTTTTTGAAGCTGGATCATATCCGTCCACTTTTATTTTCCTTGAACCCAATACTACTTCCCCGTAGTTGTATTGGTGTAATATCTTGACTTTGTCTGTCACAGTTTTGTATCGCAACCATTCTGTGGCTGAGTAGCTAATCTGTTGACTGCAAACAGCTTGAAAATCGTTTTCTTTCCTGCGCACCACATAATAACCTGTGCAGTGCTCTTCACCCATGCACTTGAGGTACAAGCTGTTAGCATCTACCCCTACTATGTGTCTGCATACTTTGCTTTGTGACCCGTATTTTTTTTGTCTTATTCTTGTTTCTCCACTTTTGTGATGTCTGTGAAAAATAATAGAGGGACCCCCTACTAAGTTGCGTCTGAGCAAGGAGTGAACATCCTTTTCTTTCTCACCAAAAAGAATGTAAGGAGTGGCATTAGGTGCAGTGTTGTTGAAAAGAAACTTCAAGGTTAAACCTGGCAAAGTTAAACCGTCTTTGAACATGTCTACCCCACGATCTATAAAAAATTTTGTGTGCTCGTTTATGGCTAAAACAAAGGGTTTAACATCCAGGTTGTTGTAATATATCAAGTAGTCCTTCATAGTTTTCATTTTGTTTTCTTTCCAGACCTTCTTACATTCAAGATAATCTTCTTTGCTTATTCCACCACCCGACAAAGAACTGTAGAAGCAGTGGCGTGGAGGAAGAGCTTTGTTGTTCAGTTTTCTTATGTTGTCCATCCACTCGTAGGGAAAAAAACCTTTTTCAGCTTTCCCTTTTAGAAAGGCTTTCAGGTAGTTTGCGTAGGAATAACCTGGTGCCAAATAGTTAAACATGTCAAGGAAAAGAAGATGGTCTGTGTACACTGCTATGTACTTGTTGCATTTTTTTATGGTTTTCATTTCTGTTTTGTCTGTGTCTATAAAAAAAGAATGAAATTCCTTTTTTATCAAATTAATGTCATACTTTCCAGAGTTGAAACCTAGAACAGGGACTCTTTCTATGTAGGTAAGAAGTTTTTCCTTCACTTCAAGAACATGGGAGATTTTTTTTTGGGGATTTTTTTTGTTCTTTGCTGGAAAAACTTTGCTAGCTTTATGTTCTAGTTCCTTTTGTTTTTCTTCTAGAGAGTCTAGTTCGTCTAAAACATCTCTAAAATTCTCTTTCACCTGTTCTCCTATCAACTGCCCCAAGTTGTTTATGTGTTCCAACACATTTTTAACCAAAGGATCGTCGTCCCTGTTGGAATTTCTGACGAAACACACTGGTTCTGTATGCCCAGGAAAATCAGAAGCTACACTGGCAGAAAGGGGTATGTGAGTTTTTTCTATCACAGTGTTAGCATTTTCTGGGGACGAATTTTCAGGTTGGACGAAATAGCTTTCAAAGTCAAAAACAATTTTATAGGGGTATATTTTTTTCTCAGGTGAACAAACTATTCCCAGTTCCTCTAAAACTTGAAAAACTGTTTTGGATGGATTGTATGCTCCACCTTTGTACCTGAAGCTGACTTTGGTGCAATCTTTTTTCACCCCATTGTGTTGTTTCAAAAGGAAGCTACGAGTGAAAACTTTATGACACTTTTCACAGGGGTACATTTTACCATACAGTCCCATGTTAGTTATTAAACTTACATGGTTTCTGTGTAAGTTCAAGTTCATGATTTTCTTGGATGAACACATGTTTGACCTTATAATTTTAGGTCGACCCTTTCTTTTACCAAAAGAGGGAAGATAAAAGATTCTTATGTTAACTTCAAACATTTTTTCTAACCTGTCTAAATCTCTTATGTTAACGCCCTCAAAAGTCTCCTTGTTCACCCCTGGATAGGCTTCAAGGAAAAGCTCTTGAGTTTTTTCTAAAGATTCATACAGGAAGAAAGACAGACATCTAAAGAAACACAAGTTGTCCTTGTAAGCCCTTTTGGTTTTAGGGTCTCTGTGAAAGTGTTGCATTCCTCTTTGTCTTAAACCTGGTGGAACAGTTTTCATTTTACCTAAAAGATATTCTCCTCCCGTAGCCCTTATTAGTGTGATGTTGGCGTTCACGTTGCCTATTACACACCATTTAGTAGAGGGTCTTTGAGTGTCTTCTTTAATGTTGTTTTCTATTAAATCTAAACACTCTGCAAAGTCTTTGTCGTCCCTTATAAAAATGTAAGGGTCTCTATGACTTTCACTGTCATAGAACAAAGACGAGTTGTTGGCAGAAGCATGAAAGTACATGACTTTCTCTTCTTCTTCTTCCTCCTTAGAGGAAGACAACAACCTTCCAAAAGAGACAGCCACTTTGTAAGCCATAACTTGATTTCTATGAATAGAGGTAAGCGCCTCTATTACCTGTTTGGCTCCCAAGTCTTTGTTGAAACTTGTCATTCTGACGTTGAAAATGGACTGAAGCTTACCAAGCACAGCCAAACCTGAAGCTATGGACTTGAAGTTGTCACGGTAACTGCTTTTATGCAAAGAATTTTTTTCTATTTCTTTTGGAAGTTCTAAGCTGTCGGAAAAAGTTTCTCTTCTACAAGAATCTGAGTTACATAAAGTTTTTCCACTGTTTTCTACAGTAACCAAACGTGGAGGTCTAGGGGTGTTACACATTGGACAGTTGACGGTGTAAAGTTGTTTTACCTTTTTGGGCGGCATTTTTTTTTTAAGGTTTCTTTTTCTTGTTTCACTTTATGTTCTATATACAAACTTATAACTAAAAACCTAACCTAAGTATACATGGAGTACATATGGAACTTAAACCTACGCTGGGCTATGTTGACTAATAACGGAGTACATCTAAATCTAACTACAAATTAGCTGATATACATCATAATGTAAAAGCACTTAACAAGGAGCTGTTGACCAGACACTATACAAAGTTGACCACTTACCCAGAGTAGAAATCGGTCGTTTCGTCTAGGAAGGGACCAACTCGTGATTTTATGTCCTCCAGAATGAAGGGGGACACAGTGTGTCCGCAGTGTGTGGCTGAAGGGGGCATTCTGAAGCTGGAAGACACCGAGGCATTCATTTCCTCCACGTAGCTGGTTGTTCCTATGTGAACTTTAGGAGTTCCCTTGTACAAGTTTACCAGGACCATAGCCCGGCCTCCACTGGGGTCGGTGCAGTCTTGGTTCAAGGACAACAAAAGATTATCCACCTTCCTCTCTCCAAGGGCAGCTAGGCGGTGTAACTCCTTGTACTTTCCTAGGATGCACTCTATCTGGTCCACTAAGTTCCTGAATTCACGCGCCTCTAGGTTCAAGCACCGCTCGTAAGGTTTGTCCAGGTAGGTTCTCAAGCATACTCCCCTGATGCTAGGTTCCCTGTATATTTCTATGCAGGCGTTGTTATCCCCTTCCGGATAAAAAACCTGGTTGGGGGCAGGTGACTTTTCTTGGAAACCAAATCGAGCAGGCCACTTTTTTACCACCAAAGGCACTGACCTAAAGCCCACAAGCTTGCTGGAAGAACTGGGGGCAGTTCCCTCCCCAAACTTTTGCCTGTGTGACTTGTCTTTAGGAGAAGGAACACCTGGGACAGAACCAATTGGCTCGGCACCATAGGATGAAGTCGCTGAGGAATCTGAAGCAGGGGTAGAGACAGGGGTTTTCTTGTGGTAGGCGCGCTTCTGTCTTTTTTTCTTAGGCTCCCCTTCTTTCTCACTGGAACAGTTTCTTTTTTCCGGCGGGCTTTTAAGAAGCAGCTCCTCTACTGGAACCGGGAGAGAGTACAGAGGAGAAGGGCCGGTTAAATCTATAACCTCTACCTGCGAATACCCCCCGCGGTGAGCAGGTGAAGGTGTCCCTTGTGTTAAGTCCACCACTTCTATGGGTTTAACTGCCGGTGATGAGGTTGTAAGGTCTATAACCTTAATTGGACTGACCTGGGGAGAAGGTTCCTCCGGAGTCACGGGTGAGTAAGAGGCGGACGTAGGTGTTTCAGTGGGGGGTTGGTAGTTCAAAGGTGCCGGGGGATTGATGTATTCCCTGATGTCAAAATCGCCGTCGCCAGCTTCCTGAGGAGAGCGATCCCGGACGCGATCCAGGAAATCAGTGATTTCGCCATGAAGAGCTGCAAGAGCGGCTTCCTGTTCTCCTGCATCAGGCACTTCAGTTGGAAGCCGAGCAGGAGTTGCAGGTGGTTTATCAGGTGAGGCTGGAGAGGTAGGAGGAGGGGCGATGCCCGACGCCTTTTCCACTGTCTGTTTAGAAGTAGTAAAAGTTAGTGGAGCCAGTTTTTTAGCTCCTCCTCTCCTGACACTAAGTCCCGTCTTCATGCGACCAGGCATTGTTCTCCTTGAAGATGAAAGGGTGGCAGGGCTGGAAGGTGCAGGAGCAGGACGGCGAACAGCAGACAAACGTCAGAAAAGGTTTGATGAAGATCGAGCAGCTCAAGTCTACTTTATAGTAACTATCCTGATACGATGCTGGGACGTTCCCTTGTCGTTCAGATAACGTACAACCACGTCCATGAGTCGTAGATAACCGTGCTTTTCCATTCATAGTATGTTTTACACTTAGTCAGTGTTGTTTTGGAAAAAAGTAAAAAAGCTTAACTCAAATAAAAAACGTGATAACGTTCAGTCAACGTTCAGGGTGAGGCTTGTAAAACGAGTCTTGTTGTTACCGTTCTGTAATTAACGCAGACCATTCGTCATTCATCAGAACTAGCTTCTCTCAAGCAGACATGGCTAACTTTTGTCCTTTGCCTTTGTCTTTGACCGTAGGTCACAAAAGGCGTCAGGAGGTGTTTATTTCAGACATCAGGAGGGGTGTAGAAGAAGGTAAGGTGTGGGCTGTGTGGAAATTCTGTCCTGAAAATTTGAACAGGGATCTTTACATCCCTCCTAACTGTAACTTCAAACAATGCTTTTTGCACAACCAAACCACTGCATTGGTTCCTGGTGGACCCTCTGTGAAAAAACTTATCTCAGAAAATGGGGAAAGTTTTTTTTCAGGTGTTCTTTTGGGACATGGTGCCATGGTACACTTAATGTCTAGACATTCCATTTCCTCTGGAAGTTCAAAGAAATTCATTTCAGACAGACAAAAACCCTTTTTTCTAAGGGTTCAACCTTTGGGGGGAGGGCCTGGTAATTCAGTTTTCATCGATTCTACTATGGTGAAGGCTTTAATTAAAGCCACTTTACTTCACCCAGACAAAATTACACACTCTTTAGGTTCAAAAATTTTCTATGAAAGAGGATTCAGGACAGAGATTGGCCACAATTACCATGGATGCTGTCATGTTGTGAGAGTTATTACTGAAATAACTGCCTCCCATGAAAAAGGTCAGCTGAAGGTGGTAACAGCCTACCCCGTATCTAATTTTTGGTCCTCCTAATAAAACTGAACAAAAAATAAACGATGATCCTCCGGGTAAGGCCCCTGGGCCAAACCCACCCTTCCACATGTTTTCCCCTCTTTTCAGAACGCTCAGGCACTGACCCTGACGTTTGTTTCGTCCTTGAGCAATAAATCATTTCAGGAAATTGCGATAAGGAAAGACTGACAGGTTTCCTATAAAGGTTAAACGGGGACTAAACCATCGTTATTTGACACAACAACCTTCGACCTACTATGTCGCGTTACTCCCTGCAGCGTGTATTAGAACAACGTCACCCCGACGACACTCAAGTTCTGACATATGTGAGGGAAAGAAATGAAATTATATGTTGCTCTTCTATTTGTTTCAGGTACGTGTGCAAATACTTGAAAGAATGTGTTCTTCACCGGAAAAAATTATACTTAGTTTTTTCTTCAGTGCAATCAAGTTTTACATCCAAAGACAGAAAAACCTTGAGGAAAATGGTTTTGAGTCATAACTTGTCGAAATTTTCAGCGGTGGAAACCTTGGGTTATGCCCTGAAGCATGGAAGAAAGGGAAAAGGCCCACTGAAAAACCCCTTCCATGTGGAAGCATTGAAAGCGGCAGAAGAGCATCACGCCAAAGAAAATCCCCGCCTACTTAACCAGCGTCTTCATTTCTTCATGTCTATTTTGGAACTTCTAGCTGAGTGCTTAGAAACCAAAACTTTGTTTTCCTCCTGCCCCATATTTCACATCCCATCATCGTCCCTGGATCGTTTCAGTGTAGAGGAGAAAGAAAAAGTTTGGTTTTATCTGGCTATGTGGTGCACCCAGCTTATCTCCCTTACTCACTGTTTTCACCACAATCAGCTCGCTTTACACTCAACGTCATAACAAATTTAAACGAACGAAGAACGATGTAACATGCTTACCTAAACAGGGGGAAGGGAACGGGAGAGATATATAGAATAGGATAGAATAGGGTAGGATAAAATAGGGTAGGGTAGGGTAGGGTAGGGTAGGGTAGGGTAGGAAAGGGTGGGGTTGGGTTTAAAAAACTATGGGGTGGGGGGGTGGGGGCACCCCTCAAGTATGGGGGGTTTGGGGCTTGTTGGCCCGGGCTGGCCGCCCAAAATAACCCACCTAACCCACCCACCCACCTACCCACCCACCTAAACCACCTACCCACCTACCCTACCCTACCCTACCTTACCCTACCCTACCCTACCCTACCCTACCCTATATAAGTCAACTGTATGCTTTCTAGCCTGTGATAACCTGCCTGCCTTCCTACCTGCCTGCCTTACTTGCTCAACACTTTTTATTTGGACGCTATGGAGTTTCACCTTTCGGACGAGTTGTTATTCAAGGTCAGTGAAAAAATATCTGAAAAAGACTACCCTCGATTAGGAGTTTACTTAGGACTTAGACTAAGTTTAATGGATTACATGGAAAAAATACCGTCTCTTCGTTCTATGGGGAGAGAAATGCTTATTTCATGGAGTAGAAAGAACGTGCGTTGCAAGTGGATGGTATTGAGACATGCATTAAGTGACATAGGTCGTTACGATCTAACTGATTATTGTAGATGGTACATGGGATATTACAACGTAGTGGACCATTGTGAAATTCCTCCAGAACAGTGGAAAGTTGATACTTTGTTCGTCAACCTGGCAGACAAGTTCGAAAAGCTTGACTGGAGGAAACTGGGAACTCAACTTGGAATGAGCGACCACGAGCTTAACCTGATATCCACCCCTGTTCCAGGGAAAAAAGGTGTCACAAATCCTGTGTTCGAAGTTCTGATGGTTTGGAAATATAGAGAAATATCTCATCCAAGCTGCCTAATAGCCAGTCTATACAACATGGGACTTTCTGATGTAGCTCTTTACGTGGAAGGTTTGAACAAGGGTTCTACTGGTTTAAAAGAGGACGAGGTTGCTCCTTTGGTCACTTTGGTCTAAGATATCGTCCAACATGGATCACAAGGAAAAGGAGATCATTTTTGACCCACGTCTACAAAGCCCCTTCACAATGATCATAGCTGGACCTACTTCTTGTGGGAAAAGTCAACTTGTTTTCAAGTTGATTAAAGGTGTAGACGAGCTTGTTACTCCAAAAATACACGACATATACTACTGCTACAGTCAATGGCAAGATGGATTCGACGAAATGGTGAAGTTGGGGGTTAAGTTTAACAAAGGTCTTCTTTCAGAAGACTTTTTGTTCGAGGATGAAAGAGACGTGACTAAACATGGACTGGTCGTAATAGACGATCTCATGGATCCCGAGTACGTTCCCACCATAATGAAACTTTTCACTGTGGGCTCTCACCATCGCAGTTTAAGTGTAATTTTTGTTACTCAAAACTTGTTTTTCAACAATCCTGCCTTCAGAACCTTGAGCTTAAATGCACACTACCTAGTTGTTTTTAAAAACCCTAGAGACATGAGTCAGATAGGGCACATCAGCAAACAGGCCTTTCCAGGACAGAAATCCTTTTTGACGGAGGTATATAACTCAGAAACCAAAGAGAAGCATTCATACATCCTATTGGACTTTAAGCAGAGCACACCTAACGAGCTTAGGGTAAGAAACAGCATAACAACTCCTTGGAACACCTTGGTTTTCATTCCTCGAGCTTCAGCTTCGAAAAGAAAAAGATAGAATGGTGACCAAAAGATCTCCTTCTGGAGGAAAATTTAAAACAATTAGGAAACATTACCACTTGTTGAAACACATATCCAAGTGTTCCTCGGCAGAGTGTTCCCACATTATCAAAGGTCTCAGCGATGAGGTCATTAGGTTGATGAGTCAAATTTGCGTCAACGTAATGAACAAAAACCTGTTGCGTAACGAGTCCGACGCAGTCAAACGTTTATCACCCTACAAGAAAGAACTCAAGTCAGTCACAAGGCACAAGGCTACCGTTAAGCAGAAGAGGAAAACCTTTGAGCAAAAGGGAGGATTTTTGGGAACCATTTTGGGCCTCGCCTTACCCCTGATAACAGGTCTCATAGGAGCACGTCGATAAAAAAATCATGTCTTATTCAAGGATGGCCCTCGTAAGGGCGGATCTTGTTCCCCGAGAAAAAAAATCTTCTTTTGTTAGTCCTTCCTCTCCTCCCCAGCCTGGACCTAGTGTTCAAGACCAGTACTACAGCACTCAACTTTTAAGAGAAGGTTTAACTCCTGATTCCAGCCTGGTTCAAGTCCTGAACCACCTTCAGAGTAAAGCACATGAGGTGCTTAACTCTCCTAACCTCAAACTGAAGGAAAAGTTAAGGCAGTACAATCAACTTATGATAAAGTCGGGAATTTTAACTAAAAAAGCCAAGGCCTTAGGACAACGTAGGGAAGGTCCCTATTTTGGTCGAGCAGTAGGACAAGGTCCTGCAGGAGCAGCAGCAGCAGCAGCTGGGGGTGTAAACAATTCTTTAGAAGACACCGACGACGGCGACGATGATGCTGACCACACTTTCACAGAGACTAGAGACGATCCACCACTTCCTGACGATTCAGACGGAGACAGTGTAGACGAGTTCAAAGGGGAGGAAGGTTTTAAACCTCGTGCAAGAGACAACACAGAGGGTATGGACGCCGACATAAAAGAAAGAATACCTGCAAGTTACAGAACGACTGCTAAAAATCTATACAGAGAATTATCTCGTCACGGAAGTCAAATTTTGAATTGGAACAGAGACGGAGAAATATATGTCAACGGGGAACGTGTGCCTGGAACTGACATAACAGATTTGTTAGCTTTTGCTGCCCGACCAAAGTCTTTGAAAAAGGACCAACCTAAAGGAAGCCAGGTTTTCATGAGAGCAGTTAAAAGGCTGAACCCCACCTTAAAATTTGTCAAAAACAAGTCGGCTTTTGCAGGGCACAGTCCTTCCTTTGCTGCCAGTCCCTTGAAAAGAGCTTCCCCTATAAAGAAGAGGAAAGTAAGTCAAAAAGGAACTGGACGTAAGTTTATATGGCGCACAAGGCTTTGAAAAAAGATGTGCTCAGGTTTTACACAGATCCTAAACAACCTGGAAGTTTCACCAGCGTTTCTAAACTTCAACGTCATCACTTCAAGAAAACAAAGAAAAAAAACATAGAACAAGCTTTGGAAGATGTAGACGCTTACACCAGACACAAACCTTACAAGAGAAGATTTCCAAGAAGAAAAACACAAACATGGGGCATAGACAAACAGTGGCAACTTGACCTCATAGACATGCGAGAATTTTCAAAGGAAAACAAAGGATACCAGTACATTCTAGCGGGAATAGATGTTTTTTCAAGGTATGGTTTTGGACAACCTGTGAAAAGTAAGAGAGCTGATGACGTGACAGAGGCTTTCAAAAAAATGAGCAAAGAAAGAAAACCTCAACAAATTCAAACTGACAAGGGCAAAGAGTTTGTCAACAAAATTTTCAAAAAACACTGTGAAGATCAAAAAATCAATTTTTTCACAGGAGAGAACGACGACGTGAAGTGTGCCTTAGCCGAAAGGTTCAACTCTACCTTACAAGGAAAAATGTGGAGATGTTTTTCTCATTTCAATAACTACAAATGGGTTGACTTGCTGCCCGACTTGGTTAAGTCCTACAATTTGACTTACCACAAAGCCTTAGGAGCTGCCCCTTCAGACATAAATAAAGACAACTCTGAAGTCTTGTTCTACAGGTTGTACGATCAACCTCAAAAGAAAAAAGTTCCTGTTCTTCAGTTGAAGAGAAAAAATCAAGTGCGAATGTTGAAAACAAAGAAAACATTTAACAGAGGGTACGAACCTAACTGGACTGAGGAAATATACACAGTCGACAACATTTCTCCCAAAGGGTACCACCTGAAAGATCTCCTTGGAGAAGAGATAAAAGGAAGCTTCTACGAACCTGAGGTCCAGAAGGTGCAAGTCCGTCACGGAAGACGCTACAACATAGAAAAAATAGTAAAATACAGAGGAAAAGGCAAGAAAAGAGAAGCCTTGATCAAGTGGAAGGGTTATGGAGACAAGTTTAACTCTTGGGAACCTGTCAAAAACATAAACAAATGGCGTTTACCTTAACTTTACCTAGTAACTCATCTATGAACGTTTTTCCTGACAACACTTTAACTAGTTACAATACAATTTTGGCAGAATACATTAACTCTCCTACTCAGTTAGAGTGTGCTCTTCAAGAAATAACCTGTCCTACCACGTGGTACAACGTCAAAGAAGAACCCATCCTCTTGGTACAGGGAGAAAACGACCTGACAAACAACCTCCGCTCTGTAGTAGCTTTATTGAACAAACGCAGAAGAGAATTTTTTCCTCTGGAAAAACCAGGAGCCCATAGTGTCTTCAGTAGAGCTTCAAGCTCTACATCAAATTTATCAGCCCAATCTGCTTTGAAGAGAGGAGTAAAAATAACAAAAAACCTACGTCATGTCAACCCTGTGGGATCGACTGAAACCATTCCTCCTGCTGGTCCTGCAAGTGAAAGTCCACCAACTCCTGCTGCTGCGACTGAGACGCCATCTGGAGGATTCACTTTTAACCAACCCACGCCAGAGAAGGAGGAAAAGGAAGAGGAGGAGGCTGAGGGGGAGCGTGACACGGCAGGCAGAGAGAAAAGGGAAATATCGTCGGCTGTGGCTGAAGTGATGTCTATGGATGACAGGGAAAAAAGGTCTCTTTCTTTTTTTGAAGAAAAGGCCGTCTTCACAGACTCTGCTAATGTTTCTCCGCTCTCTCCCAGTCAGTTACAGGCTGTGAAAATATGTACACGCTTCAAGGAAATTAGCAGATACCTGTCTAAGTATTACTTCAAGGAAGGTAGTATCTACAATATGTTTGCCTTAGAAGGTGTGAACCTGGAAAGCAACTCAGAGTTGATAGGATACTTGAACAGGACCATAAATAAACTACAGAGCATGTTGGTGAGAAAACTAAGAAACTACAGGAAAAACAACAAAGCCACCGTGTTTCACTACAACAAATACACAATGAAAAGTGTAGTTTCCTTGCCTCCTGGTGTGGTCATGCAACTCCCAGAAAACTTAGGGAAACAATTAGGTTTTGACGGAAGTGTTTTCCTAAGTGGAAAGACACAAAGCCCCTACGTGGTAGACCTTCAGTTCAAAAGTCGATGTGCTTTCGTGTACTCTGACATAGTCAAGCACAGTCTTGTGGGTGATTCTAAAGCACCCCTTCTGAGGCAAATCAACATAAATCGCTACAACGGTGACATGCAGACCATAAGTTTCCAGAACTTGATATATCTGCCAGTAACTAAAACCACCTTCAGACAGATAGGGATATACTTAAGAGACAAGACTGGGGAACCTATACCATTTGAAAGCGGATCAGTGTCGGTGGTACTTGCCTTCAGACCTCTTCAAGGATAGGAGTATATTACCATGCTTCACTACTATGGAACACCTCCATACCTGGCCCCTAGGGGTCAGTACGCTGAATACTACAGAAAATCACAGTTTGGGAACGGTGCTTTACCAGCGTACGGTGGCAGGGGCAGACAAAGAGGGCACGGACTTGGTTCGTTAATAGGTGGTTTACTGAGAGGAGCTGTTCCCCTCTTAAGTAAAATAGGACGCTCGGCTGCCAAATCTGCAGGCAAAGCCTTGCTTACTACAGGAGCTGGAGTCTTGTCCGACGTGGTAACAGGAAAAAACTTCAAGAAAAGTGTAGTTAGGAGAAGTAAAGCTACAGGGAAGAACTTACTCAAAAGGGCTGCTTCTTCTGCTCAAGGATACATAAAAGGTACATCTGAACCTCCTCCAGTCAAACGACGAGCAACCGGCAAGCGCGGAGGACGTAAGGGGCAACGCGGCAGAGGCAGAGGACAAGCTAGAGGAAGGACCTTGTTCTAGTCATGAGTCTCCTTCATCCCAAGGGTCAGGTATGTGCAGTAGGTGAACTAGACCTACACGCCTTGCCTGTCACTCAAAAGGACATATTAAAATGTCAAAAAATAACCAAAACTACCAACAATGCCCTGACTCCACACACTGAATCATTTGACTTCACCTTCGAACCAAGCAACCTGTACACAGACCTCTCAGAAACTGAGCTGTACATGGAACTGGAAGCCGTGGCGGCAGACGGAACAACTCACCTTGCCGTAGGCATAGAAGCTGCTCCAGTCAACAACTTGGCACACGCTCTCTTTGCTTCCTGCCAGTTGCTGATAAATGGGGAGAAAGTCACCGGCAACAATGAAGACTATGGTCTCAAGGCCTACATTTTGGACACAATTTGTTGCAACAAAGAAGACAAAGAGACTCGGTTGAAAGGGTGTCAAAAGTACATGAAAGACACCTGTGGTCACATGGAAGCCAGAGCGGTCGAAAATGCTGGATGGACGGCACGGAGAGCAGAGTTCAGTGCCCGCAACAAGCATGCCTTAGTAATGAAGCCGCACCTGGATTTAATTAAACAGTGCAAGGTGCTGCCTCCGAACTGTGAAATCAAGTTCATATTCGAAAAAAATCAGCCCAATTACTACATGATGCAAGCAGCCGATCAAAACTACTGGGTCAAAATCACCAAAGCTGAAATGACACTTCTCCAAAAATGTGTCGACGACGAGGTGGTGAAAACTCACGTCAGCAGTGTCAGGAATCCACATTGGGGCCCTTTCAACTATCACATAGCCAGGTGTAAAGTAACTAAACACACTTTGGACGGCGGCTCACAAGACTACAGTTGGACTCAACCTGACACTACTCAGATCCCCACCAGGATAGTCTTGTGTATGATAAAGGAAACAGCAGCTGCTGGGACTAAGACAGAAAATCCTTTCAACTGCAGGCATTTCAACGTGAAGGAAATATGTGTGAGATATGACGATCAAAAGTTTGAGTTGAAGACCGACTTCGAAACAGGCAACTGCATCAGAGCCTACAGTCAAATGTTCATAGACAGTGGGCTGTCGGCTTTGGGGCAAGACTGTGGCATAACTTTGGAAGATTTCAAAGATGGATATTCCTTCTTTGTTTTCGACCTCACCCCAGACAGAGCACCTGAAGACAGTCGTATAAATCTCATCAAGCAAGGAAAGCTGGGCATTTCCCTTAGGTTTGCCGCCCCGACTACTCACGCCATATCTGCCGTCTTGTGTTCCTTCTACGACAACAACATCCAACTAACGGCTGACTGTCTTCCTGTCACAGACTACCACATGAACTGAGAAAAAAATGAGAACTTCAGACATAACAGGTGCACTGGGAAACCATCCACACACAAGGCGGTTCTACCTGGGAACTTTTGCCAGTAATCAATGTCCTAAAAAACCAATTCCCTCTACATGTTTCGTCAGTAACACAGATCCAAGCTCTAAACCTGGTCAGCACTGGGTGGCATTTTACGTTTCTCATAACGGGAATGTATTCTACTTTGATCCCTATGGCTTACCTCCGTTTACTATATATCACCAGAGGTTCATGCAAAAGTCGTCAGATGGTCACGGGTCGTTCAGCAGAAAACAAGTGCAAAACTTTTACGCTAAAACGTGTGGAGCCCACTGCGTTAACTTCCTCATAGAAACATGTCGGACCAAGGATCCACACCACACTGTGAAAAGGTTTTCTCAGGTCCCCTTCAACTTAATGGACAAAATAGTCAGGCCCTTCCTGAGAAAAAGAGAGAAGAAGAGGCAATGAATTTCGAGATGAGTCCAGAAGAAGTAGCAGTCAAAGCAGACGTGAGCAATCTTTTGGTGAAAGGAAAAGTTAAACGTGAACTGGACGTGATAGACGGGCTTCAGAGCACGGCGGAAGTAATAGACAAGATTCTCATCATCATGGCCGAGTTAATGGACAAAGTGGTAGCCCTGGAGGAGAACGACATAGGAAGAAAGGCCTTGAAGGATTTAATGGAGAGAATGCGGGCCTTAGAGGACCGTAGTCAAAGTCCTACTCCAGCCAAGACCGGGTGCAGTTGGTACTGCAACAAGAATTCATTTTCCATATAATATCCATGTACTCTGCTTGCAAAGCATATCTGATAATAATGATTCATACCTAGCATGTACTCTGATAGGAAGAAAAAAATAAAAAGATTGAATTAAAAAAAACCGAGTTGTGTCTTTGTTGCATTTAATCTCATATCAAAATAGTGAGTCATAAGTATTGCGTAAATTCATAGGAACATTGCATCAGAAAATGAGTCATGGTTATTGTGTAATTTGTTTCAAGGATTGCACAATACACCCTCATACGTAGGTCATACGTTTTTGCAAGTAGGTTAGTAGGTCACTTCCGGTTTGTAAGTAGGTCAGCTCTAGGTATTGCACAATTCTTTTAATTTATGCAACTAGGTCAGGTCACTAGGTCAAATGGAATCCAGCTCTCTGATTGGTCGAAAAAACTAGGTCATGACCTTATGACGTCACTTCCTGTCAAATCCAGCCCTCTGATTGGCTGAAACTAGGTCACTTCCGGTCTACCAGTAGGTCATGACCTAGTTAGTAGCTAATCCATTGCGCTCAGTTTGCATGTATATACTACTTATCAGTCTGAGTGCGTTTATAAAAACTTATTTTTCTACAGCATAGTAAAGTCAATTTTTTACTAAGGCTCCAGTGAGTGCACTAATACTACTGCACCAAGCAAAATGATGGTGGGGGCAGTTCGATTTTCATATGAAGGTAAATCTTAATCGGTTTAACGGTTGAATTTTCATGAAAAACATACAAAGAGTGACCTGGTTTCCATTGGCTCATGTAAGATGACATATCTTTCTTTTCTGAATTTATCTGTAAAAATAAAAAGGAAAAAAAACAAAAAAACTTTAATAACTGAGTTTTTCAAGACCGCAATAGTCGATGGCGGGTAGACCTCATTGGTACATTATGACGAGCATACAGGCATGATGGACTAATGCATAAACTACACGTTTATCTAAAGTCTATCCCTATACCCCGCATATAAGGTGCACCCTATTTCCTCATCCTAAAATACACATCAGGGCCTTATCCTCGCCTATAAGATGGACAATTTCTATTAACTGCTCAAAACCATGGTTCAGCTGAACCCTTTACTAAGCAATACCATCAATCCATGATGTGCCCATGAATGAAATGATATAATATTCTGGACATTTAACAGCACAATTTCCCAAGTGCCAATTGTAAAGAAACTGGGTGTGGTCGGTTTATGTTGTGGGGTTTATGTAATCATATAATTGTTATTGTTATGAGTGAGGTAGGATAGGGGTGGGGGAGGGGGTAAGTTAATCTAATTTTGGAATAAAAGATGGAGGGGGGGGAGGATGGGGGGAACTGGTGTGTGGCCTGATTGTAGGGGGGGGGTTATATCAGGAGGAATGGGGTGGGGTTATGGGAGGGGGGAAGGGTTAAAGTTTGGATTACCCTTTAAGGTTCGCTAATGCAGGAGTGCATCATGCACATTGGTCGACATTTATGATGCACCAATGAAGTGCTTGTGAGCCTGCTGGCCAGCACTGTATTGGCGCATCATGCTCTACGTCTGCATTGTATCATGATGACCAATGAGCATTATTGCAGTAGGGATCCTGAAAGGGTTAAAGTTGAGTTTGGGGTTAAGGTTATTTGTGTGGGGACGGAGAGAAGGGGGTTAAGGTTAAAGCGGGGGAGGTGGGTGAGTAGAGCTCTATTATTAACCACTGTAAAAGGAAATCATGCCTCAAAGCTATTCCTCTACAATAGGCACTCCATTGGTGCATCATGCTGTCCCCTGCATGAGTGCATCAACCCTGTAGGGTCGGCATGATGCAAGAATGCAGCTCTTGCTAGTCACCCAGCAAGGCTGCATTCTTGCATCATGGCAACCAATGAGCATGGTTTATTACTGCAGAATTATAAATAGATAACAGCTCAAGCTTTTAAAGTTACAGGACATTGGGGTGCTGACGAGTCTTGTTGGAGCATCATGCCAGCACTTTGAGACGGTATCAATCCCGCGGGGTTCGTGTGATGCAAGAATGTAACCCCTATGAGTTAATGCATCATTGGTCGTCATGACGCACTCCTGCATCAGCGGCCCTTAAAGGGTTACAGGTTTAAAATACCGTCATTAAATACAAAACATAACTAGATCTAACAATATCACCGATTGGCTGATCTAGCCCTCGTGCATGCACTCAGTGGCCTGGCAGATCTATATTTAGTAATATGACGTCATGCTCCTTTCAAACCTTCAGTAATAGATCTAGAATTGTTTGTGTGGGAGGAGATTTAGATTTTTTTCATTCATTTCTCTTTCAATTTGGAAATTCATAAAAAGCTGATGTTTTTCTAAGTTTGAAAGGAAATGCAGAAGGAGGCTGCGCTGGCTGCTCATTTCCCTGAAGAGGCATCTGATAGATTTATCAAAAATCTGTCTGAGAAAAGTAAACAATAATCATGAGAAACAATCAGTGGTGACCGTCTCAAGGATCCCGCCTTGGATCTCCTACTAACTTCTAAAGCTAAACTTAAATTCAGTAAATAAAAACGCCTCCCCCTTCGTAAAACAAGAGTTAAGTTCAATATCCCTGACGACAACATTAATAAATATACATAAACCCAAATCTTAGGGAAGCATCTGTGATGTCCAACAGCTTGCCTCTTCAGTAAGATAGCCAAATCACCAGTAATGTTTTTATTGAATTAAGCACTTGTTGTAGTGGTGCAGGAATTATTCTTTTATTTCTTTAAGTTGAAGTAGAATAATATTGACAGATATTATTAGGAAAATTGCCAATGATATGAAAGAGTAGCCATTGCATATAGTGAAAAGAGGTTTCTGTGCTGAGCCCATCTGGGCCCCATCTGGGAGCTCAGACACTTACCAGCTTGAGCCCATGTCTGTCTGGGCTAGCTCAGAAGGCCCAGAGGAATCACATCTGGGGCCCTTGTGAATGTGCTGGCTGGTTAGTGACCACTGATGAGGACTGCTATTTAGCTCCTTTTGTAATATCCAATCGTAGCATCTTGTGAAATGACCTTATGTTAAATCATTTATTAGACCGGAGGTTCGACCTTGGGTCTACTTCTACTGTACACGTTTTCGCCGAAGGTTTTTGTTGAAAGGGGTCATGTACACCATAAATCAACCATTGCCAACTGATGTGAAGTTGTCCTCTTAAATTGCCCTCTTTTTAGTTATATGGACATTGATATTGGTGGCTATAGCTGCATACCATATACAGGTATATATGCACTTCATAATATATATTTGGTTTTACTCTATGTAAATGTTTCCCCACAGTCACTGTTTTAATGTTGGTCGATTTATAGGAGGTCTACCCCAACACAGCTTTTGGTGCCTGCACGGCCCGATGCCTCTTTGATAGCCTGTATATAGTGACACTGGGCACTGTTTGGGGCTGGTACATACACCGTGAGTAGCATGGACCACTGCCACTTTGATAGCCTGTATATTCCGAAGTAGCAGGTTCTTCCATGGGCGCGGCCCTTGCTGGAGCTTGTTACCAGCGAGTTCTACTGATAACATCTATCAGATGGGTACCAGTTGGCCCCTGAGAGGACCGCAATGAATAGTTGGTGTTATTTCATTGGCCGATAATCAAACCAGCTAAGTCCGTATAGCATGCACATTAAACCCTTTATGAATGGCATGATGCATTGATGTGCAGTTAACCCTTTACGGATGGAATGATGCATTGATGTGCAGTTAACCCTTTATGGATGGTATGATGCATAGTTGAGCCTTTATGGATGGCATGATGCATTGATATGCAGTTAACCCTTTATGGATAGCATGATGCATTGGTGCACAGTTAACCCTTTATTGATAGCATTGATGTGCAGTTAACCCTTTATGGATGGCATGATGTGTTATGTTATAGATGGCATGATGCATTGATGCATAGTTGAGCCTTTATGGATAGCATGATGCATTGATGCACATTTAACCCTTTATTTCTTTTGTTTTCAAACATTTAACCCTTTATGGCTGGCATGATGCATTGATGTGCAGTCAACCCTTTATAGATGTTATGATGCATTGGTGCACAGTTAACCCTTTATAGATGGCATGATGCATTGATGTGCAGTTAACCCTTTATGGATGGCATGATGCATTGATATGCAGTTAACCCTTTATGGATAGCATGATGCATTGATGCACAGTTAAACCTTTATTGATAGCATTGATGTGTAGTTAACCCTTTATGGATGGCATGATGCATTGATATGCAGTTAACCCTTTATGGATAGCATGATGCATTGATGCACAGTTAAACCTTTATTGATAGCATTGATGTGTAGTTAACGCTTTATGGATGGCATGATGCATTGATGCACATTTAACCCTTTATGGATAGCATTGATGTGTAGTTAACGCTTTATGGATGGCATGATGCATTGATGCACATTTAACCCTTTATGGATAGCATGATGCATTGATGTGCAGTTAGGGGCCTAACCCTTTAAAGATGGCATGATGCATTGATGCGCAGTTAACCCTTTATGGATAGCATGATGCATTGTTGCACATTTAACTCTTTATGTATGGCATGATGCATTGATGCATATTTAACCCTTTATGGATGGCATGATGCATTGATGTGCAGTTAACCCTTTATAGATGGTATGATGCATACCACTATTTCTCAGCAATTAATCAAAATATGTCAGTAATAATGCACTCTTTCTCAGCAATTAGTCAAGTTATATTAGTAATTACTCATGATTTGTCAGTAGTTAATAAAAATATATCAGTAATAATGCACTATTTGTCAGCAATTAGTCAATACATGTTAGTAATTGCTCATCATGTCAAGGTGAATATCGTAGTTCCATAGAGAAAGCACTGAACCCCCCTATTGCACCCCTGCGTTAAATAACCCGCGGGAAATATGCACGATGACGTCATAGGTCCACCGCGCATGCGCAGCATTTTTGAAACGTAAACATTCAAAATGGCGGCGGTCAGGATTTCACGATGAAGATGGGTAAATAGGAGATAATTATGGATTATATTGATCAAATATCGATTAATTAGTCACTCAAACACCTTGACATAAATGTAAAGATGAACTCTGATCAGTTTGAGCTTCCTGTTTCTTCACTCGCGTGTCCTGCCTGCTCCGCACTCGGCCTACCGGCCTCATGCGGAACGGGCAGGACACGCTCGTGAAGAAACGGTCAGCTCAAACTGCTCATCGTTCACCTTTACCATTTTATTTGTCAGCAGTTCATCAACATATGTCAGTAATCGCTCACTATTTGTCATTATCTGATTGAATATTGAAAATTGAATTGAAAATGGCATTGAAAATTGGATTAAAAACTCGGGTCTTTTAGGTCTTAGACCTAACCTGCTCCATCTTCCTTGGGATTGCATGTATACGATCCTAACGGGCCGCATCCACAGCCCAGCTATGCAGATCTGCAAAGTTTGGGTGCATCTTCTACGGCATTACGGCAGGTGAATATATGTTAGGGCCCTGTAGCAGGCAATATGAAAACTCGTCAGACATCGGCTTTTCCTGGCAAAATTGCCAGATTGCCAGATTGCCAGACTGCCAGCTATCTGACCATAATCCTTGAACCTTTGGCTACATTTCAGTTCTTATGGCTTGCAAATCCAACCATAATTGAGGTTTTTACAGCCTAAAACAAAAGGCATTACTGCTTGTTAAGGTTTAAAGAGTTAAATTACTAAAATTGTGAGTCAATTCTAGCTTTTCATCATTTCCTTCATGACAATTATAATCTTAAGTTATTCGGTCCTTCCAAAATCACTTTGGGCCTGCAGAACAATAAAATCTGCTGGACCAAATGGCTTGCGAGAGGAAAAACTTTTTGTATAGCATTCCACCAGGTTATGAAACATGTGAAAGTCAGTGCCTCTCATGGGTTAACACGTACATGCCAATTGCCCCTCCCAGCCAACCCGGTGCCAAAGTCTCGCCCAGATCATGACCACCCCTGTTCTCCGCACTATCATCAAAGCCACTGTGTCTGGCTAGTAACCTTCTCCTTTTACGAGAACAGTACAGAACAGTTCTGTCATGACTGTGCCGATACATCCTCCAGATCCCTCACTATAGACTGCTGTGGTGGATTATAGAGTGTTGTTTTAGTACACCTGTACAGGTGTTTGAGCTAGATGTGGTTGACACCTGTCACTCTCACACCCTACCACCAGCCTGTCTCTGATAGTACCAGCCTGACTCAAATCATGCTAAGAGAGTGATCATTTTATACCAACAGGGTCGGTGACAGTGAATTTTCGCGCGTACGTGGGAAAATAATTTTGGCTATCCTTGAATGAGTGCATCATGCCCATTAGTTGGCATGATGCACAAATGAAGTGCTGGCAAGTTTGCTCATCAGCTTTTAATTGGTGCATCATGTGGCTGTGTCTAGGTGTAGCATGATGAGGAATGCCCTTCTGATTTATTTTTAGTCTAACAGTGGCGGATCAAGGATCTGGAAAAGGAGGAGGCGCAGATCCAAAAGAAGGGGCGTACACCCCTATTTTTTTTAGCAAATTTTGGGGTCCAAAATATGTAATTAAATTCTTAAGTACTGGGAAAAATGGTGTGTGTGCGCCCACATGCCCTAAAAGTCTGCACAGTCCAATGTAGGATGTCCATGTACATTGAGCCTCCTGAACTCAGTGCCTGGTCTCCTCAACCTCATTAGCTCGGCCAGGAGTGCATCATGCCCATTGGTCATCATGATGCACCAATGAAACGCTGGCGAGACTTCTAGCCAGCACTTCATTAGAGCATCATGCCAACCCTTCGGGGCTGTATTAACCCCATAGGGTCGTCATGATGCATAAATGCAGCCCTGTTGAGTTACTTGCCAGGGCTGCATTCTTGTATCATGAGGACCAATAGGAATGACGCAATGATACATCAATGGCCCTTAACGCTAGGGTAAAACACCATGCTGCCTTTAAAGGTTTATAGATAACTTCAAACTCAAGTGTTTTCATTTCTTCACTATCATTTGTAAGTTGATTATATTGCAAAATATCTGAATTTCTAACAGCAAGTTCAGAATCGCTCCAAACACTTTCTAGATTATAAATATATGCTGGGAAGTAAAGAAGAAATAAAGAATTTTACCTAAAGAGAGAGAGGGTTAATAGAGATATCTATTTTGAAAAAAAAAATCTTATGTATTAGACAGCTTATGTGATAGGGAACTGTGGTCCTAGATACATGTGAGATGTTGAGCATAGAGTTTTTTCGATTGTTTATGACAGAAATTGGAGGATGCAAAGCTACCAACTCCCCTGAAGTGTTTTAATTCTGTGAGGCTGACATGAAATGTGAGCACATTGAGACAGAATGGAGTGGTAAAGCTTCATGATATGCCAAGGCATCATGTTTTCCAGCCCCTTAACAATTTGAAGGCCGCTAATGCATCATGCCCATTGGTTGGTGTGATGCACCAATGAAGTGCTGGTGAGACTGCTGGCCAGCACTTCATTGGAGCATCATGCCGGCCATCGTGGACTGTATCAACTCCATGAGTGTAGGCCTCGCGAGTAACTCACCAGGGCTGAATTCATGCATCAGGACGATCAATGAACATGATGCATTAATGCATCAGCAGTTCTTTAAAGGTTATATGTAGGTTAAAGACAAACGCTACATATTTTCTTCAGTGCATTTCTGATCACTATAGACAAGTTTAAGGTGTTTATATGCCATTTGATTTCCAATAGGACCCTTCATTTCAATGGTGACCCCCCATTTTTCTTCTTTTAAAATCATCCTAAAGCTGTCCTTTATATATTCAGAGAGTCTTGTAGATGAATCAACAGAAGGTCATCCACTATGATGCAAAATATGAAAAAAATAATATTCCCGTTCATTTCTATAGTTAAGGCATTTTCAATTGAATGGTCATGAAATGAAAAAAAGCATGGGGCCTTTTTTGCATTTTCCCATTCCTTATACATCAAAGTAATACTACCCAGAGTTATTTGTGTTTATCAATAGAAGATCTAGCATTGGTCAGACTGTAGCATTTGCCTTTAAGAACTATTACCCCGAGTCCTAGAATCTATGGTACAATGTAAACTGTGTGATGATACTTCTTAACATGTTAACCATTTATCAGAAAAGTTACTAATATTTTACTAATTTAAACCCATAAAAAATGCCTAAAACACTGACTTAATAAGAACATTCTAATAGCAACAGAGAAGCTGGACAGGCAGACAGGTAGAGAGGTAGACTTGCAGCCAGTCAGGTCATGTAGGCATGCAAACAGTTAGGCAGCCATGTAAACAGTTAGGCATGTACATACATAGGTAGATAGACAGAGTGGCTGACAGACAGGCAGGCAGATAAAAAGATATGATCACACAGTTAGGCAGAGAGCTATGCATGCACACAGTTAGTCAGATAAAAATATATGCAGACACAGTTAGACATGCAGCTAGGCAGGCAGGCAGTCACGCAGACAGGCAGAAAGACAGCCCGACAGACGAGAGTTACGTTGTGAGGAAAAATTTGGTCTGGGCACTGTGGGGTTGGGTAATGGGTACAATCGATCATTGTGGGGTGCACATTTCATACATGTACATATGTACATTATGGGGTTAAAATGTCTGAATATAGTGGGGTCATATTGTTATTCAGGAATATATTTCCTTAAATGGCAAAACAAGAAAGTAGCTTTCATGGGCTTCGAAACGCACCTAAGATCAAGGCGATCGGACCAGTGGTTGCTGAGATATTTAGTTTTGAAAGTTTTAGCGGAAGTATCGTAAAAGAGTCCCTATTCAAAATATGAGTTTCTGGCTGTGCTATTGGGCGTGGACACTGGATCATGGCTCAGTGGGCATTCACTCTTGCACCTACATGATGCAGGCTTCATCTGCTCACTGTAGGACTATTTGGGAAAAAGTGCCTCCGCTGCGTGATGGGGCCCATCAAAGAACTGTTTGTTTTTGCTCTAACCCGTGAACCATTGAACTTAGAGACACGGGACCGGGTGCAAATTGAAGCTTATCGCAAGGGCTATCAGGCAATCTTCAAATTGGAATTAACTGTCTCAGTTACTGAATACACGGGGTGCAATCATCTGTTGTTATGGGGTTACTGTGTCTGAAGATGTGGGGTGCAATGTCTGTCGCTATGGGGTTATTACGTCTGTGCATTTGGGGTGTTATGTCTGTCGTTATGGGGTCATTGCGTCTGAACATGTGGGGTGCAATGTGTATTACTCACTAGGGGGCAGTAGGTGGTGATACTGTCTGTAATATGCACAGACTAATGGGGTCTGTCTGACAGACACGATCATTGTGGGGTTGTACCACGATCTCTTCACGTGCACCCCACAAGGTTATCTTGAACCATTTTAAGGACATTGCTTGTGGGGTCAACCCCACAAGCAAGAAATGACCCCACAATGTAGCGTTGTACTTATAAAAACCCCACAGTGTAGCTCTAGTAAACACAGCCCGACAGGCAGACAGACATAAAAATGGGCAGGTAGACAGACAGGTAGACAGACAGGCAACCATACAGACAGGTAGATAGACAGGCAGGCAACCAGCCAGGCAGGTAGACAGACAGGTAGACATTCAGACAGTGGACCAGGTGTAGATACACATGGTTTAGACAGGTAGTAGATATTTCATGGTGTACATATGGAGGGTAGAGGAGGTGATCCTCAACTCTGCCCCAGACGCTGTACCAATAGGGGGTCCCAGACTCTTAACACCTTAAGGACCATCTCATGTTTTAACCCTTTAAGGGCCACTGATGCATCAATGCTTCATGCCCATTGGTCAGCATGATGCATGAATGCAGCCCTGGTGAGTAACTTGCCAGAGCTACATTCATGCATCATGACGACCCAACGGGTTAGATTCTGCTTCCGGAGGGCCGGCATGATGCCCCAATGAAGTGGTGGCAAGCAGACTCACCAGCACTATATTGGTGCATCATGTCGACCAATGAGCATGATACACTCCTGCGTCAGTGGCCCCTTAAAGGGTTAAAGAGCCACAGACTAATGGGAACCACTCAGTGAGCTGCTCACATCACCCACATCCAGCAGGTAATAAATACTACACCCAGCTATAAATAGCTCCTACACACACCCCCTATACCTCAGCCCTCACCCACTATGGCTTACTATACTCTTATAGGTTTGGGTAGAATTTATAACACAAGAAATTAATGTTTGGGTTGCACAAACTGCCCCTCAAGGATATCAGTATTGTTGGTTGTCAGCGTGAGAGAGGGGCAAATGTCCCCCTGCAGAAGTAAGGAGCTCTGTTGTTTTTGTTGTTGTTTTACTTTATTTCTTTTTTTTTTCAATAATTCATACTTTTATAATTTATTTATGTCCCCCAAAAAGGTTCCATTGTATGACTATATTCAAATCCTGTCCCATAGTCATATGTCTTATGCCTAATCGATTTGAGTTTTCCGAAGTGTACGCCCTATGCACCTTTCGATAGAGATGCAATAATTTGGGAGATATGTTGATTTGGGCAACATTCATCTATTTCCCCCTATTTTCCTTTTTAAATCCCTTTCTTTTCCTTTTAAAAGTCAGAGGTGGGTAAAAATGGATAAAGCTAGACACATTTTGGTCAATGTTGAGATAGTGGAGCACAGACTGCCCTGCAGTTCCAGGTATACTTTATAGCAGGTGGGCTCCAGCCGGGGGCTCCTCTTTACCCCAGGGCCTCTAGTTGTAGTAAACACTAAATGTCAATCACAATGTACACACGCTACACCCCTAACACTCACCTACTCAAGGGGGAACTCACCTGTGGGAATTCCTATAAAAATATTGGTGGGAACAACCCAAATTCTACTGTATATTCACCACCCTTTCTTGTCAAATAAACACTCGTCAATTGTCAATGGACACCTACTTTAAGATTTTGATCTTTAGGATCAAAGCACAAACTTTAAAGTCAAGAAACACACCCCTAGCCCTTTGGGGCCAGGACTACATCATGCCTATTGGCTAGCATGATGCACCAATAAAGTGTTAGCGATCCCGAGTCTGCTCACCAACACATCAGTGTAGCATCATGCCAACCCGCCAGGAAAACATCAGCGCTGTAGGGTTGGCATGATTACAGCCCTGGCGAGTTACTCACCAGGGCTGCATCCATGACGACCTATGGGCATTATGCATTAATGCATCAACTGCCCCTGAATAAAAGCTGACTTCTTATCACAAGTCCAATTCAGCAGCCTCCAGGTGATTGTCATTTTGTGATTTGAGTGCAGTATTTAGCACCACTTTAACGTACAATGATGGGCACTCAAAGGTAAACAAGGCTATAACCCTGTGTTCTGTCATAAAAATACCATGAAAAAAAAGCATAGATGAGGTGCACCAAAACTTTCTGGGTCAGCTATGAAATATAGAAATATGGGTTATGTCATCGCCAAATGTGCCAATCCAATAAGGGCCTATCCATTTATTATCAGCTGAGGAACTTTGTGGATTTTTTTGGACTGCCCATTTTTTTCCCAATAAGAACTGATTGACTGTTGAATCTACCAGGGATCCTCGTAAAACTGAACAGTGAACCACCATAAGGCCAAAAGAAAAGTGTGTGTTTCCAGCTACATGGCTAAAAAGTCTAGAGTCGGTAGGTAGGACTTTTCTTCTTTTTTTTTTTAATTCTTTTTTTGATTTTGTATAGAAAAGTATGGGCAGGCCTGTTGGATTCTATGATTTTACAGTATAAATACGAAAAGATGAGAAATGTGGAGCATTTGCAAAGGATATGAATGAAAGTTATGAACTGCATACCAGGAGGACCTAGATGAGCTCCACGAAAAGGTGATGAAAAATTTTGAAAATTACTGAAAAAATGCTTAAAAAAGGGTTGGCCCTGTTTTCCTAGGGTCGGTCGGGTAACTGGAAACTAAACATTTTTTTAGGCCTAATTGTATTGCAGTGAACCAACTAGTTTCTACACGCAGCCCCAGGTGACAGGTTGATGGCACAAGGAATCTCTGTGAAAATAACAACGGATCTCTGGAAACTTTTGGACAATGATTCCACAGTGAAGGTGTGGTTCTCCGAGCATTTATATATAAAGCCTCCTCCATCCAGCCTCTTGGCACAAATCACTGAATCCTGTACACATGTACCGTAAAACCCATATATAAAGACTCCTGCACCCAGCCTCTTGGCACAAATCACTGAATCCTGTACACATGTACCGTAAAACCCAGCATATGAAGCCTCCTGCATCCAGCCTCTTGGCACAAATCACTGAGTCCTGTACACATGTACCGTAAAACCCATATATAAAGACTCCTGCACCCAGCCTCTTGGCACAAATCACTGAATCCTGTACACATGCACCGTAAAACCCATATATAAAGACGCCTGCACCCAGCCTCTTGGCACAAATCACTGAATCCTGTACACATGTACCGTAAAACCCAGCATATGAAGCCTCCTGCATCCAGCCTCTTGGCACAAATCACTGAATCCTGTACACATGTACCGTAAAACCCAGCATATGAAGCCTCCTGCATCCAGCCTCTTGGCACAAATCACTAAATCCTGTACACATGTACCGTAAAACCCAGCATATGAAGCCTCCTGCATCCAGCCTCTTGGCACAAATCACTGAATCCTGTACACATGCACCGTAAAAACCATATATGAAGCCTCCTGCACCCAGCCTCTTGGCACAAATCACTGAGTCCTGTACACATGTACCGTAAAACCCATATAAAAAACCTCCTGCACCCGGCCTCTTGGCACAAATCACTGAATCCTGTACACATGTACCGTAAAACCCATATATAAAGACTCCTGCACCCAGCCTCTTGGCACAAATCACTAAATCCTGTACACATGTACCGTAAAACCCATATAAAAAACCTCCTGCACCGGGCCTCTTGGCACAAATCACTGAATCCTGTACACATGTACCGTAAAACCCATATATAAAGACTCCTGCACCCAGCCTCTTGGCACAAATCACTGAGTCCTGTACACATGTACCGTAAAACCCAGCATATGAAGCCTCCTGCATCCAGCCTCTTGGCACAAATCACTGAATCCTGTACACATGTACCGTAAAACCCAGCATATGAAGCCTCCTGCATCCAGCCTCTTGGCACAAATCACTGAATCCTGTACACATGTACCGTAAAACCCAGCATATAAAGCCTCCTGCATCCAGCCTCTTGGCACAAATCACTGAATCCTGTACACATGTACCGTAAAACCCAGCATATGAAGCCTCCTGCATCCAGCCTCTTGGCACAAATCACTGAATCCTGTACACATGCACCGTAAAAACCATATATGAAGCCTCCTGCACCCAGCCTCTTGGCACAAATCACTAAATCCTGTACACATGTACCGTAAAACCCAGCATATGAAGCCTCCTGCATCCAGCCTCTTGGCACAAATCACTGAATCCTGTACACATGTACCGTAAAACCCAGCATATGAAGCCTCCTGCATCCAGCCTCTTGGCACAAATCACTAAATCCTGTACACATGTACCGTAAATCCCAGCATATAAGACAAGGCGCACAGACTATTTCATCAGTTTACTGGGACTTCAGGAACTCAGGATGTGGCCTTTAGGAGTCTGGACTAATACCCAGTTGGTCCACCAATTTTAAGTTATACTGGTTCTTATAGTAGTGGCAAAACACACTGGCTTTTTATTATAGGTACCTTGTCCCAGGATGACAATAACTACCAGGGATATGGTGCTTCCATCATATTTGCTCCTGTGAGTGCATGTCGCCAGAAACCAGCTCCAGTCCTGCCTTGACCCACTATGAAGAGTTTTGCTATAGTGAAAAATTGCAAGCACATCCCTAAGTGCGGCTGATAGCTTTTCCTAAAGTTTGGAGTGTGGCTTATTAGTGGTGTTTTACAGTGGTAGTATTTTTAACTCATGAATGGCTCACACACTGTAACCTGCCCTGCTCACTGAGCACATCATGAGCTACTCCCCTATCAACCTCACACACAAACACTTCCTCATAAATATATACACACAGATCTGGTCTATACCCATAGGTTTGGGAAAAACACCACATTGTAAGAAAATGTTGTCGGAATAATGGCGCAATCCTCATCCCAGAGTTGCAAGAGATCAGTTGTTATTTTCAAAGAGATTCCTTGTACATTTATGTACCAGTGCACTGCCACCTGGGGCTTCTTGTAAAAACTGCAATGGTTCATTGCTATACAATTACGGTGGTCCACTGTTCTTTTTATATAAGGCTTCCTGGTAGATTTTACAGTTATTCTTTACAGTGCATAGAACACAACAAAAGTGTTGTTGGCCCGCCAACAAATTTGAAAAAACAGAACAGAAGTTACCATAATACCCTATGTATAAAATGCGTCTTATACGCGAGATCAACCTTGTCTGATGAGGAAAGGCTTAGGGTAAAATCTTCACGATGCCTTCCATAAATTGAAAGTGGTGCTGGGCTTCGAGGGAGATGTTAGCTATGCATATAGGCCCTTGAATTTTGAAGATCCATTACAAGAACAAGAATTATTTCATTTAAGATTTTTCTTGTCGATCACGTCAGTAGATCATTGAAGTCTGGGTGCATGTTAACACCAAGGCAGTCCCATGAACAGAAATCACGTGCATGAAGCTTGCAGCACTGACGAATTCTTGGCCTTAACGCCATGATGAATTTCATCAGTGTTTGGGAACTATATATACAGGAGGAATGGTCACATGACCTTTGCCATCAGTTGCCTGTGGCTAAAACAGTGATGAATTTCCACATACCGCTCAGGCCACTGATTTTGGGTCAGAGGCACGTTCCTAAGTGTGTGTAGGGGATGCCCAGGTGTGCTTTATACGCGGGGTGTTACAGTACGTCATTTTAATTTTGTCTGGGGAGAAATCTCAAGGTGCATCCTACATATAGGATCATATATGCACCTTTGGCTCTAGTTAAGAATGTCTATTTAATAGAATGATTTCATAGATACATCTCGTATATCAGAGAATAAAGCCATAGAGTATTAAGTGAATTTAGCCAAACTTGTGGTAATTAATGTGTCATTTTCAACATCAGTTGCAGTCAGTGATATACCCCCACCATCCCAGTCACCTATATACTGTATTGGACTGTGTAAGCACCAGGGCGCTTGTTAATTTCAAGTAGGGTTTACCCCCAGGCCTTATTGAAGACCAGCGCTTATTCAAGGCTTAAATTATAGTGGATTTTCAAATTTCAATACCCCTGTAACCCTGGCGCTTATTCAAGACCTCCATTTATACAGACTAATACGGTATACCCCCCCTCCCCAGTCACCTATATAGCACTCAGGTAGCACACAGGTGTTTTTCCCTCCTGTGGGTGTCTAGCCATCTTTTTATCACCTGGGACCAGGTGATAAAAAAGTGTGAAGTGGCAAAAAGAAGGCAGGCTCCAGGGTAAGCGGAGTACCTTCTTAGCCTCCCATTCACAGGGCAATGCCACAACACTTTAAGGGCCGCTGATTCTTTATTGCATCATGCCCAATGGTCGTCATGATGCGCCAATGAAGTGCTGGTGAGACTGTTCACCAGCACTTTATTGGAGCATCATGCCGACCCTCAGGGGTCGATACATACACTGAAAAGATAAGGCTTAAAAAGGTACTCTGTAGTGATGACTTTTTGTCATCTTATTGATGAGCCTGAGGGGGAGTACCCGGTGATCTTTGAACTAATCATATGTGATCACCATGGGTGATCAAATGTGATGACCTGTCTGAACAGATCAGAGGGGAGCATGTAAATGATTGTTTGTCATTAATGAGTATCTTTTTGATTTTCATTTCCAACAATTGCATAATTACCCCCTTCCCTCTCCACAACCAAGCATTTATTGTGGGCATTTACTGCGAACATATAAATGCCCTAATGAGGCATATTAGATGTGTATATCAAATGTCAGTTTGTACCCATGGTTGTAACTATAGTTTTGGCCAGCACTTCATGAGTGCATCATGACGACCAATAGGCATGATTCCATGCATTAATGCATCAGAGGCCTTTAAAGAGTTAAACTTTGAAGGTACAATGTTGCATCATGCTCATTGATCGCCATGATGCATGAGTGTATCCCTGCCAAGTAAGTAAACAGAGCTACAGTCATTTATATAAAAATTAAGTAATGAATCTATCAGGGATCCTTGTAAAACTGAACAATGAACTACTGTTAGTGCATTGCAGTGAATCAGTGTAGTTTCTACAATAAAGGCCCAGATGGCAGTACAGAAGAATGAGGAATCTCAGTGAAAAAATACCCACGGATCTCTTTGGGCAACTTTGGGACAAAGATTTCACCTTTATTCATGCGACATATTTTTACAGTGCACAATGAAATGAAACTAATGGATTGATACTCCTGGAGGGTGGGTATGATGCTGGTGAGCACACATATTGGACAGCATTCATCCTGCACCTTATAGAATTTGCCTCAATTCGCGATACACCTTTTAGGGGAGGACTTCATACTACACTGTAAAATTAACTGTTGATTCTAACAGAGATCCCTATAAAACTGAAAAGTGATCCAGTGTAATTATACTGCAATTAGATCAGTGTAATATTCACATGAAGCCCCAGGTGACAGTACAGCTGTAAAAGGAATCTATGTGAAAATAATGATGGACCTCGGGCAACTTTGGAACAAGGATTTCACTGTTATTTTGAAGACATTTTTTTTCACGATGCACAATAAAACTATTGGCTTGATACCCCAAATGGTCGGCATGATGCACACATGCAGTGTGCCTAGCACTGCATTTGGTGCATCATGCCGACCATTATTGTTTTCCAGGCATCATGCCACCCTTAAATGATCATCAAAGAGTAATAGATTAGTTCTATCAGAATTACAATTGACAGAGTAGCGGTTTGTAGGTAGACATGTCTCATTGAGACAGACAAAGTTAGTAATTGTGTAGGTACAATGTCTCCATCAAGCTTTTATGTCCCCACTGCAGTCCCTGATCCCCTGACATTAACCCTTTCTGCTTTGCTAATGCGTTACAGCATCATGCCCCATTGGTCAGCATAATGCAAAAATGTATCGAGGGATGGGATGATGCTCTCCCATGAAGAGTTGGCAAGCATTCTCGCCAGCACTTCATTGGTGCATCATGCCCATTGGTCGTCATGATGCACCAATGAAGTGCTGGCGAGACTGCTCACCAGCACTTCATTGGTGCATCATGTCCATTGGTCGTCATGATGCATGAATGCAGCCCTGGTGAGCAACTCACCAGGGCTGCATTCACACAACCTACAGGTTGGCATGGTGTAGCAATGAAGTACTTCTGAGCAGTTTCTCCAGCAGTTCATTGGTGACCTATGGTGTCTGCTGCTGTCCCATGATACCCTTTACTCTACTCCACCTGTCTCTAATCTCCACTCACTCCAACACTAGCACCACTTTCACAAAATTGGCCAACAATCATTGTTGCATAAGCAAGTTAAAGAGGAACGCAGAGTGGAAGAGGGGGTGAGTAAGTGAAAGAAGGAGTAAGGAAGTAAGGGGGTCAGGGAGTGAGTTAAAGAGGGAGTGAGGGGTTGAGTGAGTGAAAGTGGGAGCGAAAGAGGGAGTGTCTGAAAGAGGGAGTGGCTGAGTGAATGAGGGAAAGTGGGAGTGAGTGAGTGAAAGAGGGAGTAAGGGAGTGAGTGAGTGAGTGAGTGAGTTAAAGAGGGAGTGAGTGAGTGAGGGGGTGAGTGAGTGAAAGTGGGAGCGAAAGAGGGAGTGTCTGAAAGAGGGAGTGGCTGAGTGAATGAGGGAAAGTGGGAGTGAGTGAGTGAAAGAGGGAGTAAGGGAGTGAGTGAGTGAGTGAAAGAGGGAGTGAGGGAGTGAGTGAATGAGTGAGTGAGTGAGTGAGTGAGTGAAAGAGGGAGTAAGGGAGTGAGTGAGTGAGTGAGTGAGTGAGTGAAAGAGGGAGTGAGGGAGTGAATACCGATTAAGTATTGACAATGAGCTCTAGATAACTTGATCAAGCACCGGTCTTGAAAAGAGCACACGATGTACATCCCGTTTTTAATCTAATAAGCACTCCCTTACTCATACAGGGAATTAGGCTACTCCTGAATTACTCTTTATGGCCAAATTATCAACTGAATTTTTTTCCAAAATCATGGAAACTAGCTGGTTACTGACCAGATTTCTATTGAAACTGCAGGTTTTCAAGTGTCTTTGTAACTGTCAGAGTATAGGAAGGGATCACTGTGAGGGTCCATAGTAGCCCATAGTAACTAGAGTAGGCAGTTTCCCCCATTGGTCTGCATGATGCACCAATGAAGCGCTGGAGAGTCTGCGAGTCAGCACTTCATTGGAGCATCATACCGACCCTCCGGGGATGTATCAGTCAGGTAGGGTCAGAATGATGCATGAATGTAGGTCTGGTGAAGTACTCACCTGTGCTGTATTCATGCATCATAATGACCAATGGGCATGATGCATTAATGCACCAGCGGCTTTTACAGGGTTAAATGATAGTAACTGGAGAAGAGAGTTTCCCTCATCCTCCAGTCCCCTCCTGTGCCGTCCAGTTGTAGTCCAGCCGTCCGCTTGGTGTCCGGCTACTACCTGCCTACAGGTAGACTCTTAATGGGGTTTCTGTGAAGTGCTTGTTTCAGCAGCTTTCAATGTGATAAATGGTGCACTTTACTTCTTTTTAGTCCTTTATGCTACACCAAAGCCAAAACCAGGTTGTGGGTACACTATGAATAAAATTACATTAAAATAGCTGTGATTCTGTGGGGGCACCAGTAGGTGCCAGCTATTCTCTGCAAAAACTTCAGTCACCGTTGTTTTGTAATAACTCATTATCATTATCATAATAGAGAATGTCGAGCACCCAGTGGTGCCAACGAATCACCGTTATTACAGCAGAATACTTAAAATTGCTGTACTTTTGATATGGGATAAAAAGGATGGATTATCATGGTATTTCTATAATTTGGTTAGCTTGTGCCTCAATCCCTACTTCTATGAGTGTGTAGGGGAACATGATTCCCCGTGCCTGGTTGGCCGACCCTCAGGGGTGGGTCTCTGGGCATTCACATATCCCCTATCGGTGTCACACCGATCCAGGCGTAGGTGGAAGGCAGAGAACGTTAGACCGGGAAGTAGCTCAGCAGAAGGTCAAAGGTCTGAAGGCTGGAAGGTCCTGGGTTCGATTCCCGGTTTATCCAGAAACATTTTCGCCGACCCCTACAAGAGTATCATAGAATAATTCATCACATTTTAGAATAAGAGTTCCGGTATACGAGGCACTCTTCGATTGCTACAAGACAATGTATTATTTTTATTTCCACAAAATAGGTGATTGTCTCTTCAAGATATCACATAATAGTAGATTACCTCACCATTAACCATATTCTCACAGCTAAATATTTGGCCACTAACATTGACACTGCATTTAAGGTGGATGGCGCCCATGTGATAGAAGTAGCTAAATGTTCACCAAACTTTCGTTACATGATCACAATTACATATACTTTCCAATTGTGATAAGAAAATATAGGAGTCCCAGGCAATTTCCCAGGATATTCATCCATGAAGATACTGTCAATATATTATAGGTTTAAACAGCAGTTCATGATGTAGAGTGACATTAAAGAGTGGCTAAATGTCTGTATAACTTTCCCAGGATATCCTCATCAACCTTCTGCATCCAGAAAATATATAGTGATCATATGGTCCCGGACACTTTTTAATTCTTTTCCAATTTTGAAATAAAAAACTTCAAAGACATTTAGAATGCATGGTGAGTACTATGTGTACACACTACACAAGGAGCTGACTCCGTGGCCTAACTAGTAGCAGCGCCGGGTGTACTACCTGAGGGTTGGGGGTTCGACCCTGACACAAAACTACTACATTTTTCTAAAGCTTCTCCATAAGAACAATGAAGCATACCTGCACAGAAATATGTTCAGAGGATGAGTCTGGCATAGTAGCGATCCACATTAATTCAGTAGCTTTAAATTTTATCATTTTAACCCATGCAAAAGCGTCTATAGAATAGAGCTCCTATAGGAAAAGCTCATCATAAGTGAGTGTGCATAAAAGATTTCATACTTAAGCTCCATATATTCAAAGGAAATATGTTTATAGTGTAGGTGTTATGAAAACATTGGCCATTGGGTGCGTTATGTGTAAATTTGAGATGTGCAGGTCATGAACAGGTTCTATTGATATCCACCATTCACTTTCTATACACACTTCCTCTGTCAAAAAGTGCAAGTCATTTTGTCAACATTCTGTAATTCCATATCAGCCATTCCAATCTTCAGCCTTTCTAATGCCAAAGGAAGCGCGCTCACAGTTAGGCCTGGATGCAACTTTTCAGTTCTCCCTTTATTCCTGATCCACTCTTACATTGTATTCCATTGAGAGAAAAAAAAACAGCCATTATGTGGTGCTGAGGAAACATTATGTACACACTTCCCTTGTCAAAGGGTGCAGTTTTTGTAACTCAACCCCAGACATTCCTGTTTTCAACCCATTATGAGGAAGGGGAAGTGCACTGATAGTGTAGCCTATACCAGCTTTCCCTTTTACATTATGTCTCTTGTAATAGTGTTATAGTTTACTTTTAAAGCAGCCATTAAGGCGAGTTCATGTAAGTGCTGACTGTTCCAATGCCACTGCATTTCCCAGGACCTGTCAATTAAACTTAGGTGAAGTAACAATGAATGTTTCTGTTTTAAGCCTTCACCAAGTTGCTGTAATCACTGTTTGTTGCAGGCCGCATAAAACACCCCGTTGTAAAGAATCCTTAAGGACTGGTCCTGAGAGGCACTTGAGGCAAAGCTTAGATTGAAAATCAATAATCAATAATTGTTGGGTGTTATCTTCTCCTTGATCATTACCCAACCCTGAGTTGTTGTACTCTAGACCCTTCTTTCACTGCCCCATCCATTCCTATACCAGTAAGGCTGGACTGCATTCCCTTATTCACTGCACTGTCAAAAGATGTTGCCAAAATAACAGCGGAATCCTTGTCCCAAAGTTGCGAGAGATCCATTGTTATTTTGAGAGACATTCCTTGTACTACCATACTGTAACCTTGGGCCTCTCGTAATAACTACACTGGTTCACTGCAATACAATTATGGTGGTTCACTCTGCCGTTTTACGAGGATCCCTGGTAGATTCAACAGTTATTTTCTACAGTCTGCCCAACCCATTTTTATATGATCACCCATAAAACTGGACTGCTTTCCCTCATCACTGTCCCCACCCATTCCTATACCATCCTTAAGGCTGGACTGTATTCCCTCATTCACTGTCCCCACCCATTCCTATACCATCCAAAAGGCTAGACTGCACTCCCTTATTCACTGCCCAACCATTCCTATACCATCCTTAAGGCTGGACTGTACGAATTCCCTCATTCACTGTCCCCACCCATTCCTATACCATCCATAAGGGTGGACTATATTCCCTCATTCACTGTCCCCACCCATTCCTATACCATCCTTAAGGGTGGACTGCATTCCCTCATTCACTGCCCAACCATTCCTATACCATCCATAAGGGTGGACTGCATTCCCTCTGTAGGGGCTCGTAGATCGTGATATAGTGTGAGCGTCTCCCTCGAGAGGGCGTTTCGAGCGGTGCGCCCATCACCGGAAGTCACTAGAGGTCTCTTCGACCACTGGTCTCTGCGGGGTGGTGGCAGCACTGTTCGCCTCGCTCCAGCTCCTACCTGGGGCCGGGGAAGGCGTTAGTCTGGCTCTGCCTGCCAACGGAGTCGGACCACCTTTACCTGAGCTTGCACATAGTCGAGCAGTACACTTCGAGGTGGATGTAAAACCTACACCGCAATAAATACGTGCCGGTTGCACTAACCCGAGATACTTCGTCTGATTTTCACTTCGAACTAGTCGAGACATTAAACCGAACCACTACACCTCATTCACTGCCCAACCATTCCTAAACTATCCATAAGGGTGGACTATATTCCCTCATTCACTGTCCCCACCCATTCCTATACCATCCATAAGGCTGGACTGCATTCCCTCATTCACTGTCCCCTACCATTCCTATACCATCCTTAAGGGTGGACTATATTCCCTCATTCACTGCCCACCCATTCCTATACCATCCTTAAGGCTGGACTGTATTCCCTCATTCACTGTCCCCACCCATTCCTATACCATCCATAAGGGTGGACTGTATTCCCTCATTCACTGCCCACCCATTCCTATACCATCCATAAGGCTGGACTGTATTCCCTCATTCACTGCCCACCCATTCCTATACCATCTTTAAGGGTGGGCTGCACTCCCTCATTCACTGCCCAACCATTCCTATACCATCTTTAAGGGTGGACTGTATTCCCTCATTCACTGCCCACCCAATCCTATACCATCCATAAGGCTGGACTATATTCCCTCATTCACTGCCCACCCATTCCTATACCATCCTTAAGGCTGGACTGCATTCCCTCATTCACTGTCCCCTACCATTCCTATACCATCCTTAAGGGTGGACTGTATTCCCTCATTCACTGGCCACCGATTCCTATACCATCTTTAAGGGTGGGCTGCACTTCCTCATTCACTGCCCAACCATTCCTATACCATCTTTAAGGGTGGACTGTATTCCCTCATTCACTGCCCACCCATTCCTATACCATCCTTAAGGCTGGACTGTATTCCCTCATTCACTGTCCCCACCCATTCCTATACCATCCATAAGGCTGGACTATATTCCCTCATTCACTGCCCACCCATTCCTATACCATCCTTAAGGCTGGACTGCATTCCCTCATTCACTGTCCCCTACCATTCCTATACCATCCTTAAGGGTGGACTGCATTCCCTCATTCAATGTCCACCCATTCCTATACCATCCATAAGGGTGGACTATATTCCCTCATTCACTGTCCCCACCCATTCCTATACCATCCTTAAGGCTGGACTGTATTCCCTCATTCACTGTCCCCACCCATTCCTATACAATCCTTAAGGATGGACTGCATTACCTCATTCACTGTCCCCACCCATTCCTATACCATCCATAAGGGTGGACTGTATTCCCTCATTCACTGGCCACCCATTCCTATACCATCTTTAAGGGTGGGCTGCACTCCCTCATTCACTGCCCAGCCATTCCTATACCATCCCTAAGGGTGGACTGTATTCCCTCATTCATTGTCCCACCCATTCCTATACCATCCCTAAGGGTGGACTGTATTCCCTCATTCACTGCCCACCCATTCCTATACCATCCATAAGGGTGGACTGCATTCCCTCATTCACTGCATACCCATTCCTATACCGTCCATAAGGGTGGACTGTATTCTCTCATTCACTGCCCACCCATTCCTATACCGTCCCTAAGGGTGGACTGTATTCCCTCATTCACTGTCCACCCATTCCTATACCATCTTTAAGGCTGGACTGTATTCCCTCATTCACTGTCCCCACTCATTCCGATACCATTCATAAGGCTGGACTGTATTCCCTCATTCACTGTTCCTACCCATTCCTAAACCATCCTTAAGGCTAGACTATATTCCCTCATTCACTGCCCACCCATTCCTATACCATCCTTAAGGCTGGACTGCATTCCCTCATTCACTGTCCCCTACCATTCCTATACCATCCTTAAGGGTGGACTGCATTCCCTCATTCAATGTCCACCCATTCCTATACCATCCATAAGGGTGGACTATATTCCCTCATTCACTGTCCCCACCCATTCCTATACCATCCTTAAGGCTGGACTGTATTCCCTCATTCACTGTCCCCACCCATTCCTATACAATCCTTAAGGATGGACTGCATTACCTCATTCACTGTCCCCACCCATTCCTATACCATCCATAAGGGTGGACTGTATTCCCTCATTCACTGGCCACCCATTCCTATACCATCTTTAAGGGTGGGCTGCACTCCCTCATTCACTGCCCAACCATTCCTATACCATCCCTAAGGGTGGACTGTATTCCCTCATTCATTGTCCCACCCATTCCTATACCATCCCTAAGGGTGGACTGTATTCCCTCATTCACTGTCCACCCATTCTTATACCATCCTTAAGGCTGGACTGTATTCCTTCATTCACTGTCCCCACCCATTCCGATACCATTCATAAGGCTAGACTGTATTCCCTCATTCACTGTTCCTACCCATTCCTTTACCGTCCATAAGGGTGGACTGTATTCCCTCATTCACTGTCCCTACCCATTCCTATACCATCTTTAAGGGTGGACTGCATTCCCTCAATCACTGCCGCACCCAGGTAGAGTATGGTGGTAAACAAATGTACAAGGAATCTCTGTGAAAATAAAGACAGATCTCTGGCAACTCCGGGACAAGGAATGTGCTGTTATTTCACCGACATTCCCGACATTCCATGTGTCGATTAGCTCTGCAACATTAATTGACCAATGAAAGCTGACTTAAAATATTAACATCTTAATTAAAAATACTTGAATGAACCTAAACAGACCCCACACCATTAGCATACTACATAGTTCACACCTTGTATATTTCCAGTGTGTGATAAAGGCATGATGCATCTTTGCATCAGTTGCAGCGGCCTTTAAATGCATCTGATAATGAACCTTAACCTTTTAGATGCCACTATTGCATTTTTGCATCATGCCGATTGACCCATCAATACAGCCCTGCTGAGTAATGCATCATGCCAAACCTAAGGTACAGGGTTGTTGCACTCCCAGGGTGTCAGTTGGTGCACCAATGAAGTGCTGGTGAGCTGACTCGCTAGCACTGAAGTCCTGGTGAGCAGCTTTGCTAGCACTTCATTGGTGCATCATGCCATCCAATGGGCATGATGCACTCCTGCATCAGCAGCACTTAAAGCATTAAAGGATTGGCACCCTGTGCGATGTCGTATAGTAGTATAGTAGAACTGTGACTCTGGAGGGTGTTGTTTGTATGCTAAATAAATCTGGAGGGTGTTGCTCCTATAGTAAAAGGAAGAGCTGGCTAAAAATGCCCTTGTTTCCAGTCCTTTCTTTTCATGTAGCTATGACTTGTCCCTTTTGTTGCTCACAAATGGTCATTCAAGTACGGTGCTAAAAAGGGGGATTTGAGTAAGTACCTAGTTGGGAGAAGTCAGTCAGTATAATAAACTATAGATTGTGACATGAGTAGGTACCTGGTAGTGCAGCTCTTTCTGTTTTAAACAAGGCAGGTGACTTTTCAGACTAATGTGGTGAGTGCCAGTACTTAGGTGAAGCAGTGCACGACTTGTTTAGAAAAGAGGGCACATACTCACAGCTCTTTTTACAATAGGAGCAACACCCTCCTGGGAGAAGGTACCCTCTTTGCCAAAGAAGTTATGCTCTGCTTCACCATAGAACCTCCACTCACAAAATAAGTCTGAAAACGCACCTGCCTTGCTTGAACATAGTGTGTGCTGCACTATGAGATACCTACTTTTGTTCTGACGACTTTTGTGCAACACAAAAAAGGTTAGGGCTACAAAGAAAGAGACTGCTGCTGGTGAGGCACTTCTTAGGCAAAACTACCTTTTCCCATAGAAGCAACACCCTCCTGACACACAAACGTGTACCTGTTGCTCCACCCCCCCCCCTCCCACTGTGAATGGTAGAAGCTACCTGTACTCCCTTCTCTCAATGACACCCAGCAGTAAAACCAGCAGGGTCCTGCACATAAGGGAATAGGAAGTTTTATCTAAGAAGTGTCTCACTTGCAGTAGTCACTTCCATTTCAGCCATGACAGAGAGAGAGACAGAGAAGAAGGCACCTCTTTATGCCATACAGACTATTTCTGAACATGGAAGCTGGCATTTCAATCTAGTGTGGTGAGTGGGAGAAGGGTGAACCAGGGTGTGACCTTTTAAAATTAGTGTGTACTTACTTAGTGCATTCTTTAGATTATTTGCAATAACTACAAGTCGTCTGGTGAGTCTGCTCTCTAGCACCTCAGTGGAGCATCATACCCCTCTGTCTATCTCTTTGATTGTCAATCAGCTTCGGGGGAATGTGTGCTTAAAGTGTTATATGGCCCTAAAGGAGTTGAGATAAAAACCACCTCCCTTAGACACCTTAGTTACGGTGACTGCTACCCTATCTCATCTCACCTCCTTGTAGTAGTATTCAGCAGCGTGCTTCTTGGCCCACTTGTCGAGCTGCTCTCTTACCTATTTTTACAGACCCCCGACGTCTGGCTATTTGACCCTCACATTGGGGCCGTCCGCCTTTTAACCCTTTAAGGGCCGCTTAAGCATTAATGCATCATCATCCCTATTGGTCGTCATGATGCATGAATGCAGCCCTGGCGAGTTACCCACCAGGGCAGCATTCATAGGTGACGCTATGATGATCCAATATAACGCTGGCGAGTAACAAATAGTCATGATTTAATCAGCATAACCAGGTATGATGCATGCATGCACCAGGACCGGAACTAACTCCCTGACCTGCTCAGGACGACTCAGTGGGAGACTTCTTTAGAAGTGCATCATGCCCATTGGACGTCATGATGCATAAATGAAGTGCCGGTGAGGAGACTCACCATCACTTCATTGCAGCATCATGCTGACCCTCAGGGAGTGCATCAGCCCCATAGTATTATCTTGATGCATGAATGTGCGCTGATGCACCATGATAACCAAGGGGTACCACAATAACCTGCTGAGGACGACTCAGTGGCTGTGAGTAGATTGTGAGTAGGTGGTGTGAAGGGATCGAGCAGCTCACTGTGCTGTTGGCCACGGGGGGCACTGAGTCTCGGTTTGTGTACCAACTGTGGTATGGACCCCGCGGAGCGGTGGCTGTCGATGCGTCAAAGGGGGTAAAAGGGGGGCTGTTGAGTAAATTAAATCTTGAGATTAGGGGGCTGTTGATACATATTATATCTTACATGAAAAGGAAGAAAAGGAATATTCCGTGTAATCACTCCAGGGCTGTGAAATTCCGGAGTATTCACACTATATTAAAAAGGGCATTATAAGATCGTTGGTTGTAAAATCGAAATTATTGATTGCTTCAGCCTAGAGTATTCTTGAGGTACTAGATGAAGCAAAATCTTTAGGTTGTGAAGCAGTGAGGAAAGTCTGAGTTAACTCATATTTTCTCTATATATTTATGTATTTTTGTATTTTCAAGCAGTGAAATAATCTTAGCATCGTCCTTACCATACCCATCGTTAACAAAAAGTATACTTTATTGAAATTCTTTTATTTGTACACATAAGTACACAAAAGTTCGCCATTGTTTTCTGATCCAAGAGACTATCAAAATAAGTGCCCCTTTACTGAAACCTGCTCAAATACTACATGATATTGTTGCACTACATCCAATCCATATTTCCCTGAAATATTATGATGAAACATATTGAACTTATTGAAATACTTCCTTCCAAACCTCTGAATTGAGCCCTTCTGAAAAGATCTGCTTGGAGAGTGAGGTTGATGCCTTATTTTGGCACACAATCACATCACTAAGCAACATCATGTTACCTGGCAACGTCACGTCACTAGGCAAAGTCAGTAGCATTGGGAAACCGGCCTCAGTTTGCTGTGAATTGCATAGACAATGGCAATCTAGTGGTAGTGCCCCAAACTCTAGTGGCGAAGCCACTAGTATTGTCAAAGAACCCTAATTTCATGGAAGAGGGCCCCAAGAAGGGGGGTTGTTATCAAACTTCTTCAAATAAGGGGGGCTGTAAAAATTGAGCTGTATTTTAAGGGGCTGTGAAATGGCAAAAAAATGGGGGGCTGTAGTTTCGCAGTTGGTACCACCCTTTAAGGAGTCAGTGCCCTCCCCCCCTGGGCCTGTTGGTGTTTTATATTGAGTACCGTCCTGGGTGGGGATTGGGACAAGTTCTTGTTTTGAGTGGGTGGGTGCAGGTCCTCTCATGCTGTTAGGGTGTGTATACATAGAAGAAGGGGTGTTGTGTATGGTGTGGTAGTTGTAGTACTACTCCTACACTGAGAAAAATAGGTTCACAAACTAGTGTAAAATAAACGAGGTTCAACTCTGAAATTTCAACTTGCCAGGGCTGGCAGTCTTTTTGTGTTGACAACCTCCGTGACTCTGAGAACTTCACAACCCACCGTTCAAAGGATGCTTTTTCGCTCACCCACCTAGGACATCTAAAGTTGTGAATTTGAAGACTCTGTCTCAGGGTTATGAGAAGTTAAATTTGGCAGATTTTGCCTTGTATATGTTGTGCTGTTCAGTTTGACGACCCTACCCTAGCTACTCTACATTTTTTGTGTGTAGCCTATTAAGCGCCATGAGCGGCTCCCTGAGTTGTAGGTCCTGACTCAGCCCTGTGCTTCCCCGTGAGTGGGGGTAGAGTATATTAGGGTGTGGTAGGGTAACCTCTTAATGCTGCTACATGCTCTAACTCCAGTCTATATGAAAAGATTTCCCCTTGCAGGCCATTTGGTCCTGCAGATGTTATTGTTCCACGGGCCCCGATTGATTTTGGCAGGACAGAACACCTCAAGATCGTCATTGTCAAGAAAGAAAGAATGAAAAACAAGAATTAACTCACTTTTTTATAATTTAACTCTTTAAACCTTGACTCAAAGTAATGCCTTATTTTCTACTGTTAAAACCTTTATAATGGTTCGATTCGCAAGCCATAAAAAAAAATATGTAGCCTGTGGTTCCAGGATAGTCAGGAATGCAGCCAGACATTCTGCCCAGCAGTCTGACAATTTCCACCAGTATTTTGCCAGCAAAAGCCGATGTCCAACGAGTTGTCGTATAGACTGTTACTCCCTTTCACCCTGTTTCTTGGGGGTATTGTTTATATTGATCTATTTATTCATTATCATTTCTTTCACGGGGGGGGTGATGAGTCCCATTGCAAACACAGACAAAAAAAGAAAAGGAAAAAGAAATGCAATTGATCCCTCCCCCATTTAAAAGGGCTTGTGTTTCTGTTCTCTCTCTCTCTCTCTCTCTCTCTCTCTCTCTCTCTCTCTCTCTCTCTCTCTCTCTTTCATTGCTATATTTAACTTAAACTGTGTGTGCCCTGCTACACCCCACATCCCAAAACCTACCCCTCTCCCCCCGTCCTCACCCACGTCCCACAATTTAATCCCACCCCAGACTCTGATCCGATCCCCTCCCCTCCAACCCGCCATCATCACCCCCACTCCACCCTTTCAGACTCACTACCCCCTTCCCCTCTCTCTCACACACACACACACACACAAACACACCTACTTCCAGCACAACCCACGCTGGGCCCCTCCCACCGAGGAGCACCTGTAAGCCACCACCCCCCCCCCCCCGTCTGTGTGAGTGTCTGTACCTGGGGGGGGGGGTTGACCTGTAGTAGGGGCTGGAGGGAGTTACTCCAGACCTGCTCCTCATGTAGGACTGAGTGAGTGAGTGAGCAACTAGTGGGTTCATACTACTACCTGTAGCCGCCCTGCTTTATAATACAAGTACCTCAGGTACAGGAGGAAGGCAGGAGCACGTGCCGCCCCAGGCCCCCTCCTCCCTCCTCCTCCTCCTGCTCCTCACGGCACTTACTGCACCGCCTCCCGGCAACACCAGCAGCTGCAGCCGGCCTCACCACGCCAGAACAGGTGGGACAGGATCCTTGCACAGGTGGGATTGGATCCCTGCACAGGTGGCATAGGAACTTCTTGATAAAGGTAGGATAGGAACCCTTTTACTTGGTACAGTCGAGATATGAACCTCTCAGTTGGCAGAGGTGGGGATAGGAACTTCTTTTACTTGGCAGAGCTGGGATAGGAACTTGGTTCAGTTGGGATTGAACCCTATTTGTCACAGGTTGAATAGGATCCTCTTAATACTTGGTACAGCTAGGGCATATAGTGACGTATTGATACTACCGTAATGGCCCGTGTTTAAGCGCCCGGGCGCTCATTAATTTTAATGCCTCTCTACCCCCAGTACACCTATTTGAGACAGGTATACTTATTTGAACACTCTTTCAGTGCTTAAGATTGATTTCAATACCCCTGTAACCCCGGCGCTTATTTGAGACCCTGGCGCTTAAACCAGCCACTACTGTATGCACAGGAACCTAAACAAAGGTTCACACGGAGGAGTTACAAATCAGATGCCGTATTGTGTGATGGCCGAAGTGCCGAGTGCAATATGGCAAGTTAGATAACCCTGACATAGACCCCCATGAGTGCCCCTTTGCATTTATCGCAGAGTAGAATTTATCGCAAAGGGGATGAGTAACTCACTGTTAGACTTGTTTACATTGCCATTTTCACGTGACCAGGTCGTGTAATACACACCCTATGCATTATAGACCCTGTGCAATACGGCCCTGGAATGCTATCTCTATGGTACCTCAGTATTTGAACGTATTTTGCATGAAGAGAGTCTTAATACTTGGCACAGATGGGATAGAAACCTGTCCTTAACATCCTTGTGAAATAACTTGGTACAGGTGGAATAGGAACTTGGTACAGGAGGGATAGGAACTTGGGACAAGTGGGATAGGAACTTGGGACAGGTGGGATAGGAACTTGGGACAAGTGAGATAGGAACTTGGGACAGGTGAGATAGGAACCTGGGACAGGTGAGATAGAAACTTGGGACAGGTAAGATAGAAACTTGGTACAGCTTAGATAGGAACTTTGGGCAGGAGGGATATGAACTTGGGACAGGTGAGATAGGAACTTGGACAGGTGAGATAGGAACTTGGGACAGGTGAGATAGGAACTTGGGACAGGTGAGATAGGAATTTGGTACAGCTAAGATAGGAACTTGGTACAGGTGAGATAGGAACTTGGGACAGGTGAGATAGGAATTTGGTACAGGTGAGATAGGAACTTGGGACAGGAGGGATAGGAACTTGGGACAGGTGAGATAGGAACTTGGGACAGGTGAGATAGGAACTTGGGACAGGTGAGGTAGGAACTTGGGACAGGTGAGATAGGAATTTGGTACAGGTAAGATAGGAACTTGGTACAGGTGAGATAGGAATTTGGGACAGGTGAGATAGGAACTTGGGACAGGTGAGATAGGAATTTGATACAAGACAGATAGGAACTTGGGACAGGAGGGATAGGAACTTGGGACAGGTGAGATAGGAACTTGGGACAGGTGAGGTAGGAACTTGGGACAGGTGAGATAGGAATTTGGTACAGGTAGGATAGGAACTTGGTACAGGTGAGATAGGAACTTGGGACAGGTGAGATAGGAATTTGGTACAGGTGAGATAGGAACTTGGGACAGGAGGGATAGGAACTTGAGACAGGTGAAATAAGAACTTAAGAGAGGAGGGATAGGCACTTGGGACAGGTGGGATAGGAACTTGTGACAGGTGAGATAGGAACTTGGTACAGGTGATAAATGATCCTGGGTTGCTAGTGTTGTTGTACAGGCACTGAATGAGTTCTATGATATGTACTGGGTGTACCGAGGTTGTAGGTTCCTTAGTAGGGGGCACCACTGCTCGGTCGGGTATGCTCCACTTAGCTAGATAAGCACTGTCAACATGATTCTATGTAATGCACCCAAAAATGTCTGCACTGAATGAAGGGAGTTACCTCATTGGTCAATAGTGGCAAATCTGGCAGCAGTCATTTTGCCCGAAATGCAGGCTTTGCGCTCAAATGTAGACCCTTGATAGGTAGATTTCTTTTTTCAAAAAAAGTACCCTTGTCAGTGGGGATGTTGTCCCCTTGCCAGCCGAAAACAGGTGGTAGCAAAAGAATATGAAGTGTCCCCCGGGACCAGTAGTAAGGGAGTGGTCATTTCTTATCAACAGGGGGCTGGTGGGTTTTCGTGCGGACTTGCAAAAAGTTTTACTCTCCCCCTCAACGGCAGTCAAACTGTTTTGCACATGGTGGGCGTGGAGAATTTTCAGGGTTGTTTTTGCTAAAAAAAAAAAGAGTAATTTTTTTACGCCCCCCTCAACAGGGACCAAAATCGTTTACACTCCCTCTATGAGGGGTCTGAAAATTTTACGCCCCCTCTCAAACCCCCCACCCCCCCCCCCTGTTGATAAATAATAACCACTCCCTAAGGTAGGAGTCTTGTCTCCTCCAGGGTGTCCTCCAGACGGCCATCTTCAGTATTTTACCAGCTGACTGATTGACTGACTGGATGGCCGTTACCCACTACTACCGACACTACGACTACTGCTGCTATCAGTGCCACTACGAGCTTTTATTGACTATTGACTACATACTATTCTCACTTTACTACTAGTACTACTAAGTGCTAGTACTGATAATAGGACTTCAAGATGTGCCACCACCACCTACCCGGTAGGTATCACTGCTTGAACTAAGGGAGTGATCATTTTTTAACAACAGGGGGGGACTGGTGGGTTTGCGCGTGGACGCGCGAAAAAAATTCCGGCACCCCCCTCTTGACGGGTCAAAATTTTTTCGACCCCCCCCTCGGGAGGCGAAAATTGCGTGCGGACGCGCCCTTTTAACCTATAGTAGCACGCGGGCTTTTTCACTGAAAACAGGTGCAATTATTTTGACCCCCCCTAGTCAAGGGGGCAAAAAAATTCTGACCCCCCTGGTAAAGGGGTTTAAAAAATTCTGACCCCCCCCCCTCAAACCCACCAGCCCCCCCCCACTGTTGTTAAAAAATGATCACTCCCTAAGGCTGTTTTCAACATAACTGACGGAAACAATGGCCTCAAAATTGCCAAGAGACTCACTATCTGCAGATTGTATTAGCGTCCACTAATGCAGGCAGTGCTACGACTACTCTACCAAACCCCATGTTGAACATGAGGACATATAGAGGCGAATGTTTGTGAGGAGTCTCTGGCGACGGCAGTGACAGTTTTCTCCAGGTGGGTTTGGAGCCTCACCTTTTATGCAAAAGCGTAGTAAACCTTTTCGCCCCAATTTAGTTCAAGTTTAAGTAGATGTTATTGAAAACTATCATAGAATCATATTCAGGAAAATTTGGGGTTGGCAGGCCTTTATGTAAAATAATATATGACGTACACACCACTATCTATAGAGCATGGTTAGTGTATATATACAGTTGACGTAGACTTGTTGCAAGATTAACATTAGCTTGCTGATAAGGTTTAGATCACATTTCATGAACTCACTTTTGCTTACTCTCCAACTTTTGGGTGTCTTTTGGGACAGAGAATTCACCGTTTTCTTTTCATCACGATTCCCTTTACCAGTGTTTGCCTGTACTGCTTCATTGGGAAATTGCAGAAACCACGATGCCTACTAGAGTTTTTCACAGACTCCTTACGAAAATCGCTGAGATTTGGTTGACCATGAATAAAAACTGCAGTTTTTGGAGGAAGCCAGTCCGCCAGGGCTTTTCACAGAACCAATGTGTTGTATTATTAATGTAATAAAATTTTGTAATGTTGTTTTGACTTTTGCCTTTCTGCACTGTGTGCATCATATATGTACACTTTTTGCTGACAATTACCCGGTTATAGTAGCCTATTAATTAGTTTTACGATGGTGCCTCATAGATGTGACAGGTATTTCTTATAATGTATTTTCACTGTTTTTATCACTGATTCTCTCCATTTTGGTTAATACCTCTACGACATCTATTTGATATCAATCTAAATAATTCACGTTCTATCTAGTATTCAGAGAAAGATTGCAATTTGCCATTTGACTACCCAATTCATTGACATTCAACTTATTACATCAATCACTGAGCATTGATTCACCAATTATGTACATGATTTACAATTACATTTAACATCGTGCCTAAGCTAGAGCCATTTGACCTCTTTTTACTACATGTAGATAATTTTTATAATTATACGAGACTTACCTCTCTCCTAAGTTGAAGTAGAATTGTAGTTATTCCGAGGGAACCCGTGGGGTTCAGGGGAATATTCTTCTTTTTTTATCTTATATTCTGCGTACACCTGCGATGGGATGCTCAACGTTTTCAGACAGTCACTTTGACACTTTTTAGGAAAGGCACCGTCCGTATCACATTTTATGCACACGAATATACTAGGGTTTATTCAAGCTGTCTATCATTTTTTAGAATCCTTGTGTCAGCTGTGGCAATTTTTAAAAACCCTCCGTCACTCTGGACATAACTTTTTTTATATGTTTAATGCAATCTAATAAAATTGGGAACACGGCTACTAAGCCTTCTGGTTAGTGTCATTATCGTCCAAAATGGTTATGTCGTGTAAAAAGTGACATGAAATATCCGGGTGAGCCACTAGAAATAGGATGGCGTAGAAAGGAGTAAAATAAGATCCGGTTGTACAAACGGTGTATTATAAGACGGGAGGGGGTTGACAGCTAGCTGTCACTACGCACAAGGAACCTTGTGACAGTAGGCTTCTCAACTTACACTGTCACAACCACGGCACTCCCGATTTAGGGACCTTTTTTCCGATACTGCATTAATTGATTATATAAATTTATTGAAAGTATGCGTTGATACAGCCCTGGGGATTTTTCTTTGAGCATTACTACGATTGGAAAGTATGACTCAGGACACCTCAATCTGTAAAGAACAGTCGTGTCAAATAGATTTTAGGGAATGGTCATTATCTAAAAACATGGGGGTGAGTTTGAGGGGGGAGGGAGGTCGAATTCTTAATCAGAGAATGTCAACATTTTTAACCACTCTGATGGGGGGGGGGGGGATTATACTTGTTTTCAGCGTAAGAAAAGCCTGCATGTTACTATTGGTTAGTTGAAAGGCTTGGTTCCCGTACAGATTTTTACCTCTCCGAGGGATAAAACTTTGATCCTTGAGAAGAGGGGGGGGGGGGTGTTTGCATGGAAACCCACCGCCCCCTGTTGTCAAAAGATGATCACTCCCTTGACTTGTGCCCTTTAGTTTGGGGGTGCTCAGTTATCGTCAAGGGGGTGTTGGATTTGGGGTCAGGTGCGTTTTGGCAGGATATCTCCTCCCCCACCCCATCTTAATAAACAGCGTCCACTCCCTTAGCGCTTGTTTAAGTCGGGGTGTCAGTTGCAGCTTATACACGGGGCAGTTTACAGTTTACTAATCTTTATTGTAAATGGAATAAGGTTAACCTCGATTGTTTTACATGTCACATGACCATTTTCCATTTCCTCGTTACTGTCTTCAACCTTTGACACGTAGACAGTAGACTGTCTCTAGGGGCATATTAGAAAAGTTTGAGAGTAAAGAGAAATGTGAGCGCTCTGTCTGACACGTTCTCTATGGTACCAAGTACTGACTAGGCAGGTTTACACATGAACAGGTGGATTACTATAGTTGTATTGGTTTGTGGGGGAAGACCCATAATTTCATGGTAGGCCTATAGGGAACAGAGCCATTGCTAGTACCAAACAAATTAGATAGATGGCTCATGTAGTCGGGGGCTAGACCAGGAGCCTCTTTGTACAGTTTACTTTGGTTGGCCCTTCCTAATAGTCTGGGCTCCCTAGCCCACTTAAAAGGGTCTATATCTCTTCTTTCCTATCCCCTCAGGATGTGTGTGGTGCACATAGCGTGGGCACCGACACATTCCTCTGTGATATTATGTAATGTTCTCGCCATGAATATGACCTTAGCTGTCGAAATGGCGTTAAACATCTATTACTCACTCACTCACTCACTCCCAATAGTCTACATGAAGCTATATTCTAAAAATCTATACCTTTGGATAGCAAATACTTTAAACTTAAACAATATAAGCTTTATATAGACTTAGTACTTTAAATACAAGAGAAATAAAACTTTAAAAGTCTTCTAGGAGCACATATAATTCAGGCTGAGTAAAACCAAGCTATTGTCTCCCTATCAGGCTAATACCCTCCATTCACACCTAAAACAATGGACAGGTACTCAAGGTGATTAAGATAGAGGCAGGGGCAGCTTATCAGTCTTATCAATTCCCATTGTTTTCTGTGGGTGGAGGGGGAGATAAGAGATTACCCACAACCCTCTGCCAGTTCCAAGATGGCCATCAGGGCCAGTTACATAACTGATTTCAAGATGGCCACCTCCATACAGGATAGGCTCTGTTCCCTATAGAAACAGTGGAATACAGATGCCCCATAGGTTTAACCTAAGACCTCCATATCTCACCCCCCCCCCAATGAGATAACCCTCCCCTGTACCTCACGCCTAGTAACAGCACTGCAAATTGCAATAAGACATGTAAATTATCTTCATTTTATGTCTTTCTAAAAGAAAATTGAATATTTCCGACCAAAATAACGCAAAATGAATACACTCGGCTTCACCTCGTAGATAGCCCTCAGTCAGACCCAATATTGATAATCGTGAACCTTTGCCCACTCGTATTTCTTCACTGCCCCATCTGCTAGAGCAGTCACGGAATCTCTGTGAAAATATTGATGGCTCTCTGGTATGATTTGGATGAGGATTCCGCTGTTATTTTGGCGACTTTTCTTTTTTTGTACAGTGCAGGTCAATACAAAGAAGAGGGCTATACATAGAGAAATACGGTATGTGCGGTGCACCTTATATACACGAGCTATTACGTTGTTATGAGGGGCGTGGGTCTGGGGAGGATGAGCCAAGATGGCTGTAGACATAAATGCCAGTCATACATCAAGGGAAATGCAGGCCACGTGGTTAGGAGCAACAGGCAGGGGTAGTGACATGGACACAGACAGTATGTATACATGTAACTTGTTCACTGTAAAAAGAAAAATGCTAAATTGTTTTCAGTCCTGCTTGTGTTTTTTTTGTTGTTGTTGTTGTTGTTTATTTGTGGGTTTTTTTCCAATAGAAAAATACTCCAACTTAATACTTTGTCATAAGTTGTTAATTTCACGCACATGTAACAGTGTTCTTGGTATCTTGACAAAATGATGCCACTTCGTAGTTTCTTTTGTTTCTATTTTTAGACGCCCCCTCCCGAAAAAAAATTATGGTAATAGATAAATGAACAAAATTCTCTTCCTACATGCAGGATAGATGAAAATATGTTTGAAGCAACAGTACTTTACTGTACTGCCATCTGGGGTTTCATTTTGAGAAGTACACTGCTTCATTGCATTACAATTAGCAAAGTCCTGAACGCAGGGTGCGGTGTATATGCAAGGTTTTACTTGATGGGTTTAAGGAAGCAATGGTGCTAAAAGGGGGCACAGGGGATCAATTTTCTCGGGGTGCGGCTTAAGGGGGCAGATGGACTATCGTGAATTTCTTGTAACTTGCAAGTGACATGAATTCTCAAATAAATATTCTAGCAGTGGATCACCTACTGCGAAAATACATCCACGTGACGTCCAAGCGGCGTGCAACAACATTCGCAGAAATCAAGATGATTTGATAATTTCAACTGATCTCAAATGTACAAACACGTAGACATACACGACACATTCACAATAGACTCACACTCTAAAAAAATGCCGTTGAAATAACAAAGGATTCCTTGTCCCAAAGTTGCCAGAGAGATGTCGTTATTTCCACAGAGATTTATTGTACCACCGCACTGCCGCCTGGAGCTTCTTGTCAAAACTACACTGGCTCCCTGTTGTATTTAAGTATGGTGGTTCACTGTTCAGTTTTACAAGGTTCGCTGGTAGATTCAACAGTTATTTTTTACAGTGCACAGTAGGGGATCCGCAGCTTTATATGTGGGTGCGGCTTGTACACAGGGTTTGACAGTATCTTTTCGATAATTTGTCAGTCAATAAAAATGCATGAAAACTTTTGCTGGCAAAATGGCTGCTGGGCCTGGAGAAATTGTCAGACTGCGGGACCGATTGTATTTCTGTAGTCTTGGGATCTGACCCTACATTTTGGTTTTCATGGCCTGCAAATCGGACAGTTATCAAGGTTTTAACAGGCTAAAACAAATGGCATTACTGTTCATTAAGGTCGAAAAAAATATTGAAATAATTTCATTCCTTCTTTCTTGGGAAATGATTATCTTGAGGTATTCGGTCTTGCCAAAATCAATGTGGGCCAGCTGAATGATAAATCTGCAGGACTGTATGGCCTGTGAAGGGAAAAACTTTTCTTTGATATAGACTGCTTTGTTTGTACCAATATGGTAGCCTGGTAGAGCAGTGTCTTTGAGTATGAAGTGTTTGTGAGTTGAGTCAGAGGCACGTGGGGGAGGAGGAGGAGGGTAAAACTAAAACAGATAAATCACCCACACATGATGCACGGTAAACACCCTCACACACCTCCTCCATGGTGTCTTAACCCTGTAAGGGCTGCTGATGCAGGAGTGCATCATGCCGACCCTCCGGGAGTATATCAGCCCCGGGGGGCACTCATCTTTTCTTGAAAAGTGACCCATGCTTAGAGGGATTTTCGTCAGAAAGTCCCCTTTTTGCAGAAAATCTGATTCAAAATGACACGTGTAAGAACTTTTCTCAAAAACTGACCTTTGGTTAGAGCAATTTTGGTAAAAAAAAAAATTGCCCCCTTTTAGGGTCAATTTTGTCAGAAGGTGACACGCTAGATAACTTTTGGCAAAAACAGACCCTTGCTTAGAGGGTTTTTTTGGACGAAAGGGACCCTTGCTTAGAGGGATTTTGCTCAAAAGGTACCCTTGCCAGCCGCACACATGTGTATCTCCAACATATGAAGTGCCCCTCCCCGGATATCAGCCCTGTAGGGTCAGCATGATGCTTGAATGTAGACCTGCAAGGTGATTCATAAAAAAACAACTGATGACAATTATACCTAGTATGGTCGTCAGTATTTGTATGTAACACCCTCCTGGTGAGTTACCTACCAGGGCTGCATCTATGTATCATGGCAACCAATGAGCAGGATTCATTTATAAAGCATTATACGCCCTTGAAGGGTTATTAAGAGCTAGTTTTGATTGAAGATGGGTTTGTTGCTCATCTGGGTCGTTTTTGAATTTTTCCTCACATATCATGTATCTCATGAGCCTATGAATGAGCACGCTAATTTTCAAGTTACTCGCCAGGGCTGCATTCACGCATCATGATGACCAATGGGCATGAAGCATTCATGCATCAGCGGTCCTTGAGGGATTAGTACACATTTGGGGGTTGTTCTCAGTGCGTTTTGTCCCTGTGCTTTTTTGTCACACATGTTATCTTTTTAAGCACGTCTGGTGTTTTCTGACACACAGTGGTTTACCGCTAGTTGAGTCATGCGGATTCACTATGGAATGTGGTGCGTAATACTTAACCCTTTAAGAGCCACTGATCAGTGCAGGAGTGCATCATGCCCATTGGTCGGCATGATGCACCAATGAAATGATTGCTGGTCAGCATTTCCCTGAAGCACCATTCCAGCCGTCCCATGTGAATCAGCCTCATATGGTTATCCTGATGCATGAATGTAGCCCTGGAGAGTTACTCACCAGGGCTACATTCATGCATCATGATAACCAATGGTCATGATGCATTAATGCATCAGTGGCCCGTAAAAAAGCAGCTAATGCATGTATCAGTGTATCATGATGCATTAGTGGCTGTAGGGGGGGATCCAGGGGGCCTAGGGGGCATGTTCCCCGCTAGACCCCCTGAAATTGAGCCAGGCTATGACTCTTAACTATAGGAAACGTGGCACAAAACCCTCTTGTGCCCGGCTAGCGTGCGACCTCAAGAAGTCCACGTAGTCACGTGGTACAGCTCATCTAGTCACATGATCTAGCATTAATCTCAATCCAGATAAGTAAGGCTATACAAACCATGATTACATACTCCAAACTCTAATAGAACTAGAAACAATTAAAGGGCTAAGGATACTGTCCCTATGCCGTAAAACTACTTTTGCCAAAACTATTAGTTTATAAAAATTGCATCGAGGCTATTTGCTCTGACAGTGACGCCCGCGAGTCTGCACTACGCTGACTTCTTTAGAATCACGATTTGCGCAAGTGCCCCCCTAGACCAAATTCTCTTGGCTGTGCCCCCCTAGACCACCCCTTCTGCATCCGCCCCTGAGCGGCTGGTATGATGCGCAAGCAGCTCTGCACACTTCCTATCCTCAGGGAATGTATCAACTCTCCATAATAGTATGATGCCTATCAATAATCACTGTAGCTACAGTCATGCATCAACCCAACCAATGGACACCATGCATCAATGCATTAGCACCCCTCAGGGATTAATCCGTTAGTTTAATAACAGCTAGTACAGGAGAGCATCATGGCCATCTAAGCTGTAGGGTCAGCTATAGATGCATTAATGCAGACCTGGCAAGTTACTCGTCAGTACTGCGCTCAGGCACAATGCAGGGTCGGATCCAGGATTTTAGCCGCTAATTTTGGTCAAATTCTGGTGTAAAAAGAGGTAATAAAGTACAAGGAAAAGGGAGGGGGTGCGTGCCCTTGTGCCCACCGTCTAAATCCGCCTCTGTACAATGCCAACTAATTGGCATAATGCGTTAATAGATATGCTGCTGTTAAAGGGTAAACCACATTCTTCCACTCTCTCCTCCCACTCTCTGAAATACCCTGACCTCCCTACCCAGCCCCATTTCTATCTGTTGAGGAAACTCCTTTACTACTGTAAAACAAAAAAATTTAAAAAAAAGAGAGAAAATAAACAGTAGTCCACCTACACATGTGATATTTGGAGGTTCTTGAAGTGTCTCAGTAAGTGGTAAAGTTGTACCACAGGGAACCATGCTCTTATAGAAAGTGTCTTATCATATCTATCCTGCCCCTCATGAATGGATAAATCACTAGGTGGGTAAATCGACACCTCAGTTTAAGAGGGCTGTAACTGGCAAATTGGCAGAATTAGGGTGTTCTTCTGTTTTAACATTTATTGACCTTTATCTTCCTACTGTGAAAGTACTGATGCTCTGTCTGGGATTTATGCAATAAGGTAGTATTCACTTGGTGCCACAGTAATTGGAACACAAATATTGGGACAGATATTTCACCCTTATTCCGATAGCATTCTTTTACAGTGTATAGATGTGTGAGAAAGTCTTGTCTGGGTTAGCAGACCCTGGATATGGTGAATTACTGTGTACATGATAGCCCTAGCCACAATGACCATTCCCCTTCTCATCTCAGACACATTTGTATACAGATCATATATAGATGACGACCACTTAAATAACGCTTTAACCCTTTACAGACAGATAGCGCATTATTGCATTATGCCGATTGTTTTTTTACATGAGGCATCGACGCAACCCTGGTGAGTAACTCATTCATTCATGCATCATGTGCCACTAAAGTGGTGATGCGAGGTACTGCAAGCATTGCATTGGTGCATCATGACAAGTAAGGGGCGTGATGCACTTCATTGGTGCTTCATGACAAGTAATGGCCGTGATGCACTTCATTGGTGCATCATGACAAGTAATGGGCGTGATGCACTTCATTGGTGCATCATGACAAGTAATGGGCGTGATGCACTTCAATGGTGCATCATGACAAGTAATGGGCGTGATGCACTTCATTGGTGCTTCATGACAAGTAATGGCCGTGATGCACTTCATTGGTGCATCATGACAAGTAATGGGTGTGATGCACTTCCTTGGTGCATCATGACAAGTAATGGGCATGATGCACTTCATTGGTGCATCATGACAAGTAATGGGCATGATGCACTTCATTGGTGCATCATGACAAGTAACGGCCGTGATGCACTTCATTGGTGCATCATGACAAGTAATGGGCATGATGCACTTTATTGGTGCATCATGACAAGTAATGGGCATGATGCACTTCTGTAAAAGCAATCCTACCCATCCTGCACCAATGCAGTGGAGAGCAGCACTGTATGTCATTTATCTCGATGCGAGTGGATTGATCCCAAAAGATTGCCATGATGCCGTAATGCAGCCCTGGAGACCCATCAGGGCTGCATTCATGCATTGTGAAATCAAAATACTAGAGTATACATATATCAAAGTAGTATGCATTCCCTAAAGGGCTTGGGACTAGTGCCTAATATGAAGTGGAGCTTTGGATGACAAATGTACAGCTCTATAAGCTGTCAGTACCCTAATAGTACCCCAACTACGTCTATAGAATACATCCCAGTCCTGAACCAATTAAAGGTCGCTGATGCACGGATGCATCATGCCCATTGGTCAGCATGTCACATTGATGCATCATGCCCATTGTTCAGCATGATACATTGATGCATCATGCCCATTGTTCAGCATGATACATTGATGCATCATGCCCATTGTTCAGCATGATACATTAATGCATCATGCCCATTGTTCAGCATGATACATTGATGCATCATGCCCATTCGTCCTCATGATGCACAAATGCAGCCCTGTTGAGTAACTCGCCAGGGGTACATTCATGCATCATGCTGACCCTACGAGGTTGATACACTCCCGGATATTCGGCATGATGCACCAATAAAGTGCTGGTGAGCAGTCTCGCAATGACGACCCATTGGCATGATGCACTGTAGTCATGCGTGCCTGACGGATGCAAAGCGGAGAGATGCGGACGGGTTACAGGCGGACGTAGTGTTAGGCTTGGCTGGCTAGATGCACTGCTGCATCAGTCGCCCTAAAAGGACTGATAGTACCCCAACTATACAGCCTGTCTATAAATGTACAACCCAGACAAAACATTAAAGGACTGATAGCACCCCAACTATACAGCCTGTCTATAAATGTATAACCCAGACAAAACATTACACACACACGTATATTATGGGGAAAAACACCTGAACCCTTTAAGGTTTGCTGATGTAGGAGTGCATCATGCGTATCTTCCAGGATCAACTCTGTAGACTAGGAGTGATGCATATAAAGGCTGCTAATGTGTTGATGCATCATACTAACCCAACGGGACTGAGAGGGTCGGCATGATGCACCAATGAAGTGCTGTTGATCAGATTTTCTTGCACTTCATTGGTGCATCATCCCGACAAATGGGCATGATGCACCCCTCTGGTACTTAAAGGATTAAGATGTAGTCCATTCACGATGAACAAAGCATTATGCATTATGATGCACCAATGCAGTGCTGGAGACATCCGCCAGCACTGCATTGGTGCATCATGGTGCTCTGTATGAAGTGAATAAACCCTGAAGTGTTGGCTTGGTTCCCCTGTGGGTTATTCGCCGGAGCACTATTCTTGCAACATGCCGCGAAAGGCTTATCCCTTTAAGTGCCACTGATGCATTAATGCATCATGCCCATTTTTCAGCATGATGCATCAATGAAGTGCCGGAAAGACTGCTCGCCAGCACATCATTGGTGCATCCTGCTGACGCTCTGGGAGGCTGAGTATCAACTCCGTAGGGTCCGCATGATGCTCCAATGAAGTGCTGGTGAGCAGTCTCGCCAGCACTTCATTTGTGCATCATGCGTGATACACTCCTGCATCAGCGGCCTTTAAAGACTTAAAACACATCAAGGCAACATACAACCCTTAATGGTTAAAAGATGGGATCTATGAGTTATTCATATAGAGAGAGACAGCCTACGTCAGCAATATGAAACAAAAGGCATCAGAAGACAGGCAAATGACAAAATTGACAAGAATTATGTCCCTGAGTTGATTGGACTGAGTTGGCCCGATACCAATATATTAACCCTGTCTGGACATCATGCTTCTCAGCCCACTAACCCTTTAAAACCCGCTAAAAAGCCGCCTCAGGGAAGCACCAAAAGGATGCCTCCGGACAGTACCATCACATTTTTGACACCCATAATCGATCAAAAATGACATATTTTGAACTGACATAATAATTGTGTTTTTTTCCAAGTGCACTTGTGTGCTTGTCAGCAAATTATTAAATTTCATCGTCATTGTATTTCTTCAAGCTTCATATTAATTCAGAAAGCAGAATATGCCGAATGTGCTGTTCACTGCATAGGGGCGGCAGTTATCAGTCAAATAACTTTTTCTTTTTTTTTTCCGGGGGAGGGGGGGAGCTTAGGGCCTGCCCTCCCTCCCCCTCTAAGATGTTCGGTAAGCAACAGCAAATACATGTACAGAGGCAGGGTTTTAAGGATGTTGGAGAGCATCAAATAATGAATGATGAAGCCTGACGTTTGCTCAGACTGCTGAGAAAGGTATATATGTCTGTACATCAAGTCATAGACTGGGTAGACCTGAGACTAACACTCTAGGGGCCGCTAATGTACGAGTGCATCATCTGCATGATGCACCAATGAAGTTCTACTGTACTCGCCATCACTTCATTGGTGCATCATGCTAACTCACCAGTAACGCAACTCCAAAGGGTGGGCATGATATATAAACGCAGCCCTGGTGAGTCACTAACCAGGACTGCATTCATGCATCATAGCGACCAATGGGCATGGTGTGCTAGAACACTATTAAACCTTTAAAGGCCCCTGATTCATTCGTGCTTCGTGGTCGTTGGGCGTCACAGGAATGTAGCCCTAGGGAGTGATTCACCAGGGCTGCATTCATACATCACAACGATCAATGGGCATAATGCATTAACCAGTTAAGGGCTACTAATGCATTAATGCATCATGACTATTTGATCATGATGATGCGTGAATACAGCCCTGAGGAGAAACTCACCAGGGATGTATATATTTGTGCTTCAAGCCAACCCTCTTAGTTTGATAATTTTCCCGAATGCACTGGGGAAATGTTGATGAGCAGTCAGATTTGGTGCATCATTCAAACCAATGGGTACGATGCGCTCCTGCATCAGCGGCCCTCAAAGTGTCAAAGGTTTAGACACTGAGTTGCTCCTCCTTACACCTCATACTCCTCCTACCTATTTCTGCTCCTGATTAGATATCAGGTCTATATACTGAGCTGCTCGATCCCCTACCTACCGTAATGACGCGTTTAAGCACTGGGGTCTGAAATAAGAGCCAGTCTCAAATATAAATAAGTGCTGGAGGTATAAAGCACTGATTCCACCAAAGCCAATTGAGAAAAATCAGCCAAAAGTTTTTCAATCAGATTTGAGAGAAATAATGGATACATCTTGATGTACTTCCCACAATTCTGGCAAAATTAATTTTTTTTTAATTTCACCAGAAGTGGGTGGAAATGCATCGGGAAGATGGCCGATTCATTCCAGATTCAAAATCGGGAATGAATCAGCTTTGGTGTAACACCCTCTCAAGGGTATCAAAATTAATCTTATTCGCTAAAACAATACTCATATTTTATAAGCACCTGTCTTGTATAGCGACCAATTGGGAGCAGACTGGTTCCCAGGAGCGCCTCTTACATGCTGACATCAGCGACATCTAGAGCTGATCTTGTGGCTATGCCTGTTCCTAGCAAGTCAGGTACTTTGGAAATATGGTACCCATCTGATCATCGATAGATATTCTGAGATCAGAACTGTCATGACTGCACACACACGTTAACAAGATATATTGCTATAAGTGCCTGTGGTGCGGTGGGATTGAAATCAATGAGCACCCGGGTGGTTGTACAGGTCACTACTACATGTACCGTAAAACCTTGTGTATAAGCCGCACCCATGTATAAGCCACACCCTGACTTTAGGAGAATGCCGTAAGCCACTCCCCAAGCCTCAAATGGTTCCCATTCCTTACTATAGTCTATATTTTCAAAACCCCGCCTATAAAGTCACTTCCTGACTCCCTGGAGATGCTTTAAGCCGCAGTGGACCCCTGTAATGGACTATAAGCTCCAGATTACACGCAGGGTTTTACGGTACTCCCAGTATGAAGGATTAACAAGCAGGGCCCACACACACATAGTGTAGGGTGTATAGTAGCACTTAGAGAAGGCCTCACCACCCAGTAAACCAATCTGTATTTAGCTCAGGATCAGACTTGGCTTACACTGGAGTCGAATTGTATGAAGAAGCTCCCTGTAAAGAAAAAAAAAACTCTTTATAGACATTTTCGAGTGAAAACATATTTTTAAATTCAATTCAATTCAATTTTCAAATATTTTATTAACAACTTCAAGTTCATGGTCTTCGGTTGGTTAATATTGGGCTGACCAACCCTTACATAGTTAAGTGTATCAGCAATAAAATGTGATGGTGTTGCCTCCGGACAACACCATCATATTCTTTACACCCACAATCGATCTAAAATGACATATTTTGAACTAATATAATAATGGTGTTTTTTTTTCCAATAGTGCACATGTGTGCTTGTCAGCAAACTATTAAATTCCATTGTCATTGTATTTCTTCATGCTCCATAGGTAGTAATTCAGAAGGCAGAATATGCCAAATGTGCTGTTTAGTGCAGAGGGGAGGCAGTTATGAGTCAAATAACTCTTCTTTTTAGATGAGGGGGCTTAGGGCCTGCCTTCCTCCCACACCTGGTTCGAAGATGCTCTGTATGCAACAGCAAATACATGTACAGAGGCAGGGTTTTAGGGATGTTGGAGAGCATCAAATGATGAATGATGAAGCCTACACTGCTGAGAATGAAAGCTATATATGTCTGTACACCAAGTCATAAACTGGGTAGGCCTGAGACTAACACTCTAAGGGCCACTAATGCACGAGTGCATCATCAGCAAGCATGATGCAGAAATGAAGTGATGCATTATGTCGACCCTCCAGGAGTGTACCGCCCCCCAAATTATAGTCAACCATGATGTATGAATGCAGACCTGTTGAGTTACCGACCAGGGTTGCATTGATACACCATGGTCATAAGGCATTAATATGTGTACTTTAAGGGTGACTAATACAGGGAGTGCATCATGCCCATTGGTTGTCATGATGCACCAATGAAGTGCTGGCAAAACTGCTCGCCATCACTTCATTGGAGCATCCCCTGCAAGGTTGGCATGATGCATGAATGTAGCCCTGGGGAGTTACTCCCTGAGGTTGTATTCATGCAACATAATGACTGATGGACGTGATGCATTAACACTTTAAGGGCTACTAATGCATTAATGCATTGGTCCTCACTATGCATGAATGCAGGCCTAGCGAGTAACTCACCAGGTCTGAATTTGTGCTTCATGCCGAATCTACTTGTTGGAAAATGCTCCCAGAGGGTCATTATGATGCAGCAAGGAAGTTTTGGTAAGCAGTCTTGCCAGCACTTCTTTGGTGCATCATTCAAATCAATGGACACGATGCACTCCTGCATTAGTGGCGCTCAAATGGTTAAAGGGTTAGACACTGAGTTGCTCCTCCTTACACCTCATGTACCCTCACCTATCTGTTCCTGATTAGATATCAGGTCTATATACTGAGCTGCTCGATCCCCTACCTACCGTAATGACCCATTTAAGCGCTGGGGTCTCAAATAAGCGGCTGTATCGTATATAAATAAGCCCTGGGTTATAGGGATATTGAAATTAATCTTAAGCAGTAAAAATCTACTCTAATTACTCTAATAAGCGCCTGTCTTGTATTGCGACCAATCGGGAGCAAACTGACATCAGCGACTTATCCTGATCTCGCAGCCACACCTGTTCCCACCAGGTCATGCAGTTTGGAAGTATGGCACCCATCTGATCATCGAGAGATATTGCGAGATCAGAACTGTCATGGCGGCGCACACACTTAAACAAGAAATATTGCTTTAAGCACCAGCGGTGGGATTGAAATCAATGAGCTACCTGGTGCTTACAGGCCAAAGTCCACTGTGAGACTAAACCTTTTTGCAACTAGAGATTGCACTGGGTCTGCAGTTTCATTAGACTAACTCATGGATGATAATCATGTGACATGTACTGGGAAAAGGAGCTTTATTGTACCTGCACTAAAACCCCTTTTCGCAGACCACCTCAACATTTGCTTTTCAAGCGATTGCAGGAATGATAATTTTGATAGTAGGGTCCACTATGCAACAGATCATACAACTCCCTCTAAAAATTTATATCTATTTTTAAGCAACTAGCTCAAGATCGCACCCTATGTTGCATAGGGGACCCACGGCTTATACAGGCGACTCCGGTACTCCCAGTATGAGGGATTTACGAGTCCACACACACATAGTGTAGGGTGTATAGTAGCACTTAGAGAAGGCCTCACCACCCAGTAAACCAATCTGTATATAGCTCAGGATCAGACTTGGCTCACACTGGAGTCAATTTGTATGAAGGAGTGGCCTGAAAGGCCTTTTAGATGCAATGAAAACATTTTTTTCATGGATATGACCTTTAGAGTATACCTTATATGTGCCAATGATCTTGTAATTGTGTGGGCTTTGATTTGATTTGATTTTGATTTTTTTTAAAAAAGAAGTCTTATTTTAACATTATTCTGCCTCCTCTCTTGTACCCACAAGAGGTAAGAAGATATTCATGTGATTTGCCAGAATATGACACTTTGGAATAGAAACCATCTGAATGATTAACTATATACTTAGCTCTGTTGAAACTACCAGGGATCCTCGTAAAACTGAACAGTGAACCATCATAGTTGTATTGCACATGGGGCAGTGCAGTTTTTACATTAACATAGTACCCTAGTTCGGTATATGGAATCTCCCTGAAAATAACGATGGATATCTGCCAACTTTGAAACAAGGATTCAATTTTTATTTCAAAAATATTATTATAGTGCCTGTATCAAATCATCACGTAACGTTGTAGAGGAATGAGTTATTTCTGACCCAAGTTCTGAGAATAGTATGATACAATCAGTGTTGTAAATCATATGGATACCCCTCAAGATGCCGTTTGTCCCCATTGTCTTCTTTCTTTATTCCCCCCCCACCTTCATATTTGTATCATTCTAATGAGCAGAAAGCCTATTCAGGGGATTTTGATTCAACTCTTTCACCAAAGGGTGACTCCAGGTTAATTGCCTTCTCCACACAAAAGGCCTCAATCTCACACAGGTTAAGATTTATGGCTGTGGAATTGTGAGGTGCCTTAAAAATACCATAAAAGGGAATTCTCTCCCTTAGTTGGATTTTACCAACTCTTTAAGGACTACCCAATAGGTTATTACACTTTATGTCATGGCAGATACAATCGTTACTATAGATTAGTACTAGAACAGCCATATTCCATGGGGGCATGGAATACAATATGCTTGTATTCAATGGGGTCCGCCATCTTGGATTTTGAATGGAGCTGAGCTGTTTTTCTTTATATAAAAGCAAATTAACCCCATAGGCCATGCCATAAATGCAAATGTCCACTCCCATGAAACATTTTTGCATCGCATTCACCTCAGTGAAGCCTGTCCGCGTTCAACTCCCCCTATAAGGTGTCGTTGAATACAGACAGCCTCATCTCGGTGAATATGATGCACAAATACTCCATGGTCGTGGACATTTGCCTATATGCCCCAGAGCCTGAATACAGTCCTTGTATATTAATCGTATGGGCTGCCTTCAATGTGTATCATATGGGAATGATGCACTCCTGAAGGGTTACATGATGCACAAATGCACTGTCATTGCATCAGCCATCAGCGCTGCATTGGTGTATCATGCGGACAAACTTTTGGCCTCATGGCATCATGCAATCCTTACAGGGTTATGGAAGGGGGGCATGTGCCTTATGCTATTGGTCATCTAATTAAGTTAACCCTTTAAGGGCCACTAATGCATTACTGCATCATGCCCATTGGTCGTCATGATGCATGAATGCAGCCCTGGCAAATTACTTGCTGAGGCTGCATTCATGCATCATGCCGACTCTATAGGGTTGATGCACCCCGGAGAATCTGCTTGCGGGCACTTCATTGGTGCATCATGCCGACCAATGGGCATGATGCACTCCTGCATCAGCAACCCTTAAAGATTTAATAAAGGGGACACGTGCCTGATATTACTGGTCTGCTAATTTAACCATAGCTTAATGAGACATTTGTACTTGACCACATCAAGTGGTGGCAAAGTTTAAAGCACCCCTGATCCTAGACCACCTTGGTGGTAGCACTTTGTGTGCCTACCTCTGATCTGTAATGCCCCCCCCCCTCTCCTTTTTCCCCCTTTCCCTGTTCCTAAACCCTTTTATGGCCGCCTTGTGCATTAATAATGCACTGGAAATTACATTCTGTGAAAATAACAATGGTTCTCTAGAACAACTTTGCGATAAAGCTTTTATGGTTATTTTCACAGAGGTTCCTCAAAGCGGAGCGCATTACTTTACAGATTTCTTTTGCGCTTCATTTAAAAAATGACACTGCCCAACTCCATCCCAAATATGGTTGTTCACAGTTTATAGGGATCATTCACTGATACATTTTAGAGTATGTTTTTAGTTGGCTTTATACATGGATGCAGTCATAGCGAGTAACTCACTATTGCTCTATGTATGTCTCATCTTGACCGGCTGGCATTGAAACACTTTGCTAGGGCTGCATGATGCACCGAATTCAATGTGGGCGAGTTAGACACTGGTTAAGCATCATGCCAATAAGGGAAGAGAAAGTATACCTCCAGTCACTAAATGTCTACCTACAAAGATATACAAAGGTTACGTTTGCTTTACGTCGTAGGATGGATTGCTTTGATGCTTCATAAAATATTGTAGCGTATAGTTTCTCTTTTAAGCCTTTGGTAATTAGCGCGGCGACTAGTGAGTACTACTCGTGAGATGAGTAGACTAGTGTATGGTTCACAGTCGCCACGGTGTAAGGGATAGGGAGGCCTTGCAATCTATTTTTGTTTGTGGCTCCTCTGCTATGGACTATTCCTGCTCACTATTCTAATGTAATAACAACAGTGTGTGTACTTTACTTATCAGTGAAGGAATTTTCAGAATATATCTCATACTTTTGATTTTATTCGCAGATAAGACATTTCATCATTTGAAGCCCTATGGCAGATTAGCATTAGAGCATTTTAAGATTCAGAAATGCATCCCTGTAGCCTTTGTTTTAGAATTGTTCGTTTTGAAACTACTATATATATGTAGTACAGGTTTTATCTCAGTGGGTTATGGTACAATTGGATCATATTTTCTGTGTTTGAACAAAGTATTCACTGTCAAAGATCTCTATGGAGAAATCAGTGCTAAAGTGTGTGTTGCCATATGTGCATTTTTGTAAATCAGAGGAGGTTGAAGTGTAAGGCCACCTTGTGGAACTGCTACATTCTTTTCTGTGTAAAATTTTTAGTTTACATTGAAATAATGCTATCTCAGAATATGTATCTACTATTGGTGATGAAAGATTAATTTGATTACTACTTTCATTATATAAATGATTTTGTGGAACACTGGAAACATGTATGTACACCAAGGTACTTACACTGTGCTCCCCCTCTACAGAAAGGTGGAGTGATCTGGCCGGTTTGCTGACCACTGGCCCGTGACGAGGTACAGACTATTACAAGTGATTGGCAGTTGGGGGTGTGTGTGTGGGGGGGGGGGGGAGGCAGAGCAGGCTCCTGGCAATCTGAGACAGTGTACACTCATAATGACACACCTGTTGACTATGGCATTGAACATTGAATAAGACAGGTCCCTGTGGCAGCTGAGTGAGGTGCATGCAGAATGGACAGTCTACAGACTATTAGTACTTAGCTGCAGTGGGTAGTTCAGGTTGAATTTGTGCTATATACTACCAAAAGCCCAGATGATAGTATGCCCTATCTGTCTCACCAACTGAAACTAGACACAAGATTACAAGTCGCCGCGCCATGTCTCACAGGACTATTCTCTACTATTGTATTAAAATCTACAACACTATGGTTTTATTGTAAATAAAACATGTGCTGAACTGAGCCACCTAACAGAGCTCTATACTTAATTACTGTTGAATCAATCAGGAATCCTTGTGAAATCAGAGAGTGAACCATCACAAGTGTACTGCAGTGAAACAGTGTAGTTTCTACAATGAAGCCCCAGATGGCAGCACAGTAAAACACTATGCTGCAAGGAATCTCTGTGAAAATAACAGTGAAATCTTCATTCCAAAGTTGTCAGAGAACCAATGTTTATTTGACGGCAATGTTTTACAGCATATATGATTTATACTCTCAGATCTGTATTAGGCATTACAGACCACTAACATTTATGGTACGCTAATAGAGACCTCTCATGATACACCAATGCAGTGCCTATGATGCACCAATGCAGTGCTTGTGAGTTACTCACCAGAACTGCATTGATACATCATGATGACCAAGGAACATGAATCTGAAGGCATCACGCTGTCCACAAAGGGTTAAATGAAGTTGGACCACCCATGGTTCCCAAGGCATTCTGAAACTATGGGTGGTCAATGTGACCTTTCCTTCAAAAGGCATCTAATAAGGATAAAATGATCAAAAAGATTTTGTAATCAGTGCTGTTTGTTGGCTTTGTGTTTTTCTTCTGAAGAATTATCAAACTTAATAACATGTCTTAAGTTGATAATTTCACACAGATGCGGTGGTGCTCTTGGTTTCTTGATGAGAAGATGCCATCATATTTGGTAGTTTTTATTTCTACTTTTAGACCAACCAAAATACAGTTTTAATTCAGATTTTACCCCTACACCTCCCGCATGCACAATAAATGAGAAAGGGGTATAATTGCCAAGGTTTATAAAGTATAAATGTCAAAATAAAGATGGATCTTTGAGACAAGAATTTCACCTTGATTTCATGGAAACTCATTGTCCGGCCATCTGGGGCTTCATCATAGAAATGACCCTCCTTCACTGCATTATGAACCTATAGATATAAATGCCTCAATTGAGTTTTCCACCACTTACACCCATACTCCATTAGGCCTCTGTTGACTAACATCATATAGGAGTAGTATGGCCTAATTGATCGACAGTGGATCACATATTCATGATCACATTGATAAGCCTATATTTCATTCAGCTTAGACAAGACAGTTTTGGGTCTGTGTCTGGGTTGGAAATTGTACAAATGAAAAAATATGACCCACGGGGAAGGCTATAGATTAGGCTTTTGTCTGTGTGAATTTGATGTCATGTCTCACTATCATTGGCTCAACATTTCCCCTTAACCCTTCAAATTCCGCTAATGTAGGAGTGCATCATGCCAATTGGTCGTCATGATGCACCAATGAAGTCTGCTTGCCATTGCAGCATCATACCTACCTTTCAGTAGGGTTATGATGCATTTATGAATGCAGCCCTGGTGAGTTGCATGCAAGGACTGCATTCATGCATCATGACGACCATTGGTCATGATGCATTAATGCACTAGTGGCCCTTAAAGGACGTCTAATTGGACGAACCTCATGCCATGGGTAGATACCTCAATTATTACTGGTGTCAGCTACATAAGGCCGGGACTCCATTGTTACCTCTGGTTCACTAGAAACTTTTTTTTTTCAAATTTATTCATACCAATCGTGTTAACCCTTTCAAGGCTGTTCAATAGTTCATTCACCCTTTAAGCCCGTTAGTTGGCATGATGCATGAATGTAGCCAAGGTGAGTGACTTGCCAGGGCTACAGTCCTGCATCATAACCACCCTCTGTGGTTGATACACATCCAGCAGGTCAGAATGATACATTAATGAAGTTCTGACAAGCTGGTTTTCTCCATCGGTGCATCATGCCGACCAATTAGCATGATGCACTCCTGGATTAATGGGCCATAAAGGGTTATATAGCGATGGTTGGCAGCTAATAATTATTTGCACTGCTTTGATGTATCATGCTGACTCATTGGTGCATCATGCTGTCTCATTGGTGCATCATGCTGTCTCATGCTCACTCTTAAGGGTATCGACACAATGCACAAATTCTTAAGAAAAGCATTTAATGTACATCAATTCTACACCCAGTAAGAACTCTGTTAATGGGTAATTGATATCATTCTAAAATCTGGCATTTGTTTAATTTGAAGTAGTATAGACAGTCTAAAGCCTTTTTGATTTCTTTTTTTTTTCTGCATTAATTTCTGTCAATTGTTAACTAAGACCGACCTATTGTGAAGCTCTATCAGGTTAAAAAAAAAGTTTCTACTATCAAAATTGATAATTCATTCATATTTGTAGCCATAGGACTCCATTCGGTGTCATGATCCGAGGTGAATTCCAATAGTTCTGTACCAGAATGACTATCTGACTACATGATACAGAGGGGTTGGTGGGTGGAATGAATACACAGAACTAAACGACCATGGCATACATTGTGGCCGATCCACCCTGACGGGGGCTATCTCGCCACCATGATCTCCCCCGAGGGCGAAGCCACAATGTATGCCTGGGAGTTTGGTTCTGTATTTACTTGAAGTTATAATGATATCAAATTGTTTAAATCAATGAAAACAGCATATAAATAAGTCCCTTGACCAGCAGTGGCAATCGAGACATGTTATGCCACTCGGGGTGTGGCGATCGGCCCGTCAACATTAATCGTATGGGAAGTTGTAATTCATATGAATCAATGTGAAGAGCATTCATTGATACTTCATGTTCAGTATCTAAGCCTTCATGGATCGCTGATGCACGAATGCATCATGATGATTGGTCGTCATGATGCAGCAATGAAGTGCTGGAGAGTCTGCTCACCAGTACTTCATTGGAGCATCATGCCGATCCTCTGGGGGTGTATCAGTTCCGTAGCATTGGCATGATACATTAATCCAACCACGGTGAGTTACTCACCAGGGCTGCATTTTTGTTTTAATTCTCTTTATTTGCCATTTGAATTTATCCATAATTAGAAGATAGTTACAAGTCGAGGTGCCAATGATGTAAACGATGCATCATAACGACCAATGGAAATAATGCACACTACATCAGATAGAATGTACCACCCTCAAAACTGCATGTTGTTTATAACACCAAAATGATCATAATCTTTTTTTTTTTCTCACCATTCTGATCGTTTGCAGATGAATTTCAAACTGGATAATCATTTCACTTATGAATCGCCTTCCAGGGAAAATAATCATTTTTGGTCAGGGAGGGTCTGCCAGGAGCAGTCAGAGAATTTTGATCTGAGGTTCTTGTTCGTGGGAACCATTATCTGAGGATATTTCCTCTCATTATATTTGGCTATATATAAACACCCTGCTCCAACAAGACAGTTGGTGGAGATGTCACAACTTCACCCTGGGATTCCCAATATGGCATGGGGGGAGTATGACGTCATCATCACAGTGACGTCATAGGGCATCACCAGTCGTACTTTGAAAAACAGAATTGACAGATGCTATAAATAGATTGGGGTGTTAAAGTTGGAGGGTGTGCGTGGGGTTGTGTCCTTTAATTGGACTCAATGATTCCAATTAGTTTTAATGATCTGAATAATAATGCGGGGACTTCAAAGGAGCACAATCATCTAGGCATCAGGGGTGAAATAAAACACTGAAAGTGCTATTATTATAACACACATAATGACGTCATGGGTGATGCCTTGAGATTTGGTTTATATTTGGCCTGCTTTGATTGTCATCTATAATAGATAGCAATTGTTACCTAAAATCAAATGTGACGCCATCAAATAGTCCTTATCAAAAAGCTATCATATCAAAGATGTTCCCCATAAGTTCTTGCATAATACAAAAATTCATATATTGCTCTTATTTCTTTCCTTGTTGGCCCTCGGAGAGAGAGAGAGACAGAGAGACAGAGAGAGACACAGAGAGAGACAGAGACAGAGAGACAGAGAGAGACAGAGAGAGAGACAGAGACAGAGAGACAGAGAGAGAGACAGCGAGAGACAGACAGAGAGAGAGACAGAGAGACACAGAGAGAGGAGAGAGGGAGAGACAGACAGAGAGAGACAGACAGACAGACAGACAGACAGACAGAGGTGAAAAGTCACATTTGTGTAGGAGAGTTGTCAACATTGTAATGATATCGATTCTACAATTCAACGAAGAATAGCTAAATCAGATCAAAATGAATGAGACATACATCTCTTTTCTATTATTCCCAGTTCAATGGCTGACAGGGTTGGATTCCATTGATACATAAAACCTTTACGGGTAGGAGTGCATCATTCCCATTCATATTCTTGATGCACCAATGAAGTACTTATGAGTCTGCAAAGCAGCACTTAATTTGAGTATCATGGATGCAGCCCTGGCGCGTTACTGGTCAGGGATGCATCCATGCATCATGACAGGTACGATGCATTAACACATCATCGGCATTTAAAGGGTTAAAACATAAATATCCATCTACTCGCCCCCGCCGCCCAGACTACATGGGGGTAAAATATGTGCTGAGACACATGACGCTTGTAGTCATGGTGACCATGGCATTGTGGGTAAGGGAGTAAAAAACCTACGTACAACATGTGAACACATCATTGACACCCCCTCCCCCCTCCCGCCATGTTTGCTCCCAATACATCACACCCCTCACTAGTCATATTGGGACTAGACCTGTCTATGTTATACCCTGTAAGGGCTGCAAGGTGCCTCCACACTGTAAAAAATGTCGTCAAATAGGCGGCGGAATCCTGGTCCCACATTTGCAGAGATCCATAGTTATTTTCACAGAGATTCCTTGTTCATTTGTGTCCCACCGTACTGCCAGCTTGAGCTTCTTGTCAAAACTACACTGTTTCACTGCAATACAAATATGGTGGTTAACTGTTTGGTTTTACAAGGATCCCTTGTAGATTCAAATTATCTTTGCAGGTTCACACTATTTGGTCACAGAAGACCCCTAACTAGCCCTTATCGCGGGGTGGTTCGATTTCTTTTACAAAAAAAATGGACACAAAATTTTGTAATGGGCAATACAAAGCAAAATACCTCCCCCCCCCCCAAGAACAGATTCCAATCTAAAAGACTTATTAATTGGTAGATTTACAAGTGGCAAAAACGGGCATGTAGCTTATACATAGTCTTGATCTTTATACTAGCTAGAGTGGAACTTTTTTCGGCCACCCATCTAAACAGTGACACTGGTGTTGAGGATCCATAACAAAGTTGTGTAACTTTTTGTCTTTGTCTCTGTGGATAGGCTCCTGTGTGGGCCTGTCACCATAAATGATAGTAGATCATTATTGTTCTCGTCAGGATAGTCCGCGGACATTGTGTATCCTGATAGCTCCTGTCAGAGTGGTAAGGGGGCATCGTACCGACAGGGCTCGTTCCTGATGTCTCCACCAGAGGGCATTGTCTGGGGTAATCAGGTCATAATGACGTATCATGACGTGACGTCATTGATGACGTTTATGTTGATGGATGTGTGTATGGGTGTGATAGCGTCTATGACGTAATGAATGACGTAGACAATGTTAGGTGTATTAGTGGATAATCAGTTCACTATCAGAGCATGTCTCCCTTAGATTAGGATGTATTCATGTCATATATCTACCTGTGTTCTATGTTAACCCTTTAAGGACCGCTAGCGAATGAATGCATCCTTCCCATTGGTGGTTATGATGCATGAATGCAGCCGTTGCGAGTCACTCACAAGGGCTGCATTTCTGCATCCATGCATCAAGCCAATCATACAGACTTGATACATACCCACAGGGTCGGCATGATGCATCAAACAAGTGCTGCTGAGCAGTCCCCTACAGCACTTCATTGGTACATCATTACAACAAATAGTTAGAGGATATATAAGCTTTATTAATGCACGAGTTGAACAATATACGTGTAACGTTTAATGCCCTCGTTTATTGTATCCGTGACTAAAATCAAAGAGTGCATCAATAAAGCTTACATATGCTCTTTATACCATGGTGACTACCCTCAATTTTAATTATTTACCTTAAAGAAAGAAGAAATTCGAGTTCAGTCAACAGCGACGAGGAGAAAGCCATTCCACCATATTGGATTCTTGTTTGTCAATAAGCCATGCGGTCCGACGGGAATGACATTTGATTTACCTTATTTATAGAGCATTTGTGTCCTCCTGGTTCTTACAGAACAATGAATAGACCTTCTTTTTAATCTTACCAAGGTACAATAGATGATTTAAAGCCTATATTCCCTCAAAATGGCCATAATCCAATCGCTCAGTGTACGCCTCCGACAAGAAAGGTAGTACTTTTTCTATACACCAGACGACGGGACTGCGTGACAGGGGAGGTTGACACTAAGGCGGAGATGCGCAGCCCGCTGTCCGCTATGGTAAAGGATATGAGTCAACTCGCTGTCATGGTTTGTTTCAGTTAGTGTCAACTACTGTTCATTCTAGCCGTGGTTAATTGCATGAGTTTTATCCTTAAACTTGAACGCAAAAATATGCAAATGACCCATAACCATGGTATAAGCAAGGATAGTATATTCCTCTAAAGCCCAATGGTCATTTGTTGCCCGTATAATGGTCATATCCAACAAAATCTGGCTGTTTGGTTTTAATATTATGTTTGTTTATTTGTATGTGGTGGGGGCTTAACCCTTTTGGGGCAGTTGATGCATTTATGCATCATGCTAATTATGCACCAAATGAAGTGCTGACGAGACTGCTCACCAGCGCTTCATTGGAGAATCTTGCCAACCCTCCGGGAGTGTATGTATCAACCCTGTAAGTTCGGCATGATGCACCAATGAAGTGCTGGTGAGCAGTCTCACCAGCACTTCATTGGTGCATCATAATGACCAATTGGCATGATGCACTCCTAACCTTAGCAAGTCAACTCGCTTAAAATCCAGATCTGCTGCATTGGTGCGTCATAATGACCAAGGAACTTATTGCATAAATGTAGCTCTGGTGAGTTACTCGCCAGGGTTACATCTGTGTATCATGATAACCCTACAGGGCTGATAGGCTCCTTGAGGGTTGGCAAAATATACTCATGATGTCATGATGCACAAAATAAGCGAGTTACTCGCTGATATACTCATGGGCAATGCGTCATGCATCGCTGCATCATGCATTGTACCAACATGACTCTAATGATTAATGATTTTTCTCCTTTTTCATTTAGGTGAGTGCTCATGTCTGTGACCGAAATCTTGTTAAGGTAGGTGTAACAAGTTTTCGCCTAAAAGTGAAAGGCTGGATCAGAGTCTAAAAAGATTGCATCCATGCATCTAGCAGCTATTAGAAGGGTCCCAGACATTGTGTGCCAGACACTGTGCCCCAGACACTGTGTCCCAGACACTGTGCCCCGGACACTGTGCCCAGACACTGTGTCCCAGAAACTATGTCCAAGACACTATGTCCAAGACACTATGTCCAAGACACTATGTCCAAGACACTATGTCCCAGACAGGGTATACCAGTTTGGACACTATGTCCCAGACACCATGTCCCAGACACTATATCCCAGATACTATGTTCCAGACAGGGTATAGCAGTGTGTACACTATGTCTCAGACAGGGTATAGCGGTGGGGGCACTATGTCCCAGACGTTGTATAGCGGTGTGGACACTATGTCCGAGACAGGGTATAACCATGTGGACACTATGTCCCAGACAATTTGTCCCAGGCCATATGTCCCAGACACTATATCCCAGCCCATATGTCCCAGACACTATGTCCCAGACAGGGTATATCCGTATGGACACTAAGGCCCAGACAGGGTATAGCCGTGTGGACACTACATCCCAGACACTATGTCCCAGACAGGGTATATCCGTATGGACACTAAGGCCCAGACAGGGTATAGCAGTGTGGACACTATGTCCCAGACACTATGTCCCAGACAGGGTATAGCAGTGTGGACACTATGTCCCAGACACTATGTCCCAGACAGGGTATAGCGGTGTGGACATGTGGTGTGGAGTTCCCCGACACACCTGTTATGTGTGTAAGGTGTGGACGTAGGTGGAGCTGCTCACTAGATACGGTAAACCCCGCATGTAAGCCGCACCTCTACATAAGCCATATGTTATACCCTGAGTTGGTGGCATTGATATAAGCCATACTATGGGTCTGCAAAGGATGCCATTGGTTACCATTCTTTTTTATAATCTCTTTAGTGCTCAATCAGGAGTGGACTGGTTTCCTGGAGCACCACATGCATGCTGACCTCAGTGATGTCCAGCTCTGGTCTCGTACTTTTGCTGGTTTCTGACATGTTATACAGTTCCCTGCACCGAGGAAACACGGTCTCCAAAGTGAGCAGCATAAAATAAAAGATTGCAAACCTGTCCAATTTAACTCGTCAGACCTGTTTGAGACTCTTTATGCTGAGGACCTCTGTGCCCATGATATGAACACCCTAGGCCTGTCATTCAAAGGTCGTCAGATCATTCATCTATTTCATAATTCTTAAGCTGTTTAATAAGAAGACCCTACTCACATTTTTGTTTTGTCGGAGCACCACAGTGATTATACGAGACAGGCACTTATTTGAACACTGTTTTTAATCGGTAACATTGATTTCAATAACCCTACATTCCCGGGTCCTTATTCGAAACAGGTGCTTATTTGAGACCGCGGTGCTTAAACAGGCCAATGGTATGTTCAGTAAGAATATTTAAGCCACAGTAGGTCCATGGAATGGTATATATATATATATATATATATATTTATATATATTTATTTATTTATTTATATATATATATATATATATATATATAGATATAGATATATAAATATATAGATGGATGTGTGTGTGTGTGTGTGGGTGATTCTTCTGAAACCTCCCACTTTCTGGTTTTTGGGGTCTTTTTGGCTTATATATATATATATATATATATATATATATATATATATATATATATATATCAATAAGTAGCCTATATGCAGGAGCTTGTTGGGAACATGGTGGAGCTGCTCCTAGGGAGCATGGTGGAGCTGCTCCTACACTCAAACATAGGGTAGATTAACCTTAAGACGACCACATACCTAGAGTTGACCACCTGTCAGCTTGTTTTTCTCACTTTCACATGTAGTGTATTGGTCGTCTTAAACCATAATATTATTGAAATAGAGGTGTTATAGTACCCCATAGAATGATGTCTTGGAATATATCAAGTAATTGTCATTGCATGATAATACACTAAAGTTCCCATGTTTGAATGGGTTTTACCATGACCAGCTGGTCATTTCTTCAGAATTCTTCAATTTTGGTTCGATAATTTGAAGATGACAAGTGCTCACATATACACCATTTTGACTCTAGGCATAGATAAATATCTTTGCTAAATGTTAGCATAAGGGAAAGTGCAGAAATGTTAAATATTTTCTGTATAGGACTTATTTCCTAGAACATACCAATTTCACCTTGAGATGACCACAATTTCACCTTGAGCAGACCACCCCTTACTGAGTTATTTATGCATTTCATTGAATAGATACCATTGATAATATAGTATTACATCCAAAGATTCATATTTAGAACAGTTTCGGATACAAAATTTCCCTGGATGATGTTCTAATACACACATTTCAACCTTTACTGGAATCCTACTACTAGTAGTATGTAGAGTAAGTTTGTGATACGGAGAGCATGATTATAAAATCAAGAGCTGGGTTATTATAGTGCATATTTCAAATTGATTAAAGCACAGTTAAAACAAAGCTTTTTTAATGCAGGGTTAGCATTATCACCTTTGTTTTGATGAGATTTACTATATCAATTGGCATGCCATTGTTCCAATTTTCATTTTATTTTAGTCACTCTAAATCATATATTTTCCTTATGGTGCAATATCTTTAATGATGCTATTTTATTTCAAATATACTTAAGGAACTTGTTTAATCTTTAATTTGATGTTTTAATCAAAAGGGCTTTATCAAAGGGGTGGATATTAATTGGTCAACTCTAGCTGCAAAGTGGTTGTCTCAAGGTGAAATTCAACTAAATGGAATGTTTGTAGTAAGGGTGATAAACTAGAAATAAAATATATAAATGGATTTTTAAAATATAACAGGTACAAAAGCCCAAACAATTATCTTTCATTCAGTGTATTTTGGAAGTCTGAAGACCCAAATCTTCCAGAGATATTAGCAACTACAAATACCTGATCAAAAACCTGCACAGGAACGGTCGCCATTAGGTTAATCTACCCTACATACCAGTGTTAGTGTTGTAGTCTACCCTGGTGGGGGGCACTCCCCAATTTTCAGCTACCATGAGTGAGCTAAATCTCAAGAAAAGGGAACTTAAAAACTAGCCCTCAAAGTACCCTTGGTTACAGTTGTTTTTTAGGCAATGTTGAAGTTGAAGAGGTGCACTTTAGCCAATAAATCTAAGATTCTCTCCATATATATATCTTTATTGAAAAACTGTGTATTTCTAGCTAAAGGACACTAGGAGGGCTAGGGAGGTGTTTTTAGAGGGGTCACTCCTGAAAATAGGGTTTATGTGATTTGACTTTATCCCTTAAAAAGGGTCCCGATTCTTTGCCTTATTATAAAGGGCACTGAATATAAGAGGCTGGGGAAAAAAAGATATAGAGTGCCCCCTCTGGATAGTCTACAGCTTAGGCTGATCAATGCTACCGCACAGACAGCATATACACACACAGAGGGGGAACAAAAATACAACAGGCAAAACAATAATATTCCACTCCTGGCCTCCTGACTTGGTAACCCTTGAATGCCCGCAGAACAAGGATTTATGGATGTAATATATGATGAATAGACTTGCACGAGTTGGCTTCAGGGGGTGATATAAGCATGAGCCGTAGGCGAATGCTTATATAAAACCCCTGAAGCCAACGAGTAATTTTTTATATCAAATACAGCCATAATATCAAGGAATCTAGTCGACAGAGAGGTAGAATATGGTTTCAACTATGTTATGTCCAAAGCATTTCGCTGTATTTGGTACATAAGCTTCAAAAATGGAGGATTTACTTTGGTGTCAAGGTAGGTTTCAAGATGTCCGCCCCGCTGTCCGTCCGCCGTCAATTTTGGGTGCTTTTATCGCGAGATATAGGAACTCATATTATCCATTTTCGGCACTGAAAACTCGCTAACCGTGTTATAAAACAGATTATAAATGCTCATTTATTGTCCTGTTGGTGTATAAATGCAGCCTTGGTGAATAATGCACTAGGGCTGCTTTGATGCATCATGCTGACCCCCCCCCCCCGCCCTCTGAACCTGCAATATGCAGAAATGCAGGGCAGGTAGGTTAACATGTCAGCATTGCATTTGTGTGTTATATTGTCCAAGAAACACCAACCTGGGGCATTCTAAGGCCCTTACTGCGTTAACCCTGTAGAGGCCGCTGATGCAGGAGTGCATCATTTCCATTTGTCAGCATGACCGACCCTCTGAGAGTCTCTCCGCCCAATAGGGTTGGCATGATGCGTGAATGTAGCTCTATTGAGTTACTCAACAAGGTTAGATTTATGAATCATGACAACCCAGAGGCGTAGGAAGCAAATCTTCATTGGGGGGCCCAGCAAGGACCCCACCTCAACCACTTAGAATTGTCAGCTGAAGCACTCTAGCACCTATACAAACCTATATAAATTTTGTATAGAAAGGTGATTTTTGATGAATTTTAGATGTGATTTGAGACACAAGTACCCATTTTCCCTATCCCATTAATGAATCAATCTATTTTGTGATGCAAAGCTTTAGCTTCTTTTCAATTATCATGAATTTTTGGCAATTTCTTTTTTGGGGGCCCACACATATTCAGGCCCCATCTCCTTTATGATTGGGAAGGGGGCAGGCCCCCCTTTTTTTCTACGCCCCTACAACCAATTGACATGATACAGGAAAGTATTATCAGCCCTTAGAGTATTAAACATCATTCCCACCACGTACATAGGAAGCCGACACCCGTCCCAGACTCATGTTTGCACTTTCTCCTGCACATAATTGATCATAAATGAATCGTGCCCATGCCTCAGCTTTACACTGCCGGTGCTGAAGGTGGGATTTGTATAGGACTAGACCTATAATATTGGAACCAATGTATGGAGAGTGTGTAATATTGGTACCAATGGAGAGTGTGTGACATTGGTACCAATGTATGGAGAGTGTGTAATATTTGCACCAACGTATGGAGACTGTGTCATATTGATAAAAATGTATGGAGAATGAAATATAATATTGTCACCAATGTACGGAGAGTGCAATATTAGCACCAATGTATGGATGGTATGTAATGTTGGCACCAATGTATGGAGAGTGTGTGATATTGGCACCAATGTATGGAGAGTGTGTGATATTGGTACCAATGGAGAGTGTGTAATATTGGTACCAATGTATGGAGAGTGTGTGATATTGGTACCAATAGAGAGTGTGCAATATTGACACCAATGTAAGAAGAGTGTGTGATATTTGTACCATTGTACCGACAGACAGACCATCTGTTATCAGTGATAACCACTGGTAATCAGCTTTAGCAATGGCCACGCCCAGTCCGCTACCTCAGTATAGGATGATGCATGATTGGTGCACCGGCGAGTGAACCACCAACACTGTATTGGTGCATCAAGAAAACAGGATGTTACCTATTGGCCTCAGGTAGGACTGGAACTGGAGCTGCTCCTCAAACACCAATGAACTGCTCCCCCACATAAATGAGCTGTTCCCCCACACAAATGAGCTGCTCCCTACACCAATGAGCTACTCCCCAACACTAATGAGCTACTCCCCCAGCAACAATGATCTGCTTCCCCACACCAATGAGCTACTCTCCCCACACCAATGAGCTGCTCGCCTCCACACCAATGAGCTGCCCCACCCACACCTATGACCTGCCCTCCTCCCATACCAATGAGCTGCTCCCCCCACCAATGAGCTGCCTCTCACAACAATGAGCTGCCCCCGTCCCAACACCAATGACCTGCCCCCAGTCCCCACACCAATGAGCTGCCACCCCCCATACACACACACACACACACACACACACACACACACACACACACACACTTACTCTAGAACAGTCTACAAACACAGGCAAGCTGAGCATGTTGTATATCATGTTCCCAATGTACCTAGGGCACAGACTGTCTGTACTACACTACTAAAGAGGCTATAGTATGCGGGCTGGGGGCTGCTGGGTTATTCAGTGCTCAGGCCAACCCCATCCAACTAGTTTACCAATAGCACAGGGCTCCATGTGAGGCACCACAGGAGGCTATTTCTACAGCCACATAATGAGAATGTTGGATTTTTTGAGGGTATGTGTAGTACACTGTTAAAAATCTCCGTAGATTTTTACCGTGTTTTATCATTATTTCTATTACAATAAAACAAACTAAGATTAGATGAGATTCTAATGAATCTGTGTTAAATACTATTAAAAGGTACAATTATTTCTTTTACAGTAAATCTTTGTCCTTTTTTAAGTTTCTTAGTTTCTTCAAAGTCCTATACCCTAAACTGATAAAACTGTAGCAGAATTTATTTACTTTGGTTCATGCACAATACTATCAAAATGGAAGATTACATTGTAGTTTCGTGAATTTAGAAAGAAAAGGATAAAAAAGATAATCCATCTTTGGGTGGCAAAGGAGAGTAGCAGGAATTATTGACGCCTATTATGAGGTAATAGAGGACATACATATTCATACCATTGCAGTTTTTAAATTATCACACTTCTGGCATAATCTGTGTTCATAGATTGTTACTCTAACGTTATGAAGAGAATGATGGGTCTCTCATGGACTCATTTAAAATCACAATGATTGTGATGTCCTCACACTGGGATGTCCACATGAATTATATAAGCAACCAAAAGGATATAGATAGCCTACCCCTTTGTGGATTTAAAGTGAGATTTATAGAATGACCTACCATAGGCATTCTGTCTAGTACTTGCTGTTTCCAGACCTAGCACCTTGAGAAATGCCCTCCAGGGTTACAAAGTGGTAATAGCAATACATGCTACCCTAAATGAGAGCCATGTGTTTTAGGTCTGTAGTAGTAGTATGGTGGTAGTGGTTGTGGGCTATGGAGACCAGCCCACTGAACAGGACTCGAGTTGGGAACGTTCACAACTTGGGCAAGAGAATATGATTATCTCCAGAAATTTGGACACGCCAGAACATCTTATACTCGATAAAAAGTTTCTGGGAATATCCTGAGAATTTCCCTGGAAATTCCTGAGTATTTCCCGAGAAATTCCTGAGCCATTCTTAAGATATAGAATAGAGACCTTTCTTGGGTATAAGAAGTTATGGTGTGTCCAAATTTCCAGGGGAGATCACGTTCTCTATTCTTGTTGTATTCACAAGTTAGGACTCGAGAAATTCCTGAGTAATTCTTGAGATCGTGTTCAGTGGGAGCCATTGGGCTAGTCCTAGTGGTAGATTTTAAGACCTATAACAGAAACAAACCTTGAAATAAAGGTGGTTTTTTTTTTCAGGATAAAAATGTATTTCAATTTATTTTAATTTTACACAGATTTAGAGTGAAACTGTGAGAAGAGACAGACATACAGAGGGAAACAAAGAGAGACAAGCAGATGGGGAGACTGGGGGTGAGAGAGAGAGAGACAGGTAGAGAAAACCAAAGACACATATTGGAGAGAGTGAGAGAGAGAGAGTGATCGACACACAGACAGAGAGAGAGCCAAACAGAGAGACATACAAATTTTAGATAGGCAGAGAGAAGGAAAGAGAGACAGAGACAGAGAGACAGAGCCAGAGCCGAAGATAGAAAGAAAGACAGAAAGAAATGCAGAGAGACAGGGACATAGATGTATAGATTGAGGCAGATAGAGACATTAGGAGCCATGTAGGCATCTCCTGCTGCTTATTGAGTGGTCATTTTCTTTAACAATGGCGGGGGCAGGGGGATGAGGGGGCAACATTTTTCCAACCCCTCCGATTTGAAGGGAGAAAAAGGTGATTTAACATGTTGAAAAGTAAAAAGGTGTGCCCTTTGTACAATAGATCAAGAGGGCATATTCATATAGGATTTTTGGCCACAAATTTGACCCTCAATCCCTCCCTCCCCCTGTTGTTAAAAGATAATCACTCCCTTAGGTACACCAGATATCTGTGGTACAGGTATCGGTTTGACTGATGGCCCTTGGCCTGTTATACCTGGGTACACAATACCCAGACCTACTGCCTCCAGTGGCACCTGTATACCAGTACCCAAGCTGGCACCACCTGTACCACTACCGTCAGTCGTCGCTGGCCTACAGGGATATTGGGAAAAAGGCAGTTCTGTCCACGTCGCTGGCCTACAGGGATATTGGGAAGAGGCAGTTCTGTCCACGTCCCTGGCCTATAGGGATATTAAGAAAAGGCAGTTCTGTCCACGTCGCTGGCCTACAGGGATATTGGGAAAAGGCAGTTCTGTCCACGTCGCTGGCCTACAGGGATATTGGAAAAGGCAGTTCTGTCCACGTCCCTGGCCTACAGGGATATTGGGAAAAGGCAGTTCTGACCACGTCGCTGGCCTAAAGGGATATTGGGAAAAGGTAGTTCTGTCCACGTCCCTGGCCTACAGGGATATTGGGAAAAAGGCAGTTCTGACCACATCGCTGGCCTACAGGGATATTGGGAAAAGGCAGTTCTGTCCACATCGCTGGCCTACAGGGATATTGGGAAAAGGCAGTTCTGTCCACGTCGCTGGCCTACAGGGATATTGGGAAAAGGCAGTTCTGTCCACGTCGCTGGCCTACAGGGATATTGGGAAAAGGTAGTTCTGTCCACTGGTTGCTTTATTAATGTTTCTTCACTTGATAGCCTTGATATCATTGCTTGACAGCCTCAAAGCAGGATTCCACTCGTGTTCCGCCTCATGGAATCCAGGTGTGGAATCCTGCATTGAGGCTATCTTGTAAAGAAAGACTCAGTTTGGAGAAATTATCTTAGTACTCTGTCTATTTCACTGTATGCCTGATACTTATTTGCGACAGGCACTTATTTGAATGTCGATTTTAGTCATTAAGATTGTTTTCAATGTTCCACAAATCCTGGCGCTTATGTGACACTAAGCATATCTGAGACCCTGGGGTGTAACCATGTAAGGGCCGCTGATGCATTAATGCATCATACCCATTGATCGTCATGATGCACCAATGAAGTGCTGGCACGACTGCTCCCCAGCACTTCATTGGAGCATCATGCCAACCCTCCGTGAGTATATGTATCAACCCCATAGGGTCCGTATGATGCTCCAATGAAGTGCTGGTGAGAAGTCTCGCCAGCACTTTATTGATGCATCATGACGACCAACGGGCATGATGCATTAATGCGTCAGCGACCCTGACATGGTTAAATAATAATGCTATATTGGGTTTTACGGTACAATTACTGAGTTATTCCTAGTTACAATACATTGTCATAATGGATCAGTTACACACCTATTACATGATATGATGAGTAAGCGTGTATTACAGTGAACCGTTTCTCTAGAAATACAAGACAATTGTTTCTGAATAGTTCTACTTAGTAGCTATTTTAAGCATAGGTGTGGTCACATTTGTATGTTTTGCTCCTCATTATTATCTAATGATTTATCATTGATGAATGAGTAATCAACTATCCAATCTCTATGACAACAAATGACCCTCATGTACATAATGTTGATTAACCATTTAAGGACTGATATTACTTTAACCCTTTAAAGGCCGGTGATCTGAGTTGAGTTTGAGTCTAACCATTTTTATTAGCAGAAATATCATAACAGTTTTATGTCATGGTAGATATGATCGTTACTAAAGAAGAGTACTGGACATGCCGTACGGGGTGGGATGGAATACAATTTGGCCGTATTCAATGGGTGTCCGCCATCTTGGATTCTGAACAGATCTGAGCTGTGTTTCTCTATTTTAAAGCAAATTAACCCCGTGGGGCTATGACAAAAATGCAAATATCAACTCCCATGGAATATTTTTGCATTGCATTCTCCTATAAGGGGAACATTTGCTTATATATGCCTTTCAGGTTAACCAAATATATACAATGATTGATAGAAAAGGTCCAGGGATGCATCATGCCTTTTGTTCAGCACGATCAGGTGCTGGGTAATCTACTTGCCATTCATTCACCTGTCATTGTTGTATCATTGTTGCAGACTTTCCATAGATGTATCAACCCTGTAGGGTCGGCAATGGGCATGATGCATCAATGCATGAGCGACCTTTAAAGGTATGTCATATCTTGATGAGTAACTCGCCAGGAATGCACTCATACATGATGCCACTGCTGACCCTACAAGAGAAATTTAACAACAATCAGGAATGCACCAAATGTTTTTGTTAAGAGTTACCTGACCAAAAATAACAAAACAGCGTTTAATCTATCTAAACCCAAATTATTGTAAGGTAGATGTTTCGTCCAATAACCTAATGCCACACTCATGGACCATTGCTATTTGCAGAACTACGACAACTCTACCACATCCTATACAATGGGTACTTAGTGACGCTGCTGTCATAATGCCTTGCTGCATGGCCACACAGTGTAAAACACCGTTCATTTTATTTCATTTATTCATTTATCTAGATTCATTTACCTATTTATTTATTTACTGGTTTATTTATCCATTTATGATTCCTTTATATAATCATGAACGCATGTATTTCTTTGTTTATTTACTTCAGAGATAGTATAAATACCATCTTTGATCACAGAGTAGTGCACATGACTTTAAACTCACCCACCCCCACCGCACCCCTCCTGTACTAACCACAGTCCCATATACATGTACTCAGGATCCACTATAGGGTAACTCACCCCTGACTCGACCACTGTTGTTGTACCTGAAGTCGACCACCCATCCATTGTAAGTTATTTTCATATTTATTATGAGTATTGCATGGGGCATCTGTAAGGTTTACTGATTGTTGTAAATGAGGTAGGGTAAGTGGCCCCTGACTCAACCACTAGGCATGTTGGTACCTTATGTCGTTCACCCTAAACTAACTCATTTCAGGTAACATAGAATTACTAATTGTTTGAACATTATTAACTCAAATCTGCATTCATAAAATGGATGGGAGGTTGACTAAAGGAACACTGACATGCCTAGTGGTCAAGTTAGGGGCGAGTTACTCGACAATCAATGAGTAAATTTATCCATGTCAACTGAAAGAGTCTATGGTGGTCAACATAAGGTACCAAAATGCTGAGAGGTTGAGTCAGGAGCGACTTACTCTATCTTATTAACTACAACTGGTAAACCTTGTAATGCCCCAACCATTACTCATAAATTGTGAAAATAACCTATGATGGATGGGTGTGCCTGTAGATACATGGTTGCTCAAGATTTTCAGGATGTCACACCGTCATTATTTAGGAAGGATGAGGCATCACTCCGTCACTTTTTATGTATATGTCATGGTACTGGGAACCTTTTAAATTAGCCGTCTGTCATTTTCTAAAACCCCTTTGTCATGAGCGTCACTTTTTAAAACCCTCTGTCACATGTGTCACTTTCACCCATGTATAGGCACAAGGGTGATTGACTTAAGATATATCAACATGTCTAGTGGTCGAGTCAGGGGCGACTTACCCTATAGCCTGCTCCCACACCCACCACTCACCCAGTGTCTGGATCCCGCCCCTACATACCATCCCTCCATGGTGGATCCACAACCTGGGTTCCCCCACACAAACATACTTGCACAATAAGGGAGTGATCATTTTTTTGACAACAGGGAGCAGGGGGGCTGGTGGATTTGAGGTGGGGCCAAACTTTCTGAACCCATTGACTGGGACGAGGGGGGTCGCCAACATTTTTTCAACCCCTCTGAGGAGGGGGGCAGCCAAAATAATTTTACCTATTTTCAGCAAAAAGCCGGTGCGTTACAATAGGTTAAAAGGGCGTGTCCACATGCAATTTTCGGCCTTTTTTTTTGGGGGGGGGGGATTTTGATTCTCGCCAAGTGTTCCAAATTTTTTTTCGCGTGTCCGCAAACCCCGTTGTTTAAAAAATGATCAGTCCCTAAGTGGCTGACACAGATCCCCTTCTACCACTGCCATAATACTATCTGCTGCTGCTGGAGGAGGGAGGTGGCTGCAGCTCCAGCTACCTACTACTACCACTGTGGTGGTGGTGGTGCCCCCATTCCGAACACCCAGGTCGTGTGTGGGTGGGCTGGAGGTGGGTGGGTGGGAGGGAGGTGGTAGTGGAGAGAGAGACTGCTATAGTATAGTATAGGAAGGTCTGGGTGTAGGGGAGTACTACTACTACTATAGAGGAGTATACCCTACTGAAGGAAGGTGCATCAACCAGTGGTATAACTCTAAGCACCTGGAGGAACTGTCAGGTGTCTGGGACCCCTACACCACTAGTACTCTATCCCAGGACGCCTCCAGGGGGCCCACAGGAGTATCAGACAGAGTGCCAAGGCTGACAGAGCTGGCCAATCACTATCACCAATGTGACCATCAGTTGGGCAGGCAGTGGGTCGGATCCAGGGAGTCTTCATTATATCTGCATGACCCCCGACTCCTCTGTGGGTGGAGGCCGCCATTGCTTAATCTGGTACCTGGAGATTATGACAGGACTGATGATTGGAGCTGTTTACATGATGGGTACCGCCACCAGATGCTGCTGCACCCTAAGGATTCATCCAATAGGGGGTTATCTCATTGGTTGGTAGTCCATCCCGCTAGTTGCCTATATGGTATGCGTATAGAACTGTTGTGTGGGGAGTACACAGGCAGCAAGGGGGCAGTCAGCTGTGCAGAAAGTAGTACTATGGAATACAATTACTATCAACACTACTGATGAATCTATACACATAGCTCTATGGAACAGCAATCATTTGAGGACATGTTGAGATTTATATACTACTACTATTACTACGGCTATTACTACTACCACCATAGATACCACCGACTCTCTTATCAATGACTCCCAGAGGCACTGGCACCATTACTGTTACTGCTGCTGTTACTGCTGTTGAACACTGTTACTGCTGCCAACATGCATTAGCTACCAATGGGACCTACAAGTATTACTACTACAAGTGTTCTACAAATGACTCCAGATATTACCTGCATCAAACACATATATATATATAGGACAGGAGGCAGTGATGCTGTGACTAGAATCAAGGTAAGGGTACAGGTGGTTTACTATGCTCTACTACTTCTACAGCACCAACCACTCACTGTGTTGGTAAACATCATACCTGTATGTATAATACTGCTGCTCCTACTGTTAGTTCTACCGTAATCGCCTGTTTAAGCGCCAGGGTCTCAAATAAGCGCCGGTCTCAAATAAGCGCCAGGGGTGGGAGAGTATTGAAATAATCCTTAAGCACTAAAACAGCATTCAAATAAATAGATAGAACTAAATGACTGTGGTGTACGAGGTGGCCGATCCACCCCTTGGGGGGTGGATCGGCCACTGAGGACACCAGGGGAGTTTAGTTCTATATTTATTTTATGGTTTTAGAGGGTTTAAATAAGGAAAAATTATCAAAATCCGGTACCGTAGTTCCCCGTACGAGTGCCAGTCCGCCATTTTGAATGTTTACATGCACCCAGAACGAGGCTGCAGTGGTGGATCGGCCGCTGTGGTGGATAGGCACACTTTACGCCACTGGGGGTGTGCGGATCAGCCCTGCAATGCTATCTCTATGGGAAGAAGTTATTCACATAAAATAAACGGCCTGTCTTGTATGAGCGCCGGGGGTACAGTGGGGATGAATTTTTTGAATTTTGAGCGCCCATGCATTTATACGGGCCACTATTGTATACTACATAGGGGGTAGTGATAATCTTTTTAACATGGGGGGTGGGTTTGAGGGGGTAGGGGCAAAAGATTTTCAACCCTTTGACCAGGAGGAGCAGAATTTTAAACAATTTACCTGTTCTCAGCTAAAAAAAAGTTTGTACATTAGTACTGGTCATAAGGGTGCATGTGCATGCCGTTTTGGCCACTCTATGGATGCAAATCAACCAGGAGTAAGCACTTATACATTGCCCACCTACAAAAAATAAGTCATGCAGCCTCTTCTTGGACTATTAGGGAGTGGTCATTATTTATCAACAGGGGGGGTGGTGGGTTTTCGCGCAGACGCGCGGAAATTTTTTTCCCCCCTCGACGGCAGTCAAAATTATTTGCGCCCCCCCGCACCAGAGGCGCAGAGTTTTCGCGCCCCTCTTTGATCTATAGTAGCACGCAGGCTTTTTTGCTAAAAAGAGGGTAATTTTTTTAGCCCCCCCCTCAAGAGGGGTCAAAATTTTTTTAGCCCCCCCCTCGGGAGGGGTCTGAAAATTTTACGCCCCCCCTCGAACCCACCACCCCCCCTGTTGATAAATAATGACCACTCCCTTACATGGTGATCTGTGACAAAGTCTGGCCAACCATAAATATCAAGATGTAATTGGTCACATCAAAAATGTCTGATGTTGTACTGGAATACTGAGTCTGATGGGGGGGGGAGACAAAAAGGTTTTGATAAAACCATCTGCTCCCCATCTGCTCACCTTCCCATCTGCTCAGAGACCTGCTCAGGGAGTTAGTGCTACATCAGCTGCTTTACGTCACACCGGAGACAAACATTCACGCTGCCTCAGTTCCTCATGGATGTGGTGGGACCATGCTGTCACACACTTCCGCCTGTTTTCAGATGAGATCTCATCTGAATAATAATCTTCTATTTAAGTTTCCATAAGTTTCAGATGATCTCATCTGAATCTAATTCAAATTCAGATGAGATCTGGCATAAATCCTTGATCGGGAGTTTACCCCTGAATCCCCGTTTGGTCGGGCACCCCGGGAACCGTGGCGGTGTCAACATTCGTATCCAGGGAGGGCCAGGTTGATTCTCCAAGCATGCACCCTTTTGCTGTATTGAGTCCATTAAGGGGTCCCAGACCGAGCAAATGGTAAATACCTGCTCTGTTTACACAATTTACCCTTGCAAATAAGCCACACCTTGACTTTGGGAGAATGCTATAGGCCACAACTGAGGCCTGAAATCGTCACCTTTCCTAACTATAGCCTATGCTAGTCAGTTTGGGCCTGACGGGTAGCAAAGCAGGGAGATGCAGGAGGTAGCATTAGGCTTGGCTGGCTAAAGCTAGGAATCCACTACCGTGAATCTTTTGCGAGTTGCACCCTTGCATGTGGTCTCGCAGAGCAGTCGCAAATATCAAATTATTTTAATTTCTGCGAGAGTTCTCGCACGCTGCTCAGACGTCGCATGAACATACTCACAGCAGCAGATCCACTGCTAGAACGTTGTCTGCGAGAAAACACGCATGAGTGCCAGTCGCAAGAAATTCGTAGCAGTGGATCCCCCACTTAAGCCTATGCATACAATACTTCTCGCATAAGCCACGTCAAGTGTCTTAAATCATTTATAAGTTGCTGCTTATATGTGGGATTTATAGTATATGTCCTTTCCTGTGCACCACTGGGGCTTGGTTCAATATTTGAATCCTTAATGACCGAACAATGAAGTACCGGCAATGAATAAGCTCAGGCGAGTTACTCGCCGGGCTGAAGTCATGCATCATAACGACCAATGGGCATGATGCACAAATGTATCAGATGTAAAGATACAAGGCTATAGTTAGGGAAGGCATCACCTATAGGGGATGTATTGTATCATATTTTTGACAGACAGAGCAGTTGTAGGGGCTCTCAAGGTGCTCCAAGCTAACTCTATCAGAAGCTGTGACAACCTTAGAATTTTACCTGCACGCTCCTTGAAAGAAATATCAATTGAATGACATTATATCATATTAACTCCACACAGGTTTCAAGATTTAAGATAAAGCATGAACAATACTGGGCTTGGTTGTCCCTACACCATAAATTAAAAAGAAATGTATTTGAAATAACAGAGAAATCCTTGGCCCAAAGTTGCTAGAGATCCATCATTATTTTCACTGATATTCTTGCGGGGGGGGGGGCGGGGGAAAGGGGTTTAGGTAGTGGAACACGAATGGGATGTTGTTTTTTTTTGTGTGTGTAAACTGGGAATGTTCGATTACACAGCATCTCAAGGGCAAATTTCTAAATTTTGATACAAAAGCTCGACCCCAAACCGCAGTTTTTACAGGTAAAAGCCCTTGTTATTCCTCGGGTCTCCTTTCCCGCACCTCACCTGCTCCTCAGTCTACATTTTGAACACAGCTGCCTATCAACAGATGCAGAGAGAGAGAGAGAGAGAGAGAGAGAGAGAGAGAGAGAGAGAGAGAGAGAGGGGGGGGGGAGAGAGAGATACTGTCTCCCCAATGGTGAACAACAATATCAAAAAGATGAAGAGAAAAAAAATAGAAATATATGTAGGTCTACTACGACCACCACATCCCTCTGCAGTCAGTGAGTGTACCAGAATTCTGGGGGCGTTTCACAAGTTGTGAATATGTATTTAAAACCAGTTAATGGATAATAAAATGTGATAGCATTCTATTCCTTTTAGATTTATTATAGACTGACAGAATTACAACACTAACTGCAGCAAGTACATCTATTGTAATTTACTCATGTGCTTTTTCTTTCACCCCAAAGGCCCAGATTTATCTCTACAGGACTGAAAACCTCAAGATATTGTGGGAGGAAATGTAGGAGGAGGATGTTAAGGATCAGGATAAATAGGGTTGTACTTACAACTGAGAGTTTTAAAGGATACTTGGATCCTAACACAAAAATTGTTGGAATAAACATTCTATTTTAAAATTCATTTAGAATTTAAACGTTCTATTGTAAAACGCATTTAGATATATAAATTCCTGAGTAAACTTTTAGAAAAATTGAATAGCAATGTCTTTTGTTTATACTGTAAGGGCCTTAGTAATTGCTTGATTTGCAAGACGTATGTAGTCTGAGGCCTTCACTTTACGGCTGGGCTTTTGGTCTGGCATTCTGAATATTCCTACCAGTCTAGTATATACGTATTGTCAGGTATAAGGCCAAAGGAAAAGTTTGGTTTCCGGTCACCCAACCTACCTTAGCCAAAAGGAAATTTTCATATTTTTACTTTATTTTTTTTTATAATTTATCCACATTGATATAATATTTCTAATATTTTTTAGGATTACTTGTGTGCAAGCATAGAATCCAACATTCTGCCCAAGTACTCTTACGTTTTGCGCTGATATGATAGAAAAATCGATTCTCCATGACTCAATTATCAATAAATAACAATGGAATATATGGGCCAAAATAGATTCAGTAAAAAAAAAACAATTTTTAAAAATCCGACCTACCTACCTCAACTACTATGTTACCGGACACTTACAATAAAAAAAAAATTAGGCCTAATCGGTGTCTGCCGGGTTTTCATATTGACTGTTTAAACATAATGCCAATTAAGTTTTAGAAACTGCAAATTTGTGAAACAGTCCCCTGGTGGCAAAGCTGTGCATCTGTTTGGCATGTTCGTCACGCAACCATCGCCATGTAGGCCCCATTCTATGTAGCACAACTCTTGTGGAGTGTCTCTGCAGTTTGGGTGCATGCCAGCAACCAAACTGGTCCCAGAGGTAAGTACTAGCGTCCTAGACTCTGGTCTTTTGCGCCATGCATGATGGGAATGGGACTAAAAGTAGTACTCAGAAGTAGGGCTGGACACCAGGGCAATAGCATGTTGTTTTTTAAAAGGTATCATGAAAGCTATGATACGATCAGAAACATTAATGATAAAATATTTTATTTTATACAGTGTTGTATTTGGAGAGATTAGATACTAGTATGTTTCTCCCTCAAATAAAAGGCATAGTCCCAAGACCATGACGACGGCCCCACTGGGGATTGAACCATGGATCTTTGCATATAGAGCCCTACGCTCTACCTACTCAGCTAATCAGTCCTACACACATATTGGTCTAAGATGTCATCAGGTATAGCTTTCAAAAACCTGTGGAAGTAGTACACATAATCAGACAATTTTAACAGCCTCTGTACTCACATAGTAATGCATTAGGGAGGTTTAGCAAGCACTGCGTGGGCAATATAACGCAGACGTGCAGCATACCTACAACATTGTTACGTCTACCTGAAACCAGAAAAAATTGATGTATTTTTTGGTTGCTAAACCTCCCTATAATATCATGTATAATGTTATCTATTTAAGGGTTTGAGACTCTGTCCTACTACGCAGAAGAGCTGGTTCTTTTGGTGTATTTATTCTAACCAAAATTATAAGCTTATCTACTTTTCCTTATTACTGTATACCTTTCAGCGATTTCTTCACAAGCATCCCCAGTAGCTCAGCTGGGAGAGCTTGGAAATCATAGTCATGGATCTATAGTTCGAATCTCTCTGATGCTCCTCGTTTTTCTTATAGATTTTTTTTTCTGTCCAGAAATCATAGATAGATATCGAGGTAGATCTAAAGGTAATTGTCTGAATCTCTAAGACGTACATAAACCTTGATATTTAAACATCAATATATAAATATCTAGCAAAACTACATATTTCTGTTGTATTCAATGTTGTTCTATGCCTGGTCTATGTGGTACAATGTGAGATTCAGGGTCCATTTTCAGGGCTGCAGTAGAAACCCCTTCACACCTGGCGCAGTAATCACGCATCTCATTAGCCAGTACAGGCTCTATCCCACAATACATGGCGCAGAAGACCAGGGGTTACTACGAGTGAGGTAGTGACACCTGGTATCAGGTTGGCCAGCAGCATCTGGTATTTTACTGGTATACTCTGTTTGTATCATAGGAATATGGAGTGTACCAGGAATGCATCATGCCCAATTAACCATCCACGATCCATGACAAAGAATGGCGCTAAATGTGTGTGCTACTCAACCCATCATGGACTGACACGGGTTTAACCCTTTAAAGGCTGCTGATGCAGGAGTGCAACATGCCCATTGGTCGGCATGATGCACCAATGAAGTGCCGGCAAGACTGCTCGCCATTCATTGGTGCATCATGCCTCCATATCAGTCCTGTAGGGTTGGCATGATGCATAAATGCAGTCCTGGCGAGTTATTCACCAAAACTGCATCAATGCAAGATCAGCCCTTAAAGGGTAGACTTGCTCAAGTCCATAGATGTTGCTATGAGAGATTTGAAATAAGGTGGGAAAATGAAAATGAAAAACATTTCTAGTGAATCAATTTCTAGTGAATCTATGAATCTGAGCACAGCAGAGAGAGAAGGATGGGGCTGTACACTGAAAACCTGGAAGATCCGAAACTAGTCAGCGGTGACCACTTTAGGTCCTCAAGTTGACGAAACCTAAAACTACAGCTTTAGGTAGTCAAAATGATGACTTTAGGTCATCATCCTGACAACCTAAGTCATCAGTATGACAACTCTGTACTGTCAGTTTTGTCATACTTACAATTAAGGTCGTCAGGATGACGACCTGAAGTCATCATTTTGACTACCTAAAGCTGTAGCTTCAGGTATCGTCAACTGGAGGACCTAAAGTCATCACCGCTGACTAGTTTGGGATCTTCCAGGTTTTCAGTGTAGTGGCGTTGGGAGGATAGCTTAGGGACTGCCGCCAGTCTACTTAAAGGGCAAAGTGTCTTTAAAGCACGTGCCAAGAGTTGTAGAAATGCTAGTCATGCCCCCGTGCTGAGGTCTGTAGACTTTACTTTTTGATTTTTGTATGGTCTAGATCGTCTTCAACAAATGGGCATTGCAACAGGACTTTATTTGGTTCCTTTATCTTGTTTGTTGGCTTACCTTATTCTTTATTTTTCTTCTTCTTCTTTCTTTTTTTTGCTTTTTTTAGGGGGCGGGGGTGTAGGCTACATTCCTTGCAAAAGTGTGAAATGTTGTATATAAGCAAAGCATCAGGAGGCAGAAGATCGCTTTTCTAAGGCACACTGAAAACATGGAAGATCCGAAACTAGTCAGCGGTGACCACTTTAGGTCCTCAAGTTGACGATACCTAAAACTACAGCTTTAGGGAGTCAAAATGACGACTTTAGGTCATCATCCTGACGACCTGAGTCATCAGGATGACAATACTGACAGTACAGAGTCGTCATATTGATGACTCAGGTCGTCAGGATGACGACCTAAAGTCGTCATTTTGACTACTTAAAGCTGTAGTTTTAGGTATCGTCAACTTGAGGACCTAAAGTGGTCACCGCTGACTAGTTTCACAACTTCTAGGTTTTCAGTGCAAGTTTCTTTTTCTAAAGCATTCCATAGGGTAAAATACATATATAGAAATTTGTGCATTAATAAACCTAGCTTTTACTTATTGTACTGCTGCAGTCAGGACCCCTTTTCGTCATTAAGCTCAAAAGCTCAAATAAAAAGAAAATACAGATTACAAACTGAGCGCATTCCACAGTGTACAATCCATATGCTTGATATTATATTCTCTCTTTCAATGTTAAATCTTCAAATTCATATGCCATCCTTAAGCATGTATTATACCACTTAAGCTAATTGACAAAAATAACGGATCAGATTTCACAATTATGTATGGAAGATTCGCGATGCATTTCCCCACAATCCAGCAAAACTAACATTTTTGATTTGACCAGAAGTGGTCGGAGGCACATCGGAGAAATGGCCGATTTGCTCCCGGTTTAAAATCGTGAATAAAACAGCTTTAGTGGAACACCCGCTTTAGGCAACTTAGAGATAGAATATAACCATGTGTGTGACACGTTTGGCATCTGTAAGAGGTGGAGTACTTTAGAAATAGACACAGTGTACACACAGACCCCTTAGGTATTCCTGACCGAGATACTAAGATGGGGTTGGCCCAGAAAAGATTACACCCTGACCCTCCAAGGGCCGCTGTTCATGCAAGAATATATCATATGCAGTGGACACCATGATGCGTGAATGCAGCCCTGGTGAGTAACTCGTCAAAGGTGCATTCAATGATCAATGCCAAGCCTTCAGGGTGGCATATACCTGGAGGGTCGGCATGATGCACCAATGAAGTGCTGGCGAGCATTCATTGGTGCATCATGGCAACCAATGGGCATGATGCACTCCTGCATCAGCGGCCCTATAAGGGTTAAGGACAGCATGATGCCTCCAGGTTCGGCACAATTGATTGTCATGATGCACTCCTGCAGTTCCGGTTATTCTGCTCATCAGCGCATCATCGGAGTATCATGCCGATTTTTCCAAGAGTGTATCGACCCATGGGATCTAAATGATAGGCCTACATAAAGCATCAGCCCTGGTGGGTTACTCACCAGGGCTGCATTCATGTTTCATGGCTGTCAATGGGCATGATGTATTGCTGCATCATGCACCCTATCAAGGGCTAACTGCAAAGGGCCCCTAAACCATTTTCAGGTTCAAGTCCCTGGTCACGTCCAGTTGTGTATGTTATCATGAATAGTAAGCTATTATACACTACCTCTAGTGTCTGGGTGTAGGTGTAAGTTCATTTCACACTCTAAAGAAAGTCAGTGCATTATTGCATTATGTCCATTGGCCGTCATGATGCAGGGTTAAACCAGGTCAAAGGTCAGCTCACCTGGTGACCTCCTTGTGTCAGGTATAACTTGTTGGGGTCAAATGGCCTCAGTTTTACTTACACAACACCTTTTTACCTTTTATTATCTACACTTAACACTGTAAAGAATGCTGTCGAAATAATGGCACAATCCTTATCTCAAAGTTGCCAGAGATCTGCCGTTATTTTCACAGAGATTCCTTGCGCCACCATACTGCCAACTGGGGCTTCTTGTAAACCAAGAATGGCTCACTGCAATTATGTTTACGGTGGTTCACTGTTGAATGTTTACGTGGTTCCTTGTTAAGTTTTGCGGTTAAAATTTAACGGTTAACCACCATTACTTCATTGCAGTGAAACAGCATAGTTTCTACAATGAAGCCCCAGATGGCAGCACAGTTAAACACGGTGGTACAAGGACGCTCAGTGAAAAATAACGGTGAAAGCTTAATCCGAAAGTTGCCAGAAAACTGCTGTTTACTTGATGGTATTTTTTCACAGTGTATATATAGCTCTCGGCCCCTTCAGTCACTCCAATAGTATGCCACAGATGGTTTAACTGATTTATCTAGTCACTATATACACCCACTTGTAGTGTTTGGAAAAAGAGTAAGTGAGGAGAAAGAAAAAAGAAGAGAAACTAGACATGGGGCAAACACCCAGGTGCTCATTGCACTACTGATCCACTACAATCAGAACAACAATTTGCTGATGGTTTCAGCCAGGTATTCTAGTTATTCCAACAGGTACCCATGAGGGATGGGTCATTTGGGCCTGGGGGTGGGGGAACTATTGAGGGGTTTGATTAACACAAAACATCAAGATGAAGTGTGGGGACGGAGGGGCAGAAATATAGCATTTTCAACTCTGGATATTTTCTGGTTTCAAGTTAAATGGACTTCGTGTCATAGAACCTAGGTGCAGTCAATACAAAAAATTCGCGGGACACAGGCTTTTGCCTGCAAAATTGCTACTGGGCCTGTGGAAGTTGCCACACTGCAGGACCAAATGTCCCTCTGTAATGTTATGACATTGGTAATCTTTAAGTGTTTGGTAAAATGGCTTGAGAGGGGTAAAATTTTTCATATATACTGTATGTGACCAGAATTTGACTCCAGTTAGTCTACCATATGACTATATTTCTACACTGTTAAAAAATGTCTTCAATATAACGATGCAATCTTTGTCCAAAATTTGCCAGAGATTCAGCATCATTTTCAGAGAGATCTTTGTACCGCCATGCTGCCACCTGGGGCATCTTGTAAAAACTTCACTGCTTCACTGTAATACAATTACGGTGGTTCACTGTTCAGTTTTACAAGGAGATCCCTGCTAGATTCAACAGTTATTCTTAACAGTGCTTCATCAAGTCAATAATCTGCCTACTGGTCCGTGAGGAGGAAATTGTGACACAGGGTTGCGCTAAACAAAAGAAAATCCTTTTCAGAGGAAAAAGTCAATCTTGTATAATTTTTAACCCTTCCCACATGTAGTATCAGATGAAGTTTCCAATACATCCATAGCACAGTACATTATGATTGTTGACCAACATGATACATCATTGATCAAAGAGAGAATTCGGTGCAGATGTTTAAAGTGCATTACATAACAGCTGGTACCCATATCATGCTGGTTGTTATCAGTCCTTATCTCGCCAATACCACATCAAGCAATGGTGCCCCCTACAAAGGAACCTCAGTATATGGTGGGGTGTTACTATGTGTTGTAGTAGGTGTATACTGGAATCTGACCTGGTTTTTACACTCACCTTTCTCTATATACACACACTCCATATGTATAACGTACAACACGCCACTACAGGTATGTATGATATGTATGCCTCCCACTACTCTCTCTTTCTCTCTCTCTCTCTTTCTATATACATACATATGTGTTTGTTTATCTTTTTCATTTTATTTTGTTTAATATCTTTTAGATTGCATAAAATGCCATCTGTGAGTATTGACCATACCAATACTGCATATTACCTCTGGGTTCACTTTGCTATACGGCCTTAGCTAGTTTGATTATCAGCCAATGAAATGACACCAAATATTCACTGCGGTCCTCTCGGGGGCCAACTGGTACCAATCTGATAGGCGTTATCAGTAGAACTCGCTGATAACAAGCTCCAGTAATGGCGGCGCCCACGGGACAACCTGCTAACTCGGAATAATACCGTATTGGCCTGTGTAAGCGCTGGGGTGCTCATTATTTTCAACTAGGCTTTACCCCCCCCCCCCCGGCCCTTTTTCAAGACTGCGCTTCTTCAAGACTTAAAATACCGTGAATTTTCAAATTTCAATACCATATATACCCCTGCCGCTCATTCAAGACCAGCAATCTTAAAGACCCGCGGTGGTCATACAGGCCAATATACTGCAGTAATAATTTTACCTATGTACAGTAAAACCATGGGCGTGTACTATTTACCAAGTTGAGTCTGCGTAGTTGTTATCTACATACTAAGGAGAGGGTGTGACACTCTAGGACTGATGCTGCCCTCTGGCTGCTCTATTCCTATGCATAGCCATTGGTGACAGAGGTGAGGGGGGACTTTGCTAAAGTCCCCCCTCACCTCTGTCATCCATGGCTATATGTATAGGAAATAGTTCAAAGGGTATCTGACAGAGGGCAGCAAATGTCCTTGAGTGGCCAACCCTCTCTTAGTATATGGATAACACATGCACAGACTCAACTTGGTATTAAACTAGTACACGGCCCATGAGTAAAACCCTATGTATAAGGCACGGCTTATATGCGAGGATATGGGCTTCCCTAGCCTACTTAAAAGGGTCTAAGTCACCTCTTTCCTATCCCCTCGGATGTGTGTGGTGCACATATGCACAGGCACTGACACATTCCTCTGTGAAATTGTGTAATGTAGTTCTCGCCATGAATATGACCTTAGCTGTCGAAATGGCGTCAAACATCTATTACTCACTCTATGCGAGGATAGACCCATAGGACACCTGTTAGAATCAGTAATTGTTCGAGGTGCGCCTAGGTGAGCATTTTAAACTTAAGTGGTGTATACACGGCGTGTTTTTCAGCAGACTAGAGCAGACAAGACTACTGCACACATGTCTGCAGTTGTTTTGTCTGCTCAAAATGTGCTGTGTATACAGGCTCAAGACAAATGTCTGCAGTTGTCTCCACTTGTCTGCAGATATCAAACATGTTTGAAAGATTTTGTCTGCTGTCTGCTCAAACCTGGTCTTGTCTGCTCAAAATGTGCCATGTATCAGGGGCAGCAGACTTGCTCTGACTAGTCTGCAGTAAATTGACCAATAAGGGAAGCCCTTTGAGTCATGTGATAAGTAGCTATCATGTGACTTCTGACACATTTACTCTAGTTTTGCAAATCTCCACCAGGATTTTACTTAAGACTTCAGCAGACAAGTCTGTAAAATGTGCCATGTATCAGGTCCTGCAGACTCCTCCATACAAGCCACAACACAAGCAGACATTTGCCTGCTGATGTTTTGTGTGGTCTAGTCTGCTCAAATCTGCACCGTGTATACACCACTTAACCCATGGCACTTAAACATAGATACATTCATTATTAGTAGTATACCTTATGACAAGCGCTTGATGTACAGTGCTACTTCTTTCAAAGTGAACTCATTGCACTACAGATTACTGTTATGCCATGCTAAGTCAATTACAAAGACTGAGTACCTATCTCATTTTGAATGTATTGTATTTTGAAAAATCACTTTGTGCAATAAATACATTATAAATTCAAACTAGAGTACTTCAACCTAGCCTCTTCTCATAGCCCCTTCTCAAGTTGGGGTGTCTTAATGCAGGCTTTTCTGTACTTTTGTATGAAGTGGATGTTAATTCTATCAAACATACATAAAATTGTTCCTTGAATTGCCATTTATGCAAAGAAAAAGTATGTTGGGAATTTTTTTCTACCCATATGGTTGCCATGGTAACCACCTTCCTTGAAAACACTAGATAGCATTGGGATTACCTCAGAATTGGCAAATAAAACAGCCAAATGAAAGGGTTCAGCATTTCTGTCCTTCAAATATCATCCTCGGGTTTTCTCTTATGCCGGAAATCATGTAGGCAGATATCAGGAGGTTCTATCGACAGCAGTCTAGTACGATATTTTCCCTAGCAACAGACTGTTGTTTTGGTGCTAAAAATTGATAGAAAAGTTCCCAATATGCATTTCTGAATTCAAAAAATGATGGCCAATAACAGTTCAATATAATTAACACCTACTTCCCACGAAACCCAAAATCAGGACACAGCAGCCAGCTAGCCATTTCTCAAACGCTACGATCCTACCCCTCTCCTTCCGATTTCAACCACCCCTACGGTCCAGTCCAATCGTAGTGATTGACCCTGGGCGATCATGTTTTACTTACGATTGCCTATTCAGGTGCATGCTTTTTCCCTCTATATCTGCACCACTTGTAGTGATTGACCCTGTGTACCTAAGAATTCCCTTACGGTCATGGCAAGGTCGGTATGATTTCAGGGGGCTGTAATCTTCGGGTTTGAGAAATGACTTCCTGCACTATATCTTATACTGGGGGTTCACCTTGTTCACGACGTACATACATGTATTGAGGTTATAATTAGTATTTTTAGATTTCAATATTACTCTATCCCCGTCCCAATCCCAATAAATTAGTATACATGTACACTGGTATAGCAGTAAGGGTGGGGCGATGATTTGCTTTTCACAATGAAGCTGAATGTGAATTTACCTACATAGCTCTATTTACCAAAGTCCCTGAAACTCTGAAACACCTCACTGAAATGGTCTATAAAATGCAAAGGTTTACTGTAATCCCCAGCAGACAACAGAATCAATGAAGTACATACGAACAGGGGGAATGAATGTCTTATAAGCACAAACAAACTAGGACGCCACAGCCAATTGTCATCTGCTTTGCCGCACGTGGCTTTGTTTGTATTCAAGGCGGGCAGATGACTTTTGTACCGAACAGGTATGTGGGTGGCTGACTCTAATAGGTTTGGCCAAAACTGACTGAGCTTATCAAGTTAAGTACAAGTAACTCAGCTTATAAAGTTAAGTGAGTGAGTGAGTAATAGAGGTTTAACGCCATTTCGACAGCTAAGGTCATATTCATGGCAAGAACTACATTACACAATTTCACAGAGGAATGTGTCAGGGCCCACGCATATGTGCACCACACACATCCTGAGGGGATAGGAAAGAGGAGAAATAGACCCTTTTAAGTGTGCTAGGGAGGCCCGATAAGTACAAGTAACTCAGCTTATCAAGTTAAAGTATAAGTAACTCAGCTTATCAAATTAAAGTATAAGTAACTCAGCTTATCAAATTAAAGTATAAGTAACTCAGCTTATCAAATTAAAGTATAAGTAACTCAGCTTATCAAGTTAAAGTATATACCGTATTCATTCTAATAAGCGCACATGCTCTAATAATCACACACCCCTCCTTTCTGGGACCCACCCTGGTGTAAAATCAATCAAATGAAGTGTAAAAATAAAGTTTTTAGGGAAAAACAACGATTTTAGGCTCTTGGGGGTGCGCTAATTAGAATTAATTTGCTTTATAAGGTTTTGAGCACCTAACAATTAATGTTCCGCACATGTGCACTTATTAGAACGAATACGGTATATGTAACTGAGCTCATTAAGTTGAATTACAATTAACAGAGCTCATCAAGTTGAAGTGTGGGTATCAAGTTAAAATACAAGAGTGACTGGGTTCATCAGTTTGTTTTGTTCATCATATTCACTTATCGTGTCACATATCATACGCATATATATTAATGGATCCGAACAGATGTTCGACCATAATATCGCTTTTATTGTAATCGTGAATTGGCAATAAAGATGAGTATGAGCAAGTTAAAATTATCGTATTGAAGCTTATAAGTAAATAAGCTAATGGAATTGAAGTAGAAGTCACTGAGCTTATCAAGTTGAAATACGAGTAAATGATCTCATTAAGTCGGTAATCACTTGTAACTGAGCTTATCAAGTTCACACACAAGGAACTGAGCATATTATGCTGAAGAAGTATCAAGCAATATGATTAACTGAGCTTATAAATCAAGTTAACGTGTGGGTATCTGAGCTAACAAGTATGAATGACTGAGCTCCTCAAGTTGAAGTGTAACTGAGCTTATCATGTTTAAGGTGTATGCGTAACTGTGCTTATCAAGTTAAAGTGCAAGTAACTGAGCTCACTGAGTTGAAGTGTGAGTAAATGAGCCAGTCAAATTGAAGTACATTAACTGAGCTTATCAAGTTTGAATAGAGCAACTGACCTTATAAATCAAGTAATTGAGCTTATCAAGTTGAAGTACATGTAACTCAGCGCATTGAATTGAAGTAGAAGTAACCCAGCTTATCAAGTTAAAGTACGAGTTAATGAGTTCATCAAGTTGAAGTATGATTATCTGAGCTTATCAAGTTGAAGAACAATTAACTGCACTGTCAAGTTAAAGTATTCATGATCTTGATCTTATCAAGCTGAAGAATGGGCAACTGGGCTTCTCAAGTTCAAGTGTCTGCAATTGATTTGATCAAGTTTAGGTGCAAGTATTTAGGCTGATCAATGGGTAGGCCAAATTGAGCTCATCAATTTGAGGTAAAAGCTACACAGTGTCTTCTAAATAGCGGCACATTCCTCGTCTCAAAGTTGCCAGAGCTCCGTCGTCATTTTCACAAAGGTTTTTTGTACATTTTGTCTACCACTGTACTGCCACCCGGGGCTTCTTGTAAAAGAAACTACACTGGCGCATTGCTTTTTAATAACGGTTGTCCACTATTCAGTTTTATGAAGATCCCTAGTAGATTCAACAGCTATTACGGTGTACCAGCTTATCAACTTGAAGTACAAGTATAACCAAGCTGATTGAGTGGAAATATGAGTAAATGAACTTACCAAGTTGAGTAACCAAGCTTATTGAAGTATGAGGAAATGAGCTAGTAACGAGAATAAATGAGTTTATCGAGTTGGAGCACGAGTAACCGAGTAAGTGAGTTTTTCAAATTGAAATTTGACTAATTGCACTCATCAAGTCGAAGTACAGGTGACTAGCTTAACAACTTGAAGCACATGTAAATAAGCTCATCAAGTTTAAGTAAGAGCGAATGAGCTTACCAAGTTTAGGTACGAGTGACAATATTCAGTAAAATATATTTTCGTAGAATCTTCTGAAGTTTATAGTAGGAGCTGCAGGCGTAAGGGGTGTGATATAGGTTACCACAAAATATATTTTTTCTAAGATTAGTAATTTGTAAAAGGTGCAAACTTGTTCAATCTTACCATTTGTTCACTTAAACTTCTTAGCTATTGCGATAACGCTTATTTTCATAAATTGGCGAAATGAGACTGTCAGCCTCCTGTCATAACCATGGTACCAGGGACCAGGAGGTTAATTCAAAAGGCTCTGCCATCGCTACCTATGACATGTTACTGATTTCCCTTCCTTATTCTTTACTGCAATGGTAAGGTCAGCCTGCCTTCCTTTCTGATAGCCAGCTACTTTTAGTGAGCTCTGTTAGCCTCAGTCCTGCTTTCACTATTCTAAGCAGAACACACCGTGCACAGTGGCAACAGGTCCATAGAGAAAAAAATAGCAGTGGAAGACAAAAAAATAGCAGTGGAAAAACTCATTCTCTCAAGAGTGCCTACACTGGAGTTCTGCTTAGAAGTACAGTGCAATTTAGTGTAGTCTTATAAGATGGTAAGAGATGTGCCTATGCTAACATCTCATAGGTAGCGATGGCAGAGCCTTTTGAATTAACCTCCTGGGCACTCAGTGCATAGGTGTTATTAGCTCTCAAGTTTTGACTAGCTGAGACTGCATAAGATTTCACTGCTTCTCCAGTCTAATACTTCACAGGCTACTAATGCAGGAGTGCATCATGCCAACCCTCTGGGAGTGCATCAATCCCATTTGATCGGCATGATGCATATGATTTAGCCCTAGGCAGTTACTCGCCAGGGCTGCATTTATGCATAACACCAGCCAGTTGGCACGATACATTGATGTGCTTTCGGTCGCTTAAGGGTTAAATTTGATGAGTGCTAGTAAGCCAAAGGTAAAGTAACCTTACCAAGACACTTCAGAATAGTGAGCTGATGAGTAAGATCCCCGCTAGGTGGAGTCTAGTGTCACTGAACTGCTCAGTGTCATTGAACTGCTCAGTCCTAACCCTTTAAGGGAAGCATGATGCCTCCAGGTTCATATTCCTTTGTTGTCATGATGCACCAAAGCAGCGCTGCTGTGTACGTAGTATGTAACTGCGTCAGCTCTAAAAAGTTGGTATGGTGAATGCAGGCTGAATTGTGCATTTACTGATTAAAGCACTGTAACCGTCACCATTGGAAAAAACAATCCCAACCGGGACTCGAACCCGGGTCGTTCCGGTACCAAGAGAATGCTCTAACCGCTGAGCTATCAGGACGGTGCTTCATCCAAGGTGAGGTATACGTGTGGATCATGACAGAGTAGGAGAGAGTCAGAGTACAGTGGCTCCACTTGTTTTACCAGACGAACCTACCCTGCTACAGCACTATGCTGTCTGTCCAGCACTAGCCTTTAAGGGGCCGTATAATACATTAATTAAACTACCATATATAAAATACCTCAGCTCTCAACTGCGGGCCACCGGAACTGTCAAAACGGAAGTAGTGGAGTTGCGTGATTGCCATTAGCTTGAAGATACTTGCAGAATAGTCCCTCTCTTTATTTCTCTTTGCTCTTACATCTGCAAGTGTTATTCTTAAATCCCACTTCTACATATGTGATAACTTAGATATTGCATTTTGAAATTGAATTTTAAACAAAAAAAAAACACTCAAAAGAAAGAAATCTCGTAGCCCTACCATCCTAGCATATGGGTTCTATTCATAGTTTCGTATGTCCCGTCATGCACAATTACTGAGGCGCAACTGAGGGTTCAGCAAAAAGCGAACTTTGCCAATTATAATCACAGCGCCGTAGGTCTAGTATATTACAATTTTCTTACATGATGGTAACTCATCAGGACTGCATTCAAGCATCATGTCGACCCTTCAGGGTTGATGCATCCCAAAGCTCGTCATGATGCACCAATGCAGTACTGGTGAGCCTACCCTGCACTGGTGCATCATGCAGATGGAGAAATATGAAGTAGGGGGAACAATGCGGCCCTTACAGGGTTAAGGCTTCTCCTGTAGCGTCTGGAGGTTGATTGCTTGAACATAATACATTGCTTATATAAAGAGACACTACACTATAATTATATGTCTACTCAGCTAGTCGTGTCCCAAAAGCTACGAGTGCAGACTGCCCACTACTATGAGAAAAAAAGAAACAATAAGAAACTATGAAACCTTTTCTTGGCTACATTTCTGATATGTATTGCACACTGGGCACCCCATGGGGTAAGTTGTCCCTGACTCGACCACTAGGGTCAAAATTGATACTTTGTGTCGACCCCCCTACACTAACTTATTTCAGGTTAAAGTTCATTCTACCCCATCAACTACAATATGTAAACTTTACACATGCCCAACTTATTACATGCTGTGAAAAAAATCTCCTCTTTTAACCCTTTTTAGGCCGCTGCTGCAAGAGTGCATCATGTCCATTGGTCGTCATGATGCACCAATGAAGTGCTGGCGAGCAGTCTCGCCAGCACTTCATTGGAGCATCATGACAACCAATGGGCATGATGCATTAATGCATCATCAGCCCTTAAAGGGTTAACTCTGCGTGCGCCTTATGCGCGAGGTATTATTGTGTGCATTTTTATTTCTGCCTGTATTGTTGTCAATTTTGCCCTGCTGAGGTCACGGAAATTCCCCCTCAGGGAGAAAATGCTAATATATCATAGTATTTCACAACAATCAGTAAACCCCTACACGTATAGAGATCGTATCACCCGAGCAGATGTATCCAATTATTGGGATAAGAGGCTTTAGCTTACTTTTCTAAAATCCAAATTTGAAACTGCTTTTGTTCAGAAACCTTCAGTGTTTCCATGGGAAGGTGTTTCCTGCTTTGTCCACTGAAGGCGCCACTGGTCTACAGGAAGATCCCTATCTCTATGTTACTACGCCTGTGCGGAAAATGCCCTTTTCAGGGCATGCATATGTAATGACCTTTTTTGGTTTGTACGCATGCGCATTGACTGGTTTTAAGAATAAATTTATGATATCAGACTTTTCCATTTTCCATTCATAGGTAGGACCGTTTGTATGTACAAGGAGGGGATTGAGAAAATTGATGATTTTGATAGATACCAAAATGAAGTGAGATACTGTTTTGTAACCATTTTCTTATAAATAAAGCTTGAAACCTTTAAGGGTCATTAATGTACTAATGCACCATGTCCATTAGTCATTATGATGCATTTATGAATGCAGCCCTGGTGAGTCGGAAAAAAAGAAACACGGCAGGGTAGCATTTATGCATCATGGCGACCCTACAAGGTTGATGCACTCCCAGAGGGTTGGCATGATGCTTGAATGAAGTTCTGGTGAGCAGACTGGCTAGCACTTCATTGGTGCTGACTATTGGGCATGATGCAATCCTGCATAAGCAGCATTTGAAGTTTTACTTACCATAACAGATGAAAGAAGAATCAAGGAATAACTCACTGAAGCTGGACTTATGCATCATGCCGATCCTACTAGCCTGATACACTCCCGGCATGATGCACCCGTGCATTGGTGCATCATGTCAACAAAGGAATAGAGTGTGGTGAAATCACGCCATCCTTAGAGGGCTAAGAGCAAAACATCTGTGAACATCATGATAAAAAAAAATGTGATAAAAAGAGACTTTCTGATGACCGATTTGGAATCCGGTCAGAAGTGTACCTAGATTAACCAGTCACTCTTTTAAGGCCGCTATTGCATTGGTGCATCATGCCTTTATGTCGGCATGATGCCCCAATGAAGTGTCAGTAAATCATCTCACCAGGACTTCATTTGAGCATCATGCCGACCCTCTGGAAGTTTGTGTATCTGCCCTGTAGGGTCGCCCTCATCCATGAATGCAGCCCTGGTAAGTTGTTCACCAGGGCTGCATTCATGTATCATAACGACCAATGAGCATGATGCATTGATGCTATATCGCCCCATAAAGGGTTATACAAACTATTTACAAAGGGAGGCATCATTATATATATATATATATATATATATATATATATATATATATATATATATATATATACACACACACACACACACACACACACACACACACACACACATACTTAATTGGAGGGCGGTGTGAAGCTTCAGGTACACCACTACTATACACGTCTCCAATTTGTATCTTTTTGTGTCCTCTGGGCATGATTATATTACAGCAAAATATCTGTAATGGATATTAGCAATGTAGATTTTGCCTATTTTACACTGTGAATATTCAATGCGGACAGCGTTATGATTCGAGTAGATTAGAAACATATTTCACTATTATGATATTTTTACCTCATCTACTACAAATGATTGAGGAAAGTAAATTTTTGAGTGTACACTGGACATTAATGCGTCATGCATCGAGCATCATGCCCGCCCTGTGGGACTGATACACTCCTGGAGGGTCAGAATGATGCTCCAATGAAGTGCTGGCGAGCAGTCTCGCCAGCACTTCATTGGTGCATCATGACGACCTAAGGCCATGATGCTCCAATGAAGTGCTGGCGAGCAGTCTCGCCAGCACTTCATTGGTGCATCATGCCGACCTAAGGGCATGATGCACTCCCGTAATAATCAGTGGCCTTTAACGGGTTAAAAGATTAAAACAGCATGAAGTGTGTACAAGGTTAAAGCTACTTATCATTGTTGGTGACTAATTATCCATGCTCTAGTAACACTCTGGTATTACTACACACAACCACAACACCCATCCATACTCCATACCCTACATACATGTATAATGATACGATCCAGTGGAGGGGCTCTCAGGCCGTCAGCACGACAGTCGTGTAGCTACATGCGCCACGTTTCTGCCTCCAACAGAGCCAACTTTTGTCTGATTGGGAAGTTTAGATGGTCTAGGTTATTAATAATAATTTAAAAGCCTTTAATTTGGGATGTGAGATTAAGCAATCACACCAAGAGAAGAGTAGATATCAAGCAAAAACGAGAGAAAGAGGAAAATACTCATTTTTCTATAATAATCATTCCTGCCGGCAGAGTCTTTATTGCATTGAACCCATTTCTAGTCAGAATAAAGGACGAGGTATCTGCCAAAATATGTCAGAATTTGGCATGGATACGTAAAGTAGTTTTTGAGTTGGAGCAAAATCAATGATTTTTGCATGTTTGGCTCTGTAGGGCAGAATATTGCATTGTGGGTATTTTGCAAAAAGCCCTGAAAAGCTAAATTATTTCCGCATTCAGCGCTTTTTATCACACTAAGTTGAGCGGTTTTGGAGCTACAGGCATCTAAAAAGGAGAAAGAAATTGAATTCATATTAATATATTCATACGCGCCCCATCACGCAGCGGAGGCACTTTTTACCAAATAGTCCCACAGCGAGCAGATGAAGCCTGCACCATTTAGGTTAATAAGCTGATGCCCACTGAGGCATTTTCCAGACATCACCACCAATAGCAAGGCTATAATCTAACATTTTGAGTAGGGGTTCTTTTTTCTATTTTCATTCACCTTGGATGGACTGGCTACAGTCCCTGAGCTCTGGAATTAAAACAAAGAGACTTGAGCATAGAGACTTGGATAGAATTAAGCTTATCGAATTTTGCGTTAAATGGTGAATTGTAGGTGTATCAGACCACGTTGTCAGGCCCAATGCCCTTTATAAATGCACTTTTTTTTGTTAATTTGGGTTATGTGCCCAACGACATGGAAGAAAACAAAAAGCAAAATATAAAATAAATTGTTATTTTATTTCTAAATTCCCCCGACATCCCCAAGTAAATCTGTGATCGTTACAGAAAAAGTAAGTGTACTTGGTATCAAAGCAACGTTTAATTTGATATTATATCAGAAATGCATTCAGTGTCATATCAACTGCATTGAGCTTATCAGCAATGGAGCATTGGGGCATGCTTGTCCATGCTTGGCCCAATATAAGCCGACATTGGCCCAATATAAGCCGACATTAGCCCAATGTATCCTTGCTACCTGGGAAAGCCTCATTTAGACCATAGAAGAGGGCAACAAAATAAAATAAAATTCTAAAAATCTAAGAAAAGCCAACTCATATATTGGCATATAGGGCTTAGTATGGACATCCTGTGGGTCTGCCATTCTGAATTTTGCTGGTTGAGGTAAACCCACTGATAAGACATAACATGATGGGTACCTTGTCCCTGGGTAACATCCACTTTCAGGGACATGCTGGTCCCATGTTATCAGTTCTTATCAGTGCATGTCGCCAGAACCAGCTCCAGTCCCGCTTCCAGCCAATAAAATCTGCATGAAAGATCTAAGACCATTTCATATGTCATGAGAGGCCTCTAACTTGTTCATAGGCCACGGCTAGAGAAAAGCTGAAATGCTGCCCCAGGGTGACCCGTGTAAAATGACCATGTGCCTATACTACTTCCAGGCCCCTGAACGGTCAGCCTTCTCATGGCTACTACATGCACGTACCATAAATCCTCGCTTATAAGACGCGACTTATAGGGCAGGACTACATCATATGAGTCCTATTGGTTTAAGTCAAAGTGCATCCTATAGGAGAGGGTTTTTCACCATAGAAGAGTGCTAAATTTGCCAAAGTTTAGACAGCAGGTGCTTTCTATAAGATTCAGCTTAACCCAGGCTGCGTCCTATACACGAGGGGCGTCCTATACAGGAGGAGCGTCCTATACAGGAGGGGCGTCCTATACAGGAGGGGCGTCCTATACAGGAGGGGCGTCCTATACACGAGGGGCGTCCTATACACGAGGAGCGTCCTATACACGAGGGGCGTCCTATACAGGAGGGGCGTCCTATACACGAGGGGCGTCCTATACAGGAGGAGCGTCCTATACAGGAGGGGCGTCCTATACACGAGGGGCGTCCTATACAGGAGGAGCGTCCTATACAGGAGGGGCGTCCTATACAGGAGGGGCGTCCTATACACGAGGGGCGTCCTATACACGAGGGGCGTCCTATACACAAGGGGCGTCCTATACACGAGGGGCGTCCTATACACGAGGGGCATCCTATACACGAGGGGCGTCCTATACACGAGGGGCTTCCTATACACGAGGGGCATCCTATACACGAGGGGCGTCCTATACACGAGGGGCTTCCTATACACGAGGGGCATCCTATACACGAGGGGCGTCCTATACACGAGGGGTTCCTATACACGAGGGGCGTCCTATACACGAGGGGCTTCCTATACACGAGGGGCATCCTATACACGAGGGGCATCCTATACACAAGGGGCGTCCTATACACGATTTATGGTACATTTGGGCCGATGATATCAGGACGAGAATTTCCTGAGATTTCCTGAGAAACGGGAATTGAGACTGATAATTATCCACACAAGATTTTCTGAGAGACAGGACAAGTCATGGCTACATGACACTGGGAAATAGGACATTGTTTATCATCTGGTAAACAGGACCTCATTTGGTCAGACAAGATTTCCTGAGAAATGGGATTCTGAGAAACGGGACTTTATCTAGACTGATAATTATCCACACAAGAATTTCTGAGACAGGACAGGTGCTGGTTTGTCCTGTTTATCAGATTAGCAGTTCCCAGAAAACCTCGCCGGAATAAGAAGTTTATTAGGACGAGGATCTCGTCCGAATAGCCCAGGTCCTACATTTGGGGCTTATTCCAAAAGAGATGGCGATAAGGTAGCCCACAGGAAATTCACTATATTCCATTGCATAAAGACATACACATTGGTTCTTAACCCTTTAAGGACTACTGATGCAGGAGCGCATCATGCCAATTGGTCGACATGGTAACCAGTACTGTATTGGAGCATCATGCCGACTCTCTGGGAGTGTGTCAGTATAATTTTGCATTGGTTCATCGTGCATTGGTTCATCGTGCATTGGTTCATCGTGCATTGGTTCATCGTGCATTGGTGCATCGTGCATTGGTGCATCGTGCATTGGTGCATCGTGCATGATGCACTTACGCACTATGGGTGCATTTAGAGCCAGAAGAGTGTATCATGTCCATGGGTCAGCATGATGCACCAATGAAGCAGGAGTAGACACTAACTTTTTGAGCCATGGGCCACCCGAGCCCACAGCTTTAGAAATCCACGGGCCCACATCTAATTCTGCGGGCCCAGAACATGTTTTCACTTTATATGAAAAGCTAAACCTTCCTTTTTGTAATTAAGTTATATCAAGATTTAACTAGAACGACTGAATTCCTGGCCATTTTCCCTTTCCAACGACATATAACACGATTATAGTGAGTTGTATATCAATTGGGTAAACTGCCCTCAGCCACTTCTGTGGGCCACTGGGGCCCATAGGAAGGCAAATTTTGAGAAAACTATGGGCCCGGACCAGGAATTACGGGTCATTGGCTCCCAGGCCAGTGTTAGTGTCTACCCTTGTGAAGTGTTGGTGAGTCTGCTCTATTGTCCAGAGCATCATGCTGATAGGGTCTTTAAAGGTAAGAGGTATTAATGGCTGATAACATTATCTATAGTCTGACATGTTTTGTTGCTCTCAGAATCACCTGTACAAGATACGCTCCAAGAGAAAAGGATGGAATGACATCAAAATAGATTCTATCGAAAGATTTCTCAAATTACCCCTATGAATACTCTATAGTTTATTATACTGAATGACTTCTCCCAACTAGGTACCTACTCAAATCCCCCTTTTTTAGCACCATACTTGAATGACCACTTGTGAGCAACAAAAGGGACAAGCTATAGCTACATGAAAAGAAAGAACTGGAAATGAGGGCATTTTTAGCCAGCTCTTCCTTTTACTATAGGAGCAACACCCTCCAGAAATAGCATTGCCCAGGGCATCACCAGCAGTGGTTGTTGCCTTTGACCACCAGTTCCATGATCCCTTCACGTGTTTGAGGAAAAAACTTTTCTTCTCAACTTTGTAGAAAACGATTAACTTGCAGTGCACCGGCTGAACCGCGCTTAGACCATAGACGGGGGCTATGGGTGCGGCCGGGTTTCTTGGACAGCTGCTAAATTATTACACATTCGTTGATTAGAGGATGACTGGGGGTCTGGTCCTGCCCATAACGCCATGGCGCAACATGTGCACCCCAACACAATCATTCCTCCCTCAATTTGATCTGTAAGTCGCATGTATAGGCAGCATGGGGGCGCCACTGCTGACCTCGCACTGCCCCCTAGTGGCGCTCCTTCTCACCTTGTATAGTCTGGGAGCTAACTCTTTTAAAGCTGCATAGTGCTTTAGAAATATGGACTGGGCGCAAACCCTTTTTATGGCTGCAAAGTGACTGCTTACCCTGTCCATGGTTGCATACTGATTTGCATAGTGATCTTCACCTGCATAGTGCTTTACATAGATTGCATAGTGTTTTTAAATGTGGACTGGGTGCTAAACCTTTTTACATCTGCATAGTACTTTATATGGACTGGGCACAGACCCATTTTACACCTGCAGAGTTGGCACTTAACATGTTTACGGCATTATAGTGCTTTACATGGACTGGGCACAAACTCATTTTACAGCTGCAAAGTACTTTAACATGAACTGGGTACAATCCCTTTTTATGGCTGCAAAGTACTTTAACATGAACTGGGTACAATCCCTTTTTATGGCTGCAAAGTACTTTAACATGAACTGGGCACAATCCCTTTTTATGGCTGCAAAGTGCATCATGACAACCAAAGAACATGGACCTGGGGGAATCACGTGGCCTTCAAATGGTTACCAATGATTTAATCCGTCTGGTGTCTAGAAGGAGATTTTTTTTTACATTTCCAGCTGGTCATGAGCTCCACGAGTGAGCAGCTCCAGCATTCTATCACTAGGCGTAAGGTGGCAGAAAGTTAACAAAGTAGCCTCTATACTCTCACATAACCTCCCTTTACTAGTTACAAATGTCTGACCAATTCGCAAAGTCTAGCAGTCCAGAAGACTATTTTTTAACTTCATGCATTGATTAGAGCAAAGATTTTTATTTCTATAGCAAAGGCTCAACTCAAGGTGCGGCTTATACCGCTGACTGAGGAGTGGACCCGATTTCAAGTTCACCACGTGCATGCTGACATCAGTGATTTCCAGCTCTGATCTCATACCAGATATGTTTTTGCCATGTCACGTTACTTGCAAGTATGGTACCTGCCTAATCTTGTGAGATATTCCGAGATCAGAACTGTCATGGCCACGCATACACATTAAACAAAAATCCTCCCTATACCTAACTTTACGCGGGCGCCTTACATGCAGGGTCCTATGACAAGATGGAGAGTGGCGTCTCTGCCACACACATGAAGCTATTAGAGACTACATTTGTCCATTACATCCCTACATCAGAGTGTCACACACAGTGCATATCTATATAAAGTCCCCATACAACACATGCAGGGAGCAGCCTCGCCCCCTGGCGACCTCCCAGAGCACATCGGTGTGAGACCATTACACCCAAACAGTTATATCTTAACCTGTTAAATGCACTGTATGCGATCCTGTTGCAGTTCAAAATTAACCAACATTTTCTCCTTAATACTTTTAGAAATGTTAGTTTAATATATATATATATATATATATATATATATATATATATATATATATATATATATATATATATATATATATAAAGAATTCATAAAATATCATTTGCACCAGGGCCATTTGAAGGGCTTTGAAGTTTGGTGGTCTTAATATGGCCGCCATTTCCAATGCCTTAAGTATAGGAGTCTATGGGAACAGGAAAGCTGGCCAGATTGTATTCACACTGGTGCATGCTGTTATCAGTGACTTCCGGTTCTGATCTCGCACCTCACTTGTTCCTGGCATGTCAATACAGTTTGGATGTATGGTACCCATTGAAATAACACGAGGAGTTCTGAAATAGGAATTGTCATGGTCGCACATAGACACCTCAAATCCTATTCTCGGGAGCAGAACCCTGGTTTCTAGGGACCTGGCAAAGGGTCAAATCATATAGGCACTGTACTAGTAAAAGTAACATTTTTGCTGTTTTCTTTTCTAATATTGGGATTAGAAAATAGTGCATCAAGTATGTGATGCAAATTTTTAATATCTTTCATATATATTGTTATGCATTTTGCTGTGAGATGTTTAGATCTTTTCTGATAAAGGTTTTAACAAAATTTTCTAGTACATTTCCTATTTAAAATAACCCTCCATGAGAATTCTGATCAATAGGGAGATAAAGCTGATAAGGGCCGTGCTGGTTCTTATGACGTCACTTCTGCTCCCTAGAATAGGGGAGTGGGTTTCTCCATACATTAGGCTAATATCATACATAGGTGGTGGTTCTCCAATGCATTTACCTTAGGTACTGGTCATTTTAACAAAAAAAATGGGGGTTGGTGATTTTGCGCTCGTGGTGAAAATCTTTCTGTCCCCCATTTTATTCTTTAGCACATGGTCATTTTCACTCACAAGGGGTGAAAAAAAAATTGCCCCCCCCCCTCCTAAAAGGGATCTGAATTGTTTTTTTGCCACCCGTTTATTAAAAAATGACCCCTCCCTTGTGTGGTATATAGGTAGTTGGGCCCTGGATCCTTGTACTCGTATCAATGCCGGGCAGGGTGTAGTCACGCAGACTTCTCACTAATCCTTTAACCCTTTAAGGGCGGCTGATGCATTAATGCATCATGCCCATTGGTCGTCATGATGCACCAATGAAGTGCTGGTGAGTCTGCTTGCCAGCACTTCATTGGAGCATCATGCTGACCCTCCGGGAGTGTATCACCTGAAAAGGGTCGACTTGATGCTTGAATGCAGCCCTAGGTGAGTTACTTGCCAGAGCTGCATTCATGCATCATGACGACCAATGGGCATGATGCATTATTGCATAAATGGCCCTTAACCCTCTGGGAGTATAATTATGTATCAACCGTGTAGGGCCGGCATGATGCTCCAATGAAGCGCTGGTGGGCGGTCTTGTCAGCATTTCATTAGTGCATCATGACGACCAATGGGCATGATGCATTAATGCATCAGCGGCCAGTGAAGGGTCAAAGGGTTTGGTAACAGTAATGCGATAAACCCAGGTCCATGCATGCACCTGATGCACCAATGAGTCACAGACCGCGAGTTACTCACCAGCACTGGATCGGTGCATCATATATACCCTTCATGAGTGGATAAACCCTGTATCACAGTCATGATGCCGGAATGCAGCCTTGGCGAGTAACTCACCAGCACTGGATCGGTGCATCATATATACCCTTCATGAGTGGATAAACCCTGTATCACAGTCATGATGCCGGAATGCAGCCTTGGCGAGTAACTCACCAGCACTGGATCGGTGCATCATATATACCCTTCACGAGTGGATAAACCCTGTATCACAGTCATGATGCGGGAATGCAGCTTTGGCGAGTTACTCACCAGCACTGGATCGGTGCATCATATATACCCTTCATGAGTGGATAAACCCTGTATCACAGTCATGATGCCGGAATGCAGCCTTGGCGAGTTACTCACCAGGACTGCATCCATGTATCATACATAGACATCCGTCAGGAGTGAATAAACCCTATATAATAGATTTTATGTATTAATGCTACCGTGGCGAGTTACTCACCAGGGCTGCATTCATGCATCATTACAACAAATGGACATGATGCATTATCCCTTGAAGGGCCGCTGATGCAGGAGTGCATCATGCTCATTGGTTGTCATGATGCACCAATGAGGTCGGCATGATGCATGAACGCAACTCGCCAGGGCTGCATTCATGCATCAAGACCAATTGGCATGATGGATCAATGCCCCATGTAGTCCTTGTAGAGCTGGTTGTGAGGGGTGTGTTTTAGTTCCATAGACTCTAGACACGCAAGGTGTAGGCTAGATCGGACCCCGGGGCACACAACGTACCCACTGACTTATTGAGAACGTAAAAGATGAATAAATAAATGAAAAGAATGAAAGGAAGAATAAGAAATGAAGGGGAGTGGGAGGTGGGTGCCACTACTATAGGTTCTATTTCACTTAACATTCAAATCCACTCTACCGTGGGGCTAGTAGTAATTAGTTCCAGGACGCCGCCTAGAAGAAGGCTTCCCATATTTGAGGATTTTAGTTCCCTGTCTGTAACTTCCTCTCTGTCTCTGTCTCTGTCTCTCTCTCTGTCTCTGTCTCTCTCTGTCTCTCTTTCTGTCTCTGTCTGTCTGTCTGTCTCTCTCTCTCTCTCTCTCTCTCTCTCTCTCTCTCTCTCTCTCTCTCTCTCTCTCTCTCTCTATCTCCATGTGGATATCCAATATCATAATGCATTTTCGATATTGGCCGATTCTCAATTTATTTAGGTGATACCTTGAAGTAATTTGAAGTAGGCCTTTGTGGACAATGTTTCAGACAGAAGAACTGATTGGCTTTTCCTTTTACCCCACGGTGTTTACCAGCTCATTACCCAGTGTATAGAGTCAAGAAACGATATAGATATGATGAGCCAAAATCATTAGAGCTGAATCCACACATATTTCATGTGAAGAAAAACAGTTGAGCTAGCGAGTAACTCGCCAGGCTACATTCATGCATCATGCCGACCCTAGGGGGTTTATATACCCACAGGGGGTTGGTATGATGCTCCGATTAAGCGCTGGCGAGAAAACTCGCCAACAATCCATTGTTGCCATGTGACGACCAATGGGCATGGTGCACTCCTACATTGGTACCCCTTAAAGGGTTATGGTTAGTTTCTGGCGTCCTTACATGAACTTCCAGGCGCCGTGTTACACCTATGAATGTGCATCGTGTTCATGTGTCATCCTGATCCAACAATGCAACCAAGGAGCCCATAATTATAAGGACTTAGCTACACTGTAAAAAAATTGCATCAAAATAATGACGGAATCCTCATCTAAGCCCTGGATCATTCGCGCATCAAGCTAATCATATCAATTGGACTGTATAGATTTATGTTTGGTATGATGCACCCATAAAGTATAATGCACCAATAAAGTATGATGCACTGATAACGTATGATGAAAAGATAAAGTATGATGTACCGATAAAGTATGATGTGCCAATAAAGTATGATATACCGATAAAGTATGATGCACCGATAAAGTATGATGTACCGATAAAGTATGATGTGCCGAAAAAGTATGATGCACAGATAAAGTATGATGTGCCAATAAAGTATGATGTGCCGATAAAGTATGATGCACCGATAAAGTATGATGCATTGATAAAATATGATGTAACGATAAAGTATGATGTACCGATAAAGTATGATGTGCCGATAAAGTATGATATACCGATAAAGTATAATGTACCGATAAAGTATGATATACCGATAAAGTATAATGTACCGATAAAGTATGATGTGCCGATAAAGTATGATGTACCGATAAAGTATAATGTACCGATAAAGTATGATATACCGATAAAGTATAATGTACCGATAAAGTATGATGTACCGATAAAGTATGATGTATGATGCACCGATAAAGTATGATGTGCCGATAAAGTATGATATACCGATAAAGTATAATGTACCGATAAAGTATGATGCACCGATAAAGTATAATGTACCGATAAAGTATGATGTACCGATAAAGTATGATGCATTGATAAAATATGATGTACCGATAAAGTATGACTCATCATACCTATCATTAAAGGCTTTGATACCCAGGAGGTGCTTAAATGCGGAATTAGAACTGCAGGCTGAGACTTTGGAGATTCCCCTGCTCACACTTTTGACTGCACTGGACTTGAGTGGCGATCCTGGAGGACCTTGTGCTGATCGTACAAAGTAGTCATAGGGCATTACCTACGACCACCTACTCTAATTTTGAGGTTTCCAAATCGTAGTGCCTGTGTACAGTTGTATTATCTTGAGAAATGCCCTCCTGGTCACTTAACAAATCTTTTAAAGCCCATACTATCTACTTGACAAGAAGAAAAGTGCTTCTCTTGAATCCGAGGTTATCCAAGGTAGAAGATATTAAAAGAGGCCTTGGTTCATTGTCTCCTTTCCGTTTAAAAGCAGGTGACTTCCATTATCACGGGCATCTTGTTTTAAAAAAAGAAATCAATGAAATCTTGCCTGAGAAATTGAGAGGCAATGTATTGTTTTTACAGGAGAATAAAGAGTACATGATTCACTTCTCTTGAAACCAAGGCTATCCAAAGTGTAAGATATTTAAGGAAACCTTACCCCATTGTCTCCTTGTTTTTAAAAGCAGGTGACTTCCGTTTTGAGAATCTTAATCTAAAAAGGAGAATGCTGTGTTCGATGAATGCATCAGTTTAAGGGTCGCTAATGCGGGAGCGCATCATGTCTATTAGTCGTCATGATCCTTTAAATGCTCAATGCATCATGCAGGATTGAGGGGCTCTGTGAGCTTCTTATGATAATTATTTAGTGTGTGAGCTGCTCACCAGATGGAGTAGTATGTACTAGGAGCATATCCCTTTAACCCTGCAAAATACTTCAGAAAGACAAATAAAATGGTCTTGCAAGCCACTCACAATGCTTGCATTTATGCAGCATGCCTTCCCTTTGGGAGTGTATCAACCAGTATGATCGTCATGATGCATGAGTGCAGTACTGGTGAGTTGAATGCAAGGCCTGTGTACATGCATCACGAAGACCGGAAGGAAGATAGAATCCACAATGTCCAGCATTCCACGCCGTAGAGGAGTTTTTCAAATGCAATAAACCGGTTAACTTAGGGAGTGTTTTTTATTTATCAACAGGGGGGTGGTGGGTTTGAGGGGGGCATACAAAATTCAGACCCCTCCCAAAGGGGGGCTAAAAAAATTTGGACCCCTCTCGAGGGGGGGGGCTAAAAAAAATTACCCTCTTTTTAGCAAAAAAGCCCGCGCGTTACTATAGAACAAAGAGGTGAGCGTAAATTCCGGTCCTAGAGGGTTGATACTCTACGGAGGGTAGGTATGATGCACAAATGAATAGCCGACAAGCAGATTCGCCTGCACTTCATTGGTGCATCATGACAACCAATGGGCATGATGCATTAATGCATCAGTGGCTCTTAAAGGGTTAATGCATACCTTCATTCCCACAAATAGGCATCAATGTGCTATTGGAAATTATAGGGTTAAAGTAACATACAACCTGTATCTTTTCAGGCACTTCATCAAGGACCCGATAAAGCACCAATACAACAGGTGGGTGAGTAAACTATATTACATTTGTATAGAAGTCTAATGTGCCTATACATGGGTGCTCAAAATTTTCAGGATGTCACACTATCACTTTTTAGGAAGGATGGAGTGTCACTCCATCACTTTTTATGTATATGCCAATGTACTGGGTATCTTTGAAATTGTTGCTGTCCATCATTTTCTAAAGATCCTGCATTACGACCATCACTCTTTAAAAACTCTCCGTCACAAGCGTCACTTTTTACCCATGTATAGGCACTATGATATTCGGAGAAAGTTTCCCCCACTTGGACTAATTTTTGAAAATAAAGAAGAAAGTATGGTCGTATAGGTACTGCGATTTTGAAAATTGGTAACGAGTGAATTATAGACCTATAACCTGTACCTGTGTTTAACGCCATTTCAACAGCTACAGTCATATTCATGGCGAGAAAACTAATGTGCATGGGGGGAGGCTGGGGAAAATAAAATGAGTTCCTCCAAGGTACGATTGGAGACACCAGAATTGCTCTGGAGGCTATTTCTCAAGCCACTACGATTGGTCACAGCACTACGACTGCAAAATGTCAATGCTATGCTATGGGAATGTTGGTACGACTAGGAGGGTGCAGTCGTAGCCTGTTAAGAAATAGCCTCTTGTATGATTCGGCAATAATTCAGTTCTACAGGATACCTCTGGAGGCTATTTCTTAACACACTACAACTGCTCATTTTCAAGTCGTAGTGGGGGCCCTGAATTAAGTGGCATTCAATTACAGCCAAATAGTGTTGGTAATGTATTGTCTGCAGCACTACGACTGCCCTACAAAACACAATGGAATAACTACATAACTGCTAATCGTACAGAGCAGTCATATGGAAATACCTACGATAACTGGAGGCCATTTCGTAACACACTACGACTGATCACTTTCAAGTCGTAGTGAGGACCCTTGATTTGGTGACATTACAGCCAAATGGTATTGGTCTTTTAGTGTCTGCAGCACTACGAGTGCCCTAACAAACGCTATCTAATTACTACATAAGTGCTGATCGTACAGAGCTGTTGTAAGGCACTATATACCTACGATTACTTACACTTTTAGAGGCTTCAAATCGTAGTGGTTATGTGCAGTCATAGGGCCTTAAGAAATAGCCTCCAGGTACAGCTTGAATAGCTCAAGTTTTAGGACGTTGAGAAAGGCCATCCTGGTGGAGGATCAATAGGAGTAGTAACATTGCTACCTCGGGGGTAACTTGAAGATTGAGTTTCTGCCAAGGCTATAAGTGTCCCAACATAGATAGATAGAACTAAACGACCGTGGTGTACGAGGTGGCCGATCCACCACGAGGGGGAGACCCCCCCCGAGGGGTGGATCAGCCACCGAGGGCACCAGGGGAGTTTAGTTCTATATTTATTTTATGTTTTTAGAGTGTCTAATTAACTGAAAATTAGCAAAATCCGTTACCGTAGTCCCCCGTACGAGCGGCGGTCCGCCATTTTGAATGTTTACATGCACCCAGAATGAGGCTGCAGTGGTGGATCTGCCGCTGTGGTGGATCGACACACGTTACGCCACTGGGGGTATGGCGATCGACCGCGCAATGCTATCTCTACGGGAAGAAGTTATTCACATAAAATAAAGGATTGAGGGAAGGGTTTGGGTGAGGTGATGTGGTGATATTTTTTTCTAACCTTAGATCTACTAACGGGAGTAATGATATGTAGTAAGTCGACTTCACTCAGTTTGGCCAATATGTGTGAGGTGCTCAATAACTGCATTTCAGGTGGCTCAAAATTAATCAAATCATCAATCATGCAAGAGTTTTGTTATTGGAAAGAAATATTTGAGAGTGCAAAACCAGGGCAATGCTGATGGTTGCTAATGCAATTATAATGTTGCTAGTGGCGCGGGCACGGTATAAGCCGCACCTAGATGCTGAATGATGTATTGCTTGATGTAGTACATCTCTACATAAAATTATTACGGTATTAAGGGATAAGTAATCTCTTAACTTCAGGAGTGGTGGTCTTTTCTTTTTTTTTTTTTTTTTTTGGGGGGGGGGGTTCAGACCCTACTGAGGAGGCAAAGTTGCACTCCATTTTGACAAGAAAAAAGCCAATACATGATAGAATAAAAGGGGAGGGCGAAAAATTCCACCCCTCCCTGAGGGAGTCCAAAGAATATTGGTACATGCATGAAAATACACCATTCGCTACATATTAACAATGTCCGCGGAGTACACCTGCCACACCGGACATTTTAGGCGTAAGTCAAAAATGTCTGGTGTAGGCCATTTTCACACAGGCTATTTTCGCTGGTGTTTGGATTTTCCCTCATTCTACAACATAAAACGTATACTCATTAAACTATTAAAGAATTGATTGCCTGAGACTCATTTCCTTAATTAACCACAAAGGTATATTTTTGAGTACCAAGTTCTAACCACACATGTATACTTCAAATTATTATAACATTGGCTCGTGTATGGAAAAATGTCCTGTGTAGTGGGCTTCAGCACCCGCCAAATTGGCCCGTGTAAGATTTTTGACTTTATGGACAGTGCATATAGAGCTGCATCTTGAGTTCCTGAAGGTGGTGTATGTAGAATAGTGAATATCTCTCATACCCCAGCAAATTGTCGCCATCTGTCGCCATGATTGGTCATCAATGGTGACTCCTTTTTGAGTGATAACTCATTCCGTCATCTTTAGCCACTGTGTGTTAGATTCAAGTGGCATAGCAATTGCTATTCCTGGTGATCTTGTGCTATAACAACGCCGTGTTCCATCTAGCCACATTTGTGTGAGCCACTTCACACAGGTTGACGAGGACTCATGACAATTTGCTGGGACTATTTCAAAGATCCCATATGATCTGTTCTGGTATATATAATATAGGACCTACTTCCTCTATCAACATGGGAGCCCCTCAGAGCAAAATCTATTTGTAAACCTCTAATAATAACAATTTCTGTGAGATTTTAGCCATGCAGGTGGTAATAGATGGTAAGGTATAGGAGGAATATTTTTCAGTACAATTTCTGTGAGATTTTGGCCATGCAGGTGATAATAGATGGTAAGGTAGGAGGAATATTTTTCAGTACAATTTCTATGAGATTTTGGCCATGCAGGTGATAATAGATGGTGTAGCAGGAGGTATATTTTTTCAGTACCTGTAGAGACAAGTTGATATCATGGATGGTTCTTTGGTGGTTAACCCTTTGAGGGCCACAGTACAGTAATGTATCTTATTTCATGTTAAGAACGACAGTTCCTATAGTAAATCATAGGCACAGCCATTCCCTAGCAGAGTGTGTGAAGAAACTTGATTTCATTCTTCACGTCTCCATTCTCTACTGTGACACTTTCAAAATAGCCTCAAACCCATTATCAAAATGTGATTTCGGAGAGATTTTAACCAAGATAACATGAAATAAATACAGAGATCCACTCGATTTGCACCAAACTGAATTCCACTCGGCCTGTAAATATGTGCATCTCAGAATTAGGGGGCAGTGGCTGTCTGTACCTCATTGAAGGGCAGTTAGGTCATATATTTAGCATCACCAGTTATTTCTGTAAGCCAATTAAGACCGATAGGGGTGAGGCTATTCCACAATACTGCAGGATGGAATGGTGCCTTCAAATGCCCTGAAAATATAGCCCTGGCGAGTTTTCATGCTTCAATCTAGACCTGGCGAGTTACTCACCAATGCTAATGCATTAAATGCCCATTAGGTGGCATGATGCACCAATGAAACCCTCGCGAGTACCTCACCAGGGACACATTCATGCATATTGCCGACATCACAGCATTGATACACCAGCTCCCTTCAAGGGCCGCTGATGCACCAATGAAGCACTGCAAGTATCCCACCAGTGCTACATCCATGCACCATATCAAAGCTGTTGGATTGATACACCCCAGGATAGTTGTCATGATGCTCCAATGAAGTGCTGGCAAGCATACTGACCAGCACTTCATTAGTGCATCATGACAACCAATGGGCATGATGCATTCCTGCATCAGCGGTCCTTAAAGAGTTAAGAGGGCTAGGTAGAGACAGCCTTGGCCAGCGGCTATTGATACTCAGTTCAATCGTAGTGTGACGGGCTGGAGAGGGCGAGCCTGCGGTAGATACTGCTGGTGGTTATCAGACCCAAACTCTACACCTCTGATGCCACTAACACCACGTGCTTGCATACTCTCCTCCCATTGGCTGCCTGCCAAGACGAGGCAGCTAAGAAATGATAACAGGTGCCATGAGGCCCTCAGGCTTGTACCATAAACTCACATGTCTGGGCCACACCTACCTGTGTAGAAGCTAAATCCACGTATACATACCGGTAAGCCACATCGGTGCATAAGCCACACCCACATATAGGCTACACCAACATATAAGCCACGCCCGTGTATAAGCCACACCCCTCTAGTAACTACATTTGCATAAAAGCCACATCCGTGTATAAGCCACACCCCTGTAGTAGCTACATTTGCATAAAAGCTGCAGTCCTGTATAAGCCACACCCCTGTAGTAGCTGAATTTGCATAAAAGCTACATCCGTGTATAAGCCACACCCCTGTAGTAGCCACATTTGCATAAAAGCCGCTTCCATGTATAAGCCACACCCCTGTAGTAGCCACATTTGCATAAAAGCTGCTTCCATGTATAAGCCACACCCCTGTAGTAGCAGCATTTGCATAAAAGCCGCATCCATGTATAAGCCACACCCCTGTAGTAGCCACATTTGCATAAAAGCCGCAGCCCTGTATAAGCCACACCCCTGTAGTAGCCACATTTGCATAAAAGCCGCAGCCCTGTATAAGCCACACCCCTGTAGTAGCCACATTTGCATAAAGGCTGCAGCCCTGTATAAGCCACACCCCTCTAGTAGCCACACCTACAGATAAGTCGCATCTATGTATATGCTGCACCCACACTAAACCCCGCATATTTATCTTATAAGCCACATCCCTAAGTTGAAGAATGAGCCATAGCCCACTTGGCAGAAAAACGTTTTTTGACGTAAAAAAAAAGAAGTTTTATTTTGGTTCCTAAGTTTGCAAAACATTTTTTTTTTTTTCAACATCAAAATTTTTTAACGTAAAAGAAATGTAATTTCTGGTTGAAAATTGGTTGAAAAAGCAAACATTTTTATTTGGTTACCATGTAATACTAGTAAGCTACGTTTGAGTGAGTGAGTGAGTGAGTGAGTGAGTAATAGATGTTTAACGCCATTTCGACAGCTAAGGTCATATTCATGGCGAGAACGACATTACACATTTTCACATTAGAATGTGTCAGTGCCTGTGCAGATGTGCACCACACACATCCGAGGGGATAGGAAAGAGGAGAAATAGAGCCTTTTAAGTGGGCTACGTTTGAGCCACAGGGCATAAAATATTGATGTTGATATATATGTGACAGGTTTTGTAATCAAAGTGTGTTCTGGGGACATTTTGTAGCACATTCTGTGGCAATTTTGTGAGAGGGATTTTGTAGGGGTTTCTACAGAAATTTGAACAGCCTGGTGCTGTGTGGCTTAAACGTAGCCTAAGAGACCCTCCGAGAGTATACTAATGCCGGCCCTTTCCATTCTTTGCCCTTCCTTTAGTGCCATCTTCCACAAAGAATGATTCAATTTTCGCTGAGTCACTGGACAGGAAGTAGTTTTGTGTGAGGCGCATGCGCGACGTACAGTTGACCTCTGACTCTGGTTAGAGCTGATTCCTGGCGTGTCTGACGTTAAAACACTTAGTTCTGTTTGTACTCTCCTCCAGCGGGTCCCTCACTGTAGTTAACCCTTTAAGGGCCGCTGGTGCAGGAGTGCATCATGCCTACTGGTCGGCATGATGCACCAATGAAGTGCTGGTGAGTCTGCTCACCAGCATTTCATTGGAGCATCATGCCGATCATTTGGGAGTGCATCAAGCATCATCGAGCCTGTAGGGCTGGCATGATGCATGAATGCAGCCCTGGCGAGTTACTCACGCATGCATCATGACAACCTATGGGCATGATGCATTAATCAGTCACCGGCACGTAAAGGGTTAACCTACACACTCTCTATGCTTTATGATCCAATAGTGTCTGCCCCCAACCTTTGTATTCTTGTGGATCTTTGGCACCATGCCCTCTTGATCCTCGGCCTATCTTGGAATGATATGACCCCAGTAGGGCCTACTGCTGGTGAAGTCTGAAGGGGGGCTAAATCTTCATAGTAACCACTTCTCCCACGCTGGCCTAATTAAGTTGGTAGGCCCATTGGTGTGAGTAGTGTTATGAAAAGAAGGGGATATATGAGATTTAAATATTCAAATCCGTGCTTAGATCTGGGTGCTCAAAATTTCATGGATGTCACCCCATCACTTTGTAGGAAGGGTGGAGAGTCACTCTGTCATTTTTTATGCATTGCCAAAATGTACTAGGAAATTGCTTTCTTCCGTCAATTTTAAAAAACCCTACCTCACTTCCGTCACTTTTTACCCTGGTATGTATACAACATATATGCACAAATGCACCTCTGTACCCAGGACATGTGATCCTAGTTTGTCTATTCAAAGATGGGCTAGGAGGTGCATGGACATCTTTGAGATATGATTGCAATAAGGCCACTCAAAAAAAAAAAAAAAAAAAATCTGTTTCTCATTACCCCCTTGTCAGTAAAATCGTCATTTGATATGTTTTATTATTATTTTTGGTTAGAGTTTTCTGATAAAGATGAATAATGTACAAAGGTAGTCAGCTTTGGCACCAAATAAAAGTTTGGGGCCTCAGAAACACAGCTAGCTATGAATAATATAATCATTTTCACACATTCAAAATCTTTAGGATAAATTGGATTTTAAAAGGCTTTTTTATCTTACCCGCAGACATATGCTAACTTTATCTGCATATCCAAAAGAAAAAAAATACTTCCTCGTCACTTCTTTCATCCCTTGCTGATGAGAAACAACTTTTTACTGGCCTAATCAAGGGGCTATATCTAGTGGTACGTTCTATATTGGTGACATCATTTAGGAAAGTTCCCATCTATACACACGATAATGTAGCGTTAAACCTTTAATGACCGCTGATGCATTCATGCATCATGCCTATTGTTCGGCATGATGCACCAATGAAGTGCTGGCGAGACTGCTCGCCAGCACTTCATTGGAGCATCATGCCTACCCTCCGGGATCAAGTATATTGATCCCGTAGGGTCCGCATGAGGTATAAATTTATGCATCACAACGACCAATGGGCATCATGCATTAATGCATCAGCGGCCCTTAAAGGGTTAATGTTGAGCTAAGAACTTTATGCCATGGCTAATATCGACGACACTATAGATTAGTACTACTTACGCCGTATTCAATGGGGGGGTGGAATACGATCCTCGCATATTCAGCGGCGCCATTTTGAAATTTATACAGAGCTAATTAGTTTCGTATATAGGTATGGTTATTACAAGTTTTACGCAAAAAAAAAGAATGATTGAACTAGTTAAATAATATGTTATGAATTGTTTAAGGTATATCTATGTATTAGCGCCATGTTAAAAAAGAAGATATTGTCCTGCGCAAGGAACATTCATATCGAAACTAAAAGCAGCAGCTAGCTCCGTATCACGTGACCTACTTCATCGAGCAAGGTGTCATGGCGGATGAAAACAAACCGGGATGACTTGATACGTTGAAAAACAGTAAATATGTTTGTGTTTCTTGAATTTAAAGCAAATTCATCCCGTAGGGCCATGGCATAAATGCAAATGTCCATTCCAGGGAATAAATTTGCATCATATTCACCTCGGTGAGGCCTGTCAGTATTCAACGACGCCTATAAGTTCAATCATTCTTGCATTTATGCCATGGCCCTACGATGCAAATTTATTCCCTGGTCATGGACATTTGCTTATGTATCCTCCCTGACTGTAGTGACTATAGGCACGGTAGATGACAATAAGAGTGACAGAGTTGGGGCGGGGTGATGGTTAGCTCTCTGGCCGCTCACCAGGGGTCTCCACCTTGTCAGTCCAGCGTCCGCGCAGGCGCTGAACAATAAAGTCTCGTGGTCGGCGAGAGTGAGCGAGAATCGACGGAATCCATCAGGGCCTTGTCAGCCCTGGGCAGCCCTGACATGTTAATTGTCCCGATTAACCGCCATATATACACACGGAGTCATGGGGCCGTGGTAATATATGTGTTTGTAACAAGGAGAGAAGGAGGGCAAAGTGCTAAAAGGAAGAAAGAAAACAATGTGATGAACAAGGGACTCCATATGAGTAGTATGGATGTCTGTGATGATGATGTCTAGACGTGGGGCAGCAATACGGCACAACCAACAGTTGCACCTTTGATGCCAGCACTGTGCTTTTATTTCATGTTGGTAACAGTGGAATACGGACACTCCATAGGTTTAGCATAGGAGTTTCGTATCTCACACCGGCCCCGATGAGATAAATAGACAGAGGTTCACGAGATTCGCTCCAAACTGTCTTCATGAGTTAGCCTCAAAGTAAGATTCTTGCTTTGAGGCTAACGAGTGAAGAAGCATTCAGTTTGGAGTAAATTCAAATTTACGCAGATACCGTAATGGCCTGTTTAAGTGCCCGGGCGCTTATAAATTTTAATACCTCTCTACCCCCGGCCCTTTTTTGAGACAGGCGCTTATTTGAATACTGTTTTCAGTGATTAAGATCAATTTCAACACCCCTCTACCCCTTGCACTAATTCGAGACCAGCGCTTATTTGAGACCCCGGCGCTTAAACGGGCCACGACGGTAGTGGGTGCGCCCCCTACTTTTGGCCCGCGCCCCCTCCTTTTCCAGATCCTGGATCTGCTACTGGGCATAACGCTCTCCCCATTAGTGGCCCTTAAGAATGGCCCCATGGGTTTATTCTTAACAAGCTGCTGAAAGCTCCACAAGTACAACTACATTTGTCTCCTTCTGCCGCTTTGACTACGATCTGACAGATAAAGATAAAGTGTTATTGCTATATTCTAAATAAACTACTACATGTATAACCTTAACTCTTTAATGGCCGATGGTGTATTAATGCATAATGCCCATTTGTGCATCATAATGACCAATGGGCGTGGTACACCTCTGCATCAGCGGCCTTTAATAATAGAAAAATAAAATGCGGGAGTAAATCTATTTTTAAGCCACATTTGTGGGGTGGACGTCATACGGCATGGGGACGTCTTTAAAGCATTAAAGCATCATGCCCATTAGTCGTCATGATGCATGAATGTAGCCCTGGTGAGTAACTCACCAGGGCTACATTCATGCATCATGCCGACCCTACAGGCTTGATACTCTCCCGGAGGGTCGTCATGATGCTCCAATGAAGGTCTGGTGAGCAGGCTCGCTAGCACTTCATTGGTGCATCGTGACAACTATAGGGCATGATGCACTCCTGCATCAGCGGCCCTTAAAGGGTTAATGCGCCATGCCTGTGTTGAATAGTTAAGTGAGTACTACGTTGGTGGAGTTGTTTATAGGAAGTTGTACTCACATAGCATGGAGCACTAATCACCGTGTGGATAGAACTAGGTCGGAATGTGGTGTCAGGAGGATGGTATGTTAGAGAAATTAGACAATAATAAAGTCAGAAATAAAGTAGAAGAAAGCCATTCTACACTTAAGGGGAAAAAAGGATAGAGTAAACAGTTATATGCTTAAGATGAATATATATGAAGAGATCTGAGGGATATTAGATTCAAATAATGTAGTCTCTTATTCAGGGTAGATACATGATGCATGAGTGTAGCTCTGGCGAGTAACTCGCCAGTGTTGCTGCTGTAAGACAGCATGAAGCACTACTGATGCATCAGGACACCATGCTGATGCAGGAGTGCATCGTGCCCATTGGTTGTCATGATGCACCAAAGATGTACTGGTGACTGGCGGGTCTGCTTGCCAGCACTTTAATGGCACATCATGCCCACCCTCTGGGGGTGTATCAACCCTGTAGGGTCGGCATGATGCATGAATGTAGCCCTGGTGAGTAACCCACCAGGGCTACTCCCATGCATCATGATGACTAATAGACATGATACATTAATGCATTAGCGAGCCTTAAATCGTTACGCTTATAGCGGTATGTAACTAACAAGGTGAAACCAAGTGAAATTACTACACTATATACATGGGGTGAACTGTCCTTCATTCTAACCTTGACCTCCATATATGTAATACCTTAAGCTTTTAAGGGCTGGTAATACAGGAGTGCATCATGCCCAGTGGTCGTCATGATGCACAAATGAAGTGCTGGCTAGTCTGCTCGCCAGCACTTCATTGGAGCATCATGTCGACCCTCCAACAGATATCGATCAGCATGATGTATGAATGTGGTCATGGCAAGTTACTTGCCAGGGCTGCATTCATGCATCATTACGACCAATGGGCATTAATGCATCAGTGGCATTGAAATGGTAAACAACCGCACAATGTCTCCAATTCCACACTCAATGGTGCACCACGTGTGCCGTCTTACAGCTTGTAGTCATGTCATGATGCACAAATACTGCCATGGCGAGTTAAGCACTGGGTCATGCATAGTGAAGTATTTTCCAACCCTCGCCCCATCCCCCATAGGGGAACATCTAGGTCATAACTAACCTGGCCTGTGGCTAGTCTGATATGGTACAAAACCCCTCGTAAAGAATGATGAGAAATGGTCGACCGTCTTGAGTCTTTGTGTATTCATCCAGACACTTGTTAAACAGTGGTAATACGACTGAATTAGTGTAAAAAGGAGTAGAACATATAATTGGCAGGGCGGAACATCTTAAGATTAATATTGTCAGAAAAGAAAATAAGAATTAACTCTTTATTTCAATAATTTAACTCTTCATATTAACAAACAGTAATGCCTTTTATTTTTATAGTAGTAAAGACAACACGTAGCCCCAGGCCCCAAGATTTACAGCAAGACATTTGGTCCTGCAGTCTGGCAATGTTCCCGGGCCAGGCAGCGATTTTGCTCGCAAAAGCCTCGGTCCCGCGAGTTTTTCATATTGACAGAATCAGTGTAAAGATGAGTAGAAATTAAAATAGTCTTAACATATCAACGTATTTAGTGAGTCCAGATGTATTCTAAAGGATGATTTAAATGAATTGTCACGTCTTATCTTAACAAATCTCTTCTTTCTTCCCCCCCTCCTTCTTCCCACCTGCATCTAACCCTGCTTATATTCCCTGGAATACCCTATTCTCTGTTGTAAAGGTGAGAACCACACTGCACCGTGTACATGTACGCCTCAATATCTTGGTGCACATGTAGGCAGAATACACATTTGTTTGGCCTGATTGATTGTCACGCCACCTTGTGTTAATATAATAGTGATCCGCCACCTCATTGACTCGCAGCTTCGCCTTCTTTGTACAATATTGAATACACTATTCAACAGGTAGCCTCCCTTTAACCCGTTAAGGACCGCTGATATAGGAGTGCACCATGCCCATTGGTTAGCATGATGCACCAATGAAGTGCTGGTGAGTCTGCTCGCTAGCACTTCATTGGAGCATCATGCCGACCCTATGGGAGTGTATCAACCGTCCAAGGTTGGCGTGATGACGTATGAATGTAGCCCTGGTGAGTAACTCACATGGCCTGCATTGAAGTTCTATATTAAGCTAATAGATCATGGATATCGGGGCCCTAGGGCTGTATATACAGCATATACAGCCCGTGGGGCCCCGATACCCATAACCTAATAGGTTTATACCACCATTTCCTCAATTTTGTATCAATTTCTTACCTGATTTCCACAGAATATAGCCAGGAGAAGATATTTTGTAAGTGCAAACGATCCGGCCCGGGTCACCGCTCTGCGCGAAGCCATTGTTTTTGTTCCTTGTCGGGAGAGGTACCGCCGTGTTTACACTCACTTTTCGTATGGAATCCAACCATGACATGTTATAATATTAAAATCCCAAGAAGTATTCGATCCATAGACAAGGAATGCGTGCTAATTTTCTCCATTTTCTTCAATATAAATAAGAATCCATTAATTTTCCAAAACGGTCCGAAATTTCCGGCGTCTTCCTCGTACGGCGAGCGGATGACCTATATCCACATCCGGGCCACTGACACACTTTCACCGAACAAGGAGGTGGGTGGGAATGGCCGGACCGCGACTCGCTTACGATGGAAAAATCAATGGATTCTCCTTTATTTTGAATATATTGGACATAATACGTATGGAGGGATCATCTAGACTATCTAAGGATATGTATGTTTTATTTTGAAGAATTGTCATGGTTGGATTCCATACGAAAAGTGAGTGTGAACACAGCGGTACCTCTCCTGGCAAGGAACAAAAACAATGGCTTTGCGCAGAGCGGCCACGGGCTGCGACTCGCGTACGATGCCAAAATGAATGGATTCTTATTTATATCGAAGAAAATGGAGAAAATTAGCACGCATTCCTCGTCTATGGATCGAATACTTCTTGGGATTTTAATATTATAACATGACAAGCTTGGAATCAATACGAAAACTGAATGGAAACGTACCACTAGGACCTCAGGTTAGAATTTATTTACTTTCGCATTGGATTTCATCACCGTTCAGTGTGGCGCTATGGCTAAGGCCTTCGCCTACCACCACTGCGGCCGGGGTTCAATCCTCATACGAGTTGGGACGATTTTTCACATTGAAACAATGGCGAGACAAAATTTCTATGTCCGCCAGCATCTCCCAAAATATTCAACTTGACCCCGAAAAAGTATATACCAAAAATTTCAAAAATGCACATGTGTGGTATATGCAGAATAATGCACGGCTAAACTGCATATAAACCCACCGGAAGTTCCGAAATCGTGGTATAAAAGGTCATAGTATGTACGCCCAGTGGTTCCACCATTTTGAATTTCGCTGCTTGAGGTATAACCCACTGGTAAGACATGAAATGATGTGTACCTTGTCCCTGCCTAATTACACCCACTTCAATGTGCGGGTCCCCATCTTTAACGTTCTTATCACTGTATGTTGCAAGAACCAGCTCCAGCCAATACGATTTTTGGGGATTATCTTTTTTTTCTTACAGCAAAAACATAATGTCAGAGCACGATGCTACCGTTAAAGGTTTAACCCAGGTGGCTATCACATCTACCACCTGTGTACAAAACGTGCCACTAGGGGGCAGTGCAGGACCATGTCATTGTGGATGGTGCCAAAAAGTATAAATAATCACACGGGGGAATATTGACTACAAGTAGGGATGGGGGGGGGGGCTGAGGGGATGGGGGGGATCTACCTCATTCACCACATGACACTCAATCTCAGGGTTGGTCAATCACCAGGTATTTAACCCTTTAAGGACCGCTAATGCATTAATGCATCATTCCCATGGGTCGGATTGATGCATGTATTATCCCTGGTGAGAATCTCGCTAGGGCTACATTCATGCATCATGACGACCCTATGGGACTGATGCCCATATGAAGTGATGGCGACCCGTCTTGCCAGCACTTCATTGGTGTATCATAACGACCAATAGGCATGATGCATTCCTGCATTAGTGACCCTTAAAGGATTATAGATGGGAAAGGATCTAATCTGGGTCAATTTTAAAATGTCCCCATTAACATGGTCCTTACGACCTTTCAGGTGCATGTAGATACGTACACATGACCTTTTTTAAATTCATAATAGAACGTGTGGCATTCCTCCCCCGCCAAATCTACAAATTCTAGGTACACTTTATACGCAGGGTGCACCTTATACACGATGTAGTAGTAGTAGTAGTATTCCAGGCAAGTAGCACCGACTCCAGGTGCTTAGTCAGGTATTATAAGTTATCTCTTCTCCTCCCACCCCCTCCCCATTGTACCATGTGTACCCACGTGTGGGAACCGATCTCACGCCTCCACACACCTCAACCACACCCCCTCCCACCCCACAACCCCACACCTACTCACCCTGCCCTGCCCTCCTCCATACCCAGAGTAGTGCCTTAAACCTTTAGGCCACTGATGTAGGAGTGCATCACTTAAAGGGTTAAACCTTTAATTGCCGGTAACCCTGAATGCAGCCCTGGTGAGTTACTCACCAGGGCTGCATTCATGCATCATACCCGTGCAGATACATTCCTAGAGGGTCGGTATGATGCATCGATGAAGTGCTGGCGAGCAGACTCACCAGCACTTCATTGGTGCATCATACCGACCAGTGGGCATGATGCACTCCTGCATCACCCTAAATGTTTTTAAAGGGCAAAGTCATCAATAACTTGTCAGAGTACATATACACCACACCCAATGGTTTTCGATTTCAATTGATTATATCATGCTTGATTAGATACAAATAAAGAAATTGCACTCACTTCCCCAAACCACTCCCTCTTCTTTCTTACAGTGTTGTAGGTCGTATCAATAGTCCCCAGTGAGAGTATTACGTTGTACCTTACAAAAACTATTGACAAAACATCTCAATTCCAAGTACAATGTACCTTAATAACTCGCATATATAAGGAACCTCTAGGGGAAGCGGCAAAAGCGAGGGGAGGTTTTTCTATGATACTCCCCGCCCCAATATTCCCCCACCCCTCATGTAAAAATCAACCTAAAAATGTGTGAATTTGCCAACTTCTTCGGATGGATTTTTAACCCATTTAGTGCAGGCTACGTAAAAATTAACTGGAAGCCATGCCATTCGACATCTTTTACCACTGATAACTCATTGGTAAATAACTTTCGTCTTTTTACAAGTGGTCTGCCTAACATCCGTACAGACTTGTGTGTTGCTATGTAAGTTATTGAGACAGCAGCTATGTACCTTATCTCTACATGAAGCTTGCCTTATCTCTACATGAAGAATGAATGCAGTCCTAAGAAGGAGCTGGAATTACATGAGTTGGTGCCCTGGGAAGGAGCTTGCTTCACACAGGTTGGCGCCCTGGGAAGGAGCTTGCTTCACACAGGTTGGCGTCCTGTGAAGGAGCTTGATTCACATGGGTTGGTGCCCTGGGAAGGAGCTTGCTTCACACAGGTTGGCGCCCTGGGAAGGAGCTTGCTTCACATGGGTTGGTGCCCAGGGAAGGAGCTTGATTCACATAGGCTGGTGCCCTGGGAAAGAGCTTGCTTCACATTGGTTGGTGCCCTGGGAAGGAGCTTGTTTCACATAGGTTTGTGCCCTGGGAAGGAGCTAGCTTCACACAGGTTGGTGCCCTGTGAAGGAGCATGCTTAACACAGGTTGGTGCCCTGGGAAGGAGCTTGCTTCACACAGGTTGGCGCCCTGGGAAGGAGCATGCTTCACACAGGTTGGTGCCCTGGGAAGGAGCTTGCTTCACACAGGTTGGTGCCCTGTGAAGGAGCTTGAGTCACATGGGTTGGTGCCCTGTGAAGGAGCTTGCTTCACACAGGTTGGTGCCCTGTGAAGGAGCATGCTTCACACAGGTTGGTGCCCTGGGAAGGAGCTTGCTTCACACAGGTTGGCGCCCTGGGAAGGAGCATGCTTCACACAGGTTGGCGCCCTGTGAAGGAGCTTGAGTCACATGGGTTGGTGCCCTGGGAAGGAGCTTGCTTCCCACTGGTTGGTGCCCTGGGAAGGAGCTTGCTTCACATGGGTTGGTGCCCTGTGAAGGAGCATGCTTCACACAGGTTGGTGCCCTGGGAAGGAGCTTGCTTCACACAGGTTGGTGCCCTGTGAAGGAGCTTGCTTCACACAGGTTGGTGCCCTGTGAAGGAGCATGCTTCACACAGGTTGGTGCCCTGGGAAGGAGCTTTCTTCACATAGGTTGGTGCCCTGGGAAGGAGCATGCTTCACACAGGTTGGTGCCCTGGGAAGGAGCTTGCTTCACACAGGTTGGCGCCCTGAGAAGGAGCATGCTTCACACAGGTTGGCGCCCTGTGAAGGAGCTTGAGTCACATGGGTTGATGCCCTGGGAAGTAGCTTGCTTCCCACTGGTTGGTGCCCTGGGAAGGAGCTTGCTTCACATGGTTTGGTGCCCTGGGAAGGAGCATGATTCACATGGTTTGGTGCCCTGGGAAGGAGCTTGCTTCACACAGGTTGTTGCCCTGTGAAGGAGCTTGAGTCACATGGGTTGGTGCCCTGGGAAGGAGCTTGCTTCACACAGGTTGGTGCCCTGGGAAGGAGCTTGATTCACATGGGTTGGTGCCCTTGGAAGGAGCTTGATTCACATGGGTTGGTGCCCTGGGAAGGAGCTTGCTTCCCATGGGTTGGCACCCTGTGAAGGAGCTTGAGTCACATGGGTTGGTGCCCTGAGAAGGAGCATGCTTCACACAGGTTGGTGCCCTGAGAAGGAGCATGCTTCACACAGGTTGGTGCCCTGAGAAGGAGCTTGCTTCACATGGGTTGGTGCCCTGTGAGGGAGCATGCTTCACACAGGTTGGTGCCCTGGGAAGGAGCTTGCTTCACATGGGTTGGTGCCCTGTGAAGGAGCTTGCTTCAGATAGGTTGGTGCCCTGAGAAGGAGCATGCTTCACACAGGTTGGTGCCCTGAGAAGGAGCTTGCTTCACATGGGTTGGTGCCCTGTGAAGGAGCTTGATTCACACAGGTTGGTGCCCTGGGAAGGAGCTTGCTTCACATGAGTTGGTGCCCTGGGAAGGAGCTTGATTCACATTGGTTGGTGCCCTGTGAAGGAGCTTGCTTCACATGAGTTGGTGCCCTGTGAAGGAGCTTTCTTCACATGAGTTGGTGCCCTGTGAAGGAGCTTTCTTCACATGAGTTGGTGCCATGTGAAGGAGCTTGCTTCACATGAGTTGGTGCCCTGGGAAGGAGCTTGCTTCACATGAGTTGGTGCCCTGGGAAGGAGCTTGCTTCACATGAGTTGGTGCCCTGGGAAGGAGCTTTCTTCACATGTGTTGGTGCCCTGGGAAGGAGCTTGATTCACATGGGTTGGTGCCCTGGGAAGGAGCTTGCTTCACACAGGTTGGTGCCCTGTGAAGGAGCTTTCTTCACATAGGTTGGTGCCCTGTGAAGGAGCTTGCTTCACATGAGTTGGTGCCCTGGGAAGGAGCTTTCTTTACATGAGTTGGTGCCCTGGAAAGGAGCTTGATTCACATGGGTTGGTGCCCGTGTGAAGGAGCTTGCTTCACACAGGTTGGTGCCCTGTGAAGAAGCTTGCTTCACATGAGTTGGTGCCCTGTGAAGGAGCTTGCTTCACATGGGTTGGTGCCCTGTGAAGGAGCTTGATTCACACAGGTTGGTGCCCTTGGAAGGAGCTTGCTTCACACAGGTTGGTGCCCTGTGAAGGAGCTTGCTTCACATGGGTTGGTGCCCTGTGAAGGAGCATGCTTCACACAGGTTGGTGCCCTGGGAAGGAGCTTGCTTCACATGGGTTCATGCCCTGGGAAGGAGCTTGCTTCACACAGGTTGGTGCCCTGTGAAGGAGCTTGCTTCACATGGGTTGGTGCCCTGTGAAGGAGCATGCTTCACACAGGTTGGTGCCCTGGGAAGGAGCTTGCTTCACACAGGTTGGTGCCCTGAGAAGGAGCTTGTTTCACACAGGTTGGTGCCCTGGGAAGGAGCTTGCTTCACACAGGTTGGTGCCCTGGGAAGGAGCTTGCTTCACACAGGTTGGGGCCCTGTGAAGGAGCTTTCTTCACATGGGTTGGTGCCCTGTGAAGGAGCTTGCTTCACACAGGTTGGTGCCCTGGGAAGGAGCTTGCTTCACACAGGTTGGTGCCCTGTGAAGGAGCTTTCTTCACATGGGTTGGTACCCTGGGAAGGACCTTGCTTCACATGGGTTGGTGCCCTGTGAAGGAGCTTGAGTCACATGAGTTGGTGCCCTGAGAAGGAGTTTTCTTCACATGGGTTGGTGCCCTGTGAAGGAGCATGCTTCACACAGGTTGGTTCCCTGTGAAGGAGCTTGCTTCACATGAGTTGGTGCCCTGGGAAGGAGCTTTCTTCACATGAGTTGGTGCCCTGGGAAGGAGCTTGATTCACATGGGTTGGTGCCCTGTGAAGGAGCTTGCTTCACACAGGTTGGTGCCCTGTGAAGGAGCTTGATTCACATGAGTTGGTGCCCTGGGAAGGAGCTTTCTTCACATGAGTTGGTGCCCTGGGAAGGAGCTTGATTCACATGGGTTGGTGCCCTGTGAAGGAGCTTGCTTCACACAGGTTGGTGCCCTGTGAAGGAGCTTGATTCACATGAGTTGGTGCCCTGGGAAGGAGCTTTCTTCACATGAGTTGGTGCCCTGGGAAGGAGCTTGATTCACATGGGTTGGTGCCCTGTGAAGGAGCTTGCTTCACATGAGTTGGTGCCCTGAGAAGGAGTTTTCTTCACATGGGTTGGTGCCCTGTGAAGGAGCATGCTTCACACAGGTTGGTTCCCTGTGAAGGAGCTTGCTTCACATGAGTTGGTGCCCTGGGAAGGAGCTTTCTTCACATGAGTTGGTGCCCTGGGAAGGAGCTTGATTCACATGGGTTGGTGCCCTGTGAAGGAGCTTGCTTCACACAGGTTGGTGCCCTGTGAAGGAGCTTGATTCACATGAGTTGGTGCCCTGTGAAGGAGCTTGATTCACATGGGTTGGTGCCCTGTGAAGGAGCATGCTTCACACAGGTTGGGGCCCTGTGAAGGAGCTTGCTTCACACAGGTTGGTGCCCTGGGAAGGAGTATGCTTCACACAGGTTGGTGCCCTGGGAAGGAGTATGCTTCACACAGGTTGGTGCCCTGTGAAGGAGCTTGCTTCACACAGGTTGGCGCCCTGGGAAGGAGTATGCTTCACACAGGTTGGCGCCCTGAGAAGGAGCTTGCTTCACACAGGTTGGTGCCCTGGGAGGGAGCTTGCTTCACATGGGTTGGTGCCCTAGGAAGGAGCTTGCTTCACACAGGTTGGTGCCCTGTGAAGGAGCTTGCTTCACACTGGTTGGTGCCCTGTGAAGGAGCTTGCTTCACACTGGTTGGTGCCCTTTGAAGGAGCTTCCTTCACATGGGTTGGTACCCTGGGAAGGAGTCTGCTGCACATGGGTTGGTACCCTGGGAAGGAGTCTGCTGCACATGGGTTGGTACCCTGGGAAGGAGCTTGCTGCACATGGGTTGGTGCCCTGGGAAGGAGCTTGCTTCACATGGGTTGGTGCCCTGTGAAGGAGCATGCTTCACATGGGGTGGTGCCCTGGGAAGGAGCTTGCTGCACATGGGGTGGTGCCCTGGGAAGGAGCTTGCTTCACACAGGTTGGTGCCCTGGGAGGGAGCTTGCTTCACATGGGTTGGTGCCATTGGAAGGAGCTTGCTTCACACTAGTTGGTGCCCTGGGAAGGACCTTGCTTCTTATAGGTTGGTGCCATGAAAAAGCTTGATTCACATGGTTTGGTGCCCTGGGAAGGACTTTGTTTCTCATGGGTTGGTGTCTTGGACCTTGGTCCGTGGGTGTGTATAGGTGGTGCCACCTGGTTCACTAAGACGTAAACTCAAACTGGCTCCATGCCCAGGGCTCATTAAGTGACTGTTGATGTTGAGCAGTTTTTGCACGTCATTGTGTGGAACACAAGAAGGTAGGTTAGGTTATCCTAGAGGCGTCCACATATCTTGTGACGTCCACCGCACAAACCTGCCATGAAAAATAGATTGAGCCCTGCATCAACAGTGCGAAATCGCTGATGAGCATTGAATCTACCAGTTGGTAATGTGGATTCAGTCGCAAACCCAAAGTTCTGGTTATTTTCTGGGGGTGGACATCTTAAGGTAAGTACACGTAATTAGCTTAGGCTACCCCAGGCTGTCATGTGCTTACTGCTTACCTGTCGCAACTTCTTTTAGATTAAAATCCCTTGAAGGTAGTGGCGCACCCAGGAATGAGAAAAGGAGGAGGCATGTCCTTTATTTAGCTCATTTATCAGTTGAAACTTAATAAACTAAAATAAACTCTTTAACTACTGGCAAAAAGAGGGATGCGCGCACCCCCATGCCCCCACCAGTCTAAATCCGCCAGCCACTGTTTAAGTGATGCCTCCAGGTTCATGTTTCATGGTCACCAACCCTGCAGTGTCAACCGGCGAGTGATTCACCAGCATCACATGGGTTCGTCGTATCTAACCTTTGAGAGTGTATCACCCCTGTAGTGTCATTGTGACCTATGAGTATTGTCTGAGTGAGTTACTCGCCAGGGCTGGCCTCATGCAGCATGCTGAACAACGGACATGATGCGTTATGAATACATGAGTTACTCACCAGGGCTGGCCTCATGCACCATGCTGAACAATGGACACAATGCGATGTGAATACATGAGTTACTCACCAGGGCTGGCCTCATGCACCATGCTGAACAATGGACATGATGTGATGTGAATACATGAGTTACTCACCAGACCCGGCCTCATGCACCATGCTGAACAACGGACATGATGTGATGTGAATACATGAGTTACTCACCAGACCCGTCCTCATGCACCATGCTGAACAATGGACATGATGTGATGTGAATACATGAGTTACTCACCAGACCCAGCCTCATGCACCATGCTGAAAAACGGACATGATGTGATGTGAATACATGAGTTACTCACCAGACCCGTCCTCATGCACCATGCTGAACAACGGACATGATGCGATGTGAATACATGAGTTACTCACCAGACCCGTCCTCATGCACCATGCTGAACAATGGACATGATGCGATGTGAATACATGAGTTACTCACCAGACCCGTCCTCATGCACCATGCTGAACAATGGACATGATGCTATGTGAATACATGAGTTACTCACCAGACCCGGCCTCATGCACCATGCTGAACAACGGACATGATGTGATGTGAATACATGAGTTACTCACCAGACCCGTCCTCATGCACCATGCTGAACAATGGACATGATGCTATGTGAATACATGAGTTACTCACCAGGGCTGGCCTCATGCACCATGCTGAACAATGGACATGATGTGATGTGAATACATGAGTTACTCACCAGGGCTGGCCTCATGCACCATGCTGAACAATGGACATGATGTGATGTGAATACATGAGTTACTCACCAGACCGGGCCTCATGCACCATGCTGAACAATGGACATGATGTGATGTGAATACATGAGTTACTCACCAGACCCGGCCTCATGCACCATGCTGAACAATGGACATGATGTGATGTGAATACATGAGTTACTCACCAGACCGGGCCTCATGCACCATGCTGAACAATGGACATGATGTGATGTGAATAAATGAGTTACTCACCAGGGCTGGCCTCATGCACCATGCTGAACAATGGACATGATGTGATGTGAATACATGAGTTACTCACCAGACCGGGCCTCATGCACCATGCTGAACAATGGACATGATGTGATGTGAATACATGAGTTACTCACCAGACCGGGCCTCATGCACCATGCTGAACAATGGACATGATGTGATGTGAATACATGAGTTACTCACCAGACCCGGCCTCATGCACCATGCTGAACAACGGACATGATGTGATGTGAATACATGAGTTACTCACCAGACCCGTCCTCATGCACCATGCTAAACAACGGACATGATGTGATGTGAATACACATGTAATACAGAAATGGTTGTATCTCTGTGTGGCCCCACCGTTTATACTTCCTGGGGGTAAGAGCAATTTTAACTGTTTTGCCTCCAACAATAATTAAAATGTGGGCTCGCCGCCAAAGTACCATACTACACATCAAGTGGCAGGGTTATATATTCTTGGCGACCTGCCATGCATAATAGTACTTATATTAAGTGAGTGCTCGTTTCTATTTCTTTTTATATTATCACTTATCTAATGAATTATTTATATATTTATTTTGACCAGAGGTGTGGTTAGAAAATGACATATTGTATTCTTTAAGTGATCCGTCTTTAGTATTGGGGGGGGGGCCTCTTCATTGCATGAAATGAAACCACCTCACGCCACACTTCCTTAATCATAATTATAGATAGCTATATCATAATGTTTGGCACTCTTCTGGAGATTTTAATACTGTAGAGGGGGGGGGGCGCCAAAGTCGACTCTTGGGTGCAAAAATTATTGATAAGTTATGGCGTTTTTATTAACTTTCTATTGAGTAATAATGCAGACCAACATGTTTGATTTCATTTTTATTTGGCCCTTTCTGGCTGCACTGTTAAAAAAAGATGTGGAAAGAAGGACGTAATTTTTGTCCCAAAGTTGCCAGAGGTCCACAATTATTGTCACATTCCTTGTACCACCATACTGCCCCCTGGGGCTTCTTACACTGGTTCCCTGCAAATTAATTACAGTGGTCCTCTGTTTAGTTTCACAGTGATCCCTGGTAGATTCAATAGTAACTTTTTCACAGTGCGGTATGAGTTACCTTTTACTACAGACAAATGCAGGCACAAGTCGTCTCCTCTTGTGAGCCTGTGCCGCTGATTGTGAGCATACAGGCGAAGGGGTTTAACCATGAATATGTTCACAGGCTATCTTTTTTTCTGTTGCTAAGCAAGAATTTCATTATTCAAGAAAGGTGTTGTACCACCGCCCCCCCCACCCAACTGTCTCTTTTTAAAAATGACGGAGCAGGTAGTCGCTATAATTTCATACTTGATGGCTAACTTGTCTCATATAAATACGTCTTTCAGATCCACATTGTAAGCTGTCAGTCAATTTGACAGTCAGTCCCCTAACCCCTCCCCCTTGTGTTCCCCCAGCCTTGGTCCTCTCAATTCTCATCCAGCCATACTTACACCCATGCACTGCCGCGAAGTCCCGCCTATAAGCACAACCTTCGTCCATGTCGCACCTTCCGTTATAAGAATAAAGCTTTTAAAATAAAATAAAATATTTGGGCCTTGAAAATTATAATTTGTTGTGAGGAGGTCAACCCAGACATAGAGCCTATAAGGTGACCCATATTGATACATAGTATGTGCTATTTGGTCCATTATAATTATTATAAGGGTCCAGAAAAATACCTGCCAATACCAGGAGGAGGGGAGGGGGGTAATTATAAAAAAGATTTATAAACTCTACCTGATGAGCTTTGATAAATGACAGAATACTCATTTCAGCAGTTCATCTATCAATCTGAGTATATAAGCTATATTCTAAAAAGTAATCAATATATAATTACCCTTTGTAATCACTTATGATTACCCAAGTGATGACAAGGCACTCCCCCCAGACGGCATCAAATTGAGCACCCTAAAGTGACCATCACTGATTAGTTGTTTTTTTCAGATATAAGTTTTCAATGTATAAGGGGATCCTATAAGTCGCACTTAGGCTATTAAATGGTCAATATAAGCCGACCATTATGATGTACCATCACCAACATATTACTTAACCCTTTAAAGGCAGTAGATGCAAGAGTGTATCAATGAGGTGCTGATGAGTCTGATCGTTTGCTTTTCATTGGTGCATCATGCCGACCAAACAGGTGTGTACCAAACCTGTAGGGTCGTCATGATGCATGAATGCAGCCCTGGTGAGTAACTCGCCAGGACTGTATTCATGCATCATGACAACCAATAGGTATGATGAATGAATGCATCATGCGGTCGTAAAATGGTTAACCCCCCTCCTCCCCCATTTGACCTTTGTGTAGATATCTAAAGTTGGCTGTAACATTTAGCCCTGACCTGAGCCATATGCTGATCTTTTAAAATGATATTTCCATGAGCCGCTCGTAAGTTGCTCCATGGAGAGGGGAAGGAAGGGGCAGAGTGCAAAGGTACATTAACCCTTGTAGGTGCTGCTGATGCTGGAGTGCATCGTTCCCATTGGTTGTCATGATGCACCAATGAAGCGGCAGGAGCAGGAACCACAAGAAGGACATCAGAAGGAGCAACCCCGTGGCTTAACCCTTTAAAGGCCGCCTAATGCAGGAGTGCATCATGCCCAATGGTCGGCATGATGCATCAATGAAGTGCTGGCGAGACTGCTCGCCAGCACTTCATTGCAGCATCATGCCGACCCTCCGGGAGTTTATATATCATCCCCATAGGATCGGCATGATGCATGAATGCAGCCCTCACTAGCAAAGACTGCATTGATGCATCATGATGACCAATGGGCATGATGCATTGATGCATCATGATGACCAATGGGCATGATGCATTAATGCATCATGATGACCAATGGGCATGATGCATTCATGCATCATGATGACCAATGGGCATGATGCATTAATGCATCATGATGACCATTGGGCATGATGCATTAATGCATGAGCGGCCCTTACAGGGTATTAACCCTTTGATTGTGACGTGATGCCTCCAAGTTGATGCTCCTCGGTCGGCATGATGCACCAATACAGTGCTGGTGAGTGTACCCAGTGAGTGAGTTACTCGCCATGGCTTTATTTAAGTATCATGGCACCTCAAGGGCACGATGCAGTATTGCATGGTGCAGGCTTATGAGGATTCAAGGTTACGTTCGTTTATATCATTTTTATTTTTTGTTATCATATTTCATTTTATCTTATTCTATTTCCCCCTTTTTTACACTTACTTCCCCGTGTTTCTTAGGTTAAGATGACAATGGAGAGTCACTACTAAGTACGTGCGTTCATTAATGTCTATATCTATTAACACGCCGGTTAGAAGGAGCATGGCCTTCAAAACATACCGCGCGCTACTCGCGCGACCTTCAGTCTTTTTTGATTGAGTGATGCCTAGGTTTTTGATTATATAGAACCCACGCAGCGACCCCCGTGTTTTAAACCTATAACCCTATAAGAGCCGCTGATGCATTATTGCATCATGCCTATTGGTCGTCATGATGTATGAATGCAGCCCTGGCGAGTAACTCGCTAGGGCTTCATTCATGCATCATGCCGACCCTAAGGGATTGGTACACAAACTCCAAGAGGGTCAGCATGATGCCCCAATGAAGTGCTGGTGAGCAGTCTCGCCAGCACTTCATTGGTGCATCATTAACACACAGGTATCAATGTTATGAGGAACATCCGAGGATAGCATGGCTTTCGAACAAACAACTTTTAGTGGTTTCAAATCACTGATGGACCATGCGTTGCCTTCATCCGCTTATTCTATCATTCATTTCTATGGGGAAAATGAATGAAGTGACAGCCCTGTTTTCATGGAATATGTCAAAACCAAGGTTGTTGTTAACACATAAAAGTCACCCATAGATAGAACTGTAAATATCCTCTATACATTGAAGCCTCTAAAATGTAGCCGGCCTGACAGTGGACTAGAAGCCGCAATGAAAGGAGGAAAAGTTTTCTTTTTCTATTGTTGTTTTATTTCATTTTATTTATCATTAAAATGAGTGTAAACAGTTTTTTTGTTTTTTGTTGCGTTTTTCTCAGCTTTTTTTATTTTGTCAATAGATTTCATGTTAGTGAAATTTACGATCTGAGAATGAAGGGACGAAAGACCCGAAGGAATATCTAAAAAGAAATGTACCTTTGCTCTAAAAATGTAAATGAAAGTATTTTGTGGTAGATGCATTGTCCGCAGATGAAGAGCAATCCATCACCAGCAGCTTGATAGTGTGACGGGGGGTGGGGGAGGGGTAGATGGACATTGAGACGTCCGTACTATTACCTTGAAGCGTCCACTGCAGGAGGGTCTGCATGATGCATGGATGTAGCCCTAGTGAGTTACTCGCCGTTACTGCATTCATGCATCATGCCAACCAATGAGCACCAGCTGCCCTTCGATGATTAAGGGCAGCGTATCATTGCCCTTAAGAGGTTAGCATGTTTTCGGCAGGATATTAGCGTCCTGAGGGGTTGAGGATGACGTTTTAATGTCACTCACTGCCAAAGGCCAACGTCCATGCATCACGATGACCAATGGGCATGATGCATTGATGCATCAGCGGACGTCACAAGGTATGTGGACGCCTCTAAGTTTACCTACCCTATATGTGAGTTTTGGTGGGACGTTTTGTGTGTGTAGGGGGGGGAGGCACAATGTGGGGGGGAGGGGGTCGCCTTGATCACCCAAACACGAGGGGTACAAAGGTGCAGAGAGGGGAAATTGAATTTTCTAGCCAGGAGATACTCTCCCTTTGTGTGGGTCTTTATCACATAAGCACAGTTTGTTAACCCTCAGCCTGCCTGCCAGGGGCCACTTCAAAAGGCCTCATAGGCTGCCAAGATTTGGGGGAGTTAGCGGCAAGATGGGCTGAGTTTGTGTTGGCGGTAACCCTTTCAGGTTTGCTAATGATGACCCTACAGGGTCGATACACTCTCAGAGGATCGGCATGATGTTCCAATGAAGTGCTGGCGAGCAGACTCACTTCATTGGTGCATCATGCCGACCTATGGGCATGATGCAATCCTGCATTAGCGACCTTCAAAAGGCTTCATAGGGTGCCAAGATTTGGGGCAGTTAGTGGCAAGATGGGGTGAGTTTGTGTAGATTTTAACCCTTTAAAAACCAGGTAATATAGTCATTTAACCCTCTCAGGGCCACAGGAGATGAAATCCACCAATGGGCACGATGTATAATCCCTTTCAGGGCCATATTAATGCATTAGTGCATCATGCCCATTGGTCGTCATGATGCGCCAATGAAGTGCTAGTGCGTCTGCTCGCCAGCACTTCATTGGAGCATCATGCCAACCCTGCAGGAGCATATCAAACCTGCAGGAATGATGCACCCAGACAGTATTCATGCATCATCACGGTCAATGGGCATGATGCATTAATGCATCATCGGCCTTATAAAGGGTTAATCATGCATCATGCATCTTGATGCACTCCCCAAAGGGTCGGCATGATGCAGAAATGCATTTGTGCATCATGTTGGCAAAGGGGCTTCATGGTGCCCTTAGATGGTTAAAGCTTAGGGGGTGTTAGGGCAAGATGAGGTGATTGTATGGGGTTAGGGACAAGGGCATGTGCAAGGAACTGACACTGTTACCTTGTAATTCATAACCCTTCATAAACCCCATGCTTTAGTTCATCATGGCCAATGGTGCACCAATGCATCATGCTGACCCTATGTATAGGGTTGAAGCACTCCCGGAGGGTCTGCATGATGCACCAATGAAGTGCTAGTGCATCATTGATGCATCATGCCGACCAATGGGCATGATGCACTCCTTCATTGATGCATCATGCCGACCAATGGGCATGATGCACTCCTGCATTAGGCGGCCTTTAAAGGGTTAATCCACGGGGTTGCTCCTTCTGATGTCCTTCTTGCGGTTCCTGCTCCTGCCGCTGGTGGTGCTGCGGTGCCATAGGTGGCGACACAAGAGGCAGCGTTCCTGCAGCGTTCCTGTCACTCAGGCAGTAAATGCTGCACAATGTAAATGGTCGACTCTCAGCAGTTGGAGCAAATTTCAATAAACTTTCTGGTATTTTACCACTAAGACAGATCATAGATGAAGTATAAAAAGTCCATGCACACTTCAGACAATCGAAACACCACCTTATAAATAAATACATGTACTTGTTCCAGTCAAGCAGAATCAGGTGAATACCGCCCTAGCGGGATAAATTGTTGACGAATGAGATAATTCCCTTCCTTCACTGCATGGCTGGCTGCTTTCAGTGTTTATCTCACTGGGTACCAGATCAAGTAATGGTACCCCTTAGCTGGCGACTTGCTGCAACTCCCGTACTCCTACATGTATCAAGGTATGATGGGACAGGCTTGGGTCAGTCTATGGTACTCCCTACTGGGGAACCTGGAACATCGGTATAGAAGTCATGTTCTTTCGGGAGGAAACAGATAATCTCTTTATGACAATAAAATTGTCAGAAATATTTCAACTCCTAAACCATTCTTTAATACCTTACAAATGTTGGCCAAACATGTGAGGCCGACCTCTGGTGCCACAACAGATACACACTCAGGGCAGACGGGCGGGCGGACGGGGAATCACAAAGGACGCGCACTGCATTGTGGGGCGGCCTGAAGCCACTGAGACATCTACCTCTGACATCTTTGTCATTGTGTCCATGACAACGCCGTGACGTCTCTATGACGTTTGACGTGACGTATGACAGTGAGTGGCATCAGAACGTCATCTTCAACCCTTGAGGATGCTTATATCCTGCCGGAAACATGCCAACCCCTTAAGGGCGATACGATGCCTTAAGGGCAGCTGATGCCCATTGATCAGCATATAGCGCACGAATGCAGTCCTGGTGAGTAACTCGCCAGGGCTGCATTCATGTATCATGACGAACCTTCAGGGTTGATGCACGGATGCATGGCCATCATGATGCTCCAATGAAGTGCTCTCACCAGCTCTTCATGTGTGTATCATTCCAACTAATTGGCATGATGTACCCCTGCAGGAGTGCATCATGCCCATTGGTCGTCATGATGCACCAATGAAGTGCTGGCAAGTCTGCTCGCCAGCACTTTATTGGTGCATCATGACGACCCTACACTGAAAACATGGAAGATCCGAAACTAGTCAGCGGTGACCACTTTAGGTCCTCAAGTTAACGATACCTAAAACTACAACTTTAGGTAGTCAAAATGATCACTTTAGGTCATCATCCTGACAACCTGAGTCATCAATATAACAACTCTGTACTGTCAGTATTGTCATCCTGACAACTCAGGTCGTCAGGATGAAGACCTAAAGTTTTGACTACCTAAAGTTGTAGTTTTAGGTATCATCAACTTGAGGACCTAAAGTGGTCACCGCTGACTAGTTTCGGATCTTCCATGTTTTCAGTGTACGGGAGTTTCTGTATCAACTCCAATAGGGTCGGCATGCTCCCCAACTCATGCATCATGACGACCAATGGGCATGATGCATTCATGCATCATGACGACCAATGGGTATGATGCATTCATGCATCATGATGACCAATGGGCATGATGCATTCATGCATCATGATGACCAATGGGCATGATGCATTCATGCATCATGATGACCAATGGGTATGATGCATTCATGCATCATGATGACCAATGGGCATGATGCATTCATGCATCATGACGACCAATGGGTATGATACATGAATACATTAGCGGTCGTTAAAGGGTTAATTCACCATTACCATAGTGCAATGGTGAGTCCACTCAATAGGACTGCTTTACCGGTCTTTATAGGGTTAAAGGTTTTGTAAATGCTACCACCCCCATCCCCATCCTTACCCCCTCCGTACCCCCGCTTATCTCAAGGCCCTGACATTTATCAAAGACTCCTCACCTCAAATAGATTTTCCATGGTACCAGCATTGCCCACAAAAGTGTCCCCGACTCCACCCCGTACCCAGATGTAATCATTGACTTCGATGTGGCTCCGAGTTAGCTTTGAAGTTCTTATAAACCTTTAAAGACCCCATGAAGCTGGAGTGCATCATGCCCATTCGTCATGATGTGCCAATGAAGTGCTGGTGAGATTGCTCACCAGCACTTCATTGCTGCATCGGCGATGTATCAACCACGTATGGTCGGCATGCTGCATGAATATAGCCCTGGTGAGTAACTCACCAGGGCTGCATTTATGCATTTATGCATCATGGCGATAAATGGGTATGATGCGTCAGAGGCCCTTAAAGGCTATACCTAAACACAGATAGTACACAAGGGGAGGAGAGGGCTCCATGACCAATGCTGGCAGTGACGCTACAGGCGCCAACTCCAACCCCGTGCCCCAGGCATGTAGTAGGCTAAACTAGGGGTGGACATTTGGAACAACTTTGAGGGGGGGGGGGGTTGTATGCGCAAAAGTCTTTCACTCCCTTTCTTTTGAAAGCCCACCTCAAGAAAAAAGCAAGCAGCTAGTGCTTTGACATGAAAGGTACGTTTTTAGCCATAGACATGACATCATCATCTAATCTAGACTACACTATAACTTTGTAATATTTCCATCACATATTTAAAGTATAATAACACACTATCATTATAATAATTTATTATGGTTTTATTTGAAGTCACCCAGCTCACAAAGACCCACCCCCTCCCCCACTTCATCTCAGTGCAATGTGCCTATACATGGGCAAAAGTGACGCTCGTGACAGAGGGGTTTTGAAAAGTGATGGTCGTTAAGCAGGGGTTTTAATAAAAAACGGACACTGACAATTTCAAAGTTTCCGAGTACATTGACATAAGCAGAAAAAGTGACTGAGTGGCACTCAATCCTCTCTTTAAAGTGACGGCGTGACATCATGACAATTTTGATCACCATTGTATAGGCACCAATACCTCGCACCTTTGACAACAAAAACGTGTGTATTTCCTTAACACCCCCCCCCTCGCCCCTCCCCCAAAATGTTGAAAATGGCCGCTCCTAAATCTTCAATTATAAGGTCCTAACTAAGCTCTGTGGCATTGGCGGCAGATTCTGACATTCGCGGTGCATCATGGGAACAAAGGGAGACGCTGCTCTATCTCTGTATGGTGCTGCCAATAATCCAACTGGCGGCAAAAAGTAGTAAAGTTTCTACGCTGCCTTTCACAGGGAGGTACAGGTGTTGTAGCCGGGTGTTGTAGTTAGGGACAGGTGGTGACACCGTGCGACAGTTGACGACATGACTTCCGGTGCCTTTTGATTATCACTCCCCGGCACATGTTTAATTCGATTATCATTTACCAGCATTTATTCCATTCCCTCTATAACGTCTATCTAGTTACTGAAAACATTTATCAAGTTACCGTGGCAGAAGCATTTGACTGGGAAAATAAGTCGAGGGCTATTTCTTTTATGCGCGTGTTTGTTGGTGTTTTTTGTTGTGTGTTTTTTTTTTTTTTTTGCTGTTTTGCTGTTGTTGTTTGTTGTTGTTGTAGTTGTTTTTGTAATGATGGGTGCAAAACGTATAATTCTTAAGTCTGAGAGATGCAAACTGTATAACGTCTTCACCACAGCATAGGCAAATGAGATGGGTTTTCAGCAAGTTAATTTCTCCATTGAGAGACCCCTTGTTTGCCATGGAAAAAATTTTTGTAGCCCCCCCCCCCCCCTGGGATTCACGTAGGCATTTGTATGGCACGAATTTGCTACCACTGATGATGCGTACGTACTTTATGAAAGCCCCCTTGTCGCTTCATTCGGCTGTCAATTTCGCGCTCCTGTTGCCCTCGACTCTATGTCATAGACCTTCCCTGGGGGCATAAACCCAAACTGACGCGCCCGATGTGGGGGACACAACGGTGGGGAGAAGAGGAAAAAAAGAAGAAATCGAGAAACACCAAAAGGTGGCAGAGTTTACTCAAAGACCCAGGACAAAATGGCACAATTTCCTGGTGCCACAGTTGGTCGTTTCCCCGGCCGCAGGACAAGGGGATGTGGGTTAATTAGTAGCTGGGGGTGTTGTGATGTTATCGGGGGGGGGGTGCTATCTGGGGAGAGACTATCTGTGTTAAGCGGTAGAGGGGGGGGGGGGGGTCAGGCCGATCCAAAGAGAATGCTTGTTCGTCTTGTTTATGTGAAGTGAAATGTTCAAAATTCTAATTCTATATATTTTACAATCATTTCACCCCCCTTTTTCCCCCTCCCTTTCTTTCATTTACCTTTTTCTTAATTTTTTTGTGGATTTCACCAGCGTTCAAATTTGAGTATTGTCTGAATGGTTTCAAAAAATGAAACTTGGGAAAAAGCTGTTGCACATACTTCTCAGACAATGACCCTCACTTTGATTCGATATGTGTCGACAATTTGTCAAACTCATTATGCACGGTGCTGTTGATTTTTCTTTTCCTTTTTCATTTTGATTTTTCTTCTCTTTTTTTTTTTTGCAAAAATGAATTGATAATAAATCATAGTTTCTATGATACACGCCGTTATCTGAAACAGTCGGTCTCATTTCTATTTTTGTGAAAAGGACGGGGAGGAGTGGAGGGGGTGGTTGGTTGTCTGAGCAAAAAACGTCCAGACTTGTGACTTGTGGGGACGTCCGACTGTGAATCAATTCACTCCTTATCTCAATCATCTTTCTGTTGACTTTGGCCTTTTTACATGTGGGCGTGAAAGGGGAAAGGGCAAATAAAAACCAGTGCTCTCCGACACGATGTAATTGTATAAAACCGCATAATAATTATGCTGTATAACTCTTGAATACATCAAGGACATCATTGGTCGTCAATGGACATGATGTATTTAAACCCTCGTAAGTGAACCACCAGGACGCCATTCATGCATCATGTCCATCCTCTCGGGTTGATACATTCTAAAAATTGTCGGCATGATGCATCAAAAATAGCCTCGGCAATACTGCATTGGAGCATTTTGACGACAAAGAGACCTAGTTTTGAAGGCATCATGCTGATTTTAAACGGTTAAGCTTCATAATGGACAAAAAGAGAGTCAAAAAAAGAGAGCGTGCTTATATTACAAAAAGTGCGCCGAGAGGGGGGTGTTAAAAACCACAGAGCGGTGATCATTAGCCGTGACGGCGGAAGTGTGGCGGAAAACATTCTGCATGACACTTGTCATGCGGCAATTTGCCCCAATCTCTGTACTAGCTTGTTTTAGCACAGAAGGCAGGGATTGCGCATATTTCGATTATAGAAAACGCATCATTTTTTATGTGTTGTAGGCCTAGTGCAAAAATATTAACACATTTCAAAGTCAATGTACGGAGGAGCTAGATTCCATACTTGGAAGCATAGGTAATGATTTCTTGTTATATAAAGATGATAATGCCTCGATTAAATCTCAGGTTAAACCAACAATCCAAATTCAGAATGACATATGGATTGCCCATGATGAATATAACGATGCAATAGAGGCTGCAGGACACTCATTATTTTCTCACTGTTGGCTTATACAGCATATGGGCGAAAATGAAATATTTGTGCGAATTTCTGGGCTTAGCCACTGTTATTTTCTTGTAGGCACACATGTTTCCCATTAATTTAGGGCCATGAGATCTGGTACAATGTGATTAACTTTTCCTCTATCGGCCGTAGAGTGCGGACATGCCCAGATTTGGGGGTTTTGCAGTGAATGATTGCAATAAATTCTCTAATTAAATAGAGTGCATCCCCCTCAACTTACCATCAAATATCAGCCTAAATAACACTCAAATCGATTAATATACACCCTAAGGATTAATTTGATGCCTGGTTTGCCTACCCACTGTCAGATTTTAGACCAATAATCATTGTACAACACCCTTCAGTGCGGAGCTAAAAAGTGTCTCCTGCTGCCACCTCCTGTCAATTGGTGTTCTGCAACCTAGAAGTGCAGGTTACTCTGTTCTGTATAGATTCTTGATGAGGATATAGATAGAAAAACCGGCTCTGGAGGGCATTTCTCAAGATGGTACGACTAGACACAACCAGTACGACTTGAAACCCTCAATATCAGAGTGGGTGATTGTACGTAACACACTACGACTACTCTGTACGATCAGCACTTAAGGCAGTAATTACACTCTCAGCCCGAATTGTAAATAGGCAGTAAAGACCACTGTACTGCGTACACAGCAAGCTACTGTAGGGTCGTTGGATTTGTACTAACAGCAGCCCTTACTGTTTTCCAAAAATAAAAGCAATGTACTGCAAATAGCCTGGCGCAGTGGTAGGGTTGTTGTACCAGTGCAGTCATTAGTGACTACTCTATAGATGCAGGACTGAAATGGCATTTAACTGAGGGATCTCACTATGACGGGGCTCTAGTCGTACTATCTTGAGAAATGCCTTCCTGGAGACCTTTTCTTATGGCACTGCGACTGCACTCAGTCACTACTATTTGGAACCCCGAAACTCAACAATCACAGGTAGTGCCTACGACTGCTGTGTACAATCAGCACTTATGTAGTATTAAATTACAAAGCATTTAGTATGGTAGCCAAAGTGCTACAAGCAGTACCGGTACATGACCAATACTATTGGGTTTCAATGACACTATATGCCACTAAAAAGGGTCCGCACTATGACTTGAAGGTAAACAGTTGTAGTGCGTTGAGAAATGGCCTTCAGTATTGTCCAGGGGCCTACAATGGACACAAGAATGATACCTTCCTTAGTACCTCTCATCTGATAATTTGATAATTAGTCGGTAATATAACAGGCAATGGACTAGGTGCGATATGCCAACAGTAGGTAGAGTATGCCTTTGAAGTTTGAACAGCCTAGATTGTTATCAATTCTACAACGAGAACCTCCAGCTGTGTTTCAATTCAAAATAAAATGACGAAGTGCCTGGAAATATAACCTTTCCTTTTAAAGACCTATTGAGGAAAGAGGCATCGGGAGATTTGTGGAAGGAAAAGTGCAGAACTCCTCCCAGCAGAAGACATTAGATTGGAAGCAATGAAAGTTGAAACAATCCTTAATAAGCCATGGTCAAATTTCAAAATCCTCGTGCATAAGACGCAATCCTAACTTAAAAATTCGAGCGCACCATGGGTGCGTCCTAGCGTATAAGCCGTGTCTCATCCCATTTGTAAAAACGGTAAAACTTGAAGCCATTATTAATCCTCCAGGCCATGTTGCGCTCCTGCAATGCAGGACTCGTGCACATGCGCACTAAAGTGGTGATGACGTCATGCTGTCATAGCACCTCCTGGTGGTAAAAAAGGGCATATTTGGGCCCCATATTTGTATCGGATAGTCACTGCTTTCACCTGGGTACTTTGTTGTTTCTTCTCTGTATGCCCTTTCTGTGGCTTTCTCAGGAAGCCACATGAAATGAGCAATTTTCGATAGGTATATATTTTGGTCTAAAAGCATAATTTGTAGATAATAAGTACAATTTATTCAATCGGTCAAGAAGACCTCAACATTATTCCATCACATGTAGAAATATTAATCTAGCAGTCTGGACATTGAATGAGGTGCTGTTGATACGGCACACTTTAATTTATTGCCTTTATTGCCATGAAGACGCACCAATGCAGCACCAAGTGATCCCCAGTTAAGAAGGTATACTAATTCAAAACGTTTGAGTTGACATAGTGTCATTGAAGCATTATACCCCCCCTGCCCTTACAGGGTCAAAGCACCATGCTGCCCTTACAGGGTCAAAGCACCGTGCTGCCCTTACAGGGTTAAAGCACCGTCCTGTCCTTACAAGGTTAAAGCACCGTGCTGCCATTAAAGGGTCAAAGTACCGTCCTGCCCTTACAGGGTCAAAGTACCGTGCTGTCCTTATAAGGTTAAAGCACCGTGCTGCCCTTACAGGGTTAAAGCACCATGCTGCCGTTACAGGGTTAAAGCACCGTCCTGTCCTTACAAGGTTAAAGCACCGTGCTGCCATTAAAGGGTCAAAGTACCGTCCTGCCCTTACAGGGTCAAAGTACCGTGCTGTCCTTACAAGGTTAAAGCACCATGCTGCCCTTACAGGGTTAAAGCACCGTGCTGTCCTTACAAGGTTAAAGCACCGTGCTGTCCTTACAGGGTTAAAGCACCGTGCTGTCCTTACGGGCCTAAAGCACCATGCTGTACTTACAAGGTTAAAGCACCATGCTGCCCTTACAGGGTTTAAGCACCGTGCTGTCCTTACAAGGTTAAAGCACCGTGCTGTCCTTACAAGGTTAAAGCACCGTGCTGTCCTTACAAGGTTAAAGCACCATGCTGCCCTTACAAGGTTCAAACACCGTGCTGCCCTTACAGGGTCAAAGCACCATGCTGTACTTACAGGGTTAAAGCACCATGCTGCCCTTACAGGGTTAAAGCACCGTGCTGTCCTTACAGGGTTAAAGCACCGTGCTGTCCTTACAGGGTTAAAGCACCGTGCTGTACTTACAGGGTTAAAGCACCGTGCTGCCCTTACAGGGTCAAAGCACCATGCTGCCCTTAAAGTGTTAAAGCACCGTGCTGTACTTACAGGGTTAAAGCACCGTGCTGTCCTTACAGGCTTAAAGCACCATGCTGCCCTTACAGAGCCAAAGTACCGTGCTGTCCTTACACCATAAAAGAACCGTGCTGCCCTTACAGGGTAAAAGAACCGTGCTGCCCTTACAGGGTTAAAGCACCGTACTGCCCTTACAAGGTTAAAACACCGTACTGTCCTTACAGGGTCAAAGTACCGTGCTGCCCTTACAATTTTAAACACCGTACTGCCCTATTTCAAACAGTTATTCCCATTATGTTGCCTTTTATATAAATACGGCAGGCATGGATTCAAGGGGGGGTGGACGCGGCGTACGCCCCCCCCCCTTTTTGAGGCGCCAAGAGGAGTTTTGAATTCAGTGAATTCACAGCTTCATGTCAGTTTTTACAGTTTTTAAATCAGACTATTATTAAGGATTCTACAGCTTAAAACATAAGAAGGATTGCAATGCATAGGGCATGGTACATGATACTTACTAGGGGCACAGACAGGGTATGTGAGGCTGGGGGCTGAGACAGTTTATGGTACATGATACTTAGGGTGTGGCCAGGGTATGGTACATGATACTGGGGGTGTGGCCAGAGTATGTGAGGCTGGGGTCTGAGACAGTTAATGGTACATGATACTGGGGTGTGGCCAGGGTATGGTACATGATACTGGGGGTGTGGCCAGGTTATGTGAGGCTGGGGTCTGAGACAGTTTATGGTACATGATACTTGGGGTGTGGCCAGGGTATGGTACATGATACTGGGGGTGTGGCCAGGGTATGTGAGGCTGGGGTCTGAGACAGTTTATGGTACATGATACTGGGGTGTGGCCAGGGTATGTGAGCTTGGAGGCTGAGTCAAGGTATGGTACATGATACTGGGGGTGTGCACAGAGTATGTGAGCCTGGGGGCTGAGACAATGTATGATACGTGATAATGGGGGGGGGGGGGCTGTAGATTGGGTATATATGAGCCTTGGGGATGAGACAGCTTATGGTACATGATACTGAGGGCTGTGGCAGGGTATGTGATGCTGGAGGGTTATTCATGTTTGTCTTTGTTTGTGGAACCCTAAGAATCCACTAGATTGCACTATTTCCCCTCTAGTTATCAAAATTTTCAGGGGCATGCCCTCACGGGAAATTTCTGAAATCGAGACAGGGAAAAGCCCTCATGGGGGGCACTGACCCACAGTTTGGGTACCAACTGTGGTACTGACCCAACGGAGCAGTGGCTGTGGACGTGTCAAAGGGGAGAAAAAGGGGGGCTGTTAGCTTAATTATATCTTGAGATTGAGGGGCTGTTAATACCTTTTATGCATTGCATGGAACAGAAGTAACTTGAATATTCCATGTTATCACTCCAGGGCTGTGAAATTCCTGAGATTTATTGTCAAAGAACCTTGATATACATGGAAAAGGACCCCAAAAAGTGGGGGTTGTTAACAGACTTCTTCAAAAAAGGGGGCTGTAAAAATTGCTGTGTTTAAAGGGGCTGTGATTTTGTCAAAAATAGGAGGATGTAGTTTCGCAGTTGGTACCAGGAATCAATGACTCAGTGCCCCCCCCCCTGGGGAAAAGCCTTTCTTATGACTGTGGCTAACTTAGTCCTGAGAGCACTCAGAATTCACCTTTTCCCCTCTAGATTTCAAAATTTTCCGGGGCATGCCCCCACAGGTTATTTTTGAATTAAGAGGGGAAAAGCTTTGCTTATAGCTGTAGATAACTTAGTCAAGAGAGTCCTCAGCATACACCAGAATGGAACTTTTCCCCTCTAGATTTTAAAATGTTATCAGGGAATGCCCCAGGAGGATATTTCTTAAGTCTAGTTGGGAAAGCCTTACTTATTGCTGGAGATACCTTAGTCAGGAGTGCCCTCATAATTCTCCAGAATGCACAATTTCCCCTAAAGATTTCAAAATTTTCCTTCGGGGGGTATGCCCCAAACCCCCCCATAAAACAGTCACTACAATGCACTTGAGACATCACAGGGCTGCACTTTTGTCCCTCCCCCCATGTCCAGGGCCCAAATCACCCCCCCCCCCCCTTTCTGGCAATCCTGGATTCGCCCCTGAATACTTTTTAATGGGTTAGGCACTAGCTCATGATTAAAGGGTTATAGCCTGTGCGGCCCTCAAAGGGTTAATACTTTCCCTTTACCTACCCTATTCCCCATGTCAAGCATACATGTTGATATAAAGGTGCTCTAGCCTTCATGCGTCAAGGCAGCGCGCGATGACCATCCAGTGTTTGCAGCGCGCATCTAATGCCACTTTCACATATTGAACGCGAGTGGCTTGACCTTTGACCCGGACATTGTAATCATACACTAAGTCACAAAGCTGCTGTGTCAGCTCTAATGTAGTTCTGTATGCCGCCACCAGGGGCGCCACACACATACACACACTGAGGCTATTGACTCATTGACCATGAAATTCATTACCTACACTAACCCTGTAATGGCCGCTTACAGTGCTTAACCCTTTAAGGGTGGATGGGTATTTAATACAAAAGGAACATGAAACTGGAGGTTTTGTTGAATTTATTACCCTTTAAGGGCCGCTAATGCACAAATGTATCCATTGGTTCTCATAATGTATGAATGCAGCCCTGGTGAGTAACTCACACATCATGATAACCCTACATGTGCATCCAATGAGGGCTGGCATGATGCTCCAATGAAGCGCTGACAAGTAGACTCACCAGCAATTCATCGATGCATAATGACGACCCATGGGCATGATGCACTCTTGCAACAGCGGCCTAGAGCCAGGGGTCTTGTATTCCCTCCCCCCCCCACACACACACATTTATCAAGTCCCTACGAGGGGTGATTGATCATAGAGTAAAGGTAAATTTAGGGCAGGAAGCAAGAGGTTCGCTCTATACATGGCACCCTGTGTGCATTCCTTGAACCCTCAAGGGCTGCTGATGCAGGAGTGCATCATGCCAATTGATGCACCAATGAAGAGCTGGCGATCATGATGACCTACCAGGGGTGTATCTACCCTGCAGGGCATGAATGTAGCCTTGGCGAGTTACTCGCCAGGGTTGCATTCCATGACGGTCAATGGACGTAATGCATTAATGCATCAATGACCCTTAAAAGAAAAGACAACCCTTTTTTCATGTTGATTTTTTTGGTAGTGTGGTGGTCCCGCGTCGTCTTCGAGGTACCTTCGTGGTCCTCATGGGCGACGTCGAGAGCACCTCTATTACCCGACGCCTGGGGGCGCTGGAGTCCAGCGCCACGTCACCACTTGGTCACGTGGCCCTCGACTCCGGTGTATATAAGGCCGTTGTACGGCCTTCCTCAGGGTCAGTCCAGCCCCGACTGACCATCGTGAGCGATGGTTGGCGGCTGCCCGGCTACCATATTCTAGTACTCCTCTGTGCTGCTGCACAGAGGAGGTGTATGTGGAATATCAACTGTAGGCACTAGAAGGCCTAGTGTCGAACCTGTTATAGAGTTCAAACTCTGCCACCTGTAACTGTGATCGAGAACGGCTGATGCCTATGTGTTATTAGACAATAAAGTTTTAACTGGAACCTGAATAGTTGTTCTTCGTTGTTTATCGAAAGATTCGATATAACATCGAGGGGTAGAACGCTACACTGGTGCCGTGACCAGTTGTTAACTTTAGTCCGCATAGGTACTGCGAGCTTAAGTTCGACATGCAGGGTCACTTGGATGAAGGTGATGACCCCAATCACCAACATCAAGTGACTACAGGCCCGTTAGTGGATAGGAATGATCCACTAATTGGTGGTGGTTTGAACCACACCCTGATATTAGGTCCATCGTCTGACCCGTTGGGCCTGTATCAAAGGAGCCGACTACTCAATTGTCGAGTATCGACTCAACTCTCTCCGGCGGCTGAGAACTTCTTAAGGACACAGAGTTTGTCCTATGTAGAAAAATCAGCCTCGCCCGTGGGAACTCCAATGGGCCTTGGCAGTTGGTCCTTCGAGGGTCCCTCGCCCGTGTCGATACAAGGAAGTATTGACAGTGGCAGGGGACTCAACGAGGAGTTGCTACAAGAGCAGCAACGCCAGCTGCGCCAGGGTCACCAGCAGTTGGATGCTCTCGCGAGTAACACCACGAAAGCTCAGGAGAAGAGTACAGAAATAGAGCTGAAATTGGAACAGCTTAGGCAGCAGGCGTTAGAGGCTTCGAACAAGACTCAGATCGCGAATAGGGAACTTAATGATCTTCAGGAGAAGGTCAAGCAGCTCTCTAGCGAAAAGGAGTCCTTGCTTGCAACGAAGTCAGAGATCGAGCGTAGTTGGTTGACAGCAGCGGAGTGTCAATCGCTAAAAGCGAAAATCGATCGCCTTGCTACTAGCCGCCGAGAATGTGTCGAGAGAGCTCGAAACGATTTTCAGGATGCCCAGCACGAGCAGACGTCCCTTAAACATAAGTTGAAACTACAAGAAGTAGAAAAGACTATGTTAGAGGAACAACTGCAAGAGTTACGGCATGAGTTGAACCAACAATCAGCCGAGCATACTGAAGAAGTAGCTGAGCACCTAACGGCTTATGAAAAGCAGGTGAGCCAGCTACGTCAGGAACGGGAGTCGTTACTCTGTCAGATGCAAGCTGACGAGGATGCTCGAGCCAGGGACGAGGCAGAAATGCGTCGTCGCTGTGAGGAACGAATCGAACACGCAAACAAAATGGCGGAATATCAGGTCCTAATGGAACAGAAAGCGAGGCACGAGGCCGAGCTTAATTCCTTGAAGTCTGAATCCCTAGTAGCCCAGTCACTGAAAGATCAGAAGGATTCGGATACTCTGGGAGCCATGCGTGATGAAATCGATGAGCTCCGACGAGAGATATTGTCTCGCAGGAAGGCTGACGAAGCCAGGGTGAATAAAGAAGTTCGAGATGAACTCGCACTCGAAGAACGTCTGAAGGAGCAGACGGAATCGAAAGTGCGTACCGCTAGACTTCAAGATAAGCAACAAAGTAGTGAATGCAGCACTACTAGGGTTGCTACTCAAGGGGATCTAGTCGAAAACCCTGACTACAGAGAGTGGCTCGACCGTGCCATGAAGGAGGTCAAGCAACTCTTTGCCATCAGCGAGCAACGAGATCTCTCGAAGCCTGAACATACCCGCCTGGAATTCCTAGTATCGGGATTAAGGCAGGCGGAACGTTCAAAACAGCAGGCAGAGATAGATAGAATGGTGGGGGCAATCGACGACATCTCGAAAATTGATTCGAGGTCGCGTCGGACCCTACCTGTTCCTTCGATGCCACGCACCGATGGTCTAAGTGGAGTGATCGGACAGTTCTCGACCCCTACCACGACCCAACAACATGTTGATCCGCCTAAATATAGGGATATCAGATTCGAGGCTTCGCGCTTGAGTGAAGCTGATTCGGGTAATCCCTGGGGGATGAATCACAGTCGTGCAGACACGACTATGAGAAACATGGGGATGGACCATCAAATACCTAGAAGAGGCACAACATTCGTTCTCGATCAGGTCAGGAGATCAAGCAGAATGTTTGAAAACACCTCTATCGGGCATGAACCAGCCCGAACTAGGTCAGTCGAGTGCCCTTCATTTACATGGAAGGACGATTGGCTCCGTTGGTACCACGGATTCAATCACGTCCGTCGTGTAAATGTATGGACCTCGAGTATGGCATTAGCTCAACTCCTCATGTTACTCCAGAATGGCCCTGCAGCTGATACTGTGTGGCTATGGGAGGAGCATGGAGATGGGACTCTGGAGGGACTGGTCGACATGGTAACGGAAGCCATGACTTCTAGCCTTCAGGACCCCATTGTTACAATGGAGAAGAGACGCCAAGGCAAGAACGAAAGCATTAGAGCCTATGGCTTTGCTTTAAGACGTCTTGCCGGCGATGCCTATCCAGGTGTGGACTTCTCGGTTGAATGGCTCATAACCAAAGTCAACCAGTTGTTCATAGGAGGATTGTATGACGTTGATTTACAACAAGACGTTCTTCGGGAGTGGCGCACTTACATGTCCCTAAAGGATCTCATGGACTTGGCAGACGAGTTGTTGCGGAAACGACAACTCCTGCCGAAGTTGGTGAATCCTACCTCGACAAATGCATTGTCGGCGCTGGCCGACGCCGCTTTGGTCGAGGAGGGACAGGGGGAAGTGTCCTCATACTCGAAGCCCGGGGCGGGGAGTAAGACTAAGAAAGGTCAGAAATCCGCTAGTAAATCGAAAACACCAAACAAGGCCTCCAAACCAAAGGTACAGGAGCAGACCTTCTCGCTGAGTCAATTGAAGAATTTACTCAGGGTTATCGAGGGAGGGGATGTCCCTGGTACTATCTCGGAAAAGCCGAGTACCCCTCCGTCCGACGCCAAGTGTTGGAACTGCAAGAAGCAGGGGCATTTCGCACGAACTTGCCCCGAGCCGATTAAGGGTCTACCACCTGACGCGACGGAAAACTGAGGCGGGCGGCTCGACGTGGCAATCGAGCTGCCCGACCATCGAAAAGCCAAGGTATCAGCACCTCTGGCACTCCTGATCAGACGACAGTAGATTCGAGGGAACTAGGTAAGGTCCCGGTAGGGCCATCCCAGCCCTTTACCACAGTGGCACCGGTTGATCACCGGTCGGGTTCCGAAGATGTCGGTGTAGAAAAAGCCTCAATGGCCAAGGAACAGGGCGCTGGCAGCCCGAACTCCGAGGTCGAGGGTTCGACTGGATCGAAAGTGAAAGTCGACGCCGGGAGAGAGGCCCTGATGCGGCAGCTGGCCAGAGTCTGCGCAACAGAGCTTCCCTCAGATGATCCCTGTCTCTCTTTTCTGAAGAAGAGAGGGATCGATCTGAGTACTGACGTAGGGTTGAAATGCTAGCAGGAACCGCCCCCTTGTCGGGGAAACGATGGTACCTGTCTGCAGAGATTCGAGGACGTTCTCTAGACTTCCTGATAGATACTGGTGCCAGCCACACCATTGTCTCTCGGGAACTCGCGAAAACGTTAGTGGTGCCGTCAGATAATCTCTACAAGGGAATAACGGCGTGCACTGTGTCTGGAGCTGAAATGCGGACCTATGGTCGATTGGTTCTACCTCTTAAGGTCGCATCGACCCACTATGTGTTTAGCCCAATAGTGGCCGATGTGGCTGACGATGGCATTTTGGGGCTCGACTTCGCGGCATTATACGGTATGATCCTGAACCCAAGGACGGGTCAATTGGTCATGACCGAGCCGGTAGAAGAGCACCATCAGTGTAAACTGAAGAGAGTGTCATCGATAGCCTCAGTAGCACAGACCACTAGGATACCTGCCAGACATCGGTGCGATGTCTTGGTAAAATCCGACGGTCTGGAAAGAGACCGACAGGGCATAGTCGAACCCGACCTGAAAACTCTGAGAGCTTTCGGGTTGGTTGGTGAGGCTGCCCTTGTCAGCAATGTCCGTCGAACAGTGTTTCCCGTCTGTAATCCACTGAATCGAGACATTGTCCTGGAGAAAGGCCAGGTGGTCGGTACTGTACAGTACGCTGACAGAAACGGTGAACTCTCTTCACCGGAGGTAGGATCTGTGATGATGCGTCTCGAGCAAGAAGCTGCGGACATCGAGACGGCGGAAATCGCGAGCACCCGAACGGGGGAGCTCCCTACCTGGCTGTTAGACATGTATGGCGACACCCACCTGACCCAGCCAGAAGAAAGACTGAAACTGTCCGCCTTACTACGTAAGCATGTGGACGTCTTTAAATCCCCAGATGAACCGTTAGGGCGCACCAATCGATGTCTGCATAACATCGACACGGGTGACGCACAACCAATCCGAGTCCCTTATAGAAGGATTCCGCTCAGCAAGAAAGCTGCGGCGGATGAACAACTTAAGGAGATGTTGGATACGGGGGTGGTTAGGCCAAGTACTAGTCCCTGGTCCAGTCCCGTCCAGATGGTGACGAAGAAGGATGGGACCATGAGATTCTGCGTCGATTATCGATGTCTGAATGGAGTGACTAAGAAAAATGCTTACCCCCTCCCGCGCATCGACGAATCCTTGGATGCCCTAGGAGGAAACAAGTGGTTTAGTTGTCTCGATCTCCAATCGGGATATTGGCAGATCGGGATGAATCCCGACAACGTCGAGAAAACCGCTTTTTCCTACCAGAGGGGGCTCTACGAGTTCGATCGTATGGCGTTTGGTTTGTGTAACGCCCCCGCCACATTCGAGCGAATGATGGAGGAGATGTTGAGAGGTTTGCTAGGTAAAAGTTGCCTGGTTTACCTCGATGATATCATCGTCTTCGGCAAAACGACGGATGAAGCAATGGCGAATCTGGCAGAAGTCTTCAACAGGATTCGGGCATGGGGACTGAAGTTGAAACCTAAAAAGTGTCAACTTTTTAGGACTTCAGTCGAGTACCTCGGCCGAATCGTGTCTGAACAGGGTATAGAAGCCAACCCGGGGAAAATTAGTGATGTAATGACTTGGGCTAGGCCCACTACAGTGAAGGAAATTCGATCCTTCATTGGTTTTTGTTCCTACTACCGAGAGTTCATCCCGGGGTTCGCGGAACTCGTAAGCCCTTTACAGGACTGAGTGATCCAAAAACCTAAAGGTAGTAGAGGTCGTTACGAGGCATTCGCGTGGACGGAAAGAGCCGAACATGCCTTTGTTGAGTTAAAACGAAGTTTCAGGGAGACACCTGTGCTTCGATTCCCAACACCCGACGGTCGTTTTATCTTAGACACTGACGCTAGTAATACCGCGATCGGGGCTGTTCTATCCCAAGTGCAGGATGGAGTGGAGGTCCCGATCTCATTTGCTAGCAACACTCTAAGTAAAACACAACGAAACTACTGCACCACCAAAAGAGAACTGCTGGCGGTTGTCGTGTACACCAGGAAGTTTAGGCACTACCTTTACGGTGGTAACTTCACTATCCGCACCGATCATTCGTCTTTGAAATGGCTCCTGAATTTCAAAGAGGCTGAAGGAATGATGGGTAGGTGGCTGGCCCACCTTTCGGAGTTCGGTCTCGAAAACTCTAAGATCGAACATCGAAGTGGGGCCAAGCATCTGAACGCCGATGGTCTTAGTCGTATCCCTGTGCGGCTATGCCAGAGGTCGGATTGCACAGACTGTGGCAGTCATAATGCTGTAATGGCAGCTGTAGATGGTTTAGTAGACAGCCGGGTGGGTGTTGCATTTTGGTCTCTCGATGAACTCATTGATGCTCAGAAAGCGGACGCCGACATCAAACGAGTTGCTGAATGGCTAGTTAAGGGGGCTAAACCCACTAGGCCTGATGTATCAATCGAGAGCGCCGAAGTACGGAAATTAGTAGGGCAATGGCCTCTATTAACCTTCCGTGAAGGCTTGTTGTGTCGCTGGAAAGTCGAGGCGGGTCGAGCTAGACGCACGATTCAAGTAGTTGTACCACGCCAACTGAGGGGTGAGGTACTCTCCTTTTGCCACGGACACCGAACAGCGGCACATTTTGGTCGTAAACGAACGCTCGAAAAAGTGAAAAGGAGATATTACTGGCCCGGAATGGGAAAGGACATAGGTCGTTGGGTTCGGCACTGTCCTACCTGTTGCCTGGTAAAGCCCGGCGAGGGCATGGGTAAGTCTCCTCTACACCAAGAGTTGTTCGGGGTGAGATTCGGGAGGATAGCTATGGATATCATCTCGGGATTTGCACCCACGCCAAACAAGAATACTTGCATGTTAGTAATCCAGGATTACTTCACCAAGTATGTACGCGCTATTCCCCTACCAAATCACACGGCAGAGACCTGTGCAGAGGCCTTCGTGGACGAATGGGTTTTGACCTTTGGAGTCCCGTTGCTTCTGCATTCTGACCAAGGTCGAGAATTCGAATCTTGACTCTTCTCTGAGATGTGTGAATATTTGACGATTGTAAAACAGAGAACCAATCCATACAGACCACAGAGTGATGGTCAGGTGGAAAGGTTCAATAGAACGTTGATTCAGAGTCTGACTATGTTGGTAGACAAACATATGGACGACTGGGATGAACAGGCTAAATATGTGGTGTCCGCATATAACAGCTCTGAGCACAGTTCTACTGGATGCAGTCCAAATATGATGGTATTCGGGGAAGAAATTCTCATGCCAGCGGATGTGATTTTCGGCTCAATCGAGAACCCACTCGAAGTCCCTTGTTCCGTCACTTTCGTGGAACAACTTCGTGACCGATTGAGGGAGAGTTATAGCATGGTAAGGGAAAACCTAGGTAAATCTGCGGAACGCCAGAAGGTCGGGTATGACTATGGGCTAAAGCAGAGTAGATACTCAGTTGGGGAACAGGTGGTGAGGTACCACACCCCCCAAGCAGCTATGAAGCTTGCCCCCAACTGGGATGGGCCGTTCGTAGTAGATTCTGTCCTCTCTGAGTCGACGTTATTACTTCGATCATCCCGCGGACGGTTGCAAAAGAGCAATGTTGATAGAGTGGGCCGGTGGTTGGGCGTAGAGCTATCACAAACTGTCTAGTTGTTGCAACCACGACTTGATGATGATTCACCTTCTCGTAAGGCTACGAAAAGGGCTAAGTCTGTTTCTGGACAGGTCGAAATAGAGATCGAAAGGTCGCGGCCAGAAGTTCAGTCTAAAAAACTAACTACGCAGGGTCATCGAAAACGACAGCAAAAGGCTCGAAAACTGAGCGAGGTGGAGGTGTTGGATGCCAGTAAACCATCAAAGCGGCGCCGTGGTCGACCGGCCCGTCGAGATAAGTCGAAAGCATCTAAACCGCCTTTGAAGGGATGTCGGAAGCCCGACCCCCCCTCGAAGGTGCGAACGACTGAACAAACTTCACATCGAAACGTCTCGATTGAAGTCAAGGATCAGTCACTCCAGTCCGGACCTATGACTCGAGCGAGGCTTAAGCGCCAAGGCTCATCAAAGGAACGGTTAGCGAGTGTCGAGGATGAAAGGAAATCCAGAGCAAACACTCTGGCTCCTACATCCACACCGTCACAAGTGATGGGAGGCAGACGCCGACGGAAACGGGTTAATAGCCCGGTCGGCCACATCAAAGGACGGCGGGCTAGGAGGGGGTGATAGTAACCCGCCCCGAGGCTCAACACTCGTTCCTGTAGTAAAGGTTAAAATCAGGAAAAGTCCTAGATTAAACCCTACTCAGTAATCGATGTTTCGCACAATACTAAGCAGCAGCTTTACTAACCTGTGTTTTTAACGAGGCTTTAAAATAACGGGTGCCGTTCTTGAGTAAATCTGTCTGTGGACGTGAGGCCGACGGTGAATAAAAAATTACACAACGAGAAGTCATGCGATTGTCTCTTAGTTTGAGACAACCTGATGCTAGAGACATGGAAATGTGGGGCGTCCATCTTTTATTTTGACTGTGTGGAGGGGTTCCCAGCATAGGCTGGTGGATTCTGCCCGAAGGGTAGATCCATATCGGAACCATTTTTTTTTAAATCCCGGTAGTCTGATGAAGGGGGGGTGCCCAAATTATCCATGTTAATAGTGTTGGAACCCATAGACCGCATAGGAAATAACGGCATATGCAAAAATTGCGACTGGAGAACCAGAGCGTGACGGTGAGGGGAGAGTTAGTCGTTTTAGTTTTTGAGCATTACCTTATTTGGTCATGGCGTGATGTGCTGTGGACCAATAGGGCTCGCCCTCCTCGGTCACGTAGGCCCTTCCTCCAATCAGAGGCGTGCGCCACAGGGATAAAAGGCTGCGTCGCCCACCACGGAGGTCACATCTGCGCCCTTCTCGTGAGAGTCGGACGCAGATAAGCTGGACTAAGCCTAGCTTATTCCAGCTGGTACGCTCCGTCTGGGGACTTCCTACCTGAGTGTAGGAGGTCTCCCCGCCTAGTGTCGAGGGACACGACCTGCGTGAGCGCAGGTTCGTGTTCTCTCGAGGCTCCAGTCTTCGGTCCCTCGAGCCGCCTGAGTGCGGTTCGAGGTACATCGAAGGCACCTTCGAGGCTTCGACCCGCCAGAGTGCGGATCGAAAAACCTCGAAGATTCTCTTCGATGTCTCGTCCCGTCTGAGTACGGTTCGAGACCCGGAGTCTTCTCTCCCTGGTGGAACCCGGCAGTTCAGGAAGAACCATGGGGTCCTCGTCCGACGAGCAGTCAGGGTACAGCTCTTCGGCGAGCCACAAGTCGCAGAAGAAGAAGAAGAAGAGGAAGTCCAAGAGGACCAGACCCGAGCAAGAGCTCGAGTCTACCTCGGCTAAAAGTGCAGCCCTTCTGAAGCAGATCGAGGATGCACAGAAAGCCTTGGCCGAGTCCCAGGAGCGGGAGAAGGAGCTCCGCCGGAAGGCGAAAGAGGCAGCTAAGCAGCAGAAGCGCGACTTGAAGGTCGCAGCTGCTGCCGCCTCGAGAGACTCTTCTCCCGATGAGATGGAGGTCGACGAGCCGTCGACGCCTGCTCCATCGAAAAGTGCTACCCCTTCAGGTTCTAAGGGCAAGAAGCCCACTGAATCGAAGGCATCCAAGGACACCTTGAAAGATTTCAAGATCCCTAGGGTGCCCAAGAAGGAAGGTAGCAAAAAGGAATCCGCAGCCAAGAAGGCTCCGGCCCGGGAGAGGAGTAGCGAGTCTACTGCTCCACCGGAACCTGGAACCGAGCCGTCGGAGGTCGATGCCGGTGCCGTGGAGAGCACCGTATCCTCACCCCCAGACACGGCCAGGGCTGTCGACGAGTGGAAGCGACTGTCAGCGATCACTGCCAAACGACGTGCTGAGTACGTCGATGACAGGCCACTGACAAAGCTTCAGGACTACCGCAAGAATGGTCAAGTGGTACTCCCTAGTCTCGTCGGAAAGGATGGTAGCGACGACGATGACGACGGAAGCGACTCAGCAGACTCGGCCGTTCTCCACTCAGATGCTGAGGGGGACTCCCGGGATGCACCCGAGACCTCTAACGAGGCTTGGAGTACGACAATGGACCGTGTGGCTCCATTGCCGGAGTCGCCGACGTTTTCGGGCCAGCTAGCCGCCAGTGCTTCACATGAGGAGGAACGCACTGACGGGGAGCAGGCTGAAATCGACGCCGCTACAGGGTCCATCTCGGGGGATCAGTAGTATGACTCTACTGTTCCTCCTCTCCAGCTTGGATCGCTGACATCGGACAGAGTCTCGATGTCAGCACGGAACCCCTGGGAACTTGTTCCTAGACGACGGTGTACCCTCCACGAGTGGGGGTACCTTTCCAGTCCCCGGACCTTCCTGCGAAGCTGTGTGGATCCGACGCCACCCTGGTCTTAGGACCCGGTGGTGCCACTCATCCTCGGCCTCACGGTCGAAGGACCATCATAGTCGTACTGTACACTATCGATGGGCTTCCTACGCTGGAAGGAGCTTCTCAACGAGACAGGGAGGAAACGACACGACCCCGGTTACCATACCCGGTCGTGCCTCCCTCGGATCGACCAGGAGCAGGTCGTGAAGCAGTGTTTCGACACTGGTCTCCTACGTTGGAGGGAGCAATGCCTTATAAATTAACTGTGATAATAATTTTTTTCTACAGTACAGTAGAAACTATATTTTTATATATTCCTCTGCTGTTTCTGTCGACTATGTCGACAGATCCAGTAGTTCATATTATTATCTATTTGTTTAGACTGATCCGGGGTCTCTGAATTTTCGGAGACCTCGTTTCAGTCTAGTGGGGGGTGGTGTGGTGGTCCCGCGTCGTCTTCGAGGTACCTTCGTGGTCCTCGTGGGGGACGTCGAGAGCACCTCTATTACTGACGCCTGGGGGCGCTGGAGTCCAGCGCCACGTCACCACTTGGTCACATGGCCCTCGACTCCGGTGTATATAAGGCCGTTGTACGGCCTTTCTCAGGGTCTGTCCAGCCCCGACTGACCATCGTGAGCGATGTTTGGCGGCTGCCCGGCTACCATATTCTAGTACTCCTCTGTGCTGCTGCACAGAGGAGGTGTATGTGGAATATCAACTGTAGGCACTAGAAGGCCTAGTGTCGAACCTGTTATAGAGTTCAAACTCTGCCACCTGTAACTGTGATCGAGAACGGCTGATGCCTATGTGTTATTAGACAATAAAGTTTTAACTGGAACCTGAATAGTTGTTCTTCGTTGTTTATCGAAAGATTCGATATAACATCGAGGGGTAGAACGCTACAGTAGTCTTTGTGCCAATAAACAAGGTTCTAGCAATCTTAATGTAATATGCATCACTATAAGAGAGAGCTGCATGCCTTTCTGCTGCATTGTATGACGTCACAATTGACCAAATGCGGCAGAAATATGACTGTACACCATTGCTAGACTACAGCAAAATGCTCTCCATATCTTTCCTTGGACCATAATTATTAAATTTTCTTTGATAAATGGCATCAGATAATCCAGAAGAGGGTGTCTAAATGATATCATGAAGTTGTGCACTTCAGTATTCTATTTTATAGAGATGTTTTAAAACAGCCTCCATACATATTCAATGCAGTACCTGCTGCATTTTGTCAATTGTGACGTCATACAATGCAGCAGAAATGCCTGCCCCTGTCTCTTATAGTAATGCCTATTTTAGTAATAATGCCAAAATCTTGTTTATCAGCACAAAGACTACCAAAGTAAATCCACATGAAAAAAGGGTGGTCTTTTCTTTTAAAAAGTTGACCCTATAAACATTGGAAGTGCATTGATGCATCATACCGATTTATCGTCCTGATGCATGAATGCTGCCATTGGAGGGGTAACTCGCTAGGAATATAGTCATGAATGTCGGCGAGTTACGCACTCAATTCACCAGGGCTATATCCATGCATCATGCCGGAGGGTCAGTATGATGCACCAATGGAGTGCTGGCGAGCAGACTCACCAGCACTTCATTGGTGCATCATGCCGACCATTGGGCATGATGCACTCCGGCCGATAAAGTGTTACCATATATATGCATTGAGGTCCCATTACGCTGTCTCCATGCTGTGTTCTGGTACTTTATAAAAGTGGACACTTGTGACAGTCACCTGTCATGGATATAGTACATACACCATGTAGTCATGATGGCCATGCTGTCAGTATGGACAGGGCAGACAGGACTTGGGGAGGGGTGGGAAGGGGAGGGGACAGGGGGAGAGGGAGGGGTTGGAGGGGAGTGGGGATAGAGTGATGGCTTGTATATTTTAAAGATAGTTTAGAAGTCACAGGCTCCCCCCGACTTAATACCCATCATTCAACATAATTACGTTGTGGCTTAGGAAAATGTCAATCAGAAAGCGGGGAGGGGGGGTCTGAATGTTTCCGCCCTCCCCCCCAAAAAAAATAAATAAATAAATAAAAATAATGATAACAAATAAATGAATGAAGACCTGTTAATGGGATTACAATAATTCAAAAAATATTAAATCAATCTGGGAATGGGAATGGGATATAATAGTAGAGGTATGAGGTTCAAATAAGACCCAAAAGTCACCAAAAAATGACTCTCCTTTCTACCCCATTCTACATATCTATATATGGGCATGTAAGCGCCTAATCACTCGTGGTCCGGCAATTGAAAATCGTTACAGTGGTGCCCTCTCTAATTGAGATTATGGTAAATGTACCTATAACGTGTGTGGAAAATGGTAAACAGTTCTTATTATTATAGATATTAGAAAAAAGAGTAAATACTAATGCTCAGAGTAATTTGTGGGACCCTGCCTAATTCCTTCTAAGGGTTCCTCCGACCCAGATGGTGTTACTCAATGTTATAATCTATATGGGGAAATCTGCTCTTGGCTGAGTCATGCCACCTGTGGCCAACATTTGAACCCTTCACAAAACCTCTATTTTAAGTATTTCGGGGTCTCTGAGTTGTAAAATATTGCAACATATCTCTACATTAGTAAGTAAGTTTAAAAATACAATTATCACAAATTTGATGTCTCAAAGAAGTAGCTTCTCTTTCTCTTAAGTGCTCTTACAGGGAGTTAGTTGGGCTATTGACGTCACAGTATAGATTTAAAGGTTTCACTTGAGCTACATGTGTCTTAGCTGTCAAAGTGTTTCTCTGAATTATAGCGGCCACCAACTTATATAGTATCAACATCCAGCATTTTTTTGTCCGCCTGTTTATTCAGGGTCACTCCTGGCACCATTTTTGTCTCATGATTTTTTCTGTTCTTTCCATCTTAAAAATATAGCTATGTCTTTCATAGATGCATTAACAACCTAAATGCTGCTACCTTACCTGCAGTTTCTTTGAAACAAGTTTTTTTCCTGAACTGTAGCAAATTAGACTTCCTGTTGAGTAGACTACTCCAAGTTGACCAAGGTAAAGGACGTCTAAACTGGAGATCCAACGCTATAAAAAGACATTGTCGAAATAACAACGATATCCTTCTCCCAAAGTTGCCAGAGATCCATTGTTATTTTTACAGAGATTCCTTATACCACTGTACTGCCACCTATGACTTCTTGTAAAAACTACACTGGTTCACTGCAATACAATAAAGGTAGTTCACTGTTCAGTTTTACAAGGATTCCTGGTAGATCCAACAGTTTTGTTTTTTTTACAGTGAACCACAACTCAACCACATAGAAAGTGACATGCACTTGGATAAATGTTGTAAAAGTCTAGGGTAGCAAAAGCTCCTTGTTTGCCCATATTGTAACCCAGTAAAGCCCACTAATGCAGGACCCATTGGTCATCATGATGCTCTGATGAATTGCTGGCTAGCCCACATTTCATAAGTGCTTCAAGCCGACCCTCAAGAAGTGTGCCAATCCCATAGGGCTGGTATCCATGCATTATGCCTACCAATGGGCAAAGTATCAAACCCTATAGGGGCCACTAATGTATTAATGCATCATGCCAATTGCTTGTCATGATGCATTAACGCGGTCCTGGTGAGTAACTCGCCAGGGATACATTTATAATGCATCATGCCGACCCTACAGGGGTCATATGGCTGGCGGACAAGCAGACTTGCCAGCACTTCATTGGTGCATCATGACGACCATGATACCCTCCAGCGTTATCGGCCCTTGAGGAGCAGTCTTGGTCGTAAAAGGGTTGGTGCATATATAACAACGTGAATGATAAATTCGGCATATCTGTCTGGCAAAGAAACACGTTGCTATGGTAGCCACACGAACAAAGCCTATAGCCTTTATTGACCGCCCCAAGCCTCTGGTCGGCATGATGCACCAATGAAGCATTGGCGTGTTTTCTCGCTAGCGCTTCATTGGTGCAACATTGCAACCCACCCAGCTTACCCTCCCTCCCTCCCTGTAGGGTGGGCATGATGCATGAATTCTCACCAGGGCTACAATGAGCATAATGCATTAATGTACCATAATCTCCCGCGTATAAGGCGCGTCTTATATGTCTTATATGGGGGGTTTAGTTCTCATTGGATCCACAAGGGGGACACCAAGACCCTTCTTTTGATATCTTACATGTCCCCTTGGTCATAATAGGACATAAGGGGGTCCAGGAGGGTCTAGGGTGGCCCAAGCTACACATAGGTTTTTGAATTTTGAAAATTCATTCAGTAGAACCAAAGTTATGAATTATTTTGAGAATTTTCCAAAACTCCAGGTGTACCTTATACGTGGGCTGTGCCTTATATGCGGGAGATTACTGTATAAGCGACTCTCAAAGGGTTAAGATTCTAACAATGCTGATGTATCATCAACCAAACAACTATATATGCGCCGTCTAGCGGTTTTAGCATAAATCAAAATGAGAAAACAAATATAAGGGAGACTTTTGTTTTAAAAAAGTATGTCAGTAATGCCTCTGGCAGATAGGATCCAGCAGAAAAGTATCTTTTGGGACAGACAGGATTCTGTTGATCACTCCTAGAAGAAAAACGATTTATATTGTCATGAATTCAGAACAAAACAGAGCAACTTCTTATTATATAGAAAGGATAAGAAAAGCACTCTATCACTGTAAAAAAATAACTGTTGAATCAACCAGGGATCCCTTTAAAACTGAACAGTGAACCACCATAATTGTATAGGAGTGATCCAGTATAGTTTTTAAAATAAGCTGCAGGTGGCAGTAAGGTCTTCCAAGGAATCTCAGTGAAAATAATGACTGATTTCTGGCAACTTGAGGATTCCGTCATTATTTCAACGACAGTTTTACAGTGTAGACTGTGTGACCACACAAACCAAAAATCACCAATACAGTCACCTTCAGTCTAGCATTGTTTTGGCTGGAGATAATTTAAAATGTAGAAATGTAAAGTCCCTTCACCAACATATTGCAGAGTAGCCATTATTCTATTGACGTGCGACTGTCTGGGCTATGTGTGTGCATTGCTGAGCTCAGTCAATATTTGTGGTATCACGTGGAAGTCAAATATTATAATGTTACCCGTCTTTCACTCCACAATAGATACCCCCACCACCCATGGAGTCAGAATGATAATAATTGGGCACTTATCTATGGTTTTGTCCTAATCTATCTCTTCTAATTTATCATTTTCCTTACAGATAATTGCAGACTTTTCTTGTGATTGATATTATATTTTCCTTTTTCCTTTTTTATTTGCAGATAACTTCCATATGTCCGTCCAGTTAAGAGAAAATTAAAAGGTAAGTGGTTCTATCATAATTTTGATGTACCTCCAAGAAGAAGAAGCTTTTAGTACTGCCATTGAGGAAATATCTGTTTTATTCCCCAATATCCTAGGTATCCAGAACATAGACCAGTCTGCAATGGTTGTTAAGATGGAAAACTAAGCGCTGATCTCAAATAAGGATAGGGAGTATAGGGTTATTGAAATAAATATCAAGCACAATAAGCACCTGTCTTATAGAAGCACCGGGGGTAGAGTGGGATTGAAATCAATGAGCGCCTGGCCACTTATTCGGGTCACTACCGTAATCCAGAGACTTGTGATTCTCTACAAATATCCAGGGCCATATCTAGTTTCGCTCGAAATGCGAGACATGTCTATAAGGGCATCTTAGTGCGAGAATGATGTACTGGTAATCATTATGGATGAAATGCAGATTGTGAATAACATCACTTTATTATCACAATCCATAAGCATGACTTATCTCATGATTGTTGAAAGAGAGAGAGAGACATATTTGGACTTTTTTAGAACCTAGATAACCCCTGGGAAAGTTTTCCATGAACCATGATGCCACCTGGTAGGTAAAGATGGAACTGTCCATGCCTACAATGGAAACATGGTGGTGTATGCATAGTGTTTTATATAGGTTTACTATAATATAAAAAGAAATCTCATAGTCCCTCAATTTAATAATGATTATAGTAAAGCATTGTGTTTATTTACTTTCCATGGCCACTGTAAAAACCAATACATCAAAATAACGGTGAAATCCTTGTTCCAAAGTGACCAGAGATCCAATGTTATTTTCACAGAGATTCCTTGTACCACAGTGTGTATGTAGAAACTTCACTGCAGTGTCATTATGGTGGTTCATTACTGGTTCACTATTCAGTGTTATGAGGATCCCTGGTAGATGCAACCCTTATTCTGTTAAGGCCAAATCCCACAACGCGAAAATAACCAGAAAATCCTTGTGATATAGGATATGTGGTTACTTAGCCGATATTGGGGTGGTAATATTGTCTAAGGAAGGCCTATAATGGCTAAGAATCCTTGCCAAAGTGTTGTTATTTCAGGAGTGGAAAACATCAAAAGCTTTTGATATTTTCCTCACAAGAGGCCAGAAATCTCTGTAATATACGGACATTCCCTGTGATTTAGAGGAAAACAAAAATCTCTAGTAAATCACAAGAGGTGTGTTATCTTTTCATAAATCAGGACCCAAGTTCCACACACTATAGTCATAAGAATGTTGTACTTGTGACTAAAAGTAACAACTATTCAGTACAGTGATGAATTTCACAGACATTTCCCTTCCAATATTAGCTAGTAGTGGGGTTTGATAAAGGTAGGGGTGGCATGAGAACCCTTGTGAATTTTGTTTTTGACAAGACTCCAAGGCTGCCGACAGCCAGAATCACAGCCGTTTTAGACCCATTTTCCACGTAGTGGGATTTGGCCTTTAGTGTGTGATACTGAAGCATTGGACCGCATGGCTGCACTATGCTTGCCCAAAGATATGATACACTCAACTGTTGTCCCCATCATAGGCATGTCATACTTCAGGCATGAACATCTCATTTAAACTAGCTCAGAATTCTCATTTTTGAAAAGTACTGACAGTTTAAACCTGAGTAGCTAACCTGATAACAAAAGCGAAAGACTTATTTACTTTTTAAGTCGCGAGAGTAACACGCCCTGACAGGAACATGATCTTCAGAGCAATATGTGACCCTCGAGGGATTAACACAGTATGTAGCCTTTACTGGGTTAATCTGAAGTCCATCATATTGTGGTGGTCCCGCGTCGTCTTCGAGGTACCTTCGTGGTCCTCGTGGGCGACATCGAGAGCACCTCTATTGCCCGACGCCTGGGGGCGCTGGAGTCCAGCGCCACGTCACCACTTGGTCACGTGGCCCTTGACTTCGGTGTATATAAGGCCGTTGTACGGCCTTCCTCAGGGTCAGTCCAGCCCCGACTGACCATCGTGAGCGATGGTTGGCGGCTGCCCGGCTACCATATCCTAGTACTCCTCTGTGCTGCTGCACAGAGGAGGTGTATGTGGAATATCAACTGTAGACACTAGAAGGCCTAGTGTCGAACCTGTTATAGAGTTCAAACTCTGCCACCTGTAACTGTGATCGAGAACGGCTGATGCCTATGTGTTATTAGACAATAAAGTTTTAACTGGAACCTGAATAGTTGTTCTTCGTTGTTTATCGAAAGATTCGATATAACATCGAGGGGTAGAACGCTACACTGGTGCCGTGACCAGTTGTTAACTTTAGTCCGCATAGGTACTGCGAGCTTAAGTTCGACATGCAGGGTCACTTGGATGAAGGTGATGACCCCAATCACCAACATCAAGTGACTACAGGGCCGTTAGTGGATAGGAATGATCCACTAATTGGTGGTGGTTTGAACCACACCCTGATATTAGGTCCATCGTCTGACCCGTTGGGCCTGTATCAAAGGAGCCGACTACTCAATTGGCGAGTATCGACTCAACTCTCTCCGGCGGCTGAGAACTTCTTAAGGACACAGAGTCTGTCCTATGTAGAAAAATCAGCCTCGCCCGTGGGAACTCCAATGGGCCTTGGCAGTTGGTCCTTCGAGGGTCCCTCGCCCGTGTCGATACAAGGAAGTATTGACAGTGGCAGGGGACTCAACGAGGAGTTGCTACAAGAGCAGCAACGCCAACTGCGCCAGGGTCGCTAGCAGTTGGACGCTCTCACGAGTAACACCACGAAAGCTCAGGAGAAGAGTACAGAAATAGAGCTGAAATTGGAACAGCTTAGGCAGCAGGCGTTAGAGGCTTCGAACAAGACTCAGATCGCGAATAGGGAACTTAATGATCTTCAGGAGAAGGTCAAGCAGCTCTCTAGCGAAAAGGAGTCCTTGCTTGCAACGAAGTCAGAGATCGAGCGTAGTCGGTTGACAGCAGTTGAGTGTCAATCGCTAAAAGCGAAAATCGATCGCCTTGCTACTAGCCGCCGAGAATGTGTCGAGAGAGCTCGAAACGATTTTTGGGATGCCCAGCACGAGCAGACGTCCCTTAAACATAAGTTGAAACTACAAGAAGTAGAAAAGACTATGTTAGAGGAACAACTACAAGAGTTGCGGCATGAGTTGAACCAACAATCAGCCGAGCATACTGAAGAAGTAGCTGAGCACCTAACGGCTTATGAAAAGCAGGTGAGCCAGCTACGTCAGGAACGGGAGTCGTTACTCTGTCAGATGCAAGCTGACGAGGATGCTCGAGCCAGGGACGAAGCAGAAATGCGTCGTCGCTGTGAGGAACGAATCGAACACGCAAATAAAATGGCGGAATATCAGGTCCTAATGGAACAGAAAGCGAGGCACGAGGCCGAGCTTAATTCCTTGAAGTCTGAAACCCTAGTAGCCCAGTCACTGAAAGATCAGAAGAATTCGGATACTCTGGGAGCCATGCGTGATGAAATCGATGAGCTCCGACGAGAGATATTGTCTCGCAGGAAGGCTGACGAAGCCAGGGTGAATAAAGAAGTTCGAGATGAACTCGCACTCGAAGAACGTCTGAAGGAGCAGACGGAATCGAAAGTGCATACCGCTAGACTTCGAGATAAGCAACAAAGTAGTGAATGCAGCACTACTAAGGTTGCTATTCAAGGGGATCTAGTCGAAAACCCTGACTACAGAGAGTGGCTCGACCGTGCCATGAAGGAGGTCAAGCAACTCTTTGCCATCAGCGAGCAACGAGATCTCTCGAAGCCTGAACATACCCGCCTGGAATTCCTAGTATCGGAATTAAGGCAGGCGGAACGTTCAAAACAGCAGGCAGAGATAGATAGAATGGTGGGAGCAATCGACGACATCTCGAAAATCGATTCGAGGTCGCGTCGGACCCTACCTGTTCCTTCGATGCCACGCACCGATGGTCTAAGTGGAGTGATCGGACAGTTCTCAACCCCTACCACGACCCAACAACATGTTGATCCGCCCAAATATAGGGATATCAGATTCGAGGCTTCGCGCTTGAGTGAAGCTGATTCGGGTAATCCCTGGGGGATGAATCACAGTCGTGCAGACACGACTATGAGAAACATGGGGATGGACCATCAAATACCTAGAAGAGGCACAACATTCGCTCTCGATCAGGTCAGGAGATCAAGCAGAATGTTTGAAAACACCTCTATCGGGCATGAACCAGCCCGTACTAGGTCAGTCGAGTGCCCTCCATTTACATGGAAGGACGATTGGCTCCGTTGGTACCACGGATTCAATCACGTCCGTCGTGTAAATGTATGGACCTCGAGTATGGCATTAGCTCAACTCCTCATGTTACTCCAGAATGGCCCTGCAGCTGATACTGTGTGGCTATGGGAGGAGCATGGAGATGGGACTCTGGAGGGACTGGTCGACATGGTAACGGAAGCCATGACTTCTAGCCTTCAGGACCCCATTGTTACAATGGAGAAGAGACGCCAAGGCAAGAACGAAAGCATTAGAGCCTATGGCTTTGCTTTAAGACGTCTTGCCGGCGATGCCTATCCAGGTGTGGACTTCTCGGTTGCATGGCTCATAACCAAAGTCAACCAGTTGTTCATAGGAGGATTGTATGACGTTGATTTACAACAAGACGTTCTTCCGGAGTGGCGCACTTACATGTCCCTAAAGGATCTCATGGACTTGGCAGACGAGTTGTTGCGGAAACGACAACTCCTGCCGAAGTTGGTGAATCCTACCTCGACAAATGCATTGTCGGCGCTGGCCGACGCCGCTTTGGTCGAGGAAGGGCAGGGGGAAGTGTCCTCATACTCGAAGCCCGGGGCGGGGAGTAAGACTAAGAAAGGTCAGAAATCCGCTAGTAAATCGAAAACACCAAACAAGGCCTCCAAACCAAAGGTACAGGAGCAGACCTTCTCGCTGAGTCAATTGAAGAATTTACTCAGGGTTATCGAGGGAGGGGATGTCCCTGGTACTAGCTCGGAAAAGCCGAGTACCCCTCCGTCCGACGCCAAGTGTTGGAACTGCAAGAAGCAGGGGCATTTCGCACGAACTTGCCCGGAGCCGATTAAGGGTCTACCACCTGACGCGACGGAAAACTGAGGCGGGCGGCTCGACGTGGCAATCGAGCTGCCCGACCATCGAAAAGCCAAGGTATCAGCACCTCTGGCACTCCTGATCAGACGACAGTAGATTTGAGGGAACTAGGTAAGGTCCCGGTAGGGCCGTCCCAGCCCTTTACCACAGTGGCACCGGTTGATCACCGGTCGGGTTCCGAAGATGTCGGTGTAGAAAAAGCCTCAATGGCCAAGGAACAGGGCGCTGGCAGCCCGAACTCCGAGGTCGAGGGTTCGACTGGATCAAAAGTGAAAGTCGACGCCGGGAGAGAGGCCCTGATGCGGCAGCTGGCCAGAGTCTGCGCAACAGAGCTTCCCTCAGATGATCCCTGTCTCTCTTTTCTGAAGAAGAGGGGGATCGATCTGAGTACTGACGTAGGGTTGAGAATGCTAGCAGGAACCGCCCCCTTGTCGGGGAAACGATGGTACCTGTCTGCAGAGATTCGAGGACGTTCTCTAGACTTCCTGATAGATACTGGTGCCAGCCACACCATTGTCTCTCGGGAACTCGCGAAAACGTTAGTGGTGCCGTCAGATAATCTCTACGAGGGAATAACGGCGTGCACTGCGTCTGGAGCTGAAATGCGGACCTATGGTCGATTGGTTTTACCTCTTAAGGTCGCATCGACCCACTATGTGTTTAGCCCAATAGTGGCCGATGTAGCTGACGATGGCATTTTGGGGCTCGACTTCGCGGCATTATACGGTATGATCCTGAATCCAAGGACGGGTCAATTGGTCATGACCGAGCCGGTAGAAGAGCACCATCAGTGTAAACTGAAGAGAGTGTCATCGATAGCCTCAGTAGCACAGACCACTAGGATACCTGCCAGACATTGGTGCGATGTCTTGGTAAAATCCAACGGTCTGGAAAGAGACCGACAGGGCATAGTCGAACCCGACCTGAAAACTCGGCTTTCGGGTTGGTTGGTGAGGCTGCCCTTGTCAGCAATGTCCGTCGAACAGTGTTTCCCGTCTGTAATCCACTGAATCGAGACATTGTCCTGGAGAAAGGCCAGGTGGTCGGTACTGTACAATACGCTGACAGAAAGGGTGAACTTTCTTCACCGGAGGTAGGATCTGTGATGATGCGTCTCGAGCAAGAAGCTGCGGACATCGAGACGGCGGAAATCACGAGCACCCGCACGGGGGAGCTCCCTACCTGGCTGTTAGACATGTATGGCGACACCCACCTGACTCAGCCAGAAGAAAGACTGAAACTGTCCGCCTTACTACGTAAGCATGTGGACGTCTTTAAATCCCCAGATGAACCGTTAGGGCGCACCGATCGATGTCTGCATAACATCGACACGGGTGACGCACAACCAATCCGAGTCCCTTATAGAAGGATTCCGCTGAGCAAGAAAGCTGCGGCGGATGAACAACTTAAGGAGATGTTGGATACGGGGGTGGTTAGGCCAAGTACTAGTCCCTGGTCCAGTCCCGTCCAGATGGTGACGAAGAAGGATGGAACCATGAGATTCTGCGTCGACTATCGATGTCTGAATGGAGTGACTAAGAAAAATGCTTACCCCCTCCCACGCATCGACGAATCCTTAGATGCCCTAGGAGGAAATAAGTGGTTTAGTTGTCTCGATCTCCAATCGGGATATTGGCAGATCGGGATGAATCCCGACGACGTCGAGAAAACCGCTTTTTCCTACCAGAGGGGGCTCTACGAGTTCGATCGTATGGCGTTTGGTTTGTGTAACGCCCCCGCCACATTCGAGCGAATGATGGAGGAGATGTTGAGAGGTTTGCTAGGTAAAAGTTGCCTGGTTTACCTCGATGATATCATCGTCTTCAGCAAAACGACGGATGAAGCAATGGCGAATCTGGCAGAAGTCTTCAACAGGATTCGGGCATGGGGACTGAAGCTGAAACCTAGAAAGTGTCAACTTTTTGGGACTTCAGTCGAGTACCTCGGCCGAATCGTGTCTGAACAGGGTATAGAAGCCAACCCGGGGAAAATTAGCGATGTAATGACTTGGGCTAGGCCCACTACAGTGAAGGAAATTCGATCCTTCATTGGTTTTTGTTCCTACTACCGTGAGTTCATCCCGGGGTTCGCGGAACTCGTAAGCCCTTTACAGGACTTAGTGATCCAAAAACCTAAAGGTAGTAGAGGTCGTTACGAGGCATTCGCGTGGACGGAAAGAGCCGAACATGCCTTTGTCGAGTTAAAACGAAGTTTCAGGGAGACACTTGTGCTTCGATTCCCAACATCCGACGGTCGTTTTATCTTGGACACTGACGCTAGTAATACCGCGATCGGGGCTGTTCTATCCCAAGTACAGGATGGAGTGGAGGTCCCGATCTCGTTTGCTAGCAACACTCTAAGTAAAACACAACGAAACTACTGCACCACCAAAAGAGAACTGCTGGCGGTTGTCGTGTACACCAGGAAGTTTAGGCACTACCTTTACGGTGGTAACTTCACTATCCGCACCGATCATTCGTCTTTGAAATGGCTCCTGAATTTCAAAGAGGCTGAAGGAATGATGGGTAGGTGGCTGGCCCACCTTTCGGAGTTCGGTCTCGAAAACTCTAAGATCGAACATCGAAGTGGGGCCAAGCATTTAAACGCCGATGGTCTTAGTCGTATCCCTGTGCGGCTATGCCAGAGGTCGGATTGCACAGACTGTGGCAGTCATAATGCTGTAATGGCAGCTGTAGGTGGTTTAGTAGACAGCCGGGTGGGAGTTGCATTTTGGTCTCTCGATGAACTCATTGATGCTCAGAAAGCGGACGCGGACATCAAACGAGTTGCTGAATGGCTAGTTAAGGGGGCTAAACCCACTAGGCCTGATGTATCAATCGAGAGCGCCGAAGTACGGAAATTAGTAGGGCAATGGCCTCTATTAACCTTCCGTGAAGGCTTGTTGTGTCGCTGGAAAGTCGAGGCGGGTCGAGCTAGACGCATGATTCAAGTAGTTGTACCACGCCAACTGAGGGGTGAGGTACTCTCCTTTTGCCACGGACACCGAACAGCGGCACATTTTGGTCGTAAACGAACGCTCGAAAAGGTGAAAAGGAGATATTACTGGCCCGGAATGGGAAAGGACATAGGTCGTTGGGTTCGGCACTGTCCTACCTGTTGCCTGGTAAAGCCCGGCGAGGGCATGGGTAAGTCTCCTCTGCACCAAGAGTTGTTCGGGGTGAGATTCGGGAGGATAGCTATGGATATCATCTCGGGATTTGCACCCACGCCAAACAAGAATACTTGCATGTTAGTAATCCAGGATTACTTCACCAAGTATGTACGCGCTATTCCCCTACCAAATCACACGGCAGAGACCTGTGCGGAGGCCTTCGTGGACGAATGGGTTTTGACCTTTGGAGTCCCGTTGCTTCTGCATTCTGACCAAGGTCGAGAATTCGAATCTCGACTCTTCTCTGAGATGTGTGAATATTTGACGATTGTAAAACAGAGAACCAATCCATACAGACCACAGAGCGATGGTCAGGTGGAAAGGTTCAATAGAACGTTGATCCAGAGTCTGACTATGTTGGTAGACAAACATATGGACGACTGGGATGAACAGGCTAAATATGTGGTGTCCGCATATAACAGCTCTGAGCACAGTTCTACTGGATGCAGTCCAAATATGATGGTATTCGGGGAAGAAATTCTCATGCCAGCGGATGTGATTTTCGGCTCAATCGAGAACCCACTCGAAGTCCCTTGTTCTGTCACTTTCGTGGAACAACTTCGTGACCGATTGAGGGAGAGTTATAGCATGGTAAGGGAAAACTTAGGTAAATCTGCGGAACGCCAGAAGGTCGGGTATGACTATGGGCTAAAGCAGAGAAGATACTCAGTTGGGGAACAGGTGGTGAGGTACCACACCCCCCAAGCAGCTATGAAGCTTGCCCCCAACTGGGATGGGCCGTTCGTAGTAGATTCTGTCCTCTCTGAGTCGACATTATTACTTCGATCATCCTGCGGACGGTTGCAAAAGAGCAATGTTGATAGAGTGCGCCGGTGGTTGGGCGTAGAGCTATCACAAACTGTCGAGTTGTTGCAACCACGACTTGATGATGATTCACCTTCTCGTAAGGCTACGAAAAGGGCTAAGTCTGTTTCTGGACAGGTCGAAATAGAGATCGAAAGGTCGCGGCCAGAAGTTCAGTCTAAAAAACTAACTACGCAGGGTCATCGAAAACGACAGCAAAAGGCTCGAAAACTGAGCGAGGTGGAGGTGTTGGATGCCAGTAAACCATCAAAGCGGCGCCGTGGTCGACCGGCCCGTCGAGATAAGTCGAAAGCATCTAAACCGCCTTTGAAGGGATGTCGGAAGACCGCCCCCCCCTCGAAGGTGCGAACGACTGAACAAACTTCACATTGAAATGTCTCGATTGAAGTCAAGGATCAGTCACTCCAGTCCGGACCTATGACTCGAGCGAGGCTTAAGCGCCAAGGCTCATCAAAGGAACGGTCAGCGAGTGTCGAGGATGAAAGGAAATCCAGAGCAAACACTCTGGCTCCTACATCCACACCGTCACAAGTGATGGGAGGCAGACGCCGACAGAAACGGGTTAATAGCCCGGTCGGCCCGGCCACATCAAAGGACGGCGGGCTAGGAGGGGGTGATAGTAACTCGCCCCGAGGCTCAACACTCGTTCCTGTAGTAAAGGTTAAAATCAGGAAAAGTCCTAGATTAAACCCTACTCAGTAATCGATGTTTCGCACAATACTAAGCAGCAGCTTTACTAACCTGTGTTTTTAACGAGGCTTTAAAATAACGGGTGCCGTTCTTGAGTAAATCTGTCTGTGGATGTGAGGCCGACGGTGAATAAAAAATTACACAACGAGAAGTCATGCGATTGTCTCTTAGTTTGAGACAACCTGATGCTAGAGACATGGAAATGTGGGGCGTCCGTCTTTTATTTTGACTGTGTGGAGGGGTTCCCAGCATAGGCTGGTGGATTCTGCCCGAAGGGTAGATCCATATTGGAACCATTTTTTTAAATCCCGGTAGTCTGATGAAGGGGGGGGTGCCCAAATTATCCATGTTAATAGTGTTGGAACCCATAGACCGCATAGGAAATAACGGCATATGCAAAAATTGCGACTGGAGAACCAGAGCGTGACGGTGAGGGGAGAGTGAGTCGTTCTAGTTTTTGAGCATTACCTTATTTGGTCATGGCGTGATGCGCTGTGGACCAATAGGGCTCGCCCTCCTCGGTCACGTAGGCCCTTCCTCCCATCAGAGGCGTGCGCCACAGGGATAAAAGGCCGCGTCGCCCACCACGGAGGTCACATCTGCGCCCTTCTCGTGAGAGTCGGACGCAGATAAGCTGGACTAAGCCTAGCTTATTCCAGCTGTTACGCTCCGTCTGGGGACTTCCCATCTGAGTGTAGGAGGTCTCCCCGCCTAGTGTCGAGGGACACGACCTGCGTGAGCGCAGGTTCGTGTTCTCTCGAGGCTCCAGTCTTCGGTCCCTCGAGCCACCTGAGTGCGGTTCGAGGTACATCGAAGGCACCTTCGAGGCTTCGACCCGCCAGAGTGCGGATCGAAAAACCTCGAAGATTCTCTTCGACGTCTCGTCCCGTCTGAGTACGGTTCGAGACCCGGAGTCTTCTCTCCCTGGTGGAACCCGGCAGTTCAGGAAGAACCATGGGGTCCTCGTCCGACGAGCAGTCAGGGTACAGCTCTTCGGCGAGCCACAAGTCGCAGAAGAAGAAGAAGAAGAAGAAGTCCAAAAGGACCAGACCCGAGCAAGAGCTCGAGTCTACCTCGGCTAAAAGTGCAGCCCTTCTGAAGCAGATCGAGGATGCACAGAAAGCCTTGGCCGAGTCCCAGGAGCGGGAGAAGGAGCTCCGCCGGAAGGCGAAAGAGGCAGCTAAGCAGCAGAAACGCGACTTGAAGGTCGCAGCTGCTGCCGCCTCGAGAGATTCTTCTCCCGATGAGATGGAGGTCGACGAGCCGTCGACGCCTGCTCCATCAAAAAGTGCTACCCCTTCAGGTTCTAAGGGCAAGAAGCCCACTGAATCAAAGGCATCCAAGGACACCTTGAAAGATTTCAAGATCCCTAGGGTGCCCAAGAAGGAAGGCAGCAAAAAGGAATCCGCAGCCAAGAAGGCTCCGGCCCGGGAGAGGAGTAGCGAGTCTACTGCTCCACCGGAACCTGGAACCGAGCCGTCGGAGGTCGATGCCGGTGCCGTGGAGAGCACCGTATCCTCACCCCCAGACACGGCCAGGGCTGTCGACGAGTGGAAGCGACTGTCAGCGATCACTGCCAAACGACGTGCTGAGTACGTCGATGACAGGCCACTGACAAAGCTTCAGGACTACCGCAAGAATGGTCAAGTGGTACTCCCTAGTCTCGTCTGAAAGGATGGTAGTGACGACGAGGAATGGTATTCGGACGATAGTCATGCCATTGACTGGTATGTCTCGATGATCGAGAATATCACGAATGCCTCAGACTGGTCGGGGGTGTCGCTGCCCGAGCGACAGCGGATTGGGTTCGCATGGCGCATCTTCAATCCAGGGCAGCAGTGTGCTTTCGAGAACTGCACACGTAAGGGGTTCCCCCCTCGCGTATACGCGACGGACGGCAGGTATGCTCGACACTTGTTGAAGAGCATCGAGCCATCCGTCCGCAGTTCGGTTGTGTTAAGGTGGAAAAGACCATTCCATGTTATCAGGACCCTGATGACCCGACCTCTCCTCCTTTAGTGACTTCACGAAGGGGCTTGATGGCGCGTCATCTTAAGTCGTACTTGTCAAGCAGCCCCATAAGTACAACGCCGAGGGCGCTATCCAACTAGTGGAGACGCTGGTTGGAAAGTGCGAACGGAATGAGAAAACAGGCGCGCCGACTAGACACTGGATGCGGATGGCCCCCGCACGCCCGTCTACGAAGCGCCTGTATATCAGACCGGAGCTGATGCCCGCTTTCTACGGTGCCTACCCTGAGTTCAGGGTAGAGCAACGGAAGAAGCGGGAGGCCAGTCGTCCTCGGGACCCAGGACCGACAGCTTCAACGAGTGGGAACAAGAGGCCCCACTCTACAGAAGCTGGGAAGTCTGCCGGTTCGACTGAACCTAAGAAGCCTAAGCCGCAGGCTGCCCCCTCGAAGCCCGAAAAGGCATCGAAAGCCGCCCCGGCCCCGGCTCCTAAAAAGTCGAAGACTGCTTCGACCGGTTCAGCCAAACCAAGCACCAGTGGTGCTAAAACTGGAGGCAAGACGGTGGAATCCCGGAGTGGTCGTGATCGGCAACCCAAGGTGACCACCAACTCGTCTCCCCCTGTCAAACCCCCTGCGGCGGCGGAGGACAGCACCCCAGCTGCCACGCCGCATGTTCATGTGGCAGGTGCGACACTGACCTCGGCAGCAGGAGCTAGCTTCTCCAACGTCGTGACAGGCACCGACACCCCAACAGCAACCTTGCGTTGGGAGTTGGCACAGCCTGCCTACGGCGATGGCGTCAAACGTGGGGTCCCGAAGACGTTCGTGGAACGTTGTAAGGGACTCCTACAAATGACGGGCAGCCCTGCTATCGACAAGTTCGGTGAGGCATTTCGTGAGGAAGCAAGTGCCTACTTGTTCGGCCTGTTCGACAGAACGAACATGGCCATCCGTAACGAGCTCCTTCCGGCTCTTAGGAATGAGGCGCGCCAGACCGTTCAGATGGAGATGGACTCTCGTCTGACCGATGTCCGAATGCGTCTCAATAACTTTGAGGCACAGGCCCAATATGATATTACCAAGAGGGATAGTATCATAGAAGGCTGGGAGGAAATCGACCGCGAATTCTTTAGAGTCTTCGGGGTCCAACTCTCGGAATGGATGAGGGACAAACACCATGGCGTCCGAACCCTGAAGCCTGTTCGAACCGAGCCCTCTCGCGAAGCGCAGAGGTACCTCGTCGAGGGTGTAGTGATTCCTGACGTCAGGACGCTGGCGGCTCAGACAAATCCATTGAGAGAATTGTCTCCAAAGATGGACAGTCTGAGCTCGGCTATGACGATGTTGGGCCGAGAGCAGGTGGTGCAGGACAAGCCTGACACCCCGGGTAGGTCTCTCGGTGCCTCCGTCTACCCACCAGCAGCCCCGTCTTCCTCCTCGGTTCCCTTGATAACCCTCTCGGGAACCACCGAGCCTACGCCGCCACCGGTCCAGAGAGTGGTGTCACCGGGGATCCATCCGGATCTTCAGGGCATCATTCCTCTGGCCCCGGCGAACGTAGCCGTCTGCCCGGACCCGTCGGCTTCCGCCCAAGCAGTAGAACCTGCCGCGGTGGAACAGTCGATGGATATAGACGGGGACGTCGATGTCATCGGTCACTCTCCAACGGCTCCCCCTGACCAGGGAGGCAAGGACGACCATGAAGGTCGGGAGAGCGACGACGACGACGACGACGACGGAAGCGACTCAGCAGACTCGGCCGTTCTCCACTCAGATGCTGAGGGGGACTCCCGGGATGCACCCGAGACCTCTAACGAGGCTTGGAGTACGACAATGGACCGTGTGGCTCCATTGCCGGAGTCGCCAACGTTTTCGGGCCAGCTAGCCGCCAGTGCTTCACACGAGGAGGAACGCACTGACGGGGAGCAGGCTGAAATCGACGCCGCTACAGGGTCCATCTCGGGGGATCAGTAGTATGACTCTACTGTTCCTCCTCTCCAGCTTGGATCGCTGACATCGGACAGAGTCTCGATGTCAGCACGGAACCCCTGGGAACTTGTTCCCAGACGACGGTGAACCCTCCACGAGTGGGGGTACCTTTCCAGTCCCCGGACCTTCCTGCGAAGCTGTGTGGATCCGACGCCACCCAGGTCTTAGGACCCGGTGGTGCCACACATCCTCGGCCTCACGGTCGAAGGACCATCATAGTCGTACTGTACACTATGGATGGGCTTCCTACGCTGGAAGGAGCTTCTCAACGAGACAGGGAGGAAACGACACGACCCCGGTTACCATACCCGGTCGTGCCTCCCTCGGATCGACCAGGAGCAGGTCGTGAAGCAGTGTTTCGACACTGGTCTCCTACGTTGGAGGGAGCGACGCCTTATAAATTAACTGTGATAATAATTTTTTTTCTACAGTACAGTAGAAACTATTTATATACATATTCCTCTACTGTTTCTGTCGACTATGTCGACAGATCCAGTAGTTCATATTATTATCTATTTGTTTAGACTGATCCGGGGTCTCTGAATTTTCTGAGACCTCGTTTCAGTCTAGTGGGGGGTGGTGTGGTGGTCCACACAGGCTCAACGAGTGGGAACAAGAGGCCCCACTCTACAGAAGCTGGGAAGTCTGCCGGTTCGACTGAACCTAAGAAGCCTAAGCCGCAGGCTGCCCCCTCGAAGCCCGAAAAGGCATCGAAAGCCGCCCCGGCCCCGGCTCCTAAAAAGTCGAAGACTGCTTCGACCGGTTCAGCCAAACCAAGCACCAGTGGTGCTAAAACTGGAGGCAAGACGGTGGAATCCCGGAGTGGTCTTGATCGGCAACCCAAGGTGACCACCAACTCGTCTCCCCCTGTCAAACCCCCTGCGGCGGCGGAGGACAGCACCCCAGCTGCCACGCCGCATGTTCATGTGGCAGGTGCGACACTGACCTCGGCAGCAGGAGCTAGCTTCTCCAACGTCGTGACAGGCACCGACACCCCAACAGCAACCTTGCGTTGGGAGTTGGCACAGCCTGCCTACGGCGATGGCGTCGAACGTGGGGTCCCGAAGACGTTCGTGGAACGTTGTAAGGGACTCCTACAAATGACGGGCAGCCCTGCTATCGACAAGTTCGGTGAGGCATTTCGTGAGGAAGCAAGTGCCTACTTGTTCGGCCTGTTCGACAGAACGAACATGGCCATCTGTAACGAGCTCCTTCCGGCTCTTAGGAATGAGGCACGCCACACCGTTCAGATGGAGATGGACTCTCGTCTGACCGATGTCCGAATGCGTCTCAATAACTTTGAGGCACAGGCCCAATATGATATTACCAAGAGGGATAGTATCATAGAAGGCTGGGAGGAAATCGACCGCGAATTCTTTAGAGTCTTCGGGGTCCAACTCTCGGAATGGATGAGGGACAAACACCATGGCGTCCGAACCCTGAAGCCTGTTCGAACCGAGCCCTCTCGCGAAGCGCAGAGGTACCTCGTCGAGGGTGGAGTGATTCCTGACGTCAGGACGCTGGCGGCTCAGACAAATCCATTGAGAGAATTGTCTCCAAAGATGGACAGTCTGAGCTCGGCTATGACGATGTTGGGCCGAGAGCAGGTGGTGCAGGACAAGCCTGACACCCCGGGTAGGTCTCTCAGTGCCTCCGTCTACCCACCAGCAGCCCCGTCTTCCTCCTCGGTTCCCTTGATAACCCTCTCGGGAACCACTGAGCCTACGCCGCCACCGGTCCAGAGAGTGGTGTCACCGGGGATCCATCCGGATCTTCAGGGCATCATTCCTCTGGCCCCGGCGAACGTAGCCGTCTGCCCGGACCCGTCGGCTTCCGCCCAAGCAGTAGAACCTGCCGCGGTGGAACAGTCGATGGATATAGACGGGGACGTCGATGTCATCGGTCACTCTCCAACGGCTCCCCCTGACCAGGGAGGCAAGGACGACCATGAAGGTCGGGAGAGCGACGACGACGACGACGACGGAAGCGACTCAGCAGACTCGGCCGTTCTCCACTCAGATGCTGAGGGGGACTCCCGGGATGCACCCGAGACCTCTAACGAGGCTTGGAGTACGACAATGGACCGTGTGGCTCCATTGCCGGAGTCGCCGACGTTTTCGGGCCAGCTAGCCGGCAGTGCTTCACACGAGGAGGAACGCACTGACGGGGAGCAGGCTGAAATCGACGCCGCTACAGGGTCCATCTCGGGGGATCAGTAGTATGACTCTACTGTTCCTCCTCTCCAGCTTGGATCGCTGACATCGGACAGAGTCTCGATGTCAGCACGGAACCCCTGGGAACTTGTTCCCAGACGACGGTGAACCCTCCACGAGTGGGGGTACCTTTCCAGTCCCCGGACCTTCCTGCGAAGCTGTGTGGATCCGACGCCACCCAGGTCTTAGGACCCGGTGGTGCCACACATCCTCGGCCTCACGGTCGAAGGACCATCATAGTCGTACTGTACACTATGGATGGGCTTCCTACGCTGGAAGGAGCTTCTCAATGAGACAGGGAGGAAACGACACGACCCCGGTTACCATACCCGGTCGTGCCTCCCTCGGATCGACCAGGAGCAGGTCGTGAAGCAGTGTTTCGACACTGGTCTCCTATGTTGGAGGGAGCGACGCCTTATAAATTAACTGTGATAATAATTTTTTTTCTACAGTACAGTAGAAACTATTTATATACATATTCCTCTACTGTTTCTGTCGACTATGTCGACAGATCCAGTAGTTCATATTATTATCTATTTGTTTAGACTGATCCGGGGTCTCTGAATTTTCGGAGACCTCGTTTCAGTCTAGTGGGGGGTGGTGTGGTGGTCCCGCGTCGTCTTCGAGGTACCTTCGTGGTCCTCGTGGGCGACATCGAGAGCACCTCTATTGCCCGACGCCTGGGGGCACTGGAGTCCAGCGCCACGTCACCACTTGGTCACGTGGCCCTTGACTTCGGTGTATATAAGGCCGTTGTACGGCCTTCCTCAGGGTCAGTCCAGCCCCGACTGACCATCGTGAGCGATGGTTGGCGGCTGCCTGGCTACCATATCCTAGTACTTCTCTGTGCTGCTGCACAGAGGAGGTGTATGTGGAATATCAACTGTAGACACTAGAAGGCCTAGTGTCGAACCTGTTATAGAGTTCAAACTCTGCCACCTGTAACTGTGATCGAGAACGGCTGATGCCTATGTGTTATTAGACAATAAAGTTTTAACTGGAACCTGAATAGTTGTTCTTCGTTGTTTATCAAAAGATTCGATATAACATCGAGGGGTAGAACGCTACAATATATTCCCATATCATATGGCTATTGTTTTCTCATCTCACATAGAGAAATCCTGGGCCTTTTTCAGGCACCCTGTCAAAATGTCTACATGTCTATGGGTGTTGACTGCATTTTGATTTTCTCTAAAGGCGTTGTCACTGTTGAAGTCATAGAGAAGTGACAGGGGGCCTGGACGGAGTCTGATTAGGTTCCGGTTCACCAGTTTGAACAGTTATTTTTTGTTTTGCGATTTTTAAGGCCTCTTCGCGTATTAAACCACGGTGATCAACTTACAGTGCTAAGAAAAGAACTGAATAACCACTATGGAAGGCAATTCAAAGTCGAACCACTATCAGGTATGAATTTTGTTTGGAACCAGTGAGGTTTGTGAGAAAAAAAGAGTTTCGGCAAGTACATGCAGTGCTGGCAGTAGATGCAGTGCTAGCAGTAGATGCAGTACTGGCAGTAGATACAGTGCTGGCAGTAGATGCAGTGCTGGCAGTAGATACAGTACTGGCAGTAGATGTAGTAATAGCAGTAGATGCAGTGCTGACAGTAGATGCAGTGCTGACAGTAGATGTAGTGCTGGCAGTAGATGCATTACTGGCAGTAGATGCAGTGCTGGCAGTAGATGCAGTGCTGGCAGTAGATGCAGTACTGGCAGTAGATGCAGTGCTGGCAGTAGATGCAGTACTGGCAGTAGATGCAGTGCTGGCAGTAGATGCAGTAATGGCAGTAGATACAGTACTGGCAGTAGATGCAGTACTGGCAGTACATGCAGTGCTGGCAGTAGATGTAGTGCTGGCAGTAGATGCAGTGCTGGCAGTAGATGCAGTGCTTGCAGTAGATACAGTACTGGCAGTAGATGCAGTGCTGGCAGTAGATGCAGTGATGGCAGTAGATACAATGCTGGCAGTAGATGCAGTACTGGCAGTAGATGCAGTGCTGGCAGTAGATGCAGTGCTGGCAGTAGATACAGTGCTGGCAGTAGATGCAGTGCTTACAGTAGATGCAGTGCTGGCAGTAGATGCAGTACTGGCAGTAGATGCAGTGCTGGCAGTAGATGCAGTGATGGCAGTAGATTTAGTGCTGGCAGTACATGCAGTGCTGGCAGTAGATGCAGTACTGGCAGTAGATGCAGTGCTGGCAGTAGATGCAGTGGTGTCAGTAGATGTAGTGCTTACAGTAGATGCAGTGATGGCAGTAGATGCAATGCTGGCAGTAGATGCAGTGCTGGCAGTAGATGCAGTGCTGGCAGTAGTTGAAGTGCTGGCAGTAGATGCAGTGGTGTCAGTAGATGCAGTGCTGGCAGTAGATATAGTGCTGGCAGTAGATGCAGTGATGGCAGTAGATGCAGTGCTTACAGTAGATGCAGTGCAGGCAGTAGATGCAGTGCTGGCAGTAGATGCAGTGCTGGCAGTAGATGCAGTACTGGCAGTAGATGCAGTTCTGGCAGTAGATGCAGTACTGGCAGTAGATGCAGTACTGGCAGTAGATACAGTGCTGGCAGTAGATGCAGTGCAGGCAGTAGATGCAGTGCTGGCAGTAGATACAGTGCTGGCAGTAGATACAGTGCTGGCAGTAGATGCAGTGCTGGCAGTAGATGCAGTGCAGGCAGTAGATGCAGTGCTGGCAGTAGATACAGTACTGGCAGTAGATGTAGTGCTGGCAGTAGATGCAGTGCTGGCAGTAGATGCAGTGCTGGCAGTACATGCAGTGCAGGCAGTAGATGCAGTGCTGGCAGTAGATACAGTGCTGGCAGTAGATGCAGTACTGGCAGTAGATGCAGTGCTGGCAGTAGATGCAGTGCTGGCAGAAGATGCAGTGCTGGCAGTAGATGCAGTGCTGGCAGTAGATGTAGTGCTGGCAGTAGATACAGTGCTGGCAGTAGATGCAGTACTGGCAGTAGATGCAGTGCTGGCAGTAGATACAGTGCTGGCAGTAGATGCAGTGCTTACAGTACATGTAGTGCTGGCAGTAGATGCAGTACTGGCAGTAGATTCAGTGCTGGCAGTAGATACAGTGCTGGCAGTAGATGCAGTGCTGGCAGTAGATACAGTGCTCGCATTACATGCAGTGCTGGCAGTAGATGCAGTGATGGCAGTAGATACAGTGCTGGCAGTAGATGCAGTGCTGGCAGTACATGCAGTGCTCACAGTACATGCAGTGCTGGCAGTAGATGCAGTGATGGCAGTAGATGCAGTAATGGCAGTAGATACAGTGCTGGCAGTAGATGCAGTGCTGGCAGTAGATGCAGTACTGGCAGTAGATACAGTGCTCGCAGTACATGCAGTGCATGCAGTAGATGCAGTGCTGGCAGTAGATGCAGTGCTGGCAGTAGATGTAGTGCAGGGAGTAGATGCAGTGCTGGCAGTACATGCAGTGCTGGCAGTAGATGCAGTGATGGCAGTAGATGCAGTGCTGGCAGTAGATGCAGTGCTGGCAGTAAATGCAGTGCTGGCAGTAGATGCAGTGATGGCAGTAGATGCAGTGCTGGCAGTAGATGCAGTGCTGGCAGTAGATGCAGTGTTGGCAGTAGATGTAGTGCTGGCAGTAGATGCAGTGCTGGCAGTAGATGCAGTGCTGGCAGTAGATGCAGTGCTGGCAGTAGATGCAGTGCTGGCAGTAGATGCAGTGCTGGCAGTAGATGTAGTGCTGGCAGTAGATGCAGTGGTGTCAGTAGATGCAGTGATAGCAGTAGATGCAGTGCTGGCAGTAGATGCAGTGATGGCAGTAGATGCAGTGCTGGCAGTAGATGCAGTGCTGGCAGTAGATGCAGTGCTGGCAGTAGATGCAGTGCTGGCAGTAGATGCAGTGCTGGCAGTACATGCAGTGCTGGCAGTAGATGCAGTACTGGCAGTAGATGCAGTGCTGGCAGTAGATGCAGTGCTGACAGTAGATACAGTGCTGGCAGTAGATACAGTGCTGGCAGTAGATATAGTGCTGGCAGTAGATGCAGTGCTGGCAGTAGATGCAGTGCTGGCAGTAGATGCAGTGCTGACAGTAGATACAGTGCTGACAGTAGATACAGTGCTGACAGTAGATGCAGTACTGGCAGCAGATGCAGTGCTGGCAGTTGATGCAGTGCTGGCAGTAGATGCACTGCTGGCAGTAGATGTAGTGCTGGCAGTAGATGTAGTGCTGGCAGTAGATGCAGTGCTGACAGTAGATATAGTGCTGGCAGTAGATACAGTGCTGACAGTAGATGCAGTGCTTACAGTAGATGCAGTGATGGCAGTAGATGCAGTGCTGGCAGTAGATGCAGTGCTGGCAGTAGATGCAGTGCTGGCAGTAGATGTAGTGCTGGCAGTAGATGCAGTGGTGTCAGTAGATGCAGTGATAGCAGTAGATGCAGTGCTGGCAGTAGATGCAGTGATGGCAGTAGATGCAGTGCTTACAGTAGATGCAGTGCTGGCAGTAGATGCAGTGGTGTCAGTAGATGTAGTGCTTACAGTAGATGCAGTGATGGCAGTAAATGCAGTGCTGGCAGTAGATGTAGTGTAGGCAGTAGATGTAGTGTAGGCAGTAGATGCAGTGCTGGCAGTAGATACAGTGCTTACAGTAGATGCAGTACTGGCAGTAGATACAGTGCTCGCAGTACATGCAGTGCTGGCAGTAGATGCAGTGATGGCAGTAGATACAGTGCTGGCAGTAGATGCAGTGCTGGCAGTACATGCAGTGCTCACAGTACATGCAGTGCTGGCAGTAGATGCAGTGATGGCAGTAGATGCAGTAATGGCAGTAGATACAGTGCTGGCAGTAGATGCAGTGCTGGCAGTAGATGCAGTGCTGGCAGTAGATGCAGTACTGGCAGTAGATGCAGTACTGGCAGTAGATACAGTGCTCGCAGTACATGCAGTGCATGCAGTAGATGCAGTGCTGGCAGTAGATGCAGTGCTGGCAGTAGATGTAGTGCAGGGAGTAGATGCAGTGCTGGCAGTACATGCAGTGCTGGCAGTAGATGCAGTGATGGCAGTAGATGCAGTGCTGGCAGTAGATGCAGTGCTGGCAGTAAATGCAGTGCTGGCAGTAGATGCAGTGATGGCAGTAGATGCAGTGCTGGCAGTAGATGCAGTGCTGGCAGTAGATGCAGTGTTGGCAGCAGATGTAGTGCTGGCAGTAGATGCAGTGCTGGCAGTAGATGCAGTGCTGGCAGTAGATGCAGTGCTGGCAGTAGATGCAGTGCTGGCAGTAGATGCAGTGCTGGTAGTAGATGTAGTGCTGGCAGTAGATAAAGTGGTGTCAGTAGATGCAGTGATAGCAGTAGATGCAGTGCTGGCAGTAGATGCAGTGATGGCAGTAGATGCAGTGCTAGCAGTAGATGCAGTGCTGGCAGTAGATGCAGTGCTGGCAGTAGATGCAGTGCTGGCAGTAGATGCAGTGCTGGCAGTACATGCAGTGCTGGCAGTAGATGCAGTACTGGCAGTAGATGCAGTGCTGGCAGTAGATGCAGTGCTGACAGTAGATACAGTGCTGGCAGTAGATACAGTGCTGGCAGTAGATATAGTGCTGGCAGTAGATGCAGTGCTTGCAGTAGATGCAGTGCTGGCAGTAGATGCAGTGCTGACAGTAGATACAGTGCTGACAGTAGATACAGTGCTGACAGTAGATGCAGTACTGGCAGCAGATGCAGTGCTGGCAGTTGATGCAGTGCTGGCAGTAGATGCACTGCTGGCAGTAGATGCAGTGCTGGCAGTAGATGTAGTGCTGGCAGTAGATGCAGTGCTGACAGTAGATACAGTGCTGGCAGTAGATACAGTGCTGGCAGTAGATGCAGTACTGGCAGTAGATGCAGTGCTGGCAGTAGATACAGTGCTGGCAGTAGATGCAGTACTGGCAGTAGATGCAGTGCTGGCAGTAGATGCAGTGATGGCAGTAGATTTAGTGCTGGCAGTACATGCAGTGCTGGCAGTAGATGCAGTACTGGCAGTAGATGCAGTGCTGGCAGTAGATGCAGTGGTGTCAGTAGATGTAGTGCTTACAGTAGATGCAGTGCTGGCAGTAGATGCAGTGCTGGCAGTAGATGCAGTGCTGGCAGTAGATGCAGTGCTGACAGTAGATGTAGTGCTGGCAGTAGATGCAGTGGTGTCAGTAGATGCAGTGATGGCAGTAGATGCAGTGCTGGCAGTAGATGCAGTGGTGTCAGTAGATGTAGTGCTTACAGTAGATGCAGTGATGGCAGTAAATGCAGTGCTGGCAGTAGATGTAGTGTAGGCAGTAGATGTAGTGTAGGCAGTAGATGCAGTGCTGGCAGTAGATACAGTGCTCGCAGTACATGCAGTGCTGGCAGTAGATGCAGTGATGGCAGTAGATACAGTGCTGGCAGTAGATGCAGTGCTGGCAGTACATGCAGTGCTCACAGTACATGCAGTGCTGGCAGTAGATGCAGTGATGGCAGTAGATGCAGTAATGGCAGTAGATACAGTGCTGGCAGTAGATGCAGTGCTGGCAGTAGATGCAGTGCTGGCAGTAGATGCAGTACTGGCAGTAGATGCAGTACTGGCAGTAGATACAGTGCTCGCAGTACATGCAGTGCATGCAGTAGATGCAGTGCTGGCAGTAGATGTAGTGTAGGCAGTAGATGTAGTGTAGGCAGTAGATGCAGTGCTGGCAGTAGATTCAGTGCTGACAGTAGATACAGTGCTGGCAGTAGATGCAGTGCTTACAGTAGATGCAGTGCTGGCAGTAGATGCAGTGATAGCAGTAGATGCAGTACTGGCAGTAGATACAGTGCTGGCAGTAGATGCAGTGCTTACAGTAGATGCAGTGCTTACAGTAGATGCAGTGCTGGCAGTAGATGCAGTACTGGCAGTAGATGCAGTGCTGGCAGTAGATGTAGTGATGGCAGTAGATTTAGTGCTGGCAGTACATGCAGTGCTGGCAGTAGATGCAGTACTGGCAGTAGATGCAGTGCTGGCAGTAGATGCAGTGCTGGCAGTAGATGTAGTGCTTACAGTAGATGCAGTGATGGCAGTAGATGCAGTGCTGGCAGTAGATGCAGTACTGGCAGTAGATGCAGTGCTGGCAGTAGATACAGTGCTGGCAGTAGATGCAGTGCTTATAGTAGATGCAGTGATGGCAGTAGATGCAGTGCTGGCAGTACATGCAGTACTGGCAGTAGATGCAGTGCTGGCAGTAGATGCAGTGCTGGCAGTAGATGCAGTACTGGCAGTAGATGCAGTACTGGCAGTAGATGCAGTGCTGGCAGTAGATGCAGTGCAGGCAGTAGATGCAGTGCAGGCAGTAGATGCAGTGCTGGCAGTAGATGCAGTGCTGGCAGAAGATGCAGTGCTGGCAGTAGATGCAGTGCTGGCAGTAGATGCAGTGCTGGCAGTAGATACAGTACTGGCAGTAGATGCAGTACTGGCAGTACATGCAGTGCTGGCAGTAGATGCAGTGGTGTCAGTAGATGTAGTGCTTACAGTAGATGCAGTGCTGGCAGTAGATGTAGTGCTGGCAGTAGATGCAGTGCTCACAGTACATGCAGTGCTCGCAGTACATGCAGTGATTGTCAGTGTTGTCTATGTCAGGTGTTTCTGGCAGTTGACACAGAACATTGAATCAACGTTGACCACTGGTTGATGTGTGTTGATAGTGTCGATGAACTTATCTTCAACACTTTTTAAAAGATTCCACTTCCATTTCGTATAAACTGCTGCCCTAATTTGAAATGGGCTGTAAGCCAAATCTTATTGGCTACAAGCGTGACTGGAGCTTGTCCTTGTGACATGTACTGAAAAAATGGGACCAGCATATCCGTGGAAGTTGGTGTTGTTACCCAGGGACAAGGTACCCATCATGGTATGTCTTATGAGTGGAATTTACCTCAACCAGTGAATTCAAAATGGTAGATACACTGTGTATATGGGTCGCATCTGAGTAATAGTGTTATCCAGCGGGCATATTAATGATGATTTAATGTTGAATCAAGTTTTGCATATCAACAGTTGATTCAGGGTTGAAATATGTTTGAATTTCAAAGTTGATACAATGCCTAGTACGGGTTTTACGTTAATCAGCTTTGTTCTGTTGGAGTAAGAAACCCCTGGTGGAATGCCAGGCCTCATTCCCCGGGGGTAGGTTAACTGTTGGCTCTGGTGTCATGCCTTTTGTTTGTAACTGTAGAGGTACACTTTACTAAACCATAGAAGTTGGGTACCGTCTGACGTGGCGGGTGAGTCGAGTCGTCGGACGTTCCTCAGGTTCCGGATAGGTGGCAGCACCGCTCCGGGTCTGTGGGGACATCTGACGACGAACACCTGGGTCCGTATATAAAGCCCAGGGCTCAGCCGCTACGTCAGAGGCCCTTCTGGCCTCCACACTATGTAAACCACTGTCTTTTAATATTAGCTGCCTCTTTGATATCATCCGGCAGCCGTGAGTGTGCATTAAGTAATAAACCTAACCGTTGGCATACACTTGGAATACTGTCTTACTCTTTCTTTCCGAATCGTAAGACCCGAACCCCCCAGGTCCGTAAGGCCACAAACCCTTACACTGGTGCCGTGACCAGTTAATTCTGGTGTATAGCCCGGACGTTATAACGTCCGAACGGCTAGTACATGGGTTAGACACCCTTAGGGAAGCTAACCCAGCAGGGCAATCACTTGCCCAAGAGAATGGAAATGGATCGCTAATGCTCCAAGCCCATTCGGACTCACAAGATGCGGAGTCAGCATCTTGGAGAGATCCCGGACCCCACTATAATGATAGTGAGGAGAATCTGCCAGACTCTGTACGACGTGAACAGTCCATACAGAGACATAGTAACTTAATAAGCCAGCAATCAATTGTTGACGAATTATGTGATTCGATGTTCGAAGTTGGTGGTAGTACTAACCCAGAACATCCGGCACCAATGCGAAAAAGGGTAACATTCGGAGAACTACCTTATAGGTTACCCAGGCCCGAATTACCAATATTAGATTATAGCGCTATAGATGGCGACTTAACCTATGCGGTACCGGAAGGTGAAGAATTAAAACGACCGGATGTCCTGTTGTTGAATGAAACTTATGTAACTTTGAACGAGAATTTAAATACCTTGGTCAAAGCTAAGGATGAAGTATTGCATGAAAAACTTCAGATGGAAGAGGACCTAACTGGCATGCGAAAGGAATTCGAAGCCAGAAGGAGCGAGTACATGAAAGAACTCGAGAATGAAGAACTAAAACTTCAATCTATGAGAGAATCATTCAATAAAGAATATGATAATAGGCACATTCGTATCCAAACATACATAGATACGAACGAGCAACTAAACCTTGATAAGACAAAATTCGAATCCGAAATTCGCCATTATCAGGATGAGTTGGATAAATTGAAACTTCAGTGCAGTAAACAAGCTGAAGACAATGAAACCATCCGGGTAGGCATCATAGCTTACAACAAACAACTGGAGGAGGATAGACAGAAACTCACAAATGAGCTTCAGGAATTGCAGGCCACTGCAATAACCCTAGATAAATATGTAGAAGCAGCCCAGTTAACTATAGGTAATATAGACCCAACTGTGGTATCTACAATGTTGGGAAAGACATCTAAAGATGCAACCCCAATTAGATACAGCCCATTCGTTGATGATGGGGCTGACAAGAATGTGGTATCCGGAATCTATAAGAAACCGGATAATGCTGCAGTAAATGGAGCCGCATCTAAACCAGTAATTCCAATGCTGGATACGATAGGTCCGGCACCACCTATACCAGATTTGAGTCACAAAATCAAAGCGACTCACGATGGTGCTACAGGGAATAATAATAATTCACCCGTGGCACAACCAAGAGCACCCGGACCAATGAGGCATATGTTGACACCACCTTCATATTTCCCCCAACCCGGCCACAGTACACCAGCAGTACCAAGATTACCGAATCCACCCGCAGGTTCTGGTAATGGTCTTAGTGATGGACGTTTTCCGAGACCAAATCCGCCACGAAACAATATTAATGGCGGTACGTATCAACCGAGAACATCGTCCTATGGATATAGAAATAATTATAATCCATCGGGAAGTAGCAATTATCAGAATGGTAATAGCTATAACCAGGGATGGAATCAAAATGATTCTTACCCTAGATATGCTTCTTCTGGAAACACCGGCCACAATAGTGGACGTCCTGGTGGTTCATCTGGAGGCTATAATAATAATGGTCCACCAGGAGGAAACCCTCCAGGCGGCCCAGGAGGATCCGGATTCGGAGGATCAGGATCAGGAGGAGATGGCAGGAAACCTAACAGGAGAACTTCTATGCCTGCAGGGATGCAAACCATCTTTGATAGAAGCCAATGTATACAAAACCTTGGCATTGACTGCTACCGAAAGGGAGCAGACGGCATGGAAGTCATGAACTGGAGCATGCGAGAAGCAGATAGACTACGCGGATGTAATAATCCGGCACGTAGGCAGGCACGGATACCCCCTCCATATGATTCTAATGATCCATGGAAGGACAGGTATCAAGCTTTTGTTGACGAAGTCAATTGTAGTGGCTGGACAAAAGAAGAAGCTCTGCCATATTTGATTTGTTGGTTAAATAAAGGCGGAAAAGTAGCTCTCAACTAATGGAGAGCAGCTTACGGAATATATGGTACCTATGATCAATTGGTCGAATGTGCCGCATACCTTTTCGGATCAATCGTTAGAGAAGATCCGTGGGTAAGCTTTAAGAAGAGGACACAAAAACCTAAAGAATCACACAAAGTCTTTGGTTTGGAGCTACAGGACTTGCTTTCGAAAGCACGTCCAAATTGGGCTCATGATGATGATTGTTATCTACAAGAATTGTTTATACAATTCTACAGTGGATTGCGTGATCCGGATCACAAGCAAGTGGTCTGGGACTCTTGGAAAGATGACACTTCCTTCAGTGATCTGTTCATAGCAATCGATGGACATGACATGAAGAAACGTTTGGTAGGTCTCGGACCTAATCCAATAAGAGCAGCTCTATTCCAATACGGAGGTACACCTGCTCCGGTATACGATACTTCCCAATTAGCTCCGGTTGAATCGAATGAAGTTGATGAGAAAGATGAATATGTTTCCGATGAAAACGGAGATTATATTGGTTCAGTGCATGTAGCTGGAAAGTATTACCGACAAAAGCGGTATAGGAAAGTACATTCGAGAGGGAGAGGAGGATCTGTTGCTGGTAAAACAGCTTCCGGATCAACTCAACCTGGCAGTGTAGCCTCTACGGCGAACCCAACTGTAGCAGCCACTGTTGCTCCGACTAACATGATGGAAACATTATTAGCCGGATTAACAGAAGCTCTAAAGAGACCGAGAGTTGACAAATCTCAGAGGAGATGTTTCAGATGCCAGAAACTGGGGCATTATGCTCCAGAATGTATGGCTGAGAAACCTGTCCCTCGTAGACAGGAGAGTGTCTCTGGAGTAAGTACAGAGGAAAACTAAGGAGGGGTCTCCTGAGGGGCAAAGAAGGGGATCCCAGTGACAAATCTTGCCATGATATCACCATCCGTGATGATAGTTCGCATGAAGTAACAAGATCGCCTAACACCGAGGTGGTTGTAGACACCCGGAAGGTTAGGGAAGCTGATATAACAGGTGCTATGGGAGCACAGGGGAAACCCAATATCAGTAACGAGGCAGGTGGCTATTCATTAGCCAAGGTCTGTGGTGCCCACCTGCCCCCGGGTCATCCTTGTCTGGAATTCTTGAAAGGATGTGGATTGACTCCTGGTGTGAAAAATGACGTTCCGATTGTCACGGACATGCCCTCTGTTCTAAACGGAAGGCGGTGGTATGTTTGCCTTACTGTTAACGGAAGGTCTGCCGAATTCCTTGTGGATACGGGAGCTAGCCACTCTTGTATCTCCAGGGGGTTCTACGACCTTATACCGGATGAACATGATACTCTCAAATCGGGAGGAAGTGCTCAGACGGCCGACGGCAGTACCTTGCAAACGTATGGTAGAACTTGTGTGAGACTACAGTTAGATGGTATACATGACTATGTCATGAGCGCCACCGTTGCGGATATAGCAGATGAGGGGATACTCGGGTTGGATTTCGCATCCCTGTATGGTGCTGTATTGGAACCCCAAACAGGAGTGTTGAGTGTGAGATACCCGTACCCCGTGAAGGTTAGATGTGCACTGAGACAAGTGAGCAGTATGGCTAGTGTGGCACACACTGTGCGAATCCCTCCGGGAGTAGCCTGTGATGTGCTTGTAAGAAGTGATCCTGCAATGCGTAACAAACCTGCAGTGATAGAACCGGATGTAGTTACTTTGTCAGGTATTGGATTAAATTCTGTAGACACAATAGTAGCGAATGCATCCTGGTCGGTAGTACCTGTCTCCAATACTGGAAACACTACTATCTACTTGAAAAAGGGACAAGTTTTTGGAAACGTGACCCTTTCGGAAACTGTAACGGATAGTAAGCTAAGCTTACAGAAGGTAACAGGAGATGATGAAATTTCGGAAGACTTACTTAAGTTGTATGAAGAAACTTCATTAGAAGATCCGGAACACCGGAAAGAGTTCTATGATATGCTCTGTCAGTATCATACTGCCTTTGCCAAACCTGGTGAAAAACTAGGTACGACAAATAAGGTATTACATAAAATAGATACTGGAGATGCGGAACCCTTTAAGATACCGTATAGACGGCTACCTTTAGCGAAAAAGAGAGTAGCTGAAGATGAAATAAACAAGATGTTGGAACAGGATGTAATAGTCCCTTCCAATAGTCCATGGAGTAGTCCTGTGTGTATGGTAACAAAAAAAGACGGTACTATCCGTTTCTGCATAGACTACAGGAAGTTGAATGGAATAACGAAAAAGAATTCGTATCCATTACCGAGAATAGATGAAACCATTGACTCCTTAGGGGGAAACAGTTGGTTTTGTACCCTAGACTTGCAATCAGGCTACTGGCAAGTGGGAATGAACCCTTCAGATATGGAGAAAACTGCATTTTCAAGTCATATTGGATTATTCCAATATAATGTAATGCCGTTTGGATTGTGCAATGCACCTGCAACATTTGAAGCAATGATGGAAACAATTCTAAGTGATTTATTGTGGAAAAGATGTCTTGTATATCTAGACGATGTCATTGTCTTCGGAAAAACATTCGAAGAATGTTCTAATAACCTGAAAATGGTACTAGAACGTATTATTTCAAATGGTCTCAAATTGAAACCTAAGAAATGCCACATGTTTAGAAAGTCCATAAATTATTTGGGCCGCATCATCAGTGATGAAGGAATAAAGGCTGATCCGGAAAAAATCGAATCAGTTACGAATTGGAATAGACCTAAAACACCCAAGGAAGTGAGGTCCTTTTTAGGATTCTGTTCCTATTACAGGGAATTTATTCCGAATTATTCTAGAGTCAGTTACCCATTACAAGCAATAGCTAACTGGACTCCAGGAAGTACCAAGGAAAAATTTCCTTGGACACATGAACAGGAAAACGCTTTTCAAAAGCTAAAAGACCTGTTCACGAGTACTCCCGTATTGCAATATCCGAATGAGACGGATCATTTCATACTGGATACTGATGCTAGTAATGATAGCATTGGTGCAGCTCTCTCGCAAGTCCAAAATGGGAGAGAAGTACCAATTGCCTTTGCCAGCAACACACTGAGCAAGACTCAGCGCAACTACTGCACAACCAAAAGAGAGTTGTTGGCAGTAGTCGTATATACCAAGAAGTTCAAACATTTTCTATGGGGAACGAACTTTACTTTGCGTACGGATCATTCCTCTTTAAGGTGGCTACTGAACTTCCGAGATGCTGAAGGCATGTTAGGCCGATGGCTAGCCCATTTATCCGAATATGGGCTTGAACATCAACAGATTCAGCATAGACCCGGAGTTAAGCATTTAAATGCTGATGCTTTGTCTCGAATACCAATCCGGAAATGTGATAATCCGGATTGTACTGATTGTGGAGCTCATAAGGCAGTGTTAGCAGGGATTCGAAGACCATTCGTACCCCTAGTTGCCAGTATACTGGATTGGTCTATGGATCACATACGACATTTCCAGGAAGCTGACTCGATAACTGCGCAGCTACTGCAATTAGTGCCAAAGGGTATACGTCCAGTTAGACCAGAGGTCTCTCTGGAAAATCGAGAAATGAGAAGGTTTCTTGCTCAATGGACCGAGCTTGAAGTCCGGAAAGGCGTGTTATACCGTTAGAAGCCATGTAATAATGGTGATAGAATCATGCAAGTGGTGATACCACATGCCATGAGACATGACATAATGTACTTCTGTCATGGACATCGGACCAGTGGTCATTTCGGAAGGAAACGCTCGCTAGCACGACTTTCCAAGAAATACTATTGGCCTGGCATGACACGGGACTTGCAAAGATGGGTAACCACCTGTCCGGATTGTTGTAAAAACAAACCCGGACCCGGGATGGGCAAACTTCCCCTATCCCAAGAACTTTTCGGAGTTAGATTCGCAAGAATCGGGGTAGATATTATTAGTGGATTTAATACAACCGCTAATGATAATACCTGTATGATGGTAGTGTGTGATTATTATACGAAATACACTAAAGTATTTCCACTACCGGACCACAAAGCAATTACTTGTGCCGAAGCTTTTGTAAAAGGTTGGGTACTAAGCTTCGGTGTACCATTAATGTTACACAGTGACCAAGGCAGAGAGTTCGAATCAAATCTCTGGCAGGGTATGTGCGAATACTTAGCTATTTGCAAGACTAGAACCAATCCGTATAGACCACAAAGCGACGGATTGGTGGAAAGGTTCAATAGAACCCTCATCCAAGTCCTAAAGTCACTCGTTAATGAACATATGGATGACTGGGATGAGCAATGTCATTTTGTGACACATGCTTATAATAGTACGGTACATTCAAGTACAAATTGTTCTCCGAACCTTTTAGTATTGGGAGAGGATTTGATAATGCCTGCTGACCTAGTTTTTGGAGTCGTAGGAATGGACCCTGAACTACCTTGCCATGTAGTTTTTGTGGAATGTTTAAGAGACAGATTTAGAAAAGCATATGAGTCTGTCCGAATTGATTTGGAGAAAAGTGCCAAATGGCAGAAAGTAGGATACGATACCGATCTAAAACATCGGAAATTCCAATCCGGAGACAGAGTCCTCAGATTACATGAACCACTTAGACACATAAAATTAGCGTCTAATTGGGACGGTCCCTTTACTATAACACAAATTATCAGTGATTGTACCGTAATTATTAAATCTGACCTTGGTCGACTCTATAAGTCAAATGTGGCTAGATTAAGGAGATGGTCTGGGAGGGAGACCTCCACAGAAATGTATGGTGAAGGTTCCGAAAGGATCCTGAATCAGAATCGCATAATAGACCAGGTAAAGAACACTACAGTGAAGCGTGGTCATGGTAGACCCAAAAAGTGTTCCGAATCAGTGACACCCACGCCAACACCGATTAAGCGTGGGGGAGTTAAAAAAGTCTCGGCAGGTGAAGACAGAAAGAAGAGGAAAGGTGTTTCTAAGGCTAAGAAGCACCTAGAGAAAGCTCTTCAGACTGTCAGGTCCGATAAAGAACTATCCGAGAAGGGGAGATACGTTCGCCGCAGCCCCCGAATTGCCCAGAGGACTGCAGTGACCTAACCTGTATACACAACGAGTGTAATGTTTACATTTAGAGGAACGGATGACAACTGACCCTAAAGGCTTATTTGTCGCCCCCGCATGATGTACCAATGGGTAGTGGACGGATAATCCGGTGGATTTGCTTAAGCTTTCCATAATCTCCACTTAAATCCCCAGTCGAGTCATCGGGGTGAGCGATAATTACCTAAAAACAATCAGTTTGTTGATGTACCGCCTGTAGCACGTGCGTTTCCGCATGACGTCACCGTGTCCAGTCTCGGCTGACCTCTCGTGACCTCGCGGACCGCGGGGAAATGACGTCACGAAAGCTGGCCCGTCGCCATATTGTTTTTTGGTAGCGTTTGGGACAGTCGGGTCACCCCTTCTCTCTTGAATTCTACCATCTAGCAAACCCCTTGTGCGCCCTCAGAGTCTGTCTCTCAGCAGGCAGACTCCGCTAGTGTCGGCCCCGGCGCCGTAAAAGCCGGAAAAAGGAGTAGTTTACTCCCGTGGGCGATTCCCCAGTCATGGCTGAGGAATCCGTAGCTGCAGCCAAGCTATCCGGTGACCCGGATAAGCTGACTCCGTCCGCAGAAGCTTTTCCGGAAGCTTTGTCGCCTGTTACACAGGAAGAGAGCGAGATGATGGACGTGGAGGAACCCACGGATCGCTCGTTCGAGGAGAAGCTGGCTTCATTCTCACTCAATGAGCCAGAGAAACTACTATCTCCACTCCCGGCAGAGGGATCCGGAGCGACTGCGAGTGCTGAACCAGCAGCGACAGAGTCCGAAACTACCCAAGTTGACGGACAGAAGGATGAGTGGAAGCCAGCAGTGGCGGAGCCTTTTCCAGCTAGCTATGATGGTCGCTACCTGTATGTCCACCCGGAACTGCAGGCACAAGTGACCTACGCGGACGGGACACCAGTCAGGATGGACCCGAAAGTCAGGATAGCTATCGAGGGCGTCATGGCTCCCGAACAGCTGACCAGGATGCCTCCCGAGTGGCTTCGAGACTGGCCGTGGTTCCAACGGGGACTTATGGTGGACGCTGGTTTCCGTGAAACCGTGTACGCAGCTAACCGAGCCTTCGAGCTCGGAGCGTATCCGAAGCCTGACAAGTCCCTGTGGAACGTCAAGGCTACGAACATCAACTGGGTAGGCTGTGTCTGGGATACCGATGGCCAGACCTACCCACGCCCTAGTGCTATCCGGACGCCGTGCCGGACCACTAAGGAATTCCGGGAGGCCGCTGCTAACTTCGAGCAGTGGGACGACGGTTACTACATAACCGAACAGGAATTGGTGGATGTCCAGAACAATTCACTAATCGGATTGGACCGAGCTGCAGCCCTTCGGACGGTTATTGTCCGCCGTATGACTGCCGAACAGGAGGCACAGGAAGAGGCTAAGAGGGCCGCGGAAGCACCCGCACCTCCTATCCCCGACCTGAAGCTTGCCACCAGAAGCTCCGCCAGTGCTACATCAGCTACCGGCAGCACTACTACTCCAGTAGAAGCCACGACCTCCAGCACATCCGGAACCCAGGAACCGGAGGAAGACTGGAAGGTCAGTAAGAACCGACGATCCGCTGCTCGGAAGCTCAAGAATCTCCCGGATTCTGCGAGAGCCGAGCCGAAACCCAGCACCTCAACGACTGGTAGTACTGCCATGGAGGTTGAGTCGTCTGACGAGGAGTCGGTGCACGAATCCTCGGTTGAGTATGATGAGAAGGCCACTCCATCAACTCAAACCGAGGCCGAACGTTGGGCTAACGCCAAATCCGGATTCAAAACCCGGATCACGACGTGTTTCTCCGACTGTGCGTACGGAGTTAAGAAGGACGGCTCTACCCTCTATGCCTGTCCAGACTCAATCAATAAGAACGATGAGTCGGATGATGAAGATTGGATGCGCCTTTCGGACGAGGACCCCAATCCGAGCAAAGCCTATCGAAAGATGTGGCTTATGCTAAATCACACCGAAGGGTATTACACTTATACCCAGAGGAGGAAGCTGCGTTGGGCTTTAGAGAAGTGGTACGGCGACGATCAAAAGTCCTGTCCCTTCTCTATCTGCCAGGATGCGAGTGATGTCTCGATCCGGACCTGGAGTACTCCAGCCCGGTTCCAAAGGCATCTGGTAGAGGCCCACTTCCACCATCACCCGGTTTACATTTGTGATCCGAGTTATGGTAAGAAGGGCAAGAAGTGTACTACGAAGGTGCAATACAACCGACGTAGTGATCTGGCTAGACACCAGAAGAAATGCCACGCAGAAGGTTTGGACGGGGCCCGGAAGCGCATCATGGAGCTTCATCAGGAACTCATGAAGGAGTTCGACAGCCTGAGCGAGGATGCTTGGTCTAAGATCCGACCAGGGGACCAAGTCCTCTGCGAAGTTCCGAAGACCAAGGATTCGAAACTCCGAGCAAAGATAGTCCTGACTCCTGGAAAGGGGAAACTGGACATGCACGAGTCTCTCTGGCAGAAATGCGAGGAATCCGGAAAGGATGCAAAGAGAGCTCGTGAAAGGAGCAGGAGAGACCAGAACCGTGGCGGCAACGGTAATGGTCAGAGCACGACGAAACCGAAGGTCAGAGCAGAGGACCGTTCCAGGTCCCCTCTGGCAAGGCACCCCGCAGAACAGGCTCAGGGCACTCCGGTGTTCAAGAAGCCTGAACCTGCCGGATACGCTGGAGCCGTATCTAAACCTGGGAAAGTGAGTTCTCGAAACTTTCCGTCCTTAAACCAGGGACCTGGACCTGAGAGCCAGACCTTGGTGGTAGGAAAGGATGGTCGCCTTATGCCAAAGAAGACCACCGCATCTGCTGCCGCCGGATCTGCATCCGCTCCAGCCGCCCCACCAGTTACCTTTACCCAGGAGCAGTTAAACATGTACCTGCAAATGGGACTGAAACAGAATGTACCACCTGCCTTCTGTGTACCAACGACAGGTGTGTCCGGGAGTCCTAAACCCGGAAGTGGTCCACAGGCCGCCTCGACTCCTCCCAAGGCTGTCGCGGCACCTGAGAAACCAAAGGACGCCATTACCATTAAAACTGGTAATGCGGAAGTTTGGTTTGAGAAGTCTCGCCAAGGGGAGGCAGATGTCCAGAAGGCCATCTACACCCATTGGGAGAAGAGCGTTCGTGAGAAAGCGATCGAGTTTCATCAGGGTCTCCTAAACGAAACTCTGTTGTGTATGAAACAGGTGGGCGACGCTGAAAAGCAACGTCTCGAGACTCTCATCCGGGACGATGTGAAGGCCCAGGAGGAGGCTGCCTCAGCTGCTCAAGAAAAGGCAGCTATGGATGTACACGTGTTGGAAAAGCGTGTAAAGGAGGAGATCACTCTGAACACCAACCTGAACACTAAGTTCATGAGGGTGTTCGGAGTCGACTTGGACGAGTGGGACGGCACTCCCGAGTCGGCTTTAGCTCTTCTGAAGAAGAAGCATGCTAAGAAATCCGTTTAAAGCATGCTAGGGTTATTTCTTCCATAATTTTTTTCCAACACCAAATGACCAGATATAGTCTTTGCGGAACCCTATAGGTCTGCGAATGTTTTTTCTAGTGCATGAACACCTATGGTATGTGTTCCGGGTTCCTTTGACCAGTCTATTATTCAGGTTGTATAACATTTATTACACCCTGAATAGCCTATTCGGATTTATAATTTCATCCATGAACAATCCGATAGTAGACTTGCTGCTGTGAGACGTATCCGGATGCCAGTTCCAGACTCCTGCTGTTACCCGTGCTAACCAATTACTAGGATGGACTTTACGATTTACCTCTACAACTCATCTGTACTCCCGAATGGACTTATATCAACTACTACTATTACTTCCGGATCAACCTATATCGGACTATTATTTTACTTATGTCAACTAAACTTAAAAAGGATTACGTTCTCTACACAGTTGACACATCCGGACTATTATTCTACAAATCTACACCATTCGGATATACTATAAACTTTAGCACTACTAGAGGATTGTGGGTAGCTGGCCCAAATCAACTACCGTGTTCACTCAGTATAAGGAAACTATAAACTTTAGCACGTCCATCCCGTGGTTAGCTGACCACACCTACCTACTAGTACCCAGAGGATACAGCAGAAGACTCCAGCAGCATTTATAATTCCTGTATATTGTATATAATGTCATATTTCTATTTTTCTATAATATTATATGTATGTATATATCCACTAGATACATATTATAATACGGGTACATAGACATTTCCTGATACGGATCTCTAATTACTATTAGTATTTATATTATAAGATCCGTTAAACTTCACCAGATAACACATATTATTGTCCTGCGAGACAAATTATATAATAAGTATAATGATCTGGTGCTATAAAGGTTATTAGGTACACGGTGATAATATATTATTATATTCATTACCACACCGTGATGTTTTTTTTTCTTTTTTTTCAAGTGTATGTTATAAATAATCCTATTCGTACTACTCACGGAATCCTTAACGGATTCGTATAATATTAATATACGACATGTCATTAGATAGTGATGTTACTATAACAGTCTTCTTTAAGACTACATATTCAAATGTGGTGTCAATGACTACAAACACACATACGGATGTTATTATGTGATATGTTTTATTATCGACAGTTCCGTTACATATAGCTGTCATCATCACATGTATACGATTCATATTACTTGTCTTATTAATTATACCTGAAATATAATACAATATTATGTGGTATAATAATTAAATAGACAGTTCCGTTTCACATAACTGTCTCTTCTTCAAGTAATTCGTATAATATTTCAACATCCTAATCGTTATATGTAACTAAATTTCACTATCGAATATATATATATGACATCTGGTTCACAATTTATTTAGTGTTAATGTTACACCTATGGTTGTACCTCTATTACTAAAGGTTTAGACATGTAGAAATGTTATCCTAGTAATATTATAAGTATAACACCCTCCTAAATGTCTGGGGGAGTGGTGTAGAGGTACACTTTACTAAACCATAGGAGTTGGGTACCGTCTGACGTGGCGGGTGAGTCGAGTCGTAGGACGTTCCTCAGGTTTCGGATAGGTGGCAGCACCGATCCGGGTCTGTGGGGACATCTGACGACGAACACCTGGGTCCGTATATAAAGCCCAAGGCTCAGCCGCTACGTCAGAGGCCCTTCTGGCCTCCACACTATGTAAACCACTGTCTTTTAATATTAGCTGCCTCTTTGATATCATCCGGCAGCCGTGAGTGTGCATTAAGTAATAAACCTAACCGTTGGCATACACTTGGAATACTGTCTTACTCTTTCTTTCCGAATCGTAAGACCCGAACCCCCCAGGTCCGTAAGGCCACAAACCCTTACATAACCTTCACTTTAACATTCCCTTCCAAATAATCCACCTCTAAGGTTAATTCTTTGAACCTATAAATGCCGCTGATGCCTTGATGCATCATGCCCATTGTTCATCATGATGCACCAATGAAGTGCTGGTGAGACGTCTCACCAGCACTTCATTGGAGCATCATGCCGACCCTCCAGGACTGTATCGACCCCGTAAGGTCTTCATGATCCTTGAATGTAGCCCTGGAGAGTAACTCACCAGGGCTACATTCATGCAACATGACGACCAATGGGCATACTCCATCTTATGTCACGGCTGATATGATCGTTACTATAGAATGGTACTAGAACGGCCGTATTCAATGGGGGGATGGAATACAATATGCTCGTATTCAATGGGCATCTGCCATCTTGGATTTTGAACAGAGCTGAGCCATTTTTCTCCATTCAAAAGCAAATTACCCCCACTAAGCCATGACATAAATGCAAATGTCCACTTTCATGGGATTTTTTACATTGTATTCCCCTCTGTGGGACTGGTCGCATATAATGGCTACATGGGATACGCCAGTCCCACCTCGGGGAATACGATGTAAAAATATCCCATGGTCGTGGACATTTGCTTATATACCCATTAGTTGCTTTATTAATATGCAGTCCTTGCAAGTAAGGTACTTGGTTGATTCTGTCCCCGAGGGTTGGTATGATGCTCTAATGAAGTGCAGACTCACGAGCACTGGGTGCTTCATGACAACCAATGAGCATGATGCACTCATGCATCAGGGGTCCCTAAAGGGTTAATTAACCCTCCACTATGAACACCTGGTCTCCATGATGCTTCTTACAACCTCACAATACCTGTAACCCCATCAAAACACGCCTCTGGATCATACCCAAGGTCAGGGGGAGTTTGAACCTAGGACCTTGAAGTCAGTTCTCACCAATATACTATAGCCTCAGATCCACTACTGCGACTTTTGTAGAGCATGCGATAGATTGAACATTGTGGTAGATCCACTGCATGTCTATGATAATACTGAAAGCGCCTCCTCACTTTCTAGAGACAAAGGGATGTGATTAAGACCCCAAATTTCAGTGTTTTTTGCAAGAATAAGTAGGTGGGGTTCTTTTAGCGTAAAGTCAGTAGATGAAGAGATATTTTTGAAATCTTAGAACGAGGTGACATTCCGTTTTGATTATGAGTCATGCCAAGTGACTTCCCTATACTAGCTTTCATTTTGATAGTGGCGGATTTAGAGGGGGGCGCACGCACCCCCCTTTTCCCCAGAGTTTAATTACATATTTTGCACCCCAAGATTTGCTCAAAATTAGGGGGTGCACCCCCTCCTTTTTGCCCGTGTCCCATCCTTTTCCAAATCCTGGATCCGCCACTGAATTTTGATAACTGTAATTATAATCTTGTGCGTATAAGACGCGCCTCGTTCACAAATTAAATCCCAGGTGCGGCTTATAGGAACGTCCTGAGTTTGGGATGCGCCTTATAAGTTATATGCAGCCTTTTTCAAAGTACTGATCCAGGTGTGGCCTACAAGGGAAACATAGAGACACCATTAAATCGATATCCCTTATATTGAACAAATATAGATTATTACTTCATAAAATCCACAGTTATATACAATTTACCATAAGAAAACTTTTCTAATAGATTTATTTTTGCCCTCAAGTTGGAATTGGTCATGAATATATGACGCAAAAAGAGAGAAAATTGCTTTCAAACGTTCTCCTGTGTACCCAACTGTTCTCTGAGTCGGCCTTTATGGAGCCTTGGAGGTAGGCCTAACTTTAGTACAGGCATTTCGCTGTTAATTATACAGAGATTCCTTGTACCACACTGAAAACCTAGAAGTTCTGAAACTAGTCAGCGGTGACCACTTTAGGTCCTCAAGTTGATGATACCTAAAACTACAGCTTTAGGTAGTCAAATTGACGACTTTAAGTTGTCATCCTGACGACCTGAGTCATCAATATGATGACTCTGTACTGTCAGTATTGTCATCCTGATGACTCAGGTCATCAGGATGACGACCTAAAGTCGTCATTTTGACTACCTAAAGCTGTAGTTTTAGGTATCGTCAACTTGAGGACCTAAAGTGGTCACCGCTGACTAGTTTCGGATCTTCCATGTTTTCAGTGCACAGTGCTTTACTGTGCTGCCATCTGGGGCTTCATTGTACAAACCACACTGCTTTACTGCAGTACAATTATGGGCAGTCCACTGTTCAATTTTACTAGGGTCCTTGGTAGATTAAACAGTTATTTGTTAGAGTGTACTCCGCCCTAGCGGGATATATTATTGACCAATGACATAATTCCCTTCTTTCAGTGCAGACTATTTAGGGTGCATTACGTAAAAACTGGTCCCCATCCTGCTGGTTGTTCCTTATCTCTCAAGGAACCAGCTCTAGCAGGGATCACCCCACTAAGGATCCTGCTAACCGGGAATACAGCAATGTCGCTATATCATCACATTGTAATTATATCAGTACCATCTGATGCACTATATGGTTAATAATCCTTTAAGGGCGGCTGACGCAGGAGTGCATCATGCCCATTGGTGGTCATGATGCACCAGTGAAGTGCTGGTGAGACTGCTCACCAGCACTTTATTCTTGTAGATGACAGAACTCTCATCGTACCCGTTTCAACAGTATACTGGCTCCCTGCCCTTCTTTCTGCTTGTGACGGAGAAGTCATAGGCGACGTGTGACGTCACAACGATAGCCGCCATTTTTGTGGGGGAAAGATTGTGATACGTTTGTGCTCGTCACAAGTAAGAAAAATGTGGATTATTGCCAAATGCTGTTGTTGATCACACTTATTTTATGAAAGGAAGAAGGAGAATGATAGATTTCACGATTCATCTGAAATATTTGGCCAATCAAGAACTTTGTTAAAATAGAAAAGCAGGATATTGCCCTCCCGGCCAACCCCGGTAACCTTATCTTTCCCCCCAGGGAATGACGGCATATCAGCACCACCTACATTTCCGTCAACACCTCGTCTGAAAGAATTGGAGCATCATGCTGACCCTCCAGGAGTATGTGTATCAACCCTGTACGGTCGGCATGATGCACCAATGAAGTGCTGGCGAGCAGTCGCGCAGTCATGAAGACCAATGGGCATGATGCACTCCTGCATCAGCGGCCTTTAAAGGGTAACGACCTGGTCCTTATCTTGTAAAATAAACGAACTCACAGGAAAATAATGGTGCAGTGCATTAAAAGTAAAATTTGGGCAAGCTGTTTAGAATATGCCCCTATGACTCGTTGACAGGGAAACTCTCAGGTACACTGTAAACAGATGTTGTTGAAACAACGATGTGATCCTTGTCCCAAATTTAACAGAGATCCATCGTTATTTCCATGGAGATCGGCCTGTACCACCGTACTGCAATAGGGGGTTTCATTGTAAAACTACACTACTTCATTGCAATGAAATCATGGTAGTTGTCTGTTCAGTTTTACGAGGATCCCTGGTAGATGGTCCTGGTCGATTCAACAGTTATTTGTTACAGTGTACTGTATGATGGCCATTGTATAACCAAACAAACCCAACAAAGGGGTGACAGAGATATAGATAACACAGTGATACAGTTAGATTCTGAAATTTATTCATGTAAAAATATCTCTGTTGTCTGTTTCTCTGTGCATAATGATTAAGCCTATAACCCTTTAAGGCCCGCTGATGAAGGAGTGCATCATACCTATTGGTCGTCCTGATGCACCAATGAAGTGCTGGCGAGTCTGCTCGCCAGCACTTCATTAGAGCATCATGCCGACCCTTCGGGAGTGTATCCACCTCATAGTTTTAGCATGATGGTGTGGTACTCACCAGGGCTGCATTCATGCATCATGATAAATGAGAATGAGACATTTTAGCAGGAGGCCTTCCTAACGGGTGAAGCGATGATGCGGGCGATGTTTGAATCCACTCTGGTTTTGGAGGTGAAATAATTAGAAGCCATGATAAACTGTGACCATGCCCCCTCATCCCCTCACCCTCACCTCTCTAACCACAGCGCTCAAACATCGCGGGGTCATCTTTTAACCCTGTAATGACAGCATGTTACTTACATTTACTTTGCCTTTTTTGTAGTCATGATTTATTTAATAATGGAGAGGCGAGTAACGCACCAATGATGCATAAATGCTGGCCCAACTGGCTTGATACACTCCCTGTGAGTCGGCATGATACACCAGTACAACTTCCTCAATGGTTATCATAAGTGCATCATGATGACAACTAGAACGTGCATCATGCTACAGTCACAGAGCTAAATCTTCCCCCTGTAATCATAACCCTTTTTTCAGTGAGCACTGATACCATCGTTATGTAAATTAACTTTATCTCCAAACTCTATTTAAAAGTGGAGCTGTTTTTTACTGTGCCCATTGAGGCCTGGCATGTCTACCGTATTGGCACCTCAGTGCCACCTCGTGGTTTTTGTATTCAATTTGTCACTAATCATGAATGTCTGGTGGCAGCAAAAGCAGATGTCAGAATTGGGGACTTTAGAGCCATATCCAGTGGGTCCACCATCTTGAATTTTGTTGGCTCTGACGAAACGCCCTGGAGGCCATTGCAAAAAGATTGGGCATTGGTTCTGTCAGAGGTGCTATTCCCAACGGAACTGACAGACCTCAGGGAACCAATTCCCTGTTGGATTGCCAAAAGATAATTGGTCATAGAAGTGATTTAGGAATGGTTGGGAATTACTAAATGCTCCCCCATTGAGAATCGATTCCCGGCTAGTTCCCTCCCCCAATTCCCTGGCCTACCGACTATGGGAACCATTCAGGTGTAACCAATCATGGAACTGGTTCCCCCAACTTTTCCCAAGTCAGTCTAATTCAGAGCAAGTCGATTTCATTATAGTATAAGGTGGAGATTTGTCTCTCTAAGAGGAGAATCGGGGGGAACTAGAAGGTGCGCTAGCTACAGTGAGAATAGAATTCCCAATCTTTTTGCAACAGCCTCCTGATATGACAAGCCATGATGGGTTCCTTGTCCCTTGAAAACACCCATTTGTACACCCAAAAAGATAGCTATTGTATCTACCAGGGTTCCCCCTAAAACTGTAGAGTGCTCAACTGTATTTGTGATACAGCAAAGAAGCGTAATTTCTACAATGAGTCCCTAATACAATAAAGTGCAACATTATGAGGAATCTCTGTTAAAAACAACGGTGAAATCTTCGTCCCAAAGTTGTTGAAGAACAGTCATTATTTGTTGACAGTATTGCTCGCAGTGCAGGGACAGGCGTGCACCCGTCTCATCAGTTCTTATTAGTGCATGTCACCAGAACCATCTCCACTCCCACTTGTAGCTATGACTACCTTTGTTACAATGAGACGGACAACTTAATAGATACTAATTTAAAAGAAAATAACTGTTAAATCAACCAGGCACCCTCAAAATCTTGAATAGTGAACCAACATCAGTGTTATGCAGTGAAGCGGTGTCGTTTTCACAATAGGGAGCCTAAGTCTCGCGATAAACTATGTCATAAAAAAATTCTGATTTGGAACTAAAATGACCAATATTTGAATAGACCTGAAGGCCCACCATATATGAAATTTTAAGGCTCAACTCTCATTCTTAAAAAAAGTTATGCTATGCCTAAAATATTCCCCTATCCTTTAAGCCTGCGGTGATAATATGCTGAGCTCAGAATCCACCCGCACGTGACGTTACTTCGCCTCCCTATGAAGCCCAAGACGGCCGTTTCTATACAGTAAAGCATTTCTCTCTATACAGAGTCAGATTCTTGATCTGAGTATATCTAGAGGTATTCTCAATTTCTGAGGTCTCAAATTTCGCTGCTATTAAATGTCACACTGATCTAGAAAACCTCTCAGATCGATTTAACTATTTCTCAAGTTAGAGCTGTATAGCTGAAACTGATGCCTGATGTTTTTTTTTTCTAAATTGGCAAATCTGGATGATATTTCTGTGGGTTTACCCCCTAAAATCATGAAAATTGAGGCTTTTTACAACCTCCCACGCCCTTAAAAATTTTCATTTTCAATTTAGTACAGGTCACCGCTCATTTATCTAAGTATCTAGTCCAGTATCTATTTAAAACACAGAAAAATATAATGGACAGGGCTTGGGGCATTACCTTTGAGATTTTGTCTAGGAAAGTTTTGATATTTTTCTTCAAATCTTTCATATCTTTAGGAATTTTGAGCTACAGAATCATAGATCCTCGTAATCCTACCTCGACTTTTTATACCATGCTACCTGAAACACATCATTTCTTTTTGTATCTTTTTTTAGAAAACATGGCATGAATTTAGAATGTTGTATAACATGAGTTATTATAGTGCCAAGTATTAAAGCTACTGTGTGATTTCAATCTACAAACCTGTAAGGGCGGCATAATGCCTTAAGGTCTTCACATTGTCATTAAAAGTATGTCTCCAATAACTCACCAGCACTGCATTAGTGCATCATGCCGACCCTTTTAGGAGTGTATCAGGCCTCAAGGATCAGCGTGATGCATGAATTCAGTGCTGGTGTGTTACTATCTTGTTCAATTTTGTTTGTAGATAAGATCAAAGTTCATACAACACTATTGTAGTGTATTTAAATGGTTAGTGTAGTTATATCAATCTAACGTACAATACCTAGTGATTTGTGTCATATATGTATGAATAACAGTGGTGCAAGAACTATCAGATCTAGACCATTGTAACTGGTTATAACCCTTCAAGGCCGCTCATGCATTGATGCATCATGTCCATTGGTCGGCATGATGCACCAATGAAGTGCTGGTGAGTCTGCTCACCAGCACTTCATTGGTGCATCATACCGACCCTCCTGGAGTTTATGTATCAATACTAGAGGTTAACTCACCAGGGCTGCATTCATGCATCATGACAACCAATGGGCATGATACACCAATGCATTATCAACCCTTGTAGGGTTAAGCTGTACTTACAATAGGAGAGCATGTGAACATATTGTCCGCTTTATAAAGACTCCCAATCTGATACCTGTATAGGTCTTATCTACATTCAGATTTTGTCTTCTATAGGCTGTTATTGTAGGAGTGCATCATGCCCATGGGTCAGCATGATGCACCATGATACTCGCTAGCACTTCATTGGTGCATCATGCTGATGCTGACCCTCCAGGAGAGTATCAACCCTGTAGGGTTAGTATAATGCGAGAATGCAGCCTTGCAGAGTAATTCATCAGGGATAGATTCATGCATAATGCCAACCACTGGGCATGATGCATAAATGCATTATAAGTTGCCCCTCAAAGGATTTAACAAGCATAATACTATATTATTCAGAATACAATCAGAATTACATGGTGGAGAACATGTGGGCACAGTGTTCTGACAACTCCAACCCTTTAAGGGCTGCTGATACAGGAGTGCATCATGTCCATTGGTTGTCATGATGCACCAACGAAGTGCTGGTGAGTCTGCTCACCAGCACTTCGTTGGAGCATCATGACAACCCGCCAGGTGTGTATCAAACCTGCAGGGTCTGCATGATGCATGAATGCAGCCCAGGCGAGTTATTCCCAAGGGCTGCATTCATGCATCATGACAACCTGTGGGCATGATTACTGCATCAGCGGCATTTAAAGGACTGACCAGTTTTAACTCACTCACTGACACCTTTAGTGAAAACAACACAATGTTTAGACCAGAATAGATGGGTGTAAGCTCGAGTTTTGGCGCCTAACACGCTTTTATCTACTAGATATATGATAAGATTAGGATGTGGTATAGTTATTATGGAATTTATATATAAATGTGACAGGTTTATGGGGCTCTGTTGTGGGATATAATAAATGTCGCTAACAGCTGGCTCACATTTTATGAATGTATCTTCAGACAATTTACCAGGGTGACAAGTTCTGTAAGGGAGTGGTCGTTATTTATCAACAGGGGTTGGTGGGCTTGAAGGGGGGGCGAGGCATAGAAACTTTTGACTCCTCCTGAGGGGGGCACAAAATCTTGATGGTGGGGGGCATATAAATTCTGGCCTCTTATTTGTTGCCAGCACACTACTATAGAGGAGCGCGAAAAAACTTTGTGCCTCCGGCTGGGGGGGAGGGCGCAATGAATTTTTACCGCTGTCAATGTGGTGTAAAAATTGTGGCGCATCCGCAAAAAGAACTCACCACCACCCTCCAGCAGTTTGATGCCCCGTGATCACCATGATGCACCGATGAAGTGCTGCATGATGCACCGATGAAGTGATGTATGATGCACCGATGAAGTGCTTGTATGATGCACTGATGAAGTGCTGCAAGATGCACCGATGAAGTGCTGCATGATGCACCGATGAAGTGATGCATGATGCACCGATGAAGTGCTGCATGATGCACCGATGAAGTGATGCATGATGCACCGATGAAGTGCTGCATGATGCACCGATGAAGTGATGCATGATGCACCGATGAAGTGATGCATGATGCACCGATGAAGTGCTGCAATTCATTGATGCATCATATACACACCCCATGGAGTATAAACCCCATAGGGTCGACATGATGCATGAATGCAGCCCTGGTGAGCTACTTACCAGGGCTGCATTCATGCATCATGACAACCAATGGGTATGATGCATTAGGGCTTATGTCACGCATTTTTAGGCCTTTTTAGACACCCCCCAACCCCTTTGTCACGCTTTTACTATAGATATGTATAGGAACCATGGACACCCCCCCCCTCCGAGTCTGGTGTGACATAATTTACGGATTAATGCATTGAGAAGGTGAGTTTTCTCATGTGTCAGTTGGCTCATAAGTCTTAGTGGGTTTGTCCTAGTTGTGGAGGGTACTCAGGTCGCAATAGGCAAGAAGCGGAGGCGGTACGGTGGAAATTTAGGGGACGGTAACTGTGAGCCGGAGGGGCTGTAAATATCTCGTAAATCTAGAGACAATCACTGCACATGCTTGTGTCCTTGCCGATCATAATTCTGCAAATTCTGCAAATTCCAGTACAGTCCTTAAAAATATGGGGCGTGGTAAGTTCAAAAGAGTCGATGGTATGTTTAAGGAGTCTGAGAGTGGTCATATCACCTGGATTTAGGGGGATTGTAGTTTGGCAGTGGGGAAAGACCATCATATAGAGAGCCCCCCCCCCCAAACCCCCATACCCCTGGTTGATATGGTGCACTGAAGACAAAAGTCCACTTGATGAAAGGTTTCAGCAGGGCAGACACAATTTGATATTGTTGAATCTTTGATGATAGAAGAAGGCATAATTCTAATTGTTTTTGTTATCACTATTATGCATGAATACAATTTATTTTACCAAGAATGCATTTTCTGCATCACGCCCGTCCTAAGTGGGCTGATACACTCTCCAACGGTCATCATGATACTCCAATGAAGTGCGGGTGAGTGCATCATGCTGACCAATGAGCATCATGCTGACGATGGGCATCATGCTGACCAATGGGCATTATGCTGACCGATGGGCATCATGCTGACCAATGGGCATCATGCTGACCAATAGGCATAATGGGAATAATGTGCGGGGCATCTCGGGGCCTATAAGACCCCTCGATTTCTCAATACAGTCTAGAGCATGATGGCAGCCATGACCAAGTGCATTATTCCTGTTATAACACAGAAAAATAACCCATCAGCCACCTGACAACTTATGAATATCAATTGAATTGTGAAGTCTAAATGTGAGATGAAGTTGACCTCCTGTGCTGGGAGTGCATTATCCATCTAGATAATGCACGGTCAATCAGCCAATCGGAACGCAGCATTCAGGATAATGCACCCTGGCTTCGCCCAGCAGTGTTATAATGGTCCTTAAAAGGTTATCTAAAGTGCTAAGATAGGGTAACAGCATTGTTCTTGCTGTCATACTGCTGTCACTGCTAGAACATTAGGGACGTCCTAGACCAGCTTGACGTCCGACCATTCCCGGTAATCATATCAAAAGACCAGACAACAAAAAACAATTTAGATAAAGAAAAGGGAAAGTATAATACAAGGCCTCTGAGTCAGAGGTTTCTCTTTTTTTCTGGGTGGACATAAGTGCACTCATTTTGTGAGTGCACTCATCTGTTTAATAGTTGTAGTCTGTTCGTTCAGGGCATGGCTTTTGATTTAGCTTGCTAGGCAAAGTCAGTGTTGTTATAATGACCGCTAACATAAATTTAAGCAAGAGAATGAATTCATACACCAGCGTAATTCTGCAGAACCTTCAATGAATTTTCCAGACCGGTCATGCATTGAAAGTGTAGTTCACTTTTATTTCATTTCTAGAGAATTAGAATAGTAAAATAGGTTCAAAATGTCATTAATATGAAAGAAATATAATGGATCATCATAGTCTATCATATAGTCCCAGAGTCAACATTGGATCAATATTTAAATGTTGAGATATCTAACATTGATCAGATAGTGAAATAGGTGACAGAGGAAGAGGAGCAGGAGGGGAAAGACAGACAGACAGAGACAGACAGGGATAGACAGAGACAGACAGACAGACAGAAAGAGACATACAGTGACAGACAGAGGTAGAGACATAGAAATAGACAGAGGCAGAGAGAGAGAGACAGAAAGACAGACAGACAGAAACAGACAGGGAGAGACAGACAGACAGAAACAGACAGAGAGACAGAAAAAGAGGGGAGAAGAGAACGAGACAGACATAGAGAGAGAGTGAGACAGACAGACAGAGACAGACAGAGTCAGACAAACGGAGACATAGAAGGAGACAGACAGAGGAAGGGAGAGAGGGACACAGAGATAGACAGCGTGAGACAGAGACAGAGGCAGAGAAAGACAGAGGCAGAGAAAGACGGAGACAGACAGAGACAGACAGAGACTGAGACAGACAGAGGGAGAGACAGAGGCAGAAACATAGAAAGAGACAGACAGAGGCAGAGATAGAGATAGAGACAGAGACAGAGAGGCAGAGAGACAGACAGACAAAAAAGGACAGACAGACAAAAAGAGACAGACAGACAGAGAGGGGGAGGGAGACAGGGAGACAGACATAGACAGACAGACAGACAGAGCGAGGGGGAGGGAGAAGTGTCTCCTGGTGCCAGGTGAGTCTGAGGCAGACAAGGTGTGTAGAGATAGCAGCAGCTGGAGGAGGGGTTCCCTGTGCCTTACTGGGGGAAGATCAGGAGAAGCAGGTTTAAGAAAATAAGGAACGCCGCCTTAGGGAAGGCAGAGGGAGAGAGGCCCCTAATCTAACTCCTCATTGGCTGCTGGGAGAGGATCAGACATGGCAATGGGCGTGGCTATTGAGTGATGATTGACACCTGCTGTACTGGCTGCAAGGTACAAGTAATCATTTTCCTACCATCCCCAAACCCTCCCTCCCACCCCCCACCACACACACACACACACACACACACACACACACACACACACACAAATACAGATTTCCTCCTGTGGATTCTCCATCTGTACTGCCAATTTCCATAGACCCCCCCCCCCGGCCCACCCATCCTCCTCATACCACTTTCAACCTCTCTCTACCTTTGCCTATGCTTCTGACAGACAGGTGGGCAGGTGGGAGTTGGGGGTGGGGGGGGGTAGGGGGGAGATGGTTGCTGACAGCCGCCGTTCCAGCAGCAGCAGCCTCAGCAGCAGTAGCTAAGGTAAGAACTGTCCGGAGGCTGGGAAGCCAGCCTAGCTTTTAGTTCTGGCGTCTGCCACACCGCGGCACCAGTGAGCTCGTTCTGGCTCTTACAACTGATGGCTGGATTTTTCCTGCTACCGCTGCTGCTGCTGCTGCCGCCGCCCATGGTGCGTTCTGTGGGGTGAGTAGTAGTACTTGGCCGGCTGGGGATGTTGTCTGTAGAGAGGATGGAGTGAGTACGTGTAGTATGGAGCCAGGGTAACTGCAGTCTCCTCAGACGGCTCGGACGAGCTAGTTGTAACCAGAGGTGTGTATCCGGCTCCTACTCGTGATCAAACCGCGCCTCGTACTACCCGTACACTACAACAGTACAACTACTACTACTCTTATACTACTCCCATACACTGACTCATCTAGGACGATATTGGGCAGCAGTAGGGAATCAGTAGTGTCTAAAACAGCAGAAGCAGTTATTTGGAATTACAATAATCTTCTTTTTCACATCATTTGAAGATGCTTGCCATAGTTTCTGCTACTTTTTCCTACTACAACAAACAGGACGCAAATTCAACTGGTATATTGATTAAGCTAAAGTGAGTGCATCCATACAGGACGGAGACCCAGGAAGGGACGAGTTGGGACCTACTGCCCTCACCCCTTGGCCGTGTTGGTCCAACAGGGGGTAGAGGAGAGATAGACCGAGCACCCAAACCTCGGCTACCACCACCGACAACAAGGGAACAACCACCGACTCCTGCCGCTAACAGATCCACCGGGGACGGAGCGCGGCCCATCCCGGGACCCGCTCCGAGCAGCTCGTGGAGGCAGAGGGTAGCAGCTCGTGAGCAGTTCCCGGCCCCTCATCAACTCCTCAAATCTCACCTGAGACTTGTTGGACTCCTACGGTAGGCCCTGATCTGCACTCCCCGCCACCAGCTGGACAGAGTCGCGGCTACCCACCTCCAGGAGCACCTGAGGAGGAATCCGCTCATCAGCCCCCCCCCCGACACACACACACTGCCAGTCACCGACAGAGCTCATCTGCTCAGAGCTGCTCCTACCTGCTCAGGTGTATATACCAAGATGTGTCATGATTTGGACATTTCCCAAATGGGTGATATATCACATGGTAGGAGTTCAACAGAGGCGTGAAGGATGTAGTTCATTGGACGCATCTTATAGGTGATATACAGGTTGGACATACAGGTGTCCATATAGAGGAGTTGGTACTTGGAGGTACTACTTGGTTCAGGTTCGACTTGGGTGAAGGTAGGTGAGTGAGAGACTGGGGGCTCCCAGCATACCTGTTCCCCTCCCTACCTGGGTCATGTAGTACTTAGACATAAAACCTAAAATGGACATGATACCTGACATGGACTTCTCCGAATGGACACATGTATACACCACCTTAATATTGGACTCTTCGTGTTAATATCGGACCCTACTTGTATACCTACCCACCTGGAGGATTTTGTACAATCATTAATGTACATGTTAATATAAGCAGACACACAAAACCTACCCACAGGAGAGCAGCAACCTTTGACCAAAACTGTGGAATCTTACACCCAATGAGAACAATTTAAACTATTCCTAGAATTTAACATTTTCTGCCAGTATCAAAAGAGTATTGACATAAAATTCTTTGTGTTGTACAACTGGACTTTTAGGGTTTGACAATCTAGTTCTGTCAGTTGGATACCACTTTATATTCTTTGATTTGGAGATAATTACAATATCCTGCAAACTTTAATATATTGTACAATGTGCTTAAACTTTGATTGGGACAGAGACAGTACATGTGCCAAGGGTTAAGTATAGTTCTACCTGATTAGACACTCCCCTAGCAGGTAACCTTGGAGACTGGAGCAGACAGTCAAGGTCACTGGAGGGAAGCTCAAGGTCAGAGGAGAAGAAAATCAAGGTCACTTGAGGAGGTGAACATCAACTTCAAGGTCACTTGAGGAGAGAGTCAAGAAATATGGAGTAGAAAATCGAGAAGTCCTGAGTAGACTCAAGGTTATTGGAGGGGACCTCAAGATCACAGAAGCAGTGGAAATCAAGGTCACTCTAGGAGGATAACGTCAAGGTCATAGTGCACACACAGAGAGGTTGGCTGAAGGTCAATACACGCCCACTCATTAGCCATACACAAATATATACACTGGGTTCTTAAAGAGTACAGGGGCAGGATGGTGTTGATGAGTGTGTAAGGAGGGGTAATCTAACCCTCAGGCACCAACTGTACTGGACCTGTCAATCTATAACAAAGATATCCTGACTATAAACACTATTACCCTGCTTATGTCTTGGACCGAAATCTATCTATCATATTAAAATGGAGATTATTGTTGGTAATTATGAAGTTGTACATTTACAATAAATACCAAGGGGCATTCCTAATTTCCCTAAAATTTATGACCAGTTATGGTAAAGGCCAATGAAAATTTGCCCAATAATAGTGGCCAATGACAAATGACAAATTGACTAATATCACTGGCCAATAATAATTTGCCCAGCATCAGTATCAGTGGTCAATGAAAAGTTGCCCAATATCAGTGGCCAATTATACTAGAAGCCAATCATGACAATTTGCCGAACATCAGTGGGCAGCAGAAACAGCATAATGGATACCCCATAACAACATTATCACCCCCTACCTACCATACAAACACACACCTGTAGTAACCTCCAGGAGGAGGAGGACATTATCACCTGCATATATATACACATATAACACACTCACAGGAGGAAGGAGAGAGACGCTGGAGGAACGCCCCTGGGACGCCGCATGTATGTGCACAAGCAGAGCGGAGCACAGCGCGGCAATGTTTGGCCTTAAGGTCCCCAACAGGCGCAAATATATTGACTTCAGACCTTGGAGGTATAGTCGATGTCTTGCAGGTAAATCATGTTTACTTATACTTTCTCTGCAGTACCAGATCAAGCAAAGGCTGCGCCCATTTGGGATTTAGTTGTGGGGTTATTAGGATTTTTGATGAGGGATGAATATTGGTGGTGGGTATGATGCTTGAACGCGGCAGCAATGGAGAGTGTTTCTTTACCGTACTTTCAGGCACCATGCTTTCCCTATAGGACTCAGTATGGAGGCCTAGTGGAGCCGCCATCTTGAATTTCGCTGGTTGAGCTAAAAACCCACTGATAGGACATACCATGATTGGTACCTTGTCCCTGATTAACACCCACTTCCAGGGACATGCTGGTCCCATCTTATCAGTTCTTATCAGTGTGTGTCGCCAGAAACCAACTCCAGACCAGCTAGTGGCCAATAGGGTTGATACAGTCCCGAAGGGTCGGCATGATGCTCCAATAAAGTGCTGGTGAGGAGTCTCGCCAGCACTTTATTGCTGCATCATGACGACCAATGAGCATGATGCGCTCCTGCACCATTGGCCTCTAGAGGGTTAACCAGGGCTTTGCGTCTTTTGGCGGGCATGATGCTTGTATGCAGCCTCAGTGAGTGCATAACTCGCCGAGCAGTGAGTGGGTAACTCGCCGAGTAGTGAGTGGGTAACTCGCCGAGCAGTGAGTGGGTAACTCGCCGAGTAGTGAGTGGGTAACTCGCCGAGTAGTAAGTGGGTAACTCGCCGAGTAGTGAGTGGGTAACTCGCCGAGTAGTGAGTGGGTCTATTTCTCCTCTTTCCTATCCCCTCGGGTGTGTGTGGTGCACATATGCACGGGCACCGACACACTCCTCTGTGAAATTGTGTAATGTAGTTCTCGCCATGAATATGACCGTAGCTGTCGAAATAGCGTTAAACAGCTATTACTCACTCTCACTCACTTGATTTAAGATTTAATAGTTCACAAAGGGTCGGCATGATACTTAAATGCATCCCTGGTGAGTAATTCATACGTTATGCCAGAGAGATAATATACTCTCATTTGTAATATTCACCTTATAATGGGATTGATTCTACACATAGATTGACTCCCGAAGTTTTGGCATGATACTTGAATGCTGCTCTGGTGAGTAACTCGCCAGGACTCCATCTATAAGGCTTCCTGACCTTTTGTGGTGCTTCTATTTAAAAACTCCTGAAGGGTCGGCATGATGCACGATTGCAGCCCTTGCGAGTTACTCGCCAGGCATCCATTTATGAGTCTCCTTGACCTCACGGGGGTGATTGTAGACTAGGTCTCGAGCGTCAGTATGAGCTAGCAACATGTAGGAGGCATCACATGTCTTCTCCAATGTAGAATTCTTCTATTATAGGATATTATAGGTCTATGATAAAGGTAGCCATTACACAAATTAAGAATATACATTATGTTGATATTACACTGGGTGGTCCATGACGATACCTTTCGTGGTTCTTCTCCTCCTACGTAGGGATACATAGGGAGTTTGATAGTTGTAATTTTCAATTATTTTGTGAAGTGGTTTAATGTACAGCTATGCATTTTTGTCTCAACCCCAACTTGATTGTTGTACTCTTTTAAAACTATGTTGGTATCTAGTTATATACATATGTCTATGTAGTTTCATTAATTGATTTTGCATGTCTTTTCTCATAATATCACAAATTCTGTTGAGTTAGTATATTTACGTTGTGACGTGTGTGCAATGGTGATATTGATAAGTCTATGTTATCACAGTAGATCTCTGATGATGAAAAATTAAAACGCGTTTTAGTTATTTAATTATTACATATGATAACCAGGAATAATTACACGATTCATTTAGTTATCTTTTGTTTACTTGTTTATTAATTTACGCGAAGGTACGTGAGGATTTTCTAAATCATTTTTTTTCCACATTAACTGAAAAACCTTTGAGAAAAAAGAAAACAAAAATCCATCCACTTTTGCAAGGCCACGCCATTGACCGACATCAAATTATTTTGCGACACAAATAATTGGAATAGAAAAAATTATTTTTAATTAAATAATCGTAGCAAAATCTACATCCATCGCGTAAAAATCTTTGAAAGAAATAAATGAATTATTCTTGGTATTTTTTTCAAATCCAAACATTTTTTGGTAGTTTCTGTGTACTGTTTTGTGTGTTATGGTGGTTGTGGTGCGTGTATGATAGTACCAGTAGTTGACATATGTGTTTTGTAGGTGTACCGAGCTCCTACCATTTTACTATACAGTGGTGTGGACTTCTTTCAGCATGCTAGCTTGGAGTGTTCGGCAATAGGTGGTACAGGTACGTTGTAAAATATGCTGCCCTCTTTTATTTGATCATTTATTATTTCTTAGCGAGTTGTAGTTTCCTGGTAGAGAGGGGAGGGTCAGAATTCAGTGCAGATATGCCATTCTTATTCAATTTTTCCAACCCCGCAACTGTTCATCGTCAGCGTTTTATTCCTTTAAAAACTCCATTTCTTTAAATATTCTCATATGTTCCATGGTCCCCTTTTCCCCGCCCCCCAAAAAAATCTTAAAATCTTTTCTGCTACTCTTCAAAGGGCCATTGATGTCTTTGTTTCTGCGTCAACCAAACACCCATTTCCCTCATATGAAGACCCCCTCCCCTTCTAATTTCAACAAGTAATTGCCATGTTTGATTGACTGATTGAAATGTTCTTTGGCTGGCTTCAAGTATGTTGCCACTCTCTCAGAGCCAAGGTGGTCTGGATATAAACATGATGGCGTATTACCAGATTACTAAATATGTGCATTATAGTTTCAAAATTATCAGTTGTCATACTCACGAACCCCAATCAAGATGATGCCCATTTATCATACTCATGATACCAAATAATAGGACGAGGAAATGTTGAGAACAAAATCTCCCTACAAATCTCCTAAGTCGTTGTAGGCTATAGGCGCACATTTATCCACCCATAGGTTTTTTTTTTAATTTCGAAAATCCATTGAATGGAACAGAAGTTAAATCATTCTGAATTGTTCTGGCAGATCCATAACGTCTGGGCGCGCCTTATACGTGGGGTGCGCCTTATAGACGGGGTGTTACGGTAGTAATAATTAGGTTTTGGGTTTCCATGCCGTCCATTTATAGTTGTACATAGTCATACATTGTCACGAATATGAGTTTAATCAATCATTATAACCAAACTTTGGTATCAATTGGATTCACCGAATGAGTTGCATCAGTGCATGGGTCAGCGAAATTTGAAATACACTCACATTGACATCATAAGTCCATCTCTACAATGGCCATAAACTATACATACCCAGTTACTCAATCTTTTATAATGGTTTGTTAAATTTAGGATGATCATTTATAGCGATTTTGTAAGACATCCACATCAACTCAAGGGTTTATACTTTCACGATAATATATATAAGAATCAGTGGGCGTTGGCATGTCACTCAATATGGTATTATGAAATGGAGTATTATTAGATGTTAGAAACAATCTAAAACATTGAAAACAGAAAAACACTTTGGATTGAAAACTTAGCATTTACCATAGGCGTGTCAACTCAAGGCAGGTACAAAAAAAGTGGTCAGGGTCTTCTAGACGATCGGCAGGAATAAATATGAGGAGAGAAAAAAAGACCTTTACTGGATGTCTTGATGATGGCAAGTTTAGGTGACGCACATTATAAATTCCATGGCTACCAATGCCGGAGTGCATCACGGGAGAGTGCTTTGAAGCATCGTGCCACGTGATGCACCAATGCTATTTTATCACCGTGAGTGCTTAACTCGCCACAATCATACCAGCCCTAGTAATGAATTTGAAATGGTGGCATGATGTACTAATACAATTTTAGCAAGTTACTCACCACTGCTGTATCAGGCCAAAATAAATTGCTGTTTTCAGGTAACGAGTTAAAAAAAATATTAGATTAGGCAGGTATGTATTTTTTTTTTTTTTTTCTTGGAGAATTTTATTAGGCCGGGTGTAAATTTCCGCACCTACGTGATGCGAATTTGATGTGCGAGATCATGAAAAAAAATCATAGTATTTTTCCCCAAAATGCCCATAAAAAGGTTAGGACAGGCCAAAAGAATTAGGGTAGGTAGCATTCCCTGTACACAACAATTTCTTTTAGGCCTCATGGTGATACATGAAGGTGAAGGCTCTGAGCACCAACTTGTTGCAATAGTTCCATGCATGTACTGTAATCTCCCACGTATAAGGCGCATCCCGCCTTAAGGCACACCTAGAGTTTAGAGATTTGACCAGAAAAAAAATCATAACTTTTGTTCTACTGAATGGATTTTGAAAATTCAAAAACCTATGTGTTGCATGGACCACCCAGACCCCCCCCCCCTGGACCCCATATTCAGCTGATGAGGTTATATGGGAGTGTAAGATATCAAAATGAAGGTCTTGATCTCCCCCTTGAGGATCCAGGAAGAACTAAAACCTCTCGCATAAGACGCGCCTTATACGCGGGAGATTACAGTAGTACTGTCATACATACTGGACACCAGCCCCGATAACAATAGAACAACAGGTGACATATAGTACAATGATAACATAATGCCCACACCTATAACGTGACGACTTGACCCTTTCACAGTACAATGTAAAACTGACTGTGAGTCTACAAGGGGTCCTTGTGAAGCAGTGAACCACCGTAGTGATATAGCAGCAGGCCAGTGTAGATTTTACAAGAAGCCCCAGTTGGCAGTACAGTGGTACAAGGAATCTCTGTGAAAATCTCTCGATGAGGATTTCATCGTAATTTCAAGGACATATTTTTACGGTGTATAAAATGTCTCCTGTGTCAAGTCAGTATTGGATTTAGACGGTGGGGGAGAAGGGTGAGGGCTCCCATCCTGTAGAGTTTATTTGCTTATTTTTGCCTCCAAATCATACCTTTAATTCCTCATAAATATAACTTTGCACCCTCTCCTTTTCACAAGTTCTGGATCCGCCACAGTTAGTCTTTAAAGGTTTAGTGACACCTGACGTTATGATTGTATCGATTGTCGGTCTGGGTGGTACAATCTATTTAGAACCCACTCCAGGGTAGTGACTTACACAATATTAACGATCACTTATGTAAGAAAGGTGTGGGACGGATCTAGCTTATAACTACCTGTATATATATATATATATATATATATATATATATATATATATATATATATATATATATGGATATATATATATATGGATATATATATATATATATATATATATATATATATATATATATATGTTTGTGGGGGGGTGGGGGGGGTGGGGGTGTGTGGGGGGGGGGGGTTGTGGGTGTGTGTGGGGGGGGGGGTGTGGGGCTTGGACTGTAAGAAGTTGTTTGACAGGATAGTATGTTAGATTTGAATGTTTATAATTAGGTATAAGAGGTGACTATGGTTAGGTCTAAGGTTACACAAAGCATACCTTCACTAGAGGGTAGGGCCTGGGGACTATTGCCAAAATGCTAAAAAGTGCACTAAGTTCAAAATAACCCATCTGAAACAGTCATGCTCAGTTACACCCTTCAACTTCATCTCACTTATGAATGAATTGAAAAGCCACCAAACTATTTTTCAAAAGACTATTAATTATTGCCTATGATTACAAACAGACAGACAGACAGACAGAGGCAGTGGCAGGGGCAGGAAGAGAGAGAGAGCCTTGCATTCATGTATCATGCCGAAGTTGGCATGATGCACCAATGCAGCAGTCTTAATTTACACCTTGACATTCTGACCTAAAGGTGAGACCCATGCATTCACCTATAGTTGTAGGACCAAGATACTATACATATAGGTGACAATGACATTTAGTAAGGACTGCTTCATACCTATAATTGTCCATTTCCCATGTGTTTGGCCAAAATTTGACACAAGAAAATATCGTCAAACAACCATAACTCAATCACTGGACAAAGTTCTTAATTTCTTTTTGGCTTTTATAACTTTGTTGTAAGATTTGTTTTGTAGGGTTATTTTTTCCCATATAAAATATCTGGACATTTTCCCTTATATAGCCATGTGATAGGGAGTGTTAAATTTTGGCCCAAGTTGTGAGAATGAATCCTATACATATCCACATATCTACACCTCTATATATGAGTATAAGTACATGGACGCTGTAGCTGCAGTCACACAAACCAAGCTAATGAACACAGGGTAAGGATCTGATAACACACCTGTTAGCTGAAATGTAAAAGAAAAAAAAAGAAAAAAAAAAGAGAGATGTCCTCGAAACTTGCCAGAGATCCGTCGTTATTTTCAAGGAGATCCCTTGTACATTTGTGTACCACAGCACTGCTAGCCTGTAAAAACTACACTGGTTCACTGCGATACAATCAGGTGGTTCACTGTTCAGTGATGCCAGGATCTCTGGTATAGATTCAACAGTTATTTTTTTACTGTGTATTCAATGCTCTCACCTCCTCAGACAATGAATGTATGGTTGCACCTTTACAGACCTATTTAAGGGTGCACATGTGTTATGTACGTTGGTACATGTTGCCGATCCTCCATGGTGTACTTATAAACCATGTTGGGTGGTCATAGTTTCCAAGGGGGCTTAAGTTATAATTTCTGAATCGCATTATGTTTCTGTTTCTGAGATGTATATTAATTTGTTTGTCAGCCGATCTGTAGATTCCGGGATGTTAGTTTGCACTTATTAAAAAAGTCACTTACTAAATATTGACTAACTGTATTAGACTAGTCACTACCTTAGCAGTGTCTATACCAACTACACTGAAAATATCAGCAGAAAATAAACGAGACAAAACCTGTCAAATTTATCTTGTCAGACTTGGCACATACTTTTCATGTTGACAACTTAGATGTTCCTGTGTTGACATCTTGACGGTCTATCACTCAGGAGTCATCATGTAGGTCCATAGATTTCTTGCCCATTAAACGTCAAGTCTGTGCCAGGTTTGACAGGTTTTAACTCGTTCATTTTATTCGACTTACTTTGAAGACCCTGGCGATCCTACAATATTTTTGTGTGATGTTGTACAACAGCCTGGGATTTTTCCTTATCGCACCCAGTCACCAGGGGGATATTCCTGAAGGTACTACGGCTCCACACAGCCACTATGATTTGAAACAATAAGCCAGGCATTCATAGGTCCTGCCCTACGACTGCTCTGTACAATTAGCAACTACCGTAAAACGTTGCATGTGTGTAAGCCATGGTTTATAGACCATTTCAGACACAGGGGGAGGGGAGGGTGGGTGGGGGTAGGTAGGTAGGTGCAGCACCTTCCCATAGTTTCCCACATTTTCTCTACGGACATAGATGAGTTAGGGTAGTAGTCACCAGGTCCCGATAGGTTTTTGAATTTTGAAAATCTATTGGTTAGAAAAAAAGTTATGAATTTCTGAAATTTATGAAGGCTTTTGTGTATACGCGGGATTCTACTGTATTCAGTAATCACATAAGGTTTGGGACAGCAGTTGTACTGGTGCAGGCAATAGTAGCAGGTATAATGTATGATACTATATGTTGGCAATATTCTTAGGTTTCTCAGTACGATTTGACAGAGAGCAGTCGTAGTGTATTAAGAAATGGCCTCCAGTATCCATGGGTATGTATCCCAGCCGAAGAGGACGGGTTAGGATTATGGCAAGAGGGGAAAAACACATCCAACACTGCCACAACCACTCCCTTAGATATATAGTATACCCCAAAAAGAAACAACGTCACTCAGGATAGTATGAGTAGAGATAGGGCAGAGGGAAAGGTGGAAACGAGAACGTCGGTCGCCAAAACCTTGAGGAAAAAGTATGAGTGTGCCTCAAGGTCGGGAGCAGCCCGCCCGGTGGTCGGGCAGACACAGCGGCACCAGTAGTTCTCACTTTGCCCACACGGAGGCGGTAGTGTTCGGGTTTGGAGCAACAAGCAGTCGGAGCTCTCACATGGCTGTCTCAGGTAAAGAGACGCTGGGCGCAGAACTTGAAAGTTTATCGTGAGGGAGGCTACTGCTGTATTCATTGCACTTGATGCACCCCGGAAGGGTCGGCATGATGCACCAATGCAGTGCTGGCAAGCCGACTTCAAAGGAGGAAAAACCTATTTAAAGTCTTAAAATCCGCTAATGCTTCAATCCATCATGCCCATTGGTCGTCATGATGCACCAATGCAGTGCTGGCAAGCCGACTTTAAAGGAGAAAAAACCTATTTAAAGTCTTAAAATCCGCTAGTGCTTCAATCCATCATGCCCATTGGTCGGCATGATGCACCAATGCAGTGCTGGCAAGCCGACTTTAAAGGAGAAAAAACCTATTTAAAGTCTTAAAATCCGCTAGTGCTTCAATGCATCATGCCCATTGGTCGTCATGATGCACTAATGCAGCCCTGGCGAGTAACTCGCCAGGGATACATCCGTGTATCATGCATTCCCTACAGGGTTGATCCACTCCCAGAAAGCACGATGCACCCCTGGACTGGGGTCATTAAACTGAGCCCTTAAAAGAGCCTGAAATAGATCTGTACTAACCTACACATAGTTCTGTGTTAATTATTTATCAGCTCGCACTAGTTCTTCAGTCACTCACTCATGTACCTTCATCCGTCCATTTATTTATCTCTATATTTAGTGCAGTGTATTGGGTGGGAGTGCATTTATAAGTCATGGGGGAAGGTGTACACTGGGTACATATGATCCATCCGTCAACCACCTAGTTGTGGACGTTAGTGGCAGCTCCTGAGATATCACCATCAGAATATTCGATCGTCGACCTTCTACCGACTCCCAATCCATAGGTCGCTGCACGTACGGCGCACCTGTGTGCACGATCAAAGGTCCGCGCGTGCATCAGAATGGTATGCACGATATATATGCCGAGGGGTATCGTAATGCGGAAGTGGCCGACGACGACGATGACTGTCGCGTGCGGCGGCGGCATCGGCAGCCGCGGCGGCGGCTGAGAGATCGTCGATAGCGGAAGCGGAGTGAGTGCGAGCGTTTAAATATTTACCCGTCTACGTGTACACCGCCTTCTCCCCCACCCCCCCCCCCCCCGCCGTCTACGCGCTCTGGAGGTCATTTCTTAACAGGCTACGACTGCCCACTTTCAAGTCGTAGTGGGAAGCCTTAACTTAGTGACAACACAGCCCAATAGTAATGGTCATGTAGTACCTGCAGCACTACAACAGCCCTACCAAAAGCTATGTGATTGCTACATAACTGCTGATCGTACAGAGCAGTCGTAGGGGCTTACCTACGATCACTGGCACTAACTTTTAGGTTGTGAAGTCGTAGTGGCTGTAAGCAGTCGTAGTGCCTTAAGAAATGGCCTCCAGGGCACGCACGCGGATCGCGTCTTATACATGTTTCAGCGTCGTTTGCCGACCCGATACCCGCCGACAATGGCGCCGCTAAAAAGATGGTCGGTGAGATTTGAACTGTGGCGGCGAGCAGAGCCAAGTGTAGGGGAGTTGTTCCAGTCTGTGATCTATTATGGATGTATACGTACGCCGAATACGCAGTAAAACCCTGCGCTTAAGCCGCAGCTTACAGACCATTGCCATGAACTCAGAGTGCGGCGTATATACGAGAGGTTTTTGAATATATAGAATATTATTATAAGTAATTGTAAAATCCATTTCAGGCCCCTGGTGCGAGTCAATGCATTCTTCCAAAATCAGGGTGCGCCTTATACGCGTGGATTTACAAGACGGTGAGAGCAGGTCACGGCAGAGTGACTACATTGTGAAGTTACTACCGTATCGCGCCATAAAATGGCCTGGTTTTGAATAAGCACCGGCGAATCTTGTATTACATGGTACCAGCTGCCCAGTGCTTGGTTGTCGTGATAAATGTAGTAAAACGATTACGGGTGCAAAAATCAAGGCTTCAGCTCAATCTTCATTGGATGCTGTACTTAAATCCGATTGAGCCCAGCATACAGTGTTATGATGTACTACATAGGTTATGACGTCACAGCTGGCCCAATAACTTTAAAAGATTTGTTTAACAAATGCATTCCCTAAACCTTGTAAGGGCCGCTGATGCAGGAGTGCATCATGCTCATTGGTCGTCACCTTGATGCACCAACTGCACCATGATGCACCAACTGCACATGATGCACCAACTGCACCATGATGCACCAACTGCACCATGATGCACCAACTGCACCATGATGCACCAACTGCACCATGATGCACCATGATGCACCAACTGCACCATGATGCACCAACTGCACCATGATGCACCAACTGCACCATGATGCACCATGATGCACCAACTGCACCATGATGCACCAACTGCACCATGATGCACCAACTGCACCATGATGCACCATGATGCACCATGATGCACCAACTGCACCATGATGCACCAACTGCACCATGATGCACCAACTGCACCATGATGCACCAACTGCACCATGATGCACCAACTGCACCATGATGCACCAACTGCACCATAATGCACCAACTGCACCATGATGCACCAACTGCATCAACTGCACCATGATGCACCATGATGCACCAACTGCACCATGATGCATTATCGGCTCAATATGCACGCACTAGCTGCATATGATGCATTGTCTGTTCACGATGGCATATCGGTTGCATTCAATGCCTTTGCTCTTTTTTTCCTTTATTTTTAACCTGCTATATATTTTGATAGCAATTTCAACTCAACACAGAACTGACAAATGTTTGGTTTGGGGAGTTACAAATATTGAATGATAACAATTAATGATGATAACGCATTAAAAAGTAGGATAAGCCCTGCGTTGATCAAGTCGCAAAACAAAATATCACCTTTTGGCCTTGGGAAATGATTGAAGGGCATTCGGACTTCTATTTACAAACGCATCAATTGCAGTGTTTTTGCTTAGCATTTATGTAGAAATCATATCAATAGAGATATGCTCGTGTCTTTTAAATGCCGCGGTGTATCACGTAAGATATTACGCAGTTTTCAGTTACATCGCCCTGTTCATACATTCTCGGTTCATCGCTATGTCGACAAGAAACGTGAACCGCATTTCTTCAGTCTTTAACCCTTTGGTGGGCGATAATGCATTGATGCATCAAGCCGATTGATTTGCATGATGCATGAATGCAGCCCTGGTGAGCTACATGCATGCATCACCCAGACCCTTCAGGGTTGATACACTCCCGAAGGGTCGGCATGATGCACCAATGAAGTGCTTGCTCACCAGCACTTCATTGGTGCATCATGCCGACCAATGGGCATAAAGGGTTAATTTTGTAAAAAGGCCATACCTCATCTGTGCAGAGTAATTTCCAAGTTGAGGAAATCTCGTCTTACTAAGAAACAAGCATTGTTTGGTGCTTATAATAGGTTATTATTGTCGAAATGACATGTGGAAAAGGAGTATAGGGATCAATCTTGTAGCGTTTGTCAGTAATACGATACTAATAGGCATACACATATGCCGTACATAGCTATATCCACACATCCTGTACTAACCATTGTAGGAATGTGCATAGATATCTTTTGCCTATAGGTATCGTAAAACCCCCACGTATATGCCACACCCGCGTATTAGCGTGTATGAAAGTGTCGTAACAATCAAGGCACATTCCTCGTCCCAACGTTATTTTCACAGAAAGTACATAATACATGTGTGTACCACTGTACTGCCACCTGGGGCTTCTTGTAAAAACTACACTGGTTCACTGCAATATTATTACATAGTGGTTCACTCTTCAGTTTTACAAGGATCCCTGGTATAGAATCAACAGATACATCTCTTACAGTGGACCCTCAGTTTGAGAGGAAGCTGCGGGCTAAAATTGTGCCGATTCCTTAGGGGCTGCGTCCACTGCGACGGATGAACCATCCATCTCCCTTCATCCGTCATTTTCTTTATAGAAATCAATGATAAATATGACAGATGAAACCGACGGATGGTCCATCCGTCAGCAATGGATGCACCCCTTTAGCTAAGTCACTATATGTGTAAAAGTCTCTCGTATAAGGCGCACCCTGACACTATAAGGCGCACCCTGACACTATAAGCCGCACCCTGACACTATAAGGTGCACCCTGACACTATAAGCCGCATCCTGACACTATAAGCCGCACCCTGACACTATAAGTCGCACCCTGACACTATAAGCCGCACCCTGACACTTTAAGCCGCACCCTGACACTATAAGCCGCACCCTGACACTATAAGCCGCACCCTGACACTATAAGCCGCACCCTGACACTATAAGGCGCACCCTGACACTATAAGCCGCACCCTGACACTATAAGGTGCACCCTGACACTATAAGGTGCACCCTGACACTATAAGCCGCACCCTGACACTATAAGGTGCACCCTGACACTATAAGGCGCACCCTGACACTATAAGCCGCACCCTGACACTATAAGGAGAACCTTTACACTATAAGGCGCACCCTGACACTATAAGGTGCACCCTGACACTATAAGGTGCACCCTGACACTATAAGCCGCACCCTGACACTATAAGCCGCACCCTGACACTATAAGGCACACCCTGACACTATAAGCCGCAGTAGGCCTCTGAAATGGTTTATAAACTACGGCTTATTCACGAGGCTTTACGGTAATCATGCCTATGTGCCAAATTATTAACTGTAGAACTTAACCGAATGTTCGAAGGCTTGATATGATGCACCAATGCAGTGCTGGTGAGTAGACTCATTGGTGGATCATGACGACCAAGGAACATGACCCTGGAATCATCATCATCATACTGCCCTTACAGGGTCAAGGTTTGAGTGTTGCTGGTTTTAGTGTAGCAATGTTGAAGCAGTTGAGGCTGCTGTTGGCTTTTGGGGTCTCCATGGCGGATTGGCGGATTGAATCAATTTTTAAACTGGCACCTTTTAAAGTCATGCGAGTACTCATTGGGTGTGGCTCAACGATGGGTTCAGATATATTAAGGGAAGACGGAGGGGGGGGGGGAGATAGCCAGAGTATAAGGGACAGGAGATACATAGGGGAGGGGGGGGGTAGGCGTGAAGTGAGATGGAGGGGGAAGAGACAGTGATAGAGGGAGAGAAGTGGGAGAGAAACGGGAGAGAAAGAGAGAGAGGGAGAGAGAGAGATGGGATGGCTTTCAGACCGGGCTTTCATTGTCCAATTCTCCTGCCTCTATTTCACAATCTCAACATGCCTTTCCATTATATTTGACTCACAGCTTATGATTGCATTTTTCCAAATCTAAGGAACTGAAGTCTGATTGGATATGGGAGAGATACAGGCAGGGTACTACAAGCAAAAAGAAACACACAGATTTCATGCTACACTAAAGGTACAAATGCGTCTATTCTTATCGCCAGAAATAAAAAGGTAGCACAAAGGGAGAAATATTGAGATCCCCCCCCCCCACCCAAGAAAGCTCCCTCCTCAAGGAGCGTCCGTCCAGAGCCCGGCTCACAATGAGATATTAAGCGGGAGGATGTCCGTGTTACGTCGGCGTCCCTCAGCCTCCAGAGGCGGCCTCCTGCTGGTGCCGTACCCCCCCTCCCCCTCCCCCACCCTGGAGGAGGCGGACGGCAGTGGTCGGCGTTATATCAGTGTTAGTGTTGTTCCTCCTGTGGGTGATGGGTGATGATCTCATAAGGCACCTTGCCTGCCCCTACCTCCTCCAGTACCTGTCAATCAGCGCACACCGACTGCTGTCTGCTGCATGCCCGGGTGTGTGCGTGCCTCCAGGGGGTGGATTGTACTGGGGGGAGAGCTCCACTTTGCCCTCCAGGCCTTAACCCTTTAAAGACTATAATACTTCAATGAAGTTCTGGCGAGCAGTCTCGCCAGCGCTCTAGTATTGTGCTGACCCTTCGGTAGTATATCAACCCTGGTGATGCAACCCTATGAGCTGCTCACTAGGGCTGCGTTCATTCTAAATACACTAAATCATGGTTATTGCAGACAGTCACCACTTTGTTAAAACATGCCACACGGACAAGAGGGCCGCATTCAGAAGCAGAAACAGGCCCCGGTAAAATCACATTTGGGCACAATATAATCCCTGCTCTTTTCATTCCCACGCCATCCCTTCTCTGCTCTTATTATATGGCTAATATCGACGACACTATAGATTAGTACTACTTATGCCGTATTCAATGGGGGGGGGGGTGGAATACAATCCTCGCATATTCAGCGGCGCCATTTTGAAATTTATACAGAGCTTATTTGTTTCGTATTTAGGTATGGTTATTAGAAGTTTTACGGTAAAACAATGATTGAACTAGTTAAATATTATGTTATGAATTGTTTAAGGTATATCTATGTATTAGCGCCATGTTAAAAAAGAAGATATTGTCCTGCGCAAGGAACATTTATATCGAAACTAAAAGCAGCGGCTAGCTCCGTATCACGTGACCTACTTCATCGAGTAAGGTGTCATGGCGGATCAAAACAAACCAGGACGAGTCTATGCCTTCAAAACCAGTAAATATTGTTGTAATCCTTTTGTAGGGGCCGGTATCGTCGTATATATATTAGTGCCATTCATCCGAGAGACGTGTTCGTGTGGTGCCTGTTCCTTCTATGCAAGCTAGGTGTCGCTTTGTGATACCCCGTTGGTACAAGAGGGGGCGGCACCATGCCTCGCGTCCAGCTTCTACTAAGAAGCCGGACGAGCGGCAGAAGGTGACTGGACCTGGTCCAGTCCAGACGCGCAATCTATCCTGTAGACCAGAGTTGAATAAAGTCCTACCCGAGAGGTAGGGGTTTCTGGGGCTTTGCCCAACCCGAACTACTCGTGTTGTGTTGGTATTTCTAGTGGTAAGCGAGCCAAAGAGCCACCCAACATATAAGTCAATACGAACCATTACACTTTATTTAAAAGCAATTTAAACCCGTGGGCCATATAATAAATGCAAATGTCAACTCACAGTGAATAATTTAGGATCGTATTCCCAGAGGTGCTTCTGCCCGTATTCAACGAGGCCTTATAGGCCGATCGTTGACATTTGCTTATTTATCATTCTCTTTCTATGATAAAATTGTTCTATTTTTCTATTTTCTGATCATTATGTGTAAAATTGCACAGTTGTTGATCCTGGCTCAGTGTATCGGTATTTATACATGTATTTTATGTCATACAATAGGATCGTTACTATAGAACAGTACTGGACACGCCGTATTCAATGGGGGGATGGAATACAATATGCCCATAATCAATGGCTGATGGTCACGTGACCTGCTGCAATAAAACAGCAAAATATTGTTAAATTTCTTTATCTAAAGCCTTTCAAACCTGTGTAGCCATGACATAAAGGCAAATGTCCACTTCCATGGCTTCGTGGAATACGGCAGCACCACCTTAGGGAATACAGTGCAAAAATACTCCATGGTCGTGGTCATTTGCTTATGTACCTATCGTCTGTCGTCATCTTTACAGCTATAACTGGGTGCCAGTTGTGCTTGTGTTAAATAGAGATGTAGAGGAATGTGGAGAGAGCTCTAACATTCGTATTATCCCCTTAAGGGCCGTTGATGCAGGAGTGCATCATGTCCATGGGTCGTCATGATGCACCAATGAAGTGCTGGTGAGACTGCTCGCCAGCATTTCATCGGTGCATCATGCCGACCCTCCAGGAGTGTATCAACCCTGTGTGCGTGCATCATGACGTGCCAAATCGTGGCCGGAGATCGTCACTAGTACCGTCCCCATTGAAACACGCCACATGTCATAGAAAACCTGCAAGAGGACCGCCTCCAATAGCAGAAACAACCCCCAGTAAAAGCCACATTTCCACACAGCAAGCCCCGCCCTGGAAGAGCTCTTCTCTCTCCCACCAACGTACCTATACTATTTATACTGTCATTTCTCTCGGTCTCTCTCTCTCTCTCTCTCTCTCTCTCTCTCTCTCTCTCTCTCTCTCTCTCTTTCTGTCCCTTTCTTCAATTATTTTTTTTTATCGGTCAAGTGCAGAGTTGTTGATCCTGGCGCCGTGTATCGGTGTTTATACATGTATTGTACCTGCCGTCTGTCGTTATCGACAGCAATAGTTGGGAGCCAGTTATACTATAGTGGTTGTGGTTAAACTTAAATAGAGATGTAGAGAAATGTGGAGAGAGCTCTAACATTCGTATTATCCCCTTAAGGGCCGCTGATGCAGGGGTGCATCATGTCCATGGGTCATTATGATGCTCCAATGAAGTGCTGGCGAGCAGAGTCGCCAGCACTTCATTGGAGCATCATGCCGACCCTCCATGGGGGTGTATCGGCCCTGAAGGGTCGGCATGATGCATCAATGTATGACCAGCCCTGAGAAGGGTTATGTGTCTCGCCATGCGTCCATGCTACTTCCCTCACCCAGACCAGCCCCCATAAAGCAATTGGCAATCGTCCTGAGGGCTGGAATGGGAAGCCACAAAACGCTAGTGGTCTCAGAAATATCTATTCATTTATTTATTCTATTTATTTTTATATTTTCATTCCACCAGTGCTTCTCCACCCTACCTTGTCACTCTGCAACCCTCTACCGCCGACACGGCTCGTGCATTATTGACAATTGGCCAAACGTGGCAATAATTTAATTTGAAATGGAGATTTGATGACTACAATTGGGCGGCTACTTGATGGAGGTGCATGGGGCTGTGGAGTGGTGGCATGTTTTTGGTGACGTGGGGCGTGGGGCGGCCCTGGGGACTATTGTACCTCAACCCTCACAAAACAAGCCCAATTTTATTAACCCCTTAAGGAACGCTGATGCATTAATGTATCATGCCCATTGGTCGGCATGATGCATGAATACAGCCCGGGTGAGTAACTCGCCAGGGCCACATTCATGTATCATGCTGACCCTACGGGGCTGATACCCTGCCGAAGGATCGTCATGATGCACCAATTAAGTGCTGGCGAGCAGTCTCGCCAACACTTCATTAGTGCATCATGACGACCAATGGGCATGATGCACTCCTGCATTAGCGGCCCTTAAAGGGTTTTTAACTTTCAGGTTAAACGTCAAAGCCATCAAGTTTAACCCTGTCAGGGAAGCACGATGCCAACATGATGCCTTCAAGTTCATGTTCCATTGGCCGTCATGATGCATAAATGAAGTGCAGCAAAATTAGCACTGTTTTGGTGCATCATGCCAACCAAGCCACTGGTATGATGCGAGTAACTCTCGAGTAGCTCGCCAGAGCTGTATTTATGTACCATTAAATAGGCATGATAAAGCACTCTGCACTCTTCAATGAGCTATGTATCACAGTCATCATCCCAATGGCCCAGAGTACTCAGTCACCTGTCGTGTCAGAAATAAAACTATTTTGAGTTCTTTATCAGTTTGAGTAAGGGTTATTACCGGGGGTCCTTACGTCAGTACATTGAGCTGCTCGTGGGCTGCTCTCTATGTAAAATTGTGAGCTGCTCAGACAGAGTGACTTCTGTTACAATGGTACTTTGCACCCACTCAACTCTAGTCAAATATCAGCTGTACACTACATGCTACTTTGGGTTAAAACCCTTTGGCGGTTTAACCCTTTAAGGGCCGCTAATGCATTAATGCATCATGCCCATTGGTCGGCATGATGCATCAATGAAGCCCTGGTGAGCAACTTACCAAGGCTGCATTCAAGTATTATGACGACGCAGTGGGGTTGGTACATTACCAGACGGTCGGCATGATGCACCATTGAAGTGCTTGCGAGTGCAAGCCAGAACTGGTGCATCGTGGCGCCGTATGGGCCACTAAAGGGTTGGTCAGATATCATCCATACTTTACATGGTACTTTGCCTTAAAGCCTGTAGGGGGCGACTACTGCTCTACTACCTGTATGGATGCAGTCCTGGTGAGTAACTCGCCAAAACTGCATTCATATCCTCTGGAATGACATCATAAAAAGGGACCATGCGTGAGTAACTCGCTTGGAGGGCATTGATACATCATAAAAAAAATGAATTGCAGCTTTTAGGCATACCATGGTCCTTACAGAACTTAAGTTTTTTTTTCTATTTGGGGGCTTCTTTTGAAAAGTTAGAAAATAGACGTTAACTGCAGTGGCCGAGGCTCCAGTCCCACGTAGGTACAAAAGGTGTGCTGAGAATTGGGATAGAATTGCCCCGGGGGGGGGCTGAAAGGGCTGTTTGGTGGCGAATTGCATGACGTGTGGGTGGGTCGGGGGGAGGGGGTGTATGGAGACAGGTTTGAAAAGCCATCCTGGAGTTGGGGACGGGAACAGAATCATGAAAATACCCTCCAGAGTACTCTGTTCTCTATAGACCTTAGGGAGTGGCCATCAGCCAGTCGTCGAGGCTATATAATGGTGCTTGTGTTTCCGGTAACATGGTAAAAAAAAGTTGAGGTCGGTAGGTCAGATTTCTTTTTTCAATTCTTTTTTTGTATCAAAGGTCTCACATAGACATATATTGCTGGTTTTTCACTGATAATTGTTATACATGTAAACGTTGATTTCCTGCTTGGGATATGCAAATCCATGGGCAAATGTGTTCATATAATGTGAAAAAAAACAATTTTGGAAATGAATGTCAAATAACAATTTTGGAAATTTTGATGAAAAAAAAAAGTTAAAAAAATCGGGAAAATTTTGAAAAGATCTGGGGTCGGCCCCTTTGAGCTGAGGTCGGTCGGGTGACCGGAAACAAACTTTTTTTTGGGCCTAGGCAGGACGATTTGATATTCTGAGTACTCTGTGCGCCTTTAGGCAGTGATTATTATCCATCAATTGGGCGGGGGTGCAGAGATTTCACATTGATGTTCCAAAGAATATATTGCTCCGCAAACTTTTGCATACCCCTTTGAGTAGCATGTGGAATACCTTTTCTCTTTTTTAAGACTTCTCAAGAGGGTTCATTTTTTTACGCCCCACCCCCTTCCTAGGCCACGTATTTTGGCCCCTAATCAACCACTCCCTGTGAGAACTCAACTGCTGTAAAGGCAGGTGAGTCGCAGTGACTCACGGTGAGTACATTGACTAGAAAATAGCCAAAAATTGTATGTACTTTCTTCAAAATTGAGGAAGAAATTCTAGGCTCGGTCCTCTTTTGCTAGGTAGTAATTCCCCTACATACTCTGTAGTAGAAATACCAGTAGACTGGATGTGCAGGATTGTCAGTGGTTGTTTAGATCTGTGCTGCATTTCTCGCTTCTTTCCACGAGGAATGCACGTAATTGATGATGAGCTGCTCCTTATTTACCTTTCCCCATGAGCTACTCCATAGGAATGTGCTCGTCTTCTGCTCACTGAGTGACCCAGTATGTGTTAACCCATTAAGGGCCGCTGATGCAGGAGTGCATCATGCCCATTGGTCGTCCTGATGCACCAATGAAGTGCGGCGACCAACCAGGAGTGTATCAGATAGGGTCGACATGATGCATTAATGCAGCCTTTGTGAGTAACTCGCCAGGGCTGCATACGGTTTATACGCTATATAACCATTAACACTTTCAGGGCCACCGCTGAAGTAGTGTATCATTGGTCGACTCGTCATGATGCATCAATGAAGTGCTGGCGAGACTGCTAGCCAGCACTTCATTGTAGGGTCAGCATGATACATGAATGTAGCCCTGGTGAGTAACTCGCTAGGGCTGCATTCATGCATCATGCCGACCAATGGGCGCAGTGCATTAATGCATCAGCGGCCCTTAAAGTGTTAAAGATGGCCCAGAATCAGCTGGCGTGCACACGTAACAAGTAATAAGAGACAAACTAACACGTCTATGAGGTGAGAGAGAAAGACAGAGAGAGAGAGAGAGAGAGAGAGAGAGAGAGAGAGAGAGAGAGAGAGAGAGAGAGAGAGAGAGAGAACATAGAAAATAGGCAGAACATAGTAAGTGGAAAGAAAATGGAGAAAATGGAGAAAAGCAAAGGGGAAAATGTGTGTGGGGGAGAGGGGGGAGCAGGGTAATAGAATGTAGGTAAATGGTTTATTTTAGGAAATGAGTCGATCCAGGCTATCAACAAGGCACAATGAGACCATGGAGGAGGGGTGGGGGACCATGGAGGAGGGGTGGGGGACCATGGAAGAGGGGTGGGGACCATGCAGAATGGGTCGGGGACCATGCAGGAGGGGTGGGGGACCATGGAGGAGGGTTGGGCGACCATGAAGGATGGGTGGGGGACCATGGAAGAGGGGTAGGGGGCCACGGAGGAGGGGTGGGGGACCATTGAGGAGGGGTGGGGGACCATGGAAGAGGGATGGGGGACCATGGAACAGGGGTGGGGGACCATGGAAGAGGGATGGGGGACCATGGAGGAGGGGTGGGGGACCATGGAAGAGGGATGGGGGACCATGGAGGAGGGGTGGGGGACCATGGAGGAGGGGTGGGGGACTATGGAGGAGGGGTGGGGGACCATGCAGGAGGGGTGGGGGGGACCATGGAAGAGGGATGGGGGGCCATGGAGGAGGGGTGGGGGGACCATGGAAGAGGGATGGGGAACCATGGAGGAGGGGTGGGGGGACCATGGAGGAGGGTTGGGCGACCATGAAGGGTGGGTGGGGGACCATGGAAGAGGGGTAGGGGACCACGGAGTAGGGGTGGGGGACCATGGAGGAGGGGTGGGGGACCATGGAAGAGGGATGGGGGACCATGGAGGAGGGGTGGGGGACCATGGAGGAGGGGTGGGGGACTATGGAGGAGGGGTGGGGGACCATGCAGGAGGGGTGGGGGGGACCATGGAAGAGGGATGGGGGACCATGGAGGAGGGGTGGGGGGACCATGGAAGAGGGATGGGGAACCATGGAGGAGGGGTGGGGGGACCATGGAGGAGGGTTGGGCGACCATGAAGGGTGGGTGGGGGACCATGGAAGAGGGGTAGGGGACCACGGAGTAGGGGTGGGGGACCATGGAGGAGGGGTGGGGGACCATGGAAGAGGGATGGGGGACCATGGAGGAGGGGTGGGGGACCATGGAGGAGGGGTGGGGACTATGGAGGAGGGGTGGGTGACCATGGAGGAAGGGGGGGTGACTGAGAGACCATGGAGGAGGGGTGGGGGACCATGGAGTAGGGGTGACTGAGCCACCATAGAGGAAGGATTGAAGAAATAGAATATGGCCAGGGTACCCTGGAGGGGTACCTCGTAGGCTGCACGTGGCGGCGCGTGGCGGGGTTATAGCCTACAGGAGGAGGTCCGACCCTGGAGGTACGACCTTGACCCCACCACGTGGCCACTCTGTGTAGGTACGACCTCCAGGTACGACCCCCGCCCCCGACACGTGGCCACTCAGCCCCCGGCACGCGGCACCACGACCCGGGCAACGAGAGGCACGTGTAAGCCCCTCCATCACCTATACCTACATGCACCCCCCCCCCTCACACACACACTCCTCCACTGCCTCTCCAGCACCTAACACACCTGGAGGATATACCTGAGGTACATAACACCACCCATTATATAGACAACACAGCCTTAGATTAAGAGTATTTATTATAATTTGGGATAAGTATTAAAACATGAAATGACATGTGATGGTAAGAACATGGTTAAGACAATGTAAATAGTAAATACAATGAGTGAATGTAGATAAAAGGTTGTATGTTTAATAAGTGAAATAATGCCCTAGGAAGTAGGGATATGTAAAAGTGTAGGGTGGGAGGGTGGAAACTTTCCCGAACCGTAGTGTAGGAGTGAGAAGGTTTGAATGAGGCGGGAGAGCAGTCCCTGCCCCGCGCATGGGCAAGCCGGCGAGGGGTGGGAGGCTCAGTGTGTTATATAATGACTAGTAACTACAGCGCGCTGCAGTCACCGCCCCATTATATAGACAACACAGCCTTAGATTAAGAGTATTTATTATAATTTGGGATAAGTATTAAAACATGAAATGACATGTGATGGTAAGAACATGGTTAAGACAATGTAAATAGTAAATACAATGAGTGAATGTAGATAAAAGGTTGTATGTTTAATAAGTGAAATAATGCCAAGGTCTCTGATTTATATTGTCTCAGAGCTTTGCCAACGCTCTATGTACTGAGGTAATGTCTGTAGTTTGTGGTTTAACGTATGCGATAACAGCATCTGAGTTCCATGTACCATGGTACTTGACATCTGTGATACTCGCACCGTTATGGTAGGCCCAATTAGCGCCTCCCTTCCTTAACGAGTGAAGGGATATGGCGCGGGGGTCCACGCCTGAAGCAGACAATAAAGTGGCCCATTGTGTAGCGAGATAGGAGGTGGTGAGTGGTGTCCCATCATTGAATGAGACAAATGGCTGGTTAAGAGCCTTTGTAGGGAAACGCTTGTAGTACCCACGGACGGCTCTGAGTGGGCACATTGCCTTGTTGCGCAGCTTCTTTACCACAATGACAGTAGGGGTTTTTGAAGTCTGCATTGTTTTTGTCCATTTAAGATGTATATGGACTTCATCTTGGTGGACGACAACATCTTGACGAGTAAGGTGTCTGGTAGGGTCGAACCCTGCTAGGGTCTTTGGGGCAAACTGGCTCTGCCTGAGAAACCCATTGAACATGAGGAGTAGTACCGCCCTGACATGATATGGGCGAGACAGACGCTTGAGGTACGCCAGGGCGGGGAGGATCACCGACGGGGTAGCCGGGAGCTTAGCCATCGGTACATGGCGAATTGTTATCTTAAGTCCTTGAACCGCGTTAGTGACCGCCTGGGAATAGAGGGCGGAGGAGTCAAGGCCCGCCAGGCGGAAGTATGTCCTCAGGTGTGCGAGGTGGTTGACGATCGTAGCTGTAACACGGGCATTAAGGGCAAGGTACTCTAGGTACCAGCAAATGTGGTAGGCAGCCGGAGCAGCATAGTCTATGGCGAGGTGAATGCAGAATGCCAGGTAGAGTCTCAATACGCTGGCGCGGTTTGCATTAGTGCCTGGTCGGTGTGCCTCCTTCTGTCGGAGGCGGGCCGCTTTGGCGAGGCGCCGGGCCAGATTGCCTAGAAGAATGAAGAGACATCAAACAGATTATGGTGAATCTTAATAGGATATAGGTTATGTTGAGCCATGAGCTTCTGAGATTTCTTGGCATGAGCCGAAGAGATGCATGCGCGTGATAGCGCGTCTGCTATCTCCATCTTGACCCCGGGGACATGTTGGTATTTGAGGATGACTTGTTTGCGCGCTGCAAGGTACCACATGGCTCTCGCGCAGGCAGCAAGGACAGGGTCGCGGGGGCGGCCGCCTGTAAAGGCCTCCACGCTGGGATTGTTGTCACAGTGGATTTTAACCACTCCTCCAGTGTCGCTGTCGCAGATAAAGCGGCGTGCAGCCGCAACACAGTTAATTGCCTCCAGGTGGTGTATCTCATGTGCGTCTGCGAGGCGCGGGGAGTATTCATGCTCATAGCAGCGTCTGCCATCCGTAGCCCCGCCTCCTCTCTTGCAGGAATCGGCCCATATTGATCTGACGACTTTGCCGGTAGGGATAATGTTCTTGCCATTATAGGTTTTAAGGAACTTCGCGAACCAGGCCAGATCGGCCATCATGGGAGGGGTCACTAGTATTACGTCATCTTGTGCCTCCCTTAAGGCGGCAAGGAGCCGGCGCATAAATAGTTTAGCGGGCTCAACTGCTTTCGCCAGGTGGGCTATTCTGCCTATAGCCTGCTGAAGCTGCTTTACAGTGATGGTTCTCTGTCTTGAGGTGAATTCCAAACTTGTCTGTATTTCTTGCAGCTTAGCTGGGGGTATTGATATCATGTTCCTGTCAATGTCTATGTGTATGCCGAGCCAAGTGGCAGCGGGAGATGGGAGCTGGCACTTCTTTTCTGCGACGACCAGCCCAAGTGATGCCATGAGGTCCGCAGCAGCATTATATTGTGTCATAGCCGTGTCTGCATTGTCAGTGATGAGGATGAGGTCGTCGAGGTACATGAGAGCGGTGATTCGGCGCACAGCCAGGGCTCTAATAATAAACTCGGCGACTTTTTGCATTACAAATGATGACATAACGGCGCCAAATGGTAGCGCCCTGTCTATGTAGTATTCACCATTGTGGCCAATGACCATCAAGGGGAAGTCCAACGGGCAGACGGGAAAGTGGCGATAAGCTCTGGATAGGTCGAGCACTCCAAGGACAACGCCCTTCCGGCCCATGGCTGTAATGACTGACAAGGCGTCGGTGACTGTTGGGAGCGTGTGGCGGACGGGAAGGCCGTTATACCAGTTCTTATGTATGAACTGGTTTACTCCGCCGTCAGGAAATGATAAGTCTACAATGATCCTACGTTTTATTGAATTGTTCTTTTCTCTGCTCATGAGCGGTGAGCAGTGGAACCAGGGCGTAAATGGGGGGCGTGTGAATGGGCCCTCCAATGCGCCGAGGGAGGTTTCTTCCCGTAGGTAGTCCTCTATATGTGATGTGTATGCTGTGGCCGAGGAGTGGTTATTTATGGTCATTGAGCCATATCTCGGACCGCCCGTGTACTGGATGGGGAAGCCATACTGGATACCGTTCAGCACTATGGCGTCATCAGGGTGGCCTGTTGCCTGGGTGTGCCAAGTCGGTATATCAAGTGTGGTTGGGATGGTAACCTTGGCTCCTCGCCAGTTAGGAGCGCCATAAGCACGGACTGTATCATATATGACGGCCATTTCATTAGACATGGTGTAGTCTGGGAATGGCCAATTTGCATAGGAGTCAAAGTCAATATTCTGGGAGGGCATGGGTGGAGGTAGCGGGGGGTCCTCCATAGGATAGTCCATGCTTTCCAGAGGGTCTGCATCTGCGTCTGCGATTGGCGGCTGGAGATGGGGGTAATCCACGGCAGTCATGAAGTCGGGGGGGGTGTACATTTCCTCCTCCGGCTGTACCGTGGGGCCAGCTGGTGTCTCCTCCAGGGCGTGGTGGCTGTTAGCCGGATGGTGTGAGTCTGCCTCCAGTGTTCGGCGGGCCGGGATGCTAGCATCCGGCAGGTGGCGACTGTCAAGTGTGCCGCGGGGCACCTCCAGTGGGACGCCGGAGTGGGCGGTGGGCGCAGGGCATGATGTACCCACGGGGCGAGCGCCCTCCTCCTGTGGTGCAGGTGGGGCATCAAAGTCCCGTGTATCGGTGAGGCATTGTAAGTTGTGACCATGTGTTGAGGATGCGTCAGTGGGCGGGGGAACGAGTAGTGTGTTGTCCCGCGCAGCATGCATGTCGTTGAGATGGGCGCCAGCGGTGCTGAGCGCTGTGGTGGGTGCCACGTGGCCGGAGTAAACACGAGCACGTGAGGGGGCGTGGTCCACGTGTCCACGTGGGCAATGTTTGTCAACACCGGGTATGCCGGCTGTTCGGTCATCAGAGTCGGCGGCCGGTGAACGGTGTAAGGCCGGCCGCTGATCTAGTTTTTTGAAGCCTGTGTAGTGGCCTTAGCAGACGGCTGCTTATTATCCGTGTGTTTGCTGCCGCCACTGTTATTTTGATGGTGGCGGCGGTGATCTGGTTGGCCGTATACGATCTTTGCTTTTGAGCATGATTTTGCGGTATGTGCGTGCTCCCGTTGGAATAGGTGGAAGCACACCCCGCAGCAGTGTAGCAGTGTAACGGTATCCAAGGTGTGAGTATCCTTGCTGGTACATCTGTCCTGATTATAGTGATTACAGGGGAGGCGCTGGAGGTTATCTGGCTCAGCCATATGGAGCCAGCTGAGGCGGGTGCGCTCCTGCTGGATGAAGCCGGAGTGCTTCCATGTTGTGGGGCCTTCAGTAACATAGTCAATACAGGTCTGTGACCATGAGAGGGGGCCGGCGAAGCCGCGGAGGGCGGTGTCCTCGGCCACTTGTGACAGGTGTGTAATCATGTGTGCGACCGTACTGTCCCTTGCTGCGTGGGGGAGGGCCATCCTGGCAAAGGCGCAAACAAACTCTGGTAATTTAATATCCCTCTTTTCGCGCTTAAGGCGCTTCCTCATATCCGGGGGTAAGTGGGATTTGATTACTCTAGAGTGGTAATTACCTTTAGGCTGACCCATGGCTGGATACTGTCGGCTAAGGACGTCAGCCAGATGTGAGTCGTCAACATGGCGAGAGGTGAGGTGTCTAGGCGAAGGTATAGAATCGTCGTCGTCGGTGGATGAGTCCGTGGACGACGACGTAGAATCCTCCTGCTGCTTGCGCTTACGCTTATTTCGTCGGCGACGACGTCGTCGTTTTGACTCGGTGCAGGGGGAAGAGATGTGTACTGAGGCTCCGCTATTATGGCGGGCCCTAGCGCCTTGTGCAGTAATGGCCGCCACAGCGGGGTAGTCAGGTGCCGGCGTAGGCGGCATGACCTGGGCTGAGGGGAGGGCGGCGGGCTGGTGTGTAGCTGCTGCGAGTGTGTTGGAGAGGGCGAGCTCTGAGACAGTCTTTATATGCGAGGCCAAGCTGGAGACCAAGGTAGTGAGTTCCTTGAGCTGCGCAGACTGGGCACGTTTACGTCTGCGCTTTTTCTCCTCCTGTGTTCCATGTATATTGTCTTTAGGAAGGTCCTTGCCAGGATTTGCCGGGTGCTCAACGTGGGGTTCCACGTGGGTAGGTCGACCGGCGCCATCTTGGTTTTCGTCAGCGGTGTCCACGATGGAGTCGCCAGAGGAATCACCGTCCGTCTGTGACAGGTCCTTCTCTTGCTGTTGCCTGTTACTGTTCCTGGTATCCCTCATGGTGAAGGTTGTGAGCACTTAGCCGACAAATATTAGGGAGGTGCGAAGGTAGACGTATATTCCAAGGTTATGGGAGCAAACTTTCCCGAACCGTAGTGTAGGAGTGAGAAGGTTTGAATGAGGCGGGAGAGCAGTCCCTGCCCCGCGCATGGGCAAGCCGGCGAGGGGTGGGAGGCTCAGTGTGTTATATAATGACTAGTAACTACAGCGCGCTGCAGTCACCGCCCCATCAGCCTCAAATTGTTATAGCTTCTCCCTTTGGTCGTCAAGATACTCGTCATGGATGATATCTGCATTTATGCATCATGCCGACCCTACAAGGTGGATCCAGTCTTAGAGGATTATCATGACGCACATATTCCCTAAGGCCGCTAACGCAGGATATTAGTCAGCATGATGCTCCAATGAAGTGCTGACCGGCACTTCATTGGTGCATCATGCCAACCCTCTGGGATTGGCATGATGTATGAATGCGTTACTCGTCAGGCCTGCATTTATGCATCATGACGACCGATAGGCGAGACACATTACTGTATTAGCGGGCTATAAAGGGTTAAAACAACCCATTAGCCCCAACTTCACATATAGCTTCTACTACCTTTGGTCGTCAAGATGCATGAATGCAGCCATGGCCGATCTACTTGCCGGGACTGCATTCATGCATCGTGCTGGGCCTACATGGGTTGATGCACTCCTGGCGGTGCTGATGTAAGTCTCTGCGTCTCTCTCTGTCTCTGTCTCTCTCTGTCTCTGTCTCTCTCTGTCTCTGTCTCTGTCTCTCTCTGTCTGTCTCTGTCTCTCTCTGTCTCTCTATCTTCTACTTCTTCCACGCGTGTAGCATCTCTCTCCCTTTACACGTCTCTCTGTCAGCCGCTCCCCCCTCCCCCTCTCTCCCCTCTCTCTCTCCCTTTCCCCTCTCTCTCTCTCTCTCTCTCTCTCTCTCTCTCTCTCTCTCTCCTCTTTCTCTTTCTCTTCCCCTCTCACCCCCCCTCTCTCTCTCCCTTTCAATGATGAGCTTTTATGAATGAGTGTAGATGTATCAGGGTTCCTTATTAGTACATGAACACAATACCTGTATGTATATATATATATATATATATATATATATATATATATATATATATATATATATATATATACAAGAGACATTCCATCAATGTCAGCAGTGAATATTCCATACCATTGCTTCCCGTATAGTCTCATCAGAAAGAAGAATTTGTAGTTCCACGGCAATGCAACAAAACCATGCACGGGTCATGGACATCGATTCATGATAAATAGAGTCCACTAGAGGCTACCAGAGATAGATACATCTGTGAGGTGCTGCGGGGATGACATGGGGGGGGGGGGTAGACCCATGAGACATGGAAACGGTAGCGGGGAAAATCTTATACCTAGAGCAACAGATTAATACATGTATCACTACTATCGACAACCCGGTGAAAAATTAAGGCCTCTCGCTAGTACGAAATCGTAAGAAAAATCTGACAAAGTCGGACACGTATTTGGAGTGGCACAAAAGCCTTGTAAATTGGTTTGGCTTCTGTTACATAGCCTTATACAAGGGGATCTGGGTCTGACTCTGAGCACTATGTCAATATACATTATATATACGATTTAACACTGTAAGGGCCGTTGGGGTTTGTTACTCAAACCCTGATCATGCATGCAAAATGAATTTAGGAACTCTGCGGGGGCCTTGCTTGGTGCTCCCAGGTAAACATAATTCTACACACTGAATGTAAAAAAAGATGAGATTACAGATGAGATCAAGAATTGAGCGGGATCATGAATGGGACCAAGAATCTGGGTACTCATGGTCTGATCAGCCCTGTAAGATCACCTAAGAGCACCAATCTTGCTCACACCAGTCCTGTAAGATCACCTAAGAGCACCAATCTTGCTCTCATCAGTCCAGTAAGATCACTAAAGAGTATCACTGGAAGATCACCTGAGAGTAAAACAGATCCCCTAAGATCACAGAACAGATGGTGCATGTACCCAAAATATTTTAAGTACATCTGAGTAACAGACCACTGATGCATTAATGCATCATGTCCATTGGTCGTCATGATGCACCAATGAAGTGCTGGTGAGCCTGCTCGCCAGCACTTCATTGGTGCATCATGCTGACCAAAGGGCATGATACATAAATGCATCGTGTCCATTGGTCGTCATGATGCACCAATGAAGTGCTGGTGAGCCTGCTTGCCAGCACTTCATTGGTGCATCATGCTGACCAAAGGGCATGATACATAAATGCATCGTGTCCATTGGTCGTCATGATGCACCAATGAAGTGCTGGCGAGACTGCTCGCCAGCACTTCATTGAAGCATCATGCCGACCCTCCGGGAGTTTGTGTTTCAACCCCGTAGAGCATTACGCATTGATGCATCAGTGGCCTTTAAAGGGTTAACCCCGTAAATGCTGTATCCCTTAACCCTTTAAGCCGGGCCTTTAAGGCCCGTTAATACAGGAGTGCATCATGCCCATAGTCATGATGCATGAATGCAGCCCTGGTGAGTAACTCACCAGGGCTGCATTAATGCATCATGCCCATAGTCATGATGCATGAATGCAGCCCTGGTGAGTTACTCACCATGGCTGCATTCATGCATCATGCCCATAGTCATGATGCATGAATGCAGCCCTGGTGAGTTACTCACATGCATCATGCTGACCCTAACCTCAAGTGTTGATACTAACCTCCTAGTGGCCAGGTATGATAGTTCAATGAAGTGCTTGTGAGCAGACTCTGCTGCACTTTGCATTATATGTATATACAATGAGGCTCCATAGGGCTAACACCATAGGGCTAACACAATCTATACCTCTTACTTCTTGTGGCCCGATACACATACTACAGAACCCATAATAAACCCTACGTCCATCCACCCTATGACGATAACGTTATCTAACAGTTATTTGTACATCGTCTATAGTGTAGCAGGTACCCGGAGTCTTAGTCCTTTACCCATTAAGGGCACATAGTGCATGTATGCATCATGCCTATTGGGCCGCATAATGCATAACTTCAACCCTGGTGAAAAACTCACCAGAAATGCATTCATGTATCATACCAACCCTCTAGGATCAACGGGTCGACATGATGCACAAATTAAGTGTTGGTGCACAGACATTGATTTATGCATCATGACGACCAATGATCATAACTTGCACTCATTGATTTCAATCCCACTGTACCACCGGCGCCTATACGAGCGAGGCGCTTATTTGAATACTATTTTTTTGTGCTTGTACCATCTGCGCTCATTCGAGACCAGAGCTTATTTGAGACCTAGGCGATTAAATTTAAATGGCCATTATGGTACGTTGAAACCTTCATGAATGCATTTACATCCTTTCAAGGATTTAGGGACATATGATGCACCAATGCTGTGTTGGTGAGTAACTCGCCAGCAGCTGTGTTGGTGAGTAAATCGCCAGCAGCTGTGTTTGGGTGAGTAACTCACTAGCAGCTGTGTTGGTGAGCAACTCGCCAGCAGCTGTGTTTGGGTGAGTAACTCGCCAGCAGCTGTGTTGGTGAGTAACTCGCCAGCAGCTGTGTTTGGGTGAGTAACTCGCCAGCAGCTGTGTTGGTGAGTAACTCGCCAGCAGCTGTGTTGGTGAGCAACTCGCCAGCAGCTGTGTTTGGGTGAGTAACTCGCTAGCAGCTGTGTTGGTGAGCAACTCGCCAGCAGCTGTGTTTGGGTGAGTAACTCGCCAGCAGCTGTGTTGGTGAGTAACTTGCCAGCAACTGTGTTGGTGAGTTACTCTCCAGCAGCTGTGTTGGTGAGTAACTCGCCAGCAGCTGTGTTTGGATAAGTAACTTGCCAGCAGCTGTGTTTGGGTGAGTAACTCACCAGCAGCTGTGTTGGTGAGTAACTCGCCAGCAGCTGTGTTGGTGAGTTACTCTCCAGCAGCTGTGTTGGTGAGTAACTCGCCAGCAGCTGTGTTTGGGTGAGTAACTCGCCAGTAGCTGTGTTGGTGAGTAACTCGCCAGCAGCTGTGTTTGGGTGAGTAACTCGCCAGCAGCTGTGTTGGTGAGTAACTCGCCAGCAGCTGTGTTTGGATGAGTAACTTGCCAGCAGCTGTGTTTGGGTGAGTAACTCACCAGCAGCTCTGTTGGTGAGTAACTCGCCAGCAGTACTGCATCAGTGCATCACGACAACCCTATGATAAACCATGGCCCTGCAGTATCAGTATGATGCATTTATGAGTGTAGACTCACCAGGGCTGCATTCCTGCATCAAGACGACCAATGGGTATCATGCATTATGGTATCATGCTGCAGGAGTGCATCATGCCACCTGGCTGGCATGATGCACCAATGAGGTGTTAGTGAGGCTGCTCACCAGTGGCTCAAACCTGCATCATGCCAACCCTCTGATGTACCAACATGATGCATGGATGAAGTCCTGGTTAGGCCAAAAAAAAATATTGTGTGTTTCCAGTTACATGACTAAAATGTCTAGGGTCGGTAGGTCAGATTTTTTTTTTTTTTAATTTTGTACAGAAATGTATGGGCAGATATGTTGGATTCTATGATCTAACAGTAGAAATATGAAAAAATAAGAAATGTGAGGTACATGTGAAAGATATGAATGACTGTTATGAACTGTATATCTATAGATGAGAACCTAGATAAGCTCTATGAAAAAGTGATGAAAAAAATATAAAAATTACAGGAAAATTGCCTAAAAATTGTCAAAAATTCCTAAAATAAAAAAATTCCAGGGTCAGCCCTTTTTTGCTAGGTTCGGTCGGGTAACTGGAAACAAACCTTTTTTTTTAGGCCTTAGGGAGTGATTATTTTTTTAACAACAGGGGGGGGCAGGTGGGTTTGAAGGGGGGGTCAGAATTTTTTCAATCCCTTGACCGGGTAGGGTCAGAATTTTTTCAACACCTCTGATGGGGGTGGTCAAAATAATTTCACCTGTTTTCAGTGGAAAACCCCGCGCGTTACTATAGGCTAAAAGGGGACGTTCGCGCACGATTTTTGTCCCTTATGGGGGGGGTCGAAAAAATTTTACCCCCTCGAGGGTCAAAAGTTTTTTTCATGCGTCCGACCGCAAACCCACCAGCCCCCCCCTGTTGTTAAAAAATGATCACTCCCTTAGTTACTCGCCAGGGCTGCATTCATGTATCATTCCCACCAGTAGGTATGTTGCATCACTACACCGTCAGCACTCAGAGGGTTAATACACGCCTCCAGTGGCGGTGGTTGACCGCCATGTTTGCTATAACAGTTCTAGTCTCTATTACAATTATTACACATGTGTCAAGGTGTAGGCACGAGTGTACACTTGTTATACAAGTTGTCCTTGGTAGACTGTAAAAAAAATGTCATCGAAATAACGGTGCATTACTCGTCCCAAAGTTGCCAATGATCCATCATTAGTTTTACAAAGATTCCGTATACATTTGTGTACCACTGTACTGCCACCTGGGGCTTCATGTAAAACTACACTGGTTCCCTGCCATACATTTATAGCGGTTCACAGCTCAGTTTTATGAGGATCCCTGGTAGATTCAACAGTTACTTCTTACAGTGTATATAGCCTTATAGGACGCTTAGTCAAACAGTACCATTGATATAACATGTTTTATAATGAGGTTATAAATAAGATTTTATAACCTTCAAATGATTTGATGGATTTTACTAATCATAACGGGGATAGGATAATTCTAAATACGTGATAAGAGACATATATATATATATATATATATATATATATATATATATATATATATATATATATATATATATATATATATACCCACATTACCTGAAAAGGTAAACGTTTTCAAGTTAATAGCATGTAACTACAATGAAAGTCATTGCACAAAATAGGTTATATCAGTTCAAAAAAGTTAGGAAATTACTTAACAAAGAGCTAGCTGTCTGTATATACAAACATATGGTACTCCCTACATTTATTTACGGTGATTTCATCGTATCAGGTGCTTCTGGGGATCTAGTAAAGAAACACTCGTGTCTAGGGATTCGTGACCCTAGAGACATCTCTAGCGAGGACTTGAATATCCTCACAAAGTGCCAATGGATACAGACACGTAGAGACAAGAGCTTACTGAGTCTGTTGTTTGATAATAGTAGGAATGCAGAGTCCTCTATATAGAGGCAATATCCTTTGGAACTGTCTTGATGCAAAAGTTTAACACAGTCTATCTAAAGAACTCCTTCTACGCCTGATTGATGTATAAATCAATCTGAAATTGTGGATGTAATCATCCGAGATGCTTGCCTGTTATTTGTTTTGGGTCACCTTGAGTCTGAATATCTGGATTATTATTATTTTATTTGTTGTTTTTTTATTGTTGTATTTTTTTCTTCTTCTTGATACACCTGTCAACTATACTCTCTTGGCTCACTTAAAAAGCCTACAACTGTAAGAATGATAAGCCAATAAAAATGTCTTCAATCAATCAATCATAACTGTATATTTCATGAAAAACAAAGCAAATCTGAAAATGGTTCCATTTTCATCCTCAAAGGATCCAGCAATGGTGGAGAAAGTTCAGGAAAGGTGGCCATTGCCGATGATTGTTGCATAACGATGCTCATTGAGACGTTCATAAACAACTATTATAACTTCATCATAAAGTGAACCTTTTTAATATGTAACATTGTAACATTGCCCAGACTTACATCAATAACAGCTTAGGTACGATAACCCTTTGAATGTGCCACGGTGTTTTTACCAGACCGCAAATGCATTAATGCATCATGCCCATTGGTCATCATGATGCATGAATGCAGCCCTGGCGAGTAACTCGCCATGGCTACATTAATGCATCATGCCGACCCTTCAACCCTCAGGAACAGGGTAACAATTACTCTCTGGGGGCCGCTAATGCATTAATGCATCATGCCCATTTTTCGACAACCTTACCAGGGGTAAATGAATGCATCATACCGACCCTACAGGGTAGACATCCTCCTTAATGGCGCCACGATGCTCCAATGAAGTGCTGGTGAGCAGACTCACCAGCACTCCATTGGTGCATCATGGCAACCAATGGGCATGATGCACTCATGTATCAGCAGCCCTTAAAGGGTTGTTCTCAATGCCTCGTGTGGCTGGTAAAGAGCTGGATCCTGCTTTCCGGGTAGGTAGCTGGGAGGGGCGGGGGGAGGGGTTAAAAGTCGGCGTTAAGTTAATGCCGTTATAGCTTCAATACAATTAGGGGCTTTGTGTGGTCGGATTGACTGTATAGTATAAGTAGTACTACGTCCATTCACATAACGTTAGAGCATGCTTGTACTATATACATGTACCAGACAACTTAGAGAGAGAGAGGGGGGGGGTCAAGAATCAGAACCCCCATGAACCCCTCCATCCATCCCAGGACACTGCACTCAACAGGCAAAATAGACATACACCGCCCAAAAGAACATATTAATTTAGGTGCTTCATTAATTTTTTTTAATGAAATTTATATTTTACTGAAAAGGTTAAATGAGGCGAATTCGGGTATTGAAAACTAATATAAATGCCATGGGATTCAATATATAAGGCCCTAATTGAAGAGGATGAACACTGAGCAGATATAGTGTACATGCACAGAGAACCTTATTTTAGAAGCCAAAGCATTATACTTTTAACATTATGCTTGCATTTTATGTCCCCTGCTGCAGGCCCCATAGAACAAAAGTAATAAGGCACATCTCGCCTTTAAGAGCAGGAGAGTGCAGTTCATTTGAAAATGTGGAACGGAGCTATGTGTTCCTTTTTTCCACTAAGTGCATCCCCCTCGCCCCCAAACTCTCAGACCGCCCCCCCCCCCCCCTCCACTTCCCCTCCTTCATTCAGTTCACTCATTCCACTATTTCCAGTCCTATGGGATCATGAGCACTCAAAGTCCAGATGATCCCACCCGGAGGTGTTCAGAATCCATTTTAGCAGTCAGTAGAAATTGGCAGCTCTTGTACCAAAGGGTTACTTAATATGGTGTAATGGACATCGACTTCTACACACTCTGGTGCCTTATAGCAAAGGGCATCTAAACCCTTTAAGGAGTGCATCATGCCCATTGGTCGTCATGATGCACCAATGAAGTGCTGGCGACTCTACTCGCTAGCACTTCATTGGTGCATCATGCCGACCCTCCGGGACTGTATCAACTCTGTAGGGTAGGCATGATGCATGAATGCAGCCCTGGTGAGTTACTCACTAGGGCTGCGTTCATGCATCACTGGCCAATCACCCAATGTGATTTTATACCCCAAATTAATTTCTTTTAGAAATCATAAGCAAAATCTCGAAATTCTAAGTGTATTTATATCAATGGAGGGCAATATGATCGGTTTTCTTAAAACTTATTTGTTCACTCTTTGAGCAGAATTACAAACTATTATTCTTGAAATGAGAAACTATCTTTATCTGAGTACAGCCATACATCATGACTACCCTATGGGGTTTTGCTACAACCCACCCCCTCCTGGAGGGACAGCATGATGCACCGATGCGCTCCCTCAGCAGCACTGCATTGGTGCATCATGCCGACCAGGCAGCATGCTCCTGGAGGTATCATGCTGTCCCCGAAGAACTAAGTGTTGGTTCCCTAGGGCGTGATCATTTTTTAACAACAGGGTGGGGGTTGTTGGTTTGAGGGACCTTTTCTTAACTCCTTGACTGGGGGTGGGGGTTGGGTTCTAACCATTTGACGGGTGAGGGAGGGGCAGTTTTCAGAAAAAAAAGCCTGTGTGTTATTAAAGGTAAAAAGGACACGGTCAAACATACTTTTCGGCACCTTGAGAAGGGACAAAAAGAATATGACTCTGGGCGTTTTTTTTTTTTTGTTTTTTTTCTTTTGTTTTGTTTTTTGGTTTGTGCACAAACCCACCACCGCCCCCCCCCCCCATTTTGTTAAAAATGACCACTTCCTTAGGTGGTGGTGGAGGTGGTGCAACTGGTCCTTTGTCAAACAGTATAGAAGTGGAGACCAATATATACTTGATCTACTCACCAAAGTCGTCAACCTAGGACTACGTGTTAGCCAGGATAGATCAACCAAAGTCACAGCTCCAGATAACTCTGAAGAATTGTCTCTCTAGCAGAAGGTGTAAAAGGTCTGGTTTCACTGGGAGTTGAACCCGAGTCCTGTCGCACTACGGGTAGGTGTCTTACAATAAGATGACATAAACACAGACATACAATTTGGACTGTACCTAATTCTGGGTCAGTGTGATAAGGAGGAAAACAGTGACTTTTTCGATGGGAGCTCCATGGATAATATATACACAGGACGTCGGGGCTGTTAGAATTGTCCCCCAAAGTGGCCGAGGAGGGATGTTTTGGCTCTTTACCCTACAAGCATAGACTCATGGTGAATCTGAACCTCTATCTATGACATCTCTACAACTTTTGGCTAGCACTACCAAATGGGGTAAGTTTGTTTGAAGAATGAAATGGAAAAATTAGCATTTGTGTCCTGGGTCACTTAGAGCTATGCTGCTTCTGCCTGCGTTGATACCCTTTGAATGCACTCTCTACGTAGAGAAAGAGAGACAGACAGACAAACAGAGACAAACAGAGAGAGAAAGAAGAGAGAGAGAGAGAGAGAGAGAGAGAGAGAGAGAGAGAGAGAGAGAGAACGAGAGAGAGGGAGAGAGAAAGAGAGACAGACAGACAAACAGAGAGAGAGAGAGAGAGCGAGAACGAGAGAGAGGGAGAGAGAAAGAGAGACAGACATACAAACAGAGAGAGAGAGAACGAGAGAGAGGGAGAGAGAAAGACAGACAGACAGAGACAGAGTGAGTCAGAGACAGGTCAGGAGACAGGTAGACAGACCAACAGACAAAGACAGAGACAGGCAGACAGACAGGGGAAGACAGACAGGGACAGAGAGAAAGACACCACTAGAGATAGTGAGAGGATGAGACAGAGGGAGACAGACAACCAGAGACAAAAAGACAGAGAGACAAACAGAAAGGCAGAAAGATACAGACAGAAATGAAGGCAGAGAGAGAAACTAAGAGAGACAAAGAGACAGACAGACAGACAGAGACATGTAGAGAGGGAGACACAGACAGAGGGAAACATCCAGACAAAGACATAGTGTGTCAGAGAGTGGAAACAACCCATGATATGCTCATCAAGGGTAGCTCCCCAATGTTAAGTAGCCCGTGAGTAGCTCAGGGTGAGTTGGGAGCAGCTCAGGGTGTGTAAATTAGTCTTGTGGCTGATGAGGGACTGTCAGAGGTGGGTATGTCCACAATCAGTTGGTGATATATGGGGTCTGTGTACGGCGTGGGCAGTGGTAGGGGGTGGGTTAATACCCTTAACCCTTTGAGTGCCACTAATGCAGGAGTGCATCATGCCCATTGGTCAGCATGATGTATGAATGCAGCCCTGGTGAGTAACTCGCCAGGGCTGCATTCATACATCGTGCCGACTCTGCAGAGCTGACTCACTCCCAGAGGGTCGGTCGGCATGGTTCACCAATTAAGTGATAGAGAACAGATTCGCCAGCACTTCATTGGTGCATCATGTCAACCATTAGGCATGATGCACTCCCGACATCAAATTCGAGGAAGAAAGGTCTGGCTTAATTGTCAGGGCTGCATTCATGCATCATGACGACCAATGGGCATGATGCATTAATGCACTATGTGGTTCTAGAAGTGATAAACAAACATACCTCCCTATAGCTACTCTAGGTGGTGATCTATCCCCCTGACCTACTGTGACCTACCGTGACCTATAGGCCAGCTGTCTGTGTGTTCTTCTACACACCAAGGTCACGTGTGTATGAGATGGACAGATTGACTTCTCTCTCACTTACTTTGCACCCCGCCAGGGGGAGGCACTTTACTTCCCAGTTTGACCAAATTGGGGCCGCTGATGCAGGAGTGCATCATGGCCATTGGTCGTCACGATACACTTCATTGGAGCATCATACCGACCCTTCAGGGCGGTTAGGTATCTCTTCGATGACGTGTTGATACAAGGAAAGCGATGCAAGTGGGATTAGCATCGGTCAGTGTTGTTATTAGGTGTTAGGTCTCGGACCACCAAAACATTTCTCACTATAATCTATTATAGCTTAACCACCGATAAAAACCGCCTACAATGATTCAAATCGCCCAAAATAACCACAAATCTTTAGATACATCTTTTATCCTTAATCTGAGATGAAAAAAACATAGGTTTGACCAATCCAGTTTTTTTCTATTGGCCTGCATGCGTACCTACCTACATTTTGACCTATTCTGCACCTAATAATTCAACAGTGCTCACTAATCTTTTAATGCCACCCACCAGTGCCTAACCAAAGGGCCAGTGTGTCACAATTTATATTCTATGAATCAGTACAGTTTAGTGATTTATTTGATGCCTTATAGCAAAGCTGACAATAATTTCCACACACTAATATAGACCAATCAGAGGCCATCATCTCTTAACTGCCTACATTCACTGTATGATCGTCGTCACTGCGGACCTCTATGGTGGTCCGAGATCTTAAAGGAGGGGGTCAGGACTAAAACTTACCCCAAACATCACTTATACAAACTTTTAGGTGTACTTCATCAAATTATAACTTGTGAGGTGCCCTGTGAGCCCCTAAACTATAGACCATGGGGGTAATCGATGTCCTCGTAACCCTGGAAAATGGTCTCTTTTTCAGGCTGTTTTCACTCTCCGACACCCTATACATGTTTAACTTGTTTTCTCAAGAAATATTCAACCCAGGACCCTGAAATTCAGCACAGATTTCGTCCAGGTGGTCTCCTACATGAAACAACTGCTTTTGCTGAGCTTTGACCCCTAGATTGTACATGGAGTGTTGAAATATTATGCAAAATTGACAAAATGTGCACTGAAAATAGAGATATTTTGACATTTTCTCTATTTTTCCTGGATTTATTCCTTATCCATGGCTGTTTTTATGTTATGTCCATATTTCTCCATATCATAGGAATGACTCTGTAAAATATTGTGATAAAAGCTTTAATATTTACTGTTCTATGACTTGAGCAAGGGCTTGATATTAGACAATGGAGCTATACACCGTCTATCAGCAAGTACATTCTGTCAAATATGCATGTCATTAGGTTATAAAATCCCAGAGAGGGAATTATTCAGCATTTTTGCCCACAAATCCTTGAATTGATCCATCCCTGTAACTCTAAAAATGTGGTAATGTGCATAGAAAGGCCTCTAAGTCAGAATCAATGAAGTCCACAATAATACCAATAGCCCTACAGCCTGGATTTTCTCCATTTTCCGTACTTTTCATGCAAATTTCCACCTTTTTCAGCATTAATCTATCCAAACTAACCAAATCCAACTAAGAAAAAAAGCTTTTTGAGCATTTCCAAGCTATTCTGGCTAACTGTCATATCACCACTTAAGGTCTCGGACCACCAAAACATTTCTCACTATAATCTATTATAGCTTAACCACCGATAAAAACCGCCTACAATGATTCAAATCGCCCAAAATAACCACAAATCTTTAGATACATCTTTTATTCTTAATCTGAGATGAAAAAAACATAGGTTTGACCAATCCAGTTTTTTTCTATTGGCCTGCATGCGTACCTACCTACATTTTGACCTATTCTGCACCTAATAATTCAACAGTGCTCACTAATCTTTTAATGCCACCCACCAGTGCCTAACCAAAGGGCCAGTGTGTCACAATTTATATTCTATGAATCAGTACAGTTTAGTGATTTATTTGATGCCTTATAGCAAAGCTGACAATAATTTCCACACACTAATATAGACCAATCAGAGGCCATCATCTCTTAACTGCCTACATTTACTGTATGATCGTCGTCACTGCGGACCTCTATGGTGGTCCGAGATCTGTTAGCGGGAGTGGAGCTGTTCTCATGACTTGCACTGATAAGATGGGGACCAGCATGTCCCTGGAAGTAGATGTTATCCAGGGACAAGGTACCCACCAAGACAATGCCTTAGCAGTGAGGTTTGCCACCTTTGGTATTACCAGCGAAATTCAAAATGGTGGACACACTGGATATAGGTCCAGGCTCCTATTGCACTTCTACTGTCTCCTGTCCATCCTAACCCAAACCTGTGGTCACTTATGGGGAGCTAGATGTGCCGGATATTTTTAAATGTATTAAACAGAACAGAAGACGTGGTTCCAATGGGGGATAATTTTATCAAGATTATGCTGTAATTCATATGGATTTACTAAGAAAGAAGTTGGGGGCTCTCCCCAAGCCCTCGTTTTCTTCTCTCTCTTTTTTTTCCTTTTCTTTTTTCTTTTTCTTCTCTTTTCCCATTTTATTTTCCCTTCAAATACAGGTCATAAAAATGTAGCTCTAATAAACAGACAAATTTTCAATAATACATGTAGTGAGGGTCTACAGAGAAGAAGGTTTTCCTCGTATATATTCAGATTGTCATTACTTTCCTTAAAAGATGACATCCCATACTAGTAGCCCCATTCCACTGTTTCCCATCCTAGGTCCTGACAAAACATTGGCAGACGCTAATCCGTCATACTGCCCTACTGTTGCATCTACATGTCATCGAACAGAGATGCTACCTTCAGGGCTGTATCAACCCCATAGGGTTGGCGTGATGCATAAATGCATCTCTGGTGAGATACTCGCCAGGGCTGCATTCATGCATCATGATGACAAATTGGAATGGTGCAAACTGTATCTGTGTATTTCCATTTGTGGCTTCATTCATGCCTGTCAAACGTTTCTGAAACGTCCCCAGCGGGGAGGGTGATGCGGGCAGAGACAGTGGGGCTCTGAACACCTTGGTAGCAGAAAATGAGAGAGAAATTTTAACAAAGTCACAAAATCATTAAAGGCTATGAGAAAATTGTACAGAAAACAAATTAGGAATTTTTAAACCTTAAAAAAATGTAGAAAAGTCCAGTCAATTTAGTGATAGAAATTACCTATTTAAAAAAAATACAGAGATTTGTAAACCAGGGGTCACTTGTAGAGAGCCTCAATTGGACCCCTATATTCCCGTCTGACCACTTACTGTCATTGCAATTATGGTGGTTCACTGTGAACTATTTTAAGACGATGCCTGGTAGATTAAATAGTTATTTCTGTGCTGTACCAACTGTGGTGCGCACTAGCCTTGAAAGGCTTCATGTTCAACTCGTGAAATGTCGTGAAATGTCGTGAAATGATATTAAAGTCTAAAATAACGGGGATGTCAATGCCTGGCACAAGTGATTTGGCACAGTAAAGATTTTGAATCGGGAACAGATTGGGCTTCTTCCCATTGCAATTCCGCCCGCTTCCAGTCAATTTTTTTTTTAATCATTTTTGCCAGATTTGCAGGAGAATCTAGAAAAATTGTGAAATTTGATCCATTATCTCTTTCGAATCCGATTAAAAAATGGACCGTTTTGTCAATCGGTTTCGGTGATATACCTGCTCTAGACACAACCTATCTTCTTTTTATTCTTATCTTTGACTAAAATCCCGTTAGACATTGCTGTTGTGTTAAGTAAGAGAGGAAAAATCTTATTGAAAAGAAAAAAAGAGGGTGGGGGGAGGGGGTAAAATTGCTACCTGCCTACCCAATATCTCTCCACCCCGATCCCTAAATTTTAGATAGTGTGTCAAAGTTGTGTAAAGGGATCAGCCATGAAAGGATATGATATATTATAATTCCCTAGTTTATTCCCGGTTTATTCCCTCTTTTAAACTGCACATTTTTGCTTGAACCTTCCGCAATGCTATATTCACCCACACCCACCGCCCGACCCCCCCCCCCAAAAAAAAAGAAAGAAAATCAGCCAGCCGACCACGGACCCCCCCCCCCCCCCCAATACACTTGGCTCCGGCCCACCCACATTTTACTTCAGCGATTGGAGGATCCAATCCTGACACAATTAAAGGTGTCACAATTGTAACCCTCTAAGGGCCGCATCATTCCTTGGTCGGCATGATGCACCAATGAAGTGCTGGCGAGTCTGCTCGCCAGCACTTCATTGGTGCATCATGCCGACCCTATGGGGCTTGACGGAGATGTTGGCACGATGCAGCAGTGATGCATGGATGCAGCCTTGTTGAGTTTCTCATCAAGACTGCATCCATGCATCATAATGACCAATGGACATGATGCATTAATGAATGTATCAACACCCCTTAATGGGTTAGTGTGTTCTCTACATGTCCGACAGCAAAGGTCGTGCAGTGGATTGCTCATGCTGTTGTAGCTCACACACTTAATAAGACCCACACAGTCCTGCTCACCCACCGCCGACATCTGCCGGCAGAGGCGCTACTCTGCCGGCGCTGTGGAGATCCGTTTGAGTAAAAACAACAGCTCATTTTTTGTCATAAATTGATAAAAAAAAAAAATAGCAAAAGAAATTGTACGAGCACTAGAGGGGTAATGTTGGGGAACTATGGAACTGATTCTTAGAAGGTGGGGCATTATGATGAGCCATTTGATTGAAGGATAATGATATCCCTTTTGGTTATGAATCCCATTCATATCATAGTCGTTTCTGTCGGACAGAGAAAGTTTATTTCTTGAATAAAATGAGTTGTTTTCTCAACAATGTGATACTGGCTTATGAGAGAGTGAACTTAGCGGTATGAAGGAGAATTTAATGGTTTTCTAGTTAAACATACCCCAGGGATGATTTAGAGACAAAAAGAGTTGTTTAGGCTGATTATGTAACGACCCCATGCAGAAAAAAGGTATTAACACTGATTGCATAACGGCCCCCAGAAGTCTTGTGGCATGTCCCACCTACCTCCCTCTGTGTCGGGACACATCATGTTAAGATATTCATAATCACGCACTGTGTAGTATTTTAGTCACCAAGCGGCTACAGGCAGCAGCTCTTTAACCCTTAAAGGACAGCTGACGTACAGTGCATCATACCCATTGGTCGTCATGATGCATCAATGAAGTGCTGGTGAGACTGCTCAATAGCACTTCATTGGTGCATCATGCTGACCCTCCGGGAGTTTATGTATCAACCCTGCAAGATTGGCATGATGCTCCAATGAAGTGCTGGTGAGCAGTCTCACCAGCACTTCTTTGGTGCTTCATGATGATCATTGGGCATGATGCATAAATGCATTAGCTGCCACTTGCTCTTTAAGGGGCAGTGGGCTAGGAGTATGGCGAGGCCCCTTTAAAGGATAGTGCATTAATGCACCCAATAGTCAGCACGGTACACGAATGCATGTGGCGCTGGTCAGCTACAAGCAGCATTTATGCATCATGCCGACCCTTAGGGGTTGATACACTCCTGGAGGGTCGGCATGATGCACCAATGAAGTGCTAGTGAGTCTGGTCATGATGCACCAATGCAGTGGTAGTCTGCATTGGTGCATCAGGCTGAACCTTAAAATTTGTATTGACAAATAAGCATCAATGCATCATACCCATTGGCCGTCATGATGCATGAATGCAGGATTCGTGAGCAACTCACCAGGACTGCCTTCATGCATCATGCCAAACCTACAGGGTTGATACACTCCCGGAGGGTCTGCATGATGCCCCAATGAAGTGCTGGCGAGCAGTCTCACCAGCACTTCATTGGTGCATCATGCCGACCAATGGGCATGATGCACTCCTGCATCATCTGCCCTTAAAGGGTAAGTGATCCAGCAGCAGTCTTCTTAACGACAAACGATTCGTTATAGATGTCAAGTGGCCTCTACAAATTGAAACGTGTCATTTAGAGAAGAGGTCAGCACAAAGGACATTAGCTTTATATTTTATATTTTCAAGTGTGCTCCATAAAACAATTCCCAGGTGAAGCCCTAATTTGGTGAGCTGGATTAGAAATCACTCCCTCCGATAGAGTTTTATTTAACATTATTGTAGACCAACTCCAGTAGGATGTTATAATGGTATCAGTTTTATTGTACTTTAGAAAAAGATATTTTGCTTTCATTCAAAGAAAGACACAGGGGCGTAGGAAAAGTGGGGGGGCAGGGGGCCTGGGCCCCCCAATCATGAAGGAGGTGGGGCCTGAATATGTCTGCCCCCCCCCCAATATTTTCCAAGAACTCATAAACACAATAGAAAAGAAGCTAAAACTTTACATCTCAAATTAGATTATTATGGTGATGTCATAGGGAGAATGGGAAAGTCAGATCCAAAATTTACCAAAAATCACTTTTCTATATGAATTCTAAATATGCATATCACGCATCAGCCGACAATTCAAGGTGGTCGCGATGGTGCCCTCGCCAGGCCCCCCAAATAAAGATTTGCTTCCTACGCCTCTGAGACATTAACAATAACTGGATTAATACGAGTTTTAGGAGATACATACATGAAAAGTTGATCTTTATCTAAAACTTATTGGTTTGTCTGCCACACCCTTAAAATAATTTTTTTTCTTAGAATACGATTTAGTAAATCATTATTTATTTATCTGTTTCATTTTCTTCCAATAATACCACATATTGAGGTCCATAACACACATATGTATATCAGTTGTATATGTGACTTCTTAAATATTTCTGAGATCGTCTCTGAAGTCCTTACATCTAGAGCATTACAGGCATCAGAATGTTGAAAACCACAATGTGATGTTCAAATACAATTACATTTTGCACCATGTTACATTCCCCACTTTTATAATCTGTTATTGAGATCTGATATTATCTGGAACAGGTAAGTGCTAACCCATCTTTAAGTGATTATTTTAAGTGATAACCCACCTTTAAGGGTTATGTTATTTGCTAACCCATCTTTAAGGGTTATGTTAAGTGCTAACCCATCTTTAAGGGCTATGCTAAGTGCTAACCCATCTTTAAGTGGTTAAGTTGAGGGCAAAGTTCCAAGTCAGTGCTAGTCATAGTGGTAAGCGTGTCTGAGAAGGGGCCCTATATAATCCAATACACTTTAATGGGTGGTGGTAGGGACCGGACATTAACAGCACCATTTTGTCTGCATACCACACTTATAAAGTGCACCATTTTAACTCTCTAAGCACTGTTATTGTATTGGCGAGTTACTCACCAGCGCTACTCTCATGCATGGTGAATGAATGCAGCTCTGGCGAGTTACTCACTAGGGCTACATTCATGCATCTGGTGATGATGACCCTACTGGGATCGATACAGTCCAAGTGGGTCATCATGGTTCGCCAATGAAGTGCTATTGATCAGACTCACCAGCACTTCATTGGTGCATCATGCCGACCAATGGGCATGATGCACTTCTGCAGGTGAGATCCAGTTTCTTCAAGCCCCGGCAGAGAAAGGCTCTCTCTCACAGTATTCCTACTGATTTAAGTAATTTTAAATTATTAAGATGTGGTGTACAACATGCACAATCATCTGAACTAATAACTGCAGGCTGGCACTGTCTAGAACAGTAGTATTCAGATTTATCAGTACTAAGGTAACTCAGTTTGTTTACAATAACAAGTACTAGGGTAACTTCCTTTGGAGTTACCCTAGTACCCAACTTTCAGTTTTGGCTGATTTCTAAGTGATGTAGTAACTTCAAGTCTCGTCTGAATAAGTATCCATGCCCCAGCTAAGATTCGGTAATACCACGCATTATGAAATAGAAGAGTGTATTAACAGCATAGAACACTTGTATTGTACATGTATTACGATCCTTCATGTTGGATGGAGTAACTGCCAGTTACCCTAGTACCGTCTGCACTGTATATAGGCGCGATAATTCTCAACATGAAATAAGGACCCTTTCCTTTAGATAGAAGTCAGTCCCCAGGTGGATCAGTACAACATGTTTGGAGTGGGTGGTGTGCTAATACATGGGGGCCAGGTCATGACCTCTGTAAGCCTCTCTGTGGTCATCAATAAGCTGTGTGTTGTAGTAGTAGTAGTAGTAGTAGTAGCTCCACTCTCTATCTGTCTGCTCACCTCTATGTACTACATCCTAACAGCCTAATACTATAACTACTATACTTTAAACTTTTACCTGTGGGGTGTTTCAGAAGCCGGACATGATAATGAACATTAAATATCTGTTTCTAAAACTGTTAGATTCTAAACTTACAACTGCAACCATTATCATCTCTCACCAGTCATATAGTTATAGACACAGTAAGGTAATGGTAATGCTTTAGAAACACATGCAGTTATAAGCCTACAATCACTATTAAAACTGCTATCATATCTCCGTATGACCAGTTGTAAACATTACCTGCTTCTGAAACACCACACTGACCTGTAGTTTACATTTTAACTAGTGAACCTATTATTACCACTGTCACTATTACACTATTACTACTACTAATACTATTATTACTGTTACTACTACTATTGCTGCTACTACAACTATTACTACTACTTTTATAACTACTACCGTAAATCCGCGCATATAAGACACGGCTTATACACCAAAATTACACCGTCCTATATGATTGAGCTATACGGAAGGATTTACGGTACTACTACTTCTACAACTATGACTACTGCTACTACAACTAGTGCTACTACTACTATTATTATGGCTATTACTACTACTATTACTACTACTAGTAGTGGTACTACTGTTACTACTACTACTATTAATACAACTATCAACTATACAAGTAAATGCTACTATCAATTAGGCCAAAAAAAAAAGTTTGATTTCCGGTCACCCGACCTACCTCAGCAAAAGGGGGCCGACCTGAGAATCTTTTGATAAAATGTTCATAATCTTTCATATTTTTTGTCATATTAATTTCATATTTTTAATATTTCAACATTTCCCTCATGTCCAAGGAAAGAATCAAAGATTTCTACCCAAACCTTCTACATTTTGGTGGGAATGATAGATAAAATCTGTTATTTGTAATTGTTATACTTTTTACTAATGATAACAATTCAATATTTCGGCTAAACTATGGCTCAGTAAAAATAAATTTAAAAGCCGACCTACCTACCTCAACTTTTTCGACCATGTTACAGGAAACTGAAGATTTTTTTTTGGCCTTACTACTACTACCACTGCTACTACTGTTGCTACTGCCTCTTCTTCTACTACTACTACTACAACTTCTACGTCTACCACTATGCCACTACTATTATGACTACTACTACTATTGATATTACTAGTAATACTAGTGTTACTAGTACTATTAATATAACTGCTATCGTTTCTACTATCAATCACTACTACCACCACTACTTTTGTTGTTTCTATTACCACCACTACGGTACTACTCATACTCTCTGAACCTACTGCTACTAAACTTCTCTACAACCTGAGGTAGCTTCATCAATCATGCATAGAGGCACAGTCAATGAAGTACCTAATTACACTGCACCAACATAATTATGGATTTAAGTTATTTAAATTGTACTGTAAATGTTCTGATAATTTCATGCATTTAACGTGAGCTTAAGTGAGTTGAAAGATGTTGGAGCTAAAGGAAATCATTAAATTATCAGCTATAGATGTTACTATTGCTAAAGTATTGCTTAAATGCAATTGTTCTTTCAGTGTTTAGAAGTGTTGCCTACAAGTGTCCATGTTTATGGGCCTGATGCCATTGTTTTGTCCACCACTCTATACATATGACAGTACATATACATATACAGTAGTGGTTCAGGGGTCATGAAATATACCATAAGTCCTAAAAATATATCTCAAATAAGCACCTGTCTTGTATGAAGGCTGGTGGTGATGTCCCCTTCAAATGTATAAGCACCGGGATGAGTAAGCGCCAGGGCGCTTACTCATCCCAGGGCGCTTACTCACGACGATATCATAGGCCCTAAGATTACTCACACTCACAGGATGAGAGCACCTCATGAGCTAATGGTATTACATCACTGATCCTGACACCATTCAATGACCTACTCTAGGTGTGGTATACAATGTCAGGCCACATGCTTAGAATACACTTAGGGTGCAGACACTTAGGGTGCATGCAGGTGGACACTGCTAGGACATGTAGGGTGCAAACCACAGGACATGTAGGGTGCAAGGACACATAGGGTGCAATGGCAGGACATTTAGGGTGCAAAACAAACTGGTCTAGATTTGTAAACTGTGAACTATTCTGCCCCCTCAGAGTGTCAGCCCGCCCCCCCCCCCCCTCAGAGGCTGGTGGCGGGGAGTCAGCCTCCCGTCGGCAGTGATAGTGGAATTAAAAAGATTTGGGATTAATAGTGAACCAAATAATCATACTCCAACCTCTAATAGAACTAGAAACAATTAAAGGGCTAAGGATACTGTCCCTACGCCGTCAGTCGGCAGTTTTGTTGTGTATACAAAGATGAAATCACCAGCCTCTAGCCGTACCACTGATTTTATTCCCCATAGCCTTATACACATAGAGATAAAATCAGTGGTGCGAGCTAGAGGCATGTGATGTCTGTTCAGAGGGGACTCCCTACATACAGATGGGCCATAGACCGACTGCACCCTAAGTGTCTTGGTATTTTTACCCTGCACCCTACCTGTCCTTTTTGTGCACCCTAAGTGTCTGCTACCTAAGTGTCTTCGCACCCCACATGTCTGCACCCTAAGTGTCCTTGCACCCTAAAGTACCTGTTACCCATGAGGAATATGGTGCATTCATATATAGCAAAGGCTATACTCTAATGGCCAGTGATAGCTGTATTCCATTCAGCTCCGCTTCGAGCTTTGAGGCTAACTTGTGAACACTCCTTTTGTTGCAAATCGTTTGGACTGCAATGTATCAATCGCTATTATAACTGCTTGCACAAGTGCAGGACCCCTTATAGTGGCCCTAGACCCCTAAAAACGACATGGGGACATGAGCTTTTCTTAAAATCGACACAGTGACATGGACATTTCTTAAAATCGACACAGTGACATGATAATTTCTTAAAATCGACATGGGACATTGGGGACCCCCCCCATCAAGGGCCCCCTTATACTTTGATTTAGGACTACGGCAGTGTTGATTCAGGTCTGGCATTAATTCAAAGACCCAGCAATATTATGGTATGCCAGTTTTAAAAGGTTATCATACTCTATCGTCCAGTTTAAGCACAGGGTTTGAAAACCACACCAGTCTCAAGTACCTGGAGTAAAGCGTTGGTTCCACAGCCATACAATCGGTCGGAATAGCCCTAATCCGACGATTTATAATATATCAAAAGTATAGAAAAAAATCGGTCGGATTAGTGCTAATCCGACCGATTTAGGTCTGTGGAACCAGCGCTTTAGGGGCACACCAAATCCATTAGCGCCAGGACGATTATTCACAACAATGCGGTAGATCAGTGGCCCATGGATTCTATACCGTAGTGGATTGTTTAAGTGCCCGGACACTTTTAAATTTCAATACCCCTGTACCCCAAGCCCATAAATGAGACCGGCGCTTATTTGAATATTGTTTTCAGTGCTCGAGATTGATTTCAATACTACCTTATTCCAGCACTCAATCAAGACCGGCACTTATTTGAGACCCGGCGCTTAAACAGGCAATTAGGGTAACAACCAACCTCAGTTGTACATTAAGCCACTGGGAGGGTGTTGCACAAAGGGGAAAAGGTAGTTTTGCCTAAGACGTGCCTCACCTGCAGCAGTCACTTTCTTGTCAGACCTGACTTTTTTTCCTGTTGCACAGAAGTGCTCCTGTCAGTCAGGTACAAGTACCTTTCAATGAAGATGATAGCTACTCAAAACAAAAGCACTCAAAGGAGATGCACAAAAAAGGTATCTGTTTGTGCAATGCACACTACTTTTATACAGGTTAGGTGTTAGGGGGGGAGGTGGCTTTTCAGTATACAGGCTTTTACAAATTTAAGATTTGTGAAGCAGAGCGTGACTTTTTAACATAAGAGGATATCTACTTAGTGCTCTGTTAATCTTATGTGCAACAGCCTCCAGTGTAGGGGACTCCAGTGCCTTCCACCAAAACCACCTCCCACCTCAACCAACAACAACACCACCACCACCTCCTGTGGCTTTAATAGACTGGGTCCACTCAGTCAGATTCACCCACTGGTCCACTAGTACTCCTACTCACTAGTACACTGCGAAGGGACCCCTCTTGTCTACTGTGGTGGATGTCCACAGGAGATCCACTCACTCCCTCACTGGACACACACTGGGCCCACTACTACTGCAGCCAGCCACTATATTAAACAGCTGGTGGTGCCCAGCCACAGGAGTAGGAGGAGGAGCAGGGGTCAGTCAGTCAGTCAGCCTGACTACTACTACTACTGCACCAGTGGATCCCTGTGTTCATATTAGTTGTACGCTGGAGGAGAAGAAGGAGGAGCATCACAGGAGGGGCACTGCAGTGGATCCTTCAGTGCTGGATACTGGCTGTACACCTGTATATATGTAGAAAGTGTGGAGGTTATTATTAAGGTGTGAGGGGGTATGGTCAGGAGACAGGTATCAATCCCCTCAGTGCCACCACTACTACCACACCCTGGACCACCCATCCATGCATCCATCCATCCACCTCTATAAACTACCTCTAACTCCAGGTCCTGATCCTCCACCAGACCCAGGAGCAGCTACCTACCTACCACTGTTCACACCTAGTACCTTCACTGACTGGGGGATACCCACCACCTTGCCCCTCCACCACTGACTGTCTGTCTGTCTCCCAGCTGTTTGCTACTCCTCTCACCTTCCTGTACTACCACAGCACAGAGGACCAGTGTCAGATCACACCTACCACTACTCCCACACACTGGGAGACCACAGAGGAACAGTGTGGGCTCTGTGTTCTATGCACAGTACAGAGGCCCAGTGTAGTAGCACTATATAGTTCAGCAAAGGGGCCCAGTGTAGAACTCCTCCTCCAGGGTGGTGGGTGTATAGGCTACATGTATGTAGTATAGCTAGATCAGCTGGAGGAGGTAGTTGGAGGGAGGTAGGTTACTGGAGGGACCTACTGGAGGAGAGGTTGTATATCAGTCAGATTGTGGATCCCCCTCACGCATACATACATACACTGCTGTATACTGTGGTACTAGGAGTACATGCCCATGGATCTATAGCTGCTGTTGTTGTTATACACTATATATACACTATACCACTATACTACTGAGATCTCTCCAGTACATATGTACATACATGAAAGGGGCTATGTGCTGGTAAATCCAGTACATCTAAGAGTTGCCCTACCATTACAATCCGCTATACTACTACTGAGATTTCTCATGTACATAGATACATATATGAAAGGGTCTATGGACTGGTATATTATGATCTAGTACTACTGAGGGTTGCCCCACTACTACAATCTGTGTTACTCTATTACTACATACTACACTGGGAGTACTAGGGATGTCTAGACTTGGGACCAGCTCTGCACTCCTACCACTGGTATAGGTTTGGTACACCCTGAACCATTACTGCTACTAATGCTACTCCTACCACCGATGGTATTACTATAGGAACATATGGGAACAGATTTTATTTAAACTAAGGTGAGTTGATTGATTTATTTTGTGAGTTACTCATTGAGTTGATCTGAGTCAATGCTTATATGTTAAAGTGTGGGTCAAGGGATCTTTTGACAATTGTACAGAGGCTTTTACAAAATTGCAATCAGAGACTGTCAACAAGTCAACAAAAACTCTTAACAAGTTTACTAAGACTACCAACAAATGTACTTTAACTACCAACAAATTTCCTTAAACTACCAACAAGTGTGATTAGACTACCAACAAGTTTACTTAGACTACCAAGAAGATTACTTAGACTACCAACAAATGTACTATGACTACCAACAAGTTTAATTAGACTACCAACAACTTAACTAAGGCTACTAGAGAAGAACATTGCAATCAGAGACTGTCAACAAGTCTACAAAACAGATTTACTTAGACTACCAACAATTTTACTGGCAGTTATGGTAGACAACAAGTTGAATCAAACTGTCAACAAGTCTGCAAAGACAGGTTTACTTAGACTACCAACAGGTTTACTAAGGCTAACAACAAATGTACTTTGACTACCAACAAGTTTAATTAGACTACCAATGAGTTTTACTAAGACTGCCAACAAGTTTACTTACACTACCAACAAGATTAATTAGACTACCAACAAGTTTACTAAGACTACCAAAATGCTTGCTCAGACTACCAACAAGTTGACTGACAGTTGTGTGGTATAGGAGACAACAAGTTGAATTAAACTATCAAAATGTCTACAAAGACTACTAAAAGACTTAGGCTACTTTGACTACCAACTGGTGTACACACATTATTAACAAGGCTATAGTTTATATAGATATAAACCACCAACAAGTCTATAGGGACGAGCAAATAAACTGCAAATAAGTCTACAAAGATTGCAAGCAACTTTACAGGGACTGGCAAAACGTTAACAAACATGCCTACTACCAGATTACAAAGATCAAGACTCAGTTTTATCAAAAGTGGTATAGTAGTTATCACTACTGTCATACAAGGGACAATATTTTGTCTTCTGTTTTTTTGTTTTTTTTGGTTATTCATACATGTATTGGGAGACAGTTAGAGAGATCGTTCTTTAACAACAGGGGGATGGTGGGTTTGAGGTTTTCTTTCGACCGCTTGACCCAGGGGGGCAAAATCTTTTTAACTGCTTTTAATTTAACCTGTTTTAACGTGTCACTATAGGTTAAAGGGGCACATTCACACACATTTTTCGCCCAAAAATATTTCGACCCAGGAGGGGGAATAAATCTTTTTTCATGCATCCGTAGAAAATTCCACCACTTCCCTATTGTTAAAAATGATGATGCCCCTAAAACAGTTCAAGGTTTAAGGAACATTTTTAGAGGGTCAGGGTAAGATCCAGGTTCCAATTGTCTGGTTCGGTTCAAGTCTTATGTGGGTTTAATAATAACCACATCTCCTCTATGGCTGTGCCTCTTTCTGTGTCTACAATAACCAGAGACTGAGTAAACCATAACACCCTGAATGAAGCTATTTTTGTAGCAGGTGGAGTTGTGGGTGAAGTACTGCTATCTTCTATAAAAAAAACTAAAGCTAGTACAAATGTACTCCAATACTATAGGCTCTACTATTGTCAGTGCCAGTACCGTAATCTCCTGCGTATAAGGCGCACCCCACCTATAAGACGCACCTAGATTTGGTCAGGAAATAAAAAGAAATCATAACTTGAGTTCAACTTAGTAGATTTTTGAAATTTAAAAACCTATGATTACCTAGGGCCCCCGCAGCCCCCTGCCCCCCTTATATTCTATTATGAGTTAGGGGGAGTGTAACATATCAAAAGAAAGGTCTTGGTGTCCCCCTTGTGGATCTACAAAGTACTAAAACCTCACGTATAAGACACGCCTTACATGCGGGAGATTACTGTATTATCAGATATGTACTTATCCTAATTATGCATGGTTTTGTGCCTTAGCTTGATTTCAACACCCTTGTAACCCAGGCGATTCAATGCGCTTATCTGAGACCCTGGTGCAGTAAGTACCTTATGCATTTTTGTACCTTATGGTAAAGTCAGCACTTTATGCAGTAATGTACCATAATGTGGTAAAGTCAGTGCTTCACATCAATGCACCTAGTTGTGAAGTCTGTACCTTATGCATTGATGCACCTTGTGGTAAAGCCGGCGCTTTATGCAATAATGCACCTTGTAGTAAAGTCAGTATCTGATGCATTAATGCACCTTATGGTAATGTCAGCACTATATGCATTAATGCACCTTGTGGTAAAGTCTGCACCTTATGCATTAATGCACCCTGTGGTAAAGTAAGCACTTAATGCATTAATGCAAGGTCTACTGGTAAAGTAAGCACTTTATGCATTAATGTACCATAATGTGTTTAAGTCAGCACCTTATACATTAATGCACCTTGTGGTAAAGTCTGCACCTTATGCATTAATGCACCTTCTGGTAAAGTCAGTACCTTATGCATTAATGCACCATGTGGTAAAGTGAGTACCTTATGCATCAATGCACCTTATGGTTAAGTCAGCACCTTATGCATTAATGCACCATATGGTAAGTAAGTAAAATGCATTCATGCACTATATGGGAAAGTCAGCACCTTATATTATGCACTAATGAACCATTGGGCTATAACAGTGTTGACTTCAGTGCATTAATGCAAGAAGAGTTCATACAAGGGTTAAAATTGAGACCTTATGTACCTTCTGGTAAAGTCAGCAGCTTATGCATTAATGCACCATATGGCAATAACAGGGTTAATTTTAGAGCATTGACACATCCGATAAAGGGTTAAAATGAGCACCTGGAAGGCACAACAGACAGGTACTACGTGTTATCTCAGATACGGTGACCCAAATCTGACCGGGACCGTGGAGGAGCCGCCATGGAGGAATAGGTGTGTATATACACACTGACTCTGTCCTCCTGGCTGATAAAGTATATGTACTGGCACCTGCACTGCCAACTCACACCTGCCGAGACACACACAAACTCTGCCTAAGCACTGATTCCACCGAAGCCGATTGAGAAAAATCAGCTCTATTTCAATTGGGTTTTAAGCGGATTTGAGAGAAATAATGGATCAAAATTCACGATTTTTTATGGTACATTCCCAATGTATTTCCCCACAATTCTGGCAAAATCAATTTGTTGTAATTTGACCGGATGTGGGCAGAAATGGATCGGGAAGATGGCCGATTCAAAATCGGCATATATCGGCTTCGGTTGAACACCCGCTCTAGCAAAAGATTTCACCCCAAATTTCACACTTTTGTCCAGGAGGAAAAGGGAAAGGCAAAGACAAAGTGAAACCGAAGACACAGAAAGGCAGAGAGAGAAGGTCAGAGCGATTTATGAAGTAACCCCTTAACCCTTTAAAGGCCCCTGATGCAGGAGTGCATCGTGCCCATTGTTTGGCATGATGCATGAATGAAGTACTGGCGAGTCTGCTCACCAGCAATTCATTGGTGCATCATGCCGACCCTCTGGCAGTGTGGTGACTGCGTAGGGCGACCAATGGGCGTGATGTATTAATGCATCAGCGGCCTTTACAGGGTTAATTAACCATTTAAAGGCTGGCTAATGTGTGAATGCATCCTGTCCATTACCAGCGATCATGATGCATGAATGCAGTCCTGCTGAGTAACAGGCTAGGGGGCTACTATAAAATCCCACTTATAAACTGACTTTGAGCAAATGCTATCAGCCACAGCTGAGCATTGAAATGGCCCCCATTTCTTACCAAAGTGCCTTATCAATAATATCCCTTGTGAAAGTCACACCCAGAGCCCAGGCTGATCCTATAAGCCACAAGAAGGGTCTTAAATGGTATGTAAGCCAGAGGAAGGGTCTGAAATGGTCTATAAGCCACATGAAAGGGCTGAAATGATCTATAAGCCACATCTTCTTTTTTTTTTTTTTTTTTTTTTTGACTGAAAGAGTCTGTAATGGTCTATAAGCCACAGGAAGGGCCTGAAATGGTCTATAAGCCACATCAAGTGTCTGGAATGGTCTATGAGCCAGAGGAAGGGTCTGAAATGCTCTATAAGCCAGAGGAAGGGTCTGAAATGCTCTATAAGGCAGAGGAAGGGTCTGAAATGCTCTATAAGCCAGAGGAAGGGTCTGCAATGCTCTATAAGCTGAAGCAAGGGCCTGAAATGGTCTATAAGCTGAAGCAAGGTGCTGAAATGGTCTATTAGCAGCAGGAAGGATCTGAAATGGTCTATAAGCCACAGGAAGGGTCTGAAATTCTCTATAAGCTGAAGCAAGGGTCTGAAATGCTCTATAAGCTGAAGCAAGGGCCTGAAATGCTCTATACCCAGCAGCAAGGGCCTGAAATGCTCTATAAGAAGCAGCAAGGGGCTGAAATGGTCTATAAGAAGCAGGAAGGGTCTGAAATGGTCTATAAGAAGCAGGAAGGGGCTGAAATGGTCTATAAGAAGCAGGAAGGGTCTGAAATGGTCTATAAGAAGCAGCAAGGGTCTGAAATGGTCTATAAGAAGCAGCAAGGGTCTGAAATGGTCTATAACCAGCAGCAAGGGGCTGAAATGGTCTATAAGAAGCAGCAAGGGCCTGAAATGGTATATAAGAAGCAGGAAGGGTCTGAAATGGTCTATAACCAGCAGCAAGGGCCTGAAATGGTATATAAGAAGCAGGAAGGGTCTGAAATGGTCTATAACCAGCAGCAAGGGTCTGAAATGGTATATAAGAAGCAGGAAGGGTCTGAAATGGTATATAAGAAGCAGGAAGGGGCTGAAATGGTCTATAAGAAGCAGGAAGGGTCTGAAATGGTCTATAAGAAGCAGGAAGGGCCTGAAATGGTCTAGAAGCTGAAGCAAGGGCCTGAAATGGTCTAGAAGCAGCAGGAAGGGCCTGAAATGGTCTATAAGAAGCAGGAATGGCCTGAAATGGTCTATAACCAGCAGCAAGGGCCTGAAATGGTCTATAAGCAGCAGGAAGGGTCTGAAATGGTCTATAAGCCACGGGAAGGGCCTGAAATGGTCTATAAGCAGCAGGAAGGGTCTGAAATGGTCTATAAGAAGCAGGAAGGGCCTGAAATGGTCTACAAGCTGAAGCAAGGGCCTGAAATGGTCTACAAGCTGAAGCAAGGGCCTGAAATGGTCTACAAGCTGAAGCAAGGGCCTGAAATGGTCTACAAGCTGAAGCAAGGGCCTGAAATGGTCTACAAGCTGAAGCAAGGGCCTGAAATGGTCTACAAGCTGAAGCAAGGGCCTGAAATGGTCTACAAGCTGAAGCAAGGGCCTGAAATGGTCTACAAGCTGAAGCAAAGGCCTGAAATGTTCCACAAGCCAGAGCAAAGGTCTAAATTGGTCTAGAACTTAGAAGTCACAGCAAAGGTCTCAAATAGTCTAAACGCCACAGCAAGGATCTGAAATGGTGAGATTTTACGGTGTTACATCTACCTTTGCTACAAGTCAGGACCCCGGTAGATAAGTCAACCCCCCCCCGCCCCCCCCCGCCACACACACACCACATATAGATGTGGTAGTCTGTATTGGCGCCTTAGTATCACGTAGACGTGTCCCTCTTACTGAACATGTGCATGGGACCCATCAGTCCTTTAACCCTTTATGGGCTAGATAACCCATTCATGCATCAGGACAACCAGAGGGTACTTCCACTTGGCAAAAGATTTATGTATTTGTAAAGTTTGTCAGCACTTGAAAAAAGGTCTCGGTGAAAAAATATTTGTGAACAACTTTTTTTTTTATCTTTCATCATTCAAAAGGAAAACGCTCCAAAGACGCTCTTGAAAACAGATGTTTTTTTTCCATTTCCCGTCATTTTTGACGTTTTTGGTGTAGAAATAAGAACATTTCTTTAGAAAGTAAAATAATATAAATAAAAAAAAAGACGTTGTTTGGGTTGTTTTTGTTTTGTTTTTTTGGTGAATTTTGCCAATAGCATGAACCGAAAAATAAAGTTGTTTGAAAACAACATTTTTGCCAAGTAGGTGTTACATTGGAGTCGTTTGTAACCCTTAAGGAGTTCTAGGCCGCCTCGTCCTACTGTACGGTGTAGGAACGTTAACCCAGGTGCGTGGGTGGAAGGATGTGAGTATACTACTAGGTGTGTTTGGACAATGTTTCAGTGTAGTGGCAGTTTTCAGTGGATTTCCCCATGCCTTCACGTGTTCAGTGTACACTGTCTTCTTCGCCTTAGTGCAAGAAGGTTGTAACTGCGCTTTACAAGTTTTACAGGAGAGATGAAAGAAGTGTTCAACTTTTTATAGCACAAAGTGGAAACAGCAATATTGCACCGGGACCTTTAGGCACACATATCATAGACAGAGCTTCAGGACTTTCAAAAAAGCTAGATGAGGGTCAATGCATGTTAAAACAGAAGGAATTTTTTTCACGAAAATGTCAGTTACAACCTTCTTGCATTTAGGTGAAGATTTGAAATTTATGACAATAATTATACATTCATGTATACAAACAGGTAGAATAATTATCTTAAATTCTTAGATAATGTTGGGTACAAAATAAGTAGTTTGAAAATAATTGAAAACTCTTTTGGTAGAGATAGGGAAAAGTATGGATGGCTGTGTATACAGACAACACACATGTATAAACTGACTAGTCTCATCTTAGATAATTCTATTGGTGGTGAGGTATATATAGTATTTTATCTACTATACTTTTATGGCAGGAAAGTTATGCCAAGAGCACTAGAACTGTAGGCCAAGACTAGCATAGACCTATACATCGACCAATAAGGTAAAAGGGACCTCTGTGAGGGGTCTCAAGTGTGTTCCTTATATCTAAATTACATGGGACATAAACAGTGCTACCTTATCTCTCTATATACATTGTACATGTGAACACATGGAAACCTGGGGGGTATTTCTGAAATATTGAACAGTTGAAGTGCAATGTGAAGTACCATATTTTAGATATCAGGGATCCTCTTTGAAATATGTGGGGTCCATTTCTGTATACCACCTGCCCTTGACTCCAGAGAAATTCAGAAATCCACTTTTGTACCTAGTACAGACCCCCATAAATATTTTATAGTTGGTTCACTATTTTCCAAACGCCAAATATGGAGAAACACCCCCATGTACAATGTGTAGGACTTTGGTTCTGCCACACTGACAAGTGTCAGTTTCAAAACCGATTTGTTCCCACTACGTTCGCATGCATATGTCCCTACTCATTTAATCTAGCATAATCTATACATAGATATATGCATACATTTTTTATTTGGCTGGACTGGTATTTAAATTCACGCATCTATAGCCTGGTCTTGTGGGTCAATACTATTGATCTGTAATTGATCCAAGTCTAATCGACACACTTATTATCAAACTCAGAGTCGTGATCCGTTACAGAACTCTTTAAGGGTTCTTGATGCATCAATGCACCGTGCCCATTGGTAGTCACGATACATAAATGCAGCCCTAACTCGCGAGGGATGTATTCATGCATCATGCCGACGCTACGTGGGTTGATGCACTCCCAGAGGGTCGGCATGATGCATGAATGAAGTGCTGGTGAACAGACTTTATTGATGGCGACCAATGTGAATAATGCACTTCCTTTCTGCCCTTAATCACTTCAGCTCAAAATCTAGATCATTAGTTTTATGATCCAGGTTTGAAATTGAAAGTTTAACATACAATAAAATGCCCAATTTTGGCCAGAACACCCCAAAATTTAAATTAATTATGAGGGGCTATATGCCTTCACGCTTACTAAATTTGGGTATCTTCATCTTGTGGGTCATTATGCTCAGACACCTGCGCAGTAGAATCAAATCCAATGTTCTCGACATATACCTTAAAGGATTATAGCCATGGAGTATTATCCAAATTTCTGAATATTATCCAAATTTCTTGCTGTTAAAAGCGATTGTATACTTGACACCAACTAATGAAAATAACCTGTCCTGAAGTATAGATTTGATTGAAAATCCTGAGGAAATAAGATTTGGGGCCGCTGATGCATTAATGCATCATGCTCATTGGTCACCATGATGCACCAATGAAGTGCTGGTGAGACTGCTTACCAGCACTTCATTGGAGCATCATGCCGACCCTACAGGGTCAATACATATATACTCCCAGAGGGTCGGCATGATGCTCCAATGAAGTGCTGGCGAGCAGTCTCGCCAGCACTTCATTGGTGCATCATGACGACCAATGGGCATGATGCATTAATGCATCAGCGGCCCTTAAAGAGTTAACAATGGTATATGTCTGATAACGACCTGAGTGGTGTAATAGATGATGTCAGCATGGAGCTGATATCACGTACATGTCTACTCCATATCACAATGTGTGAACGGACAAACAGAAAAGGGCATCGATGTTGAGAGGATGGATGATTCTTTTTGCCTGACTGCTAAGTAATACATGTAGAATATATAGGTCCTCCAGTCTCTACATGGATATCAACATGGATATATTATCTATACATGTTCATGTATATATTTATATCTGTGTGTACTTTAATCTTTTTACCCTTTAAGTACCACTAATGCATCATGCCCATTGGTCGTCATGATGTATGGCGAGTAACTCGCCAGGGCTACATTAGTGCACCATGCTGACCCTATGGGGTTGATACACTCGACATGATGCACCAGCACTTCATTGGTGCATCATGACGACTAGTGGGCATGATGCATTAATGCATCAGCGGCCCTTAGAGGCTTGCTTAGATACTCTGCATCCATGCCTATACCTCCTTATATATAGCAGCGCAGCTTGTACCACCATACTGCCATCTGGGGCTTCATTGTGAAACTACACTGGTTCACTGCAATACAATAAGGGTGGTTTACTGTTTAGTTGTACAAGGATTCCTGGTAGATCCAACAGTTATAGTTTAGAGTGGAAGCTCTAACTCTATACACATTATATCTTCCCATTAAGAGCTTACAATAAGTCATACTATAGACGTATAAGTGCCTTCATATGGAGTGCAGCTGTAGTATATGTGTGTGTTTTTTGGCACTTTATATCTTGTATGTACAAATGTACCAACCAGGCATATCATCTGCGAACACCTGTATACTTTAACCCTGTATGGGTAGCATAATGCCTCTAGAGTCGCTAGTAATATGACTGGCAGGGAGGGGGGTGGTTGCCTCAGATGTGGTTTATAGCAAACCCAGAAATTCAACTCAGGTTTGGCTTAATCCCCTCCAGTTCGTGACCCTTATGGGCCATTGTGAAAACCTTGTTCAAAAGTGCCTATATTGTACAAAGACCAAGCCAGCAGAAAATACTTAATTTGCTGTTATTCCCCATCCAGTTGGTAATGCCAGTCAGTAATGACTTCATTTTTTAGAACCACATATACCTCTCTGTTGAAATGAAGTCATTTAGGAGTGAACCATATTCATGTATTTCTTATATGTTAGGAGTCCTTGTGAGAGTTTCATTACTTAGCAAGAGGGGTTAGATCTAGTCCCTGATACCTAGTAGCACACTCGTACACAGTTGTAGCAATCAAAGAACGACATTTTGTTAGATAGATACTCATACATGTCAATTGCTATTCAATCTGGACCCTTTTCTATTATATTGTATGGATAAATATGAGAAGAGGTCTCATCCACAAGAATACCTGCTACCTTTTGGTTATGATTCTAGCTATTACATTGCTCCCTTATCATCCGATAGCCCTTGATGGGCCGCTGATGTAGGAGTGCATCATTCCCATTGGTCGGCATGATGCACCAATGAAGTTCTGATGAGCCTGCTCACTGGTACTTCATTGAAGCATCATGCCGACCCTCCAGGAGTGTATCAACCCCATAGGGTCGGCACTGCATTAATGCATCATGCCATTGGTTGTCATGATGCGTGATGGTCTCCTCCCAATGCGGTGCTGGCGAGTAATTCAACCGCGCTGCATTCATGCATCATGACGACGACCAATGGGCATGATGCACTAATGCATCAGCGGTCCCTAAAGGGTTAAAGACCCTATTGCAAGCAGCCTTGTGGAGAAATAAAATAGCCATGGAAAGCCGTCCGTTCAGAAACATTTTTTTCCAAGAAGATTAATATTCGGGTAGTGAATGGCTGGTCATAGTACTCTAGATGATACATCGTATGACAGTTGAGATAAGAAAAATAAACTAGGCAGATTGTAATAAATAAAGAGTTGTATTTCAATAGTTCTACTATGGCGAAATGATTAGATATAGTGCTTACAATAGACGGTGGTTTACAATGCACACTATGGACTTTAACCCTTGAAGGGCCGCTAATGTATCATTGCCTCATGCACATTGGTCGTCATGATGCACCAATGCATGCTGGTGTGTTTCATGCCATCACTTCATTGGTGCATCATGCTGACCCTTCAGGAATGTACCAATCTCATATAGTTGGCATGGTGCATGGATATAGCCCAGCGAGTTACTCGCCAGGACTGCCTTCGTGATGTCCTCCAACTAGCCAACAGCCTCAATAGCAGTAGTATGGTAATAGTATACATGTACCTTACAAATTGTAAAACTACTAAAAGCGTCTTTCCTAACCCCCCCCCCCCCCCAACGAGTCCCAGCCATTATATTAGGACAAATTACTTCTCTATTGAATTTCGTATTTCTTCCATTGAAATGTGAACATGTTATTACTTTGAAGATGATTAGTGTATGAATGGTACCTTGAGGGCAGTGTGATGCACTAACCCTTTAAATGGCCGCTAATTCATTCATGCATCATGCCCTTTGTTCGGCATGATGCACGAATGCAGCCCTAGCGAGTAACTCGCCTGGGCTGCATTCATGCATCATGCCGACCATACAGGATTGATGCATAACTCCCGGAGGGTTGGCATGATGCTCCAATGAAGTGCTGGCAAGACTGCTCACCAGCACTTCATTGGTGCATCATGACAACTAATGGACATGATGCATTAATGCATCAGTGGCCCTTAGAGGGTTGGGAATACGTAAATCAAACCTTGCATGATGAACGATGGATATGATACATTATAATACTGCTGGGTGAAGTCAGAGTGCATTATCCTGAATGCTGCATTCTGATTGGCTGATTGACCGTGCATTATCTAGATGGATAATGCACTCCTGTCAAATGAGGTTAACTTCATCTTACCTTTAGACTTCAAAATTGATATTCATGTGTTGTCAGGTGGCTGATGGGTGATTTTTCTGTGTTATAACAGGAATATTGCACTTGGTCAGGCCCCTCGATGTCTCAATACAGTCTAGAGCACTCCCACAGACACGCCCCGTGCATTATTCTCTAATTAATGCATTATAGCTGCCCTGAATGGCGTGATGCAGCCATGAAGTAGATTATGATGCCTCGTTTGATGTTTAGTAAATTGTAGTCTAATATGTATTTTTTTTCAATTCCAGGTACGTACATTGGGTTTTGTCTCCTTTCAAAGAAATTCAGCAGAGCCGTAAGTTACATGATTAATATAATGATTATCACTGGCGTCCTCTTCGCCCCCCCCCCCCACTTTCCTTATTTTGTTTATTTTATTTTGTTCATTTGCTCCTCTCTTCCCTCCTTTCGGATAACAATAACAAATATATTCTCACTCAGCATAATTCATCAATTCTTCTCAAATTTACAAATCAAAATATCCTAGATGTCAGTGAGTGACCCCTAGTTTTCATATCATTTCCCGTTCCTAGTCGTGTAGGATAGGCTATTTTTAGAGGATGCCACAGTCTTAGATTATCAAAAGACATCAGCTATATTCAGATAGGAAAGGTCTATGTCGATTTCAGGAGTCTAGAGCCGAAGGATCCATGAAGACTTTAAGGGGTTAACGTTGTAGCCTTTTTCTTAAGTTAGCCTTTTTCTTAAGTTAGCCTTTTTCTTAAGTTAGCCTTTTTCTTAAGTTAGCCTTTTTCTTAAGTTAGCCTTTTTCTTAAGTTAGCCTTTTTCTTAAGTTAGCAGGCTTCCCTAGCCCACTTAAAAGCGTCTATTTCTTCTCTTTCCTTTCCACTCGGATGTGTTTGGTGCACATATGCGCAGGCACTGACATATTCCTCTGTGAAATTGTGTAATGTCGTTCTCGCCATGAATATGACCTGAGCTGTCGAAATGGCGTTAAACAGCTATTACTCACTCACTCACTCTTAAGTTAGCATTCAGTTACACATTACACGCTATCATAACATATATATATATATACATGTAGCACCATTTCCACCCACTACACCACACCTTGCCGTCGGCACCACCACGAAAACTGGGTGTACTTTGTCTACAAAACTGGAGGCCAAAGAATCTGAGTGTTTAGGTTTCCATAATCAAGCCTAACTAACCAGGGCCGACCCCAACATATTTCATTTCTACAATTTCGAAAAAGTTGCCAATTTTTGGTAATTCTTGAATCAATCAGTGCTTCCAGTCGCGGCTGCAGAAAACAACTTGAATTCAGGCTAAATCTGAGGGGTAACATTTCAAGGCAAATGGAGACATATGTAAACATTAGACCTTGGTGTGGGCTGCGTGGGTGTTAACCCTTTAAGGCCCGCTGATGCATTAATGCTTCATGTTAATTGGTCGTCATGATGCATGGATGCAGCCCTGGTGAGTAACTTGCCAAGGCTGCACTAATGAATTATGCGGACCCTGGATGAGTGATACGGCCTCACCGGGTCGACATGAAGTGTTGGCGAGTCTTGCCAGTACTTCATTGGTGCATCATGCCGACCAATGGGCTTGATGCACTCTTGGATCAGCAGCCCTTAAAGGGTTAAAGGAATTCTATAACTCCCTCCAGACTGCCTTTTCAAAAAGTTATTTTAGCTCAGTAGTCTCCATAAGTGTCCAAGTACATTTCTATAATTTAACCTTTTTGAAATGAATACAACACCTGGAGTACAAGCACCACACACATGGGTACCCAATAAACATTGAACTATTTAAGGACCGCTTAAGGTGCATTGGTGCATCATGCCCAATGCTCGGCACGATGCACCAATGAAGTCTGCTTACCAGCACTTCATTGGAGCATCATGCCAACCCTCCTACGATGTATAAACCCCACAGGGTTGGCGTGATACGTGAATATGTTACTCACCAGGGCTGCATTCATGCATCATGACGACCAATGGGAATGGTGCATTGAGACATTAGTGGTCCTTAGAGAGTTAACGGGTTACCGTACAGGTCACACATACATACTACACATTACAAGTCTGCTGATAGTTCAATATTGAATTCCCTGTGTACTATTGCAACCTGTACAATAGCCTTGGACACCATACCCCTTTACATACTTCTCAGGCCGTTTTATTCTAACAACTTGGATTACGGATCTGGCGGCGAGATTTTTGGCAAAACAGAAAAAAAATAAAGTCATATTTTTATTTTTTTCCTCTGGCCGATGGGATTTTTGGAGAATCTGACAAAAAAATGACATAATTTGGGGGGAAAAAGTATATCATTAGCAAGAAACTTTCAGTATTGTGTCTTTCAAGGTGACCAAATTCTCGTTATTTACAGTATTGATGGCCTAAAATTTACATTTCCATGCCTTTTTTTTTTTATTTTTTCTCTGGCCGATAGGATATATTATTAGTTAGATGGGGGCTTGGGGCAACTTTTTTTTTTTTTTTTTTTTACCGATGGCCAACCGAAGAGATGAGTGAGTGAAAAAATCATAATTAGATGGCCTAATGCATTAATGCACCATGCCTATTGGTCGTCATTATGCACAAGTTAAGCCCTTGTAAGTTACTGATCTGTGCTGCATTCATGTATCATGCTGACCCTATAGGGTTGATACAGTCCCGGAGGGTTGGCATGATGCTCCAATGAAGTGCTGGCGAGCAGACTCGACAACACTTCATTAGTGCATCATGACGATCAATGGGCATCCTGCATCAGCCGCCCTTAATGGGTTGGTGACTCTCTGGACACTCTGCCACCAATAAGAGGTCTATTTACAAGTAAAGTATAAAATGGTGTATTTCCATTGATGCCTGTAACATTGTAACCCAGGTCACTGTTTAACCAAGGCCTGGCTTTGTAGGCTCAAATATACACACACCAGCAGCGTACACATGTACATGCGAGCTGTCAGGTTTGACCCTTTAAGTGTCCTTATGCATGGACCCTTTAAGAGCTGCTAATACATTACTGCATTATGTCGTCAAATGATACATGGATACAGACCTGGTGAGTTACTCGCCAGGGACCTGGTGAGTTACTCGCCAGGGTTGCATTCATTTATGTCATGGCAGATACGATCGTTACTATAGAACAGTACAGGACATGCCGTATTCAATGGGGGTATGGAATACAATATGTCTGTATTCAATGGCTGATGATCATGTGACCTGCTGCAGTGAACACAGTTAAATATAGTTGAATTTCTTCATTTAAAATCTTTCAAGCCTGTATAACCATGATATAAATGCAAATGTCAATTCCCCTGGAATATCTTTGCATCGTATTCACCTCTGTGAGGCCTGTCTGCATTCAACTCCACCTATAAGGCGTCGTTGAATATGGACAGCTTCACCTGGGTGAATACAATGCAAAAATATGCCATGGTTATTGGCATTTGCTTAAGTATCATGCTGAACCCTACAGTCCAGTTAAGTGCCGATGAACTGACTCACCAGCAATTCATCGGTGAAGGTCAGTGGATATGTTGCACTCCTGCATTTGCCACTGCATTTATAAGTCATGCTGATGCTATGGGGTTGTTACACCCCCATAGGGTTAGCAAAGTCAGTACTTCATTGGTGCATCAACGCTGAATATTGGTGCATCATGCTGACCCTACAGGACTGCAAGATGGCTGCAACAGTGGCGAGTTACTCACCAGAGCTGCATCCATGCATCATGATATAGCGTTTCATTGTAGGGATAGTCAATTTTAGTTAGGACTCAATCAAGTCAAGAGCAGAACTTTCATGTATAAAGATGCAAATATTGCCTTGCTGTGTATTCAAAACCGCAATGCTATTGGGTCATACAACACAAAACATATATCCTCCTCTTTAGGTTTACTCTCTAAAAACTTGATTTGAGGCATCCATCTGCACTAACATGGTTATAAAAAAGGTAACAGCCTACCCATGAATGGTTAGAATCCAAATTAGGTTTGATCACGTGCTCCATGTAGTAACTGACCAGACACGGACAGACCATTTAACCCTTTAAGGACCGCTAATGCCCAATGGTCATCCTGATGCATGAATGCAGCCCTGGTGAGTAACTCGCCATGCCCACCCTCTGGTGGTTGATACACTCTCGTAGGGTCATCATGATGCATCAATGACATGCTGATGAGCAGACTTGCCAGCACTTCATTGGTGCATCATGCCGATTAAGAAATTTGGACATGCATACAACATGATTTCCTTTAAAAGGTTAACCCTTTAGGGAATGCAAACTGACCTGCAGTACCATGGTTATACTTCAGCATGATGCATGAACGCTGTGTGGGTGCACTTATGCATCATGCTGACCCTACAGGCTCGATACACCCCAACAGGGCAGCATGATGCAGCAATGTAGCCCTGGCGAGTTACTCACCAGAGCTACATTGGTGCATCATGTTGACATAACCTGAAGAACCTAGAGGCATCATTTGATCGTGAAAGGATAATGGTGTACAGATCCAAAGGAATGATGCACCAATGAAGTGCTGGTGAGTCTGCTCGCCAGCACTTCATTGGTGCATCATGCTGAACCTCCAGTGGCGTATACCAAGCAGAAGAGTCGGCATGATTCATGCCCTGGCGAGTAACTTGCCGGAGCTTCATCCATGCATCATGAGAACCAATGTGGATGATGCATTAATTCATCATTTTGCCTATAAAAGGGTTTAGTTGTTGCCGTTCATTCTTAGGAATGAACGGCTATAGGAGGGGACCCATTCTTAAATACAAGCTCTCATAGTGGTGCTTCCTCGCTCTCCATGTATAATCCTGTCATAGGTACAGTATTGAGTATGCCTATACCTGGATTAAAATCTGCAAATCAGTCAAGCATAGAAGTGGTGGCAGTGGTGGTGTTGGTGGACCTGTTATTGTAGACCCTGGGGACAGAGTGGTGGTAGCCCTGGACACCTCAGGCAGAGCCATGGTATATAGTATGTATAGCCCCCCCCAACCCACCTCTGAATAGTGGTGGTGGCTGTGCTCCTGTGGTGGCCCCATACCTGCCTGCCACCACCTCCCCCAGCACCATGTGGTTCTCTTCTGCTGGTGGTGAATTTCTCAGCACCACTGACTATTAACCCACTAAAGGCCACCTACATGTATATTTATGTATACATGTACACATAAGTATGCTGCACTTTTTTAGGAGTTTTAAGTGGCGTGGCATTGGATTATTTGGAGTCTTGGGACCGTTTTCCATGTGTGTCGGCCATCTTGGTTTTCGGAAACACAGGGATCCAGGCCATATATGGTCAATTTTGATCTTAAAAAGTTATCAGATGGATGTTAGTGACCATTGGGACACCTCAACTACCCAATTTTATTGTTTGCCATGTGTGTCAGCCATCTTGGTTTTAGGAAACACAGGAATCCAGGTCATTTGTGGTCAATTTTGATCTTCAAATGTTATCAGATGGATATTAGTGACCATTGAAAGACCTCAACTACCTAATTCTATTGTTTTCCATATGTGTCGGCCATCTTTGTTTTAGGATACACAGGGATCCAGGCCATACATGGTCAATTTTGATCTTCAAAAATTATCAGATGGGTGTTAGTGACTATTGGGAGACCTCAACTAGCCTATTTTATTGTTTTCCATGTGTGTCGGCCATCTTTGTTTTAGGAAACACAGGGATCCAGCTCATATATTGTCAATTTTAATCTTCAAAAGTTATCAGATGGATGTTAGTGACCATTGGGACACCTCAACTAGCTAATTTGATTGTTCTCCATATATGTCGGCCATCTTTGTTTTAGGAAACAGAGGGATCCAGGTCATATGTGGTCAATTTTGATCTTCAAAAGTTATCAGATGGATGTTACTGACCATTGGGGGACCTCAACTACCCAATTTTGTTGTTTTCCATGTGTGTCGGCCATCTTTGTTTTAGGAAACACAGGGATCCAGCTCATATATGGTCAATTTTGATCTTCAAAAGTTATGAGATGGATGTTAGTGACCATTGAAAGACCTCAACTACCTAATTCTATTTTTTTCAATATGTGTCGGCCATCTTTGTTTTAGAAAACACAGGGATCCAGGCCATATATGGTCAACTTTGATTTTCAAAAATTATCAGATGGATGTTAGTGACCATTGGGAGACCTCAAGTACCTAATTTTATTGTTTTCCATGTGTGTCGGCCATCTTTGTTTTAGGAAACACAGGGATCCAGGTCATATATGGTCAATTTTGATCTTCAAAAGTTATAAGATGGATGTTAGTGACCATTGAAAGACCTCAACTACCTAATTCTATTTTTTTCAATATGTTTCGGCCATCTTTGTTTTAGAAAACACAGGGATCCAGGCCATATATGGTCAACTTTGATCTTCAAAAATTATCAGATGGATGTTAGTGACCATTGGGAGACCTAAACTAGCCTATTTTATTGTTTTCCATGTGTGTCGGCCATCTTTGTTTGAGGAAACACAGGGATCCAGCTCATATATTGTCAATTTTAATCTTCAAAAGTTATCAGATGGATGTTAGTGACCATTGGGGGACCTGAACTAGCTAATTTTATTGTTCTCCATATATGTCGGCCATTTTTGTTTTAGGAAACGCAGGGGTCCAGGCCATATATGGTCAACTTCGATCTTCAAAAGTTATCAGATGGATGTTAGTGACCATTGGGGGACCTCAACTACCCAATTTTGTTGTTTTCCATGTGTGTCGGCCATCTTTGTTTTAGGAAACACAGGGATCTAGCTCATGTATGGTCAACTTCGATCTTCAAAAGTTATGAGATGGATGTTAGTGACCATTGAAAGACCTCAACTACCTAATTCTATTTTTTTCAATATGTGTCGGCCATCTTTGTTTTAGAAAACACAGGATCCAGGCCATATATGGTCAACTTTGATTTTCAAAAATTATCAGATGGATGTTAGTGACCATTGGGAGACCTCAACTAGCCTATTTTATTGTTTTCCATGTGTGTCGGCCATCTTTGTTTTAGGAAACACAGGGATCCAGGTCATATATTGTCAATTTTAATCTTCAAAAGTTATCAGATGGATGTTAGTGACCATTGGGACACCTCAAGTACCTAATTTTATTGTTTTCCATGTGTGTCGGCCATCTTGGTTTTCGGAAACACAGGGATCCTGGTCATATGTGGTCAATTTTGATCTTCAAAAGTTATCAGATGGATGTTAGTGACCATTGGGAGACCTCAACTAGCCTATTTTATTGTTTTCCATGTGTGTCGGCCATCTTTGTTTTAGGAAACACAGGGATCCAGCTCATATATTGTCAATTTTAATCTTCAAAAGTTATCAGATGGATGTTACTGACCATTGGGACACCTCAACTAGCTATTTTGATTGTTCTCCATATATGTCGGCCATTTTTGTTTTAGGAAACACAGGGATCCAGGCCATATATGGTCAACTTCGATCTTCAAAAGTTATCAGATGGATGTTAGTGACCATTGGGACACCTCAAGTACCTAATTTTATTGTTTTCCATGTGTGTCGGCCATCTTGGTTTTTGGAAACACAGGGATCCAGGTCATATGTGGTCAATTTTGATCTTCAAAAGTTATCAAATGGATGTTAGTGACCATTGGGACACCTCAAGTACCTAATTTTATTGTTTTCCATGTGTGTCGGCCATCTTGGTTTTTGGAAACACAGGGATCCTGGTCATATGTGGTCAATTTTGATCTTCAAAAGTTATCAGATGGATGTTAGTGACCATTGGGAGACCTCAACTAACCTATTTTATTGTTTTCCATGTGTGTCGGCCATCTTTGTTTTAGGAAACACAGGGATCCAGCTCATATATTGTCAATTTTAATCTTCAAAAGTTATCAGATGGATGTTACTGACCATTGGGACACCTCAACTAGCTAATTTGATTGTTCTCCATATATGTCGGCCATTTTTGTTTTAGGAAACACAGGGATCCAGGCCATATATGGTCAACTTCGATCTTCAAAAGTTATCAGATGGATGTTAGTGACCATTGGGACACCTCAAGTACCTAATTTTATTGTTTTCCATGTGTGTCGGCCATCTTGGTTTTTGGAAACACAGGGATCCAGGTCATATGTGGTCAATTTTGATCTTCAAAAGTTATCAGATGGATGTTAGTGACCATTGGGACACCTCAACTAGCTAATTTTATTTTTCTCCATATATGTCGGCCATCTTTGTTTTAGGAAACACAGGGTTCCAGGCCATATAGCTCACATAGCCATTATCAGCTGGGGGCCGCCATTAGACCCCGACGGCACTATGACTAACACCTTCAGCCCCCGACTCCGCAGTATATGCCAGGGATGCCTCCCATTGGTCAATAATACAATAGCCATGTGCCGTATATGGTCAACTTCGATCTTCAAAAGTTATCAGATGGATGTTAGTGACCATTGGGGGACCTCATCTTCAAAAGTTATGGTTAGTGACCATTTGGGCACCTCAACTACCCAATTTTATTGTTTTCCATGTGTGTCGGCCATCTTGGTTTTAGGAAACACAGGGATCCAGGTCATATGTGGTCAATTTTGATCTTCAAAAGTTATCAGATGGTTGTTAGTGACCATTGGGACACCTCAACTACCTAATTCTTTTGTTTTCCTTGTGTGTCGGCCATCTTGGTTTAAGGAATCACAGGGATCCAGGCCATATATGGTCAATTTTGATCTTCAAAAGTTATCAGATGGATGTTAGTGACCATTGTGACACCACCACCACCAACAAACAAACAAACCACCACACTACTCCCAACCCTCACACACATTCCTTATTTGCATATTTTAATCCAGGCATAGGTTTACTCCATACTATAGCAATGGGGCAGGATTTTACATGGAGAGCGGGGAAGCACTACAATCAGAGCATATATTTAAGTATAGGTCCATTCCAAAGGCCATAGAGTTCATATATAATGATCTTTTTTCCTTGGATCATCATAGGAATATGCACGGCATTACAGCATTGCTGTGTTTACTTTCCTGAAAGTATGTTATAGATTAATAAATTGCAAAACACACAACATATAAAGGGCTTTTAGATTCCGTATTAAAATAATATTTGTTCTGAAAATTTTGATCTACTATCATATTAAAAATGTTGTAAATCAATTCTATACTTCTTAGAACATTATATGAATATGCACGGCATTACAGCTTTGCTGTGTTTACTTTGCCGAAAATATGGGATAAATTTCTAATCCGGGAAACGCACTGCAATTTAACTGCTTTTAGAATTGATATTAAACTCAGAATTGATCGTCAAATTTAAATATGAAACCCTAATATCTTGATCATAGATGACATATCCTAAATTGAATCCTCTCAATTGCATCCTTAACACGGGCCTCTTGATCATAGATCTTAGATTCTAAACTTTCAATTGAATCCTTAACATAATCTCCTAACCATGGACCCCTTGTATAGTGCCAAAGGTTGCGCTATCCTCCAGGGGTTCCAGGTATGGTGAGCTAATGTTAAATGCATTGCCAATCTAAAGGTAAACGAGTTCAGTCCATGCTATACTCAACCCACAATGAACCCTTTAAGGGCCGCTAATGCAGGGGTGCATCATGCCCATTGGTCAGCATGATGCACCAATGAAGTGCTGGCAAGACTGCGCGTCAGCACTTCATTGGTGCATCATGCAGACCCTCTGTGTGTGTATCAATACAGGAAGCGTAGTGTCATCATGAGGAATTACTCGCCAGGGCTGCATTCCTACCCAGCTCTTACTTTGATAAACCTGGCAATCCCAAAATTCACTGTCAGTTTACAGGAGTGTATCATGCCCAATGGTTGTCATGATGGACCAATGAAGCGCTGGCGAGTCAGTTTTCACCAGCACTTCATTGAAGCATCATGCCAACCCGACTCTAAGTGAGTGTATCAACTCTGTGGGTTTGGCATGATGCATGAATGTGGCCCTGGTGAGTAACTCACCAGGGCTGCATTCATGCATCTTGACGACCGATGGGCATGATGCATTAATGCATCAGTGGCTCTTAAAGTGTGAAAGGCTGATAATGCATCAATGCCCATTGGTCAGGATGATGCATGAAAGCATTAGTGACACTTAGAAAGCCCAATGCACCCCTGGAGATGGTTAGGCCTCAATTTGCGTGTGGCCAAGTAGTAGGTGCAATGGGAGCTGACCACAACTGTTTACATAGTTGAACACTCATAGGTAACTTCAATAGTGATATACTACATCTGGTGGCATTTTAGAATGGATTAAGGTTATACCACCGTTTATAGATTGTGAAACCGACCTCAGGTCCCCTTTGAAATCATCATGAAAACTTCACAACCCTTGGGGGGCACTGTGCCTCAGTTTGGGTACCAACTGTGGTACCAATGGGGGCTGTCGATGCATCAATGATGGGAAAAAAGGGGGGCAGTTGACTGTGTTACATCTTAAGATTAGGGGGCTGTTAATACCTATTATAGCTTTCATGGAAAGGAAGTTACTTGAATATTCCATGTAATCACTCCAGGGCTGTGAGATTCCTGAATATAATCATCAAAGAATCTTAATTTACATGGAAAAGGGCCTGAAGAGGGCGCTGTTACCAGACTGCTTCAGAAACAGGGGGCTGTAAAAATTGAGCTCTATTTTAAGAAGCTGTGAAATGGCAAAAAGCAGGGGAGCAGTAGTTTCGCAGTTGGCAGGGGCGTAGGATAAAGGGGGGCACAGGGGGGCCCGGCCCCCCAATCACAGAGGAGGTGGGGCCTGAATATGTTTGGGCCCCCCTCAAAATCTTTCAAGCCTCATTATAAAATGTACAAGCTCCCACAGCTAACCACTCAAATTAGACAAATATGTCATTAAGATAGGAAAAATAGCAGCATTGGATAAAGATAAGCCATCAAGGAATTTCTTTTTTTTTAAATCCCATACGACCATGCACATGCTCAAGCCGATAATTCAGGGTGGCTGGGGTGGGGACCCCCTGCCCCACCCAATGAAGATTTGCCTCCTACACCTCTGCAGTTGGTACCCCCAATCAAACATTCAGTGCCCCCCCAGGCTTCACAACTCCTTAATATAGTGCTTGCAGCGCTACCACAGCTCTACCAAACCCTTTGTGTCTTTGGTATGTTTTCTTTTTGTTAAATAGGGAAGATGACGGTATGCCCCCTAGTAAGATACCCAAATCGTCAGAGGTTTCTCTGATAGTCAACTATGTTGAGATAAAATCCAGGGTAGTTTAATACACGTTGTAGCTGTATACGTTAAGAAGGCTTGACCCAGAGCAGTGTTGAGCTATGGATATTGTGGTCCTTAACAATATATATCATTATATATAACCTAGGATACCTTAGTTAGGGATAGATGGATTACTGTTTAAATCAGAGAATAGTACAAGTAATAGCTGTCTAGATTTCAGAATGAGATAAGATAGACATACAGGGTAAGTTAGGACCAGGATCTGGTTTCATGGACCTGTGAGTGTGATGATCCCTGTACACAGAGATACTACAACAGCACTACCCAGCCAGGTCCATTGTTGAAAGGTCTAGGGTATATAACCCTGTAAGGGCAACACACCACATTAATTAACAATCAGGTTGTTTGTCTGGCTGTCTGCATGATGCATAGATTCAGCACTAAAGAAAATGTACCATGGAGTCTAAGATTAGAAAAAAAAAGCCCAGTATGATACATCATGCCACCAAGTTGCTCAGAGGGAGAGAGAAGACCATGGAGTGGCTTGATGTATCATACCCATTGGTTATTATGATGCATGAATGTAGCCTCTACTCACCAGGGCTGCATTCGTGCATCATGCCGACACTGTGGGATTTACATACTCATCATATCCCTGGAGGCATCATGCTGCCCTTGTAGGGTTAACCCCTCAGGGGTTGCCACAGAGAGGGGCATGATGCATGAATGCAGCCCTGATGAGTAACCTCCTACATGCATGCATCATGCCGACCCTGCAGGGTTGGTACACACCTGGAGGGTCGGCATGATGCTTCCTCAAAGTGCTGGCGAGCAGACTCGCCAGCACTTCATCGGTGCATCATGCCGACCAATGGGCATGATACACTCCTGCATCAACAGCGGTCCTTAGAGAGTTAATCCATCTAATCTAGCATAGTCTGGCCGTGGTCCAGGAGGGTGTGAGGGGCGTCAAGGGGTGAGTTACGTCATGTAAAGACCAGGTGTCTAGCATTACGACATCTAACTAGTCAGCATCCAATACCAGCCACCCCCCCACCACCCTCATACTCACCTATATGGAGTGATCATATCTAACTACCTAGCTGAGGGGAGATGGTAACGCTTATCTATTTTTGTTTCACTTTTTTCCTTCTTTGGGGGGAGGGGGCTCTTATGCTGTGTTTTAGCCACCCTGCACAAAGTGTCCACGAACTTCTATAGACACCCCAAAATGACCACAGAAGGTGCTATATTTAGAGAATAGACAACAACAATCTTCATGTCGAGACTCTCTATTGCACGATGGTCGAGGGTCTTCATAAGGCCCGAGACCAGAGTGTGTTATAGTCCGACAGAGAGTCAAGACGTGAAGAATGAGTTGTCTATTGTCTTTATAAAACATGTTAGCATTTGTATCACACTAATCTAAAGCCTATGATAGCCCACAGGATTTATGGACAAGCCGTGACCTTGCTCAGGTGTGCACTGTATTCCTATAATGCACTGAAGGTCACTTCTATCGTGCAGCAGTGCATGGGATACTGTTTTATAAATTGTCCACAGAGCACACTTTGATCACCAAAACCGTCACAAATTGACCAGGACATTTTGTGTCCTGTGGCTAATTGAGCATCACAACCCCTCTCACAGAACGGCCACACACACTCTGAGCCCGAATTGTAAACAGACAGCACATAGCGGTGTAATACATACAGTAGAACCCCAATCAATTTAATAGGAGTGTACTCACATGAACCACTGGTGTAGACCAGTATTACACTGCAATCCACTGTAAAACTGCCGCACGAGGATCACAGTGCAAGCAGGCCATTTGGTAAATTTTCTCTGAGCAACTGTCAACAAACAAGTGAAAAAAATATGTACACATTGTCCTTAGAAATTGTCCAAGTGGCATTATTAGGAGTGCATTGCATTTGTAGCTATTTTGTTTAATAATAGAGGAACTTTTGATACTATGTTGTTGTTGTTGTTGTTGTTGTTGTAATTCACTTTATTTTATACTGAGCATGAATAAGAACCCCGAGGGGTGTCTTGCCATTCCACACAGTACCAGTAGTGCTAGTAGGAACAGGATTGTGCCTCAAATATTTGAACAAATACAATAAGATACATCAATAAATTCGTGTCTTAATAGAGAGCTAGTAATTAGAAGTAATTAGAAGAGTAAAGATATAGAAATAAAAGAGAAGAGGAATGAGGCTGATGTTGCTGCCTCGGCTGTTGATATTGCCTTTAAGGACTAATCTTAGTGTCCTTTATGACAGGACTAAAATGGAGTTACCCTTTGTTCAGCTAAAGATGACACACACTCTTATAGACCCCTGGTGATCCTTTCCCAGGTAGCTAGGTATAGGACAGCAGGAGGATCTCTAATTGGTAGTCTATCTGGTGGTGGTTATCTAACTGGTCTTATATCTAACTAGTCTTAACCCTTTATGAACCGCCTGATACGCTAATTGAGGCTTCTAATGAAATGCGTGTGAGTAAATCTCTGAAGAAATATTTTTAAATCTATCACAAATTCCTTTCACCTATAATTTCACCTGTTTTCAGCGAAAAAGCCTGTGCTTTACTATGGGTTAAGAGGGCGCATTCGCACACAATTTTCGGACCTTCAGGAGGGGTCAAAAAGATTTTGACCCCTTAAGAGGGGGGTCAGAATTTTTTTTTCGCGTGTCCGTTCGCAAACCCATCAGCCCCCCCCCCTGTTGTTCAAAAATGATCACTCCCTTAAAGGTTTAAAAGGGTTAAAGCCCCAGGTGTCAAGTATGGGGTAGGATACATCCCATAGTAGAATCCAGGTGTTGGATCATTCACCCCCTATCCACAGACCCAACCCCCACACAAACCCCAACTTACCCCAGGAGGTCTTGCCAAAATGTTAAAAAATGGTCTCCTCAAACCAGTACTCAAACTTCTGTACCTTACGGTCTTTTCTGTCTTTGATTCTTTCTGTGTTGCCCAAAGGTTGGCAGGAAGCAAGGAACCAGAAAAGTGTAACTTGGATAATCATAGGCAATAATTAATAGTCTTTTAAAAAATAGGTTGGTGGCTTTTCACTGCATTCATAAGTGAGATGAAGTTAGGGGGGTGTAACTGAGCATGACTGTTTCAGATGGGTTATTTTAAACTAAATGCACTTTTTAACATTTTGGCAATAGCCCCCAGGCCCTACCCTCTAGTGAAGGTATGCTTTGTGTAACCTTAGACCTTACCATAGTCATCTCTTACACCCAATTATAAACCTTCAAATCTAAAACACTATCCTGTCAAACAACTTCTTACAGTCCAAGCCATATATATATATATATATATATATATATATATATATATATATATATATATATATATATATATATATATATATAAGAAGACAGCAGAAAGGTTTTAGTACATTTCTTATTATTTGACCCTCTGCCAGGTCCTTAGCAACCAGAGCTCTGCTTCCAAGAAAATTACCCCAAGTTGTATGAACTATCCTACTTGCCTTTACTCACCCATTCCCCACCACCATGGACTGTCAGAGATCCATCCAGCCAGTTAACAGGGATCCAGTTAAGTGAGATCCAACTCACTCACCCCCTCCCCCCTGTCTCTCCAGCAGGTGCAGAGCGGTAACCCTCCCAATGGCGCATTGTTTTCTTTTGTGTTTTAACCCTTTATGGGCCGCTGGGGGGAGTGAGTGAGTAATATGTGTTTAACACCATTTCGAGAGCTAAGGCCATATTTATTGTGAGAAATACATTACACAATTTCACAGAAGATTGTGTCAGTGCCCCTGCACCTCATACATCCGAGGGGTAGGAAAGAGGAGATACAGATCATTTTAATTGGGCTAGGGAAGCCCTGGCAACGGGGGGAGTGCATCGTTCCCATTGGTCGGCATGATGCACTAATGATACATGAATGTAGCCCTCGTGATTTACTTGACAGGGCTGCATTCATGCATCATGCCACCCTACAGGGCTGATACACTCCCGGAGGGTCGGCATGATGCTCCAATGAAGTGCTGGTGAGCAGTCTCACCAGCACTTCATCGGTGCATCATGACGGCCAATGGGCATGATGGATTCCTTCAAAAGTGCCTCTTATCGGGTTACGGTATTACAAGATGCCACCCTTACAGTGCTTACAGTGTTATTCTAGCCGCCAGGCTCTTGCCACCTACCCCTACTCCCTCACTCACTCAGCCACAATACAAGGTTAATAGCCAATCCACGGCTTGCTCAACGGGCACTCAATTGTATTAGGCAACCTAACGCTCAGTGGGTTTGTTCGCCAGCAGGGATACCCTAGCCGCAAAAAGTTATCTTTTTAGCAGAACATGTTTGCAAATTGCCATTCCCTGTATCTTCTTCTATTTAGACTGTGGACATTATTTGATTCCTTTCAGTGCACTGGTGCGATGTTTATTGGTGATTTGTGATTGTATTGCCTAATTGAACATGTTGTATTAGTGAATTGATAGCCATAGTGCATCAATGGTCCTTAAAGGGTTACTGTTCAAAATGCTCGGTACTGGTACCCTGCCCATAAAAAAGTCAATGGGAAATGTTGGTTAGAACTAGCTAAATTCAGGCTTCTGCGACTGGACACATTGATTGTGATATGCGTCTTATTTCTGTCCTGAAAGCCTTCTCTATACAACGGTTAGGTAAGGGTGACCCTGCAGTCAATCAAGAAGGATGGCCCGTGCAGAGTCCATGATCTGCTCTTTCTGCTTGCCTGCATGATTACAGGGGATTTCAACCCTTCAAGGGCAGCTGATGCTTTAATGCATTATGACTATTGATTGTCATGATGTTTGAATGTATCCCTGGTGAGTTACTCGCCAGGGCTACGGTTATGCATCACAGTGACCTTATGGGGTTGATAAGTCGTCATGATGCACCAATGAAGTGTTGGTGAGTTTTCTCGCCAGCACTTCATTAGTGCATCATGACGACCAATGGACATGATGTGTGCACTTCTGTATTATCGCCCCTTAAAGGGTGAGCTATTATCGATTTGTAAACTTGTTGACCACAAAGAATAAAAAGGCCATTAAGCACGCAAAGAACATTTGGAGGATGTTTATTTTATGAAAATTATATCTCTTTCTCCTCCTAAATGTTACCTATGCATTCCTTTTGTAATGATCCAGGTCCTTTGGTGCAGGATGAAAAGAAAATTAAGACGCTGGAGAAAGTTGCCTCGATATCTAGGTTATAGCTAAATATTGATACCAACTCCATGATAATGACCTTTGTAAAGATTCATTTCTTCAGACCTTTGTAGAGAATTATGCACATAATCCCACTCATATTCATGATTCTTTTCTAACTTGTGAATTACAATACACCGTAATGATTAATAAATTTTACAACCACATAAAGTCAAGAAAGATTGCAAAGGCGTGGTTCCTTTTTAACATGTGTAGGCCTGGATTGATCGACGATGAACCTTTTGTGTTGGCTTTGTTATCTTTACGACCAGGATATTCTAGTAGTTGTGATATTTGTTATGGTTCATTCAAAAACTGATTGTGTGGGCTATCAATTATACCTCTGTTTCACGCCCAAAATAGTCTGGGTCCTCATTCTTCTTTCAATTAGTTGACAAAGACTTTCCCCATATAAACCGGTTATGGTTAGTACAGTCAAAAACGGGATTCTTTTTATTCATGCTCAAATCTGTTCTAAATGCTGTTATAAGTTCACATTGAGATGATAGTTAATGATATGCAGTTAGGGCACAGATACAAAGATCCATCGTAACCATCAATGGGCTTCCTCAGTGTTTCTAATAAGTGTAATTTAATTCATCCCCTCCAGAATTCTTCAAGGATGTTCACATAGACCACTATTGATTACACATATTCTTTAACTACCCTTATTTGAATTTGAATCTTATGGGTGCAAATTTTGGAGGAGTTCTGCATATTTCAGTCCTGGTAAATTACCAGGCATGCATCATGTCGACCCTACAGGGTTGATACACTCTCAGAGGTTCGGCATGATGCTCCAATGAGGTGCTGGTGAGCAGACTCATCAGCACTTCATTGGTGCATCATGACGACCAATGGACATGATGCACTCCTGCATCAGCGGCCCTTAAGGTGTTAAGAGTGCAATGATCCCCTCTTTCGCCTCTGGAGCAGCATTGGTACTACAACCATAAATCTTCGCGTATAAGACGCGCCCTGAGTTAGGTCAACTCCTATAGGACGCATCTGGGGTCAGGTTTTGGTCATTTTAATACTATTCTTTAGTGTAAAATCCTGAAGACGCACCCTGAGTCTGGGCTAGATACTATAGGACACAGAGGGTGAGATTCTGCGTCTTATATACGAGTGTTTACAGTAGCTCCTGTCCTCCAGTGGCAGGTGGTGGCCCTGAATCAGTGTGGGACAGAAGCAGGAGTAGGGGGGGGGTTATAAATAGTGGATATATGGGTGCAGAAGCAGCCTAGGTGGGACCTGCACTGTAATAAAATAACTGTTGAATATACCAAGGATCCTCATAAAACTGAACATTGGACCGCCATAATTGAAAAGCATTGCACCAGTGTATTTTTTACAAGAAGCCCCAGGGGGCAGTACAGTGGTACACAAACGTACAAGGAATTGCTGTGATAATTACGATAGATCTCTGGCAACTTTGAGATGAGGAATGTGCCAATATTTTGACACCATTTTTTCCAGTGTGTCTAAGTTCAGTTCGTGGTCGATCCTATGAAGCTGCAATGTTGTGGACCAGACTCAACTATAAGTATAATCTGGGGTAAGCTCGAGTAACTCGCCAGGGCTTCAGTCATACAACATTCTAACCTGCAAGGTTCGTATTCTCCCTTGAATACTCGTTTGAATACAACCCTGGCGAGTTACTCGCCAGGGTTTTATTCAAGCATCATGGCGACCTATGGACACGCTGTACCTCTACATCAGTAACCATTATATAAAGGGGTTGATGGGTTCAAGAAAGTAGTTTCCTCAACCCTCTCTATTGGATCAGCTTGCAGAGTTGCAGCGAACCTCAGCAAGCAGGAATTCTAGCTATTTGATGGCACGTGGGGAAAGTGCTGCGGTCGGGAATAGATACGGCCCTTAGCTCTTCACAGGCCGCGTGATGCCTTGAGGTTTATACTGCTCCTTGGTCGGTCTGATGCACCTGCTGTGGGGTCTGCTCACCTGTTAGTCCACTCTCCAGCATTTATAAGCACTGCATTGGTGCATCATGCTGAACCATTGACAGTGTATCAACTCCATTGAGTCGGCATGATGTGTATGGAGAGTTACTCATCAGGGCTGTATTCTTACATCATGAGAACAAACGGGCATGATACATTATAATCTATCCCTGGCTAGCCCCAGGGATGTAACTGTGAAGTGTAATGCTGTTATGTTGATAATGGTTTACCAGCAACTTTGTGACAAAGCTTTTCCATTAATTTCACAGGGGCCCCTCATAAAACTTTCTTTTATTGTACTGTCTGTACTGGGGCTTCATTGTAGAACTTACATCATTGCTTTACAGGCAGTCTAATCCTATAATTACACCAATCTACGGTAGAGTAAAATCCTTGGTAACTTTAGATCAAAAAAGATCAGGGGTCCACCCTTGCGTATAAGCCACACCTTATGGTAAACAGCCTCTAAATGGTTAAGGTGAGAGCAACCACTACCACTACCTACTACTACAACTCCTGGAGCCACTCCTTGAGGTGCTCACTTCAACTCAGACACGCATGCCACACACCAGGGTGGAGGTGAGCTGCTCCCTCCCCCACCCTTAAACCTGTAAGGCCCACTCATGCAGGAGTGCATCATGTCCATTGGTCGGCATGATGCTCCAATGAAGTGCTGGCGAGTTACTCGCCAGGGCTGCCTCCATGCATCATGACAGCCAATGGACAAGGTGCATCATCAATGCATCATGACGACCAATGGGCATGATACATTAATGCATAAGCAGCCCTTAAAGGATTAACCTACCTATATACCTTCACAATGAGCTGCTCCCTTACCCTCTCCCTACCCTTGAGTTAGTCCCCTATCTATACTCTACATACACACCTACCCACCCACCCACACCGGGCCTGGAGGAGGGGGAGGATCCACCTCTGGCCTCCATGCAGCAGTAGTACCACCTTGGTAGGAAGTAGCGTGGAAACTATACTGTGGGCTTGTGGTGGGCCCTTAGATTTGTATAGTAGGAGTTGTGGCCTGCTGGTGTGAAGATTGCATATATGTCAGCCAGGGGCGTATGAAAAGGGGGTGGGCAGGGCGGCTCCCCCCCCCCAAAAAAAAGATGGAAAGATACCCTATATAAGCGTCTATAAAAGTGAGGCGCCCCCCCCCCCAAAAAAAAAAAAAAAAAAGCAGAGCCCTTCTATTTAGTTCGACAGGTGTTTACTTTGAGACTTCACCAAGAAGTCTCAAAGTAGCAGTCCCCTCTCGCTGCTGTTACAAAATGCCCACTTCCCTTGGATCCCACATCACCTGTACCTGGAGGGTCTTGCCAAAAGAAGACGAGGAAGAACCTTTCTAATTTTTCCAGAGAGTGCTGAGGAAAACGTGTATGACCTAACACGTTTCCATAGTGTTACAAAAGAATTACAGCAGAATGCATGGAAAACTCTTTTTGGGGAGTAAAGAAACTTGCACGTTTCTTCTAAATGATTACCCAAACAATCTTTTAGCAATACAAAAACGTGCACGTTTTCTTTATGGGTTCACCTTTGCTTTTTGGCAAGACCCTCCTGTACTACTATCTAACACTACTACTAGTATAGCCCTGACACCTGCAGTAGCACCACATAGTGAGGTGGTACATCACCTGGAGTGGATCCCTCTACCATGGAGGTAGCAGTTACAGCCTGTGGATTACCTATAGTGATAGGGCAGACTGTGTGGTGAGTACTACATGTACAGATCTAACTATACAAAGTGGATCTACCCCCTCCCCACTCCCTATTTCTATCTACAGTAACACGTCGCGAATATTGTGCAGCTTATACCTGAGGGTTTCCCCATGCTGATGAACTCAGGACGCCCCTTTGAGGAAAGACCCGGGAGGCAAGAATCCTCCACTATAGAAAAGTATTAAATAGGAGTCCCATTTGTATTAAGAAGTGCTCACTATAAAGCTACAGTACGATGGAATCAATTAAACGCTCGGTACACACTATTAACTATGTTGGAACAATTCAAGAGTGAAATAGTTCGATACTATCCAAACTGCTTTATTTAAAACATTTTGTACAATGCACTGTGCTTTTTCAAGAACCTCATCTCTCATCTCATCATTAACCCCTAGCTAGGCAAAGACTTCTGTGTATCTGATTTTTTCTTTAATATATAAATCATAGAATCTGTGATATTATCATGATACGTACGCCATGTCATTTATATCTAACTGAACTGTCATAGTGCATGTCTATTGTAGGGGGCCTAGCGGAGGTACCACAATGCGTGGGCGCTAGGTATAAATACCATTTACTCTGTACTCTGTATTTTTCCCAATAAACACATAAAAGTTCCAGAAAAACTGTGCTTCATGAATAACTCCATCACAGGGTGCGCCTTGTAAGTGAGGTGTTACGGTAAGTACTGTAAAATCCCTCACATAAGCCGCAGCCTTAATACAGGGCATTTCATAGTTCAGCGCGGCTTGAAGGATCTGCCAAAAATAGGGGGAGGGCAGTGATAAATAAAGTTTTAAGGTACCGGGGTACCTACTACTAAGCCTATACACACACACACACACACACACACACACACACACACACACACACATATATATATATATATATATATATATATATATATATATATATATATATATATATATATATATATATATATATATAAATAAAAATACACACCTCCAGGGTGTCGTGTTTGTGTATGTACTCCCTCCAGCAGGTGGGAGGTCTTTGATCCTGAGTACTGGAGGAGAAGGGGGTATTAACTCATTAAATGTTAGTGATGCAGGAGTGCATCATGCCCATTGGTCGTCATGATGCACCAATGAAGTGCTGGTGAGTCTGCTTACCAGCACTTAATTGGTGCATCATGCCGATCCTCCGGGAGTGTACCAACCCTGTTTGGGTGGCATGATGCATGAATGTGGTCTCCCCAGGGTTGCAATCATGCATCATCATGATGACCAATGGGCATGATGCATTATTGCATAGGCAGTCCTTAGAAGGTTAAAGAGAGGGAGAAGGAGGAGAATCCTTAGTGCAGGAGCATCTGGTAGTGTTTCAACCCTGGCCCAAGGGTGGTATGATGCATTAATGTAGCCTTGGTGAGTTACTGGTGAGGCCAGATTTATTCCATCCCAACAGGGATGCATTAATGTACCAGTAGCCCTTACAGGGTTAAGGAGGGGGAAGGAGGGGGAGGAGGCTCCTTAGTACAAGAGCAGAAGGGGCTTAAGGAGGAAGAGGGGGAGAGTCACTTACTGATCATATAATGGGTAGTACAAAAACTACCCACACTTTCACAAACACTATCCATACCCTTAATAGCTTGTAATCTACTCTTGTGCATTCATACGTCACCCACACGTTTGATACACCCCCGGAGGGTCGGCATGATGCACCAATGAAGTACTGGCGAGCAGTCTCGCCAGTACTTCATTGGTGCATCATGCCGACCAATGGGCATGATGCACTCCTGCTTGGCTGCACTTATTAATCCATTGTCTGTCCTCCTGTGTGTAGTTGACCACAGATGTTGGGTAGGACAGTGCAGAGGTCACGTGATTCGCGTCTGGTAGGTCTAGATGTAGACAGGGTTAATCCTTGGATCATCCCCTGGTATAGATAAGAGATTACCACCCACTACATGATCAACATTGATGGACGTATAATAGGTGTATATCATGTACATAAATATGTGACCCATCCTTACCAATTGGTTCGGAAGTCGCACATAGAAAGTATCTAGATATTGCCATATTCATTTACAGCTCATCAAGAGCTTTAATTTGGTATATAACACTTGCATATTTGAATCAGGCAGCCCTCTTTGGATCTTCTAGCAGTAAATGTAGCCGGAACAATTAATAATAGATTAAACTGAGATAATTAACATATTAGACATATAATAATTTATAAATCCTATATAATTCCTATGTAATTCTATATAACCACAATTACTATAGCTATGCTTTTTAGGCATGTGGGGCCTAAATTCAGTTTAGGAAGCAAGGATTTTAAAAGGCATCTACCTGGATGTTAGAAAAATGCTAAAATATCAATTTTGAAAAGATTTATATTTTTGACACTATAAAACTTGAAAAGGCCATATCTACACTTCTAAATGTGCGACTTCAGTACCACTTTGTTAGGATGGGTCACATATAAGCTTGAGACAGAGGCAGGTGAAAAACATGGAGAGAGAGAAAGGGGTGAGAGAGGCAGAAGGAGAGAAAGAGACACAGAGAGACAGAGAAAGACAGAGACAGAGACAAGGAGAGACACAGACAGAGAGACACAGACAGACGGACAGACACAGACAGACAGGGACAGACAGAGACAGGGGACAGAGAGAAAGAGAGGGAGGGAGGGAGGGAGAGAGGGAGGGAGGGAGGGAGGGAGATAGAGACAGAGAGACAGAAAGAAAGAAAGAAAGAAAGATAGACTGATGAGACTGTTTGGCCAAAAGGTAGGGGCCTATATTTACCTACAAATAGTCAGTGCCCCCCCCCAGTACATGTATACTAGTAGAGAGAGGTACTCTATAGTCAGTGCCCCCCCCAGTACATGTATACTAGTAGAGAGAGGTACTCTATAGTCAGTGCCCCCCCAGTACATGTATACTAGTAGAGAGAGGTACTCTATAGTCAGTGCCCCCCAGTACATGTATACTAGTAGAGAGAGGTACTCTATAGTCAGTGCCCCCCCCAGTACATGTATACTAGTAGAGAGAGGTACTCTATAGTCAGTGCCCCCCCCCAGTACATGTATACTAGTAGAGAGAGGTATTTGAGGGATATACACTACAGAAGGTACCTGTAGTATGCTAAGGTCCAGGTGGTTGGTAGGAGAAGGACGGTAGGTGGGAGGGGGTGGGGGAGGGGGATCCAGTCTGGATCTATGGGACACAGTGTACATCCAGTACGTCCCTGAATACTACAGCCGCCAGCTACACTGTTAGAAATTTAGCATGGAAACTCAATAAATTTTTAAGGTGATTCACTGCAATTTAAAAAGTGGTTATTTCCTCTGTAGTAACAGTGTTTCACCCTAAGGTTCACCACAGATTCTCCACAGGTTTTCAACGGGATTTCACTGTATTTTTACGTTGATTTACTGGCAATGGCGGTGCCAGTGTATCACCGTTTTTTTAGGGATTATTTTTACTGTGGTATACTCCATGCAGTTATGTACTACATGTACACTCTGATAAATAACAGTTAACTCTACAAGACATCTCCAAATACTGCACAGTAAATCACCTTATATTTGTGATGAAGTGAGGCAGTGTTATTTCTACAATGAAGCCTAAGATAATAGTAGAGTAAATCACCATTTTACTAGGGATCTCTGGGAAATAACAGTGAAATTCATGTCCAAAAGTTGCCACAGCGGCCTTTAATGGGTTAGAGAAGGTGCAGAGCCCCATCTGTTCCACCCCTGCTGTATACCGACATGTAGTCTGATGTCTTACACATTGGCTGTCAGATTGTAGGTCTGGTACCAGGTTACTTTTTTTCACTTTCCTTACATTTCCTTTCACTTTCTCATGTCTTATCAATATGCCAGTCACTGGTCCTTCAGATTGCCACGTGATAAAAGGCGCATAGTACTTGTACATATTCCTGATTAATCCTAAAATGTCAATCTCTGTTCCTCTATCAGTCTCTTATATGCTCTCTCTCTCTCTCTCTCTCTCTCTCTCTCTCTCTCTTAGTCTGTCTCTCTCTTAGTCTCTCTCTCTCTCTCTCTCTATCTCTCTCTCTTTTAGTCTCTCTCTCTCTTCTCTTAATCTTTATGTAAGTGCTAAAATGATGTAGTAGAGTGACAGTTTCTATAAGATAAGTGAGGATATATGTAGTGTGTTACTACACACAGCCACTACGATTTGTAAAAGAAAAAAAAAACCTCAAAACTTGAGTGACCAATCGTAGGTAATGTCCTATGAATTCTTTGTGCAATCAGCACGGATACATGTAGTAATTACATAGGATTTGTTAGGGCAGTCGTCCCAATGCAATCATTAGTGTCTGCTACGATCTGAAGTCTGACAGTCGTAAGATGTTGACAAATGCCCTCCTGACGACTCCACTGGCCGGTGTCTGAGTTCCCCAGCCAATGTGTCACAACAGTAAACTTAAGATGCACTCTAAGAAAGAACTGTTCAATCTACCAGTACCTCATAAAACTGAACAGTGAGCCACTCTTATTGTATTGCTGCGATGCAGTTTAGTTTCTACAATGAAGCCCCAGTACTGTGGACAAAGAAATCTCCATGAAAGAACAACGGATCTCTGGCAACTTTGGGACTAGGAACTCGCCGTTATTTCGACAAGATTTGTTCACAGTGTTGGGTATCACATAGAGGATGAGCCCACTGTGAGAGCCCCTATTGGTGGTGGGACGTAAGCCTATTTATACCTACAAGGCCACATACTACTTACACTATGGCTATCTTTAGGGATTTAGAACACAGTTCTATAAATCATTGAAACTTCACTATATCAAAGACGGACAGGAATGGGACACTAGTCTGGTTCAACTGAAAATAATACAAAGTAATGCTAGAGCATGCACTAATTGGAGCTGTTCTATTCATGCAGACAAAGTTGGAAATACCTATCCAATATAAGGTTGTACTAATCTACGTGCCTGGTTATTGGGGGCAGAGAATCTATTCTTATATCTACCTGCTGTATTCATGTTTATAGATTGTATCAAATTTAGCAATTTTCCTAGTGTCTGATTGATAGAATCGCTGCCCTATTCACAATGCAGAGATTAAATGGTTGCTCACAGTGACAAACACCATGTTGTAGAGTGCAGTCCTATGGTGAGTGAGCTATCACATGAGCTGATGATTCCATTGGTCGGCATGATGCATGAATACAGCCCGGGCGAGTACCTCGCCAGGGTTGCATCCATGCATCATACCGATAAGCTCCTTGCTAATGTCTAGTGCAGAGATGGAGTAATTCTCTTATCAACAAACCTCGTCCTGTAGAGTGCATTGAGCGAGTAAGCTATTACCTGAGCTGCTCAGGATGGAGTGGAGCAGATTCCAGGTGCTGTGTGTTGCCGAGCAGCTCAATGAGCTGATTGTGGATGAATGGACGGGACAGTTTGGTATTCAGGTAAATTGACGACCTCTAAAAGGTTAATCCTTGATCCTTTAAGGACCGCTAATGTATTAATGAGCATTGGTCGGCATGATGCATGAATGCAGCCCTGGCGAGTAACTCGCCAGGGCTGCATTCATGCATCATGCCGACCCTACGTGGTTGATACACTCCTGAGACGGCCGGCATGATTCGGGTAAATTGATGACGAGTTGGCGAGCAGACTCACCAGCACTTAAATGGTGCATCATGCAGACAAATGGGCATGATGCACTCCTGCATCAACAGCCCTTATAGTAGGATCAATTTGACTGATACACCAATGTGACTCAATTATGGCATCATGACGACAAATGGGCATCCATAGACGTAGGGGCATTATGTGGTCCTGGCAGGGCACCTGTAGGAGAAAGTAGATGGCAATGAACAAGATGGTACTTAAAGGCATTCAGACAATTGATCAAGTAATTAATGAAGGATTTCTTCCCTTTTTTGTCTTCTTTTATTTGATATAATGGCTGCTTAAGAGGTGCAATCAAAGATGAAGGTCTCTGTCCGTTTTTTTTCTCTTTTTGCCACTCTCTGCCTCAGCCCCCCACCCTCTCTGTGTCCCCCTCTATCTAGTCTCAGTCTGTTTATCTCTGCTTATCTCTGGCTCTGCCTGTTTCTGTCTCTTTTTCTCTGTCTGTCTTTGTCTCTCTCTTTCTCTCTATTTCTGTCTCTCTATATATCTCTCTCTGTCTCTATCTCTCTCTGTCTCTCTCTGTCTCTCTCTATCTATCTATCTATCTCTGTCTCTCTCTCTATCTATCTCTCTATCTCTCTCCCTCTCTCTCTCTCTCCCGCTGCCTCTCTCTCTCTCTCTCTCTCTCTCTCTCTCGTTGCCAGCCAAGCCTATACACACATAATATTATACAGAGAGACAACCTAAAGTAGACAATTTTGAATACAGGTGCCCCAGACTGTTTTCGCTAAGTCTGCTGAGCACTATCCCTACATGAGGTGAGCAGTTGTTGAGGTGAGCAACTCGGGGGTATTTGGTATACAGGGAGAGGTAGGGAACTGCTCAGCCTTAGAGGGGCCAGCTGTTTCACAGGTGGCACAAGGCGTGTAGAGTAGGAGAGGGATGTAGTAGGTAGGATGGGGATTGGGGAATGGGGAGGGATGGGGCGGGGGTGAGTTGGGGGGGTGTAGAGGAGGTAGGGATCGAGACCTGCAGGGGTACACGCGTGGGGAGCAGGTTGGGAGCAACTCAGGGTGAGTAGTAGTGAGCAGTCTGAGCACACCTCAGGTACTCCTGTATGCTGAGGTTGGGGGGGGGGGGTTAGATAGGGAATGATGCCTCCAGGTTCATGATCCTAGAATGGCATGGTGCACCAATGCAGTGCTAGTGAATAGTAGGCTAGGGGTAGAGGTTATGGTTAAAAGTTTATGCTGATATGATGTTGGATGATTCTCAAGTTAAAACGTGGGTTTATAGATTCTTTTTTATAGAATATGGAGGATATTCAAGACAAGCATATATCAAAAGACTAAGGACACTTCATTCATGATAATTATACACAAAAATGTAGAGTTGCTAAGGTCTTCTAATTGAACAGCATAAAATAAACGAGTTAAAACCAAAATATGTCAAAATTTTATTTGTCAGCCCTGGTGCAGACTCTTCACCTTGATGACTGTAGATGGCCGAGGCACATGGCCCTACCTGATGGCCCAATGACCACCCTAAAGTGTCACCCATGAAGCTGTCAATGTGAGCACATGGGTTGCCAACATGAAGAATATGTGCCAAGTCTGACAAGTTAAATCTGACAGGTTTTGTCTCGTTTCTTTTATGATGATCTCATTTTTTTGTCATAAGTAAAGGTGAAATCAGTCACTACATTTTATCACGACTTGAAAAAGCTTTTGTCCCTAAGGTTCTCACTGCAGCCATAGATACATGTGAGCATTTTTGAATTTCTCTGCAGTATAACATGAAAGTAGTCGGCATGATTCAATAATGGTATGATTTATCACTTTTGGAAATCGCTATAAACATAATATATATTTTGTGAATCAACAATAAAAACTATCCCTCAGCTGGTATAACTCGTTTAATATATACAGAGACTGTTATTAGGCAGTATTTAACCAATTCAGGGGGCCGCTAATGCATTAATGCATCATGCCCATTGGTCGTCATGATGCATTAAATGCCCATTGGTCGTCATGATGCAGGAATGCAGCCCTGGCGAGTTACTCACTATTCATGCATCATGCCGACCCAACAGGATTCCTGGAGGGTCAGCATTATGAAGTGCTAGCGAGCAGACTCGCCAGCACTTCTTTGGTGCATTATGACGACCAATGGGCATGATACATTTCTGTATCAACAGCCCTGTAAGGGTTAGTATTTGAACCTTACCTGAGATCTGAAATAATGACCGTAGTATATTGATTTTTGTATCTCGGGAGGTTCTTAGTTACTCTTACCTCTTTCATGTAAACAACTTAATATTCATTCCCGACTCCCAGCAGGGGCCATTTCCACCAGTTACCCTTTAACCCTTTAAGGGCCAGTGATACAAGAGTGCATCATGCCAACAAAAACCTATCTACCCGGTAGAGTCTTATGATGGATGAATATAGCACTGGCGAGTTTTTCTCCAGGGCTGCATGCATGCATCATTCCGGGCAATGGGCGTGAGCTGCATGCATGCATCATTCCGGGCAATGGGCGTGAGCTGCATGCATGCATCATTCCGGGCAATGGGCGTGAGCTGCATGCATGCATCATTCCGGGCAATGGGCGTGAGCTGCATGCATGCATCATTCCGGGCAATGGGCATGAGCTGCATGCATGCATCATTCCGGGCAATGGGCGTGATGCACTGCCTTACTTTGGACATTAAGGGGTTAAAACACGGGGGATAAATTTTGCTGATGGTCAGCACGATGGGTGAAGCACTGCATTGGTGCATCATGACGACCAAGGACTATGATGCAGACCTAGGCTGGTGAGTAACTCGCCATGGCCACATCCAGGCACCATGCCGACCCTACAGGGTATACACTCCCAACCCTACAGGGTATACACTCCCGGAGGGTCGGCATGATGCACCAATGAAGTGCTGGCGAGCAGTCTTGCCAGCACTTCATTGGTGCATCATGCCGACCCCACAGGGTATACACTCCCGGAGGGTCGGCATGATGCACCAATGAAGTGCTGGCGAGCAGTCTCGCCAGCACTTCATTGGTGCATCATGCCGACCAATGGGCATGATGCACCAATGGTGGTGGATTGTGTCGACCAATGGGAATGGTGCAATAAATTATTAATGCGTCAGCAGTCCTTGAAGGGTTAATATATGCCAGATGTACCCATGCTATATACCTGTGTAAGTTTAGCCGCCTACGTCCGACCTTTACACCCAGGTAACCCCAGACGACTTTTTGAAGGCTACCTGCCGACTTCCCGCCAAATTTGATTCCCGCAGAATCCCGCTGACGCTGCGAGATCTCGCATTTTTATAAGATACCCAGAGATCACGAAAGCAGGGGGCTCTTGATTTGCTGTTTCCCCTGCTGTCAATAATTATAATACATGTAGTACATTCCTATCTATGAATTGTACGCATAATACGCATCCCAGTGGGTTTTTGTTTGTCTTCTTCTTTTTTTTTGTGAGAGGGGGGACTTTGAAGTGTCTTATACGATATTGGATGTCATACTTTAAGTATAAAGGTGTTTACGACGAGAACGAGAACGGGTTTGGACAAGCTGGTGGTAAAATAAAGAATGATTAATTAAGATAGATGCATTTTCATGGAGATAGGTATAATGTGCCTCAGGCTGTTGTAGATTCAGTTATATATTTATGAACTGGTATGATTTTCGTGAGGTACACCTATATGACCAATAAGATCCAGATGGCCCTCCCTACAAACACAAACTCAGTCAAAAATAATTTTCATATAAGACAAGATTTTCTTTATACTATATGGCGACAAAAGGAAAGATTATATATGGAATTTTCTTGAATTTTGCTTGCCATCCTTACAAACCGGAGAAACCATACGACGTTGAAAGGGTAACACATTAGCGCCATAGAAACCCTCTGAGGGGGTGGTCATCACTATCTGAAGTTTGAGTAAAACGTCAAAAAAGAAATTGGAACATCTAATTTGTTTACAAATAGCTATAATATGTTAAGTTATTTCTCCCTAATTGATAATCGTCCACGACTGCATTAATCCATCAACAGAACTAAAGAACATTATGACTTCATGCACTTTATAGCCCTCACATAAAAACAACAGCAGTAGTGCATATAAAGTGTATATACTTATAAAAATATTGGTGGATATATAAAGATGAGCAAGAGGAAATCTAACACTCCATATATAGTAGCAGTAAATGGTGTGTGTTTTTTATTGGTCCCTGACAGTTAACCACCATTAGGTTGACAGTGCTGATGGCCTGTTGTCAATATAGCAGTCTTTTACTACTGTAGTGGTTCGTCTCGTTAAGTTAGATTAAATCATAACGAAGAGAGAGAAAAGTTTCCGGGTAGGCAACCGAGCTTTTATTTCAGAGCTTGCGTTACATACGATCACAGCCTCAGAGGACTACATGCTGCTAGTGCATTCGGTTACCCTTTCGGGTAACAACCTGGTTGAGCAGTGGGTAAACCACTACTGAGGAACCTAGGGCTAGGACCAGCCTTATATAGGGGAAAAGCCCGCGAAACTCAGACCGGCCACGTGACGTGTGGCGGACGAGTGGTAGGCCCCCTGGTGTAGTGGATACGAACCCAGAGGCAGGTGCTGCCACCTGCCATCCGGATTCCCCCACCACACCCGAAGGACCTAGGTCTGAGTCTCACGGGTGCATGAACGTTAAAGTGTAAAATACCATACCCCTACACTGCCCCCCTTAGACAATAACTTGGGGGTAATTAAACCGCAGTGTATTAATAACCTAGTAAGTGATTGTTTACAATACTAAAAAGGGGTATTAATTACACTTGCTCGATGTGAAATAGGCTATAGTATAAGACTATCCTATTTCTGAAAAATTATACAATAATAGCATCGAGTGTCGTTCATGTTATTTCCATCACTAGCTTATAACAACCATAAATGATAAATATACAATTATCACAGATTTATAGTAACGTTTTGACAACAGTAGGGTCCTGAAAAGGACCGGTGGTTGTTAACAATGATCGTATTATGGTTATTGAACCCGGAAAAAAAATTTTCGACTTTTTAAATTAACAGCTCTGTCTACTTTACAGAGTGAATTAAATATTAATGATCAGATATGGACAATTAATCTGATACTATATGAACACAATTAGGTATTAACCTGAGTAATACAATACTAAGTTTAGAGAAATCCGTTGGACCTTCTCTTATTTTATAGAAAAATATTTATACTTTTGAGACGCAGCTCAGTTTATACCTTAGTGTTTTATATTTACAAGTTACAGAAGAATTATAGTCTCTTAATATATTGAGACCAGGAATGACCTATATAGACAGTTATAGGTCTAGGATTACCTTAAATAACTTTTAGGATTCGCAGATCCAGTATATTTATAGGTACCCTTATATAATAATATATCTTTATAAAAGATATTATATAGTTATAAATACAATTTTACATACAATATAATAATATCAACAAAGTTACTTGTTTTCATGATTGGAGGATGTAACAGGAGTCGGATGCTGCTGATGGCTTGGTATGGGCGAGCTGAACCCTGATGCCTGAAGTGCTATAGTAAAACTTGTTGGTGGGTGTAGCTAAACCCTGATGCCTGTAGTGCTAGCTAACTGGAGGTTATAGTAGATCCAGTTGTAGACTGTTGATGGACTCTATGGGCGTAGCTAAACCCTGATGCCTGTAGTGCTAGCTCACAAATAGTAGTGGTGTAGTAGTAAATCCGGTTTGTAGTTCAAAAGTCCATATTAGTGTAAATTGTCCATGATTTTATAATAGGCACAGTCATTACATTGTGGCACAGTACAATTATGGTGTTTACAGCATTCGTACTCCTCCTCCAGAGTGACTTGTTTGTTTTCTCCTTCTGTTTTCAGTTTCCGGATTAGGGTACAGTTTGGTACCCGAATCAATACGGGTTGGATAAAAAAATGGTTTCTTATCCAACAATGCATGGGTAATAGAACCCCGGGACACACAATTATGTCCGATCTTCATGCAACAGTTTTTTACTGTTCCATGTTCTCCTCGGGTGGCTGGTTTGGACCCGGTTGTTGAGCCAGTGGCTGAACAGGGGGGTTCATACCAGTTCCATCCGTAGGTGCCAATGCGGGGACAGCAGGTGTAAGTTTCACCTTTTGGCGTGCTTCGAACAGCTTCAAAGCATGCTCAGGTGTACCGTCCCAGTTATCCATGATAACTCCGAAGACCTTGAAGAACTTTTGCTGGTTCTTCATGTTCGTTGCTCGTTCTAGGTCGAGCATCTGAGAAGCTGTTTCCTTCTCGGATAGGGCCTCCTGCCGCAGATTAGCAGCTTCCTGCTTATCTTTGGCAACATCCGCTTTGATCTGAGTCGAGATTCGGTTGATCTCTGACTTCTGGATCGCGTCAATACACTGGAGAGTGCTCGACACGGTCCGACGATACATGTCCAGGTGGAGGTTTTCCAGATGGTGCTGTAGCGTCTCAAATTGTTTGCTCTGGATATTGCAAGACAATTTGTCCTCCTTCTTGAAGAAGGTCTCCACTGTCTGGATCAGCTTAGGCCGATGAACCACAGCACCAGGTGGGGGTACCTGACCCTGAGGCTTCGGCTGTGCTCCAGACCCACTCGCAGTGACAGCTACCTGCGTGTGCGAAGAAGCAACCGCAGTAGTAACCGCACTAGCAGTGGTCGAAGAAGGGCCTTGAGTTGGTAATCCCTGAACCAGGGGCAACCGTGACAATTCCCTTCTAAGGTCTTTGGCCGTCAACAATGGTGCGGGTGGACGTTGTCTCACCACAGCACTCATTGTAGGTCGGGGAGCTTGACCTCCTACTGTCGGCAGTTCCTGCTTGACCCTCCCGTACTGATCAAAGATTTGCATCTCTGGTCCGGGTGGGCCTATAGCAGGGTACTGCTTCGGGTCTTTGACATTCAAAGGCGCGTGTTTCCGGGCGGACTGGCCACTCGGTCCACTGACACCAAAGAATGTCGGGTTCTGTGCACCTCGTGGAGTTGGTGCTCGCCCATAATGGGAAGGAGTTCCAGTAGGAGATGGAAGATGTGGCTTCTTCCTTCCCCCATTTGTCTGTCTCTCCAGCGCCTCCAGTGGTGACCTGGCTCGGCTTGGAGATTCAGACGCCTGTCTCTTCCTATCTGCTACAGAGGGTCCCTGGCGGTAATCCCTGCGGCTTCGGACCTGTTCTCCGGATGGAGTTACATAAGCCCCACCACGACGGCGGGCCTTGTTGCTTCTCCATTCGTTTAACAGATCGTACTCCTCCTGAGCGTACTCTAGTTTGCCGGACCCGGGAGTCTGGGCAAACCGAGCCTTTAGTTTCTGGTTAGTACCAGGAACCGTAGGCGCAAACTGCTTCGTACTCGGTGTGAGGGAAGCCAACTTCTCTGCATTGAGGCCCCTAAGGTTGCCATAGAGTTCGGAGTGAATTTTCATCACCCGATCTATGGCTGCCTCCAGGCCCTCTCCATGCGAAGTCACATAGTGCCGGACCATGTCTCCGCGTCGGGGGGTGACACATCCTGTGCATTTAGCACATTTCTTGCCAACCTCTCGGTCGCAGACATATTCCGGCCTCTGGTGCATATGAACCTCCACGAGATGACGAAGGAACGCGTCTTTCTCGATGAAGAATTCAACCTCACCCTCACTTTGAGTACAACGTTGGAAGGGACAATCCTTACGATCCTCCCCGTAGTACTCATCTAGAGCAAACTTGAGCTTGCCCTTCTGGTCATAATTGTACAGACCATTGGGCGAATTCTTAACGAATTCCCAATAGATCCAGTACATATTGGCCGGCTTTCTATCAGAGAGCTTCTTGCGAAGCCACTCCTCCATATCTTCCTGCCTCTCACAGGTGATCCGAGGGGGCAGTCTCCATACGGATTTACTCCCCTTCAGGTGTCCCCTGTGTAGAGGAATGAAGTCGGCAAAGTTGCTATTGGCGTTAGCCCAGATAGCAGCCTCTTGCTCGTCAGTCGGAGTGACATCCACAACTGGGTCAACCGGCTCCTCTCCCTCCGGGTCGGATGGTACATCCACAGGTTGCACAACGGGTTGTTGACCCGCGAGGACCTGGGCTGCAGCATCTTGAGCGTCTCCACTCAAATCGGCCATTACGTCGTGTAGCTTGACGATTGGCACACCGAGCTCAACTTTTACGGTTGGGACAGCCGGTTCAGCTTCTGTATTATCAGCTTTAACGTCTACCTCGATAGGTTCAGGTTTGCGTTGGTCAACCTTCTTCTTATTCCTCCTGCGGGATCTGCCGTTAGTAGAAGTGCCAGGCTCGGATGCGTCCGTCTCGTTGCCGGAGACATCCGAAGCCTTAGCGCCCTTCTTATTGGCCGAGCGTGGAGACACCCGACGGGTTCGGGTACTGTCGTCCACACTCGTGCTGGTAGAGGGTTCGGTTCCTGACCGCTTCCCTTTACCCTTACCTTTGGTGGGGGTTGTTTTACCCTTTCCACCAGCTGCTTTCTCCTTTACTTGCTCAGTCTTCGTAGGGGTAGACTGAGCAGTTTTAAGGGAAACATCTGCATCAGGTAGGGCCTTCTCAGGTACTACTGCTGCGCCTCCCAAGGTGGGAGCTTCAGCAGGAGACATGAGACGGTCCATCCGATCGGCCATCTTGGCTGTTACTTGCACGGGTGCGGGTCCGGGTACTAACTCCGGATGCGCCAGTGCATACTGTCTCTCCAATAGACGTACTACGAGGTCTTGTATTACCCCGAGTCTGTCTAGTGGAGACACACCAATACGGGCCTCTTCTGCCTCAATGGTTTGAGACGTAATAGGGACCCCTGGACAGTAATCCACAACAGCGTTACCTGCTGCTTCATACTCATCCGCTGTGCTTAACAGTAGGATCTGGTCTCTGTCTATGTATCTAGAGACCTCATCTGCCTTGACACCGGTGTAACCCGTTTTGTCAGACACATAGGAAGGCCTATAAGAGGTATTCCTTCGGAAAGCCATTTCTGCGTCCCAGACGGCTTTACGAAACCATAAGTGGACTACCAATCCTTTGGCCATCTGATGGTAATCCATCAACCAGGACTCCGGAAAGGTATTAGCCCACTGCGGATGAGCACATTCCCAGATTGCGTTGACAACACGCTCGTCAACCTCTCTGGGCGTCCCATAACAGGTGGGTATCAGCATTTCCTCGGAAATTGCTAACATCCGTCCGTCATATGGACCGGCTACATCATGCCATTCGGGACTGTCTGGGAAGGGCAGCTCTAGGTGCATTGGCCTGTCAACCGGAGAAGCAGGTCCCAAAGCACCGAATGAGGTACTCCCACCAAGACGGGGCGGCAGTTGAGGGGGAGGTGGCATCAGAGCCCTGTCAAGAGACTGGGCTCCTGCCGGTTCTCCACTCAAACCTTCGGATGGAGGGGCTACATAAGGCTCACCTACATCAATTTGTTGTTGAACGCCTCGGCGTTCAGGACTAACTTGTCTGGAGTTGTCGGATGCGTCGTAGAACGATTCTACGTCGCTATCGTCTACTCCAGAGAAGTACTGATCAACATTCATTTGTTGATCCATTTGATCACAATCAGCATCGTATTGCTGATCGTCGTATGTATAAGTGGGACTCTTGGGAGAACCACTTCCATACTCTGGCGGGGTGCTGGCACCGGCACCGCCGCCAAGACGGACGGCCTCTTCTGCCATCGACAGAAGTGGCTGTTCGGGGATAAAATATCCCAATCCACCGGATAAGCAGTGAGTACTGCTTACCCAGTGAAAGGCGGGTGCCTTTTAACGAGGGCACACCTCGGAATATGGCTGTCACGGGCTATCAGACTCCAACAAGAGCAAGACCACCCTCGGCCACGTCTTCTTCCTTCGCAGGAATAAGACAATATGGCGGGATACTCGAACTTGAATCGCTGCGCATGATCAAACCGGCGCCTCACGTGACCATTCGAAAATGGGTCAACAACTTTCCCGCGTGCCCTTAATTAGGTCACGCGCCCTTACATAAAAACAATACAATACCCGATCGGTCGTCCGTCCGTACTCAGGGTTCGACTATGACAATTCGCTAGGTATTCTGGAGTTTATGGATAGCATAAGCATATCCACCGGATTATCCGTCCAAAACCATGGGTTCATTGTCATAGGACCTTTTCCAGAGACTCTTGACCGGCTCAAATATACATTGAACTAGGTTACAACATATAACAGTACACAGTACAGGACAACACACTCGTTGTGTTAACAGGCTAGGTTACGGCAGTCTGTAGCAACCTTGGACTGCGTCTAAGAGGTTTTGAGGCCTCTTTTATTGACCTGGTATCCATAAGAGCCTTTTCCAAGGTCTTCTTAGCCTTAGAGGGACCTTTCCTCTTATTTTTACCTGCGCCTGCCGAGACTTTTTGTATCTTCCCCTGCTTTCCGGATGTTACGACAGGGGGCACCACCCTCTTCGGGTCTGCAACCTTCCGTGGCCGCCCGGGTCCTCGCTTTCGGGTCGGTACCACTTCGAGTTGCTTAACACGACTCTGTTCCATTACTTCCAATAGACCATCGCCGTACATTTCGGTGGAGGTATCCCTCCCCCTCCATGGGCGTAGTCTCGCTACATTTGACTTGTAACATTTACCAAGCTGTGATTTAATAATCACTGTGCAATCACTAATAACCTGAGTTATAGTGAAAGGTCCATCCCAATTACTGGCTAATTTCAGGTTAGCTAGAGGTTGGTGTAGACGCAGTACTCTATCCCCTAGATTAAAAAATCTAGCTTTTAGACCTGTGTCATAGCCAACTTTCTGCCAACGCGCAGTTTTCTGCAACTCGTCTCTAACCCTCTCATAGGCTTGTTTGAAATTATCCCGTAGGGATTCTACAAACATCACCTGGCAAGGGGCTTCCGGATTCATTCTTATTACGCCGAACACCAAATCGGCTGGCATAATCAAATCCTCTCCAAAAACGAGGAGATTAGGAGAACAGTTTGTGCTCGAATGCACAGTGCCATTATAGGCATGTACCACGAATTCACATTGTTCATCCCAATCATCCATCTGCTCATTTACCAGAGACTTCAATACTTGGATCAAAGTCCTATTGAATCTCTCTACTTGTCCATCGCTCTGTGGTCTATAGGGATTAGTTCTTGTCTTGCAGATCGCCAGACAATTACACATCTCCTGCCACAGACTAGACTCAAATTCTCTGCCTTGGTCACTATGTAACATGAGTGGGACACCTAGGTGCAGCACCCACCCTTTTACAAAGGCCATAGCACAAGTAACAGCCTTATGATCCGGTAAAGGGAACACTCGGGTGTACTTGGTATAATAATCAGACACGACCATCATACACGTGTTGCCACTAGGAGTGGGGGGAATCCCACTAATAATGTCAACAGCTATTCTAGCAAACCTTACACCAAACAGTTCCTGGGATAATGGCAGCTTGCCTAACCCGGGTCCTGGTTTGTTCTTACAGCACTCGGGACAGGTCTCCACCCATCGGGTGAGATCTGTACTCATGCCGGGCCAATAGTATCGTCTGGTCAGACGTTCTAGAGACCTTTTCTTTCCAAAGTGCCCACTAGTTCTATGTCCATGACAGAAATACATAATATCTCGTCGCATAGCACTAGGTATGACAACTTGCAAGGTTTTGTTCCTATTAGAATGGTTCTTCCATCGAAACAGAATACCATCCCGGACTTTTAGCTCGGCCCATTGAGCTAAGAATCGTCTCATCTCTCTGTTCTCCAATGACACTACGGGTCTTGGGGGACAGATACCCTGATTAAGGAATTTAATCAAACGTGATGTGACTGCATCAGACTTCTGGAACTGCCTGATGGTCTCCAAGGACCAATTCAAGACATGTTCCGGATGGGTTTCGAATGGAACTCGAACCCCTGCCAACACAGCATTGTGTGCTCCACAATCAGTGCACTCAGCATTTGCACATTTCCTCACTGGGATTCTAGACAAAGCATCTGCATTCAAATGCTTTGCCCCGGCTCGGTGTTCAATCTGGCTGTGATTTAGACCGAATTCGGATAGGTGCGCTAACCAGCGACCTATCATCCCCTCTGCATCTTTGAAGTTCAATAACCATCTGAGGGAAGAGTGATCAGTCCGTAGAGTGAAATCACTCCCCCACAAAAAGTGCTTGAACTTCTTCGTATAGACCACCACAGCCAACAACTCACGTTTAGTGGTACAATAGTTTCTTTGAGATTTACTCAACGTGTTACTAGCGAAGGCTATAGGAACTTCGACCCCATCCTGGACCTGAGAAAGGGCGGCTCCTATGCTTTCATTACTAGCATCAGTATCTAGAATGAAATGATCATTCTCCGTGGGGTATCTCAACACAGGTGTGATAGCAAACAAATCCTTTATTTTCATAAAGGCCTCGTCTTGCTCGGGTCCCCAAGGGAATCGTTCCTTTCTGATCCCGGGTGTCCAGTGGGACAAACTCTGGATAGGAAAGGCAACCCTTGAATATCCTGGGATAAAGTCCCGGTAGTAGGAACAGAATCCGAGGAAGGACCTAACTTCTTTCGCATTCGTGGGTGCTTGCCAATTTGACACGGCATCCAGTTTCTCCGGATCGGCTTTAATCCCTTCATTCGAGATTATTCGCCCCAAGTAATTAATAGATCTTTTGAAAAGATCGCACTTCTTGGGTTTCAGCTTCAAACCATTAGTTATGATCCTTTCCAGGACCATACCTAAATTTTCCAAGCATTCTTCGTATGTCTTTCCAAAGACAATCACATCGTCTAGATAGACGAGACATTTCTTCCATAAAAGGTCACTTAATAAAGTTTCCATCATGGCTTCAAATGTCGCCGGTGCATTGCACAATCCAAACGGCATCACATTATACTGGAATAATCCAATATGACTGGAAAAGGCCGTCTTCTCCATATCTTTCGGATGCATACCCACTTGCCAGTACCCGGATTGTAAGTCTAGAGAGCAATACCATTGCTTACCTCCAAGGGAGTCTATAGTCTCATCGATCCGTGGTAAGGGATATGAATTCTTCTTGGTCATACCATTCAATTTCCGGTAATCTATGCAGAAACGGATGCTACCATCTTTCTTGGTCACCATGCACACAGGGCTAGACCAAGGACTGGTTGATGGAATTATTACATCCTGTTCAAGCATTTTAGCTATCTCCTCCTCAGCTACCTTTTTTTTGGCTAGTGGGAGTCTTCTATAAGGAATCTTAAAAGGTTCATTCTCACCAGTGTCAATCGTATGCAGTACTTTATCGGTACGCCCCAATTGTTCACTCGGTGCTGCAAAAGCTTTACGGTACTTGTACAACAAGTCAGTTAGAGCTTCACGTTGTTCATCACTTTCTACATGGCTTTCGGCTACTAGAGTGTCTAGTTCCGGGCTCCTTTCGGGTGAGGAAGGGGCTCCGGGTGCCGAAACATGTTTACAGTCTTCTATCAATTCGGATAAGACAACCGATCCAAGGATCGTATCCTTCTGTACATAGACAGTCTTGTTACCGGTATTGGATATAGGAACCACCGTCCAAGCAGCGTTAGCTACTAGAACATCAGCGGATTCCAATCCGATACTTGACAACATGGCCATGTCTGGCTCTACAACTCCAGTTTTTCCTGAAAACTGTCTGTCCGCTCGACATAAGACATCACAGGCTGTGCCTGGTGGTATCTTAACAGTCTGGGCTACACTGGCTACACTGCTTACTTGCCTAAGTACACATTGTACTTCGAGATGGTACGGGTCTCTCACTTCCAATATTCCCCTCTGGGAATCTAACCTTGCTCCATATAATGCAGCAAAATCCAGACCGAGTATACCATCATCCGCGATGTTCGCCACAGTAGGGGTAAGGATGAAGTCCTTATCTTCCTGTAGACTGAACCTCATACATGTTCTACCGAACGTTTGTATCATGCTACCGTCGGCCGTACGAGCATTTCCTTCCGTTGTGAAAGTTTCATGATTCGTAGGCAAAAGACCGTAGAATCTCTTAGCAATACAGGAGTGGCTAGCACCCGTATCGACAAGAAACTCAGCGGATCTACCACTCACAGATACAACTGCGTACCACCTCCTACCTTTCAAGTAGGTAGGACTACTTGCATACTTAGCAAGTTCCGTCTTAGCGCCGAGGTCAAATCCACATCCCTTTAAGAATTCGAGACAAGGATGACCCGGGGGGAACTGGGCACACCCCACCCTGGCCAACTCATTGGCCGCTCCCTCTGGACTGATATCGGGTTTCCCCTCTGTGTTCTTCTGCCGGTTCTTGACACCTGGTGTACTATCAGTCTCCCCAGCCTCATGAGTAAGGAACTGATCAGGCTCCTTAGCTTCACTGCTGGGCGAAATCGCTAGAGGATTCTTGCCAGTACCGCAAGCTGCGATAGGCTGGCAGTCATGGCAATCACTCACTCTGGGGGTAATCCGGTTGCCATTGTGGACACCCCCTCTCAGTTTTCCTTCTTCACTGAGTCCTCCTTACCCGGATTGCTCCGGTAACGAGTGTTTCTATAAACTGGCTTATCTGCCTCACACTCGGCAGCATAATGCCCAGTTTCCTGACATCGGAAGCATGTCACAACAGTCCTATCAGGCTTAGGCCTCCTAAGATTTTCAGTAATCTTCTTTACCAAATTGTTAACCAGGTCCTCTGATAAAGAAGGACCCGTCGTGGGTTTGGTATCGGGTTGAGTCACAGGAGGTTTAGAAGTGATCACTTTCTCCTTGACGTAACCCGGTTTCTTTCCCCAGTTCCGGTTGTACCGGGGGTTCCCTTGGCCAATGGCCCCAACGTTTTCATCTTCGTCAGGTTCCCCTGATTCGGATGAATCGGTTTCGGGTATTCCCTCCGGGATTATCATTGCTGACATCCGTTGGGGTACCTTCCCGGCAAAGATACGGGCCTTTCGATCATAATGATCTAGGGACTGGAACAAATCTGTCAAAGAGGCATCATTCTTCCAAGCTTCACAGGCTACTGTCCTGTGTTCTTGATTCCGCAATCCTTCAATGAATTGTTTAAACATCTCATCTAGGAAGCATTCATCATCTAGTCTCCATTGAGGTCTGGCTTTATGCAACAGTCGTTGACATTCTAAGCCGAACACTTTGGCAGACTCCTTGGGCTTCTGTGTTCTTTTAGTGAACGTCAGCCAAGGGTCTTCTCCAACTATATTCCCATATAAATATGAAGCAATCTCTATGAGTTCATCATACTTCATATGGGCTGAGAGTCCTGTTATTTGAGAATCTCTCCATTGTTCCACGGCTCCTTTTCCGTCGCCTTCCTTTAACCAGCATACTAAATAAGGCAGAGCTTCCGCTTTACCCCATCCATTGCAGTTAAAGACATCCGCGCAGCCTTGATACTCCTCCTTCCAAGGGTTCTTGGCATTAAAGGGGGTAGGTATCTTAGCTACTCTACGAGCCGGATTCGTGGATCCAGTAAGGGTTAAACCCTTACTCCATTCCATGATCTCCGTATCGTCCAGACCTTGATTGTAACAATCAACACCTAAGTTAGCAATCGCTGCATTAGAATCATGCAGCGCTTGTAACCCTGGAGAAAGAGATACTCGGCGACTGAGTCTCTTTTTCCTTGGAGGATTCGTACCATAAGTACTTCCAAAGCCTCCGGATGGTGGTCCTCCTCCACCTCCTGATCCCCCTGCTCCGTATGGAGGCACCTGTGAAAAGGTGTATCCACTGGTTTGGGGAGCCGGCCCTGGACCATTGGTGGGTTGTGTATTTCCACCAAAGCTAAAGAAACCACTATTGGGATTAGTGTTTCCTCCTGTTCCATACGACTGATTTCCATTATTGAAACCAGTCCCACTGGCAGAGGGTCTGCTCCTGGAACGATCGCTTGAGGGTCCGGATCCTTGATCACATCCGGATTGCCCCCCAGCTGTACTGGAACCTCCGGGTGCTCGTCCGGTTGTTCCTCCGGACGTGTTCCGGGTGTTACCATTGGACGGATTCGTTCCTGTTTGGGACTGATTCCATCCATACTGGGCATACGGGCCATTTGGTCCCCCTAAAGGTGACTGTTGTGGCCATCCGCCGTCAAAGGTGGAGCTTCCTGCCGAGCGGCTTTGTTTAGCTCCACTCGCAGAATTATCCCCTTTATTTCCCGTACCTAGACCAAGAGGTATAGAGGTATTATCTGTAAATCTAACCTGATGACTCTTTACTCCTTCATAACGAGGTACAGTTGTCTCTGTTACCCCGTCATTGCCCCTCAAAGAGAACATCTGGTTACTTGTCGTGTTTAGGGCAATTCCTGAAACAGTGAAGTCTGATTCAAGAGTGCCTACTGCACGACCAGTATCTTCTAGATACTTTGACATCTGGATAGCTTTAGCCTCCAGTTCGGAATAATCATCCATCATTTTAGTCTGTTTAACAGCCAAATCTGTGGATTCGCGTATCAATTGATCTTTGAGTTTTTCATGCTCATCGGTCTGTTTTTGGTACGTTTCCCGAGCATCTTTGAAGGCTGATTCTATTTTCTTCAGCTCTTCTTGATACTTGCCGTAGGCCGATTGAGTTGAATTTAACTCTTGTTTAGTTCTATTCAACTCATCATACGAGGCTCTGTATTCCAGATCCGCCGTATATAGTGCATCACGATACTGTTCGTGCTGGAGTTGAAAATCTTGCTTTTCTTTCTCCATCTGATCCAACAACAATTGTTGTTGGCGTCTACAACTCTGATCGTAATCGAGACGTTCCGATATCAACTGTTTGTTTTCAGTCAGAATCTTGTCTCGGGTTCCGGTCAGTGTAATAAGATCCTTCTGGATCTTCTCGTATTCAGCTCTCATGTCTTCAAGCTCGTCCATTTTGTTCTTTTCGAATCCACATTTTTGGTGTTTAATTCGAGAACTGTATGGAGTTTCAAACATACCTGCACTAGGCTTTGGTACCTCAAATGGTAATTTACCAAATTGAGCAGTACTTTTATGCATTGGTGCAGGTTTCGAAGTACCTCCTGGCATGAATAAGGAGTCTCCAAATTCATCCAGTTCATGATGTAAGTTTCTTCTTACATCTTCTAACCCATCAGGGTAGTGTTCTAGTGGATCCCTCCACTCCGTACCTTGGGGTGGTGACTTGATTTCACCATCCTCCATCGGGGAGTCTAGCTCACGATTTGAGCCATTTCCCCTAACTGGGCTCAGCTCAGTCATTTCTGACTGCGCTTACCCGAAGACCAACTGGTCACGGCACCAGTGTAGTGGTTCGTCTCGTTAAGTTAGATTAAATCATAACGAAGAGAGAGAAAAGTTTCCGGGTAGGCAACCGAGCTTTTATTTCAGAGCTTGCGTTACATACGATCACAGCCTCAGAGGACTACATGCTGCTAGTGCATTCGGTTACCCTTTCGGGTAACAACCTGGTTGAGCAGTGGGTAAACCACTACTGAGGAACCTAGGGCTAGGACCAGCCTTATATAGGGGAAAAGCCCGCGAAACTCAGACCGGCCACGTGACGTGTGGCGGACGAGTGGTAGGCCCCCTGGTGTAGTGGATACGAACCCAGAGGCAGGTGCTGCCACCTGCCATCCGGATTCCCCCACCACACCCGAAGGACCTAGGTCTGAGTCTCACGGGTGCATGAACGTTAAAGTGTAAAATACCATACCCCTACACTACCTAACCTTTCCATAGCATTCAATAGGCATGCTCACATGGCGATTAGACCTGTAAGGGGAACATAGGGTTTTAATGCAATATCACTCTAAAACTGACTGTTGAATCTACAAGCCATGCCTTGCAGTCATGTGCAGAGAATCATAGTAATTCTAATGCAATGTAGCAGTGTAGTTTCTACAATGAAGCCCCAGATGGCAGCACAGTATTTTAGGTACTGAGTTAAAAGGAATTTTATGGTGAAAGGTTTGTCCCAAATCAGCTAGAGAACTTTATTATTTTAGAGGAAATTTGTTAATATAAAGATTTAATAAAGGGGGTAAATTGCCAGGGCTGCGTTAATGTATCATGCTGACCCTACAGGGTTGATACACCAACAGTATGTGGGCATGATGCACCAATGCTGCATTAGTGCATCATGACAGAGAGAAACATAAGCTGACTCTGGGGGAGTTTAAATGCCTTTAGATGATTAAACAGTGATATGTTTTATTCCGTTACTATAGGATGAAAAAGACAAGCATGGCTGTGACATTACTCGTGCCTTTACTACACTATAGTGCGGCTCTCCTTCTCCTATCTTTTTTATTGAAGATGTCTTTAGGTTTTATAAATAAGTATTTCTGTGACTAACTGCCTCTGCTCATGATAGCAGTTAAAAGGTTTTAAGGTCACGTGTTTTATAGTGGCTAGATCATCTACTGCAATGTCACTTATGCCTTTTATTTCTCTCCTGAAATAGTTATATTTCATTCATGTCTTAATCTTAATCACTGACAAAGGGTCCTATAATAAATTAAGTATCTTAAGCTATTTGATTTAGGCTAGGCATAAAGACGGGAAAGCAGTAAGCGATTGGTTCATGTGTCCCGCATAGATTATGTTTCGGAAAGATAAAATGGTGTCTTTGAGTGCTCAAGAAACATTGGCCACACTCTTTGAACACAGTGTCCATCTTTATTTTGCATGTAATGTAATACTTTGGGTATATGGCGCGTCTTATAGGTCACGATAATTCCCTGCTATGCCTTATAGAATCTGTCTGAAATCAGGGTGTGCCTTATAGACAAGTATTCTATCATTTATGGAGAACTGTCATAAATTGTCATAAATTTGACTTTATGTGCACCTCCTGGGCTGGCATCCGGGCTGGCAAGCACTCAGGGTGTATTTTATACTCAAGGTGCACCTTATAAGATGTCCACAAATACAAACTAACTACACCAGACTAAATGAAATTAAGGGGAACTCCCATCAATAGAAAATGTAAAAGATTACTTCATCATTATCAGTCCAGGTATGTGTCATAAGCCGATATCATTGACACTGTTAGTGCTGATCTCACACATCATGAAGTAATCAATGCTGGACTACAAACCATTCCTGTGCTACTTATTGATATCGTAATGGCTCCCTTAAGCGCCGGGGTCTCAACTGTAAGCGCGAGTCTGCTCATTGGTACACATTATGTCCAACCCCGGGAGTGTATCAATGACACGAATTTCAGCTTCCTAATGATACCAGATATGTGATATCTAATCTTTAAAGTACTGTAAGTCAAATTTGATATAATCCCCTCTTTTTGGAACTTCTATAAGGTTTAGTGGACCTCAACTATTTGTGCATAAGCCGCGACTTATACGCAAGGTACAAGGTACAGGGTTTACCCGGGATGCATTATCACCCGATTCCCTGTGTTCACTGCAGAACTGTTTGGGGGTACATGATGTAACCATCATGCTGGTTCTTATCAGTGCTTTCCTCGCCAGGTGCCAGATCAAGCAATGGCCGACCCACTAGGCGTTCATAGAGAGCCCTATATGTAGGTGTGTATATAGTCTGGGAGTGTGTAAGTTCAGGCTCATGTTGTATGGTGTAGTTGTGGCATAGTTTGTGCTGACTTCATCCTTTGGAGCTTTGCCAACTTTCTCATCCTAGGTTAGAGTAGGAGTCACTGAGACATGGGGGCAGGGGGGATGTTCAAAAACCATTCTAACCACCAGCTATAAACTACACCATGAAAAGGGTGTTTAGCTCCTTAACACAATTCTAAACCAACACTGTAAAAAGATTTTATTGGAATAACAACGGAATCCTCGTCCCAAAGTTGCCAGAGATCTGTTGTTATTTTCACCGAGTTCTGGGGCTTCTTGTAAAAACTACACTGGCCCCCTGCCATATACTTATGGTGGTCTACTGTTCGGTTTTACAAGGATCCCTGATAGATTCAAAGGTGACTTTTTTACAGTAAAGATTGCAAAAACCTTGCATTGTTTTTGAGGTCATAGACATTATTTCACAAAGGCCCAATGTGCTTAGCCGAAGTGTTCAGAGTTCCAGGTTTTTTAGACCTAAAAGTGTCATTTTTTCAATTCTAAAACATCTTGATTTTAAATTACATGGATTCAATGGGTAATATCATGTTTGCATATTGAATATATCGCCAGCACTACAGGGGTGCATTCCTACTTCTGCCTACTTGGCGGAAAAACTTTCTACGTTAAAAAAATTTTCAACATACGAGTATAAGCTTTTCTTACGTAGATTTAAAAGAAAATGTTTCTATGCCAATGTGATTATTCCAAATTTAAAAGGGAACACAACCCTGGAGGCGTCATGTAGTATCTGATGGGTTAATAATCAATGCCCTTCATGTTATGTGAGCGTTCAGACTCATATAAATTTTGCAAAGGTTCACAAAATCGATCCCCTCCGTTTATCTCTTACGTTATCTCACGTTTTCCCTCATAATATAATCTCATCTTACTTTTACTGATTCTAGGAGGTTCCTTACTTGTCTTTGTTCCTTATCTTTAATATTTACCACTACAGGATTTTCTGTATGTGTAATACTGATACATGTTTTACGTTGTATTAGATATAAACCCAGTAAGGGCTACAAGATAGTATCAAATCTATGGCCCATACATATACAGTGGCATCATGCAATTGGAGGATTTGTACTAAAGCTGCTTTCATGCATCATGCCAACCCTGCAGGGCTGATGCACTCCTAGAGGAATGCATGATGCACCAATAAAATAACCAGCACTTCATTGGTGTATCATGCCGACTGCCCAGGAATGTATCATGCCAATTGGTCGGCATGATGCACCAATGAAATGTTTGGTTACTTCATTGGTGCATCATGCCGACTGCCCAGGAGTGTATCATACCCAATGGTCGGCATGATGCACCAATGAAGTGTTTGGTTACTTCGTTGGAGCATCATGCTGACTGCCCAGGAGTGTATCATGCCAATTGGTCGGCATGATGCACCAATTAAGTGTTTAGTTACTTCATTGGTGCATCGTGCCGACTGCCCAGGAGTGTATCATGCCAATTGGTCAGCATGATGCACCAATTAAGTGTTTGGTTACTTCATTGGTGCATCATGCTGACTGTCCAGGAGTGTATCATGCCCACTGGTCGGCATGATGCACCAATTAAGTAACCAACACTTCATTGGTGCATCATGTCGACCAGTGGACATGATGCACTTCCGCACTAGCACCCCTTAAAGGGTTAAAGAATTATAATAGATCTCCTGGATATGATTCCTAATGTTGATAGTCTATCAGCTAAGTGATGATCTTTTTATCCTCAGATGAATACAGAACCATCCTTAAATATAACACTCAGATCAAATATGAACTACAAAACACCAATGGCTATAATAAATCACGTGGTAATGAGATCTGGCTGAATCAGCTGGATGTGCTAGACTACCACTGTACATGTATAGGCATACAGGGCACCCATAACCCATTGGTGCAAGCATATAGAGCTTTAGCACTGTGGTGGCAGATTTCATATACATGTAATATGGACCCCTTAACCCTTTAAGAGCCGATGATGCAATTATGCATCATACCAATTGGTCGTCATGATGCAGCAATGAAATACTGGCGAGACTGTCAAGCATGATGCATGATGGAGTGTTCCCCAGCACTTCATTGATGCATCATGCTGACCCTCCAGGACTGTATCAACCCTGTAGGTTTGGCATGATGCATGAATGCAGCTCTGGGCATCATTCATGCATCATGCCGACCCTTGAGTATGATGTATACATAGCCTTTAAAGGGTCGGGTGAAAGGGTAAGCTCCATCAAAAGCTCCAACCCAGACCATTTATCAAACACTCTGAATTCCAACCCTCATTTGGAGACAAAGTTTGTCTGGGCTTTTGTTACTTTTTTTAACCAGATTTCAAAGCCCATCCCCATCCATGTGAGTTATGGGAGATATTATGGCGAGCTGCATTTTACTTCAAAACGACTTCAAAGTGCACAGATCGATGTGGGAAATACACTACTGTAAAATGATCCAATCCATCTCACTGATTGGATTTATACCATTGTAGATTGTCGATGTTGTTGTTGCTGGCCCTATTGGTGTGTGGTTATGTTGTTGCTGTTGGTACTGCCAGGTGTTGACTTGGCTGGTCGATGCTCATGACACTGGCTAAATCTTTTACCAAGAAGTAAAATTTATGAAAGCTTTGGAGTAGGCTGGACTGTAAAATAAATAACTGTTGAAGCTACCAGGGATCTAAAGTGAAACACTGTAACTGTTTTGCAGTGAACCAGTGTAGTATTTTAGAAGACGCCCCAGGCAATACAGTGATACATTTTTGTACAAGGAATATTTGTGAAAATAACGACGGACCTCTGGCAACTTCAGGGTCGGATCCAGGATTTTGAAAAGGAGGGGGCGTGCCCCTCATTTAGCCCCTAATTTTGGCCAAATTCTAGTGTAAAAAGAGGTGATAAACTCTAAAGTACAAGGAAAAAAGAGGGGGCGCACGCCCCTGCGCCCCCGGTCTAAATCCGCCTCTGATTGTTACTTTAGGACAGGGATTCTGTCATTCTTTTGACGACATTTGTTTTACACTGTGGTGTCTGGTAAATTGTACAATGGACAAAGTTAGCAACACTAGGTGCAATGTCCAGGATCTTCTGTAAAGATTCAGTAAACCCCCGCATGTAAGCCGCAGCTCAGGCATAGACTATTTCAGATACAGCTTATATGCTTCTAATCCATAATTGCCCATTTAAGCGCAGGGGTCTCAGATAAGCACTGGTCTCATTTGAGCACTGGCTCCAACCATTCTGACACCAAATATCTTTCTTTAAATGCTCTCAATATAATGGTAAAGGTGAACAATGATCAGTTTGAGCTGACCGTTTCTTCACGCGCTTGTGGAGTGGGCTGGACATGCGGAGTGGGCTGGACATGCGAGTGAAGAAACAGGAAGCTCAAACTGATCAGAGTTTATCTTTACATTTATGTCAAGGTGTTTGAGTGGAAAATCAATCGATATTTCATCAATAAGATTGAAATTAAACCCTTATTTACCTACCACCAATGTGCAATGCCGACCGCCGCCATCTTGGATGTTTACGTTTCAAAAAGGTTACGCATGCGCAGTGGGTCTATGACATCATCGTGCGGATTTGGCGCTGGTTATTCAACGCAGGGGTGCAATACTGGGGCTTAGTGCGTTATCTATGGGGCATCGATATTCACCTTGACATAAAAGTGCAGGTCCTGTATAAGCACAGCGGCAAAGAGACCTGTACTTGGATTTTATAAGGGCAGGTGCGCTTTTAAAAACACTCCAATGAAGTGCTGGTGAGCAGACTCGCCAGCACATCATTCATGCATCATGCCTATACTTTAGGAGTGCAACAGTCCACCTGATGCATAAATGCAGCCTTGGAGTCTCCCACCAAAGCCATTTTCATGCATGCATTATGGCTGCAAAGGGAATTTGAGGTACCGTATCGTCGTATTTGAGCGCCAGGATTTGAATAACCGCCTGTCTCAAATAAGCGCCGGGGTTACAGAGGTCATGAAATAACTCTAAAGCATTAAAGTAGATCTCAAATAAACGCCTGTCCTGTATAAGTGCTGGGGGCAATGAGACTGTCAAATCAATGAGCGCCCGGGCGCTTGGTCATGACGGTACGGTATTAACACTTTGACCAGAACATGTCATTGTACTGTGTCTGGCCTGACGTACTGTAAAAAATGTCGTTGAAGTAATGAGGGTGTCCTCATTCCAAAGTTACTAAAGATCCATTATTATTTTCACAGAGATTCCTTGCAAGACTGTACAGCCATCTGGGGCTTCTTGTAGAAACTACCCTGGTTCAATGCTTTACAATTACGGTGGTTCACTGTTTAGTTTTATGAGGATCCCTGGTAGATTCGACCATTATATGTTACAGTGTGGTGACATCAGCAAAAGTGTCCTTGTTCAATGGACAGCCATTGCTACCTGTAATTACACACATACAACGCCCTGTGAGGGCATCCCCATCTATTGGTACCTGTAATAGCTGGTATTGAAGCCTTCCTCTATAGGGGAGGTCTGGGCTGCTATAGTTATAGCTATAGACACCTAGTGTATGGATTCACATAGATCATCTTTCATCATCATAACCCTCTGAAAGCTACATAGTGCATTAATGCATCATGCCCACTGATTGCCACATTGGTAAATCCATACATCATGAAGACCCTGTATGGTTAATGCTCTCCTGGAGGGTTGGCATGATGCTCCAATGAAGTGCCGGTGAGCCAGCACTTCATTGGTGCATCATGACGACCCGTGGGCATGATGCACTCCTGCATCGGCAGCCCTTAAAAGGTTAGTGTCCACTACATGAATGCCCTGGTGCATGAATAGCGGCCAGACTGGTCAGGAATTATTCACAGGTCAGTCAAGACTCAATCATTCAACTTTCACCAGTTGGACCAAAGTTCCCTCCATATCAATACACAAGCACTTAAATCTTATTATTTTGAATAGAACTTTGTATAAATCACTTTATATAGACAGATGTCATATGGCGTTTTCATCACTGGACTTCAATAGTCTATAGTGGAAATAACATTTGTAAAAAGTGGATATTCCCAGCTTTTTCCAGAGCTTGTTTGTAAACTTTAGAGAACTCAATGTTTTAACCCTTCATGGGCTGCTATTGCAGAAGTGCATCATGCCCATTGGTCGTCATGATGCACCAATGAAGTAATACATATCATTGGTGCATCATGCAGAGTCCTCGGGAGTGTATCCATTTATGCATTTATGGACTGTTGTTATGAAAAGGCACACTCAAAGTTTCTTTTTCTGACAAACTTTGGCTAAACATATGGGAATGGACTATGCAGTCACCAGAGCTTTCTGCATTCTATCCATGAATGGGGGGTCTATTCCTGTATAATTACACATGAAATCTACCTGTCCAATTATCCTTTACCTGGTGTATAGCATGTATTACATGGATTTCAAGAGATTAGCAATGGGCAACACCTAGTGTATGGATTCACATAGATCATCTTTCATCATCATAACCCTCTGAAAGCTACATAGTGCATTAATGCATCATGCCCACTGATTGCCACATTGGTAAATCCATACATCATGAAGACCCTGTATGGTTAATGCTCTCCTGGAGGGTTGGCATGATGCTCCAATGAAGTGCCGGTGAGCCAGCACTTCATTGGTGCATCATGACGACCCGTGGGCATGATGCACTCCTGCATCGGCAGCCCTTAAAAGGTTAGTGTCCACTACATGAATGCCCTGGTGCATGAATAGCGGCCAGACTGGTCAGGAATTATTCACAGGTCAGTCAAGACTCAATCACTCAACTTTCACCAGTTGGACCAAAGTTCCCACCATATCAATACACAAGCACTTAAATCTTATTATTTTGACTAGAACTTTGTATAAATCACTTAATATAGACAGATGTCATATGGTGTTTTCATCACTGGACTTCAATAGTCTATAGTGGAAATAACATTTGTAAAAAGTGGATATTCCCAGCTTTTTCCAGAGCTTGTTTGTAAACTTTAGAGAGCTCAATGTCTTAACCCTTCATGGGCTGCTATTGCAGAAGTGCATCATGCCCATTGGTCGTCATGATGCACCAATGAAGTAATACATATCATTGGTGCATCATGCAGAGTCCTCGGGAGTGTATCCATTTATGCATTTATGGACTGTTGTTATGAAAAGGCACACTCAAAGTTTCCATATCTTTTTCTGACAAACTTTGGCTAAATATATGGGAATGGACTATGCAGTCACCAGAGCTTTCTGCATTCTATCCATGAATGGGGGGGGGGTCTATTCCTGTATAATTACACATGAAACCTACCTGTCCAATTATTCTTTACCTACTGTATAGCATGTATTACATGGATTTCAAGAGATTAGCAATGGGCAGTGGTTGACTTAAAATGAGGCACGGAGGGTGGCTTGTTTTCCCTCTTTTTTAAGGATTTAATTCAGCTAAAAAAAAGTAAGGGTGGGGGTGTGCCTCTCCCTATTGGCAAATCCCGGATTCGCCACCGAAGGAGTAGGGGGGAGGGGGGCGGAGGCTTTGAGCCCCATGTCCTACACTCTCAGCCCCAATAGTAAATGGGCTATAAAGACCACTGTACTGCGTACAGGGCAACTTACTGTTAGGTCATTAGATTTGTACTAACAGCAGCTCCTACTGTTTTCCAAAAATAAAAGCGATCTACTTTAAATACCTTGGTGCAGTCTGACAGTGTACCAACTAAAAGTAGTCACACTTGTATTTAATATTTCTGATCAACTACAGTTTTTCATTTTGTTTTCGTCTTCACCCCCATCCCAGCTTCATTTCAAATCCTATGGTTACCCTCCTCCTCCCGCCTTCTTCGAGTTTTGATGACTCAGCAGCTCCTCCGCCTTGTATATCTCATTCAGTGTGTTCTATTGATGGTTTGAATTATTTCTGCTGTACCTGAAACCTGACCTATACATATGTATGTAATATCTCATTGTACTCATTGATAGAACAGGAGTGGAAACTTGATGATCTATCCTCACTGGCTGAGGAAATCATCTGTATACTTAAGTTGTTAGGTCAAAGTACCGTAAAGGTCCATTTAGGTGGTAAGGTCTCAAATAAACGCCAGTCTCAAATAAACACCAGGATACAGGGGCATCAGAATCAATCTTAAGGTGGCTGGTGGGGATAGATAGAATTAAAGTAATTAGATTTTCGTCATATTCTTGTCAGAGTCCCGAGTATATTTCTAGTATTATGGATAAATAAAAACAATCAGAAAATGATTACACAATGAATGTTTCATTGCCTATAACACATAGGACTACATTCCATCATCAGAAACAGTAGCACAGTGGTAAAACGTTAGCCTTGCAATCATGAGGCCCCAGGTTCGAATCCCAGTGATGATACCTTGTGACGATTTTACTCACATGGTCATCTACCTGTATTGATGGGTTGCAGTTAATGGGGGAGCTACCTGCGCGTAGAACTGCGCAATGAACGTCTCTGCCATCCCCGCCAGCCACCTTAAGCACTGGAAACAGTTTTCAGATAAGCACCTGTCTCATACACCCACCGGGGGTACAGTGGGATTGAACTCAATGAGTGCTCGGGCTCTTGCACAGACTACTACGGTACTGAAATCAGTATTTGAGAAGTGCTGAGAATCATCTATAAATTCTGTAATATCGATATCATCATGTCGTGTGAATTTCCCTTCTTTATAGGACTTCACAATGTGGGCTATGTGCAATACATGGCATTATAAACAGAACCATTGTTACTTGTATATAGTGGTATAGAAATTACAGTAATGTGATCAGCAAATTCCTCTCCTATAACCCAAATGAGACACCTTCCCAGCATGCTGTTTAGTGATTTAACAATTTAAGGACCGCTAATGTGGGGGTGCATCATGCCCATTGGTCGGCATGATGCACCAATGAAGTACTGGTGAGTCTGCTTGCCAACACTTCATTGGTGCATCATGCCAACCCTATGGGAGTCCATCAACGCTGTAGGGTCAGCATAATGTGAGGAAGTAGCCATGCTGTATTTGCAATCATGATGCATGAATGCAGCCCTGATGAGTAACTCGCCAGGGCTGCATTCATGCATCGACCCTAGGTTTTTAGTGCACACCTTTAGTGTCAGCAAGATGCACCAATGAGTTACTCGCCAACACTGTATTGGTGCATCACGACGACCAAGGAAACATAAACCTGGGGACATCATGTGTCCCTTGAAGGGCCACTTAGAAGTGGATGTATAGGTTGATACTATCGTTGTGAGGAAGTGGTGAGGGTGTGTTGTACTGTAAAAGAATAACGGCACATTCTTCGTCCCAAAGTTGCCAGAGATCCATTGTAATTTTCACAGAAATTCCTTGTACATTTGTATACCACCATACTGCCAAATAGGGCTTCTAGTAAAAACCACACCAGTTCAGTGTTTTTCAATTATATTATGGTGGTTCACTGTTCAGTTTTACGAGGATCCCTGGTAGATTCAACAGTTATTTTTTACAGTGTGGGGAGGGAGGGGTTTGGGGCCGTGGGGGTGAATGTTTTCCCTCATTGTGAAGAGTAACGCATATTGCTACTCAGATAGCTGTAGTTCCAACAATAGGCAGTAACTGATATCATATCTCCCTAGTAGCACCGAGTAGTTTGCCGTTTTACATTTCTACTTCTTTCTGCATACAATGTATAATGTAGTGCATTTACCCTTGAAGGGCCACTGATGCAGGAGTGCATCATGCCTATAGGTCAGCATGTTGTTAAAAAATGACCACTCCCTTAGGGTCGCCATGATGCATGAATGCAGCCCTGGTTATATCTATTCGCCAGGGCTGCATTCATGCAGGAGTGCATCATGCCATTGGCCGCCATGATGCACTCCTGCATAAGCAGCTCTCAATGGGTTAACTTAACATCCCAGGGTTGATGTTCGTAAGGCATTTCAACGAGGAAGTAAAATTAATATTGAAGACAACCTCTGAGCGAACAGACCTTAAAGTTAAGGTCGTAGTCTACATGACGTCACTCATCATCCTCCGTGAACTCTGACCTCAAACCTAAAGTCTCTATGAGGCAAAAAATATGGTTAGAATTATTAGGTTGCATGGTCTGAAAGTGTCTATCTCCCACTCTCTCTCTCTCTCTCTCTCTCTCTCTCTCTCTCTCTCTCTCTTTCTCCACTCCCTCCCTCTCTATCTGTCTCATTGTCTGTCTGTCTGTCTCTCTCTCTCTCTCTCTCTCTCTCTCTCTCGCTCTCTCTCTTCCTCTCCCTCTTTGTTTATCTCTGTCTGTCTCTCTTTCTCTCTATGTCTCTCTCTTTCTGTCTCTGTCCCCCCCATGTCTTTGTCTGTCTGTCTCACTCTCTCATTTTTCCCCTTTTTTGAATCTCTTGAGAAATGTTATAAAATCGATACAATGATCTGGGATAGCCCCTGTCTGCAATGGTAATGAGCCGCAGATAAACAGAAAAACATCACTTATGACATATATACATTTCATTCGATAATTTGAATGGCTCAGGCAATTTGCAACACTATCTCTGACAAACAAATAATGAGACTACAACCTTTTTCTACTCTGCAGCAGTTTCTCATTTTACCATCCCAACTTTGGTTCTGTTGCACATCTCTTCACAGATTCATTGAAAGGATTGGATTTTTGATTTTTTTTTTTGCTAATCATGTTGAAATAATATGAATTATCAAAACTCTAGAATGCTACTATGTCATTTACCACATTTTATTCACCTATTGACCTGCTTCATTTATGAAAGCATTAAAAATCTCATGTGTATCTGGTGTCAATTTCCCAACAAACAAATATAATTTAGATACCTTTCACATTCGCAAAAGATGGCCAGCTTCACCACTGGCCAAATGCCATCGTGTTGCCTGCATGGCAACAGCGACTGGTTAAAATACATGAAAAGGGCCTTCCACTTTTCAAAACTACAGCAGAAATATAGTCCAGTTGGAGAAATCTGTATATGCAATCATATAAATCCTAATATCTAATCCAGATTCTGTTTAATATTAATATTTTGTAGCTGTATTTTGGTAATTGTATAGCTACTTATGTGGTGATCGTAGATTGTATTGAAATAGACTCCTGTTGCAATAGATATAGCAAGCCTCAGGAGTATTCCCTCTATTGAATTCAATACTAGAACACTTCCACCCCAACCCCTAACCTCTTGTCGGCTATGACCAGACGATTTGGGTTGGAGCCAAGTCCAGCTAGGTTCTAAGTGGTCCAGCCGCTACGTGGTCGTTACGGAATACTATATTTACTACGGAAAGTACGGGCTGGGGGGGGGGGGCACTGGAGCTCTAATGGACGGTTACTTGGACGTGCAAGGGCCGGCACATGTATTAGTCCTGGATACATTGAAGACGGTTTGGCATGATGCACCAATGGAGTCCTGGAAAGCAGAATTGAAAACAGACTCTCCAGCACTTCATTTGTGCATCATGCTGGCCAATGGACATGATGCACTCCTGCATTAATGGCCTAGATTTCTATATACGCCCTGGGTGCATGATGCATAAATGCAGCCATTGGGGGTAGACATGCTATGGATGCATCAGGGCGATCCATAGGCATGATGCATCATATGCACTGCATTTGTGTATCATACTATCGGCATGATGCACCAATGAAGGAAGTACCCTGGTGAGTTCAGGTGATCTTACCAGGGCTACATTAATGCATGATACTGACCCCACTGGATTCATGCAGTCCTGGAATGATGCACCAATGAAGTGCTGGCGAGCAGGGAGTAGGGGTGGGTGGCAAGAGCCTGGCGGCTAGAATAACACTGTAAGCACTGTAAGGGTGGCATCTTGTAATAACTTAACCCGATAAGAGGCACTGTTGAAGCAATCCATCATGCCCATTGGCCGTCATGATGCAACGATGAAGTGCTGGTGAGACTGCGCACTAGCACTTCATTGGTGCATCATGACGACCAATGGGCATGATGCATTAAGGCATTAGCGCCCATTACAGGGTTAAGAGTTCCCACCTCTCCATCCTGAGGCCAGGTGAGAAGGGTGTAGAAGGGGTTTCTTTGGCTGCTGCCTGATGACTTAATTAAGGCACTAAGTGGAGCCACTCAGAGGCAGCTATGAGCTGCTCACTATAGGCTACTGCTCCACCCGAGCTGCTCCGCCAACCAGCTTATCATTCCAAGTCTATTGACCCTATAAGAGCCGCTGGTGCGTTAATGCATCATGCCTATTGGTCGTCTGGATGCATGAATGCAACCCTGGTGAGTAAAACGCCAGGGCTGCATTCATGCATCAAGGTGACCGTACGGGGTTGATAAAGTCCCGTAGTGTCGACATGATGCTCTCATGGAGTGCTGGTGAGCAGACCCACCAGCACCATGTCGACCAATGGGCACGATGCACTCAATGAGCATGATACGTTATGATATATAAATGCAGCCTTATGGTGATGATGCAATGTATCATGACACCGTTTTTCAAGCCCTGATGTAGGGCTTAGTGATTTCTGGGGCTCTTGATGGGGGGTCCCCAATGTCCCATGTCGATTTTAAGAAATGATCATGTCACTGTGTCGATTTTAAGAAATGTCCATGTCACTGTGTCGATTTTAAGAAAAGCTCGTGTCCCCATGTCGATTTTAAGAAAGTGATAATGTCCCATGTCACTAAGCTCAAAAATACCCATGTCACCATGTCGATTTTAGGGGTCTAGGGCCCTATTTCTGAGTCACCCAAGTCACAATCAAAGGGGGGTGGGCAGCTATGGATGAAATAAAATTCATTTTAACAGATGTAAGAATCATCTGCAGAACACAGAGGTTGGACCTATACATGTGACATGTATCATGTGTACTTACACTGTAAAAAATAACTGCTGAATCTACCAGGGATCCTTGTAAAAGTGAAACACCATAATTATATTGCAGTGAACCTGTGTAGTCTTCTGCAATAAGCCATCAGTGGTAGTAAAGTGGTACACAAAGGTAGAATGAATCTCTGTAAAAATGACTTGTATATTCACTATATTCCCATATTCTTTACACTGCAAGCATTTCTATTCCTTGTATACAACGTAGAAGATTTCATACTACCCCCATCATGTACAACTTAAGTTGCCCCTTCTGAAGACTTGACCTGAGTTATGTACCAGAGGTAAATACCTGTGGTCAGGGGAAGGCCAGAGGTCAGGGTAGGGGGATGTTAAATATAGATATGGACTGACAGGGGGCTTACTAACGGTGCAGTTGTGTGGACCCCAGAACATGTGTGGTAGATAAGTCTACAATATAGACAAGATAAGTGTATTCTACAGCTAAATAAAATCCTCAGTACATTGTACTCAATTGTTGTCAAAATGACGGCGAAATATTTGTCCTTAATTGGCCAGAGACATTTCTTATTCCACTATACTGCCATCTGGGGCTTCATGATGAGACACAGGTTTCTTCTTTTTTTTTCTTTTTTCTCTTTTTCCCCTCTCTTCTTTATCTTAAGTGGACTCAGATACATAATCTTTCAATATTCATCTTAGGAATTTTCACCATTGGGTGTCACTATGAGAGAGAATCTACACCCCCCTCTCAGTGTGCTCTCTCTAACTGCGCCTTTCTAGAAGCCACAACCACCAACTGCGTCAGTATGGGGACTTGCCTACCCTGGAGATGAATCACCAACATCATCTTCGGGCTTCCCTAGCCCACTTAAAAGGGTCTATATCTCATCTTTCCTATCCCCTCAGGATGGGTGTGGTGCACATATGCGCGGGCATCAACACATTCCTCTGTGAAATTGCGTAGTGTTGTTCTCGCCATGAATATGACCTTATGTGTCGAAATGGCGTTAAACACCTATTATTCACTCATTCACTCCAGCATCATGTTAACCCTTATAGGACCGCTGATGCACCAATGAATTATGCATCATGCCAACCCTATGGGGTTGATACAGTCCCGGAGGTTTGGCATGATGTTTCAATGACGTGCCGGTAGACTCACCAGCAGCATCATGCCGAACAATGGGCATGATTCACTAATGCATCGGTGGGCCTTAAATAGCTAATAGGGAAAGTCCATACCAGTGGTAGTTACCAGAGATTTCAGATCTTTTTACACGGGTTTGTGTAATGTGGCTTCCTATATGGCTTCCATGGGTAAAGTTTGCTCATGGCTATTTCCCATGGCATAAGAAGTGACTTCAAGCATTTATCCATGAGAGGATACTGTTATATTGTGAAAATGGCCTCTAGTTAGTTACATGTGAAAGGAATAATAATTATGTTGAATCTATGGGATCCTGTTAGATTAAACAGTGAACCACCATGATTACATTGCAGTGAATCATTGTAGTTTTTACAATGAGTCCCCAGATGGCAGTACACATTGTTACAGGGAATCTCTATGAAAAATAATGCTGAAATCATCAAACCTTTTCTACCCAAAAGTTTAGGTAACCGCCGTTATTCAGACAGTTTATTTTTTACATTGTGGCGGGCCTTCCCAGCCCCAGGCCATCTTTAAAAGGGGTCTATGTCTTGCTTTTCTATCCTCTCTGAGTGTGGGTGGTGTCCATATGCGCGGGCACTGGCACATATTCGTTCCTTGAATCTCCTCTTTCCTGTCCCCTCTTTCTTACATGTGTCTGGTGTCCATATGCACGGGCACAGGCACATGTATTCCTTTGTGACGTGATGTCTAATGTACTTTTTCCGCCATGAATATGACCTTAGCTGTCGGCTTGGCGTTAAACAACCATTACTCACTCACTCACTCTTTTACATTGTGGAGTGGAGAACACAACGTCAGAGTAGATCATTTCACCAAACCCTGTTGTATGATATTCAGTTAATTATATTCTAATATGTATTTCATTTTCTGCTTTCAGGTGTGTATACATACTGGTTTTTGTGTCCTTTCAAAGAACCTTAGCAGAGCAGTAAGTGGCATAATACATCTTTAAGTATATATATATATATATATATATATATATATATATATATATATATATATATATATACCCACCCGTTTTAAAACGTTTCGCCATGATAAGGAGTCATAGGGAAACGTACTAAAACGTTTTGCAACGTTTTTTGTTGACTGAGTGTATATATATATATATATATATATATATATATATATATATATATATATATATGATGCACTCTTATCTTCCAGCCTTTATTCTTTTCCCCAATCATCTATATACTTCCCTTATTCTCCCTATATCAATTCAAAGTGATATAAAATTTTCTGGCTCATATTTCGCAATGTTGTCAGAAATGTGATATAATATTTTCTAGCTTAGATTTCGCAATGTTGTCAGAAAAGTGATGCAGGTTTTTTTAGCTTATATTTCGCAATAATGTCAGAAAAGTGATAATAAGATTTTCTAGATTATATTTAGCAATGTTGTCAGAAAAAAGTGAAAGTGGGAAATCCCAATTAATAGCTCTTTGTAAAGATTGCCATCTGGTGCTATGTTAGTGTATAGTCATAGTGGGATTAGTGAGAGATTAGTGTGAGAATATGAATGGATATAAAGGCAGACTCAGACTGAATGACCCAGACCTACACTGCCCCCTGTTAATACTAACGTATGTTTTAGTTAACCCTTTAAGCGCCGCTAATGTAGGAGTGCATCATACCCATTGGTCGGCATTGATACACCAATGAAGTGCTGGCGAGACTGCTCGCCAGCACTTCATTTGAGCATCATGCTGACCCTCTGGGACAGAATTAACCTGGTAGGGTCATCGTGATGCATGCATTTTAAAGCCCCTGGATGGGTGGCCTTTATATATTGGAACATGAATGTTCACCCGCCTTATGCCCATTGGTGCATAAATGTAGCCCTGGCGAGTAACTCGCCAATGCTATATTCATGCATCAAACAGACCCCATATGGTCCAGACATTGGTTGATCAAATGGTGAGTTACTCGCCAGCACTCCACTGGTTTGTGCAAAGGACAAATTGCCATACATTTTGATAAGTTATTTCTCCCAGAGTGGGTTAATTCATTGGTAGACTGAAATGTGTAATACTATGTTGATATGTTATAGTGGACTTGGCTGCCAAAATAACCAAGGCATACGCTGGGTTCTAATGGACTTTGTGTATTGGTATGAAACTAGCTGTTAATTCTTCAAAGGGAAAGACCACCCTATCTTCATGATGCCTTCATTTGGTAGACTTTATATTGAATAAAAAAAGATTCAGGCATACTTATGATCATATCTTCTTTTATAAGGGAGAGCAGGGAGCTTCTTTGATGGCTTCTATGACATCACAATAGACCAATTGCACCCAAATTGATGCATTTGGTCAATTGTGACGTCATAGAAGGCATCAAGGAAGCTCCCTGCATTCCCTTAAAACAGATATGATCATTATTATGCCTGAATCTTTTTATTCAATATAAAGTCTACCAAAAGAGGGCATCATGAAAACAGGGCGGTCTTTTGCTTTAAGGGCCGCTGATGTGGGATTGCTTCATGCCCATTGGTCGGCATGATGCACCAATAAAGTGCAGGCAAGACTGCTCACCAGCACTTCATTGGAGCATCGTGCTGACACTCTGGGACTGTATCAACCCTGTACAATTGGCATGATGCATAGGTGTAGCCATGGTGAGTTATTCACTAGGGCTGCATTCATGCATCTTGACGATCAATGGGCATGATGCATCACTGCATGAGCAGTTCTTAAAGGGTTAAAGGGACCGTTGTGCTTAACTACATCCTGCCATTTTATCAGCATGATGCATAAATGCAGCACAAGCGAGTAACTCGCCCCAAGTGATGCATATAAGGCACATTCCAAGCATTATGTCTCGATATTCAAGAGGAAATTATAATTTCAATCATTTTCAATGATACCAAAATGAATTACAATTGCAATCAATTTCAATAATACCAATATGACACAGAGAGAGACATGTTTCACGGTCATGCAGTGTATTCTAGGTGTACTCTATCTAATATAATAGCTGAACATATGGTAAGAGTACTATACGGGCATTATGAAGTACACATTATACAAAGGTGTGAATATGTGCATATAGATATATATGAGCAGATGCTGACACTGTCTGGACACTATTGTGAAACTGACAAACCCACATATGGATCATAAGGGTCATACATGGGTAGAAAAATGTTAGGGTTGTGTATGTGTGTGTTGGGGGGATGAATCAATGATACAGACATAAACTTTTAACACTTAACAATTGTCACATTCGGTCAGAATCATCTCCGTAAAAACCTGTAGTGTCTTGTGTACAAATGCCGCACCCACGTATAAGCCGAACCTGGACCTTTAAGGAAAATGACCATATCAAGCCTCACCTGAGGCTTTTTTATCAAATGTCAAAGCCACGTCCATATTTCAGTACAATGCAGTAGTCCTCTGATTTGATCAATAAACCATTGCTTATACGCGCGGTTATAGAGTATTGTTTAAATGAATAAGTCAACTATGTGAAAATATAGTGGCCTTTTTGTTAAAAGTGTTGTATAAAAGGTGATTGGGGTAAACAGCAGTTGTGGTCTGGAGTCAGCTGGTAGTACACAGTAGGCATAGGTGTATGTGTCAGGGGGTGGCAACTTAACCCTTGTATTATTACAATATGGCCGTCATGATGCATGAATGCAGTCCTGGCAAGAAACTCGCCAGGACTGTATTCATGCATCATGCCGACCGGACAGGGTTGATACACTCCCTGACAACATGATGCACGAATGAAGTGCTGGCGAGTAGACTCTCCAGCACTTCATTGGTGCATCATGCCGACCAATGGACATGATGCACTCCTGCATCAGCGGCCCTTAAAGGGTAACCATGGCACAAGGCTAGGAGGGTTACAATTGACCCCAGGTGAACCCGTTCACTTTGAGGGATCCCACAGTTTGATCCAGGTGTAGAGAACTCAAAGAATGATTATGGCACGATCATTGGCATCCTCCCAACGGTCATCTACAGGGCACAGGCTCCTAATTGCCTCTCTGGAGCATTGCTCTTACCAGCAAACCAGCAGTATTTAGGTACCCCACTAGGTCCTACAGTACCATATATATATATATATATATATATATATATATATATATATATATATATATATATATATATCCCTTTAAGGGCGGCTGATGCAGGAATGCATCATGCCTATTTGTTAGTACGATGCACCAATGAAGAACTGGCAAGTCTGCTCGCAAGCACTTCATTGGAGCATCATGCCGACCCTCAGCAGGATCGCCATGATGTATGAATGTAGCCCTGGTGAGTTACTCGCTAGGGCTATACATTCATGCATCATGACAAGCAATGGGCTTGATTCATTGATGCATCAGCCAACCTTAAATGGTTATTCCACCACTGACTGACTGTGGCTGGCACAATCAGTCGGCTTTGTGGACAACAATGCTAAGTCTGGAGCACTCTAAGGTTAGCATGATGCGCCTTGGTAGCATGATGCACTCTGCTCTTTAGGTTGTCAGGATACTTCATGAATTCATTCACCCCTGGCCCATCATGGCTTCATTCATGCAAAATGATGTATACACTGCCACAGGTTTTCTGCAGCAGTGTATTTCTGGTGAGTAACTCGCGAGCACTACATTGCTGCATCAATACCAGCAGTGAGGACATCTGAAGCTGTGCATAATGCCCATTGGTCAGCTTGATTTATGAAATGAAGCATCACACCCACCTTACTGGGCTGATACACTTCCAGAGGGTCGGCATGATGAACCAATGAAGTTCTGGCGAACAGACTCGCCAGCATCATGCCGACCAATGGTCATGATGTGCTCCTGCATCAGCAGCCCTTAAAGGGGGTAGACACGATCCAGCTGGTTCAAAATTGACCAACAATTTCTCTTAGTAACTTTTAGGGATGTTAGATTGATGCTTAGGTAACATAAAGAAGGCATAAAAAACATAGGTCATGGTGTCCGTTTTTCCACTGGAAGGTATTAAAGTTTGGTGGTCTTAACTATGGCCGCCAATGAGAATTTGTGTTTTCCCACATTTAATTCCATAGAAAAAAATCTTCTAACAATTTCTTAACCAAACCTCATGTATTTATACCTGAGATCATTAGAATTATTTTGGAAGCAAAAACTAGGGGGTCACAAGCAAATTGAAATTTTCCTGAATAAACTAAAAATATTTCTAATTCCTTTAGTATAGGAGTCTATGGGTACAGGAAATATGAAATCCAGTGATAAGAATGTATAGAATGCCATTGTATCACACCTAAAGGGTTGATAAAGAAGGGCTATGTCATATAAATTAGGAATATGAGCAAATATTGTCAAATTTGGCAGTTTCATTTTTTGCCACTAGGTGCCGTTTGAGTAGATCGTGTCTACTCCCTTTAAAGGGTACTAAGTGCCTCCTGCAGTCATTCAATAGCTACAATTGGCTGCGTACTATGGTGTAGTACCACTGACCCACACACAGACCCTGTTCTACCATAATACCCCGCCTATAAGCCGCAGCCATTAGACCATGCATATCTTGTGGTTTGCTGTGTCTCATACTATAGCATTGCAATTGGTCAATTATCAGAAGACAGTTTTGACCAGTACAGTACTGAAATTGCAATTTTTAAGTCCCATGGCAGGAGTGGCAGGCTTATAGCCTTTTTGAAAGTTTAGGGTCCAGCTTGTATAATATACAGTTGAGGCTTATATGCAAGGTTGAAGATACTGGAAAACCCTGTGCATAAGGCACACTCCATGCATGCCTGGAATGGCTACCATTCCTTACTATAGTCTATATAAGTTAAAACCCTGATATAAAGCCGCACTCCGACTTCAGGAAGACTATTTATAAGCCATACTAAGCTTATACGCGAGACAATGCCACACTTTGAAGCTGGAATAGTTACCATTGTTTCCTATAGTTTAACACCACATAAGTGGCCCCCTGACATCAGGAACACTATGAGGCCTCTGATATGGTCTATAAGCTGCCTGGGCGTATACGCGAGGTTTTACGATCAGTGTGTACGTCTACCACAACAGCTGGTCAGCAATATACTCCTCCTGTTGGCTGGACGCTGACCCGGCAGTGAACTCCGGGGGTTGCGCAAGGCCCCTCCAGGCGCTGTTAACCCTTTACGGACCGCATGATAGAATTTATTATGCTCCTAGGTTGGCATAATGCACCAATGCAGTGCTGGCGAGTCTACTCGCCAGCACTGCATTGGTACATCATGCCGACCCTCCAGGAATGCATATGTGTAGTGTCACCATAATCAATTTAAGCAGCTCTGATGAGTTTCTCACCAGGGTTGCATTCATGCATCATGCCGACTAATGGGCATGATGCATTAATGCATTATGTTGTCGTAAATGGTTATCAAGGTGGGAGGGTCCAGTAGGGTGGGAGGGTGCAGAAGGTCGTCTGAATGCCCTGAGTGAGCAGGAGGAGGTGCACTGTAAAAATTGCTGTCAAAATAATGATGGCCTCCCAGAACTTTTTCACGGTTATTTTCACAGAGATATAAGCAAATGTCCACAACCATGGTGAGGCTGTCCATATTCAAAGAAGCCTTATAGGCCTCACCGAGGTGAATGTGATGCAAAAATGTTCCATGGGAGTGGACATTTGCATTTATGTCATGGCCTATGGGGTTAATTTGCTTTAGAAGAAAAACAGCTCAGCTCCATTCAAAATCCAAGATGGCAGACCCCATTGAATGGGAGCATATTGTATTCCATGCCCCCCATGGAATACAGCTGTTCTAGTACTAATCTATAGTAACAATCTTATCTGCCATGACATAAGACACAGTGCTTCATGAACTAATTTCCCTGGCTTCATTGTAGAAGAAACTGCACTGCTTCACTGCATCAGGAATACGATTAATTAACAACACAGGTTAACTGGGATGCCTTGTTGATTCAACAGTGATTTCTTAGAGTGTGTTAGTGGTTGGCTTCCAGCTCTGAACATTGAGCCATGCTCCATAATGGTGTGTGGTGGTGGGTCGATGGTGGATCTAAGTGTGTAGTACTACTACTATAACTGGGTGTATATAGTAGTACATGTACACACAGCCTCCACACATTCACACAGTCACACCTAGGGGCTCCCACAGTTAGATATATACAGACTCATACACACAGAGTTGTGAAAGGAGCTGCTGTTAAAGGCTACCTGTATATATATATTCAGTATATATTCATACATGTATATATATACAAGCTAGTGATAGTCAAACTGCAGACACTAAAGGCTTCTACTTGAAGAGCTTTAGTTGTCTGAAGCCAGCTGAGAGAAAATGGTCATACAAATCCAGGATACTCAATTTCAGGACACCTGGGAGAAATAACTCGTACACGTTCAGGATTTCATAGCCAGCTAACTGAAAATGATCATACAAGTCCAGGATATTCAATTTCAAGATGCCTCTGAGAAATTACTCATACCCATTCAGGCTCAAAATATAAATCAATATATACACAAGCCATTATTTCTAACACTACAGGACATGGAAAGCAGCTACTTGAAGAAGTGCAGGCATCTAGAAGCCACATGAGAGAAATTACTCAAATGCAAGTTCTGGCCTTTCGGCATAGAAACCTGTAGGAAATTCGATCCAACTGGGGCAAAATACAATTGCAAGTTTTGGAAGGAACCTGGAGATATTTGGAAGCCATAGAATGCTCATACAAGTTCGGGCTTTTGAAGCCTGTTGAGAGATAAAGATCACACAAGTTCAGGTGTTTGCGCATACGAGCCCAAACTATTCAAGGCAACAGGGAGAAATAACTACAATAATCTTAGGCTATTGAAAGCGGCTTGGAGTAATTAATCATACAAATTCAGGCTTTTGGACACATAGGACTAGGAAATTCAAACCATCTAGGAGAAAAAACAGGTTCGAGGTTTCGAAGAAAGCCTGGAGAAATTAATCACACAATTCCAGGCTTTTAAAAGGAAGCCTGCATGAAGAAATTGATCATTCAGATTCAAGCTTTTGGCATACAAGCTCAGGATACTCAAGCCAACTGGGGGAAAATACTGATTGGAAATTACCATACACTTTCGGGCTTTTCAAGGCAATAGTGAGAAAGCACTAAGCTGGGAGAAATTACTCATCCCATTGTCATGCTATTAAAGGACACTTGGAGAAATTACTGATACAATCTCAATTTTGGAAGAAGTTATCAGTGTAAAATAGACTTGCCCATACATACACAGACTCTTGATGTAGATAGAGTTATAACAGTCTTCATATCACAATACAACGAGCCATGGAGGCAGTTGGAAGAATTCATGATTAATCATACAATAACGATAACTATGAATGCAGTTGGAACTCTTCAAAACCTCTAAAACCTTTTCATCATGTGATGACAGTTGTGAAGATTAAGTGATGTCCACATACTAAAAACCTGAATGCAGTTGTAGGGATAATTGAGCTTTCATTTAACTCTTAAGCTCAGAAGGTAAATACCTCTCACTATTCACAAGGGCAAGAAGCTATTGACCCTTTAGATTAATTCCTTAAGGGCCGCTGATGCATTAATGCATCATGCCAGCATGATGCACCAATGAAGTGCTGGCGAGACTGCTCGCCAGCACTTCATTGGAGCATCATGCCGACCCTACTGGGTTGATACATATATTCCCAGAAGGTTGGCATGATTCTCCAATAAAGTGCTGGCGAGCAGTCTTGCCAGCACTTCGTTGGTGCATCATGACAACCAATGGGCATGATGCATAATGCACCAGCGGCCCTTAAAGGGTTAAATGAAGGGTCGCTGATGGAGCAGTACATTAAAGTAAGTACCAAGGTGGAGTGTCTTATTCTGGACTTTCCCTGTTTTAATCAGTAATCCAGACATTTCATGGGAATTCTTATAATGCAGAACAAAAAAAAAAACAGAAAAGTGATATTACCAGAATGTGTCTGATCAATCAGGTTTTCAACCAGTGTTCCGTTAATGTATCGTCTGTTCACTAAAGGATGAACATTTTGCAAGGTTTGGGTATTGAGGGTGTTTTGGTGCCCCCCCCCTCTCCAACCCCCCCCCCCCGTTGCTTGTAGATATGATATGTGAGAAATGTTGATAGGTGAGAGCAGGGTGAGACAGATCATGTCATCTAAGTATTTGTGAGGTCTAAGGTGGATAGGAGTCACGTGACCAGGGCAGCAAAAGGAGGCAGGAACCGGAACTTGATTCTTGTAGATCTACCAATAGGTGTCACTCTCTCACCTTAACCCTATAAGGGCCGCAGATACAGAAGTGCATCATGCCCATTGGTCGATATGATGCACTAAGTAGGGGGTGCGTCTCCTCTTTTTGGGTCGCGCCCCCTTCTTTTCCAGATCCTGGATCTGGCACTGCCTTTGGCCGAGTATCAACTATGTAGAGTCAGCATGGATGTAGTGCTGGTTGAAATAATCGCCCTGGCTGCATGAAAGCATCGTGCTGACCAATGGGCATGATGCAATATGTAGCACTCAGCCTTTAAGGGCGGCTGAGGCAGGAGTGCATCATGTCCATTGGTCGTCATGATGCACTCCTGCATCAGTGGCCCTTAAAGGTTGAAATTCGCTTTGCATCATTTGCAGGGTTAAGCAGTGTAAAGTGTTACTCTCTCTGGATCTGGAGGTTAGGGGATACGTGAGGTTAAATTCCTTCTCATAGATTTGGATAGTTTATCTTAGGAATGAGATATTGAAAGTACCACAACTTGAGAGCAGTTTTTACTGGGCCATAGGTGTCAAACTTGGGCTTGATATTTCAGTAGTGTGTATTTCACTCATGCCATTTTCAGAGTACATTTCAATTTGAACCACTTAAGACCCAAATCCTTTAATTCATACTTTGTGTGGCTCATATGGTACATGTAACACAAATGAAGGAAGCCATACCATTTCATGGTTCAACAGTTTAAACTAAAGCTCTATGGAAGTCGAGGGTTCAGTATCTGTTCAGTGGGGTTTGGTACATATGTTGAGAGTAATGCCGAGCATATAAGGCGCACCTGTACCTACGTTGATGAGGAAGCCTTATCCATTGGCTGGCTACCTACCTGTATATTGAGGACATATATACAGGCAGGCCATGGCTAAGAAGTTACCTGTCAATCATCCCCTGTTTTCACCCTTACTCACAAGGGGGCACTCTAGCACCCCAATGGTCAACCTGTCTCTCATATGCAGATGGTTGGAATATAACCTGTGATTAGATCAGAAAGCCCCATCTAGTGGAGTTTAAGTGCCTTACTCCCGAAGATCTGGGGAGAAATGTCATCAGGCATGGCCTGCGGGTATTATGCCCTCAATTAACTGCAGGGAACCAGTGTAGACTTAGCCACACCCTCACCTGTTAGATGCATCCCTTACTTTAGCCAAACCCATAAGGTGCACTACACTGAAAAAATAACTGATGAATCTACCTGGGATCCTTGTAAAACTGGACAGTGAACCACCGTAATTACACAACAGGGAGCCAGTGTAGTTTTTACAAGAAGCTCCAGGTGGCAGTGCCAAGGATAGTATAAGCTTCTTGGTAGTGCGGTGGTACAAGGAATCTCTGTGAAAATAATGACGGATCTCTGGCAACATTGGGACGAGGAATCCTTTGTTATTTCGACATTTTTTTTAAGTGTGAAGGTCCATCCTTGCACATAAGACGCGCCCTGCACATGAGGTTTAGGAAGCCTATGTATGGCCTGAGGAACCCCTGTATTAGAAGCCTAATAGGTGTGGCCAGAGGAACCCCTGTATTGGAAGCCTATGTGTGGCCTGAGGAAGCCCTGTATTAGAAGCCTATGTGTGGCCTGGGTCTAAAAGATTTTCCTCCACAAACTCAATCTCCCAGTAACTCTCCCCTCTCTCACCTGACAATCTTTCAACACCTCAACACGCCGTAGTTCACGCCCTCCCCGCAAGTAGCGCCCCACATACCTGAAGACGCCGCTTTACCTTCACCCCGGCAGGTGGCGCACGTGGCGCAGGTTCCGGATCCGCTGGTATCCCGGCGAGCGTTTCTTTTCCGCTCTAAGTAGGCGCACGTGACCAGCGCACGTCCAATTAAATGGCCCACTAACAGAACGCTGGTCGGACGGCGTTCCACGCGGCAGGGAAGGGGAGAAAACGTTTTGTGGACGATATATGTCTTCTTGGGTAAGGATGGATGGTAGACTAAGTGTTAGGCTGAAGACGGGAGCAGTTAACTTTGATATTTGCACAATGACGGATTTGTCTGAGTCAAGTGGGAACACTTATATGTGTGAACAACAATCCAGTCACACCCCACTCTAACGTACATGATCCCTGCCTTGCTGAGGAACACTTTAGATCTGTCGAGGCGTTCGGGCAGCGGTTTTCTAACCATATACAGTGCATTGTGGGTGGGGGTGACCTCGAACGCTAACTACACAACCTTAGCTTGTTCCCTCTACCCCCTTCCACCCCAGCCAGGTGTGGCTAAGTACCAGTCCCTAACTATGCTTGGGAGGGTAGTAAGTTGACTCAGGGATCAACATTAACCTACATGGGGCAAACCAATAGGGGATGGCCTTACAAACCAGCATTGATCCCTCGGCCGTACTCGGGCGTACTCCGAACGCCTCGGGTGTTACAAGTCTATTGCTAATTTATGTGTATTCAAACTCTAAAATGGTACTGGGACCATAACTCAGAAGAGATGCTTGACGACCCCCTTCGCTGCTACTTCCTATTAGCTTTGTCGTCTAGCAACAGACCAAGACTCTTAATATTTCAAACAAAAAAAGAGAAAGAATATCTCTTTAAGACGCACCATGCAGGTAAATTCAACACGGTAAATCGGTGCCTGGCTATAAATATAGACAGTATAATGTTACCATGTGGTGAGAACCGACATGATATAGGTGCAGGATAAAAACCTGTCTCTTATAAGAAAAAACCTTTAAGGGCTGCTGATGTAGGAGTGTATCATGCCCATTGGTCATCATGGTGCACCAATGAAGTGCTGGTGAGACTGCTCAGCAGCACTTCATTGGTGCATTTTGACCTCCATGATTACAGCAGCCATGTTGGCCGCCATCTTGCCGCCATTTCAAGGGAAAAGAAGACTCAAGGATCGCTTTGGAAGTGACAAAAAATAGGTTAGCTGGGGACAGGGGGAGGTAAAAAATAGACCTCTCTCTAGACTGTAGCCACTCAGCCTACCCGTGATGCACCTGTCTCAAGGTGTACTATGGGTAATACGTCTTCCACCACGCATGCGCGCTGCACCCCATCTACCACCTGAACCACTGGGCGACTACCACTATGCCAATGACGTCATCACCAACTACCAGAAACCTCACAACCAGACTCGGATATAAAAAACTCCACAAAAACTCTTTTACAACTTTTTCAAAAACTCATCCAAAAAGGCACGCGTTTGTAAATAAGTTATGCACACGCGGCCAGGCCACGGGGAGTAGCAGTGATTACAACCAGATTGCAAGGGGTGGATAAGAAGTATGGTGCTAGGGGACATTTATGTGTGTTATGAACTAGAAAGTAGCCCCAAAATACTGTAGTGTGAGCAGTACTTGTATGCTGAATGTAACCCAGAAACACAAGGATGAGGATAAGACGTGATAAATGTGTGACAGAGGGAGACAGACAGACAGAGACAGAGAGAAAGACACAGAGAGAGGCAGACAGACAGAGACAGACAAACAGACAGACAGAGACAGAGAGGCAGACAGAGAGAGAGAGACAGGGATAGACCGAAAAACAGACAGACCGAGGTAGAGACAGGGAGTAACAGAGATAGAGATAGAGACAGAGTGAGATACCGAGAGAGGCAGAGAGAGACACACAGACAGAGACAAAAACAAATGTCCTATAAAGTCAAATTCTTGTCGAACCCAGTGAAAATGAACTATTTGATGTAGGGAGGGGCGGTGTTGTATTAGCCCCTGTTGTGGCTTAGTTTGTTACAAGGTTGTCAGTGTTTGTTGGTGTGTTAGTGTATAGAGATACACCCCACGTTCACCTTCAGTAAACACCCACCATGTATCAGTGTATGCACAAACCCGGGACACAAACAACACCTTTCATAAATCTTCTGTACCCATAGACTCTCATACTTCAGGATTTTGAAATATTTTTAGTTTATTCAGGAAATGTTTATTTTGCCTGTGGCAACCTGCTTTTTGGTTCCAAAATGTTTCTAATGACCTTAGATGTATATACACACGGTTTCTGTGAGATTTAATATAGAAAAAAATACATAGGCGGCCATACCTAAGACTACTGAGATCCAAAGCCCTCCACTGGACAAACGGACCTGGTTACCTATGATTTTTTTATGATTTCCTTATGTTTACTAAGTAACTAAGTATCAAGCTAACATCCCTGAAAGTTGTCCGGAGAAAATGTTGGTCAATTTTGAAATGACCAGATTGTGTTCACTACCGTTAACCCTTGCCAAAAAGTGATTTTTGATAGATTTAGATAATAGACATTAAAATTAAAGATCCACACTCATTGGTCTAAACTGAATATATCACACGATAGTCTGAAAACTCGGCTCTGTCTTGTGCAACGCTGCTTACAGTGAGGCTCAGCCTTACATGTATAGTATTGCGTGAAGACTCACTCCTATTGGAGCACTTCTAGTATATCTCTGCCTATGCTTATTGCTGTAGTGGGTGATGATAATATGCTGCGTTATTTCCTTGAGGAAAATATAGCCTAACTGATGTGGTTATATTTGAGTGGCTCGGGTAAGAGGGGGTGGCGGATGTTGTGAATGCATGTGGAGGGTAACGGCACGATGGAGTGATACGAATGAGGTTTCTTTTTTTCTATTTTTTTCTTTTTACTAGTTTATTTGTAGAGTAGGGGCCCAGTAGAAAGCATGCGTAGGCGTGCAGTTAAAAAAAGGATTCCAGTGATGAGTTTTTTGGGTATGTGACTGGAAGGTCGCGGGGGAGGGGAGTGAAGGGGGGGGGGTAGTTAACAGGTAAAGGGATGACTGATGATGCTGTGTGTGGGACGGGGGTAGGTATCTGAAATAAATGGAAATAACCAGAAAGGAAACGTACGTTTGTTTCCAGTCAGTCTCGTGTTTGGCTTTTTTTCCCCCTTAATAAGTATTATTTTTCCGCATGTATTTTCATATTATATTGTTCTTTTTTCAACTTTTCCTGTGGTTTTCATATTTGGCTCCTGAAATAAACGAGTTTAACATAATATTCATTATTCTTTGGATTTCTGTCCCTAGATTTCTTTAGGGTTTTTTTTCAAAAGATTTGACAAAAAGAAAAATCCCATGAACCGACCTAAGACTTCCAAGCCATACTGGAAACCCTTATTGTCTTTTCCTTGGCCTAATGTCTAAGTACGTGTGCTGGAGGTGTGTGTGTTGGGGGGGGGAGGTCTCCTCAACCCTACCCTTGACACGTGCATTCCGCGCGCGTCATGACAGCGACGTGTACACGGTACGCGCAAATGAGTCCCGGCCACCCGCCGGGGACGTGAGACAACCAGAAAAAGTATCCCCCCAAAAAAAGTCTGAGCCGACAAAAAGAACTTGTGTGGAGTAAGATAACGAGTAAAGGTGCGTCTTTGGGTAGCCATTTGTAACGGGCAGGTGGCGGTCCCTTAACCCCTTAAAGGCTGCTGATGCAGGAGTGCATCATGCCCATTGATGGTCATCATGATGCACCAGTGAAGTGCTGGTCTGCTTCATTGGTGCATCATGCCGACCCTCCGGGAGTTAATGACGCTGTATAGGGTCGGCATGATGCAAGAATGCCTCAATAATGCATCATGACGACCAATGGGCACGATGCTTTGATGCGTTCGTCAAAGGGTCCACATGGGCTCCAATATGTCTGGGTTTGTTCATAACCAGAAGTTACCCATAAACCCCACCAGGGGGAGTCCTGAATTAGTCCCACCCCCACCACCAGGGGCCTGGACAAGAGGGACTACCTTTACACCCTTTAAATGTAGGACCGCGTAGTAATACATTGCATTGCTTGTTGAGGACAAGATGTGTAAGGGATCAAGAGACTGATCCCATGTACAAACACTATCTGTGTAAACGACCACTATCTGTAGGATTACCATCCAGCTACGATCTGTGTAAAAATGAACACTGTCTGTAGCAACCATCCCTTGCATCATCTCGTGAAATACAGGTCGAGGCTAACTCGTAAAGAAAGTAGAAACATTGAGTCTGGAGCAATTCTCGTGAACCCCTGTCTATGCCTCAGCATACAGCACATAAGAAGGAGCTGCTCATGCCAACTGCTCACTTCAAATGTCAAACACATCCACCCCCACCCCCAAACTCAAGACAATCTAGAAACTACCCATTTCTATAATAGCAACCTGTGCTCAATCCTTTGTCACCAGGGTGCATAAATGCATCCCGGGTGAGCAGCTCACCTATGCTGTATCCATGCACCATGGTGAACGGGCAGGATCCACTAATGCTCTGTAGGCCTTCTTGGAGTGCTAAAGGGGTTCGGTGAGGGGGGGGGGGCGTGCTTTTGTGTGGGTGCCAGATGTGGATGAGTGAATGGGTGGGTGTCAGAAGGGTAATAACCTTAACCCTTTTAGGACCCATGGGGCATTCATTCTCCATGTCGACTTGTCGGCATGATGCATGAATGTAGCCCTCACGAGTAACTCACCAGGGCTACATGCATGCATCATGCCGACCCTACTGGGTTGATGCACTCCCAGAGATTCGGTAGGCCTGATACATCTTTGAAGTGCTGGGATGATACACTCTTGCATTAGTGGTCCATAAAGTGTTCAATATGTGCATATATATGAGCAGCTCACCGACGGTGCTATGAGTAGTAGGAGAGCTGCTCTTCCTAGTGGCGGATCCATGATTCCAGAAGGGGGGGCAAGACTTGGTAAAAGCTGCTGAGGTACTATGTGTGGTCCGAGCACCGCAAGCCCCATGTTTGGGGCCCCCTCTACACTTTTCTTTTCCCTGTTTTTCCCCCTCTTTCTCCTTTTTTCCTCTCCCTTTTTTGTGGGTCCCCTGGGCCACCCCCTGGATCCGCCACTGCTCCCATGTGCCTAGAGCATGAACTGTCTGTTATTAGTTACTGCACGCTGTGTGTGTCATGTCACGGGCCTCAACTTTGTCTCCTAATCTCAGTAAGGTGAGCACCTGAGAGTCGGCCTCTTAGAGGGGCCACTGATGCAGGAGTGCATCATGCCCATAGGTCCGCATGCTGCACCAATGTTTGCCAGTACTTCATTGGTGTATCATGCTGAGCCTCCAGAAGTTTATCAACCCAATAGTGTCATGACGATGCATGAATGCAGCCTTGGCGAGTTACTCACCAGGATGCATGAATACAGCCTTGGCGAGTTACTCACCAGGCTGCATTCGTGCATCATGACGACTAATGGGCATGATACGCTGATGCACTATCAGCCCTTAAGATGTTGACCTCCCTGGTAGATTCCCTCCAGGGGTGCATGTATGCATCATGACGTCAATGAGACATTCAGGCTAATAGTGTGTGTTAGGGTTATAGGGTTAGCGGCAGGGTTAGGGGTGTGGAGAGGATAGGTTGGAGAGAGGAAGGGATGGGGAGAGGAAGGGTTGGTATAGGAGGGCTCGGGAGAGAAGGGAAGGGTGGGTTAAAATTCCTGTGCTGTACATTTAGGAGGAGCAGCTCAGAGGAATGCCCTGCAGAGGCGTAGGAAGCAAATCTTCATTGGGGGGGGGCCTGGCGAGGGCAGCATTGCGACCACCTTGAATTGTCGGCTGATGCGTGATGGCGTCTATATATGCGTATTTAAAATTCATATAGAAAAGTGATTTTTGGTAAATTTTGGATCTGACTTTATGCTCAGACCCCCATTTTCCCTATGACATCACCATAATAATCTAATTTGAGATGTAAAGTTTTAGCTTCTTTTCCATTGTGTTTATGAGTTCTTCCTACGCCCCTGCCCTGCGAACGTGAGTAGCTCAATGAGTGACACTGAGCACAAGGAGCTGGGAGAAGAAAGTAGGATAGGGTTGGATGGAGAAGGGGTGGGGAACTCTGTATGGGGGTTCAGAATAACTGTTACAGCAGTTGGCCACGATGCATCAATGAAGTGCTGGCCAGACTGCTTGCCAGCAATTCATTGATGCATCGTGCCCATAGGTCGACATGATGCACCAAGGAAGTGCTGAAAGGCTGCTCGCCAACACTTCATTGGTGCATTGGTACATTTATCATCATGCCATATGCATGCACATGTACATAGTCGTAGTATTTACTCTTAGCAGTGGCATAGTCTGATGATGGGGGTTCAACCGTCAGTCTTCTTGAAGATCAATCAAGATGCTCATATAGACCCTACTTGCTTTGCTGCTTATTCAGTTTACTATGGATTTCCATAAATAATTATTCATCTTTTAATTGATAAATTAATCATTATCTATACCCACTTTGCTACTTTTAGTGTTCATGCCATATATATTTAACCATAGGATATACACTATAAGGTACCTATATAGGTATAGTGCACCCTTTCTTACCCTTTCTTACATAAATAATCAGTAATATCTTAAAATTGTCAACCATCCATTAGATAGGATGCTTTACACTGTTTCAGAGATATTTAGTGGAAATTTGGAAAATAAAATTAGGAAAATCAAGAAAATCGGACGATGCCACCTTGACATGGAGACATAGAAAATGACTTTTTGCACTTTATGTTAGGGCTACTTTAAGACAATCATAATTTAACAAAAGATCTAAAAGGGTAGATGATAGGGCGGGACATAATACTTAAAACTATACACTCTTAGAAATAACTGTTGAGTCCACCAGGCGTCTCCATAAACTATAGAATAATTCACTATATTTTTCATGCAATGAAGAAATATATATATTTTTTAAAGGCCCTAGAAAACAGTACGATCATGCAGGACCTCAAACAAAATAACTTGGAAATCTTTGTCCAATAGTGGCCGGAGAACCGTTGATAACTTAACAGTATTCTTTCAGAGATTAATAGTTTGGCAGTCAGTAGTTAATGTGTAAGAAGTACTGAGTGAGACATAAATACTGAGTTAAGACATGAGGTGAAAAGGTCATACACGTGTGTACTACAGGTCAGTCCTCATACAGCCAGGAGGCTGTTGCAAAAAGATTGGTTGATTGATTGATTGATTTGTGTTTTACGGCACTTTAGCGGCACTAAGTGGCTATCCCGTGCTTCACAGGTTGATAATTTAACAGAGGAATGTGTCAGTGCCCGCGCATATGTGCACCACACACATCCTGAGGGGATAGGAAAGAGGAGATATAGACCCTTTTAAGTGGGCTAGGGAAGCCCGAAAAAAGATTGGGATCGATTCTCACTGTAGCTAGCGCACCTTCCAGTTCACAGCGATTCTCCAACCTGAGAGACCTATTCCCACCTTATACTTCAATGGAATTGACTTGCTCTGAATTAGACTGCATTGCAAAAAAAACTGGGGGAACTGATTGGTTTACACCTGAATGTTTCCCATAGTAGATAGGCCAGGGAATTAGAGGAGGGAACTAGCCAGGAATTGGTTCTCAATTGGGAATCATTCATCAATTCTTGACCACTCCTAAACCACTTCTATGACCAATAACCTTTTGGCAACCCAACATAGAATTGATTCCCTGAATTGAGTCAATGCCGTTTTGTGAATAGCACCTCCGACAGAACGAGTTCGTAATCTTTTCGCAACGGCATCCTCGTCTACAAATCCAGATATAGCTGGTATTTGTGAAATCACTACAAGGTCTTTGTTAAAAGGTTAAACAAGTTCACGTCAATAAGTACAATATAAGAGATCTATAGACTCTTCATAGTGTGTGTACAACTCTAGTACTGGGGCCCAGATTTAGGAAAAATTGCCATTGAAGCAGTGTTGCTATCAAATTGATTTTGTCCACCATATTTTCATATTTTTTATTCAATCCTGTATGTTTGATATTTTGTCCCATTGTAGAAAATAAAAAAAATGAATAGAATATTTGTTACCGGGTATTTCAGCCTGAATCCTAATTAGGAAGATAAAATGGGAAATCTAAGGAGTGGCGGCCTTAGTGTATTGGTAGTAGTAGTAGTAGCATAGAGTGCCTAGCCTCCTTGGTAGTAGTAAAAGGAGTAACAGTAGTAGTAGGATGAATGTGTGTCAGGAAAGTTGATCCCAAACACAGGCCCACCTCCACCCTAATTCTACCATACCCTCCAGGGTGTATGGGGGAGGGATTCTATGTGTCAAACAGGGATCCACCACTGCGCTGTATGGAGAAGCTTGGTGCCAGGTGGTAATGTGTGTGTGGTGTGTGTGTGGGGGGGGGGGGAGGTTACAAGGTAGGTAGGGGGTAGTACACATGTGTGTACGCTGTGGTCACCAGGTCAGAGGTCAGGTCAGGTGTACGGTGGGGATGAAGAAAGGGGGGGGGGTGTAGAAGAGGGGGGGGAGGGGGGTTAAAACTCCTTCAAGGGCCACTTATGTATTGACCCTTTAACGGCCGCTGATGCAGGAATGCCCATTGGTCATGATACATGAATGCAGCGCGGCTTAGTAACTGGCTAGGGTCAGGCTTTAAAGGCCGCTGATGCATTAATGTATCATGCCCATTGGTCATCATGATGCATAAATGCATGCCTGGTGAGTAACTCGCCAGGGCTGTAGTCATGTACCATTCTGTACCTAGAGGGTTGATACAGGTCCCGAGGGTCGGCATGATGTTGCAATGAAGACCAATAGGCATGATACACTCCTACAAGGGTCGGCATGATGCTTAAATGAAGTGCTGGCAAGCAGACTCGCCAGCACTTCATTGGTGCATCATGACAACCAGCGAGCATGATGCACTCCTACATTAGGTCACAAATCATAGAAAGTGTGCATATGGGGCCTTACATGTCATTTGCCCAGACATGTGCCCAGAAAAAGAATTCTTATAAGTATGCTTCTTTTACAATAGCAAGGACACATCTGACATAAATGATAATGTGATTTTCTTAATCTACAGGTCAAAATAGTCTGGACCTGAGATTTTCATGGAGGTATGAAGATTGTTTCTGTAGGAAAGTAAGCCCTCAACATGGCTTGTAACTCAAATGTCATTCTCCCAGACACAATTTTGCCCAGACAATTTTGGTCATTTTGGGCACATTTTACCCCCCTGGAGCCCAGAATATGCATGGGACCATCAAAACCCATATGTAACATGAAGATCTCATCCAGCCTGACACTTTGAACCAAAGAAATAGAGGGGGAAACTAAAATTCGAAGAGTAGGGGCTGGAATACCTCCAAATTCGTCATATGCAAACCTTCTATGATTTTCGACCATTAACGGTCCTTAAGGGTTAGGGGTGGGTTGCAGGTGTGTGTGTATGGGGGGGGGGGGTTGCCGGCACGTGTCGGCCCTGGAGGAGTCACGTGCAGAGGCCATAAGGTGAGCTATGATGAGGTGTAGGGGTGGTTAACCCTTTAAGGACCGCTAATGCAGGAGTGCATCATGCCAATTGGTCGTCATGATGCATTAATGAAGTGCTGGTGAGCTACTCACCAACACTTCATTGGAGCATCATGCCAACCCTCCAGGATCAAGAGTATTGACCCCGTAGGGTTGGCTTGATGCATAAATGCAGTTCTTGCGAGTTTTTTGCCAAGGCTACATTCATGCATAATGAATACCAATGAGTATGTTCACACACTGGAGGGTCTTGTCAAAAAGAGAAAACGAGAACCAAAACAATAAAACATACATGTACACTTTTGTATTGCCAAATGCATTCTCATCAACTAACAAAGAACAATTCAAAGTGTGCTGGAGTCCATTGCGAAAGGATTTGGATTTGCTTCTGTCGGAGGTGCTTTTCCCAAAGGAATTGATTTCCTCATGTGTTGCGAAAAGGGAATTGGTCAGAGGAGTTGTATAGGAGTGGTCCAGCATTTAGGTGTAATTCTCAAGTAGGAACCATTTCTCTGGAGAAGTCGATTCTCAGGGTGGGGAAGAGCGGAGAATCAGAAGATCAAATAGCTACAGTTTGAATTCGAATCCAATTCTTTTTGCAACAGCCTCCTGGTTCATTTCAATGGACTGTGTTTTGATAAATTCTACTCTGAACTCACTGATAAGCTAAGGTCAGGACCTGGGTGCGGTCCCTACATGCATGGGTGCGGCTTATAGGTGGGGTTTTATGGCACCGGTAAACCCCCTTCATGCTGGACGCTACACTCAGGTTTCAAAGTTTATTATGGTCACACGCTGGATACAAGCTGGCCAACTCCTCACTGACCGCCCTCCCCCCCACCCACGTGGCCGGACCCTGCCTGCCCCACCTCCCGCTAGGAGGCACCACCCACACTGCCCCACCTCTCACCTACCACCCCAACCGCCGCTAGGGGCAGCACAGTCTCACTGTCCGCCCTGGAGTCAGTAGTGCACCCATCCACAGGTACCCTACTCCTCGTCCACGTGTGGATAAAACACCATGGAGGATACCATCTCCGTGTAGTTCAGAAACCCTGTAGGAATTCACCACCACCACCAGCCATGTTACATGGTAGTTACTGGTGTTAATGTTCAGGCTCATGTTTGGATTTATGTATGTGCCGTGAGTTGAACCCAGTGAAGTGGTTAAAACTGACTCACTGCAGTCGGTGGTCGATCTGGGAGCAATATCACAGCTTTCCTCTGTGAGCGATAACATAGGATATATCTGTGAGCGATGATAGAGAAGAGAGACTTTCCCTATGGGCGATAACATAGGATATATCTGTGAGCGATGATAGAGAAGAGAGACTTTCCCTATGGGCGATAACATAGGATATATCTGTGAGCGATGATAGAGAAGAGAGACTTTCCCTATGGGCGATAACATAGGATATATCTGTGAGCGATGATAGAGAAGAGAGACTTTCCCTATGGGCGATAACATAGGATATATCTGTGAGCGATGATAGAGAAGAGAGATTTTCCCTATGGACAATCAAACAGGATAACTATGTGAGGGATACTTTATGGGATTGCTAATATGAGATTTCTCTCTGGGCACGAGGAGCACGAGAGGTAATTTGGGATCTAGGAGCGACAATATGGGATTTCTCTGTCTCTGAGCGATAATATAGGATTTAGCTGTGAGCGATTGAACAGGATTTAGATTGGAGACTTCAGTTGGATTAACTAAAGCATATATGTGAGTATATGTCCCCATTACATATCAGTTTGTTATCCTCTTCTATGGCCATGATCTGCTGCAGTGACCCATTTAACATCCGGGCGCTTAGAATTCCAACAACCATGTGCCCCCAGCCCTTATTTCAGACCAGCACTTATTTGAATACTGTTTTTGGTGCTTAAGATAATTTTCAATATGCTCTCACCCTGATGCTTATTCGAGGCAGGCGCTTATTTGAGACCCCGGTGTATAAACGAGCCCCTATGGCAATCCTGCCAGGGGGTAGGAAAAGGGGGGGGGCAGGCCCCCCAATCATAAAGGAAGGGGGGCCTGAATATGTCTGCCCCCCCCCAAAAAAAAAAAATTGCCAAGAATTCATAATAAGAATAAGATAAGAAGCTAAAATTTTGCATCTCAAATTAGATTAATATAGTAATGGGATAGAGAACATGGGGGCCTGATCATATCATAATCAAATCATAATCGAAAATTACCCAAAAATTACTTTTCTATACAAATTCTATCTATATATGTATAGGCGTCATAGCACTTAAGCTGACAATTCAATGTGGTTGTGGTGGGGCCCCCGCTGCCCCCCCCCCCCACCCCAATGAAGATTTGCCTCATACGCCTCTGTACTCCCGCTCAGCTCCAACCTTTTGAGGGGGACAAAGGACAGATTAAATCATAATTAGGCCAAAAAAAAAGGTGTGTTTCCAGTTACCCGACCGACCCTAGCAAAATAGGGCCGATCATAACTTCTTTTTTTTTTCTTCATATTTTTCATACCTTTTGATCAATCTGTCTATGGGTCTCGAGTCAATAGCTCAACATGTACATAACTGTTTTTCACCCTCCTCATTTCTTTCAGAGTTCTACCATATAAATCGACGAAAATCTACCTATACATTTTTATACAAAAAAAAAAAAAAGAAAAAGAAAAAATCCGACCTACGGACCCTGGATATTTGAGGCATGTAACTGGAAACACAACTTTTTTGTTTTGCCCTATATCCTGGATTCATTGTCCATATAGCCCTGAGGCCATCATCAACTCCTTGTTACCTTTACTAATACATGTATTGCACTCACTTCTCACCTTTTTCTCCTACCTCAAACAGCTTCTGTGGGTGTTCCAAGACCAGCTTCTAAGAAACAATCATGAGGTTTTAATGATAGTGATATGATCTGGGCTCTTTAGGCAACCAGGTGTGTGTACATATATGTGTTCTTGTGGGGGGGGGTAAGGAGGGGGCAGGGGGGGGGCTCGATGGTGGTTAAATTTTGTTATCTTATTATAATCAGCTCCATCATTGTGACCATGTAACATGCGGCCAAGGTTAGGTGCAGAAAGGTACCACCAGTTCTATAGAGATCAAGGCTATAAGGGAGTGATCATTTTTTTAACAACAGGCGGGGTTTAGTCAGTTTGCATGCGGACACGCGAAAAAGATTTGCCCCCCCCCCTCTGGAGGTGATAACGTTTTTTTGACCCCCCCATGTAAGGGACGAAAAACGCACGCGGACGTGCCCTTTTCATCTATAGTAACACAGGGTTTTCCACTGAAAACAAGTGGAAATATTTTGAGCCCCCATCAGCGGAGTTGAAAAAATTCTGACCCAGAAGTGCATCATGTCCATTAGTTGTTATGATGCACCTATGGACTTGAGGTGCTGGTGATTCTGAACTGTAAAATAAATGCTGGAACGCATCATGCCCTCGCGTCACACAGACCCTATGGGTTTGATACACTCCCGCAGGGTCGTCATGATGCTCCGATGAAGTGCTACCGAGCAGTCTTGCCAGCACTCCATTGGTGCATCATGGCGACCAGTGGGCATGATGCACTCCTGCATCAGCTGCCCTAAAGGGGTAAAGGGTAAATGTAAGTCTCTATGTGATGGCACCAGGGTTGCCAACTCTCACGCCGTACTGTTTACAGGGCCATCCTCTACTGGAATGTGTGCCCATGCGTGAGAGTTGGCAACCCTGTGGCACAGAGTGGATGTGTTGATGATTTGAGGCCTAAGTTGTCGTCAGGGATATGGAAATACCCCCCTGTATAACCAATGTCCAACCACTATAGTGTTGGCCAGCTGTTGTCATGGACTCCCCTACGCTATATATGTACGGCCTCTAGCCGACCCCAACATGGGAGGCTATGTCCTCATGGATGCAAAAACGTTCTCTCTGTCACAGCTAAATGGGTCATGGGATTATTGTTATTTCTATTGCTTGTTTTTGCTATTTATTGGGGGGTGATAGGTTTTAGTGGGATGATTGGTGATGTGGATATGATTTTGTTTTGATTAAGTGAAAAATTATAGATATTGATGGAGGTTGTGTCTTGCAATAGGTGATATGCTCAAAGGCACGTTGTACTACAAATTGGATTATCACCCTATGTTTCATGCCATCTCTGTCTGTCTGCCTCTCTCTCTCTCTCTCTCTCTCTCTCTCTCTCTCTCTCTCTCTCTCTCTCTCTCTCTCTCTTTCTCGCCCCTCCTTTTTAAAATGCTGGATCCGACCCTGAATCTTCTCATGGGATCATCTGGTTCAAGATGAGAGGTGAGGAGAGTATGACACAGTGACAGTTTGTGCATTAGGACACTTTGATTATTACCTAGATGTATACTGACATGTGGCTCGTAGCCAGTGGTCGGAGCTTGACCCGTCACCTCCATCACATAAATACATGACAAAGGGGCTCAAAGGGAGTGGTCATTATTTATCAACGGGGGTTGGGGGTAGGTTTGGAGGGGCACAAAAACTTGACTAGTGAGGGGCGGGGCGTAAAAAAAAATGACCATCCTATTGACAAAAAAGCCCACATGAAACTGTAGATAAATGAGGGGCACGAAAATTCTCCACGCCTCGGTGAAAGCGGCGGGTAAAAATGTCCACGCATCGGCACAAACACCAACTACCCTCTGTTGATAAATAATGACCACTCTCTTATCCTTTAACAACTGGTATTATTGATGCCGGAGTGCATCATGTGCATTGATCGGCATGATGCACTAATGAACTGCAGAGAACTTCACTAGTGCATCATACCAACACGTTCACCATCTGAGGAAGTATGATGCACCAATGAATCAGTTCATGTGTATCAGCCGCGTTCCCCGGCGATGTGATGCATGGATATATAGCCCCGCGAGTTTAGTAGGGGGTTTAATTGATCGTATTTATATTTATAACATGATGATCCCATAGTATTGATGATATTCATGGACAGACATTTGAGTGCATGTGGTGGTCGATGTAGTAAGGTTAAGGTAACTTCCATGTTTAAAACATTATATGTATGTCTGGAGGGTGTTGCTCCTATTGTAAAAAGAGCTGTGAGTATGTGCCCTCTTTTCTAAACAAGTCGTGCACTACTTCACCAAAGTACTTGCACTCACCACATCAGTCTGAAAAGTCACCTGCCTTGTTCAAAACAGAGTGAGCTGCACTATCAGGTACCTACTCATGTCACACAATCTATAGTATATTATACTGACTGAGTTCTCCCAACTAGGTACCTACTCAAATCCCCCTTTTTTAGCACCATACTTGAATCACCACTTGTGAGCAACAAAAGGGACAAGTTATAGCTACATGAAAAGAAAGGACTGGAAACGAGGGCATTTTTAGCCAGCTCTTCCTTTTACTAGAGGAGCAACACCCTCCTGAGTATGTTGATACCCCTGTCGTAAAGATGTATGCGTAGCTACATGTAGTTAGGGCCTTTCTCCACTAGGCGACATGTAGCCAGAATGACCATCGTTTCCCATCAGCATGGTGCTGTGGGTATCTATGAGTGTGTGAGTTGGGGTGGGCTACCTCCCCTGCACAGCTGTCGGTACACTGTAAAAAGTTAATGTATACATACAGCAAATTTTGCTGTTATCATACAGTAGAAGTTGCTGTAGTCTAACAAACAGCAAGTTTTGCTGTACAAGTACCAACTTTGTTGCTGTAAATACAACATTACAGCAAGTGCTGCTGTGGGCTTACAGCAGTTTTCATTCTTATATTTGCTGTAGCCTCAAATACAGCAACACCTACTGTTCAGTTACTGAATGTATTACTGTAGATGCAGGATTACAGCAAGTATTGCTGTAGACACTGTGGTTCTATCCCTTGACACCAGGTGTCCTTAGCATCTCTTAGGGAGAGAATTTTCCTTAATGCTGGATATATTTTCATTTATGAAAAAGAGCTGAAATGTGTGATATAATTGAATAATGCACAATAGTGACCATGTTACATTTTAGTTTGATAATATGCGGAACTCTTCATTCATCTATGTAAACTCAGGCAGACACTTCCATAATTTGCCACACACACCTTTCCTGTGGCATGGAATTAAATATGAGTATGGATACCCAGCTTCCTTGGGTATCAACTAATGTATCTGTTGTCACACTTGCCCATTGTGACTTAAGTGTGATACTCAATGGCTAGTTTTAAACCCATTTAGCCATAAATGATGTTACATGGGTGGCTATCAAGCTGACCCAACTACATATCTCAAATTGGTCAGGCCAACCAAAATGCAATGACTGTAACATTAAAATCTACTGTATATTTACAGCAAATTCCAATCTACTGTATATCTACAGCAAATTCTACTGGAACCATAGCTGCCAGCAACTTTTACTGTACTAAAACAGTAGCATGATCAACATTAGAAGGTACTGTAGATCAACAGGAGATGTTGCTGTACCTTTACAGCATGTCAGTTGCTGTAGACCTACAGTAAGTCAGTTTGCTGTAGACCTACAGCAAGTCAGCTGCTGTAAACCTACAGCAAAATCTACTGGAACCACAGCTGCCAGCAACTTTTGCTGTAGATGTACAGCACTTACTATTTACAGTGTACGTAGATCAGGAGCGTGTTGCTCCTTTGGTAAAAAGAGCTGTCAGTAGGTACCCTCTTTTCAAAAGAAGTCATGCTCTGCTTCACCATTCAACTTGCACTCACCACATTAGTCTGAAAAGTCACCTGTCTTGTTTAAAACAGAGAGAGCTGCACTCCCAGGTACCTACTAATGTCACACACTCTATAATATATTATACTGACTGACTTCTCCCAACTAGGTACCTACTCAAATCCCCTTTTTGAGCACCGTACTTGAATGTCCACTTGTGAGCAACAAAAGGAACAAGTTATAGCTACATGAAAAGAAAGGACTGGAAACAGGGGCATTTTTAGCCAGCTCTTCCTTTTACTATAGGTGCAACACTCTCCAGTACCAAACCATTTCAAAAAGTCAAACAGTCAGTCTTTCAAGGGGAGTAACGTGACAGATTCAGTCATCTGTCACGTAAGTCGTGTGGTGGAGATAGGTCTTACTCTATTTCACCCTCAAATGGCCATTAATGTATCAATGCATCATTGGTCGTCATGATGCGTGAATGCAGACCTGGCGAATAACTCGCATGATGCACCAATGGAGCTCATAGGTGCATCACAACATCACCAGTATGATACATTCCTGCATTTGTTACTTCTAACGAGTCTTTTTCAAATGTACATGTCTGAGTATGTTGATTACAACACTCCTGTGGTAAAAGAGTGTGTACCTACATATGTAAACATGTGGGATCTTCCATGCATAGCACTTTTTTCTGCATAATCACTAAACAAGACAGGGAATACATGTATAAGCCCGTAAATAGCCCTCTTCGTGGGGCGGTGCAATTACTGATATGAGGGACCTCATAATCAGTTTAGTGTAGGAACTAAGTCAACTTTCATGCAAAGGAATGCAAATATTTACATGATCGAGCCTTTGTATGGACAAGCCTGGTAATGGCCAACACAAAATATCCCACTTTTTAAGGCATATTCTCTACAACACCACTTTGTCCAATTTAGAAGCCATGCAAATTAGTTGTTGTTTTTATTCTGGCGAGGGGTCATTTATGGTCCATGGGGGCGGGGTTGGGTGGTGGAGGGGTTGTTCGGACTGAGGGACCTGATAATAAACATGATAAATAAAATGGCGTACATTCTGTATAATCAGTCCCAAAGGCTCAGCATGATGCACCAGTATACATGCCTGAGTATGTAATTTCACTTCCCCCCACCCCCGATAGGTTCAGGGGTTTTTTTGATGGACCAAAAATTGCGCACATAGATGCCCTTATATCCTATATAGTAACACATTGGATTTTCCATGAAAACAAGTACAATTATCGTTCAAACCCCCAAGTCAAGGGGTCGAAGATTTTGCCCACCCCCTCAAACCTACCCCCCCCCCCCGATTAAAAGAAAAGATCATTCCCCAAGTCCAGAGGCACCCTGCGGCCCTGAAAGGGTTAGTGCACACCTATATAACAGGATAGGATGCACATGTGTCAGGTAGAACTCAGTAACTTGTGATTTTTGTCTCAGTGTAGGTACATGTAATCTACCGGTATTTACAATGGCGTTGTACATTTCACACTGAACATCCGGGCACTGCGTAGCTCCAGCCGCAGTGGTTGGCACCTTAGGCTTTGAATCTATGCTGTGAAGTGCCCCCCCCCCTCCACCCCCTCTCCTTGAAAACAAATTACAACAACAACAACAACAACAACAAAAAAAAAAACATAAAGATTACTTGCCGTTATATTCTATATAACGCTCATGGTGATATTCACTGTTTGTGCCATCTTTCCTTTCATGCCTTTTCTTTTCATCCCCCCCCCATATTTCCTGGACCACCACTGCGATGAGTTGCTCTTGCCTACTACATTAGCGCAATACTTTCCAGCGTAGGAGGTAAGAGTTGCTCCTGCTGGCAATTGTGCTTCGAAGTCTCGCCACCCTGTCAGCGTGGTGAGTCACAACCATCACCATGGCTCTAGACCCATGAATTCCACATGGCAAAATGGCAATTCCTTCAATTCCACATGTTGCATGAGCCTTAGTGACATAAGATTAGGCCTTGCAAATTTGAAAAGAAAGAATTAAGCATTCCACCAAAATGTTCCTAAAGGAGGGTATGAATATTTTTTCTAGCACTCCACTTTGAATGAACTATTTTTTCAGGGATGGTGTGTGTGCATATTTTTGCACCACATTCCCATGAACCCAAGTTCTGAAAATATGTATCAGATCATAAAAAGAATCTAGGAGTAATCCTGGTATGGACATTACTGTCAAGGGTTTTCAATGAGTTTTTCACAGAGGGACATGTGGATTTCTAAAAACAAAATGTGACTTGTGTCATGGGGACCCCCATCAAAAGCCCCACACGTCCCAGGGTATAACTATAAAGGCTGGAGGGGCACTAAAAGGACCGAGTCATGATGTATCTGGTCCCACCTTGACATGTGGGTGCGAGTACAGGCCAGCACCCAATGTCAACTTTTTCTCTGTTCAAACAGATGGCAGCACTAGTACACTGTAGTAACAAATATCACGTCACATTTATGACGTTTTTGACGTAGTTCAACGTTAACGTCATATGTACCCAATCCCCTGAGCCCAATTTGTAGTGGAGGGGCTCTTGTGTCTATTTAGAGGTATTTTATCAGTATATTCAGGTGATGGGTAGAATATCTCTCATCAGATACCATCTACAGGGCTATAGCAAAGTGAAATAAATAAAGAAAACCAGAAATAACCCCTTTAACATTCCTGACACTGTAACATAGCTTGCTTGGTAATATCTAATTATGTTTGGAAGAAGAGTACTCTCATCAATGCTAGTCCGATGTATTGTTGGTTTTATTCCGAATAGAAACCCCAAAGAGATAAAAAAAAAATAGTAAAATTGATGAAAAAAAAAAACAATAAATTGTTTTAAAAAGAAACGAGGATGACATCGGGGACAAACAGATGTGGGCAGAAATGAGGACAGAGAAAACTGTCTTGGAGTCTAAAATTGTGAATATGGTCGGCATTATACAGGATGTCAGAAAGACAAACTAAAACACCTGTTACCCAACTTGTGAGCAGACAACAAGATAGGATGATCCATGAGCCATGGGGTATCCTTTCTGCTAAGTGACTGCTCACACTAATAAAGGATAGGCACCCCCACCTTACAACATTACTATAGTCCCTCAGATATAGACAAAGATTCACGAGAATTGTCTCTCGTGTTTAGTCATTATGGGTCCCCATGTGATGGAGAATAGTACTACACATTGTACCTGCTTACATGTTATTACTACACAAACCAGCAGGCAGAACTACTTTATCCCAAAATCCCTGTAAGACAGCGACGGTAGTGGTCGAGGTGGTGCCAGCTTGGAAAAATAATATGCACGACTTTATCAAGGCACCTATTTTTGCCACAAAGTATCATGCATTATTTTTGCCTTAGGCTTAGACAGACCAGCCACCCACCATACAAAAACTGTTAAAACCTCATTTTAAAAACATGTGTGAGAACGTTGACCTCTGTTTGACCTCTAAATGAATTACAGATCATGTGGACATGTTTGAAGTCAGCTGCTGGAGGATTACCTTATAATTTTAGTTTGTAAGTGAGTTCTTAGATATGATTGAGAGGTCACATAGTGGGCTTAAAATAGTTTAGTACTGTGAGGATGTGAGGATGCGCTTGTAATTGGAAGTCCAATTCTTTATATATAAATGATCAAGATCAGTCGATACAACCTTCCTCTTTTAGGGGGAGGGGGCTGGACACGTCCCTCACACTGTGCTTCTTATATTGGATGCCAGTATTCTTATGAATTCATAACTGTGAAGTTATACACTGCGGAGTAAAATATTGGGGATGCCGTGCACGTAACTAACCTCTCAAACAGTAAGCACAGCGTATAACATGGTGAATGGAGGGGCTGAATCACCTACTCAAAAACTGACAACCTGGAACGCACAAATTAAGGCTCGACCTACGCTCTGAGCCATAAGAACACGACTCGCTTAATTCCTGAGGAGTCGGTAGATGAAGAAGCTATGTCTGTTACGTCAGTGTGCGGCTCGGGGGATGTGCTATATGAGTTTGGAATAGAGCTTGTGGGGGCGGGGCTATGGGAATGTGGGGGGGGGGGGTATGTAGCATGTACACAAACCAATACTTCTGCGTCTCCTCCCTTCAAAAGGTATCCTATTTCCAGGACTTAAATCTCAAAAAGTCCCATTTTTGTGAGGGAAAAAACATTTACTTTTCAAAGAGACAACAAAGCTCTCTATATCTAACCTTGACAAAACACTGAAAATACTGGGAAACATTTACCTATTTGAACAGTATAAATCCCATATATGTGTATGATTATTATTGTGTTGGCATAAGAAAGAAACCTATGTATGTACTTACCATTCGAAGAGGTGCTTATCAACCTTAAGTAAGACGTATGCCCCGGCATATGCCTCGAAAATTCAGATCAGTCAGAACTACTAATTGATTCATTACCTTAGAATATATTCTGCTATTCCCCTATAGGTAGATAGAACGCGCGGTTTTCAGTATCTCCCGGGGGTGGCATAATGACGTTCACCCTCACTAGAGAACGGGGGGGGGGGGTTCTCATGCGACCGTGCAGAACCCCCTCCCCTCTTTATTGTTTAAAAAGAATGATAGCCGAATAAGCCCATGATGTCAGAGAAATCCACCGCCTCCACCACCAAGTTGGACGGAATCTGGAGACTTTTTGCATGTTTTTTTTTGTGTTGTTGTTTTTTTACACTCACAGTTGGTGTGGCACAGGTTTTGGTTACAACTAGTGGAAGGTGCGCACGTGACCATAATGTAGAAGATATAGCGTTACATTTACTACACTGTAAATAATAAATGTCGAATCTACCAATAATCCTTGTAAAACTGAACAGAAGGCCGTTGCGAAATAATTTGGATCTGATTCTGTCGGAGGTGCTATTCCCAAAAAGGAACTCATTCACCTCAGGGAATTGATTCACTTGTGTGTTGCGAAAAGGGGATTGGTCAGAGGAGTGATATAGGAGTCATGCAGAGTCAGGGTGTATGTCTCAAGTAGGAAAAATTCTCTGGGGAAGTCGCTTCTCAGGGTGGAAAATGTGGAGAATTGAAAGATCAGATAGCTACAGTGAGAATTTGATTCCAATTCTTTTCGCAACAGCCTCCAGTGAATCGTATTGTAGTGAACCAGTGTGTTTTTTACAATTCACTAAGGAGTTTATGGGGGTGCTTGGTAGTTTCAACTGTCAAATTTTAGAGTGCATGTGTGGAGAGAATGATTACCTTACAATCTGGCTTTTGAGACTTGGACGATGTGGTGGTCATGCCCCCCCCCCGCCCGACTCCCCTTAGTCTCACCCTCCAAATTGTTGTCTCTCTCCTTCCCTCCTACTTGGCAGGGAAGAGGAGAAGGAGAGAAACACATAAAGACAGAGACAGCCAGAGAAAGAGGCAAACAGACAGATAGACAGACAGAGTATGACAGACACAAACAGACAGAGAGGAACATAGATAGGGAGAGAGAGGCAGACACAGACAGGGGCAGACAAAGATAGAAAGACAGACAGAAAGGAAGACAGTGAGAGAGAGACAGAGACAGACAGAGATAGGCAGAGACAGAAAGGAAGACAGAGACAGGCATAGAGAAAGAAGACAAGAGACAGACAGACAATCAGAGACATACAGAGACCAGCATACAGACGGACAGAGACAGACAGACAAAGAGTGACAGAGAGATGGAGAGAGACAATATACAGAGACAGAGAGATGGATGGAGAGAGACAGAGACAGACACACACACACACACACACACCAACCGACCGACCGACAGACAGACAGATTCATCCCTGTGTTGTCATGCTGTAGTCATCCAGTATGTACTCTGTGGTGGAACATTTAGAGGATGTGGTTGTCGTGGGTACATCTGATGATTGGTCATAGATAACATGGGGGAAATGCGCATATACACATGTGCGTATCACTATACACAATGTATCAGTACAGTGGCGGATCCAGGATCTGGAAAAGAAGGGGGCGCGGCCCAAAAAGAGGGGGCGCACCCCTATTTTTGAGCAAATTTTGGGGTCCAAAATATGTAATTAAATTCTTAAGTACTGGGGAAACGGGGTGCGCATGCCCCTGCGTCCCCTCTTAATCCGCCACTGCAGTAAACATAATATAAAAGTGTGGCTGCAGCGTAGTAGAACACATAGGGCCGATCCATAGAATATGTCACACCAGAGGGGTGAGAGCGGGGGTGTCCATGGCTTCTATACATTTATATAGTTAAAGTGGTGGCGGGGGTGACCAAAAAGGCCTAAAAGGGGTGACGTAATTTATGGATCAGTCCATAGCCTTTTAAAGGTTGCTTTGCATCACGCTCATTGGTCGTCATGATGCATGAATGCAGCCCTGGTGAGTTAATATATATGGGTCAGGTCGTCAGAAAGTGTAAGATTCTGCCCTTGAAGGGCCTTTAAAATTAATTTTCTAATTCCTTTATATAACCTTAACACAATTATGACGGGACATCCCCTCAGCTCAGAAAACCAAAAAATACCGATCTAGCCCATCCGGTTCCATTTTTATTGCTTGTTTTGTGGCATGTAACGTCCGGTACCAAAATAATGGAATATAGAGGTAATTGAAGTTGCTCCCAGTGATATAAGAATGTCCCATTATGCATAACAAACACATTAATTAACAAGGCCAATATGTCTATTATTGATTTCAATTACAGAATGGAACAGAATTTGAGTTATGCATGTACAGTAGACTGCCTCCTACATGATGATAAAAGTACCGGACGTTACGTAACGTCCGGTACTTTTATCAGAATTATTTCACATAAGCTGCTCTAACATGGAGACAAATGCTGCTGGACACACAATTTTTTCGCCAAAGTAGGGGATAATAAAGCCCTTCATGTGGGTAATAACAAAGATTATGAAGATTAATTTTTTCCATGTTTTATAACTGATTTAGATTTTGGTATCGGACGTTACAAATTACAGATTTCTATTTTCAAAGACACACAATGAAAAATCCTCACTCAGTAACATGTTCAAACCTGATGGAAGTGATACCTATGATCATATACAATACAAAAAAATAACTTTGGGTTACTCCAGATGTTCTTTATTCAATACAGAACATTTGTAAAAAGTACAAAAAAACAAAAAAGAACAAATTTGACTGTTTTTCTCACTTCGGCAAGCTATAAGTCTGAGAGTTTTTGATGGATGGCCACAAATTAACATCTTTCTGATAGCCCTAAGTGTTATCTATCAAATGAGTCTATGTAAAACAAGATTGATTTGCAACTTCTTTCTCTAGAGCCATAAGAGTGCAAAATGACCCAAAAACACAAAATCTACTGCTTTCTGGCGACCTGACCCATATTCATACAACCAGGAGTGCATCAACCCTGTAAGTTCGGCATGATGCATCAATGAAGACCTTGAAGGGTTAAGGATCATAGGGGCATAATTCACAGAGGCGTAGGAAGCAAATCTTCATTGGGGGGGGCCGGCGAGGGCAACGTCCGACCACCTTGAATTGTCGGCTGATACGTGATGGCGTCTATATAATGCGTATATAGAATTCATATAGAAAAGTAACTTTTGGTAAATTTTGGATCTGACTTTAGGCTCAGACCCCCATTTTCCCTATGACATCACCATAATAATCTAATTTGAGATGTAAAGTTTTAGCTTCTTTTCCTTTGTGTTTATGAGTTCTTGGAAAATATTGGGGGGGGGGCCCAGACATACTCAAGCCCCACCTCCTTCATGATTGGGGGGGCCCAGGCCCCCCTGGCCCCCCCTTTTCCTACGCCCCTGATTCATCAAGGCACTATGTGGAGTCCTGGGGTTTTTAAATTGTAACAGAGTCTCCGAGCATTAAGTGTTAACATGTAGAAGGTTCCTTTGGTCTACACCATTACAGTATAAACACACTGACGGGGTAATCCATCCTGTACATCACACCCCAGGCTATGTGTGTGTGTGGGGTGGGGGGGGTGACTAAGCCTGGGGTGATCCCACAATGTGTTATAATACAATGTATCAAATATTTAACCTTTTGGGGACCTCTAATACAGGAGTGCATCATGCCCATTGATCAACCATAGAGTGTAAAGGACCTCTAGTCTCCATGGATCGACTAACTATTATAATGAAAAGCTGGCTGGTATGACGACTCTATCAACCCTGTAACGTCATTTGTACAAGTGGAAAGCATGGGTGGTAGCTCAGAGTCGGCTCCAGGACTCTGAGTGCGTGTTGATCAATTAGGCATGATGCACTAATGAAGTGCTGGCAAGCAGCCTCTTTGGTACTTCATTTGTGCATCATGCCAGCATGGGCATGATAGACTCCTGCTTTTGATATACATATAGCAGCCCTTGAAGGCTTAACGTTATAGATACTTGTAAACAGACCCTTCATTCACTCCAAACACAATACCAGAGTCGAGCTGGCAGATCTTGACTCATCAAACATTATAGAATTCTTCATAGGAAAAAGAAGAAACATCCTAAAGAAATTTCCCCCTCCCAACCACCAATTGGTTTGAGGAGCAGCTCAAAAAGCTGCACATTCTACACACAGTGAGCTGCTCCACCACGTACCTGGTTACACCCTGGCACGTGCTGTTAACACTTCATGTGCCGCTAATGCAAGAGTGCATCATGGTCGGCATGATGCACTAATGAAGTGCTGGCGAGTCTGCTCGCCAGCACTTCATTAGTGCATCATGCCGACCCTCCGGGAGTGTATCATCCCAGTAGGTTCCGTCTTGGCACTTGCTGCTAACACTTTAAAGGGTACACCTTACTCATTGGTCGTCAAAATAGCCCTGGCGAGGACGGCATTCATTCATCACCTCCAGGGCTTGGCAAGAACTGACATGGGCCGCACACACCTTGCACGTGCTGCTCTTACCCCTTATAGCCCGCTGATGCAGAAGTGCATCATGCCCATTGGTCAACATGATGCACCAATGAAGTGCTTGCATGACTGTACCTGCTCATTGGTGCATCATGCGATCCTCCCTGATTGTATCAATCCTGTAGGCTTGTGAAGCATGAATCCTGGCATGAATACAGCCCATGTGAGTTACTCACCAGGGCTGGTGAGTTACTCACCAGGGCTGGTGAGTTACTCACCAGGGCTGTATTCATGCATCATATGACGACCAATGGGCAGGATGCAGTAAGAACCGTTAAGAGCTAATTTGTCTCTTTTTAGCCTGGAATTTGTTTGGTTTTTTTTTTAAATGGGGGCTAAATAAGGGGCGCGCCCCTCCTATTTAAAATCCTGGATCCGCCCCTACAGGCTTGGTGGGGCCGGGCACTTGTACCCTTGTAGCCACCCTGTGGTGTTTCTTCTACATGTATATATAGAAAAAAAAACACCGCAGGGTGGCTATATACTGAGCTCATACTTATCTAGGTCCCAATAGATTTTGGCTGAAGATATTGCCCTGCAGTATCACAGGGATGGGTAGATGATCAATTTCTCTCCATGTAGCTCTAATGTCTAAGTTGAGGGACATTTTACAGCAAATTAAGGCTCATCACTAAGAGGTGTCTCTTTCTCTATACTGATTGCATAGGGTTCTGGGGCTGGATGAGTGCCATGCCCTCCTATAGCTGGCTACCCTACAGGAGCGCACTCTTGTGATTGTGTTTAGTGAAAGCGGCCTATAGTGAGTTGCTCAGAACCGCTCAATCCGTGTGTAAACTGAGTCAGTGAGTAGGTATGCCGTCATCAGGCCGCCACCAGGAGGCCTGCCTGCTACTGCTACTCGTCGCCAACTCATCAAGCCACATGATAGTACTCACAAATATTAACCCTTTAAGGACCGCTGATGCAGGAGTGCATCATGCTCATCGGTCGTCATGATGCATCAATGAAGTGCTGGTAAGTCTTCATTGGAGCATCATGCCGACCCGACGGGTGTGTATCAACCCTGTATGGATGGCATGATGTTTGAATGTAGATCTGGTGAGTAACTCGCCAGGGCTGCATTCACGCATCATTGATGCATTATTGCATCGAGCGACCCTTAATGGGTCACACAAATATTAATTGAAAACATACTTGTACCTGTAGTATTGGAGGGTCATACCGAAACAGAAAAAGTAGAAGCAGTACCTAATCTTCAGTACCATGCTTTGTTTTTTTAATCTGTCTTGGCCTCCTTTTTTTTTCGTGTTGCCCAAAAGTATAATCTGAGGAATGATAGGCAATACAGCTCCTCTATCAGAAAAGCCGGGTGGCTTTGAGTTTGAAGTCAATGGTAAAACAGAGTTTCGCTGCTTCAGCTCAAAATGCAGTGCGCTTTTCGGAGTTTTGGCAATAGCCTCCAGGAGCCTGTTGCTCCTATGGTAAAAAGAGCTATCAGTAGGTACCCTCTTTTCAAAAGAAGTCACGCTCTGCTTCACCATTCAACTTGCACTCACCACATTAGTCTGAAAAGTCACCTGCCTTGTTTAAAACAGAGAGAGCTGCACTATCAGGTACCTACTCATGTCACACACTCTATAGTATATTATACTGACTGACTTCTCCCGACTAGGTACCTACTCAAATCCCCTTTTTGAGCACCGTACTTGAATGTCTACTTGTGAGCAACAAAAGGGACAAGTTATAGCTACATGAAAAGAAAGGACTGGAAACAAGGGCATTTTTAGCCAGCTCTTCCTTTTACTATAGGAGCAACACCCTCCTGAAAGCATTAGAAGCATGGTGAGCAATGGTTACCCGTCACATACTTGTTTTTTATTGTTGAAAATTAATAACATCTATAATGTTGTTTAGATAATGACAGCACTTCATTGGTGCATAATGCCGACCAATGAACACGATGCACTCCTGCATTTGTAGACGGCCCTTTATGTTAACCCCATATGAACGAGTTAAGCCTATATGAATGAGTGGGGTAAGACTGTGACTAGTGTCAGTACATGTATACCAATCTAACCTCAGCTCGTATTCTCAGGCGAATCCTTCTCTGACGTGGTGGGATACTGGGATAGCTGACCGGGACTACTTCCACCACTCCCCCAGCACTGCGGCGTAGGAATAAAAATCTTACCCACAATCCCACCATACCAGTGAAGGATTTCAGCCAATCCGAGCTAGCCGCTAGTACGTCAGTACATTTGTATACTTCTTGTACTGTAGAGCTTGCTATCTTTGTGAACAATACAACATCACCCCCCCCCCCCCAACCTTTCCAACCCGCCCACCTGCACATACCCCCCCCCCCTAGCTCGCCGCCTATGAACAGTCTATTTCCGTCGAAGCTCTAGGTATAGGGCAACATTCTAGGCATGGAAAACATGCCATAAGCTAAAGCTTATATGCTCTGTGTGAACTATATATGTCTCAGTCATACGGTCCTTTTTTCTCTCCTTCTCCCTCTGCTGTACACGGAATTACCTGAAGTGATCTCTAGGTACAGTAGAAGTATTATGTCAATCTAATGTCGGTCCTTGAAGGGTCCAAGAAAGATTCATTCAGATAGACTCTATAGTTAGTATGGATTGACCCCGTCATGCCCATTGCTCGTCATGATGTACCAATGAAATTCGTTGGAGCATCGTGAAGTGTAACCATGTAGGCTTGCGATGCATGGCTATACTCCTTGTAAGTTACTCACCATGGCTGCATTCATGCATCATGATAACCAATGGACATGATGCATTAATGCATAAGTGGCCCTTATGGGCCAGTGCATGGCGGATCCAGGAGCTGGAAAAGGGAGGGGGCGCGGCACAAAAGGAGGGGCAAAGTTTGGGGTCCAACATATGTTATTAAACTCATTAGTATATATATATATATATATATATATATATATATATATATATATATATATATATATATATATATATATATATATATATATATACTGGGGAAAGGGGGGGGGGTGCGCTTGCCACCGTGCCCTTGCTCTAAATCCGCCACTATGTACCTCATGACTGATTAAAGGGTTAAAAAAATCAATCATTCTGATGGACTTTATGAGTAACTAATTCTGGGTTTATATTTTGTCTTCCTGCAGGTGCTGAGGCGTCGTTGCTGTCCCCGGAGGTGAGCTTGGTGTCCTCCCCGCCCCATGACGTGCACACACGCTACTGCACCGACCCCGACCTGCCTGCCGCATGGAAAGCCGCAGCCGCCGCAACCACCGCCGACTGCCTCTCTCCATCTAAACTACCGCTACTCCGCTATTCACAGCAGCAGCAACCCCTGGGACTTAATACTAGGGGTGGTAGAGAGCATCACAAGGAGAAGACCCTGCTGTCCCGCCCGGGCCTCCTGCACCCCTCCCCGCCTCATGGGGCCGGTCTGAAGGACGCGGCGCGGGGCCCCGACCACCACCACCACCATCACCACCACGGCGACACGACAGCGGCCAGTGGTAGCAGCGGTGGCGGTGGCGGAAGTAGCAGCGGAAGTGGAAGTAGCGGAACCGGAAGTGGTGGTAACACAGGAGGAAGTAGTAATAGTAGGAGTGGTGGTAGTAATTCTGGCGTGGTGACGCAGCATCAGCGCTCAGAGTGCAATGGTGCCCACCAGGTCCCCGTGGACCCCAGGCGGATGAGTGCTACGAATGGCTTAGATAGAAGTGCTATGACTGGCACCAGTAGCACCACCACCGCCGCCGACAACATCCCCTCATGGCTCTCCGACGTGGTCACGTGCCAGGCACAAGCCGCGCATGCGCAGCCGCCACCACCACGCGCTGTCCCCGCCCTACTCCATTCTAGCCTCCAACCTTCCGGTTCCGGTTCTGGTTCTGGAGGCGCGGGGAGTTCCGGTGACGCGCCACAGCAGCATCCTATGTTGACAGGACATGCCCCTAGTGTTAGTAGTCTCTTCCGGCCGTCATTGTCGCTATCTGAGACTGCGCAGCGGCTCTACGCAGCCGGAAACCAGTATGCACCCATCTACACGACCACTTCCGGTACCAATCCTCTGTCGGCGTACACGCCGTCGTTATATAGTAGTCAGACGGCGGCGGCCTTATCACCCTTCAGCTCCTTCTATCACCACTACTCCCCTCACGGCTACAACTCTAGTAGTGCCACACTCTTATCGCACTACCCCCAGATAGACCCAGGACAGTCGTACAGCGCCGTGCTGGCCAGTATGGGAAGTCACGTTCAGCACGGCCAGGCACTGCCGCGCTCCCCCTTCCTGTCAGGCCACCTGGCGGCAGGATACCCGGCACTGCCCCCACCTACTAACTCACCAGGGACCTCATTACAACGCTCCATTACTCCCAGCGGAAGTGGATCGTCGCTATCGTCGACGTCGGCGGCGGCACTAGGGCACTCCCTGGAGGCGGCGCACAGGTCGGACACGTCCAAATCTCCAACAACGCCACACAAACTGCACGACCCGCGGTCATCATCGTCGGCGACTTCCGGTACCGACCTGAGCAGTCGGCGGACTTTATCGCCGTCCCTGATAAGGGGAGACGGCGCTAAGCACGGACTGGGAGGCCAGGGAGGGTCGCCACACAAGGGTGACTCGGCCTCCATTTCCGGTTCCGCCTTCCACGGCAAGGACTCACCCCCGCATGACGCTAGGTCCGCGCTAGGCATGACGGGAAAGATCGGTAGCCGGAAGTTCAGGCTGCTGCCGCGGCCGGCGTCGGAGTCGGAAGGACACTTCATAGAGCCCCGACACCTTCCGTACAAGTCGTCGTCGACGTCCAGCGCGTCGGCGGCGCACTCAGATGAACCGTCCGTAAAGAGACTAAAAAGTATCGGCCACCCGCCGCCCCTTCACCCCTCTCATCATCTACCTCATCACCCCCATCACTACCACTACCCTGGAGGGCCACACCATCAGCAACACCATCACCCACACCATCAACATCATAGTCAACATCATCCACATCAACACCAACAACACCACTATACCGGAAGTACACACCACTCACAACACCAACACCAACATTCATCCCAACAACACCTCCAACATGGCGGTTTGGGTAGCTCCGGTCACCTCCCGCCACCACCCCCACTACATCCGGCTAGCTACCCTCCCTCCTCCCACCACCCCCAGCATCCCCCCTCCCACCCCCACTACCCCCCTCACTTCACCCGCGGCTCCATCATCCAACTCGCCAATGGCGAACTCAAGCGGGTGGAGGACCTGCGCACTGACGACTTCGTCACTTCCGCTGACGTGAGCGGGGATCTAAAAATAGACTCTAGCACGGTGGTGCGTATTGAGGAGAACATGGAGCGTGGGACGGCGCTACTGGGCTTCTCCGTTGGTGAACACAGGGTGCAGGTAGGAACAAATTATTTATTTCATTTATTTATTCATTCATTCATTTTTTTTCTATTTTGCCAGAGAAAATGAAATTGTTTGTTTCGGGGAACATGCTGAAGAAATATAGGTAGTTTCGGCCAGATTCCTTTTATATTTGCACATCTCTTTTTATTGTTTTGTTTATTGTTTTGTTTTTCAAGTCGCGATGAGTCGTCGTGACTTACTGAGAGGCGACGGAATTGACTACACGATTTTCCCAAAACATGTCTTCTTCAAAAAAGGGTCTGCCTTGTTTTTGCTAGGTAGGGTCGGCTTACCTGAAACAAACATTTTTTCTTTGGCCTCAGATGAATATTTGAGATGTTCTGTCATAAAAAGGGTTAGGGTTTTTTCATCTTCAGTCGCACATGTCCCAGGTATTTGTTCGACTCAAGCTCAGCCTACCTTGTTTACAGATACAGTATAATACATTTTCACACCAAGTCAAAAACACGATACGTTTGTGACACGTGTTTACAAAGGAAATTATGAAAAGTTGAATTTTTCCGCTGAACACAAAGGCCGCCATAATCATAAAATGAAAATAATCACAATCAACATTTTTTTTTTTTTTTTACAGTGACCAATCGGTTTCATGTAAGATTTGTGATTCCATGTATTGAAGAATAATAATGTATTTAGGCTCTGAAAACTCGGAAACACACATATGCCTTATAAAAAGCTGGATATGAAGTTATGAATATAGTTTTATAGGAAGTGCAATATAAAATCATTTAGTCAGTCCGGGAAAAAAAACTTCCATCTTATAGAAGAAGGATAAGATAAATAACAACCTTTCTTGCTTCACTTGACCATTTTTCTTGGTATAGCTGCAGGCATTTTAGATGATCTTGACTGGCTCTAAGAGTGTGCTACATGTAATATACACACAGTGCGGCTAGTGGTTGATTCTGTAGTCACAACCTCAAAGGGCTTCCAAGACATAAAAAGACATCTAATACAAAAACTACCTGCCCCCTAAGTTAACTTAATCCTCATCGGATTGGGAAAACTACACAGTATAACACCAGGAACAACACGTCACCAGGAGGGTGTTGCACATTGGGGAAAAGGTAGTTTTGTCTTAAGAAATGCCTCCCCTGTAGAAGTCACTTTCTTTTCGATCCTGACTTTTTCCCCCGTTTTGTACAGAATCAGAATCAGGTACAGAATCAGGTACAAGTAATCAAAACGAGAGCACGAAAAAGAGAGTCACAGATCAAGATACCTGCTTGCACAATACACACTCTTTTTAGATAAGGCAGGTGGCTTTTCAGTCTAATGTGGTGAGTGTAAGTTGAATAATGAGGCAAAGCGTGAACATGAGAGGGTACCTACTTAGTGCTCTCTTTACCTTGTGTGCAACAGCCTCAGAGTTATCACTTTGTGGTAGAAGTAAATGCACTATATAGTACCTATAATGTGACCTAGAGTTTATTAATTTTGAAAAAAAGGGGACAAAATATTATTTATTCTCTCTCATTTCTTTGGTCAAATTGAACCACCTGCTTGTATAGCCAAAGATTTCTAGGCCCTTCCTTTCACTCACCGGGCTCTGAACCATTTAAGGGTGTAGGACTTCATTTGTGCATCATGCATCATGTGTGTCGGTTCAGCATGATGCATGAATGAAGTCCTTATAATTTACTCGCTAGGGCTGCATTCATGCATCATGACGACCAATGGGCATGAGGCACTCCTGCATCAGCAGCCCTTGGATGGTTCTACCTCTATCTGGCCGGTTGCCAACGTGAGAGATAAGAAGAGAGATATGGGGTACATGGGGTAGAATGTGCGTAGTAGTAAAAAGATAAAACTGGTGCCGATTTCACATGAACTGTCAACGACTCACCAGTCCCCTTCCCTACTCCATCAGTATACTTAAACAGTGACTTGTCACGCAGATTAGGTGAGCCGTGATGGGTAACAGGGAGCACCTTTTCACTTTATCTTGAAAGGAGCTGGGACAGGGTTTACATACAGGTAAGGCGACATTCCTTGTGAACCCAGGAATTTGTGCACAGGGCGTAATTTTGTCTATTGAGCTGGTCCAGATCGGCGTTCACAGTGTGATAAGTTAGAGAGAGGCAGAGAGAGAGGCAGAGAGAGAGGCAGACAGACAGACAGACAACAGAGACAGACAGAGACAGACAGACAGACAGAAACAGAGATAAGCCGCTGTAGCTTATACATAAATACGTAATAAGGCCCATGATAAAGGGTTAAATGGCTAAGGAGAATGTGAGGAGAAACACTAACAGCTAGTCGGCGATAGCAGTGTACAGTTGGTGCAAGGTAGTAGGCAGGTAGAAGCCAGTACTGAAGCCATGTTATACCCTCCCAAGGACCGCTAATGCTCAGTGGTCGTTATGATGCACCAATATAGTGCTGATGAGTCTGCTCGCCAGCACTTCATTTGAGCCCGCCACACACCGTCAGCCCTTCCAAGTTACTCACCAGGGCTGCATTCATGCATCATGGCTATCCATTGGCATGATGCAGTAATGCATCAGTGGTACTTATGGGGTTAATGGTTAGGGTATATGTTCTGTGTAGTTACCACTCCAAGTGGTGGGTAGGAATGTGTTTAGTCTGACAACATGAGTTAGCACCCCCACCCTAAATACAACACACCTAGCTCTTACCCGTTAACCCTTTAACGGCCCATAGTGTAAATGTATGAGAGATATACAGGTAGACCACTCCAAGGGCCAGGGGCCAGGTGCGGCCTATAACCGGGGTCTTATAGGACTGGGGGATGCACTCACGGAGAGAGGGATATTTACAACATAGAAGTCTACTACGTTAGCACTTTGTTGTTGCTTACAACATTTTCCTTAGTTAAGAGTGCAGGCAATACGCGAGGTTTTAGAGTATGCTACGAAGGGGAATGGAGCGGTCTGCATTGGTCGGGCCCCGTCCCCTTTATTCGCCATACACGCGTGGTACATGCGTGTGAGTAGTATATAGAATTGACGGTGTGTGGCGGGCGAAGTAACCCTCACCCAGCTTTCTCTACTACATACCAAGTTTCCAGGTTTCCTATTGGAGACTCCATTGCTTGACCTGATACCGCGAGGTAATCATTAATAACAGCCAGCATGGCGGGTAACTGTTGTTATGTAATGCACCCTAATAAGTTTGCAGTGAATGAAGGGATTTGTTTTTTTCATTGGTTGTCAATCCATCCCGCTATTTCCATATACCAGTAGAATGGTAGGCACTGACTGGTAGGTCCAGGAAAGTGAGGGAGTAAGAGGGAAGGCTCCTAATATCTTACAACACCCCCCCCCCCCATGATCTGATGTAAAATCGCATGGGGAAGTCGCGGCTCATGGACCATGTCAGACCCTAGATGCACCTTACAGGCTGGGGGTATACTTAGAAATACACGTGTACCAAGCTTTTCACACCCCAAATGAGGCCTAGATGTGGCTGTTTTGTCGTACGAAGGTGTGACCTTTATTTGGCTGCGGTTTATACCTAGTCTTACGGTATAGTAGCAACCCCTACCAGTAAACTAGCTAAATGGACCCTTCATTAAAACAGTCGGGCGCGGGGAGAAATCGGGCATTTTAATGGCCCTATTGTCCCTGATTTGTCAGGTCGTTTGTGGGCAGGGCAGAACGCCGATGCATATTTTGTATGGGAGAGGTGGGGTGGGCTGAATCGATCCGTCCTGATTGGACTACGAGTGGTGTGGGGCTGTACAATGGAGTAGGAACTCTGGTAGACCGTTAACCCTTTCGAGACCACTACTGCAGGGGTGCATCATGTCGGTGTGATTCACCAGTGAAGTGCTGGCGATGGTTCAACATGGATGGACAGTTAAGGGTGTGTCTCACAGGGATGTAAGTCAGTCATGGGCAAAAATCAGGAAGCCATACATTTACTTGATATAAAAGCCTTCTATTTTTCCAAACAGCTCTCCTTACCACTCATATAAGGAAAATACATGTCATTCAAAATTTCCAGAAATCAGGAAATCCTGATAAAACCTGAAGACTTACATCCCTGGTCTCAGCACCATGAGGTGTGGATGATGTAAGGTGGTACCTGCCAAGCCTGCATTCAGATTCAGGATAAATCTCCTCATGTGTACCAACCCTGACAGCATGATGCACAAATGCAGCTCTAATGTATCATGATGAACCTCCATTTGTAGGGTTGGAATGATGCATAAATGCAGCCCTGGCGAGTTACTCGCAGGAGCTGCATACATGCATCATACCAAACACAGGGCATGATGCGTTAAACCCTTACGCAGCCCTTAGAGAGTTAGTCTCTGGAGCCAGACAAGTGGGATATTGATAGGTTAGCCTTGATAGATAGACTGTTATGTAGATAGCACTGGCCAAAAATAGACAGACAGATCGCTGTAGAATAAAACTATGTCCCTAGAATAGCTTGTGCGAGCCGGCATGGTGCATGAATACAGCCCTTATCATTACACGACTTTAGGTCATCATACTGACAACCTGAGTCGTCAGTATGACAATACTGACAGTACAGAGTCGTCATACTGACCTTAAGTCGTCATTTTGACTACCTAAAGTTGTAGTTTTAGCTATCGTCAACTTGAGGACCTAAAGTGGTCACCGCTGACTAGTTTCAGATCTTCCAGTGTTTTCAGTATATGAGCTACTCGCCAGGGCCGCATTCCTGGATCATGCTGACCATGGACATTAAGCCTTTAAGTTAACCATTTAAAGGCCGCTGATTCAGGAGTGCATCATGCCCAATAGTCATCATGATGCACCAATGAAGTGCTGGTGAGACTGCTCGCCAGCACTTCATTGGAGCATCATGCCAACACTACAGGGTTGATACACTCCAGGAGGGTTGGCATGATGCCCCAATGAAGTGCTTGTAGCCAGACTTGCCAGCACTTCATTGGTGCATCATAACGACCAATGGGCATGATACATTAATGCATCATGACGACCAAAGAGCACACCGGCATCAGCGGCCCTTAAAGTGTTAGAGGGTAAATGATCTCTCATTATCCCGATAGAAGCAATACACAACACTATCACCTTATCAGTCTGGCTTATCTAGAGTTATCTGATCATCAATCACTTAATCGTTAATAAGAAAATAATGTCTGATGGCATACCATATCAGCATTGAAATAGGATTAGGCCCATTAGGACAATGGCTATTATCAGCAACCCTTTGACGGCCTTAAAGTGAATGAATCAGTGGTTCATGGTCGGCATGGTGCATGATTTGAGGCCAGACTCACCAGTGCTACCATTAGGGTTGATACATTCCCAGAGGGTCGGCATGATGCACCAATGCAGTGCTGGCGAGCAGACTCGCCAGCACTGCATTGGTGCATCATGCCGACCAAGGAACATGAACCTGGAGGCCTCAAGCTACCCTTTAGGGGTGGTATTTTGTATGGTCTCTCGGACACCTACCACTAATGGTATTAGTGTGATGTTTTCATATAATTGTGTATACGATTCCAGTTATGTAGGAATGAAATTTCAGTATTATGCTAGGTATGCAGAAAAATATGAATTGAGAGATGGCAGGAGAGAGGGAAAGAGTTAGATAGGTGGAAGGCAGACATACAAACAGACAGACAGACATAAAAACAGACAGACAGAGAGGTAAATAAATACAAGGGAAAATGCCCGGATGAAATGTCAGTGGTATTGATATCCATGTCTCGTTATCCATGCAAGGAATGCATCCTGCCCATCAGTCGTTATGATGCACCAATGAAGTGCTGGTGAGACTGCTCATCAGCACTTCACTGGAGCATCATGCCAATCCTGCGGGAATGTATCAACCCTGTAGGGACAGCATGATGCATGAATGTAGCCCTGGTGGTTTACTCACCCGGACTGCATTCATGCATCATGGCTACCAATGGGCACGATGCATTCATGCATAAGCGGCCTTTATTAGAGGATTAGATACCAAACACAAGCCGGATCTTTTAACCTCATCAGCAGAATTTGTGAAATGACAAGCAGAGAAGCAGCTTTTACAAACGTGACACCTGCTGTGTGTATAAGCACATCTCCCTCAGTCACACCCGTGCCACTGACCCTGGGGACCCTAGATGCCGCCAAGACACATAGGGCCAAGAAAAATAAAAGGTGGGTTTCCAGTAACATAGCTCAAAGAGCTAGCGTCGGTAGGTCGGAATTTTTTTTATATTTATTTTTTTACATTTATAAAGGAAATCTTAGGGCACATATCAATGGATGTATCAAATTCTTTAATTTCATTGTAAAATAATGATGGGAAAGTGACAACTGTGAGAGAGGGTAAGAACACAAATAGGATACAGGGAAAAAATGAGACAAAATTCTTCAAAATCACAAAAAAAAAGTTTTTTATGTCCCTGTTTTGCTAGGGCCGGTCGGGTTATTGGAAACAGACCTTTTTTTTATTTGGCCTTGGTAACCATTGACAGGCCGGTGATGTACTAATGCATCATGCCCATTGCTCGTCATGATGCATTGATGTAAGTGGCCAGGGCTACATGTATTACATCATGCCAACTCTTGATACACGCCCGGAGGATCGGCATGATGGTTGGTATCAAGTGTTGGTGAGCAGAATCCCTGGCACTTCTTTGGTGCATCACGCCGACCGATGGGCATGATGCGCTCCTGCTTCAGCAGTCCTTAAGGGCAATTTAAAGGCGTGATGCACCAGTGTATTAGCGCACATGCTCTAATAATAGTATCGTAGCCACCCAATGGTCGGCATGATGCACCAATGAAGTGCTGGTGATACTGTTCATTTGCACTTTATTGGAGCATCATGTCGACCCTCCAGAAGTCTAGCAACTCCACGGTCAGCATGATGCATGAATGCAGCCCTGGTGAGTTACTCACCAGGGCTGCATTCATGCATCATGCCGACCAATCAGATTGATGCATTAAGGCACTAATGGCCTGCAAAGGGTAAAGGCTGTAACCTTAATCGACAAGGAAGCTACTGGTGCACTCACATTTCTACGAAAAATGCATATGCAGGAAATGTTGGAAGCAAAATTAGAAATAACTGCCTGTTCTGACTCATCTCACTTAACCATCATTTCCATTGACCATATTAAAGGATAACTGTTTGTTCTGAAGATGGGTTATAGAGGTAGGAATTTAGTGACATAGAAGCCATCCTAAACTTATAGAACTTTGAAAGTTGACTGCAGGGCCCCTCGAGAAATTATGCCATGAAATGATGGTATATATTGACAGAGACAGTGACATGTTATGATGAGAAAATGCCATTTAATGGTGGAATGATGACATTTTATGTTAGATAGAGTGCTACTAAATTGGGCCAAACTTGTGAAGAAAATCATCTATGTACTTGTAAAGAACCACCCTGTAGGAAAAATGCCATTCTCTGGCCACTTTGGGACAAAGGTTACAGTGTTATTTTTATGGAGATTCCTTGTAGCATTGTACTTTACTGTGCTGCCATCTGGGGCTTCATTGTGAAAACTACACTGCTTCACTGCAATATAATTATGATGGTTCACTGTTCAATTTTACATGGTAGATTCAACAGTTATTTCTTAATGGTAGAGTTAAGGGATAAGGGTTGTGTCTATGGTGTGTATGGGTGGGTGGGTGGGTGGGGGGTGCTCCCACCATTACTACACATACTCTATGTATATGATGTAGCATTGATCCATGTGTATAGCGGTATAGTGGTGTTATAAGGACTGAGTGTACGTTATGTATCTAACACCCGGCCTGCTACCCAGCCACCATTACTTCACCCTACATAACCAATGTATACCCAGTCATACCAACAATATAGAGGAGTACACTATAGGCTTTTAACCCTTTATAGGCTGCTGATTCAGGAGTGCATCATGCCCATTGGTTGGCATGATGCACCAATGAAGTGCTGGCGAGTCTGCTCACCAGAACTTCATTGGAGCATCATCCCGACCCTCCCAGACTGTATCAACCTCATAGAGTCGGCATGTATCAATGCAGCCCTGGTGAGTTACCTGCCAGCACTGCAGTCATACAGCTTGATAACCAATGGGCATGGTGCATTAATGCCTTATACATAGTTATTAAATGGTTAGGTGGGCTGGGGTTGACTTCATAGCCAGACGTCCATGTAGGATAATGTTGGTGTTACGGGTTATAGCCTGGGTAACAAAAGACGGCCTATGTGAGTAGATGACTTTGTTACTTACGGCCAGGTACGAGGAGTCTACACTGTAAAAAATAACTGTTGAATCTACCAGGGATCCTCATAAAACTGAACAGTTGACCATCGTAATTGTTTTGCGGTGAATCAGTTTTTACACATTTTTTTACACTGTGGGTAACAAAAGACAGCCTCTGTGAGTGGATGACATTGTTACTTATAGGGCCAGGTACAAGGACTATACTCACACTACTCTGTGTGTGGATGACATTGTTACTTATAGGGCCAGGTACAAGGACTCCATACTCACACTACTCTGTGTGTGGATGACATTGTTACTTATAGGGCCAGGTACAAGGACTCTATACTCACACTACTCTGTGTGTGGTTGACATTGTTACTTATAGGGCCAAGTACAAGGACTCTATACTCACACTACTCTGTGTGTGGTTGACATTGTTACTTATAGGGCCAGGTACAAGGACTCTATACTCACACTACTCTGTGTGTTGTTGACATTGTTACTTATAGGGCCAGGTACAAGGACTCTATACTCACACTACTCTGTGTGTGGTTGACATTGTTACTTATAGAGCCAGGTACAAGGACTCTATACTCACATTACTCTGTGTGTGGATGACATTGTTACTTATAGGGCCAGGTACAAGGACTCTATACTCACACTACTCTGTGTGTGGTTGACATTGTTACTTATAGGGCCAGGTACAAGGACTCTATACTCACACTACTCTGTGTGTGGTTGACATTGTTACTTATAATGCCAGGAACAAGGACTCTACTCACGCTACTCTGTGAGTGGTTGACATTGTTACTTATAATGCCAGGAACAAGGACTCTATACTCACACTACTCTGTGAGTGGTTGACATTGTTACTTATAGGGCCAGGTACAAGGACTCTGCTCACACTACTCTGTGAGTGGTTGACATTGTTACTTATAGGGCCAGGTACAAGGACTCTATACTCACACTACTCTGTGTGTGGTTGACATTGTTACTTATAGGGCCAGGTACAAGGACTCTATACTCACACTACTCTGTGTGTGGTTGACATTGTTACTTATAATGCCAGGAACAAGGACTCTACTCACGCTACTCTGTGAGTGGTTGACATTGTTACTTATAATGCCAGGAACAAGGACTCTATACTCACACTACTCTGTGAGTGGTTGACATTGTTACTTATAGGGCCAGGTACAAGGACTCTGCTCACACTACTCTGTGAGTGGTTGACATTGTTACTTATAGTGCCAGGTACAAGGACTCAACTCACACTGCTCTGTGAGTGGTTGACATTGTTACTTATAGGGCCAGGAACAAGGACTCTACTCACACTACTCTGTGAGTGGTTGACATTGTTACTTATAGGGCCAGGTGCAAGGACTCGACTCACACTGCTCTGTGTGTGGTTAACTTTACTCTTACCTTTAACCCTTTAATGGAAGCTAATGCAGGAGTGCATCATGCCTTTTGGTTGGCATGATGCACCAATGAAGAGCTGCTGAGACTGCTAGTCAGCACTTCATTCTTGCATCATGCCGACCCTCAGGAGAGTATCAAGCCTGAAGGGTGTGCCTGATACATGAATATACCCCTGGTGAGTTACTCACTAGTCCAGCATTCATGCATCATGACGACCAATGCATATGATACATAATTGTAGCCCTGGTGAGTAACTCGCACCAGGTACTATGGCAATCGATGGCCACTTTCCTTAACACAAGGCTCCCTTAAAGTGTCAGAATGATGCATGAATGTAACCCTAGTGAGTTACTCAGCATATATCCTAGGTAGCAAACATGGTGTGGCCTGAGTCTGGGCCAGCGCGGGCTCCTGATGCAGGCCACACTGGGTTAACACAGTGGGCACCCGATGGGTTTTGTCCTCAGCAAAGGGTCTGGGCCACACTGGTCTAACCAATTTGGGCACAGATATGTTTGAAAGTGGGCTCACCGATTTGGGCTCAAAGTGAGTTCAACATGGCAGCCCGATTTGGGCTGCCCTGTGTGGCCCTGACTGGAAACCCAGCATCTGCCGAACCAAAACCCATGTACTGAATACTGCCTGCTCATCCTGGGTAAAACCAATTTGGCCCCAAGTGGGCTTGCTACATGGGATGCTGACTAATGGACATGATGCTTAAATAGTTCGTTATTAACCTTTAAAGAGTGAAGGACACCTACAGCCACAACTACAGTGGCGGATTTAGATGGGGGGAGCGTGCGGCTCACTTTTTCCTGTACTTAACAGTTTATTTACCTCTTTTTACCCTAACATTTTGCCAAAATTAGGGGCTAAATAAAGAGTGGGCCCCCTCCTTTTCAAATTCCTGGATCCGACCCTGAACAAACTAGCCCTTTAAGGGCCGTTGATGCCCTTTGGTCAGCATGATGCATCAATGCAGCCCTGGTGAGTAATTTGCCATGGCTACATCAATGCATCATGCCGACCCTTCAAGGTTGATATGGTCCCAGCAGGACGGCATGATGCTCCAATGAAGTGCTGGTGAACAGACTCGCCATTATTTCATTGGTGCATCATAACGACCAGTGGGCGTGATGCACTCTTGCATAAGCGGCACTTGAAGGGTTAGCTAGTATACAGTATAGGTATGCCATAACAGGGGTAATACACGGGGCTTTATGCTGTTACTATAGCCTTGTATAACACAAGCCATACTCATATGGTCTGTCCTCACCACTGGGGCCAATATTGGAGAGAAAATACATAAGCAAATGTCCACGACCATGAATATAATGGCTTTATGTGATAATCCAGTCCCACAGAGGGGAACACAATGTGATACAGAGGTCCTTGGTTAAACCTATAGGATTTTTGTATCCACCATTAGAAATAGAGACTTTTAATTCATTTTAGTGCAAGGCGACTTAGTGCTTCAGCGTATGTACCACATGTTAAATACTGTAGTTCCCTGCATCCCCACCTAAGGCTAATTGTCTAGGCCTCAGTGGGTCCTTTATTTTGAATTTCTTTGATAAGACATATGATGGATACCTCATCCCTGTGTTACTCTCAATTCCAGGGTTTTTGGTGACTTCAGTATTCCACTATTTAAATTCGACATTTTTGCATGTAAAGCTGACTCATCAAGTTGCACTAAGGGAGTGATCATTTTTTAACAACAGGGGGGTTGGTGGGTTTGAGGGGGGGGTCAGAATTTTTTCAACCCCTTGACCGGGGGGTCAGAATTTTTTCAACACCTCTGATGGGGAGGTCAAAATAATTTCACCTGTTTTCAGTAAAAAAAAAACCTGCGCGTTACTATAAGCTAAAAGGGGAGGTTCACGCGCGATTTTTGTCCCTTAAGGGGGGGTCGAAAAAGTTTTACCCTCTCGAGAGGGTGGTCGAAAGTTTTTTTCGCACGTCCGCACACAAACCCCCCCCCCAGGCCCCCCCTGTTGTTAAAGAATGATCACTCCCTAAGGGCCTATAGTAGTATATAATCTGCTTCTTATTTGCAGATTACTGCATTACAAATGTAATTTCTTAACCTCCCCATAGAGTGATATTTTAAATTGATGGAATGATATTCCAGGGTGATGCTGAAATGTCAGCCAAATTGGTGAGATTTAAACTAGATATTATAGAAGCTACCTCTGTAAGGTACTAGGTGTGTCCTGTATCAGCTATACACATACACCTGTGTTAGAATAGGCTACCATGTATAATAATGGAAGCCCAGGGTAAATTTACATACCTGGCTATAGTAAACTTAAAGTGTGTCTATGCAATAGGGGCCATCCACAAATGACGTCATGCTAGAGGGGAAGGGATCAGGCCTTGCATGACAGAATTTATTTTACATATACCTTCAGCAAAGCATTATGACGAGGACGGGTGGTCAAAATGGTCAATTTTTTATGAAGTCATTCATAGATGGCCCCATATCCCCAATCCATTTCTTATTGAAGGACACTTTAATGTCAAATAAAAGGCATGTCCCCATTAACAAAGTTTCCTTCCCAATCTTCCATAAAAAAAACACTTGTGACTGCCGACATCACATCGAGGTTATTCTGGCAATGCTGTATGACTTCATGGTTCAATAGCTACCCCACCTAGTGGGCACTTGTAGCATTATAAACTCCAGTGTCGGGCCTAGGTTTGGCTACCACTACTCTGGTGCCCTGAGGGCTTCTTGATAAACCTCAGACCACCACTTTACAAGAAGCCCAGGGCATGTACTCCGTAGACGCTCTGAGGGAACCTCAGAGACCAAGTGTGTCTGTTGTAGTCTGTTTGGTCAGCCAATCTGGCAGAGTGGCAATTTCTCACAGAAGTACTTACTGTTCAGGTCCAATGCTTTCACCAACACTTCCCTCAATGTATATCCAAAGATTCACAATACACAAATCACTTGAAATACTTGTAATAATTAATAATCCAGGTGATTTTCAAATCTCCCTCCCTAACTCCAAATCATTGTCGCCATCTTGAAGGGCAGGTGAAGCCACCTAGTGCCAAAAAGACTGCACTATTCTTGGTTGGTTAGCCCTATGTTTCAAAAGGAGGCTAACACCAGGTGGCATCCCCAGCATGTTGACAATGGAGGCCATTGAGGTAGTGATATCTAAGCTCAAGATAAACATGTCAGATTTATTGGATATATCTCATGCTTCAGTCATTATAAGCTGATGTACATGAAAACTACACGTTTGTGAATAGGAGGGACAATTTCCAGGAACTGAAAGTGAGTACTTAGTTCAGACTAGCCATGTGTTTGTGCCACTATAGACTTGTATACATCTTGGATCCTGCCTGTGAGCAGGCAGGTATTTCGGCCTAAGGGCATACTGGTTACATCCAGATGCATTGTGGTCAGAGATCTCCCACCACTTCCAGTCATCAGGAACTGGAAATACTGCTCACTGTTCAAGCAGATCAAATTTCAAATTCTTTTTGTACATGTAGTAAGCATCTGGTAAGAAACATATTTATATAATTATGCTTACAGAGTGAAAAGTAGCTATTGTATAACCCCACGTATTAGCCGCCTCTTATAGGCCATTTCAGAGGCCAGGAGGGTGTTGCTTCTATGGTAAATAGAGCTGTCACTATGTGCCCTTTTTTCAAAACAAGTCATGTTCTGCTTCCATTTAACTTGCACTCACCACATTAGTCTGAAAAGTAACCTGCCTTGTTTAAAATAGAGATAGCTGCACTACCCGGTGTCACACACTCTATACTATACTATATTGACTGACTTCTCCAGACTAGGCACCAACTCAAATCACCCTTTTCTAGCACCGTACCAGCATGACCACTTGTGAGCAACACAATTGAAAAGTTATCACTACATGGAAAGCTAGTTCTGCAGCAGAGGCACTTCTTAGCCAGGAGGGTGTTGCTCCTATTGTAAAAAGCGCTGTGAGTATGTGCCCTCTTTTCTAAACAAGTCGTGCACTGCTTCACCTAAGTACTTGCACTCACCACATTAGTCTGAAAAGTCATCTGCCTTGTTTAAAATAGAGAGAGCTGCACTACCAGGTACCTACTCATGTCACACGTGCCATAGTTTATTATACTGACTGACTTCTCCCAACTAGGTACCTACTCAAATCCCCCTTTTTTAGCACCGTACTTGAATGACCACTTGTGAGCAACAAAAGGGACAAGTTATAGCTACATGAAAAGAGAGGACTGGAAATGAGGGCATTTTTAGCTAGCTCTTCCTTTTACTATAGGAGCAACACCCTCCTGTACTACCTTTTCCCACAGGACCAACACCCTCCTAATGTGGCTTATAGCTTCCTCCGGGTGCGGCCTATACACAGGGATTTACATATATAGGTTATACTAAGGAATGGAAACCATTTCAGGCCTCAGGAGGGTGTTGCTCCTATTGTAAAGAGCTGTGAGTATGTGCCCTCTTTTCTAAAAAAGTCATGCACTGCTTCACCTAAGTACTTGCACTCACCACAGTAGTTTGAAAAGTCACCCACCTTGTTTAAAGGGGCCCTGGCATGGTAATGCATGCCCGCATTAAAAAGTCACGTGATCACCCCCTGACCAATCAGGGCGTTGCGATTTTTCCACTAGTTCCCGCGATTTTATGATCGCTGTTTGAATCGGTACCCATGTTGTTAATTTTCCATGCCAGCCCCCCTTTAAAATAGAGAGAGCTGCACTACCAGGTACCTACTCATGTCACATGCTCTATAGTTTATTATACTGACTGACTTCTCCCAACTAGGTACCTACTCAAATCCCCCTTTTTGAGCACCGTACTTGAATGACCACTTGTGAGCAACAAAAGGGACAAGTTATAGCTACATGAAAAGAAAGGACTGGAAATGAGGGCATTTATAGCCAGCTCTTCCTTTTACTATAGGAACCTAGCGGAATATAATATTGACCAATGAGAAAATTCCTTTCATTCAGTGCCGACTTTTCAGGGTGCATTACGTAATACCTGGTACCCATCAGCTCGTTGTTATCAGTCCTTATCTTGCAAGGTATCAGCTTCAGCAGGGGTCAGCCCACTGAGGAATCCGCTAAGCGGGAATAGGAGCAACACCCTCTTGGTGTAACTTATACCATTCTCCTTAGGTCGAGATGTGCATTTCGCACCTATACAGATTATACATGGGGTAGGCCTGGCTGTAGGGTACCATGTGCGATCTCCTAACTCCTAGTCCATTTTTGAGGTCCATAACCTGGCTATCCTTCCCATTACTTCATTGGGAGGCCCAAGGGACAGAGTTTGTGGACACTGTGGGGGTAGTGGAGAGAGTAATGCGCATTACCCATATCATTCAGTGGGTTGGCGGAGAGGATAATATGCATTACCCAGATCATTGACCCTAGTGCCCTTGGCTGTCTGCTTGTGTGTGTGTGTGTGTGTGTGTGTGTGTGTGTGTGTGTGTGTGTGGTGGGGGGATGGAAGCCAAGTACTTCTTGATTTGGATTTACCCTCGTGTATACATCATTAAACACACATGAGGCATACGGAACATGATAAATATCTTTTTCTAACTGACAGTGCATTGATGTATAATACCCATTGGGCATTACCAACTCACCAGTTTTTCATTGTTACATCAAAACGGCTTATGGATATGACTTATGTACTCCTTCATTCGCAGTTGAGGAGCGTCGTATGTACTGGTGTATCATACCACTAAGCAGGGGCGTGGAAAGCAGTTTCAGAGTGGGTGGGACCAGGGGGGTTTTCTGCAATTTTTGACCTCCCTTTGCTTGACCTTTTAGTTTTGACCTTTTGAGGAGTTGGCCAAAAGTGGGGGGGGACATGTCCCCCCTGTCCCCCCTGCTTTCCACGCCCATGACTAAGATCTTGTAGAACATGGAAGCACAAGTCTGAAGTTTGCTTTCTTTACTTCTTTTTTTTCTTCTTCTTTTTACTTTTCTTTCTTCTTTGAGAAAAGCACTTGAGCATGCTAGGGGTTATTTCCGAGTTCATATGTGCCACATGATGGACCCTGGAGTAATAAGCTGTGTAACCTTACTACACGCATGCAACTATCAGTATTGAGCTCTTTACCTGCTGCTGATTCATTAATACATCCCATCCATTGAGTTACTCTCCAGGGCTACATTCATGCACCATAATACACTCCCGTAGGGTCGGCATGATGCTCCAATGAAGCGCTGGCGAGCAGACTCGCCAGCACTTCATTGGTGCATCATGCCGACCAACAGGCATGATGCACTCCTTCATCAGTGGCCCTTAGACGGCTACCCAGTCAGCACTTAACAGTGTTTGCAGCAGGAATTATTTAGATTAATTCCCCACGTCTTCCGTAGTGGCTACCACCCCGCCAGGCAGCCTGATGAAGAGTTATGCATTGTATTAGCTCAGCTTTAACCCTTTTATGTCCCATATACCCTTGGGCTGGCATGCATGATGCATGAATGCAGCCCTGGTGAGTAATGCGTTCATGCATCATACCGACCCTACTAAATCGACACATCCCCGAAGGGTCAGTATGATGCACCGATGCAGCCCTGGTGAGTTACTCGCCAGGGCTGCATCGGTGCATCATACTGACATGATGCAGCCATTAAAGGGTTAATGTGTAGGTCTAACTCAGGTAAAGAGGTGTGAGGCTAGACAGGTAACTACCTAAGTCAACTCTACCTGGGTGCCCCCCAACCCCACCCTGGAGGAAGCCATAGGAGACAGGCTTACATCACCTACCCCACAAGCTAAACCCTTTAAACATGGGGCACATTGTTATAAAAAAAATGTCATCAAAGTAATGGCAGAATCCTTGTTCCAAAGTTGCCAGAGATCCACCGTTATTTGCATAGAGATTCCTTCACCGTTATTTCGGTTTATTTTACAGTACAGCAGCGAACCTAGAGTGGATTTAGTATTTTCCATTGATTCTCATTAGAAATTTAATATCGACTGATTGTGTATTTTTTTTCTAAGATTGATGTTGATACTTGATTATGGTGGTGATATTAAACATTAGTGCTTCATCTACGATAGAGCTGTAATGTGTGAGAAGCTCAATAAAATCTATTTTCAAACCTTAGAAATAAGGTTACGCAAAATGATAGCCTTTTGGAATTTCTGCTAGTGGCCCAATCATGCCACCCGTGGCCAACATTAGAACCACTTTAGATGACCAATATGTACATTTAGGTAATTTCCGCAGAGTAAGAAGTTTGATAACCATAAGAACATGAAGATTCGAGGCATCAAAATTGGCCGATAGCGCATTAATGCATCATGATGACCCTCTCGGGAGTCATATTGATGCATTAATGCAAAGCTGGTGAGTTACATAGCAGTTACATAGCAGAACAGCACTGCATTGCCGTGTCATGCCAAGACTCAAAATGTAGGAGTGCATCATGCCCATCAGTTGTCTTGATGCACCAATGAAGTGCAGACGAAACTGCTCGCGAGCACTTCACTGGTGCATCATGATGGCCCTACGGGCTATATCAACCCCGTAGGGTCGACATGATGCATGAATGCAGCCCTGGCGAGTTACTCATCAGGGCTGCATTCATGCATCATGTCGACCAATTGGCATGATGCATTACAATCCACCTTTAAATGGTTGAATGGTCTGAGTCTGGGTATAGGAATTCGATACGTGAGGGGCGGGCATTATGTGTATATAGGCTCACAATGTGTATAATATATATGTGAAGGTGTGTACGTTAGGGGGGACTGTGGGTAGGTAAGGGTAGTGTTAACCCTTTAAAGGCTGCTGTTGCAGGAGTGCATGATACCGATTGGTCGTCATGATGCACCAATGAAGTGCTGGTAAGACTGCTCGCCAGCACTTCTTTGGAACATCATGCCGACCCTCCGGGGTTGATACATACTCCTGGAGTGTCGTAATGATGCTCCAATGAAGTGCTGGCGATCAGTCTCGCCAGCACTTCATTGGTGCATCATGATGACCAATGGGCATGATGTATTGATGCATCAGCGGCCCTTAAAGAGCTAGTGGGTAGGCACGGGGTGTCGTGCAAACATACCTACAAGAACACAGGATTGGGTCGAACCCTGCTGGTCGATGCAGCTATAGCCTTAGAGGTGGGAACATATACCCTTAAAGAACCACGGACGTCATCATTGCTCAGGCATCATGACGACTAATGAGCATGATGCACTCCTGCATTAGCGGCCCTTTAGGGGTTAAGAGGTGTCCATGTTATAGGTAGAGCTTTAGGTGAGAGCTATTCTCAGCTTACATGTTCTCTATGGAGTATTGTATTGTGATCAAACGGCCGTAATAAGGGATCCCCATTCCATAACTTGCCTCTAGGGCTGTGAATAGCACAGCACTATCCAGCATTTGATCCAGGAATACATGTATGTAGAATAGGCATGGAGCGGTTATGAATTGTTTCTTTTTTTTCTTTATTTTTTTTTTTGGAAGGCGGGGTAATTATTTTTACAAAATGAATGTCCTACGTCTCCTCTCCTCTCTAACCTTCATTTTTTCCTTCTTTCTCTCTGTCTCTTTCTGTCTGTCTGCCTCTCTCTCTCTACCTTGTTCTCTCTCCCTCTCTTTCTCTCTCTGGGTCTCTCTCTCAATCCCTGTCTGTCTGTCTGTCCGTCTCTCTCTCTCTCTCTCTCTTCCTCTGTCTGTCTGTCCGTCTCTCTCTTTCTCTATCCATCTCTTTACCTTTCTCTGTCTCTGTATGTATACATGTATGTATGTATGTATGCCTCTCTCTGTGCCTCTCTGGGCCTCTCTCTCTCTCTCTGATTCTCTCTCTTTCTCTGATTCTCTCTCTTTCTGATTCTCTCTCTCTCTCTCTCTCTTTCTCTCCCTCCCTCTAAAACACAGTTAGTATTGCAAGCACATGTAAATCAGCAAAGATCCACCATGTTTCCCAAACATGTAAGGCACGGAGGAGAGGGAGAAGAGATAGTAGGGTTGGGAGGGCAAGTATGTCCTATAAAAAGACCCATAAAGTGAGCTGAGATAGGCTCAGTGGTCGTTGGACTGAGGTCTGGCGTAAGCCCATTGTCCGTCCGCTGGTCATTGTAAGGTTAGATCAACAGTAGTGATCCCATTATATTCAACACAGACAAATAAATGCCTAATAAAACTACTGTTACTTCAAGCTCAGGGCCATGCAGGGCGGTCGTGAATGACCTCTCTGGAGGGAATTGCTTTGACTGTAAATGTTCAGTTTACCAAGGCCTGGTAAATGATGCAAACATTTAGCTGTTTCATTTGTTACCAACCCTTTGAGGCTATCATGCTGTCTAAAGGCACGATGCACCAATGCAGTGCTTGTGAATGCACTTGCCATTACTGCAGTCGAGCATCATGCCAACCCTCCTGGACAGTATCAACCCATGATGCATAAATGCGTTAGTACCCATTAGAGGGATATCCCGTTCAGTAACACATGGTTCTCCAATGATGTCATATGGTGAGATGGATCATTCTACAATTGTGCCAGACAAATAATATCCAACCGTTGAAGACAATGTCAGTACTCAATCAATTTACCTTCTGAAACATACTACAAGAAAGTGTTGCCCAGAAGTGGTCAGGAAATGAGGTGCTAGATAAGTGTGATGTGAGCAGCACACTTTCCAGGAATGATTACGAAAGCTACTCAAAACCAGAGATAGAGAGTCAGACAAGAAAGCCCTCTTTGGGCTTAGGGTAATACAGATTATTTTTAAACAAGGCAGGTGGCTTTTCACTTTAACGTGTCGAGTGGGAGTTTAAGGGTGAAACAGTATGTGACTTTTTAACATCTCAGCACCTTTTTAGTCCCTATTTAGCTTACTAGTATCGGCGATAGCCCTCGGTTCTAGGGCAGGGGGGGCCACTACCCTGTAAGTAGTATAGTGAGTTGTGACTTTGACGCAGGGCGGCTTCAAGTCATGCAGGGACCATGATACAAAGCAATGTCAACCAAGTGTTCATCAAGAGGCGAGGGGACGGGAGTTTCTGTTGAATGGGCACCCACTGGCCCCTTTCCTATTTCAATGAATTGGTCGCAGAGACCTACAGTCATATCGCAAATTCTTCACATCGATTCTGTGCTTAACAAAGCTATGGACAACTATCTCGGGCTAAAAAAAGCAACTTTTATCAACTCCCAGTGTTGTTACAGTGTTGTTGGATGGGACCTCAGGGAGTGATCATTTTTTAACAACAGGGGAGGGGTGGGTGGGTTTGCGCGCGTACGCGCGAAAAAAAATTCCGTCCGCCTTTTTTGACCCACCCCCATTAGTGGCGCACAAACGTGCCCTTTTACCCTATAGTAACGTGTAGGGTTTTCCACTGAAAACAGGTGAAATTATTTTGACCCCCCCCCGCCCATCAGAGGGGTTGAAAAATTCTGACCCGCCCCGGTCAAGGGGTCTGACCCCCTTCAAACCCACCAGACCCCCCCCCCCATGTTGTTAAAAGATGATCTCTCCCTTAACGATCTAAGGTCGGTGTGATGCACTTATGCAGCACGAGTGAGAAGCAACCAGGGAGTGCATCATTCCAGTCTTTGGGAAGTGCATCATGCCGACCCTCGGGGACTGGATTAACCCTTTGTGGTCAAAATGGTACATTGGAGTCCGGGATTGGAGTAGGCCTGCATTTGGCATCCTGTCATGGGTTAATAAACTATCAATACAAAGTGGACAGTGCCCCCCCTCACCCCGCTCCTACTCCAGTCCCTATCAATGTTTGTCGTAGGGTATATCGCTACTCCACGCCCTGGAGGAAGATAGGTCTTTAAGGACCGCTGATGCATTGGTGCATCATGCCTATTGGTCGTCATGATACTCCAATGAAGTGCTGGAGAGTCTGACCGTCAACACTTCATTGGTGCATCATGACATCCCGGATTGTATCAAACCGGTGGGGTCGGCATGATGCATGGATGGCGTCCTGGCGAGTTATTCACCAGGGCGCATGGTGAGTAACTCACCAGGGCGCATGGAGAGTAACTCACCAGGGCGCATGGTGAGTTACTCGCCAGGGCGCATGGTGAGTTACTCGCCAGGGCGCATGGTGAGTAACTCGCCAGGGCGCATGGTGAGTAACTCGCCAGGGCGCATGGTGACCATTGATCAGCATAATGCACACATGGAGTCAAGTGATACGTCACCAGGACTTCAATGACGCATCATGATGACAGTTCAAAGTCTGTTCATTCAAGGTAATGATACAGCCAAGGCGAGTTACTCGCTAGGACATCCACGTATCATGAAGACCAATGGGCATGATAGTACATTAAAGCCTTATACGGCCCTTACAGGTTGCCCCTTGTCTGGCCCCATGTTTGCCGCTGGCCACTGGTCAGTGTATCGTTTAGGCAGCTGGTACTTGGCTGGTTCCCGTGTACAAACACACACAATGATACACGACCATTGTCCGCCGTCTGGGTACCAGCATTTCCGCCGACATGCGCACTCGGGCTCTAGCTAGTCCATTTCCTGTAGTCCACTCGTATGGAGTGGACACTGGGGGAATGGAGTGCGGGGATGAGTAGGGGATGGGATTGGTGTAGGTGGGTGGGTGTGGGGAGGGGGGAGGGTCAGGATATAGACAAGGATATAGACAAAATCAGACCTCAAAATTCCTGAGCCCTTCCAGGACTCTACAACGAATGATTTTAATTCTTAATTTGAGGGTAATACATCAATGCACCGTGCCGACCCTACGACACTGATACACCTACCACAGGGTCGTCATGATGCTCCAATGAAGTGCTGGCACTTCATTTGTGCATCATGCCGTCTTATGGACATGATGCACTCCTGCATTACTTTTATGCATCATAAACCACACAAGGGTATAAATCCTGGTGCACGGTACTGCATGTGCACGGTGGTTGGATGTAAGTAGTATAGGGAAAGGGGGGATGTTCTTCAAGTACACTAACACTGGGGTTGCTGTATAAGCCTGCCAGTGGACCAGCATGATACATGCATGAGGCGATGGTCATGTTAGGCTTATGTACACAATCTTTCTAAAGAGACATGCGAGTTATTCTCTAGCTGTCTTTGTATGCATCATGACGACAGATGAGTAAGTAGCCAGGGCTAGATTCATGTACATGTCTCGATCATGAGGGATCACGTGGCGCTTACCTGGGTTATATGATCATTGGACTTACAAAGGCATGGCTTCAAGGCGAGGGTATCAATCTCCCTGGTTAATTTTGTATTACCCAACAGTACGTTCTTTGTCACAAGCTCCAGCTATCGCTATCCGTTAAAGTCAAAGTGAGCCTGTGAGCCAGTTATGCTTAGCACGGTGCGCCTTATACACGAGGTAGGGTAGGATGATTTAGGACGCGATTGGCTGCCAATCAAGAAACACCCTGTTAGGTAGTAGACAGACATGCAGAAGAAGAAGAGGCAATGCTCGTGCGGTGAGTGAAAGGAAAACGAGTGTGTGTGTGTGTGTGTGGGGGGGGGGGGGGTCCAGGATGAGAGTAGAAGTATCCAGCCGCCCAGACCGATACAACGCTACCCCCCCCCCACCCCCCACGGAGGGAGGGAGAGGTAGATGGGGGGGGGGGCAGCATCCGAGGTCGGCGACAAATCAGGCGGCAATTTCCGCCATGGTGGCCGGGGGCGGGCCGTTAGCCGTGCGGGGGTAATCCGCCCGCCACGCGACGGAAATTGGCGGGAAGCGGGCAGGGCTTGACTGCGCGCGCAGCCTGCGGCGTCGGTCGTCACACTGACTGGCGTCTCTCAATGGTCAACGTGGATGACCACTATAGTGGTACATGATGATCAACAGTTTGGCTAAAATTTACGTATCACTCACTATATACTGTATCATAAGACCCCGCATAAGACAGTTGGCTATAGTAGGATAGATGTTTGACAGGATAATGATATCACGATACCGATCATCATGCCTGTTGTAGACGCCTGATAGCAGTGCTTATCTCGCTGGTGGCATAGGGTTCATACCCCAGGGGGGGGGGGGGACTGAGCCTCGGTTTGGGTACCAACTGTGATACTGACCTCACGGAGCGTTGGCTGTTAACGCATCGGTTAGCGAAAAAAGGGGGGCTGTTGACTGAAATACATCTTGAGATTAGGGGGCTGTTAATACCTATTATAACTTACATGGAAAGGAAATAACTTGAATATTCCTTTGAATCACTCTGGTGATGTGAAATTCCTGAATATTATTGCCAAAAAATCATAGTTTATAAGGAGGAGGCCCAAAAAGGGGGGCTGTTCTCAGGCTGTAAAAACTGAGCTACATTTTAAGGGGCTGTGAAATGGCCAAAAAGGAGGGGCTGTAGTTCCGCAGTTGGGACCTACAATCAGAGAGTCAGTGCCTCCCCTGGGGTTCATACTGGCCCATATTAACTGGTGACCTGCACCACGACTTCACTTAACACATACTACGAAACGTTATGAATTAAACACTTAAAGTTTCTAACTTTGTACATATTCCAAACCTTAAGACTTACAAAAGTCATTTTGGCAGAATTTGTGAGAATCAACCACATAATTGGGTGAATACGTTCTGGCCATGTTTTTGGGGTGGGGGAAGAGGGGGGGAACACGCAGTGGACTGGTCGATGATCACATCACTCTTATCGTTGTTATCGTGTTACATGTAGCAACAAGATCCTCTCTACCTATAAATGTGGATCTATATCTGTCACATGTTTACAAAAAAAACAACACTACAACACCTCCATGACACCACTGTTCTTCTGTATGGCTACTACATGTATTGAGTGGCTGGCTTCTAAGGTTACGTTTCCCTTCTTCCTTCCTGTATTTCTAATCCCTTTCTCTCTCAGCTCTCTCTCTCTCTCTGTGTGTGTGTGTGTGTGTGTGTGTGTGTGTGTGTGTGTGTGTGTGTGTGTGTGTGTCTCTCTCTCTCTCTCTCTCTCTCTCTCTCTCTCTCTCTCTCTCTCTCTCTCTCACTCTCTTCTCAATCTTTATCTGCCACACGTTTCCTTCCCCTATCACTTTCTCTTCCTTCCCATCTCTGTCTATCTGTCAGCCCCTCTCTCCCTCTATCTCTCTTTCTCTTCATATCGTCTCCCTCCTTCCTCTTGAGTTCTCTTGACTCTCATTAAATTCGTGTTTAGTCATTGAGTCTTTTTCTTCTCTTCTACCCGCCCTCACCCCCACCTCCCCCTCCTCCCCGTCCCTCCTGACACGTGCTGACTGACCGCTCCCCCTGATGTCCGCCCTTTGCCTGACCTTGACCCATGTGAGGTCAGGTCATGGTCAGAGGTCAGACCACCCCTGGCGGTCGGGGCATGGTGGACCGGAGGAGGGATGACAGGGACTCGAACCTACCACCTTCAACCTCCGACCCCTGACCCCCACCCACCGTCACCCTGCAACCCAAACGACCGCCGTGTCACGCCGCCCTACCATAGCTTACCCATTGAAGGGCCGCTGATGCAGGAATGCATCATGCCCAACGGTCGTCATGATGCACAAATGAAGTGCTGGCGAGACTGCTCTCCGGTACTTCATGGGTGCATCATGCCGATCCTTTGGGACTGTATCAACCCTGTTGGGTCAGCATGCTGCATGAATGTAGTCTTGGAGAGTATCTCGCCAGGACTACATTCATGCATCATGTCGACCAATGGGCATGATGCATGAATGCATCAACTGCCCTTAAATGGTTAATGCCGAGTTGCTTGACAAATACTGAGGTGTGCTCCGACCTGCTCAGGGTCATCAGAGGTCATGGTTATAACTTTTTATTCTTTAAAGGGGGCCTGATACATAACATCGTAATGATGCATGGATGCGGCCCTGGGGAGTCGCCATGCAGGGATGCATCCCTGCATCATGACACTCCTAGAGAAAAGCTCCAATGCATTCTAATTCCTGGTATTGAAGTAAACCCACCAGCACTGCATTGCCGCATCATGACTACAAGGGAACTTAAACTTTGATGCATCATGTGGCATTTTAAGGACTGCTGATTCTTTATTGCATCATGCCCGTCATGATGCACCAATGACGTGCTGGCGAGACTGCTCGCCAGCACGTCATTGGTGCATCATGATGACCCTCCAGAACCATTTGTATCAATCCTGTGGGGTCGTCATGATGCTCAAATGAAGTGCTAGCGAGCAGTCTCGCCAGCACGTCATTGGTGCATCATGACGACCAATGGGCATGATGCATTAATGCATCAGCGGCCTTTAAAGGGTTAAGTTGGTCAGAGCTTGAGAGGTTGCTGTGGGCATTTTGACACAGAAGTCAAACTAGTCACACAAACTCCCTCAGGGCACTGTTAACACTCTGGAGGGAGCATTTATGGGATAATCACAATCATTTAGTTGATTTAAGCCAATTTGTTAAGAGAGCGACACTGGTCAATTCATTGGTTGGCGCTATTGCATTTCCTATAGTTATCAGTTTATCAGGAGCCTATGATATTGATGTGATATTCTCAATAACAGCCTGGCGTGTTGACATGCCCCATGGCAATGACAAAAACCTAAAGCACCCAACTCATGATAACCCTTAATGACACCAACTCCAAAACCCAAACAAAGGAACTATTTTGGGCGTTTTGACTTTCTTCTCTGAAATCTACGTATGTTTTATTAAGATTTCATTCCTCAGATCAAGAGTTAGTGATTTTTCTGAGATTTTCTTTCATTTTGACCTAGGGTTAATATGCGGACTATAGATCAGGAGAGGTCGGTGAGGGTCGTGACTCAACACATCTCCGATACAAAGGCAGCCACAAAGAGCAAAACCCTTCTAAATTCTTCTGTGTGAAGGGTGGGGTGGGGAGTTGATGGGGGAGATATGGCCCCCCATAACCACTCCTCTCTCTCAGCCTCGCCAACAAAAACTTGCCCTGTACAACACCCTGGTTACTCCATTTGTTAAATTGTCCTGGCTGGTCAAACTTCTCACCTCCTGGGCCACTGCTAAATATGGTACTACCTGCTCCCTGACCCCCTCCCACCCACCCACACACGCACAAGCACTCAAACTCTTCTATGCATTACGGAATCAGCTCCTTACCCAGAATGCATTGCTTTAACAGCAGTTCACGCAGAATGCATTGCAGTGCAGCCGGCCACCAATAATGCATTGTCGTACCAGCATTCACCCAGAATGCATTGCGGTATGAGCAGTTCACCCGGAATGCATTGCACTACCGGCATTTCATCCAGGATGAATAGCAGTACAGCTGCTTACCCAGAATGCATTGCTGTGCCAGCAGTTCACCCAGAGTGCATTGCAATAGCAGCTAATTACCCAGAATGCATTGCAGTACAGCTGGCCACTCAGAATGCATTGCGGGACCAGAATGCATTGCGGTATGAGCAGTTCACAGAATGCATTGCTGTACCAGCAGTTCACCCAGAATGCATTGTGTTAACACCAGTTCACCCATAATGCATTGTGGCACCAGCTACTCACCTTCTTACCCAGAATGCAATGTAGTACGAGCAGTTCACCCTTAATGCTTTGCTGTGCGAGCCGCACACCCCAACACGACCGCAGAGCACAGACAACAGGCATCTGAGCAGAAAATAGATGACGACCCAGGTCAAGCTGAGGGTGTGCATGAATGCTGGGGGAGGGGGGAGGGGGACGGGGAGGTGCTCCTTAGTATTGTAGGTCATGGACAAGGAGCAACTCACCACTGCAGAGAGCAGCTCATGATGAGCTACTTCAATGTGTTGATGGGAAAGCCTTATACAGCCGGGATGTCAGAAGCAGCCTGACTTGGGGGGGGGGGGGGTGCGATGTGTAAGGGGCAGACCATTTTGAGCGTCGCAAGGAAAAGAGGATGAATTTTAAGATGGAAGTAGGGGGTTTAAACTTCAGATGATACTTACAATATCTGATTATATATGGTTTTCTTTTTTTTTTTCTTAATGATGTAAATGGGTAAGTTAACTTGAAGTATACCGTAAGCACGCGATTAATAAGCAGAACAAAAGATCCTACATCCCAACCATACACCACAGCAACATGTACAGGCAATTATCCTGGTCGGGCTGAGACAGCTTTTGTTTAGACAGGTAAAAGATTACACCAGTCCTTTCAGTCCTTATCTCTATTGGCAATTATATTTGTCAGCGGACAAGAGGAAAGGTTGACTCATAGAAGGGGACATGGACTATCCCTTTAGCTTGACAATCATATGTCACCCAGCTATGTGTTGGTAATTATTCCCTAGGCCGCCTCATGGAGACAGGGACAACTTACTGATATCAGGTTCTATCCTGGCCATGTCTCACCAAAATGATGCAGTCAGTCTTGATAAGGGTATACAGTAGTCGTAAATTGTTGTATTATTATTAACCAATGAGACAACTACCAGCATAAAGATTTACATCAGAGGGCAACTGGTACCTATCTGATAACTCTTATGTGTGCCAATTCGCTGGTAACCAGCTAAGATAATGGCTGCGTCCTATGTCCATGCCACAAGTATTAGTATATTTCAACCCTAAAAGAAGCCAAGCAGAAAGCAAAGGTATACCTACTAATTTATGAATATTAGGTCTACAGATAATTAGTCTATGATATGATTTAGTCCTCTGGAACCATGACTGCACCAGATCCGTGAGACACGGCCTGTCGTGTATGTGTCAGTCTTTATACTGCCTAAAGCGGTAAATCCACTACGACGCATAGGCCATGCGTGCGTCTGAAAATGGACGCATGAGCTTGATGCAGAGGCAGTGGAGGCAGTCTCATGCGTCAGACTATGGGAAAAAAGGACAGACGCAATGGGTTGAGTCTGGATCCACTCTCCATGCGTCTCCCATGCGTCCTCCATGCGTCTACAGACGCAAGGCAGACGCATTAGTGGAAGCAGATTTTTGTCATGCGTGCGTCAACTCACTTATGAGAGTCAGACGCAAACAGACGTATACGTCTGTTTTTAAATATCAAAAGCAATTAGATATTTCCCATGCGTCTGCTTGTGCGTCTGCCGAAGGCCGCTCCATCTAGTGTTAGACAAACACAACTTGTAGTTCCTCTCCTTCACGCACGTCGGCGCCACTGTACTGAACGTATCATGTGACCTAGTCTGTCCGTACAAACAGAGAACCAAAATGGCTTCCCGTCGGACGAAACGTGCCTCCAAAGAGGAAGAAATAGATGAAATTACAGACTCCCCGCCTCTACAAGACACAAAGAAGGCAGGAAAGAAGAAGGTTGGTTCTTCTAGCACTCCCTTAAAGTCAAGGAAGGCGGCTCCTCTGCCTACTAGAACTTCCCCGCGGTTTAAGAAGGTCGGCAAACCAAAATCTCGGGTGGGTCTCCCTCCTCCTAAGAAGAGGGGTAGGCCTAAGAAGTCGACTCCACCTTCTGCCTCTGTACAAGAGGACAGCGAGACCGATGAAGAGAATGTTCCTGGTACCCCCCAGTGTGATAAGTCTGTGAGAGGTCGAGGTAAGGCGCGCATTTCCCCTCACTTGAAGGCCCAGATAGAAGACATTCTTGTTCACGGAGAAGAAACTAAACGGCATAAATCTAGTAAATCCCTGCAGTTTGAAAGACTGCCAGAAGAGTCAGGAGAGGGTGAGTCAGACACTCAATCGCAGTCCCTTCTGCCTAAGATGCCAAAATCCAAACGTTCCCGCAATAGGGCTGCTAAGTCCAAGGAGGACGAGCTAGAAGTCGACAGCGAGGACAATCCAACCAAGGAAGAGATGGAAGATGTCTTTAACCAATCTCAAGGTACTATGGAAGGTGAGTTATAAGTTTGAGTCTGGACCCTAATATTGATGACAGTAGCTATCCATGAAAGACATTATGCAAAATATTAATTTGTTGTTTCCCAACCTACCTGTTAGTTATTTCTGTTGGCTTTTAAGAAAAGGTTAAGCAAAGTCTGTGTGTGTTTCATTGAATTTCTTTCTTTTTTTTTCTCTTCAAAGGTGAAGGTGATTACACAAAACATCCAGTTCTAGACCAGGATCAAGAGGGAGAAGACGAAGACGGTGATGAGGTAGACCAAGACGCAGAGGACCTAGCCAACCTGCAATCCACTATGCTGAAAATGACTCCATCCAAATTTGACCTGAAATTTGAAGACAAGGACATGGAAACTTGGTGGACAGAAGACCCTACCCGTGAGGAGACGCTCTGCAGGCTGTGGGAACAGGAGAGAGCTCTCTATGATATGAGGGCTAATGGCTATCGGGTGGCATCTGTGAAGGATTTGATCTACGCCAAAATGGCAGTTATTCTTAAGGTTCCACGTAAGTAATTACTTCATCATTCTTTTAATCCTATACTTTTTTCTTACTCAATTCTTAACATAGGCTATTAAATAAAAAATGGACCTTAAGTATTAACAGTTTCAAAACAAAAGTATTTGAATTAAAAAATAATTTGTTTCATTTTATACAAACATCTTGCAGCAAGATATTGCTTGTCCTTTTTCCAGCAAAGAAAATCGAAATCAGGATGAGGAGTCTCCGAAATATGTATTCCAAGATACTGAAAACTGGTAAAAGTGGTTCAGCTGCTGTAGGTAGAACCCCTCGACAGAAGGAGATATGCAGGTTGGTCGGGTTCTTAAGAAGTTACTTGAACCAGAACGAAACCTACAACACCTACTCTGGACGCAGCCCCGGGAAGGCCACCTTCACATCTACCCCGAAGTCAAAGGGAACAGCTTCACAGCCTATAGACTTAGAGGTAAGAGTGTGCTTTAGTTTATAACTTTTAGATGAGTCTTTAATGTGCACACCCTTATGTGTAATTCTATTTTCCCCCCAAAAATTATCAATTGAGTTCTTTTATATATATAACATGAAAATAATAATAATGTCTGCATAACTGGTGAAAACAAATAGGTCCCTTCTTTTTACTCTTGATTTGTCACTGTATAGGTTGTTTTTTAGGCTCATGATGGATTAAGATGTAATGGTTATTAATGTTAGACAAATAGGGCATAAATTTCTTTTTTTTTCAGACTGACGAGATATTGGAGACGTCTCACATACAATTCCAGCCTAAGCGCCGGAAGGTGAAGCAGGAACAAGAAGAACTAGCTCAAGAGTTGGATAAAGATGAGGAAGAAGGTGATGGAGATGGTGAGGGTGAGGGTAAGGAAGAGGAAGATGATGAGGGTAGTCCTGTGTTCCAGCCCAGTAAAAAACATTACAGCAGAAACCAACACATTGGCACGCAGGCAGCAGCAGACCGATCTAAGCGTCTGAGTCCACACAATCCACAGAAGAAACAGAGTCAGCCTACTAAGTCGGGACTATCATCCAGCTGCAAGGATACAGCACCTTCAGCTTCTACCTCAAAAGACACTGTGAAAGGTGCAGGCAAAGGGCTGCATCACACCTCACACAAAGGTAAGGGCCAGGAAACAGCCTTGGATAGGTACAATAGGTTGTTCAGCAAAGCAGAAGTGAAATCTGGCCTGCATTATTCTGAGGATGGCTCATCCCATAGAGCTTCTCTCTACCAACCATACACAGGAAAGGACACCTCCTTGCATGGGGGTGAGTCTTCCATGGAAGACAGGTCTACTGACTATGGTGTGGAAAACCCGTCTGCCAATTGGTACACAAAGCAAGGACCTGAACATCGTCGGGTCCGTGAGGCTGAGCTGGAAAAAAAAAAAGCTGAGAAGGCCAAGAACGACCCGGTGTTGAGGATGATGGAAAAAAAATCCGAAAACCTAGAAAAAATGGTCGAAGTCTTGTCTAAACCCAAACTCATAAGTCAGCCTCTTACCTCAGACCCTGTTTCATCAGATGCCCAACTGTGGGCCGACTCTTTGGTCAGACAGGTAGAGCAGATGTCACCAAAACTGCAAAGGAAGTTCATGCGTCATGTCACTAACATGGCGTATGATGCTTTAGACGGGGACTGGCCTTCTAAGTGAACTTAATTCATGTTTGTCGTCCACGATGATTATATATAAAAGACGGAAGTTCTCAAATAACACACAACAAGAGAAATTTGTTTGAACATTTTGTATGAAAAAGGAAAAGAACTTTTTATTTATATAATTGTGCAAGAAAGCCTGGCGTGGTGCTTAATATGGAAAATTACATGTTCATGTCTTATGTTACTATGATACTATGACTAGTATTTATCCAAGTTTTTACAGTTCGTGCTCAAGAACAATTTGTTTTAGATGAATGATGCATGATTCTAACTTATGATATTTTATTTTTTGTTCTTGCGATGCTGTAGGAGTTAACTTATAAAGTTGAGCGTCTATATATTAAATGACAGTACAATCAGCGTCTACAAACTAAAAGTGTACACGTATGACATATAGGGCTTCCCGAACACAGGTGCCTTTCTTAAGACTTTCCATCAAGGATCAAGATCTCATGACTAATTTAAACACATACGGGTTCTGAAGAACAAGATAAATAATTTATTCTATGCTTACAGAAAGACAGATAAATATATTTATATATATATATATATATATATATATATATATATATATATATTGGGTTCATGTTTGTTCACTTACCAGGGCTAGAGTTCGATATATCCTGCCTCAAAGAAGGGAGAAGCCTACACACGTATCAGAAAAGTGTCTTAAGCCAAAGTATATTCCAGTTCAAGAACTTTTGTTAATTTCTTTAATAAAGGTTAATGTTTTTGTTGTTAATCATAGTATTTCTTTTTTTCTATCTGACTGATATACATACATAAGTTTATATCATGAACCACAGTGTACATGACTTACTTAGCTGAAAAGAAAATGTCTCTGACATTGTCATTACTGGCCACACACTAAAGTTCATAGACTCCGGGGTTCACACTTAGCGCTCAAAGTAGAAGTCATGTTGCATAATAACGTCCCACTGTTTTGGAAGTTCTCCCTCCTTGGTCAGACACCATCCCGCGAGATTGTTCCTCATTATCTTGACCCTGTCTGATCGGTTGCGTACAGTAGTAGGCTTTCCGCCTGGGAGGACCTTCTCTGCACGCCACAGACCTTTGTGCTGTTTGTAGTCTTTCCCCTCCCAGTCGCAAGCTTCCTTCGGAAGGTATGCTCCTGGGGCCACTGTTCTAAGGTAATTATGCAGAGCCACACATGCCAGTACTATAATGTCCACATTTTCTGGAGCCATTTCTATTTCTCGGCGGAAAATCCTGAAACGAGTGGCCAGGATCCCAAAGGCGTTCTCCACACACCGTCTAGACCTGCTCAGGCGGTAGTTGAATATCCTCTGCTGGGGGGTGAGTTTGGTGGAGGGATATGGCTTCATAAGTCTCTCACTCATCTCGAATGCGTCATCAGCAAGAAAATGATAGGGCAACTCCCCGTTGAAGCCTGGAAAAGTTGAGGGTTCTGGCACATTAAGGGGGTTACCTGGGGCATCAATATCCTGAGCAAAAGAGGAGTACTTCCAAATAGTGCTATCTGATGCTTTACCTTCCGCTCCGACATCCACATATGTGAACTTATAGTCTGCATCTACTAAGGCAAACAGAATTATGCTGTAATATCCTTTGTAATTGTAATAGTTCGAACCAGACTTCTTTGGCTTCTTTATGCGGATATGCTTCCCATCCAAAGAACCCAGTACATGTGGCATGTTCCACTTGTCATGGTACCCTTTGGCTATGGCTAACCATTCATCCCTCGTGGTAGGCGGCTGAAACATAAAAAACAAAATTACAGTCAGATAGAAGCAGGCTTTGACTTGTGCTTCTGCAGAATTGTAATTCTTTTACTCGCACACTCATACTTCAGGAATTTTTTTTTTATAGAAGATTTCTATATGGAATGAAAGGTCTATTATCATGTCACAGACAGTGTTAAAGTGGTTCCTTTAATTTTTTTTTTTTATTTTGGGGGGGGATCATAAAGTTAGTCTAAAGACACATACCTTCAAGTATGTTTCATGCAAGGCTCTGAAGATGGCTTTGCAAGTGTCTCTCACCACGGGTAGCACTGTTGACTCACCTACCAGGTAACCCTGGTGAAGAGTCGTAACACTGTCTCCTGGAGAGGAAAACACATAATTAAAAACTATTGACTGAAATATTGTGTAAAGTTAATTAAATTATTTTTATGTTTAGCAACTCACAACTTTTTGGCCATAAATAAAACAAAATGTATTCTTCTGTTTTTGAACAAGATATAAACGAGAAGGAAAAATTTCACACTTTTGTGTCTGTACAGACTCAAACTTCTTACCTCGTGTCAGATACCTGATAGTCAAGCTCAACCTCTCCTCAGCTGTGACTGCATCACGGAAAGATGTGTCCTGGTATGTGATGTACGGTCGCACCATCTCTAGCAGGTCCTTGTACACCTCTGGTGACATGCGTGTGGTCTTCTTGAACTCAGAAATGCAACCAAGCTGGAAATAAGGCAAAAAATATATTAAAGCCAGAAAATGTATTTTTTTAGGTATCTGGTTTATAAAGAGATGACTCTTTTTTACATAGGGGTCCATATACACTCCATCTCATGAGTGTGCTTCTGAAATTGTTTTTCAGCACATAGCCAATTATTTTTATTGATATGTTTTAATTCCATGAAAATAAAAAATAATAGAGGCATGAGACTAGGCCTTATGTAGACATTGACCTGTGACATGGGAATGAATATAAATGTACGGGTAAAACAGCATAAAAATTTCTCACCCTCAGGAAATCCTCTTCCAGCCTGGCAAGGGATCTTTTCATCCTTTCCTCCTTCCTTGAACGCAGATATGGGTGCATCCAAAACATGTGTGACCTCTGCACCTTGTGGTTACGCAAAATGTAGTCATCATCCAAGTCATCATCCATGATGACATAGGCTGCCAGGTTCCTCAGATTCTGCAGACGTTCCTCTTCTATAGACTGCGCGTGTGCCTCCATCTCAACCTGTTTTCTTTTGCGTGACATGATGTTTCGAGAAGGAAAGATTTCCAAACACCACAGACTTTCCTCTCTGACAAAGACCCAAACAGAGGTCACATGACCACGCGCACAGACAGACGCATGCGCAGTGGAAGTAGTTTCAGGCCTGCGTCTCCCATGCGTCTGCTGTAGACGCACACTCACGGCCAGTGGAAGCGACTCATGCGTCTGCGTCTGTAGACGCAGACCCATGAAGCTGAGTATTTTTCGAAGACGCACGACCAGACGCACGGCCGAGACGCATGCGAATGCCCCCAAAACAGACGCATAGCTGACGCATTAGCCGTGCGTCATAGTGGATTTAACGCTTAAGGCCGCACACAACCTTCATAATCTCTGTGCGTCATGTCGTACGTGCACCTTGGTAATTATAGCCATGGTTAACCCTTTGTATAGGCCAACAGTGAGTCAATGCACCATGCATCATGACGGCCCTATGGTTTTGGTATAATTATGTTCCTGGAGGGTCAGCATGATGCACCAATGAAGTGCAGACAAGCTCGTTGGCACATCACAAGCATGCCGACCACTGGGCACACCTGTATCAGCGCTCCTTAAAGGTTTTGATATTATCTATCTGAAATACTATCTGTATTTGTCAAACACCTGCCATGTAATTACTGTAATACATACAGTGGTGATGCACGGCGTACACAGTAAAAACTGTCATTGAAATAACGGCCAAATCCTTCTCCCAAAGCTGTCAGAGATAACCCTACATCAGACCCAACACTCGTGAACCTTTGTTGATATCCATACTCACGCAAACACTGGACTGGTGTTTAGTTACTTAAACCCCTGCCCAGTGGTGCCCCCTAGATGTGGCTTCGTCAGTTAGAATTCCCTCGGTGGTCGAAGTGGCTTCTCAGTGCGCATGACAGTTAGGTCACGTGACCGACATTTGCTAAATACCACTGTGTGTGGCAGGGGTGGTGCGCATGCGCCGGCCACGTGCGCGGGAGGTAACCATTGAGTGTTAGGTATGTTTAGTCCTTTAGAAATGGGATATAGGCAGTAAACTATGTTCTGCTAGTGCATCACTATAGACCTTAGTAGGAATGAAGCCCAGTGGGTCCGCCATTGCTCGATCTGGTACCTGGAGAGATAAGCACTGATGACAGCCAACAGGTTGGGGACCAGTTGTTATGTAATGAACAAAATAAAATTTTGCAGTGAATGGAGGGAATGATCTGATTAGTTGATAATGCTATCTGCCATTTTAATCATAATCGAAAGCAAAACATTATTGGGGACAGGATTTCGATTTTAGGCCCTCTGTAGAGTTTTATTTGGACTTATTCTATAGGGGACATTTTCATTATTGCCTCCTCCCCTCACTCTATATCTCCAACCTTCCCTACGCTGATACTACCTGGGTTTGAGACATGAAGGTTGTTGTATGGTGGGTGTGCTCTTAGGCTTATATCCACCAGGGTAGGAGAGGGGGTAGTAGGGGGTACACGTACTAGCCGTGTAGACACGTGTGTGACTGACTTAGACCGGGATGTCAGGAATAAAAAGTGAAAAAAAAATGAAATAAAAAATAAAACCACATGCACCCCCCCCCCCCTTCCTGATGGTACATGTAGTCCCATGGTGATGTATGGGACCAGGAATAGCCCCCTCCTTCTGCTGCTGAGTCCTTGGGTTGTAATGCTCTGTGGTGGCCACAGTCAGTCCCCGGCCTTCATTCACATACACTTAGGACGTCCGGTACATTTTCACCAATTTGGCCAACATTTTGACATATTCAGATATTTCCTCAGCCTGTGATAACTGGGTTAGCTGTGTATGTGTGGAGGAGGGGGGGGGTAAATCAATTGATTAGTTAGTGTTCCCACTTGAGTCCAGAGCGGGGGTAAAGAAATCAAAATACTTTTGTACTGACGGAGGCAGGGATCTCGAAAAAAATGACATTGAAATAACAGTGAAATCCTTGTCCAAAAGTAGCCAGACATCTGTCGTTATTTTCACAAAGCTTCCTTCTACCACTGTACTGCCATCTGTGGCTTCATTGAAAAAATTACTATTTCACTGTAATATTGTTGTAATGGTGCGCTGTTCAGATTTAAAAGGATCGCTCCTAGATTCAACGGCAATTGTCTACAGTCTTGGGAGTTTACACTATCAGAGAGAGGGCACATTACAAATGCCCCCCCCCCTCCCATTCCCTTTTACCGGGAGGGGGCAGTTTGCATTGAGCATCGGTGTATCCTGCCAACCAATGATTCATAGAAGCATCCAGAAATACTTAAATTTGATACTGAAATTCTCATGTCAGATTTTGCCCAAAGTGGTGAGCATGTACCGGTCCACTGACTGCATAACGACCAAACCTTTCTGAATGTGTCTCCACCCCATTCCCTCCCCCTAGTAACATAACCCATATAATTATACTCATCTATCTTTACCACTCATGTCCACCAGGTACAAAGATAAAGGGATACATGGATGGATGTAGTTCTCTTAGTATCAGAGTCAGAGTTAATGTCACAGTAATGTCACATCCGTGAATCTCTTCATGAAAGGCTGACGTCAAACTAAGCTCACCGCCCCAATAAAGAAAAAGATTGTGATGAATAGATTGAGAAAAAAATAAAGATTTATGCAGGTCAAAAACTATTGATTCAAAAAAAAGGAAATTAGAAATTAGAGTGACGTGATTCAATGTTTCAGCATTTTTATTTAGATTGAGCCGTTGCCCCCCTCCCCCTTCTTCCACTTCAACATTTACTGATTGTCCATGGGCCACAATATAATAAGGGACATCTTTCTGATGTTAGTGGTGGTTTACCATTGGTAGTTACAAGCATGGTAAAATGGTATTTCCATATCATCCATTCTGTAGTTTTCAAATCAAGGCTTTAGAGGAAAGTTTAAAAGTAAAACGCAGTGAGACAATTGTGGGAGTCAGTTGAGCAGTTAGTAATGGTCTATACTTAGTGTCCTCTCTTGTAGATTTGGCTCATTGGTTTAATAATAACTCATGTTGGTTGTTTTTATGGATTTTCTTTCACAAAGATAGCGTGAAGATTGAGAGCTGGACATGACTGAAGTGGCATCATAATCCACCGACCACCATCAACCACCACCCACACTACACTGTAAAAGATAACTGTTGAATCTATAATGATAGGATAATGGGTATGATTCATCAAATAATGCATTATGATAGGATAATGGGTATGATTCATCAAATAATGCATTATGATAGGATAATGGGTATGATTCATCAAAATAATGCATTAATCCTTAAAGGTTTACAGCATTATGCCACCTTAAAAGTATAAAACAAAGGTTAGGCTCGGGGTGGTATCAGAAAAAGTTTGTTTTTTGCCATCCTTGTCTAGTTTTTAGAAGATTGTTTTTTGAAGGCTAACCATCGGGCAATGCCACTTAAATCTACACTGGAGAAAACTGTTAAATCTACCAGGGATCCTCATAAAACTGAACAGTGAACCACTGTTATTGTATTGTAGTAAAATATTCTAGTTTTTACAAGAAGCCCCAGGTGGCAGTATGGTGGGTCAAGAAATCTCTGTGAAAATAATGACGGATCTCTGGCAACTTTGGGATGAGGATCCCGCCTTTATTTCAACAACATTTTTTTCACAGTGTATTAGAGATGTAGATTTTTAGATGGCTCACAGATTGTGTCCAGGCTGGGGATAAAAAGTGGTTAATTTGTGGGTCACCCAACTCGTTATGTGAGGTCAATCAACGCATGCTAAAAGTCAGAACTGACCACTCACTGGTAACCTTTTAACTCTTTAACTCATTTAGACTTGAAAGGCCGATTATGCATTAAGGTGTCATGGTGCATGAATGCAGCCCCGGCGAGTTACAGCCCTGGAGAGTCTTGCCAAAAGAAAACGAGGAAGAACCTGACTAAAAACTTTCAGCGATCACTGATCTGTGGGAGCATGGTCTAACTGATTTGGACTGCATTGCCAAAAAAAAAATGGTATAACACACTAAATTATAGCAACCTGCACTCTTTGAGGATCAAGCATCCATGCACGTTTTCACTTTTTGATAAGACAAGAATACTTTTGGCAAGGCGAAAACGTGCACATTTTAAAAATCTAAAAATTGTTTTCTTTTGGCAAGACCCTCCTGGTGGGTCACTTCCCAGAGCACCATTCATATGCCTATAGATAGACCATTTCAAGCCCCTGGTGTGGCTTAAAGCATCAGCAGGCACGGTTAATATGAGTGGTTTTACTTACATAGAATAGAGGAAATAATGGGAACCTTTTCAGAACCCTATTGTGGCTTATAGCAAAGCCCTAAACTCAGAATGCAGCTTATACACGGGTGCAGCTTATACACGGGTGTGGCTTACATGCAGGTGTGGCTTATACATGGGCGTGGTTTATCCATGGGTGCGGCTTATACATGGGTGTGGCTTACATGCAGATGCAGCTTATACACGGGTGTGGCTTACATGCAGATGCAGCTTATACATGGGTGCGGCTTATACACGGGTGTGGCTTACATGCAGATACAGCTTATACACGGGTGTGGCTTACATGCAGATGCAGCTTATACACGGGTGTGGCTTACATGCAGATGCAGCTTATACACGGGTGTGGCTTACATGCAGATGCAGCTTATACATGGGTGCAGCTTATACACGGGTGTGGCTTACATGCAGATGCAGCTTATACACGGGTGTGGCTTACATGCAGATGCAGCTTATACATGGGTGCGGCTTATACACGGGTGTGGCTTACATGCAGATGCAGCTTATACACGGGTGTGGCTTACATGCAGATGCAGCTTATACACGGGTGTGGCTTACATGCAGATGCAGCTTATACATGGGTGCGGCTTATACACGGGTGTGGCTTACATGCAGATGCAGCTTATACACGGGTGTGGCTTACATGCAGATGCAGCTTATACATGGGTGCAGTTTATACGCGGGTGTGGCTTACATGCAGATGCAGCTTATACACGGGTGTGGCTTACATGCAGATGCAGCTTATACATGGGTGCGGTTTATACGCGGGTGTGGCTTACATGCAGGTGCAGGTGGCTTACATGCGGGGTTTTACAGTATGAAGCCTTTACAGGATTCACCCCCTCCACCTGTGGCTATTGTCAGTGTCTGAGTCTGGTCAATAGTTAGTGTTATTAAGTGTCCAGACGGTCCCACTATGGTATTATTAAGTCCGCCCATTCACATGGCTTCGTACTGACCACTGCTGTTAACCCTGTAAGAGTCTCTGATGCAGTAACGTCCATTGGTCGTCATGATACATTTATGCAACACAACTACCCTACAGTGTTGATACAGCCTGTAGGGTTGGCATGATGCATTTATAAATGTAGCCCTGGGCTCAGTGGTGACATTAAGGCATGCATCACGCCAACCCTACGGGTTTGATGCATTCCTAGATGGTCAATGAAGTGCTGGTGACTCTGCACTTCATTGGTGCATCATGCCAACCAAAGGGCATGATACACTCCTACTTACAAGCTCATAGGCTACTTGATGCCTCAGGGTTCATGATGCATGACATACAGGTCTGGTGAGTCACTCCCCCGGGTTGTGTTCAGGCATCATGCCAACCAAAGCCTACACTGTAAGAAATAACTGTTGAATCTACCAGTGATCCTCGTAATACTGAAAAGTTTACTCCCGAAATGATATTGCTTTGAACCAGTGTAGTTTTGTTATAAGAAGCCCCATGTCGCAGTACAGTGGTACACAAATGTACAAACAATCTATACAATATATAATGACAGATCTCTGTCAACATCTGACCATTGGGACAAGGATTCCGCCATTATTTTGAAGACCTTTCTTCATAGAGTATATCACATGGATGCCCTGTGCGGTCCTTTAAGATCTACCTGATTGCTGCTAATGGACATTGGCGTCCAGTTAGCATATCTTATCTATGGAGTGTTGATGGGAGGCTCTACAAGAGCTGTTAACTCACTGGGTGTCCTTTCTTTTGTCCTTATCTTGAATTACTGTCAGTCAATGACCAAAAGGAGACAATAAACTAACAAGACTGGAAGAACAGTCCCATACCTGTGGGGCGAAGCATACCTCGTGATTTATAATGTAACAAGCTTTGTAAGTTGCTCTGGAGGGTTTTGCCACCAACAAAAGAACAAAAAACATACAATGCAAGTTTGTGCATTGCCAAATGCAATCTCCCCCATGACAATCTCATATCAACTAACATAGATACGGCCAGTAGTGCCAACTAAATATAGAGAAATAGCCTCCTGGGCTATAAAAGATCAATAATCAGCTATCGTCTCCTACCCCAACCCCCATCCCCCACCAGCCCCCCCCCCCCAGCTCACACCCTGAGTCTTACACCGTGTTAAAGGTCCGCGTACTCCTTAGGCTCCGTTGGTGCCAAAACACCACACGTCTCCCCACGCAACACGCCGCTTCCAGCGGACCCCAACAATGCCACCTGGCGGGCGGCGCGTGTGCACCAATCACAGCTCTTGGCACGGCCGGCGTTCGGCTGGTGTTTCGCTGGCACCGGTCTTACACCTCGCCACAAAGGGCGTGTTGGCAAGGCGCCGCCCGGAACCAGCGGTCGAGGGCATTTTGTGAGCATGCCAAAATGAGTGGAGGCACGCACGCATGCGCTGATAGGCGACTGGAACGATCAGTTAGTCAACGGATTTAGTCACTATACTTTACAATCGCCAATCTGACAATTTGGCATCAATCGATCTACAAATTCGCATTTTAGGTCTTTGAAAATGTTATTTGTATATTAGACCCCAAAAGAGGCAAGAATGTATGGTTTCTATGAAAGGTCGTATTGGCTACTCACTGTATTCATGCATTATGACGACCGTTGGGCATGAACACCACAGTGGCGGATCCAGGATCTCGAAAAGGAGGGGGCGCGGCCCAAAAGAAGAGGGCACACCCCCTATTTTTAGCAAATTTTGGGGTCCATAATATGTAATTAAACTCTTAAGTACTGAGCAAAAGGGAGGTTCACGTAACCCCACGTCCCTCTCTAAACCCGCCACTGACATTGGTGCATTTAGCTCTATTGGTGACCCATAAAGGACTAGGCCTGTGTCCTTAGCAGGTCAATAATAGCCTATGTTGGAGCACCTCACCTGTGTGTCTGTTTGTGTACCTGTGTGTGAGCAGTACACGAGCAACTCACTGCTCTTAACCTACATCTCATCCACTACACAGCATTCTGACTATAACACACATAGAATATATGAACCCTATTTTTCTTTGCACGACTAGACCTATGCCTGGGTCTGGATTCCTGGGTCTAATTCCCAATACAGTCTTGCGAATAAAAAGGCGTTTATTCACACTGCAGAATTGTGCACAAGAGATATCATAGTCTGACTATGAATGTTGAACCCCGACCACGAAGATATTCTCTGATACTAAAACCCACACAATGCTATCAGTTTGAGATCACTATGAAACTTTGTGGGTTCACACAGTTCCGCGGTTACCTTTCCCTTTCCTGGATCTGGCTTGTCTCTCCCACCTTTGCACCCAAACCCTGAGGGTGGTCTGTGAATATCACTGAGAGAGTGCCCAAAACCCTCTACGGTGAGCATAATGTTAGGAAGTCCTGATACACGAGTGTAGCACGGGCGAGTAACTCGCTGTTATTGCATTATCCCAACCTCATAGGGTTGATATGATCATGGAGGCTCTGGCCAAGAAAAAAATAGAGTTATGTCTCCAGTAACATGACTTGAAATGGTAGGGTCAGTAGGTCGGATTTACATTTACATTTACATAGGAAATGTTAGGGCACATATCACTGGATGTATCAAATTCTTTGATTTCATTGTAAAATAATGATGGGAAAATGATAACTGTGAGAGAGGGGAAGAACACGAAAAGGGTTCAAGAAAAATCCTCAAAAAGTAATGAAAAGATTCTTTAAAATGTGAAAAAAATGAGACAAAATTCTTCAAAATCATAAAAAAAAATTAAGAATTTTTGCCCCTGTTTTGCTATGCTCGGTCGGGTTACTGGAAACAAACCTTTTTTTTAGCACGGTGACTCTAAGTCCTACTAGTGAGACTTGTAGACTAGTCAATGGTTCAGTGTCGCCAAGGTGTAAGGGATAGGGGAGCCCTGATTTCTATTTTCGTTCACTGTTCTTCTCCTATGGACTATTTTGGCACAATATTGAGGCATTGTTATCAGCATATGTATGTACTAATGGTAGATAACTTGTTTTTGTGATATATGTTTAGTTTGGGTTTTATGATTAGATTAGACATTTCAGCTCCTGGAGCTCTATAGAAGATTAGCATAAGACAAAATTAAGATTCACCAATACATCTCTGTAGGCTTTATCTGATAATTCTGTGGTCTGAAATTGCTGTATATATGTACTAAAGGTTTCATCTCACGGGGTTATGGTACATTTGGATCATATATTCTGTATTTGAAGAAGATATTTACTGTTTAGAATCTCTATAAATCTCTATGGAGAGACAAATGCTAAACTTGGTGTACCCTGTCTACAGAGGGGAGGGGGTTACCAGTTTGGTGGAGCAGGGGTTGTGACCAGCTGTATGCTGTTGGGGTTGGTAAGACTGCCACACACAACCCTAGTCATTCTGGGGTCCTTGGTGCATATGGTTCTGGGTCATTGAACATGCCCACCTCTACCATTTGTAGTGGTCATCTATGGGCAGGCAGAACTTCTCGGTAGTAGACCTAGTAGTACAAGGCAGCACAAGAGTTACAGGGTGAGTCAGATGGTACAACCTTTAATTGCCTTTGAAGTTAGCTTTCCTATTATTCTATCACTAGACACAAGATTACAAGTTGCCGCGCTATGTCTCACAGGTCTATTCTCTACTATTCTATTAAAATCTACAACACTACGGTTTTATATTTGGCCTCGGCATGATGCACCAAAAGAGTGTATCCCAGAGAGTGTATCATGATACACAAATGCACATTGGACGTCATGATGCACCAAAGCACTTCATTGGAGCATCATTATGACCCGCTGGGTCAAACAATTGGCATAATGTCTTAATGTATCAGCTGTTCTAAAAGGGTTAAAGGTTTAGTGCATCATATGGGTCAGAAAGGGTTACACTTTTAGTGCATCACATGGGTCAGAAAGGGTTACACATGGGACAGAATGGGTTACACTTTTAGTGCATCACATGGGTCAGAAAGGGTTACACTTTTAGTGCATCACATGGGACAGAATGGGTTACACTTTTAGTGAATCACATAGGTTAGAAAGGGTTACACTTTTAGTGCATCACATGGGTCAGAAAGGGTTACACTTTTAGTGCATCACATGGGATAGAAATGGTTACACTTTTAGTGCATCACATGGGTTAGAAAGGGTTACACTTTTAGTGCATCACATGGGTTAGAAAGGGTTACACTTTTAGTGCATCACATGGGTTAGAAATGGTTACACTTTTAGTGCATCACATGGGTTAGAAAGGGTAACACTTTTAGTGCATCACATGGGTTAGAAATGGTTACACTTTAGTGCATCACATGGGTTAGAAAGGGTTACACTTTTAGTGCATCACATGGGTTAGAAATGGTTACACTCTTAATGCATCACATGGGTTAGAAAGGGTTACACTTTAGTGCATCACAGGTTAGAAAGGGTTACACTTCCTTCGACAAAGGGCTTCCCATAGATACCCCAGGTCCAATAGTGCCCATGTCGGCTTACAATCGGCCTATCCACCCCGCCCACCCCCGGGACCTGCACATCAAAAGGGTGGACAGACAGGGATCAAAAGTTGCCGCACTCTGCGCCTGCGCACTGAGACCGCGCGCCTGCGCAGAGAGAGGGGAAGTAGAAGAAAGGCGGCTGCGACCTGCCGCGGCGACGGAATCAATGGAATCAGAACGACTCGGACCGCAGCGACCCCTGGGGGCGCTTATCACCTCCCGATAACACTTCCGGTGTTTTTGGAGTGGTATCCGAGGACGCATGCGCACACGCCGGCGTGTATTGATACTCAGAGAGGAGGAATTCGATCGGCGGAGCTCAATGGCGCACGTGGCCTTACCCCTACACGATCCCACGATCCGCTTCTTTTCCTATTGCCAATGAAGATGTGTATTGGGATTGGGTGGGGGGGGGCGGGGAGGGGGTGCGTATCTTGGGATTTCCTGGTCGATCTAGTTGATTCAAAGGGAAGAGGAAATAAACTGTTGATAAAAGTCACGTCTGAAGGGAGAAGGAGCCTAGGGACCACACAATGTTAAAGAACCAGGAGGTGAAGCCGAAGGAGCGTCTGAATCTTCTGTTGAAAAGAAAATACAATAGAAGACTTGATAAATGTCAGTGTATATTGTAACATAGATAAGTGCATGAAATATTGAGCAGGGATGATTTAGGATAGCTCAGTACATGGAGGAAAAAAATGAAAAAAAAAACGACCTACCGACCCTAGATCTTTAACCTATGTTACTGGAAACACCTTTTATTTTCCTTGGCCTTATCTCTATTCAAGTGTCATGGCGTGAATTGACAGGAGTGCACCGTGCCCAGAGGTCAGCATGATGCTTTAATGAAGTACTTGTAAGACTACTTACCAGGACTTCATTGTCCAGAACATCATGCCGACCTTCCGGGACTGTATTTACCCCACAGGGTTGGCATGATACATGAATGTAGCCCTGGCGAGTTACTCACCAAGCCTATAATCATGTATCATGATGACCAGTGATGCATCACGGTTCATCCCCCACACGTTTCCAGGTGCTACGCCCCACTGCTGTATGCAGTAATGTATTAGCACCCCTTGAACCCATTAAAGGCCGCTGATGCATTAATGCTTCATGCCCATCGGTCGTCATGATGCACCAATGAAGTGTTGGCGAGACTGGTCACCAGCACTTCATTGGAGCATCATGAAGACCCTCCATGAGTTTATGTATCGACCCCATAGGGTCGGCATGAAGCTCCAATGAAGTGCTGGTTAGACTGCTCGACCCTCCAGGAGTTTAGGTATTGACCCCATAGGGTCAGCATGATGCACCAATGAAGTGCTGGTTAGACTGCTCGACCCTCCAGGAGTTGATGTATTGACCCCATAGGGTCGGCATGAAGCTCCAATGAAGTGCTGGTTAGACTGCTCAACCCTCCATGAGTTTATGTATTGACCCCATAGGGTCGGCATGAAGCTCCAATGAAGTGCTGGTGAGACTGCTTGACCCTCCATGAGTTTATGTATTGACCCCATAGGGTCGGCATGAAGCTCCAATGAAGTGCTGGTTAGACTGCTCCACCCTCCATGAGTATTGACCCCATAGGGTCGGCATGAAGCTCCAATGAAGTGCTGGTGAGACTGCTTGACCCTCCATGAGTATTGACCCCATAGGGTCGGCATGAAGCTCCAATGAAGTGCTGGTGAGACTGCTTGACCCTCCATGAGTTTATGTATTGACCCCATAGGGTCGGCATGAAGCTCCAATGAAGTGCTGGTGAGACTGCTTGACCCTCCATGAGTTGATGTATTGACCCCATAGGGTCGGCATGAAGCTCCAATGAAGTGCTGGTTAGACTGCTTGACCCTCCATGAGTTTATGTATTGACCCCATAGGGTCGTCATGATGCACCAATGAAGTGCTGGTGAGACTGTTTGACCCTCCATGAGTTTATGTATTGACCCCTTAGGGTCGGCATGAAGCTCCAATGAAGTGCTGGTTAGACTGCTTGACCCTCCAGGAGTTTATGTATTGACCCCATAGGGTCGGCATGAAGCTCCAATGAAGTGCTGGTTAGACTGCTTGACCCTCCATGAGTTTATGTATTGACCCCATAGGGTCGTCATGATGCACCAATGAAGTGCTGGTGAGACTGCTCAACCCTCCATGAGTTTATGTATTGACCCCATAGGGTCGGCATGAAGCTCCAATGAAGTGCTGGTTAGACTGCTTGACCCTCCAGGAGTTTATGTATTGACGCCATAGGGTCAGCATGATGCACCAATGAAGTGCTGGTGAGACTGTTTGACCCTCCAGGAGTTTATGTATTGACCCCATAGGGTCCGCATGAAGCTCCAATGAAGTTCTGGCGAAGAGTCTTGCCGGCACTTCATTGGTGCATCATGACGACCAATGGGTATGATGCATTAATGCATCAGCAGCCTTTAAAGTGTTAAAGTGTTAAAGGTTGAAAGGGTTAATGGTTTAAAGGGTTAAAGGCGAACATCAACGTCTCTAAGTGTCTGTGGACATCTCAAGGTGTCAGCAATGTCTTTGACCTTTGACCTCTCCTCCATGACTTGGATTGACCCCTTCACCTTCCTTACATGATCAGAATTGTAAATCAACCCCTACTTATCTATCCCTTTAATGTCCGCTAATGCATTATTGTATTATGCCTATTGGTCATCACCATGTATGAATGTAGCCCTGGTGAGTAACTCACCAGGGCTACATTCATGCATTGTTTCTGCATCATGCCGACCCACGAGGTCGATACACACCCTGAGGGTCGGCATGATGCTCCAATGAAGTTCTGGCAAGGAGACTCGTCAGTACTTCATTGGAGCATCATGACGACCGATGGGCATGATGCACTCCTGCATCAGCGGCCCTTAAAGGGTTATTATGTAACTGACTCCCAGGCCCCTGGTAGGGAAAAATAAATCATGTCACAACTCTGTGATGTTTATGTAAGTAGGACTGATATGATGACGTTCATGACGGACCTCATGACGTCTATATAAACGAGGTAATAGGTGCAGAGTGCTTCTCAATCAATTGGTTATTCGTGGAAGCAGCAGTGGTAGATAAACTCTATAAACAAGATCAATGTGATGCAATAATGCAGCAAAGAATGCACCAGCACTGCATTAGTGCATCGTGGTGACAAATGGTCATGAAAAGAGCTGTTATGGAGGAGTGCATCATGCCCAGATGCTCGGATGAATTGCTGACTAGACTGCTTGCCAGCGCTTCATGCGAGCATCATGTCGACTCTGGGAGTGTATTGACCCCGTATTGTCAGCATGATGCATGAATGTAGCCCTAGCGAGTTACTCACTAGAGCTATATTCATGCATCATTGAGACCAACATGCATGATACACTCCTGCATCTGCAAACCTTAAAGGGTTAAATTTTAATGCATCCTTCTCCCATCAAAACAACCCTATTTGACTTGGCTGTGGTTCTCCAGTTCTCGAAACTAGGGAGGACACAGTGGATATCTTGGCCCCTAGATTGGCTTCCTTGTATATGATACATTGTTTTCTCAACAAATTAATGGATCTTTGATAGATGTTTTCTAACACTATTGTTTTGTCTATATCAATTGTTTTTGTTGTTTGTGTTGTTTTGTAAATATGGGACCGCAGGCTATGGGAGTTAATCTAGGTCTATTTTCAATTTTCATCATAATCATGTTCATTCTGACCCCCATGAAAGATACGGGTACCCTACTTTTATGTTAGCTTATTTTGATCGCATTTGTATAAAATGATGGAATGGTGCAAAAATGCATCGTTATAGAGGAAAGTAACAGGTTTGTCTGGTGCATCTGATGAAACAGCAACACGCTAGAATGAAAATATGATTCTGTTTTCTTTAAATGTATGTGCCATCTCATTTTTTTCATAAGATGTATGGAATGTAAAGAAAACTATGCTATGCGCAGATATATTATGGGTATCCACCAGATTCCCAATGAAAAGAACAGAACGTTTTTCTGACAGTCATAGGTGTATGAAAAGTAAAAAGAAAGCTATTGTCACATTTAATACAATTGTGAGGCTCGCCAAAGAAAAGAGGTGGAAACTGCTGAGGGAAGCAGCTTCTAAGTGCCATTCATTTGTGGTCTTCTTTTTTTAGAGTGGAAGGTTCTTTCCTCCATTACCTTGTGTATGTTATAGTCTCTACAGTCTATACCTTAAACACCTGTACGTACTCCACCCCCTCCCCCAATAAAGAAGAACAAGAAAAAAACTACACTTTACACCAGGGGGCTTTTCCTTAAGAATCACTTATGTTGGTTGCCCCGGGGGTATGTCTCTGTCTGTCGCTGTCTGTCTGTCTCTGTCTGTCTGTCTCTCTCTCTATGTGTGTGTGTGTCCCTCTCTCTCTTTTACCTGCCTCCCTCTCTCTTTCTCTCTCCCTCTCTGTCTCTCTCTCTCTCTCTGTTTCTCTCTCTCTCTCTCTCTCTCTCTCTCTCTCTCTCTCTCTCTCTCTCTGTCTCTCTATTGGAAACGACCAAGTATGTCCCCTCGGACCCAGAACAGATATGAAATGAAATCAAAATACGTAAAGATGTGATATCTCATACCATGGTCTGTCATATAAATGTCATACAATTGTGTTTTCAACAAGATTTTTTAGTTATTTAGTTATTTTCAAGCTATTGGTCTCTCAATCAGTTTAATACTATAATTATATGGAATAAAACAATAGTATATCATGAAATACCCCCCAGGGGTGCCTCCATGGCTTATGTATGTATAACACAGGAGGCCTACCCCTGCACCTTCTCGTACAACAAGTTGTCGCCTCTTTTTGTGGAAAGTTCCAGACGTAGGACCCTAGCCCCATGTCACCTATACGTACACTGACTGCCCTCTTTCTCTATGCTTTGTTTTTGTCACTTTGTGTGGGTTGTTTTTAGGGGTGTTTTTTTTTTGCTGCATATAGTGAGTAGAGAGGCGGATCCAGGATTTTGAAAAGGGGGAGGGGTCCAACCTTGGGTCTATGGAGGTAATGCTGCAAGCACAGCACCGCGATGTTGCAAGTGCAATGTCGCGACGCTGCAAGCGCAGCACTGCAACATACCTAGGGGGTTTGTCAAAGAAAATTTTGAAATCTAGACATCAAACAGTGCATTCTGATGCATTTCTAGATCCCAATCCAGTTAAGCATTTTGGTGTACCATCAGCAGTAAACCCATGGTTATGAGAACAGAGAATAGAAACCTTTGGCCTTGGCATGTCCCCTAGAACATTTTAGAAATATACTCCAAATTTTAAAGCATTTTGGTGTAAACCTGGGGTGGGATTTCCATAAAGGGGATCAAATCTTATGTGGTAATGCTTTGCTCCTTGTGAGGTTTAGGGGCCTGGTCCCTCAAGAAAAACTTTGAAATATAGATGTCAAAATGTTGAGTGCAAGGGCTTCAACTAGCCTCAGATGTGAATGTATTATTTTTAGATATTGTTGCTTAAGGGGGTGTGGGGGCCTGCCCCCACCCCTGGGAAATTTCTTGAAAAATTGATGTCAAACCTTGAAGTTTAAAGCATTTTGGTGTATCCTCAGGAGTATGTTTATGCACTGGTGATTAAGGGAGTTTTGGTTCATTCCCAAAGAAAATCTTATAACTTAATTATCAAACCTATATTTAAAATGTTTTGGTGTAGGCAAGGGATGCAAATTTATGTCTTTTACCATACGTTGTTCTTTGATAGAGTTTTGACAGCTCATCCCCCAAGGAATTTTTGAAATATTGGTTTCAAACACTGTAGTCTAAGGATCTTAGGAATTTCTGTATCATTGTGTGTGAATCTAGTAGGTTTATTTGAAAGTGATTTGGAGCCTACCATCAAGACAACTTTGATATTTCACAAAAGAAAAAAAAATGTCAACTCACTGTTGAAAGTATTTTAATGCACCCCAAGTGATGAATAAATGGGATGTAAATCTGATAGAAAATTACCTGGGGAACCCCACATATAGTATACCATGCATAAGGCACACCAAATGCCTGGTGCACATTGGGGATGATTTCTAGCAGATTGCCCCTAATCTAATGTAATTATACCCTACATCCCTGACCCATTCCTGTACCCCAGCCTATACCACTCGCCCGGGATAGGTTTAAGGTACAAGTTATGCCTATATAGGCCTAAGCCAAGCATTATCTAAATGTATAATATGACGGTTCCTTTTTTCTGGATTGGCTCCCCTTAGAAAATTTTGAGGAAATTTGATAAATTTGAAATACTGTAGAGTCATATATTGTACAATTTGCAAACAACAAAAACAATATCGAAGAGAGATAGGGGTCATGAATGAGGGTATATAAAGTGGACATCTTGGGTGGGCCCAAAGGGGGGTCCACCTTCGGGGACCTCCATTTCAACATGTTATGGGTGGACCAAAAGGGTGGGGGGGTCCTGACCCCCAGGACTCTCCCCCCTGGATCCGTCCCTGGCCGAGTCAGTAAGACCAAACGGGTCTAGTGTGTCCCCTGGAGGGTGTTGCTCCTATTGTAAAAAGAGCTGTGAGTATGTGCCCTCTTTTCTAAACAAGTCATGCACTACTTCACCTAAGTACTTGCACTCACCACATTAGTCTGAAAAATCACCTGCCTTGTTTAAAATAGAGAGAGCTGCACTACCAGGTACCTACTCATGTCACACGCTCTATAGTTTATTACACTGACTGACTTCTCCCAACTAGGTACCTACTCAAATCCCCCTTTTTTAGCACCGTACTTGAATGACCACTTGTGAGCAACAAAAGGGACAAGTTATAGCTACATGAAAAGAAAGGACTGGACACAGGACATTTTTAGCCAGCTCTTCCTTTTACTATAGGAGCAACACCCTCCTGATGGACCTCCACCTCTACTCTCTTATACTGAATCTTCTCTGTCACTGCTGCTATTGCCGGTATATTAGCGGGACCCTCGGGATACACTGGTACCAAACATGTATTATAAAAACCAGTATTATGGGTTACTACCAGGTGCAATGTATTATAAAAACCAGTATTATGGGTTACTACCAGGTGCAATGTATTATAAAAACCAGTATTATGGGTTACTACCAGGTGCAATGTATTATAAAAACCAGTATTATGGGTTACTACCAGGTGCAATGTATTATAAAAACCAGTATTATGGGTTACTACCAGGTGCAATGTATTATAAAAACCAGTATTATGGGTTACTACCAGGTGCAATGTATTATAAAAACCAGTATTATGGGTTACTACCAGGTGCAATGTATTATAAAAACCAGTATTATGGGTTACTACCAGGTGCAATGTATTATAAAAACCAGTATTATGGGTTACTACCAGGTGCAATGTATTATAAAAACCAGTATTATGGGTTACTACCAGGTGCAATGTAGCCCAATAAGAATCCACAGTGAATGAAGGGACTTGATTATCTCATTGGTCATGCATGATTGATTAAGGTTTTGCCTGATGCTTATAATGCGAGTTACTCACCGCAGGTGCACCTAAGCATCATCCAGGAAGTTGAGAATAGGGGCGCGCCATTACCTTCCCTTATTGTCTTTTAGGGCAAAATTCAGCATTAGAAAAATGAAAAAAAAAACATCGAAAATTCTCCCCCCCCCCACCTTCTAAATTCGCCACTGGTACAGGATGATTTTCTGAGCGCTATAATAGATGTTCCAATCACACCTTGACCGTAGTGCACACAAAGAAAAGATGTAGAGTCGCTAGGGTCTTCTGATTGAACAGCATCAAATGAACTTTGCCTTATTGCAGACTCTTCAGCTTAAAGTCTGACAACTTAAATCTGACAGGCTTTGCCTCGTTTATTTTATGCTGCTCAACTTCCCTCCTTTTTTTCAGTGTAATCCGCTGTGAAGCCAAATCATTCTCTGTATTATAATAATGTACCTGTCTCTCATGTTTTTAATGTCAACCTTTGATTATAGTGCCCTTACTATGGGACGACTGAGGTACCCATGATCTGGCTTCACCCCCCCCCCCCCCCCACACACACACACACAACAGTCACCTTTATCGGCCGTTTATGTGTCCTCCTTTTGACCCGCTAAGGTCATCAGTAACTCTTTAAGGGTCGATGATGTATCAATGCATCATGCCCATTGGTCGTTATGAATGCATCATGCCGACCCTCCTGGAGTATATGTATTAACCCTGGAGAGTCTGAATGATGCTGCAATGAAGTGCTGGCGAGCAGACTCACCAGCACTTCATTGAACATCAAGACGACCAATGGACATGATGCACTCCTGCATCTGCGGTCTGTAAAGGGTAAAGCGCCGTGAGTGACAAAGAAATGTGTAGATAGGTTCCAGGGGTACATGTATACTAAGACAGGGAGATGGAGATAGAGAAAATGGAGAAGAGTCCCAGAAAGAGACGATAGATAGTCAGACAGTGAGATAATCAGAGAGACAGAGACAGGCAGCTGAGTAGTAATTTGTACAGGTCCCACGTGATGTCGTTGTACGCTGGGTGGGTGAGAAGGCCGGCCGGCTTGTTAGGGGGAGGCTGCCTGCTGGTAGGATTAGTACACTGCAGGATCGGCAGGTACACCAGTACGGGTGGGGGGGGGGGGGGGGTTGTTTATTTGGCCGGCGACGTTTCTGGGCCTGGCAGCATCCCAAGATCAACGACGGCGGCGGCGACGGGGAGAGCCCCGGCCGGGGACCGCCGACGTGCCAGCTAGCGCCGCCGGCACCGCCAGCCGGGCCAGCCGGCTGTCAGACCCGGCACGGGGGGGGGGCAGCGGGGGGGGGGCATCAGCAACAGGTATTCACTGCAACCAGGTGGGAGAGTGCCATAAGTCCTCGCGTATAAGACGCGGCTTATGTGCATAATTTCCACCACCTGCGTCCTAAAGGATACATCCCTACTCAGCGTGCGCATAAACTCTTATAACCGCGTTTACAAAGTATTGAATTGATCAAAAGTTGATCCCAGGCGTGTCATGTAGGATGTAGGCTAACTAAGGGTGCGTCCCCTACGCGAGGGACGTCTTGTACGCGAGGATTTACGGTAGTAAGATTTGGTGGGGTGCATGGGGGCGGGGTGAAGGGCAGGACTGTGTGGGGAGTGGAGGCCGTGGAGGGCCCTGCAGTGGCGGATCCAGGATTTGGAAAAGGAGGGGGGCAGCCCAAAAGGAGGGGGCGCACCCCTATTTTGGACACATATTGGGGTCCAAAATATATAGTTAAACTCTTAAGTACTGGGAAAAAGGGGGAGGGCGCGCAGGGGCATTCCCCGTGTTACTATTCTTAGAGCAGCTCTCATAGCTGTGACGTACATGGGATGACCAACAGAGCCCATTCATTAAGAGGGAAATCAATACTGAGATGGTACTACAGATTTCTTAGAACTGAGTCACACAACATGGTAATAGGAAATGTTTGTTGGGGAAGGGAAAATAGGATATGGGAGAGTGACAATAAGGGAGAAGTCAGAGATGATGAAACATGATTGCAACAATGGGCATGATACATTCATGCATCATGACGACCAGTGGGCATGATGCATTAATGCATCATGACGACCAATGGGCATGATACATTCATGCATCATGACGACCAGTGGGCATAATACATTAATGCATCATGACGACCAATGGGCATGATACATTCATGCATCATGACGACCAGTGGGCATGATGCATTAATGCATCATGACGACCAATGGGCCCTCGAATAAGTGATTGGGGTACAGGGTATTGAAATCAATCTTAAGTACTAAAAACAGGGCGCTTAAACAGGTCATTACGGTAGTCAATCGAAGAACTAGACATATCCTTGAAAGATTTAGAGATCATGAAAGAACAGGGGCGTAGGAAAAGGGAGGGCCAGGGGGGCCTGGGCCCCCCCAATCATGAAGGAGGTGGGGCCTGAGTATGTCTGGGCCCCCCCAATATTTTCCAAGAACTCATAAACACAATGGAAAAGAAGCTAAAACTTTACATCTCAAATTAGATTATTATGGTGATGTCATAGTGAGAATGGGGGTCTGAGCCTAAAGTCAGATCCAAAATTTACCAAAAATCACTTTTCTATATGATTTCTAAATACGCATATATAGACGCCATCACGCATCAGCCGACAATTCAAGGGGGTCGCGATGGTGCCCTCACCGGGCCCCCCCAATGAAGATTTGCTTCCTACGCCTCTGAAGAATCATTTAGATTGAATAGAGTATAACAATAATGCATCATTCATAATAACCATGCACTCTTGTATATAGGTCTTTGAAATAAGTCTCAGAAATTAATGTAACTCTCCCCTCCTATCGGTATCTCGTATCTCAGGCTATCATATCGGTGGTTGTGAGTGTTGTATTTCAGCTTCTACTAAGGCCACTTACTCTACTTGTATCTCTTCATATCATAATCACCTACATACATGTGCAGTGTAGTACAAAATGTACCAGATCAAATGTGTAGTCTCATTAGGAAGTCGTCATTTTTAGCAAATTAGGTAGGAGGAGGGGGGGCAGTGGAAGTCCAAGTAGATCGAGCGAAAATCATTGGTTGTTCCCTTAAAGGTTTTACCCCCCCCCCCTCTACAGGGGAAAGGAATATAAGGTACATATCCCCCTACCCCCAGAAGGCCCCTTGAAACATCTCTGTCTTCCTGATACTCCTTATGCTCATTAGTAGTGCAGGCCCATCCGGGCACTCTTGCGCGAAGATAGTAACATCTTACTCCCCCCCCCTCAGAGGGTCGTCATTATTTTTCTGAGCTCTAGTGGCCAAACATTCTCTGATCCCCCCCCCCCTGATTATAGTTAAAATGACCACCCCCTATCACGTAATACACCCTCTATGTTATCCCAAATATGGCTTATACTGCCTCATTCTATATAATGTAATCCCATAATCATTATGTGTATGGTAACTCTAAAGGTATAGCATCTACAAGTGATTAGGCAGCATATGGAGACGGGGGGGGGGTAATGTCTATATATAGATATCTGCCTTTATAGCTTTGCATCAGTAATATCTCCTCTTACATTACCTTATCTGTGTCTTATAGAGAGGTGTACAGACATGGGTGGTATGAGATAGCCTCACTGTACCCAGAGGGACATATGGGGGCGGGGTAGGATTGCACACACTTATTACTGTTATTACCGTGTAGCTTTGTGTGGCCTGACCTTTTGTTAATGCATGTGTCTTAACCCTCTCAGGGTCGTATAATGCACTAATGCATCATGCCCATTGGTCGTCATGATGCATGAATGCATCATGCCCATTGGTCGTCATGATGCATGAATGCAGTGCTGGTGAGTCACTCACCAGGGCTACATTCACGCATCACGCCGACCCTACAGGGTTGGTACACTCCCGGCGAGTTGGCATGATGCTGCAATGAAGTGCTGGCAAGCAGACTTGCCAGAACTTCATTGGTGCATTTTGACGACCAATGATGCACTCCAGCATTAGCGGTCCCTAAAGGATTGAAGGATCTTATTACTGATACTGCAGGAGGGCGATTCATAAATACTGATGACCAATAAAGGTTTAAACGATGGATTTAGAAACGATCATTCTAGAAAGATATTTTAAGAATTATTTGCACATTATATAGATATTCCAACCCTATCAAGCCTTAAAAAGACTTTTGGTTAAATGATTATAAAGGGTGATTGATCACAGTATGCATAAGAATGTTAATTCCACCATTTTCAGCCATTATTATGTATTGACAAAAATCACAATTCTAAGGTCGCCTGTCCTTGCTGACTTCGTGAGTTTTTATGAATCGCCCTCCTGGGGCAATATTGCCTCTTGCATGGCGATTCATAAAAACTGACGACCTTTTTAGAAATAAACGATATATTTAGAAATGATCCTTCTGGAAAGATATTTCTGAAAATGTATAAAGAAAATTCACCTTTTTATACCCATTCTCCCCCTTTAAGAATATTAACTAAATCAATAATTATATTGCAAATGAAATGGTGTGTTCAAAAGGTTGTAATTCTATTACTTCCAAGAATCATCAGTATTGACGAAAATTATAATTCTTAGGTCGTCTTCCATTGCTGATGTCGTGAGTTTTTATGAATCGCCCTCCAGTAGATTATTGTTAGGTATGCGGTGACCTGTCATTGTAAAGTGTAGAAACTTAAGAAAGGCCCTTGTTTCTGAGTGGTATATGGCAATCTGGCAGGGTATTGCTGTCAGGTGGGATCAATTTTCCACACAATGAAATAAATCCCTCTATACATATAACCTATTAGCAAGCACAATTCTATATGTAAGTAAAATTGTGTGATGCACAGGAGAGAGGATATACGTGGCAATCCAACTCTTGATCTCCATGCCCCCTCCCTCATATATACATTGATCCTTATAAAGGGCATTGGCCATTGCGAATAATGCCTATTTACTTCTAAATCCTTAGGGTTCAACTGGTTACCATACATGTAAATCCAGCCCTGCTAATTCAGTGATGAGACACTAAATTTATGCACCATGCCACGAAAAATAATTTTCTTGGAATCTTAAATAATCTTACCTGATGGACAAAACTACCAGTTTTAAGATTTTTAGTTTTCTTAAAACTGGTAGTTTTGTCCGCCATGTAAGAAAATTTTTCCTATTTTCTTGAATCACGAAAAATATTTTTAGCATTTCTGCAGTCCTTCATGGGTTAACAAGAGACGGTAGTTTGGATGGCGTCCAGTAGAAAGGTCCCTATCACACTCTAGTAGAACTGCCAGCATGCCTAGACCTACATTACACAGGGACCCACTATCATACATGTAGTAGCTAGGATGACGAGATTTGAAATACTTTATTGACTGCATCATGTATCTAATGTGAGATAGAGTGAATAAAGTAGATTCTGGAACTGCAATCCATTTACTCCTATCTTATCTGGTAGACTGTAGGTGACTTTTCAAAGTACCCTTTCCAGGAAAATGAACCTGTCAAAACTACCAGCTGGTATTTCCATTCAACTTGGTCATAATAGTCACAAGGTGGTGCCACTATGACCAAGGAGGCCACTGCTACTAATGGGTGATTGAACTTGATTGCCCTTTACAGTATTATATCATAACTCTAGGTGGCAGCAGCTCTCAGCATGTTCCCTGTCTAAGGAGGATATTTCAAATAGAACTTATCTACAAATAAGTCCCCAGAACACAAATGTGGCATAACATATTGCTATGAATCAAAGGTTATGTTGATTAATTAGTGGGGTGCCTATGTATTGATGGGGGTTCAATGGGGGTGGTCTATAATAATTAGCCAGTTACACCTTAATCCTACCAGAAAAAGTGTCCCAGGTCAGAGAGAAATGTGGGTGTTAGCAATTTTTTCCCTATCTAAAATGACCCTTTTTAGTAAATGAACTAATTGCAACTTTACATGATCATCAAGATTTATACCCCTCCTGTGCTACTGATATGCTGTAATGTGCCCTGCATTCATTAGAGACAGTCCAGGGCATGTGTAAAGTTGAGGTCTTTAGCACTGTGACACATATAGACGCTAAAGTTAAGTAAAGAGCTGTCCACCCTACATGTATAGGAATATATACAGATTACTGCTTTACAAGTACATGCACTAGTTATTGAGCCCACATGAGTGCCAATCTTGAGCAGTAAACTTAAAACTTCTTTATGCATGTTTTTCATGTCTATAGGCAGTGGTGGATTTAGGTCCTTTTGCCCTGTACTTTAGCTCATTTAAACCTGAAATTTAGCCAAAATTAAGTGTTAAAGAAGGGGCGCGCCCCACCCCTCCTTTTCAAAATCCTGAATCCGCCACTGTATAGGAACCAAAATCTCCTTGCCAGACACCTGGGAATCACACATGATTTTGATTTAACTGTGCTTAAATGTGTGGCGCACGGCCTTCAAGTTTAACATTATCTCCATGTGGCGTTGTTATTAACATGAAATAAACTACATTATTTTATGTGAATAACTTCTTCCCGTAGAGATAGCATTGCGCCACTGATCGCCACACCCCCAGTGGCGTAACATGTGTCGATCCACCACAGCGGCAGATCCACCACTGCAGCCTTGTTCTGGGTGCATGTAAACATTCAAAATGGCGGACCGGCACTTGTACGGGGCACTACGGTAACGGATTTTGTTAATTTTCAGTTAATTAAATACTCTAAAAACATAAAATAAATATAGAACTAACCTCCCCTGGTGTCCTCGGTGGACGATCCACCCCTCGAGAGTTGTCTCCCCCTCGGGCTAACGCCCTCGGGGGAGACAACTCCCTCGTGGTGGATCGACCACCTCGTACACCACGGTCGTTTAGTTCTATCTATTTACCCAACCTTGTATAGATCTGTCCATAAAATCCAGGTACACATTTATATAAGAGAACGTAAGGTATGGGTCAGTATGGGTCATATTAGGTGAGCACCAGACCTGTCCTCCAGCACCAGCTTGGGTTAACCCTTTAAGGGCCGCTGATGCATTAGTGCATCATGCCCATTGGTCGTCATGATGCACCAATGAAGTGCTGGCAAGACTGCTCGTCAGCACTTCATTGGAGCATCATGAAAACCCCCGAGAGGTTTATGCATCAACCCCTCAGGGTTGGCATGATGCTCCAATGAAGTGCTGGCGAGACTTCATTGGTGCATCATGACAACCAATGGGCATAATGCACTTCTGCATCAGTGGCCTTTAAAAGGTTAAGCTGGGTATGGGCGGGTGCTGACCCGATCATACCCTAACCTCAGTACAGAGGTCGGAAAAGGCTACAAACTGGCAGTTACCCTGTGTACACCTATAATATAGGGTGCAGTAACCCTGTGTACACCTATAATATAGGGGGCAGTAACCCTGTGTACACCTATAATATAGGGTGCAGTAACCCTGTGTACACCTCTAATATAGGGGCCAGTAACCCTGTGTACACCTCTAATATAGGGGGCAGTAAACCTGTGTACACCTATGATATAGGGGGCAGTAACCCTGTGTACACCTATAATATAGGGGGCAGTAACCCTGTGTACAGCTCTAATATAGGGGGCAGTAACCCTGTGTACAGCTCTAATATAGGGGGCAGTAACCCTGTGTACAGCTCTAATATAGGGGGCAGTAACCCTGTGTGCACCTCTAATATAGGGGGCAGTAACCCTGTGTGCACCTATAATATAGGGGGCAGTAACCCTGTGTGCACCTATAATATAGGGGCCAGTAACCCTGTGTATACCTATGATATAGGGGGCAGTAACCCTGTGTACACCTATGATATAGGGGGCAGTAACCCTGTGTACACCTATAATATAGGGGGCAGTAACCCTGTGTGCACCTAAAATATAGGGGCAGTAACCCTGTGTACACCTCTAATATAGGGCGAGTAACCCTGTGTGCACCTCTAATATAGGGGGCAGTAACCCTGTGTGCACCTATAATAAAGGGGGGCAGTAACCCTGTGTGCACCTCTAATATAGGGGGCAGTAACCCTGTGTGCACCTCTAATATAGGGGCAGTAACCCTGTGTACACCTCTAATATAGGGGGCAGTAACCCTGTGTGCACCTCTAATATAGGGGGCAGTAACCCTGTGTACACCTCTAATATAGGGGGCAGTAACCCTGTGTGCACCTCTAATATAGGGGGCAGTAACCCTGTGTGCACCTCTAATATAGGGGGCAGTAACCCTGTGTACACCTCTAATATAGGGGGCAGTAACCCTGTGTGCACCTCTAATATAGGGGGCAGTAACCCTGTGTACACCTATAATATAGGGGGCAGTAACCCTGTGTGCACCTCTAATATAGGGGGCAGTAACCCTGTGTGCACCTCTAATATAGGGGGCAGTAACCCAGGGGAATATTCTCCGACCCATAAATAAATACTGCATATGCACATATCTGCAAATTTTCTGCAAATCTCTGGTACAGTCTCAGGTACAGTCCCTTCAAATTGACCTCCCCCCTCCCCACACACACACACCCACCACCACCACCACCACCAACAACAACAACAACAACCTTTTACCATTAGAGGTCACATTATGCCTGTAGGTCTATGCTGTTTTGTCGCTACGATGCACCAAGATTCGGTTTATGAGTATTGACCTTCCAACACTTCACTGACTTCATTGGGAGTGTATCAATCAGTCCAGTCCCGTTGGGTTGCCATGATGCTTCAATGAAGTCCTGCAGAGCAAATTTGCCAGCACTTCATTGGTGCATCATGCCGACGAATGGGCATGATGCATCACTGCATCATGCTGCCCTTAAAGGGTCACAATCCCCAGGTATGTTACTTTGGCATGGTTCGCGGAAAGGCCACCACGCGGCACGCCCATCGGGGTCACTCAGTGCACAGTGTCAACTGTCAACCTGCCCTCTAGCGTCCAGAGAGATCAAACTTGGCGTCCCTTCAACTTGTCCTCCCCAAATTGTCTGGTATGAAAAAAAGGTCACAGCAGAAGTGTCACTGAAAGAAATGCACAAACAATGGTAGCTGGGTGAAGTTTGACAAATCTTTGAAATATATCTGCGTAGTAAACTGACGGGTGCTACTATCGTTGATGTTTCTTTTTTTTTCTTGGACATCGACTACTAGGTTCCCTAAGGCCTGGGTGCTGTCACTTTCTAGCTTATGGAATAATTCAATAGAAAATAGAATACTATAAATAGGGTCAGATGAATTTAACTAAAGGAGAGACTGTGAAAATGAGCGGGAGAGAGGGAAGAAAATAATGAAGAGAAGAGATCAGGGGAGAGGAAGGAAGCAGGTCAGCGAGAGAGAGAGACACACAGACAGACACACACACAGAGTGAGACACAGACAGCGACAGAGAGGGAGACACAGACAGACCAGAGACACACAGAGAAAGATAGAATGAAGAAAGACAGACAGACAGGCAGAGACAGTGAGAGCCAGCGGGAGACAGATATAGACGGACACACATTGAAACCCACAGAACGAACAGAAAAACATGATCATAATTAACGGTAAAGTGGGTAAAAAAGAAAAAGAAAACAGAACAGTCTGAAATGGGTTGGTAATCATAGAAACTGGCTCAGCAGACAGAAACCAAATCTGGGCTTGGAGCAGACGATTTTTCAGCGTCTAGGCATGCGCAGACCGTGTGGCCGTTAGGCATGCCACCTGGCGGGACGCAGCCAAGCACCTAAGGACACAACAGATGACACGTCACCCCTGGCGGTATTGTCATGCACTACTGACGACGTTACGTCACTTCCGTCACCACTGGCTGTATGTGCTGGCTGACTGCAAACTTTTTGGGATGTGTGTTTAAAAAAACCCTCATATTTCTTATATAAGGCTGAAAACGCACCATTTTATGATCTACACACATCAATTATTGACGTAGATCCCATGATGGATGATGTGCTTACCTAATGAGCCGTGTTTTCGGGTTAGAATATGGGTCTAGACCCCTAAAATCGATATGGTGACATGGTCATTTCTTAAAAATCCATGCGACATGGAGCTTACTGACAAGGACAAGGAGAGGTAGACAGTTAATGACATGAGTCACGGCCTAATCTTAAAATAAACATGTGACATGGAGCCTATTGACAAGGACATGGGGAAATAGAAATTTAGTGACATGTGACATGGTCCTTTTCTTATTGACATGTGACATGGGGATGCCCCGTCTAGACCCCCATAAATAAACGGCATCAAATGAACTTATGAAAAAGATTGAGAGTGCCAGCGATAGCCAAACAATCAAACGTACCGTTAACCCTTTAGAGGCTGCTAATGCAGGAGTGCATCATGTCCATTCCATATCATGGGGGTCTAGATGGGGGGTCCCCATGTCCCTTGTCGATTTTAAGAAAAGCCCATGTCAAATGTCACTAAATTTGTATTTTCCTTTGTCCTTGTCACTAAGCTCCATGTCACATGTCGATTTTAAGAAAAGTCCATGTCCCCTGTCACTATCTTTTTTGTCCCATGTCCTTGTCCCTAGAAGCTCCATGTCCTTTGTCGATTTTAAGAAAAGGCCACGTCACACTGTCGATTTTAGGGGTCTAGACCCATTATCATGCACATAGGGTAGGCATGGTACAGCATTGGTAAGTTTCCTGTCAGCACTGCATTCAGACATCATTAATTATTATCATGATGCATCAATAACCTATGGGTCTTTAAAAGGTTAGGATGAAGACTTGGTGCTCTGAAGTTTCATGTTGGTCTACTGAAGCGACTCTATGCAACACTTCTGTGGCGCATTTCTGTTTATTCAAGACCTATGATGATGCCCATAAATGGTTAAGTATTCTTTGCTCATCATGTAAACTGTACACAATGTAAGACACTAACGCCACCTTCAGTGAAATTGCCGAACTGGTCTAAGGTCAAAACAACCCCTTACAATACATAATACAGGACGTGTTTAGTGTGGTGGCACTGATCTATCTCATGCTTCTGGGCCTTGAATTTAAAGTGATAGGGGGCGATAGACCTTCCCTGTACAAGAAGAGAGAACGGGATGTGAATTTTTTATGCAGGGGCGTAGGAAAAGGAGGGGGGCAGGGAGGCCTGGGCCCCCCTCAATCCTAGAGGAAGGGGGGGGGGCTGAATATATCTGCCCCCCCCCAAAAAAAAAAAAAAAAAAAATTACCAAGACCCATTATAGAATTTACAAGTTTCCCTAAATTCATCCTACATTTCCCTCCAATATAGTAGTAGGCCTAGACTGGAGAACAATGAGCTTCAAACCCATCAAAGACTACTTATAAATAACTTATATAGGCATGCATAAGTGTAAGAATGTTCAAGCTGAAGATTCACAGTGGGTGTGACCAGCCCCCCTGCCCCCCTCCCCCAATCAAGATTTGGTTCCTCTGTTATGAGTGGTTTTAGAATAATCTACGTGCACGCTAAAGTAACATGAACATGATTGATCCGTACACAAAGTCCACCCCATCCTACGGTCATACGTTACCATAGCACCGAGTGGAAATAATTCATGATGGAAGAGCCGCAGGTTGAAGGTGGGTGTGAAAAATGTACCCTGAAAGACGTGCAATTATTTCTGCCGCTCCACTCCGTCCAGTCATCGAAAAGTCGAGATGAAAAATTCAGGACGCTTCCTAACACGTCATGTTTGACGTACCAAACCTATCCGTACCCGTCCGACGTGACGCCTAGTGGTGACGCAGCGCATCACCGCTAGGTGGGGTAAGGGAGGAGGCTGTCTCCGCGAAGCGTTTGTCCGGTACTACATGTACTTGAAAGCCATTGAACCCCGACGTCCACCCTCGGCATGGGGATCTCTCAGTTCTCGCCACACTTTAAAGACAAAAAGGGACATTTTAGATGGTCTGACAGAAGGGGATTTCCCTTCTTTTTTTTTCGTGTGTGTGTGTGTGTTTTGCACTCCTGTTGTAATGCCTTCCATCATTCCGCCCCGTCAACATGAATAACAGAGTTAAATGGTCATTTTTACTCAAGGGAGGAGGGGTTGGCTTTCTCGACGATCGTGCCCCCACCCCAACCCAAAACAATCACATTGTCGAGATGAAAATTGAGGGGACAATGTAACTGACTAATCCCAATAAAGAGTAATCTGCATATATATCCACAGAAATTTCTCAGGGATCACATACGAAAAGGGACAGGACAAGAGGTTGCAAAACAGGTTAACACCAACTTTATCACACCCCACAAACACATAGGGCCTACTGCTATCAGCCTATCAAGAAATTTCCACTCCGTCATGGGTATGAGATTTATGTGATTGAACTGTGTGGGTGATACCATGGGTGGTTATGTGTGAATGTGTGTGATAGTGGGTGAAGACAGGAATGGCTTGTTGGAGGAGCGTTTATCCCTTTAAGGGCATCTGATGCATCAATGCATCATGTCCTTTGGTCGGCACGATGCATGAATGCAGCCCTGGCAAATGGTGCATTCATGCATCGTGCCGACCCTAAGGGGCCAATACACCTGATCGCGGAGGGTTGGCATGATGCTCCAATGAGTGCTGGCGAGCAGTCTCAATGGGCATGATACATGTACACTCATGATGTACCCCTGCCTGCTTCAGTGGCCCTTAAAGACCTATTAGACCCTGCTGTGTTTCTCCATGTAATTGTCGTACTGACGGATGTAAGAGTCCACAGACAGACAGAGACAGACAGGGGATCCATGTAATTTATTGCATCTTCAACAAACAATAGAGTTTTAAAAGTGGAGGCTGCAGCAGAAAGTGACTACTTAAGGACATACTTCATGTTGTGATATAAACTCTACAAGGATAACATGATGCCAACAGGTCCATGGTCAGTGGATGGCATGATGCACCAATGCATTGGTGCATCATGACGGGCGTGTATCAGGATGCATGATGCATTAATGCATCGAGGTGCTCACCAGGGCTGCATTTATGCATCAAGACGTCAGAGGCCACTCATGCAGGAGTGCATCATGCCCATTGGTCGGCATGATGCATCAGTGAAGTGTTCACCAGCACCTCATTAATGCATCATGCCGACCAATGAGATCCACTCAATGTGCCAGCACCCGTGGGGTCGTCACGATGCATGAATGCAGCCACGGCGAGTTTCTCACCAGGGCTGCATTCATGCATCATGACGACAAATAGGCAAGATCCATCGATGCTTAAAGTGTTAAGACATGGATAGATTTCAGCCCTCGGGGTAGGAGATTAAGTGGCACGTTCCACGACCATTTGTTGGCAATATGTAGTATAGTGGTTTAGGGTTACCACTCGTCTCTAGAGTCGTGTTCAATTGACAAGCAATGAATCTTGCCAAGATATTCTATTCTGGATATTCTCAAAGTGAGTCCCTCTTCATTTAGAGTTGATTTAGGTACTATGTTAGTGATTGCACAGAAAGACAGAAAGAAAAAAAGAAAGAAAGAAAGAAAGAAAGAAAGAAAGAATGAAAGTTTTTTTTTATAAAGTTTATTGACTCGATATACGTTTATAAGAATCAAGAAGGAGAGTTGTGATATTTTTGAATAGGTTCCATAAAAAGATACAAGATGAATACAGGAATTCACCTAAATGAATCTAACCTGAATAGTTCTTCACTCGCTTGCCTCAATACTGCTTTGAGGCTAACTCGGGGAGAAACACTCAGTTTGGAGTTATTCTCGTGAAGCTCTGTGTCTGTACCAGAGAACATGGACACCTGTGTGCCGCATTGAACGTGTGTACAATAAGGCAGGGCTTGGTATTGACGGGGAAGACAAGAGGCCCACTGACAACCACTAGGGACGTGTCTTCATAGTCATCTTAGCAGCTCAACCCTTTAAAGGCAAATGATGCATTAATGCATCATAATGTATCATGGGTCGTCATGATATATGAATGCAGCCCTGGTGAGTTACTACGGGGTTGATACACAGGAGGGTCGGCATGATGCTCTAATGAAGTGCTGGCGAGCAGTCATACCAGCACTTCATTGGTGCATCATTACGACCAAAGGGCATGATGCCCTCCTGCATCAGTGGCCCCTATAGGGTTGTTAAAGGGAGCACCTCATGGTCGGGAAGGGAGCATTTTGTGAGTAGCTCAGCCGGAAGTGGAGTCTGTAGCACCTGCGGTCACTTGTGGCCGGATTATTAAAGATTGCCGCCGGAAGTGTGGCCGTGGTACGGCGGGAGTCCGACAGGGGCGGCAGAGTCAGACAAATGCTGACAGGAACTGCACAGGGCGCATGCGCAGCTTTAATTGACAGCCTGAAGGTTGGTGCGCGCCGGACACAGGAAATACCTGTTTCAGAGAATCTGTCGGCGTTCTCTGAGTCTGTCCTCTGTCTCACCAGTTTACACAGGCCGTGTCTATGTTTGTGTCCATTGCAGACCCCTCTTTTCTCTTCCTCCTCTGACTATGTGGCATTTCAACACCTCTCTCCCATCTCTTTGAATGCATCTCTGCACTGTTCTTTCCTGTGGCGTGGGTTTAACCTTTATTCCGTTTGTCAGTCTATCAACCTCCCTTTTTTATGGGTTCTCTTTCTTTCTTCCCTCACTTTGTATGGCAATTCACCTACTGGTAGCTTTTCTGTGCTCTCTCTCTCTCTCTCTCTCTCTCTCTATCTATCTCTATCTATCTATCTCTATTTCTCTCTCATTCTCTCTCTTCATTTATCTTTGTGGCCCTCCTTGTGTATATTTTCCCATATATATGTCTTTGTCTCCCACCCCCTTTCTCCCTCCCTCTCGCCTTCTTTCTTCCAATTCTTTCCCTTTCATCTCTAAGGTTATCTGTCTGTCTGTGTGTGTCTCTCTCCCTCCCTCCCTCCCTCCCTCCCTCCCTCCCCCCCCCTCCCTCCCTCCCTCCCTCTCCCTCCCTCTCTCTCTCTCTCTCTCTCTCTCTCTCTCTCTCTCTCTCTCTCTCTCTCTTTCTCTCTCCCCCTCTCTCTGGCAACCCCCTTTTGCTGTCGCCCCTTCTGTCACTCCAGAAGGGGCCCATTAAGCTCGCCCCAAGCCCAAATGGACTTTTCATGCACGGTGTAGACTTCCTCTGTGCAGATCATCCATATAATTGTATAGCCAAATGCATTGCTCCGTCTTTACAGAAGCGTCTTTGGTGTAGCTTTTCCTAACACTGCTTCCTTCCCAGTTCCTATTACTCACTGAGATGTATCTGTATTTTTATGCTTGTGCCACCCCCCCCCCCCGTGTGTAACTGCCACTCACCCACTCTTTGTTCTACCCTGCATATATACGTAGATCCATAGTTCCATCTCTCTTAATATTGTATTTGCCCCTACACTACACATTACGCCCCCCTCCCTCCTTTCTTGTACTGTTGTCCAACTGACTCCTTGGATATCGTTGTCAGTATAAAGGAACGTTTTCATGTGGAGGAGGGGAGATGAGCAGATAGAAATACAATGTGTAAACGTACACAATATATGTCTGTGAGGATTGAGACCAAGACTGTACTGTAATAGAGTATACTTCTGAATTAACAGGGGTGGTGCCGGGGGGGGGGGGCAGGCGCCGTGAGTGTGGCTTATTGCTGATACTGAGTATCCTAGGAGAGGCAGTTTGAATCGTTTAGAGAGTTAGAAAGCATACCCCAAATAAGATTTTGAAAATTCTTTCTTTTTTTTTAAATTTCTATTTCAAGCTCATTCAGAAGTTAGTGCTGGTTGTCATTTTTTTCTTCTTTGGGAGGGGGGGGGGGTGCGCGCGCGCACACACACACACACACACACACACACACACACACACACACACACACACACACACACACACACCTCAATGTCTGGGATGAATCAAACATGCATGTATATAAAATGAATGTCCAGAAACTTGGCAGTCAAGATAATTCAAATAAAGAGGCATATATAGACACATGAACAGACATTTATGGAGTGGGGGGGGGGGTAAAGGTCGGTTAAGGGTGGGGAAGGCTTTGTTCATATACACTGTACCAGCAGTGTATAAGTTGGCATTACTACATCCTTCTCTCTGTACCACTGTTCGCGTGTACTAAGTTATTGACTATAGATACCACTGTACCCCAGGGTCATACAACTTGGAGTACGATAAGAGAGTAGAGATTACAAGGTACCACACTAGTAGATAGATGTGTGAGTCGGTGCCTATAGCCACCTGGTAGGTATCCCATCACACAAGGTGTGCCACATTGATCACACATCTGAGACCACTGAGATCAAAGTGTACACCGCCCATGGGGGCAGTATTTTGTATTATAATGGTCTATCTAACCCACAGCCCCCCCCCCCCAAAAAAAAAAAAAAAAAAAAAAAAATTCATGTTAAATTTAGGGTGGATAGGTCTCAAAGTTAGAGGCCTAGGGTCATTCGCTGGGCATTATTGACTAACAGAGATCCACCAGAATTACTCCTAAGGGCCGTTTTCCAGCACCCAATAGGGTCCCTCTATGGCCGAGAACAGCACCACACTGCCATCTCGGCTGACGGGGCTACCATAGGGCTCAATGGTGGGGCATGGCTCTCTGCTGGCCGACGGTACCACCTACTACGGGTCTATCGGCCGATACAGGCGTCATATCGGGTGGTGGAAATGGGCCTAACTGAGTTTTTCCTCGTTCCCAACATGAGATAAAAAGCAAAAAACATTTCTAAACCTAGGATGTGTCCTGATGTTTCAGACCTCTGTTCTCAGGCTTAACTTCTTTATAAATTCTTCCTGACGCATGAATGCAGCGTTGGCGAGGAGTGCATCATGCCGACCAATGTGCATGATGCACTCCTGCATCAGCAGTCCTCAAAGGGTTAATACACTATTTGGCCCTTAGAGGGTTAATATCTGTATGCTTTCACCTGTCGTGTGTTCAGGATTGAATCCAGGATCCAGTGTTCTCCTCACGCCCTTGTGGAGTACGCTGTTACTCCATGTACGATGTCATTGTATTAAACATTTTGGGCAGCATAGCAAGACCTAACCTATTGGCTACAAGTGTGAGTTGAGCTGGTTCTAGCGACATGATAAGATTAGATAAGTTGGGTGTAACCCAGGGACAAGTTACCCATCATGGTATAATTAGATCTACCTCAACCAGCGAAATTTAACATTCTAAATGGTGGACCCACTGTTTAAGGGTCTAGACTCGTGTAAAAGTCCATTTTGAATTTTTCTGGCACTGCTTAAAGTGGTTAGACACAGGGATAGCACATACAATGTCGGGTAACTTGATGATCATAAATATATTGGTGAGAGGGAAAAAATAGAAAAGCCTGGCCAGATCTCCCCGCCCAAATTCTAGACCGACAACTTAGAACTTGGCAGGTTATCACTTATCATATGCTCCCCAGTAAGACGACTCTGGGGGCCCTATTTATGTGTACCCCCCTCCTCCTTCACGATGGGAGTCAATAATACTACATTAGGCCAAATAAAAAGATTTGTTTCCAGGTACCCGACCGACCCTTAGCAAAACAGGGTCGACCCTACACTTTTTTTTTTAATTTTAGAGAATTTTAGAAAGTTTTTGAGATTTATTTCATATTTTTAAGAATTTTCATCAATTTTTCATGGATACATTTTTTGGATGTACAGTAAATAGCTTTGTTAGGCATATCTTTTCTTTTTTTTTCCACATTTCTTAAATGTTTTAATGTTCTTTCCGTGATTTCAAAGAATCAGTCAGACCTGCCCATACATTTCTATACAATTTTTTTTAATCACAAAAAAAGAATCCGACCTACCGACCCTACGTATTTGAGTCATGTAACTGGAAACACATGATATTTTTTTTGGCCTTAGTTTTCATCACACAGATATCCCTCCCACTATACATGGGGTTTGTACAATATTTGGAGTAGCGTCTCTCATTACCAAGAAGTAAAATGAATCCATTCTGAAAAAAAAACAAACATGTAGCCTATTTTATCATTTTTTATTATTTTTTTTCATTCTATTCACTGCATACGTACGACGCGGAATCGAAATACGCACAAAAAGTAGTAATGCGACCCCCAACCATGGGCCTAGTACAATAGTACAAGGCCTCTGTATATGAGTCAAGGCAGGACAGAGCTGTAGATTGAAAGCTACTTCTTATAGTGCTTTGCTATCTGAGGTTTCTGATATAGTCCTTAATGAATAGAATCAGGATTCTATGCTTGCTACTGCATCTTAATGCTTTGCCCTGAGACGTTTATGCAGTAGTTCTTACTGAGGTCCGCAGGCTTTTGTTATAGGCACACTATAAGACAGCCTGAACAGATATCTGCAGAGGGGTCTGTTTTAGGCTCCTTTTTAGGCTCTCTGGTTTCATCCATCAGCTGATAAAGGCTGTATCGTTATCCCTTTAACCCTTTAAGGGCTGGTAATGCAGGAGGGCATCAATGAATACCTATGGGTCGCCATGATGCACCAAATGAAGTGCTGGTGAGTCTGGTCTCCAGTACTTCATTGGTGCATCATGGCGACCTTCTGGGGCTATATCAAACCTGTAGGGTCAGCATGATACATGAAAATAGCCCTGGTGAGTAACATATCAGAGGCATACATGTATCAGGACAATGCAAACGAAAGGGATACTCACATGGGGAGTTCTAGGAATGCCCAAGCGGATCATCCTATTCGTTTGGCGACTCTAGTACAAATTTCTATACATGGAGCCATAGACAAATGGTGCTTTCTGCACCCTGTCGTGGGTAGCCCCCTTCCATTTTGGTCCACTCTGCTTGGACCTATCCACTATAGCCAACAGCAATATGACACGGTGTTAACACTTTAGGTGCTGACAATGCATTAATCCTGCTCATTGGTCCTCATGATGCATGAGTGCATGAAGCTACAGGGCCGATACACTTCATTGGTGCATCATGACGACCAATGGGAATGATGCACTCCTGCATAAGCGGCCCTTAAAGGGTGCTCATGAGCAGCTCTGTAGCGATGGCTTTGTGGGTTTTTTTTTTGTTTTTTTTTTTTTTTTGTGGTGGTGGCGGTGGATCCTCAGCGTCTTATCTGTCCTACACCTGTGCCTGTACACTAATGGGCCTATTGTTGATAAGTTCTGCTGATAACCTACTCAGGCACTGTCTCCTTTTTGTGGAGTGGATCTTGACCCTTTGAGGGATGCGCCATACTGACCCTACATAGTCGATACACTCCTGAAGGGTCGGCATGATGCTCCAATGAAGTGCTGGAGAGACTGAAGTCAGCACTTCATTGGTACATCATGCTGACGCTCTGGGAAGTGAAATATCAACCCCGTAGGGTCGTCATGATGCTCCAATGAAGTGCTGGCGAGCAGACTCGCCAGCACTTCATTGGTGCATCGTGCCCATTGGTCGTCATGATGCACCAAGGAAGTGCTGGAGAGACTGCAGTCAGCACTTCATTGGTGCATCATGACGACCAATGGGCACGATGCACCAATGCATTAGCAGCCTTTAATGGGTTTAAGGCCTGTTTGTGAGTAGCTCACTGTGAGGAGGAGCAGCTCATGTTCCTGCACCCAATATGATACCTACCTCATTGATAAAAAGAGAATCTAAGGCAGTCTTTGCACTATGGAAGTTGTAAAAGTCATTATATAAACTGATCTCAGAATACTCAGCCCAAAACCGCCATATAGGATAAAGTGCAGTGGCGGGTCCAGTAGATTGAAAGGGGGGCACTTTTTAGAGAAAATATCTGTTTATGAGACTTTTGGACCTCCAAATAAGCAAAGGAATAAGAAAATAAGGAGGAAATGAGAAGGACGGAAAGGGACGTGTGTGTCTGGGGAAATGGGGTGGAGTAGGGGTAGCTAGTTATAGGAATATCACTCCCTCATGCACCCGCTTGAAGTAATCAATAAAATATCTATAGCTGAATTTAAAAGATGACTTCTATATTAAAATGTGGACGCATTTTCTTTGTGTTCAGCGGAGAAATAATGAATATAGACGGTATTGTAACTTTATTTCAGCTACATGGTTCCGTTTTGTCATTTCAAAAATTGCAGAGGAATCGCTCCAAGAGACTGACTCTGAATGTAGTCGCATGAATGTAGTTCTGGCGAGTTACTCACCAGGGCTGCATTCATGCATCATGACGGCCAATGGGCGCAGTGCATTAATGCATCAGCAGCCCTTAAAGGGGTAAAAGTTTAAAGTAGTATGGAGCAGTTAAGGGGCGTAGGAAAAAAAAGGGGGGGGGTTAGGGTGGCCTGCCCCCCCCCCCCAAATCATGAAGGAGATGGGGCCTGAGTATGTCAGGGGCCCCACAAAATTTGCCAAGTACTCATAACAAAATGGAAAAGAAGCTTAAACTTTGCATCTCAAACTAGATTAATATGGTGATTGGCTAGTAAAAATGGGGCCTGAGCCTAAAATCAGATCCAAAATTTACCAAAAATTACTTTAATAGATAAATTCTACAAACATGTATAGGCATCAACGCGCTTGAGCCGAATATCCAAAGTGCTCACGATGCGGCCCTCGTTGCCCCCCCCCCCTCCGAATGAAGATTTGCTTTCTATACCTCTGAAAGAATCAATGTTATAGTTATATGTTGATGTGATCAATTTAAGTTTGTCACTATTGTCTAACCCCCGTATTCCTCTTTCTTGTTCGTCCAGGTGACGGTGGAGGCTACCCTGGAGCATCCATTCTTCGTGTTCGGCCAGGGCTGGTCGTCATGTCAACCAGAGCGGACCTTACACCGGTACGGTCTGTCCTGTCATAAGGTGTCCGTAGGTGACGTCTGTATCTCACTCACCCACAAGGACGTCAGCGCCACCTCCCGGGCTGCACATGGAGCCAGTCAGAGAGCTGCTCACGATAGGACGAGCAGCTCCACCAGTAGTAGTAACCAGATCTCAGGGAGCGGCGGTGGTGGCGCTACTGGTTGTAGTACTGGTGGCGCCCCTGGCGGCAGGAGCAGTTCAGTAGGGGGTATAGCAGTAGTAGCAGAGAGACTGTCCCCGCGGCCCTCCTCCTGCTCCTCGCCCCCCTCCAGGGAGCCTAAGACCCCCGCTCCGCGCCCTGAACTCTCACCGCGCCAGACCTCTCCTGCCGACCTCAGCATGGGCGGAACCGGAAGTAGAAGACAGGAAGTGGAGGAGGAGTCGGAAGACGGAGAGGATAAAGACATTGTAGTTCATGATGAGGAGGATGAGCCTGCTAGTCCTCCCACCCTCACCGCCGCGCCCCCTAGCGCCACACTCTCCCCCACCAGTCCTGGCGACGCCACCGAAAGTGCCACCGGAAGTGCCACCGGAAGTGGAACTTCGCGCAAAAGGCGGTGGTCTGAGTCAGAATCGCGCAGCGCAGGTACCTCGCCAGCGCCACAGCAGCCGACGACGGCAGCGGCTGGCGACACGGCCGACGACCAAGGTCAAGGACACGGCGACGCCGATGAGGGTCAAGCAGGTCAAAGGTCAAGTCCCAAGGTGAAGGACGAACCTGGTCATGCATGACGAAGAACGATGTTTAGTTTATACGGTCCTTCAGTGGAGAATGGCGCCGACAGAGCGCCATATGAGCAGGGATGAGCAGGAGGACTCCTCACGGGTCCTATAACCCTTAACGTGTGCACAGACTATGGGCGGAGGGATACACGCATGCTCAGACAAGTGGCGGAAGGACACAATCAAGCTCCGGTTGGCGCAGAGATATATAGTACAGAGACATACCGAACACGTCCTCCCCCGCTGTGGGGGAACTCTTTTTTGTCTACATGAAATGATACCTCTGAGGCAGTAGTCAGGTTTTTGGCTTCAATGTGATATTATATTTGTGAGAAGAAGTCAGGAACTATTTTCTTGATGCCTGTTTGTGTGTATGTATATTTGTGGTGAGGAGTAGTAGTTAGGTGCAGGAGGAGTTAAGGGGGCAGTATAGGGTCTGTCAGTGTGTGTACTATGTAGGATAGTAATTGCTGTATATAAGTACTACTGCCTACTGTGTAGTACAATTGTTGTCACCATGGTTACCTGGTACTTACCTCTCCTACACAGATGCTGCTTATCACTTAAAACATTGCCTCCACCCGGCAGACGCCGCCCACCGGATGTAAGGTGGCGCCCTCTTTTATCATAACCGGAAAACTGACCGGAAGTAGGATGGCGCGTCCCTCTTTGTTCTTTATTCCATTTTTTTCATTTCATTTTTATTTTTCAACAGACGGCAAACTGATAACTTCTAACTCATATGCAGTCTCGTACATTCCTCAGGGCATATATCTTGATCCTTTGCTTTAGAAAAGAAAATCATCTCTATTCCTTAACTTCTGCAAATAGTTTACAACCCATTAATGACAACATTAAGCCTTAAGGTATCATATACCAGTGGAAGCAGAACAATAACATCAACATTCAAAATGTTGATCAACCACATAATGTTGATTCAACATTGAACTGATTTTCTTCCCACTGAGATGTTCCTCTGTGGGTATGATGCATAAATATGGGAGCCGCGAGTTACACGCCGGTACTGCATTCATGCATCATACAGACATAGGTATAGTGCACTATGTTGACCTTAAATAGTTTCAATAATCACCAAATATCTTCAGATTTATAACTGGTTTAATCCTAGGCCATCTTTCCATGGGTCAATGAAAAAGAGTATCAGAAAAAAAAGCAATAATGTTCTCCATAACACTTAGATTTGATATGAGTATTTATCTATCAATCACTACAACTACATCTTTAATGAGGGCAGAAATAAGAAATATTTGTATGCTTGAAACCTGATGCCGGTTTATCACCTTACAAATAAGATGTATTTAGTGAACGGCTTTATGTATGTATAAGCCATACTCTTTCCCACTCCATGTACAACCCAAAATAACAATGTTGGCAATTGAAAAGGAAAAGCAATGACATCATATCATTAATCTTACAACAGCAAAGTACATTTTACAACCATGAAAGAAATAATGATTATCAGATAGAACCGAATATAGAAGTTATAGAATAACCTCCCATTCCAAAAACCCTTGGTATCCAATGAAATGAAAATCCGGCCGAATCATGGTTTTTATCATATATCTTTCATTTTGATGATGATGTTAGAAAGGCGTGTCCTAGCGTGATGACCATATCGTTGATATCTTGATATTTCTACTGCTCTTGATCTCAGAAGTTCCCTTAACACGGGGGTATATACAGTAAAATACCGTTATGAGGAGTACCTTATAAATAACCGAGCTCCTTATAACGGCGTTTGACTGTACATCTATTTAGGTAGTAATAATGGAGAAGGAATCACTACATTACTAGGTGGCGCTAATACTGCTATATTTTTGTATGTAGAGAAACTACTCCCAGTGCTAGACAAGGGAATATACCTCATATCTTTGTTATTATAACACTGTAAACAAATTACCATCGAAATAACGATGATTCTCCGGCAACATTGGGACAACGCTTTCACCATTATTTTCAGAGATTCCTCATAACAGTGCTTCACTGTACTGTGTCCCGGGACTTCATATCAGAAATTACACTGTTTCACTGTATCGCAGGCACAGTGATACACTGTCCAGTTTACCTAGATTAAACATTCATATTATAGAGAGTAGGTTATGGTAGGACTAGAGGATATCAAGTTAGGAAACCAGAGAGTAGTGAAAAGGACAGCAAAGTTCCCCTATCCCTTTTACTTCAGCACCTACCGCATTGGTGCATCATGCCGAAAGCCCGGGAGTGTATCATTCCTGTAGGGTCGGCATGATGCATGGATGAGGGATTCATGCATCATGGCGGTCAATAGGTATGATGCATTAAGGCAACAAGTGGCCTGTAGGGGTTAATGAAATGGTATGGTACTTAATATCTGGGAAGGAATTTCTCCTCTCTTACTTCTCCCAGTAACAATGAAGCCCTAAGGGCACGATGCATAACAGCATGATGCACCAATGCAGGAGTGGTGAATAACTCGCCCGCAGCACGGTTGCTCTGCATCATGCTGACCGTTTAGGAATGTGTCCTTAATGATGGAGTCAGCTTGGTGCATTATTTAGACCGGGTCTCACGAAAATGGTGCAAGTCTAGTCCATGCCACTGAAAGCAGTTATATATGTATGCATGTAGTAGACTAAAGGGCGCCGACTAAAGACCTGGTCCTTTTACTGGCATACTACAGCAGTTCATTTATGTTTATGATGCACATGTGGGAAATATGATATAGGTAAATACATGGAAATAGACGACATCCTGCTGGAGGGTCTTGCCAAAAAGGAAAAGAGAACAAAAAAAAATAAAACGTGCACGTTTTGGTATTGCTAAAAATATTTCCACAAACTTTGGTGAAACGTGCACGTTTGTTTAGAACTGAGACAGTGTTAACCATGCATTCTGCTGATTTTGTTTTGTCAATACCATGAAAACGTGTTAGGCCATACACGTTTTCATCAGTACTCTCTGAAAATGTTTTAGAGGTACATCCTCGTTATCTTTTGGCAAGACAATCCTGGAATTTGGATATGCATCGCTTTCGTGACACCGGGTCCTTAATGTTATACTTGTAAGTTGTGTTCCACTGCTGTATTTGTGTATAATCAACAATGGGATATTATACAGTGAAATACAATGCTGTCCTTGGAGGCTTAAATCTTTCTCCCAAAGCAATAATCAGCAGAAATAGACTTTTTTTATCACATATTTTGTCACTTGTCCGATGTTTAATGTGAAAGTCCCCTCCCTCATTTTCTTTAAACAGCATGTTTAACATAGGGATATATCCCATTCCGAATAACTTACACTGAAAAAAGTCTTCCTGACAAAATGACATGTATATCCATGTCAACTTGATTTGACACATAGAGCACATGTCATTGGGACATGGCACATATGTCATCATGACAACTGTCTTCATTACGCATGTCAAGTGGAGTTGACGAACCAAATGTGAGAGTGTCAACCTCATTCAACATGCCTTTCTTGCATGTCATGTGGGAGACAATTGTGACCTGTGCAGTATGTGTCAAAGCGATCAGTCTTCTTTTCTCTGTGTATCCATTTATGTGCATGTACCATAGGAGAGAAGTATTTTATTAGATTGTCGAACAGAGTTTCCAATTATAGCTGAGATTTCAGTATTACCCCCCCCCTCCCTGTCCTTCTAGCCTATTATCACAGAAATGTGTCAGAATACATTACCTCTGTCAACATATTTTATACACACACATATATACAACTTCAGGGTCATTGGTCAGGCTACCATTAAAATGAAAGGTGGAAATAGCCCTGGAAGGTGATTCATAAAAATTGTTGATCTTTCTACAGTCACCTTTTGATGCATTTAAAACATTTCCAAAAAAGAAGCTGACCGTCTTTTGAAATAATATGCATTCGCGGTGGAAATATGAGATATCGACTAACTGAGACATCTTTAAGTGGCATTTGGATCGCGACAAATATTACAATTCAATATCGTGAGTTTTTATGAAACACCTTCGGGCAGGTGAAATTCAAATCAGGTCTATAAAATAATATTTCCCTGTGACAATCTAAACATGTGCCTTTGGGATTCCAAATGGATTAATACAAGGGCCTGCTAGTGCATTAATGCATCATGCCCATTGGTCGTCATGATGCATGAATGCAGCCCTGGCGAGTAACTCGCCAGGGCTACATTCACGCATCATGCCGACCCTAACAGGATTGATACAGTCCTGTCGGGTCGGCATGAATCTCCAATAAAGTGCTGGTAAGCAGACTTGCCAGCACTTCATTGGTGCATCATGATGACCCATGGGCATGGTGCACTCCTGCATCAGTGGCCTTTAAAGGGCAAATGCAAGGGGTGATGACTGATGTTTAGGAGCTATGCAGATTTTACTGACATGATGTATCTAACATGCAAATGTAGGACAGCACAATAAGTTACATCACACACAAAAAAAACAAATATTGAAGGCCAAAAAAAAAGTTGTATTTCAGGTTCTGCTATCAGCAACATGAATATGGTCGACCTTAGCACTTTTTATTTTATTTTTGAGGATAAAGTGCACATTTCGAATCATTTCCCGTTTTAATTAATCTGGCCATTTCTGAGACAATGGTGAACATTGTGAGTTGATTTCAGGCCTGGGATTTCAGGGTAGCTTTTGAAGTAAGAGGGAGTGTATATTCCCTGAGGAGATTCTTGATTTTTTACACACGGGTGTGTGTCTGAACCCGTGACAACTGCTACTCTTGTAGGGCCAATTTCTTGTGAAGTTTTCCTCACATGAAGACCCCTGAAAGGGCACTTTTGATACCAAAAACCAATCTCCGCTGATGCATCAATGCACAAAGGGCTGTTAGGCTGAAAGGTTACGATAAGTATGAATAGCAATACTTCCACAGTACTGAAGTTTCCTACACCACTACAAAGATTATTCTATTGGTCTTGCATATAGAACAGATTCAAGAATTAAATCTCTCTACACATATATTTTTCTCAGAACAGGAATATACCTCACTAGCAGAGAGACCAGTAGGTTTTTTTTCAAAATGATTTTAATTCTTCACTTTTGTGAAATACCCCCCAGTTATACAGTTGATCCACTTCATTGATGAAATAGAAAAAGAGTTAACATTGTATGGTTGTTTTTAACACCAGAGATGGTTTCACAAAAAGAGTGTGATTTTTACACTATTGTGAAATACTCCCCAGACAAACCTACAGTGCATATAGTAGCCAGGGATCTCTTTCATAACAAATATGCAGTGCAAAGTTGTGGGAAACGGCAAGAAGCACACAGGCAAAATGCAATAACTTTGGTTAGCGTGAAGTGACAGCCTTGAATGCCATTTTGCAAACAGGGTGAAGTTCCATAAGTGTTTAGTTTGAGAAATGAAAAAATAAATAAAACACATGTAGCAGAAGGAGATGTCTAGATCTAGATAGAAAAAAAATCACTGGAATGAGAAACATTTTCCCCCACTTTCCAAAAAAAGGATATCAGACACATGCTTCTTTGATCATAGGGAAGAACCCCTGTCCCTCTGACTGTGTGTCTCTCTGTTTCTCTGTTCATTGGGTATCCAAGGACAGATTTATCCTTCACCTAAGAGAGAAGCAATAGTACATAATGAATAGTATACATGGTATTCTATGCTACACCGACGACATGTTTCCAACTCACATTCTGGGCGGCGACATGATTTCCATTCTATATCAGTATATCAGCATTATTTCCTATTTGTTTCCATAAAGATATTGACATAAGAGGAAATGTACATGAATTGCTACAATTAGGTGATAGTGTATAGCCACAGCTGCACTGAAGACAATGGGTGTTTGAAATTGAGCAGTACAAAACAAACAAGGCAAAACCAGCAATATATAAAATTAATTTTACTTAGGTTTTCTTTCTGAGGTTTATGTTGTCTTTCTGAGGCTTAGGTTATGTTTCTGAGGGTTATGTTTTTGAACTAGATCATCTTTCTGAGGTTTAGGTTATACTTCTGATGCCTAGGTTATCTTTCTGAGGCTTAGGTCAACTTTCATAGGCTAAGCCGGTGGTAAAGTTTATGCACATTTGTCTGTCAGTGTACCTTATAGTTCAGAGGAGGCTAGACGGTTACCTAAGCCATCCATTATTCACTAATTGGTTGATAAGTTAATTTAATCCTGTAAGGGTGGCATGACAGTTCCAGACTACTCTACTACCTTGCGTACAAGGTACACCCCACGTATAGGGCACACCACGCATATAAGACGCACCCTGCGTTAGGGAGAAGGCTCTAAGGTGTAACTAGGAATATGGTTTTTAACAGTTTAAATGCAACTCTCCACTGTCATCGTTGTGCATTGTATTCCCCTCGGTGGGACCGCTCGTATCCCACTTTTAACCTTTTATCCAACCAACAGACAAGTTGCACATTACCAGGACTGACTGACACAGAAGTCAGTGGTTTCTGATGAATGATTTCATGATCATTTTTTATAATGTTAATATCCTAAGCCTCGCGTCATTGCATAAAGTTAGGGCATGACTAAAATACGCTTCCAGACTAACCCCGCCCCCTCCCCTAACCATCACCACTTCCCAACAGCAACGCATAAGCATTGAACTTTGTAATTTATTAACATGATTATATACAATTATATAATATATATACAAGCAGTGCTCTTTCCTGTGGGATATACCTCAAATCTTTATGACAGTGAAGCATACCATAGGCCAGCAGCTAGGTATGGTGGTCACTGGTTTAGCATGATATACCTCAGTAGTAATCTAATGTGCTAATGGTATAATTGGTGGAAAGTTGACTCTGTCACTTATAGATTGCCACCCCTGTAACAAGCACAATACTTATTTAACCCTTTAAATCCCTGTATTTCACATATATATTGTCATAGAAAAGCATACATGCAGTATATAGAGTTGAAAGGTTAACATGGCATTGCATGGTGCTCCACATCACTGAATTCTATTTCGTTTCCATAGAACCCCCAATATAAAGACGCTGTCATTGATTGTTAACATGTGAATGTACCCCTATGTATAGATTCGCCATCAAACAGCCTTTCTTTCTAGTAGTTTTAAGGGGGAATTCGGAATTGAGACCCATTTCTATTGACCATCAGAGACCATTTTCTCCTTTTGTTTTTATATCACCACAGCAACTAACCAATCTGCCCTGATCAGCCAAAGTGAAATGTCAGAATGATTTTCTTTCTTTGTAAAAAGAAAGAAGAAAATCTAGACAGAGCAACCTGCATGGTAAGCTTTTTATTACCCCCCCCCCCAAGAATGCTTTAGCTAAGCCGTCTCAATTTTAATCATATTAATTAACTTCTCGGAATATAATTATGGTTGCATTCAGTGGGGTATGTCTATGTAATTTGTCCTATACACAGATGGTTTGGTTAAAGACCAACAAATACAATGTACAGATATATGTAAACCACCCTATTATCGCCATTGTACCACATTGTGTCAGAATTTGACTGAGATATAATTCTACATTTTATTGCACCTCTGGAGGGGGTGCTCCCATATACTCACCATTGTTAATTAATATTATTTCGTCTCCGTACAAAATATGCTTTTTGGTCGCTGTTTATACTATACAATGTTATTCTAGTAATTTACCTACATGTAGCTTCAATGTGTGTATAACTATTATTATTGTTATAATTTTGGTAATTATGGAATATTATTATTATGACTATTATAAGTGAAAAATGATCCCGGTAGTGTCTATTTGACTGATTCTGAGTTGGTGAGGGGAAGAGCGGTGCTTGGCCATGTGTTAGAACTGACGGAAAGCTTTCCTTTACTTAATAATTTAGTTGAGAAGGATAGCAGAATGGGTAATTCATGTACATTGTAATGGATATCCCTTTTTATGTCATGAACCATGTGCTGTGTTGGGTCTGGAAGATAATAATCTATGAAGGCAGTTTGGAATTGGAGTTTTATAGGTCATGACATGGGCATGAACTGGCTACAAAATAATCACAAATATGTCATCTTTGTATTTGGGTTCATCTCAACTCCCTCTTAAAACAGGGGCGTAGGAAGCAAATTTTTATTGGGGGGCCCAGAGGTCTCGGTTGGGGGACCTGCTTTATTTTTATATAGGCTTATATAGGGAACCTCCTTATTATTGGGGGGCAGGCCCCCCTGCCCCCCCCCCTTTTCCTATGCCCATATAAAAAAGAAAGTTGGTGGTATCTTCAGACGAGCATGCTACATCCACGGTGAGCTTCTTTAGAAATATGCAAAATGACAAAATGACCTCAAAGTGTCATATTCTAAAACTTCATTTAATGACCGTGGCCAAATTCACTCCCAAATTTCATTATAAGCTGTAGTGGTGGACACAAGTGAAACATTCTCTCTCTCTCTCTCTCTCTCTCTCTCTCTCTCTCTCTCTCTCTGACAGGGGCGTAGGAAAAGGGGGGCAGGGGGGCCTGGGCCTCCCCAATAATGAGGAGGTTCCCTATATAAGCCTATATAAAAATATAGCAGCCCCCACCCAACCGAGACCTCTGGGCCACCCCAATAAAAATTTGCTTCCTACGCCCCTGTCTGAGGAAAGAAAACATGATTTTATTAAATTGGTCTCTACTCAAACTAAATGTTGCACATAGCATATGTATTTATGTTCAAAAATAGGTGAATACACAAGACATGTCTGGTAGATAACCACACAGAAACATCAAGCTTTAGAATCCAACTTCCAAAAGGTACTAAACAAGCTTCCTTTACCCTTTGACAAAGGCTGCTAAAGAAGGAGTGCACCCTGCCCATTGGTTGTCATGATGCACCAATGAATTTATGGAGAGCATGTATCATCTCCATGGTCGTCATGATGCATTGATGCAGCCCTGGTGAGTAACTCGCCAGATGTGCATTCATGTATCATGACTACAAAAGGATATGAACCCTGGGGCATCAAGCGGTCATTAGTCAATGGTTGGGAGTTGAGTCCTTTGGTGTAGACCTTGGCAGGAGCAATACATGATGTCTGTGATATATTGTTACATAATTACATTAGTTATGATAATAGTGGAAATGGAAAAGGAGATGGATTGAAGGGGAGTGTGACCACGTATAGCCTACATTTTTTCCTTGCTTTTATTTCACAAACTCTCTCGTCTTGGTGCTTTTTGTCTCAATTTTGTGAAAAATGATTTAATAATAATGGTGACTTGTAAAATATTCTTTATGATAATAATATTTTATAGAATTAGGTGGGATTTGGTCTCTTCTTGCCCGAGGAGCCAACCATTTTATATTCTTGATGTTAATAATCATAATAATTTAATGAGATCTTAATAATTATAATTTTATTATGACATTAAGGGTCATGATTATAGTGTGGACTTACTGGCTGTACATTTTGTTTAGTGCTGACGTATCTCTAATATAATTGATATGATTATTTGTGTGGTGGTTGATTTGGTGTATACAGGGGTTGACTTCGAAGCGCGCTTACGGTGCTATCATGACAAGGGTAAATAGAAAAGAAAAAGGAAAGTGAAAATAATTGAATAACCACTGATGCAGGAGTGCATCATGTGCATTGGTCGTCATGATGCACCTATGAAGTGCTTGGTGGCACTTCATTAGAGCATCATGCCAACTCTCTAAGAGGATGTGTATTGACCTGTTGTCATGATGCAATACGGGCTTCCCTAGCCCACTTAAAAGGGTTATTTCTCCTCTTTCCTATCCCATCAGGATGTGTGTGGTGCACATATGCGCAGGCACTGACACATTCCTCTGTGAAATTGTGTAATGTAGATTTCGCCATGAATATGACCTTAGCTGTCGAAATGGCGTTAAACATCTATTACTCACTCACTCACTCATGATGCAATACTGCAGCCCTGGCGAGTTACTCACCAGGGCTGCATTCATGCATCATGACAGCCATGGGCATGATGCATTAATGCATTAGTGGCGTGATAAGGGTCAGAAGTGATGACATGTCCCAGGTAGTATCCACAGTCCCTATTGATACACCAGGAGGGTGTTTCTCAACAATCCTGAATAACATTATTCAGAAATGCCAATTAAGGAGAGCCATTTGTCTAGATTTAAATCTTCAAGGGTAGCACACTTCTTAAGATAACGCCTAGATTTACAAATATTGGGGTATCACGTCGCCCTTAGAGTGTTAAAATGGAGAGAATAGGATAATTGTATGGACAATGAAATCGGAAACCGGTTCCTGATTCCAATATTCTAGAAATCATTTTCATTTTAAACGGTCTATATCCATCTTTAATATTTACCATGAGTTAATTTAATAACAATAATTTAATGAAGTCATAACAGTTATGATGGTCAGATCGCAATAATAATAATAGCATTGTCATTATTTGCCGGTATAGGTAGTCGTCCGTTCCCAGTTCCTTGTACATGTATAGTATCCGCGTCACACATGTTAAGTCTAAATGAAGTACTATGTTTCTAATTTCCCCCTGTTCCTAGAATTCTGACAAATTCATTCAGCCTCAAATCAGATGTTAATACACTAACACCATTTAATCCATTTGACTGAAAAAGTGGAAACTTGATAACCCCGCCTAAACAAGTATTTTGGCCACATTTCAAGGCATGATGACGCCAATAGGAAATAGGTATCTGGGGGCGTCTCACAATTAACAGCCCGTTTTCATATCCCCCTGCACTTGTAGATATGTTTTATGAATTCTTATGTCCAGACAGGAAAAAGGAGATGATATGATGAGATGCAGACATTATCAAAGAAAACAGACACCCTCAGAAACATAGAGATATGTATATCCAGATATCTACATCATTATATAGGTTTATATAGCAGCAGACGTTGTAGGCCTGCTCACCGCTCTTGTTGTCCTTGTATATCTACGCCATGCAATATAGTCCCATCATTTTCTTTGTAGCCAACTAACCATGTTAATATGTCCTGATAAATAATATTATAATAATAATAATTTAATGAGGTCTTAATGATTGTATAGACAATAATAATAATACTACAACTACTACACAATGTGCCTAAAGCAGCTGGGGTTGTGGGAACCCAGCAGTGCATTAATTAGTAACTATACACATTATATAAATAATTATAAATATGATATTTACATATAGTAACCTGTACTTCCCCTACCATTATGTTAATTATTATTATTATCATGATATGGAACTGACGTGGTCTACCTCACTGGAACAATGATATAGGATTATTTTTCAATGTGTTGAATGAGAGATGACTTTGGGGTCTTCTCTGAGCACCATTGATCATCATAGTAGTAGTAGTTCTCAGTCAGGGGGTGTAGCTTGTCATCATGATGCTGAAATGAAGCAATGGCGAGTTACTCGCTGACGCTGCATTGCTGTATCATGCCAACAAAGGAAGAAGGGCCTTGAGGCATCATGCGGCCTGAATGCTTAACCCTTTAAGGGCTGCTGATGCAGGAGTGCATCATGCCTTTTGATTGGCATGATGCACCAATGAAGTGCTGGCGGGTCAGATGAAAGGTCCTTTGTGCATCAAAAGAGGACAATGTAGGGAGGGGGATAGAAAAAACAGGAATGTGAGAGAGAAATATTAGAAAAAAAATGTACCATTTTTATTTTTTCGTAACACGCGTCATTTTTGTCATTGAAAATGGGTTATTCTAATAACACTGAGTGATCTTTGTTCTACTGATCTTCTACCGTATGTGCTTATAACGAATGATGTTGTTATTGAATCTAGCCTAAGTAATAGTGATTTTAATATTTAACGAAAAATATTGATAATAAAACACGGGCTGCTACCGAGACTGAAGGCAAAATAATGTGTTTATGGAAATAAATGTATAGCTACAGAAATATAGGGAAAATAATTGTTATGTGTAACAAAGAAAAGTAGTAAGTCCCAATATTTCTGGTGACACATGACGCCGCTTTCCAAGCAGGTTAGTCGCGGTCACTCACTCAGTCACATATATATATATATATATATATATATATATATATATATATATATATATATATATATATATATAATTCTTTGTTTCTTTCAATGTTTGTGCTGAAACTAAAATAAGCAGCAATTTTTTTAAATGATGCATAAAATGTTTAAGTGTTATGTATGTACTGCACTTGTGTCTTTGAATATGGAAATGAAAGTGCAGATAATTAAAATTATTAATTAGTCCTGCATGGAAAAGTAAATACCCTGCTCCACAATTCCCACTCCACCACCAACTTACTTAATAAACCCCCATTTCGTAGCCAGGTCATGAAACCGGAAGTGATCACTAGGTCACCGGAAGTGTTGTTGGGTCTACTATTTCCCATGTACTAAAGACGTTGATAATACAGGAGGCGGAGAGGTTGTTAACCAAAGACATCTTTATGTACTAAAATGCGAAAATAAAATGTTTCAGATGAAACTGGCGGCCATCTTTGTTATTATTGATTTAAGGTCATTATTTAAACCTGGTTAGATTTACTTAGAGAACTTAACCCTTTAAGGGTCGCCGATGCATCAGTGCATTATGCCTATTGGTCAGCATGATGCATAATATGTAACTCACCAGGGCTGCATTGTTGCATCATTCTGATCCTACAAGATTGATACAGTCCCAGAATGTCGGCTTGATGCTCCAACGAAGTGCTGCAGGGCTAATAACAGGGGCGTAGGAAGCAAATTTTTATTGGGGGGGGCAGAGGTCTTGGCTGGGGGGGGGCTGCTATATTTTTATATAGGCTTATAGTATGGAACCTCCTCATTATTGGGGGCCCAGGCCCCCCTGGTCCCCTTTCTCCTACGTTCCTGTAATAAAGTGAGTTAGTGAGTGAGTGAGTGAGGGAATGAGTGAGTGAGTAATAGATGTTTCACGCCAATTCAACAGCTAAGTTCACATTCATAGCGGGAACTACATTGCACAATTTCACAGGGAAATGTTTTGGTGCCCGCGCATATGTGCACCACACACATCCGTCGGGATAAGAACGAGGAGATATAGACCCTTTTAAGTGGGCTAGGGAAGCCCGGGGCTGTCCATAACTCTTATACATTTTAATAGTAAAAGATAGAGAAAGGGGGCGGTGTCCAAAAAGGCATTAAAAAAGCGTGACGTAATTTATGGATCAGCCGTTCCAGCTATGGGATTTTCGTATTCAGCATGAAATCGAAAGACAAATTCATCAGAAACAGCCCATTACTCCACAAAAACATGACATTCATTTACCGTTAAATTCAGCAGGACCTGAGTTACAAATCAGAATTGAAAAGACAGTTCATTGCTCCTATAATCAATAGGAATTTTACAAGAATCAAGTCATGATGATAAAGTCTATTTCTTTACTTGTAAGAATTACAAGTCTGCAATCCTCCCCAGAACTGACGTGCACGATGTCATAAGCCAAGTGGCCCCCAGCAAATTGTCGTCATCTGTCACCATGATTGGTCATCAATGGTGACTCCTTTTTGAGTGATAACTCATTCCGTCATCTTTCGCCACTGTGTGTTAGACTCACTAGGCATAGCAATTCCTATTCCTGGTGATCTTGTGCTATAACGACGTCGTGTTCCATCTAACGACATGTGTGACCCACTTTACACAGGTTGACGAGGACTCACGACAATTCGCTGGGGGTGGTGTATACCGGTAGGCCTAGTTCATTCATAAAGCGTATTTAAAGCTCCTCTAGTATAAGTTATTCTCTTTCCAATCTGGCTGTCTAACTCTCTCTCTCTCTCTCTTTCTGTCCTCTCAGCCTAGTGACTTTCCCCATCTTTCCCTTCCCCACACTTACTCCCTCTCCCCCTGTATACTCTCTACCCCTTCTCTCTTTTCATCCCCTCTCCATAACTCCCCCCCTCTCTCTCTCTCTCTCTCTCTCTCTCTCTCTCTCCCTCTATCCCTCGTTCTACCCCCCACCCCTCCCTGCTTGTCCCTCTCCTCTGTTGCTCTGTATCTGGCCCTGTGTCTCTCTCTATTCCGTCTGTCTGTCTGTCTCTCCCTCTCTAACTGTCTGTCTACCTCTGTCTCTGCCTCTCTCTCTCCCTCCCTCCCTCTCTGTCTGTCTCTCTCAGTCTCTGTCTGTCTGTCTGTCTGTCTGTCTGTCTGTCTGTCTGTCTGTCTGTCTCTGTCTCTCTCTCTGTCTCTCTCTCTCTCTCTCTCTCTCTCTCTCTCTCTCTCTCTCCTCTCTCTATCTCATTCACCCCCACACCCTTCCCATCCCCTCTATATAAAGGGAGACTACATTCTGACAAACAATTCACAATGATAGCATCCCACAACGTACGGACACTATGTAAATACCCACACCCATCTGTCGGCATCTCCAGCTCCAGAGGCGGCCACAGGCAGCTTTTCCTCCAGCAGTGAATCAACCAGCAGGAGGAGGGGAGTAAATACACAGGAGGGGTAGGAACGGCACCCAGGAGGAGCCCCGCCCGGCCCCGCACCCCTCCCTCCCCGGCACCCGGCCCGCGGTGCGCCCGGGGCCCGCCTGGCACGGGCACGGCGCGCGGGGAGCGGGGGTAGTAGTATAGGGAGACGGGGATAAGGGACAGGCGACGCCCGGTCTTGACTGGCCCCCCTCCCCCCCCCATCACCTCCCCCTCTACCCCCCTCTATCTCTCGTACACCTAGTGAAGATGCAGAACGCCGGCAGTATCTTTGTCTGAGTGATAGCTACCATAAGACCCTCATATAAGCCGCACCCTGGGTCCATGACTTTGCTATAAGCCCCACCTGAGGGTCTAAAAAATGTACCCATTCCTTATTGTGGCCCCAATTGTAAATGGGCTGTAAAGACCACTGTACTGGGAACAGGACAAATCCACATCGGAGCATTGGTAATGGCAGTAACTACTACTTTTTTCAAAAAACAGAAGCAATCTACTGTAAAACCCTTTCCCCAGTTTAACAGTGTACGTTAGACAGGGGAAAGTCTCTGAGTTCCCGGAAGTCCTATAGCCACATAAACGGGCTGAATTGGCCTATAATCCGCAGGCTGTAGGCGGGGTATTACGGTAATATGTACTGTGACTGCTGATAAGGCATACCACCTTTACCGTAATGTCTCGGGTAAAAGGCGCGCCTTATTACTGCGCCATAGACGTTGCTGTGTACGTATTTAAATACGTGAGGATTTTGAACAAAATAACAGAACTAAAATGGCCGAAATGATATCCTAGGTGCGCCTTATAGGATGGACCTGGATTCTCAAACATCATGCCGACCATTGGACAAGAAGAAGGAGGATCTATGTTTATTGGCTCAGGGTCTCCCTGAGTCATAGCCGCCGGTTTTTACGGCATCCATTTTACTGAGGTAGAAGTACATTCTACAATCAAAATAGTAAATATTGCACATAAGTTCTTATATTGGGCACAGAACTCAGAACTAAAGCAAACAGTTCAAATGTTATACTACAGGAAAGTACAATATCATGTCGCAAAATGCCATTGACAAATAACCCTTGAAAACTCTGGATTTTCAAACTTTTGTGCTCCCCCATAGAACCAACGGCTAAGACCATCTCTCTTTATTCCTTTATAGAGATATCGGATCAACTACAAAGCATCTGGAAATATGACACCTTTGGTTGAGAAGTCAATTCCCTGTTATATCCACACAGGGGAAGGTATACATGGCAGGTGGTAACAGGCTTCAGCAATGGCGGCGCCCATGAGACAACCTGCTAACTCGGAATATGGCAGGTGGCTCTGGAGGGCGATTCATAAGTCATACGATTGTCAGGATTGTAAGGATTAGGTAGCTGACTGTGAAAATAATGATCGTTTTGGTGCTATTCATTACATACAGTATTGTGTTTACAATTGAATATTCCGGATGATTATCATGGAAGATTTTCGTCTCAAATGAAAGAATTACTTCAAGTAGTAAATAAACATGTCATCCTGATCGTTTCAATGAGAGAACTTTCCTTAAATGTTATGAATTAACCCCGAAGGCCATTTGACATGGGGGATCATGAGGCATGGGGGATCATTAAGTGTGGGGGTCATGGGCATTGGAACCCTGAGCCATTTGTGCTAAAAAGCACAACGTCCTTTCATTCTCATCTTGTTTAGTCACGCCGGCCTTGAGGAACTATCACAGGAAATGAAGTTCCGTAAAATCCTGCATCAATTGATGTATGAATGCAGCCCTGGCGAGTTACTCACCAGGGCTGCATTCATGCATCATGCCGACCTTATGTTAAGATATACACCCCCGGACGGTCGTCATGATGCTCCAATGAAGTACTGGCGAGCAGTCTTGCCAGCACGTCGTTGGAGCATCATGACGACCAATGGGCACGATGCATTAATGCATTAGCGGCCTTTAATGGGTTAAAGGCCTGTCAGTGAGTAGCTCAGTGAAGGAAGGAGCAGCTCATGTTTCTGTATACCAATATGATGCCTTCCTCATTGGTAAAAAGAAAATCTAAGGCAGTCTTTGCACTATGCCAGCTGTAGAAGTCACTATATAAACTGATCTCAGAATACTCACCCTAAAACCGCCATATAATGCAATGGGCACGAAACACTCCTGCATGGGCGGCCCTTAAAGGGTTAAAGAGATATTTAGCCATGTACTTCAGTCTATTTCAGACATATTCACCCATAACGTGTGAACGTTCAGTCACCTAATGACTGGATGATGAAGGAAGGATGGACGCTCTAAATGATTGACTCAAGGGTCTGGGAATGGTCTGAGAAAGGTAAGTTAAACATTTTAAGCTCTGTCTGACACATATTAATGCTAGAAATACATTTTATGCATCGTGGTCTGTTCACTTATCACCACATGAATGATAAATGTAGGCCTAGGGAAGAGGCTACATTGGTGATTTACTCTGTACGCCTCTGGAACAATAAGTGTTGAACCTATTAGGCATCCTCATAAAACTCAACAGTGAACCACCATATTGAATCTCTACCAACGATGTATCTAAGGTATACTCTACTCTCTACAATGAAGCCCCAGATGGCCGTACAGTTGAATACAGTGGCACAAGGAATTTCCCTGTAAATAACGACAAATCTGTGGCAATTTCGGGACAAGGAGTTTACAGTTATTTTGACAACGCTTGTTTATTACAGTATTGGGTACTAGGTTACAGTAAATGTACCGTAGAGTGTGTGGTACCAGGTTACAGTAAATGTACCGTACAGTGTGTGGTACCAGGTTACAGTAAATGTACCATACAGTGTGTGGTACTAGGTTACAGTAAATGTACTGTACAGTGTGTGGCACCAGGTTACAGTAAATGTACCATACAGTGTGTGGTACCAGGTTACAGTAAATGTACCATACAGTGTGTGGTACCAGGTTACAGTAAATGTACCATACAGTGTGTGGTACCAGGTTACAGTAGATGTACTGTACAGTGTGTGGCACTAGGTTACAGTAAATGTACTGTACAGTGTGTGGTACCAGGTTACAGTAAATGTATCGTACAGTGTGTGGTACCAGGTTACAGTAAATGTACTGTACAGTGTGTGGTACTAGCATACAGTAAATGTACCATACAGTGTGTGGTACTAGGTTACAGTAAATGTACTGTACAGTGTGTGGTACTAGGTTACAGTAAATGTACCATACAGTGTGTGGTACCAGGTTACAGTAAATGTACCATACAGTGTGTGGTACCAAGTTACAGTAAATGTACTGTACAGTGTGTGGTACCAGGTTACAGTTAATGTACGGTACAGTGTGTGGTACTAGGTTACAGTAAATGTACCGTACAGTGTGTGGTACTAGGTTACAGTAAATGTACCGTACAGTGTGTGGTACTAGGTTACAGTAAATGTACTGTGCAGTGTGTGGTACCAGGTTACAGTAAATGTATCATACAGTGTGTGGTACTAGGTTACAGTAAATGTACCATACAGTGTGTGGTACTAGGTTACAGTTAATGTACTGTACAGTGTGTGGTACTAGGTTACAGTAAATGTACCATACAGTGTGTGGTACTAGGTTACAGTAAATGTACCGTACAGTGTGTGGTACCAGGTTACAGTAAATGTACCGTACAGTGTGTGGTACTAGGTTACAGTAAATGTACCGTACAGTGTGTGGTACCAGGTTACAGTAAATGTACCATACAGTGTGTGGTACTAGGTTACAGTAAATGTACCGTACAGTGTGTGGTACTAGGTTACAGTAAATGTACCGTACAGTGTGTGGTACTAGGTTACAGTAAATGTATCATATAGTGTGTGGTACTAGGTTACAGTAAATGTACCGCATTGATTCCATTCATTCCCCACCCAACAATGAGCTGCATTCACAGACAGCTAAAGATAGCGGGAACACCTGAGGCTTGTTTCAAAATACCAGAAGATTCCAAAAGCCACTGCCGATTTTGCAATATACCGTAAATCCTTGCTTATATGACGCGGCTTACACATGAATAGCCTAAGATGTGTCCCATAGGATAAACCTGAATTATTGGCGAGGTTTTTTTCATACAATGAAGCAGTGCTTAAGTACCCAAAGTTAAGTCCCATCTGTAACTTTTAGCATTCTCTTCAACTCAGGGTGAGTCTTACACATGAGGTGCGTGCTTTACACGAAGTTTTGCGGGCAGTACATATAGATGGGCATTGGCGATACACCGGGGAGCACTCTCTAAGAAATGTATACACATATGTGCGGCTTGCAAGGGTACTTTTTCAAGGAAAAGTCCCTAGCAAGCCTCCTGTTTCAGCCACAAATGTCCCTAGCAACAGTCTAATTTTAAGCAAAATGTCCCTAGCAAGGGTCAACTTTCAGCAAAATACCCCGATGTATGCATGAAGATCAGCATAGTTTTCATTAAAACAGCATGAACCAAATTCAAATTTTCTCCTAACAATGTAAATTTGATATATTTTTTCGCAAATCTAGGATTATTGTGTCAAAAGTGCCCTAGCAAGGGTAGGCTTTTGAAGAAAAAAAACCTGCAAACGAGAGCCCTAGCAAGGGTAATGGTTGTTGCGGGTTCAGCCACACACCCGTATAAAAAAAATTGAAGTGCCTCCCCGGGGGCGATACCTTCATGAGATTGGACTCTATGTAATCACTCAGGTAGGATTTGGTAGAGTAGTCGTAGCACTGCAGACACTAATGTGGGTCACCATCATTGGCACACATTGATTTCCTGATGGTTCAGTGCTTACCGTATTGGCCTATATTTATAAGCACTGAGTCTCAAATAAGCGTCGGTCTTGAATAAGCGCCGGGGATTCCAGCCCAAAATATTGGCTCAGGGCACAGTATGCTCTTCTCAAGCTGTTTTCACGTTTCTCAGTATCGGACAAAAAAAAAATAATAAGCAGTTTGAGTGAGCACCTGGATAGCCTGCTTGAAATCAACGAGCGCCCAGGCGCTTATACAGGCTACTACGGTGTGATTGTTGTCGTCAGGGTGTTGAAACAGGCCCCAGGGTGCATGACAGAGTGATAGGGTGCAGGGTGTGTGAGATGTAACAGATAGTGTGGGGGATGAGGCACAGTTCAATAAACCAGTGTTAGGGGATAGACAAGCTTTCTCATTAATACCAATATAGCAGTACACAGGGGCATTTCCTAACCCTTTCCACCCTCACCCAAAATCCTACCTATGTCTTAAACTGCATGTACTGGCATCCGAAGATGTCTTGTCTGTAAAGGATGGGGCTGCGTCCTTGTTATTCTAATGTGCAACAAAATTATTCTAGACCAATAGCTATGGATCATCGTCAAGTAGCTGGTCAGAGGGGTACAAAATAAATTTTGCAGTATGGTTAAATCCTTCTGTGTGCATAAGGTACATATATTGGGCTATAATGCCCATATATGAGGGAAGGTTAAATATATATATATATATATATATATATATATATATATATATATATATATATATATTAGGATGACTACAGTACAATGCCTTATTACATGGTTGTAGATGTGACCACACACTTTCTATTCAATGCCATAGCTCAGAGTTGCAGTCAGGCAGAATATCCTAACTAATATGCAATGTCCCTTTCATATCAAGGAACAGCTAACATATATTGGTTCTACTTAAATATCAAGCACCTTGCAGTATGACTGCATATAAGGTCGTAGACGTGACCACGGTCGTAGATGTGACCATGCAAGTGTGTTCAATGCCATAGCTCAGAATTGCAATAAGATAAAATAATCTCATTAACCCTTATTGTTCTTTTCATGATAAGATATAATTAACACATAATACTGATACCCAAGTATCAAGTACCTTGCAAGAAAAATGAAGACATGTCCAAGGTTGTAGATGTGACCACGGTCGTAGATATGACCACACATATACTTTTCTTATGATATCTCTGGTAGTATGTGGAATATAAACTTACAGGGCTTATTGCTTTCATATAGAGGTATAAAGGACACATAGTAAGGATAGTGAAATATGCAACAACTAGCAGCATGGCTGCATGTATGGTTGTAGACGTGACCACGGGTAAACTACCCCAAATTGAGATCATAACCTCTGGGCCATACAGTTCTACAGGTAGGTTCAATTTGTTTTGTGTGCTACATAGGTACATGTAAGGTCTCTGCATGGTAGTCCATATATAGAACACTTCGAAGGTCAGATAGTCCTATTTCTATGCCATTTTTTAACCTTTGACCTTGAAAAACATGACCTTGACCTTGGCCAAGGTCAAGGAAATTCATCATCCTGCTCCATCTCATTGAGTAGTATATTTTTGGAATTGTGTAAAAAGATTTGTGTATAAATTTCTTTGTGTATAAATCTCATTATTTTACCTTGTTGTCATGGAAACAGCCTGACCTTGACCCAAAGGTCACTGATATCTAGGTCCATCCTCCATATTCTGTGAGTCCCTCACTATCAGAAAACTTGAAATGGTTCACATTTACACAATTATAAGGTAAACTGAACATTTGGAACATCACATAGGCCTATTTTAGGCCACATTCTAACCTTTGACCTTGAAAAGCATGCCCTTGACCTTGGCCAAGGTCAACCAGATTTATTGGCCTGATAGGGCACATTGAGTAGTATATTCTAGGATTAGGAATTGTGTAAAAAGATTGACTTAAGCCAAAGTTATGGACAAATATGTGCATTTTCTATAAATCTAATTTTACCTGGTTGCCATGGAAACAGCCTGACCTTGACCAAAAGGTCACTGACATCTTAGTCCATCCTCCATAGTCTGTGGGCTAGAGTCCCTCACTATCAGGAAAATTGGAATGGTTCATATTTACACAATTATAAGGTAAATAGAACATTTGGAAGGTAACATAAACTTGACCTTGGCCAAGGTCTACCAAATTCATCGACCTGATTAGGCTCATTGAGTAGTATATCTTAGGATTTGGAATCGTGTAAAAAGATTGATTTTAGCCAAAGTTATGGACAATTATGTGTTTTTTTCTATAAATCTCAAAATTTCACCTTGTTGCCATGGAAACGGATCAAACTAACCATGATGGCTACCATGGCCAAAGTGCTAACACACAAAAATATTATCCCTAGACCCTCACCTTTCAAGAAAATAGCATGAACCTTGGTGCCCTATAATGATACCAATAAGCCAAATTTTCCTTGCTGGCTCATGGACTAATACTGTGTCTTTCCTAGTGTAAGGGAACCTGAGAAAGGTCATAGATGTGACCACTCTTCAATTACACAAAATGTTCCTCTTTATTACCCCAAAAATGACCCTTTTTGGCTGTTCCGACCCCTGTAGATCTCTTATTATGTTTTACAGATAGGTAAAACCATGGTTCCCCTTCAAGCCCTAAGCCTTGACGACCAGAATACATGATTAACACAACTACATCTATCATTTTGAAGAATGTATTGAAAGGGAGGCAAAGACAACCTAGTTGACGATGATTCGTGGCTGATTAATGAAATGGAGGGTGAAATATCAACAAAATTGGAATTTGATTCGAAAGGAAAGTTCCATCTTATCTATACCTCGTAGGAAAAAGATCGGTGCATTCTATCTGAAAAAATGGACTATTTCTTTTTTTGTATTTTTCAAATGGCATCATCAGTGGGCCATATGTGATGCCAATTGGAATCACATATTTTGGCCATGTGATGTTAATTGCCATCACCAGTTGTTAATGAGTTAACCTTTTATGGACCTCTAGCGCAGGAGTGCATCATGCCTACTAGTTGTCCATAGGAATACCCCCCGCCCCCCTGGTGGCATCCAGCCACACTACCGCCCTACACCATGAGTACACATAATGTACACTGGAAGGGGTCGATGTGATCTGTTACCATGGTAATGTAGTGACTAGTACCTCCATGGTATGGGTCTAGGAAAGGTAGAGTGGTAAACATCTGGTACTGTCTACCTCAGATAATACCCCATAGACATACAGTAAATATCTGGTATTTATCTATACCTCAGATAATGCCTCATAGACATACAATAAATATTTGGTTTTATGTCCCTCAAACAATGTCCTATATATACATATGTAAACGTCTGGTATTCTTCATATATCAAATAATGCCCTATAGACACACAGTAAATATCCGGTATGTCTATATCTCAGATAATGCCCCACGGAAACACAGTAAATAACTGGTATTATCTATACACGAAATGCCCTATACTGAGATTGCAGGTTCCTTAGTAGGTTCTCATTGGTCAATAATGTATCCAGCTAGGTCGGTATCAAGACACAGTAAATATCTGGTTTTATCCATACCTCAGATAATGCCATATTGACACACAGTGAATATCTGGTTTTGTCCATACCTCAGATAATGCCATATTATCACACAGTGAATATCTTGTTTTGTCCATACCTCAGATAATGCCATATTATCACACAGTGAATATCTGGTTTTATCCATACCTCAGATAATGCCATATTGACACACAGTGAATATCTGGTTCTGTCCATACCTCAGATAATGCTATATTGACACACAGTGAATATCTGGTTTTGTCCATACCTCAGATAATGCCATATTGACGCACAGTGAATATCTGGTTTTGTCCATACCTCAGATAATGCCATATTGACACACAGTGAATATCTGGTTTTGTCCATACCTCAGATAATGCTATATTGACACACAGTGAATATCTGGTTTTGTCCATACCTCAGATAATGCCATATTGACACACAGTGAATATCTGGTTTTATCCATACCTCAGATAATGCCATATTATCACACAGTGAATATCTGGTTTTATCCATACCTCAGATAATGCCATATTGACACACAGTGAATATCTGGTTTTGTCCATACCTCAGATAATGCCATATTATCACACAGTGAATATCTGGTTATGTCCATACCTCAGATAATGCCATATTATCACACAGTGAATATCTGGTTTTATCTATACCTCAGATAATGCCATATTGACACACAGTGAATATCTGGTTTTATCCATACCTCAGATAATGCCATATTGACACACAGTGAATATCTGGTTCTGTCCATACCTCAGATAATGCCATATTGACACACAGTGAATATCTGGTTTTGTCCATACCTCAGATAATGCCATATTGACACACAGTGAATATCTGGTTTTGTCCATACCTCAGATAATGCTATATTGACACACAGTGAATATCTGGTTTTGTCCATACCTCAGATAATGCCATATTGACACACAGTGAATATCTGGTTTTGTCCATACCTCAGATAATGCCATATTGACACACAGTGAATATCTGGTTTTGTCCATACCTCAGATAATGCCATATTGACACACAGTGAATATCTGGTTTTGTCCATACCTCAGATAATGCCATATTATCACACAGTGAATATCTGGTTATGTCCATACCTCAGATAATGCCATATTATCACACAGTGAATATCTGGTTTTATCTATACCTCAGATAATGCCATATTGACACACAGTGAATATCTGGTTTTATCCATACCTCAGATAATGCCATATTATCACACAGTGAATATCTGGTTTTATCCATACCTCAGATAATGCCATATTATCACACAGTGAATATCTGGTTTTATCCATACCTCAGATAATGCCATATTATCACACAGTGAATATCTGGTTATGTCCATACCTCAGATAATGCCATATTATCACACAGTGAATATCTGGTTTTATCCATACCTCAGATAATGCCATATTGACACACAGTGAATATCTTGTTTTGTCCATACCTCAGATAATGCTATATTGACACACAGTGAATATCTGGTTTTATCCATACCTCAGATAATGCCATATTGACACACAGTGAATACCTGGTTCTGTCCATACCTCAGATAATGCCATATTGACACACAGTGAATATCTGGTTTTGTCCATACCTCAGATAATGCCATATTATCACACAGTGAATATCTTGTTTTGTCCATACCTCAGATAATGCCATATTGACACACAGTGAATATCTGGTTTTATCCATACCTCAGATAATGCCATATTGACACACAGTAAATATCTGGTATTTTCTATACATCAGATAATGCCTCATAGACATACAGTAAATATCCGGCATTGCCTACATTAGATAAAGCCCTGTAGACATAGAGTAAATATCTGGTAATCATCTATACCTCAAAAAACCCCTTATGGACATATGTAAATATTTTGTTTCGTCTATACAGAATTAGCAGGATTGATTATCAGCTAATGAATTATTCCCAGCTATTCAATGTGGTCCTCTCACGGGACAGTGGTACCTATCGGATAGCTGTTATCAGTGATAACTGCTGGGAACCAGCTTCAGCAATGGCTGTGCCCATTGGACAATCCACTACCTCGGTATACCAGATGATGCCCCATAGACATACAGTGGATACCTTGTATTGACTATACCACATACATTGCCCTATAGACACACAATAAATACCTCAGATTATGCCCTGTAGCCACACAGTAAATACCTGGTATTGTCCACCTCAGGAGGGTGTTGCTCCTATTGTAAAAAGAGCTGTGAGTATGTGCCCTCTTTTCTAAACAAGTTGTGCACTGCTGCACCATTCAACTTGCACTTAGTCTGAAAAGTCACCTGCCTTGTTTAAAATAGAGAGAGCTGCACTACCAGTTACCTACTCATGTCACACGCTCTATAGTTTATTATACTGACTGACTTCTCCCAACTAGGTACCTACTCACAAATCCCCCTTTTTTTAGCACCGTACTTGAATGACCACTTGTGAGCAACAAAAGGGACAAGTTATAGCGACATGAAAAGAAAGGACTGGAAATGAGGACATTTTTAGCCAGCTCTTTCTTTTACTATAGGAGCAACACCCTCATGATAATGCCTTGTAGACATAAGCCAGGTCACAGGGCAACGTTCACGTGCAGGACCACGCTCTGACCCCAGGTAATTAGCATATATTGTACAGTGATTAAATATGGTTATATCCGCTTGACTATATAAGAATTAATACAATTATGGAAATAATGATATATAAATGCATGATAAAGATAACGATATGAAATATAATATCATAACTGATAACTATGATGTAATATGACATAATATTACATAATCATTCTTAAAGGAGTCTGTGAAGTCCTCATAATGCATCTATGATTTTCACAACCCTGCAACATGTATATGATATATATATATATATATATATATATATATATATATATATATATATATATATATATATATATATATAAGGCTAGCATGATGCATCAATGCAGCACTAAAGGGCGAGTTACTCACATGGGATGCATTTTCCCTTTAATGGCCACAAATGCATTATAAATGCATCATGCCCATTGGTTGCCATGAGGCGTGAATGCAGCCCTGGTGAGCAACTTGCCAGGGCTGCATTCATGCATGGTGGTGGCCCGATGGTGTGATACACTGCCAGAGGGTTGGCATGATGCACCAATGAAGTCCTGGTGAGCAGACTCGTCAGGACTTCATTGGTGCATTATGACAACCAATGGGCAAGATTCACCCCTGCATCAGGTGGCTGTTGCTAAACCCTTGGAAGTCACTTGTATTGGAGGTGTACTTCCAATAATGGAAGGCACTCATCTTTGGTAGTCTCTTCTTGATTGCATTGCCAAATGGCACTTCCCAACAGAAGTGGTCCAACCTCTCAACTGGAAGTTGCTTCCTACACTCTGTCGCATAAGTATATAGGTGTCGGCAGTCTGGGAAGCACTCAGGTATGACCACTTTTCGCAACACAGTTTGATTTGTGGGAAAGTGACTACTTCTGGACTACAGTGTTGGAAGTGATACTGAGTGGTTAAGTAGAGGAGGGACGTGGGAAGTGAGGTACCTACCCTGGAAAGCACCGACTCAGTCTTTTCGCAACAACCTCCAGAGCCCCTTAAAGGAGATCTGAATTGGCGATGTCACCACGGTGCAAAAATTGGAGGATGTAGATCCTCAATTCAGTGCGTCTTAAAAGGTTTAAGGATGAAATGAGCTATTTCATATCTTGTAGTAATCCATTTACTGCAAAAAACGATGAGTCCACACACATTGCAGCCCAATGCTCACATTTCTTCTTAAATTACATACAAAATATCTGCACAGTAAAAAGTGCAAGGAAGGTAAGTAACCTAAACTGTTCTCATACTCTATTCAATTGAATTGCCCTTTTCTATTAATCGAGGTAGCGGTTTTCACTGTGAATTCATATTATTGAGATACTTATTGAGAAATGTAGAAGATGATATCCACTTGTGATATGACCTACCTTTTTGTCGTTGGTCAATATGATGGATGTGACTTCATTATGCATCAGGTCGATTCGCAAGACTTTGGCAGAAATTGTGAATAGTAGTATTTGGTCAAATATTGTCCAAAGATTGGATAATTTGTTGTTAGTGGGCCCGGGTAAGCTGTCCAGATATTTTTTTCGGTCTATTAAATAGATTTCACTGCATGATCTAAATATTCAGCGATAAGGTTTTTCTGTCATATTTTTGGCAAAGGTGTGAGGATGGACCATTAATTGGATATTTCCGTATATGTCGTGATAAGCCCCAAATTGACCTTATATTAATCATAGATATATAGAAAAGTTTCTCTAGTTATAAAACTTAATAGTGTTCTTTAATTGCCAAGTGCTGTAACTTATTTGAGGGCTGAAGTTCATCTATATACCCCAATTTACTTTTTTGACTTGTACATTTGCTCGATAACCTTGTATCCATTTTTCTTCTTCTCATCTATTAATTCTTAAAACTCTTGGCTCTCCTCTCTCCTTATAAAATAGGAGTTACATTTACGTATAAAAAGGTCTAAGAGCACAAGAGAAATAATATCCCAATGAACACAGACATGTGAATGAAACTAAATGAACATAGTCTCTAGATATCAATTACATACATGTTCTGTACAGAATCATCTGAAAACGGCATGTCCTGAAACTAAAAAGATATATTATGTTTCAGAAGGTTTAGAACAGTTTCATATGATTTCACGTGCAAGGAATATCAAATAAACCTCTTGATACAGCTAAGCCAATCACATCATAAAAGGTAAAGTTGCATTAGGTTTTAACCTACATTCTGTTATGGGAAATATGAAATAGCCATTTTCAAAACTCCTGACAATGGGACTTGAACCCACGCTGTGATAACCTTTGGATACCAAGGCAGGAATAGAACCCATGTGGCCACAAAGCCAACCTAGGTGCTGATGGTGATAGGATACCTCATTGTCAAGTCAGTATGACCCCTTTTGCCAAATTGATGTCGAGTTGTTTTAATGTTTGATATCTACCAATTTGCTATGTTGGATAATGTTTTGTGTTTACTGGGATTAATCATTGTTTTAATTTAAAACCTTCATGAGTCCGATCCCCTGTGCACCCTGTGACTTCACAACAGCAATTTTCATACTCTAATAACTGTAATTACATTTAGAATAACCATTGTGCTACCTTGTAGACTTTGTTCTCCGTAAAGTAGAAAGAATTAGAACTAAACACCAACACCTCTACCAGCTGACTTTTATTGAAAGGTTCAATTTCATTATAAGGGTTGTTCCCAGTCACCCCAATTACTTATTAACGCCCATTGCGTCACCTGCCATTGCACGCCAGTTCAAAACAATTGGGAATCCCAATTTGAATTTTTGGCCACAAAAGTTTTAGAAATAGTTGTTTGTGGGTGATTCGTTAAACCCTGGGATAGACGCTGAATTGCTCTTTAAGGTCAGAATTATGTTTTAATCAACACATGATTAAATATAGGTTGTGTACTAAATTGTCCATTGATCATTTTGATGCATGGATGATACCTTGGAGAGTAACTCACCAGGCATGCATTCATACATCATGTAGGCCCTTTGGACTTGATGCACTCCTGAAGGGTCGGCATGATGCAGTAAAGCAGTGCTGACATTGTTGTGTATCCTCATTTGTTTTTGCCATCGTGATGCATGTAGCTCTGGTGAGTAACTCGCCAGGGCTACATTCATGCATGGTGAGTAACTCGCCAAGGCTACATTCGTGCATGGTGAGTAACTTGCCAGGGCTACATTCGTGTATGGTGAGTAACTCGCCAGGGCTGCATTCGTGCATGGTGAGTAACTCGCCAGGGCTGCATTCGTGCATGGTGAGTAACTCGCCAGGGCTACATTCGTGCATGGTGAGTAACTTGCCAGGGCTGCATTCGTGCATGCTGAGTAACTCGCCAGGGCTGCATTCGTGCATGCTGAGTAACTCGCCAGGGCTACATTCGTGCATCGTGCCAATACTGTAGGGACGATTCACCTCTTATAGTTAATCATGATGCAGAAATGCAGCACTGGTGAGTAACTCGCCAGTGCTGCATTGGTGCTTATGACAAAGGGGCATGGCACTAGGGCATCAAACCAACTTACAAGGGTTAATTAACATATTGGCCTGTATAAGTGCCCGGGCGCTCATTGATTCCAAACTCACTGTATCCCTGGCGCTCATATGAGACAGGTTCTTATTTGAATACTGTTTTCAATGGTTAAGATCAATTTCAGTGCCCCTGTACCCCCGGCGCTTATTCGAGACCAGTGCTTATTTGGGACTCCGGCGCTTAAACGGGCCATTACGGTAACCCTATAAGGGCCGCTATAATGCAGTTTGGCATAATGCACCGATGAAGTGCCGGTGAGCAGATTCACAGCACTTCATTTGTGACCATTGGTGCATCGTATGAGCCTCAGTGAGGGATTTAGATGGGGGGGGGACGCGCACCCCCTCCTTTTTTGCCAGTAGTGAAGAGTTTAATTGCCTCTGTTTACCTCAGAATTTATCCAAAAATAAGGTAGTAAATGAGGGGCCCGCCCCCTCCTTTTGAAAATCCTGTATTCACCATTCATGAGCTTTCCAGGCATATATCGGCCCTGTAGAGTTGCCATGATGTATGGATGTAACTAGCCAGTGCTGCGTTCTTGCATCATGACAACCATTAGGCAGGATGCATTAATGCATTTTCTCTCCTTAACCCTTTAAGGTCGCTGATCCAGGACGGTATCAAAGCTGTAGGGTCGGCATGATGCTCCAATGAAGTGCTGGTGAGCAGTCTCACCAGCACTTCATTGGTGCATCATGCCGACCAATGGGCAGGATGCATTAATCATCAGCGGCCCTTACAGTATTAAGGGGTAAACAATAAACGAGTACCTGAGGTTATTGTTAATTAATTAGTTCAGGCTATGGTGAGTAGCCTGGAGTACTATAATGTTGTTAATTAGCCTACTCAGTGACTTTAACCCTTTAAAGCACCGCATGGTGCATTAATGCATCATGACTTGCTGTAGGCTACAGCAAGGCTACATTCGTGCATGGTGAGTAACTTGCCAGGGCTACATTCGTGCATGGTGAGTAACTTGCCAGGGCTACATTCGTGCATGGTGAGTAACTTGCCAGGGCTACATTCGTGCATGGTGAGTAACTCGCCAGGGCTACATTCGTGTATGGTGAGTAACTCGCCAGGGCTGCATTCGTGCATGGTGAGTAACTCGCCAGGGCTGCATTCGTGCATGGTGAGTAACTCGCCAGGGCTACATTCGTGTATGGTGAGTAACTTGCCAGGCCTGCATTCGTGCATGGTGAGTAACTCGCCAGGGCTACATTCGTGTATGGTGAGTAATTTGCCAGGGCTGCATTCGTGCATGGTGAGTAACTCGCCAGGGCTACATTTGTGCATTGTGAGTAACTCACCAGGGCTACATTCGTGCATGGTGAGTAACTCGCCAGGGCTACATTCATGCATGGTGAGTAACTCGCCAGGGCTACATTCTTGTATGGTGAGTAACTTGACAGGGCTACATTCGTGCATCGTGCCAATACTGTAGGGACGATTCACCTCTTATAGTTAATCATGATGCAGAAATGCAGCACTGGTGAGTAACTCGCCAGTGCTGCATTGGTGCTTATGACAAAGGGGCATGGCACTAGGGCATCAAACCAACTTTCAAGGGTTAATTAACATATTGGCCTGTATAAGTGCCCGGGCGCTCATTGATTCCAAACTCACTGTATCCCTGGCGCTCATATGAGACAGGTTCTTATTTGAATACTGTTTTCAATGGTTAAGATCAATTTCAGTGCCCCTGTACCCCCGGCGCTTATTCGAGACCAGTGCTTATTTGGGACTCCGGCGCTTAAACGGGCCATTACGGTAACCCTATAAGGGCCGCTATAATGCAGTTTGGCATAATGCACCGATGAAGTGCCGGTGAGCAGATTCACAGCACTTCATTTGTGACCATTGGTGCATCATATGAGCCTCAGTGAGGGATTTAGATGGGGGGGGGACGCGCACCCCCTCCTTTTTTGCCAGTAGTGAAGAGTTTAATTGCCTCTGTTTACCTCAGAATTTATCCAAAAATAAGGTAGTAAATGAGGGGCCCGCCCCCTCCTTTTGAAAATCCTGTATTCACCATTCATGAGCTTTCCAGGCATATATCGGCCCTGTAGAGTTGCCATGATGTATGGATGTAACTAGCCAGTGCTGCGTTCTTGCATCATGACAACCATTAGGCAGGATGCATTAATGCATTTTCTCTCCTTAACCCTTTAAGGTCGCTGATCCAGGACGGTATCAAACCTGTAGGGTCGGCATGATGCTCCAATGAAGTGCTGGTGAGCAGTCTCACCAGCACTTCATTGGTGCATCATGCCGACCAATGGGCAGGATGCATTAATCATCAGCGGCCCTTACAGTATTAAGGGGTAAACAATAAACGAGTACCTGAGGTTATTGTTAATTAATTAGTTCAGGCTATGGTGAGTAGCCTGGAGTACTATAATGTTGTTAATTAGCCTACTCAGTGACTTTAACCCTTTAAAGCACCGCATGGTGCATTAATGCATCATGACTTGCTGTAGTCATGATACATGATTGGGGCTTCCCTAGCCCACTTCAAAGGTTCTATAACTCCTCTTTTCTATGCCCTCGGATCTGTGTGGTGCACATATGTGTGGGCACTGACACATTCCTCTGTGAAATTTGTTATGTAGCTCTAACCTCGAAATGGCATTAAACATCACTCACTCACCCACTCACTCACTCACCCACTCGCTCACTCACCCACTCGCTCACTCACCCACTCACTCACCCACTCACTCACTCACACACTCACTCACCCATTCACTCACCCACTCACTAACTCACTCACTCACCCACTCACTCACCTACTCACTCACTCACTCACTCACTCCCTCACTCACTCACTCACTCACTAACTCACTCACTCACCTACTCACTCACTCACTCACTCACCTACTCACTCACTCACTCACTCACTCACTAACTCACCCACTCACTCACTCACTCACCCACTCACCCACTCACTCACTCACTCACCCACTCAATCACTCACTCACTCACTCACTCACCCACTCACTCACTCACCCACTCACCCACTCACTCACCCACTCACTCACTCACTCACTCACTCACTAACTCACTCACTCACTCACCCACTCACCCACTCACTCACTCACTCACTCACTCACCCACTCACTCACTCACTCACTCACTAACTCACTGATACATGATTGCAGTTCTAATATGAACATACTTAACAGGGCTGCATTCGTGCATCATGCCAACCCTACAGGAGTGTATCAGCCCAATATGATCGGTATCATACATGACTACAGCACTTGTGAGTTACTCGCCACAGATGCATGCATTAATGCACCATGAGAAATGGGAATGATACATTAATGCATTAGGTGTCAATTAAAGGGTAGTTTAATAACAAAGAAAATACAGTTTCCAACAACAGCTCACTATTACCGCCAACAAGCTGTCATAACCCTTAACTGCATTGATACTGCAATAATGCATCACACCCACTGGTTGTCATGATGCACGAATGCAGCCTTGGTGAGTTACTCGCCAGGCTTGAGTTTATGCCCCCTCATAGGGTTAGCATGATGCGCCGATGAAGTGCTGGGGAGTCGACTTCATTAATACATCATGCCGAACAAGGGGCATGACGCACTCCTCATGCCTTAAAGGGTTAACAGACCCGATCAACTGCTGCATCAATTAATTACCTGCTAATTAGGATCCTTGTGAACTTTTATGAGGTTTCATGAGTTTTATATTAACCCTTTAGTTACAACCCATTGTTCTGTCAATTTAATGACATGCTGATTGAATGTGGTCTAATGTGGGACTTGGAAATTACTCGTTCCGGTAGTATCAAGTACCAACCCATCATTGGCAAGTAACTCGCCAGTGCTTCATTAATGCATCATGCTTCATTGATGCATCATGCTTCATTGATGCATCACGCTTCATCGATGCATCACGCTTCATCGATGCATCACGCTTCATCGATGCATCACGCTTCATCGATGCATCACGCTTCATCGATGCATCACGCTTCATCAATGCATCACGCTTCATTAATGCATCATGTTAATGAGAAAGTTGAATCCCTGAATTGTGCTCACAATGTATTGGTCAACACTGGTGGCATGATATTCTATAATTTGTCGTCTTTATTCTTTATCAATGTCGGGCTTCCCTAGCCCACTTAAAAGGGTCTATATCTCATCTTTCCTATCCCCTCGGATGTGTGTAGTGCACATATGCGTGGGCATGAACACATTTCTCTGTGAAATTGTGTTATGTAATTCTCGCCATGAATATGACCGTAGCTGTCGAAATGGCGTTAAACATCTATTACTCACTCACTCTCCTTTATCAATGTACACAAAAACATTGACCCATGTGGGAATTTCTCTACTCTAGGTTCCACTCTAAAATGATCTTAGAGCTAATACACTCTGCCAGTAGTACATTCCAGATAAAAAGTAAGCTCTGGAGGCAGCTCCGTAATGTTAAAACGAAGGGTTAAAACTCTCGATTTTGCATTAATGCATCATGCCATTTTGTATAAATGATACATAAATGCAGCCCAGGGACACATTTATGCATCATGCCGATCCTAGGGAGTTGATACACTCCTAGAGTGTCGGCATGATGCACCAATAAAGTGCTGGTGAGCAGACTCGCCAGCACTTCATTGGTGCATCATTCAGGGTTTTCCACAGGATGAAAAAGCACACAGGTTATTTATTGTCTAACAAGTGCTCTCCAACCGAAGTGCGCCATTGCAAAAGATATGCGTTGTCACATGCGAAGTAAAGTCAAGAAAATGTTTGGAATCTAGATGCAAAATGGTGAAATTTTGGATAACTTTTGATCTAATGGACAGATTTACAAAATTCTAAAAAAAAACAAAAACATAGAAAGCTCACAGAGAGCTGGAAGCAAATGGGCGGCCCATTTCCAGGTGAAGCACACGGGCGTGCCGCCTGTGTGCTTCCTATGTGTGGAGAACCCTGCATATAATCCTGACGGTCAATGGGCATGATGCACCAATGCACCAGCAGCCTTGAGAGGGTTATGTTTAACGAGCTGGTCATCAAGTCAGCATTTTAATTAGGTGTGGAGTAGTGGGTGGTAATTAACTGGGTGCAAGTGTTTAATTCTCTATCAATTGAAGAAATCTGATCTGTGTGGCATATGGCACCAACACTAGGCACCCTCATGTGGGTGTGTGTGTGGGGGGGGGGAGGAGGAGGAGGGGGGGAGGTGAGAGAGTGAACCTTGATTATAGCAAACATGATTATAATAAAACTTGGTTATTGAAAACGACGTTCGAAGAGTGACACTACTATTCCTATATAAATCCAAAATTAAAATGACATTTAAGGCCTAAAAAAAGTTTGTTCTTACCAAGTTTACTACCCCTAACCATGACTGTAGTTCAGCCTTGTCTTTGTCAATTATATTGGCTGGTATATATTATGTTATTCCCCATCTATCCCTTATTCTTTTCTAAACCTTGTATTAAAACAGGTTGGATTTTCAAAATAGAAATCTTAAAGAGAATCGGGGTCAAATCTGGATCTTTGTGGGTGTGTGTGTGTGTGTGTGTGTGTGTGTGTGTGTGTGGTGGGGGCACTTACCGTAGAGGATAGGGATGGGGGGGGGGTAACGAGTGTCCCTGGAATTTTCAAATGCCTCTGATGCTGAGCGTGTAGCCAGGTGGGTGAGGTGGCCGCATGACAGCCTTGCCAGGTATGTACCCGGGGGGGGGGTACTGACTCTTTGTAGGTACTGTAATGTCCTGCGTATAAGCCGCACCAACTATTTAAAGCACGCTGTCCATTGGTCGTCATGATGCATGAATGCAGCCCTGGTGAGTAGCTCACCAGGGCTGCATTCATGCATCATGACGACCCTACGTGGTTGATACAGTCCAGGTGGGGCAGCATGATGCACTATTGAAGTGCTGGTGAGCAGACTCATGCGCACTTCATTGGTGCATCATGCTGACCAATGTATTATGAAAATTCTCTCAAGGCTTCCCCGGTCCCATTAACTGGTATACGGGGGGGGGGGGTTCAGGTTATCCACAGGTTTTTATTTTTTGAACATTTATTGAGTAGGACAGAAATTTTGCCATTTTGAACTTTTCTAATCTAACCCTTATTCCGGGATAGCAGGATCCTTAGTGGGCTGACCCCTGCTGAATCTAGTACCCGGAGAGATAAGGACTGATAACAGCCAGCATGATGGGTACCAGTTGTCACTGAACAGAATTTTCTGATTGGTCAATAATGTCTCCCGCTAGGTCGGTATAGGATTCTAGACCCTTACCCAGTGGATCCACCATTTTGAATGTTGCTGGTTATTCTAAAAGTGGCAGGACACACCGATAAGACATACTATGATGGGTACCTTGTCCCTGGATAATTCAGTGGTGGATTCAGAGGGGGGCGCGAGGGTGCCCGCACCCCCATTTTCCCCAGTACTTTAAGAGTTTAATTACATATTTTGGACCCCAAATTTTGCTCTAAAATAGGGGGTGCACCCCCTCCTTTTGGGCCGCGCCCCCTCCTTTTTCAAATCCTGGATCCGCCACTGGGATATCAACCACTTCTAGGGACAAGCTGGTTACATCTTAACAGTGCATCTCACCACAAATCTCCAGTCCCGCTTACACCCAATAAGTGGGGTGCGCCTAATACACGGGGCATTACGGTAGGTATCAACTGCAAAACTACAGCTACATGGTTTTTACAGGCCCTCCCTGATTCCACTGGCATACCCTTTTTGTAGCCCCTATGAGGGTTGGTTTGTAAAAACACTAAGGAATTTGACAATTCTGGGCATGCCTTACATATTGAGGTTACTTGTCTTTTCTAGCCAGGTGGGTAAGGTGGCCGCATGCCAGCCATGTTGGGTGTGCCCTGCAGGGGGGGGGGTATTGACTGTTTGATTGTAGGTACCGACTGCGAAACAACAGCCCCCCCCCCCCCCCAAACAGTGAAACTGAGTGTAAATGTGAGAAAGTTTGTAAAATTATTGAGGCAAATCTGGGCTGCATGTTTGGCATATTTAGGTTGTTTTCTCCTACCCCTATATAAATATTTACACGTACTGACAGCCGCCGATTCTCAACTTTCAGGTCATTTACAGCCCCCTCCCCCTTTTTTTTTACTAAGATATGTCGACAGCTACAACCACTGGGACCAGTGTCACAGTTGGTACCAAAACATAGACTAAGTACCCCCCCTCCCCCGGGAGTTATGTGGGGGGGGGAGGGAGTCATGGAAGGAAGAGGGAATGCTTAGATCTATGGATAAGTTAATAAATAAAATAAATCAAACAATTTCTTGACACGTGTACACATTATAGGTACAAGGTAGCCTCCTAGCAGAGAGGGGTATACATGTGCTTATGGGAAGGAGGAGGGGATGGACTCCATTGATGTATAATATTTTTTTATGAATTTATTCATTTCTTCTTAAGCCTTCAATAACGTCTCCAACTCAACCAGCCAAGGACAGAAATGTGAAATTTGCTCCACACACACCTATATTGTTCAATTGTTATTGTTGACTTGAAGGCGGGTGCGGGGGGGGGGGCTGTTCTATGCGTGTGTGAATGTGTATTATCAATGCTTGAGTAATAAAATTTAATTAAAACATGCCTAGAAATGAAAACCCCCTGATTCCATGTGATGTGAGACTACAGGGTCAGACCGGGGCACAAATGTGCGTTTTGAGTTACATGGAATAAAGGGAGGTTGGATTTTTCAATTATTTTCCTTTGTGATCCATAAAATATGTCACACTGGAAGGGGTGGTGGGTGCAAGATTTGTGTAGCATATTTCATGGATCAGTCCTTACCCAGTTAGAAAGAATTGACTAACACAATACAATATCTCAAATTCATGCCATTGATTTTTCCTCAAGTAATCCAAAATCTAAAAGTTTGACTCTTTGGTGGAAGGTATGTACACTGTAAAAATAACTGTTGAATCTACCAAGGATCCTCGTAAAACTGAAAATTGGACCACCGTAATTGTATAGCATTGGACCAGTGTAGTGTTTACAAGAAGCCCCAGGTATGTGGCTATACCTCTCGGGTGGGGGGGGGGGGTGAGGCCAAATAAAAGAAAAAAGGTTTGTTTCCAGTTACCCGACCGACCCTAGCAAAACAGGGGCGACCCTACACGTTTTTTTTGTGTTTTTTTTTTAAATTTTAGAGAATTTCTTTTGAATTTTTGAGAATTCTTTCTTAATTTTAAGGATTTTCATCAATCTTTCATTGATACATTGTTTGGATGTACAGTTAATAGATTTGTTAGGCATATCTTTTGCATAGATTCAGGTATGTGGCCTACTTGAGCTGAATCTACCCTATACCGTAATACCTGGCATATATAACAACCTTATACGCGAGGATAAATCCCTGGTTCACCAGAAATAAACTGAAGGGAAAATCTTCCTTAAGCCTCCAATAGAATCGAAAGTGATTTTTGGGCTATTTGGGGACATCTTAGCTACCCATTGGTCTTTTTTTTGAATTTTGAAAATCCATTGATAGAACGAAAGCTACCATTTCATTTTTAAATCTTTCTAGCAGATCCATAAAGTCAAGGTGTGTCTTATATGCGGGGTGCACCATATATGTGAGGTTTTACGGTATTATGACTTATTATGACTTTGAAAGCATGACATATCAAACCAAGTCTGAATTTACTGCTCAAAGAGAACTTGAAACCAAGAGAGAGTGTTTTCAATTTGATCTTTATTTCATTTCACATTGAAGCCATTCAGAGCATCCCTTTCCGGACAACCAATTTATGCAACTTGATAGTTTGGATATAGAGTTCGTCCACATTTATTTTCTAAATTGTCTCTCAATTGCTCAAATATCAATTATTAACATATTGCCTAAACTCGTGTACCTCTCAGATTCCAGAAGGCACATTTCCATTCAAATTACTACAGGTATTATTGGTCTTCGTCGTTGAGTAAAAAATCCTGAATTGTCTCCTTCATCTGATTCCTGAAAATTAAAAGAAGAAATATTTAGATGCATTGCTGTCTGGTAAAAATGAAAAAAATAAATAAATGGAAACTGATATTTGTGTTACTTGATTACTTATATACTCAGGCAATAGATGTCTTAGTCTGGAGACGGACAATGAGTCTGGCCACAATTTGAAATAAAATGTACGTTTTGAACGTGCATTGATACTTTTGGCTATATGAAATGTACATTTTAAGTGAACAGGACAGCGATTGAAAGATAGAGGAACAGAATAGGTAACAAAGTAGGACATGTATGGGGGACTGTAGTTAGATTCAATAGGGCACTACGGTTATGACAGGTATGACAGCTATACCAACAGTGGCTTACAGCAGAGTGATGTCTATGAGTGTTTTACTCTAAACAACATAATTTTATGTCAAGGTGAATATCGATGCCCCATTGACAATGCACTGAGACCGTGTATTGTACCCCTGCGTTAAATAACTGGCGCCAAATCCGCACGATGACGTCATAGGTCCACCGCGCATGTAATTCTATATCGTAAGTATTTATGAATCACCCTCCGGGACACCCAAGAGAACCTTATTTTTTATATCAGCACATGTGCCACTAATAATGCCTTAGCTAAAAGAAAAACTAAAGAATTAAGCCATCTGCAATAACGGAGGTCCTTTCTGTGAACTCTTACTGCATTTGTTGGTATGGTGTAGCCTCGGCGAGTAACTCGCCAGGGCCCAATTCATGCATCGTGCTGACCTTGCAGGACACGTCTATCAACCCTGTATGGTCTGCTATGCATGCATAGGAAGCAAATCACACGAGTAGGTCTGCCTCGTAAGGATTGAGGCAGTAATGATTGATTGACGCCAATTCGACAGCTAAGGTCATATTCATGGCGAGAAAACTATATTAGACATTATTTTGATGGATGAATGTGTGTGTCCGTGCACTCGCATAAGTCTCGTATGTGTACAACACTCGCACAGTACAAACCCTGTACAAAAAAAAACAAGGCCCCCATTAAAACCCCTGTGTATAAGTCACACTTTATATTATTGCAGAGGCTAGCTCCGGGTTAGGTGAAAAAAAAACAAAAAACAACTAGACAGCAATTTTAAGTGAGAGCAGTTCAAATGGTTAACAGTTACCAGTATGGGGGCCGTGAAACAAGAGAGCAGAGAAAGTGGGGGGAAACCAGGATTGCATCAGCTATAGTTATATACAGCCTTACTGATATCTTAACATCAATCTACACCTGTAGCATGATACAGGTATATATACGCTTACTGAGATCTGAGATTGGTGCCAGATGAGACCCTCCCCCCTCCCACCACCCTATTTTGATAGCCCCTGTGGTCACCTACTAAGCCACTGCCCCAACTCCTGACTTACCAGAAATACTGAGGCATGACAGAGTAGTCCCCCACCCACCCAGGACTGTGGAGCAGTAGCTGAGGGCCCCCCCCACCTCCTACACCCAGTGGTGTGCCTGCCTGCCTACCAACAAGGAGAAGATTTTAAGGTCACATATACATTACTTATAAATAAAGCCATACTGACTTCACATTACATAAAAACAGTACAAAATGAAAAAAAGACCTTTTGGTCTATCTACAACTTTTAACTATACACCCTAGTACCTGTTCTTGAAACTACACCCTATTTAATATGGCCTTATACTCAAATACAAAAGTGGAAATTTCTCAAAAAACTCCCAATTAGAACATCTCAATTTTTTCATATCCATTCCATGTCCACTGATCTCACAACTATCCCAAAATGAAGCTCCTGATTACATTAATAAAGAAGTTGATTTACTATAGAGCTCTATGGACAATTTGGACAGCTTTCACAAACCTCTCTTTTTCTACATTTTCCACATCAAATTTCAACAATTCCTGGAAATTATACATACAAAAAATGTTTAACTTTCTCACACTTCTCTCAGATTTCCTGAATTTACCTCCACATGTCTGCTATTAAGCACCAACTTTGCCTTAATTTTCTGGCCAAACCCCTATGTATGGGGGGGGGGCGGCGGTCATTCTTTTTAATTTGTTTTTTTACCTATGCCTGACTCAGGCCTAACTTATTGCGTTATAAGTGTATTCCAATGGCTATTTTGATGTATAAAGGTTTATTTCCGGGAATATGACAAGATGACTGGAATTCTAAGCATTTATCTGGAACTCATATACTTTAACAATCAAAAATGCTAAAAAGTTGAAAAAAAAATCACAAAAAATCTTCAAAATTCTTTATAAAAATATGAAAAAATCTTCAGAAAATTCTGAGGTCGGCCCTATCTAGCTTAGGTCGGTCAGGTGACTTTTTTATGGTCAACTACTACTCAGGTTGCCACCCTGCAGCTTATAGGCGGGGGTTTGATATTATGGAACTGCAATTTTCAGATGCCACTCTCCTGTACACGTTCTCAGTGCTTGGCTTATAAGTAGGTGCGGCATATAGGCGGGGTTTTACTATAGGTGGTAACAATGACAATACACAAGTATCAAATATGCCCCTCAGGGGCTCTCCCTCTCTCCTCCATTCCTCCCTCCATGGCGTTTACGAGTAGGGCATGGGAAACAGTAGTGGTCTAAACCCTCAAGGGTTGACATGCCGACCCTATCTGGAATTGATACTCTTTAGACTTAGCGGCAGTGTGAGGGTAAACACTGTGCGCCAGTTTACTACAGTAATAAGATATGCAATTTTGCCGTCACGATATATGGGGGCAGACTCGGCGAGTAACGCACTCCTACTCACCATTCTTCATTCTACAGAGATGTAAGTCAAACTGTTTGAAAAATTCTGAAGACATATTTAGAAATCCTGCATTTAGTGTAAAACATTATCAAAACTTTGAGGCAAAAAAGGTAATTTGGTTAAATCTATAAGAAACGTATTGTTCAAAAAATTCTGAAATCAGACAAAATTCTGAAAACTGACATCCCTGATTCTAGTATCATGCTGACCCCACAGGACTGAGACACTACTCATTAGCATGATGCACCAATGCTGCATTGGTGCATCATGCTATATGGCATGATGCACCAATGCTGCATTGATGCATCATGCCATATGGCATGAGGAAAGATACCGTCCTTGCAGGGTTATATCTGAATCATGTGGGTTATGTTAGAATGGACATGGCAGAAACCAAAGAACTCCTATCACTAAGGCAATTGTCACTACGCACAGTGCCGCATAGGGACATGAAAGTAGTCCCGTGGGAGGAAGTAGTCCCCTTTGGGTGTAGGAATACATGCTGATATAATCAGCAGTTTGACCACTTCTGTGGGAGTAGTGATTTATGTATTGGCAATTTACCCCCAAACAACAGCAGGCTCAATACTAGTAATAACGTCCGTCGTGATATGTTGAACCCTTTTATATGCGAATACACTCCTGGCGACCTGGACCTGTGTGAATTAACCCCTAAAGGGGCAACAAAGCAGGAGTGCATCATGCCCTTTGGTCGTCAGCACTTCAATTGTGCATCATGCAGACCCTCTGGGAGTGTATCAACCCTGTGGGGGTTAACATGATGCATTGAATGTAACCCTGGCGAGTTACTCGCCAGGGCTGCATTCATGCATCGTGACAACCAATGGGCATGATGCATCAATGTTTTAGCGGTCCTTTGAGGGGCTCTGGATGGCGGCCCCCATGTCACAAGTCGAATTTTAGAAATGGCTATGTCACATATATCCCTATGTCCCATGTCACACCAAAGAAGCACCTATGCCATGTCACTAATTGTTGCCTCATGTCAATAGAGCCCATGTCACATGTCGATTTTAAGAAATGGCCATGTCATCATGTCGAATCTAGTGGTCCAGACCTATCTTAAAGGGTTAAAGAGGTAGTGTGTTGTGTATGTGTGGGGAGGTGGGGGTGGGTGGGGTGGGGATGGGGTAGAGGGCAATGTGGCGGCCACTTAACCCTCCTTTGTCGGGTCAGATCTGGATCTCTTCTCAATGGTCTGCAGCCCGAGGCCACAATTAGAGCCGCCCCCGTGCTTCTACACCGGCAGGACATAAACCTTCCCCGTGCGGCCAGCAGGGGACGGCACCGTTTGATCAGCTACTTGCCCTACCCGTTACAACGCCGTCTAAGCATCAGGCAGCGCCCTCTGCTCTCAAGGCGCATGCGCCCTCTACACGAGCAGCCCTAGCGGAGACGCCATGAACTACAAAGCGAGGCTTTAACCTTGAGACGACCTCACTTTATCTGCGCGTTTGACCTCAGTGCCGCAATGCCTGCTGGGACAGAACAACTTTGAGACAGAGGGCGTCACCTTAAACAAACAACCGCTGGTTGCCGGCCGCCACAAGCCGCGCATGCCCGGAAGGATGGGTACCGACTACTGCTTTGAATCGGCGGCGGAACCCAGCTCAAGATACTAGTGTCTAAAGTGTAGGGCTTGGGGCGGCGGTAAGGGGAGAGGTTAGAAAATACAAAAAGAAGGAAAAGAAATCTTTAGTACTAAGAGACAAGAGTGGTCATAAAAGATACCCCGGTGACAGAAAGCGTAGAAGTAGAAAGGGTTCTTTCTGCAGGGGCGTCGGTGATCCATTTTGCATGGCTCGATACTTCGATGTACTACCTTAAAGTTTGCGGCTTAGTTTTCAGGGTTTCCATAGAACCCTTTTAGGACGACATGTTGCTTAAAGAGGAAATTGTGGTTTAAAGTAGGTGTCTAGATGGGGGGTCCCTATGTCATATGTCGAATTTAAGAAAAGGCAATGTCAGATGTCATTAAACTTCTATTTTCCCATGTCCTTGTCACTAAGCTCTATGTCACAAGTTTATTTTAAGACAAGGCCATGTCTCATGTCACTAACTTTTTACTCCTCCATGTCATTGTCACTAAGCTCCATGTCACATGTCGAATTTAAGAAATGGCCATGTCACCCTGACGAATTTAGGGGTTTAGACCCATAATAGTGCTCACGTTGAACTTCGCTGACGCAGGAGTGCATCCTGATACATACCAATGAAGTAGGGGCGCAACATGATGCATGAATGTAGCCATGGCGAGTAGTCATTGGACTTCGAGCATCATGCCGACCCTCCGGGAGTATATGTATCAACCCTGGAGGGTCGGCATGATGCTCCAATGAATTTCATTGGTGCATTATGACGACCAATGGGCATGATGCACTCCTGCATCAGCGGCCTATACAAGTTTACACAGCTATGTAGATTGAAGGGTTGGGGCAACCTGAGAGCTGTATCTCTATGGACAGCAACAGTGAAGGTCGGGGTGGAGGGGGAGTGGAGGGTGGAGGGGGAATGGGACGCTTTGTAAAAGGGCACACAGAGGGCGCGTAAGTAGCAGTGCCTTGTGAGGAGCAGCTCACATGTCTGCACCTACTGCTGAGCTACTGACTCCTCAGTAACTCACAATAAACCCCTTATGATGGCTACATACTGCTTTAAATGATGCTACTACAGGAGTGCATCATGCCTATTGGTCGTCATGATGCACCAATGAAGTGCTGGCGAGACTACTCGCCAGCAATTCATTGGAGCATCATGCCGACCCTCCAGGGTTGATACATATACTCCCGGAGGGTCGGCATGATGCTCCAATGAAGTGCTGGTGAGAAGTCTTGCCATTACTTTGTTGGTATACCAATGGGCATGATGCATCAATACAAAGGGTTAAATGACTAATGTAGGAGTGCATCATGCCCATTGGTCGGCATCATGCATCAATTAAATACTGCTGATTATGTCAAGGTGAATATCGATGCCCCATTGATAATGCACTAGAACCTCGTATTGCACCCCTGCGTTGAAAAACCAGCGCCAAATCCGCATGATTACGTCATAGGTCCATCATGCATGCGCAGCCTTTTTGAAACGTAAACATGCAAGATGGTGGCGGTCAGCATTATCACGTTGACGACAGGTTAATTTGGGTTTATTTTGAAAGTTATTGATGAAATATCGATTAATTAGCCACTTAAACACCTTGACATGCGAGTGCAATAACTCGGAGAAAACTGATCATCGTTCACCTTTACCATTGTCTGCAATCCTTAAAGGTCTCTTTAAGTACAGAAGTATCTCTGAGACATTCAATGCCCTAAGACAACAAATAACAACTCCCCCACAAGCCGCAGTGAGGCGCTGCGGTCGACCTGGTGTAGCTAGTAATGGATATTCCTATAGTATTGTGCCCCCTCACCCCCACCCTGACCCCTTCCCCACAACACAGGCCCTCATAGGGACTATAGTCCGCCCTTGAAGTACCCGCGAACACCACAACCTCCTTAAGAACAAAGACCCCTTTAAGGACATCATGATGCTTCAAAATCAATGCCCATGGGATGTCATGATGTACCAATGAAGCCCTGTTGAGGAGCTCTTCACAGGGGAATTGGTGGATGATTTAGAGCCAGTATGGTCGGCATGATGCATGAATGCAGCCCTGGCGAGTAACTCGCCAGGGCTGCATTCATGCATCATGACGATCAAAGGATCTAATACACTGGTCCTTAAAGGGTTAAGAACAAAGAGCCTACTCCCTGTATTGCTCGTACAAAGACACACACAACCAGGGTGTGAAGACTGAGAGACAAGCACCCACAGAGTGAGCTGAATCCACACTTCTAACCACTTCATACTCACACACACAGAGATAAGGCCTCCTCAGACTCTTATCTCTATGATATCTGTAATATGTGATATGAAGATATATTGTAAAACCCTGCGTATAAGCCGCGACTGCATATAAAATATTATGCCCAAAGGCCTCCATATGCTACTACATTTATATCCAAATGCTGTTTTTTTCTATAGATCTACTTCTATGTAAAAAAAGGCTCTTTCCCATATACTATTATGCCCTATAGCCCCTTTCTCTATATACTACTATATCCAAATACTGATTTTCGCCTTATAATTCTATTATGTACAAAAGCTCTCTTTCCCCCTATACTAATAGACCCAAAAGCCTTCTCTGTCTCTTATATCTGTGATATCATGAAATATGAGATGGAGATATCATAAAACCCTGCATATAAGCCGCATATACAGCATAAAAGTACTATAAGCCCCTTTCTCCCTATTCTACTATGCCATAAAGCCCCTTTCTTTCTATACTACTATGCCATAAAGCCCCTTTCTTTCTATACTACTAGAAAAGCCCAAAGCCCTTTCTCCATATACTACTATATCCAAAGACCGTTTTTCTGTATACTTCTATGGACTGCACTAAAGTCTAAACTTGAGGGGCCTCTGAAAACAGTTAAAATCGGGTCTGACATCTCTGTAGCATTCTCCCAAAGTCAGTGTGTGGCTTATACGTGGGTGGGGCTTACACACAGGGCTTACGGTAAGAGCTAGGAGGGTGTGGGTGGGTGGGAGGGGCATGTTCACACATCCAAGGGGTGGTGGGATAGAGTGCTTTCACTGCTCTGTGTCTTTTACACGTCAGATAGCCGCATAATGCCTAGATATGCCAAAAGAAGACTAAATGGAAAAGCCCATTCCTTTTCACTACTACATGGATGTAAAGGAAAACCCATTCTATACTTCAAGTACTGTGTAAAATATTCCCTTTTTCTATATTACTTTGTCTAAAAACCCTTTCTATATGCTACTACTATGATACCATTACCAAATGGCCACTTTCTCCACATACTACTATGCCCAAAAGCCCCTTTTTCCATATACTACTATGCCCTAAAGCCCCTTTTTCCATATACTACTATGCCCAAAAGCCCCTTTCTCCACATACTACTATGCCATATAGCCCTTTTCTCCATATACTACTCTGCCCAAAAGCCCTTTTCTCCATATACTACTCTGCCCTAAACCCCTTTCTTCATATACTACTATGCCCTAAACCCCCTTTCTCCACATACTACTATGCCCTATAGCCCTTTTCTCCATATACTACTCTGCCCTAACCCTCTTTCTCCATATACTACTATGCCCTAAACCCCCTTTCTCCACATACTACTATGCCATATAGCCCTTTTCTCCATATACTACTATGCCTTAAAGGCCGTTTCTCCATATACTACTATGCCCTAAACCCCTTTCTCCATATACTACTCTGCCCTAAACCCCTTTCTCCACATACTACTCTGCCGTAAACCCCTTTCTCCATATACTACTATGCCCTAAAGGCCCTTTCTCCATATACTACTATGCCCTAAACCTCTTTCTCCATATACAACTATGCCCTAAACCCCTTTCTCCATGTACTACTATGCCGTAAACCCCTTTCTCCATATACTACTATGCCCTAAACCCCTTTCTCCATATACTACTATGCCCTAAGGGCCCTTTCTCCATATACTACTATGCCTTAAAGGCCCTTTCTCCATATACAACTATGCCCTAAACCCCTTTCTCCATATACAACTATGCCCTAAACCCCTATTCCCCATATACTAGAACCTTCCTGAACTTGGGCTGCAGCTTAAACAAGGAGTTTTACTTGTAATATATACTAAAGCACGGAATGGCCCCCATTTCTGACCCTTGTATAGTTTAGAGCATTCTCCCAAAGTTGGGTGCAGCTTATATGCGGTTGCAGCTCATATATGAGATTTTACAGTAAGAGGGAGGGTGTGGGTTGGTCTGTGGTAGGGACATCTTCAAACACACAAAGAGTGGCGGGATAGAGTACTTGTACACTTCTCTGTGTCTTTTAGACGTCAGATGGCCGTATAATGCATAGATATGCTAAAAGAAATCTAAATGGAAAAGCCCATTCCTCTTTGATACTACATGGATGTAAAAAAGCACCAACAAAACAACCATTCTATACTACATACATGTAGTGTGTAAAATACTGCCTTTTTCTATATTACTTTGTCTACAACACTTTATCTTCTACTATATTTTAGTACCCAGGTATGTGTCTATATAGTATTATGCCACAAAGCCCCTTTCCTGACCGCTTTCCTTATACTATTTTATTCAAAAGGCCTCTTTATATCAGATATATTCAAACCCCTCTTTGCCTATACTGCTACAAATCTAAAAAAAATCCTATCTCTACATTAGCATGAACATGTGCAAATCCCCTTTCTCTATATACTACTATGCCGCAATGAATGCCCCCATATATATGCTACTATATCCAAATGTCCCTTTTTCTCTATACTTCTGTGTGCAAAAGCCCTATTTCTCCATATATGATAATATGCCCTAAAACCGTTTGTCTATATACTGCTATGTCCAAAACCCCTTTCTTTGTACTAATATGTGTAAATGCCCCTCTTCTCTTTACTGCTATGTGCAGAATCACTTTATCTCCTTATAGTAACCTAATCCTCTTTGTCTATATATTTTTACATCCAAATGCCACATTTCTCTATAATAATATGCCCAAAAGCCTTCTCTACACAATACTATATGCCCTAATACAACTTTCTCTACATACTGCTATGTACAGGGGTCCTTTTCCTCATATGCTACTATGCCGTAACTGCAAAGTCCCTTTCTCCATATACTACTATGACCAAAACCCTCTTTCCCTTGCTTTATAACGCCTTGTCCAAAGGCCCCTTTCTCTACACTACTTTGTGCCTGCCTAGTGACCATGTCCAGTTTGTCCAGTAGTAGTAAGGGGCCTGTCATGTTCGCCCACTATGGTTGTATAAGTGGATAGATAGCTCATGTACATGTTCTACACCTACCTACCTACCTGGGGCCTAATGACGTCCCACTGTCCACCACCACCACTCTACTAAATCTTTAAGGTCCACTCTACAACCCTTCACTTTAACCTGTTTAGGACCTAATGTAATGATGGATGAGAACAGAGCTCAGTATTGATAATGCATCTAGACCCTTAAAATCGACAGTGTAACATGGCCTTATTCTCAAAATTGGCAAAAGCACATGGAGCTTCTAGTGACAAAGACAGGGGAGAAAAAGGATAGTGACATGGGACATGTCACTATCCTTGAAATTAACATGTGACATGGAGCTTAGTGACATCGACAGGGGAATGACTTTTCCTTTCCTTCAAATCCCACTTAAAATCGACAGATGACATGGGGACCCCCCCCATCGAGACCCCTTTGGTATATGCTGTGAGATGCTGACACTTCCTACGTGCATCATCAAAAGCAAGGGGCATGATGCACTCCTGCATTACTAAACAGCCTTTAAAGGGTGAAAGGGCAGATGACAGAGGGGGTGAGAGCACCTGATGGCACGGCACTCTTTGTTTTAGCCACTCATTAAGAGGGCCAATGGGGGAGGGGAGGTAGTGATCACAACAGCACTAACTAAGGCAATGGCCGACTTGTCAGCTACCACCCACAGTCTCAATTAACTCGCGGGAACAAGCGAAAAGTCGTCTGGTGTAGTCGTGCGCCGCTAGGCGTCGCTCCGGGACATGCGCAGTTAGCGCCGCCCAGCGGGACGCACGACAACTACGGAGCAGACGGTAATTTGACCATCAAACGACAAATACAAGCAGTTTGCCTGTCTGCCGCCAGGGCCTCTGATGAGGAAGGACGATGAAAGGACAATTTGCAATACAGACGCTCGTCTGAGGGAAACGGGGCCTTTAGTTCATTATTATAACCTCCCAAGGACCGCATGATGCCTCTATATTTATCTTTCTCTGCAGGAGTTGATACAGTGCAGGAATTATGATGCACCAGCACTGCATTGGTGCATCATAATTCCTGCACTGTATCAACGCTGTAGGGATCAGTATGATACATAAATGTAGTCATAATGAGGAGCTTAGTCCTTCAGTGCATCATTTCACAAATATCAAGGTATTACTACGCGGTCTTGAAGGGGTTAAAACACACGTGGTTTAACCCTTTTTCCTATCCTACTTTCTCCGAGTGATTCAACTTTGAGAGCACTAGGTTTGTGGGGAGCATGAAAGGTCGGTCACGTTTGGGGCATTTACCGTTTTATCATGAAGCTAATGATGGACTTTGTGTAATCAAATAAATGTCTCCGCTCAAGTAAATGTCTGCACTGTTCTGTTAAGATCTAATGAAAAGGATAAAAAGGCCGGCGAAAATTCATCAGAATTAGTGGAAAGCTGAAAAAGTTGGTAGAGAGCGAAAATGACACACAATCTTTATGAATGGAACCATCATTATGTCCTTATGCCTAAGCTAAATATCCACGAGATTTTAGTCATATTTTCACTACAGATATCTTGCGGATTTCCCTACTCATACTCTATTTTCTACTCTATTTATAAACAGCTAAGCAGTTATGTTTACTTTTTCAGTTTCATAATGCCTTTAGTACATAGACAGATGGTGAAATTCCAAAGTTTGAAAGTGGAAATGAGGATTTTATCTATAAGGCTATTAACTTTAATCGTCCACTGTAAGCCAACCAAGTCTACGCCAAGTCCATCAAAAAGCTATAGGGTGAAAGAGAGGGATCGACCCTATACATTTTACCAACCTGCGCGCGGCTTTTCCGGCGGCCTCCAGCACAACTTCTGGTAGCGCAGAGACATCTCCCTGAAAGCAGAAAAGATAGTTTAGAAAAAAAAAATAAAGCTTAAAATGTTTGCAAACATTCACTGTCAATGACTTTTCAGCTCTGAATGGAGCTTGGGGACGCCCCGGGATGAGTTGGTGAGTATCCGCGCAGCCGCAGAGCCCACCGGAAGTATATCGCCCCCGACCGGAAGTCCAGTTGCCGCTATCAAGAAGCGCCACCTACGGGGCAGGTGCGGTATCAGGGGCGGTCCGTGGGGGGTCATCCGTCAGCAGGGCTCCAGGAGTGGGCCATAATGACGACGTAATTAATACCGATCAATCGTGGACGCCGACGACGGACGCCGACAGGCGGACAATGAGCGGGCTTTGAGAGCACGCCATGTCGGACCGCGCCGCCATGAAACCGAAACACGGTAAAACCTTTAAAGGCTGTATGATGCATGCATGAGGGCATCATGCCCATTGGTCGTCATGATGCATAAATGCAGCCATGATGAGTAACTCGCCATGACTACATGATACTCATCTTATGGGGTAGATACACTCCTCAATGGTCAGCATGGGACAAACGCATCGGTGGTGAGCAACTCACCAGCACTTCATTGGTGCATCATGCCAATCAAAGAGCACCAACTTTGAGGCATCATGTTGCTATTAAAGGGTTCAGCCTGGAGGATTGCGGCGGGGATTTCCTCCAGGGTTTGTGACAAGGAGAGGGGGAGTGGGAGACCGTGGGAGGCGGGGATCAAGTTCGCCCTGGAGCGGCCCAGCACTGACCCTCCTGAAGCAGTGGAGCGGCCGTCAGGGGGCTTGGTGGGACCGTGTTGTTGTTAGATACTGACCACAGGCGTGCCCTCACCAAAACACACACTCTTGGCCCTTAAAGGGCCGCTTTGTATTAATGTATCATGTCCATTGGTCGCAATGCTGCATGAATGCAGCCCTGGTGAGTGCCGACCCTACCGGACCAATACACAGACTCCCATTGGTGTATCATGACGACCAATGGGCATCATCTACTCCTGCATTGGGCCAAATAAAAAAAAAGGTTTGTTTCCAGTAACCCGACCGACCTTAGCAAAACAGGGGAAAAACATTTTTTTTTTGTGATTTTCAAGAATTTTGTCTCATTTTTGGCATATTTTAAAGAAATTTTCATTACCTTTTGAGGATTTTTCCTGAACCCTTTTCGTGTTCTTCCCCTCTCTCATAGTTGCCATTTTCCCATCATTATTTTACAATGAAATCAAAGAATTTGATACATCCATTGATATATGCACTAGAATTTCCTATATAAATGTAAAAACAAAAAAAAAAAGAAATCTGACCTACCGACCCTAGCTCTTTGAGCTATGTTACTGGAAACACACCTTTTATTTTTCTTGGCCTAAGCAGCCCTTAAAGGGTTAAAAATAACTGGAATCTACCAGGGATCCTCGTCAAACTGAACAGTGAACCACTGTAATCATATTGCAGTTAAGCAGTGTAGTGTCTACAATGAAGCCTCAAATGGCAGTACGGTGGTACAAGGAATCTCCATGAAAGAAATAGATGGATCTTTGGCAACTTTCTTTTTTTTTTAACAGTGAAGGCACACATAGATATCTAGGGCTTAAAACGACCAGTTTGTCCTGTCCACTGCAGGCTCGTGATACTATGAATCATACCGTACAGCCTCAAATAAACATACCCAGGTATCCATTGTCATGGATGCAGCCCTGGTGAGTAACTGGCCAGGGCTGCATCCATGCCTCATGCTGACCCTACGGGGCCAATATACATGATCCTGGAGGGTCAGCATGATGCTTCAATGAAGTCTCGCCAGCACTTCATTGGTGCATCATGACGACCAATGGGCATGATGCACTTCTTCATGAGCGGCCCTCAAAGGGTACAACCAGATATAAAGTCGAGCCCTTACTCAAACTGTCAGCTTTGCGTTATCTTATTCCGGGTTTGCCCCAGATCTCACACAATATTTTTCCTGGACTAGGTCTGGGCCTGTTTCTTGTGACATACATGGTTATGAGACCTGTAGAGATGAATGGGGACCAGCTTGGCCCTGGAAATAGGGGCAAGCCTCAGCTAGCGAAATTCAAAATGGCGAACCAGTGGACATTAAGCAATGACTGACACACTGAGCGTCCCTACTACAGCCTATATCAGTGTGGCGTGGTGTGAGTGTCGGTCCGGCCCTGGAGGAGGGAGGGGTGCATTTATCAATGGTGGGACCACACCTGTGGACACACACACACACACACACAGACACACAGGACCGTGTTTCACGAACATGGTGCACGTATTCCATGCGACTGAAAGCAATTATATATCTATTCATGTAGTAGACTTAAGACTTAGTCTTTTAGTGGCATATTACAACGCTATATACATTTCTATGATGCACATGTTGGAAATAATATAGGTAAATGTTGAAAAAAAGAGATGATATTCTACCAGAATTTGGATATGTATCTCTTTCGTGACACTGGGTGACTAGTGTGGACACACATACAATCATAGAACCGGAGGACGCCCTGGAGGACCCAGGCACCTGTAGAGGAGCAGGAGGAGGCTCAGGGTTTAACCTTAGCAATGTTAACCCTTTGCTGACAGCATGGGGCTTTGACCCTTTACCTCATGTATGTTTCTTTCATTGACCTTAACCTTTAAATTAATTTGTTTGTTTGGTTAGTTTTACCGAGGAACCCAGACTTTCAAAAGTTTTAAACTATGCAATAGTAATAATTTAAGCCAGAGACCTTTTAATGAAAGCCTAGTGCTTTAATCCGGTATTTAATGACAGAATGGGACTTTAACCCTTTGACGACCAAATAGAGCTTTATTTCATGTTGGAAGCAGTGGAACACGAGGCCCCCATTGGCTTAACCTAGGAGCTCCATATCGTACACCCCCATTGGGATAACCCTACCTCACCACCTAAAATAGCCATAAAACCCATATTTTTGTGGAATCTCAAATACAGTTAACCCTCATTCAGAGCCAATACTGAACCTTTGTCTATTTATCAAGTGGCCCTTAAAGGGTTAAACCTCACAGCCGTGTCAGTGTGGCTGGGATTGTGGAGGATGGAAAGCTCTCTCTGGGAGTCAAAATCTTAAAGAGCAGACTCTTACAAGTATCCATCTCTTTCAGTCCCACTTTTATCCCCTCTAGAGTAGCCGTGGGTATTACTGGCACCTTAAGGGCATTTTCGTCACTGGTGGCTTTGGAATGAATATTTTTTTTTCAAATTTATTTTTACATGTAGATAAAAGGAAGGCGTTTTACACATTTCCCGTGGGATATAAGAGAAAATTGACTGCAACATATTTAATTAATTGATCATGATTCAGCTAGACATTTTGTGGGTATTACTGGCACAGCTGTGGGTATTACTGGCACAGCTGTGGGTATTACTGGCACAGCTGTGGGTATTACGGGCACCCCGAGCTTTAGATATTGTAAAGCTATTTTATGAGGCACCTGTTTTTTGGGTCCAAAATAAGCAAATAAACTCTAAAGCACTAGCAAAAAGGAGGGGCCGCACACCCCTGTGCCCCCCCCCCTTTAAATCCGCCACTGAGAGGATCTGTCAATCTATTTTGATATCTGGATTAAGATGAAGGTAGCCAAAATGTTTTAAAAAATAGTTGATAATGCTATCCAAAGGTATCAGTAGTTGTTGAATATTCTGGAAACTGTCAATATCAAAATTCTTCATCCTACAATTAATTTCATGATACCAAATGTAAGAAACAATGAGGACAATGATCAATTATAGTTGAGAGGGCAGCTTTTGGGTTACATTATTCAGCCTGCATATATATAATGCCCATAGTCTCACTCATGAGATGGACCTAGGTTCTCAAACAGAATCAATTGCATACCAACCTGCTCATAGCTGTGCTTATAACACAGCTTCTGTGCATCTATTCAAGACACCAAGCATATTCTTGGTTTCTACTGTAGAAATATAGTGATGAGAGATATGCTTGGACAGGGATGTTTTCTTGCTGTGAATATATTGGGTTATTTAGGCATGGCAGTCTGATAGATGCACAGCTCCTCTAATAGGTCTGCTGTGCAATTATTTTGGTAGCTGTGAATCTATAATCTAATAAAACCATAGTGTTGTAGATTTTAATACAATAGTAGAGAATAGTCCTGTGAGACATGGCGCGGCGACTTGTAATCTTGTGTCTAGTTTCAGTTGGTGAGACAGATAGGGCATACTATCATCTGGGCTTTTAGTAGTATATAGCACACATTCAACCTGAACTACCCACTGCAGCTAAGTACTAATAGTCTGTAGACTGTCCATTCTGCATGCACCTCACTCAGCTGCCACAGGGACCTGTCTTATTCAATGTTCAATGCCATAGTCAACAGGTGTGTCATTATTAGTGTACACTGTCTCTGCCCCCCCCCCCGACACACACACCCAACTGCCAATCACTTGTAATAGTCTGTACCTCGTCATGGGCCAGTGGTCAGCAAACCGGCCAGATCACTCCACCTCTCTGTAGAGGGGGAGCACAGTGTAAGTACCCCGGTGTACATACATGTTTTCGGTGTTCCACAAAATCGTTTATACAATGAAAGGAGTAATCAAAATAATCTTTCATCACCAATAGTAGATACATATTCTGAGATAGCATTATTTCAATGTAAACTAAAGATTTTACACAGAAAAGAATGTAGCAGTTCCACAAGGTGGCCTTACACTTCAACCTCCTCCGATTTACAAAAATGCACATATGGCAACACACACTTTAGTACTGATTTCTCCATAGAGATCTTTGACAGTGAATACTTTGTTCAAATACAGAAAATATGATCCAATTGTACAATAACCCACTGAGATAAAACCTGTACTACATATATATAGTAGTTTCAAAATGAACAATTCTAAAACAAAGGCTACAGGGATGCATTTCTGAATCTTAAAATGGTCTAATGCTAATCTGCCATAGGGCTCCAAATGATGAAATGTCTTATCTGCGAATAAAATCAAAAGTATGAGATATATTCTGAAAATTCCTTCACTGATAAGTAAAGTACACACACTGTTGTTATTACATTAGAATAGTGAGCAGGAATAGTCCATAGCAGAGTAGCCACAAACAAAAATAGATTGCAAGGCCTCCCTATCCCTTACACCGTGGCGACTGTGAACCATACACTAGTCTACTCATCTCACGAGTAGTACTCACTAGTCGCCGCGCTAATAATGCAGGGCAGCGCTATCTTCTGACACCTTGTTAAAACAGAAATAAGGCCACTTAGTAGGGGACGGGGTGTGAATCTATCCCAAAAAAAGACCTTAGGGTAACCCCCGGTCTTTAAAGTTGTTATGAGATTCAATTTGAATTGAGTAAACAGTGGCATCAAGTGGAACACAAAGTTAGCAAAAGCCATAAAACCTCATTTGTGCTGGTTGGTGAATCAGTAACTGCAACGTCAATGGGAAATATCATAACCTACAAACCTGATTTTCTCACTATTCTGCAGTGAAGTGTAAAAATATCTAAAATCTTATTTGCATATTGCTAAAACTGCTGCCCAATGCTAGGGTGCCAGTAATACCCCCATGCCAGTAATACCCATGGCTACTCTATCTTTTGACACTGTTTGAACTGCCCCTTTTGCTCACTCCCTACTAAGAAGCTTGATATAGAGCGCATGTGAAAGTGTGTAGAGTTTGGGACAGACAGACCTTTATTCTGATATGTTATACTAAAAATATCAGCATAGGGTCCAAGGAGGTCTGGGGGGCCTAAACTGCACATAGTTTTCTGAAGTTTGCAAATTTACTGAGTAGAACAAAAGACATTTTCACTGCTCTGACCAGCTCCACTAACTCTTAACTTTTGTTACCCATGTCAAATTCCATTTTCCATAGACTACTCACACCACGGGCCGCCCCGCTGTGGTAAATTAGTCTGTTGAAGATGGGTTAGGTGCTACCTCTTTGAGATATCAACAAGGCCCCAAATAAGTTACTCCGATAGGAAATCAGTTTTATCACAAAATGACATATTCTGTATCTGGAAAATAAGAACTTCCTTTGGCTGAGTATTGTCTAGTGCCACCACCAAATGCAGTGGCTGGATAGTACATGTACCGTAACACCTCGTGTATGAGGCGCAGGCTTATATGTGGAAATTACAGTATGTGCACCTTGTAGGGCCCTCCCAAAGTCTGGATGCGCCTTAAAGGCAGGGGAACATTGCAATAGATTTGATTTTAAGTGGCCAAAAAAGCCCTTAGGTGCACCTACTCAGAGATGCAACTCAATCAATGGCAGACAAAAAAACAGGAAAAAAGTGGACACATTTTCCCAGGAATTTAACATAATATAATACAGAAATCTTGGAATCAAAACCAGGAATTTCTAGTAAACCAGGAAAAGTGGAATCTCTGACCTACTTAATATAGGTGCACCTTAGCCGTAAAGTCAGGGTGAGCCTAATACACCGGGGTGCGTCTTATACGTGAGGCACTATGGTAGATAGTAGAGGTGGTTAGCTTTTCACTTGTGTCAGTCCCCACCCAGTCTTTACACATAGGGCGTTGTCTCTAATTAACCCTTTAAGGGCTGCTGATGCACTAATGCATCATGCCCATTGGTCGTCATGATGCATGGATGCATCCCTGGTGAGTAACTCACCAGGGCTACATTCGTGCATCATGACGACCCTACAGTCCCTGGAGTGTCGGCATGATGCTCCAATGAAGTGCTGGTGAGCAATATCGCCAGCACTTCATTGGTGCATCATGACGACCAATGGGCATGATGCACTTCTGCATCAGCGGCCCTTAAAGGGCTCTAATGAAGTGTCTGACACGACAAAGTCGTTAATTAGAAAAAAAGAAAGTCGCTTTGTCTGCGATAAGGGGGAGATAAGAGGAGGTGATAAATCCCTACTGGAGATACGGGAGTCGTGACGTGCGTGGGACCTGCCTAGCGTAAAGCCCCGCCCATAACTCGACCCAGTATAGGAGTCCATACCCAGTGGGTCCACCATTTTGAATTTGGCTGGTTCTTCTAAAAGTAGCAAAACACACTGATAAGCCATGGTATGATGGGCACAATTTCCCTAGATAACACCCACTTCCAGGTACATGCTGGTCCCATCTTATCAGTTCCTATCAGTGTATGTCGCCAGAACCAGCTCCAGACCCGCTTGTAGCTACTAGGATTCTAGACCCATACCCAGTGGGTCCACCATTTTGAATTTGGCTGGTTCTTCTAATAGTGGCAAAAAAACACGAATAAGACATGTTATGATGGGTACCTTGTCCCTGGTTAACAACCAATTTCAGGGTAGGGTTCCATAAACCTTTACTTCAATTTGAAATAGACTTATCTGATTTGGAAATAGACATATTTTAAAATTATGCCGTCCCAATAACGGTTATTTCAATTTGAAATAGCATAAAACAGATATTATAAGGCCCTATTTTTGCATTGGGAGGTTCTCCCAAAAAGTTATTTCAACCATAGTCTAGAATATTGTCAAGGATATGTCAGCAGTAGTGGGGTCTAGAGGCATTTCATTCAAAAAGTTAGGGAACTTTTCCTCTTTATCAATTTGAGGGTGTAGAATTCAATGGGACTGGTCGTTTTTCAGCATTTTTAGTTCCTGTTGCCATGGCAACCATATCCCTTAGCCACAGTAGAAAGTGCATCTGCTCATTTCAAGGTGCTTCATCATTTTCAACTGTTACTATATGGAAAGTGGTTGCCATGGCAACAGGAACTGATAATTTTGAAAAAAATACGACCACTCCCATTGAATTCTACACCTTCACATTGATAAGGAAGAATAGTTCCCCAATTTTTAGAATGAAATGCCCCAAGGCCAAGGATATTCTGGATATCAGTCTCTACTACCAGACAAGTGTATGAATGTGTACATATTTGTGTCATATGTGAACTGTTTCAAATTGAAATAACCATTTATGGGACAGCAAAATATTGAAATAAGTGTATTTCAAATGAAGTAGAGTTCAAGGGCCCCTACACTTGAGACCTATGTGACAATTAAATTTCATATTATGTGCATGACATGGTAGGCTTAACATCCGTATTTGGTTAAACTAAAAAAAAGTTAAAAAAAAAAAAGAATTATTGATAACTTCTCTGGAAAGTCAACCTTTCTTATCGCATTGATGTTTATTGAACCATTATGTTGCCTTATAGGAACACAGGTCTGGGGTGAGGGCCATAACGACTTGAATTAAGAAATAGGGATAAAATAAAATTGTAGAGGGACCATCCACTAACAATTTGCCGGATATCACATATTTCATAAGTGAAATAACAGATGTCGGAGGTGCCCACCGACAAAGAAATAAGGCCTTATTTCACCAATTTCACACTTTTTCAACTGAAGATAAAAATTTATGGAACGGTGAAATGTTGAAATAAGCCCATTTCAAAATGAAATAAAGGTTTATGGGCCGCAACCCTGGGGAAAAAGAACACCACAGTCTACAGACAGTGAAGTTTAAATTGGAAATGACCATTGACAGGCCTCTGGAACCTATAGCGAGAAAAGCTGAAACTTTTAAGTTACCCTTGTGAGACTTCTAGGAACTTCTAAAAACCTAATCATCAATATTCTAACAGATGTTGATAGAGTGTAATATGAATTCTGAAATGGGCCATGAGTGAAATCCTCCAGAGACACTTCCTTCTCCTATATTTCTGATAACTTGGATATAAAAAGGCATGAAATGACTTTCAGACCCAGTCCCATATCTATAGATCTATCAGTTATAATACCGTAGTCGCTCTGTCCAGCGCCAGGGTCTCAAATAAGGGCCGGTTGCAGATAAACACTTGGTGTCAGCGGGTACTGAAATTAATCTTAACCACTAAAACCAGTATTCAAATAAGCGCCTGTCTCAAATAAGGACGGGAGTCTAGGGGTATTGAAACTAATGAGCGCCCGGGCGCTTAACGTCCACTACGGTAGCTGATATCATGCACTGTTTGACTGCATTATGCTTCTATTTCGTCTGGAATATCGGTTTACTTTGGGGGGGGGGGGGGTCTGCAGACACATTTGATCGGTCTTACATTCAAAAGAGATTGATCTGGTGTTAGATTTCATAGACTATTGCACGTCATTCGTCTATAGCTATTACTACTGACAAAACGAAGTATTGTCTTTTCAACAAAAGGGAGGTTTATATGAAATATTATACCAGAAACTATTCTGAGTAGTAGATAGAAATTTGAGTTTGCGATAACTCTTAACCCTTTAATGTGGCGGTCAGGAGTGCATCATGGCATCATGCCCATTGGTTGGCATGATGCACCAATGAAGTGCTGGTGAGACTGCTGGTCGGACCCACCAGCAACCACTTCATTGGAGTATCATGCTGATCCTCCAGAACTATATCGCCCCCCCCGTAGGGTCGGCATGATGCATGAATGTAGCTCTGGCGGGTTACTTCTAGGGCTGAATCTGTGCATCATGAAGAAGAATAAGTATGATGCATCAATGCATCAGTGGCCCCTAAAGGATTGATATAATATATGATGATTATGAATGCACAAGTTGATTTTAGGGCCAGATAAAAGCACGAGTCTATTTACCTTAGGAATGTATGGACAAATTGGATTCCTCTTACACACCTCCCTTCTATAGCTTTACCATTAAACTCAAACAATTCCGGAAAGTTGTAGGTCCAAAAATGTTTAAGTTTCTCACGCCGTTCTCAGTTTGTCCTTTTTCCACTTAGTGTGTTAATTAGCTCGAACTTTTTCTTAACCCCCCCCCCCAAATCTCCAAAATTAAAGCTGGTGGGGGGGGGGAGGGTCGCTCTATTTAGCTATACTGCAGAGCACGCACCCCCCCCCCCCACAAGAACAACCTGACCAATCTCATCCGGTTGGCATTCTATGGAATACCTCTCTCATGTTTGGGGAATATGGTCCCCCATTTTCTGGGGAAGATTACTACGCGAGGTACCTGCCTACAAATAAGCACTACAGCAACCAGTGGGCAAAACTTATTTTACCCATCATCCCTTTAAGCCAGCGACGACTCACGCTAGTGATCGAGTTGGGGGCCAGCTTGCAAGCTGACATGCCTTGCCCAGATCTTCATAACACAATATAACAGACAACCTGAAGGAGCAGTTCATTGTGACTCATATAACGTTATACTGACTGTCCAGCCTCATAATAACTCAGGAGCTGCTCCCCATGGTGGACACCTGACCCTGGGTGTCATGCCCTCTCCTTGTGCTCGTCTACAGATAGGTGCACAACCCTTAAAGGGCCACTGATGCAGGGGGGGGGGGTATGATGCCTATTGGTCGGCATGATGCTCCAATGAAGTGCTGGCGAGTCTGCTCACCAGCACTTCATTGGAGCATCATGCCGACCCTTCCGGGATGACATGAACCCTGTAGGGTCATCATGATGCATAAATGTAGCCCTGGCTAGGTCTGCAGCCATGCACCATGACGACCAATGGGTGTGATGGGTAATAGTAGCCCTTAAAAGGGTTAACGGCCCTATATGAGCTGGTCCCCGTCTTACACAGCTTTGTACGCTAATAACCAGCCATCATACTGTCTCTACTCCTATTCCCCCCTATTATCGCTCACTGCTCCTCTCTATTATCGCCCAGTTCCTCCATGGTTATTGTTGACCTTCTAAGGGCAAGGACAATTTGGTGCTTAAACCCTGTAGAGGCTGGTGGTGCATTAATGCATCATGAACACTGGTTGTCATGATGCTCCAATGAAGTGCTGTATCATATTGACCCTCCTGGAGTGCATCAACCCCATGCCATGAGGGTGGCGGTATTATTTCGGTTGCCAAAGATCATTATCAGAGTGCTGAGACAGGAAGGGGGAGGGGATCAGACAATAAGAGACATCTGTGTGCCCACAGAGTCTTCACTTACTGTTATGTGAGTGTAGGGTGGGGGGGGGGGGGCGTGCGTGGCCGTGGGCGAGATCCATGTGTCCACACTTATTGCTGTGCCTAGAGGCAGTTCTACATTACTGCTGGCTACTTTGGACGTAGACACAATAACATACTTGCACCTTAAAGATAGTATGACTTCGTTATTAACTTCTTCCTACAGTACAGGGATGAAAGTCACTGGGGACAATAACCGCCAACAGACTCAATTAAAACCACTTAGATATAGGTTTTTGGTACTTGAAAATCGGTGAAGACTTTCTATCCCTATGATCAAAACTATTAATTATTTCCTCATACTATGTCCAAAAGGCCCTTTCTACATATACTACTATCTCCATATTCTACCATGTGTCAAAGCCCTTTCTCCCTATACTATTATGTGTCAAAGCCCTTTCTCCCTATACTATTATGTGTCAAAGCCCTTTCTCCCTATACTATTATGTGTCAAAGCCCTTTCTCCCTATACTATTATGTGTCAAAGCCCTTTCTCCCTATTAGTTGGGGGCCAGACAGCTCAATTATCAATTTTTACAAACCTCCTGGTGTTGAGAGCAGCACAAGATATCATAGTTGGATCTGGGTCCTTTGATACTGCTCATTATGAATCTGGGGTGCGTATCTCAATATCTAGGTCGGACCAAGGTCAAATCAAAGGTCAAAGGTCACAATGCAATTGCAATGCAACTTTATCACATTGGGGTACACCTGAATGGGAAAGCTACCATGCTCTAAGGACCTCTTGTGTTAATGAAGGGAACAAAGCCCTCTCTCTGTTCTACGTTAAATTCCAGATCGGAACATTTGACCTTTAATTTGACCTTGTTCAGACCTAAATATCGAGGTACGCACCCCAGATTCGGAATTTGCACTATCAGATTACCCAGATACAACTCTGATATCTTGTGCTGCTTTCAAAACCAGTTGTTTGTGATATCCAGGAGCTGGCCCCCCAACTATATACTACTATGTGAAAAGCCCATCCTCCATATACTACTATGCCCTACAGTCCCATTCTCCATATGCTACTATGCACAAAAGCCCCTTTCTCCATATGCTATATGTCCCAAATCCCCTTTTCTCCATTTGCTAATATGCCGCGAATCCCCTTTTCTCCATACGCTACTATGCCCCAAATCCCCTTTTCTCCATACGCTACTATGCCCCGAATCCCCCTTTCCCCATATGCTACTATACCCCAAATCCCCCTTTCCCCATATACTACTATGCCCCAAATCCCCCTTTCCCCATATGCTACTATGCCCCAAATCCCCCTTTCTCCATATGCTACTATGCCCCAAATCCCCCTTTCCCCATACGTTACTATGCCCCAAATTGCCTTTTCTCCATATGCTACTATGCCCCAAATCCCCCTTTCCCCATATGCAACTATGCCCCAAATCCCCTTTTTCCTGTATGCTACTATGCCCCAAATCCCCCTTTCCCCATATGCTACTATGCCCCAAATCCCCCTTTCCCCATATGCTACTATGCCCCAAATCCCCTTTTCTCCATATGCTACTATGCCCCAAATCCCTTTTTCTCCATATGCTACTATGCCCCAAATCCCCTTTTCTTCATATGCTATGCCCCAAATCCCCCTTTCCCCATACGCTACTATGCCCCAAATCCCCCTTTCACAATATGCTACTATGCCCCAAATCCTCCTTTCCCCATACGTTACTATGCCCCAAATCCCCTTTTCCCCGTATGCTACTATGCCCCAAATCCCCTTTTCTCCATATGCTACTATGCCCCAAACCCCCTTTTCTCCATATGCTATTATGCCACAAATCCGCTTTTCTCCATATACTACTATGCCAAAAAAGTCTTTGTTCCCTATACTACTATGTCAAAAAATCTCCTTTTTTTCCTATGCTACTATGTGCTAAAGGCTTTCTCGTTATATACTACTATGCCCGAAACCCATTTCGCCATATAGGCCATTTGTGTCCTCTGAAGGGCTAAGGAATGTAGAAATGATTACTTACAATGTCCTTGATGACAAGCCGACAGCCGTAACACAGCGCCTTCTGTACGTCACTAACATTCACACTGCAAGATAAAACAGCATCATCCAGTCAATAAACAGCCTCAATCACTTCTAAACCTTTAAAGGTTGTATACATTAACCTTTAATTGCCGCTGATGCAGAAGTGCAGCATACCGATTGGTTGGCATGATGCAACTATGGATTACAAAAAAAAAAATACTGGTCAGTCTAATCTCCAGCACTTCATTAGTGTATCATGCCGACAAAGGCCAGTTCCTTCAAGATGTGGCATAAAATCCAACTCTAATTTTTCTTTTAGGTTTGAAAAAAGAATGTACATTGATCCTTTAACAATTTGGAATAAAAGAATCAGGGAACGATATAAGCTTATAGGCATGATTCCCTCTATTTGATGGCAGAGGCAGTAGGCGAATATAGAAGTAAAAGTTTTCTGATAGTAGAGTAGTCTAAGTGCAGTATGGGTAGGAGCAGAGACCTGCCCCACACTTAATTAAGCAGCACAACGCTAACACTGTCCCCTTTCACAGCTACCTACTGCCGCCACCTGGTGGTGGTGGGCCGAGTGATCCCTGTGATCACGTGGTCTGTGTGGGGGGTGGACAGGGGGCAGCACTGTGCGTCCTGATCAGGCTAGTTTAGGACTACAGAGCACTTTAACCCTTTAAGGGCCGCTAATGTAGGAGTGCAGTATGACCATTGGTTGGCATGATGCACCAATGAAGTGCTGGCGAGTCTGCTCACAGTGCTCCATTGCTGCATCATATCAACCCTCAGGGACCGAATGATCCCTGCAGGGTCGGCATGATGCATGTATGCAGCCCTGGGGAGTTACTCGCCAGGGCTGCATTCATGCATCATGCTGACCAAAGGACTATTTTAACCCTATTATACCCTAAAAGACACACCGTCAGAGGTGGTGGTTGGAGGGTGAGGTGGTCAGCTGCCCCCTCAGTAGGAGAAACACGCCTTGTGTACGGCACAGGGCACTTTGATCACTCTCCCACCAGAGGACGCATCACACGGACCTCCAGCCTCGTTTGTGGCCACTTCCGGTTTGCCTCGTTCTCGGCCGCTCGATTAGCGCCAATTAGAAGGACTTCCGTTTAGTGGTGAGCAGAGGAGTGGAGGTGTGTGTGTGCGTGTGTGTGAGGGTGGGGGGGTGTATGAGGGGTAGAAGAAAGGGCCTAACCCTCTATAGCTAGTGAGTAATGGTTAGAATGCAGCCCTGGTGAGTAACTCGCATTCATGCATCATGCAGATCCTACAAGCTTGATACATCCCTGAAGTCTTGACATGGACTTCATTGGTGCATCATGACGAACAATGGACATGATGCACTCCTGCATTGGCAGTCCTTGGAGAGTTAACTTTAAGGGTGAGGCTTTGTGTGAGGGGAGTAGGGAGGGAACGTGTGTGTAGAAGTACGTTCTAGTTACTCCTACATGAAGGGCTTAAAGTTTGGTCAACTTCCACCTTTGAGTCGTGGGGGTTTGTTAAGTACGGATACTACCGAGTTGTGAAGCCTTGCAAAGTAGAGAAACTACACTTAAAAGAGCTCTAGATTCAAGACACTACCATTAACGGTTTCGTGAAGTCCACAGATTGGTGTAGATGTTGTAGAATAGAGAAACTATCGTCTAAACTAAAAGAGTTGTAAAATATTGTGGAGTAGCGAAGTATATTCAAAAGAGTTGGGAAACATTGTAGAGTGGGAAACTAGCGTCCAACGAGTTGGAAATGTTGTAGATTAAATAAACTACCACCGAGAGCCAAAGCCAGGAGACTTGGCATCTCAGTGGTGAACGTTTGAAACCCCCACTGGCCCCAAATATGGATGCCAAACTAAAATAAGACCTGCGTACATTGAGACCCCTGTAACCAGAGGCGGATTTAGAGCGGGGGGGGGGGGCGCAGGGGCGTGCTAAAAGGAGCATCAAATCTCTTTAAGGGCCCCTCTATCAACCTTATGTGGTCGGCATGATGTCTGAATGCTTCCCTGGTTAGTTATACTCACAAGGGCTGTATAGGACTCTAAAGGGTTAAACACACAATCTCTCATTCTCTCCCTCCACCACTGACCTGAGAACTGAGCCGAGGTAACTTGGAATGGGACTTGAACCCAGGACTCTTATCACTCTGTATACATGTAACAGGAGGCGTGGGACAGGTGGACCCTTACAACAACCCTGACCTTTGTCTGTATTATTGCTAGGGTACCCTAACAACTGTTATACTGTCAGAGACGAGATAGACACATTCTGCCCCACCACCAGGGGTACACTGTAAACTGTTGAATCTACTAAGGATCCTCGTAAAAGTGACGAGTGAACCACTGCAATGGCATTTCAATGAACCAGTGTAACTTTTACAAGAAGCCCAAGTTGGAAGTAAGGTGGTATAATAAGTTTCTGTGAAAATAACCTCCGGGAGCTTTGCGACGAGGATTGTGCCTTTATTCAGACATTTCCTTTTTTACAGTATAGAACAGCGGATGAGGGGAGGGGGGCGGGGCTGTGAGATGTCCTAGAGCACAGCACAATAGGTCTAGAAAAGCTTCTTCCTTAACCCTTCTATGGGGTGAACCAGTGGCGGATTTAGATTGGCGCGCCCCCTCCTTTTGGTCAAAAGCTAAGAGTTTATTTTTCTCTTTAAAACATCAAATCAAGCTTTAAATACGGGCCAAATAAGCCTATAAGGGATGCACCCCACCATATTCCAAATCCCAGATCCGCCCTGTGTGTATTAGACAGACATGTCAGTTCAGTATTGGCCAAACATCTGAAGATTATTCTGGGGGACTCATAAATGGGGTTTATACCCTATGTATCTCAACAAAACACCTAAAAATGGACGCTTTGGGATAGGGCACACCGTTAACAATAAGGAAAACTATGAAATAATCATCTAAAATTCTTTATACATTTTTTTTCTATACTAAAATATCAACCTCAAACATCTGAAAAGTTGCAGGCATCTGAAACTCTGACATGTCTGATTAGATGTATACCTACTAGTAATCATGAAAGAAAACAAACCTACAGTATACCTACAGTGCTATTCAGTGAGGAACGTACAAGGGTTATTCGTTTATTGAAAAAATAGAAGAGAGAGAGAGAGAGAGAGAGAGAGAGAGAGAGAGAGAGAGAGAGAGAGAGAGAGAGAGAATTGGAAAATCATACTTTGGTGAAGAGAGTTCACACTTATAAAATTGATATGAATGGGGATAGTTATGTTGGAAAGAGACATCTCCTAACCCACCGTTAAAGGGCTAATGACAAAAGGTCGGCGGTTGGGTTAGAGTGAAGCGTGTTGTTGCCGCTAGGGGGCGCGACGAGCGGCCCGTGGCGTGACGTCACAAGGAACGTCCATTACGTCGCTGTTTGTCCTATGACCTCAGAGCTGTGTAGGGACGTTCGTAAAACGTGTGACGCCTCTGGTGGGACTGGTTGTACGGTTTAAGGGAGGAATATATTATAACCCTTCTTGTAGTTTCCTTCCATAGGATATAATCGATATGACAGTCCAAAAGAGGTTTTAAAGTTTTATAATTGTGGCATGGGCTGGGGGAAGGCGTCTTGAAACCCTCTGCACTGAGCCCCCTTTTCGCAGATCATATCACAATTGTTTCAGTGTGCAATAAAGCATTACCTGACATGATTCATGGTTATTCAATATAAACTGGACAATTTGCCGACCTCCTCTTATTGATAGTGGTCGTCTAGTCCCAAAAACACTCAGGGATCAAACTTTGAACTCTTTGAAGGTTGCTATGCAGTGCATTGTCCATTGGTCGCCATGATACACCGATGAAGTTGACTTCAACAGTCAATCATGACCAGAGGCGTAGGAAGCAAATCTTCATTGGGGGGGGGGGGGCGGCGAGGGCACCATCGCGACCACCTTGAATTGTCGGCTGATGTGTGATGGCGTCTAGCGAAAAGTAATTTTTGGTAAATTTTGGATCTGACTTTAGGCTCAGACCCCCATTTTCCCTATGACATCACCATAATAATCTAATTTGAGATGTAAAGTTTTAGCTTCTTTTCCATTGTGTTTATGAGTTCTTGGAAAATATTGGGGGGGGGGGCCCAGACATACTCAGGCCCCACCTCCTTCATGATTGGGGGGCCCAGGCCCCCCTGGCCCCCCCTTTTCCTACGCCCCTGATGACGACCCTCTAGGAGGGTACCAACCCCGTGAGTTACGCACCAAGGCTGCATCAATGGGCATAATGCATAGGATTGCTACTCTGTAAATGGTGGGGTCCGTCCTACAGAGTTTGAGGAGGCAATATAGAGTAAATTCTGTGACGGTGGCACACCACGATCTGCTCCCTAACTCTGACACCTCTACGTGAACTGCTCAACACCATGCCCATTGGTCGTCACGATGTATAATGAATATAGCCCTGGCGAGTAACTCACCAGGGCTACATTCATGCATCATGCCAAGCCTACAAGCTCCCGGAGGTTCGTCATGATGATCCAATGATGAACAGGCGAGCAGACTTGTCGGCACTTCATTGGTGCATCATGCCGACCAATGGGCATGATGCACTCCTGCATCAGCGGCCCCTAAAGGGTTAACTCACCTCTCTAACCCCCTGTCCATGAGCTGCTTTCCCTAGACCATGAGCTACTCCCATGTCGGCAGGTGCCCTGTCCGTCACGGGTCGGTGCACTCAGCTACTCGGCCACAGACGGGGTCACGACCCTGGAGTTGTAGCACTCACAGTGTGTGGACGGGGCAGCGTGAGCTATCACCCCTGGAGTAGGGAGATGTGTACGGTGGTACTGTAACCCTTTAAAGGCCGCTATTGCAGGGGTGCATCATGCCCATTGGTCCTCATGATGCACCAATGAAGTGCAGGCGAGTCTGCTTACCAGCACTTCATTGGAGCATCATGCCGACCCCCCGCGACTTTGTCCATGCCACCAGTGCCGGCATGGTGTATGACTGTAGACCTGGCGTGAATTAACCCTGTAAGGGCAGCATGCATGTGCTTGGGATGGAGTTACCCTGAAAGGGCAATATAGTGGTTAACACTTAACCATTTAAGGCCCCCTAATGCATTAATAATGTGTCATGCCCATTGGTCTTTGCGGTGCATGAATGAGGCCCCAGAAGATCAGCTTGATGCTCCAGTGAACAGTGCATCATGGTCACTGATCTTCATGGTGCTCGCCAGCACTTCATAGGAGCATCATGCCAACTCTCTGGGAGGTATCAATCCGGTAGGTTCGGCATGATGCTTTCATGAATCTACACAATACCGGTGAGTTACCCACCAGGGCTGCATTCATGCATCATGACAACCAATGGGCATGATGCATGAATGCATCAGCGGCCCTTAAAGGGTTAGACGCCCCTAATGCTTTCATGCATTAGGGGCCTCTAACCCTTTAAGGGCCGCTGATGCATTCATGCATCATGCCCATTGATCGGTATGATGCACCAGCACTTCATTGGAGCATCATGCTGACTCTCCGCTAGTTTATGTATCAACCCCAAAGGATCGGCATGATGCATTAATGCAGCCCTTAAAGGGTTAAAGGGTTGAGGTGTCTAGGCAGGGGTCAGGGGTCAATGGTGCTGTGATGTTCCTAGAGTGGTCTCGTCCTTCACACTGTGATGGTCTAGTACTGTGTTTGTATCTCCATGTCATAGAAATCTCTCCATGAAAAGATGTGTGGGTCGCCATATCAAAGAAATCTCTACATAAAAGGAAGTGTACAAGTCTATGTCTGAAAGGAAGTGTACAACTCCATGTCTGAAACTGAGCGGAAGTGTAGAATTCCTGTCTGAGAGGAAGTGTACTACTCCCTGTCTGAAAGCAAGGGTACAGCTTCCTGTCTGAAAGGAAGTGTACAACCCCCGTCTGAAAGGAGGTGTATAACTCTGTACATGAAAGGAAGTGTACTACTCCCTGTCTGAAAGCAAGGGTACAGCTTCCTGTCTGAAAGGAAGTGTACAACTCCCTGTCTGAAAGGGAGTGTACAACCCCCTGTCTGAAAGGAAGTGTACAACCCCCGTCTGAAAGGAAGTGTACAACCCCCTGTCTGAAAGGAAGTGTACAACCCCCTGTCTGAAAGGAGGTGTATAACTCTGTACATGAAAGTAAGTGTACTACTCCCTGTCTGAAAGGAAGTGTACAATGCCCTGTCTGAAAGGAAGTGTACAACTCCATGTCTGAAAGGGAATGTACAACTCCCTGTCTGAAAGGGAGTGTACAACCCCCTGTCTGAAAGGGAGTGTACAACTCCCTGTCTGAAAGGAAGTGTACAACTCCCTGTCTGAAAGGAAGTGTACCACCCCCTGTCTGAAAGGAAGTGTACAACTCCCTGTCTGAAAGGAAGTGTACAACCCCCTGTCTGAAAGGAAGTGTACAACTCCCTGTCTGAAAGGAAGTGTACCACCCCCTGTCTGAAAGGTAGTGTTCAATTCCCTGTCTGAAAGGGAGTGTACAACGCCCTGTCTGAAAGGAAGTGTACAACTCCCTGTCTGAAAGGGAGTGTACAACTCCCTGTCTGAAAGGAAGTGTACAACTCCCTGTCTGAAAGGGAGTGTACAACTCCCTGTCTGAAAGGAAGTGTACAAACCCCTGTCTGAAAGGAAGTGTACAGCTCCCTGTCTGAAAGGGAGTGTACAACTCCCTGTCTGAAAGGAAGTGTACAACCCCCTGTCTGAAAGGAAGTGTACTACTCCCTGTCTGAAAGCAAGGGTACAGCTTCCTGTCTGAAAGGAAGTGTACAACCCCCGTCTGAAAGGAGGTGTATAACTCTGTACATGAAAGTAAGTGTACAACTCCCTGTCTGAAAGGAAGTGTACAACCCCCTGTCTGAAAGGAAGTGTACAACTCCATGTCTGAAAGGGAATGTACAACTCCCTGTCTGAAAGGGAGTGTACAACCCCCTGTCTGAAAGGGAGTGTACAACTCCCTGTCTGAAAGGAAGTGTACAACCCCCTGTCTGAAAGGAAGTGTACTACTCCCTGTCTGAAAGCAAGGGTACAGGTTCCTGTCTGAAAGGAAGTGTACAACCCCCGTCTGAAAGGAGGTGTATAACTCTGTACATGAAAGTAAGTGTACAACTCCCTGTCTGAAAGGAAGTGTACAACTCCCTGTCTGAAAGGAAGTGTACAACTCCATGTCTGAAAGGGAATGTACAACTCCCTGTCTGAAAGGAAGTGTACAACTCCCTGTCTGAAAGGGAATGTACAACTCCCTGTCTGAAAGGAAGTGTACAACTCCCTGTCTGAAAGGAAGTGTACAACTCCCTGTCTGAAAGGAAGTGTACAACCCCCTGTCTGAAAGGAAGTGTACAACTCCCTGTCTGAAAGGAAGTGTACAACTCCCTGTCTGAAAGGAAGTGTACAACGCCCTGTCTGAAAGGAAGTGTACAACGCCCTGTCTGAAAGGAAGTGTACAACTCCCTGTCTGAAAGTAAGTGTACAACTCCATGTCTGAAAGGGAATGTACAACTCCCTGTCTGAAAGGGAGTGTACAACCCCCTGTCTGAAAGGAAGTGTACAACTCCCTGTCTGAAAGGAAGTGTACCACCCCCTGTCTGAAAGGGAGTGTACAACTCCCTGTCTGAAAGGAAGTGTACAACTCCCTGTCTGAAAGGGAGTGTACAACTCCCTGTCTGAGAGGGAGTATACAACGCCCTGTCTGAAAGGAAGTGTACAACGCCCTGTCTGAAAGGGAGTGTACAACTCCCTGTCTGAAAGGAAGTGTACAACGCCCTGTCTGAAAGGGAGTGTACAACGCCCTGTCTGAAAGGGAGTGTACAACGCCCTGTCTGAAAGGGAGTGTAAAACTCCCTGTCTGAAAGGGAGTGTACAACCCCCTGTCTGAAAGGAAGTGTACAACCCCCTGTCTGAAAGGGAGTGTACAACGCCCTGTCTGAAAGGGAGTGTACAACGCCCTGTCTGAAAGGGAGTGTAAAACTCCCTGTCTGAAAGGAAGTGTACAACACCCTGTCTGAAGGGAAGTGTACAACTCCCTGTCTGAAAGGGAGTGTACAACGCCCTGTACGAGGAACTCCCAAACTAAACTATCCACAACCCTTGCGTCTTTGTTCAAAGTGCAACTAGCATTTGCTGACATGTATAGTACAATTGCCTTAGTGCAACAAGGTTGTAACTGACCCTGGGTTTTCTTTTGTGTCAACATTTATTGACCATTATCTAGCTACTATAGAAGTACTGAAGCTCTATGTATGATGTGTGTGCCTACAATCCTCGTACAATATTACTGCATCAACTTGGTGCTATAGTAATTTGAACACTTCATTTCTTTTAAGGGGTTTCCTCTCCTCCTCACCCCCCACAGAGCTGCAAAAATGGTTCCATTGTTCTGTAGTAAATCGCAGATCTTCTCGCAGAAAAAAAGGTATGAATTCTTTTGTCCTCATTTGAGGGATCAAAATCTATTCTGCCCCTGCTCCTACAGTAGGGTTAATTATGTATCTCTATAATTGAGTGGCTGTGCCGACTCACCCATGGCCCACCACTGACCCCTATCTCTAAGTGTGTGAGGGGTGACATTAACCCTTTAAGGACCGCTGATGCATGAATGTATCATGCCCATTGGTCGTCATGTATCATGCCCATTGGTCGTCATGATGTATGAATGCAGCCCTGGCGAGTAACTTGCCAGTGCTTCATTCATGCATCAGATTGGCAGAGTGCCCAGTTCTCACAGAGGTACTTACTTTCAGGTCCAATGCTTCCACCAACCCCGGGGGGGGGGCACTGACTCTATGTAGGTCACCCTCAACTGCCGCCCTACCGCCCTATCTCCCAGTGATCTAGAAATCTGACCGCCCTACTTGACTGATAAGCTGGACAGTGACCGCCCCCCTTTTTTCCACAACCCCCCCTTCAAGCCTACACCCTCCACCAAGCTGCCTATTATACTCATGTATTTGTATGGATCAGAATTTCTCATTGTCCAGCACTATGTTTTGTATCACTTTCATGCCCTCATATGTATGGTGTATAAATGATGCACTCTTTTTGAGATCTAATAGAATTCCACCGCCCTGCTCTTAGAGGTCTAATGGGAATCAACCGCCCCCCTTTTTCGGGATCGCATGGGAATCCACCGCCACCGCTCTCGGGAGTCGGGCTGCAGTCGATATCCATTTCATGGGCAAGTGCCCCCCCCGGGCCACCAACACTTCCCTGAATGTATATCCAAAGAATCACAATACACAAAGCACTTGAAATACTTGTGATAATTAATAATCCAGGTGATTTTTAAATCTCCCTCCCCTCCCTCCCTTACTCCAAAACATTGTCGGCCATCTTGAAGCCAGGTGTAGCCACCTAGTGCCAAAGAGACTATACTATTCTTGGTTGGTTATCCCTATATTTCAAAAGGAGGCTAACACCAGGTAGCACCCCAGCATGTTGACAATGGAGGCCATTAAGGTAGTGATATCTCAGCTCAAGATAAACATGTCAGATATGTCTCATGCTTCAGTCATTATAAGCTGAAGTACATGAAAACTAAATGTTTGTGACCGGGGTTTGTAAATAGAAGGGACAATTTCCAGGAACTGACAGTGAGTACTTAGTTCAGACTAGCCATGTGTTTCTGCCACTTTAGACTCGTATACATCTGTAAGCAGGCAGGTATTTCGGCCTACACTTCATTGGTGTATCATGGCGACCAATGGGCATCAGTGGTCCTTAAAGGGTTAAACAGCCCATAGTGTATGTGAGGGGTGAGAGGGTTAAGAGGCAGGGTGAGGGGATTCCCTTGTCCCTGTCAGGCTGGGTGACCACCAGGTGCTGCTCCATTGGAGCCATCAAGTGTGGAGCAGACTTCTACTACCGTAAAACCACGCGTATAAGCAGTGGTTATAGGTTTACCCTTACTCCAGTTGTGGGTTGTAGACGGGGGTTTAATACTATAAAACAGTATTAAAATGACCAAAATATGACCTCAGATGCGTCTTATAGCATTTCCTTTAACCCCAGAGTGCCTCTTATATGCGCGGTGCATCCTCTACGTGAGGATTTACGGTAGCCCTAACCCAAACCAGAGGTTACTGCTCACACTAGCACTGCAGGCATCAAAGTGACTGAAACTTTAAGGGCCGCTGATGCAGAAGTGCAACATGGCCCTTGGCGAGTCGGCTCGCCAGCACTTCATTGTTACATCATGCCGAGCCTCCGAGAGTGTATCAAGCCTGAAGGGTCGGCATGATGCATTAATGTAGCCCTGGCAAGTAACTCACCAGCGCTGCATTCATACATCATGACGAGCCACGGGCATGATGCATTAATGCATTTGCCATCCTAAAAGGATTAAAAAGAGGAGAGCAAAAACAATCAAAAAATCCCTAAAAATGCTTCATTAGAACACTTTTAAAAGTTTTGTACAGGAATAATTAGATATAAGTTTTCTGAACTTGAAAATTGCTAGATTAAGGGAAACCCCTGAAGACTTCCATTCCAGCTATCACACAAACAAAGCGCGGTACTTAGTCCATAATAAAGTTTGCTCTCTGCGTTAGTCTATTCCCATTCATGATGTGACTACCCCTGGAGGTCAGCCTACAGACGACAAGAATAACAAAATAACTTGTTCAGAATTGCCATCACAATTTATCAGCTTTAGCTATAACCTTGGAAGGGGGTTAACCCTTTAAAGGCCGCTAACGCAGGAGCGCATCATGCCCATTGGTCGGCATGATGCTCCAATGAAGTGCTGGTGAGTCTGCTAGCCAGCACTTCATCTGTGCATCATGCAAACCCTCCGGGACTGTATCAACCACATGGGGTTGGCATGATGCATGAATGTAGCACTGGCGAGTTAAAGAATGGGTATGGTGTATCAATGCAATTAGCGGCCCTTAAAGAGTGGGGGAGGGGGGGGGGCATCTGTCCCCTTTTTCCTTCCCCCTCACTTCCACCCCTGCCCCGGTAGGCAGTCCTGATAGTCCCGGGTCCGACCTCGGTCAATGGACTGCAAAACACAGATAAGACGCTCAAAAACACACTTCCGGTGCCACTGCGCATGCTCGGACGGCGGCCATCTTGTCCGTGCGTCCCCCTTGTACAAATAGTTGTAGTCCCCGTACCTCCCCTGCCGCCCATTGCTGGGCTATCAGCAGCCCATGATTTCCCCGATCTGCCGTCTACTGCCCAGCCCCGCGCAAATATCATTTTACTCTGGACATTGTCGGCGCATGCGCGTGGTCATTTCCTCTAACGACCACCAGGGGGTATGAACAGCTCACGCTGGTGTCTCTATTGGAGGCCCTATAGGAGGTGAGCAACTCACAGCCCTCCTATATCACATAGTTATGGACGTCAGGGGTACGAACAGCACGAGAAAAGATTCCGACTGTGGAAAGACGAGCACGTCTTTTGCTCAATTAGGTCGGCGTGAGGAGCGGCGAGCAACTCATGAGCAACTCGGCACCACACGGAGCCCAGGATGAGCCGTAAATAACGACTCCCAAAATGCTGAAAGAAACCAGTCTGGGGCTCCTCTGGGTGAGGGAGGGGCGCGGATCAGTTTATTAACCATTCAAAGACTGTAATTCATAAATGCATCATACTGACTAGTCTTCATGATGCACAAAATGCAGCACTCGCCAGGCCTACATTCATGAATCTCGCTCACCAGCATTTCATTAACGCTTCATGCCGACCCTCTGTGAGTGTATCAACCCGGTAGGGTCGCCATGATGCTTAATGCAGCCCAGGGCTGCATTCATGCATCGTGACGACCAATGGGCATGATGCAGTAATGCAATGGCGGCCCTTAACCCTTTAAAGGCCGCTGATGCGGGAGTGTATCATGCCAATTTGTCGTCATGATGCACCAATGAAGTGCTTCATTGGAGCATCATGATGACCCTACGGGGTTGACACATGTACTCCTGGAGGGTCGGCATGATGCTTCAATGAAGTGCTGGCGAGCAGTCTCGCCAGCACTTCATTGGCGCATCGTGATAGGCATGATACAGTAATGCATCAGCGGCCCTTGAAGGGTTAACATCTACTAAGGGTCAGTGATATTCGTGAGTTCAACGTGCCTTAAAAAGACCCACTCGTTGTGATTCTGGGGACGTTTTGGCGCTCAGTTGAACCAACAGTTGGAATGGGACCTCATACTTCAGCTTCCGGTCCGTTTAGGTGTGTTTACTTCCCAGGTTTACGCGCATGGATACACAGATCCTGAGAGAAGGACAGGGGGGTTATAATGGCGCACAAATAAAACTTCAGAAACGGTATATTTATATTCTATTTACTTTTGCTCAGTTTTCTCTTTCAAAAGTGATATGGAATAGAAAATATAGAATAGCATTTTGAAATGCAAGTAACCCGACAGGGCACTTAATCTCTTCTTTTAGGCCCCTTTTGATACTAAACTCATGTTTTCTTTGAGCATTATCACTGTCAATGGTTAAGCCTATGGGCAAATTCATCCATTGTTGCTCACATTCTCCTGATCGGCGAATAACTTCTCTCTTGCCGAGTTAATCCCTCCACCATGTCAACAGGTCTTAAATAAGGGCCTATCCTGCCAATAGACTGGTGGACTCTAAATCAATCGAAATTAGCTGTAATTGAACATTTCCATTGGTACTTTGAAACCAAACTAGCATCTCCTTCGCCATTGTTGTATGGTGCCCAGTGCATGCGCGACCCAATTTCAATGGGTATTTGGGTCAATATGCACCAACCCGGGGTTTGGGATGCGAATTTACGACAGGGCGAGGACACAATTTATTTTTTTATCTTTTAAATAATACATATCAATTCAAATCATATCCTCTTGCCATACTTTATCATATTTCTATATTATAACACTGAATAATTTTTAAAAGATTTAATAGCCGCCATGTTTCTGACAATGGAGACGCGCACTCGGATCGAATTACGGCAAATTCATCAACATTCCTCAATTATTTGAACCACTTCTGCCCAAAAGCGTGGGACAATTGAACAATTCGCACCTCCCATGGGATTTAACATAGGGCAAAAAGCGTCTTAGTTTTTTCCACTGTTAGTAGTGTCTTAAAAGTTGCATTTTTAGCCCGGCTGAAAGGGGAGAGGGAAGATTAAAGCATCATGCCCACTCATGATGCATTAATTCATAAATTCATGCATCATGCCGACCCTACGGGTTTAATACACTTACAGAGGGTCGGCATGATGCTCCAATGAAATGCTGGCGCGCAGTCTCGCCAGCACTTCATTGTTGCATCATGACGACCAATGGGCATGAAGCACTCCTGCATCAGCGGCCCTTGAAGGTGTTGAGTAGGAGATGAAAGAGAAGAAGTAGCCCTAGTACTTATATACTGTATACATGTATGTAGCATCATCTCAAGCACGTCAGCCTGCTCACGTCGTACCGATTAAAAACTCACCCCCACTACCACCTGACCACCTCCTGCACCTGACCTCACCCGTCACCTTGACCTCTGAGCTGTGACCCCCTAGAACCTAGAACCCCCCCCCCCCTCCCAATGCCCCTTTACCCCCCCCCCCCCGCACACACACACACACACACACACACACACACACACACACACACACACACACACACACACACACACATAGATACACCTGCATAGATAGGAATTGACCAAGTAAAAACATCGCTGAAAAGTGAAATGCTCAATCATAAATTAATTTTATAACCCCCTAAATATAGGCTGCAAGGGGGAAAAGTGATCTAGTTCTGGTGGTAATGCACTGAAAAAAGCTGAAGAGATGGGGAATGGCCCGTCCCTTGAAATTGGTTTAATCTATGGATAAGATACCCCAAGATACATGTTGTGACCATCGTGGTATGTCTTATCAGTAGGTATCACTAGACCTAGATATAGATTCAAAATGGCGGATCCACTCGGTTTGGGTCTTGATAGGAATGTACATGTATAGGGCTCTGAAAATCTAAAATCCCTGAAATCAGAGAAAACTCTTTAATAAAGTTTTCCATCCCTGCACCTCCCCACCCCTTCCCCCAATACACATGCAAATACACCGCCCTCCCCCTGCCCCCCACTGGGTAGCAACATAGCTCACGTGACCCGTGGTATGTGCACGTGACCTATGGGGGTGATGTGGTCACGTGACGGCTTGTGAATCAGGGTGGGGTTGAGATAAGAGCGGTATGTCTGTCACCCCTTAGTTTGCTACTAACAGATAAGACATTGGGGATATATGTCCAGCTAAAATGTTTCTTCTCAGCTTTGGCACTTTTTTTTTTAACTTTCCAGATTTTTCTACTACTTTGTCCAGTCTTTTCCATGCCCGGGTTTCCACGACATGGCTCTCTGGTGTCATAATACATAATTTAACACTTCCTCACCAGACCCTCTCATAGAAATTCAGAAATTACACGGATTGTTTCAATGTTTGATATGAAAAGATTCCTACAGGAATTCAACCCAAAACTTCAGAATTCAGAAAAAAAAAAGTTGGGATAAGTGGTATCTCTACATTTTAGATGCTGGATCTGGAGATAGGGGGTGATCAGAATGGCAAGAAAACTACAATACACATCAGTCAATGGATGAATGTGTCAGTGCTCACATATATTGAACAGGCACATAGAGGGAGCAGGAAGGATGGGATAAAGACCCGTTTTAGATGGGGTAGCGAAGACTTCCATCCGTGGACAAGGGTGTGAACTGCCAACAATGAATTTCTTTGAAGCATGCTATACTTGCTATATAAATGGTTTCATGACAATGTCCAGATAAATTTTTTATAACAAAATAGTTATTGAAAGGGGTTCATTAATCAATTTTTGGTGTCCAGGGTATAAGGGAGACAGTGAAATACTAAAAGAATTGGAAAGGTTGAAGATATTAGAAAAGAAATATCAGACCCCCCACATGCACTTCCCCCCATATTCAAATGGTAAATATAAAAACCTCAGTGGAGTTACCCAGGTTTAAGGAACTATCCTTTTGAGACCGATGTAGGAGAGGTGTATGTGTGGCGGGGGGGGGGGGGGGGGCTGGATGTAGGGGGGCGGCGGATGCTCCATGTGCCTACCCCCTGGTGGCAGCTCATCACTCGTTAACTGGAGGCACGCGTCCGTACGTCCATGGGGCGGCGTCTCACTGACCTCTCTGACCCGGGGCCAACTTCCGGCGGCGGTTGCACGCCGGGGGGTGGGGGTGGACCAACAGGTAGTCGGTGAGCACGTGTTCTAATGCGGCCGAGATCCCAAAGCCACGATCTTAAAGGGTATGTTAACCAGAACGAGGCATTAGGCAGGAATACATTATCAACTAATCAGATAATTCTCTCTCTTCACTGCATGATTGTTTGGGCACATTCAGATTTATGACAACTGGTCCTCATCATGCTAACTGTTATAACAGTGCTTCTCTCCAGGTACCAGATTAAGCAATGGCTTCGCCTGCCTGTAATACCATTATATATGCAGTCGACTCCCTCCTTGCGGCCACCCTTTTAATCCGGCCACCATATGAATGTGCTTATTAAAAGCAGCTTTACTTAAAAAAACAAACAAAAAACAAACAAACAAAAACAATTTCCAAGTGAGTATAAAACGCGGGTATAACAGCACAGAGCTCAAGGCAATATATCGTAATCTGTCGGATTGCTTGTGAGACAGAATATCACAAACTTCCGAACACGTAGAAAGTTAGACGGCAGCGATATATTGCCCAGATCAACTCTTTTTACTTCTGTCGTTGGCTGTCAGCCGTGAAATAGATTTCAGCAATAAATGTCTGTCTGCATATGTTCTAACATGAACGGATGACAGAAACAAGGACATGCCTGTCCAGACCTACATGAGCTATCTGTGAACTATCGTAAAGTTGAGGAAAACGATTATTACACTGAAAACCCGAGAGGCCCGAAAATCGTCACTGCAGACGGCTTCAGGTCCTCAGGTTGACAATACCTAAATCTGCAGCTTTAGGTGGGCAAAATGGCGACTATATGTCATCATTCTGACCACCTAAGTCGTCAGCATGATGACTTTGTGTTGTCAGTTTGACATAGGTTGTCATGGAACACTGGCTTTATCATAAACCCATCTGCATTGAGGACTTTTAAGCGGCAGCAGTTTTTTTGTCTAGTATATTTTTCCCCACATTCTTATGTTGAGCAGGCTGAGCTGCCATTTTTTAACCATTGAAGGGACGCTTTGGGACTGATCAATATACCCCCGGAGGATCGGCATGATGCACGGATCAAGTGCTGGCGAGTAGTCTCACCAGCATTCATTAGTGCATCGTGACGACCAATGGGCATGATGCATCAATGCATCTGCGGCCTATAAAAAGTTAGAAATGGGAACCGGACTCAGTTCTACTCTGACATCTAGCCTATTTACCCCCCTTATCTATGAAACCTCCCCCGCCTCCGACGGCAGTGGACCCAGAGTCTGTCTGTTCGTCTGCTGTTTTCACGCACTGACGTGACTGCTTTTATCAAGAAATCTCTATAATTATTCACTTTCAATCCACCCATTCTTCTTTTCTCTCGACCCTGCATGTATTTCTATCTGAATTTGTCATCTATTGAAATAATAAGTTTTCCCAATCGGTACGCTGACCGATCGGCGGAAAACTTTGCCGCTGGTTTCGGCGAGTCTCTCTGTTAAAACGGAGACGAGCACGAGCCCGGTACGTTGACCGAGCGGCGGAAAACTTTGCCGCTGGTATCTGCGAGTCTGTCTGTTAAGACGGAGACGAGCACGAGCCCGGTACATTGACCGAGCGGCGGAAAACTTTGCCGCTGGTCCCATTATAATCACAGCGCCGTAGGCGCTGGTAAAGGTAACATGATGCCTCAGGATTCTTGTTTATTTTTCTCACGATGCACCAAATGCTGTGCTGATATGCATTGGTGCATCATGCCTGCACTCTAGGACACCTTCCAGACCCAGTGTGGTCCCGATGACCGACTTTGTACAACCCGGGCGAGTTATTCTCTAAATCTGCATTGGTGCATCATGCCAATCACAGGTCATGATGCATTCATGTAGTTTGCAGCATTAAAGAGCTACCATAAGGCAGCTATGACGTGACCCGGACGCTGACCTCCGACCTGAGCGCCCCCTGTGTACACCATCTTCAATCACTCCCCCCATGTCTTTGATGATGTCCAGCTACTCATGAATTTCTACACATAGTTAACCCACATGGTGCTACACTATAGTGTGTCCATGTGTACGAGCATGATGCGTGAATGTAGTCCTAGTGAGTAACTCGCCACAGCTGCAGTATTGCATCAATCCAAGTGAGTTACTCACCCGGCTCTTCATCGGTGCATTATGTTGACAAATCTTTGATGCATCAAACCCACATAAACGAGGGGCAAGATTAAGGGGGTTAACAAAGGTTATTCAGAAAATCTACCATCTGCGCATGCTCGTGAGCAGCTCGTCCATTTCCGGCTGAAGGCGGCAGATCCAGAAGGTGACGACCACTTGGTATCTTTAGAACATTGGAGGGGGGATACATGAAATATGGTGGCACTTCCGGTTTGTAGATTCCAGAGATGACCACCAGATGTTAGTGTAGTAAGGAGTACCCGGCATGCCATGCGTGAGGGACGCAGCAAGTCGCACCACCTGGTGGTGGCTTTGAGAATGAAAATAGTACTGAGGTAGTGGAGGGGGTGGGTGGGGGTGTGGAGGGCCCCTGCCTCTTACTCCTAGGTGGACAGTATCATCAGTCATACCTGGTGATACCTGGCCACAGTACCACCTGTACCGCCACCATAAATTCCTTCACATAAGGCGCGGCTTGAATGATTCTAGACCCATACACAGTGGATCCACCGTTTTGAATTTTGCTGGTTCTTTAAAAGTGGCAAAACACACTGTTAAGACATGTCATGATGGGTATATTGTCCCTGGATAACGAAAGCTTCCAGGGACAAGCTGGTTCCATCTTATCAACTCTTATCAGCGCATGTCGCCAGAAAAAAGCTCCAGTCTCACTTAGACCCAATAGACTATTTGAGAGGTCAGTTGTGACTTGTATCATTGAAACTAGTCTCAGAACAGTACTGAATCTAAAATGTTCAAACCCTGGGCGTGACCTGTGTCTTTTTCTAAATGAGTATGCCTTATAATTACATGTATGTGGTTGGGGCTTACTTGAGGAAGGGGCTTATGCATGAGCTCTTAAGGTAGAATATACATTGGCTGCACACATCTGTATTTTGACCTACAGTTGACTGTTATACACTCACTTCATCATTATACTACTACAGAGGGGGCCACTAGTGTCACTGTACAAACTGTGCCCTACAGTTGACTGTTATACACTCACTTCATCATTATACTACTACAGAGGGCGCTAGTGTCAGTGTACAAAATGTGCCCTACAGTTGACTGCTATACACTCACTTCATCATTATACTACTACAGAGGGCGCTACTAGTGTCAGTGTACAAACTGTGCCCTACAGTTGACTGTTATACACTCACTTCATCATTATACTACTACAGAGGGGGCCACTAGTGTCAGTGTACAAACTGTGCCCTACAGTTGCCTGCTATACACTCACTTCATCATTATACTACTACAGAGGGCGCCACTAGTGTCACTGTACAAACTGTGCCCTACAGTTGACTGCTATACAGAGGGCGCTACAAGTGCCACTTTATCACTCTTAGGAGCCGCACATGTTTTCAAGTCATGATGCATGGAATTCTACTGAGTTTTAGTATAGTTTCTCAAACCAGTATGGTTGGCATGATACATGAATAAATTCATGGCAAGTTCACGCATCATGTGGACTAATGGCCAGGGTTATACTAACTTAGTAAGGGTTAGTAAGGTGAGGTGTAGGTGAGGGGTACAACACCAGGAGCCACATGTAGTGGTCTTAGGGTTCAGTAGTTATAGTATTATAGGCTGCAGAGTGCACAAATGCATCGTGAATGCAGCCTTGGCGACTTTACACCTACCGGCTATACATTCAAGCATCAAGATGCCCTTCCAGAGTTGATACACTCCTGTAGGAGTGTATCAACTGCATGATGCTCCAATGAAGTGCTGGCAAACAGACTTGCTAGCACTTCATTGGTGGATCATGCCGACCAATGGGCATGATGCACTCTTTACAGGATTAACCAGGGACTGGAGCAGTGGTCAATTTAGCACACAAACTGCTGGTCAGCGTCCCCTCAGCGTTCCTCTCCTGTACGCCACATGTCTACAGATTAACGTGTCTGACCGACGCGCCACCTACTGATAACGACTGTCACTAGGGGGCGCCACACCCAATGTGAAAAATGACCTGGTCAGCATGATTCACGCCTCTACAGGATTTGGTCTACATGAGGTTTAGGAGCACCCAAAAGTCTAGGATCAATCACTATGGAGCTCTAATTATTAAGTATAAAATAAACGAGTTAAGACCTGTCAAATTTCACTTGTCAATCCTGGTACAGACTCTTCATGTTGACAATATTAGACAGCAACGGCAGCTGGCCTTTCCTCACAACCCTTGAGGGAGTACTCGAGAAAGTTTTCACGATACTAGGCATAGCAGTTGCCAACATGACGACTTTGCGCCAGGTGACATGAAGCCTGAAGAGATACATTGAGCAGGGTTAGCCTTGATTGTTTTATGCTGCTCACTTTTTGACAACATACCGTGCATGTTTTGTGAACCCTTTAAATGCTGCTGATGCATTTATGCATCATGCAGATCGGTCGGCCTGATGCACCAATGAAGTGCTCGCAAGACTGCCCGCCAACCCCGGGGGGGCTACTCAGGTCGGAATAGGCTACCGACTGCCAAACGGGCCCCAGAAGCGGAGGCGGTGAGACGAAAATTCAGGGGGCGGTAACTGTGTGCACCTAAAAGATAGGGGGTGGTAACTCTGTATGCACTTAAAAAAAGGAGGGCAATATCTCTGTGTGCCCCCTCAAAATTAGGGGGTGGTAAATATCTTCTTATTACTTTACAAATAAGGGTCCTTATCTCTAAAAATTTCAGGTATAGTCCCTTCAAATGCCTTGAAATTAAGGGGCGGTGACTTCAAATGCCCTTAAATTAGGGGCGGTGGATTACTACAGGAGTCGAGGAGCGGTCATTTTGCCTAGATTCAGGGGATCGATAGTTTGGCAGTGGGGAGATAGCATCATATAGTGAGTACCTCCCCAGGGCCGCTAACGCTTCATTGGAGCATCATGTAGACCCTCTGGGAGTTTATGTATCAATCACGTAGGGTCGGCATGATGCTCAAATGAAGTGCTAGCAGGCAGTCTCGCAGCACTTCATTGGTGCATCATGACGACCAATGGACATGATGTACTCCTGTATCAGCAGCCCTTACAGGTTTTAATACCCACAACCGTGGTGGGGTAGGTGTTGATGGATATGATACTTATACTGAGTTCATGTTAGCCTTATCGTATAGATAATCTATATCACAGCAAATATTCTCCAATTTACAGCGTACATCAATACTTCCCAATGTACACCCTACATCATTAGCTGAGAAGATAAGGCTGGTTCCTCTCCATGCCCTCATTATGAAAGCCCCACTGCCTCTATTCCGCCCCCATCATGAAGACCCCACTGCCCTCCATTCTGCCATCATCATGAAGGCCCCACTGCCCTCCATTCTCTCTCATCATGAAGGCCCCACTGCCCTCCATTCTCTCTCATCATGAAGGCCCCACTACCCTCCATTCTCTCATCATGAAGGCCCCACTGCCTCTATTCTCTCTCATCATAAAGGCCCCACTGCCTCCATTCTGCCCTCATCATGAAGGCCCCACTGCCCTCCATTCTGCCCTCATCATGAAGGCCCCACTGCCCTCCATTCTGCCCTCATCATGAAGGAACCACTGTCCTCCAATCTGCCCTCTTCATGAAGGCCCAACTGCCTCCATTCTGTTGTTATCATGAAGGCCCCACAGCCTCCATTCTGTCGTTATCATGAAGGCCCCACTGCCCTCCATTCTGCCGTTATCATGAAGGCCCCACTGCCCTCCATTCTGCCGTTATCATGAAGGCCCCACTGCCTCCATTCTGCCGTTATAATGAAGGCCCCACTGCCTCCATTCTGCCGTTATAATGAAGGCCCCACTGCCCTCCATCCTGCCCTCATCATGAAGGCCCCACTGCCCTCCATTCTGCCCTCATCATGAAGGCCCCACTGCCCTCCATTCTGCCCTCATCATGAAGGCCCCACTGTCCTCCATCCTGCCCTCATCATGAAGGCCCCACTGCCTCCATTCTGCCGTTATCATGAAGGTCCCACTGCCCTCCATCCTGCGCTCATCATGAAGGCCCCACTGCCCTCCATTCTGCCATTATCATGAAGGCCCCACTGCCTCCATTCTGCCATTATCATGAAGGCCCCACTGCCCTCCATTCTGCCATTATCATGAAGGCCCCACTGCCCTCCATTCTGCCCTCATCATGAAGGCCCCACTGCCCTCCATTCTGCCCTCATCATGAAGGCCCCACTGTCCTCCATCCTGCCCTCATCATGAAGGCCCCACTGCCTCCATTCTGCCGTTATCATGAAGGCCCCACTGCCTCCATTCTGCCGTTATAATGAAGGCCCCACTGCCCTCCATCCTGCCCTCATCATGAAGGCCCCACTGCCTCCATTCTGCCGTTATCATGAAGGTCCCACTGCCCTCCATCCTGCCCTCATCATGAAGGCCCCACTGCCTCCATTCTGCCGTTATCATGAAGGTCCCACTGCCCTCCATCCTGCCCTCATCATGAAGGTCCCACTGTCCTCCATCCTGCCTTCATCATGAAGGCCCCACTGCCCTCCATTCTGCCGTTATCATGAAGGCCCCACTGCCTCCATTCTGCTGTTATCATGAAGGCCCCACTGCTCTCCATTCTGCTGTTATCATGAAGGCCCCACTGCCTCCATTCTGCCGTTATCATGAAGGCCCCACTGCCCTCCATCCTGCCCTCATCATGAAGGCCCCACTGCCTCCATTCTGCCGTTATCATAAAGGTCCCACTGCCCCTATTCTGCTCTCATCATGAAGACCCTGCTGCTATCCATTCTGCCCTCAATATGAAGAAAAAGAAATTTGGCTGACAAATACACTGATTTACGAGGAAGGCCGTACAAGTTCTGTTGACAGGTTAAATCTTTTCTCCCCTTTGTGTGGAAGCATCTTTTTTCAGATGCACCATTTTATGCACTTTTATGCACAGATTTTCTTTTCATTTCAAAAACATGGCTTTGAAAATTTTGAAATTCCTATAGCCGCATCAGGTCTCTGAAATGGTTAACAGGCTGCAGCTTATACTAGGGGTTTTAAGGTATGGTGTAGCATCCAGGTGGACCTGCGGCTTGTACTAGGGGTTTTAAGGTATAGTATAGCATCCAGGTGGAACTGCTGCTTATACTAGGGGTTTTAAGGTATAGTGTAGCATCCAGGTGGAACTGAGGCTTGTACTAGGGGTTTTAAGGTATAGTGTAGCATCCAGGTGGAACTGCTGCTTATACTAGGGGTTGGTTTTAAGGTATGGTATAGCATCCAGCTGGAACTGCGGCTTGTACTAGGGGTTTTAAGGTATAGTGTAGCATCCAGGTGGAACTGCAGCTTGTACTAGGGGTTTTAAGGTATAGTATAGCATCCAGGTGGAACTGCTGCTTATACTAGGGGTTGGTTTTAAAGTATAGTGTAGCATCCAGGTGGAACTGAGGCTTATACTAGGGGTTGGTTTTAAGGTATAGTGTAGCATCCAGGTGGAACTGCTGCTTATACTAGGGGTTGGTTTTAAGGTATAGTGTAGCATCCAGGTGGAACTGCAGCTTATACTAGGGGTTGGTTTTAAGGTATAGTGTAGCATCCAGGTGGAACTGAGGCTTATACTAGGGGTTTTAAGGTATAGTGTAGCATCCAGGTGGAACTGCGGCTTGTACTAGGGGTTTTAAGGTATATTATAGCATCCAGGTGGAACTGCGGCTTATACTAGGGGTTGGTTTTAAGGTATAGTATAGCATCCAGGTGGAACTGCAGCTTATACTAGGGGTTTTAAGGTATACTATAGCATCCAGGTGGAACTGCTGCTTGTACTAGGGGTTTTAAGGTATAGTATAGCATCCAGGTGGAACTGCGGCTTATACTAGGGGTTGGTTTTAAGGTATAGTATAGCATCCAGGTGGAACTGCAGCTTATACTAGGGGTTTTAAGGTATACTATAGCATCCAGGTGGAACTGCGGCTTGTACTAGGGGTTTTAAGGTATAGTGTAGCATCCAGGTGGAACTGCAGCTTATACTAGGGGTTGGTTTTAAGGTATAGTGTAGCATCCAGGTGGAACTGCTGCTTATACTAGGGGTTGGTTTTAAGGTATACTATAGCATTCAGGTGGAACTGCGGCTTGTACTAGGGGTTTTAAGGTATAGTGTAGCATCCAGGTGGAACTGCAGCTTATACTAGGGGTTGGTTTTAAGGTATAGTGTAGCATCCAGGTGGAACTGCTGCTTATACTAGGGGTTGGTTTTAAGGTATACTATAGCATTCAGGTGGAACTGCGGCTTGTACTAGGGGTTTTAAGGTATAGTGTAGCATCCAGGTGGAACTGCGGCTTGTACTAGGGGTTTTAAGGTATAGTGTAGCATCCAGGTGGAACTGCGGCTTGCACTAGGGGTTTTAAGGTATACTGTAGCATCCAGGTGGAACTGCGGCTTATATTAAGGTTAAGTCTAGGCCACAGGCCTACTTGATATTGGCTTCTAAGTTCAATGGAAAAAAACGTTTAAGTTCTATGCAGCCCCTAAAGGGTTAATGGTTTGTGTGCATATTGTGTGTATATTATTTACTAAATGCATATAAGGTCAGAGATTATTCAACCATGGCCAAATTGCAGTGGCAATTGTTCAGAGATACACTATAGACCAGATTTCCCACTATGTACCTATGTCTGTCAGAAACCCTCTTTAATCTAATGTGGTTCTGTGCGGCAGCTTCTATATATATATGAATGTGTTATTGACTAAAGTCAATAACACAACTAGGGGTTTTATGGTATAGTATAGCATCCAGGTGTTTCTAGGGGTTTTAAGGTTTACTATAGCATCCAGGTGGAACAGGTCATGATGTACAAGTCATTAGGTGCCACTTGTTGCCACGTGGCACGTGACGTGTTCTGACCCTGGTGTCACTGGTCACTGACCCCCCCCCCACCCCAGCACACCACCCTACATACCCAGGGAGCAGGGAGCAGATCTACTACTCACTCACCATCTGCTCAGACCAGTTTGGTCTGAGCTGCTCATGAAAAGTGTACAAACAGTCAGGGTTCCAACAAAAAAAAAAAACACGTCCGCCAGAATGCCTATGATATTTTCCACGAGGAAAAAAAATAATTTTCTTCATTTTTCTCTTTTTGGACAAAATCAACCATAACTTTAAGCAAAATTTCCGAGATTGAGGAGGTGGCGGAGGAGTGGAGTATGCTTTAATGCATTCTTTTCCTATAAATGATTAGATATTCCCATTTTCCATCTATGATACAAATAGTGTACATTTTATATCTGCATTTAGATGAATTCGTCTTAGGACTGTGGGAATACAAATGTAGCTTAGGTGGAATAAGGAGTACTGTAAGTGGGTACAAGAGGGGTATCTGATGGGTAGCATGGGTCCTCTGGTCCCCTGTGGTATGTATGATCTGTAGGGCACCAGGGGGTCTACAAGTAGACTAACACCACTCAATGTTCTACTCACAGCGTACACCACCACTCTGACCCCTACTGTGACCCCCACCATCCCGCCCTGAGCTGCTCACCCTGACCCCTGACCTGAACTCTGACCTTAGGAGCACATCATCACTCACCTTTGGCCGCCATTAACACCGGGTTCCTTTGATGGCCGCTAGGTGGTGGAGCAGGCTGGGATGGTACAGGGGGAGAGGTCTTAATCAGGCGCAGTGGCCCACCTGACTTTTTAACCCTTTGCTGACCATCTGGCAGCTGACCCCTTGCTGACCACCTGGTATTTGCCCAACTGCCACTTTTCCCCTTCAATGCCTACCCTTTGCTGCCCACCTGAATTTTGAACCTTTTGCTGCCCACCTGATGTTTTAACCTTTTGCTGACCACCTGACTTTTTAACCCTTTGCTGACCACCTGACTTTTTAACCCTTTGCTGACCACCTGGTATCTAGCCCTTCGCTGACCACCTGGTGTTTCCCCACCTGCCATTTTGTTGCCCACCTGAATTTTTAACCTTTTTGCTGACCACCCTTTGCTGCCCTCCTGACTTTTTAACCCTTTGCTGCCCACCTGAATTTTTAACCTTTTTGCTGACCACCTGGTATCTAACCCTTTGTTGCCCACCTGCCATTTTTTCCCCTTCCATGCCTATACCCTTTGCTGCCCACCTATTTTAAGTACTGGTATTCTATTTCCAATGCCTAATGATGAAGATGGTGCGTCCACTATGGAGATGGTAAGGCCTCCTACTACCCACCTATCATTTTTACCCTTTGCTGCCTACCCTTCCCTGCCCACCTGAATTTCTTTTCAAACATTTGCTCTCCTGTCCTTTTAACCCTTTGCTGCCCACCTGAATTTTTAAGCCTTTGCTGCTCATCTGAATTTATAACCTTTTGCTGCCTACCTAATGTTTTAACCCTTTGCTGACCACTTTATGTTTTTAACCCTTTGCTGCCCACCTGATGTTTTAACCATTGCTGCCCACCTGTTTTTTTGCCCCTTTGGTGCCTGGCTGACTTTTTGACATTTTGCTGCCCATCTGACCGTTTGACCCTTTTTGTTGCCCACCTGCCATTTTAACCTTTGCTACCCACCTGACAACTTAACTATTTGCTGCCCACCTGACTTTTTACCCCTTAGCTGCCCATCTGATGTTTAGATCCTTTGCTGCCCATCTGACTTTTTACCCATTCCCACCTGACTTTTGACGTTTTGCTGTCCATCAGACTTTTTGACCCTTTTTGTTGCCGACCTAACATACTTAACCCTTTGCTGCCCACCTGACATACTTAACCCTTGCTGCCCATCTGACATACTTAACCCCTTGCTGCCCATCTGACATATTTAACCCTTTGCTGCCCATCTGACATACTTAACCCTTGCTGCCCATCTGACATACTTAACCCCTTGCTGCCCATCTGACATACTTAACCCTTTGCTGCCCATCTGACATACTTAACCCCTTGCTGCCCACCTGACATACTTAACCCCTTGCTGCCCATCTGACATACTTAACCCCTTGCTGCCCATCTGACATACTTAACCCTTTGCTGCCCACCTGACATACTTAACCCTTTGCCGCCGCTCTGGCATTAACACTTTGCTATCCACCTAATATTTTCACCTATTCTTTTTTGCTCAGATGTCAAGATACAAGGTAATTTGATTTCTTGTGATCTGACAGGGGGTCAAGCAGTACGGACCCGGGAGTAGGGATTTACTTGAGCTTCATCCTTTCAAATTGTTTAGCATTATTACGCTTGAAGGAAAACCGTTCTCCAGTCCCAACACCCACTGTATACGGATACACTTTGGATAATCTTAAAACTCGTTTTGGGAAACAACTGAAGAATATTCTAATTCATTTCTGATCATTCCTTTATTTCTTTTCTAAAAAAAATAGACCCCCGAAAAAAAAACCAAAAAAACAACCATACAGACATGTAAGAATGCATGGCTCTTTGGACCTTGAAAATCCTTGAATCAAAGAAAACATTGAAACCTTGCATCCCTGTGTAACATATACAAGTGGAGTAGTTTAGTTGTGGTTTGGAGGTAGGTGAGGTGTTAAATGAAGGCCACATGGTGGTCAGCAGGGGCAGGAGAGAGGCACATATTGGTACAGGAGAGCTTGTAAAGGTTACTTACTTAGATCTACACTGTAAAACCCCGCGTATAAGGTGCAAATATAGAAGCCTACTACACCGTATTCAGGCCATTAGGATTGTCTTTTTCGCACCAAGCCTCGGCCTCGCGGGGTTGTTTCTATGAGGTTTTGCTCTTTATTATGCTGATATTCCCAAATCTGTCTTTATAGTGAATGAAATCGGCTAAATATTGAAGAAAATTAGAGTTTAAACCCCTTTCGTATGGGTTGGGAACATGACAGGAACCTCAAACTTGAGTGGGCGATGATACCAGGTTTAATCTGGTGAATGGAAGCAACTGAAGGTGTGCCTTACAGGTGAGGTATCCAACTAAAGTGACTAAAATATGACCTCAGGTGTGCATTAAAAGACCTGCCTGAGTTTGGGGTGCGTCTTATAACGAGCTAGCGGAACCGAGGTAGTGGATTGTCTAATGGTCGTGTCATACTAGTGATTGGCATGATCATGTTGTCATATGAGAAATATCATAGGACTAGTGGTATATAGTGTAATTATCTCAAGGCTCTTATAAATAGTGTTATTTCCAGTTGTCACTGGTTTATTCAGCTTTAGGCAACATGTAAGAAATATCAATCATACAGTAGTTAGTGTGTAGGTAATTTGTACACATAGTAAACATACAGTAATTTATAAAGTATAATGTTCAGTTCCACTCCACCTGTGAGGTATTAATACTACAGTGTCCAGCATAGTTCTAGGTGGGTTCCCACACCTAGCTCCTGACCTGCTGCTTAGAGGAATAATGTAATAATGGATAACTTTACCCTCTGGTGGAAGTCTTGAAGAAGATAGCCTCTGGCCACTAATGGTAGGAAACCAATGCCTGTCTAGCATAGTTTCACCATAGTGCAGTGGTATAGCAGGTAGCAGGAGATGACTGGAGATGTTACCTCTAGAGCGGTTCTTGGTGATGTGTCTTCTTGGAGGTGCAGACAGGCTATTTGTAGCAAATCTTGGAAAAGCACCTCCAGACTGACTGGAGCCAGCAGCATCTGCCTAACTCTACAATTGTTTGAGGGGACCCTTTCAAGTGTCACAGGGGGACAAAGGACCCCCATGGACGCCGCTATGGCCCCCATTGTCTCGGTCGGTTCTGCATCTTTAGACCCTCATATCTCGGCCGTTTATGCTTATATAACCGCCATTTTGGGCATGCGCGGAGCTGAATGTGCCAAGATTATAATGCCCGCTGGATAGGCGCGTAACTCCCGCCGGTTTGTCTGTAGCTCACTCGGAGGTCGATTCAGTCTCCATGGCGTAACTTCCTTAATACTGGGAGTTCAGCCTTGATCTTGGGCTCATTTTGACCGTCTAATTATGGGCTTTCCATAGAATTTTTGATATTTGACCTAGGTCGCTCAGGAGCGACGCTAGAGCGACCGGAAGGTTAGGGCGTCGTGCTTATGTAACCCATTGTTCAGTCCTTAGAGTGCTCAGACACTCATGACGGCGTCAGCGGTGCTCAGGCACCCGTGACGGCCGGTTGCATTCACTTACAAGTTATTAATTTGTGCATTGAACCATGAGGTCGCACACTGAGACCCTTATTCTTATTATATTGTGCAGTGAACCATTAGGTCGGAGCCTTTGATGTCAGAGAGTGTATGTAACTGACCTGGCTGGTGTGCAGTGGGGCATGAACGCTCTTATGTAAAGTTTTGAGCGCTCTTATAGCTCTTAGAACCAACCTATGTATTAATTTCATAGATATTTCTTTGATTAATACAAAATATGTTAGAATTTATGGAACAATAAAATGGTATATGATAGAATACTCCCTCTCCCCCGAAAGAATGCGAAACTCCGTCATTTCGCCGAGGGAATGTACAATTTATACAATTTTTACCTTATTTTGGAGTTATATACTGTTTTGTAAGAGGATTTTGAAGTAATGGGGAGTGCTTCAAATGCAATTTTTGTGGTAGAGCTTTGTCAGTATAAACAATTTTCTCCTGGGTATAAGTACATTTCCGAGTTTCTATATCTTACCATACCATAGCTTATTTGCTTATGTAACATCAATTTTGGGTACAATTTTCCATTTTTATGTACAACATACAATTTGGCAAATAGTGTGCAATTTTGGCATTTAATATTCAATTTAGCGTGCAAATTGAACATAAATGACAATTTCAGTGTGCAAATTTACAATTTCGCGTGTAATTGCGTTCAATTGACAATTTCAGTATGCAAATATATAATTTTTGCGTACATTTGGCAATTTAAGTGTGCAAATATATAATTTTCGCGTATATTTGGCAATTTTAGTGTGCAAATATATAATTTCGCGTACATTTGGCAATTTGAGTGTGCAAATATATAATTTTCGCGTATATTTGGCAATTTTAGTGTGCAAATATATGATTTCGCGTGCATTTGGCAATTTTAGTATGCCAATGTATAATTTTGTGTTCAATTGATAGTTTCTGTATGTACAAATATAATTTTGCGTACAGCTTGGATACACATAGAAATGTTGATTTTCTAAAAATCTGACTTCAGTGTATGAATTGGGTACAGACATACAGTATAATGTGCAACATATAATTCAAATGTAAATTGGATACAACTTACAATCTAGTGTGCAAACATACAATTTTAGTGTGCAAATTGGGTACGAGCGTACAATCTGGTGTGCAAACATACAATTTTAGTGTGCAAATTGGGTACAAGCGTACAATCTGGTGTGCAAATATACAATTTTAGTGTGCAAATTGGGTACGAGCGTACAATCTGGTGTGCAAACATACAATTTTAGTGTGCAAATTGGGTACAAACGTACAATCTAGATTACACTATTCAATTTATGGGATTTGAGACAAATTTTTCCGAGGGCCGGAAAAACAAAGTACTTCATGTACAATAGGCTTGTTTGTCTCTGAGTTACTCATTGATTTTGCTATATGGGTGTATTAATTGGCAATTTCGGCAGTGGGCCGCTGCTTAATTGACTTTTCCCCTAGCCTTATGAGTATGTCCCTGAAAGAGATTTATTTGGTGAGTATCTTAAGTAAACATGTTTTATGTCAACAATTTTCTCAACAATTTTTTTTTTTTTTTTTTTTTCATTTTTTTTTCCAACAATTTTCTTGGATACCTAAAGTGTGTTACTTTAAGTAAATCTTGGCATAGTATACAAGTGCTAGTGGGTACAAAAACTGTCTTAGTTATCTACCTGCATTCATGTTTATTAATGTTAGATTTGTACAATTTTACAATTTGTAATTTGCAATTTCGCAATTTTGCGCGTATATGTGCGCATTAATCATTGATTTTTGTGAGAATACCATAGATTTTCATCTTATACATCAACAAGTGGCTGTGTATATAATTTTTTTTTTCTAATACTTTGATAATTTCATTGACAGTGGAGGTGTGTCAGGAGTGAGATGTGAGTCTCCTCCCTGGTGTGCTCATGCAGTGGTGGCACTTGAGGTGTTAGGTGCCAGATTTTGGCATGTGTCTGTGGCAGTGCCTAGCTTGGTGTCAGTGGACAGTTCAGGGTGGGGGGGGGGGGTGTGTGTGTCCATTTAAGGAGTGTGTGGCTGGTATTGGAGCATCAGTTCCTCTCTGGAAGTCACTGCTGTAGTACCATGGCCCACCTACAAGCTCTCTTTGCTCTGCCTGTCCCCCAGGTGATGGAGGTGGGGAGTCCAGCTAGGGCCCTGGTTGAGTCTAACCAGACCATCCATTATGGGTACATAGTGAGTAACTTCAAAGAGATCATAGAGCATGGTGATGTGATGGTCTGTAATTACTCCTGCCATTATTTCCTGGGCTCAGCCTTGCGTCGGGGGGCCACTGTGGCCCTTCTGACTAGGGCCTTGGGCAGTATGGGTTTCTGGCCCATGGATTATAACCTAGGGCCGCGGGAGCGAGTGCTATGGGATTATTTGTTGGCGGCATCCCTCCTCGATCTTGCGGCATCCGGGAATCCATCCACGGCTGCCGAGTATGGACTGGGGATGCTGGAGGCCCGGCTCGCTGAGTGGGAGCAGGATCACGGCCATATGTATGGCTCGGACTCGGCCCCGGACTCTCCCATTGATGTTGAACCCGAGGATCTGTGGTAGGATCCCGACTGACTGAAACCTAGGGTGTAAAAACCCGCCATCCCAAAGGCCCTTTTCAGGGCCGGCAAATTGTCCGAAAAAGTTCTGAATACTGTCTCTGATGTGTTGTCTCCTGGTGGTGGACTGGGGGCAGCCTAGGCTGTGGGCAGTCTAGGCTGTTTCCACAGTCACCGGGGAGGGCTGGTGGTTTAGAAAATTAGCAATAGTCTGCATGTTTGACCTTGCGGTCTCCTCCTGTTGTTCGTCAATAATTATATCTGTTGTATTTTCCAGTGCTGTCATGGTCACCGGGCTGGTGCCACAATCATTCTGGAGAAGCATGGAGTAGTACAGTCCTTTGTTTTTAAGGGCTGGTATAGTGCTGAACCTAGTGCGCCAGGGTAGGTGTATCACCTGAGGGAGGTGATAAGCAAATTCTCCTCTCTGTGTTGTTATAACTGCTGGTCCATTCCAGGTAAATATAGCCTTAGGTAGTGGGAAGGTTTTAACCACTATATCCTTATAGGTAGGGGCAGCTGCTGATTTAATCTCATCAAATTCATGTGGTATTGGCCTCAAGGGTAGCGCGAAGTTTGAGTCTCCACAATATATTTTAAAATATATTGTGGGGTTTGTGCGCTTGGCCACATTTTTCTTGCCACAGTGTGTCTGTGCAAATTTCTTAAGGTACTTCATTATTCTGTAGGCTGAGTAGATGGTCAGGGTGAATAATATAGCAATTATCAGGGTGTGGGTTTCCTGAATTGTGAGGAAGGGGGTGTGGGTTTCCTCTGTAGGGGTTAATTTGGTAGGATTCTTATCTGGGAGCAATTTGTGTAGGGGCAGCTCGGTGACTAGTCTGAATGCTTTGGCTGTAGGCAGGTAGGCTACAGTCCCTCCTAGTCTGTATAATTTGAGTAGTATGTATACTATAAAAATGTGAGCTGATATCCCTAGGATGAGTGCTAAGCTTTGGAAGATTGGATGCTCTGTAACTCGACGTAGGTATGATTCCTCGTGGCGCGTTTCCATTTCCTTATTAAGGTTGGAGGCATCTTTTAATACTGTTTTAGCAAAGGGCTCTAAATTTAGTTGAGTAATATCATCCATGATTGGATTTTCCTGTAGTTTTTCTAAGGTTCTAGAAAGGTTTACTACTGGGAAATTTGGAAGATTCTCTCTTTCATCTGGTTTGGTTTCAGAAATTTTGTTAAGTGCTGCCATGAATGGTAAATTAATTGTCTTGAGAATGTAATGAAATGATAAGGTTGAGTTACAGGGCAACCTTGTGTTTGGAAGAGAAAATTCTCCTACACTGATCGTGCACCCACAGGGTACACCTATGATTGAGTAGGACTGGGCCTTCCGAGTTTCAGACGTTTTACCATGGCAGTTGATAAAGTAATGGGGTTCATTAGTAGTGACCAGATACTCATCTTCAGAAATGGAAATAGCATGGGTGGTAGGTGCTTGCAGTGGTGAAACTGTAAACTTGCAATGTTCCTTAATCTGTTGAGTCTGGTTAGTAAAAATGGCTACAGGGCATGTAGGCCTGTGTTTATAGATTCTACCATTTACATCTCTGCATACTTTTACTGTAGTACCTTCACATGCCTGCATATCTGCTGAGTCCAATTCGATGAATAATGATTCGTCGTAAGATACTGCTAGAAACTCAGTTGTGGTTTGCAACTTGGTGACTCCTCTGGTGGGGGTCTCCTGTGTGTCTATAGGCATGGGTGATGTAATCATTTGGTATAGTTTGAAGGTTGAGGTGGTAGATTGAATTATAATGTCCAGATGAATATATATATGGTGAGCTGAGTAAGTGTATGAGGTCAGCTTCTGTGAATAATAGAAATCTAAGTCATTAATTGCGACTTGTGCTCCAGGGTGTGTAATCCTAAGTTTGTTATTAATGTCAACTAGGTATCTAGCGAGGTCTGAGGGTGGTACTATATCAGGGGTTAGGATCCCTGATGATAGCATCCTCAGGGCTGCATTTGTCCTTTGCAGTGATTGAACTGTATTCATTCTTGCTGCTATGATAATTAGTGCATCATTTAATACTTGCATTTTCTCCCTTTGAGTTTTCTCGTGCCTTGAATATGAGTCAAGTGACCTGGACATGTTAGAGGCCCACAGGTTGACAGTGTCACCTATGGTGTTGATTGTGCTGTCCAGCACCTTCTTATCTTGGATGTATGCTTTAACAAACTTATCTTGTCTGTCTGTGATTTTTTCAATGAGACTAGCTGCTTCCTGATCTTGTTTAGCAAATTTTCTTAGTATTTCATCTATGTTCTTGAGCTGTCCCATTACTTGGTTTACATCTTCTACTGTGGCTAGACCTAGCACACCGCGAAACAGGGGTGCTAGAAAACCCAGTATGGCCTCTCTTTTGGCCTTGTCCAATGTGTTTATGGGGTTGGATAAGAACAATTTGATGGAGGCTAGTGTTTCATTTATCTCCTTGTCTGCAATTTCCAGCAAGGTGTCTAGCTCCTTAGCTTGTTGGATAATTTGGCCAGAGGTATGATCTTGTAGAGTAGGAGTGGTCAAATGGAGTATTCTATCCCTTATGGATCCTTGGGTAACGGGTGCCCGAGGTATCTTGTAGGGAATAGCTAACAACAGTGTTGTGGTTGTATGTCCATTGACCAATGGTTGAGGGCTAGGTTTGAATACTACTCCTATGTTTTGTCTCACCACAGGTGTATAACCTGCAGTAAGTGGTTCAATAGTATATAATAACAGCATAGTTAGCAGTATGGGTGAAACTCTCAGTGTCCCCATGGTGCTTGTGTAAAGCAAGTTTGCTGTTTAAAGTCTTGTCAAATTTGTAGTGATTTGGTGCTGTTAAAGTCTAAGTGTATGGTGCAACACTTTAAATGAAGTGGTTCAAACTGTACCTTTGCAAGATTGAGCTGTCTTGGCAATATGTCCGGTGAGTCTATAGAGGTTGACCAGTAAATGGTAAGGTCAGGTTGAAGGTGAAGTAGGTGTGTTCTTTATCCTAGTGCAGTCTCTCCTAATGGAGAAGTGGGCTGGCTAATTCCCAAGTGGGGTCCTGTAGACTTGTGTTCCAGACTGCAGCTGGATGAAGACTGATGGTGGGCTATGGTCCACAGTGCTTCTTATGTAGCCTACCCTACCCACATCCATTGTGGGCCTGGTATTGTTTCTCTGGAGTCATGTACCTAATCTCCAGTGTCAGCAACTGAGGGGTTCTATTGTGTAATCTGTGTACTGGTAATTAGCTCCTCCTGTCATCCAGGACAGCCATTCATGACCGTCTAGACAGTTGTCTGAGTGTAGCTTATAAGGTCAATTGATCTCTATAGACTGCTGTGTTGGCATAGCGCGCTCTTTCATGTGGGGATTAGGCTTTAGACACTCCATTGTGTTACCCTTACTCTTCTTAGACTTCATGTCTGCTTTACTTGGGGGGTCCCAGTCTTTGACCCTTTCAGAGGCAATAACCTACTGATATATTTACAAATTTGATTGGCTTTATATACATAGTAATTCATTATCAGTCACACATGTCTTATGTGTGGATGAAGAGAATTTGTAATACATTTTGAAAATCTTATGTCTTTTGGTATCTCAATCCTGTTTCTAATTTCTTGAAACTGCACCACACCTAGATGTCTTTCTTAGTATGTGGTGTGCAGGCCTAGGCCTGATAGGGCCTATGCCTGTGGTTTCTCTTGTAAGGGTGATATCATTTTTGTTCCTTACAATTTTGCTGTAGTATTTGGCCTCATGTGGAATAAGCCTGTGTGCAAATTCATTATTTCTGACAGCCATAACCTTTTTCAGTCTGTCTATGTGCACTGGTCTGGCCACCAATAGATTGGTGTCCAGGTTTTTGAGTTTGGCACTTGTCAAACTAGGTCTATCTACTACAACATATGGTCCCATAAAAAGGGGTTGAAGTTTCTTACACTCTGTGTTGGTCAGGATTCTTGGTATGTTTAGGTACACCATGTCGGTGACCTTGATTTCCTGTGGTGTAAGTTTCTTATCATATCTATCCTTCCTTTCCTTTTGTAGCTTGGCGACCCTTTCTATAGCTTTCCTCCTAGAGGTATCTTGATTTGTTATCATGTTAGCTACATGGTCTGCTACTGTGGATATGTCTTCCTGTATTCCCAGCCCTAAGTCCATTGGGGTGGCTGGGTTTCTTCCATGGAGTAGGAAGAAAGGGGTGAATCCTGTGGTTTGGGATTCAGTGTTGTTTAATGCAAAGGTTATGGGTTCAATAAATGAATCCCAATTGTTCTGGTGCTTTGAGCAGAATGCTCTGAGTGCTGTGCCTATGCTAGCATTGAATCTCTCTACAAGCCCATTTGATTGTGGCCTGTATGGTGAGGAGAATTTATGTTTGATCTTGAGGTGTTTAGTTAACTTTGTGAACTTTGCACCTGTATAACATGTCCCATTGTCTGTTTGAAGAGTGGCTGGTGTTCCATGATGACAAATTATATTCTTGTAGAACTCTGCTGCTGTTGTTTCAGCTTTTAAGTCAGTAGTAGCCCAAGCTGTTGCATATCTGGTAGCATAATCTATGCAGACTTGTATATGTTTGTTTCCCCTGGCAGTTGTGGGAAGTGGTCCCACCGCGTCTAGGTTTAGGAACTTCATTGGTGAAGTCATGTACTCTCTCACTGTCATTGGTGTTTTGTGTGAGTGTACTTGCCTTTTTGCTGTGAGGCATGTGTGGCAGGTGGAAACATATTTTGTTGTGTCTGCTAGCATAGACTTCCAATATACCCTAGGTCGGAGTGCTGACAGCATCCTACTTGAACCAAGATGGCCGCCAGTAGGTGAGTCATGGAAATACTGTAGTGTACTTGTTACCCATTGCTGTGGTATAACAATTTGAAGTGGTACAGTATTGGTTTTTCTCCAATTTATGGGGCATATATGGACTAATGTACCATTTACCAAGGTGTATGTCTGGCCTTGGTTGATGATTCTATTTCCTTGTGCTTTTGGTGCAGGCAAGGTTCCATCCTCAAGATATTGTATGAGGGGCAATAGGTCCTTGTCTTTCCTTTGTTCCAAGCCAAGGTTTGTACCTGAGATGGATGTGTCGGGAATCTGATCCAGTAGTTGATTTATATCTAGCACATGTTGTTTTATTCTGTCTCTTTCTTTTTCTTTTTCATCGACTATTGGCCTATCTTGTGCCTTTTGTTGGGGTGTGTCACTCTTGTTTTGGTGTGTAGGCTCCTTTGGAGGGCCTATTCTCGCCTTGATGGGAGTGGCAACCTTTTTCTTTAAAGGCACAATTTGCTTTTTGTCATTCTTCTTTGTCTCAGAGTTCTTTGACTTAGTAGATGCAGTGTCTTTTGTGACATTTTTCCTGGCAGGTGGGGTTTTGGTAGGTTTGTTTCCTGTGACCTTTTTCTCATTTAGAATAGTTTGTGATTGTGTGGGGGGCTTTGGTGTGCCCTCCTGAATCATCTCTCTAGTCTTTGAGCGTGTGGTCATAGGACACAAATGGTTTGATGTTTCCTCTCCCTGCATTGGTTCAAAGAATCTGACTGATTTAGAAGTTGCTTGAGTAATAGCATATATTGTGTCTTCTGGATCTTCATCATCTGAGTCAGGTGGGGTGAAGGGTGGCTCCTTAGGAGTTGCCTTCACTATCTGATTGAGTGATGAGAATTCAATAGGCTCGAAGTCATTATCTGGAAAGAGTTGTGAGTATTCTCTCTCACAGTGGCAAAACACATAGTGTGTAGATTGCTTCAAGATACCCCTAATGGGTGTCTCTGGCCTTTCAATGGTGTTGGGTGGATCATCCCTTTTGAATGGTACTTTCTTTGTTACTTTTGCAAACTTGGTTCTACTGGCTGCTCTAACTCTCCTTGGAGGGGGTGGAGGGTTAGTCATGGGTCCAGAGTCTGGGTATTCTCTTCTAGACATAGCATCTGGTGGTGTGTTATCATCACCTTTCACGTGTTGGATGGTGAATGAAAATTGTTGTATGTCTAGAGCCCATCTGGCCCATCTATGTGTGAGTCCTGTATTGGTTAATAGTGGGATTAGGGCTGCATGGTCTGTGTATAATTGGAAGTGTCTGGTCTCTAGATAGTGTCTGAAGTGTAATACTCCATACACTACTCCCAGTAGTTCTCTCTCTGTGGTATTGTAATTTCTCTCATGTTTTGAGAGGGTTCTACCTGCAAAGGCTACTGGTCTGAGCACTCCCTCATTATCTCTCTGTGAGAGTACAGCTCCTAAACTCACATTGGAAGCATCAGTTGCCAAACTGAACTCTTTCTCATAGTTTGGATATCTGAGAAGAGCATTGGTACAGAGGGCATGCTTTAATGTTTTGAAAGCATTATCTGCCTCTTCTGTCCAGACAAATGCTTTGAGATGTGTCTGTAGATCATATAATGGTCTAGCAATTTGGGCATAACCTTTGATAAACTTTTTGAAGTATTGGCATAGGCCTGTGAAGGATCGGACATTTTTGACTGATTTTGGTGTTGGGAAGGTTTTGATTGACTCCACCTTTGTGGGAGATGGTTGTAGTCCCATGGGTGTGACTCTCATTCCCAAGAAGTCTATTCTGTCTATGAAGTATTCACATTTTGATTTCTTCAGTTTGAGTTTACCAACTCTTAGGCTGTTGAACACATCTTCCAGGTCATGGAAGTGTTGTTCGATTGATGGTGATAATACCAATATGTCATCTAGGTATGGTAGGGCACATTTGTACTTGAGTTTATTCAGAATTAATGTGACTAGATGGCAGAATCCCGCCGGTGCCGTCGCTAAACCCATCGGCATCCTTTCATAGACATATTTTTTGTCATTTGCTATGAATGCGGTTTTATGCTGATCCTCCTGTCTTATAGGAATTTGAAAAAATCCCTGTTGGGCATCTAGCTTACTGAATACTCTTGGTCTGAGTGACCCTATCATGTCTAGAGTGTCATCGGCCCGGGGTGTAGATAAGGCTTGATTTATCGTGTTCTGGTTCAAATAACGAAAATCTGTGACGAGCCGATGGCCTCCCGATGATTTTTGTACTAAAAAGGATCTGGAGGCCCAGGGGCCCTCGGCACATTCTCTCAGAATGCCCTGTTGTACTAGCCTTTCACACTCTTCCCCTATTGCGGCCTGTTTTTCTGGTGTTTGTCTATATGGTAGGAAATGACATGGTACTGCCTCAGGTTTTACATGTATTGAGTGTGTATACAGGTGTGTGGCACCAATGTCTCCATCTTTTCCTACGAATACATCATCATACTTGGTCAGCAGTGATTTTAATCTATCATGCTGATCTTTGGATGTGAGCACAGATTTTGGTGGAACATTCTCTTCCAATTCTGGCTCGAGGTCATGTGCCTCACTATGTATAGCAGCTATTTCAGAGAGTCTGATTGAGTTGGGTTCAGGGTCAGCATATGTGGACTCACAGTCTGAGTCTGTGTCACTGAATTGAGTTACATCCTCAGGCCGTATGGCTGAGATGGATTGATCAGTGTGTGGGGTAGTGTCTGACACCTGTTGGGGTTTTTCTAAATCAGATTCCTTGACTTCCTGAAATAGAGCTATGATGGCACCCTTTTTGATTTTATGTGGGCGCCTGCTGGTGTTGAGTAACACTAGGGGATGTTTGTTATTTTCCCTGGGGGTTACTGCTGCCCTTTGAACTAGATATGGGGCATTGTTATTTCTTTGGAGGTTATCTACTACTCCAGTTTTCCCTTGCAGTGATTGAGTAGATGTGACCTTACCCAATACTGCAAGTTCAGAGAATGGAGGGATGGTAAAATCCCTCACTGCCCTAATGGGTTTGAGAATTTGTTCAGGATCAACATTAAATTCAATTTGAGATTTTGTAGTGCTTAAGAAATCTGTGCCGAGAACAACGGGCTGTGTGAGGTTGGGAATTACAGCAAATTGGTATTGGAATCTGACACCTTGGATTCTAAAGTTCAGCATAGCTGAATGTCTAACATGACACACCGATCCATCTGCCAAGTGGATGTTGATTTTAGATTTCCTCAGTTGGATATGGAATCTCTTTTGGAGATCCATGAGGAATGATTGTCTGACACAGGTGATAGTAGCACCTGTATCAACCAAACATTGTACATCTGAAACATCATATAGATTTGCATTGATACAGCCATTTTGAAGAAGTACAATGGAAAGCTTGGTACTCTCACCTGTATCCTTTGATGATGAATCTGGTGGGGTGATGTGTATCACTGATGGACGTCTCTGTCTGTTAGATAGTAGATTGGCACTAGCAATTGTCTCTGGTTGGATCTTTGTTAATCCTGATTGATTGTTTGTATTTGGGGTGTCACAGTGCACTGGCCCATCGGCACTGTGACATCCTAGTTTTCCTGGTTCTGTGGGGTGGTGGAGATGCTTGCCACCAGGAGTTTGGAGATTTGATCCATCACATGAGGTGGTATTTGGGGGTTACTTTGTTGGTTCCCCTGGTAACCTCTTGTGTCAGGTTTGTAATCCTCCTGGCGTGGGTTGGAACCCTGGTTATATTGACCAGAGTTGCTGTATTGACCGGAGTTGTTGGATCTCTGATTGTTGTAGGCGCCATTGTTGTTGTAGGATCCACTGTTGTAGTTCCTATGTGGACTCTGGCCCCTACTGTTGGATCCTTGACTATAGGATCCAGAGTTGTTTGACCCCTGGCTGTTGTTGTAGGATCCACTGTTGTTGTAGGATCCAGAGTTGTAGTTCCTATGTGGACTCTGGCTCCTACTGTTGGATCCTTGATTATTATAGGATCTGCCATTACTTGGGGTTCTGTCTCTCCTATCACTGTATGAAGAGTTACCATTGTTGGAGTTGGAAGAGCTGTTGTCTTTCCTACTGTTGTGACCCCCCCGGTTGTTGTTGTTGCCCCCTCTACCTCTGCCTCTATTGGATTGGTAGTTGGGGTCATAGTTATTTCCTCTGTATCTACCGGTAGGGTCTCTTGATGCAACCTTAGCTTCCTGTTGCCTTACATGGGCACTAGACATTAGGTTAACATCTTCATCTGAACTAGTGCTGATTTCCTGGACCTTTTTCTTAGTAGGCTGTGGGTTGGTTTCTGCATCCCTTACCTTCCTAGATCTCTCTTGGGTCTCAACCTCTAGGGCTAGGTCTAGGGCTTGGTCAAAAGAGTCTATTTTCTTGTTCTCAAGAGCTATAGAGATCCAGGGCCTCATGCCTTGGGTAAATGCCTTGCTTAGGGTTTCATCATTCTGGCGTTGGGCATTACACACTTTCCTGAGATGGCATGCATAGTCTAGAACAGGTTCATCTATCTTTTGTGCACGGAGTGCAGTCCTTGAGATTATATTGTCTCGAGTAGCAAAATACTCTTTTAATTTATTCACTACATTGGTCCATGTCAACATATCAGGTGTGGCACTCTCCCTGAAGGATTCAAACCAAGCTAGTGCTTGTCCTTCGAGGTACTTGGGTAAATATGTTACCATGGTGTCACTGTCTGTCACTTTGTACTTATCCTTCAGATATTCTGGGAATTTGTGATCAATGAATAATGCTGTTGACATGAGTGGTGATGGGTGTGAAAAGGTTTTGGGTTTTGTTACCTCATGTATCCTGATCTTTCTGTCGTCCTGCTGTTTATTGTCTATGAGCTTGGTCATGTTGGACACCATGGAGATTATGATGTCATCTTTGGATCCAGAGGCAGATGGTGTGACAACAGGTGTGATGGCAGGTGTGGGAGGCTGTGGGGTCTGGGATGATACCATTTTCATGAGATCTGCTATCTGTTGTTGTTGTCTCTCTAGGGACTTCCGCTGATCTTCCATGGCCTTCTGTTGAGCATCTATTGCTGCATTCCTCTCTGCCAGTTGTTGGTTGAGGATCCTCTCCCTTTCCTCCTGCTGGGACTTGTTGGTCTCTAGGGCAGTAACTGCATCTTGGATGGCCTTCTCATAGGCCCTTATCTTCTCAGCTGTCTGATTAGGTTGGGGGCCTTCATCGGTGTCCATGATGGAGGGTGTGGGGGAGGTGTCTCTGGAGGAGTGGCTGTCAAAGGCTGGGGCTGGGGTGGAGGATCTAGATGAGGGTGTGGATCCACCCCCTGAGACAGATCCTTCTTCCCCTGAGGTAGATAGCGTGAGTTGGGCGTCCTGTAGAGATCCCTGGGAAATGTTGGATCCCTGAGAACTGGTTGTTCCCTGGGTAGACAGGGTGGGTGGTGTGGGGTCTACTGAGCGTGGGTCTGTTGTATTGGAGGCTGGTTTGCCTCCTGCGGGCCTCCTAGATCTTGGTGGGAGGGAGACCTCTTCAACAGGCCCCTGACTACGTAAGGTCTTTGTGTGTTGTTCTGCCAGCTTGACTGATAAGGCCTTGATGTGAGTGGTGGACCTCACTGACGTGTGGGAGACCTCACTGACGTGTGGGAGACCTCACTGACGTGTGGGAGACCTCACTGACGTGTGGGAGACCTCTCTGACGTGTGGGAGACCTCACTGACGTGTGGGAGACCTCACTGACGTTTGGGAGACCTCACTGACGTTTGGGAGACCTCACTGACGTTTTGGGAGACCTCACTGACGTTTTGGGAGACCTCACTGACGTTTTGGGAGACCTCACTGACGTTTTGGGAGACCTCACTGACATATGAGAGATCTTACTGTTGTGTGAGAGATCTCATTGATGTGTGGGAGATCGCACTGATGTGTGGGAGATCTCATTGATGTGTGGGAGATCTCATTGATGTGTGGGAGATCTCACTGATGTGTGGGAGATCTCACTGGTATGTGGGAGATCTCACTGGTATGTGGGAGATCTCACTGGTGACCTTGGTGGGTATGATGTCAAGGTCAAGGTCACTGGGTGGGTGGAGTGGGTCTAACTGTGTGTATGCGGTACCAGCTTTAATTTACTGTGTGCATGATTGTTCCCAGTTGCGGTACCAGCTTTAACTTACTGTGTGCATGATTGTTTTTAGTTGTGTTACCAGCTTTAATCTTATGAGCCTGTGAGATATGGGATCTTAGTAGGATGTTCTCCACCACTTTGTCATGGTAGAGTTTGGGATGATCAAGTTGTCATATGAGAAATATCATATGACTAGTGGTGTATGGAGTAAATATATCAGGCTCATGTAAATAGTGTTATTTCCAGTTGTCACTGGTTTATTCAGCTTTAGGCAACATGTAAGAAATATCAATCATACAGTAGTTAGTGTGTAGGTAATTTGTACACATAGTAAACATACAGTAATTTATAAAGTATAATGTTCAGTTCCACTCCACCTGTGAGGTATTAATACTACAGTGTCCAGCATAGTTCTAGGTGGGTTCCCACACCTAGCTCCTGACCTGCTGCTTAGAGGAATAATGTAATAATGGATAACTTTACCCTCTGGTGGAAGTCTTGAAGAAGATAGCCTCTGGCCACTAATGGTAGGAAACCAATGCCTGTCTAGCATAGTTTCACCATAGTGCAGTGGTATAGCAGGTAGCAGGAGATGACTGGAGATGTTACCTCTAGAGCGGTTCTTGGTGATGTGTCTTCTTGGAGGTGCAGACAGGCTATTTGTAGCAAATCTTGGAAAAGCACCTCCAGACTGACTGGAGCCAGCAGCATCTGCCTAACTCTACAATTGTTTGAGGGGACCCTTTCAAGTGTCACAGGGGGACAAAGGACCCCCATGGACGCCGCTATGGCCCCCATTGTCTCGGTCGGTTCTGCATCTTTAGACCCTCATATCTCGGCCGTTTATGCTTGTATAACCGCCATTTTGGGCATGCGCGGAGCTGAATGTGCCAAGATTATAATGCCCGCTGGATAGGCGCGTAACTCCCGCCGGTTTGTCTGTAGCTCACTCGGAGGTCGATTCAGTCTCCATGGCGTAACTTCCTTAATACTGGGAGTTCAGCCTTGATCTTGGGCTCATTTTGACCGTCTAATTATGGGCTTTCCATAGAATTTTTGATATTTGACCTAGGTCGCTCAGGAGCGACGCTAGAGCGACCGGAAGGTTAGGGCGTCGTGCTTATGTAACCCATTGTTCAGTCCTTAGAGTGCTCAGACACTCATGACGGCGTCAGCGGTGCTCAGGCACCCGTGACGGCCGGTTGCATTCACTTACAAGTTATTAATTTGTGCATTGAACCATGAGGTCGCACACTGAGACCCTTATTCTTATTATATTGTGCAGTGAACCATTAGGTCGGAGCCTTTGATGTCAGAGAGTGTATGTAACTGACCTGGCTGGTGTGCAGTGGGGCATGAACGCTCTTATGTAAAGTTTTGAGCGCTCTTATAGCTCTTAGAACCAACCTATGTATTAATTTCATAGATATTTCTTTGATTAATACAAAATATGTTAGAATTTATGGAACAATAAAATGGTATATGATAGTCGTGACCTTTGCTGAAGCTGGTTCCCATTTCTTTCTTATCACTGATAACAGCTATCTGATAGGTACCACCATGGAGCTAAATTTAAGGTTCATGATACCACTGGCCCTCCCCCCGAGAGGACTACACTAATTGGCAGGGATTATTTCATTGGTTAATCAATAATTAATCCAACGCGGAATGCATTATCAACAAATCAGGTAGTCCCCTCTATTCACTGCGGAATTTTTAGGGTGCATTATATAACAACTAGTCCCCATCATGCTGGCTGTAATTTCGCCAGGTACCAGATAAAAAAATGGCGGCCCCACTAGTACTCCTGCCTGCGGCCTATACACGAGCAGGGTTCCCGCCATTTATGGGTCATGGTTTTAACTGATTTTTTTCTGACATTTATCAGCTTTTACCTGACCAAATTTTGGATAATTTACAGGGCTTGCAAAAAAAGAAATTTTGCAAATTCACGTGAAATCTTGACAATCACCCTCTTAAATAAGTCAAAATATCATTTTTAACTGACCTTTTCTCAAAATAAATTCTTAACTGACTTTTAACTGACCAGTGGGAACCAACCCTGCACGAGGTGCACCTTATATGTGGGGTCTTACAATACTGTGTACAGGTGGTGTGTAGGTGAGTACTGACATCTAGTGGTCATCCCACACCTCAGCAGTCAGCTTGTGTATGGGTACTGAGGGGGTACTCCTACCTGACCTCCACCACATGTTGCTCACCTTAACACTTTAAAGGCCGCTAATGCAGGAGTGCATCATGCCCATTGGTCGTCATGATGCACCAATGAAATGCTGGTGGGACTGCTCACCAGCACTTCATTAGAGCATCATGCCGACCCTCTGGGGCTGATACATTTACTCCCGGAGGGTTTGCATGATGCTTCAATGAAGTGCTGGCGAGTAGTCTCGCCAGCACTTCATTGGTGCATCATGACGACCAATAGACATGATGCACTCCTGCATCAGCGGCCTTTAAAGGGTGAACCACCGCCTAGTTTGTCCTAGAAATTTGTACTAAAATTCGAATTCTTATTTTTCATTGTGATAGGCCATGAATCTGCCCTCATTTTCAGGTCTAAAAAATAAATGATGAGAAATTCAAGGTCAAAGGTGATTCTTGATATATATAAAAAGAAGCATGTATACACACATGCGGCTCTGTAGATATGTAGCAATATGTACATACAATCATATTAACAGCTCTTTTGTATAAACCACGTCGTATATATTCGTGAAGTACTGGATCATTTTCAATTTATTAATCTATTCATGTCTTGATTGATAATTATGTAAAACTAGTCTAGTCTTGTTTCTCTTCTTTTTGCATTTTACAGACACACTTTCTTTCTCCCCACCCTGGGCCCCACCCTATTTCCACTTACACTTCTCCAACCTGTTCCTGCTCATACCTCTATCATAGAGCCCCTGTCTCCCTGGGCCCCCACCCTATTTCCAATTACACTTCTCCAACCTCTTCCTGCTCGTACCTCTATCATAGAGCCTCTGTCTCCCTGGGCCCCCATCCTATTTCCACTTATCCAACCTGTTCCTGCTCATACCTCTATCATAGAGCCCGTCTCCTTGGGCCCCCACCCTATTTCCACTTACACTTCACCAACCTGTTCCTGCTCATAACTCTATCATAGAGCCCCTGTCTCCCTGGGCCCCCACCCTATTTCCACTTACACTTCTCCAACCTGTTCCTGCTCATACCTCTATCATAGAGCCCCTGTCTCCCTGGGCCCCCACCCTATTTCCAATTACACTTCTCCAACCTCTTCCTGCTCATACCTCTATCATAGAGCCCCTGTCTCCCTGGGCCCCCACCCTATTTCCACTTCTCCAACCTGTTCCTGCTCATACCTCTATCATAGAGCCCGTCTCCTTGGGCCCCCCACCCTATTTCCACTTACACTTCACCAACCTGTTCCTGCTCATAACTCTATCATAGAGCCTCTGTCTCCCTGCTGTCACCCCATGTCTCTACACCTACACATCACTATATATACACCCCCTGGGGAACCTGGGGAGGATATATGCTACCCCCGACCCCACCCCCATAGGTTATAATGACATCTCCAGACTTAGTAGACCCCCCCCCCTCCACCCTCGTCCAAACTACCAGAGCAGCTCCCCCACATATTCAAAGATGCAGGTAAGTTTCAATGAATGAGAAACAAAAACTTGAAATATACACAAAGGAATTCAAATGGATCAAACATACTGCAGTTATTCTACACCACTTTAGAAAAAAAAAGAGCAGGGCTAAAAGTGGCCACGCAGGAAAATCCCTGAAGATATCACAGAAGCCTTGTCATATATAAAGCAAAGCAATATAGATTTTGTATGTAGGAATTTATAGGCCTTTTGTGTCTCGGAGAATCCCTGAAATCATGGAACCCCTGAGAAATGACATCAATGAGAAAGTGAAAAAGAAAACAAGAACGAATCACTAAATCAAGGAAATGTAGGACGTTGCAGAGTGCAGTCTGAAACATGTAGGTCAAAGTTTTGAGAAGTAAACCTTTTTGAGAAATCAACTCAACTCTGAAAACGTATAAATATATCCCTCTCCCAATCTCCACTGGTCCCTCAGCCCTTTAACCCTTAAAGGGCCCCTGGTGCATTTATGCATCATGCCCATTGGTCATCGTGATGCATGGATGTGAGTAACTCGCCAGGGCTATATTCATGCATCATGCCCATTGGTCATTGTGATTCATGGATGTGAGTAACTCGCCAGGGCTACATTCATGCATCATGCCCATTGGTCATCATGATGCATGGATATGAGTAACTCGCCAGGGCTACATTCATGCATCATGCCCATTGGTCATCATGATGCATGGATGTGAGTAACTCGCCAGGGCTACATTCATGCATCATGCCCATTGGTCATCATGATGCATGGATGTGAGTAACTCGCCAGGGCTACATTCATGCATCATGCCCATTGGTCATCATGATGCATGGATGTGAGTAACTCGCCAGGGCTACATTCATGCATCATGCCCGTTGGTCATTGTGACCCATGGATGTGAGTAACTCGCCAGGGCTACATTGATGCATCATGCCCATTGGTCATTGTGACCCATGGATGTGAGTAACTCGCCAGGGCTACATTGATGCATCATGCCCATTGGTCATTGTGACCCATGGATGTGAGTCACTCGCCAGGGCTACATTCATGCATCATGCCCATTGGTCATCATGATGCATGGATGTGAGTAACTCGCCAGGGCTACATTCATGCATCTTGCCCATTGGTCATTGTGACCCATGGATGTGAGTAACTCGCCAGGGCTACATTGATGCATCATGCCCATTGGTCATTGTGACGCATGGATGTGAGTAACTCGCCAGGGCTACATTGATGCATCATGCCCATAGGTCATCATGGTGCATGAATGTGAGTAACTCGCCAGGGCTACATTCGTGCATCATGCCCATTGGTCATCATGATGCATGGATGTGAGTAACTCGCCAGGGCTACATTCGTGCATCATGCCCATTGGTCATCATGATGCAAGGATGTGAGTAACTCGCCAGGGCTACATTCATGCATCATGCCCATTGGTCATTGTGATGCATGGATGTGAGTAACTCGCCAGGGCTACATTCGTGCATTATCGGGTTGACATATGCCCGGAGGGTCGGCATGATGCACCAATAAAGTACTGTAGAGACTTGATTGGTGTAGCACTCCTACACTAGCAGCCCTTACAGTGTTAACCCCCCCCCCCGCTCCTCCTCTCCACATGGCATACAGCACGTGCCGGGTGTGGAGTGACCAGGGGGAGCTGACCACAGAACTGACCACCACATTCCTACAGCTACAACTAGGCCACTATCATTCCACCCCCACCCATATACCACCAGGCATGATTAAAAGTGACAGCCCCAAAAGGTGCCTGAAATCCTCAAATCCGGGCCTCAAATAGAGGTTCTAGGTCTTTGGAACTTAAAATCCCATGAAGACAATGAGCGCAATATGACACTTTAATACAAAGGGAAAATGAGGGCAATATGACACTTTAAAAAGGAAAAAATGAGGGCCTTATGGCATTTATGAAAGGAGAAATGAGATTTTTCTTTTTTTTTCACACCACCCAGTTTGCCATGGCGGCGAATGGGCACGAGGCATCAGCGGCCTTTGAAGGGTTGACAAAATGTCCACTTGCTCTGTCTGATCTCAGCATTCCAGCCAAATAGGAGGTATAATATTGGGTTAGAATATCTCCCCTAATCTGAAAGCAATCAAGTTCTACATCAAACCTGTTAACAAGTGGTCAGAGGGTATCAACTATACACATACTACCGGGTACCCCTTAATCCTTTAAGGGGTACTGATGCAGGAGTGCATCATGCCCATTGGTCGTCATGATGCACCCATACTGATGGAGAGAGTCCATTGGTGCATCATGCCGACCCCTCAAGAGAGTATCGACCCTTATGGTGGGTAACTCGCCAGGGCTGCATTCATGCATCATGACGACCAATAAGCATGATACATTTGGCCCTTAAGGGATTAAATGCACCGTGCCCATTTTCCGTACCGATAAGCTTTCAGCATGCAAGGTTTCCAATAGAATATTCAAAAAAGAAATCCCAGGACAAAATTGGATATTTTCCCTAACTTATAGAAAAAAGAATTGCCTGGGTGCCTGCCATGCATCATGGCGACCAATGGATATGATGCACTAATGCACTATACAGACCTTACAGAGTTACCCAGTGATGAGGGGAGACCATTACACACACACACACACACACACACACACACACACACACATACACACACACACACACACACACACACACACACACCCACACCCACACACACCCACACCCACACCCACACACCAGATACTACACACCCGTATAGAGAGATGGTGTAAATTCAACCCCTTATCTACACATACATACTCAGTAGTAGATAGGTGGGTGTAGGGTGCACTGAAACCCTGGAAGATCCGACACTCGTCAGTGGTGAGGACTTTAGGTCTTCAGATTGATAATACCTAAATCTACAAATTTAGGACGATTTTAGGTCGTCATCCTGACCTCAGTCGTCAGTATGATAAAACAGTCATCCTAATGACTTGTCATCAGGATGACGACCTAGGTCGTCATTTTGACCACCTAAAGTTGTAGCTTTAGTTATTGTCAATTTGAGGACCATAAGTCCTCACCACTTACGAGTTTCGGATCTGCCAGGTTTTCAGTGTGCTGTGCACAAGGGACTCGTCCTCCCCGGTCATCCTCGCATCATGCCCATTTGTCGCCATGATGCACTGATGCAACCTCGGCGAGTAACTCGGTGAGTAACTCGACAGGCTATGTGTTCATGTATCATGATGACCCTACTGGGTTTCTTTAAATCCCAGAGGTTATGTCAATCTTTATGTAGCCCACAGGGTCAGTATGATGTACTAATGCATGTCACATTTTAGTGGCAGCCGTTCAAGGGTTAATGAAAGTTGGATATATATATATATATATATATATATATATATATATATATATATATATATATATATAAATATATCAGGGATGTAAGTCAGGCATGGACAAAAATCAGGAAGCCAGACATTTACTTGATATAAAAGCCTTCTATTTTTCCAAACATCCCTGCTTACCACTCGTATAAGGAAAGTAAATGGCATTCAAAATTTTCAGAAATCAGGAAATCCTGATAAATCCTGAAGACTTACATCCCTGAATATATATATATATATATATATATATATATATATATATATACATATATATATATACATATATACATATATATATATACATATATATATATATATATATATATATATATACATACATATATATATATATATATATATATATATATATATATATATATATATATATACATATATATATATATATATATATATATATTTCTGATAAGCACACACCCCCAACCCTAAGGATCTGTGTCATGAAATCTACCCTAAAATTGTCTGTTTTCACCCTAAAATATCATTGCAAGGTTGTGATGCTTAGGTCACACAAAAAAAAAACGGGGTAAGGCCAAAACAACAACTACAACAACAACAACAAAACGTGGATTTCTGGTAACATGGTCAAAAATGTTGAGGTCAGTAGGTCGGATTTTTTTAAAATTTATTTATTTATATTTTAGTATCCAATGCCTAATATAGTCAAACTTTGCTCGGTTTTCACTAGTTATTATATGAAAGGATCGTTTCCCGTATGAAATGAGTGTATATATCTCGAGTAAACATGTTGAGATAAAGATTTGAAAAATGTTAAAAAAATCTAAAAAAGAGAAAAGTAATCTGAAAGAAATTCTGAGGTCGGCCCCTTTCAACTGAGGTTGGTCGGGGGTTAGCGGAAACCTTTTTTCTTTTTTGCCTAAGCACTCCACATCAGAGCGTGCACGATGGGAGGGTAGTAGTGGTCAGTTCTTCTTGTGTGTGCAGTGGGTAGGGGGGGGGGGGCAAGTACCGGTAGTGGTCAGTGAGTTGCTCAGGGTGAGTCTTATATGTAGAAGATAACGGTAGGGACTATATGTATGTGTTTGTATGGAGGGAGTGGGGGGGGGGGTGGTCAGTGTGGAGTCAGGGGGGGGGGGTAGTGATCACTTCCTCCAGTGAGTACAGGGGGTAGTGGTCAGTGAGGTGCTCCTCCAGTGTGTGCAGGTGGGTAGCATACATCACCAGGTATGGCACTTCATATTGATAACACCTGGACGTGCACCTCTCTCCAGTAGGGGTCAAGGGGTCAACGCATCCCATCCTACCAGTATATAACACTTTAACCCTTTAGAGGCAGCTCATTGGTGCATCATGCCCATTGGTCGGCATGATGCACCAATGAAGTGCTGGCGAGACTGCTCGCCAGAGCTTCATTGGAGCATCATGCAGACCCTCCGGGAGTATAATATGTATTCACCTTGTGGGGTCGGCATGATGCTCCAATGAAGTACTGGCTAGCAGTTTCGCCAGCACTTCATTGGAGCATCATGACGACCAACGGGCATGATGAATTAAGTGCCGCTGATGCACTAGTACATCATGTCCTCATGATGCATGAATGCAGCCCTGGTGAGTTAAGTAATTCATGCATTATACCGTACTGTAATTGGTAGTGAAAGTAGATTCAGAGGAGTAGGAAGCAAATCTTCATTGACCCAAAAGGTGAAAATAGATTCAGAGGAGTAGGAAGCAAATCTTCATTGACCCAAAAGGTGAAAGTAGATTCAGAGGAGTAGGAAGCAAATCTTCAATGACCCAAAAGGTGAAAGTAGATTCAGAGGAGCAGGAAGCAAATCTTCAATGACCCAAAAGGTGAAAGTAGATTCAGAGGAGCAGGAAGCAAATCTTCATTGAGGAGGCTCAGCAAGGGCCCCAAAAAACACCTTAAATTATCAGCTCAAGCTCGGTACCGCCTATAAATCTGTATATAGAATTTGTACTGAAAAGTAATTTTTGGTGAATTTTGGATCTGATTTTAGCCCAAGGCCCCCATTTCCCATATCTCATTTCCATACTAATCTAATTTCCATATTAATGCAAAGTTTTAGCTACTTTTCCATTTTGTAAAGAGTATTTGGCAAATTTTGGCAGGCCAAGACATACTCAGGCCCGACCTCCTTTATGAGGCCCCCCCTGCCCCCCTTAAAAAAATTACAATCTACAATAAACAATGAGTGTCTGACCCAGACGTTGCTAACGGAAGTAGAGCACCTGTCTCTGACCCTCACAATGTAGGCAGTCAGCACCTAACAATGTAGGCAGTCAGCACCTAACAATGTAGGCAGTCAGCACCTCACAATGTAGGCAGTCAACACCTCACAATGTAGGCAGTCAGCACCTAACAATGTAGGCAGTCAGCACCTAACAATGTAGGCAGTCAGCACCTCACAATGTAGGCAGTCAGCACCTCACAATGTAGGCAGTCAGCACCTCACAATGTAGGCAGTCAGCACCTCACAATGTAGGCAGTCAGCACCTCACAATGTAGGCTGTCAGCACCTCACAATGTAGGCAGTCAGCACCTCACAATGTAGGCAGTCAGTACGAAAACTCGTTGGACACGGGCTTTTGCCGACAAAATAGTCCACTCGCAGGCCAACTAAAGCCAGAAAAAGTGAATTTTAGACACTGTTTTCCAGGCACTTATTTTACCACAGAAATCTTAGAGAAAAAAAATCAGGAATTCCTGGCAAACCAGGAAAACTGACATCTCTGCATGATGACGACCAATGGGTATTATTTTATGTCAATAACTTCTTCCCATAGAGATAGCATTGCAGGGCCGATCCGCACACCCCCAGTGGCGTAACGTGTGCCGATCGACCACAGCAGCCGATCCACCACTGCAGCCTCGTTCTGGGTGCATGTAAACATTCAAAATGGCGGATCGGCGCTTGTACGGGGAACTAAGGTACCGGATTTTGATCATTTTTCCTTATTTAAACCTCTAAAAACATAAAATAAATATAGAACTAAACTCCCCTGGTGTCCTCGGTGGCTGAGACACCCCCCTCGTGGTGGATCGGCCACCTCATACACCACGGTCGTTTAGTTCTATCTATTTATTCCTTTAAAGGCCGCTGATTCAGGAGTTCGTCATGCCTGTTTGTTGTCATATGAGGTGCTGGCAAGACTGTTTGCCAGCACCTCACTGGTGCATACATATATTTAGTGGGGTTCCTTAAGTAGCTAAAAAAAGGTTCTGTTGGGGTTTTGTGACAACCAAATCCAAAAATCATTGTTGCCAATTTTTTGCAACCATTTTTGGTTGCCATGGCAACCATTTCCCATAGCAACCCATAAAATGATCAAAATCAGCCTAAATCCACAAGAAATAATGGTCAAATGATATATCTAATAACCCCCTACCCCCGAAAGCATACCTAAGGATTCTATTTTTAATTGGCTCTCTTCTAGAAGCCTTGGTTGCTTAGCAACAGCTGATTCTATATGTATTTTCCCTAGCAACCAAGGTATTACTGCAGTGTTCATTATTTCTGGCCATGGAAATTCTTGGAGGGTCGGCATGATGCACCAATGGGCATAATGCATTTATGTATCAGCGGTCCTTAAAAGGTTAACACATTAGCGGTCTGTAAAGGGTTAACGAGGTCAGTGATCAGTGTATGTGTGTATGTTTATGTGACAGGGGTGGGATGCCCTGACCCCCTGACCCCTACTGGGGCCACGTGCCCATTGGTCAGCATGATGCACCAATGAAGTGCTGGCGAGACTGCTCGCCAGCACTTCATTGGTGCATCATGCCGACCCTACCGGGAGTGCATCAACCCAGTAGGCTCAACATGATGCAGGAATACAGCTCACCAGGGCTGCATCCACGCATCATGATGATGCATTAGTCCACGCCAAATTAAAAAGTTGGTCTATGGATTTCCCGATTCATAGTTTTGAAAATACAAATTTAAATTTTTTTCTCAATAACATTTTGTCTATGGATAGCGCCCGCATCATTTTATAGAATTTTGGATTTTTTTTTTTTGCTAGATACTATAGATGCTACACAAGAACTACGCAAGACTCTGGAAAGCTGAAGGTCTGCAGATTTCACCGATGCTAATTAGTCATTGTCAAAAAAAATGTCCTCTCCTCATGTTTGAATGCAAGAATCCATAGAAAATGAAAAAAAAAAATGAAAAAATGAAAATAAATATTTCGCCCTCCCGCCCTACTTTTTTTTTCAAAACCAAAATCCATAGAACAACTTTTTAATTTGGTGTGGCCTTAGAGACCATTGAATAGTTAATGATACTGTCATATTCAGATATACACCAAAAACACAATTCTGCCTGAGTTATGAGACAGGTCAGACATGAGACTGAATCTCTTTTTTTCATATTTTTTCATGAACTGTCACCTGGTTGAGCTAGAATATCTGACATGAGATTAAATCTTATATTTTCTTCTTCGTGAACTGTCATTTACTTGAGCGAGATTGTCTGCTTTTGGTCTGGAAAAGGCACAGCCTCTGTGTGCCACATATGATGTATGTACATTCTGTCCTTTGTAAATCAAAATACGTCAATGCATCACAGGGGCGTAGGGCCTGCCCCCCCCCCCAATCATAAAGGAGGTGCCCCCCCAAAAAAATGCCAAAAACTCATAACAAAATGGAAAAGTAGCTAAAGCGTTGCATCTCAACTTAGATTAATATGGTGCTGGGACAGGGAAAATGGGGGCCTGAGCCTAAAATCGGATCCAAAATTTACCAAAAATTACTTTTCTATATAAATTCTATACACATATGTATAGGCATATCACGCTTGTGTCAAAAGTTCAAGGTGGTCGCAATGGGGCACTTAATGGCCCCCCCCATGAAGATTTGCTTCCTACGCCTCTGCCATCGATGTGATCCTGCAAGTTACTCGCCAGGGCTGCATTCATGCATCATGCCTAGAATACAGGGTTGATGCATTGCTGGAGGGTGGGCATGATGCACCAATGCAGTGCTGGCAAGAAGACTCACCAGCCATTGGCGGATCCAGGATCTGGAAAAGGAGGGGGCGCAGCCCAAAAGGGGGCGCACCCCTATTTTTGAGCATATTATGGGGTCCAAAATATGTAATTAAACTCTAAAGTACTGGGAAAAAGGGGAGTGCGCGCGCCCCCCTCTAAATCCGCCACTGCCAGCACTGCATTGGTACATCACAGCTTCTGCATAAATCAGAGGCTCCCTGCGCCTTATAAAATCAGTCCAAAGTCTGGGTGTGTCTTATAGGTGGGGTACTTTTACTATAGAACAGTACCAAGCCTTCAAAATTTAATCTGCTATTAAGTGCCCCATTGCAACCACCTTGAGTGAGTGAGTGAGTAATCGGTGTTTAACGCCATTTCGACAGCTAAGGTCATATTCATGGCGAGAACGACATTACACAATTTCACAGAGGAATGTGCCGGTGCCCGCGCATATGTGCACCACACACATCCGAGGGGATAGGAAAGAGGAGAAATAGACCCTTTTAAGTGGGCTAGGGAAGCCCGCGACCACCTTGAACTTTTGACACAAGCGTGATATGCCTATACATATGTATGTAGAATTTATATAGAAAAGTAACTTTTGGTAAATTTTGGATCTGATTTTAGGCTCAGGCCCCCATTTTCCCAGTCCCAGCACCATAATAATCTAATTTGAGATGCAACGCTTTAGCTTCCTACGCCTCTGCCATCAATGTGATCCTGCAAGTTACTCGCCAGGGCTGCATTCATGCATCATGCCTAGAATATATGTGGCATGAACCTTATATGTGGGCGATGGTGGTTTAAAGAACTCGAGGTGCACGATGCAACCTTTCAGTGTTTTACAAATGAAGGTAAAACATGAGGGGCCAGGTTCAATATATATGGCTTCCTAAAGTCAGCATCCGTCTGTCTGTACAGACTTAACCCTTTAAAGGCCACTGACGCATTAATGCATTATGCCCCTTGGTCGGCATGATGCATTAATGCAGCCCCGTTGAGCAACTCGCAAGGACTTCATTGATGCATCATGACGACCCTACAGGGTAGGTATACAAACTCCAAGAGGGTAGGCATGATGCACCAATGAAGACTCACAGCACTTCATTGGTGCATCATGCCGACCGATGGGCATGATGCACTCCTGCATCAACGGAATTTGAAGGATTGAGATGACAACTCAAATAACATCTATTCTGGTCATTTAATTCCAGAGGTGCCAGTTGGGTGTTGGTCCAAAAAATTTCAGGGCCCTTGAACACTTACAAGTGGAAGGATCCCTCAACAAATGAATCTGCACTAAAGTAGATGAAAATAGATGAGTCATAGATATAGATGACATCTCTGGCCCAAAAAATATACATGGCTCTTAATGCTGACACCAATCTAACCCTTTAGGATCTTCCACTTTGACACATGAAAACTGTTATAAACATCAGGTTCATATTCATAAACATATTTGCTAATCGATTCGATATATATATATATATATATATATATATATATATATATATATATATATATATATATATATATATATATATACTTACATAACATCTTAAACCATCTCTAAAATCCTTGATGGCAAACTGAAATGTCTTACCATTTTTCAGCGAGCGTATATTCCCCTACCCGATACCTGTCTCTTATAACTCTTTAATTATATGCTAATGGGTGAGAGATTTCATAAACTGCCATATCCTCTGTTCTAGCATACTGCGAAAAAATAGTGTTTACAAGAAGCCCCAGGTGGCAGTACAGTGGTATACAAATACACAAGGAATCTCTGAAAATAACAACCGATCTCTGGCAGCTTTTTTTTTTTTTAATTATCATAATTTATTGTAGAATTCATAACAGGTACAATGCCATGATTTTCAGTAATTCTGCAGTTCCCTGCACATATCTGTTATCTTTATCACAGTGATCTCACTGTCTGCCCATACCCATGAAAGTCTGAAAAATGTTTAAGGTTAGGGCTATTTCACAGCCCTAAGATGTTATTGGTTTCTATGTTCAAAGGGCTAGACTCTATATGAAATTACATGTACATGCAAAAGTGGTATGCTACATGCAAATGTATATCACTTCACATCCTGCATCATAGCTACAGTTTATACTATTATACATGTAGGTGGCCCTGAAGGGGTTAATGGTCACAGGTAAACAGTACAACCCACTCAACCCCTTGTGCGGCAAGCTGGGACCTCTCCTTCTTCCAATAAGCCAATGACATAATTCCTACCTAATTAAGAGGATTATATCTGGTCCATCCAGATGTGTGAGCATGTACATGGCTATTTCTCTTAAGGCTAAACTCACCTTGAGACAATCTGTGCATTTTATTTTTTCATCCCAATACATGTATAACTTCCATCTAACAAAGGAGTTTTGTCATTATAATGACTAATGACTTTACCACATCCTGACATTTTAAAATCCTCTTGTAACATGACAAATACCTCTTTCAGATTTGAAATATTAAACTGGGTTTTGTCCTTAAAACTTTTAACGAAGCTACCTCAACCCCTAGATCCAGGTACCTTAGACTTGTCCAAGCTACTTGTCTCAGTCTAATCCTATGTGAACACTAAGGACTTTTATGTGGGCAAGTCTACCCATTTGGCCACATTCCATTGCATCGACTCCCCTTACGTGACTATGTTATTGGCTAGCCAATAACATAATAACCACAAAAGAACTTTGGGAGATTATGTCCCAAATTTAGCATCTTGTGTCATTTTGAAATTTTGATATAGGGTATCTATACCGGTATCTGTCAATATTTTATTTTGGAATTTTGGGAAACTTACCGTAGGGTACCGGAGGGAAGTTGAAGTAAAACTTCTTATTTTACCGAGGGAATACGGGGTATTGGAGGAACAGATGAGATACGACCGAAGCTGGTCACGTGACGACAGACTTGAAAACCTAAAATCTATGAGTAGAAAAACACACACAATTTTCTGGAAACAACCAGATTAGACATTTTAATTTTTCATATAATAATAATGACCTCGAAAGAATACGGGCAGGGTGGGAAGGGCATCTGTTCCTCCAATACCCCGTATTCCCTCGGTAAAATAAGAAGTTTTACTTCAACTTCCCTCCGGTACCCTACGGTAAGTTTCCCAAAATTCCAAAATTTTACCTCGGGAATACCTTGGGTATTTCCGTAACCGATGAGATGTTGAAAGCGAATGTGTTTTTCTAGTCATAAAGATTTTTGGCTATTATCAATAATTCTCAATTATTATTAATTTAATAATTGATCAAGACCAATACAGAATCAATTCAACACCTTTAATTTTTTTACCTTTATCATCACCAACTTGGTTAAAGCACAGTACACTAGTAATCTGGGGAAGTCAAAAAACCAACCAATGCAATAACTACACCAGATAACCCATACATTTGAACGTTCAACAAATCTAATCTGCTAGTCTCAGCAAGTTTGTAGCTACATGCTCTGTATCAATCTCGATGGGCTTGTTGTAGAATTTCCGATATGAGTCAGCTGACTTCCACCCTGCCAGGCGCATTACGGCATTTAAGCAGGATCCTACCTTGGTGGAAGCTGAAGCTGAGGCCCCCCGAGTAGAGTGGGCCTTCCAACGTGAAGTGTCAATCTCAGCCATGTCTAGAGTGGCAATGGTCCACCTGGCCAGGGTATCCCTACTGATTCCATCATGAGGCGAAATGTAACTCATAAGGAGCTGCAGTGGATTTTCAAGAGGTGGGAGGTTCAGCTTCCTCCTAAGTCGTTCAGACTTTTCACGGACCTTTTGCCTCCTAGTGAGATATGCCTTGAGGGTGCTGACCACACAGAGTTTTTCATTCAGGATGTAGGGTCGCAAGACCACAGTGTTTAAAGGGTCACCGACTCTGTTAGACTTTAACAGAGTACTGAGTCTGAAGACAGCATTTCTGTCTTCCCAAGACAGTTCATCTGTCCTTAACGCTAAGATTGTCTGCCCTCTTTGAGATGTGACAAGCAAAATTAAGACCGCTAGTTTCAACGATAACTTCTTAAGTGACAAAGAACTGTTATCCCCCCAACTTTTGAACAACTTGAATACCTTTGTAACGTCCCAAAACGTGTCATACCTTGGTCGACTAGGTCTATCCTCGTATGTAGCCTTCACCATATGGCAAATGTTTGGATGTTGCCCAATAGGCGCCCCATCTACCTGTGGTAGCAGGGTTCCCAAAGCACATCGTGCCACATTCATAACTCCGTGACCTACTCCCGAGTCATACAAGGTTCTCATAAATTTACACACTTGTGGCATAGTGCCCTTCATCCAGTTATAACCCCGTTCAACACAGAAAACTATCCATTTGTTTATGTAAGTTGTATAAAGTTTCCTTGTAGATGGTCTCCAAGCTTTTATCATAAGGTCAATGGAAGCCTTGTCATACCCTTCCTTTTGGAGGCGTCGCCTCAGAAAAGGAAAGCTATAATTGGTAGACTTCCTATGAACTGTAGGCTTGTAGGGGCCCCATGAGGTAGTAGGTTGTTCTTTCTCTTGCGGAACCGTACGTAGTCCACCGCATACTTGTGGGCTTTTGCCTTCCAGGGTTGACTCTCCCAATCCGGCATCACGAGGATTGCCCTTGCCCCTGCCCTCAATATGCGTTGAAGCACTCGGCCTGCAATGCTGAACGGAGGAAAACAATATAAGCGCTTATTAGGCCATGTAAATGAGAAAGAGTCAACTTTCCATGCTTCTGGTTCTGGCCTACGTGACACAAAACATTGAACTTTACAATTTGTTCTAGAGGCGAACATGTCCACCTGAGGCCTCCCAAACCTTTCACAAATGATTTCAAAAATTGAGTCATTTATCTCCCACTCAGTCTCATCTTGGAAATGGCGTGACTCATGATCAGCGATGACATTATCCACTCCCGGCACATGAGCCGCTGTCAACCAGATCCCTCTAGACTCACACCAGTTCCAGATGTTTCTTGATACCAAATTACACATTGGAGACTGCAGCCCTCCCATATGTCTCACATATGCAAGTGCCGTGGTATTATCTGTCATGACCCTAATATGAGCCCCTCTCACTTTACACAACGATTTTAGCCCATATTCTATTGCCATGGTCTCGTGGATGTTGGTGTGGAAGTCCACCTCAGAGGGAAGCCATCTGCCATTAGTTCTGACGTTCCCCCTGTGTGCACCCCAGCCGTCATCCGATGCATCTGTATACAATTCAAACTCTGGTGGACCTACATCCAGTGCCTTCTTAGCAGTTGGTATGCTGGCTTGCCACCATAGTATGTCCTGTATAGCATCCTTGGAAAGTACCATTTTTGCATCAAAATTCCCTTTTCGGTAGGCTAACCACTCATTCTTGCATTTCTCAAGTCCTTTAATATGTGCAGGCCCATATTGAACTCCTGCCGAGTAAGCTACCATAAGACCTATGAGAGATGTAACCTCCCTGATTTTTGGCTTGACTTTCCCCAGCAGCAAGTAGGAATCTGACATGAATTTGTCTACCTTCTCCTGAGTTGGATATATCGACATATCCACAGAGTCAATCCAAAAACCCAAGAAGATCACCCTTTGTGAGGCTACAAAGGCTGACTTATCTGGGTGAATTACAAAGCCTAACCCATCCAGGGTTTCACACACTTTTCTGATAGATTGCTCACAACCTTCTTTTGACTCATGCATAATAAAAGAATCGTCAATGTAGGGGAAACAGATGTGTCCCTCCTCCCTTAGCTTTGCGAAGGGGGGAGTGAGCAACTTAGTGAATACTCTTGGTGCACATGAAAGACCATTTGGCATCCCTACAAACTGGTAGAGGACCCCATTCCACCTGAACTTCAGAAATTTACGATAATCTTCTCGTACAGGAATAGAGTAATAGGCATCCTTTAAATCTACACTCCCCATAAAACAATTAGGGGTGACAAGGTCCACAGCAGTTTGTAGGGAGGCCATCTTAAAATGCTCATACATGACCTGCTTGTTCATATCTGTCAAATCCAATATAAGCCTGTAATCCCCATTGGGCTTGGGACGCAGGAAAACATTGGAGATGAATTCGCCCTGTTCATGTACTGTAAACTCAATAATACCCTTAGCTACCATTTTCTCTACTTCCTTATCCACAAAGGCCACCTCTACCGGATCAAGTTTATATGGAGGAGGCACCCAGTCCTGGGATGGTAAGGCATTAAAGTCAATGGTGACACCCTGAGACATGGCTAAGATCCAAGGGTCCTTGGTGAGTTTAAACCAAACATCAGCACACTTCATAATGTTACCCCCTTGAAAGGATCGGACAGTGTTATGTAGTGGGAAGGGACTCACCTGCCCTACTTGGGCCCCTTCTTGGAAAAACCCCGTTGGGCTTGCTGCTGCTGACCTTGGCCCTGAGGACGAGGTGCTTTGAAGCGGTAACCCTGGCCTTGTGTCTGGTAATTCTGAGAGTAAGTCTGCCTGTAGCCATGAGCCACTTGAAATCTCGGCTGAGCGTACTGATGGCGCGGAGCAGGGTAGCGGCCCCTAGGGCCCTGGATATAGTAGTGGTTCTGCCCATAAGGGTGCCTAGGTCCCCAGGCTTGAGCAGGTGCTGTGCCCATGACCTTCTGCCTCTTAGGCTGGGAATGAGAATCCTGAGGCCCTGGGCGTTTGGACGCTAGAACCTTGTCTGAGATCTTCTTGTCCTCCTCAGCTTGTTTAATACGAGCCTCCAGGTTGCCCCCAAAAAGCCATTGTGGGTCCCCATCAATGTTGGTCTTGGTGAGCGCCTTAGCATAGGGCTTAGCAAGGAAAGGTTTTAGCAAGTCCCTCCTCTTTACCGATAGCCCATTGCACACATTGACCAGTAGTCTGGTTGCCTTATTGAAATCCCTTCCAAAGGCCTCCAGTTGTTGGTCCTCGGGCCCTTTCTCCAACATCATCGAGCCTAACGGTGCCATAGCTGCAATGGCCGAGACCACCCCTTTCTACAGGGTCTGAAGAGATACATCCAGCATACGCACTGCCGCATTCTTGGAAAGTGCCTCAGAGTTGAAAATTGCTTCCTCTAACTTAGGTGCTACCAGTCTCTGCACATTTGAAGGCCTAGGAAATTCTTTAGCCGCTTTTTCTAAGTCCTGGGCAATATAAGTCTCTTCAAAATAGGAATTGATGGCATGGGAGAGGGCTTCATGTACGGTGGGGCCTTCCTTGGTTAGTTCCGCTTTTTCCCGTCTGTAGGACTGGATACTCTCAGCTAGGCTTCCAGTTAGCCCCTTGAGATGGTCTAATGGAGGTGGCTTAGCCTTTGACGACTGTGCCTCAAAATCACCTTGCACAGAAGCCACTTCCTCCTCATCATCAACGACTGACAACGCATGTGTCTGTCCATGTGGTCCTAGCACCACATAACCCTGACCTTCCTCCTCAACTGGTTCACACTGGTAGGCCATGTGATCCATACCATAGGCATAATCCATCGGCTGATAAGGGTCCTGATAGTAATCATAACCCTGCTGGTAGTAGGGCATAGGAGGAGCCCATCTTTGAGGTGGCTGCTGGACCAACAGCACAGGAGCACTGGGAGTCTCAGTAGTTTGAACTTCAGGCTCCTTCTCAGAGCTTACTGAACTCACAGTGTCTTTCTCAGCACCCTTATCCTTAGAATGCCTAGATGAAGACCTAGCAGAGCTGGAACTTGAACTAGAGTTCTTATGTGATTTCTTTCCCTTCTCCACAGCAGTGGGACTGGACTGAGATGTACTTGCCATCCTGGAAAAAAGAGAGAAATAAAAGATTATAGACTTGCTCCTGGTCGCAGTATGTACTTAGAGCAGGACTAGAAACATGTACCTGGAGTAGACCCGCTTAGCGGCAACGGCGAAACTCGCCGAGCAGTATGTACTTAGAGCAGGACTAGAACATGTACCTGAAGTAGACCCGCTTAGCGGTAACGGCTAAACTCGCCGAGCGCTATGTACTTAGAGCAGGACTAGAAAACATGTACCTAAAGTAGACCCGCGTAGCGGTAACGGCGAAACTCGCCGAGCGCTATGTACTTAGAGCAGGACTAGAAAACGTGTACCTAAAGTAGACCCGCGTAGCGGTAACGGCGAAACTCGCCGAGCGCTATGTACTTAGATCAGGACTAGAACGTGTACATGGAGCAGACCCGCTTAGCGGTAACGGCGAAACTCGCCGAGCGCTATGTACTTAGAGCAGGACTAGAAAACATGTACCTGGAGTAGACCCGCTTAGCGGCAACACAGCGGCGCTAGTGCCCGGCGAGCCCCAACGGACAATTTTTCAATCGTAATCGACCAAAACTGCCCTAAATACGTGCAAACTGAAGGCAAAAAGGTGCCATAACATCAGGGAATGCTCCAAAATCCCTGTAAGATCCCTGTAACGAGAGAATTCCAGCGGAATTCCTCCAGGAATTTGTAAAATGTAAGATCTCTCTACAGCCCGCCGACACGACGACTGTCTTTGAGAGAACAAACTTAATTTTCTAGCTCTAAAAAGGGTACCCCAGCGGCATAACCTTGGCTAGATGTAGAACAAGAACAAATACCCTAAAAATAGGGCAAAAACTGCCCAGAAAAGGGCAGTAAAACGGGTAAAATCGATCAAAAACTCACCTGGAAGTTTGAAACCGTCTGCCAAACACGGACGCTCGATCCAAACTGTCGTCACGTGACCAGCTTCGGTCGTATCTCATCGATTACGGAAATACCCAAGGTATTCCCGAGGTAAAATTTCCAAAATGTTTGAGGCAAGTTGTAAACTTTATTTAGCCATAGATTTGTAACATGCGTCCATTCCATTCTTTGTTGGTAAACTCATGCATTATATTGTATCAGTACATGGTGCCCATATTTCTGGTACAGAAATTATCTCAGGTACAGTCCCTTCAAATGCCCTAAAATTAGGGGCTGGTAGAATTACTTCAGGAATCTGGGAGTGGTCATATTGCCTGGATTTATGGGGTCGGTAGTTTGGTAAGCACCCCCCCCCCTCCTGGGGTATGGATCTTTTGCTGAAGGATCCCATTGAATACCACAGTTGCAAGTGTACCAGTGGGTACTAGTACCATGCTGGTAGGGCATGCAGGTGTGACTACACTGCAGCTACCAGCTCAGGCCTAATTAACGTGCATTCTCACGAGATTTGCAGCTACAGCAAGAAGCTTCAATAGATAGGAGGTTAACTCAGAGCTTTACCTATGGACACAGTGTAACAGCCCCCCCCCCCCCTCTACTCCCCCCTTAAAAGTAGGCTCCCCTTTGTGTTCAGTATTGAGTCCTATGTAGGATAAGGGGGTTTATAGAGATGTCAGGAATCTTTATCAGAGTGATATCAAATGGAAACAAGTGGCCACCTATACCAAAAAATCCTGCTGAATCCAAAATTTTTTATCTTGATTCTCAAAATTTGACCAAAAGTACCTAAAAAGCAGGTTTGATGATGAGAATATTTTAAAAATGTACAAAAGTTATATTGAAAATGATTGGAACTTTTTATAGATGCAACATGCTAATCAAAGTCAATACCTGAATCTACATATCCCAATGTCTGCCTATCTCAACCTGACAAGTACTCTGCCTGTGTATGGCTCTACCTCTCCCACATACTGCCTATCCCTTAGTCTGCCTATCACTCAAGTCAAGTTTCAAGTTTCAAAAGGTTTTTATTACTAGGAGATTCTACAATTCGCCATTTCGGCGCTCAACCTGCATGAACCACTTAGGGGAACCATGTAAGGGTAGATCCCAAAGATGCCGCGACAATATACAATATGCAAATATTCCTATTCTAGCAACCTTACATTGAGTTATACCTTAATGGTGCTCTCTTGTGTACCAAACAAGATTTACAGAAAACAAATGTGGTAAGACAAAATACAATACAAAACATGACAGACAGGACAAAACAGGGAGAGTACTGAGTTACCTTAGCTGGGATAACAGGCATTCACCCAGTAGCAAGTCAAGCAAAAACTCATACTACCTATCCCTTGAAACATCTAGAGTTTAATTAGGTTTTCTCTCAAATGGCTTAAAGGATTAAAGTTTACCCTTCACCTTTGTAGCTAGTTTTCTCTGTAAATTCTTACCATTAGTCTACCTATCCTAAATCTGCCTATTATTCACTTTACCTATCCCTCATGTTGACTATCCCCCAACTCTTCACATCCCTCATGTTTGACTGGCACATCTGTGATATTACCTAGCACCAATGTATCTTTTGAATATGCTCACCTTACAAGGTACCCTCTGTACCTATCTCTTAAACTGTTTACTACCTATCCTCCTTGCTACCCATCCTCTTCAATACCTATCCCTCAAGCTCACTTTATAGCTTTACCACCATAGCTGTAAACAAGTCAAGGGCCATTAATTGGTCTATATATATACATTGTTTGGGTATTTGATTGTTTGGAAGGAAATAAGCAAAGCGTCCGTGCATTATAGGACAACAGACAGTCTTGATGTGAAGAAGGTCGTTGGTGAGTAACTCACCAGGACTGCATTCATGCATCATGTCTACATAATTGTTACATTCCCAGAGGGTCGGCGTGATGCTCCAATGAAGTGCTGGTGAGCAGCACTTCATTGGTGCATCATGACGACCAATGGGCATGATGTACTCCTGCATCAGCAGCACTTAAAGGGTTAAAGTGTCATGGTGTCCTTAGAGGTTTAATTACATTGTGCACGTAGATGGGAGTAGTGACATGATAGATGGAGGTATTAATCATGATCCATGATGTGTGTACAAGTCATATAAGTCTCACACAGTACAATATGCCCCTTTGAGGGACGGTAATCAATTAATGCTGGACGGGCTGTTCATGGTGTAGAGGTCGGCGAAAAATGTCCTGGAGAAACCGGGAGTCCAACCCGGGACCCTCCAACCTGCAGGCGGAAGCTCTACTGCTGAGCTACTTCCCCGTCTGACATTCTCTACCTTCCACCTACACCTGGATCGGTATGACACACACATAGGGGCAGCTACCACCTGATGCCAGCCCCTGGGGGCTGGTACATCCAGAACGGGGCTGCTGGCCTTACGGCAGAGCTGGCCCCTACAATTGATAAACGGGGTACTTATAGTGGCTTATAGCAGATAATATCATACATTTGATTAGTACTAAACTTGTCAAAAACAAGCCCCAAGTGTGGCCTATAGGATCTCCTCAATTTGGAGGTGTGCCTTATACGTGCGCTCAATATGCAGGTGTGGCTTATATCTGAGGTTTTACATTAAGTGCAATGCATTACTTGATGTGCTGTTCATTGAATGGCGGGTATTTTTAGCGGCTTTTACATGGGTGTGGCTTATAGGCGAGGTTTTACATTTGGTGTAATGCAAATGTTACTTGATGGGACGTTCACTGATTAGGGGTGTACTTATAGCATCTTATACATGGGTGACCGTGTGGTTTTAATGTGAGGATTTATATTTAGTGTGATGTGTTACTTAATGGCATATTCATTGGCTAGCGGGTACTCATACCGGAATCTCCCGCGTATAAGGCGCAGCCCGCGTATAAGGCGCACCTAGAGTTTTGGAAAATTCTCAAAAAAATGAAAAATTCATAACTTTGGTTCTACTGAATGAATTTTCAAAATTCAAAAACATATGGGTAGCTTGGGCCACCTTGGGCCCTCCTGGGCCCCATTTCGTCCTATTATGACCAAGGGGGCATGTAAGATATCAAAAGAAAGGTCTTGGTGCCCCCCTTGTGGATCCAATGAGAACTAAAACCCCCCGTATTAGATGCGCCTTATACACGGGAGATTACGGTAGTGTCTTATACATGGGTGTGGCTTATATCGACTTAGTGGCATTAATTATCATTCAGTGTGGTCCTCTTTGTGGGCACTGATAACAGTTATCTGTTAACAGTTAACAGATAACCACTATTAACCAGCTTCCACAATGGCCACGCCCATTGGACAATCCGGTACCTCGGTATATGCAAGCTTTTACATGATGCGGCGTGATGCATTACTTGACGGGACGTTCATTGATTAGCGGGTACTTATCACTAACACTAACAGTGGCATGGTACAATGACCAGAACACTGTGTAATATGTGATTACAACTTGGCACTCCCTCCTCCCGGCACGCCTCACCATCAATGTCCATTGACCACCCCATCACACCTAAACATGTTAGTATTGATGTCTACAGGAACCTGTTAACACTCTTAAGGGCTGCTGATGCATTGATGCATCATGCCGACCCTACAGGGTTGCTTCAGTCCCAAAGGGTCAGCATGATGCTCCAATGAAGTGCTGGCAACTCAGGTCTTCATTGGTGCATCAGGACAACAAATGGGCATGATGCACTCCTGCATCATTGGTCCTATGAGGAATAAGACCCTGAGGATACCTCCAAGTTCATGTTCCCTTGTCGTCATAATGCACCGATACAGTGCTGGGGGGGGGGGTCTACTCACCAACCTACATCATTGGTGCATCATGCTGGTCACATATGAGTGTATCAACCCTATGGGGTCTGCATGATGCATATATGCAGCCTAGGTGAGTTAAGCTTGATACAATGGCTGCATTTATGTATCATGCTGCTGTTCACCATGCATCAAATCACAATGCGGCCCTTCCAGGGTTAAACAGCTTCAACAACGATCAGTCTAAAACCACTTTGTATGAAGTTTCACACCGCCACATTGTAAGGACTTACACCCTCTCAAAGCCGATACGTAACCCTTTAAGGGCCGCTGATACAGGAGTGCATCATGCCCAATGGTCGGCATGATGCACTAATAAAGTGCTGGTGAGACTGCTCACCGGCACTTCATTGGAGCATCATGCCAACCCTCTGGGTGTGTATCAACTCAGTCAGGTCGGCATGATGCATCAATGCAGCCCTGGTGAGCCGTGCTAAACCCATGCATCATGCCGACCGTACAGGTTTGATACACTCCTGGAGGGTCGTCATCCGGGGGCGGGGGGGCACTCTCTATGTAATGTATATGCATATGTGCGGCTGGCAAGGGTACTTTTTCAAGGAAAAGTCCCTAACGAGCCTCCTGTTTCAGCCACAAATTTTCCTAGCAAGCCTACTGTTTCAGCCACAAATGTCCCTAGCCAAGGTCAACTTTCAGCAAAATACCCTGATTTACGCGGGAAATTTCAATTTTCATGAAGATCAGCACAGTTTTCATGAAAATAGGATGAACCAAATTCGACCTTCTCCCCAATCAGTTTAAATTTAAGACATTTTGAAATAAATCATAATCAAATGTGCCCTAGCAAAGGTAGGCTGTCGAAGAAAACCCCCGCGACCAAGCGCCCTAGCAAGGGTAAGGGTTGTCATGGGTTCAGCCACACACCCTTATAAAAAAAAATTGAAGTGCCCCCCGGGGTCGTCATGATGCTCCAATGAAGTGCTGGTGAGTATACATTCACCAGCACTTCATCGGTGCATCATGCCAACCATTGGGCATGATGCACTAAACCATTAACAGCCCTTACAGGGTTAAAGCACGGCAGTTAACTATCTTGTACATTGGAGTTTTGTCAGTAAATCGATGTACCGTAATCTCCCGCGTATAAGGCGCAGCTCGCATATAAGGCGCCCCCCCAACTCACAGGGGGGCTGTTTCGCATATAAGGCGCCCCCCTGAGGGGAGATTTTTGTCAATTTAGTATTGTTCTATAGGAAAAATACCCCCCCTATAAGGCGCACCCCAAACTCAAGGCAATTTACCTCCCACGTATAAGACCCAGCAGCATTTTGTTTGGCCTATAAGATGCGCCTTATATGCGGGAGATTACGGTAGTGATCAGCCCGCGCCACACGAGCACATTGTGAGTAACTCATTTAGCACAAGATGAGCAGCTCTGAGCAGCTAGAACTAAGGACACGGGTGTAAGGTGTGGGATCCATACCCTGCAAAGTTGGTGCTTTAAGGGCTGCTGATGCATTGATGCATCATGCCCATTGGTCGTCATGATGCGCGTAACTCACCAGGGCTGCCTTCATCCATCATGCTGACACAACAGGATCGATACACAAACTCCTGGAGGGTTGGCATGATGCACCAATGAAGTGCTGGCGAGACTGCATTTGTGCATCATTACGACCAATGGGCATGATGCATTAATGCATCAATGGCCCTTAAAGGGTTAAGTCACAATTTGTGTTTGGAGTATTGGCGGGGGTATTGGGTGTATGCGGGACTGGAGCTGGTTTCTGGTGACATGCACTGATAAGAGCTAATAAGATGGAACCAGCTTGTCCACGGAAGTGGTTGTTATCACAACATCTTATCAGTGTGCTTTGACACTTTTATCAGATCCAGCAACATTCAAAATGGTGGACCCTCTGGGTATGGGTCTAGACTCCTATACCGTTGCCTTGGTGCAAGAAGATTGTAACTGCATTTTCAAGTTTTGCAGGCAGGAAAGGCAAAAGAAGTGTTGCAGAGACTATTGCAGAAAGTAAATAACGTACAGCAATATTGCCACACCAAATAAAAAAATTGGTCTTTGGATTTTCATTTTGAGAATATGTTGCGGGAGGGCGAAATTTTTATTTTTATTTTCTAGAAATTAATTATTGTCTATGGATTCTGAACATCATAAATATGGAGAGGGCGATTTTTTTTTTTTTTGCCATTGCATATATATGCCTATCCAATGAGGGGTCTGCCATTCCTGTACCTTTATTATTAATCATATATTTATTGCTTGATCAAAAAAAAAAATTAAAAAAATAAAAATCCCTGCAAATGAGGCGGGCGGGATCCATAGACATGTTATTTTTCAAATAAAAATAAAATTTTAATTTCTGAAAAACAGGGGCGGGAAATCCATAGACCAATCTTTTAATTTGGTGTGGCCTAAGCACACATATATAATAGACAGGGCTTAGTATTTTCACAGTAGGTAGAGAAAAGACAACATTTTGGCAAAATTGAGTTTACTTGTTTTAACACCAATTGACCTTTACCTACTTATAAATATGAAAGTATTGGAGATATGTGTACCTACATAGAAAAATAGATCTTTAGTGGAGAAGGGGCTACAGACCGTGCCCTCAGTGGAACAAGGTTGTAACTGACATTTTGGCAAAATTGATCTTTCTTTTGTTTTGACATCTATTGACCCTTACCTAGTTACTATGAAAGTACTGGAGATTTATGATATGTACCCAAAGGCCCAAATGCAACAAAGCTTGTGTCAACCGTGTGCTGTAGGAATTGAAACACTTCTTTTGCCTCTCCTGTAAAACTTAAAAAATGCAGATACAACCTTGCTGCACTGAGGCGACGAAATGGTGAAGCAGAAGAAATCTCAATTTTGTAAAATGCCAGTTATATCCTTATTGCACTGCTCAAGTTGACGGTCTCATACATAGGGCCGCATTTTATGTTAGGTACTAACCCCCAAAAAAATCTTGTATTCAGGTAACTCGGTCAAAAATAAAATAGGGGAGGTAGCAGGGACATTTTTTTTTTATTTTGGAGAATTTTTAACGACAGCTTCAAAACACAATTTTGTGCGTTGATAAGTGTGCCAAAAAATCAGATTCTTTTCCCAAAGGGCCCATAAAAAGTTAGGATAGGGCCAAAGAATTAGGGTAGGTAGCGTTACCTGAACAGAACATTTTTTTAAAATTTCAGGCCCTATGATGGAGTGATTGTACACATGTGGTGAGTGGGTATAGAGATGAGTAAGGAGACAATCAGGTGTGTCCACATGTTAGTTTAGGCTATCATAATTAACTCAGGCAAGTGGCTACTTGTAATAGCCAAATACTGCATACTGATTTACTGCTTTAAAGGAGTTTGATTTTTTTTTTACAAAAAGGAGTGCTTGGTTTCGCATGGATGCTTATACAAATGTTGGAGAGCTAATGTTAATGCATCAAGCCCATTGGTCGATATGATGCAGGAACGCAGACCTGTGAGTAACTCACCAGGGCTGCACTCATGCATCATGTCGACCCTATGTGGTTAATGCACTCCTGTAGGGCCAGCATGATGCTCCAATGATGGTCAATTGGTACCACTAGCCACTGATGCAGGAGTACATCATGTCCCTTGGTTGGCATGATGCACCAATGAAGTCCTGTTAAGTCTGCGTGCTAGAGCTTCATTTGGAGCATCGTGCCCACCCATTCCTACAGGCCGACCAATGGGCATGATGCATTAATGCACTATCAGCCCTTAAAGCAAACACTAAGGGAGTGATCATTTTTTAACAACAGGGGGGGGGGCTGGTGGGTCTGAGGGGGGGTTAGAATTTTTTTAACCCCTTGACCGGGGGAGTCAAAATTTTTTCAATACCTCTGATGGGGGGGTCAGAATAATTTCACCTGTTTTCAGTGGAAAACCCTGCGCATTACTATAGGCTAAAAGGGGACATTCGCGCACAATTTTTGTCCCTTATGGGGGGGTCGAAAAAAACTTACCCCCTCGAGAGGGGGGGGGTCAAAATGTTTTTCGCGTGTCCGTGCGCAAACCCACCAGCCCCCCCCCCTGTTGTTAAAAAATGATCACTCCCTAAGGGACTTCCTCTAGGTCACCACAGGGGGCGCTGGTCAGTGGGCAGCAGGGGGCATGTAGGGCTTGACCTACAAGGTCATAAGGTCAAGGTCAGGGTCAGTCCAGTGGTCATCTCCTTCACCCCCAGTGGTGCAGGTTGTATAGGTGGGTGGTCAAGGTGGTTTATAATACAATTTACCTTAATTGTGTATATTTCATACTAAAATTGTTTCTTTTTTGTTTTTTCTTTTCTTTTCATATAAGTAAATGCATGATGATGCTTTGCTCAGAGGTTTATCTTAGGTCAATGATGGTGATCCTATATCATGTACTGTATTATCTTCTAATCCTTGTAGCTATTAACACCAGCTGTCTGCCAGAATTTTTAGACTGACCATGTGCCTCAATTGGGATGCAGTCAGGAAGGCAGAGAGGTAGTTTCCTCCTACCCCGGCCATGTACGGCTTGCCAACTATCTTTTTTTATAGTAGTAACTAGGTCAGTCAGACAGGAAGCTGAAGGCACATGTGGCATGAAGTGACTAAACTCCAGACTGACAATAACTGTACACTTGACAGCCTGTCAAGAAGATATAGAGGAAAGAAACCTGTCAATTCTAAGTGCACATTCTGTAATGCTGTGCAAGATGTCAATCATGTCTTCTTACATTGTAACATGCCCGAGATGAGAAACACACGGTCAGTGTTTGAAACAAAATACTGTAATCTCCCGCATATAAGGTGCACCTCGCGTATAAGACACACCTAGAGTTTCAGGAAATGGTAAAAAAAAAAAAAAATAGAATTCATAACTTCTGTTCCACTGAATGGATTTTGAAAATTTAAGAACCTATGTGTACCTGAGGTACCCAGGAACCTCCTCACCACCCTATGTCATATTATGACTTAGTGGGAGTGTAACATATCAAAAGAAAGGTCTTGGTGTCCCCCTTTTGGATCCAAGGAGAACTAAAACCATGTGTATAAGACACACCTTATACGCGAGAGATTACGGTACCTCAAGTTTGTTGATTACTATAAAAGACACGATGACACTAGGAAACTTTCTCAAATACTAGCAGTGGCCCCATATTGCAAATCATCTAAAAAGCCAGGAGCTGTGAACTGTATATATATACTCGTATATAAAATCTGTCTATAACATTGTAAATGAAAACCTGGTGCTGACATAAGTTTACCTGTACATTAGTCAATAAAGCCATCTTGAATCTTGAATCTCTTGAATCTTGTGGCAAGCCTATAAATTTAAGGAGAGATTTGGGCTTAATGACACACAATGCAGTTGGAGTATGCCTATATCTACAGCTACAAAAATGAAATCGTATTTCACTTAAATGAAAGATCGGCAGGTAATAATGCAGAGGTGAGGCCTGTATGTGGCACAAGAGGGTCTGCCATATTTGTTTTCAAGCCTTGCTGCTGGTAACCACGTGCATAAGCTGCACTCTGGCTACCGGAAGGGGGTGAAAACCGCAAAAGGGGCTATGCTTGGAGAAATTGCCTGGCCCTCCAAGAGACGAATGTTGACGCCGCCACAGTTCCCGGGCTGCCCGGCCAAACGGGGGTTCGAGCAAGGAAACATGCCAGATCTCATCTGAATTTGAATTAGATTCAGATGAGATCATCTGAAATTTATGGAAACTTAAATGGAAGATTATTATTCAGATGAGATCTCATCTGAACAGTCGAAAGTGTATGACAGCATGGTCCCACTGCGTCCCTGAGGAACAGAGGTGGCCTGAATATTTGTCTCCAGTGTGACGTCATTCTACTTCCGGCCAGGTAGAAATCCCCAGAAGTCACCCAGATGCGTGAAAACCCCACCCTGGAACCAGTATGGCGTCAGTCAAAACAGTCCTAAGGTAGGGCGTGTACAGTCAGGTGAGGTAGAGACAGATAGGCAGGTGAGAAGAAGGCTGCATTCCTGCAGGCAGGCAGACAACTAGGCAGCAATACAAGCAGGCTGGCTAATAGCAGTGGCTTATACACGAAACCAGAATCCAGGTTTTTTCCCCACACTCACTTGGCTAAGAAAAAAACCTTACATGCAGTTGTGTTTATCGGCGCCTGTTTATCTCAAATTGAGCATATATCAATAGAGTTGGAAAAGAAGATTTGCAGAACCCAGAACTGTTTGTCAGCCTGCTGTATATCTGCCAAACTGTTTGCCAGCCTGTCTGTATGTCTGACTAACTGTTTGTCAGCCTGCTGTATATCTGCCTAACTGTTTGTCAGCCTGCTGTATATCTGCCTAACTGTTTGTCAGCCTGCTGTATATCTGCCAAACTGTTTGTCAGCCTGCTGTATATCTGCCTAACTGTTTGGTCAGCCTGCTGTATATCTGCCTAACTGTTTGTCAGCCTGCTGTATATCTGCCTAACTGTTTGTCAGCCTGCTGTATATCTGCCAAACTGTTTGCCAGCCTGCTGTATGTCTGCCTAACTGTTTGTCAGCCTGTTGTATATCTGCCAAACTGTTTGTCAGTCTGCTGTATATCTGCCTAACTGTTTGCCAGCCTGCTGTTTATCTGCCTAACTGCTTGTCAGCCTGTCTGTATGTCTGCCTAACTGCTTGTCAGCCTGCTGTATATCTGCCTAACTGTTTGCCAGCCTGCTGTTTATCTGCCTAACTGCTTGTCAGCCTGTCTGTATGTCTGCCTAACTGTTTGTCAGCCTCTAAGCCCCTGAGTATTAAACTGGTGCAAAAATGCTTCCATATGTGGCCCGGGTGAGTAACTTGCCTGGGCTGCATCCAAGCATCATGCCAACCCTGTGGAGTTGATACACACCCGGAGGGGCTGCATGATGCACCAACGACGTACTGGCAAGTCAGCTCGCCAGCACCTCAATGATTCACACACCTCATGATTCACTACGGCATCAGCATCCTTAAAAGGGTTAACAGCTTGACCAGTGGTCAGTAACTGAGGTGTCCATGGAGGGGTGACAGGGGTTAATGAGGAGTACCCCGGGGGTGGGGATGGGGTGGTGCTACACCCATGTTGTACTCAGTGGTAGAGGGTGAGGACCCACCAGGACAGGACCACACACAAATCTCACTGCCTCAGGCTGGGGAATTCATCAACAACCCCCCCCCCACCAAAAAAAAAAAGAGAAAAATTCTAAAAATGGCAATAACCTTCACATAAGCTGTATTGATGTATAAGCTGCACCCCGAACTTTGGGAGAAGCTAAATCCTGCACCGGAGGTCTGGGATGGAGATTCAGTTTTGGTCTATAGGGATAAATATCCACCTTTAAGTCACATCCAGATTTTGGGAATATTCTATAAGTATTAGCCGAAGCTGCCTTCTGGTTTTTGTATCCATATATGATCATTATAATACAGGTTCTGGGTTTTATACGAAGGTTTTTTCCTTCCCTCCCCTTCTTTCTTTCCCTTCTTTCTTTCCTCTCTGTCTCTGTTTGTCTCTGTCTCTCTCTCTTGCAGCACTTCATTGGCCCACTAATGGGGAAGATGCACTCATGTATGAGCGGCCCTTAAAGGGTTAAGGGTAGGGGGAGATCAAACAGTTCTTCTAAACTAATGGGTGAAAATAACTGAATGCAAACCCCCCAGAAAAACTTAATCAGGAACTCTTAGATATAGGTCTACTACAGGAATGTATAGCTCTTTGGAACATGAGAGTCCCTAAGGGAGTGCTCATTTTTTAACAACAGGGTGGGGGTTGGTGGATTTGGGGGGGGACAAAAAAATTTCAGACCCCTCTTAGGGGGAGGGGGCGGAAAAATTGTAATGATATCGATCTCTTTTCAGTCTGGGAACCAAGAACAGAGGAGATATTTCATATTTTCTCTGTGAGAAAAATTCCATGAATAAAGTACCGTAATCTCCCACGTAGGAGGCGCAGTCCGCGTAGAAGGCACACCCCCAACTCAGAGAAGGCTAGTTCCCATAGAAGGCGCACCTAATGCTTCTGAATTGATTTTTATAAAACCCTGCATATAAGGCGCACCCCACCTAAGGGAGGCTGGTCTGCGTATAAGGCGCAACCAGAAGGTCAAGCCTTCTCCTAATATTATATTTTTTCCCCAACATCTGAACTAGTCATGTATTTTCTTTAACCAAAGAAAAGGTGTAGCTGATACTATGGTGCTCTATATACCCATAAATTACTGAATGAAGCAAACCATTCTGCTCATCATAAAAGTGTTTGCAAACACCCCACTCACTGAGAGCTTTATTTATTATACTATTGACCTTTTAATCACGAGAATCCATGCAGCTTCATAAACAATACTCCTGCCATTGGTCGTCATGATGCACCAATCAAGTGCTGGTGAACCAGGGGTGCATTCAAACTTCAAGTTTTCAAGGTTTTTTTTTATTTGTCTTGTTCTGGCTGAGTTTTCATGTTCAGAAAGTTTGGAGTATGAGGCAAGCACTAGTCTTAATAGAACACCTCAGTTATATACCGATAGGGTCGGCATGATGCATGAATGCAGCCCTGATGAGTTACTCTCCAGGACTGCATTCATGCATCATAATGCACAATGTACATGATACATCAATGCATCAGCGGCCCTTAAAGAGTTAAAGTGGCGTAGTCCGATGGTTGGGGCCAAAAAATCAATCTTCTCCAAAATGAAGCAGGATGTTCACATGGATCATACATCCTATGGTGACTACTTTAGTGGCTCTCCTTCCTCATAATTAAGCTCATATTTGAAAGAATTGTCAGATTTATACCCCATTTCCTTCTTTTGGCATGCATGCCAAAACTCCATCCATTGGAGATACATTGTAAAATGCCTATGGCAAGGTCCATGGGGCCCCCTTTCTAAGTGTGTATGAGCTAAAGGTAACAATAAATTGTCCACAAACCCCTAAATATGGTGTTATTACATGGTGTAAAACAAATTTGAATAGAATTTGAAAAATGAAAAAAAAAATCGGACTATGCCACTTTAAGCCCCTCCCTGTTCAGCACATGGGGGCCTAAAAGTACTAAAATTTCACGCCTCTAACATCAAAGTAACTAACCATGTGTGAATACCGGCAGTCACTACGTGTCGCCTCAGTGTAGAGCTAGGCACTGGGCCACTCACAGTGAGGGTAGGGAACTCAATACTGGAGTTATCTTTGGGAGGTGGACGGAGAATGAAAAGATGAGTTAGTATGTAGGTTTGTAAATAGGTGAGTGAGTGAGTGAGTGAGTGAGTGAGTGAGTGAGTGAGTGAGTGAGTGAGTGAGTGAGTGAAGGAGTGGCTGAATCAGAATGAGTGAGTGATTGAGTGAATAAGTGAATGAATGGTTGAGTGGGTGGGTGAGTGAGTTAGTGAATAAGTGAATGAATGGTTGAGTGGGTGGGTGAGTGAGTTAGTGAATAAGTGAATGAATGGTTGAGTGGGTGGGTGAGTGAGTTAGTGAATAAGTGAATGAATGGTTGAGTGGGTGGGTGAGTGAGTTAGTGAATAAGTGAATGAATGGTTGAGTGGGTGGGTGAGTGAGTTAGTGAATAAGTGGGTGAGTGAATAAGTGAGTGAGTAGGTGAGTGAATGAATGAGTGAGTGAATAATTAAGTGAGTAAATAAGTGAATGGATGGATGAATGTGTGAATGAGTGAGTGAATGAATGAGTGTGTGAATGAATGAGTGAATGCATGAGTGGGTGAATGAGTGAGTGAATGCATGAGTGGGTGAATGAGTGAGTGAATGAGTTCTTCTTTTAAAGCATTGTGTAGTACGGACGCCTCATTTCTGGCCCTTGTAAAAAAATTGAGTGGTAAATGAGTGAGTGAGTGAGTGAGTGAGTGAGTGAGGTAGTTGTGATATCGTCAGCCCATCAATTTCTCCGCCCTCACTCCTCATTTATATGTGTATTTAGGGTTGATTTGCAGGGCCTAAAACAACTTATACAACCTCTAATTAAGGGTCATGTTAGGTCCCCTGAGTGGACATGTCCAGCTAAATAGGGTCCAGCCAGGGCTACATTCATGCATCATGCCGACCCTACGGGGTCAATACCCTCGATCCCGGAGGGTCCGCATGATGCTCCGATGAAGTGCTGGCGAAGAGTCTCGCCAGCACTTCATCGGTGCATCATGACGACCAATTGGCATGATACGCTCCTGCATCAGTGGCCCTTAAAGGGTTGAAAGCCATGTAAAATCCCCTTGAGTGGACATGTCCAGCTAAGTAGGGTGTATATATAAGGGGCCATGTAGGTACATAGACCTGAGTAAACCTAATTACCCCCCCCTGGAGGGGGTGACGGGAACCTCCAGGGTGTAGCTTATTGCCTACCTGAGGAGTACACTCAGGTCTCTAAACCTCTGCCATAAATTCTCTAGTATTAGCCGAACCCTCATATAAGCCGCACCCCGACTTTGGGTGAAGCTACAGGCCGCACCCAAGGCTTGAAAATTAACAGTTCAGTACTGTTTTATAGTGTAAAATACCCTCGTATAAGCCCAGGCTTATACACAAAGGCCAATGGCACCTTCTGTAATCTCCCGCGTATAAGGCTCGGCCCCCGTATAAGGCGCACCTAGAGTTTTGGAAAATTATTTAAAAAAAATGAAAAATTCATAACTTTGGTTCTACTGAATGAATTTTCAAAAATTCAAAAACCTATGTGTAGCTTGGGCCACCCCGGACCCTCCTGGGCCCCCTTATGTCCTTTTATGACAAAGGGGGCATGTAAGATATCAAAAGAAAGGTCTTCGTGTCCCCCTTGTGGATCCAATGAGAACTAAAACCCCCGTATAAGACGCGCCTTATACGCGGGAGATTACGGTTATAGAACTTCTGAAAAGAGGGGGTGTGCCTTATAGGCAGGGTAAATTAAGAATAAATTGGTACTAAACTGCCAAAAACAGCTCTTAGATGCACAATATCAGTTTAGCTTCAACTCAGGGTGCTCCTTATATGTGGGGGTATAGACAATAGTTTATAGAGCTTCCCCTAGCCTACCTGTAAAGGGGTCTAAATCAAATCTTTTCTGTCCCCTCTGTGTGACTGGTACTGGTTCACATAATCCGGGCACTGACACACATTCATCCAATGATGTCTATTGTAGTTTTCTAAACATGAATATGAAACTTAGAAGTTAGAGGTGGAGGCAGATTCCACAAAAACACTTTGACATGTAAAATAGATGAAAAACATATCAAACCTATACATATCATATATGGTTGGAAGCAGCCAGCCAGCGTCCCACCCACCCACTTACTCACTCCATTTACAAATTCCTAGATATCTGGCAGCGCCACGCCTTCAGCACTATGTTATAGTTATAGTGTAACAGTGCTGACACCGTGTGAGTAAACAGGGAACTAAACAGACACTGTTCTATGTGGTTTAGCTCTATATTAAAGTACTAAACCTGCAAATTTCAAGCCCTAGGTGCGGCTTATAGTCCCACGTGCGCTAACAGCTTCTTTAAAAGTCAGGGGATGCGGCTTAATCACAAGAATTTACGGTAGTAATTTTCGTAAGGACCACCAGTCAATTTCATTATCTTACCCGGGCTACAGTTGGAAAGATGGGATATATGGGTATGTACTCTCATACGATAAGGTTTCATATTATATTGATTTGGGACCTAGTTTATCAGACCTTACAAGAAAACAATACCTTGAGTAAAATTGAACTACATGTATTGTATTTTAAATAGTGATATTATTGATAAAGCATAGTCTGACATCTCCACGTTACAAGACATGTCTCTCGACAACCGCCCCCGGGAAAAGGTTGACATTTCAAATTCCATTTGACATATTGTACAGCATGTATATGTATTTATAAAGGCATTCAAGTGTAGCTGATGCCTAAATGCGTCATGTCCAATTGGTCGCCATGATACATGAATGCAGCCCTGGTGAGTGACTCACCAGGGCTGCATTCATGCATCATGATATGATGCACTCCCGCAGGGTCGGCATGATGCTCCAATGACGTGCTGGTGAGCAGACTTCATTGGTGCATCATGACGACCTACAGGCATGATGCACTCCTGCATTATGGAGGGTCAGCATGATGCATTAAAGCATGAGTGTGACCGTTAAATACCCGTTAACCCTTTAAACCCCTATACTGTATATATGCAGTACTATAACACTTCATTTTGCAATCACAGGGATGGAGAGGGTTAAAACAATGACAGTCTTTCTTTTTGTAAGGTGCATGAGACAGATGCGTCGACTTGTTGTGGATATGACTGTTGTATTTCTTAAAGCACAGCTGTCTTTTTGAACGTCTATCATATCTTACTCAGATAGCATTACTGGAATAACCCTTCAAAGACTGCATCAGCACTGCATCGGTGCATCATGCTGACTCTTTGGGAGTGCATCAACCCTGAAGGATCGGCATGATGCATTAACCCTTTAAGAGCCGCTGATGCATTAATGCATCATGCCCATTGGTGCATCATGCCGAACCTCAGGGAGTTTATGTATGGACCCCATAGGGTTGTCATGATGCATCAATGAAGTGCTGGTGTGCAGACTCGCCAGCACTTCATTGGTGCATCATGACGACCACCGGGCATAATACACTCCTACATCAGCAGCCTTTAAAGCATTAAGCGCTGTGGAGTTACTATAGGCTCTGTCGATGTATTATGATGCGCGAATGAGTTACTTACCAGGGTTACATTTGAGTATCATGACAACCCATGGGCATGATGCATCGATGCACTGTACGGCCTTTAAAGGGTTAACCACTTAACGATGGTAGGTTGTCTTAAGATATAAATGACATGTGTCGGCATGATGCACCAATGCAGCACTGGTGAGTAACTCATCAGCACTGCATTGCTGCATCATGGTGAGTCTTCAGGAGTGCATCAAACCCATGATGTTGGCATGGTGCATGGATCTATTTATCTTCTTCATTTTGCACCTACCGTAAATCCTTGCGTATAGGACGCACCTTGCGTATAGGACTCACCCTGAGTTTTAGGAAATGCTATAAGACATATCTGGGGTCACATTTTGGTTATTTCAGTGCTGTCCTATAGTAGAAAATCCTCACTTATAGGACGCACCCCCAACTCCTAACAATCCTATAGGACGCACCTGGGGTTATTTTAGTGCATAAGACGCATCCTATACGCGAGGATTTATGGTAGCTGCAATACGCCTTGACTTGCACAAACAATTTACTGCGATACCTGTACAACAGAACCTTGGCTTGTCAGTCACATGAATTATATTGTTGAGTGGCAAGTCCATACTCCGATTGAAAACCATTACAGAGGTCCAGCTCCTTTTTTAAGTGTGTGGGGCTAAAGTTTCAATTCGGGGGTACGTAAAGTTTATAAAAGCTTAAACCCTTGGAGAATAGAGTGGGGGGGGGGGGGCATCTGAATACCCCCTATCCCCTTCCTCGTCTTTATAATTGTAAATACATGAACAATGTAGTTCCCTGTTGCATTTCATCAGATTTCAAATAATTTGCACATGATGTGATAAAATGATGCTGGTCCATGGAATGTAACCCGAAAGCAAAGCTGAGTTCACAGGAACAAGGAATATCACAGAAGAAAAATGAACAACAACCGAATAAAAACAAAAATAGTATTTTGACTGACCTTGTTTTGGTGTTCTGACAGCTTCCGTCTCCCTGTCCACAACACGAGTCCTCGCCCTCCTTAGACGACGAACATGCGCTCTCAGAATTAGCAGACGAACAACCGCTAGTATATTTAGAGGACGTAGAGGTGCTAGTGGAATTAGTCGATGAGGCTGATATAGAAGTACTCGTAGACTTAGAGGACGAACACAGGGACTGGGAGAAGAGCGTGGCGCTCAGTGCCGAAGACTCACCGACGTCTGTGTCCAGTGGGGCCTGAAAGGCAAATGTGAGAAAAATGTTAACTGGTATTATTCATGTAAATCCTTGCGTAAAAAGGTGCAACGGTCTATATGCCACAATGTGAGTTTGGTGAAATTCCCTTTAGGTAAAATTTCCTTCTTTTTGATATTACCGCGAATTCCCTTGTATAAGCCGAGACCAATAGAACCATCTTATAGGTGATGCTTATAAGATCAACCTGTTTTGACAATATAGAAGGCACTAAAGTACCGTAATCTCTTGCGTATAAGGCACGTCTTCTACACAAGTTCTCCCTTGATCCACAAGGGGGACAATGAGACCTTTCTTTTGATATGTTACACTCCCTTAAAATCATAACAGAACACAGGGGGGCCCAGGGGGGTCGTGGGGGCCCAATCTACATATAGCTTTTTGATTTTTTTTAAAATCCATTCAGTAGAACAAAAGTTATGAATTTTTTATTTTTTCTGACCATATTCTTGAACTCTAGGTGTGTCTTATTATATGCAGGATGCGCCTTATATACGGGAGATTACAGTGCCTATTGTAAAGCTCCAAGTGCGGCTTATAGCTTTCTCACAAACTGGCAGTGCAGCTTTTACAAGACAATAGCCAAGGCCAAAGTGTGACCTATAGCGATTTCCACCATATACGTTTTACGGCAGATAACAATCAAAGTGAAAATCGTCATGAAGTGCTAGTAAGACCAGAAGGATTTTATGTACGCTGAGACTCTGTGTACATATAATAACTACTAGCGGGAGTGTTGAATTTGGAAAGCTATCCAGTCTCATGGCCATGTGCAAGCACTAAATGTTGACTTCGTTCTCTATGAAGCCACCAGATGTCAGAGGGGTGTGCTGCTATAGTTCACTGTCCTTACACTAGGGGGCAGACTGGTGCAGATAAAGTCAAAAAGGGATCACCTACTGGTAGCTCTGAAGTTCTCTGATTTTCCCCTACCAGAAGTGTCCCATAAATAAAAGTTTTATACTAAAAACATATATGCATGGACTCCTCCATATAGGCCACACTCACGTATAAGCCGGACGTTGACTTTAAAAGGTGCCAAAGTGCAAGAAGGTTCTAACTGACATTTTGGGCGAATTGAGTGTTCTTCTGCATCAACATCCATTGACCCTCCTTTATATACCGGTACAATGAAAGCACTGAAGCTCTGTCTATGCTATATGTGTGCATAGAGGCCACGGTGCAATGAAGCTCTGTCTACTTGGTGCTATAGTAATACTTGTATTGCCTCTCCTTCTTCACTAAGGCGACGCTATACACAGCATGCATAGACTTAGGGTGCAGCTTATAAGCAGCGAGTGTGCCTTATACGTGAGGTATTTGGTAGTTACTATCCTTACCATGCAGAAGGCACATCTGTCGGTGGTCATCGTGTCAGTAAGGTCTATGTCCATTTTCTCCCCTGTGCGGAACACGGTGGGTACAGTGCGGGGGTGCACGGCCTGTAGTCCCGCTACAAACTCCTCGGTGAGACGGTCTATACTCGCCTGTGCCGAACTCTGTAAGAAAAGTACACTTACATATACCATATAGTTAGGGATTAAGGCACGGGTCACCGCTGTGGTCATGCTCTAGACTGTTTTGAGGCGTCTCAATACTATCTAGAGCATGACCAAGGCCATGACCAAGTGCCTTATTCCAGTTATAACACAGAAAAAAAACACACATCAGGAATATCAATTGGAAGTTTAAAGGTGAGATTAAGTTAACCTTATGTACTGTGCATTATCCATCTACAGATTGCACGGTCAGTCAGCCAATCAGAACACAGCATTGAGGATGATGCATCATGACGTTGACCAGCTGTGTTATAAGACATACTTTGCGCAGTGTACTCGAAAAAATAGCTAAAATTTTAAGAGTTTAATTGGGCTTCAAAATCGGAAGACATTGGGTCTATTCTAGTCTAAAGTATGACCAAAAGAAGGGGGTACCACTTCATCACTAAAACATTTATAGATATATCATCTAATTTTGTCAACTGCATTATCACTGATAATCTTAAAATGTACTTTACCTAAATTATGTATCATAAAATAAATATAAAGCTATGTTAACCGAAACCCTTTAAGGGCCACTGATATCATCATGCCCATTGATTTTTCACGATAAATGAATACAGCCCTAGTGGGTAATTTGCCAGAGCTACATTCATGCATCATGCCGACCCTAAGCAGTTGAATTGATACACGCACAGAGGGTCGGCATGATGCACCAATGAAGTGCTGCCAGCAGACTCACCAGCACTTCATTGGTGCATCATGACGACCAGTGGGCATGATGCACTCCTACATCAGCGGCTCTTAAAGCGGTACTACGATACTTACCATGGTGGTTATTGTCGGCGCTACAAAACTCTGCACGCCGTTCAGGCTTAGCAACATGGCCGCCTCCTTAGCAACAAATTCTCTACAAATATTAAAGAAATATACATGAAAACTGGTATTCTACATTTATTTTTTCGGCCATTTTTTCCTTTTATTTTAGGCAAGTGACAGTAATTTCTATGCCTAATTTGGGATCTAGCTAACTCGTTATCATATTACAATACAATGAGGTACAGTGGAGCCATACGTTTTGTTAATGTCAATGTCTCTTTTACTTAACTTTTGCCTTAAAGATGCTCAACTAATTAATTGATACCAATTAAATTTAATTGATTAAAAAAGAATTTTAAAAAAGACATGTGACTTATCAAGCTGCCTTTACCTCATAGGCCTAACGATGGTGACATCCCTATGTCGGTGGTCGGCAAAACTCTACAAGTAATGAATTTGAGTTTTAGTTTTGAGGTTCGATATCTTTTATTTTCAACATCACAAGTGAATAGAAGACATTCAGGCGATCGAGGTTTCCCATAATACACTGTTTGTGGAGGTTTCCTGGTAATTACCATAAGTAGGTCAGTCACGTGACCAATGCCATTGGTCAGAGTAGGTCACTTGACTGACCTAATTATTGTAATTAACAGGAAACGTCCACAAACAGAGTGTATTATGGGAAACCTCAATAGCCTGAATACCGGCATTAGACTTAGTCAAGTGGAATATCCTGCGTATTATAAGCCACGATGGACACCTGGTGTGTCTTACAATGTATGTGGAGGAATGGTTATCTAAACCAAACCTAAAATATGGAGACAAAAGGGAATCTAATTCCTACATCGATCACCAGTAAAAATTGTACCTGATATTTTTGAAATACTGTTTTTCCTCCTCTTTCCCCCAAAAAAGATATTGTTCAAAATAGTTGAGCCTTACCATCTGTAGTGCGACATGAGCTCCTCGTCCCTGTGAGATATCTGACAACATACGCACTGCAAGACGTGTTGACGAGTCACCCAACAACAATTTAGCGAACCCTCGCTGCCTCGCCACTGCCACAAGCAACTTGGTCCTGTATACATAAAATATCTATATTAGTGTAGTGTTCTACCCCTCGATGTTCAATCGAATCTTTCGATAAACAACGAAGAACAACTATTCAGGTTTCAGTTAAAACTTTATTGTCTAATAACACATAGGCATCAGCCGTTCTCGATCACAGTTACAGGTGGCAGAGTTTGAACTCTATAACAAGTTCGACACTAGGCCTTCTAGTGTCTACAGTTGATATTCCACATACACCTCCTCTATGCAGCAGCACAGAGGAGTACTAGAATATGGTAGCCGGGCAGCCGCCAACCATCGCTCACGATGGTCAGTCGGGGCTGGACTGACCCTGAGGAAGGCTGTACAACGGCCTTATATACACCGGAGTCGAGGGCCACGTGACAAAGTGGTGATGTGGCGCTGGACTCCAGCGCCCCCAGGCGTCGGGTAATAGAGGTGCTCTCGATGTCGCCCACGAGGACCACGAAGGTACCTCGAAGACGACGCGGGACCACCACATTAGTAAGGATCTAACGGGAGCTATGGGTAAACTAATACCCAGTGTGTAAGCCGCACTGCAAACTTTGACAAATGCAATCAGCTGCACCTGAAGGAGTGCATCATGCCCATTGGTTGGCATGATGCATGAATGCAACACTGGAGATTAACTCACCAGGGCTACATTCATGCATAATGCCGACCCTACAGATTTGATACACAAAACTCGGAGGATCGTCATGATGCTGCAGTGAAGTGCTGGCAAGTAGTCTCGCCAGCACTTCATTGGTGCATCATAACGATTCATAAAATCTGTTCTTATCAATGAATTTATCAAATCTAAAAAGCTCATATCATTTGTGGCATTTGCTTCAAGTTGGGGTGCGCCTTATACGTGAGATATTACGGTATGCCATATATATATGTATATTATAATGTATAACTGTACCTGAGGGTGTGTATCAGGTTGTCCTTGGCTGTCACAGTCTTGGCTTTGTTCAGTAGATGCATTAACTTGTCCTTATATTGAGTACCTAGTTGAAGATGTGACATCTGGGCCTCAAGGTCAGACATGGCTGGTGCCGCGTCACCCGTGCCCTGTCCTGCGCCCTCAGTCTGCTCACCCGCGCATAGAGACGGATCTAGTGCCTATAGAGAGTAAATATAGAAGCTACTGTATTAGAGCATCATGTACACAGCTGGGCATGATGCACCAATGGCAGCATTTGATTGGTGCATCATGCTGATGCTGTCAGTTTGGTATGATACACCAATATAAAAGTGTAGCAAGTTATTCGCGAGGGCTCCATTTGTGCATCCAGTGGGCATTACGCGTTAATGTGCATTCTTTTTCTACTTTACACTGATTTATGTTGGTATAGTGTCTATCAATATGTGGAAAAGAGACTTTTGATACTGCAGAATCTTTTTTTTCAAATCTCATTTATAAGCCACACCGTGATGTGGATTGTGGTTTAGAAATAATTGTTAAAAATATTCTCAAAATGACAAAGTGCGAAATTGATATTGACGCTGTCCAATGTTCCGACTATTTCGGGTATTCTTCGGGACTAAAAGAGAAAGATGGCAATAGTTACCTGTTCGAGTTTATAAGTACACCAGGGTAGTCCAGATTTCACCATAAGGTCTATAACGTTATTAGTGTGTGCTTCCTGCTCACTGACTGGTACGTCCAACACACAACCCTCTGTGGGAGATGAGAAATTAAACATATACTGTTAAAACCAGGGGTGTGAAATCCTGAAACCAATTTCCTCTGAAGCGTATAGTACCATCTCCCCAAGAATTGAAGTCTGTATTTTAACATTATGGGGAATGGATTGAAATAGTGGACACTTCATACCACCTTATACTTATAAAGGGAAGCTTAGAACAATGATTTGGATGTTTTAATTTCCACTTACGCTGACATTAGGTCCAACATTGGACAAAATTCAAAGACCACCCCCTCATAAATGGTAATTCATTTTCTCAGTGGAATTGCACAGATCTCAGAAATGGTCCTGGTGAACATAAAAACCAATGAATTCAGCGTTTCAGCTGAGATTTAACATTGTGTGTAAGTCGCACCTGTATGTATACAAAACCTACAATGGTTTATAAGCAGTGTTTTACTGTACACCTGATCTTGATCTGGTGCCTGGCGAGATTATACTAACAACAGCTATCAACTTGTGTACCAGTTACACACTACGAATACTGCAGGAAAATGACTGGGGTTATCTGATTGGTTTATAATTAGACATCCTGCTAGCTGCCGATACCAAAAAGATTAATGGTAAGATAAGCTGACACCCTGAGGGCGGTCATTGTTTTAGAAGACTTACCATCTATGTAAACCAAAGATGGCGTGAACCTCAGCTTCCTATTGGCACGCGGACTTTTACCCTGAAAGTAACAAAAACAGGCGATTTTTACATAGCACACTGATGTGTTATATTCAAAGACAAAACTAGCAACCAACAGTTTAAGGCAGACTAAGGCTTTGCTCTTTATATTAGTTTTTTATAACATGGTTCCCTCAAGAAGCAAAAATTTCAATTTCTTAATTGTCGTAAACAGAAATCTAAATTACACGTTCAGAGGGATTTTCTATGAGTTCCTCTGAACCTAATATTCCTTGACTGTCCCTTGACTTGGTCTTATGCCTCCATAACAAACAAAAATAGAAAAAAAGTGGGAAAAAAAGAGAAGAAAATACTGATTTCTGATGCAGAAATGAAACTATTGCCCCCAGACTTACTTCCTGTATAAGATGCAGCATGGCACTAGAGTTGATACCTCCTGAGAACGCTACGAGAGCGTCTTCACCGTCCCGTATGATGCGCGACTTGCCAAACGCAGCTCGGAACTTATGGGTGCAATATCCAACAAAACACGCCCTAAAGACAATCCAAGAATTTGCTGATTAGCACTTGTTTTATTCAATTTTATTTGAAATTTACCCAAGGCTTTTGTGGGATATTCTAAAAAAAAGTTTTATGGCTTGATGATATTGTTTGAAAATGTGCTGTGTATTTCACATTTGCAATAATGGATTACTAAAATGTCAATAACATACAGACTATTTCAGACACCTACTGCCGCTCATAGGATCTTCCTTTAACTCAGGGTGCTTCTTATAAGCACGTCGGTTATACATTATACATTTTTGTAGAACAGAATTAGCAGCCGTCTTAGGTGCGGCTTATATGTGGGAAGAAATGCTACAGTAAAATTAATGCAAGCAAAACCCGACATGGTCAAATACAGCTCAAAGCTTAATTCAAATGCAGAATAATCAGATACAGTTACATCAGATAAACATTCATTACATGTACAGTAGGTTTGGTTGAGTCTGATATGTGGGAGGAGAAAAAAAAGGAAATATCCCCATTTCCGATCTTTGCCCATAAAACACATTATAGCAAAGAAATGAAGTCTTACTTGCACATGGGGTCTGAACCTCTGATAACGACGACAGCAGTCTCTCCACACTTCATACATGTCCTACCACTGTAGGTATAAATAGGTATAAATTGGGGATATGACAAATAATTAAGGCAATGTAACATTGTAGAATAAAACCATGGAAGTACTCAGTATTCTAGGACTAAAGCCTGGTGACGTATGGCTGTAGGTCCCCAGGGATCACCTAACCCAAGTTGTTGAGTGAATACACATCCAGCCAATTTTTTTTTTATTCCAGGTTCAAAAAGATTCTTACCTTGTCTAGTCCTAGAGCCATACCGTAAATTCTCTGGTTTTTCGTGCTTCCATGTGCAAACCCACCACCCCTGTTGTTAGTGGTCATTATCTATCACGAGGGGGGGGGGTAAGAATTCCAGACCCCTCCTGAGTGAGGCTTTCTCCTCAATGAAGAATGATAATGACCAATGGTTGGATGATATACAATACCTGATATGTGAGATTGGTTGTAGAAATGTCTGACTTAACATGGTCTAGATACTCGCTGAAGTCCCTCATAAAAAGGAGGCTGAATGATTCACATATCCAAAAGTACAACCAATACATCAGCAATGAAAGACATGCTGGAAGGTGCAGTGTTATTAAAACATGTCAGGATGATCTGAATGAGCCATATGGGGAAAGTGAATACGTGAGTCACATACACTCACCCACCATTAGCAGCTATCACTAAACTATGCATTGATACCAACTGTACCCTTGATAGCTTGTCAAGAAGCTATAGAGGGAAGAAACCAATGGATTCTATCTGTTCACACTGTAATGTGACACAAGATGTGAAACATGTTGTATTATTTTGTTCTTTACCATCATTACAAAATGCCAGAGAAAGTATTGAAGGTTAATACCTTAAGTATGTGGACTACCGTAATCTCTCGCGTATAAGGTGCACCTCGCGTATAAGGCGCACCTAGAGTTGAAGAATATTGTCAAAAAAATCAAAAAATCATAACTTTGGTTCTACTGAATGGATTTTCAAAATTCAAAAAGTTATGTGTAGCTAGGGCCCCCCACACCCCCCTGAACCCCCTATGTTATTTTTTGAGTTAGGGGGGTGTAGCATATCAAAATAAAGCTCTTGGTGTCCCCCTTGTGGATCCAGGAAGAACTAAAACCCCTCGTATAAGACGCGCCTTATACGTGGGAGATTACGGTACTACAAAAAACATAATGACAACAGAAAACTTTCTCAGATTTTATGGGTAAACCCTTACTGCAAAATCATCAAGCAAGTCTGCTGCCATAAATTTTATTTTGTCATATATAAAAACACTGTATAACTCAATCAATGCTGATCTGGTGCTGACATGAATGTATCCTTACATTAGTCAATAAAGCCTTCATGAATTTCTTGAATCTCTTGAATCCTGGGGGTCGTAAAAACTTTTGACGCCTCTTGAGGGGGGGTATATAAAATTTAGCCTCTTTTTAGCAAAATAGCCTGCGCGCTACTAATAGTACTATACTATAGGGCCTAAAATAAAATTGTGTTCAGGTAACGCTACCTACCCTAAATTTTTGGCCCTACCCTAACTTTTTTTATGGGCATTTTGGGGGTTAAACTGATCTTTTGGCACTTATCGAGACATAAAGTTTTTTTATTATGATCTCGCACATCAAAAGAATACTGGACACCTCGGAAACAGACACCTTGGAAGCAGACATAAGGACACCTCGGAAGCAGTGACATCTCGGAAGCAGACAAAACTATGATAATATCCATCTCTTCTTATAGAATTTGAAAAACTAAAACCCTAGTGATACTGCCCCTACGCCGTAGACTGATGTTTTAGAATTGTGAAAATAACTATTTTAAAAAGTTTTTGCTTCTGAGATGTCTGCTTCCGAGGTGTCCCTGCTTCCGAGGCGTCTGCTTCCGAGGTGTCTCTGCTTCCGAGGTGTCCAGTTACCCGTCAGAATTGCGTGTGAAAATTTACAGCCAGTCTCAAAAATATTCTCAAAAAAAAAAAAAATCCCTACAATACCGGTAACTACCTAGATCTACCCCTTTACCTGAACACAATTTTTTCAGGTGGGGGGGCACAAAGAATTTCTCTGACTTAGCCTAGCTTCATAGACTGATAGTGATAGACTGTATCAACTATCATAGTTGACATGACAGTCATCATAAACTTTAACTTGATTCAATCAATCAATCATTCAATGACTACGGATGGGCGCCAGCAGCTACTGCTGAACGCTGCCTCTCTGTCACTATAGTAAATAGAGCAACTTCAAAACCTGAATTTTGTTACTTCTGTTCCATGGAAAAATACCATCTTTTGGTATGTTATGTAAAAAGACCCATAGAATAGGAATAACATTGGCATTTTCTTGTGGGATGTGAAGTTTTTTTTTATAGATGAAGTTTTCAAATGACAATGTTTGCTCTGACCGGAGTGCCTCTGACCCTGACATCAGTTACTAAATTTGTTGTAATTCCTACAGTTCTTTACCAAATAACATGATTTTTGGAGCAATTTGAAACTTAAGATATCAAGCTTCCTGGCTAATGTGGAAAAACAGAGTTTTACAAATTTTCAAATTGGAAAAAAATAATTCAGATTTTTAACCATTTTTTGGAAATTTCAAAGTATTTGTTCACCTTTTAGAACTACAACCAAAATGTCCGCAATTTTGTCTTCTACAAGAATCTAAAATCTATTCCTACCTGTGCTGAAAAGTGCTAGAAGTAAAACAGTAACAGCATATTTTGCTTAAAATTGCACAAAACTGACCTGTGTGATTTTACTCCACCACAGGGAATTTTGAGTTTCCATCAAAATATGATAGACTTCTCCATATCAAATCAAATAAAAAAATATACCCCCAGAACCACCAAACTGTTTTCTGTCCACTGATGTGACTGGCTTCTCTCTAAACTGTTACAAAATTATGAGCATTTACAAGAGATAATGTCAAAAATGCACCACTCAGTGAGTGTGGTCAGTGAGGCATGATTTGACCTAATTTTCCCTCACTGAGCTGATATTAACCAGGAAAAGGTGACAGAAAATACTCCTAACTTTTTTATATTCAAAAATGCATTGCTTCTCTTCTAGTAACTGTATTACATTTATTCAAAAAGCATAATGTTGGCAAAGATTTCTTCTTTCTAGGGTACAACTTTTCGATTGGATGGTTAAAAATTTAATAATGATGATGATGATGATATATTTTATTGACAGCAAAAAAGAGGCCATACATAAATGGTTCTTTACATATATAGCATGTATATATATATATATATATATATATATATATATATATATATATATATATATATATATATATATAATATGTCCACTACTCTACTCTACGACTAAGTCTAAGTCTTACTATCACTCTCCTTTCACTCTCTCTCCCTCTCACACACACATACTCACACTAATTCTCTCTCTTTCACCAACCCTCTCTCTCCTGGCACACATACCCACTCTTTGTTACAGTGATAATTACATAAATATCATAGTATACACATCTGTTACATAGGCTAGCAATTAGAGTTCCTGTCTCTGTCTAAATGCATTGTATATAAACTTGGCAAGAGCTTTGATGACATCAGTATCAGTATTGTGAATTTCTCTACATCATTCAATTCATGATAGTTTTGATTTTTTTCATTCATAACATTGTCAAACAACTGTCTTGATACACTATGAGAGTCACATCGGATGAGAAAATGTATTTCATCATCTACAAGGCCACTAGAACAATATAGACAAATCCGATCACACACAGGTTTTGGGGGCCGGCAATGCCTTCCTGTTTCTATACCTAGGTTATGAGAGCTGAGTCTAAAACGAGCTAATGCTGTACGGTGGGCTTGGTTAGGGATACAGAATAGGTAACTTTCAAGCCTAAACTCAGTTTTGAATATTTTGTACGTTCTTAGTTTTTTTCCTTCACCAGCTGATGTTATTTCATTCATTGTTTGTTCTATATATTTCCTATTTATCAGTCCAGTTACAGCAGTGATAGCTTTAGGGTCGTCAGAAGTTGTCTGGTTAATCCAGAGTTGAATATAACGCTCACCTAGTGAGTTCAACAAGCATTTAACATTACTGCACCAATTTATCTGACCAGAAACTTCAAGCAAAGTTAGCTTCTTGTAACACTTACGTAGTATGTGTGACTCTGGGAGGTTTACAATTCTTTCCCAGTACCTGAGTGCTTGAATTTCCCATTGCGCTTTTAGAGGTAACCTCCCTGTATCTGCATATACTGCAGCTGTTGTTGTCTGCTTTCTAACACTCAACATTGATTTTAAGTACCTTAGGTGTATGGACTCTAGTTTCTCCACCTTATTTCCCTTAGTCAGGCCCCATACCTCGCAGCCATAGTCAAGGCAGGGTCTTATCTGGCTTTTGGGTGCCCATCCCTAGAATGACTGAAAGAGTATGAGTAGGGAAAACATGCCAAACTTTTATTTTGGATTTACCCGGATAATTTTACATCACCGGGAAGCTGGCAACTTGAGTAATGTAATGGTGTTTAAATTGTTTTTATAATGTTACTAGAACAGAAGTTATGAGGGATTGAATGTGGAATTTTTATAATATTTTCTGTCAGTGGATTTCCAGCCAGTGTGGGTCTTATCAGTCCCTGTCCACTGTGTACAGGCTACACTGGTTCTCACACATTTCAGACCTTGCTTTACTTAATCTCAAATTAAATTTGATTGAACGCTCATAGAGGGTTACCAATTACATCACTGTAAGCACAACAGTTTTGGGATTAATGGGCTATATTTTGCTTCAAAAGGAACTAAGATAAGTATTATAGATCATGTTGGAAAGTCAACATTTTCTAAATGGCAGTGTGATAAGCAGACCTGAAATTCTTTGATTTTTTACTCAACTCTCCTATACTCTTTAGCTTTGGGCTTATTTGGGCTAATAGATAATGAATAGCTGATTAAAGATCCTAAAAGTACACACCTTTGTGATTATCCCATATAAGTTAAAAAAGTTACACAAATATTTAGTTTTGATATTTTCGGGTTTAAGTCATAACTCTTCTGAAATATATACGGCACATGGCTATTGTATTATTGACCAATGGGAGGCATCCCTGGCATATACTGCGGAGTGGGGGGCTGAAGGTGTTAGTCATAGTGCCGTCGGGGTCTAATGGCGGCCCCCAGCTGATAATGGCTATGTGAGCTATACAATCTGTCCAGATATTTCATTCTTTCTCTTTCTATGGTAACTGATAATGTCTTAAGCTTTCAATAGAGGTCTCAAATGTAAAAATTGACCAAGAATTAACAAAAATATCAGCATTTTATATTTCAAGGTTTTATAGAAATTACAGTCTGCGCAGACCAATACCCTTTGAGAACTGATAAGATATTAAATCAATGACTGGATCTAGAGTAAAATGACCCACAAATTCTGATTCCTTGGTTATTTTTACCCTTGGTACATGAAAATAGTTAATGTTGACAGTGGAAAAGAGTCCTAAAATAGAAAATCATATTGATTGATTTACTATGGTGACAGATAGGGACTCGCGGGAGTGGGTGCAGGGGTGTTATTCCTAGTATGAGCCTCATGATGATTATGACTAATAATGTGAGGATTTACGGTACCAGTGACCGTAGGAGTAGCACCCCCTAGGAGCAGCAGCAGGGGACACACAGGAGTGGGTCCCCTGATTGAGTCAGTTGGTTCCATGGTTTTGGTTGATGCAGAAGCACCCCAGAATCCCAAGGGCTGACTGACCATACTACAGACTACACACCTAGACCTGTGAGTATAAGACTATAACATACAATGATACATATAAATATTACAATATGAGCGATAATACAGGACATCTCACTTCAATCTAGTTTTACCTGATCTTTGGCCGTTCGTCAGGCGCTGTTACTCCATCCTCTTGGATGCTGCACATTGTTGACGATATATCCTACTTGTATAGGATATAGAATGGTAAAATTCCTTGAATTTTCACATTGACAAACTTACACAATGTTTCACGTGTTGTTTTTATGCCAATACAAAACACCAGATGGTGGCAGCGGTTTGCACGTGACGCCCTCTATCTTTAATTACTATTTTTATCGACTCCGTTTTTCGGCGTTTTCTTTTTCTTGACTTCCGGTTGGTTCAATTTGCCGTTTGAACAAAGAGAATTTACGAATTATCTCTTCATTTTGTTCATATTTTCATCAATTAATGCCAAAATGAGTTCGGCGAACAAGGTAAGTTGAGTTTCGTGCCCTTGAAAAGAATCGTTATTTGCCACTTCGGGCTCCTACCGGCCTGCTCCCAACCGCGTCCGTCGGCGTTGCTCCCGCCACCCAAACTTTGCAAAGACGGACGGATGAAGGTTGGTGTACAGTTAGTAAGACGGAGCAGTCCTACTGCCTCCCATAGGTTTAACGTTGTGACGGGGTTCTCGGTGCGCCAAGGTATCCTCCAGTGTGCCGTGAGGGGGTAGCAGCGCAAAGCTCCCATAGAGCGCAATGTTAAACAACACATTTTGAAAAGTTATTTAAAAATACTAATCCTTGGAATATTGGAATAATTCGACCACTGGCCCTGGGTGAAAGGGCAGGACTCAAAGTAGTCACAGGTCTGAGACCCTAATGACACTACGTTTCAGAACACTAGTACCTGAGTTGGGCAGCGATCAACAAGACTCAAAGATGCTTATCCTTAGGTTTAGATATGGTTTATGTGAACTGTCTTGTCGGGGGAACCTTGGATAGCCCATGCAACTTGTCAATTTTGGGCATTTTGTACTGAAACACATGAAAACAACCCATGTTCACCCTATCAAAATAATTATTTGTATTCCTTCCACAACTTCCATATATATCATAGTATATGACAGAAAATGACCTAAATATAAATCGTATGTACTTAGATTTTTATTTATTGGCTCAATTTAACCACACTGACAGTGGAAAGTGAAGTCACGAATCTGAGCACTCTGTGCTTCGTGAGAGGAAAGGCCTAGCAAAGAGCGGTCAAATTGTCCAAAGTGTCCTTCGTTTCGGGAATGCTGATCGCTGCACATCTCATTTTTCTTTTAAATGATCTTGATACTGATTTAGTTCATGCCAATAGCTATCTACACATACCAGAATTATTTTTTAATTCCAAAGATTTCCATTTCAAAATTGCCAATCAACTTGCGATGTTTAACATTGCGCTCTATGGGAGCCCAAGCGTTTACACCCTGGTGCAAGCTGGCCCATCTCCTATGATTAACGCAGTTCAGGAGCTCAATCTCTCGTCACCCAATACGGCAGAGTGGGATCTCTTATACTAGATTATGCCTCTTTGCGCCACCGCTGGTTCAACGGCAGTCGGCCGCCCGGTCCTTTGCCTTGCCAAGGGCAAGGCCCTTGGCCCGAGAAACTCTGCCCCTCTAACTTACGGAGATGGTAGTTTATGTTTCTACGGTAAGCTTCGCGGTCCTGGGGTCGTCGTACCGACCAAGGTCTGATTAAAGCTTGATGATCTTTGGTGCCCAATACTGGCAATCCTCTTGAGTTGAGTGAGGGAAGAGACGTAAAAAGTTTACCGTAAATTTTCTTGCATAAGTCGTATAACTATAAGCCACACCCCCGACTTTTAGAGGGAGCCATTTCCCCCATAGAAGGATTGCCGGTTGTCGCGCATGCGCGAGTTCCACCAGAGTTACGGTCCCCGGTGCAGCTGTGAAAGCACTGCAATATACACTTGAATTTATGCTATATCTAGATAATAGGGAGAGGTTTAAGTGTGGCATTTTTATTATTATTCATTCCTGAGTACAAAAAGCTATGGATGTTTGCTGGAAATTCACTAAATCCATGTGGATTGAGTGTCAATTGTGTTGTGCTTCAACCTGTGCCAAGGAAGCCACTCTACTCCCCACAGACCATCTTTGACCCCTCCCCCCCCCCGTCACGTTTTTTTGCCAATTTTCGATATTATTTTGGAATGTTGAGTTACCATATAGAAAATTAATTCCGTCATTCCAGGCCGATCCCCCCTCCTGCATGACATCATTTTTACACCCTTGTGCATAGACATACTGGTGAGCTACCCAGGTAATAGGCCTCCAAAACCATAGGGTATGGTCTCTCATAGAATGTCTAAAATAAATTTCATCTGATGTTTGAATTTTAGAGAGACCAATATTAACCGAAGATGAATATGTTGCATCATAATATTGGACCGACACCTCAGGTAGCACATTCAATGAAGCCACTCTCTCTCATCCGAGGATCCCTCTCTCAGCTTGTGTCAGTGTGTGTGGTTAATGCTTTTAGGGATTGGTCACTTTTTAACAGGGGGGGGGGGTCGGTGAAATTCCGCCTCCAAGGGGTCTGAAATTTTTCCGTCCCCCCTTTTATGCTATAGTCGCACGCTGGCATAGGCTGCCCATCCGGCCTAACGTTGGCCTTTGGTCGGCAGACATCAACATTGGCAAATGGTCGGCCAGCCAACGTCAGGCCAATGTTGGCATTTGATTGGCACTGTCGGGCCTATGTAGGCAGGATGGGCAGCCTATGTAAAGCCGATGGTTGGCCCAACCATCGGCTTTACATATGTAGGGCCTAAAGCCGATGGTTGGGCCAACGTCGGCCCAACGTCAGGGAGTGGTCATTATTTATCAACAGGGGGGGGGTTGGTGGGTTTTCACGTGGACGCGTGGAAATTTTTTACGCCCCCCCCTCGACAGCAGTCAAAATGTTTTGCGCCCCCCCCCCCGTGCCGGAGGTGCGGAGAGTTTTCGCGCCCCTCTTTGATCTATAGTAGCACGAGGACTTTTTTGATAAAAAGAGGGTGAATTTTTTTAGCCCCCCCCCCTCAAGAGGGGTCAAAATCTTTTTAGCCCCCCCTCAGGAGGGGTCTGAAATTTTACGCCCCCCCTCAAACCCACCACCCCCCCTGTTGATAAATAATGACCACTCCCTTATGCCAATGTCTCTGTTCTACTTGGAGGGGGGAGGGGTTGGTGGGTTTGGGGGAGGACAAAAAAATTTCAGACCCCTCTAAGGGGGGGACAAAAATTTGTTCGCCCCTTTTGAGCGAAAAAGCCAGCGCGCGACTATAGCATAAAAGGGGGGTCGGAAAAATTTCAGACCACTCGGAGGGGGGAGACGGAAAAATTTTCGCCGCACATGTGCGGAATTTCACCGACCCCCCCCCTGTTAAAAAATGACCAATCCCTAAAATCATTAACCACACACACTGACACAAGCTGAGAGAGGGATCCTCGGATGAGAGGGGGGGCTAAAAAAATTCACCCTCTTTTTAGCAAAAAAGCCCGCGCGCTACTATAGCGGCACGAAAACTCTCCGCACCTCCGGCACGGAGGGGGGCGCAAAAAATTGTGACTGCTGTCGAGGGCGGGGGCGTAAAAAATTTCTATGCGTACACGCGAAAACCTGGAATGACCGAATTAATTTTCTATATGGTAACTCAACATTCCAAAATAATATCGAAAATTGGCAAAAAAACGTGACAAGGGGGGGGAGGGAGGGGTCAAAGATGGTCTGTGGGGAGTAGAGTGGCTTCCTTGGCACAGGTTGGAGCACAACACAGGCGTCAAAATCTTCGATTAATATTGGTCTCTCTAAAAATCAAACATCAGATGAAATTTATTTTAGACATTCTATGAGAGACCATACCCAAAATAAAAGCACAAGTCCCAGAGATAATTGCAGCAGTTTGCAGCTTGAATGTACATCTCATCTGCGGCAGGGGACCGGAACTCTGGTAGAAGTCGCGCATGCGTGACAACTGGCAAAGGGTCTATTAGGGTCTGTTAGGTTTCTCGCACCAACTCACGGCCTCTTGAGGCTGTTTGTCCGAGGCTCCGCTGATTTAGTGTTCTTTGTTATGTTTAATTTCACCTCAAATATCTTCAATATTCCTCTGATTTCACCCGGAATCAGGACGATTTTGGATAAAGCAACCCCATATTTATCAAATAACTATTTGGGTTGAATTTTTTTTTATTTGTGGAAGAAGCTACGGACTTTCAAAGTTAACAACAAAGAAGAAAAAGTTGGGGGATCCTCGAACAAACAGTGGCGAGATGGCGTGTTTTGCCACGAGAAACCTAACCCTAATAAGGTGAATAAGCCACTTTTGTTGCTTGAAAATTATAGATCTAGTAGTAGTACCTACTGTACTATACTTACCAAATACACTCCTGTAAGGCTTCGGTAGGCCACACCTCTTCTTTTGGTAGGGACCCCAGAATCCGCTAGGGGCGAAAGCGGGGTTGGTGTGTGGGCTACATTAAAGATTCATGTTGGTGGTTTGGCATTTCCCTCTGTAGCTTCTTTTTCAGAAAGGCTTAGGGAGTTGCAGAAAAAGCTATGCAGGGGGCCTGGCCCTAGGCTAGGCAGACTCCCCGGACACTGCTGTAGAACCTCTTCTGTCAGGGAGTGCTCTTTAGCAACCTTTTACACTCATTACAGGTTAATAGTCATATGTATCAGGGTTCTCCTCACACTGTGATGACGCCGGTGGGCCGCCGGCGTGATTTTTACTGCTGCCGGTGTGATTTCATCTCAGAATCACCGCCGGTGTCATTTTAGCTTCATATAGGTTTTTGAATTTTGCAAATCGGCCAATTAGAACAGAAGTTATGGCCATATTTATGAAAATACTTTCAATTTCTTTGTTAAATTCCCATCTGTAATCCCTACACTGTCATGAATGAGACTAAACAACCAAATTTAGCCTACCATAAGGCTTAGGATGTTAGCAAATGAAATTTTACTCCAGCTCACTGCAGGATTTTATGGTGTTATTTTACATTCTGTGGAGAACCCTGTGTATAGAGAAAAGAAAGGGCTATCCAACCATATAAAACACAAGTATTTCCATGTGAGAAAAAATTACATTTGGATATTGTTAAAAACATAGTATTTTCAGAATATTTTCAGAAATAAACCATGAAGTTATTAATACTACCGTAAACTCCCGCGTATAAGACGCGTCCTCTAGGCCAAACAAAATGCTGGGGCGTCTTATAGCTTTCTCTCAAGTTGGGGGTGCATCTTATACGAGGGGTAATTTTACTATAGAAATGTACTGGATTTACAAAATTGAGCCCTAAGAGGTGAGTCTTATACGTGAAAATGCCTCTGCTGAGTTTGGGGTGCGTCCTATACGCGCAGCGCGTCTTCTACGCGGGAGAATACGGTACTGGGTGCTACTCAGTAGTTGGGTTGGACTTTACCTCAATATGCACTGTGAAAATTTTCAGAACAATCGGACGATGCTCTCCCATGCTCTCAAAGGATTTTGTTGATTGAATGGGAATCTCGGTGACCTCCGAGAGTAAGATCTAGGTCAAAGGTCAAGGTCAAAATAGGTTACATACACATGCATCTAGGATTTTTGGAATTTTTAAAAAGTACTAGAAGTGAAACTAGGTTTTTCAGGGTGTTTTGGAAAACCCTAGATTTTGGATCTCTTTGGTCACAACCTTTAAGCTCTATTATAATAGAAATGTATGGGTAGCAAATCTTTGGATTTACCAACATATATTTCATCATATCTCCGGTTCTATGATAGATAGAACAGGGATGTGAAATTTCCGCGGAAACGCGGAAATCCGCGGTTTTAATGCTCACCAAGACCATTCTTGAGATCTCTGCAAATCCACTGAGAAAATAAATTACCATTTATTGGGGGGGGGGTCTGAAATAGAATTTCCTGAGATTCAAAGTTTCATCCCAAATCATTTGCCAAATGGAATAGAGATATTGTCCCAATGGTAATTCCAAGCTTTTCACAACATGAGAAGGTGGGTTGATATGTCCAAAGTACTGATTTGGCCAATTTAATCTAATGTGAAGATATTAAGTTTGAGTCCCCGCGAGTTGGTATATTACGCTTCAGAGGAAATGAGTTTCGGCATTTCACACCCCTGATAGAAACAAAATTCAAAAAGATTTAGATTTCCCTGCCCAGGCTCTACACAAAAGAACTAGTCAACTGTGGTATCTAACAGATTCCATTTTTATCTGGGGTCCCTACTTTTGGCTAATCCTATAAGCCTCATTTTGATGTGGATTCTGGTACTAGCTGCGGCTTATACAAGAGAATTTACATTATCCCCTTTTAAGCAAATCAACAGATCAAAGAGCGGACAAGTCACAAGAGTGGCGCCAAAATTCTCCGGCGCGGTGAGGGGCATAAAAGATTTTGACCGCCTTTGATGGGAGGCTTTCAAAATCCTCACGTAGGAGCGTGAAAATTCACCACCCCCACTCCCCCCCCCCCATGTTGAAAAGTGACCACTCCCTCATTTATCAACAGGGCGGGAATGGGTGCCTAGTGTGGTGTTTCCACCATCTGCCGCTCCCAGGTTGCTCTGTACAGACGTAATAATGCATAGAGACCGGTTGGCAGGTCTAGGCTTGCGGGGAAGGGCATGAGAATCGAGTCAGTGGAGGTTAAAAAATTTTGCGATCCACCTCATGCTTAACACAGAGAAAGTTTGATCTATAGATAGTACATTGTAGCAGGTTTTTTTGTTTGTTTTTTTTTTTTATAAAAAGCTGAAATGAGCTCAAATTTCTTAGGGATCATTCATAAATAAATCTAATTTTGTTTCAGGTGGGAGAAATTTTCACAGCGGCAGGCACTGCCTTCAGTAAGCTTGGTGAGCTCACGATGCAACTCCACCCAGCGGCTGAGACTGCACCCGGGTAAGTCATCATACAATGGACGCTGGATCTATGTTTATGTCATCAATTATGTACATGCTACATCCTTGCATCACGCAAAAGCCATATGAATATAATTTTTGAACATATCCTGATTTTGCATTGGATGTCTACTATCTTTGTAGGGAGAACCTTTGTTTCAAAAACTGTTTGCACATCAATACAACACACCATAATGCCTCGCATACAAGGCGCATCAGATGGTCAGGTGCCTCTTGAGTCGACAGAAGTGTTAAAGAGTGCAGCTGGGCCTTGATTTTTGAAGGTTTAGTAGAAGTACCCCGCCTATAAGACACGCCCTGACTTAGGGCTGATTCTATAAGGGGCAGGAGGCCTGAATTTTGAAAATCCGTTTATTAGAACAAAAGTAATGATTTTTTTTTTTTTTTTACCATATCTTTAATAAACTCTAGGTGTGTCTTATACGCGGGAGACTACAGTATTACAGTAATTCCAAGCCCCCCCCCCCAAAAAAAAAAAAAAAAAGAAAGAAAGAAAGAAAAAAAAAGAAGAGGACTTATAAATGTTAGAGGCGCCTCCCGCTATTAGAGGTCGAGGAAATAAAGTTTCTACTTTACACTTTCAGGGGAGGAAAGTGGACTGATCAAGAAATAGAAATGCTGCGAACTTCTGTTAAAAGGTTTGCGGATGACATCAATAAAGTCAGTCAAATCATCAAAACACGAACGATGTAAGTCAGCCAAATAATACTGATCCATTTTCATCTGATTCCCAAAGTTTTGATTTGCTCAGTCCACTTTTCCCGATTCAATGTTGAGTATAGATATATTACAAATTGTATTTGCCAACCAGAGTATGCTAATTATAACAATATCTTTAGCAAATGTCATGCAGTATATGGTCATACGTGAACAGTTTTGAGAAGATCAGAGATAAGATAGACGGTCAATAGGGGCTCCCTTCTCCTGACCTCTGGATTACCAGTCTATCTGCTTAAAATATTTAAGTCATTTCTTTATCAAATTGACTGTTGTTTTTGTTGGTTTTTTTTTCAAGTAAAAGATATCCCGTGATATGTTTCTTATTTTTGTAATTACAGTACCGTAATCTCTCGCGTATAAGGCGCAGCTCGCGTATAAGACGCACCCAGAATTTTAGAATATGGTCCAAAAAATTAAAAAATCATAACTTTTCTTCTACTGAATGGATTTTGAAAATTCAAAAAGCTATGTGTAGCCAAGGCCCTCTGGAACTTCTTGAGCCCCTGTCTGTCATATTATGACTTTCAGGGAGTGTAACATATCAAAAGAAAGATCTTTGTCTCCCCCTTGTGAATCCAGGGAGAACTAGAACCTCGCGTATAAGACGCGCCTTATACGCGAGAGATTACGGTAATAGACATTTTTACCCCGACAAGTTTAGAGCCCCACTGTATCAGCCATCACCACGCTCCCCTGTGGGGAGGCTCTCACACATGTGACCTAGGGGTGCATACATCTGCATAATATTGTGTTACGGTCGTCATAATTCCACCCTTTGTTCCCATTCGCTCACAGGCAGCAGATCCGCAGTCAGTTAAAACGAAAGGCGTACGAGGAGGCTGGGATGAGTCCGCCACCGGAACCCGAGAAACCGTCACCAAAGAAACAAGCGGTCCAAGTGCAGCACGTCAAACAAATGACACAAGTAGTGGTAGCTGGACAGGCACAGGCAAAGAAACCCAAACCTGCAGGTAGGCAGTTGTAGATATGTCAATCAGGTGTCAATAGTTATAGATATGTGTAGGGGCGTGATTATCTGGAAGATTTTACCCTCCAGGGGGCGGCTCGCTAGATGTCGCACCGCTGTGAGATATCGACCTGCTTTTGATCGTGAAATAATCAGAATATAATATATGATATTATAAATATTGAACCAGCAGTACAGAATAAAATTATGATACAGGACTTTTTCAATACTATAGAACTCAAGAGATTGTGGCTATTTCCTTTCCAGAAGTGACGCTGAGTGCGTTAAATGCGCCCGAGGTGGATGTGGACATTATGGGACTTGGCGACCAAGGCTCTGTGAAAAAACTCGAGTTTGACTCAGGTAAGACAAGACGAGTAACAAAATAACTCTTTAAGGGCCGCTAATGCATTATGTCCGTTGGTCATCATGATGGATGAATGCAGCCCTGGCGAGTAACGTGTCAGGAATACATTGACGTATCATGACCCTTCATGACTGAACTTTCCCCACAGGGTCAGCATGATGCTCTGATGAAGTGCTGATGCATATAATTGCCAGCGCTTCATAGGTGCATCATATTGACCAGTGCGCAACATGCGCTCCTGCATCAACAGCCCTTACAAGATTAACCAGAGTAGAATATATGGTAAAGTTCTATACACTTGATGAATAACCATACTGCATGGGCTGCCATAGCCCAACTAAAAGGGGTCCTAATCTTTCTTTCCCTTGTGTGTCTGGTACACACACATTTTTGCACAGACACTCACACATCCATCAATTGATGCCCAATGTAGTTTTTTTTCGCCTCAAATATGACCTTAGATTTCTTGATTTTGACGGAGCAAACGCTCCTCCTTTTTACTGGTAGTTGCTCTAAGGCTCGCTTTCAGCCAACGATTGAAGCTAAACGTGGGGTGGAGAACTTTTTTTTAAAATACTCGATCCAACACTGCATGATATTTAGTCTTGTCTTATTGGATTCTAAATTCTCTGCAAGGGTGAAAGGGGAGGATGCAGAATTTTTTTCAGACCCTTCAAGGGGGGGGGAGGATGGACAAATTTTCCCCGTGCGCATAATTTCACCAACCCTCTCCCCCTTGTTGATAAAAAAGTAACCACTCCTTAAGCCTCAAATTCAATTAAAAAAAGATGCTTGACACGGGGCACACATCTTCCTTTACAAAATCCTGGATCCACTGCAAGTTATTACTTTAATCGTGTACTTTCTAATATTTCAGATGTGGATTCAGCCTTGTTATGACCGCAGTCTGGGGCTCCATAGTAGTGTTCACCTTACCCGTGAGGTGGCACCACCATCATCCTCATCATGTATATACTGCACCACTACATTCTCATACAAGTCATCATCTTTGAATACCGTATCTCACCATTTTCATCTGATGTCTCAAAACAGCACAAGTCTCAAATTGATGCCAGGGTTAAAGGAGATATTTAATTAAATCAACTTTAAGCACTAAAAAAAGTCTTTAAGCACTAAAAAAAAGTGAATAGTGCCGGTTAGGGGGTATTTTAATTAAATCAACCTGAAAAACTTTAATGGTTCTTGAATAAGCGCCGGTCATAAAGAAGGGGGTGTAAAATGGATATTGGAATCTATAAGCACAGTTGTGCCTTTATCAGGCCGATTCAGTCACCCCCTTCAATTTGTCGTTATGTGCGTGAATTCAAGTATAACACCACGAGGGCATTTTGAATAATAGTGATCAGTATCTTTCCGAAGTAAAACAGGCATATCTTTCCCTTCAGGAGAATAACTGGGCTCATGAAAATAGCTCATTTTGATAGATTTATATCTTGTAACGGTAATCTGTTAGAGAGATTCATCATGTAGCAGGGATGAAAGTCTTCAGGGAATTCCCTGATTTCAGGGATTTTAAAGTTCCAGGGCCCTATACATTCATATAGAAACCCAGGTTTTTGGGGCGAATATTGGACCATTCCAGGGATTTTCGTGCTCTGTGACTTTCATCCCTGATGTAGATGTGTTAGCTTTTTTTATGTAGATAGTTTGACGACTGTAAGTAGTGAATAATTACATGTGTAAATGTAGCGCTTTTCTCCTATTTACTGTTGTTCGGAGCCACTTTTTTTGTGGGTAGCAAGAGAAAAGAGCTTGTTCAAGTTGTTAGGAATGTTAAACGATATACAAATAATTTTTAAAAATTATCCTGGGCCATTTATAACAAAGCCTGACAAGTTTTCTAATCAGTGGTCAAACTGAAATTTCGTCAAATGAAAATATCGTGTATCAGGCCTAGGTCAGTTGTATCTGAAACCTCCCTAGCCGGGAGGGTGATGTGGGCAGAGGCAGTGGGGCTCTAAACCTCTGAGAAAATTCTCTCCCATTTTCTATTACCCAAAGTCACAAAACCATTGATAAGTCATAAAAAAAATTTACAGAAATTCTAAAACAAATCAGGAAATGACTTGATGAAATATAGAAAAAAAAATAGCCTATTTAGTAATAGAAATTACCTCTTTAAGAAAAACAGAGAGATTTGTAAACCAGGGGCCAGGAGTAGAAGGCCTCAATTGGACCCTTATCTTATCTCTTATCTCCGATCTTCTCAAAACTACTCCCGACTGACCACCAACTGGTATGATGATCAGGAGCATTTACATGAACATGTACAGTAGGCCACACCAAAAAAATAAGTTGGTCTACGGATCGCCCTCTCCATATTTCTGGAAGTACAAATTTTTTTTTCTCTGAAAAAAATCTTGTCTACGGATTTCACTCGCTTCAGTTTCTACAAGTTTTCTCTTTGTGATGTTTGGCAAAATTAAAAAAAAAAATTTGTTCGCTAGCCTCAATTTCCCAGCAAGGAATCCATTGGACGCCAAAAAATACTTAAAAAAAAAAGAAAGAAAAAATCGCTCGCTCGCACAATTTTTTCAAAATCAAAATCCAAAGACCAACTTATTTTTTTTTGGTGTGGCCTTATGTATAAAAGAACCTTGAAGTGTTTTTAGCTCAGTTTCCTAATACTACCGTAACCTCCCGTGTATAAGACACACCTAGAGTTTTGGCTTATGCCCAAAAAAACTTTCTTGTACTGAATGGATTTTCAAAATTCAAAAAGCTAGGGCCCCCAGACCCCCGTCAACCCCCTATGTCATATTATGAGTGTAATACGGGAGTGTAATATATCAAATTAAAGCTCTTGGTGTCTCCCTTGCGAAACCCAGCGTATAAGACACGTCTTAGAAACGGGAGATTACGGTAAATGTTTATGTGGCAGCTATTAGGGGTGATCTTCTACCGCTGCTGATATGAGATTCACCGTGTATTAATCCTTTAAAGGCCGCTGATGCAGGAGTGCATCATGTCCATTGGTCATCATAATGAACCAATGAAGTGCTGGTGAGACTGCTCGCCAGCACTTCATTGGAGCATCATGCCGACTCTGGGAGTTTATGTATCAAAACCTCCGGTAGTTTATCATGACGACCAAAGGGCATGATGCATTAATGCATCAGCGGCCCTTAAAGGGTTAAGTATGTGTCTGTCGTGTGTTCATGGTTAGACTGCAATAAAACATTGTACATAGGTCACACCGCTTTGTCAATGTGTTCATTCATTCTTGGAATTTTTAAATTCAATTTGAATGATTTTAGAGGTAGAGTTATACATGTACTTGCAAACCAGATAAAAAGTGTAAGATAGTATGATAAAGCTATGAACCGTACCAATGAAGTGCTCCCAAACAGATTCAACAGTATATAACATACATTACTACCGGTATAACATTACCACGTCCCCAGTAATTCAGAGATGCCCCTTTTCCTAACTTTATAGGAATTCCAAATTTTTGGATTTCATATGTATTTCCTATTGGAAATTGAGAAAATTAGGAGGATTTCCGAAATTTCGGTGATTATTGAGTGGCATCCCTGCAGTATACATACATATATATATATATATATATATATATATATATATATATATATATATATATATATATATAATATATATATATATATATACACACAGATGTCAGACCTTCAGAGGTCCGTCTATTTTCAGATGTTCAAAATTTCCTAAAATCAGACACCTCAGAGTCTTCTTCCAACTTAAGGTTATAATTTGGATAGAGACAATTAGATAATCATTGATACCCTTACAGCATTTCCTCTACTTCTAGGGGGCATGAGGCTGAGCATAGTTCAGGCTTCAGCAGGTGGAATTAAGCATGCCTTGTGCTGCCCTCTAGCCTTTTCTAGACAAACGAACTTTCAGAGGATCTCTGAAATCTCATTTCAGAGGACATGAATCTAAGCTAGCTGCTGATTGGCTGAAATTCTGATGCTTTTTTATTGTCTTTCTATGACCATCCATTGATGGTTTTGAGTGAGGAGAACAGGTTGAAATGAAGACAAGATGGGTGCTTTTTAGGAAAATACATTGGGGGAATGGGTGCTTTGCTAATGCCCAAGATTTCAGAGGTTGAGCCCATACCCAACTGACATCTTTGTATATATATATATGGGTCAGATTTTCGATTTCTACCCAATATGGACCAGAGACTCATAACAACTCAAAGTCAATATCTATTAAATGCACTGTATTATAATGGAAGGCCACCATCTTGGGGCCCTAAAAACACTGATTCAACCAATGTAGTCATTACATGTCAGTTTCTATATATCTCTCACCTTGTATTCTATTCTTTCTACCTTTATAGTAGCTCTTATAGTCTATGCCTTGTGAAATATACCTATCGCTCATTGTACCTATCCTCAAGTCTGCATATCACTCATGTTTACCTTACATATCCCTCAGCCCATTGAATTATCATGCTTTATTAAAATGCCTCACCATGGCTATCATTAGACTAGCTAACTTCCTATCCTACATGTATGTTGTTTATTCCCCTCTTCCTATCCTCCATGCTGCATATCATTCAAGCTATCCCACTTGACAACAAAACATTTTTTAAGGTTAAAAAACTGAGGGCTATATACTATGAAGGATAGGCAGCCTGAAGGATAGGTAACCTCAAGGATATATAGCATGAGTGATATGTAGATGTATGCGTGAGGTAGACTGTTAAATTTGTTCCTTAGGGATAGGTTGACTAAGAGATCAAAATGAAGGTTGGTTGTGAGCTATCCCAGCTGAACAAGCTGTGATAGGTAGGAAAGCTATAAAGTGAGCATGAGGGATAGGTATTGAAGAGGATGGGTAGCAAGGAGGATAGGTAGCATGTGTAATAAACAGTTTAAGAGATAGGCATAGAGAGTACCTTGTGAAGTGAGCATATTCAAAAGATGCATTGGTGCTAGGTAACATCACAGATGTGCCAGTCAAACATAAGCGATGTGAAGAGTTGGGGGATAGTCACCATGAGGGATAGGTAAAGTGAATGATAGGCAGATTGAGGATAGGTAGACTAATGGCAAGAATGTACAGAGAAAATTAGGTACAAAGGTGAGGGGTAAACTTTAATCCTTTAAGCCATTTGAAGGAAAACCTAATTAAACTCTAGATGTTTCAAGGGATATGTAGTATGAGTGATAGGTAGACTAAGGAATAGGCAGTATGTGGGAGAGGCAGAGCCATACACAGGTAGAGTACTTGTCAGGTTGAGATAGGCAGACATTGGGATATGTAGATTGAGGTATTGACTTTGATTAGCATGTTGCATCTATAAAAAGTTCCAATCATTTTCAATATAATTTTTTTTACATTTTTAAAATATTCTCCTCATCAAACCTCATTTTTAGGTACTTTTGGTCAAATTTTGAGAATCAAGATCACAAATTCTGGATTCAGCAGGATTTTTTGGTATAGGTGGCCCCTTGTTTCCATTTGATATCACTCTGATAAAGATTCCTGACATCTCTATAAACCCCCTTATCCTACATAGGACTCAATACTGAACACAAAAGGGAGCCTACTTTTAAGGGGGGGGTAGAGGGGGGCTGTTACACTGTGTCCATAGGTAAAGCTCTGAGTTTCACCTCCTATCTATTGAAGCTTCTTGATAACATCTCCAAACTCCACAGAATTGTGCAAAATAAATTTGGCATTAGATTTTACCTAATGCATACATGTTTTGAACCACTATGGTATAAACCATCTGGTTGAACACAAGAAAAAGAACCATTTTTGAGTTTTTGAACTACAGATGAACCATTGGCAAAAACAAACAAAAGAATTGCACAGGAATACCCAAATAACCTTTTCTCACTGACCTTACATGTCTACTCATGAATTCAGGGATGAAAGTCTTCAGGGATTTCCCTGATTTCAGGGATTTTGAAGTTCCAAGGTCCTAGACATTAATACAAAAACCCAGGTTTTTGGGCTAATATTGGACCATTTCAGGGATTTTCGTCCTCCCTGACTTTCATCCCTGTGAATTAAAAAGAGACAGACATGATATGACAACTCTGCTCTGAGTGGTGGGTCCTACCAATCATAAATATAAATGTGACCATCGTTACACAATGAATATGCCTTAATGATATCACTCATTTAGCAAAGTACCTAGTATTAAGACCTTGACCATACCAATTGATAACAGTACCATAGGGGCATTTTGTGTTAAAATTTGCTCCAAGGCTAAGTGTGGGCACAGAGACACAAACTACTTTTGTAATGATGGTCACATTTATTATTTCTTGGATTATCTAGCCCTAGCATGGTGGTAAACATGCCTATATGCATCAAAATAATAGAAAAGGTACATATAGAACCCACAAACCCAGCAAAAGGGCATTATTGACTATAACTACAGCTACAGGAGGTATTTAGAAAAAAAAGATATCATCGCTGTAACGATGGTCACATTTATGAGGAGATGTACTTATGTGCCCATCTAGGGGTATATAACCATAAGACATCACTTTTCAACATACAGAATTGATGTTCAGGTGATGTAGAGAGGTAATAGAGCACAAACGGGCCTGTTGCTACAGATATTTACAGCATTAGGGAGGGTAATTGAAGAAATTCTGAAAAATGTATCCTATCTCAGATACTGGGAAGGACGGGAAGTAGGGAATATGTAATGAAATGTACAAAAAGTCCATCAATGTTTAAGAGGAAGGCACATTCTACCCTAATGAGTTGTTGTTTGGTGGTACATGGCCCTAGGGGAGGGAGTACAGGGCTCAATGTTGGCAGAGAAATAAATGTGACCATCATTACATGTAAACCTGTACCTGCCTATGGACCAGGATTATGGCCTCAAGCTTCACCCAGTATGGTGGGACTACACCAAACAATATTCCCTAATGTAAAGAATTACCCATAAAAACAAAAATTCACATTTTCGGTACACACTTTTGACATCATACCAATCACTGAACCTAAAACAAAAAAGTGTTGAAATCAATTTCATCAAATTCCTTACCTATCATCCCATTATTGTGGCCTTTTGATAGAGGTTAATAAGCAAATGGTAGTCCAACATTTCAACAAAGTTCCTCTGATGACTGCACATGCACAATGTAACAGGACTCCTTCTGGTGGATACCATAGGAGGTGTCAAAGTTTCCTGCCTTGAAAGACAGAATAAATGTGACCATCGTTACAGACAAACAATGTACCCCTATACCAACCAGATGAGAGGTGATGGCCACCTAACTACTGGTCAGGATAGTTGAAGTTGTACAAAAAGTCAACTTGATATTGTTAAAATGAGGAAATAATATTTATATAGGGTAGGAGAGGTTAAAATGTCAATGTAACGATGGTCACATTTATTTATTTTTTTTAAATAAGGTTTTGTGATGTGGTTGGTAGTTGAATGCAAATAGATCCAGATTTTTTACACTAATATGACAACCAAAGGTACCCCCTGAAGCATGAGTAAAGATTACATTCTATCTGTTTCCCTTCCTAATTTTTGGTGCTTGTAAAATAAATGTGACCATCATTACAAAGGGGTCCTATTCCATTAAAAGGCATCAGGGAGTGATAGGAATCATCCACCCAACCATCAACTAAAATGAATTTAGCAACTAACATCCCTTGGGAAAAAATGATAAAAAAAAGTTGTTTATAAGGGTGTTTTTAGACTTTGGGAGTCTATATCCTAGGAAATAGTGATGACAGGTACAACATATTACACTTTTCTAAAAGCTGTAAGTTTCCTCTGTTGAATGACACAAGGCAAGCGAAGATAAGACTACTCTATGCGATACTAGACCTTAAACAAACTGGAAAAACCATGAAAATGGCAATTGGGTAGAAATAAAAAATCTGACCCATATATATATATATATATATATATATATATATATATATATATATATATATATATATATATATATATATATACCTACACATTATGCACCATAAGGAGCTATGGAGCCATACTGGACAGATCATACAGTGGAGTGAGTAATTTGTTGCACATATTGGAGGAACATTTTAATATTTATTTCATTACCATTTGGCCTGCTCATTGGATACTTGGACCCATGAGGCATTGGAATTCCATTTCCATTTCTTCTAATAGCTGATACACAAATACAGCCTGCTGCACTGTCGCATCACTCCGGCTACTCGGAATGTATCAAGACTGAACTTTGGATGATGCTTGAATGAATCACTGGTGAGTTATCAAACAATAAAATGCAACGAGGGGGCGAGGCCCCCCGAGTTGCGTGTTATTCTTATTGCATGACATCATTTATAGATGGCCACTCTGGAGCGCTACCACAAAGTGTCAGATTTTGACTTTGCATCCAACTGATGCTCACCATAGCAACTCAGGCTGTCAACCAATAGGGATGCAGCATACAGATCTCTTGTTACCCATGATGCTCTACACTAAGGTTTTTTTCCCGTTGAATATTAAACATGAAACTAGTCCAAGTATACATGCACCATAATACCTTGCATATATAGTCCAGGCAAAATAGCATTCAACCTCAAACAAAGGTTTCTCATCACAATGCATTGCTATAAGGTCCCTAGAATCGCATACTAAAAGTCCTTAGCGATCCTCCCTGGTAAACTATGCCTAATCAGCATGTTGCCTAGCAACCATACCTTTAACAAAGAATGCTTACCATAATCTACCACGTATAAGATGCAAATCAGATCGGGGTGCGCCTTATAGCATTTCCCCAAGTTGGGGGTGCTCCTTATACGTGGGGTACCTCTAATTTCCAATTCATGATTTGTTTTAGATTTTCTACAATTTTTCCTTCATCTTATCAATGATTTTGTGACTTTGAGAAATTCCTCTCTCACTTTCTATTACCCAGAGGTTTAGAGCCCCACTGCCTCTGTCCACATCACCCTCCTGCCAGGGGAGGTTCAGAAACGACTGACCTATGCCTGTCTTATAGGGTTTAGCCCAACTTAGGATGTGTCCTTTACGTGAGGGGTGTCTCTTACACGAGGATTTACAGTACTAAAGAGGCCAACATTTGGCTCCGGGAGGACCTTACATGTGAAGTGCGCCTTATACGCGAGGTACATCAGGAGTGTGTTGAGGTGTACAACAGATCCTAATAGGTCCATACTTATTCTACCTCTATGGGTTCAGATCCTATTGTTGTGTATGCACTCTGCTCGATAAGGTAAAGACCCCTAGGGAGGATTTGTGTGGGGGAAAGGATTCTCAACCCCCCGTCCCTCTGGAGTGTTGAAGCATAAGGGAGTGATCATTTTTTAACAAGGGGGGGGGGGGGGCTGGTGGGTTTGACTGGGGGGGGTCAGAATTTTTTCAACCCCTTGACCAGGGGAGGTCAGAATTTTGTCACCCCCTTGACTAGGGGGGTCAAAATAATTTCACCTGTTTTCAGCGAAAAAGCCTGCATGTTACTATAGGTTAAAAGGGTGCATTCGCACACGATTTTCGCCTCCCAAGGGGGGTCCAAAAAATTCTGACCTATCGCGAGGGGGGGTCAAAGTCTTTTTTTCACGCGTCCGTGCGCAAACCCACCAGCCCCCCCCCTGTTGTTAAAAAATGATCACTCCCTAACACCTGGAGGAACTCCAGCAATTAATAAGGGAGCAGCCATTTGATCTTGAAGAGGGGGTAATGGACTTAGGTGGAAATGGGTGTGGGTGGGGGTTGGTGGGAGAAGACAGTTCGCCCTTTTTCAGGCCTGTATAATACTTAATATTGATGAATAGGCATCTAGATGGGTAGAAATGTAACACAGGGGATTTAGAAATTCACACAGCTGTTTTAGATCCGAAAAAGACAGTTATTTGAGCTCCTAAAATATTTCCACATTAAAAAAAGGACCATAATTTAAAAAAGGTGATTCTTCCCAAATATTGAGCAAGGATGAAATGATGGATGGTGGACGTTGAGTAAGAAAGGGAAATACCAGCCCAATTTGAGTACACCCTGTGCAGTCAATGGTTATAATGACCACTCCATATCGATCAGGTCTGGTGGAACCATATAAAAGTGCAGAAGTGCATTAAGACCAGGTAGAGTCAGAATAGATCCTACACACTGTGCTCACCGCAAATAACAGCAGTGCCACAGGGGTCCATACTTGGAGCACACAATAGCTACACACAGAATAGACTTTTAATCTCAGGTTGAGACCCGTGCCACAGGGTTCTTCTACTCGATCTTGGATCATAGCTATACACTCTACATGCCTAATACCTGAGATCTGTGCCACAAGGATCCATTCTTGGACCACCTCTGCAAAGGCCTTCTCTGTATCTAAAAACTAGGACAAAAAATATCCATACTTGGACCATCACTGCAAAGGCCTTATCTATTCTAAAAACTAGTGTCACAAGGGTCCATACTTGGACCATACAATAGCCATACAAACTGCATAAGCCTCCACTCTTATATACTCAGTATAACCACAGTGTGCCACAAGGGTCTACTCTTGGACCATAAACATTACAAATACCCTTCTATCTCAGAGAGTAAAGATGGCGCTTATACAGGGTGTTATGGTGGCATGTGTCCTTGTCACTGTGCTGGAGGCAGCCACCAATGATGGAGTCAGTGGTATATTGACTCTAGCAGATAAACAGAGTCTGCTCGACGCTCACAACACGGCCAGGACCGGAGTCAGTCCAACCGCTACAAACATGAAGAAAATGGTAAGATTTTGATTTTTGATGAGAAAATTGCTTGTTCGTTTTGCTTTGATGTATTTTGATCAAGTTTGTATTTCCTTTTTGAGGCTAATGTCCCACTGCCGAAATCAGGAAGAGGACGCTGGAAATTTCAAGTTTGATTTTCACCATTTCATTTTGATATACTCATTAAGTGCACGTTTGTGAAAAGTACTCACAATTTGCAAAGAAGAGGGTTTATAAAGGTTCCTAAATTCTCCAAATATTTGGTTAAGACATAAAAATCACCAAAACATGTATGAAAAAAGTTTTTAGCGTTTATATTTTAGGTTAAGAAAAACGCACTTTCAATGCAAAAAAATAAATCAAAAACGTTTTCAATGTTGAAAAACAAACGGTATTAAATAGAACTTTTTATTACATTCAAACGATTTTTAAAAGAGAAAACATTTGTAAGATAAACTAAACGTTTTCCACTCATTTGTTTTTCCCAAACATTTTCCAAGCCTTTGGAAGGGTTAAAAAAAACGTTCTTTTGCCAAATGGGTAAGGTCTGTTAATACAATAAGAAAGGTTCAATCTTCAAAGTCTTTTCTCGTATGTCCTGTAAGCCAGAACATGAGTATTTCTCATGTTTAAAGCCACGGCTTCTATACTCTTACAGGTTTATGGTATTCGTTTGACAAATTTGGAAAGTGAATATATACACTTGAATACTGAAAAATCTTTCTTATAAGTCATGGCATATAGACCATTTCAGAGGCCTACTGTGGCTTATTGAGTCTTCATGAAGTCAGGGTTGAGTTCCCCCCCCCCATGGTTTCTGTTGCTGGATAATGCTGCCAAATCCCTGATGTCTATTCTAAGCACGTGCAGCGCCAATCTATGTGAGGAATAGGAACAGGCATTGATTTAGGGGGATTATTGGATGTGAGTGAAAGGCCTCCAACTATTATGGATTATAGCACATAATCAGACAAGTGCAATCGTGGAAATCTATGTATACATAGGCTCTGCTAAAACTTGCAGTGAAACCGACCCACTTTAAAAAAAAACAACGCATTTTTAAAGTTTGCAAACGTTAAAACACTTTGTTCGCTAAAAGCTTCGAACAAAGTTACGTTTTTTAAACGTCTTTGTCCATTAAAAAAATTGTTTTAAGGTTCTATAAAACCATTTTATTTTTGGTTGAAAAACATATGTTGATAACGTAAGTAAACAAAACATTTTTGGCAGGTTTCTGAAACGTTTTCTTTTCAAACGTCTTCGACGCAAAAGGAACATCTCCTCAAAGATAAGAGTGCCCCAAAAGGGTTAAATTAGATAAGAAGTGTGCTAGAAAAAAAAGTGTTAAGACTCTCACTGTAAAGGATCTAGACCGCCTACAGCAAAACATAGTACCAAACCTGGAAGATGTTCAAATGTGCATTATAGGTTTGACACGTTATTTTTTCTCGGTACATTGTGTACATGACCTTTGTCAGTTCTTTTGATAGCAGCCAATTCTGCTCCTAAGAATAACACAAAGCGCTCAGTGTTCTCCTCAGTACCTCTGGTATGCACCAGAAAATATGGACACCACTCAATCCAAAACATGTCAAGCAGTGAAAAGCTCTTTGAGGAAGTAAAACCACTCCTAAGGCCTAGTTCAAACATTAGCACTTCACATTTGTATAATACATAGCCCTGAGGGCAGGAATATCCCCTGAGTGGAGGCACCATATTCTACATGACCAGTATTTGTATATGGTTAATTGCTGTACAAACACATTAGTACTTTCATACATGACAAATGGAACTCAAGCCAACAAATAGATGAGGATTCACGAACTTGTTGCCAACATGTGAAGTACATTTCTATAGGCAGTCATGATAATAACACTTAAGGGTCATACACAAGGCAAACATATTGATACAGGCTTAAGTTCAAATCAAAGTTAACATGACCTCAAGGAGGCTTACTATTGATATATGTTTCTGACTCTGTCATAAATACTTTAAGGGTTGATAATACAGGAGTGCAACAATGAAGTGCAACAATGAAGTGCAACAATGAAGTGCAACAATGAAGTGCTGGCTAGTATGAAGTGCTGGCTAGTATGAAGTGCTGGCTAGTATGAAGTGCAACAATGAAGTGCAACAATGAAGTGCAACAATGAAGTACAACAATGAAGTGCAACAATGAAGTACAACTATGAAGTGCAACAATGAAGTGCAACAATGAAGTGCTGGCTAGTATGAAGTGCTGGCTAGTATGAAGTACAACAATGAAGTGCAACAATGAAGTGCAACAATGAAGTACAACTATGAAGTACAACAATGAAGTACAACAATGAAGTACAACTATGAAGTGCAACAATGAAGTGCAACAATGAAGTGCTGGCTAGTATGAAGTGCTGGCTAGTATGAAGTACAACAATGAAGTGCAACAATGAAGTGCAACAATGAAGTACAACTATGAAGTGCAACAATGAAGTGCAACAATGAAGTGCAACAATGAAGTGCTGGCTAGTATGAAGTGCGACTCAACATAATTCCTTCCTCATCCACAATAGCTATAACTATATATAATATTACAACATATAACATGATCGGTTTTGTGGTGTTATACCGATATTTTCTTAAATCGGATAATAAAGAACCTCTTAAGGATGGAAATAATTCTCTATAGTTAGTTTCATGGTGATTCATATATCATAAGATAAATAAAATAAATCACATCTACCTAAACGTTTCTTTAAGTATATGTACTAACATGGATGTAATACCCATCAACTTAGCTTAAGCACTAAACCAAAAACAGTGCCACTTTCCTATTCGCAAAGATAACATCAACATTAAGTAGTGGGCCCCATGGTGCGGTGCTAAATCCTTTAAGGGCAGTTGATGCATTAATGCATTATGACAATTGGTATGTTCTACCAAAGTTGTGTTGGCAGGTCTGCTCACCAGGGGCTTTATTTGAGCACCATGTCTGCAGGGTTGGTGTGATGCACGAATCACTTATACGTGAAACAAGGGCTGCATTCATGCATCATGATGACCAAATGGGATGAGATGCATTAATGCTCTATAGTTAGTTTCATGTCTCTCTTGTTATATAACGGTATGATCGTCTTAACATCATTTGGCTTCTAAGGGTTAAACACAGAATACTGTATGCCTTAATATGGACGCCCATTGGGACAGCCATTGCTTGGTCTGGTACCTGCCGAAATAGGCACTGATTAGAACAGCATGATGGGTACTATGCATGATGTACCCAAATATTTCTGTTGTGAATGAAGGGATTTCTGATTGGTTAATAATGCATCCCGCTGTCTGGGTCCTATATATATAATACAGGATACTAATCCATTGGCACAAGCAGTGCCTACCTGTGTAATGTACTTAAGAACCCAGGGGATAATCCTTCAATGTGAATTATAGGGATTAGGACGAGTAGAGTGCACTGTACCTTCTCCTCAATAGCCACGGGTGGTAGCCCGCTGCCGACCTCCAGTTAGTTAGTCTATTCATTCAATCATGCAAGGATTACAAAAGGTTTTCTTTCTCTTTTGCTGTAAGGGTTTTGAATATTAGCCCTGCCCCCCTTGCTCTTCAAGAAATACTTGAATGTTTCTGCTAATTTTCTCTTCTCCCCCCCCCCTCTCCACCCCTCTTTTCCGCCCAACTCAAGACAAGGCAAACATTTTGAGTCTCTCTCGGGGTCCAATTGCTTTTGTAATTTTTTGAATCCCCCATTCCCTTTCCTCATAACTATAATTGTTAGAAGCTGGCCATTCTCTAATTAGATTTGGACACCTACAAATAACATTGTACTGGGCGACCCTGTATGTTCCCCTAATGCTACTTTCTCTCTTGTTATATAACGGTATGATCGTCTTAACATCAAGTATGATGTTTGGCTTTCAGTTAGAGTCCAGTTAATGTTACCCTTGCACCGAACACACCATCAATCCCCATGATTATCATTGTTAGAAGCTGGCCATTCCCTAATTAGATTTGGACAGCTACAAGCCAAACTACAAAGAACATTGCACTCAGTGACCCAGTCACCCTCAATATGCTCATAGTTCTACTTTGTTATTATAAAGATATGATCGTTTTAACGTGAAGTGTGCCAAGTCGCAATAATAAGCTTCTGTAACCCGTTAATAGCATCAAAATGCATCTGGGGATTGTACTCAGTGACCCTACGTCTTCTTATAATTCTACCTTCTCTCTTGTTAAGTAATTGTATATTCTTTTTTAACATCAAGTGTGCCAAGCCACAATAATAATCTTTTCTGACCCTTTCTCTCGGAACGGGAAATTCTGATAGTGGATCCATCATGCCACCTGCGGTAGGCCAAATAAATTTCCATTCTTTAAAAGTCTAGGGTAGGTAGGTTAGACTCTTTTTTTGTTACTCCTGTAAGGGGGGTGACAAAATAATTTGGTGCCTATACATGGGTAAAAAGTGACGATCGTGACGGTTGTGACGGAGGGGTTTTAAAAAGTGATGGTTGTGACGCAGGGGTTTTAGAAAATGACGGACGGCGACAATTTCAAAGGTCCCAGTACAATGGCATATACATAAAAAGTGACGGAGTGACACTCCATCCTTCCTAAAAAGTGACGGCATGACATCCTGAAAATTTTGAGCACCCATGTATAGGCACAATTTTACCTGTTTCAGGGGAAAATCCTATGTGGTTAAAAGGGTGCCTTCACACACGCCTTTCGCCCCTCCAGAGGTCAAATCAATTTTGACCCAAGACAAGGGGCAGGGGATTTCCTGCGCATCCACGCGAAAACACAGCCCCCCTCCTACTATTAAGAATATGCTCAGAAATCTGGCCAAATCCACTTTCATGTTAATTACCTATAAGTTATTGCCACTTTCTCACTGTTATTTTTTTTTCATCTTGCTTTTACAGAAGTGGAATGATGACCTAGCTAAGATAGCGCAGCTGTGGGCGGATACCTGCAGCTTCACCCACGGTAACCCTACCTGCACCAACAAACCCTACAATACCATGGGACAGAACCTGTATGCCACATCAGGTAATTAACATTAACCCTAAATGTACCATGGGGCAGTACCTGTATGCCACATCAGGTAATTGACATTAACCCTAATCGTACCATGGGACAAAACCTGTATGCCACATAAGGTAATTACCATTAACCCTAAATGTACCATGGGGCAGAACCTGTACGCCACCTCAGGTAATTACCATTAACCCTAAACGTACCATAGGGCAGAACCTGTACGCCACCTCAGGTAATTACCATTAACCCTAAACGTACCATAGGGCAGAACCTGTACGCCACCTCAGGTAATTACCATTAACCCTAAACGTACCATAGGGCAGAACCTGTACGCCACCTCAGGTAATTACCATTAACCCTAAACGTACCCTGGGGCAGAACCTGTATGCCACCTCAGTTTATTGCCATTAACCCTAAATGTACCATAGGGCAGAACCTGTACGCCACATCAGGTAATTACCATTAACCCTAAACATACTATGGGGCAGAACCTGTACGCCACCCCAGGTAATTACCATTAACCCTAAATGTACCATAGGGCAGAACCTGTACGCCACCTCAGGTAATTACCATTAACCCTAAACGTACCATGGGGCAGAACCTGTACGCCACCTCAGTTTATTGCCATTAACCCTAAACGTACCATGGGGCAGAACCTGTGCCCCACCTCAAGTAATTACCATTAACCCTAAACATACCATGGGGCAGAACATGTACGCCACCTCAGGTAAGCAATGTAATAACATTAATCCTGAAAGGGACAAAAAATCAAATAATCATACCGAAAATTAAACCTACATTGTTACGGGACAGCTGGATAAACTTGAAGTTTTCTTTGCATGGTATCGTGTATAAGCCTAATCATAGAATCACATCTTCCTGAAGGGCCAAAAGAAGGTAAAAATCAACTAAATAGCCAAGGTGTAACTTTTCTATTTTGACTATAGATTCAAAAGTGATAAAGAAATGTAGCTGGTTAGTATTAGTCTACACTGTAAGGAAGATAACTGTTGAATCTACCAGGGATCCTTGTAAAACTGAACAGTGAACCACTGTAATTATAATTATAACAGTATAATATCAGTGTAGTTTTTACAAGAAGCCCCAGGTGGCAGTGCGGTGGCACAAGAAATCTCTTTGAATCTCTGTGAATCTCTGTGAATCTCTGTGAATCTCTTTGAGAGGAGGATTTCATCATTACCTGGATGATATTTCTTTAACCATAGTGTACTAGACCCTAATAAACAGCTTTAACACAGAACCATTATTGCAGGTAACAGTGTGAACGTGGTTAATGCAGTGACAGCATGGGACAACGAGAAGTCTGACTACACATACGCCACAAAGACATGTGCTGCTAATGCAGTATGTGGACACTACACACAGGTAATGTTTTACTTTGCTTAACGTTGTGATCATTTATTTACTATTTATCCATTGATTGATCTATATGTTTATCCAATAATTTATTCATCTTTCAAATCCATCCAACATTTACTCTCTCTCTCTCTCTCTCTCTCTCTCTCTCTCTCTCTCTCTCTCTCTCTCTCTCTCTCTCTCTCTCTCTATATATATATATATATATATATATATATATATATATATTCATTATGTATTCATACATTTTCATATTCGTTCAATTTGTCATTTGTTGATTGATTCATATATTTATTGGGGGATGGGGTGATTTTAGGCCTATGGATCAGGCTTGACAACAATAGCTAACAACAATTACTGTATCAGGCTTAGATACCATGGAGCATGAGGAGAGGTTGTTTCTTAAGTCTAGCAAGGATAGTACAGGGGTAGGATGTGATACTCCATACAGTTCCACCCCCTCTACCCCCTCATGGAACTAGGTGATCTTGTGTGTTCAGTATTGGGCCCTGTGTAGGATAAGGGGGTTTATGGAGCCGTCATGTATCTTTATCAGAGGGACACTAAATTAAACGAAGGGACTTCCTAAACCAAAAGATCCTGCTAAATCCAAAACTGGTGGTCTGTATTCTTTAAATGTGATTAAGAGCACCCAAATTTGAGGTTTGATGGGGGAAATATTTAGAAAATGTACAAAAAATGATATTGAAAAATCTTTAAAGATACATGTCAATCAAAGTTAGTACCTCAATCCGCATACCCAAATGATGCCCAATCTAAAACATCTAGAGTAAAACTGGTTCAATCTCTTGAAAGGCTTAACATTCATTTTATCTATCCCTCATGGTGACTATCCTGGTTACCCTTTAATCTGCACTGTTTGTCTGTTATATAAGCCTTATTCATTAACAGTACATTCCTTACCATGTCTACTATTTTAATTTTACCTATCCTTAATAATGCCTATCATAAAGCCTACCTATGCCTATCACGCGACTCTGCACATCCCTTATATTTGACTTGCACCTCTCGCTCCAGCACCCATGTTTTCTTTTTTTTTTCTATTTTTGCTCATCTCACAAGGTACTCTCTGTGCCTATCCCTCAATCTGCTAATTGCTCATACTACCTATCCCCCTTGCTACCAATTCTTATGAATACCTATCCATAATGCCTATCCTCCATTCTTATTCCATTATGCCCATCCTCTAAAACAGTCTAAACATGAGGGTCTGAGGGATAGTCACCAAGAGGGATAGGTAAAATGAATGATAGGTAGATTGAGGATGGGTAAACTATGGGAACGTACAAACAGAAAAGATTAAGTAAAGTGAAGAGTACCATAAATCCTCGCGTATAAGATGCAGCCTATACACCTAGATTACACCCTCAGCGTCCTATAGGATTCACTCCAATTCAAGGGGTGTGGCGAGGATTTTCCACTATCGAAGAGTACTAAAATCACTAAAATTTAACACTAGGGGTGTCCTATATGATTGTGCTCAACTCAGGGTGCGTCCTATACACGAGGGGCGTCCTATATACAAAGATTTACAATAAGCTATAGTATTTAGGCCTTTTGGGATTATAACTCAAGATGCTTTGGATTCAGGAGATAGGCAGTATGAGTGATAGACTAAGGGATAGGCAGTATGTGGGATAGGCAGAGCAATGCACAGTCAGAGCACTTGTCAGATTGGAAGATGGACAGACATTTTGATATGTGCATTAAGGTACTAACTATGGTTTACATGTTGTATCTATAAAGACTTCCTATTTTCAATATCATTTTTGTACAATTCTGATATACTTTCTTTATCAAACCTCATTTTTGGTTACTTTTGGTCATGATCACACATTTTGGATTCAGCAGGATGTTTTTGTCTAGGTGGTTTCTTCTTCCACTTTGGTATCACCCTGATAAAGGAATACCAAAGCTCCATAAACCACCTAATTCTCTATAGAACACTGAAGACACAAGGTAACCTTGTTTCATTGGGGGGGGGGGGGTAGAGTGGGGTGGCCTGTCACACACTACCCATAGATTATGCTCTCAGTGATCCCTCCTATTGTATATAAGATCCTTGATTCTAGTACATAACGCCGAAAGGCAGTGACCCCCTGTTGCAGTTGCCAAGTCCAGCCCTCTGAACTATCAGTTACCACCATGATAGTAGCTACCGCTAGTACTGTCAAAATATGGGCAAATGAGGTTAATCATGTCAGCCTCTGACAGCTGGCATCTGTGTTGGAACACGATAAATGTGGGGGAAAACAAGCTCTAAGCCAACTAGAAAAAAATTGTTTTCTTTGGTTAGAAGAATTTAGGGTATGTAGTTAGTTAGTTGCCTCCTAGCTCTTAACTATGCTAACTATGTCCAGCCTGTCTCTGGTTGACAATTTGCCCCTTCAAGTCTGAAATTAAATTCTTTATCTATTTCTGTAGGTGGTGTGGGCAGACTCAGAGGAGGTAGGGTGTGGTATAAAGAAGTGCACGCCTCTCGCCTCCACCAGCTGGAGCTCTGGTATTGTCATCGTGTGTAACTATGGACCCGCGTAAGTATTAGCCTGCATATGTATAATATTTAGAGAATAGAAAACGATTTTCTTCACAACGAGACTGTCTGTTGTCCTATAATGCACAAATGCATCTGAGTGCATTATAGGACAACAGGCAGTCAAGATGTGAAAAAGGCGTTGTCTATTGTCTTTATAAAACCTTGTACATTTCATTCCAATCAATCAAGTACCCAATCAAGGTATATCTAGACCAATTAAGGGTACCTGCCTGGTTTACAGCTATGGTGACCTTGCTCAGCCGTGCATTGTACTCCTATAATGCACTGAAGGTCACTTCTATCTTGCAGCAGAGCACTGCCAACCATTTTATGATATAATATAGTTTATGTCACACATGAAGTGTTTTGAGAATATCAAAGATAAGAGATAAGATAAGAGTCAAATTGGGACTCCTATTACTGACCCCTGGATTACTAATATATCCATTTGTCTTATATAGAGCTCATTTCTTTTCTAAATTAACTGTTTTTCCAAGATGAAAAAAATCATGACTTATTTCTTATTTTTCAATGATCATATTTTCCTGATTTTGCAAGGGTTTTTTAAATTTGGATTTTTTTCAATGGACCTGGAGGTTACTTCAAAAGGCTCTGCCATCAGTACCTATGTGATGTTAGCGTAGGGACATCTGTTACCATCTCATCAGACCTAGTGTTACTACAATAAAATAGCTAGTGGTGTTAGGCCAGTAACTAATAGGAAGTACTATGCAGTCCTTCCCTGTTCCACTTCCAGTACTAACACCACCCCTTATTTTATACTGAGAAATGATAGTGGTTTCCCCTGAATGCAAGAGCACCTGTGTGGGGGATATTCCTCATCACAAAGGTGAATGCACCTGCTGAGAGTCCTTGTGGGCTATTGAGACTACTCATCAGTTAAGAGCACTTGCATTGATTTTCTCATAGTCCTTGAGGGCTCTTGACATTTCAGGGTCAAGTGTACCTGCCAGGGTATATATAATTAGCAGAACCCCAGTGTAGCCACTCTTTCACTGCTACTTTAACCTTCCACTGCTATTTTTTTCTCTGTGGACCTGTTGCCTCTCAGCACAGTTGTTAGCTGCTTGGAATAGTGAAAGCAGGGCTGGGGCTAACAGAGCTAACTAAAAGGTAGCTGGCTATCAGAAAGGAAGGCAGGCCTACCTTACCATAGCAGTAAAGAATAAGAGAGAGAAATCACTAACATCTCATAGGTAGCAATGGCAGAGCTTTTTGAATTAACCTCCTGAGTGAGTATTGCATAATTATGATGGACCCAGTGAAGGATCCAAGAAACCAATTAGCCTTGCCCCCCATTAATAGTGTGGTAGCCCTGAGTCATCCTCGACGGATCTTTGATGGCTATCAATTCCTCTTTGATGACATTGCAGACATTTCATTTACCCGACGCCGTGGGGTGCTGGAGCCTGTCGCCACGTCACCACCTGGTCATGTGGCTCTTGACTCCAGCGTCTTTAAGGCCCTTTTCAAGCCTTCCTCAGGGTCCAGTCCAGTTGTGACAGACCACCTTGAAGGTGGTTCATGACTGCAAGGTCGCCATGTTGAGATAAACTCTCTGTGCATTCACTTAGAGAGGATTATGGTTTTGACTGTCAGGAGGTGTCAGTTAGCCAGAGGTTGACTAATGTCGGGATATTGTAGACTAAGTGGTTGAGACACCAAGCTTGTAACTTGTTGATCATGAACGGCTTGTGTTGAGTACATCAACAATAAAGTTTTAGCTGGAACCTGAATTGTGTTCATTCATTGTCTAACGAAAGACTTGATAAGAAACTACCGTAATTTCCTGCGTATAAGGCGCGCCTTATACAAGAGGTTTTATTTCTTCTTGGATCCTCAAGGGGGGAGATCAAGACCTTCATTTTGATATCTTACACTCCAGCATAACCTCATCAGCTGAATATGGGGGATCCATGCAACTCATAGGTTTTTGAATTTTCAAAATCCATTCAGTAGAACAAAAGTTATGACTTTTTTTTTTTATTTTTCTGGTCAAATCTCTAAACTCTTGGTGCGACTTATAGGCGGGGTGTGCCTTATACGCGGGAGATTACGGTAGGGTCGGGAACACTACAGCATCATGATCTGTACTTATTATTACAGAGGTAACTACGTAGGACAGTTCCCGTACACCAGTGGTACAACATGTGCAGCATGTGCATCAGGTACCTCCTGCACCAACAACCTGTGTAGTAAGTTTACAATATTTCATTTAGTTATCACTACAAAGGAAGTAACATTAAAAGATACACACAGACAACCTGAACAGAAAAATGCCAGAACCAGAAGATTATTTGTAATCTATTATAAGTATCTTCAAATGTACACAGTATATTCAAGAGTACACGGCCAGGTATTATTTCTGTTTAATGAAAGAATCTTACATACCAGAGAGAAAAAAACTAGATTTAGGAATATTGATTTTTTTTTCAGATTTTATGGTATCACCTTGAAATGAAAAAAAAAAAAAATGTTTCAACAATGCAGATATGTTACTCATCTCACACATCCATTCAAAATGAGAACGTAGGACCCTGCATACACGTTGTATCTTAAAAATGAATATTTTCTGATCGTCTTTATCTTTAATCATTTACAGCGAGTTCCGTGTCCAACTACTACACCATTGCCACCACCGCACCTTCCTCCAGCTTGTCGTGTACTGGTGGTAAGTAATCTAGTCACTCGGCAGAAAATAATATCTGTTTCAATTTTTGCGCAAGCGACCCGCATCATTTCACATAAAAAACACCCCTTATTTTTGAATTGTTAATTTCTCCACAGATCTCAAGACATACAGTTTTATGAGGAGACATTGTAGATTCAACAGTTATTGTTTACAGTGTACCTCTGAAAGGGGATTATTTTAAAACCCTGTTACCAGAATTAATGTAATAAGTGTGCATACCCTAATTAGCGCACAATCCCTCCCTTTTACTCATATTTTAGAATTGAAATGACCATTTTGAAGCCCACTTGAACTCTGAACTACTAAGCATACTTTCTAGATATCTTGATTACGTTCAGTACAGTATTCATTTTCACTCATTTCACTTTGCTATTACAGACGGTGGAAGTTCTGCCTCCCTACCCTATGTTGCTGCTACAGCCCTGCTTCTACCCATCATCAGTGTCCTAATACTGAGACTATATTAAGACATCTACACAGGCCTTACTTCTACCCGTCATCAGTGTCCTACTACTGAGACTATATTAGGACATCTACATAGGCCTTACTTCTACCCATCATCAGTGCCCCAATACTGAGACTACATTAAGACGTCTACATAGGCCTTACTTCTACCCATCATCAGTGTCCTAATACTGAGACTACATTAAGACGTCTACATAGGCCTTACTTCTACCCATCATCAGTGCCCTAATACTGAGACTATATTAAGACGTCTACATAGGCCTTACTTCTACCCATCATCAGTGCCCTACTACTGAGACTATATTAGGACATCTACATAGGCCTTTTGATAGTCAACTATGGGATAAAAGAATAAAAGGATAATTACTAATCAATACTGACATTTCCAATTTCTAGATTTTATTCATCAGTATGTTGATATCATGGACAGAAACTGTCAAATTTCCGATACTTCCCTATTTTGTACAACATTTGAGTGCAGTTGAGCTGAAGGCCTTTTTTTATTTCTATTTTATTTTTTACAGATCGTTTAGACAATCTAATGACTGTGTTCAATTAGTCAAAAAGTAGCAGCACCTTCACCGTGTATTTATTCTCATTTCCATAATTCAGAACTTTGTAAACTGTTACTTAATGGTGTCTATACAAAATGTGAATGTACAAAACACACACACACACACACACACACACACACATATATATATATATATATATATATATATATATATATATATATATATATATATATATATATATATATAAATATATATATATGTAAATGTCTGCATCATTCCATACAATTTCTCATATATATATATATATATATATATATATATATATATATATATATATATTAATGTGCTCTATGAATAATCTAATGGCCTGTAAAAGTGCCAGTTTGTTTTTAATAATCACCAGTGTTGAAAAGCTGCTGGGGGCTTAATTCTAGTGAGATTTAAGTGTCAGTTTTGTATGTAATAAACCCTGTTTGTAATTTATCAGTGCCACAGTTCTTATACAGGCCCTGTGGTAAGTACATTTCTCTGCTTTATAAGCATTATTACCTTATTAGACTTGACGTTATGTTATACAGTATTAGTGACATGCCATGTTATAGAAACAGATGGTTATCATCAGTGGTGAAGGCCAATAGGCAAAAACTTATAGTATCATGTACAACAACACAAAAACCTTCTCATTTTCAAAATAATTAAAGACAAATTGTGACCAAACTGTCCAAATGATTGCCTCTGTTTCATTCAACTTCAATGTCCATAGGCTCCACATAGAAGCAGAAGCTGTGTGATGATCAAGAGTGAAGATTAGCAGATGAAGGTCATCAGATCTGGGTCATCCTTATGCCCTACATCACGCATTATAAAGTCTCATATTAGGGGAATTCCTTAAAATAGCACTGGTCCCATTTTAGGCCTTGGTAAAAGAACCCTTTCATATTTAGGCAGTTCTATCTTTCAAACTACTTAGTCTATTGCATGGTCTACCAGAGGTTGAACTGTATTCTACATTGGCCCACTGGAGTATACCTTGCTACATATAACATATCTACAGCCACTTTAACACATACCACTGTGTAGCAAACACTACTAGAAGATGGAGAAGTGGACAGGACAAGTGGCGCTGGTGACAGGGGCATCAGCTGGTATAGGGTATGCCATAGCTGAACGCCTCGTCAAGGCAGGTATGGTCACTATTGGCTGTGCCAGGAATATACAGCCAATCCAGGTAAGGTGGACCATATATATGTTTATTCCACGATTTCTGGGATTCTGAGTGCTTTTCCTGGATATTGCCATGCACATACCTGTGGATATTGCAGGCATCATGACTTTTGTAAGGTGTGCGGTTATCCCAGGATAACAGGCACCCGGTGCCGTTTTCCATGGATAACCTGCACACCTTACATGTCCTTACATGTCATATGTTACATGTTAAAACCTAGGAAATCTCATGGCCAGGGCAGGGCTCGAACCTGCAGTCTCAGATCCCAAATCCAACTCCCTATGCACTACTCCACAGGGACTGACGAGAGTTGGTTAGCTAGAACCAGGTCTGGATATGATACAAAGCCCGGGGAGGTCACTCACATATAAATACTATACATTCAAAGTGTGAAAATCCCCAGCATTCTTGGTTGTGACCCCCTAGCAAGCCTAGCTGGGCGCCGAGGTGTGTGTACCGATCGTGTATACATAACCACGGGACGCGTTCAAACCAAGCCAGGCCGAGACGGGCACTGAGGGGTGAGACGCGGTGGTCTAGTGGTTAGCGCATTGCGCTCAGCCGTTAGAGGTAGGCGGGTCGAGTCCCGGTGCACTGTAGCTGTCCACTGCCGGGCGACGAGGTGTATGTACCGATCGTGTACAAACACTATTTTTCGCCGTGTGCCGCTACCATAACCGCGAGACGCATTAAGCAAGCCAAGACAAGATGGGCGCTGTAGCTGTCTGCTGCCGGGCGCCGAGGTGTATGTACCGATCGTGTACAAACACTATTTTTCGCCGTGTGCCGCTGCCATAACCGCGAGACGCATTCAAAGCAAGCCAAGCCGAGACGGGGGCTGTAGCTGTCCGCTGCCGGGCGACGAGGTGTATGTACCTGTACACACTATGGCTGGCTTCGAGTCCCGGGGAGGGGGAACAATTTTTGTTTTCAACATGAATTTATTGATATTCTATTGATTATCTATTGGTATCGTGGAATAAAATAAGTAGTCAATGGATAATTCATTGATTACTTGTTCAATATAGGTATAGGGTGTGCCATAGGCCTGTTTGGCCTAAGTGTACACTGTATCGTAGGCCTGGTTTCTCCATACAACAACAAGTCAGAATGCCTACCTTTTACACTTTACACTTTCTAAACTCAGGAATGGCAGCATGAAGTCCTATAATGCTAACCCTAATATACATCCTGAAACAATCCTCTATATCCCTCCATAGTCCTATAAGGAATATCTAGCTTGAATACTTGAATTTCAGGCAGGTTTCCTGAGCAAGTGTTCAGAATTGCATTTTCAAAGTCTCCACCACAGGATCTGGGAGTAGAACTCATATCACAACATACCCCCTTTGTGCCTTATTTGCATATGGGTCATTTCACAGTATTTCAACAAGTGGTTCCCACATGACCACCTCAGATCTGGATAATTTGCCTTCTATATTGAGATGTATATAGGTTACCGTATATATATGGGGGTTGGAGGCTACAATTTTGAATGTGGTCATAACATATATACATCTCAATATAGAAGGCAAATTATCCAGATCTGAAGGGGTCATACAGGGAAAGTTCTTAGAATCTGTCCATTTATAATGGAATGACCCATGTATCAGTTTTCCAACACCTCACAAGGTGGCATTATACTCAGTTTGGCCAACTGTTGGCTGCATTGGGAATCTACACAACAATGGTGGATGGTTCAAAAGTCACAGAGGTGATAGATTCAACTCAGATTATGACCAGCCAGTAATTCCAGGTAGTACCAGTTATTTATTTGACAATACCAAGACCTAGCTTATTATCTGGGGATGCCATCAGTATTAAGAGGGAAATTGAAAAGGGGGCCAGCCACACTTTACAGACTCCAAAACTCTCAAACCATTATTGAGACCAGAACCCAAAAAAACTATTGTTTGGGTTCGTAACAGAACTAGGTATGCCATAGCTGAATGCCTCGTCAAGGCAGGTATGGTCACTATTGGCTGTGCCAGGAATATACAGCCAATCCAGGTAAGGTGGACCATATATATGTATATAGGTATAGGGTATGCCATAGCTGAATGCTTTGCCAAGGCGGGTATGATCACTATTGGCTGTGCCAGGAATATATACAGCCAATCCAGGTAAGGTGGACCATATATATGGGTCAGGCCGTCAGAAAGTGTAAGATTTTGCCCTTGAAGGGCCTGAAAAATTGTTTTTCTAATTGATTTATATAACCTTAACAAAGTTTTGAAGGGACATACCCTCAGCTCAGAAAACCAAAAAAAACCGACTTAGGATGTTCGGTTCCATTTTTATCGCTTGTTTTGTGTCATGTAACGTCCGGTACCAAAATGATGAAATATGGAGGTAATTAAAGTGGCTCTGAGTAATATAGGAATGTCCCATTATGAATAACAAACACATGAAATAACAAGGCCAATATGTCTATAATTGACTTTAATTATAAAATTGGACAAAAAATTGAGTTATGCATGCAAAGTAGACTGCCCCTTACATGTTGATAAAAGTACCGGACGTTACGTAACGTCCGGTACTTTTATCAGAATTATTTCACATAAGCTGCTCTCACATGGCAACAAATGCAGATAGACACACAATTTTTTCACCAAAGTAGGGGACAATAGGAATCTTCATATGGGTAATAACAAAGATTTTGAAGCTCAATTTTGTCCATGTTTTATAACTGATTTAGATTTAGGTACCGGACGTTACAAATTACAGATTTCCATTTTCAAAGACACATAATGAAAAATTCTCACTCAGTAAGGTGTCCAAACCTCATGGAAATGATATCTATGATCATATACAATACAAAAAAAAAATTTGGGATACTCCAGATGGTCTTTATTCAATACAGGACACTTGTAAAAAATACAAAAAGTAAAAAAAGAACAAATTTGGCCCTTTTTTCCACTTCGGCAGGCTATAAGTCTAGGAGTTTTTGATGGATGACCACAAATTTACATATTTCTGAGAGCCCTAGGTGTCCTCTATCAAATGAGTCTATGTAAGACAAAATTGGTTCAAAACTTCTTTCTCCAGACTCATAAAAGTCTAAAATGGCCCAAAAACACAAAATCTACTGCTTTCTGGCGACTTGACCCATATGTATATAGGTATAGGGTATGCCATAGCTGAACGCCTCGTCAAGGCAGGTATGATCACTATTGGCTGTGCCAGGAATATACAGCCTATCCAGGTAAGGTGGACCATATATACTTATATAGGTATAGGGTATGCCATAGCTGAATGCCTCCTCAAGGCAGGTATGGTCACTATTGGCTGTGCCAGGAATATACAGCCAATCCAGGTAAGGTGGACCATATATATGTATATAGGTATAGGGTATGCCATAGCTGAACGCTTTGTCAAGGCAGGTATGGTCACTATTGGCTGTGCCAGGAATATACAGCCTATCCAGGTAAGGTGGACCATATATTTGTATATAGGTATAGGGTATGCCATACCTGAATGCCTCGTCAAGGCAGGTATGGTCACTATTGTGTGTGCCAGGAATATATACAGCCAATCCAGGTAAAGTGGACCATATATATATATATATATATATATATATATATATATATATATATATATAGGTATAGGGTATGCCATAGCTGAATGCCTCGGGTATGGTCACTATTGGCTGTGCCAGGAGTAAATAGCATATTTAGGTAGGATGGACAATATGATGATATGTATATATGGATAAGCTTTAATTCAACAAAATAGTACATAGTTATATAAAGTGACTTTTTTTCAACCTTGCACATTAAGAATCTACTTGTCATAGGCAAAATCGGAATTTCCTCAACTCAAGAACTGCTTCCCCACATATATTTAGGCAGGTCATATAACGGTTTTGTTGGTGATAATGATAACCGAAATCTCCTTGGAATGTTTACTTTTTGATGACCCTTTCACTTTTATTTCAAAGGAACTTGCAGAGCATTCAAGGACAGAAAAAGGCAAACTGATTGCAATAAAATGTGACCTAACAAAGGAGGAGGAGATTCTCGCTATGTTCAAAGACATCAAAAACAAACATGGCGGAGTCAATGTGTGTATCACATCAATAATGCTGGATTATCGCATTCTGAACCACTGTTCAGTTGTCGCTATGACAAATGGAGGAACATGCTTGATGTAAGTAAGGGAGTTCCCCTGAACTTAATGGTACAGTCTAAACCTTTAAGGGCCGCTGATGCATTAATGCATCATGCCCATTGTTTGTCATGATGCATGAATGAAGCCCTGATGAGTTACTTGCCAGGGCGACATTCAAGCTTCTTGTTGGTTTCTCTGTAATACAGTAATGGTGGTTCACTGTTCAGTTTTATGAGGATCCCTGCTAGATTCAACAGTCATTTTTTCGAGAATATGAATGTAAATTGATAGACAAGGAGAGTAGTTTATGATAAAATCCTTCATGCTCTTTGTCACAGGTCAATGCAATGCTCTTTGTCACAGGTCAATGCGATGCTCTTTGTCACAGGTCAATGCGATGATCTTTGTCACAGGTCAATGCGATGCTCTTTGTCACAGGTCAATGCGATGCTCTTTGTCACAGGTCAATGTGATGGCTTTGGCCATTTGTTCACAAGAAGCGTTTAAATCCATGAAGTCTGGCGGAGTGGACGATGGTATGATCATCCATATCGGCAGGTTGGTCATCGTACTATATTACATAAATGTTATATACTGAAATCCTTATCCGCAGCTATTGGATTAATTAATCATTCATTATTGCCTATCATCATCCATGGTTATATTGTACCACTACCATATATACGATAAATGTTCCTTATGCCAAGAAAAAAATTGTGTGTTTCCAGTAACATGATCCAAATGTCCAGGGTCAGTAGGTCGGATTTCTTTTTTTTTTTTTTTTTAATTTTTTTTTACATTTATATAGGAAATGTTAGGGCACATGTCAATGGATGTATCAAATTCTTTGATCTCATTATAAAATAATGACGGGAAAATGACGACTGTGAGAGAGGGGAAGAACACAACAGGGATACAGGAAAAATCCTCAAAAAACTAATGAAAAATTTCTTTAATGTATGAAAATATGAGACAAAATTCTTCAAAATAAAAAAAAAAGTTTTTTTGCCCCTGTTTTGCTAGGGTCGGTCGGGTTACTGGAAACAAACCTTTTTTTTATTTGGCCTGACTATATATTGTTCTATTACTACATTTAGACACTTGGTGACGTTCCAGTTCATATACATGTTTATACCACGCTTTGGGGACTTCCGGTGGTTTTATATGTAGTTTAGCCGTGCATTATTCTGCATATACCAGCCATGTGCATTTTTGAAATTTTTGGTATATACTTTTTCGGGGTCAAGTTGGACTTTGGAATATTTTGGGAAATGCTGGTGGACATACAAATTCAGTCTCCCCATAGTTTCCATGTGAAAAATCGAGCCATAGCGCCACACTGTACGGTGATGAAATCCAATGCGAAAGTAAATAAGTAAATAAGATCCTAGTCCTATGTTTCCACTCAGTTTTCGTCTTGATTCCAAGCTTGTCATGTTATAATATTAAAATCCCAAGAAGTATTCGATCCATAGACGAGGAATGCATGCTAATTTTTTCCATTTTCTTCGATATAAATAAGAATCCAATGATTTTTCTATCGTAAGCGAGTCGCGGTGCAGCCATTCCCACCCACCTCATTGTCCGGCGAAAGTGTGTCAGTGGCCCGGATGTAGATATAGGTCAAGGAAGAAAAACAATGGCTTCGCACAGAGCAAACCGGGCCGCAACTTGCGTACAATGGAAAAATCAATGGATTCTTGAGGGTGAACATGGCGGTACCTCTCCCGGCAAGGAACAAAAACAATGGCTTTGCGCAGAGTGGACCCGGGCGGTATCGCTTGCTTTTACAAGATGTCTTCTCGTGGCTATATTATTTGGATCTCAGGTAAGAAATTAATACAAAATGGAGGAAATTGTGGTATAAACCTATTATACGCGGCTCGGGTATATCCAGCATGTAAAGCCCTTGGGCTCCAATATCCATGATCTATTAGCTTAATATGCACACTGAGTCCAGTGTATACCAACTTAGCTGGTCTAATTATTAGCCAATGAAGCAACACCAACTATATATTCACTGCGGTCCTCTCTGGAACAGAAGTACCCATCTGCTAACTGGTATCAATGGTAAACTCTGGTAATCAGCTTCAACAATGGCTGCATCCATTGGACAATCCGCTATCTCGGTATAGGGAGAACAGCCTATGCGGCCTCACTATATAACTTAACTGACTCTGTATAATCATACTGGAATAAAACCACCTTTACTGCTAACTAATGTGAGTTCTTGTCATATAGGAGCTTAGATCCATATCTAATGGATCCACCATTTTGAATTTCGTTGGTTATGACAAAGGTGACAAAACCAGCTAGAACCAGCTGCAATCCCGCTTACACCCAATATATCATACATATTCATACCCAATAAGAATATCATAATTTGACACTATCGGTTCATTGTTTGCAGTATGACAAAGGTGACAAAACCAGCTAGAACCAGCTGCAATCCCGCTTACACCCAATATATCATACATATTCATACCCAATAAGAATATCATAATTTGACACTATCGGTTCATTGTTTGCAGTATATCAGGACACCAGGTGTTTAGAGGCAGTGTCAGTTACTTCTACACAGCCACCAAGTTTGCTGTAAGAGCCCTGCTGGAGGAGATGAGGAATGAACTAAGAGATATCAACTCTAACATCAGAGTAGCTGTAAGTTTCATGTTAATTAGTTTCGTATTCTGATCTCAGTTATGGTTTATCATTAGAGGGTTGTGGGTTCGAATCCATGCCCTGCCACACAGCATTGATTTTACCAGGCTTCTTACATACCTAAAGTCCTTAGGCACGGCTAATGCAGGAGCGGGTCATGCCTAAGTGCTCGTGAGTCCGCTCACCTACACTTCGTTTAGCGGTAAATCCACTACCACGCATAGGCCATGTGTGCGTCTGAAAATGGACGCATGAGCTGGACGCAGAGCCAGTCTCATGCGTCAGATTATTGGAGAAAAGGACAGACACAGAGGGTTGAGTCTGGATCCACTGTCCATGCGTCTCCCATGCATCCTCCATGTGTCTACAGATGCACAGCAGACGCATGAGTGGAAGCAGATTTTTGTCATGCGTGCGTCAACAAACTTATGAAAGTCAGACACAAACAGACGCATACCTCTGTATTTAAATAACAAATGCAATTAGATATTTCCATGCATCTGCCTATGCGTCTGCCGAAGGGCGCTCCATCTAGTGTGAGATAAACACAACTTCTAGTTCCTCTCCTTCACACACGTCGGCGCCACTGTAGTGAACGTATCATGTGACCTAGTCTGTCCGTACAAACAGAAAACCAAAATGGCTTCCTGTTGGACCAAAAGTGCCTCCAAAGAGGAAGAAATCGATGAAATCCCAGACAGCCCGCCTCTCAAAGACACAAAGAAGGCAGGAAAGAAGAAGGTTGGTTCTTCTAGCACTCCCTTAAAGGCAAGGAAGGCGGCTCCTGTGCCTACTAGAAGTTCCCAGTGGTTTAAGAAGGTCGGAAAATCAAAAGCTCGGGTGGGTCTCCCTCCTCCCAAGAAGAGGGGTAGGCCAAAGAAGTTGACTCCACCTTCTGCTTCTGTACAAGAGGACAGCGAGAGCGATGAAGAGAACGTTCCTGGTAGCCCCCAGTGTGATAAATCTGTGACTGGTCAAGGTAAGCTGCGCATATCCCCCCGCCTGAAGGGCCAGACAGAAGACATTCTTGTACATGGAGAAGAAACTAAACGTCATAAATCTAGTAAATCCCTGCAGTTTGAAAGACTGCCACTAGGGAGGTTGTATGTGGTATAATGTAAGTAGAAAAAGATGAGCTTAGAATAGATGATTGGGAGCTGCTCACCAGGTCTTAAATACTAAGGTGAGCAGCTCACAGGGTGATGAAATGTCCTGGTAGGAACAGGTCAGATCTGGTCAGATCTGGTTGGGTCTGATCAGATCTGACGCGTTGCCATACCCGGTAATGATTCTATTTATAGATGGACCAATCAGGATGAAGGGAGGTTGTGGAATTTCCCTGCATCCTAGAAATGCGTCCACAAGTATGTCGGTATGTTGTGATACTCCCAGTGAGTCAGTGCCCAGAAATAGGATGGGTCCGGCTCTCAAAACATCCTGGTATGGGTGATGTAAGAGCAGCTCACTGTACACACTGGGGGGATTGAGCTGTGAGCTTGTGAGCAGGTCCTGAGCGTATATGGCGAAGTATTTTATAAATGTGTAAAATAATGAATAATACCCAGAATGGTCCATTGACACTTTTGTGTCTGTACAGACTCAAACTTCTTACCTCGTGTCAGATACCTGATAGTCAAGCTCAGCCTCTCCTCAGCTGTGACTGCATCACAGAAAGATGTGTCCTGGTATGTGATGTACGGTCGCACCATCTCTAGCAGGTCCTTGTACACCTCTGGTGACATGCATGTAGTCTTCTTGAACTCAGAAATGCAACTGAGCTGGAAATAAGGCAAAAAGAAATATGTTAATGCCAGGAGATTTTTATTTTATTTTTAGGTTTATGGTTTTCAAAGAGATGACACTTTTTACATAGGGGTTCCATACAGACTCCATCTCATGAGTGTGCATCTGAAATTGTTTTTGAGGACATGGCCAATTCTTTTTATTGATATGTTTTAATTCCATGAAAAAAAAATAACAGAGGCATGAGACTAGGCCTTATGTCGACATTGACCTGTGACATGGGGATGACAATAAATGTACTGGTAAAACAGCATAAAAAATTCTCACCCTCAGAAAATCCTCTTCCAGCCTGGCAAGGGATCTTTTCATCCTTTCCTCCTTCCTTGAACACAGATATGGGTGCATCCAATACGTGTGTGACCTCTGCACCTTGTGGTTGCGCAAGATGTAGTCGTCATCCAAGTCATCATCCATGATGACATAGGCTGCCAGGTTCCTCAGATTCTGCAGACGTTCCTCTTCTATAGACTGCGCCTGTGCCTGAATCTCAACCTGTTTTCTTTTGCGTGACATGATGTTTTCAGTAGCAAAGATTTCCAAACACCACCGACTTTCCTCTCCACAAAAGACCCAAACAGAGGTCACGTGACCACATGCACAGACAGACGCATGCGTAGTGGAAGTAGTCTCAGGCGTGCGTCTTCCACGCGTCTGCTACAGACGCACACTCACGGCCAGTGGTCACGCAGACCCATGAAACTTAGTTTTTTTTAAGACGCATGGCTGAGACGCATGCAATTGCCCCCAAAACAGACGCATCGCTGATGCATTAGCCGTGCGTCCTAGTGGATTTAACGCTTTTGAGCATCATACCAACCCCCTGTGATTGTACCGAACGCAAAGGGTTGGCATGATGCATGAATGCATATCTGGGGAGTTACCAACCTGAGCTATATTAATGCATCATGATGACCGATGGGCATGATGCATTAAAATTGATGCATCAAAACTAAAGGATCAATAGCGTATAAAGGGTGCATCATGTTCAACTGTTAAAGTGGATAAATGAGATAATTAACTGAATAACTCAGTAATTTGTATTCTGTACTATATTTAGTTAATTTGGCAATTAGCTAGTATGTTTGACAGTGTATGAATTTCAATTTGTCATGGCAACTACCGCCTTTGGCATGTATAAATCTGTATAACATCTAATTCTACTAATATTTTGATGTGTCTATAGATCTACTTCCACTGTAGGAGATATCTCCCTGTGTTGTAGAGACAGAGTTTGCATATCGCATGTTTGGGGCAGAGAAAGCCAAGACCTACTATCACAGTCAGCAGGTGAGTGTCATATTACATTATATTAAGACACTTAAGTACTATTATAGTTAGTATATCTACTGGGTAGCTAAAAAATGGTAATTCATGAGCATAAGGATGTGGTTTTAAAAATGTATTTGAGAATTACTGGGTCTGTTGTGAGTATCATCGTGATTACTTATTTATTAGGTATTAGGTACTTCTTTGTCAAGCATTTATCAACATTGATGCAATGTTCTATATCCACTGCGGGGTTATCACATGTCAGAAATAGTTGTGAACATCAATATGATTGCAAGAACACTGGTTTTCATGTAAACTTAGGGAGTGATCTTTTTTTTTAACAACAGGGGGTGGGTGGAGGGTTTGAAGCGGGGGGGGGGTCAACCCCTCTGAAGGGGGGGAGGGAATTATTATATCGGGTTTCAGTGAAAAGAAAAAACAAACAAACAAAAAGAAAAAAGCAAACCAACGATAGTGGAGGCTCCACTATGCGATTTTCAGGTACATTCCCAAGAAATGGTGCCTAAGGTATAGGGTGTTGACATTGATATTGTAAACATGAGATTCAAAATTGTAAACATGAGATTTCAGGGGTCATTTCATTCCTTGTGTTCCATATTTACAAACTGAACTGCACCTGCATAGACCTTGGGATTGGCTGGGACTTCAGTATATAAACATCAACACAGAAAAATATAAATAGTAACACAGCAGTCACACAGATCGCCAGGTCTTGTACTGTAAAAATCCAACCTGTCTGATATTGAATTGCAGAGACTCATTAGTATGAAAGTCTGCAGTGTCTACATCAGACCAACTGGATTTGGTAAATAAAAACATCTTTCGTCAACAAAAACGTGCCTGAGATCACCCACCAACCCTTCCCTGCATAAACAAATGGCTCTGTCAACATTCAAATTCTACATTGAAAGAATAACAAATATCACTTTATAAGTTGTGTTTGTGTCTGCTTTCGTAAGAAAGGTATAGGGTGTTGAAATTCCTATATTGTAAACATGAGATTCAAAGTTGTAAACATGAGATTTCAGGGGTTATTTTATGGGTGGTCTCTCTCCTTATGTGCCATATTTACCAACTAACCTGCACCTGCATAGACTCTGTGATTGGGTGTGAGTTCAATATATAAACATCAACACAGCAAAATATAAATAACAACACAGCAGTCACGCAGATCGCAGGGTGTTGTACTGTAAAAATCAAACCTGTCTGATATTGAGTTGCAGATAGTCATCAGTGTGAAAGTCTGCAATATTTACATCAGGTAACTACATCAGGTATTTTTGGCAATAAATATGTGCCTGAGATTGTACACAAAGCCTTCCCCACATAAACATAAAGCTCCCTCAATCTTCTATTTACACCTTGAAATAATAACAAATACCACTCTATAATCTGTGTTTGTGTCTGCTTTTGTGAGAATAGCTCCGATTTTCAGCAAAAATCGCGTAGTGGAGCCTCACCTATTGTGTAACTGCAGGTCAAATGTCGGGATTATCGGTCATCAGAGGGATTCCCCTGGCTTTTCTCTAAACTTCCTGTATCGATGCCTTCAGTTCTTCCCACTGAATTCTTAATTCGATAAATAAGATGGATGAGCTAATGTTTTCATTAAGAAGAATATGTAATTACAATAAAAAAAAAATCCCGTGTTTTAATGACACCTATGTTACATAGTACACCATGCCATCTGAGTTGTAAAGCATGGCCACTAGGGGGCTACAGCCACATGCAAGCTGCTGGTGCCTGAAGTGTTTCGCTTCTTGGGAATCTTTCTTCTGTGGTAAAGATTCAGAAACATAAAGGTTTAAAAGGATCTTCAAAATCCTAAAGGGGCCGTTAAATTTTATGTAACACAAATTTGGCCACTTTTTGACCCCTCCCCCTTTGTAACACTTTGTAACAAAATGACCAACCCCCTCCCTAATTATGTAACACTGGTCAGAACCCCCCTCCCCTTACCTACGCACCAATAATGATCCAGATATGCAGATTTTTCTAAAGAATTACAGGAAGATCTCTAAAATCACCATAAAATGCTTATAAATTGTCTAATTTTGCCATGTGATGTATTCTTAATTTTTTTATGTAACACTTGGGCAGACCCCCCCCCTTCCCCCTGTAACAAAGTGTTACAAACTTCATGACCCCCCCCCCCCACCTATGGTGTTACGTAATATTTGAACGGCCCCAAAGTTGGTTTTATTCTGCAAGTGTTTGAAGGTAGACGACGTTGTGGAGGGAGTGGAGTACATCATGTCAGCGCCACCCCATGTGTCGGTAAGTCCATTCACAACTTTATACCATTGTAGCGGGGTCGGTCCTGAGTCTTGGCAGAGCTATCCGCTATGAGCCGCATAAGTAGAACTTTGTGTGTTGCAGCATCGCAATAGCTCAGTGGCTAGAGCATCCACTTTGGATTGTGAGGACCCAGGTTCGAGTCATGGTTGGGATTGGACTTTTCCAACGTAGACCACCATACCATAATGCCTCGCTAATATAAGATGCATCCCATATTTATGCCATAGGATAGCCCCGCACTGCACTCAACAGTCAAAAATTGATAAATATATTGACAGTAGAAATTTGCCTACAAGATTGCATGCAGGCAAACGCCTCAGTGTTCCCCTCACTTTGAAACCAATAGTTTAAAGATGTTCTTTTTACAGGGCAATCAATACATGGAACAGGTTGAAAGCTCCATACACTTTAATGGATACCCACCTTCAAAATTTCAATTAAGAAAAATTACGACGAGTGTTTTGTGTAACAGCCTTAATTTGATGTAGCATAACAACATACAATCTTCCCTTTCATCTCATCTCATCTCATCAAGTCCCCCCCCCCCCAAGTTCAGGACATATGGTGAAACATTGGTTAACAATATGTTATGTTAGTGATATACATGATGTCGTCATACCTTTACATATCATATAGGCCCTATTGAACAATGTAGAATAGGGGTCAGTACTGCAACGCGCAGATACTGGGTTTATTGCATTTACACGTGTACTTGTACTATTAAACCCAATAAACACATTAAAAACAAAATATACTTGAAATAAGAGTCATTAAAATAAGGATGAGAAACTAGTACTAGAATATTAAGAATCTACCTGGAGGTGTGCCTTTAATATGCATTCAACATGAGCTGAGGGTCAAGGCCGAATGATTACCATGAAGCCCCAGCAGACAGTACAGTAAAGTACTCTATGAGGGAATCTCTTTAAAAATAGCAGTGAAATCAAAGTAACAAGAGCATTGCTCTTAATTTGGCAGCATCTTTATTCAAACAGCGATTGAATTGAGAATGACAAATACTTATTTTAAACAAGTAAATAGGATACTGTGTTCCTGAAGGTCTAACCTAATGTCCTATTATTACCTTTTGCAGGTGCATGATATCATCTTGAGACCAACATACTAAGTTAACTGATGGGGAAAAGCCTTGATGCTAAATGAGTTTGAGTCTACAGTTTGCCGAAGACAGAGGACAGGACAACTAGACACATCGAGTGCTGAAATTGACCACAGCCTGGAACAAGAAATAAAACAAAATATGTGTAAAGGGTACAATAATTATCTTTTTGTGGTTCCAATTTTGAGCTCTTAAAAATCGCCATCACGGGAAGCATAACAGATTTTCATGCATCCATACAAAAACCCATCCCCTTGTTGATGAATAATGACCACTCCCTTATAAAATTAAATCAATCCAACAGTTTACCTGATTCTGTTGTTGTGACAGGGGGTGCCGCTGAGGTACAATTGTCATCGCTACTACCTGAAATATTAGTTCACATGGTTCATAATAAAAGAGAGATTCCTTGTACCACCGCACTGCCACTTGAGCTTCTTGTCAAAACTACACTGGTTCATCACAATATAATTATGTTGATTCACTGTTTTACGAGGATCCCTGGTAGATTCAACAGTCATTTTTTTACAGTGTTTAACACTGTACAAAATGTTATATACTGTTATAAACTGTTATATACATCATATGCATTTCATATAACTGAAGTATCAGGTTTTATACCCACCACACATCTTATTTTCACAGGAGTCATGGTCCATGGGGCAGTCAGAACAACCTGCAACCTCTGACTTGTATGGCTTGGCTCCAACACAGTTACCAATGAAATCATTGTGTATGTAGGGGCAGTAATTCCCTGTACCAGGTGGCAGATCCCCAGGGGCGGGTCTCCGGGTAATCACTGCCCCCTAGTGTGTATCATACCAATCCAGCTGTGGTTGGAAGGTGAGAATGTCAGGCCGGGGGAAGTAGCTCAGGGTAGAGCTTCGAAGTTGGAGGGTCCCGGGTTCGAGTCCCGGTTTCTCCACCAATGTAGTGGTCAGCAGAAAATGTCATGGAGAAACCAGGAATCGAACCCGGGGCCCTCCAACTTCGAAGCGGCTGCTCTACCTCTGTGCTACTTCCCCTGGCCTGACATTCTCTACCTTCCAACTACACCTGGATCGGTATGATACACACACTAGGGGGCAGTGTTTACCTGGTACCAATCTCTCTAGAGATCCCTCTCGTGAGGCGGGACCACTCAGTGTCTCTGTCATACTAGTGATTGTGCATGATCAAGTTGTCATATGAGAAATATCATAAGACTAGTGGTATATAGTGTAAATACATTAAGCTCTCATAAAATAGTGTTATTTCCAGTTGTCACTGGTTTATTCAGCTTTAGGCAACATGTAAGAAATATCAATCATACAGTAGTTAGTATGTAGGTAATTTGTACATACAGTAAATATACAATAGTTTATAAAGTATAATGTTCTGTTCCACTCCACCTGTGAGGTAATAATAATACAATGTCCAGCATAGTTCTAGGTGGGTTCCCACACCTAGCTCCTGACCTGCTGCTTAGAGGAATAATGTAATAATGAATAACTTTACCCTCTGGTGGAAGTCTTGAGGAAGATACCCTCTGGCCACTAATGATAGAAACCAATGCCTGTCTAGCATAGTTTCACCATAGTGCAGTGGTATAGCAGGTAGCAGGAGATGACTGGAGATGTTACCTCTAGAGCGGTTCTTGGTGTTCTGTCCTCTTGGAGGTGCAGACAGGCTATTTGTAGCAAATCTTGGAAAAGCACCTCCAGACTGACTGGGGCCAGTAGCATCTGCCTAACTCTGCAATTGTTTGAGCGGAGTCTTTCATGTGTCACTGGGTGCACAAAGGACCCCCATGGGCGCCGCTGTGTCCCCCATTGTCTTGGTCGGTTCTGTAACTTCAGACCCTCATAACTCGGTCGTTTACGCAGCTACAACTGCCATTTTGCGCATGCGCAGAGTTGAATATGCCACGTTTAAACTGCCCGCTGGATAGGCGCGTAACTCGCGCCGGTTTGTCTGTAGTGCACTCGGAGCTCCATTCAGTCTCCATGGCGTAACTTCCTTAATAATGAGAGTTCCGCCTTGATCTTGGGCTCATTTTGACCGTCTAATTATGGGCTTTCCATAGATGCTTTGATATTTGACCTAGCTCACTCAGGAGCGACGCTAGAGCGACCGGACGGTTATGGCGTCGTGCTTATGTAACCCATTGTTCAGTTATTAGAGTGCTCAGACACTCATGACGGCGTCAGCGGTGCTCAGGCACCCGTGACGGCCGGTTGCATTCACTTACAACTTATTAGTTTGTGCACTGAACCATGAGGTCGCACACTGAGACCCTCATTTTTATTATATTGTGCAGTGAACCATTAGGTCAGACCCTTTGATGTCATAAACTCTGTCTAACTGACTTGGTTTGGTGTGCAGTGGGGCATGAACGCTCTTATAGAAAGTTTGAGCGCTCTTATAGCTCTTAGAACCAACCTCTGTATTAATTTCATAGATATTCTTTGATTAATACAAAATATGTTAGAATTTATGGAATAATAAAATGGTATATCATAGAATACTCCCTCTCCCCCGAGAGAATGCGAAACTCCGTCATTTCGCCGAGGGAATGTACAATTTATACAATTTTTACCTTATTTTGGAGTTATATACTGTTTGTAAGAGGATTTGAAGTAATGGGGAGTGCTTCAAATGCAATTTTTGTGGTAGAGCTTTGTCAGTATAAACAATTTTCTCCTGGGTATAAGTACATTTCCGAGTTTCTATATCTTACCATACCTGAGCGTATTTGCTTATGTGACATCAATTTTGGGTACAATTTTCCATTTTTATGTACAGCATACAATTTGGCAAATAGTGTGCAACTTTGGCATTAAATGTTCAATTTAGCGTGCAAATTGAACATAAATGACAATTTAGTGTGCAAATTTACAATTTCGCGTGTAGTTGCGTTCAATTGACAATTTTAGTATGCAAATATATAATTTTTGCGTATATTTGGCAATTTTAGTATGCAAATATATAATTTCGCGTACATTTGGCAATTTTAGTGTGCAAATATATAATTTCGCGTACATTTGGCAATTTTAGTATGCAAATATATAATTTCACGTACATTTGGCAATTTTAGTATGCAAATATATAATTTTGCGTTCAATTGATAATTTCTGTATGTACATATATAATTTGGCGTACAGCTTGGATACACATAAAAATGTTGATTTTTGTAAAAAAATCTGATTTTAGTGTATGAATTGGGTACAGACATACAGTATAATGTGCAACATACAATTTAAGTGTGCAAATTGTGTACAAACTTACAATCTAGTGTGCAAACATACAATTTTGGTGTGCAAACTGGGTACAAAACGTACAATCTGGTGTGCAAACATACAATTTTTGTGTGCAAATTGGGTACAAGCATACAATCTGGTGTGCAAACATACAATTTTAGTGTGCAAATTGGGTACAAGCGTACAATCTAGTTTACACTATACAATTTTTGGGATTTGAGACAAATTTTTCCGAGGACCGGAAAAACAAAGTACTTCATGTACAATAGGCTTGTTTGTCTCTGAGTTACTCTTTGATTTTGCTATATGGGTGTATTAATTGGCAATTTCGGCAGTGGGCCGCTGCTTAATTGACTTTTCCCTAGCCTTCTTGAGTATGTGTCCCTGAAAGAGATTATTTGGTGAGTATCTTAAGTAAACATTTTTCATGTCAACAATTTTCCTCAACATTTTTTTTTTTTTTCCATTCATTTTTCCAACAATTTTCTTGGATACCTAAAGTGTGTTACTTTAAGTAAATCTTGGTATAGTATACAAGTGCTAGTGGGTACAAAAACTGTCTTAGTTATCTACCTGCATTCATGTATATTTTGTGTTGGATTTGTACAATTTACAACTTTTAAATTGCAATTTCGCAATTTTGCGCGTATATGCGCGCATTAATCATCGATTTTGTGAGAATACCATAGATTTTCATATTATACATCAACAAGTGGCTGTGTATTTTTTCTAAAATTTTTCTAATACTTTGATAATTTCATTGACAGTGGAGGTGTGTCAGGAGTGAGATGTGAGTCTCCTCCCTGATGTGCTCATGCAGTGGTGGCACTTGAGGTGTTAGGTGCCAGATTCTGGCATGTGTCTGTGGCAGTGCCTAGCTTGGTGTCAGTGGACAGTTCAGGGTGGGGGGGGGGTGTGTGTGTGTGTCCATTTAAGGAGTGTGTGGCTGGTATTGGAGTATCAGTTCCTCTCTGGAAACCTCTGCTGTAACACCATGGCCCACCTTCAAGCTATCTTTGCTTTGCCTGTCTCCCAGGTGATGGTGGTGGGGAGTCCGGCTAGGGCCCTGGTGGAGGCCAACCAGACCATTCACTATGGCTACATAGTGGGGAATTCTAGAGAGATTTGTGAGCATGGTGATGTGTTGGTGGACATGTATTCCTGCCAATATTTCTTGGGCTCAGCCTTGCGTCGGGGGGCCACTGTGGCCCTTTTGGCTCGGGCCTTGAGTAATCTAGGGTTCTGGCCCATGGACTCGAACTTTGGACCGCGGGAGCGAGTCCTGTGGGATTATTTGTTGGCAGTGTCCTTCATCGATCTCGCGGCATCCGGGGACCCATCTATGGCCGCCGAGTATGCACTGGGAATGATGGAGGCCCGGCTCGTTGAGTGGGAACAGGACCACGGCCATATGTATGGATCGGACTCGGACTCGGACTCTCCCATCGATGTTGAACCCGAGGATCTGTGGTAGGATCCCGACTGACTGAAACCTAGGGTGTAAAAACCCGCCATCCCAAAGGCCCTTTTCAGGGCCGGCAAATTGTCCGAAAAGTTCTGAATACTGTCTCTGATATGTTGTCTCCTGGTGGTGGACTGGGGGCAGTCTAGGCTGTGGGCAGTCTAGGCTGTTTCCACAGTCACCGGGGAGGGCTGGTGGTTTAGAAAATTAGCAATAGTCTGCATGTTTGACGTTGCGGTCTCCTCCTGTTGTTCGTCAATAATTATATCTGTTGTATTTTCCAGTGCTGTCATGGTCACCGGGCTGGTGCCACAATCATTCTGGAGAAGCATGGAGTAGTACAGTCCTTTGTTTTTAAGGGCTGGTATGGTACTGAACCTAGTGTGCCAAGGTAGGTGTATCACCTGAGGGAGGTGATAAGCAAATTCTCCTCTCTGTGTTGTTATAACTGCTGGTCCATTCCAGGTAAATATAGCCTTAGGTAGTGGGAAGGTTTTAACCACTATATCCTTATAGGTCGGGGCAGCTGCTGATTTAATCTCATCAAATTCATGTGGTATTGGCCTCAGGGGTAGCGCGAAGTTTGAGTCTCCACAATATATTTTGAAATATATTGTGGGATTTGTGCGCTTGGCCACATTTTTCTTGCCACAGTGTGTCTGTGCAAATTTCTTAAGGTACTTCATTATTCTGTAGGCTGAGTAGATGGTCAGGGTGAATAATATAGCAATTATCAGGGTGTGAGTTTCCTGAATTGTGAGGAAAGGGGTGTGGGTTTCCTCTGTAGGGGTTAATTTGGTAGGATTCTTATCTGGGAGCAATTTGTGTAGGGGCAGCTCGGTGACTAGTCTGAATGCTTTGGCTGTAGGCAGGTAGGCTACAGTCCCTCCTAGTCTGTATAATTTGAGTAGTATGTATACTATAAAAATGTGAGCTGATATCCCTAGGATGAGTCCTAAGCTCTGGAAGATTGGATGCTCTGTAACTCGACGTAGGTATGATTCCACGTAGCGCGTTTCCATTGCTTTATCAAGGTTGGAGGCATCTTTTAATAATGTTTTGGCAAAGGGTTCTAAATTTAGTTGAGTAATATCATCCATGATTGGATTTTCCTGTAGTTTTTCTAAGGTTCTAGAAAGGTTTACTACTGGGAAATTTGGAAGATTCTCTCTTTCATCTGGTTTGGTTTCAGAAATTTGGTTAAGTGCTGCCATGAATGGTAAATTAATTGTCTTGAGAATGTAATGAAATGATAAGGTTGAGTTACAGGGCAACCTTGTGTTTGGAAGAGAAAATTCTCCTACACTGATTGTGCACCCACAGGGTACACCTATGATTGAGTAGGACTGGGCTTTTCGAGTTTCAGACGTTTTACCATGGCAGTTGATAAAGTAATGGGGTTCATTAGTAGTGACCAGATACTCATCTTCAGAAATGGAAATAGCATGGGTGGTAGGTGTTTGCAGTGGTGAAACTGTAAACTTGCAATGTTCCTTAATCTGTTGAGCCTGGTTAGTAAAAATGGCCACAGGGCATGTAGGCCTGTGTTTATAAATTCTACCATTTACATCTCTGCATACCTTTACTGTAGTACCTTCACATGCCTGCATATCTGCTGAGTCCAATTCGATGAATAATGATTCGTCGTAAGATACTGCTAGAAACTCAGTTGTGGTTTGTAATTTGGTGACTCCTCTGGTGGGGGTCTCCTGTGTGTCTATAGGCATGGGTGATGTAATCATTTGGTACAGTTTGAAGGTAGAGGTGGTAGATTGAATTATAATGTCCAGATGAATATATATATGGTGAGCTGAGTAAGTGTATGAGGTCAGCTTCTGTGAATAGTAGAAATCTAAGTCATTAATTGCGACTTGTGCTCCAGGGTGTGTAATCCTAAGTTTGTTATTAATGTCAATTAAGTATCTAGCAAGGTCTGAGGGTGGTACTATATCAGGGGTTAGGATCCCTGATGATAGCATCCTCAGGGCTGCATTTGTCCTTTGCAGTGATTGAACTGTATTCATTCTTGCTGCTATGATAATTAATGCATCATTTAATACTTGCATTTTTTTCCTTTGAGTTTTCTCGTGCCTTGAATATGAGTCAAGTGACCTGGACATGTTAGAGGCCCACAGGTTGACGGTGTCACCTATGGTGTTGATTGTGGTGTCCAGTACCTTCTTATCTTGGATGTATGCTTTAACAAACTTATCTTGTCTGTCTGTGATCTTTTCAATGAGACTAGCTGCTTCCTGATCTTGTTTAGCAAATTTTCTTAGTATTTCATCTATGTTCTTGAGCTGTCCCATTACTTGGTTTACATCTTCTACTGTGGCTAGACCTAGCACACCGCGAAACAGGGGTGCTAGAAAACCCAGTATGGCCTCTCTTTTGGCCTTGTCCAATGTGTTTATGGGGTTGGATAGGAACAATTTGATGGAGGCTAATGTTTCATTTATCTCCTTGTCTGCAATTTCCAGCAAGGTGTCAAGCTCTTTGGCTTGTTGGATAATTTGACCAGAGGTATGATCTTGTAGAGTAGGAGTGGTCAAATGGAGTATTCTATCCCTTATGGATCCTTGGGTAACGGGTGCCCAAGGTATCTTGTAGGGGATAGCTAACAACAGTGTTGTGGTTGTATGTCCATTGACCAATGGTTGAGGGCTAGGTTTGAATACTACTCCTATGTTTTGTCTCACCACAGGTGTATAACCTGCAGTAAGTGGTTCTATAGTATATAATAACAGCATAGTTAGCAGTATGGGTGAAACTCTCAGTCTCCCCATGGTGCTTTTGTAAAGCAAGTTTGCTGTTTTAAAGTCTTGTCAAATTTGTAGTGATTTGGTGCTGGTAAAGTCTAAGTGTATGGTGTAACACTTTAAATGAAGTGGTTCAAACTGTACCTTTGCAAGATTGAGCTGTCTTGGCAATATGTCCGGTGAGTCTATAGAGATTGACCAGTAAATGGTAAGGTCAGGTTGAAGGTGAAGTAGGTGTGTTCTTTATCCTAGTGCAGTCTCTCCTAATGGAGAAGTGGGCTGGCTAATTCCCAAGTGGGGTCCTGTAGACTTGTGTTCCAGACTGCAGCTGGATGAAGACTGATGGTGGGCTATGGTCCACAGTGCTTCTTATGTAGCCTACCCTACCCACATCCATTGTGGGCCTGGTATTGTTTCTCTGGAGCAGGTGCACCTAATCTCCAGTGTCTGCTACTGTGGGGGTCTATTGTGTAATCTGTGTACTGGTAATTAGCTCCTCCTGTCATCCAGGACAGCCATTCATGACCGTCTAGACAGTTGTCTGAGGGTAGCTTATAGGGCCAATTGATCTCTATAGACTGCTGTGTTGGCATAGCGCGCTCTTTCATGTGGGGATTAGGCTTTAGACACTCCATTGTTTTATCCTTACTCTTCTTAGACTTCATGTCTGCTTTACTTGGAGGGTCCCAGGCTTTGACCATTCAGAGGCAATAACCTACTTATATATTTACAAATTTGATTGGCTTTATATACATATAAGTAATTCATTATCAGTCACACATGTCTTATGTGTGGATGAAGAGAATTTGTAATATATTTTGAAAATCTTATGTTCTTTTGGTATCTCAATTTGTTTCTAATTTCTTGAAACTGCACCACACCTAGATGTTTTTCTTAGTATGTGGTGTGCAGGCCTAGGCTTGATAGGGCCTATGCCTGTGGTTTCTCTTGTAAGGGTGATATCATTTTTGTTCCTTACAATTTTGTTGTAGTATTTGGCCTCATGTGGAATAAGCCTGTGTGCAAATTCATTGTTTCTGACAGCCACAACCTTTTTCAGTCTGTCTATGTGCACTGGTCTGGCCACCAATAGATTGGTGTCCAAGTTTTTGAGTTTGACACTTGTCAAACTAGGTCTATCTACTACAACATATGGTCCCATAAAAAGGGGTTGAAGTTTCTTACACTCTGTATTGGTCAGGATTCTTGGTATGTTTAGGTACACCATGTCGGTGACCTTGATTTCCTGTGGTGTAAGTTTCCTATCATATCTATCCTTTCTTTCCTTTTGTAGCTTGGCGACCCTTTCTATAGCTTTCCTCCTAGAGGTATCTTGATTTGTTATCATGTTAGCTACATGGTCTGCTACGGTGGATATGTCTTCCTGTATTCCCAGCCCTAAGTCCATTGGGGTGGCTGGGTTTCTTCCATGGAGTAGGAAGAAAGGGGTGAATCCTGTGGTTTGGGATTCAGTGTTGTTTAATGCAAAGGTTATGGGTTCAATAAATGAATCCCAATTGTTTTGGTGCTTTGAGCAGAATGCTCTGAGCGCTGTGCCTATGCTAGCGTTGAATCTCTCTACAAGCCCATTTGATTGTGGCCTGTATGGTGAGGAGAATTTATGTTTGATCTTGAGGTGTTTAGTTAACTTTGTGAACTTTGCACCTGTATAACATGTCCCATTGTCTGTTTGAAGAGTGGCTGGTGTTCCATGATGACAAATTATATTCTTGTAGAACTCTGCTGCTGTTGTTTCAGCTTTTAAGTCAGTAGTAGCCCAAGCTGTTGCATATCTGGTAGCATAATCTATGCAGACCTGTATATGTTTGTTTCCCCTGGCAGTTGTGGGAAGTGGTCCCACCGCGTCGAGGTTTAGGAACTTCATTGGTGAAGCCATGTACTCTCTCACTGTCATTGGTGTTTTGTGTGAGTGTACTTGCCTTTTTGCTGTGAGGCATGTGTGGCAGGTGGAAACATATTTTGTTGTGTCTGCTAGCATAGACTTCCAATATACCCTAGGTCGGAGTGCTGACAGCATCCTACTGGAACCAAGATGGCCGCCGGTAGGTGAGTCATGGAAATACTGTAGTGTACTTGTTACCCATTGCTGTGGTATAACAATTTGAAGTGGTACAGTATTGGTTTTTCTCCAATTTATGGGGCATATATGGACTAATGTACCATTTACCAAGGTGTATGTCTGGCCTTGGTTGATGATTCTATTTCCTTGTGCTTTTGGTGCAGGCAAGGTCCCATCCTCAAGATATTGTATGAGGGGCAATAGTTCCTTGTCCTTCCTTTGTTCCAAGCCAAGGTTTGTACCTGAGATGGATGTGTCGGGAATCTGATCCAGTAATTGATTTATATCTAGCACATGTTGTTTTATTCTGTCTCTTTCTTTTTCTTTTTCATCGACTATTGGCCTATCTTGTGCCTTTTGTTGGGGTATGTCACTCTTGTTTTGGTGTGTAGGCTCCTTTGGAGGGCCTATTCTCGCCTTGGTGGGAGTGGCAACCTTTTTCTTTAAAGGCACAATTTGCTTTTTGTTAATCTTCTTTGTCTCAGAGTTCTTTGACTTAGTTGATGCAGTGTCTTTTGTGACATTTTTCCTGGCAGGTGGGGTTTTGGTAGGTTTGTTTCCTGTGACCTTTTTCTCATTTAGAATAGTTTGTGATTGTGTGGGGGGTTTTGGTGTAACCTCCTGAATCATTTCTCTAGTCTTTGAGCGTGTGGTCATGGGACACAAATGGTTTGATGTTTCCTCTCCCTGCATTGGTTCAAAGAATCTGACTGATTTAGAAGTTGCTTGAGTAATAGCATATATTGTGTCTTCTGAATCTTCATCGTCTGAGTCAGGTGGGGTGAAGGGTGGCTCTTTAGGAGTTGCCTTCACCATCTGATTGAGTGATGAGAATTCAATAGGCTCGAAGTCATTATCTGGAAAGAGTTGTGAGTATTCTCTCTCACAGTGGCAAAACACATAATGTGTAGATTGCTTTAAGATACCCCTAATGGGTGTCTCTGGCCTTTCGATGGTGTTGGGTGGATCATCCCTTTTGAATGGTACTTTCTTTGTTACTTTTGCAAACTTGGTTCTACTGGCTGCTCTAACTCTCCTTGGTGGGGGTGGAGGGTTAGTCATGGGTCCAGAGTCTGGGTATTCTCTTCTAGACATAGCATCTGGAGGTATGTTATCATCACCTTTCACATGTTGGATGGTGAATGAAAATTGTTGTATGTCTAGAGCCCATCTGGCCCATCTATGTGTGAGTCCTGTATTGGTTAATAGTGGGATTAGGGCTGCATGGTCTGTATATAATTGGAAGTGTCTAGTCTCTAGATAGTGTCTGAAGTGTAGTACTCCATACACTACTCCCAGTAGTTCTCTCTCTGTGGTATTGTAATTTCTCTCATGTTTGGAGAGGGTTCTACCTGCAAAGGCTACTGGTCTGAGCACTCCTTCATTATCTCTCTGTGAGAGTACAGCTCCTAAACTCACATTGGAGGCATCAGTTGCCAAACTGAACTCTTTCTCATAGTTTGGATATCTGAGAAGAGCATTGGTACAGAGGGCATGCTTTAATGTTTTGAAAGCATTATCTGCCTCCTCTGTCCAGACAAATGCTTTGAGATGTGTCTGTAGATCATATAATGGTCTAGCAATTTGGGCATAACCTTTGATAAACTTTTTGAAGTATTGGCATAGGCCTGTGAAGGATCTGACGTTTTTGACTGATTTTGGTGTTGGGAAGGTTTTGATTGATTCCACCTTTGTGGGAGATGGTTGCAGTCCCATGGGTGTGACTCTCATTCCCAAGAAGTCTATTCTGTCTATGAAGTATTCACATTTTGATTTCTTCAGTTTGAGTTTGCCAACTCTTAGGCTGTTGAACACATCTTCCAGGTCATGGAAGTGTTGTTCGATTGATGGTGATAATACCAATATGTCATCTAGGTATGGTAGGGCACATTTGTATTTGAGTTTGTTCAGAATTAATGTGACTAGATGGCAGAATCCCGCAGGTGCGGTCGCTAAACCCATCGGCATCCTTTCATAGACATATTTTTTGTCATTTGCTATGAATGCGGTTTTATGCTGGTCCTCCTGTCTTATAGGAATTTGAAAAAATCCCTGTTGGGCATCTAGCTTACTGAATACTCTTGGTCTGAGTGACCCTATCATGTCTAGAGTGTCATCGGCCCGGGGTGTAGATAAGGCTTGATTTATCGTGTTTTGGTTCAAATAACGAAAATCTGTGATGAGCCTATGGCCTCCCGATGATTTTTGTACTAAAAAGGATCTGGAAGCCCAGGGGCCCTCAGCACATTCTCTCAGAATGCCCTGTTGTACTAGCCTTTCACACTCTTCCCCTATTGCGGCCTGTTTTTCTGGTGTTTGTCTATATGGTAGGAAATGACATGGTACTGCCTCAGGTTTCACATGTGTTGAGTGGGTATACAGGTGTGTAGCACCAATGTCTCCATCTTTTCCTACAATACATCATCATACTTGGTCAGCAGTGATTCTAATCTATCATGCTGATCTTTGGATGTGAGCACAGATTTTGGTGGAACATTCTCTTCCAATTCTGGCTCGAGGTCATGTGCCTCACTATGTATAGCAGCTATTTCAGAGAGTCTGATTGAGTTGGGTTCAGGGTCGGCATATGTGGACTCACAGTCTGAGTCTGAGTCACTGAATTGAGTTACATCCTCAGGCCGTATGGCTGAGATGGATTGATCAGTGTGTGGGGTAGTGTCTGACACCTGTTGAGGTTTTTCTAAATCAGATTCCTTGACTTCCTGAAATAGAGCTATGATGGCACCCTTTTTGATTTTATGTGGGCGCCTGCTGGTGTTGAGTAACACTAGGGGATGTTTGTTATTTTCCCTGGGGGTTACTGCTGCCCTTTGAACTAGATATGGGGCATTGTTATTTCTTTGGAGGTTATCTACTACTCCAGTTTTGCCTTGCAGTGATTGAGTAGATGTGACCTTACCCAATACTGCAAGTTCAGAGAATGGAGGGATGGTAAAATCCCTCACTGCCCTAATGGGTTTGAGAATTTGTTCAGGATCAACATTAAATTCAATTTGAGATTTTGTAGTGCTTAAGAAATCCGTGCCGAGTACCACGGGCTGTGTGAGGTTGGGTATTACAGCAAATTGGTATTGGAATCTGACACCTTGGATTCTAAAGTTCAGCATAGCTGAATGTCTAACATGACACACCGATCCATCTGCCAAATGGATGTTGATTTTAGATTTCCTCAGTTGGATATGGAATCTCTTTTGGAGATCCATGAGGAATGATTGTCTGACACAGGTGATAGTAGCACCTGTATCAACCAAACATTGTACATCTGAAACATCATATAGATTTGCATTGATACAGCCATTTTGAAGAAGTACAATAGAAAGCTTGGTACTCTCACCTGTATCCTTTGATGATGAATCTGGTGGGGTGATGTGTATCACTGATGGACGTCTCTGTCTGTTAGATGGTAGATTGGCACTAGCAATTGTCTCTGGTTGGATCTTTGTTAATCCTGATTGATTGTTTGTATTTGGGGTGTCACAGTGCACTGGCCCATCGGCACTGTGACATCCTAGTTTTCCTGGTTCTGTGGGGTGGTTGAGATGCTTGCCACCAGGAGCTTGGAGATTTGATCCATTACGTGAGGTGGTATTGGGGGGTTACTGTGTTGGTTCCCCTGGTAACCTCTTGTGTCAGGTTTGTAATCCTCCTGGTGTGGGTTGGAACCCTGGTTATAATGACCAGAGTTGTTGGATCCCTGGTTGTTGTAGGCACCATTGTTGTAGGATCCACTGTTGTAGTTCCTATGTGGACTATGGCTTCTACTGTTGGATCCTTGATTATAGGATCCAGAGTTGTAGTTCCTATGTGGACTATGGCTTCTACTGTTGGATCCTTGATTATAGGATCCAGAGTTGTTTGAACCCTGGCTGTTGTTGTAGGATCCAGAGTTGTTGTAGGATCCAGAGTTGTAGTTCCTATGTGGACTATGGCTCCTACTGTTGGATCCCTGGTTATTATAGGATCTGCCATTAATTGGGGTTCTGTCTCTCCTATCACTGTATGAAGAGTTACCATTGTTGGAGTTGGAAGAGTTGTTGTCTTCCCTACTGTTGTAACCCCCCCGGTTGTTGTTGTTGCCCCCCCTACCTCTACCTCTATTGGATTGGTAGTTGGGGTCATAGTTGTTTCCTCTATATCTACCGGTAGGGTCTCTTGATGTAACCTTAGCTTCCTGTTGCCTTACATGGGCACTAGACATTAGGTTAACATCTTCATCTGCACTAGTGCTGATTTCCTGGACCTTCTTCTTAGTAGGCTGTGGGTTAGACTCTGCCTCCCTTACCTTCCTAGATCTTTCTTGGGTCTCAACCTCTAGGGCTAGGTCTAGGGCTTGGTCAAAAGAGTCTATTTTCTTGTTCTCAAGAGCTACAGAGATCCAGGGCCTCATGCCTTGGGTAAATGCCTTGCTTAGGATTTCATCGCTTTGGCGTTGGGCATTACACACTTTCCTGAGATGGCATGCATAGTCTAGGACAGGTTCATCTATCTTTTGTGCACGGAGTGCTGTCCTTGAGATGATATTGTCTCGAGTAGCAAAATACTCTTTTAATTTATTCACTACATTGGTCCATGTCAACATATCAGGTGTGGCACTTTCCCTGAAGGATTCAAACCAAGCTAGTGCTTGTCCTTCAAGGTACTTGGGTAAATATGTTACCATGGTGTCACTGTCTGTTACTTTGTACTTATCCTTCAGATATTCTGGGAATTTGTGATCAATAAATAATGCTGTTGACATGAGTGGTGATGGGTGTGAGAAAGTTTTGGGTTTTGTTACCTCATGTAGCCTGATCTTTCTGTCGTCCTGTTGTTTTCTGTCTATGAGTTTGGTCATGTTGGACACCATGGAGATTATGATGTCATCCTTGGATCCAGAGGCAGATGGTGTGACAACAGGTGTGATGGCAGGTGTGGGAGGCTGTGGGGTCTGGGATGATACCATCTTCATGAGATCTGCTATCTGTTGTTGTTGTCTCTCTAGGGACTTCCGCTGATCTTCCATGGCCTTCTGTTGAGCATCTATTGCTGCATTCCTCTCTGCCAGTTGTTGGTTGAGGATCCTCTCCCTTTCCTCCTGCTGGGACTTGTTGGTCTCTAGGGCAGTAACTGCATCTTGGATGGCCTTCTCATAGGCCCTTATCTTCTCAGCTGTCTGATTAGGTTGGGGGCCTTGTGTGTTGTTCTGCCAGCTTGACTGATAAGACCTTGATGTGTGGGGTGGACCTCACTGACGTGTGGGAGACCTCACTGACGTGTGGGAGACCTCACTGACGTGTGGGAGACCTCACTGACGTGTGGGAGACCTCTCTGACGTGTGGGAGACCTCACTGACGTGTGGGAGACCTCACTGACGTGTGGGAGACCTCACTGACGTGTGGGAGACCTCACTGACGTGTGGGAGACCTCACTGACGTGTGGGAGACCTCACTGACGTATGGGAGACCTCACTGACGTGTGGGAGACCTCATTGATGTGTGGGAGATCTCATTGATGTGGGAGATCTCGCTGGTATGTGGGAGATCTCGCTGGTATGTGGGAGATCTCACTGGTATGTGGGAGATCTCACTGGTATGTGGGAGATCTCACTGGTATGTGGGAGCTCTCACTGGTGACCTTGGTGGGCATGGTGTCAAGGTCACTGGGTGGGTGGAGTGGGTTTTACTGTGTGTATGATTGTTTTTAGTAATGTTGCCAGCTTTAATTTTTATGAGCTTGTGAGAAATGGGATCTTAGTAGGATGTTCTCCACCACTTTGTCATACTAGTGATTGTGCATGATCAAGTTGTCATATGAGAAATATCATAAGACTAGTGGTATATAGTGTAAATACATTAAGCTCTCATAAAATAGTGTTATTTCCAGTTGTCACTGGTTTATTCAGCTTTAGGCAACATGTAAGAAATATCAATCATACAGTAGTTAGTATGTAGGTAATTTGTACATACAGTAAATATACAATAGTTTATAAAGTATAATGTTCTGTTCCACTCCACCTGTGAGGTAATAATAATACAATGTCCAGCATAGTTCTAGGTGGGTTCCCACACCTAGCTCCTGACCTGCTGCTTAGAGGAATAATGTAATAATGAATAACTTTACCCTCTGGTGGAAGTCTTGAGGAAGATACCCTCTGGCCACTAATGATAGAAACCAATGCCTGTCTAGCATAGTTTCACCATAGTGCAGTGGTATAGCAGGTAGCAGGAGATGACTGGAGATGTTACCTCTAGAGCGGTTCTTGGTGTTCTGTCCTCTTGGAGGTGCAGACAGGCTATTTGTAGCAAATCTTGGAAAAGCACCTCCAGACTGACTGGGGCCAGTAGCATCTGCCTAACTCTGCAATTGTTTGAGGGGAGTCTTTCATGTGTCACTGGGTGCACAAAGGACCCCCATGGGCGCCGCTGTGTCCCCCATTGTCTTGGTCGGTTCTGTAACTTCAGACCTCATAACTCGGTTGTTTACGCAGCTACAACCGCCATTTTGCGCATGCGCGGAGTTGAATATGCCAAGTTTAAACTGCCCGCTGGATAGGCACGTAACTCGCGCCGGTTTGTCTGTAGTGCACTCGGAGCTCCATTCAGTCTCCATGGCGTAACTTCCTTAATAATGGGAGTTCCGCCTTGATCTTGGGCTCATTTTGACCGTCTAATTATGGGCTTTTTATAGATGCTTTGATATTTGACCTAGCTCGCTCAGGAGCGACGCTAGAGCGACCGGACGGTTATGGCGTCGTGCTTATGTAACCCATTGTTCAGTTATTAGAGTGCTCAGACACTCATGACGGCGTCAGCGGTGCTCAGGCACCCGTGACGGCCAGTTGCATTCACTTACAACTTATTAGTTTGTGCACTGAACCATGAGGTCGCACACTGAGACCCTCATTTTTATTATATTGTGCAGTGAACCATTAGGTCGGACCCTTTGATGTCATAAACTCTGTCTAACTGACTTGGTTTGGTGTGCAGTGGGGCATGAACGCTCTTATAGAAAGTTTGAGCGCTTTTATAGCTCTTAGAACCAACCTCTGTATTAATTTCATAGATATTCTTTGATTAATACAAAATATGTTAGAATTTATGGAATAATAAAATGGTATATCATATCTCCACCAGGTATGGGGAATTACTGCCCCTACATGTATATATTATGTGTACGGAGGAGAAAGGAATACCATAGAGGCCTGTATAAGCACCCGGGCATTCATTGATCCCAATCCCACTGTACCCCCGACACTTATACGAGACAGTGTTTTCAGTGCCTAATTTCAAATCCCTGTACCCCTGTGCTTATTCAAGACAGGTGCTTATTTGAGACACCATCATTTAAATGGGCCCTTTCGGTAATAGTGTTTAAGCACCGGAATTTGAATAATAACTGCATTGTAAAAATATGTCAAAATAATATCAGTTTCCTCATCCGCAAGTTGCAAGAGAGCCGTCGTTATTTTTTACAGAGATGTCATCATGTCACCATCATGCTGCCACCTGGCTCCTTGTTTTATAATTACAGTGATTCATTGTTCAGTTTTACAAGGATCCCTGGTAGATTAAACAGTTATTTTTTTTTACAGTGTGGTCTAAAAAGTGGCGGGTCGAGGGGTCATGAAATATATATCATAAAAGCACCCAAAACAAGATCTTGAATAAGCGCCTGTCTTGAATAAGGTAAGGTGGTGATGCCCACTCCAAATCTATTATAAGCGCCCAGGCAATTATTCAAAATGATACCGTATGTGCCGTATGTAGACAGGTAATACATGTAGATGGTCATTTAGTTCTGCCTGTATAAATAGCTTTTCTACTCACGCGCGTCCATAGTTACAGATGAAAATGATGAAGTTTGGACAACTCTTGATGCCACATCGCACCTCCTCACTTTTACCCCATACCACCTATAGTTAAAAAGATCCAGAGGGTAGATACACCATAAATCATACACTTTTACCCCATATCACCTATAGTTAAAAAGATCCAGAGGGTAGATACACCATAAATCATACACTTTTACCCCATACCACCTATAGTTAAACACAACCAGAGGATAGATACACCATAAATCATACACTTTTACCCCATACCACCTTAAGTAACAAAAAAAAAACAGAGCGTAGATAGACCATAAATCACACACTACTCACTTTTGCCCATACCACCTATAGTTAAAAACAACCAGAGGGTAGGTACACCATAAATTATACACCTTTACCCACTACCACCTGTATTAAAAAAAACACACGAAAACCAGAGGGTAGATAGTCCATAAGTCACACACTACTCACTTCTACCCCATTCCACCTATAGTTAAAACAACCAGAGGATAGATGGGTTATGTCGTCAGAAAGTTAAGATTTTGCCTTAGAAGGGCCTGAAAAATTAATTTTCTAATTACTTTATATAACCTTAACAACTATGTGAAGGGACATCCCCTCAGCTCAGAAAACCGAAAAATACCGATTCAGGATATCCGGTTCCATTTTTATTGCTTGTTTTGTGTCATGTAACTTCCAGTACCAAAATGATGGAAAAAATGGAGGTAATTAAAGTTGCTCTCAGTAGTATAAGAATGTCCCATTATGCATAACAAACACATGAAATAGCAAGGCCAATATGTCTATTATTGACTTCAATTACAAAATGGAACAACATCTGAGTTATGCATGCACAGTAGACTGCCTCTCACATGATGATAAAAGTACCGGACGTTACGTAACTGCTCTCATATGGAGACAGATGCAGATAGACACACAATTTTCTCACCAAAGTAGGAGATAATAGGGTACTTCATATGGGTTATAACAAAGATTTTGAAGCTCCATTTTTTCCGTGTTTTATAGCTGATTTAAATTTAGGTACTGGACGTTACAAATTACAGATTTCCATTTTCAAAGACACATGATGAAAAATTCTCACTCAGTAACATGTGCAACCCTCATGGAAATGATACCTATGATCATATACATTACAAAAAAATAATGTTGGGATATTCCAGATGTTCTTTATTCAAAATGTCAAAAAAGAACAAATTTGACTGTTTTTTTTTCACTTCGGTAGGCTATAAGTCTAAGAGTTTTTGATGGATGACCACAAATTTACATTATTCTAATAGCTCTAAGTGTCCTCTATCAAATGAGTCTATGTAAGACAAGATTAGTTTACAACTTATTTCTCTAGAGCCATAAGAGTCCAAAATGACCCAAAAAACACAAAATCTACTACTTTCTGGCGACCTGACCCAGATACACCATAAACCATACACTTTTACCCCATACCACCTGTAAGGCTGTAGTGAAAAAAACCCAACAAAAACCAGAGGGTAGATAGACCATAAGTCACACACTACTCACCTTTACCCCATGCCACCTATAGTTAAAAACAACCAGAAGGTAGATACACCATAAATCATACACATTTACCCCATACCACCTGTAGCAAAAACATAACAACCAGAGGGTAGATAGACCATAAATCATACACTCCCTGGTTTTACCCCATACCACCTGAAGCAAAAAAAACAACAATAACAATTAGAGATTAGAAGAGTCATATGAGTTGAATACAATACTTATTACACAATAAGACGACATCATTACTACTTATTGCCCTGTTAGTTCATCAGGAGCATGCTGCATTCTGACTGGTCAATGTAAATGAGGTGGCTGTGGCCTAGTTGGGTTCTGATTGGTTCAGAATTAAGAATATCATCATACTAGATGATCGTTTATTAGCATTTTTTGGTGAAACCTCTCGTCCCCAAATCTTTACTAGGGAGGGGTGATTTTCCGCAAAATAATTATTTATATTTTTTGATCGTTTGGTATGGTTTTTACATGACCAGGGGTCTGTTACTCCAGGAGATAAGTGCACGTTAAAGATAAGTGCAGGCTGTTTGTGTTTCAGTTGGTAGAAAGATAAGTGTGCAGAGCACTTACGTACAGACAACTTAAGTGCAGGAAATAATGTGTTTCTCTGTACCTATATGGTACTATGTACACTTAAATATTGTACACATATGTGCATATAAGTCCCAAAATATTGTGTTTCTAAATGAATATTTAGGACAGCTATTTTGCTGTCCTAAAAATTTCAAATCATCCTAAACCTTTATGAAACTGAGTGAAATTATGGCAAAGGTACATAATAGTCGGTCAATGATATATTTGATAAATTTCATAAATTTTATAAATTTTAGACATTCTTTTTAATCAGCTTTTGGAGATGTATCTTCATCCTGCACTTAAATGGTATATTCGTACACATACGTTTTAGGTGCACTTAAGTGACATGTGAACCATCTGGATGATAAGGAATCTAGAACAAAATCCTGTTTCTCCGAGATATTTGAGAACAACTTCTGTGATACCTCGAGTATGGGGTGTGCCTTATATGCGAGGATAGGCCCCTGGTGCACCTTATAGGATGAGGGAAAGTTTAGGTAAAATCTTCCCAATGTTTCCCATAAATTCACAAATAGGGCATTGGGACACGCTTCAACTACCCAGGTTTTTGAATTTCGAAAAGTCATTTATTAGAAAAAGGTTATCTCATTTTGAAGTTTTCTAGCAGATTTATGTAGTGTGGGTACATCTTAGATGCAGGGTGCATCTTATAAGCAAGGTACACTGTAACAAATGTGTGTTGAGTTTACACACTTTGTAACACGCTTATTTGCAGCACATTTTTACTAACTTCCCATGTAGCAAACCCGCTTAGGGCCAATTCAGTTTTAGCTCAGATAAGCTGGTTCAAAGCGGGCAGAATATTATTCATAGTTTTAGGTTGGGCAAATTGTGGGTTTCCAGTCAGGGCCACATTGAGTTGCCCTAATAGGGCAAACTGAACTAAGACTGTTGGGCTCCCAATATTTTTTGTCCTCAGCAAGTTGTGTGGGCCACATAAGGCTAACTGATTTGGGCACAGAGCAGCTTCAAAATGGGCAAACACTCTGGGCACAGATTGGTTTCAGGGTGGGCACCCCGAATCAGGCATAGATCAGTTCCAAAGATAATTCCCCAGACAGGGTTGAGGATGGGTTTGCACAAGGCATACTGAGCTGGGAGTTCTGAACTTTAGTATGATATAACAGAAAAAGGCTAATGAATCATATAAATCATAACAGTACACAAATTTTCTCAGAGTTTGGATCTACTGGCAAAATACATTTGAAATGTGCAAATTTAGGTGATGTCAGCAGTTTTTAATGTGACTACACCATTCCTGTGGTAATCATTTTATATTGAAGTATGCTACCCATTGGGATGCACTATGAACTTGAAGGCTAGCATGTCGCTGTACTAGGTCTGGTTAACATGCCTTGTCTAACTAAGTTTGAATTGATGGTTCTACTGTATTATGATGATGGGGGGAGTAATACAGTATGTTTAGTCTCCCTCCAACTATGGAGGCCAAGGAGAGTGGCTAGCACCTGGAGGCTAGCAGAGCATTTTCAGGGTTCAAAATTTTAGAAAATGAGGAAAAATTAGATTTTCTATAATATCTATCCCCGATGGTGCCACCTGATCAAAGTGGTCAGCCCACTTTCAGCCACACCAAAAACCCATTTTGACCCCAAAATGATAAATTTTGACCAGATGGCGCCATGTGATCAAAGTGGGCAGCCCACTTTCAGCCACACCAAAAACCCATGTTGAACCCAAACCCACTCTGAGACTGATCTGTGCCCATATTGGTTAGCCCATTGCGGCCCACATAGGAAGCCACACCAAATAAAGTGTGGGCCACAGTAGGGCCACAGCACCTTTGCTACCTGGGTTATTTTTTCAACACACAGCACACTTAACTCAAAAGTGTGTTAAAAAGTGTGTAACTCTCAGAAGTGTGTTGACAAAAAAAGTGTGTTGACATCAAAAGACTGTAAACATAAAGTGTGTGGAGATGAGTGTGTGTTAAACTTTGAGGAGGGTGGAGGGTGGGGGGGAGGCAATGTTAGTGGGGGGGGGGGTATCTTTATTTTTCAACATTTATCATAACTTCAGTGTTTCTGTTAAGTTATTCCAGGCTCTTGCATTTAAAGCCAGTCCATCACTATACAGTTCTTCTCTGAGCCATGATGAATGAATGGTGCACAGGAGTGATTGATAGTACATTAGAATAATCCATGATTAGTTCATTAATTTCTCACAAGGATGTCTATATAAGGCCTTAAACTATACATGCCATGTATATATTGTACTATAATGGTATCAACATTTCAAAATGTAGTATGTAGTTTCTTCTTAAGTCCATGTGGGTACCTGCAGGCATTGAAAGAAGCAATTATCTGAGGATATACTACATGTATTTATACACTGCAAAAATGGTGTTTAGATCCTAAACACAATTCTAAACATATTCTTGCAACGTTTTTGTAATTACCTTAGTTTCCTAAACATGTTTAGCCAAACAATTTGTGTTTAGATACCTATGAAATTTTGTGTTTAGATGTTTATGAATTTTTGTGTTTAGATGTGATGTGTTAGGGTTAGGATTTGCAGACATGTATGCATTGAAAAAATAAAGGAATATCTTTTGTTTGCTTTCTCATTTACTGGGGGAACATCAGCAGGTATTTATCTACATGTCAAAGTCTCCAAAGATGTCAGCCACAGCTACACATATACACATGTATGTACACACTATGAGACACTTCAGAAAGTACAGCAGCTTGGCAGCAAGGACATTGCTTTATCCATTCCAAAATAACATGAAATAGGTGTAAGTCATGGAGCATATTGACTATTTTATGGCAATGATGCTGGTGTAAGGAGAATCTAGTCAATTTTCTATTGCTGTTCCTATTCTCATGACATTCAATAAAAATAAATGACAATAAACATGGGATTTGGGGATATTTGTCACAACAATTGATTATAATTGTGTACAGATAGTCCATTCAAAGGTAGTGCTGCTACCTGGTGTGGATTTGACATCCAAGCATCTAAACATATTGATGTTTAAATCTAAACACCTATTATTCAGCTGTTTAAACTCTAGACATCTAAACATGTTTAGTAAAAATGTTTATGTAGTTAGAATAAAAGTGTTTATTTCCTAAATGTGTAATTGATGAGACACCTAACTGACCTATATGTTTAGATTTTAAACATGTTTAGACCTAAACATGTTTAAAATCTAAACACCATTTTTGCAGTGTATAATAGATCACATTTTACAACATGAAAGATACTTACTGGATGGCACACAACATGCTACATAGTCATAAAGCCTTTAATGAATAATTATTCCTTTATATTTATGACATTGTATTGCTATGAATTACTACAATGTACCTGCATATTGTACTACAACTGGCATTTCAATCATTTTTAAGAGGATAATATATAAAATTACTTACCAGACATATAGCATATAAGTGAAGACACTCCTCTCTCCAGCAGGTACAGATTCAAACTCACTGTGTGTAACTGTTAAAACTGACCTTTGGTCAGGTGGGGGGAGGGGAGGGGTAGTTAATCTGTTGCATAATGCCACTTAAGACTGAGCTGGCATGTGTGTATTGCAAAGGATTAATAAAATGTGTGTTGAGTGAACACACTTTTCAGGATCTAAACATATTTCAGGATAAAGTGTGTATGTGTGTTAGAATATGTGTGCTAGAAAGTGAGTAAAATGTTAAAAGTGAGTTGAATATCCATGTGTGTTATGATTTAGTGTGTTCCTGCAACACACATTTTTTACAGTGTATTATGGTATTAATCATCCTAAATCCTTCAGAAAACTTCTCAGGGAGCACTTGACTCGGAGGGAAACCGAGGATAGACTAAAATTTTATCCCTCTCTTCATTTACCACTTACAACTAATTCTCTACAAATTTTAAGGCCCTGGATTGTAAATAAAGCCACTATCTGTCACTTGTGTGCAAAAGGAGACTTACATGCAGTGAGGATATTAATTGTTTGTAAACAAATGTGCAGTTATGTGCGCTTAAGTCATGATTTATTGTTGATTTATGCCCTATACTCAATCTCTAGGCACATAGATATGTGCAGGTAACAGTTGGCACCAACTAGAGTTAAGTGCATGTAAGAGCTGCACTTATGTGCACCTAAGTAGGGTGTACATGGTGAACAAATAAGTATGAAACTCAAACAATTTCTACCTACTACCCTACCTACCAGATATCAGTACACTTATGTGCACCTATCTTTGTACCTACTACAATTGGAGTAACAGACCCCTGGAAAATACTCTATGGTCTCTTTGTTAAAGATTACAGCTAGACGGGATTTTAATCATTTGGGAGTGTAATGATAAATGATACCTGTGTGTAATGTCCACAGTCGTCACTACAGGAATGGCTGTTGTACGTGTAGTCACTGACCGCATTGTGCCACCGGAGCCCCAGTATCAAGGGAACCTAGAATCATTATCTAGGTATCAATATGAATCAATAACTACATGTAGTAGGTTCGAACTGAGGTTTCAGAGGATGACTTAATATCTAGTTGATATGTGTTGATAGTGTCCAACAATCTGTCTGCAACACAATTTCAATCATTCCATTTCAGTTTTATCAACCATCACCATTTCCAGAGCAGATTAACAGTTGAGCTGCCAATGTTGAAACTATGTTTTCAATTTAACGATAATTCAACATTGATTTGGTCAATGTGGAATCAATGATATGGATTTCAACGTTAATTCAATGATGACATGTCAACTATCAACATTGAAACAATGTTGAATCAACATAAAAGTACAAACGTTGAATCAGCACTGATGCAGAGTTACAGTTGATACATATTTTAACCTTGAATCAACTGTTGATATGCAAACATTGCAAATGCTGATTCAACGTTGACGTGCCCACTGGGTGGTTCCTACATATCTGGACTTTTTCTGAATAGATTCTGTCCTATTGGGTTATACGGTTTGTAACAGCTCGGCTGGCCATGCGCCCACACACATTTATTGGCATACAGCTGTGCCATCTCCTCCAGGTCATAATTCCACATCTCAAAAAAAAAAGATTTAAAAAAAAAATCAAGTTCAAGGTATTCAAATCTGCTCAGTAGCATAGTTCTCTCATCAACATTCCTCCATGAGGGTTCAGATGTAGATTAAAAGTAGTCACCCCTTTGATATTTATTAGGGAAAAATCTGTTGACTTCAAGGTGTTCGTCCGACCCTATATGACAGGTTGCTATGAAGGATGGCCAGACAGTGGTCAATGTAACTCCAATAGCAACAATTGTTATCTGATGGTGTTGCAGTTTGAGATAACTGCCAGATCTATATTGATTGATTAGTCCATGTGACTTCAGCTACAAGGTCATCAAGTGGGTCTCATCCTGGCACCATCGCTCGCTTATGGGCCGGGGTCTCAAATACGTGTATATCTGAAATAAGCAGCAGGGGTATTGAAGTCAATCTTAAGCTTAAAAAAAAACAAGTAAAGAAAAACAGATGAGGAAAAGCATGCCTCCTGGGAGGAAATGGCTTTCTAAGGTTTAAGTCATGGGCTTTAAAATGGGACATTTTGAGCTAATCTTTCCCCGGTAGTTTTGTTGTAATTGCTCGTCAAACCTAGGTTGGTGTGTCAACTGAAATTGCAAATAAGCTCTAAATCCATTGTATCCTATCATAAATACTAATAATACAGTTATGTGGAAAATAATCAAAGAAATGTGAAATTTTTTATCATGAATTTGGTTCTAGTGGTTTTCTTGGCTCTGTTTTCGGTTCTGGGTTCCCAAAGCAATTTAGAAAAAAACATCATGGCAATAATTCCCATTTTCCTCAGTGGTTTCCATGGCAACCAGAAACCATTGGCGTCGATCCGTCACATGCAGACCGTGTTCACGGTGGGTATTGTGGAGGGATGGAACGCCCACAGGCATAAAGTGCAGCTGAACTTTCGCTTATCTGACCAATATTTTCTATATTTTTGCATTATCAAAAATGATCGGATTAGCAAATATTTGTCCAAGTGATGAAAATGGAATACCTACTTTATTGGTGCCCTTGTTGATTTAATCTCCTTATAACCTTCTAGCCAGTTCAGAAACAGACTGGACTGTATCAGCCAAACATAACAACAACACATAACCTACTTGTTTAACCCTTTAGTGCATGAAGCCCAGTGGTTTTCATGATGCATGAATGAAGCCCAGGCGAGTTACTCACCAGGGCTACATCTATGTATCATGACAACCCTATGGGCCGTCATGATGCACCAATGAAGTGCTGGCGACCCGGGGCTGGCGAGCAGATTTGCCAGCACTTCATTGGATCATCATGGCGACCATTGGGCATGATCCCCTCCTGCTTTGGCAGCCCTAGAATTAAATCATTTAATCATTTTATCAATTAATCATTTTATGTCAAACTAAATTGTGTTAACCAGAGGTTTAATTGCTTGTTCAGAACATTGGAACGAACGTTAGAAGAACCTATACAGAGGTATCGGATTGACAATGAGCACGACCATTGCTGGAGCTTGTTAACAGCGAGTGCTACTGATAAGAGCTATCAGATGAGTAGCAGCCCCCCCCCTACCCCAAGAGGCCTGCAGTGAATAGTAAGGGCATATATAACGAATAGAGGTGCACTAGGTGATTCTAGGGGCAGATAAGAAGCACGAGGCCGTAGGCCGAGTGCCTTCTTATCTAGCCCATAGAATCACCGTGTGCATCTATATTTGTTATATATGACGTTTATACCAGGGTTTCCACCATTTTTTAAAGTAAATACCTTATAAATTGAAGAAATAAAAATCCAAGCGATACGTCTTGTTCAAGCTCCTCCGCCATCTTGGTTTCTCGGTGAGACGACAAGGCTGCTTGGACGCAAAGTGTTACTTTGGCATGTGTCCTACAGGCATTTTCATAGTAGAACCGCTGGTAAGGACTGCGCGCGACAGCCAGAATACCCTTAGAGCACATGCCAACGTACAAACTTGTGTCTCGCCGCGGTAAATAATCTGTGCGCTACGCAGTCAACATGATGGAGAAATTTCGCTCGATTCAATTTTTATATCTTCAATCCTTCTAAATATACAGGTCAAATCATGGCGAATTAAAGGTAGGTGCTAGAATATAATGTCTTCTTTCATCCTCTATACGCATTAAGCTTCTAATGCTATAGTTTTTTTATTATCGAATTAAGCCTATCATGTCAACTTGCTGTCATCTTGTTTCAATCCAAGTGTCAACATTCGTTCACTTAGCGCATACTATTCGAACGTCATTATCCGCTCCAGGCATCGTAAAATCATTCAAGAATGTGATAACCATGTATAATCGGGATTATTCACGATTTCTAGGTTACTGGGTGCTTTTTGGTGGCTATTCCCATCCACATATCTGTCGATATTGCACACCCTGTAGGCTGTAACATCAATTTTGTAAGGCGTGCGGTTATCCATGGATAACCTGTGCCCAGTGTGGGTTATCCATGGATAACCTGTGCCTACGGCCTCGTGTCATTATCCTTCACTAACACACACACGTCATGAATTATCCATTGGTTACTTGTTCATTATTTGATTGGTTATATTATTCCCGCTAGGTTGGTATATAAAAGAAATAGCGTTTTTGACAAAAAAGGTTGTCCCCTAACACATAATCAGGCTGCACCTTCACTAGATGCTCCAACCCTTGCCCCCTCTCCACTATCTTTATATGGTTGATTTGATAAGCACCGGGAGGTCCTTGAGTGATGTCCAGCCTCCGAGGAGGTCAGTCAGTTATGCACTATGAAAATCTTGTTTGAGTTCATTGTGATTCGCTGTATTTCTGATGCAGAGAAGCAGCTATCGTTAATTATTTAAGGACTGCTGATGCAGGAGTGTATCATGCCAATTGGTCACCATGATGCACCAGCTGGCCAGCACTTCATTGGTGCATCATACCGACCCTCCGGGGGTGTATCAACCCAGTAGGGCTGGCATGATGCTTAAATGCAGCCGTGGTGAGTAACTCACCAGGGCTGCATTCATGCATCATGACAATAAATGGGCATGACGCATTGAGGCATCAGCGGCATTTAAAGGGCCAATCCTGGTGAATAAGGCATAATACCCCGCGTATATGGCTAACCATATTTTTGCCAGACTTGCTGGAAATATTCAAAGTAACACAACTTTTGTTCTATTGAATGGTTTTTTTTAAATTCAAAAATCCATTTCTATCCTGGGGTTGAGCCACTGTACAGGAAGGTGGAGGTTTGAGGAAAATTTAGAAAACCCGCTGCCCCCACATGTAAGATGTACCAGAGGTTTATCCTCGTATATAGACGTTATTACGGCAGTTAATTCTATGTAATCAACTTTATTGATATCCTAGTTTAACAAAATCATGAGTTCCCTTAAAGTGAACATGATTTACAAAAGTGAAGCAATGTAGGTGGTCATAATGAAATCTTAACTCAAAGTTGGTGGAGAATCATTGTTATTTCTATGGAAATTGTTGAGAATGTGATGTGCACTTATCTGCTGGGGTATTGAACCTGGCACATATATCCCTGGGAACATGTGTTCTGGAGGGTCTTGCCAAAAAGAGCCAAGAATGAAAACGTGCACGTTTTTGCCTTGTTAAATAATTGTTTGGATGATCGTTTAGAGAAAAGGTGCACGTTTTATCACTTCTCAAAAGAAGTTTCCCATAGATTCTGGGGTAATACTTTTGTCAATGCTATGAAAACGAGTAAAGAGTTGGGGTTATATAACAGGGTTGTTCTATCTAAATCAAAAGGGGAATGAGCAGTATTCTCAAATCTGTTTAGTGACAAGCTTCTACCTGTAGCCTAATATGTACTATGAGGTGTCCTGTATAATTACTCTTGCATACCCTAGGCCAGCCAGTCACTCTGCACCGGAGTGACCCATACAGGCTATACCAAAATAGCCTTACCTCTAGGTCCTGCTACTGGGGGTCAGCAGTATCCGCCATTTGTTAAGAATGCATATGCTTATAGTGCCATCTCAATCCAATAATGTTCCCAGAGCTTATCAATTAATTGTAATACAATAACCTCAATGGGTTCAATCTAACATTGTGCACAATAGATAATGTATATAGTAATCTGAGAAGAAACTAGGAACAACCAGTAATTTACACCAAACACACCACACCTGTATCTAAATTGTATATACAAGTGCCTGCACTCTGAACTTGAAGCAGTGTTAAAACTGACTGACCATGAAATGGTTTGGGAGAGACGGTTGTCTACTTCTCTCGCTCTCAGTGATGGCACTTCACTGGGATTGGAGACTTTCTTGTCTTCATCAGGCATGCATGGTTTATAGTATCAACGCCTGCACAGAGTGCACACATAAAAGATATTATGGGGACTATGTCATGGACTCACCTCACTGGTAGAGTATATATAACAATGCCTATACATACTATACAATAGAGTTCTTGTAGATTAACAGCACCTCTAGCTGTAATTCTACACTCATAGTTTCTGTAAATTTACAGCAATAGTTGCTGGAACCTCAGTTGCCAGCAAAGGTTTCTGTAAATTTACAATATTTTCTGATGTTAATTTACAGCAAAACTTTCTGCTCATTTACAGAAAATATCACTGTTTTTTTACAAGACATATTTTTGTAATTCTACAACATATTTTCCTGTTAATTTACAACATATGTTTCTGTAGATCTGAATAATCTTACTGTATCGTTATGGTAGTTGTTACTGTATGATAACTGTGGATTGTGTTGTAGAATTACAGCCACTCACCTCCTGTAGATTTACAGCAAAATGTATTGGAATCAAAGTTTTGAGTTTGAGTTTTAACAAGTTTATTGGCAGAAATCATACATGTACGTTTTTCAGATCGGCCAAAACACGGCAACAGGAAAGGGTTTTCGCTGTAAAATAACCCTGGCTACTACTAACAGTGTAGGCCATACACGTTTTCCCCTGCACTCTCTGAAAATATTTAGAGAGGTTCATCCTCGTTATCTTTTGGCAAGACCCTCCTGGCTCTCTTTTTAATACTATGCCCCACAAGTGTCATTGGATGGGAAGGCGTAGTGACACATGGATCTGTTGTCACTACAATTGTTGAAACGCTTACCACGAACATTGCAGATATAAAATGCATGTTGTATTGGAACTTAGAATTATCTTAATCTAGACGACAGTCTGACAACAAAAAATTAAGAACATCAATTTTTGAACTCCAGAGGTTAGATTCTAAAGATGGGTGATTTTGAAAGTATTCTCAACAGACTCGGAAAATGGGGCAGGTACCAGATGTTGATGTATGTGGGATGTTTTGTCCTCGTTGCTATCGCTGGTGCAAGTATGAACCTTATAATTGTCTTCTATGCTATAACACCCAATCATTGGTGCAGGAACCCTTCTATCGCTCATCTCAATCTAACTCAGGACAGGATTCTCAATCTCACTATACCAAAGGAATACAAGGATGGAGAGGAGACGTACAGCAAGTGTACAAAGTATGACATCGACTTTACAAATTGGACAATGGATGATGTGAATCAAGCTCTTAGAGAAGGGAATATTTCACAAAATGTGATAAGATGTGATCGAGGTTGGGTGTATGACCATGTCATGAGGGCCAGTTCAATTGTGTCTGATGTGAGTAGTCTTCTTATTTTATAATTCAGGAATTGATAATTTTTTAAACTCAAAGCCTCTTCAGTGTTTCTCCTGGTGTTGGCTTAATTGAACGTTCAGCTCGCCCAATTTCTGACCAAGCAACACTAAACTGATAGTTTTTGATACATTATCATCAGTCGGTTTTTGCACTACACACGGCCAATCCTGCCCTAACTTGAGCTTGTGTCTAAAATAATTAAGTTGAAAAAATAAACATTTTCAATGAGTTGAAATGTTATCAGTTTGAATAATGTTTTGAGCTCATTGACTGTTCGGACTTATACGGCTTAGATATATTATTCTATGACAAATAGAGATGATAACATCTTAGAAACACTTTTCATTGCTTATTGAAAGACTATAAGAGTGGGTATCTCAGCAGACCATATTGTTCTGTTAAAGTGCCAGGTTTATTAGTTTTGTATAAGTGCCAGGGGTTTGAGGGTAATGAAATATGGTAGTTTTCTTCTTCCATACCATATTCAAAGCAGACTTATTGCAAATATACCTTTGTAATGAAGATGTGGTATACAGTGTCTTCTTGAAGATACTCAATATGTTCTTCATTCATATTTCAGTGGGACTTGGTTTGTGAAAACCGGGTACTGGGAGATGTGGCCAAGTCCGTCTACCAAATCGGCTTCATGGTTGGAGTGGTCGTCTTCAGCTTCATCTCTGACTAGTAAATACTGCTCATTATAATAGAGAACTTTAAAAATCTTACACTGAATCAAATATTTCATATCATCTGTAAATTGATAGGGTGACCTTACCCTACCTAATATACATCAGGAACTCTTTGTGGTTTCCAAAAATATCCTTTTCTCATTGCATTTGCTAAGATTGATAACTACCACTTCATCCTTCCAAAATGAGGAATTATTCACTTTGCAGCAGAAATCCCATGGGTTGGGCTAAAAATACATATGCCATAAAAATACTTAATTGTGCAATGTCCGTTTCATATCTTCAACACTGACTAATGTCTAAAGTGTTTAATTTAGTTATGGACGAAAACCTGCCTTCGTTTCTTCCCTCGTCATGAAAATAGGATGTGCAATTGGTTTGGCTTTTTCTCCAAACTTCACGGCATTCATCATACTTCGCTTCCTGCTAGGCTGTGCTGCACTTGGAAATTATGTTGTAGGCTTTGTTTCAGGTAAGGCCATTTTATATTATGTAGTAGCATAACTGCCATTCATATGAGCTAAACTTTATCATGAGCCACCTCCTCCTATTTTGAGGGAAAGTTACGATGTAAACTGGATTTAGAACAATGTTTCAGAATAATTTACTAAATGAGCTTTGTAGTATTTTCTATATGATCAAGAAATATTGTTCTTGAGTTAAAGATGAGCGTCATCAGCAAAATATTACATTTAAGATGCGGGACATCATATTTTCTTGTAAGACAATCGATATAGCGTAAAATCCCAGTCATAAATCGGCCCCAGCAATAAGCCAAGGGGGGGGGAGTTTAAGGAAAAACTATAAACTGGCTTGAGGCAAAGGTTTTCACTAGAATCTGTAGTAGAAAAGAACCTCAGTCGTAAGCCGGAGGAGACTTTGGGAGAAATCTAGAAGCTGGTCTTGGGTAAAAATAAGAAAAAGAAATCAGGTTTATGACTTGGATTGTACGGCATATCATCTGTAGCCATAGTTCGGCATGAAAGCACTGAGCACTGTTGAAGGCCTTTTTCTAAATCTAGTCTGATTATAAAAACCAAGAAACATTGATTAAAATCAAAGTGAGAAGAGTAAAATTCAAATCAAGTAAAATGCCAAATAGTGCAGAATTTTATAATCCTATAATTTTATTTTGATTATACTCTATATGTACCTCATGTATAAGGTACACCTTGTGTTTGATACCCACTTTGATGTGAAGGATACAAGGCGCACCCAGGTCCTGATTTCAACACTTTGTCTAATACTACTAGATCATGTAATCATACTCTGCCTAGTATAGGCCAAATCCCACAACGTGAAAATAGCTAGAAAATCCTTGTGATGGAGGATATGTTGTTATTCAGCCGATATTTAGGGTGGTAGTATCGTCCAAGAAAGTCCAATAACAGCTAAGAACCCTTGCCAAAGTGTTGTTATTTCAGGAGTGAAATACATCAAAAGTTTTTGATATTTTTCTCACAAGAGGCCAGAAATCTCTGTGACATAGGGAAATTCCCTGTGATTTAGAGGAAAACAAGAATCTTTAGTAAATCACAAGAGGTCTGTATATTTTTCATAAATCAGGACCCAAGTTCCACACACTATAGCCATAAGAATGTTGTACTTGTGAATCAAAGTAGCAACTAGTCAGTACAGAGATGAATATCACAGACATTTCCCTTCCCATAGTGGCTAGTAGTTGGGTTTGAGAAAGGTAGGAGTGGTATGGGAACCCTTGTGAATTTTGTTTTTGACAAGACTCCAAGGCTGCCGATATCCAGAATCACAGGCGTTTTAGACCCATTTTTCACGTAGTGGGATTTGGCCTTATGAGGCACATCCCTAACTTTGGCTGATTCTATGAACCAAAAGCAGTATTGGTGTACAACCACTATCTGTGTAAAGAACCATTATCTGTAGTACTACAGTTAGAGGCTAACCATCCAACCACTATCTGTGTAAAAGTAACGCTTTCTGTATCAAATTCACTGTGTCAAACAGCTAACAGCAGTATCAAAAACACATTAGATCCCCCTTACTTTAAGTGCATTAAAACTGTTTGTATGACTTAGCATGTTGTTAAAGTTTCTACAGATAGCGTTCATTCACACAGATAGAGGTTGGATGGGTACTCTAGATAGTGCACATTTTTGCACTTATCGTGGTTGGATGGTCAGCCTCTATGTGTAGTACTTCAGATAGCGGTCGTTTACACAGATAGTGGTTGTACAAGGGGTTTACCTTGTGAATAAGGCATGCCTTATATGTGAGGTACTGCATGTTCAATAACTCCAGCTGTGTGTAATGTCTTCTGAATATTTCATTCAGTGTCTGAGATGCTTAGAACTCGGACAAGAACGAAGCTGTCCCCAGTGCCAAGCTACACTTGGGCCGCCATGCTTATGGTCATGGCTGGAGTGGCATACGCAATTCGTGATTGGCGTCATCTGGCCCTAGCGGTCTCTGTACCTCAAGTTATCATGCTCCCTATGTGTTTGTAAGTTTACATTGAAATAGAAATATTATACAATGTATGGCTCATATGGTCAAATATAGACAATCAGCTACACAGCTTTGGGGAACATTATAAGAACATTGCATGTGATAGACATAACTAAATTCAGGTTTACATCTTTGATGTCACCATAATCAATGCAGTCACCATTGAATCACAATGTTTTGGTGTTCAGACCTTCATCAGGTTTCAACCTTCACCTCAAGAACAAAAAAAAAACTTCACAAAATTTGCCAACGATTCCCATCTAGAATTGCCTCCATTTTGTCTTTCCGATTGACAGGTTTATCACGGAGTCACCACGATGGTTGTATGTCAAGAACCGTCATGCAAGGGCAGATGCCATCATAAGAAAAATGGCTAAATGTAACAGTGTGAGCCTACCCGAAAACCTTGATGTTGAAATAACAGTAAGTTAAACACAGCCACTTTCAATAACATAATTTTTCACTGTTTCTAGTTTATACGATGAAATGCTAATGTCTTGACTTCCTAGAGAAAGAATGTCTTTATGTAACAATTGGCAGAATTGGCAATACCCATTCTTTTGCTATTGTGAATATTCTAGGCAACTGGAACAAAGGGAGTACTTCTAGACATTCTCCGCACCCCAAAATTGCGTTGGTTTTTGCTCATACTTGGTTTGGGCTGGTGAGTAAGCACGATACCTTCTATGCAATAATGGATTTCTAGTAGCTCTAGAAATGGCTCAGCATTTGAGGTCCAAGATTTAAATTCCAGAGAATCCAAGAAACCACTGTCAACCATAGAATCTATTGATATATGAAATTTTTTCATTAGTACTTTAGGAAATACTAAAAATATTATCAGAAATTTGAAAAAAAAACACACACACAAGGTAATTTTACACAATTTAGTGATAACTTGATTTGAGCAACATGCTTTATTTCACATTTCAGGCCAAGCTACAATTTATATCCATGGAGTTATGAGGTTGTTCTAGGCAAATATTGGATAGAAATTCTTTTTCTTTTAATTTCAGGATGGAGACATCCAGGGTGTATTAATTTATAGCACTTTACTCATCTGACCTTGGCGGTGACCCCTACATCAACTTTCTGATATCTGCTGACCTTGGCGGTGACCCCTACATCAACTTTCTGATATCTGGTGCGGTAGAGCTAGCAGCGGCTCTCATTGGTCAGGTCATTGTTCATTATGTTGGAAGAAGGACTATGATAATGTTTAGTATGATTGGAGTCGGAGTGGCCTTACTCTGCATAATGTTGGTGCCAAAAGGTAAGATAATTCAAGACACTTGATCAAGTGGACACATTATTGCATTCATGCATCACAATGAATAGGCATGTCCTATCATTATGAATAATTGTTGTAGTGCTTCTGAACTTTTGATTTCAGATCTGATGCTTCAGAGTTGCTTAAAGAGGTCCTTATGCAACAAAATTGATTGATTGATTTGTGTTTTACAGCACTTTAGCGGCACTAAGTGGCTATCCCGTGCTTCACAGGTTGATAATCTAACAGAAGAATGTGTCAGTGCCCGCGCATATGTGCACTACACACATCCTGAGGGGATAGGAAAGAGGAGATATAGACCCTTTTAAGTGGGCTAGGGAAGCCCGTTATGCAAGAAAAGGCCCTTATTGTAAGCCAGCACCTACATCTGATGTATCATCTTTCCCACCTTGTATTATGTTCCATGATGGTTGCCGGCTGTCAGCAGCTGACGTGGTAACTTCATTTGCCCATGTATGGACAGAATCCTAACGGTGACTGTCAGCCTAGGTGCTAAGTATCCGTTCAGAGGTTCGATATCCCTGAAAACTAGGAATATGAATAGCTCTACAGTTATGACTCAAACATAATTCAATTTTCAGATCTAGCATGGATCAGCATTGCGCTTGCAATGGTCGGACGCTTTTGCCTGGAGATATGTTACATTGCCAAAATGACCTACATAACTGAATTACTCCCAACTGAAGTGAGGAATGTTGGAATGTCTGCCTGCCAGAGCTCATCATGTATTGGTTCAATTGTGGCACCTTATATAGGTTCATTGGTAGGAATTCACTTTTCGTCTTTCATTTTAACTTATATGTTCATATCATGGTTGATTCGAGTGCTTTAAAGTGTCTTTATTTTGGAAAATGCATTTAGTTAAGACCGTCATTTTTCAAATATTCTGAAACACTAGTACTTATCTATTAAGCCATAACAGCATAAGTGCAGATCAACATGAAATTGGTGATCACAGATTTAGTTTTATCTCAAGTTGAATACGACAGCCCCATAGGTTTAACCAAGAACCTCTGTATCACACCCCCCCCCAGTGTGATAACCCTTCCCTGTATCACACTGCCAGGTAGATCATTGCAAATGGTTACATAACTAATGAAGAAATGATTACCATACTAATGCCAAATAAAGTCTTGAACATTTCTGACAAAAATAACTTGAGATAAATACAAAGGAGCACTCGAATTGGTCCCAACTGAGGGTTTTCACACTCACCTCTACCTCATGTGATTACCCTCAGTGGGGACCATTTTTCATACACTTTTGTCTATTTATCACACAGTCTTGAAGTATTTTGACTTAAGTATATAGAGAGAACTAAACGACCGTGGTGTACGAGGTGGCCGATCCAACACGAGGAGGGTGTCTCCCTCCTCCCCGAGGGGTGGATCGGCCACCGAGGACACCAGGGGAGTTTAGTTCTCTATTTATCTTACGCTTTTAGAGGGTTTAGATAAGGAAAAATTAACAAAATCCCTTACTGTAGTGCCCCGTATGAGGGGTGGTCCGACATTTTGAATGTTTACATGCACCCGGAACGAGGCTGCAGTACTGGATCGGCCGCTGTGGTGGATCAAGACACGTTACACCACTGGGGGTGTGGCGATCGGCCAGGCAATGCTATCTCTATGGGAAGAAGTTATTCACATAAAATAAATTGCGGTACCTACATGCAGAGTGTATCATATATTTGTCACTGATGACTACTATATGTATATTTGTACCAGATTGCCGTTAACCGCTACATCCCGTTTACCCTGATGGGGACGACATGTGTCATTACCGGTCTGCTCCAGTATCTGCTCCCAGAGACAAAGGACAAGAAGATGCTGCAGACTGTGGCTGAGGCTGAACAGGTTTATAAGTAAGTACGACCCAACCTGTAAAATACGCTTGAAATTTCGTAATTTTTAAGAGGAGTTCTTCTTACATTGTATTCATCTGTAGAGAAGCTTGCCATTAATCATAATTTGAAAGTGGTGAGTCATTTAATGACCATTGGGGGCTTGTTGAATTTTTGCGGACTGCCATTTTTTTTCTACCTCCCCACTACAATAATTAATTTTAAAGTAGAATGTATGGAAAACACTTTTTGAGTAAAGTAAGACATGTGCACGTTTCACCTAAACGAGTTTGAGAAATATAAGCAATATAAAAACTGGTAAGGGAGTCATTTATTGTCCAGTGGGGGGGGGGCCTTGTTAGATATAGGGGGGCATTTTGAAAAAGAGCCCCTTGGTGGGGGGGGGTCATTTAGCAAAACTAGCTATTAGTGGGGCCCACAGTCATTTTTGTCATAGTGGTGGCGGGGGGGTCGGAAAAAATTCTGCCAATCAGCCAAAAATAAATGACTTGTCCCTAACTTCTTAGGCATGGCCTGCCTGTATAATGTCTCCAACATACAGGCAGGTCGCGAGCCAATGAGTGTTAAGTTTGGTCCTCAAAGTAGGAGAGTTTATTGGGTTCTGCCCCCCCCTTAGTGAAGCCGAGTGTAATAAGCCTTTGCTAACACACACAAGTCATGAACTATCCATTGACTACTTATTTTATTCCACGAAACCAATAGATAATCAATAAAATGCCAATGAATTCAAGTTGAAAACAAAAATTGTTCACCTTCCCCGGGACTCGAAGCCAGCCATTGTGTGTACACGATCGGTACATACACCTCTGCGCCTTGCAGCGGACAGCGACAGCCCCCGTCTCGGCTTGGTGTCTCACGGTTATGGCAGCGGCACACGGCGAAAAATAGTCTTTGTACACGATCGGTACATACACCTCGTCACCCGGCAGCGGACAGCTACAGCACACACGGCGAAAAAAAAGATGCGTCTCACGGTTATGTTTGTGTATAATACACCTCGTCGCCCGGCAGTGGACAGCTACAGTGCACACGGCGAAAAAAAGACATGCCCGGAACCGGGACTCGACCCGCCTACCTCTGACAGCTGAGTGCAATGCGCTAACCACTAGACCACCGCGTCTCCTCCTTCAGCACCCATCTCAGCTTGGCTATGTTTGAATGCGTCCCGCGGTTATGGTAGCGGACAGGCCGCAGTCGTCGCCTCCCTGGGCTTTGCAAGACGTGGTTCTAACCAAGCTTCTCTCATCAGTCCCTGTGGCGCAATGCATAGGGAGTTAGACTAGGGATCTGAGACTGCAGGTTCGAGCCCTGCCCTGGCCTTGAAAATTTCATGGGTTTTATCATGTAACATATGACATGTAAGGACATGAGAGGCATGCAGGTTATCCATGGATAACTGCACGGTAAGCAGGTTATCCATGGATAACTGTACTCCTTACAAAATTGATGCTACAGCCTTCATGGTGTGCAATATCGACAGGTATGTGCATGGGAATATCCAGGAAAAGCACTGAGAATCCCAGAAATCGTGGAATAATACTAATCAGGTCGTCCTCCATTGACGAAATATAAAAGGAAAGACTAATCAAATTATGGCTTTTCCTTTCCAGATACAGGTTTCCCATGTCAAAATGTTGCTCCAATTCACAAGAACCAAGAAGGAGAGTCTCTGCAAAAATCTAAATTGCAATATTTGATATTGATACATGGCAAAATATGTCTAGCAACTAGTACTTAGCAATCAAACATTTTTATGGTGTTTTTTAAGTGTATTCATCAGGAGAAACTATAAGAAGAATATATACTAATAAAACTAAAAGCACAGACTTTATCTTTGAATTGTCAAATGGCTTTTACAACCTGCTAGTTTTACTGTTATTAATTCACATCACCCCTTTAAGGGCCATTGGTGCATTAATGCAGCATGCCTATTGGTCACGTGATGAATGAATAGATTCAAGTATCATGCCAACTGTACAGGGCTGCTGATGCATAAATGCATCATGCCTATCGGATGCATAAATGCATCATGCCTATCGGTTGGCACGATGCCCCGGCTATCTGCAATACTATAGTGCTCACTAGGTCTACATTCACACATTATGCCGACCCTATGGGATTGAGAGACCCCGAGAGGGTTGGCACCAGCACTTCATTGGTGCATCATGCTGACCAATGGGCATGATGCACTCCTGAATCAGCAGCTTTTAAAAGGTTAACCGTTTAATATGACATACACAATTACGTCCATCTACGGGTGTGTTAACGCCCCATTCACCTGTCAATCTTATTCACCAGCAAGTGAGATGACTCTGTGCCCTCCCTTACTAGCTGTGTGGTCATTGTCAATTTGCATGATATTTATACAATTAGCCATTTTCATCCAATCAGACTTGTGTGTCTGGAAGGCATTTTTGAAGATGGTACGACTAGAACCCTTCAAATCATAGTGTGATCCCTCACTTAAATTCCATTACAGCCCTGCATCTATAGTGGTCACTGATAAAAGCCTGGTATAACTGCCCTATCAACCCCTATGTAAGTACTGCATTAAGTGCTGATCATACAGAGGAGTCGTAGTGCATTACCTACGATCACCCACTCTCATATTGAAGGTTTCATATCATAGTTGCTGTGTTCAGTTGTACCATCTTGAGAAATGCCTTCTAGCAGCACAGGGTCGATGGACTAAACCTGGGGGGGGGGGGGCAAAGTGAGGTGGTTCTTAAAGGTGTGACATATGGTGGTTAGCCATTTATTGATGTTGTTTGGGGGTTTGTCTATGGTGTAAGGGACTATATTTACTGCAGTCACACCAAATGATATCGAGCCTCAATAATAGCATCTTTTCGGTTGTGATACATCTTCTATGAATTAAGTATAATTTATTCTTGTATTCTTGTATTTTTTTCTCTCTCACTAAATAGGAACATATTATGAGACCATGTCAGATGCCCCTGCAAGTCAGAATAGCCATAAATTCCTTCTTAGTGAAGGGCTTATCAGTTAAACTCGTAGGACATAAGTAGGCCTACTTGAAATTAACAACTACCAATACCCCTGATCAGCCAGCCTATAGATGCAAATCAACCATGTGCTTTCAGAACAGCACCATGTTGACACAGAGATGAAGCGATACTAGCAGGGTTGCTCAATAAGACCATGCCATAGGCATGCAATGGACATACCACATACACCCTGTGCCTTCCAGATCCTTTGATAATAACCAACCGGGCAAAAACACACACACACAGTTTCATAAATGTTTCTGAAAAATGTTTGTCTTATTTTGTGGAAAGACGCTTTACTATGAATTCTTACTGCATCATATACGTTTCCTTTTAACATTTTCTAACATAGTGAAGAAAAAAACACGTTTGTTTAACCCATACATAAAAACCTTTTACAGAAAGTTAAAAAGATGTTTTTCTCTACTTTTGTTTTGTTAAAAAGAAACGTTCAGAGAACTAGCAAACCTAAAAAGAATGTTATAACGTTACAAAGAAAACGTTTATTCTGAAGTCTGAACGTTAAATCATTAACACAGAGGCTCCCATAATCCCTAAATTGTCAGCTAGGCACATGTAAAAAGAAACTGCATTGAAATTACTGCAAACACAGTATACCCTATATCTGATTTGACCAAACTTTGACTGAAGAGAGTTTTAGTTCCCCATAGTTGTAGAAATGCCCACACTGCCGGAAAAACAAATACCATTATCATCAACTTCTACTTCACCTCAACTCACCAAAATATCTACTATCTCACTGTCTGGTTGGCATCAGCAGTGTTTACTTTTACCTTTATCCTATCAACTCTCTACTCCAACTATTCTATGTCATTTGAAGTCTATCCACATGATAAAAATTTATATTGTATGTAAGCTCCAGGATTGCTTTGTATGCCAAGTGTTAGATGTGGAAATAAAGGTTCGGCAGCCACATAAAATCATGAAAATGATGTGGTGAAGCTGGAAAAACAAAAAAACAACAAAAAAAAACACTGGTTTCACAAAGTACTTTCTCTGATTTCAAATATCAATCTAGGCCCATTTTTGATATGCTCTAGGATGAGCACTGTGATGTAAAAAGTGCATCCTGACTCTCTTTGTTGCCATGGACACATAGGAAATTTCTGGTTGTCATGGAAACCACTCCATTATTCTAAATGGGAATTCTTGCCAATAATATTTTGGGAATTTGCACAAAGAACAAAGCTGTATTTTCTTTTGCATTATCACTATTTATGATAGGATAAAATCCATTTAGAGCTTATTTGCCATTTTTAGTTGTACACACCAACCTAGCTTTGACAAGCAATTACAGCAGAACTACCTGGGGTATTTTAGCTCAAGATATCTCATTGTACAACCTGCGATATTTCGCCACTTATAGCATTGGTTTCCTTCACCCAGTCACTTCTATTCATTTCTAGTTATTATTCAGCCCTCAAAGAACTAATTTTGTGCACACGCAGTATATAAACTGAACGGCGCTTTTCTTTATACTTCGAATCTACGAGATGGCTGTGAATCGTTACATCCCATTAAGCCTTATGGGGACCACCTTCAGACAAAGGACAAGAAGATGCTGCAGACTGTGGCTGAGGCTGAACAGGTTTATAAGTAATTCCCATAGTAATATACGTAGGAGGTGATCCCCTAAGGACACTTTATAACCCACAGTGTAGGGACTGTATCCCTAGCCCTCCCTGACTCTTTAGTTCTACTAGAGCTTGGAGTATTATTATTTGGTTGACAATTAAGCCCTAATCTTTTTGATTCTGCTATCACTGCACACCGGTGGCTGACCAGCAGCTGCCATCGCTGCAAGTGATGTCCTGACCTTATGACCTAATTAGACTCTGAATGAGGCTAGCTATTATCACTGTCCTGAAGCGTGCCATCAATGGTTCATCATCTACCACCAAGTGCTTGATTTAGTTATCACAGGCTAGATTCATACACATGACTTCTGTCCACAGGGCTGGGAGGTGATACCTTTATAATTCACACACGAGTGAAATCAACTCAGCAGGGCTAAGTTTCAGTAGTTTAATCCAATCAAAACATCATCTATAGGGTACATACTAAACCCAGGAGCTTATATCAAAACCTAACCTGCTCAACAATCTTAGTATTGACCATTGAATTGTATATTTAATAATCACCTGGAATAATGCATTCTATGAATAGAAATATTAGCCTCCTCAAAATACCACCACTGTTTCACCCACACTATTTATTTTTACCGGGGCGCTGTAAAGCCCAAGCTCCACTAGGTGGCACAGGGCAGCAGCGCTACATGTGGCACAGTTTTTTTTCTTTGATCTATTTGTTTGTGTTTACATTATGCATCAGTTTCGCATGAATGTTGCAATAATTTCTCATCAATATTTCATTATTGATGCACCTGTGTCCCCTAGAATAATGAAAATTGGTGTTTCGCATGTTTCGCATGTCTCAGCCCCATATACTACCCCTGCCTTATCATAAGTGCTAGGACCTTTGTGAAAGGATCAACGTGGTCTATGAGTCACTGAGGAAGATGAGAAGTAATTTATGACATGATGTCCTATGATACTTATTCATAAAGTTATTTTTACAAATGAATATCAATTATATATCTAAATTCTAATTCATGTACAGAGAGACTAACAAATGCCTACTTTATTCAGTATACCTGACAGTACATTTGATTCGCACATGTTCAAGGACTCCAAATTGATTTTCCAATATCTTTGGCCACCTGGAGCAAACACTATGGAACTACATAGGCCCTACGTGGTGATTGACTGTACATGAATACAATAAAATAATGACACAGTGCTCCTATCATTGGCACATATTTAGCATTTGGACCACCACACTTATTCATGAATATGGTTAACCCAGTACACATTCATCAACTTGCCAATGTCAATTACGGTCAATCATTAGCTAAATGGATAACATGAATGCTTTGTTAACACTTAAAGGACCACTGATGCACTGATGCATCATGCCCATCGGTTGTCATGATGCATGAATGCATCTGTGGCAAGTTACACGCTGGGGCTACATTTGTGCATCATGCCAACCTGACAGGGTTGATACTGTCCCGGGGGGTCGGCATGATGCTTCAATGAAGTGCTGGCGACCAGTCTCGCCAGCACTTCATTGAAGCATCATGCTGACCAATGGGCATGATGCACTCATATATATTAGTGGTCTTTTAAGGGTTAATGCTAGCTGTCAATAAAACACGAGACTGACACTTATCTATTTAACCCCTTTAACACGTTCAGACCTGCATGTGATGCTCTCATATGGCTGTGTGCTTTATAATGGGACTGTCAACATTGGTGTAATGCTGTTGTATTTTTCTATGTCATACAATGAAAGGCATGTACGATTGTATAATACTGTAATATCTTACGAGGATATAGATATAGGTTCACGATATTCTGTCCAAACAACCAATTTCTTCACTTTTGGGAGTCAGGGTGTCCCACCCTCAAAAACTTACTTAGAACTTTACAAAATCTTTGAAGCTATTTTGATTATTTCACAGTAGAGAACAGACCTGTGAAGAATGAGATCTAGTTTCTTATAAGGGAGTGGTCATTATTTCTCAACAGAGGGGGGTGGTGGGTTTTCGCGCGTCCGCACGAAAATCTTTTACGCACCCCCGTCGACGGCAGTAAAAAATTTTTGCGACCCCCGCACCGGAGGTGCGGGGGGCGCGGACACCATAGGGGAGACCATAGGGAGACTATAGGGGACACCCGCTCACACCCCCTCTTTGATCTATAGTAGCGCGATTCATGTAAGATTACTATTAACTTGTTCGAAATTCAAATGAGGTCCAAGGTGTGTCCATAGGGGACACCATAGGGGACACCATAGGGGACACCATAGGGGGACTATAGGGGACACCACAGGGGACACCATAGGGGGACTATAGGGGACACCATAGGGGGACACCATAGGGGACACCACTGGGGACACCATAGGGGACACCATAGGGGAAACCATAGTGGAGACTATAGGGGACACCATAGGGGAGACTATAGGGAAGACTTTAGGGGACACCATAGGGGAGACTATAGGGGACACCATAGGGGATACTATAGGGAAGACTTAAGGGGACACCATAGGGGAGACTATAGGGAACACTATAGGGGACACCATAGGGAGACTATAGGGGACACCATAGGGGAGACTATAGGGAAGACTATAGGGGACATCACAGGGGACACCATATGGGACACCATAGTGGAGACTATAGGGGACAGCATAGGGGAGACTATAGGGAAGACTTTAGGGGACATCACAGGGGACACCATATGGGACACCATAGTGGAGACTATAGGGGACACCATAGGGGAGACTATAGGGAAGACTTTAGGGGACATCACAGGGGACACCATATGGGACACCATAGTGGAGACTATAGGAAACACCATAGGGGAGACTATAGGGGGCACCATAAGGGAGACTATAGGAGACACCATAGGGGAGACTATAGGGGACACCATAGGGGAGACTATAGGGGGCACCATAGGGGAGACTATAGGCGACACCATAGGGGAGACTATAGGAAACGCCATAGGGGAGACTATAGGGGACGCCCTAGGGGAGACTATAGGGGAGACCATAGGGGAGACTAAAGGAAACACCATAGGGGAGACTAAAGGAAACACCATGGGGGAGACAATAGGAAACATCATAGGGGAGACTATAGGGGACACCCTAGGGGAGACTATAGGGGAGACCATAGGGGAGACTATAGGAAACACCATAGGGGAGACTAAAGGAAACACCATGGGGGAGACTATAGGAAACACCATAGGGGAGACTATAGGAAACACCATAGGGGAGACTATAGGGGGCACCATAGGGTAGACTATAGGAGACACCATAGGGGAGACTATAGGGGACACCATAGGGAGACTATAGGAAACGCCATAGGGGAGACTATAGGGGACACCCTAGGGGACACCATTGGGGAGACTTTAGGGGACACCATAGGGGAGACTATAGGGGACACCATAGGGGAGACTATAGGGGACACCATAGGGGAGACTAAAGGAAACACCATAGGGGAGACTATAGGGGACACCATAGGGGAGACTATAGGAAACGCCATAGGGGAGACTATAGGGGACACCATAGGGGAGACTATAGGGGACACCATAGAGGAGTCTATCGGAAACATCATAGGAGAGACTTTAGGAAACACCATAGGGGAGACTATAGGGGACACCATAGGGGAGACTATAGGGGACACCATAGGGGACACCATTGGGGAGACTTTAGGGGACACCATAGGGGAGACTATAGGGGACACCATAGGGGAGACTATAGGAAACACCATAGGGGAGACTATAGGGGACACCATAGGGGAGACTATAGGAAACACCATAGGGGAGACTATAGGAAACGCCATAGGGGAGACTATAGGGGACACCATAGGGGAGACTATAGGAAACGCCATAGGGGAGACTATAGGGGACACCATTGGGGAGACTATAGGAAACACCATAGGGGAGACTATAGGGGAGACCATAGGGGAGACTATAGGAAACACCATAGGGGAGACTATAGGGGGCACCATAGGGGAGACTATAGGGGACACCATAGGGGAGACTATAGGAAACGCCATAGGGGAGACTATAGGGGACACCATGGGGGAGACTATAGGAAACACCATAGGGGAGACTATAGGGGACACCATAGGGGAGACTATAGGAAACACCATAGGGGAGACTATAGGGGGCACCATAGGGGAGACTATAGGAAACGCCATAGGGGAGACTATAGGGGACACCATAGGGGAGACTATAGGGGACACCATAGGGGAGACTATAGGGGAGACCATAGGGGAGACTATAGGAAACCCCATAGGGGAGACTATAGGGGGCACCATAGGGGAGAATATAGGGGACACCATAGTGGACACCATAGGGGAGACTATAGGAAACACCATGGGGGAGACTATAGGAAACACCATAGGGGAGACTATAGGGGGCACCATAGGGGAGACTATAGGGGACACCATAGGGGACACCATAGGGGAGACTATAGGAAACACCATAGGGGAGACTATAGGAAACACCATAGGGGAGACTATAGAGGACACCATAGGGGAGACTATAGGAAACGCCATAGGGGAGACTATAGGGGACACCATAGGGGAGACTATAGGGGACACCATAGAGGAGTCTATCGGAAACATCATAGGAGAGACTTTAGGAAACACCATATTGGAGACTATAGGAAACACCATAGGGAAACACCATAGGGTAGACTATAGGGGACACCATTGGGGAGACTTTAGGGGACACCATAGGGGAGACTATAGGGGACACCATAGGGGAGACTATAGGAAACACCATAGGGGAGACTATAGGGGACACCATAGGGGAGACTATAGGAAACGCCATAGGGGAGACTATAGGGGACACCATAGGGGAGACTATAGGGGACACCATAGGGAGACTATAGGAAACGTCATAGGGGAGACTATAGGGGACACCATAATGGAGACTATAGGAAACACCATGGGGAGACTATAGGAAACACCATAATGGAGACAATAGGAAACACCATGGGGAGACTATAGGAAACACCATAGGGGAGACTATAGGGGAGACCATAGGGGAGACTATAGGAAACACCATAGGGGAGACTATAGGGGACACCATAGGGGAGACTATAGGGGAGACCATAGGGGAGACTATAGGAAACACCATAGCGGAGACTATAGGAAACACCATAGGGGAGACTATAGGGGACACCATAGGGGAGACTATAGGAAACACCATAGGGGAAACTATAGGGGACACCATAGGGGAGACTATAGGGGACACCATAGGGGACACCATTGGGGAGACTTTAGGGGACACCATAGGGGAGACTATAGGGGACACCATAGGGGAGACTATAGGAAACGCCATAGGGGAGACTATAGGGGACACCATAGGGGAGACTATAGGGGACACCATAGAGGAGTCTATCGGAAACATCATAGGAGAGACTTTAGGAAACACCATAGGGGAGACTATAGGGGAGACCATAGGGGAGACTATAGGAAACACCATAGGGAGACTATAGGGGACACCATAGGGGAGACTATAGGGGACACCATATAGGACACCATAGGGGAAATCATAGTGGAAACTATAGGGGACACCATAGGGGAGACTGTAGGAAACACCGTAAGGGAGACTATAGGGGACACCATAGGGGGACTATAGGAAACACCATAGGGGAGACTATTGGGGACATCATAGGGGATACCATAGGGGAGACTATAGGGGACACCATAGGGGACACCATATGGGACACCATAGGGGAGACTATAGGGGAGACTATAGGGGAGACCATAGGGGAGACTATAGGGGAAACCATAGTGGAGACTATAGGGGACACCATAGGGGATACCATAGGGGAGACTATAGGGGACACCATAGGGGAGACTATTGGGGAAACCATAGTGGAGACTATAGGGGACACCATAGGGGATACCATAGGGGGGCTATAGGGGACACCATATGGGACACCATAGGGGAGACTATAGGGGACACCATAGGGGAGACTCTAGGGAACAGAACCATTCCTGTATGGAGGTGGCCATCTTGAAATCAGTTATGTAAGTTGCCCCCGACGGCCATCTTGGATCTGGCAGAGGATTGTGGGTAATCGTCCCCTCCACCCACAGAAAACAATGGGACTGATAAGCTGCCCCTGAGCCTATTATAATCACCTTGAGGACCTGCCCATTGTTTTAGGTGTGAATGGAGGGGATTAGCCTGATAGGGAAACAATGGCTTGGTTTTACTCAGCCTGGATTATATGTGCCCTTTTAGAAAACCTTTAAAGTTTAATTTCTTTTGTATTTCAAGTACTTAGTCTATATAAAGCTTATATTGTTTAAGTTTAAGTATTTGCTATCCGGAGGTATAGACTTCTAGAATATAGCCTAATATAGACTATTAGGAAGCGCCAACCAAAGTAAACTGTACAAAACTGCTGATCTAGCCCCCGACTACATGAGTCACCTAGCTAATTTGTTTGGTACTAGCAATGGTTCTGTTTCCTATAGGGGACATCATAGCGGACACCCTCTGCCTATGATTGAATATCATGCCTTGTGGTATCTGTAGGTATCTCTATAACTTAGATCTCACTTACCCTCACACAGGGCCACTTGTGCTTTGTGAGCTGGCCATTCTAGGTCCTCCGCTCTCAAAGTTATTCTTCTGATTTCCACCAGAGGGACCTGAGTTCTGATTCGATGAAGAGGGTTATATATGGATAAATGTGATGGCCAGGAATGGGGTAGTCTAGAACATTTTCAATGATATGTCAAGTAGTGTAGTCGAGAGGAATTTCATTCTTAAAGTTAGGGAACAATTAATTTTAGGTTGTAGAATTTAATGGCACTAGTAATTTTTCAGCATTTTTAGTTCCTGTTGCCATGGCAACGAATTCCCTAAGCTACAGTAGAAGTGCTTATTTCAAGGTGATTTGCCATTTTCTACAGTTACTATGGATAGTGGTTGCCATGGCAATAGGAACTAGAAAATTCAAAAACGACCAATCCCATTGAATATTACACCCTCAAAATGAAAACGAAGAGAAGTTCCCTAAATTTTAGAATGAAAATGCCCCTATGTCAAGGGTATTCTTCTGGGGGGAAGGGGGGTTGCACAATGCAAGTCCCCTCACAACAACTGTTACCATTTAGTATATACGCTGACCTGCTTTAGAAGGCATCAAGGGTTGATGGTTCACTGTTTGAGACCTCTGATTCTCTTAAAGCCCAATTATACATGTATGCTGGAGTGACCTAGGGTACTTAACAATTCCACTACTCAGGCAGACCAATTCGAGTGCACCTTTACATTTATCTCATGTTGTTTTAGTGGGATTATGTTCAAAATACATTTATTTGACATAGAATTAGGATTTTATCATAGCTCTTTGACCATTTAGGGAGCTTCAGATGGCTGTGAAATACGAGGTGGGGTTATTGCATGGGGGTATGCAAATACGGGGCTCCTTGGTTAAACCTATAGAGCTGTAGTATTCAACTTGAGATAAAATGAAAAGTCACTCTAAATGGTCGGCTGGTGATCATCATTTTACTTTATTTTGTAAATCTTGTTTTATTCTTCAATGACTCAGAGCTCTCAACTCTCACGCATCTGGCGTGAGTCTCATGCATTTGGGGCTCATCTCACGCACTCACGCAGAGCAGGCCATTTCTCACGCATTTTAGGCTTAAAAAAATCAGTATATGCTTGTAGAGTGAAGTTTGCCCTCTCCTCACTGTTTGGTGTAGGAAAGTCAGCCAAATTGTCTTTATTTTTTCAAAATTTCCTTTGGGGCCAGGCCCCCCAAACCCCCCAATTTTACCTAAATTGTGACAATTTCCCTAATGTTTAGAAATTTCTGAGCGCCCCGGCAAAGTCTCACTCTTTGGCTTCATCAAAACTTGAGAGCTCTGATGACTTGCAACTTGTTGAGATCGTGTGTTTAGTAAGTTAATTTTCTCAGTTTAAATGATTTGACTAAATTAAAGATCTCTGGTTCAAATATTCAAGTGTTATATACCAAATGAAAGCTCCTGATGAGCTCTATTTGAATATTGCAATGTCTAAATCGGGGTCTAAATATTTCCATGTGCGACTGTGAACCATTTTGTAAGGATGGGTCAAAAAAGTATACAGCTACGAAATATCTCATATTGCACCAAAGCCTAATGCAACTTCGAATGATCTGATGAACGTGACATAAATCTGATGAATGTAACATAAATCTGATGAACGTAACACTTATGATTGTGTTCATGTTACAGCAGAACAGTAATCTACATTGACAAAAATCTAACACTAGCTGGTGCAGTGCACTACTAGGGTACCCAATTGATATTTGTTTTCATTGTTATGGATGAATTAGGCATATAACAGCAAAATCATCTATGTGAATCCGATGAACGTAACATCAATCTGATTAATGTAACATCAACATTTACTGTCATTTATCATACTTTGAAGTGTAAGTTCAGAAAAACACAATGTCAACTGAATTTCTTTATCTGCCTTAATATTGTAGTGTTCTACCCCTCGATGTTCAATCGAATCTTTCCATAAACAACGAAGAACAACTATTCAGGTTCCAGTTAAAACTTTATTGTCTAATAACACATAGGCATCAGCCGTTCTCGATCACAGTTACAGGTGGCAGAGTTTGAACTCTATAACAGGTTCGACACTAGGCCTTCTAGTGTCTACAGTTGATACTCCACATACACCTCCTCTGTGCAGCAGCACAGAGGAGTACTAGAATATGGTAGCCAGGCAGGCGCCAACCATCGCTCACGATGGTCAGTCGGGGCTGGACTGACCTTGAGGAAGGCCGTACAATGGCCTTATATACACCGGAGTCGAGGGCCACGTGACCAAGTGGTGACGTGGCGCTGGACTCCAGCGCCCCCAGGCGTCGGGTAATAGAGGTGCTCTCGATGTCGCCCACGAGGACCACGAAGGTACCTCGAAGACGACGCGGGACCACCACACCACCCCCTACTAGACTGAAACGAGGTCTCTGAAAATTCAGAGATCCCGGATCAGTCTAAACAATTAGATAATAATATGAACTACTGGATCCGTCGACATGGTCGACAGAAACAGTAGAGGAATATATAGAAATATAGTTTCTACTGTACTGTAGAAAAAAAATTATTATCACAGTTAATTATAAGGCGTTGCTCCATCCAACGTAGGAGACCAGTGTCGAAACACTGCTTCACGACCTGCTCCTGGTCGATCCGAGGGAGGCACAACCGGGTATGGCAACCAGGGTCGTGTCGTTTCCTCCCTGTCTCGTTGAGAAGCTCCTTCCAGCATAGGAAGCCCATCGATAGTGTACAGTACTACTATGATGGTCCTTCGACCGTGAGGCCAAGGATGTGTGGCACCACCGGGCCCTAAGACCAGGGTGGCGTCGGATCCACACAGCTTCGCAGGAAGGTCCGGGGACAGGAAAGGTACCCCCACTCATGGAGGGTACACCGTCGTCCGGGAACGAGTTCCTGGGGGTTCCGTGCTGACATCGAGACTCTGTTCGATATCAGCGATCCAAGCTGAAGAGGAGGAGCAGTAGTATCATACTACTGATCCTCCGAGATGGACCCTGTAGCGGCGTCGATTTCAGCCTGCTCTCGAAAACGTCGGCGACTCCGGCAATGGGGCCACACGGTCCATTGTCGTACTCCAAGCCTCGTTAGAGGTCTCGGGTGCATCCCGGGAGTCTCCCTCAGCATCTGAGTGGAGAACGGCCGAGTCTGCTGAGTCGCTTCCGTCGTCGTCGTCGCTCTCCCGACCTTCAAGGTCGTCCTTGACTCCCTGGTCAGGGGGAGCCGTTGGAGGTTGATCGACGACATCGACGTCCCCGTCTATATCCATCGACTGTTCTGCCTCGGCAGGTTCTACTGCTTGGGCGGAAGCCGACGGGTCCGGGCAGACGGCTACACTCGCCGGGGCCAGAGGTGTGATGCCATGAAGATCCGGATGGATCCTCGGTGACACCACTCTCTGAAGCGGTGGCGGTGTAGGCTCGGTGGCTCCCGAGAGGGTTATCAAGGGAGCCGAGGAGGAAGGCGGGGCTGCTGGTGGGTAGACGGAGGCACCGAGAGACCTACCCGGGGTGTCAGGCTTGTCCATGTTTGTTCTATCAAACAGGCCGAACAAGTAGGCACTCGCTTCCTCATGGAATGCCTCACCGAATTTGTCTTTAGCAGGGCTACCCGTCATCTGTAGAAGTCCCTTACAACGTTCCACGAACGTCTTGGGGACCCCACGTTCGACGCCATCGCCGTATGCAGGCTGTGCCAACTCCCAACGCAAGGTTGCTGTCGGGGTGTCGGCGCCTGTCACAACGTTGGAGAAGGTAGCTCCTGCTGCCGAGGTCAGTGTCGCGCCTCCCACGTGGACACGCGGCGTGGCAGCTGGGGTGCTGCCCTCCGCCGCCGCAGGGGGTTTGACAGGGGGAGACGAGTTGGTGGTCACCTTGGGTTGTCGATCACTACCACTCCGGGATTCCACCGTTTTGCCTCCAGTTTTAGCACCACTGGTGCTTGGTTTGGCCGAACCGGTCAAAGCAGTCTTCGAATTTTTAGGAGCCGGGGCCGGGGCGGCTTTCGATGCCTTTTCGGGCTTCGAGGGAGCAGCCTGCGGCTTAGGCTTCTTGGGTTCAGTCGAACTGGCAGACTTTCCAGCCTCTGTAGAGTGGGGCCTCTTGTTCCCACTCGTAGAGGCTGTTGGTCCTGGGTCTCGAAGACGACTGGCCTCCCGCTTCTTCCGTTGCTCTACCCTGAACTCGGGGTAGGCACCATAGAAAGCGGGCATCAGTTCCGGTCTGATATACAGGCGCTTCGTAGACGGGGGTGCGGGGGCCATCCGCATCCAGTGTCTAGTCGGCGCGCCTGTCTTCTCATTCCGTTCACACTTTCCAACCAGCGTCTCCACTAGTTGGATAGCGCCCTCGGCGTTGTACTTATGGGGCTGCTTGTACGACTTGAGATGACGCGCCATCAAGCCCCTTCGTGAGGTCACAAAAGGGGGAGAGGTCGGGTCATCAGGGTCCTGATAACATGGAATGGTCTTTTCCACCTTAACACAACCGAACTGCGGACGGATGGCTCGATGCTCTTCAACCAAGTGTCGAGCATACCTGCCGTCTGTCGCGTATACGCGAGGGGGGAACCCCTTACGTGTGCAGTTCTCGAAAGCACACTGCTGCCCTGGGTTGAAGATGCGCTATGCAAATCCAATCTGCTGTCGCTCGGGCAGCGACACCCCCGACGAGTCTGAGGCATTCGTGATATTCTCGATCATCAAGACATACCAGTCAATGGCATGACTATCATCCGAATACCACTCCTCGTCGTCACTACCATCCTTTCCGACAAGACTAGGGAGTACCACTTGACCATTCTTGCGGTAGTCCTGAAGCTTGGTCAGTGGCCTGTCATCGACGTACTCAGTACGTCGCTTGGCAGTGATCGCTGACAGCCGCTTCCACTCGTCGACAGCCTTGGCCGTGTCTGGGGGTGAGGATACGGTGCTCTCCACGGCACCGGCATCGACCTCCGACGGCTCGGTTCCAGGTTCGGGGGTGCAGTAGACTCGCTACTCCTTTCCCGGGCTGGAGCCTTCTTGGCTGCGGATTCCTTTTTGCTACCTTCCTTCTTGGGCACCTTAGGGATCTTGAAGTCTTTCAAGGTCCCCTTGGATGCCTTCGATTCAGTGGGCTTCTTGCCCTTAGAACCTGAAGGGGTATCACTTTTCGATGGAGCAGGTGTCGACGGCTCGTCGACCTCCATCTCATCGGGGGAGGAGTCCCTCGAGGCGGCAGCAGCCGCGACTTTCAAGTCGCCCTTCTGCTGCTTAGATGCCTCCTTCGCCTTCCGGCGGAGCTCCTTCTCCCGCTCCTGGGACTCGGCCAAGGCTTTCTGTGCATCCTCGATCTGCTTCAGAAGAGCTGCACTTTTAGCCGAGGTAGACTCGAGCTCTTGCTCGGGTCTGGTCCTCTTGGACTTCTTCTTCTTCTTCTTCTGCGACTTGTGGCTCACCGGAGAGCTGTACCCTGACTGCTCGTCGGACGAGGACCCCATGGTTCTTCCTGAACTGCTGGGTTCCACCAGGGAGAGAAGACTCCGGGTCTCGAACCGTTCTCAGACGGGACGAGACGTCGAAGAGGATCTTCGAGGTGTTTCGATCCGCACTCTGGCGGGTCGAAGCCTCGAAGGTGCCTTCGATGTACCTCGAACCGCACTCAGGCGGCTCGAGGGACCAAAGACTGGAGCCTCGAGAGAACACGAACCTGCGCTCACGCAGGTCGTGTCCCTCGACACTAGGCAGGGGAGACCTCCTACACTCAGGTAGGAAGTCCCCGGGGCGGAGCGTACCAGCTGGAATAAGCTAGGCTTAGTCCAGCTTATCTGCGTCCGACTCTCACGAGGAGGGCGCAGATGTGACCTCCGTGGTGTGCGACGCGGCCTTCTATCCCTGTGGCGCACGCCTCTGATTGGAGGAAGGGCCTATGTGACCGAGGAGGGCGAACCCTATTGGTCCACAGTGCATCACGCCATGACCAAATAAGGTTATGCTCAAAAAATAGAACGACTCACTCTCCCCTCACCGTCACGCTCTGGTTCTCCAGTCGCAATGTTTGCATATGCCGTTATTTCCTATGCGGTCCATGGGTTCCAACACTATTAACATGGATAATCTGGGCACCCCCCCCTTCATCAGACTACCGGGATTTAAAAAATGGTTCCAATATGGATCTACCCTTTGGGCAGAATCCACCAGCCTATGCTGGGAACCCATCCTCACAGTCAAATAAAAATCAGAGGCCCCAAATTTCCATTTTTCCAGCGTCAGGTTGTCTCAAACTAAGAGGCAATCGCATGACTTCTCGTTGTGTAATTTTTTATTCACCGTCGGCTTCACGTCCACAGACAGATTTACTCAAGAACGGCACCCGTTATTTTAAAGCCTCATTAAAAAAACAGGTTAGTAAAGCTGCTGCTTAGTATTGTGCGAATCATCGATTACTGAGTAGGGTTTAATCTAGGACTTTTCCTGATTCTAACCTTTACTGTTGGAACGAGTGTTGAGCCTCGGGGCGGGTTACTATCACCCCCTCCTAGCCCGCCGTCCTTTGATGTGGCTTGGCCGACCGGGCTATTAACCCGTTTCTGTCGGCGTCTGCCTCCCATCACTTGTGACGGTGTGGATGTAGGAGCCAGAGTGTTTGCTCTGGGTTTCCTTTCATCCTCGACACTCGCTGACCGTTCCTTTGATGAGCCTTGGCGCTTAAGCATCGCTCGAGTCATAGGTCCGGACTGGAGTGACTGATCTTTGACTTCAATCGAAACGTTTCGATGTGAAGTTTGTTCAGTCGTTAGCACCTTCGAGGGGGGGTCGGGCTTCCGACATCCCTTCAAAGGCTGTTTAGATACTTATCTCGACGAGCAGGTCGACCACGGCGCCGCTTTGATGGTTTACTGGCATCCAACACCTCCACCTCGCTTAGTTTTCGAGCCTTTTGCTGTCGTTTTCGATGACCCTGCGTAGTTTGCTTTTTAGACTGAACTTCCGGTCGCGACCTTTCGATCTCTATTTCGACCTGTCCAGAAACAGACTTAGCCCTTTTCGTAGCCTTACGAGAAGGTGAATCATCATCAAGTTGTGGTTGCAACAACTCGACAGTTTGTGATAGTTCTACGCCCAACCACTGGCGCACTCTATCAACATTGCTCTTTTGCAACCGCCCGCGGGATGATCGAAGTAATAATGTCGACTCAGAGAGGACAGAATCCACTACGAACGGCCCATCCCAGTTGGGAGCAAGCTTCATAGCTGCCTGGGGGGTGTGGTACCTCACCACCTGTTCCCCAACTGAGTACCTTCTCTGCTTTAGCCCATAGTCATACCCGACTTTCTGGCATTCCGCAGATTTACCTAGATTTTCTCTTACCATGCTGTAACTTTCTCTCAATCGGTCACGAAGCTGTTCCACGAAAGTGACGGAACAAGGGACTTCGAGTGGGTTCTCGATTGAGCCGAAAATCACATCCGCTGGCATGAGAATTTCTTCCCCGAAGACCATCATATTTGGACTGCATCCAGTAGAACTATGTTCAGAGCTGTTATATGCGGACACCACATACTTCGCCTGTTCATCCCAGTCGTCCATATGTTTGTCTACCAACATAGTCAGACTCTGAATCAATGTTCTATTGAACCTTTCTACCTGACCATCGCTCTGTGGTCTGTACAGATTGGTTCTCTGTTTTACAATCGTCAAATATTCACACATCTCAGAGAAGAGTCGAGACTCGAATTCTCGACCTTGGTCGGAATGCAGAAGCAACGGGACTCCAAAGGTCAAAACCCATTCGTCCACGAAGGCTTCTGCACAGGTCTCTGCTGTGTGATTTGGTAGGGGAATAGCGCGTACATACTTGGTGAAGTAATCCTGGATTACTAACATGCAAGTATTCTTGTTTGGCGTGGGTGCAAATCCCGAGATGATATCCATAGCTATCCTCCCGAATCTCACCCCGAACAACTCTTGATGAAAAGGAGACTTACCCATGCCCTCGCCGGGCTTTACCAGGCAACAGGTAGGACAATGTCGAACCCAACGACCTATGTCCTTCCCCATTCCAGGCCAGTAATATCTCCTTTTCACTTTTTCGAGCGTTCGTTTACGACCAAAATGTGCCGCTGTTCGGTGTCCATGGCAAAAGGAGAGTACCTCGCCCCTCAGTTGGCGTGGTACAACTACTTGAATCATGCGTCTAGCTCGACCCGCCTCGACTTTCAAACGACACAAGCCTTCACGGAAAGTTAATAGAGGCCATTGCCCTACTAATTTCCGTACCTCGGCGCTCTCGATTGATACATCAGGCCTAGTGGGTTTAGCCCCCTTAACTAGCCATTCAGCAACTCGTTTGATGTCGGCGTCCGCTTTCTGAGCATCAATGAGTTCATCAAGAGACCAAAATGCAACACCCACCCGGCTGTCTACTAAACTACTTACAGCTGCCAAAACAGCATTATGACTGCCGCAGTGTGTGCAATCCGACCTCTGGCATAGCCGCACAGGGATACGACTAAGACCATCGGCGTTTAGATGCTTGGCCCCACTTCGATGTTTGATCTTAGAGTTTTCGAGACCGAACTCCGAAAGGTGGGCCAGCCACCTACCCATCATCCCTTCAGCTTCTTTGAAATTCAGGAGCCATTTCAAAGACGAATGATCGGTACGGATAGTGAAGTTACCACCATAGAGGTAGTGCCTAAACGAGTGGTGTACACGACAACCGCCAGCAGTTGCCTTTTGGTGGTGCAGTAGTTCCGTTGTGTTTTACTTAGAGTGTTGCTAGCAAACGAGATCGGGACCTCTGCTCCATCCTGCTCTTGGGATAGAACAGCCCCGATCGTGGTATTACTAGCGTCAGTGTCCAAGATAAAACGACCGTCGGGTGTGGGGAATCGAAGTACAGGTGTCTCCTTGAAACTTCGTTTTAACTCGACAAAGGCATGTTCGGCTCTTTCCGTCCACGCGAATGCCTCGTAACGACCTCTACTACCTTTAGGTTTTTGGATCACTAAGTCCTGTAAAGGACTTACGAGTTCCGCAAACCCCGGGATGAACTCTCGGTAGTAGGAACAAAAACCAATGAAGGATCGGATTTCCTTCACTGTAGTGGGCCTAGCCCAAGTCATTACATCGCTAATTTTCCCCGGGTTGGCTTCTATACCCTGTTCAGACACGATTCGGCCCAGGTACTCGACTGAAGTCCTAAAAAGTTGACACTTTTTAGGTTTCAACTTCAGTCCCCATGCTCGAATCCTGTTGAAAACTTCTGCCAGATTCGCCATTGCTTCATCCGTCGTTTTGCCGAAGACGATGATATCATCGAGGTAAACCAGGCAACTTTTACCCAGCAAACCTCTCAACATCTCCTCCATCATTCGCTCGAATGTGGCGGGGGCGTTGCACAACCCAAACGCCATTCGATCGAACTCATAGAGCCCCCTCTGGTAGGAAAAAGCGGTTTTCTCGACGTCGTCGGGATTCATCCCGATCTGCCAATATCCAGATTCGAGATCGAGACAACTAAACCACTTGTTTCCTCCTAGGGCATCCAAGGATTCGTCGATGCGCGGGAGGGGGTAGGCATTTTTCTTAGTCACTCCATTCAGACATCGATAATCGACGCAGAATCTCATGGTCCCATCCTTCTTCGTCACCATCTGGACGGGACTGGACCAGGGACTAGTACTTGGCCTAACCACCCCCGTATCCAACATCTCCTTAAGTTGTTCATCCGCCGCAGCTTTCTTGCTGAGCGGAATCCTTCTATAAGGGACTCGGATAGGTTGTGCGTCACCCGTGTCGATGTTATGCAGACATCGATCGGTGCGCCCTAAAGGTTCATCTGGGGATTTAAAGACATCCACATGCTTACGTAGTAAGGCGGACAGCTTCAGTCTTTCTTCTGGCTGGGTCAGGTGGGTGTCGCCATACATGTCTAACAGCCAGGTAGGGAGCTCCCCCGTGTGGGTGCTCGCGATTTCCGCCGTCTCGATGTCTGCAGCTTCTTGCTCGAGACGCATCATCACGGATCCTACCTCCGGTGACGAGAATTCACCGTTTCTCTCAGCGTACTGTATAGTACCGACCACCTGGCCCTTCTCCAGGACAATGTCTCGATTCAGTGGATTACAGACGGGAAACACTGTTCGACGGACATTGCTGACAAGGGCAGCCTCACCAACCAACCCAAAACTTTTTAGAGTTTTCAGGTTGGGTTCGACTATGCCCTGTCGGTCTCTTTCCAGACCTTCGGATTTTACCAAGACATCGCACCGATGTCTGGCAGGTATCCTAGTGGTCTGTGCTACTGAGGCTATCGATGACACTCTCTTCAGTTTACACTGATGGTGCTCTTCTACCGGCTCGGTCATGACCAATTGACCCGTCCTTGGGTTCAGGATCATACCGTATAATGCCGCGAAGTCGAGCCCCAGAATGCCATCGTCAGCCACATCGGCCACTATTGGGCTAAACATATAGTGGGTCGATGCGACCTTAAGAGGTAGAACCAATCGACCATAGGTCCGCATTTCGGCTCCAGACGCAGTGCACGCCGTTATTCCCTCGTAGAGATTATCTGACAGCACTACTAACGTTTTCGCGAGTTCCCGAGAGACAATGGTGTGGCTGGCACCAGTATCTATCAGGAAGTCTAGAGAACGCCCTTGAATCTCTGCAGACAGGTACCATCGTTTCCCCGACAAGGGGGCGGTTCCTGCTAGCATTCTCAACCCTATGTCAGTACTCAGATCGATCCCTCTCTTCTTCAGAAAAGAGAGACAGGGATCATCTGAGGGAAGCTCTGTTGCGCAGACTCTGGCCAGCTGCCGCATCAGGGCTTCTCTCCCGGCGTCGACTTTCACTTTCGATCCAGTCGAACCCGCGACCTCGGAGTTCGGGCTGCCAGCGCCCTGTTCCTTGGCCAATGAGGCTTTTTCTACACCGACATCTTCGGAACCCGACCGGTGATCAACCGGTGCTGCTGTGGTAAAGGGCTGGGACGGCCCTACCGGGACCTTACCTAGTTCCCTCGAATCTACTGTCGTCTGATCAGGAGTGCCAGAGGTGCTGATACCTTGGCTTTTCGATGGTCGGGCAGCTCGATTGCCACGTCGAGCCGCCCGCCTCAGTTTTCCGTCGCGTCAGGTGGTAGTCCTTTAATCGGCTCGGGGCAAGTTCGTGCGAAATGCCCCTGCTTCTTGCAGTTCCAACACTTGGCGTCGGACGGAGGGGTACTCGGCTTCTCCGAGCTAGTAACAGGGACATCCCCTCCCTCGATAACCCTGAGTAAATTCTTCAATTGACTCAGCGAGAAGGTCTGTTCCTGTACCTTGGGTTTGGAGGCCTTGTTTGGTGTTTTCGATTTACCAGCGGATTTCTGACTTTTCTTAGTCTTACTCCCCGCCCCGGGCTTCGAGTATGAGGACACCTCCCCCTGTCTCTCCTCGACCAAAGGGGCGTCGGCCAACAATGCATTTGTCGAGGTAGGATTCACCAACTTCGGCAAGAGTTGTCGTTTCCGCAACAACTCATCAGCCAAGTCCATGAGATCCTTGAGGGACATGTAAGTGCGCCATTCTCGAAGAACGTCTTGTTGTAAATCAACGTCATACAATCCTCCTATGAACAACTGGTTGACTTTGGTTATGAGCCATTCAACCGAGAAGTCCACACCTGGATAGGCATCGCCGGCAAGACGTCTCAAAGCAAAGCCATAGGCTCTAATGCTTTCGTTCTTGCCCTGGCGTCTCTTCTCCATTGTGACAATGGGATCTTGGAGGCCAGAAGTCATGGCTTCCGTTACCATGTCGACCAGTCCATCCAAAGTCCCATCTCCATGTTCCTCCCATAGCCACACAGTATCAGCTGCGGGGCCATTTTGGAGTAACATGAGGAGTTGAGCTAATGCCATACTCGAGGTCCACACATTTACTCGACGGACGTGATTGAATCCGTGGTACCAACGGAGCCAATCATCCTTCCATGTAAATGGAGGGCACTCGACTGACCTAGTTCGGGCCGGTTCATGCCCGATAGAGGTATTTTCAAACATTCTGCTTGATCTCCTGACCTGATCAAGAGCGAATGTTGTACCTCTTCTAGGTATTTGATGGTCCATCCCCATGTTTCTCATCCCCCAGGGGTTACCGGAATCGGCCTCACTCAAATGCGAAGCTTCGAATCTGATATCCCTATATTTGGGTGGATCAACATGTTGTTGGGTCATGGTAGGGGTCGAGAACTGCCCGATCACTCCACTTAGACCATCGGTGCGCGGCATCGAAGAAACTGGTTGGTTCCGACGTGACCTCGAATCCACTTTCGAGATGTCGTCGATTGCCCCCACCATTCTATCTATCTCAGCCTGCTGTTTTGAATGTTCCGCCTGTCTTAATTCCGACACTAGGAATTCCAGGAGGGCATGTTCGGGCTTCGAGAGATCTCGTTGCTCGCTGAGGGCAAAGAGCTGCTTGACCTCCTTCATGGCACGATCAAGCCACTCTCTGTAGTCAGGGTTTTCGACTAGGTCCTCTTGAGTGGCAACTCTAGTAGTGCTGCATTCACTACTTTGTTGCTTCTCTCGAAGTCTAGCGGCACGCAATTTCGATTCCGTCTGCTCCTTCAGACGTTCCTCGAGTGCGAGTTCAACACGAACTTCTTTATTCACCCTGGCTTCATCAGCCTCCCTGCGAGACGATATCTCTCGTCGGAGCTTATCGATTTCTCCACGCATGGCTCCCAGAGTATCCGAATCCTTCTGATCTTTCAGTGATTGGGCTACTAGGGATTCAGATTTCAAGGAATTAAGCTGGGCCTCGTGCCTCGCTTTTTGTTCCATTAGAATCTGATATTCCGCCATTTTGTTTGCGTGTTCGATTCGTTCCTCACAGCGACGACGCATTTCTGCCTCGTCCCTGGCTCGAGCATCCTCGTCAGCTTGCATCTGACAGAGTAACGACTCCTGTTCCTGACGTAGCTGTTCGACCTGCTTTTCATATGCTCGGCTGATTGTTGGTTCAACTCATGCCGCAACTCTTGCAGTTGTTCCTCCAACATAGTCTTTTCTACTTCTTGTAGTTTCAACTTATGTTTAAGGGATGTCTGCTCGTGCTGGGCATCCCGAAAATCGTTTCGAGCTCTCTCGACACATTCTCGGCGGCTAGTAGCAAGGCGGTCGATCTTTGCTTTTAGTGATTGACAATCTTCTGCTGTTAATCGACTACGCTCGATCTCCGACTTCGTTGCAAGCAAGGACTCTTTTTCGCTAGAGAGCTGCTTGACCTTCTCTTGAAGATCAGCAAGTTCTCTATTCGCGATCTGAGTCTTGGTCGAAGCCTCTAGCGCTTGCTGTCTAAGCTGTTCCAATTTCAGCTCTATTTCTGTACTCTTCTCCTGAGCTTTCGTGGTGTTACTCGCGAGAGCATCCAACTGCTGACGACCCTGGCGCAGTTGGCGTTGCTGCTCTTGCAGCAACTTCTCGTTGAGTCCCCTGCCACTGTCCATACTTCCTTGTATCGACACGGGCGAGGGACCTTCGAAGGACCAACTGCCAAGGCCCATTGGAGTTCTCACGGGCGAGGCTGATTTTTCTACATAGGACAAACTCTGTGTCCTCAAGAAATTCTCAGCCGCCGGAGAGAGTTGAGTCGCTACTCGCCAATTGAGTAGTCGGCTCCTTTGATACAGGCCCAACGGGTCAGACGATGGACCTATTATCAAAGAGTGGTTCAAACCACCACCGATTAGTGGATCGTTCCTATCCACTAATGGGCCTGTAGTCACTTGATGTTGGTGATTGGGGTCATCACCTTCATCCAAGTGACCCTGCATGTCGAACTTAAGCTCGCAGTACCTATGCGGACTAAAGTTAACAACTGGTCACGGCACCAGTGTAGTGATCTACCCCTCGATGTTCAATCGAATCTTTCGATAAACAACGAAGAACAACTATTCAGGTTCCAGTTAAAACTTTATTGTCTAATAACACATAGGCATCAGCCGTTCTCGATCACAGTTACAGGTGGCAGAGTTTGAACTCTATAACAGGTTCGACACTAGGCCTTCTAGTGTCTACAGTTGATACTCCACATACACCCCCTCTGTGCAGCAGCACAGAGGAGTACTAGAATATGGTAGCCGGGCAGCCGCCAACCATCGCTCACGATGGTCAGTCGGGGCTGGACTGACCTTGAGGACGGCCGTACAACGGCCTTATATACACCGGAGTCAAGGGCCATGTGACCAAGTGGTGACGTGGCGCTGGACTCCAGCGCCCCCAGGCGTCGGGTAATAGAGGTGCTCTCGATGTTGCCCACGAGGACCACGAAGGTACCTCGAAGACGACGTGGGACCACCACAATATTTTAATTATATAGAAAATAATTCCCCAAAGAAAATAGCCTTAAAAGGTCACTTTCCTACCCCTCTTTGGTCCTCATTTATGGGTAGAAAACCGTAATTTTTATGCTCTAATATATTTTCTAGGATTAACAGTTGTCTAGTTATGGCCATTCTAATGGTCCCCTAGCAGCACACATTGCCACCATTGAAATCAAACTAGATAAATTATGTATTCATAACATATTTATTTTACTAGTATACTTCTGGGACCCCTCCTCCAGGTTGATCTTTACATGTACCATACTCTATAGATATAATGTAGACAAATAAAATTAGTTTCTTAATTAACCAGAGAGTTTTCAAGGTGCGAAATTATAAGTGCTTATCTCTGCATCACCAGAGAAACCTTACCAAAGTCCATAACCATAGAAAACAGGTGTATATTGCTAATGTCAGATTAATATTTATAATAAACAGCTGAGGTCAGATAATCAATAAAAAAGGGTGGATGATCTAGTTGCATATTGATCAGCCTCAAACATAGGTATGGGAATTATCAACAAAGAGATGGGTGCCTACCTTGAAATTGAGTACATGTAGTTGTATGTATACATACATTATGCTGGCACAGTGGCTGTTAAGTTCTTGTATAGGAGCACATGAAGTAGCAACAGGCAGCTTACCCCCTTCATTTAGTCAGATACAGTGGAATGAATGTATGTCACGATTTGCATTCTCATAAAAGACGAAGGAACTGATAAGTGACAGTGGGGAAAAAGTCAGAGACCAGTAGAAGATACTAGTGATACTAGTTTAGGTTAGAAGCCTTGCCATCATTTTGCTGCCTGTCATAATCCTAGTTGGCAGGATGTGACTTATTGCGGGAATCATACAAAGCTCATAAAATAGAGTTATCAGCGTTTATCTTTATGGCATAAGGTCCAGCAATAGTTATTTACATGTTGAGTATGCAAACAGGGCGTAGAAAGCACTTTTGTTACAGGACCTGTTTCATTGGTTGATATCCCAACTGCTATACACAAGATACCTCTGCCCAAGTCCATAACTAAAAGGTAAACAGGTGTATATTGCTAATATCAGATTTATATAAAATCAACAGTCAAGGGCTCTGTATCTATAGACAATTAATGGTCAAATGGTACAAAATGAGATACATATTGATCAGCCTCAAACATATAGGTAAGGGAATTATTGACAAAAAGGTGTATTTGGATATATGTTGCACTGTTACAGTGAATGTAAAGTTCTTTGAGGAGCAGGTGAAGTAGCAACAGGCAGCCTTTTCACTTCATTCATAAAGGTATGAATTTATAAGAGAAGCATCTATAGCTCATAAAATGCAGCCCTTTCATATGTTCTTAGTGATATTTATTTCACCTACATACACACCTAATTATAAGTTTTATCTTTGAGATAGGGTGAGGGGCAATTCAGTGAATCATTGCAGATAATTAAGTGGCCTGGATGCATTTGGTGCGTAACTCAGAAAATAATTCATCTAACCTATATGCAATTTCTGAATTAATCTGCCTTTTATTTTCGACTGTAAAAACCCCAATAATGCTCTGATTTACAAGCTGTAAAAATCAAAACGTAGGCCAAAGTCCCAAGAATACAGCAAATATTTCAGTCTTGTAGTCTGGCATTGTCCGCAGGCCCAGCGGCTATTTTGCTGGCAAAAGCCTGTGCCCTGCGAGTTTTCGTATTGACTGCCATTAAACTAGATATAATTATATAGATTCATAAATACTCAAGACATTTCTGGGACAAAGCTAACTCTTTAATGAATACTGATACATTTAAAGAATGATAACCTATGCAAAATAAAGTTGTACATTTAAGAGCTTTTGGTACAAAACAAAGCCTTTAGAGGATATTAATACATTTAAGTAACCTGTGCAAAAAAAAAGAGAGATACATTTTATGAAACCATAACTAGTGCCAGGATGTTTGTATACGTAATGCACTTACCTTGGAACTTGACTTGTAGGACACACTTCGGTTTATGTCATACTTATAAGATGCTTCTTGGCATATATTTTACTGTGTTTTTTCTTTGTTTATTTTTATGTTTCAGAGGAACAACTGATTTAGTTGGAATGGCCGTTGAACAGACACCAGTTGAGAGCTTTAAGCAGGAAGGATGTATCCGGACTGCAATGAAGAAAATGTCAATACATCTAATACCAGGCATATATACACTGCAAAAAAGGTGTCTAGATCCTAAACACAATTCTAAACATATTCTTGCAACGTTTTTGTAATCACATTAATTTCCTATACATGTTTAACCAAACAATGTGATTAGCTCAAGTGTTTAGAAATGTAGGTGTTTAGGTTAAAACTTTGTGTTTAGATATATAAATTTTTGTGTTTAGGTGTTTATGAATTTTTGTGTTTAGATGTTTAAATGATTTGATGGAGAGTTAAGGTTTGCAGACATGTATGCATTAAAAAAAATTTTTTTCTCATTTACTGGGGGGGGACATCAGCAGGTATTTACTTGTCAAAGTCTCCAAAGATGTCAGCCACAGCTATATACGTATACATATATTACACACTGCATCAGAATGAGAGACTTGAGAAAGTACAACAGCTTGGCAGGAAGGACATTGCCTTATCTATTCCAGAATAACATCAAATAGGTGTCAGTCATGGAGTTAATTGATTATTTTAGGGTAATGATGGTGGCACGAGGTGAAACTAGTCAATTTTCTATTGCCCTTTCTATTCACATGACATTCTATGAAATGAAGCCATGGTAAACATGGGATTTGGGGACATTTGTCACAACAATTGATTATAACTGTGTGCAGATAGTCCAGTCAAAGGTAGTGCTGCTACCTGGTGTGGATTTAACATCCAAGTATCTAAACATATTGATGTTTAAATCTAAACACCTATTATTCAACTGTCTCAGCTCTAAACATCTAAACATGTTTAGCGTAAATGTTTATGTATTTAGAAAAAAGTGTTCATTTCCTAAATGTGTAGTCGATGAGACACCTAACTGACCTATATGTTTAGGTTTAAACATGTTTAGACCTAAACATGTTTAAAATCTAAACACCATTTTTGCAGTGTACATGTAATACATATACTGGGAAGTTAGATTTTGTTATGAAGCTGTATCATGGCCTGTGGATTTGTATTACACTTGCAGTATTTCTTGTTCATCTCATTGACATTGTTGGGTTTTCATTGAAATTTCAATGTACAAGCTTCACACTCAGTAAAGCATTAGAGACTTTTTTCTGTCTGTTTCTTTTTGCAATGAGAATCGCATGGATAAAGGTAGAGCAGTGCAAATGTTGTGCTTCTGTCTTTGAGAGGTTGTATACTAAATTGAACATAGAAACAAACATAGACAACCTGGTCATGAAATTGAAGATCTATTATTTTGTTGCTACCATGTTGGGAACAGGTATCTGTGCTTACTTTGTATACAAAGAATTTGTGGAGGATGGCTTTGTCACAGACAACATACACCACTTTGGTCCAATGTTTCAAAGGGTAAAAGGTACCATGCGTGGTATCTTTGCCTTTTATATGTTTGCAGCAGGATGTGTATACAATATAAATTTTATTTTCTGGACTTCTTTGTTTAGTAGAATCCTAGATGATTACAATGAACAAATGAAAAGTAGAACCTCCAGTCATGATCTGGTACCAGCAAAAGTCATACAGGAAATGAGAAGTGAATTTGAGCTGTGATTGACTACTATGAATGAGTTCAATGAAAGTTAGGGTCCATTCATTGGTATAGTTGTACTATTTTGCATGGTCCTGTTCTGTATGTTTATTTATATTTCCACCATATCATCACTGGACATTCAGATTTTATGTTTGATTTGGCTCTTTGGATTTGTACCTGTGTTGATTCTATACACATCTATACCCATGGGCATTCACAACAAAGTAAGTGAAATGTCTTTTTTTAGAGTAATGCACACTATAGAATGAGTAGTAACATCAGTACATGTGTTCATAGTATTAAAGTATTTATCTTTCTGCCAAAGTTTATTTATAATAGTATAAATTTCTGTATGTTTCAGTAGATTGTGATTTAAAACATCCCTGTCCATAGCATGTTGCACATGTTTGGGGGACAAATTAATTGTGTTTGACTAAATGATTTAGGACTGCTGTTTGCAAAATCTGAAAAAGAAAATGTGTTTAACACATTATAGATGTTTAAACATTTAAAAGCCAATAGCGTTTTAATGCATCATCCCTGTTGGTCATTGCAATGCATGGCTTAAGGCCTGGTAAATGACATGCCACAATGGTATGCTTACAACTCCACAAACCTAAAGGGTGAAAATTTTTACTCCCGATTGGTTTGCAAGATGCACCCATGAAGTGCAGTAAACTCACAACCCTTACAATTACTGACCTGATTACCTTCCAGATGTATTCATGCCAGGACATGGTTCACCAGATGAATTCTAATAATACCGATGCCGACTACAAGTATAATGTAATTATCTCTGATATAATGACCAGCAAAGGTTCTGTATTTTTTTTTTGTGAAAATTTGAATACACTCTCCAGAGTGGTTCATTATCTACCTGCCACTATTTACCTAGAAGTATGATAATTTCTGGTTATTTTAAACAGTTCTATTTCCCATAGACATGTACCATAACAATCATACAAATATATACAAGCATTTACAAGTGTATAGCATATAAAACCTCACATTCTATATGAGCAGTTTCATGAATGATTTTTTTTTTAACATTTTGCTGTTCCTTGTAATCTTTATCATGAAATAAATGAATGACTAATTAATATTCATCTCCCTGTGTCCTCTTCACAGATTGAATGGACCTCGAGTTGGTATTACAGCTGGTGGATTTTTTCTACTTGATTCTGATGCCTTGATGACTGTTGGATGTGTCATACTTATATTTTTTGTAATTGTTAGAGATTGCCATATAAGATGATATACTTTATGTTCTAAGTAAACAGGATATGCAAGCTGTATAAATCAGAATGTATAAAGTAGGGCTGCTTTATTGAGGTCATGTGTTAGCTAATTCAATAGCATTCTGCTTGATTCAAGAAATAGAATTCATATAAAGATGGCACACACTCTTTTTCAGATCATTGGCACTCTAGTTGCATACACATTTGTGCTAGTTCAATTCAAGACTACTGCAGAATACAATGTTTCAATTGACTGGAATAACAGCACAACATATTCCCCAATGTGAATGGAATTACAGACTACTCTGACCATTGAATATTTCCCCTCAAGACTATCCGAAATATTGGATAAAAACAAAGCATCTACGATTCCGTAATGAAAAATTCTCATTTACATTGATCTACTTATCTAATAACAAGTTATTTTCCTATCATGAATAACCAAGTAGATTTTTATGAATTCTAAGGAAGGCACAGTATTGTTGCGGAATCTCCATGAGTTGCATCTGTGCTTTATTGAGTGATACTAAAGGTTGACTGGGACACAGCCTGGGCCAAACTTGCTGAGAACTGTAAATAACAACAGTTCACTTATTACAACATTTTGCGCATCACATGGGCTTCAATTATAAGAACAAAGAAAATCCAGAGACCTCACTAAGGCTCTGGAGGTTAATTCAAAAGATCCTGGGATTTCTACCTTTGCGATCTTAGTGTAGGCACATAACATAAGACCTGGCCAGTCTACCCTATCTAATGCAGTGGTTGCAGGCCTGTCAGGAATAGCAAGTCCTGAGATCACTTCACTATTCCTTTTCCAGTGCTAAGATCACTGTGATCTTAGTGAAAGAATTGCATAGTGGTTTAACATGAGTACAAGAGCACTAACAGGGAACACTCCTGATTGAAAGAGTGAATAGCCTGCTGCATACATAGAGGGGAGGGAGGATGTTTGCTTAGTGTCCTTGAGGGCTCTTAGGGCTACTCATGCATTAAGTGCACTGTAAGGTAATTCTTCCCTTCTCTCTCTTTGTCCTGGGGGGGGGGGCACAATGCTTCTAATAGGCAAGCATAAGTCATACATTCATGGGAACAACTCTTGAATACTGTACGGGGTCAACTGCACCCTGTGCTCTTTTGTTAGCCCATATATGGGGACGGGAAACGATGGTATAAACACTGTTGTGAAGAAGAGTGATTCCACAGCTATTCCTTTATTTTGGGACTCTTACCCCTGTGCCCAGTCAGTACTTCTTGGAATAGTGTAGGAGGGCTGAGGCTAAGATCAATGTGATCTTAGTGCTGGCTAGGAAAAGTGAACGCAGTCTAATCTTAAGATCGCTTAATAGGATAAGGCATAATAATTCCTAAGATCGCTGAGGTTGCGATCCCAGGATCTTTTGAATTAACCTCCTGAGGTATGGCCTGGCTATAATCCATGCCTCTATGGAGTATGGTCCTCCAATAGGTTTAACATAAAGCCTGTTATTTTAGCCTTGTATAAATGTAAATGTACACTGTGCACTGGGCACTGTTTGATGTAATTACCAGATAGTGTACTTTGAAGATATGTGAAATCCATCTCTATTAGTTAGGAGTTTGAGTTTGTCTAAAAGAAAATGAAGACACTCTCCTTACAGGTCTAAAGTATAGACGGAAAGGGGAGTATTAAATATGCTTGTGTTTGCAAAGATATGTTGAATGATCTAGTCTGGTATTCTAAGTGTGCATATTCTTAATGCATCTAGTTATTGCAAGAATAAAAGGAAAAATTTGAAAACAAAACTCTCAATCTGACGTTTCACAAAATACCTTCATTGCCGCTACTGCTCAGATGTCTTTACTTGCAAGAAGAAGAAGGTCACAATAGGCCAAGGTTTTCATCAACGTACCAATACACTTAGGAGGTAGATTGAAAATGATTTCTTGAAGCCATGCTTGTCTAACAGGCAGCCATATTTCTTCACCAAATTCCCTCAGGCAGTCCATATTGTATTACTATTCAACTTTGGTGTGCTTGGTTGATTACTTTTGTTGAGTTCCAGATTTGGAAAAACATTTTGTTACCCTGAGACTCCTGTACAAATCGGGTCGGGTGAAGAGGACGGCACATCACCATGCTGTATACTATGGGTGCTATGAAGGGGTGAGGATATTCCACTGCCGTTGGCCAGCCCAATTTCCACTTATCCGACCGATTTTTAGGTAGTGCTTTAAAACATGTGTATATGAGATCCTGTCCTATTAAAGGTGGGACAAGATCTGAGATATATAGATTTTCCAATTTCTGCATATCTATCATCACCCCACTTGTGAAAGTGTCCTGCCAAAATCTATTCAGTGCATTCTAACCATCAAACTCAAGCATATATGTGTGTAGAAATAAAATGCTTCCAGCATTTTATTCATGTCAACAAGCAGTCTTGATTGTACCAGCACAGTGGCTCTATCTGAAGCCATAAAGCAGAGTATTCTATAATGGTGGTAAATTCAATTTGGATGCCTGGCAGCAGAGCAAACACCACTCAGTGCTACCGCCATGAGGCTGTGACCAGAACTAATCAACCAAGTGGTTTTCCTTCCCACCAAAGAGGACAGAACAGCTGAAACTAAAGTCCAATGATGTGCACATAATGAGCCATATTGTGCCATAATAGGTGGCACTCTATGACTTGGGAAGGGGTATATAATCCTCTGAAATACATATCAAACAACACTATATTAGCTTTTATACCAGCTTTAACAACATGCGATGGTTGCACAGTCATGGAGCATCTAGCACAACGTCACTATATCCACTGGCATCATTAGCATCAGCCATGTCTCTAGGGCATGTTCTTCACTTCTCTGACTGTGGTTAAAAAAAATGCATTCCCTAAGGCCATAGAAAGACCAACATATGCCCTCAGGGAATGTTTCTGTGTCCAGAGCATCAGTGATATGCCCCAAGAGCATCAACTATACACATTATGCCCTTAGCCATACTTCCGTGGCCAGGGAATGTAATCTCTCCCAATTAAATAATGATTAACTCCCGCTTAGGCCATCAAGGCATCATTGATTTATAATGTAATGCCCCAGGGTCTTTAAGAGTGGTGTAAGGGGCATTCCTTGTGGGTATGATTTAAGGGGCTGTGTACAAATGACGTCATGCTTTTTTGGACCATTTTTGACCCCCCCTCCCCCCTTGTCATTTTTTTGGTCAATTCTGCAATGCTGAAGGTATATGGAAAATTAATTCTGTCATGCCAGGCCTAACCCCCCTCCCCCCCTCCAGCATGACGTCATTTGTACACAGCCCCTAATATATCAGTGTTGCCTGAAGGATCCCTGCCATATTGGACCATGTGGGAAAATTACGGCTGCGTCTGTGAACTCCAGTAAGTAACAAGTTGTTTCCTGAACTAGGCCATGGTACTAAGGGGCCCTCTAGTATCAGCAGAAGGAAATACTGGCCTGTTTAATCACAAAGGCATAACTGTGTTAGTCACATTACCTGTAAAGTCCCAGTGTATTATTTCAGATATTTCAATATAGTGCAAATCTACCCCTTTTATAAAATGACCTGCTAGACTTGGATCAAACAGAAGTGACTTGTGACTGGAAGGATATACAGCATCCTAAGCCAAACACACTGTGGCATCATTGTGTGTTCAGTTTAAAACTACAGCTATCTAAAGGAGCCATGGCTGAGACCTACCAGCCTGTGCTGCACACAGAATGACTCCTGGCACCCTTACACAGAGTGTAAAGACAGTAAAGGTATGACCACCAGGCCTAGTGACTGAGTCAATTTGTCCTTCTGCACAGATTCTAAAAATCCTGTGAACCAGAGGTTAGTATCTCTCTTATGTCTTCTTCTTCAAAGGGAGGGTGTCATAAAAAGTGGGTGGTGTTTAGCCATAGCCTAGTGGACACCTTCTAAAGGGTGTGGCAGTATCTTTCTGGTTGTCCAGTTGCTTTTGGACCGTAGCAGCCTATATAGTCACCTCAGTGCAACAAGGTTGTAACATTTAGACAAAATTGAGTTTTCTTTTGTTTTAACATCTATTCACCCAGACCTACCTTCTATGAAAGTATTGAAGCTCTGCCTCTGATATGTGTGCCCACAGATCCCAATGCAATAAGGTTGTGTCAACTGTGTGCTACAGTAAGTACAACTCTTGTTTTGCCTCTCCTGCAAATCTTGAAATATGCAGATACAACCTTGTTGCACTGAAGCGGTATAAGCTGACCCTATATCCTGTGTTCAAGACAGAGAGAGAACTAAATGACCGTTGTGTACGAGGTGGCCGATCCACCACGAGGGGGAGACCCCCCCGAGGGGTGGATCGGCCACCGAGGACACCAGGGGAGTTTAGTTCTCTATTTATGTTTTTAAAGGGTTTAAATAAGGAAAAATTATCAAAATCTGTTATCGTAGTTCCCCGTACGAGCGGCGGTCTGCCATTTTGAATGTTCACATGCGCCCAGAACGAGGCTGCCGTACCGGATCGGCCGCTGTGGTGGATCGGCACACTTTACGCCACTGGGGGTGTGGCGATCAGCTCCGCAATGCTATCTCTACGGGAAGAAGTTATTCACATAAAATAAAGACCTATATTAAAGCTGTAAATCCGTAGGACTGTCTTTTGCAGATTTGGAAAGTTAATAGACATGAGAGGCAGGAAATGGTAGAAATGGTCTGAATTTGATGATCTTTACATTAGTATGAATGTCTTGGGGAGGCTGATTCAGGATTGGGGTTTCAGGATTGGGGATGTTATCAGGGCTAAGGTTTCGTCCTCATAAGGATCTTATACGGAAGAGGTCTAAGAAACAGGAACATACAGGAAAACCTAAGAGTGCACAGAGTATAAATGTATAATTTATATACATTCTCGGATAAGAGAATTGTTTCCACAAAAGAGGCTAAGGAATGGGACTTAGATTATATTCTCATTCAAAATAATGTTGTATTAATAAGCAATACTGCTGTTTGAATGTGCTAATGATGTTTCTAACCTTTTAAGAACCAGCTAAGACAATTGTAGATTTGGTTCTACAAGGTAAGTTCTAATATAATATTACTGTCTAATAATTGCAGAGAACTTCAGACATGGCTGGTCACAATCAATCAATACAAGCAATTATTTCTGATGTGTCACTCTGGCACGAAGGCAAAAAGGACACTCTTATGAAGAGGTCAGATATGATTGATGGTATAGTGTGTAACCAGAGGGCTGACTATTTAGAATTGGTTGTAGAACTTGGTTGGGATGTGAAAGAGATGCTGCAGATTTGTGTACCAGGGAAGGGTTGGGCGAAGAGGACAGCTCTTCACCATGCTGTATACCATAGTTGGCATGAAGGGGTGAGGATACTTCTGAATGCTGGAGCTGACTCTAACACCAAATGTAAATGGTCAGGGAATGACCATTTCTCTGACCCAACAAGCTTAAATCCTGATATTTCACCTAGGAACGGGCATTTTGGACTCAGGGTTGCAGAGCATTTCCCCATGTGTGTAGCCATTAACAAGGATGACATAGAGATGGTAAAACTTCTACTTCAAAATGGTGCAGACTTAGAGAATGACAGATGTAACTTTATAACAGTAAATGTTGAACGGCTCAAAGTTGATAAAGAGACGGCCAATTGCACAGATCTTTCAGTAAAGGCAAATAGTGAAGTTCTCAAGGAACTTTTGAAATATGAGAGAAAAGCGGGAAGGAATTTGAGTGATTATTTGCAGCAGCATCTGTTACCTGTATATCTTGCACCAAACCTAAATGGAGTGCCATTCTTTCAAGAACACCTTGATGCTCTGTTTACACATGGTCTTCAAATAGATGCAGATAAAAGAGCGGGTACCTTGCAGAGGGCCATTGAGACAGACAGTCCTATTAACGCAATACGCTGGCTGCTCAGGCATGGGGCCATGTGTACTGACTCTTATTCTTTTCTTCGTCCAGCAAATATGATAAGAAGTACTGATCATTTTGTTAAACCATTCCAGATGTACAAACTACCTCTGGCGGAACTCCTTCTTCAGGTTGGCATGCCACACAGGGACAGTCTTAGAGTACATATTGGGGATCTTGAAGAGGAAATCAAAACCTATCTTGAACAAGGAGATTCAGGAGACCATGAAGACTTTATCAAGAAGATACATTTGATATATCTTGCTATGCTTGATGCAGAGCTACAAAAGTCTTGTTTGAAAAATGTGCTTTGCATGCCAAGACGGCCACAAATGAAACACATGAGGAAGACAAGTAGCAACCCCTTGAATTTACAAATGGAGCACCTGAAGGAGTTTAGTAATGACTCCTTGGATGTCTATCCAGAGGAACCCAAACTCATGGATAGCACACGAGAATGTTGGGAACAGACTTTGAATATGGTTAAAAACATAATGAACTTTCTTGATAGCCCAGGGTTATTACAGTGGCATTGCCGTGTCTGTGTCCGTGAGAGTCTTGTGTCCCTCTCGCCCTCAGTGATAAGGACCCTTTCGATGCCACCAGCAATGAAACGCTACATCCTCTGTCATGAACTTTGATTACTGCAAATCTTGAATGTTTCAGCTCTCCAAGGACAATAGAATTACTTTCATACATTCAATTGTTCTTCAATGATACATAAATGCTTTGGCTTGAATATAGCCTGATTACAAATATTCCAGCACTCTTTTTATTTATTCTTTTTGTATAATGATGGAAGACTTCAAAATGTTCTAGCTTTCCTAATTAGCTTTTATATGCTTTGCGCAGGGCAAACACTTACATTGTCAAATGCTGTCGGAGATTCACCATTTAATTTTACAATAAAACTCCGTAATTTCAAATCCAGTTAAGCTCCGTAGATATTGACTATATGACAAGGATATTTTGTAAAACAGTACAGAAAAAACACCTTTTTCCTGAATATGGTGAAAACGAGTATTTATCAAAGCATTTACGGTAATGCACATTTTGACATACAAATAATCTCAAATTTAAATTCTGGTGAAACTCTGTATACATTGACCATATAACAAGATAATCCTGTAATCCAGTACAGAGAGAAACACCTTTTTTTCTGAATCTGGTGAGACTCAGTATATTTCAAATTATCATGAACCACAATATGGCATAACTTGCAATGAATCTCTGTAATTCTAATCCTGATGAAACCTTGTAGATATTGAGCATATTACAAGGAAATCCAGAAAACATGTTCTGAAAAATACATTTTCCTGAATACTGTGAAAGCTTGTATGTGCCAAAGCACTTATAATAATGCATAGTATATTTCAGTTTCTAAAATTGAGAGTAGGTGGTGCCATAGAAAACTATGATCTTACACATATAAAAAGGTTTGATGTTTGTATTGATTCAGTCCCTGTGTGTGTGTGTGAAGCATATGTGATTGTGTGTCTGTAATGTATTTACGGAGGATCACAGTAAAAATTATGGTGAATTAGTGTAGTGACTATTTATCAATATTGAATATCTGTAATCCACCCCATCAAAACACTGTTTATCAATTTATGGGGAATTTGTGTATTGATTATTGTTTAGTTTGATCACACCAGGTGGCTGCCTCTTTCATGATGAGATTCCCTTGAGGAGTCTACTCTATAGACACTTCTTAATGTATCAGAAATGATAATGATTTACAACTTTTGAATTAAATGCAACATCAATTTTGATGGTCAATTATGGGGCTGTGAGAATATGGTTAATGGTATGGTAATCTACTTTTGTGAGATATTTTGATGAGACAAACACCTATATTCTGTGGAGATAAGAAATATATATGTCCACCCTGCCATGCATGTTGCTTTGTAGCAATCCTAGGGTGCTTTCTGCCCCTACATTGTAATTACAAAGTGTGATGTACTATTCTATGATGCTTTCATGGAACTAGGGATTGGAGCACAAGTGAACTGGATTATAGAAATACTATAATAATCCATCCTTTGATGCCATATCAAAATGACGGTGATTTGAAATATTCCTTTGAAAGAACGGTGATTCTCTGGCACCACTGCGTTATAGTAACAGTTATTCCAAGAGAACGGTGACCATAGTTATTACTGAGAATGGCCGGCACCCAGTGGTGCCAGAGAATCTTCGTTTAATGGGTAACTGAGAATTACAGTTAATACAAGAATGGTATATCAACGTTTTTAGGTAACGGAGCAGTACCAGTTAAAAATATGGTGATTTTGGAGAAAACGGTGACCGTAGAAAATACAGAGATTGACCGGCACCCAGTGGTGCCAGAGAATCTCTGTTTTTTCAACGAATTTTTTTTTACAGTGTATAGCAACTAAAAATATGCATGATCAATAGGACAAGACCCGATATGAATTACCACTAAAGGTGTATTTGTTCCAGCATAGCATTAAGTTTTCAAGGTGTGGTGTTGGCAGTAAGGCAACGTGTGGTAAAGACTGCTTAAGCACTGAACACAGCGTGTATGTACAAAGAGTGACGGGCGCAACCCCTAGGGTGGGTATCAGTAACTATTGTAGTGTATATCATGGAGTATGGTGAAGGTTACATTGATGAATGATGCATAAAAATGTTTAATAAATGTAGATAAGGATTTCAGTATATAATGTATATGATATATCCTTTCCTACTCACCCCCACCATCATCCTTATCTGTATTTTCCTTGAGAAACTTGATGATGCTTGTTTATTTGTCACCATAATAAAAACAAATGCTGCATTTAGTATCAGGTATTCATTTTCAATTGGCATTAATGGTTGGGAATGGAGAATAATGACCATTGTATGATTGTACAGAGTAAAATTTAGACTCTAATGTCATAGTTCAGAGTCTACTTCAGACTCCAATGTCATTTTTCAGATTTGCCTGTAGAGTCTCATGTTATTGTTGAGATTTGATTTTGATTGTAGAGTCTAATGTTGTTGTTGAGATTTGAGTCTAAGTCTTGGTGTCATTGTTCAGAGTTGATAGTAGACTCTATCCAGGGTAGGTAGTATGTGACACGGGCAAACACTGAGGGTAACGGCTGTTCATGTCGTGCACAGGGTACGCCCCAAGATACAACTCCTGCCAAGATGTAGTGATTGCCTGACCGACACACCAATGGGCCTCCCGAGTCACCCTGAAGGAAGAGTAAAATGAAACATGTTAGAATGACTATGATTATTAACATGTAAAGCCACAGTGTTAATACTTGTAATGCATGTAAATTGTCACCCTGATGGAGTCCAGGTATATGTGTGACCGACATAACTAGCAACCTCCAAATAACCATAGATGTGAAATGGTGTCTGTTCTAAATTTGATCAAATCAATGCAATAATTCAAACTAGTGCATGAAGCCTTATTTAGGGCCCCAGAAGGGTAAAGTCAACAAGGGGACAAAGCCACTTCTTAAAATCGACAAGGGACATAGGGTTGAGAGACAAGGAACAAGAGCACTTCCTTAAATCAAGAAGGGAAATTGGGGTGAGAGAAAAGGGACAAGAACCATTTCTTGTAATCGACAAAGGACATGGGACCCCCATGTCTAGAGCCCTTTAGGGAGTGGTCATTATTTATCAACAGGGGAAGTGGTGGGTTTGAGGGGGGGCGTAAAATCTATGACCCCTCTTGAGGGGGGGGGGCTAAAAAAATTCACCCTCTCTTAGCAAAAAAGCCAGTGCGCTACTATAGATCAAAGAGGGGCGCAAAAACTCTCTGCAACTGCTGCGCTGGGGGTCGCAAAAAATTTTGACTGCCGTCAAGGGGATGGCGCAAAAACCCACCACCCCCTCCTGTTGATAAATAATGACCACTCCCTTATCTGACCAGTGCTGCATTCATTCATCCTAACAATCAACACACATGATGCATAATTGCAGTATTGATCAACATTTAAAGGGTTAAGATTGAATTTAGTTAAATGGTTAAAATTGATTTACTATACAGACCTTACAGGCGGCCTTGACCTCACTGCGGTGTTTGGCACATATGACGTCATTGCCGATACTGCTTCCGAAGTAGCCACGGCAGAGACTCATTGAGAGTAGCTCAAGGTCCACATGTAGGAGCTGCTCAGAACCCTGGACTGTAATGGGAAAGTTATCAAACATTATCCACAGAGTGATGAAATAGTAAACATGAACGATGATTATTTGTCGCCGACCATTTCTCCACAAATGGCACAGCCCGGACCCGCTCTTGGAGAAACAGGAGGCAAAAACTTATTACAGATCATCTTTACATTTACGCCAAAGTGATTTGAGTGTACATCTACTATATTTATCAGACAAAATATCCCATTCATCGATATTGTTTTCATGTGACTCTTACCATCTTGGATTTGAAACAGAAAGTGTGCATGCATGGTGGCTTGATAGGGTCACTGTACAGATTTGCCATCGTTTATTCAATACAGGGGTGCAACACGTGGGCTTAGTGCATTGTCAAAGAGCTGCAATATTCATCTTGACATAAGTGCATTGTCAAAGAGCCACAATATTCATCTTGACATAAGTGCATTGTCAAAGGGCCACAATATTCATCTTGACATAAGTGCATTGTCAAAGAGCCGCAATATTCATCTTGACATAAGTGCATTGTCAAAGAGCCGCAATATTCATCTTGACATAAGTGCATTGTCAAAGAGCCACAATATTCATCTTGACATAAGTGCATTGTCAAAGAGCCACAATATTCAACTTGACATAAGTGCATTGTCAAAGAGCCGCAATATTCATCTTGACATAAGTGCATTGTCAAAGAGCCGCAATATTCATCTTGACATAAGGGCATTGTCAAAGAGCCGCAATATTCATCTTGACATAAGTGCATTGTCAAAGAGCCACAATATTCATCTTGACATAAGTGCATTGTCAAAGAGCCACAATATTCATCTTGACATAAGTGCATTGTCAAAGAGCCACAATATTCATCTTGACATAAGTGCATTGTCAAAGAGCCACAATATTCATCTTGACATAAGTGCATTGTCAAAGAGCCGCAATATTCATCTTGACATAAGTGCATTGTCAAAGAGCCACAATATTCATCTTGACATAAGTGCATTGTCAAAGAGCCACAATATTCAACTTGACATAAGTGCATTGTCAAAGAGCCACAATATTCATCTTGACATAAGTGCATTGTCAAATAGCCGCAATATTCATCTTGACATAAGTGCATTGTCAAAGAGCCGCAATATTCATCTTGACATAAGTGCATTGTCAAAGAGCCACAATATTCATCTTCACATAAAGAGCTAATTGTAGCACATCAAATCATCATGCCCATTGGTTGTCATGGTTCATGAATGCAGCCCCGTCATATCAATCACCAGGGCTTCTTGCATTCAACATCCTAATATCCTGAGACATGACATGATGCATCAATGAAAAGCTGGCCACAGCAATCCATACGTGTAAGTGTCAAAGTACTACAATAGGGACTAGTTTTCTGCAACATATAGCTTTTTGAATTTTTAAAATCCATTCATTTTTTATTTCTTTGACCATATTCTAAAACTCTAGGTGCGTCTTATATGTGGGATGCACCTTATATACCAGAGATTACAGTAGTTACATTAGCGGAGCTTACAATTTTTCATTTTTTACTTACTAGTTCCTTCCTCTGTAACTCCCCAGCCTGTGACCACACAGTTGCTTCCGGGTCTAAAGGCTTTCCCGGCAGGCGGCAAACACACAACATTGATCTGTTCATTCAGCGTCACTCGATGAGGCAGTTTGACCAGTGCTATATCATATGGTGCCACCTGACCCATTGACTTCTCTGTAGTAATAAAATCAGAATCATGGCATTTTGGATCAATCAAGTACCAAGACATATCCATTTTGAAAGATGTATAATTTTTTGCATTCTTTCCTGAAAAGCTGGTTATGCTGGGTTTCTATGCCCCATTTTCCAATCAGTGGCTAGGGATTCGTAATGAGCTGAAGTGGGTCAAGTACTATTTTCCCAATACAAATGGTATCTATCTGATAGGTATCTATCTGAATACGTGAGAAGTCACTGTTTGCTAAATTGATATCAGCATCCATTGCTGTATTCTCAACCACCCAAACAGCAACTTTAAGTATATCAGATAAACTTTGATTTGGCTTTAGTTCTGTCAGAGTCAATTTAATCATTTCTTTTATTTCTATTATATTTGATAGATCCTTACTTGACCTCTGGGGGTGAATGATGACCTTGAGAGGTCGTATGTTGATCTGTGAGTCTTCCCACTCAGTGCGGCCGACGTTAGCCTCACCGAGCCGCAACTGGATGTTGGTCACATCTGTCAACCACTGTTTACTGTCAATATAATTTTTAATGATTAGATTTGTTCATTTTAAAGAAAATGGGTTAAAGCCAACAGCCTGCAGTCAAACAGTGAGCAATGACTCCTAGTCCCAGGAGAGGGCCTAACCCTCTGATAGTAATTTATATATTGCCATAAGGCCAGGACAGCAAAGTATTCCCTATATTCCGATGCCCTGCCTGTATATAGTTATATACCATGCTAGGTAACCTTGATTAAATTCTATAAAAAATATCTTTAATAGTTCTGCTATTTATATCCATTACTTGAAATAGGATATCCTGAAATTTATAACCCAATTGAAATGACTGACTAGAATAAAAGTCATTACCATGATTTTAAAAGATACAAACTGACAATAAAAAGAGAAAACATACTTGTTTTCAAAGCAGTGGGCAGCAGTGAGAACCCATTGTTGGTCAATAAGACTGCCCCCGCATGCCATGTAAGTACCGCCTCCAGGTGGCGTAGTGCGAATATTGACCACCCATGGCCATGTTCCTACAGAAGATGCTTGACCGCCAAGAATACGGCGGGAAAGCTCCTCCTCAGGTGCTGGTAGTAATGATGTCTTAGTATTTAGGTTGTCCAGGAAGTCATCCAGAAGGCTGCGTTTGGTGATGGAGTCATGTCGCTGGCCACAGTCAAGGGCGATGGATACTGGAATGAGGAGCAAGTGGAATGTTAGGATTGTATGGTGTGTACATGTGAGTTTTACTGCTTTTTCCAAATAATAAACTTGTTTACTAACATTGGCCGCCTCCAGGTCGTGCATTCACTCTTTCACCTTTCCAGCCTTTCCTTCTGTTTATGTGTCTGTAATCTTTTTCTCATCTATCTCTCTCCCTGTCTGTCTGTCTGTCTGTGTTTACTAGAGCTACATTGTGGGGTTTTTATTAACCCCACAAGCAATGTCCTTAAAATGGTTCAAAATGACCTTGTGGGGTGCACGTGAAGAGATCTTGGTACAACCCCACAATGATCGTGTCTGTCAGACAGACCCCATTAGTCTGTGCATATTACAGACAGTATCACCACCTACTGCCCCCTAGTGAGTAATACACATTGCACCCCACATGTTCAGACGCAATGACCCCATAACGACAGACATAACACCCCACATGCACAGACATAATAACCCCATAGCGACAGACATTGCACCCCACATATTCAGACACAGTAACCCCAAAACAACAGATGATTGCACCCCATGCATTCAGTAACTGAGACAGTTAATTCTAATTTGAAGAGTGCCTGGTAGCCCTTGCGATAAGCTTCGATTTGCATCGGGTCCCATGTCTCTAAGTGCAACGGTTCCCGGGTTAGAGCAAAAACAAACAATTCTTTGACTGGCCCCATCACGCAGCTGAGGCACTTTTTCCCAAATAGTCCTACAGTGAGCAGATGAAGCCTGCATCATGTAGGTGCAAGAGTTAATGCCCACTGAGCCATGATCCAGTCTCCACCCCCAATAGCACAGCCAGAAACTAGCATTTTGAATAGGGTTTCCGCTAAAACTTTCAAAACTAAATATCTCAGCAACCGCTGGTCCGATCGACTTGATCTTAGGTGCGTTTCGAAGGCCATCAAAACTACTTTCTTGTTTTGCTATTTAATGAAATATATTCCTGAATAACAATATGACCCCACTATATTCAGACATTTTAACCCCATAATGTACATATGTACATGTATGAAATGTGCACCCCACAATGATCGATTGTACCTATTACCCAACCCCACAGTGCCCAGACCAAATTTTTCCCCACAACGTAACTCTCGTCTGTCGGGCTGTCTGCCTCTGTCTGTCTCTGTCTGTCTGTTTGTCTCTGTCTGTCTCTGTCTGTCTGTCTGTCTGTCTCTGTCTCTCTCTCTGCTATTAGGGGTTATGTCTACCCTATGATTCAAACTATTCAAGGAATTATTTCATCTTGATAATTTGTAATATGTAATGAACAATCATATTTATTCTAGTAGTCGCAATTACATCACTTGTGAACACTTTGTAACGGGCTTGAATCCTGCAGCACTGACGAAATCCGTTGCTTAATGCTATTTGGTTTTTCGTCATTTGGGGGCTTCATGGCCTAGATGAACCTTTGTATACAAAAACAAATAAACTGACGGCCAACTGACAGGCATCAGTCACTGATGGATAGAGTAGGGACAGTACCCTTAGGGTCCCCGGCTTTCTAGTTCTATTAGAGTTTGGAGATTGTTATATTGGTTCCTAATTCAGCTAAAATCTTTTAAATTCCACTATCACTTCAGACCAGCAGCCGACAGGCGGGCACCATCACTGTGTGTGATTTCATGACCTCTTGATGTCATTTGTGGTCATGTGAGCATTCTGGGCAATCAAGGCCATGAAGCCTCCCAGCTGACAGAAAATTGAATAGTGTTAAGCAAGGAATTTCACCAGTTCTGCAAGCTTTAAGACTTTCACAACTCTTCATAGGGCTGAAAATAGATATAACTTTGTACAAGGAATTTTTAAAAAATACTTACAGCAAGGAGTGTTCAAAAAGCTGATGTCGTCCACAGCTATACCCGTCTCCTTTTCCTTAGTTCCGCGGGTGCCTACTAGGACGATTCTGTATGGGATACTGCTGACCAATGAGATACGACCTTGGTGCCACCCGTTACCTTGATTACCATCTCGTTGCCAAATGACCTCATCGTTCTCATCTTAAAATGAAAATACAAAAGCGAAGAGCTTAAGATTTCAAGCATACTGTATTGGCTTGTATAAGCGCCCGAGCGCTCATTAATTTCAAGTCGGCTCTACCTCGGCGCTCATTCAAAACCAGTGCTTATTCAAGACTTAAATTATAGTGTGTTTTGAAATTTCAATACCCCTGTTTCCCCGGCGCTTATTCAAGACCCGGCGCTTATACACGCCAATACGGTATGATCACTTTTCTATCCCATCTTTTTTTTTGTTTTTAGATAATCATGAACATCCTGTGTAACCCAGGATCATCATATTGCTGATGTTATGGCATGCAGTCAGCACACTCTATAAATTGCTGCATCTACACTGCAAAAATGGTGTTTAGATCCTAAACACAATTCTAAACATATTCTTGCAACGTTTTTGTAATCACATTAATTTCCTAAACATGTTTAGCCAAACAATGTGCTTAGCTCAAGTGTTTAGAAATGTAGGTGTTTAGGTTAAAACTGTTGTGTTTAGATATATGAATTTTTGTGTTTAGGTGTTTAAGAATTTTTGTGTTTAGATGTTTAAATGATTTGATGGAGAGTTAAGGTTTGCAGACATGTATGCATTAAAAAACAGATATATATATATTTTTTTCTCATTTACTTGGGGGGGGGGCATCAGCAGGTATTTACTTGTCAAAGTCTCCAAAGATGTCAGCCACAGCTATATACGTGTACATATATTACACACTGCATCAGAATGAGAGACTTGAGAAAGTACAACAGCTTGCCAGGAAGGACATTGCCTTATCTATTCCAAAATAACATCAAATAGGTGTCAGTCATGGAGTTTATTGATTATTTTATGGTAATGATGGTGGCATGAGGTGAATCTAGTCAATTTTCTATTGCCCTTTCTATTCACATGACATTCTATGAAATGAAACAAAGATAAACATGGGATTTGGGGACATTTGTCACAACAATTGATTATAACTGTGTGCAGATAGTCCAGTCAAAGGTAGTGCTGCTACCTGGTGTGGATTCAACATCCAAGTATCTAAACATATTGATGTTTAAATCTAAACACCTATTATTCAACTGTCTCAACTCTAAACATCTAAACATGTTTAGCATAAATGTTTATGTAGTTAGAATAAAAGTGTTCATTTCCTAAATGTGTAGTCGATGAGACACCTAACTGACCTATATGTTTAGGTTTTAAACGTGTTTAGACCTAAACATGTTTAAAATCTAAACACCATTTTTGCAGTGTACCAGGGTTCCTTGTTAAATTGAACAGTGAACCACTGTACACATATTGCAGTGAACCAGTGTAGTTTCTACAATGAAGCCCACAATGGCAGTACATCGGTACAAAAATATACAAGGAATCTGTGTGAAAATAATGATGAATCGCTGGCAACTTTGGGACGAGGATTCCGGCGTTATTTTGATGACATTTTTTTACAGTCCAATCTGATCAGTCTTATGAGGCAGATGTGGATGAAGGATACATTTCTTTGTATTGTTCCCACTTTCACCACACAAATTACAAGATAGCTTGTCTAGGGAACAGAAGTAATTTGTGAAAAAAGATTCATGCATGCCCAAAAGTAAAAATATAAGAGATAAATACCAAACTACCCACCTTCTCTCCTCATGACCACCTGCAGGACCCCCTTGGTGTAGTACATGTTGTACCACAGGTGGAGACAGCGCCCTCCCTCTGGACCTGCTGTCAGTAATGGAGTCACCAGGAACCCCCGAGCATTGGACACCGACACCCGCTCATTGCCAGCTATCACTATGTAGTGTCCTGTAATTATATGTTAAGATGGAGAATAATTTTGGATAGAAAACATTGGAAGAAAGTAGAAAATGTAAAAGTGGTGTTGCCTAGTTGTAATTTGTGAGGATAAAATGGGTGATAATAGAGCTAAATCACAATTATTGATGGAACTTTGAACAGCTTTACAGAACTTACTAATTGGGATATCAACAAAAGAAAAATAATAGCCCCCTAGAAAGTACATCAATTTAAGTTTTCAATATCGAAAGGTCTTGATAAGATCACTATTGTATCCCATAATGCAATTCTTATGAAAATGACATTTAAGAAATGTTTTTTCCCCATAAACATTCTACAGCTATGGAAATCTGATAAAAATTAATGCACTTTATTTGAAAAGGGTATCAAATGTCTTTAAACTGCACACATATAGTTTCAACATGTGAGTGTCAAGTAGTGCAGGAAAATATGTTCATCTGGATGAGGGTACGCTGCTACCTTAAACTTAAACATTTAGTTAAATTAGTCAACCCACCATTACTGTTGTCTACAGTGTGGTCCTTGTTCCCCCACCGTTCACCATTACTGATGACGAAGGTGTTAAACTTGGCCTGTTTCAGCCTCCAGTTTATGTTACCTCCAGCACCCGCTGTCCACATACACATGTTACCCTGGTCAAGGAAAGTAGAAGTTAATGAGAATCACTCCAAAAGGCATAGTATCTGAATACGTCTCCCTTCTGGTCTTCTGGGTTAAGAAGAATTTGAATATTGATTGGGCAAAGGGAAAGCTGGACTCTTCATAATCTTAACCTCTCTAATGCATCAAGCAATAGATCTTGGTGTCCCCATTGTGGATAAGCCGTGCCTTACATGTAAGTTTTAGTTGGCCGGGTGCGGATTGTCCAACCCATGAGTAATGAAATAGAAGGCGAAGACTGATCAGGATTCATGTCAAGGTATTTTGCACAAAGGCATTTTCTATTCAAAATTTTCTATTACACATGTTTTACTGTCTTGGATTTAAACTCAAATCATCAATCTTGACATATTTAGAAGTTTATGGAAAGAAATTACTTACATCTTCAAATGTACAGTTGAGGTCTACGCGGGGTCTTGAGGGTGTAGTCGGTGAAGGCGTTGGAGTCGGTGAAGGAGCTGGAGTCGGTGTGGGTGTATTGGTTGGCTCAGGTTTACCAGGCCTTTGGGGTGTAGGGGCTGTTGGGGCAGCTTCTGAAAATCATTACTTTTGAGATTTTTCATATAAAAGATTTTCCAACATGATTTACGGGGTAGTAATATTGTCAAACATTTTAGCCTAAATTTTCAGCACTTGGGGCTTCTTCACAATTCTCTTAATCGTGAGAAGTAAGCTCGTGCCAGTGCTACATAGATATATTGGGATTTTTTATTTCAAAAATCCATTAAACCTCCCTGTTGTGAAAAAAAAGATGACTACTCCCTTAGTTTAAAGTGATTCAAATTAGGAAGGTTTGGTTGATAAACTTGTTTCAAACTCAGGGGTCAGCTGCTGAGGAAGATGAGCTTCTAGGAGAGGTGTTATTGTAAGCATTTTGCTGGTACCAGTGTCGCTTTGTAAGAAATGGCTAAAGAACAATGATACATAGAATAAGCCTGATTCAAACATGGTCAATTTAGACATGATATTATAGTGCTGCAGTTGTACATAGGATATCGGATAGGATTATCAGATGGGGCTGTGTGATACGGGGTTCTGTCAGGAAATTGTATTCGACTCGAGATGTAACACTTACGTCCAATGGCAGTAAAGGTGATGTTGAATCCCTTTTTGGAGACGGAATCATCAGATTTAAATCTAAGTAGTGCCTCATTGCCAGAAGTTGTAATATCCATTGGTACTCTTGTCCCGCAGTATTTGCCAATGAGTCCATCATTGGGCGACTTGCCGTCGTAAATGGAGAGACTGTCATACTCACACAATAAGTCAGCCTCGAGACCAAAGTCCTCTATATCTAGTCGTATCTTCTGTTAACACACAAAGAAAAACACCAAAATATCAAATCTAGCTAATTAGTAGATTATAAAATGATACACAACAACAAAAAATAAGTATCAATTATGTTTGGTGAACATTTATGTGAAATTATGTGGTGGAATGTGGCCAGATTTTGTATGGGTACCTCAGATCCCTTTTTGTATATAACATTTAAATCTAATTTTCTACAATTTGTGCACAAATGCAGTAGCATGAAGGCGTGCTTCTTGTTTCTCACTGGTATTAAAGTAAAACACCAATTTAGAAAAGAAACACCTTTAAACATCATTCATTTGATATCCAATAGAATATCATACAGATAATTACACTCTAAAAATGTGTTTTGTTTTTAAACACTTTTAGCTGTATTTAAAACACTTTCTTGTAGCACTTTGTTAAGCACTTTTTTGGGCAAAACACAAAACACTTTTTCAAAAGGTGTTTAAATGTTCAGAACTGTTTTGATTAAAATGTGTTTTAGATGAAAAAGTGTTTAAATGATTCTGAGAATAAAGTATTTAGGTTCAGAAAGTGTTTAAAATGAGCTTCAGGCAAATTTATGCCCTTGCTATTATTTAATTTTCCTTATAATCCCATGGTCCCAGTTTTAGGATTAGTGAGTCCTTCCTACCGCATATTGCTGTGTCCCTGCAGGTACAGAATATTGAATTTATGTTGATAGCAAGTTGATGATGGTTGATCATCTAGTTATCAACATTGATTCTGTGCTAACCAGGCTTGGCCTACAGTCAAGATGAGTTCAAACACACTGATGCAGAGAGTTAGTCAGTGAGTGCTGCTGCTTGACTGCTGCTTGAATTTTATCTCACCTCGTGCCTTCCTTACGGCCGACACTCAAGGGTGAGAGGTCCCGCGGGTTGTATCCACACCGAAGTGAGATTACCCTTGTGGCGTTGTGCCCGGACCCTAGTCTAATGGGGAGGGGGGATGATGGTGACCGCATCTATGGGAAGATAGAAAGCACGCCCCTACACTTTTACCGAGGCAATGGTTCTTTAACATCCGTCACTACATAGGCATAGTGAGAGATGGACAGGCCTGTTTTAAGTCATTTGTCTGCCATGACCACCGATAGACTTTCCAGCACAGCCTAGCCAGAGCAGGGAGGAACTCAACCGACACCTTACGGCGACGTTTGGAACCACCACTGTGCCCCGGCCAGGCCGGGAACCGAACCCACGACCTTACGGCCTGTGAGCGGACGCGCTACCGACTGCGCCACGCCTCCCAGCTAGTCAGTGAGTTTAGGACTGGGATGTATGTATTAATCCTGAATGCTACAAAATGGGTGTTTATCATGGGGTACATTGGAATCAAGGTATCGAGAAGCTAATTTTTAGATATTTCTTTTACAAATCCATTCTAAGATATAGTGTCAATGTTACGCTCTATCAGGATGCTGTGTATCATTATCATTTATACTTAAATTCAGACATTTGTGTCCATATGAATGTTACAATAGTACCATCATAGGTGGCCCCTGCCACCTGGTGAGTTGGATTGGAACCAAGTATCAAATCACTTTATAAACCTAAACACATTTGCAGGAAAAGTGTTAAGTGTTTTAGGAAAAGTGTTTAGATGATGAAAATGTGTTTTACCAAAATGTGTTTTACTTAAAACATATTTTTTAGAGCTAGAGGATAACTAAAAGCTTGACTTGCTGGCAGACATATATACTTTAAAACTAACTTTAACATCTGGTAAAGGAGAGATTGGTGATGCCTTACTTACCATTCCTTTAGGTACTCTGATGATCCAGTTACAGGTGAGATCTTTGCCATATGCCTTAGGGTAGTTCCTGGATGTCACTGTGCCTCCCTCACCCTCTAACACCCTGGCATGTGTACCACTACACTCATCCAGCGTCTTGTCCGGCTTCTTATCCGGTACCTGCGGACCTGTACCAGGAAGGTTAGGACTATAGGGATGCATTATCTTTAGGGCACATCCAAGACAAATGAGTGAAAAATTGGTTTCTCTTCATAAGGCAATGAAAAGCAGGGGGAATTGTTATATAGAGAGAACTGCTCTTGCATAAGCATTTAGTAAGGGCATAGAGAGTTCTGTAGCCAGGAAGGTTGGGAGTATAGGACTCAGTATGGAGGCCTAGTGGAGCCACCATTTTGAATTTCGCTGGTTGAAATAAAACCCACTGATAAGACATACCATGATGGGTACCTTGCCCATGAGTAACACCCACTTCTAGGGACATGCTGGTCCCATCTTATCAGTGTGTGTCGCCAGAACCAGCTCCAAACTAGCTAGTGGCCAATAGGGATGCATAAGCTTTCAGGTCATTCCGAAACAACAAAGATTCCTCCTCTTCATACCATTAGAGAGGTTATCAGGGAAGATTCCCATTGATCTTTTCCCAGACCAGCATTTGGTACAAGGTTCATTCACCAAGAGTATAAATCTGCAGGTTGACAATATCTTTAAGGCCATTCCAAAAATAAAAATAAAAGAAGAATTGGTTTTTCCTGACAAAGCCATGAGAAAAAAGGAATTTCTTTGTATATCTGCTCTTGCATGAGCATTTGGTAAGGGCCAAGGTTGTCTGCAGGTAAGGGAAATTGCAGTGAAGTAATGGCTAATGGCTAATTCTTAAAAGTATGGAAATATTGGTAATACCGTAAATCCTTGCGTACAGGACGCACCTCACGTATAGGACGCATCCTGAGTTCAAGGGAATGTTATAGGGTGGAGATGGGACTTAATTTTGGGTAGTTTAGTGCTAGTTTATAGTATAAAAACCTAGCCTATAGGACGCACCCTGAGTTCTTCTAATTCCTATGGGACACATCTGGGTCTATTCTGGTGTATAAGCCCCGTCCTATACGCGAGGATTTACAGTAGGTAAATAGCTTACTACATTTCTGAGACCATACCCAGCCAATTGTCGTGAGTCCTCATCAACCTGTGTGAAGTGGCTCACACATGTCGCTAGATGGAACACGAGGTCGTTATAGCAGAAGATCACCAGGAATAGCAATTGCTATGCCATGTCAGTCTAACACACAGTGGTGAAAGATGACAAATGAGTAATCACTCAAAAAGGAGTCACCTTTGATGACCAATCATGGCGACAGATGACGACAATTTGCTGGGTAAGCTTTAATCGGATACCAAACATTACCGACTGTGATTCAAGGTACTGTAATCTCCCGCGTATAAGACGCGCCAAACAAAATGCTGAGGGGTCTTATAGGATGTACTGAAATTGGGGGTGCGTCTTATACGAGGGGTAATTTTACTATAGAAATGTACTGAATTTACAAAATTGGTACCTAAGAGGTGCGTCTTATACGCGAAAATGCTTCTCCCAAGAAGGGGGTGCGTCCTATACGCGCAACACGTCTTCTATGCGGGAGATTACGGTATATTGATATTTGAGAATGAACATCGAAAAGAGACTTACCCGGTATAATTGTATATTGTAATGTGAAGCCTAGACCTGTAGTGCTGGAGTCTGATATAAACTGTAGAGTGACTATATTAATGTTCCTGATTATTGTAACCGGGGGTGGGTTGCTATTACAGTACTTCCCGACACTACGCGCCCTGCTGCCACTACCATCAAACACGCTGATACTGTCGTATCGACACCGCGGGCCTGTCTCTATGCTGAACGGTGTCTTGAACACCAGTTTTATCTGGAAAAGGTCAAACATAATGTTATGGTATAATTTGTAGTGCTCTGTAAAAGTTATGATTAAGGTTGAATCCCACATTGCAATTTAGGACTACAATATCTCTGAATTTCTTGGATGTTTTGTTTGGCCCTTGCTGGGACCTTACATGGACTACAGCAAACTGGACCATAACCTACTGTGGGATTCAGAATGAGGCAATTATTTCCTTTGTTTTATAGTCTCAGTATAGTAAGGGTTAAGAACACAACAGACAAAATCACAGAGATATTAGAGGCCTAAAACGGCCTATACCGATTGGAATTTTGGATTCGACCTATACCAACTGTAATTTTGCCTAAGATTACAAACCATGTATAGGACTCAGTATGGAGGCCTAGTGGAGATGCCATTTTGAATTTCGCTGGTTAAGGTAAACCCCACTGATAAGACATACCATGATGGGTACCTTGTCCCTGGTTAACACCCACTTCCAGGGACATGTTGGTCCCATTTTATCAGTGTGTGTTGCCGGAACGAGCCCCAGACCAGTTAGTGGGCAATACGATGTGATGTTAAGAACCAGAGAGTGGAACCAGCCCTTAATTCCAATATAAATACTCGGATTACGGTTTGAAGGAGATCATCTGTAGCATTAACTAGACAAGAGGAGGACAAAAAACAACCTGGCTGAAAACCCTGGAAAAAGACCTATGAGGCGATTCATAAGTCAAAATGATAATATAGTGCATAGATTTCGTTCCCAAACGATCATTTTGGTGTCCTAGAAAAGGATTTTCATTTGGGTCTTATTCATAACATAGAATAAGTCTAGTTTGATGCTCGGTGAAGGGGTGTATAGAAAATAGAGAAAGGACAAAGTTCACTTCAACCCCATGTCGTGTGGTTCATGGCATTGGTTAATTCAACTTAATTGTCGATACAGGTGATTTAGATACCTCCAGCACACATGTAGTTTTAACCTTCCATGCACGTTTTAACCCATGGACTGACAAGTTTACTTTTAGCAATAAGAAAACTTAACTTAACTCTGGTCCTCTCACCAAAACAACTTATTTGTTTTGTTCTTGTTTCTTGGTTTTTTTTTCTCAGAAAAATGTAGTATGATAATTCATCTATACCCGTTATATATAGATTTTTTTAAAACTTAAACACTTTCTTTTCAGTTTGTTTACGTCAAATGGAAAACTTAGGATAGCTCCATGAGCTATTTTAAATATCCCTTTTGAATAGATCTCTTTTTAGGAAATGATCAAGGATCAAAAGAATAATAGGTGATATGAAACGATCAGGAAATGCTTCTGAATCTAATTGAAGGAAGGAAATAATTGAAAACACTTAGGAATATTATGAATAGGTCATATTACTTGTGAATAGAATAGTTTGACCTTTTCATTAAAGGAGAATAACAAAATGCATGAAATTGTGATCATTTAGACGAAAAGACTGGGAACGATTCTTTCAGTCCAAATGATTATGTAGTGGTCAGTGAAAACGTCTTCTGGAGACACCGGGATTCGAACCCAGGTCTCTCGCTTGCAAGTCGAGCTCTCTACCGCTGAGCTACATCCCCTGGCCTGACATACCCTGTCACCAACACGGCCCCAGTGACATTTCCACCTTCCAACTACCCTGGATCGTTATGGTATACATAGGGGGAGAGACACAACCAAGTGAACAGTCCCTCTGAAGGCTCTGCGCACCCGACGGGGGAATGAACCCCTACAATTACAAGAAATGTTAAGAATAGTGACCAAAATTAAGTATGTTATAATTCCTTGACATTCAAATGATCACAGTGAAAGATTTTCGTTTCACATTAAATTATTATCTTTTCAATGAAATGATCATGTCATCCGGATCGTTTTAGTGAAAGATTCTCCTTTCAAACTTATGAATTAGGACCAAAGAGAAAGCAAAAGAAAGAAAGGATTGGCTTAAAGTGGTTTCGAAATCTAGGCCGCCATGTATGGAGGGCATGCCTACCTTAGCCCTAGTATCCTGAGATATGATTTTCCAGGTGCACTTTCTCCTGTTGGGGTACCTGTGTGTGCCATACCCGGGGGTCGATATGGTACCAGTCCTCGCTGTTAGTGTCACACCATGACCAGAACATGGGTCCGAACCTGTAAATATTTGGCGAAAAAAAGAAATTATGAAAATTCCCGATTATACTGAGACCCTATGGCAGCATACTACTTCATGTAACAAAGTGTATGATCCTTCAGGAAAACATAGCATTGCTCCTCATGACCTCAAGTGCATTTGTCCCCATATTGTCCAAAGTCTTCTCTTCATAATTGTGATGAACTGACCTCTGATCTCAATCTCCTCTTCATCCTGACCTGCCGTATCTGTGTCTGTTATTGGCTGCACAGGAACTGTGTATGGATCAAGTTCTGCAACAGGGTTGAATCACTGAATTGTTACACTTTCGTAAATATTAGAATATTTCAGTCAATACAAAGGCTCGAAAGAACCTGCCAGCAAAATCAATGTTAGGCCAGCAGGAATGGCCAGACTGCTTGACTGAATGTCTGGCTGTCATCTTGGGACCTTGTGCTACATTTTCAGTGCTTCCAAAATCAACCCGGGCCTGCACAATAATAAAGTCGGCAGGACCAAATGGCCTGTGAAGGGAAAAACCATTCCATCTAGACTGAATTCTTTTTCAAATTACTCGTATGTGCAGAAAATCTGGAGGGTCTTACCAAAAGAAAACGAGGATGTATGTGGCTGAGGAAAACGTGAATAGCCCAACTCATTTTCATTGTATTGACAAAGAAAGTACAGTAGAATCAATGGAAAACTCTTTTTGAAATGTAAGAATACGTGCACATTTCATCTAAACGTTTATCCAGACAATCTTTTAGCAACACAAAAACGTGCACGTTTGCCCTTTGGGTTCACGTTTGTTTTTTTGCAAGACCCTCTGGTTCAAATGAACATGCTCTTTTATTGTAGCTTTTCACATCTCTCAAATCCACAATGTCTGAATCTCATTCACTACTCAATATTTGACTCCAATTAAAGGTGACATCATTTCTTAAATCAAAATTCAATAACATGTACCATATACCTATACATTACTGGTGAATTGATTCGGACCAAATAGACAAAATGATATTTTACCTCGCAGATTAACCTCTTCATGTATAATAGTTGGTGACTCATCCTTCTTCTCTCTCAGTAGCTGCAGGAAACTGTCCACAATATCCGCTGTCCTCTTCTCTGTAGGAACAATTATAATATCTGTGAACACTGGCAAAACCCTATGTATATGCTGCACCCTAACTTTGGGAGAATGCTACAGACTACACAGTGGGTCTGACATCGTCAATATTGAACAAGTAATCAATGGATAATTCATGATGAGTGTGTGTAATTAGCCTTTGCTAACACACACGAGTCATGAATTATCCATTGACTACTTATTTTATACCACGCAACCAATAAATAATCAATAGAATACCAATAAATTCAAGTTGAAAACAAAAATTGTTCCCCTTCCCCGGGACTCGAAGCCAGCCATTGTGTGTACAGGTACATACACCTCGGTGCCCGGCAGCGGACAGCGACAGCCCCCGTGTCGGCTTGCCTTGCTTTGAATGCGTCTTGCCGTTATGTTTGTGTATAATACAAATCGTCGCCCGGCAGCAGACAGTGACAGCGCACACGGCGAAAAAAAGATGCGCCCGGATCGGGACTCGACCCGCATACCGCGTATAATGCACTCAGATGCATTCGTGCATTATAGGACAACAGACAGTCTCGATGTGAAGAAAAACGTTGTCTATTTTCTAAACAGAACCCCTTGTATAACCCACACATTCTAAGAAATGACTGTTGAATCTACCAGGCATCCTCTTAAAACTAAACAATGCCAGAGATCTGTTGTGATTTTCACTAAACCGGTTCAATGATTATGATTATGGTGGTCCTTTTCAGTTGTGTGGGGAGCCATGTAGACCGTGGGCCACTGTAGACCCCCCTGCACCCCCCTCCCCAGATCTTTGCAGACACGGGCTTCCCTAGCCCACTTAAAAGGGTCTATATCTCCTCTTTCCTATCCCCTCGGATGTGTGTGGTGCACATATGCACGGGCACCGACACATTTGTCTGTGAAATTGTGTAATGTCCATCTCACCATGAATATGACCTTAGCTGTCGAAATGGCGTTAAACATCTATTACTCACTCACTCACTCTTTGCAGACATATATTTTCAGGAACCTGACCCTATGAGCTATTGGAATCTGCTTGTCTGCACTTTGTTCACGGGTGGGTGTGACCGTGAGGCGGTGCTAATCATTTAGTATAGTCAAATAAATGAGAAAAAATGACTTAAAATCAATGTTTGCTTAATATCTACATTACTATTCTCGATAACAAGCATATTATACCACAGGGATACTCTTTACAGTCAAAGTAATCAGGTAATAATGTATATCTGTCATAAAAAATACCGTAAAACACCTCCATAAGCTGCCTCATAAAGGGGCCCAAAGTTCGCCCACATAGTGAACATACAGCCCAAATTGAGACTTTAAAAATCTTAAACAAACCTCATCATAAACTCATGGCAGTGGTCAGAAGTATTCATCTGAGACCTAAAGAGACCCTTAGAAGCCATCTAGTTGTGATTATAGGTCTCGGACCACCAAAACATTTCTCACTATAACTTAATATAGCTCAAGCACCGATAAACCCCTAGCATCCATGATTCAAATCACCCAAAATGACCATAAATTTTTAGAGACATCTTTTATCTTTAATCTGAGGTAGAAAAAATAGTTGTTTGACCGATCCAGCATTTTTCTATTGGCCTACATACATACCTACCCCATTTTGTCCTATTCTGCAGCTAATAATTGGACAATTCTCACTATTTTTTTAAAGCCACCCAATAGTGCATAACTATAAGGCTAGTGTATCACAATTCATATTCTATAAATCAGTACAGTTTAGGGATTTAATTGCTGCCTAATAGCAAAACTGGCAATAAATTCCACACACTAATATAGACCAATCAGGAGCCACCTTCTCTTAACTGCCTACATTTACTGTATGATCGTTGTCACTGCGGGCCTCTATGGTGGTCCGAGATCTATATGGGCAGGGTTGGATCCAGGATTTTGAAAAGGGTGGGGCGCGCCCTCATTAGGGTAAAAAAAGTTAGGTAAACTCTTAAGTACAGGGAAAAGGCGAGGGGCGCACGCCCCCATGCCCCGCTCTAAATCCGCCACTGATGGGTATAATCTGCTTTAGGGAAGCGGGCCAACCTTGGTAAATACAGATAAGTCAGCTGTTTTGGAGGTTTCTGCTCATTTACAACCCAGTGTTTCTTCTGCTATAATACATCAGAATGAGATCAGATTGGGAAGTGTGGACCAGATTAGACCCTCTTAGAAACCCCCTTTTTACCTAACCCCCAGGTGACCCCCTCCCCTTACCACCACCTTCCCATTAAGCCCCATACAATTGCAATACCATAACAATGGTGTGTTATTATACACAGTGAATACTTTGTATCACCAACCCTCTCCTCTCACAGTTATGATGCACTCATTTGACTAGCAAAGGGTAAAACCTTAGAAAGATCTTCTCCCCTCTCCCACTCTTCTGCAAAGTCCAAATTGTGTTAATCGGGGGGGGGGGGGGTGGGGACCTTCTAGCTTCTACTTATAGCGCCCATTGGTCCACCATTAAAAACTATTATAAATCTTATAAGGACCACTGCTGGCTGGAGGCAGTGCCTAAACCTATTTGAAAAACCACTGTTGTCTCAGGGCAGCACCAAGGGGTTGCTTAAGGGTAGCAGCACCACATCATGGCCTCTTCATATCAGAGCCAACCATAACAGGGAGCCTGTTATTTGAGGCTGCCATTTTCCATATTCTACCAATTGCCCCTCTTATTTCTTATGCTATAGATTGGAAACAGAAGTGCAACATACTAGATGCTTATTGCTTCCATAACAGCATCAAATCAAATTTCTTCTAGCCTTCAGAAGGATAGATGGGGTTGGGAGCATGTCAATTACTTGCAGATGGGTAAATTTATAGAAGTAATGGCACTTTGTGTCTGCATGTACACTTTGAACTAATTTTCTTTTTTTATCCAAAACAATGGAAAATTATTCAAATGAAGTCAATTGAATGTAAAATAGAAAACAAAACTGGGAGTCTGCCCCATCATGTCTATTGAGCTGAAACATTTCACTGAAACAATATGACAGAACCAGCAATGTATATGGCATCAGACTTTTTCTATACAGTGAATTTGAGGACCAATTATCGAGTTAATAGAATCTGTTAGGAAACATGTAGGGCATCCACCTGAGGCACATATAGACCTCCTTCATTTTACATTAGAAACATCTATATTACCAACTAATAGAATAATAAGAAAGAAAACATCAATGTTTGGCCCATCATAACTTTGGGTGTTAAAGTCTACAACCACATGAAATATGCTGATGCCATTGCATATGGGAGAAGGAGAGGGCAGCCTGTTATTGGAGATCTATTTGATTTGATTTGAATATACTCTTTTTTTAATTACAATACAATGTTCTCTCCACAGGTCACATCAGTAGAAAAGCTGACTTATATTCATACTCACAGATACAGTGCAACCAATATGTGGATATGGCTTATATATGCTTCATATCATTACAGAACATGTACTGGGGTGATGGGAGTGTGGCGGACAGGAGTAGGAACCTTTGCACTTGATACTAAGCTCAAAGTGCAGTGCCACCTCCCTGATAACTCCCTGCCATTGCTTTAGTATGTCAAATTATGTCCACTAGCCCTCATCAAAGTTGTCTAGTGAGATCCAGCATGCAGAAAACAAGGATGCATTCCAAACAATACTAGATTGAGATGACCTAAGTAAAAACATGTGTCACAATATGTGGTTATACTGTAGACTCGCATACTCAACTGGTGGATTGTACACTTACCTAAACACATCCTGAACTAAACTACTGTACTGTCCTGTAAATCTTTGTGTAACATATTCAATTTTCGAGTTTGTATGGATATCCTCGGAAGAGCTTGAATGTACTTGTTTAGGAACTTTACGGCCAATAAAATATTTTTCAACCTTCAACCTTCAAAATGCAAACCTGTAAGTTTTTCACCATGCAGGACTGAATGGCCTGCATGATGAACAACATATTCATATGGATATCTAAGATTATGAGTAAACCTTTACATAATAGCAATGCTTGTTTGTTTAATGTTGAAAACCCTCTAAATCTGGTCTGATTTAAAAAGCTATTGATAGCCAAGAGTGAGGTGTGAATGTCCATATGCAGATATCTTCAGTTCTTTCCTTTGGGGTACAGGACAGTCAGCTATAGCTAAGGTTTGTTTTAGCTATCACTCAATACAATGATTTTTTTTTGTGTCTGGTGTGGATGGTTCCCAACCATCATCCCTAAATACTATACAGTGATTTCCATAAGACCAGTTACAGTGGATATTGTTTTAGGCTTGAGGGAAACACCTAGCTGCCTCACCAAATCATAAGTTTCTGTTTCTACTTGTTTCAAAGGCTATTGAATCTTATCCCTGTTATTATGAATTGTAGGGAATCCACTGAAATACCTGCTGAAATACCATCTTCATGAATATTAATGGGACATCCAGTATATAACTATCCTATCATGAGCAACATGTCATCAAATAAAGCTTGAAACTTTCTGTGTCTTATGTATGCTCTGTACATGGTCCATATTAGTGCAGATAACAAAGGCTTAATAGGTTTAGAGAGAGCCCATGAACCCTCATAAATGTCAATGAGCATGCATTTGGGTTGATAATTATCATTATAAGCATTAGAATACATTCAATAGACTGACCAAGATCATAAGGAACCTTTCTGCATCGTTATAAGTTTGCCTTACAATATTCCTGTATTGTTAATTTTATAGAATCCAAATTTCAGTTTTCATGAATACTAAAGGGTATTTATAATGCAGTTGGAGGTCAGTCGGGAGTAGTTTTGAGAAGATCAGAGATAAGACATAAGATAAGGGTCCAATTGAGGCCTTCTACTCCTGGCCCCTGGTTTACAAATCTCTCTGTTTTTCTTAAAGAGGTAATTTCTATTACTAAATAGGCTGATTTTTTTTCTATATTTCATCAAGTCATTTCCTGATTTGTTTTAGAATTTCTGTAAATTTTTCTTATGACTTATCAATGATTTTGTGACTTTGGGTAATAGAAAATGGGAGAGAATTTTCTCAGAGGTTTAGAGCCCAACTGCTTCTGCCCACATCACCCTCCCGGCTGGGAGGATACGACTGACCTAGGCCTGAATGATTTATTTATCTATCCCATCATGGCCAACATGTCCAAAGCTACAATTTTTGAGACAATTTTTGGGTCTCTTTCTTGATTGTTAAGGAAGTTGTGGCAAACATTACATTTTCTCCGAGATGCACGAATTATTTGATATCTTTTGAAATCAATCTATGACATACAGTGCAAATAACTCTAAAATCTAAAAAAACATTTCCTCCTATTACAACATATACCAGGGGTCAGATTAAGCCCAATAATAAGTACTTTAGCCTGTTCTTAAATCAATTTATCAAGTGTGTAAAAAGGATATCATGGAATATTTTGAATAAAATTGAAAATATTCATGAGCAAATAGTATATGCATATTAGATAATAAGAAAATCAGACACTGAGAATGAAGGGCCATTGATTTGGTTCTAGTCTGACCCTCCTAGCTTGATTATTAAGGAAGCAGTGACCAATCAAGTGTTTGCGGGGTGATCACAAAAAAAAAAATGATAGGTTTACCCACATAATACGCCCTCACACCCACCTATGAATCAAGTGCAGACAAGTGAATTTGTATGGCTGGTTTACTTGTCTATCAGGGAAAAGGTGTCTTATAAAATCCCCAGGGGGATGCAGGGTGTCGCTATCCAGCCCATGGACTAATGATAGATTCAACAGTTATTTTTAACAGTGTTTTACAGTATCTTTATTAGAGTGGCTCATTAAAATGTGGAGTTAGACACACAGGCAAATTCTGCCATCAGTTTCTTTAATAATTGGAGTAGGATGAGGAGGAGACACAATGAAAATTGTTTAATAGTTGAGCTACTTGGGTTGAACTAAATCACAGCACTTAAATTCTAGCTGTCCCATGGGGAGTATACTGAAACAGTCCATGATTGACCATCACTATTATACTTTACTATATACCCCAATAGTATGTAAAAATACATGGTAAAAATACAAGAATTGCACACAGTATGTGGTGCACCCCGCCCGTCTGCAGTCAGCGTATCTTATATGGTGACCTATTGGATAGGCTGACTTTCCTGTCACTGGTCACCCAACCTGTATACAACCAATAGGGACAGTATCCTCTCTTCTTATAGAACTAGGGGAACAGGCCTAGGGTAGAGGCACCCATCTCGGACTCTCCTGACCACTTAGGAGGTGGCCATATTTGGTGCTCAAATCCTGTACCTTTAAATGTGGTAAATTCTACTTTTTATCATACCAGATGAAACATGACACTTTTGATGAAACCTTCCAATACATATGAATAAATGAGCTGTACATATTTAGTCTCCAAAACTTCAAATTGCACCTCGGGTTGGACAGTTCATGCCAGAGGTGACCCTAGAGTCAGACACTTTGTTATCTAATTAATAGAGACACAATGGGTCATCAAATCTGAAATGTTCTATAGAGGTATATAGCATATAACACTAAGGAATCCAAGCTAATACATACCTGTAACAGGCCAGTCTACAGGCACAGATGAGTATGACTTCTATGGGCAGATTGCATAGTGACTAGATTTAGGTGTTAGATAGTAGGTAAACTAAACACGTATTAAATATCCCTGTCTGGGTATACATGTATATTATGAGGGATTCTGTTTGTGAAGAAATATTCATTATTAAAGTATCTCAATCGCGATATAATTGTGTCCAGGGTTGAGTGTAATTGGTGTCTGACTAGGTGTAATCTAAAGGTGTTCTAAGAATAACTCCCATATTGTAAGATGAGGGATATATTGAGGTTTTTCATGTCAAATTATTAGCAAAAGTATATATATTGCCACTGACATGTATAGAAATCCTAGAAACATGAAGGTCAAGACATGACAAATTGAGAAATCAAACCAGGATCTCCATTTAGTCACCATTCTTCATCCTCAAAATATAGCAAAAACATCCTCGGTTTGCACAGTTGTAAAACCAAGTATTGCAGGAGTTTTATATTTTATTCCTCATTTGTTAGAGAGTATGATACCTGAATTTCCATCTCTAATTCGAATGATAGCTGAATTCTTCATATCTATTATGTAATTCAATGCAAAAAAATGTCCGACTTTAGGTGTCTGTCCGACTTAGGGTGCCTCTACCCTAAACCCTAATGATACTGTCCCTATTGGTTGTATACAGGATCTTTAAACAAGTATCAATTTTAAATTAATAGCCCTGCAGGGCAAGATTCTATTCTGATCCTATATTAGTAGCCCTGCGGGGCAAGCTTCTAAACCTGGTATATAGTTTAGAATTCTATATATAGGAATAGGATAGAAGCTTATATAGCAGAAATACAGCTCCAGGCTTTATATACTACACTAAGAGTAGCAATCACAGAAAGGGTGTTCAAGGTTATGTATGGTGCAATACTATTAGATAGTGTGACGAGAACGCACGGCCCCGACCGCTCCCATACCTTGCCAGGCTGCCCCAGCCCTCCCCCCAGGGAGCTGCCACTCTTCAAGGGAGTCCTGTCCGCAGTTACCCCTATTTTCATCCATGCAGCAACCTTCTTTCCCACATCAATCTCACAAATCTACACAAAGACAACTTATATGTTATAGTCAGGGAGGTGGACTGGAAGTTTAGGCCCTACCAACCTTTCTTTAAGCGTTGGTTCCACAGCCATGCTAATCCGACCGATTTAGGTCTGTGGAACCAGTGCTTTAGTCTGTATTCTTTAATTAGTTTAGGGGTATATTTTGACGAAACAGTGACAGCATTCCAGCTTCCTTCTTCACCCTGTCACCTGTGGAAAGGGACTGAAGTAACCGGTCCTGCACGCAGGGCCCTGTTTCTATCCAAGCTTCCCAAAATACAGGTTTTAGACACCAAGTCACCCCTATTAAAGTAGCATTATAGTTAGCTAGGACATTTATTAAAGTAGTCATACCGGATTTGATGACCAGATTTTATTATAAACCTGTGTTTTTTGAGCCGGAGTGGGAGCTAGATCTTACTCCAGACTTTGGGTGGAAGTAGCCATCTTGGCTTGGCTCCCACATTGCCCACTGACAAATCCCTGTTTTTGGCTCTAAATGAACAGTTTCAGATATTTGTCTCCCACTAATTCATAAAATTAGATTCCTTTCCCGATACTTAGAAATTGTGAAATTACGCCCTTTTTATTATTTTGGGGTTTTCTGTGCTTTTGCCACCAGATAGCCTCAAAAATCCCAGCATGTGATTGGTTGGACCAGTCAGCTTACCTGGCTCCCAGCCAGGCTCTATATAAGGAGTCCAGCCTGCTCAGTCAGGCAGAACCAAACTGGCTCTCACACCACCAACACTGAAAACTAGGAGCAACTCACCACCAGCTGACCATCTCACTGCAATCTAGGAGCAGTTCACACCTCCAGGCATGGAGCAACACCACACTGCAAACTAGGAGAAGTTCACACCTCCACCCCACAGAAACCGAACAATTTTAACATGAGTCCGAGTCACTCAACAGAGCACCATGTCGACGTTCCTGGGTCCACCCCACTGGAACCAAACAACTTTAACATGAGTCCGCGTCACTCAACCGAGTACTGTTTTGCACCTTCCCGGGTCCACCCCACTGGAACTGAACAACTTTAATATGAGTCCGAGTCACTCAACCGAGCACCATGTCACACCTTGCACCTTTAATGTGCAGGGCCGAGTCGCCACCACTTAACGTAACACCGTCATCCCCGGCCGGAGTTGTTCAACTTCTACAGACCATCCTTAACTTGGTTGCAGGAGTCATCTAACTTTATCTGCATTTGGGCTTAGTGGAGACCTGGCCCCTATCCATATTTTATCACATACGTGTGGGCTTAGCGATGTCCTGGCCCCTCAACTTTAACTTTATCTGCGTTTGGAATTACCAGAAACCTGGCCCCAATCCATATTTTATCACATACATGTGGGCTTAGCGATGTCCTGTACCCCTCAATTTTAACTTTATCTACGTTTGGGCTTAGCGGAGACCTGGCCTCTATCCATAGTTTATCACGTACATGTGGGCTTAGCGATGTCCTGGCCCCATCACCTCTAACTTCATTTATTTACATAGATTTTGTGGACAAATACTGAGCACTTCTTTTATTAATAAAATGTATTGAACTGTATTTCCCTTGTCATCATCTGACCTTGACCTAGTGTTAATGCCATCCTAGTGGTCCGCACTTGGAGCCCCTTTCAAGTTACCCCATCTACTTAACAACACAATGAGAAGTACTAGACCCCCTTTGCGGGGGAATTCCGCTACAATAGGCTGACATTCCTGTCACCAGTGACCAAAAAGTCAGGCTATCCAAAGCGCTGACTGCGGCACCTCTGTCACCGTAAAGAATAGGCTGACTGTAGATGCATAGGGTGCACCGTTCCCCTTTGTTGGCACCTAAATCATCCTTGAGCTACCATCAATTCATGATAGGTTTATTAACAAAGCACCAGCTTTATCCATTCACACGGGCACTACCTTTCAGACTATAGCTCTCTATAGAGATAAGTCTATAGATCTCTATAGAGATGAGTATATAGATGTCTATAGAGACGAGTCTATAGATCTCTATAGGCTCTTAAGAGGTGTTTTACTGCAATTTAACCATGAAGATCATGGGAAAGGTCAGCAGATTGAAATCAGCTCTACTGCAGTCAGTACTACAGGAATAACCTGGAGGCCATTTCTTAAGGTGCTACAACTGCAATTTGAAATCCTCCAAAAGATACTGGAGAATCATATGACTGTTCTGTATAATTGGCATTTTTGTAGTGATCACATAGGATTTGCTAAAGCTGTACTAAAGGTAAGACCATTATTGACCATTATTTTAGGGCTGTAATGACACCATATTGAATACACCCCTCTGTACCCCTGTCTTTGATCTCCCCCTATCTCCCTACATGTATTACCACCTTATACCTATAGGCCTACAACATAAATATCGAGACAATAACCTTGATTTAATAATGATCCCATGTAGTAGATGCTCTGCTATAAGTTAAGGGTTGGGTGGGGGGGGGGGTATTCTGGTGTCAGGGGCCGGCATATACATACAGGGTGTGACTTTTATGTATGAGATTTTACAGTATATTTGATGATCCTGGTCCTTGAGGTTTGCATCCAGTTAGAAGAGACAAACATGTGCCAATACAAACTTCCTCCTTTAGATAATGTGCCAATCTCCAAATCATATAGACACCCATAGATGTGTTTTTTTTTCTATATGTCATTTATTTATTTGTCTTTACTTTCCCATCTGCAGAATAGTGGGTTAGTGAGTCATGGCTGCGCAGGCGCGGAAGATCTCAACAATATTTGTGATAGTTTTGGCAAGTTGTGGCTGTATAGGATCAGTACAAGGTAAGTACTAGTTTAGAAATACCCTCCAGATCCAGCTTTATAAATTGGTGTTTACAAAGTATAGTTGACAAAAGGTTGCCATTGAAACTAGTCTTTCTTGGCCCCAAAGGAAAAATAGCAAATGCACTATTTAAAACTATTTAAAAAATTACCAGTAGATTCAGAGCTTCTGATATATAAAAGTATATAAAAGCGGGCTATTATAGTTGAAAGAGGCGCGAAAATTTGCTGTGCCTCCAGCAGGAGGAGGGAGGGATGACAAAAACATTTTGGATGCCATCAAGGGAAGGCGTAAAATAATTTCCGCACATTCACACGAAAATCGAACACCCCCCCCCTTTGATATATAATGACCACCCTCTAAGTCTAACAGAGCCCATCACACAGAGTGGGTGGAACCCATGTTTGTATCACAGCCACCAAGTCTATAACCCTACACCATCTCACCATTAAACCTGTATGCACTGCATGTTACTGCAAGCCAAATTCAGCATGCTATACATCACTTAAGAACTGACAAGTAACTCGCTAGCACCACAATGATGCATCATGCCATGCATTTAAGAGTGTATCATTCCCATAGGGTTGGCATGATATAAATTGAAAGCATTGAAAGTCATTTTTATGGCTTTATTAAGTCATATATATCAGCAATGGACTTTATCTGATCAAATACATCGTCATATTACAATAAGTAGCACTTACCGTCTATTGTTATTGGGCACTCTTCTCTAGCTTCATCCATATGGTAAAAGGACTGAAGCATGTTCCAGTTAGATATAGCAAAGTCAATATATATGTAGACTTGCAATTAAGGCTCTATCATAAAAAAAATATCAATGCATATACAGAGTAATAGTCATTAGTATAAATTGACATAGAGCCGTATAAATAGACACAAAGTCCAGCTGGACTTTATTACAAGAAGCTAATATACACCTATGACATTTGGCAATCATAACCATAAACAGGATATATTAACTGATGTCCAAGATGGATTTAGAAGTAATCGCTCTACTATTAATAGTTTAATGAAAAGAAGGGGAGGGGACCTAGGACTGAACCCTGGAGGACTCCACAGGTAATGGGGTGTGGCTGTGACAGGTTACCATTTGATTTCGTAACTTGAAGACGATTTGTTAGATATTAATTGATTAGTATTTTAGAATTTTGTGAAAAACCTAGGTGGCCTAGTTTTTGTTTTAATATGGAATGATTTATAGTGTCAAATGCTTTTCTGAAGTCTCAAAAGATGGCGTTAGTGGCTAGTTTGTTATTTGCTTACCTATAGATACTGTTGGTTACTTTTCATTATTTACATAAATGACCTATCAAATATTTTGCAAGACTTACAATGTCAACATTATGCTGACGACACCGTCCTATATATACATCAAAATCTAGACACTCCTCACTTACAAAACACGATCAATGCTGACCTGGAAAGGGTTGATATTTCCTATCCTTCTCTTTTTCATGTTCGTTTGTACTGTGGAAGGGATGGGTAATCAAGGCAGATACAGTCTGTATATAAGTTGCCCATAAGGCCAATAGTATGACTTTTATTGATATGATTCTAGAGCACTACATCAGCGCCCTTACCTGCTGTGTGAAAAGAAAGACAGGACCTGGTCCTATCTTTATGCAGGATAAATAAAAGAATTTCAACTCAACTCAAGCTTTGGCAAGATACAGTTGAATTGATGCTACCCCGCTGTGAGGATGAGCCCCTTATGCACCTTAAGGAAACAGCCAAAGTTAGGGGTGTGCCTTATGTCAAGGTGAATATCGTAGTTCCATAGAGAAAGCACTGAACCCCCGTATTGCACCCCTGCGTTGAATAACCGGCGCCAAATCCGCACGATGACGTCATAGGTCTATCGCGCATGCGCAGCATTTTTGAAACGTAAACATTCAAAATGGCGGTGGTCAGGATTTCGCGAAGACGATGGGTAAATAAGGGTTTAATTTCAATCTTATTGATGAAATATTGATTAATTATCAACCCAAACACCTTGACATAAATGTAAAGATGAACTCTGAGCAGTTTGAGCTTCCTGTTTCTTCACTCGCGTGTCCTGCCCGCTCTGCACTCGGCCTACCAGATAAACTGAACTGGTTAAATTCAGGGTATGATGATTAACTTGTCCCTGGATAACAACCACGTCCAGGGACAAGCTGCTTCCTATCTTCCTATCTATGTCAATAGAAACCAGCTCCAGTCCCACATAGACCCAATAATGGTAGTGTTCTGCCTCTAAAGGATCAATGTCATCCCCGTTAGTAAATGGTGTATTGATGAGGGGTATAACCCTTGGTAGAGTGGCACCAACACAGAAGATGTCATTATTCTGTCAGTAGTATCACTCTCCAAACACTAAAAAGTATCAGTTTTACACTCATCAAGCACAGATCTGATAATATAACATTCACTCAAACCAATAGTCCACTTTGCCTCTGTTGGGCGATTGAGCCATACATTTCCACCCCACATTTCCTATATAAATTTCTGTGACATAGGCCTAGTGGACTATCGCACTAGGACTATCAATGTCAAAAAGCACAGATTTAATAGTTTCACATTCAGTCACCGAGCATAGATCTAATGGCAGGGTGCTACATTCATTCACCAAGCACTGATCTAATAGTTTCACATTCACTCACTGAGGACAGATCTAGTCGACGCGTTCGGGGTACAGTTTTCTTACGTTTTGCAGTGCATTATGGGTGAGGGTGACCTCGAACGCTAACTACACCACCTTAGCTGGTTCCCTCCACCCCCTTCCCCCCAGCTAGGTCTGGCTAGGTACCAATCCTTAACTATGCTTGGGAGTGTAGAAAGTTCACTACAGGATCAACATTGACCCACATGGGGAGGACCAATAGGGGGTGGCCTTACAAACCAGCATTGATCCCTCGGCCATACCACGAATGCCTCGAGTAGTTTCATGTTAACTCACCAAGCAGAAATCTAGTAGAGTCACATTCACTTAACAAACATAGATCTTATAATGCTACATTCACTCACCAAGCACATATCTAATAGTGTCACATTCACTCACCAAGCACTGATCTAATAGTGCTACATTCACTCACCGAGCACATATCTAATAGTTTCACATTCACTCACCAAGCACAGATCTTATATGTCACTTCAACTCACTCAACCACTCAAAGAATTAAAAAAAAAGAACAAGCACAAATAAATCTTTTCCTTGAACCAACCAAAAGGAAAGGTCTGTCTCATCTTGCTTGGGATTAGAATAGAACTATAATGTATCTCCAGATCCTGAATAATCCAAAGTGTAAACTTGCAATTCTTCCACCTTATTTATATTCCCACTTCATGTTTTTTTATGAATCCTTGCATTATTTACCCTCGCTGGGGCCTCTAGAAACTGCACATGCTGTGTAAACTGTGCCCAATGACACCTGCTCTGGAAATTTCTGATATAACATAACCCCTGTGGTATACCGACTTAGTGAGACTATCAGCCAGTGAAATAATCCTGAATATTCACTGTGGGCCTCTCAAGGGGCAACTGGTACCGCTAAATTGGTTCCCTTCCTGAGAAGTCATGAAAATCAAAACTCCTATCAAAAGCGATTTTCGATAAGAGATTTTTTTTTCAAACTGAGGTAACATGGAGCAAATTACACAAAGATTTATTTGAACTCGAACTGTTCCAAATAAAACTTTCCTTTATTCAATAGCGTCAAAGCCCTTTTGCACAAGGTGGAGTATGAGGCTTTATTTTATGTCAATAACTTCTTCCCGTAGAGATAGCATTGCGGAGCCGATCGCCACACCCTGAGTGGCGTAACATGTCTCAATCCAAAACAGCGGCCAATCCAGTACTGCAGCCGCGATCTGGCTGCATGTAAACATTCAAAATGGCGGACCGCTGCTCGTACGGGGAACTACGGTAACGGATTTTGATAATTTTTCCTTATTTAAACCCTCTAAAAACATAAAATAAATATAGAACTAACCTCCCCTGGTGTCCCCGGTGGCCGATCCACCCCTCGGGTGTTAGCCCTCGGGGGAGACAACTCCCTCGTGGTGGATCGACCACCTTGTACACCACGGTTGTTTAGTTCTATCTATATATGGTGAGGAGACAATCGGTTTGAAGAAATCTAATGAAATCTAATAAAACCCTGTGCATGAGCCACTCCTGCTTACAAGCCTCAACTCTGACTTTGAAAGAATGATGTACGCAGCAATAAGGGCTGTGAAATGGTCCCAACTCCCCAATCACAGATCTACCTACTGATTCAAGTTATGAGCGGAAATCCTCCTATTCAAAACCCCTTGTATAAGCCACACCCTGAGGTCATGGTAATGCACAGGGGTTTATGGTACATCTATATCAGGATGTATGAAGCTAACATGTACTTACCTTGTACTGATCCTATACAGCCACAACTTGCCAAAACTATCACAAATATTGTTGAGATCGTCCGCGCCTGCGCAGCCATGACTCACCAACCCACTATTCTGCAGATGGGAAAGTAAAGACAAATAAATAAATGACATATTGAAAAAAAAACACATCTATGGGTGTCTATATGATTTGGAGATTGGCACATTATCTAAAGGAGGAAGTTTGTATTGGCACATGTTTGCCTCTTCTAACTGGATGCAAACCTCAAGGCCCAGGATCATCAAATATACTGTAAAATCTCATACATATAGGTCACACCTATGTATATGCCGACCCCTGACACCAGAATACCCCGCCAAAAAAAAACAAAAAACAACAACAACAACAAAAAACACAAAAAAAAAAACCTTAACTCATGGCAGAGCATCTACTGCATGGGATCATTATAAAATCAAAGTTATTGTCTCGATATTTATGTTGTAGGCCTATAGGTATAGGGTGGTAATACATGTAGGGAGATCAAAGACAGGGGTACAGAGGGGTGCATGTAGGGATACCATGAGTTTATAGTTATTATACCTCTATTATCGCCCATTATGACCTGGCTAGGGGTATAGTAGGACTTCAGTCACGTGTTGGCATGGAAACATGAGTAACCATGCCAACAGGAACAACAGGAAGTACTGACTTAGCAACAAACTTAATACTTCATGTACTCTGTTAAATCTATATGTGAATAAGCATGCGATTGGATTATAATAGGTAGATATTATAATATACCCTCGTGTGTGTTTGATATTATGCTGCTGAGGCTGGCACTTTATTGAAACTTTATAGGGTCCTTTAAAGGGTCAATGGTGCATTCATATATCATGACCATTGGTCGTCCAGGAGGGTGTTGCTCCTATTGTAAAAAGAGCTGTGAGTATGTGCCCTCTTTTCTAAACAAGTCGTGCACTGCTTCACCTAAGTACTTGCACTCACCACATCAGTCTGAAAAGTCATCTGCCTTGTTTAAAATAGAGAGAGCTGCACTACCAGGTACCTACTCATGTCACACGTGCCATAGTTTATTATACTGACTGACTTCTCCCAACTAGGTACCTACTCAAATCCCCCTTTTTTAGCACCGTACTTGAATGACCACTTGTGAGCAACAAAAGGGACAAGTTATAGCTACATGAAAAGAAAGGACTGGAAATGAGGGCATTTTTAGCTAGCTCTTCCTTTTACCATAGGAGCAACACCCTCCTGATACCTGAATGCAGCACTGGTGAGTAACAGACCAGTGCTTCATTTCTGTATCATGCCAGCCCTATAGGGTTGGCATGGCGATAACAAATACACTGTGTTACTGCATTGATCATCCCCCAGGCTGGTGCAGTCTATAACTATAAGGGGACACTAAAGTCCTGTAATGGGGTTATCTACCTACCCATACCTCCCTCAATCCATAGATGGAAGGTGGGGGTAAAAATAGGAACCTGAGGGTATTGTGATAATATAAGGACACTATACTAGGACAACTACTACTATCACTAGTAGTAGCATTCCCTGTCCCCCTGTAAATAAATGTTAAAATAGAGTAACAAAAAAAGTATCTTACCTGACACTAAATTCATACATGTAGGGTGTTCCTGTATTCTCCAGTACCAGAGTGATGTGTATAGTGTGTGTGTGGGTGTAGGGTGTGTATATACTGGAGGGGGTGGTACATAGAGATATGAGAGGTGTCTGTACTGTGAGGTTTAGGACAGGACTGGTAGTGGTTATATACACCATCATTAGGTCTATATACAGTCACACAGTACACTGTAAGAAAGCTGTCATCGAAATAACAGTGGAATCCTTGTACCAAAGTTGCCCGAGATCCATCGTTATTTTCAAAGAGGTTCCTTGTACCACCATATATACTGCCATCTGGGGCTTCAATGTAGAAACTACACTATACTTCACTGCAATGCGATTATGGTGGCTCACTGTTCAGTTTTTATGAGGAGACCTGGTAAATTATACAGTTATCTTTCACAGTGCAGTCACACATAGTACCCATGCTGATTCACTCTGTAATGGGACACTAGTAGAGTCTATCCTGTAAAGGATCTATACTTACCTCTCTCCCTCACTTCATGAATGGAGGGAAAGGGGGGGGGGTGATATACCCACACACAACACTTTGTTATGGATTGATGGATTTGAAGGGGGTTAGGTAGGGAGGTTCAAGCAACAAAAGGGTAAAGTATTTTGACAACTAAAGGAGGGGTTTCCAAAAACAATGACCCAAATAGATTTAAGAACAAAATAAATCTACCCCCCCAACCCTAAGTATTCCCCATTGCCTTTTCAGTTTCTTGACCAGTGGCCATTCTATACATAGGCATTTCAATGATATACTGGGTAGTTGGTTGGTAGACCCATAGCTATAAAGAAATACTTACTACAGACATACTTTGTATACATAGTGACATAGATAATTCTAGTTGCAAGGTTAATAGATGCCAACTTTATAGTGTAGATATAGACCATAGTGCAATAAATGCTTCTCGTGTCAAGGCTTGTTCTAAACACCAACTTACTACACATACAATGGTGGCAAAATTGTGGTGCTAAGGTTTTGTAATGTATGCCAACTCACCAGAGACAGACTATAGTGACATGATTTTGGTGCCAAGTTCAACAGGTTCTGGTTGGGATCCTCTGTAGTTGATCGCACGGTGGAAGGAACTAACGCAGTCCATACATATATAGATATGAACTATGTAGACATGTACATAGATCATGTATACACTGTAAAAATATTGTTGAAATAACGGCAGAATCCTTGTCCAAAAAATGCGAAAGATCCGTCATTATTTTGAAGGGAGATTCCTTGTATGTACCACCGCATTTCCACCTTCGGCTTCTTACAAAAACTACCCTGGTTCACTGCAATATGATTATATGGTAGTTCACTGTTCAGTTTTACGAGGATCCCTGGTAGATTCAACAGTTATTTTTGCAGTGTCTGTATACATGTATGGATCATACATATGATGGAGGTCTGTATTTGTCTAGGGTTCTGATAGTAAAAACAAGTAGTACTGGTGTTCATCATGTTGCATCAATGAAGTGCTGGTATTGCTAACATTTAATGTATCTGGAAGGTGTTGCTCCTATAGTAAAAGGAAGAACTGGCTAAAATGCCCTTGTTTCCACTCCTTTCTTTTCATGTAGCTATAACTTGTCCCTTTTGTTGCTCCCAAGTGGACATTCAAGTATGGTGCTAGAAAAGGGGGATTTGAGTAGGTACCTAGTTGGGAGAAGTCAGTCAGTATAATATACTATAGAGTGTGTGACATGAGTAGGTACCTGATAGTGCAGCTCTCTCTGTTTTAAACAAGGCAGGTGACTTTTCAGACTAATGTGGGGAGTGCAAGTTGAATGGTGAAGCAGAGCGTGACTTCTTTTGAAAAGAGGGCACATACTGACAGCTCTTTTTACTATTGGAGCAACTCGCTCCTGACGACCAGTGGGCATGATGCACTATGATATTATGCTTTTGAAATTTTGATGATACTGTAGCCTGTCTGGTGGAATATCACCATGACCTCTCTACCATCAGGCTACTGTTCGTTTCGATTCTTGAAAAGAGGAGATACACGGTAATTCCTGGTTTAATAAAGAGAAAGACTTTATTTCATACGTTTACAAAAAGTGGCTATTGTCAACGTCTTTCCTATCACTCTGGTACATTGTTCGAATAGATTATATGTTACTGATCACAAGGCCTTTACAGACCCAGCAAGAATCCCAGAATCTGAAGGGAAAATATGCCTCGGTGGTGGCCATCTTGGATTTGGGGCATATGCCAAAGGATTAGGTGTGGGCATACGATAGATTTGAATTTGGCATGCTCAAATTACCCTAATTCAACTCTGAAAACATTTCTACCCAAAAATGCCTAGCACCTCTTTACTAAGCCTCTTTTCCACATTTGGCTCTAGACTATAAGCAAGGTTCAACATTTAGTGAGAAATAAAGTCTCCATAAAATAGGCATTGGTCTCCTGAAGCAAGGATTCACCGATACTCATGTCACTTTATGATTCACTTGATTGAATCAAATTATATCAACATACAGAGTTAATGATTTAAAAAAAAGAATCATCTTTTCTTTTTCTTTTTCGGCCAATGGAGGTATTGACAAGAGCGGCCTACACATTTTACAGCAGTAAAGGTTAGAGCAGACAAACACAGGGAAATCACTATAACAACAATACTACAACTCTGACATAGCTTATATTGCCTGTGGTCCTATACATAGGTGCACAGCTAGGTCTACATGTGTAAATATTATTGTTTCTGTACCATACAATTCGTGTCCTGTTCACCTCTGCCTGACTGAATTCAAGTTGAAATAGAATTCATAAAAATTTGCAATGTGCCTGTTCACAACTTTTAGCCTAATTTAGGAATCTCCACCAAAAAAAAATCCAAAAAGAAATCCAGAAATATACATTATTTTCCAAAAATATATTCCCTTCACCAAGCCACATTTTTTTTTCAGGACCCCAGTATGGAGGGGGTGCTGTGTGAAAAAGGAAAGTCACCCAGATTCTCACTACCTCGCCCACCCCCACCCTCCCCACATCGATAAATAATGACCATTCCCTAAATACATTTGAGCAGCCTAGCAGAACATATGGGACACACTGAGACATAAGAGGTAGCATATCATACTCAATTATAACCACCCTTGATTTCACAGGAGGGTGTTGCTCCTATTGTACAAAGAGCTGTGAGTATGTGCCCTCTTTTCTAAACAAGTTGTGAACTGCTTCACCTAAGTACTTGCACTCACCACATTAGTCTGAAAAGTCACCTGCCTTGTTTAAAATAGAGAGAGCTGCACTACCAGGTACCTACTCATGTCACACACTCTATGGTTTATTATACTGACTGACTTCTCCCAACTAGGTACCTACTCAAATCCCCCTTTTCTAGCACCATACTTGAATGTCCACTTGGGAGCAACAAAAAGGACAAGTTATAGCTACATGAAAAGAAAGGACTGGAAAGAAGGGCATTTTTAGCCAGCTTGTCCTTTTACTATAGGAGAAACACCCTCCTGTGAGTAACCATTCATCAAGAAACCCCAAATTTACAAGCACCAGTCTACTTAAAATTGAAAAGGGGACAAGGCCACTTCTTAAAAACCGACAAGGGACATGGGGTTGACAAGGCCACTTCTATTATATATATATATATATATATATATATATATATATATATAATCAGAATAGAATATTGGCTTAGAAACAAGGGACAAGGCCACCTCTGGTCTTGAATAAGCGCCGCGGGTATAGAGGCAGGTTGAAATTTATGAGTGCCGGGGCGCTTATACAGGCTAGTTTGGTACATACATTTTGAAAATGCATAAAGCTGAAAATATTTTAGTGTACTCTCAATAGCACATACAAATATGTCATTCCAAAGTTGGTTTAATGATTTTCCAATCATATCAAAATATTTGAACCTACAATTTCAACTCATCTGCTTTAATCATATGAAATTATTGGACTTACTAGATAGCCTGACTTGGGTACAAGTGTTTACCCTATAAGGGCCTCTGGTGATTAATGCATCATGCCTATTTGTCGTCATGATACTCCAATGAAGTGCTGGGGAGTCTGATCGTCAACACTTCATTGGTGCATCATGACATCCCGGAGTGTATCAAACCGGTGGGGTCGGCATGATGCATGAATGAAGTGCTGGCGAGACTGCTCACCAGCACTTCATTGGTGCATCATGCTGACCTTCCTGGTTGATACATATACTCCTTGAGTATATGTATCCCTGGTGCATTATGACCCCGGTCCCTGCACTCGCTATTGGAGAATGACACCATTCATGTTATGGGTTTTTAAAATGAACCACTTTTCCACAAATCTTGGCTCTAAAAAACCTCTTTTTTCCTGAAAAGTACAAACTTTTAGGGTATTGAAAGCACCCCTTTTTCTGCTAAATCATGGGAATCTTATGCAGGGTTTCCCATATCTGGAATATGAGATAAAGGCATTCCCCGTATAATAGAATAATGTATGAAATTGTATGTGCATGAAGGTATTCATTGCAAAAGGGCTTCTTTGTAATCACATGAGGTTCTGCATTGGATGAAACAGGCAGATAGTGGCCCTTTTTTACAATAGTGCAGAGTCACTGCTAAAAATAGACCCCCTATTTTTACTTTTCATGAACATGTTCTGAAAAAAAACACCCATTTTTGCAGTATTCACAAACATACAAAGTTAGAGGAAATCGGCCCTTTCCTCTGCGTTTCCATAACATGGATGGTGTCAATTCTACCATGGAAGTGCAGGGACTAACATCATGTCGATCAATGCACAGCTAAAAATAATTTTCTTAGAATCTAAATAATCTTACCTGATGGACAAAACTACCAGTTTCAAGATTTTAAATTTTCTTAAAACTGGTAGTTTTGTCCGCCAGGTGAGATAATTTTCTTATTTTCTTAAATCAAGAAAAATATTTTTAGCTGTGTGGACATGGTGCGTTAATGCATCAGCAGCCCTTAACGTGTTAACATGATACTTACATGATAGCATGCCATGTAACACACGTCCTCCATGTGTACGTAACATCCTGTGCTACATGTTACTACTGTTATCTCTCACAACAAGGGTGATTTGTGAATGATATGGAGCCTGAGATGTATCCTCGTGTTCTGTCGTTATATAGTGTTGTCCTTTGGAGAACTGGCAGGGCCGTAAGAAAAGGGGGGCCAGGGGTCCCCAATCATAAAGGAGGTGGGGCCTGAGTATGTCTTGAACCCCCCCCCCCCCCAAAAAAAAAAAAAAAAAAAAAAAAAAATTTAAAAAATATAAGGGGCATACTGTTATAATGTGCAGTGTTGGATTTAGATGCGGGTGGGGAGGCATGCACCCCCTCCTTTTCCCCATTAATCAAGAGCTTTATTAGATATTTTGGACCTCAGAATTTGCTCAAAAGTAGGGGTTGCAGCCCTTCCTTTTAGACAGCTTCCCCTCCTTTTCCAGTTCCTGGATCCACCATTGTAGTGGTCATTCTTTAACAACAGGGGCATGGTGGCTTTGGGAGTAACAAAATTTCACCCTGTTTTAGCAAAAAAACCTGTGCAATGTATAAATTAAAGGGGGGGGGGGATCTGAAAGATTTTGGTGCACACATGCAAAAGTCCATGAGCCCCTGTTGAAAAAAATGACCACTCCCCTAAGTCATATCATTTTGGTCATTTTTTTTGGTTAATTCTTTATTCATCCGGGTAATCTCAATCAAGGCTAATAGCTTTGGCAATATAGAACATCAGCCAATCTTTTTGGGTGACTTTTCATTTTAGCTACCTGCAAGTCATCTCAACAATTTGCAAGTCATTGAAGAACAAACAAGATTTACAAAGTAAAAGTAAAGTGATGGAGAATACAGCTGTGGCAAGTCTACTCATTAGGAGCTGCAGTCACACCGTGTTGGCCCTAGGGGAGAGCATATATCATGATGTCATATATTGATATGCTGTAAATGCTGTCAAGTATGCATGAGGAAATAGGCAAGACCTTGTGTCAGTTTATAATGCAGATGTATTTATTCCCACATATTGTAGTCTTAGTAATTCATGGCTAGGCGGCTCATGCTGGTCTGTGATTACAGGTAGGACGCAGTGTGTACCTATGGTAGCGACTGGGTGACCGGTCAGTTACCTGAGCAGGTGCTGCCCTCCTACTACCGATACACGAAGGGGCTGTGCACAAATGACGTCATGCTTTTTTTGACCATTTTATAGTGTATAGCCTATTTATAGGCAAATTTAAATGGTCCAAAGGGATATACAATATACAGTGGGTGTGAACTAGCAATCGAGGACAAGATATATTCAAAGTTTTAAAGATGGGCTAGCACTGTTCAACAAACAGACAGAGTAATGTGCCAAACACTGTCAGCTTCAGCTTATGGGTAGCAGGTTGTCCCATCGGTGCGGCCATTGCTGGAGCTATCAGCAAGGTCTACTGATAAGTCCTATCAGATGGGTACCAGTTGGCCCCCAATAGGGCCTCAGTGAATAGTTGGGATTATCCCATTGGCTAACAATTAAAGGGATATTCCACCATCTATGCCATCGCCACCTCGTGGCCAAAATTTGAAACTACCTAAACTTATGATTTATACTCATTTCACTTTTGTATATACCCTAAATCATCACTATTGGCCTATTGAACAATATATTTTTGCATTCATCCTACAACAACACCAAGATTCACTACTGGTCAACTTAAAAGATTTCAGTTGTTTCAGTAAAAAGAAAATACTTTCATAAATCTGTCACCTCTAGACTCTGCCAGTAACCGCTAGATTGTATAGACCAACCTACAAAAACCATCTCACCCCCGTTTTCCTTTCATTGGATACAAAAACCCCTGTGTCAACACATAAAGCCAAAACCATGAATCACAGTATTGCCATTTGCACTTGTCAGATACTTGTTTTGCTCTTACTTATTCCATAGGCTTGGCCTAAGCCTACATGTATATCTGTATTATATGTACTTTTGTGCATCCATGGAAGGGAGTTTATAGTATATTTACAACAGAAGGGAGTATATTTACAACAGAAGGGAGTTAGTAGTTAGTATCATGACTTCCTATCCTGTCCAGGTTTTTATATTATGCATGTATCCGTGTGGGTTGAGGGTACAGTGGCCCACAAGGGTCAAATTGAAGTTGAAGCAAAGAGTTGACTTTCACAAAAAAAAGTTAGAGTCCAAAACCAAAATCAATGTTTAAAGTCAATTTCATTGCATTGCTGTCAAGGTGTCAACTCATGAAAACCAACTTGTGACAGGTATCTTTTAGCATTGCATGGTGCACTCTATGTCTTTCTATATGAACAAAGTTTATACCAGCAACTACTGGGTAGCTATCGGTTCCCTCACACAATAACTGATGGTTCCACACCAAGTAGCTGCTGGTTCCAGCATCCCGTAACTGGTGGTTCCCACCCACTGTAACTGGTGGTTCCACACCAATCAGCTACTGGTACTGGATGCCATACCAAGTAGCTGCTGGTTCCCACACCCAGCACTTGGTGGTTCTCATGCACATTACTTGCTGGTTCCTGTACCCAGTACATGCTGGTTCCCACATACAGTAGCTATTGTTTCCCACATCCTGTAGGTGCTGGTTCCCATATAAACTGGTTCCCAACCCAAGTAGCTGCTGGATCTCACACCCCTGATGGTTCTTGCACCCAGTACCTGCTGGCTTCCACATAGAGTAGCTGGTGGTGGTTCCCACATCCATTAGTTGCTGGTTCCTACATCCACTCCCTGCTGGTTCCCAAATACAGTGCCTGCTGGTTCCCACATCAGGTAGTTGCTATTTCTTAAAACAGTAGCTTTCCAAATAAGTCAATTAGGTCAGGATAGGTCAAATTATTTTAGATATTGTGAAAATTGGTCAAAAGCAGGTCAATTAGTGTAAGGTAGGTAAATTAGAGTAAATATGGTGAAAATAGGTCAAATCGGTCAAAAGTAAGTCAATGAGGTTAAATTAGGTCAAATATGGTGAAAACCGGACAAATTGGTCAAAAGTAGGTCAATCAGGTCAGGATTAGGTCATATATGGTGAAAACAGGTCAAATTGGTAAAAGGTAGGGCAGTTAGGTCAGGATGGGTCAAATAAGGTCAAATATAGTGAAAAAAAGGGCAAATTGGTCAAAAGTAGGTGAATCAGGTCAGGATAGGTCAAATTAGGTCAGATATGGCGAAAAACAGACAAATTGGTCAAATATAGGTCAATAAGGTCAAGATAGGTCGAATAAGGTCAAATAAGGTGAGAATAGGGCAAATTGATCAAAAGTAGGTCAATTTCATCAAAGTGCGTCAAAGTAGGTTAGAACATGTCAAGTAAGGTCAAATATGCTGGAAATAGGTGACATTTGTCGGGATTTGTCAAAAGAAGGTTGAATATGGCTATTTTTCACCAATCTGACCTATTTTGACTATAATAGACCTAACCCAGCAAATTGTCGTGACTCCTCGTCAACCTGTGTGAAGTGGCTCACACATGTCACTAGATGGAACACGACGTTGCTATAGCACAAGATCACCAGGAATAGCAATGGTGGTGATCACATGGCCTCACCTCAGATGGCGAGGATGGTGATCACTCAGACTCACCAGGGATGGCGACGGGGGTGATCACTCACCTCGCTAGATGAAACACGCACCTCGTCATAGCGCATGTTCACCAGGGATGGCGAGGATCGTGATCACTCATCCTCACCAGGGATGGCGACAAGAGTGATCACTCAGTTTGCTAGATGAGACGCACACCATGTCATAACGCACATTCACCATGGATGGCAAGGATTGTGATCACTCACCTCGCTAGATAAAACGCGTACCTCGTGATAGCACAGGTTCACCACAGATGGTGAGGATCTTGATCACCCACACTCACCAGGGATGGCGACACGAGTGATCACTCACCTCACTAGATGAAACGCACACCATGCCATTGTCAGTAGACCGTTATAGGTATTGTACTTATCATATTTATTTTTCACCTTTGACTCTACCATGTAACCCGGTGTCCGAGTCTACCCACAAGCCAAGCCATACCCATAGACCAAAGGCTGGCAGTGTCAACTGCACTCAGTGACCCCGCCTCCTCCTACTGGAGGATATGCCGTCAATCACAAGCAGCTCGCTGCATGCTGGAAATTCCTAGCAGACAATGTTTAGACCAACTCCTCCTGCTGGAGGACATGCCACAAGCCAAGCCATACCCATAGACCAAAGGCTGGCAGTGTCAACTGCACTCAGTGACCCCGCCTCCTCCTACTGGAGGATATGCCGTCAATCACAAGCAGCTCGCTGCATGCTGGAAATTCCTAGCAGACAATGTTTAGACCAACTCCTCCTGCTGGAGGACATGCCCATTGATCATGAGCAGCTCACAGCATACCGGGAATTCCCAGCAGCTATATTTAGAACCATACTGAACTCTGTGAACCCCAGTGCTATGTTTAGGATCCCCCTACATACCTGCACTGGAGTTCCCCAGTTACTATATTTAGCTCACCTGATACTATTTTTAGGATGAGCTGGGTGAGCGGCTCCTACTATAAATACCTGTAGAGGGAGCAGCTCACTCATCTTTCCACCTTCATACTTCATACCTCACACACTCACGTGAGACCAAGGCCCTTGGCTCAAGGGCTAGGCTTGGACACTGTTGGGCACCTTTATACTGTATCACCAACTATACCTCGTGGACTTCAATGAATAAAGTGGATATCAAACTGGATTCCTGATTCGTCTGTATTCATCCTTATTCATCATTTACGGACTCGTTGACAATGGTGGAAAACCCTCACGTATCATCCCACAGTTACCACCTCTCATGAGCCATGGACAACAGTGAGACCCTACCAAAGGAGCCAGCCCCACAACGTATCCCTACATCTCCAGACAGAGATCAACAAGAAGCCACCAGCACACAGTACACCACCCCAATAGACTCCTCGCCAGACGCCCTCCAGCTGGACCCAGTGCTGCCAGCCCATAGACGCACACATAAACAAACACCTGTGAGTTCAAACACATTACATTTTTCCACCACCATAGTGGACACCAACACAGGTGCACCCACCAGCACACCAGCAGGAGCCCCAGCACCAGGTTTAAACCTCACCCTACCTGGTTATTCACCCTCAGAATCACCACCCCTAAGATTAGGTGGTCTTCAAAGTACCACATACAGCACGCCTGAAAATCAATCACCTGGTTACCTCCACCTAGATAGCCATCTAGAGGAAAGATCCAATAGCCTGCAGGAAGCCCTGGAAGCTGCTGGACGGTCACCCTCATCCAGCAGTGATTCTGATCCACAGTGTACACCTGACCTAAGTTGGGACAACCTCACTGTACCAGATATCCGAGCCCACCCATCAGTAGCAGACAATTACTGGAGGAGCAGGCTAGACTCAGCAATCCACAGGTGGAGAGAAAACAGACTCAACACAGGACGTGCACAGCAGATACCAACCGGCGCTACACCAAGCTACCAGTGTGGTGAGAGTCCCTCTGTTTTTCTAGACAGGATAAACCGTATTTTAGAAGAGCAGTGGCAAGACACCTCCAATCTTACCAATTTGCTAAGGCCGCACCAAAACCCACAGCCTAATAGCAACCCACCTGGAGGCAACCCTAGGCCTTATTACTCCTACTCTACCTCTGAGGAAGACAAGGCTACACCTCCAGTACCAAATTCATCCCTGAGCACGCCACCAAGAGCCAGATCCTTTGAGAGGCCATACCCCACCCATATACCCAGGAGAAGGGTACAATCATCCTCCCCTCACAGGCCAAATACACCTGTATTTTACAGACTTCAAAGAAGCTTGGACTCTGCAGCTAGAAGAGGCGACCTCGTGGCCACTACTCCAATCCTACACAGAAGCAGTCACTTCCCCGCCCACTTACAAACAGAATCCACCTCTGAAGAAGACACAGAAGTAACCTTCCCCCACCTGCACAGAGCACCTGCCTATCAAAACATGGCCACTGCAGCCCCACCCCCAGAGTACAACCAGGACGACATGACGAGGAACATAGTCAGAGAATGCACCCAGGCAGTCAATGACTCCCTCTCCAACCTGTTAACAGGACAAATGAACTTATTGTCTGCTGAAATAAAAAGGATTGGAGACGACTCCTCCCGCCAACTGTCAAGGATAAATGACAGATTGAATGATATGGACACCTGGAAATCACACCTGGAAAATGACATTAGCCACATACAGAGAAGAGCAGCTCAGGCCAATGCTGATGTTCTGAGAAGGTCTGAAATAGCGTCAGCCAATCTGTCTGACAGAATCAACAAAAACATTAATGGAATGAGAACTGAAATATTCAGGGCTATTGATAGGACAAGAACACCTACCAACCAAGGCCAGAACAGCCTTTTCTCACCCACCAACACTAGGCTACCCCCCTCAGGCCAACCTTCACAGGTTATGAGCACCTCTACCAGGACGCCGACATCATTACCGGTAGGGTACAGGCTCAGCCCCCCAAGCCTTTTCCAAAATACAGCCCGAACCACAGGTGCCACGCCCACCCAACAAGGCGCGACACATGCAGGTTTTGGTAGTTCGGCCACAACCCACCAGATGGCGCCCCCTACCACTTGTCCATCACCGGTAGCCACCACATCATTTTCAGGCAGTGTTTACAACCATGTATACACACCCCACCAGGCACACACGCCCTACAACAACCCTATACCAATGTATGGTTTGTTTACAAACACACCACCTGCCCAAGCAGCTGCCCACCACCCTGCAGCTCAATCCAAACCAATGATACCAAATCTAGGACAATCCAATTTCTCCGCCCCCACTGGCTATAGGAATTTTGAACCTGAGCGACTCACATCTGCTCAATTAAGCTGTTTCAACAAACCAGAACCCTTTGACAAGCCCTCACCCTACAGGTCTGCGGCCAGATTTCTGGCAGAGTTCAAATTCTATATAAGAAATGCATACCCCCGCAGCCCGACAATGCATGCATCCTGTATGTATACCTTTTTAAAGGGCAGAGCAGCACAATGGTTTTTCACAAACATTTTTGACAAACCAATCATGTATGACACTGAGGCAGTCTATACCGCCTTTCTCAGCAGGTTCAACCAGCCTGACCCTGCCACAATAATCAAAGGATATAGAAACAGAAAACAGCAACCCAAAGAGACTGTAGAGGAATATATAGCAGATATGACCTTATTGCTATCCAACAGCAACCTGGATGAGTCTGTACAAGTGGACTATCTTCTAAATGGCCTCAAGGATGAAATAAAAAATGTTGTACTCTCAGACAGCCCCAAGAGCATTAGGGAAGCCGAGACAGCAGCATTAAGACAAGAATTGGTCTTAGAAGCAGCCAAAGCAGCCCATGCCTCAAACCAATCTTCAGACTTGTGCGCCCTGAACTACAATAACTACAATGGGCAAAAGAACAACAGCTACAATGGCAACAACAACAACAATAACAGATCCAGGAAGGACCAGTACAATAACAACAGTTATAACAACAAGCCCCCTGGAAACGGCAACAATAAGCAGTATGACGACAAATCTAAGTCAGGATACAACCAAAATCAGCAAGGTTATAACAACTCCAGATCCGGCTCAAACAACAGATCAGGCTCCAAGAATAGATATCAGTCACCAGGCAGGAGCAGATCTCAGGAAGGCAACAAAAGCAGATCCAAGTCCAGCGACACAAGAAATAACTTTGTCTTCATCCCTGTTGCTTCCACCCCCACCAACACCCGCCAGGTGTCCTTCCAGAAACTACTAGTCCCAGCAGATTTCCCAATCCCTGATGATTGGACCCAGCAACAAAAGAAATCTAGGGACCCAACACCAGGCAGAAATGACAACAAAAAGTCAGGAGATAACCATCTCGACAGCCAACCTCCTGATTCTGGACAAGGAGAACACTACAATGACAATATTGAATAGGACCCAGGGGAGGGCCAACATGCATCTTATGGCCCCGCCCCCATCTTGGACAACAAAATTGGAACGTCCCCCACACGCCATATTTCACACATGAATGATGGAGCAGAATTAAATTCAGCAGAGCAACAGAACCATGACCCACACCCTGTGAAATGTGATGAAGACTCCTCATCAGACAGTGAGGACCTCTATGAAAACCAGAACAAGAGAATTTCCACCCTCCAGTTGAAAGTCGAGACCAGTAAGTATGGGCAGCAAGGTAAGACCTCTTACATTAATACTGAATTGACTAAAGGCGCAGTTAATGTTGATATCAATGGCAGTTCTTACAGAGCCCTTGTAGACTCTGGAGCCTCCCTTTCCTTTATCAGCCAGAAAATGGCAGATAAAATTATATCAACCCCCAATTTCAGACATGGTAGGAGATCTCGTATGGTTATCCTACTAGCTGATAAATCCTCAGTTCAGGTCAACAATTCCATCACCATAACCTTTCTAATCGATAACACAGAGTTTAAAACAAGACTACATGTTGTCCCAAAGCTAAACCACCCCATAATTCTTGGCGTAAACTTTATGACCAAATATAGGGCCAAAATTTCCTTTGGGACCAAACCTCCTTCACCACACTTCATAAGAGCAGCCAAAGGTCTAACCATGCCACCAAATTCTGAATCCACATTCAATGCAATCGTCATAGAACCTGATTCCTTGATAGGTAAAACAGGCATCACAGAAAATGTTGACACAACATTACTGGTACTAATCAAACACGCCCTTGTTGAAACAAGGTCAACAAGAAAAATCATACCGGTAACAGTGGCCAACCCAAATGATTTTTCCATCAACATCAAAAAGCACATGAACCTAGGCATTTTTGCACTTAACAATCTAAACAAAGCCATTCCCATTGGAAAACTGAACAGCCAACACTCCCTCAACAGCATAATCTCTGACAAAGACATGCTCCCCATCAATTGTGGAGATGATCCCCTGGATCAGCTACCCAAAGGGGACGACCCTCTAAAATATACAATATGTGACAAGCTCACTGAGGCCCAAAAACAACAAATCAAAAACATTTTTGAATCAAATAGAGAGGCCTTTGTATTAAATGAGAGTGCTATAGGATTAAATGTTGAAAATGAAGTCAAATTAGAATTAATCCCTGATTTCAAACCCTGCAACAGACCATCCTATAGAATGTCACCCAAGAAAGAGATTTTCCAAAGAGAGCTAATAGATAAACACTTACAGCAAGGTGTCATTGAAGAATGCACCAAGCCCTGTGAGTGGAACTCCCCAGCCTTCTTAGTACCCAAACCCCAGGGAGACAGGTCTGTAGCCTCAGGATGGAGAAGAGTCGTGGATTATAGATGGGTTAACCAAAACCTAAAATCTTTTTCCTACTCCTTCCCCAGAGCAGACGACCTCATGCAACAAGTTGGCAGGACAGGTGCTAAATATTTTTCCAAATTGGATGTATACAGCGCCTACCATCAAATCCCTCTAGCTAAAGAATCAAGGCCTTTAACAACCTTCTCTGCCAATGGTACAAGGTACATGGCCAAAGTATTACCCATGGGCTTAAAAACTTCTGGTTTGTCATTTATGAATGTGATGGAACAATTACTCATGAAATGCAAATACAGAAATGCAGTAGCCTATGTGGATGATGTGGCCATATACAGCCCCACATGGGAAAGGCACCTGCAAGACCTAGATGAAGTGCTAAAACTTTTCATCAAAGGAAACATCAAATTAAAATCCGAAAAATGTGAATTTGGCACCACCAAAATGGAATTCTTAGGTTTTACCTTAGATCGACACGGCATTTCACCTTCCCCAGACAAAATCTCTCCAGTTAAAACCTTCCCAGCACCTAAAAACATCCACGACCTTAGGTGTTTCAATGGCATGGCACAATTCTATAAGAGATTCATTAGAGGCTTTGCCCATATAATGAAGCCCTTATATGAAGCCACAAAGGGTACTTTCAAATGGACCACTCAATGCCAAACAGCCTTTGAAAAAATCAAAGCATCAATTTGCACTGAGGCAATCCTAAAGTTCCCAGACTATAATAAACCCTTCATCATCTTCACAGACTCCAGCAACTTCAGCCTAGGAGCAGTTATTACACAGGTAGATGAACATGGTTTTTATAGACCCATTGAATTCTCTGGGAGAGGTCTAACACCTCAGGAAACCAGATTTGGAATAACTGACAAAGAATTACTTGGGATAATCTTCGCTGTCAAAAAGTTCCACCATTATGTAGACGGCAAAGTATATTCAGATCATACAGCCCTAGTCTCCCTCTTCAACAAAAAGGAGAATATCACCAATGGTAGATTGGCAAGATGGGTAGATACTGTTATGTCCTATGACTTTGAAGTGAAATACCTACAAGGTAGAGCTAATCTAGTGGCAGATTGCCTGTCCAGAAGAAAATATCCCCCTGGCTCTGATGATCCAATACCAATTAGATCACAAGGAAGAATTATCCTCCCACCAAAGAAGGTACAATTTTCAGATATATCCATGACAAAGGTTTTCAAATCAGACGACCCAATTCCCAATAACCCCATCTGTTTGGGACCTCCTAGATCAATATTAAAAGGAGGCAAAATTTGGGGAAGCACAAATAAACCACCAAAAGGTGTCATAGCAAGAAAAGGCACCCCAGAAAGGCAGCAGGGTGTGAATCCTGACCTGTGTGTACTCACTCGAGCACAGTCCCAGTCCCAGGACGACACACCTCCAGCAGCCAGCCAATCAGCGCCCAGTAAAAAGACCCGCCCACTCAAGCCTAAGTGCAGCAGTCCTTGTCCGAGAGGCAGGCCCGCCAAATCTAGGTCACCTAGGGTCTCTATCAAAGCTGCAAACGCCAAGAGAGCTAAGCTCTCCCGCCGTGTGCTACCTCTAGCTGAAAGGGCAATTCAGGAAATCTGTAAACACCAATCCCTGACACCTTCTAGAGAAACACTGATTAATAGGCCCTTTTTCCAAGGCCACTGATGGCTCTCACTACATACATGTGGTGACTGACCATGCCACTAGGCACATAACTGCCTGGACAAGTGAAGAAAATACTGCTGCAATTGTAGCACTTGGTTTCTTCCAAAGAGTCATATGTATCCATGGCACTCCCTCAGTACTGAACACAGATAATGCCCAGCAATACGTCTCAAAATTATTCAAATATTTCTGTGAAAAATTCGGCATTAAACATGTGACAGGAAGTGCACATTGGTCTAGGTCTCAAGGTCTCTGTGAGCGCCAACATCAAACCATAGAATCATCCCTCAGGGCTTTTGTATCAAAATCACAAAAGCATTGGTCAACCTTCCTACAAGCTGTAGTCTTCAGCATTAATAATACCATAAGCAGCGCCTTAGGCTACTCACCAAATTTACTAGTCTTTGGTAAGCAAACACACCTGCCAACTGAAGCAGCTTTGTCCTTGATTAAAGCTGAAAAAGACTCAAGCACCAAGGAGAAAATTATGACCAGCCTACTACAGTTTAGGGATGATATTCAAATGAAAGCTGCAGAAAACATGATTTCTGCTCACAAAAAGATGAAAGCCAGACACAACACTTCAGCAGAACTCAGCTCATATAACACAGGCCAATTGTTATATTTACATATACCCACCCTACTGGTCAAATGCACATCAAAAAAGCTGCAACCCACATACTCAGGCCCCTACATCATAATGAAAATGACTTCACCAGTTACAGCTATTTTAAAAAGGCTACAAGATGGAAAAATAGTGAAGAAATCAGTACATGTATCAAGGCTGAGGAGACCAAGCACAAGAGCTAGCGCCAAAGCCATCATAAAAAGGCTACAATCAGGGCCCACAAGCTCACTTCACGACCCCGACCAGGATGACCCCTCCAATGTGAGTCTCACCACTCCCAAAATAAAGAAAAAGAGAGGAAGGCCAGCCAAAAAGGGAACAATCTCTTTCAGCCCCATGCCCTCCAGAAAATCAAGAAAAAGTCCTAAGCGTCCATTATAGATCATAAGACTCTGTGTCAAACACTAAGCACCCATATAAACAACCCTCCTTTAATCCCCACAGGTGCCACACGCCCCAACCAAATTAATCAACCATTAATATACCAACCACTTAAACACACTGACAGCAACAGTCACAGCCCAACGCCCAACCTATTTATACTAACAACTATAAAAATTCCTATGCATCCAAAATCAACACCGCCTTGATTAACTGTATATACAACCACCTACCCATTCTAAGTGGAACGCCAAACACTGGCAAATGGATTATCAAATAATTAGGTTAGGTTACCCACGCCACATACCGACCGCCCAAGGCAGCGCTGTATCCTCGGTTTGTGTATAAACTTCTAAACACACATACGAAGGCTTGTTACCACTTCAAGACCACTATTTCCAATGATAAACCTATTGTAGGAAGATGGATCTCTGACACCCACACCCCATGTTTACACCACTGTCTCCGCCAACCCTTAAGTGCTGTGGTGGCACATATACAAATCAATAACACGCCGCCCTCAAGGTCTTTAAAAACCACAGGGTCGCCATAGTAACCATATCACCTTGGCTAGGGATAAACACCCCCCGCCAAGCTTCCCAATATTCTATTTTTAGACAATACCTCACCACCAACCAATCTAGGCCTGGATAACCCTAATTTGCATAAGGGGCCGTACAACCCCCCTTGCATCCACCAATAATATTTGGCCTACGCCCCTTTCAGGGCAAGACATACCACCTAATGGGAGATCTTAGACTGGGAAGTAGCCAAACTCAGCCTCAGGTTTATAAGCGCTTGCCCACCCACATCTGATCATAACACAACCTACAACCAATACCACCACACCTTAAGCACGGCAACAAGTGTCTGGGAAGGGACCATGGCAGACCCATCATGCAACCAGCCCAGGTAGGATTATCTTATGGGTCTATTTTAGCATTTAGGATTTTATTTAACAGTCGTTCTAGCATTGTACATGATAATTTTATTTATCATGGTGCCCAGGTACCCCTATTAACCAATGGCGGTGTGAGCCTTAAGTGTGTGTAAAATGTGGAAGAACTTCTCCACTATCCTATAATTTTTAACAATGATAATCCAATGTACTAAACCTCTTCAGCCAAGCAAACTCCCCACCATTACCTCTCCCCCATTCACAGCCCACTTAGACCTTTCTCCCTTTATGACTTACAGCCTGGACCCACCGGCAAATAAGCACGGCCCAAATGCTACATGGACCATACACAGCCTCCTTGGACCACATGGGATCAGGAGTGATCTCATGGATCCTTTTGAAATTAGGAGCATAATCATGGAACAGCTACACCTCATCACCTTCCTCGCCCAGGAAGATATTAAACATTACCTCAGCAGCCCTGTGCTAAGACAGGAGCTGGACTTGAGCAATCACTCCACAGCAGCAACCATCAAAGCCTTCATGTTTGCTGTAGCTGGGGATAATCCCCGCCGGCCTCCATGGGGCAGGTTCAACCTTAGATCTGCATCATACATAGCACTTTTATGTGCTCGCACACTTCTAGCGTCAGAACAGCCCCTCAGGGACTTACCCCGCCAATACTCCAGAATTGGACGCGAACTGGCCATAAGGAATACAGCCAGCCTAGTATTCCAGTTTGCTGTTTTTGAGATAAACAGATTTCATGCTCAAGCACGTGTACCGCCCCTGACGGTGACAACAGGCACCAGTCCATCTGCATAAGTCCCATCATGTAACAACAACACTACCACCCACAGAATTCCCGACCTTTGTAAATACTTGACCATACTAACATCCCATTTGTGACTAAGCTAATGCTATTTTTAAGTGAACCCCACCATCAAAATTTTCAAAAATCCTCAAAATTCTCAATTTTTTCTCATTTTTCTTGAGCAGCAGCCATCCTAGCAGTCTGTATATCCTTACATCTGCTCCTCGGCTGCACCTCAACATCAGACACCAATCTGAACACCATCTTCAGACCCAACTATGGCGCATTGTTTACCAAGTTACCCCAAACACTACTAGCCAATTACATGGACTATCCATTGACCTTCAGCCTTAACTTGACCTTTGACCAGCCAGCCAGAACTACTCAGCCCACTCATCAGCACTGACGCACCCCAATACATTAAGCACACAGCCCATGCCCTAGATAACATGATACAGAGCCTATTCTCCAAGTCAAAAACAACACTAGAAACCTTGTCAAAATTGATTTCGCCCCCAAACGTCAGACAAGCCAGAAATGCCCCAGGCCAAGTCATTGGTGACATTTTAAGAGCTTCTATAGGCCTCGGGACTCAACCAGAAATTGATATTTTAAATTCTGAAATGTCTGACCTGGATAAAAAGTTAGCTACCAAAATGCACGTGGTAGAATTGGCCACTCATTTCTTATTAAATATTTCTGAATTTAATTACAATTCTGTCAACATCTTCTCAAAATTCCAAAACGACACTGATCATGCTCTATCTTTTATTTCTGGAAAATTAGAGCATTTAAATTCAAAAATCTCATCAATATTATTAAAATTAGAGCTTCAATCCAGACAAGACACCTTCTACTCCATGTTATTCACAGCAGCAAATTCTCAAATAGAATCCTTAATTGACCTCCAAAGTGACTTGGAAAATCTGCTTTTAACCATTAATAATCTACTTGAAGGCACCCTACCCCAATCCATCATTACACAAGACGACCTCAGTTTAGGTTTAAACAATTTATCCAGCCTCCGGCACGAGGCACATCACGGCATTATTTTAGAAGACCTACCCATAAGTTATTATTATAAGCGCCGAGTACATGTGCACTGGAGCCATAACTCGAGCCTGTTAATAACCATACCAGTACCCATAACCAGAGGGGGAAGCACCTTTTCTATATTTAGAATAGAAACCTTCCCCGTACCTTTCGACACCTCCGACACTAAGTCAGTAGGTCACACCCAGGTGGAGCCACTTCCCGGCTACTTGGCTATGTCCAGGACCCACTCACACTACATACAGTTTACACAAGCTGACCTGGATATGTGTGACCTCAGCCACCTCATCAGCTGTAACCCACCCCTACCTCTGTTGTCATCCACACACCCCACATGCACTCTATCACTATTTTTAGACCTACCAGAGGCGGTGCACCATACCTGCAGTTTTAAAGCACACATGGTTGCACCCATACCAAATCTCATCCAACCTTTATCTCACAGTACCTTCCTATTAATAACTGACCATCCCACTTCCATGCTCCAATGCACAGATTCAGGCCAAGTCAAAATTAAAAATAGTGCATACTCAGTCATCTCAGTCCCATGTCTGTGCTCCATTAAAAATGCCGGCATGATTTTAACCAATTCTGATTTATCTTGCACCCAAAATTTCACCCTAGGGCCCATATCTAAGGCCTATTTCAATTTACCACTGTGGCGACATTTTGGTCAACCTCCAGCCAATGTTTCCGGCATCACCATGGCAACCACATCCCAGACCCTTCACCTGCCCAAATTTGAAAAATTAAAACACCTACATAATCAGACAATAGCACCACTCTTTAAGACACCCTAACCCTTAAAAAGGCCGCACAGGGACTTAAGGACCAATCCGCCCTCCTATCCACCAACTCCCTGATGCATCTAGGATATCACCTACAGTTCTCACCCTGGATACATTTAGTATCACCCCTCCTGGCACTACTTTGCTGCGCATTAACCCTTAAGAACCATCTTCGTGTCAATCGATTGGCGCGCTTCATCACACTAGTCTCAGCAACTTGAACACCCAAGATGGCCAATGCTGAAAGTTGGGATCGGTTTAAGGACCTGATACGCCAGGCTAACAAGGACTGGCCAGCCTCACCAACGACCCCAAACACAGATTTGGAGTATATCCAGTCACCTGGCCGCTACCAAAGTATGTTCACTTGGATGCTATTGGCGATCCTCCTATACATCACCTGGATCACCGCCAAAAGGTGCCTGCGACACTGGCCCTACTGTAAGCAGGACAGCCACAGGACACCTTCCATTGTGGCCAAGATCCATGCCAACGGTCAAACCTTTAGTTTCACCGCAAGATGATCTACGGACAGAACCTCTGGGCCCCCACCATCACGGCCCCCAAGGTTTCTCCAGCTCGCCTTACGGCACCCCTGGGCAGACACCTGGACCTCTATTGGAAGTCCGACATCAGGACCATAATCGGGGGACAAGTCAGGCAGATCCCGCTACAGCGCTATCCTCCGGTACCACTTCTATGGAGAATACCACTATACAGGATCTTAAAAGGAGCCCACCACATGACAGTGGTCATCTCCTCAGAAGGACAACCCGATTTCCAACTGGCCTCTAGTGATACTGACCCCGCCATACACCTACCCTGTGAGTCCTGGCCGGCTGATCGCCATGACTCCCCGGCAGAGCTCACAAAGTACACCCCACTCCGGCATCAACCAAAGAAGGACAAATATATGTACAAACCACAGGAGATGATGCTCACACCACCCTCAACATCAACCCGTGGTAAGTTTCTTCAGAAACCTCCTTTGATCCTCATGTGGGGATCAAATAGCCGCCGGCCACCCCCCATACAACCTAGTAATGGACTCTCCCGGTCGCTCAATCCACCGGATAGCCCCATCTAACACCTTCATGTGGGGATCATCCCCATCCCCAATAGCTCTAAATCCGACCCCACCCACAATTAAAACCATTTTACAACATCTCCAGTACCATAGCACAGTTCCAACCCACAATAACACAGTTATTTCGACTCACTGTGAAGGCCCACCGCACGATGAGACGTCGCCATCTTGTTTCTGACGTCGCGTCTGGTTCCCCGCCAAACGCTGCGTCAGAACGCCGGCGCTGCGTCTCACCACTGCCGTCGGCCTCCCCAACGTCAGATCTCTTTCATTTTTCACACGTTGGCATGACAACTTAACATCAGTCAGGACACCCGCACTCAATATCTGCGTCAAAACAATAACATAAGCACGTGTTAGCAATATCACTAGACTTGTTTTCGACCCAAGTTAACAATACCACCCCGCATGAGAATTGAAAGCCCGTCCATGCCAATTTAGAAGCCCAGAATAAACAACATAACTTCTAACTGGTGGTGGACTTCTTATATATTATCAAAATTATCACAGATCAAGCTCCTGGCAAACAAGTTATTCGTCATCACAGTCTTTCATTGTAAAATCATCATCAAATCACAGTCAATCGCATCTGGCCTGCCACCTTCTGGAACTAGTCCTTTTCTTCGCTCCTGTTCCCTTTCTTTCCCCTCATCTCCTCCTCCCTAGCACCTCGCCTGTTGGCATCCGCCCCACATACATCTGTTTTCTGAAAGAAAAGAATTCAAACCCCCAGTCAACACACCATTCCAGCAAAGTCCCAAGTTCGGATTCAAAATTCAAAATTCAAAACAGGCTCAAAATCTTTTTGATCTTTTTCTCAGAATTATCAATACTGACAAAACTATCTTGTCTAACTTTTACGCACCGGCATCAGCTAGGACCACACCGAGCAGGGCCCACTGGCCCCTCCTTCAGGGCCATCGTGCGGGCCACAAACACCATGGCATTGGGCCGGCACTGGCCCAATCCAAATCCACACAAGCACGACCCTGAAAACACAAATGCACAGGTGTAAAACCACCGGCACCACATCCGACCACGAATCACTCCAAAAATCAAAATTTCAGCCAAGCAAACCCACCCTTTAGGCCCCGAACCACCTAAACCAACGTTGAACAAACCCTCACACATGACCCAACAAGGTCATGGCAAGTCTACACCATTCACCATACCATTTCCCCATACCATTTCACGAACGCCGATCAAACGCCACCCCAGTGGCGCCAGCCAATGTCCACTGTATGAACTAAATAAGAACAGATCCCCATGCAGTGGCGCTACCCGTGCCACACAGCAGAACTAACCTGGACCCTGGATATTCCAGTTTCCCGCTCACATTTGGCTATGAGTCTACACCGGCTCGGTGACACTGCACATCAATATGCACTGCCTAATTCACTGCCTTACCTGTCAATTTGGTATTTTTGTTGGTCGCCTTGTAATCCATGCACTATGATCGACCCTACAACTAAAATTCCCCCCTTCTCTTGTTCTGTTTTTCTATACAGAGGCCAACGACCTAATCGAGGAGGCGGAGACCGCATTGACAGGCCAGCAGGAGTTTCCAGCAACAGACCAGGCACGCCCATACCAACCGGCCTGCCCCATTGGAGCACACGAGTCTGCTCTCCAATAGGGCCACCCACTAAATTTGCCACCCTGGGAACTGGATGTCCCCACCTAATGTACAGCTACAGCTGCCCATGCAGCATCAACAAAGACAACAGACCAGAAACTTTCACCACAATTGGCTTGCCCCAGGTCTGGAGACCCTTACCCCAAAAAACCCAAGCTTCATCTGAGGAGGATAGTGACTCTAGCACCTCCCTCTCAGCAGAACCAACAAATATGGACCCTGTATACAGCTCTGATCTAAACTTGCAGCCTGACTCAGGCAAGCCTAGCAGAATGCATCTCAGCAAAATTGTAGACTTTGTCCCCAACACCAAAAGATCCAGATCTAGGAGAAGACCCTCACTAGGTCGCTCCCTCAACCCAAACGTCTTTAACCACCAAGACCCACCACCAAAAGGTCTTGTAAACCAAAGTCGCCATAGAAGAAGAAAATAATTTCAACAACCATCCTTTATTTATTTTTATTTATTTTTGAAACTGTCTTTAAATTTATGGACTAAAAGTGTAGAGACACACTTCACTCACCGACCGCCCATGGACACTATGAACACTGACTCAGTCAGCCTAGTCAACTGATTTTTAAAGCCAGTTTTTCTTGTTTGTATAAGGCTATGATACATAACCATGAAAACACGCTGCATTTTTACATTTCTTTTTCTTTTCAAGAACATTATGAAGACCACAAGCCAGGCAGCAGGTTTTTGTGATCTTAAGATGCCATAAGGTTCTTTTTCCTTTCACACTGCACCATTTCAAACCCAACCATGTCAAATATTTATGGGTTTTAGCTAGTTCATATTTTTCCAAAATTTCACAAGGAAGCACTGGCAACCAATATTTTTACAGGATCAACTGGGATCCAATCTAGATATCAGCCAGAGCCCCCCTTTTTATTTTTGTATTTACCTTGTCACTCTTAACCAATGATAACCCCAGGTAGACTGAAGGCTAAAACATGCTAAATTTTTCCATCAACCAAGACAAACCTTTTTTACAATTAACAGATACTTCTACGGATAAATCAACCAAGACCAAAAATCCAAAATTTTTTTTTTTATTATTAGAAAAATTTCCTAAAACACATTACCCAAAAGCCTTCAGACTCCCTAAAGCCTTATCAGTATTATAAGGACTGATTGATCGACCTTTGCCAGTCATCAACTACCTTACCTTTTTTTTTTTTATCATTATGTTGTATTGTATATTGGCTCAGGACCTAAATACTAAGTGCCTACCGGTACTGCAGCAGACTTCAATAATAACTTGTCTACCTCAAGGTCTGCCTTAAAGCCAATAATTGCATGTTTTAGGATAGTTTTTGTTCCTTTATTTTGTGTGAACCTTAGAACTAGATAAATAATCCAGCTTTTGTATCCCACCACGACCTGAATTATTCATGTTTCCACTTGCCAAAAATTACAAACAACACCTATTGGCACACCTTTTCCTTGTACTGTTTATAATTTATTCATGTTAAAACGGAAAATCAGTATTAATAACTCCTTAATACTACAAATCTTTAACTTAAATGATAAGATGTAATACCTTTTATTACACATCAGATATTTGTCAGTAGACCTTTTTCTCACAAACTTCCTCCTTAAAACATCACGTGGAATCGAGTAGGAATGTGGGGATTTGTCAGTAGACCGTTATAGGTATTGTACTTATCATATTTATTTTTCACCTTTGACTCTACCATGTAACCCGGTGTCCGAGTCTACCCACAAGCCAAGCCATACCCATAGACCAAAGGCTGGCAGTGTCAACTGCACTCAGTGACCCCGCCTCCTCCTACTGGAGGATATGCCGTCAATCACAAGCAGCTCGCTGCATGCTGGAAATTCCTAGCAGACAATGTTTAGACCAACTCCTCCTGCTGGAGGACATGCCCATTGATCATGAGCAGCTCACAGCATACCGGGAATTCCCAGCAGCTATATTTAGAACCATACTGAACTCTGTGAACCCCAGTGCTATGTTTAGGATCCCCCTACATACCTGCACTGGAGTTCCCCAGTTACTATATTTAGCTCACCTGATACTATTTTTAGGATGAGCTGGGTGAGCGGCTCCTACTATAAATACCTGTAGAGGGAGCAGCTCACTCATCTTTCCACCTTCATACTTCATACCTCACACACTCACGTGAGACCAAGGCCCTTGGCTCAAGGGCTAGGCTTGGACACTGTTGGGCACCTTTATACTGTATCACCAACTATACCTCGTGGACTTCAATGAATAAAGTGGATATCAAACTGGATTCCTGATTCGTCTGTATTCATCCTTATTCATCATTTACGGACTCGTTAACACCATAGTGCAGGTTCACCATGGATGGCGAGAGTGGTGATCACTCAGACTCACCAGTGATGGCGACGCTGGTGATCACTCACCTTGTTAGATGAAAAGCTCATGATCATCGACATTGGTAATCATGCAGCCTCACATCTGCCAGATCAAAGTATGTTTTGCCAGAGAAGGTATTGCCATATGTATCTTCCCTCTAACCACAGACAAGGTGTTCATGTAGATATTTCCCTATGTATTTTTCCTGTAACCAGAGAAAAGGTGTTTATGGATAGTTGCTTTCATTTTAGAGATACATATATCTAAATTCAATTGATATTCTCTCTATATAATCTTGTTTGATTCAACTCTGCAGTATAACATGGAAAGCAGTGTGAAACAAAGCACATTTGATACGTATGGGACTTATACTTCATGCCCACACTTCCTAGATAGGCTACATGTTGAACAGTGGTGCTGTCTCAACACCTTTGGCAATGGTGGTGATAAGTTGCCGCTGTGAGTGAGAGTGAGTGACAGATGATGCAATCCTCAGAGAGCATTGACTTGGAGTGACACAAATTCACGCATTGAGTGAGAGCCATGTGGCAATGCAGGTGAAAAATTGCCATTCTGAATGAGAGTTGACAGACAGTGGCACATATTGACGGAGTGAGTGAGATCCATGTTGGTGATGGTGGTGATAAGCTGCTATTCTGAGTGAGAGTTGACTGGGAGTGGCGTATAATCACCCAGGGAGTGAGATCCATATTAGCGATGTTGGTGATAAGTCGCCATTCTGAGTGAGAACTGACTGGGAGTGGCACATAATCACACAATGAGTCAGATCCATGTTGGCGATGGTGGTGATAAGTCACCATGCTTTGTGAGGGATGACAAGTGGTGGCACATACTCACGCAGTGAGTGAGATCATGTTGACGACTGTTGTGATAAATTGCCATGCCATGTGAGACTGACACACAGTGGCCAAAGATGATGCAGTGAGTTATCACTCAGAAAGGAGTCACCATTGATGACCAATCATGGCGACAGATAACAACAACTTTCTGGGAATTGGACCTATTCTACCCTACTTTGACCTTATGGACCTACTTTTGACTGATTTGACCTTTTTTAACATATTTGACCTAATTTGACCTATCCTTACCTAATTGACCTTCTTTTGACCAATTTGACCTATTTTAACCATAATTATTTGACCCAATTTGACCTATCCTATTCTAATTGTCCTTCTCTTGACCAATTTGACCTATTTTAACCATATTTGACCTAATTTGACCTATCCTATTCTAATTGACCCTTTTTTGATCAATTTGACCTATTTTAACCACATTTGACCAATCTTAGCCCACTTTGACCTAATGGACCTACTTTTGACTAATTTGACCTACTTTTAACATATTTGACCTAACCTTTCCTAACTCAATGGACCTACTTTTGACCAATTTTACCTGTTTTCACCATATTTGACCTTATTTGACCTATCCTAACCTACTCTGACATAATTTTACCTTAATTGACCTACTTTTGACCAATTTGACTCACTTGGACCTTGTTACCCTAATTTTGACCAATGTGATCTATTCTAACCATTGTTGACCTAATTTGACCTGATTGACCCCATTTTCAACCAATTTGACATAATTTGTCCTAGTTTGGCCTCATTTGACCTATTTTTAGCCAATTTGATCTGATTTGTCTAATTTTGACCTAATAGGCTATTCTGACCTAATTTCATAGAATTTGACCTAATTGGAACCAATTTGACCTATTTTGACAAATTTTAGCTATCTTGACTCCTTAAGACCTAGTTTCACCTAAATTTGCCAATTTGCCCATTTTTGACTAGTATGGCCTTTTTCATCCAGAATTTATCCAGATAACCCTTGTGGTACTAGGTATGGGAACCGTTAGCTAATCTTTATGGGAACCAGCAGCTACTGGATATGGGAACAAGTAGCTACTGTTTGGGAACCAACAGCTACTGTTTTAAGAACTAGCAACTACCTGATGTGGGAACCAGCAGGCACTGTATTTGGGAACCAGCAGTTAGTGGGTGCAGGAACCAGCACCTAATGGATGTGGGAACCACCACCAGCTACTCTATGTGGAAGCCAGCAATAACTTGGTGCAAGAACCAGCAAGGGTGTGGGATCCAGCAAATCAGTTTATATGGGAACCAACAGCTACTGGATGTGGGAAGCAGTAGCTACTGTATGTGGGAACCAGCAGGTACTGGGTACAGGAACCGGCAACTAATGTGTATGGGAACCACCAAGTGCTGGGTGTGGGAACCAGCAGCTACTTGGTATGGGATCCAGTTCCAGTAGCTGATTGATGTGGAACCACCAGTTACAGTGGGTGGGAACCACCAGTTATGGGATGCTGGAACCAGCAGCTACTTGGTGTGGAACCATCAGTTATTGTGTGAGGGAACTGATAGCTACCCAGTAGTTGCTGGTATAGACATGTAGAAAGACATAGAGTGCACCATACAATGCTAAACGATACCTGTCACAAGTTGGTTTTCATGAGTTGACACCTTGACAGCTTGACAGCAATGAAATGAAATTGACTTTGAACATTGATTTGGGTTTTGGACTGTAACTTTTTTGTGAAAGTCAACTCTTTGCTCCAACTTCAATTTGACCCTTGTGGGCCACTGTAGGAGGGAGTGAGTAGTTAGCATCAAAACCCTTTACCAAATTATGTTTAATTGTGTTATTTGATGTTGTACTGCGCACAAAATTAGGGTAAATCTAATCTGAAAGTGACGTCAGAATAACTCTGTCAGCTGAAAGACTCTGTCTGGTTTCACTTATGAAACACTAACTACTGAGGCTTATCTAAAAAGAAAAAAAAAACAATATATAGGGCTGACACTATTCTTTAATCCTCAGTCCCAACCTCCCACCAAATGGTCTGCAGGCTGTTGCACATATGCTAGATAGAGCACTGACTAGGTCCCCTCTCTGCCTATATGTATTGAACTGCCTACCTTTGAAATATATGGTTTCCAACCTTTTCATCAACAGCTGCCAAAGGATCATCAAACAAGTAATCATCTGCATCAGCATATACTGCCCTGAATAGTTTACAAGGAGAAGAAGAAAATAATGAAACTCAGCTATATATCCTCACATTATAAATGGAATCTATCAAATCAATCTATGTAGAGTACATTATAAAAGCAGCAAACACACACAGACAGAAAGGCATTTTTGCGATCCCCTCTTCTCCCAATTTGGTCAAGTCCTCGTAAATCTTTTAATTCCCAATTAAGTCCCCAGTTCCTGTCAAAAGCAGGCAACCCTCTTTTGACCGAATTCTTTTTTGGTATCAGCAAGGTAATGATAGGAAAGGGTAGTAGTGCAAGAGTTACCAACCCTTTTTCTTTTCTTTCTTTTTTTTTTTGGGGGGGGAGGGTTGGAATGAAGCATTTCTACCCACACTCTGTCCGGCACCCACAGGCAAACACACACACAATTGTACTATGCATTATATGATTTTACTACAAAGATTCTACTTCAAAATGTTGCTCCTTATTGTGTTATTTCCTAATAAGTTAGGAGTATATATGTAATTACCATTATTGTGGTTGGATATAATGGTCTGGGAAACTGCTTTGACAATCTCAGTCCCAATTGTAAATGGGCTATAAAGACCACTGTAGTGGGTACAGCACAACCCTCAACGGGTAATTGTGTTTGTACTGACAGCAACTACCACTGTTTTCCAAAAATAGAAGCAATCTACTGTAAAACCCTTGCAGCGTATGGAAACTTACCTTGCCAAATTCAGCCTTGCCTTTTTGCCCTCCACTCAGTGACAGCCCTCTTTCCCCAACTAAGGTTATGTCATCCAATAGAAAACCTTTGTTATCCTACGAATTTTAACAATAAGGAATGAAAAAAATACATTATGATAATACTTGAGCTGGTAGGCAGAGAGGATCATCTGTGCTCAGCAGAGAGGATCATCTGTGCTCACTGCATGGATCTCAATTTTTGCTTGCCTGCTCACATATGAACAACAAATTATATTCATCAGGAAATTCCTCAAAGAGATTCAAAAACACATTTTCTGTACTTCTTAGGGTAAATAAATTATTTGTATGCAAATTAGTGAATACATACCACATCAAGTGCAGAAGCTTCCAACACCCTATCATAAAAACACCCTATCATAAAGTGTGTGATCAAAGTCTAAGTCCATGATGATATTACTTTGCACTGTGTCTGACAAGACCCATGGCTCTTGGGCCACAAAGGCTATACTTCCCTACACCTGCCGGTTACCACTTGTCAAAAGAAGTTCGCCCAGAATAGCCATAATCAGTGAGGTCTGTGAAATGGTAAGAATATAATCGCAGTTAAATTATTGAACAAGTAATCAATGGATAATTCATGACGAGTATAGAAAGTTGGCTTTTGCTATTTTTGCACTTCTGCTGGCCCTTATCATTAGGATTTTGATTTTTTCATTATATTTTTGGGGCTTATATTATCAGACCTGATGAGCTCTTTGTGTTACACATAGGTTTATGTGGTGGGAAATCGATATTTCATCTTACAGCGCCTCAAAATAGGCCAAATTTGACCCAAACTGGTGGGGGAAATGATAAAAAAAATACACAAAAGTGAAAATTTACAGGATATACTACCAAATATGTGTAGTTTCATTTATATAACATATATTTTGTGGTTATACATTGTATCAGGAACATAAAACCCTCTCCTGGACATAAACCTTTTATATGCTGGGAGCATTTGAAGTTTGGTGAAGGTCTGTGTCTTCCCGAATCATTTTGCCTAAAATAACACCCCTAAAATAAATCAGTAGGGCATATGGGTTCAATATTGTATTTAGAAAATAGAGGGAGGTAAGGTAAATATCTGTTAAAGAAAAAAATTAGAATTCCTTGGTAAACTTCATTCTGAGGATGCTATGAATGGCTTCCGTGGAATACCCTGTTTTTCTCATCTGACCAAAAAATCAATGATTTTGCCCCTCCTGTGTAAAATTGATATATTTAACTGTTCTAAAAATGGCAGTAATTTTCCCCTGGCACACACCTAAGTATCCAATGTGTAGAATATTTGCTTATTGCATACCCTATGCAATAGCAGAGCTGGGAAGTGGATTTTTGTCTTCCCGAATCAGTGTCTTCCCGAATCATTTTTGAGAAACATACTATGTTCAGGACTTGATTTTCTACATAAATGCCCATTGTATTATTGTGAAATTCACAGATCTAGACTAGTTTGACCTGTAGATTATGAAAATCAAGGTTTATTGATGTCAGATGTGTGCTCATTATCATGAAATGCACATACTTTTAATAAATGTTTATTGCGATTCTGTTCACTTTTCTTGTCTGAAAAAAAAAAACACAATGATTTTGCCCCTGCTGTGTAAAGTTTATATATCTAACTGTTCTAAATATGACAGTAATTTTCCCCTGACACACACTTAAGTGTCCAATGTGTAAAATATTTGCTTATTGCAAACCCTGTGCAATTGCGGAGCTGGGAAGTGGGTTTTGTCTTCCCGAATCAGTGTCTTCCCGAATCATTTTTGAGAAATATGCCATGTACAGGACATGATTTTCTATGTAAATAATCATTGTATTATCATAAAATTCGCAAATCTAGATTATTTTGAGCTGTAGATTATGGAAATCAAGGTTTATTGATGTCAGATGTGTACTTATCATCACGAAATGCATGTACCTTTTAATAAAGGTTCATCGCAACTCTGTTCACTTTTCTTGTCTGAAAAAAAAACACAATGATTTTGCCCCTCCTGTGTTAAGTTGATATGTTTAACTGTTCTAAATATGTCAGTAATTTTCCCCTAACACACACCTAAGTATCCAATGTGTAGAATATTTGCTTATTGCATACCCTATGCAATAGCAGAGCTGGGAAGTGGATTTTTGTCTTCCCGAATCAGTGTCTTCCCGAATCATTTTTGAGAAACATGCCATGTTCGATTGAAATTCTAGCTTAGGTTTACACAGATTTTTCTCCCATTAAAGCTATATACCACTTGAAAGCACATGTCTTAGGAATTGTCTTCCTCATAACTAATAGTTCCCACCTGACTCTGCCTTCCTTTTATGAAGAATAGCAGATAATAAATTTTCTTTGCCCTGAAATTTACTTACAATCCAATATCAGCCCTGGAGGATAATGACCCATTGGCAAAGCAAAATCAAAGAATATCAAGCTAAAACTCTATGAACCCGACCTTTAGACCCAGGAGTATAAGAATAATGTAAGAACTGTTGATTAATAATATATTTCTACTCATATAGAGGCCTTAAGGCTAAATACCCCCATGAATGATTCGGGAAGACACCCTTTCAAGGGTATATAGTTTTGGGGTGTTGCCATAGCAACGGTTTTCATATTTAACTCATAATATTTTGTGAGGAGTTACCCCACCACCCATACACTATCCACAAAAAATATCTTTGAGGTACTCGTAGGTTTGATTTCAGACCCCCTCCAGGGCCCCCCAGGGGCAAAAGCTCCGTTTCTATGACTTTTGACAGTGTGTGTTAGTGAAGGATAATTACACTCGGGCTACACCCTCGTGTTATTATCCTTCGCTAACACACACTCGTCATGAATTATCCATTGATTACTTATTTTATTCCACGAAACCAATAGATAATCAATAGAATATCAATAAATTCAAGTTGAAATAAAAAATTGTTCCCCCTCCCTGGGACTCGAAGCCAGCCATAGTGTGTAGGCCTACACGATCGGTACAAACACCTCGTCGCCCGGCAGCGGACAGCTACAGCCCCCGTCTCGGCTTGGCTTGCTTTGAATGCGTCTCACGGTTATGGCAGCACACGGCGAAAAATAGTGTTTGTACACGATCGGTACACACACCTCGGCGCCCGACTGGCAGCGGGCACACGGCGAAAAAAAGATGCGCCTGGACCGTGTCCGTATACGATCGGTACATGCACCTCATCTCGAAAAAAGGCGTGCCCGGGCCGGGACTCAAGCTGCCTACCTCTGACAGCTGAGCGCTAACCACTAGACCACCGCGTCTCCTCCTTCAGCGGCCGTCTCGGCTTGGCTATGTTTGAATGCGTCCCGCGGTTATGGTAGTGGACAGCCCGCAGTCGTCGCCTCCCCGGGCTTTGTATCATATCAAGATGTGGTTCTAACCAAGCATTTCTCGTCAGACCCTGTGGCACACTACATGGGGAGTTGGACTTGAGATTTGAGACTGCTGGTTCGATCCCTACCCTGGCCATGAAAATTTTGTGGTTTTTAACATGTAACATATGACATGTAAGGGCAACAAAATTGATGCTACAGCCTTCATAGTGTGCAATATCGACAGGTATGTGCATGGGAATATCCAGGAAAAGCACTGAGAATCCCAGAAATCGTGGAATAAATGATTTATATTCCTATTCATTAGGCACTTTGAGTGTTCTGCAGTCTTGAGGACTCCAAAGGTTTTTATGAAGCAAATAGGTATGGCCGAATCACTCCATGGCATTTTGTTTCTTAATTGATGGACACACAAGAGATTTTGGACCCAGATTCCCTATCCCAGCCCATTGGCCCTTTCTGAAGACATTGACAAACAGGTTTTAGGCTTTCACATTTAATTCAATTAGATCAACTATGGCTGGGTACACATAACATATACAAATATCAAAGGTGATGGGCCAGCTATTTAACACTTATCAATGTTAGCCCACTCACCTTACCATTGCCCACTATGCCTGTTATACCTATTAGCTCACCCTGTAAAAGGAAAATTCACCAGAATGTGAGCATTTCTTTTCATAGGGATGTTTTTTTAAAAATAGATTTTATTTGTAATAGCTTCTTGTTCACAGAATCATATGGGATCCAAATACCCGGATTTAAGTCACATTTCAAACAAGAAGAACAATGCACATTCTACTTACTGATTCTAAAGTAAGGTTCACATCTGACAATGTTGGGTCACCTGAATCCTGTTTTTGAGGAAAGGAAAGTGTCAGCTTTGTTTATAGTTGTGGCAAAATTTTCCACTCCTAATACTGGAGATTACCATTTATTATAAATATATGTCAAATATCTTGTCATTCATACAGATATGTATACAACTTTCACAGTATACACAGTCATACATCCATGTATAATACAATGGCGTTACAATTTGAAAAGCATTGTTGCTTACACCCTGGTCGTTTTTCACTTTGTCATCCCATATAACAGATGCCAATTTCACAACAGCTTTTGATGGTTCTTCTGTGATTTGCAGGGGCTCTTGGTCAACATCCTCTCTCATCAGGAATTTCTTAAAGTTGAAAAGTGAAAAGAAATAGGTTGTATCTTCTAAGAAAGAAAAATGTATATCTATTAGATAATTCTATTGATTCTAATTCACATTACATCATGGTTTTTAAAAGTGTTCATCAAAATGTTTCAATCTCACCTTTATATGTTCTGTAGAACTAAACGTCTCAAACACCATGCCATAAGCATAAGGAGAGAGTATATGTGAAGTTATAAGCATTGCTCTCAGCCATCCCAGTAACCGTATAGTCACCTGAAAGGGATATGTGAAGATATAGACCTCCTTTTTTCCATCTGGTACTTAAACACCTTGAGTTCTATACATATGCTATTAGAACACTTTCATGCATGTTTTGTAACCACATATAATTATATATACATGAGCTTATTACAAGAGAATAATACACATACCTTAGGATTTATGTCAATACCAATGAGATATGATGTAATGTGCATTAAGTATACAACATAAGTTGGAACTTGGAAACTTGTAGCAAATCCTAGCAGTGTCAGTAGTGTTCTTCCTACATTTTGTTCTGTCTCTGACCTATATTCAAAACATTTAAATGTGCTGGCAATGATTAATGGACAGTCTAGATGAAAATCCAAATAGCTGTACTTTCCAAACAAATTTAAAAATCAATATGTGCAGATCAAGAAGAGAAAATAGGCCCTCCCAGAGATACCTCTTCCTATTGTGACCCACAAGAAAGAAAATGGATGTAAGTAACATTAAAGATAGTTTCACTGATGTTTTAAATGATCATTGCATACCTCCTCAGCTGTTTGGCTTGTTTTGAGAATGTGGCAAAATTTCCACTCCTAATACTGGAGATTACCATTTATTATAAATATATGTCAAATATCTTGTCATTCATACAGATATGTATACAACTTTCACAGTATACACAGTCATACATCCATGTATAATACAATGGCGTTACAATTTGAAAAGCATTGTTGCTTACACCCTGGTCGTTTTTCACTTTGTCATCCCATATAACAGATGCACCTGCCAATTTCACAACAGCTTTTGATGGTTCTTCTGTGATTTGCAGGGGCTCTTGGTCAACATCCTCTCTCATCAGGAATTTCTTAAAGTTGAAAAGTGAAAAGAAATAGGCTGTATCTTCTAAGAAAGAAAAATGTATATCTATCAGATTCACTCAGATGCATTCATGCATTATAGGACAACAGACAGTCTCGATGTGAAGAAGATTGTTGTCTATTCTCTAAATAACCAAAAACACAAAAACTGCAGCTATGTTTGAATATCATATTAAAGTGGCTGCTGCTAATATCCTTGACGGGCATGTATGTCACTTTTGACTGTACTTCTTTGAAAGGTGGTCAGCAGTCTGTGATTTGAGTTAGAGTTTTAATAGCTTTTGATTAAAAAATCTCTGATAATTGAATCACAATACAGTTATCAATATCAAGTGGTAGTTGAACAAAAAGACACTAGGATATGTTTAATTAAGTTTAAGGATTAAGATGTAAATATCACACACTAGATACCATCATAGATTAAAAAAAGGTCTAAGGGCCAAATGCACATTGTTTGACAGAGCAGTTTCTAAAGTCTTACCATAGGGCTTTGGTTTTGAACTGCAGCCAAGCAAACAGCTTGCCACATGCCCAATAGCATCCCCACGTGTGCCACCCTGCACAATGTGACTAGTTTATAAATATACACTATGGTATAGGTTGAGACACATAAAGTTGTAATGGCAGTAATAGCATCCAGAGAAATGCCATCCAGCAACTTGTACTTGATTAAAAATATTTTATGATAGAGTACAATGGTGTTTGATGCATTTACCTCTCAAATCTTAATACATTGCCTTCAGCTGTGGCCCAAGGTAGCAGCTTGAAGACGTCCTTTTCACCCAATGGGTGTGTGTAGGCCGCATAGAAAAAGCTGTTAATCCACCTTAATTGAATTGAATATTGTTTTTTATACCACGATTCTGGCACTTCCGGTGCTGATATGTGCATATGTGCATATCAGCCGTGCATTATTCTGCATATACCACCCATGTGCATTTTTGAAATTTTTGGTATATACTTTTTCGGGGTCAAGTTGGACTTAGAAGATTTTGGGAAATACGTGGCAGACATACTCACCATTGTTTCAATGTGAAAAATCGTCCAAACTCATAGGAGAATTGAACCCCGGCCACAGTGCTGGTTGGCGAGGACGTTAGCCATAGCGCCACACTGAACGGTGAGAAAATCCAATGCGAAAGTAAATAAATTCTAACCTGGGGTCATAGTCCTATGTTTTCACTCAGTTTTCGTCTTGATTCCAAGCTTGTCATGTTATAATATCAAAGTCCCAAGAAGTACTCGATCCATAGACGAGGAATGCGTGCTAATTTTCTCCATTTTCTTCAATATAAATAAGAATCCATTGATTTTTCCATCGTAAGCGAGTCACGGTCTGGCCATTCCCACCCGCCTCCTTGTCCGACAAAAGTGCGTCAGTGGCCCGGATGTGGATATAGGTCAACTTCTTGTCGTACGAGGAAGACGCCGAAAATTTCGGACCGTTTTGGAAAATCAATGGATTCTTCTTTATTTTGAATATATTGGACATAATACGTATGGATGGATCATCTAGAATGTCTAAGGATATGTATGTTTTAATATCTGGACTTGTCATGGTTGGATTCCATATGAAAAGTGTGTGTGTACACAGCGGTACCTCTCCCGGCAAGGAACAAAAACAATGGCTTCGCGCAGAGTGGACCCGGGCCGTATCGCTTGCTTTTACAAAATGTCTTCTCGTGGCTATATTCTTTGGATCTCAGGTAAGAAATTAATACAAAATGGAGGAAATGGTGGTATGATTTAAGAAAATATATACTCTCGCCGCTGCGCGGCTCGGGTATATACAGAATGTACAGCCCTAGGGCCCCGATATCCATCATCTATTAGCTTAATAAACTCTCAACATGGGGTGTTTTTCACTTCGTGCCAAACTAAGTATACAAAGAGATACTCACATTGATTAATCATATCGTATGTATTATGGTTTATCAAATTCATTCTTTCATTCTTTAAGGCCTGACTCAATTTAGACCTTTTATGATATGCCTAAGGGATCATGCTACCGTCAATAACCTAACAAGTCTTTTTTTTTTTTTTTTTTTAATTCTCACAATTTTGTGCATTTGACTCATTCCACAGTCCATGGCCACGGCGTGTTGGGCTCTTGTCATATATTCCTTTTCAGATCAAACAACTTTTACTTTCATTTTTAGGTTGCCCTCTAGACTTCTGGGGGGAAAAGTACTAGGTCCGGCTTTTTTTGAACATTGGATTCAGAAATATCGACCAGAAGGATTGCAGTAACACATGTCATAATATTTCCATTGTCTGATGATATTGAGGAAAGATATAGAGTGTATAATTATGTTTATATCCTTAATTGCAAATACCATAATGCACTACTTGCCAGGTGCACCGGGGTCATCCACAAATGACGCCATGCTTAAGGTGGGGAAGGGGGGTCAGGCCCAGCATGAAGAAATAAAATTCCATATACCTTCAGCATTGCAAATTTGGCAAAAAGCATGACGAGGGGGGAGGTCAAAAATGGTCAAATTTTGCATGACGTCATTTATGGATGGCCCCACCTCACATATAAGATGCACCCAATACCTTAAAATCCTGCAGGATGCACCTGCACTTGATTTACACTGGATTCTCGTACCTGCCATGAGTATAGAATTTAGCATATAGAACTAATGTAGGGACGCCTTAGACACAAAATAAACAACCTTATAAGAAAAAATAATCATGCCAATACTATGCATGAATCCACAACTACTCTTTTAGAGATACAATAGAGAGTTTAAGATTTGCCTACTAGTAACATGTACGGCAACGTCTAGCCTATACCATCTCCTCTCATTCTAGACGTACACGTTGCCGTACAAGTCATGATCTTAAACTCTCTAGAGTCTCTAGAGTTTGCCTCCAAATATGGATGTTGTGACATTGGTTGCTCAGATAAATCTTCTTTCCCATCTACTTGACTGGAGAGGTGATCCTCCATGGTGGCCATGTCTGCTTTCCTAACAGCAAAAAGACTTGGACTGAAAGAAATCCTATTTTGTTGTAAATTTTACTCTATGCCTACAAATGTACAACTTTCAATTTTCTCTAGTACCTTTGGGATTTGTAGCTTAGCTTATGAAAATTGCTTTCCCTAAGGGTTTGCGTATCTGCCATGCCTATTTAGCTCTACACATACTTCTTTTGTATACCGAGCAAGTTGCTTTGTAAACCAGCATCCCTATAGCACTCATTTAAAGATTCTACCTGTGAGGGAGGCAAATAAGAAACAAAATGTTATTTCTTTACTTCTGGGTCCAGTCCAGCCTCACACAAGACGAAGATCTAACAGCCAGTCCCAAATCTGTTATTCACCGTTACCCTGACATGTCTCCATCCATGGGTATACACCTATGTTACCCCTTATTATTCCACGATTTCTTGGATTCTCAGTGCTTTTCCTGGATATTCCCATGCACATACCTGTCGATATTACACACCATGAAGGCTGTAGCATCAATTTTGTAAGGCGTGCGGTTATCCAAGGATAACAGGCACCCAGTGCGGTTATCCATGGATAACCTGCATGCCTTACATGTCATATGTTACATGTTAAAACCCACAAAATTTTCATGGCCAGGGTAGGGATTGAACCAGCAGTCTCAAATCCCAAGTCCAACTCCCTATGCAGTGCGCCACAGGGTCTGACGAGAAAAGCAAGCCAAGCCGAGACGGGGGCTGCAGCTGTCCACTGCCGGGCACCGAGGTGTGTGTACTGGTCGTGTACAAACACTATTTTTCGCCGTGTGCCGCTGGCATAACCGCGAGATGCATTCAAAGCAAGCCAAGCCAAGACGGGCGCTGTCGCTGTCCGCTGCTGGGCTACGAGGTGTTTGTACCGATCGTGTAGGCCTACACACTATGGCTGGCTTCGAGTCCCGGGGAGGGGGAACAATTTTTGTTTTCAACTTGAATTTATTGATATTCTATTGATTATCTATTGGTTTCCTGGAATAAAATAAGTAGTCAATGGATAATTCATGACGAGTGTGTGTTAGTGAAGGATAATTACACGAGGGCATAGCCCAAGTGTAATTATCCTTTGCTAACACACTTGTTCACTATACAAACTCCTTACTGAAATGTAGAAAAAATAAATCAGCAACTCAATCCAACAACCTGAATCATACAGAGCCACTGATTTTGGATTTGATTGGCCGAGTTCTCAGTGATTATTTCCTCTGTTATATATTGTAATGATTGTTTATTCGGGTTTGATCTGTATTCGGAAAGGACTAAGAAAATACAGATATCCGGTTTAGTTTAAAAAGAGTAAATACAAGGTTTAATCAAGATCCCATTTAGGTAGATTAACCTAAAGACGACAACATACCTTGAGTCATCCACCTGTCATCTTGGTTTTCTCATATTCACATGTATTTTGTAAGCCCACAACCCCAATAGTCTTGAAATAGAGGTGTCATAGTAATCCATGGAATGAATTCTGGTGATATATCAAGTAATTGTGCTCGTATAATAATACCCTGAAGTTGCCCTGCCTGACCTGTTTTTATCATGACCAACTGGTCATTTCATCAGAATTCTCCAACTTTGGTTAGATATTTTGAATATCAGAATTGCTCACATACAGGATACCTTTACTCTAGGCAAAGATAAATATCATTGTTAAGTGGTTGCGCAAGCAAAAGTGTGGAAATTATAAGTAGCTTCCATTTAGGACCTATTTGCTAGAACATACCAATTTCACCATGAGACAACCACCATTTTACCTTGAGACAATGACTCCTTACACACATATTCATGTATCTAATTGAATATAAACTAGGGAAATTCTCTGATACGTGCATTTCGACCTGCACTTAAATCCTACTATTAGCAGTATGCATAGGGGCCATGTATATCAAGAATATGTTTCTAAAGTGAGGGAAAACGTTACTATGGTACATGTTGATAGATAATCATAGAAAAAAGACATTATAATGCAGGATTGTAATTAATACCTCTATGGGGATGGGAATTGCAACTACTGTGGACATAACCTGTCTTACAATATCCCTTCTATTATAGCTGCTGTAAAACATACATTTTCAATACAATACAGCACCAAAAACAATACCATTATATTGCATATTGATGTAAGACACCTATTGTTTTTGGAAACTATGGCTTAATAAGAAAAGCTGCATTAAAAGGGTGTGTATCAAGTGGCCGTCTCAAGGTGCAAAGTGGACGTCTCAAGGTAAATATTGACTAAATGGAATGTTGTCAAAAAGGTTAAGAAACTAGAAATAAAATCTACACAGGGAATTCCAAAATGTGATAGGTATAAGAGAAAAAGAATTATCTTTCATTTCGTACCACAGGGAAGTACCAGGGCCTTTAAGTCTCAGAGATATCAGCAACCACACACCCCTCATTAAAAACATGCACAGGAACGGCCGTCTTTAGGTTAATTTACCCTACAGTGATCTAAGGATTTCCGATTTCTGGCGTATTTCTTAATCATAACACTACCAGGGTACGTATTTAGAGCCAGACTAGAGAGGATTTTACTCTCTTGTGTAGAGAATCCCAGTTACCGACCCGACAAGATACTGCTACAGTAGTTGGGTGGCGACCCCTCGTGTCCAGGCCGAGAAGCCCAGAAGACAGTGCTGCCACCATCTTTAGAAAACGAAAGTATAAACCATGCCCCTACAGGTTACGTGGAACTAATTCCATTTCCTCTATGTTTCTATATAGCATAACACATAAAAACAGCCCCCCGTAATGTTCGTTGGTAATATTTTCGACCATAGCAAGATTAAACCATCTCTCACACACAATGTGTTAGAATATAGGATAGGCTTAACCCTGAAAATCTTAACTAAGGGAGCGATACGTACAGCAAGTGCCATTCTACCCTATTTTGGGCCTCAAAACCTCCATTGGCCAGATGAACATTTGCAGACCTGATAAAATCCCCAAACCTTGGCAAAATATAAAAACTCATCTACTGTTCCATTTAGGAACTATTTGGGGTCACTTGTGATTTTTTTCATAATTTTACCAATATTTCTTGCATATGATTTCTAAGCCAATCAGCACCCAGATCACCTTCAGTGCAGGCCTGAATACCATATGACTCACGAGAGGGCAGCATTTACGTCCATGTAACCTACACTATTCACTCACTTCAGTTATTATCCAGAAACTATCGACTTAAGTGTGGACGGTACATGTCCCCAGTCTTAACCACCATAATTTGATTGCATCCTCTTAATACACTAAGTGCACAGAGCCTGCTGAGCTGCCCACTTCATACGAATCAATTTATTTTTTGCCAACACCAAAAGTCCTTCTTAAGGACCTGTTATATTGCAGGATTAATCTGGAAAAAATATTCTAGAAAACATTCCAATCTGAGTTATGTTTACCATGAAAAGCTTGTTCTGTCTCCTTCTTTGCAGGTGGTAGGGTTATGTGATATTCTGTTATTCAAAGGTTAATGGAGCAAGTGAGTTGAGGAGCCTAGAGGCTCCTGCAAAACCTACACTGTTGGGAACTATGTGTGGCTGCTGAGGGCATCAGTGAGGGTTGTGTGTGGAGCCCCCTTCAGGGCCCTTTGGGAACTGTCTGTGGCTGCTGAGGGCATCAGTGAGGGTTGTGTGTGGAGCCCCCCTGGTGGTGACCTCAGACATGAGCTGCTCAGAATGTTGGGGGTTCATTACTTGAACTGCCCTAACTACAGACGGATTCCATCCAGCAACACAAATATGAGGCTGGGCATGTCATACTCTTGTACATAGAACCATATATAATGGCACTAATAATCATAAGCATGACCATGAACTTGTCACTCTGCAAGCATAGGCCTATTTTCTTATTACAAATAGAAGCTCTCCTTGGAGATTTTTCCATCCCTGTCGACTGGAAGAGGGACACAGTGGGATACCTATGACCACCATGCATTTCACAAGCAAGGCTTGGGTTTCCTCTTTGGTAGTTTTATACAGCAACCAGTTCATGCACTTCCCACTAGGGGGCGTCCATTGCAAGTACAACTCAAGTTCCAATAAACCTCTGTAGGTAGTTACAGCTCTTTTCATGTTTATACCTATATTACACTTTGGACACACACTTATTTATAAATACACATCCTGAATTGCTCAGTATAGCGGATTTATATGCAGGTTGACCCTTATATGCAGGGCATTACAGTATTTGGCAATGGTGCTGCAGCATGAGGAATGAATATGAGTACTTGATGCATGACACTCATCTTAACCCTGTACAGGATCCATAGTGCATTTGATAGGGAATGATCATAATTTTAACAAGTGGGGGGGGGGCGCTGGTGGGATTGAGGGGCGGTGGTCTAGTTTTTTCGACCCCTGGCCCAGGGTGGTCACAATTCTTCTCAGCCCCTCTGATGGAGGGGGAGGGTCAAAATACTATACTATAGGTCAAAAGAGCACATTCGCACGCAATTTTGACCCTCGAAAAAACTTTGAGCCTCCCTTGATGCCCATTGGTCATGATGATGATGTATGAATGCTGCCCTGGCAGGTTATATGTGGTTCCACAGAAGGGTTGGCATGATGAGCCAATGCCAGTAGATCCCACCACTGGATGGGTGCACCATAATGCACTATAATGGTAGAGGCACATGAACCTGGAGGCATTATAGTGTCCTTAAAAAGGTTAAAGGTTAATCAGATAAGAACCTGCTACTGATAACAAGTATAGATGATCTCCAGGTCGTAAATAGTATACCATAAAATTGGCCAGTCCACATACTAACCCCGGATACAGATACACTGCAGAAGCTAAATTCTTCAAGCCTTATTCCTTATTTTCTCCTACATTGATAGTGTCTTTAGAAACACAGGCATGGCTACCTTTGATAAGACAACCATGCCCTCAGAGAGCGAGGCCCTAAAAGGTAGGTTTAATCATTTAAAGGAAAACATCATCCCCCGCACCATCCTCGAAAATCGGACAAAAAATGATATGTCATGGCATGAGAGCAGTACTGAAATCATGGGTAAACAATGAAATTATATCAATGATTTTCATTCTGCAAATGCAACAACTCCCCGTGAGGAGAGACTAAAAAATTGTGTAGTCTAGTGGAACATAGCCCATATGATTAGTTCCTTGAGGGCTGCACCAATGCAGTACTGGTGATATGCTTTTGAAATGGAGCTGGCAGTAGGTGCCCTCTTTTCCAAAGAAGTTACACTCTGCTTCACCATTTAACTCCCACTCATCATATCAGTCTGAAAAGGCACCTTCCTTGCTTAGAAAATATGTGTGTTGCACTATGAGGTACCTATACCTTTGTATCTATATAAGAACCCTGATGGCTTCTGTGGGGTCGGAGGCACTGGGGTCAGCTGTCCTAGAGGTATAAACGTGGCCAAATGATAAGATAAATATATTGGCCAATGTTAAAAGTGTTAAAAGACAATAGACAGAGTTTAATTTTGTAAAGTAATAAAGATTGTCTTTACCTCTTATAATGTTTTGTTAGTTTTTTGTAACAGGTTTTTTTTATCAGCATTTTAATGTACCATGGGTAGCTGTGGATATTTTCCTTATTATATCAGTATTGGAAAAAGTGTACTTTTAAGGTTTGCAAATGTTTCGATTATAGGTTAGGATACAAAAAACGTAAACTTGTGAAAAAAGTTCCTTATATTGGAATAATGTTTTTATGTTTCAACACTTTTCAACATCAGTTTTTTACCATTGCAATGTTGCAAAAACTTTTTAAAGTTACGTTTTTCACACTGAAATTACGTTTTTAAACCTTAGAAAAGATATGAATTAACGTTTTATAGAATATAATAAAAAACGTGTTTTAGTACATGTTTTGACGTGTTTTTTTTACGTTTAAAACAAACCTTAGGCAAACCTAGTCACATAAAAAGAACGGTTTAAATGTTTTAAAAAATACATATTTTTTTCTTTTTGGAAAGTGGGTAACATCATAATGGTCAGTAACTATTCATGGCCTCTTTCCTTCACAGAAGTTTCATGTTGTGGGGTAATGTTTGACCCCATTGTGTATTAAGGGGTTCATTCTCCATTCAGAGCTCCCATTCTATTATGTACACATAGCACACATTCAATCTCCACACCTCTGCTTGAAGCTGAACTTGTGACCCATATATAAATCTAAATCATGTATACAGGGATGACCCAACTCTCTGTACATTGGGTTACCAGCATGTGACAAAGATAGTGCATATACTACACAGGCATGACGCCTTGTAGATCATCATGCCTTGTAATACGTCAGTGAGTAGGCCTCTATAAGGGCCTGTACATTCCATATCCGCCTCTACTAAAGACCCCTGCCGGGAGATATGATGATCACAGACACACGTGTACACACTGGAGTTAGTTATCTAGATAGAGCTGAGACACCTCACAAGGAGTAGGGCACCCTTGCTCATAGAAGGTCCTCGAGCTCGAGATCTGACCAAGCTGCTGTAACCTAAGTCTGTAGGGCATTTCAAAACGATATCTATAGCTATGGTTTTGAAATGCCCTCCTGACACATAGTGCATGTAATACATGTGATGTGCTCTATGTCTTCATGGTGCCACTTCCCTGTATGTCCCTGTATCAGTTTAGCATTAACACTTTCTTCTTCCTCGGACGTGGCCTGTAGAGGATTATTTATCACAAGATGTGGAAAAAAAGACCATATTTACAGTGATATCTATGACAGGTAGGTGTTGGATCTTCCTCTTTTTATGTGAATAGGGTTGTGGCGTTAAGTCCAATTGGACGCTGCTGGCCGACTTTCAATCTCTAGAATATACACGGTTTTTATAAGACTCCGTATTTATATTACCCCATTTCATGTGGCTGGGCTGATAGAGTAATTATGGTAAGGGTGAAGAGCATTCCCTATTTAAATGACCCCAAATGGTACACTTAGTTTCTCCCATCTTTGTTTTTATCTTTGTTTTGGCTATGAACAAATGAAATCCCGAGATCAGAGCACCAGGAATGAATATTCTGCCTGAAGTGATGCTATTCTGATATAATCATAATTGGAGGATAGACTATAATAATCCAATATAACATAAATATGGGAGCCCAAGGTTTGGATATTGAGGAATATCCTCAATATCCAAACAGTGGGCTCCCATATTTATGTCACATTAGGGTTATACCATCTTTTCCTCCATAATAACATTAATTACCTACCTGATATCCCCAGAATAAATACAGCAGAAGACATTTTGTAAGTGCCAGCGATACTCCCTGGTTTGCTCTGCACGAAGCCGTTGTTATTCTCGGCGGGTGCTCGACTTTCCATCCATTTTTTGTGTATTGAATCCAACCGTGCCATGTTGAGTGATTAAGATGTAGACATCCTTAGATAGTCTAGATGATAGTCTTAATATGTCTAATATATTCAAAATAAAGAAGAATCCATTGATTTTTCCATTGTAAATGAGTCACAGTCCGATATTCTCACCGTCTTCTTCAACTGCAGTGTCTTGACCTATAGTCACATCCGGGCCACTGACACATTTCATTGAGCAAGGAGGCGGAGGGGGGGAATGGCGGACCGCGACTTGCTTATGATGGAAAAATCAATGGATTCTTCTTTATTTGTTATATTATGGAGACATTTGGCATGGAGGGATCATCTAGGATATCTAAGGATGTATACATTTTAATAACTCGACATGACAAGCTTTCATTCTACTCTAAATGTGGGTGTACAGATGAACCGGTGAGTGAAATCTTGACAAATATATACCTTGCATTGGTTTTCCTCACCGTACAATGTGGCATCATGGCTATGGCTTCCGCCCAGCTCCACTGCAGCTGGGGTTCAATTCTCCTATGAGTTGCCACTTTTTTTCAATATGAAACAATGTCGAGACTGACTTTGTATGTCTGCCAGCAGTTTCCCAAAAGATTCTTAGTCCAACTTGACCTCGAAAAAGTCTATCCAAAAATACAAAAAAAGCACATGTTTGTATATGCTCTGTTAAGGCACGGGTAGAGGAGGGCATAACAGTAAGGGAGGTGGCAGAAGGGGGTGCCACACCAACATTAACTCATATCCCACATTTGGTAGTGTTTTAAACAAAATAAGGTAGATTCACCTGAAGTCGGCCACATACCTTGAGTTGCCCATTCTCCAGGTAGTTTAAATTTACTATATGATACCAAATGAACATTGCCCACCAGTTGAATAGCATATTCTATCAAGCAGTTGACAATGTATATTTAGTATCATGCTGGTTATTGATCCATAGGCCATCTCATCTGACAGGAATTCATTAACTCCACCCCATAAGGCAGGATTTGCACGCAAATCCCATATAGAGTAATGAAAAAACAAGGGGTGAAAGGGTTAAAGCCCTGTGTCCTACTCATATTCAATCTGCCTTTGCGAGTAATAGTTATCTCCAATATAGATTGTATTTACTTTCACTCATTCTGATAAGAGCTTATCAACAGCATTGCTATCTTTATGTGATACTCAGATTTTAGATATGATACTCATACAGACTCAAGTATCTGTAGATATTAAAGTTCAGTGCTGGATAGACCCACATTTTCTGACAGAGTGAACAACTCTCGCAAAGATCTAGGCCTCTTTTGCACCACAACTTCAATGTATCCCCCATCCCCTCAAAATAGTCCTAGCTTGCAAAAAGTCGTCCTAGCAAAACATTTCAAGTGAGGGTAGCTGCTGCACCCCAACAATACTAAGTGATCGACTTTTGGTCAGGAGAGACCGATTCAGATTTATTCTTCTCATCAGAGCCCCCCTCCCTTTTCCTCTATTGTTTTCTCTTTTTTTCACTGTTTATGACACTGGCGTTCAGGATGGGAACCTTGTAATGCCACCATGTAAGATGAAATAAGAATTTATAAATTTATCATATCTAAATGTCAATATACCTCTTGCTTACCTAGTTTAATCAACATGTTATAATACCTCACATCATGAAAAATAAAATAAAGTGAGCATATAAATAATCATGACATGATACATCTTTAAACTTGTTTATAGTGCTATATTTATTTTATTTTCAATTTCAGATGTGGCTAAAGGTTATTACTATACCACAGTCCCATGCTAACCTCACTGTACCTCACATTACATCAACAATAGTGTCAAGTCTACATCACCATCATCATGCGTTCACCCACACGAACCTGTTGTTATGAATTAGCTGTCACGGTAGCCATACTTTCTGGTGGCCTCAACATTGTGAGTTGATTACTATTCATTATTTATCCTGTATAAGACAGCTTGATACCATGACAATTAGGACTGTTTTATCTCATAGGGGTTATAAGAATACTGTAATTTAATATTTGTTCCTGCTAAGATGTCCCTATATCAGACAATATCCTGGCCAGTGGGGGCGGAGTAGCTGAAAAAATGTGAGGGATGAGCTGTCAAATTTCTATATCAATATAATCTTTAGTGAAATCTGAAAAAAGTTGTGGTGGATGCATCCCCAATCCTCAAGGCTCCGCCGCCACTGTTCTTCCATAATGTGCTTATTCTTGGTAGCTTAATGGCATGTCTTAGGGATAGCTCTTTTTATCTTAGGGAGAGTTTTTTTTTTGCAACAGTAGGGGAATAGTGGTTTCACTATCTCCTACTCCTATCCTCAATGGGCTGCACTCTTGGGCTCAAATACATTTCAATACCCCCCCCCCTTCTTCTGATGTCCATCACCCCTCTGTTCTTAACATTTATCTTTTGCTTAAGTCTCGTTAGATCACTGATTGATAACATTACTCATTGCAATACTCCATTGTCAAGGCTCCAGCACAAGATCTATATCTAATAAAACATAAAGAGGGCAGAGTTAGGCTTTTGAGGTTACTCTCTTTTCTAATTGTGTATATCCTAGTTCTTATCACATCATATTATTCACTGCCCAATGTACCCTGGCTGGTGATTCCATGATTAACGCAATAAATCAACCATATCGGTATCACATCTTATCGGTCACGCCAGCATTGTTGTCTACGAATGAGCTAATAATTTAACTTCTACTATACGGATATTACATATGTTATCTTGAAAGGTTTATATCCTCTCAACTCCTGTTTGTAGATAACAGAAGGTAGGGTTAAATTCAGGGACAGGATACCCTGTTAGAAGGATACAAGTTTATATGTACACATGGACGTATGCACTGGTAGCACTATGACACCTTTGATGTCATCAGCTCTCTGAGTTCATGACCTCAGCACTGCCACAGAACATTCATGACATTCTTTCTCTGTTAGGATACACACAAAAGAAAAGAAAGATTGGTCTAGGGGTTTTGGAATTAAAGAGAAAAATTCCAAGCATGCGAATCTTCTTTTTTTCGCCTGGAGATAGATAAACAAGCAACTATAACCAAAATAACTCTCCCTTTGATCCTATAGTAATGGGTTTGCATTTTCACTAATAACAGGAAATTATAGATTTTGTGGGGAGAATACCTCTGTACAATAAGAAAATCATGTATCTTATTCAATGTCAATCCTTGGTGCTTTAAAGTGGACTAACGGGGAAAACGTACAGGCGGGATTTCTAGTACTGGATTTGGTCACCAGGGGGCAATACATTATGGGTAAAACACTGAAAGAGAGTGCTTTAGACCAATTTTTGATTTGGAATCCAGTGGTATGCTTAGAATAATTCCATATCCACTAAGAATGTTCTATTTTTAGAATACAATAAGAATGTTTGTTGCCATGGAAACATTTTTGCCACACATTTTTCTTTTGAAACTCCTTCAGGAACTCAGAGCTGAAAAGAGAACTCAGAAATTCCCTCTAGAAACAATTTTATGGTAAAGACATCACATTACTTTGGTTATTTTTCCTTTGATTATGTTTTGCATTATCAGTATTTACAATAGGGTATAATGTATTAAGAAACTATTTGCTATTTCCAGTTGTACACACCAACCTAGATTTGACAAGCAATTACACAAAACTACTTGGGACATTTTAGCTCAAGATATCTCATTTTAAAGCCTGTGACTTAGAGCTATTCACCCCTGGAGGCATGTTTTCCCCGCATATGGCCACTTTACTTTTTCCCCTACCCATGGAACCTATAGGGGGGGTCTAGATGGGGGGTCCCGATGTCACATGTCGATTTTAAGAAAAGGCAATGTCACATGTCATTAAATTTCTATTTTCCCATGTCTTTGTCACTAAGCTCCATGTCACATGTCAATTTTAAGATAAGGCCATGTCTCATGTCACTAACTTTTTCCTCCTCCATATCCTTGTCACTAAGCTCCATGTCACATGTCGAATTTAAGAAATGGCCATATCACCCTGTCGAATTTAGGGGTCTAGACCCATTATAGGGTGTAAGCAACACTTGACCCGGACTTTGTGACATGCACTGATAAGCTGATGAGATAAGAACCACCTTGTCCCTGGGCGTGTTATCCAGGGACAAGGTGCCCATCATGACATGTCTTATTAATGTGTTTCACCAGTTTTAGCAAAATTTGAAATAGTTATAGACTCCTGTATATAGAGAAAAGAACATTGATCGCTTTGACACATACTGCACAGGTCAAAATTTGTCTCCCACATGACATGTATGAAGGCATGTCGAATGAGGTTGACCGTCTCATATTTGGTTTGTCAACTCCACTTGACATGTGTAATGAAGACAAATCACACATTTCTGATCCATTCCTGAGTGCTAGGTAATACTGTGAGACAATTATGTAAGGGCCAAGAGCAGTCAATAGCTATGTACTAATGGTTCAATCAAGGCAGGCCTATAATAAAAGGCAGGGGATATCATAGTCCCACAGGCCTGCACACCAAGGCACTTTTTCCTATCTACAGAACTTCTACTTGACTGAGGACCTCTATGCAGTCCGTAAGACAAGGGCATGGAGGTGCATGGCAATGCCATCTGTCTCCATGCAATGAAGATACTGAAATTATAGACTGTGGGTTAGCATACAATCTTTTGGTATTTTCACTGACCCACACACAAGGTGTCTAACCTCTCCAGTTGAAGAATTCAGGATTGTGGATGTCTATTTTGATATTCAATAACAAGTGCAAATTTAACAATGAAATAGAATTCACTACCATTTGTTGATAGTATTTACAGACCTTAGTGATCTATTCTTCATGAAAACAAAATGACACAGATACATCAAATGTCTCATGTGTTGGTAGTACCTCTTGGTAGTGATTAATCCTGGTACCAAAATGGTTGTTTGCCCCATCTAGTGGAATATCCTAGAACAATGATGTATGTCAAACCATCACATGTCAAGACCCTAGTCAACTCACAGATGACGTGGCATTTAAAGGCATGTCAAATCATATGAGGATTACCGTGTGCTACAGTTGTCATGGTGACATATGTGCACATGTCCCAATGATGTGTGCTCTCTGTGTCAAATCAAGTTGACATGGGTATACATGTCACTTTGTCAGGAAGACTTTTTTTCAGTGTAGGGCCTGCAGATTCAGAAATATCTGACAAATCTGTGAGGCAATATCATTATGTTGACAGTATCATTATGTTGATTGTGTCAACTAGCCCTGATTGCTGCAGGAGTTTATTTGTGACTGTGTGTCTTCTTGGCTGCTATTAGGGGACTAGACTCATTATCAGCCTCATCTGATTCAATTAGAGTGACGGGTGGGCAGGTTCATGTAGGGCAAATTGTAGTGCTATTCAAAACACACTACATGACAATGAGCTGACCAGTAACGTGTTTGGGGGGGGGGGATCAGCCCTCCTACAGTATATGTGTGGGATATACTCCTGTGAACCAAAAGACATTAGAGAGGTTAAGATCTGCCTACTTGTAACATGTACGGCAACGTCTAGCCTATCATTTCCTACCATTCTAGACGTACACATTGCCGTACACGTCGTGATCTTAACCTCTCTAGTATCTTTGATAGGAGCCAAGGCTGAAGGTCAAAGCTCCTATCATTGATACTAATTTCCCAGACTATGGGAACAAATCCTCTTAGAGACAAAGGGGAACTGGCACATGTAACCACCTCCTAAGGAAGTAATATATAATGCATAGACTTGCACGAGTTGGGTTTAGGGGGTGATAGAAGCATGAGCCATAGGCGAATGCTTCTATCAAACCTCTGAAGCCAACGAGTACAAGTCTATTCATTATATATTGCCCTTATAACACGGTTTCCACCATTAATTCTAAGTATTTACCTTAAAAAATGATGTAATCCATTCATTTCTTATGCGAGTCGACAAGACGGCCCTCCGCCATCTTGGTTTCATGTTGTGGATAGCGGGGCGGACATGTTGAAACCTACCTTGACACGAAAGTAAATTCTCCATTTTTGCAGCTTATGTACCAAATATATCGAAATGCTTTGGACATAACATAGTTGAAACCATATTCTACCTCTCTGTCGACTAGATTCCTTGATATTCTGGCTGTATTTGATATAAAAAATTATTAAACTTTTGAATCAAGCGACTTGCCGTGCATCTTCCCCGTTCTGTAAACACTACAGGTGCCGCCGCCTGGTGTGTACAGAATGGATTATATTTTAGACTGGCGCAGCTCTGTCTCGACATGTTCGCAGTAGTAGGTCTATGAGATTTGGACTTTGAGGAGTTTGCCAGACTAACCATACGGCTCGCCGTGAATTTTGAGTGCTTCATCGCGAGATATAGGAACTGATATTATCCATTTTCGGCACTGAAAACTCTCTAACCGTGTTATAACACTGTATAGTGAAATGCATTAATACCCTGTTTATTTAGTATTCTCTTAACTGAAATTTATTACCATTTTCTTCATTGTGAAGGGCCTCAGTCCAGGGATCCTGGGTCCCACGCTGCCAGACCTTGCCCAGCAGACGGGGGTTTCCCTCACCACAGCCTCTACCCTGGCTACATGGAGGGCTGTCACCTATATCATAGGTTCCCTGGTATCTGGGGTACTGCTACAGCATGTTGACGGTTATGTGGCCCTTACACCTGTTCTACTGCTACAGGCCATCACTACTGCACTATCTGGATGGTTCAGTAGTTTCCTGCTCATAGCAATCTTCCAGGGTACTTCCAACCTGTTTGCCGCTATCATAGTAACAGGTAAAGAGAAAATAATATTATTTGTCTTGTACAATTTAGTCATGGTGATTGGTTATGTGCAGTCTTTTCCATAATTATTATGTATCCTATCTATCATCATATAATTAGGTATATGCCAGATGGACTGATTTCAAATGATAAAGAAAGAAAAATTAGAAGGTTGATGCCAGTAGTAGTAACCAGAGATTGATACCCAAGGTATAAACCAAGCAAGGGTAGTGAGAATGGCTATCTTTCTGTTTTTTTCTGCTTCAGGTCTTCCACTTATTATCTTCCAACTAGAACGGACGCGGGCGAGAAAGGTTGCTCAGGTGGCATTTCTGCTGTTTAATGTTGGAAAGACTATTGTGCCTTTCATAGCTGCGCCTTTCTTATCAGCTGATACCTCCACATCTACCAATGTCTCTACAATAGCAGCACCAACAGGCGCTACGCCATCAGGCAGCTCAGTGTTAGGTACAATAGAATCTACCTCTACAAATATACACACCAATGTAACCAGTAGGATGGTATCTGGTCTCAAACCCTCCAAAACTGTCACACAGGTGGGTTGGGCCTATGTCATTGTAGGGGTTTTCTGTTTTTTTATGGCTATTCTATATGGTGCGATTGCTCTTGCAAACGGCTGCAAATGGAGGGTGAATATAATGTCTCCAGATGAGAAAGCTGAGGAGCAGGATGAGGAGGAGCAGAGTAAGAAGTCCAGGGATCGTCCACCTCCTCATAGCAGAACAAGGATGGTGTTGGTTATAAGTCTCTTCTTATTGGCAATCTTCATGCAGAGTGGTATGGAGACAATCGACAATGCCCTTCTGGTATCATTCGTCTCAGAGTATCTGAATTTGTCCAAAATGACCGGTTTGATTCTTACATCACTCTACCAAGGTATCAAGGTGATCATCTCTATTGGACTTGTGTTCATTGTAAATCACATACACCCAGCTACTCTATTACTAGCGGATATATCCTGTATGGTCCTGGCCACCTGTGGAATGACAGCTGCAGTGTTAATCAACAGTGAACCTTTCTTCTATGTAGCCATTGTGGTCCTAGCCACTGGTATGTCCAACTACCTTGCCACAATCCTATCCTGGGTGCAGCTATATTACCCTATATCAGGCTGGCTGTCTAGTTTGATCAGTATATTCTTCGGGCTGAGTGGCATGGGTCAGCCCCCATTGACCACAGGGCTACTTGATGCAATTGGAGCTGTGGCCTTCCCTAGTGTCCTGCTGGTCAGCTCATTACTATGTGGTGTGTTTTGGATAGCACTAAAATTTGCCCTACATGAACCCCTCTGTCCACCCGTCATGTGCATTGAGTCAGAGAAGGTTGATAGTGAGTCTAGTCCCCTAATAGCAGCCAAGAAGACGCACAGTCACAACCAAAACCCAGCAGACAATCAGGGCTATTTGTCACAATCAACATAATGATACTGTCAACATAAAGATATTGCTTCACAGATGTGTCAGATAGGTGTGACTCTGTAGACTCTATTGGCATCTAGAGCTACTGTATTGCCGTGTTTATGTGCCGGTATTTGAATGAACGCCTGTCTAAAATGAGCGCCGGTGGTACAAGGGTCATGAAATGTTCCTTAAACACAAGAACAAGCGCCTGTCTTATATGAGCACCAGGAAAATGGGGCTGCCAAATCAAAAACTCCCGGGGAACACATTGGTGCGGTATACCCAGTGGTCCCAACATATATAATTTTGCCAAAACTGGCAAAACACCTGATATGATATATCATAATAGGTATTTCGTCCCTGGATAACGTCCACTTCCAGGTACAATCTGGTTTGCTGATCAAATCAGCTCTTATCAGTGCATGCTGCCACAACCAGCTCCATTCCTGCTTGGAACTTATAATCTACCACACATGGTGGGGGTGGGGGTGGATATGGTGGACCTCAATAAGCTCAATGATGGCTCTTTCTCTGAATAAACTTTTAACGTGTCTGATTTACATACTTTCAAAATGGCATATATCATCATCTGAATATTCATGCATGTGATTCAAAGTGGAACTTTAACTTTGTCTATCAGGACAGGGAGTATAGGCTTCAAGTGATTTAGACCCCAGGCATTCTTCATCATTTAAATATCATATCTAAAATGAATGCCACTTTATCTGAGACACACGCGCAGGAAACATGTCAGAAGCAGCTTTGTATTGTGATTTTTGCGTATCCCATTGTGAATATATAAGCAAATGTCCATGACCATGGGATATTTTTACATTGTATTCCCAGAGGTGGGACTGGCGTATCCCACGAAGCCATTATATGAGAGGATTGACACTGAGAGGAGCCATTCCTGGCATGGCAGTTAATAGTACAGGGGAAGCCAGCTTTCCTACAGCCACAGTGGAAGTTGCAGCACCTGGTCTTGCACTGGCAAGCTACTAAAGACAAGCATGCCTCTGGAATGGCTTCTTTCATCATCACAGCTACCAACAAATTGTCTTCCAACTTCCATCCCATGTCTGTAGGGTAGGGAATGTCAGGTTTGGGGATATAAGCTAGATTCCAAATGAGACTGGGGTGGTGCACACACATTAGATTAAATTTAGGGCATCATAGGTGGGAGGAAGAGCTTCTGTCCTCTTTATTCTGATTTCAATACATCCTGAGTGAGATGAGCCTTGTCCTTTCCAATGTCATCAAGTAGATCATGGGATGCTTGAGGAACACATCAAATGTTGTCTGCTTGAAATGCTGAGCAATAAAGGATATAGAGTCCATGTCAGTGCATGCAAACCAGGAAGTGATGAATGAGATCCATTGGGCAGGTTCCTGAAAACATCATGCACAGGAATGTACTTAGGGTTTTCTCTTGTTCCTGCCTGTAGCCACAGGTTTGTACAACCAATATGCTCAAAGTGTACAAGGAGGAGGACCAGTATGTCTGTGTTTCTGGCTTGCACTAATAGTGTGTCTGAGGAGCAGTGCAGTGCTCATGGTCCCCTCTTAAGTCAGAAGTGTCAATTGGAATTGTCGTCCTCACCTCTTCTGGATCACTAAATCCTCCACTTATTACAACCAATTTATGCTCTGTTCTTCTCAGAAAATGTTCCATGAGGAAGACTGAGAGTCCCCTCTTGTTGTCGGGATGGGTTAGGAAATTTCCCCAGTCAACAGGGAGACGTACATTGTCATTTTGAATTAACTTGAAAATAGTTTTTCTTACATTGCATTCGGGTTACAGCTTTGATGCTGATATCTCTGTATTGACCAGAGAGAAAAATCAATTCTCTGATAGTTTTCTCTTGCTTTCAGAATGCTATTCACAAAGATGGCTGCAAGATCACCAAAATCTGTAGCACCTTCAGGTTTTCCCAAAGCATTTATGGTAGCCCAAACATCAACAATGATGGTCAAATCATCTGTTGTCTGAATGGAAGTTGTGCAGTGGATGCCCTTTGTTAGGCTCTGCATTAGAAGTGACAGATCTCCACTTGATTTTCTCCAAAATCAGGGTCCCAATTTTACTGAATTACCCTTTAGCCCATCACATGCATTTAAACCTTTGACTGATCAATATCATTACAGAGTATATCACTATTATCTATGGGGTATAACTACAGTCATATATGTACCACTAGGTAGTTCTCAATAGGGTGAATCAATGGGGAAAGGGAGGGTGTATGTCATTTGACAGAGTGATTGATGTATATTGATAGACACATTGATGGAGTTCCATTATATAGGACTACAGGTATGCATTTATGTATCATACAAAACCACAATTAATCACCATAATAGGGAGTCAATCACTAGTGGTGTATCAATGCAACATGGATAAAACATAACGATTCAAACAATGGTTGAAGGGAAAATCAAATGTATAGATGGTTTCCCCCATTGATATCTATTGGACATCTCTTATCTGTATCATTGGTATCCATGGTAACCATGACAATCTTGAGGATATTTTCTAAAAATGTCTTGGCCAAGCCCTGTCATTTAAGGTATTATATGACTATGTACAATGATAAATTGTGACTGACATTTTTTCTGACAGAAATTTAAGTTCAAGGGGGATTTAGACCCCTTAACACCCATTACCCGGCTTAACAAGTTTGGTTTTTGGAATCTACATAAAAAATTGGTTCTAGAAAAGTGACTCATTAAACTTTACTCTTAAACGCCTCTAGAACCATTTTGGAGAGCATTTTCTTTTTGGAAATTGATTCCCTTCTATTATTCAAAATCTAGAGGGTTTGTGCCAGCAGCCCATTAGAAAGAAGTTCCTTTCATAAATGACAAAATGAATCATGCATCCTACTATACCTAGTTATCTATTCAGTACAAAATATGTTGCACAATGCGATAGTTAAGCACCGCCTCCAATACTGCAGTGAAGAAACCCTTTCCCTATTTTGCTTTATGGTTTTGTATTGGACCAATATCATCTCTTCGGTACCTTTCGCCTAACTACAGGTCTTTATTTGAAAAATAAATTAAATAAAAAAAGGTTGCATCCATCATATTTGTATTTGGTAATAGAACAATGAGATAATATAATCATTTCAAACTGACAGTATGTGGGTATACATATGTACCTTCTATTCAAAATGCAATAGGAAAATTGGCTTTTAATCAGATAAATAGCAAGAAAGCGAGAATAGCGAGAGATATAAATTCTCATCAATTGACCAAACAGTTACTATGGACTATCATGCTATTCTTATCTAATAAAATTAATAGGTTTCAAGTATTCATATTATTGATAGTACCAATGCTTAAATTCAGAGCTAGATGTATTAGGTTTAATGCAATGCATGAAAAGGCAGTAAAATATTTGTAATATATTTCTATTACGTTCTATGGCTAGTTGATGCCTACATATGCTCTTACAATCACGTGTTAGAACTAAATTAATACAATCGCCAAGCAGATAGGTAATGGATATACACGGCTCCTATCATGGTAGTACATATTTTTAGTATCACACACAAACCCCGTAGGTGGCCTTGGTTGGTCAATACGACCAATATTAAGATATTTACAGCCATATTGGTAAACATTTCCATAATTAAGTATTATGTAATGCCCCACAAAAGATCGGGAACCAGCGGTTTTACGAAGTTGGCGGCCCCTGGTAACAAATTGATGAACAAGCTGTTGAATCTTGTGTATAGGTTGCAGTACACCAATTGATGGGAGGTGGCAGCAGGAGACACTTTTTAGCTCTGCACTGAAGGGTGTTGTACAAAGATTATTGGTCTAAGATCTGACAGTGGGTATGTAAACCAGGCATCAAATTAATCCTTAGGGTGTATATTAATCGATTTGAGTGTTATTCAGGCTGATATTTGATGGTAAGTTGAGGGGGTGCACTCTATTTAATAAGAGAATTTATTGAAATCATTCACTGCAAAACACCCAAATCTGGGTATGTCCGCACTCTATGGCCGATAGCAGAAAAGTTAATTACATTGTACCACATCTCATGGCCCTAAATTAATGGGAAAAATGTGTGCCTATAAGAAAATAATAGTGGCTAAGCCCAGAAATGTGCATGAATATTTTATTTTTGCCAATATGCTATATAGGCCAACAGTGGAAAAATAATTAGTGTTTTGCAGCCTCTACAGGCAATATAGGGTCTTTTACCAAATCCACCAAATCTCACTAAAATGTGTTAATTCTCCATTGGTTAAGTCAGATTAACAATGTTATGGAGAGAAATGTCAAGAAAGTTGGTATAATCACAGAAAAAAATAGCAAAATTCATGTTATTAGCATTTTGGCCTCGAAGTGATTTCTCGCAAATATATTAGCGTTGATCTCTCCAGGGGGTGCATGGTAACCAAAATAATGATTTTTAGGATCAGAATGACCTGAATTTTACCTTCTCAGCTGGTTCTATCTAGTTCTATCAACCTCAGTGCTCTATAGGAGGCCTTTTCATGCAGTGCATAAAATATCATTTTTCTCTCCCCGACCTATACAGCCAATGAATGTCTACTGACACTTAATAAAATGTCATTGTATTCACCTTATTTGGTTTATTTTTTCATCCTTACATAGGGGGACTTGAATAATGTGTAAATAGGATGATTTATGCCATTGCATATGGAGTAAAGATGCATTTGTTGAATATTTTCCTTTATAACATTATATTTCCAAGGATTTTTCATACATTTTACCCAAAATTTTGTATTTTATTATAGCACCTAGAGAGAAAAACACACTCAGTGCCTCACATGGTGTCCTTTAGCAATCAGCATGTCAAATCTCTTAGTTCTGTGTCCATTTTTTTGGGGGGAAAGGCCATAACTGCTTGTCATTATGAGACATTGATAAAATTTGAGGAGAGCGCTCAGACTGATAACCACTCTGGGAATTGATCCTCATTGCATTTTGAGGATCCAGATGGGCATAAAAGTAAGGGAATCCGGATGAGACATTACTGGGGCTCTGAATCAAAGCTTTACAAGCTATTTGATTGACCACCAAGATGCCAACCCAGGCCTTTAGAAAACAGTGTCTGACACTTATTGCTGCCCACTGTTGGTTATTGAGATAACTATTTTCTGCTTCAGTTCATGATTAAATCATTTTGTACATAAATCACAACAGGATTTATATATGAGATTTATGTTTCTATAAGTTCCTCTCCCAAATGGATTGACTTGTTCAGGAGGCACTTGGAAAACTTGCAGCACTGGGTGCAGACGTGCAGTCAAGAATGGCATACTAAAATTAGCCCCTCTATGAGAGTTTGACTTATATGACTCTATGGGTTCTTGCTCTTTCTAAGGCTCTATTGTACATATAAATGCATGAAATATCAACTTTGAAAGGTCTATAATGGAGCTAGTAGCTAATTGTCATAAAAAATGTATTCATGTCATATCTTGATTTTAAGAAAATGCCATGTCACATGTCACTAACTTTTCACCTCCCCATGTCCGTGTCACTAAGCGCCATGTCACATGTCGATTTTAAGGAAAGGCCATGTCACCTTGTCAATCATAACCCAGCAAATTGGAGTCAGTGTGAGTCATAATGAGCTGCTATGTGTGAGCACCTTTCGGGTCAGCTCGTGTCACAAGGTGTCAATACTCACACTGTTTGACTCATTATGACACTAGTGACTCATCTCTACAAGACATAATGTGGCACAAGTGTGAGCATGCGTCAGTCTGTGTCAGTAGTCACACAGTGTGACACATAGTGACTCATTTCCTAACCCATTTGAGCTAACATCACGTCAGTATGTGCCAGTATGGGTGAGTAGTCACAGGGAGTGACACATAGTGACTCATTTCCTTATTTGCGTGAGGTGACACTGAGTGAGCATGAGCCAGTCTGTGTGAGTAGTCACACGGACAGACCCATAGTGACTCATCTTTCAAAAGATAGGTGTTGATGCTTGAGTGAACATGGGTCAATATGTGTCAGTACTCACCCGCAGTGACTCGAAATGGCATCAGTGTCAGTATAAAGAGACTGGGGAAATTGTATAGTTCCACTATATACTTGCACTTTGGGTTTGGGCCAAATTAGGGAATTGCTGTTTCTATTGATGCTGCCTTATAAATCAAAGTGTTTATAGATGATATCTATCAATATGTATATAGGGAATATAATGGTGACTGAAAACATGGGTTTATATTCTCTTTTGGTGTATTTTAAGACAATTTTCTTTGTCTATGGGAGATAACACTGAGTTTCAATTATCAACCTCCTATGTGGTATTCAGGCTTACATTAGTCTTGGTGTAGTAATTCCTTGAAAGTATGGTGCATGCTGCCCAAGGTGATGCCATATTACCATGGGAAACAGGTAAGAATTCATAATATGAAGTGAATTATAATGTTGTTTTGGGTGATAAATGGAGCAAAGTGCCTCACTTCAACAAACACAACAGGTTCTGACACATGCATCAGTATGCGTCACTATGTGTCAATACTCACACATATTCACACACATTGACTCACAGTGACCCATCCTGAAATGATCTCTCCAGGAAGTACCTGACACATGTGTGACCATGCGTCAGTACTGCGTCAGTATTGTGTCTGATTGGTTGATTTCAAACTCCTGGTCCCTCATTGGTCCATTTCAAAGTTCCCGCTCTTTTCTTGGTTTCTTTGTTCTCAGTATTTCACAACACACAGACACAGAACAGCAAGGAGAGGAGACAAGGTGGGTAATCCTACAGTCCTACAGAACTCCAAGTAACCTACAGTAATATATCATGGTATCTTCTTCTGTGCCCACCTCAATCTTTAGAGTCTCTTACAGTATTGATACAGTTGATATAGCATATGTCAGTAACTTGCAGGTTTGGGGGCCTGGGAGAGTGGTGGACTAGGTTGTGGTCAGTTTGAGGGGCAAGAATATTATTTTTGTTTCTGGGGGGGGGGGTGATTTTGTCTCCAAACAATTTTATCTTCCCCTGCCCCCCTTAAAGGTCAACTCATTCAGGGAGAGGGTATGTACTTGGCTCAGGGGGAAATTCTAGCCCCCCCCCCCTCCAAAATGAAAATATCTCACAACATATTTTAGAGGGAGGGGAGGAGGTGAGGAGGGTAAAAAATCTTGTGCTGATTATATTGAAGGTATTTGTGTAATGCATTATTGAACTTGAATGTTTAATTTTTATTTGACAGGCACAAAGAAGGCATTTTGACGAATGGAAAAAGTGAACAAAGGAATCTACAGGAAACCCTTCCATGGACGTAGATATGCAGCTCAATTGATGACAGTGATTCAGAATAAAAATGAATGCAGAATAAAGTCATACCCCCACCCACCCCCCTCCCAAACCCCCTCCCCCCATCCCTATCCCAGGGGAAAAAAACCTGACGCATGTGTCAGGATGAGTCAGTATGTGTTAATGCCCAGGTGTCAGTATGAGTGTGCATGTGCCATGACACACGTGTCAGGCCTGAGTCAATATGCGTTATAGCTCAGGTGTTAGTATGAGTGTTGATTTGCCATGACGCATGTGTCAGGCCTGAGTCAGTATGTGTTATAGCCCAGGTGTCAGTATGGGTTTGCATGTGCCATGACACATGTGTCAGCATGCGTCAGTATGGGTCATCAGTCACACCTGGTGGCGCATTTTTTTTCTATACAGCACCAGTGTGAGTACTCACACACAGTGACTCAGAATGACACCAATTTGCTGGGAAGGGTTTAGACCCATGGTCATCAAATCTCAGAAAATTGCAAACCACTCTAGTGAGTGAGTAACTTATAGAAAATGACCCCTGAGTGATCTGCAGCTAGCCATGTGCTTTGAGGACCGCAGTAAGGTGAACACAGAGGTGAGGGGACTTTTACTGACAGGGGAGACTGGGGACTTGGGACTGACATACCCTTGTACTACTACTAGAGGGTACACCACTAAGACCCTCCTTGGAAGTTTGCGCCCATGCTTACAACCTAATATACTTAACATGAAATGGGTTGTTATTTCATGGTAAATCCGTTAAAATCACGGGCGTGGACTGGTTACCAGATTTAGTCTTGTGTAGGTGTTATCCATATGCTATAGTAAGGGTGAGAAAGTAAAGGGAACAGTGCTGCCCTCTGGTGCCTTTATTTGCTATGCACAGACCTTGATTACGGAGGTGAGTGGTGACTTTGCAAAGATTTTTCTAACTTTGCGTTTTATATAAATGCAGTGTGGCTTCCCATCGTTACAGGTGTGTATATCGTCAGCTTCCTAAGTGCCCGGCTAGTTCACCGGGCTATTAATAATAAGGTCCAAATTCAGGTGATATTGGACCATGAAAATCCCTCTGCTTTGATCTCAAATCTCCTCTTGATATTCAACCATTATTACAAATGTAATGAATTTGAGAGACCATCCGCCACTAAACCCTTGACTGAGCATCGTCTGTGTCACGGTACTGCCGTTCACAGTACTACAGCCATAAGATGCGATATTTGGGGAGTTATTTTTGGGGAGTTTTGGGGTCGTTTAATGCTGCAAGGTGAGGCCAAAAAATAAAGGTGTGTTTCCAGTAACATGACTTGAAAAGGTAGGGTTGGTAGGTCGGATTTTTAAAGTTTTTTTTTTTCATTTCTATAGAAAATGTAAGGGCACATATCACTGGATGTATCAAATTATTTGATTTCATTGTAAGATAATGACGGGAAAATGACAACTCTGAGAGTGGGGAAGAACATGAAAAGGATACAGGAAATATCATCAAAAAGTAATGAAAAATTTCTTTAAAATATGAAAAAATGAGACAAAATTCTTCAAAATCAAAAAGAAAAAATTTTGGCCCTGTTTTGCTAGGGTCTGTCGGGTTACTGGAAACAACCTTTTTTTTTATTTGGCCTGAGTGAATACCAAGAAGCAGAAATATGGGAAAAACAGCTGACACAATGATGAGGGCTGCCTAGCTGTCTCCATGTGGGTCCATGGAGGCTTGTATGGACCCATATCAAAAGCCCATATCTTCATTTACACTTCGCCATACAACATGGGTTATCTGTATGGGCCCCCTATGAACCACATGGGATCTCTTTCCTGCATACTGGCCCCATGTCACGCCTACAGCCTTATTGTAACTCCTTTATATATGCAGTAAGGTTGCTCTCACTAGCACTCATTCTTATCCATAACTCTTTCAAAGGCTGAACTATAGTGATTTATATGTCTACCATAGGCTTTACTTTCTGGCCTCACACAATCAATCAGCGATCGAATGTCAACATCTATAGCCAAAGGTCTCATAGTCTGATGTTTGGTCATTTTCGACACAGCAAAGAAGACTAGGCACGATAAGGCCTATTCCAACCTTGCCCCAGTACTTTTTCCCTCTTACTACCAGAATGAAGAAGTGGCTCTCCGCTCTTTCACTCCTTGGCCTTGTTGGTTACTCCCTAAGCAGTTCCAGCAGGTTGGAGAGCAGCCCCAAGGTGCACAGCATAGACCTGTACATGAGTGAGAACAGCCCCCCGTGCCGTGCCGTGTGGATGACCGCTCTAGCCCTGGGTCTGGATGTCAACATCAAGCCGACCAGAACTGGACCCGCAGGTACAGGTTCTGCAGAGTTTAGAAAGGTAATTGGAAATATATATGTATATAACAGTGTCTGTTTGCATGCATTGGATTTTAAGATCGGTCGTCAATATCAGTTATTGGCCAGAAACGGACTGGTGCTGGTTCAGTGGTCTTTTTCACCAAAGGTGAAGATATCTTCAAAGGGGAACGATAGGGGACTGTCATTTCCAAATTGAACTAAAGATATCTTTGAATTATTGGAGATATCTTGGGAAATTCTATATCTAACCTGTCGTTTTACTGATATAATTGCATTTCTAACACATGTCTTTAGCCTTTGAGGATATCCTGAAGACCTCTCTTGAACCCAACATATAAATGTCATTTCACAAGGCCAGTCTATTGGGTTGATTTGGTTGGCTCTAGACCTAAAGAAGTCTTTAGTATGCACCTCAGGTAAAGCAAACAGTATCTGTTTGTAATGCACACACTCTTACAAATGATTTTTTTTCATAAAGATAAAGTTAAGGTATTAGAGTAATAAACTACTGTAAAACCTCACGTGTAAGGTGCACCCCATGTATAAAACACCCAGTAAACACCATACCAAAATGCTACATAGTTTTTTGCTATACGGTTGGTGTCTACCAAATTGGTCATAGTTATAGCTATAACTAGGTTTGGTGTCTACCAGATTGGTCATAGTTATAGCTATAACTAGGGTTGGTGTCTACCAAATTGGTCATAGTTATAGCTATAAATAGGGTTGGTATCTACCAGATTGGTCATATTTATAGCTATAACTAGGGTTGGTGTCTACCAAATTGGTCATAGTTATAGCTATAACTAGGGTTGGTGTCTACCAGATTAGTCATAGTTATAGCTATAACTAGGGTTGGTGTCTACCAGATTAGTCATAGTTATAGCTATAACTAGGTTTGGTGTCTACCAGATTAGTCATAGTTATAGCTATAACTAGGGTTGGTGTCTACCAGATTAGTCATAGTTATAGCTATAACTAGGTTTGGTGTCTACCAGATTAGTCATAGTTATAGCTATAACTAGGGTTGGTGTCTACCAGATTAGTCATAGTTATAGCTATAACTAGGTTTGGTGTCTACCAGATTGGTCATAGTTATAGCTATAACTAGGTTTGGTGTCTACCAGATTAGTCATAGTTATAGCTATAACTAGGGTTGGTGTCTACCAAATTGGTCATAGTTATAGCTATAACTAGGTTTGGTGTCTACCAGATTGGTCATAGTTATAGCTATAACTAGAGTTGGTGTCTACCAGATTGGTCATAGTTATAGCTATAACTAGGGTTGGTGTCTACCAGATTGGGCATAGTTATAGCTATACCTAGGTTTGGTGTCTACCAGATTGGTCATAGTTATAGCTATAACTAGGGTTGGTGTCTACCAAATTGGTTTTGAATGTCTGAGTTCCTTGATGGCCCCCGGACGTAAAACTAAATAAACAAACCAAATTGGTCTGATTTACGACATTTTGCTTGGTATATGGACGTTCAAATGTTATGGTTTAGTTAAGTTCCAGATACATAAATATCAGAAATTCTTTTTTCTACGTATTTCTCCTACCAAAAAGCTATTTGAAAAAAAGATATATGAAAACAAAGTAAAACAGAAAAAGAAAAAAAAAATGCTCCCTTCATCTTTATTGTGCTGTGGTTGAACACACTACCCCTGCATTGTAAAAAGTTTTGAATTGACGAGGGAGGGACTTTTTTTTTATATTTACTCAATATTTTTTCAAAACATTATTCCCAAGCATTTTCATTAATGGAACATCATGTATTCAATAAATCCACACTGTAGATGACTAAATGGGGATTATTATGCTGTTTAAGTCACGTTTCTATCCAGAATACTAGCTGAGATCTGAGCATTTTTGCTTTGGGAGGAATCATTTTTCAAGGGATGAGGTGTTTCCAAACATTTTTTTAGAGTTGCAAAGAATGAAAAGCAAAAATGCGGCCCCTTTTAACTGATGCTGATTATCTTTTTTAAGTGGCCTTAGGACATCACATGATATTTTCTCAACAATACATGTAATCTCACTCCATGTTCCTCCACTTTCAGATGAACCACAACCACTGCATTCCAACTATTGACGATGACGGGTTCATCCTGTGGGAAAGGTGACTCATGTTTTCTAGTGTGCTTAAACCTTTTATGGACGCTGATGCAGGATTGCATCATGCCCATTGGTCGTCATGATACACCAATGAAGTGCTGGCGAGACTGCTTGCCAGCACTTCATTGAACACACAAAAAAAAATTCTAAATATCTTAGGCTGTTCGCCTAACATTTGTTGGAATTGCTAAGGCAAGTTGGGAGTTTGCACGTCGCCAAACCACCGAAGTTTTCTCGGGAGTTTACGCCTAACCCTTAGGAGAAATCAGGCAAGTTGGGCATTCTTCCTAACTTGCCTTAGACTTTTTCACTAACTACATGGACTATTTCAATACCCATAATACCCATTCTTTTATTTTGATCCAAACTCCACATGGATTAAGACACCCAGAATAGAGCCTTTCCATTTGAGAAGCAAGTTAAATGCCTCATATCATTTTCATTTGAAACCTCTGAACTTAGTTGTTCGGGGTTTGACTCACAGGGCCATAGATGTGGATATATGAGAAAATTGAATTTCCAGAGAAAAGGTGTTTCAATTCTTCCTTGCTCCATCAATAACATAATAAACCTATAGGCTGTATTCTGTTAAGCCCTATGCCAGGTTGAATGGTGAAGGCTTTATCATGTCAATAGTCATTAGAAGTACCATTAATTTAACATTTGTAGGCCTTTCCATGATAGACACTTCCCATAATAGTCCTCATGCAAACCACACTGCCACCTGGTGTGAAGAAATCTGCTAACCCTTAGATAAAACTACTAACCCCTTAGACAAAAAGACCGCTTTTCTCTCTTGGCTAAATCAAGCCAGCTTGCCTGAATAGGCTAGTGAATACAACTAACACGTTAGTAAAATATTACTAACATGTTGGGTATTTTGCCTAATCAGTGGTTTTGTCTAAGTTAAATTAGTATTTACTAATTTGGATTTTTTTTCTGTGAAGCATCATGCCGACCCTCTGGGAGTATATGTATCAACCCCTTAGGTTCAGCATAATGCTCTAATGAAGTGCTGGCAAGCAGTCTTCTCAGCACTTCGTTGGTGCATCATGACAACCAAAGGGCATGATGCATTAATGCATCAGCGGCCCTTAAAGGGTTAAAGAGGAAAAAACACTATCAGGTTCTACATCGTCTATACAATGAAGATGTTGCAAAATGTTTTATATTTTGAGAATGATAAAAGGTACAGGATAACTGCAGGGGGATTTTCTGTTAGGCTATATATGGATATTTGTCGAGGGAAAGAGCAAAACATACCAGAAAAAAATGCTACAAAGGGCATATGTTTGCAACCTTACAAGCAAGCATAATGCGATAGATTTTGTCAATCGTGACGACACCAGATGCATCAGATAAACCTGCTGCTCTCCTCTATAGTGACATTCAATGATTGTGCCAGAATCTTTTACTTTGATGGAAAGGCCATCAAAATAAGCTTTCATGAAAATTGGATAGTGTTCAGTACCCTGAGTAGACATGGTTATAGATGTCTGTGACATGAATACCACCATAAATCATAGTTCTCCCCTCAAAGGGCAAGATCATGGTAAGTTGTAAAATGATTAATCATGTTAAGGAGAGCTTATGGTAAAACATGGTTCGCTCATGATGGGGACAGAGGTTGCTGAAATATAATATGCCACGATAAATTATGAATGTAATATATGATGAATAGACTTGAATGAATGCCTTTCAGGGGATGATAGAGGCACAACATGAAGCGGAGTGCCTCTATCAAGCCACTGAAAAGCCAGGCATGAGTTCATGTCTATTCATCACACATTGCATTAATATTATGGTCTAGTTTATTCACTATACACCCGATGGCGTGACAGGTCTTACTATCCAGTTTGGGCACCCAAAATCGTTCTGAAACTCGATAACCAAGATATAAGTTAGAGTATATAATCATGATGAATCATGGTTCTCCTCTGATTTGTATAAACCATGATGATATATGATATAACATAATGATAACAACAAATCAGATAGATCATGGTTCTCCCCCGATAGGGATAGACTACAATTAGATAGTATGTATCATGATAAATCATGCTAACAACAAATCATGCTATATATACTGATTTCCCATGATAGGGATAGAATATCATGAAATATATGACATGATAAATCATGTTAGAAAAATACCATGACAAGACATGGTTCTCTCCTGATAGGGGCAGAATATGATGGAATGTGATATATCCTGATGAAACATGTTAGAATGATATCATTATAAAACATGGTTCTCTGTTAAAAGGTATAGACCATTATGAAATTATGAAGAATTATAATATTATCATGTTAGACTGACATTATGATAAAACATGGTTCCGCACTGTTAGATGAAATAGGATGGGAACCACGAAAAATCATGTTAGAATCATAACATGATAAATAGAGAAAGGTGCAGGAGAACAGGTCACCACCAAGTGCTCCTTTCTATTTATCTCAAGTTATTTTAGTCAGAAAAGTTAAAAAAATTATTTATTTGGCATCAGTTATCACTTCATCATTATATATGTGACCATTTGCAATTTTCTACCTGGAGGCCGTTCCATCGCGTTTATTACAATGAACGCGGACGTCCATATATTAAATACGGACGGCCGTGTTTCACATTTATGCCCATATCTGAACACCTACTGCCCCTACCCCCCTCCGCATTTGAAATATGCTTAATATTGCAAATGTGGAGGGGGGTAGGGGGAGTAGGTATTCAAATATTGACATAAACTTGAAACATGGACGTCCATATTTAATATACGGACGTCTGCGTTTATTGTAATAAACACAGTGAAACGGCAGTGTGATACATGGAAGGGTTATCACACTGGGGTATGTGATACAGAGGTCCTTGATTAAATTTATGGGGTTGTCATATTCAACTTGAGATAAAACATGGTTCTCAACTGATAGGGGCAGAATTTGATGAAATACAATATATCATGATGAATCATGTCAGAATGACATCATGATAAAACATGTTTTTCCACTCATAGGTATAAACCATAATGAAATATAGCATAACATGATAAAACATGTTATATCAACATCATAATAATGATATTATGATAACACATGGTATTACACTAATAAGGACACAATATGATTAAATATGAAACATGATTATAATTTGCGTTAGAATGATGTCATGACAAAACATGATTCTCCACTGATAGGTATAATCATGATGACATAGGATGTACTGTAAACGTAGATATTTTCGCGGGTATAAATTTTCCTGAATTTAATGAAAAAGATAAATTCGTGTGTACTTAAATTCGTGAGTTTTCAAATTCTAAATATTAGATTCCCTTAGCTGAAATTATTTAAATAAGAAATAAGGTTATTGTCAATTGGGTATTATTTTGAAACGTAGCCTACATCCAGGGTGCCAACAATACCTACATGCTTCTGAATGCTATGCTAACAGCCTATGGGTGTGACAACTCTGCAAGACATTCCTTACTTGTGCTGACACTTGAGTAGACTTATAAAGCCCCCCCCCCCCAGTTGTAATGAGTATAAATTTTCACGATGCACATAAATTCGTGAATTTTTCATTTCCACAAAATTCGCGAAAATATGTACAGCGTGAAATATAATACGACTACAGTACTATGATAAGTCATGTTAAGAATAAATCATTATAAATCATGATTTGCTGCCTGATAGGTCAAGAACACAATGAAATATGATAAAACATGATATACCACATTAGAATGAATCACATTAAATTGTGTTCTCATCTTTTTTTTTTTTTTTTGGTATGGGTAACAATGCAAAGCACCAACCCGTTTGCTTTTATATTAACCTGGTTAAAAAAAAATAAAGCTTGTTCGATTTGGAAAAACAATTCTTGCACCCAGCACATTCACTAAAGTTAAAGTGATATAACAATAAAAGTAATGATGTTGAATTTACCGTCCAACACATGTTTGGATCATACATACACCACGTATTATTAAGCTATTAATGTATGCGCAGTCAGGCAATTATTTCCAGCTAACCTCACTGAGTCCTCGATTATCCATGCATTAATGTATTTATCGCACTTATTCATCCATTATGTATTAATTTCTTACCTTATAACCCTGTATTTAATGTAGGAGAAGACATTTTGTAAGTGCATGCGATCCGCACAGTTTGCCAATCCACCGTAGCCATTGTTTTTACTCCACCCGTCATACCCTCGTCTTTCCAACGATTTTTCGGGTAGAATCCAAGCATGTCAAGTCCTGGACTTCTAGCACCGCCAAATATACGATCTCTCGTTGGTGTTCGCATACATTTTGTCTCCATTTTCTTCGAAATAAATAAGAATCCATTGATTTTCCATACCGATCCAACGCACACAGCCCGGTACACTGCCATTTCATCTTGTTAACGAAGCGGGTCCGGAGGCGTATCGCTATGGAAAATCAATGGATTCTTATTTATTTCGAACAAAATGGAGAAATTAGGCATGGCATGTTCATCTAGGATATCTAAGGATGTTTCTCTGTTAATAACTCCACCTGGCACCATTGAATTCTATGCTAAGGAGGTCTATAAACATCAGGTATGTCGGACAACTTTTTCAAATCCTTGATGTACATGGATTCTAGCACTGGTCGGCTTGGTATAGTGGACAGCGAGCTCGCCTCCTGCCCCAGCAGCCGGGAATCGATTCCCCGTTGAACCTAAACGGTTTTAACTTGAATATGTATGGCAAGGGTGGCTTCATATCCTTCTCCAATTTATTAACATGTCCAGGTTCTAACCAAGATGGTCTTAGAAAAAAAAGGACTCTGAGAATGCGGTTATACCCTGATAACGGAACGGGCTTATGACCAAAAAGGCACTGTAGGGGCCTGAATCGTGAGATAACAACATTTATTACACGACCTCTGTGATTTTGGGTGCTTTTTCTGGATATCCCAGTTCTGATATTTCTGCATATTGTGTGACCCCTTATGAGCAGATCCTAGGTGGATATCAGAACTCTTTGAGGTGGATATCAGCATGATTAGGGGTGGATATCAGCACTCCTTGTCCATGTCACATGTCACATGTCACATGTTAAAACCCACGAAATTTTCATGGCCAGGGTAGGGGTCGAACCTGCAGTCTCAGATCCCTAATCCAACTCCCTATGCATTGCGCCACAGGGACTGACGAGAGATGGTTGGCTAGAACCAGGTCTGGATATGATACAAATCCAGGGAAGGCGACGACTGCGGGCTGTCCGCATTCAAACATAGCCAAGGTGAGACGGCCGTTGAAGGAGTTGACGTGGTGGTCTAATGGTTAGCGCATTGTGCTCAGCCGTTAGAGGTACGCGGGTCGAGTCCCTGTCCGTGTGCGGTGCCGGGCGACGAGGTGTATGTACCGATTGTACACAAACACTATTTTTCGCCGTGTGCTGCCATAACCGCGAGACGCATTCAAAGCAAGCCAAGCCGAGACGGGGGCTGTCGCTGTCCGCTGCCGGGCGCTGAGGTGTATGTACTGATTGTGTACACACACCATGGCTGGCTTCGAGTCCCAGGGAAGGATTTTTGTTTTCAACTTGTTTTTATTGATATTCTATTGATTATTTATTGTTTTTTATTGATTAATTGTGTAATAAACTTAGTAATGTATGGGCTAACAGGCACCGAATGGCATGTATCGTAGGATATCATAACGAGTGGCCGCAGTTATAATTACACGACCTCTGTGATTTTGGGGGCTTTTTCTGGATATTCCCATTCTGATACCTGTCGATATTGCAGGGCTTAGGAGTGCTGATATCCTGGATATCAGCACTCCTTACATGTCACATGTCCTAACATGTCATATGTTACATGTTAAAACCCATGAAATTTCATTGCCAGGGTAGGGGTCGATCCTGCAGTCTCAGATCCCGAATCCAACTCCCTATGCATTGCGCCACAGGGACTGACGAGAATAGCAGCAGTAGAATTAAGTTAGGATTACAACACAGTGGTCAGAGCTGCCTGTCCCATAGCTACCATATTTCCCCGTTTATATGCCCAGGCTTGTATTAATACCTAAACCTCCTTACTAAGTGGCAAATTAACCAGGCCTTAACACGAGGATATACGGTATTGCTGGATGCATTCAGACCAAACCAACGGCTGCTGGACGCCGAGGTGTATGACCCAGTGGTCTAGTGGTTAGCGCATTGCGCCCTGCTGCTAGAGGTAGGCTAGAGGTAACTTGTGGCCTACGGACACTCGTTACGATATCCTACGATACACTGAATTCGGTGCCCGTTAGCCCATTCATTACTCTCTTAATATGACATTTAATATATAGATAATCAAGTTTCATTAATTAATTGTGTATACAACCTCCTTATTATATAACAATCAGTAAACAGTTGAATCTGGGGGCAGGCACCCTACTAAAGCAACAAATCTCATTACTATATTCAGGTAACCTTTATAATATTGACTCATCGAAGCTCTGGGAAGGATAAACAAGTTGCTAACTGCCGTTTAGCCGATCGTCACAGAGTGACCCGGCACTTTATTAGGAGAGAAAAAGAGAAAGAAAAAAAAACCCAAAAACACCAAGTTCTTGTCTTGCACTGCCTGTCTGCCATGTGTGGCTGCTGCTTGCTGAACTTCTGTCACCCCCACTGTGGGGGGAGAGTGTGAAGGGGTAACTGTTCTAATCTACACCAGTCGGAGGTGGTGCAGCATCTAAAGTCAATAGGCCAATAGATCACCTGAGGGTGATCTATTTGGACCATAAACCGTCATGATATCAGTCAAGGAAGAAGATTGGAGAATATCACGTTAACTATTAGGCAAAGAGTGACCTTCCCAGGCAAATCTTCTGATTTAATTTAAATTCATCATAAGACAATATATTCCTTTTAACCACAGGAAGGGCATTCCATGCCATTGCTCCCCTATATAGAACACTCTTACGACTCGTTTCACATGTGAGTTTAATGGTGAGAAAGACTGAAGCATCGTGGCTTCTGGTATTTATTTCTCTGTTATTTAGCAGAGATGTGTGTACACATTTGTCTGCTGTTTAAACATAACGTTTAAAAGGTGCATTTCTCTACAAGGAGCCAGGGGGGGGTATCATAGCTTGTTGGTGTGTCAGATATGTCGGGTATATAGAATCCAAGCGAAGTGCAGTTCTAAGGGCCTTGTTTTGAGTTATCTGAATTTTGTCTAATATATATGCACCAGCTACATCATATGATATATCACCATAGTCTGCCTAAGGTAGTACCATCGACCTGTATATCTTGAGCATGGATTCATTATCCAGGAAAAGCCTCAACTTAGACAGAAGAAACACTTTATGTAACTTTTTCCTGCGCATTTCCTCTGCATGCTGGATCCAGGTACATACCTAGGTATCTGACACTCAATACTCTTTCTATTAGTCCCAAACATTAGCTTTTGGTTTTCAATTCTCTTCAACCATGGTCTTTATCCAGAAATCATATAATTGGTCTTTTTAGCATTTAAAGTAAGTTGGTGTCTCTTGACCCAGCCCTTTAAAACTAGCACATCTTCTTGCAGAACCATGGTGATAGAGTCATGATCCTTCCCCTGCACCGAGACCACTGTGTCATCAGCATATAAGTATACAGAACTATGCTTAATGACTCTGGATAGATCATTAATATAGATTAAAAATAATGTAGGCCCTAGTATGGAGCCCTGAGGGACAAACCTTTCATGGGTAAGATATGATCAAGCATGTTGAAACTAATCATGATAAATTATGGTTGTCCTTCTGATAGGGGGAAACCATGATGAAATATGGTACAATATGATTGATCATGTTAGGATAAATCACCATAAATCATGGTTTTCATCGATGACAGGTAAGACCATAGTAAAATATGATATATCATGATTCATCATGGTATGTTAAATCACGATCAATCAGGATTCATTGAAATACATCATGATATATCATGCCTCAGCATGATACATCATGATATCTATCATGATATATTTTTCTACGTGGAAAGGGCAGTAGAGGGATGTGTTTTGGACCAATGATATATTTTCTGACATTAACTGCATTGTCTTTGTCCAAAGCATCAAACGTAAATGTGGGGAAAAGGGGAGGGATGGAAAAAAAATTGGACAGAATCACACGTCCATCACTTGTATCTTTATTGATAATGCCCCTCCGACAGTCACCTCTAGGGGGGCATCCACAAATAACATCACGCTGGAGGGTGGTCAGGCTTGGCGTGACGGAATTGATTTTCCATATACCTTCAGCATTGCAAATTTGGCAAAAAAACGTGACAAGGGGGGAGGGGGGGGCAGAAAAGGACAAATTTTGTGTGACGTCATTTATGGATGGCCCTTAAGATGATCCATGGAAGCTGATCTAATAGCATGATAAACTAAGATACCTAACCTTGAGAATTACTACCACCTGGTACTGTCAGATAGGTCGTAGATCTATACAAACTTAGAGGAGCCTTCAGCTTGTATGACGGCCTTACGCAGTGTTCATATGACAACTTTTACTTATTTTCCAGTCGCACCACCATGCGGTACCTTGTGAACAAGTATGATAAGGGTGATCAGCTGTACCCTAAGGATGTGTACAAACGGGCTGTAGTGGAGCGCCTTATGGACTATGATGCTACCAAGCTGTATCCAACCATCAGCCGACTAGCTGTAAGTATAAAGCCTTTGTTTTTTACAGGGGTCCCACGCATGAATCCCAATTCAGGTGGGCAAAATACCTATTCTTTAACATTGATGGGGTAGTAAATCGATTTATATTGGCATTGCAGTCTATTTCCTTTGTTACCCTTAGATGGGCCTCACCAACACAAATCCATAGATGTGCTTGGTTACTGTTATAAAGACAGGCTGTTCCAGTCTACATATTCACTGTATTGCAACAATACTGCCTATCCAACACATCAAGTTGTCACAAAACTTGACTCGACCTAGCAGGGCCGCGTTTTGATGTCTATCCAATTTTTAAAAGGAAGAACATGTGAGGCCTTTAAACCCACTGTCATAGAATATAGCTTCTCAGTACCAGTGTCTTGCTTTGACTTCAGAAGTCCCATTTATGCTACCATTTTTCTTTCATTCAAAATATGTCTTAGAGCTCCTGTGATGAGCACCAGATATTCCTGACTACATAACTATGGTATACCTGATTCAATATTGGAGTTTTGAGATCCATCGCCCGTTTCCTTTTTATCTAGGAACAAGTTAAAAATTCGACCTTTCATTATTTCCATGTGATCTATATTGCAGGTTATCGATATTTTAATCCCTATTCTTCCTTACACATGTGTAGTGGTTCGTCTTTCTTGTTATATTAAACCATAGTGGGAAGAAAAGATGCTCCAGGTAGGCAACCGAGCTTTTATTAACCTTAGTTACATTCGATCACAGCCTATAGAGACTACATGCCACTAATGGCATTTGGTTACCCAAAGGTAACAACCAAGTATGTTGAGCAGTGGTAGGAACACTACCGATGAACTAACCACAGAACTGCCCTTATATAGGGGTGAAAGCCAGCAGAACTCAGACCCATCATATGACGTGTGCGCAAGTGATAGGCCCCCTGGTGTAATGGAAACAAACCCGGAGGCAAGTGCTACCACCTGCCATCCAGATCTCTCCACCACACCTGGAGACCTGGGTCTGAGTCTCACGGGTGCATGAACGTAACGAGTGTAATACATAATAATACAATACCCCTGCACATGCCAGGAAATTACAGGCAGGATCAGAAGTATACCAATTGTCGGGAAAATACCTCGCCACATAGAGTAGGTTAACCTAAAGACTTCCGCATAACTTGTGACGTCCACCCAATATAATAGCCAGTAATATAGGTTTTCCTGCTGGATCAACATTTTGACTCATCAACAATATAGCAATGTTAATTCAGGTAGCAAAGTCATTTTTATGGTTATTTTCTAGGGTGGATGCTTCCAGGTATGTGGACGCCTTTAGGTTAACCTACACTCTCAGCCCAAATTGTAAATCGGCAGCTAAGACCACTATACAGGGTACATGACAATCTACTTGATTGATTGATTGATTTGTGTTTTACAGCACTTTAGCGGCACTAAGTGGCTATCCCGTGCTTCACAGGTTGATAATTTAACAGAGGAATGTGTCAGTGCCCGCGCATATGTGCACCACACACATCCTGAGGGGATAGGAAAGAGGAGATATAGACCCTTTTAAGTGGGCTAGGGAAGCCCGATGACAATCTACTGTTGGGTCATTGGATCTGTGCTAACAGCAGGTCCTAGTGTTTTCCAAAAATACCCTGCATTGTGCTGTAAATAGGGTCGTGCAGTGTTCCCACCTGCTTATCAATATTCCTTCTTATTTCCAGTACTCGGTAGTTGTTCTGGATGAGGTGCCTCCAGCAGGCAGTGCCAAACAGCTGGAAGTCATCATGGCAGAGCTGGAGGCCTCCCCTGGCTACTGGGACCAGGACTTCATGACCGGACCAGAGCCCAGCCTCGCCGACATTACAACCATGGCTAGTCTCTCCTTCATAGACACCATGTATTACGACTTCACCAAGTTCCCCAATATATGTGCCTGGAGGGCACGCATGATGGCATTGCCTTACTATGCACCCACCCACATTGGGTTTGAGAAGTACAAACAGTTCACTTTGACGGAAGAACACAAGCTGGAAGCAGCTGCAAGACGGAAGAGAGTCAGAGGGAACGACAATGTGAATAATAAAAAAGTAGAATTGTAATCAAATAATATGTCATTTACAGCTGATTTATTCATTTTTGAATATCTCTGTTATTGGGCATCTGAGTTGGGTCTTTTTTGGAGGTTGATTATGTTTGGACTGGACAGTTATAACTCTTAATGGGAATGAGATACAGTTTGATATATTTACTTAAACTTATCTAAATGGCAATGACATTGATAACTAAGTGCTAGGAATGTCTAGATAGTGGTGCCAATTGGGGTACTATATGTGTCTTCACCTTAGTCTCTGTCCATTATTCAAATATGTATTGAACGCAATCCTTGATGGTATGTTTTGTTACAAATAGTTTACAATCATACAAAACAAATACAGATATTCATTATGGTTGATCAGGACTCAGCACCCTTCGTATTGGGACTAATGTGTCATCCCCCACATGCTCTCTCGACACATGAAGAAATTTTCAGATTGGACCATCCCCCACTTGTGCATCATTATAGCCTATATGTCTCTCCAGCATTCACTGCATATAATTGTGTGAAATGATACAAAATAAGAAACCGATCCAGTGAAATGGTACATTTTGTGATTTTTGACAAACAAACACACTCTGTAATACATAGCTGCATTTTAAATATTTCTTCATTCCATTATCTTCAATGATGCAGTTTAGCTGAGTTGCTTCTAAAGGGGGCACATTAGCTGGTCTTGACATATTGAAGTCAAATGAAGACCCTCTGTACAACCAATTGCTGTGTAAAAGACCGCTATATGAAGTACTATACACCCAACCATGTGTGTAACCATCCAACTACTATGGATCCGTGTAAATCAATGCTATCTGTAGAAACCTTTCCATCAACATGTTAATGCACATAAGGATATGACCAATAGTCACAGATCGTCGTCAAATAGGTTGCCTTTGCCTCCCTGTCAATAAATTCTTCAAAATAAGAGATGTAGTTGTGTTTTTCATGCATTCTGGTCCCCAAGGCTTAGAGCTTGAAGGGGAACCATGGTTTTACCTATCTGTGAAGCATATTAAGTGAGCCACAGGGGTCAGAACAACCAGAAAGGGTGTTTTTTTAGGGTAAAAACAAGGAACTAATTTTTTTCTTTAGCTACAAAAAAAAAAAAAAGAGGCAAATCCTTATCTACTTCATTTGGGATACCCCCCTAGGGTAGAGAATCTTTTTGTAACAGTTGGGGATCCATGCATTATCTTTTGTGGTGACTGGGTACATAAAACTTTTGGTGTAATCGTCGTGAGGACACGTCTACGACCTTTTTCAGGTTGTTTTGCACCATGAAAGACATAGTGGATGGACTAATGAAATATACCAGGTAGAGACCTTACATGTACCTATGTAGGCCACAAAAAAAAATGAACTTGCCTGTACAACTGTATGTTCCACAGGCTATGATATGGTTTTGGGGTAGTTTACGCACGGACACGTCTACGACCTTACATGTACTCATAGCTGCTAGAGGTTTGATATTTAACTATCCTTATTATGTGGGCCTTATACCTTCATATGACAGCAAAAAGCCCTGTAAGTTTGGTTAATAGATTCCACATAGAACCAGAGATATCATAACAAAAGTACTGACAAGGACACATCTACGACCGAGGACACGTCTACGACCATGGACATGTCTACAGTTATATTGCAAGATGCTTGATACTTGACTGTCCTTGTTATGTGTGAATTATACCTTGATATGAAAGCAACATTGAGTGTTAATGAGATTATTCTGTCTTAAAGCAACTCTGAGCTATGACACTGAATACAAAAACAAGGACACGTCTACGACCAGGGACACGTCTACCACCATACATGTAGTCATACAGCAAGCTGATTTTGTATTTAAGTAAAACCATTATATGTTAGTTGTTCCTTGATATGAGAGGAACTTTGCATGTTAGTGAGGATATTCTGCCTGATTGCAACTCTGAGCCATGGCATTGAATATATAGTGCATGGACACATCTACGACCATGTAATAAGGCATTGTACTGTGGGCATCCTATGAAATATATTTAACCTTCCCTCATATATGGGCATTGTAGCCCAACATATATACATTATGTACACTAAAGGAATTTACCATACTGCAAAATTTTTTTTGGACCCCTCTGACCAGCCATTTGACGATGATCCATGACTATTGGTCATATGTTGATGCTCTTAGTGTAAGGGAGAATCTTATGTGTCTTTGATACTTTGATCTCTAGGGGATTATCACTCACAAAAGATGTGTCCATCTATATATATATATATATATATATATATATATATATATAAGTTAATGTGTTGATCCGGAGTACCTGTAATAATAATAACTACATTGTTATATTAATAGACAAGTTATAATAATAAATATGGAATAATAAGGAGACATTGGGTTTGGTGAGAATTGATTTTGTCAATACCAATCCTATACATGCCAACAACCGCCAAACACAATGTAACACATTCCATAGTATAACATTAAAACATTACATCTAAAGCAAGCAAGCTATCCTTTGACTCATGTAGATATTTAAAAATGGCATTAGACTTCCAGTTTGCTCGCTTCATAATATCCCCAACACTCAAGCCTGCATTTCTCAAAAGGGTAGCACCACCGTGCCTAAGTGAATGGCTTGAAACTTTAACAGACAAACCACATTGTAAGACAATAGATTTAACCTCATATTCACATAGTTATATTGCAACGGTCTAGATTGAAAAGAAAATAGAAACCTGCTATGCTTACAGGCTCTCACACACATGTTAATATACCTAGCCGGGCACAAATCAGAACTATCATCTCTTTTTAGATACACAACATATGGAGACTTGCCAAACTGGTCCGTTTTAGAAGAAATAACCCTGATCTCTATACAGTCAGAAGACACTTTAACATTTCTTTTCAAAAGGTTATGAGGTGACTGGACTACATGCCCAACCCTGAAAACACCTCTGTAACATAACAATATAGCAGACCAAAATACCACATCTTCCATGAGATTAAAATCAACTTTCGATTTAATTTTAACCATATCTCCAGGTCTCAGAGGGTAGGTTGTACTACCAGACCCCTTACATAGCCTCTCTATCCCATCAAGCGTCTTTTTAACCACAAAGTTATTACTATAATCCGAATAACCTTTTAATTTCTGATAATACCACACAGCAGATAAATAATTCCTGACTGAAATAGGTTTCATAAAATCCGACAGATACACACAATACAAAGAAGCTTGAGAAGGAGAACAAGGAAAAAGGGTAAAATTAAATCTTTTACAAAATTTTTTGTACCTACTAAGTTGTTGCCTACGAGTTTTGCGAGTAGATTCAGCTACACCCTTATACAAGAATTTTTTCCTTCTCCTCTCCAACTCCTTGAGGTCTGCAATCATAACAGCACATGTTATATTCAGTCAAAACATCTTTACATTTCTTAGGGACACCCCTGTAATTTAGCCTAGACAAATGGTCAGCTAAAATGTTATCCTCAGACCTAATATACGTGGAATATATTTCAATGTTATGAACAAAACATAGCCAAAAAATTTCTCTCAACCAAGACATGCACAATTTATTCTTGGATCTACCGGTATTTAACATAGCCAAGACCTGCATGTTGTCCGTGATACAATGAACTCTAGTATTGCTAAACTTCTTCACCCAGCGTTTTAGGCCCACCATAACCGGGTAGAGTTCGTATACATTGATATTTCTGTGGTGGATTTTGAGATAATCAAGTTTAGGGGCCTGAACAAAATGGTCCACACAGTCCAATATAGGATTAGAGTCATCCCAAGTTCCATACAAATAGTCTCTACCAAACCAGGCACCAAAGCCTTGTATAGAAGAATCGGAATACAAGGGGTACAAGCATTATCATTCAAAATAATACTTTTACAGTTAAAAATCCTACAAAAATCCCTCCACCACAACAGGTCATTTTGGGTTTCCTCATTAAGTTTAATAACACCTCTATTCCTAGCCTTTGCACAAAGATCGAACAATCTTCTGCTAAAAGTTCTTCCACCACGTACCACCTGGGAACAAAAAGACATTAAACCACCAATCTTCTGGAGAGTCTTCTTAGATACAAATTTTTTACCCAAACACTCGTCTATTGCTAGACTCATTTTATCTAGTTTCTTTTGTGGTAGAGACAGCTCCATACATGTGGAATCAATGGTTATACCCAGAAATATACACACTTGACTGGGCTCAGTCACTTTTTGGGGTAACTCATCCTTAATTATATCACACATTTCGCTATAAAATCTACCTTCTAAGATAGACTTATAATTTTTACAATCATATGTTGTATCACAACCCGGGTCCACTATTTTGAACCCCTCAGTAAAACCACACCATAGAAAATCAGATTCTAACTGGTTTATATTAATAATATCTGACTGTCCTAAATAACTAGCCAGCCTGCATGGTAAAATTTGAGCTTTCTTACCATAAATGAAATGCTCACACTCACAAATACCATTGACACAACTATCATAGACCCTGATGCTGGGTCTATTAACACACTCCACCGTAAACAGTGGTTCGAACTCACCCTGTACTGGGCCGCTATAAGATATAAAAAGATTCTTGTTGAAATTACAAGACCTATTAACATCATTTTCATTATTTTCACCCGAAATGACTGGAACGGGGGGCTCAGGAAGGTCTACCACATGTACTACATTAAAACCAGGCATCAAAATATCAGATTCTAATGTAGGACCTTGCCTAAGAGGAAACTCCTAATCTTTTTTGTTCTTCTGGCATTTGTCCTTGCCATGATTTGACATGCTACAAACATCACAAATGTGACGATACCTGCACGGGTCCTCCCTGCAACCCTCAGCCCTGTTGAAAGCATAACAGGTTCGGTTGGATTGTTTAGACTTAAAAGACTTTGGTTTAACCCCACCCGCCTTCTGAGCCTGTACCGTTCCGTCATAGGATAGGTGTCTAAGGATATCCTCGCTTTTAACATCACCAAAAGATCCCACACCTTCACAATTAGCTCTGTTCTTAACCGACGAGTCGTATGCTACAGGAGCCTTAAGGGTGTATATTCTAGTAGAGGATTTTTCCACTAATACTTCGATATGTTTAACCACATCGAAGACATCCTCACCCTCCTCAAGCTGCCGGCCACGACCCCGTTGCTTCGTTACCGTGTTGTCCATGGAATGTTTATCAACACCACCACGTGTACGACCCGTCTCCTTCTCGCCACCAGCTGCTGAAGTAGATGTACGTCTAACCGCCTGTCCCTCCAATAGGAACTTGATATTTTCTAGCTGTTGCTCCATACGAGTAGTACGTTCCTCCAACTCTCCAATATACGTCTGGTCAACGGGTGGATCCAATGAAACCCCTGTAGCAGTTGGGGAAGATAGCCCTTGACCATCCCCATCAGATACCACACCGCTTGAAATCCTCGAATTGGCTGTATTCCTAGATTTTCTAGGCGACTTCTTGGTCTTGGACCTTGGTCCGCCACCAGCTGCTCCTTTCCTACCCATGGTATTAGGGCGAACACCGTATTAACTTAAAAAAACGGATAAAACCGTTTAAAATTTCCAGCACCACCCAGCGTGGTGTATGCTGTCCGCGTACATGAAGCCAATTGATGGTTAGTTCAATTGCTGGAGCTTATATACTGGGGGGAAATGTTATGTGTGACGTCATAGAAAATCATGCGCACAGACAAGTAGTACCAACGTATCACTCATTAATTATATATATATACCTGGGAGTATATAGTTCCATATATATATATATATATATATATATATATATATATATATATATATACATATATATATATATATATAGATGGACACAATATCCAGCAACGAGTTCAATTGAAAACATTTTATAAACATGAAGGCAACAGTGCACACCATCTTTTACACTGCACTGCTCTATGGCATTTGCTTTGCATGCAGCACATGCACAGCAAAAAATAACTGTTGAATCTAACAGGGATCCTCATAAAACTGAATGTTCAGGGAAACACCATATTTATATATAGCTGTGAGCCAGTGTAATTTTTCAATAAGCTCCAGGTGGCTGTAAAGTGGTACAAGGAATCTCTGTGAATGAAAATAACAACAGATCTCTGGCGACTTTGGGACAAGGATCTATTGTTATTTCTACATCTTTTTACAGTGTGTGAATTAGGTTTTGGCAATTGTGTGGGTCAAAATGAAAATCAAACAACCACTTACTGACCATATGATGCACTACACTTTCGTTTGTATAGAGTCCAAGTGCTTTCGGCATAGCACTCATTTACATATCTAGATTCAGACCACTATTCTAGATCTAGTTATCAGATAGACATATACATCATTAATTATGTCAAGGGTCATTGTCAGATTATTACGTGCTATATATTGACTTGGACGGAATAAATGCATACTCATTCATATCATGAGTTATCATGAATTGTACAAAATATAATAAATGTAATGTAATAAATGATGCAATATGTCATTTAGAAGTCATATTTAGACATTGTATAGTGCTCTAGATTGGTTTGTTCAGAGAAAAACAGTTTTGTGTATATTCTGAAACAGAATTGATGGATATATTAGACAGGGAAAAATCTGTATTCTACTAACCATGATATGTATTTTATATTCAAGGAGTGGGTTCTACTCAGTTTTTTTTTCCAGAGAATCCAAATCTGCCTGGGGCCATTTTGTATTTTGCATATTAAGGACCCTAATTTGCATATTTAATTAGATAGGAAAAATTCGCTCATTAAGCCTCAGAACAATATTAAACATGACTACAATTATTCCAAAATGGTTAGTTTTCATTTGAAATAGGTCCTGGTAATAAGATTTTACCATTTTGGACTTTTTCAGTTCAGCCTAATTTGCATAATTTATGTAAAACATGAGTGGCAGCAATCATGAGTCCGTTCCTTAAGACCTGCAGTTTCTGTATTAGTTCCTAAATTAGATTCTCCCTTTGGGGCGTTTGGGCTGGGTGCATGAAGGAGCAGACTAGCCACATTGGGGCCTTCCATAGTAATGATTGATACACTAGAATTATGAAAGGCAAGTAAAATCTTTAGTTTTCTTGGAATTTGCTTTAGGTACATTGTGTCCTTATCACCAAGTTTAGATGCTGTTGATGTGCCATGGGATTTCTTCTCAATGAACCATGACCTAGTGATCAGAGACTATGAGTTGCCTGATTTGTAAATTCCTCAAGATTTGTCCCGGTATCCACTTACTACCCTCATTGTATTGTCATAGTATTTCAGGTATCAGATTGTATTGGAGTTTGGTTTTACCTCCACCAATACTACACTAAAATTCCCTTACAATGAATCATGTTACAACGAATTTTCGTTTATAACAAACAAATTTCCTTTTCCCAATTCAGTTCCATACATTTCTAAAGTAAAATAATCCCTTTACAACGAATTTTACATGATCTGAAATTGTCTCAGTAAATATTTTCTTGCTATGAATTCAGAGTGTAATGAGTTCAAGAGCTCTGCATCTCAGGCCACTTCCTCAGCAGTGTCATCTAGTACACATTGTATATATGTCATATTACCTTTGTTTTCATGTAGAACTTTTTGTGATAAAGGTATACCGACATGAGACAGTGGGGCCATCAGACCAGTCAGGGAACTACCAAGGACATACAAGTTAGTGTTGTTCTCTCTAATGTTAAATCAGTGTCAGTCTCTTTTAAGGTAGCTCTTCACCCCTGTATCAACAAGACCAGCCTTAATCCACATGGCAATTTTGAAGATAGATAATTCTGAGGTATTCAACATTGCCTGTGAATACTTAACCAAGCTAGGCAATGGCCAATTGCACTCAAGGCTTGACACAACACAATCAACCATCCAGGGCAATCATAGGGCAATTATACATGACTAAGACCCTGAGAACTGAGTATGCAGTTTAACTGCCTATGGATCATGTATATTCAAAGTAGCAATGTGAATTAGAAGGTTGTGTTTACACAGGAAAGAGAGGAGATTTCTGGAATGACCAAACCTGACACAACTATTAGAGAATAACACCAAGTATGAGCTTGGAATCTCAATTCTGGCACATGCCTCAGACTATTTTTTAAGGGTATTCAGAAAGCAGACTCAGTGCAACAGTAGTATTGATATCCCATACACCATCAAAACCCAATGCACTAATGATTATGGTCACTCATAATGAATAATGTGTAACTAAGGGGAGTGGTGAGTGTCATTGAGATGCAGGTTTTTTTCATGGCATCTGTGCTTCATTAGACCCACCCTGCCCATCAATTTTTAGATATTTTCTCAGTGGATCTCTGTGAATCACAACTAGGATAACCCATGTAACCTTCAAATATCCATTTTCTTTTTGTTGTATGGGAAAAAATATCATGCTGTTGGTGGCCTACACAATTTTGGCCTAATCTATAGCATTTTGGAGGGGGCACTGAAACCGTATTCAGTTTGATTTCATGTCACTAAGCTTTGTCACATGAGTCTACTCACATGTCGAAATTAAGAAATACACTGTGTCACATGTCACTAGTGTCAATGGACCATTCTGGGTATTATTATTATTTTTCATATTTACTACATTCTTCGCCATATAAAGCCTAAGCTCTGCCCATGATCCACACTTAATAATCTCCTGTATTCCTCAATAGGAACCAGGATCCTTTAGTCATCACAAACACACTTCATCTATTAGACTCTGTGACATAAGGTACAAGGATGTAATAACATTCCAACCCTATCTACTCAGTCCAACTGGAGGAAGTGGGATCCACCCGTGGTGCCATATTTGGAACAAGAGGATATTTCACAATCTCCTCTCAATCCTCATTAACATAATCTACCCACAGGTGGCACTCTCTCCTTATGACATATGTCACTATTCTATTGAGCCACATGTACAGAACATTTCACAACACTGTGAGCTGCTCAGGCCCTCAGTGTATAAGGTAGCTTGAGCAGCTCCCAGTCATCTTTTCCAAGCATCTATTCCAAGCATCTATTCTAAGCTATCTATTCTAAGATATCTCTCCCAACTTACACCTTACACCTATACCTAGAACCTACGACAGGTTGAGCTATAGGATCGGAGGCAGAGCTTAGATCTTGGCGAGTGTTATCATTGTTACCACCTTTATGAAACACTCATGTCAGCTATGCAATAAAAGGATCAACAGAACTTCCCTGGATTCCGTGTACATTCACTTCACCACATGTAACCGTCCGTTGACACGATGGTGGATGAACCCTCCAAGAATATCCCACTACCAACCTCTCATTAAACATGAGCAATAGTGAGACATCACCTAAGGAGCCAGCTTCAGAACAACGCACCTTTACATCACCTGGGCTAGACGCGCCCAACCATTTCACAAGTGATACTACACACCACTTCCAGAGGCAGATTTCATCACCTGACGCCTTCAAAATGACCCAGCTATACCCACCCGACACCCCAAGGAACACCACTCCTGGTAGGAGCTACACAGCGCCACAATCTGACGCTGACAGCGACAGCCCCAGGAACAGTCACAATAATTAGGATTCGGGGAACAGAACTACAGCACCTATAGTCCCAGACCCCGACCCCACAGGACCCAACCACACGACCGCCCACCACTACTCCTGCTCCTACTACTGAAGCAGAAGTTAACTCTCAATTGACTCTCATACCTCCAGGACTCTTGCACTGACGATGAAAAACACAGCCAGGATACCTCGATTCTGGAGCCTAAAAGCAAGTCTGGTCAATATGGACAGCAAGGTAAGGCCATTTTTGTTGATACAGAATTGACTAAGAGTGCAGTATCTGTTAACATGGACAACCACTTGTATAGAGCTCTCGTTGATTCTGGCGCCTCCTTGTTTTTATTAACCAGAAATGGTTGATAGAATAGCAAGCATACATTTTGAAATATGTTAGGACCTTAGACTCACAGTGTTACTGGCTGATAAAACCCTTCTCCTCCAAAAGCACCCTACAATGTCTATATTCAGAGTATAGGCAACCCCCACCTCTCCCCAAACCCCCCCCCGCCCCCACCCCAGCCCTACACCCCAATCTATTATTTCTAATAAACTCACCCATGGTAACCTTCTTACCACCCTTAAAACAGACATACATAGAACCACTTAGACACTATAGGCATATTTTCTTCGTGTGATAGATGTCCCCTCTCCATTTCCCATATATTATTTCAATGGAGAGTACTCATTAGAACCGCCAAATTCACCTTTTTTTTATGTTTTATTTTTCCACAAAATTCCAATTATTCCCTCCAACACATCAAAACCTTAGTACCACGAATAAGTGAGTGACATTGCCAAAAAAAAATTTTATTTAATTTTCTAAAGGCTCAGGCAGCCGTAAACTGGATGATGTGGTTGGCACGCCACATAAATTACCCACGGTCACAGCGTACGCTCGGTTTGTGTCCCATTAAATTGGGGCATGCATGCGCCGGTTTGTTACAAGCTCAGGGCTCCTCTATACCCTAAGGTATTACCAAATGACGGCCTACTGTAGGAGCGCAGTTCTCTTGCATCCTGATCCGTGTTTATACCTCTGTTTACCATTGGTACTGGATATTTGGTGAGACACTTAATAAAATAATATTTCAGCACAGTTCCCTGCTGTGTTATCACAACAGGAACACAGTGCACCCCGGCAGGCTGACTAATCTCAGCAGTACAACTACCAACCCCTCCTTCCATAACTACAATATTCAGATCACCCAATGATCATCCGCACCCCATAAAGGTCCATTAAATTTGCATATCACGATGATCAGGTGTATGCAAACCAACCAATAGCTAGGCCCCGTGCCATATATGGGTGAGACATACCTTATCGGGAGTCATGTAATGAGCAATTAGCCAACCTCATGAAGTGCTTATAAGCCTCACCCTACCCACATTTTTCCCACTTCCCAAACAATATACCAAACTTACCAAACCCAGTTACCATATGGAGCAAGTATCCGGAGACCACAGGGCCAAATGCCGAAGCTGCCATACAACCAGCCCAGGTAGGTTTTGTCTTATGTGTCCATTAGTAGCGTCATCAATCGTTCTAGCATGACAATGATGGATTATGCCATCATGTGACCCAGATACCCATTACATGCCAATGGTAGTGTGCGCCCAGAGTGCTTTGTAAAATGTGATAGTTGAATTCGCAGTCCACTTCATGCCTTTCTACGACGACCTGACCACTTCAGATCTTACTTATCAACCTTTTGGCAACACCCCACCCACCCACCCACCCCACACACCACCCATCCTACATCAGATTACCCATTTATTTATTACCAATTTTTAAGCCTTAAGGCACCAAAGTCATATGGACTCAACCCAGGGTGGCCCATCCATAGCCTTCTAGGCCCACATGGCGAATAAGAGCAAGGCCATGGATCTGTTTGGCAAGCTGTTCATTGTTATCAAGCCAAACGCCCCCACCACTGTATTTAACCATCTTAGCTCACTAATCACTAAAAACTCTTACAAAAGAGTCAGGGTAAAAATACATCAATTACTAGCCATAGATTAACCTAACAAGCTAGTCTATTTTAGAAAATTATGCCTAACAGTGTCCTATTAGCAACACACCCCAAACAACAACCCCCCAAAATTTTGTATAAAACCTTCCATTTTTCCGACCCAATATTCACTGCGCCCCACACCCCACCTTTTTCTCTAACACAAAACCAAGCCCCCCCCCACTCAACCACCCAAGCCCTATTTCCCCCCCAAATCAAAATTCGTATGAGTCACTATTGCAGTAGAGTACATGTGCACTGGCAAAAATCAAAACAAACCATTTTGTCAGTATACCCGTAACCATAACAACGGGGGAATCACCCATTCTATTTATAGAACAGGTGTCCCCACGCTGTAATAGTGAATGCCCGGCGAGTTTAGCCACGGCATCGTCCCCCGATCCAGGAGAGCATACCAGATAGAAGGCTCGGGCCCAAACGGCGGCAAAGTATAATGGCCTCTGCTAAACCCCAAGAAGCCCAGCACCCCAACTATCTATATATGTTTAAACTCAACCTGGCTGAGAGGGCCACATACATAGTCCATGGTAGGTACAATTTTGACTCACCATTCCAACATGGCCGATTTCGGTTCATGACGGAGACCACCGTCCCACCTCAGCGACTACCGGCCACCCCCACAATCATATAACTTAGGACTGTCCCGAGGTTATACCCAAATGTCAGTAGCGTTTGGAAGATACCATCACACTTATGTGGGGATGGCAGGTAGCCCTTACACATACGCCGCAAAGACGCTTATGTGGGGATCGCCCTCCCCATCTTGCCTACCTTTACCCCCCCCCCACACTGAACCCCCCATCCTCCCAAAACCCAAAGCACATCCATACACAGCCATCATCAAACATAATGAGATAAAATAACATCATAGCCAAAACTAAGCCTAACTAACACAATAGATCAGCCTACACTAATGTTCATCAGCATTGGCACCGGCTGCAGCGTCTTGTCCGAAACTTTCGCGCCATACGCGGCAGTCCGGCGCCATCTTGGTTTCGTTTTAATTACCGAAACCGACGGATGTCACGGCCGTCACCATGACTACCATCGGTCATGTGACATCCGCACGTGGCATCTCCGTCACAACAACAACATTAGCACATGTTCACACTCTGACTTGCTCAGATCAAACTTACCTCAATAACCATTGATCACTCCGCCGGGCGGAACGATCACCCACTGGATCTGTGTAATGCTGAAATACAATCCAAGAAGCAGATTAGACCAAAATAGCCCACGTCTTGAACACAAAATTGTCAAAAATTCAAATATCACCCTTTTTTTTTTTTTTTTTGGCAAATCAAAATATACTCACAATCCGCCCGTCATGGTGATAACAACATGGAGGACTGTGCCGTTAGGCAAGACGATGTCGACCTCATAGACCTCCATGGTTATGTAACATTATGACATCACGCACCCCCCCTTTTTATAGTAGCCCGGATCAAATTTTGGCGCCACAGGAAAGAATTTTTTTTTTCTTCCTCGCCCCCCCCATTTCGACCCAAAAATTTAAAATTTCCCTTCAGTCAGCATCAACAGAATTCTTGTCAGGATATTTGAGACAGGTAGGAGTCGACCTGAGCAGGTCATACCTGTATTAATCCCCATAACTTATCTGATTCTCGCCATTATGGTGCAGCGCCAGCTCGCTACTACCACCTGGTGGAATTTAGATAAACTAACCATAGCGTCCCTGGATACAGGACCCGCGCTTAGCCAAATAAATCAATCGAGCTCTGTACTTAGGTCTTGTGCGTTGACAAAATGATATTGATCTCGCGTCCTTTTTCTGTATTGACCGTGGCCTGTCTGCAACCCATGACAGACAAACTATAGGTCGATGAATTGTCTCCTCTTCCTTCTGTTTCCTCAACAGGCCTACCACCAACAGAGCATCGTTTCCTTCAGTGCCAGAGGCCAAACCCAAGGAGAAAGGACCAGTACCATCAAGTCCGGAAACAAGCAACACCAAAACAACATGGCAAATTATAACCAGTAGCTCGCCATGGCACCTTTCAGGCCACAAAATGACAATATCACCATAAGGACACCAAAGCCTACTTCCCAACAGCACCCAAATTGACACTTCAAGAGACACAAATAGACACTTTTTCAAAACCAATTTTTGTATAACCATATTTTAAATCCAAATCGCTGAGACACAATTGTGACGTTAATTTATAATTTTTGATGAATTTTATGAGAGACACACCAAAAATATCCTTCTGGTTTGCCTCCCTAGGTGCTATAAGATTCATCACCTTTACCACTGTTTTTCAAGCTCAACTATGACATGTATTTATGAGTTTTAATCAAATTAGTTATCCATAATCAACAGGTTGTATACATCCCATTTTTGTATACTTTCATGAAAATTACCATGTTTTTAGTCAACAGTAACACTGAATACCACCTTGACTTATACCTTATACCCGACTGTGCAGCAGACGCTACACAACTTCAGTTATGAGCCTTGGTAATGTGGAGCCAAAGACTCATCACCCTTGTGTTGATCGTTGACCCCACAATACCAAAAACCACCAAACTTGGTTAATTTTCATCTGGATATATTTCATTGCTATTATTGTATAAAACCAACATGTTATCAAACCAAAAAAAAAAAAAAAAAAAAAATTTCATTTTCCCATGATAACGAACCGGTACATATATATTTTAAGCATTGTACATACCCCGGCATTTAAAACCTGTATATATACATTAAGTCACTTGATCCACACAAAAACCTAATTTTTGTAATTCCATAAAGGAACCTTTTTTTTATACTGCTTATAATGTCAACCCGTCAGGTTTTTCACAAAACCCAGTATTTGTATCATAATACCCATAATTGTCAATGGACTTGGCAAAGCCTCATCTTTTCTACTTATTTTTCTCCCTTTACACTCGTGCAGAGACGAGTAGGAATGTGGGGATTTGTCAATGGACCATTCTGGGTATTATTATTAGTTTTCATATTTACTACATTCTTCGCCATATAAAGCCTAAGCTCTGCCCATGATCCACACTCAATAATCTCCTGTATTCCTCAATAGGAACCAGGATCCTTTAGTCATCACAAACACACTTCCTCTATTAGACTCTGTGACATAACCCAGCAAATTGTCGTCATCTGTCGCCATGATTGGTCATCAATGGTGACTCCTTTTTGAGTGATAACTCATTCTGTCATCTTTCGCCATTGTGTGTTAGACTCAGGTGGCATAGAAGTTGCTATTCCTGGTGATCTTGTGCTATAACGACGTCGTGTTCCATCTAGCGACATGTGTGAGCCAGTTCACACAGGTTGACGAGGACTCACGACAATTTGCTGGGAAGGTACAAGGATGTAATAACATTCCAACCCTATCTACTCAGTCCAACTGGAGGAAGTGGGATCCACCCGTGGTGCCATATTTGGAACGAGAGGATATTTCACAATCTCCTCTCAATCCTCATTAACATAATCTACCCACAGGTGGCACTCTCTCCGTATGACATGTGTCACTATTCTATTGAGCCACATGTACAGAACATTTCACAACACTGTGAGCTGCTCAGGCCCTCAGTATATAAGGTAGCTTGAGCAGCTCCCAGTCATCTTTTCCAAGCATCTATTCCAAGCATCTATTCTAAGCTATCTATTCTAAGATATCTCTCCCAACTTACACCTTACACCTATACCTAGAACCTACGACAGGTTGAGCTATAGGATCGGAGGCAGAGCTTAGATCTTGGCGAGTGTTATCATTGTTACCACCTTTATGAAACACTCATGTCAGGTATGCAATAAAAGGATCAACTGAACTTCCCTGGATTCCGTGTACATTCACTTCACCACATGTAACCGTCCGTTGACACTAGTGTGGCCATGTCTCATGTCGAATTTAAGAAAAACCTATGTCCCCATGTCAAATCTAAGAAAGGACCGTGTCATTGTGTCGATTTTAGGGGTCTAGGGCCATGCCCTTGCTATGATGAATCAGTCACTGAAGTGACTGGATTTATTAATGCACACGTGTCCTAGTTGGGCACCGACCGTGTGATATAGTAATGTAGGCCTACATAAATGTAAACCTACACAGTTTTTTAAAGTTGTTTATTGGGTGAAAAGAAAACTAACAGAGTAAATGTTATCTTAACCTTGGTTCAATGCATTGTAGTGCTACCACTACACTGTGATCCCAGCGACCCTGTTTTACAGTGGATTGACTTTTATTCAAGTCTACAGGGGGAGTTGCTGTTAATACAAATCTAATGACCCTACAGTAGATTGCCCTGTACCAAGTACACGACAATCTACTGCCTATTTTCAATCCGGTCAATTTGTTATTATGTATGACAGTCATGTATGTTTACGATAATGGTCTAATTCTCTCAGGTAGTAAGCTGACTGGTATTACCATTCTGGTGTACATGTTGCAATACTTTACAACAGAGCGATCGATGAGATGAGATGACGGATATCTATAATATATGTGTATAGTGTGGCAGGTATGAGCCCCAAGGGCCGGGTAATTTATTGCCAGGTAGGGAGGGGGCTTGTTAGATATAGGGAGGTTATTTCACAATATTTGCAGATCCACCAAAATCCAACAAGCCACCCCCCCCCCCAATAAATGACTTAACTTGATCGGCCCTAGACTGGCATATAGGGATCTTGACCCCTCACTTCATCAGTTTGACATACACATGTGTGTGTCTGGCAAGGATCCTTTTTCAATCCTAAATCTCCCTAGCCAAGGGTCTACTTTGTGCCCCTACTTTGTAAAATTTTACAAATAGGGTCGTGGCGCCATGTCACGTTTTATCTAATGCAATCTGCTGTCTCCACCGGGGTCTCCAACCATGTCCGTCGATATTTAAAAGTGCTGTGTCTTTACAAACCCCCGTGTTGCACGTGTCGATTTTTACCCATGTACAGGCACTACTTTTGGGAAAAGAATGCCGTGAACGCACATTATTTTTCATGAAAATGCTTAAAATTTTCAATCTTTTTCCCCAAAATTGTACCATTCCCTCCAAATTTCTCTAAGCAAGGGTCTATTTTTCCAGAAATGGTATGGAAAATAGAAATTTTTCTGCAAGATTTCTCTAAGCAAGAGCTTATTTTTTTCAAAATCTCCCTAGGCAAGGGTAAGGGTTGCAAAATCTCCAGCCGCACACCCGTGTCAAAAGAAAATTGAGTGCCCCCTCAGATTTTTTTATGACCCCAGATTCTGACCCTCCCACCAATATGATCAAAGTTATCACGACCCCCCCCCCCAACTTTGAAAACTGACCCCCTTAAAAAAAAAAAAAAAGAAGAAAGAATATGCATGTGGAATGAAGCGTCACGTTGAGTACTTGAATTGAATATATTTGGGTCCCCCCCCCCCCACGGGTGAAAGTTTATTCGGTTTTTAAAGATATATCTAACAAGCCCTCCCACCTGGTAATGGATAAGTCGTCCCTTATTTGCAGGCCTCTTTCACTGAAAAGGGATTAACATTTTACCCCTCCCCATTTGAGGCCCCCCACCCAGGAAAAATATTGACTGACCGTTATATTACCTGCATGTAAAAAAAAAGCACAAAAGATCCCCAGCTAACAATAAAATGACCCCGCGAAAATAGCTCTTCCCTCCCGGGGTCTTCCCTACTTTTGCCCCCCCCCCACCCCTTCTATTCCAAGAAACCATAGGCCTACTAGAAATGAAAGGCCCATTTAAGTAGACTAGGCCTTAGTATACAAGGGCCCTAGACAGGGGGGGGGGGGTCCTCTGTCCCTTGTTGATTTTAAGAAATGGCTCTTGCCTCTTGTCACCCAGCCCCATGTGACGTCCCTTGATGATTTTAAGAAGTGGCCTTGTCCCTTAATTGTCACCCAGCCCCATGTCCCTTGTCGATTTGAAGAAGTGGCCTTGCCCCCTTTTCGATTTTAAGGAGTGGGTTTATCCCTTGTCTCCCAGCCCCATGTCCCTTGTCGATTTTAAGAAGTGGCCTTGTCCCCCTGTCGATGTTACCCGTCTTGGGCCTCAAGGCTTAACCTTAGGGGCCATCCATAAATGATGTTATTGAAAAATTTGACCATTTTTGACCCTCCCTCCCTCCCGTCATGTTTTTGCCAATTTTGCAATGCTGAAGTGAAGGTATATGGAAATTTTATTTCGTCATGCCAGGCCTGACCCTCTCTCCCTCCCCTTCAGCATGACGTCATTTGTGAATACAAACAGGCCGAAAATCAGAAATGTGGGCCTCGGCCCCGGCTACTTGGGACATCTAGCAGATAGTCTAGCTCAGCAGCCCAGATGTCATAACTCTACTATTGAGACTGGTGCCCGAGTCTACACAGTAGGTCTCTTTTTGGCGCCCTCTGGGGGCAACTTCTACCATATGCAGCCGGTGTGTATTTTACCGATTTTGCAAAATATAAATGTTAGGACAGGAGAAATAAACTGTCTCGTACACACTTATTTCTTGATGTCAATCCACACATAAACCAGCAAATTAACCCCAAAGTCAATAGCTTTACATTTAAATTCGTTTGTCATTCTATGCCACGCTTTATCACCACATAAAAGTGTTTCTAATTCAGCATCTCCAACAACCGGAAGTGAATGTTACACGGACGCTGCGTCGGGCAGCGGGGCCGATGGTCAGCTTTCTGTGTCTCTGAAGGACACAGCAGCAGCTCATTATGTAGTCTCCTTGAAGGATACAACCAACTGACCAATCAGGAGCTGGCTTCTGCTGCAGCAGCTGCACAGCTGCCTAAGACCAAGATGCTGAACTTAAATGTGATACCAGTACCCATTCAATGCATAAATGCACTGATCTTTCCAGGGTAAAACTTAAAGCAGTATCTATCCTTTGAAATAGTTGCAAATAAGTTTTAAAAAAAGACTGCTATGATATTCTTCTATTTATCACTGCTCATTATTTGCTCACTTAGGGAGTGGTCCTTTTTTATGAACAGGGGGTTGTGGGTTTGAGGGGGGTGTACGAATTTAAGACCCCTCCCGAGGGGGGGGATAAATATATCTATCTACTATAGATAAAAGAGAGGTGTAAAAATTCTCCTCCGCTCTGGCTCGTTGGGGCATAAAACATTTTGACTATCTTCGAAGCATACAAGTAGACCACTGTGTCCTTAAAGGATACAAGCAGGTCACTGCGTCCTTAAAGGATACAAGCAGGCCACTGCGCCCTTGAAGGATACAAGCAGACGACTGCATCCTTGAAGGATACAAGTAGACTACAGCATCCTTGAAGGATACAATCAGACCACTGCATCCTTGAAGGATACAAGCAGACCACTGCATCCTTGAGGGACACAAGCAGCATACTATGTCCTCCAAGGACACAAGCAGCCCACTGTGTCCTCCAAGGACACAATCAGACCACTGCATCCTTGAAGGATACAAGCAGACCACTGCATCCTTGAAGTACACCAGCAGACCACTGCAGTATGTGTTCTAGAAGCAGGGGTAGATACTTAACATTTTGGACCTTTGGCCACCCGGGCCAGCAGTCTAGTATATAGCAATGGATTTTCAAATATTCTACTGGCCAAATGGCCAGTTTCAAAGGATTTTTAGGAAAAATCACTGGCCCGCAGCCCAAACTACTGGCCATTAGCCACTAGGCCAGTGTTAATGTGTTCTCGATTCTGGTAATCACAAATTTTGGCCTCAAATTTTGTTCAATTGCCCTCAGAACATCCGTAACAGAACATCTGTGGGTCAACATGGTAAAAGGTATGCCAGTGCACCCCCTCGAGGGTGTACCTTTAACCGTGTTGATCCACATGTACATGTCCATAGAAAATTGTCGATTACTCGCATATAAATGTATCCTGTAAGGACACAATGGTCTGGTTGTATCCCTCAAGGACACAGTGTTCTGCTTGTATCCCTCAAGGACACAGTGTTCTGCTTGTGTACTTCAAAGACAGTGTTCTGTTTGTATCCCTCAAGGACACAGTGTTCTGCTTCTATCCTTCAAGGGCACAGTGTTCTGCTTATAGCCTTCAAGGATGCAGTGGGCTGCTTGTGTCCTTGGAGGACACACTGGCCTGCTTGTATCCTTCAAGGACGCAGTGGTCTAACAGTGTCCTTCAAGGACGCAATAGTCAGCTTGTATCCTTCAAGGACACAGTGGTGGGTTTTCGTCCCCCCCTCGAAGATGGAATGGTCTGATTTTGTCCTCCAAGGACACAGTGGGCTACTTGTGTCCTTCAAGGATGCAGGGGTCTGCTGCTGTCCTTGGAGGAGACAGTGGTCTGCTTGTATCCTTCAAGGATGCAGATGTCTGCTTGTATCCTTCAAGGACGCAGTGGCGGGATAATTCCTGTCCCCCTTTTCTTTAAGCAGCGCGCTGGATTTTTTGGTTAGAGTACTTCGAGGGGGTGACTTTTTTGCCGTCCCCCCAACCAACCGGCTCCCCTTTTGTTAGAGGGAGGGATCAATTTAGGATATGGATTTGTGCAGGGATGAAGAAGAAGTACATCGTGGGGTGACAGGAACCCTCGCACCCCCTCCTAACCCATAGTAATGCCAGGGCTTTGTCGCTAAAAATAGGTAAAATAATTTTGCCTTCCCCCCTCCCCTCATAGGGGTCTAGAAATACTTGCCTACTCCCGGTCAAGGGCTCAAAAAAAAATTTGCCCACCCACCTCCAATCTACCACCAAATGATCACTCCCTATTGAGCGGTTCTGAAATTTATTTGTAGGCCACCGTCCTCCCCACCCCCTTTGTTAAAAAATGACCAATCCCACCCCCCCCCCTGCCTCAAAACCACCACCCCCTATATATATATTTTTTCAGCCTCCCCCTCGAGAGGGTCCTGAAATTTTTACGCCCCCCCCTGTTGATAAATAATGACCACTCCCTAAATGCATAGATCTATCAAGGTTTTTATCAATCAGGGAGATCTCTATACTCGGGGCTCTCCATATTCATGATTCAATGTACCATACAAGTACACAGCTGTTGTGTCCTTGGGGGACACTATAGGCTATCCCAACCCAATGTGTCAACAAAGAATTGTTGTTGTGTCCTTGAGGGACACAAGGCTAGCCCACCACACTGTGTCAACAAAGCTTTGAATCCAGGATGATCATCCCTAGACACCATACAGGAGCATTTCAATTTCTTACTATTACTATTTTGCTCTGTCAAATTCTATTACAAAGTAAAATTCTACCTATGTATTTAGAAATCAGTGTGTTTGTGCCTTGAATGCAGGCTGTAGAAGGTCCACCATCTTGGTTTTAGCAGCTGCCATCTGCTGCTGCAGAGACTGGCTTCTGATTGGTCAATTTCTAATGTCTCTTAAGGACACAAGGGCTTGTATCCTTGAGGGACACAGAAAGCTGACCAACGGCCCTGCTGCCTGGGGCAGCAACATGGCAGCCCAACTTGAGGAGATTCTCGGTCGGCTTCTTGTGCCAGATAACGCCGTTATTCAGGAGGTAATTTCTAATTTTTGTGTGTGATGTATTTCCCTCATCGTTGTGGTTATAAGGGTGGTTTAAATTTGCACTGGCAGCGGCGAACGTACGATTATTTCGGGTGCCCGCATGCCGGCATGCTTGCGGGTGTTCCTCACGCTGGATTTTGACAGCTGTCAAATTGGCCTGTCAGCACTCCAAAGATTAGAAACCACTCCAAAGATTGAAAGAGTGTGTGAATGACTGCAATAACTTGAACTTAGAATACTGGCCCGGGAATACTGTTAATAGGTTTTTTTTTTTTTTGTCTGTGCCCTGTTTTAGAAAACTGTTAAGACTCAGTCGTCTTTGACGACATCAGGAATTGGCAGAATAATTATATTAGGCCATGGGAAGTCAGGTTACAGTTTACCGTCCGAGCCATTTTGAAAAGTGATGAGGCTTTTTTTCATTATTCATTATTCATTATTTTTCTTATATGCCCATTCATGTGTTAAAATCTGACAACATGTGGGGGTTGCTAGGGGTGTTTATTGCCAGCTGGGGGGTCTTGATAGATTTTGGTGGATTGGCAGATTTTTTTCCGACCCCCCCTCAACCACTATGACAAAAATGATCGTGACCCCGCCACTAAAAACAGATTTTGCAAAATGATTCCCCCCCAAAAAAAATAATCGGATACACATGTGGAATGACATGTCATGATGGATATTTGAATTGCCCATATTCAGTTTTGACCCCCCCCCCCCATGGTATAAAGGTTTATTGAGTTTACCCCCCCCCCCACCAAGGGGCTCTTTTTCAAAATGACCCCCCCCCCAGCAAGCCCCCCACCTGGCAATAAATTACTTGTCCCTTAAAATCAACAGGCGCGATGGACACGGGAGGAGACAGCAAAAACTATAAAAATAATAAATGACTTGGCAGGGTTGCTAACTTTTGAGAATGGAAATGAGTGAGACATTGGTGAATATAAATTAACCTGGCCTTACTACCACAGGTACTGCATAGCGACATATCAGTCATCAATATTCCCCCTGGGAAAATATTGGCCTGAAGGTATAGAATACTCTACTGTATGAGCATATTACTGTACATTCGTATGACCCATGCAGAAAAAGGGCTGTGATATTATTGGAATCTTTTCGCCATTTTTGTATAACGTTGGCACACCACCTGCAAGTAGCCACGGAGCCATAGGGGCAATATTGGGGGGTGGTGGTGCAATGGGATCCCGGAAGCCTCACACAGCCAGGTCGGTCTTCCATCCTGGTCCCCGTTTTTCACTTGGTGCAATCGCCATGGGATGCAGCTGAATGAGTTGATGGACTTATCAAAGTGCAGTGAATTCTGTGGGGGGGAGAATATCTGGTAAATTGTAATTTTGGGCCTGACAATTCGCAAACTCATTAAAGCGACTATGCTAGGGGGGTCTGCGGGCATGCTCCCCCAAGAAAATTTTGAGATCTAGAGGGCATTTGGTGTATTATGGTGCATCTTCAGACTCTAACATATTGGCTGTTTTTTTGTTTTTTTTTATTATCATTTACTACAAAATGGGTGTAAAGGAATGGATCTTCCTGTAGGCGGATGAGACTGAGGGCGGAGGAATGATGGAACTGGGGGTGGGGACCCTTTTGCCATTCTCATTCTTCTCTCACCCCCAGCACCATGATTTCAGATTCCCTATACAACCAGATTTCACCCTGCCCTTATCCCCTAGTCCCACTACCAGTCTCAATCCCCTTACCCTCCCCTCCCCCATCACCATGGTGATAGAAGAGGAAGGGAGTGTAAGGATGAATCCCCGGCCCCCGCACTTCGACATCTATTGGACACCATCCGCGTTACCAAAAGCACTGATATAGGGTCTCATTCATGAAGGTCTGCATGTCCGCCTTTTTCAAAAGATAGGGGTCATATTTCCAAGAGGAGTATGTGAATAATACACAACATGTATTATAGAAATAAGGGAGGGGGGTTGAGAAATGATGATCAGGGTACAATTCATGGTAACATACATCCAAGAATAAGTCAAGTAAATCTAACCAATGCTTCATCTTTAAGACCTACATTCAGGAGTCTAGTTGGTCAGTGATATGAACAATATTACTTGTCAGTGCTTATTAATAAAAAGGGTGGAACTTCTAGAGATATCAGCGTTTTCTCAAAAATAGGGGTCATTATGAAGCCTCAAAAATCAGCGATTTAACTGAAAATAGGCTACCTATTTTGCTCAAATATCAGTGGATAGGGGGTGATTTTTAATTCTGGTAGCGAGGATGGTGTCAGTTGATTCAGGGAGTGCGGGGGCCGGGGATGGATCCAGCATTTTCAGAAAGGGAGTTGGGGGGGGGGGGTTATTTTGGGAACGGACATTTGAAGGGAGAGAGGAAAGTCAAAGACAGGAATATCACTAACGCAGCAACTCCATGGGGTCTGATAGATCTTTTAAATCTAGAGAGCAAGTGGTGTATTGGGATGCATTCTGAGTGTTGTCCTAACTCAATTATTTGCTGCATGATTATGAGATCGATCCACATTTTTAAGAAGGGGCGGGGTAAGGGGTAGGAGGACTGAGGGCAATGCAGGGCTGAGGGGGTAAAGGAGGACTTAGGGCAAGACAGACCTGAGGAACAAGGAAGGGAAGGGAGCATGGTAGAACAAGGAGGGAAGGGGGAGGGAGGGGACATGGTAGAGCCTACAGGTGGAAGGGTAATGGTGGAGCGGCGAAGAGGATGGGAGGAGATGCACCTGCTTCCAAGGTGTCCTGTATTCATTCAGCCTCAACCCAAAACTTTATTTCAAAATATGTTTTCTCTCGATAGCCCTACATGCACATACGATCATGTTTGCTGCATTCCTGGCATCATAAGCTTTAATTTGATTCCAAATATGACCACCTTTGTTCATTTCTATTATGGTTTACTGATATATTCTGCAGAATTTCTTCAAATTTTTTGAAATAATGAAAAGTTTTCAAATAATGAAAATTTTCATGCGGCCCCTTCAGAGTCATGCGGGCGGTGGACGGTAAATTGTGATATGACTTCCCATGGACTTACCGTGATCTCCCGCGTATAAGGCGCGTCTTATATGGGGGGGTTTAGTTCTCCCTGGATCCACAAGGGGGACACCAAGACCTTTCTTTAGATATGTGACACCCCCATGTAACGCAATCAGCAGCATATGGGGTCCAGGGGGTCCAAGAAACACACAGCTTTTTAAATTTTGAAAATTCATTCAGTAGAAAAGAAGTTATGAATTTTTCATTTTTCTGGCCAAATCCTGAAACTCTAGGTGCGCCTTATGGGCGGGGCACGCCTTATACGCGGGAGATAACGGTATTTATATCGGATGCAGAGATGTCAGGTTTTTTTATTCCAAATTTTGGATTTATTTCCGGTAGGGAGTCCAGGACTTGCAGAAAATTAGGAGCCTAAATATCTACCGTAAGTGGAAAACAAACATAGCACGTCGCGTGCACGCGAAGGGCAGTAACCATGCCAACGTACGCGTCAGGGCGTCAGAAAACCCCTGCATGCGTGGGTCCGCGTGTCGGGAAACATGCTATGTTTGTTTTCCGCTGAAGATATCAACCCACCCCCGCCCCCACCATTGTTTAAAATACAATTGAGTGGATGCCGCACTAAAACTTTGTAAAACTAAAGTGCCAGTAAATGAATCAATGAGATTATGACATGAGTACAGGTATATCAATTAGTATATAGTACTGTAAGGGTTTGTGGCCTTACGGACCTGGGGGGTTCGGGTCTTACGGTTCGGAAAGAAAGAGTAAGACAGTATTCCAAGTGTATGCCAACGGTTAGTTTTATTTCTTAGTGTACACTCACGGCTGCCGGATGATATCAAAGAGGCAGCTAATATTAAAGAATAATGGTCTACATGGTGTGGAGGCCAGAAGGGCCTCTGACGCAGCGGCCGAGCCCTGGGCTTTATATACGGACCCAGGTGTTCGTCGTCAGATGTCCCCACAGACCCGGATCGGTGCTGCCACCTATCCGGAACCTGAGGAACGTCCGACGACTCGACTCACCCGCCACGTCAGACGGTACCCAACTCCTATGGTTTAATAACGTGTACCTCTACACCACTCCCCCAGACATTTAGGAGGGTGTTATAGTTATAATAATATTACCAGGATAACATTTCTATATGTCTAAACCTTTAGTAATAGAGGTACAACCATAGGTATAACGTTAACACCAGGTTAAGTATGAATCGAATGTCATATATATATTCGATAGTGAATGTAGTTACAAATAACAATTAGGATGTTGAAATATTATACGAATTACTTGAATAAGTGACAGTTGTGTGAAACGGAACTGTTAGTTAGATTACTATACCATATAATATCATATTATATTTACGGTATAATTAATAAGACAAGTAATATGAATCGTATACATGTGATGATGACAGTTATGTGTAATGGAACTGTCGATAATAAATAAATCACATAATAACATCCGTATGTGTTTGTAGTTATTAATACCACATTTGAATATATAGTCTTAAAGAAGACTGCTATAGTAACTTCACTATATAATGACATGTCGTATATTATAATACCTTGGTCACTGTGTAACATTAATGGTACACCGAAACTTAGTACCCAACCTTTTACAAAGGCTTCGGCACAAGTAACTGCTTTGTGGTCCGGTAGTGGAAATACTTTAGTGTATTTCGTATAATAATCACACACTACCATCATACAGGTATTATCATTAGCGGTTATATTAAATCCACTAATAATATCTACCCCGATTCTTGCGAATCTAACTCCGAAAAGTTCTTGGGATAGGGGAAGTTTGCCCATCCCGGGTCCGGGTTTATTTTTACAACAATCCGGACAGGTGATTACCCATCTTTGCAAGTCCCGTGTCATGCCAGGCCAATAGTATTTCTTGGAAAGTCGTGCTAACAAGCGTTTCCTTCCGAAATGACCACTGGTCCGATGTCCATGACAGAAGTACATAATGTCATGTCTCATAGCATGTGGTATCACCACTTGCATGATTCTCTCACCATTATTACATGGCTTCCAACGGTATAACACGCCTTTCCGGACTTCAAGCTCGGTCCATTGAGCAAGAAACCTTCTCATTTCTCGATTTTCCAGAGAGACCTCCGGTCTAACTGGACGTATACCCTTTGGTACCAATTGCAGTAGCTGCGCAGTTATCGAGTCAGCTTCCTGGAAATGTCGTATGTGATCCATAGACCAATCCAGTATACTGGCAACTAGGGGTACGAATGGTCTTCGAATCCCTGCTAACACTGCCCTATGAGCTCCACAATCAGTACAATCCGGATTATCACATTTCCGAATTCGTATTCGAGACAAAGCATCAGCATTTAAATGCTTAACTCCAGGTCTATGCTGAATCTGTTGATGTTCAAGCCCATATTCGGATAAATGGGCTAGCCATCGGCCTAACATTCCTTCAGCATCTCGGAAGTTCAGTAGCCACCTTAAAGAGGAGTGATCCGTACGTAAAGTAAAGTTCGTTCCCCATAGAAAATGTTTGAACTTCTTGGTATATACGACTACTGCTAACAACTCTCTTTTGGTTGTGCAGTAATTGCGCTGAGTCTTGCTCAGTGTATTGCTGGCAAAGGCAATCGGTACTTCTCTCCCATTTTGGACTTGCGAGAGAGCTGCACCAATGCTATCATTACTAGCATCAGTATCCAGTATGAAATGATCCGTTTCATTCGGATATTGTAATACAGGAGTACTCGTGAACAGGTCTTTTAGCTTTTGAAAAGCGGTTTCCTGTTCATGCGTCCAAGGAAATTTTTCCTTGGTACTTCCTGGAGTCCAGTTAGCTATTGCTTGTAATGGGTAACTGACTCTAGAATAATTCGGAATAAATTCCCTGTAATAGGAACAGAATCCTAAAAAGGACCTCACTTCTTTGGGTGTTTTAGGTCTATTCCAATTCGTAACTGATTCGATTTTTTCCGGATCAGCCTTTATTCCTTCATCACTAATGATGCGGCCCAAATAATTTATGGACTTTCTAAACATGTGGCATTTCTTAGGTTTCAATTTGAGACCATTAGAAATAATACGTTCTAGTACCATTTTTAGGTTATTAGAACATTCTTCGAATGTTTTTCCGAAGACTATGACATCGTCAAGATATACAAGACATCTTTTCCACAATAAATCACTTAGAATTGTTTCTATCATTGCTTCAAATGTTGCAGGTGCATTGCACAATCCAAACGGCATTACGTTATATTGGAATAGTCCAATATGACTCGAAAATGCAGTTTTCTCCATATCTGAAGGGTTCATTCCCACTTGCCAGTAACCTGATTGCAAGTCTAGGGTACAAAACCAGCTGTTTCCTCCTAAGGAGTCAGCGGTTTCATCTATTCTTGGTAATGGATACGAATTCTTTTTCGTTACTCCATTCAACTTCCTGTAGTCTATGCAAAAGCGGATAGTACCGTCTTTCTTTGTTACCATACACACAGGACTACTCCATGGACTATTGGAAGGGACTATTACATCCTGTTCCAACATCTTGTTTATCTCATCTTCAGCTACTCTCTTTTTCGCTAAAGGTAACCGTCTATACGGTATCTTAAAGGGTTCAGCATCTCCAGTATCTATTTTATGTAATACCTTATTTGTCGTACCTAGTTTTTCACCAGGTTTGGCAAAGGCAGTATTATACTGACAGAGCATATCATAGAACTCTTTCCGGTGTTCCGGATCTTCTAATGAAGTTTCTTCATACAACTTAAGTAAGTCTTCCGAAATTTCATCATCTCCTGTTACCTTTTGTAAGCTTAGCTTACTATCCGTTACAGTCTCCGAAAGGGTCACGTTTCCAAAAACTTGTCCCTTTTTCAAGTAGATAGTAGTGTTTCCAGTATTGGAGACAGGTACTACCGACCAGGATGCATTCGCTACTATCGTGTCTACAGAATTTAATCCGATACTTGACAAAGTAACTACATCCGGTTCTATCACTGCAGGCTTGTTACGCATTGCAGGATCACTTCTTACAAGCACATCACAGGCTACTCCCGGAGGGATTCGCACAGTGTGTGCTACGCTGGCCATACTGCTCACTTGTCTCAGTACACACCTAACTTTTACGGGATATGGGTATTTCACACTCAACACTCCTGATTGAGGTTCCAACACAGCACCATACAGGGATGCGAAATCCAACCCAAGTATCCCCTCATCTGCTATATCCGCAACGGTGGCGCTCATGACATAGTAATGTATACCATCCAACTGTAGTTTCACACAAGTTCTACCATACGTTTGCAAGGTACTGCCATCGGCCGTCTGAGCACTTCCTCCCGATTTGAGAGTATCATGTTCATCCGGTATAAGATCGTAGAACCCCCTGGAGATACAAGAGTGGCTAGCTCCCGTATCCACAAGGAATTCGGCAGATCTTCCGTTAACAGTGAGGCAAACATACCACCGCCTTCCGTTTAGAACAGAGGGCATGTCCGTGAGGATCGGAACGTCATTTTTCACACCAGGAGTCGATCCACATCCTTTCAGGAATTCCAGACAAGGATGACCCGGGGGCAGGTGGGCACCACAGACCTTGGCTAATTCATAGCCGCCTGCCTCGTTACTGATATTGGGTTTCCCCTGTGCTCCAGTGGCACCTGTTATATCAGCTTCCCTAACCTTCCGGGTGTCTACAACCACCTCGGAGCTAGGCGAGTTTGCTACTACATGCAAACTATCATCATGGATGGTGATATCATGGCAAGATTTGTCACTGGGATCCCCTTCTTTGCCCGTCGGGAGACCCCTCCTTAGTTTTCCTCTGTACTTATTCCAGAGACACTCTCCTGTCTACGAGGGACAGGTTTCTTAGCCATACATTCTGGAGCATAGTGCCCCAGTTTCTGGCATCGGTAACATCTCCTCTGAGATTTATCAACTCTCGGTCTTTTTAGAGCTTCTGTTAGTCCGGCTATTAAGGTTTCCATTACATTAGTCGGAGCAGCAGTGGCTGCCACAGTTGGCTTCGCCGCAGAGGCTACATTCGATCCGGAAGCTGTCTTACCAGCGGCGGATCCTCCCTTTCCTTTCGAATGTATTTTCCTATACTGTTTTTGTCGGTAATACTTTCCAGCTACTTGAACTGAACCAATATATTCTCCGTTTTCATCGGAGACATATTCATCCTCCTCATCAGCATCATGTGAATCAACCGCGGCTAACTGGGAAGTATCATATATCGGAGCAGGTGTACCTCCATATTGAAAAGGTGCTGCTCTTACCGGATTAGGTCCTAGACCCACCAATCGTTTCTTCATGTCATGTCCATCGATTGCTATGAACAGGTCACTGAAGGAAGTATCATCTTTCCAAGAATCCCAAACAACTTGTTTGTGATCCGGATCCCACAATCCATTATAGAATTGTATGAACAATTCCTGTAGATAACAGTCATCATCATGAGCCCAATTTGGACGTGCTTTTGAAAGCAAGTCCTGTAGCTCCAAACCAAAGACCTTGTGAGATTCTTTCGGTTTTTGTGTTCTCTTCTTGAAACTTACCCACGGATCTTCTCTAACGATTGATCCAAATAGGTATGCGGCACATTCGACCAATTGATCATAGGTACCGTATAATCCGTAAGCTGCTCTCCATTGGTTGAGAGCTACTTTTCCGCCTTTATTTAACCAACAGATCAAATATGGCAAAGCTTCTTCTTTTGTCCAGCCACTACAATTGACTTCGTCGACAAAAGCTTGGTACCTGTCCTTCCATGGATCATTAGAATCATATGGAGGGGGTATCCGTGCCTGCCTACGTGCCGGATTATTACATCCGCGTAGTCTATCTGCTTCTCGCATGCTCCAGTTCATGACTTCCATGCCGTCTGCTCCCTTTCGGTAGCAGTCGATGCCAAGGTTTTGGATACATTGGCTCCTATCAAAGATGGTTTGCATCCCTGCAGGCATAGAAGTTCTCCTATTTGGCTTCCTGCCATCTCCTCCTCATCCTGATCCTCCGGATCCGGATCCTCCTGGGCCGCCTGGAGGGTTTCCTCCTGGTGGACCATTATTATTATAGTTTCCGGATGAACCGCCAGGGCATCCATCATTGTAACCGGCGTTTCCAGAAGACGCATATCTAGGGTAAGAATTATTTTGATTCCATCCCTGGTTATAGCTATTACCATTTTGATAATTACCACTTCCTGATGGATTATAATTATTTCTATATCCATAGGAAGATGTTCTTGGTTGATACGTACCGCCATTAACATTGTTTTGTGGCGGGTTCGGTCATGGAAAACATCCATCAGTAGGACCATTACCAGAACCTGGAGGTGGATTCGGTAATCTTGGCCCTGCTGGTGTACTGTGGCCGGGTTGGGGGAAATATGAAGGTGGTGTCAACATATGCCTCGTTGGTCCGGGTGCTCTTGGTTGTGCCACGGGTGTATTGTTATTAGTCCCAGTAGCACCATCGTGAGTCGCTTTAATTTTGTGACTCAAATCTGGTATGGGTGGTGCCGGACCTATCGTATCCAGCATCGGAGTTGCTGGTTTAGGTGCGGTTCCATTTACTGCGGTATTATCCGGTTTCTTGTAGATTCCGGATACTACATTCTTGTCAGCCCCATCATCAACGAATGGGTTGTATCTAATTGGGGTTGCATCTTTGGATGTCTTTCCCAACATTGTAGATACCACAGCTGGATCTATATTACCTATAGTTAACTGGGCAGCTTCTACGTACTTATCTAAGGTTATTGCAGTAGTCTGCATTTCCTGAAGCTCATTTGTGAGTTTCTGTCTATCTTCTTCCAGTTGTTTATTGTAAGCTATAATGCCTACTCGGATAGCTTCATTGTCTTCAGCTTGTTTAGTACACTGAAGTTTCAATTCCTCCAACTCGTTTTGATAATGGCATATTTCGGATTCGAATTTGGCCTTATCATCACTTAGTTGGTCGTTCGTATCTATGTATGTTTGGATACGGGTGTGTCTATTGTCATACTCCTTATTAAATGACTCTCTCATTTCTTGGAGTTTTCGTTCCTCATCCTCGAGTTCTTTCATGTACTCGCTCCTTCTAGCTTCGAATTCTTTCCACATGCCAGTTAGGTCTTCTTCTAGCTAAAGTTTTTCATGGAATACTTCATCTTTAGCTCTGACCAAGGTATTTAGATTCTCGTTCAGAGTTATGTAAGTTTCATTTAACAACTGGACTTCCGGTTGTTTAAATTCTTCACCTTCCGGTACCGCATAGGTTAAGTCGCCATCTATAGCGCTATAATCTAATATGGGTAATCCGGGTCTGGGTAATCTATAAGGTAGCTCTCCGAATGTTACCCTTTTTGGCATTGGCGCCGGATGTTCTGGGTTGGTACTACCACCAACTTCGAACATCGAATTAGTTAGCTCGTCAACAAGTGATTGTTGGCTCATTAACTTATCCTGTCTCTGTATAGACTGTTCACGTCGTACAGAGTCTGGTAGATTCTCCTCACTATCATTATAGTGGGGTCCGGGATCTCTCCAGGATGTAGATTCCGCATCTTGGGAGTTCGAATGGTTCTGGAGCACTAATGATCCGTTGCCATTCTCCTGGGCAGTCAGTTGCCCTACTGGGTTAGCTTCCCTAAGGTTATCTAACCCATGTACCAGCCGTTCGGACGTTATGACGTCCGGGCTATACACCAGAATTAACTGGTCACGGCACCAGTGTAAGGGTTTGTGGCCTTACGGACCTGGGGGGTTCGGGTCTTACGGTTCGGAAAGAAAGAGTAAGACAGTATTCCAAGTGTATGCCAACGGTTAGTTTTATTTCTTAGTGTACACTCACGGCTGCCGGATGATATCAAAGAGGCAGCTAATATTAAAGAATAATGGTCTACATGGTGTGGAGGCCAGAAGGGCCTCTGACGCAGCGGCCGAGCCCTGGGCTTTATATACGGACCCAGGTGTTCGTCGTCAGATGTCCCCACAGACCCGGATCAGTGCTGCCACCTATCCGGAACCTGAGGAACGTCCGACGACTCGACTCACCCGCCACGTCAGACGGTACCCAACTCCTATGGTTTAATAACGTGTACCTCTACAGTACTATAGTATATCCATAATTAGGCACTGTGCTACTTGTGTTGTGAAACACCAAATCATGACAGTGTCATCGATGTTGGGCAATCGTTTAATTTCATCCTTGGGTTGGTGTATCTTGGCTGAAGGTACCAGAAATGAATACCCGGTATCATAAAGACCAGAAAAAAAGTTGTGCTTTAGTCTAGGTGATATGCTAAAAAATATAAGGTATGGAATGTTGGATATTTTTATTCCTTGTTTTTTTAGGTCATCACCTCTATATGGATCTAGATGCATTTAGCTGGAACATTTAGTTGTTACATAACCTAGCCCTAAGAAGGTAGAATACACTTACTATCTGCCCTTTCAATAATATTCTTTCTCCCTCTAAATCGACATAAATCTATGGTTTCTCCCCATTAGAATGGATAAGGGGTTCCCGCATATATTAAAGGCGGACCCCAAACTCAGGCCAACCCTATGGGGCGCACTTCGATCTGATTCGCGTATAAGACGTGCCTTGATATACAGGAGAGATTAAGGTAGTAATGAATAGGAGTGTGACGTCCTTTATTGATGGCTCCTAAATACTTTTCACACCCATTGCTGATCCTATTATCATACACAAGAGGTCCCTCCTTGCATATAAGGCTCATCCTATATCCTGTTGTGTTAATTTCAATCATCACTCAAAGTCTCTTATAAATACTACTGAGTTTTTTTTTTATTTTTACATATTGTGTAATTTCTTGTAGGCGACTCAGCAGTTGAAGAATGTTGTGAAGGATCCGCAGATTATCCCTGCTCTGTGTACCATCCTATCATCATGCCAAAACCCACAGGTAACAACAGTTTGTGATGTATTATGTGTCTTAAACCTATCAGGGTAGCATTTAGATAATGTGGTCTATGGGCCACTAAACTTATGAAATTGGTGGATTGATTGGTGGACATAAATGTACGAACTGACCTCAACTTAATGTGGCGTCACAAGCCACTTGAACAACTCTCTCGGAATTAGCAAGAAGTTGATTAATGATAATGAAAAGTATGTTATCACTTTTTTATTTTATTTATTTTTCGTTATTGATAATCTCACACTTTCTCCTCACACCTACAGGTGCGTCAATATGCGGCAGTCCTGTTGAGGCGGCGGCTCATTCGTGCACGTCATTGGAGGGCGCTGCCAGAAGACGTCCGGCAGAAGTATGTACTTATCAGGTCTTAATGGAAAAGAAAGTTCGAAAAATTATTTTAGTTATCAGTAAATTGGAAAAGACGTTAGGGTTAATACCGTAATCTCCCGCGTATAAGGCGTGTCTTATACGCCAAACAAAATGCTGCTGAGTCTTATACGTGGGAGGGACATTGCCTTGAGTTTGGGGTGCGCCTTATAGGGGGGTATTTTTACTAAAGAACAGTACTAAACTGCAAAAATCTGCCCTTAGAGGTGCGCCTTATACGTGGACTTGCATTCTCTGATTTGGGGGTGCGCCTTATACGCAAGGTGCGCCTTATACACGGGAGATTACAGTACCGGGTTTTAAAAAAAAGTCTTTTCACTGTGCTGTTGTGTATGAAAACATTGCGACCACTGACTTAGCTTTATCCTAGTGAACATGGTGATAAGTAGCCGTGGATATCAGTGTCAAGTCCATGTATAAGCCACATCATGTTTATGAGTCAGGTGGAGGAGATAGGATTGGGAGAGGGATAGATGACATCATGTTGGCTGTTAAAACATCACGAAACCCAATACTTTACCAGCAGGGGTGTGAAATCTCCATAGAAACGCGGAATTGCGTGTTTTTGGTGCTCAGAAAGACCATTCTTGAGATCTATGCAAATCCACTGAGAAAAGAAATTACCATTTGTAGGGGGGTGGGTCTGACTTAGAACTTCTGCCAATGTCATAAGGTATATGATGTTGATCCATGTATTAACTTTCCGCGCCTTTTTTGGCAATGTGATGCAAATAGTGCCGTTTTGTCGGGAGTTATGCGAATAGTCCCTTGGTGGTGTGAATAACCTGGGTGAGGGAGTGCTGATGCAACAGGATGAGTGCACAACTCATGTGGCCCCCAAGGGGTAAAAAACGACATGGCGACATTTGGCAATTTGAAGTGAGATTCTGACATTGCAGCCTATTAAAAGTGACATGTGACATGTCCATTTCCTAAAAAAGTGACATGTGACCTGAAGCCTTATATTTGGAGACATGCCTTTATTTTTGGACATGTTTGTGACCTGAAGCCTGTGACATGAGGGGGGTCCCCTTTGGGGCCCCACTCATGGGAGCCAATCACAGGCTTTTCACTTTTCGAGTGGGCTTCCCTAGCCCACTTAAAAGGGTCTATTTCTCCTCTTTCCTATCCCTTCAGGATGTGTGTGGTGCATATATGTGCGGGCACTGACACATTCCTCTGTGAAATTGTGTAATGTAGTTCTCGCCATGAATATGACCTTACCCAGTGGGCACAGTACAAGTCTGCACTAGCTAATAAACGTTGCATGAGTGAATAGTTTCACTGCAATGTTTACTAGCCACTCATGCAACTTCCTGGTTAGGATCAACATTTTGTCAAATTTCACAGTAGTACTTATTAAGTTATTAGTAAGTGTTGCATGTACAGTGCTGCAACATCAACTATTATTAAGTGTAGCTTAGCGACATTTATTAGTAGATGCAATTGCAGCACTGCAGTAGCACTGCTTAGTAAGTGTTGATTTAGCATCTCTTATCAAGGGCTGCATATTAGTAGTTTATTAGCTAATGTTCAGCATTGCTTAATAAGGGCTTAACTTGCAGTGTTGACTAAATGGAACATAACAGTGGTTACTAGTTGTTGCAAGTGCGGGGCTGCAGCTGAATCATTTACTAAGCACTGCAAATGTGTCACTTACCAAGCACTGCATATTAGTAGTTTACTGGCTGTTGTTTAGCATCACTTAGTAAAGGCTTAATTTGCAGTGTTTACTAACTGGAATATAGCAGTGATTATTGCCTTTCGTTCCTCATAGGAACGATCGGCTCATTACTTGAATTGAGACTTCTGAAACACATGCCAGTAGACTTGGCCCAAGTCCTAGCCCCCTAGCACTATTATTCATAGTTTGACCTGGGTCTCCTCACCCAGAACCACTGCACCACCCCTATCTTGAAGACCATTGCAGGTCCAAAGTGGTGCTTGTTCACTCTCCCTGTATATCCCAGTCCTATAGGTACAGTATGGTGTATACCTATACATAGAGTGATTTATGCAAATTAGTGCTCTTGCTTGAGCTATGGTGGTGCTGGTGGTGAATCCTGGTCACTGAAGTGGTGGCAGAGGCCACAGGGATAGCTCTGTGTTCTAATACAAAGCACTGCTCCCTCATAATCCTCTGCATTGGCCATTGACCCCCCTCCCCCACCTCTGAACAAAGCTGGTTCTATAGTGGTGAATGTGGTGGTTATATGAGTCCACTACCTCCATGTTTCTAAAATGTGTAAAACCTATCCCTAATGGGTAGGGACATAGGGATGCTGTTAGGACTGGTATAAATGCCCTGAGTAGCACAGACCATTGCCTGTTTGATAACATGTACATAACCCTTTAATATACATGGCATGATGCATTGATGTATAGTTAACCCTTTATGGATGGCATGATGCATTGATGCACATTTAACCCTTTATGGATGGCATGATGCATTGATGTGCAGTTAACCCTTTATAGATGACATGATGCATTGATGTGCAGTTAACCCCTTATAGATGGCATGATGCATTGATGTGCAGTTAACCCTTATGGATGGCATGATGCATTGATGCACATTTAACTCTTTATGGATAGCATGATGCATTGATGCATATTTAACACTTTATGGATGGCATGATGCATTGATGTGTAGTTAACCCTTTATAGATGGCATGATGCATTGATGTGCACTTAACCCTTATGGATGGCATGATGCATTGATGCACATTTAACCCTTTATGGATGGCATGATGCATTGATGCACATTTAACCCTTTATGGATGACATGATGCATTGATGCACATTTAACCCTTTATGGATGGCATGATGCATTGATGCACATTTAACCCTTTATGGATGACATGATGCATTGATGCACATTTAACTCTTTATGGATAGCATGATGCATTGATGCATATTTAACACTTTATGGATGGCATGATGCATAGTTAACCCTTTATAGATGGCATGATGCATTGATGCATAGTTAACCCTTTATGGATGGCATGATGCATTGACGCACTTTTAACCTTTTATAGATGGCATGATGTATTGATGTGCAGTTAACCCTTTATGGATGGCATGATGCATTGATGCATATTTAACCCTTTATGGATGGCATGACACATTGATGTGCAGTTAACCCTTTATAGATGGCATGATGCATTGATACATAGTTAACCCTTTATGGATGGCATGATGCATTGATGCACATTCAACCCTTTATGGATGGCATGATGCATTGATGCACATTTAACCCTTTATGGATGGCATGATGCATTGATGCACATTTAACCCTTTATGGATGGCATGATGCATTGATGTGCAGTTAACCCTTTATAGATGGCATGATGCATTGATGTGCAGTTAACCCTTTATAGATGGCATGATGCATTGATGTGCAGTTCACCCTTTATGGATAGCATGATGCATCGTCAGCAAATATGTCAGTAATAATGTAGTAATTTGTCAGAAATTAATCAATGTATGTAAGTAATTACTCACTTTTTGTCAGCAGTTAGTCAATATATGTTAGCAATTACTCACTATTTCTCAGCAATTAAACAAAATATGTCAGTAATAACGCAATATTTGTCAGCAATTAGTCAATGCATGTTAGTAATTGCTCATTTTTTGTCAACAGTTCGTCAACATATGTCAGTAATCACTCCCTATTTGTCAATACCTGATTGAATATTGAAAATTGAATTGAAAATAGCATTAAAAACTCGGGTCTTTTAGGTCTTAGACCTAACCTGCTCCATCTTTTAGATACCTGATTCTATTGTTTCCCATGTGGGTCAGCCATCTTGATTTTCCAAAATACAGGGATCCAGTCCATATATGGTCAATTTTTACCTTCAAAAGTTATCAGATCGATGTTAGTGACCATTGGGACACCTCAACTACCCAATTCTATTGTTTTCCATGTGTGTCGGCCATCTTGGATTTTAGAAACACAGGGATCTAGGCCATATATGGTCAATTTTGATCTTTCAAAGTTATCAGATGGATGTTAGTGACAATTGGGACACCTCAACTACCTGATTCTATTGTTTTCCATGTGTGTCGGCCATCTTGGTTTTCAGAAACACAGGAATCCAGGCCATATATGGTCAATTTTGACCTTCAAACGTTATCAGATGGATGTTAGTGACCATTGGGACACCTCAACAACCCGATTCTATTGTTTTCCATGTGTGTCAGCCATCTTGGTTTTTGGAAACACAGGGATCCAGGCCATACATGGTGAAATTTGATCTTTTACAGTTATCAGGTGGATATTAGTAGCCATAGGGACACCTCAACTACCAAATTCTACTGTTTTCCATGTGTATCGGCCATCTTGGTTTTCAAAAACACAGGGATCCAGGCCATATGTGGTGAATTTTGATCTTCAAATGTTATCAGATGGATGTTAGTGACCATTGGGACACCTCAACTACCTGATTCTATTGTTTTCCATGTGTGTCAGCCATCTTGGTTTTCAGAAACACAGGGATCCAGGATATATATGGTCAATTTTGACCTCCAGAAGTTATTAGGTGGATGTTAGTAGCCATAGGGACACCTCAACCCCCTGATTCTATTGTTTTCCATGTGTGTCGGCCATCTTGGTTTTTCGGAAACACAGGGATCCAGGCCATATATGGTCAATTTTGACCTTCAAAAGTTATCAGATGGATGTTAGTGACCATTGGGACACCTCAACTACCTGATTCTATTGTTTTCTATGTGTGTCGGCCATCTTGGTTTTCAGAAACACAGGGATCTAGGCCATATATGGTCAATTTTGATCTTTCAAAGTTATCAGGTGGATGTTAGTAGCCATAGGGCACCTCAACTACCTTATTCTATTCTTTTCCATGTGTGTCAGCCATCTTGGTTTTCAGAAACAGGGATCCAGGCCATATATGGTCAATTTTGACCTTCAAAAGTTATCAGATGGATGTTAGTGACCATAGGGACACCTGAACTATCTGATTCTATTGTTTTCTGTGTGTGTCGGCCATCTTGGTTTTCAGAAACACAGGAATCCAGGCCATATATGGTCAATTTTTACCTTCAAAAGTTATCAGATGGATGTTAGTGACCATTGGGAGACCTCAACTACCCAATTCTATTGTTTTCCATGTGTGTCGGCCATCTTGGATTTTAGAAACACAGGGATCTAGGCCATATATGGTCAATTTTGATCTTTCAAAGTTATCAGATGGATGTTAGTGACAATTGGGACACCTCAACTACCTGATTCTATTGTTTTCCATGTGTGTCGGCCATCTTGGTTTTCAGAAACACAGGGATCCAAGCCATATATGGTCAATTTTGACCTACAAAAGTTATCAGATGGATGTTAGTGACCATTGGGACACCTTAACTACCTGATTCTATTGTTTCCCATGTGTGTCAGCCATCTTGGTTTTTAGAAACACAGGGATCTAGGCCATACATGGTGAAATTTGATCTTTTACAGTTATCAGGTGGATGTTAGTAGCCATAGGGACACCTCAACTACCAAATTCTATTGTTTTCCATGTTTGTTGGCCATCTTGGTTTTCAAAAACACAGGGATCCAGGCCATATGTGGTGAATTTTGATCTTCAAATGTTATCAGATGGATGTTAGTGACCATTGGGACACCTCGACTACCTGGTTCTATTGTTTTCTATGTGTGTCGGCCATTTTGGTTTTCGGAAACACAGGGATCCAGGCCATACATGGTCAATTTTGATCTTCAAAAGTTATCAGATGTTAGCATGCTGGTATATGAGTCCACCACCTACATGATAAAGTTTGAATGTTTTTCCTTTACAATATTGGTTGAATTTGCCTTAATCATAGCTCCTAATTATCTTAGTATTAATGCGTACGGCATTACAGCTATGCTGTGTATTTCTGTGATTACAATAATTTGGTTTTGAATGATAAAATATCATGAAACTACCAGATTAAATTTTGAATCAGTATAATGTACGGCAATATAAAAATGTCTGCTACTAAGACCGTGGTCTAATCCTAAAATCTGATCCTAATATCCTGATCCTAGATATGGAGATTTCAGCTGAATCCATATCCTGATCCTAATATCCTATCTATTGCCCCCTCGTTAGCTGTTGCAAGTGCAGGCTGCAGATACACCACTTAGAAAGCACTGCTAACCCATCATTTATTAAAAGTTGCATATCAGTAGTTTACAAGCTGTTGTCCAGCATCAGTTAATAATGGCTTAACTTGCAGTGTTAACCAGCTGGATCATGGCAGCGGTTACTAGGCACTGCCTGCACAGGGCAACAGATGCACCACTTAGAAAGCACTGCTAATTTATCACTTATTAAAGGCTGTATCTCAGCAGTTTATGAGATGTTTCTCAAGTGTTTAATTTACAGTGTTTATTAAGTGTAACATAGCAGTGATTACTAGTTGGTTCAATTTGAACTGTCTATACAAGGTAATAATCATGTATTGAAATTCACTCCAAATTGTCTTAAAACAAAAAGAAAAATATCCCTGTGATCCTACTTAGGTGTAGCACAAGATGATAACAAAACTTCAATTTTGAATAGTTTCACAAAATGACAAATGAAGTGGAGTAACACCTGCTTTACTACTACACACTGCTCACACCTTGCAGTTCACACCTCCTGGTCACAGCCTGCTGCACCAACACATAGCATTGTGAAAGATACTTTAGCTATGGAGGTCAGTGGTTGACCTACATACATGTACATAACACACTGGACACATCTTACAGTCAACTGTGGCAAGCCTAAGTTAGATTAAACAATATAGGTGGGTATAGGATATTATACCAAAGATGCCTCAATGCACTGATACTCCCTTGAAATATTATGTATTCTTGTTATAAATGGGATTGTGCTACTAGATAAACCTTTTCAAGGGTTTACTAATATTTGTCAAGATTTTTAAATATTTTGAATATACTATCCCAAAATACCTTGGATTTACTTATTGAATAATGGGAACTTGCATATGGTGAAAAAGTGATATTCAGGACTGGTGTACACCACTTGATTTGTCATCTTCTGACATTGTTCTTCAGTAATGCTAGCATCTTGTGCTATGCCTAAGTAGGCTTGTCCTAAAACAGGTTAAGTTGTACGCTAATAGAAGCTCCTGCATAGGAATGGCAATGGCACTGATTCAGTTGGTAATGCAGCAGCAGCACTTAGCACTGGCTACTAAGAATAGTTTAGTAGCAGGTGCATAGTAAAGGCTTACTAGCTGTTGCTTCACATGATTTAAGTAGGACTGTATTGGCATTGGCTAGTAAAAGGTACAGAGCAGTGTTTACTAGCAGCTGCAACTGTAGGGCTGCAGAAGCACCGGTTATTAAGGGCAGTTTGCGCATTACTTACTAGCTAGTGTATACTAAGGGCTTACTAGCTGTTTCTTGGCATCAAATAGTAAGTGTCACTAGGTGGCAGTAGTATACATTCTCTCAGCTTTATAACCTTAAGGTTAATCTAAATCATATTTCTGACAATTAAAATATCATTGAGATCTATTCTAAGTCCTAAAATGGCATAAGCTAGCACCCAAATTGATTGCTATAAATTAAATTACTGGATAGACTGTGTAACAAGATAGATTTAAAGTCAATTTATATATAGACACCATTTCTTTGGTTTACTGAAGTTTACTTCATATTCAGACCAACATTGTTGCATTGACTGCCAAGAAGCAGATGTCAAAGTGATGATTGCAAAGCTCTTATTAGTGGCCTTTTCTGCAGTGGCTATTAAGCACTGCATTATAAGCTATCTGATAGGAAGGGGTTACTTTGCAGGGCTGCCTAGTATAACATTTAGCAAATAATTGTTCAGCTATTAGGAGCTGCATTTACACCACTTACTAGGAGGTATTCTGCACTGATAAATAAGTATTGCAAAATAAACTACTAGTAAGGGCTTATTTTGCAGGACTGCCTAGTATAACATTTAGCAGATAATTAGCCAGCTATTAGGAGCTGTGTTTGCACCTCTTACTGGTAGCTATTCTGCACTGGTTAGTAAGCATTACATTATAAACTACTAATAGGGGGTTATTTTGCAGGGCTGCCTAGCATAACATTTAGCAGATGATTAGCCAGCTACTAGGAGCTGCATTTTCACCCCTTACTAGTAGATTTCCTGCACTGCCTATTAAGTGGTGCATATAAACTACTAGTAAGAGCTTATTTTGCAATGAAGCAAAAGTAGCTAATAAACACTGCCACCAGTGAGTAAGCACTGCCTAGTCTAACATTTAGCATGAAATTAGTCAGCTAGTAGTTAGTGCAACCAGTGCAGAGCAGTGACTACTAACTGTTTAGTAAGTGGAGGTGTGCCCACTGGGTAGCTGTCGAAATGGCGTTAAACAACTATTACTCACTCACTTTTCGAGTTATCAGCAATTTACATTGCTGCATTATATTTAGGCTTTATCCTATGCTATTGTAATGGTTCGAATTATGGTTTCGACTAGTTCGAAGTGAAAACCAGACGAGGTATCTCGGGTTAGTGCAACTGGCACGTGTTTATTTCGGTGTAGGTATTACATCCACCTCGAAGAGTACTGCTTAGCTAGGCATAAGCTCAGGTAAGGGTGGTCCGACTCCGTTGGCAGGCAGAGCCAGACTAACGCCTCCCTCGGCCCCAGGTAGGGGCTGGAGCGAGGCGGACAGTGCTGCCACCACCCTGCAGGGACCAGTGGTCGAAGAGACCTCTGGTGACTACCGGTGATGGGCGCACCGCTCGAAACGCCCTCTCGGGGGAGACGCTCACACTATATCACGATCTACGAGCCCCTACACTATGTATTACACTTCAGAGGAAATGGGTTTCTGGATTTCACAACCCTGACCAGGGACGGGATAAGCAACTCATTGATTTAGGATAAAAAGCTATGAATCTTTGATAAAATCATTTGGCAAGTTCACAAAGTCTAAAGTATACCGTTAAACCCCACATAAAAGCTGAGGCTTATAGACCATGTCAAGCCCTCAGTGCAGCTTATAATAGTGTAGTGGTTCGTCTCGTTAGGTTAGATTAAGTAATCATAACGAAGAGAGAGAAAGTTTCCGGGTAGGCAACCAAGCTTTTATTTCATAGCTTATGTTACATACGATCACGGCCTCAGAGGACTACATGCTGCTAGGGCATTCGGTTACCCTTTCGGGTAACGACCTGGTTGAGCAGTGGGTAAAACCACTACTGGAGAACGTAGGAGTAGAACCAGCCTTATATAGGGGAAAAGCCCGCGAAACTCAGACCGGCCACGTGACGTGTGGCGGACGAGTGGTAGGCCCCCTGGTGTAATGGATACAAACCCAGAGGCAGGTGCTGCCACCTGCCATCCGGATTCCCCAACTACACCCGAAGACCTAGGTCTGAGTCCCACGGGTACATGAACGTAAAAGTGTAAATACCATACCCCTACAATAGCATTGCTATGAAGTCAGGGTGTGGCTTATACGAGTAGTTTTGAATATGTAGACTATTCCGAGTTAGCAGGTTGTCCCATGGGCGCCGCCATTACTGAAGCTTGTTATCAGCGAGTTCTACTGATAACACCTATCAGATGGGTACCAGTTGGCCCCCGAGAGGACCACAGTGAATAGTTGGTGTCATTTCATTGGCTGATAATCAAACCAGCTAAGGCCGTATAGATAGGAATTGGAACCATTTCAGGGCTATTGAAGGTGCAGCTTGAGGCATTCTCCCAGAGTCAGGTTGTGGCTTATACATGAGTGCCACTTATACACAGGGTTTGATGGTAATAGATACAATCGTGATATCTACATAGGTCTTCATTGCTGACTTTTCTCTATCCTCCCTTTCTATACTTTTCAGCATCAGGCAGAATGTGATCCAAGTGTTGGTACAAGAACCAGAGTAAGTCATGTTTTAGTTGTACATAGGAGTTAATTTATTTCTTTTAGGTCTCTTTTAATAAGAACAAGCCTATAGATGCCATGATCCACCCACCAGAAGTCTTTGTGGCCAAAGTAGGGAGAAAGTACTCCAATAAAAAATCAAATCCCAGAGTAAAAATTAGCAGAGTTTATGAAGCATTGATCACCTCATCAAAAAGTCGACAGCCTTAGGATATGCACACAAGATGTGTGGCCAATAGACCCGTGTGAATGGGAAAGATGGGAGCAGTTGCTATCTGCAGGTAACTGCTAAGGGTTGATTTAAAAAAAAAGAAGAAAAAATTAAAAACTTTAGAAAAGCAAGAAAGTAAGAAAAAAATTAGTTACATGAAATGACCATTAATTATTTCCGCTCTGTGTTTCAGAAAGAGTGTAGAGAAGGCAGTGGCACAGATCGTCGGCACAGTGGCCAAACATGAGCTGGGCCGTGTCGGGTGGCCAGAGCTGTTTAGTTTTATCGAGCAGTACACACGCAGCCAGGACCCTAAACAGAGAGAGGTGGGTTTACCGAATCAGATTCTGTGTGTTGAATTCTCGTCAAAGCTGAATTCACGTAAGCACTTATTTGAAATGATTTGCTATTACTGTAAATTCTCTCGTATAAGCACCACTCTCGTATAAGCAGCACCTCCGACTTTGGAATGAGCTATAAGCCACACCTGAGGATTGGAAATTGGCAGTAATTATAATCTGCACACTGACTTTGGCCACATTCAATAAGCGGCACCTTGGCTTTGGTTCTAGTATAAGCTGCGGCTTATTTCATACAAGAGAATTTATAGTAAACCTTGTGTATATGCCACGCCTCATGATAAAGACAAAAACACATTTCGGATATTTATAAGCTTGGTCTATGGTTTGAAACGATGTTCCTGAGTATTGTCGTTATTTTTGATACCTTAAGTCTGAACTGCACTCAGACTTGGCTAATATTCTAAAATCGTCACTTTCGGAAGTCTCGCTGAAATGATGTTGGTACGTCAATGTGCAGACTGGACATTGACCAGGGTGGCCAAGCATGCACTTAAAAAAATTTCTAGCGTCAAAACATACTAAGGTTAACTCCTGTTCTGTTTGTAGATCGGGATGTATGTGACGTCTACGGTGGCCTCGGTGGCCACAGAACAGCTCAAGCCACAGTTAAACGCTATGTTGGGTCTGTGCGCCACAGGACTCCAGGACACAGAACCACTAGTAGCACTCTACGCCATACAGTATGTGTACTAATGGGTCTACAATTTGTATTTCTCTGTTTTTATTTTTTGGTGGAATTTCACTGCAGCCGTTAGCCCACCCATTGGTTCATTATCTTTTTTCCCTCGCTTCTGGCGAGTGGTGGGGAAACCAAACTGGCTCAAAAAAAAACTACCATGATACCCCAAGTATTAGGGACATTTCGCATATAAGGTGCACTCCCACTAAATAACTTAAAGGGAATCCTGAAGTGTGCACCTATTTATAACTGGAATAAAGTGTTAGATATGGAACATTGTATATACCCCAGTACATTGATTGGTGCCATTCCTCTTCCAGCACTCTAACGTATATAGCTCCTACTATCGGCACAGACGAAATGGTAAGATATCAAGGGCTTTCTATCTTCACACATACGTCAATGACATTTAAGATAGTCTATGTTCTATCCCATTCTGGATGATTTCTAGAGAGAGAGTAAATTGTGAGTATTGGTCAAGAGAATACCAGTACCGGTAATTAAAATTGCGAATACACATCTGTGATGCACTGTTAAATATACATATCTCTGACTACATCAAAGAAAAAAAAATGTCTTTTAATACTTGAACTTACTTACATTTGTTTGATACAAATATAATGTAGTTTCCTCGACTATAACGTATAAGGCGCATTCTACCTTCTGGCAGACTTGACAAGTCAAAGCCAGAGGACCATCCTTGCATATAAGTCTCAGGTATAAGGATATTTTTTTCTATTCACAGAAAACGATGCAGACGCTGATCCCACAAGTGTTGGAAGTAATTAAGAAGCTGGTGGTCAGTAACGAGGTATGTGTAGACTGTGAGCTGGGCTGATTGAAAAAAAAATGAACCGGGCTGAATTGAATCAGGTCCAAGGACAAAATGGTTTGCAATGCCTTTTGATGAAATCAAACCTTTTTACTGTCAGTGAAAGTTATTAGGAATGTCGCTGATTCCCCTCCACTCCTGATTCCGAAATGGGAGTACATTTAGCTATGCTTAGATAATGGTAATAAGGAAAGAAATCTGAGCAGCAGAGGAGTCGTGCTATAAAACAGGAAGGAGATGAGCTTTAGCAAGCCTTCACTAAGATCGTATTCATTTTTGATACAGAGTGATTTACGTATTGAATAGAAGATCATTCTATGGTGTGTGCATATATGTTTCAGAATATTCTAAGATGAAATGATGGTATATTCGATATTCAGGTAAATAAAATGATAAGTCAATATTTTCCATACAGGAACACGCATGTGAAGCGCTAGAGTTGTTTGATGAGTTGGTGGAGTGCGAAGTTGGTGTCATGATCCCCCACATCAAAACCGTCATTGAGTTCTGTCTCGAGGTACGTACGTCATTTTACTCAATGCCACATTTTTATAGGAATTTCTTTTCCTTAGATTTTGCTCACGAAGTTATCAAATATTCTGCAGTTCCTATAGGACACTGGCGTAATCGAGCTTTTTTGGTTTTTATTGCCCCGTGAATTAAATCCCTGGTTCTGCGGTCTGCTTAAATAAAACTTAAAGAAAAAATTTGGAATTTTCACTCATGTAATACCATGAATTCTGTTAGTTTATTGAATAGTTAAACCGAGATATTTTCATACATTTATTATTTCAGATTGGTGCGAGTAAACAGCTGGGACACAACCTGCGTGTTAAGGCGCTCTCCTTTGTCAGTTGGCTCATACGCCTCAAACGGAAAGTAAGTAGCACTCAGTATTGACAACAGAACACCATAACAGATATTTTCTGACGGAATTCTGGCAATTTCTTTTTAAACTTTTAAGCTTGGCATCCCACCTCTAAGTGGCATCCTTTGTTATGGTCAGGCATGGGATGCTCTCAAAGATATCTGAACTTTTGAAAATTTGAAGGCTAAATCGGCCATCCTTGTGATTTGTGCAGACCCAGTGAGAAAACATTTTAACATTGGTATAGGGGCATGGGACTTTTTCAAGGTTCCATTCTTGAATACCACTGAGAAAAGGGACTCGGGCACCATCTGAGATATTTCCTCAAAATCTTGTACCCATGCCTGAAACTGCCATAAAGGAGTTCAGCACTCAGAGTTGTGGACATGACTGATTGAAACTTTTCTAGAAACGATAAGGTTAACCAATTTTGTCAAACTTTCATTAAAATTCCTCTTTACTTTGTACCTACCACAACCTTTTCTCAATGTGTTTCAGACGATCCTGCGGCTGAAGCTGGGTACGCCGGTGTTGGCGGTGCTGTTCCCGATCCTGTGTGAGCCGGTGACGGAGCAGGAGGAGGAGGAGGAGTACGAGGAGGCCGAGGCACACACCGCCTCATCCTACGCTGCACAGGTAACGGGGGATCTTTTTTAGTTTTGACATCCGGTATTAATTCACCCTTTAAGGGTAATGCATTGGTGTACCGCATCATTCCCATTGGTCGTCAAAGCATTATGCATTGTGGGCAGGGATGTGGTTTCTTCTACATCTGTAGGATTTATTTGAGCTAAAAAGTTGACCCTTATTTCACTGAAGGGGGGGGGGTCTGGTATAGTCCATTTTGTGCCATTAAATACTGTATTTTGGGAATCTAAAAACTTGCTACACTTAAACAATTTTCTTATCATATACCCGTTCTTCAATGCATTATGCTTGCTTAAAAGAAAACGTTTTGCGAAATATTTAAAAGATAATATTAAGTGCCGACAAATCTTCACATTGCAGGTGATTGATGTAATGGCTCTCAACCTTCCACCGGAGAAGTTCATCCCACCACTGGTACGTCAACTGAAAATAGCCTTTGAATAAACTACCGTAATCTTCCGCGTAGAAGACGCGTTGCACGTATAAGACGCACCCCAAACTCAGCAAAGGCATTTTCGTGTATTAGACGCACATTTTAATGCTGAAATTTGTAAGATTAGTACATTTCTATAGTAAAATAACCCCTCGTATAAGACGCACACCCAACTTGAGAGTAAGCTATAAGACCCAGCAGCATTTTGTTTGGCGTATAAGACGCGTCTTATACACGGGAGATTACGGTAGTTGATCATGACAAACATTATTATTGGTCATCACAAACATTATTATCGGTCATGCTCCAATGAAGCATCATGACATTTCGGGTATTGTTTTTGAAGTGCACTCTGCAATAGTTACATCAAATACAGTACTTTTTTATTCAATATAGATGCGCCTTGTGGAGCCAGCATTAGTGAGTGAAGATGACAATGTACGCCGCGCGGCCTACATGGCTATCGCTGTGTCAGCTGAGGGGTGTGCAGACCACATTAGAAACAAGTAAGAACTTATATACTCTGCATAATTCTATCCCCTTCCAGGATTATCTTTGAGAAGCTGCATTATCAAAGATGCCACTTTTCCTGGTTTACCAGGAATTCCTGGGTTTTTATTCTAAGATTTCTGTATTAAATCATGTTAAATTCCTGGGAAAATGTGTCCAAAATCCAGTTTTCCTGGTTTTTGTTGGTCAGTGAGTGGCATCTCTGATTATAAATTCTGCGCCATGTATTCATTACCATGTTACTGCCATGTAATCTTTCTGCCTTGCTTGATTCAGTGGAATAACCTTTGGACAGTGGGTGGGTAGTTACCATAATCTCCCGCGTATAAGACGCAGTGCGCGTATAAGACGCACCTAGAGTTTTGGAAAATTCTCAAAAAAATGAAAAATTCATAACTTTGGTTCTACTGAGTGAATTTTCAAAATTTAAAAACCTGTGTGTAGCTTGGACCCCCCTGGGCCCCCTTATGCCCTATTATGACCATTATGGCATGTAACATATATTAAAAGAAAGGTTTTGGTGTCCCCCTTGTGGATCCAAGGAGAACTAAAACCCCTCGTATAAGACGCGTCTTATACGCGGGAGATTACGGTACTGATGGTATAATACGATTTCCAAATTGGTATTTCTCCTTGCCCCTTGTACAAGGTGCACCTTGAATTTGGGATAAATCTATAAGGCATACCTGGGGTCTGATTACGAGGGAGATTATGGTAGCTCCAATTCAGCGCAATGATTAGCTTGGTAAAAATGCTGATTACTTAAAATGGCTCCTCTTGTTGTTGCACACCTGGGTAGCTAAAAATGCAGAATCCTATACAACTTGGCTGCTTATGATTATCTTTTAATTTAAATGTCAACCCTCTCCTCAATTTTAATGGAAAAAATAAAACAGTAATTTTGAAAAATTTGATTGTCCACCATTGCAGGTACCTCCAAGGCCTGTTGGAGTGTGTGTGTAAGGGTGTGTCAGACCCCAGCACACAGGTGCGGAACGCCGCGCTCTTCACACTCGGACAGTTCTCTGAACACCTCCAGGTAACTTAACACTATGTAACCAAGTAATTAAGAGTCAGAGAATTTAGTGGGAACAAATTCTGCACTGGGCACTTACTGTATTGGCTCGTTTGAATTATGGGATCTCAGATAAGCACCAGTCTCAAATGAACACTGAAGTACAGGCCTACTGAAATCAATCTTAAATGCTAAAAACAATATTCAAATTAGCGGTGGTTTTGAATAAGGGTCTGACATACAAGGGTATAGAAATTTAACAGGCCACTGTGTTACTTGCCACCACTGCATTTTTAGCGCGGCGACTAGTGAGTACTACTTGTGAGATGAGTAGACTAGTGTATGGTTCACAGTCGCCACGGTGTAAGGGATAGGGAGGCCTTGCAATCTATTTTTGTTTGTGGCTCCTCTGCTATGGACTATTCCTGCTCACTATTCTAATGTAATAACAACAGTGTGTGTACTTTACTTATCAGTGAAGGAATTTTCAGAATATATCTCATACTTTTGATTTTATTCGCAGATAAGACATTTCATCATTTGGAGCCCTATGGCAGATTAGCATTAGAGCATTTTAAGATTCAGAAATGCATCCCTGTAGCCTTTGTTTTAGAATGGTTCGTTTTGAAACTACTATATATATGTAGTACAGGTTTTATCTCAGTGGGTTATGGTACAATTGGATCATATTTTCTGTATTTGAACAAAGTATTCACTGTCAAAGATCTCTATGGAGAAATCAGTGCTAAAGTGTGTGTTGCCACATGTGCATTTTTGTAAATCAGAGGAGGTTGAAGTGTAAGGCCACCTTGTGGAACTGCTACATTCTTTTCTGTGTAAAACTTTTAGTTTACATTGAAATAATGCTATCTCAGAATATGTATCTACTATTGGTGATGAAAGATTAATTTGATTACTCCTTTCATTATATAAACGATTTTGTGGAACACTGAAAACATGTATGTACACTGAGGTACTTACACTGTGCTCCCCCTCTAGAGGTGGAGTGATCTGGCCGGTTTACTGACCACTGGCCTGTGACGAGGTACAGACTATTACAAGTGATTGGCAGTTGGGTGTGTGTATAGGGGGGGGGCGGGAGGCAGAGCAGGCTCCTGGCAATCTGAGACAGTGTACACTCATAATGACACACCTGTTGACTATGGCATTGAACATTGAATAAGACAGGTCCCTGTGGCAGCTGAGTGAGGTGCATACAGAATGGACAGTCTACAGACTATTAGTACTTAGCTGCAGTGGGTAGTTCAGGTTGAATTTGTGCTATATAATACCAAAAGCCCAGATGATAGTATGCCCTATCTGTCTCACCAACTGAAACTAGACACAAGATTACAAGTCGCCGCGCCATGTCTCACAGGACTATTCTCTACTATTGTATTAAAATCTACAACACTATGGTTTTATTATTTCATCATGAATTAACCCTTTAAAGGCCGCTGATGCATTAATCAGGGATGTAAGTCTTCAGGTTTTATCAGGATTTCCTGATTTTTGAAAATTTTGAATGACCTGTATTTTCCTTATGCAAGTGTTAAGAGGGCTGTTTGGAAAAAAATAGAAGGCTTTTATATCAAGTAAATGTATAGCTTCCGGACTTTTGCTAATGCCTGACTTACATCCCTGATTAATGTATCATGCCCATTGGTGCATCATGCGGACCCGCCGGGAGCATATACGTATCAACCCTGGAGGGCCGGCATGATGCTCCAGTGAAGCATTCTCGCCAGCACCTAATTGGTGCATCATGTCAACCAATTGGCATGATGCATTAATGCATCAGCGGCCTTTAAAGGGTTGAGAGTGTTCTGAAGCCTTGAACAACTATATAGTTGTTCAATGATTTGTCTTTCCTCCACTAACTGGACTAACAGTTATTACCGCTACTGTCTATCCACTGAATATTGATATCCATGATGTTCCTCCACCAGCCGGACATCAGCAAGTACTCTAATGAGTTGTTGCCGCTCCTGTTTGGGTACCTGAGTGAAGCGACAAAGGACGCAGACAAAGACCCACGCAGCGTCACCAAGTCCTACTACGCACTCGAAATGTTCTGTGAAAACCTTGGTAAGTTTGACTCATTTCACTATGATTATAAATATTATTTTGAAAATGAGGAAGTAGACATTTCTTGAAAGCAGAAGTTGATTCAGGCATGGGATTCTTCAGGATATATCCAAAATCTCGGGCATTGTAAGGCTAAATTATTTATCCTAATGATTTGTATAGATCAAATGAAAAAATCATTCCACATTAAAAAAGAGGGTGGGTCTTAAGACTTTTTCAGGCGTCTGTCCTCTCTCGCACTATCTTGGGTATTTCTTCAAAACCCAACTACCAGGAACCTCTCCTCCCCCCCTCCATTACAAAGGCTCTTGTCCCAAAACTTGAGAGTTGGGAGTTGTACAATGATCAGTACTTATAATGTGATAATGAGATTTTTGGCGTAAGGGCAGGGCTGCACCCACTCAGATGAAATATTTTGAAGATCTTTTGTATTACCTAAATCAGGGATGTGATAGGATTTTCTTCACTTTTGAGCCAAAATGTTGAACCATTTGATTATCCCAGATCGAATGAGAAAGATTTTCAACATTTATGAAGGGGGTGTCTGATATTTTGATGCTGATTAAGTACCAAATTAGCCGTCACCATGGCCTTTGAGGTAGGCCTGCAGCCTACCATTACTATTGAATACCGTAATCTCTCGTGTAGAAGATGCGGTGCATGTAGAAGACGCACCCCCAACTCAGGAAAGGCTGGTTCGCATATAAGACGCACCGCTTAGAGGTGATATTTGTAATTTCAATACTGTTCTATAGTAAAAATACCCCGCCTATAAGACGCACCCCCTTCTTTGGGAAAACCTATAAGACGCATCAGGCATTTGTTTGACGTAGAAGACACTTCTTATACGCGAGAGATTATGGTAGTTTAAAACTAAACAAACAAACAAACCATGGCCTTTGATCCAGATTCCTACACAATAGCCAAAATGAAATCACATCCCTGTAAATTGATTTGTAAAATGAAACCCATCTATTTTACCAGGTAAAGATATTGTGCCATACTTGGCACGTCTGATGGAGCATCTACTGACCGTGTTATCCACGTCTTCTACTGTACGCAGTAAGGCCCTTGCCATCTCCGCCATCGGTGCTACCGGTAAGTTGTAATAACATACAAAAATTCTGACATTCCTCTTACAGATCTGGAGCTTCCCTAGCCCACTTTAAAAGGGTCTAAATCTCATATTTTTTGTCCCCTCTTTGTGTGTGGTGCACATATGCCTTGTGAAATTGTGTAATGTAGTTTTCTGGACATGAATATGACCTTAGCTGTCATGGTATGCTTAAACATCCTACTCACTCCCTTGCATTTTTTATTTTATTCATATGTGTGTAAAACACATCGCATATATAAATGAAATAAAGTGCATTTTCCCCACATCATTTCTTCATAAAAAGTATCCACAATTAAGATGATAACCAATTGGTGATATAGGTAAGTCCAAACGATACTTGTCATCTCAACACTTGACGCTGTTGTTGAACTTTATCTATGCCTTCATATGGCTCAAACAATGTCTTTGTATGGTCTTGGTCCATGCTCACCAAGTTATTATCTGAATCAAAGGTTTATTACTTGCACTATGTATTTCTAATAGCCTGTCCCTTACATTTTAGCTAACGCGGCGCAGGAGGACATCGTACCATACTTCCCCCAGGTTATAGAGCAGCTGAAGGTGTTCCTGGCACCAACCGGCAGCGAGGACCAACTCAAACTACAAATACAGTCTATTGGTAAGAGATCAAACGACAATATGCTTGCAATTCATGACCTGTTAAGAAAGAAACCCGGTAGTAAGAAAGAAGGTTGGTCAACTTCCAAATGTAGGAATTCCCATGCTTCTGGGGCCGAAAAAGTTGCCCCTCGTGACTTTTCTAGATACGTTGAGATATTCGTTTACACATTTATGGTGGGGGGGGGGGTGTCTTTGTGATGTTTTGAGGCTGTTGAAGAACAGGGTTGCCAAAATGATCACATCCATAAAATCAATACCAGAATCTCCCGCGTATAAAGCGCATCTTATACAGAGGGTTTTAGTTCTCCCTGGACCCACAAGGGGGACACCACTCCCATGTAACCCAATCAGCAGCATATGGGGTCCAGGGTGTCCAAGAAACACAGCTTTTTAAATTTTGAAAATTCATTCAGTAGAAAAGAAGTTATGAATTTTTCATTTTTCAGGCCAAAGCCTAAAACTCTAGGTGCGCCTTATGGGCATGATGCACCTTATATGCGGGAGATTACGGTATATAAAATATGAAAATATTGGTTATTTTCTGATGAAATTATTGAATTGCAGAGAATAGTTTAAAGCTTCATCTGCATATCAGCGCAATAGGCCCCTGAAATGGATCTGTATTCCATGGTTTTGTTTTAGTTCTGCAGATCTATATTACCAGGTGTAGGGGAACATGACTATGTGAGTCCCTGTGCCCGGGTGGCCGACCCGCAGGGGCAGGTCACCGGGTAGTCACATGTTCCCTATCGGTATCACACCGATCCAGGCCTAGGTGGAAGGTAGAGAATGTCAGATGGGGAAGTAGCTCAGCGGTAGAGCTTCCGCCTGCAGGCTGGAGGGTCCAGGGTTCGACTCCCGGTTTCTCCAGGTCATTTTCTGCCGACCTCTACACTGGTGGAGAAACCGAGTAGTCCTGACCCACGTGAGAGGGGGCTACGGAACTCGGTTCCTGGGTTGGTGTGATACAGCAAGTGCTTCGACCTGCTAGCGCTGGGGTGCCCACAGGTCAGTGCTGTGTGTGACTCAGTGCTGGTTAATTCGGTGGTCGAAGCTGGTTGGGGGCTGTGAAGGGGAACATGACTATGTGAGTCCCCGTGCCCGGGTGGCCGACCCGCAGGGGCGGGTCACCGGGTAGTCACATGTTCCCTATCGGTATCACACCGATCCAGGCGTAGGTGGAAGGTAGAGAATGTCAGACGGGGAAGTAGCTCAGCGGTAGAGCTTCCACCTGCAGGCTGGAGGGTCCCGGGTTCGACTCCCGGTTTCTCCAGGACATTTTCCGCCGACCTCTACACCAGGTATCGTTATAACCTGTAGCGGCCCATTCTCCATCTTTTTGTTCAAGAATTGAATTGAATGAAAGAGAAATTTGTAGATGATACTTTTAAATGCTTAAAATATGTGGTACTATGAAGATTTTTTACTTCTTGTACTTGTAGATACGTTAGGCGTGTTTGCACGGACGATAGGCAAGGACCACTTCCTACCACTGGCTGGTGAATGTATGCAGATGGGTATGAGGTTATTAAGTGACGCGACGGACCCCGATCTACGACGATCAATGTGAGTTACCAGGGCTCGACAAATCAGTTTGGAACCAGTGTGTCCACTGGACACATGAGCAAACCAAAGTTGTGTCCAGCAGGAAAATATCATGTGCCCTACCCTTTCACTCAATGTAAAGCCTAGCATGACAGTTGTGCCCACTGGACACAACTTGAGAAATAAGTTGTGTCCAGAGAAACATTTTTGTGTCCCGGGCACTGGACACAGGGATTTGTCGAGCCCTGGAGTTTATGTAATGCAATCATAATGAAAACTATTCAAAGACAAAGTGTTATAAACCCCTTAAGGGCCGCGGATGCAGGAGTGCATCATGATGCTCCAATGAAGTGCTTGCGAGACTGCTCCCCAGCACTTCATTGGTGCATTATTATGACCCTCGGGAAGTGTATCAACCATCAGAGATGCCACTTTTCCTGGTTTGCCAGGAATTCCTGGTTTTTGATTCTAAAATTTCTGTATAATAAATCATGTTAAATTCCTGGGGAAATGTGTCTCAAGTCCAGTTTTCCTGGTTTTTGTGGACCAGTGAGTGGCATCTCTGCACCATGTAACCCTGGCGGTTAACTCAACAAGGCTGTATTCATATATCAATGTGACCAATTTGTATGATGCCTTAATCAGGGGTGTGAAATCTCCGCGGAAACGCGGAATTCCGCGGTTTTGATGCTCACAGGCATCATTCCTGAGACCTGTGCAAATCCACTGAGAAAATGAATTACCACTTATATGGGGGGGGGGGAATATTTTTCTAATGTTATGATCTGTTGTCATCCAAAACCAGAAATTTGAGTATCCCAGTGGTAGTTCTTAGCCCCTCTGTACAAGAGAAGATAGCATGTGTCCAATTGACTATTTAAATGACCTTTATATAATGTTAAAATGTTAACTGGAAATCATTGTGAAGTAGCTTCAGAGGAAATGGATTTTAGGATTTCACACCCCTGCTTAATGCAGCAGCGGCCCTTTAACTCCATATACTGCATATAATTATATCAGAGTATGCTCCCCCTGTGGAGTGGGGACCTTCATGTGAGGGCATGGAGGAGCAGAATAACTTCATTGGGAGTCCACGAAGGAGGAATTTTCCTCCTTCCATTCTACCAGTGGGCATACCAGATTCGTAAAAGGCGACAAAATTGGGGTTTCTTGTGTCTTGGGGTGAGCATGTGGGCAGCTGGTGTCCATATGCGCGGGCCCGGGCGTACATGCTTGCCTTTTGCCATGGGATTCCCCCTCAGTGAACCACGTCTGAGTGATCAAAGGCCGTGGTTTGTCTGGCCCTGTCTATGGGACCAGGCAAATAAAAGAACACTTGCTATCCTTCGAAAAGAGTAGGGGAATGAAGCCCTGGTAGCGGTTTTCCCCCTCACCCCTCCTCATAGATGCGGTCATTCATCTCATAGATTCGATCATTCATAGATTCGGTCACTGCTGTGTCGGGCAAGCAGCATATAAATACCTGTCTAGCTGTTTGGACAAGCAGCTTTTAAAAACCTGTCCAAAAAGAAAAGAAAGGACTTGTTGTCCGCGAACCACAGAAATGTCTGCTAACTTTTAAGTACTATTAGTGGACGTAAAATCAACCAAACCAAACCAATATCAGAGTATGCAGGACTATAGCACTATAATGTTAGATGCAGGGATTCAAAGAATTAAGGGTTAAATTCTGAAGCCATTACGTGTACCATGTAAGGTATATTTCCTTATGTGATCAGATCTCTATCATGTTCTAGGCATGAAGGCAATGAATTTTATATGTTAAATTTGATAATAAGACTTATAATAAAACTGAGGACGAGCACTGAAATCGATAGATCAGATAGGCCAGTCTACCATTACTTGACATTTAATGAAAGTCCTCACATTTTGATGTAGGGTGAATCTGAGTAAAAATTGGTCATCTTCATTATTATTTGCAGCTATGGAATGTGTGCGGCAATCTCAGGGTTGGTAGGTTCAGACATGTCAGTCTACCTCCCAGACCTTGTACGCCACATAGTCGCCTCCATCAAGTCTACAGAAGGAGTTACGGTATGTGACAATTGCTCATTTACTCATGTATCAAGACACGCTTAGGAGATAATCGTACTGGAAAACCATGTGTATAAGCCGCGACTTATCGACCATGGTGCGGCTTATATCATGTTCCTGAACTTGCGGCTTATATGAGGCGTTTTGTACATATAGACTAAAGGAAGGAATTGCAACCATCTTATGAGGCAGTCACATGAGGCCCTATGGGCCTTAGGACGTTAAACAAATCAATCAATCAATTAATCAAGCAACCATCTTAATGTTCTAGCTGAGAATTGTTTTCCCTATGCATGGTGAGGCTGAGACCCAGATGTTACAGCTGTTTGAGGACCATGTCTGTATTGTTCAGCCTGAGGCATGTTCAGCCTGAGACATGTTCAGGCTGAAACCATTGTTCCTTATGTCCTAGGTGAACTTTGGTGAGACACAGATGTTCCAGCTGTTTGAGGACAATGTCTGTCATGTTCAGGCTTAGACATGTTCAGGCTGAGACCATTGTTCATTTTGTTCTAGGTGAACTATGGTGAGGCTGAGACACAGATGTTCCAGCTGTTTGAGGACAATGTCTGTTATGTTCAGGCTGAGAAATGTTCAGGCTGAGACCATTGTATGGTTTGTTCTAGGTGAACTATGGTGAGGCTGAGACACAGATGTTCCAGTTATTTGAGGACAATGCGGAGGAGGACATTGACTGTGATGATGATGAGGAGGAAGAGGATAACGAGGACGTGGAGGGTTTCTCGGTGGAGAACGCTTACTTGGAGGAGAAAGAAGACGCATGTTGTTCACTTGGTGAACTAGCTGATAATACAGGGTAAATGATTTACTTTGATTGAATTGCTACTTTTCCTTTAAGACTTTTATTTGCTATTGAACCAGTTAAGTTTTCTACACAAGATTTTTCTTTATTGCACTTGTTACCTTTTCCCAACTTTCCTGAAATTGTCAACTTTTGACTGGGATTCCTGTTTAAAATTTTGTATATTGCACTCAAAAGAAATTATAAAATTTAGACAAAATCCAAAGTTTTGGTAAACATTTTGCCATCAATGGATTTTGTTGTTCAGCGAGTGGTATTAGCTGATTTAAAGCGTTCCGATGGATAAAATGCAGTATAAAGAATCTTCTTCTGATTGCTTAAAACAATTTAAGGGCCACTAATGCATTAATATATCATTCCCATTTGTCATCATGATGCATGAACGCAGCACTGGTAAGTAACTCGCCAGGGCTTCATTCATGCATCATACTGACCCGGAGTTGATTCCCCAGCACTTCATTGGTGCATCATGCCGACCAAGGTTGTGCTCTGCAGAGGAAAATTGTGCTGGATATAAACAGAGAAATTTGGTCAGTTTTCCACAAAATGACTATACTTTTAGTTTTTGATCCTTCAAAAATGTATGATGGAATATATGGGGCAGTGAATTTTCAAAGTGATCTTTCAAAATTTAAGGTAAAAACTCACTAGATCAACCGTCTTTGTATGCCCACATGGCAACTTGAATTTTTTGCGTGCCACGGGTGCAGGGCACAGGGATTCGTCGAGCCCCGGCATGATTCAATCAGCAGCCCTTAAAGGGTTAAATGTGAATTATTTTACAGAGAGGCATTCCTGCCGTACATGGATGAGTCATATCGGGAGGTTTATCAGCTTCTAGAGTATCCAGCGTCCAATGTACGTAAAGCTGCCATTATAGCGGCCGGTCAGCACTGCAGCGCCCTGGCCGCCATAGCCAGCCGGAGTAACTCACTAGAAGTTCAAACAGGTAAGCAGAACAGTTGTACAACTCCCATTGTACCAAATCAAGGTTTTCAGCGGTCAGTTCATCAAATGATATGGCTCATTTTCAACCTTGAAGTCATAGTGGTGCAATGGGTTATTACAGCTTTGGCGTACTTTAAACTCACAATACACATCAAAGTTATATAAAAAAAATTAGGCAAAACTAGACCTATGCTTAATCAATCTCTTAAATACAAATCTCGCCATGCGTAACTCGTATAAGCCACTGCTAATACAAGAAAATATACGGTAATACTAAATGTCCATGTTGACATTGTAACCGAAGATAATGTTATATTTCAGCGTTAAAATCTATGTTGACATCAACAATGACATCAATACTAAGGACAGTGAGGGAGGACACAGATCGTCAGGTTCCAATGGCTGCTCTAGAAGTCCTGAAAGACATGTTAGAGAAAATAGGTCAGCGTGTCCTTGAGGCACCATCCCAAGGTCAAGGTGACAGTGCGGGGACGTTAGACCAAGTCATGGCGGTGGTACGCGACGTTCTACAACACAAGGTAGGTTATGATGTCTACATAGGTCTTTAACCCTTTAAAGTCGGCATGTCCACTATCACAGTTTGACCTTTAGGGTCTATACAACATTCTAAACCATGAGCTGAAATATCTAATGATCATATTAAATATTTCTGCTCCAAAACAAAGAAAACCCCAGTCCTAAACACTACTCAAAGACTGCCAGATTGGCCAACAGGTGGTACTGTGGTGAGCAGGAATGTCAAGGGTCATCCAGTGAAGTGTATTGTGTTGTGATTAGACACTTCATTTTGAGGCACTTTGGGCAAGCAGTGACTAGAACCATATATGCATAGCACAAAAGATGAGCATTTTACAGACTATTTAGAAAAGTTTCCACACATTTTCAAATTGTGATTAGACACTTCATTTTGAGGCACTTTGGGCAAGCAGTGACTAGAACCATATATGCATAGCACAAAAGATGAGCATTTTACAGACTATTTAGAAAAGTTTCCACACATTTTCAAATCTGTCCTTTTAGCGAATATGCCAACTTTAAAGGTTTATAGTGCATTAATGAACCAGGCCCGATATTGCCATGATGCGTGAATGAAGCCCTGGCGACTAACAGTAACAGTCCAAATTTACATATCCAGTGCCGGTTACTCACAATCATCCTGCTTTGTTAGAACTGTAGGGGCTCGTAGATCGTGATATAGTGTGAGCGTCTCCCTCGAGAGGGCGTTTCGAGCGGTGCGCCCATCACTGGTAGTCACTAGAGGTCTCCTCGACCCCTGGTCTCTGCGGGGTGGTGGCAGCAGTGTTCGCCTCGTCCCAGCTCCTACCTGGGGCCGGGGAAGGCGTTAGTCTGGCTCTAGCTGCCAACGGAGTCGGACCACTTTTACCTGAGCTTACACTACAGCTAAGCAGTATACTTCGAGGTAGATGTAAAACATATACCGTAATAAATACGTGCCAGTTGCACTAACCCGAGATCCCTTGTCTGGTCTTCACTTCGAACTAGTTAAGACATTGATTTGAACCATTACAGAACCAATATGATATTCAAATGCCCTTATGCACACCCACCTACAGATAGAGTGCCTGGACGGATGTGATGACTATTCAGATGAAGGATCGCTTAGCAGTTTTGATGAGGCATGGAACTTGCTACATGTTCACTGTTCTTGTGTTGTCACTACTTGATATATGTTTGTTGTATGAAATTTTATCACTTACATGTTTATATCAATGAGTTGTGCTGTTCACCTTTGTTTCTTTTGAGTCAAAATCAGCTTTAAATTCTTCCTAAAGTCTATCCCCAGCTTATAACTGGGGTATTATTACTATAGATTGAATAAAAAAATTTCAAATTTAGGCTCCAAAATCTGCTTATACGGTAGTATTTCTTCAAAGTCGACCCGCAGCTTATGACTGAAGTTGGCCTATGAATGGGGTTTGACGGTACCTCTTGGTATCAGGGAAAAAACACCTGAAATATTTTTACTTGGACCCACAGAAGGATGCTGTGGGAGTAATTCTCACAGGGGTGTGGGAAATAAAAACATATTGACAATACCACAATACCCCTGTATGAGGTACCTTATAATATTGTGAAATGTTCGGGGTGTCCCTTATATTTGAGGGTTGTAGACTAGTATAGGACAGCTCTAAAACTCTCAAAATGTGAGCTTGTACATTGTATAATATTCCTGTAATCAGGCGAGGTGCGCCTTATATTTGGGATATTACAGTACCGTAATCTCCCGCGTATAAGACGTGTCTTATACACCAAACAGAAGGCTGGTGCGTCTTATAGCTTTCTCTCAAGTTGGGAGTGCGTCTTATCCGCGAGGTATATTTATTATAGAAATGTACTAATCTTACAAAAATCACCCCTAAGAGGTGCGTCTATATGCGAAACAGCCTTTGCTGAGTTTGGGGTGCGTCTTATATGCGCACCGCGTCTTATACGCGAGAGATTACGGTACTATGATTGGAAATAAGGATATGAAAAAAATGTATGTATGTTATTCTTACAGGTAGCATGTCAGGACCAGACAGACGGTACAGACCCCGAGTTAGACGATCAGAATGCAGAGTACGACAGTGTTCTCACTGAGACTGCCGGTGAGGTCATCCCTGCTGTCGCTAAAGTAGTGGGAGGACCACAATTCGCGCCATATTTCGCTGGGTTACTCCCAGACTTCATGAAGAGATTGGTATGACTCATAATTATTTCTGTATTCCGTTATGTTATGTTAAAAATCTGATCATAAGCCATCAAAAGCTGGGGGTAACATTGAAGGGAATGAGCCTAATGCACACCATTTCCTGTATAATCTATTTGATAAAACCCTAGTCATATGCTTGTGATCAACTTTGACAAGAAGTTCAAACAATTTTGACCATAAATAACGGCAAAAAAGATTGGCTATGTCCGGCGTTCTACGGTAATAATTATCAACTTTGTAAATGGCCATCTAAACCACTTTGAGAGGGGCTTTTTTTAATTACCGTAATCTCCCGTGTATAAGGCACGTCTAATACACGGGGGTTTTAGTTCTTCCTGGATCCGCAAGGGGGATACCAAGAGCTTTCTTTTGATATATTACACTCCCCCTAACCCAAAAAATTGCATTTTTTTGACAATATTCCTCAACTCTGGGTGCATCTTATACCCGAGGTGCGCCTTATACGCGGGAGATTATGGTATTCTAAGTATTTCTTCTGTATGAGTATTGCCCCATATTTCATTTTCATCTTGTTGAGTGATAAAAGCATCATATCTGACCTTATATCTTTCTGGTACAGAAAAAGACCAATGCAGTGTCAGACCGGTCGTTTGCCATAGGCACCATGGCAGACACCTTGTTAAACATGGAGGGGGCGAGTGCGTCGTTTGTTGGACCGTTACAGCCGGTAGTGACAGGAGTGATGCAGGATGAGGATGAAGAAGTACGGAGTAACGCCGTCTTTATGCAGGGGGTGCTCGCTGCTAATGGAGGGGACGCCAGTATACAGTATCCTTGATCTAATACACCCTACAGTAGGATTACCTCTTAAATGCTGATAAGGCATGAACTTTTATTTCATGTTGATATGCCCGAGATACTGACAGCCCATAGCTCTAGCACTCAAGGGCCATATCGCACACCCCCCGTGCGATAACCCGCGAAAATATCACAAGCCGAGGTCATGTGACCATTTAGTGACATCATAGCTCCAAGATGGCGATGTAAACAATGCGCACGGGGAGTCATTCTGGTAAATTCTATTGTAATTCAGCAGTTTTAGATCAAAATAACATGAAATAAATGCAAATGAACACTCGTGGGGAGAATTTTCGAGGGTTAACTCACTTGCCGATCGGCGCGTGAGATAACCCTCGAAAATTCTCCCCCCTCGTGAACATTTGCCTATATCTTCTCCATTGATCGTCATGATGCATTAATGCAGCCGTATTATGTAACATACCAGGGCCACATTCATGCATCACGTTATGTAAATCTTCAGGATTTCCTGATTTCTGAAGGACACCTACTTTCCTTATACGACTACGAGTGGTAAGGAGGGCTGTTTAGAAAAATAGAAGGCTATTATATCAAGTTAACATATGGCTTCTTGATTTTTGCTAATGCCTGACATCCAAATCTGTGATACAAAAAAAAAAAGAATGGTACCCGGGTTCAAATTCTGGTGAAGGAAATGAATAAAAAGATACCTTAACACAGTGTTCAGAAACTACCCGCACATCCTGAAGGGTCTGTTTGACCTTCTGAACCAGGAGAAGGACCGGCGAGTTATAGACAACATATGTGCTGCCGTGTGCCGCATGATATGGGCTGGCCCTACACATGTACCTATGGAACAGGTTGGTGTTATTATACCGTTATTATTTATTACCGTATCCAATGTAATAAGCGCATATGCTATAATAAGTAAGTGCACACCCCTCCTTTTGCTCATACTCTAGACTAGAAATGACACAAACTCCTCGGATGCTAAAGCCAAATCAAACTCTTAACTATTAGCCATACATTTCAGATATATTTTAAGTGTACTATGCGTTAGTTACATCCAATACGGTATTTGTATATATTGAGTTAAGGCCAGCCTGTTATAGTCAAGTTGTGCCCTACTATATTTTTGCCATCTTGTCTGTTTTTTCACACATTGCCATTAAACATCAGCTATTAAGGGGAGCAGAAATGTGGTGTGCCCTCTTGGAGATTGATATTGTTTGGGCTTTTTGAGGACATCTTAGAAAGGTGGATTTGCCCAAACCAACTTGCGATGACCATGCAGGATTCGTCTGAAGACATACAAAAGATACAAAATAGAGGAAAAGTATTAAGTAAAACTGTATGTTAATCCAGGTGTTCCCGGTGATCGTGCAGTGCTTACCACTACAAGAAGACATGGAGGAGAACCCGACCGTCTACCAATGTATCGCTGAACTGTACAAAAAGGAACATCCCGTGGTGAGTCGTCTTAACCCATCAAAGACCACCGCTGTATTAGTTAATCATGCCCATTTGACAAACCAATGAAATGACCGCATTGAATATGACTATTGATTGTTGTCGAATTGGTGTTAAACCAGTGGGTTTCATCCCACATGAAGTAGCTGAAATACCACTTGGAGATTGGAGCCAGAGAGCAATTGGAAATGTTTAGTTTCCCGAAAAGGCAGTCCCATGGTCCATGCCTGTCAACATGTTTAGATGAAATGGAAATCCCATAATATTAAACATGGAGGTGATTGATATTATCGATCTCTTCCTCGACAGGTGCTGAAACATATCCCCCAGCTGTTAGGTATCTTTGGTAATGTCGTCAACACGGACGCACTAACACCGGGTATGCCATATTTTCCTTACAAGTTTGCAATGGGTTACCTTATTCAATTGACAAAAATTGACAACATGTACTCTTTCTAGAGGGTCACTAGATGAGGAGAAATACTAAATTTTAAATAATAATGAAGCACAGTTTTTTTTATTAACAGACTGAAATCAGTCCGCCTTAATCTTAAGCCAAATATGTCCACTACCGTATAAGACGCACCCCAAACTTGGCACATGCATTTTCACGTATAAGACGCACATTTTAATTCTGAAATTTGTAAGATTAGTACATTTCTATAGAATAATTTCCCCTCGTATAAGACGCCCCCCAACTTGAAAAAATCCTATAAGACTCCCCAGCATTTTGTTTGGCGTAGAGGACGCGTCTTATACGCGGGAGATTACGGTATATTGCTTATGTAGATTAATTTCAAGCATCCATGTTTTCTCTTATAGTGAACATATTTTCAGAGTTATTGTATCTGTTGAAATGACAGCTTAGCTTGTTTCTCCCTATCACAGAAATGCAGAGCCTGGTTGTACAGTTAGTACAGGACATCTCACAGCGGTACCCAGACTCTGTACAAGAGTCCCTACAGACGCTACCTGCTGAGGTCGTAGCCAACCTCACCACCTGCCTCTCCGCCTGTAATGGAAACTGATCAACTCTTATTTCTGTCTAACTAATGCCATAAAACCCCACATGTAAGACTAAGCTAGCTTATAAGGCACACCCTGAGTTGAACAAAATAATTGGAGGTGAACCTGGAGCCTAGTTTTGACAAGCATAGGTCAGATATATCCAATGTAGTCTCCCTGTCTATATGTTGCACCCTGGGGTTAGGTGTATCCTATATTGTATACAAGGAGCCTTGTACATGGGCTATTATAGTCCTCTTCTATGACCCTGCTTGTGTGGCATTATAAAGACACTAAGCAAGTAGGACAAGTTCACTTACAGCTCAGAGATACCACTTTGGCTCTACCTTTTTTCCTCTTTTTTTTTCTACAGGAATACCTGATTACAGGGTTCCCAATTCTCTATAAAAGTCAGTTAAAACATTTTCCTTTAAATGTCAGTTAAAAAGATATTTTGGGAAAAGTTCAATTAATACTGTTAAAAATGGTATTTGACTAATCTAGGGGGCGACTCAAGAATTTGCGCGAAATTTCTCAAACACCCTCGCTCTAGAGTGGAGGCATCTTTTTTGTAAGCCCTGCAAATTATCCAATATTTGATCAGTTAAAAGTCGATAAATGTCACGTAAAGGTCATTCAAAACCATGACCCATATATAGTGGGAACCCTGGATGATATATCCATTTATCCTGCTGTGTTTCCTGCCTCTTGTCGACCAGAGAGAGTGGCATGTCTCGCCTTTGTGCTTAAAGCTGGTATAAAAGCTGATATAGTGTTGTCTGATATGTATTTCAGAGGATTATATACCCCTTCCCAAGTCATAGGGTGCCATTTATTATGGCATGATATGGCTCATTATGTGCACATCATTGGACTTAAGTTTTAGCTGGACTCTCCTCTTTGGTGGGAAGGGAAACCACTTGGTTAATTTGTTCTGGTCAAAGCGTCCTGGCGGCAGCACTAAGTGGTATCTGCTCTACTGTCGGGCATCCAAATTAAATTCACCACCATTATAGAATACTCTGCTTTATGGCTTCAGATGGAGCCACTGTGCTGGTACAATCAAGACTGCTTGTTGACATGGATAAAATGCTGGAAGCATTTTATTTCTACACACATATATGCTTGAATTTGACATGGTTAGAATGCACTGAATAGATTGAGATTTTGGCAGGACACTTTCACAAGTGTGGTGATGATAGATATGCAGATTTTGGAAAATCTGTATATTTCAGATCTTGTCCCAGCTTTAATGTATCAGACGATGCAAGTTATAAAGTGAGTTCTGTTTACATTCGAGGTGGTACTTCTTTGCATCGCTAGGGGACACTCATGCAGGAGTGCATCATGCCCTCAGGAGTGTATCAATCCCATATGTTCCACATGATGCATGAATGCAGCACAGATGAGTTATTCAGTGTATCAATATGAGACAAGGGCAGAGTCCATGAAAGCGCTTATGCCTTTAAAGTGTTAATACAGACTCAGTGCAACAAGGTTGTAACTGTATGTGGGTCAACAAGATAAAACATACCCCTGTGAGGGGCCTCATGGAGGTACCTTTTACCTTGATGGCCCAGATTCAACCTTCTTGAACTGAGGCAACAAAATGATGTCAATGTACTAAAGTGTCTTGTGTAAATAAGGAAGGGTTAGAAGGTATAGACTGCACAAAAACTGCACATACTATTTTACAATCATGCCTATAATATAAGCAGAGTAATCCATGAAGGCTAGATTTATAAAGAGATGAATGTAGAGTTGTATTACTCTACGCATTTTGTACCTAGTGTATAGTGTTAAAGTTAGGAAGCCTTGTAATAGTCCTTAGGCCGAAATAAGCTTTAGTACCAATCATGCGTCTTAAACCTGACAATGTTTTTCGTCTCGCTTCATGTCTGGTGAATCAGAATTACTTTGCTACACATGTGGGTCGGCCTGCATAGCATAATGTCGGCCAGCTTAGCATAAGGCCACATCAAAAAAATAAGTTGGTATACGGATTTCCCTCTCTATATTTTCGGAAATACAAATTTCTTTTTTCTTTGAAAAAAATATTTTCTACGGATTTCGCTCGCTTCACTTTCTACAAGTTTTCTCTTTGTGATGTTTGGCAATTTTTTAAAATAAAATTTTTTCGCTCGCCTCACCTTTGCCAGCAAGGAATCCATTGGACGTCAAAAAATTCTTAAAAAAAAAAAGAAAAAAAATTTTGCTCGCTCACACCATTTTTTCAAAACCAAAATCCGTAGACCAACTTACTTTTTTTGGTGTGGCCTAACCAGGAGTAATATGTGCCCAATGTTGAAGCAATGGCAGATGGTGGAAATATCCTTGTAGCCTCTCTGGTGTGTGATATCCCAATGATTGCTGCTGTGTAGCTTGCAGGATTCTTGCAGGGTCCTTGGGACATTTACCAATCTTAAAAGCATTGTAGGATTTACTATGCAAAATAGGTCCTAAAATATTTTGTTGGCCTATTAACTGATTAAGTACTATGACTGTTTTGAGCCACTGTTAGAGTGTTTAGTATATATAGCATAGACTACTATTATACAAATTTACCAACTACGATACATCATAGACCATAAGGCTTGTGCTTCACTGGTTGTTCGGTTGTCTGTTATACAGCGTTAACTTCTGACAAGACAATATTGAAGTGCTTAGCATTATTGGTAATTCGTAAGAACTGCCTTTATCCAAACCACACAATGCATTTCAAGAATTCTTGTAATGCGATAGAAATGTTGAGTAAAGGATTCAGATGCTAGATTTCTTTAGTCCTACCTCGATAGAAAAAAGAAAAGATTTGCAATAGACCAGCAGGCCCATTTGGCATTAAGATAGCTGGGTCTACAACTCCTATCGCTGACATTCTCTAGATTGTGTACAGATTCCGCACACTGGCATCACACACTTTTCTCCCTGAAAATAGTCTTCCGTATGGCTAAACATTTGTAATATTTTCCTCTTTTTGAAGCTCTGAATTTGTACTTTTTGTTAGGTCTTGAGATCTGAGACCATTAATCAGAGGTGCTGTGAGCTGCGCTTGATGCGAATGGATTCAACATAATTTTTGTAAAAAAACATGATAGATGGCGTGATGTTTCAAGGTAGTACTGGTTTGAGTACTGCATCGATGCATTTTGTCGACCCGTTAGGAATTTATAGGATCCAAATACCATTGTGCATTGATGTATGCTACCCTGGATGGCCAGTACAGTGTTGTATGACCGGAGGAGCTTTGTTTTATAGTTGAAGGTATCCCGCATTGCCCGAATTTATATATGCCAGATACTTAGTCTACCATGTCTTGTATTATTTATTGGGGAACACTAGTTTCCCTTTTCGCTTTTCGTATAACTAGAATAAAGAAGCCATTTCTATGTTTAGCAATCAAATATATATCTGAATTTCGATTTGTATAATTGAATTTGTATAGCCATGAATGAATTTGAATGCTGATACAATGTAGCTTTGAGAGCTTATGCAGACAGAATTTGACAAACTCTAATATGATTTCCAGGGTCAGATGCATTGCCTGTTGGATAGAGCCTTGTGTGTTCTTGTGATAAATAAAAAGTCCTGGCTTGATTAGACCTCTATTAGGCCCTCCAAAAAAGACTATTTGTTCCAGGTAACATACCGAAAAAAGTTAGGCCAATTTTTTTTATATATATTTTGCAAATTTTCTTTTGAATTGCTACAATGACTAACAGTTATTTGTGGTGACTTGCGACGATGGGGGAAGTCTAAATTCATTTAGAAATTGCCCAAAACCTTTAATTTCTTTAAAATTCAAAATAAAATTCTACGGACAACCCTATTTTGCTAGGTGGGATCAGGTTACCTGGAACAAACCATTTTTCGGGGACTTACCATCTTGCTGTCTGTGTGCTTGGTGTCCAAAGCAATGCTTGTAGTATGAATCTAAGTCTTGCCAAAGTCCAATTTCTTTATCCAGGAATTGATCCTGAAATTAAGAGAATAAAGGAAGGGGGGGGGGGTATGGAGCCCTGGAGCGGACATACACAAACATATTTTTGTTTCTGCACCCACAAGAACATTCTTGCACCCGCAAAACACATTGTTGTGGCCGCAAGAACGTTGTGGGGATAGAGGGAGGAGGCTATAGCAACCTAACTTTATTTTTGAATTTTGAAAGTCCATTGATAAGATAAGATAAGAAAAGCTATGCCATTTTGAAATGTAACAGGAAAAATTATTCCTGAAGTTGCAAAAGCGGGTGCAAGAATAGTTTTTGCGGCTGCAAAAAGATAAAATTTGTTTTATGCAATGTCTGCTCCATGGCTCCGTGGGGGGGGGGGGGAGTCCTAGGGGGGAAAAATATTCCATCAGATCAGAACTAAAATAATAACATAATCCAAAAATCTAACATGTATCCTTGTCTATCAAATTTTGGCAACATATGGTGCATGTTTTGTAAGAGCCCTGTCATATATTTCAGGAAGTTGTTCAGAGAGTTTTGGCGAAAGTAAAATTTGTGAATCTTTATGTACGCAGCAGCAGTCATTACTGCTGTATGGTTTATATCAAATTTTCTGTATATCATACAATATCGATCGTATGTAATGTTATTTATTATTCTGAATCACTTTCTCTGGCTTAAACTCTAGTGCATCAGTATGTTTTATTCATGCTAATTGGGCATTTCCTCAGTTGGATGTATATAGACCATTTATATACTGTTCTGCCAATTTGTTTTCACTTGACCTGAAGTAAAGTCCTGTACCAACATAGTGTTATTGGAAAGAAACACCTTGGCATTCTCATCTACAATGCCCTGTTATTATATTCTCAATAGAAAAACTTGAACATATATGATCTTTAAACTGACACCCTCTGGGAAGAAGGAAATAAAATTATGAATTTTGAAATCAACTACTGAATTGTCTGTTTCTGTATGAATTTGAAACATCCTTGATCATGTATAACAAAAATAGACAACCTATTTTTTTTCAAACCGTTTCCCTAGACACAGAATTAACATTATATATATATATATATATATATATATATATATATATATATATATATATATATATATATATATATATATATATATATTCAAGATTTGCAATAATCAAAGTTCACGACAGACAATGTAGCATTTCAGTGCAGTGGCCCAGGGAGTGTCCTTATAACTGGGGGAGAGGGACACATTAAGACTCTCACGGAGACAGACACGGCAATGCCATTGCAATGTCTTCGGTCTACTTAGAAAGTTTAGCATGTTTGCAACCCTTTTTGAAGTCTGCTCCCAAAGTTCTCTCACTATTCATGCGTTTTGGCTCCTCTGGATAGACATCCAAGGAGTCATTACTAAACTCCTTCAGGTGCTCCATTTGCATATACAAGGAGTTACCAGCTGGTGTCATTTGTGGCTGTCCTGGCATAAAAAGTGAATTTTCAAAAAAAAAGACTTTGGTGCCATGGCATCAAGCATTTCAAGATATATCAAATGCATCTCCTTGACAAAGTCTTCCGGGCTTCCCTAGCCCACTTCAAAGGGTATATATCTCCTCTTTCCTATCCCCTCAGGATGTGTGTGGTGCACATATGCATGGGCACTGATACATTCCCCTGTGAAATTGTAATGTCGTTTTCGCCATGAATATGACCTTAGCTGTCGAAATGGCGTTAAACATCTATTACTCACTCACAAAGTCTTCATGGTCTTCTGAATCTCCTTGTTCGGGGTAGGTCTCGATTCCTTCCTCGAGCTTTCCGATATGTGCTCTAAGACTGGCATGCCAACCTGAAGAAGGACTTCCAGCAGGGGTAGGTTGTACAGCTGGAATTATTGTACAAGATGGTCACTATATCTTAAGATGATATTGGTCAGACCTAGGATAGAGTACACAGAGTTAGTACACATGGCCCCATGCCTGAGCAGCCAGCGTATTGTGTTGATTGGACTTTCTCTCTGAAATGCACATTCCAGGGTATCCCCTCTTTATCCGCATCGATTTGAAGACCATGTGTGAAGAGAACATCAAGATGTTCTTGTAAGATTGACATGCCGCTTTGTTCAAGAAATGTAGGTAACAGATGTTGCTGTATTAGATCACTCAGATTCCTTCCTGCTTTTGTCTTGTATGTCAAAAGTTCATGGAGAACTTCACTATTTTGAAGTAGAAGTTTAACCATCTCTACATCATCCTTGTAAATGGCTACACACATGGGGAATGCTATGCAACCCTGAGTCCAAAATGCCAATCTATGTTCCTAGCATCGATATGAGGATTTAAGCTTGTGGGGTCAGAGAAATCGTCATTCCCTGACCATTGACACTTGATGTTACAGTCAGCTCAAGCATTAAGAAGTATCCTCACCCCTTTATGCCACCCATAGTACACAGCAAGGTGATGTGCTGTCATTTTTGCCCATCCCCAGCCTGATCCACAAACATGCAGAATCTCATTCACATCCCAACCATGCTCCACGACCATACCTAAAGAGTCAGCCCTCCGGTTCCACACTATATCATGAATCACATCTGACCTTTTTGAAAGAGTGTCCTCTTTGTTTTCTCCAGAGCGATGCATCAGAAATAGTTGCTTGTATCGATTCGTTATGACCATCCATGTCTGGAGTTCTCTGCAATTATTACACAGAGATATTGTGTTAGAATTTGGCATTGATCAACTATCTACAATTCTCTTAGCTGACCCTTAAAAGGTCAAAAAGGCTTTTCCACAGGGCTTTTGACATGATTTTTAACAATGAGCAAATTGTGCACTCATTGACAAGAACAATGTGCCATTTTGTAAATGAATGGTCCATTTCATACACCTTGCAAAAGAATAAAGAAGTGTAGCTTGGAGAAAATGGTGAAATCAAATCCCTGAACACCTAGACTTTTATCTTTCCCATGAGGGGGGTGCTATTTCTGTGTCATTCTTAGTTTGAACTCAAGGTCTCTAACAAAAGGAAAACAATTTATGCAACTTTTGTCCATTTAGGGTTTAAATGAGTGAATTACAATTTGCAAGTCAAAATCCTTTTAGCCCCCCCCCCCTCAAGAGGGGTCGACATTTTTTAGCCCCCCCTCCCTCAGGAGGGGTCTGAAATTTTTATGCCCCCCCTCAAACCCACCACCCCCCTGTTGATAAATAATGACCACTCCCTTACAGAGGCGTAGGAAGCAAATCTTCATTGAGGGGGGCTGGCGAGGGCACCATCGCGACCACCTTGAATTGTCAGCTGATGCGTGATGGCGTCTATATATGCATATTTAGAATTCATATAGAAAAGTGATTTTAGGCTCAGACCCCCATTCTCCCTATGACATCACCATAATAATCTAAATTGAGATGTAAAGTTTTAGCTTCTTTTCCATTGTGTTTATGAGTTCTTGGAAAATATTGGGGGGGCCCAGACATACTCAGGCCCCACCTCCTTCATGATTGGGGGGGGCCCAGGCCCCCCTGGCCCCCCCTTTTCCTACCCCCCTGCCTTAAATGAATGTACATATTTTAGTCACACTGGATATAAACATGTGACAGGATCTGTAGAAACAGTCCTTAGAGCAGGGTACCTTAAGGCTCCCATTCCCATTGAAATATTGAAAAAATAGGAAGTGCCCCATGGAAGGATGGTGGATTTTCGTCAAATTTTGTACTCAAAAACCCATCTTTTTGGCACTCTGTAAAAAATAATTTTATTCGAAGTTAAAAAACACATTTTTCTTTTTTGTTTTACATCAAGAAAAAACATAACCGAAAAAACGTTTATTGACATTAGTGTCTTGTCATTAAGTGTGATAAACAACAATGAACAAGTATATTGAAGGACAATAACGAGTTTGTATTTATTAACATAATTGGTTGTATATAATAACTGTATTGTGACTGGTATATAGTGGAGTTCTGGAGGGGTTTAGGCTGTATAGAGGCTTTAGCATAGGATAACGTAGCTGTGGTGTACAGGAGAGCTGCAATGAGTAAAGACATACATATGAGTTGGGCTGGTGGTGAGAAGGGATACAAGGTAGAGGTGAATACAGGTGGGGGGAGTTAGTATCGAGTTGGGTGTTGGTGGAGCATCACCAAGGACTGATACTCCTGGAGCGTCGAGGGAACCGTTAGGTATAGACTTTACACATAGGAACATTATATCGGCATTATATGCAATTCATGGAGACTAACTGAAATACAGGGGACGCTAGCCAGTCATTGACATGTTCATGTTATAGAATTATATATATATATCTGTGAGAACTACCTCAACACATAGCCTGAGCTTGGATTGAACGATCATTATTGTAACTGTGGATAAATCTGTGTATATAATAAACCAGTGACTAATAAGTGGCAGACTTGGTGTTTGGTTAGGGATGGGCAACTTATCACCATGCCATTTGAGTTAGACTTCCCATACAACAACACACAACTACTGGTACGTCTAAGACATATACATGAAATTATAAACCGCAATATACATACATAACTCAACCAAACAGCCCATTAGTGTTCTAGTTCACATTACCGCCTGTAAGGGCATGACCACACTAAATGGTTTTGTTGATATATATTTGATACTTGAATAAGCATATTAGAACATATCAGTTCTTATGAGTCTTTGAATCATAAAGTCTTTGATCTCTTCTTGAGATAATATGTTGAGTCTTTGGTAGTATAAATATTTTTGAATACCTTAAGTTCTTAACAAAAGTCTTTTGGCATATCAAATGTATAGCAAATGTCAAGTCACTTATTTCAAGTTACTATTACCATAAACATTAGATGTTACTTTTAACATAACCAATCAGTCAGTGTTAATCTTTGAAATGGAATAAACAGTTATTTTGTTATATAGTCATTCAATTTCACTGGAGCCTTTCTAGCTTTAGAAGATGCTCTTCTCACTGGTGTCACAGCTCTTCTGGGTGAGGATACCACAGGTGTTGGGGTCTGAATCACTTTCTGCTGTGTAACGGGCTGCTGTTCAACAGGCACATCAATTGGCACTGTAGCTCCGGTGGTAGTTTATGCAGACCCTTATTCACCACTTTATCAGTGAGAGACCTTTGATCAGGTCTCAACAGTTCTTTGTTGATATCATCATCATTATCTTCATCATAACTTGCGTCTTCTCCAGACTTCAGTAGATGGTCAACAAGGACATAACGCAGATTACGTCCAACTCTTATGAGATACTGTACCGGACCCTTACACATGACTATGGATCCAGGCACATAGTTGATGGCAGTACCTCGACAGTTCTTCACTCGAATTTTTGACAAACTTGCATAGTTTTGGTAAGTGCTCATCCCGATAGTCTTTCATTTTTCATTGCTTCTCTGCCACCGTTACACGAATGTCCGGTTTTATCATAGATAGTCAAGTGTGGAGCTGTCGCTATATATACAACTCAGATGGTGAGACTTCTGTCACTGCATGTGGAGTTGAATTTTATTATAGCAGAAAGCTGCATAGCTTGTTCTCGGTGCTAACTCCTGGATTTCCCTCCAGAATATCCTTTAGAGCATTTTTCAATGTCTGCACGGCGCGTTCAGTGAGTCCATTTGCGGCTGGGTGAGATGGTGCTGTTAGCATGTGCTTTATGCCATTTTCACACAAGAATTTATTGAAATCCTCAGCAATTAACTGGGGTCCATTGGCACTCACAGTCTCTCTTAGACATGTTTTGCATGCTTTAGCCAATGCTTTGATGGCTTTGTCGGGAAACCAGAGGTAACTACGTGCCAGTGCTTTCATGCACACAATTCCAACATGTTCAATGTGTAGCTCCCCTAGAATTCTCTTGTAACTTTTCAGGAATAATCACCCTCATCCTCAGAGTAGACAACCTTGATCGCATGATGTTTCATGTCGTCTTGTAAAGTAGGGTGCTAGATCAACGTCTGCTACATGATAGGGCCACCCATTTAGGGTATACTCAAGAACCCTTGACAATATTTTGTCTTTACGAGTCGCTTCTTTTATGTCTCTGGCATGGATGGGTAGTTTATCCTTGTGTGTGAAGTAAGTAACTTTCATCTCAATATCAGTTTAAGCTTTTTCAACTGGCATCCAACTCAAATAGTCCACATTAGCATGATTCGCTGATCTCTTGCAGGTCACCTCATAGTCATAAGTCATGAAAAATCAGCACCCATCTTTATAGTCTTTGTAGTCCATCATTGGACTGAAGATTTTGGTTTTAGGTCCTTTATGAATGATCCATAATAATTGACCATTCCTAAGAATGTCCAAAGCTCTGTGACATTTTCTGGGGCCTTTGTTTCTATGACTGCTGTGATTTTCTCTGGTATGGGCCTTCAGCCATCTTTGCTGATCACATGTCCCAGATACTGGACACTGGGAGGGAGAAAGGAGCACTTCTCCTTTTTGATTCAAATGTTATGATCGCTCAGTCTCATGAATACCAGCTTGAGTTGCTTTAGATGCTCATCTCTTGTTGGGCCGGTGATGAGTATATCATTGATATAACAGCAAACTCCAGGGACCCTTGCAGGATCTGATTCATGATCGCCTGGAATATGTGTGGAGCTGTTTTTACACCATATAGTCTGACTACCTCATACAGTCCTTTCACGGTGTTAACAGTGAGATATTTCCTTGATTTTTCATCGACTATAACTTGTACATAGGTGTTTGATAAATCTAACTTTGTAAACTCACTTCCTCCAGCGAGCATAGCAAATATATCATCAGCCGTCGGGAGTGTGTATGGCTGATCGATAACTGCACTGTTTATCAAGATTTTGTAATCATGACACAAGTGCAACTGTCCATTCCCCTTCGGAACCACTACCACTGGCGATGCCCAGTCACTTTTTTCGATTCGCCGTATGACACTATTATCTTCAAGTCTCTCTAACTCCTTTTTAATGCCACCGACTAAGGCGTAGGGAACAGGTCAAGCTTTGTAGAACTTCGGAGTGGCATCTGATTTTAGCTCGATTTTAGCTTCATAGTTTTTTGTTTCACCGATACCTTCTTCAAACACAGCTTTATGCTTTTGTAGAATTTGATCTAGTATTGAAGTTTCATTTACTGCAAATATACAGTCAATGCATATGGCTTTTAACCATGTATGACCAAATAATGGAGTACGGTGACCTTTTCCAATGACCAATGGCAACCGGTTTTCCATCAGTTCATTTGGCCCAGATTTATAATGTCTTTCTATTAGACCAGTCATTTCATCAAATGTCTCAATTTGTGCCAGAGCATGGAGGGCAACCGAAAGATCCACTACTTCAGGGCCTACCATAGAGATGAAAGCATCAACCTTTTCATCATCTTGGATTTTATTGATCCTACTCCAAGCATTGAACCTTCTTTGGTAATTTTCCCATTTTCTGTTGCTGGTTTGTATTCACCAATAGCATTGACAAATTTCCTACCCTCAACCATGTTTTCAGTTTCACTAATTTCACTTTCACTGTGGATAGACCTATCTTCAGTTTCACTTTCAATGTCACAGGGTCACACAATTGGTGCTGTTTACAGCACCACCCTGTACTGGAGTGTGTGCCAATGCGTGAGATCGAGTTGGCAACACTGATGTCATTCATAACAGAAGGATCTAGGCCTATTTGTAGTCTATAGATGTTTTCTACACTACACAGAACACAGTTCAAACCACATGGGTGAAGTTGGGTTCCAGTTGGGGGCACACATTTCAATAAGGTTTTTCACTATTTTCATTAACAGTTCATCCAATTTGACGTAATCTGGCTTCTATGGCTTTTTACTTAGCTGTTGCAGTCATCTGGCAGAAGAATCCCTTTGTGTGACAGGCTAGATGAGCAAATTTCTGCATGGCCTCTTGAATTTCTGTCCTTCGTTGCCAAATGTTGAATATATGAACAATCTTAATTGCGTATGTACTTAGGATATGACAAGTATTGATTACGGACCCCGGTCCCTGCACATATGCGCGGGCATTGACACATTCCTCTGAAATTGTGTAATGTAGTTCTCGGCATGAATATGACCTTAGCTGTCGAAATGGCGTTAAACATCTATTATTCACTCACTCTAATCATTATAACATATACTCAATACAGGAATTTCATAACACACCCATACCACGGATTTTTGGGGGTAAAAAGCACCCCTTTTCCCTTAAAACAAGGAAATTTAGACCTCTAAAATGACCCCTTTTTTGGGAAAACACTGACATGTTTCTAAAACTCCCCCCTATTTCTAAAAGTGCAGACTTTTCAGCACCAAAAATGAACATTTTTTTTCTCCAAAATACCCCCCCCCCCTTTTCTGAAAAAGCGGACTTTGCCCAAAAAAAATACCCATTTTTCCATTAAATTACACCCCTTTTCCCCGAAATCCACAGACATGCGAATTTATGAGAAAATACCCCCCCTTCTCCCTGTTTTTGGTAACATGCATGGTGTATTTTTGTATACAGAGTGCAGGGACTGGGTTACGGACATCAGCTTACATTGAATGAAGACAGGAAGACACTAAAATGGACATTAATGTTCTTGTTCACCACCTATAGGGGCATGATCGGGTCATTGACTTTCACGCGGTACACCACATGATGCAACTCTTAGTGTGAAGGTTTCTGACCGGGAAGGTTTCTGACCAGTCATGAAGGTGCAGGAAATTGACAGAACAAATATTCCTGCATATGCTTTAAAGGGGCCCTGGCATGGTAATGTATGCCCGCATTAAAAAGTCACATGATCACCCCTTGACCAATCAGGGCATCGCGATTTTTCCGCTGGTTCCCGCGATTTTATGATCGCTGCTTGAATCGGTACCCATGTTGCTAATGTTCCATGCCAGCCCCCCTTTAAGCAAAGATACATAGTAATTATCCTTTCCCAGGACCTAAAGATCGTCCTAACTCCTGGCAAACTACACATCATCAAGATCATGGTGGGAGACATCAAACTACGGGTAAAAATAGAGCATGTAACATTGGACCCATTTACCTCCAAAATGGGAGTACCACAGGGGGACTGCTTAAGTCCTATTCTATTTACCCTGTACCTCGCCAAAGCCCTAAAGAAACCAAAAAACAAATTAATCATGAAAACCACCTGCATATAACAGAAACACCAGACAAAAAGCAAAGAGAAGAAATTTGAGACCATCCGTACATCACCTACCAAGACCAAGGCGCACTTATTCAACCAAAATAAGTGGTAAAGGCTGGGGTGTGGCTAATTGCGAACACCGTATAGAAAATAAAAAAGAAACCTTACTCAAACTGAAAGCAAGAGCCCTAAGAAAAAAACAAAAGCAAAGCAGAAGAATTCACCATCAAGAAAGACGGACCAAAAGACTGGAAGAAGTGTCAGATACTAGGAAGTTTACTTGATACCAACAAAGACATAAAAAGAAGGAAAGTCCTCACCAACACAGCCATTAAAAAGCTCAAACAGATCTTCGAAAACAAAAAATTCAAAAATGAGGTCAAACTGAGAATCTTCAACGCATTCATCGAAAGTATCTTCCTCTACAATGCAGAGCTATGGACAACCAAAAAACAATGCAGAATAAGATCAACTCCTACCAACGCAGTCTAGAAAGAGGCGCGATAAACATCAATTGGCCAAAAAAAATCTCCAAAGATAACCAAACACACAAAGTGGAGTGAAACCATAAAAAAAGACGCTTAAAGGGGGGCTAGCATGGCTAGCATAGCTTCAACATGGGTACCGGATCGAAGATAATTGATAAATTTGGCACAAAGGGGCCAGGTTCACCACCGCAGGCACACCATGTAGATGGGCGCTAGGTGACTTTGGGTGAGAGGGAGAGGGGTTGGCTATATTTAGATAATGATACCCCCCCCCCACCCCTTTCATCCCTCCCTCACTCGGCTTCGCCACATGAGATAAGCCTCAGTCAGACACAACACAAGTGACCCTTTGTCTATTACCATCAGATCAATATTTCTATATTCAAGCAACTTCTCAAAAGCAGGCATGTGGAAATCATTTGAGAACTGCATGCTAATAGAAAGCATATTTCTGGCTCAAACAATGACATTCACAATATATATATTTATACCACGATTTCAGGACTTCCGGTGGGTTTATATGCAGTTTAGCCGTGCATTATTCTGCATATACCACACATGTGCATTTTTGAAATTTTTGGTATATACTTTTTCAGGGTCAAGTTGGACTTAGAATATTTTGGGAGACGCTGGCGAACATACAAATTTAGTCTCGCCATTGTTTCAATGTGAAAAATCATCCCAATTCATATGAGGATTGAACCCCGGCCGCAGTGGTGGTAGGCGAAGGCCTTAGCCATAGCGCCACACTGAACGGTGATGAAATCCAATGCGAAAGTAAAGAAATTCTAACCTGAGGTCCTAGTGCTATGTTTCCAGTCAGTTTTCGTCTTGATTCCAAGCTTAAAATATTAAAATCCCAAGGAGTATTCGATCCATAGATGAAGAATGCGTGCTAATTTTCTCCGTTTTCTTCGATATAAATAAGAATCCATTGATTTTTCCATCGTACGCGAGTCGCGGCCCGTGGCCGCTCTGCGCGAAGCCATTGTTTTTGTTCCTTGCCGGGAGAGTTAACGCTGTGTATACAGTCACTTTTCGTATCGAATCCAACCATGACACGTTTTCAAATTAAAACATACATATCCTTAGACATTCTAGATGATCACTCCATGCTTGATATATCTGATATATTTAAAATAAATAAGAATCCATTGATTTTCCAAAACGGTCCGAAATTTTTGGCGTCTTCCTCGTACGACGAGAACTTGACCTATATCTACATCCGGGCCACTGACACACTTTCGCCGGACAAGGAGGCGGGTGGGAATGGCCGGACCGCGTACGTTGGGAAAATCAATGGATTCTCCTTTATTTTGAATATATTGGACATAATACATATGGAGGGATCATCTAGACTATCTAAGGATATGTATGTTTTATTTTGAAGACTTGTCATGGTTGGATTCCATACGAAAAGTGAGTGTGAACACGGCGGTACCTCTCCCGGCAAGGAACAAAAACAATGGCTTTGCGCAGAGCGACCCGGGCCGTATCGCTTGCTTTTACTAAATGTATTCTCCTGGCTATAATCTTTGGATATCAGGTAAGAAATTAATACAAAATGGAGGAAATGGTGGTATAAACCTATTAGGTGATGGATATCGGGGCCCCATGGGCTGTATATGCTGTATATACAGCCCTAGGGCCCCGATATCCATCATCTATTAGCTTAATATATATATATATATATATATATATATATATATATATATTATGTCCTATAAAATAGGCATTTATTGTAACTGCACATGGCGATTTTCTGTTACAATATGAAGACAGGATATACAAGATTGGATACAGTTGTTTCCTGGAATAGATAAAAAAAACAGTTTCACAAAAAGCATATTAGCATCATGTTGGTATGTTGGTTATTCCAGTAAATTACTATATAGCATATCCAATGGTGTTTCTATGACTTTACAAAGCTTGAGCATGTGTATGATTTCAAGAAATCTCTAGTAAAATAGATAATTTTAATCACATATTTAGTCATTTTAATTTACCTGCCTGCCACTTTAAGAACATTTCTACTAACAATATGAACAGGGATGAAATTATTTACATTTGATGATAATGAACAGGTTAACATGTTTTGCTTTAAATGGTAATGTATGAGGTACTGATGGATCACTCTTCATCTCTTTTGGACTAATAATCACAGTTTTGTGTGGGGCATGAGTTAGTAACATTACAATATTCAGCTTTGAAGAGCAAAGACTCATTAGGTCTTTAATCGTAACTGAGTTTACTGCCTTCTAGTTCTTATCTCTTGTATATACTTCTCCTCCATACCTTTCATATCTGTACCATTTCGCTTTTTTATCTCTTTTCTTGAATTTTTCCTTCACTGATATATACTGGACCTCACATGGTAATTCGTTCCACACTTTTATACCTCTATAAAGTGGACTTTTTTTGAATGATTGAAGTCTATACCGCCTTTCAAAGAAAACTATCTTATCATTCTGTCTTGTCCTCCTGTCTGTAAGGGTTTACAATTCCTTTTCTGTATCTGAGCCTTCCTATACATTTATGAAGTGAGCAGTTCCTTTCTCCTTGCCTCCAGCATTGGTACTTCACATCTGGCATGCAGCCCTACAATAGTTTCATGTCTCTTTTTCACCTTAAGACAGATTCTTGATCCCTGGTTTTGTATTATTTGTAACCTTGCAATATCTACTACATTAGCACAGTCAGTGATAAAGCAACAATAGTCAAATATGGGAAGTATACACTGTTTGTAGATCAATATGCTAGCTTTCTCCGTTAGAAGATGTCTAATTTTTGCAAGCTTAAAAATAGAGGCTGCAGCCTTTCTTACAGTGTCATTTAAGAAGGAGGCCATAGTGAGTTTACTATCAATGATGACCCCTAGATATGTGTATTTATTTGTAACTTTAAGTTTCTGTCCATTTATATTTACATCTAGATTTTGGTGGTCTATAAACAGTGCAAAGTGTCATCAGTTTGTAATTCGGTTTTCTGAATCTGATAGTGAGGCATTCAATATCTAGATTTGCTACTGTTAATTCAGGGACAATAGTACAGTATGGAGGCAACTTTCCAGAGAGATAACACAACACTCCTCCCTCTCTTTTACGAGTTCTGTCAAGCCGTAAGCATTTCTTGTGCTGCCAATGTGTCATACTTACATCATGATTCTTTTTTAAGCAAGATTCTGATAGTGCTATTACATCATAGTCCTGAAATTCTGTTTCCAGTTGATCACTTTTAGCATAGAAGCTTCTGCAGTTTAGATGTACAAAACTCATACCTTTATTTGTGCTTTTACCATTCTTGTTACTACTATCCATTTTCTGTTTCAGCTCCCTCACCTTCTGTTAATGTTTTCTTTCTGATTTGATTTACAAAGGACATAATATGATACCAATTACCTAAGCATAAATGATCAAAAAGTGTACAATTTCCCAGCTCAGAATTTCTTATCAGGCCAGGGTGATAGATCTGAACCAATGACTCCCATGTTGGGGTGAGTCTAGTGGGTCTGATCGTGTTAAGTTTATAATACATTACTTTATATGCTCAGGGCTCAAGAGCATATCTAATCCACAGCAATGATACTTACTACTTAATACTTTCATAATGTTTTGTTTGATATGCATGAATGAGTATAATATATATATATATATATATATATATATATATATATATATATATATATATATATATATGTTTACATAAAGACACTTGATTTATAGCACCAGAGAGAAGATTCTCTAAGAACTCAATACATGTAGAGCATCTTTAAGCATCCAATACTTATAAAGCAACATTTTCTAAGCTCTCAATACATGTAAGTTAGTATTTACTAAGAACTGAAACATACAAAGTAACATTTTCAACCAATGCTCTAAAATAGATACATTAATACTACTTCTAATAATCATACATAATTCTACACTGAAATACTCAATATACTTTTTATTTGGTTTTATAACAATATGTACATGTTAATTACTACAAAGCTAAAACAACCTTTATATTAAACCTATGGGAGGGCCGTACTCCATAGAAGCATGGATTATAGCCAGCTCATACCTCATAGCCTCATTAATGTCTCTGGATTGTCTTTGTTCCTACATTTAAAGCCTATGTGATAAACACAATGTTGCAATAGTTGAACTGTTGTTATGTACACCTCTCGGCAAGTTGGGTCCAGACTATATCAAAGTTATCCTTCAGTATCACCGGATAAAGGACCGATGCAACTCATGGAGATTACGCAAAAATACTGCCGACTTTCTTGGACTTAATAAACTGTACTTCGTTGCTCATGATAGGAAAATAATTTATTATTCAACACAAAGATCTGTGAAAATAGGAATTTTTCATTACTGAGTCATACATGCATCATTTTTATGTAATGTTTCAGATTTTCTCAAAGGAAAATATTCAATGGTCAGGGTAGTCCTTAATTCCATTCACATTGGGGAATATGTTGTACTGTTATTCCAGTCAATTGAAACATTGCATTCTGCAGTAGTCTTGAATTGAATTAGCACAAATGTGTATGCAACTAGAGTGCCAATGATCTGGAAAGGAGTAAATGTCAGTTCAACATGAATTCCATTTCTTGAATAAAGCAGAGTGATATTGAAATTAGCTAACACATGATCTCAATAAAGCAATCTCACATATACTAATGTAAAGATCTTGCATATCCTGTTTATTTGTACATAAAGTATATCATCTTACAACTCAATTTCTAGCAATCACAACAAAATGTAAGTAAAACCTGATTGCTGTAACATCATAACACATCTTACGGTCATCAAGGCATCAGAATCAAGTAGGAAAAATCCACCAGCTGTAATACCAACACGAGGTCCATTCAAGCGGGAAATGAAGAGGATTAGCTGTGAAGAGTACACAAGCAGATGTATATTTAGTCAGTCATTTGTTTTATGATACAGATTACTGGGACCAGCAGATTGGCAAAAGAAATCATTTATGATTCTGCTCTTCTAGAATATGAGGTTCCAAAAAAATGAAGATCTTTAGATCAATACTGAAAAACGAATCATACTGTCAGGTACATAGTAGACCATTCTGAAGGAGGTATTCAAAATTTTTAAAAAGAAGTGCAGATTGAAAACATTTGCTAGATAATGTTTGATAGACAATTACATTAAATTATTTGACTTGAAAGGAAAGGGAAAGGAAAGATACCGATAACTTGCAGTCATCATCTGTTTTAATGGTGTCGATCTGATGAACCATGTCCTGACATGAATACATCTGGAAGAAGGTAAATGGGCCAGTAATTGTAAGGGCCGCTGATATATTGGCACAACAATACAAGCATGATGCCCCAATGAAGTGGTTGTGATTTTGCTCAGCTGCACTTCATTGGTGCATCTTGCAAACAAATCAGGATTTATTTGCACCCTTTATGTTCATGTGTTGCAATGAACAAACAGGGATGATACATTAACGCATAAAAATTGAATTATTAAAGGCTTAAACACATATATTTTTTTAAGGTTTTGCATACAACAGACCTAAATTGTTCAGTCAAACACAATTGATTTGTCACCTCAACCAGGTTGGGGACGGGACTATCCTGTTGGGACACACCAGGATCATAGTACAACAGTCTGATTGTATTCTCTACTAGGATACTGATACCATGCACAGTCTTAGGATGTACTGGCATCTTAGTACACTTGTGTGTGCACTGGACCATGACACTCACCTCCACAGGTGTATGGGCTAATCAGAGCCCTGGTCACTGGACCATGACACCTACCTGTGCATACATTATTGGGGTCAAAGGTGGGATGGTGAAACCACTCCATCATTTGGTACTTATATTTAAATTTAATGATACATTTACTCCCTTATTAAACAGCACTTAGCTCAAATGAAAACATCAGTTTGTGGGCATTTGTCTATTCTTTAAACTTGTGGGTTCATATTTATCAGCCAATTAAACAAAAAATTAGCCAATCAATTTTAGTATAGCAAGACTGAGGGGAAGATTGTAAATATAGCCATTTCTCAGAAAATATTCCAATTTTAGTTCTGTAAAAAGGTGTATATGTAAAATATAGACCTTTTCTACCTATGGTGACATCAAAATTATGTACTTTGATAAGAAAGTAAGAGAAATTTGAAGATAAACAAGGGTACTGAGTTCTTAGTACACACCATGATCCAGGGACTATCATTCAATCTTAGGGTGTGCTAAGAAACAGGTTAGTCCTGAACCTGTCAACAGGTGCAACAGGCTATGGACACAGGTATTTCATTTTGTATAGGTGCCATCCATAATTTTAGTCATGAACAAGTCTTGAAAATGGGCATTTATTGATGGCTCTGCATAAGATTTGGAAGAGTCATAGAGAAAATTCAATCTAATGAAGCATACTGGAAGTTTAGAGATTTACCTTGTAATTGATTTGGCAATTTACTCTATTTTATTCTCTATTCTTTTCAGTATAATGCGGAAAGGTGCGTGTTTACTATGAAAACTTCTATTGATGTTACCTATTCTTTAGTGTGTATATCTAGAAATATTACTTCAAAGATGGAAAAGTCCATTTCACTTACTTTGTTATGAATGCCCATAGGTATTACTGTGTAAAGAACCAGGACAGGCGCAAATCCAAAGAGCCAAATTAAACATAACATCTGAATGTCTGGTGATGATATTGTGGAAATGTAGATAAACATACAGAACAGAACCATACAAAACAGTAAGACTATACCAATGAAGGGCCCATAACTAGCATTGAACTCATTCACACAGTTAACACAGAGCTCAAACTCACTTCTCATTTGCTCTATAACATTTGCTGGTACCCGATCATCATTTGGGATTCTATTTTTCACTTCTTCATTATAACCATCTAGGATTTCACTCAACAAAGAGGTCCAGAGGATGAAATTGAAATTGTAGAGGCCTCCTGAAGCAAACATGTAAAAGGCGAAGATGCCCCGCATGGTGCCTTTTACCCTTTGAAACATTGAACCAAAGTGGTGTACTTTGTCTGTGACAAAGCCATCTTCCACAAATTCTTTGTATACAAAATAAGCACAAATACCCGCTCCCAAAATCAGCGCAGTGCAATAATACATCTTCAATTTCATGACCAGGTTGTTTATGTTTGTTTGTATGTTTAGTTTATCATAAACCCTCTCAAAGACAGAAGCACAGCATTCTTTGCGCTGCTCTACCTTTATCCATACAATTAACATTGCAAATAGAAACAGACAGAAAAAAGTCTCTAATGCTTTACTGAGTGTGAAGCTTGTACATTCAAACTTCAATGAAAACCCGACAATGTCAATGAGATGAACAACGAATATAGCAAGTGTGATGCAAATCCAAAGTCCATGATACAGCTTCATAAGAAGGTCTAACTTCCCTGTGTATGTATTACAAGTATATATGCCTGGTATTACATAGAGTATTGACATTTTCTTCATTGCAGCCCGGATACATCCTTCTTGCACAAAGCTCTCAACTGGGGTCTGTTCAATAGCCATTCCCACTAAATTAGTTCCTCTGAAATATAAGAAACACAACAAAGGCAATGATATATAATCTCAGAGGTATCTTATAAATAATTCTGGCATAAACCAAGATGTGTCCAATATGTCAAGGATGCCATGTCAAAGTAATTGAATTATGCATATCCTGGCACTGTAGTTATTGAGTCTTAATTTTTTTTGTACAGGTTATCATTATGTCCCAAAATTGTCTTGAGTGTCTTTAACTAAAGTTGATACCGCCGCCGCCAAAGGGGAAGTAAATTGATAAACCAGCAGGGAGTTATTAAAGTGTAGTGGACCTACACAAACAACTAATATGGATGTACTAAACACATTGTCATTGACTGTCCTTCAACTGCTGTAGATAACGATCTGTGCCGAATACATTAACATTGATCTGTCCTTGGTTTACTACCCCCTTGTAACTCTGCTGCCCTGGAACTGCTATTGTCCTTGACCACCTACCGGTAGGCCTTGACAGCCAGCCTGCATGGCCTGCCCTTGAACCACAAAGTCAAATGAATACATTATCTCTGTAACACTTGTATCGACTCTGTCCTTGACCAAGGACATATGTATTAACACTGCCTGCAATCAACTCTGTCCTTCACCAAGGATGCATGTATTATCATTGTCTGCTATTAACACTGCCCTCCACCAAGGCCGTATGTATTATCATTACCGTCACTATCCTCGATGGAGGTTACATACATTGTCATTGCTTGTAATTGATACCGTCCCCTACCAAGGTTGTATATATTGTCGCAGCTTATAATTGATGCTGTTTCTAACCAAGGTTACATAAATTGTCATTGCCTGTCCTGTAATTGTCATTCCCAGTGCCCAAGAGCATATATATTATCATTGCTTCTAAATCTCAATGTTGAGGTGAAGGTCATGATTATGGTACATATACTTACCCAAGCCTGACAGGGCTGGTTTTGGTAATAGTCAGTTTGCTGGATGTATTGCTGTTGTGAGCTGGAATAAACAAGTCTTCATGTCAAGTACCTCTCACTTGTGCACTTATCTGGGACTCTGTAGAGCATTTCTAACTGCTACATCAGATATATTTCTTGGGGGAAAATCCCATACCTCGAACTAGCTCAAAAGGTTGTACACAGTCTGTAACATTCATAAAGCGGAGTAGCCTTATGGTGGTACTGTGGTCAGCTTCATCACCTCCAGGTCATAAATGACCACTTATCAAATACATAGCTGCTCTTTGTAAAATCTTTGGTAAATTCTTTGGGTGATTATAACCTTGTGTGGTCAGATGGTATCTGATTTGAAATGGAGTAACATCTATCAAGGTGGATGATGACCACCCAGCATGTGGTGGCGTCCAGTCCTTGGGTGCTAACATTATGTGGTGTATATGAATGACATCTAGTGAAATGTAATTACTCAGTCAGAAGCAAGGAAAACATTTGGGTTGAGGTATCAAAAACTGAATTTGATTCAAATTGGTTCAGACTTTGCATGTAGGTTAGGTAATTTTCTTCTGACCAGCCTACAAGTATGGTAAAAATGTAACCAGACCCCTTTTCCCCAATGATTGTCTGATTGCCCCCTCACCCAATCTCAAAACTTTTGTGTTTGTGTGTCGGTAAAATCAATATCACAGGGATGCATTTCATGAGCTTGTTATGATTCCCATAAGTATAAATTAATGTTGTCCAAATCCAAGACTATGACAGACAGCAATGAGCTTCAGGCCTCAAATCTGAGCTAGTTTTCTACTGGTTTCTGACATTTCCTCAACTTGCCACTTGTCAGTTCTTTGTTTTATATGAGAAAGCATATTATGTTTATGACATAAACTCATACCTGAATGAGTGAAGTGAAAAAGCGGCCTGTTCCTCAAAGAACTTTACAGTCACTGCAACAGCACAACATATATTCTAATATCCAGCTAGGCACACATCTTTCTGTCAATAATTACTTTACTATGTTTGAGTCTGATCAATATGAAATTAATTTTGCACCCTTTCACCATTGATTATCTTAGATACAGAGCCCTTGACTGTTTATTATATTAATCAGATATTAGCGATACACACTTGTTTACTTGTTAGATATGGACTTTAGCAAAGGTACCTGTGTCTTGCAAACAGTTGGCATAGCAACCAATGGAACATGTTCTAATACAAGATAACTTGTTCTGCCCTGTTTATATACTCACTATGTGCATGATCATTGCTGGAGCTGATGCCATTAAGATCAGCACTGATTTTAGGATTCGTATGATTCCTGCAATAAGTATAAATGCAAATCCTTCAAACTGAGACTAAGACAGGCAGCAAAATGATGGTAAGGCTTCATCCAGTCTAGCCTAGTATCTCAGGTTTTCTACTGGTCTCTGACCTTTTACCCCCCTGTCACTTATCAGTTCCTTTGTTTTATATGAGAAAGCAAATCATGACTTAAATTAATTCCACAGTACCTGAATAAATGAGGTTACTAAGCAGAGTGATTTTACTTCATCTGCCCTTAACCCTTTAAAGGCCGCTGATGCCGGAGTGCCAATTAGATGTCATGATGCACCAATGAAGTGCTCACGAGACTGCTTGCTACATAGTGCTTTATTGGAGCATCATTCCAACCCTACGGGGTTGATACATTTACCCCTGGCAGGTCGGCATTTATGCTCCAATGAAGTGCTGGTGAGCAGTCTCGCCTGTACTTCATTGGTGCATCATGACGACCAATGGGCATGATGCATTGATGCATCAGTGGCCCTCAAAGAGTTAAAAGAACCTTACAGTCACTGGGACAGTAAACATATTTCCCAATATCCAGCTATGCACACATCTCTTTGTCAATAAGTTCCTTACCCATGTTTGAGTCTGATCATTATGTAGCTAATTATCTACCCTTTGTTCATTGATTATCTTTAAATACTTCGCCTTCGGCTGTTTATTATATCACTTAGATATATGCAATATACACCTGTCTACCCTTTGGTTACGGCAAAGGATTCTCATGTCTGGTAGTGGTAAACATTTGGCATAGCAACTAATGGATGTGGTGTGGTCACAGTACTGTTAACTATGCCCTATTATATTTGCATGAATCAAAGTGTGCACAATTATTGCCTCATCTGGTGCTGCAAAGATTGAATAGAGAAAATCCTATCAATTACCTACATCATATCTCTAGACTATGTTACATGTAAACATCAACCTAGGGCTTGAGTCCGGAGGTATGCTAGTATAGCTATATGATATAAATAAATAATCTAGTTTGATTGCAACAATGAACTTTGTGTTGCTAGGGAAACGGGACATTAGAAAAGCAATTGCTAGGCAACTGTTAATCATATAAAATATTTACAGAGTGTCATTATTTTCCTAGAGATGAATTTCAGGGGGTAGGGATCTTAATCTTTTTTAAATATGAATTTTTATCTACTTTATCCAGGCTCTAGTTGGTTCATAGTGTTAGTGGGGGATAATGATTGCCATGACAAATTTAAACCTGGAATTCCTTTAGGTAATATGTTTTTTTAAAGAGTTAGTCATGAAGGTCATTGGACAATTTGTATGATTGTCTTCATTATCTGCCCCACTACAAAGTGTGACTTTATGGTCAGATTGCCAGCTAGGGGGCTAGATGATGCACACGTGAGTTTTAAAAAAAATGAATGAAGTCAATCAATCTAAATAAGAATTAGGCTTAAGTTTAATTTGATTACTGTAATTGTACTTTATTTCACCCTGTACATATTTATGCAAATTCCGCGGAAATGAGAAATTCACAAATTCAAGTACACCATGAAAATTAATCCCCTGCAGATGGTTTGGTCCATGTGAAGGGAGGGGGGATAGTGTTGAGAGTCTCCTGATCTGGGACATCTATAAACATGTCCTAGGGCATGGTTCTTAAGGGGTTATTAAGTTCTAGAGTAGCCCACAAAAGAAAATGTACATATACCAATAAAACAGTAATATTACACATGAAGATTATTTTCATCAGCAAAAATCGAACATGTGGTATCAATAGTGCATTGATGCAGGTATTTGAGCAAGAATTATGGAATCTGTGAGTCACTGATGGAAGCAAGACTGACAGACTCTGCCACCCCTGGAAATATCTACGTTTACAGTAGGAAAAAATGGGGTACTTGTGATTGTTCAATACTTTTGGCAGGGTGTGTAGGCAGGAGTAGATCAGGAGGGAGTTTTGTGTTCGAGATAAGAATTAAGAATTTTGAACGGACGGACAAGATGGCGGCACAGGGTTGAGCGGTTGAAAACAGGGCTGTAGAATTTTAGCAAATATATTAGGATATACATATAGGAACGTTGTTAAACTTGACATACTGCTTCATAAAAGTTCCAAGAAACTACAGACAGAATGTCCAATGCTAAAGAAAAGTCGCAAACCAGAAGGAGAGGAAAAGAAATTGAAATGCTATCGCCGGAAGCCACCTTAGAGATGAAAACTAGTCTCGATGGGTTCAAGGACTCTATAGATACCCTAAATAATACCTCCACCACCATTAATGCTACTCTTGATGGTATAACAACTAGGCTCACCTCCACAGAAGGAACACTAGATACGGTATCCACCACTGTCAAGGAGACAGGAGACGCCATGACGGCTCACACACAAAATATCCAGGCCCAAACACATCTGTTATTAAAGCATGCACAGAGATTTGAGAAAATAGATGAAGACATCAAGAGGAAAATTGTCGTTGTAAAAGGCCTAGAGGAATCCGATAATGAAAATTTATTGGAAAAGATCAGTCAACTATTCAGGGACGTGCGCGCAGATTTCGGCATCGAAAGCGTACAAAGTTGCAGTCGCGCAGGTATACCCGTCACAAGAAACCAAGATGGCGGCGCCCATGATATAAACAAGAAGACCTTTCGACCGATTATTAAAATTGTGTTCAATAATGCGTATACTAAGGCGAAGCTGATGAAACTCCTGAAGAACCTGAAAGGCAAGTTCTTATACAAATATGTATCAATCGGGGATGAGCTGGGTGAGGCCGAACAAAGAGAATTTAATGACCTACGAGCTATGCACTACTTGGAAAAAAGGCAGGGGTACAATACACAGTTGAGACAACGTAAGATCATAATAGACAAGAAGCCTTTCGAACACAGTCAACTCCACCAACTACCATACCAAGACCTGAATATGCAGAGAGCAAATGAAGCTGAAACGCCAGACGGACTTATGTTCAAATCACACCACCACAAACTGTCCAACCTTTTCCACTGTCAGGTGTCCTATAGAGGAGTAGAATACAACAGCTCTGAGCAGGCGTATCAGGTGTCTAAGGCCCAAGCATGTGGTCAGAAGAACCTAGTCCTATCCTTAAAGAAGCTAGAAGACCCGGTAGAAATTATGTATGAAGCAAGGAAAATCAGACCTACAGCGGAATGGAACAAGATGGCTGCCACAGTTATGCAAGAAATTAACGAAGAAAAATTCTCTATACCGTGTATGAGAGACTACCTAATCTCCACTGCTTCCACCCGATATGGGGAGTAAAAATGCATTTCGCTCAGGCCAACCAGTGTACGGCTGGAAATATCAAGGGTGAGAATCTGATGGGACAAATCCTACAGAAAATTCGTGTACAGCTAACCAGAGTACATGGAAATCCAGATGAAGAATAATAACTTTCAGAACTGGAAAAAAAATGTTTTTGTTATATATATATGTCTTAGTTCCTAACTGATATAATACCATAGCCCTTTGAATTTAACTGCAAACTCATACATTGATTCTCATGGGTAGCCATAAGAGCTGTAAGCCCGTGGAGGGAGGGGGGTGTATAATTTTTTATCACGTATGGTTTATAATTGCTTGGTTTGTTGTAACATGCACGAGTAGAATGACCAGATATGTATACATGATGCAGCTTGCCGACAATATCGAATTTATGTATAACTACTTAAAAGTAATATGTCTTTAAAAAATAAATTCAGGAAAGGTTTCTCAATTATACATATGAATGCCAGGAGTGTGAGAAATAAGTTTACAAAGATCAAAGAGGAGCTGAATGATATTTTCATAGATATTATACTATTTTCTGAGACATGGTTGAATGAAATGGATTGTAGCAACTTATATAGCTTCCCAAGGTATAATCTCTTTTGCCAAGACCGTATCAGCATATATAGAGGTGGTGGACTGTGTGCATATGTCGACGAGAGTCTATCATGTTCAATAGATAAGTTTAAAGCCTTAAACCGAATTAATGAAAATATAGAAGTTCAATGGTTATTATCAGCCAAAGGTGCAAATAAAAAATGTATTGTGTGTAACATCTATAGACCACCTTCAGGTAACCTTATGGAATTCTGTAACACTATGCGAGCTTTACTGCTACAAATTGATAATCTGGATGGATATGATATTTTTATCCTTGGGGATTTCAATGTAAATGTACTAGCTAATACCCCAGATAAACAGCTTCTTATAGAAACTTTCGATCATTTCCACCTGGTACAACTTGTTAACGAGGTCACAACCACTGAATGTACACCTGTCCGACCATTTACCGGTACATATTCTAAAATCCCAAATACATACAAAGAAAAATTTTAGAACCTTTCTTGGAAGATCATATAATAAACTAAATTTAGAAAAATTTTATTTAGACCTAGAAAATTGTAACTGGAATTATTTCAATCAATCAAATGATCCGAATGTTTGTTGGACCGTACTAGAGAACATGATTAAGAGAATGCTTGACCTACAATGTCCTGTTAAAAGCTTTAAAGTTGTAGATAAACCTAGCCCATGGATGTCTAATGAGCCGCTTGAAAGAATCAACGATAAAAATGCATTATTAAAACTAGCTAGAAAAAACATGGATATCATCGCGTGGCACAGAGCTAGGGAGTGTAGAAACAAAGTGAATAGAGAAATTGAATCGGCTAAGGAAGCTTATTATTCTAATTTATCTGAGGTTTTTAAGAAAGATTCTAAGAAATTTTGGAGTACGATGAAAACATTCTACCTTCAAAAAAAGGCAATAATAAATCAATTATGTTAACAGATGAGAATGGCCATGTAATCTCAATTAATGATACTTCTACTTATATAAATAATTTTTTCGCAGAGATTGGTCCTAGACTCGCTGAGCAACATCAAACTATTTTTAATTTCAAGGGTACCCGGTGTGAGGTGGATATGCCTGAGATGAACTTTACAGATGAAGAAATCATGAAAGGTTTATCTGATAAAGACACATCTAAGTCATCTGCTATTGATTATTTATCTACTGAAATATTTAAAAAAACTATGTTAAAGTTTCCCCAAAAATTCATAAAAATCATTAATTTGATTACAAATACAGGCCAAATTCCAGATAGCTGGAAAATTGCTACGGTGACTCCTTTACCAAAAGGAGGGGATCCATCCAATGTTTCTAATCTTAGACCGATAAGCGTCTTACCAGTACCGGGTAAAATTCTTGAAAGGCTCATACATAACAAACTAAGTGAACATTTAGAAAGATTTGATATATTATCGAAAAATCAAGGTGGTTACCAGAAATGTAAATCTACACTAGACTCTATCTCAGTACTAGTTGATGATGTATTAAAAAATAGAAATGAAGGTAATATAACAATGGCTGCTTTTATCGACATAAAAAAAGCCTTTGATTCGGTTAATCATTTGATATTATTAAAGAAACTTGAACAATACGGAGTCAGAAATAGAAATTTAACTTTAATAGAAAATTACCTATCAAGAAGACAGCAATGTTCTATAGCCAACCATATACATTCTGAACGAGCAAATCTATCATGTGGCGTACCGCAGGGCTCAATTTTGGGTCCTTTGTTCTTTTTATTGTATATTAATGACTGCATTTCTGATAATGATGTACACAAAACTTTGTTATATGCGGATGACTCTGTACTGTATGTATCAGGAAAAAATTTAGATGTATTAACAAATGAGCTTTCTACTGCACTTAATTCCTTTTCTCTCTGGTCTTCAGCCAACAAACTTACAATGAATGAATCCAAGACGAAAATTATGACCTTTGCTTCAGCAGTTAAGTTGAAAAGAATACAGAAACCAAAGATTGTTCTAAATGGTAAAACTTTAATGAATGTCCAATCGTACAAATACCTAGGGGTCACCCTGGACCAAGAAATGAACTTTAATATGTATGTGAGAAATGTTAGAAAGAGTGTTCGGTTCAAATCATTAATTTTGTATAAAACAAGAAAATATTTATCAACCGCAGCAAGAATAAGAATGTATAAAATGCATATAATACCAATTATCGATTACTGTGATATACTATACAATGGAGCTAATGCTGAGCTGCTACAAGTACTTCAGAGATTGCAAAATAAGTGTTTAAAAACCTGTTTAGATGTACACATACTGACTCCAACAGATCTTGTACATAGAGAAACAGAGAGCCCCAAACTTGAGGCTAGAAGATTACACCATATAAAAATGCTCGCTTATAAAAGGTCAACAATGGAAGAATATATTAAACCAACTGTAAGGATTACAAGATTTTCTAGTGCTCCTGTATTAAATTATATGAAAATTAACTGTACAGCTTACACAAAATCTCCTGAATGTCTATGTGCCCAAACATGGAATAATCTAGAAACTGATATCAGAAATATTAGGGACAAAGTTAAATTTAAAGCTTTATCAAAAAAATGTATGATAGAATCTATCGATGTATAAAATATTTTGTAAATAATTATACATACTGTATCAAGAAATGACAGTGTTAAACCTACCCCATAAAGTGCAATGGTAACGGTCTATTTAAAGACTACTTGTGATTGTCTAAGTCGACTTTGTCAAAGCATGCATAACGCTATTTATTATTGGATTGTATCAGTGCATGTTGTAAAAATCATTTATATGACAAGTGAGGGGAAATTATCACTATCTTGTATTTAAAGTAGACTGAAAGTGCCCCAAATTGTTCAAAATAATTGTTATTATATCTTATAATTGTATGAATACCGGTAATGATTTAAATGGTCAGATCATAACAACATTTCTGAAATGACGATCTGGTCATTAACTGTTTGGTCATATTATTATAATAATGAATTACCTTATAAAATGGGTAATTGTGTAATATATCAACGTATGTACTTAGGCTAATTTATATAGATGCTATAATTTCCAGTACATAACGACAAATACACAGCATGCCTATGCTTACATGATGTATGTACTAATAGACCAAATAAAGTTTAAATCTGTTCAAAAAGAAAAAAAAAATAGTGACTCCATTGCATACATAAAAGAATCGATAAATAAGTGTGTAGTATTTTGTTGTAGATTTGTAAATAGATGTGTTAAGGCTTCGATCCTATGTGATTTTATTGTTCTTGAAATATTTACAAAGGAAAAGAGACATCTAAGATATGAACTTTGTAAATTGCTGATTTCAGGACTTATTATGCACCAAAATTAAAAACAATCAAAGTTCATATTTCATGACACAGAGTGTAGCATTTAAGTCTTGCAGGTAGTGGGAGAGTCTGTGAAGGTTGAAGTGACACCAGATTATCCCGTATAGAGCAATGGCAGTGCCACTGCAGGGACTGGGGCCTACCCAGAACCTGTAACATTGCCTGAATCAGGTCTAAGATTTCAAACCATGACACTTCATCATACTCTTTTTTTTCCTCTGGATAAATCTGCAGAGATTCATCACTGAACTCAAGTTAGTCTTTCATTTGGGTTTTCCAATAATTTGAGAATACAGATTTCCTATTTACTTTTCCCTGCATAGCCTTAAGTTCTTCTACAACCCCTACTATCTGGTCCCATTTATTCCTAAAGTCCTCAATGTCCACTTTTTTCTCCTGCAAATAACATTTTATCAGTAATGATGTTTCCGCCTCCATTTTGATTAGCTGTAGATGAGCTTCATGTGACACCCTCATATCAGCCTGAAGAAGGATGCGTGGAGTTTCAGGGAAACACTAACTTTCAGGATCAAAGTTTCGCCCTGGAAGGATGTAATTTACTCTTGATATAATTATCTGCTCCTTGTCGAATAAGCCACCTGATAGTATTATGCTGACCATTCATCACACAGTTATATTCCAGGGCATATTCCAGAGCAGTTTACTGGTCAGCATCCTCCACAGTAACGTTTCCTCCATGCAGGAAAAATAGGTCCAGATGCTCTTGGAAGAAGTCATTATAAGAGACACGCATTTTATCATGAAGTAAGGGTGATCTGCCAACTATTTTATAATTTACATCTGCTCCAAAGTGTAGGAGGGTTTTGGTTATGGGAATGTGTACTTTACGTCTCAGGGATCTTGCAGCAGTCAGAGGACAGTCATGATATCCATTTTTCTCAACAATAAAATTTGGGTTTGGTCCATGTTTCAAAAGCAGTTTATAACAATCTGTATTCATATTCTCAATTGCAATTATGAGAGGGACGTATCCATATTGATCGTTATGGTCATGCGCCATGTTTCAGTAAAAGATTTATGATGCCACTCAAACATTCATCATCTTTTAGTGCTAGCGCCAATATATTTGATGAATTATCGAGTGTATTACATTCCGCACCAGCACTGAGGAGCATCCTTGTCCCGTCTGTCCATTTCTGCCATACAGCTTCACATAAAGCAGTTTGCGGTGTGAAATTCTGGTTCTGTCAGCACAAGAGCAATGAAGAGGCTGTCTTGCATCTTTTTCTGTTTTGAAGTATCTAACTAGGAAAAGCGTTATTTCATCTTTGGTTTCACCATTATCAGTAATTGATAACTTGCGTGTAATGAGACTGACAGACAAATTCATACTCCACCTAGTGGTGGTTCCAAATACTCACCAGACTCTCAAGGACTCAGCTGGGTGGCTCCACCTTCTGCTAATCACTGAGGAACTCTTAACCCCCGGTTGCAACAGGTGACATACTTTACCTTTTCTCACCCAGCATTCATAACAATAGGCCTTATAAACTTTACATATTTAATCCATCTCTATCACCATCTAAAGTTACCATCCGACTTCCAGGATGAAGCATACTAATATTGCACCATCTACTGCTGCCCCCCCTAAAAAGAAAGCAGGCAGTAAGGCTAAAAAGACTACTTCTACAGACAATTTAGGTGACCATGTTACAAGCCTCGAGGACGATGTCCTCCCCACCTGGTCTCAAAACAATGAAATCATCGCTGCTATAAACGGCCTTAAGCCTGCTGCTACACAGCCTACAGCTACATAAGTACAGCCACAGGTCAGTCAGAACCCGGTAATGGACATCACTTCAACAGAGTCAGTACCTGTAGTACAGACTCTGTCTAGGAATACTCGTGCCGCCACAGCTGCTGTGGCCATCCTGGTTGCAGTGACGTCACAGTCTGCTGCCGGACTGGTGATCGACGAGTTTTCTGCAGCCAAACAGGCTGCTACCTTGGCGGGTGAGAAATCCTATCCTCTACCCCTCAGCTACCAAGACAAAGTTCCCCCTTCTGTCACTGAGAAGGTAGCAAATATCCTCACCTCTACATCACACCAGCTGTCATCCATCAAGGGTAAGCCTACTCATGCCCACAACTTCAGCATAATGGTTTTCTGTGTCTTTGTAAGGATTATCTTGGCCCATACATATGGCAATGGCCCAAGTATATGAACACAGGCTGCAAAGGTACCAGCAACAATTATCAAGACAACCAAATATTCAATTTGCCCTTTATAATTGTGGTATATCAATTGCTATTATGGAAGGCCCTAATAAAGTTAGCCTGCTTCTTCATGCACTCATTGCAAAGGTCCCCACTCCCAGGGAGAATCTCCATAGGCTGTAATAAGGAAAACGTTGTGTATGCATTCAGTAATAGATTAATAATGGCTGCCAGACTGCACCAGATTGCACCAAACTGCCAGAGTGTACCATTTCCCTAATGGCTACTATCAGGAAAAATGTATTCATATTGAATTATCCATATTCCTATTGTTTTCAGAGAGTAAATTTGGATTTTTTCAGGTTTTTGAGAGAAAAATCGATCGAAATCCAAGATGGCTGCTACTGAGAGTGTCATAAATAGTCACATTAAATTCCATGATCCCAAAATAGTACTCAGAGGATTTTGATGGCAGCCATATTGAAACATGGCAGCCATATTGGATACAGGTGTTGCACTGAAAGGCCCCACATGATTCTCCTCATTATCAAGCATGCATCTGACAAGTTTTATTGATTTATTCCCATGATATCATATTATCTCAGAATTTATTAGAATAAAAGTGAAAATACCTCATAAATTAGCGTTTTGCATAGATTATGCCAATTTTCAAAATGGTAAAATCTTATTCCGAGAACTTATTTCTTTTGAAATAGCCATTTTAAAATAATTTTAGTCATGTGTCATATCATTCTCAGGCTTAATTAGGTAATTTTGCATATTTAATGTCCGTGGCCCGGCTTATACCAAGTATAAGCCAGGCCACGGAAAACCAGGGGCTAGAAGAAACTACACTCACTTCCCTCCACGGCTTTTCTTCTGTAATTGATTATGGTTCCATGCCCAGGTTAGAGACTTCATTGTGTCCTAGCCTAGACTAGGCGGTGGAAAGATTTTCTTTTTTTTCCTGCCTATCCAGATATTTTGTACACATCTGATGAAATTTGCGAATCGATGTGACTATCTCAATTGCTAACCCTTTTATGCCCAGAAATTCTAAATGCATTTTATAAATCATAACTACACCCTAGGTTTCATGTGTCTTAAAAACCATATCGCGTATTGCTTATCCTTATCAGATTTTCTTTTGATAAGGGGTCAACAATACAGATCTTGAATAGGGTTATGGTGTCACCACCCAAAAAGCCTTGTGGCCATCCAAAAAATTGCAGGTCTTGCACCTTTGACCTGATATTAAAAATACTTAAAATTCGCACAGTGCTTAGGCCTAACAACCTACACCATATTCTAGCTTATGAAATAAAGAAAATGTAAGATAGGTCCACATAAACATAGTCAGGCTAGATTTTGCGCAAATTGCCACGGTAACCGGGTAGTGACTTTTGCATAGTGAGGCCTAATTGGCGCATGAATACACATCAGGACCCCTTAACCCCCATAAACTTCCACTGATTTTATGTTTTAAACAAAAAATATTCTGGGACTATTGAAACACTCCTACTCATCATTCTGATACCAAATAACAATGGGTTTGGCCCCTCTTCCCTCCCCTAAGGGCCAAATTACTCAAAATATCTAAGTTCAGAAGGGACTATTTGGCCAGTAAACCCGGAAGTGGTCCGATTTAGGGTGGTGACACCCAGACTTTCATCGGAGTGGACTTTGCTCATTAGTTCATGTGTGGTAAGTATAATCTCCAGGCTAAATTCATTTATTTCATGTTAGAAGCAGTGGAATACGGACACCCCAGGTTTAACATAGGAGCCCTTTATCTCACACCCCCATGACATAACCCTAGCCCGTATCTCATGGTCAGTTAAAGCCCTCAAAAATATCCTAAAACAGATAAATAATAATCTTTTTATGTCCTTTTAAATGTTTTTTGAACATTTCTGACTAAGATAAAATGAGATAAAGGGTTATCTGACTTGGCTATGTCTCGTGAGATAACCCTTAGTCATTCCCACTATTCATGAACATTTGTCTATGTACCCCACTGAACAGGACTCGAGTTGGGAACGTTCACAATTTGGGCAAGGAGAACATGATTTTCCCTGGAAATTTGGACAAGTCATAACATCTTATATTCGAGAAAAATTAACATGTCCAGTTCCGAGGAATATCCCGAGTCTTTCCTGGGAATATCCAGAGTCTTTCCCAAGAAATTCCTGAGCCGTTCTCAAGATCTAGACTAGAGAACTTTCTCCAGTATTAGATGTTATGGCGTGTCCAAATTTCCAGAGAAAATCATGTTCTCTATTCTTGTTGTATTCACAAGTCGGGACTCAAGAAATTCCTGAGTAATTCTCGAGATATTGTTCAGTGGGGTATCATGATGACACAATGTAACTGATGGACTACCAAGTGGACAAGATGATGCACCAATGAAGACTGGTCTGGACACTCACCAGTAGTAAATCATGTCAAATAATTGCCAACATAAACTTGGAGATAGCATCTGACATTCAAAGGGTCAACCTTTAGAGGCGTATTAATGTATCATGTCCATTGATAATCACAGTGAATGAATATAACGTTTGTGAGCCTACCGTATTTCCTTCAATACAAGGCTGGCCTCAAATATAAGCCTGCCCCGTTTATAAGCCTGACCAAAAGGGCACTGGGTCTAAAATAAGCCGGGCCCCAAATATAAGCCTGGGTATGGAACAGAAATCCCATAGAGATCAGAGGTTGGTAATAATTTGACCTTTTAGATGAGAGATGAAACTCTTTAGTTTTAAGCTGAACTTGTGATCGATAATAACACTTGAGAGGTTGTTTCTCATTGGTTTGATACCATTTATTTGCACCTTTGCCTCATGAATGCAAATCAGTCAGTGATGATCAGTTAATTTTGTAAGACTCAAGGTTATAGTCGCCCCCCTGCCATCATGAAAGCTAGCCCACCCAGTAATAAGTGATTAAAAATACAAATCCAAGATCTAAGTATTCCCTGTCTAAGTTAATTGTCAAATGACTACTTAAACATATTTAGATGGACATAAAGTTATATAATTATGTGTTTCAGTATCACAAAGGTTCTGCAGGATTGTTTAAATCATAGAATAAATCGTATAGACATAGCAAAGGAGCAAAGTAAATCATCTAGTGAAATGAATACAAGCCTGCATTAAATATTACCCTGCCCTGAGTATAAGCCTGGTCAATTCGCCACCTGAAATCATTATAAGCCTGGGCTTCTAATTTAGGAAATACAGTATTCATGCATTATGCTTACTCACAGGAAGGGTCAGTATTATTGCCCCATCAATGTCTCGTTATAAGGGGTGCAGCCACTGCGATGTCATGATTGAAGGAGGAATAAAAGAAACCAAAACAGAGTGCCTCACCAAATTTAACAAGCAGATGAAGTTATATAAAAAGAACCAGTACACTTATATAATTAATTTGGGGCATTGAAGAACTATAAAACTAACCTTTTCTGAGATTAATTAAATGTTCCTTTTTTTTTTTTTTTTTTTTTGGACTAGCTCATTGCGTTAATGAACTGTCAGGTTCATTTATGTAACGCTATAGAGCCGACCAATTTTATTTATATATCAAACAGATACCAAACAGTTGAAGTAAATATAGACTCCACATAATCAGACATATGTCATTATGTACAATAACAGTAAGGAAGCAGGCAAGTGTGTCAAATCAATCACATAGTATTTGTTGAGATATATATCAATATGACACAAGAAACACAAAATACAATCAAATGATCATCAATGATATAATATTATATAATGATGAAAATATGCTGATCACATAAATAATATTTGGAGCGGCGCGGTGACTACACCGTCTCCATCAACCTTTGTTCCTTAGTTATATCCAACCTTTAGCCTTGATCTGAGGTTTTTTAACTTTTTAACCTCATTCTTAAATTTAACTTTTGTGGTAGCCCTCTGAACCTCCTCAGATAGTAGGTCCCAGAGGACTACACCCCTGTACCATGGCGATCTTTTATAATGGTGAGATATACTTCTTGGCAATTTAAAACGTATCTTATTTTGCGATCTTGTATTATATGCATGACCATGATTTATCTGATCCTTGGATTTCTTATACATCAAACTTAAAAGTAACACATCAAATCTTTGTTCTAATTTTTCCACTTTACAGATGACAGGTAACTCATCAACACTATATTTAACAATATTGCATCTAAGGCAAATTCTTAAAGCTCTATTCTGTAAACGTTGTAATGCCTTTAAACCTTCCTCATTACAACTTGTACTTATAAAAGAGCAATATTCCATAATCGGCCGGATGGTACAACAATATATTTTTATGCTTTCTTCTTGTGTGAGATATTTCCTTAATTTAGCAAATCTAAATAATTTATTACAAATGTTTCTTTTAATAAGCTTAATTTGTTTGTCAAAACTTAACTTACTGTCTACTGTAACTCCTAGGTAGGGGAAAAAACTTACAGTTTTTACTCTGGTACCATTTATTACAATATCTGTATCTGGACAATTTTTCAATTTGTGAGCACTACAAAACCACATAAATTTTGTTTTCTTTGGATTAACAGTCAACCTGTTGTGAAATACCCATGTCTTAAAGCGTTCAAGATCATCATTTAACACTCTCATTACATCTTGGGGTGTTTTCGCTGCATGATATAAAACAATGTCATCTGCATACATTTTAATTTTGCACTCGTTCAACTTTTTAATCACGTCATCTATGTATAAAACAAACAACAGGGGGCCTAAAACAGACCCTTGTGGGACACCATATTTGATTTCAGATTCTTGAGAGAGATTATTGCCATAACTAGTTCTTTGTTTGCGGTTTTTTAGATAACTATTAAACCAGAGAAAGTTATTTTTGCTGAAACCTAATTTGCTAATTTTTTCCAGAAGTCTAACATGGATTACACTGTCAAACGCTTTAGTAAAGTCAATAAATAGGGCCCCTGTTATTAAACCATCATTTCGATACTCATATAGATCATTAACAAAGTCAAAGGTGGCATCACCTGTACCACTACCTTTCTTGTAACCATATTGCTCATCTGAAAAATTATCGTGATCTTTCATGGCACAACTTAAATAATAATACATTATTTTTTCAATAATTTTTGAGGGCATTGGCAATAGCGAAATAGGCCTCCAATTCTTAACTTGTGATAAATCTCCGTCTTTGGGTAATGGCTTGACCAATGCAGAAGCCCATTTGACAGGAAAACCACCACTATCAAAACTTCTCTGAACAAGAAAAGTAAATTGATCTAGCAGGCATATTATTGCACATTGTAGTATATCACCTCTGATCCCCTCTATTCCGGATGATTTATTTTTATCAATCTCTTTTACTGTATAATAGATATCCCAGGAATTAATCTTTATATTCGATTCAGAGAAAATTCCACCCTGAATGATTTCCTCTATACTCACATTATTATCCATGTCACACTGTACTTTACCAACAGAAGCCGCATGTAAGTCTTTTCCAATATTGCAAAAGTATTGATTAATATATTCACAAGCAGTTTCGGATGGGACCTTAACACCATCTACATGGTGCTTCATATCTGGATAAATCTCAGACCCATTACCCTTAAACATGTTATTAATATATTTCCAAAAACTCTTAGGATTTCCTCTACATTCATGTAATTCTTGCATAATACCACCAATTTGATTAGCTTTTATTTTTTTCCTAATTTTTCTCCTGCAATCTTTAATAGCTTGCTTCTCTTCATCACTTTTATTCACCTTATACAACCTTAACCACCCTTCCCTCTCAAAAACAAGATCCATTACTTCATCATCTATCCAACTTTTTCTAGTTTTTTTAACTAATCTCTCAACAAAGGGATGATATTTATCCAGATACTGACTAATAGGTGTTAGGAACATGTCCCACAGCACATCAGTACTCAAATTTTTATCATAATACAATGTCCAATCACAAGATTGCAGGAAATCTTTGAAATTACTTTCTTTAAAATTCCTATAATCACGGCCCAAATAAGTTGTTTTAGTATACTTGTAATTCTCACGGCCCTTACAGCCAAATACAGGAATGTGATCAGAAATGAATGCTTCTACCGTACCTGCATCAGTAATGTTAACACAATTTGATAATACATTGTCAATACAAGTACCACTAAAGGGACGAGTAACCTCATGTACCAGAATTTTCCAACCTAAATCTTTACATAATGACCTAAAACTCTCACAGCTTGCATCAGTATCATCAAACATATTTAGATTAATATCACCTAATACCCAAGTCTCATGTCTCCCTTGATTATCATTATATTCAAATCCAGCTACCTTCTTTAGAAAAGTAAGAAAATTTGGTACATTGGTATTTGGTATTCTATAAATAGATACTATGAGCTGTTCTTTCTCACCCGGTAGACATAGCATAATAGCAATACTTTCAAAATCAATCGATTGAATAGTCAAATCATTTACAATGCTAATATATCAACATAGACCAGATCTACAACTAAGGCCTACTCCACCACAATTCTTACCAATTCGATCATTTCTATACAAAATACGATCAGGTATATTTATAATTCCCTCTGGTGAAGCAGGCTTAAGCCAGGTTTCACATAAACAAATTATATCACTACGTTTCAATAACTTGTATATCTCTTCATGTTTGTCTTCAAAACTACGACAATTAATTGAAGAAATCACCAGCCCCTTACTGTTGTTAAATTCCTCAATACAAAGTACCATTTCAAATAATAATGGGATAATAATGATGCCATCTCATTAGGTAATATACAAGGTGAGATACATTAACAACAACAGAAAAGAAAGCAATGTCCATTACCAGTATCATCATACAGTATTTACAAAGTCTTCTACCACAAATTATCCTCGTAGTAGAGGTGACTGTTATAAGCAGTCTACTGTGTGTTCAACTATTGCTTACAACAGGTTAAACCCCCAGCCCCCCTTACACTTGACTATACGGTGGTAAACTTATCAGGGGTATCACTGGGGTTAGTGGACTTAGTACACAACAAAAAGGGGCAGTGTCCTAATCCAAAAGAATTTTGAATAGAGAAAAATGATTTAGCACATTCAATTAATATGAATAGAAAATTTAACAATGCTTTCATAATGACACTGTCAAGAAAAATGTGAAAAAAAGGCAAACATCCATTTCCGAATCAGTAGACATATATCAATAATGCAAAGCCTGTTATTTAATTTAACACTAACATATACAAGTAATTATTAAAAATCATCATCAGCATCAGCATGATCCCTGTTTGGATTCAAACCAAGTGCTAGGTCAAGGTCAGTGTCTGTGTATTCAACACAAAAGTGGTGAAAGATCTTAACTACCATTGCACGTACCATTTTCTTTTTGTGTTTCCCATTCTTGAGGTGAATGCCATCTCTCATATGACTAGATAAGTCTCTCTTATGACAGCTACCTGCTCTTGATTTACTCACTGCACGTTCAAATCGCATTGTAGGGAGCCCCTCAGCAGCATTAAATGCCCTTATATTAGCATTAATTGTATCCAATGCTATGTCGAATTCCTCCTGAATTTTCGTACAATCCATTGTTCAGTTATTGGCTATAGCTAGGTTGGCTCAATAAATACATGTATAACAGGTTGGTTGATCAAAAGGCAAGTTATTCAGGGCAGTAGTTATAGACTGGAACCCATCGCGAACAGACTGATATACCTCCTCCGCATATTCTCCTTGTAAGCCGTATGACTTGTGGCCCTGTCTGTCCTTCCTCATAAATGACATGTTGTTAATGCCAGCTGATATTACACATAAATCAAATGGTCCATTCATTAGCAGTTCCTGAACCAACCTTCTTTGCATGTGTTCAAGTTTTGCCCCAGGCATGACAATAGTATGATGCAAGATACCTTTTTGTGGAAACACAAGGTCTAGTAGCTCTTCAAAACCTGCTACACGTGAATCTCCAATAAATAACACATTAACTCTATAGTACAACAGCTGATCCATAGTGTCATATGTCCATATGTACATTCCCTTTCTATCCCTAATGCTATGTAAGCTCTATATAGCCCAGATATATATAGCATGAGACATAGTCCTACTAACAAATGGCACTTGTGCACAGTTGGCTGGCGCGGTAACTACACCAGTCACTTTAATTAAGGGTATACAGTCGCCTCCAAGATCACCTATTTACAATGCATAACCAATGGCTACCCCTACCCTCAGGACGTCAAAGATTTATCATTGTTTGAAACACTTACTCTCTGCACTAGATTTACCATCAACGAGTATTTACTCTTAAAGATAAACAGTCTAATTTGGTCTTTCTATTGAACTGTAACTAGGTACATGTACTAATGTACATATTAGTGAGGATTATTCTTGAAATAATCAATCATATTGCAAATATAGTTGTATTCTACAGATTCCAGTGGCGCGGTAACTACACCACTTATACGGCCGTTATCGTCATGTCAAATTCCCGTATCAGATCCCTCGTTCTCATGGTGATTTTACCATGGAGATTCTGTCCCTTAACCCTTCCTTGATCATATGCCCCAGAACTGTAAACAAACCCCCCACCCCAGATCATGTCTCTGCATCCCTCAATCAAGATGGCCGACCCTGTCTCGAAATAGGTGCATATATATATATATATATATATATATATATATATATATATATATATATATATATATATAGTGCATATCTATATATTTTTATGGCAAGATAATGGTGATGTTTAATGACTATTGACACAGCTTTTACAATCACCCTGATATAAAAGGTTACCAAATGCACCTAATGAGTTGATAAGTCATTGAAGAAACATTTTGAAAGCAGTGTTCACCTTTTGTCTGTGTGTGGCATGCAAACCCTCATGCTTTTAAGTGTGATAACCCTCAGTGGGGACCCATTCTCATGCTCCTTTGTATTTATCTCAATTTTTTTTTGTCAGAAATAATAATTCATTTATTTGGCATTGGTAGTCATTTCAGCATTAGTTATACGATCATTTGCAGTGATCTTCCTGGAGGCTGTTGTGAAAAGATTGGGAATTCATTCTCAATATAACTAACACACATTGGGAGGTGTGATACAGAGGTTCTTGGTTAAACCTATGGGGCTGTCGTATTCAAATTGAGATAAAATTCATGACCTCTTGGCCAGTTTGATGACGATCCCTTTTGAAGGACGGAGGATGAGCTCGGCCAGTGGCTGTATTTCCTCAATGCTCTGTGTTGCTTGAATGGAGAAATTTCGCAGAATTGCAGACAGCACACATTTCTCCTCATTGAGAGCAAACTTCTGACCTGAAATACCACACAGTTTATTTTCATTACCTCCAACTCTTGATTCATTTCCTGAACTGGATGTTTGTATCATGTAGATCAATTTCCATTAGAGAATCTGATTTTAGTACAGTGCATAAGTCTTTTTGTTAACCATGAAGGTATACACTGCCTGTACCAAATGCCCAACCAGAGGAACAGCCAGTGGTAGCAGGATTTGGAAAAAAAACGTGCTCTTCTTAAATTGAATAGAAACAATGTGAAACCCCAAATTTCACTGAATTATGGGTGCAAAATGAAACAAAAAACACTACTCTAACTACATTCTAAAATACGCACCCTATGGCAGTTAATCTGATAAGAGTGAAACTCGGTTTTTCTCTAACCCTTTCCACTATGTTATGGAATAAATTGCAGAGAATTTTTTTATTCATGAGGGACACAAGGCCTAAAAGGCTACATTTTTCTTTGTTCAGAGCATTACTCATGGAATGTACATGGAATATGCGTGCCTATACATGGGTAAAAAGTGATGCTTGTGACGCTGTGACGCAGGGGTTTTAAAAAGTGACGCTCTTGTCACAGGGGTTTTAAAAAGTGACGGATGGCGACACTAGCAAAAGTTCCCAGTACATTGGCATATACATAAAAAGTGATGGAGTGACGTGCCATCCCTTCTAAAAAAGTGACGATGTGAGCACCCATGTATAGGCACATATGCGTAAAATGATCTGGAGTTTTTAGACACACAGACCAAAACGCGGTTTCACCAATAGTAGTTTCACAGTAGAGGGGGTCTTGTTATTTAGACATCTTCCTCCACCATTCCCTCACATGTTTTTGATCTGTTTTATGAAATTTGGGATTGGGTTGAAAGCGCATTTCTTTGTCCACTTACCAATACAGTTCCTAGGTCCAGCAGAGAAGGGGATATAAGTATAGGGATGACGGCCTGTAGCATTGTCTGGTAGAAACCTATCAGGGTCAAACTTCTCTGGGTTGGGGAAGTATGTTGGGTCCAGGTTGATTTTCTGGATCAGGACGTTGATTGAGGCTCCCTTTGGGAATGTTATGCCATCTGAGGTTTAGGAGAAGCATACAATATCAGTTCATTTCCAAACAAAGCAAAAAGTAGTTCTGAGCAAGTTACAGCGCTGCTACAAGATCTCAAATATATGGATCTTCACTTTCTACATGGCTATCATCACAGTCCTTGTTACAGCATTCTGGTGAAATCTAAATCAATTTCGTCAGTTCTAACCATCCTGAATTTAAGCATATATCTGTATGAAAATAAAATGCTTCCAGCATTCATCCAGTCTTGATTGTACCAGCACAGTGGTGCCATCTGAAGCCATAAAGCAAAGTTGTATTCCCTACTGGTGGTGACTTTGATTTGGATGTGTGGCAGGGGAGCTTGCCACTCAGTGCTGCCACCTGGAGGCTGTGACCATTCCTAATTAACCAAGTAGTTTCCCTCCCAACCAAAGGGCCAAACTTATATCCTGTATTGTGCATATAATGGAACAGCTATTATCAGAATAAGTTGCACCCTATTAGATAGGGAGGGGTATACAATTGTATGAAATACATACCAGAAAAGGCTATACCAGATTTTATACCAGCTTTTAGTGCTAGGTTCTCATGTGAATGGCAGTCTCAAATAGGTGCTGGGGTATTAAAGCATTTAATCAATCTTAAGTATTCAAAAAGGTGCTGGTCCCATGAAAGAGTAAAGGTAGATTGAAATCTACAAGCACTGGGGAACTTAAATGGACCCCCCCTATTGAATCTGTAGAATCTGATCCAGCAGGCAGATGGAAAGGTCCAGTTCGCGTGCAATCTTATCGAGAGTGGTAGATTAAAAGTAGTCTCTGACCTTTTTTCAAGACAGTGCAGAGCAAAAGTAGATGACAAAAAAATGAAAGGGGGTTCGGGGGCCCCCGATTTAATAAATATTTTACTATCCCCCCTCTCAAAAATTAGAGTTACAATTGTGACTACAGAGACTATCTCACAAAATAAATCGTCATCTCTTTACTCATGGCAGATTGTTGAAATCTCGCTGCCATCCACCCACTGGTTCAGATTCTAGTGACTCTCCCCCCTACAGTAGTATGAACAGATGCACTCTATTACATCACTTTATTTGAAATAAAAAAAAAGTAGTATTCCATTGTGGTTTTTCTGGAGTAGTTTATGATTTACACTAGAGCAAAGAATTGTATGTTTCCAGTAACATGGAATTCCATTGAAGAGCAACATTCCTGGAAACACTGAAACTACCATGTATTTTTTCTCATACCTATGACTGTGTCTTCATCCAACATTCTGCCAATTCCCGGCACAGATGGCAGTACCCGCAGGCTCTCCTTAATCACACACTCTAGGTACTTGAGTTTGGTCAGGTCTTCACTGATCACTGGTCTGTTGCTCTCACGCAACACCTCGTCCATTTCTTCATGAAGATTCTTCTGTACTTCAGGATGGGACCCAATAAGCTGGGTTGCCCATGCAATACCAGCCGCAGTTGTGTCATGACCCTTATGAAAAAGAATATTTTCAATTGGATATCTATTAGTCATAATATCTTATTATTTTCATTGACATATCAAGCAAGTAGCGAACAGAAAAGTTGCTCTGAGAATTATTTGAATAATGATTTACAAGGAAAGATTATTTCACCTGTAAGCCTTTTTCTTTTGGTCTTTTATTTTCCATAGCCTGGTAGACAAGAAATGTATCTTTTTTTAACCATTTTCTAGATTTCCACATGGTTTAATTCTCACCTCAAACATGAAAGTATCAACTTCCTCCTGGATGTCATCCAAAGAGAAGTTGGCCTCAGCTGCCATGTGCAGGAGAAGGTCTAAGAAGGCTCTTTTTTCTTTGATCCTACAGCACTGTCCTGGTCAGCTTCTCCCGCCTCCTCAGCCGCCTCCATCTCTGCCTTCCTCTCATTGATAACCTGCAGATGAAATAGAAGAAAAATATCCAATATCTTTATCATGGGACATTTTGGCTTCTTTGTTTACACTTTCAGTTTAGAGAAGATTTTCACAGGCAGCTATATATTGAATGACAACAAAGATAATCCTGTCAGCTAAAATAGTCACTTCACCAATATTTTAAAAGTTTTTGAAACTGATTGAGAGCCTGTTTGCAGGATAGGATACCTTTCAGATGATTAACAACCATCATAATCATTAGGGAATGATTATAGTGAGCCTTTGGGTTAGGGCATAGGGGCAGACATTCCCTTACCCCAGAGGTTTAGGGCAGAATTTCACCAGAGGGCTGCAAGTATAGCCACCTAGTGGAAGTAAAATGTTCCCGTCCACGCTGTCCTTTGTACTTATGTTAATGGTTTAGCCCGTGGACACAGCCACAGGTGAATGACCAGTCCCTTGGGTGTATTTTGACCAGAAGCAAGTGTGTACAGCCCTATGATGTCATGCACCCCAAAAGGAGGCCAAAACCCCTGGTTGAAACACTGTCTACTGGTAAGTGTAAGGAACTAAGGGTTCTATATCCACCACTGCTGGCACTGCCAACAACAGCAACCCTCAATATAGATCAGAGACAAATTGTTTTCATTGGAATGACTTCTTATAGCAAGAATTCTACAATACTTACTTTCTGGGTGAAATCTTGTAGAATCTTGAGGTATGCATCATGCCTTTTACCTCTGTCTGTGTTTTTATAGAGAAAGTCTGGCCATTGCCAAGGACTTCTTAATCGCACCATAATCAGGTCTGACATTCTGAAAGTAGGGGGAACAATGCCCATAGATGGTGCCACCATTAGGATGGTGCCAACAATAAGATGGTGCCAACATTAAGATGGTGTCACCATTAAGGTGGTGCCACCATTAAGGTGGTCCCTCCATTAAGATGGTGCCAGATTATTGAGGTTAAACATTTTACCCTTTAGGGGCCAAATGATAATGCTATATTATATTATATTATATTATATATATATATATATATATATATATATATATATATATATATAGTTATTATGATGGTGTGTCTGATGTCATTTGATAATATATCTCATTATTATTATCATCATCATCATCATCATCATCATTATCATCATTATTATTGTTATTATTATTATTATTATTATTATTATTATTATTATTATTATTATTATTATTATTATCCAAATGTATTGCTGTAAGTTATTTTGGGATTGGTTTTAACGGAAAATGCAGAGTGAAAGATATTCACCCATATACAGCATCAACGTAAGCTGAATCTCCACTTCCAGTCTGAGCCCCGATCTTTTTCCCCATTGCTGTTTCTGCAATTGTGTTAACCGTTTCAAAATTTGAAGAAAAAATTAACAAAAATCATCATTGATCTTTAGTATGATTTACCTTATTAGAGGGGGAGGTGTTTTCTAAAATATCTCCATGGCTCCCCCACCCCTTGTAAAGTGGTATAACGGGGTTGGGGGATCACCTGAAGATTGTGCATCTATTAGAACAGAAGTGATGTCATGTTTTATCTTTCTATCACATCCCAAAAGTGTGGGTTTGACTGATATGTGGGGTTTGTCTTATACATTGATTATTGTCAAAAATAAACTTCCTGCAATATTTTCCTGATGGTACATACCACAAATGATGTCTAGCGCACAGTGTGTGATATAAGGGAAGATGTCAAATGCTCGTCCATCACATTTCTCCTTCAGTAACTTCACAAGGACCTCACACTGTTCATTGAACACATTCAGGAAGTCATTCAGAATCTTGAAGTGGAAGGTTGGCGTTAGGAGCGTCCTACGGGACTGCCACTTGGCACCAGTGCTGAAAATATGAAATCGTTTGTTGGATATTGGATATTGGTAAGACCATACCATAACAGTTTTATGGACCATAAATGCATCAGTGTATCAGGCAAACCCTCCAGGATGTACAATCAGCAGGATGTATTAATGTGCTCTCAGCCTTTAAAGAGTTAATATGGTAACATTATCTATAAACATTTCTCAGTCTCACTTACCTAGGGAGCAGAAGGGATACTCTACCTTGTTAGGAGACCAGTCTTCAACCAGGGCTCTATAAACTTGTATGTGTATGCCTTGGTCAATACCTTCATTGAGGAAAGTATTTTCTGCAAGAAATTGTTGAAAAAACTTTTGAGAAATAAAGCAGCTAGGTGTGCCACAAGATAGTAAATGCACCTGCCATTCTTTCTTTAGAATGAGCCTAACATAAAATGTCTTTTTATACATCTTTGAGTGCCAAATCCACGCCGGTCAAATTTATGAATTTATGATCTGCATTGGAACAAATTGGGTAGGGACAGGCGTTTTTATTAGTTTTTTTCCTGTCAAGTGAGCATCGCAAATCATAACTTAAAATTCCCTTAGAAATTGCTCAGTTCAAAGATATAGTTTGGTGGAAAGTTAGGAAATAATTTTGGTCCCAGTCATTTTCAGTCGAGAAGCTACTTTAGAAGAAAGACCACATACCTCTGCAGCCTGGGCATGGAAGACAATTATCATCGGTTGATTGCCTAAGAACAATTTATACATTTGTGCTGTTGATTTATACTCATCACAGAAGTTCATGATCTGCTGATAGAATTCTGTATAAGAAATATAAGATGAAAAAAATGAGAAAAGGAAAGTATCATCAAATTTAATGAAATATTTAATTCAAACCTCCCTCTCAGCCAACAATGTTTTCATTTTTATTTTAAGAAAATAAGTTTGTTTTTTTTTATTGTGGTAGACAAGATGACAACGCAAAAAAAGGACAATCTGATGATTAGTAATTTGGTTCATTGGGTAGGATTGTGAGAAAAATTTATCATTTTTTTTCTGCCAATATGGCTGTTTTGGACAGCTCTGATATAGATTATACTTTTGTTTCAATTGTTAACCCTTTCATGCTCCGAACTATTATATCAAATCTGAAAAGGGCCTAATCATAACGATAACGCTTTATAGGTTATGTATTATCCTTATCAGTCTTATCAGTTTTGTTGTTGTTTTGATATGGGGTCAATGATACAGTTTCTGAAAAGGTGAAGCTTAGACTTAGGCCAGATTGGGTTGACAGACTATGCTCATTTGTTGGCATCATTAATGAATCCAGTCTGGCGAGAAAAATCTCATGGCTGAATTCATGCATCATGTTTCCCTAATCGAGCTACACTCCTGGAGGTTCAGTATGATGCACCAATTTGATGCTTGAAGGCTAGGGAGTAAACTCACCAGTTTTTCTTTAAAAAACCTGCTGACCAATGACCAACATAGAATAGGTGGCAGCCTCCAACATTTAAAGACAAATGCTACCGAGTACACAGAAGCCACCTGGTGGCAGAAATTAGAGTTAATCAGTTATACTATTTGGATGATTTTACTCATCCTAACTGGACTACTTTACCTGTACATATTTTTTTCAGTTCATTTCTTATCATTATAGAAACATATACATACATACATATATATATATATATATATATATATATATATATATATATATATATATATAGAACAAGTAATCAATGGATAATTCATGAAGAGTGTGTGTTAGTGAAGGATAATTACACAAGGCCATAGGCTGAGTGTAATTAGCCTTCGCTAACACACACGAGTCATGAATTATCCATTGACTACTTATTTTATACCACGAAACAAATAAATAATCAATAAAATACCAATAAATTCAAGTTGAAAACAAAATTTATTCCCCCTCCCCGGGACTCGAAGCCAGCCATAGTGTGTGTACACAGGTACATACACCTCCTCGTCGCCCGGCAGCGGACAGCGACAGCGCCCGTCTCAGCTAGCCTTGGCAGCGGCACACGGCGAAAAATAGTGTTTGTACATGATCGGTTCATACACCTCGTCGCCCGGCAGCGGACAGCGACAGCCTCCGTCTCGGCTTGCTTTGAATGATTGAATGAATGCGTCTCACGGTTATAAATGCATGTACACGATCAGTACATACACCTCGTCGCCCGGCAGCGGACAGCTACAGAGCACATGGCGAAAAAAGATGCGTCCGGGCCGGGATTCGACCCGCCTACCTTCAACGGCTGAGCGCAATGCGCTAACCACTAGACCACCGCGTCTCCTCCTTCAGCGGCCGTCTTGGCTTGGCTATGTTTGAATGCGTCCCGCGGTTATGGTAGCGGACAGCCCGCAGTCGTCTCCTTCCTGGGCTTTGTATCATATCCAGACGTAGTTCGAACCGAGCATTTCTTGTCAGTCCCTGTGGCGCACTGCATAGGGAGTTGGACTAAGGACCTGAGAATGCAGGTTCGACCCCTACCATGGCAATGAAATAGTCTGTAGGTTCTGTTGGTGGATAACTGCACTGGGTGCAGGTTATCCATGGATAACAGCACGCCTTACAAAATTGATGTTACAGCCTACAGGGTGTGCAATATCGACAGATATGTGCATGGGAATATCCAGCAAAAAGCACTGTGTAACCTAGAAATCGTGGTATATATATATATATATATATATATATATATATATATATATATTTATTTATATACATATATAAATGTATATACAGCATTTGAATTCCCAGTCTTTTGATACCAGATTAAGACCATGAGATGTGCCTTGTCTGGGCACATCTGGGCCATGTCCAATATTTGGGCCATCACGTCTGTGAGATGGTGTAAACACTTCCAGAAGTTCACAATGCCGTCACCTCTATAGCCCATTGTTGGTGTATGGTGTTCAGCGGCCTGTGACAGCGGTCTGGCTTGTCTTCAAACAACTATATACACTATTGTTCATGGTCAGTGGACCATGAGGTCAGACCTTTTGGTCCTTAAACAATTATATACACTATTGTCCATGGTCAGTGAACCATGAGATCAGTTGCTTTGGTCCTTTACATTATATATTCACATAGCTGGTGGTCAGTGGACTGTGAATGCTCATATGGAGTTATATGTATTCATGCCTTATATTATATGCATTAATAAAATCACATGTTACAATTTATGAGTTTGAGTTTTGAGTTTGAAACAAGTTTATCGGCCAACAATATCTTAACACATTGAAGCTTTTATAATTATCAGCCGGAAAAAGAGGATACATTCAAGGAGGTAAATTTGTATAATCACATTTAGTGTTGGGACAGGTGGTTTCCATGAACAGTTACAAACCAAAAGTAGTCATATATATATTATAGTTCAACATAGTTCAAATCTTAGATCAGTAACGCTAGGGTCATATTATTATATCACATAGGTGTTTCTTGAAATGTTGTAGATTATCGACAGACTGTACATGTATCGGTAGATGGTCCCAGACAATACTGCCCCTGTATAATGGGCTTGATCTATATAGCTCAATTCTAGGTCGATTTACCTTGATTTTTATTTTATCATTACCCCTGAGGGGTCTTGCTGGGATTATTCTATCCTCAAGTACCTGTATATGTCTGTACATTATACATGCAAGCACTTGTTTTCTTCTAGTTGCCAGAGTTTTGACCTTACATGATACTAATAAATCATTGACATGGATGTCTCGTGGTTGTCTTATCTTTTTACAAGCTCTAAAACAGTGGTTTTATATGGTGTCTAAGTGATCTACTAGAGTAACCGGTCCACTTTCCAATATATAACTACAATATTCTAACAAGGGGACTATCATAGTCTTGTAGATTTTGAAGCTCGTATCCACATCCAAGTATTTAACAATGTTTCTTAGTTGCTTTAACTTCAGAATACCCAGTGAATCAATTTTCTTACAGTGATGTTTAAAATTTAAATCAAAATCAATTACCACACCTAAGTAGTTGAAATGTTTGACACAAGCCAGTTTCGTATTATTCAAGTTGATATCATATTTAACAATACGTTGCATATTCGAATGACACCATAGAACCTTAGTTTTTTTAACATTCATAGTTAAAATATTTTGTCTGCACCATTTCTCAATATTACCTATATCATTCTGCATTAGTTTGCTCATAATCTCAGTATCCCTACCATTTATTACTAGCGCTACATCATCAGCATACAGGAAAAATTCACAGTTTTTTATTACTCCTGTTATATCATTTATATATAAATTAAAGAGCAACGGACCGAGTACTGTTCCTTGGGCGACACCACAATCCAACACTTTTTCATTTGACTTAATGTCGTTGGCTACAGTTATTTGTTTTCTCTCATATAAAAAACTTTTTAACCAAGTTAGGCAGTTATTATCACAACCAATACTACGTAGTTTACTCATCAGTATATTCAGATTCACAGTATTAAAAGCTTTCTTTAAATCCAGGAAAAGTACCAGGGAAAAGTCACCTCTATTTCTAGCTTCAATCAAATACTGTATTAGGTCAAACATTGCATCAACCGTCGATCTATTTGGGATAAAACCGTATTGTCTAGCACTGATAATATTATTCTCGATAATATAATTCAGCAACTGGGAGTGTATAATTTTCTCTGTTAATTAGAGAAGACATTTGTCATTGTTATGGGTCTCCAATTCAATACATCTGATAAATTACCAGTTTTAGGTAAGGGGACAATTTGTCCGAGTTTCATGACATCAGGTAGAGATCCAGTACCAATAGATTCATTCACCAAGTTATGTAATATGTGTGGTTTGTGACTTAGTAAACTTTTTATAATATTACATGGTACATCTTTAATACATGAGCTTTTATGCCCCATTATAGATTTCACAACCTTAACACATTGATTTGCAGTTACTTCTCTCAAACTCAAAACACTATTAATTTCTGATCTAGTAGGTATGTATACAGTATTAAAAATTTGGCTTGCTAAGTCCGCACCTATATTTATATAATAATCATTTACAAAATTTTACCATTATTATCTTTTAGACACATTGTAGGCATTAAACTTTGTCCTTTCCAGACTCCATTCAGAATTTTCGAGAAACGCCTTGGGTCATTTTTGAAAGTATCTAAAAGTTTTGTAGTTACATTTTTTCTTTTAGCATTCAATCTTTTATTAATAGTTTTTTGGACCTGTTTAGCTCTTGCCAAGGCCACATTTACTATATTAGGTCTACACTTCTTCGCCTTGTTGAAGAATCTCTTTTTCAATGTTATCATACAGCGTATATCCTCATCAAAGAACATATAATTTTCTCTCACCGTGCGGGTCTTTACAGGATGTTTTATATTCAGGTACATATTATACACTCATACTTGTCATTTACATTTGTATCTTTGAGTTCAAAATTGTTCCAATCCGAATTGTCCATTGTATTCAAAAAGTCTTGTTGTGAAAAATGCCTCATATCTCTACATTTTATGACTATCGCTTTGGGTTTTACTATTTTTTGTTTTTTCCTTACAATATATATAGGTATATGATCACCACAGAGGTTATCGAGTACACCATATGTTCTAACACACTCACAGTTAGTATAAAAATGGTCCAGTGTGGACTTCCCATGGGGATGATAATATGTAGCGGGAGTGTTAGGTATCTAAGTCCAGTGTGTTTCAAGAAGTTCATCATTCTTCTAAATTTTATACAATTTCTAGCTTTGCTATTAACATTTAAGTCTCCCATAACCCAACATTCATTATATTTAACATTGTCATGACCCATATATGTTGATAAGAAGTTATAACACTCAGGAACCTTACCATTTGGTGGACGGTATACAATACAAACAATCTTGCATTTATGACCAGGATAGCTCAATTTTATGCATAAACATTCAATATTTTTATTTACTATTGTAAATTCTTGCAGTACTTCAGTGTAGGGAACAACTACATTCCTAACATAGCAAGCTACTCCACCTCTTTTTCCCCTGTGACAATCGTTTATAAACAAAGTCATATTATTTATGTGAAGTTGGTTACTTAATGTCAATGTCTTCAGCCATGTTTCAGTGATACCTATCAAATCAAAACCCTGTAATTCACTTCTAATGAAGTTATATTTATCACATAGACTCTGAGCGTTGAGTGCGGGGTATTTCAAACCTGTCTTGGAGATTACCTCCTGAGGGTTTTACCAGTGTTCTTACTATATAACTGTTCCACCTGACATCACCTTCTACAAATAGACCAACACGAGAGAATCATCTTAATAACATATTTACATGTGCTGAGTAGGTGTAGACACTGTACTTTTTACGGTCCAATACCAGGATAACGGTAGTGTTGGCATTTTTAAAGTGTATATGACATAAGGGTGAATATCAGGTAACATGGAATAATCAAAACTCACCTGTATTATCTGACTTCAGCTGCAGTGTATTTCCAAATATGGGAATAGGAGTTGGTCCAGGTATCTTATCTAGCATCTGTTGTGCTCTGGAGGGCTTCATAACCCACCATATTAAGGCTGATATGCCCAGTACTAGGGCTACTGTAGTTAGGTACATGTTTTCTCTCCTCACACCTGAGTAGAAATGTACTCTACCAGTGGGTCAGTGCGTCTCAAGATACATGTTTGTATCCCGGTCCCCGCACTCATAGTGCAAACATGACACTAACTTTGTTAAAACTTTCCAATTATGACCCTTTTCCACTGATTTTCAAGTAAAAAAACAACCCTTTTTATAGTAAATTCGCTGATTTTGGGGTCCCTAGAATAACCCCTTTTTATTGGGAAATGCTGACATGTCCCTGGAATAACCCCTTTTTCTTGAAAAAAAACAAAACAAACACGCTGACATGTCTGTGAACACCACCCTATTTGATGAAGGATTTATATGTCTTATCAATGTAAGCTACTAATATACTCTTATCCACCACAAAGGCTGCAAGAAATGCATACCCTTTTCATCAAGGGAAAACTACCCCTTTTTTTCATAAAAACGCAGACATGCAAATTTACTGAAATATGACCCTAAATTCGCGTTTTTTCTAACGACGATGGTGTCTAGATATACAGAAAGTGCAGGAACCGGGGTTTGTATAGATCTCACGTAGGGAAATCCCAGGGTCACTCAGTTCATCCTTACTGACAGAAGACCTCTGCACTGAATACTACATGAGTTCTGGGTGGATAAAATTGTTGGCTAATTTAGTAGAACTCTGTAAAAATTCATAACTGGTCCTGAGTAGGTACTTATTCATATGATATAAAATAAAACATGATTATTGCAGTAATGCCCATTCATTTTTGGGCTTGTTTGGATTGGGTATGAACTGAATTTGTTCACTGCAAAAAATGTCAATTATGCAGGTGTCTGTACACTTATGGCCAGCATTCCAGATTTTCGTGATCGATGCGCAGGTTTCATTTTATATGTCGTAAATCGAGGTTGCCCCTAAAGATATACTTGGGATTTTTTGCTCAATACCTCCGTGGCACACTAGTATGGCATGCCATGCTATATTAAAATATAGTGAAAAAGTATTTCCATGGCTGATACCTATAGCTTGCCAATAACCCAGTTTGTCTGGCAAGGACTCTGTCCCAGATCTTCACCCAGACACTATTGAGTTAACCAGTTGAGGGTAGTGAATGACATTCAGTATTATGCTCATTATTTGGCTGGCATACTGCAGCAATGAGGTAATGGTGAGTCTACTTTCCAGCACTTCACTGGTGCATCATTCTGACCCTCTTGTAGTGTATACGCTCCATAGGGCCAGTGTGTATGTAGCTCCAGTGAGGTCCAAGTGGCTGCACTTATGCATCATGACAACCAATGGGCATTATGCATTAATACAAAAGTCAGCCTTCAAAGAGTTTATGAAAATAAGAAGAGCTTTCTGTTCTTAGCCAGAGTGGAGCATGTCACCTCACTGACACAGACAGTGAGGGGAGCAATGATCAACGAGTCACTGATAAAGTGATATGACAACAGGGCCAGAACTAAAGCCTGAACTAGTTGTGTATCAGGGTATAAGAAGAAATCTAATTTACCTAGATGAAAGTCCTAGCCCAGAGCATATACAGCTATATCATAGTTGCACTGAGTGGCATATTCAGGCAACACACAGTGTTCAACTAAATCCAGCTGCAGATGTAGCCCTTAATAACATGTGACAGTTGTAGACCTGGATAGCAGCTACAGCTGCAGGGCTATGAAAGGAGGGCATATAAAGAGATCATAAGGTATAGTCATTTGAATGGATAAATAGCCTGCAAAGGAAGTTCTTCTTAGTCAGTGCACTGCTATAGGTTTATAAGGGCTGCCTTTGGAGTTCCTAATAAGTGTTTCATGTAGGACCTTCTTAGGAGGTGTGAATGAAGTGCTGCAGACATAGAGCTTATTGGTTAGAAGCAATCATCTATTGGTTCGTTTATTGATAGTAGAGGGCAGCACGGCTAGCTGGCTGAACCCTGTTCAGGTAGGTCAAGGTCGGTCATCATTCACTGCTTCAGTCAGAAGGAACAACACTGCTACCTTCCATGGAGCGTCTAAGTGTTGTGTGAATTGTGTTTTTTTTTTTTATGGTATGGCTACTGGAGATACCAGTGAGGATTTGGCAAGAGTCCTAGCCATACACTCCGACTCAGTGGATTATTCTGAGACATTTACAGAGAAACAGGGAGTTACCAAGTGGTGCCGTTCTGGCTGTGTTTCATGTAGCACCTTCTTAGGAGGTGTGAATGAAGGGCTGCAGACATAGAGCTTATTAGTAGCTGATCAATGAGTGTATTTGTAATGGCCAATTATTAGGTCTGCAAATATAGTGCTTATTATTCTGTTTGTTGACTTGGCTGGGTCCACCCAGTTATTCTGATCAAATTGAACTGTGAAACACCGTAATCCTAGTACAGTGAAGCAGTGTAGTTTCTACAATGAAGCCCCAGATGCTAGCAAAGTAGTATAAGGAATCTTTCTGAAAATAAGAAAGGATCTCTGACAAGTTTGTTACATGGATTATGCCATTATTTTGACAACATAATTTTTACAGCGTGAACTTCTGTAAATCACTGAATTTATAGACGTATACACATACATTAAAGTACCATCGACCCAAAGGACTTAAATGTGCATCGGAAATTTTCAGAAACCAAAAAAGGCAATGGATATTATGAGATATATTTCAGATCATTTGATTTTTTAACTGAGGTCTGGACAAAACAATGTGTCAAATAACACTAAACTAAGCTAAACCACCAGCAAAACCATTTATCAAACTTGTTTTAACCCTTTAAAGACAAACGCTACCCGGTACACAGAAGCCACCTGGTGGAAGAACTCATCAGTTATACTATTTTAATGGGTTTTATCATCCCAGCTGGGTCACTTTACCTCTACATATTTTTTTTCTGTTTGTTTTGGATCACTATAGATTAATTTCAGATATCTATATTTTTCATTTCAATGGTGACCCCCCATTTTTCTTCTTTTAAGATGTTTGTAAAGATGTCCTTTACATGTTCAGAGAGTCTTGTAGATGAATCAATAGAAGATCATTCACTATAATGCAAAATATGAAAAAATGTTTTCCCCATTCATTTCTAAGGTTTTCAATTAAGTGGTCATAACATGAAAATAAGCATAGTAGACATAAGGGATGTTTTTGCATTTTCCTATTCTTTATATATCAAGCTAATACTATCCAGAGTTATTTGAGATTATCAATAGAAGATCTAAAATTGGTCAGCCTGTAGCGTCTTTAAGGGCCACTGGAGCGCGATTCATAAAAACTGGCGACCAATAAAGGTTTAAACGATGGATTTAGAAACGATCATTCTAGAAAGATATTTCAAGAATAATTTGCACATTATATAGATATTCCAACCCTATCAAGCCTTAAAAAGACTTTTGGTTAAATGATTATAAATTATGATTGATCACAGTATGCCTAAGAATGTTAATTCCAACATTTTCAGCAGTTATTATGAATTGACAAAAATTCTAAGGTCGTCTGTCCTTGCTGACTTTGTGAGTTTTTATGAATCGTCCTCCTGATGCATCAATGCACCCTGCCTATTGGTCCTCATGATGTACCAATGAAATACTGTCAGGACTCCTCTGCAGCACTTCATTTGAGCATCATGCTGACTCCCTGTGACTTTGTGTTTAAACCCTCCGGGGTCGGCATGATGCATCGATTACTGCGGAGTAACTCACCGGGGCTGCTTTAAGGTATCATGACAAGCAATGGACATTTCACTTTAATGCATTAGACACCATAAAACCTTGTACACAAAGGCACATGACACATATAAGGTACACCCTGACTTGAAATGCTCTAATGCACAGGTGGGACTACATTTTGAGCAGTTATGCACAGAAAACATTCTGCCGCTAGAAACCCGTCAGGTTTACAGAAAAGTTTAGGGTGGTCAAAGCCTCATGATGACCTAAACTCTTACTTACCCTTATCTAAAGGCTGAGTAATTTGTTGTCAGGTGGGGGAGGGGGCTTGTTAGATAAAGGGTAAGGCATTTTGAAAAAGAGCCCTTGGTGGGGCAGGGGCCAAAACCAAATAAACCTTAATACTCTGGGGGACCAAATAATGGTAATTGAAGTACTCATTAGGAGGCTCATGTAGATCCAGATATTTTTGCAAGGACTTTGCACAATACATCCCCACAGAGGGGTCGTGATACTATTTTTGTCATATTGGTGGGGGCTTCCTGAAGAAATTGACCAGTATGTAAAAATCCACCAACCCCCAAGCTGGCAATAAATGACTCGGCCCTGGGTACCTGGTTCCAAACTGTTAAGCCTGATAATATTCATGCACATTTAGGCCAAAGAAAAATAAAGGTGTGTTTCCAGTAACATGACTTGAAAAGGTAGGGTCAGTAGGTCGGATCCTTTTTTTTTTACATTTATATAGAAAATGTTATGGCACATATCAATGGATGTATCAAATTCTTTGATTTCATTGTAAAAAAGATGGGAAAATGACAACTGTGAGAGAGGGGAAGAACATGAAAAGGATACAGGAAAAATCCTCAATAAGTAATGAAAGATTTCTTTAAAATATGAAAAATTCTTCAAAATAAAAAAAAAAAAGGTTTTTTTTGCCCTTGTTTTGCTAGGGTCGGTCGGGTTACTGGAAACAAACCTTTTTTAGCGCCTTGCACGCCTCGCACGCCGCGTAGCGGCGGTACCGCGAAGCGGTATGGGAGTGCGCTATGATGATTGCATTTGCCCCATGTGATGAGGTCTCACAATACAAAATTACTGAATAGAGAAATTGATAATTGTGAAATCTTCTTTATGTCTGCTTTTATGTCATCAAACATAATCCTTTAAATCATTATGTCCATTTCTGATGCAAGACTGAGTTAAGCTTCCATTATACTAATTTTCTATTATGCTAATTTCGATTATGTTAATTTCCATCATGTTAATTTCCGTCTTGTTAATTTCAATCATGCTAGCTTCTATTATGCTAATTTCTGAGCAGCCTCCTGATCTTGACAGTTCATGGATTTGTAATATTTAAGATTAGTACTAGTTTATTAAATGATGCCTAAAAGAATGCATCCTACAAATATAATAACACCAATTATCATAGCATTGTGAATAACTCGCCTGGGATTATTACCCCCTTCATTCATACAAAACAGGTATTTATTCAAGCTATGTTTCTAATTCTTAAGAGTCATTAGAGACCCTTTTAATCACAGTAATTAGTGACACTGGCGCTTATTCAAAACCTGGTGTTTATATTTGACAATACAGTCTATTACTCCAAACTCCAGTATACTACTTACTGCTCCTAAGAAGGCAGCGAGTGAAAATAGAGTGTCCACATGTAACACAAAATGATTATGTTTACAAAAAGGCTCATAGCTTAAAATGATGTGAAAGGATAGACTAAAGGGAAAGATATCCTAATCCTTTAATCCCCTAAGGGCTATGTATGCATCACTGGCACATGTCCATTGCAGTGGCAGATTAAAAGGGGGGATGATGGGGCATGCACCCCCCTTTTTCCCTGTACTTAAGAGTTTAGCTAACTCTTTTTACCCTGGAATTTAGTCAAAATAAGGGGCTAAATGAGGGGCGCCCCCCCTTCTTTTCAAAACCCTGGACCCAACCCTGCATTGCCCATCATAATGCATGAATGCAGCCCTGGTGAGTTACTCACCAGGGCATATCCATGCATCGTGCAAACCCTACAGGGTTGATACCCTCCCACAAATCTGGCATGATGCTCCAACCATTTTATCAGGTACACCATGTTGATTAATTTTCCTCCGTGTAGGCCCTGAATCATAATTTATGGGGTGTTCATCTGTGCATGTCATTTAAAAACTACTCAGATGGTTTTGCACTGTAATGCATCGTTTTCATCAGATACAACCGCAGCCCTGAAGAGGACTTTTTATCATACTGGCTCTAGAAAGGGAAAGGGGGCAGTTCTTTTTCCTAAATCTTTTTAAAAAATTTCAAGCTGCATCTGTCTATAAAGCTGGTTTGTTAAAGCTGGCTGGTTTGTTAAAGCACCATGGTCTTGAATAACAGCTACGGGTATGAGGGTATTGAAATTAATTTTAAGCACTAAAACAGGTTTCAAATAAGCACATGTCGCATGTACGGGCTGGCGGTATGGTGGGGTTGAAATCAATGAGCATTTGGGTGCTTATACACTGAAAACATACGAGACCCAGAACTCGTCAATGCTGATGACTTTAGGTCCTCAGGTTGACAATACCTAAATCTACAGCTTTAGGTTGTCATGCGGTGGTCATAGGTGACGACTGTAAGTCATCACTGACAACCTTAAGTCGTCACTATAATGGTGTCCTTTGCAGCCACATCGCCCTGTGCAAAAATCACATACATCCTAGTATATGGGGCTGTGTACAAATGACGTCATGCAGGAGGGGGGGAGGGGGGGTCCCACTTGCCATGACCAAGCATGACAAGGGGGGGAGGGGGGTCATGGGCTGCATGACATCATGTCATCAAGAAATCGCAATATGCTTTGGTTTTGGCAAGATCAAAAACTTTTGTAAAAAGATTTTTAAAGGTAGGGAGGTTTAATGCATTCATCTGACATAAATTTAATTACCTATAGGCCCTACATGCATGCATTCCTCAGACATCTCGCTCAATGAGTGCCATCAATGTCAGTATAAAATCAAGGTGATGTCCAGGCCACTATAAAGGGGAACTACTACTCTATCCTACCTATACCAATTTAACCCTTTTTGAAAAGGGCCACTGCTGCCCTCAGGATCTAAAATGATGCATCTAAAATACCCCTGAACTGCTGCTGCCTTCATAGTATTCCACAGGCTTCTTTTTGAAAAGGTGAAGGTGTGATATTTCCCCCCCCCCTCCTTGAGGTGTCAAAATTATTTTGCTCCTCCCCCAATCCACCCCCTCCCGGAATCCCACTGTTGATAAATAATGAGCACTCCCCTGGAGCTCTCCACCACCCTGTTGCTATTTTCACTGAGGGGATGCTTGGGGGGATGTAAAGGGGACCTCCCCCCAAACTTGCTCTCCACATCTTTGTCTGAATGGAACTCTATCGGACTCACCTTATTTGCAGATTCTACAGTAAAATGCTGAGGTGGCTCGATTGCTTTGTAAGATCATAAATTGGAACTATGATTGCAATCATGGTCTCCTGAGAATTTGTGATGCTTTCTGAGATTTTTTCTTCTATTAGGCCACTCACTAAATTCAGAGTGTTCTGCCTGAAACCTATTTCTAATCCACTTGTATATGGTTCAAGTTACAGATTAAATCAATACATTCAATATATCAATACATTCAAGCTCTTGAACTATATGATCCTTAATACTGTAATCTCCCACATACAAGGCATAGCCCACGTATAAGGCGCACCTAGAGTTTTGGAAAATTCTCAAAAAAATGAAAAATTCATAACTTTGGTTCTACTGAATGAATTTTCAAAATCCAAACACCTTGGGTCCTCCTGGGCCTCAATCGGCCATATTTTAATTTGTTTATAGCCTATAGGCCTTCACTATTCATGCACTTGGGGGGGGGTATCTCTCTGCATGACGTCATGCTGAGGGGGGGTCAAGTGTTGTATGACGAAACATGACAAGGGGGGGAGGGGGGGTCAAAAATGGTCCAAAAATGCATGACGTCATTTGTACACAGCCCCTATGTATTACCTTTTACTATCAACCAATATTATTTCTATTTGTTTTTTTTTGTTGTTGTGGGGTAAGGCATTTCTTATCCCCTCATCCATGAACCAGCATTTATTTGGGATCCTCTCAACCCACTGTCATGGGTTCAGTTCAACATTTTGTAGCGATGTGTGAGTACGATGTCTCAGACACTCTCAATAAGTAAAGACTTATACCCCAGCACTATCCATAAGAGAGGTGTCATTAGGAGAATGATCAATTTGCTTTTCTTCATTTTCATTCCGAAATATGCCATCCATTAATATCTCTAGTCTGGATGGTATTTCATGACATGATCCAGTAAAGATAAAAAGTACTTTTCAATATTTATGGAGAAAATTTGCTATGCTAATTTTCTGAAAATCCTTTTATCATTTACAATTTCTGCAGCCATTTCTATTCAAACCATTATGAATGTAATGATACAATCAAAGGTAAAAAAAAAAAACGACACATCCTTATTGTTCACGGAGCTTCTCCTTGCATCAGTTCAGATTTCTTGACAGAGGATGTAGGATTTCAGTCTGTGTCTAGGACATGTGAGACCCATGTGTCAGTAGACCGTTATAGGTATTGTACTTATCATATTTATTTTTCACCTTTGACTCTACCATGTAACCCAGTGTCCGAGTCTACCCACAAGCCAAGCCATACCCATAGACCAAAGGCTGGCGGTGTCAACTGCACTCAGTGACCCCGCCTCCTCCCACTGGAGGATACGCCGTCAATCACAAGCAGCCCACTGCATGCTGGAAATTCCTAGCAGACAATGTTTAGAAACAACTCCTCCTGCTGGAGGACATGCCCATTGATCATGAGCAGCTCACAGCATACCGGGAGTTCCCAGCAGCTATATTTAGAACCACACTGAACTCTGTGAACCCCAGTGCTATGTTTGGGATCCCCCCTACATACCTGCACTGGAGTTCCCCAGTTACTATATTTAGCTCACCTGATACTATTTTTAGGATGAGCTGGGTGAGCAGCTCCTACTACAAATACCTGTGGAGGGAGCAGCTCACTCATCTTTTCCACCTTCATACTTCATACCTCACACACTCACGTGAGATCAAGGCCCTTGGCTCAAGGGCTAGGCTTGGACACTGTTGGGCACCTTTATACTGTATCACCAACTATACCTCGTGGACTTCAATGAATAAAGTGGATATCAAACTGGATTCCTGATTCGTCTGTATTCATCCTTATTCATCATTTACGGACTCGTTGACAATGGTGGAAAACCCTCACGTATCATCCCACAAGTTACCACCTCTCATGAGCCATGGACAACAGTGAGACCCTACCAAAGGAGCCAGCCCCACAACGTATCCCTACATCTCAAGACAGAGATCAGCAAGAAGCCACCAGTACACAGTACGCCGCCCCGATAGACTCCTCGCCAGACGCGCTCCAGCTGGACCCAGTGCTACCAGCCCATAGACGCACACATAAACAGACACCTGTGAGTTCAAACACCTTACATTTCTCATCTACCATAGTGGACACCAACACAGGTGCACCTACCAGTACACCAGCAGGAGCCCCACCACCAGGTTTAAACCTCACCCTACCTGGTTATTCACCCTCAGAATCACCACCCCTAAGATTAGGTGGTCTTCAAAGTACCACATACAGCACGCCTGAAAATCAATCACCTGGTTACCTCCACCTAGATAGCCATCTAGAGGAAAGATCCAATAGCCTGCAGGAAGCCCTGGAAGCTGCCGGACGGTCACCCTCATCTAGCAGTGATTCTGACCCACAGTGTACACCTGACCTAAGTTGGGACAACCTTACTGTACCGGACATCCAAGCCCACCCATCAGTAGCAGACAATTACTGGAGGAGCAGGCTAGACTCAGCAATCCACAGGTGGAGAGAAAACAGACTCAACACAGGACGTGCACAACAGATACCAACCGGAGCTACACCAAGCTACCAATGTGGTGAGAGTCCCTCTGTTTTTCTAGACAGGATAAACCGTATTCTAGAAGAGCAGTGGCAAGACAACTCCAATCCCACCAATCTGCTAAAGCCGCACCAAAACCCACAGCCTGATAGCAATCCACCTGGAGGAAACCCTAGGCCTTACTACCCCTACTCTACCTCCGAGGAAGACAGGGCGACACCTCCAGCACCAAATTCATCCCTGAGCACGCCTCCAAGAGCCAGATCCTTTGAAAGGCCATACCCCACCCATAGACCCAGGAGAAGAGTGCAATCATCCTCCCCTCAAAGGCCAAATACACCTGTATTTTACAGACTTCAAAGAAGCTTGGACTCTGCAGCTAGAAGAGGCGACCTTGTGGCCACTACTCCCATACTACACAGAAACAGTCACTTCCCCGCCCATTTACAAACAGAATCCACCTCTGAAGAAGACACAGAAGTAACCTTCCCCCACCTGCACAGAGCACCTGCCTACCCAAACATGGCCACTGCAGCTCCACCTCCAGAGTACAACCAGGATGACATGACGAGGAACATAATCAGAGAATGCACCCAGGCAGTCAATGACTCCCTCTCCAACCTATTAACAGGACAAATGAACTTATTGTCCGCTGAAATAAAAAGGATTGGAGACGACTCCTCCTGCCAACTGTCAAGAATAAATGACAGGTTAAATGACATGGACACTTGGAAGTCGCACCTGGAGAATGACATTGGCCAAATACAAAGAAAAGCAGCTCAGGACAACGCTGATGTACTGAGAAGGTCTGAAATAGCGTCAGCCAATCTGTCTGACAGAATCAACAGAAATATTGATGGAATGAGATCTGAAATATTCAGGGCCATTGATAGGACAAGAACACCTACCAGCCAAGGCCAAAACAGCCTTTTCTCACCCACCAACACTAGGCTACCCCCTTCAGGCCAACCTTCACATGTTATGGGCACCTCTACCAGAATGCCGACATCTGTACCGGTAGGATACAGGCTCAGCCCACCAAGCCTTTTCCAAAATACAACCCGAATGATAGCGACAGGTGCCACGCCCACCCAACAAGGCGCGACACATGCAGGTCTTGGTAATTCAGCCACAACCTACCAGATGGCGCCCTCTACCACTCGTCCATCACCGGTAGCCGCCACATCACTTTCAGGCAGTGTTTACAACAATGTATACATACCCCACCAGGCACACACGCCCTACAACAACCCTATACCAATGTATGGTTTGTTTACAAACACTCCACCTGCCCAAGCAGCTGCCCACCAACCTGCAGCTCAGTCCACACCAATGATACCAAATCTAGGACAATCCAACTTCTCCGCCCCTACTGGATATAGGAGTTTTGAACCTGAGCGACTCACATCTGCTCAATTAAGCTGTTTTAACAAGCCAGAACCCTTTGACAAACCCTCGCCCTACAGGTCTGCAGCCAGATTCCTGGCAGAATTCAAATTCTATATAAGAAATGCATACCCCCGCAGCCCAACAATGCATGCATCCTGTATGTATACCTTTTTAAAGGGCAGAGCAGCACAATGGTTTTTCACAAACATTTTTGACAAACCAATCATGTATGACACTGAGGCAGTCTATGCCGCCTTTCTCAGCAGGTTCAACCAGCCTGACCCTGCCACAATAATCAAAGGATATAGAAACAGAAAGCAGCAACCCAAGGAGACTGTGGAGGAATACATAGCAGATATGACCTTATTGCTATCCAACAGCAACCTGGATGAATCTGTACAAGTGGACTATCTCATAAATGGCCTCAAAGATGAAATAAAAAATGTTGTACTCTCAGACAGCCCCAAAAGCATTAGAGAAGCCGAGACTGCAGCATTAAAACAAGAATTGGTCATGGAAGCAGCCAAAGCAGCCCATGCCTCAAACCAAACCTCAGACTTGTGCGCCATGAACTATAATAACTACAATGGGCAAAGGAACAATAACGACAACAACAATAACAGATCCAGGAAGGACCAGTACAACAACAACAATTATAACAACAAGCCCCCTGGAAATGGCAATATTAAGCAGTATGACGATAAACCTAAATCAGGATACAACCAAAATCAACAAGGTTATAACAACCCCAGACCCGGCTCAAACAGCAGATCAGGCTCCAAGAACAGGTATCAATCGCCAGGCAGAAGCAAATCCCAGGAGGGAAACAGAAGCAGGTCCAAATCCAACGACACAAGAAACAACTTTGTTTTCATCCCTGTTGCCTCCACCCCCACCAACACCCGCCAGGTGTCCTTCCAGAAACTACTGGTCCCAGCAGATTTCCCAATCCCTGATGATTGGACCCAGCAACAAAAGAAATCCAGGGACCCAACACCAGGCAGAAATGACAACAAAAAGACAGAAGACAACCATCATGACAACCAACCTCCTGATTCTGGACAAGGAGAACACTACAATGACAACATTGAATAGGACACAGGGGAGGGCCACCAAGCATCTTACAGCCCCGCCCCCACCTTGGACAACAAAATTGGAACGTCCCCCACATGCCATATTTCACACACAAACGATGGAGCAGAATTAAATTCGGCAGAACAACAGAACCACGAACCCCAGCCTGTGAATTGTGACGAAGACTCCTCATCAGACAGTGAGGACCTCTATGAGAACCAGAACAAGAGAATTTCCACCCTCCAATTAAAAGTCGAGACCAGTAAGTATGGGCAGCAAGGTAAGACCTCTTACATTAATACTGAATTGACTAAAGGCGCAGTTAATGTTGATATCAATGGCAGTTCTTACAGAGCCCTTGTAGACTCTGGAGCCTTCCTTTCCTTTATCAGCCAGAAAATGGCAGATAAAATCATATCAACCCCCAATTTCAGACATGGTAGGAGATCTCGCATGGTTATCCTACTAGCTGATAAATCCTCAGTTCAGGTCAACAATTCCATCACTATAACTTTCCTAATCAATAACACAGAGTTTAAAACAAGACTACATGTTGTTCCAAAGCTAAATCACCCTATAATTCTTGGCGTAAATTTTATGACCAAATATAGGGCCAAAATTTCCTTTGGGGCCAAGTCCCCTTCACCACACTTCATAAGAGCAGCCAAAGGCCTAACCATGCCACCAAATTCTGAATCCACATTCAATGCAATCGTCATAGGACCTGATTCCTTAATAGGTAAAACAGGCATCACAGAAAATGTTGACACAACATTACCGGTACTAATCAAACACGCCCTTGTTGAACCAAGGTCAACAAGAAAAATCATACCAGTAACAGTGGCCAACCCAAATGATTTTTCCATCAATATCAAAAAGCACATGAACCTAGGCATTTTTGCACTTAACAATCTAGACAAAGCCATTCCCATTGGAAAACTGAACAGCCAACACTCCCTCAACAGCATAATCTCTGACAAAGACATGCTCCCCATCAATTGTGGAGATGATCCCCTAGATCAGCTACCCAAAGGGGACGACCCTCTAAAATATACAATATGTGACAAGCTCTCTGAGGCCCAAAAACAACAAATCAAAAACATCGTTGAATCAAATAGAGAGGCTTTTGTGTTAAATGAAAGTGCTATAGGATTAAATGTTGAAAATGAGGTCAAATTAGAATTAATCCCTGACTTCAAACCCTGCAACAGACCATCTTATAGAATGTCACCCAAAAAAGAGATTTTCCAAAGAGAGCTGTTAGATAAACATTTACAGCAAGGTGTCATTGAAGAATGCACCAAACCCTGTGAGTGGAACTCCCCAGCTTTCTTAGTACCCAAACCCCAGGGAGACAGGTCCGTAGCCTCAGGATGGAGAATAGTCGTGGATTATAGATGGGTTAACCAAAACCTAAAATCTTTTTCCTACTCCTTCCCCAGAGCAGACGACCTCATGCAACAAGTTGGCAGAACAGGTGCTAAATATTTTTCCAAATTGGATGTATACAGCGCCTACCATCAAATTCCTCTAGCTAAAGAATCAAGGCCTTTAACAACCTTCTCCGCCAATGGCACAAGATATATGGCCAAAGTATTACCCATGGGTTTAAAAACTTCTGGTTTGTCATTCATGAATGTAATGGAACAATTGCTTATGAAGTGCAAATACAGAAATGCAGTAGCCTATGTGGATGATGTGGCCATATACAGCCCCACATGGGAAAGACACCTGCAAGACCTAGATGAAGTGCTAAAACTTTTCATCAAAGGAAACATCAAATTAAAGTCAGAAAAATGTGAATTTGGCACCACCAAAATGGAATTCTTAGGTTTTACCCTAGATCAACACGGCATCTCACCTTCCCCAGACAAAATCTCACCAGTCAAAACCTTCCCAGCACCTAAAAACATCCACGACCTTAGGTGTTTCAATGGAATGGCACAATTTTATAAGAGATTCATTAGAGGCTTCGCCCATATAATGAAACCCCTATATGAAGCCACAAAGGGTACTTTCAAATGGACCACTCAGTGTCAAACAGCCTTTGAGAAAATCAAAGCATCAATTTGCACTGAGGCAATCCTAAAATTCCCAGACTATAACAAACCCTTCATCATCTTCACAGACTCCAGCAATTTCAGCTTAGGAGCAGTTATCACACAGGTAGATGAACATGGTTTTTATAGGCCCATTGAATTCTCTGGGAGAGGTCTAACACCTCAGGAGACCAGATATGGAATAACTGACAAAGAGTTACTTGGGATAATCTTCGCTGTCAAAAAGTTCCACCATTATGTAGACGGCACTCACTTCAAGGTATATTCAGATCATACAGCCCTAGTCTCCCTCTTCAACAAGAAGGAAAATATCACCAATGGCAGATTGGCAAGATGGGTAGATACTGTTATGTCTTATGATTTTGAAGTGAAATACCTACAAGGCAGAGCTAATCTAGTGGCAGATTGCCTGTCCAGAAGAAAATATCCCCCTGGCTCTGATGATCCAATACCAATTAGATCACAAGGAAAAATTATCCTCCCACCAAAAAGGGTACAATTTTCAGATATATCCATGACAAAGGTTTTCAAATCAGACGACCCAATTCCCAATAATCCCATCTGTTTGGGACCTCCTAGATCAATATTAAAAGGAGGCAAAATTTGGGGAAGCACAAATAAACCACCAAAAGGCGTCATAGCAAGGAAAGGCACCCCAGAGAGGCAGCAAAGTGTGAACCCTGACCTGTGTGTACTCACTCGAGCACAGTCCCAGTCTCAGGACGACACACCTCCAGCAGCCAGCCAATCAGCACCCAGTAAAAAGACCCGCCCACTCAAGCCTAAGTGCAGCAGTCCTCGCCCCAGAGGCAGGCCCGCCAAATCTAGGTCACCTAGGGTCTCCATCAAAGCTGCAAACGCCAAGAGAGCTAAGCTCTCCCGCCGTGTGCTACCTCTAGCTGAAAGGGCAATTCAGGAAATCTGTAAACACCAATCCCTGACACCTTCTAGAGAAACACTAATTAAAAGCCAAAAAGAAGACCTTTTTGCATCCTCCATGGCAAACTACATTGAAAAAGGTAGCCTGCCACACGACTCAGGATTAATGAATCAAATACTACGTAACCACGACCAATTCATCTTACTGGATGAAGTCCTCTTCAGAATTACTGATACCAATTTGGGTAAGACTTTAGAGCCCACACTGCAAATTGTAATTCCAGAAAAGTGGACAGAATCCTTAGTGGAAGCAACCCATTGCTCTCCCCTAGGTGGACACCTAGGTCCAGTCAAAACCTATACAGCCATAAGGGCTAGGTATTACTGGAGATCAATGTTTAAAGAAGTTTTTGACTTCTGCGGTACTTGCCACACATGCCTGACCACCAAAAAGAGACCCAAAAACCTGAAAACTCCAATGAAACTACGCGACCCAGTACTCACAGCATACTCTCATGTCACCATGGACACAATAGGCCCTTTTTCCAAGGCCGCTGATGGCTCCCACTACATACATGTGGTGACCGACCATGCCACCAGGCATGTGACTGCCTGGACAAGTAAAGAAAATACTGCTGCAGTTGTAGCACTTGGTTTCTTCCAAAAAGTCATATGTATCCATGGCACTCCCTCAGTACTAAACACAGATAATGCCCAACAATACGTCTCAAAACTATTCAAATATTTTTGTGAAAAGTTCGGCATTAAACATGTGACAGGAAGTGCACATTGGTCTAGGTCTCAAGGTCTCTGTGAGCGCCAACATCAAACCATTGAATCATCCCTCAGGGCTTTTGTATCAAAATCACAAAAGCATTGGTCAACCTTCCTACAGGCTGTAGTCTTCAGTATTAATAATACTATAAGCAGCGCCTTAGGCTACTCACCAAATTTGTTAGTCTTTGGCAAGCAGACACACCTACCAACTGAAGCAGCTTTGTCCTTGATTAAAGCTGAAAAAGACTCAAGCACCAGGGAGAAAATTATGACCAGCCTACTACAGTTTAGGGATGATATTCAGATGAGAGCTGCAGAAAACATGATCTCTGCTCACAAAAAGATGAAAGCCAGACATGACACTTCAGCAGAACTGAGCTCATATAACACAGGCCAATTGGTATATTTACATATACCCACCCTGCTGGTCAAATGCACATCAAAAAAGTTGCAACCCACATACTCAGGCCCCTACATCATAATGAAGATGACTTCACCAGTTACAGCTATTCTAAAAAGGCTACAAGATGGAAAAATACTGAAGAAATCAGTACATGTATCAAGGCTAAGGAGACCAATCACAAGAGCTAGCGCCAAAGCCATTATAAAAAGGCTGCAATCAGGGCCCACAAGCTCACTTCACGACCCCGACCAGGACGACCCCTCCAATGTGAGTCTTACCACTCCCAAAATAAAGAAAAAGAGAGGAAGGCCAGCCAAAAAGGGAACAATCTCCTTCAGCCCCATGCCCTCCAGAAAATCAAGAAAAATTTCTAAGCGTCCATTATAGGCCATAAGTCGCTGTGTCAAACACCAAACATCCATATAAACAACCCTCCTTCATTCCCCACAGGCGCCACGCGCCCCAACCAAATTAATCAACCATTAATACACCAACCACTTAAACACACTGACAGCAACAGTCACAGACCAACGCCCAACCTATTTATACTAACAGCCATAAAAATTCCTATGCATCCAAAATCAACACCGCCTTGATTAACTGTATATACACACACCTACCCCTTCTAAGTGGAACGCCAAACACTGGCAAATGGATTATCAAATAATTAGGTTAGGTTACACACGCCACATACCGACCGCCCAAGGCAGCGCTGTATCCTCGGTTTGTGTATAAACTTCAATACACACATGCGACGGCTTGTTACCACTTCAAGACCACTATTTCCAATGATAAACCTATTGTAGGAAGATGGACCTCTGACACCCACACCCCATGTTTACACCGCTGTCTCCGCCAACCCTTAAGTGCTGTGGTGGCACATATACAAATCAATAACACACTGCCCTCAAGGTCTTTAAAAGCTACAGGGACGCCATAGCAACCATATCACCTTGGCCAGGGATAAAACACCCCCCCGCCAAGCTTCCCAATATGCTATCCTTAGACAATATCTCACCACCAACCAATCCAGGCCAGGATAACCCTAATTTGCATATGGGACCGTCAACCCCACTTGCATCCACCAATAATATTTGGCCTACGCCTCTTTCAGGGCAAGACATACCACCTATGGGAGATCTCAGACTGAGAAATAGCCAAACTCAATCTCAGGTTTATAAGCGCTTGCCCACCCACATCTGATCACAACACAACCCACAACCAATACCACCACACCTTAAGCACGGCAACAAGTGTCTGGGAAGGGACCATGGCAGACCCATCATGCAACCAGCCCAGGTAGGATTATCTTATGGGTCTATTTTTAGCATTTAGGATTTTTAACAGTCGTTCTAGCATTGTACATGATAGCACTTTATTATCATGGTGCCCAGGTACCCCTATTAACCAATGGCGGTGTGAGCCTTAAGTGTGTGTAAAATGTGGAAGAACTTCTCCACTACCCTATAATTTTTAACATTGATAATCCAATTTACTAAACCTCTTCAGCCAAGCAAATTCCCCACCTTTACCTCTCCCCCCATTCACAGCCCACTTAGACCCTTTTTCCTTTTATGACTTACAGCCTGGACCCACCGGCAAATAAGCACGGCCCAAATGCTACATGGACCATACACAGCCTCCTTGGACCACATGGGATCAGGAGTGATCTCATGGATCCTTTTGAAATTAGGAGCATAATCATGGAACAGTAACACCTCATCACCTTCCTCGCCCAGGAAGATATTAAACATTACCTCAGCAGCCCTGTGCTAAGACAGGAGCTGGACTTGAGCAATCACTCCACAGCAGCAACCATCAAAGCCTTTATGGTCGCTGTAGCTGGGGATAATCCCCGCCGGCCTCCATGGGGCAGGTTTAATCATAGATCTGCATCATACATAGCACTTTTATGTGCTCGCACGCTTATAGCGTCGGAACAGCCCCTCAGGGACTTACCCCGCCAATACTCCAGAATTGGACGTGAACTGGCCATAAGGAATACGGCCAGCATAGTATTCCAGTTTGCTGTCTTCGAGATAAACAGATTCCATGGTCAAGCTCGTGTGCCGCCCCTGACGGTGACAACAGGCACCAGTCCATCTGCATAAAACCTTTCATGTGACAACAACCCTACCACCCACAGATTCCCCGACCTTTGTAAATACTTGACCATACTAACATCCCATTTGTGACTGGGCTAATGTTATTTTTAAAGTGAACCCCACCATCAAAATTTTCAAAATCCTCAAAATTTTCAATTTTTTCTCATTTTCTAGAGCAGCAGCCATCCTAGCAGTCTGTATATTCCTACATCTGCTCCTCGGCTGCACCTCAACATCAGACAACAATCTGAACACCATCTTCAGACCCAACTATGGCGCACTGTTTACCAAGTTACCCCAAACATTACTAGCCAATTACATGGACTATCCATTGACCTTCAGCCTTAACTTGACCTTTGATCAGAACCTAAGTCAGCCAAAACTACTCAGCCCTCTCATCAGCACTGATGCACCCCAATACATTAAGCACACAGCCCATGCCCTAGATAACATGATACAGAGCCTATTCTCCAAGTCAAAAACAACACTAAAAACTTTGTCAAAATTGATTTCACCTCCAAACGTCAGAAAAGCCAGAAATGCCCCCGGCCAAGTCATTGGTGACATTTTAAGAGCTTCAATAGGCCTCGGGACTCAACCAGAAATTGATATTCTGAATTCTGAAATGTCTGACCTGGATAAAAAGTTAGCCACCAAAATGCATGTGGTAGAATTAGCCACACATTTCTTGTTAAATATTTCGGAATTTAATTACAATTCTGTCAGCATCTTCTCAAAATTCCAAAATGACACTGATGATGCTCTATCTTTTATTTCCGGAAAATTAGAGCACTTAAATTCAAACATCTCATCAATATTATTAAAATTGGAACTCCAATCCAGACAAGATACCTTCTATTCCATGTTATTCACAGCAGCAAATTCTCAAATAGAGTCTTTAATTGACCTCCAAAGCGACTTGGAAAATCTGCTCTTAACCATTAATAATCTACTTGAGGGCACCCTACCCCAATCCATCATCACACAAGACGACCTCAGTTTAGGTTTAAACAATTTATCCAGCCTCCTGCACGAGGCACACCACGGCATTATTTTAGAAGGCCTACCCATAAGTTATTATTATCAGCGCCGAGTACATGTGCACTGGAGCCATAACTCGAGCCTGTTAATAACCATACCAGTACCCATAACCAGAGGGGGAAGCACCTTTTCTATATTTAGAATAGAAACCTTCCCCGTGCCTTTCGACACCTCCGACACTAAATCAGTAGGTCACACCCAGGTGGAGCCACTTCCCGGCTACTTGGCTATGTCCAAGACCCACTCACACTATATACAGTTTACACAAGCTGACCTGGATATGTGTGACCTCGGCCACCTTATCAGCTGTAACCTACCCCTACCCCTATTGTCAGCCACACACCCCACATGCACTCTATCCTTATTTTTAGATCTACCAGAGGCGGTGCACCATACCTGCAGTTTTAAAGCACACATGGCAGCACCCATACCAAATCTTATCCAACCCCTATCTCACAGCACTTTCCTATTAATAACCGACCATCCCACTTCCATGCTCCAATGCACAGATTCAGGCCAAGTCGAAATTAAGAATAGAGCATACTCAGTCATCTCAGTCCCATGTCTGTGCTCCATTAAAAATGCTGGCATGATTTTAACCAATTCTGATTTATCTTGCACCCAAAATTTCACCCTAGAACCCATATCAAAGGCCTATTTCAATTTACCACTGTGGCGACATTTTGGTCAACCTCCAGCCAATGTTTCCGGCATCACCATGGCAACCACTACCCAGACCCTTCACCTGCCCAATTTTGAAAAATTAAAACACCTACACAATCAAAAAATAGCACCCCTCTTCCAAGACACCCTAACCCTTAAAAGAGCCGCACAGGGACTTAAAGACCAATTAGCCCTCCTATCCACTAACTCCCTGATGCATCTAGGATACCACCTCCAGTTCTCACCCTGGATACATTTGGTATCACCCCTCCTGGCACTACTTTGCTGCGCATTAACCCTTAAGAACCATCTTCGTGTCAATCAATTGGCGCGCTTTATCACACTAGTCTCAGCAACCCGAACACCCAAGATGGCTAATGCGGAGAGTTGGGATCGTTTTAAAGATCTGATACGCCAGGCTAACAAAAACTGGCCAGCCCCACAAACGACCCCAGACACCGATCTAGATTTTGCACAGTCGCCTGACCGCTACCAGGACATGTTCACCTGGATTTTAATAGCAACCCTCCTGTACATCACATGGAGTACCGCCAAGAGGTGCCTGCGACACTGGCCCTACTGCAAACAGGACAGCCACAGGACACCTTCGATTGTGGCCAAGATCCATGCTAATGGTCAAACCTTTGATTTCACCGTTGGCAAGATGATCTATGGACAGAATCTCTGGGCCCCCACCATCACAGCCCCTAAGGTCTCCCCAGCTCGCCTTACGGCACCCCTGGGCAGACACCTGGATCTCCATTGGAAGTCTGACATCAGGACAATAATCGGGGGACAAGTCCGACAGATCCCGCTGCAGCGCTATCCTCCGGTACCACTTCTATGGAGAATACCGCTGTACAGGGTCTTAAAAGGAGCTCACCACATGACAGTGGTCATCTCCTCAGAAGGACAACCCGATTTTCAACTTGCCTCTAGTGACACTGACCCCGCCATACAACTACCTTGTGAGTCCTGGCCGGCTGATCGCCATGACTCCCCGGCTGAGCTCACAAAGTACACCCCACTCCGGCATCAGCCAAAGAAAGACAAATACATGTACAAACAACCGGAGATGATGCTCACACCACCCTCAACATCAACCAGCGGTAAGTTTTCATCAAAAACCTACTTTGATCCTCATGTGGGGATCAATTAACTGCCGGCCACCCCCCATATAACCTGGTAATGGACTCTCCCGGTCGCCCAATCCACCGGATAGCCCAATCTAACACCTTCATGTGGGGATCATCCCCATCCTTAATAGCTCTAAATCCGACCCCACCCACAATTAAAACCATCTTAACAACATCTCCAGTACCATAGCACAGCTTCGACCCACAATAACACAGTTATTTCGACTCACTGCGAAGGCCCACTGCACGATGAGACGTCGCCATCTTGTTTCTGACGTCGCGTCTGTTTCCCCGCCAAACGCTACGTCAGAACGCCGGCGCTGCGTCTCACCAATGCCGTTGGCCTCCCCAACGTCAGATCTCTTTCATTTTTCCCACGTTGGCATGACAACTTAACGTCAGTCAGGACACCCGCACTCAATATCTGCGTCAAAACAATAACATAAGCACGTGTTAGCAATATCACTAGACTTGTTCTCGACCCAAGATAACAGTACCAAACCGCATGAAAATTGAAAGCCCGCCCATCCCAATTTAGAAGCCCAGAATAAACAACATAACTTCTAACTGGTGGTGGACTTTCAAATATATTATTGGCACAATCACAGTAAAATCAGGCTCATGGCACTCATAATGATTATCACAGTCTTTTATCACAAATCAGCATAAATCACTCTTGATCGCATTTGGCTGTGCCACCTTCTGGGATGAACCCCTTTTTCGTCATCTTCTCTCTCTTCCTCTAGCAGGCCACCTTCCCGTACAAAGCTCTCATCATGGCCACGCACCAATTTCTGAAAAACAAACCGCAGACCAACTAAGAAACCTATTCGCTCAAATTTCGAGTACAGCTTCAAATTTCAAAATTTCAAAATCTGGATAACGAACATATTTCAGACTATCGCGATTTTTAAACAAAATTAACCCAAACCATACATACCGGCGATTTCTAACCATAGATGCTGCACGGCCCACTGGCCCCCCCCTCGGGTCCATCGTAGGGCCCGCTGATCTGATGACACTGCATCGGCGCCCAGCCAATCTCGACCCACAGGAGAAGTACTCTGAAACAACAGAGACCATAGGGGTCAGACACCGGCACCGCAACCGACCTCTCTTTGCCCAAAATGCTCAAAATTCCCATCATACCGGTACTCACCCGCAAAGTCCGACCACCACCACGGCCAGGAAGATCAATCCCGACGGCATGACCACAATCCTTGCGCGGACAATCATGTTGGTCGTTGTTTTACTGCTCGTCTTATCTCTTATATAATCCTCCTATGTCAAAATTAGGTCGCTTTCTGATCCCAAAATAGCCTCTGCCCTCTTTTATATCAGGATCCAAAACGGGAGCATAAAGTTAATTTTTGGACCTATTTTTCCGAAAAAGCGCATCATCAAAATTCAAAATTCCAGCCAACCAAATCCCACCTTTGAGACCCAGAATCGCCTAACCCAGAGTTGAGACAACCCTTACACATGAACCCAATGAGTCCATGGCAAGTCTACACCATTGACCATGCCATTTGACCATGTCCTTACACGAACGCTGAACAAACGCCAGCTCAGTGGCGCCAGCCAATGTTTGTCGCTTGAACTAAATAAGAACAGGTCCCCATGCAGTGGCGCTACCCGTGCCGCGCAGCAGAACTAACCTGGACCCTGGATATTCCAGTTTCCCGCTCACATTTGGCCATGAGTCTACACCGGCCCGGTGACACTGCACATCAATATGCACTGCCTAATTCACTGCCTTACCTGTCAATTTGGTATTTTTGTTGGTCGCCTTGTGATCCATGCACTATGATCGACCCTAAAACTAAAAATCCCCCTTCTCTTGTTCTGTTTTTTCAATACAGAGGCCAACGACCTAATCGAGGAGGCGGAGACCGCATTGACAGGCCAGCAGGAGATAGTGGCAGACCAGGCACGCCCATACCAACCGGCCTGCCCCATTGGAGCACACGAGTCTGCTCTCCAATAGGGCCACCTACTAAATTCGCCACCCTGGGAAGAAATTGTCCCCACCTAATGTATAGCTACAGCTGCCCATGCAGCATCAACAAAGACAATAGACCAGAAACTTTCAAAACAATTGGCTCGACCCAGGTCTGGAGACCCCTACCCAAAACATACCAAGCTTCATCTGAGGAGGACAGTGACTCTGACACCTCCCTTTCAGCAGAACCAATAGACATGGACCCTGCATACAGTTCCGATCTAAATTTGCAGCCTGACTCAGGCAAGCCTAGCAGAATGCATTTCAGCAAAATTGTAAACTTTGTCCCCAACACCAAAAAATCCAGATCCAGGAGAAGACCCTCACTAGGTCGCTCCCTCAACCCACATGTCTTTAACCACCAAGACCCACCACCAAAGGGTCTTGCAAACCAAAGTCGCCATAGAAGGAGAAAATAATTCCATTAACCATCCTCTATTTATTTTATTTATTTTTGAAACTGTCTTTAATATTATGGACTAAAAGTGTAGAGACACACTTCACTCACCGACCGCCCATGGACACTATGAACACTGACTCAGTCAGCCTAGTCAACTGATTTTTAAAGCCAGTTTTTCTTGTTTGTATAAGGCTACGATACATAACCATGAAAACACGCTGCATTTTTTTTTTTTTTTTTTTTTTTTTACATTTATTTTCCTTTATAAGAACATTATGAAGAACACAAGCCAGGCAGCAGGTTTTGTGATCTTAAGATGCCATAAAGTTCTTTTCCTTTCACACTGTACCTTTTCAAACCCAACCATGTCAAATATTTATGGGTTTTAGCTAGTTCATATTTTTCTAAAAATTTTACAAGGAAGCGCTGGCAACCAGTATTTTTGCAGGATCAACTGAGATCCAATCCAAATATCAGCCAGAGCCACCATTTATTTTTGTATTAACCTTGTCCTTTTTCAGCAAATGATAACCCCAGGTAGACTGAAGGCTAAACATGCTAAATTTTCCATTGACTAAGACAAACCTTCTACAAAATTAACAGAAACTTCTACAGATAAATAAAAGACCAAAAATCCAATATTTTTTTTTTTTTTTTTTAGAAAATTGCTTAAACATACCACCTAAAAGCCTTCAGACTCCCTAAGCCTTACCAGTATTATAAGGAATGATTGATCGACTTGCCAGTCATCAATTACCTTACCTCTGTTTTTATTTATTATATTGTATTGTATATTGGCTCAAGACCTAAATAATAAGTGCCTACCGGTACTGAAACAAACTTCAGTATTAACGTGTCTACCTCAAGGTCTGCCTTAAAGCCAATAACTGCATGTTTTAGGATAGTCTTTATTCCTCTATCCTTGTGTGAACTTTAGTACTAGATAAATAATCCAGCCCTTGTATCCTACCACGACCTGAATTTTTCATATTCTTATTGTCAAAATTACAAACAACACCTCTTTGGCACAGTTTCGTTTTGTACTGTTTATAAATTATTCATGTTCAATCAAAAACCAATATTAAATATCTCCTTAATACTGTAAACCTTCAACTTAAATGATAAGATGTAATACCTATTATTACACATCAAACATATTGTCAGTAGACCTTTTCTCACGAACTTCCTCCTTAAAACCTCGCGTGGAATCGAGTAGGAATGTGGGGATTTGTCAGTAGACCGTTATAGGTATTGTACTTATCATATTTATTTTTCACCTTTGACTCTACCATGTAACCCAGTGTCCGAGTCTACCCACAAGCCAAGCCATACCCATAGACCAAAGGCTGGCGGTGTCAACTGCACTCAGTGACCCCGCCTCCTCCCACTGGAGGATACGCCGTCAATCACAAGCAGCCCACTGCATGCTGGAAATTCCTAGCAGACAATGTTTAGAAACAACTCCTCCTGCTGGAGGACATGCCCATTGATCATGAGCAGCTCACAGCATACCGGGAGTTCCCAGCAGCTATATTTAGAACCACACTGAACTCTGTGAACCCCAGTGCTATGTTTGGGATCCCCCCTACATACCTGCACTGGAGTTCCCCAGTTACTATATTTAGCTCACCTGATACTATTTTTAGGATGAGCTGGGTGAGCAGCTCCTACTACAAATACCTGTGGAGGGAGCAGCTCACTCATCTTTTCCACCTTCATACTTCATACCTCACACACTCACGTGAGATCAAGGCCCTTGGCTCAAGGGCTAGGCTTGGACACTGTTGGGCACCTTTATACTGTATCACCAACTATACCTCGTGGACTTCAATGAATAAAGTGGATATCAAACTGGATTCCTGATTCGTCTGTATTCATCCTTATTCATCATTTACGGACTCGTTGACACATGCTCCAATTATATGAAGTAGTGATCATTTAGAACAGTGATATCGTGCAGCAAGCACCATGCCAGAGAAGCCATCGTATATTGTTGATGGAACTTCCTGTCCTAAAGGTATGCTCCAGAATAGCTCCTGTAGTGTCAATACAAAAACCATGTCTTCACAGAACATCAAGCTGTTCTGGGATGAATTTCTCCCCACTAAGATAATCTTAGAAAAGACCCTCCAAGTGCCCTTCCAGATTTCTTCCTGCTTTTTGGGCATTGGCCAAGAGCTCATTTAGGACTTCAAGGTTTTGTTTATGTGACCTTCTAGAAATGGAGGGGAATATATCAGTTCTTCACGCCCCACTCCCCCAGCATGTAACTTGCGCTCGTTTGTCTGTGGCGCACTCGGAGCTCAAAACCGTCTCGGTTGCATAATGGCCTGTGGCGGTCGGTTGCAGTCACTTTTAAACATTATATACACCATTGTTTGTGCTCAGTGGACCATTAGGTCGGTTGCAATGTCCTTAGATAATTATATATACTATTGTTTAGTGGTCAATGGACCATGAGGTCAGTGGCTTTGGACATTCAACTTATGTATATTCATATAGCTGGTGTTCAGTGGAGCATGAACGCTCATATGGAGTTCTATGTATTAATGCCTTATATATTCATCCATTAATACAATAATATGCTAAGATTTATGGCATAATAAAATAGTACGTCATAATGTGCCTCCTGCAGCATTTATATCTAAACCTGATAAAGCGGTAAATCCACTACGACGCATAGGTCTGAAAATGGATGCATGAGCTCGACGCAGAGGCAGTGGAGGCAGTCTCATGCGTCAGACAATTGGATAAAAGGACAGACGCAATGGGTTGAGTCTGGATCCACTGTCCATGCATCTCCCATGCGTCCTCCATGCGTCTACAGATGCAAGGCAGACGCATTAGTGGAAGCAGATTTTTGTCATGCGTGCGTCAACTCACTTATGAGAGTCAGACGCAAACAGACGTATACCTCTGTTTTTAAATATCAAAAGCAATTAGACATTTCCATGCATCTGCCTGTGCGTCTGCCAAAGGCCGCTCCATCTAATGTTAGACAAACACAACTTGTAGTTCCTCTCCTTCACGCACGTCGGCGCCACTGTAGTGAACGTATCATGTGACCTAGTCTGTCCGTACAAACAGAAAACCAAAATGGCTTCCCGTCGGACGAAACGTGCCTCCGAAGAGGAAGAAATAGATGAAATCCCAGACTCCCTGCCTCTCCAAGACACAAAGAAGGCAGGAAAGAAGAAGGTTGGTTCTTCTAGCACTCCCTTAAAGGCAAGGAAGGCGGCTGCTGTGCCTACTAGAACTTCCCCGCGGTTTAAGAAGGTCGGCAAACCAAAATCTCGGGTGGGTCTCCCTCCTCCCAAGAAGAGGGGTAGGCCTAAGAAGTCGACTCCACCTTCTGCTTCTGTAGAAGAGGACAGCGAGACCGATGAGGACAATGTTCCTGGTACCCCCAGTGTGATAAGTCTGTGAGAGGTTGAGGTAAGCCGCGCATTTCCCCCCACCTGAAGGCCCAGATAGAAGACATTCTTGTTCACGGTGAAGAAACTAAACGGCATAAATCTAGTAAATCCCTGCAGTTTGAAAGACTGCCAGAAGAGTCAGGAGAGGGTGAGTCAGATTCTCAATCGCAGTCCCTTCTGCCTAAGATGCCAAAATCCAAACGTTCCCGCAAGAGGGCTGCTAAGTCCAAGGAGGACAAGCTTGAAGTCGACAGCGAGGACAATCCAACCAAGGAAGAGATGGAAGATGTCTTTAACCAATCTCAAGGTACTATGGAAGGTGAGTTATAAGTTTGAGTCTGGACCCTAATATTGATGTCAGTAGCTATCCATGAAAGACATTATGCAAAATAGAAATTTGTTGTTTCCCAACCTACCTGTTAGTTATTTCTGTTGGCTTTTAAGAAAAGGTTAAGCAAAGTCTATGTGTGTTTCATTGAATTTCTTTCTTTTTTTTCTCTTCAAAGGTTATGGTGATTACACAAAACATCCAGTTCCACTATGCTGAAAATGACTCTATCCAAATTTGACTTGAAATTTGAAGACAAGGATATGGAAACTTGGTGGACAGAAGACCCTACCCGTGAGGAGACGCTCTGCAGGCTCTGGGAACAGGAGAGAGCTCTCTATGATATGAGGGCTAATGGCTATCGGGTGGCATCTGTGAAGGATTTGATCTACGCCAAAATGGCAGTTATTCTTAAGGTTCCACGTAAGTAATTACTTTATCATTCTTTTAATCCTATATTTCTTTGTTACTCAATTCTTAACATAGGCTATTTAATAAAAACCGGACCTTAAGTATTTGGTTAACAGTTTCATAACTAAAGTATTTGAATTAAAAAAAAGAAAAAAATTGTTTCTTTTTATACAAACATCTTGCTGCAAGATATTGCTTGTCCTTTTTCCAGCAAAGAAAATCGAAATTAGGATGAGGAGTCTCCGAAACATGTATTCCAAGATACTGAAAACTGTTAAAAGTGGTTCAGCTGCTGTAGGTACAACCCCTCGACAGAAGGAGATATGCAGGTTGGTCGGGTTCTTAAGAACTTACTTGAACCAGAACGAAACCTACAACACCTACTCTGGACGCAGCCCCGGGAAGGCCACCTTCACATCTACCCCTAAGTCAAAGGGAACTTCCCAGCCTATAGACTTAGAGGTAAGAGTGTGCTTTAGTTTATAACTTTTAGATGAGTCTTTAATGTGCGCCCCCTTCTGTGTAAGTCTATTTTTCCCCCCAAAATTCTCAATCAAGTTCTTGTATATATATAATATGAAAATAATAATTATGTCTGCATTACTGGTGAAAACAAATAGGTCCCTTGTTTTTAGTCTTGATTTGTAACTGTATAGGTTTTTTTTAGGCTCATGATGGGTTAAGATGTAATGGTAACTAATATTAGACAGACAGGGCATAAATTTCCTTTTTTTTCAGACTGACGAGAACTTGGAGACGTCTCAGATGCAATTCCAGCCTAAGCGCCAGAAGGTGAAGCAGGAACAAGAAGAACTAGCTCAAGAGTTGGATCAAGATGAGGAAGAAGGTGAAGGAGATGGTGAGGGTGAGGGTAAGGAAGAGGAAGACGATGAGGGTGAGGTTGAGGGTAGTCCTGTGTTCCAGCCTAGTAAAAAACATTACAGCAGAAACCAACACATTTGGATGCAGGCTGCAGCACACCGATCTAAGCGTCTGAGTCCACACAATCAACAGAAGAAACAGAGTCAGCCTACTAAGTCGGGACTATCATCCAGCTGCAAGGATACAGCACCTTTAGCTTCTACCTCAAAAGACACTGTGAAAGGGGCAGGCAAAGGGCTGCATCAGACCTCAAACAAAGGTAAGGGCCAGGAAACAGCCTTGGATAGGTATAATAGGTTGTTCAGCAAAGCAGAAGTGGCCTGCATTATTCTGAGGATGGCTCATCCCAGAGAGCTTCTCTCTACCAACCATACACAGGAAAGGACACCTCCATGCATGGGGGTGAGTCTTCCATGGAGGACAGGTCTACTGACTATGGTGTGGAAAACTCGTCTGCAAATTGGTACACAAAACAAGGACCTGAACATCGTCGGGTCCGTGAGGCTGAGCTGGACAAAAAAAAAGCCGAGAAGGCCAAGAACGACCCAGTGTTGAGGATGATGGAAAAAAAATCCAAAAACCTAGAAAAAATGGTCGAAGTTTTGTCTAAACCCAAAGTCACTAGTCAGCCTCTTACCTCAGACCCTGTTTCATCAGATGCCCAACTGTGGGCCGACTCTTTGGTCAGACAGGTAGAGCAAATGTCACCGAAACTGCAAAGGAAGTTCAAGCGTCATGTCACTAACATGGCGTATGATGCTTTAGACGGGGACTGGCCTTCTAAGTGAACTTGATTCATGTTTGTCGTCCACGATGATTATGTATAAAAGACGGAAGTTGTCAAATAACACACGACAAGAGAAATTTGTTTGAACATTTTGTATAAAAAAGGAAAAGAACTTTGAGTTTATTTATATAATTCTGCAAGAAAACCTTGCGTGGTGCTTAATATGGAAAATTACATGTTCATGTCTTATGTTACTATGACAAGTATTTATCCAGGTTTTTACAGTTGGTGCTCAAGAACATTTTGTTTTAGATGAATGATGCATGATTCTAACTTATGATTTTTTATTTTTTGTTCTCTTGATGCTCTAGGACTTATAAAGTTGAGCATCTATATATTAAATGACAGTACAATCAGCGTCTACAAACTAAAAGTGTACATGTATAACATATAGGGCTTCCCGAACACAGGTGTCTTTCTTAAGACTTTCCCTCAAGGATCAAGATCTCATGACTCATTTAAACACATACAGGTTCTAAAGAACAAGATAAATAATTTATTCTATGCTTACACAAACACAGATAAACATATATATATATATATATATATATATATATATATATATATATATATATATTGGGTTCATGTTTGTTCAGTTACTAGGGCTAGAGTTCCATATATCCTGCCTCAATGAAGGAAGAAGCCTACACATGTATCAGAAAAGTGTCTTAAGCGAAAGTATATTCCAGTTCAAGAACTTGTGTTAATTTCTTTAATAAAGGTTCATGTTTTTGTTGTTAATCATACTATTTCTTTATTTGTATCTGAATGATATGCATACATAAGTTTATCTCATGAACCACAGTGTACATGACTTACTTAGCTGAAAAGGAAATGTCTCTGACATTGTCATTACTGGCCACACACTAAAGTTCATAGACTCCGGGGTCCACACTTAGCGCTCAAAGTAGAAGTCATGTTGCATAACAACGTCCCACTGTTTGGGAAGTTCTCTCTCCTTGGTCAGACATCATCCCGCGAGATTGTTCCTCATTATCTTGACCCTGTCTGATCGGTTGCTTACAGTAGTAGGCTTTCCGCCTGGGAGGACCTTCTCTGCACGCCACAGACCTTTGTGCTGTTTGTAGTCTTTCCCCTCCCAGTCGCAAGCTTCCTTCGGAAGGTATGCTCCTGGGGCCACCGTTCTAAGGTAATTATGCAGAGCCACACATGCCAGTACTATAATGTCCACATTTTCTGGAGCCATTTCTATTTCTCGGCAGAAAATCCTGAAATGAGTGGCCAGGATCCCAAAGGCGTTCTCCACACACCGTCTAGACCTGCTCAGGCGGTAGTTGAATATCCTCTGCTGGGGGGTGAGTTTGGTGGAGGGATATGGCTTCATAAGTCTCTCACTCATCTCGAATGCGTCATCAGCAAGAAAATGATAGGGCAAGTCCCCGTTGAAGCCTGGAAAAGTTGAGAGTTCTGGCACATTAAGGGGGTTACCTGGGGCATCAATATCCTGAGCAAAAGAGGAGTACTTCCAAATAGTGCTATCTGATGCTTTACCTTCCGCTCCAACATCCACATATGTGAACTTATAGTCTGCATCAACTAAGGCAAACAGAATTATGCTGTAATATCCTTTGTAATTGTAATAGTTCGAACCAGACTTCTTTGGCTTCTTAATGCGGATATGCTTCCCATCCAAAGAACCCAGAACATGTGGCATGTTCCACTTGTCGTGGTACCCTTTGGCTATGGCTAACCACTCATCCCTCGTGGTAGGCGGCTGAAACATAAAAAACAAAATTACAGTTGGCTTAGACTTGCGCTTCTGCAGAAGGGTAATTCTTTTACTCACACACTCATACTTCAGGATTTTTTTTTATAGAAGAGTTCTATATGGAATGAAAGGTCTATTATCATGTCACAGACAGTATTAAAGTGGTTCCTTTAATTGTTTTTTTTAGCAGAGATGTACTTTATTTTCTTTTTTTTGGGGGATCATAAAGTTAGTCTAAAGACACATACCTTCAAGTATGTTTCATGCAGGGCTCTGAAGATGGCTTTGCAAGTGTCTCTCACCATGGGTAGCACCGTCGACTCACCTACCAGGTAACCCTGGTGAAGAGTCGTAACACTGTCTCCTGGAGAGGAAAACACATAATTAAAAATTATTGACTGAAATGTTGTGGGTAAGTTAATTAAATTATTTTTATATTAAGCAACTCACAACTTTTTGGCCATAAATCAAACAAAATGCATTCTTCTGTTTTTGAACTAGATATAAACGAGAAGGAAAAATTTCACACTTTTGTGTCTGTACAGACTCAAACTTCTTACCTCGTGTCAGATACCTGATAGTCAAGCTCAACCTTTCCTCAGCTGTGACTGCATCACGGAAAGATGTGTCCTGGTATGTGATGTACGGTCGCACCATCTCTAGCAGGTCCTTGTACACCTCTGGTGACATGCGTGTGGTCTTCTTGAACTCAGAAATGCAACTGAGCTGGAAATAAGGCAAAAAATATATTAAGGCCAGAAAATTTCTTTTTTTTTTAGGAATCTGGTTTTTAAAGAGATGACACTTTTTTACATAGGGGTCCATATACACTCCATCTCATGAGTGTGCTTCTGAAATTGTTTTTCAGCACATAGCCAATTATTTTTATTGATATGTTTTAATTCCATGAAAATAAAAAATAACAGAGGCATAAGACTAGGCCTTATGTGAATGAGTGAGTAATAGATGTTTAACACCATTTCAACAGCTAAGGTCATATTCATGGCGAGAACTATATTACATAATTTTACAGAGGAATGTGTTGGTGCCCACGCATATGTGCACCACACATCCGAGGGGATAGGAAAGAGGAGATATAGACCCTTTTAAGTGGGCTAGGGAAGCCCACTAGGCCTTATGTAGACATTGACCTGTGACATGGGAATGATAATAAATGTACGGGTAAAACAGCATAAAAATTTCTCACCCTCAGAAAATCCTCTTCCAGCCTGGCAAGGGATCTTTTCATCCTTTCCTCCTTCCTTGAACGCAGATATGGGTGCATCCAATACATGTGTGACCTCTGCACCTTGTGGTTACGCAAGATGTAGTCATCATCCAAGTCATCATCCATGATGACATAGGCTGCCAGGTTCCTCAGATTCTGCAGACGTTCCTCTTCTATAGACTGTGCCTGTGCCTCCATCTCAACCTGTTTTCTTTTGCGTGACATGATGTTTCGAGTAGGAAAGATTTCCAAACACCACCGACTTTCCTCTCTGACAAAGACCCAAACAGAGGTCACGTGACCAGGCGCACAGACAGACGCATGCGTAGTGGAAGTAGTTTCAGGCCTGCGTCTCCCATGCGTCTGCTGTAGACGCACACTCACGGCCAGTGGAAGCGACTCATGTCTGTAGACGCAGACCCATGAAGCTGAATTTTTTTTGAAGATGCACGACCAGACGCATTGCCGAGACGCATGCGATTGCCCCCAAAACAGACGCATCGCTGACGCATTAGCCGTGCGTCCTAGTAGATTTAACGCTTAAGTTGTCAAAAAAAAAGAAAGTCCCTCCAGGGGTAATGATCTACATGCTCCCACTAATTAGAGCACTCCATGGCCAACAGTCACTGATGATAAAGGTTCAAAGTAAGGGGTATTGTAAACCCCTCCACATGTTTAATCCTAAAAAGAAAAAAAAACATTTAGTTTACTATTTACACACATGTACCACATCTCCCTGTATATCATTCACCATAATGTAGAATGTAGGACACACAGTATACATGTGCAGGAGTCAGTGCAGAAAGGGGAATCTTCAGTCTGTGGATTATAAAACATACACCCTGTCCATACATTCAGTGTCTGGGTGCAGTGCTGTGTGTGCTTACCATAGATCACCCTATTCACCTTACTCCAGGTATTATGTATGGGGATTATAAAGTATATGTTGTATGTTCCCTATTGGTGCCCTTGCATGAGGAGGTACAAAAAGTAGAAGGTTAATAGAAATTTGTTGGCTGTGGACCAGCCTCCGGTATATATATGTTAAGCGCAATGTGGGAATTTGCACAGTTGTGGAATAATAGAGTAGGGATGATAGTTGTCTTCAGACAAGGTAATATAAATGCCAATCCTCAATAATTATACATGTATTTTGTTTAATTGTTTAATCCACCCTTAGGTTGTAATGACACTTAGAGAATGTGTCAATGTATCTTACACCTAGCTGTATGTGTGAATACAGCTGCGAGAATAAATCCTACAGCATGCTTAACAGCAGACAATGGTCCATGTAGACCTTACCTATCATTCTTTTGAACTCAGTTACACATAGATATCCATGCATGTCCTTCCTGTATCCCTTTATACAATGTCAGGGTGCATGTTTCTTTATTCTTGAACTGCGCTACCTACGAGGGGGCAATTCCAGAATTGCGCAAACCCAGTGAGGGTCGATTCTGGAATTGTGCAGATTCTGATATTGCGCCTAACATATATACTTACAGTGGAGCTAGTTCAAGCCAGTTCTATTGCAGCCAAAAATAATCTTCTTACTTCTACTTCTTTTAACAAAAATGAGATTAGTATTCATAATTGCCAACTAGTTTTAAGAAAGTTGATAATTTTCATAACCAGTCATCTTATCAAGCAGACAATTCAAGATTCTGAGAACAATACTTTTCAATATTTCAAGAAAAGAAGATGAACAACTCCATGCACCAGACAAGATGAGTACTTATAAGGAAATTAGCATTGGTTGTTGTGTACATATGTAGGATCATTGAAGATCACAGGACAATTATATTTGGCTTTATCCCCCAAGAAAGGAAAAAGAATAAGTAGTGCCCCCAAACTTGTTTCGAGTACCATGTAGCCTCTGTAGATCTTTGCCACAAAATAGGGTGCCCTTCAACACAAAAAAAAATTATGTTTACAAAAAGGCTCATAGGTTGAAATGATGTGAGAGGATAGACCAAAGGGAAAGATATCCTAGTCCTTTAATCCCCTAAGAGCTATGTATGCATCACTGGCACATGTCCATTGCAGTCGCGGATTAAAAGGGGGGACGATGGGGCACCCCCCCTTTTTCCCTGTACTTAAGAGTTTAGCTAACCCTTTTTACCCTAGAATTTAGTCAAAATAAGGGGCTAAATGAGGGGCGCCCTCTACTGTACCTTATAACATAGGCAAAAGTTATCATTATTATTGTTTTAGTATAGCACAGTGATAAAGTGCTAAATTGTGCATCTTACAGCTTGACTCAGAGTCCATTGTGTTTATTGTGTATTGGTGCATCTTATGAAATACTGGCTGGTTTGTTAAGGCACCAGGGTCTCAAATAACCACCAGGGGTATGAGGGTATTGGAATTATTTTAAGCACTGAAACAGGTTTCGAATAAACACCATGGTGGGGTTTAAATCAATGAGCATTTGAGCGCTTATACCAGCCACTACTGTACACAAGGTATTACAGTTGAATTTAGTATTAGTGTCATTTATATAGATGTTTAGTCTCATAAAGGGCCGGTCAGACTAGTCGTAGAATATCTACGACTACGACAGGAAATCCACGACTACGACACGATATTCCCATAATTTCCAAAGTTGTGCATGCCAAACTTTCACGATTTTAAAATCGTGAGATTTTGGCTGATTTTTGGAGTCATAAGGCTATGCCACACTGTACGATTTTATCCCCAATTTTCCGGCCGAAAAATCGCGTTGTATGTCTTATCTTCCTACGACCAGTCTGACCGGCCCTTAAGGTCCATGTTTATATGTTACAAAACACAGGCCCTGAGAAGCTGTTAAATAGGTCAGTGTTTTGCACTAATTGGAAACATAATTATCCGAAAAAAGTTGGCCAAGAGCTCAAGAGCACATTGTTTATGTGACATTCTAGAAAAAATTAAGATTCATCTCTGAAATTTCCACTGTTCCCTATAGATATCTATATTATCACAACCACTGTTCTCTTGATCTAGACCACTTTGAAGTAGAAGTTTCACCATCTCTCCATTGCCAACAGTCACTGATGATAAAGGCTCCAAGTAAGGGGTAAAAAAAAAGACATTTAGTGTATTATTTACACACATGTACCATATCTCCCTGTATATCATTCACCATAATGTAGAATGTAGGACACACAGTATACATGTACAAGAGTCAGTGCAGAAAGGGGAGTCTCCAGGTTACATGGACGTAAATGCTGCCCTCTCGTGAGTCATATGGTATTCAGGCCTGCACTGAAGGTGATCTGGGTGCTGATTGGCTTAGAAATCATATGCAAGAAATATTGGTAAAATTATGAAAAAAATCACAAGTGACCCCAAATAGTTCCTAAATGGAACAGTAGATGAGTTTTTATATTTTGCCAAGGTTTGGGGATTTTATCAGGTCTGCAAATGTTCATCTGGCCAATGGAGGTTTTGAGGCCCAAAATAGGGTAGAATGGCACTTGCTGTATGTATCGCTCCCTTAGTTAAGATTTTCAGGGTTAAGCCTATCCTATATTCTAACACATTGTGTGTGAGAGATGGTTTAATCTTGCTATGGTCGAAAATATTACCAACGAACATTACGGGGGGGCTGTTTTTATGTGTTATGCTATATAGAAACATAGGGGAAATGGAATTAGTTCCACGTAACCTCCAGTCTGTGTACAACACTCACCCTGTCCATACATTCAGTGTCTGGGTGCAGTGCTTTGTGTGCCTACCATAGATCACCCTATTCACCTTCTCACAAGTTCCTCTTGTTTGATAACAAATCAGGACATCCAGATAGAATCAGTATATGCAATTATTGTACCTGACGCAGGGTATGTGACTCCCTAAGAAGGGAAGCCTTTGTTTGTAAACAACTCAGTGTTTCCCCTTGTTGAAACCAGAGGCCTCACCAGTACCATGCCTTGGAGACATCTGACCAGTACCCGGCCAGTACGATGAAATAGTGGTATCTGGTGTTAGATTATGTAACTACAACTGGCAATGCAAATACTGCAAAAACTCTATATTCATTTTCTCCCCAAGTGACATTATAACTTCATTACCCTAGTTTGGTAAAGTAAGGTGACGTATTAAATATTGCACAGGCTCGATGGACTAAACCTGTGAGGTGAGACAGTGAGAGGTAGTTCTTAAAGGTATGACACATGGTGGTTGGCCATTCATTGATATTGTTTGGGGGTTTGTCTATGTTGTAAGGGACTATATTTACTGCAGTCACACTGAATAATATCTAGCCTTAATGATATGCATCTTCTAGGTTCTAGGTTTAATTAACTGTAATTTACCCATGCATTCTTGTATTTTTTCTCTGACTGAATAACAACATAGTATGGGACCCCTTCAGGTGTGACTGCACGTCAGAACACCCCTGGATTGCTGAGATGACCATGTCACAAGAGTGTCACCCATTCTCTATAATTAGAAAACCTATACCCCCTATACTGATTTTTGGAGTCATAGGGCTATGCCACACTGTACGATTTTATCCCCAATTTTCCGGCCGAAAAATCGCGTCGTATGTCTTATCTTCCTCTGACCGGCCCTTAAGGTCCATGTTTATATGTTACAAAACACAGGCCCTGAGAAGCTGTTAAATAGGTCAGTGGTTTGCACTAATTGGAAACATAATTATCTGAAAAAAGTTGGCCAAGAGCTCAAGAGCACATTGTTTATGTGACATTCTAGAAAAATTTAAGATTCATCTCTGAAATTTCCACTGTTCCCTATAGATATCTATATTATCACAACCACTCTTCTCTTGATGTAGACCACTTTTAAGTAGAAGTTTCACCATCTCTCCATGGCCAACAGTCACTGATGATAAAGGCTCCAAGTAAGGGGTAAAAAAAGACATTTAGTGTACTATTTACACACATGTACCACATCTCCCTGTATATCATTCACCATAATGTAGAATGTAGGACACACAGTATACATGTACAGGAGTCAGTGCCAAAAGGGGAGTCTCCAGTCTGTGGACTGTAAAACATACACCCTATCCATACATTCAGTGTCTGGGTGCAGTGCTGTGTGTGCCTACTATAGATCACCCTATTCAGCTTCTCACAAGTTCCTCTTGTTTGATAACAAATCAGGACATCCAGATAGAATCAGTATATACAATTATTGTACCTGATGCAGGGTATGTGACTCCCTAAGAAGGGAAGCCTTTGTTTGTAAACAACTCAGTGTTTCCCCTTGTTGAAACCAGAGGCCTCACCAGTACCATGCTTTGGCCAGTACCATGACATAGTGGTATCTGGTGTTAGATTATGTAACTACAATTGGCAATGCAAATACTGCAAAAACTCTATATTCATTTTCTCCCCAAAGTGACTTTATGACTTCATTACCCTAGTTTGGTTAAGTAAGGTGACATTCATTGATATTTACTGCAGTCACATTGAATAATATCTAGCCTTAATGATATGCATCTTCTAGGTTCACATACATCTTTTTTTAATTAACTGTAATTTACCCATGCATTCTTGTAGTGCCACTGTAGTGTCTGTGTCTGCACCATTTTTAATTAAACATTTCCCGATCTCTGCCTCAGCCCTAAATATAGCAATACACAAGGGGCTATGCTTTTTTCTATCTGATCCAAAATGTGACTTTTTGCCATTATATCTAGGGGTTGAAATTCCATCCATCCATTACCATTAATTTTACACTTTCTCCTACAGTCAGCACCAGCATTAAGAAGTATCCTCACCCCTTCATGCCAACCATAGTATACAGCAATGTGAAGTGCCGTCCTTTTTACTGTATACCTTCCTATGAGGTGATAAACTTTTCATTGACGTCCCAACCATGCCCCACAATGACCCTCAAATAGTCAGCCCTCTGGTTCTGCACTATGTTATCAATCACATTTGATCACATTTTCTTGGTGTTTTTTCGTCCAGAGAGCCACATCAGAAATAGATGTCTGTATAGACTCATTGTCATTGGTTGTCAGCTGCTCATCATTATCCATCGTCACTTTTGTCATTTCCTGCACTGTTCAAACACTCCTCTCTACATCTGTGGCGAGGAGCATTTGAGACATGTTTAAATCTTAGAGAAAAGAGGATTTCTACTATTTTAATGGATAGTGTTCCACCTAGAATACATTTGATAAATCATTATCTCAACCCTACTATCCATTTCCAGACAATCCTACATCTGATGCTCTATATTATTACCCTATATATAAAAATGCATTGGCTCATTGCTGGTTCACACCCCTTTGAAGTAAGCTTGAGTGCTTGCCAGGAACAGATAAACCAAAAGAGGCTAGATAAAAGTGTGTACTTTTTAAAAAATTAACTCGATTTTTCTCTTCAAATTTAAAATCTTTAATATTTTGGAGAATTATCTGTTATTGTTTACTCATCTTATGTGACTGATTCATAGAAATAAAGCACATGAAAGAGAAAATATCTTTTATTACATAAACTCCGCCCTCAATGCATAACAACAAGAGGCAGGGCAATATTCAAAATGTCCGCCATTTTCCGTGAACAGTTTGCCATGAAGAATTTGCCATGAAATCGGGCACCAATTTGCCATGAAATCAGGCAAAGGATTTGCAGTGAAATGAGGAAAGAATTTGCCGTGAAATCAGGCAACAATTTGCTCACAAATTACAGAGGTAAATTAGTACTATTGCCCCAAACTCTAGTGCCGAAGGCACTAGTTTCATTGAAAAAGGGGGCAGGGGGCTTTGACATATAGGTAAAGGCTCCGAGTGAGGAACACACTGTTAGTGTGTTAAAGCCCTCCATTATAAACAGTCCTACACCCACTGACAGGGGAAAGTTTTGCTGACACAGGTGACGGTTAGATGTATAGGTCCATGTATCTGCTCATTGTGCAACAGCTGCTCCTTTACTCTCACTGTCACGATGCTAGGCAGCCCTATGTGCCTTATCCTGATGATAGACTCTTTTTTTTGGAATCACTGAAATTGATATTAGATTAATATGTGCATATTGACTGAGCCTTCCTCAGGATATTTGACTCCAGAGGTGTTAGCAAAGAACTCAGTGTTTCCAGAGTGTGCACCAGTACCATGTCCTTGTGACATCTAGCGGTAAATGATATAACCATAGATGATAAGGCACCTGCACTTCACTACTTGCACATTGTCATTATCTTGGTAAATAGATATATAATCAATGGTATTGATTATCAAACTATACAAGTGTTTATCAAATTATGCACGGAGCTTCCTGAAGAATATGTAATTCAGACCTGGATATAAATATTCACATCAAATCAATGTACATATATGCCACAAATATTGCAGCTAAATTTATTCTATAATGAATGTACCATATTAAAATATGTTTGTACTGATCCAATGGTCACGTTACAGTGTTGATCAATCTGGAAAAAGGAGGGACAGACATCTCCTGTCAACCCAGCAAGTTCTATCCTAATCTTAAATTAACCTTAAATTTTAATCTGAGGCATTACTTAAATAATATATCAATTGTCAATTCAAGATGGTACCAAGGGCTCAGCATCTGGAGAAACCTTTTTTATGAACGTAAACAAAACGTAAGATGAGCATTTCTGGGGTCTTTCTATACACAATGGTACTGTGTCTGGCTATATGAAATATCTTCTTTTTTGAATCAGGTCAAAGTTCATGACAAAGGATATAGCATTTCAGTAATGGCGGCACAGAGAGGGTCCTTAGCACGGAGGGGGAGAGGGACACAAGACTATCACGGAGACAGACACGGCAATACCACTGTAATGTCTTAGGTTGATTCAAAAAGCTCAGCATGCTAGAAATTGTCTTCAAAGTCTGTTCCCAGCATTCTCCTTGGTCCTCATCTAGTTCTGGTCCATCTGGGTAGACATCCAAGGTGTGGTTACTGAACTCCTTTAGGTGTATCAGCTGCTGCTGTCGCTCTATCGGGAACATTTGTTTATTGTCAGATAACGCGGACATTGGTTCCTCTGCACCCAGCATGCCACGGTATGTCGATGCTGTCTTTTGGATGATGGCATCAAGGTCACCAGATTCCCCTTGCTGTAGATAGTCCTTGATCTGTTCCTCCATCTCTCCTAAATAGACTTTTAGATGGTCTGAGGGTTTGATGCCAATCTGAAGAAGAACTGCCAAAAGAGGAAGCTTGTATGTTTGAACAGCTTTAACAAGAGTGTCATCATCCCGCAAGACTTGTATCAACCTGTATTTCATAGAGGCCAGACAAAGCATTGGGTACAGGGAGGTTTTGCACACTGCCCCATGTCTAAGAAGCCATCGTATAGTGTTAATAGGACTTTCCCTTACAAATGCGTACTGAAGGGTACTCCCTGTGCGCTTCGCTCCTTTCCTGAAATGAACTGTGTCTGGATGAACACCATGTGTAAAAAGAACATCAAGATGTTCTAGGCAGGGCTGCTTCATGTCAATATACTCAGATAACAGTAATTGCAAATCCACATTTTTTCCAATTCTTCTGGATTCAGTCAGAAATTCATTCAAGACTCTGCTGTTTTCTATGGGATATAATTCTTTGTTATTGCTTATACGTCCTTGAGTTTTCAGCTTGGCCAGACCAACTTCTATATAATCGCATCTGCCTAAATCATCTAAGTCGTCCACAGCACTTGGAAGTAGAAGCTTCACCATCTCTAGATCATCATTGTATGTGGCGACACACAAGGGGCTATGGTATGGTTTAAATGCAAAATGATGATTTGGGTCCGCAACCATTGGAAGTGAGAAGTCATACCACCCTGACCATCGGCACTTGATGTTACAGTCAGCTCCAGCATTGAGAAGCATCCTCACCCCTTCATGCCACCCATAGTATACAGCATGGTGAAGTGCCGTCCTCTTCACTCTATGTTTTTTTGATCCACAAATCTGCAGCATCTCATTGACATTCCAACCATGCTCCACAATTACTGCTAAATAGTCAGCCCTCCGCTTCCGCACTATACCATCAACCACATTTGACCTCTCGGAGAGAGTGTCCTCAAGGTTGTCCGTCCACCGAGACACATCGACAACAGAAGTTTGTATGAATTCGTCATCATCAATCCTTGATTCCTCAGCCCCATCCATAACTGGAGGTTGTTCTGTGTAGGCCCAAGTAATGACACTGTGTTAGTCCTAAAGCTGACACTCTATTTCTGTGTCTATGATGGGCCAAAATAATGATAGATAAGATAGTAGATAATCAGAGCTACTAAATCTAGCACAAACCTATATATCCTTATCTGGACTGTGCACTAAGAGACTGATCACACAGCTCTACACTACACTACACTGTAAAAATGTGCTATCAAATTAACGCTGACTCTGTAGTGGCAAAATTTCCCCATTATTTTTTTTTTGGAGTTGCTTGCCGCGCAGGGGCCGGGAGAGTAGGTTTTCTCCCTGTCACCTATGACATCATTGGTGACGTCATGCTGCCTCAGTGACGTCACCCACAGAGTCTAGCGATGTTGCCATGATCTATGAGCGCCTGGGCAGCTTTTCACGACGATACGGTATGCCCCCCAAGAGCTGAAGAAAAAATGTGGCTAGGACCATGGAGAGGAGTGGCAATTCCTATCCGTCGTCCTTGCCACATTTTTCTTGTCTGAATATATATATATATATATATATATATATATATATATATATATTTCTACTGCATTGTCATATAGGGCTTCATTGTAAAATACACTGCTTCACTGTACAAGTACAATCATGGTGGTTCGATTTGAAGAGGTAGAGGCCTGGTAGATTTAGCATTAATTTCTTAGGGTATATAGGTCGGTGTACCATGAGATCGCTATCTATCTCCCTGTTATCTGGTGTAGGTACAAAGTACTCAAGCTTTGAGACTCATGTGATAATGTGACACATCTAAGTCTATTACAGAGTGGAAAAGCTTTGTTTCCTTTCACATCTTATCTATTACGGATCCATATCTTGATTTTTGAACTTGAAGGAGGGGCAAATAGCACCAGCGCAATGCTAGATAGCCCCACCCACCTGGAAAAAAATAACAACAAAACTCCCAAACAATGATGAGCAACCACATCATCCCTCTTTTGCTTGGCAGGTTTGTAATTAAATATCGTTGGGTTTTATGTATATATATATATATATATATATATATATATATATATATATATATATATATATATATACACCATTTCACTTCAATTCCTAACATGCATAGCAAAGATATAGAGGCATAGTGTTTCATAATTCTTTTTTCTTTTCTTTTTTGAGTCTTTGCTTATAAAGTTGATACAAAGAATCAAGCCCATGCACAAGAAATGAACTGTATTCTTATTCATTCCTTTATTCATCCCTGGAAGGGACAATCAAACAAAAAGTAGTCCTCTATTTCTTGTGTGTATGAAACATGATCTTTTCCAATGCAAGGAAAGGCACCTCAAAGACCAGCGTGAGTCCTAGAGCGACCACCAAAGTCAATGTCAGCACGGACAGGTACTGGTAGATCTGTAATGGAAAACATGAGCCATTGACAACAGAATAAAACTGTAAACATAGTAAATCTGAAATATAAAGTATGAGTTTTTGTCAGAATACTGGTACCTTGATCTCATGTACACACCCTAGCTGTATCAATACTGACTACAATATTACCATTGTTGCCAATGGTCATATTTGTATGATCACCTTTTTTTTCAAAGTCACCATAACTTTCACTGCTATTTCCAAACAATGACTAAGGGTAATTAGATACACATTGTTTTGGTTCCAATGTCATACACCGTTACCTTTTGACATGAACATTAAGCCAATGGCTTGACATTCTAGAAATTCACTGTAAATCAATGGACTAGGTTATCTTTAGATATGGTTGAGTTACACATACAATTCATCTGGACTTCCCGGCATGAGGATGTCATAACTATTATGATTATAAATGAGTTTCATTCCCTTCATAGCTTTAGAGTAACAATCTAAGAACATAGATTCCCTCAGATTTGTGATGGTTCAAAAACTGCAGTGGTATGCATAAAGTAATAATAACATAACAATGAGAAAACAATAACATACATAAGTGATGTCCTGTACATAGAAAAGCTGTTCTCTGCTGGCCAAAGTAATTGCATGGATGACTGGGTGTATGAGGTACCCTGCATATGTCAACTTGGACAATGGAGTGAAGAAGTCCCACGACAGGAATGAGTTAAGATAACCTGTAGAAAAGGTAAATGTTTCATACAGTCTTTATATGCATATATTTTAATGGCCATGAGCAACAGATAAGGTATCTTCTGTTCTGAGGGTAATGAAAAGATCACTGGCCAGCAATTACAACATGCAGTAATGGCAGCCAACTGCCACCTACTTTAAAGATTTGGGCTGAATTATAACATAGATACTGAAATCCATGGTCTTATAGAACTAGAGAGGCAGGGACCCTAAGGATACTGTCCATATGTCGTCCATCAGTGACTGATGGGAAAATCACTGATTACATGCTTCAAGGCTGTTACAAATTGTTCATAGTGGAACCTGGGCTTGAGTCATTATGCATTTGGTCACCCATTCAGGTGAAGTAAAACTACTTACCTCCATAACCATTTATACAGGCAAAGATTGTCCAAGCAAGACCTATGAAGAAATTAAACCTTTAAGTGATCTGGATCTGATTTCTTGCAATGTTCTGTTGTTCATTGACCAGTATATATTTCTGGGCATTTAAATGAATATATTGTCATGCAAAAAAACAATCTATTACCTAGAAAAGTCATAAAAGAAGGCACAAAATACAAAATGTTGATTTATGAAAATTTGAAGATGACTTGATTCATTGTCAGGCAGGGAGATAATGAAATAACTAATATTGACTTATGATCCAGAAAGTTGAAATATAAATGCAATATGAATTACAGTACATGCTTACATAATGCAAAGGCATCCCTTCTGAGGATGTTGTAGGCTCTCTGCTCAGGTATAGACCAGGGAATACAGCCAATCTTTTCACAACCCGACATCCGTCTGTACGTCCCGAATATAATAAGTACAGCAACAAGGGTGGACACCAGCCAACCAAACATCACCAGATGCTGCAGAGAAAACAGGAAAGTTTACATATTGTAACCTAAAAGACATTGAAGGTCCATGAGAATTGCTCAAGATGAGTCCTCATGGGTTTAGCTCAAGCTGCATTTCGCAAAGTGTAGCCGAGTGAAATACAGCTTGAAAAAAATGAGGAAACAAGGCATTTCTGCATCGAATGTTATATCAGTATAAATCATTTAAAAATTAAACACTGATAGTAGGTCTGAGGCTAGTGGGGAGGGGGGCAGTGATAAATGAGAACAGTTTCTGAGTGTTGGTCTTGCTTAGAATAGATATAATAATTTGACCTATGGTGAATTTTAAGGTCTAAACATTCCATGATTTGTGTTTTTACAAATTGAGAAGGACCTAGGGTAATACAATGAACAAAGCAACACTTTCAACATAAATGACAGCATGTTATGAGGGCCCATCTTACCACATTGATTTTCACCCTGGCAGCCTTTGTCCTGTACAATACATGCCCCATAGCTATACCAATAGCATAAGGACCAAACCGAGCCCACGGCTTCACATACAGCTCCCAGTACCCGTCCTTCAGAGGTGTGCTGGAAGTAGAAATATTGTTGGACATGTCGTTGACTTATGTGGTAAATCATTTAGCGGCTACTTGTTAGCACCTCCTAGGAGGGTTGACATGAATGTAGCTCTGGTGAGTAATTCAATAGCTGCAAAGTGTCTAAAATACTCAATTTTGAATACTCTATTCCACTGCTGTTATATAGTTCATTTATTATTGTACTCTGATGAAGTGAATATTGGTTTATGGTTTAGATCCCCAAAGTCTTATTTTAAATCATAAATGACACTTTGAATCTATTCCAAACTGCAGGACTAATTGACTCACCTAATTAGGTAAGCTCGGGCAATTGTCGTTCCAAGCCATCCCAGAAAGAGGAATGCAGGACCAAAGAATGGTGATCTATGGAGTGACAAACATATACATCTTTTAATACATATTCTTGTTAATTTATTACCATTTAGAGGGCATCTAACATTAAAGGCACGTCATGGGTTGACAGGGCATGGTTTTGACCAACTTAGTACTGTTGTATAGTGTAAATAAGGCCATCTTAAAGGAATCCCCTGAGTCTAGTCACACCCATAAGGTGAATCTGATGCTTATCCTCACATATTGGTCAAATGGCACATCTTATAAAAATAACACATACTTTATTTCCTCTGTTGAAATAGCTGCTGAAAATATATGTAGCAAAAACTGCCCAAATTTGAACTCTAATTCTAGCTATATTTTTTGGTGTGTATAAGGTTTTTCGTCTCAATCTTGAAGGATCAAGATATTTCGTTCTGTGAAACTATAGTGCAAAACAGTTTATTATCTAGAATTGCTGTAGAATAAGGCATCTTAAAGTTGAATTAGGACATTTATAAAAGGTGGCTGAGTGATGCTCCATCATTCCTAAAAAGTGAAGGCATGACATGAGCATCAAAATATAGGCACTCGAATACAAGAAAATAAGGCACACAATACTCACATGTACAGGAGTACAGCAAACAGTGGCATGATGAGGTAGAACTGGAAGTCATTCGCCAAGTACCATGTCCACCCCAGACACTGAGTGAAACAAGTGCAAAAGTTTCATGACGGTTCTTGTATGGTTCAAAGTAGATCACAGACCTAGGGAAGCAAGGCCCACTTTTTGATTGTTGATTTTCTATTTATAGTAGGTGAATGCCTCTTAATTTATTTTAAGTACCGTAAAAGTCAGCTGCACAAGTAATTCTCTGACCTAGGGAAATCTATGCTATAGGAGTTACCTGGGGGATGAGAACTTTGCACTTTCTTAATATAGTTGACATAAAACCCCTTACATAAGCTACACCCTGGGTTCGGGGTGGACCTAATTACAAGCCTTACCCAAGGCCTAAAATGGTCTCTAAGCTGCAGCTTAAAGGAAGGGTTTTACAGAAGTAAGGTAGAGTACTTACGTCTCCCTCTGGCCCTCTGTATAGGTTCTGGATGTATAACAGTAAGGACCACCAACTCTTCTTACAGCTCTCAAACTGGTCAACGCGCTCTGGGTACATTGTACCACTGCCTAGGTACCTCCACAGGTTTGGTACAATCATCAGTATAGCTGCCAGCAGGGGTGTCAACCTGAAATGGTTTTAAAGGTAATCAGGATGAACTAAAATCAGTGTGATCTCTTGGGAAGTGATCATAGGATAATGCACATGATATTCACGCATGAATTATTGTGATAATATTTCAAGCAGTGTCGCTAGCCAAAATGCTTCATCCTTGATTGCAGATTGCGCGACGCTCAGGGCAATATTCCCGTATCCCGAGCCCTTACTTAAGACTGGTGCTTATTTGAATACAGTTTTTTTGGTGCTTAAAATAGATTACAACACTTAATTATGGATTGGCTGATCTTACCTCCAATACCGATGGAATACATAGAGTGCCATAGCCTTAAGCCGACCCATGTGACCTAGATAACGAAAAAATATATGTATCATCATCCTCATTGCTTGATATTACAGTTTAGCTATGTCTAGACCACAGGCAATGTCATATATATATATATATATATATATATATATATATATATATATATATATATATATATATATATATAAAGTAGTGGGTACTTATTAGCATAAGAAATAACAAAAGCATTAAGTTAAAAAAATTCATACCCACGGTCTCCAGTCGCTTCAGTGTTTTCATGAAGGATAATGTGGCGAGAGTGGCACCGAGGAAGAAGAAGATGTCTACGGACAGGTTCATGTTGTTCAACACCTGATGGAGAAACCGTCCTTTTAACTCAAACTGCTGAATCATGTTTGCTGCAAAATATCATTGACAGTGTTATCAAACATTACAGTGGGCAATGCTTTTCTAGATTGCAATTTAGTCCCTAAACTAAGCCAACCCCGCATAATCCTCACCCCCAAATTTTACTCACTTTTCGACAGTTATCATAATACTCAAATGATGGCAGACCTTTTTTTATTTGTTCTCTTAAAATTCCTCAAATTTTATGTACATAGTCACCAGAACTATTTGAAGATTTTACATTATTACACGATTGTATCATTTTGTTGATAAGACCATGTGTTATTTCGATCATCTTCTTTGATATGGGCTTGGCATTACATTTTCTTAATACTCATAACTCAGTGAAGCCGTTCAGTTAAGGACATGGCATAACTGGTCAGGTCTGGTAACCATAGTTACCAAAACATTCTTACTGATAAAGTTGAATCACTAATGAGCTAAATCACAAAATCCTGAGAATCTACAACTTACCAACAATGAAATCGCGAGGATTGGCAGGGATCACACTCCCAATATCTCCAATATGTCCACATGTAATCCAAGCCATGGCAAAGAAGCGCAGACCATTCATACAGCCATACTTGGCTCTTGCACCACCCGTGTCTAGGACTGTGGGTAAGGTGCGGAACACGGAGAAAGCAACAAATGCCCGGTAGGTTGCACCTGTATAGTAATAGCATAAATATGTTAATTATTCAATAAAAAGAACAGGAATTTCATTTATTTTATATTGAATCTGACAACCCATGATGTATAAAGAGGGTGATATCTCACACCCCCTGAGACAACCTAACCCTTACCAGATAAGCACATAGGGCAATCAATGCTTGTGTACCTTTTTCTTTTAATATTAGTAACCATGCATACAATCACACCTATATAGATGCTTGTACCTCACTTTACCATTAGACAATTCATGGTCAACTTTCAAGTGAAATATAAATATATGATTTACACACTTTGTTCCTCAATGTTGTCAGTGGCTCCACCTGCAGCTGATTTTCCATCATTAAAAGATGTCTCAGCAAAGTTATAACTATTCGTCTCCTTTTCTTCTTCTGCCTTCACATTGGCAAGCCAGGTAGTAATTCCATCTACTAAGGATGCTGACACAACAAGGGCCATGAATAGTGATGAGATGACTCTGGAAATACATCATATAGCCAATAAATGTTTTGTGGAGGATTATGTGGAGACATGCTAAAAAGGGCATATATGTCAGTATGTGTTGATTAAAGCTGGTATAAAAGCTAATATAGTGTTGTCTGATATGTATTTCAGAGGATTATATACCCCTTCCCAAGTCACAGGGTGCCACTTATTATGGGACAATATGGCTCATTATGTGCACATCATTGGACTTTAGTTTCAGCTGTTCTGTCCTCTTTGGTGGGAAGGAAAACCACTTGGTTGATTAGTTCTGGTCACAGCCTCATGGCGATAGCACTGAGTGGTGTCTGCTCTGCTGCCAGGCATCCAATTTGAATTCACCACCATTATAGAATACTCTGCTTTATGACTTCAGATGGAGCCACTGTGCTGGTACAATCAAGACTGCTTGTGGACATGAATAAAATGCTGGAAGCATTTTATTTCTACACACATATATGCTTGAATTTGACATGGTTAGAATGCACTGAATAGATTGAGATTTTGGCAGGACACTTTCACAAGTGGGGTGATGATAGATATGCAGAAATTGGAAAATCTATATATCTCAGATCTTGTCCCAGCTTTAAATCAACTAGGCTTTTATGTGAAGCCTAGGCTCTAGCACTTGAAATCAACTTGCCATGCCTTTTTCCCGTTGGTTCTTCATTTTCAGTTTTACTGCCACAATCAGTGATCTGGACCAGTGTTTGTAAAGAACAGGTAGATACACCAGCCAGATGGCCAATGGTTAAATAGTTTTGGCTTTGAGCAAATGATTCTCAGCATGTACTGCTAGGTGGGCCACCCAAGTCCCAACATGTTAGCATCTACCCCAGAAAGGATAAAGTAACAAGTGCAAAATAACATCTTACACCACACATAAATCTTGTAACCTTCGGTGTTCACCATTTGAGGACCTATCAATACTGATGAAATAATAAGAAATGTACTTACATTGCTACTATTGCTCCAGCATTTGTTTTCAGTGGTGGTTTGGTGCCACAGTATGAATGTTTCAATGGTAAGATTGGGTTGTCTGAAATATGCACAATTAATGATTGGAATCGATTAGTCAGCATTGTTGTGAATAAGTTAAATTACATCATTTATTCATTGATAACAAATTCTCATTAGTGATTATCAAAAATGTTGACGTACCTTCCATAAGCATGACAACATCATAGCGGTCACATGACTCAGGCAGGCACCAACCTTCACTCATACCAATCTGATAAAAAGGGTGAGCTACTCACATTATTTGGAAATATCAGAAGCATTTGATACCAAGGCAGTGGGACATTTAAATGGCTGTTCTATAGTGTGCAACAAATGGACGAACCATTCAGCATCTCTCTCTCTCTCTCTCTCTCTCTGTCTGTCTCTCTCTCTCTCTCTCTCTCTCTCTCTCTCTCTATATATATATATATATATATATATATATATATATATATATATATATATATATAACATCATGGCAAATTATAAATATACTGAATTTAGAGATGGATATAACCACATTGATTTACATCCTACTTTCATTTTATCAAATCTCTTAATCATTATCTTACCGTGAAAGACTCCGCAGACCAGTGTGCCTTACAATGATGTGCATTAAAGCTGTGCTTGCCAACATATGTCACATTCAGTGTCGTGTTGAAAATGTTGATAGTTTCATAGCCGTTAATGTCAGTTGTACCTTTTAATATGGATATCGGACCATCCACCTCATACACATCCATGTTTGTGGCCTTTATTCTACGACATAATTCTCTGCTGCCGACAGCGTACGGATTCCCCAGATACACACCTTTAGGCGGGAAAGTGCCCTTGGCATCTGCATTCATATCTGTAATTTCAATGTTATTATCAATATTCCAATGTTATTATCATTTAGTATGAGCTGTATAGTATGTACAAAGAAACCTTAGAATAGTTTTATCAAGCATAGAATAGAGTCACCTGATTCCATTAATAATGAGAATTTTCTGAATTATTCTAGAGGAACATATGTCAATGCTGGGCCTACCTGAAAACTGGTTATAGGTCCAGCAATGTTGAGTAAGTGTTCTCAAAACCAAATAAAACAATCAATAAACAATACAAAAGGAGGTATTCCACCAAAGACGATTGCCAAAAATCTGGTAAAATCAATCTGCTTTTAATCAGATTTAAGAGAAATAATGTATCAAAATTCACAATTTTATATTGTAGATCCTTGATGTATTTCCCCACAATTCAAGAAAAATTGATTTCTTTTTTTTTAATCTGACCAGAAGTTGGCGGAAATGCATTGGAAAGATGGCCGATGTATTCCTGATTCAAAATCGGGAATAAAATCATCATACAATTGATGTACCTATCATATATGGTAAGTGTAAGAATGATCATGACACAAAATTAGTAATTCAACATTTTTCTTTTCATAAAAACAAAAAAGAAAATACACCATACATTATGATAAACAGTTGGCTTTTCTCAGTGGGTTCAGTCTAAAGGGCTTAAGTTAATCCTACTGTCTAGATAATCTAGTAATACATCCCTATCATGGCACTTATCAGATCTCTCTATGTGTGATATGTATTATCAATGATGACATATGAGGTATGGCTTATAAGGATGATGGTAGTAAGCATACAATTCCCACTGATTGCCAAACATTAAAAAAAACATTTTTCTCCCTCAAATTGCAGCAAGGTAAAATATGGTTCAAATACACACATCCTGTATTCTACTCTATTTTATGGAACATGTAAAATCAATGAGTAATAGAGCAAGCTTCAGGTAAATAAAGGAATGAAAAGGCCTCTCACACATATAAGTCCAGTTGTAGAAGTCAGGTAGTTTCTTGGCTGCTTCCAACACTTTCATATCCAGGGCACATTGTCCGCTGACATTTTCGTATTTGTTGCCTTTACCAACCACAGCCTTCACCTGCTGTGCCGCTAACCTCTTGTAAATGAACCTCTTAATCATATTTGCTCCTTCTGTGTATTTTAAGATCGTGTTAGCATCATAATCGTAACCCGTGGGGATCCTGTAGGCACCATGTTGTTCCTGCACCCATGATGGTATATGTGAATCTCCTTGTACAGTAAGGTATAAAGCGACAAGTAGGAGACAGTGTAGAACAGCCCTCATCCAGGCACCCATCTTCACTACTACTGACTGCCAGACTGTGTATGCTCTACCAATATCTGGGTCTTCCTATCTAGTACAAAACATATGTACCGTAGAACTCCATATGTGAGGCAAAATCATTTTGGTCATTATTCCTTTTTTATGTTTTACGTCAGAAGCTAATGTTGTTATGTGTGTGTGTGTTTTGGGGGGTTTCTTTTAAAATGAAAGAGTTGCAGAGTTACAACTAGAAAGAACAAAAACTTTAATTGTCTAGGTTTTCTCTTTTCGTCACAGTGAGGGTTTGAAGAAGTTTTACAGTTATCAAGTTTGGCATTATGTCTGTTTATCAGTGTTAGGCTAGGGGTGCTGTGGGCTACCGTAAACTCACCACATATTTATAGGCTGTACCTCGAATACATGAGTGATACCTGGAGGGCATTTCTTAATAAAGTTAATTACCATTATTGAGAAATGCCCTCCAGATTTCAGCTCCAACCTACCCAACTACTCAATCATTGCATTTTCAAGCTAGCATAGCATACTGTGTGATGGCCACTCATTTCATTGTTAGTGACTGCCTGGAATGCTAGGTTCTATCAAAATAACCCCCTAGCCATGTTACCTTAAGCTCTGTATTTCACCTTACCATATATCAGGAGGGGAAATCTATAGCAGCTGGTTATGCAGTGACAACTCTCTGCTCCTGGGCTGACCGGTGCGCATATATGTAATGTCTAATGTTCGCATGTTGGTAATGTCTAGTGTTAAATCAACATTAGCAAGTGTCTAATGTTGAATAAATTTTAGCAAGTGGTATGTCTAACTTCTGTCCCTCTGTCTCATGATGAATAAACACAGTTGTCTATAGTATTCCCATGTCTAATTTAATTGACAAGTGGTTATTATGACTCTTGGTCCCCTGGAAGATGTTGAATTCTCATTGAGACTTTGTATCTATAGTTCTTGGTCCTTTGTTTGATGTTGAGTCAACATTGTGGGGTGGTTTCTCTAGTTAATGGTCCTGCCTAATGTTGAATTTCAAATTTGCAAAAATTCAAAAACAAAGATGTTGAATTAGATTTGATCAGTATGTTGGTATTTCTAACTGTTAGTCTCGTTTGTGGATAATATCAAAATTCATGCAACTCTTGAATGTTGAACAATCTCCAATCCTAGGCTTTAAATCTAGATGCGTATTCATGGTGCATAGGTTAAACACAATGTCATGTACTTTGCCCAATATCAAGAAAGATTTGTCTTTGTTCCAATCAACTAAAGATATATGTGAGAGATATGTGGGCTGAGAGCAATAGATCTCAAAATTTCAAATTATTGAAATAATTAGTGCTTAAAAGTAGATGTAGTAAATGAGATTCCCAAAAAGTGTGTTTGAATTTATTCATTTTATTGCTAAAACATTACATTCAAAGTCAATAAACTGCAATAACAAAACTGTAGATATAACTGATATGATATTTCATGACAGATCAATTTGTTCATCATTGCTGAAAGTTCCTGATGGCTGAGTTTACTTGTCCTTTTTTAGGATGATTTTCTCCAATGCAAGGAAGGGCACCTCAAAGACCAGGGTGAATCCTACAGACACTACCAGAGTCATTGTCAACACAAATAGGAACTGGTAAATCTGTGATGGGAAAAAATGAGTAATTGTCAATATAAATAGAAGCATCAAATGTTTTGCTCAATGTAGAAATGTATTTTTAATGGTAATGGTAGAAGCAGCATACTATACAACAGTATGTTCATTATATCTATAGGCCTAGTTCAAAGTAGCTATCAATATTTATAAGTGCGTAAGCACCATTTCAACATTGTATTTTTAACAGGAAATAATTGGGCATCATTTACTTGAATATGTGTCCTTTGTGAACTAAGATGTGCACCAGACAAACAGAGGGGATTTAGAAATCAGGAGATTCCCTTTTGAGATGACTAAGGAAGCCAAATAAAGTATACAAAATGGTAGGCAAAAGTCATATTCTGATGATCTATGATTATGAAGAAAATGCTTTTCTGGATACATACAAATGTGATGTCCTGTAGGTAGAAGAGTTCCTCCCGACTGCACATTGTTATACCATGAACGACTGGATGTAGGAGGTACCCCGCATATGTCAACTTAGACAATGGGGTGAAGAAGTCCCACGACAGGAATGAGTTAAGGTAACCTGTACGATAGAGATAATACTATATCGCTTCATATCTTAAATATTTACAGACAAAAAAAAAGAAATCGTGTTAAAAGATGCAACTGGTCATTTGAGCCAATGCCATTTCCTTACCAACCAACTCGAGGGTGGATATACTGTATAATGACAGGGCTAGCATATTGTTGTGAAATTTTAACAACAAAAGAACGAAATGCTGCTAACAGGGCTAGACACATTGGGCCTTTGGCTTATCAATTGATGTACTTTTAAGTATGCCCTACTGGCCAAATAACCAATTACAAAGGAAATCCAGAAAAAGGATCATAGGCCCGAAGTCAGAACTGGTGGCTATTGTCCACTAAACCAGTGTTAGTATATTACCCCGCTGTATCAATTTAAATGGATTCTCTCTAATATAGAATTAAAAGATAACAGAATATTTCTGTACATGTTCTTTTATTATCATTATCAACTCTACTTACCCCCGTAACCATTTATACAAGCGAATATAGTCCAAGCAAGACCTAGAAAGAAATCAATCAGTATTAAGCAGTATAGGAAATCCCTAAGGGTATTGGCAACCAGGAGGATAACTGTCATTCTCCACAGTTACCATTCTAATGTGAGGGCATTTCAGAGGGAAGTCATGCAGCCCTTCCAGCAGCACATTTAATCATTTAAAGTAACTGAAGTAGCAAACAAAACAGGAAAATTTGAACCTATATGGCACAATAATTAAATAAAACATGATAAAAAGAGTGTGAAAGACTTACATAGTGCGAAGGCATCTCGTCTGAGAATATTGTAAGCTCTCTGCTCAGGTTCAGACCAGGGAATACAGCCCTCGGCCTCACAGCCAGATCGCCTCATGTACGTCCCGAATAAAATAAGTACAGTGACAAGGGTGGACACTATCCAGCCTAACAACACAATGAACTGAAAGTACAACATGATGATTGGGTCTTTTTAAATCCTTTATTGTAGGAGTGCATCATGCCCATAGGCCTTCATGATGCACCAATGAAGTGTTGGTCAATCTCCTTGTAAGCACTTCACCCGAGGGGCCACTCCGGCAGATATGGACACCATGTGTGAACACGATCCTGAGGGATAGGGGCCCTTTTGGGGCCCTAGGCACGGACCCTCGAGGGCCCTTCTATAGGGGGGCTTTTTATGCTATTTTGAAGGGAAAGGGGGTGAATTACTCACCAGGGCTGCATTCATGCATCATGACAAATGGGCATGATGCATTAATGCATGAGAGGCCTTTAAAAGGGACTTTCTTTTATCAAGGCAGAATGTGGGGACCTAGTCTTGCTATACCTTTGGTGCAATTTTCAAGAACAATATTACTGCTAAACTAGGCTGATCTAAAAGGTAGTAAAACTGTGGTATTTGCATGAAAGAAATAATGTAAGAGGCATTTCTAGTCTCCTGGTCTGAATTTGAGTAAATGGGGAAAACATTTTCGTCCATTCATTATATATATAAGATTTTTATTTTCTCACCGGGTGAATTTTCACCCTGGCAGCCTTTGTCCTGAACAATACATGCCCCATGGCTATACCAATAGCATACGGACCAAACCGTGCCCACGGCTTCACATACAGCTCCCAGTAACCATCCTTCAGTGGTTGGCTGGAAAAAAAAAACAACAAACACATAAATACTGATCATTTCTCTGGCTTTGAGTTTTCTTTTCTTTCCAGAATTATCTGTATTTCCTAAACATCTAAACATAATCAGTAAATGTACACAAGTTCCCAGCTTGAATAACATTCTATAACTGAAATTAAGTTTTTTCATTCATTAGTTGACTTACCTTACTAGATAAGCTCGGGCAATTGTAGTTCCAAGCCATCCCAGAAAGAGAAATGCAGGGCCAAAGAATGGTGATCTGATAAGTAGCATGGACATAAATTGAGATGGCAAGTTAAATATGAATAATAGTTAAATCCCATAGAAATCACATGATAATTCAAATCATAGGACTTAAAATATTGTCCTGAGGAGTATTTCTTCATGAGTACCCAACATCTATCATAACTCAAGATACCTACACTCATTCTAGAATATGGCCATGACTGTTTGGCTGAACTGCCTTCATTGATGTACTGCATGCATACCTCACTAATGTAGGGTTACTATATTACACATAAATTATGTAAGTAATGTATAGATATCAGGCACTGAGTTGGTTGTATGCTACCACCTGCTTTATTACATGATTAATCAATAAATAATCAATAGAATATCAATATAATATTAATAAAATCAAATTCGTTTACCTCCATGCCATGACCAGGACTCGACCCCCCCCCCACCTTATACAGGCTTCTGTTTACTCACAGTAGACGTTCTCTTTGGTAAGGTTTGACAGTTTGCACCGCAAAAAAGATGAACCAAGCCGGGGCTTGAATCCTACACCTGGGGTTTGCAGCGCAACTCGCTACCCAATATACTATCAGTACACACACCTTGGCACCCGGCAGCTGCTGGCTTGGTTTGAATGTGTCCAGCAGTACCATATATCCTCGTGTTAAGGCCTGGTCAATTTGCCACTTAGTAAGTAGGCTTAGGTAGCACTAATACAAACCCAGGCTTTTACTAGGGGAAATATGGTATGTTGCTGCCATGGTGATGGGTAAGGCACCTCTGGCCACTGTGGTCTAATCCTAACTTAATGCTACTGCTGATATTCTTGTCAGTCCCTGTGGCGCAATGCATAGGGAGTTGGATTTGGGATCAGTAGGGTATGGGTTCGACCCCTGCCCTTGGCAATAGAATTCTCGTATGTTTTAACATGTGACATATGACATGTAGGTTCCATGGATAACAGGCACTGGGTGCCTGATATCCATGGATATCAGCACACCTTACAAATGTCATGATGCATGCATCATGGTGTGCAATATTGACAGGTATCAGAATGACAATATCCAGGAAAAGCACCCTGAGTCACAGAAATCATGTAATAACACATATTAAAGTGGCTTTACATCCAGATGTACTCAGAGCAAAGAAGTGCACAAAAAAGTATGGCCTAGTCATACAGATTTAAAAAATGCCCTTGGTAAAATGTCACAGAAGTGACCCTCATGATGGAGGAGTTGGCCAGAGACAATTTAAAAAAGTTGCATAAGCACATTTATAAAAAGTGAATGAGTTATGCTTCATCATTCCTAAAAAGTGAGGCATGACATGAGCATCAACATATAGGCACTCGAATACAAGAAAATAAGGCACACAATACTCACATGTAGAGGAGTACAGCAAACAGTGGCATGATGAGGTAGAACTGGAAGTCATTTGCCAAGTACCATGTCCACCCCAGACACTGAGCGCAAAGGAGAAAATGAGGTCAATTAGCAGATTCATTATCTGATGTAAGACTTTAATACTATGTTCTTCTGTGGATGTGCATTTTAGAATCGTTGTTCTAAAAATGCTCTTTAGTTTGCACCTCACTTGTAAAACCATAGATACCATAACTTTCAGACCACAATGGTTGAGACTACTCCCAAAAGATACATACAAATTAACCTGACACCTTGCACTTAATGCACACCCTGAGATCATCCCAGACTTATAAGGTGCACCTGCAGCCAAATGTGGTCATTTAGTTCACCTACTATATTTCAAAGTCCTTGCCTATAGGATGCATGCCTTAAGAGATGTTAAAGGCAGTGCTAGGGCATATCCTCTGATATAATGCAGGGCGTATATAGGCAATGTTTTACGGTAAATAGTGTGTATGCTTCACTCACAGAACAATCTCCCTATTCTATCCACAATGAATTTATCATACTCCGCATGGCATTTTTCAGAAGTTTTGGAAAAGAAAAGGGTAATCTGTACTTACGTCTCCCTCTGGCCCTCTATACAGGTTCTGGATGTACAACAGTAGGGACCACCAACTGTTCTTACAGCTCGCAAACTGGTCAACGCGCTCTGGCGCAATTGTACCATAGGTTATGTAGGTGTACAGGTTAGGTACAATCATCAGTACTGCTGCCAGCAGGGGTGTCAGTCTAAGAGGCAGGAGAGATAATCAGCTATGATGGTTATAAAGATCTTACATCTTGGATGTGCATATACTCCCTGTATTTAGAAGAACACAATCTAAGAAATGACTGTTGAAACTTTCAGGCATTCGCTGGTAATTGAACAGTGAGTCAACATTATGGAAATGCAGTGAGCGTGTAGCTTCTATAATGAGGCACCAGAATAGTAGAAGGGAGCACTGCATTACAAAGAATTCAGAAATGACGGTGAAAGCTTTGTCCCAAAGCATTGCCCAAAGTTGCAGGAGAACAGTTGAAAACATTATTTGGAGTTGCAAGCCGTGTCAGTGGCCGGGAGCTTAGCGACCGTAGCAACTCCATAATGTTTTCGGTTTTCTCCCTGTCACCTATGACGTCATTGGTGACGTCATGCTGCCTCAGTGACGTCACCTGCAGTGGCTAGCGATGGAGTGGCAACTTCTATCCGTGATTCTTGCCACATTTTTCTTGTTTTGACAGCGTTCTGTTTTACAGTGAGGTAATCAAAATCTCAAGGATTACATTGTGATTGAATTTATCATCTGTACATAGACGCATATATCATACATCTTTTTTAACTCAAGTTTGACATTTATGGTTTCATATTTGAAGAGTTCTAGGAGTAAAGTTTTTTTCTGAATGTTAAATGAATGTTCAAGATCAAATCTTACCTCCAGTATCTATGGAATACATGCAGTCCCATTGCCTTAAGCCGAGCCATGTGACCTATAGATATAGGGGCATGTTAATCTGTATCATCTTTTTTTTTTTCATGATATTAAACACTATCTATATTGTTAAAAAAGAAAACCAACACCATTAGAGCCTTACTTGATTTTATTGTCTGAGCATTGCAGTACTTAGTAGGTGATGTTATCTAAAAACATAATGGGTTGATGGATTCTTTTGCAAATGCATAAAGTGCTCCCCTCTGAGCAGTTCCCATCTCCTCTCTTTCTTTTTTTTAATATTATAATGAGGGCATCATTTGAAAGTTAAATTGCTGCAGCTTTTTTTTCAACAGAAATGTATTTGCAGGTGAGTAGAAAAGTACCTACCTTCCTTCTCAAGTTTTTTCAATGTTTTCATGAAGGATAAAGTAGCGAGAGTGGCACCAAGGAAGAAGAAGATGTCTACGGAGAGGTTCATGTTGGTCAACAGCTGGTGCAGAAACCGAGTTTTGTATTCAAACTGCTGAAACATGTTAGCTGCAAGGTAATATGTAAAGTGTAGTGTTATGCAAAATTTGTTGTGGTATCGTAATGAAAGCCATGGCTTATAAACCATTTTAGAGGTCTACTGCACCTCCTGGAAACCAGGGTGCAGTCTTAAATACATAGACTGTTGTATGGAATGATGACCTTTTCAGAGCAAAATGCTGCATTTTAGTTTTTCCCAAACTTGGAGGTGTCGCTCATGTGTGGGTGTGGCTTATATGTGGGGTTTTACGGTAGTAAGCACTGTATCGTCATGTTTAAGCGCCGGCATTTGAATAAACGCCTGTCTTGTATAAGCGCCGGGGGTAAGGGGGTGTTTAAATATCTCTTAAGCACTGAAAACTATCTCGAATAAGTGCCTGTCTTGTGTAAGCACCAGGTAATTGAGGCTGCTAAAATAAAAACCACTGGAGCACTGGAACACGACGTATATATGTATATGCATGGTGGTCCTCTAGAGTGGCTCTGAATTTCTGATATTGGAACTGGAATCAAACTATCGTGCAGAGTTTCTATTATAAAGCCAAATTCAATAAAGGTTTACCAACGTGAAAATGATGTAATACTCTGATTATCTTTGATTCAGTACCACATTAGATACTTAACTTAGGGTTTGAATAAAAGGAACTCACCAATGACAACAGTACGAGGGTTTACTAGGATAGTGCTGGTAATGTCTCCAACATGTCCACATGTAATCCAAGCCATGGCAAAAAAGCGCAGACCATTCATACAGCCATACTTGGCTCGTGCACCACCCGTGTCAAGGACTGTGGGTAAGGTGCGGAACACGGAGAAAGCTACAAACGCCCGGTACACTGCACCTGTATGGACAAAGTTTATATGTTAATCAAAAAGATTTTGGGATATGAATACCCCCTAAGTTTAACCCTGCAGCTCCTTATCTCACAATTGTATGGCTTTATCTCATGGCCAGTAAAATCACTCCAAATGATCATAAAACATGTAAATAATCATCTCTATATGTCATTTCAAAATGAGCTCTGAGTATTTCTGATCAAAATAACATGATATAAATGCAAAGGTACACTCAGGTTTATGCCAGGATTACTCAATCCAAATTTCAGAACTTTTCTATAATATCCAATCCTGGCATGAACTTAGGGTGCACCTTATATGAAAGATGCACCTTAAGGGTGCAATGCATTAAAGTATGTATAATTTACTCACTTTGTTCCTTAAGGTTATAATCAGCAGTTTCCACTGCTGATTTCCCACCACCAAAAGATGTACCAGTAAAGTTATAAGAAGTCTCCTCCTCCTCCTCTTCTGCCTTCCTTTTGGCCAGCCAGGTTCTTGTTCCATCCACTAAAGACGATGCCACAACAAGGGCCAGAAATAATGAGGAGATGACTCTGGAAATTGTGAACCAAGTGGTAAAACATTTTGGTAAAAATGCTACTTTATTTGGGAACCGACTTGGGTAATTGACATTAGTTAATACTGGCATAACTGTGCTTCAGATAGTACAAGGAAAGAATTACTCTGTGCAAGTCGCATCAAATGTCAAAGTAAATGCTGAAATATTTGTCTCAATTCAACATTGACTAAACATTTAATGCCCAAGCCTTATAAGATGAGGTAAGGGTGATTTAACGTACTAAAGACTGGTTGTACATACATGGCAATGATCCCTCCCACATCTTTCTTCAACTCCGGCCTTGTTCCACAATATGAAAGTTTCCAGGGGAACACCTGATTGTCTGAAATTTGTAAAAGGATTATTACATAATGTGAAACACAACATCAATATATATATATATATATATATATATATATATATATATATATATATATATATATATATATATATATATATATATATATATAGATGAAATTTGATTAAAGTGAAGCATTTTTGAATCAGACTCTGCAAGGCTGACAGTCAATAGGAAAACGTGCTTTACAGTAGCTATAACAGCAAAACTGGTGTAGGACTGACAGAAAGAGTCAGACTGTCAGACTAAGTATCTAGCTACGATTACGTGCTTTATAGTCAATGAACGGCTTCAGGGCTGGCAGGTCAGACAGACAGGCCACATGTGTAACTATGATTGCAAGCACATGGACTACATTTTAATGAGTGCCTTTTAAATCGGACGAACACAAATGGTTTTTCAATTACAGCATGAAACAAAATAAGTTTTTCCCCCTCAGAAAGTAAGATATTTTAATGCGTAAAATTATCAAAATAGATGATTCTCTCTTCTCTTTTTTTAAAAATTTTGTTCTTGATAGGATGAGGTATTTGATCCCACAAAAATCAATCCTGGCCTGTGAGAGACTTGGTGGATCTAGGCTGATTTCTATGAAGTCAAGCAGGGGAAAAATGGCAAAAGGTCACTCAGTAGTAGCTTCAGTTTCTCTATATGGTTGGTCAAAAAAACCTCCAGAAGTACAAAAAGAAATTTATAGACCATGGAGGATGACTGCAAATATTTTTAGAATGTTAACATACCGTCCATCATTTTAATGACATCGTCTCGGTCACATGATGCAGGAAGGCACCAGCCCTCGCTCATACCAATCTGTGAGAAAGGATAAATATCAAAGCCCTGTTTTTTAATCTGAAATTAATTATACCTACAAGATAAACGTAATGCACTATGTGCTTTGGGCATCGCGATGAGAGTTGACTCTATGTATGCATCTTATATTGTGGCTACTATCCTGAGTAAAATCATTTTTTCTTTTCTTATTTCAGAATAAAAGCTTCTTACCTGAAAGTCGCTGCGCGACCACTGAGCCTTACAGTGATGTGCGTTGAAGCTATGTTTGCCCACATATGCCACATTTGGTGTTGTATTGAGGATGTCAATGTCAGTCAGACCTTGTAACATGGTCACATTGCCAACCACCTCATACACATCCATATTTGTGGCCTTTATTCTACGACATAATTCCCCACTGCCTACACTATAGGCTTTACCCAGATAGAACCCTGTTGGTGGGAAGGTGTCCTTGGCATCTGCATTCATATCTGTATTGAAAAGAAGATTGTGATGTCCTCATTTTTAATAGAAGGTCATGATTCACTCATTTCTGTACTTGAAGGTCATTTTGGTAATAGAAGTCATGATGCAATCATTTCGGTAATAAAAGGTCCTGATGCATTCATAACATGGGGCCATCCACAAATGACATCCTGCTGGAGGGAGTAAGGCCCAGGGTGATTAAATCTCCATTCAGCACCTTCAGCATTGTAAAATTGACAGAAGAAAAACATGACGAAGGGGTAGGGGGGTAAGAAGGTCGAATTTGGCATGGCATCATTTATGGGTGGTCCCCGTGAAATATCCAAGGCAGCACTCTAAGTGAGTGATTGATTATGGATTTTTAAAGGAATTTCGAGAGCTAAGGTCATATTCATAGCAAGAAAACTACATCACACAATTTCACTGGTGAACGTGTCGGCAAGCACACGTATATGAGCACCACACACAAAGAGGGGACTAGAAAGATGAGATTTAAACCTTTACAACTGGAATATGGAAGCTAATCTACAATAATATACCTTTATGTCATGGCAGATACAAGCGTTACTATAGAACAGTACTGGACATTCTGTATTCAATGGGGGGATGGAATACAATGTAGCTGTATTCAATAGGTGTCTGCCATCTTGGATTTTGAACAGATCTGAGCAGTTTTTCTTTATTTAATTGCAAAATAACCACCTAGGCCATGACATAAATGCATATGTCCACTTCCAGCCATATAATGGCTTTGTGGGATACACCAGTCCCACCTCGGGGAATACGATGTAAAAATTTGTGGACATTTGCTTAAGTCTTCATTCTAAAAGTTGTCATTCTGGCATGTAAGTCACCCATAAGTAAATACTAATTGTAAAATAAATGCCTCTCACACATATAAGTCCAGTTGTAGACATCAGGTAGTTTCATAGCTGCATCCAACACCTTCATATCCAGGGCACATTGTGCGCTGACATTTTTATCTGCGTAATTTACTACCGTCATTGCCTCCTGAGCCAGCTGCTGTGCTGCCAACCTCTTATAGATGAACTTCTTCATTACATTGGCTCCTTCTGTATACTTTAACGCCAGATCAACATCATCGTAATTGTACTCCGTGGGGATCCTATAGGCCCCATGTTGTTCCTCTACCCATGATGGTATATGCGAATCTCCGTTTACATTAAGATATATCAATAACATTAAGAGAAAGGGCAGGGTGATGTAGCTCCAAGCACTCATCTTCACAGCTACCTCAACACTGTAAGAGAACTGGTCCTGTACTAGTAGCTGAGGACTCACCTGAGGTAACTCATGTCATAATCTGGTTAGTCATACATAAATAACCCTGTAAAGCCAGGCAACCTGAGGAAAGCATGTGTTTCATGTTAATTCGGTCAAGACGAAAACTCGAGGGACTAAGGTCATTGCTGTCAAAATCGCTGCCGGGCCTGCAGAAATGACCAGACTACGGGACGGAATGTCTGGCTGTAAATGTAGGCCCTTGGGCCATATTCATGGCTTGCAATTATTAAGGGTTTTACAGCCTAAAACAAAAGGCATTGCTGTTTATTAAGATATAAATGGGTAAATGATTAAAATAGTTAGTTGATTAATGTTTTTCATCATTTATTTCTTGACAATTATGATCTTGAGGAATCCGGTACTGCCAAAATCAGCCCCACTTGCAGAACAATAAGATCTGCAGGACCAAATGGCCTGTGGCAGGAAAAACCTTTCGTATAGACTGTGTTATCCAAGGCCTATTCAGCTAATTATAGGGGGAGTTATGTATGTCCATCTTTGTGTTCAAAAATCTAAAAGTTCTTTTTCATGAATTGGGTGCCCTCCTTCACACACCCCTTCCTCCCAGAGAATTTAAGAAAGATCTTTGAAATGAACCATAGAATAGCAGCATAATGGTGAAATTTCCTAGCCCCCCCCCCACTATGCACCCTGCACTATTTCTTACCACAACATAGGCCATCACATACAGGCGAATTAGTGCCTAAACTGATGAGGCCGCTCAATGAATTGCTATGTGTATGATTATAATTTAAGTCCAATCTTGGAGACCCTTTGATGACACCATGCCTCTAAAGTAAATCAGTGAAATGGCCAGAGAATATGTTAGTGCATCATCCCCATGATGCAATGTAGCCCTGGCGCATCACTCGCCAGGGCTACATTGCATCATGCGAACCCTAAGGAGTTGATACAGTCCCGGAGAGTCGGAATGGTACTGGTAAGCAGTGTCACCCGCACTTCATTGGTGCATTATGAAAACCAATGGGCATGATGCACTCCTGCATCAGCAGCCTTTAAATGGTTAACGTGTTACCTGAAACATTGAATTAGCCTACCACTCCCATGTTATGACTAATATAGGCCCAGTATGGAGAAGTTCTAAGGTCAGTATTAGTGACTGATGGTCAGCAGTGGTCAGTGGTTGTAGGTGATGGTCAGATCCTTATCAGATAACACACATATGGTAAGCCTCTTAATGTAGGCCTAGGGATGAGTCAGGGTCATGATATAAAGTAGCCAACTTGGCAGGTAAAAAAGGCTTTATTTTCATACTAAATGAACTATATTTTTGGCATTTTAATTTTTCCTACTGTTTGATAATAAGAAAGAAAGTAAAAAAAGCATCAGTATCAGCACTCAAACAAGGTTTTATTTGACATTCTTAAAAACGTTTTCCTTCTGATTTGAAAATAACATTTCTTCATTTTGCTTAAAACAGTTCATTCTCTAAAGATATTTTCTTCCCTAATGTTAATATTGATGATAATGTTAGTTTTTGTTTGTCACTGTCAAATCACATAGAAACATGACAGTTTAATATCATGAATCAGTTATTGGTTATTTGCATGAACCTGCCATGAACTTTGAATGAATGAAAAATATTTCAAGATAGTAAATCTGTATAAGAATTAATTTAGCAGCACTATTTGTTACAGATGAATTAGTTTGACGTTGATATGCATTATGGTCTGCATTACCTCTTCTGAAAGCTCCATATCAAAACAGATATGTATATCAAGCATCAGTAACCTAGTATGTCTGATTTATCAATTTTATGACAATATATATGCAAGTAGTGAAGTGCAGGTGCGAGCATGTCCACACCAACTTCTTCAGCTGAAGACCCATGCCCACTTTATAAAGAATGGAACAAAATGATTTTTCATGTTTTAATTTCTTCTATTTTCAAGTTGAATGGGATCAATAGAGATATTTAGGAATATTGGTAATGCTATGAGAGGATGGGAAGAGTAGCATTCATATGCCCTGACGTTTACCATGTTTTACCCATCTAGGCCAGCTCACAAAGCCAAGAGAATTCCTGGGTTAGCATCTATACTTATATCATTTACCACTAGATGTCATTAGGCCATGGTACTGGTGTATTGCACCCTCTGGTATCAGTAAAAGGAAACACTAAGTTGTTTACTAACAGCTCTGGAGGCCTTCAGTCAGTCAAATACCCTGCTGAAGGCTCAGTCAATATGCAGATATTGATCTGATATCAAGTTCAGAGAATCGCAAAAAAAAATGTGCCTATCATCAGGATAATACACACAGGGCTGCCCAGTGTCCCATCACCGAGAGTACAGAAGGAGCTGCTACACAATGAGCAGATACATGGACCTATACATCTAACTGTCACCTGAGTCAGCGCTGTTCCCTGACAGCACCACATCCTGCAACTCAAAATATATGGTGTACTGGGAGTACAAAGCTTGCTCTCCATAAACTCACCCCATCCCTCACTTATCAGAGGATGTAGGACTATTTAACAATGTGCCCCTCACATGGAACCTCTCCAATACAGACCGCCAGTAGATTTAGAACTGTTGATAGCATTTTAACAGACTGACAGTTTACACTGGGGCCCCCAAGGGGATCCCCCCTGAGGTCACAATGTCGCCAAAATGCAAGGCTTCAGGTCACATGTCACTTTTTTAGGGAAAAAAACATGTCTAATAATCTCAAAATCTAAGGCCTTAGATCAAATGTCACTTTTTTATGGATTGGACATGTAACGTGTCACTTTTAAAAGGGTACAAAGTCGAAATGTCACAAAAAAATAGCCAAATGCCGCCATGTCGTTTTTTACCCTTTGGGGGCCACTACACTTGGAGCCCATACCATATAGACTGTTAGTGGATGTAAGATGGTTGTTAATGCAGGGTCTTAACACACATACAGTGTGCGAACCTCACTTGAAGCATTTACATTACCAGTGAATATAGTAGGAATCCCTATGTCTAAGACTTTAAAGACATCCCATTAGGATGTGGAGAGGAGCATCTGAACAGAGCAGCAAAGTGACAAGTGGTGGAGCTGTAGGAAATAACAAAAGTAATAATGTTACAGATTCCACATTGGGAGAAGCTTTGGGCATGGATAATGACCATGAGCTGAGAATTGATGACATTGACAATGAGTCTTTACAGACATCTATTTCTGATGTGGCTCTCTGGACGAAAAATAATAAGAAAGCTCTCCTTGAGCGATCAAATGTGTTTGATGACATAGTACAGAACCAGAGGGCTGACTATTTGAGGGTCATTGTGGGGCATGGTTGGGACGTGAATGAAAATTTGAAGTATCATCTCATAGGAAGGTATACAGTAAAAAGGACGGCACTTCACCTTGCTGTATACTATGGGTGGCATGAAGGGGTGAGGATACTTCTCAATGCTGGAGCTGACTGTAAGAGAAAGTGTGAATGGTCATGGATGGATGGAATTTCAAGTCCTAGATACAATGGGAAGAAGTCACATTTTGGATCAGATAGAAAGAAGCATAACCTGTTGTGTATTGCCATATTCAGAGCTGATGCAGAGATTGGGAAATGTTTGATTCAAAACGGTGCAGACTTGCTAGATGATGCATGTGACCCTCTGGAAGTTTATCAGGAATGGCTACTAAGGCAACAATACCTGCCTACTAATGAAATAACACAAAAAGGAAATACTAATATTCTTAATCAACTCTTGACAGATGCAAAGAGCGTAGGAAAAAATGTGGATGTGAAGCTGCAAAGTTTACTGTATATCTGTCTTTATGAGAATCAGTTCTTTCAAAATTGCTTAGATGTATTGTTTACACATGGAGCTAGTTTGGACCAAGCATATAAAGGATTGGGTATTCTGCAAGGGGTAATTATAAGAAACAGTCCTATTAACACCATAAGGTGGTTGGTTAGGCATGGTGCCACTTGTAGAATGCCACTTATATCACAAGTTATTCAGCGAGAGTTCTCAATGTCACTACAACTGCTTTCACTCTCCCAATTGGAGGTCCTTCTCCAGGTCGGCATAAGACCCTCAGACAGTCTTACTCTCAGTATGCAAATAGGTCAACTTGAGCAGGAAATCAAGGCCTCTCTACAACAAGGCCTATCTTCCAATACATGTATTATAATAACTACAGAAGATAGCCTCCTTGCAGCTTTGAAGTCTTGGTTTAGGAAGAAAAATGTTTCTTACAAAGAGAGACAACAGCAAATGATAGACCTAAGGAGTTCAACAGTGTCTCTTTGGATGTTTACCCAAAGGGACTAAATCCAGAAGATATTGGACAAGAATGTTGGGAACAGATGCTGAAGATGACTTCAAACATATTGAGCTTCCTTAGTCAACCCAAGACACTGCGGTGGCATTGCCGTGTCTGCCTCCGTGAGAGTCTTGTGTCACTCTCCCCCTCAGTGATAAGAAAGCTGCCGATACCATCATCATTGAAATGCTACATCCTCTGTCATGAACTCTGAGGAACTCTGAGGAAAACAAGTCACATGGTTACTAATAGTTATGCCATATTTCTTTATAAGAAGAAAGTTATGGTGAAACACAAGCATTGATTTGAATTAGATGTGACCTAAAAGTCAAATAATGTGTAGTGGTTTGACTCTTTAGTCAGGTTAAGACATAATGAAAAGAGAATTAGTTTTGGGTAAGCAACTGAATTTATTCAAATTACATATGAATCTACATTCAGCTACCTAGTATGGTAACATTTTGGTAGTAGGAGCAGTGCTCCCAGCCACTACTGAAGAACCTGGGTGAATGACTGTCCTTATATATGGGAAAAGCCAGTGATACTCAGACCCGTCACGTGACGTGTGACGGATGAGTACACACTGCCATCCGGATCCCTCCATTACACCTGGAGACCTGGGCGTGAGCCCCACAGGCATATGAACATTAATGAGTGTAATATATTTATCATACCATATCCCTACAAATGAATACCTTGTCCAAATTGTGATTTAGAAATATAGAGGGTGGAAGCTACTTTGCTGTTCATCGTCAGACAATAATTTATCTGCCACCTAACGAGCATAATGATGAGTGATGGCATAATCCCTAAAATAGCTTTAGTTGCCATAGTAACAGTATTGAAATTCAAGTGAACCTACATTATGCCATTATAGAGGGATATTATTTCTACCGACTGAAACCCTGTTAAGTTGCATCCCCCTCATTGCCTAACAGTGTTGATGGTTGACCTCTTTCACTATTTGTTTTTTGTAGCATTGTCATGAATGGTGCATGAATTTCCATTGAATCCAAATAAGATTGTGAGGATACTTCTCAATGCTGGAGCTGACTGTAATATCAAAGGTGAATTTTCTGAGAAGATTAAATATTCTAGTCGCCAAGATTCACATCTTGGATCAGACAGACAGAAGCATAGTCCCCTGTGTATTGCCATATTTAGAGCTGATGTTGAGATTGGGAAATGATTGCTTCAAAGTGCTACAGGCCTTGATGCTGGTTCATGTGAGCCTCTAACAGTCTATCAGGAATGGCTACAAATGCAAACATGGATACCTGCCTATAAAAGTAAACAAAAAGCAAAAAGTGATGAACTCTTGACCAATGCAAAACGTGTAGGAAGAAATGTGGATGAGCAGTTGCAAAGTCTACTGCATATCTGTCTTTATGAGAACCAGTTCTTTCAACAATGCCTAGATGTTCTGTTTACACATGGGACTAGTTTGGACCTAATAGATGGAGGAATGGATATTTTACAAAGGGCAATGTTATATTACATAAATGTCCCATTAACAATATATGGTGGTTACTGTACAATACCGCTTAAATTTGGACCATTCAAGATTTATGAAGGGATAGTATACAATTATAGTAGTCTTTATTGGGCAGGCTTCCCTAGCCCACTTAAAAGGGTCTATTTTTCCTCTTTCCTATCCACTCAGATGTGTGTGGTGCACATATGTGCGGGCACCGACACATTCCTCTGTGATATTATGTAATATGGTTCTTGCCATGAATATGACCTTAGCTGTTGAAATGGCGTTAAATATCTATCACTCACTCACTCACTCACTCAGTCTTTATTTGGAGACATATATTCAACTGTTTTCCCTCTCCTTGATGGAAGTTCTACTCCAGGTTGGCTTAAGACCCTCACATCATTCTATTCTCAGTCTCAGTTGGCACGCAAGTCAGCTTGAGACGGAAATCCGGGACTTTCTACAAGCACGTCACCCAGCAAACTGTCGTGAGTCCTTGTCAACCTGTGTGAAGGGGCTCATACATGTCGCTAGATGGAACACGACGTCGTTATAGCACAAGATCACCAGGAATAACAATTGCTATGCCACATGAGTCTAACACACAGTGGCAAAAGATGACGGAATGAGTAATCACTCAAAAAGGAGTCACCATTGATGACCAATCATGGTGACAGATGACATCAATTTGCTGGGCGGCATGAGTTTGGAACTAAGGGCTTTCTACTAGAAGACACATTATAGATTATGGGTTTCATCATGAATACAGAAATGCTGTGTCCAGAGCAACCAAAATCTTGGTTAACAAAGATCCAAAGGAGTCATAATGTAGTAGAGAATGAACAAGAATGTTGGGAACAGATGCTAAAGATGAGTTGTTGTGTCCCTCTGCCCCTCAGTGATAAGAAAGCTGCCATCCTCTGTCATGAACTTTAAACAAATCTAAAATAAAAACAGATGATATGGACAGTGAAGACATTTTCTTTTATTAAACAATTTAACTTTATTTGGTCCAGATAATGATGTATTTCTACATTAGAAGACAATTATTATATTCTCTGTGCAACATAAACATTGTTTTGATATAAATAGGACTAAAAGTCAATTGATGAATACCTTGTCCAAGTATTGGAAAATTTTTCAAGGGTGGACCTTATTTTGCTCTTTGTGTCCAGACCATATGTGATCTGGCAGCTAGCTTGAGAGAGCTGGGCTAATGGACAAGTGATGTCACAATTCCTAAAATAGCTGAAGTTGCCATAGCAACAGTATGATATGTTAGTGAAATCTGTAGAGTGCCCTTTTTAGTGTGGCAATTGCATTGTGATCCTTTGCAATGAATTACTCTTGAATTTGCATCGAAGCAAAGTAAGATTTTAATGATATTTTCAGACTTTTTTATTCATCATATTGAATTACTATATAGAAATTCCTTTCTGTTTCAAACATTGATCAGATAAGATGTCATAAAATAGGGATTACATTATAAACCTCATGGAGCTCAATAACTCAATGTTCATCCACTCAAAAAGGGAAGCTTGGTGGGTAATATCTTGATAAAATTATTTTATTGCAGGAAAAGACAAACAAACAGCCCGCAAAAATATGTTAGGTGATGTTCTGCATTTTGAATAGCATGATGTATAGTAAAAACCCTTTGTCCCTCTTTCCCTTTATTATGCACGCATTTGGATTCACTTTGATTGTCTAAAGATATTATTGTCACTGGAAGATGCACGAGGAGACAGTAAAGGTAGAGAATCTTTTGTAGTTACATAGGCTGCTGACAGATGGCTCCAGGGTATGGTACTGGGGAGCCCTCTAGATTCCACAAGGGAAAACACTGAGTTGCTTACAAACACAGGCCTCCCTTCTTAGGGAGTCACACACCCTGCATTAGGTCTCGCCATGAATATGACCTTAGCTGTCGAAATGGCGTTAAACACCTATTACTCACTCACTCCCTGCATTAGGTACAGTTGGTGTGTATACTGATTCTATCTGGATGCCCTGATCTGCAATCAAACAGGAGGAACTTGCACTAATATGAATAGGGTGTTCTACAGTAGTCTCACACAGGGATGCACCCATCACTGAGTGTATGGATAGGATGTCCAGGTTGTGTGTTGTACCATCCACATACTGTAGCCCAGTAGGAGACTCCCCTGTCAGCACTGACTCCTGTACAAATGTACTGTGTGTCCTAAATTCTACATGGTGTTGAAACATATACAGGGGGATATGCTACATGTGTGTATAATAGCAAACTAAATGTGTTTTCTTCATTGGATATTTACCCATAGAGAGGGGTTTAAGATACCCTTTACTTGGAGCCATTACCATATAGACCATCAGCAGATATAGGATTATCTCAGAGGACTGTTGGTCATGGAGTGCTTTAACACATTTAACACATGGCTTAGTGAAACAATGTAGATCATGCCATCAGGTGTTTTGCATTTTGAAAACATATCCAGTTTATATATAAACGCAGTAGCAGTTTTAACGGGCAAGCTGTTTTTAAACCCAACTGAAAGCAATGGAGGAGGCACATGGATTAAAAATCAATGACAATGAATTCCAGCATACACATGTTTTAGATTAAGATTTCTGGAAGAGAGATACTGAGGAAGCTCTCGATAAAAGATCAGATGAAATTGATGGTGTATTACAGAACCAAAGGGCTGACTATTTAGCTGTGGTTGTAGAATATGTTTGGGATGTGAATGAGATGCTTCAGGTTAGTGTACCAGGGAGGGGTAGGGTGAAGAGGACGACACTTCACCATGCTGTATACTATGATATACCATTTTATTATTCCATAAATTGTAACATATTTTGTATTAATCAAAGGATATCTATGAAATTAATACATAGGTTGGTTCTAAGAGCTATAAGAGCGCTCAAACTTTGTATAAGAGCTTTCATGCCCCACTGCACACCAGCCACAGTCAGTTAGACAGAGTTTATGACATCAAAGGCTCCGACCTAATGGTTCACTGCACAATATAATAAGAATAAGGGTCTCAGTGTGCGACCTCATGGTTCAATGCACAAATTAATAACTTGTAAGTGAATGCAACCGGCCGTCACGGGTGCCTGAGCACCGCTGACGCCGTCATGAGTGTCTGAGCACTCTAAGGACTGAACAATGGGTTACATAAGCACGACGCCATAACCTTCCGGTCGCTCTAGCGTCGCTCCTGAGCAAGCTAGGTCAAATATCAAAGCATTTATGGAAAGCCCATAATTAGACGGTCAAAATGAGCCCAAGATCAAGGCGGAACTCCCATTATTAAGGAAGTTATGCCATGGAGACTGAAAGGAGCTCCGAGTGCACTACAGACAAACCGGCGCGAGTTACGCGCCTATCCAGCGAGCATTATAAACTTGGCATATTCAACTCCGCGCATGCCCAAAATGGCGGTTATAAACGCATAAACGACCGAGATATGAGGGTCTGAAGATGCAGAACCGACCAAGACAATGGGGGGCATAGCGGCGTCCATGGGGGTCCTTTGTCCCCCTGTGACACTTGAAAGAGTCCCCTCAAACAATTGTAGAGTTAGGCAGATGCTGCTGGCTCCAGTCAGTCTGGAGGTGCTTTTCCAAGATTTGCTACAAATAGCCTGTCTGCACCTCCAGGAGGACAGATCACCAAGAACCGCTCTAGAGGTAACATCTCCAGTCATCTCCTGCTACCTGCTATACCACTGCACTATGGTGAAACTATGCTAGACAGGCATTGGTTTTCTATCACTAGTGGCCAGGGGCTATCTTCTTCAAGACTTCCACCAGAGGGTAAAGTTATTCATTATTACATTATTCCTCTAAACAGCAGGTCAGGAGCTAGGTGTGGGAACCCACCTAGAACTATGCTGGACATTGTACTATTATTACCTCACAGGTGGAGTGGAACTGAACATTGTACTTTATAAATTACTGTATGTTTACTGTATGTACAAATTACCTACATACTAACTACTGTATGATTAATATTTCTTACATGTTGCCTAAAGCTGAATAAACCAGTGACAACTGGAAATAACACTATTTATTATGAGCCTGATGTATTTACACTATATACCACTAGTCTTATGATATTTCTCATATGACAACTTGATCATGCCAATTACTAGTATGACAAAGTGGTGGAGAACATCCTACTAAGATCCCATCTCTCACAGGCTCATAAAAATTAAAGCTGGTAACACAACTAAGAACAATCATGCACACAGTAAATTAAAGCTGGTACCGCAACTAAGAACAATCATACACACAGTAAGACCCACTCCACCCACCCAGTGACCTTGACCTCGACACCATACCCACCAAGGTCACCAGTGAGATCTCCCACACGTCAGTGAGGTCTCCCACACGTCAGTGAGGTCTCCCACACGTCAGTGAGGTCTCCCACACGTCAGAGAGGTCTCCCAAACGTCAGTGAGGTCTCCCAAACGTCAGTGAGGTCTCCCACACGTCAGTGAGGTCTCCCACACGTCAGTGAGGTCTCCCACACGTCAGTGAGGTCTCCCACACATCAGTGAGATCTCCCACACATCAGTGAGATCTCCCACACATCAGTGAGATCTCCCACACATCAATGAGATCTCTCACACATCAATGAGATCTCCCACACACCAGTGAGATCTCCCACATATCAGTGAGATCTCCCACACATCAACGAGATCTCCCACATATCAATGAGATCTCCCACACGACAGTGAGATCTCCCCACATATCAGTGAGATCTCCCACATATCAATGAGATCCCCCACACATCAGTGAGATCTCCCACACATCAGTGAGATCTCCCACATATCAGTGAGATCTCCCACATATCAGTGAGATCTCCCACACATCAACGAGATCTCCCACATATCAATGAGATCTCCCACACGACAGTGAGATCTCCCCACATATCAGTGAGATCTCCCACATATCAATGAGATCCCCCACACATCAATGAGATCTCCCACACATCAGTGAGATCTCCCACACATCAGTGATATCTCCCACACATTAATGAGATCTCCCACACATCAGCGAGATCTCCCACACATCAGTGAGATCTCCCACACATCAATGAGATCTCTCACACATCAATGAGATCTCCCACACACCAGTGAGATCCCCCACACATCAATGAGATCTCCCACACGTCAGTGAGGTCTCCCATACATCAATGAGATCTCCCACACGACAGTGAGATCTCCCACATATCAGTGAGATCTCCCACATACCAGTGAGATCTCCCACATACCAGTGTGATCTCCAACATGTCAGTGATACCTACAACACACCAGTGATCCCACACCTTCCACCATGGCCGACGCTGATGAAGGTCCTCAACCCAATCAGGCGGCTGAGAAGATAAGGGCCTATGAGAAGACCATCCAAGATGCAGTTACTGCCCTAGAAGCAAACAGAGCCCAACAAGATGCTCATGCCCTTGCCTCAAAGGAAAGGGAGAGGATCCTCAGTCAACAATTGGATGACCATCGGAAGGCCCTAGAACAGGCACAACAACAGATCGCAGATCTCATGAAGATGGTATCATCCCAGACCTCACAGCCTCCCACACCCACCACCACACCTATTGTCACACCATCCGCCTCTGGATCCAAGGAGGATGTCATGATCTCCATGATGTCCAACATGACCAGGATCCTAGACAGACAACAACACGACGACAGGAAGATCAGGCAACACGAGGTAACCAAACCCAAAACTTTTTCTCACCCATCACCACTCATGTCAACAGCACTATTTATTGATCACAAATTCCCAGAGTATCTGAAGGACAGGTACAAATTAACAGACAGTGACAGTAGTATAATAGATGGTCTTTTCTGAATATTATCCAGAAAAGACCATCATATTTGGATTATCCAGAGAAGACCTCCTATTTTTAGATTATTTATAAAAGAGGTCGTTTATAGATATATTTAATTTATCTATAAAAGAGGTCGTTTATAGATATATTTAATTTATCTATAAAAGAGGTCGTTTATAGATATATTTAATTTATCTATAAAAGAGGTCGTTTATAGATATATTTAATTTATCTATAAAAGCGGTCGTTTATAGATATATTTAATTTATCTATAAAAGAGGTCGTTTATAGATATATTTAATTTATCTATAAAAGAGGTCGTTTATAGATATATTTAATTTATCTATAAAAGAGGTCGTTTATAGATATATTTAGAATCCAGAAAAGACCTGTATTTTTGAGAAAATGTAGATTGCAAGTGAAACGAGAAGTCATAATATTTTTATTTTTTCTTTATTGTTCTTTTTGAGACATATCATATAGTCAGACAATCCAACAGATAATCCAATTTATTCCTTTATCGTTTATGAATAGAGAGGCGGAGAATGAGTTACAATAACAATGAATAACATAATTGGAATCTTCATGAATAATGTGATTCATTGAACCAATACCATAGTAAATTTTCGTCACCTAGTTCTTTGTTAGAATCAACTTTAAGAATTCCTCTAAAGACATTAATTCATTTTCGGAGGGGTCGATTTCATGAGAACCTTTTTCATCGGTTGGTTCTTCTTCCGCCGAATAAAATTCTTGTTCTTCAGACGACGTTTCATCAGCTAAATGAGATTGTTCTATATCTGATTCTTCAGACGAGTCACTTTCTCCAGAATCACTTTCTTCATAGTCGTTTTTTTCTTTCAATGAAGCAGATATCTTTTTGCCTGATCCAAAACCTTGATCATTTCTTTCGGTTTTATCAGGTGTATATACTTCTTCTAGCTCAGGGATGAGAATTTTTTCTAATATTATTTGAGCTATTTGATCTCCATGTTTTATTTCGAAGACCTCATTTCCAAAATTAAACAGCAAAACACCAATTTTTCCCCTGTAGTCTTCATCTATTACCCCTGCTCCTACATCGATGAAATGATTAAGAGCAAGTCCTGATTTTGGTGCTATGCGACCATAGCATCCTGCAGGTATGCAAAGTATTATATCAGTTTGTACCAATTTTTTTTCTTTAGCAGGAATAATATAATCATAAGCACTATATAAATCAAACCCTGCAGATTTTTTTGTGGATCTGGTTGGCTTCAATGCTTTTGTTGATGCTTTAACATAATGCATAATAGGTTGGAGAATAGGTGAGGCAGGCAGTAAAGCAGATTTTTTACATGTTGTTACTAACAGTGTATTTGGTTTGTCTTTTACAAGAGTAATATAGAAAGAATCTTGACAACGCGCCATTTTGCTGAACGTTATTTCAGTTGTTTTGTTGTTTAATATAACGCTATTCACAGAGATGTTTTCTTTGTTTTAGTTCATTTAAGACGATCTTTGCTGTAATATTTAAGATTTTCATTGTAAATTTCTTCATATATTTTGCTGTAAGCTAATTGAGAGATTTTTTCACCTTTTTCAGTGTTTTCAAGCTTAGAACGTTCTTCTAATTTTATAGGATAAATTTTTTGTAAAACAAGTCGTGCAACAGCATCACCACTTTTTATTTTTAGGTCTTCTTCTCCGAAGTTAAATAAAACAATGGTAATATACCCTCTGTAATCTTCGTCTATTATTTTTTGGTTGATTAACACAAAGTTATGTTTTCTTGATTTGCATAGAGGTAAAATTATACCATAATAACCTTTAGGGATAGCAAGTTTAACTTCTGTTGTAATTGTACATGCTGTATTTTTAGGAACAGTATGGTCATATGAACTGTACATTTGAATCCCTATGTTATTTTCCTCTTCAGTAGGAGAGAAGGAACCTGCTATTTTACTGTATTTTAGAACAGACATTTTCGTTCAGTTTTATATGACATGATGTGATGCCTATTGTTATGATTCTCAAGTAAGTAAATAACCAAACAAACAAAATGAAATAATTTTTTATATGATTTTATTTTGATTGTCACATGTGTAAAGACAGTTTTTCATTTTCAGTTTGTTCCTGTTCTTTTATCGAATTCAAGGAATATCATGTTTAGCACATCATTTCTTTTCATGTCGTGTACTGCTTTCATCAGTTGATGAGTAGCACTGTACTTAGATCTTTGCCACATTTTTAAGACATTGAAGGTTAATTGAGCTATGTCTTGTTCGGGCTGGGACGATATTGTTCTTCTTTCGTCAGACGTGATATGTAGATATGTAGCTATGTCCTTCCAGTCTCTTGACATTTTTTCACTCAATAAGCTGAAATACATTTGCACGGAGGTCGATTCCACGTCATACTCTTCTAGTTTTTTTTCTTTGAAGAAATTTTCAGTGAATTCCACCAAGTCTATTCTGTGGTTTTCCTTTAAACTTGTCATCAGTTCTTCTGTTCGTAAGTAGTAAGGAACTTCTCTCCACCATTTATTCAGCATCTCTATGCCCATAGCAGTTGGAGTTTTCGTCTTGTTCATGCTTTCAAGTTTAGCATGAGGGATGTCAAGATATACTCCTAAGGTCATCCATTGACGTGCTAACGATACAGAGATTTTTTGAAGAAAGATATCTGAATATCCTAAATCATCTTGAAAGTAATAAGTAGGTAAAGGCATTTTTTACCTTCAAAGGATTAGAGTGACAATCAAAAGTAGGAAAAGAAATAAATCAAAAATACATATACCAATGATTTAAATAACACATGTACTTCCTCAACATATGTACTTATGAAGAACTTTAGATGCTCGTAACATGAGGATTATATCTTATCTCAAGGAAGTAAAATTAAGTTCCAGACTGTTACAAAACAGGTATATCGGGTAAATTTATATTAAGCATAAATAGACATAGAAGAAAAGAAAACAGGATAAAAAATTATAGCAGTTATTAATCCATGTATGAAATAGTATATAACGCTTATGAATCCATATGTAGCACAAAAGAAAAGAAACAATAACAAAAAAATTTTATATATTTTAAGACTACCTATATTTTTCATTTTAATCATTTTTTTTATTTAGATAAGTTGCAAGACAAAATATCTTTCCACGAAGACAGATATTCTTTCACTTTTTCTTTATCTTCTTCAGTATATCTTTCTAAGTATATTGGATTTATGTCCAAAAAATTGGTGATAGAAAGATCTCCGTCTAAAATACCATGAACATTTATTTCTTCTGGCTTCAGATCTCGTTCTGCATGACAAGCTAACATGTCTATCACACTTTCAATTAAAGCATATTTTCTCATATTTCCTTCTCTGTAATATTGAGGATGATGATCATTGTTTTCATAGTGATGAAATAAAGCATTTTCCCAAGTTGTTTTTTCTTGAGAATTTTTTGGTCCATTTTTAGTATGGAACTTAAAGGTGTAACCTATGGCTTCTTTCATTGAAAACTTAGATAAGTCATGCACCATTATTCGTTCTGTTAAACACATTTTATCTTTTTTGTCAAATACGTTTTCTAAAAGGTAAAAAGTGAAACATATCATTTGTCTATGCCTTAAAACCTGTTCGAAATGTTGCAAGAGAAGTTTCAAGAAAGAATTGTTGCAAGTTATTTTTTCTTTTTTAGATTTTATGTATTTAATGGCTATATCGTCTTCCCAGTTTGAGTGTTTCAACAGTTTTTTTATTTTAAAAGTGTACTTTCCCATATCAGCGTAGTGTTCTGCTCATGAAGCCAGACAAAAGTTTCTCTTGTTTTTCTGTGATTCGTTGCACAAGAATATTATTTTTGTTTCCTAAAGATTTTATTATTTCTTGATTCTTTTTTCTCTCTGCTCTAAGAATGCGAAATTGGTTTTGTTGCCTTTTTCTTGTTTCTTCAAGGGTTTCTATCTTATGTATGCAATCAGGACACACCCCGTCTTCTAGCGAAGGCTTCCAATCAGAATAACTGTTCATGTTACTTTGACGCAGATCAGTGTTCACATAAAGTCTGTTTGTTCACTTATCTCATCTATGTTTTTATTTCTTAATCACTTTCATGTTTTTTTTCTGAATTTAAATGAAAAGCTTCGTTTGGCTTATTCCTATAAGTCTCCATTAAAACATCAGAAGGCATAGAATCTGGCACATCACAAGTTTCACCGTCTGCTACAATTTTACTGCCTTCTTCTGAGTCATCACCGTCGGCTACTGTACGACCATACGGATAAGAACCTCTCCTGATGTTATATATTCTCTCTGCTTTAGCTAAGTTGTATGCCTTCCTGTGAGCCATTAAATTCATATTTTCATTTCGTGCTTCTCTTAATTGTAAAGTAAGATGGAGATTATTTTTTTCTTCCTCTTTTATGATATTAATGTGTTCACGTCTTTCTTCTTCTAACAGAGATATATAAGTGCCTTGATGTAAGCATATTTTTTCAAGTATTTCATTGCGCTTTACTTCAAAAATCATATTGTTCCCTTTTGTATCCATGATTAAGACTTGAGAAATAATCTTAATTTATATATTTTTTTTAGGTCTCACACGAGAAAGATGTTCATTCTTATAATTATTTGAGTATCTCAGGATCTTTTGTTTCTTCAGTGAATACATTTGAGTCGGGCAAATGTTCTTGATTTGCAATAGTAGTTAGTAATTGATTATTTTTTTCGTACATTATGTTATCAATATCTCGGTTTTCATTTATTTGAGTAGATTTTAAGTCATGGTTAGAAACAGAAGATCCTATGACAGGATATGTCCATGTTTTTCTGTGATTTACATTAGTTACAAAACAAGACAGGAAAGTTTGAGTTTTTTCATTGTTATGATAAATATTTCCGCTTTCTGTACAAGACAAAAATATTTCATCTCCTTTCTGTAAAGAAGGGGAGATAGATTGTTTACGCGTTTCTAAGATAATGACTACGATGCTTAAAATAAGAGTAAAAACTATTCCTCCTGCTCCTACTTTCCCGTTTGAAATCAAATTATTTATTTTGCTTAAACTTTTCATGCTTCCTTCTTTTGTTTTATGTTCGCTCATTTTTTTAAAAAAAATATCTTTTTATGATGATCAGTTCCAATAAATCGGCAAATAATTTCCAAGACAAGATGAAAAAGAAATAATACATTAATCTTTTTTTCTTTTTTGTGTTGTTCTTAGAAAATTATTTTTTGTAGAACAAATTTGTTTGTTACAAAACAAGGATTTCTTTTTGCTTCGATTATTTTGTTTTTTCTTTAAAAAGTATTGTTTTACTTTACTGTCATTCCAATCAGGATCTGAAGTGAAGCTAGATATAACTTGTTGCATTGTCTTATTCTCAGCTCGTTTTTCTAAAAAGAACAAGCAATATAAACCACAAGTCATAGAAAAAAGTCCTTGAATAGAATGAGAGGAATATTTATATTTTTTTGACAAAGCTTTCAGAAAACTCTTTCGCATAGGACTGAAGCCATATGAATCGAAATATTCAGCTAGTTTACGTGGTTTTTCATAATAAAAAGCTACCCAATGTTCTCCGGGTAAGTTACTGTTGTCGGTGTTGACTACATAACCTGTAGGAAATGATTTCACTGCAGGTATAGTGTCAGCTGAATAAACACCATAATTTCCTCCTTTTTTTCTTTTAATTTTCTGCAAGAAAAAATTTATTTCCGCTCCATTCATTTTTAGGAATTATGCTGTTTCAGATTTTGCTCTTAATATATTGCTAGAATCTAATCTCAGGAGTTCATGATGTTCTAAATATACGATAGCTGCTACTCCATGGGTTAATTCTTCTTCTAGTTTTATGACAAATCCTAAAGAACCATTTTCTGAATATTCGAATGTGCCTGACGTTATTCCGTTTTTAGATATGTCAAAACAGTAAAGACAATGTCCTTTTTTGAATTCGTCGAAAGAAATATCTATCGTATCGTCTCTGAAAATTGAACCTGTAGACCGTATAAGAGCTAGGTAGGCCATATTGTATAAATCATTAGGGTAATCTAATTCATAGTGATAAAAAGGAGTTCCACCGTCGTTCACTTTCAGTTCTATTTCCTTAGCTTTGAAGTGCTCAAATTGAAACGGATTACGATTATGACTTCCTGTAAAGGCATCTAAATGAACTAACCCTATGATGACTCTTTTTGGAAGAGGAGTGTTGTTCACTATATGAGAGGCTTGCAAAATAGATTTCTGAGGACCAAAAGTGACGTATTTCATGTCTATTTTGTTCACAGGATAATCCCAATACGGAGTAACCATTCTAGCATCCATTATTTTTTTATGGAATTTTTCAGACACTCTTATTCTTTTTATGAATAAATGTATGCCCTGTATGTCTATTATGTATTTTTGTGTTCCTAATTTAGACATCAAACAAAAGTCTTCGTCTGCTCTATCAAATTCTATAGTAAGAGGCAGATCTCCAGGTAACACTTTGACCTGAGCAAAAAGGTCATTATGAATTCGTCCTATGACTTCAAATAATTTCCCGTTTTTAGTTTTGTTATAACGTGCTTTCACTCCAGAATTATGATCGTCGCTGTTAACATTTGTTACTTCGTTGAAATCTTTATCGTCTTTGTAATACATAGCCAAAGCTCCCAAGTGTTTAGCAGTGGTTGGATCATAACTTAAAATATATTCCAGAATAGATCTATACCCGTGCAAATCATTGCTGTCTGATATTCGTATTCCTGCTATAGAAAGTTTCACATTTTTAAACATAGTAGAAGCAAAATAATTCACTGGAAAAACTTTAGCTTTATCGTTTATTGTCCCATCGTTAGCTGGAGCATCTGGATTTTGTTTGTCAGCTTTTAATATTTTGCCAGACACTCGAATAAAACTGTCGTGCAAAGAAATGAAATCTGTATGTTTAGATTTTAAAGTGAATTGAACTGTAGTGCTGTTAGGAGAAGCAGTGGGCTCAACTTTTTCATAATAAGTTTTAACTCTACTTATATCTGTTGGAGGAACATGAGTAAAATCAAATTCCGAGGCTACACAAAAACAAGGATCTTCGTCTAACAATGACATTTTTTTAAGGTGATGAACAAACTTCAAAAATATTTGTTTGTTTTTCTCTTCTTTTCAGTAATCTCAGGTTATTTTATGTTAACCAAAGATATCTTTTTTGAAATTTCTTCTAAATCTATTTCTTTTTTTATTTGTGATCGTTTTATTAACTTTTCTTTTCTTGGTTACATGTGAAATAACTTCTTTGCCTAAATCAGACAAAGTTTCTTGAGCTTCTCTTTTTAAAGCTCGTTTAAAGTTTTCACCTTTCATGACATTTTTTGCTACTTTAATTCCTCCTGTTAAGGCTCTTTTTCCTATTCCTTTTGCGGCTGATGCCACAACAGGTTTCACCAAAGGAATAACTGTCTTAAACAATCCTTTTAAAATACCACCTAGCCCATAACCTTTTTGATTTCTGCTTCCTATGAAGGGGGTTAAAGAATAGTATCCTTTTCCATACTGTACATCATAAGGATAAGATCGCTTAGTTAAAAAATGTTTATAATATATATCTTCAGGTGAATCGTTAGAATACATTTTGATGTATTTTTATTTATTTTTTTTGATTTATCTCAAAACAATTTATCTCTACCAGTCAGATGCCCATTCCTTAGAAGAATATCTTGGGTTTTTTTTGGTTCTTCTTCCAGATCGAGTAGAATAAGGTGACGGCTTTCCTGACAAATTTTTGTTTGTTTTAATTTTCCCGAAGACGTCTTCTTGTGGGCTTGGGTAAGATATTTTTACGTCTCTTTCTTTGCTGGGTTGCTTTTCTTCGAAAGGGAGAGGAGGGATATTTTTTATTGGAGTTTTCACTATGCCTCCGCTGGCTTCTCCTATTTTGTCTTCTTCATTTTCAGAAAGATAGTCGGTGTCGTTATTTTTATCTTCAGTGTCTTCTGTAGTTGTTTTTTTCAGAAGGGGCTTTTCTTTTTCTTGAAGAAGAGTTTCATCCAAATTGCCGTCTTCAGAAAATTCATCGTCTGTAGCATCTGTAGAATAATTGCTTTCATTTCTTTGTTTGTCTTCCATGTTTTGATCTTCTAAAGGATATTTTTTTATGATATAAGGACGATTGTTTTTTTTAGTTATTTTTGGCTTATTTAAAAACCACGATTTAGGAATATGATTAGATATATTAACCCAAAGTTCTTCTGTTCCTATAGGTTCTGTTTTTATGCTTGCATTTGAAAAGAATTTCATGATGCTTATCACATTAGAATTTCTGATTAGTTTACCTCTGATGATAATTTCACCATGTTCATTCCATAGATAGTTCAGTTCTATCATTTTTTTGAGAATTTCTTTTATGTAAGGAATTTGTGCTTGTCTTATGTTGGATAAGATCTCAAGTATTGATATACCTGGTATTATTTCTTGTTTTTTTTCTGTAGGAGCAGAATACATGAAAGCCGAGTCTTTAGCTATATTTTGATTTGTGCTTAATATCTTATACGGTTTCACGTTATACATTCTTTGCGCTAATAATTCTTGTTGCCTTTCGAGAGCAGGATTTTTTTCTTGGTCAGTGTTTTTTTCATTAGCATGATTTTTTGCTGAAGATAATTTTTTGTAAGTTGCTAAAGGTATAACGATACTTTTTTTGAAGCTAGCCATAATATTAATTTTTTGCACCTGCCAATCCTCCTATTAAGGACACTGCTAAAGGGAGGAGAAGAGAGAGAAATCCACCTTTTTGTTTTAAAACTGCTTTCCTTTTTTTGTTATTCACACGTCTATTAATAAGATATCTTAAAGTGTTCTTGTATTTTTTTAACTTTGAATAAGACACTGAATTTAATTTAATGTTTCCTGTAAGAACATTAAAAATGCACTGACATATAGAATCTAAATCTTCTTTATCTGCATATTCTATTAACAAATCTCTTTTTCTTTTGTTTTTTGTGTTTCCTAACATTGTCAAAAAAGCTAATCTTTTGACTGATCTGATGTTTGCTGCTTTCTTCTTGATTTTTCTTTTTGGTTGTTTGCAGCTAGTTCTTTTTTTTCTTTTTGCTACAATTGATTTCTTTTTTATTGTTTTTTTGCCTTTTCTTTTAGAAACAGGCATTTTTTTCTTTAACGGTGGCATTCTTTCACACAAAAACTTTTATTTTTTTCATATATTTTATTCAATCTCATGAACTTTATGTTGGTTCATACATGTATAGTTGTTTCTGTTTTATGTTTTGTTAGGTATATACACCTCTTGTCCTATGTCAAATATGTTGCTCCTAAATCTGTATTCTTGAGGAGTTTTTTGATGACCATCTATTAAAAGATAGGAATGTGGTTTCCTAGTTGCTTCATTAAAAATATTAACGAAAGTTTTATAATTTTTAGGCAACAGTTTTCTCCCTAATGTTAGAGGGACAGTTTGATCTAAAGGTGAATTAAAAATAACTAAATACGTCGCATTTCTATTAACAGTTTGCCTTTCTTTTCCTTCAGAATAATAATTTTGTGAAATATATATAACATTTAACGATTCATGATGACATGTTTGAGTGAAAAGTTTTCCTATTTCAGGATTATTTCCGCATTCTTTCATTAAATCATCTAAAATAACAAGTCCATTAAGGTCAGGTTTTATATATTTATCAAAAGAAGAAGGAATACCGTTCAAAAATGTTATGCTTTTCCCCTCCATAAAGTCTTTTTTAGCAGGAGGGGGTTTGACCATAACACCATATGACATAGTCTATTTTTTTTTCTATTATTCGCTCATTATTTTTTAATAGATCATACACAAAAGTAGTTTTTCCACTGTTGCTTGGTCCTGCTATGATCATAGAAAATGGAATTCTAATACATGCATTGAAAACAGGGAATTCTATGTCTTCCATTTTTTATTTTCCTTTTATTTTGTTTAATTCTTCTTTATAAAAACTACCACTCAATATTTCATTATTTTTGTCTGTTAACACATAAGTAGCAGGCCATGTTCTAAGAACATATGCTATTTGAAAAATTTCTTCTTTCCAATGAGAAGAATACCCTCTTCTGAAAGCAATCTTATATTTACTTATTCGTACTTTATCTCCTACTTTAAAAGGCAGTTTAATTCTTTTGCTGTACAAATATTTTCCGTATTGCTTTAACCATATTTTTTTTTCGTTTGATTTGGTTACTTCAGAAGGACTTATTCCTAATGTTCTATGTTTACTATGATTATAACTTTTAACTAAATCCTGTAGAACGTCTATATATCTCAGACTCTTTTTGAAAGAAAGATATTTATATATTTTGTCTTGTATGGTACGATTGAATCTTTCTACTATAGCACATTTAGTGTCTTGAGAAGTACTGAAAAATTTTATTTCATTTTCTTTTAAAAAATTTTGAAAAACACCTTTAAATTCGCTTCCTTCATCTAATTGTATTAGGTTGGGCTTAACATTGCTTTTTAACAAAAATTTTTTGAAGCCGTCTAGAGTGACATATGCAGTTTTGTTCACTAAAGGTTCAACATAAGCATAACGTGAAAAACAATCTATACAGGCTAATAAATATTTTATTCCATTGTTTTGATCTTTAAGGTTAAAAATACTTATTAAATCAATTTGCCATTGATCGTTTATGCCTTTCACTATTGTTTTTCTTCGAAGAAATTTATATATTATTTTCTTATGTGAAGTATAAGTTCTAGTGTTACGGAGAAAATTTAGCACGTCCTTTCTCGTTATATTTTCATCTATTTTTTTAGCTGCTTCATATAATTTTTTCACAGAAGAAAAAGATGAAGGATGAGAAGGAGTGAAATAAATTTTTTTCAAAATATTTTCTTTGTCCATGTTTGAAAAATATTTGCTTATGAACATGAAAATAGAACCATCTCAGAGTAGTAGGTGATATAATTTTTGATGAATGAACGACATCTTTTGCAACAGCATTCAGACAAAACATTTTTCACAACATTTTTAAATAAATGAATGACACAACTTTTTTCGTGCACGCGAAACAAAATGGAAATCCGATACGCGTCCATTCCAAGAAAAAAAAGGTAGAGACATATTTTATCCCCTTATGAGTTGAGCAAGAGCACAAATTTCTCTTTCGAGATGTACTTTTTGCTGACACATAGGTTTTAAAATATATGTACCATAAAAAACTTGGCATTAGCGCAAGTTCCTCCATTGAGGTGTACTTTCTGCCAATGCATAAATTCACAGAATGGGGCATATTAGCACAGATTTTAACCCATTTTTACGCGTGAAAAAAGTCATTAAATGCAATGCAAGTTTCCGGATTTCCGTGAAAAAATGAAACAAAAAAATCTTTTTGCCTTATAAAAGAAATATTATTCTATAGCATAGATATTAGTGTATATAGGAATAAACCCATCAGGTATTCTAGTTTGGTTTGTGTTAGTTCCTATAGTTTTTTGTACATGTTTTCTTACGTTTCCGGTTTTCTTCAACACAGTTTTACCTTTAGTGGAACAAATAGTTTTCTGTTTTTTTCCTTTCTTGACTTCTTTTTCTTCTTTCTCACTTTCTTCATCTTCTGTCATGCTAGTCCCTGCTTTTCTTTTATTTCTTTTTTTGCTTCGATTTTCATTTTCGTCTTCAGGCAAAGGAGAGGCTGTCAGGTTGTCTTTTCCTTCTGATTCTTCGGAGCTAGAGTTTTCTGTGTCGCTGATTTTTTCGTCGATAATTAGCTTCAATTTATTTTGAGCAGACTTAGCTTTGTTCCTCATTTTTTCTTTGAGATATTGTGTATGGCATGAATTACATCTCAAATGATTTTCGTCAGCAGAAAAATAATGGAGAGAATGAAAAGGTTTATGACACCTTATGCATTCTTGAACCATGCTTTTTTGACATTTTTCACAATATTTTTTATCTTGAACTATTCTCCCTTTTCTTCCACAATATTCACACTTAACAGGCATTTTATGTATATTTTTATCTAATTCAAAACAAAGATACTTTGACCGTAGATATCTTGTAATCTTTTTTGCTGTAGCTCTTATCTCACTAAGGTTTTCAATCGCTGTCACTGTCACTAGAGGCTATGTTATCGTCGCTGCTGCTGTCGCTATGAGACTTTGATTTTTCTTTCTTTTTCTTAGTGTTCTTAGTCTTTCCAGGCTTTTCTTCTTCACTCATTTTTTTAATTTTATCTATTTTTTTATCTATTTTATTCCTTAGTTCAAAGAGTAAATCATATTCTTCTTTAAGGAGAGAAATACTTTTGTCTTTTACCATATCATGAAAATGTAAGTATATTTTTCCTTTGAATTTATTTATGTCTATTCTTTTCCTTTTGCCAAAAGCTAAAGTAGGATATTTAGATGATTTACTCATTTTGTTTGTTTGCAGATAGTTTGCTATTGTATTTTTGTCTTTATCTCACAAACTTTTCTTCTTTTTGAATGAATATCTTCAAAAGGAATTTCTTTCATTTTTCTTTTTAAAGGGGGAATCTTATAATGACCATATGCGTAAGATTTAATTCCTCCTCTTCTCAAATATCTTTTATCTTCAAAAGGAGAAAGAGATATCTTTCTTTGAGACATAGTGTACACTTTGTGTTTTATGCTTCTTATGTTATCGAATTCTGCTTCTTTTATTCTATTTTGGACTAAAGTAAGCTTAAAGTCATTGTGCCTTATAGTTTCTATGCTACTTTTTTTGACTCCCTTTATTTTTTTCTCTTCTTCCCCCTTCTCAAACAAAATTGAATACATTTTTGGCCTGAGAGCAATAAATTCTTTTATTTTTTTCCCCCCTGCTTCATCTTTAAATTTACCTAAGACCTTTTTGTTCGTTTCATCATACAAAAAATGATCTTTAGGTAAATTAGAAAAATCAAAAAAATTATTTAGATCTTTTATTTTTTTAAGATAATTTGTATCTTTTATGTAATACACTAAAGAATCTGTGTCTGTATATAACAGTTGAATATGTACGTCTTTGAATTTAGGCAACATGATATTATAATGGAAATTAAACATCCATAGTTTAGATAACTCTAAAACAGAAAACCCAATGTAGATCGGTTTGTCTAGTAAAAGTTTTTCTTTGCTGCTTTGTATTCCTACAAAGTCCTTTTGAAATATATGAAGAGATTTAAAAGTAGGTTTTTTTATAAGATTTTCACTTTCTTTAGGGTCTGAAGTTAATTTCATGTTAGTTCTTTTCTTGACATTTTCCATTGTTTTACCAAATGCTGCATTATTTAATAACTTAAAGAATTCTTTTTCGAAAGCAGAGGTAGCCAAAGTTCGTTCTCTGTTATTGAACAAAATGTAAGATTTCATCCAATCTTTCTGATGAAAGCTTAAAACACGATGAATTTTATTTATCTTTAAACCTAATGCAAGGTATAATTTTAAATTACGATAATGCACTACATAATTTTTTTTGTCTTTTAAATTGCATATAAGCTTTTTTCCTCCTTTTTTATAGGACGTTTCAGTTTTTTTCAATATTTCTTTTGCATACGGAGATAATTCTTGTTCTTCTATTTCTATTTTTTGTGGAGCTAGAGGAAAATCGTTGTGCATGTCATGAAGACAGTCAGGGTAAGTTAAACTTACCTCCAGTATGTATCCTGTTTCATTATGATCTGAAATGCTTTCTATGTTCAGTTTTTGAATTTGATTTTGGGTTAGCCATTTGAAATTTGAGTGAGGCAAAAAATCTGCTAAACATTTGCCGTAAAGGTTATTGCAGTCTATGTAAAAGATGATTTCGTCGGAAAAATTAGCTTTCGCATACCTATGAGAAACATTAGTAATGCCACCTCTTATACCGCCTTCTATAAAATTATATATTTCGATGTCAGAAAGCAACTCTAGTTCAACTTTTGTATGTTTCAACATAGCTTGATAACTCAAACTAGGCGCCGTTAGAAAATGAGCAGGGTCTAAACCGTAATAACTTAAGGCCTTTTCTCTAAAAGATTCAAAAACATCACATAAAAGCAAAACGTCTATTTTCAAGTAGGCTTTCAAATAATCTTTTATGTTTCTACATTTTAATGCTTTAAACATATGAATAGCATGACAATAATCGTCCTCAGTTATATTTTTTTTGGTTAAAGTAGAATAAAATTTGTCTATAGGCGGCAATTTTTTTTCTTTCAAAACAGACCAAGAATCAATGTAATCATAGCACATGACACCTTTTCTTATCATATAAGGAATCATTTTTTTGTTTGAAGTATGTTTTTTTGTTTGAACGAAATCTTTTAAACCTTTCTCTTGCAAAAGTTCAGCTAATTTTGAAAGGGACGTAGGTAAAAATTGGAAGGAATCTATAATTCTAAAATTTTCGAAACTTAAAGTAAGAAATTTTTCAGATGATTTAGCAATCACAGATATGGTGCTCTGGTTTATATATTTATATAATTTTTGGATGAGAAAATGAGTGTCATAATTCATGCTGTTGTGAATTATAATTGGTATCTTTAAATTGTCCATCCTAAGACTAGTGTAAGTAAGATTACATCTATTGCAAGCATAATTTAAATCTCTTCCTTTTCCTTCTTGTCCTATGTGAGCATGATCTAAAACTTTTCTTATACCTTTTTCGGTGAAAGATATCCCACATATGTAACAATTTTTTTGCTTCACTATATGTGAAATATCGTGAGAAGACAAAGACAAAGGTTTTCTCTTATGATCTAAAATATATGAAATTTCAGCTCTTTTTTTATATAAGTAAGAAACAAATTTTTCTATAACATTTTTTCCTACGTATATAACAGGATCTTGACTGTATTTTTCATATTTCGAAATTAATATAGCTCCAAAGGCATTTAATTTGTGTTCTTTGGAGCAACACGATTTCCCTTTGTATATTTTGCTTATAGTGCGATTATAACATTCAAAATCTGCATATATCACAAAAGGACTTTTAACTTTAAATTTATGGTCAACGAATTTCAAGAAAGTCCCTTTCGATGGAGTAGAATAACCCTGACCACTGTATACATTAGTTTTGCAATTGTTGTTAACGTGCATTTCATATTTTTTTTTTGAGCAAAATGATATCAAACATTTGTAACAAAAGTACCTAGTTTTTTTCCAAAAGAATGGTCTGATAAATTTATGTAAATTTCTGATAAGATAATAGTGATCATTAAATAACAATAAATCAATATGTCTTCCTTCAGTAAGGGGAGAAGAAAGGACTGAAATATACATAGGGAAAGGCTGAAATTCTTTTTTTTCAGATACTAAAAGGCCAAAGACATTTACAGTAAGATTATTTTTCTTTTCGAACTTTGGAATTTCACTCAATTTCACAGGAAAAGAAAGAAAAGAAAGGTTTAATTTTTCTAAAAAAATATCGTACGACTTAGCCAAGTTTGCATTGTGAGGAATTTTATGTAATCCTGCTAAAACAGAGTATACGAAGCATTTTTTGCCGCTTCCTTTTATATTAAGAACTGATTTTTTTCTTTGAATAATGCTTTCTTTCCCTTTTTTCTCACCTCCAAAAGGATTATATTTAAAAACAGAGAGGCGTAACACTTTTATTTCTCTTAAAAACCATCCTGACCCCATGTGCAAAAAAGCATCGAAAAAACCTAATATCACAGAAAAGGAATTTCTTATTAATTCTTCTACGTTATGAGAATCAAAGTTTACTTGAACAGGACTTTGGAACCATGGTTGAATTTCAAAATATTCATTGTTTTCTAGATTATATTTTCCTAACACTGTGCATAACGATAATTGAAATTTAACCCCCCCTTCTTTTTTTTTTTTCCTCAAAATTAATTTTTTAATTTTTTTGGTCTGATTAAGTAAAAATAAATCAGGATCATATTTGTGAAGAGCAGGAGTTAAATCATATTCTACGATTAAATTTCTGAAAGCTTTACTTTTTTTCATTTCTTATAGGTCTAAAATGAAGAACTAAAAAAACTGTTCCATATTCAAATTGAACCAACTTTCCCACATCGTCACATATAGTTATTTCGATTTCTTGTATTTCACTTTTTTTTACCTTTTTATAGTACGGAGAGACAAAAACTTCCTTTATATCGTCTCCGAATTTTTCACTGCAACGAATAGTTCTCAATAAAGGAATTTGAAGATCGCCTACAATTTCATTTGCAACTATATCAGTATAAATATAAATATTAGAAGAAACGTGATGCAAATTAGGAACACCTCCCGCATGAAAATATTTATAATGTTTGTATCTTAAAGTAGTGCTCATTAAAATCTGAAAATCTAATAAACTATTCAATGGAAGCCCTGAAAAAGTTATAACGTCACTGTTTTCGATCTCAGCTTCGTTGTCTATTTCTTCAGATATATCCAATCTCAGCACATTACTTAAATATTTAGACATAACAACTTTGTCTCCTCTCCCTACCTTTAAAATGGGTTTTAAATTTTGCAGCTCAGTTTTCACATATGGTTCTCTACTTTTTCGAAAAAATTCATCGTCAGGGTATGCGTCTATTTTTTTCAAGGCTGCATTTATGCTTTTTATTAAACTATCTAAAGAAGTATAATTTCCATATGGAATTTTTTGCACGACATATCTTTTTTTTATTTCTATTTCATCTAATGAAGTTATTTTATTCACGTCTTGCTTCAATCTGAAATCTTTTCTTTCTACTACCAAAGTCCTATTTCTTTCTGGAATTTCTGGGAAATTATACCAGGAAACTGGTATGTTTACTTCTACTAATCCCACTTCCCATTCTCCTTGTAAAATTAAAATAGAAGGTAATTTAACCCAAAATTTGCTTGTTTTGTTTTCTCGAGAGGGATGAATAGTATTAGAAGGTAAATTAATGTAAAAAGGAGAAGAAACATTCATTATAAAAATATATCTTATTTTTAAACAATAAAATCTTTTCTTTGATAACTTTGAAAGTATTTCTTATCTCAGGGAAAAAAACCACTGGTGGCTCATATGAACAGGATATTTTCTGTTAACTGAAGACCTCTAGTGAGCATTCCTAAAATTATCTTAAACTATACCATATTTAGCACTCTATAGACCTGTAGAGGCTAGGACTGACATTACTTTACTAGATCAGCGAAGACCTCTAGTGAGAGTCACTAAAACTATGTGCATGGTTTTACACTGAAGACTTCTGGTGGCTGATATAAATTATGTGCATGGTTTTACACTGAAGACCTCTGGTGGCTGATATAAATTATGTGCATGGTTTTACACTGAAGACCTCTGGTGGCTTATAGAAGGCATTTTCTACTTACTGAAGATCTCTAGTGAGCATTCCTAAAACTATCTTAAACTATACCATATTTAGCACTCTATAGACCTCTAGAGGCTAGGACTGACATTACTTTACTAGATCAGCGGAGACTTCTAGTGTGAGTCACTAAAACTATGTGCATGGTTTTACACTGAAGACCTCTGGTGGCTGATATAAATTATGTGCATGGTTTTACACTGAAGACCTCTGGTGGCTTATAGAAGGCATTTTCTGCTTACTGAAGACCTCTAGTGAGCATTCCTAAAACTATCTTAAACTATACCATATTTAGCACTCTATAGACCTCTAGAGGCTAGGACTGACATTACTTTACTAAATCAGCGGAGACCTCTAGTGTGAGTCACTAAAACTATGTGCATGGTTTTACACTGAAGACCTCTGGTGACTAATATAAACAAGGCATTTTCTGCTTACTGAAGACCTCTAGTGAGCATTTCTAAAACTATCTTAAACTATACGATACTTAGCACACTGAAGACCTCTAGAGGCTATGACTAATATTTCTTTACTAGATTAGCGAAAAGCTACTTTTGTGAGTTTGTTGCGAATCGTTCCCATACAAGCATTGTTACAATTAATTTTACCACAAATTGTATGTATGTAACAGGAATTAATTATGTGAAAATGAAACAAATTTAATTTTTAGCTCTCAGTGAACAGTTGACTCAACAGCAATTTTTAATGAACTCACAAAAGCAAATCTTTAGCTTTACCTTTAAAGCATTAATCGCAATGCTTTTCCTGCAAAGAATTCCCTGTAGTCTGCGTCAGAAAAGTTCATCTGATTTCGCTGCCTCCTTCATTTACTTTGTTACCTTATTCGTTGTCATATAACTTTGCTGCCTTATTGGTTAACTTCGTTGCCTTATTCGTTATACTGTATTACCTTAAGTTATTGTAGTTTTGTTTCTTTATTCTCAGAGACTTTTTGTAAGCTACTGCTGTATATGTTATAAAATATTTCATTTTTAAAATGTAACATAATACAAAAATATTTGTTTCAAACTTTTTATTTCTTATCAAATAAACAAACTTTTGGTTTTTTTTTTTGATTTAACAAGGAAGTGTCAGATGATTTTCTCATTAACCATAACAAACATTCATGACCAACCCGTGGTTTTTCATGTACCCATTCAATGGAACAGTAAGGACATTTTATTGTTTCAGTCCTATGATACAAATTTGATGTTTGAATAAAATCATCAAAACATTTTTGATGTACTGGCTTATTGCAACAAATCATATAAGCAATGTTTCTAGTTTTGGTAGAAATAATCATTTCAGTGTTGCATAATTTACATAGCATGTATTCTAATGACATTTTATGCAATCTTTGTCTTGTTTTATTTCTCAATTTTTTTGTTATTTCTGATAAAACATATTCACTAGGATCTAAAGTGTCATCATGTTTTCTTTTTTTAGGTTTCATTAACGTTTCTACATGATAAATATATGGGATTTCGAGTAAGTCACAAGCAAAATTCATCATAGTAAAATAAAAATGTTGATAAGGCATTAATATGCAACACATTTTAAGGACTCGCGGTAAAAGCATAATATTTGATAAAACTAAATTGCCTATTTCATCCTGCAAATAAAAAGACAGGAAATAATCAGCGAAATATACAAGCGCCTCTACTTTGATTTTTTTTAACCGTGGCAAAGAATCAAAATAAGACAAAGCCGAAATAATTTGTTCAGCTTCCTTGACTGACATATAAGGCTGGGAAGGAAAACTGACATCTATTATATCCTTTTCGTTGTCTTTGAAATGTATTCTACCTTCGAAATAAGAAATTCTAGTTTTTAATAGTTCATAATTAATTTTTATGATCATTTTTTTCCAAATCTTTTATCTAAAATTCAAATAATTTACTTTCACAAACTCAGGTTATCCTCTCTTAACTCGTAAATAGAGCAAAATGTAATATTCGGACAATATCTTTGTCCTTTGTGGTTGTTTTTTGTCAACAACCCAAACCTTAGGACATCTTAAAAATTGATCTTTTATTGTGATTATTATGTCAACAAACCACAACTTAGATATGGATCCCTGTGCGATTATTTTTGTTATGGATCCCTTGTTGCGATTATTTTCGTCAACAAATCACAACCAACACAAATGCAACATTAGGACATCTTAGATATATGAGTCCCTTGTTGTGATTATTTCTGTTGACAAACCAAACAATCAAAATAATTTGATATTAGTCCCTTTGTTGTAATTATTTTGTAGACAAACCACAACTGACACATATGTAATATCAGGACAACTTAAATATTAGTCCCTTCTAAATCCAACTTTGTGTTTAATCTCAAAAACATTTCTGAGAGTTCTAAATTCAGAATAACTCAGTAGAGGTCACAGTCAAGTTTCTAAAGCTAACAGAAAACTTTAGACAATTGAAACTTTCATAAAGTTATAAGAAAGCTATTCTAAGACCACTAAATCCCAACTGACACAACAATTTTCAGTGATATTGAAAGCCTACCTAGCCTAAACTGATATAAATATCAAAATCTGACTGAGTACTTACCCTTAGAGACTATCACACTATTAAATCCAAAATAACGCAATATCCAATAAAAATGTTTCCATAGGCAGAGCCTTTTCTACAAAGGTGGGAGAAATGTTTATTGAGACCAATAAAGCTTAAGAAACTTAAACAATAAATACCTATCCTAAGTTAACAAAAATGTTTGACTGAGTATTTACTTTTAGAAACTCTCAAACTAGTAAATAAAACTGGCAAGATGCTATGAAAGCCTACCTAGCCTAAACTGATATAAATATTAAAGTCTGAATGAGTATTAGTTCTTAGAGACTCTCACTATTAAATCCAAAATAACACAATATCCAATGAAAATGTTTCTGCAGGCAGAGCCTTTTTTTACAAAGGTGAGAGAAAAGTTTTCTGAGACCATTGATGTCAAAGAAACTCAAGCAATAAATACCTAGCCTAAGCTGACAGAAATGTCCAACTGAGAATTTACTCTCAGACTAGTAAATTCAAAATAATGCAATATGTTATGAAAACCTCTCTAAAGTCAGGGGGAAACTGATAGCTCATCACAGCAATTGCAGGTGGGACCATAACCAATCTGTCCCTTTGCACCAGCATTATGTTTTGTGTTGGTTATGCTAGGAATCGAACCCAGTTACCTTCAAGGGCTGTGATTGGCTGTCAAAATTCGGTGTGCAGAAATCTTTCTGAAGCTAGGACAAATCAATTTTAAAAGTATAGAAACTTCAATGAACGCATGAAAATTCTTTTATGAAACTGCTGAATTAAAACTAACACAGCAAAATTTAATTCCATACAAACCATCCCTAGCCTCAGCTTGAGAAAATAGCTAAGTCTAACGCTGTATTTGTTCTCAGAGAGTTTTTAATTCAGAATAACTAAGAAACTCTCAGACGTGTAAATTCAAAGCCAAAGCAAAGGATAAACGAGAGTTTTACCTGTTCTGCCTTCAACCAAAAATAGCCATAGGCTGGCTACAGCCAATCTGCTCAGCACAGTACAGGGGCGTACCTCTGGTAGCCCAAGCAGTGCACTGTCCAGAATAGTCTACCTCCTCCAGTACAGTGGCGTATCACCATGAAAGCCAAAGCAGTGGAGAAACTAGAGAGTTAGTTTTACTTGTTCCGCCTTCAACCAAAATAGCCATAGGCTGGCTACAGCCAATCTGCTCAGCACAGTACAGGGGCGTACCTCTGGTAGCCCAAGCAGTGCACTGTCCAGAATAGTCTACCTCCTCCAGTACAGTGGCGTATCACCATGAAAGCCAAAGCAGTGGAGAAACTAGAGAGTTAGTTTTACTTGTTCAGCCTTCGACCAAAATAGCCATGGGCTGGCTACAGCCAATCTGCTCAGCACAGTACAGGGGCGTACCTCTGGTAGCCCAAGCAGTGCACTGTCCAGAATAGTCTACCTCCTCCAGTACAGTGGCGTATCACCATGAAAGCCAAAGCAGTGGAGAAACTAGAGAGTTAGTTTTACCTGTTCCGCCTTCGACCAAAATAGCCATAGGCTGGCTACAGCCAATCTGCTCAGCACAGTACAGGGGCGTACCTCTGGTAGCCCAAGCAGTGCACTGTCCAGAATAGTCTACCTCCTCCAGTACAGTGGCGTATCACCATGAAAGCCAAAGCAGTGGAGAAACTAGAGAGTTAGTTTTACCTGTTCTGCCTTCGACCAAAATAGCCATAGGCTGGCTACAGCCAATCTGCTCAGCACAGTACAGGGGCGTACCTCTGGTAGCCCAAGCAGTGCACTGTCCAGAATAGTCTACCTCCTCCAGTACAGTGGCGTATCACCATGAAAGCCAAAGCAGTGGAGAAACTAGAGAGTTAGTTTTACTTGTTTCGCCTTCGACCAAAATAGCCATAGGCTGGCTACAGCCAATCTGCTCAGCACAGTACAGGAGCGTACCTCTGGTAGCCCAAGCAGTGCACTGTCCAGAATAGTCTACCTCCTCCAGTACAGTGGCGTATCACCATGAAAGCCAAAGCAGTGGAGAAACTAGAGAGTTAGTTTTACTTGTTCCGCCTTCGACCAAAATAGCCATGGGCTGGCTACAGCCAATCTGCTCAGCACAGTACAGGGGCGTACCTCTGGTAGCCCAAGCAGTGCACTGTCCAGAATAGTCTACCTCCTCCAGTACAGTGGCGTATCACCATGAAAGCCAAAGCAGTGGAGAAACTAGAGAGATAGTTTTACCTGTTCTGCCTTCAACCAAAATAGCCATGAGTGGCTACAGTCCATCTGCTCAGCACAGTACAGGAGGGTACCTCTGGTAGCCCAAGCAAAGCACTTTCCAGAAAAGTGACTTCAGCTTCAATGGCGTTATCCTGCTGACAAAAGATTTTATGTATTATCACACAATGCTCTGATTCATTATTATACACTATTCCTGTTTTAATCCAATCCCTCAATGACGAATCATATCAAACTCATAAGCTATTCAACTTTCCCATATTTCAGAGCCTCCCACCGCCTTCGACCAAAATAGCCATAGGCTGGCTACAGCCAATCTGCTCAGCACAGTACAGGGGCGTACCTCTGGTAGCCCAAGCAGTGCACTGTCCAGAATAGTCTACCTCCTCCAGTACAGTGGCGTATCACCATGAAAGCCAAAGCAGTGGAGAAACTAGAGAGTTAGTTTTACCTGTTCCGCCTTCGACCAAAATAGCCATAGGCTGGCTACAGCCAATCTGCTCAGCACAGTACAGGGGCGTACCTCTGGTAGCCCAAGCAGTGCACTGTCCAGAATAGTCTACCTCCTCCAGTACAGTGGCGTATCACCATGAAAGCCAAAGCAGTGGAGAAACTAGAGAGTTAGTTTTACCTGTTCCGCCTTCGACCAAAATAGCCATAGGCTGGCTACAGCCAATCTGCTCAGCACAGTACAGGGGCGTACCTCTGGTAGCCCAAGCAGTGCACTGTCCAGAATAGTCTACCTCCTCCAGTACAGTGGCGTATCACCATGAAAGCCAAAGCAGTGGAGAAACTAGAGAGTTAGTTTTACTTGTTCCGCCTTCGACCAAAATAGCCATGGGCTGGCTACAGCCAATCTGCTCAGCACAGTACAGGGGCGTACCTCTGGTAGCCCAAGCAGTGCACTGTCCAGAATAATCTACCTCCTCCAGTACAGTGGCGTATCACCATGAAAGCCAAAGCAGTGGAGAAACTAGAGAGTTAGTTTTACCTGTTCCGCCTTCGACCAAAATAGCCATAGGCTGGCTACAGCCAATCTGCTCAGCACAGTACAGGGGCGTACCTCTGGTAGCCCAAGCAGTGCACTGTCCAGAATAGTCTACCTCCTCCAGTACAGTGGCGTATCACCATGAAAGCCAAAGCAGTGGAGAAACTAGAGAGTTAGTTTTACTTGTTCCGCCTTCAACCAAAATAGCCATAGGCTGGCTACAGCCAATCTGCTCAGCACAGTACAGGGGCGTACCTCTGGTAGCCCAAGCAGTGCACTGTCCAGAATAGTCTACCTCCTCCAGTACAGTGGCGTATCACCATGAAAGCCAAAGCAGTGGAGAAACTAGAGAGTTAGTTTTACTTGTTCCGCCTTCGACCAAAATAGCCATAGGCTGGCTACAGCCAATCTGCTCAGCACAGTACAGGGGCGTACCTCTGGTAGCCCAAGCAGTGCACTGTCCAGAATAGTCTACCTCCTCCAGTACAGTGGCGTATCACCATGAAAGCCAAAGCAGTGGAGAAACTAGAGAGTTAGTTTTACTTGTTCCGCCTTCGACCAAAATAGCCATAGGCTGGCTACAGCCAATCTGCTCAGCACAGTACAGGGGCGTACCTCTGGTAGCCCAAGCAGTGCACTGTCCAGAATAGTCTACCTCCTCCAGTACAGTGGCGTATCACCATGAAAGCCAAAGCAGTGGAGAAACTAGAGAGATAGTTTTACCTGTTCTGCCTTCAACCAAAATAGCCATGAGTGGCTACAGTCCATCTGCTCAGCACAGTACAGGAGGGTACCTCTGGTAGCCCAAGCAAAGCACTTTCCAGAAAAGTGACTTCAGCTTCAATGGCGTTATCCTGCTGACAAAAGATTTTATGTATTATCACACAATGCTCTGATTCATTATTATACACTATTCCTGTTTTAATCCAATCCCTCAATAACTAATCATATCAAACTCATAAGCTATTCAACTTTCCCATATTTCAGAGCCTCCCAGCCTCAGCTAGGAAAAACATTTAATTGCAACTCTGTATTCAATCTTAGAAACATTTTTGAAAGTTCTAAATTCAAAATAACTTAGTTGAGACCTTTGCTTCAGAAGGCCTTTCTTAGACTGCTAAATCCTAAACTAACACAACAATATTCAATAATATTAAGAGCCAACCTAGTCTAAGCTTATAGATGTAACAAAGTCCCGCTGAGTACTTACCCTTAGAAACTTTGACATGATAGCACAGTATCCAATGAACACATTTCTATACTCAGAGGCATTTCTGTAAATGTGGCAGAAACCTAGCCTATGCTGAGAAAAATGCCCAATTGAGCATTTAGTATCGGAAACTTTCAAACTATTAAATTCAAAGTAGCAAACATTTTCTGAAACTATCAAATCTGAAGAAAGTCATACAATAAATATCCAGCCTAAGCTTACAAAAATGCTCAACTGATTATTTACTCTCAAAACCTCTCAGGGCACTTAAATTAAAATAAAACAATATGACATGGGCTGGCTATAGCCAATCTGCTCAGCACAGTACAGGGGCGTACCTCTGGTAGCCCAAGCAGTGCACTGTCCAGAATAGTCTACCTCCTCCAGTACAGTGGCGTATCACCATGAAAGCCAAAGCAGTGGAGAAACTAGAGAGTTAGTTTTACCTGTTCCGCCTTCAACCAAAATAGCCATAGGCTGGCTACAGCCAATCTGCTCAGCACAGTACAGGGGCGTACCTCTGGTAGCCCAAGCAGTGCACTGTCCAGAATAGTCTACCTCCTCCAGTACAGTGGCGTATCACCATGAAAGCCAAAGCAGTGGAGAAACTAGAGAGTTAGTTTTACTTGTTCCGCCTTCGACCAAAATAGCCATGGGCTGGCTACAGCCAATCTGCTCAGCACAGTACAGGAGCGTACCTCTGGTAGCCCAAGCAGTGCACTGTCCAGAATAGTCTACCTCCTCCAGTACAGTGGCGTATCACCATGAAAGCCAAAGCAGTGGAGAAACTAGAGAGTTAGTTTTACCTGTTCTGCCTTCAACCAAAATAGCCATGAGTGGCTACAGTCCATCTGCTCAGCACAGTACAGGAGGGTACCTCTGGTAGCCCAAGCAAAGCACTTTCCAGAAAAGTGACTTCAGCTTCAATGGCGTTATCCTGCTGACAAAAGACTTTATGTATTATCACACAATGCTCTCATTCATTATTATACACTATTCCTGTTTTAATCCAATCCCTCAATGACTAATCATATCAAACTCATAAGCTATTCAACTTTCCCATATTTCAGAGCCTCCCAGCCTCAGCTAGGAAAAACATTTAATTGCAACTCTGTATTCAATCTTAGAAACATTTTTGAAAGTTCTAAATTCAAAATAACTTAGTTGAGACCTTTGCTTCAGAAGGCCTTTCTTAGACTGCTAAATCCTAAACTAACACAACAATATTCAATAATATTAAGAGCCAACCTAGTCTAAGCTTATAGATGTAACAAAGTCCCACTGAGTACTTACCCTTAGAAACTTTGACATGATAGCACAGTATCCAATGAACACCTTTCTATTCTCAGAGGCATTTCTGTAAATGTGGCAGAAACCTAGCCTATGCTAAGAAAAATGCCCAATTGAGCATTTAGTATCGGAAACTTTCAAACTGTTAAATTCAAAGTAGCAAACATTTTCTGAAACTATCAAATCTGAAGAAAGTCATACAATAAATATCCAGCCTAAGCTTACAAAAATGCCCAACTGATTATTTACTCTCAAAACCTCTCAGGGCACTTAAATTAAAATAAAACAATATGGCATGAAAACTTCTCTAAGGCGAGAGAAATTTCTACAAAGGTGACAGAAACATTTTCTTAGATCATCAAATCCATGAAAAACTTAAGCAATAAATACCTAGCCTAAGCTTTCATAAATGTTCATGGAGTCCAACAGTTTAAAATCCAAAGTATCCAGACAGAAAACTTTCTAAGTCCAGCTTTGCATTTAACTCCAAGCCTTAAGCCTACAGTTAAGTCTAACTGAGAAAACCTTTCTAAGATATAAATTGTCCAAACAGAAACACTTCTAAAACTTCCTAAGTCAAAATATAGAAACAACTTTACCTTGCTGAAGTTTCCCTCTAGTGGTCAGGGTGAGACTGAGAGCCTGCGCCTTATATAGCTCTACTCAAAGTTCTAAAATTGAATTTTCACGAAATAAACATAATATGCTGTGGAGGACCAATGGCTGAGCAGAAGAGGTGGGACTCCTACCAAGAAAGACCAATCAAATTTCAGTCCAAAAATTTATAATCTAAAATCTTTCTCAGCATATTCAAAGTAAATAAGTATCATGAAATAAATAGAAACTTTTCAAAGCAGAGAGAAAACCTCTCTGAGATTCAAAGTATTCAAACAAAAGCCTTTCTAAAACTTTCTAAGTCCAGCTCTGCATTTACGCTTTTCTACACCCAGAGGCATTTTTGTAAAGGTGGCAGAAACCTAGCCTATGTTGAGAAAAATTTCCAAGTGAGCATTTACTATCGGAAACTTTCAAACTATTAAATTCAAAGTAGCAAACATTTTCTGAAACTATTAAATCTGAAGAAAGTCATACAATAAATACCCAGCCTAAGCTTACAAAAATGTCCAACTGATTATTTACTCTCAAAATCTCTCAGGGCACTTAAATTAAAATAAAACAATATGCCATGAAAACTTCTCTAAGGCGAGAGAAATGTCTACAAAGGTGACAGAAACATTTTCTTAGACCATCAAATCCATGAAAAACTTAAGCAATAAATACCTAGCCTAAGCTTTCATAAATGTTCATGGAGTCCAACAGTTTAAAATCCAAAGTATCCAGACAGAAAACTTTCTAAGTCCAGCTCTGCATTTACCTCCAAGCCCCAAGCCTACAGCTAAGTCTAACAGTTTGCTTTTACCTAACTTAATACCTATGCCTCAAACCTACAGCTAAGTCTAACAGAGAAAACTCCTCTGAGATCTAAAGCACCAAAAGCTTTTATCTATCAGAACATAGAAACAGACTCACTTTGCAAATGCTGCTCCCAAGTGCCTAATGCCCAAGTGCTCAGTGTCCATGTACCTTTTATAGGTCCAAAAGAGGAGGAGCCATATAATCTATGCAGAAGAGGCGGTGTCCATGTACCTTATATAGACCCAAAAGAGGAGGAGCCATGTAAGCTATGCAGAATAGGCGGGACTCCTTAGTACCCTTAACATAATATATGCATTACATCATGGAATTTTCCTGAAGCACACTTCCATCTGGTGAGATTCATAGAAACCATCCTGCAGCTCTCTGCACCTTTCAATGTAGCTTGTCTCTTTGAATGCTATAATAAAAAACTCGTGTGAGCAACTCATGAAACCAAAGCATACAGTGTACCATTATGCTACTCATCTTCCATCTGGTGGGATTCATAGGAACAATCCTGCAGCTCTCTGCACCTTTCCATAATACTTGTCTCTATAAGTATCATAATAAAAAACTCATGTGAGTTACTCATGAAAACAAAGCATACAGTGTATGCTATAACACTGTATAGTAATTTTTTATTACTATATTATAACTATGCAGTTCCTTTCAGCAATGGAATTTTCAATTACAAACTGCGCAATTTCTTTTCAGCTAGCTCATAGAGGGATAGGAAACATTGTTTTTGTTCCAAAATTTTCACTTTAGACCTTTATTCCATGCATCACAGTAGAATAGTCCCTATAGCTCTCTGTGCTGGATCATTGCTGAAGGGTTCCTACTCCACCCATCATCCCTGCTATATAAGCTATAGATGGCTACCATCTCCAATCTGTAATAATGTGTGCATGTATGTATTGTTAGAGTCTTTTAAAGTATCTCTACCTCTGTGTTATCCTATGTGCAAGACAGCATTGTTAGAGATATACAAACCTGTATGTGTGTCTATGTATCTCTGCTAGTCCTGTGTATTACTACTACTAGATAGCCCTGCTCACACCAGTAACCTAGTTACACACGAGTGGCAGAGCTAGTGTTTACAGTAACAAAGTGAGTCCTCTGGCTGCAGCTGTCTGTGTTTCCCATTAGTACCAGGAGTATCCATACAGGAGGAGGAGGGACCTACCATGAAACCTCTGTCCTATCTATGATACTGCCCTCTTTGTAGGCATTATTAAAAAACTGTTATGAGTTACTCATGAGTTGCAATGCAGCTTATAGTGAGAAAAACGAGTGTAAACAAAATGCAGTCTTGGACTGCTTCTCACTTTGTCTATGGACCAATCAATGCAATTTCTTCTTGTACATGTTTAAGGGTATTAGACACACAATTCGTTTAATGTAATTGTGTGTCTATATCAAGCTTTTCTAGGAGAAAAGTTGAGTTTAGCTCCATTCACGTTTTGCATGATTCTGAGTTTGTTTACCAACCGATTTTCAAGCTGATTTTTTCTTCTTAAAGGACAACTCGGGGGCTACATTTTATTTTATATAGTCCAGCATCTATCTCTAGTCCTTGTATGTTAAAATGACTAAAACGGCAAAATACAAGTATCAAAATGCACTGCATTAATAGATTGAAGTAAATTTCAGTCCAAAAATTTATAATCTAAAATTTGTCTCAGCAAATTCAAAGTAATTAAGTATCATAAAAGAAAAAGAAACTTTCCAAAGCAGAGAGAAAACCTCTCTGAGATCCAAAGTATCCAAACAGAAGCCTTTCTAAAACTTTCTAAGTCCAGCTCTGCATCAACATAATATATTCTCTTCCTTATAAGGCGTAAAAAGTAAGACGTAGAAAACCATATACGGCATAACATATCAACATAATATATTCTCTCTTTATAAGGCGTAAAAAGTAAGATGTAGAAAACCATATACGGCATAACATATCAACATAATATATTCTCTTCCTTATAAGGCGTAAAAAGTAAGACGTAGAAAACCATATACGGCATAACATATGCAGAACGTAACTCATGCTGCTCCTCTCCTTCTCACACAAACATACTAACACACATACACAGCAGGCTTGGAACCGTGTGACTCAGTGACATAGCCACCATGGAGCTACTATTTACAGTGCACCTTTTTACCACAGATAAAAAGTCAGGTTAAAAAATAACTACGCAGTGCCTTATTCTAACCTAACTGCGCAATAAGAATAAGATTTTCCCACCCTGTTTTTGTCAAGTATATTAGCATAATACATGCATTCTTACTGCGTAGTTCCTGTTTTTGTAAGGCATATTAACATAATACATGTATTTACACTGCGTATTTCCTGTTTTTGTCAGGTATATTAGCATAATACATGCATTCTTACTGCGTATTTCCTGTTTTTGTCAGGCATATTAACATAATACATGTATTTACACTGCGTAGTTCCTATTTTTATAAGCTATATTAACATAATACATGTATTGTCTTTGCGTAGTAGATGGACATTTTACTTAAGACGTAAAAGCTAACTGGTTTCATCCAGATAACAAGTGGTCTAGTAAAAACACAGCTAGCTCGTTTTTAGCTCTACACAGTAAAAACTGGATAGTCTATCCCTTATGGTTGCAGGCTAAACAATGACGGTTACAATGTATCAAATCAAACGGACTAGCAAATCATATTTGAATGCTAATACATAAACAGCAAACTATAGCTAGCCTTTTACAGTGAGCAGCTAAAACTCTGTATAAGCTGCTCACTGCAACTATATAGCGAGCACTTCATTTTGATATGTGTATGGCCACAACCCATATCTAAAAAGTCAAGAGAGTAACTCATGCCGCTCCTCTCCTTCTCACACAAACATACTAACACCCCTACACAGCCAACATAGAAAGCTAGATGAGAAACATAAATGGGACCGTTATGTCAAATACTCATGTATAGGTCAGGCTCTGTATGTAAGCCTGTTCCATGCATAGGTCTGGGTGAAAAGGTTCTCAATGTTATATAAACCGATCAACCTTGAGTAAAAGCTCTACCCATCTCTCTCTTAGGCTTTACCTGACTCTCTTAGTCTTCGCAGGTCTCCCTCTCAAGCTTTGCCCTTAGGGGAAACAGCCTCCTCAGTGTGTATCAATATTTAATATAATTCACATTTTAGATTGTAACATGTACTTTTCCCTTTTGCCCATGGCTTTATTATAAGCTGCTCGTTATAGTTGCTCTAAACACTTCATTTTAAAACAGAGCATTGTGATAACACTATAATTACATAGTGAGCAGCTTAAATCCCTTCTGCTCATAACTTTATTATAAGCTGCTCACTGTGATGGGATTGTGATTGCACTTCATTTTAGAGCAGAGCATCATGATGATACTGGTACTGCATGTCATCCCATCTGGAGGGACATATAAGAACTATCTTAAATCCCTTTTGCCTATCATTTAGGAGCAAAGCATCATGATGACACTGCTGCTACACGTCCTCCCATCTGGAGGGATCTATAAGAACTATAACTACATAGATAGCTCTCCCATCTGGAGGCATTTAAAAGAACTAATTAAAAGCACAAGGAGATGTTAATCTAAATTATATATATATATATATATATAAACGATCTCTTTTATAGATATATTTATAGATGACCTCTTTTATAAATAATCTAAATATATCTATAAACAACCTCTTTTATAAATAATCTAAATATATCTATAAACGACCTCTTTTATAGATAAATTAAATATATCTATAAACGACCTCTTTTATAAATAATCTAAATATATCTATAAACGACCTCTTTTATAGATAAATTAAATATATCTATAAACGACCTCTTTTATAAATAATCTAAAAATAGGAGGTCTTCTCTGGATAATCCAAATATGATGGTCTTTTCTGGATAATATTCAGAAAAGACCATCTATTATACTACTAGTGACACCATGGTAACATATTTACCCAAGTACCTTGAAGGACAAGCATTGGCTTGGTTTGAAACCTTCAAGGAAAGTGCCACACCTGATAAGTTGACATGGTCCAATGTAGTACATGAACTAAAAGAGTATTTTGCTACTCAAGACAATATTATCTCCAGGACTGCACTCCGTGCACAAGAGATAGATGAACCTGTATCTGATTATGCAATGTATCTCAGAAAAGCGTGTAATGCCCAATGCCTAAAGGACGACACCTTATTTAAAACATTCATCCAAGGCATGAGGCCCTGGATCTCTGTAGCTCTTGAGAACAAGAAAATAGACTCTTTTAACCAAGCCCTAGACCTAGCCTTAGAGGTTGAGACCCAAGAAAGATCTAGGAAAACAAGGGATGCAGAGTCTAACCCACAGCCTACTAAGAAAAAGGTCCAGGAAATCACCACTAGTTCAGATGAAGATGTTAACCTAATGTCTAGTGCCCATGTAAGGCAACAGGAAGAAAAGGTTGTCTCCAAAGATCCCACCGGTAGATATAGAGGAAATAACTTTGACCCCAACTACCGCTCCAATCGAGATAGAGGTAGAGGGGGCAACTACAACAACAACCGGGGGGGACACAACAGTAGAAGGGACAACAACTCATCCAACTCCAACAATGGTAACTCTTCATACAGTGATAGGAGAGATAGAACTCCAAGTAATGACAGGTCATATAACCAGGGATCCAACAGTAGGAGCCACAGTCCACATGGGAACTACAACAGTGGATCCTACAACAACAACGGTGCCTACAACAATCAGGGATCCAACAACTCCGGATCCTACAGCAACCAGGGTTCTAATAACTCTGGACAATACAGCACCTCTGGTCATTATAACCAGGGTTTCAACCCACATCAGGAGGATCACAAACCTAACACAAGAGGCTACCAGGGGAACCAACACAGTAACCCCCAAACAATACCTCAAGTGATGGATCAACTCTCCAAGCTCCTGGTCGCAAGCATCGCAACCACCCCACAGAACCAGGAAAACTAGGATGTCACAGTGCCGATGGGCCAGTGCACTGTGACACCCCAAATACAAACAATCAATCAGGATTAACAAAGATCCAACCAGAGACAATTGCTAGTGCCAATATACCATCTAACAGACAGAGACGTCCATCAGTGATACACATCACCCCACCAGATTCATCATCAAAGGATACAGGTGAGAGTACCAAGCTTTCTATTGTACTTCTTCAAAATGGCTGTATCAATGCAAATCTATATGATGTTTCAGATGTACAATGTTTGGTTGATACAGGTGCTACTATCACCTGTATCAGACAATCATTCCTCATGGATCTCCAAAAGAGATTCCATATCCAACTGAGGAAATCTAAAATCAACATCCACTTGGCAGATGGATCAGTGTGTCATGTTAGACATTCAGCTATGCTGAACTTTAGAATCCAAGGTGTCAGATTCCAATACCAATTTGCTGTAATTCCCAACCTCACACAGCCCGTTGTTCTCGGCACAGATTTCTTAAGCACTACAAAATCTCAAATTGAATTTAATGTTGATCCTGAACAAATTCTCAAACCCATTAGGGCAGTGAGGGATTTTACCATCCCTCCATTCTCTGAACTTGCAGTATTGGGTAAGGTCACATCTACTCAATCACTGCAAGGCAAAACTGGAGTAGTAGATAACCTCCAAAGAAATAACAATGCCCCATATCTAGTTCAAAGGGCAGCAGTAACCCCCAGGGAAAATAACAAACATCCCCTAGTGTTACTCAACACCAGCAGGCGCCCACATAAAATCAAAAAGGGTGCCATCATAGCTCTATTTCAGGAAGTCAAGGAATCTGATTTAGAAAAACCTCAACAGGTGTCAGACACTACCCCACACACTGATCAATCCATCTCAGCCATACGGCCTGAGGATGTAACTCAATTCAGTGACACAGACTCAGACTGTGAGTCCACATACGCTGACCCTGAACCCAACTCAATCAGACTCTCTGAAATAGCTGCTATACATAGTGAGGCACATGACCTCGAGCCAGAATTGGAAGAGAATGTTCCACCAAAATCTGTGCTCACATCCAAAGGTCAGCATGACAGATTAGAATCACTGCTGACCAAGTATGATGATATATTTGTAGGAAAAGATGGAGACATTGGCGCCACACACCTGTATACACACTCAATACATGTAAAACCTGAGGCAGTACCATGTCATTTCCTACCATATAGACAAACACCAGAAAAACAGGCTGCAATAGGGGAAGAGTGTGAAAGGCTAGTACAACAGGGCATTCTGAGAGAATGTGCTGAGGGCCCCTGGGCTTCCAGATCCTTTTTAGTACAAAAATCATCAGGAGGCCATAGGCTCGTCACAGATTTTCGTTATTTGAACCAAAACACGATAAATCAAGCCTTATCTACACCCCGGGCCGATGACACTCTAGACATGATAGGGTCACTCAGACCAAGAGTATTCAGTAAGCTAGATGCCCAACAGGGATTTTTTCAAATTCCTATAAGACAGGAGGATCAGCATAAAACCGCATTCATAGCAAATGACAAAAAATATGTCTATGAAAGGATGCCGATGGGTTTAGCGACCACACCTGCGGGATTCTGCCATCTAGTCACATTAATTCTGAACAAACTCAAATACAAATGTGCCCTACCATACCTAGATGACATATTGGTATTATCACCATCAATCGAACAACACTTCCATGACCTGGAAGATGTGTTCAACAGCTTAAGAGTTGGTAAACTCAAACTGAAGAAATCAAAATGTGAATACTTCATAGACAGAATAGACTTCTTGGGAATGAGAGTCACACCCAAGGGACTGCAACCATCTCCCACAAAGGTGGAATCAATCAAAACCTTCCCAACACCAAAATCAGTCAAAAATGTCCGATCCTTCACAGGCCTATGCCAATACTTCAAAAAGTTCATCAAAGGTTATGCCCAAATTGCTAGACCACTGTATGATCTACAGACACATCTCAAAGCATTTGTCTGGACAGAGGATGCAGATAATGCTTTCAAAACTTTAAAGCATGCCCTCTGTACCAATGCTCTTCTCAGATATCCAAACTATGAGAAAGAGTTCAGTTTGGCAACTGATGCTTCCAATGTGACTTTAGGAGCTGTACTCTCACAGAGAGATAATGAAGGAGTGCTCAGACCAGTAGCCTTTGCAGGTAGAACCCTCTCCAAACATGAGAGAAATTACAATACCACAGAGAGAGAACTACTGGGGGTAGTGTATGGAGTATTACACTTCAGACACTATCTAGAGACCAGACACTTCCAATTATACACAGACCATGCAGCCCTAATCCCGCTACTAACCAATACAGGACTCACACATAGATGGGCCAGATGGGCTCTAGACATACAACAATTTTCATTCACCATCCAACACGTGAAAGGTGATGATAACACACCACCAGATGCTATGTCTAGAAGAGAATACCCAGATTCTGGACCCATGACTAACCCTCCACCCCCACCAAGGAGAGTTAGAGCAGCCAGTAGAACCAAGTTTGCAAAAGTAACAAAGAAAGTACCATTCAAAAGGGATGATCCACCCAACACCATTGAAAGGCCAGAGACACCCATTAGGGGTATCTTGAAGCAATCTACACACTATGTGTTTTGTCACTGTGAGAGAGAATACTCACAACTCTTTCCAGATAATGACTTCGAGCCTATCGAATTCTCATCACTCAATCAGATGCTGAAGGCAACTCCTAAGGAGCCACCCTTCACCCCACCTGACTCAGATGATGAAGATTCAGAAGACACAATATATGCTATCACTCAAGCAACTTCCAAATCAGTCAGATTCTTTGAACCGATGCAGGGAGAGGAAACATCAAACCATTTGTGTCCTATGACCACACGCTCAAAGACTAGAGAAATGATTCAGGAGGGCACACCAAAACCCCCCACACAATCACAAACTATTCTAAATGAGAAAGAGGTCACAGGAAACAAACCTACCAAAACCCCACCTGCCAGGAAAAATGTCACAAAAGACACTGCATCTACTAAATCAAAGAACTCTGAGACAAAGAAGAATGACAAAAAGCAAATTGTGCCTTTAAAGAAAAAGGTTGCCACTCCCACCAAGGCGAGAATAGGCCCTCCAAAGGAGCCTACACACCAAAACAAGAGTGACACACCCCAACAAAAGGCACAAGATAGGCCAATAGTCGATGAAAAAGAAAAAGAAAGAGACAGAATAAAACAACATGTACTAGATATAAATCAACTACTGGATCAGATTCCCGACACATCCATCTCAGGTACAAACCTTGGCTTGGAACAAAGGAAAGACAAGGACCTATTGCCCCTCATACAATATCTTGAGGATGGGACCTTGCCTGCACCAAAAGCACAAGGAAATAGAATCATCAACCAAGGCCAGACATACACCTTGGTAAATGGTACAATAGTCCATATATGCCCCATAAATTGGAGAAAAACCAATACTGTACCACTTCAAATTGTTATACCACAGCAATGGGTAACAAGTACACTACAGTATTTCCATGACTCACCTACTGGCGGCCATCTTGGTTCCAGTAGGATGCTGTCAGCACTCCAACCTAGGGTATATTGGAAGTCTATGCTAGCAGACACAACAAAATATGTTTCCACCTGCCACACATGCCTCACAGCAAAAAGGCAAGTACACTCACACAAAACACCAATGACAGTGAGAGAGTACATGACTTCACCAATGAAGTTCCTAAACCTAGACGCGGTGGGACCACTTCCCACAACTGCCAGGGGAAACAAACATATACAAGTCTGCATAGATTATGCTACCAGATATGCAACAGCTTGGGCTACTACTGACTTAAAAGCTGAGACAACAGCAGCAGAGTTCTACAAGAATATAATTTGTCATCATGGAACACCAGCCACTCTTCAAACAGACAATGGGACATGTTATACAGGTGCAAAGTTCACAAAGTTAACTAAACACCTCAAGATCAAACATAAATTCTCCTCACCATACAGGCCACAATCAAATGGGCTTGTAGAGAGATTCAATGCTAGCATAGGCACAGCGCTCAGAGCATTCTGCTCAAAGCACCAAAACAATTGGGATTCATTTATTGAACCCATAACCTTTGTATTAAACAACACTGAATCCCAAACCACAGGATTCACCCCTTTCTTCCTACTCCATGGAAGAAACCCAGCCACCCCAATGGACTTAGGGCTGGGAATACAGGAAGACATATCCACCGTAGCAGACCACGTAGCTAACATGATAACAAATCAAGATACCTCTAGGAGGAAAGCTATAGAAAGGGTCGCCAAGCTACAAAAGGAAAGGAAGGATAGATATGATAAGAAACTTACACCACAGGAAATCAAGGTCACCGACATGGTGTACCTAAACATACCTAGAATCCTGACCAACACAGAGTGTAAGAAACTTCAACCCCTTTTTATGGGACCATATGTTGTAGTGGATAGACCTAGTTTGACAAGTGCCAAACTCAAAAACTTGGACACCAATCTATTGGTGGCCAGACCAGTGCACATAGACAGACTGAAAAAGGTTGTGGCTGTCAGAAACAATGAATTTGCACACAGGCTTATTCCACATGAAGCCAAATACTACAACAAAATTGTAAGGAACAAAAATGATATCACCCTTACAAGAGAAACCACAGGCATAGGCCCTATCAAGCCTAGGCCTGCACACCACATACTAAGAAAAACATCTAGGTGTGGTGCAGTTTCAAGAAATTAAAAACAGATTGAGATACCAAAAGAACATAAGATTTTCAAAATGTATTACAAATTCTCTTCATCCACACATAAGACATGTGTGACTGATAATGAATTACTTATATGTATATAAAGCCAATCAAATTTGTAAATATATCAGTAGGTTATTGCCTCTGAAATGGTCAAAGACTGGGACCCCCCAAGTAAAGCAGACATGAAGTCTAAGAAGAGTAAGGGTAACACAATGGAGTGTCTAAAGCCTAAATCCCCACATGAAAGAGCGCGCTATGCCAACACAGCAGTCTATAGAGATCAATTGACCTTATAAGCTACACTCAGACAACTGTCTAGACGGTCATGAATGGCTGTCCTGGATGACAGGAGGAGCTAATTACCAGTACACAGATTATACAATAGAGCCCCACAGTTGCAGACACTGGAGATTAGGTGCACTGACTCCAGAGAAACAATACCATGCCCACAATGGATGTGGGTAGGGTAGGCTACATAAGAAGCACTGTGGACCATAGCCCACCATCAGTCTTCATCCAGCTGCAGTCTGGAACTCAAGTCTACAGGACCCCACTTGGGAATTAGCCAGCCCACTTCTCCATTAGGAGAGACTGCACTAGGATAAAGAACACACCTACTTCACCTTTAACCTGACCTCACCATTTACTGGTCAATCTCTATAGACTCACCGGACATATTGCCAAGACAGCTCAATCTTGCAAAGGTACAGTTTGAACCACTTCATTTAAAGTGTTACACCATACACTTAGACTTTACCAGCACCAAATCACTACAAATTTGACAAGACTTTAACAACAGCAAACTTGCTTTACACAAGCACCATGGGGAGACTGAGAGTTTCACCCATACTGCTTACTATGCTGTTATTATATACTATAGAACCACTTACTGCAGGTTATACACCTGTGGTGAGACAAAACATAGGAGTAGTATTCAAACCTAGCCCTCAACCATTGGTCAATGGACATACAACCACAACACTGTTGTTAGCTATCCCCTACAAGATACCTCGGGCACCCGTTACCCAAGGATCCATAAGGGATAGAATACTCCAATTGACCACTCCTACTCTACAAGATCATACCTCTGGTCAAATTATCCAACAAGCCAAAGAGCTTGACACCTTGCTGGAAATTGCAGACAAGGAGATAAATGAAACATTAGCCTCCATCAAATTGTTCCTATCCAACCCCATAAACACATTGGACAAGGCCAAAAGAGAGGCCATACTGGGTTTTCTAGCACCCCTGTTTCGCGGTGTGCTAGGTCTAGCCACAGTGGAAGATGTGAACCAAGTAATGGGACAGCTCAAGAACATAGATGAAATACTAAGAAAAATTGCTAAACAAGATCAGGAAGCAGCTAGTCTCATTGAAAAGATCACAGACAGACAAGATAAGTTTGTTAAAGCATACATCCAAGATAAGAAGGTACTGGACAGCACAATCAACACCATAGGTGACACCGTCAACCTGTGGGCCTCTAACATGTCCAGGTCACTTGACTCATATTCAAGGCACGAGAAAACTCAAAGGGAAAAAATGCAAGTATTAAATGATGCATTAATTATCATAGCAGCAAGAATGAATACAGTTCAATCACTGCAAAGGACAAATGCAGCCCTGAGGATGCTATCATCAGGAATCCTAACCCCTGATATAGTACCACCCTCAGACCTTGCTAGATACTTAATTGACATTAATAACAAACTTAGGATTACACACCCTGGAGCACAAGTCGCAATTAATGACTTAGATTTCTATTATTCACAGAAGCTGACCTCATACACTTACTCAGCTCACCATATATATATTCATCTGGACATTATAATTCAATCTACCACCTCTACCTTCAAACTGTACCAAATGATTACATCACCCATGCCTATAGACACACAGGAGACCCCCACCAGAGGAGTCACCAAATTACAAACCACAACTGAGTTTCTAGCAGTATCTTACGACGAATCATTATTCATCGAATTGGACTCAGCAGATATGCAGGCATGTGAAGGTACTACAGTAAAGGTATGCAGAGATGTAAATGGTAGAATTTATAAACACAGGCCTACATGCCCTGTAGCCATTTTTTTACTAACCAGGCTCAACAGATTAAGGAACATTGCAAGTTTACAGTTTCACCACTGCAAAAACCTACCACCCATGCTATTTCCATTTCTGAAGATGAGTATCTGGTCACTACTAATGAACCCCATTACTTTATCAACTGCCATGGTAAAACGTCTGAAACTCGAAAAGCCCAGTCCTACTCAATCATAGGTGTACCCTGTGGGTGCACAATCAGTGTAGGAGAATTTTCTCTTCCAAACACAAGGTTGCCCTGTAACTCAACCTTATCATTTCACTACATTCTCAAGACAATTAATTTACCATTCATGGCAGCACTTAACCAAATTACGGAAACCAAACCAGATGAAAGGAAAAATCTTCCAAATTTCCCAGTAGTAAACCTTTCTAGAACCTTAGAAAAACTACAGGAAAATCCAATCATGGATGATATTACCCAACTAAATTTAGAGCCCTTTGCCAAAACATTATTAAAAGATGCCTCCAACCTTGATAAGGAAATGGAAACGCGCTACGAGGAATCATACCTACGTCGAGTTACAGAGCATCCAATCTTCCAAAGCTTAGGACTCATCCTAGGGATATCAGCTCACATTTTTATAGTATACATACTACTCAAACTATACAGACTAGGAGGGACTGTAGCCTACCTGCCTACAGCCAAAGCCTTCAGACTAGTCACCGAGCTGCCCCTACACAAATTGCTCCCAGATAAGAATCCTACCAAATTAACCCCTACAGAGGAAACCCACACCCCTTTCCTCACAATTCAGGAAACCCACACCCTGATAATTGCTATATTATTCACCCTGACCATCTACTCAGCCTACAGAATAATGAAGTACCCTAAGAAATTTGCACAGACACACTGTGGCAAGAAAAATGTGGCCAAGCGCACAAATCCCACAATATATTTTAAAATATATTGTGGAGACTCAAACTTCGCGCTACCCTTGGGGCCAATACCACATGAATTTGATGAGATTAAATCAGCAGCTGCCCCGACCTATAAGGATATAGTGGTTAAAACCTTCCCACTACCTAAGGCTATATTTACCTGGAATGGACCAGCAGTTATAACAACACAGAGAGGAGAATTTGCTTATCACCTCCCTCGGGTGATACACCTACCTTGGCGCACTAGGTTCAGTACCATACCAGCCCTTAAAAACAAAGGACTGTACTACTCCATGCTTCTCCAGAATGATTGTGGCACCAGCCCGGTGACCATGACAGCACTGGAAAATACAACAGATATAATTATTGACGAACACCAGGAGGAGACCGCAAGGTCAAACATGCAGACTATTGCTAATTTTCTAAACCACCAGCCCTCCCCGGTGACTGTGGAAACAGCCTAGGCTGCCCACAGCCTAGACTGCCCCCAGTCCACCACCAGGAGATACTGAGATGACACATCTCACACATGACACACACCTCCACTGTCAATGAAATTATCAAAGTATCGAAAAATTGATTTAGAAAAAAAATATACACAGCCACTTGTTGATGTATAATATGAAAATCTGTGGTATTCTCACAAAATCGATGATTAATGCGCGCATACACGCGCAAATTGCAAAATTGCAAATTGTAAATTGTACAAATCTAACATTAATATACATGAATGCAGGTAAATAACTAAGACAGTTTTTGTACCCACTAGCACTTGTATACTATACCAAGGTTTACTTAAAGTAACACACTTTAGGTATCCAAGAAATTGTTGGAAAAATGAATGAAAAAAAAAAAAAAAAAAAAAATGTTGAGGAAAATTGTTGACATGAAAAATGTTTACTTAAGATACTCACCAAATAATCTCTTTCAGGGACACATACTCAAGAAGGCTAGGGAAAAGTCAATTAAGCAGCGGCCCACTGCCGAAATTGCCAATTAATACACCCATATAGCAAAATCAATGAGTAACTCAGAGACAAACAAGCCTATTGTACATGAAGTACTTTGTTTTTCCGGCCCTCGAAAAAATTTGTCTCAAATCCCATAAATTGAATAGTGTAATCTAGATTGTATGTTTGTACCCAATTTGCACACAAAATTGTATGTTTGCACACCAGATTGTACGCTTGTACCCAATTTGCACACTAAAATTGTATGTTTGCACACCAGATTGTACACTTGTACCCAATTTTGCACACAAAGATTGCATGTTTGCACACTAGATTGTAAGTTGTATCCAATTTACATTTGAATTATATGTTGCACATTATACTGTATGTCCGTACCCAATTCATACACTGAAGTCAGATTTTTTAGAAAATCAACATTTCTATGTGTATCCAAGCTGTACGCAAAATTATATATGCACATACAGAAACTATCAATTGAACGCAAAATTATATATTGGCATACTAAAACTGTGAAATGCACGCAAAAATTATATATTTGTACACCAAAAATTGCCAAATGCACGCGAAATTATATAGTTGCACACTAAAATTGCCAAATGTACGCGAAATTATATATTTGCACACTAAAATTGCCAAATATACGCGAAAATTATATATTTGCACACTTAAATTGCCAAATGTACGCAAAAATTATTTATTTGCATACTGAAATTGTCAATTGAACGCAATTACACGCGAAATTGTAAATTTGCACACTAAAATTGTCATTTATGTTCAATTTGCACGCCAAATTGAACATTGAATGCCAAAATTGCACACTATTTGCCAAATTGTATGTTGTACATAAAAATGGGAAATTGTACCCAAAATTGATGTCACATGCGCAAATAAGCTCAGGTATGGTAAGATATAGAAACTCGGAAATGTACTTATACCCAGGAGAAAATTGTTTATACTGACAAAGCTCTACCACAAAAATTGCATTTGAAGCACTCCCCATTACTTCAAATCCTCTTACAAACAGTATATAAAACTCCAAAAATTAGGTAAAAATATGCAAATTGTACATTCCCTCGGCGAAATGACGGAGTTTGGCATTCTCTCGGGGGAGAGGGAGTATTCTATGATATACCATTTTATTATTCCATAAATTGTAACATATTTTGTATTAATCAAAGGATATCTATGAAATTAATACATAGGTTGGTTCTAAGAGCTATAAGAGCGCTCAAACTTTGTATAAGAGCGTTCATGCCCCACTGCACACCAGCCACAGTCAGTTAGACAGAGTTTATGACATCAAAGGCTCCGACCTAATGGTTCACTGCACAATATAATAAGAATAAGGGTCTCAGTGTGCGACCTCATGGTTCAATGCACAAATTAATAACTTGTAAGTGAATGCAACCGGCCGTCACGGGTGCCTGAGCACCGCTGACGCCGTCATGAGTGTCTGAGCACTCTAAGGACTGAACAATGGGTTACATAAGCACGACGCCATAACCTTCCGGTCGCTCTAGCGTCGCTCCTGAGCGAGCTAGGTCAAATATCAAAGCATTTATGGAAAGCCCATAATTAGACGGTCAAAATGAGCCCAAGATCAAGGCGGAACTCCCATTATTAAGGAAGTTATGCCATGGAGACTGAAAGGAGCTCCGAGTGCACTACAGACAAACCGGCGCAAGTTACGCGCCTTTCCAGCAAGCATTATAAACTTGGCATATTCAACTCCGCGCATGCCCAAAATGGCGGTTATAAACGCATAAACGACCGAGATATGAGGGTCTGAAGATGCAGAACCGACCAAGACAATGGGGGGCATAGCGGCGTCCATGGGGGTCCTTTGTCCCCCTGTGACACTTGAAAGAGTCCCCTCAAACAATTGTAGAGTTAGGCAGATGCTGCTGGCTCCAGTCAGTCTGGAGGTGCTTTTCCAAGATTTGCTACAAATAGCCTGTCTGCACCTCCAGGAGGACAGATCACCAAGAACCGCTCTAGAGGTAACATCTCCAGTCATCTCCTGCTACCTGCTATACCACTGCACTATGGTGAAACTATGCTAGACAGGCATTGGTTTTCTATCACTAGTGGCCAGGGGCTATCTTCTTCAAGACTTCCACCAGAGGGTAAAGTTATTCATTATTACATTATTCCTCTAAACAGCAGGTCAGGAGCTAGGTGTGGGAACCCACCTAGAACTATGCTGGACATTGTACTATTATTACCTCACAGGTGGAGTGGAACTGAACATTGTACTTTATAAATTACTGTATGTTTACTGTATGTACAAATTACCTACATACTAACTACTGTATGATTAATATTTCTTACATGTTGCCTAAAGCTGAATAAACCAGTGACAACTGGAAATAACACTATTTATTATGAGCCTGATGTATTTACACTATATACCACTAGTCTTATGATATTTCTCATATGACAACTTGATCATGCCAATTACTAGTATGACAATACTATGGGTGGCATGAAGGGGTGAGGATACCTTTTAATGCTGGAGTTGACTCTAACACCAAATGTCAATGGTCAGGGGAGGATAACTTCTCAGTTCCGCATTATTCTGGTATCATCATTTTGCTTTGCGGAGTCCTGTCATGAAGCATGCCCCATTGTGTGTAGCCATGTATAGAGCTCATGCAGAGATGGTGAAACTTCTACTTCAGAGTGGTACAGAATTCGAGAAGATGAAATGTGCAAGTTTTTTTACATCTACAAATTCTTTTTTGTCAATACTATGAAAACGAGCTATGTAGGCCACACATGTTTTCCTGAGTTTACAGGGGTCCTTCTTTGTTATCTTTTGGCAAGACCCTCCTGTTGTCTCCTCCAGTGTCCATGTCGCGTGTACACTATCAGGTCAGACTCTCTGACACTCGACCTGCACACAGGTGTCAGATTATGGGCCACAGCCAGGAGCAGCTCAGTGCAGTCAGTGTCCTCCTTACCATACACACACTGTAGGAACACACACAAGCATGGACAACTTTTTACATAAATCCTTTTAGAAAATTAAATGAAAAACTTCCATGTTGTGTCTTACGATTATGCAACAAACTAACTTCTAAAATCCATGATGGAAATAAAATACTGTAGTGCCTTTGTAGTTGGTTTGTGCGCGGGCCTGCGAAAAAAATTCCGGTCCCCCCTCTTGAGGGGGTAAAATTTGTTGACCCCCTCATAAGGGACGAAAATCACGTGCGAACGTGCCCTTTAAACCTATAATAATGCATAGGGTTTTCCATTGAAAACAGGTGGATTTTTTTTTACCCCCCCCCCCATCAGAGGGGTTGAAAAAATTCTGATCCTCCCCTGGTCAAGGGTTTAAAAAAATTCTGAACCCCTCTCAAACCCACCAGCCCCCATTGTTAAAAAATGATCACTCCCTAAGGGACTCACACACCCAGGTAAAGTTTGTGTGTACATATTGATTCTATCTGGACGTCCTGATCTGTCATCAAACAAGAGCAACTTGCGAGAATGTGAAAAGGATGTTCATCAATATAGGCACACACAGAGCTGTACCCAGACACTGAGAGTAAGGACAGGGTGTTGTAACTAGGGCACTGCCCTGTCAGCCCTAGTTATGGTTTTGGATAATGAGATGCTGCGGGTTTGCGTACCAGGGAGGGGTCGGGTGGAGAGGACGGCACTTCACCATGCTGTATACTATGGGTGGCATGAAGGGGTGAGGATACTTCTTAATGCTGGAGCTGACTGTAACATCAAGTCTCAAAGGTCAGGGGAGGAAGACTTCTCAGTTCCTCATTATTTTGTTATCTTTAAGTATCATCATTTTGCTTTGTGGAGTCCTGTTGAGAAGCATGTCCTATTGTGTGTTGCCATATATATAGAGCTGATGCAGAGATGCTATAGAGGTGTATTGTGAACAGTTGAAATTTCAAAGAGTGAGTCCTATTTTTTCAGAAATGTCACAAAAACAAAGCATTGAAGTTCTAAATGAACTCTTGGCCAATGCCCAAAAAGTAGGAAGAAATATGAATGAGGACTTGAAATCGCTTTTACAAGATTATCCTAGTGGGGAGCAATTCTTGCCAGAACACCTAGATGTTCTGTTTACATATGGTGTTATAGACCAAGATGAAAGAGGCTATGATCTGGTATATGCCTGTTTGAAAGCAAATCCTATTAACAATATACGATGGCTCCTCAGGCATGGTGCTTGTTGCACAATATCACTGTACCAAATGTTTTGTATGTTCTCTATTACATACATGTGGGGTACAGGTCTCACACCTCTTCAAGAAAACAAACTAGTGCTGTTTGAACTTCTTCTCCAAGTTAACATTAAAGGTTCACAGAGACTTAGACACTATCTGTGTAAGACTGAGGCAGAAATGAATGCTTCTCTGAATGAAGGAGATTCTGAAGACCAAGATGGCAGAATTGATAAAATAGGAAGCAAATATCAGGGTATACTTAGTGCAGAGGAACTTGAGACCACGGAAGAATGTCTTCCTGAGGAAAATGTCTTTACCATAAGCAGGAAAATGTTTTTGGCTGATACAAATCCATGCTGCAAAACTGGCTTGAACTAGCTACACTGTAAGTATATACCAAAGCCTGGACCACAGTCAGCAAATGCCATTCAGCCTCTACTGGTAATACGTCATCATGTAAGCACACCTGCAGGGAGGATATAGCATAGCTAACCTTATAATACCCATACATATTACCTGGAGGTACCAATATGGCAGACATAGGCAATGGCAGGAGAACTACTACTAACTGCTGCAAGGCTATAATATCTCACAATCCTGGAGCAATGGAGGTATTGGATATGATCAAGCAGGAGCCAGAGGGTGAGGGTTGTGATGCTGAACAGCTACCATTTGTAGAGGTAGCTGAGGGTGTGAGGGTTCAGGATGGTATTAATAACCATACAGACACACCCAAACCTACAGGACACAGGGCTTGGTATGAGTATGTGGACACTGTACTGGCACTCGCTGCCTTCTTAGGAGCGGTAAGTGAGTTTGGAGTACTATACCATATTGTCATGTTTTTAAAAGCCCTGGGTTTGAATAAGCGTCAGTCTCAACTAGTAACTCTGGTTAATAGGGTCTTAAATGACTCCTAAGCATTAAAAATAGATCTTGAATAATTACCTGTCTTGTATGAGGGATGGGGTAAATGATCCCTCCAAATCTAGCATTAGTGCCAGAAGAGTTATTCACAACGTTATTTCACTTAAAAAAACGGAGCTGAAACCTACTAGGGTAGGGTGACCTAGAGTCATCCATGTACCTTGAGTCAGCCATTTTCTTGGTTTATGGAGCTAAATTTTGATTACATGTGTTGATTTCAGTGGATTTCAACCGCATTACCTTGATAGGAAAAGGGGATATATATACATGCTGCTACTTCACCATTGTTGGGATCACAGATCTAGTCATTTCCACAAGATCTCTATAATATGGACTTAGCTCAATATTCTCCAAGTGGGAGGTGGGCTCCTGACAGCCATCAATCTTTGAATAGGATATCCCCAGTGAGAAATGATGAATCTGAAATGGCAAAGGAATCTATTGTGTACCACCAGTTAGAAATGATGAATACATTCACATATACATGCTATCAAACAACAGTCAACAAAAAGTAGGTCCTTTCCTTGTATTTTATACAAAATAGACACTTTGGTATGTGGCACTTGACTCATAGTGTGATGTGGCTAACTCAGGGTACTTGTGGCTGACTCAAGGTACTGATGATGAAAGATTACACTCCTAAAGTGATAATGGCCCATATTGCACATCAAATATGCTTTTTTTTGAAGTTTTGATCATACTGGCTTGAAAGCCCAAGACTTTAAAATTACTTTCAAAGTCATGGTCAGATGTCACCTACTATTTTGCCTACTACAGCACAGACCCTACAATAAGTCATGGCTGAAACCTGGGTCCAGGTGGACGACTCATGGTCACTTTGCCCTAATTCCTAAGTATTTTGACCTGGGGAATTCAAAAATAACATCCAATTTTTACTGGCGGCTCTCAATTTTGAGATACATATAATACCTAAAATTGCCCAGTTTCATCCTTGGTAGCCAAATCCATACTAGTGCAAACTGTACAAACACCAGATTTCACATCAAATCTGGCTTATTTATTTTTGATTACCATTTACAATGATTTTCAGATGAACATAACAACTGGTCTTAAAGACAAATGCTACAACATCCCAGGATTTGGTTCTGCTGCTGATTATCCCATATAACTCTGGATTATATTAGTATGATGCACTAACAGTAAGAAATTGCAAAAAAAAAAAATCCATAGGTCACCATGCTTACTTTTACAGTATGGCAATTCGAGTGTAAATGCCTTAACTATAGAAGAGAATGGGAAAACAATTTTGTCGTATCATGTCTCATAGGTAATGCCCCTCTACTGATTTTTCTACAAGATTCTCTGGATAGAAAAAGGACATCTATACAAACATTTTGATAAAAGAAAAGTGGGAGGTCATCATTGAAATGAAAAAATTGTGAATTTTCCAAAAATATTATTTTCCCCTTAACTATAGCATCCTATGGGAACACAAACGGCTTATAAATTTCTTTCATGTATACTATATCTGTATCAGAAGTGAGCTGAAAAAAAATATGTACAGGTAAAATGGTCCATTTACAGTGTGAAATAACTTTAAGATTGTGTCCTTAATAAGTTTTTTTTGCCACCAGGTGGCCTCTGTGTATCTTGGCACATTTATCTTTAAGATTGATAATTTTCCTTATGTGTGCTCATTTCCTTCACTGCATAGGATTATTCATCTCCTTTTCTTGGAATTTTGAATAGCCTGTTTGATAAAATGACTAAATACAAAATTATTGACCTTCTTAAAACTAGCTGGCAAGTATAAATACTAATCTCTTTTTTGTAAAATGAAATAGATATAAGGAAATTATTTTTGCCTTTGACATTAGTCCCTGCTGCAGAACTGGCTTGGACTAGTTGCACTGTAAGCCAAAGGCTGGACTGTAGCCAGGAAACCTCATTCACCTTCTACTGCTAATAACATATACCTAATAATATCCATACATATTACCTGGAGTAAACCACTATGGGAGACCCAGGCAACAATAGGGGTACTACTAGTGATTGCTCCAGGGCTATACTATTTAGAAATACAGGACCAATGGAGGTATTGGATAGGAACAAGCAGGGGCCAGAGGGTGAGGGTTGTGATGCTGAACAGCTACCATTTGTAGAGGTAGCTGAGGGTGTGAGGGTTCAGGATGGTATTAATAACCATACAGACACACCCAAACCTACAGGACACAGGGCTTGGTATGAGTATGTGGACACTGTACTGGCACTCGCTGCCTTCTTAGGAGCGGTAAGTGAGTTTGGAGTACTATACAGTATTGTCATGTTTTTAAAAGCACTTGGTTTTGAATAAGCGTCAGTCTCAACTAGTAACTGTTTTTAATAGGGTCTTAAATGACTCTTAAGCATTAGAAATAGATCTTTAATAAGTATCTGTTTTGTATGAGGGAGGGGGTAATGATCCCTCCAAATCTAGTATTAGTGCCAAGGGTGTTATTCACAACGTTATGATAATTAGTGTTATTATGTATTGAGGATGTGTTCTCTTAGGCATGATTTGAACTGACTAGCACTGATCTACCAATCTTAGATATTGCAGATCTATGCGAGGAGATGTTAGGATTAGTGCCAGCTGAAGGGGAGCGGAGCAGCAATTTTTTGAGTACCCCAAAATCTGGAAGATCCAAAACTTGTCAGTGGTGACGACCTTAGGTCCTCAGATTGTTAATACCTAAAGCTACGACTTAAGTTGGTGGTCAAAATGACAACTTTAGGTCATCACCCCAATGACTTAAGTTGTCTGAATGATGATTTGCTTGGCAGTATGATGAGTTTAGGACGTCAAGAGGCTTTGATCATCCTAAACTTGTCTGTATACTTAACGGAATGTTTTCTGTGCTCAACTGCTCAAAATTTAGCCCCAGCTGTGCACTAAAGCATTTGAAGTGTGCCTTTGTGTACAAGGTTTTATTGTACCCGGTTAATCATTTTATGGCGCCTAATGCATTAATGTGTCATGCCCATTGGTTGTCATGATACATAAATGTAGCCCCGGTGAGTGACTCCCCAGGGCTACAATCAACCTAAATGGTTGATACACAAAGTCACAGAGGCTTGGCATGATGCTCCAAGGAAGTGCTGGTGAGCAGTCTCAGTAGCACTTCCTTGGTGCATCATGACAACCAATGAACATGATGCATAAATGCATCAGCGGCCCTTGAAAGGGTTTGAAAGGTCTGTGTCGGTTTTGAGAATCGGTAATTTTGTGAAGTTGATAATTAACTTTATTGTCCAATCACAACATACAGAAAAGTGGCAATAGACAATACGATGAATCCTTGAGTGTTCTTACATTTCTGTTCATGTTTCAGTACTGCTGGTGGTATATCTCAAAACATCATTTTACATGTGTTTTTGTCAAGATCCCATTCGTAAATCATTTGCACTGAAAGGTATCTAATGACATCAATTACCATTTCTATATTTTTATATGATCTAATATTTCATGCAGACATTTCATATACCCAACTAGGAGAGCAATAGTTGTTTGGAAATATTTTTTTATCTTGTGGTGAAGACATAAACAAACCTTTAAACCTGGGATCATGGTACTGCAAATCATGTGGGCACATACAAATTCAGAAACAACAGCATAATCCTTGTCCTAACATTGCCTGGAGGTTAATTCAAAACATCCTGGGATCGCAACCTCAGTGATCTTAGGAATTATTCTACCTTATCCTATTAAGCGATCTTAAGATTAGACTGTGTTCACATTTCCTAGCCAGCACTAAGATCGCATCGATCTTAGCCTCAGCCCTCCTACACTATTCCAAGAAGTAGTGACTGGGCACAGGGGTAAGAGTACCAAAATAAAGGAATAGCTGTGGAGCCACTCTTCTTCACAACAGTGTTTATACCATTGTTCCCCGTCCCCATATGGGCTAACAAAAGAGCACAGCGTGCAGTTGACCCCCATAGAGTATTCAAGAGTTGTTCCCATGAATGTATGATTTATGCTTGCCTATTAGAAGCATTGTGCCCTCCCCCCAGGACAAAGAGAGAGAAGGGAGAGTATGCAGCAGGCTATTCACTCTTTCGATCAGGAGTGTTCCCTGTAAGTGCTCTTGTACTCAGGTGAAACCACTATGCAATTCTTTCACTAAGATTGCAGTGATCTTAGTGCTGGAAAAGGAATAGTGAAGTGACATGCTATTCTTGACAGGCCTGCAACCACTGCATTGGATAGGGTAGACCGGCCAGGTCTTATGATATGTGCCTACACTAAGATCGCTGGGTTTGCGATCCCAGGATGTTTTGAATTATGCTCCAGAGGAGATTCCTCATACCACCCTGGAGCTGCAATTTTATGAGGATCCCTGGTACATTCAACAGTTATCTTTAGAGTGAATTTCCCTTTAGAATAATGACCATTCAGACTTCAGGTTTCAGTTTATTATCTGTGTGAGATTATATCTCGGTTATTTCTAATCTTATTGCAGGGCTTCAACTACAGCATCCTCTGCCAAACCCTGATTGACCTGGAGAGAATCACAAACAGCAACACAAACCAAATCTCGGGAGTCTTCTTATGGCGAGGCATTGGAACGAGCACATCTAGCATCTTCCTTGGCTTTCTTTATGACTACTTCAACCACAACTTGATACTTTCACTCTGTTTGGCACTGTTGGGTGCATGCCAGGCATCTATGCCTTATCAGGCTAATGTGCAAGTTCTCAGTGTCATCTTTGGGATCCAGTCAGTTGGAGTTGGGCTGCTCTCAGTGGGTACGTCTTAGAACATTTTGTTTATTGTGTTGTTTGATTAAGGAAAAGTATACAGTCAATAAGAGATATCCATGCTAGCAGCTATATACCTTTAGGGTAAATAAAAGAAAAGTGACTTTTGATTATTTGATAGAGCCTTTTATGTAAAATCAAGAAATGATTTGCGATGTCATCTTTTGTAATATTTCAAATATTCTAAAAAAACAAATGTTCTTTTGATATTAACAAACCTGGTCATTGCCCCAGACAACACGTCCATACTGGCTCCAGATAGGTCCAAGCTAGTTAATGTCTGGGGTACCAGGTGGGGCCCATGTGCACTGAAAAAAATCTTACTCACTTGAGTCTGGATCCAGGCTATTCAATGTCACAAAAATGAGAATGTTTTGAGACTCTAATCTGGGGATGAACACCACATCACTGCATCATAACAAGCAACTTGTGGCATCAGAGGTCATCATGAAACTATCATCTAACTAACATCATCTCTCTTTTACAGGTGTTACCCTGAGACTGGTGAAAATATGGAGGACCAGATCTGGGCCCTTTCTACAAGCTCAGTACTTGATGTACGTAATAGCAGGGTGTATAACCCCCCTCATTATAAATGCCTTTGTCAGGTTTGACACCCACAGTCCTATTACTGCAAATTCAACACAGGTACATTATAAGGATGATGATATATTGGCACCATATTCTGCAGGGGAGAACTATACAAGATTGATAAAGCCTTCATCAGGGATTACTGTCTCTAATGTCTCATTAACAGTAGGATCTGTGACAGTTATGGATAAAGTGGGTGAAGGAAATTTGACTCTTGTTCCCACTGTTGATATCATACCAGTGTACTTGTTATGTACTGGCTATGTTTTCATAGTATCGGTGATATGCATGGTTATGGCTTTCATTGTAGGCCCCATTTATATAAACAACAAGAAAACCAATGATAACAACACTGAGACAAAACATAAACTGTGCATGGACTGTAGTATGGGTAAAATGTTAAAAGTTATGATGTTTACAATTATGATGACTTTGGAAGGTGTCATTGAGTTCACCTTTGTCGGTTTTATCATAACATTCATTGTCAAAGAACTACATTGGTCACAAGAGGAGGCACTATATGTCTCATCGGTTCTCTTTTTCTCAAGTGGAGCAACACGCTTGCTAGCAGTCATAGTATCTAGAATTGTTTCAAATGTGTTCATCATAGCTTTTGATTGTGCCTTAGGGACAATTGCAGTTTTCATTCTTGCGACGCTTGTGCATACTCACCACTGTGTTATTTGGGTGTGTGTTATCACCCTCGGGATGGCCTATTCCACCGCTCTGCCTTCTACAATATCCTGGGCTGGGGACCAAATTAAGGTCACTGGTATCATTACAGCCATATTCACCACTCCCTTAGGGACTGGGTTGATACTTGGCCCCAGGGTGGTCGGTTTATTGTTTCAGAGGTTTGGACCGATGTGGTATGCTTACATGCTGTGTATGTATGTGGTGATTCTAGATGTGTTTTTCATTTTGGGATTTGTTTTATGTAGGATGAAGCCATTGAAAAAGGAGGAAATGGTTCACAGCCAAAAATAACCTTTTCAGGTCTGTTCAAATATTACATAACACAAACCGGGCAATATTTTGACCCTGTCCTCCCCCTTTTAAAAAGTATAGGTGTACTCCTTGGAATCAATGATAGGCAGGCCTTTTTAAACAATAGGCCTATTTAAAGACGTACATTTGCCCTAGGCCCCTCCATCAATTTGGGAATAATCAGATGAAGATAATTAAGTGCTTTCAAATGGGCCAGTTTTGTCATATGATCTTTTTGTGATTTAAACATCCTGCAAATACAGCTGGTGCTAGCTTGGTTACTGCAAATGATTGGTAATCTCATATGCCAGGAGTGCTACCTGTGGTGCTATAGATGTACAACCCAGATGTTATGATATACATGGGAATGGAATGCAAACTAGACATTATTGAATAAATAATCACATGGGATTATATGAGTTTTATGTATTATGAGATAGATAAAGCAATAAAAACCATGATTAATTGTGCTAGTTACAGATTTTTTGCCATCTGAAGATGGGGAATCCTTAACTATGGCTGCTTATGGGGGCAGAAAAAACTCCCATTTTACAACATTTTCCCCAAATATTGAAAATTTGACCTGTGATATCTTAATCAAACTTTTGTCTAGTAGATATCATCTGTACTATCTATGATCAAACAATGATGACAGGTAGTCATTGGTAAACAAAAGAGCCATAAATAATTCAACCAAAAAAGCAGAGTGTCTTACATTTCAGGAAAGAAACTGTCAGGAATTTGTTCACCAGACTTTGCAGGGTTTGAGATACAATCATTATGAACATTTTGTGAGCAGAAAATTGGAAGGTTACTGGCATAATCTAGAAGGTACAGATTTAGGGGGAAAAAACCTTCTCCTCAATTACATAAGTCTATGAATTTGCTGATAATGAATCTTAGTGCTATGTTAGAAAAAATGCAAAAGATTAATATTCATATTAACAGCTTGATAGTGATAGGCATATATAAAAGGGCTTATATCAAAAGTCTAGGTAAAATTAGGAAATTTCAATATTTTGCCATGACTTTATCTAATTAATACTGCATAGGATCTACACCAAACATGCTTACATTTTAGGGAATAATGTCTTTTATACTATAATATTCCTCAAGATTATTGCAGGGCAGTGAAATACTTCCACCCTCTACCACATGACAGCATTTATGGACAAAACCCAATGTCTTATGGCTGCTATATTGTATATTGGCAACTGTACATGGAGCTCCAGTGGGGCGGCAAATGCCGGATTATTGTTTTAACAGGAAGGCATTTCTCAAGATGGTACGACTCAAACACTAGGATTTTAAATTCTCAAAATTAGAGTGGGTGATTACATGTTATTGACTATAACTGCTCTGTACAATCAGCATTTACTAATTTCATAGGCTTTTGTAGGGCACTCAGTCCAATCATTAGTCACCACCATATGCAGGGTGGTAATGGCATTACAATTTACAGTGACAGATCTCACTACAATTTGAAGGAGCCTAGACATAACATTTTGTGAAATGCCTTCCTGGGATCCTTTTCTCCTCAAATTAGTGAAACAAGAAGTGTTTCCCTTTGGGTTTAACAATTTTGTTTTACAATTATCTATATTTTCCTAAGGTAGTCATTGTCTTCACTTTCCTATGAATGTTTCAGAGGTTCACTGTGGCTAATAGAATCATCCTGAAATAAGGGTGTAGCTTATAGGTGGGGTTTTGATCCTATAAAACAGTACTTAACTTTGAATTTTCATGCCCTAGGTGACACTTATAGCTTTTTCCTAGGAGAGGGTTTAACACGAGTCCAGCAAGGTTTTACAGTAGTTACTACCGTGTCTCGTTTTAGCACTAGGGTCTGAAATAAGTGCTGGTGTTAGGGGGTATTAAAAACAATATCAAAATAAGTGCCCATCTCAAATAAAGGCTGTGGTACAGGAAATTTGAAATTCATAAGCGCGTGGGCATGTAACGGGGCCATTACCATATCATTGTTGGGGACAGTCTATGGTAGTTAAGGGGATGTCCACTGGGTGAATGTGTATACACACCAAGTGTCTCTGCCAGAAGGTGCTGTGTCAATAGGTACACCGAGAAACAATTGTTTGGGATTTTTTCCCCGTAGTTAATATTTCTTTTTCAAATAAATTGCTCTTGAAGCAAGTTGATTTATACACTTCAATGAAGAATTATTCATCTTAGGAAAATCCTAAACTAGCACTAATGCTTTTCAGGGCCTCTAGTTAGACTGTTGAGAATTGACCATTACGTAAACTCTTCTTTAAGGCCTGCTTCTTCTACGGTCAATCAGGCAATTTGCCTTGGTAAATCTGAAATTGTTTTATATGGCAAATATGTAGAGAAAATGGTCAGATTGGCAAACTTTCAGCAATCTAATGGTAGTGTAACCAACCGTTTAGATTGTGCCTGTAAACTGATAAAGTGTCACAAACCCATGACCCTAGTGAACAACTAGTCCAGACATATGAACTTTGACCCTGTTTTCTTAACACATTATCAGTGTTGACTTATTGGCCATTGCTCCGTCTCTGTCAGTCAGGTGCCATGTCCCACTACATATTTATCATACTGGTGGGGGATGCAATAAAAAAAGATCATCATTGCATCAAGAACGGTCATCATCATGATGCATAGATACTGCCCTGACAATGTCTCCCCAAAACTCTTTTTTTGTGTGCATCATTCTAATTAATATTAAGGGGTCCAGATAGTGGGCAAGTCATCTTTGGTTTGTCATAATGTGGGCCAATGGGCATGATAAAGGCAAACCATTTGTTACCCTTAAAATGCCTAAAATGCCAACCCTAAAGAGTTGATACATTCCCAGTGTATCACCAAGATGCACCAGATGAGTGCTGGTAAGCAGACTAGCCAGCACTTCACTGGCGCATCATACCAACCAATAACACTGTATTCGTTCTAATAAGCGCATGTGTGCGGAAAATTAATTGTTAGGTGCTTAAAACCTTATAAGAAAAATTAATTCTAATAAGCGCATGCCCAAAAGCCTAAAATCGGTGTTTTTTTGCCCTAAACATCTTTATTTTTACAGTTCATTTGACTGATTTTATACCAGGTTGGGTTCTAAAAAGGAGGGGTGTGTGCTTATTAGAGCATGTGCGCTTATTAGAATGAATACTGTACATGCATTAGTGGCCCTTATGGCCGTATTCCACCGAAACCGATTCTTGGCCGATAGTCCATTGGAGATGCATCGGTGACAGAAATTAATGATCGGTGATCAGCCAAAAAACAGGTGCAGTGAATTGGAGACCATCGGAAACATGTTGGGAATGCATCGGGAACGATCACTGATGGTTTTACTTTGGCCAGAAATCGTTTCTTTCTTTTGTCGGCCCGGCAATTTTAGTTCGCGGGGAAGGCGGTAGGGGTCGTGGATCACATGGAAATCAAGTGACCTGCAGTTTGGCCGTACAAGAGGAAAACATCCAAGATGGCTCCACTGCATGGAACAAAGCATGCTAAAACGCAAAGAAAATCCGAAAATACCACCTGGAGAGAGGGGAATAAGGGGCAAGAGTCTCAGGAAACCTTGAGGCAAACGTTTCATGGCAAGAGGTAGGCCGAGGCTTGAATTAACAAAGGAAGATGAAAAAACTGCTTGACATCTTCTCACCAGTACTACCAAAAAACCTTGTGTTGTTGAGCAGTACAATGAAGATGACGACAATGAACCCCAAGACCTTACTTGCATACCTTCCAGCCGTTCCAGGGAAGGCTATTATGACTCCAAAGGTCCCTACTCATGGCTAGGTATGGGTGGTATCCGCCTCACCAAGAGAAAACTCATCCCCAATGACGATGAAAACAATGATGAAGACGAAGATGAAGAGGAAGAAGGCAGTCCTCGTGCTGCCAAGTCTCTAAAGGGCCCCCCCACCTCTGCAGGTAAAGAAATTATTTTTGATCACAACCAGGATGATCCCTGGTATCTCGATCCCGACTATGAAGTAGAGGAATATTCAGGGGACAAAGAAGAAGACGAGCCCCTTCTTTCTATAAAGCCACCCAAAAAGAAGAGACCTGTAGCCCCCACAAACTTCGAAATGACTTTTAAAAAAAAACAGGAGGAAGCCAAGGTCACCAAGGTCACTGCTAAAACGACTGCCACCCATGACACTCCTAAAAAAACTGGCACCAAGATAGCTCCTGAAAAGACTGTCAGCCAGGTTACTCCTAAAAAGACTATAGGTCAGTTAAAGTCCAGACCAACCGCCCCTGGAAGTGGCCGATAGTACTTCAAAGACAATGCGGTATTGGAGAGGTTGTGTGTCCTATGGGAGGCGGTTCCATACCTGTATGACAAAAATCACAAGCTGTACAAAGACCCGACAGCAAGGTGGGCCGCTTTAGGAAAAATTGGTGACAAATTAGGGATACCAGGTAATTTTATTCCACAATTTCATAAAGAAAATATTTTTAAAAAAAATATATAATTTTAATCCTAGATACAAATAATCCAAACGAAAAAGATTTATTCAATGCATATTGTCCTAGACAACATAAAACATCCATGGTGAAAAAAGGTGACATAATTCACATAAAAAATACATTTAGAAGACAGCTTTGCTTCATGTTGTTTAGCCACTTGCACTTGTATTTATTACAAATGTTAATTAAAATGAAAATAAAAAAAAAAATTTCCAGCCTTCTTTGTGAACACAAGGATGAATTCGCTGAGGACAGACTATCAAAAACTAGTCTCAGGTAAGGTAAAGTCGGGCTCTTTGGCAGCCGAGGGGAAGTTCCCATACAAGAAAGAGTTGATTAAGCGGCTTTGCTTCTTCTTGGATCCGTATTGCAAGAAGGAAGCAAGCATAAGTAACTATAGAAAGGTAAGTTCTAGGCTGCCTTTCTTTCCTGCATCCAAAGAAAAATGTATTTCTCCCAAGATTTCAAGATCCCCTAAACTTCACATTCCTTCTGAATATAATATCCTTAATTTTTACCCATGGTCAATGACAGGGTGCTTGCAACAAAATGAAAATCTAAAAATAATCCGAACAAAATAACCCCAAATAAAATAATCCCAAACAAAATAATCCCCCCAAAAAAAGTGGATTATTCACTGCTCATTTACTGTCCCCCCCTTTCTTATTTTTTCAAGCAAACCCAGGTCCAGGAAGAGTCACAAGAACAGGAGACCGACAACGAGGACCAGGACCAGGACAACCAAACAGCGTCCCTTCTCCTCTGACGGCCGGAGGACTTACAGCACAGATTACCTGCATGACAAAGAGAAATTCTATGCAAATGATGAGGAGGTTTCTAATGAATTTTTCTGGAACAAGGAGCCTCAGCATCTCTGTGACAAAAAAAAAACAAGACTGTGGTGGAGGTCCTTGAAAGTCGAGAGCAATATTTTGAAAAATGAACCAACTCTGTGGTAGAGCTGACCCAGCTTGCTGCAGCACACCAGGCTCAGCCCCCTCCAGCTCCTCCAGTGGCAGCACCTGAGACAGAGGACTCCCACTGGAGCAAGATGATCTTGTTCCAGTGTGACAGAATGACCCAGAGAGTACGAGAAAAATTTAAGCTAAACGTGCACAGCTTGGCTTTAGATGCTGTGAATGGGGATTGGGTCCCATAATACATAGAACTGTTTTTCTCGCGACGTTTGTAGTTAAAAGTATATCCCACATTTGTAGTTAAAATATCCCAGACATATCAGTGCTGATGTCCTGAAGCTCTGGCCCCTCATAGTCTACGGATCCTGCTGGGATGTACTTTGATGGAGCTTGAGTGCAAAGGAAGTTGTGCAGGGAAACTGCTGCCATGGTCAGACATGAGATGGCCCCGAGACACTCTGTAGTTGAAGACTATCTGCTTATCTTCCTGGTCTTTTACCACATATGGCTTCATGAGATTGGTTACTAGGGAGAACGCGTCATCCCCTACCATGAAGTAAGGTAGCAAGTCCCGCATGCCATTAATTTTAAATGGTGATGGTTTGTTCAGAGGGTTCCCTGGGTCATTAAGGTCAGCGTAGAGGGGCCCTTCCTTCCATATGCAGGAATCACCTGCCTTGCCTTCTGACCCTAGGTCTACAAATATGAACCTGTAGTAGGTGTCTACGACAGCCATTAACACTACACTGAAATACTTCTTATAATTGTAGAAGGTGGTTCCACTCTTTCGGGGTTGGCAAATACAAATGTGCTTCCCATCCACTGCCCCGAGTATGTGAGGGACTTGCCCCTCCTTCCAAAATCCATCTGCGATTTCCTTTCATTCCGCTTCTGTTTGTGGGACCTGAAGGGAGGAAAGAGAAGCCATATAGAACATGTGGAATTTTTTTTCTTGTATATATCCCAGATTTTGTTGTGGCAGACAAGACCTTTGGCCCAGGTAAATCCCAGACTTTATAATTGAAACACTTGATACACCAAAGAAAAGAAAAGAAAGACACAAACCTTCAAGAAATCTTTAAGATTCCTCTTATTATAGGTGTCTCTTATTATAGGGTAGACTGTTGACCCCCCCCCCCCACTAAATGGCCATGGTGTAGAGTTTGACTGCTGTCTCCTACAATAAACAGGATATTAAGTCTGGTGTCTCAGATTGTTAAAATGTCAACAAAAAAAAACAAGACGCTGCTGACGCTTTAATACATACATATTCTTTTTTAATTTTCTACATTAACTTTACAGGATACATTTTATATATAAAGAAAATAATACATTTAATAGAAAATAAAACACAAGCTCACCTAAAGCCAAATACTGTAGGGTTATGTCAAGGCGTTCCTCTGGCTTAATAGACTCTCTGAAGTTTGCATCACTACCAGCTGTATATCAGGGGGTAGACCTTGCTCAGGAGCTCTTTGTACTCTTCAGGGCCCATCCTGAGAGTGTGGCAAAACTCATTCACCTCATCCATCTGAAATATTAATAATTTTATTTATCTATTGATAATTTTTTATCTTGGACAAAAAGGACTGATATTTCCCACAATGAACCTCCATTTTTCATTATGATCTCACAGCATCCTCCCCTTTACACCCCCCACCCCCTTTTCCCTGGTTACTTCCCCCCTCCTCATGAGAACATGAAGCCACAGACTGGTGCCCCTTGACTCCCCCCCCCCCAAGAAAAAAAGGGAGACAGACTACTTACAGCAAGTAGGTCACTGTGCAATTTAGTGAAGGTCTTTCGCTGCAGATTGTCTGTGCGGTCCTTCAAATATGGAGCCACCTGGTACTTGTGCTTCCTCTTCTGGCCTTGAAGTATCTGAGCGTCTTGCTCATCCAGTTTCATTAGTATTAAACTGGTGTGAGCCACCAAGAGCACATCTGTGGGCTCCATCTTGGATTTGCTCAGTTTCTAGGTCACGGTTATTACTAGGTCATCGCTGATGAAGAGGCCTCTGGTGGAAGAGGGTGGAACTTGCATAAAATTATCTGTGATGACTGTCCGCGATGATAATCTGACAATTTTGTCCTTGGTGGAAGAGTGATTTTTAAGGCTGATTTTGAGACCCGATTTCACTGTCCCCGAGAGTCAAATGACTATCGGGCCGACAAAATTGTTGGCCCGACAAGTGCCCAACGACCATCATCGATAGCCAAAACCCACTATTGGCCCGACAATTCTGCCGGTTTTGGTGGAATACCCCAATTTTAAAGGGTTAACAGGGTAAGGGATGAGGATCTGGGACAGAGTCCTTGGCAGACTGGGAACTGTATAAACACATTGGGTGTCGAGCTTATCTACCAGTGAATTAATCTACTGGTTGACTCAGCCACATTTCTACCCAGACCTTAGGAGGAAGAATATGTACCTAACTACAGTAGCCCTGGTACTGGGCATCTCTGCCTTAATATGGTGGGTTATGAAGCCCTCCAAGGCACAACAGATGCTGGACAAGATACCTGGACCAACTACTTTTCCCATATTTGGAAATAGCCTGCAGCTGAAGTCAGATAATACAGGTGGGTCTAAACATGACTTTATTGCATATTGAAACTTTAAACCAGTTAGACCTGTAAGGGCTGCAAATACAAAGTTTTATACCTAGTTTTCATCATGATGTGTGCATTATCACAAGATTTGTCAAAAATTGATTTAAGAAAACACAGGAGTAATTACCTGATGAACAAAACGGCTAGTTCTCTTCTCATTTAAGAAAATTGAGATAATACCCTCAAGTCGAGAGACCCCTTGTGCGTCTTAAAGGTGTGAATAGGATTCTCTCTATAATCTTCTCAACGCTTCTCATAGCATCAGACTACCTATAAAAACTTTTAATTAAGTTTTTGAATTTTGAAATTCAATTGAATAACACAGAAGTTATGTAACTTCTTTTTTAAGTATATCTAAAAAGTACTGGTGTATTGGGTATTATGGTAGTTTTCTTTTATTCTTAACATGGCTCATTCAGCTGCCACATAGGAATATTCATCTCAATTTTCTTAAATGAGAAGGGTATTCTAAGGTGTGTTTACTTGCCATAACTGGAGGAATTAAGGTAATATTGAATGTAATAATGTAAGGTTTCTAATTTTCCTTTTTTTTCTTTTACAGAATTCTTACAGCAGGTTATGGACCTCTGTGATAAGTATAAACCAATGTCACAGATGTAGACGTTATTCTTTGGACCTCAACCAATGATTATTGTCTTCAATGCCCAGGCTGCAGAGGTATGTTGCCCGTATTCTCGAGTGAACTCTCAACTAAAAGTAATTTGGACCCACTCAAATCTAGGTGTATTCCATCAAAGCAGACTCTGATCCAAATCTGGGCATCATGGCTCCTTGGAAATGATTCTGGGTGGTATTTTGGATCTCTTTGAAATTGGGCATATATACATACCATGGTTACATTCTTGAGCCATAAAAACAATACTAAAAAATTACCAGTCTTAAAATTAAGGGCCAGGGGTACAGGGTTATTGAAGTGGTGGGTCTTAAAATAATTGCCAGTTTTGAAATAGCACTGGGCTAAAATAGAAAAGTGTGCTTAGTCTTGAAAAAGCTTTTATTGACTTTTATTTTTCAATGATTCCTTGCAGAAAATACTTTCATCAATGAAGGTTTTAACCAAGGCATAGCCATACAAGTTTGTACAGCCCTGGTTGAAGACTGGCCTCCTTACAAGGTAGAGTAGACCACTACTCTATTATCTCATCTGTGGTTTATTTCAAAACAATTCACAACCTAATAGTTCTACTATCACCAAAATACACTATGAAGAATCACTGTTGAATCTACCAGGGATCCTCGTAAAACTGAAGAGTGAACCACTGTAATTATATAGTAGAGAACCAGTGTAGTTTCACAAGAAGCTCTAGGTGGCAGTACAGTGGTACTCAACTGCACAAGGAATCTGTCTAAAAATAACGATGGACCTATGGCAACTTTCGGACAAGGATTCCGTCCTTATTTTGAGGACATTTCTTTTAAAGTGTACTATCTGAAATAAAGAGTATACATTTTACTTGAAGGCACTCACCGACCTAGTGTGAATCGTTACAACTGCATGAGTTCTGCTGTGTTTCTGAATATCTATTGGCTAAGTGCACATATGGTGATCATTTGAGAGTTGATGTATGTGCAAATTTGCAAATTCACCAGCGAATTTATCATGATGCAAGATTCATCAATGCGCTAAGGTTTAAGGGTTAGGTTTAGGGCCGTGTGACAAAAAGAAATCTATACACTTGCAGCATTGGTGCCAAGTGGCAGTCTTGTAGGAAACTTCTTCTGCCAACCTTCCACTTCAAGATCCTAAATGATTTCCTAAATGTGTTCAATGAACAAACTGAGGTACTTGTGAAGCTACTGGATGAGAAATGTGACGGACGAGCATTTGGCATTTTCCCTTATATCACACACTGTGCGCTTGACATCATTTGTGGTATGTATACTGAAAAGGCCTATGGAATATACTCACCTCAAACCTTGAAGTCATTCCCGCAGATTTCTTCCTATGAAAAACCTTTGTCAGAATTTTAATAGATAAAGGAAAGTTGTGAATTCAACTTTGGCCTTTACTATATTCCCTAGCGAGAACTCAAATCACTTACCAGCCATGCATTTGTGCACAATTCACACAAATCAAGGTGAGCCACAGTGAATTACTTACCACTCCTGCATTCACTTTGTGACTACCAAGGTGAAAACAAGAAATAAAAAGCTGCCTTGTGGTTTAACAGAATTATCCATCATGATTTCAGAAACTGCAATGGGTAAGAAAGTCGGTGCTCAAACTGGAAGAGGAGATTCAGCATATGTTGATGCTGTGTAGGGTAAGAATTTCTTTTGTTGAATTTCAGATTGAGATTGACTTAAGGCTAACTGGTCAATAATTAAAGACAAAGGGGACCATGGTTGGGGAACTTTATCTAGAAATTACATGCATGTAGTAAACAGATTTGTACAAGATTGTGAATAATTATGAAGCTCGGGTATATTCGGTAAGAGGTTTGATGCAACGCCTGCTAAAAACAAATTCTCTCATCCTCTCCAAAGTAATGTAACTTCTACAGTATCATTTTAAAGTACTGGCTTTACATAAATTATTTTTTTTCAAATAATAATCTAGCTGTGCATTTCCAACATTTCCAGAATGTCAGACCTAGTTATGGCAGTGGTCAGACTTTATCTACAAGATCACAGAAAGAGGGAAAAGGCATGATGCATACCTCAAGATTCTACAAGATTTCACTCGGAAGGTAAGTAAAGAAGACACCTTTATTGTTATGGCTATCTTGAGTGGACAGCCATAAGAGAACAAACATTTTGAGGCTCTTGCAGAGCCATCATCTTACTAAAATCCATATTTTGACCTACTCTAAATATTCTTTATGTTGACTACCTTAGGAATTATCTTTTTGTGAATTACCTTGAATTAGAGACAATGCTAATCTCAACTGAAAGCCATGCCTGAAAGCCAGTAAGGTGGTACACAAATGTACAAGGAATGTTTGGACAAGGATAACAGGCATTATGTCAATGATTTTTTACAGTGGAAATGTATAAAGCAGCCTCACAAATTACTACTAAGTGTCATCTCCACACCATACCTATTATTCTTCAATCATTCTTTCTCCAGGTTATCAATGAGAGGAAGGCAGAAATGGTGGAGGCTGAGGAGGTGGAAGAAGCTGACCAGGACAGCTCTGTAGGAACAAAGAAAAAATACGCCTTCTTAGACCTTCTCCTGCACATGGCAACTGAGGCCAACTTCTCTCTCGATGATATCCAGGAGGAGGTTGACAATTTCATGTTTGAGGTGAGATGATTAGATAAATGAAGATCTATATGAACACAATCTATGTCTAGCTAAACTTTAACTGGCAAATTAAGTTAAAGCTGTGACTGGTGCAGTAAAGTTTTGAAAAACGTTTCTCTGTACCTACCTTTTTTCTCATTCGTGTAAGCTGGAAAAAACAGAAAAAGGACCTCCCTTATCATTCTCTATTTTGTCACTCTTTCCTTTCTTAAGGGCCATGATACAACTGCGGCTGGTATGGCGTGGGCAGTTCAGTTGATTGGGTCCCATCCTGAAGTGCAGAAGAAGCTTCATGAAGATGGATGAAGATTTTGGTGACAGTGACAGACCTGCGACAACGGAGGGCCTCACTAAACTCAAATACCTGGAGTGTGTCATTAAAGAGAGCTTACGCATACTGCCATCTGTGCCAATGGTCGGCAGAATGTTGGATGAAGATGGAGATATAGGTATGAACAGAGCTGCTTCTTGCTCAGGCCCTAGAGTTCTTATGTGTTTCAGGTAACATGTCAAAGAATATTAGGTAGCACTATAAATGGTGCTATGGCATAAAGGTTATATAAACGTGGCAAATATGTTATTTCTCTAAAATTGATTTGAAGGTTTCACAAGGTAGAGTTTCCGGAAATGAATCATGTTTTTTGCTCTTCAATGAAATTTATTCAATGCAATTTTGATAAATGATTTTGATTTTCTCATGCCAAGAAATTTTGTAACCCATGTGCGTCAATAATCTGAGCTCTGTTCATATGTCTAGCATTTACCCACTTTGAAGCACTAACTTACCCTTTTTCAAATAATGTCACAGAACTATGGCTGATTTTTGTGAGGTCTTCAGAACAATCACTCTCAAAACTCCCTTGATACTTTTGACTTTCCAAATTCTGAAAATAGACTTTTCATTCATCTGAAAATATACCAAATAAAAACCCCTGGCGATAAGTTATTTTTTACAAAAACTTTCTGATAACTTTCTCTTTCAGGGTCAGCTTGTTAATGAGCACCTTTTACGAGTTATCCCATATTTCAGATGGCATTGCACTACCAAAGGGACCCTCAATCATGATCCTCATCAGGAAAATCAACCTGGACCCAACATACTTCCCAAACCCAGAGAAGTTTTAACCTGATAGGTTTCTACCTGACAATGCCGCAGGCCGTCATCCCTACACCTACATCCCCTTCTCTGCTAGACCTAGGAACTGTATTGGTGAGAACAAATTTAGACCTACCTTCACTCTAGATTCTTGAAGGCTGGATCACCTAGCTAACAACCAGCCATATGTGGGGGAAAGCAGTCGTAGACTAGTTTATGGTATGATACATTAGTGATTATGCATGAATAGCCATGACAATGTTATTGCCACTGATTTTTGCATCTATTTAAACATCAGTGAATGATATACTTATCTAAGTACATATTACATGAATTTCTAACATTGATAGATTCCAGGTTTTTCCTTTTTGAGTCCCTTCTGATAAAAAAAGGTTCCTTTCCAAAAGAATATACGTAGCTAGACACCCTGTTGATAGCATTTACCAAAGATGTGCTGAAAATTAAAGAACTCATTCTCTGCTTTCAGGCCAGAAATTTGCTTTGAATGAGGAGAAATGCGTGCTATCTGCAATTCTCCATCCAAGCAACACGGACCATTGAGGAGATTCAGCCAATGCCTGAGCTTATTTTTCGTCCTACGAAAGGCATTGACATCAAACTTACAAAAAAGGTCCTGAACAGATTGACATTTTTGTATTTATCAGCTTTTGTTGACAACTGAAAATGTATGAACAGCATAGGGGTTTGCATTGGAAACAGACAAGCTTGCCACTATGGTGACTATGTAATGACAATAGGTGCCCTAAGCAAATGCACTTACATGCATATAATCACAAATGTAATCACAACACTTATGGGTTCCAGTATACCAGTAATTGTTTTAATGTTTCAAAATACATTTGTAGTAAAAGCAACACTCATAGATTATAGCCAAAAAGAATATCGTATTGTTGTGTAGATCTTGGATAAGCGCCTGTCTTATATAAGAGCCGGGCATACTCCAAATCAATGATTGCCGGGCCAGTTTTTCACGACGATACGGAAAGGATGGGCTGGTAGATGCAGCAATAGGTGATATCAGAATTCAACTTACCTTCTATGTGTGAAAATTCTTGATAACATTTCCCTCAGAAGCTGATTATAGGCTGATACTTACAATATAATGTCTCGAACAAATGTGCTGTTTTCATCTAATAAAATACTTAATCTGCTTTTTCCTTATTGGGTTTCTTTTGCAGTTCTTTGTCAATCTTACCAGTATCCACGGAAAATATAGGCATGATATTCAATCTTAAATCTTCCCTTAGGTATGCCTCATATCTCTGTTCCATTTTACCTGGGTGCCGGGTGTGAAATACAATGGAACAGACTGGGGGCTTTGAGCCATGAGTGTTTCTTGTCAATTAAGTGCTGGCAAGACTGCTTACACCTGGTGGTAGCTGCTGTTATTATATGCCACTCAGTGCAACTAATATTAGCTGTATGCTCTGCAGGGCATTTCAAAACGATATCTATAGCTATGTTTTAACTATAGCAAACAACTAGTTCAGACACATGGACCTTAGCCCTGCTTTCATAGCACTTTATCAGTGTTGGACTCATTGACCATTGCTCCCTTCTATGTCAGTGTCAGTGGAGTGACATGCTCCACTCTGGCTAAGAACAGATTGTTTTCTTATTAACTCTTTGAAGGATGAAGGCTTGATGAACATGCCCATAGCGAACTGACCCCTCAGACATGTGTGAAAAAGGCGGGCTTCACCTGAGAAGCCATAATTATGGTGTCTACTGTGACTTTTACTTCTGATAGGACTTGGTTGTCACGATGCATAATGCAGCCACTTGCACCTCACTGGAGCTACATACATACTGGCGCTATGGGGTTTATGCAATACCAGAGGGTCAGCATGATGCACCAGTGAGGTGCTGGCAATTAGACTCATCACTCCTTCATTGGTGCATTAAGCCAGCCAAATGATGAGCATACTGCGTAATTTCATTCACTACCCTCTAATGGTTAACACTAAAGGGTGGAGGTGAAGACAGAGTCCTTACCAGACAAACTGGGTCATTAGCAAGCTATACAAACAAATGTATCTTGAGATGCACTGACCAACTGATAGACTCAGGCTACACTTCTACTCTGGTGCGAGGAGAGAAAACATGTACCTAACTACAGTAGCCCTAGTTTTTGGCATCTCAGCCTTAATATGGTGGGTTATGAAGCCCTCCAGGGCACAATGGATGCTGGATAAGATACCCAGACCTACTCCTATTCCCATATTTGGAAATACACTGCAGCTGAAGATAATACAGGTAGGTTTTCAATATTACCTTATTGATATTCATCCTTACATCCTTGGACATTTTAATACTTTAATAGATGCTGTATGGGTTTAGTGCATCATCAACACTGATGTATACATGCAGGATGCCACAGTGAAGTAAAGCTGGCCAGCGTTTTAAATTTACAAAATGTACACCCTCCCTCTGAGGCAGCATACTGCATGAATAAACTCACCAAGGCTGCATACATTCATCATGATCACCGATAGCCATAATCGATTTAAAGGGTTAACCCTTCGTTTATCGGAGGCTACTTCTTGGAGTGTAGTAGCTCAATTGGGTCAACATGATGCATGAATTCAGCCGTGAGATAAGACTCGCCTGACTGGATTTGTTAATGATGCCAGCAAATGAGCATAGTCTATCAACCTAATCTGGCCTACAACTAAGCTCAACCTCAGCAGCTGAATTATTGAACCCATATCAAAGAAAAGCTACTGGGGATAATACATTATCAATCTTTTAAGATGAAATACATTTAATATGATAGCCGGAGCATGAAAGTGTTAACAATTGAAACAATTGCATTCATTAACAATTCATATCAGAGATGTCCAAAACATCCAGATTGGCAGAAAAATAATGAAAATATCTTTCTTACAATCTTACACCATGGACCAAATTACTAATCTTCCGATTGTCTTTTTGACTAGTCATTTTGTCTACCACGATATCTTATTTTCTTAAAACAAAAATAAAAACATTGTTGGCTGTGAGAGAGGATAAAATTGAATAATCTAATAAATGTCATGAGGTTTGTTTTCTCATTTTTTTCATCTTATATTTCTTATACAGAATTCTATCAGCAGATCATGAACTTCTGTGATGAGTATAAATCAACAGCACAAATGTATAAATTGTTCTTAGGAAGTCAGCCAATGATTATTGTCTTCCATGCCCAGGCTGCATTCAGACAATATCAATATGGTAATTATAAAATCGACAGGCCCTGGTTTTGGCACTCAAACACCTATACAGTGAGATTTCATAAATTCATATTGGGCTCATTCTACAGAAAGTATAAGAAGTGTATTCACTATCTCCTAGAACACCTCCCTGCATGGTTTCTCACCATTTTCAAGAATTTCTTGCAGAAAGTTCTTTCATCAATGAAGGTATTGACCGAGGCATTCACATACAAATTTGTAGAGCCCTGGCTGAAGACTGGCCTCCTAGCAAGGTAAATTACATCTTCAGCTCCCTAAGTAAGACTGGGAAATTTTTTATCTATAGACAAGTCCCATCAGGGAGTCAGTGATAGGAGTGGGATAGGAGGGGTCCAGTCTCTTATTTTGCAACTGGACCTATTTCTGTGCAGTTCACTTGTAGCAGAGGTCAAGCAGGGAAGTCTGTTCTTAAGGTGAGAAATGTAGGAGAACTGCAGGATCAAATAGGTACGGTGAGAACTGGTTTCCCAATCTTTTTGAGATACCCTCCAGGTCAGTCAGTGCCGTTTTAGGAATAGAACCTCCGACAGAACTAATTCCCAAGGCAGTGCGTTGTGATACAGAGGTTCTTGGTTAAACCTATGAGGCAACTTGACTTGACCTTTTGGTCAGTTTGATGACAATTCCATACAGTATTATTTTATTTCCAAACAAAGCAAAGGTAGTTCTGAGAACTCATTAAGTTACCTTTTTTTTGGTCAGTTCTGGGGTCTCATGTGAATGGCAGTCTCAAATAAGTGTTGGGGTATTAAAGCATTTAATCAATCTTAAGTATTCAAAAAGGTGCTGGTCCCATGAAAGAGTAAAGGTAGATTGGAATCTACAAGCACCTGGGGAACTTAAATGGACCCCCCTTACAGTAGGGTGGACAGCTCTTTACTTAACTTTTGCGTCTATATGTGTCACAGTGCTAAAGACCTCAACTTTACACATGTCCTGGACTGTCTCTAATGGATGTAGGGAACATTACAGCATACCAGTAGTACAGGAGGGGTCTAAATCTTGATGACTGTGTAAAGTTGCAATTAGTTCATTTACTAAAAAGGGTCATTTTAGATAGGGAAATGATTTCTCTCTGACCTGGGACACTTTTCTAGTAGGATTAAGGTGTAACTGGCTAAATATTATAGACCACCCCCATTGAACCCCTACCAATACATAGGCACCCCACTAATTAATCAACACAACCTTTGATTCATAGCAATATGTTATGCCACATTTGTGTTCTGGGGACTTATTTGTAGATACGTTCTATTTGAAATATCCTCCTTAGACAGGGAGCATGCTGAGAGATGCTGCCACCTAGAGGTATGATATAATACTGTAAAGGGCAATCAAGTTCAATCACCCATTTAATAGTAGCAGTGGCCTCCATGGACATAGTGGCACCACCTTCTGACTATTATGACCATGTTGAATGGAGATACCAGCTGGTAGTTTTGACAGGTTCATTTTCCTGGAGAGGGTACTTTGAAAAATCACCTACAGTCTACCAGATAAGATAGGAGTAAATGGATTGCAGTTCCAGAATCCACTTTATTCACTCTATCTCACATTAGATACATGATGCAGTCAATAAAGTATTTCAAATCTCGTTATCCTAGCTACCTACAGTAGTATGAACAGATGCACTCTATGACATCACTCTTCACATTTCAAAATAAAAAAAGTAGTATTCTATTTGGATTTCCCCATGCTTTAAGTCTCACCTCAAACATGAAGGTGTCGACCTCCTCCTGGATGTCATCCACAGAGAAGTTGGCCTCAGCTGCCATGTGCAGGAGAAGGTCTAAGAAGGCGCATCTTTTCTTTGTTCCTACAGCGCTGTCCTGGTCAGTGCCTCCTCAGCCTCCTCCATTCCTGCCTTCCTCTCATTGATTACCTGCAGATGAAATAGAAAAATATCCAGTAGCCTTGTCATTCAAAAATTTTGGCTTCTTTTCCAGGACTTATACTTTTCATTCAAATGGAGATTGTCACAGACGGCTAGATGTAAAATGGCATCAAAGATAAGCCTGTCAGCTAAAATGAACACTAACAGCATCTGTTTACAGGATAGGATACGTATAAGATGATGGATATTTCTTTAAACTTTTATCTGCATTGCAGGGAATGCATATAGATGCAATACCTTCAGGGCAAATTTGTTTTATTTTCCTTGTAATGACACATCATAACAATATTTCTACCAGACTTACCTTCCGAGGTAAGACAATCTGAAAGTAGGGTGGAACAATGCCCATTAGATGGTCCCAAATGATTGAGGTTAAACAGTTTTACCCTTTAGGGGCCACATAATAATGCATGAATGCTATACTATATCTACAACTAAGATGAATAAGGATCAGGTATTTATACATTATGCAATCCTTATAGAGTTTACATGTTTTATAGACAATGGCTGTATGACATGTCTAATGTTATTTGATGATATACCCTAACAAAGCTGTTACTTAAAGTAACTTATGGAGTAGTTTTGATCGAAAACGCAGAGCAAAGGTATTCACCCATAAACAGCATCAACATAGGCAGAATCTCCACTTCCAGTTTCAGCACCAATTTTCTTCCCCATTGCACTGATGGGTGTAGTGACAAGTTGTGGATGCACTGATGGGTGCACTGATGGGTGTAGTGACAAGTTGTGGATGCACTGACGGGTGCACTGATGGGTGTAGTGACAAGTTGTGGATGCACTGACGGGTGCACTGATGGGTGTAGTGACAAGTTGTGGATGCACTGACGGGTGTACTGTTGGGTGCACTGACGGGTGCACTGATGGGTGTAGTGACAAGCTGTAGATGCACTGACGGGTGCACTGATGGGTGTAGTGACAAGTTGTGGATGCACTGACGGGTGCACTGATGGGTGTAGTGACAAGTTGTGGATGCACTGACGGGTGTACTGATGGGTGTAGTGACAAGTTGTGGAAGCACTGATGGGTGTACTGATGGGTGTAGTGACAAGTTGTGGATGCACTGACGGGTGCACTGATGGGTGTAGTGACAAGTTGTGGATGCACTGACAGGTGCACTGATGGGTGTAGTGACAAGTTGTGGATGCACTGACGGGTGTACTGTTGGGTTCACTGACGGGTGCACTGATGGGTGTAGTGACAAGCTGTAGATGCACTGACGGGTGCACTGATGGGTGTAGTGACAAGTTGTGGATGCACTGATGGGTGCACTGATGGGTGTAGTGACAAGTTGTGGATGCACTGACGGGTGCACTGATGGGTGTAGTGACAAGTTGTAGATGCACTGATGGGTGCACTGATGGGTGTACTGACATGTTGTAGATGCACTGATGGGTGCACTGATGGGTGCACTGATGGGTGCACTGATGGGTGTAGTGACATGTTGTAGATGCACTGATGGGTGCACTGATGGGTGTAGTGACAAGTTGTGGATGCACTGATGGGTGCACTGATGGGTGCACTGACAAGTTGTAGATGCACTGATGGGTGCACTGATGGGTGTAGTGACATGTTGTGGATGCACTGATGGGTGCACTGATGGGTGCACTGACAAGTTGTAGATGCACTGATGGGTGCACTGATGGGTGCACCGACAAGTTGTAGATGCACTGACGGGTGCACTGACGGGTGCACCGACAAGTTGTGGATGCACTGATGGGTGCACTGATGGGTGCACTGACAGGTTGTGGATACACTGACGGGTGCACTGATGGGTGCACTGACAGGTTGTGGATACACTGACGGGTGCACTGATGGGTGCACTGACAAGTTGTGGGTGTACTAACGGGTGTACTGATGGGTGCACTGACAAGTTGTGGATGTACTAACGGGTGTACTGATGGGTGCACTGACAAGTTGTGGATACACTGATACGCAACTTTCCCCAAGCTTTATGCATTTTCGCTAGTATGAGAATCAACATGGATTATCTGTGATTAAATCATTGATAATGCCAGTGTAACAATATATAGCCTAAATAGGCTTGGTTAAGAAAACTGAAAAGTCCAACCCACTGACTTAACTTGACTATTTTACAAGAAAGTTACCTTTTTTTCCCTATAACACTGCAATCGTAATAAGCTGTGTGTATCTGGTTTAACATATGACCCTAACCTACATCATACTTTCATAGCACAGTCCAGTGTCACATTATCAATGTTGACCTATTGCTCCCTTTACTGAGGGTGTGGGGCCTTTCCAACACTGGATTAAAATAGAGGGTTTTATATACAACAACCCTTTAAAGGTTGATTATGCCCATTGGTCATCTTGATACATGAATGCAGCCAGAGGTACCTCACCAGGGCTGCATTAATGGACAATGCTGGCAAAATGACTTGGCTACAAGCACCATATTGGTGCATCATACTGATAAGTGGGCATGATGCATTTTTGCAATACCTGCTCTTCGAAGGTTAACATAAGTTTGTGGAGGTTGGGAACTGAGTCCATACAAATGGGGTTAGGGCCGTGTCATTTATTGCCAGGTGAGGTATTGCCAGGTGAGGGGGCATGTTATATTTAGGTGGGGGTCATTTTGAAAAAGAGCCCCTTTGTGGGGGCGGCAAAGCTCAATAAACCTTCACACTGGGGGGTCAAAACTAAATGTAGGTGATTCAAATATCCATCACAACGTGTACTGATGGGTGCACTGACAAGTTTTGGATGCACTGATGGGTGTACTGATGGGTGCACTGACAATTGTGGATGCACTGATGGGTGCACTGATGGGTGCACTGATAGGTGCACTGACAAGTTGTGGATGCACTGACGGGTGTACTGATGGGTGTAGTGACAAGTTGTGGATGCACTGATGGGTGTACTGATGGGTGCACTGACAAGTTGTGGGTGTACTAACGGGTGTACTGATGGGTGCACTGACAAGTTGTGGGTGCACTGACGGATGCACTGATGGGTGCAGTGACAAGTTGTGGATGCACTGACGGGTGCACTGATGGGTGCACTGACAAGTTGTGGGTGTACTAACGGGTGTACTGATGGGTGCACTGACAAGTTGTGGGTGCACTGACGGGTGCACTGATGGGTGCAGTGACAAGTTGTGGATGCACTGACAGGTGCACTGATGGGTGCACTGACAAGTTGTGGGTGTACTAACGGGTGTACTGATGGGTGCACTGACAAGTTGTGGGTGTACTAACGGGTGTACTGATGGGTGCACTGACAAGTTGTGGGTGCACTGACGGGTGCACTGATGGGTGCACTGACAAGTTTTGGGTGTACTAACGGGTGTACTGATGGGTGCACTGACAAGTTGTGGATACACTGATACGCAACTTTCCCCAAGCTTTATGCATTTTCGCTAGTATGAGAATCAACATGGATTATCTGTGATTAAATCATTGATAATGCCAGTGTAACAATATATAGCCTAAATAGGCTTGGTTAAGAAAACTGAAAAGTCCAACCCACTGACTTAACTTGACTATTTTACAAGAAACATTTTCTTTTTCTATAACACTGCAATCATAATAACCTGTGTGTATCTGGTTTATCATATGACCCTAACCTACATCATGCTTTCATAGCACAGTTCAGTTTCACATTATCAGTGTTGACCTATTTACCTATTGCCCCCTTTACTGAGAGGGTGGGCCTCCCATACACTGGATTAAAATAGAGGGTTTTATATACAACAACCCTTTAAAGGTTGATTATGCCCATTGGTCATCTTGATACATGAATGCAGCCACAGGTACCTCACAGGTGCGGATTCAAGGGGGGGGGTGGATGCGGCGTACGCCCCCCCCCCCTTTGAGGCATCATGGGGAGTTTTGAAACCAGTGAATTCGCAGCTACATTGTCATTTTTTACGCTTTTTAAATCGAACTATCATTAAGGATTCTACAGATTAAAACATAAAAGAAAGCAAGATTACATTGGGCAGGTACATCATACAGGGGTGTTAACAGGGAATGTTAGCCTGGGGGATGAGACAGGGCATTGTACATGATACAGGGGGCATGAGACAGGGTATGGTACACGATACTGGAGGCATGAACAGGGTATGGTACATGATACTGGGGCATGAGACAGGGTATGGTACATGGTACTGGGGCCATGACATAAGGTATGATATATGATACTGGGGGCATGGACAGGGAATGTGAGCTTGGAGCTGGACACTTTTTGAATGTAGAGGGGGAAAGCCCCCAATCAGCGATGGAGCACTGGGCCCTGGTTGTCCATGCTTGGCCCAATATAAACCAACATTGGCCCAATACAAGTCGACATTGGCCCAATGTATCCTTGCTACCTGATTACTTATAGCTGTAGATATCCTAATCATGAGAGCCCTCAGAATCCACCAGAATGCACCATTTCTCCTCTTGATTCAAAATTTTCTGGGGGCCCCCACAAGACAAGGGGGGGTATGTCCCTCCTCCCACCCCAATACAGTTGCTATGCTGCCCATTTGCGAGATCATGTTGCTGCATTTGAGACCCCCACCCCTCATGTCAAAATCAAGCCCCCCTTTCTGAAAATCCTGGATCTGCCCCTGGCCTCACCAGGGCTGCATTAATGGACCATGCTAGCAAAATGACTTGGCTACAAGCACCATATTGGTGCATCATACTGATAAGTGGGCATGATGCATTTTTGCAATACCTGCTCTTCGAAGGTTAACATAAGTTTGTGGAGGTTGGGATCTGAGTCCATACAAACTGGGTTAGGGCCGAGTCATTTATTGCCAGGTGACAGGTGAGGGGGGCATGTTATCTTTAGGGGGGGGGGTCATTTTGAAAAAGAGCCCCTTGGTGGGGGCAGCAGAGCTTAATAAACTTGGGGGGGGGGGTCATTTTGCAAAATCAGTTGGGGGTGGGAAATCAAAATGGTGGGGGTCAGAAAAAAATCTGCAGATCCTCCAAAATCAATCTAGCTCTCCCCCAATCTGGTAATAAATGACTCTTATTGGCAAGCTATGTAAATACATCTAGAGATGAGCGGTTTGACTAGTGGACCACATTCCTACCTAGACCTTAGGAGGGAAAAGATGTACCTAACTACTGTAGCCCTGGTACTGGGCATCTCAGCCTTAATATGGTGGGTTATGAAGCCCTCCAGGGCACAACGGATGCTGGATAAGATACCTGGACCTACTCCTATTCCCATATTTGGAAATACACTGCAGCTGAAGTCAGATAACACAGGTGAGTTTTGAATGCTACCTACTATACATTTTTCACCTAGTTTACACCCTTTAAAATCCTTGAAGACTTTAAACCCACTCAGAAAATAATTCTACTATAAAACCCTGCACATAAGCGGCACCAGATATAAACCGCAGCCTGGGGATGCTATAAGCTGCAGCAGAGGCCTGACATGGTCTATGAGCCGCGGCTTATATACACAGGGTATACAGTAGGATGTTTTTGAAAAATGGTAAAAATACAATTCTAACGTGTTTATTTAATTGTTTCTGCCAAGTATAAGAAGCCTGGAAATATATGCATGAATCAACACCATTGGTCTACTTGATGCAGCAGTGAGGAGATGCAGGCTAAATAACACTTTATTTGGGGATTAGGGCAAGGGACGTGGCTGGGGCCATGCTCTAGACAATGGGCGTGTACTGGTTACCATTTTGACTCTATGTATGTGTTATCCATATAGAAGGGTGAGACAGTAAAGGAGCGGTGCTGCCCTCTGCCAGCTCTATTTCCCATAGAGTAGACCTTGATTATGGAGGTGAGGGGTGACTTTGCCAAAGTCACCCGTCACCTCTGTAATCAAGGTCTATACATAGCACTATGATGATCAAAGGACATGATGCATTAAAATCAAATGCTACACGGTACACAGAAGCCACGCCTCATGAGATAACCCTTTGTATTTTTTTCATGTTATCTTAGTCAGAAATGTTCAAAATCATATAAAATGATAAAAAAAGATTATTATTTATCTGTTTATGATTATTTTGAGTGCTTTTATTGACCTTGAGATACGAGCTAGGGTTATCTCATAGGGGGGGTGAGATACAGAACTCCTAGGTTAAGCATATGGGCCCTCCGTATCCCACTGCTCCAAACATGAAATAAATGAATTTAGCCTGGAGAATAGACTTGCCACACATGAACACAAGTCCACTCTGATGAAAGTCTAAGATAACCCATTTCAAGACCTGTATTGTTGACACCTTATCAAAAGCAAAATCTGATAAGGATAACCAATACGCGATATGGTTTAAGACACATGAAACCTAGGGTGCAGTTATGATTTATAAAATGCATTTAGAATTATTTCTGGGCATGAATGGGTTAGTAATTGAGACAATAATATCAAATCACAAATTTCATCAAATGTGTACGAAACACCCAGATAGGCAGGGAAAAAAGAAAATTAATCCAATTATATTGTGTACATTCTTGCCTCATACTACCCAGTGGGCACACAATGTTGCATCAACATTGACAACCGGTTGATGTTATGTTGATGGTGTTGATCAACCTGTTTTCAACACTTTTTCAATATTTGTATTTCAACGTTGTCAACCATCACCATTTCAACATCCAGTCAACAGTTGACATATCAATGTTGAAATATTGTTGTCAACTCAATGTTGATTCAACATTGATTTGTCAATGTTGAATCAACAATATTGATTTCAATGTTGATACAATGTTGATTCAACATTGATATGTCAACAAAACAACTGTCAATGTTGTTTCAACATTGTTGAAACAATGTTGAGTCAACATAGAAACACAAACATTGAATCAGCGCTGATGGTTAGATGTTGAATCACAGTTGATTTTGAGTATGTTGTTTCAACTTTCAATTTCAACTCTATTTCAACCCTAAATCAATGTTGATATGCAAACATTGCAAACGTTGTTTCAACGCTGAATCAACATTGATGTGCCCAGTGGGTACTGACTCTATCAGATGCAGAAAGGCTCCACCCTTATGTCTAAGCTTGGGCCTATAATCAAGAATTTTTTTTCAACTATACTGTAATCTAGTCATTTTTTCCCTCCACATACAATGACCTTTTTCTTTTAAATAGGAAGAATTATTTGGCTGTGACAGACATTTAAAGTGAATATAATAGCAAATTTAATGATTTTTTTTTCTCAATTTCTTTTCCATGCCCCTTTTTTCAGAATTCTTCCAGCAGACCATGGACTTCTGTGATAAGTATAAACCGGCACAAATGTATAAATTATTCTTTGGAAATCAACCAATGATTATGGTCTTTCATGCCCAGGCTGCAGAGGTATGTTGTCTTTATTCTAAAGTGGCTTCTCTACTGAAAAATCTTTGACCAAAATTTTGTATTTCTTAATGCCTTCCACCGATTAGATCCTTTCTGGAATTGATTGATCATCGGAGGAAATATAGGGGGTCATTTAGGGTTCCCACTTATCAAAAAACATATCTGAAAGGTTTGGGACTGTTTCTGCCAGATTTGATCATCACAACTTGGATTTGACATTCAAATATGCTTAAAAAACATTGATGTTAAGTTTTATTCTGAGGAACAAATTGTGATATGCTTTTCTTTTGATATGCCTGCATGCATTATTTTTCTCATCGTTTTCAATAATTCCTTGCAGAAAATACTTTCATCAATGAAGGTGTTGTCTAAGGCATACACATACAAGTTTATACACCCCTGGTTGAAAACTGGTCTCCTAACAAGGTAGAGTACACCACAGTAGTGGATTGTCCAACGGGCATGGCCATTGCTAAAGTAGGTTTCTAGCAGTTATGGATACCTGCAGTGAATAGTTGGGATTATTTTATCAGCTGATAATTGATCCCACTAAGTATCCAGCTCCCTTAGTGGGGCTGAATTTGACTTTGGGGTCACTTTTTATTGACTTCAGACTGACATTTCTGAGCTATCATACTTTAAATTTGAATTTAAGTTTGAATTTTTTTAAATGAAAGATATAATGAATAATAAATCATATTTGCAGCACTGGTGCCAAGTGGCATTCCCGTAGGAAGCTCCTAACACCAACCTTCCACTTCAAGATTCTGAATGACTTCTTGAAAATCTTTAATGAGCAGTCAGAGGTTCTTGTGCAGCTACTTGAAGAAAAATGTGATGGACAAGCATTCGACATCTTTCCTTATATCACCCACTGTGCACTTGACATCATATGTGGTATGTACAATCAGGTAGTGCAAGACAAGGAAATGGCCATTGGATTTTTCTCGCCTCAATTCAGAACTACTTTAAATTTAGATCAAACCTCTCCTCCCTTTAGATCAAATCCTTCCCCCCTCATGAAATAATACCAACATACATGGGATTCTAGGCCATATAAATTAATTATTTTGCATTACAGACTAACAAATTGAACTTAAGAAAACCAAATTTTGTGTTCACACAGATATAATTAGATAAAACTTCAAGATCATGCAGCTTTTCAAACAACACTCATGTTTCTTGATGGAATTCCCGTGAAATCATTAAGTAGTGAATATATTTTTTAAAATTCTTATTTCAGAAACAGCAATGGGGAAGAAAATTGGTGCTCAAACTGGAAGTGGAAATTCTGCATATGTTGATGCTGTATATGGGTAAGTATTTCTTTTTCTAATAGGAGACCGAGACGTCAACCAGTACTTCAACTTAAGAAAACTAGGCACATAAGCTTTTCCCTTTGGGCCTTCTATCAATACTAATTTACCACTGATTTTCAAGAATAATAGATCTAAGAGAGCTGCTATCAAATAATATTCATGTATAAATGATTTTATCAAATTCATTTTTAAGTTATTATTGACATAAATATACAAAACATGTGAACCTTTAAGAGCTGCATAATGCATTATTACCTCATGTTTATTCATCAAGAAATCCATCTTTAGTGATTCTACTCACCAGCACAGTATACATGCATCATCATGCAGCCTTTAAGGGGTAAGAATATTCGGCCTCAATCATGAGAAACAATGCCTGTTGAATAATATCATTCAACCTTTTTTCAGAATGTCAGACCTGGTTATGGTACGATTGAGAAGTCCTTGGCAGTGGCCAGACTTTATCTACAAGAACACAGAAAGAGGGAAAAGGCATGACGCATACCTCAAGATTCTACAGGATTTCACTCGAGATGTAAGTATGGCAGAATTCCCATTATAATGAGCCATTCCAGGGAAAATGAAAGAGTTGTCTTTGAGAGTGTTGAGTCTGTAGTAGAGGAATCTTCAAATCATTTCAGCTGGACATTTAGATATCCTGCATTGGCTGGAGATGAGCATGACATGTGATGGTGACCTCATGTTGCTCCATGATGTATGATCTTCTATCTTGTTTTACCTTGATCTATTAACATGATGCACCTATGCAATGAATTATCCCTGCATCATGCCAAGTTATCATTTGTCCTGCTATCCTGAAGGTTTCCTTTTTGAATATCTCCATTTAATTGAAAGGTGTAAATCCTGAAGCAGGAGCACCCAAAAAGTTGTCTACATTAGTGATATGGGATGTTCCACTTTGTCTATGCTTCATCAAGGTTATCACTGAGAGGAAGGCAGAAATGGAGGAGGTAGGAGAAGTTGACCAGGACAGTGCTGTAGGAACAAAGAAAAGACGAGCCTTCTTAGACCTTCTCCTGCACATGGCAGCTGAGGCCAACTTCTCTCTGGATGACATCCAGGAGGAGGTCGACACTTTCATGTTTGAGGTGAGACAAAGAAAAAGAAAAAGAATCATGGTTAAGTGCTTCAAACCTGTTGGTGACTTTACAAACAACTTTGAACATGTTTGAGGTGAAACAACAAGCTTTAGGAAAAGTCATATGAATAGCTTTACAACCAAACTGGAAATTATGGGCGACCTAAGGGCTCTATCAACGTTGGCTGCTATTTCTCAGAGTTACTGAAAAATCAAAATCTCCATAACCACAGCTTTTGTTCCATCAGAAATCTAACTGGCAATTTAATGAAACATTAAAGGTTTGTTAATTCAAGGGATATTACTACATGAAAGTATTCTACCCTCTTTCAGCAAAATAGCTTTTTATATATTGCACTAGCAAATTGACCTTAAACTGTGACTGGGATTTCTTAGATTTTAAACAGATTTAAAAAAAAAGGAAAATGGGAAATGATTGGAATAATTATGTAATGCGCACAATGTCAAATTGTAACCAAGGAACGGTTGTCAGGGGCTGCTGCAGTGCCCCTTGGCGGCAACAGGTACTTTCCTTAAGTTCTACAAAAATCAAAATACATCTACACACAGCTGTGACATTTATCTAAGATGATGTTTTTTCAAATTCTATTTGATAAGGGCCATGACACAACGGCTGCTGCTATGGTGTGGGCAATCCACCTGATTGGGTCCCATCCTGAGATACAGAAAAAGCTTCATGAGGAAATGGACGAGGTATTCTGTGACAGCAATAGACCAGCAACAAACGAAGACCTTACCAAACTCAAGTACCTGGAGTGTGTCATCAAAGAGAGCCTGCGGGTTCTGCCATCAGTGCCAATGATTGGCAGAATGTTGGATGAAGATGTAGACATAGGTATGACTAAACATTTCTTCTGTTTTAAGGAATTCTTGCTCCTGCATGGAATTCCTATCATAAAATCCCAGATATAAGCCATAGCTTATATAAAAGGCAACTCAGGGGGTCACTGAGGTTTCTAGAATGTCCACAAAGACATGTTAGGTGCGGCTTATATAATGATGAATTGTCAGAAATAAAAATTAGGGTACCTTTCTAGAACAAAAGTGCAGCATATAGCATTTCTCTTTAAATTGGCCATAATTTATGGTATAGCAATGTACTTTAATTATCTGTTTTATAATATTCATTGACTGGAACTCATTTGAAAACAAAACAAAACTCATGATATCAACCACAAAATAGGCATACATCCAATTATTATACATTTGAAATCATTAATGAAAACATATTCATAGAAACAATAATGCCTTTGCTTGGAAATGAACTAATACTGCTTCCTTTACCTAAACCTCAGATGGCATAGAACTACCAAAGGGAGCCTCAATCCTGATCATAATCAGGAAGATTAACCTGGACCCAACATACTTCCCCAACGCAGAGAAGTTTGACCCTGATAGGTTTCTACCAGACAATGCTACAGGCCGTCATCCCTATACTTATATCCCCTTCTCTGCCGGACCTAGGAACTGTATCGGTGAGTACAAAAATAAATTTAGGCCTACTTTCACTTTAGTGTAGAAGACTTGGGGTACACTTTGAATGGTAGCTAGGGGACAGTGTCCTGTCTCTAAATGTTGCCATGCTAAGAATAACTACAGAAGCCAATGCTCTGGCTGGGACATTCCTATACAAATCTATTGTCATATGCCTTAATAGGCCATCAGTCTTAAGATCCAACCAAAATTTGTCTGCAACAGAGGTGGCCGGACTATCAAGGTCTTACTGTAGCATGGGGCCAGTGTAGTTTTTACAAGAAGGCCCAGGTGGCAGCATGGTGGTACAGAGGAAGCTTTGCGATAGTATTGACATCTCTGTGAAAATGACGACAGAACTTTGGGACGAGGAATCCTTCGTTATTTCGACGGCATTTTTTACAGTGTGTGATTGACATGCCGGGCTTCATTTCATGCCGATTCTTAACGATGTTATTTGGTATATATGACCCCTTCAAGCATGATCTAAAAGGCATCATGATATATTATTGAATTTAAAATCATTTTAAAATTTCAGGCCAGAAGTTTGCATTGAATGAGGAGAAATGCGTACTGTCTGCAATCCTGCGGAATTTCTCCGTCCAAGCAACACAGACCATCGAGGAAATAAGGCCAATGCCTGAGCTCATTCTTCGTCCTACAAAAGGCATCAACATCAAACTTACTAAAAGATCATAATTATATTGCTAACTGGAAATTTAGCATTTGCTCAGTATATGTTCCTATGCACTAAACTCGCTCTATTTTTTAACTCATCAGATTGAGGACCTATGGTGCTCAGACATTGTCAGAAGAGGTACAGTGGGGGTAGCACCTGCTGGAGCTTAGGTTCTTTGTGCACAGATTATCTCTGGTAACTATGCATTTCATTTCATGCAATTGCAATTAATAATGGACCAAGACCATGTAGACAGAGTGAACCCTTTACTTTGATCTGAAGTTTACAGAGGTAAACCCCCTCTGTCAATACTCAGAATGATAAATGTGTTTATATGAAGCTACCTCACTAGGTGGCGTGTATGTGCCACTAATGGATCAAACCAATCTGGCCCCAGCTCGACCACTAGCGTGAGTCGTCTCTGGCGACCAGCATTTAAAAGGGTAAAAGTAGTTCTGGCTGCTGTAGTGGTAAAATGTAGGCAGGTACAGTGCATAGTAATATTCCCCAGAATATGGGGACCCACAATCCCCAAACACGAGAGAGGGAGTTCCCTGAATCCCATCCGGACGAGACTGGGATCAAAGATTTAATGACCAGGCTTATATGTGTGAACTGAAGGTCTTCACTGCTGATGACTTTAGATCCTCAAGTTGACAAATCTACTTTTCTCTTTGAGTGCAATCCTGGTAGGTAGACCTGGTTGGGCTGTATTCATGTATTGATGACAACTAAAGGCATTTTGCTGCCCATATGAACACTTCATTAAATTAAAAATGCAACTATATATAACTACCTCATCTATGGGTTTCAGGGTACCGACGACTGTTTTAATGCTCAAACATAGACCATTTACATTGTAACAGAGAGCACGTATACCTTACCTTATAGCACAAAGAATCATGAGCTAACAAATCTAGCAATAGATAATATCAGAAACCAATAAACTGTATTATGTTGATTACTATATATGTTTGGAGAATATTAACTAATGCCTTGGATAAATCAGCTGTTTTCGATTGACTAATAAAGGATTGAACTTCAACGGTTTGTTCTCTATGTTAGGGTCCCTGGTCTCTTATCAACTTTTCCATCAACCTTGTAAACCAATTGTCAGAGTTAATAGGCATACAATGCAAACTGGAATAATATGTATAGCTTCTGTCCTGTATGTCTGTTTCCTTCTACCCGAGCGCTTAGTGTGAATTACAATAGCAACCATGGGAGTCTGTAGAGCAGGCTAATAACTTGGAACAATAAGTGCTGCTTAATGCTTTAAGATTTGGAGTACATCATGCCCGTATTGTTCTGATGCACTTATGAAGTGCTCGCGAGTCTGCTTGCCAACGCTTCATATGTGCATCATGCTGACTGTCCAGGAAAATATTAATCCCATCTATATATTTAGGGTTGGCGTGATGATTGAATGTAGCCCTGGCGAGCAGCTACATTCCCGCCTCATTATCGCCAATAAGCATGATCCATTGGTGACCCTTGAAGATTATACATGTGGGGCCATCCATAAATGACATCTTGCCAAATTTGACAATCTTTGACCCCCCCTCGTTATGTTTTTAGCCAATTTTACAATGCTTATGTTAGATGAAGAATTAATCCTGCCGTGCCGGGCCTGAGCACCAGAACTATCTAGTTTAGTACTCTGAAGTCTGTGGACATTCTCCAGACACTCCATTGATAACTCCAGATAGAGCCCTCAGTGAAGAAAGAGCTTTCCAAGATATATTACTGCAAGAAATAATCTTTTTAGTTTAGAAAATAATATAATCATACCATTTGGACAAAACAGAAAATGGAAATTTTGAAATTTGTCACATTGTTCAATCTACTGAAAAGCCTTGCAAACAGACCATTTATACATCTTTTCAACATTTGGGGGCGGCATCAGGTCTGTAGGGTCACCACACATGAATCAGAGTGCAGCGTAGTATGTGTAGACCTACACTCTCAGCCCAATTGTAAATCAACTATAAAGACCACTGTAGCAGGCATACTAGAACCCACTGTTGGGTCATTGGATTTGTACTGAAAGTAACTGTACTGTTCTCCAAAAATAAAAGCTTTGCGCGGTCTGACAGTGCAGGGTGGCATTCATGTATCATGACAATTATAAATGGGCATGATGAATTAATACAATGTACCACAAAACCCTGCGTGTAAGCTGTGATGGACTATATAGTGTTGACTTCACAGAGTTCTCGAGGACGACTCGACAATAGATTCAGATGCTGTAAAACCTGCCAAAATGTGAAGCTCGAGTGAACGAATATAGTTGCAGCATGATTATAACTACTAAATGTAAATCTAGCTGCACCAAATTTATGAACTGGTACGATATATATCATTTTGTGTTTACCAAAAAGCTAAAGCAAAAATATTGGAAATGCTGAAAAATTAGGAATTATTTCTCCCATTTCCTAACTTGATCCTAGCTCATTAGAAACACTTATACAACCACTGTATTAACTGTCCATCGTCTCCAGTATGTATATTTATTATAACACTGGCAGTTTGCTTCCTATATAATATCAGTACTGTGTTTTTAGCGCCTGCATTGAGACTAATATAATCAACAAGATTCACTCACACTTCGGGTTTCATCGACCTTTACAAAAAGGGCTGTAACTCAGCTATACATCATCATATACCAATGGGGTCGCATAAACAATGAGTAAGGAGGTTGTACTACCTATCTAGAGTCATTTATTACACGATTTCTGTGATTCTGAGTGCTTTTCCTGGATATTTCCATGCACATACCTGTCGATATTGCATGGCATGATGCATGCATCATGACTTTTGTAAGGTGTGCAGTTATCCAAGGATAACAGGCACCCAGTGCAGTTATCCATGGATAACAGGCATGCCTTACATGTCATATGTCACATGTTAAAACCTATGAGATTTCCATTGCCAGGGGCAGGGGTCGAACCCATACCCTACTGTTCCTAAGACCATCTCCCTATGCATTGCACCACAGGGACTGACAAGAAGTGGTTGGCTAGAACCAGGTCTCTATGATATAAAGCCAGGGGAGGTCACTCACATATAACTAGTATACATTCAATGTGCGAAAATATCCTGCAGTCTGGGTTGTGACCCCCTCTCCCTACCTCTCTGACAGCTTGCAGTACTGTGCGCAACTAGCCTGGTTATGGGTCAAGGAGCTGGATGCATTCACACTACACTACTGTTGGGTGGCCACATGGATACACCGCGACAACTCTAACACGCCTGTACCGATAGTATATTGGTCAGCAAGTTGCGCTGCAAACCGTAAGCACAGGCCTTCGCGTCCCGGCCTGGTGCACCTTTTTGGCTTCATAGAAGATATGGAGCAGTCAGCAGCATGTCGAGTCCCAGTCCTGGCATGGCGTGTGTCACACGCATCATGAATTATCTATTAATTACTTGTTCATTATACACAGACAATGCCAATCTTGACTACTGTGACTTTGGGGGAAAATCACAAAGTCTCTTCATTTCATGCAAAGCGTGGATGCCATGTAGTACAGAAATATATCTTAAAATACCTTAAATACTCTTTTTTAATAACTCAGACATGTCTATTGTGGAATAGAAATAGGTTGACCTCATAACACTTTAACTTTAACCATACAAAAGTCCTATAGATGCGTTTCACCCCTGTTCACGTTTCATCAACCTTGAGAATGGCCACAGCTCAGCTGTGCATCATATACCAATGAGTATACTAAGACAATAAATAAAGAACTATCTAGAGTAATTTATATACACATAAGGCCAATCTTGACTCACTACTGTGACTTTGGGGAAAAAAATCACAAAATTTCTACACTTCTCACAAAGCGTGCATGCCATGCAGTATAGAAAAATGTCTTAACATACACCAAATACCTCAGACATGTCTATTCTGAGGTAGAAATGATACAAACACCATACAATATAATAGGTTGACCTCATAACACTTTAACATAACTTTAACCATACGCAAATCCTAGAGTCATTTCACTCATGCTTCACTGCCAGTATCATTTAATCGCTTTACAAGGAGTCACCCCAAACAGCCCAACCAGGTGGAATATATAAGCAAATGGAAACACAACAATATTTACTGTTTTTTAACATGTCGAGTCGTCTTGCTCGTGTTGTCGTCTGCCATTTTGGATCCCAGACTGCCTTGCCCGCTGAGATATTCCTACGCAGTCGAGACGTTTTGTGCTTTTTTGATATATAATGAAATTTTTGGCTATGAGACTGGTTCTTAAGTGTTTTAAAGGTATTCTTTACTAAAATTTATTTCTTTACATGCACAGTGCTGCCATACTCCATAGAGTGAGCAAGGAACTATTTTTTTTTATGGCCGAGCTCGCTTCGACGGCACTCGGAATTATGTTTAATATTAATTTTTTGGCTTTATATCGTCAATTCTATTAAAATTAATGTCAGATTAATTTTTTTCAATGCATCTTCTCTCTAGGTAAGCAAAATTAGACAAGGATTTCAACACAATAACAATAACTTTTATTTTTGGAACGCTCGGGCTTTCACTTTCGCGCCATAATGGCGGTAACCTAGGAACAACGTCAACAAGTTAATTCAATGAAATCCGAGGAATATCTCCGCCATCTTCCTTTGTCATGCATCCAGAAGGAGCCACATTATAGTTTATGGTGAGGTTAATGTTTCCTGATATGTTAGCATTTGCAAACATTCCACTAACAGAAGAAGCTAGACGATTTATATTGTCGCCATGAATACGTGAGGAGACCGCCTGAAACCCCTCTTCTTCCCCGGGATGTACCTCGATGGCTTCCACCGGGTCGGATACATTGGCGCTCGGTGTAGGGGCTCGTCCCAGAGCAGGACTAGGCTTGGATTTACGTTGGAACCCGCCATTGCTTGCTCTGGTGTTTTGTGTGTTACTATTCTGGGCTGGAATACCACTGACTTCGCTGGAGATTAAAGCAATGGAGGAATTACCATCCCCGTCAGGGACCAGGACCGCTGGCACGGCATCTGAAGGTAGGCCTAATTTCCTCCTCTTTGAACCTGTGATGATGTATGACATGGCCCGCTGCTGCTCACGGTTGGCTATGTTGTATTTATTTATCGAACTCTCATTCTTATGACCTGCATGTTGAGCCACCAGGACAGTGGGTACGTTATTTCCCATTAAAGATGTTATGCTGGTTTTCCTGAGTGAGTGATTTGTTTTTTTACCTACAATCCCTCCTCTCTTGCAGACAGTTTTAACCAAAGCATTAATGGTGTTGGTCCCCATGTTAGCTCTAGAGTAGCCAATTTGGTCTTCTATGCCATTGGTGGGGTGGGGGGTTAGAAACATGGGAGCCTGGTCGTCTAACATTTCCACTGGTCTCCTCTTCTTATATTCCAAGTAGTAGGCAATGGGACATCTATCATCCCCTGTAGCCCAGATTTTTGGGGGAAACGCTTGTGGTTCAGTGTTACCACCTCTGGTTTTGGTTATTTTTTCTGTAAACTCCAGATATTGTAGGCCATCACTGTCTAGCTTTAGTTCAACGTCTCCCCAGCACATCTGCTCAGGCTCATGGGTCCCTCTGAGGCCAAAACCCATGTCAAACATAAAATAAATTGTGTCCTGTAGTATTTTTGGTGATGTAATGCCCAAAGCTCCTCTTTCCTAGAGCGCCTCCATTTCTGTATCTGTTATGGCTTCTGCCCGGTTAGGTCTGTTCCCTTTACCCATTTGCTTCAGCTTTACTCTTTTTGAATGTAGAACTTCACGAGACATTTCAAAAATCTCATCTTTAAGGGGGTCAGCTTGATATTTATGGTCCTTCAGGTACCTGTCAGCTGCTGTACATGGATTACCAAAAGCATGTAACATAAACCCTGCTACTCTGAGCTGTACTCGATGGTGGCATTTCAAACACAGTGCTCGTGAACTAACATTGTTACAACAGAAACTTAGCAAGAAACTGCCTAACAGCCTTGGTCAAAGATGCTCTAGGATTTTTCAAAATATTACAGGATTACAAACTCCTTTGGCAAGTTCAATCATTGACATCTATTTAATTCGTGCTTCTCACATGGAAGATGCCAGTCAACTGTTTGAGATGTTTTACAACAGGGGGGTCTTCCATGAGGTGACTGTAAATCATAGTTTAGCCTGTTTGGCTTGGCCCACCCTGCCTACTAGGATCAAGGGGAGTGCTATTTGTCAGCCAAATAGCACTCTACGGCCTTTAATATCAAGGCAACAGATGTTTCTCTACCCTGTTAAACTCTCATAATGTGCTTAAAAAGAATCCTCGATATGTTAAATCCTTCGTCAGAACTATACTGCCTAACTTCCACCAGTCACAACACCATTAATGCATTTGACTTAGCAAAAAGCAATATGAATTATCTCATTGGCAAGAGCAGAAAGAGAGATGAAGGTGCAAAATATCTTAACCTGGTGGATTGGACATTTTGTGAAAGAATAGAATCAAGGATTAAAAGAAATTGGGTTTTTTCCTCAGATATTTTGAGAATGTGAATTATCTCATTGTCAGGAGCCTACAGAAAGAAATTAATGTGCAAAATGTCCTAACCTGGTAAATAGGACATTTATGAAAGAAAGAAATTGGGCATAAAAAGATGTTTTTTTTCTTCCAATATTTTGAAAATGTAGATAGTGCATAAAATGTGCTGAGATAACTACTCATGAATACTTACAATAGAAAGCTCATTTCAAATACCGTAATCTCTCACGTAGAAGGCGCAGCCTGCGTAAAAGGCGCACCCCCAACTGCAGAAGGTCTGTTTCACGTAGAAGACGCACCTACTGCCCCTGAATCGTTTTTTACAATAACCTTGCATATAAGGTGCGCCCAAAACCTCTGGGGCATTGTTCACGTAGAAGGAGCACCTTCTATGTGGATTACCTCCAAAATGTTGCCATGAAGCTGGTCATATAATTTTCAAAACGTAACAAATGAGGTGTGAGCAGAAGTTGAATTTAATTCTAACATTGTATCATCATTTGTGACCCCCTTTCCCAGTATATGTCACATTTCTTTTTCTCCATTTGAGCATCCATCAATGTTATGACATGTTAGGCAATGAATATGATTGATCGCATTATCTAAACATAGTTTGAATATTGATTTTTGAGTTATCTGAGTCCACATCACCATCAAATAAAATAGGAATGCTAACCTGGCGACATCTGGTGTCAGTTCTAAGAATCTTTCAGAACTGACACGAGATGATGGATGCTCAAATGGAGAAAAAAGAAATGATAAGGTAAATTTCAATTGTATACTGTCTTCTGACACAGTTTTGACAAATCAACATCATGATGACCTATTGACATGATAACATGAAACGTATCATGTAAAACAGTGATCTAAGCATGGATAACCTAAAATCCATTTACAACTGCAGTACTGGGAACACAATCTAACACATAATAATAATGCAAACTGTATCTTGATTATGATCATTTATAATCCTGCATTCAATAGGTATGATTCCTAGAAGTGCCACCATATGGAGCCAGTATACCATTTATATACACTTGCTATATGTTTGACTTAATAATAGATGTTTAAACTATGTTTAGATAATATTTTGATTTAAATTCATTCCCTAACATGCTACAACATTTCCTGCTTTGCCCAACCTGAACAACTCATTCAGTGATGGATTTAGAGGCACACGCCCCCTCCTTTTTGCCAGTACTTAATAGTTTAATCGCATATTTTGGACCCCAGAATTTGCTCCAAAACAGGAGGTGTACCCCCTCCTTTTGGGGGGCGCCCCTCCTTTTTCAAAACCTGGATCCGGCACTGCTCATGTCGTGCTTATAATCTTACCCGAGCCACCCTTAGCTTCAAACCTTTACATATATGCACTCAGTAAAGGGTCATTGCTAGGGTGGCTTCATATCATATACGTTTATATGTAGAATTTTATTGTTTATTGTCAAGTTTACATACTCATATCTTTCAGTGTCCTTAATTCTGAGCTTCAACTCCACATATATCAAATATACCTTGAGACATAGATATATATATTTAAAACATCGTTTTACAATCAGCCTTTAGCAACAATGAAAGAGAAGCATTTATACCATTAATCTTCAACTGAAAATATTTCAATCTGAATTAATGTGGCACAAAAACATCCCCTGACAGCTTTTGTGTGTAGTGAAAATGTATTCAAAATTTGTATTATGATGTGCTTAAGTAACCATAGGCTTGAATAAGTAGGTCAAAGAAATGTGTTAAAAATACACTGTAAGAGCTTTATTTCTCTGCTGATTATTGACTATTTGGTCAACATTTCTAGATTTCAGGCCCTGAAAAAAAGTACTTAAGTATGTGTGTGACCACCCAACCTTTTCATTTCGAAAGATTCCTAAAGAATAGTTCTGGTTCAAAATACATATATACAACTCCTTGAGACATGCATGAAAATATGGCCTGTCATACAAGTAGAGAGAGTTTACAGCAAGTATCCAATCATCTCCTTGTAATTTTAATGTTCACTTTGCTGGGACGAAGGATCATTTCTGGGATGGGGCGTATATCCTCAGTTTTCTCCATTGATGTGATCTTAAAGTTCCTAAGGAGGGTTGACAACACAACCTTTTCCTCATTCAGAGCAAATCTTTGTCCTGCAAACAAGAATTTATTTCATACAATTGAAGAATGCAAAATCAGATTCATCTAGATGTGCATTATTAATGTAAGGTCAAGACCTAAGCACTGAGTAGTGTGTCAATCCTGCACCAAATAATGATGTTTTACATAAGTATAGGTGGTATGGGAGCCACGGCCCACAAAGATCAGAAAAAGGGGCTTAGAATTTGCCAAGACACTGTGATGAAATATTGAAACATGTGTCCTTTGATATACTTTTCTTATGCAAATATTTCAAATAAGAAATGAGAAAGCAAATTTATTTATGTGGACTGACGCTGGTTTAAATCAGCCCAACACCAGCCCCATGAATGTACACTTCCTACACTATTCGAATGCATGCTTGAAATCAACTCTATAAATGTGGCAATAAACCTTTATAATATGTCTTAATTCTTAATATGTCTAAAAGTCAGATTCATATCTTTTAGAAATGATCCCTTACAGATATCGATAACATTACTTACCAATGCAATTCCTTGGTCCAGCAGAGAAAGGGATAAAGGTGTATGGGTGTCGACCGACTGAGTTCTCAGGGCGGAATCTCTCAGGATCAAACTTCTCGGGATTTGCAAAATATTCAGGATCATGGTTAATCTTGTAAACAAAGATTGATAAGGATGCACCCGTTGGTATTGTCACTCCATCTGTGTGTAATAAAGATTTAATGATATTGGGTTAGTCAGGAGAGTACTCTGAATCTGTACAAACTTTTTGAAGCTATGTCAAGTAGTAACTGCAAGGTATAATGAGGCTGTGTGATAGTAAGTAAGTCCTGTTTATGAGGCTGCATGATGGTAACTAAGTGCTATATGAGGCTGTTTGATGGTAACTAAGGCCTATGTATGAGGATGTCTGATGGTAACTACGGGCTATAATGTGAGATGATGGTAACTAACTACTATTTGAGTCTGCCTGATGGTAACTAAGGGTTATATATGAGACTGCCTTAGAGTAACTAGGGCTCTTTAAAGCTGTCTGTTGGTAACTAAGGGTACAAAAGGCTGCCTGATGGTAACTAAGGGCTACAAAAGGATGTCTGGTGGTAACTAAGGGATACAAAATGCTGCCTGATGGTAACTAAGGGGTACAGGAGGCTGTGTGGTGGTAACTAAGTGCTGTATGTGGCTGTTTGCTGGTAACTATGAGGTATGTGAGGCTGTCTGATGGTAACTAAGGGCCATAGCAGGCTGCCTGATGGTAACTAAGGGCCATAGGAGGCTGTCTGATGGTAACTAAGGGCCATAGGAGGCTGTCTGATGGTAACTAAGGGCTATATGAGGCTGTCTGATGGTAACTAAGGGCTATATGAGGCTGTCTGATGGTAACTAAGGGCTATATGAGGCTGTCTGATGGTAACTAAAGGCTATATGAGGCTGTCGGATGGTAACTAAAGGCTATATGGGGCTGTCTGATGGTAACTAAAGGCTATATGAGGCTGTTTGATGGTGGCTAAGGGCTATATGAGGCTGTCTGATGGTAACTAAAGGCTATATGAGGCTGTCTGATGGTAACTAAGGGCTATATGAGGCTGTCTGATGGTAACTAAAGGCTATATGGGGCTGTCTGATGGTGACTAAGGGCTATATGAGGCTGTCTGATGGTGACTAAGGGCTATATGCAGCTGCCTGATGGTAACTAAGGGCTATATGAGGCTGTCTGATGGTGACTAAGGGCTATATGAGGCTGTCTGATGGTGACTAAGGGCTATATGCGGCTGCCTGATGGTAACTTAGGGCTATATCAGGCTGTCTGATGGTGACTAAAGGCTATAGGAGGCTGCCTGATGGTAACTAAGGGCTATATGAGGCTGCCTGATGGTGACTAAGGGCTATATGCGGCTGCCTGATGGTAACTAAGAGCTATATGAGGCTGCCTGATGGTGACTAAGGGCTATATGCGGCTGCCTGATGGTAACTAAGGGCTATATGAGGCTGCCTGATGGTAACTAAGGGCTATATGAGGCTGCCTGATGGTAACTAAGGGCTATATGAGGCTGCCTGATGGTGACTAAGGGCTATATGCGGCTGCCTGATGGTAACTAAGGGCTATATGAGGCTGCCTGATGGTAACTAAGGGCCATATGAGGCTGTCTGCTGGTAACTACGGGCTATAGGAGGCTGCATGATGGTATCTAAGGGTTATATATGAGCTATATATGAGGCTGCCTGATGGGAACTACCGTAAAACCCCGCTCATAAGCCGACCCCAGTCATAAGCCGGGGGTAGAGTTTGGGGAAATGTTATAAGCCAATTTTGTTGCATAATTTTCCTTAATTTCTCTTTAATCTATTTTAATAAAACCATACTCATAAGCCGGGGGTAGAGTTAAGGAGAAATTTAGAAGCCGGTTTTGGCCAAAGATAGAAAAAAAAATCCGGCTTATGAACGGGGTTTTACGGTAATCGACTGGAATATATATGAGACTGATGCTTACTAAGGCCTATAAGGATCAGAATATGCCCCCTATAAAAGCTTGGAATCCAGCATACAGCAATAGGTAACTTTGCCATTTACTCATTAATTGACCCCAAGGGATAGGAAATAATGTCTAAAGTTTCCTAATTTTCCTTGGAGAGATGTCCAACGTGCTTCACGTGAGATGCTCATCTACCCAATCCATTTGTGTTTCTCCCCTCCATCCCCAGGCATATTAGTATTGATTCAGACAACTCTGCATTGGTTGAACCTACCAACTTGGGTGTCCTCCTCCACAGTCCTACCTACAATTGGTACAGGGGGACAGACCCGCAGGCTCTCTTTGATAACACACTCCAGGTACTTGAGTTTGGTGAGGTCCTCCGTTGTCACTGGTCTGTCACTGTCACCAAAAACTTCATCCATCTCATCATGAAGCTTCTTCTGGACTTCAGGATGGGCACCAATTAGCTGGACTGTCCATGCCATGCCAGCTGCAGTTGTATCATGGCCCTTATGGGAGATAATAGGCATGAATCAGTAATCGTGTTCAGTATCGATTGTTCATCATATTGTCATATGAAGTAGCCCATGCACCTGTCTATATTAGCAGAGTACTGAGATATCTAAATAGTTACATAGTCATAGATGTAGATTGATAAAATTGTGTAAATATGTTTATTTTTTTAAATTTTTATGACTGAAATGAAATACCAGGCATAGGTTCACTTCAATTGATCACCAACAAGAGTTATTTCACTCGTGTCTACCTCATGAGGTAACCCTCAGTGGTGATCAATTCTCAAGCACCTTTGTCTATTTTGGCTGACCTCAAACATGAAGGTGTCAACTTCCTCCTGGATGTCTCTCTCTGTGAAGTCTGCCTCTTTAGCCATGTGTAGGAGTAGATCTAGGAAGGCACGCTTCTTCTTTCCACCACCTTCTTCTTCGCTTTCCGGGTTCTCCTGCATTTCCTTTTTCCGGTCAGCGATAACCTTCACATTGAAAACATTAAAATTTTCTTTCTTGGCTATTTCTTTCTATTTGGTTTAGAAAAGCACCATAAGCAAAAACTATAAAGTGAATCCCCATATTTATGAGCATTGAAGCAGTATGATTTCTAAAATAATTCCCCCAGATGACAGCACAGTAAAGAACTTTTTCTCTGTGAAAATAACAGTGAAAGCTTTGTCCAAAAGTTGCCAGAGAATCATAGTTATTCCAACAGCATTTTTTGCAGTGTATATAAATCACCTTCCGAGTGAAGCCATGCAGGGTTTTGAGATGAGCATCATGTTTTCGCCCGGAATCTGTCAAACTGTACAGGAAGTTGTTCCAGTGCCATGGAGTAGTCACTCGTACCGATATAAGTTCAGCGATACTGTAAAAAAAGTATTGTTATATTTACACTGACACATGTAGGATAATAGATGTGGTTTATTTAATGCTAATAAGAAAGCCTCTAAGTGATACATGTTAAACCCTGGGGTTTTGTATACACATATGTGCAGTTCGCAAGGGTACTTTTTCAATCTTAAATCTCCCTAAGCAAGGGTCACTTTTGGGGAAATCTCCCTAGGCAAGGGTCCATTTTGAGTAAAAATACCAGGGATCTTCTCCACTAAAAGGTAAACTTGTTCCCTTTGTCTATCTCAGACTTTCACTTACCGGAAAAGTGCATTGACATATTCTGAATCCTCACCAAGTGTTTGTGCGTCCATCTTCTTTCCCATAGCAGTTTCTACAATATAAGAGAGAAGCCTTTTTTTTCATTTTGGAGGAATAGATCTCTACCTCTGATATGATAATTGCTGGGTAGTGATCATTAGCCAAATCCTTGTGTATACACACAAAAGCAAAATCCCTGTCAATTTGTATACCTAGAAGAAATAAAAGGGTTTTACAAGTTTCTTTAACATACCACAGATAATGTCCAGTGCACACAGTGTGATGTAGGGGAATGCATCAAACACCTCCCCTTTGTCACATTTCTCTCCCAGGACTTCAACGAGGACCTTCGCCTGCTCGTTAAACACTGGTAAGAAGTCATTCAGAATCTTGAAGTGGAAGGTTGGAGTGAGAAGCTTCCTACGAGACTGCCACTTGGCACCAGTGCTGTAAATTAAGATGGATGGTAAAGTAGTTATTATGTCTTCTAAACTTTTAGTTAAACAACTGTCCTTCAGAACCCTTTGAGAAGTCAGATGGCCATCCATAATCTATACATGTATACATGTTAAACATATTATAATGTGTTAAACATATTATAATATGGTAAACATATTATAATATGTTAACATATAGCAATCATGAAAAATCTTCTACTACAAGCTGGCCCAAATCACCTACCATAGAGCCTCATTTATTCACGGGTGCAGCTTATACATGTATCATTGTATGAAGCTGAACCCAGCTATGTGTAATAGGATTGTCCCACAGTCTTACATAAAATCATTAGTAAAATGCTAAAATGCAAGCCTGAGCAATAGCTTTACCTTATAATATACGATTTTGCTTGAACTCAGGATGCGTCCAAAATGCTGGGTGTGCCCCATATTCAATGTGTCCATATCCAAGAGTTTGACTTAATGTTCATTGTTGATAGGAACCCAAAGTAAACTTCAAAAAGTCAGACTAGTAATTCATGAAAATTTTATTTTCTCAATAGCTAAGTAATTTTAAGTATCATGATAATGATGACACCGGAAACGAGGATCCTTGAATTAGCCTACCTTGTGAGTAGACCAGTGCCGAGCCAGGGTATAACGAACCGGTATGGTAAGGATTTGCTTAGGTTCTTCATTGCTTTCAAAATGTGCTGAAATGAAGAACTGGAGTTGTACTGACTCAGTTATATGGATTGGAAAGATAAAATAATATATGTGGTAAAAATGTAATACAAAATTAACTGGTAAAATGTAAATAAAATGACCCTAAAGGTTGTTAATTAAGGTTGGGAAAACTCTTTTCAAATATATTTTATATAACAAGGCCAAACAATTAGAGTCCCTTTGAATAGTTTGTCATACCTATTGCCATTTCTAGACTACTATTTGTAACATTTAATCAGCAAATCAGATGCCAGCAGTGCCTAGAAACATTCACCAAAGAGGGTTGTAATGATGTAATATGCGCCTTGAAATGATAAAATGGCTACATTTCTTAGAAATTTGGAAAACTAAGTAAATCACCATACCTCAGCAGCTGCAGCTTTATAGACAAAAACCACGGGCGTAGAGCCAAGCACAATCTTGATTATGGAGGAAGTCTTTGCATGTTTCTCAGAAAGTTTGACTATCTGGTTGAAAGTGCCTAAAATTGAGTAGATAAGTAAATCTGTTATTTTAAGTGGCATGTACTATTTATGGCATGTAGCACCAAGGAGATTTATAGCAAAAAAAATCATGCTATCACATCTGCCGCAAAGGCTCTAAAACAGGCTACATAGATCTTCCGTGTTACATAAGGGCTGGTGGTAATACCCCACAAAATCTATTTATTAGCGCTGGGGTCATCATTTAAGGGCTGGCTCCACAGTGTCAGTTGGGTCCATTTTTTGCTAATTTGATTTTAATGTAGCAAATGTATGAAAAAAAATCGTCGTATTATTAGCAGAAAATGGACCCGACCTATGCCGCGGAACCCGCCCTTTATGATGATATGGCACATATCAGATGGCTGCATCTGCCTCTGAAAATGAGATCTGTTTGGTTCCCTCTGCAAGTATTTTTTGAGCCTGGCCAATTCACTTCTCATTCAGAGATATCTGGACAATACTCTGTTGACATATCATATGACTCCTCAGGTAATGCCCTGTAGATTTATAATTATAATAGGAAAAATTATGACCATTATGACAAATGATAATCATCATCATTACATAAGCACTAACCTAGAGGGTTGGCATCCAAATGTAGTGAGTTCCCAAATATAGGCAGCACAGGTTCCATACCAGGGATCTTCTCTACTGCCTTTACCATACTATAGGACTTGAACGCCCACCATAGCAAGGCACCAATAGCCAGGGTGGCCACCACAGCAACCGACAACATCCTAAGTGGATGAACATGTGAATAGTAAATTCAAGCTCAAAACAAAAACAAAAATATGCATTATCTTACATGCTGAAGCATCAAGAAATGCCTGAGAAAGCTTTGGTAATGCACTATTGTAGATTCTGGTATGGCAATGAAATGATGCAGAGGTTTTTATCCATCTTTTCATTGTTAGCTAACTTGACCTACCGGCTGACCACCCACCATACCAAGGCGGTCAAATTGTCAATGATGCTGAAACCTATTGTAACACATCATTTGCTCTTGACTAGGCCTCCATATGTAACTCTACCTCACCTTTCTTTTTGCTGTGGGCTGCTCAACTTAAGAGTATCCAAACCCTTAATATAAGGGCTGACCACTGCAGCACCCGGCCTCCTCCCTCTCTATGTTGTAGTGTATAGGTACACTGCCAGTGGTCATTGAGTGACCTGTAGTGTTGAACTATGGTGTTGAACTATGGACCTAGAGATGAGGGGGGGACCAGACAGTAAGCCTATCATGCTGATAACACTGTACACAGAAAAAAATCAAAGTTAATAAATCTAATCTAACTTTGACAAACCCACCCATTAGGCAAAATACCCAATATGTTAGTAAAATCTTACTAACGTGTTAGTGGTATTTACTAACCTATTCAGGCCACCTGCCTTGACTAAGCCATCGGAGAAAATCAGTCTTTTTGTCTAAGGGGTAGTGGTTTTGTCTATGGGGTAGTATATTTCTTCACACCAGGTGGCAGTGTGGTTTGCATAAGGACTTTTCTGGCAAGGGTATATCATGGAAAAGCCTATTAATGTGAAAATAATGGTGCTTTCAGTGACTATTGACATGGCAGAAAGTCTTTACAATTCAACCTGGCATAGGATGTAACAGAATACACATATAAAAAGTATGTTATTGAAGGAGTAAGGAAGAAGAATGAAACATGAGGCATTGAACTTGCTTCTCAAGTAGAGAGGCTCTGTTTTGTCTTAATCTATGTGGGGTTTACACTAACCATTTCAATTAAAAAGAAAAAGAATTGCTATATGCTCACCAAAATATCTGTATATCATGGGTAGTGAAAAAGTCTATGCAATTAGTGAAAAAGTCAAAGGCAAGTTAGAAGAAATCAGGCAAGTCGGGCATTTTTCCTAAGGGTTAGATGTAAACTCCCAAGAAAACTTTGGTGGTTTGGGGACGTGCAAACTCCCAACTTGGCTTAGGAAGTCCAACAAATGTTAGCCAAAAGGCCTAAGATATTCTGATTTTCTTTTTGTGTGTATGGTCAGTTATCAGGATAATAGATCAAACATATACTGCACGAAAACACATTGTGCTATTATCTTCATATAGTACCTGCCGTCCCCAGGGAGTCCCGTTTGTTGACCTTACTAAAATTCTATGGTATTGCTATCATATGCATTGCGTTATCAGCATAGCATTATGCTGATTACAAGGATATAAGCATCAATCTACAGATAACAAATATATCCACACTGCCCCATGATCCAATATTATCAGCACTAGGGTTTATACCTGATGATCCTAATACCCGAGGTGCAATACACAACAAAAATAACGTGGAGTCATTAGGGTCTTCTACTTTAACAGTGAGTGACAGGTGCATACATTGTAGTATGTTTACACCCTAATAGAAATAATCGTCACACAACTCAGTAAAACCACTTAATAGAAAGGTTAATATGTCTAATGAACAATGCAGCAAACCCCATGTTGCTATCTCTAATGGTTATTGCGATATTTATAATGGAAATCTGAGGTAAAGTCAGGAGTTTTATGTGAAAGATATCCCATACAAACTGCAGGCAGAAAGTTGTCATGGTCTGTGCACACACCCCCCATCCACCAACCCCACTATACAGGGCTATATACAGGCCTCAGAGGTGCAGGTGAACAGCTTACATTGTGTACTTTACTTGTTCATTACACCTTTAATATTGATTATATCTTTGAAATTCCTTAAGTGGATGAAGGCTAATGCATTACTCACTAGCACTGCTGTCCAATTTTGTCATTGCTTTCCACTGTATTAATTTACCTAGCCCAAACAAAAAACAAAATAAATCACTTATTGAGGCTTAGATATGTCCCCTTACAACCCTAAATCCGTTCTAAACTACTCAAAATACAATCTAACATGTATAAAACATTTTAAAGCTAAAAGATTTGACTTTCAAACACACTTACCCCGTTTTATAAAAAGGAAATTTTCATGCTTCTTTTAGGTATTTATTGGGTTTTTATTGGCATTTCAATAGGTAGATACAGTTCTAATCAGCTAATAGAGATAGAGGAGACGCAGATGTCCAGATCGATGTAGCTTAACATGTTACCTATGCCCCCATGGCATCAGTTTCACTCATAAAAGTGCCATAAGTCACGGATTTACAATCATACACCATGGCCCCCAGTCCCCTACCTCCCAGGAAGACCTGTATATTACAGGGCTCTAGGGCGCAGTTTTCACAGCCTACACATTGTCAACATAAATAGTCTGTGCCAGGTCTGACAAGTAAAATCAGTCTCTTTTATACTGCTCATTTTGAAAGCCCTATTTTCCCAATGTAGATGTAGAGTTCAAATAATATCTTGATATTTGCATTTTTTTATGAAATTTTAAGTCTACATGTATATTCTTTTTATTCACTCAGACACGATTTCCGTGCTATTTTTGGGCCCGTGCCTAGGGCCCAAAAACTACCCCTTTTGATACCTCAGAATTGTGTTCGCAAATGCTATAATACTTCGTGTATAAGGCACACCACATATATAAGAGGCACCACGACTTTATGGATCTGCTAGAAAAATTTGAAAGGAAAAAAGTTTAGTTCTACTCAATGGACTTTCGAAAATCCTGGAATATATGGGGGCATTGGGAAGATTTTTGTCTGAACTTTTTCTCATCCTATAAGGCGAACTAGGGGCTTATCCTTGCATATAAGACGCGCCTTATACATGAGGTATTAAAGTATAATGTCCATATGGCCAATGGTCAGGGAGTGCCACCCCCCCACACACACACACACACGGCCTGGGCGTTCCACTTCGTTCACCCCGCGGTCATGAACCGCGGGGTGAACGAACCGTGTACCCACATACACTCAAACACTCACTCAGCCTCGCGGTATGCCCGGGGATGTGCCTTGCATACCCCCCTGTAGATATAAGGATAGGGGTGTCATTTTCAAAAAGGGCCCCATGGTAGGGGGACCCAATAAACCTTCACACTGGGGGGGGGCAAATCTAAATATGGGCAATTCAAATACCAATCACGACATGTCATTCCACGTGCATATCCAAGTTTGTTGTTTTTTTTTGTTTTTTTTGGGGGGGGGGTTCATTCTACAAAGTCATTCTACAAAGCCAGTTCTTAGTGGGGGGCCGCGATCATTTTTGTCATAGTGATGGTGGGGTTGAAAAAAATCTGCCGATTGGTCAAAATCCATCTGGCCCCCCAGGCGTCAATAAATGACTCGCCCTTAAGGAGGAGGACAGGAAGGCATTTCTCACTAGAACCCCCCCAGGATATTTTGCTAACACATGTGTGCGGCTGACAAGTGCACAAAATTCATCAAAATCTCCATAACAAGGGTCAGCTTTTAGCCAAAACCAGAAATCCAGAAATCTCAGGTAATCCCAGGTTTTCATGAATTTTCTCAAATCTATGGGAATATTTGATTGGGTCTATTTATAGAATAGCCAAACAACACAGTGCATCAGCCTATTATGACCACAGTCTTTAGAGGGGCAGACTGGCCTTACATGGCTGTGGCTATTTATAGGCCCTTGTGCTAACAACCCTGCATACCATTAACTATGTAGAGGTACATAACATATAAACCATAGCCTTGGGTACCGTCTGACGTGGCGGGTGAGTCGAGTCGTCAGACGTTCCTCAGGTTCCGGATAGGTGGCAGCACCGATCCGGGTCTGTGGGGACATCTGACGACGAACACCTGGGTCCTTATATAAAGCCCAGGGCTCAGCCGCTACGTCAGAGGCCCTTCTGGCCTCCGAAGCATGTAGAACACCATTGATAATTATTAGCTACCCTCTTCATACTATCGGGTAGCCATGAGTGTGCATTCGTAATAAAATCTATCCATTGGCATACACTTGAAACACCGTCTTACTCTTTCTTTCCAAATCGTAAGACCCGAACCCCCAGGTCCGTAAGGCCACAACCCCTTACACTGGTGCCGTGACCAGTTAATTCTGGTGTATAGCCCGGACGTTATAACGTCCGAACGGCTAGTACATGGGTTAGATAGCCTAGCGGAAGCTAACCCAGCAGGGCAATTAGTTGCCCAGGAGAATGGCAATGGATCCAAACCCATTCGAACTCCCGAGATGCAGAATCTGCATCTTGGAGAGATCCCGAACCTCACTATAATGATAGTGAGGAGACTCTACCAGACTCTGTATGACGTGAACAATCCATACAGAGGCAGGGGAACTTTATAAACCAACAATCACTTGTTGACGAATTGAGTAATACGATGTTCAAAGTTGGTGGTAGTACTAACCCAGAACATCCGGCGCCAATGCCAAAAAGGGTAACATTTGGAAAACTACCTTATAGATTACCCAGACCCGGGCTACCCATATTAGATTACAGCGCTATAGATGGCGACTTAACCTATGCGGTACCGGAAGGTGAGGAATTTAAACGACTGGATGTCCTGTTGTTAATTGAAACCTATGTAACTTTGAACGAGAACCTAAATACCTTGGTCAAAGCTAAAGATGAAGTATTCCATGAAAAACTTCAGCTGGAAGAGGACCTGACTGGCATGCGAAGCGAATTCGAAGCCAGAAGGAGTGAGTACATGAAGGAACTAGAAAATGAAGAAATAAAACTTCAGGAAATGAGAAAGTCATTCAATAAAGAATATGACAATAGACACATTCGTATCCAAACATACATAGATACGAACGATCAACTAAGTCTTGATAAGGCAAATTACGAATCCGAAATATGCCATTATCAGAGCGAGTTAGAGAAATTGAAACTTCAGTGTAGTAAACAAGCTGAAGACAATGAAACCATCCGAGTAGGCATTATAGCTTACAATAAACAACTGGAGGAAGATAGACAGAAACTCACGAATGAGCTTCAGGAATTGCAGACTACTGCAATAACCCTAGACAAATATGTGGAAGCCGCCCAATTGACTATAGGTACTATAGATCCAACTGTGGTGTCTACAATGTTGGCAAAAACATCTAAAGATGCAACTCTAACTAGATACAACCCATTCGTTGATGATAAGGATGTAGTATCCGGAATCTATAAGAAACCGGATGATACCGCAGGTAATGGAAATGCACCTACACCAGCAGCTCCTATTCTGGATACAATAGGTCCGGCACCGCCAATACCAGATTTGAGTCATAAAATTAAAGCGACTCACGATAGTGCTATTGGTGCTAACAATAATACACCCGTAGCACAACCGAGAGTACCGGGACCACCGAGACATATGCTAACGCCACCTTCATATTTCTCTCAACCCGGCCATAGTACACCAGCAGGCCCAAGATTACCGAACCCATCTTCGGGTCAAGGTAATGGTCCTAATGATGGACGTTTTCCCAGACCGAACCCGCCACAAACCAATGTTAACGGCGGCACGTACCAACCAAGAACAACTTGCTATGGATATAGATATAATTATAATCCGGCAGGAAGTAGTAATTACCAGAATGGTAATAACTATAATCAGGGATGGAATCAAAATAATTCTTACCCTAGGTATGCATCTTCCGGAACAGCTGGAAATGCTGGTTATAGTGGCGGATGCCCTAGCGGTTCATCCGGGCACTATCCTAATAACGGTCCACCAGGAGGAAATTCTCCAGGCGGCCCAGGAGGATCCGGATCCGGAGGATCAGGATCGGGAGGAGATGGCAGGAAGCCAAACAGAAGAACTTCCATGCCTGCAGGGATGCAAACCATCTTTGATAGAAGCCAATGTATCCAAAACCTTGGCATTGACTGCTACCGAAATGGAGCAGATGGCATGGAAGTCATGAACTGGAGCATGCGAGAAGCAGATAGACTACGCGGATGTAATAATCCAGCACGTAGACAGGCACGGATACCCCCTCCATACGATTCCAATGATCCATGGAAGGATAGGTATCAAGCTTTTGTCGACGAAGTCAATTGTAGTGGCTGGACAAAAGAAGAAGCTCTGCCCTATTTGATCTGTTGGTTGAATAAAGGTGGAAAAGTAGCCCTCAACCAATGGAGAGCAGCATACGGAATATACGGCACCTATGATCAATTGGTCGAATGTGCCGCATACCTATTCGGATCAATCGTTAGAGAGGATCCATGGGTAAGCTTCAAGAAAAGGACACAGAAACCTAAAGAATCTCACAGGGTCTTTGGTTTGGAGCTACAGGACTTGCTATCAAAAGCGCGTCCGAATTGGGCTCATGACGATGACTGCTATCTACAGGAATTGTTTATACAATTCTACAATGGATTGCGGGATCCGGATCACAAACAAGTAGTTTGGGATTCTTGGAAGGATGACACTTCCTTCAGTGACCTGTTCATATCAATCGATGGACATGATATGAAGAAAAGATTGGTAGGTCTAGGACCTAACCCGGTAAGAGCAGCTCCGTTCCAATACGGAGGTACACCTGCTCCGGTATATGAAACTTCCCAGTTAGCCCCGGTTGATTCGCATGAGGCTGATCAGGAGGACGAATATGTCTCCGATGAAAACGGAGAATATATTGGATCAGTCCAGGTAGCTGGAAAGTATTACCGACAGAAGCGGTATAGGAAGGTACATTCGAGAGGGAGGGGAGGATCCGTTACTGGTAAAACAGCTTCCGGACCGACTCAATCTGGCAATGTAACCTCTACGGCCAAGCCAACTGTGGCAGCCGCTGTTGCTCAGACTAATATGATGGAAACATTAATAGCCGGATTAACAGAAGCTCTGAAGAGACCGAGAGTTGATAAATCTCAAAGGAGATGTTTCAGATGCCAGAAACTGGGGCATTATGCTCCCGAATGTATGGCTGAGAAACCTGTCCCTCGTAGACAGGAGGGTGTCTCTGGAATAAGTACAGAGGAAAACTAAGGAGGGGTCTCCCGATGGGCAAAGAAGGGGATCCCAGTGACAAATCTTGCCATGATATCACCATCCGTGATGATAGTTCGAATGTAGTAGCAAACTCTCCTAGCACCGAGGTGGTTGTAGACACCCGGAAGGTTAGGGAAGCTGATATAACAGGTGCCACGGGAGCACAGGGGAAACCCAATATCAGTAACGAGGTAGGCGGCTATGAATTAGCCAGGGTTCGTAGTGCCCACCTGCCCCCGGGTCATCCTTGTCTGGAATACCTGAAAGGATGTGGATCGACTCCAGGTGTGAACAATGACGTTCCGATCATCACGGACATGCCCTCTGTTCTAAACGGAAGGCGGTGGTATGTTTGCCTTACTGTTAACGGAAGATCTGCCGAATTTCTCATGGATACGGGAGCTAGCCACTCCTGTATCTCCAAGAGGTTCTATGATCTTATTCCGGATGAACATGATACTCTCAAATCGGGAGGAAGTGCTCAGACAGCCGATGGCAGTACCTTGCAGACGTATGGTAGAACTTGTGTAAAGCTACAATTGGATGGAGTACATGACTATGTCATGAGTGCCACCGTTGCGGATATAGCAGATGAGGGGATACTCGGGTTGGATTTCGCATCCCTGTATGGAGTTGTGTTGGAACCCCAATCAGGAGTGTTGAGTGTGAAATACCCATATCCTGTAAAGGTTAGGTGTGTACTGAGACAAGTGAGCAGTATGGCTAGTGTGGCACACACTGTGCGAATCCCTCCGGGAGTAGCCTGTGATGTGCTGGTAAGAAGTGATCCTGCAATGCGCAATAAGCCTGCAGTGATAGAACCGGGTGTAGCTACTCTGTCAAGTATCGGATTAATATCTGTAGACACTATTGTAGCAAATGCGTCCTGGTCAGTAGTACCTGTCTCTAATACTGGAAACAGTACTATCTACTTGAAAAAGGGACAAGTTTTTGGAAACGTGACCCTTTCGGAAACTGTAACGGATAGTAAGTTAATCTTACAAAAGGTAACAGGAAATGATGAAATTTGGAAGACTTACTCAAGTTGTATGAAGAAACTTCATTAGAAGATCCGAAACACCAGAAAGAGTTCTATGATATGCTCTGTCAGTATAGGACTGCCTTTGCCAAACCTGGCGAAAAACTAGGTACGACAAATAAGGTAGTACATAAAATAGATACTGGAGATGCGGAACCCTTTAAAATACCGTATAGACGGTTACCTTTAGCGAAAAAGAGAGTAGCTGAAGAGGAAATAAACAAGATGTTGGAACAGGATGTAATAGTCCCTTCCAATAGTCCATGGAGTAGTCCTGTGTGTATGGTAACAAAGAAAGACGGTACTATCCACTTTTGCATAGACTACAGGAAGCTGAATGGAGTAACGAAAAAAAATTCGTATCCATTACCGAGAATAGACGAAACCATTGACTCTTTAGGAGGAAACAGTTGGTTTTGTACCCTAGACTTGCAATCAGGTTACTGGCAAGTGGGGATGAATCCTTCAGATATGGAGAAGACTGCATTTTCGAGTCATATTGGATTATTCCAATATAACATAATGCCGTTTGGTTTGTGCAATGCACCAGCAACATTTGAAGCAATGATGGAAACAATCCTAAGTGATTCATTGTGGAAAATATGTCTTGTATACCTTGACGATGTCATAGTCTTCGGAAAAACATTCGAAGAGTGTTCTAATAACCTAAAAATGGTACTAGAACGTATTATTTCCAATGGTCTCAAATTGAAACCTAAGAAATGCCACATGTTTAGAAAGCCCATAAATTATTTGGGCCGCATCATTAGTGATGAAGGAATAAAAGCTGATCCGGAGAAAATCGAATCAGTTACGAATTGGAATAGACCTAAAACACCCAAAGAGGTGAGGTCCTTTTTAGGATTCTGTTCCTATTATAGGGAATTTATTCCGAATTATTCTAGAGTCAGTTACCCATTACAAGCAATAGCTAACTGGACTCCAGGAAGTACCAAGGAAAAATTTCCTTGGACGCATGAGCAGGAATCTGCTTTTCAAAAGCTAAAAGACCTGTTCACGAGTACTCCGGTATTACAATATCCGAATGAAACGGATCATTTTATACTGGATACTGATGCTAGTAATGATAGCATTGGTGCAGCTCTCTCGCAAGTCCAAAATGGGAGAGAGGTACCGATTGCCTTTGCCAGCAATACACTGAGCAAAACTCAGCGCAATTACTGCACAACCAAAAGAGAGTTGTTAGCAGTAGTCGTATATACCAAGAAGTTCAAACATTTTCTATGGGGAACGAACTTTACTTTACATACGGATCACTCCTCTTTAAGATGGCTACTGAACTTCCGAGATGCTGAAGGAATGTTAGGCCGATGGCTAGCCCATCTATCTGAATATGGGCTTGAACATCACCAGATTCAGCATAGACCTGGAGTGAAGCATTTAAATGCTGATGCTTTATCTTGAATACCAATCCGGAAATGTGATAATCTGGATTGTACTGATTGTGGAGCTCATAGGGCAGTGTTAGCAGGGATTCGAAGACCATTCGAACCCCTAGTTGCCAGTATACTGGATTGGTCTATGGATCACATACGTTTCCAGGAAGCTGACTCGATAACTGCGCAGCAACTGCAATTAGTACCAAAGGGTATACGTCCAGTTAGACCTGAGGTCTCTCTGGAAAATCGAGAAATGATTTCTTGCCCAATGGACCGAGCTTGAAGTCCGGAAAGGCGTGTTATACCGTTGGAAGCCATGTAATAATGGTGAGAAAATCATGCAAGTGGTGATACCACATGCCATGAGATATGACATTATGTACTTCTGTCATGGACATTGGACCAGTGGTCATTTCGGAAGGAAACGCTCGTTAGCACGACTTTCCAAGAAATACTATTGGCCTGGCATGACAAGAGACTTGCAAAGATGGGTAACCACCTGTCCGGATTGTTGTAAAAACAAACCCGGACCCGGGATGGGCAAACTTCCCCTATCCCAAGAACTTTTCGGAGTTAGATTCACAAGAATCGGGGAAGATATCATTAGTGGATTGAATACAACCGCTAATGATAATACCTGTATGATGGTAGTGTGTGATTATTATACAAAATACACTAAAGTATTTCCACTACCGGACCACAAAGCAGTTACTTGTGCCAAAGCCTTTGTAAAAGGTTGGGTACTAAGTTTCGGTGTACCATTAATGTTACACAGTGACCAAGGCAGAGAATTCGAATCAAATCTCTGGCAGGGTATGTGCGAATACTTAGCTATTTGCAAGACTAGAACCAACCCGTATAGGCCACAAAGCGACGGATTGGTAGAAAGGTTCAATAGAACCCTTATCCAAGTCCTAAAGTCACTCGTCAATGAACATATAGACGACTGGGATGAGCAATGCCATTTTGTGACACATGCTTATAACAGTACGGTACATTCAAGTACGAATTGTACTCCGAACCTTTTAGTATTTGGAGAGGATCTGATAATGCCTGCCGACTTAGTATTTGGAGTCGTAGGGATGGACCCGGAACTACCTTGCCATGTAGTTTTTGTGGAATGCTTAAGAGACAGATTTAAAAAGGCATATGAGTCTGTCAGAATTGATTTGGAGAAAAGTGCCAAATGGCAAAAAGCTGGATACGATACCGATCTAAAGCATCGGAAATTCCAATCCGGAGACAGAGTTCTAAGACTACATGAACCACTTAGACACATAAAATTAGCGTCTAATTGGGATGGTCTCTTTACTGTAACACAAGTTATCAGTGATTGTACCGTAATTATAAAATCTGACCTTGGTCGACTTTATAAGTCAAATGTGGCTAGATTAAGGAAATGGTCTGGGAGGGAGACCTCCACAGAAATGTAGGTGAAGGTTCCGGAAAGATCCTGAACCAGAATCGTATAATAGACCAGGTAAAGAACACTACAGTGAAGCGAGGCCGTGGTAGGCCTAAGAAGTGTTCTGAATCAGTGGCACCCACGCCAACACCGATTAAGCGTGGGGGAGTTAAAAAAGTCTCGGCAGGTGAAGACAAGAAGAAGAGGAAAGGTGTCTTGAAGGCTAAGAAATACCTAGAAAAGGCTCTTCAGACTGTCAGGTCCGATAAAGAACTATCCGAGAAGGGGAGATACGTTCGTCGCAGCCCTCGAATTGCCCAGAGGACTGCAGTGACCTAACCTGTATACACAACGGGTGTAATGTTTACATTTAGAGGAACGGATGACAACTGACCCGAAAGGCTTATTTGTCGCCGCTGCATGATGTACCAATGGGTAGTGGACGGATAATCCGGTGGATTTGCTTAAGCTTTCCATAATCTCCACTTAAATCCCCAGACCAGTCATCGGCGTGAGCGATAATTACCTAAAAACAATCAGTTTGTTGATGTTCCGCTTGTAGCATGTGCGTTTCCGCATGACGTCACCGCGTCCGGTCTCGGCTGACCCCTCGTGACCTCGCGAACTCACGGGGAAATGACGTCACGAAAGCTGGCCTGTCGCCATATTGTTTTTCGGTAACGTCTAAGACGGTCGAGCACGCTCCCTTCTTGGATTTTACCAAGAAGGGAGCGTGCTCCCTTCTTGGTAAAATCCAAGAAGGGAGCGTGCTTCCTCAGAGTCTGTCTCTCAGTAGGCAGACTCCGTCTGTGTCGGCCCCGGCGCCGTAAAAGCCGGAAAAAGGAGTATCTTACTCCCGTGAGAGATTCCCCAGTCATGGCTGAGGAATCCGTAGCTGCAGCCAAGCTATCCGGTGACCCGGATAAGCTGACTCCATCCGCAGAAGCTTTTCCGGAAGCTTTGTCACCTGTTACACAGGAAGAGAGCGAGATGATGGACGTGGAGGAACCCACGGATCGCTCGTTTGAGGAGAAGCTGGCCTCATTCTCGCTGAATGAGCCAGAGAAATTGCTGTCTCCACTCCCACCCGAGGGATTCGGAGGGGCTACGAGTGCTGAACCCACAGCGACTGGGTCCAAGACCGCACAGGTCGACAGACCGAAGGACCAGTGGAAGCCAGCAGTGGCTGACCCGTTCCCGGTAGAATACGACGGTCGCTACCTGTACGTCCACCCGGAACTACAGGCACAAGTGACCTATGCTGAGGGTACACCAGTTAGGTTGGACCCGAAGGTGAGAATAGCTGTCGAGGGCGTCATGGTTCCCGAACAGCTGGATAGGACGCCTCCCGAATGGCTCCGAGACTGGCCGTGGTTCCAACGGGGACTCATGGTGGACGCTGCTTTCCACGAAGCAGTGTATGAAGCCAACAGAGCTTTCCTGCTCGGAGCGTATCCGAAGCCGGATAAGACCCTGTGGAACGTCAAGCAGACGAACATTGTTTGGGTAGGCTGCGTCTCGGAACCCGAGGGGCAGACTTACCCACGTCCTTGTGCCACCCGGCCCCAGTACCGGACCACGAAGGAGTTTCGGGAAGCCGCTGCCAACTTTGAACAGTGGGACGACGGTTATTACATAACCGAGCAGGAGTTAGTGGATGTCCAAAACAATTCGCTAACCGGCATGAACCGAGGTGCAGCCCTTCGGACGGTTCTCGTCCGTCGTATGACTGCAGAACAGGAGGCCCAGGAAGAGGCTAAGAGGGAAGCGGAAGTACCCGCACCTCCTTTCCCCGACCTGCAGCTTGCCACCCGAAGCACAGCCGGTTCTGCATCAGCCACCGGCAGTACTACCACCCCGGTAGAAGCCTCGACCTCCAGCGCGTCCGGAACCCAGGAACCGGAGGAAGACTGGAAGGTCAGCAAGAACAGGAGGTCCGCTGCTCGGAAGCTCAAGAATCTTCCGGATTCTGCTAGAGCCGAACCGAAAGCTAGAACCTCAGCCACTGGTAGTACTGCCATGGAGGTGGAGTCCTCGGACGAGGAGTCTGTACACGAATCCTTGGTTGAGTATGATGAGAAGGCCACCCCATCAACTCAAACCGAGGCTGAACGATGGGCTAACGCCAAATCCGGATTCAAAACCCGGATTCCCACGTGTTTCTCCGACTGTGTCTACGGAGTAAAGAAGGACTGCTCCACCTCATATGCCTGCCCGGACTCAGTTAACAAAAATAATGAGTCAGACGATGAAGATTGGATGCGTCTTTCGGATGAGGACCCCAATCCGAGCAAGGCGTATCGAAAGATGTGGCTCATGCTAAACCACACCGAAGGGTATTACACTTATACCCAGAGGAGAAAGCTGCGTTGGGCTCTTGAGAAGTGGTACGGTGACGACCAGAAGTCCTGTCCCTTCTCTATCTGCCAGGATGCGAGTGATGTCTCGGTCCGGACCTGGAGTACTCCAGCCCGGTTCCAAAGGCATCTGGTAGAGGCCCACTTCCACCATCACCCGGTTTACATTTGTGATCCGAGTTATGGTAAGAAGGGCAAGAAGTGCACTACGAAGGTTCAATATAACCGACGTAGTGATCTGGCGAGGCACCAGAAGAAATGCCACGCAGAAGGTTTAGATGGGGCTCGGAAGCGTATCATGGAGCTTCATCAGGAACTCATGAAGGAGTTCGACAGTCTGAGCGAGGATGCTTGGTCTAAGATCCGACCAGGGGACCAAGTCCTCTGCGAGGTTCCGAAGACCAAGGATTCGAAACTCCGCGCTAAGATAGTCCTGACTCCTGGAAAGGGTAAGCTAGACATGCACGAGTCTCTCTGGCAGAAATGCGAGGAATCCGGCAAGGAGGGAAAGAGAGCTCGTGAAAGGAGCAGAAGGGACCAGAACCGTGGTGGTAACGGTAATGGTCAGACCACCACTACTAAAGTCAGAGCAGATGATCGCTCCAGGTCTCCTCTGGCTCGTCACCCCCATGAGCAGGTTCAGGGCACTCCCGTGTTCAAGAAACCCGAACCTGCCGGATACGCAGGCGCCGTATCGAAACCTGGGAAAGTTAGCCCCCGCAACTTTCCGTCCTTGACCCAGGGACCTGGACCTGAGAGCCAGACCTTAGTCGTTGGAAAGGGTGGTCGACTTGTTCCCAAGAAGACCTCAGCACCTGCTGCCGCTGGAGCCGCATCCGCTCCAGCCGCCCTCCCAGTCAACTTCACCCCGGAGCAGTTAAACCTTTATCTGCAGATGGGGCTGAAGCAGAACCAGCCTCCAACCTACTGTGTGCCAACAGCAGGCGTGTCCGGAAGTCCCACACCCGGAAGTGGTCCTCAGGCCGTATCGACTCCCCCTAAGGCTGTCGCTACACCAGAGAAACCAAAAGACGCCATTACCATTAAAACCGGTAATGCGGAAGTTTGGTTTGAGAAGTCCCGCCAGGGGGAAGCAGATGTCCAGAAGGCCATCTACACCCACTGGGAGAAGTGTGTCCGCGAGAAAGCGACAGCGTTCCATCAGGGTCTTCTTAATGATACCCTGTTGTGCTTGAAGGAGGTTGCGGATGCTGAAAAGCAGCGCCTCGAGACCCTCATTCGGGACGATGTAAAGTCCCAGGAGGAAGCAGCCGCAGCTGCCCAAGAAAAGGCAGCTATGGACGTACACGTCTTGGAGAAACGTGTTAAAGAAGAAATCACCCGGAATACCAACTTGAACACCAAGTTCATGAGGGTATTCGGAGTTGATCTCGACGAGTGGGACGGCACCCCCGAATCGGCTCTAGCTCTTCTTAAGAAGAAGCATGCGAAGAAATCCACCTAAGCATGCTACGGGTTATTTTCTAAAAATTTTTCTCTCCACTAATAACCAGATTTAGTCTTTGCGGAACCCTACAGGTCTGCGAATGTTTTTTATTAGTATATGAACACCTGTTCTTTGTGTTCCGGGTTCCTTTTATGACCAGCTTATTGTATGATTCAGGCCGTACAATTCTTATTATACCCTGAATAGCCTATTCGGATTCAGAACTACACTTACAAACAATCCGATAGTAGACTTGCTGCTGTCAGACATATCCGGATGCCGGTTCCAGACTTCTGCTGCTATCTGTGCTAACCACTATACTAGGATGGACTTTACGATTCTGTGTTACCTCTACATTTCACCTATACTCCCGAATGGACTAATACTACATATTACTACTACTTCCGGACCAGCCTATATTGGACTTTTCACTTATGTCAACAATACTTAAATGGATTACGCTTCTACACTGTTGACAAAACCGGATCTACACTCTACTTCTACTCTACACCATTCGGATATACTTATGAACTATAGCACTTCCAGAGGATTGTGGGTAGCTGCCCCCAAATTCATCTACCGTGTTCACTTTAATAACCAGGAATCATAGACTTTAGCACGTCCATCCCGTGGTTAGCTGACCACCCTTACCTTCTAGTATCCGGAAGACTACAGCAGAAGACTCCAGCAGCATCTACCATTTTTATATTGTACATAATGTCACATATCTATTTTTCTATAATGTTATTTGTATGTGCATATTCACACTGTGGTCATAACTTACTATATATTGTGATACGGGTATATACATATCTATTAGTACGGATCTCAAATTGCTGTTCATATTTATAATATAAGATCCGGTAAACTACACCAGAATGTACGTGTTATTGTCCTGCGAGACATATTGTATCATGAATATATTAATCTGGTGTTATAAAGGTTATTTGGTACACGGTGATATCATATATATTATTATATTCATTACTACACCATGATTTTTTTCTTTTCAAGTGTATAATACAAACGGTTCTATTCGTACTACTCACGGAATCCTTAACGGATTCATATGGTTATATCATACGATGATGATACATGATTATATGTCATTAGATAGTGTAGTTACTCTTAAAGTCTTTCTCAAGACTATATAATCAAATGTGGTATTAATAACTACAAACGCATATGAATGTTATTATGTGATTTATTTAATATTAACAGTTCCGTTACACATAACTGTTACTACCACATGTATACGAATTATGATACTTGTCCTATTACTTATACTGTAAACATGATATGTTATCCTATGGTATAATAAGCTAATTAACAGTTTCGATACATACAACTGTTATTCATTCAAGTAATTCGTATCATATTCCAACATTCAATTTGTTATTATGTAACTACATACACTATCAAATATATGAATATGACATTCCAATCATATTCAACTTGGTGTTAACGTTATATCTATGGTTGTACCTCTATTACTAAGGGTTTAGACATATAGAAATGTTATCCCTGTAATATTACTATAACTATAACACCCTCCTAAATGTCTGGGGGAGTGGTCTAGAGGTACATAACATATAAACCATAGCGTTGGGTACCGTCTGACGTGGCGGGTGAGTCGAGTCGTCGGACGTTCCTCAGGTTCTGGATTGGTGGCAGCACCGATCCGGGTCTGTGGGGACATCTGACGACGAACACCTGGGTCCTTATATAAAGCCCAGGGCTCAGCCGCTACGTCAGAGTCCCTTCTGGCCTCCGAAGCATGTAGAACACCATTGATAATTATTAGCTACCCTCTTCATACTATCGGGTAGCCGTGAGTGTGCATTCGTTATAAAATCTATCCGTTGGCATACACTTGAAACACCGTCTTACTCTTTCTTTCCGAATCGTAAGACCCGAACCCCCAGGTCCGTAAGGCCACAACCCCTTACACTAAAGATAAAGCCGTACTGTGTGTGACTTAGTACTGGTACCATTCAGACTGGACTGGAGGACCGGTTCTGGTGGGATACGGTTGAAGCTGGTTGGGACGAGTGTAGGGGTTCGTTCCCCCGTCGGATGCGCAGAGCCTTCAGAGGGACTGTTCACTTGATTGTGTCACTCCCCCTATGTATACCATACCGATCCAGGGTAGTTGGAAGGTAGAGAATGTCAGGCCAGGGGAAGTAGCTCAGGGGTAGAGCTTCCGCTTCGAAGTTGGAGGGTCCCGGGTTCGAGTCCCGGTTTCTCCATGACATTTTCTGCTGACCACTACAGTGTGGAGGTTTACAACCACTATTTGTATCAACAGTCACTTCCCATTGTACAGATAGTGGTTGACCACCTAACTGCTATCTGTGTAAAAAGAACACTATCTGTATGAAAGTGTATCAAAGTCATCTGTATCAACTGCACATTTCATTCCCCCTTACACTAAGTGTATCAACATTACTTTTATGGTGAATATTCAATTTGTCATTTTAGAAGGTGCACATGGGTAGACCCCTATCCAAATATCCATCTTCACATGTATTTAGGAATAAGTGGATGGGAACAGGAAACCCTTGGTCAAAAAAGGTCAAATTAGCCCAAGATGGGTTGAGTAACCAAGGATTGACCTGAATATAGTTAGATTGGCCCTTGAAGTTGGATAAATTGGGTCAAATCCAGTCACAAGAGGCCAAATTAGCCCAAGATGAGTGCATGGACCAATAGTTGGCCTGATTTAATTTAGGATCAATATGGGTAAATTTAGCTGGGTAAATTGGGACAAGTCATCTCTTTGGCCCATCTTTTGACCAATTTTTGCCTGATTCGACCAAATTTGCCTACCTTTGGTCAATCTGCTTTTATTTGGCCCAATTTATCACCATTTTGGGCCAACTTTACCCACCTATTTATTACCTTATTTCCCTATATTGACTTGTGGTGACACAATTGGCGAAAAGGGCCCCATCTCTGACCAGTTGACCCATCTTTGGTCAATTTGACCTATTTTGGCCAGTACTTAAGAGATTAATTGCATATTTTGGACCCCAGACTTTGCTCCAAAACAGGGGGTGCACCCCCTCCTTTTGGGGCGCGCCCCTCCTTTTTCAAAACCTGGATCCATGACACTGCTCATGTTCTTATAATCTTAACGGAGCCACCGAGCCACCCTTAGCTTCAAACCTTTACATATATGCACTCAGTAAAGGGTCATTGCTAGGGTGGCTTCATATCGTATACATTTATATGTAGAATTTTATTGTTTATTGTCAAGTTTACATACTCATATCTTTCATTGTCCTTAATTCTGAGCTTCAACTCCACATATATCAAATATACCTTGAGACATAGACATACTATTTAAAACATCATTTTACAACCAACCTTTAGCAACAATGAAAGAGAAGCATTTATACCATTAATCTTCAACTGAAAATATTTCAATCTGAATTAATGTGGCACAAAAACGTCCCCTGACAGCTTTTGTGTGTGGTGAAAATGTATTTTAATATTCAAATATTGTATTATGATGTGCTTAAGTAACCATAGGCTTGAATAAGTAGGTCAAAGAAATGTGTTCAAAATACACTGTGAGAGCTTTATTTCTCTGCTGATTATTGACTATTTGGTCAACATTTCTAGATTTCAGGCCCTGAAAAAAGGTACTTAAGTATTTGTGTGACCACCCAACCTTTTCATTTTGAAAGATTCCTAAAGAATAGTTCTGGTTCAAAATACACATACACAACTCCTTGAGACATGCATGAAAATATGGCCTGTCATAAAAGTAGAGAGAGTTTACAGCAAGTATCCAATCATCTCCTTGTAATTGTAATGTTCACTTTGCTGGGACGAAGGATCATTTCTGGGATGGGGCGTATATCCTCAGTTTTCTCCATTGATGTGATCTTAAAGTTCCGAAGGAGGGTTGACAACACAACCTTTTCCTCATTCAGAGCAAATCTTTGTCCTGCAAACAAGAATTTATTTCACACAATTGAAGAATGCAAAATCAGATTCATCTAGATGTGCATTATTAATGTAAGGTCAAGACCTAAGCACTGAGTAGTGTGTCAATCCTGCACCAAATAATGATGTTTTACACAAGTATAGGTGGTATGGGAGCCACAGCCCACAAAGATCAGAAAAAGGGGCTTAGAATTTTCCAAGACACTATGATGAAATATTGAAACATGTGTCCTTTGATATACTTTTCTTATGCAAATATTTCAAATAAGAAATGAGAAAGCAAATTTATTTATGTGGACTGACGCTGGTTTAAATCAGCCCAACACCAGCCCAATGAATGTACACTTCCTACACTATTCGAATGCATGCTTGAAATCAACTCTATAAATGTGGCAATAAACCTTTATAATATGTCTTAATTCTTAATATTTCTAAAAGCCAGATTCATATCTTTTAGAAATGATCCCTTACAGATATCGATAACATTACTTACCAATGCAATTCCTTGGTCCAGCAGAGAAAGGGATAAAAGTGTATGGGTGTCGACCGACTGAGTTCTCAGGACGGAATCTCTCAGGATCAAACTTCTCGGGATTTGCAAAATATTCAGGATCACGGTTAATCTTGTAAACAAAGATTGATAAGGATGCACCCGTTGGTATTGTCACTCCATCTGTGTGTAATAAAGATTTAATGATATTGGGTTAGTCAGGAGAGTACTCTAAATCTGTAAAACTTTTTGAAGCTATGTAAGACTGCACAGTAGTAACTGCAAGGTATAATGAGGCTGTGTGATAGTAAGTAAGTCCTGTTTATGAGGCTGCATGATGGTAACTAAGGGCTATATGAGGCTGTTTGATGGTAACTAAGGCCTATGTATGAGCATGTCTGATGGTAACTAAGGGTTATATATGAGACTGCCTTAGAGTAACTAGGGCTCTTTGAGGCTGTCTGTTGGTAAGTAAGGGTACAAAAGGCTGCCTGATGGTAACTAAGGGCTACAAAAGGATGTCTGGTGGTAACTAAGGGATACAAAATGCTGCCTGATGGTAACTAAGTGCTATATGAGGCTGTCTGATGGCAAGTAAGGGCTATATGAGGCTGCCTGATGGTAACTAAGGGCTATATAAGGGTGTCTGATGGTAACTAAGGGCTATAGGAGACTGTCTGATGGTAACTAAAGGCTATATGGGGCTGTCTGATGGTAACTTAGGGCTATATGAGGCTGTCTGATGGTAACTAAGGGCTATATGAGGCTGTCTGATGGTAGCTAAAGGCTATATGAGGCTGTCTGATGGTGACTAAGGGATATATGGGGCTGTCTGATGGTAACTAAAGGCTATATGGGGCTGTCTGATGGTAACTAAAGGCTATATGAGGCTGTCTGATGGTGACTAAGGGCTATATGAGGCTGTCTGATGGTAACTAAAGGCTATATGAGGCTGTCTGATGGTAACTAAAGGCTATATGGGGCTGTCTGATGGTAACTAAGGGCTATATGAGGCTGTCTGATGGTAACTAAGGGCTATATGAGGCTGTCTGATGGTAACTAAAGGCTATATGGGGCTTTCTGATGGTAACTAAAGGCTATATGAGGCTGTCTGATGGTGACTAAGGGCTATATGAGGCTGTCTGATGGTAACTAAAGACTATATGAGGCTGTCTGATGGTGACTAAGGGCTATGTGAGGATGTCTGATGGTAACTAAGGGCTATATGAGGCTGTGTGATGGTAACTAAAGGCTATATGGGGCTGTCTGATGGTAACTAAAGGCTATATGAGGCTGTCTGATGGTGACTAAGTGCTATATGAGGCTGTCTGATGGTGACTAAGGGTTATAGGAGACTGTCTGATGGTAACTAAGGGCTATATGAACATGGCTGATGGTAACTAAGGGCTATATGGGGCTGTCTGATAGTAACTAAAGGCTATATGAGGCTGCCTGATGGTAACTAAGGGCTATATGCGGCTGCCTGATGGTAACTAAGGGCTATATCAGGCTGCCTGATGGTAACTAAGGGCTATATCAGGCTTCCTGATGGTAACTAAGGGCTATATCAGGCTGTCTGCTGGTAACTATAAGGGCTATAGGAGGGCTATATATGAGCTATATATGAGGCTGCCTGATGGGAACTACCGTAAAACCCCGCTCATAAGCCGACCCCAGTCATAAGACGGGGGTAGAGTTTGGGGAAATGTTATAAGTCGATTTTGTTGCATAATTTCCCTTAATTTCTCTTTTATCTATTGTAATAAAACCCCACTCATAAGCCGGGGGTAGAGTTAAGGAGAAATTTAGAAGCCGGTTTTGGCCAAAGATAGAAAAAAAAATCCGGCTTATGACTAGGGTTTTACGGTAATCGACTGGAATATATATAAGACTGATGCTTACTAAGGCCTATAAGGGTCAGAATATGCCCCCTATAAAAGCTTGGAATCCAGCATACAGCAATAGGTAACTTTGCCATTTACTCATTAATTGACCCCAAGGGATAGGAAATAATGTTTAAAGTTTCCTAATTTTCCTTGGAGAAATGTCAAAGGTGCTTCACGTGAGATGCTTATCTACCCAAACCGTTTGTGTTTCTCCCCTCCATCCCCAGGCATATTAGTATTGATTCAGACAACTCTGCATTGGTTGAACCTACCAACTTGGGTGTCCTCCTCCACAGTCCTACCTACAATTGGTACAGGGGGACAGACCCGCAGGCTCTCCTTGATAACACACTCCAGGTACTTGAGTTTGGTGAGGTCCTCCGTTGTCACTGGTCTGTCACTGTCACCAAAAACTTCATCCATCTCATCATGAAGCTTCTTCTGGACTTCAGGATGGGCACCAATTAGCTGGACTGTCCATGCCATGCCAGCTGCAGTTGTATCATGGCCCTTATGGGAGATAATAGGCATGAATCAGTAATCGTGTTCGGTATCGATTGTTCAACGTATTATCATATAAAGATGGCCCATGCACCTGTCTATATTAGCAGAGTAATGAGATATCTAAATAGTTACATAGTCATAGGTGTAGATTCATAAAATTGTGTATATATGTTTATTTTTTGAATTTTTATGACTGAAATGAAATAGCAGACATAGGTTCACTTCAATTGATCACCAACGATAGGTTATTTCACTCGTGTCTACCTCATGAGATAACCCTCAGTGGTGATCAATTCTCAAGCACCTTTGACTATTTTGGCTGACCTCAAACATGAAGGTGTCAACTTCCTCCTGGATGTCTCTCTCTGTGAAGTCTGCCTCTTTAGCCATGTGTAGGAGTAGATCTAGGAAGGCGCGCTTCTTCTTTCCACAACCTTCTTCTTCGCTTTCAGGGTTCTCCTGCATTTCCTTTTTCCGGTCAGCGATAACCTTCACATTGAAAACATTAAATTAGGGTGTTCAGGCAATTTTCTTTCTTGGCTATTTCTTTCTATTTCGTTTAGAAAAGCACCATCAGCAAAAACTATAAAGTGAATACCCATATTTGTGAGCATTGAAGCAGTATGATTTCTAAAATAATTCCCCCAGATGGCAGCACAGTAAAGAACTTTTTCTCCGTGAAAATAACAGTGAAAGCTTTATTCAAAAGTTTCCAGAGAATCATAGTTATTCCAACAGCATTTTTTGCAGTGTATGTAAATAACCTTCTGAGTGAAGCCATGCAGGGTTTTGAGATGAGCATCATGTTTTCGCCCGGAATCTGTCCAACTGTACAGGAAGTTGTTCCAGTGCCATGGAGTAGTCACTCGTACGGTTATAAGTTCAGCGATACTGTAAAAAAAAGTAATGTTATATTTACACTGACACATGTAGGATAATAGATGTGGTTTATTTGGTGCTAATAAGAAAGGCTCTAAGTGAAAATGTTAAACCCTGGGGTTTTGTATACACATGTGTGCAGTTCGCAAGGGTACTTTTTCAATATTAAATCTCCCTAAGCAAGGGTCACTTTTGGGGAAATCTCCCTAGGCAAGGGTCCATTTTGAGTAAAAATTCCAGGGATCTTCTCCACTAAAAGGTAAACTTGTTCCCTTTATCTATCTCAGACTTTCACTTACCGGAAAAGTGCATTGACATATTCTGAATCCTCACCAAGTGTTTGTGCGTCAATTTTCTTTCCCATAGCAGTTTCTACAATACAAGAGAGAGGCCTTTTTTCATTTTGGAGGAATAGATCTCTACCTCTGATATGATAATTGCTGGGTAGTGATCATTAGCTAAATCCTTGTGTATACACACAAAAGCAAAATCCCTATCAATTTGTATACCTAGAAGAAATAAAAGGGTTTTACAAGTTTCTTTAACATACCACAGATAATGTCCAGTGCACACAGTGTGATGTAGGGGAATGCATCAAACACCTCCCCTTTGTCACATTTCTCCCCCAGGACTTCAACGAGGACCTTCGCCTGCTCGTTAAACACCGGTAAGAAGTCATTCAGAATCTTGAAGTGGAAGGTTGGAGTGAGAAGCTTCCTACGAGACTGCCACTTGGCACCAGTGCTGTAAATTGAGATGGATGGTAAAGTAGTTATTATGTATTCTAAACTTTTAGTTAAACATCTGTCCTTCAGAACCCTTTGATAAGTCAGATGGCCATCTATAATCTATACATGTATACATGTTAAACATATTATAATGTGTTAAACATATTATAACATGGAAAACCTATTATAATATGTTAACATATAGCAATCATAAAAATTTCTTCTACTACAAGCTGGCCTAAATCACCTACCATTGAGCCTCATTTATTCACGGGTGCAGCTTATACATGTATCATTGTATGAAGCTGAACCCAGCTATGTGTAATAGGATTGTCCCAGTCTTACATAAAATCAGTAGTAAACTGCTAAAATGCAAGCCTGAGCAATAGCTGTACCTTATTATATACGATTTTGCTTGAACTCAGGATGCGTCCAAAATGCTGGGTGTGCCCCATATTCAATGTGTCCATATCCAAGAGTTTGACTTAATGTTCATTTTTGATAGGAACCCAAAGTAAACTTCAAAAAGTCAGACTAGTAATTCATAAAAATTTTATTTTCTCAATAGCTAAATGAAATTTTTAAGTATCATGATAATGATGACACCGGAAACCAGGATCCTTGAATTAGGGTACCTTGAGAGTAGACCAGTGCCGAGCCAGGGTATAAGAAACCGGTATGCTAAGGATTTGCTTAAGTTCTTCATTGCTTTCAAAATGTGCTGAAATGAAGAACTGGAGTTGTACTGACTCAGTTATATGGATTGGAAAGATAAAATAATATGTGTGGTAAAAATGTAAAACAAAATTAACTGGTAAAATGTAAATAAAATGACCCTAAAGGTTAATTAAGGTTAATTAAGGTTGGGAAAGCTCTTTTCAAATATATTGTATATAACAAGGCCAAACAATTAGAGTCCCTTTGAATAGTTTGTCATACCTATTGCCATTTCTAGACTACTTTTTTGTAACATTTAATCAGCAAATCAGATGCCAGTAGTGCCTAGAAACATTCACCAAAGAAGGTTGTAATCATGTAATATGCGCCTTGATAAAATGGCTACGTGTCTTAGAAATTTGGAAAACTAAGTAAATCACCATACCTCAGCAGCTGCAGCTTTATAGACAAAAACCATTGGTGTAGAGCCAAGCACAATCTTGATTATGGAGGAAGTCTTTGCATGTTTCTCAGAAAGTTTGACTATCTGGTTGAAAGTGCCTAAAATTGAGTAGATAAGTAAATCTGTTATTTTAAGTGGCATGTACTATTTATGACATGTAACACCAAGGAGATTTATAGCAAAAAAAAATTATGCTATCACATCTGCTGCAAAGGCTCTAAAACAGGCTATATAGATCTTCTGTGTTACATAAGGGCTGGTGGTAATACCCCACAAAATCTATTTATTAGCGCTGGGGCGCTCATTCAAGGGCTGGCTCCACCGTGTCAGTTGGGTCCATTTTTCGCTGATCTGATTTTAATGTAGCAAATGTATGAAAAAAAATCGTCGTATTATTAGCAGAAAATGGACCCGACCGATGCCATGGAACCCGCCCTTTATGATGATATGGCACTTATGGTTGCATCTGCCTCCCAAAAGGAGATCTGTTTGGTTCCCTCTGCAAGTATTTTTTTATCATTTGCATATGATGATGCAGACTTTGTACCAGTTGGTGCCAGATCATGCCCCTTTTAATCACACAAAACAGATTGAGCATGGCCAATTCACTTCTCATTCAGAGATATCTGGACAATACTCTGTTGACATATCATATGACTCCTCAGGTAATGCCATGTAGATTTATAAATATAATAGGAAAAATTATGACCATTATGACAAATGATAATCATCATCAATACATAAGCACTAACCTAGAGGGTCGGCATCCAAATGTAGTGAGTTCCCAAATATAGGTAGCACAGGTTCCATACCAGGGATCTTCTCTACCGCCTTTAACATACTATAGGACTTGAACGCCCACCATAGCAAGGCACCAATAGCCAGGGTGGCCACCACAGCAACCGACAACATCCTAAGTGGATGAACATGTGAATAGTAAATTCAAGCTCAAAACAAAAATATGCATTATCTTACATGCTGAAGCATCAAGAAATGCCTGAGAAGGCTTTGGTAATGCACTATTGTAGATTCTGGTATGGCAATGAAATGATGCAGAGGTTTTTATCCATCTTTTCATTGTTAGCTAAATTGACCATCCAGCCGACCACCTACCATGCCAAGGCGGTCAAATTAGCAATGATGCTGAAACCTATTGTAACACATCCTTTGCTCTTGACTAGGCCTCCATATGTAACTCTACCTCACCTTTCTTTTTGCTGTGGACTGCTCAACTTAAGAGTATCCAAACCCTTGATATAAGGCTGACCACTGCAGCACCTGGCCTCCTCCCTCTCTATGTTGTGGTGTATAGGTACACTGTCAGTGGTCATTGAGTGACCTGACCTGTAGTGTTGAACTATGGTGTTGAACTATGGACCTAGAGATGAGGGGGGGGCAGACAGTTAGCCTATCATGCTGATAACACTGTACACATAAAGAAATCAAAGTTAGTAAATCTAATCTAACTTTGAAAAACCCACCCATTAGGCAAAATACCCAATATGTTAGTAAAATCTTACTGAAGTGTTAGTGGTATTCACTAACCTATCTAAGGGGTAGTGGTTTTGTCTATGGGATAGTATATTTCTTCACACCAGGTGGCAGTGTGGTTTGCATAAGGACTTTTCTGGTAAGGGTATATCATGGAAAAGCCTATGAATTTGAAAATAATGGTGCTTTGAATGACTATTGACATAACATAAAGTCTTTACAATTCAACCTGGCATAGGATGTAACAGAATACACCTTTTATATTTTTATATGTTATTGAAGGAGTAATGAAGAAGAATGGAAACACCTTTTCCATGGATATTCAATATACTCATATATCAACATCTGTCATCCCCCCTCCCCATTAGACTAGGGTCTGGGCACAACGCCACAAGGGTAATCTCACTTCGGTGTGGATACAACCCGCGGGACCTCTCGCCCTTGAGTGTCGGCCGTAAGGAAGGCACGAGGTGAGATAAAAATTCAACCAATCTTGTGATAAACCCAGATCAATCAACTAAGCCAAGGGTTGTAAATGAAAATGAGGCATTGAACTCGCTTCTCAAGTAGAGAGGCTCTGTTCTGTTTGTCTTAATCTATGTGGGGTTTACACTAACCATTTCAATTAAAAAGAAAAAATATTGCTATATGCTCACCAAAAAATCTGTATATATCATGGGCAGTGAAAGGTCTATTCAGTTAGTAAAAAAGTCTAAGGCAAGTTAGAAGAAATCAGGCATGTCGGGCGTTTTTCCTAAGGGTTAGATGTAAACTCCCGAGAAAACGTCGGTGGTTTGGGATGTGCAAACTCCCAACTTGGCTTAGCAAGTCCAACAAAAGTTAGCCAAAAGGCCTGAGATATTCAGATTTTTTTTTTGTGTGTATGGTCAGTTATCATGATAATAGATCAAACATGTCCATTACTGCAGGAAAACACATTGTGTTATTACATACATATAGTCCCGTTTGTTGACCTTACCGAAATTCTCTGGTATTGCTATCATATGCATATTATCAGCATAGCATTATGCTGATTACCAGGATATAAGTATGAATCTACAGATTATCGTCCCACAACTCAGTAAAACCACTTAATAGAAAGGTTAATATGTCTAATGAACAATGCAGCAAACCCCATGTTGCTATCTTTAATGGTTATTGCGATATTAATGGAAATCTGAGGTAAAGTCAGGAGTTTTATGTGAAAGATATCCCATACAAACTGCAGGCAGAAAGTTGTTATGCTCTGTGCACACACCACCACTCCACCATCCCCACTATACAGGGCTATATACAGGCCTCAGGGGTGCAAGTGAACCGCCGACATTTTCAAGCTAAAAGATTTGACCTTCAAACACACTTACCCAGTTTTTATAAAAAGGAAATTTCCATGCTACTTTTAGGTTTTTATTGGCTTTTATTGGCATTTCAATAGGTAGATAAAGTTCTAATAGTGATAGAGGAGACGGAGATGTCCAGATGTAGCTTAACATGTTACCTATGCCCCCATGGCATCAGTTTCACTCATGCAAGTGCCATAAGTCACGGATTTACAATCATACACCATGGCCCCCAGTCCCCTACCTCCCAGGTAGACCTGAAGGATGTTGCGAAAGGACAGGAATTCAATTCTGTCGGAGGTGCTATTCCCAAATGGGAACTGACTACCCTCAGGCAATGACTTCTCCCCTGTTTTGCAGCAAGGTAATAGGTTATAGAATTGATTCTTTAGTTTTCATGAATTTGGGAATGCTTCCCAGTATGACTCACACTGAGAGGATTGATTCTGTGTGTAAGGTGAGAAGTTGGTTCTGAGCAGCAGAACAGCCAGGAACTTGAAGGTGAGTTATGACAGTGAGAATCCGCATCCGATTCTTTTCGCAATAGCCTCCTGTATACTATAGGGCTCTATGGGCGCAGTTTTCACAGCCTACACATTGTCAACATAAAAAGTCTGTGCCAGGTCTGACAAGTAAAATCAGTCTATTTTATACTGCTCATTTTGAAAGCCCCATTTTCCCAATGTAGATGTAGAGTTTAAATAATATCTTGATATTTGCATTTTTTTTTATGATATTTTAAGTCTACATGTATATGATTTTTATTCATTCAGACAAGATTTCTGTGCTATTTTTGGGCCCATGCCTAGGCCCCAAAAACTACCCCTTTTGATACCTCAGAATTGTGTTCGCAAATGCTATAATACTTCGTGTATAAGGCACACCCCGTATATAAGAGGCACCACGACTTTATGGATCTGCTAGAAAAATTTAAAATGAAAAAAAGTTTAGTTCTACTCAATGGACTTTCGAAATTAAAAAATCCTGGAATATATGGGGGCACTGGGAAGATTTTTGTCTCAACTTTTTCTCATCCTATAAGGTGCACTAGGGGCTTATCCTTGCATATAAGACGCGCCTTATACGCGAGGTATTAAAGTATAGCGTCCATATGGCCAGGGAGTGCCACCCCCCCCACACACACACACACGGCCTGGGCATTCCACTTCGTTCACCCCGAGGTCATGAACCGGGGGGTGAACAAACCGTGTACCCCACTCCCTACATGACATACACTCACACACTCACTCAGCCTCGCGGGGTGTGCCCGGGGATGTGCCTTGCATACCCCCCAGTAGATCTATATATACCACATCTCAATTTGCTGAAAGACGAGTATTAACACACCAGTTTAACTCTACAGCTAGGCCGGCCAAAAAATAGGGATTCAGTCTACTACTAAGTAATCTACAGACACAGGTGAGTTAAACTGATATACCACGGACTTAGGCCGAGAGATCTGCCTTCTTACAGGCAGAGAGCAACATGTATTCCTGGCTATAGTGGTATCATATACCATTTTATTATGCCATAAATTGTAACATATGATTGTATTAATGCATGAATATATGAGGCATTAATACATATAACTCCATATGAGCGTTTATGCTCCACTGAACAGCAGCTATGTGAATATACATAAGTTAGAAGGCCAAAGCCACCAACCTCATTGTCCACTGACCATGTCCATGGTCCACTGACCATGCCCATGGTCAACTGACCATGAAAAATGATGTATATAATGTTTAAAAGTGACTGCAACCGACCGTCATGGGCCGCTGAGCACCGCAGACGGCTGTCACGGGTGCCTAAGCACCAAAGACTGAACAATAGGTTACAAAAGTGACGGCATTGTGAAAGGCTGCCTAGCTCAAATATGAAAGCAGTTATGTAATTGTTAATATGAGACAGACAGAATAAGCCTAAGATGTATGCTTAACTCTCATTATTAAGGAAGTTATGCAACTGAGACGGTTTTGAGCTTTGAGTGCGCCACAGACAAACAAGCGTAAGTTACGCATCCGGGCAGCAAGGCATGAAAAGCTGACATATTCACCTATGAGCATGCGCAATTTGAAAGCTTTAGACACATAAACAACCGAGTTACGGGCGTCTAAAGATGCAGTACCAAGCGGGACAATGGGGGCGCTGGGAGGCTCATGGGGGCGTCCTATGCACCCCCATGGACATGAAAGACTCTACACTAACAGACAGAGACAGTGACAGATTGGCTTTTATTGGCATTTCAATAGGTAGATAAAGTTCTAATAGTGATAGAGGAGACGGAGATGTCCAGATGTAGCTTAACATGTTACCTATGCCCCCATGGCATCAGTTTCACTCATGCAAGTGCCATAAGTCACGGATTTACAATCATACACCATGGCCCCCAGTCCCCTACCTCCCAGGTAGACCTGAAGGATGTTGCGAAAGGACAGGAATTCAATTCTGTCGGAGGTGCTATTCCCAAATGGGAACTGACTACCCTCAGGCAATGACTTCTCCCCTGTTTTGCAGCAAGGTAATAGGTTATAGAATTGATTCTTTAGTTTTCATGAATTTGGGAATGCTTCCCAGTATGACTCACACTGAGAGGATTGATTCTGTGTGTAAGGTGAGAAGTTGGTTCTGAGCAGCAGAACAGCCAGGAACTTGAAGGTGAGTTATGACAGTGAGAATCCGCATCCGATTCTTTTCGCAATAGCCTCCTGTATACTATAGGGCTCTATGGGCGCAGTTTTCACAGCCTACACATTGTCAACATAAAAAGTCTGTGCCAGGTCTGACAAGTAAAATCAGTCTATTTTATACTGCTCATTTTGAAAGCCCCATTTTCCCAATATAGATGTAGAGTTTAAATAATATCTTGATATTTGCATTTTTTTTTATGATATTTTAAGTCTACATGTATATGATTTTTATTCACTCAGACAAGATTTCCGTGCTATTTTTGGGCCCATGCCTAGGCCCCAAAAACCACCCCTTTTGATACCTCAGAATTGTGTTCGCAAATGCTATAATACTTTGTGTATAAGGCACACCCCGTATATAAGAGGCACCATGACTTTATGGATCTGCTAGAAAAATTTAAAATGAAAAAAAGTTTAGTTCTACTCAATGGACTTTCGAAAAATAAAAAATCCTGGAATATATGGGGGCACTGGGAAGATTTTTGTCTCAACTTTTTCTCATCCTATAAGGCGCACTAGGGGCTTATCCTTGCATATAAGACGCGCCTTATACGCGAGGTATTAAAGTATAGCGTCCATATGGCCAGGGAGTGCCACCCCCCCCCACACACACACACACACACGGCCTGGGCATTCCACTTCGTTCACCCCGAGGTCATGAACCGGGGGGTGAACAAACCGTGTACCCCACTCCCTACATGACATACACTCACACACTCACTCAGCCTCGTGGGGTGTGCCCGGGGATGTGCCTTGCATACCCCCCAGTAGATCTATATATACCACATCTCAATTTGCTGAAAGACGAGTATTAACACACCAGTTTAACTCTACAGCTAGGCCGGCCAAAAAATAGGGATTCAGTCTACTACTAAGTAATCTACAGATACAGGTGAGTTAAACTGATATACCACGGACTTAGGCCGAGAGATCTGCCTTCTTACAGGCAGAGAGCAACATGTATTCCTGGCTATAGTGGTATCATATACCATTTTATTATGCCATAAATTGTAACATATGATTGTATTCTCATATTAACAATTACATAACTGCTTTCATATTTGAGCTAGGCAGCCTTTCACAATGCCGTCACTTTTGTAACCTATTGTTCAGTCTTTGGTGCTTAGGCACCCGTGACAGCCGTCTGCGGTGCTCAGCGGCCCATGACGGTCGGTTGCAGTCACTTTTAAACATTATATACATCATTTTTCATGGTCAGTTGACCATGGGCATGGTCAGTGGACCATGGACATGGTCAGTGGACAATGAGGTTGGTGGCTTTGGCCTTCTAACTTATGTATATTCACATAGCTGCTGTTCAGTGGAGCATAAACGCTCATATGGAGTTATATGTATTAATGCCTCATATATTCATGCATTAAAAGGTAAAGGAGGGATTACCTTCACAGAAAAAGGGATTACCTTCAAGGTAAAAGATGGATTACCTTCAGAGAAAAAGGGATTACCTTCAATACAAAATATGGATTACCTTCAAGGTAAAGGAGGGATTACCTTCAGAGAAAATGGGATTACCTTCAAGGTAAAAGATGGATTACCTTCAGAGAAAAAGTGAGAGGCATGCACGGTCACTTTCAATAATTTCTGTCCGAAAAAAGAAAATCTATTTATTCCAAAATATTTTTCATGTGGAGCAATTATGGGTGATGACTCTTAATAAAAAAGGGATTACCTTCAGAGAAAAAGGGATTACCTTCAATGCAAAATATGGATTACCTTCAAGGTAAAGGAGGGATTACCTTCAGAGAAAAAGGGATTACCTTCAATGTAAAATATGGATTACCTTCAAGGTAAAGGAGGGATTACCTTCACAGAAAAAGGGATTACCTTCAAGGTAAAAGATGGATTACCTTCAGAGAAAAAGGGATTACCTTCAATACAAAATATGGATTACCTTCAAGGTAAAGGAGGGATTACCTTCAGAGAAAATGGGATTACCTTCAAGGTAAAAGATGGATTACCTTCAGAGAAAAAGTGAGAGGCATGCACGGTCACTTTCAATAATTTCTGTCGGAAAAAAAAAAATCTATTTTTTCCAAAATATTTTGCAATTATATGTGATGACTCTTAATAAAAAAGGGATTACCTTCAGAGAAAAAGGGATTACCTTCAATGCAAAATATGGATTACCTTCAAGGTAAAGGAGGGATTACCTTCAGAGAAAAAGTGAGAGGCATGCAAGGTCACTTTCTTTCATTTCTTTGTAAAAAAAAAGCTTTTATCTTTAAATACTTTTCACTATTGTACCTTTTCATTATTCATATGTGATGACATAGTGTTTTAATATTGACAGCCCCATCCTCGCTGTCAACAGTGGTGACCATCCTTTTGTCTTGCCACCTCCTTTACCCCTGCCTACTCTAAGAAACTAAGTGTGTTATATGTCTGCCTACTCTAAGAAGCTAAGTGTGTTTGTATGCCTGCCTACTTTGAGAAGCTAAGTGTTTGAATGCCTGCCTACTCCAAGAAGCTAAGTGTTTGTATGTCTATACCTTTTGACCTCTTTTTGTGTGGACATTTTGTATGAGTTTACCTTTTGACCTGTTTTTATGTGTGTACCTTTTTATAATGCCTTTCATATCTGTTTTTGTATTTTTTATGGTGTCAACAGCCCCATCCTCGCTGTTAACAGTGGTGACCATCCTTTTGGTTTGCCACCTCCTTTAACCCTGCCTACTCTAAGAAGCTAAGTGTGTTATATGCCTGCCTACTCTAAGAAGCTAAGTGTATCATATGCCTGCCTTCTCTAAGAAGCTAAGTGTATCATATGCCTGCCTACTCCAAGAAGCTAAGTGTTTGTATGTCTATGGGGGGATTCACTGAGCGATGTATGGGCCTATTTTGGGTATTATTTAGCTTTGGGGAGCTACAGTATAAAATGTAGATTACCATTCTTCCTTATTTTAATGACATTTGATAGAAAACATCTTGAGCTTCAAGCAGAGGGCAGATTTATGTATATCGGCCTATAATTTGATGAGTTACAGAGTCTTGAAGTTGGATGACACACCAAAAATGCCTTTTTTTTGCCAATTTTTCATCCTTCCCACCAATATTTTATCAAGGTAGACAGTGTTACAGTGCCATAAACCTCTTTAAACATAGGTGGGGGGTCGTAGCCATCTATCAAAAATGCTTTGGTCATGTCACAGCCTCAACCCTCTGTCCCGCATGTCTTATAATATGGAACTATGAGCGACCTCACGTACGTAACTTTTTTTTTATGCCCCTAACTACCATAATAAAAATGTATCCTCCCTTTCTCTATTAATTGTGTTCAACAGGGTCCCTAGGGGGGTTCTGATGTTAAATAAATAAAACTGCTGGTCTGTCGCAGATACGAGCTAGATCTCATAAACCAAAATTCAACTCCCGACAATGTTACGTACGTGAGGTATACTTTTACAAGTCTACTTGCTACATAAATTTATAATTCTTCATTTCTAGTCTATTTTGGATTAATTTAAATATAAATGGAATAATTGAAGCAAAAATCAAAGCCACAGACCGTGTAGTATGGCCACAGTGGGTGTCTTTGTCTTGCTCGCGGCAAACCTCACCTACGTAACGAAAATTTATGGCGCCAAACGAAGACGCTTCCTGTTAACCGGGCGGAAGTGACCCACATCCGGGAACTTTTGCAACATGCTCAGAGGATCTCGAACTTGCAAATAGTGAAGTTTACTTGTCCTTGTTTCTTCCTAAAACCACAAAAAAGGTAGGTAATTCCCATGAAAGTGTGATGGAATATCGATTGTTACGTATGTGAGTGTCCGTAGATGGCTTTGATTGTGCAAATAATACGCAGAAATGATGTATGTGGACGTAGAATCGACCACAGTCAAATTCTCTTGCCATCTCGGCCGGTTGACGCCATTTTTTTGGGCCCCGGACCTCCCTGAACTTCGATTATTTGTTTTTATCACGTACGTAACGTTTTCGCCAGGTTGTGGAAATGGCTCTGCTGAGCAACTCACGCTGTATATTTAGCCCCAAATCATTGTTATATGTTGAAATTAGGGTCTACCATTGCTACTAGGGTGCATTAGACCATCTTTGGATATTTTGGGATGACCCCCCAGCTTGTTTGGAGGGGCAGGGCTGATTTTTTTGTTGAATTTTTTACTTGCTGACCCCCAAAATGGCAGTATTTTGCATAATTACCTGTTTTTACCATGGTGTATGTGCCCCAAGATCTACAATCAATCATTCTAGTTCATATAACCTGACATTTGGTATGTATTTTGCCAGCAATGACTATTTTTCATCATTCCTCAAATTTCGTTACGTACGTGAGTCGTTATCTAGATATGTTGCCCTATAGACCTCCATGTCACTTTTTTCCATTAAATTGCTTCACAATGTACACCCTAGTGGCCATACCTAATATGCTGGACAGAATTAAAGCACTTACCACCTTATTTTATGCAAGTTCTACACAAATTTGAAAACGTTACGTACGTGAGGTTTTGTTCGTTTTGATTGCTATATGTACCTCAGACACACCCAGACTATTTTAAATTCACCATTAGATGCGCCTATGGGCCCCTCATCCTAAATGATGTTGGTTGTAGCAATTCTGAAAAAAAAAAATCCCAACATTTTTCATGGTGGCCAATTTTTAGGGTTCTGCTGAACTACTGGACAGTAATGACCTGTCTATTGTTCTATCCATACATAATTTTTTACTCCTACTTTGTCATCATCATCCATACATATTCTGTTAATATAGAAGTATTTTTCATTGAGCTTACACACCTTGGTTGTTCAATAATTTGTCCTTATGTTTGGCAGTATGTCTGCGACAGGCGGTGACAAGCCACCCAATGATGGAGTTGATGACCAGAAGAAAAAGGTCCCCATGACCCCGGCCGAGCGGGCAGCGAAGCATCGTGCCAAAGTGAGAGCCCAGAAAGGGGAGGTGCAGGATAAGGCTGATGAAGCGAAAAGGCAGAAGGACCTGCGTGAAAGACTGAAGAAGGAGGGTGATCCCAACGCCGCCAAGAAGAGGGCACAGGCCGCCCTACGTCAAAAGACCAAGTACTGGCGTGAAAGGGTAACTATTTGTTTATATTTCCCTAATCTGCAACATTTGTATCTGTTGTTATCTGATATAGTAATGTATTTATGTAATGTGAGATTAAGAAGGTAATAAGTATATAAATTCCTTGATTGAATATTTTTAAAGTTCAATAGCAATGCAGGTATGTCATTTGCTATCATTGCATTCATTTTGTATTCAATGCTACTTTTCCATTTCAGGGGGTGGTTACCCTTCCTGGCACTGAGGGCACCTATGCAGGACCAGTGACACCTGCCACTGACCCTGGAGAGGGCTCCTCCACAGGACCAGCAGCAGAGGCACCTACTCCTCAGGCCACAGGGGTTAGTAAGACACCTGCAGGTAACGTGGGTAAAGGGAAGGGCCGTGGGAAGACGAGCGCCACGCCTGCGGGCCGACCCAGCCAAGGCCGGGGCTCCCGCATGCCTGTGGCGCTCTTCACCCACGGTTCTACCCGGCGCCCACGGTTCCAGCAGGTGTCGAGCACCCACAAGGAAAAGGACACTACTGGTGTAAGTGAGAATTAAGACAGCCTTCAATGATTGATATGCATTATCATTTATGAAATAAGGATGCTTTGTCATTTTAAAGGATTCATGTTCATTCAACTTCATGATGAAACAAAATATTCCATAATCTATACATTTTTAAATGTTGTGATTTAAATAGCACAATTGATCTAAATGAATTCATGAAACTAGATATTCCATAACCTGTGTAGTTTAGGTGTATTTAAGCTATCCTAATGTATTTTTTTACATTTCAGGATACTCTGCAGAACCCACTACTCCTGTCATCAGAGGATGAGGAGGCACCCACGGTCCCCGCCGCAGCCAAGGCAGCAGACGCAGGTGTGGAGGATGAGGGCGCATGCGCCCGTACACGACCGGTCCGGCAGGCTGCAATCCCAGCCCCCCGGGAACGGAGAAGCAGCGGCAGATCGACCGGCCATCGGCCGCACGATGCCTCTCCTCCACCGCCTCACAACCTGCCCCTGATGGAGGAGATAGTGTAAGTATTATAAAATTGCCCTTGCTACATTGATGCATCATGCTGGTCTTATGGGATTGATGCACCAATGAAGTGCTGGCATTATAATATATTTTAAATCAAAATTGTGCATTTCTGACTTATCAACCTTAAAGTAATTTATGTTTTTAAATGTTGCAATTATTTACAGGAAGACCATCCGTAAAAATGCCAGTGATAAGTAAAATGTAACTATCCATAGTTCTAGTAAATAGTTGGAAAGCATGTTTAATAGTTGCATGTTTAATTACCTACCTGTTAAATGAGTTCAATTGTTTCAAAATGTTACGTATGTGAGGTTTCGTTACGTATGTGAGGTTTCGTTACGTATGTGAGGTTTCGTTATGTATGTGAGGTTTCGTTACGTATGTGAGGTTTTCAACTGTAGAGTATATTTCTTTGATTAGAAAGATATTGACAGTGTAACAGTGCATGAAATAATCAGACTGCTTGAATTGACTTCATCCTTTCAATATGCCATGATTTATCACTAACATGTACTCTATACCTTCCAGCCCACGCATATGGATTGGTGAGATGACAACCCCAGGACCGCCCCCCGAAACGACCCAGAACACCCCACCAAACCTGAAGTATACATCACGTAAAACTACAACCCCAAGAACAAACCGGCGCAACTACCAGAAACGGTTGCTCGGAAGGCGGGCGGAGGAAGCCGAACGGGAGGTGGTGAAACTGCGCACCCAGATTGCCAAGGCCACTCACACCCCCGGTGTTGCACACAGTGATAAGCGTGTTGCACCGGACGGCGAACTACCCCCGGCTGTAGCGCACATGGAGGAGGGTGTTGCACCGGACGACGAACTACCCCCGGCTGTAGCGCACATGGAGGAGCGCGTTGCAACCGACGGCGAACTACCCCACACTTCAGCTCAGCCAGTTGTCTGTGACGTTTTGCTGCAGGGCATCACACAGTTGGACAGCCGTGCCAAGATTAACCTCCTCCGCCAAGCACTGCCACTCGAAGTCCGTAAGGAAAATGCTAAGGACTTGGCAGGGATTATGGGGGTTGATAAACGCACTGTTGCCAAAGCCCCTGTGGACAAACCTAACAAGCGTTTGGTGGACCAAGAGGCAAAGGTCAGGCGCGTGGTGGAGTTTTTGTCAGACCCAGAGAACTCCACCATGCTGGCAGGGAAAAAGGACTATAAGACAGTCAACGGCATTCAGCACCAAAAGAGGAATCTGCGGGACTTTGTGCATGTACTCGCAGACAAGTACAATGAAGCCAACCCTGACCTGACCATTGGCCGCACAACATTCTACAAAATCAGACAGGCACGGCCATGGTTTGTCATAATCGAAGACCAGCCCGTCACTGAGTGCGTGTGCGAAAAGCACCAGAACTTTGTGCTCAGGCTCCGAGCTGCTGGCATAAATGACTGTCCGGACGACCTTGTGACATCTACCACCTTAGAGCAGTTTACACACAGATTGAACACCGAGGTGCGCAAGGAGACCATCAAGTACATGACGTGGATCCATCAGGCTGTTGTATATGGGAAGGACAACAAAACAGTGATGAAGCTCCGCCCACATGTTGTTGAGGCAGAGCCTAGAGCTGAATTCATCCAAAACCTCACAGATGATTTTGGCACCATGGCTGAACATGTGTCCCGTGCTCGTAACCAACACCGCGTCATGCGACAGCTGAGGGAGACCCTGTCTTCAGTGGAAGTTACGATCCAGATGGACTTTGCCGAAAACTGGCTCGTAACATACCCCGAGTCGCCACAGAGTGTGTACTACTCCAAGGAGCCGGTGACGCTACACCCTGCAGTCATCCACTATAGAGATGAACCCACTGGTACCACCAAACACCACTCTCTGGCGCTCTGTACTGACGACAGGAAACATGACACTGGTGCCATCCTGGCCTTTCTACAAGTCCTGGCAGTGTTCCTCCGTGAAAACCTGCCCGAGGTCAGGATGGTCCACTACGCATCGGACTCTCCCTCTAGCCAGTACCGGAACATTTCAGTGTTCTCGTTGCTGGTACGCCACAAAGAGCTACTTGGCGGTCTCCAAGCGACTTGGACTTACTTTGAGGCGGGCCATGGTAAAGGTCCCTGTGACGGGGTCGGCGCTGCTGCAAAGCCTAATGCAGACAACCTCGTTGCCAGGAAACACCTTATCAGGAACGCAGCAGAGTTCGTCGACGAGGGAAACCAACTCGACAGCCTTGTCCACTACGTCTGCGTTCCAGTTGTAGACATCGCTGCCGCCCGCCTTACCATGGTCTCAGCAAAAGCAGACAAGGCAGTGAAGGGCACCATGCAGGTCCATGCTGCTGTCCCTGCCGAAGCTGGAAAGTCACTCGCTGTCCGTGACACATCTTGCTTTGGTAGCTGCTGCTGGGACCATGAAACCTGTGAGTCCAAACGTGGATGTCCGGGATGGGTGACACATCAACTCAAGTTCACCAAGAAGGACTCTCCCCCACCAAAGCAGACACGAGGCACACGGCGGAAAAACACCCGACCCGTCCGTGCTCCTACTACGGTGGACGTCGCGGATGTCACCACTCCTCCCCCACCAAAGCAGGTGGACCCTGACTACAATCCGGTCGCGTGTAACAAGCGCCCTAGGGACGGCTCTCCAATTGTGGCACGTAAGGGCACTCGAAGTGAACGCGTGCCTACTGCTGCCACAACCAACAAGGAGAATGTCCCTCCGTGCACAGCACGAAAGCGTGCCGCGGAGAATGCCGTCGCCGTCCCAATCAACAAGCGAGTGCGACCAGATCTACCAACGTCCCCTCCAGGATTTGACGACCCAAAGCCCGTGGCCATCGAACAAGCCCAGATTCTATGGCAGGAGGAGTACGACTATGGTGACTTTGTCGCCGTGCCCTTCCTGCATGAATCTATTCCCAAGGAGGACACCTGGTACTTGGGGAAAGTGATATGTAGGCATGACGCCGGATATGAGGTCAGCATGATGGTGCGGCACGAGAAGGACGCTACTGCCTTCCATTGGCCGCGGGAGAAGAACGTCTGGTGTCTGGACAGTGATGACATCATGGGAAGGGTACAGTATACCCCAAAGAGGTTTGGCGCTGTCCGTGACACATCTTGCTTTGGTAGCTGCTGCTGGGACCATGAAACCTGTGAGTCCAAACGTGGATGTCCGGGATGGGTGACACATCAACTCAAGTTCACCAAGAAGGACTCTCCCCCACCAAAGCAGACACGAGGCACACGGCGGAAAAACACCCGACCCGTCCGTGCTCCTACTACGGTGGACGTCGCGGATGTCACCACTCCTCCCCCACCAAAGCAGGTGGACCCTGACTACAATCCGGTCGCGTGTAACAAGCGCCCTAGGGACGGCTCTCCAATTGTGGCACGTAAGGGCACTCGAAGTGAACGCGTGCCTACTGCTGCCACAACCAACAAGGAGAATGTCCCTCCGTGCACAGCACGAAAGCGTGCCGCGGAGAATGCCGTCGCCGTCCCAATCAACAAGCGAGTGCGACCAGATCTACCAACGTCCCCTCCAGGATTTGACGACCCAAAGCCCGTGGCCATCGAACAAGCCCAGATTCTATGGCAGGAGGAGTACGACTATGGTGACTTTGTCGCCGTGCCCTTCCTGCATGAATCTATTCCCAAGGAGGACACCTGGTACTTGGGGAAAGTGATATGTAGGCATGACGCCGGATATGAGGTCAGCATGATGGTGCGGCACGAGAAGGACGCTACTGCCTTCCATTGGCCGCGGGAGAAGAACGTCTGGTGTCTGGACAGTGATGACATCATGGGAAGGGTACAGTATACCCCAAAGAGGTTTGGCACCTCATCACGCACTGTCTCATACCAGATCGCAGGCCTCACCATCAAAATTGCCAACATGAAGCTAAAGAAGAAGCGCGACGATTTGACCTCCTAACCGGCTGTCATGCTTCATATCACATCATTCTCCCAGATCAGTTGTCTGTCGTTCACAAGTGTATTTTTATGATGCAGATGTTCTATGATTTCTGGAATTCTATCGAAAACCTCACATACGTAACGTTTTAGACATGTCATAGTAGAATGAACAATATGGTCCTGATTGATGTTGTATATTAATTCTCCTGTTTGCAATTATTAATAGAGATATGTGCCTTGTATAAAAAGAGTATTTGAGTTACCCTAGTCTGTATTTAGGTAGGACTGGACTCCCGCTCAATGTTGGAAGTGTTGCAAAATTGAGAGAATTTATTTTCCGAGCAGTCATAATGACCCATAATACACTCAAAGTGTCTGGATATGGCTTTAAAATAGCAATTTAAATCATTCTGTACAAGATAAAGTGATGAAGGTGATCTGTGATGTTTATACGTACTGCTCAGGTGGACTTGGAAAGTTCTACCGAAAACCTCACGTCCGTAACGTTTTCGGGTGTTTTAGACATGTCATAGTAGAATGAACAATATGGTCCTGATTGATGTTGTATATTAATTCTCCTGTTTGCAATTATTAATAGAGATATGTGCCTTGTATAAAAAGAGTATTTGAGTTACCCTAGTCTGTATTTAGGTAGGACTGGACTCCCACTCAATGTTGGAAGTGTTGCAAAATTGAGAGAATTTATTTTCCGAGCAGTCATAATGACCCATAATACACTCAAAGTGTCTGGATATGGCTTTAAAATAGCAATTTAAATCATTCTGTACAAGATAAAGTGATGAAGGTGATCTGTGATGTTTATACGTACTGCTCAGGTGGACTTGGAAAGTTCTACCGAAAACCTCACGTCCGTAACGTTTTCGGGTGTTTTAGACATGTCATAGTAGAATGAACAATATGGTCCTGATTGATGTTGTATATTAATTCTCCTGTTTGCAATTATTAATAGAGATATGTGCCTTGTATAAAAAGAGTATTTGAGTTACCCTAGTCTGTATTTAGGTAGGACTGGACTCCCACTCAATGTTGGAAGTGTTGCAAAATTGAGAGAATTTATTTTCCGAGCAGTCATAATGACCCATAATACACTCAAAGTGTCTGGATATGGCTTTAAAATAGCAATTTAAATCATTCTGTACAAGATAAAGTGATGAAGGTGATCTGTGATGTTTATACGTACTGCTCAGGTGGACTTGGAAAGTTCTACCGAAAACCTCACGTCCGTAACGTTTTCGGGTGTTTTAGACATGTCATAGTAGAATGAACAATATGGTCCTGATTGATGTTGTATATTAATTCTCCTGTTTGCAATTATTAATAGAGATATGTGCCTTGTATAAAAAGAGTATTTGAGTTACCCTAGTCTGTATTTAGGTAGGACTGGACTCCCACTCAATGTTGGAAGTGTTGCAAAATTGGGAGAATTTTTTTTCCGAGCAGTCATAATGACCCATAATACACTCAAAGTGTCTGGATATGGCTTTAAAATAGCAATTTAAATCATTCTGTACAAGATAAAGTGATGAAGGTGATCTGTGATGTTTATACGTACTGCTCAGGTGGACTTGAAAAGTTCTACCGAAAACCTCACGTCCGTAACGTTTTCGGGTGTTTTAGACATGTCATAGTAGAATGAACAATATGGTCCTGATTGATGTTGTATATTAATTCTCCTGTTTGCAATGATTAATAGAGATATGTGCCTTGTATAAAAAGAGTATTTGAGTTACCCTAGTCTGTATTTAGGTAGGACTGGACTCCCACTCAATGTTGGAAGTGTTGCAAAATTGGGAGAATTTTTTTTCCGAGCAGTCATAATGACCCATAATACACTCAAAGTGTCTGGATATGGCTTTAAAATAGCAATTTAAATCATTCTGTACAAGATAAAGTGATGAAGGTGATCTGTGATGTTTATACGTACTGCTCAGGTGGACTTGGAAAGTTCTACTGAAAACCTCACGTCCGTAACGTTTTTTCGGCATTCGGAACGGCCATATCGAATATTGTTGCAAAAGAGCAACATATCTTGAAAGTATGAACATTCTAGATGGTGGAGATTCATTTTCAGACAGATTTAGTCTTTTTTGAAGGTATGAGGGTAAAGTTAAGAATACTAATCTACATTTTAAAAAATTTCGATAATCTACAAAGTTGGCGATGAAGTGTGACAAAAGAAGTTATTGACTGAGGGATTTGATTTTCACTACACTTAAAGACATATATTGTACCATTATGGACATGAAATATGATGTAGATAGCATGATATTTAATAGCTTTAATGACTGTCTGAATAAAAACGTTACGTACGTGAGGTTAAAAATATATGGTTTTACGCTGCGGGCTATAAAAACTGACCCGTTTGGAGTTGGTGACTTGAATCAACCTTTCTAATAAGCCAAGATATAGGGCTATCAATAAATAAAAGTGGCATAAAGTAATATTGAGTTTTTGAATTTATTGGTTCGCAGGCTGGTGAACATCGCTCACTGAATTGCACCCTATACCTTTTGACCTCTTTTTGTGTGGACATTTTGTATGAGTTTACCTTTTGACCTGTTTTTATGTGTGTACCTTTTTATGATGCCTTTCAAATCTGTTTTTGTATTTTTTATGGTGTCAACAGCCCCATCCTCGCTGTTAACAGTGGTGACCATCCTTTTGGTTTGCCACCTCCTTTACCCCTGCCTACTCTAAGAAGCTAAGTGTGTTATATGCCTGCCTACTCTGAGAAGCTAAGTGTATCATATGCCTGCCTACTCTAAGAAGCTAAGTGTATCATATGCCTGCCTACTCTAAGAAGTTAAGTTGTATGTCTACCTATTCTAAGAAGCTAAGTATCCATGTAGTATGTGTGTAGTCCTTGCAATGATGATGAAGCTAGGTATCCATGTAGTGTGTGTGTGTAGTCCTTCCAGTGATGACGACAATGATGATTCCTTTCAATATCCTTTTTTTCTCTTTGCATGCGATTCTACACGAGCTAGCTATGGTACAACACAGGACATCACAACATTTAAACACATAAGAGTGGATTGAAATTTGTAGGAAAAAGATTGCCAGTGGCCCCACCCTCGCCACTGGCTGTCGCAACCAACCAAGCGCATAGGCCTGTTATGTTGCGTCCTGCGTACATACCGGACAGCTGAAAAGGAAGGTTGTGCATTAGACATGTCATATCACAATGTGAATGCATCCTGTACTGGACACATGGTTAAGAAAATCCCCAATGCAATGATGATGTATGAAGTGATGAAGTGATGGTGATGAAAATGGTTACTTGCATCTGCCAGCAGGATGCCTTTGGATGTTTCACCGCTTTTGAGCTTTAGAAAAAAATGGCCGAAAGTGATCTTTATCTCAAAAAAAAAATTCCAGTGGCCCCACCCTCGCCACTGGCTGTCGCAACCAACCAAGCGCAGAAGCCTGCTATGTTGCGCCCACTGTACATACCGGACAGCTGAAAAGGAAGGTTGTGCATTAGACATGTCATATCACAATCAGAAGGCATCCTGTACTGGACACACTAAGTTATTATATGCTTTCTTACAAAGAAGCATCCTGTACTGGATGCACTATGTTATTATATTCTATCCTTTTTTCTACTGGCAATTTTGAGAGAAGAAAATGGCCAAAAGTGATTTTATCTGAATTTAGAGAAAATGTCCGAAAGTGATCTTTGTCTCAAAAAAAAATTCCAGTGGCCCCACCCTCGCCACTGGCTGTCGCAACCAACCAAGCGCAGAGGCCTGCTATGTTGCGCCCACCGTACCGGGCCGACCAGTGCATTTCTACCCCTTGAGAAAGCTACAAGAGCCGCCAATGGATCCATGCCTGGTATCTTGATAGCAACATCAGATACATCGAGGTACTGGGAGAGGGGATCAGCTTCGTGTCAAAGTCCCAGTCTTCGCCAACATGCTCGGCCATGCATCACATCCTCGGCTCCACACCCCCCAAGTTTCCGTACACTGGCCAATGGAATTTGGATAAACATAAAGTAGCCAAAGCATATAAGAGTCGATCCTTCTACATATGAGCGACAGAGAGAGGGGATCAGCTTCGTGTCAAAGTCCCAGTCTTCCGCCTATCTCCATAGCGCATCGACTACCCTGGCTCTCCCGAGGCACCAGATATACAAAAAAATAAAAAGAGCGCATAAGCACACACTGTTGTTGCTGAACAGTAAGAGTGTATATCCTTTATGGTGCTACATTGTGTACAGACATGTACAAACATGCACATACACTGCAGGCCTGATCATTAAAGAGTGCTTGAATCACTCAAGACCCACGGGTGCTCAAGAAATAAAGAGAGACAAAAGGCAACCCCTCCTCAAGAGATGTTCAAACAAAGCGGTGAAAAGGCAAAATCATAAACGAGATGTCAGTGGCCCCACCCTCGCCACTGACTGTCGCAACCAACCAAGCTCAGAGGCCTGCTATGTTGCGCCCACCGTACCGGGCCGACCAGTGCATTTCTACCCCTTGAGAAAGCTACAAGAGCCGCCAATGGATCCATGCCTGGTATCTTGATAGCAACATCAGATACATCGAGGTACTGGGAGAGGGGATCAGCTTCGTGTCAAAGTCCCAGTCTTCGCCAACATGCTCGGCCATGCATCACATCCTCGGCTCCACACCCCCCAAGTTTCCGTACACTGGCCAATGGAATTTGGATGAACATAAAGTAGCCAAAGCATATAAGAGTCGATCCTTCTACATATGAGCGACAGAGAGAGGGGATCAGCTTCGTGTCAAAGTCCCAGTCTTCCGCCTATCTCCATAGCGCATCGACTACCCTGGCTCTCCCGAGGCACCAGATATACAAAAAAATAAAAAGAGCGCATAAGCACACACTGTTGTTGCTGAACAGTAAGAGTGTATATCCTTTATGGTGCTACATTGTGTACAGACATGTACAAACATGCACATACACTGCAGGCCTGATCATTAAAGAGTGCTTGAATCACTCAAGACCCACGGGTGCTCAAGAAATAAAGAGAGACAAAAGGCAACCCCTCCTCAAGAGGTGTTCAAACAAAGCGGTGAAAAGGCAAAATCATAAACGAGATGTCAGTGGCCCCACCCTCGCCACTGACTGTCGCAACCAACCAAGCGCAGAGGCCTGCTATGTTGCGCCCACCGTACCGGGCCGAGGTTACTTGCATCTGCCAGCAAAACGCCTTTGGATGTTTCACCCCACTAGAAATTTAGACGAAAATGGCCGAAAGTGATTTCATCCAAAAAAAAAATTCCAGTGGCCCCACCCTCGCCACTGGCTGTCACAACCAACCAAGCGCAGAGGCCTGCTATGTTGTGTCCACCGTACATACCGGACAGCTGAAAAAGAAGGTTGTGGATTAGACATACATCAACAATCACAGTGTATACAGTAGCTGAAAGAGAAAGTAGTGATTAGACATGCATCATCAATGGCAGTGGGACAATGGGTTAGGAGCACACACACATTCACAATGGACAATGGGTTAGTAGCACACACACATTCACACACACATTCACACAATGGTTCTGACATAAGAAGGCCAATCGAATGTCAGAACCATAATAAATCTCGAATGTTCAACTTCGGTCAGTGTGACAAACCTAAAACACGAAGCTCTGGGCCCCGGGAAAACACAGAGCTACTTCGACTGTCAACCAAGTCCTGCCCCGGGAAAACAGGACCGAGTCTAAGTCGATTAAGTTTCAAGCTTGTCACAACTGTCCGAAGTCGAACATTCGAGTGTGAATGGCCCCTGCCTCGCCATTCACCGTGGTGACCTACCAATGTATGCATGATACATTTCCCCTCTAGAAAGGGATGTCACCTCCGAAGGGATAAGTCCCTCTGCTCTCATGAGGTAAACTCAGGAGAGAGCTGCAAAATTCAAATCCATTCTGGATGTAATGACAAGACGGAACACACAAGTTTGGTTTTTGTGTTTTTATGTGTTCCTTTGTCAGTGTAAGAAAAATTGTGGCTCACCTATCCGGCAGGATCGAAAGGATGTGTGAAACCCCAAAGCGGCTTGGATGTGATATAGTGCATCGGTCTCTGAAGTACCCTTGCATGCAAGGGGTAAAATTCAATTCTGATTTGAGGGTTTCTCCTGTAAAATTCAATTTCAGCTTGCATCTCTTCCACTTGAATTCTAATTTCTTTATTTGAGTGATTAGAAAACCAAATCCTACTGGCCTCAATTCAATTCTTCATTTACAGCCCATGTACTTCCAAATGTTAGGTGTGTCATGCGAAATGGGGAACATCTCAACTTGCCATTTTGGGCTTTGGTGGATTTCAGCTCTCAGTGTTGACTTGGTCAGTGGGGCTAGCAGTAGAGTTCAGCTGAAATCCACCAAAAGCCAAAATGGCAAGTTGATGAAGTCAGCCAAAACCCTGATTTGGAAAGTTGATGGAAGAGGGCAGAACATAGCATTTCTACTGCTAGTACCATTGACCAAATCAATAATAACAGCTGAAATCCACCGAAAGCCAAACTGGCAAGTTGATGAAGTCAGCCAAAACCCTGATTTGGGAAGTTGATGGAGATGGCAGAACAGATATCAACTTCCCAAATCAGGGTTTTGGCTCAGTTCATCAACTTGCCAGTTTGGCTTTCGGTGGATTTCAGCTGCTATTGTTGATTTGGTCAATGGTACTAGCAGTAGAAATGCTCTGTTCTGCCCTCTTCCATCAACTTTCCAAATCAGGGTTTTGGCTGACTTCATCAACTTGCCATTTTGGCTTTTGGTGGATTTCAGCTCTCACTGTGGACTTAGTCAGTGGAACTAGCAGTACAGATCCTCTGTTCTGCCATCTCCATCAACTTGCCAAATCAAGGTTTAGCATCTCTACTGCTACTTTGACTGACCAAGTTGAAAGTGAGAGCTGAAATCCACCAAACTCCAATATGGCAAGTTGGTGAACTGAGCCAAAACACTGATTTGGCAATTTGATGGAAGACGGCAGAACAGAGCATTTCTACTGCTAGTACCATTGACCAAATCAACAGTGAGAGCTGAAATCGACCAAAGTCCAATATGACAAGTTGATGAACTGAGCCAAAACCCTGATTTGGGAAGTTGATATCTGTTCTGCCATCTCCATCAACTTTCCAAATCAGGGTTTTGGCTCAGTTCACAAACTTGCCATTTTGGCTTTTGGTGGATTTCAGCTCTCACTGTTGATTTGGTTAATGGCACTAGCAGTAGAAATGCTCTGTTCTGCCTTCTCCCATCAACTTCCCAAATCAGGGTTTTGGCCGACTTCATCAACTTGCCATTCTGGGCTTTGGTGGATTTCAGCTCTCACTGTGGACTTGGTCAGTTGGGCTAGCAGTAGAGATCCTCTGTTCTGCCATCTCCATATCAACTTGCCAAATCAGGGTTTAGCATCTCTACTGCTACTTTGACTGACCAAGTTGAAAGTGAGAGCTGAAATCCACCAAAGTCCAATATGGCAAGTTGGTGAACTGAGCCAAAACACTGATTTGGCAATTTGATGGAAGACGGCAGAACAGAGCATTTCTACTGCTAGTACCATTGACCAAATCAACAGTGAGAGCTGAAATCGACCAAAGTCCAATATGACAAGTTGATGAACTGAGCCAAAACCCTGATTTGGGAAGTTGATATCTGTTCTGCCATCTCCATCAACTTTCCAAATCAGGGTTTTGGCTCAGTTCACAAACTTGCCATTTTGGCTTTTGGTGGATTTCAGCTCTCACTGTTGATTTGGTTAATGGCACTAGCAGTAGAAATGCTCTGTTCTGCCTTCTCCCATCAACTTCCCAAATCAGGGTTTTGGCCGACTTCATCAACTTGCCATTCTGGGCTTTGGTGGATTTCAGCTCTCACTGTGGACTTGGTCAGTTGGGCTAGCAGTAGAGATCCTCTGTTCTGCCATCTCCATATCAACTTGCCAAATCAGGGTTTTGGCTCAGTTCACCAACTTGTCATATTGGACTTTGCTGGATTTCAGCTCTCACTGTAGACTTGGTCAGTGGAACTAGCAGTACAGATCATCTGTTCTGACCTCTCCCATCAAATTCCCAAATCAGGGTTTAGCATCTCTACTGCTGCTTTGAGAGCTGTAATCCACCAAAGCCCAGAATGGCAAGTTGATGAAGTCGGCCAAAACCCTGATTTGGGAAGTTGATGGGAGAAGGCAGAACAGAGCATTTCTACTGCTAGTGCCATTAACCAAATCAACAGTGAGAGCTGAAATCCACCAAAAGCCAAAATGGCAAGTTTGTGAACTGAGCCAAAACCCTGATTTGGAAAGTTGATGGAGATGGCAGAACAGATATCAACTTCCCAAATCAGGGTTTTGGCTCAGTTCATCAACTTGTCATATTGGACTTTGGTCGATTTCAGCTCTCACTGTTGATTTGGTCAATGGTACTAGCAGTAGAAATGCTCTGTTCTGCCGTCTTCCATCAAATTGCCAAATCAGTGTTTTGGCTCAGTTCACCAACTTGCCATATTGGACTTTGGTGGATTTCAGCTCTCACTTTCAACTTGGTCAGTCAAAGTAGCAGTAGAGATGCTAAACCCTGATTTGGCAAGTTGATATGGAGATGGCAGAACAGAGGATCTCTACTGCTAGCCCAACTGACCAAGTCCACAGTGAGAGCTGAAATCCACCAAAGCCCAGAATGGCAAGTTGATGAAGTCGGCCAAAACCCTGATTTGGGAAGTTGATGGGAGAAGGCAGAACAGAGCATTTCTACTGCTAGTGCCATTAACCAAATCAACAGTGAGAGCTGAAATCCACCAAAAGCCAAAATGGCAAGTTTGTGAACTGAGCCAAAACCCTGATTTGGAAAGTTGATGGAGATGGCAGAACAGATATCAACTTCCCAAATCAGGGTTTTGGCTCAGTTCATCAACTTGTCATATTGGACTTTGGTCGATTTCAGCTCTCACTGTTGATTTGGTCAATGGTACTAGCAGTAGAAATGCTCTGTTCTGCCGTCTTCCATCAAATTGCCAAATCAGTGTTTTGGCTCAGTTCACCAACTTGCCATATTGGACTTTGGTGGATTTCAGCTCTCACTTTCAACTTGGTCAGTCAAAGTAGCAGTAGAGATGCTAAACCTTGATTTGGCAAGTTGATGGAGATGGCAGAACAGAGGATCTGTACTGCTAGTTCCACTGACTAAGTCCACAGTGAGAGCTGAAATCCACCAAAAGCCAAAATGGCAAGTTGATGAAGTCAGCCAAAACCCTGATTTGGAAAGTTGATGGAAGAGGGCAGAACAGAGCATTTCTACTGCTAGTACCATTGACCAAATCAACAATAGCAGCTGAAATCCACCGAAAGCCAAACTGGCAAGTTGATGAACTGAGCCAAAACCCTGATTTGGGAAGTTGATATCTGTTCTGCCATCTCCATCAACTTCCCAAATCAGGGTTTTGGCTGACTTCATCAACTTGCCAGTTTGGCTTTCGGTGGATTTCAGCTGTTATTATTGATTTGGTCAATGGTACTAGCAGTAGAAATGCTATGTTCTGCCCTCTTCCATCAACTTTCCAAATCAGGGTTTTGGCTGACTTCATCAACTTGCCATTTTGGCTTTTGGTGGATTTCAGCTGAACTCTACTGCTAGCCCCACTGACCAAGTCAACACTGAGAGCTGAAATCCACCAAAGCCCAAAATGGCAAGTTGAGATGTTCCCCATTTCGCATGACACACCTAACATTTGGAAGTACATGGGCTGTAAATGAAGAATTGAATTGAGGCCAGTAGGATTTGGTTTTCTAATCACTCAAATAAAGAAATTAGAATTCAAGTGGAAGAGATGCAAGCTGAAATTGAATTTTACAGGAGAAACCCTCAAATCAGAATTGAATTTTACCCCTTGCATGCAAGGGTACTTCAGAGACCGATGCACTATATCACATCCAAGCCGCTTTGGGGTTTCACACATCCTTTCGATCCTGCCGGATAGGTGAGCCACAATTTTTCTTACACTGACAAAGGAACACATAAAAACACAAAAACCAAACTTGTGTGTTCCGTCTTGTCATTACATCCAGAATGGATTTGAATTTTGCAGCTCTCTCCTGAGTTTACCTCATGAGAGCAGAGGGACTTATCCCTTCGGAGGTGACATCCCTTTCTAGAGGGGAAATGTATCATGCATACATTGGTAGGTCACCACGGTGAATGGCGAGGCAGGGGCCATTCACACTCGAATGTTCGACTTCGGACAGTTGTGACAAGCTTGAAACTTAATCGACTTAGACTCGGTCCTGTTTTCCCGGGGCAGGACTTGGTTGACAGTCGAAGTAGCTCTGTGTTTTCCCGGGGCCCAGAGCTTCGTGTTTTGGGTTTGTCACACTGACCGAAGTTGAACATTCGAGATTTATTATGGTTCTGACATTCGATTGGCCTTCTTATGTCAGAACCATTGTGTGAATGTGTGTGTGAATGTGTGTGTGCTACTAACCCATTGTCCATTGTGAATGTGTGTGTGCTCCTAACCCATTGTCCCACTGCCATTGATGATGCATGTCTAATCACTACTTTCTCTTTCAGCTACTGTATACACTGTGATTGTTGATGTATGTCTAATCCACAACCTTCTTTTTCAGCTGTCCGGTATGTACGGTGGACACAACATAGCAGGCCTCTGCGCTTGGTTGGTTGTGACAGCCAGTGGCGAGGGTGGGGCCACTGGAATTTTTTTTTTGGATGAAATCACTTTCGGCCATTTTCGTCTAAATTTCTAGTGGGGTGAAACATCCAAAGGCGTTTTGCTGGCAGATGCAAGTAACCTCGGCCCGGTACGGTGGGCGCAACATAGCAGGCCTCTGCGCTTGGTTGGTTGCGACAGTCAGTGGCGAGGGTGGGGCCACTGACATCTCGTTTATGATTTTGCCTTTTCACCGCTTTGTTTGAACACCTCTTGAGGAGGGGTTGCCTTTTGTCTCTCTTTATTTCTTGAGCACCCGTGGGTCTTGAGTGATTCAAGCACTCTTTAATGATCAGGCCTGCAGTGTATGTGCATGTTTGTACATGTCTGTACACAATGTAGCACCATAAAGGATATACACTCTTACTGTTCAGCAACAACAGTGTGTGCTTATGCGCTCTTTTTATTTTTTTGTATATCTGGTGCCTCGGGAGAGCCAGGGTAGTCGATGCGCTATGGAGATAGGCGGAAGACTGGGACTTTGACACGAAGCTGATCCCCTCTCTCTGTCGCTCATATGTAGAAGGATCGACTCTTATATGCTTTGGCTACTTTATGTTCATCCAAATTCCATTGGCCAGTGTACGGAAACTTGGGGGGTGTGGAGCCGAGGATGTGATGCATGGCCGAGCATGTTGGCGAAGACTGGGACTTTGACACGAAGCTGATCCCCTCTCCCAGTACCTCGATGTATCTGATGTTGCTATCAAGATACCAGGCATGGATCCATTGGCGGCTCTTGTAGCTTTCTCAAGGGGTAGAAATGCACTGGTCGGCCCGGTACGGTGGGCGCAACATAGCAGGCCTCTGAGCTTGGTTGGTTGCGACAGTCAGTGGCGAGGGTGGGGCCACTGACATCTCGTTTATGATTTTGCCTTTTCACCGCTTTGTTTGAACACCTCTTGAGGAGGGGTTGCCTTTTGTCTCTCTTTATTTCTTGAGCACCCGTGGGTCTTGAGTGATTCAAGCACTCTTTAATGATCAGGCCTGCAGTGTATGTGCATGTTTGTACATGTCTGTACACAATGTAGCACCATAAAGGATATACACTCTTACTGTTCAGCAACAACAGTGTGTGCTTATGCGCTCTTTTTATTTTTTTGTATATCTGGTGCCTCGGGAGAGCCAGGGTAGTCGATGCGCTATGGAGATAGGCGGAAGACTGGGACTTTGACACGAAGCTGATCCCCTCTCTCTGTCGCTCATATGTAGAAGGATCGACTCTTATATGCTTTGGCTACTTTATGTTTATCCAAATTCCATTGGCCAGTGTACGGAAACTTGGGGGGTGTGGAGCCGAGGATGTGATGCATGGCCGAGCATGTTGGCGAAGACTGGGACTTTGACACGAAGCTGATCCCCTCTCCCAGTACCTCGATGTATCTGATGTTGCTATCAAGATACCAGGCATGGATCCATTGGCGGCTCTTGTAGCTTTCTCAAGGGGTAGAAATGCACTGGTCGGCCCGGTACGGTGGGCGCAACATAGCAGGCCTCTGCGCTTGGTTGGTTGCGACAGCCAGTGGCGAGGGTGGGGCCACTGGAATTTTTTTTTGAGACAAAGATCACTTTCGGACATTTTCTCTAAATTCAGATAAAATCACTTTTGGCCATTTTCTTCTCTCAAAATTGCCAGTAGAAAAAAGGATAGAATATAATAACATAGTGCATCCAGTACAGGATGCTTCTTTGTAAGAAAGCATATAATAACTTAGTGTGTCCAGTACAGGATGCCTTCTGATTGTGATATGACATGTCTAATGCACAACCTTCCTTTTCAGCTGTCCGGTATGTACAGTGGGCGCAACATAGCAGGCTTCTGCGCTTGGTTGGTTGCGACAGCCAGTGGCGAGGGTGGGGCCACTGGAATTTTTTTTTTGAGATAAAGATCACTTTCGGCCATTTTTTTCTAAAGCTCAAAAGCGGTGAAACATCCAAAGGCATCCTGCTGGCAGATGCAAGTAACCATTTTCATCACCATCACTTCATCACTTCATACATCATCATTGCATTGGGGATTTTCTTAACCATGTGTCCAGTACAGGATGCATTCACATTGTGATATGACATGTCTAATGCACAACCTTCCTTTTCAGCTGTCCGGTATGTACGCAGGACGCAACATAACAGGCCTATGCGCTTGGTTGGTTGCGACAGCCAGTGGCGAGGGTGGGGCCACTGGCAATCTTTTTCCTACAAATTTCTATCCACTCTTATGTGTTTAAATGTTGTGATGTCCTGTGTTGTACCATAGCTAGCTCGTGTAGAATCGCATGCAAAGAGAAAAAAAGGATATTGAAAGGAATCATCATTGTCGTCATCACTGGAAGGACTACACACACACACTACATGGATACCTAGCTTCATCATCATTGCAAGGACTACACACATACTACATGGATACTTAGCTTCTTAGAATAGGTAGACATACAACTTAACTTCTTAGAGTAGGCAGGCATATGATACACTTAGCTTCTTAGAGTAGGCAGGCATATGATACACTTAGCTTCTCAGAGTAGGCAGGCATATAACACACTTAGCTTCTTAGAGTAGGCAGGGGTAAAGGAGGTGGCAAACCAAAAGGATGGTCACCACTGTTAACAGCGAGGATGGGGCTGTTGACACCATAAAAAATACAAAAACAGATTTGAAAGGCATCATAAAAAGGTACACACATAAAAACAGGTCAAAAGGTAAACTCATACAAAATGTCCACACAAAAAGAGGTCAAAAGGTATAGACATACAAACACTTAGCTTCTTGGAGTAGGCAGGCATATGATACACTTAGCTTCTTAGAGAAGGCAGGCATATGATACACTTAGCTTCTTAGAGTAGGCAGGCATATAACACACTTAGCTTCTTAGAGTAGGCAGGGTTAAAGGAGGTGGCAAACCAAAAGGATGGTCACCACTGTTAACAGCGAGGATGGGGCTGTTGACACCATAAAAAATACAAAAACAGATATGAAAGGCATTATAAAAAGGTACACACATAAAAACAGGTCAAAAGGTAAACTCATACAAAATGTCCACACAAAAAGAGGTCAAAAGGTATAGACATACAAACACTTAGCTTCTTGGAGTAGGCAGGCATTCAAACACTTAGCTTCTCAAAGTAGGCAGGCATACAAACACACTTAGCTTCTTAGAGTAGGCAGACATATAACACACTTAGTTTCTTAGAGTAGGCAGGGGTAAAGGAGGTGGCAAGACAAAAGGATGGTCACCACTGTTGACAGCGAGGATGGGGCTGTCAATATTAAAACACTATGTCATCACATATGAATAATGAAAAGGTACAATAGTGAAAAGTATTTAAAGATAAAAGCTTTTTTTTTACAAAGAAATGAAAGAAAGTGACCTTGCATGCCTCTCACTTTTTCTCTGAAGGTAATCCCTCCTTTACCTTGAAGGTAATCCATATTTTGCATTGAAGGTAATCCCTTTTTCTCTGAAGGTAATCCCTTTTTTATTAAGAGTCATCACCTATAATTGCAAAATATTTTGGAAGAAATAGATTTTTTTTTTCCGACAGAAATTATTGAAAGTGACCGTGCATGCCTCTCACTTTTTCTCTGAAGGTAATCCCTCCTTTACCTTGAAGGTAATCCATCTTTTACCTTGAAGGTAATCCCTTTTTCTCTGAAGGTAATCCCTCCTTTACCTTGAAGGTAATCCATATTTTGCATTGAAGGTAATCCCTTTTTCTCTGAAGGTAATCCCTTTTTTATTAAGAGTCATCACATATAATTGCAAAATATTTTGGAAAAAATAGATTTTTTTTTTTCCGACAGAAATTATTGAAAGTGACCGTGCATGCCTCTCACTTTTTCTCTGAAGGTAATCCATCTTTTACCTTGAAGGTAATCCCATTTTCTCTGAAGGTAATCCCTCCTTTACCTTGAAGGTAATCCATATTTTGTATTGAAGGTAATCCCTTTTTCTCTGAAGGTAATCCATCTTTTACCTTGAAGGTAATCCCTTTTTCTGTGAAGGTAATCCCTCCTTTACCTTGAAGGTAATCCATATTTTACATTGAAGGTAATCCCTTTTTCTCTGAAGGTAATCCCTCCTTTACCTTGAAGGTAATCCATATTTTGCATTGAAGGTAATCCCTTTTTCTCTGAAGGTAATCCCTTTTTTATTAAGAGTCATCACCCATAATTGCTCCACATGAAAAATATTTTGGAATAAATAGATTTTCTTTTTTCGGACAGAAATTATTGAAAGTGACCGTGCATGCCTCTCACTTTTTCTCTGAAGGTAATCCATCTTTTACCTTGAAGGTAATCCCATTTTCTCTGAAGGTAATCCCTCCTTTACCTTGAAGGTAATCCATATTTTGTATTGAAGGTAATCCCTTTTTCTCTGAAGGTAATCCATCTTTTACCTTGAAGGTAATCCCTTTTTCTGTGAAGGTAATCCCTCCTTTACCTTGAAGGTAATCCATATTTTACATTGAAGGTAATCCCTTTTTCTCTGAAGGTAATCCATCCTTTACCATGAAGGTAATCCATCTTTTACATTGAAGGTAATCCCTTTTTCTCTGAAGGTAATCCCTTTTTCATTAAGAGTCATCACCCATAATTGCTCCACATGAAAAATATTTTGGAATAAATAGATTTTATTTTTTTTGGACAGAAATTATTGAAAGTGACCGTGCATGCCTCTCACTTTTTCTCTGAAGGTAATCCCTCCTTTACCTTGAAGGTAATCCATATTTTACATTGAAGGTAATCCCTTTTTCTCTGAAGGTAATCCCTTTTTCATTAAGAGTCATCACCCATAATTGCTCCACATGAAAAATATTTTGGAATAAATAGATTTTATTTTTTTGGACAGAAATTATTGAAAGTGACCGTGCATGCCTCTCACTTTTTCTCTGAAGGTAATCCATCCTTTACCTTGAAGGTTATCCATCTTTTACATTGAAGGTAATCCCTTTTTCTCTGAAGGTAATCCCTTTTTCTCTGAAGGTAATCCCTCCTTTACCTTGAAGGTAATCCATATTTTGCATTGAAGGTAATCCCTTTTTCTCTGAAGGTAATCCCTTTTTTATTAAGAGTCATCACCCATAATTGCTCCACATGAAAAATATTTTGGAATAAATAGATTTTCTTTTTTCGGACAGAAATTATTGAAAGTGACCGTGCATGCCTCTCACTTTTTCTCTGAAGGTAATCCCTCCTTTACCTTGAAGGTAATCCATCTTTTACCTTGAAGGTAATCCTTTTTTCTCTGAAGGTAATCCCTTTTTTATTAAGAGTCATCACCCATAATTGCTCCACATGAAAAATATTTTGGAATAAATAGATTTTATTTTTTTGGACAGAAATTATTGAAAGTGACCGTGCATGCCTCTCACTTTTTCTCTGAAGGTAATCCATCTTTTACATTGAAGGTAATCCCTTTTTTCCCTGAAGGTAATCCCTTTTTGATTAAGAGTCATCACACATAATTGCTTCACATGAAAAATATTTTGGAATAAATAGATTTTATTTTTTTGGACAGAGATTATTGAAAGTGACCATGCATGCCTCTCACTTTTTCTCTGAAGGTAATCCCTCCTTTACCTTGAAGGTAATCCATCTTTTACCTTGAAGGTAATCCCTTTTTCTCTGAAGGTAATCCCTCCTTTACCTTGAAGGTAATCCATATTTTACATTGAAGGTCATCCCTTTTTACCTTGAAGGTAATCCATCCTTTACCTTGAAGGTAATCCATCTTTTACCTTGAAGGTAATCCCTTTTTCTCTGAAGGTAATCCCTCCTTTACCTTGAAGGTAATCCATCTTTTACATTGAAGGCAATCCCTTTTTCTCTGAAGGTAATCCCTTTTTTATTAAGAGTCATCACCCATAATTGCTCCACATGAAAAATATTTTGGAATAAATAGATTTTTTTTCCGACAGAAATTATTGAAAGTGACCGTGCATGCCTCTCACTTTTTCTCTGAAGGTAATCCCTTCTTTACCTTGAAGGTAATCCATCTTTTACCTTGAAGGTAATCCCTTTTTCTCTGAAGGTAATCCCTCCTTTACCTTGAAGGTAATCCATCTTTTTCTCTGAAGGTAATCCCTTTTTTATTAAGAGTCATCACCCATAATTGCTCCACATGAAAAATATTTTGGAATAAATAGATTTTATTTTTTGGACAGAAATTATTGAAAGTGACCGTGCATGCCTCTCACTTTTTCTCTGAAGGTAATCCATCCTTTACCTTGAAGGTAATCCATCTTTTACATTGAAGGTAATCCCTTTTTCTCTGAAGGTAATCCCTTTTTCTCTGAAGGTAATCCCTCCTTTACCTTGAAGGTAATCCATCTTTTACATTGAAGGTAATCCCTTTTTCTCTGAAGGTAATCCCTTTTTCATTAAGAGTCATCACCCATAATTGCTCCACATGAAAAATATTTTGGAATAAATAGATTTTATTTTTTTGGACAGAAATTATTGAAAGTGACCGTGCATGCCTCTCACTTTTTCTCTGAAGGTAATCCATCCTTTACCTTGAAGGTAATCCATCTTTTACATTGAAGGTAATCCCTTTTTCTCTGAAGGTAATCCCTCCTTTACCTTGAAGGTAATCCATAGTTTGCATTGAAGGTAATCCCTTTTTCTCTGAAGGTAATCCCTTTTTTATTAAGAGTCATCACCCATAATTGCTCCACATGAAAAATATTTTGGAATAAATAGATTTTTTTTTTCCGACAGAAATTATTGAAAGTGACCGTGCATGCCTCTCACTTTTTCTCTGAAGGTAATCCATTGTTCTTTTGCAGCAATTGCAGAATCTACCAAGAACATATTTGATTTTCCCTTGAAATCCAGAATCAGGAAACAGAGAAGCGGATGCCTTCAACCACAATTCTATTCTGGCCCAAGACATCAATGTTAACCCAATTCAGCTGTTCTACTACCTCGGTTTTCTGCAGTGGAAAATACTTCACTTTTGCAGAAGGGCGAGAATCATGCAATGATATCCTGGCTTGTCTCTTGGGTTTGTTCTTACCATTCTTAGAAACAAACACTCTGCATGCATATTGGTTCATTATACCACACATAAAGAGTGTTCTCCTTAATTTCTGAAATGCTTGAGGTCTCCTTTTCATTCCGCAGTCTGATACTCTTATATGTGGAGGCCCATGGGCAGATCTTGGAACAATGTCCCCACTGATGTTGAGAACTGTTTGAATGTATGCTTTGGCATGATCTTTGTTGTTTGTTGTATCACAAGTGAAACCTTCCAGGGCACATGTGGGAATCCTGATCATGCAGTATCTCTTTTTTAATGGAACAATGGACACTTCTATTGGCAGCCAGGGTTCCAGAGCTTTCAGTCTACTGCTAGGAATTTTGCAATAGGTGTGATCATTCTTGACATGGGTGGAAATGCAAAAGTCATACAGTGCTAGCAAAACATGTTTGGCTCTAGCACATGTACTCACTGTATGTTCAAGTGGTTTGTTACTGATAGCATTCCATTGGAAATCAATGGACATATTGAGATTACTTCCTACAAAGGTGACAGCATCAGCTTTGTATACTTTAGTTGGAATGACATTGCAAGGACTAATGACTATTGGAACAAAGGTTGTGCCATCCCAACAGTCAAAGCAGCTTCTTGTGCTGTTTGCCAAAATCTTAGCACTGACCCATTTGTCATGACACTTTGAATATAAGCAATAACTATCAGGAACTACAAACATGATACTTTTGTTTTTGATTTCACAACTTTAATAATACAACATTGGCATAAAATGATTAAAAGGCAGAGACAATTGGTGACAAGTGATTATCTGACAGACTTCCAAGTGGATACAAATTGTCATACAGCAAGGCACTGACATCTAGGTCTAACATGTTCAGGTCAGCGATGGGAAATTCCTGATCCAACTCTTTGATTATCTGGTTGAGCCTCTCACCCATGCTGTGCTCCTTGTTCAGTCTCTCTTCCATCTCGGACATTCGCTGTCCCATCTTTTCTTCCATGTCATCAAACTTGTCAGTTAACTCCTTGTTGAGACCCCTTAGATGGTCTATGTCCAAATTGAGCATTCTAAGCTTTTCCTCCATCTCGACTTTCTCATGTAGCAATTCATCACGTTCTTTTGTGATAGCCTCCAGTTCAGCTTGAAGTAACTCAATGTCTGCAATTTCCTTCTTCATCCTATCAATGTGTGCCTGTTTCTCTTGAATTTCTTTGTCCTTTTGTGCCAGTTCCTGTTTTACCATCTTGGACCTGATGTAAACTTTGTTGTAAAGAACTCCAGCAACTTCTATTCCCATCTCGGGGCAGACACCATCTATGTCACACCAAGTAAACTTTCCAAGGGGAAGAAGCTTCAAGAGATGAGGTATACCATCTCTGTCAGGTACAGTGGCCTCTGATTGTGAGACAAAATTATATACCAGACCAGATACCATGGTCGCTCCAAATCTGAGGAAGTTGTTTTGTCTGTTCTCCCATTCAGGCTTCACCCAGAAGTTTATGCTAGAGTACATGTTAGTTTCAATCTTTAGATGTCGATTAGGTTGTCTCTTGTGATTGAGTCGTTCAGGTTCCTGAACGATGATGCTGCTCTTTTGCTTTTCTATCTGCCCATCTGTGTTTCTTGTTTGTACACCAATTCTTTTACATGACTGGTTGTTCGGGAAGTGCACTTTTAGAGTCAAATCACCTGATTCCTTCTCTTGCACTTGAACACTACCACCCAGATGAGCTGTCCCGAGTTTCACCTGTTCAACATGTTCCTGTTTGACCTTGGTCTCAAGTACCCTGTTGCATGAGAAACTAAGCTTCAGCCTTGTGCATACAATTGGAATGATATGTTCCTTGTTACCAAAAAACACATGCATGTCAAGCACATTTTCAGCATCTGGCAGGAGTTCATCCACTTCTATTCCTGCAGCTTGCAGGTCTGCTTTCATGTCTTTTGCTGTTACGCGGGAAGAAAATGCCACAGGGACAAAGATGGTGGTACAGATTGCCTTGGACTTCTGATTTTTTCTCTTTGAGTCCTGGCGTAAGTGAAGTCTCAAGTTGGTTCCATTGGTAAACTCACAGACATGTTCATATCTGGCTAGGTGACTCCTTGATGGCACTCCAGTTGGTAGCCTGCTGCCAGTTTTCTTACTCCAGGAAGTGTTATATTGAATTTGCCTTGTGCAAGCTGGATCCAGCATTGTCCTTGTTGGGCTTTCTCTCATGAGAAAACAGGATTTGTTGATGACCTGTTTGCCACATGATTTGCAGGACACACCTTCAAGCCACATAGGATAGGTTGCTTCTATTCCTGGCTCCCACATATCATTGTGTGATAAGTAGCATGAGGAACATGCCACATCTACAGAGTACAACATGACATTGGACCTTGTCAAGTGCATCTGTACACTGACAATATCCTTGTCACTCAGCTGATATAGCGATTGGCTTTCGTCCATAGGCTTCGGGTCCAATTCAATGCAACCAAAGCCATACATGAGCTCCAAATACTGAAGGTGAATCCTACTCATGATTTCTGTGCAGGTGGTGAGAAACAAAGGAACAAGAGGCTGACCTCTTTCTTTTGTCTCCTCAAAGAAGTCTATGACATGGGTCCTGCCTTCCGAATATATCACTCGCTGTGTGTCTATGGCTGCAAGAACAGGGAAGTCATTGCATCTCCGACCAAGTGCCTTTTGTTCCAATGTTTCACTGTCTGCATGGAATATTTTCATCATGACATCATTGCATGCTTCAGCATATGAGAGTGAACCATTTAGATGCTTTGCAATGGCATCTGGTAATCCCAAGACAACAGCACGGACTCCAGAGGTCAGCTGTGGGAAGGAAGTGTCCTGCTCTACCTGGCTGGTGTTGCATATTGTGTTGTCGACAACAAACACATCCTTTGGGTCTATGACTTCATTTTTGTCTGTTGCCCACTTTGCTGGATGGAGGAGAAATTGTGCCAGTGTAACAGATGGGCAGGCCTTCATATCAATGATAAGTTGGGTGGGGTCACACTGACCTAAGATTCTAGCCCATACATTGTAGTTGAAAATCAAATGTGTCAGGTTGGTGAATCTAACAAACCTTGTCTGGAAAGGGAAGTGCCCATCCATGTCATTCCTTGAAATAAAATTTGGATTTGTTTTATCCACATTGATTAAAACCCTGTTTTTTCTCAGAGCCATTGATGCTCTCTTGTTTAACTTCCTTCTCATGATGATGTTCTCTACAGGCTCTACCATGATAGGCTCTGTAGTCTGTAACACAGGTAACAACTCTCCTTTACCCGTGAGTTCTTGAACTGTCTCAAGCCTGTACTTTGCAGCTTCATCTTCTGCTAATTTTCTCTTTTTTGATTTTGTAGTTCGTTTGAGCTCTTTCACCTTCCTTTTCTGACTGACAACATTGAACTTAGGCTTGGGTATGTCCTCCATGATTCATATGTGGAACTTCAACTGATGCAGAGCTCTTTATATATACTCTGTTCTTAAATGCAAATTTTGGTCACATGACTGATTTGCATATTGACTTTCAGCAAGGTGTCATGTGTCTTTAAATTGTCCAATCACTGAAATTCAAGGACTAATATGCAAAAGTGTTGTCATGTGATAAAGCTCTAATTTGCATATTGAGATAAAACTATATAAGCACAGAAGGTTTGAACTGGTTAAAAACAAAGGAATGGGCTTTTCCCTAATGCCAAGGGTTCATCATGACAGCGTCTCCAGCAAAAGATATACTACTATACATCATGGAGGAACAACACAAATTGAAGAAGGGTTTAAGAAAAGCTGTGGACTATGTAATGCAAAAGCATACCATAACATTCAATAACAATACAAGAAAACTGTTTAACACAGGAAAGTCTCTGGAGGCTGCTTTTGTTTCTTCTGCCAGAGAAATGTTCAAGGACAATATGTGTAGCTGGGGTAGAATACTCACTGTCTACATATTTGGAGCCTGTTTGACTAAGACATACAGAAAAGAGGGTGTACAAGTCAACCTTATTTGGCTTTCAGAGGTAATGGATCTTTGCATCATGATAAAATGGGGCAAGTGGATTGAGGAAAATGGTTCTTTCAAAAGCATGGAATCACACTTTCCAGAACCCATTGAAGACACCATTTTCAGAGGACTTTTGACAATAGCTGCTGTTGGATTGACTTGTATAGCCATTGTTTCAATATTCTAATATGTAATGCTATGATAAAGACCCATGTCAAGATAATCAAAGTCTCATTTTATGTTATTGATATGATCATGACTGAAGACAGATTAGTGTAATGGGATTGCTTCATGTTTTATTGAAATAAACCATTAAAAGATATCTTGAATTCTTCTACCTTTGACATCTAAGTAATCAGTGATTTAGTTATTCATCTAGAAATAGCAGATATTATCATGAGGAGACAAAATATTCTTCATATAATGTAAATGAAATATTGATTTATTCAAATTTTCATGGCACCCATTGATTAAACCATTATGGCATGTTCACTATGATTTCTAATAAACCAGCTGCTAATCAATTTACCCTCTCTCATAATTAAAGATGAACATGTATAACTGTTTATGAATCAAAAATATTGTTCTATGTTATCTTTTCAAAACAAGACAACTAAATTCAGTTTGTTTTCATTTATTCACTCATTGCTGCAGCACCTCCCAAACATGCGCAGCTCTCACCCAGGTCTAGGCACTTCTTGTGGACCTCATTGTTGCAGTGGTGGCACTTGACCAGCTGATGCTTAGTAGACAGCTTGCTGAGATGCAGTCTTCCTTTGCATATGGCACACTTTGTCGTTGATTTCACAACCTCTTTTGGCTGCTCCTCCCAAGACTGTGGTGTTGTGGCATCTCTGGGGGCCTGCTCTTGCATGTCCAAGACAGAGCTGAGAATGTTCAGTTGTCCCATTTTCCTCTGTAGCAGGGCATGTGATATCTGGCCATCTTTGGAGAGTGAACTTTGCATGTTCTCTATCCAGCGTTTGGCTCCACTGAGCACCAACTGAGTTAGCTCCTTATTGGACTTGTTCATGCTAGCAAATGTGTAGGTATTGGGTCAACTGTCCTTTTTAAATAGTATCTAAGTATGCAAATATATCGGTCACATGACTGAGTTGTCCAATGAGTGAGCAGATTAGCCAGTCACATGTTAAGAAATACTGTTTACTTTTCTAACCAGCTTTCAAGTCATGTGACAGGACGATGTGCTCATTCAATGGAAGGCTCTGTCATGTGACTGGAACACAAATTTGCATATCCACATTTCCTTGAGTGCAAGAACTATGATGTGTTCATTCATTGGATAGCTCTGTCATGTGACTGCATCACTAATTTGCATATTGATATTTCCATAAATACAAGACCCTGCCTGCACTAGACATCATTATGACATCAGGACCATGGATTGCAGTAGACAAACAGCTGCAGCCAGGGCATTCAATGCTCTGACTGGACTAGAGTCTTGGGCAGTATATATGAAGAGACAGCTGTCTCTGGGTCAACTGGACCGTGACTCCCAGCAAGTTGGCATAGGATTTATGCTTGAGACAACAGAAGCTATTGCTCCTATATTGAACACAGCTGATCAGTTAGCGTTAGACTGGTTAGCAACCAAACTGCAAGAACCAACTCTTGTGCAGCCACCAACAGATTCACCAGCAAGTCCAGATCCTGTCAATGATGATGTGGGATATGACACGGATGGTAGTGAAGATGACCTTCCGCCATTTGTCCTACCATTTAGAGGAACTAGGACATCTACGGAGGAAGCCATTGTGATATCAGATGATGAGGGTGATGAGGTACCAAACTTAAATGACAAACCATCTACTGTTGAGAAGAATGTCCCCCGAGACAATGATGACTTTGACGATGAGTTACCAGACATTCCACCTCTAGTGGAAGTAAACAGAGCAACAGAACAATCTGCGAGCAATGAGGGTGACAGGAGAGGGCAGAAAAGGCAGCTTGAAGGAGATGATCCAGAATCTGATACCTGTGCCATTTGCTTTGAGCCATTGACAGAGTCTTCAGGATCAGCAGGAAGATTGATGACTGTTGGCAAATATCGTCTATCAACATCAAACCTAACAGCAATGACACCATGCAACCACACGTTTCATGGAAGCTGCTTGAAGAAGTGGAAAAGTAAGCATAGCAGCTGCCCAGTTTGCAGAAGTAACCTTCATGGCATTCTCTTTGGTCCATTAAAAGAAAAGAAAAACTAAAAACTTGTTCAGTCTTATTATTTCATTCCTGTGATCACCTGTCATTGTAGTTCATAATCTGTTCCCATTCAGAAGCACACATCTGAGAGCAAAATATATCACCTTTTCCACATGCTAAACAGCACTCATGACAGGTGTTCCTTTCACAGTTCGCACAACAAAACATTTGGTCCCCTGATAACTGTTTCTTGGGACATATGTCACAGTCGTAGAATATGTCTTCTGCTAAATCAGTGACAGTCGTACTATATCTGTCATGCCAGTCTAGTTGTTTTGTTATAGTCTCAGTTTCTATTCCTGATATATAGTCTAACAGTCCCTGAAAAGATAAAGTGTCATCTTCCTCTGGTAGTGTCACCGGTGTTGGATTGTATGTTGTCAATGTCTTTGATTCTGATGTGCGGAGAAATTCTATTATCTCCTGTAATTGTTCATCATCATTCTTGGAAGAAGCCATTCTTTAACTGTTTACCCACCATGCATTAATAGTCAATCATAACAATGTGGATTTAGATTTTAGTTGTGTGGATATGTTAATGATGTTGCTGCTTTTAGAGACATCAACTTGAATATGATGGATGACACAGGGAACACAGCTCTACCTCCTGAAAAAGTTATCTCTGACCTCCGTGTAGAGAACTCTCTTTTGAAGAAACAGCTATCAGATTTCCAAATCTCACACATGAACTTTCTGGCATATCAAAGACACAGAGCTTTAGAGAATTACAGTCAAGTATATCGAGCATCTCAAGTGAATGGGAAAGTCAAGTGTGATATCACCAGCAAAGATGACCATAAGTTGGATGATGAAAATGAGGATATCATTGATGTACCCATGGCCAAAACCCTGCAAACATCTGGTTATCCAGCCTCACCACCACCACAAGCTCTACCCGAAAAACATAATATGCCTGAGTGCCCTAAGTGCCACCAGCGGTTTTCCGAAGATCAATCAGTGCTGTTTATTGAACATCATAATAAGGTCATCTCATCAGGGGTAACTGATCTTGTTCGAGGGAAGTGATACATTAGGATGACAACTAAATAAAAGAAATCAAAATATTGTACCATTTCCCATTGTATTACTTAAAATTCTGCGGATGTAACCTCAAATTTAACGTCAAGAGTAAAATAATAGCCAATTATGACCATAAGAGAATGTTTGATGAGCTGCTCACAGAACTCTATGGACATAGAGAATCATTTTCCTCTCAGATAGATATGATGACGGATTCTTCGGAAAAAGTAAAATGGCTATGACAGCAACATTGACTATACATGCGATAACATCTGTGATCTTAGAAGGGAAAATGTTCTTTTAAAGAAACTGAAGAAATGATTTTCTTTCAAAAATGATGTAATGCGTAAGCATGATGATAATGTTGCATGAACTTTTAATGACACATTGAACATCTCAGATTATTGGTGTTATAGAATAAATAAGAATATGATAATTCTTTTCAGATTTTCAGTTTTATTGCTTTTCAGGATACATTCAACTTTTTTTTTCATATAGGTACTTGTTATATTTCACCGAATCAGTTTTCTGAACAGCATTTTGTCTTCTTCCCTTCTAAGAGACTTCATAAAAAACAAACGTCTACGACTTTCTCTCAATTGGCTTGCATCAGCCTGCTCAGGTGGATGTACTTCTTGTAGCTGCAGCTGTAGTTTTATAGACGGGTCAAATTCCAGAAATGCCATACAGGTTGGACATAATTTGCTCCTGGTAGAGGCCAAACAAGTATCCAAATGCCTTTCTTTCAATGTCATGTTTTGTCCCAAGAGAGAGCACTTGGAGCACATCAAGCTTTTACTGTCCGCCATTTCAAAACAAGACCTCCTGCCTTGACAAATTGTAGTTTGCATGCAATCTGAATGACCAACACTCAATACAGTATGGTTCTTTGGGTTAAACAGAGATAACATGACACACATGTTTGAGTCATCCCTGTAGCACCTGTGCTCTAATCTCTCTGAATCCAAGAAATATCCAAAAGAGGAAGGTCTCTTGGTCAAACCCCAGTGGGTCAAGAGTTCCATGCAGTATGAACACATGACCATGTTGCATTTCTTAGAAAACGTTCCCCCTGCTGTGGCTTGGTGGATACACTTCATTGATCTCACTGGAAATATCTGATATTGGACATAGAGAGAACACATCCTCATATACATCAGAAGTACAAATTTAACATATTTCTTCATTTGGGGATTCAAACTTCTAACAAAAGCTCTGAGTATCCTAGGCTGATGACACTGTATCAGTCCTTCCAGAACACCAGCAGTTTGGTCTGCCCTCACATAATGCAAAGCTACCAAAGGGAAAGTGTGTGAGACTTTTCGAGACAGTATTAAATGCAGTCTGTTCATGTCTTGGTGTTCTTCAAATGATGTGGGATCAATATTTATACTGTGCAAACACCTGAGAATGATTGAGTTCTGACGATGAACAGGCAACATTTTTGGTTTGGGTAGCAGGTATGTAATATTAACATTTCCATCCTTGGCATACATTTCCTCCATCTTGGATAAACGATACTTTACATCCACCAACATCTGGACAAGAAACTCATTACCAGGCAAAGATAGTGTTCCATATACCAAGTGGAGAAGTGCAAATCTCTTGTCTCCTTTCTTTCCTCTCATATGAGAGAAAATGAGCTGATCGTAAGCCTCTGAGAAGCTAGCATGGACATCGATAGAGGGATCTATGGTCCTTTTGTTTCCTAGAAAGTCTCTCAGCCATCTAGCAAACTTGGTTGCACAGTCTCCCTCATCAACTAAAGGTGAAAGCAGTGGATTCAGAATGCTCACAACAACCAGAACGATAATTTTCTGTATAATCCGTTCAAATGAACAAGCATCGAAAGAAGACAGCACACAGCAGTCCCATGAGCAGTCCATATATCCACCAGAGATTTCCTTCTGTATCTTTTTGAGTATTTCTCCCATGACCATCTGTAAAATCCAATTCCTTTTTTCCAGTTAGCAACAGGGTGGCATCTTGCCAAGCAGCTCTAGGTTCTGAGAGAAGTGTCAACTCTGTAATATTCAATTTCATTTCTTGTGATGCTTTTTCAACAATGTCTTCAACAAATACATTTCCCGGGATGCAAATGCTGTCTTTGTTCCCACTGTAAATCAATCTCAGTGTAATGGAGATAAAGTTATCATGAGTGTCACATACTATATATTTATCTGTCTTTATGGACACATCTCCATCATACTTGCATAGTGACCTAAGGACAATTTTCTCTATTTGATTTGTTCCTACACTTGATTTAACCCCATCCGTTTCTTTTGAGAGAGACATTACGTTGTATATTTCATCTTTCTCCAATTTCATTGTGCCAAATAAAACAACAACAATGTCCTCACAACATTGCCTCATCCTTGTTATTCCCCACCACATGACCAGTTCATGCCCAACTGTTTCTATGAACTCACTAAACTTCAGTAAATTCAAGAGGCTCAAACTGCTATGGGTGACTTCTTTGTCAGATGCAAAGCATGTAACCACTAGGTCTCCATTTTGCAGCTGATTCTTTGAAACAACTTTCCTCTGAAACCTCTCGCATATTTCCTTTATTACAGTGTCCATCTCATCACAGTCCATCTCTGTGTGTGCATAAATAAGAACAATGTGATGACTGCCACAACACTCACAGTTCCCTCCATGAGAGCATGAAAAGATAGTGGGCTCTTTATTCTGTTGAGTAATCCAATTTCGACTATCTTGACTTCAGTATATCTCTTGGCGGTATGCCATTTGCTCTCTTCCCAGTATGAGCTACCATTGAAAGCCGTCTGAAGTTGCAAAAGGGCTGCAGTACATAGCTTTACGCCACTCGGTTTGATATGAGTGAGGCAAAAGATGAAAGGGTCACTCAAAGGTTGAATTGGATCTGGAGGTAGCATTTCGAGAGTAACATCTTTTAACAAATTCACAGGAAAGGTTCTCTCACTGTCACTTAACCTACAAGGACGTCTGTAACATACCCCGTTTTGTGAAATTTCAGTACAAGAGAGAAAGAACGGTGGTACAGTACAACTAAGATGGAAATCAGCTGTGAAGTGATTTGTGTAACTCCCTAGTGAAAATTGCCTAGATCCTAAACCATATGAAATCACATCATCATCTTTTATAAATGTTGGCTCACTATGGCATGTTGCAAATGGAAGAATCTCACAGTGCCTCAAGCATGTATCACCCTGATGATGATACATTTTCTTGATCTGATGTTTTTCATTGCTTAAAGTGATTTTCATTTTCTTCTCTTGGATGAAAAATCTTTCTTCGTGGTATTGAAACCTAGACCCGCGCAATAGTCTAAGACGTAAACCTTTTGTGCCCTGGAAAATGATGTAGGAGCCTTTAAAGGAACTTAGTGTCCCATTCCTTCCATAGCACTGTAAAATGGAATATCCGTCTTTATGCCACTGTAAGTGTTTGGACACACAACTGACTTTGTCTAAGGCCTCCCATATTGGACCATCAAAAATGACAGGTATCTGAGGAATGTTGTGCCTGTATGGTTCTGAAAATGTTGGTTCATGTGCACGTAATCTAAGATCAAAATTCATGGAAAGGCAGAATGTATTCTTGGTATAAAATGCAGTGACATTCATGGGTACAAGCTCTGTATGTAGTGCTCCAATTGCACAAATTGGAATAAAAAGTATCAATATTAGCATTATATATTTGCAAAGACAGATACGGCAATGATGTTACTGTGTCTTGTGCATCTTTTAATTCATTTCAGTATTTCTTATGCAGTCTTACAAACAAGCTTTGGTTATTATGGCACAGCAGAGGAGTTGTCTACAATATCTGCAAGTGATGGCATAAAACCATATTTTCTCCGACCGGATGGTTTTGTGCCAAACTGCACTGACTATGCATGCATACATACTTTGATGCTCACATCTCCTTTCACATGCGGACATAAAGTTCTGTCGTATGTACATGAGCTCGTCCGTGTTCACCGTGGAATAAAGTTACTTCCAAGTTGTGTTGAGAAGCAAACAATCACTAGGATTTCTGGACCATCTGAAAACATGGGAGTGGTCAATCTTTTGTCTAGTGGTCTTGCAGTCTTAGATGCAGGGTACATGCCTTGTACTGTTATTGTTCTAGACTACAAGGATGTGTCCATCCAGAATGTTGACATTGACAACAGTGGTTGTATTCTCAAGTCGAATGAACAGTTTGCTACCCTTCCTTCATATCTCTCTGCAGCAATAGTCCTCATGACAAGTTCTCCAGAAGTACAGAATATCAAGCTCCATAATGTACAATTGGTGGCAGAAAACAACAGCTTGCTCGCTTATTTTGGAATGGATTCTGAGTCAGAAGGAATATTAGCAAATGTGTCTTTCACCATGCTGCATAACAATAGCATTTTCCTGGACATGCTCTCTGGTGATGTTGTCTTTGATGACAGTGTGAATGTTAGATCATTTGTACTGCATGGCAGTAGAATGCCTTTAACTTCACAAACAGATAGATTTATAGGACCAATTGTTTCTGTGAAATTGCTATCAAGAGCAAACAATGAAGAAACTAGATATCTAGCATATAAGACATTATTTATTGTTTCTTCTATAGTGGCAGCTCTCCTGTTGTTGTATACTGTAACGAGCCTCGTCCATGTACCAGAGGCTCGACCAATCACGGAACCATCAGTGTGATGTCTTAGTTCTTTTGAATGGGAAGTGATTGTGAATGAAATCATGTATTTTGTGAAGTGCCTTCTTCATGACATGGAGTGAAGCTCTCAGGATGTTGCCAATGACAGGTTTAAGCATTGTGAAAATCACATAAATCCAGATCCCTTTTGTGTAAATGAACTGGGATATAGTTTGTCCACCAACTACCCCTGCACATAAATCTGTCTGAAAATTAAGAGAGCATTTCTTGTGTAGCCCATCAACACCTAAAGCCTGAGTACCAAATGATGGATAGACGAGCCACAGCGGATATGATATGAAAATTCTAGTTAGTGTTATGGAATCGTACCACACCATCTCCTCACATAATGGATTCCCAAAGATTTTTGCAATAAAGTACCTCAAAATCACACCCAAGTGTTTGAATTCATCACATGTTCCATCAGTCAGACTTGCAACAGCCCTGAGCTTGCCATAATCCTTATGTGAAAAAAGATGGACAAGTTTGTTCAGAAGATAGGCAATATGTCCAGCCACATTTTGAATTGCAAAGCATATGCCGAAAGTCAAAATAGAGAGCATATAGAGGCCAATCACAGTGTACCAGAATGCTGGATTTATAAGAGTGAAGAGTGACTTCACAACAATTACAAATGGGTTCATTTATTGAACTTTTTTTATTGAACAGAACAAAGATATTTTTTCTCAACAATACAATTGTTGTTTATTTTGGCCTTGTCTATAAGTCCTTTGTGCTACTTCAGCTACCAATGATGCCTTTTCCAATGAGTGGGGCTTTTCCATGAATTTGTTGAATACAGACAAAGGGTGGTCGACCTTGTTCACTATGTCCTCCTTGCATTCAGGAGTTGTCGCATCTATATACTTCTGAAGGAATACCATGTATTCATTTTTGTCCATGGTTGGCAAATGTTCTGTGTCCACCTTTGAATAACTTTGGGCAATACATGATGCTTTATTGAACTGACCAAAGTCATGCAATATACGAGGTGCACTTGAGGGGTCTTTCTCTTGTTTCACGTTTATTATATCGTCTGTCTGTAGACAGGCACTGTTGTCACTTAGTCCAATCATCAGTCTGCAGGCAACTTCATGTATGTTACAGAGGATAACATCCTTCTCTTCCCGGTTGTAAACTGTTGTTTTACAGGAGGGACACTGGATGCTCTCAGCATTGACATCTACTGCCTGCAATTGAATCCAGCGGCGTAGACAGTCCTTGTGGAATATATGCATGCCGTTACTGTGATCTGCACTGAACCTGGAGCTTTCCGCTTTTATTTTCTTTGAAATGAACTGGATATATTGCTCATAGTTCTCTACATTTTCTGTAGATGTGCCAGGAGGCAACCCATTCTCTTCCAGAAACTGCCTTTCTGCATCTCTGTATACACAGTTGAATCCTTCCACTGGCCGGTTAGAATATTGTTCTTGGCAAATGGGACAATGTTCTTTCCTGAAGGTATTAACTTCTTCATCATATAACTGATTAACATTTTCCTCTCTTTTCCAAATACATGCCTTCACTTTGGGGTATTTGTTCAAATTCTGTAAGAGTTTTGCATTTGAATGCTCAAAATCAGTGGTGTCTATGCAATTAGAATTCGATACTGTTAGTTTTAAGTTCCATTCTGATACATCCTGAACAGCTTTTAACATGCTGTGAGTATCAGTGGATTCCTTTCCATATGCCACATCGGCAGTCGATTCGATGACCTCCACAGGAACCATGCATTTGTCACCATGCCTTGCCAACCTCACTTTGAATAGGAATTTCAGTCGTCCATTGGCATTTTTGTTTATGTAATGAATGAGTTTACAGAACAGAATCCAACAGTTTTTCTTGAGTGTGTAGACATCTACATGGTCAGCATACTGCTCATAGATCTGGTTGAGAAGCAGGATCAAGACATTTCTGACAAGTGCATAACCACTGTCTGTGAAAAGATACATGGCATTGGCAGTGTTGGCAAACAGGTGGGCAGTAGCCATAATGAAAGTTTTCAGATTTGGATCAGACTTCTTGAGGACCCCTAACAAATATATGACAAGTTCTCTGTAATCTGCCAAACTCACTTGCATGTTGATAGGTTGAACTACATCTAACTGATATGTGTTCTCCAAATCTGTGATGTCAGAAGACTTCACTTCAATCTGTGTCAAGTCCATGATAGAGCAGTTTGGTTTGTCTCCATCATAATTCTTGATCCTCTTGTAAATTTCCATGTCTGATATATCATCAGGTGATTTACGCTTCTTGAATGGCTGTGTTGTAAATTGATTGTCTTTCATAGCTTTCCTGTATATGTCAACATTGTGCTGAGCAGCCTCTTCATCATGTGCAGTCAGGGAAGAGATGACTGCCAGTGCTATTGTTGAGCTACACCCTTCTGTAGAACCATGTGCAGGAATGCTTTGGATGACAGAGCTGGGTCGAGCTGCACCAAAGTTCAAATTTCCTGCTCGTTCTAATTCTTTGTGAAGATCCTCTGTGAATATACTTGCTACTTTTTTTGCAGTAGCTTGTGAGTTTTTTATTCGCTCATTCATGTTATTCATTTCCGTTAGTACGGAGGTCTGCAACTTAAGAGCTGAAAGCCAGCCATGCATGTATTTTTCCATCTCCTCGGGTTGTAGCATACCCTTAGTCAGGTAGTTTACATGTTCCTTACACAAGTTCACAACTTCATAGTTCCGTTGTTGTTCTTGCTGGCTACATTCATACACTTCCATGCACTCTTGGTACTTGTTTGTCAATCTCTTGAGCTCGACTATGATTTGCCAGTTCTTGAAATGCACAGGCAAAAACTCATATACAACTGTACCTAGATTAGTTTTTTCTCTAAGTTTTCCATAGTCAAATATGTTTAGTAATCCATGTTTCTCTAACCAAACATACTCGTTTTGCACCTGTGTATCGACTCCCCACTGGTTCTTCAATTCAGATAATGTTTTCAGTTCATCAGAACTAACATTGTGAACTTCTTGAACATGTTTGGACTGCTCTACCATAGACCTGAAACGGCTACGACACATTTCATTGACTTGCTTGGCATTTCTGAAGCCACATTGATAGGGAAAGCCTATGATTGATTTCTTTGCAAACACATTGTCTCTGAGGTCTGACATGTGATGGACAAAAAAATCTTTGAGATTCCTCCAAAAATACTTGCATAGGTTTTGTTCAGTGAAATTAAGAGCCCCCCCAGGTAGAGACTTGGAAGGGCTATCAGGGTCACTGTTCAATGCAAATATCCATGGTACATCATGTTTGATTTCCATATTTTCCTCATTTTTCCGTGAAGCACAGAGGAACATCCTGCTCAGTTTTTCTATGTAGACGGAAGATGACATTTCATCTGGAAGGTATTTTTCCTTTAGATGCAGGATGACACCATTCAAACTCCGCCTTCCGTTCCCTGCTTCTATATAATGGTTGACATTGTGGCAGAAGTCCTTTGGTAGGCAAACAAAGGAGTAAGGAAGAGTGCCCTTTTCTATTGTATAGGGGTAGGTAAATGTCTTGGCCGCCAATTTTATCCTAACCAATGCACTAGCCTCCAGCCAGTTATCTTTATCACCTTGCAATTGTACCTGCTCATATTGCTTGAGCTGTGTCAATAGAACACAGATTTTCCTTTCACAGCAAGCTGGTGATATAGCATACATTCCTACCCTCAGATTGGTATCCGTTTCATCTTCTCTAATCTGCAGGTATTTCCTCCACTTTGAAGGACGCCCTCTGTCAAACAGTGGATCTGGGAGACTTTCCCGAATGAGAATAGATGCCAGGTCTTTCTCTGTGAAAATGTTGAACATCAATATGTCTTCCTTACACTTTTGAATGACATCAGACACAACATTGGTCAGGTTTTTTAGGCCCTGCCCTCTTTTACTGTCAGGTTCTATGTGCCCTATGAGTGAGAATGTTGTATATGGCAACAAGTGGAAAGCGATACCTTTGGTTTTCAGGTCGGTCAATATTGATGCTATCAATTCTTCTTCATGAAGATAAAAGCCATTTTTTGCCTTTTTGCAAGCTTCAACTGCTCTAACACAGAGCTCAGCCAATTCTCTCAGGTTCTTAGGAACGGAGAAAGAACCCTCATATTTTATTCCTAGAGGTCCATTCAACATTGAAAGATAAATGTCAGAAAAATCATTTCTGGATTTGTTTTTATCATTGAAGTATTTCGCTCTTTTAGCTCTTATATCAAGGAGACTCATAATAATGATTCTGAATTTCTAATATGTTTTATTTCACAAAAGTCATCATCAATACACTTTCAGTTGATGCTTGAGGCTGTATCAGTTAGGTCTATTTTGTACTTTTCCTTCTTAGTTTCCCATTTCGAACCATGCTTGTGCACACTGAATATGGCATTTATATGATAGATGAACATAACTATGCCTGAGAGGATAATGATCGACTCCATGGCAGACCATGAAAATAATTTACATATTGGATCCCTATCTGCATTCACCATACAACGTCCTGTCAACAGTGATGCAAAACCAAACATGAAGAACACCACCAATGGGAGAATATGTTCTGCTATTTGAATCCATCCTTTAGGCTCAGACAACAGGCGCAGCACTTTCATCTTTGGCTCTTTCTGACAGGTCCTGTAGGATATCCATATAAGCATGATGGCAACCACTGACATTTTTAAGAAAAAACATATCTGAAGAGGTAATAGCACTTTAGGCCAATCAGACACTCTATTGAGATCCCCGTTTGCTTCATGGAAAGCTCTGACTAGCAAAATTATCTGTGTGCCTTCCAGCAAATTGTCTACAGCCTTAAAGATATTATTTGTCAAGTTGGTAGAAAATATCCTGCTCATTCTGAACCTCCACCAATCCATGGACTGGGTCACTTCCATCGAAATGGATTCCAGTTCTGTCATGATATTTTTAGTCTTCAGATTTCTCATCTCTACGGCATTGTCTTCGTCCAAGCACCACTTCTTTTGCAGAGAGCTTGTGTGCCTATAGTGATTATATATAGCCAATAGGTGATGGATCATATGGGCCACCATAGCCGTGCATATTATACCTTCAACTGCAGACAGGTTCATGTTCTTGCAAAATGTAAGTTGTGCTGTTCTCCCCCCTAAGTGACAACCTCCAATAGAGGCAGCACACAAGAGAAACATGATGTAAGTGACAACAGGAATTACATGTTCAAATACTGGAAGGCAGCTGTGAAGTTCTTCGTAAATCATGAAAATGGTATGCTTCCTCTCCTTTTGGACAAAATTCTCTGTTACCATACCAAGTGCAGCTAATTGTACCAGCAGCCTGAGTGCAAATTGGATGTATGTAGGAAGCATGATAACAAAAGTGTTTATGTTTTGAAAGTTGCCCTTGCTTTTTCGAATAAATTCAATGATCAAAAGGACTTGCATTATGTTCAAAACAAGAGCAATAATGCTGTTCACATGGAGTACAAAGTTTGGGGTGAAAATTCTTCCCATCCTGAATTCCCAGTACTTCCATGTTGAAGTTAGATCACGGTCTATGGCATCACACTGCTTGATTACTACATCAGCAGTGTGGTCTACTGCATTTCCAACACTTCCAATGAATTTTTTGGTTCTTTGGAATTTATTTAGCCCCTCTGGTTCCTGAAGATTCGAATATCCCCTATAAGATTTTGGGGTGTAAGCCTTCATAGTTATAACTGTCTCCAATCTCACTTTCATTAATGAATTTGAAATGAGGAGAATTAAACCATCATGAATACCTGGAAGGCTTATGAAGTAGACGATGGTACAATTGAATTTGCAAGTCCCTATCTGTCCAAGGAATATAGGGTATCTGCTCTGTCAGTTTTGAACGTTGGAAAATGGAAAGAGATTCTTAGCACCATAGGAACCTCTCCTACGAAGCCAATCCATGAAATGGTTGTTGGGATTTCACTGCTAAACATAGAACTCCCAACACCATTGTATGAAATTCAGTCAATGGGGAAGAAGTGGTATGCAGAGGGAAAAAGAGCAAGAGGCATTACACATCTTCTGGCGAAACATCTCAGTGAGAGGAGGTATATCTCCAGAGGATACAGAACTAGGCGTAAACACAGGAGATACTGTCAGAACTGCTTGAAAGTAGGTATTGCTGTTGACAAAGAACTGAAGGACTTTGCCATGGGTAAAACATCATTCCAAGATCTCTTTTATGAAGACTCAAAGAACATCATAGAGCATTTATTTAAAATGGACATAACCCTTGTATCATCTGGTGTTCTGGTCAGCAATTGGTGCCCAGAGAAAGATCATGCAATATTATCAGGAACAGAGATAGATCTGCTTGGTTTCAATCATGAACAGAGGGAATTAGTCATAATAGAAATAAAAATTACTTCTTCAAGTTTTCAAGACTTACACAGGCAATACAAACAGTGTAAAAAGGACAACTTCACTGGTCTGAGAAAGTGTTTATTAGGACAATACATTGCTCAAGTTGTTTGCACAATGAAAATGTATGAGAAAACGTATCATGGCACAAATAGCTATGGACTGTTAATCATATGTGAACATCGTAACAGCACCCCATATTCCATTGAAATAAAGAGTGAAGATTATGATGAAAGAATTTTCTGTGATTGGATGCCTGGTTTCTAAAATAAACTTGCAAATGATGAAATTACTTTGTTTTCTCTGTTGTGTACCTTCCTTTTACCCCGGTCCTCAATGGGCGACTTTCAATGTTGTTAATTCCATATGCGTCAGCCATGACTTGTATTCCTCCATCTGTTCTCCGTGAATTCAGGCGCAATGATTCCGAGAACCTTGTTTCACTGTTGCTGTTTTCCTTCAATGGTGATTTGCTCTGCCAACTGTCATTCCTACTTGAAACAGCTTCCACAGATGCTCCATTATGAGATGCTCTAGAATCTAGATATTGCCTCTCAAGAAACCCAATGTTTGATTTCCCACTGAAAGAAGTGTAGAGAGGAACAGAATTTATCTTCTCGACCACCTTCCCTGCCATCTCTTTTCTTTCTATTGTTGCCCGTCTGTGAATATTATCCAGTCCATGGAATATGGTTTCTGTGTCATACAGAGGAACTCTATTCTCTGGAAACAGCACCCCATATATGAGGTGAGCCTCACTGTAGTTTCTTGTTGCATAAGGGTTTTCAGTATACCAACCACCTGGGAGATCACCAACAATGTCAAATTGAGTGAGGTCGAAGCCAGCTGAGTTGTAGTTCTCTCGCAGGTGGCGCCCGTTTAATGGAACAAAATGGTGCTGATCTAATAGTGGATGTGATCCAGGTAGTCCTTCCACTACAAAACCCAGGTTCTTCCACCAATTGAATGGTAGCGTGAACTTGCCATCAACAGAAAGGTGCTGAGTGACATCCAGTAGAGTGGAGGTTATGCCAGAGTTCACGTTCTTAGATACTGCATTGTGTATCACACGTCCTGAACTAAGAGGGTCTATAATAAAGCAATTACCATTCACCCGTGTGGTTATATCTAAGCCATTGTTTGCTGTGGGTGTTGTAACTGTACTCATATTGCCAACTGCATACATCATATTGTCTTTACCACCTGTGTAAAGTCCCACCATTCCAACTGTCATGTTGCATTGGCGGATAACACGGTACTTCCTGTTCATGAGACATGAGTGGCCTATTTCCTTTTCTATGGAAGGTGTGTATCTAATCATGTTCAGATAGGCAGCCATGACTCTGACTGTGAAGGGTTCATCTGAGGTTTTCCTAAGGTATTCCCATCTGTGACTCACAAAGTGGTCAAAGAAGTTATTGTTTCTTGAATATGTTTGGTCACATATGACATCAATATCACATTTGAACAGTGGATCATAAGCTGTTACATCATGTAGATCATTTTGCTGATAATCATTTTCATCCTGATATTTTTGGACGGCACTCTGGAATTCAGATAGCTGCAAATTGCTTGGAAATCCATATTTGAAGTATGGCTGTCTGAATGTCTCCTCACGTTGTGTGTAGATATTTCTACGACACTCATTTGCCAACCTATAGTTAACAAAATCCACAGGAGCTTCCATGGTGTAAATGTGTTCAAAGATCAGTGGTACCACACAGAGAGAATAGAACCTGTATGCTGCTTTTGTCTCCCTACTGCAACTTTCATTGTGACTGACAGGATCCTCCAGGTTTTGAAGGATATCATAAACAGGGATGCTACTTGGACAGTCGGTAAGAACACCATCTGGTATGTCAACTCTAGGGAAAAGCCCAGCCAATCTGCTAGCAACACGAAATAATGCTGCTCTGGCTCTCACAATTTTCCATAGGTGCCCAGCTGAGGCATCAACTAATTCTTGAGATATTGTTTTTGTGGGTGTATTGGTCATATCCTTCGTTAATTGTAATGCTCGCGTGGCTAGAGTAGCAAGAGCATCAAAGTACCTTGGTATGCCAGCAAACCGGCTGTACCCTTCATATCTCTGAAGGTCTTTTATAAGATAAGCAACCAGCTCGTCATCGAAGCTTGCATTTGCCAGGTCTGTTGTTCTTTTAAATCTTTCATCTATCTGTTTCATCATCTTGAAGTCAAAAGCTGTCCAACTTAATTGAGCACATTTTCTGAGAAAGCCCTCTAGTTCATTCAAGTCATTTTCATCTAGGTGCACCTTATTTGCCAGCCAGTCTTTGGCAGCTTCCATGTCTCCTGCAGGGGGATGCCAATTATCAAAAGAAGGTCTGTTACCAAATATACCTGCACTTCGAAAATGACTTCGTTGGTTTTCCATTGGGCAATATCTGACCTTCGGACTGGGAAAGTAATATGCATATGGACTGTTGAGTGGTAGCTTTTTCCCTATCATTTTCAAGAGTCCAACAGAGTTTGTTTTCTTTTGTAGGAAATCTAGTAGTCCAGGGACACCTCTCAACATTTCGTCATATTTATATCTGTCATATGTTTCAGGGAGAAGACCACCACCAAACCTAAGACAATCATCCATGGAAAATTTTCCATCTCTTCCTTTCTGAAGGTCAGTTACTCTTATGCATGTTCTGTCTACAGCTTGGTAATCATGTACCTTGCTGTTGCTGAAACCAGACATGTATCCTACTTCATTGTAAACCCAAAAGCTTTCTATGTGCTCAAACATGTTGTAGGTGCTGTTAGATTCCCTGTTGAGGTGTGGTACTTGTAATATTGGTAGAGACACTCCACTGACATTGACAGATGATGTGTTCAGGGAAACCTTCTTACTGACTCCATGGTATGGGACTATGTTACCAGGAACAAATGTTCCTTTGTCATCAGAAAAAGAAATGGTGTACAGTACGTCAGAACTACATGTCTTATAGGCAAAGGAATCAGCGATAAAATCTGCAATTTCAGGAGTAGTCACTACACAATTAGGTTTTTGACCCGTTTTGCTCTCCAACAACAATGACATGTAAGCATCTTGTAGAGCACCCTTCGGACTGATGGGATTCAGCGACCAGCTGCAGAAGTCCCTTCTCTCTCTCTCAATTTCAGCATGGACAAAGTCCTTCACATTGTCACTGACACTGCAAAGCCTTGATATATTAGGACAGTCATTCCTCAGTCTCATCATGGTCAGTGTAGGACAATTGGAGAGTGCATGTGTGATCTGGTCCTGCATTGTTTGATTGATGCTTCTCTCTACCTGTTCCTTCTTACGAATGTATTCAGCCAATCTTGATTCTGGTGTGCAGAGCAAGTTCGCTTCAGGTTCAACTGAGATTTTCACACCAAACATATCAACGCTAAAAGAAACTTCCCAGCTCTCAGCGGGAAGACAGGCAGCATTAGATCTGACTGTCATTGGTCCTGCTGTGAAAGTAGGGTAGTGCATAAACTTACATGTGAACTTTTGTTTTCCCTCAAATATAACAACCGGGGCAAGGACACAGAAGTTATTTTCAGTGCTGGTAAAACCAGTCCTGGAATTAATTCCACCCATGAACAAGTGAAGACCAAGGAAAGCATCACATAGTGGTCCAAGGTCCTGTCCTCTTATGGTGTTGCCCAAGCTGTGGTAGATCTGATCCTTTCTTTCCTGCCCATACAGGTAACTCTGGAGCAAGGGATGCAGTGGCCTATCAGAATTGAAGGAAGAAACTCCTCTTCGTACACTCTCAAGTGCTAAGTTTAAAGGATCTCTGGTTTTGCTTGAATTCATCATCATATGCAGGATTTATCTTCCCATGGCTAATACTATTGTTTATCCTTTTTTTTCTATACTAGACTAATATACATCTCATCATGTCCCCACACAGTGCATGTCCCTTCAAATGTGGTTGAGCACATTCAAAGTCAAGGCATTGGGCAACAATTATTGGCGGCCGAAGAGAAGTAGCAAAGTTCAGTGCTGCTTTGGCTATCCGAAGAGTGTCGAGAAAGCCTTTTTCTGTTGTGATCAGTGGGCTGTCATCAAAGTCTGCATTTATTGTCCCATTGCAACATTTTGTGAATTCAGATCTTAAGACATCATCCTTTTCACCTAAATTGAACACCACACCTATGAGATTGAATAAAGCAGGCAACTGTTCATATTTAACAGAAGAATTCCATCCTCCATTGTTCAAATTCCCTATTTCAAGGTGGCATCTATAGTTATCCACATCATGATGAAACCTAGAATATCTCATCAGTTCCCAGTTTTCACGAACCGGATATGTGGCAAATTTTGAAAGAGAGGGCCGGACATTCCGTGACTGCTGCCACACTTCCATCTGTTGTTGAACATCTTGTACAGTTGGGAATCTCACCGCAACATAGTCAAACCGATTTATTGGCTCACTCCCCGTATGCAATATATTAGCTGGTTGTCCTGGAGTGAAACTGATATCCCAGCCATATCCTGATGCATTGTGTGCCATGCCAACCCCTCTTTCAACCTGGTTCACCCCTACATTGTATCTCTTGATTTCACTCATAAGATAGCTCTCCAGTTTTTCACCCAGAGATTTAGGATTGAAGGTGACCCTATATCCAGCAGCATCTGGTATCACTTCCAACTTCTCATAGTGGCATGATTCTTCTTCCTTCACTGTGCTCTGAAGCAGTACAACTTGACCAGCCTCAGCCACATTATCCTTTGGATCTATGCATGGGTACAATGAGTTATGTGAAGAGACATCACAAGAATCATTGTTGTGAAGATAGGTGGTAGAGATTTCAACTCTTTGAGATGGACCATAAAATGGAACAGACATATCTTTTTAAGTAATATCATTTTATTTGAATCAGCACACGCTAGTATTACAAATCAAAAAGTCGGTCATTGCTGAGGAGACTGCCCATCGAAGCATCTACTGTCTGTGCTGCTTCTTGATTTGGTCCTTTGCTACTCTCTTCTTTGGCATCTTGCCTGCCCTGGTTTTTCATGAAATGAAGCAAGTCCTTAATGTTCTGATTTAGTTCAGTGAAATCTTTTGCTCTCTCTTCTTTCTTTTTTGCTCTTTGTAGCAAATACTCTTCCTGCATTTGATTGTACCTCTTCTTCTCCTCTTCATACTGTCTTGATCGCTCATTGGCAAACTTCAGGAAGTCATCTTGTAATTTTGGGGGAATTTTAGATTCAGTATATACCTCATCAATCTTTCTCTTTTTTCCCACAGGCTCAGAAGCAAATTGATTACTGCCATCAACAGTTTGTTCAGTACTAAACAAACTTGTGTCCATTCCTCTGTCTTTTAGGTATGCTTCGAAACTCATGTTTTTTTCACTCTGCTTGCATCCTTCATTAGTAGTTACAGCTTGCCTCTTAATGTTATCATACTGACACTTTGCAAGCTCCATGGCTCTTTTGTTCAGCTTTTGATTCCTACTGTCTATCATTGAAGCTTCCTTTCTCTGCATTTCATGACGTAACACATCAAATGCGGCATCTACTGTTTCCATCAGTCTGGATTTCTTTACCTTGCCTTCCAGCTCGGGGAACCGAGAGTCAAACCTTTTGAGTACTTCGTCAGCCATTTTCTTTGATTCACTGTTGTCTGAATAGCACTCATGGCACAAAGTCATGAGCTCTCTCACTGATTCAACATCTGTTTTTCCTCCATCGATAATGCCCCTCTTCCTTAACATTTCAAGATCATTCCTTCTCTTTTGTGCTATTTCACTGTTGCTATCATTTTCTAACGAGAGTTTTGTGCATATCATGTCTCCCATCCACTTTCCCATGAGGTCCACTATTTGCTGAGATGTCGCATATTCTTTGCATACTGTATCCAGTGATGTCTGAGTCTCAGTCAATTGATCTTTTATTGCCTGGAAGTCATTCTCTGCTAGACCAGCCATTGATTCCTCGAATTCTGTTCCTTTCTTGCCTTCTTCCTCTGACATTGCGTAATGAACAGAACTTGCCTCAATGCATTTATAATCAGGAAATCCAAAATTAACAGCCTTTTCTTTCACACGTGCACCTCTTAAAAACATACCAACACAGCCATTCCTGGCACCACAATAACAGATTGATATTTCAACAGCAACCGACATATTACTTTTCAATGTTGAAAGGCTAGCAAAACTCTCCGATAGCATCATGAGATTGAGGGATGACTTCAAGAAAGACTGGTTGTCTATGTGTGCAATAAAAGCAACAGCAAAGTTGTGTCCATTGACCTCACTGAAATAATGATCATGCCAGGCAGCGACTACTTTGCCAAGGGACATTGCATCTTTGTTATGGTTGTATTTCACTGGCACTCCAATCAGTTTAATATCATATGCATCGTTCACATGCATATCATATGGACTTTCACCCTTTATGGTTGTCTTTGGATCACAGAGTAAATAACCCATCCAATAAATCTCATCTATGTGTATTATGTTTGTCAGAAAGCCAATAGGTGGCTTGTGTACTTTTCCCTCAGAACAAACATGGCAAAGCATTTCAGACACTATGGAGCTTTATTGTTTTCAATCATATTTCATCAATGATCAAGAAAGAAATCTATCAAGGTTCTTTCTCAACCAAATCTTTTGTATGGAATCTATGATATTCCTCACAAAGACTCTCAGTTGGTGATTCTCTTCTATTTCCTTGGAACTATTCCATTCCAAGACCAAGTTTGACTCACATAAATCAAGGTTGACTTTCACACTTGGGCAGCGGAACAGCATAATATGTGACGCAAACCAAGGGATGTGTTTTATGTTTACAAAAGTAAACTTTGCATGACTGTCTTTCTTTTCTGTAGAAATATGCTGTGTTCCGCCTCTGTGACATAGATCACGAACTAGAGCATCAACAATGTAACTGTCAACACCAGTTTCTTTTATGGTTTCCATAACATCAATAGGATATTTTGATATCATGTCAGTTTTGCTGTTGCACAGTGAACAATCTCTTTCAGACACTGCTCTTTTCTCTTCAACCATCAAACAGAATGGACCCAAGAACTTGTGCAGTATGTACATGTTCACTAAGCTGACTTCTGATGTGCCGATGTAAAGGGAATCCAATCTTATTCTTTTAAAGTCATAGTGCATTTCTTCATCTTCCTCTCGCTTCCTCTTCATGTTGTTATATATCTGTTTTGCTTTGTCAGTAATGCTATACCTAATGAGAAAAGCCTAGGAGACGACCATATGATCGACGGATGGCGACGTGCATATGACAACCAGAGTGCAACCCATTGCAGTCTTTCATCTAATCGTTCATAGAAATAGGTGTTTTCATATCTTGTTGCAACAGAGTGCCAAGTGAAGGTCCAACAGCAACTACCATGATGAACACTTACTTGATCAGACTTGGGAGGTTTTTTCTTCCAATAAAGACCACAAAGGGATCTAAAATACACCACGACTTTCCATTCCCTTTCATTGAAAATATCAATAGGTTTATATAGCATGTCAATAAGTGGGGCATTCATCCTTTGTTTCAAGAGATAAGTCCCAAACTGATGGATACATTGATTTATAGTGGGATGGACAGGTAACATTGTGATGTTCATTAGGAGGTACTCTTGTAGTGCACATGTATCAAGAAGGTGCCCAAAGATCAATACTATAGCATCTGTAAGTTTTTTCCTTTGAAGTTGGTGTTCATACACTACTTTGACATCATCATATAAATCTTTCACTCTCATATAATGACTCTTAACAAAGAGGTCAATGACACCTTCTTCATCATAAAACAACGTCCTTGGTCCTTGTCTGTCAAATATTTCTGAAATTTCAGCAAAAACAGTGTGTCTGGTCTCCAATGCATAAAATTCCAACTTCACTGATGATTCGTTGTAAAACAATGCTTTTGGTCCCCTTGAAAGGACATCCAAAACATGTATCTTAGATTTAAACTTGTTCCATAAGATGGAAATCCAACTCTTTGGCTTAAGTGTAAAACGTGCTTCTAGCATAGTTCACTTCATAACTTTCACGCCAACATAGTTCCAGTACATTTTTAGCAAGATTCATAATTCAACTTCTATTTTCACTGATACAATGTTCCATTGATATTGTACCACGAACATAAAGAGAGGCATCAGGGTGTTCGTTTGGAGGAACGTCCTCATAACCAAGAACACAGTTGTATGGTGGAGTTAGCATGTGGCGAACCTTCAGAGATCCTTTTTTGTCACCATGATCAGATGTAGCACCACTGACCAGGCTATATGTGTTGTCTCGCATGTCTTGATACAGTCGTAAGAACCAGTATGTACTTGAATTGTGAGCAAAAAGAAACTCCCCAGAGCATTCAAGATGTTCAGTGTTTCTAGCATATCTTGTGCAAGGTCTCATATTTAAAAACCTTTTCCTCCCATCACTTCGGTAAACAGATATGCCATAGTAGTCAACGACATCAAAGCACACGGGGGTCTCTCTTTTATCAGAGCATGGGATTACTCTGTCTCCGTTTGGCATCACATGTTGGTGCGGAGGTGGGGAGGTGCTTACACTGACAAGAAATATATTTATTGCAGCCAATGTTATAGATGAAAATACAACAAACATCAAGGAGCTGGTAGAATGGTCTCTGAGGGAGATCCCATAATGCTGAATGGTACTGTTTTCTGTACCTGTTGATGGCTTGCTAGTAGGAACTGAGGGAGGAGGGGTACGGTGTCTGTAAAATTCTTCAGACTTGGAATCGAGAGGTACTTCCTCCAATGACATTCCTGAATACTTTGGAGGCTCAGCAGACATCTCAGTGGACTCACAATTTTTCTTGTCTGCCATTGCTCAAGGAAATATATATTTGAGTCTGTGAACAAGTAATAATTTTCAACATTAGTATGTTGCATACTACATCTCTCAAAAAACAACTTAAGGAAAATACCCAAGTTGACAAACCATAGGAAATATGCCACTGACACTGATAATGTATACATTTCATATTGATGGAGCATTCATTGTCAATATAGTGAAAGGTATGCAGACACAATTACACGAAGTGCTGTGGATATTGGAGGATCAGATTTTTTTATATAATTACTGGCATCACATTGACAGTTCACACACTAAAGATATTTTCCTAGCTACAGAAAATTTGCAACATATAAAAAGACTGTTGTATGAACAACTTATTGAATTGAGCCCAGAAGAAAATTATCTATCAGCTGGTTTGTACATGCGGGGCATATGCAACTGTATGACACTGATGAATAGAGGAGAAGAGCATTCCACTGAATTAGACACCCTGGATGACTTGAACCATAACATTGACGAGATATTGTACCAATGGTCTGAAATAAATTCCATTGAAATTCTGCAAAGGGTTAAACGAAACATATCATTTTTGCTTCAATATGGGAGACATCAGGTTCTCCACTCTGGATGTTTCATGTACCAAATCCATTGCCATCGTTGCAGAAAAAAAGCAGCATCTGATCTTATTCAAGACATCAATGGGGAAAACTTCTCAAGCAAGATGTGTCATCACTACAGAGTACCAATTTTCACCAGGGAAAACAAAAAACAGGTATTCCATGAGGAAACACGAGAAACATGCATCAATGCTCCTTCAGTCGATATTTCCATAGGCTTTGACAAGAAGAGGATTGCAATTCAGGATGCAAGAACCATACTCACTGAACTAATTGAAAAGGAACATAATATACAGGAAGAAATCAATCAAATCTGTACACCACATGCTTTGTCCTTGGGGTGTTATGCTGACACTTCTATCCTACTCATTTACCTTTTGAAGAGGATAAGAACAGTAATGCACTTTTCACCCTCAGAGGGCTCAATATCACCAATGTCTTACATGGAACATAGAGTTGTATTTGCCAGCAGTATCAGGAAGTTAAAAAGTGCACTGAGATCAGTAGATGTGACAAAACAGGACATTAAGATGGCCTTGGAGGGCTTTAACTATCTTCTAGTTGATCCATGCACATGCTTTGGACAGGAGAGCAAATTCCTGAGATATAGCATAATAGCAAAGTATTTCCATTTAGCTCACAACGTAACTCCAGAAGACATTTTCAAAGTGAGACAGTTTTGGGAATCCATGAAAGTAATATCATTATTTGACATAGAATGGAAAACACCAACAGAACGACTTGCTTACTCTGTAATAGCTACATTTGTCTTCAACTCCTGGTTGAACATACAAGAAGTTTCAAAGATGCATCATCTTAAGTGGGAAAGGGTTGAATGTACACAGGTAGACTTAAACAGAACTAGCATGTATGCTTTGTATGACAGTGAGCAAGTAGGTCTGAACATATCCAGTGATCTAAGATTGCATGGTACATATGAAAGCATCATGTCATTGTTCTTAGCATACCTATTACATTTGCATGATTCAGGGATGTGTTATAGTTGTTATGGAGTCAGAGATATTTTATTTGGACACTGAAATCGTATTTTAGATTGATCATTTCAATCTTGATCTTTTAAATTCGGTAGTCACAGTGTGTTATTATTCACAATGAGCTATGTTCCATCTTTCACAAGGGAGTATGCAGATGAGACGAAAGAAGCAGATGAAAAAAAACAAATCTCCTCACTGGAGATATCTTACTATACTACAGGATGGATACGGACCATTTCTTTGTATGCAGAATCTCAAAAAAGATTCATAGGCAGCCAAACAGATAAAGTACTAACCACAAATCTAGTGGTAGGAAATGCACACAAACAAACATGATGTTATACTTCTTTCCATTGTTGTATTTGGCCAGTGCTTGCAGCGCCACAGTGCAAACTATTGTCACTGGAATAAAAGTCATAGAAGATATGAATCTGGTGTGTCTGGAACTTACTATGAAAGATATCTCTATCAAAGAGGATTTCTTTCGCATTGATTACAATTTGGATGTATCATATTATTATAGCAAGCAGAGCCAGAAAAGAGAAGTGACTATGAACATGAGGTCACCTAATGGAATTTGTAATGCAATGGTCATGTATAATGCCACAACAGATGTCCATACAACCCATGTATGTGGAAAAATAACAAGGCCCTTCATAGAGTTTTATGGAATACGTGGAATACTTATGATGAAGAACTATGATCGGAGATTTGATCTGCATTTGAAGAGGGGCATATCTTTTACTGCAAGGGATTTCCCTAGTGGACGAATCGTGTTGAGGCACCACACAAATCACATTGACTCCTGTAGGTCTAAAAGGTGTAAGTCTTGTTCAATGATGTGCACTGCCTTGTACAATGACGTCAACATGGTTGTGTGTGATGACAAACTCACTGCATTGCAGGAAGACCATAAGATGATGGAGCCTTTGTCAATTGTAGACTTTCCACAATCAAATGTCTCCTGCATCTATTTCAGAACAAATCTGATGAATACATGTGAGCTATTTCCAGTTGGTTTCATCAAAAGAAATCAATACCGTAACAGTCTCTGCAGGGTGATTTTAACTGAGGCAGGCACAGGATATTGGTGTTTGAATGTGAATGCTCAGATATTGAAGGATACACCTATCACTGATTTCAAAGTCCATGCCAGATGTGGAATTGTCAGCAGTAAAAAGGTTTCAATATCCATGGACCTGAGGTCCTTCCAGTTTTTAACGGATGAAAGAGCACTAGGAAACCACTCATCCAAGATTAACTGTCTGAAAATGGTGAACAGTAACGGGGGTATGTTTCTCAAAGGAACAGACAAAAAAAAAGACTCTATATAGGACCTGTGACTGTCCTTGCAGCATTGGGAACATATTTATTGCCCTTATATATGATAACAATGGCTACATATTTTGTACAAAGGTTCATGATATGAAGCAACATCGAGAACTTTCTTTTTCTTTCAATAAAGATGATTCATCTGAGAAGTCCTCTTGTTCTCCTTTCTCATTCCATAGTATGTCAATCCATAGTTTCTGTTGAATGACTGATTCAGAAGTGATAGCTGGTAGCCGCTGCAATTTGTATGACAAGGGGGTGTTTTCCATTTTACTGTCCACTAGTGACTGTATTTTCTTAAAAGTCGATATGGCATGCTCAGGACTGTGTTCAAACATACAAAATTTCTCCACATGTGTCATAGTCAATGAACAGGGCAAAATTCGTTTCACAGGAAAGACTTGTTTTAGACAACATATCACCTTTTCTTTACAAGATGGTAGTATCTGTTTGAGGCCATTCAACACATCCTCTTGGCTCTCATTTGGGTTGGCCACTAAAATGTTCACTAGCATTACAAGTCTGTTGTAGTCGCTTTTCTCATTAAAATCTGACAACCTAGAAGAAATGAACTTTTCCACTTGGTCTGGTAGATTAAACATTTTCATGTCAGAAACTAGATCATGTATACCTGATGTGAGAGACTTCACATTATCATAAAAGCTGTGAAGAGGCTGTCTATTCACAGCCAAATCAATCATGTGCAACACAGTATTTTCTGTCATCCTCATCCATTGTTCTGTCACTAGCAAGGTCATAAGAGCTTGTATTAGGACAGAGCCGACATCAGGTAAAATTCTCAGGTCTTTGGTATGAGGAGCACTACTACGAACATGGACTGGCCACATCAAAGCTGGAACGGAGATAATGTCCCCATGTCTCCCCGTTATGCCCTTGAGAGCTACATTCAGTGAAAATGCCAACTGCTCCAACTCACTTTGCTCCAATTGACCATTGCCTTGATTCAGGCTGGTGAATAGTGCTCGGATTGCTCTCATGAACAGTTCAAAAAAGGGATTGCTACTTTCAAGGGTAGTTCTATTGAAACACCACCTGAAATGGAACTTTGACAAATTGAAATATTCATGCCATCTGGCATAACTCACTATTTTGTTTAGAAACTGAGCTAATGCAATGTGCTTTTCAGTATCTTCTAGTATTTTAAAGAGCATATCAGACTCACTGCACTCTGTTAGATACACAGATGCTTTACAGAAACCTTGGTGGCTTGATAGGTCACTCTGAGGCAAACCAATGTCTAGAACGGCACAGTCTGTGAAGATCAAAGACATCATATGTTCTTTTCAGTGTATTTCTATGGGTAATGATTTCCATGCTTCATTTTGATATTTTCTTATTCCTCCTTTCAATGTTTGAATATAGGCTGTGCAGTCCATTGAATCAAACACTATTCAAACGGAATGAAGCTTTAAGATATCTGGGGCTTTTCATTTGCAATATGCTATGACTCTTCTCCCACATAGAGTCAGGGAAGTGTATCCAACCGGTTTGCCATTTCACTACCCTTCCTGCCTCTCCTTTGCTGTTAGCACCTACCATACACAATTTAGATGGTAAAGAATCTATGGACTCATGATGCAACAGAGGTCGAAAAATGTCAGGTTCATTTGTGCAAACATGGCTCCAACTAGATTCGACCAAATCTGTGTAGCTCAATTCAAAAGCTGGAACATTTTCTCTGATGTGTTTCCCTACAAGATGACAAATCACCATCTCACTCTTAAAATCTTGCCATATGACAAAGCGTGTGTCTGAAGATGCATCATACATACAGCCTGTATCAGATAAAAGTTGCAAGGATTCTCTTTTTATCATGCGAAAGCACATTCTACCATCTTCTGTCACTGTGAGGCATGGCCAACAACTGTAGAGGAAATGTAATAATTTTCTTTTGCACCTGCTCTGGAGAAGAAGATTCTTGAAGTCGACAGGTATGCTGTGATCGGAATAGAGGGATTTGTACACAAGTAGGGATAAAATCAGCTGGTTGATGGCACAGTCTGTTTTATTACGAGGAATTGACATTGCATGAGAGAATGTGGTTGCTGTACATTCACCAGCAGAAATGTTACCTGTCACCAAATCTAACACAAGATACCACTTGTCATATGTTGACATGGGCAGTTCTATTCGCTCGACTATATTTAATGAAACGTTCCAGTCCATTTCCCAGGGAGTGCAAAATGTTTGAGTGCTAGAAAGAAAGCCGTGATATTCATAGCTTTTCAAATTGATTCGCTGATTTAGAGCAAAGGCCGATATTGGTGCCATAGTGGTGTGTCGACCCATATCCAGTTGCAATTTTCCTGTACAGTACATTCTGGCCCAAAATCTAAAATTCAAAAACAGATTGTTGTTTACTCTCTGTATTGATCTTTGAATTTTGTTCCTGCCTACCCAACGACCAATCTTGTCTAATTTAAGTACTGCCTGACCTCCATTTACTGCTGTCATATGAATAGAATTGACTTGTTTGGATCCAGTTGATAATATATTTTGAAATATTTCAAAGGATTTATGCTTCACAACTTCAAAGAAAAGGACTTCATTCTTCTGATTGACTATGGAAAATATGACATATGAATTGTGATCTACTAAACAATCTGGCAATTGTGCATTGACATAGAATAGAGTTTTTCTTTCAATATGAGGTGTCAAATAGAAACGAAATGTTTGACCATCAGTCTTTGATTGGCTCTGTTCTACTCTCAGCAAAAACTCTAAGTTGTTTTGCAGTTCAGTGTCTTGACCCAGGGTGACATTTAGTTCTATTCCATACAAATAATTTCTTCTAGGAAAAACAGACATGGCACTTAAGTATATGTTAAACTTTTTATTAGCTTAATAATACAACACATCCTTCATTTTCCCTCAATGTCTGTTGGAAGATTTCAAGTCTATGGTATATGTCCTTCCATGTGACCAGGTCTCTTGTTGTATGCTTCGCTTGGAACACGGTAGGATGGAACCATCTCATAGCTTCTTCCAGTTGCACATAGGCAACAAGTGCTTCGTACCCAGCGACTGCCTCAACTATTTGCTGTATCACCCATGCACTGGATATGTTACCATCTATGCGGCGAGGTAGTGTTATATAGCCTGCGACATCTCCTGTAGGTGAGTGAACTATTTCAATTTCGTGTGACATTCTGATATATTTACACTACCTTCCTTTTTGCAGTGTTACTGACTTTACCCAATTCACTTCAAGCAAAATCCGATTTCTATATATTCATCTAGCAACCTCAGAACAATAAAATATATTATATGTCAACATCAATGTATACATTACAAACAAAATCCAATTCCAATATATTCATTAACCAACCACTGAACTATTTAGTACAATGATGTATCCCATGCCAGTATCAATATACAGTACAAACGACATTTTCAAGTCAAAAATCTATACAAATGTAAAAGATAACTGTTTTGATATTGAAATAGAAGAGGAGAGGACAAAAGATGATGAAGTAATCCTTACAGAAAATGTAGACGACTTAAGGTTTGGCATTGATGATGCTAGGCAAGGGTATAAAGCATTGATATTGGAGACAAAAGACAAAAAGTACTTTGTTCTGGGTGAAATGCACAACAAACAAATATGGACCAAGCCAGAAAAGTTAAACTATCCCAAACAATGCATTTCCCGATGGACAAAGAGCAAATTTTTCTCAGGGCCTCTTCTTGAAATTGACTCTCATGAAGCCTGTGTCATGTCCATATATGAGATAAGCAGGAAGTTTTGCATGGTGCCAGGCTTTGATCAAATCATATCATGTGACATCATTGAGTCTATGAAAGGACAAATGCCTTTGAGACAAAACTTTCAGGTTCCAGTGCAACTGGAAAACATTGTCTCTTTTGTCTCGACTACTGGAACATACATCAGAATATTAAATTCTTATTCTGCAATGATACTTGGACTGAGTACTGAAGCTGACTTAGAATATCAGAAAGAGGCCGTTTACTTGTCATGTGCATTGATCAAAATATTGGAAGATGCCTTCTACCAATCAAACTATGTGAAAGAAACAATCATTAGAAGAGACAATATCAAAGAAATAAGATGGGCCATAGGGAAGGATGAGGTGGCCCTTGTTGAATTAATGTGTAAAAAGGTATTAACTAGTCCTGCAAAGTCTGTCAACATCAGTCAGCCAGATGAATACCTTTCCTTGCATGCTCTTTGTTTGCATTGGTTGATAGGGAGATATGACCGTGATCGTGATATAGTACCACCAGACAAACCAAGCTTCTTGATTGAACTTTATCGTTTAGGGCAGGAATTCCTTGCAACGGGCAAATTAAAAGAAGTCTTTCATGACAAGGACTTGTTGTTAACTAATCTTCCCTACTATATTGAAGCCCATAATGATTATGACAAGAGTTCATCTAAAATATTTCATGAGATGATAGAAAACATCTGTCATGAGGAACTATTTGTTTTGCTAGAAGTTGCATTGATGGCTCCCTCTCCAATGCATTCTGTGGATGGTGTTCTATCTGTCCTGGTTTTTCTTCATGAAATAAAGGGCCTTCCATTTTCGGCAATACGGGGATTGAACTATTCTCAGTTTGTGACAAGGAATCTAATATGGAAGGGATATCCTGCAGAAATTGGAGACCCTGAACAGTTTTTACCAGGGGACAACATTGTGGGCTATGCCCGAAAGGCAGCAACAAAAACATGGCTTGAGAAAATATGGAATGAATCTACTCACCCCCTTGACTCTGCAGATTCACGAACAGTGGTCGATGCACTGACATTATGCCCAGAACTGCCTAAGCTGAGATTGAGTGCAGAGTATGAACGAATGAGAGACACTTTCATGAAAGGCCTAAACAAAGATCTTCCCCTTTTTGAGATTAATTTCATAGTGGAGAACATCTTAAAGAAATCATTCAACAACATTTTCAAACTAGAAACATCTGCTGGCCTCCTTGCAGCATATGCATATGATGCAGTAGGTGGTCCATTCAACAAAATAAAAGATTGCTATATTTCTAGTATGCGGGATTCCATCAGTCTTGAAAATCTCTTACTCCATGGACTACCTTTCCCCCCCGATGACATATCTTCTATGATCAGTGACTACAAATTTGCCTCTGACTGTCAATGGGAGACCCCAGGTAGTTTCAAGCCTTTTATCCCAGAGAAAGACTGGAATTATGCTGCTGTTGCATCTCTTCTCTTGAAAGAAATATTCTTAGTGTACCAAGGCATTGGCAGTTTTCCAAGTACTGGTGATGAGGGTAAAGGCCAGAAAATGTGTATCTATAAATGGGTGCATGAGAAACAACCCATTCTTCCTCCAAAGGAGGCATTCAGAGTGGGACTCATAAAAAAGAAAGCACCACAAGTTCGTGAATTTGCTTGGGACTATCATTTATATAGACACAACCCTATAGCAGTTGAAACCAACTTTCCAACAAGAAGTTTTCACCCAATAGAGCCATTGAATGAAGTACAGACTGAATCCTTTCCATCTCTCTCTCCATTCTACTGAATAGAAATTGAATTTATTTTTGGTGATCACTGGCACTTGGTGTGAAAGAAGCAGGACTTCTCAAACAGAAGAAAGGATGTTAAACCTACTCTACATTGAAAGATCAAAACAATCAAAGTTCACTGGGACCTATGGCACTGTTGTCATTTCCAAAACAAAACAGGGTGCTATAGTCACCAAATATGCAAATAAAAGTACAGATGACATGTTCTACAATGAATACTGTCTCGGAAAGGAAACAATGATGCTGTGGCATCTTGAGAGGCAGAGAAAAAAGTCAGAACCAAGTAGATTTCCACTCCTGTATTCTAGTGACCACCAGCATGTCTTCTTCATGGACCAGCAGTTGGATATCACAACTGCTATTCATCAACAAAACACCGGTCCATCATTGTTGGCATGTCATCGACTCGGATTTATGGTGGATCCGAAAAAAGTGCTGTTAGATCTAATGAAAGCATGTTGCTATCTAAATAATGCAGGGGTTCTACACCTTGACATAAAACCATCCAATGCAACACTAGATCTTGACAGAGACCTGGTGAAAATAATTGATTTTGGCTACTCTCAATTTACTGAGCATGAGTGCACCATGAACACTGGCTTGCAACCGACTGACAATTATGTTTCAACAGGAGAGCGCATATGCATTCTAGAGAGTAAAAACCAAATAACCTCTGCATTTAGTACCAATCATCAAGTTCCAATAGCAGTAGATAGTGTTCCTTTCCAACAAGCTGACAAATATAAACTGAATTACACAGTGTGCAATATCAGATATAGGGATCCCACACTGCTCTGTGCAGAGGCTCTTGGAATCACAAAAGGATTAGATCATGATGCAAGGATTGATGTATTTGCTTCAGCTATGACAGTGCTGTATGGAATGAGTGGTGAACCAGGCATATTTAGGGACAATCGGAAAGAAAATGCACAAATCATGTTGTCATTTTTGTCCATGGTAAGAGGTTCACTCAGCAGGGGTGAAGCAGAAGTTTTGAGATCTACTTTAATGGATGCCTCAGTGCGCTCAGCAATGACAATCACAAGAAAGTCCAAGAGATTTGCTCTTCTGCAACATTTTATTCAATTCTCACGGAATCTCTCAAGGGGAAGCAAAGCTCTGATGAAATATATCTTTGGTGCTTTGTTTACCAAGGCTTTGATTGGGATAACACATCCAGTCAAAGTGCTACGTGATACTTCAGAACAGTGCTTAAAAAGGCTAGATGAAGCAGAGCAGCTAGCACGACCTGTGTTTGTTCCATTATTCAGCACAAAGAAGAGGATTTCTTTCAGCTGGGAGGAAAAAGAGTCATGCATTTTCCGTGGTCTGCTGTTTGGACATGTTATTGTTTCAGTCGTTGTAAAAGGGCATGAGATGTTATGGAACAGCATCCTTCCTGTTTTCCATCGACTGTCTCGTAAGGAGAAATTGGGCCTTGCTTTCAGAGCTGCTCAAGTACTTCACAAGCAATGCTGCAAATGTAATAGGAGAAATCATGACATACTCTGGTACATGGCATTGGACAGGGAACATAGATATGATATGAAAGTGAATGAAACAAATGACTACCTCAAGGATATATTGATGGGTTAGTTGCTTTTGAAGTTTGAAAGAGAATGCCCTGGAAATATGAGGATAACTATTTCTTCAAAAAGATTTTGTTCAGTGAAATCCTCATAAGAGATGGGACGACAACAAATTCCACGGCAAACATAGATTCGGCAAATGAAACAATAGGACATTTCGAGACAAACACAGGACAAAGCAGCTGTTCATTTAATGCAAAAGTGACTCTAACAAAACATGACTCACCGGACAAGTGCACAGATATGATTAGAGTCCGAACTGAAACACAAAATCCAGAGATACAAACAAATCATGAAGGAGATGATCATACTATATGTGAAGATTCAGATGATGGAGTGGTTATGTTAAGCACTTCCAGGAACAGTCCTTCACTGGATTTAAAAGCAAATTCATCAACACAGGACTCTGTGAAAGATGGGAGTGCATATACCATCAGAGTTCAAACTGAAACACAAAATCAAGAGCTCCAAACAGATCACAAAGGAGCTAATTCTATATGTAGAAGAGAAGAGTTTTCCCTTCAGAAAGATTCCAAAGATGAAGATGTTTTGTCAGACACTGCCAGGGCCAGCGCTTCCCTGGGTTTACATATGACTCCCTCTGAAAACAGCGCTGAGTATGAAAGGTGCACTGATAGAGAAAATATACCAACCATGACTATGGATCAAGAGAAGCAAATGAACTATTCACAGGAAACAATACATGTGGAGCATTTGTCAGCTCAGAAACAATTCAATGATAAAGATGCAGTATCTAATGCTGAGTCTGATTTCAGCACACTTGAAGATTTTGAAGATGCTCAGGTCCCCTATACCCAACCTACATATGATACCAACATGGAGCTCCTTCCGTCCATGCAAGAGCATAGGACACAAATAGAAAGAACACCTTGTTATGATGCTTCTTCTGATATTGAAGTGATTAACATGTAATAAAAGCATCACATTTATTGTTTTCTATTTATGTATTTTCCCATTTATTCCAATAAAGAAATGAACAGCAATGGTTGGAAGTCAGTTTGTGTTGCAATCAATTTTTTGTTTGGGATGGTGTCTTCGAGTGGTTTCCTGATGGGACTAGCATATTTAAACATTTGCTCACAGGGATTCCCTGTGACTCTGTGGTTAATTGTCCATGGTTTACTAAGCTGTATCTACTGCATTTTTGTACTGATGGTCTGTGTCACAATACCATTGAGACAAAGACAATACAATGAAGAGTATGAAGTGCTCAGGAAAAAAATTGATGGAAAGTTGAGCACATTGAACTTACCACCCATGCAAGACAGCAGGGAAAGTCTACTAGATGATGATGGCCTGATGGAGATAAACAGCAAAGCAAGACATTCAAGGACAGATGTTGCAAGTGCTATCTTTGGAATGATGTACATTGTGTCAATGGCAGTGGGGATATTTTTGGTTGTCACACTTGATTCGCATTGTTCTAGTCTTAGAATATACACTATTTCTTACCTTGTACTCAGTGGATTATTTACTGGAATAGCATCTGCCCGTGTGTGTGCATGAATGAAATACCACAATGATTGCTTTGGGAAATACATTTGTAGCATATGAAAGTAGTCTCGTTCATTTTTACTGTGATACTGCTATCTTTCTCTGACAGAAACAGCCAGTCCTGTAGTCCCTGACAATCAACTGCCAGACCAAATGGCCCATGAAAGGGAATTCTACTTTTCACCATTACAGCAGAAGTCCCTGATGCTACTTCAATGCCATTGTTGTCATAGCTTGTATGTAGGATGCATGTTTTATTCTGAACTCTTTCAAATTCTAGAACTAGTCGATCTATGTTATTTCTCGCACTTGGATGGCTATACACCACTGAATAACTTTGAATCAACCGCAGACTGCCTGTTCTCTTGAAGATGTCATATTGTGATCCAGACCATTTGGTGAGAAGGAGAAAGTCAGGGGAAAAAGTGCACTCATTTGATTGTCCACGTTGAAACTTGTCAGAGCACTCATCCTTCAAATAACAGTCTGAATTCACAGATGGGCTCAAAAGCAGGACTATTGTCCAAAGACCAAATGAAGCAGCAATGCCTGCACATACCTGAAAGAAAGATGTTTGTTTCATTTTTATCCCTTTTAGGGTTATTTACCACTTGGTGGTAGTATAATGGTGACATGGCAAGGTATAAAAAAATAGGAAATAGCCATCTCTTTCAGCTAAGATCTCTTCAGTTCTGGGCTTGGGCAATACTTGGTTTCCCCACACATGACATTCAGTTCATAGTGACCAACTTTTTGTGTTCCATGATAGGTACAGTTAGCTTTATCATATTCAAGTTCTACTTTCTTGAGAGGTATCACCTCTATGGCTGTAGAGATAACTACAGAAGAGGATTCCCAGTGGTTTGCCCAGTTCATCGAAGACCCACTGGTGCAGACCTTGACTCTGTTTTATGTCTGTTAGTTGGATTATTCTTCGGTGTGCTCAGTCGTCTCACTACAATCTACAGTATGCACTACCACTGGAGATGCTCCTTGGCACAAGAAATCAAACAGAATGTGCAAGAGCACATGGACAAATATAAATCCCAATCCAAGAGAATCAGCCAAATAATCTGTCACTTGGAATGTGTGCCTTTTGAGTGCAGAACAAAATCTTGCCCATACCATGGTCAAACCCATATTTCAAGAATACATGTCAGACGTTTTTGGCGATATGTCACCTCTCAGATATTTTCTGAGATCTTCCTCTGTTGGCATTTCAAGAAGTGGAAGTGTTTCTCTGTTGTAGTTTTCCTAATGACAGCCACTATTCTTCTTCCAATTGTGTGTTTCTTTGGGCAGCAAAACAGTCTGAAGTTATCTATGGGAATTTGCCTATTAGTTTTCTACTGCATGCCCATCAGCAGCTTGTTGATGATGCTGTTTTGTATCCCTCTGTTGATAACCCATATCAACACAATTTCAATGATGACTCTTTTGATATTTGGATGCTGGTCAATTTTGTTCCTAACATGTTTTTTTATATGCAGAAAAACAGAGTTCAAACATGAGATGTCCTTGGTCAGAGCCAGATATAAAGTCATAATGTCATCTGTTTCTGCTTCACATGAACAAGTTTTGGAGAATGATGTTGCAGTTTGCATGATGCTTTATGGATATGGTAAGTATTCTAAAGGGATAAACAATTATGATTCTGTATTGTCTCTATATATATTATTGATTTGAATTGCTTTCTTCTTTTTTGTTTCAGATGGACTCATCAGGAGAAATCAAAGCTTTTCACGACTGCTTCATGAATTTACCAGCAGAGCCAATTTCTATGGAAATCAAATCCATATCTGATCGCCATAGATCAGTTGACTTTTGGGCCAAATGTGGTTTATTTATATGTAAATGCATGAAATGTACATGTGACCTCGCTCAATGCTGCTGTTGTTTGTTTTGGATAAGTTTGATTTTACTGTTGCTATTTGTAATACTTGCCTTGGTCAAATGTGACAGCAAAGGTCTCAGTGCATGTATTGAAAATATATTTTCTTGAATTTAATTTTACAACAACCAAATCTGTCTTGCATGGGAATCTATAACAAATATTTTGATGTAACCAACCATGCAATTTCACGACAATAGTCTAAAACCCATGCCAAAGAGAAGACGAAAGGAAAGGGAGGCAACAAGTACACACACAAAGGCAACCAAGAAGGAAACCTCTGAGAAGAAGAAACGTCTATCTTTAGAAAGTGCTACATGTAGTACAGGAGCATTAGAAATCGATGCTTCTCTTCTCACTGACTTTGAGAAAACATTGCTGAAATCTATGAAAGATGAAGAGACTAAGGAAGCTGCATCTGAATACATCAGCAACATTGTCAGAGAAGATATGATGAAAGATCCTGAAAACAGGTCAAGTATATACGACAGTGCAAAGAGCTTGTTGCTTCCAACACCACCAAATGAAATACTTTCACTCCCAGACAGAATTTCTAGTATGTCATTAATTGATGGCTTTGAAGTAATGCCAGTTATCTATGAGAAACCACATGTCTGGCTATGTCTACAATGGTTCATTGATCAGGGAGAAAACCCATTCTTATCCCGGCCATGTGCTTCAAATCCTTGCATGGGAAAATATATTCTTGATGGCAGAACAGGTGAGAGAAAAGAAGATTTCAAGCTCCCTGAGATGGTGCCCCTGAGAACAATAAATGCATACAGAGAACACATTGCCATGGGATATTCAGTTCAGGCATGGAAGGATTTTCTTGTTCAAAAACGAAAGTCTCATTACAAATGCATTCTTCAATATCCAATTGCCAGTGACTTGTGGGCAGCACCATCTTGCATACTGTGTCGTATGCATAGAATGACCTCATTTGCACTGAATCCTCTAAATGCCAGAAAGAACATACCCCTTGGGGAGTATCAACAGTTTTTCATGTATCAGTTTCAAGGAATGCTACCACAGTATTTGTTTCAAACCCATGAGATCAATGTAGAAATTGAGTTAGACGAAAGCCATGTCCTCCTGCCACCTATGTCTGTCCCTTTCATCAGTAATATAATACAAGCACTCAAGGCTGTGGACAACTGGACAGGTATTGATATAAATGCGTTGTATGGAAACAATGAATAAAGGAAGACAAAAATATATAACTTTGAGTTCATTTTATTCATTAGACATAAACTGTGCTTTTCCTTTTTATACCATCCAGGATGTTTTTAAGCATTTCATTATCAAGTATGAATGGTTTCTTCTTGGATTTCAATATGATGTTCATATCCCTAGACCTTAGGTCACAGCTCTTTTGGGCGGAAGGTGTAACAAAGACTGTGTTACCTTCAGTGAAAGTAGTAGGAACAAAGACCACATTCCTTACAGAGCTTAGCATGATCACAAGCAGGCATATGTTTTTAAACTCTTCCCAACTTCCAGGTGAGTCTCTACCACCTCTCTGGGATGTTGATATGATCACAACAGAAAGCTGAAAGGGTATAACTGTTTCATAATTCAGGCTCATCTCTATGGCTTTACTCAATTCCCCATATGTTCCATTCACTATTTCCTGAAGCAAATGTTTCCTTTCAATGTCTTGGACTATGTGTCTTGTATCAGGACAAAAACGGGTTCCATATGTACAGAATTCTCTCAAATGGTGAAGAAGATAGTCACGAGACCCAGGCTTGGAATGTTGGAAAAATTTCAGCAAAACTTCAGGAGAAGGCTTGCCTTTTGGAGGGAGGTAGTCACAGAGACGTGGAAGTAACACATCATATGTCAGTAGTGGTTGCCTAACAACAGACCTCTTCTTCTCACCTAGGTGAAGTTTATCCAATTCAGACGCCAGGTGTTCAGTGTCTTCCCCTGACAATTCATCATCTGTTTCTGGAAATGCAAAAAAAAAAGAAGAGAAAATCATGATTAAGAAGTTAAGAAAAAAACTCTGTTATGAAAAGTTATCATTATTTATATTCATGTAAAGAGTCACTTACCATGAGAGCAATTCATGAAATCCGAAGCAGCCTCAATGATTCCAACCACTGCATCATGAAGTATCTGTGCTGTACACTCATCCTTAGGACATTCATTTTTTTCCAACTCCTTTCGCAATAAGTGTTTCAGAGACTCATATATACTATTCCCTTGAACAGGCTTGGTTTTTGATATATCAGATAGAACTCTTAGTGGTAAACCTTCGAATGTTTTCATTTTTCCCACCCAGGATGTTACTATTTCCTTAGACATATTTGAATAGAACATAAAACATATATACTTACCTTTGTTAGTAGTGCCAAGCCAGTTCATGTTTTCCTCTTTACGGCTGTTCTCAATATCATCATCATCGTCATCATCAGATGATCCAAAATACCAGCTATTTGTGGCTAGGTTCATTGACCTCAACTGGTGCTGAAGGGCTACTTTGTCTTCTTGTAGCTGATTCATTTTTCTTCTGATTTCGTGTACTTCTCTATTTTTATCCAGGAGCTGTTTTTGTATAGTAACCACCTCAGATTCAAGTTCCTCAATTGTTTTCCTCTTGTATGAAAGTTCTTTCTCTGCCTGTTTTAGTTCCACTGTCGTGTTCTCATGCTCACGAGTCAACTGAGTTTTCAAATATTCTAACTTTTTGTCCTGTTCTTTCAATTTCTGCTCTAGGTCAATTGTCAAAGTTTTCATTGATCTTTGACCCTGTCTTGATATCTGTAAGTCAGATGTAGTCTCAGTTAGCTGTTTACAAACTGACTCATAGTTTTCTTTTGTCTCCTTCAAAGTTCTTCTGATATCTCCATGTATTTTCTCTGCCTCTTTTACACGACTATGTAGTCTGTCCACAAGGATTTTGTTGTCAGACTGAGAGTGTATAGTGTCCATATAGTGTTGAAGGCTTCTTTTCACATCATCACAATACGTTGCCAGAGCAGTCCTACCATCAGAAAATGACATAGCAGACTTTTCAATGAGACAATAAAAGTGTCTACAGATCATCTTCATCACCATTGCTGCTGCTTCCCTAGCGTCTGCATTTTTCAAATGTTCTTTGTCTGCCAGCTGGCACTTTTTGCTTTCCTCCAGCAGATCTGTTTCTGATGAGAGAAAATGGCCAAACCTCCTGTGAAGAGCTTCAGTTAGATTGTCAAGGTGATGGGAAGATCCCATAGCTGCTATCCTATCAAGAGCATCTGATAGTTTCGTCTGCAGGTGGTCTCTTTCAAATTCTAGCTTGTCCACTTTTTTGTTTAATTCTTCTTCAGATAAGGTTGACTCTTTCTGATGGTACTGTGATATCTGTGTTTCCTGTCTCTTTAGTTCTTTGTGTAACTCAATTATCTGTTTTGACTTTTCCATGGCACTCTCTTCAATCCTTTTCCGTTCTTTTTCATTGATTGATAGAGCCTGCTTCAAATGATTGATTTTATTTCCTTCTGTCTGACTCTTCAATGCTATTTTCACATCGTTTTCTTTTGCTTCTTGTTCAAATTGAATGAGCTTTGCCTCTTTTGCCCTCAACATATCAGACAGTTCATCTACTTTCCCTTCCAGTTTGTCATTTGTCCCTTTCATTTGGGAGCATTCTTTGTTCATATCCTCAATGGACTGCACTTTCAAAGCAATTTCTTCATTCAACTGGAGCTCTTTTTCTCTCAGTTTTTCCGTCTCAGCAGTCAGTCTGTCATTACTCTTTTTTACACGAGAGAGTGAATGACTGTTTTCCTTAATATTTTCTTTTATAGAAGCCAACTGTTGTTCCAGATCACTTATGTACTCATCTTTTTTGTTGAGATTTTCAGACATTTCTGCTATCCTATTTTGTAAATGAATATTGCCTTTTGCTAAATGGGACGAAACATTTTTCTCTTTCTCAAGGTTAAGATGATTATCATCCATACCATTCCTACTGAAAGCTGCTGACTCCTCTAGTTGGATGATATGTTTCCGTTTTTCTAAAAGTTCTTCAGAATTTTTGGAGAGCAGCTTGTTCAGATGTTTGTTCTCTTCAGTCATTTGGCTTACCTCTCCCTCAATTTCTCTGATATTTCTTTCCATTTGAGCAATGTCCGCTCTGGAATTCTGTTTCTCAGTGGACCGACAATTTTCCAAATCTGTGTATTTCCCATGCAACTCTTTAAGCCTTGTCTCCAGCCCTATTATTTTATTCCTTTGCTGCTCCAGTGTTGTCTCTTGCTCAGAAATCATGGCCTGATAGCCTACATTCAAGTTCTCTGTGGTGTTTCTGCTTCTTTGGTTCTCATGTTTTAATGAGTCAAACAGTTCAGCTATTTTCATTTCATACCCTGCTATTAGAGACAAATGTTCCTTTTCTTTGCCACTTAGCTTATCCACCTCCTTCTGTAAAGCACTGATTTGACCCTGTGTTTCACTTTTCATATGGGCCATGGTTACACTGTAATTTGATCTCTCTTGTTCATCTTTTTGTTTCAGTGCTTGGTTTTCATCTGTGATAAGTTGGAGTTGATGTGTGGTTTTCTTCAATGTTTGCTCTAGTTGATTGGCTTTTTTTGTATTTACTTCATGCATAAGTAGGTTCGCTTCACTTAGAGACTTATTTTCAGAATCATAATGTTCTATTCTGGTTTGCATCTTGGTTGTCATTTCTCTCAGTTTCCTGTTCTCTTCTTCCATTTGACCTATGGTCTGCCAGGCTTCATTTATTTTTGTTGAATGCTCTCCTTTAATCAGATGTTCAATGTCACTAAAAATACCTTCTTTTTCACATGTTTCATCTATTTCATTGTTATGTTCTTCTCGCTTTGCTTCGCTTGAGGCTTTCATATTGTTACAGGTCTGGTTAGAGTTATTTTCATCTCTGTCGTCTTCACTACAGCCTTCCCTGCCAGGTGCCTCACTAGGATCATACTCCCTTGAGGTCAAATCTTCCGGAATAGAGCCTAGGAACTTACCCATCAGGATTTGCTTTCCATCCAATGCCCCATTTTCTACTTTTTGCAAATCCTCAGATGTATTCAGTGGCATATTCTGTTGCTCATCCTCTTTTTCAGGCTTTTCATTGTCTAGTTGGAGTTTCTTTTTAACTTTTGACATTGTGTCAGCGTTGTGATTAAGAACTCCAGGAGAAACATCAGCAGATCTAGGAATTTCATCTATTTCATTGTAATGTTGTTCATGCTTTGCTTCGTTTGAGGCTTTCATATTGGTACAGGTCTGGTTAGACTTATTTGTATCTCTGTCATCTTCACTAGAGCCATTCCTGCCAGGTGCCTCACTAGGATCATACTCCCTTGAGGTCAAATCTTTCGGAATAGAGCCTAGGAACTTACCCATCAGAATTTGCTTCCCATCCAATGCCCCATGATCTACTTTTTGCAAATCCTCAGAAGTGTTCAGGGGCATGTTTTGTTGCTCATCCTCTCTTTCTGACTTTTCATTGTCTAGTTGCAGTTTCCTTTTAACTTTTGACTTTCTGTCAGAGTTGCAATTAAGAACTCCAGGAGACACATCAGCAGATCTAGGAGTACCTAATTTAACAGTAGGAGTATTCATTGCTATTCTATTTTGTAAGTCAGACGGAGACAGAATACTGTCAACTGGTGTTCTTAGTTCTGCTGGAGAATCATCCATATCAAATCCAAGAAATAATTCATTTGGGTACAATATTCCATTGATGACATCTTCACCCTCTCTATCATTCAAATCATCTCTCACAGGACAGTTAATCTGTGTTTCAGGATGAGATTCCTTTTCATCTGATGGTTTAGTTTTCTTTACTGCCATTTGAGAGTCCATGCCCGAAGTAAAAGAAGTGTCCATTCCTTTTCGTTTACCAGAATAACTGTTGCTTGTGCTGGGCTCTAACATATCATATACACTTGCCTGAGCATAGGGTGAGGGTGCATGGTCCGTTATTTTGCTTTCAACAGGGTTGCACAAAATGTTGGTAGATATTGACACATCAAATTTATTAGGTTCAGATCTAGAACTATCTGAGGGTATATTTGAAGAAGCATTGAATATATCATCTCCATGTGCCTTCATGGGTGTCTTCCTCTTTCTGCTAACCCTCTGTTGTTTTTCCTTTTTCCCTGGTTTCCCATTCAGTTTGCTTTCTAAGAGCTGCTTTACAGTTTTTCCTGTTTGTGGGAGTTCTTGTGTGATCTCATGTGGGTTTTCATGTTCCACATATTCTGGTATTCCTGACACCTGCATTGCCTTTTTCAAGAGGTCCATGTTACCACTCCCCTGAGATACAGGAACTGATATACATGATTGAGGGTATGATATTTCGCTACCTGCTGCCTCCCGTAGATCACCGTCATTCATATTTTGATTTACTGCTAGTCGGTCAATATATGGAACTTTACATATGCTAACTGCAAGATCTCTTTGGCGTTTGCCAAATTTACGAAATTTTATTTTCAGATCATGGGTCAATTGGTCTGCCTTCTCACCTGCATTGTTTTCACTCAGAAAGGGGAGGACATGTTTTTCTCCAGATCTGACATCATCTATCAATACTTTCTGAGGAGAAGTCAACAGGACATGAGAGGAAAAGCCGTTTCTTTCATTTTTCCAAAGTCCACATGCAAGATATACAAGCAAAACAAAGTGGCACTCAGGCATGGAATAATCAAACTTGGTCTCCGAGTGGAGACCATGAAACTGAAATTCCCTTTGAAGTGCAGATGATAGGAATCCTGCATCTTCCTGAAAGGCCTTATCACTCAGAGGGCAAACCAGAATGGCTTCTTTTATAGTGTCTGGACACATTTCCTCATTGAGACCTTGGAGATAATAAACTGTGGATTTCACTAGTTGAGACCAGTTGACATCGTATGAAGGACCCTGACTGACAATGGATTTCAAAATCCTGTAGCTTTTCATGAACACATTGTCTTTCTCATCCAAAATGAAAAGCTTAGACCACTCATGTGCTGACATTTCAAAGAGTTGTCTGCTGTTCATCATCTTCTTCATTTCTGATTTCAAGTCCAAACTAAACTCAAGTGTTTTGAAGAAAGGACATTCTGCATAGTAGTATAATGTTGTGGCTCTCAGTGATGACAGGAAGTGGTTCTCAGGCCACTGCTCACTTAGATTTGAAAGCCATTCAATGAAATTGATCAGAAGAGAATAAAGAACGAGATCCAAAAATTCAGTTGTTGCCTTATTTTCATTCAGTAGTTGATCATCTAAAGGCTCTTGATTTATTGGAATTATATTATACTGGGGTAACTCGTCTTCATAGTAGACACACATACAACTATGTGTTTCCCCCTCTTTCACATGCCACATGGGATAGGCAAATAGACAAGCACCAGCTGTTAAAGACAGTGTGACATGTTTTGTCAAGTCCTCTAAGACTGGAGGATTACTGTTCAGGAGAGAAGCACCTCCGAACAGAGAAAGCATAAGTAGCTCTCGCTGTATGTGCTTTCTCTCTAAAGACTCATCATGTTCCATGTCTTTCTTTAACTTTACCCATGATGCAATGTTTTGTTCATAGAGGTTCATGAAGCCCAAAGAGGGCTGAATTTCTTTCAAATGGCTTTCCACCTGCTTTTCCATCACAAAAGACATTCGAATTATGCCCTGCTTCTGAGGACCCTCTTGACATATGGAAGATATTAGGCGCAGTATCTTGATTATGTCTTTTTCCTTCACAATGCCAGAAAGCTCTTTCTTGAAATTCACTCTTTCATGGCTGACAGCCCGTGGAGAATTTCTGACACTGTGATATTGAGTTATATTTTGAGTGCTATTTGATGAGGTCTGCATTTTATAAGGAAAACTTATCAAACATTAATGATGATAACATCAGCAGATTTGATTTCAAACTTTATTAGATAGTTTACACTTCACATTTTTTTTATTTAAAAGATATTGAATGATTTTTAGACAAGCTGCAAACTTTTTCAATTCAATTCCAAAATGTTTACATAATTTCACTCTACTGGGTAGTGGACACAGCCATTTGGCATATCTCAGAATAAACATAGGCTTTCCTTCATCATAGATCCCAACTGTGATTTTCTGCAATAAGTAGAACGTAACTGACTGTCCACAGTTTTGAAGTAACCGCAGCTCCTTCTTCCTGTCACAGTTGCTGAGTAATGCCAGTGTCATCTTTTTCAAATCCCTTTCCAGCAAGAGTTGTTCCATGACAGTGCTTCCCATGGGTATCTTTATCTGCCTGGCTTCATTTCTGTTATAGAACAAACGGTTTTCCTTGTTACATATCTTTGTTATCACTTCCATCATCCCATCCTCTAATTGCCTGTTCAGTTTCTGACCTCTTACTTCAATTCTTGATGCCTTGGCATTTTCTGCACTGTATGAACACAGATAGACCTGTTCCATTAGTTCTTGAGTTTCATATCGTGAATTGGCAAATATGCATCTGTTTTCATAGTTTGTCTTACAATATCCTGGCTTGCAAGAGTGGACTGAAAGATGCTTTGGACAAATGAAATGATTCTCAAGAAGCCCCTCATACAGACAATCTTCCATCCAACATTTCCTGAGATCTTCTTTTTCTGCTGACAGGAAAGGGAGGTGGACGATCCCCTTACGTTTGCAGTAGGCAACCCTCGCTGCCAGTATCCTTTTTCTACATTTAATGAGATGCTGTCTCTCCTTTTCTACTTTCAATATCTCTATGCCTTCTTCCATTGTATATTGGTAAATGTAAGGGTAGTTCCATTCATCACATTTATAGCATCCTTTAAATTTCAATTTGTCTTTCTACTTTCAGAGCAGCCGTGGATACGATCCAACATTTTGTGTTCTGGAGGAGTGTGGGTACATGAAGCAGACAGCAGTTGCCAGTGCTATGACATATGCAACCAACCATGGTGTTTCTATGCTGTTACTTTGTAGCACTGTTGAGTCAGACCATTGGCTATCAAAATTCAAAAATATCCGAGACGGGAATAAGCCTGGACTTTGTCTCATTCAAGTTAAATATCTATGTGACACTTGTGCAGCTAATGGGCAAACTGGCATTTGTGTTCATGGTAAATTGAAAATTCCCAACCACATAGATACTTCTGGGGAAGTTGATGAAGATCCAGTGCGCCAAGCAATGGAGTTTGTATCACCTGGGTCATACCAGCTAGAGGTCTGTGGATCAAATTTCCATACTTCTAAAGTAGAAAGTCATGCCTTTGATGTTGAATCCATAGAAAGGTTACGTAAAAATATCATTCAAGTAGACTGCATGGAATTTGAGATGGTCTATCTCGCCCTTGATCCAGTCCAAGCAGGAAGTGGCATCTCAGGAATTGGGTTGGCAGTTGTGGGACGTCAGCAAGATTCATATGTTGTAAGTATAGTGCTTCTTGCATGCTTATGTTCAATAAGCTGTTCAAAGGGATCAAAGGGCATGGGTTTCATTTGTTCATCTTTTGTTTCTTCTCTTGTTTTTGTGGCTATGGAGGCAACAATGACACTGGACATCTGAACACTTGTGATAATGGCTCGAACATCACATAATATGTCAGATGCACACTTTTCCACAGAGGAAATAAAATGAGGTGAATTCACACCTGTGCACATGGACATCACTCTCTCCTTAATGTAATCAATCATCCAATGGAACTCTTTGGAAGTCTTCCTCTTGTACAAATACTCATCAAAGAAGCAAATATTCACAGCTTCATACATTTGCAACACATCCAGCAAAAGCTGCTTGTTTCTGCCATCCCGTTTCAGTACTTGAACTAGCCCTTTAGCTTCATTCAATGGTCCTTCTAGGGCACATATCTCTACTGTGTGTTCAATGCGATCTTTGTCCTTTTGTGTCTTATGGCCTGTAGCATACTTTATATAGCTTTTCCTAACCTGTGCATTTCCAAACAACATGATCTCGCATGCAGTATTGTTTCTTCCGAGAAGCCTATGTACAGTCTTTGGGACAAAGGGGGCATGTTTGGCTCTTTCATAGAGGACACATGTATCGATGGAAAACTTTCTATCATAGAACTGTAAGAAACGCTGACATAAGAATTCAGAGTCAGCCTGAAATAGGTGGAAGGACTTCAGGAGCATTTCCATCCCTCCATCTTTCATAGTCTAATTCATTGTATGATATCAAATTATGTATCACAATCAAAATGTAATTCTTATATCTATTTTTTTCAGGTGCTCGGACTGGACCAGTTTGTGACAGAGGAACATCACTTAGGTCGACTCAATGACATACACAAAGACTTGATTTTGACTAATTTGAACTTTCTTTGCCACTTGTACCCTGCTTTGTGGAAAAAACCTGTTAACATATTTGTGGAGGCCAACCTCTCTCAAGACCTTGGGGCCTATCTAGAACAATCTGTCAAGAGACACTACATCAACATGTGCAGTGCCACTGGCCAAGGTTTCATTCCCAAGTTTGTCAAGCAACATGATCCTCATGGCAGGGTCCTTCCAGGTGTATTGACGCAGCACAAGGGCAACTTGGTATCTTATTTCAAGAGAACTTTAGACGAGGGAAAATTATTTTTAGCCAACCAGATCAGTTCTGTATCTAAGACAGTTAGAGCAAAGTATCAATCGGTGGCACTCACAGAATCATTAAGGCCTAATACAGCTGAAACCATAGATTTGGCCATCGATCAACTCAAGAATTTCATGTGCATTCGAAAAGGGAAAAAATTAACATATTCCGGAAAGCAATCTACAAAAGGTACCAAGCAAATGGATGACATGGTGATGGCCCTCATCATATGTGTTGCTTGGGTTAGACTTCCAGAGAATATGTACATAGTGAACTAAAAAAAATAATAAAGGACATGATTCAACAATTAATTCTCTTTATTTCATTACAGTACATGTATACATTATTGGTTAACCATGCTTTCTAAGAGGTCTTGAAGTTCCCTGGGTACAGACAACAGGTCACATGCCTCTTGGAATGATGAGACATAACTCCCATCTGTCATCATCTTCACACTGCTTGCTAGGTTGCGAAGGTTGCTCTCTTCTTGTCGACCATCAGGAGAAAGAAACAGGGTTGGTCTCATGTTTGATTTTCTTCCATACAGTAGAGATGCCTTTCCAACAACCACAGGGAGGGTATTATGTGAAACAGATTTATTCCATCTTGAAATACCAGCTGAAAACATTGGATTCACGCTTTCGTATGAAGTGAAGTTCACTGGGACTAACATCAGAGAAGCGTATTCATCCTCATTCTCCCCTAGAGCACATCTTTCCTTCTCAGACAGTTGAAGCTGTGACAAAGCATTGGTGAATGGAATGTGGTTATAGTTTCTCCCCTTGACATTTGTTGTTGCGGAGGCTTTGTCAAAGTTTACTCCAAGAGTCTCCATCAGCTTTAAGTTGGCAGTCCTATTTGAATATGAGGAAGGAATAGTGAGATACTCCTGCACTTTCAGGTAATATCCACCATTTGATGGACACTTCAGTGGACATTTGTGCATTTTGGAAAGGGTTTCATCCTGATAGAAATAAGACAATACAGTTTCTGCCAAGTCTTCAACAGTCGGGTTCTTATTGTACAGGACACTCCCAGGTACTTGATGGCACCTGACAATTGTCTGACAGACGTATGCAAACACCACCAGATTTTTCTTTATGGCTGCAAGTGTTGCTACTTTTGAATGACAAGATCCATCTTGAAATACAAATCTAACAGATGCATTTTTTGGGTCAGACACGCCAGCATAGTTGTCATACCACTTGGGTTTCTTGTAGGAATGGTTTCTGGACTGCTGTTGTTCCCACCTGTTCAGTATTTGTTTCTTCCTCTGTTCATATTCTTCACCATCCAGGTACAAATCTCCAGTGACACTGAAAAACCCTGATTGCTGCTGCCCATAGAAATACACTGTGTTGCAATCACTCTCATTCAGTAATTTTGTTGATTCCTGCGGCTGTTCTCCTGACAAAAAAGGGCATTGTTCCATTTCAAAGACAGCAGAAGATCTGACTGTTTCACCTTGACTGACTTTTGATTCTACATTTTTCACATAGAGGCAACATAGTGGTGATCTTAGGAACTCTTTGTCAAGTGTATCAACTAAATGTTGACTGATAGGTGATGACTGAAGTTTCCTGTGTCTGTTTAAAAATGGGAGATCAACTAGGTCCCGAAGAATATGAATGGCCAGCTGAGAATGCATAAACTGATTCAGGATTGAAGTTGTTGACACTTCAGGCATTGCTTCACATAATAGATTTCTTGCAAGTTTGGTTGGTTTCATTCCCTTATTCTTAGCTAGCATTGAAAAAGAAACTCCTTCAACATCATCAAAATTGAACACTCTTTTCAGAAGATCAGGATCAATGAATGCAGCCGGCAGCTCTAGTATGGACCATATCTGTGTTATGACATCTTTCACCACAGCTGATGTTTCTTTGGATCTTTCCAACTGGGATATGTTTCGAACAGTTAGCACAACCTCTTGATGTCCATCAAATATCTTGAAAAAAGGCCGTCCACTGTCATTTGTACAATCTTCAGGACTTATGGGTAGCACAGAGGAGATCATGTTTAGCTGTTATCGAAGCCTTCATCCATTATATAGCATTTGGGTTGCTGTGTTAAATGCAAATCCAAAGTGGCTCCTATGGCAAGAAACAATGGGCAACATTGTCTTTCACTATGCAACTCCCAGGGCAAATAGGGCCCATACATTCAGATCTTGCTGCCTTGAAACGTTTTGCCAGCTCTTCCTCACCATGAAGACCACTGTTTTCAAGGTGCTTTTTCAGAAATGCTTCTCTCTCTTCTCTGCTAGTCCATGCAAGCACATCCTCAATGTTTCTGATATTTTTTATTTGTCCATAGATGGGAAGTTTATGAAGCTGAACTCTTTTCTTTTCAACACAGGGAAGACATGGCAAGAAAATGATATCACGTTTTGAGTCAAAGAACCACTGTCCTTGAAATATTCTCATGGCATCAAATAGTTCGAGAATATTAGAACAGGCTTTTTTTGTACCATACATCAGGCTACTGTGCTCAAAATATGGAGAGAGATTTTTCAGGTCCCTTAGATCTATATATAGCCTTTTACTCAATGTACAACCATCAGCCTGCACAGCATAATACTCTAAAGGGATATGAGTCAGGGCATAGAAGTGGTCAGGGGAGCAGTCTGCTCTATAAGGGGATACACATGGAGACTTAGGTAAGGCTTCCTCATAGCTTCCTACATGTATCCTGAATCTGTTCTTCTTTGCCTCTATGATATTCCCTTCTGGTAGTATATGAAAAATACCCAGTGGGAAAAATGGAACATCTTTGTTCTTGTACCTAAACATTGGCTTAGAGAAAGACCATATGACAACTGACAAGTTTTCTCTGTCCAGCATGAGCTGTCCATGCCTAATCTCATTTTCCACATCCTTTTTTTCGACTTTTCCCAGAAGACAACAAACCCTATCAAAATCTGTAACAAACTTAGAGAGTATGGCAATGTATGAAGTTCCATATATGAACCAACCTAATATTTCATTGCCCCCTTGGATGAAATTGTGTGGAAATATGGCCAATTGCTCTAGATCCACCTTGCCATGTTTGTGCTTGATGTGTTCCAAGATAGGAATCACTCTCCCCCTTTTTTCTGACTGAACACCAAAATCCTTCAGTGGGATCTGTGCTTGGAAAACAGGGGATAAATTTGACCTGCTTTGACTTGTCATGTTTCAATATAAATTCAAGAATTTCCCTCATTCTTTCCTATCTCTTTTGGCTATCGATAATAATAAGACAAGGACTAAGTCATTGCTGCACATGGCCTATCACAAGAGTTATGGAAATGATACTTGAAAGCTACTATAGGGGGGGTCTCCATTATTTCATTGCTGACAAATGCATGAAAAGTCAAGAAAGTTGGTCTCTTGTTTTTCTTGAATTGGACAGGACCTGGGGCATTTTTCTCTGTCAAAAAACATCTGAGACCCTGTTCTACTTCAGCAACCTTTTGTACATTTTCCTTGAAGAAAGACACCGCTGATGATCCCATTGTTGCTCGTATGTGTGCAGTGAAAAAACGGAGCAATGAAATGTCATGCATGACATTGCATTCCATTGAAGACTGCAAAGATTCAGACTTTTTAAACACAATCCAAATGCTAAGTGGATAGCTGACAGATAATAAATGCTTCTCTTTATCAATGTTAACCTTTACTGGATTTTGAAGAAGGTAGTAAATGCCAGTCCTCTCATCTTCCTTTGCCAAGAGATTTTGTGTTGCAGTCTGGAGATTGTCCACATATGAGGTAGTCCAGAGATTGGAACTGGAACAGTTGTGCTCAATGCTATACACTGCAGCATTTCTTAGAACCTTGACTGCATTATCAAAAAGCACCCTGTTCTGAAATGTTTTAGTGATTTTGAGATGTGGAATTTCCATTACAGACTTCTTTGGCTCCCATGAAATCCTCGGTAATGTCTTGCCATTGTACTTGAATGAAATCCAATTCACAAAGCTGAATAAATGATTAAGGAAAATACAGTATAGTAAACTTTGCTACAAAATAAAATAAATAATCATAAATACTTACGTTGTGGCCACCAGCAACAAAATAGATGAACGAGGACTTTTTTCTCTCATCGCTGAACTCTACTTTTATTGTGTGAAGGCCATTTCTGATCTTGAAGGACACAAGGTGACTCTCAAGCAATGTCTGTAGATAGCTTATAATATCATCTTTGTACAAGAGCACTGCATTTATCTGATGAGCCAATAATACAATGATGGAACCCTCCTCACAAACAGCATTTGCTGCAACGAATAGTTTACTGGACTTTGATTTCCCGTTTCTCCTGGGTGCTACCACCACTACGAATCTCTTACAATAAGAGTAAAAGAGACTATGAATTTCTGATTCTTGTTTGGTCTCCAGATCTATTGTACCAATTATGCCCAGTATTTCCAATATAGAGGGGATATATTTGAACAGTTCTTGGTTCAATAGTCGAACTGCCCTCGAGCAGATACAAGCACGTATGGTTTCTAGTTGAAATGGTTCCAATCTCATGTTCAACTTTTCTGTTATGACTTGAATGCTTTTCATCATAAGTCGAATGGCTGTCATACCCTTTGCTTCCATGAGGTGGCTAGTGTCATACATAGCATGCCAAGCTTTTTTCCCTTTCGTACGACATATCTCAAGTTCATCACAGACTGTGTGCAAACTTGCATCAAAATCACATTCCCTTTTTGTTTTGGTGTTCTGCCATTTTCTGGTAGCACTCACAAACGGATTACGATAGCCAGATGGCCATGTCGTCACACCTTGTATGTCAAATCTAAGTGAATATGATCCCCACTTGTCAGTCTCTGAATAGTTTTCCAAAGATCGACCTCCTTGGAAAACATGGGTTGAAGTGTGAAAGAGCTCTTGAAAAATTGCTTCGTTAAGATTGTCCATGGATATTGATACATCCAATTAAATCATTATTAATGATGTATTCAGAAGAGATGGAATGTAAATGGAAGAAATAAAGAAACTTCTGGAGCCTTTTGATCATCAAGCAATGCAGTCTAAAAGAAAGAGGAGAACAGTCACATGTGATGAAGATAGTGCCCCCTCGTTTAATCTAATAAGCCTTCCAGAAGAACAATTAAGTACTGTATTCCAAGACTCTATAATTCGGGAAGATCCCCTGAACTGTGCATTCCAAAAGTCTGTCCTTCAAGAAGGTACAGACCCTTTACCTGGGTTTGACAGAGAAGTGACTTGCCCTTTGTGCAAAATAAAATGTGACAAGGTTATGGGATCTCTACGTGAAAATCCTGATGGTGCATCATTCATAGAATTTTTGGACGTGGCTAGGGTCATGTTTCACCAACAGGAAGGCCGGCCAGCATTAGATATTGCTCAGGAAATTTTGGATAATTTGATGCACTTTGTCAAAAAGCATCCACAGAAACTGAAATCCATTAAGAACCTAACCAAAGAAGATGTGTATAGACATTTCAAATACAACCATGAAAGGAAAACTATGACAAAAATCAAAGAGGAGGTCCTGCAGGTGCTCCTCTCTATGTTAGATGTAGCTGTGATGAGTGCTTGCCACAGACAACCATCTGGGAAGCTTTCCCTCTGCAAACCAGAAGCAAGTATTGTGTTGAGCATAGTTGATCGAATACAGAGGATTTCAGGCCTGAAAGAGAACACAAATTAAACTAACAGGAATTGAATTTGTTTTATTGCAGTGATATGCACTTTCCATAGGGTTATAAGAAGATAGGCTTGCAGTTATGAGTGGTCAGACTGTGCTATGTTGTAATTCAACCAGTGATTTCTTTGTTGTGTACACATGTGTCAATCAAGTATCTAGCTACAACATATTCTACTGTGATAACACCCACCCACTGGAGGAGGCACACAGTGTTCATCTCAGACCACTGGAAGGCAGGAATTGTTTTGTAGAGAACATGACTAAGAGGATCAGACCCTTCATCTCATCTAGCTCTCACCTTGCCTTTCCTTCTACTTCTTCTAACAACATGACCAGTAAAGGCTCTATATCAGAGGAGTTCTATTACAGGGCATGCCACAGTGCATTCATGACATCATCTTTCCAGAGATATCAACATATTGCTGCTCCTCCGAAAACCAATAACAGAAACTACACCATGCTCTTACATGGCATTGAAAACAGAGGAACTCTCTTTGAACAACTTCAAGAGGACGATTCTGTCAGGTTTTCAAAGGACAGTTCATTTCCCCCACTGAAATCAGCCTCCACTTATGTCAGGCAAGGTCTGGAAGTTCTCTGTCAGAACCAGTTGTACCGTAACTCTTTCTCAGTGAACACTCAACGCCAAACAAAGGAGTCTCTCATACATACTACTCCAGAGTTTTTGGCCCCATTGTTGCAAAATGCAGTTATTGATTATTCCCTCAATCACCTCTGTTGTGAATGGGAAATGAAATTAGGAAAAAACCTTTCTGCACTTGAAAAATGTCAACTTATTCTCCAGCTAGAACTCATAAGGCAAGAACACTCAGAAGGCTCAAAATCCTTCCAAAAAGCATGTGAGGGCTTTTTTGTAATAGAAGATGACAATTCTTGGTCCAGAAACTTGTACGGTATTCGAAGGAAGAAGAGATTGAATCCAGAACTGTGTTGTATGTGGCATGTACTGCCAGATTGGCTGATGGGTTTAGTGAGCAAAAGGTGGATAAAGGAAGGAAAGGATGTGTGTTTAAAAAAGTTTCAGTTGAATACACCTGATTCACATATACCAGATGTTAAGCAGGATGAAATTATTACCTTGTCCCAAGAAATCATGTCTAAATGGCAAGAGGGAAACAAGAACTGAAGGATATTGTTGAGAACATCGTCTCTTTTGCCACAAAGGAACAACTTGAAATGGATGATTGGATGAAAAGGTTGGTTGTAATATCAGAGAGTTCAGCGGAAGCTTACACTGGAGATTTGAGAACAGGTGAACTTCTATGCCAGAACCTAGAAAAAAAGAAATCAAGAGTCACAGATCTAGAGCAAGAACTAAAAGAGACACAAAATAAGATAGAACATGCATGGAAGATATATAGAAACCTAAACAAGAAATTACACACATGGTTGTCTGCAAGAGGTATCTCAATGAACCAACATGAGAAATAATGTTTTGTTCAACATAATAAAATCAAACACAAACTTGATATCATGTTACTCTTTCACCTTGGTCATGGTCTTTTATTAAACTAAACAATCAAACTGCTGCAAGTTGAGGGGAATTATCTAGATCAGTTATATTGTTGGAGGATTTAATGTCAGTTACTTTATCTGATGGCCTTAGTTCTCCCACACAGCCAGACAACAGAAATCTGTTCAGTGAATTTGCTGATGTAGCTTTGTCAACTTGATTACCAATCATCACAGCTGTCCTGATGTTGGATGCCCTTGCAATAGAGAGCTGACTATTAATGTATTCCTTTGTCTTATCAAACTGAGCCATGTGTCCCAGGAGAGACTCCAATGTGTTCTCAAACCTAACAGACTTGGAAATCTTGAATGCATTTAGGGAACCAAACTGCTTACTATAGAAGGCAAGTTTTTCTATACGTTCTGTTTCTGCTAATGTCCTGCACACCAAATCATCTATGTGATTAAATAAACCATAAAGTTCCTTGCAGCGCTCATATTCAGAAAGTTTTACTTGAATATCGCTTTTTGTCATAAAGGTGTCTTGTTGGTTCTCATTCAATTCCAGAAATGACTCCCTCAACTCTGTGAGGGTTGACCATGTTATCTGTATTTTCTTTGAGAGAACCATTTTCTCAGAACACACATCATTTGCTACACTTTCGAGATCATTTTGAGCCTTCTTAAGAGCAATCATATTTTGCAGGAGGCAGCAGTAATTGCGTAAAAAGTCATTTACTCTCTTTATTGCCCTGGTGTGCATGGAAACAAGGGAATAGTGTGGGTGTCCGAACAACTGTTGCATTACAGATCCGATCATCAGTAAACCTTTTCGATATATAGGTTCGTGCTCCATGCCAAGAAGGTTGTCAGTGTCTGCCATGTTATTATTAGCTGACTTTTCTAACTGTAGATTAGTAGACAGAAATGGATGAGGCAGATATCCAAAAAGATTCATTTTGGCAAAGTTACCGAGAACTTCATCTGCGATGGGAAGAAGAATGCAAGAAGAATGACAAACATGCTAGAGACATGTTCAAGCAAAGAACAAAATTGAAAGAAGCCAATGAACAGATGGCACTCTTTCAGGAAAGGTGTAATTTTGCAGAGCAGGCCCTCTCTGACATGGGATATTACATGAAAGGTGAAGCTTACGAACCAGAAGACAACAGGTCTGATATTCTCAGAGAGTTGAGGGAAATACAGAATGCATTGGAAGCGGAGAGATCTAGTCATGATAGAATACTATCAGAAATGAATGATAAAGTAAGAAAACTTGAAGACGTCATAGACAAACTCCGTGGAGAGCTTCAGTGCAAAATATCTGAAGCGATGATTTTGGAGAAGGAACGATCTTCACTCATGGAGGAAAACAATGAAATGAATGAGATTCTAAAAATGGAAGGTGGAAATCTACATGGTCGTGCTTGCATAACGGATGCATATGATGTTCTGCTAAAAACTTTTATCTCATTATTCCCACAGAGCCTATCAGAAAACCAATGGCAGTTTTGTGATAAAAAAACCGGAAAGTATACTCCATCGTTTCATTTGTTGATATGCCTGAGTCACGAGGACCTCACAGGCAATGTACAAGGTATGGTGCTGATAATAAAAAGCCCAGATGACATGGTGGAAAAGTCACAAAGTCTGGGCTTGCAGCAGGATCTCTGCCGATACATGCGCACCATTCAATGGATAAATGCTGGATTGTTCACAGACATTCAAGAAGCCATACTGAAACAGTCTGAATTGACACGTCACAAGATATTGTATGAAAACAGAGAACTAGTAGCTGCCCGACAAGCTTTTGGATGTCGCCTCATGAAATGCATATCATCTTCAAAAGATATTATGTTCAAAGAACCAAATCCAGAAGGCAGGCTGGTCCCATTAGGTTATGTATAAGAACTGAATAAACAACATAAAAAATAGTCATCTTTATTTTTGCTAGTTTATTTTTTCATATGAATCTGTGAAAACTAGATAAAGTGGAGAGCATTGGGAAAGAAGGACATCGAATTGGGAGTATTGTCTTGCATCTACATGACATGGATCATGAACAATGTGTGGACCCACAGAAAGTTTTCCAATAGGCTTGATAATAGTATTGGTTAATTTGCCATTTCGCGATAAGTGGCACCTTCCTCTTGTAGCAAGTAATATATCTTGCATTATCATCTCCTTTGTTTTATCACTCAGTAACATCCGTATTGACGGATAGTTGAATTTGTAGTCCCCAGGAACAAGTTGTTTCATTTCAACTATTAGATATAGGAATCCATTGGAAAGGACACTCCCATGTTGCAAGTGATGATCTCCATCCTCTATATCTATATTGAGTGATCCAGTTGTTTGCAGTGTCACAATACCTTCATAAGCTTTCCCATCAGAGAATGGCACTGTTTTTCCTGTTGTGTTGCTACTGAGAATGCCTCTTGGGAAAAAAGTGTCATAGAACATTTCAGGTGACTGAATTTGGACCATTAGAGCAGCGACACTCTGAGGACGATGTTGACTGACAACTTTCTCCTTTAAGCTAATGTAACTATCATTTCTTGAAGAGGAAAGATACTGTGACTGCAATATGCGATTAGTTTCTTCAATATGTTGCTTCAGCTGAGTGAAAGGAATGAGTGTAGCCAATGGATCTACATTAAGATTACCGAAACGCAGGCTGTACTCTTCTTGAACACAATTCATGAGGCGTATTTCCCTTTCCAGTTCATTGCAAGTATATTCAATACCATCATCCAAAGGAATTTCATCACGTTCATTGTACAATTCCATCTGAATGATAGACTTAAGGGGATCTCCATTAGGATGTTTTTCTCCATGGGAATATGGTATGCGTTTCAACCCCATGTATTGAAAAAGGAGATGGTTAGCTTCCAGTGCGCGACAATTTTCAGTATACAATGAAGTCACTGTGTTCAAGACAAGGTCAAATTTTCCAGCCACTTCTATCGTGGGATCTCTACCAAACGCAGGCACTGAGAGATCAGGAAGCTTGATTATTCGAGATGGATCCCCCAAAAGTTGATTTCCTCGTGCCACATAAGGTAATTCAATCTCACTTGTCAGCTCTTCCTTCATAAACATGTCACGGGACCTCTTGATATCTGGTCGGTAACTGTTGCTGGATATGGTGTTATCTAACATGCAGAAGTTCAAATCATAATCTAATATTTCCTCCAGTCGTCGCTTGATTCCCTTAGTTTGGTTAGAGCTAGGGCCACAAAAAGCATCATATACCATGGCGAGGTGAGCCACATCATCAAGAGACATATTCATATGTCTTATTCCAAAGCATGGAACTTTAATAAAAAGAAATCCGCTTTGAACATTTCATGTCTGCTATACCCTCATATTTCTTTAAGTTCATTTCAAGTTGTTCCTCCGTTTCATTAGAAATGTACGGATGAGATCTTGCCATTGCCTGAAAATTGAGATCGTTTAACAAGAGCATCGGTGGATCCATTCTGGTTATGTCTTGTGTGTCTTTCCATCCTATGCCTTGTGAAAACTTGAGTTCTACAAGGATCTTCATTGGGGTATCACCTGGCACTAGCAAATGTACAATTGGAGCAGTGAACTCCTTTTCAGCAATATAATACAGATAATTATGCACTTCAAGCTCTTGAAAAAACATAATTATATTTTTTACTGCTTGCATTGGAATCACCTTTAAAAGTTCACATGGTGCACATTTTGATATCTTAACAGGAAGATTTAAAGGAAAATGCTCTTCCTCAGGACCTGTTTCAAGGTGTAGACCATATTTGAAGAGCTTATCATATATGGGGTTACTGAAATATTCCAACAGTTTCAGAGTTGACTCATTCTGAAGCAAGGCATCTATGAAAGTGATCAGAGGTCCTCTGTTGGCATTATCCTCATTTGATGAGATCATGATACATTCGATTTCCCCTTGTCTCCGCTTTTCATCCATGTAAAATGTTTCCATGTGGTCAGCATACTTTTCATTTATTTTTCGGTTGTGTATAAACTCTCTTTTGAGTTCCATGTAATTTGACTGAAAGGTAGAAAATGCAAATTCTTCTATGTTCTTTTTCAGAAGTTGTGGGAGTTGTGCTGAATTCCATCCATCAGTCAAATTAGCGTACCCATGATATCCCTGACTTGTATCTACCTCAGACCTGACATGATCTCTGGAATGAGTCAGACATGGCAATAATGATGTGCCATTCCAGCTGACTATCCAAGGTAAACATTTGTCGGAAGTCACACGGACATTCAGATTATCTATACTTATGAATGTACCTTTGTGTTCAAGTAGTTTGGTAATTTCAATAGGAACCCACATTTCCTTGCTGTGAGGAGGGATGTCTTTAACTACAGTGATTACATGAGAAACCTTTTTATCAAAGTGAATAGGCATGTCTGTGTACAGGAAAAACTAAAGAAGGCACGATAATACGAAAGTTTTTTTTTCAGTTTTATTTTCCTGTGTTGCACATTCTCTTTATGGCCTTGTAATCTAAGGTTGAAGAATATCCACACTTGTTGGCCAGCTCTGCATCAGACAACGTCACCCAATTGACATATCTTGGCCTGCTGTCAGAGAGAAGAGAAAGCGAATACAATCTGCGCTTCATGCTTTCAGTGAATGCTGCTCTGAGTTCAGGTTGCTGCATCAGGCCTGCCTGAGAAGTAGTTGCTTTCTTTGACAAGGTAGGAGGACACTTTTTTGCATACCATTCAAAGCTCTCATCCAAACTTGTTGGATCATATTCAACCAAGTAGACATGGTCCTGTAGGCGAACTGGAAAAATGTACTCAACTGTTCTGATGACGTTGTATATCAGTCGTCCAAAGACAGAAGGTTCTTGTAATTCTCTAATGTGGATTTTAATACATTCAGTGTAGTCATCAGTTTTGTCATTCATGTCATCTAAAAAGTGTTGTATTTTCATCCAAGTAACAAAGGACACACCAGGAAAGAACTGAGTCTTTGGATGGCATCTCATGACATCACAACCATGCAAGATGACTTCAGATCCCACCATTGGAAAAGATTCCACATAGTCATTTCCACCCATTGTTAGATGCAACATCATTTCCAATTGCTTCTTTTTTTGGAGACACTTTGCCCGGAATGCAATTTCCCTGTCAAAAAGCCTCAGCGTTGTATTACAAAACCTCTGTTCCGTGGTGCAAAGCAGCAATAAATTAGGATCTGCAAGACACAAAAGTGTTAGCAGCATATCAGTATCCTTTGAGATGATGCATGCTTTTTGATGTGACTCCTTTATGATAGACCATACCATAGGCACAATGCTGTCTGCCTCAGCATATTTTATTTCCTGTTCTTTCAATATTTGGAAGAGAGGATGATTCAACTTCCCCCATATTTTCCTGCACCTTTGTTTTTTGTTCCAATCTTTTGCAGGACCTGCAACTAAGTAGATTGATGTTCCTTGAGTCAAAGGATTTCTAGAGACTTTCAAGAGGTCAATTAGCACCTTCAGGATAAGGATCTGGTTCTCACGGTTTGCCATGAACCGAGTCATGCTTCCCTTATATAGATGACCATGTACTATTTCTAGACATGTGGTTCTTTCACTCATGTTCCTCGGTGAAATAGTTCTTTCTGAGGTTTTGGAAGGAACTCTCCTCTTCTTAAAGCTATCTTGGGCATTGTTCTTCACAGAAGATACCTTTGCCATAGTTGCATCACCGTCCATGCAGAGAAACACATACTTCAACATGTTCTGCACTCTGTATTCAAGAGCGGCTTCCTTCCACTTTTCTATCAGGTTGAACACCTTATTTCCAATAGCACACACCATTGCCTCCATGGAAAATGTTTGAATTGTATTTGTGACAGTTCCAGTGTCCTCATCTATGTTGATTTCACCGACCAAGTTGGTAGTCTGGTTGGAAATCATCTCACGCCATGACTTGTATTCTTGCACTATCTCCTCTTCCACTGTCATTGCAATTTCTTTGGCTGAAAGGTAAAAAAGTTGTGTCATATCCACGAGCAGGACCTCTGTTTCCCTGAGCACTTCTTCTCTCTGAGTAGGCTCTAACCATTCAATGTGGTGCCGTGGTCTCCTATTTAGATATGTCTTGATGGAATTCCTCACAAGCTGTTTACCTAAATGTGCACAAAGACCCATTTCTCTGAACTTAGTGAATGTAAAGGGCACAACATCACTACTGACCTGTTCCACTGACTTTCTCATTAAAATTGATTTTTCATTCTAGTGAAAGGCTGTGTTTGTCTGCAAGATTAGAAAGAAAGTGATATTGTTCAGATTCAAACAAGGGCTTAAGATCCACTTCATAGTTGTTTTCATTTTTTTGCAATTTAATCCTATCGGTTTGGCTGAAGGTTTCTGGATTAACATCTCCCATATGTGGCTGACCTGTTACATAGCTTCCTGTTTCGTTTGTGTTTAAGTCATCCCAGACTGTGACTCTCTTTCGAGATTTCTTTTTCCTATTCACTTCATTTTCTTCCTTTGTCATTATTTGTTGTTGTTTCATCATAATGTCAGCAATTCCATTCAGATGTTGAGTATATGACCTGAGCTGACTTGGCGATAGATCAAACAATTGTTCCATGTTCTTTCTAATTTTAATATGTATTGCATTTTCTGCACTTGTACCAAGTCTTAGATGCAGTGGCCTGCAGCACTTTGAATGCTCTTTACCAAGACTTAGTTCACACAAGTGGCTGTGCAATATGTTACGGTTTTTAATGAATAAAGGTTCTGAACCCTGTTCACGAAGTTCACAAGGAAAGAAAAATATGTCATTGAAATGAACTCCACCGAGTGAAAGCCAAAATGTTCTTTTGTAGTCGTTGCGTCTTGTACTGACCCAACATCCAGAGTTGGTGTTCACGGTAATTCGTGAAATAATTTTGGAAACATCATTTTCAACATTCTGAATGCATATCTGTGACCTTCGGGCTATCTCACTCAAACAAAAATAGTCCCTTATGACATCCATGTAGTCAATGCCTATCTCTCGGTACATGAGGTCATTCAACCTTTTTTGACTTTCGGAACAATCCTCAATCATCTGTTTTTCTTGAAAACTGATTTCTCTCCTATACAGTAGTTTGTCTTTACCTTTGTCTGTTACCCGCGTGATATACTTAATGGGATCCATTATAACATATCTTGTTGTATCTTTAAAACTTCTCAGAACACCAATGTAGTTGGATTGATGATATGTTTCATATGTCTTTTGTTTGAAATTCTGATCTCCTGTTTCATCAAAGAACTTTCCAGTTGACGGCCATGCAAATTCTACTTCTAAATAGTATAGACTCTGGCATAGTTTGTTCTTGTCTCTGTCCTTCTCTTTCATGCAATAGATATAGGGGATAGTAGACAAACCCATTCCATGGGGATTTCCAGCCATGCTCAATATGACATCTTCCCTATGCTCTGGTTCACACCCTATTTTATTGTACCGTGAATATAGGACTGTTGATATAGAGTGTACACTGACTTCCATTTAAAGGATTATGTATGTCAGGGGATTATCTTCATTTTGATATTAATAACAGGTCTTATCAGATCAAATGATAATAATGTTTCTTCAAGAAGAAAGATACAGAGCTTTGGCCACTTTTCTATCATGTTGTGTTCCTTTCGGTATTGAAATACTTGTCGGAGGTGTGATGCACTCCCCTATGCCATGGCATTGTATGGTAATTGCATGGCTTTATGTCAGTCTGGCATTCAAAGCAACAGTTGCAAAAAGACATTTTCCTAATGAATTCACAGCGTTCGGAGCATGTTGTCAAGCATCCCTTTTTGTCCTCACTGTATATACTTGGCTTTCTTTTTTTAGCAATCTTTATGTATCTACTATATCATGTATGCTGCCTTCAACTGAATCTGTGGCAAGTACCATGCTGGTTGAATGCCAGAAAGGTGGTCTGGTTCGCGAGTGTGAAAAGAACATCCAGTTCCTGAATAAAATCACCATAGCACAGGCAAGATGTCCCACACAGGTGTTAGGACAGTTCTTGGGAAATACTTACATTGCACTTGTGTACTTGTTTCGTGTTTTACCATGTGGAGTATTTTGCCTTTGGAACCTATACACATGGAACAAAGAACGCTTTGAAACTACTGAATACATGTCACCATCTGATGTGAGAATAAGTTCTAGGAACATTCCTCAAATGAAACCAATGATCTTTGTTATCTGTGCAGTGATAGTGTGCTGTATCCTTGAAATCTCTGTTTCCAGTGTAGAACCACTGACTTCATTTGAAGTAATTCTACCCTATGTCTTTGGTTTGTCCCTCTATTATACACTTATAACCACGAGAATGAATCAAACTTCAAAAGACTTTATATTCATCATCAAGAAGATGGTTTTTATCACAGGCATTGTGTATACTCTCGCAGACTTTTTAATGAATAGCACAGGGATATTACATAGGTGTATTGGAAATGATGCAATAGAGAATGAGCTTAAGCACACATGCAAAGATGTATCTGATCCGACATCAATATCCGAGTGCTATAACATGATAGGGAAATTGGATGAAACATATTTCTACCGGGAAGAATGCCCTGGACTAAACTCCCCAACCTTTGTCATGTATACTTCTAATATTGTAAAGGTTGTTGTTCTTGCCATTGGAGTTCCATGTCTGTATGCAGCTAGAAATAAAGTTGGTTAAGTTCTATGTTGCCCTCAGAGTTTTCAGTCTCTCTTCCAAATCCTTGACAGTCACATCAGTACTGAGAAGAAATTCTTCCAGACAACCGCTACTATCTCTCTCTTTCACAAGGTCTTGCAGCCAAGAGGAAAATCCACTGTCTTCATCATTTTCACCTTCCTCATTTGCATCTTCTCCATCTGAATCACATGCCATTTCACTGTAAATGTCACTAAGGTTTTCCCTTTTCAACTTCAGTTTCAAAGCTTTTTTGTTCATTTTTTGTGTGGAAGGTCTGGCATGATATTGAAGCTTCTCACAGCAGTATTGTTCTGTGAAATGATCTTGTTTCATAGCATGCATGAAGTAGCTGTTTTTTCTTAGTAAGTACCGATTCAAAACATCTCTGAGACTGCTGTGCTGTTTCAGCTGTTTTTTTATGTTTTTTAACTGAGAAAATATGGACCGCAATAGTTCTAGACTTTCTAATTTTGAACAATGTTCATCAGCTATTAGTGATTTTGCCTTTTGGGTTAAGCTATTCAGTTTGTCCATCAAAATGTTTTCCTGAATAGAAATTTGCAACAAAGACACTTCCTTCACCCGCTTCTTTGTTTCAACAGCATTTCGGAAAGCACCTTCAAAGCGACCTTTGCGATCTGATAATCTGAGAAAAAGCCCAGCAAGTCGATATTTTATGGTAGACATGGTATATACTATATGAACAGTATTATCACTTGAACTGAACAAGTAAAGGGTAATGAAACCATGTCTCAGGTTTGCCAACTCGTTCTATGTTCATCGGTTGTGGGGCTGAGCATAATGACAATGCTTTTTATTGTTTTTCAGAACTTTGATGATAATGAGGAAAGAAGCTGGGTACCATCTAGGTTTTTCACAGCTGAGAGTGTGTACACAAAGAAATTGGAACTAGCACTTTTGATATATGTAACCACATTCATTTCACAGTCTAAGTCAGTCCTCTGGCATTACCTCAGAAATTTTCTTTTGAGGAGAAACCTTTCTACACCACTCACACTGGGAATCATTCATGTTGCATTATCCATGACTTGTATTTCTTTGTTTGATTTCCGAATCATTCATGTCCAAGGTACTTCAAAACTCATGAGATCGAGTATACTCTTTGCTGATCTGACTAGTCTCCTTTTCATTGAGTCAATGGAAAATAAATAAGCATATTTACTATGAAATCAAGGCAGTGCTCAAAACATGTGGATAACTCCTGAGGAATATACCAAGACCATATTGCCACATCATTACAGTTCTGCAATGAGAAAAATACAGGGATGTTACAAGGAAGATGAACAACTTGTGCTAGTACATCCAACCAAAAAATGTTCTGAGCTGAAGGAAATAGCAGAAGAGGATCATAACTTTCAAACTTTGATCACAGCAATCACGGCTAAGATGGATGTAACTAGTATGTACAGAAGTGGACTCAGTCATTCAAACATTTGTGAACCTATGTCCATCATGCTCCAAGAAGAATTCTGTAGGTCTGGCCTAATGGGTCAGTTACAACGCTTCATAAGAGATGTTGTAGTCATATGTGAGACATTTGGATGGTTTATATATGATACTGGAAGAGACCGTGTTCCATATGTGCCATCTGACTACCTATTGGTTTTTCTTCCCCGCTTGCAAAAATGGATTGCAGTTTCTACCAATGCTGAACACAAAGAATTGAAGTTAGGATTCATTAGACATCCAGGTAGGTTTCTACAGCCACAGAGTACAACTTCTGTTATGCTTCCTGCATATGTAAGAATGAAAAAACTCAGGACACTGCATTTGGAAGCAGTCCAATTTGCATCAAAGCCAGGTTTCCTAGCCAGTTTCCATGATAAAAACAACCCCAAAAATGGAAAGGAGACTCCCCTACTGGACAAGAAGATGGTCAATCAAGAAATTACAAACAATGTGCTGGAGCAAATGGTTTCCCAACATGTGGCTACAACATCCAGACACATTTCACAACAGGAACGTGCTAGTCTGATGTGCCAACTGGACGGCTTTGTGTCTGGCATAAGCAGAGACAACTTGAAGGCAAGTGATGAGGTGAACAGGTTAAGATCAGAAATATCAATCAAGGACGAATGTATAAAGTCATTGATGGAAGACCAAGTGACAGACCAACCAAGTCTCAAACCCATTTCAACATATCTACCTGAAGGATCTAAGGTAGACAGTGCACAACTCATCATCCATCCAATAGATATTGGCCAGCTCGAGAGAGAATACGACAAACAGTGGCTAGCAGTGGGGACAGGTGCCTCTGCTATAGGAAACAAGAAGAGAAATGAACTTGAAACCAACACAAACTATAATGATTTTCTGAATTCAAAACGTGAATTCTATCGCCGAATAATTACATATGAAATTCTCAATGATTGGACTAAGGAATCAGGTATATCATTCAGTGTACAATAAAAGATAAAATATGATCTTCTTGATTTTTTTTTATTGGTTACTATGTTTTACATTTTGATACACAATATAGGCTCAAGGAGAACAGCATTTTCTTTTGATGTACAATACATCCAGAAGTCAGTGTAGATAGTTTTGCTGGCTAGAGACACGTTATCTCTCATAAACATAAACTTGGTTGGTGATATTATGTCACCCACTAGATCCTTCATTGGTGACATGCTCTCAAATAACTTCTCTGACAGTTTTTCTCCCAAGGCTTCTTGCAAAGGAAAGATAATGATCTCTAAACCAAACACCAACTGATATAATAAAGTTTTGTTATATCGGACTAGGTAGAGTACCTCCACAAGAGAGAAAATCTGGGCAAGCATATAATTCACAAACACCTCCAAAGTTGGAAGAGGCCCATTCCAAATGAAAGGACCAAATGACTTGTATCCATATTTTCTCACCCATGCAGTTAAGATGGCTTTTCCATTATGTTGCTGTAGTTCTTTTTCCAGGTTTACATTTCCCTGAACTAGTTCTCGAATGTGATCTAAGATGTGCTCATCAGTCTCTGTCAATGGTTGTTTTTCCTCCTTTACTTCAGATAATGGACATGATACCACTTTAGTTTCCATTTCATTTGTGATAATACCTTCTGAAGGTATGATGTGTTTGATGGTCTGTTGAGTTTCTTCATTCATGTCAGCCAACCCATCTATGAAAAATCTATGGTAGCTATTAGGTGTCTTCAAGAGATCCAGACGTTCCTTTATCAGTTTAACCAATACAGCTTTTGTGCAAGAAACAGGAAAAGTAGTGTTAAATTGGCCCTTCAAAAACCTGTTTATCCTGCTACTTCTGTCAATATGGGCATCTTCTATCTTGCAGTAAGATATGAATAAACCAAACCAAGTCTGATCAGTGTCATTTTCTACAAACAATGACGATGCATCAACTTGATCTGTATTATATACCAGTAGATCTCCAGGTGTGATTACAAGGTTTCCTTTGATCTTCTGCTCTGTAAGTGGTAAAAGAGCCATCAGTTGTCTTCCAACATAAGACTGCTTCTCCCCTGCCAGGACACACTGTGCAACTTCAAATGTATTCACTATATTTTGGGTCTGTAACAGCTCACAGAAAATGTATCTTATGGTGGGTTGTATGTGTAGTTTTAGACAAGATGTAGGTAGGTGATGTATTCTTGCCATTCCAATGTCAGGTAGAGGCATGCCCTGGACCTCACTTTTCAGATCACTCATAGCTGATTCAAGTTCTTCCATGTCTGGGAATTCCAGATCTTCTATTCCCCATCCCGACTTTTTAATTCTTATCAGAAACGGTTGACTCATGCTTCATATGCTGTCTTCTCTTTCATGGTAATATCATGCTAACTGCGAGGAATAAACACAATACAAACCCTTCTATGGTAGGAAAGAAAGCATTGTTCTCATCTATAGGATAGAAAAAGTCATGAAATGTATCATTTTCATTTCTATTGTTGACTGGGTGTCTTTTAGAAATGAAGTCAGTTGGGCCACTTGGTTGCTCTGATGAATTTCTTCCATCCATATTTCCTCTTGACAACATATTTGTTTTATCTTCTATGTGTAGTGAATCATTCCTCACATCAGAACTATGTGAAGCAGATGTGTTGCTCATAGGGATTTCCTTTGTCATGGTCTCAGTCTTATTTGAGGGATCCTCAAGAAATTCTCCTGATAGACTGGCTACACTGATGTTCCCTCCATCGTCAATTGAGAGATTTGTTTGATTTGTGACTGGCAATGAGTGGTTTCCTATCTCCATTGAGAGTGAAGCAGACTTGATACAATCATCTATGCAACCAGGATTTTGTTGAGTTGTCTTTTCACCAATTTTAAATTCCTCTGATATATTTGATACATTCCCTCCAACTTCGTTCAAAACATCTGTTTTTTCTGTGGTTGACAAAGGATTACTGCTCAATTCCTCTAAGTGTGCAGAAGACGCATAGTGGTCAAATGGGCTTCCATCACTTTGATTTCTTTTGAATTCAGTCTTGTTCAAGGAATCATTGAGAAACTTGTATGATGAATTTGCATTTCGATGATTCTTTGCTTCATTCATCTTTTCATTTGAGTATAGATCATGTGTTGGTATTCCCATTTTGATGTGTGATGTATTTCCACCGCTGGACTGCTTTACACAAAAATATCTGCCAGTGCCTTCAAGTAAATTTTGGCATGTTTCCTTGCACTCTGCACAACCGGCCGGACATGGGGAACTAGTTTCATCTGTTATGTTCAGACCCACTGGCAAGACTATATCTTCCGTAGCTTGAAATATCATGTATGACCATTTTTTAACTCTTCTCTCTCTGAAAAGTTTCAGTTCCAGCGGTCCCTGGAGAGAAACCACCCTGACAGGACCTTCACGACAATTAGTCTCAGCACACACTGTAAGCTCAGGAACAGATGTAGATGAAAGACAATGTGAAGAATTGGCTACAACTGTTTCCAATTCTCCATTTCTACACTCTATCATATATCTAAAAGAATGAGGTCTCAGAAGCCTTTCACGTGTCCAAAACTTTGCAGTTCCAATTGGGAAGAGATGCACAGAATGAAATGATAGGCAAAGGATGCCCCTGTCACGAAAATAAACTGCATTCTTATATCTGAAGTTTACAGGGTACGAATGATTGAATATCAGTGTGTCTCTGTCCATAATGTGTGGAGCTCCATTGCAGAATAATCTCTCAGGGTTGGATACCAAGTCACTGCAGGTCTGATAACAGCCTCGGATACATTTCTCAGAGTAAAGTTGACAGACGTCCATGTCAGGAAACAACAGATATTTACCCATGGAATGTGCTGATTCTGATTCATCTGCCACCTTATGAGATATTGAGTCATCAAAGAATCTTATATCAATGCTTCTGCTGCTAGATTGTATTTTTGAGTCATCTCGACATACCATGCTTTCAATTTCATATGGTCTCTCCAAGGTGCTGATTTGACACAATGACGGAGTCCAGAAACTCAAAGCAGTCAAGGGTGACCCATACTTGGCGAGCAGCTTCTCATGTTTATAGACCAGTCGTGAACAAATAACATTTGCATTCTGTATGTAAATGACATTTTTCACTGTCACTCTACCAGAGTCAGACAAAGCTCTGTCCTTCATTTGTTTGACATTTGTATCTGAAAGTACATATCCATCTACCATGCGTTGCCTTGGTTTGTTTTTGCAGGAATACCTTCCCAGAGCCAAGAAGATGGATTCACATGATTCTTGACAGTGCTCGCATCTTTTATCATCATTACAACTGAATGGATGCAGGGAAAGATGGAAATATGTGTAGTTACTTTGTCTTAAATCCGCAACAACATTTTTCTTGTACGAGATGCCTTTATTTTCCACCTTCACTGTAACAGTCATGGCTTTTAGCTTATATAGCAGAGGATTGAAGGGCTGTTTGAAACACACAGTTCTGTCCAAATCACATGCCGAACTTGTTGAGTTGAAATATTGTTCCTTGAGTCTGTTTTCGTATGCAGTTTTCACCCTGTCAGAAAGATGATTTTCATCTTGCTGCAACAGTGGTCTCACATATCTTATACAAGTGATCCAGTAGGGTAAAAGCACCCTCACTTCTTCTACAGCTATCAAATCTGTCTGGGATGAACACTTCACACATAATACTAGAAGCAGAAAAACCCCAATCATATTCAAGGTTTTTTTTTTTTTGGTGAAAGTAACAACAATAATGACCATCATTTGGAATGTCAAGTTCTAAATAGAATTTTGAAGAGATGCTCTCAGGTGATATACCTATTGATGTACACTTATCAAAGTTTCACAAAAAATGCCGAGGTTGATTCAGTCTAAAGAAGAAATTAATAGGAAGTTGGCAAATGAACCATATGCCATAGTGAAGTTGGATGACTCAGCCCTCCAGGAGCTTACACGTGCAAAGGAAGACCTCATAAAAGAAATCAACAGGCCACCAGTTTCCATTCCAGTGGATGGCTATTCTACCATTGAGCTTATGCCTGCATCTTGTCTTGAAATGCAGATCCTTCCATGCATTTCAGACGTGTTCCGGTGTTTCTATGGGACTAAAGATGTTGTCTTCAACTTTGATGTTGCACTACATGTACCATTCAACCACAAGCAGACATATAGGGGAATTGCCAGAAAGGAATATCCATTGGTCGCACTCATCATCTTGAACAAGCAGAAGATAACTCACTTTGAAACAGAAGTTGATATAGGACACATAGTTTTCTGGAAAGCAAAAATATTAAATGACTATTTCTTTTCGCACAACAACACTACAACTGATTGGCTTGGTTTGTTCACTGGTTTCTGGCCACAGGATAATGGTGATCGACTCAGAGTTGAAATGAGGGAATGGTTATTTGAGACTGGACGATTTGGTCTGTATTATGATAAATCTGTCACATTCGGAGAAAGAGCACATGAGATTGCTGCTTCAAGGGCCTACTTGAAAAAAAATCAGGCTGTCATGAATGTCCTCATAGGGAATAGTAAAAGTAAGAGAACTGAAGGATATTTCTTTAAGAAACAGCTGATAAACATAAACATGAAGGAGATGATTGAAAAGGAAAATCAGAGAAAGGAAGTGGCAGTCCATTTGCCAACAAGCCCATACATACAGCCAAACCAGTGTCTGGAATCTAGGAAATCAAATCTTCACACTCCAAAGCGAGCCTTCTCTGAAGTCTCTGAAAATATTGTGAATACAAGTTGCAAACCAGTCAACACTCAGACATCCAGTGCTGCAAATTGCAAGAAGAAAACTGTACAATTCAAAGAAAATGTTCACATCTCTGTCTTTCAAAATATGTTAGATGATGAAGAACAACCTTCAATGAAATTTCCACGTCTGAAGAAGAAGAGAAAAAAACAAAACTTAAAAGATGCATCTATGAACAAGTTGGATGACAAGAAAACAGAACCAGGTTCCTATGGTTTTCATCTGAATGCCATTACACAAGCTGTCAGCAATAATGTTTCCCCATCTGAGATTTTGAAACAGTCCGAAATCGAGAAGCAGATCGATGAGATGCACACTGCTATGATGGAGTCTATTCAAAAGGCTGAGCCCAAGGAACCTTCATTCATAGAACTCGTGACCAACATGGGAAGATCAAACGTTATTGAATACCCGAGAACAGACACAGTGATTGACCTCACAACAGATGAACCTATTGACAATGGAATGGTCACAGATAATACTTGTTTTATGGAAATGGTGGCCAACATGGGAAAATCAAACTACATTAAATACCCAAGAACAGACTGTAATACAGTGACTGACCTCACAACAGATGAGCCCATTGGCAATGGAATAGTGACAAATGAGACATCCCATATGGATTACTACAATGATGGTGTCATGCAAGATCTGACATATGACAATGCTGAGGGAAAAGGGCAATTTCTGAGTCTTCAACAGGATCTTAAAGTATCAAGTGATTCAGATGAGGAAGAGAGTACCTTAATGTCAAGCAACCCTTTCTACAGAGCAATGCATGATGACCAAATGATCAAACTAGTAGAGCACTTACACAAAGGGTCAAACTATTCCAGTGAAGAAGAATCAGCTGATGAAAAAAATATCGAAAGACAAATGATAGACAAAGAGGTGAATGCAGATTTTAGGAAAGCTATATATAGGAAGCACCATGAAAATGTTCTGTGGTGCAAGTCAGATGTTGCCGTTCCACTTCTCTCACCATATATCCTTTACATCTCAGAAATGCCAAATCCAGTTTATGAGTTTCGTGAGCAATGTTGGAATGATCCTAACATTTTTAGGACATACTTTTACATTGGGAATGATGTGTCAACTAAAATGGAAGTAAGAGGGGAAAGTGCAAGGTCACCTCTGAATTGCCTGAAAGCCTTTCATACTCTGTTTTGTGTCAAGAAAGGGCTTCTCCTGAGGATAAAGAAACATCATCTACAATGTCAGAGCAGTTTCTCACTGGATGAACAAGTAACAGAGCTGAAGAAGGATCATGTGTACAGAGTTAAAAGATGGCCTGGCAAGTCGGGGGTGTGTTGTCCAATCTGCTACCCTGTGGTAAGCCCAAAAGAAGCAACTGTCATGGAAAGGAGGGAACGATTCGATAAGCATATGATGACAGAATATCACAGTAGAATTTTGTGTCTGGCAGAAGATCCTGACACATCTAGTAGAGGGAAGGAAAACAAGGAGAGATACCGGACTGCTCTGAAGCTCTTTTCTGATATATCAAAGGGAATAACCAAAAGATGTGAGAAAATGGTAACACCTATTCACTTGGATATTCTTTCAACATCTGATATCCTAGAATCTCACAGGACAACAGCTGCTCAGATCAAAGATGTAATGTACAGATATGTTGACAATCCAAATATGTCTGAGAAGGATGTGGCCACAAATATAAAGGAAATTCTCCATGACACAGAGGAAATGCAAAAGATCCAAATGATGAAAACAAATGAGTACTTCAAATACCTCTACAATGCTATACAAGAGCCACATGAGTTCTTTCTGCGTGTGCTCCTGTTCAAACACAATGAGTTCAAACAAGTTTTCTCTGATTTGGAAAGTTTAATCAAATAAAGATTTGGTAACTAAAATACCTTGTCTCTTGTTTATTTGTACAGTGATTCCATATTCCACACCATGAAAACAACACATTTAATTCCATAATAACTTCATTCAAATGAAGAATGAAAGGTGAGAAAAAGAAGTCTCCTTTTAAGGCCATTTAATTATAATAACTTGGATTATGGATATCTTTTTCCACTGGGATTTCTAAGGAAATCTCGGAAAAAAATTAGAAAAAAAGTACATCTTCACCAGCAAACTACTTATATTTCCCCCATTTTCTTCCTGTGTCCTTGTCAATATTTGACATTTTATTGTCAAAATGTGACATTTGATAGCAAATGACATTTTTCTTGCCATTTTTTTTCTTTGGCCGCGGGGATTTTTCAAGTGTTATTTGGGATTTTTATTTTATTTTTAACATCACCTAAAAAAGTTTAAAATTTTTTTTTTATTTATCTCAATTTTGTCTGCTGAGAGTCCTTGCAGTATGCAGGTTTGCCTTCAGAGATTTGCCTTGACATGTTGATATACCGACTTAGCTTGTTTTGAAATAACACCAACTTTTCACTATTCTCTTCTCGGGGGGGGGGGGGGGCAGTGGTACCCATCAGATAACTGCTATCAGTGATGAGAGATGGGAACCGGCTTCAGCAATGGCCATTCCCATTGGACAATCCGCTGCCTCTGTATACTCTAGCTACAATCAGTGCTAGCTGTGTGATAGAGAAAGCCATGGCGGCAAAAGATAGTTTTCCACTGCACAGAAGGTGGCAGCATACAAGGTCACATCAGACCACTGCGCCATCTGTGGTGAAAAGCGTGGTTCACTCGCCGTGTGCTGTGATCACATTTTCCACATCACGAAAACATTCTGTAATAACTGCATTCAAATTAGTATTGAAAGGCAATGAAAAACAAATCTCCTTTTACATATAGCTACAGAAATGTCAGATGGCAGCTGGATAAACTGAGGAGATAACCAATCCTAGTTGTGTTGACAGAGAAAGCTGTGGCGGCAAAAGATAGTTCTTTGCTGTACAGGAGGGGGCAGCATACACTGTTGCATTAGACTACTGCGCCATCTATTGTAAACGGCACAGTTCACTCGCCAAGCAGTAGGTTTGTCCCAAATACCGAAGTGTTTTCTGAGGAAATATCAGGGGGGAGAGATGGTCCTGTTAGCTTGACCAACCAGATTGTGAGTTTCTTAGATCGTCAAAGTGGTCTGACTTTGGACCAATCAGCGCAGGTTTAAGAAACAAGACGTGACATCAGCCTTTTGCGTCAAACGAGTTCCCCCCAAGCAGACAGGCTATTAGGTAAGTCAATGTAAATCCAATCCATCTGCGATTTATTTTTACATGGTATGTGACATTTTTGTATGTAAATGATGGGGGAGATATCTGTTATGTGACATGCATGGTTATTTTCCTCATCCAACACTCGGTTTCATTGTAATGAGCGATTTTTAGATATCCAAATTTGAATCAACATGTCCAGCCCCGGCCGCCATCTTGGATTAATCCGGTGGTGAACGCTAATTTGTAGTAACTTTTGCCTACATTGAGCTTAGATGACACAGAAGGATGTGAATTTTTTGCGAGTGTTTATTTGGTAGAAAGTGGGTGAGTCAGAAAAAGAACTTCCTTTTTTTACCAAGGCCACTGTCCTGACATTAGTATCTCAGCGAAATTTTCTGTGTTTTTTTATTTAGGCATGCCCCAAATGTGAAGGGTATTCCAAGTTGATAAACGTACAAGTCCTAGTTTCCCCCAAAACACAAAGTCTGACAGAAGCCAGGAAAAAAGGTGGGTATAGAAAATCTGCGCAATTGTCGATTAAATTGGTTTTGATTTCAATGTTTTCATACCAAGGTGCCCCTTCTGGTTGGCCGAGTTTTAGTTTCGGTTTCGATGTCTAACTACGATTGGTCTTCTCCAAGAATTTAACATTGTAAATCCTCCTGTGTATAATCATGCACATAATGTGACCCATCAAGGGAGAAGACTCCTCCGCGGGGATTTTTAAGTCCCTATTTGGCCACCACTCTTAAATCATTATTTAAAGGGTCAGGTCGCCAGAAAGCAGTAGATTTTGTGTTTTTGGGTCATTTTGCACTCTTATGGCTCTAGAGAAAGAAGTTGCAAATCAATCTTGTTTTACATAGACTCATTTGATAGATAACACTTAGGGCTATCAGAAAGATGTTAATTTGTGGCCATCCATCAAAAACTCAGACTTATAGCTTGCCGAAGTGAGAAAAACAGTCAAATTTGTTCTTTTTTTTTTTTTTTTTGTACTTTTTACAAATGTTCTGTATTGAATAAAGAACATCTGGAGTAACTCAAAGTTATTTTTTGTATTGTATATGATCATAGGTATCATTTCCATCAGGTTTGAACATGTTACTGAGTGAGGATTTTTCATTGTGTGTCTTTGAAAATGGAAATCTGTAATTTGTAACGTCCGATACCAAAATCTAAACCAGTTATAAAACATGAAAAAAATTAATCTTCATAATCTTTGTTATTACCCATATGAAGGGCTTTATTATCCCCTACTTTGGCGAAAAAATTGTGTGTCCAGCAGCATTTGTCTCCATGTGAGAGCAGCTTATGTGAAATAATTCTGATAAAAGTACCGGACGTTACGTAACGTCCGGTACTTTTATCATCATGTAGGAGGCAGTCTACTGTACATGCATAACTCAAATTCTGTTCCATTCTGTAATTGAAGTCAATAATAGACATATTGGCCTTGTTAATTAATGTGTTTGTTATGCATAATGGGACATTCTTATATTACTGAGAGCAACTTCAATTACCTCTATATTTCATTATTTTGGTACCGGACGTTACATGACACAAAACAAGCAATAAAAATGGAACCGGATGGGCTAGATCGGTATTTTTTGGTTTTCTGAGTTGAGCGGAAGTCCCTTCACAGTTGTGTTAAGGTCATATAAAGGAATTAGAAAATTAATTTTAAAGGCCCTTCAAGGGCAGAATCTTACACTTTCTGACGACCTGACCCATTATAAAGATAATTATGTTAAGCTAATTTTTATGCAGAATTCAATGGTCTCATTAAAAAAACGTTTTCAGTAGAAATGGCCATATTTGGATGGTAAAATGAACATTTCTCATGCCAAATCAACCTATATGCTTATTCCTGGTTGCCATGACAACCATTCAAATGATCAAAATTTGCAGATTTTTGTGCCAATTTTTGGCCAAAAACTGAAATGGAAAATTCCTTCTAGATCAAAATCTGTCATAAAATCTCACCTGTAATACAGACCAAAGGTCAGGTAAACCATATGAAATGTATCATCCGATCTCAGTTAATTTTCAATTTGTATCTAATTTCTTACTATGGTCTCCACAGAAGGGACCAGAAAGAACCGTAGCCACAGGCAGAGAAGGAAGGCACAGAAGGACGGACCACAGACCAAGAGGGAAGGACCACAGGCAAAGAAGGGAAGACTGGCATGATCATAATGGGTGAGTGTACATTTCCTTCTGATCGCTTCTCTGATAATGAATTTCGCAGAAGTAGTTCTGTTTCTCAACTATTTATTATTTTCTTCTCGTACAGAAAAAAAGTATGATGTTCCATCCAAGTATCTTGTGGCTCCTCATCCTGGACTCCCAAAGAAGGAACGTCACTTGGTCCATTATAAAAACAAGAAGAAGAAATTCATTTCATTTTGGTATAGAAAAAACCATCTATAATTCTTGATCCACCATGTTTCTCCTTCTAGTCTAGGACTTCCAAGGAAGTACATGAAATGCACCATGTAGCAATCTATATGAAAATGTATCTCCTCTTTGTAATTAAAAAAAAAATACAACAGGGAGTCTATGTTGTATCTGAGCATGCTGTTTCTCCTTCTGATCCAGATGTTTCAAATAAGGAATATCAAATCTTGGGGACCCATTCTTTAAAGGCAAAGAATTCATGAATTGTCCGAAGCATTTTTTTTCGAATCAAGAATGAATATTGAGATAAAATATTATGATGTTATATGCGAGGTATGCACTTGAACATCAACTCAGTTGAAAGAGCCATGGCAAAACTACTTGTTTTTTTCTACTTACTTGTCTGTGGTCTGACTTTGGTGTCGAAGTTTTGCACCAATGTGAAACGGGTAGAAAAGAAATTTGTTCCATGAACTTAAAAGAATTGAAAACAGGGAATTCAGTTTCCATTGAAGAATGTTGCGGTCCATTATTTTTCAGAAAAAGAAAATATATATCAGGGATAAAACAGCAGTTTTGGAAATATATTTTTCATTGTACCTCTCGAATGCACCATTTCTTTATCCAGCTTTTAAAGACTGTGAATATCATGCATGAAACTATCTGCTTACTCTTCTTTTCTAAGGGAAATCAACATCTTACAGTCAATACTGCTCGAAAAACTGTTGGTTGGCCAATACACATGTGTTGATGGGTCGAAATCATTCTTCTCTGTTTAGGTTTAAAGAAAATGTTAGTCGAAAAATTATATGACACAGTTGTGTTTCTCTTTCATCTCTCGTACAGGTGTCAAAATGTTACAATCCTGTCTACACCAAGACCTAGACCCTACAGAGGATAATGAGGCACCCCAACCTAATGAAGAGAACAAAAAGAAAAGAAAGAATACAAACAGATATCTCTTTCTGGGCTTCTGTGTCTGTATTTTATATCTTGCATTTGTATTCTATTGGACAACCAAAGTGTGCTTGTTCAAGAGACAGAAGTTGATTGAATCTTATATTCTCAATCAGGAACGATGTGAATACATGATATGCCATTGCAGAAGCATTCACCCTGAATATGTTTATGTTTATCAGCGTGCATGCTTGCCAAATAATGTGACGTCAACTAGCTGGAGTATGCAACGACTCCGAAAGTTAGATAAAGTAGTGCCTTGAACTTTCTCGAGAGTTTTTGAAGTCTCTATTCTCAGTCCCTTGGAAAGCTGTAGACAGATTTGCCACAATGCTTTGTTGGAACAACCTGCCATTCTTTTCTAGACTTGTTTGTACATGTTCAGGTGAATGTTGTGGTCCATGTTTAGACTTGTTTAAAGATTTTTTCATGTACTTTTTCACTATAGGCTGCAGGCCCGGCCATAAAAAAGATACATGTCAAGACTTGTCTCATTTTCCTTGCAAGCCCATACTTGTTTCTAGGACTTATTTGTGGATGTGGTACATGTTCAGACTTGCTTTCTTTTCTTCACATGCCCATACATGTTTCTGAGCATGCGCAATACCTACATGCATATACATATATAAAGGCAAGATGAACACTGAGTGTCATCAGTTACTTTCTGACAGGCACTATGGCCACTTCATTTCCAGATCGGAAAGGGCCACTGGAATATGTGGTTAAGCAGACTGCCAGAAATGCAAGAAATGATTTGTACCGGGCAGTTTGCTCGAATGATATGCACTTGCTGCAACACATATTGGCAACAGGAAAAGCATCTCCTCATGAACTCATGTGTGCTTACTTTGATGAACATCTATTTACTTCGACGATCGATGAAAGCTCAAGTGCCTACTGCGATGAATGGACGGTCTTGCATTTGGCAGTATACCAAGGAAAACCTAAAATCATAGAATTCCTTCTCGAAAACCACCATGTGTCAGTCAACAGAAAGTCAGTTCTCTTCCAATTAAGCCCCTTGATGATAGCCATTGGCAAAGGTCATCACAACATAATGAAACTGCTGCTTGCACATGGTGCTGATGCAAATGACAACTCTGCAAGGCAAGTACTGAGTACCAATTAAACTTTCTGACAAATAAGTTGGATTATATATTATATAGTCAAGTAAACTTCTTTATCTGCCTATCTTTCTAACAGATTTTCAACCCCACTGATGATTGCCATCAGTAAACGAGACGCAGCTGCGTGTGAAATTCTGATGTCCTCACGATGCCCTTCAGAAGTGAAGTTTTGTCACAAGCTGAACATGAAACACTCTTATTTGTCCATGGCCTGTAGAAATAAATCTTCTGATATTGTGAGAATTCTTGTAGATGCCGGTTGTGATGTAGAATTCTTGTCCCATCCATATTTTTACCCCCTCCACATATCAATCGCAAACTCTGACTACTCTTCATGTGAGATTCTTTTGAACCATGGGGCTGACATAAAGAAAGAGTACAGAACACGTGAAGGTAGTGACATGTTCTTTTTGGCTTTACTGAAAGGGAACACCTGCATCATAAAGATGATGCTTGAAAGGGATCGCTCTTTGGTAGAAGAGACACATGGCCCAAAGTCATTCTCATGTAACCCTGTTACAGTTGCAGCATATTTGTGTAGGTTAGACATAGTAAAACTTCTTGTTGGGTATGGAGGGAAAGTAGACACTTGGGAATACATTTTGTGTCCTCTACATCTGGCATCATACAAAGGGGATACCAAAACCATAGCGTATTTACTAGAAAACGGTGCCAAGGCCAACAACAGAATTGTCCATTCTAGTTGTTTGTTTTACTTCACAGAAAGACTGAGGGGTTTTCAGTCTCCGCTTTCCATGGCATGTGCCATGGGTAACTTAAATGCAGCAATGATCCTGTTGATATCTGGTAATGCATCTCCAACTGCTGACCACAACTTGTGCTTGATCAACACCAAGTTCAGAGAGGGTGTCAACACAAATCCCATGTTGATGAATCTGTTGTTGTACAAGGGTCTCCCCTTAGCTGTTCATTGTGACTGTCATTATCCTGACAACCTTTTGGACAAAGCCATTTGCCAAGGCCTATACAACTTGGTGGCACTGCTCATTGCACATGGGGGAGGTCCTGATTGGTGCTGCCATGCTGGATCACACTTTTATCTAATTCCTTCATTCTCAAAAGAATTGGTCGAAGTCATGTACTTGTGTGGCATGGCAAATGAATACTTCAAAGAATGCCCTGCATCCTGTCGCTCTGAGTTACGAAGGGTGCGTATGAATTCAAATCATGACAAGAGTGTAGATTCCCTACAAACAATCTCTCTCCAGGCATTCAGGTACTGGTTACATAAGACCTGTGCTTCAGAACCTAACTCAACCACACTATGGCATCTGATAGACTGCATGACACTGCCCCCTCACTTGAGAGAAATGTTGAAGCTCAGCAAGTATATCAAATGGGAAAAATAGACATGTTGATGTTGAAAACGGAATCCAATGAAATACTGAAATATAAAAGATTATTTGTTTCTCTGACAGGTTAAATAGACGGATTATAACTCCTCTCATGCTGGCTATCAATAAAGAAGACCTACAAGCCTGCCAAATTCTCTTGTCATCAACCCCACGAGCCGATGTGAACTTTTACCACCCAGCCATGGTATACTCCCATCTAGCAAGAGCATGTTTCATAAACTGTACTGACATTGTGAAAATACTCATATCTGCTGGAGCTGATGTTGACTTTGCCGAGATGCCTCATTCTTCATTTTATCCCTTGTGGCTGGCAGCGAAAAAGGAAAATGTTGAGATGTTCGAGCTGCTGCTCACTGCAGGGGCGAACATAACGAATGAATTCAAGACACGCTCAGGTGCTACATTGATGTACCCTATATTGTTCTATCAGAAAATGCCCATTGTCGAGTGTCTTCTGAAATGGGATCCATCCTTGGCGAATGCATTATGTTCTTTTGAACATAAGGGGTGTTACCCAGCTACAGTTGCTGCCGCTGTGGGTAATTTGGATATGTTGAAACTTATCCAAAAATATGGTGGACGAATTATTCATACCACCCACTCATTTACCCCGCTACATGCTGCAGCACTGATGAACAAAAATGAAATAGTTCAGTACATTCTAAATATTGGGGGAGACCCGAATCCTCTTTATCAACCACCTCCTCCATTGAACATATCAGAACAAGAATGGCTATCACCTCTCTCCATGGCATGTTCCATAGGTAACTTGGACTGTGCTTTCACCTTGATAACACAAGGAAATGCATCACTCCAAATTGGGCACAACCTATGTTTGAGATCTCAAGTATTCTTGACACGTTCAGACGATAAACCTCATTTGATGCATCAGATGTTACAAAGGGGACTTCCATTAGATGCTCAGTGCATTTGCCATGACAACAGCAGACAACTTGTAAATATAGCATTGAACAACTCTTTATTCAAACTTGCAACATTGCTGATTGTGCACGGTGCGACACCTCAGTGGCAAGGTGATGCTATGGCACTTTCAATGAAATGTCTTCCATACAGTCTGGTAGCAGCCCTTTTCATGGTGGGTGTGTCAAAGAACAGAAGCTTTTCACCTCTGGTCAGAACTGCTCTGAAGCGTGAAATGCACAACAGAATCAAGCTTTTCCCCCGGCTGGAATGCCTCTGTATCCAAGCAGTTAGATCCGAGCTCCAGAGAAAAGTGGCATGTGCAGTAGAACCAGGTTCTCTTTGGCCAGTGATAGATGGAGGTTTGCCGGTTCCAAACTGCCTGAAGGAAATCCTCAAACTAGGCATATACCTGCACTTATAGTTGTCTTTACATTTACATCCTCTTCTGGATGTGACATGCTGTGGGGTTTCAGCTTTTCCTATTAAGAGAAAGGTTATTATTTGTTGTTTTACATATTATTTCTTAAAAAGGATTTTTGTTGCCATGGCTCTCTTTTTATGCTAGTACATGAACTGCTCTTTGAACTGCTCTTTGCCTACACAGATCTTAGCTGGCTCAGTGGCATATTTATGAGGTGAAAATGCTTTGCAGTTAGACTGCTGGAATAGTTTGTATCAAGTACTTTGACTCACTTCTATGCATACTTTGGTATACACTCATTTGATTTTGAATTTTGATTCCGTAGGAACTGTTGTATACGGTAACAATGGCTATGAACCTCTTCTACGACCGATCATGGAGGAGAGTCACAGCATTGAAGGGCTCTTGCATGACACCATCACTCAGGTCAATGGTATGAGTGGAGATGATGAAGTCTTTTTGTATGTTCAAGAGAAAGAGGAAAATGTAATTTGCAGTGCAGACTTGCTTCCATCAGTCATGAGACACTTGAGACAGACCTTGCGCCATCGGAAATGGATACATCGAGCATTCCTGATGGTAGATGCAGGAGCCTGTTTCCTCCAACCCATGCATGGGATATTAAGTGAACGGATAAAGATGCACGATCTCTCCAAATTCTCAGCCGTAGAGGTGCTAGGGTATGCTTTGAAGTTCGGTGACGGGAACACAGATTTAGAAGGTGAAGATAAGGTCATTTGGGAGAACAGCCTGAATCACCATCTCACTCACAACGATCATCACCCCCAGTTCTCTCCAGGGAAAGCCATGGAATCACATGCCCTCATTGAAAGCGTGCTAGACATGCTTGCCTGTAGACTGGAAAGAGACATTTCTTGTGAGAACACATGTGTGGAAAACATTTTTGACATTCCAGACAAATATCTCTATCGTTATTCAGAACCAGACAGGCATCTCGTTTTGATATATCTGAGCACCTGGTGCAAGGAATTCACTGATTTCCTTGTCAAAACTACACCTGAAATATCTACTGACAGTGTAGACTTGACAAAACTCTTCTTCTTCAATGCAGCTTGAAATTGTTCTTTTTTCAGAGTAAATGTTATTTTCATAACAAATAGTAAAATGGTGCATTAGTGGGTCCATGCGGGCCCATGGTAAAATGTGAGCCTGATGTAGTACCCATATAACTATATTTTGTTTAACGTCTTTGGCTTGTCTGTGGTTGTGACCTAGTTTGTGTGTGATATATCAATAAATATATGTAAAGTTGAACTGCTCTTCTGCAACTTCCATGTATAATATAAGGCTTGCATTTAAAATCCAGCTGGTGAAAAAATTATCTTCGTTCAAGGTTATTGTGATCGTCACTCTTCTCCTTCTTCATGAGGTGCTGTGTGTGTGAGACAGTCTGCTAGTGAGTCTCATAATCCTGTATGACTACATGTTAAATTGAACAAAGCCATTTAAACCTGAGGTTTTCATACAATTTCTTCAGTAAATATCTCTTTTCTCCAATTCTTACTTTTGCATCCGAAGGTACTTGACCTGTTAGCTTTGTGTTTGGATTGTCAACAGTTGTTGCCGAGGAATTCACTGATTTCCTTGTCAAAACTACACCTGAAATGTCTACTGACAGTGTAGACTTGACAAAGCTCTTCTTCTTCAATGCAGCTTGAAACTGTTCTTATTGCGGAGTAAAGGTCATTGAGGTCTTGGTGCCAGATGTATTTACATAACGAGTAGTAAAAAGGTGCATTAGGTGGTATATATTTCTTTTATATGGTGCATAAACAACACTGTGTCTTTCTGAAACATGTGCATGAAGCTTAGGAAAGGGATGTGGTTGGTGTTTCTTCTCTAACTATGGTATATTTACTTCACAAAATAAGAAAAAATGTACTGTTTCATCATATGGCTCATTCTCTGCTATTGTCAACTTTCTCTCAAGTTGAGGTGAGACAGTTCTCAAAGTGTGCAAACTATAGCATAAAAACAGTAAAAAGAACAAATTAAAACAACAAACTGTGTTCTCAAGTCTTTTTTAAAGCATGTACATGAAGCTTAGCAGAGGTAGTGGTTGTTGTTTCTTGTGAAACGTGGGTAACTCAATATTACTTCATGTATTTGATGCAAAGTAGTGTTTTATCATATGTATCTCTTTAGAAAGTTTTGAACACTTGATATCAGAGACTTTTAATTATAATGGCTCTTTTTACTTCCTTTAAAGCTTTTCTGTATGTATTCAGGTGTACACGTAAATGGAAAAAAACCAGTTAAGATACGCTGACTGGTATAAAGTGAAATTCATGTATAGTTATCATTTACCATAATTTTTGTGTGGAGAAAAAAGTAAAAGTATGCTCATTGAATAAATGTATGGTGTCAAATAACCTGCACAATGAAAGCTTTGTAATAGTCCCTTTGAAACATTAAGAGTCCTTGAAGCAGGAGCATATTTGTCTTGAAATCACTTTCTGGAAATAGTGCACTCATTTTTCATCCATTCTTATGCTTCAATCCATGAATATCCTCTTAGCAAGTCAACGATATGTGTAGGCTGAAAACATGAGTGCACTTGAATTATATATTTATATGTCAAGGAACTGCATAACACATTATCTATATGAAGCACCTTATAGTATATGATAAACATTTCTTTTTTTCTGATTTCCACTCTGAACTCCTGAAGTATGTGAGAATGTTTGTCTTCAAGCCTTTAAGGACTGTGTTTGCAGTGTTCGCTGCTACATGTACATCATTATGCATCTGATTGTGCTTTGGATAGCTGTCACAGTAGCAGTTATTTTCATAATAAGCACTGGTATGGTCCATGCGTGCCCATTGTAAAATGTGAGCCTGATGTAGTACCCATATAACTATATTTTGTTTTACATCTTTGGCTTGTCTATGGTTGTGACCTAGTTCGTGTGTGATATATCAATAAATATATGTAAAGTTGAACTGCTCTTCTGCAACTTCCATGTATAATGTAAGACTTGAATTTAAAATCCAGTTGGTGAAAAAATTATCTTCGTTTAAAGTTATTGTGATCGTCACTCTTCTCCTTCTTCATGAGGTGCTGTGTGTGTGAGACAGTCTGCTAGTGAGTCTCATAATCCTGTATGACTACATGTTAAATTGAACAAAGCCATTTAAACCTGAGGTTTTCATACAATTTCTTCAGTAAATATCTCTTTTCTCCCCTTCTTACTTGTGCATCCGAAGGTACTTGACCTGTTAGCTTTGTGTTTGGATTGTCAACAGTTGTTGACGAGGAGTTCACTGATTTCGTTGTCAAAACTACACCTGAAATGTCTACTGACAGTGTAGACTTGACAAAACTCTTCTTCTTCAATGCAGCTTGAAACTGTTCTTATTTCGGAGTAAAGGTCATTGAGGTCTTGGTGTCAGATGTATTTACATAACGAGTAGTAAAAAGGTGGATCAGGTGGTATGTATTTCTTTTATATGGTGCATAAATAACACTGTGTCTTTCTGAAAAATGTGCATGAAGCTTAGGGAAGACAGTGGTTGGTGTTTCTTCTCTTCCTCAGGTGCCACATGCAAGCTTCATCATTGTTACTGAGGCTCTCGTCAGAATGCAGATGTGATATTGTGATAATCGATTTTTTTTTTTTAAGTGAGAATTTCCTCTTCTCATATATCTTTTCATTCTTATGTATAACACACACAAAAATGAGTAAGCTGTTGGGATGTGTCATAAAAAAAAGTAATGGAAGGTGCTGTATTGCAAAGGCAAATAAACTTAGAGCAGCCTACGGTTGCCAATCATGCTACATGTTCGTAACTACTTCTCATCCTCTTGTATTGTAAAAAAAAAAACAAAAAAAAAAAACAAAAAAACTGGAATGTGCAGAGCAGCCTATTCCATGTTGTCCAAAAATGTAACTTGCTGTCGTGGAAAGGGATGTACCAGTAGATATGAAAATGTGAAATTTGTCATATTTCTGTGTCCTATAGCTATGTATTTATCATGTTCTTTCTTACTGAAAATGCTCATTTGAACCACCTCAGGAACAATATACTTCAAGACATGGGGAAGTATTAGTTCACTTCTCAGGTCTCAGACATGGTGTGGTAAAAAGGTTGAAAGGAACAATTATATTTTACCTCAAGCGTATAAACTTTGACTCGTATATCATGACAAGTTTGGTGGTATAGACTTCACATGGTATCATAATACTTTGTTTCTGGATTTTTTTATGGATGAAATATGTGAACTGTTGAGCAGTTATTATATCTTATTGTATCTTTATATTCACATAGCAGAAGCATATTGTCCATGATATATCTATGTAAAACATGATGAAAATATACAAGAAAGTATTGTGTTCTTCATAGATGCTGAGTTGAGAGCTTCTTATATGTCTATCATAAAGCATGTTCTTTCCAGAGAGAAAGACTTCTTATCCTTAAAGTCTCAAGTATGAGCAAGTATGTAATGAAGCTGTGGAACAGCGCTTTTATTTAATATCATGTCAAAAGCTCATATTTTATATAACAAGGTCTTCATATACAAATACTCAAAATGCCACAGTTTTCAGAGTGAAGCGTGTACAACTTCTCATGTATCATTATGATCTAAAAGATGTTTATTTTTCAATAAATATGTAAAATCAAATACGACTCATTTGTCCTCAATTATAATAATGCAGATTGAAGAAATTAAATGAAAAATCCTAAGGCTAAATGATTATCGACCCCGTGCTATTAATGTTAAAATTATCTAGTTGCCATGACAGCACTAGTCCAAGTATAATGAACAAAAGAACTCATTCTATACAACTTTGGGTCATTCAAAGGGCGGAACCTCTACAGAAAGGTGGCATAACTTATTGAGACAAAGTCCCCTCGTTATTGATCAACTAAATTGACGCCAGGTGGAAGCACTGTGCTTTCAGATATATTAGTGCCTTTACTGAACACAGTTTGGTGACCAGGTTTGACGCTAGGGGGCCTGACTGAGTCGATGGCAAGCAACCTGGCACTGCGATGAAATGTTGTCTCTCAAACATTTTACAGCCAATTCTAGTGGTGACATCATAGCTGTTATGTGTTTTCTATTTAATGGGGAGCATAAAAGAGCGAGATCTTCAGATGTATGGAGTAACAGTTTTATTCCACCATAGATGACTGAGAGAACTGAATCTACGTACAATTGTCTCTCTGACTTTGACAACTGAGGTGAGGCCAGCACAAGGTCCAAAGGGCTAAATAGTTCACCATCATTTGAATTACCCAAAGATCTCTCCATGTCATCTCTATGTCGAACAAACAAATAAATCACCACTGAGGTTGAGCCATAAAATATAGCTTCATGTAGCCAATTGAAGTAGATGTCATGGAACTCAGACTTAAAAGGGTCTATCTTTAGGATTTTGATCATGTACTTGTGGAGCAGATCCTCTCTGTTTCTCTTCACCAACAAGGAACAAACACTGTGGAAGTCAGCATGTCTGATGCCAATGCATGATTCTCGGAGTTCCTGAATAGTTTCGACATTTACTCTCTTGCTCATTTCTTTGAACACACCCTCTATTTCATACTCGGCAGCATAGTGAAGGACAGTGGATCCTGAAATATCTGGAATAGTTAGAGGCACTCTGGAAGCAACTCTGTCAAACAGATATGTTATATCTGGTTTAGAAATCACATCCCCACATGAAAAAATATACCTGCCATCAGGCATTTTCAAAGGAAGCTCTCCTTTGGACCTAACCAGAGCTTTTCTCAAATCTATGCTATCCACTTTGGACTTTGCTTGGCGTGCCATATGCACAAGCTCATGCATTTTTTTGAATCAGAATAGAATGTCTTTTTTCAGTGATAATACAAACAAGATGTTTTTTAATTTTCTCTTTGATCAGAAATTGTTGCATATTTCCTCATGCTGTCTTAAAGTTAGAACGAAGGATTCCCAAGAAAGAATTCTGGAAAAGGTTTGAGCTTTTGAAATCCCTGGAGGAAGTTCTGTACCTATCCATGAAAGCAGGGAAGTATGTTTTCAATAGATGATGCCTTCGTGCTTCTGTGTGCATGTATGAAGCGTGACAGATCAAAGAGGCTATCACACACCACATTTGTTTTCCATCCAACATTTCTTCCCCATGTTTTTGGCTGAACTTAATCACAGCAAAGTCGATCATTTCTGCCATGTGGAATTGTTCACTTGTGAAAGCAGATTCTTTCTCTTCTTCGATTTCACGCCAATTCAGACCACTTATAAATTCAACCAGTTTCTTTATGCTATCTTGTGTGTGTTGTGGGATGTAAAACGCAGCTTTCTTGTCATGCACATTTTTCTTCTCTGAACCAACAAAGCCTTTGACTAATACTTTAAGTCTGTCATGATCGCCTTCTCTGCCATCCAGATAATGGAGAACAGCATGAAGGATGTCAGTAGCATTCTCTGGAATCTCTGACTTCACATATTGTAGAAAAAAAGCCAACTCATCTGTGGAAGAAAAGCCTTGGACAGATATCTTCTTCAAGTGGTTCAAGGCTGGTTTATCCAAAGTTAGATCATTATTCTTTGGTTCACTTGCATCGTTTGTTTGGCCATTCTTCTCATACAAAAGCTGCTCATACAACCACTCAGTGACTGATTTTTCCTTGTGCATTCTGCTCAAATGATGGGAGAAACAAGCCACTTCCTTGCAGCAAATGGGGCACTTTGTCTTTGGCTTCATTTTTCCCTCCTAACTCATTCACCAAAGTTTAACAAATCGATAAAGATTTCCATCCAAAACTCAATTTCTATTATCTCTTTTGATCTTGTGTTTCAAATATCATCATGGACAAAATTGCAAACTCTCTCTACAAGGTGATAGATCAACAGCATGACTTGATCAAGGAACTGAAGGATTCCATGTTGAAGAAAGACAATGAAATTGACATGCTGAGACAACATCTCTTAGAAGAGAGACTTCATTTAAAATCTCTTCAGTGTGATATTCGGCAACTTCAACAAGAGAAGAATATACTGAAGTTAAGACTTGAATGTTCTATGAATGAGGTCAATTAGACCATGGGGGAAAAAAATAAAACTGACTGAAAAACAAACAGAAGACAATGTCAAACAGTTTCAATTTTTGTATTTTTATTTTTAATCAAACAATCAATCAAATCGAACATCCATCCTTGTGCTTAATCGACTTGCTATTGCATCGACTACCTCATTGTATGGAGCAGCTACAATGTCAGCACATTCACTGAGATCACATTCATCATCATGTGCCACAACCATTTTGATGGATATTCCTAGCTCTTTTCCCTTCTTCTCGAGCATGTCATCCATGGATTGCAGCATTGCTGTCTGGAGGGCATTTCTGTCTGAAAAGATGTCCAGTGACTCACGTTTCCTCTTGTGAACTGACACCCAAAATGTCTTGGGACGATCCAACACTGTCTTCAACCTTGCAACGACCACTGGTACTTTCACACTTCCTTGAACTGAAACATACCCCATAGGAAGCTGTGAGCTGATATCACATGAGTTCTGCAGGTTTGCTGCCTCTCCAAACAAGGTATCAAAAACTGGCATCTCGCGATTAGTGTCCACCACAACCACCACTTCAGGAGTTGTCTTTCCCCCTTCTGCTGTCCAGGTTGCAGATCCCTTTCCACCTCCTCCTTCACGAATTATTTCTGTGTTCCCCTCTATGGTTTCCAAGATTTCATCCACGAGGAGAGTGGCATTGGGTCTCACTAGCTTTGCCCTCATGGCAATGAACCATTTCTCAGATGGCTTTGTCCTCTTTCCAGACTTTGATGACATTAGTTTCTCTGCCTTCAACTGATCAATCTCTCTCATCCAGAACTTGTCATCCAAATGCTTCAACAGAGGATGTTTGCTGCCATTGGCCAACACGCTCAGCTTCCTTATCGGACAAGAATATTCAGCTGCCATCCTCTTTAACCTAAGCTTCCTGCTCTGTGGATATCTCGATGCATACTCCTTTGCCTTCTGACTTTTTCTGATGCGAATATTCAAGACTGTATCCCTTTCGACTGGCATGTTCACTGTAATTGGATAACCTTAGTGTCAACGTTTACCAAGTAAACATGGAGTTTGTTTTCAAAATTCAATTTCCATTTGGTCCTTTTCCCTGCCTTTTGTCATCTTCATATCATATTCCTTGCTGTACAAAATCAAATCTATTTCTTCAAGGACAGGAATGTGATTCTTTCCCCATGCCATTTGGAACCTTGCAGCTATTTCTCCTTCCATATAAATGAAGCAGCAAACATTGAAGGAAAGGAAATGCCAATTTTTCTCTTCCCTAAATAAACCAATTTTCTCTAGTACATAATATAACCAGCAGTAACAATGTCTGTTCATTTCATATAATTTATTTCATACTCTTCAGCAAACTTATGCATTGCTGGATTCTTTCCTTGAACAAAGACTCATCGAAATACACACCATGCACCCTGGAAAGTGCCCTCATTTCGGTGAAATTGAACTCTGAATGCATCAGTGTTAATATTTCGAGCCTGCATTTCTTCACTGCTCTCATCATGCTGTGGTCTGTCTCCTTCTTCGGGGTTTTGGATATCATGACTTCCAAGAGTGAACTGGCACACTTGAGATTCAAGTTGTCGACTCCAAAGCTTTGTGGGAAAGAGTCATTCACCACTAAGCCATTCGGTGGGATGACTAATCGCAGAGCATACTTGTACATTAGGTGGGCCCAAAAGGTTGCAGGAAAGTTTGCAAAATCAGTTAAACAATGAAAGTTAGATATGATTGATGTGCCAAATGGTACCATGAGGGATTTTCCTTCCCTGTAGACTTTCATTGCATGCTTATCCTTAAGGACCAAGCAAAGGCATTCATTCCCAAAGAAGGTTTGAGACATTCTGTAAGGATTCAAATGTGGGCCCATTATTTCCACTTTGTCTTGAAGAGTAGACATGACATTGAGCTGTTTCAAATCTTTCCTCTCACTTAATTTCCTTCTCTTGTAACTTGGATAAACAACATTTGGGCCTCTAAACTTCAACAGATTATTACAGTTCCCTTGCCGGTACTGCTTTATAGATAGTTTCAAGTGTCTGTGAATCATGTTATCCGTTATATTCATTTGCTGGAATTCCTCCAAGTAAGGGTTGGCAATATCAACTGAATCTTTGTATTCCTCTTCTTCATCAACTTCTTCTTCAAAATTCTCTCTCACTTGTTCCCAATGTGGACTCCTTCCTAGCAAAGCGAAGGGAACAATCTTTGCCTTGTTCATGCATCTTGTCACTATGGAAAACAAAAGAAACCCAGGGTAAACACCTTTTATAGTTGCCAGGTTGTAGCAAGCAAGGATGTAGTCCTTGGTGTCTTGATCCTGTGTAGCTTTATAGAGAGCAGTGAGAACAACCAATGTAAAGTCAGGTATCACAGAAGATGGTCTGGGGAGTAGGTAATCTTCACCTTTTTGGGTGACATACCTCCTGCTTTCCAACTCTGCCACAACCTGAGTCATGGAAATGCATTCTATGACAACATGCCAGTTTTCTTCATTCCATGCTCTCAACAACTGACTTAGAACAAGATTGCTATCAACACATCCAAAATGTTCATCCAACAGTCCTTGAAGTGACTCAGGTGTAGGTTGAGGTCTTAACCAACTATCCCAATCACGAAACTTTGGAGAGGGGGAATGTGTAGAAAATGCCAAACATTTAGCTACAATGCATGTCTTGCAGCTTCTTAACATAATGTCGATGCATTCAAACATTTCTTGTTTTCCACCTGTATGATATCGGTCAAACACAAACTTGAAGACCTCCAAATCACTCATGCAGTGGTCTACATAAAGTATGTTTACAACATGATGCCATTTCAGCTGATCTTTTAGCAGGAGCTCTTTCACTGATCCATATGTAGATTTGGTATCCTTTCTTCTAAGTGCCTTTTGAAGTGCACTTAATATAACGCACTGTTTACTTGTCATGCTTGTTTGATGCTAGTTCGGATCTGGGGACACCAAGAAATGGGAGCTTGTCAAATACAATTTCAATATCATAAGGACAACACTTCAAATTATTTTTTTCTTTTTATTTCAGAATATCACAGATTTCTCAGTAAAGATATAACCTGTGTCTGTTTCTTCACAAAGAGTGCCTCATTGAAGTACACACCATACTGGCAGGCAAACATTTTGATGTCCTGACAAGGATTCTGGTTCATAAGCTGCTGTAGTATCTGCATTTTATACTTCTTCAGTGATGTCAGTGTGCTTAGAATGACTCTTTTCTTGGTCACCTTCGAAAATATTATGTCTGTAATGCTATTGGTCTCCTTGAATGGCAATCCTCCTTTCTCCATTCCTATGCCATACACATGGCCTGTTTTTCCACATACAATAGCATTGTGCAGAGAGGAATCCTTCAGTCCAAATAAATACCTGAATATAAAGTGCACCCAAACTGTGTATGGGAGATCTTCTATCATACAACCTGGCAACTTGTTCACGGTGGGCACACCACTTTCTATGATAGGATACACTAGAAAATCTGCTCCTCTCTTCAAGACAGGCAAGGTATGATCATCCTTTAGCACAAACAACATGCAGTCATGAATGAAAAGAATGTGTCGCATTTTCAAGAGGTCGGAAAATGGGCCTTTCACTATTTGTCCTGCCTCCTCATGTGTCACATTCTTTCGTTTAGCTTGTGGCTCTTCTGTGGATACCAGATTTCTTTTCCTCAGGGCATTTCTCCTGTCACCCTCAAAGATGCATTTCACATCACCATGCATCAGGTTTGAAGAAAGATTTATTCTGTGTAATTGGAGGTCATTACCCATTGCACCTCTCAGTCTACGAGTCATGTGATTCATACACATTTCTCTGAATGTTTTGGTAAACGGGTTCTCTACCTCAACTTCCTCTTTGCATGCAAGACCTACCGTCAAATAGAAGTCTATGTCATGATCCTTATGTCTGTCAATACCCTGACGCAAAGAAGTTTCGAGAGTTATTGCCCAATCTGGTATGTTCTTCAAGTCGGGGATGTCCAGCCAGTCTGGTGTTTCAGTGAACGAGGAGGGCAACACAATAAACCCATGTTGGTAGCAGGCAACTACAGAGAATAATAGCAGACAGAGAAAAAATGAATCTGATGGGTGGACTGTGGCCAAATCATAGCATGCTTGCAGATAGTTTCTCATATCTGTCTCTACCGTGCTCTTATACAGGGCAGTGAGAACCACAAGGCCAACATGAGCATGTGGGTTTGATGATAGCATATATTTCTTGCCCTTTTCTGTCACAGTTCTGATGTGAAACTCTATATAGACAACAGTAGCAACTATCTTCATGTAAGCCAACACCTGTTCCCACTCTTTGGTTTTCCATGCATGGACCAACTGTGTTAAAACTATGTCAATATTGACATGACCTTCCTCTTGTTGTACTAGGCCTTCCACAGTCTCGTCTATTCCCATAACAAGACATTTTGCCTCAATGCTGTTTGAAGCCATGCATGGAGCCAACCTGCAGGGTTTGCAGCGATTCAACATCATGGCAATACATGAAAACTTGGCTTGGTTTCCTTTTCTCCTGTACTGTTCAAAGAAGAAATTTAAGATTTCTGTGTCACTCAAACAGTAGTCTTCAAAGAGAAAGGCTAGGATGTCACCCCAGCGTAGATGGTCTGCAAGCAGAATTTCTTTTGCTGCCTGATATGCAAGTTCCTGTTCCTTCCGCCTCAGTGCCTTCTGGAGCAAGGACAAAACCTGATCCCTGTGGAACCCATTTGCTGTGTAAAAGACCTTGCGTATACTTCGCCCCATCTTTAACAATGATCCCTTTGATTAGATTTGTCCATACATAAATTCCACACATGTATGTTAAATTCAATTCCTATCACTAATCATGTGTCCTTTGAAATATGTCTTTCCTTCCATTGTATTACACTACGGATTATGAGGAAGCAGTTACCTATGGATAACGAATGGAAGAGATAACCAAACCACCCCAGCCAGATACCTTTCTTTTCTTTTTATTTGAAAGAATAAAAATATTGGTTGCATCATCTAGAACTTAAATGTAGACTGTGGGTATGGCAAAAGAGGTCCCTCTACCTTGCGTGGCTTTAGTTCCTTGTCCTCAGCTGCAGCTTCCAGATATACTGCTTCCCTGAGCATTTTCTGGAATTCTGTTGGTCCATACTTGTGTCTAAGTTCTCTCACTGTGCCATTGCACAATAATCTCTTATATGCGAGTTTGTTGCGGCGGTGGCCAGGGATGAAGGACACACATCTGTCACCAAAGCGCCGTTTGGTGTTGAAGGTAACACTCTGCTTATGATGGATGTCAGCCCAGAACTCTTCCTCTGTATGGTTTCTCACAAAGCAGATGGCATCCTCAGGGATCTGTGTATCATGAACATTTTCCCTGTCCCAGACAAATATTGTCGACATGTCTGTCATATTCTTGCACAAAGTTTCTTTCGCAAAGGTTACGGCCCTGCTTTCTCGTTGAGGAAAAACACCATGGATCATTGGGAAGCAGTCAAGTGTCATGTAATGGACCAACAACTTGTTGTCTCCCTGAACAATAAATGCAAGAGACTTCTCACTCTTGCAGTTGCCTTTGACAGTTGTCTCAGCCTCAACCGTGAAATACTCATTGGATGCCAAGTGTCCAGCAGACAAGTCCATCAATATCTTTTTTCTGATTGCAGCATATGGGTTGTGCTCTGGCATGAAGATGCTGATGTGAATCTGGTTTTCACCAAGTTGCACTGGTTTGGAAGCTGTTTCAATCACTGGGCTACATGAAGCCCTGAAACTGAACAAGCACTTCACCTCTTTTGTCAGTGGAATGGAGAAGTAACCTTCTTCATCTGTGTATAGTATTTCACTCTCCTGATTGTACTTGTTACACATGTGAGACTTCAAGAGGTGCTGTGCAACTCTAAGGCGCAGATTTCCAAAATCTACAGGAACAGCAAACTTATTTGCTACAAGGTACTCTATGTGTTCCCCTTCACCAACATGACACAAGAAGTGAAATGTCCTGACAAGATCCTCTGGCACAGTGAACACTAGTCGGCCATCAGTGGTGGTCAAATCCCCTTCCCTCCATGACAAGGGCTTGTTCCATTGAAGTCGTTTTGTGTTTACAAGTTCTTTTGTCAGGAAACAGGTGCACTGCTCAAGCTTAACCACATCTTTCTCACAGTAGCTAACTGCAGCAGTGTGTGCATCTATATACAAGGTAAAGCGGTCGTTTGACATAGATGTTGTGCTACTCTTCCTGATAAGGGGGTTTCCAGTATCTGTTGTCAATTCCTCCAGATCAGAGATACATTCTTTTATTGTCAGAGGATTAAGAGAGCATGACACATTTTTGAGGTCTGAACACATTTTCTTGAGACTTGTAGTCAGCTTCATGCAGGTGACACCATCCTCAACACAAATGCAGGTAGGGTCCACGAGATGACAACACATTATTTTCAGGACTTCTTGAGTGTGGTTATCAAATGTCAATACCATCGTCGCAGCAAACAATAAGTCTGAAGGGTCCAGCACTGCTCTTTCTTCTACCATCTTTGCAAGCTGTTCTTCACTTAATTGTGCCAGATTTTCCTTGTCCCGACTGAGCTGCACTTGGAGAGTCGTGCAGGTATTGGTTCTCGGATGACTGTACCCAAAGACCTCTGTGACTGCTCTCCAATAGCAAGAGACCTTAGCCACATGTGTGATTTGTTGTTTTCTTCTTGTAGTCAACATTTTTTTGTACCCCATTTCATCCAAGACTTGCTCCATCCTGTCAAAAGTCAACAGCATTTCATATTGATCCAAGTCTTCATGAGCACTGCATTCCTTGATTTCAAGGCCTATCCTCTTCCGGTTGATCCCCTCAGAGATATGGAACCTTTGAAATGAAAAATATTGAGGCAGTCTTTTGTCATTGAGTTTTTCTATTGTTTTACTCTTGTCAAGTGCATGATGCTTTACTTTGATGTCTGGGGCATGATAGATCAAGTACCTGTCCTTTAAGCTGTTGCATGCAGGGAAGCCATTGGCCAGTATAATCATCGCTCTATCATTCAATGCTACATCTCTCGTAGTCCCTATCTTGTCAGACTTTTCCTTCTTGAAGCATCTCTCACTCCTAACCATCCCATTGTCCCAAATGTTCTTCAAGGTGGTTGCCTCCATCGAGATGTCACCAGAGAACCTGTTCTCGTTACCATCACCAGCTTTCCATTCTTCAATGAATCGTGTTCCAGACACTCTTTCATACTCATCATCACGTGAAGCACACAGAGATCTTATGGTTATATAATCTTCTTGGTCAAAGGCTTCTCTGTTCACACAGACCCCACTCCCTGTGATGATCATTCCAGCTGCCTTTGCAGTGTGGGACTTTCCAGCTCCGGGAGGACCAGTCGTCACAGTGGTTGGTTTGTTGTCAAGCGTGGTGAATGAGATGATGTTGTTAAACAAATGTTGGCAGAAATCAACCATCAGCTGTTTCACACTTGTTATCCTTGCCATAGCTAACAAAATGTTGGCCATCATGCAATGAGAGGGTTCTACATCAGCTGTTCTCCAGAGGGCCATGGGGGATGCATATTTTCCTGTGACAGAGTTGAAGTGTCCATCCTCGAATATATCATACAATTTACCTATATAATTGTATTGATTCTTACGGGCTCTCCCACAACATTTAGCAGATCTTATGTGATTCATATAGATTTTGTTCATGAACTCTGAGTTATGATCCTTGACAAAGTAAGAGGTGATGTCTTCCCCACTGTCTGTAAGGCTTTTCAATTTATTCTGTATCTTAGATGTTGCTGGATAGCGGAGTTCAAAGTCAGATTTGCTTGTTACCTCATTTCCTAAGTCCTTTTTCTTTACATTGAGTGTGGCAGCAGCCGCTTGTGTCTTTTTCTTCTTGTTTGGGGGTCCATCCACTTTCCCGCCGTTTCTCTTTCTGCTCTGTCCAACAAAAAGTTCTTCATCAACCAACCGTTCATAGAATCTATTCTTGTGGAAGTATCCATCATTTTTAGTGAGATGGGGGTCACTAAGTCTCCATGCAATATAGTCCTTCAAGTCAAGCGTGAACCCTTTTTTGATGGTTCCATCCCACTCATACAAATTGATGTGCCTCTGCACAACATTGTCATGAATTTTCAACTCATTTAACTGTTTAACTGCTCTCTTGAAATGAATAAAGTCTGCTGAATGGTTTGTATCAATCTGGTTTTCAGATCTCCATCTCACGTAACCAAGCATATCTTGGTAGACCTCTCTCAACCGTGAACCAAACTCAAACAAAAACTGTGGTGAGAACATCTTTGCCCTCATATCCCAGTCTTCATCTGAGTTCCCATGGGCTTTTTCTAACCAAGGAAATTCATGCAGATGGTATCTTTTTATGAAGGTGTCTAAAGCCGCAGTGGTGTTAGAAGTGGGCAGTCCTGGTTGTGGTTTCACCTTCTTTAGCTTCTTCTTATTTGATTTGCTGGAACCATCTATTGGATCAAACAGTTGTAACATCTTTTCCAGCTCAGTCCAGTTTTTGTCACTGACAAACAACTCTGCAGGAGACAGAAAACCACATCCTAGAGCCAATACAGCAGTAGCAGCCAACCAGAAGTAAACATTGAAATCTACCTCTGGAAAGACGAAGCAGAAAACAAGTCCTGGTGACACTTTTGATCTCTGGTCTTTATCCTCAACACGAATGAAAGAATCAAGCTGAATCATGAAAACATCACATGTTCCTTTGCATTTTCTTCTGAAAATGTTTTGTATACACATCCAGAAATTAAAAAGCTCTATTGTGTGTTCTGGTGTATCTTCAAGGCACCAGTTGGGCATCTCTTCATCTTTGATATGAAGAAGTATGCAACGAAAGTCTTCCTTGTACTGTACATCATCTTCCGTCACTTCCTGAGCAGATATGTCCCATTCTGTCAGTGGCTTCATTTCTGTCATCCATCAGCAGTGAACCTGACCCTCATTACATAAGAAGCCTTCTGTAAAATCGAAATCTTATAACCCTTAAGGTTACATGTTTTGATTGTGAAGTGATGTTTGAGTTAAGAAACTCTTTTGAGATTTCAATCCTTGTTTTGAATTTTTAAAATGCACTGTTTTAGCAGCAGATTGGAGACATCAGACCTTTTCACCTTATTTGGAAAGTATACTTTTTTGTTGATAAGTGTGATATCTGAGTAGGTTATTTGTAGATGAAGTGTGAGTTTTTCAAAAAAAAACATATTATATAGAAATTACGCAAGACTTCATCACCTTTTTTTCACCATTTTATTTCATGAGAACTGAGGCAAGAGATGGAACATCTTCATCATCATTTAAAGTGAAAAGGACCTGAGAAGATAGGGCATGTGGAAATGAACAAGTTCTTGATTTTTAACATATTGTCATTTATATCATAGAACTCATAGTATTCTCCATTGGCATCTTCATTATGGCTGTCTAGGCAAATAATCATATCATGCTGATCTGAATATATGTTGTCATAAAGAAGCCATAGAGAGAAGTTGTGAAACTATAGGTACATCTCATGTATTCTTCTCCATCCTGTATTTCCCATAGTTTTATTGCAAAAAATGCTCAAATTTGGACTCTAACAAACCCTTTATTGGTTTCAAACACACGGCTAGGTTCAACATTTATATCACTCTCGATGGCCACAGTTGTCTATGGGAAATGCCATGCAGTTTTAATAGTCCAAGAGTCCTGCTAATGTTTTTAAATCTACAGTGGCTAAAGGGGGTTTTTGATTCTTTAACACAGTCTCACAATCTTGTGATATTGAACAAAATTCAGGATGAACCCCAAACATTCCAAGTTCATCCACTGTAGACATTTGCACAGCTGAGGGTGTCATAAAGCTGGTTGCCTCAGCATAGATACTTGGCATTGGTGGTTGTAAAGTAGGAAGAAGAGAGTCTGGTAGGTGATCATTCTCATAAACAGTAGACTGTGAAACGTGTTCCTCTCCTAGGAAACATGTGTCCCGGTGACCATGATTGTCCTTGGGTGTGCAATCATAATACTCTAAGTCCACATCTAAGAGTCCTTCTAAGGCTTTTAAATCTAGCATGGTCAAATGAGATTTTTGAGGATGAACTCCAACCTTTTCAAGTTGATCCACACTGGACATTTTAGCAGGTGAGGGTGTGGGAAACAAGCGTGTAGACTCAGTGTTGATACTCTCCAGATGTGGTTGTGAAGAAGAAAGAAGAGAGTCTGGTAGGTCATCACTCGTGTAGGCAGTAACATGGTTGGTTCTACTTGTGACATCCTGAGATAGAAACATATTCCTCTTCCTTTTTCTTGAAACTCTTTGCACCTTTGCTTTTTTCTGTAATGGGTCATTTCGCATTATGTTTAGAATTTGTCGGACAGTCAACACCATGTTTGACACTCATTGCCAGTTACTGGGTGTCTGGAGTACAGTTACAGGTTCTGTATATTACACATTGATTATTTACCTAAATTGAATTTACAAATCAAAACCATCCAGAGGTCTACTCTACTGAGGCCTTCATTTAACTTCTTAGGGTCCTTGGCCACTGAACACTGCAAAGCCTTGAGAGTAAATAACCTTGTTAGTTTTTTTGGTCCCCCCAAATTACTGATTTTGTTTAAAGGATGTAGGATATATTTCCTCTGTTATCGACACGTTAAAAATATAAGTTTGATTTAAACTTTTGTGAACATTCAGGGCCTGTTACTACTTCATCCACTTTTCCTTGCAGCTACATGGTTGGTTGTTTACTCTTGGCTTATTGACACAAGCCTTTGTGTGTTTCAAGATCTTGAAGTATGAATTTTTCAAGACACAGCCACACCAGAGGCAGTCAAAGTAATGTTTCCCAAGCGCATGTATATCAAGTGGCCTGTGGCCAAGGCAAACCTTGCAGGTTGCCATCATTGCAGATGAATGATGCAACAACAGAACATGCAGACTTTTATAGTGATTTGAAGTCATATGATAATGAAATCAACCAATCAGGAGGCAATCCAGTGTTACAATATGTAAATTTAGAACTAATATGCTAATTATGATTTGGTCACATGATTCTAAAGTATATAAAGCTATGCAAACCTGAAGTCAGTAACCTGGTAAGGCCTGCTGGTGAACTGACTAGAAAATGCTGGAGACAGTTGACCTACCCTCTGAAACAAGGATCAGCCAAAGGAGGGCAAAGCAACTTGCAAATCATGCTCACTCTGAACATGAAGTTCAACCGTATGACACCTGTGGTGTGAAGAAGTATTGGAATGACCTGACACGAGAGAATTGGATAGAGTCATGCAAGTACTTGCTTGGTGAGTGGGGACCTGATGCTAAAAACTTTGTGTCTTTTGGTCCTTGGGAAAAGGGCCTCTTGGAATTCTTTTTCTTGGCCCCCTATGCCTTCCCAGTGTCAGGAGAAGTACCTTCAGCTGACTGTCAAGAATCAATTCCAGCACTGATGAAGATTTTCCAGGATGTTCCAGATCTAAAGGAAGATTATTTTGCTCTGCTGGAGCCAGAAAAAAAGTATGAATCAGGAGAAAACCCTTATCCAGCAAACATTGATCCCTTATGGGTTTATTTCCAGCTGCTTCATTTTGGTTCCATTAACATGAAACACTCTCTAAGGCGCATCAATAAGGACAAGAATGAAAGGTGTAGGATGGCACAGAGAGAATCCCAGGCAGTGCTGGAGAAGTTTAAGTTCGGCCAAGGATTCAGTCTCCAAGGTAGCTGTGTGCAGGTCATCAGAGACCTTGTCTTGGGAGGAAGTCAGGAACAATCACACATATGTCACACAGAATTTTCATGCAGAGTCGATACCCTACCCCTGCCTGACCTCATGAAGAACATGATAGATCCCTTCACGCCACCACGTTTTGATTCTGCCAATTGCCCTATGTACAAACTCTTGGTGAGCTTTGCCAGAGGAGAATGGCTGAACACTCCACTCCAAATCAACTACTTGTTTCAAGATGACTCTGATGACGATGGTGACTCTGATCTCCGATTCAACTACTTCTTCCGGGATAACTCAGATGATGATGATGACTCTGATCTCCGAATCAACTACTTGTTCTGGGATGACTCTGATGATGATGATGCTGAAGATGATGACAACGGTGATAATGACAGCACATGAACTATCATATGCGTAGTAATTGATCTTTTTATTTTTCTCTTTATATCTTACTTTTTGATGTGCACCAATCAACTACATCCAATGATTAAACACAAAAGAAAAATCCATAAGTGTTGTTCATTGTCTATTTATTAGACTGGAATACCCTAATTAGATTTGGGTCACATAAAAGTTCAATCTCTGTAATGCAAATATAAAGCCTTAAGCAATTAAGACCGTTGGTCTATTCAAAATAATTGTGCCAACCATATATGAAGACTAACAGGGATACATTTAAGGTTAAGGAGGGGTACATTGGGAGAAAAAGTGAGAAGCCTGTTTGGTTAAACAATCAGTAATTACGGATTGAAAAAAAAAAAGATCTGTAATCTTTCAAATAATATTCAAGTGATTCTTCTATAAATGATGGCTCTTAAAGTTTCATATTTGTGGCAGGACAAGGGAAAGGAGGGATTACCTTCAATGTAAAAGATGGATTACCTTCAAGGTAAAGGAGGGATTACCTTCAGAGAAAAAGTGAGAGGCATGCACGGTCACTTTCAATAATTTCTGTCCAAAAAAATAAAATCTATTTATTCCAAAATATTTTTCATGTGGAGCAATTATGGGTGATGACTCTTAATGAAAAAGGGATTACCTTCAGAGAAAAAGGGATTACCTTCAATGTAAAAGATGGATTACCTTCAAGGTAAAGGATGGATTACCTTCAGAGAAAAAGGGATTACCTTCAATGTAAAATATGGATTACCTTCAAGGTAAAGGAGGGATTACCTTCAGAGAAAAAGGGATTACCTTCAAGGTAAAAGATGGATTACCTTCAAGGTAAAGAGGGGATTACCTTCAGAGAAAAAGTGAGATGCATGCATGGTCACTTTCAATAATTTATGTCCAAAAAAATAAAATCTATTTATTCCAAAATATTTTTCATGTGAAGCAATTATGGGTGATGACTCTTAATCAAAAAGGGATTACCTTCAGGGAAAAAAGGGATTACCTTCAATGTAAAAGATGGATTACCTTCAAGGTAAAGGAGGGATTACCTTCAGAGAAAAAGGGATTACCTTCAAGGTAAAAGATGGATTACCTTCAAGGTAAAGAAGGGATTACCTTCAGAAAAAAAGTGAGAGGCATGCACGGTCACTTTCAATAATTTCTGTCCGAAAAAAAAAATCTATTTATTCCAAAATATTTTTCATGTGGAGCAATTATGGGTGATGACTCTTAATAAAAAAGGGATTACCTTCAGAGAAAAAAGGATTACCTTCAAGGTAAAAGATGGATTACCTTCAAGGTAAAGGAGGGATTACCTTCAGAGAAAAAGTGAGAGGCATGCACGGTCACTTTCAATAATTTCTGTCCGAAAAAAGAAAATCTATTTATTCCAAAATATTTTTCATGTGGAGCAATTATGGGTGATGACTCTTAATAAAAAAGGGATTACCTTCAGAGAAAAAGGGATTACCTTCAATGCAAAATATGGATTACCTTCAAGGTAAAGGAGGGATTACCTTCAGAGAAAAAGGGATTACCTTCAGAGAAAAAGGGATTACCTTCAATGTAAAAGATGGATTACCTTCAAGGTAAAGGATGGATTACCTTCAGAGAAAAAGTGAGAGGGATGCACGGTCACTTTCAATAATTTCTGTCCAAAAAAATAAAATCTATTTATTCCAAAATATTTTTCATGTGGAGCAATTATGGGTGATGACTCTTAATGAAAAAGGGATTACCTTCAGAGAAAAAGGGATTACCTTCAATGTAAAATATGGATTACCTTCAAGGTAAAGGAGGGATTACCTTCAGAGAAAAAGTGAGAGGCATGAACGGTCACTTTCAATAATTTCTGTCCAAAAAAAATAAAATCTATTTATTCCAAAATATTTTTCATGTGGAGCAATTATGGGTGATGACTCTTAATGAAAAAGGGATTACCTTCAGAGAAAAAGGGATTACCTTCAATGTAAAAGATGGATTACCTTCAAGGTAAAGGATGGATTACCTTCAGAGAAAAAGGGATTACCTTCAATGTAAAATATGGATTACCTTCAAGGTAAAGGAGGGATTACCTTCACAGAAAAAGGGATTACCTTCAAGGTAAAAGATGGATTACCTTCAGAGAAAAAGGGATTACCTTCAATACAAAATATGGATTACCTTCAAGGTAAAGGAGGGATTACCTTCAGAGAAAATGGGATTACCTTCAAGGTAAAAGATGGATTACCTTCAGAGAAAAAGTGAGAGGCATGCACGGTCACTTTCAATAATTTCTGTCCGAAAAAAAAAATCTATTTATTCCAAAATATTTTTCATGTGGAGCAATTATGGGTGATGACTCTTAATAAAAAAGGGATTACCTTCAGAGAAAAACGGATTACCTTCAAGGTAAAAGATGGATTACCTTCAAGGTAAAGGAGGGATTACCTTCAGAGAAAAAGTGAGAGGCATGCACGGTCACTTTCAATAATTTCTGTCCGAAAAAAGAAAATCTATTTATTCCAAAATATTTTTCATGTGGAGCAATTATGGGTGATGACTCTTAATAAAAAAGGGATTACCTTCAGAGAAAAAGGGATTACCTTCAAGGTAAAAGATGGATTACCTTCAATACAAAATATGGATTACCTTCAAGGTAAAGGAGGGATTACCTTCAGAGAAAATGGGATTACCTTCAAGGTAAAAGATGGATTACCTTCAGAGAAAAAGTGAGAGGCATGCACGGTCACTTTCAATAATTTCTGTCGGAAAAAAAAAAATCTATTTTTTCCAAAATATTTTGCAATTATATGTGATGACTCTTAATAAAAAAGGGATTACCTTCAGAGAAAAAGGGATTACCTTCAATGCAAAATATGGATTACCTTCAAGGTAAAGGAGGGATTACCTTCAGAGAAAAAGTGAGAGGCATGCACGGTCACTTTCAATAATTTCTGTCGGAAAAAAAAAATCTATTTCTTCCAAAATATTTTGCAATTATAGGTGATGACTCTTAATAAAAAAGGGATTACCTTCAGAGAAAAAGGGATTACCTTCAATGCAAAATATGGATTACCTTCAAGGTAAAGGAGGGATTACCTTCAGAGAAAAAGTGAGAGGCATGCAAGGTCACTTTCTTTTATTTCTTTGTAAAAAAAAAGCTTTTATCTTTAAATACTTTTCACTATTGTACCTTTTCATTATTCATATGTGATGACATAGTGTTTTAATATTGACAGCCCCATCCTCGCTGTCAACAGTGGTGACCATCCTTTTGTCTTGCCACCTCCTTTACCCCTGCCTACTCTAAGAAACTAAGTGTGTTATATGTCTGCCTACTCTAAGAAGCTAAGTGTGTTTGTATGCCTGCCTACTTTGAGAAGCTAAGTGTTTGAATGCCTGCCTACTCCAAGAAGCTAAGTGTTTGTATGTCTATACCTTTTGACCTCTTTTTGTGTGGACATTTTGTATGAGTTTACCTTTTGACCTGTTTTTATGTGTGTACCTTTTTATGATGCCTTTCAAATCTGTTTTTGTATTTTTTATGGTGTCAACAGCCCCATCCTCGCTGTTAACAGTGGTGACCATCCGTTTGGTTTGCCACCTCCTTTACCCCTGCCTACTCTAAGAAGCTAAGTGTGTTATATGCCTGCCTACTCTAAGAAGCTAAGTGTATCATATGCCTGCCTACTCTAAGAAGCTAAGTGTATCATATGCCTGCCTACTCCAAGAAGCTAAGTGTTTGTATGTCTATACCTTTTGACCTCTTTTTGTGTGGACATTTTGTATGAGTTTACCTTTTGACCTGTTTTTATGTGTGTACCTTTTTATGATGCCTTTCAAATCTGTTTTTGTATTTTTTATGGTGTCAACAGCCCCATCCTCGCTGTTAACAGTGGTGACCATCCTTTTGGTTTGCCACCTCCTTTACCCCTGCCTACTCTAAGAAGCTAAGTGTGTTATATGCCTGCCTACTCTGAGAAGCTAAGTGTATCATATGCCTGCCTACTCTAAGAAGCTAAGTGTATCATATGCCTGCCTACTCTAAGAAGTTAAGTTGTATGTCTACCTATTCTAAGAAGCTAAGTATCCATGTAGTATGTGTGTAGTCCTTGCAATGATGATGAAGCTAGGTATCCATGTAGTGTGTGTGTGTAGTCCTTCCAGTGATGACGACAATGATGATTCCTTTCAATATCCTTTTTTTCTCTTTGCATGCGATTCTACACGAGCTAGCTATGGTACAACACAGGACATCACAACATTTAAACACATAAGAGTGGATAGAAATTTGTAGGAAAAAGATTGCCAGTGGCCCCACCCTCGCCACTGGCTGTCGCAACCAACCAAGCGCATAGGCCTGTTATGTTGCGTCCTGCGTACATACCGGACAGCTGAAAAGGAAGGTTGTGCATTAGACATGTCATATCACATCCTGTACTGGACACATGGTTAAGAAAATCCCCAATGCAATGATGATGTATGAAGTGATGAAGTGATGGTGATGAAAATGGTTACTTGCATCTGCCAGCAGGATGCCTTTGGATGTTTCACTGCTTTTGAGCTTTAGAAAAAAATGGCCGAAAGTGATCTTTATCTCAAAAAAAAAATTCCAGTGGCCCCACCCTCGCCACTGGCTGTCGCAACCAACCAAGCGCAGAAGCCTGCTATGTTGCGCCCACTGTACATACCGGACAGCTGAAAAGGAAGGTTGTGCATTAGACATGTCATATCACAATCAGAAGGCATCCTGTACTGGACACACTAAGTTATTATATGCTTTCTTACAAAGAAGCATCCTGTACTGGATGCACTATGTTATTATATTCTATCCTTTTTTCTACTGGCAATTTTGAGAGAAGAAAATGGCCAAAAGTGATTTTATCTGAATTTAAAGAAAATGTCCGAAAGTGATCTTTGTCTCAAAAAAAAATTCCAGTGGCCCCACCCTCGCCACTGGCTGTCGCAACCAACCAAGCGCAGAGGCCTGCTATGTTGCGCCCACCGTACCGGGCTGACCAGTGCATTTCTACCCCTTGAGAAAGCTACAAGAGCCGCCAATGGATCCATGCCTGGTATCTTGATAGCAACATCAGATACATCGAGGTACTGGGAGAGGGGATCAGCTTCGTGTCAAAGTCCCAGTCTTCGCCAACATGCTCGGCCATGCATCACATCCTCGGCTCCACACCCCCCAAGTTTCCGTACACTGGCCAATGGAATTTGGATGAACATAAAGTAGCCAAAGCATATAAGAGTCGATCCTTCTACATATGAGCGACAGAGAGAGGGGATCAGCTTCGTGTCAAAGTCCCAGTCTTCCGCCTATCTCCATAGCGCATCGACTACCCTGGCTCTCCCGAGGCACCAGATATACAAAAAAATAAAAAGAGCGCATAAGCACACACTGTTGTTGCTGAACAGTAAGAGTGTATATCCTTTATGGTGCTACATTGTGTACAGACATGTACAAACATGCACATACACTGCAGGCCTGATCATTAAAGAGTGCTTGAATCACTCAAGACCCACGGGTGCTCAAGAAATAAAGAGAGACAAAAGGCAACCCCTCCTCAAGAGGTGTTCAAACAAAGCGGTGAAAAGGCAAAATCATAAACGAGATGTCAGTGGCCCCACCCTCGCCACTGACTGTCGCAACCAACCAAGCTCAGAGGCCTGCTATGTTGCGCCCACCGTACCGGGCTGACCAGTGCATTTCTACCCCTTGAGAAAGCTACAAGAGCCGCCAATGGATCCATGCCTGGTATCTTGATAGCAACATCAGATACATCGAGGTACTGGGAGAGGGGATCAGCTTCGTGTCAAAGTCCCAGTCTTCGCCAACATGCTCGGCCATGCATCACATCCTCGGCTCCACACCCCCCAAGTTTCCGTACACTGGCCAATGGAATTTGGATGAACATAAAGTAGCCAAAGCATATAAGAGTCGATCCTTCTACATATGAGCGACAGAGAGAGGGGATCAGCTTCGTGTCAAAGTCCCAGTCTTCCGCCTATCTCCATAGCGCATCGACTACCCTGGCTCTCCCGAGGCACCAGATATACAAAAAAATAAAAAGAGCGCATAAGCACACACTGTTGTTGCTGAACAGTAAGAGTGTATATCCTTTATGGTGCTACATTGTGTACAGACATGTACAAACATGCACATACACTGCAGGCCTGATCATTAAAGAGTGCTTGAATCACTCAAGACCCACGGGTGCTCAAGAAATAAAGAGAGACAAAAGGCAACCCCTCCTCAAGAGGTGTTCAAACAAAGCGGTGAAAAGGCAAAATCATAAACGAGATGTCAGTGGCCCCACCCTCGCCACTGACTGTCGCAACCAACCAAGCGCAGAGGCCTGCTATGTTGCGCCCACCGTACCGGGCCGAGGTTACTTGCATCTGCCAGCAAAACGCCTTTGGATGTTTCACCCCACTAGAAATTTAGACGAAAATGGCCGAAAGTGATTTCATCCAAAAAAAAAATTCCAGTGGCCCCACCCTCGCCACTGGCTGTCACAACCAACCAAGCGCAGAGGCCTGCTATGTTGTGTCCACCGTACATACCGGACAGCTGAAAAAGAAGGTTGTGGATTAGACATACATCAACAATCACAGTGTATACAGTAGCTGAAAGAGAAAGTAGTGATTAGACATGCATCATCAATGGCAGTGGGACAATGGGTTAGGAGCACACACACATTCACAATGGACAATGGGTTAGTAGCACACACACATTCACACACACATTCACACAATGGTTCTGACATAAGAAGGCCAATCGAATGTCAGAACCATAATAAATCTCGAATGTTCAACTTCGGTCAGTGTGACAAACCCAAAACACGAAGCTCTGGGCCCCGGGAAAACACAGAGCTACTTCGACTGTCAACCAAGTCCTGCCCCGGGAAAACAGGACCGAGTCTAAGTCGATTAAGTTTCAAGCTTGTCACAACTGTCCGAAGTCGAACATTCGAGTGTGAATGGCCCCTGCCTCGCCATTCACCGTGGTGACCTACCAATGTATGCATGATACATTTCCCCTCTAGAAAGGGATGTCACCTCCGAAGGGATAAGTCCCTCTGCTCTCATGAGGTAAACTCAGGAGAGAGCTGCAAAATTCAAATCCATTCTGGATGTAATGACAAGACGGAACACACAAGTTTGGTTTTTGTGTTTTTATGTGTTCCTTTGTCAGTGTAAGAAAAATTGTGGCTCACCTATCCGGCAGGATCGAAAGGATGTGTGAAACCCCAAAGCGGCTTGGATGTGATATAGTGCATCGGTCTCTGAAGTACCCTTGCATGCAAGGGGTAAAATTCAATTCTGATTTGAGGGTTTCTCCTGTAAAATTCAATTTCAGCTTGCATCTCTTCCACTTGAATTCTAATTTCTTTATTTGAGTGATTAGAAAACCAAATCCTACTGGCCTCAATTCAATTCTTCATTTACAGCCCATGTACTTCCAAATGTTAGGTGTGTCATGCGAAATGGGGAACATCTCAACTTGCCATTTTGGGCTTTGGTGGATTTCAGCTCTCAGTGTTGACTTGGTCAGTGGGGCTAGCAGTAGAGTTCAGCTGAAATCCACCAAAAGCCAAAATGGCAAGTTGATGAAGTCAGCCAAAACCCTGATTTGGAAAGTTGATGGAAGAGGGCAGAACATAGCATTTCTACTGCTAGTACCATTGACCAAATCAATAATAACAGCTGAAATCCACCGAAAGCCAAACTGGCAAGTTGATGAAGTCAGCCAAAACCCTGATTTGGGAAGTTGATGGAGATGGCAGAACAGATATCAACTTCCCAAATCAGGGTTTTGGCTCAGTTCATCAACTTGCCAGTTTGGCTTTCGGTGGATTTCAGCTGCTATTGTTGATTTGGTCAATGGTACTAGCAGTAGAAATGCTCTGTTCTGCCCTCTTCCATCAACTTTCCAAATCAGGGTTTTGGCTGACTTCATCAACTTGCCATTTTGGCTTTTGGTGGATTTCAGCTCTCACTGTGGACTTAGTCAGTGGAACTAGCAGTACAGATCCTCTGTTCTGCCATCTCCATATCAACTTGCCAAATCAGGGTTTAGCATCTCTACTGCTACTTTGACTGACCAAGTTGAAAGTGAGAGCTGAAATCCACCAAAGTCCAATATGGCAAGTTGGTGAACTGAGCCAAAACACTGATTTGGCAATTTGATGGAAGACGGCAGAACAGAGCATTTCTACTGCTAGTACCATTGACCAAATCAACAGTGAGAGCTGAAATCGACCAAAGTCCAATATGACAAGTTGATGAACTGAGCCAAAACCCTGATTTGGGAAGTTGATATCTGTTCTGCCATCTCCATCAACTTTCCAAATCAGGGTTTTGGCTCAGTTCACAAACTTGCCATTTTGGCTTTTGGTGGATTTCAGCTCTCACTGTTGATTTGGTTAATGGCACTAGCAGTAGAAATGCTCTGTTCTGCCTTCTCCCATCAACTTCCCAAATCAGGGTTTTGGCCGACTTCATCAACTTGCCATTCTGGGCTTTGGTGGATTTCAGCTCTCACTGTGGACTTGGTCAGTTGGGCTAGCAGTAGAGATCCTCTGTTCTGCCATCTCCATATCAACTTGCCAAATCAGGGTTTAGCATCTCTACTGCTACTTTGACTGACCAAGTTGAAAGTGAGAGCTGAAATCCACCAAAGTCCAATATGGCAAGTTGGTGAACTGAGCCAAAACACTGATTTGGCAATTTGATGGAAGACGGCAGAACAGAGCATTTCTACTGCTAGTACCATTGACCAAATCAACAGTGAGAGCTGAAATCGACCAAAGTCCAATATGACAAGTTGATGAACTGAGCCAAAACCCTGATTTGGGAAGTTGATATCTGTTCTGCCATCTCCATCAACTTTCCAAATCAGGGTTTTGGCTCAGTTCACAAACTTGCAATTTTGGCTTTTGGTGGATTTCAGCTCTCACTGTTGATTTGGTTAATGGCACTAGCAGTAGAAATGCTCTGTTCTGCCTTCTCCCATCAACTTCCCAAATCAGGGTTTTGGCCGACTTCATCAACTTGCCATTCTGGGCTTTGGTGGATTACAGCTCTCACTGTGGACTTGGTCAGTCAAAGCAGCAGTAGAGATGCTAAACCCTGATTTGGGAAGTTGATGGGAGAGGTCAGAACAGATGATCTGTACTGCTAGTTCCACTGACCAAGTCTACAGTGAGAGCTGAAATCCAGCAAAGTCCAATATGACAAGTTGGTGAACTGAGCCAAAACCCTGATTTGGCAAGTTGATATGGAGATGGCAGAACAGAGGATCTCTACTGCTAGCCCAACTGACCAAGTCCACAGTGAGAGCTGAAATCCACCAAAGCCCAGAATGGCAAGTTGATGAAGTCGGCCAAAACCCTGATTTGGGAAGTTGATTGGAGAAGGCAGAACAGAGCATTTCTACTGCTAGTGCCATTAACCAAATCAACAGTGAGAGCTGAAATCCACCAAAAGCCAAAATGGCAAGTTTGTGAACTGAGCCAAAACCCTGATTTGGAAAGTTGATGGAGATGGCAGAACAGATATCAACTTCCCAAATCAGGGTTTTGGCTCAGTTCATCAACTTGTCATATTGGACTTTGGTCGATTTCAGCTCTCACTGTTGATTTGGTCAATGGTACTAGCAGTAGAAATGCTCTGTTCTGCCGTCTTCCATCAAATTGCCAAATCAGTGTTTTGGCTCAGTTCACCAACTTGCCATATTGGACTTTGGTGGATTTCAGCTCTCACTTTCAACTTGGTCAGTCAAAGTAGCAGTAGAGATGCTAAACCCTGATTTGGCAAGTTGATATGGAGATGGCAGAACAGAGGATCTCTACTGCTAGCCCAACTGACCAAGTCCACAGTGAGAGCTGAAATCCACCAAAGCCCAGAATGGCAAGTTGATGAAGTCGGCCAAAACTCTGATTTGGGAAGTTGATGGGAGAAGGCAGAACAGAGCATTTCTACTGCTAGTGCCATTAACCAAATCAACAGTGAGAGCTGAAATCCACCAAAAGCCAAAATGGCAAGTTTGTGAACTGAGCCAAAACCCTGATTTGGAAAGTTGATGGAGATGGCAGAACAGATATCAACTTCCCAAATCAGGGTTTTGGCTCAGTTCATCAACTTGTCATATTGGACTTTGGTCGATTTCAGCTCTCACTGTTGATTTGGTCAATGGTACTAGCAGTAGAAATGCTCTGTTCTGCCGTCTTCCATCAAATTGCCAAATCAGTGTTTTGGCTCAGTTCACCAACTTGCCATATTGGACTTTGGTGGATTTCAGCTCTCACTTTCAACTTGGTCAGTCAAAGTAGCAGTAGAGATGCTAAACCCTGATTTGGCAAGTTGATATGGAGATGGCAGAACAGAGGATCTCTACTGCTAGCCCAACTGACCAAGTCCACAGTGAGAGCTGAAATCCACCAAAGCCCAGAATGGCAAGTTGATGAAGTCGGCCAAAACTCTGATTTGGGAAGTTGATGGGAGAAGGCAGAACAGAGCATTTCTACTGCTAGTGCCATTAACCAAATCAACAGTGAGAGCTGAAATCCACCAAAAGCCAAAATGGCAAGTTTGTGAACTGAGCCAAAACCCTGATTTGGAAAGTTGATGGAGATGGCAGAACAGATATCAACTTCCCAAATCAGGGTTTTGGCTCAGTTCATCAACTTGTCATATTGGACTTTGGTCGATTTCAGCTCTCACTGTTGATTTGGTCAATGGTACTAGCAGTAGAAATGCTCTGTTCTGCCGTCTTCCATCAAATTGCCAAATCAGTGTTTTGGCTCAGTTCACCAACTTGCCATATTGGACTTTGGTGGATTTCAGCTCTCACTTTCAACTTGGTCAGTCAAAGTAGCAGTAGAGATGCTAAACCCTGATTTGGCAAGTTGATATGGAGATGGCAGAACAGAGGATCTGTACTGCTAGTTCCACTGACTAAGTCCACAGTGAGAGCTGAAATCCACCAAAAGCCAAAATGGCAAGTTGATGAAGTCAGCCAAAACCCTGATTTGGAAAGTTGATGGAAGAGGGCAGAACAGAGCATTTCTACTGCTAGTACCATTGACCAAATCAACAATAGCAGCTGAAATCCACCGAAAGCCAAACTGGCAAGTTGATGAACTGAGCCAAAACCCTGATTTGGGAAGTTGATATCTGTTCTGCCATCTCCATCAACTTCCCAAATCAGGGTTTTGGCTGACTTCATCAACTTGCCAGTTTGGCTTTCGGTGGATTTCAGCTGTTATTATTGATTTGGTCAATGGTACTAGCAGTAGAAATGCTATGTTCTGCCCTCTTCCATCAACTTTCCAAATCAGGGTTTTGGCTGACTTCATCAACTTGCCATTTTGGCTTTTGGTGGATTTCAGCTGAACTCTACTGCTAGCCCCACTGACCAAGTCAACACTGAGAGCTGAAATCCACCAAAGCCCAAAATGGCAAGTTGAGATGTTCCCCATTTCGCATGACACACCTAACATTTGGAAGTACATGGGCTGTAAATGAAGAATTGAATTGAGGCCAGTAGGATTTGGTTTTCTAATCACTCAAATAAAGAAATTAGAATTCAAGTGGAAGAGATGCAAGCTGAAATTGAATTTTACAGGAGAAACCCTCAAATCAGAATTGAATTTTACCCCTTGCATGCAAGGGTACTTCAGAGACCGATGCACTATATCACATCCAAGCCGCTTTGGGGTTTCACACATCCTTTCGATCCTGCCGGATAGGTGAGCCACAATTTTTCTTACACTGACAAAGGAACACATAAAAACACAAAAACCAAACTTGTGTGTTCCGTCTTGTCATTACATCCAGAATGGATTTGAATTTTGCAGCTCTCTCCTGAGTTTACCTCATGAGAGCAGAGGGACTTATCCCTTCGGAGGTGACATCCCTTTCTAGAGGGGAAATGTATCATGCATACATTGGTAGGTCACCACGGTGAATGGCGAGGCAGGGGCCATTCACACTCGAATGTTCGACTTCGGACAGTTGTGACAAGCTTGAAACTTAATCGACTTAGACTCGGTCCTGTTTTCCCGGGGCAGGACTTGGTTGACAGTCGAAGTAGCTCTGTGTTTTCCCGGGGCCCAGAGCTTCGTGTTTTGGGTTTGTCACACTGACCGAAGTTGAACATTCGAGATTTATTATGGTTCTGACATTCGATTGGCCTTCTTATGTCAGAACCATTGTGTGAATGTGTGTGTGAATGTGTGTGTGCTACTAACCCATTGTCCATTGTGAATGTGTGTGTGCTCCTAACCCATTGTCCCACTGCCATTGATGATGCATGTCTAATCACTACTTTCTCTTTCAGCTACTGTATACACTGTGATTGTTGATGTATGTCTAATCCACAACCTTCTTTTTCAGCTGTCCGGTATGTACGGTGGACACAACATAGCAGGCCTCTGCGCTTGGTTGGTTGTGACAGCCAGTGGCGAGGGTGGGGCCACTGGAATTTTTTTTTTGGATGAAATCACTTTCGGCCATTTTCGTCTAAATTTCTAGTGGGGTGAAACATCCAAAGGCGTTTTGCTGGCAGATGCAAGTAACCTCGGCCCGGTACGGTGGGCGCAACATAGCAGGCCTCTGCGCTTGGTTGGTTGCGACAGTCAGTGGCGAGGGTGGGGCCACTGACATCTCGTTTATGATTTTGCCTTTTCACCGCTTTGTTTGAACACCTCTTGAGGAGGGGTTGCCTTTTGTCTCTCTTTATTTCTTGAGCACCCGTGGGTCTTGAGTGATTCAAGCACTCTTTAATGATCAGGCCTGCAGTGTATGTGCATGTTTGTACATGTCTGTACACAATGTAGCACCATAAAGGATATACACTCTTACTGTTCAGCAACAACAGTGTGTGCTTATGCGCTCTTTTTATTTTTTTGTATATCTGGTGCCTCGGGAGAGCCAGGGTAGTCGATGCGCTATGGAGATAGGCGGAAGACTGGGACTTTGACACGAAGCTGATCCCCTCTCTCTGTCGCTCATATGTAGAAGGATCGACTCTTATATGCTTTGGCTACTTTATGTTCATCCAAATTCCATTGGCCAGTGTACGGAAACTTGGGGGGTGTGGAGCCGAGGATGTGATGCATGGCCGAGCATGTTGGCGAAGACTGGGACTTTGACACGAAGCTGATCCCCTCTCCCAGTACCTCGATGTATCTGATGTTGCTATCAAGATACCAGGCATGGATCCATTGGCGGCTCTTGTAGCTTTCTCAAGGGGTAGAAATGCACTGGTCGGCCCGGTACGGTGGGCGCAACATAGCAGGCCTCTGAGCTTGGTTGGTTGCGACAGTCAGTGGCGAGGGTGGGGCCACTGACATCTCGTTTATGATTTTGCCTTTTCACCGCTTTGTTTGAACACCTCTTGAGGAGGGGTTGCCTTTTGTCTCTCTTTATTTCTTGAGCACCCGTGGGTCTTGAGTGATTCAAGCACTCTTTAATGATCAGGCCTGCAGTGTATGTGCATGTTTGTACATGTCTGTACACAATGTAGCACCATAAAGGATATACACTCTTACTGTTCAGCAACAACAGTGTGTGCTTATGCGCTCTTTTTATTTTTTTGTATATCTGGTGCCTCGGGAGAGCCAGGGTAGTCGATGCGCTATGGAGATAGGCGGAAGACTGGGACTTTGACACGAAGCTGATCCCCTCTCTCTGTCGCTCATATGTAGAAGGATCGACTCTTATATGCTTTGGCTACTTTATGTTCATCCAAATTCCATTGGCCAGTGTACGGAAACTTGGGGGGTGTGGAGCCGAGGATGTGATGCATGGCCGAGCATGTTGGCGAAGACTGGGACTTTGACACGAAGCTGATCCCCTCTCCCAGTACCTCGATGTATCTGATGTTGCTATCAAGATACCAGGCATGGATCCATTGGCGGCTCTTGTAGCTTTCTCAAGGGGTAGAAATGCACTGGTCGGCCCGGTACGGTGGGCGCAACATAGCAGGCCTCTGCGCTTGGTTGGTTGCGACAGCCAGTGGCGAGGGTGGGGCCACTGGAATTTTTTTTTGAGACAAAGATCACTTTCGGACATTTTCTTTAAATTCAGATAAAATCACTTTTGGCCATTTTCTTCTCTCAAAATTGCCAGTAGAAAAAAGGATAGAATATAATAACATAGTGCATCCAGTACAGGATGCTTCTTTGTAAGAAAGCATATAATAACTTAGTGTGTCCAGTACAGGATGCCTTCTGATTGTGATATGACATGTCTAATGCACAACCTTCCTTTTCAGCTGTCCGGTATGTACAGTGGGCGCAACATAGCAGGCTTCTGCGCTTGGTTGGTTGCGACAGCCAGTGGCGAGGGTGGGGCCACTGGAATTTTTTTTTTGAGATAAAGATCACTTTCGGCCATTTTTTTCTAAAGCTCAAAAGCGGTGAAACATCCAAAGGCATCCTGCTGGCAGATGCAAGTAACCATTTTCATCACCATCACTTCATCACTTCATACATCATCATTGCATTGGGGATTTTCTTAACCATGTGTCCAGTACAGGATGCATTCACATTGTGATATGACATGTCTAATGCACAACCTTCCTTTTCAGCTGTCCGGTATGTACGCAGGACGCAACATAACAGGCCTATGCGCTTGGTTGGTTGCGACAGCCAGTGGCGAGGGTGGGGCCACTGGCAATCTTTTTCCTACAAATTTCTATCCACTCTTATGTGTTTAAATGTTGTGATGTCCTGTGTTGTACCATAGCTAGCTCGTGTAGAATCGCATGCAAAGAGAAAAAAAGGATATTGAAAGGAATCATCATTGTCGTCATCACTGGAAGGACTACACACACACACTACATGGATACCTAGCTTCATCATCATTGCAAGGACTACACACATACTACATGGATACTTAGCTTCTTAGAATAGGTAGACATACAACTTAACTTCTTAGAGTAGGCAGGCATATGATACACTTAGCTTCTTAGAGTAGGCAGGCATATGATACACTTAGCTTCTCAGAGTAGGCAGGCATATAACACACTTAGCTTCTTAGAGTAGGCAGGGGTAAAGGAGGTGGCAAACCAAAAGGATGGTCACCACTGTTAACAGCGAGGATGGGGCTGTTGACACCATAAAAAATACAAAAACAGATTTGAAAGGCATCATAAAAAGGTACACACATAAAAACAGGTCAAAAGGTAAACTCATACAAAATGTCCACACAAAAAGAGGTCAAAAGGTATAGACATACAAACACTTAGCTTCTTGGAGTAGGCAGGCATATGATACACTTAGCTTCTTAGAGAAGGCAGGCATATGATACACTTAGCTTCTTAGAGTAGGCAGGCATATAACACACTTAGCTTCTTAGAGTAGGCAGGGTTAAAGGAGGTGGCAAACCAAAAGGATGGTCACCACTGTTAACAGCGAGGATGGGGCTGTTGAAACCATAAAAAATACAAAAACAGATATGAAAGGCATTATAAAAAGGTACACACATAAAAACAGGTCAAAAGGTAAACTCATACAAAATGTCCACACAAAAAGAGGTCAAAAGGTATAGACATACAAACACTTAGCTTCTTGGAGTAGGCAGGCATTCAAACACTTAGCTTCTCAAAGTAGGCAGGCATACAAACACACTTAGCTTCTTAGAGTAGGCAGACATATAACACACTTAGTTTCTTAGAGTAGGCAGGGGTAAAGGAGGTGGCAAGACAAAAGGATGGTCACCACTGTTGACAGCGAGGATGGGGCTGTCAATATTAAAACACTATGTCATCACATATGAATAATGAAAAGGTACAATAGTGAAAAGTATTTAAAGATAAAAGCTTTTTTTTTACAAAGAAATAAAAGAAAGTGACCTTGCATGCCTCTCACTTTTTCTCTGAAGGTAATCCCTCCTTTACCTTGAAGGTAATCCATATTTTGCATTGAAGGTAATCCCTTTTTCTCTGAAGGTAATCCCTTTTTTATTAAGAGTCATCACCTATAATTGCAAAATATTTTGGAAGAAATAGATTTTTTTTTTCCGACAGAAATTATTGAAAGTGACAGTGCATGCCTCTCACTTTTTCTCTGAAGGTAATCCCTCCTTTACCTTGAAGGTAATCCATCTTTTACCTTGAAGGTAATCCCTTTTTCTCTGAAGGTAATCCCTCCTTTACCTTGAAGGTAATCCATATTTTGCATTGAAGGTAATCCCTTTTTCTCTGAAGGTAATCCCTTTTTTATTAAGAGTCATCACATATAATTGCAAAATATTTTGGAAAAAATAGATTTTTTTTTTTCCGACAGAAATTATTGAAAGTGACCGTGCATGCCTCTCACTTTTTCTCTGAAGGTAATCCATCTTTTACCTTGAAGGTAATCCCATTTTCTCTGAAGGTAATCCCTCCTTTACCTTGAAGGTAATCCATATTTTGTATTGAAGGTAATCCCTTTTTCTCTGAAGGTAATCCATCTTTTACCTTGAAGGTAATCCCTTTTTCTGTGAAGGTAATCCCTCCTTTACCTTGAAGGTAATCCATATTTTACATTGAAGGTAATCCCTTTTTCTCTGAAGGTAATCCCTTTTTTATTAAGAGTCATCACCCATAATTGCTCCAAATGAAAAATATTTTAGAATAAATAGATTTTTTTTTTTCGGACAGAAATTAATGAAAGTGACTGTGCATGCCTCTCACTTTATCTCTGAAGGTAATCCCTCCTTTACATTGAAGGTATTCCATCTTTTACCTTGAAGGTAATCCCTTTTTCTCTGAAGGTAATCCCTCCTTTACCTTGAAGGTAATCCATATTTTACATTGAAGGTAATCCCTTTTTCTCTGAAGGTAATCCCTTTTTTATTAAGAGTCATCACCCATTATTGCTCCACATGAAAAATATTTTGGAATAAATAGATTTTTTTTTTCCCGACACAAATTATTAAAAGGGACTGTGCATGCCACTCACTTTTTTTCTCAATGTAATCCCTCATTTTTTTTTGGCAAACATCTTTTCACAAATGAAATTGAATTTTATGGAAGGCTGAAACCCCATCTGTACTATTGAGGGCTGTCTGGATCAGACTTTAGGATGGTTATCAAGAAAGATATATTGTGCCCCCTATGTGGCAGATATCAGCGTCATCTACTGGCCCATGTGAAAGCAAAGCATACTGAACAATCAGTGACAGAGAGGCTTTTACAGAGCGTCTGCCGTCAGCTGAAAAAGAAGGGAATTCGTAAAGAGCAGCAGGCATCCAAGGGGTCCTATGACCCTGTGCCAAAATCTGTGGAACCCCAAGATAACATCCATGCTGAATCATTGAATGACTTGTCTTTTCAGTGGGAAGAGACATCCCAAAAAGAGGATGATGACATGAACGACGAAGGTGAAGATAACTATCATTCAAAGGAGCAGATTATGACTTGTCAGAACACATTACCATATGATGATGATGACTTTTAAAAATCCTTGTCAGTTTTAGCCATGCATAATAAACAACTTGACTATATTTGTAATGTTGGTTTCTTCTTTTTAAACTTTGATTCTCATTGTATACTAGAATACCCTTGGATCACTCTGTAAGAGGGTGCATTGCACAAACAAAGACAAGGCATGAAAATGAGGTTTAGTGAGAGGAGGAAAAGACAGCATAAAGACTATTACCTGACATGGATAAAAGGAACTAATAACATATGTGAGGTCAAGAATTATTGGAAATTGTGAACAAGCTTTTCATTGTTTTAACACAGTCCCATTTAAAAATGTGTGAACACAAACAAGGTATCCTTAATGTCTATTCCTGGAGAAAAAATGATCCAGATCAAACTGTTAATATCAGAGCTATTCTCATTTTTACTTTTAACTTCTCTGAAGGCCATCTTGGCAGCCATCTTGGATTTTATAAGAAAATTCTTTTATACCCTTCAGGGTTGTACAGGGAGGCCCCATGATGAAAATGAACCAAATCAGACCATAAACACCAGAGATATTCTCAAATTTCCATTTTTTCCTTCTCCGCCAGGCATCTTGGTGGCCATCTTGGATTTTGCAAAAAGAGTTCTTTTAGACCCTTCAGGGTTGTAAAGGGAAGCCCCACAATGAAAATAAGCCAAATCCAACCATAAACACCACAGATATACTCAAATTTCCACTTTTCCTTCTCTGGCAGCCATATTGGTGGCCATCTTGGATTTTGCAAAAAGAGTTCTTTTAGACCCTTCAGGGTTGTACAGGGAGGCTCCACAACAATGATGAGTCAAATCGGACCGTAAACACTAGCGATATTCTCAGATTTCGACTTTTGCTTCTCTGGCGGCCATCTTGGATTTTATTAAGAAAGTTCTTTTAGACCCTTCAGGGTTGTACAGGGAGGCCCCATGATGAAAATAAACCAAATCAGACCGTAAACACCAGAGATATTCTCAAATTTCCATTTTTTCTTTCTCTGGCGGCCATCTTGGATTTTGCAAAAAGAATTATTTTAGACCCTTCAGGGTTGTACAGGGAAGCTCCACGACAAAAATGAGCCAAATCGGGCTGTAAACACCAGAGATATTCTCAAATTTCTATTTTTTCTTTCTCTGGCAGCCATCTTGGCGGCCATCTTGGATTTTGCAAAAAGAGTTATTTTAGACCCTTCAGGATTGTACAGGGAAGCTCCACAACGAAAATAAGCCAAATCGGGCCGTAAACACCAGAGATATTCTCAAATTTCCACTTTTGCTTCTCTGGCGGCCATCTTGGTGGCCATCTTGGATTTTATTAAGAAAGTTTTTTTAGGCCATTCAGGGTTGTACAGGGAGGCCCCATGATAAAAATGAACCAAATCAGACCATAAACACCAGAGATATTCTCAAATTTCCATTTCTTCTTTCTCTGGCAGCCATCTTGGCGGCCATCTTGGATTTTGCAAAAAGAGTTATTTTAGACCCTTCAGGGTTGTACAGGGAAGCTCCACGACGAAAATAAGCCAAATCGGGCCGTAAACACCAGAGATATTCTCGAATTTCCAATTTTCCTTCTCTAGCAGCCATCTTGGCGGCCATCTTGGATTTTTCAAAAAGAGTTCTTTTAGACCCTTCAGAGTTGTACAGGGAAGCTCCACGACGAAAATGAGCCAAATCGGGCTGTAAACACCAGAGATATACTTAAATTTCCACTTTTCCTTCTCTGGCGGCCATTTTGGTGGCCATCTTGGATTTTGTGAAAAGAGTTCATTTAGACCCTTCAGGGTTGTACAGGGAGGCCCCACGACAAAAATGAGCCAAATCTGACCGTAAACACCAGAGATATTCAAGTTTCTCTTTTTAAACTCCTGCAATGGGACTGTCCAACTACGCAAACCAGAAATTTTTCTAAGTCCTGCAATGGGACTGTCCAACTATGCAACTTGTGAGGCACCTCACAATGTCACCATAAACTAAAGTGATTCGATGTGGACGAAATTTAGTGTGATCAAAGGCCCCATAGAGAAGCCAAACCGTGCCAAATTTCAGATCTGAGACCCTAAAAGTTTCCGAGATATTAACCATCAAAGTCTGTGAGGCACCTCACAATGTCACCACCCCTGTACCATATGTGTGGGGGACTGTGTAGTGATGGGGAGGGGTAGGGTGTTTGTGAGGCGCCTCACAATGTCACCACCCCTGTATCATATGTGTAGGGGACTACCCAGCTGCGCACGCGAGCTTCAAAGGAGAATATCTCTGGTGTTTACGGTCCGATTTGACTCATTTTTGTCATGGGGCTTGCCCTTATAAACCCGAAAGAGTCCAAAAGGATATTTTTACAGAATCAAAGATGGCCGCCAAGATGGCCGCCAGAGAAGGAAAAATTGAAATTTGTGAATATCTCTGGTGTTTACAGTCCGATTTGACTCATTTTTGGCGTGGAGCTTCACGGTAGAAATCTAAATGGTCAGAAGTTGTTATTTTTTTACAATCCAATATGGCTGCCAAGATGGCCACCAGAGAAAGAAATTTGAGAAATTTGAGAATATCTCAGGACTCCTCCATGGGGTCCCGGGGAGGGGTGGGGTGTATGTGAGGCGCCTCACAATGTCACCACCCCTGTGTCATATGTGAGGAGAGCAGTGCACCTGTCAGCTCAGGGCTCATGACCCCTCCATGGGGTCCCGGGGAGGAGTAGGGTGTCCGTGAGGCGCCTCACAATGTCACCACCCCTGTGTCATATGTGAGGAAAATTGAAATTTGTGAATATCTCTGGTGTTTACAGTCCGATTTGACTCATTTTTGGCGTGGAGCTTCACGGTAGAAACCTAAATGGTCAGAAGTTGTTATTTTTTACAATCCAAGATGGCTGCCAAGATGGCCACCAGAGAAGGAAATTTGAGAAATTTGAGAATATCTCAGGACTCCTCCATGGGGTCCCGGGGAGGGGTGGGGTGTATGTGAGGCGCCTCACAATGTCACCACCCCTGTGTCATATGTGAGGAGAGCAGTGCACCTGTCAGCTCAGGGCTCATGACCCCTCCATGGGGTCCCGGGGAGGAGTAGGGTGTCCGTGAGGCGCCTCACAATGTCACCACCCCTGTGTCATATGTGAGGAGAGCAGAGGTGTGAGCCTCAGAGCGAAACGGCGACTAGCCTTAGTAACTCTGACGGAGGCGCATCTTGACGGCCTCTCGCTCCGTGGAATGGCAGCTGAACACAGACAGCGAATGCACAACGGGGACCGCTCAGACCCTCTGGCCCAATAACATGGGGTGGTGGTGAAGAGCCCGGTCCGCCAACCTTTAGTCGTTAGATCTAGCAGGGGATCTAATGCAAAATCTGATGGCACTGTCCCTATCGAAATGAACAAGTGGCATATGCACGATGAGCATAGGGGTCTGGTGATGTGTGTAATTGTTGCTCTTGCAGCTACACCCAGCTAGCCTCAACGGTGAAAGTGAGAGCAGCATGTCATAAGTCTCTCATTGCTGGTTCTATAGCCTCTCCCGGATCAAGACTCCATCAGTACCATGGACTGGTTCACCATGGTGCCACAAGTTAGATCTAGCTGGGGATCTAATGCAAAGTCTGATGGGGCTCGCAAATGATGTGTCAAACTGTCCCTGTCTGAGTAAAACCAAAAGTGTTGCATGTCCGTTTGCCCAAAGGTTCTCCAAAGAACAATGGCACTGTCCCTATCGAAATGAACAAGTGGCATATGCACGGTGAGCATAGGGGTCTGGTGATGTGTGTAATTGTCGCTCTTGCAGCGACACCCAGCTAGCCTCAACGGTGAAAGTGAGAGCAGCATGTCATAAGTCTCTCATTGCTGGTTCTATAGCCTCTCCCAGATCAAGACTCCATCAGTACCATGGACTGGTTCACCATGGTGCCACAAGTTAGATCTAGCTGGGGATCTAATGCAAAGTCTGATGGGGCTCGCAAATGATGTGTCAAACTGTCCCTGTCTGAGTAAAACCAAAAGTGTTGCATGTCGGTTTGCCCAAAGGTTCTCCAAAGAACAATGGCACTGTCCCTATCGAAATGAACAAGTGGCATATGCACGATGAGCATAGGGGTCTGGTGATGTGTGTAATTGTCGCTCTTGCAGCGACAGCCAGCTAGCCTCAACGGTGAAAGTGAGAGCAGCATGTCATAAGTCTCTCATTGCTGGTTCTATAGCCTCTCCCGGATCAAGACTCCATCAGTACCATGGACTGGTTCACCATGGTGCCACAAGTTAGATCTAGGTGGGGATCTAATGCAAAGTCTGATGGGGCTCGCAAATGATGTGTCAAACTGTCCCTGTCTGAGTAAAACCAAAAGTGTTGCATGTCCGTTTGCCCAAAGGTTCTCCAAAGAACAATGGCACTGTCCCTATCGAAATGAACAAGTGGCATATGCACGGTGAGCATAGGGGTCTGGTGATGTGTGTAATTGTCGCTCTTGCAGCGACACCCAGCTAGCCTCAACGGTGAAAGTGAGAGCAGCATGTCATAAGTCTCTCATTGCTGGTTCTATAGCCTCTCCCAGATCAAGACTCCATCAGTACCATGGACTGGTTCACCATGGTGCCACAAGTTAGATCTAGCTGGGGATCTAATGCAAAGTCTGATGGGGCTCGCAAATGATGTGTCAAAACTGTCCCTGTCTGAGTAAAACCAAAAGTGTTGCATGTCCGTTTGCCCAAAGGTTCTCCAAAGAACAATGGCACTGTCCCTATCGAAATGAACAAGTGGCATATGCACGGTGAGCATAGGGGTCTGGTGATGTGTGTAATTGTCGCTCTTGCAGCGACACCCAGCTAGCCTCAACGGTGAAAGTGAGAGCAGCATGTCATAAGTCTCTCATTGCTGGTTCTATAGCCTCTCCCAGATCAAGACTCCATCAGTACCATGGACTGGTTCACCATGGTGCCACAAGTTAGATCTAGCTGGGGATCTAATGCAAAGTCTGATGGGGCTCGCAAATGATGTGTCAAACTGTCCCTGTCTGAGTAAAACCAAAAGTGTTGCATGTCGGTTTGCCCAAAGGTTCTCCAAAGAACAATGGCACTGTCCCTATCGAAATGAACAAGTGGCATATGCACGATGAGCATAGGGGTCTGGTGATGTGTGTAATTGTCGCTCTTGCAGCGACAGCCAGCTAGCCTCAACGGTGAAAGTGAGAGCAGCATGTCATAAGTCTCTCATTGCTGGTTCTATAGCCTCTCCCGGATCAAGACTCCATCAGTACCATGGACTGGTTCACCATGGTGCCACAAGTTAGATCTAGGTGGGGATCTAATGCAAAGTCTGATGGGGCTCGCAAATGATGTGTCAAACTGTCCCTGTCTGAGTAAAACCAAAAGTGTTGCATGTCCGTTTGCCCAAAGGTTCTCCAAAGAACAATGGCACTGTCCCTATCGAAATGAACAAGTGGCATATGCACGGTGAGCATAGGGGTCTGGTGATGTGTGTAATTGTCGCTCTTGCAGCGACACCCAGCTAGCCTCAACGGTGAAAGTGAGAGCAGCATGTCATAAGTCTCTCATTGCTGGTTCTATAGCCTCTCCCAGATCAAGACTCCATCAGTACCATGGACTGGTTCACCATGGTGCCACAAGTTAGATCTAGCTGGGGATCTAATGCAAAGTCTGATGGGGCTCGCAAATGATGTGTCAAACTGTCCCTGTCTGAGTAAAACCAAAAGTGTTGCATGTCGGTTTGCCCAAAGGTTCTCCAAAGAACAATGGCACTGTCCCTATCGAAATGAACAAGTGGCATATGCACGGTGAGCATAGGGGTCTGGTGATGTGTGTAATTGTTGCTCTTGCAGCTACACCCAGCTAGCCTCAACGGTGAAAGTGAGAGCAGCATGTCATAAGTCTCTCATTGCTGGTTCTATAGCCTCTCCCGGATCAAGACTCCATCAGTACCATGGACTGGGTCACCATGGTGCCACAAGTTAGATCTAGGTGGGGATCTAATGCAAAGTCTGATGGGGCTCGCAAATGATGTGTCAAACTGTCCCTGTCTGAGTAAAACCAAAAGTGTTGCATGTCGGTTTGCCTCAAAGGTTCTCCAAAGAACAATGGCACTGTCCCTATCGAAATGAACAAGTGGCATATGCACGGTGAGCATAGGGGTCTGGTGATGTGTGTAATTGTTGCTCTTGCAGCGACACCCAGCTAGCCTCAACGGTGAAAGTGAGAGCAGCATGTCATAAGTCTCTCATTGCTGGTTCAATAGCCTCTCCCGGATCAAGACTCCATCAGTACCATGGACTGGTTCACCATGGTGCCACAAGTTAGATCTAGCTGGGGATCTAATGCAAAGTCTGATGGGGCTCGCAAATGATGTGTCAAACTGTCCCTGTCTGAGTAAAACCAAAAGTGTTGCATGTCGGTTTGCCCAAAGGTTCTCCAAAGAACAATGGCACTGTCCCTATCGAAATGAACAAGTGGCATATGCACGGTGAGCATAGGGGTCTGGTGATGTGTGTAATTGTTGCTCTTGCAGCTACACCCAGCTAGCCTCAACGGTGAAAGTGAGAGCAGCATGTCATAAGTCTCTCATTGCTGGTTCTATAGCCTCTCCCGGATCAAGACTCCATCAGTACCATGGACTGGGTCACCATGGTGCCACAAGTTAGATCTAGGTGGGGATCTAATGCAAAGTCTGATGGGGCTCGCAAATGATGTGTCAAACTGTCCCTGTCTGAGTAAAACCAAAAGTGTTGCATGTTGGTTTCCCCAAAGGTTCTCCAAAGAACAATGGCACTGTCCCTATCGAAATGAACAAGTGGCATATGCACGGTGAGCATAGGGGTCTGGTGATGTGTGTAATTGTCGCTCTTGCAGCGACAGCCAGCTAGCCTCAACGGTGAAAGTGAGAGCAGCATGTCATAAGTCTCTCATTGCTGGTTCTATAGCCTCTCCCGGATCAAGACTCCATCAGTACCATGGACTGGTTCACCATGGTGCCACAAGTTAGATCTAGGTGGGGATCTAATGCAAAGTCTGATGGGGCTCGCAAATGATGTGTCAAACTGTCCCTGTCTGAGTAAAACCAAAAGTGTTGCATGTCCGTTTGCCCAAAGGTTCTCCAAAGAACAATGGCACTGTCCCTATCGAAATGAACAAGTGGCATATGCACGGTGAGCATAGGGGTCTGGTGATGTGTGTAATTGTCGCTCTTGCAGCGACACCCAGCTAGCCTCAACGGTGAAAGTGAGAGCAGCATGTCATAAGTCTCTCATTGCTGGTTCTATAGCCTCTCCCAGATCAAGACTCCATCAGTACCATGGACTGGTTCACCATGGTGCCACAAGTTAGATCTAGCTGGGGATCTAATGCAAAGTCTGATGGGGCTCGCAAATGATGTGTCAAACTGTCCCTGTCTGAGTAAAACCAAAAGTGTTGCATGTCGGTTTGCCCAAAGGTTCTCCAAAGAACAATGGCACTGTCCCTATCGAAATGAACAAGTGGCATATGCACGGTGAGCATAGGGGTCTGGTGATGTGTGTAATTGTTGCTCTTGCAGCTACACCCAGCTAGCCTCAACGGTGAAAGTGAGAGCAGCATGTCATAAGTCTCTCATTGCTGGTTCTATAGCCTCTCCCGGATCAAGACTCCATCAGTACCATGGACTGGGTCACCATGGTGCCACAAGTTAGATCTAGGTGGGGATCTAATGCAAAGTCTGATGGGGCTCGCAAATGATGTGTCAAACTGTCCCTGTCTGAGTAAAACCAAAAGTGTTGCATGTCGGTTTGCCTCAAAGGTTCTCCAAAGAACAATGGCACTGTCCCTATCGAAATGAACAAGTGGCATATGCACGGTGAGCATAGGGGTCTGGTGATGTGTGTAATTGTTGCTCTTGCAGCGACACCCAGCTAGCCTCAACGGTGAAAGTGAGAGCAGCATGTCATAAGTCTCTCATTGCTGGTTCAATAGCCTCTCCCGGATCAAGACTCCATCAGTACCATGGACTGGTTCACCATGGTGCCACAAGTTAGATCTAGCTGGGGATCTAATGCAAAGTCTGATGGGGCTCGCAAATGATGTGTCAAACTGTCCCTGTCTGAGTAAAACCAAAAGTGTTGCATGTCCGTTTGCCCAAAGGTTCTCCAAAGAACAATGGCACTGTCCCTATCGAAATGAACAAGTGGCATATGCACGGTGAGCATAGGGGTCTGGTGATGTGTGTAATTGTTGCTCTTGCAGCTACACCCAGCTAGCCTCAACGGTGAAAGTGAGAGCAGCATGTCATAAGTCTCTCATTGCTGGTTCTATAGCCTCTCCCGGATCAAGACTCCATCAGTACCATGGACTGGGTCACCATGGTGCCACAAGTTAGATCTAGGTGGGGATCTAATGCAAAGTCTGATGGGGCTCGCAAATGATGTGTCAAACTGTCCCTGTCTGAGTAAAACCAAAAGTGTTGCATGTTGGTTTCCCCAAAGGTTCTCCAAAGAACAATGGCACTGTCCCTATCGAAATGAACAAGTGGCATATGCACGGTGAGCATAGGGGTCTGGTGATGTGTGTAATTGTTGCTCTTGCAGCTACACCCAGCTAGCCTCAACGGTGAAAGTGAGAGCAGCATGTCATAAGTCTCTCATTGCTGGTTCTATAGCCTCTCCCGGATCAAGACTCCATCAGTACCATGGACTGGGTCACCATGGTGCCACAAGTTAGATCTAGGTGGGGATCTAATGCAAAGTCTGATGGGGCTCGCAAATGATGTGTCAAACTGTCCCTGTCTGAGTAAAACCAAAAGTGTTGCATGTCGGTTTGCCCAAAGGTTCTCCAAAGAACAATGGCACTGTCCCTATCGAAATGAACAAGTGGCATATGCACGGTGAGCATAGGGGTCTGGTGATGTGTGTAATTGTTGCTCTTGCAGCTACACCCAGCTAGCCTCAACGGTGAAAGTGAGAGCAGCATGTCATAAGTCTCTCATTGCTGGTTCAATAGCCTCTCCCGGATCAAGACTCCATCAGTACCATGGACTGGTTCACCATGGTGCCACAAGTTAGATCTAGCTGGGGATCTAATGCAAAGTCTGATGGGGCTCGCAAATGATGTGTCAAACTGTCCCTGTCTGAGTAAAACCAAAAGTGTTGCATGTCGGTTTGCCTCAAAGGTTCTCCAAAGAACAATGGCACTGTCCCTATCGAAATGAACAAGTGGCATATGCACGGTGAGCATAGGGGTCTGGTGATGTGTGTAATTGTTGCTCTTGCAGCTACACCCAGCTAGCCTCAACGGTGAAAGTGAGAGCAGCATGTCATAAGTCTCTCATTGCTGGTTCTATAGCCTCTCCCGGATCAAGACTCCATCAGTACCATGGACTGGTTCACCATGGTGCCACAAGTTAGATCTAGCTGGGGATCTAATGCAAAGTCTGATGGGGCTCGCAAATGATGTGTCAAACTGTCCCTGTCTGAGTAAAACCAAAAGTGTTGCATGTCGGTTTGCCTCAAAGGTTCTCCAAAGAACAATGGCACTGTCCCTATCGAAATGAACAAGAACAAAGGTTCTCCAAAGAACCAATCATTGCTGGTTGTATAGCTTCTCTCAGACCAAGACTCCTCATAAGTTGCGTAGTTGGACAGTCCCTTAGCTCCAAGTTGTCATTGTTTAACATTTCTGTGCCCCAGCAGTGAATCAGCACAGCTATGGTTCAAATAACAGTGCAACGTGCACCTTGCTTAGTGCGGGTGCAAGGGTCGACTTAGGGTGCTTGATTTTAAGCATGTCCTGTGACCACCAGATCACCAATTCCGGTGGACTTGTGAGCAGCCTTTTGTGTAAGTCTCATATTTCTGGGTGGTCTAGACTGGCCAAGACTCTGCAGTGTACCTCCACGTGGTGTTGCACGGGCAACTTTGGTGTTTATGGACCAAAGGCCAAATCCTGCAGGGATCGCCTCTCATCTGTGCCAATGTGCATAGATGGGCATATCCATATAGATGGTTTGATGTCTGGAGAAAGGTCCATGTTTCCAATATCTAGCAGAGCGCTCATGAGATGATCTCTGTTCTTGGATGGCTTTCCCAGATCAACTCCCCATCAATACCTCATATCTAATAATCTGAGACCTAACTGATGGGAATTAAAGATACTATAGCCAATAACTTCCTTCCCTCCTTAAGGACCAGTACATACGTTTTCTGGTTCAAACTGCAGCTTGTATCATTAAAAGCCCAACAGTGCCTCCTGAAGGAAGTCTCCCAGAATTTGGCAAGCACTCGAAAATTTTGGTTAAACACTTAATGTGAAAACAGTCCTGGATATTGAGGAAACAGGATATTCTATGAAAACAAAGACCTTATTCTTAATTATCTAAATCTAATTAGAAATTAACTTATTCTACCATGCCTAATGTAGTAAGCTATTTCTAGTTTTATACAGCTTATGTTCATATTTTAAACTTACTGGGATTACAAAGGTCAGTTTTTGTCCCACTGGTTAAGGCCCCCTGCTCAACATTTGTTACATGAATACAAATATTCATTCCTTTTTATTGCAGATGTTGAGTGAGTAGCTGGAAATGACGTCATCTAAAACTAAAAACGTGAGGCGTAGGCCTTCTCCCAGATCAGGTGTAAATCTGAAATGTGAAATAATGAAGAGACAATGTTTTGTTAGACTTTACAAGCATGAAACTTCTGATGCCCTGGATAGAATACGACAAAATTCCAGACTAACATGCACACCTGTCTTTGTTATCAAGCAATCCAAGAGACCAATAAAGGAGAAGAGAGGCAAAGACAAACCTGGCTTGTCCAAGCGTGCGTTGAGGGCACGAGAAAACAATAAGCTAGTTGTGACTATAGATCCAAAATACCCAGAATATGTCTCACGAAATGATATGGAAGGGTCATTCCACTACACTACTAGATTTGTACACTGTACAAATATTACAAAGCTACATATGAAATGTGTTGACAGTGGCCATAAGATAGACGACACGATGGTGGAAGAGCTATACCGCTCCAATGATAGTCCATCTTTACTCCTTTTACAATATTTGATGTCCCCAGAGAGATGGACCAATGGTTCTTCTAGCTATGATTATGGTCAATTGAAAGCAGAGCACAAAGATCAACAAGGAGTTCATTCGATAGCACAAAACACCAGGTACATTGAGAATGATACCAGTTTTCCACAGCTAAGCCAAGAAACTTCAGGTGTGTTGATTGGATCACCATATGCCATTCAACAAAATCTACATGGGAATAACAGCTTTTCAGCAGCATCTGATGTTCTATTCAGACAGATCTTTGGCTTTGACATTCAAACTCCTATACAATCTCAGGCAAAAAGTTCTAAAAGGTCTAATGATTTCCCAGTGCTAGCCGCATTGGAAACAAGGCGGTTTGTTCCTGGACCAATGGGGAAGGTAACTTCTCTCGACTTCCATGAAAAAACGAAAAAACTAGGCAAACCACTTGTCCCCTTGCTTTTGACAACTTGCACGGAAGTGCTAGCAAGGATTCAAATGCAGTATATGGACCTACTATACAGATGTGGGTGTATAGACCTGAACCCGGTTTCTCTCGACCAAGCGGGAACTTTGTTTCAGATAAGTGATGAGGACAAGGTGACAATAGCAATGCAGCTTGCAAAGTCAAATTCTGTGGTCTATTCTGTCAGTGTTAGATGTCTCCAATGCCAGGAGCCAATGAACAAGATGTGGAAACCAGGTATAGAAAGTGTGCAGAGTGACTGGCCATTGAACGAGAAGTGCCTACAGTGCGGTTCACAAACATTAGTGAATGAGTCCTCTTTCATCATGACTGAAGGTAGATCACGCACATGCATGGATCCAGCATCCATGAAGGAAATAACATATGAAATCCCACGCAGGCAAAAAGAGATGTGACAGAAGAGAGAAATCAACTAGTAGAGGAAAAAGAAGCACTCATGCGTGAGCTAGAGGATCTAACGTATCTCTGTGAAGCTGTAGAGGAAAGGAACAATACACTTTCTGAAAGAATCCAAACAATGGAGGAGCAATATAGTAACATTGATTCTGTGATTGAGGAAAAAGTACAAGAAGCACTGAAAAGCCTGATGACAAACTATATTACAGACAACAATACTCCTATGGTGTCTTCTGATCTTCCAGCAACATTGCATGATCTGGACAATATTGACATGTGCCAATTGTACCCAAGCCTGGATCTTGAAGACGCATGGCCTTCCACAGAAGTTGCTCCACTGTTCTCATTTTGAGGTAAATGTATGGTGTGTCCTTGCAAAAGTGAACATTTTTGATCAGTTTTTTATCAGATGATATACATGATTACACAATCAGTATCCGAAGTGGCAGATTACATTATAGTTAAAATCATTGGATTTTATCACCATGTTGTTATATGAATGCATACAATGCTAAACTGTGTTTGTAAGAGTTTACTTATGAATTATCGCTAGACATTCATCCACTGTTAGCATATTGATTCAAATGTATTCAAAATAAAATATTGTAATGTTACCTCTGACAACCATGTTTCATAAGGTGCTAGCACAATATAAATAAAGGCTATCAGTGAATATAATCACTAACTAAGTTTGATATCTTAGAAGTTTAGAGGTTACAAAGGAAAAATAAATAACAAAACTATTATGCTCTGAACAAAAGATGTACAGCATGTGCTTCAAACGCAAGGGTCCTCAGAGGATCAAGACTCCATCAGTACCTCCTCGTGGTGCTGTACGGTAACTTAGATTATTATATCTAAGGCTAAACTGATGGGGATCGACCAACAGCTAGTAAACTGGTTACCTCTGACAAGACTCCTCACAAGTTGCGTAGTTGGACAGTCCCATTCAAGGATTTTTCTCCTGTTCACATGATCATAACTCAGAAACCATTTGCTCTCAGGTATGGAATTTCACATGGTTTGGGGTTCACATAAGAATTTTACTTTTTTTTTATGTAAACCAGTGCAAAATATGAAAGTTCTGAAGAGTCATCATCCATAATTGCTCAATGTGAAAATTATTTTTTAAAAGAAAAAAATAGATTTTGAGGAATCCAGCATTTGTTTTAGATGTAAATATTGTTTGTGTAAATGATAATTATGGATATATGTACAAGGACCATGACGTGTACAAATTTCTCCAATAAAAGATTTGTACTCCAAAAAGAAAAGTGACCAACCATGCCTCTCATGTTTTTTTTCTGAAAGTAATCCCTCTTTTTCACTGAAGGTGATTCTCTTTTAACTTGATGGTATCCCTTCTTTCCTTATCATTCCTAAATCAAATAGTGATTGATATAAAGCACCAAACCATTTATCCTTATTTTCTTTTCTTTTATTGAATCAAAATTAATCATAGCAAAACCCCTCCACTGTTTCACAACAATGTGGACAAGTGTCTCTGCTTTGCACCCTAAATTCAGCACACAATGTGTGAAATTTGTGCCTGCATGGAACTAGTTGTACAGTAGATTGAGTGTGCAGGTAGCCGAAACATATCTCGCATTTAGTATTTTCTGATGTACTGTTCACAACTGTAGTTTCTCTAGATGAGTGGGCAAAAGGTGGTGAAGAATTGGATCCCTGTAAATATTCTTGATATGCTCGCACATAGTTCTGCCAGCCATCATTCATACTTTGTAAGAGATCTTCCGTTGCCCATCCATCACCTTGCATCTCCTCTAGAATATTCCCTGAAGTTTCGACTAGAAGGTGCAGTGCATTGATTAGAATATTCTTTTGTATTTGACCAGGCATGGCCGCTATATAACACAAGGAAAATAAATCCATCAATAGTACTTTGTGTTTCAGTTACGACGAAGGCCATGAACATTTTCACGGCAATATGGGCAACTTGGTCTCGCATTTAGTGACTGTTCAGCACATCCGCTGTGAAATGTGTGTTCGCATGGAATAAGAGTTGTGGTGTCTTCATTGTCAAGCAGGTCTAGACATACATCACACTTCAGAGGTTCTTCAGCTTCATATCTACCAGGTGAATCGCAAATATGGATCCGGGACTCATCTCTCATATGAACAGTTTCTTCAGTCTGTGGATGAGGAGGCGGTGGTGGTGGTGGTGGTGGGGGTGGATTACATTCACGGTGATATTCTTGAAATGCACGTACAAAGACAATCCACCCTACCTTCATTCTATCTGATACATCTTCGGTAGATCTACCAGTTTCCTGCAGTTGTTTGAGCATCAGTGTTGCATGTGCAATCAGCCCATAGATGGAATTTTCCAGAGTACATCTTTTACTACGGACTCTGTCTGTTACCACTCTGTTCATTGTTTTTCATGTATTTCAAATACACTTGGAAATTACAGTAATGCTAAAATTTCCCCTTTCTCATGTGGAATTGTTCTTGCAATAGAGCATTTTCAGTGAATGAATGGTGTAAACTAGATATTTTGTGACATGGTTGTTTAATGTTTCTTACTATTTAGTACAGCTTCATGACAATGTGGGCAAGTTTGCCACCTCTGAAGCCATCTTTCAGCACAGAGCACATGAAAAATGTCACCACAAGGATTCATTTCCATGGTTGGTTGGTCATAAAGTTGGTCAAAACAAATCTCACATCTGAGTAAGCTGTTCATTTCTGAGGATGGATGTAGTCCCCTGTGTGCAGGTGGTTGTTGATAACATTCTCGATGAGCCTCAACATAAGCATTCCATCCTACATGCAACCTATCTAAGGCATCACCAGAAACCTTGCCATTATCCTTCAGCTGCCTTATCATTGTTGCTGCATGTATAGACAGTCCATACAGTGTATTTTCCATTGTACACTTTTGTAATCGTTTTCGTTCAATCGTCACTGTGTTCACTCTTTTCATTGTCACTATACTCTCTGTCTGTTATAACAGAGTATGTTGGAATTACAGTAATGGTGTCTTGTTCTACTCTGAGTTCTCTTTGGTATATTTACAGTCACTTTCACAAATTGAACACTCTTTTCCATGGAATAGACAACTGCAGATAGGTGTACTGTGTTGAAATGCTCAAAACCTTTCTCATTGTATGTATGGTAATACAATTTCATTACATTTCAGAAACACAACTTTCTCACAGCATTTCCCCGGTTATGGCATTCTGTGTGATTGGGGATTATGGTAATGGTATCAGGGGTTAACTTTGTACGTCTAGAAGAGAAATTCTTCTTGGGGACATTGATGATCAGTTTATGACCACAGTTACCTCTTATAGGAAGGTTGGCCTCATGAACTCCCTTAACAAATCTGATGTTGTTTTCTGATGAGTAGACAACTGTCGATATTTCTATTGAACTGAAATGGGCTCCTGTGAACTGCTCAGTAATTATGTGAATCTCATTCTGGCCACTTGAAGTACAATACATGACCCGCAGATCTAATGTGGGGGACATTATACTGCTGTACTTGGCAAACGGTTTGGTCTTGGCATGAATTTCATGGCCATTAGCGGTGTAAATCCTTCTATAGAACTGATCATTTCCTCTTGTATGACATGGACGATTAAATGTCATAGCTTCATACAAGGAGGCTTTTCCTTCATCCTCAGGGAGACAACTTTCTATATCTGACAGTTCATCCATGGACATGGCATGGAGCTTGATATGGGGCAAAACAATTTTAAGATCTGCGATTCTGTCATTCATTTTCAGCCACTTCATTACATGCTTGAACAGAGTGTATTCACTCTCTATAACTTGTTTATTTCCTTTCAACAGGGACACAAGATCATCTAGGTCCATATCAAAGAAAAGTTCAGATGTTAGCACAGACATCAAGTTGAGCTGTAGATAGACTTTACACATAGTGTCGATTCTCAGGTGTTCAGTAAAAACCCACCACTGCATGACTAATTCTACAGCCATCCCAGAGAAAACAAAATTATTCATGGCTCTTTTACATAGTCTCTCTAATTCCCCAATATTGTACTTGTCAGAAATAAGCATCAACGGCATTATGTTCTCCTGTGTGATGTCTATTTTTCCAGAATGCATGAACCTGAGAACATGCTCCATGTATGGCATAACTTCATCCATTTCTATCACACATATCTCTTTGAGTCTTGATTCCTTAAAGTTTTGGCTGTTAAGCATAACACTTAGAACAGGGCTTTTGGAAAGACATTTCTTTGATACATGGTATTTGTTGGTGCCAATTACAATGGCAGCATCACATTTCTTTGGATCATTAAATATGTCCTCGCATTTGTGTCTCCTCCATTCTTCTGGTGTCCAGCATGTATGTAGATTTACATCTAATGGCATTCTAACAACCAGAGAAAGCCAGCGCATTTGATTCAAGAGCTCTTCCCATTCATGCTGGCAAATTCCTATTGTTTGAAATCCATTTTCTTCAAAACATATATCTGTGTATGGCCATGGTTGGATTTTATGATCACTAGAAATTGAAATATTGGGATAATTACGCAGTTTCTTGCGTACTTCATATCGATTGGTAGAAATCCACTCCCATCTCAGACAGCTGCCTTTCATGTCCTGACTTATATCATCACAGAAGTAAACAAATCTCTTTGACCTAATCAAAACAAAAAATAATCTCTCTGACAATTTCAGATAGACAAGGTCTTTCACATCACAGTCATCCAGCTTTCCTGTTATCATTTTGTTGCACACACCCTGATTACATGACCGGTAATAATGTTCATTTGAAATGAGGATTTATATAAAATAATTGACCAAATACAATGAATTTTCTTTCTCTCTTTTAATTCTCTGGAATAACTGGTGAGCGTCTTCGCCAAGGTGGCAGAGGTTCAGATGTAGAGATGTATCTCAGCACTCTCTGTTTACATTTCCTCTTCCTAGGTGCCAAAGGTTGCAACACGGGTGGAGGACGTTCTGGAGTAATGCATTGAGATGATTGCAAAGCCAAGGTGCCTTGCATTTGTAGTTCCATTGGCTTCATGTATAGTGGTGGTCTTTGAAGGATGGTGCTGTGTGCTGTCTCAGGCTGTACTTGTTGAGACGGAGGCTGATATGTTCTTTTCACGAACCAATATTCTATCAGATATGGCTCAACATATACAGGAACAGCCAATCGTGCTTCTCTGAAGTGACTGCTTGACATTGTGTCTGATGTAATGACTGACTGCATCTTTTTGCTCTAGTACTTATATAGGATTTTAACATGCAAATTGGTCATGTGATGATGGAATGTCATGATCATGTGATGACGGAATGTCATGTGGGAGAGGCTAATTAACATATTAGATAGCAACATACAATAGAGTCACATGGGAGAGACTACTTAGCATATTAGTTGGTGCCACATAATATGATATTGGTCACATGGTTATGAAACTCATTAGCATATTAATTGGCATCATATAAGGAAGGTTCTGGGCTTCTGGGGCTCAGTGTGCAGACACAGTCTTTACAATGTACATTTATGGTAAGCTGTTTCTCACTCCTCACAACTTTATGTTGGATGAGGTGCGATCTCTGTTGCAAAAATCTCTCAGGCGCAAAGACCATAGTCTTGCAGCACAGGCTACAAAGGAACTTCTTGGCTATGGGAAAGACCAGCTTCCATGGAAATGTCTTGTGACCTTCCTTTTTGAAGATCACTGTCTAAGTGACACTCATGCACTGAAAGCAATGTACAATGCATATAAGGATAAGGTGACAGCCTCAAAGTATAGATTTGTGGAACTTCTACTCAACTCAAAGACATGTAGGATTGCTGCATGTATGCCAGTAGCAGAGATGGATCATACATTTGAACCACATGAACCCTCTTTCTGCTCAGACACTGACACAAGAGTTGATGATGATTTAGCTGGTCTCATCACATATGAGGAAGGACAGATAAAAACAGACAGGCTCCTACAACTACTGGTCCTAGAATGGAAGAAAAAGAACACTAAAGCTTTGATCACCCTTCTGAAGCTTGCAACTATGGTGGTAGGTAATGAGAAACGGCAGGTCACTCCAAAAGGAAAAGACTTTCTGATCGACTCTTGTAAGATAAAACCACACTTTGGACTGTTGGTGGTGTCAGCTTTGTATAAAAACACTGAGGAAGTTTCCATGAAAGACTATCTGGCTGCCTGCTACTGCTTTGCCACCATTCCAGATGTAACTATCAATCTGATAATGTATGCTCCATTGGCTCGAATGATGTTTGGTCAATCACAGGACATCAAACCCACACAATGTGAGAAACAGTGGGAAGCTGTCCAAGTACTGACTCAAATGCCAGTGTGGGCAGTGGACAAGCATACATTCAGAGGAAAGCATGGATGCAGCACCAGTAAAATTCTCAGTTCCAAGCCTGAGGGAATGTCAGAGTCTCAATACATTGAGTTTCATGGCCACAGAGAAAAGCGGGATATCATAAGTTTCTTTGAAGAAGGAGTGTTGTGTAGTGAGGAGGCCCTTGGTAAGAATCCACTCTGGGAGAAAACCAAGCATGTTTATTTCCTCTTTGACAAAATGAAACAGAAGACAAACAAGATGACACAAAAATACTATCAACACCTTAAAAGTGAGTGTCCTCTGCTTTTCATTTCGTCAGAAACACCTGAAATGGACACATATCAAAATATTAAGAAACGTAAGCATGAAGAGAGCATCAGAGAAGGACCCAAGTTCAAGGAAAGGGTTACAGACTTTGAGATTCATGGGCCACTCCTGCAGAAACCAGTGAACGCTAACAAAGTTTACACATATGCTGACCTACAGAACAGGAAAGTCATCAAAGGTCCTTATCGCAGTGAAGGCAAACTTAATCATAGCATGTTCGTCAACCAGGTTATGCGTGAAGTTTTCAATGACTTACACACACTGCCAGCCGAGTCCCTTTCATCTTTCATCACTTTTCCACTCTTGACAGGTTGTGGAGCGACCATTGAAATCTCTTTGGTCACCTTCCATGATTACATATCCCAATCCATGATCAAAGATGCACAGTTCATCACAAGAGAAAGCCTTGGTCTTGTTCAAATGCACAAGCTACAGCCAGAACAAGTTTCATATGTTCCTGTCAGTCTATGGGCCCACTTCCTCTATCGGTATGTCCTCAACATTGGCGATTCTGGTCTTTATAATGCCCTCACAGACTCTCAACTGACATTCTTCTATGGCATTGACATGGAAGAGAAGCGGGGTAAGGTCAAACCCGTCAGGTCTCTATTGGATGTCATGTTCACAAAGCTGCCAACACATGGACTTTGTGAGGCAATACTTGACTCTGTGAAAAGTCAAAAACTTGAACTGCTGCAACTTGTGGAAAGACAAGTTGATCACTCTAGATTATGCCTCTTAGCAGAGCAGTATGAAATCATCTATGACTCCTCACTGTTCACCAAGAGAATAGTAGAAGTGCGTCAGATGGTGGCCAGTCTTTGAACAGCCATTTCCCAGTTGATGTTTTTTTCTTCCACTGTATATTCCATAAAGGAATTACCAAATAAAAAAAAAGAACTTATATGAATATGTGTTGTCTTTGATAACCATGGAGATCTAGTAGTCAGTGTGCTCAGTGAAAATGAAGAAAAAATAAACCACCATTAGGTACATGTACAGCTGTGCTAGTTCATTGTTAAGGTCATAAAAGTCAATAAAGAAAATAAGGGGAAAACCTTTTATTCCAATAACTGATTAAACCATAACTATAGATCATAGAATAAAAGTAAACCCCTGAGTAAGATCACCCTTCAATCTAGGGCTCTTATGAACAATCTTTTTATGATATTATTTAAAATAAGTTCAATACAAAAGAATGACAAAACTGGGAGATATTTTTTCGAAAGTTTATTTCAGTACCACTCCATAAAATTGAAAGGATTACATTCGGCACACTTAAGCATCCCAATTTGGTTCTGGTGGTCTTCACTTTGAAAGCAAGGTACAACATGTCTCAACTGCAGTGGCTCTGCTATACTATCTAGTACATTACATAACTTGTCCCACTCCTTGTGACTCATGCATATGGTGACATCTCCATTTCTTGGTGAAATGCCGTCTATATTCAGCCAACAATTGGCTATTTCAACAGTCTTGCACACAGGACATGCATGCAGATGTATTGGTCCTCCAATGTGAAGGATTGACTCTTCGACCCAGCAATTTTTGTGATCTGTCTCTAAAACGACATCTTTTTCAAGGCGGGAATTGACTTCAGATACACAAGACAAAAGCCTTGACAATCTCTGTCTTGAAAGAGAAAATACCTTCCGCTCTGGACAATGCGGATCAATGTCCATTTCCACTTCATGACATTCCATATTTACATGGATCAAAACAGATCGCTCTTCTCCGATATCGTAGTGAGCCATTGTGTAAAAATGAAGATTTCCCTTGTGAGGAAAGACTCAATACACCTTGATGATTCTAACAAAATACAATTCCTATGTCTTGAATTTAGAGTATTACTGCAATCCACTAATTTCCTGATGGATAGCAGAGATGACAGACAGCCAAAGATTGCATCGCTGCATTCTAGAAAACTCTTTGTATGGATTGCTTGCCCATTCCAATTCTATGGTTAAAAATCTACATGAACATGGTACTATCAATTCAGAAAATCTAGAGAGAATGAAAGTCGGATGGAAAGCATATCAGCATGCATATGAGAGGAATCAGCGTTCACATAATCCACCACCTCCTCCTCCTGTTCCCAGAAGAACACCATGAGATTTTTAGTTTTTCATATGGTAATAGTCAACTAACCTATGTCTTACTTGAATAAGATAAAACATCACAATGAAAATCCTTTCTGTCTTTCTTCCCTTTCTCAAATTAAGGGTATTAGCAAATTGAAGTGGAGTGCCATTCTCCTCTTGCAAGGCTAGACTATAATTTGTACATGGGGCTGCAGGCAGATGAACTGATCAAGTTGATGAAGTCAGCTGAAACCCTGATTTGGGAAGTTGATGGATATGGCAGAACAGAGGATCTCTACTGCTAGCCCCACTTATCAAGTCAACAGTGGGAGCTGAAATCCACCAAAGGCCAAAATGGTAAGTTGATGAACTGAGTGAAAACCCTGATTTCAGCTCTCATTTTGGATTTGGTCAGTCAAAGTAGCAGTAGAGATGCTAAACCCTGATTTGGCAAGTTGATGGAGATGGCAGAACAGAGGATCTGAACTGCTAGTTCCACTGACCAAGTCGACAGTGAGAGCTGAAATCCACCAAAGTCCAATATGTCAAGTTGGTGAACTGAGCCAAAACCCTGATTTGACAAGTTGATGGAGATGGCAGAACAGAGGATCTCTACTGCTAGCCCAACTGACCAAGTCAACAGTGGGAGCTGAAATCCACCAAAGGCCAAAATGGCAAGGTGATGAACTCCAAAACCCCGATTTGGGAAGTTGATGTCTGTTCTGCCCTCTCCATCAACTTCCCAAATCAGGGTTTTGGCTCAGTTCATCAACTTGTCACATTGGACTTTGGTCGATTTCAGTTCTCACTCTTGATTTGGTCAGTGGCACTAGCAGTAGAGATGCTCTGTTCTGCCCTCTCTCATCAACTTGCCAAATCAGGATTTTGGCTCAGTTCACCAACTTGCCATATTGGACTTTGGTGGATTTCAGCTCTCACTTTCGACTTGGTCAGTCAAAGTAGCAGTAGAGATGCTAAACCCTGATTTGGCAAGTTGATGGAGATGGCAAAACAGAGGATCTGTACTGCTAGTGCCACTGACCAAGTCCACAGTGAGAGCTGGAATCCACCAAAGCCCAGAATGGCAAGTTGATGAACTGAGCCAAAACCCTGTGAAGTTGATGGAAGAGGGCAGAACAGAGCATTTCTACTGCTAGTACCATTGACCAAATCAACAGTAAGAGCTGAAATCCACCAAAAGCCAAACTGGCAAGTTGATGAACTGAGCCAAAACCCTAAATCTATTTATTCCAAAATATTTTTCATGTGGAGCAATTATGGGTGATGACTCTTAATAAAAAAGGGATTACCTTCAGAGAAAAAGGGATTACCTTCAATGCAAAATATGGATTACCTTCAAGGTAAAGGAGGGATTACCTTCAGAGAAAAAGGGATTACCTTCAAGGTAAAAGATGGATTACCTTCAAGGTAAAGGAGGGATTACCTTCAGAGAAAAAGTGAGAGGCATGCACGGTCACTTTCAATAATTTCTGTCCAAAAAATAAAATCTATTTATTCCAAAATATTTTTCATGTGGAGCAACTACGGGTGATGACTCTTAATAAAAAAGGGATTACCTTCAGAGAAAAAGGGATTACCTTCAATGTAAAAGATGGATTACCTTCAAGGTAAAGGATGGATTACCTTCAGAGAAAAAGTGAGAGGCATGCACGGTCACTTTCAATAATTTCTGTCCAAAAAATAAAATCTATTTATTCCAAAATATTTTTCATGTGGAGCAACTATGGGTGATGACTCTTAATAAAAAAGGGATTACCTTCAGAGAAAAAGGGATTACCTTCAATGTAAAAGATGGATTACCTTCAAGGTAAAGGATGGATTTCCTTCAGAGAAAAAGTGAGAGGCATGCACGGTCACTTTCAATAATTTCTGTCCAAAAAAATAAAATCTATTTATTCAAAAATATTTTTCATGTGCAGCAATTATGGGTGATGACTCTTAATGAAAAAGGGATTACCTTCAGAGAAAAAGGGATTACCTTCAATGTAAAAGATGGATTACCTTCAAGGTAAAGGAGGGACTACCTTCAGAGAAAAAGTGAGAGGCTTACAAGGACACTTGCAATAATTTCTGTCCGAAAAAAATAAATCTATTTATTCCAAAATATTTTTCAATCGCCCCTGCACTGGAGGTTGCTCAGAAGTTTTGATGCTCCTATACTGTTTCATTATAATTTATTAACCTAATATTGAAATAACTCCTTGACAAAAATGCCTCAGAACAGTTCTTCTCTTACAAGACACCAGAAAAGGAAGATGAAAGATCCAAATTTTCTTGAAAAAAATAGTAAAAAGAAAAGGGAACGATACAGACAATTACTAGCAGACAAAGTGACTCAAAAACAAAGACGGGACAAGGAGAATCGTTATCAGAGAAAATATAGAGATAAGAAGAGGTTGCTGAAATCAAAGGAACAAAGTGATGCTAAAAATTCATCAAATGATCTAAGTGATGGAGACCAGGGGATGGTACAGCCATCCAAGAAAGGAACGAATTTTAAAGCAGATGTTATGGCTCTCACTTCATATCATGACCACAAAACCTCTTTGCAGGACAGTGAAAATGAGAGTTCAGTTCATTCACCAAAAGCAGACAGTGTTCCTTCTTCTTCAAGTGAAAGAGAAGAAAGAATGTTATGCAATGAACCAGTGATTACAGATCAGCCACAACAGTCACTAATCCATTGTTCTTGTGCTCATGAAGATGCAAGTTATGCAGTAAGTCTTGTCATAGCAACTCAGACTTTGCTTTCAGAAGTTGTCACAGCAATAAACAACCGCATTGAAAAGTGCTGGACATATCAGAAGAAAATGCACTAAACTTGTATATGGAAGTAGCTTCTTATTCTTTTTTTTTTCATTAGAGAATAAAGAGCACAAGCAAAAATATTAGTATTTTTTTCATTCATTAGACAGAACCACTTGCCACTTGAAAAAAATCTCCGCCACTCAGAAAAAATCTCCGCCACTCAGAAAAATCTCCGCCACTCAGAAAAATCTCCGCCACTTGAAAAATATCCGCCACCCAGAAAAAGTCTCCGCCACTTGGAAAAAATCTCCGCCACTTGGAAAAAATCTCCGCCACTTGGAAAAAATCTCCGCCACCCAGAAAAAAATCTCCGCCACTTGGAAAAAATCTCCGCCACCCAGAAAAAATCTCCGCCACTCAGAAAAATCTCCGCCACTCAGAAAAATCTCCGCCACTTGAAAAATCTCCGCCACTTGGAAAAAATCTCCGCCACTTGGAAAAAATCTCCGCCACCCAGAAAAAATCTCCGCCACCCAGAAAAAATCTCCGCCACCCAGAAAAATCTCCGCCACTTGGAAAAAATCTCCGCCACTTGGAAAAAATCTCCGCCACTTGGAAAAAATCTCCGCCACCCAGAAAAAATCTCCGCCACCCAGAAAAAATCTCCGCCACTTGAAAAATCTCCGCCACTTGGAAAAAATCTCCGCCACTTGAAAAATCTCCGCCACTTGGAAAAAATCTCCGCCACTTGGAAAAAATCTCCGCCACTTGGAAAAAATCTCCGCCACTCAGAAAAATCTCCGCCACTTGAAAAATATCCGCCACCCAGAAAAAGTCTCCGCCACTTGGAAAAAATCTCCGCCACTTGGAAAAAATCTCCGCCACTTGGAAAAAATCTCCGCCACCCAGAAAAAAATCTCCGCCACTTGGAAAAAATCTCCGCCACCCAGAAAAAATCTCCGCCACTCAGAAAAATCTCCGCCACTCAGAAAAATCTCCGCCACTTGAAAAATCTCCGCCACTTGGAAAAAATCTCCGCCACTTGGAAAAAATCTCCGCCACCCAGAAAAAAATCTCCGCCACTTGGAAAAAATCTCCGCCACCCAGAAAAAATCTCCGCCACTTAGAAAAATCTCCGCCACTCAGAAAAATCTCCGCCACTTGAAAAATCTCTGCCACTTGGAAAAAATCTCCGCCACTCAGAAAAATCTCCGCCACTCAGAAAAATCTCCGCCACCCAGAAAAAATCTCCACCACTCAGAAAAATCTCCGCCACCCAGAAAAATCTCCGCCACTTGGAAAAAATCTCCGCCACTTGGAAAAAATCTCAGCCACTTGGAAAAAATCTCCGCCACTTGGAAAAAATCTCCGCCACTTGGAAAAAATCTCTGCCACCCAGAAAAAATCTCCGCCACCCAGAAAAAATCTCCGCCACCCAGAAAAATCTCCGCCACTTGGAAAAAATCTCCGCCACTTGGAAAAAATCTATGCCACTTGGAAAAAATCTCCGCCACCCAGAAAAAATCTCCGCCACCCAGAAAAAATCTCCGCCACTTGAAAAATCTCCGCCACTTGGAAAAAATCTCCGCCACTTGAAAAATCTCCGCCACTTGGAAAAAATCTCCGCCACTTGGAAAAAATCTCCGCCACTTGGAAAAAATCTCCGCCACTCAGAAAAATCTCCGCCACCCAGAAAAAATCTCCGCCACTTGAAAAATCTCCGCCACTTGGAAAAAATCTCCGCCACTTGGAAAAAATCTCCGCCACTTGAAAAATCTCCGCCACTTGGAAAAAATCTCCGCCACCCAGAAAAAAATCTCCGCCACTCAGAAAAATCTCCGCCACTTGAAAAATATCCGCCACTTGGAAAAAATCTCCGCCACTTGGAAAAAATCTCCGCCACTTGGAAAAAATCTCCGCCACTTGGAAAAAATCTCCGCCACCCAGAAAAAAATCTCTGCCACTTGGAAAAAATCTCCGCCACCCAGAAAAAATCTCCGCCACTCAGAAAAATCTCCGCCACTCAGAAAAATCTCCGCCACTTGAAAAATCTCCGCCACTTGGAAAAAATCTCCGCCACCCAGAAAAAAATCTCCGCCACTTGGAAAAAAATCTCCGCCACTTGGAAAAAATCTCCGCCACCCAGAAAAAATCTCCGCCACTTAGAAAAATCTCCGCCACTCAGAAAAATCTCCGCCACTTGAAAAATCTCCGCCACTTGGAAAAAATCTCCGCCACTCAGAAAAATCTCCGCCACCCAGAAAAAATCTCCGCCACTTGAAAAATCTCCGCCACTTGGAAAAAATCTCCGCCACTTGGAAAAAATCTCCGCCACTTGAAAAATCTCCGCCACTTGGAAAAAATCTCCGCCACCCAGAAAAAAATCTCCGCCACTCAGAAAAATCTCCGCCACTTGAAAAATATCCGCCACTTGGAAAAAATCTTCGCCACTTGGAAAAAATCTCCGCCACTTGGAAAAAATCTCCGCCACTTGGAAAAAATCTCCGCCACCCAGAAAAAAATCTCCGCCACTTGGAAAAAATCTCCGCCACCCAGAAAAAATCTCCGCCACTCAGAAAAATCTCCGCCACTCAGAAAAATCTCCGCCACTTGAAAAATCTCCGCCACTTGGAAAAAATCTCCGCCACCCAGAAAAAAATCTCCGCCACCCAGAAAAAATCTCCGCCACTTGGAAAAAATCTCCGCCACTTGGAAAAAATCTCCGCCACCCAGAAAAAATCTCCGCCACCCAGAAAAAATCTCCGCCACTCAGAAAAATCTCCGCCACTCAGAAAAATCTCCGCCACCCAGAAAAAATCTCCGCCACCCAGAAAAAATCTCCGCCACCCAGAAAAAATCTCCGCCACTCAGAAAAATCTCCGCCACTCAGAAAAATCTCCGCCACTTGAAAAATCTCCGCCACTTGGAAAAAATCTCCGCCACTTGGAAAAAATCTCCGCCACCCAGAAAAATCTCCGCCACTTGAAAAATCTCCGCCACTTGAAAAAATCTCCGCCACTTGGAAAAAATCTCCGCCACTTGGAAAAATTTCCGCCACCCAGAAAAAATCTCCGCCACCCAGAAAAAATCTCCGCCACTCGAAAAAATCTCCGCCACTCAGAAAAATCTCCGCCACTTGAAAAATCTCCGCCACTTGGAAAAAATCTCCGCCACCCAGAAAAATCTCCGCCACCCAGAAAAAATCTCCGCCACCCAGAAAAAATCTCCGCCACTCAGAAAAATCTCCGCCACTCAGAAAAATCTCCGCCACCCAGAAAAAATCTCAGCCACCCAGAAAAAATCTCCGCCACTCAGAAAAATCTCCGCCACTCAGAAAAATCTCCGCCACCCAGAAAAAATCTCCGCCACTCAGAAAAATCTCCGCCACTTGGAAAAAATCTCCGCCACTTGGAAAAAATCTCCGCCACTTGGAAAAAATCTCCGCCACTTGAAAAATCTCTGCCACTTGGAAAAAATCTCCGCCACTTGGAAAAAATCTCCGCCACTTGGAAAAAATCTCCGCCACTTGGAAAAAATCTCCGCCACTTGGAAAAAATCTCCGCCACTTGGAAAAAATCTCCGCCACCCAGAAAAAATCTCCGCCACTTGGAAAAAATCTCCGCCACTTGAAAAATCTCCGCCACTTGGAAAAAATCTCTGCCACTTGGAAAAAATCTCCGCCACTCGGAAAAATCTCCGCCACTTGAAAAATCTCTGCCCCTTGCTTGTGTGCAATTGTCCTACTCTCTGAATGAGTGACATATAAAAGCCACACATTTGTCAATTATGGTATATTAACCTAATTTTGAAATTGTTCTATGTTCAAAATGGCTTCTATCGATTCTTCTCTTTCAAGGCACAAGAAAAGGAAGATGAAAGACCCAAACTATCAGGGGAAGGATAATAAAAGGAAGAGGGAATGGTACAAAAGGTTGATATCAGACCAAGTGAGAAGAAAAGAATTACGAGACAAGAATGAACAATATAGGAGAGAAGTTAAAGTAAGGAAGAGGCTGCTTCATAACTTAAAGGAAGAAAGTGATGTGAATGAAACATCAAAATACATCAATACAGGGATCAAACTAGATGCCAAAGAGAAAAGCAAAATAGAAGATTCATCTCAGCTAACTGTGGATGAAAGATCTGAACATTTAAAAGAACCTATGGAATATACTGCTGTGAATGACTCTGCAACAGATGAGAAGAAGCAGGAATCGATAGATATGCTTAAGCAATCTGGAGGTACAGAAATTAGAGGTCAGAGATATGAAAATATGGTGATGGAAACTATCACATGCTCTAAAGGTGAACTTCTAGATCATTCAGATGTAGAAACTGTAGATGATCTAAAGGAACATGAAAAGACACATGGTCCGAAATCTCGCCTGGCGCAAGCTGAAGATGTGGAAATTTGGAGTGAGAGAGATGAAGACATAGTGGTGAATAGTGGAAATATAGAATATTCAGAAGGTGAAATTGTGCATCATTCAGATCTGCCAAAACAATTTGATTACATGGATATGGTGAGTGAGAAATATGAAGGTTATGTCATAGAGAGTGAAAATAAGAAATGTTCGGATGGGAGAATAGTGGAGTATTTAAATAAAGAACCAAAAGAGCATACACCAGTGGATGGTTCAAAATTAATTGATAAGAATCATGATTCATTAGATCTCCAATCAGAGGTTATGGGAAATGAACCGGAGAGGTGTGAAGCCATAGATACAGAATGTAACAATAATGGAACCTTAGAACATTCAGGTGGGACAATGATGGAGACCTCAGACATGAAAGGAAATGCTGATAACACATCAAAAAAGGAAGATGGAATGAAATTGTTTAAAGAGGTGACTATATTTAACACTGTAGAAGCAGATCAATGTAGTACTGCAGTAAAAGAGGAGAGGGATGGTGGAAACAATTCACTGCATGAATCACTTCATAGAACCAAAGAAAATGATAATGATATGTATCTCCGGAGATTTTCAAAGGAGTATATGAGTGCTTGGATAAGAGATCCATTTAAGTATTTTTTCTTGGACGGAGATTCGGTTATGCATGACTACCTGAAGAACCCAAAGATCCATCCCACTAAAGAAGAAACCAATGAATTTTGGCCAGTCACTAGTGTGGAATGGATGGCAAGATATGTGAAAGATTCCAACTTCAATGCAAATTATGACAATCCTTTTTATACACCTATGTACAAGAAGCAGGTGACTGATATGATTTATAGAGTTGTCCCAGACTATGTGATCAAGAAGTTCAGAACAGAGATGCTTTACACAAAACTGAACTATGAATTTAATTTATATATGGAAAATAAAAAAGAAATTGACTTTTTGAAACAGATGAGGTATGAAGATATTGCAAGTTGGTCTGAAATCCAGAGTGAAAATGCAGAGAAGATAAAAGAAGGTGATATGAAATGTACTGAACCAGATCAATTACACATTGAGTCAAATAACGCTGGGAAAGGTGATGACCACAGTACTGGACAAAGCGACCAAGATATATATCACGAGCAAGGTTCACGAGGATGGATGAAAGCTTGGTTAAGTGATCCTTTTATGGAATTACTCAAACCAGGCTATGACCAGAAATATCTCAAAAACCAAAAGACCCATCCTACAAAACAAGAAACTAATGAATATTGGCCGGTTACTAGTGTGGAATGGATGGTAAGGTATGTGAATGATTCTGAGTTTCAGGAAAATTATAGTAATCATCCAAATTACACACCGATGTATAAGAAGAAGGAGACCGACTACATTTACAGAGATGTCCCAGACTGCATAGTGAATAAAAAAAGAGATGAACTTCTTTCTCGGAGGCTGGAGAAATGGATGCCTCTATGCGAGATAGAAAAGAAGGAACAGCATGAGAGGAGAAGAATGTGGAGGCGTTATGATCTCTATAGATGGAATAGATGTCAAAAACTAAATGCTCTCAAAATAAAGTTGGGCAGACAGCTAATACAGAAGGATTGCACAGAATGTAAAAAGAAACTTATGAATGGATTGTTTTTGCCGTTTGTATCTTCAAGACGAGATAACACTGCAAGTTGCTTTCTTTATTGAAAAATTATGCTTTCATGCTCATCTTTTATTAGAAGATCAACACATGTTCAGTTCTGATGATGAGCATCATGTGAATTCTTCACAATATTTCAGTATAAGAAACAAGATAAAATGTACACCATGAGGAGCCTCATTCAGTGAATATTTTTTACTCCCCTATATCTGAGTAAGGCTAACAATATCGCAAGACTGAAATTGTATTTTGCAATGCTCTGTCAGGGGCACTACAGAGGTTCATGTATGATTGTTTTCCTGACATGATGGCAGATGTATTCCACACCGTTCAACGTTTCCTCTCAAAGACCATTGTTAAGCCTAACACTCATGCAGGAAACTGGCTTCTCTACTCAGAGTCTGATGTCAAGTCAGTAGAGGAGTTGTTGGCAGGTCTGCCTGCTACTCATGGAAATGAAGTAGTAACACAGTACTTTGTTTATCCTGTTGAAAGATGTTCTCAGCAGATTGTTTTCATTGCACTCAAATTTGATTGCAAATTTACTCAATTGGAATGGATATTCAATCAAGCATCAGGTGTGATTGGAAGAGTTGTGAAGCAGTCATCCTTCAACAAACTGAATGATTTCCTTGTCTCAGCCAAATCATTCAAAGTAGATGATTGGAACACAATTTTCTGGAGAGAAAATGAGAAATTCTCAATGACCTTATTGATTCGCTTTGCAGTAAAATTGAAGATAGATTCCATTCCTAGTTTGGTGATTCTGTATCGTCAATTATCTGATGTCAATGACACTGAATACTGCAAGAAACTGGACGTGACAACAACAGAAGTAGACACACAAAGGTTGTTAGAGGAAAACCTTTGTAATTCCTTGAACTTTGTGAACATGAGTCAAACTAAGCAGTTAGCCCATGCTAGAAAGGCTCTACAGATAAAGAGGTGCCTCATTGACTATGCCGACTGCATGAGTACAGCCATACTGTAGTATTGATCAATCAATAAACTTGAATCAAAAATACTCAGGACATGTTTATTTCTTTTTATGTAAAGATTCAAAATAATATGTAATCAAAGGCAGGATAGAACGATCTTTTTTCTTAAGCTGAAATTGGATTTCATAGCTCTTCTCAATGTAATTTAAGGTCTCAAACATGCTTTTCCTTTTGGAATAATGACTGACATATTTCCTGGAATTTACATCCTTCAGCGCTATATTGATACCAGTGTGGTAACGCCTGACACACACGCAGAAAACTGGTTACTGTCTCTAGAGTCTGATGCAAAGTCAGTGGAGGACTTATTGGTAACTTTGCCTACAACTCATACTGTACGGGGGAAAGAAGTAGAGACACAATACTGTGTATATTCTGCTGAACAATATTCTAAAGAAATTATCTATATTGTACTCCAATTCAATTGCACATTCACAAAGTTGGAAACATTGTTTGGGGAAGCATCAGGCTTGCTTGGAAGAGTGGTGAAGCAATCCTTCATCAAAAGACTAAAGGATTTCCTTGTAGGAGCCAAGGGAGCCAAAATAGAGGAATGGAGCAGTCTTTTTGTTCCAGAACAGTTCAAACAGCATTTGCAGAACAAGTTTGCAGTGGAATTGAAGATAAAGTCTGCCTCTACTTTGGTCCTTCTATATCGTAATTTGTCTAAGCTGTTCAAAGAAGAATACTGCCACCACCTGGAAGCACCAATCACAAGGCAAGAGGCACACAGACTGTTCAATGAACACTTTTCAAATTCATTGGCCTTCAACAACCATAGTCCAATATTTAGCTCAGCAAGAACAGCAGTAGAGGTAAACAAGTGTGGTGTTGACTACACACACTACAGGACTGCCATATTTCCATATTCTAACTGATTTGTCCGAACACAATTACATACTATTTGAGATGTTGACTTTTCTAATATCAAATACTTATAATGATGATTTGTTTAGATAATTCACAGATATACATCCTCTCAGTGTATGTGGTGTTAGGTACTGAAAGAATGGGATACAATTGACTGTGTCATTCCAATAAAATGAATGAAAAATTACATTTTTCTTTTACCTTTTACTCAATGTTTTTCCTTACAATATATATTAGGGAACAAATGAAAAAGAATAGAGCATTTGCAGACCTTCATGTCACACATGCAACTTTCATGTCACACATGCAACATAGACCAAAAATCAATCAGTTTTCACCTTTCTAGCTTTGCATGTCTTACTTGGAAAGTGCTGATATTTTGACTTTTGTTTTTCCTCTGTTTTACCACCTTGACAATATTCCCCAAACCAAAGATCTGCTAGTGAATACTTTGTTTTTGCATCTGGGTTTTCAACTTCCCTTTTGGAAAGTACAATATTTTCTTGAAACAGATCCATGCTTAGCTCTGTAATCTTGGCATCTGCACTAATAAAATCATCACTTGATGAAACAAAAAATTCAAATTGATACATTGATATTTTCTTTTTTTATTTCTACACAAGCAACCTCAGGATGAATTCTGTAACTTGATCTCCAGCTGTCCTTCCAGAAGTGATATGATCTCTTCTTGTTTGTTGATAAGGTTCTCCAACTCCTGGATATTCTCACTGGAATGAATCAACTTCTCGAGACGAGCTATACAAGACTGGAGAGTGATGACCACCTCATCCATCCAGGTCTTGATAGTCGCTGTCAGTTCTTGCTTGTACATATTCTCTGCCATTTTCCTGCTTGTTTTCCCAAGAGGTATATAAAGCTATATCAGCTTGTTGTATTGACTGTAAAATACAATTTCTATTTGGGTAAAAGTTTTGTCCAAGACAAGTCATGCAGACTGAGCTTTGGTGAGTGGTGGGTTTGTTGATAAAATAATTACCACTGACTTTGCCATTCCTGTGAAAACTTTTCCATGCATTCACGTCACACATACAATAGCACCAACATTCTCTTTCAGTAGGCCCAAATATGAAAGTTTACATTGCCTTTTTATTTTCTCTTGAACAAAAATTGACCAAAATCGATCTGTTTTCATTTTTCTCTCTTGCATGTGTTGCATGGACAGAGTGGCTATTACTACATTTGTTTTCCTGTTTTAGCACCTTCACAATATTCCTAAAAAACAGAGATCTGCTATTCTGGGGTTTTTAACTTTCCTTTCAGCAAGTGTAACATTATCTTGTAATAGATCCATTCCTACTTGTTTAATGTTGTCCTCTCGAGTCATAACACACAATACACGTAGATTACCACAAAATACCACAACATGAAGTTAAAACACAAACTGTGAGTTTTTTGTTTGTTTTATTTCCACACAATCAACTTCATGATGAGTTCTGTAACTTGATCTCTAGCTTTTCCTCCAGAAGTGATATCATGTTTTCTTGTTTCTTAATAAGGTTCTCCATCTCCTGGTTATTCTCACTGGAGTGGATCAACTTCTCGAGACGAACTACACAGGACTGGAGAACGATGACCACTTCATTCATCCACGTCTTGATAGACTTTGTCAATTGTTGCTTGTACATATCCTCTGCCATTTTCCTGCTTGCATTCGCAAGAGTTTTATGGACCTATATTAGCTTGCTGCATCGACTGTAAAATACAATTTCTATTTTGTCCCGGTTGAGTCAAACGGACTGGATTTAATGATTGGTAGGTTTGTTGAAAATCAAATGATGATAAAACTGAAATTATATTTTGCAACTGTTAATCAGGGGTATTTTAGAGACCCACAAATAATTTTTTTATAGTGGACTACAGACATTATTTTTTTAAAAGTGCTTTTCAGTCTCAATGCTTATGAAGGAAACTGGCTTCTCTATATTGAGTGTTATGCAAAATTAATCAATTGTTTCTTAAAAGCTCATGAAAAATGTTATTTGTCCCTACTTATTTGTCCAACCATATGCTGTTTCCTCTGCAAAGAAAAAGAGCTATAGATGCAAATACATTTTTTCCTCAATATACCATTGTTGAAGAACATGACTCACTTTGAGTTCATGTTCTTTACCCCTTAAAATGCTAGACGGATGATTCTGTTTAGTGAATTAAATTTAGAGTTCTGCTCATTGACTATTACCACATAGAATTTCTACTGAAATAACCATCACACTAAGCTGTAACCACCATGGAGTACTCTGATGCTATCAGTGGGTTAGTCCCCTCATACACTCACTTTCTAACAGACGACATGGGTTATTTATCAGACAGCCTCCTCCTCCAAGTCAGTCGGAAACTGAAAACAGCTGATTACATGCCTCTAGGTTGTTTCCTAGGTCTAAGGATGAGTCAAATGGAGTATCTAAAAAGTGAAAGAGATGTTTCTACCCTAGCCCGTGATATGCTATTTTGCTGGTACAGGAAAACAGGCTTGGCGGAATGGAGAGACCTTCGAGGGGCTCTAAGTGAAATAGGAAGGAATGATTTGGTTGAGTTAAGTAAAGAATTCATGCGTAAGAATGAAATGTATGACGACTCTATAATACCCACTGATGACTGGAAAGTAGAGAGTTATTTCACTCTATTAGCAGAGGAACTCCCACGAGACTGGAAGTCTCTGGGTATAGAATTACGCCTCAGCTTCAGCGAGCTGTCTAGAATTGCTGCTCCCATTACTTCTGAGAGGACTGTAAAAAACCCTGTTTTTGAAGTTTTGATGGTCTGGAAATACAAACAACTCAGTCCTCCTTACACTCTGGTTCAAGTCCTACGTGACAACATGGGAAGGAGTGATGTGGCCATTTTTGTTGAGGAGCTAATTAGCAGTGTTTCAACAAACAAAAGAGTAGATGTCACAGAAAGCTAGCTTTAATCTCCTAAGCGACATGGAACCATGATTAATAAACTTTAAACTAAACGTTTGAGCATCTTGTTTTTCAAAGACTAGGGAAAGATGCTCTTTTCAGACTATGTCTATGGAAAGAACTTTTGTTGCAGAATCGAATAAAGGAATTTAATTTAGCACAGAGTGTTCACCTGACGTGAGGAGGTAGTCAGCATTCAGAAAAGTAACAATCGACAATGGCGAAAAATAAGCAGTTCGAAAAATTGTCAGTGAGGCTGAATACTTTTGAATCAGGAAGTTGGAAGAAAACTTCACCATCTGCAGAAACACTGGCTTCAAATGGATTCTTTTTCCATGGAGTAACCGATGTTGTACAATGCTATAAATGTGGGGTTGTAGTACATGCATGGGAAGCAGATGACATTGTTGCAGTGGAACACTTCAAAAACTCTCCTGTATGTCCTATAGCACTTGCAGCAGTGAAAACAGTTGACCAATGCAAGATCTTGATGGCAGACATCATCGGAAAATTAAACTCTGTGAGAAATGAACAACAGACTCTTAGAAATGATCACAACAAACTGAAATTTTCTCTTCCAACAACTCAGTACCGATTTCCATTTGGTAAATCAGCTCAGAAATCTGCGACTTCCCAACCTGATGCTTCAGCTTCAGCTTCAACTTCAGCTTGTGCTTCAGTAGCTGGATTTGGATCGGCATTGAGCAAAGCACCATCAAATGAATTGGGATTTGGAAAGGCATCCGGTGAACCGGGCACATCTGTGTTTTCATAGGACTTTTATCTTCTTGATATTGATGCTTGTATGTGTATGCAATAAAAAAAACAGAATGAAAAATCAATTTCTGACTTTCTTTGACACATTTACCACTTTCTCTAAATTGCTCCCCATAACATACAAAACACTATTTCCTGGTGTCTTAGGCATTAGATAATACTATTATTGGGGGTAAAATCAGCCAACCCAAACAAAACATACAGCACACTCTGATGGACCCAACAGACATCTCGTTTCCCCGTCCCATCATGTCACCCAAACAACTCAAGCAATTACAGCAGAAATCTCAACGGGAATTCGTGGAGTAAATGAGGAACCCTCTGAAAGCAATACATCCAAATTCTGATGTTGCTCTCGAAGTGATAGGGCTTTGGAAGCACTCTCTACAGAAACTATGGCAAGTCCCATGGTTTTAAGAAAACTTGCACACATTTATAGGGGTTTGAAGTCACATGACCTATTCAAATTGAAAACTAATATGATAATTTCAATATCATAATCATCAATTAAACAGGAAAATTTGTTGTCAGGATGTGATTAGTGATTTTTAAACTAGACATATGCATTAAATAAACTGATGAAATAAGAATACTTATGTTCTTGATAGTGGTTAAAAGCCACCCAAGTACCATTGACATCATAGACATTAACATTGGTCTGAGGTAATGACAACTTTTGTGATCTTTTGGGGCCCTAAAAAGGGCCGTTTTGTTAATTCATCAGTGTTTCCTCATTGGATGCACGACCTGCATGGGTCTTCTGTGCTGGACAGGTTGCCAGACATTATGCCTTTGTGGAATAGGCGGTGGCTTCCGTCTCGGTGGAAGAGGAGGAGGATCCCTGAATTCTATGGGAGGGGGGATAATATCTGCGTCTAGTGGCATCTTTGTGTACTGTTAAAGTGTGACCCCCGTATTCTTCCAGTTTTATGCTGTTTCAATATGCAAATATGTCACATGACTTAATCTAATATAATATGCAAATGAATCATGTGGTGCATCACATGACATACAATCGGTAAAAGAAGAAACTGCTGGCATGTTCAGTATGCAAATATGTCTCATGACTTGATCCAATATGATATGCAAATGAATCACATGGTGCATCACATGACAGAGTATCCAGTATATAAGGAATGACATGAATAGGATTCTGCAGACCTTTGCTTTGGTGAGGCTGAACTGAACGAACAGCAAAATGACAAGTATGCAGACATCAATGAAAAGAGAAAATGAAGATACAGGCAGTGAACCCGCGACCAACACTGGGTCCCTGACAAAGCTTTTCAGAGAACTGTATGGTGAACCACTCATGCAGGACTTTGGAATCCTGACTGAAATGAGCAAGGCAGTTGAAGAGTTTTACAGTCTCGGTGGGAAATTGACAAAACCTGTTCGATTACTGGTGAAGAAAGCAGGGCCTGAAAGTGGACCGATATACTACTTTTTCCCAGCGCACTATGGAGGAGGCAGTGGTATAAAACTAACCGAAGAAGAACGGGCGATTCTTGAGGAGATGATGGGCCTGTATGTGTGTCGTCTGAGCAGAAAAAATTGTCAACTGTCACATCCTTTTGATCTTCAAGTGAAGTTCTGAGCGGAAACATTTGGTGAAATGATTAAAGAAAGAAAAAAAAATATGCATTTGTTGTTTATGTCCGATCAGTATCAGTCTAAATGAAAGAGATTGACGACTGTTCCACCCAGAATTCAATTTAGCTGCCATACTTGTGCATAGCTTACTGTAAGATATGTCATCAAAGATATAGACAAAATAATGCTAGATTGGGAAGGTGATACAGATGAGAAAATTCAGATAATCCTGTATGACAACTTTCCTGTGGGTGATTTGGAGGGAATGGATTTGCCATCGCTCTTCAAAATGGTAGATTTTGGATTCCCGGAGACATTCCACTATTCGATTCCAATTGGAGTTTTCGATATGGAGGAATTTGTTTGCTGTCTTAAAAGAGGTGACATCAGTTCTTCCCTCCTAACTGTAAAACTCAACCATATACTGAAAACGCTGACTCTGTTTCTCGATAGAATAGGGCACATAGACCATATACTGTTTCAATACACATCAGATTATGGAGAAGATGGATTAGGATATCTGCATCTAGTTATAACACTTCATGCCCTGCTGAGTGTTCGTGATGGTTATGTTCTCGTTAAAGATTCTGTAGAATATCTCAGATGGATCGATGCCGTGTCTGATTACATCCCGAAACAGTTCTATGTCCGAAAGGTGGAGACCAGAAGTCAATTTCGGGAATTGCTTCTGGGGATGATGTCAAAGTCAGAGATCATCAGAGGCAATGGAGGAGGAGGAGATGATTGGCCATTTTGTACATGGACAGTCTTTTGAAAATAAAAGTATGAAAATCAATAGTGCTGTCTGATATGTCTGATAGGAATCTGAGGGGTGGGAATAATAGAAGTGTAATCTTCACAACTTCACTTGTTTATCTGCTTTGCAAGGTACATGATTAGACCTCCAAAAGTGGGCTTGAACAGACTGGTTGTTTGAATGGGAGAGTGCTAAAAAACAATGTATGCTAGAAGTTACCCCAATCTACATGTGGGTTCAATGAATGAGTTGTTTTTATCTAATTTGGAATGCTTGTTATTTGACCGAGAAATTGGATTTTGAATCACTGCCCCAAGACTCACTGGAGGGTACTTCAGAGGCTGTTTAAATCAATTTATTTGTGTCAAAATGGCAAAAATCTCATCATATGAGATTGACTATACCAACTTCAAGACAAATCTGGAAATCCTCCAGGAGCTCTGTAACCAGTTTGATTTGTCTCAGTTAGGGCAGCTGAAGATGCATCAACAGGATTTCATTCAATTCTTAGAGGATCGCTTGGGTCATGACAGATTGAATCATGATGTCAATGGAAAAGGTTTCTGGGATCATTATATAAACATGGCAAATGGAGAATTTCGTCAGCAATACCTACTGATGTCAGGTAAATCTGAAAGTGGAAAGACTATTCTTGCCACAGTTCTTCTTAGTCCCTTCACCAATGCAACTCTTGATCCTAACAAGAACACTAACAAGTTCTGGCTTGAAGAAGCTGTGAATAAACAAGCTCTACTCTTTGATGACGTATTTGCAGTAGGACTCCGAGTTTTACAGGACATGACTCCGTGCATTGATGGTGCATTGGAAGTTCGTCTAGACAGGAGGTACAGAAGCGCTGTACGTCGGCAATTTCCTCCAGGGATAATAACTACCAATGTAACAACTACAGAGGCTGCTTTCCCAAAGCTTTATACCAGAGTGGTGGAAATCTCTCTACCAAATTCAATATCTGGAAAACACATGATTGAGTGCTCCAACAGGTTAATAAAATATCCAAGAGAAAAGCAAATCGATGCCCTTGTATGTGCACTTCACATGTTCTATGTGGGTAAACCAGGGTCACTTCTCCAGAGGAAATAGAGTTACAAGATAAAGCACAGAGAGTTCAGCATCAGAAATTCCAAATCGAGGAGGAATGCACGAGAAGAGAGCTTTTCCAACTTTTTTCATGTTATTGTTAAGAATGATAAAAACAAAACAAAAGTAAAATGCATTGCTGTTTTCTGACTACAACATAATTTCTATGCCAGATATACTCCCTGTTATATACAGCCTGCACTTGTTTAGCTTTCGGTCATTAATTTTTTTTAAAACCCCGGAAAAATAAGGGCCATATGAAAACCAAATATGCAGCTGCACTACCAGAGAAACCTCTGTCAAGGAACTAATAGATAGTTACTCACACAGAGGAATAGATATTATAGACAACATTATCTTTTACACAAATTTAGAACAAAAATGTTAATTTTTAAATTTGTGATGTGATTGTCAAAACTATGCAAAACTTAACTCAGCAATTTGGTGGGAGCACAAATGCTTGGCATGCTGAGAGACCTGTTACTTCAGCTGAGCCTCAGAGATGAGAAGGTGTAAAGGATGCTATGCCTGTCTTTTCTTATATACTGTATAGAGATGCACCATGTGATTCATTTGCATTTCATATCGGATCAAGTCATGTGACATGTTTGGGTATTGAAATGCCATTAGATGCTATTCCTGTCATTGCTCATATACTGGATCTCTTATCCTGTGATTTACAATGTGACCCTTTCATTCTTTTTTTTTTCCTAATTTGGTCATGTGACTTTGTCTGCTGTAATATTCAAATAAGATCACATGACTGGTGATCTAGTATGCTGTACCGACTGACCCAAATTCTTATTTGGTCATGTGATTCTCAAGTATATAAAGCTATGCAAAAACTGAAGTCAGCAACTTTGGTGGGAGCACAAATGGTTGGCATGCTGAGATACTAGTTAAGAAAAGGCAGTTAATTTGACAAGATGGAACACAACAAAGAAGCCGACGTTGGGCCTCCCACCAACCGAGGATCCAGATTGGCAGAACTATACACCAAATTTTACCATGTGACACCATCGGAGGATGAGATCATGACCTTGAGAAATATGAACGAGATCCGTGACGACTTCAACAGTCTCGGGGCAGAATTGTCCCAACCCCTCCATTTACTGGTTAAGAAAGCTGATGGTGGGCCAACGTTTTACAATTTCCCAGCATGTTACACCAGAGAAATTGACATAATCACATTGACTGATGTAGAAATTGAGACCCTGAATCGCTTGATGGCAATGTATGTTTGTAACATGGTCGCAGAGAATTGTCGACTCAGCCATCCATTCGCTGTTAGTGTGCAATAAAAAAAAAGAAAAAAAAGTTTTGTCAGTTTGTTTTTCCTTGGCATATATAGAACTACTTTGTCCAATGTTGAAATGGCTGGGCCATATCAGCACCTGGTTTAGGGGCTATGGATCTCATTTGGCAATGTTGCAAAATTTGTTTGACCCTGCACTTTGGCTAGGCTTTGGAGTCACCTTTTGGCCATTTGCCAAATAAGCACTCAGTTCTAGTGCCTAGAACATCATTTGGCCATTTGCCAAATAGACACCAGGGCTAAGCTTGTGAGTGACTTTCTGGCCATTTGCCAAATAAGCACTCAGTTCTAGTGCCTAGAACATCATTTGGCCATTTGCCAAATAGACACCAGGGCTAAGCTTGTGAGTGACTTTCTGGCCATTTGCCAAATAAGCACTCAGTCGTAGTGTCTTGAACATCATTTGGCCATTTGCCAAATAGACACCAGGGCTAAGCTTGTGAGAGACTTTCTGGCCATTTGCCAAATAAGCACTCAGTCGTAGTGTCTAGAACATCATTTGGCCATTTGCCAAATAGACACCAGGGCTAAGCTTGTGAGTGACTTTCTGCCCATTTGCCAAATAAGCACTCAGTCGTAGTGTCTAGAACATCATTTGGTCATTTGCCAAATAGACACCAGGGCTAAGCTTGTGAGAGACTTTCTGGCCATTTGCCAAATAAGCACTCAGTCCTAGTGCCTAGAACATCATTTGGCCATTTGCCAAATAGACACCAGGGCTAAGCTTGTGAGTGACTTTCTGGCCATTTGCCAAATAAGCACTCAGTCGTAGTGTCTAGAACATCATTTGGCCATTTGCCAAACAGACACCAGGGCTAAGCTTGTGAGTGACTTTCTGGTCATATGCCAAATAAGCACTCAGTCGTAGTGTCTAGAACATCATTTGGTCATTTGCCAAATAGACACCAGGGCTAAGCTTGTGAGAGACTTTCTGGCCATTTGCCAAATAAGCACTCAGTCGTAGTGCCTAGAACATCATTTGGCCATTTGCCAAACAGACACTAAGACTAAGCATGGGAGTGTCTTTCTGCCATTGTGCCAAATCAGCACTTAGTCCCTTTGACTGGGTGCTGATTTGGCAATGTGCCAGATGAGCACCTAGAGCATGTGTAGAATTGACTGGCTGGCATATTGCCAAATCAACACTCAGTCCTAGTGAAGAAGTGCCTATTTTACCTCAAACCAGGGCCAGGAGTCAGGCCCAGGGCAAAATTATCAGGTCTCATCACATGACACATTGGGCACGTGGTCGACTTCTGCAGATGTACCCAATTTTTTTCGGGGCCAGACTTTATCCATGCACTCCTTAAACACCTGCTCTAGCATCAGATTTGACCAGACCTCAGGACCTGAACAACCCAAACCATGTCCCGAGTGTCAAATCATTCATTCCTCTGTGTGAGTAACTATCTATTAGTTCCTTGACAGAGGTTTCTCTGGTAGTGCAGCTGCATATTTGGTTTTCATATGGCCCTTATTTTTCCGGGGTTTTAAAAAAAATTAATGACCGAAAGCTGACAGACAGAATAAGCCTAAGATGTATGCTTAACTCTCATTATTAAGGAAGTTATGCAACTGAGACGGTTTTGAGCTTTGAGTGCGCCACAGACAAACAAGCGTAAGTTACGCATCCGGGCAGCAAGGCATGAAAAGCTGACATATTCACCTATGAGCATGCACAATTTGAAAGCTTTAGACACATAAACAACCGAGTTACGGGCGTCTAAAGATGCAGTACCAAGCGGGACAATGGGGGCGCTGGGAGGCTCATGGGGGCGTCCTATGCACCCCCATGGACATGAAAGACTCTACACTAACAGACAGAGACAGTGGCAGATGCCACTGGCTCCAGTCAGTCTGGAGGGACAAGCCAGGGGTAGGGTACTTATACCCTGGTGGTCACCTCCTGAAATCAGAATCCTGAGAACCACCACAGCAGTAACATCTCCAGAGGCTATCTTCTACCATCCATTCACCAGAGGGTAAATTACACATTTATATTATCCCTCTAAGCAGCAGGCCATATGGTCAGGGAGTGCCACCCCACACACACACACACGGCCTGGGCGTTCCACCTCGTTCACCCAGCGGTCATGAACCGCGGGGTAAACGCACCGTGTACCCCACATTTATACACTCACACACTCACTCAGCCTCGCGGTGTGCCCGGGGATGTGCCTTGCATACCCCCCTCTATATATATATATATATATATATATATATATATATATATATATATATATATATATATATTTAACTCTACAGTTTAACTCTACAGCTAGGCCGCCAAAAAAAATAGGGATTCAGTTCTCCATAACAAGGGTCAGCTTTTAGCCAAAACCAGAAATCCAGAAATCTCAGGTAATCCCAGGTTTTCATGAATTTTCTCAAATCTATGGGAATATTTGATTGAGTCTATTTATAGAATAGCCAAACAACACAGTGCATCAGCCTATTATGACCACAGTCTTTAGAGGGGCAGACTGGCCTTACATGGCTGTGACCATTTAAAGGCCCTTGTGCTAACAACCCTGCATACCATTAACTATATAGTGTGGAGGTTTACAACCACTATTTGTATCAACAGTCACTTCCCATTGTACAGATAGTGGTTGACCACCTAGCTGAATATTCAATTTGTCATTTTAGAAGGTGCACATGGGTAGACCCCTATCCAAATATCCATCTTCACATGTATTTAGGAATAAGTGGATGGGAACAGGAAACCCTTGGTCAAAATAGGTCAAATTAGCCCAAGATGGGTTAAGTAACCAAGGATTGACCCGAATATACTTAGATTGGCCCTTGAAGTTGGATGAATTGGGTCAAATCCAGTCACAAGAGGCCAAGATGAGTGCATGGACCAATGGTTGGCCTGAATTAATTTAGGGTCAATATGGGTAAATTTAGCTGGGTAAATTGGGATAAGTCATCTCTTTGGCCCATCTTTTGACCAATTTTTGCCTGATTCGACCAAATTTGCCTACCTTTGGTCAATCTGCTTTTATTTGGCCCAATTTATCACCATTTTGGGCCAACTTTACCCACCTATTTATTACCTTATTTCCCCATATTGACTTGTGGTGACACAATTGGCGAATAGGGCCCCATCTCTGACCAGTTGACCCATCTTTGGTCAATTTGACCTATTTTGGCCCATATTGACCTGATTTTGCCCAATATACCCAATATATTAATCTGAGTCAATTTGGCTCAATATCTGACCATTAGAACCATTTTGGGCAAATTTTATCTATCTTGACTAAGGGGGCCCTGCCATTATCTGAGACCTCTTTGGCAATTGCATGATTTCTAGCATTTGCATGCACATGATAAGGTTGTTGAAAGGTATAATGATGAAATAGTGTTTTCATCGATACTGCAGTTAGCATTTTTTACACAGAAACGAGATATAGTGGTTGGATGGTCAGCCTCTATCTATTATACTACAGTTTGATGTTGTTGATATAGATAGTGGTTGCACAACAGGCCTAGTTGTGACTCACTCACTCTAAATTGGGCATGCAGACACCAACTGCCAAATCACCAGACACCATTCACATAATAAAGTAGTGATCCTAAAACACCTTCATACAACATTTCACTTTCCATTTTTTCCAGCTTGAGAAACTTGGAAAGAAAGGAAAGGTTAGATCTAAATTATATAGACGAACATATATTCTGGAATAGGAATTATTAGATGGATTTAAGAATTCCATACTGAAACAGCAATCACAAAACACTGCTGGTATTGGCCTATAGTAAGTGTATTAAAGGATTCAGTTTAACTGGAGATCTTGATAACCATATGAGGATCAATACAGGGGGGAAACCCTATTTGTGTTCATACTGTGATAAGGGATTCAATTATCAAGGTAGCCTAAAGTCTCACATGATATCTCACAAAGATATGTGACCTGATAAAGGTAAAAGACCTTTCTACCATTCAAGCCAAACAAAATGCGCCCTCGCCCATAGAGAAGAGAAACATTATGGATGCACAGACTGTGGTGAGAGGCTTAATAGTTCATTTGTCCTAAGCCAACACAAATTAAATCATACAAGAGAGAACCTCCTTGCTGCTTCTAAAAAAAAAAGAGTAAGATGTCAGACCTCCCAGAACTCCAAAACCTGTAGCGAAGAGAAAGCTAACCTTAGTAGAACACACATTGATCAGGTCAGGTACAATCGCATCTGGAATCTACAGCAATGTTTAGTTCCTCTAAAGAGGATTACAGCCATGGATTCACCAAAGGAAAATTTGAAGCCACAAGCTAACAAAGTTTGTCTACCTTCTAAAATGGACATAAGGGCCAGTAAGTTGGATAGCCCAAATACACATGTAAATACATCTACAGCTGTGGGGCATTATATTTGTCCATATCGTGGTAATGAGTTTAACACTTATCGCAATCTAAAACTACATACGACGGTACACACAGGCGAAAGACACCATGTGTGCTCAGACTGTGGTGAAGAATATCTATAACTTTCAGATCTAATCAGGCACGGAAAATCCCATTCAAAATTGAAAATTTCTAGGAGTTTAATTTGTGATAAAAAAAAATTCCCAATCAGGCCAGTTGAAGGAACACATGAAGGGCCACAGTATGAGGAACATAAGGTCATGTGTAGCGGCAAATCACCAGGGTATGATGGGAGGTGTAACAAAGGAGAATGGTAGGAGACAATGTCACACAGGAGAATCCATTGAGAAAATTGCTAATAGTCTATGTGATGTGAAGGAATACAATGCAACATCACATGAACAAAGGCCTATGCATGAATGTAAGACATGCATTCATGGATTTGTAGAACTTTCAGATCTCATAGATCATGGTAAAACACATAGATCGTTTATGAAGACATCCAGTGGCAAATGGGACCTGTCTGCTGTTAGTGCTTTATCAAGATACGCAAACTGTGATAAGCATGTTCGAGGGTTTGTGCATCTCCCAAATATGATAGGACATTTAGGCTATGTTTGCCACTGCAGTGACTGCCAATCCTAATTTCAGATCTGCTAAGTAGGATGAGTAATATACATATACACACTTAAACAGTTAATTTTATTTTTGACATATACCGTAATCTCCCGCGTATAAGGCGCACCTTGCATATAAGGTGCACCCTGAGTTGAGGAGAATGCTATAAGGCCCACCTGGGTCTTGATTTTTGGGGGTTTAGTACTTTTCTATAGTAAAAGTACCCCGCCTATAAGACGCACCCCCTCCTTTGGGAGCTTCTATAAGGTGCAGTAGGGCTTTGATTCACGTATAAGACGCGCCTTATACGCGGGAGATTACGGTATATTTTAAATGCCGATATTTATGCTTACTAATTTCAACATGGTCCAGAGTCCTGAACTTACACAACTTGGAGACATCTCATCTCATTTCATCATTGCCTGATATGTTAAAGTGAAACTAGACCATATAGATGTTATCTCATTGATAGAAGACTTTGATCCTGTTATACTGTTTTTATAGTATCAAGTAATATTTTAAGACAAATATCGGTGTCGGGTCGAGACATCCTTTTTAATATGATGATTCTCGATGACATTGATGAAGAGATAACTCAATAACCCATAGATACAGTTTTATATATCTTTATTGCATAGGCTTAACAATTGATGTTTCATAGTGAACAATACTTCTCGCTTGGCTAATGAGACAATACACATTTCCATTGTGGAAGATTCCATACTCAACTTACAATATGATAAATAAGTCCTTCCATCCTGTGATGATGATCTCCATCATGCACTCCAGTGTTACCATAGGAAATCTATGGTTCCAGGCTTGGCATGCCTGTTTATAAGTTAATCTATTGAGTACAGTACATGATGCTGCATGGCTATGATATTTTGTGTACCGGAAGGTGGCGCTGCACAACCTACGTCTGAGCTGGGTGACCGTCAGGGCTGCTACTAGTTCTACTAATAGGGATATGGATATCCTGTCCCATGGGCTTGCTCAGTCTGGTTTATACTGGAATGAACCGGTCTATAGCCCTGCATGATGGTTATCATACATAATGGTTATCCTGTATAATGGTTATCCCTTGTATACTTTTTATGTATTTTGGACTGTTAGTGGTATGGTCTACATATAGTTGTTTTAATTGGGCCTCATTGTATGGAAAGGTGAAATGTGGGTGGTTAATTAGTGGAGGCAATAATTTATATAGAGATTACTATATGGTGAAATTTATAATGAATTTAATGTATGTATTATGCTGATATAGGGGTACTAACATAAGTAGGGCAACGCGCCCATGCTAGGTTTAATACATATCATTTAATTTCATTATTTGTATATATGTATTATCAGACCTGATAAAAACTCTCAAAAAACTCTTAACCTACATGACCTGTGATTATACAACACTGTCAAGTGTAGTATTCATTTGATGCTATGCTTACTAGTATTGTTCTGTACATGGCGCGAACGCATGTTGTAACTGGTACGAACTCCAATCTTTTACTTGTCATAAAAGACTGGTCATTTCCCGCCGGGCAGGTCTCAGTGAAGGAAATCCCACAGAAAACCGGAAGTCATATACGATTGTGGTCAGAAGTGAATACTGCAGGCACACTGAATGGTCAATAACCATGTTGAAAATAATGCCAATAAATATAAAACCACTACACATGTTGTTGAACATTTGCTGCTTTGGATAAAATACCAGGAGGGCATTTCTCAAAGTGCTTACCCATTTTTTCAAAGGTTAGATTGGAAATAGTGAATCTACATTTTATTCAGTGCAGATTTAGGCAGAATCAGGGTGTTTTTACGCGATAGTCCAGTGCTCAAAATTTTCGTGGTCAATTCATATTTTAAGTCAGCCTATATTATGAAGGAAAGATGTATCTATTAATTCTGGGGTGATTTTTAGAAAATGAACATGTTCCAATGGGTGCTATCGCGTTTCGCGCTACATTAAATTATAGTGCGGAACCAATTCCTTCTGTGAGACCTAAAGCATATGGGGGATTAGCATGAAGAAGGAAAAAAAAACCTTCAAATCAGTTCTTTTCTATATTAATTATTTAGAGAAGGATTGGTTTTGCCAAATTCTATGGAAAATATGTTCATAGGTCTCTAAAATGTGTCCAAAATCAAGGAAAAATCATGTTTATATTGCTGTCGGAGTGGTCTGCAGGCCGCGCTGCAGGTTCATTTCAGTCTAGGCCCACTGGCATAGTGCAGATTATTTTGATAGGCCCGATTTATTTTTTACCTTATTCTTAACAGGGTATGCATATCATATCTGTGTAGTATTGGCCACTTGCAGCTAGTCTAGGTAGTACAGAGAGGGGTTATTTTTGCGCTTTGACATATCATCTGTATTAGTTAAGTTAGGCACTGACACCGCAAATGGTATATCTACCGCTTCAAGGAAACTATCCAGGGTATAATATTTTGGGACATTTCTTTGAAATCATCTAGAAATGTAGTATTGTATAACCCAGTATCCATGTTATGTACTCTCATAAATCCTCCCAGGCATGGCATGTGAATATTGTGTACTTTTTGCAGTGATTTTTATGTATTTTTCTACAATTTTACATAATTTGTCAATTATATCCACAGTAAACTACAACAAGGACACTTACACCATATAGAGCAAGATCAAAAGAATATCCATGCCAAATTTGATGGTCCTAGAGGCACTGCTTGTCATGAAAATGACTCAAAGATGAAGAGGGCGGTGTCCTCGGACAGAGACATAGAAATCAGGCTTATTTTGGGTATAACTTGGCCCGAAAGGCACCCTATATCATGAGATAGAGTGGTCCAAGGAGCATAAAACCTAGGGGCCTGTGTAAAAACATCTATTGGATTATAAAAATCTCAATTATAGACAAGAATTGCACACAGCCCATTAATAGTAGGTCTCAGTGAAGGAAATCCCACAGAAAACCGGAAGTCATATACGATTGTGGTCAGAAGTGAATACTGCAGGCACACTGAATGGTCAATAACCATGTTGAAAATAATGCCAATAAATATAAAACCACTACACATGTTGTTGAACATTTGCTGCTTTGGATAAAATACCAGGAGGGCATTTCTCAAAGTGCTTACCCATTTTTTCAAAGGTTAGATTGGAAATAGTGAATCTACATTTTATTCAGTGCAGATTTAGGCAGAATCAGGGTGTTTTTACGCGATAGTCCAGTGCTCAAAATTTTCGTGGTCAATTCATATTTTAAGTCAGCCTATATTATGAAGGAAAGATGTATCTATTAATTCTGGGGTGATTTTTAGAAAATGAACATGTTCCAATGGGTGCTATCGCGTTTCGCGCTACATTAAATTATAGTGCGGAACCAATTCCTTCTGTGAGACCGGCACAAAGTGAAGTTCTGAAATGAATAGTCCTGTCTAATTCCAAATAGAAATACTAAACTAAGACATAACAAGTATGTTAACATACCAATGGCTCAACATCACAATTTGAGCAAATTATATCTTTCAATTTATTTGTACGCCCATCAAATTCCTCTCCACAAGTAGCACACATTCTTGTTCACAGTATATTTGAGCCCTTTCGGCAGGTAAGGTAATTGTAAAAGTCCATACTCACAACTGTCCGATACAAAACAAGATGGCGGCCCCTATAGAACCACTGGTTTGCCTCCACTAGTGACAATTTCTTCCTCAAAACTGAAGTTATCGCCCCCCCCCCTCCCATCTTTCCAACAAATATCTTTCCCAAAATGTCCCCTTCCTGGGCTTCCCAGAAGTAACTAGAATGCATGTTTCAAAGATTAAAATTTCCAAATTTTTTACAGAAACCTGTCCCCCAATTCCCATAAACTATATAGCTAGCTGCTGAGTATTTTTGAAGGGGGATGAAGCTGTAGTTTGAACAGTTCCATTTACCTTTTATATAGTTGAGTATTGTACAAAAGCTGTTGAACCCAGGGGGGGGGGCACTTCATTTTTTTTTGATAGGGGTGTGTGGCTGAACCCACGACAACCCTTACCCTTGCTAGGGCACTCGTTCGCGGGGTTTTTCTTCGAAAGCCTACCCTTGCTAGGGCACTTTTGACTCAATAATCCTAGATTTATTTTAAAATGTCTTAAATTTATACTGATTGGGGAGAAGATTGAATTTGGTTCATGCTATTTTTATGAAAACTGTGCTGATCTCAATGAAAATTTCGAAATTTCCCGCTTAATCGGGGTATTTTGCTGAAAGTTAACCCTTGCTAGGGACATTTTTGGCTGAAACAGGAGGCTTCCTAGGGACATTTGTGGCTGAAACAGGAGGCTTGCTAGGGACTTTTCCTTGAAAAAGTACCCTTGCCAGCCACACACATTACACTACATTATACATTACATAGAGAGTGCCCCCCCCCCCCCCGGCTGTTAAAGTTGGGAAAATGAATATATTTACCAATCAAATAGAAGGATAGTATAGCCTTATTCTGATAAATTAAGTTTTTAAGCATTCAGATATTATTATACCCTTAAAATGCTCCCACTGTCCTACCACAAGGCAGTACAAAGCAGCACCACCCAGAGCCACACAGTCCGAGATAAGCACGGTACAGGGGCCAGGCAGGACCATGCAGACAGAGAGACACACGGAGAGAGGCTGCTTATGAATTATTAATGCTACTCCCCCCCCCCCCACCCCATCCCCTCCCACTGCTGCAGGCTGCACTTGTCCCCACTCTGAGCAGCGATGTGTTTACGTTGAAGCTGTCACCGGTGTAGGACTGCGGTAACAACACGCACCCCCTTTAAATTCATACAAAAACAACCACCAATGACCCCTAAGTCACTCTAATCGAGGTAAGTGATTATAGGTTTGTTTTGAGGATTCTGTAGGTGTGTTGGTTGTGGTTGTTCAGGTCTTGGCTGCTTCTATGGCTGTGTGTTCTTTCATTGTTGTCTGGATTATGTGCGGGTGCTTCACACTGTCACTGCCCCTGTCAGTCGACCTAAGGCCTCAAAAAATTATTGTGTTCATGTAACATGGCCACAAAAAATTAGGGTAGGTAGGTCGTTTTTTTTTGTTTTGTTTTTGTTTTTTTTTAGATTTTATTTTAGGCCTTTGTCTGCCCAAAAGTATGGTAAATCGGCAAAAATTTGCTTTGAAAAATAATTCATATGACCTCCTTAAAACTATAAATATATTGGTTATTTGATAACGTGAGCTTTAATTCAATACCGCATATGCCTATATTTTGTCATTTTTGGCAAGAGTCTTTCAAATTTGGGGAAATTTATTTTTAAAAAATTAAATTAGGGTCAGGCCAATAATCTAGGGTTGGTCGGGATACCTGAACACAACCTTCTTTTTTTTAGGCCTCAGGACACTGTCACATGTATTGGCCTGAGGAGGGTAAGGGGAAGCACAGATTTATTTCAACTCTTTATACAGTGATAATATTTTGTCGTGTATACCTCTTTGACTTTTGCTGTGCTCATTTGGCACCATCACATTTTATCATTAGCCTATTGTAATCCTGGCAAGTGATAGAGGATGCCCAGTTATATATTTTGGGAACCCTGGATTTAAGAAAATGTCCAGAGTTCTCTCTAGTATATGCCAACCTGATCAATCAGAAAATTTCTTTCATTCAGTGCAGACTTTTTAGGGTGCATTACGTTGGGGCCATCCACAAATGACGTCATGTTGGAGGGGGAAAGGGGGGGGAGGTGCGGCATGACATAATTAATTCTCCATATACCATCAGCATTTGGCAATAAGAATGACGAGGGGGAGGGGGGTCCAAAAATGGTCAAATTTTTCATGCCGTCATTTATGGATGGCCCCATAACACCTGGTAACCATCAGTTGGCTGTTATCAGTCCTTATCTCGCAAGGTATCAACTTCAGCAGGGGTCAGCCCACTGAGGAATCTGCTCACCGGCAATAGCATCTATAGGTGATACAAATTGAAAGGTATTCAAACCCGACTGATGCAATGTGAATAAGATTGCCCTCAGCCAAAGTACCAAAGGTCTTAAATGGCAAGTGTCAAGTGCATGATATCCAAATTAAAAGGATACATTTCACCACACTAGCACCTTATGTGTGAGAAAGAGGGCAGTTGGGGACGTGTATAAACTACATAAAGCCGCCAATATACCGCCAATGCTGCTTCATTGTGTCCATGATGCATTAGTCTAGTATAGATCTGCATTCATGCATCATGACGACCTATGGGCATGATGCATTAATCTAGAACAGATCTGCAATCATGAATCATGACGACCTATGGGCATGATGCATTAGTCTAGTATAGATCTGCATTCATGCATCATGACGACCTATGGGCATGATGCATTAGTCTAGTATAGATCTGCATTCATGCATCATGACGACCTATGGGCATGATGCATTATTCTAGTATAGAGCTGCATTCATGCATCATGACGACCTATGGGCATGATGCATTAGTCTAGAACAGATCTACATTCATGCATCATGACGACCTATGGGCATGATGCATTATTCTAGTATAGAGCTGCATTCATGCATCATGATGACCTATGGGCATGATGCATTAGTCTAGAACAGATCTGCATTCATGCATCATGACGACCTATGGGCATGATGCATTAGTCTAGAACAGATCTGCATTCATGCATCATGATGACCTATGGGCATGATGCATTAGTCTAGTATAGATCTGCATTCATGCATCATGACGACCTATGGGCATGATGCATTAGTCTAGAACAGATCTGCATTCATGCATCATGACGACCTATGGGCATGATGCATTATTCTAGTATAGATCTGCATTCATGCATCATGACGACCTATGGGCATGATGCATTAGTCTAGAACAGATCTGCATTCATGCATCATGACGACCTATGGGCATGATGCATTAGTCTAGAACAGATCTACATTCATGCATCATGATGACCTATGGGCATGATGCATTAGTATAGATCTGAATTCATGCATCATGATGACCTATGGGCATGATGCATTAGTCTAGAACAGATCTGCATTCATGCATTATGACGACCTATGGGCATGATGCATAAGTCTGGTTCAGATCTGCATTCATGCATCATGACAACCTATGGGCATGATGCATTAGTCTAGAACAGATCTGCATTCATGCATCATGACGACCTATGGGCATGATGCATAAGTCTGGTACAGATCTGCATTCATGCATCATGACAACCTATGGGCATGATGCGTAAGTCTGGTTCAGATCTACATTCATGCATCATGATGACCTATGGGCATGATGCAGTAACGCAGTATCGCTCGCAGGAATGCATATCTAACAGCTGGTAGTACGATATAGATTTCTATCAAATTACTGCAGGGGTTGGTTTTACTGAACAGTTGTCTGAACAGATGCCCAGGAACAGATGGCCATATATTGGATAAGCATGCATTGCACATGCCCCCCTCTAAATCCGCCACTGCTGTTAAATGCACGTAAGGGTAGGCCACCTTACCTTAAACCTAAAGGCTAAAGGATGGGTCAAAGATCGCACTCACTAATCAAAACATTTAAATACATGACTAAAGCGCTGGTTCCACAGAGGTCGGTCGGATTTCTTTTTTTAATCCGACCGACCTCTGTGGAACCAGCGCTTTAGTCATGTCCTCCCAGGAAGAGTCATAATCTTGGCTCCACTGAACGTCGTCCGATCATGTTACGACCGATTATTGGGCATTTTGGTTCCACACAAGTCGGTCGGTCGGTCGTGTTAGGCCGTCTTAGTCAAACATGTGGCACAACGTCTGCTGTTTACATCACGTGACTGGCGAGCTGCAGGGAGTGACTAGGAGCAGTTCAAGATGGCGAAGCGAAAGTCAGAGGAGTGGACTCGTTTCACAGTCATCGCCGCTGCTGTTTCCTATGCCGTGCAGGACCACCTAGATGACGTTCTCATTGTCAATGGGATAAAGAGAAGAAGCCCTATATGGTGGCGGGACCCCTACTCTGGGGACAGGGATGATCCGACGCAGAGGAATACGATGGCCAAGTTGGAAGTCGATCTCCTCAAGGTGAGCAGACCATACGAGTCCTTTGTCAGTCAGTCGGGCGCCAAGTTGTCAACAGAGCCGATGTTCTCAGAATGTCGCTTTGTAATGTCATGTAGTTTTTTTAAGGCAAACTACGTCAGAATGTTAAAGTGGCATTGACTCACAACCTTAAGCTTGTTATAATGAGCAGCTCATCTAGGTTGTGCTATCCTATTTTCCCCTACAGTCCAAGTTCTGCCAGTCTAACCGATTTTCTTATGTAGGTCCCACTGCTTCTGCACATAGAAAGTCATACCTGCCTGGAACAGGTCATGGTTTGCTTTATATGAGAAATAATTCTTTTTTAATTTTTTCAAAGGCGACCCTCTCCTTATTTATTGATATATGTATTAATTTTTTTGATGTAGGTATAATTTTTTGTGGTATTTACTTTCATCCATGTAGTGTTTATTTCTGACATGTTATTGTTTACCTGTTCAATATACATTGTCAGCTGGTATTATTTTCATTTTCTAGATATATCACCTAGGTCTTTATTTTTTTAATCCTCAGCTTGGCTGTATAGATGAGTACCAACGCACTACACGTATGATGCCCTGTCTTCACAAGGAACTGCTGGATTTGGTACGACCTCTTATTCAGCGCCAGGACACCAATTGGCGACGAGCGATTCCTGTAGAAGACCGACTTTCCCTCACGATTCGTTACCTGGCACATGGTAGGTATAATTTTTTCTCCAAGAAGAAAAATTCTAAAATACATTTCTAACAGTCAGGTCTATTTTAAAGTGTCTCTAGCTATATGATACAGGTAAAAAAAAATAGAGAGCAATAAAAAAGTCCTGAATGGGCGTCCTACTGAGATAATCCTTTTTCCTTTATACTTCACCATAGTTGACATTAACAAAAAAATCTTTTTACAGGTGATAGCGTGTTCTCCCTACACCAATCCTACCTAGTAGCTGAGAAGACAGTGCTGCCCATTATCAGGGACACGTGCAGAGCTCTTTACAGAGTGCTGCATGAGGACTATCTGAAGGTATGTTCTACTTTTCCCCCAGACACGGACCTACATAATAAAAAATCGGATCAGATTGTTTTTTTTACAGCCCTGTAATGTGATTTAATATTTAAAAAAAAAAAAAATTTCTTCATAGTAATATATTACTTGGAACCAAAAAAATTTAACATTTCTACCTTAATGTATATAGGTGGATGTGCAAAGCAATCAGGCATTTCATAAATTTTTTTCATTTTACTCTGCAGACTCCAAGCTGTGAGGCCGATTGGCGGGCTATAGCCAAAGGTTTCCACGATAAGTGGAATTTCCCACACGTCCTAGGGGCTGTTGACGGCAAGCACGTCAGGATCAGGAGACCAAGGAACTCCGGTTCTGAATACTACAACTATAAGTCCTTCTACAGCATCGTTTTGCTCGCAGTAGTAGATGCCGACTACCGAGAGATAGACATGGAGCCAGAGGGCGCAAGGGACCTGGTCATGGCCATAATTTGTCTGCATAACTTCCTGAAAGCCAGAGTACCCAACACCTACATGTCTAAACCGTCGACCGATCGGGAAGACAAGGACTACAGGCTGCACAGGGGGGAATGGAGGAAGGAGATCCAGCTGGTGTCAACCGACCGACGACTGAGCAAGAAAAATCATTCACAGTATGTCAGGCAGGTGAGGGAACGTCTCCAGTATTGGTGTCTGACGAAAGAAGGTGAATGCAAATGGCAGTATGAGACCGTCCTGAAACCCCTTTTCTATGGAGTTTGAACCCTCAGAGAACTGTTCAAAGTGAAGACTGTAGACCTTGTCTTTTGTGGTTTTCAGGTATAACATGTACAAAATTTATTATAAAATTTAAGTGAAATAACCATTATTGGTGGCCAAGTATTTAAAAGTGATTAGTAGAGATACTATTTATCTATTTGACCTGTTTCAGATAATAAAAAAATATTTTTATATACACATATAATAAAATTTACACAATTCTAGCTTTTCTATATCAACACAAACGTGTAACTTTTATTCTTCATATGCATGTAACATGGCAGACAAATTTATTAGAGTTGTTATACATGTTGTGTGACCTACATTGCTGCTCCCTTTTCACAGACTGGGACAACAAATCTTGTGAAACAATGTCGGTCGGCTCATATATTTTGAGGCATTTAAGTTGGAGGGAATTAACATGTAATGTTGTTTTTTCTTTTTCATTTATCAGCACCAATTATCATGTAAGTTTTAGCACCTGGTCGACTATGTATGAACATGTGAAGTATTCTTTCCTTCTTAACATGTTGGTGATATGAGATGTTTCATGAGAACAGAAATAAATAAAATCTTATATGTTTCTTTGCATTTCCAACAGTCACTTCTTGTGTCATTTGTGATTGAATAGTTTCCAGTTCCACACCATCGCATTACAGATCTCGAACGAGTTAAAATAAAAACCAAGTCTTTGAGACAAGTATGAGCGTCTAGGATAAATAAATACAACTACCTAAAAATCCACAAACTGTGGCGAATAACATGAAACTTGAACAACTTCTGGTAGTAACCACCAGAAAAAAAAAATACTATAAAAAGTAGCAACATGCTACTAACATGTCAAACCCAACATCTCTATAGGCAAGGATAGGTACTTTTTCAAGAAAATTCTCATTGTCCCTCTTCCTCAAGGGCTTCAAAAATGTACTGTGTTATATGTATCATGACTTTCCTTTTTTTTGTGGCACTCAGCTGTCGGAGGTGGGGAACCAAAGTTTTTACTAACATGTCAAACCCAACATCTCTATAGGCAAGGATAGGTACTTTTTCAAGAAAATTCTCATTGTCCCTCTTCCTCAAGGGCTTCAAAAATGTACTGTGTTATATGTATCATGACTTTCCTTTTTTTTGTGGCACTCAGCTGTCGGAGTTGGGGAACCAAAGTTTTTACCCACTTCGTGTCATCACACTCCTCTGGCTCGTCCGACTTGGCGTGGCGCTCAGCCATACCTCTCCCAAAGTCTGCCAAGCTTGTGGTTACTTTGGCTAGCTGTTCAGTTTTATCAATAAGGGCCTGTTGGACGTCCTTTTTCTTATTATTTTTTTTCTGCTCATTATCACGACGAAAAGTGGCCCCTTGCTGCATGAACCATTCAGAGTCATCAATGTCCCCATAATCTGATGAGAAGGTCCTCTGAGCTAGACTGTGAGTTTTCTTGGCGTCCAAATCAGATTTCTTTTTAGCCTCCAGCTCCTTTTTTTTGGCTGCTTCTGCCTCCTTCCTCCGCTTTTCCTCCAACTCCAGCTTCTTTCTCTTTGCCTCCGACATGGGATAGGCTATAGTGGGATTTTCTGCCTTAACGGCCTCCACTTGCTCTTTGGTTTTCCCTGATCGGCCCTTCACAGGAGCATTCCCACCACCTTTTCTGACTCCCGACGTGGAAGGAGCGACTGCAGTCTGTTTGCCCTTGGCTTGTTGCCTAGGCGACCGACGGGGAGAAGACACTTCTTGAAAATCGTCGTCGTCGTCCAGGTCATCAATGTCTATAATTTTTCTTGCCAGAGCTTCTTTCTTGCTCAGAATCTTCCGCTCGGGAGATGCGCTGTCAGTCAGGTCAATAGCCTCGACGTGGTCCAATTTCCTAACCCCAAGCGACTTAGCTGCAGCAGAAGTCTGAAAGAAAAATAATAAAAAAATATTTGCCATATCAATGGAGACGAGAATTGTTTTGAAACATTTTATTTCAGACACTTTACTTTGGGTGAACAGCACAATAACTTTAATTCACCTTAAAACCCCAGGTGTTGAAAAAAAAAATTCTTAAGAAATCTTGTAGTCACCAGAGGATGTAGTAAAATAATTATAGTAGAGTAAATGTCATTTCCATTTTAATAAATTCGAAATAAACAACTTATCAAGGGGCAAACAAAAATTGCATATGAGTATGCAGTAGGTAATCTGTTTAGACTTCAGTTTCTATTTATTTCATGGACATGTTAACTCACCAATATGAATCTGTCTTTTTTGGCCGTGGAGGTTGATAATTTATGGAATTTCCGTGGGGTAGGCAGGGGTTGTTCTTCAGATTCTATGAGTTTTCTCTTGTAGTTGCTCACAGAGGGACGTACTGCAGGTTCACCCCTCATAAAGTTGCAAAGGCGCATAATCTCATATTGCCGATCTGTTAAGTCCTCTCTGGCCGACCCACTGGGGTGCTCCTTCTTCAGTTTAGTGTACTGAGTGCGGAGACTGTTCATACGGGTCTTGACATCCTTGGCTGCAAAATATTGAAACATGATAGAAAAATTAAATAATCGTGTATACAACATCACTTAAACTTTTTTTTTTAATTTCTTAAATTAATTTTACTTTGAATGTGATAGAGGACTTAATAAAAGTAGAAATTTACAGTCAAGACTGGATAGAAACAATAACATTATTTTTTTTATGCAGAACAGATCCACTAAACCGTCTTCTTTTTAACTTCAATTTCTTTTTTTTAACAAATTAAATAAAAAAACTCACGTTTTACATTGAGAATTGCAGCGAACTGACGGATTGTGTCGTCCCTCTTTCTTGGATCTCTGTGCTGTGGGTGACTAGTAATATACAGATGTTTCTCTTCGCTCCACATTTGGCAAAGTTCATCCTCTTTCCCACCTTTCCACATCTCCTTGGAGGGTGTGTCTGTAATATCATCGAACTCATTATCCAGCACTAAGTTACCACGATTGTCATTGTCCTCATAGTCTACCTCATCTGGATCCTCGGCTAGGTAATCAGATCCGACCCAGATTTTTAGAGGAGTGTTCTCCAACTCGCTGCTTGTGAGGGACCGCTCCACCTGCTTCTTGAGTTGTTTCCGGTTGTAGGCAGCGAGTTGCTTGGCCATTTCAGCCATTTTAGCCTTTTCTTCTGCCTCGTCCATGCTGTCCTCTTCCTCAGCCATGGATCCCACATCGTCTCCTTCCTCCTGATAATCTGGCCTGGATTTGGATTTGTGAGTGGAGGTACGAGCACGTGACACAGTGTTCCTACCTGTACCACGAAACTTAACTGTCTTTGACGACCGATCATCCTCCACATCTACTTCACTGGTCCTCGACCGATAGGGGGTGGGGGGCTCTTTTCAGAGAGGATGTCTTGTTGGGAGGAGTTTGCACGTTATCAACGTCCTCCATATTGTCTTCACTCTCTTCATAAGAACCTACAGCCAAAGACACAGATTTTTTTCGCCTGGGTTGTGTGTCACGTGGGGGGGAGGGGGAAGGATTGTCTTTTTCTTCGTCGGTTTCTGGCTTTCCAGACTCATACTCATCACCAGGACCGTCCTCTGAGAAAGATTCATGAGCAGGGGAAGATGGAGTGGTTTTCTGCACAGGGGGACGGCTACCGGTAGATGCATAATGGTCCTCCAATTTCTTCAAGGCAGAAGTTTTCCCTGACGATTTAACTGGTGAATATGCTTCAGCCACTTCTTCTCCAGAACACGAGGACACCTGAAAAAAAGAAAAATAAGGGGACCCTGTATTTGACGTTACATGAACATAACAGATTTTCAGTGGGGTGGGGGGGCTTAAAGGAGCAGACTACCGGTACTGTATTGAAAATAAGGGAGTACATCCCACCACTAGACCTACACCATGATTTAGGCTCAAAACCCATGACACATGGAAGGAAAGGATGTGCTTCAGTGCATGGGAGACTAGAGTGTATTAAAATGAGGAAGCCGTAGAAAAAGTATAAATTTTAAGATTGGTTTTCAGGCGGGAAAGAAGGGGCCTACCTGTTTGCTTTCCGCAACATTTTTCTTTGGCCGACCGGGCCGAGATGTCACAGACGAACTGCCGGGGTTAACGGTCTCAGTCGTCTCTGTTTGGGATGTATCTTGAACCTCTGGAGTTTCCTCATCGTTACTGACAGGGACTGCTTGACGCCGACGTCTGGTTGTGGTACCAAGAGCCATTTTACCTTTAGTTTTGTCTCCCTTCGTCTCTTTCTTCCCGCCCGCCATTTTGATGGTTGTACGACAGAACCTCTAGTCACATGACCGACATGTGATAGAAACCGCTCGGGTGCCACCTGTCTTTTTGAAGGGGAAACGATAGTCCGTGCATGAACATGTAGATGGCGCTGTGACAAGTCGGTCGGTCGTACAAGGCAATAAATTTATAATTTTTTATAATTAGTCGGATTACAAAAAATACTTGAAACTCGGTCGTATTAACTCTAAACCGACGTCGGATAACTGGATCCACAGGAAAAAATCGGTCGTGTCTTTTAATCCGACTTCACCATAAAACACTTTCCCAGTCAGTCGGGAGTAAATCGGTCGGAATATACCCTGTGGATCCAACAAAAAGTGAAATCGGTCGGTCGTATTTCACTAAGAATCGGTCGTACTACATTATTTACGACCGATTTCTCCCTGTGGAACCAGCGCTTTACTAATGTTTACCAATGTACTTCCGATGCTGAAAATGAAGGCCCCATTAAATACCATGCACTTTATCGTTTCAAAGTCTACCTTTGGAAGGATTGAGAGTAAAGCTGCTCAATTATAATCCTGTACGACTAGGAAACAGATGCACTATTTCTCTACACTGGAGGGTCTTGCCAAAAAGGAAATGACAACAAGAATAGAAAACGTGCATGATCGTGTATTGCCAAATGATCTTTCACAAACTTATTACAACTCAAAAAGTGATAGGAAACCTTTTTTTAGATCCCATTTAATGGCCCTAGACCCCTAAAATCGACATGGTGACATGGCCATTTCTTAAAATCGACATGGTGACATGGCCATTTCTTAAATTCGACATGTGACATGGGACTTAGTGACATGAAAAAGAGTGCCCTGAGAAGGTCTGAGCTATACTCAGGAGGCTTCAGAATGCACCTTTTGGCCTTACAATCTGTAGAATTTTTCACCCCTTCTTGTTCCAACAATTCTTTTTTTCAAAGTGTCACTTTTCAGGCATGGACTTTGCATGTATGATTTTGGCAAATTTCAAAGCTAAGCTACACCAACAGAGTGCTCAGACATACATGTATAAGGCAGTGGTTATTATTTTACATGTATCAACAGGGGTGAGGAGGGGCGTAAAAACTTTTGACTCCCTTGAGGGGGGCATAGAAAATTTAACCTCTAATAATTACAGGTAGCAAAAAAGCCTGCACACTACTATAGATCAAAGAGGAGTGCAAAAATTATCCGCACCTCTGGCATGGGGGGAGGCACAAAAACGTTTGGGTAATGTCTTGGGAAGGGGGCTGTATTAAAGTTTTTTTTTCGCCTATTATAACAAATTTAAGACTATACATTTCATATCATATATCAGATTCACTTTACAGGTATTCAATTACATGTACCAAAAAAGGTCATCACAAAAATGAAAACATTATGAAGATTACCATATATCCTTATAAATTAATATGCTCCATGAAAGGCCTAACCAGATTACCTTTTTTAGTCACACTAGTGACATGGGTTTTTGCTTAGTGACATGGGACATGGGCATTTCTTAAAATCGACATGTGACATGGGGGGCCCATCAAGGGCCCCCATGTATAGTAATCACCATAAGCTCTCTAATTTTCAATGTGTTTCAGATGTTGAAGCTAACCTGGAGGCCAAATGGTTACACTCTACACCCTGAAACAGTAGATGTTGGATGAAGAATTACTCCTGAGGTCCTCCAAGTGGCAATCCCATACATATCCAGATCGTTGGCCATCTATAGACAGTTCCTTTGGATGCAAGTGGGCATCCAAAGCTGAGACCACCCTATAGATATTAATGAAAAACTGGGATCTAGCTTGGCCGACTAGATATTGAAACTTGGCCGTATGACACGAGGTGTCACAATCACAATGCATACTCCAATTTCCTCATCTCTCAATCGCCTTTCTTCAGTGACCCCTGTGGGCTCTGCACGTCGAGTCCGGCTGAAGCGACTGTTGTTGATTTGTGCTGTGGCAGTGACGCTTTATCTTCTAACTCATCTCTATATCAACTACCATCTAACTCGAGGAAGTACAGATGATGCCGAGGGGCGTCAGAACAAACTATCTATTAGGACCTGCAGCGCACCTCCTGTGGCAGCATCCATAGTGAAAAAACTACCCACTGCACCAGAAGAAGGGATCTTTTACTTACCTGTGTTTGGCTCTGATTCACACATGCGTGCTTCTGCTACCCTGCCCCGGGTGACGTATCTCGTGGATGAGCAATTCCCGCCCCTTCTGTCCTCCAGGGAGACAGACTCGATGATGCGGCTGGTTCGTAAATTGGGGTCTCTGTTGTCAGCAGCGGGGGTGACCTTCACCTTGTGGCAGGGGTCAGTACTGGGGTCATACATGTCACATGGACTCATACCTTGGGACGATGACCTAGACATTGCTATTCGCTGGGAGGACATGCCCAAGGTCAAGGCCGCGCTGAGCGAGGCAAGCACAATGTGGCGTGTCTACAATGTCACAAGCTTCATGGAAGATGGGGACCTCTACAGCAAAGCTGCTCTTAAGGCTGGGGACGTATGGGGCAAATCTGTGCCAAACCACAGTGGCAAACCCCGATACCATCGCTTTAAGTTCTTTGCCATAGATTCCTCCCCGGCTGGGAACACAACATGGAAGTGGCCAAATGTTGATGTCGTCTTTTATAAAGAGAACACAACACATATATGGACTTACGGAGAGCCGGAAAACACGGAATATGTCACTCGCTCTGTGTTTTATCCGTTACACAAGAGGCCTTTCGGGTCCCTATGGTTTCCGGCTCCTGCAGACACCAGAACATATCTGTTATCACGCTATGGACATAACTTCCGCTGTTCCACACCGGGCTTCAATCATAGATTCGAGCGACCCCGAGTGTCAGTCGAAGTGCCCTGCTGCTCGCTTTACTGGACCTATCCCACAGTGCATCGGGAGATGGTTCCCGGGGGCGTTTTAGAGAAACTGTTGCTAGGCAATGAAACATTACACGCTACATTTGTGAAGGAGGAATTCATATCAGGAGGGGGACCATATCAGCTATAATGATAAACATGGTGCTCAAATATTATATATCATGATTTGTTATTATAGCATAACTTGTCATGACACCCTTTAGCGAGTGATCATTTTTTAACAACAGGGGGGGTTGGTGGGTTTGCACGCTAACGTGCCCTTTAACCTTTAGTAACGCCTGGGTTTTCCACTGAAAACAGGTAAAAAATTTTTGATTCCCCCCATTAGAGGGGTTGAAAAAATTGTGACCCCTTGGTCAAGGGGTCGAAATAATTCTGACCCCCCCCCCCCGTTGTTAAAAAATGATCACTCCCTTTTTGGACATGAGGACTGGAGGTTGTGATATGTCTCCTTCAACTTTGCCCAATCCCTCAAAGATCAACTCTAAAAGACTCTGCCAAACAAAGGTCAAAAACGGCCAACATTTCCCTTTGAACAAATAAAGTGCTTCCTATATGCCTAGCCCATGTCCTTTGGAGATATAATTATTATTGAGACTTATGGAAAGTAGGGAAATATTTAGCAGCCAATTGCAGAGCATCAAATCAGTGTCAAAATGTAGTGTGATTCATGCTCACCCATGAAAAAAAAAGAATCGGTTATACATTTTCATTCCTACCCTAGTTTGCCTCATTAACTGAGCATAGCAACCTTTTGAGCCCAAATGTCAAGAAAACAATGATTATAGTGAATCGCATAAACGTGAAATGTTTATGATGCTAGATGGATCAACAATTATTACATTTTCCTTTTAGTGTAGGTTTAAAGGTTGTCTCCCATCTCAAGGTGAGGTAGACAAAGGGAGTCTTGATACACAACCCCTGCAGGAGGTGGAAAATAAACTCCAGGGTGGTAACACTGAAGATGTATATGTGGTCACTTTAATTACTAGTGGTTACATTAGGGTGAGTAATTCAAACCCGGGAATTCCCCACAAATGAGTGAAAGTATCTTGTATCGGTAAAGGAGTCTGTTTCTTTAAAGGCAATATAAATGTTCATTACCAAGGTGTTAACTGCTATTTAGTTTATATGGGGCCATCAGTAACTGTAAGCATCCCCACAGTATGGGAGCTCACCTTCAGATGGGAGACAACACTTACCAGCAAGATTTAGTGTGGTAAACTCCAAACATTACCCTTTTTATTATGCTAAGAACACTTGTGGGTCGCTGTATTTTATATATATATATATATATATATATATATATATATATATATATATATATATATATATATATATTCAGGCTTCAAGTTGAGTAAACTGTGATAAGATGTATGATCTTTGCTTATCAATTTGTATATGTCGAAAATGCAAACTGAGAGAAGCCATTTTATAGAATACTTCCATAATGGTCTTCCTGTAGAAGATGGATGGTACGTGAGTCCTAGAGCCAAAATAAATTTCTATAGTTTTGAGTGTCAAATCTAGCACAGCTTAATTTTGGATTGCTATATGTCAAGGGAATCCCGATTACTTTGGTAGCCTAGCTTAGCATATTTAAATAAATAGGAGGAGTATAGTACCGGGGTATTAATCTAATGGTGGGGGAGGTTATCAACATGAGGTCACATGGAAGTAAATGCTGCCCTCTCGTGAGTCATATGGTATTCAGGCTGCACTGAAGGGTGTTCTGACTGCTGATTGGTTTAGAATTAGACAGAAGAAATATTGGTAAAATTGTGAAAGAAAAATCACAGGTGTTCCCAAATAGTTGATAAATGGAATAGTAGGTGTGTTTTTATATTATGCCAGGGCTTGGGGATTTTATGAGGCATGCAAAAGTTAATCTGGCAAATGGAGATTTTTAGGCCCAAAATAGGGTAGAATGACACTTACTGCACATATCATTCCCTTATTTAAGATTTTCAGGGTTAAGCCTATCCAACATTCTGTCACATTGTGTATAAGGGATGAGTTATTCCTGCTATGGTTGAAACTTTTACCAACGAACATTTTAGGTGGCTGTTTTTGTGTGTTTCGCTATATAGAAACATAGAGTAAATGGATTTAATTCCCCGTGACCATGAGATGTGTCCTCCCTGTATGGTGCTACCACCTAGTGTTGGAAACCTACACTACTGCAAATACATTTCCTTTCATATTCTGGATGTGTGCTATAGGTTTTGGGGACCTAAATCCATTTTCTCTATGTTGTATATATAGCGCTAACACGCAATAAGGGAAAGATATACCATAGTGGCCGGTATAAGCTCCCAGGCACTCATTGATTTTAACCTGCTTTACCCGCGGTGCTTATATAGGACAGGTGCTTATTTGAATACTATTTTTAGTGGTTAAGGTTTATTTTAAATACCCCTGAACCCCCGGGGCTTATTTGAGAAGCTTAAACGGGCCATTACGATATGTGCAGTGAGGGCCATTCCACCCTATTTTGGGCCTGAAAATCTCCATTGGCCAGATTAACTTTTGCATGCCTCATACAATCCCCAAACCCTGGCATAATATAAAAACACATTTACTATCCCATTTATTCACTATTTGGGAACACCTCTGATTTTTTTCATAATTCTACCAATATTTCTTCTATTCCAATTTGAAACCAATCAGCAGCCAGAACACCCTTCAGTGCGTGCCTGAATACCATATGACTCACGAGAGAGCAGCATTTACTTCAACGTGACCCTAATATCTTTCGTGATTTTGAAGCTGAGTTAGATGTCTAGGACAGTGTTTGGGTTCCCCAGACATGTACCAATCCAAAAGGCATTGCAAGATTTCAGAATTGGCACTCAAATACTTCCTAGCTCATGGACTATTTCTTTTAAGGTTCATTTTGAGGGTCGTAGTGACAATAATTAACAGAGTGCATGTAATCAATGCAGCAGAGAGTACAATTACACAAAGGCCTATGTACAATGAATTTTTATTTCTAGAGAGATGTTAGCCACCTTCAGTTTAATTCCATAGAGGTTTTACACATTTTCCCTTTTAACAACATAACAAAAAGATGATTTTTGAAATTACAGTTCTGTAAATTATCTTGTAGTTATTGATCCACAGTGTGTGCGTGGTTGTGAGTAAAGTATTTTTGTCGGCTCTTGGTATCGGACCACCAAAACATTCTGCACTATAATTTAATGTAACTCATGCACCCGTAAAAGTGGAATTTCACCTTTCAAACACTCCAAATCACTCAAAATCATGAAGAGGCACATTTTCCCCCTCTCTGGGTGCCAGATCCAGACGTCGTTCACCAACCCAGTTTTTCTGTACGTGCATATGTTTGAACCCATCCCCATTTTGGCCTATTCTAAACACAATTAGTGATTATTTCCAACCTTTTTTTAAATCAATATTTTTGGATCCTAGACAAAGGAGCTGTCCCTTGTACCCCATATATTCTGAATCACAACAGGTTAAACATTTTATCTATGCTTTATTTAAAAGTTTGCAATGATTTTGAACTCTAATATAGACCAATCACAGCCCTCCAAGTCCTAAATCCGTACTTCTCGGTGTATTACCGGAAGTGACGTCATCATCAATAGTGGAACGATACCTCTTTAGATTACTAGTATATGATTTATCATAGGCTAAGGCCTAGAGGGAAAAAAAGATGTCTTTCAGTTAGCACACTGAAATATATTAGGTAGGTAGGATGATCTCTTTTTTATTCAATTTTCCTTTTAATGCCCCAAAGAGGCGGCCATGACACACATGTTACTAAAATGACCCCAAAACATACTGTCTTCAGGATTGAAGGGAAAGAATGTTGGGTCAGCCCTGCTTTTCAACGTTGGTCGGGTTACCCAAAACTAACATTTGTGGGGGCCTAAGGTACCCTGAACTCTGATGCAATGGCATGGTCAGTGTTATTTCTATGAATTTGTGAATTTCCTCAAACTTTTTTAATTATTTTATAAAAAAAAAACATATTTTAAGTTACTACCGTTATGTTGGTAAGAATCGTGTCAAAGTGTATTCTCTTTACTGTAAATTCCATGTGTTTACTGTAAGTACTTAATCGTATGAAGACTTATATTAACCTTTTTTTTTTTGCTGACAATAAATGTTTTTCTAAAAGAATAAATGAACATAAAACAATGTGTGTTTTGTGTTCTTTCTGTGGGTTCAGCTGTGTAGTGTTGACAAAAGGGGCTGACTTGTGTTACCCGTACCCTGTGTTATCTTGCAGACTAAATGAAGGAAATTCAATTCAATTTACACAGATCTCAAAGTTATCCTTTAGAATTCTATATGTCAATGGGGTTTAAATTTAAGCCAATCAAGATTGTCTGAAAAAAAAAAGCTAGCGGTATTATATAGTCACGAAGGGCCAAGAACAAGTCAAAACTATACCCATGCATCCCTAGAACTACCCCCAACCCCCTACCCCCTACCCCCCACCTCCACCCTCTCACCCCAGCCCTTCTTCCCAGTGACTGACTGAGTGCGTGGCCCAGTGAGGTCTGGGAGCCGCTCAGTCTGCTGTTGTTAGTGTTGGCTCTGGGGGATGGGGTGTATACTTCACCCCCTCTAGTACTCACTCCAGTACTGCAGGAGCATGTCTAGAATGGCCACGTAGCAGACGCTAGTTATTAGTTCACACCACATGGTACCATGGTCATGTAGCCTCCATGTATTTCATACTGGAGTACTGTTAGTAGTGTTACCATAACCGCATGACAACTACATGACACAAGCACCTTAATTAGGTAAGCTATAAAACTCACTTTGATATTGAGGGATTTTGGAGGAATTCTGAGGCATATTTCACCACTATGTTAGTATGTATCTAGTGTTCCCGGGGGGGGGGCACTCACCTGTTTTCTGACACAGGTGTGCGGCTGGACCTTTGACAGCCCTTACCCTTCTTAGGGGGATTTCACATCCATAACTGTACCCTTCTTAGGGCAAAATGCACTTTGCTAGTGCAAATTGACTGAGAATATTCCCTAAGATTTGAGAAAATTCCTGAAAACTGGATAATTGTTGCCAAAATATGGGAATTTCCATGAGATTTCTGGTATTTTGGTTAAAAGTTTACTCTCGTAATGGGAAATTTTGGTCAAAGTTGACCCTTGTTAGGGGGATTTTAGGCTGGAAATAGGACCCTTGTTAGGGGGATTTTGATGGAAAAGTGCCCTTGCCAGCTGCACACGTGTGTTAGCAAAATATATGAAGTGTTCCCCCCCCCCGGGGCTCCCCTGCAGCCCTGGGTGGTTTCCCGGGATGGTTTCCAATGGTATATCAATTTTGAGAAATATTGATACACCAATGTCATTATACCTCCTATCAATTTCAGGAAATACTACTCTTTAATTGCCACTTAAATTTGTTCATTAAGTGTATGCCCTAGAATCTCGAAATCTAGTAGTGCTTCCATTCTCCAGTAATTTCATCGATTCTAAGACTTGAGACCACTTTTCTAGAATTCTGTATTTCATGGGAATTGCCTGCCCAATACTGTAGGCCAGGCCAGTGACTTAGAAGTCTTAGTTGTAGAACTACATCTAGATCTCTGCTCATCATACTACTATTTATACCTCTAGGCAACCCCCGGGGGGGACCCCATGCATGATAATATACTGTTTAATATTTGTGTATAGAGCCAGCTACAGAGTGTCTGTGAGCATGTCTACATGCGGACTACATGGCAGCAACTCACACCAAGCATTCTAGACGTATCATCTAGGCCGGATGTAGACTTGCCACCACTAATCATTTCTTTTTTTCTCTTACTGAGGTCGCCCATCCCCAACCTCAGGGGGACAACTGCTTAAATATTGGTTGTAATTTGTAAAGGAGCTGGTTTTGAACCCAAGGCTCTTTGCTATGTTGACTGTAAGTGGTCATGGGTAGGCCTTAGATTTCGGAGAAAATAGTCAGAGACATAAAGGTATGCTATAGTCTAGTGCAAGACTATGTCAACAAACGTGCACACGTCCACGTCTTGTACTCAGTACTGTTGTGACGAAAGAACATTGAATGTACTCCCTTACATCTTTAGATGTGATTATTTGGTGAGCTTTTTTGACACCCCCCCCCCTCCATCGACAAAATATTTCCCCCCCCCTCCCCCGTGCCGGAGGTGCTGAAGATTTTTACTTTTTAGTTTTTATGCCCGCCTCTTAAACCCATTTTTCTTTGCTGTGTTTTTTTTTCTTTGCTTCCTTATAGAGAGGATTATTGCAGTCTAGGCACCCTTAAGGGGCCCCATCGGAAAAGTAGAATTGTAGGGTAAAGAGCGCTGGTAAATATATTTCAAATTACAGTAAATCTTTGTAAAGTAAAATATCTAGCACTAACGAACCTTTTTTTAATTTGTTTTATGTTAGCGATCAGGGATCATCCATAAATTACACCATGCAAGATTTGACCATTTTTGACCCAGTCGTTTTTTTTTTGCCAATTTTGCAATGCCGAAGTTATATGGGGAAAAAGTCCGTCATATCAGACCTGACCCCCGCCCTCCAGCATGATGTCATTTGTAGATGGCCCCATGTCCACAAACAACACCAACGTGGAAGCTACTGCAGAAGTTTGTGTCAATATCATTAATTAAACTTAAAAGTCAAACTATACCCTGTTTTTCCAGTTTCCCTGTCCAGGTGTATTACTTGATGCTATACCTGACAGTTAAAGCTGGGACAAGATCTGAAATAAATAGATTTTCCAATTTCTACATAATTATTATCTATCATCACCATACTTGTAAAAGGGTCCTGCCAAAATCTCAATCCGTTCAGTGTATTCTAACCATGTCAAATTCAAGCATATATGTGTGTAGAAATAAAATGCTTCCAGCATTTTATCCATGTCAACAAACAGTCTTGATTGTACCAGCACAGTGGCTCCATCTGAAGCCATAAAGCAGAGTATTCTATAATGGTGGTGAGTATTCTATAATGGTGGTGAATTTAATTTGAATGCCTGACAGCAGAGCAGATATCACTCAGTGCTGCCACCAGTAGGCTTTGACCAGAACTAATTAACCAAGTGGTTTCACTTCCCACCAAAGAGGATAGACCAGCTGAAACTAAAGTCCAATGGTGTGCACATAATGAGCCATATCGTGCCATAATAAGTGGCACCCTATGACTTGGGAAGGGGTATATAATCCTCTGAAATATGTATCAGACAACACTATATCAGCTTTTATACCAGCTTTAATACTAGGCTGCCTTTTTTGTTGAAGCTCCCCTACTGACCTGTGACAATGCGTGCCCAGGTGTGTTACCTGGTGTTGTACCTGACGGTGAACCTCTTCTCGTACTACCTCTACAACCCGACACCTGCTGATATGGAACAACCCTGGATGTACGCCACCACTGTGGTAGCCAACCTGAGGGTTCTGGACGACCTGGCTAAGGTAAGGTATTATATATGTATATATCATGACTCTGTGAGTTACTCGCCAGGGTTGTGAGTTACTCGCAAGGGCTGCATGCACGCATCATGCCCTGTACTACCTTTACAACCTGACACCTCCCGACATGGAACAGCCCTGGATCCCGGCCCTGGATGTACGCCATAACTGTTGTAGCCAACCTGAGGGTTCTGGACGACCTAAGGTAAGGTATTTTATATGATTCTGTGAGTAACTCATAAAGGTTGTGAGTGACCCAGGGGCGTAGGAAGCAGTTTCAGAGTGGGTGGGACCAGGGGGGTTTCTGCAATTTTTGACCTCCCTTTGCTTGACCTTTTAGTTTTGACCTTTTGAGGAGTTGGCCAAAAGTGGGGTGGGGACATGTCCCCCCTGCCCCCCCTGCTTTCCACGCCCATGCATCATGTCCACACCCCGGAAAAGCCCTGGATGTACGCCATAACTGTTGTAGCCAACCTAAGGGTTCTGGACGACCTCGCTAAGGTAAGGTATTTTATGTATATATAGCATGGCTCCGTGAGTAACTCATAAGGGCTGTCAGTTACGCACCAGGGCTGCATGCATGCAACATGCTATGTTTTTTTTCTATTGCCTGTACGACCAGGCACCCCCCGACATGGAACAAACATGGATGTACTGTACTGTATAGTAGCCAACCTTAGGGTGCTAGGGGACCTGGTTAAGGTAAGGTATTATCCGGGGATATATATATATATATATATATATGGGTCATTCCAGGTTTTACTGGTCAGGGGGGGCCTGGATCAAGAATCTACAAACTCAGTATTTCTTAATAACATTATATTTTATTGATAGCCCTATATCTTGGCTTATTAAAAAGTTTCATTCAAGGATCCAACTCCTAGGGGGTCAGTTTTTATCGCAGATGCCTTAAAACCTTCTAAAAAGGGGGTACGTTAATGATCGTAATCAAACAAACATGAATAACACCACTAATAAGAGGCATGGAAACACCAAATATTGTGGCCAGACTGGTACAATACATGACTTTATGTATACCAAAAAGCTAAAGTGAGGCCCGAAAACTCTTGAAGTTACGCATAGGTAGATAAATTGGAAAATGTGAAAATTTGTGAATTTATTTTACATTTTTTAACTTTAGCCTAGCTCATTCAAAATCCTTCATACAATGACTATATTAACTGTCCATTGTCTCTAGTAGACCTACTGTACATAATAATTAGAATTGGCCTGATATATCATACCTATACTTCATACTTGGTGCTTGCATAGAGGCCATTATATTACACATATTATCATTAACGTACCCTGTTTGTTAACCTCTCACAGAATGGCCACAGCTCATCTATACATCATCATATGCCATTGTTATCACATACACCATCACAAGAGAGGTTGTACTACCTATCTAGAGTCATTTAACCCTGCATAAGGCCCATCTTGGGTGTTTAATATCACTTTGAAAATTAAAAATCACAAAATTTCTACACTTCTCGCAAAGCATGCATGCCATGGGGTGCTAAAATGCATCTTTATATACACCAAATAGTATTTTCTCATAAGCCAAACATGTCTATGATTGAATACAAATAATAGAAACACCATACAAGATGATAGGCTGGCACTATAACAATAGAACTTTAACCATCTCAAAATCCTCCTACCGGTCATTAACGTACCCCATTTGCTAACCTATCAAAGAATGGCCACAGCTCACCTATACACTATCATATACAATTGGCATCACACACATAATGAGTAAAGAGGTTATACTACCTATCTAGAGTCATTTAAACATACATAAGGCCCATCTTGGGTGTTCAATATCACTTTGAAAATTAAAATCACTTTTTCAACACTTCACGCGGCCTTCGCTTGCAGCACAGTACAAAAATATACACTTATATACCTTAAATACTCTTTCCTGAGGGTAAATGAGATCATAATACATATATACAGTCATTTAACCATTGATAAGGGCCATCTTGGGTGTTTAATATCACTTTGGAAATTAAAAATCACAAAATTTCTACACTTCTCGCAACATCTGCATGTCATGGAGTGCTAATATGTATCTTTATATACACCATATAGTATTTTTTGATAAGTCACACACCTCTACTATTGAATAGAAATGTTAGAAACACCATACCATGTCATAGGTTGACAATATCCAATTTTGACTTTGTTCATCTCTCAATCCTCGTACCGTCATTAACGTACCCCGGTCTTTAACCTATCAAAGAATGGCCACAGCTCAACTCTACACCATCATATACCATTGGCATTGCACACACATTGACAAAAGAGATTGTACTACCTATCTAGAGTCATTTAAACATGCATAAGGCCCATCTTGGGTGTCCAATATCACTTTTAGAATTAAATATCACAAAATTTCTACACTTCTCGCAACATCTGCATGTCATGGAGTGCTAAAATGTATCTTTATATACACCAAATAGTATTTTTTGACAAACCACACACCTCTACTATTGAATAGAAATGTTAGAAATACCAGACCAAGTGATAGGTTGAAAATATAGAATTTTAACTTTGTTAATGTCAAAATTGCTCGTACCGATCATTAACGTACCCCAGTTGTTAACCTATCAAAGAATGGCCACAGCTCAACTCTACACCATCATATGCCATTGTTATCACATACACCATCACAAGAGAGGTTGTACTACCTATCGGGGTGGCAGCTCTCAACAGCAAAGACACACTAGACTTCATGCGGAAGGCCTTCCCTGAAACCAACCTTCAAGCAAAGGGTCTCACCACCCAGATGGCTAAGGACATTAAGGTCAACTCGTCCTTGACCAATGTGATTTTTTAATTTTCAAAGCCACAGTGGCCAGACAAGATGGACCTTATGCATGGTAAAAACGACAATTCTACTAACATAGGGTGGATCCACAGAAAACACAATATCTGCACACAAGTGATTTGATACCTTTAAAGTGATCATAATACTTACACATAATCCTCCGCGAGGGCCAGGTTGCCCGGTGGTGGCGGCGAAGAGTCGGCCGGCCTCGATCCGGTCGAACGCTGGCTGCGCCTCCTCTTGGGGGAGTCTTTCTGCGTAGCCTGACGGACCGGTCGAGTCGTCCGGCTCTCCTCTGCCACCTCCGGGGCAACCTGTCCTCGCCCCCCCGCCTCCGTGGTCGCTGCCCTCGGTGCCTCCTCCACGGGCGGTGCTGGTGAGGCCGTCGCGGCGCTGGACTTCGCCCTGCCAGCTCGGCCTCCTGCCTTGCCCTTCCCGGGTGGTGCTGTGGGTGGTGCAGTGGGTGGTGCTGCCGAGGGTAGTGGTGGTGGTGCCGTGGCCACGACGGGCTCTGGGGAGGAGCACCCGGCCAGGCTTTCATCCCCCGACGAGATGAGGATGGCTGTGGCAGGGTCCACTCCAGCCACAGGCGCATGAGTCTCCTTGAATGTAGAGCAAGGGGCAAAACCATTAGTATTTATTAAGCAAGACATTTGGAGAAACGAATATTTGGTGTATGTCAAGCTATATTTCTGTACCACATGGCATGCATGCGTTGCGAGAAGTGTAGAAATTTTTTTTTTTTTTTTTTATTTTTCTAAGCCACAGGGGTCAAACAAGATGAACCTTATGCATGTTCAAATGACTCTAGATAGGTATTACAATTTCTTTTGTCAATGTGTGTGCAAAGCCAATGGTATATGATGATGTATAGATAAGCTGTGGCCATTCTTTGACAGGTTAACGACTGGGGTACGTTAATGACCGGTACGAGCAATTTTGACATTAACAAAGTAAAAATTCGATATTGTCAACAAATCACTTGGTAAGGTATTTCTAACATTCTATTCAATAGTAGAGATGTGTGGCTTATTATAAAAGAGTATCTGAATGCTATAGTGATATTATAAACTATCCACCTACCTCCTCACTCCCGTCAGGGGACGAGAAGGACACCCGCTGGTACCTGGGGCGAGGGGCGAAGGGGAGGCGAATGGTCAGCTTCCCGAGCCCCTTGCCCCGGCCCCCTGCGGGCGTCCCTCTTCCCGCTGCCGCAGGTGCCGGTGCGGAGGCTGCAGCCGGACGTGGAGCCGCCTGCTCCGCTGCAGCCCCGGGAGCCGCCTGCTCTGGCACCAACACCGCAGCAGCGGTCGCAGCTGGGGTGCCCCTCCCAGTGCCTGCCTTGGCCTTCGGTCTCCCTGTTGGTGTGGGTGGGAGCGGCGGGAGGCCCAGCTTCTTCCGTCTCTGAATTCAGAAAGGGAATGACACATTAAGTAAACTGTCACACTGGCGAGTTACTCGCAGCAGTGTTTTGACTTAGCATTTACAGTATCTGTCCCTTGAAATTTGTATACTTATTAACATTCTTAATCTCACATCACAATAAAATGTTACCACCAGAGTAGCAGATTTTGAGGCACCACAGAGACTGAGAGGACGGAAAATTATCAAACCTTGTTCTCTTTCTGTCTCTCCCGGTAAGCCTTCTTCCGGGCATGGAGCATCTCGCGCCGCCGCTGCTCCTCAGCAGGGTCTCCCGCAAGTCTCTCCCTGTCTTTCTCTCTCTGGCGACGCGAGATCTCCGCCCGGTGGGCATCATAGGTGGCCGCCCCCATCTCCTGCCGCAGCCTGGTCTCGTACCGGGCCGAAGCTGCGGCATGGAGACGGGCCGCCTTCTCCCGGTCCTCCCGGTCCTCCTGGTCCTCCAGGTCCGGAGCATCAGCGGGAGCGGGCTCCCGCACACACCTCTTAGGGCGACGGGGGGGGGGGGGGTCGCCCCCACCGCCACTGGGGGCTACGTCAGCCATCTGCAAAAATGAGAAGAAATACATTAAATAAAAAGGTAAATAGTGATTAAACAAGTTCCTATATGCTGACAAAGGATGTACAACAACGCCAAAGATTTTATCAGAGGTTTTTATGCTGATATGGTAATTCATAGTGAGGAAATCAGTAGATTTTAAGATAATAAGGAATTTGTTAGTGTTTGAATACTGATAAGATATACATAAATAAATAGGAAAAAAATATTCATCATGTTCCTATATGCTTACAAATGATGTACAGTAACCCCGGAAGTTCAATCAGCTGATTAATTGCTAATATGGAAATTTATACTGACAAAATATAAGGAAAATGCTGAAATATACCCACCACAAAAATTCTTTGGAAAAAAAGGTATTCAGTATCTAACTAATGGCACTTGTGTGAGTTAGAGGTACCATAGGGGCATGTCATGGTGAAATATGATGGAGCTATGTGCACTGGAAGTGCCACTTGTGTGGAAAATACAGAATAAGAAGGGGGGGTACGTTAATGATCGCAAAGGTTTATAACCACTCAGCAGTGGGGGCTTTGTGTTAGGGTGAGCTTACCTGGTCAACACAACAGAGGGGGGACATGTCTAACATACCCACCATAAAACATTCCCCTGAATCCAAGATGGCGACCAGTAGGCAGGCATCTTGCCACCGGGGTACGTTAATGACCGACGAACACTATCTTCCTAAATTTGGCCACTATGGCTATGCTTTCGATCCCACAGGAGGATTAACACACCAAAATGCCCAAATAGAGGTAGGAGAAGGAATATAACCCCAATAAAACATGGGATGAGCACAATTTTGGCCGTGAGGGGGCCTAAAAGTTCACGACGAGGCAGAAATTTGGCCGTTCAAGACCAAATTGGGGTGGGGGGGTCATCTCAAAACACCCAAACATGGCCCAAAATGCATCTTACACACGTAGGGGGTCCTATTCTAAAGGATTATCAAAAATTTAGACCCAAGGGTACATCATCTCGGCCAGGAGAGGCCAAATTCTGCTTGCCGAGCGAAAAATCATTAACATACCCCAATTTTGAAAATACAGCCCGGGGTGGCCAAAGCTTCACCCTGGGGCCCCGGGCTGCATCGCAGGCCTCACCCGGCAACACATTTTACCCCCTAGCATCCAAAATACATCGTTCCGGTACACAAAAATCGATCTACGGCCCCCCACAGGCATCTCCAACAATATTTCATCGCAATTTCATGGAATTTCGTGGAATTTCCTTACCTTCTTCGCTTTTTTGTGATGTGTTTTGCAGTGGAAGTCTGCTGGAAGTCGGCTATAAACAACCTGTGACCTCCTCTGAGCTGAAACACGGTACCTGGATGCAGGCCACTTCCGCCGGGCAACAGGAAGTCGTTTTTCTCTTCCCGCGCTGTTTTTCCCGCCGCCGATCATTAACGTACCCCGCTTACGAAGAGACCCCCCATACAGCCAAACCAGACTGTATTTGGCCACAATTCTTGTTCAGGCATGATGTATTTACTCTAAAAGTGACCATAGACTGTGGGAATTGTATGTATTTGGTTTATTTTATTCTATTTAGAGGCAAAAGCCAGGGGTACGTTAATGATCGCGGTGTGCATTGAAAATCACTTATATGTGCCTGCCAAGGGTAATTCCCGGAGTACATGAAAAAATTTTTTTATGGAAGACTCCCCCCTAGGGTACCTCTTAATTGCATATAATAAGAACACTGATTATATTCCTTAACCAGGTTAGATAGGCTCTATCATTAACGTACCCCACGTGAAAATTTATAATTAAATGCATATAGAAGATAAATTATGCCCCAAGACCCACCCAAACCATATGGAAATCTTAGCTGTGAACCCCCACTAAGGAATAAAAATATTATTGGTGGTGTAGAAGTGTTTCCCTTGCTATTATATGCCCAAGAAGCCACCTGACCAGTAAAACCTGGAATGACCCATATATATATATATATATATATATATATATATATATATCATGACTCTGTGAGTTACTCGCCAGGCCTCCATTTGTGCAACATTTGTGGAACAATCCTGGATGAAGTACGATGTAGCCTAGGCCATGCCACTTTTGTGGTAGCCAATCTTGGGTCATTCAATACCAAGACATTTTGATTACTGGACCATCAGCAAAAGAAATAAGAAGGCTGCTTACCTCAAATTAACTTAAAATCATTAAAGGGTGGCTGGCATGGAAAATTAACAACATGGGTACCGTTTCAAACAGTGATAATAAAATCGCGGGAACCAGCGGAAAAATCGCGACACCCTGATTGGTCAAGGGGTGATCACGTGACTTTTTAATGCGGGCATGCATTACCATGCCAGGGCCCCTTTAAGGTAAATAATCTTCTTCATATTCATAATAGACTTTGATGATCCATAATTGTCGCCTTGCTGTTCAAAGGAAAACAAGCCAAAAAACATCAAGGTATGCCTAAATTTTGCCATTCCTACTTCAGATATCCCATGGGCTGGGCTACAAGGACTACCACGTCTTCAAACAAGACGTCGTTGCCGCACTAGCACCCACCAACTCTGACGTAGATGATGACGTCACCATAACCAATGACGTCTTTGACGGCGTCCCAGTCACCATCTACCGTCCTAGTACAGAAAGGTCCCACCTGGGGGCTCTGGTGTACCTGCATGGAGGTGGATTTATGTTGGGGAGACCTGAATCTTATGATGGACTGTTACGCCGCCTAGTGAGAGACGCAGGTATTATTGTGGTTGGAGTGGATTATCGTCTGGCACCACAATACCCTAGTCCTGCTGGTCTAGAGGACTGTATGAGGGCAGCAAGGTAGACAAAATTATTGTCTTCATGAATTTTGGTTCATGTAAGGGTAGAAGGGTCCTGGCCTAGAGTGATTGGTTAGAATCCAGGTGCCTACACATACGGCACCTGGTGGTAGAACTGGGAAGTAGGCCTAGACTACATCTATTTGCTTTAATACATCTCTGGGATACATCTAAATAATCTCATTCATCGACATTTGATTCTAACGACAGCTTCCAACTATTAAAACTTCATACACTGCTGTAGTTAATGTTCTAGACTATGTATTAATCCATTGAATCTTTTAAAACTTTCTAGCATGGAATGCACAAATGATAAATATCATGCTTTATCTTTGCAAAGAAAATCTTCTTTGAATAAACTTCAAAACTATACTTTGCTACAGACATACCCGGTACCATAATACCCATGAATAAGTTGCCACACACATACAATACACACACACCAAACTATGAGGCACGGCTAGGGGACATTTTTTGATAATTTAGATACAACTAATTAGTCATGATCACTAAATAATTGTAGAAATATTTTTATTATATGTAAAGTATACCAAAAGAAGCATAGGGTGGTTCTTTCCTTTAAATACCCGTCTCCTGTTTCCTATACTGTAGGTATGTGTTTGTGGCAGCGGCGTCCCTTGGTGTGGACCCCACGCGGGTCGGAGTGGCTGGTGACAGCGCTGGGGGTACTTTGGCTAGTAGTGTGGCCATCAGCTTCAGGGACATAGAAAATGCCCCTCAGTTTGCCTATGTGGCTGTTATGTACCCATGGCTACAGGTAAGCATTTTTCTACTTTCTTTTAATTGATTCATTTAAAGAAAGAGAGAAATAGATATTTCCATATCATATTACTTAATTTAACGTTTGAGCACTGTATTCTACAAAAGGGCCACAATGTCATTAGTAAACATTGAAACCCCTTAAGGTTTAATCAAATATTTAATTGTTGTTCATTGATTTTTTAAAAGGCTTTCCTCATCTAATATCTCGGGCCTCCCCAGCCCCAGGCCATCTTTAAAAGGGGTCTATGTCTTGCTTTTCTATCCTCTCTGAGTGTGGGTGGTGTCCATATGCGCGGGCACTGGCACATATTCGTTCCTTGAATCTCCTCTTTCCTGTCCCCTCTTTCTTACATGTGTCTGGTGTCCATATGCACGGGCACAGGCACATGTATTCCTTTGTGACGTGATGTCTAATGTACTTTTTCCGCCATGAATATGACCTTAGCTGTCGGCTTGGCGTTAAACAACCATTACTCACTCACTCACTCATCTAATATCTACCATGGATGCCTACTTACTAATTCACTTATAGCTTCAAAATAAGCATGAAATGTCAAATCAGATTTTTAAGTTTGAAGGTTTCTTTAAACATATCTAACTTTGTGGCTCCCAAAAACATTGCACTATTTACAACTATTCAAAGGTCATTTTTGTTTGACCAATATGTGTCTCATTTGCAGGCCCTTGATTTCAACACACCAGCCATGCAGCAAAACGAGCGTTATGTCTTCCCGGATATCACACGGAGAGGTCTAGCCACATTTGTCTTAAACTACATCAACGCCTCGCTAGATCACATCGATACACTCGCCTCCAACCGTCATGTCCGCCCAGTGGCCGCTGCCCACTTTGGACAACACATACGGCCATCGAACCTACCACCCAATATCATAGGCAACTATTACACCCCACCCGACCTAGAACATGTTGAGGACGAGCTGGAGTTACTCCAAATTGAGGCGGCCATCTTGGATCCCCTGAATTTCCCACTAATGACAGACTCGCTGGCTGGTTTACCTCCCATGTTTGTGGCCAGCATGGGGTATGATACGATCAGGGACGATGGATTCTGGTTTGTTCATAGACTACAGAAAGAAGGTTGTAGCGTAAAGCATTATTATGATCCTATTGGATGGCACGGACTTGCCAACATGATTGGTGGCCCTGTGGAATTTGATGCAGCTGAGAGACTTTATACAGAATTATTATCTTTTATACAGATTTTCTCATAGGTTATTTTGATACATATACATGTGTAAGACTTAAATGTGTATAAAGTGATTTTTTTCATGTAGTAGTGTTTTGAAAGGATGAATGGTACTTAGTTTTTATTACGAATAAACGTAAGTGAGACTGGAAATCATTGTTTTTATTTATGTACAATCTCTCGAGAAATAGTCCTCCCCCACCAATGATTTGTCCTGTGTTGTCAGATTTCATCTCCATAATGTATGTAAATAATTTTTACTCATTATCTAATTGGGAATCATTAGCCTGTTATACAAACTCTATAGTTACAAAAACTTGAGACACTGTAATAGTGCATTATATTGAGCTTGCTTGGAAATGATATGTGTGACAATTGAACTTGATTTGATAATTGTATGTCAATTTTCCACTTATTTCATTTTTGAGACATACAATAAACTTCTTTTCAAACTCAAAAAAAAATGTTCTAGCTTATTACACTCACAAACGATTACAATCTGAGGATAGGTTATTTGAAAGGGCCTGTGGTATGTCTGAACATACCACACGATCGTGTGGTATGACTTTTGAACATCTAGACCAATGAGATGCCAGTATTCTAGGTCAGCCACGCCCCCTTTCCTCTATTGACCAATCAGAGTGCAGCAAGGACCTGATGATGTAATAGGGCAATGGCGGTGTAAACAATAGCATTTTTGTCGAACCAACATGAAAATATAGCTGATTTAACATCAAAGAGACCACAGATATGGCAAAATGACCAGAATAATGTCTTCTGATTGTGTAATAAATTTTGTATTGAACCCACATGACTCATATTTGCCATATGGCTCCTGAGGCATCTGGCCTTCTAAAGGCCAAATCATGCAAATGCCTCTCGAGCCATACGGCAAATACTCGTCATGCTCGTCCAATACTGGCTATGTACCGGGCCGGGACAGATACTTTATGGAAGACCTATAAACAACATAATCTACAAATACATCCCTCGTGAGTCTCTATGCCAGTATACCGTAGTGGCCCGTAGTTAAGCGCCCAGGCACTCATTAATTTCACTCTCACTGTACCCCCGGTGCTTATACGAGACAGGTGCCTATTTGAATACTGTGTTTTCAGTGCCTAAGATTAATTTCAATACCCCTATACCCCGGAGCTTATTCAAGACCGGCGCTTATTTGAGACCCTGGGGCTATAAAAGGGGCCATTATGGTAGCACATGTACACAAAGGTTACTGTATTAATTTCCCTATAGGTCAGGATGCTGCATAGATGCAACCCTGACATGTAGATTATATACCAGGGCTTCATTATGAAAGGTTATGAAAAGACATATTTTGACTTTTACTATTAAGAGAGGCCAAAATTACAATTTGAGCTAAATGAATATGAATTCTCTACAAATGAATAAAAGTGGGTCCAATGATTGATAGTGAAAATGATACATGATAAATAAGTATTTATAATTTGATTCTGAAATCCCAGTAAAAAAGTTGTAAATCCCAGAAAGTGACTTCTAAATTGACCATGGTTAGAACTAGAAGCAGTACTTGACTATCTGAAAAAAGAACCAGAAAAAACTCAGATCACATAATTACTTTATTATATTTTATTCATAGTATACATACGACTGCATGATCTGTTGCTTACTTCATACATACATCTGAATAACCAACTCTGTTTTCCTTTGAACAGTACATAATAATGTGCAACATGAAACATCTTGGTACCAGTCAATTATATATATAGTTACCTATACTTTGCAACCATGCATCATCAATATTAAATCATTGAACCATTCATTCCTTTAAAGGCCCAATTTAATACATCATGTCAATTCTTTGCTCTAATGATTGAACGAGTCCTTTAGAGTAGACTCACCAGGACTGTATTCATGCACCATTCTGACCAACGGGTACCCAGCAAATTGTCATGAGTCCTCGTCAACCTGTGCGAAGTGGCTCACACATGTCGCTAGATGGAACACGACGTCGTTATAGCACAAGATCACCAGCAATAGCAATTACTATGCCACATGAGTCTAACACACAGTGGCAAAAGATGACAGAATGAGTTATCATTCAAAAAGGAGTCACCATTGATAACCAATCATGGCGACAGATGACAACAATTTGCTGGGTATGATGTATTAGCGGCGCTTTAATAGAGAGGTAAAGGAATAAGGATGTGGACATTTTAGGACAACAGGGGAGTTGGTTGATTTTCAAACACATGTCCTGAAATGTTTTTCCATCCAATCTTCCTGCACCCCATCCCCTTGAAATTCACCAACCGCTGTTGACTAAAAAGTTACCACTACCTAAGTATGAAATAAATATAAAAAGTCCAGCTGTAGATGAGAGTATTGTCAAGAACCATATTTTCCTGATCTCTTAAGGACATGTTAATGAAAGATTTTAGCAGCACTAACAATGTCGATAACCCAACAGCACTGGATATCGTCAACTTAGTGCAAGAAGGTTGTAACTGTAAGTTTTGCAGGAGAGCCAAAAGAAGCGTTCCAGTTGCTTTGAACAAAGTAGATACAACAATATTGCACTGGGGTCTCTGGGCAAACATATCATAGACATAGTATCAAGAAATATGATAAAGGAACGAGATGCTGGAAATGTGGTTATTGACATATTTTCCTTGTTCATTATCTAAGGAATGTCAACTTATAAGGAATTCAAAAATAATTTTCAGAGCTGGTTTGATCAAAGTACTGGGATGCATTGAAACCTAGAATCATAGGGAATAACACCACTAACCTTGAATTTCCAGGCACAATATCACCATGTTTCATGCATTAGGGAGGTTTAGCAGACCCAGCCATAGCACTCGGACATGGCTGGGTCTGAAATGAAAACCACTTTTTCTGTGTTTCAATTACCTATGCAAATTCTGCAGAAATTCCTTCCATTTAATTATTGAGTGAGTGAGTGAGTAATGGATGTTTAACGCCATTTCGACAGCTAAGGTCATATTCATGGCGAGAACGACATTACATAATTTCACAGAGGAATGTGTCGATGCCCGCGCATATATGCACCACACACAACCTCAGGGGATAGGAAAGAGGAGAAATAGACCCTTTTAAGTGTGCTAGGGAAGCCCGCCATTTAATTATTGCCATCACGGGTATATCTAACCACATATTGTATGCATGTAATGTATCAATTAGGCATTGATACATTATTGATTTCCTACATTAAATTTGCTTTCTGTGAAGGTCATGAAAAGGGCCATTGGATTGTCTGCTGGTAGGGTGTCATGGTTGAATGAGTTTTGCACAGCCCTTGATGACGTTCTTCCCAAAACACCTGCGTCTCAGCCGTCTGCGTTTATCTGTACACATAGGTTGGGATTGCTAAACCTCCCTATTACGTCACTCACTTTCCCAACAACAAACATTACGCATCCGACAATCATATATATATCATTCTTCCATACATTTACTCAATAATGTAAACACCTTCCCAGCTGGAATTACAAAGAGATATACAAACATAAGAAGGCTAAAACTCTGGGAAATTGTCACCTCTGAGTTAGCAAATGCATTTTGGAATGCATGCAATTAGAGAAAATTATGTGATCAGAAATTGCATGTTTGAACAGGGTGTGAATCTTGGGTGAAGTATCATGGACAGCAATGAAGACACACAAGGGGTTCTTCAATACATAGTACACCACTTGATTCGTGAACAAATCTTGATATCACATGGGATGACAAGCAAAGAGTATGTGTGGTTATAGAAATATAACGGTGTTTACAACTGACATTGGCGGTTTTGATGAACTGATGTACCAGGTGCTGACAATTAATACCATATTCATTGCTTTTATTAAGGGCCACATGCCGCGTTGCAGTTCACATTCTTTTGTTATTGTGATGGAGCAATGCAGTGCAGGCAAGTAACTCGCTAGAACTCCATTGGTGTATCATTCTAAACCAATCATCAACTCTACAGGGTCAGAATGATGTTTGAGTGTAGCCATGGTATATGGATGCACCAATAAAGTGAATACTGCCCTGGTAAGTATACTTAAGTCCCATAGGTTCAACCTTGGAGCCCCGTATTGCACACCCCCATGCAATAACCCTACCCCGTATTTCATGCAGCATACTAAATGACTTAATAACTATGATTTAATCATTACATCATGGAACATACATCACCAAAACAATAAATGTAAAGGTTCACTCCGCCTCGTGAGATAACCCTCACTCAGACCAATTCGAGTGAACCTTTACCATTTTACTGGCCCTTAAAAGGTTTAATCTATGCTCTGTTTGTAGATAGACTACTAATATAAAAGGAATCTTTCATTTGTGAGACCTGAATTATGTATCCAATTCCAATATACTATACACATTTCCTGAAAGTAACAGAAATAATACCACTCTAACTCCCAATAATTTCTTGTTCTATAAAGTTAAGATTCATCAGTGTAAGCTGTATACGTAGATCTGTGTAGCCCTTGTGCAATATGTAATACAGTATGCAGTCTCATTATATATGTAGCCAAGATACATATATTATACATTTGGTTAAAACATTTCCTATTTAAAAAACACATGAACCCTCAGCAATGTACAAGTCAGAGTAAAATAACATGCATTTCTTTGTCCTTCAGATTTAATACCATAGATTCCATTATCTTACTACATTCCATACTCATTTCACTTTTGGTGTCTGTTGATAAAATCCTCTACCTCATACATCTTGACATGAATTCCTCTAGTCAATAATATAAATATTCAAATCCCAGCCTTTCCTACTTATAACAGCCAATCGGGTTCCAATCGAACACCCACATTTCTCCTAATATAAGACACTGAAGGTTGTCAATCATCCTAGTATGCATCTATCCTCAGGCTGCTAAACAAACGTTGGGAATAACAACTTGACTCTCTGGCTAACCGTGAAGACTGGGCATATATTTTGCTTCAGATCTGGGTTGCTTAGGATGCGTCGGCCGACTAACAAAGTCCACTGTTCAGGTGGCGAAAACTTGTATGACAATACAGTATAATCTGAATGTTCTGTGTTAACTGTAATTGTAACTGATAAAGGTAGAGAACAGACAGTTAGTAGATGCTGATCACATTGAGCGGCTGGGTGGCAATGTCTACTCCAAACAGGTACCAAGTGGACCAATTAGCCCAGTGGTCTGAATTCCGCTCAATTGATATTGTCCAGGAGGATGAGCCACTGAGTGGCTCTCCTGTGAAGGAGGTAGAACTGAAACCCCATGTGATGAGGTACTTGTTGTGCCAGGGTGCCAGGTCCGATTTACCGGGCGATGTCGGTGACTTGATGTGAGGGATGATAACTGTACACTGCTCTGATTGGTCGCCTGGAAAAAAGATAATGATGGTTATATGTATTCCCATCAGAAATGAATCAGGGAATCTTTTTTCTCAAAAAATCATGTATCTATTTTGCATGTCACTTTATTGACTGAAGTTTAAATGCTCAAGTCAAAGATTGAGAATTTTCAAATATGTTTCTATATTGTTACAAAGCTAGAATTAGACTGTATTACTTCATCCACTGAAGGGTTCGAATGAAAAGTTTAATACACTAGAGCATCTTAAAGTGCTACATAGTATGTTCCAGAGGGGGGGATTACTTTGGTGAAAAAAAAAAACCTGAGGATGGTTAACACTTACTAAAAAGTCCATGTAATGTCTGAAGAGCACTTCAGCAAAACTGATCGACTGCGGATGCCATTTCAGCATGCCCTGCTCGATGCTTTAGAATCTTTTTGTACTGAGAAGTTACATTATCCAACCTGTAATAGAAAGGTTAACATGCTTAGAAAGATAGAAAGAAGTTTCTAATGTTTCAGAGTTAACATGTTGAGATATGTTACTGATCTAGGAATTACTACTCTCTCAAACCCAAGGTTTTGACAACACATAGTAATATTTATAGTTCTATTTTCTTTTCACTAAATGCCTGATACATTCCACAGGCTTGAGTCTTCTGCAGTCCATTCTAATAGAGTAGCACTTAAATCTTCTTCTGGAATTTCATACAGTATGCAGACCTCTTCTTGAAGAAGGGTATACATGTTTCTGAAAATATTTTTCCACTCTTTTAGAATCCAGAGATACAACCTTTTGTCTAAAAATAAAAGAGAAATGATAATGATGAAATAAGATTAAAAACAAACAAAAGGAATTTAGAAAAACTTATGCAGAAAATCAACATATAATGCAATACAAAAAAGAACTCTACCAAAAAGCAGGAATTACTCTCTACATGATTATATCCAACTTACTCCTCCCTGGTGTCCTTTAGTTGTGTCGTTAGTGGCTCCACCTGTTGGGCTCAGAATAACATCTCCTTCAGCAGCCACTCTTCACCTAAATCCTCACACTCTGAGGCGAGGATGTCGAGTCTGTTTACACATGCACTGGATGCCTCAAGGTAAGTGGCAATGAGAGCAGCTGCCTGTGCTTGTGTGGTTTCCATTGTGGCTAATGTCTGACTTTTTTTAGTGTTAAAGCAGCGGTGAAGTCATCGATGAGGCACTGGTATTGCTGCTCAACACCGTTGCAAACATCCTTATGTAGGTCCTGCAGGAGAAAGATACCAGATTAGAGAGCTAAGAGGTTATCCTCTTACAAATGAATTTGGATAATCTTTTGCAGAAAATTAAAATGATTTGATCTAAGGATGTCAGCAAAAAATGCAGGAATCCCTGCAAAAGCAGGAGAGGTGCCATGCCAACCCTATGGGATTGCTACACCCCTGGAGTGTCAGCATGATGCACTAAGGAAGTGCTGGTGATCAGTTTTTCCAATACTTCATTAGTGCATCATGATTACCAATGGGCATTATGCATTGCCACATTAGCAACCCTAAAATAGTTAAACAAACTTATGTTGAGTCTATTCAACCAGTGCAAAATTATTTCAAAGAAAGGCATTGGCAATTTATTATTCAGAGTTAATGAAAAAAATTCTGTTCAGGCAACTCCCAACACTACCCAGTTCCCTTCCTCAACCACAAGTATTGAAAGCCAATCTGTTCCATTGGGTATGGGGAATATTCACTGCTCCTTTCAGTAATTTCCCATGTCCATATTTTGGAAAGCATATTCACTAAGCATTCCATTTTGCGACAAACCTTTTTCAGCTGTTGTCAAGCTTTGATGGATGGTGGTAAGTCGTGCATTATGGATGGAATAAATCAACCCGACAGACATGTTCGGCTTTATAGGTTTGTAAGTGAACATTGTAGCATTACCATTAACCCTTGGAGGGCCATTTACCCTTCATTGGTGCATCATGCCCATCGGTCGACATGATGCACCAATGAAGTGTTGGCAAGACTGCTTGCCAACACCTTCATCAACCTTGCAGGGGTAGCATCATGTATGAATGCAGTAATTGCAAAATGTTTTGTCAAAGCTGCATTCATACATCATGATAACCAATAGCCACATTGCACTGTGGCACAATTCAGCCCTTAAGGGGTTACGCCTACACTGTGAAAAGCAGTCCCAACAAAGGCCAAGGCGAGTGGTCAATTTAGGAATTAGTTGCCGCATCTCCTACATAAAACTTGGGTCAAAAGTTCAGTACCATGAACATATCTGTCAAACCGCAAATACCAGCATATAATCCGCAACCACATATAGGCTGCACCCTGATTTTGGTATGTTATAAACTGTACCTTAGGCATGAAAGGATTCCCAAGTTTTATCACATTATTATTATATAAAACCCTTGGAAATAAGCCACATGCTAAGCAGTAGTACACATTTGAAATGGTTTATAAGCTGTGGTTTAGGCACATGGTTTTTACGCTAGCTGTATCTATGCGGTAGGAACTCTGTGGCCACAATTAATGATTGCTCATCCCTTGGGACTTTGTCTAAATAAATATCTATGTAAATGTCAGGAATGGCAAGGAAAACAAAGTCACTGGAATTTCAGTTAACAAAGAAAAATATTTGTATTCTGAGAAATATCACAGATACAGTCAATAATATACAATTCTGTCACAAATATATCTGGTCTAGCTAAGGTCTCACTAAAGATAATACCACCAAAAAGATTTGAGTACAGTTTGGTACTAACCTTTTTCAGATGTGGAGTTTGTTCAGTAGTTTCAAGCAAGACCTCTAAAAAGTTCTAACAGTTAACCCTCCTTAATTATTCATGAGATATGAACAAGTAATCTGATTGGCCGAAGCTATCTCTCGTTCCATCCCATGGTGCACTGCTCCCAATTATGACATCATAATCCAAGATGGTGGATGTCTTGCATCAAATCCCAAGAAATAGCTAAGACTTTTTCTATTCCTATTCTATTGGGTAGTTTTAGGCGCCGAAGTGGCGAGCGAAAATTGCATTTCCGTGGAAATAGCCTATTTCACTACAATATAATCCCCACATACTATTTGTTCAACTTATTTCTAAATGTTCCCTTAGTTAAAGGACACTTTTGTTACTCATGCACTCCAAGAACTAGGGGGGTGTATTAGCTGAGAAAAAAAGAAAACTGGCAGGCTGCTGAGGCTGAATACAGATAATCTATATACACCATTTCATGGTTTTACCATATAAAGTAGGCAGATTTTGCATTCTAACATTTTCTTAGCCATATAGAGTATTCCTCTTTTGCTATACTACATCAAACACTAGAGCATTAGAATGGTTCAAGTGTAGCACCAATTCTCATTGACTTTCCATGTGCGCATAGGTCAGTAGTTCCCAATGTTTCCACTAGAGGGCCTGATCAACTCATGAGCTGCTCCCTGAGCCCTAAGGGACAATATGTGAGCTGTTGGGTGGAAAGACTATGTTTGATTTGTGGCACACCTAGCTCTGTGTGAATACAGAATGAGCTGTAGTTGGGTACTGGTTAGTGTGAGAAGGGAAAACAGTGAAAGTTTCGCTAAGCCAATTTTACACCATCTAGCAGTAGAACTTGTTGTGTGCCAACTGTAACACATGGTGCAGCCAAAATTGCTTTTCTTCAATCTATTTTCTTTTTGTTAATTGCTCCCTTGCTTTCCTGTCTGTTGCTACGGTTGCAGGTTTCCCTTCCTACCTACTGAATGTTTCCCTTTTCGTCTATTTTCTATTGTTAGTATTCATTCTCTATTTCCTCTCCGCCTTCATGTCCATTCTATCTGACATATGGGTCATCTAGGCCTCTACAGCATTTCCAAGTGGAGGCAGCCATAACTCAATCTGGTGCTAGTAAGATAATAAGCCTACTGAAAGCAGTTTCTATATGCATTCAAACTAATCCTCGTCCTCTCTCTAATATATGCCCATTCCCTTTTCATACTGTTTTCTAGACAGAAAATGACCTTTTCTTCCACATTTTCTTCTGAGCTGATCATACTCTTGAAGAATTAAACATGATGAGAATAGTTTTTAAAAGAATCCTGGGGGAAAATGAATATATGGTTAATCTATATCTTACCTGTAGTTCATCTTGTAGAGCCTTTATCTTACCGTGCTGTTCGCGTAGTGTCGTAACCAGTAAATCTCTTTGTTCATGTGCTGTCTCTGCAGTCTCCTGGAAAATACAAAAGTAACAAATATTAGTCTAATACCAAACATATAAAGAGCACTTTGCACATAAGCCGCATGCGCTCTCCCTGTTAAACACAAACAGGAGTAATTTCTCAAATTTCACAGCTGTTCCTTGTTCCTTTCCTCAAGACATTAAAAGTTTTCAGGGAAGCACGTTCAAATCAAAAGAATCAGACATATGTACTACAGTGTAGAATGTTTCAAAGACTTATGAATAAAGGCGACAACTCTTTGGGAGTGGATCGGCCCGTCCTGAAGGGTATAAAAGTCCTGGTATTTATAAGGCATTTTAACACTCAGCATATTATTGGTGGTGAAAAGGGCCCCTGGTATTGCTCACATCTATTGTTCCCCTATGCCTTACCTCATGACATGACAACCATATTTGCAATACACAAATCAGGACCTGGAATAAACATGGCTGTGGATCAACATGAGAAAGGTACGCCCGCGAGGGGGTGTGCGGGTGTACTTTTACGCGTTGATCCACACATTGTGTCCTGTCGGTAAGGCTGTGAACCCTTTAATGGTAGGATCGTACTACGCCCTGCAGTGCGTCATGCCAAATAGTCAGCATGATGCACCAATACAGCACTCATAGGAACATGAAGACCGATGGGCATTATGCATTAATGGCCAATGGATGTCATGACGCATCAATGAATGCAGCCCTGTCGAGTAATAATGAATTCCTGGCAAGCAGGCCAGTACTTAATTTGGGCATCATGATGACCAACAGACATGATGCACTCCTGCATTAACGGCCCTTAAAGAGTGAAGGCTTCATGCATAGTGGTTGTCATGATGCATGAATTCAGCCCTTGTGAGTCTTAACCATGACTGCATTTCTGTATGATGCCAACCCTACAGGGTTTATATAAGAGGGTTGTAATGAAGTTCTGGGGAGCAGACTTACCAGCATGCATTTCTGCACCACAGGAACTGATGGGTATTATGCGTTTAATGTATGTTATGGGAGAGCACGAGTGGATTTACGGGTTGATAATCCATGACAGCGCAGCGGGAGTAGATTATCAACCCGTAAATCCACGAGTGCTCTCCCATAACATGCATTAAGGCATTTATCTCATAGATTCCTCCATTTTGTATTAATTTCTTACCTTATAACCCCATAATAAATCCAGGAGAAGACATTTTGTAAGTGCATGCGATCCGCTCGGTTTGCCAATCCACCGTAGCCATTGTTTTTACTCCACCCGTCATACCCTCATCTTTCCAACGATTTTTCGGGTAGAATCCAAGCATGTCAAGTCCTGTACTTCTAGCACCGCCAAATATACGATCTATAGTTGGTGTTCGCATACATTTTGTCTCTATTTTCTTCGAAATAAATAAGAATCCATTGATTTTCCATACCGATCCAAAGCACACGGCCCGGTACACGGCCATTTCGTCTTGTTGACGAAGCGGGTAGGTGCCCGGATATACCTGACCTACTTTCTGCTGAACCACTGGGTCAGCGAGCCGCAATGGCGTGTGCCGACACGTATCGCTATGGAAAATCAATGGATTCTTATTTATTTCAAACAAAATGGCAAATTTAGGCATGGTATGTTCATATAGGATATCTAAGGAAGTTTTCCTGTTAATAACTCCACCCGGCACCATTGGATTCTATGCCAACGAGGTCTGTAAACATCAGGTATGTCGGACAACTTTTTCATATCTTCCATTTGTATTGGGTTCTACCACCGGTCGCCTTGGTATAGTGGACAGCGAGTTCATCTCCTGCCACAGCGTAGTTGACTTTGTATGCTTAGCCAATTTATTAACATGTCCAGATTGAAACCAGCACCTTCTTGAAGACGAAGAAAAGGTCTGAGAGTAGGGTTATGGCTTGATAATGCACTGGGGTTATGACCAAAAAGGCACTGTAGAGGCCAGAATCGTGAGATAAGATGCACTAATGCCCCTAAAGGAGATAGGGATCAGCATGATGCACCAATGCAGGGTTATCCTTTTACAACAAGTACTGTATCAGTGCATATTGACCACAAATGAACCCTGATCGCGAGTGTCCATCCATAAAGGGTTATGTACTTAAAGGCCCCGTCAAAAAAGACCCCCATGCCGTGCTATGGATGTCCCTGTGGCCCCTTAGGGATGTTTTCCCCAGTATCCTGGTGACCTCACTCAATAACTTCCGGTTGTCCTGTTTGCAGACAGCGCCCCCTTTGGGGATGCAGCATATTTTTCTTGTCCTTTGTTTGATCAGAGAAACTCGGGTACACACACCACCAAGCAAAACACAAGGCTTTAAACCTTTAAGGAAAACATAATGGCTTAAAATCATTTAAGGTCTGCTGATGCAGGAGTGCACCATGCACTATGGTAGTCATGATGCACCAATGAAGTGCTGACAGGTCTGCTCGCCAGCACTTCATTGGCGCATCATGCAGATGCTCCGGGAGTATATCAACCCTGTTGGGACGGCTTGATGTATATTGCACTATCTGCCTTTAATGAATCAATTGCAGCCTAGTGCATTGATGCATTATACATGCCTTTTGGTGATCATGATAGATGAATGCAGCCTTGGACAGTCACTCGTCAGTGGTGCATCCATGCATCATGCTGACACTATTGCACATGCATTGCACTATATGGCCAGGGCATCCACTCCTGTAGATGCATAAGATGGATTTGCTGTTCTGCTCTATGGCACTTGATATAAAACCAGAGTCATGTTTTTCTTTAAGCGTCTCAAATAAGCGCCGGATAGGGGGTATCAATCTTAAGCACTAAAACAGTATTCAAATGAATGCCAGTCTGAAATAAGGGCCTAGGTACAGGGGAATTAATAGTTATAATATAGGATACTAAGGTAGCCTTTAAATTGGTTAGGGCTGCACTTGGGGATGTTCATATCTGTAATGAGTCTCTCTGGTGTCCTGGGTTGCCATGTGGGGTGTGTGTGTTTAGATACTTGGTGAGACGGAGATTATGGAACTGCTAGTGCTACACTCTGTGTTGGGTATCCTTGAGAAGAGAACACATTATCTGAGATGAGAAACTACAGAGAGAGTGAGTGAGTAATAACTGTTTATCGCAATTCAGAGAACTAAGATCATATTCATGGTGAGAAATCTCCCTTAGACACCAGGTTAATGAATATGTGTGTTTGTCCAAGCTCATGTATATATATGGACACAAGGCACACAAAAGAGAGGACAGAGATGATTAAATAAAGACTCTTGTAAGATGGGCTAAGATGGGCTCAGGTGGGTCATTAGAAGAGTGATAGGGAGCCTAAGTCCCATGATAAACCATGGCTTAAATTATCATTATTTCAATTGAGTCACCCATCAATCATGAAATTGTTTGCTCAATTCTCATTCTTTCCAAAATTATCCAAGGCCTAGCAGGTGGGCAGATATACAGACCATTTTTAAGTAAAATCCATTCAAATAGGGATCAGAGAGACAGGAGACAGCATATAACTAAAATAAAAAGGCTGTTGCTAGTGGCGCCCTCTGGAGGGAGGACACCCCCTGGTGGACAAACACAGAACCACTCAGCAGCTCCCTGAGCAGTTCCCGTGCTGACCGCTAGGTGGCTTTTGTGTGCACAGCCGTGCTGCCAGGGTGAGTGGGGCAGTCTACCCTTTGAGGACTGCACAGGGAGGAGTAAGTACACTAGCCATATGTCCTTATGCATGCCTTCAATTTGAAAAGGCTGGGAGGAGGTGTGACCATTGGCTCCTTTACATGACTTTATTAGTTATCTTCCGCTAGCTATACATCGCAGAAGGGGGAAAAGGTAAGATTTTTTGCACTATAGTTCAGGGGAATTCACAGTAGAATTACTGCAAAAATCATTAGGTAAATCATCAATGGTCTTAATATTATATTCAGATTTCAACACCTTGGTCAAAGTGTGCACAAGTTTAAGTGTGGTTTCAATCTTTTATATAGAAAGAGGCAGTTCTTAGAGCACAATTCTGAGGTTATTCACAGGGGACAATTCTGATGGGACTAAAAGGTATCACATCCCAACTTTTCATTTTGCATGTATAGATATTAACTGTCTGATGTTGTGAAGCAAACAATCCATATTCCCTATACATGGAACCATTCCAGTCTACACCATATAAATGCCAGTAATGTATCAATGAATGCACTATGCCTAGCACTGGTCGGCATGATACATGTATGCAGCCCTGGAGAGCAGATTCCCCGGCATTCATGCATCTTGTCCACTGGTCATCATGATATATGCCAGGAGGGTCAGCATGATGCAGCAATGAAGTGCTGACATGCAGTCTAACCAGCACTTCATTGGTGCATCATGACGACCAAACGGCATGATGCACTCTTGCATCAGCGGCCTGTAAAGGGTTACCACTACCATAGAACCTCCACAATGATAAACAACCCTCCTCACAGCACCCATGTAAAATCCTGTCACATTTCATAATGGAAATACTTCTTTTACATTTCTTCTCAAAAGGCCCACATCCTACCCATAATAGCACTGCACTCACTCATTGTGTTTTCATTTCACACAGATCTAGTCACATGGCGTCACGTTAACACGTGATACATCCCTGTCATGTCATGTGACTAACAGCGTCAGCGGACCTTTAACCCTTTAAGGGCCACTAATGCAGGAGTGCATAAATGCAGCCCTGGTTAATAACTCCCAGGGCTCCATTAATGCATTATGCCGACCCTAAAGGCGACCGCAGACGGGCCAGATTAGATCAGTAGTTAGGGAGAAGAGTCCCGATCCGATCCGGGACATCAAACATGTTTGATATTGTCAGACCCGATCTGACCTCCGCGCAGACGTCCCCGATCCTCCCAGTCGGGCCCGTCTGCGGTCGGCTTAAAGGTTTTATATACACCCGGACATGATGCTCCAATGAAGTGCTGGTGATCAATGGTGCATCATGACATCCAATTCAGATTATAGACTCCTGCATCAGCAGCCCCTGAAGCATTAATGTCATGATGCATGAATGAAACATCACTGGTTAACTAACGAATGTATCATAGTGAACCTGTGGGATCCGCATGGGTCCAGTGATGCACAGTTCATGTGGTGAGGCTGGATTCATGCACTACGATGACAGAAATCTTATTATACCGTAAAGAACTATAATACAGCCCATACCTATTTGATGATCAGGTAATGCCTTCAGATTCATGGTCCTTTGTCCTCATGTTGCTCCAATGCAGCACTGTTGAATCACACAGCAACACTGCATTGGTGCTTCATGCCGACATTTTTACGGATGGAGATTCTTGAAGTTGTATGGATGTAGCCCTGGTGGGTTACTCATCGCAGCTGCACTCATGATGCTTATAACGGCCATATGGGTTTGCTCAATTCCATTGCAAGATGCACCAATGTAGTGTGTGCTCATGCATCATGACGACCAATGAAACAATTTAAAGGACACTAATGCATTAATGCATCATGCCCATGGCAGCACTGGTGAGTAACTCGCAAGGGCTGCATTCATGCATCATGACAACCTTCCAGGATTGATGCACTCCCATAGGGCTAGCATAATGCACCAATGAACTGCTGACAGCAGTCTTGCCAGGACTTCAATGATGCATCATGATGATCATTTGGCATGATGCACTCCTGCATTATTGGCCCTTAATGGGTTAAATATGATGCAGTCCTTACAGGGTTAGTTTCTATCCCAATAAGTAGCAATAAGAGAGACTTCCCACACACAATAAATGTAGGTGTCACAATACACTGTGCTGTTTTCAACAACAATACCAGACACACTCACTTCTCATAAATCGATATCTTCACACTTTTCCTTCTGCACAATTCACAACTCTCTGAAGTTTTTAAACCTTCAAGGACAATTGGCTGGCATGATGCACCAATGCATGATGCATGACTGCAGCAGTGGCATGATACTCAAAACGGCAGCATTCATGTTTCATAACGACTAGTGGGCATGATGCATTAATGCATCAGCAGACCACCCTTAATGGGTAGGATGCTTCAGGGGCTCAAGTTTATCAATTACTGAAGTGTGAGGCTTCATTCCTACAGGGGATGAAGTAGAAAAAAGAACTATAAGGAAAAGTTTGGAAAATAACAACTCAGCCAGTGGAATGCGCTGATTCAATAATTCAGTAGGCTCTACTGTACAGTCATATTGACATGCCATTTTGATAATAGTGCAGCGGAAAACCCAAAGTGAGGACCTAAGCGAATTCCTAAGTGAGCACCCAAGTAGAAAAGTGATCCACTCAGGGTTACATGAATTACCCTTTCTGGGTGGCTGGTAGTAGTAGGTAGGCCTACTGAAAACCTATTTCATCAGAATAAGATACATTCAAAATCTAAGAGCAGAGGACTTGTGCGTGGATAATCATTCCTATTGATTTTATAATTATTGACTTGTTTTTATTCTAGATCTTTTTACAAATTCATTTTTACTTAATTCAGATAATAAATTGTGATTTAAGTGTTATAGAGGAAGAAGCAAATTGCACACAGAGCTAGAATTATTGCTATTGACTCTGCTTTTAACTCCCTAAGGGCAACATAATACATGTACTTTTAAGTCACTATGTTTTTGTGGATTCAGCAGTTCTTGGTAAAAGAAAATTTCTCGTTTAGCTCCTCCAACAAGCACAAATTAATATTCCAAAGTTTTCGTAGAACGCCCCATGCACTGGTTGATGGCTGTATTTCAATATGTGTTTTTTTCCTTTTGTCTCCAGTCTTGCCTTAAATAGCCATAGGGCCAGCTGCCTTGGGGGTATGAGATGGATTTACTGATTCTGTCAATGTGTGTATTACTTTAGGATTGTGTTCTGAAAGGTATCAGCTTTCCATACTTCATGAAAATATTATGTTGGCCTATGGAAGGTGCTACACAAATGAAACTTAAACGCAAAGCTTTCACATGTTTTTGTTTAAATTAGTTTCTGGAAGTATATTCAAATGACCTCTGAATTGATAGATATACTGCATTAGGGGTTGCAAACGCCCAAACTAGAAGTGCACCAATATAAGCATGCAATTACTGAAATTGGGCTTGTTAAAGGCTCCAATCATGTTGTCATGGATACCATTAATGGGTGTAATTTGTACCTGATACTTGTTTATTTTGAATTTGATTGTAAAAGTCAAGTCAATAGTCATGTTAGACTGATAATGAAGTCCATTTTAACCACCAAATTCACATGGAGATATCTTTATATAATTAGACACTGAATAGCCCTCTAAACATCAATAGGACATTAAATTGTTAAACCAGTAAAGAAAAACCACAAAGAAACATTGCTGTCATTAGGCGGGCAAAAGTAATCATATTTACTAATTAAGGCCAATTTAATTAAGTAATTCATTTAAAGCTCTCTGGGTTAATAACAATAAATTAACAAAGTTAAATCTGAGAGAAAAAAAAGCTCCAGACATGAAGCCGAACCCTCGCTTCCTTGATTGCTTAATTATAAGGCCCAACTCAGTGGGAAAGTGTGGATAAAAAGCACATTTATATGAAATGGGGAAACTTGAAAGTTCTTACCCAGTTGATGAACAGTGGTGTCAGAAGCAACTTGAATTGGGGGCCAAAGGGCCTTGATCTGGCGCAATGGCAAATTATGGCAATTGCAAGTGAAGCACGTTGAATGTTCTAAGAGGTTTTGTATTATGCCCACAAGTCAAATTTCAAAAATTGTAATAGACATGTTCTCTTCTATTTCAGGCCGATTTGTAAGTAAATGACCAAGTTCACTACAGAAGTGTATACTGGTTTCCAAATTTTTGGAGGATAGGTCTGCAATTCATGTATATTATGTATTATGCCAACCTGTTGTGGTGAGTTACTCACCAGAGCTACATTCATGCATTATGATGACCAATGGGTATGATGCACTCCTGCATGAACAGCCCTTACAGGGTTAGGAAGAGTTGGGTGAAACTGTTGCAAGTTCCCAGTGGGCACACAATGTTGCATTAACATTGACAACCAGTTGATGTTATGTTGATGGTTTTGATCAACCTGTTTTCAACACTTTTTCAATATTTGTATTTCAACGTTGTCAACCATCACCATTTCAACATCCAGTCAACAGTTGACATATCAATGTTGAAATATTGTTGTCAACTCAATGTTGATTCAACATTGATTTGTCAATGTTGAATCAACAATATTGATTTCAATGTTGATACAATGTTGATTCAACGTTGATATGTCAACAAAACAACTGTCAACATTGTTTCAACATTGTTGAAACAATGTTGAGTCAACATAGAAACACAAACATTGAATCAGCACTGATGGTTAGATGTTGAATCACAGTTGATTTTGAGTATGTTGTTTCAACTTTCAATTTCAACTCTATTTCAACCCTAAATCAATGTTGATATGCAAACATTGCAAACGTTGTTTCAACGCTGAATCAACATTGATGTGCCCAGTGGGTTGATGGTGAGGATGGTGGAAGGTGGCACTCACTACAACACAACACCAAGAAACATGGAAAGACACTCCAGCCCAGACACCCCTCTTCTACACTCCACCCCTCCACCACTATCACTATCGTAGCCTCCCACCGACTGCTGCCTCATGCTGTTTGAGCACAGCTATTTTATTAATGCATCATGTCCACCAGTTGCCATGATGCATTAATGCAGCGCTCAGCAGAAACACCAATATGATGTGCATCACTGTAAAAAAATAACTGTTGTATCTACAAGGGATCCTCGTAAAACTGAATTTTATTGCACTGAACCAGTTTAGTTTTTACAAGATGCCCAAGGTGGCAGTGCAGTGGTACACAAATGTACAAGGATATCAATGACCTTTTTTTTTTTTTTACAGTGTGGTGATCAGAGTTGAGGCATCAATGCACTAGAGGCCCTGAATGGGCTATTTATAAGAACAGTCCAATGCAGATCAAAATTACATTAACTGCCATTGGGGAGACATCTGAAAAACTATGGGTCTTAGAAATGGATGACTATAGTACAGGTATTGCCAGCTATATCTTAGTCTCGAGACTGTTCGACATAAGCTGAGCATGGTTTTGATTATAGTTGATTCTGGTTTACACTTGGTGTTAACATGCGCTGAAACAGATATTTCAATTATAAACTGACCAGTACTGCAGTTATTTAGGAGTGTAGATCTACACTGCAAATATGGTGTTTAGATCCTAAACACAATTCTAAACATATTCTTGCAACGTTTTTGTAATTACATTAATTTCCTAAACATGTTTAGCCAAACAATGTGCTTAGCTCAAGTGTTTAGAACTCTAGGTGTTTAGGTTCAAAATTTGTGTTTTGATTATCAATGAAATTTTGCGTTTAGATGTTTATGATTTTTTTGTGTTTAGATGTTTAAGTTATTTGGTGGGAAGTAAGAGTTTGCAGACATGTATCCATTAAAAAAAATAAAGGAATGTTTTTTGTTTGTTTTCTCATTTATTGGAGGCCATCAGCAAGTATTTACACAGCAAAGTCTCCCAAGATGTCAGCCACAGCTATATACAGTTATATGTACACACTGCATTAGAATGAGAGACTTGAGAAAGTACAAAAGCTTGGCAGGAAGGACATTGCTTTACCTGTTACAAAATAACATGAAAAAGGTGTCAGTCATGGAACTCATTGATTAATTTATGGTTACGATGGTGGTGTAAGTTGAATTAAGCCAATCTTCTATTGCTGTTTCTATTTTCATGACATTCAATATAATGACACTATGATACACAAGGGGTTAGGGGATTATTGGATTTACTGATTCTGTCAATGTGTGTATTACTTTAGGATTGTAGGAGAGGTATCAGCTTTCCGTACTTCATGAAAATATTATGTTGGCCTATGGAAGGTGCTACACAAATGAAACTTAAACGCAAAGCTTTCACATGGTTTTGTTTAAATTAGTTTCTGGAAGTATATTCAAATGACCTCTGTATTGATAGGTATACTGCAGTAAAGGTTGCAAACACCCAAACTAGAAACCCACCAATAAAAGCAAGCACTTACTGAAATTGGGCTTGTTAAAGGCTCCAATCATGTTGTCATGGATACCATTAATGGGTGTAATTTATATCTGATACTTGTTTATTTTGAATTTGATTGTAAAAGTCAAGTCAATAGTCATGTTAATAATGAAGTCCATTCCAACCATCAAATTCACATGGAGATATTTTTATATAATTAGACACTGAATAGCACTCTAAACATCAATAGGACATTAAATTGTTAAACCAGTAAAGAAAAACCACAAAGAAACATTGCTGTCATTAGGCGACCAAAGTTAATCATATTTACTAATTAAGGCCAATTTAATTGAGTAATTCATTTAAAGCTCTCTGGGTTAATTACAATAAATTAACAAAGTTAAACCTGAGAAAAAACCCTCCAGACATGAAGCCGAACCCTCGCTTCCTTGATTGCTTAATTATAAGGCCCAACTCAGTGGGAAAGTGTGGATAAAAAGCACATTTATATGAAATGGGGAAACTTGATCTACGAAAGTTCTTACCCAGTTAATGAACAGTGGTGTTAGAAGCAACGTGAATTGGGGGCCAAAGAGCCTTGATCTGGCACAATGGAAATTCTGGCAATTGCAAGTGAAGCACGTTGAATGTTCTAAGAGGTTTTGTGTTATGCCCATAAGTCAAATTTTAAAAATTGTAATAGACATGTTCTCTTCTATTTCAGGTCGATTTGTAAGTAAATGACCAAGTTCACTACAGAAGTGTATACTGGTTTCCAAATTTTTGGAGGATAGGTCTGCACTTCATGTATATTATGTATTTTGCCAACCTGTTGTGGTGAGTTACTCACCAGAGCTACATTCATGCATTATGATGACCAATGGGTATGATGCACTCCTGCATGAACAGCCCTTACAGGGTTAGGAAGATGGTGAAACTGTTGCAAGTTGATGGTGAGGATGGTGGAAGGTGGCACTCACTACAACACAACACCAAGAAACATGAAAAGACACTCCGGCCCAGACACCCCTCTTCTACACTCCACCCCTCCACCACTATCACTATCGTAGCCTCCCACCGACTGCTGCCTCATGCTGTTTGAGCACAGCAATTTCATTAATGCATCATGTCCACCAGTTGCCATGATGCATTAATGCAGTGCTCAGCAGAAACACCGATATGATGTGCATCACTGTAAAAAAATAACTGTTGAATCTACCAGGGAACCTGGTAAAACTGAATTTTATTGCACTGAACCAGTTTAGTTTTTACAAAATGCCCCAGGTGGCAGTGCAGTGGTACACGAATGTACAAGGAATCCTCGTAAAAATAACAATGGATCTCAGGGAATTTTGCGACAAGGATTTAATCATCATATCAATGACCTTGTTTTTTTACAGTGAGGCGATCAGAGTTGAGGCATCAATGCACTAGAGGCCCTGGATATTTTCTTCTTTTTTTGGTATGCTTGCCTTTACCTAAGCTTGGAGGAACCTTCTTCCTTTCCAATATAGGCATGAGATATATGAAAAGAAAGGCAATTTCAAGGTGGATTGGAGGGTTGGATCCAGGATTTTGAAAAGCAGGAGCTGTGGCCCTTAATTAGCCCCTAATTTTTCAACCCCTTGACTGGGGGTCAAATTAATTTCACCTGTTTTCAGCGTAAAAGTCTTACATTACTAAAGGTTAAAATGGCGCAAAAAAAGGTAAGGTCCCCCCACTGAGAATGAATGAGCGAAATGACCCCCCCCCCCACCCCCTCCAAATAAAAAAATAATTGTATACAGGTGTGGAATGACATGTTGCGGTGAATACTACTATAATACCCCGTGTATAAGGTGCACCCAGACTTTAGAGATGTGAGAGGGAAAAATTGTTATAACTTCTGTTGTTCTCAATGGATTTTCAAAATTCAAAGACCTCAGGCCACCTAAGAGCTTTCCGCATCCATTCCCACCAATAGACAGGACCAGGGGAGTATTGGGGTCATTATAGAGGAAAAGCTCCCCTTAATAAATATGCTTCTATAAGGCACACCAGGAGGTCGTTACACAATGAAAGAGGACTCGTTATGATGCTTCCTCGTACATGGGCGAGAAAAGATACGAGCATTTTTCACACCCGTTACACAATACCTTCTGCCTTTCCCGAGCGAGTCTCGTAGCCGAAACGAGACGAGGAAAGTAATCGTCGTTCCGATTTCCTCGTAAGAGCAACGAGGGTTCAGCACAGCGAGAAAAAAGGGCGGGACACCAGCGAAACTTGACCTATATACTGCTGAACGTCACTTCCGGGTAGTCCACTGCCGCCAAAACAAAGAACGGTGGAGAGTTACTTGACTGCGGCTTGCACCATGCATTTCGAAGAAACACAGGTAATTAAAGTTTACTGATGAAAGCAATCTTGTTTCATCTATTCCGATCTTCAGCATAACAGTGGTGTTCAAAGTTGTTCTGTCTTTTCTTTTCTGTTATCTCCATTTCTCCGCCAGCCGGCATGAGCGATAATAGAGTAAAAGCACACGCCCTTCTCTCTTGTGTCTATATGGCTGTCTCTCTCTTCCTCCCTGTAGGACTGGCTATTTTCCTTGTGCCTATAGAGCATTTTTCTTCTTCTTTTACCTGTCCTACCCTGACTTCTTTTAAAAGAAGCATCCAAATTTGTGTCTTAAAGTTTAATTATGATAGAAAATGTCCCCCCCCCTCTGCTTCCTGTGGTTTCCTCCAGAAGTAATATAATATTAGTGTAATTTTTTTTTTATTTATCAGTACCAAAAAGGTTACGACTTGAGCTCCACTGACGAGGACGACAGTTATATGGAAGTTCGTCCAGGAGAGGAGGAATCGGAGCATCACCAAAGTTTTGAGCTGCCCGAGATACTGACCATGTTTAAAGTTAAGCAGGAATATGTCGTGGAAGACTCAAGTGAAATCAGCGACGAGGAAAACATAGAACACGTACCTGGCCCTGTCACTCCTCGAAAAACCACACGAGGAACTATAAGCAAGAAGGAGTCTGTTTGGAACGACAGGGAACACAGGGCTCTCTTTTACTCGTGCTATAACCAAAAGCACTTGTTGAAAGCTCGAGGTAAAAACTCTGCTCAATTGAGGAAGGAAGGCTGGGACACTGTCCTAGGTGAGTCTTTTTTTTGTCTTCATTTTTTACTTTGGTTTATGTCTAATGTGTCCATAAATTAATAGAGGTCTTCCCTTTAATATTTTTTATATTTATCTTTTCATTCCTTGCCTTTTTTTTAAACAAGATAAACCAAGCATAGACATAGAAATTTTTTTTTCTTCCATATCAAAGAAGCTTTTCTTTTAATTTTTCAGCCACTGTGAACAGTGTGAAGAACGAGGACCGCAACATAGACAAGATGAGGAACCATATAAACGATTACTTCTGGAAGGTCAAAGCTAAGGTAAAAGAAATGTTTCAACTCTCTTTTCTTTTTCTCTTAGTGATTCTTTCCTAAAAATCATCACATGGTACGAAAAAATAATTTTATATGTTAGAACCTGCTTCTTCTCGTCTTTTGAAATCAATGAACTTATTTTTCAAAGGAGGATATTTAAACTGAAACTATAAAAAATGCAAACTATTTTATGTTCTTTCTTCCTTTCAGAACGAGCAAATGCTTGCGGCTATAGACAAGGGTCGTAAAGTGGATGGTGTGACGCTGACCGAGGCTCTATGCCTTAAGTACAAGGGGGTGTCGCGCATAGCAGGTAAGCAATCATCTTCTCTTAGAGACCATTCTTTCTGTCGTTATCTTTTAGTGCTGTACGTTTTGTTGTCTTCTTCTTCCAAGAAGCTCTTGGTTCAATTTATTAAATAATTGAGGCCGAATAAAATACTTTTCTCTTTTCCTTAGTGTGAAAGCGTGTCACCATAAATTTTGCTTTAACCTGTTGTTTGTTTTGACTTATTTTCCTGAAGGTGAAGGCGGTGTAGTGATATTTCACACCGACAAGGTCGAGGAAGAGAAACAAAGACGCCACAAAGCTAAAGAACAGAGAAAACCCCAGCCTAAGGCTTCTCCCCACCAAGCAGCTTCCCCCAGGCACATTCCCACCCCCAAAAAGATTATTGTAGTGCCTTCTGAGGAGGACATAAAGGCAGAACATCAGCTTTTTTCTGCCGTGAAGACAGTTAAGGCAACCTCTGCTAAAAGTAACAAAACATCAACCCCCCCCTCTTCCAAGGCTTCTACCTCAGGTGTTCAAAAGAAATCCCCTCCTGTTAAGCCACCCGTTGCTAAGCGTCCTGCTGCGGCAAGTTCTTCTGCCAAAGAGCACAAGCCATTCGTGAAGCCGGGGAAGAAAGGTGTGAGAGGGGCAGCTTCTAGGGAGGTCCATATTGACCTCACCGGGGAAGCCCACTTCAAAGACGATTTGTCAGATGACATGGTAGTGAACATTGTAGACGACGACGATATAGTAGATATGACTGGGTGTGAGAACCCCGTGACCTCCACTCCTAAAGGATCAGAACTGAAATCATCTTTGCGTAGGAGCCCACGGCTGCAAGAGAAGGATAAGCCACCAAAAAGTGGAAAAAGCAGCAGGAAACTGAGCTTCGAAGATGAGACAGAACAGGAAAGTGGAACACAGGAACATAATCCCAAGGACCTTCCCCCCCCCCTTTCTCGTTAGACCATGACTTGAGGATAGCCAAGATAGAGTCTCTTCTCTCCACAATAGAAGTGAACAGGCGGCAGACAGATGAGCACCTTCAGTCTCTCCTGTACCGTAACACTGAGGTAAATGAAAGGACGCTATCAGTTTTAGAGAGAATCGCCAGCGATCGACACCTGCTGTTGGAGTCGCATGCCCTTTCTACTAAAAATTCAACCCAGGTCGTACAAGGTACTAGTAAAAATTTTTTAACTTTTTCTCTCTAAACATAAATAATTATATGTTTTCTCTCTCTTTCATGTAAACAAAAGAAAAAAGATATGTCTTAACTTAAAAATTTCAGTTGAAGCAAAAAATTAGATGTCCCTGTCCTTTCGAGATTAAAACTTGACATCGCTTCCTTGTTTACTGCAGAGTACTATGATTCCTCTCAATTAATTCTTCCCTCCTCCTTTCCTTCAGCCCTCGGGAAGCTGATATATGTGACAGAGGGACTCGTGTTCAAGACTCCCCAGAATTGGGAAGTACGGCCCTTAGGTCTCCAGCCAAACCCCCGTACTGGCGATTTACAAAGTAAGACTTTATTCTTCTTCTAAAGTTATTTTCTCTGTTAAGATGATAGAATATTAATCCCAAATCTGACTAGACCAAACTAAGCTAAATATGAAATTTTGTCTTCTTTTCTCTTCTTGTTTTTCTTGAAAAAAAACTTACCTTATTCATTTTTTTTTTCTGACAGTCGTGTCCCTGGATCCTAACTCTGCAGACACCAACAACCTGCTGCACCTGAACCCTGATGGATCTCTTGTGGTGGGTCCTACTCCGTCCGCTGCCCGCCCAGTCACCCTTACCCGTAGCCCACCTAAAGTTCACTCACAACCCGCTGATGACACTCGAGAAGCAAAGCCTCGTTCAGAGGAGCAATTGCCTTGTGAGAAGCCAACAACAGAGGCCACAGAGAGACGGCAGGAAGAAGGGGACGACGAAAAGGAAGGAGACGGGGGAGAAAACCTAGAACATAACGCTGAAACACAAGAGGATGTACAAGATGATGCCGAAGGAGAGAAAGAGGAAGAAGTAAATGAGACAGAAGAAAAAGAGCCTGCAGGAAACAACAATGAAGCAGAAAATGGTGACCACAATGAACCTCAAGTTAATGAGGGTACAGATAAAAAGTCTGAACTCAGCCCACCTGAAGAGAAACAAACTGAAGGAAATGAGGCTACAGACAACAACTGTCAACCTAACCAGGCCCAGCTGAAAGAAAATGAATCAAATGACTGTAGAGAGAATAGCTGTGAACCTAACGAGGACCACCTGAAAGAAACAGAAGGAAACGAGGCTACAGAGCACGGCTCTGAACCACAGGAAGAGGATGGACTCAAAGAGACTACTGAGAAGGAGGACTTTCAAAAGGTGCCTGTTATTTTATCAGAAGAAGCTATAGAGGAAAGAGGTTCAAATGAGGACAATCGAAATAATCAGGTAGGGGATCAACAGGGGCTGTCTCAGCAGGCTGAAAAAAACCATGACTCTGTCATAGACATAGTGAATGAAGACCTCCCTGAAGAACCTTTAAACCTTCATCTTGATGTTCTTTCTTCTGCCCGTACTAGGGGAGAACATGTCAGAAAGCCTGCCCCTTTCGGCTCTTCTGTCCGACATGAAGTAGATGTGTCAAAAGGTGGAGTCAGGATCCATGTTAAAAGACAACCAGACTCGGACCCGGAAAAAACTAAGGAACCAAAACAAGATGCTGATATTTCAGACAAAGTTATGGAAGCAGCTAATGTGCTGCATAACATGCACATGTATGAAGAAAAACGCGTACCTAAGGAAAAGTCCCGGCCCCCCCCTGTCGTGCCAGGTCCCCCCACTACTAGGAAACGCGCAGCAGTTGCTAATGCTGCAGCTTCTGGCAAAAGCAAGAAACCCAAGAAAGGGTTCCCCAAAAAGAACTAGACTGATATATGTGAAGACTATATTTCTGTCAAAGGACATCCTTTCTTTTTAATCCTGTTTAAAAATTTTCCGATCTAGTCAACTTGTACATGAACAGCAAAAATCAAAACAGATATTTCATGCAGAAGGAGCAAGAAAATGTCAAGAGATTATATGCTATTCTTTTTCTCTTTATCTTATGCATGTATGTGTTAAAAGTTAATTACCCTAGTGAAGTAGGAAATCATATCTTCATACAGCTTGGCTCCAGAAGAGATAGCACAATTAATGTGTATCTTCTATATAGAGATAAGAGAAGAAAAAATTGCCATGTTCAACTTTTTTTTATGAAGTATTACGGTGCTGATGTGAGTTCTCAAAGAGAATAAGCATGTTATTTATCCAAGACCCCATATGTCTTAGTCTCAGAAGGAAAGAGGACATTAAGGTCATAGTTATGAGAGACAATAAAGAGTTTATTCACCTTCAGACCTGTTTATTTCCCTTTATGGTAATTATTATAAAAATAAAAAGGCTACAAAACAACAGAAAAAAAGATTCATCTTCTTCTGAAAATCCCATCCTGATAAATGATGGCTGACTATGATCCGAACCATTTAAATATCAAAATTGAACATCTCTTATAAAAATGAGAATGAGACGAAGGATAAAAAAGGTTTTCTCCCCTGTCATAAATGCCATGCAGCACAACGAGAAAAGGGCAATTTTTCTCGTTGTGCGAAGGTGGCGCCACTGAAACACAAGTAGTGTGACGTCATCTTTCACCCAACGTCGTGACTTCAACTCCTAAGAAAATGGACGATAACCAAGCTAACAAGGTTCAAGTGGGTGTATTTCATTATAAATTTACTGCTATATATATTCAGGCCTATAAAAGCAGTCTTTAAATGAGGAGTTTGTTATAAATAAAAGGGAACATCCGTTTTGTTAGACGTCGCTGCGCGGGAGGCAAGGCGACGAAGCACAACGAGAAAAGGATGTTAACCCTCGTTACTAGAGTTTTTGTCTCGTTCTGCTGTACGGTAACATAAAAGACATATTCTTTGCTTTCATTCTACTTGTCTTTATTTTTTGTTCTCCCTTTTCTGTCACAGGTTACCCGCCCGAAGAAAAAGAAAAGGCAGATGACATTAAAACCCTTAGACAACCAGTCAGTCGACTCAGCTGCCTCTACAGTGCTCTATGTACCAGATGTAAATGACACTAATAGACCCTTGAATGAGACTCTGTATGGCAAACAAGGAGCTGCGGATGATAATTCTAATGCCAGTTCATCTGAGAGCGAGGCAGATGACACACCCCTGAGAGAGGACATGCCTGTGTCGACTGATAGGTGGAAAAAGAGGGAGGTAGATGCCTTAATGGACGCTGTGAACCATAACAGAGCAGCCCTTAAGTACCACTTCAGTGGGACAGGGGGTGGAAAGGACATCAGGAGGCAGGCATGGAGGGATGTAGCTTGTGAGTAACCTAAGAGATATCAAATGGCCTCTTTTTTTCTGTCTGTGTCGGTTTTCTATAAGAACAAGATATATTTGAACTGAAATAATTTTTTAAGAATTAATAGCTCAATTAAATCCCTTCTTTTTTTGCAGTGTACGTTAATGCAGAAGCTAAAACCCATCGCACAGTAAAACAATGTTCCCATAAAACCTCTGATTTCACCCAGAAGAACAAGCAAAAGGTGAGACACAAATTCAGAAATGTAAACTTATAAAGAGATTTTCAAAGTAAAAAGGTGCCCTTGTCTAGCATAAACCTTATCTTAAGAGTAGGATACTTTAATTATTTTCTTGTTTTGTTCTAGTACAACAAGCTGAGGAGGGAATTGAGCAAGACTGGCAGTGGCCCTGTGGACAAGAAAAAGAAGTTAACCGAGACACAGGAAAAGGCACTGGAATACCTGAAGCCCGAGGCAGTGAGAGGTAACCTGTGGCTCTTGTCTTACACCTTATTTGTGGCCGGAATTTAGAATAAATTTCTTAACAGAAATAAAATTGAAGGATAATGTTTAATTACTCAATTTTTTATTTCGTAAAGGTATTCCTGGCATAAAACCGATGGCTTTGAACCCAGCGGACCACAAAGAGGCCTTCGATGAGGACGCTCTCTGGAAACCTGGGTCCTGTGATTTCACTAAAGTTCAGGGATCAATGAAAGTTACTAAGATGCCAAGGAAAGATAAAGACAAGGAAAAAAGGAGGAAAGAAAGGATGAGGAACGAGGAAAGAAAGAGGGCCCATGAGAAAAAAATGAAAGAGGAGAAAAGAAAAGAGGAAATAGATGCCAGAATACAGAAAGAGGTGAATGACATGTCCATGAAAAAAGAGGAGGAGAGGAAGAGACTTTTGGGTCAACAAAAGCAGGAAGTCAAACCCAAACCAGGACTGAAGGTCATCCAGTGCACTGAGGAAGAGTGGAAAATAATATGCGCCGAAAAGGCTAAGAGGAAAGCTGAAAGAGCAGCCATTAGGGCAGAAAGAATGGCAAGAAAGATGAAACAAGGAAAATGAGCTCATTCTTTTTTAAAAAACTAAACAAGAAGAGAATTAAGGCCTATAATTACATTTCCTTTATTAAAGACAGTGCGTGGATAGACTTTCGTGGTTACATATTGAACAAAAACACAAAAATCTTTTTTCTTCTTTCTTTGAACAAAAATCTTTCTGTAATGAAAATACAGGTAATTTAGGTGGCACATAGAATAACAACTACATGGCTATAAAAGAATACTGCCAGGACTAGGTCAGTTTTTGGACATCTAGAAATACTTCTCAGCATAGTCTTTCCTGAACTTCTTGACATAGTCACTTTGTTCCAGCTGACTCCTCTGTGGAGGCTGGACAAGGGGGGCTCTCTTGGGCCTCCAAGGATCAGAGGGGCTGTTCACAATCCGTATCCCGTGGTCAAGGGCCACGTTGTGGAGACATGCACAAGCCGTTATGATCCACGAACTCCTCTTAGGTGAATGCCGTATGTACCCAGCCGAAGAGTCCAGTATCCTGAATATTCAAAAGAGAGTTTTTTACTTTTCAGTTAAACCTTATTTTTCCTCTTAATATTCAAACTTGTGTAACTGTAACATGCTTTATTTTTTTCAAGGGAGGACCATCTCGTTATTTTTGAGTTCCTTCGATAAATAAAAAGATGTTTACAATCAAAAAAAGATTCAATTTTTCTCACCTCCAACGCTGCTTGAGTATCCCAATGCAGTGCTCTACTCGTACTCTGCTCCTCTTGTGCCACACATTGAAGGAGCGCTGTTTAGGAGTCTCCTCATCTTTGAAGGGGGTGAAGAGATTTCTCCTGAGACCGTATCTGAGAAAGGAGCCAAAAGATAATAAGAAGAAGAGAAAAAAAGAAGAAGGTGCACTAACTGTGTTAAGAAATTTTTGTTTTCCTCTCTGAAAAAAAAAAATGGGGGAGCACGTTCATATAGGAAGCCCTTGAGTATCCTTTTAAGTAACTCCAGAGTACGAATAAAAAAAAAGAAGAATAAAAAAAACAACTCACCCAGAGTCCCCTAAGAGGACAAAGTCCTCCCAAGCCTCCGCCTCCAATTCGTCTCCTACCGGGCTGGAATTCAGGGAATATGCGTCGTGCACCGATCCAGGCCAGCGGGGGTCCACAAAGAGGATTCTTTTGTCGTAGTCACAGATCACCTGATAGAACAAAGAATAAAAATTAATTTGGGAAAAGAGAAAACTATGTAAGAGAACTTGTTCATGCACACTTATGAAGACTCTTACTTAAGAGAAGAAATTTTCTCAGCCAGTAAGATATATTGTTTTATATGTATAAAGAACTACTATTACTACAACAACAACAACAACAACTTACGGTGGTGTTAATAGAATGGTACCCTTTCCTGTTCACATACACGCTCTCGTTCTGGTATTCAGTAGGGGTTTTAACAGGTACATGAGTCCCATCTACGTATCCAAAAACGTATGGTGTCTTCTGCTCCTCTTCCTCCGTCCCAGGCTTCGGATGGCGATACAGCTTCAGTGCGAGATGGAGCTTCTCCTCGAAAGAGTGAGGCCATTGTATGAAGAGATGGCTGTTCCTGTAAAAGAAACCGGCTACATCCTTCACAGCACGGCATACGGCAGTTCTTGACACCTTCTGGGAATCACCTGTGAGCACATAGAAGCTACCTGTCACAAAATAACGGAGGACCAGGCAAAACTGAAAAGAAAGATGAAAAGTTACTTGCAAGAAGACAAGGGTGAAGGGGGGGGTCTCATAAAGAGGAGAGGAGGGAAGGAGTAAGAAGAATATATCCTGAATCAGTCTCCTTCTCTTCACTTTTAATATATGCGTGTTTAGCAATTAATTCGACATGGTGACATGGTCAGTTCTTAATATCTACATGTGACATGGGCATTAGTGAGATGAGGGAAAAAATTAGGTTCATGAGATAGGTGTTTTCTTATGTTTGACATGGGACATGACAGGTTGTAAGAGGAGACATGTGACATGGGGATTCAAGTCACATGTGACATGACCATTTTTTAAAATCGTCATGTGACATGGGGGACACACCATGCACACCCCCTTACATGAAAAGAAACCTAAGAGACATGAGTGACATAAGTGGGCTGCTGAAACTTTTTTATTCAAAAAGAGAATAAGACAGAGAGGTAAGGGGAGGGGAATAGGATGTCTGATAAGAGTTTCATTTAGTTTGAAGAGAAAATTTTTTACCCTGTCAATATGTGTCAAGCCTCCTGCCCTCTTGGTGCCCTTGAAAGAACTGTGCTTCTTGTATTCTTCTACTAGTTTCCTGACTACGTCTTTGCTGAGGCGATACCTTGCCACAAATTCCTCATCGTTGAACAAAGAAAAAGGCGACTCCCTAGGCTTACACTTGCGGGTTTTCCTGCCCAAGCGATCCCTTAAAGGAGGCATGATGTCTTCTTCCTTCAAATTTACCTCAGAAAACAGAGTCTACACTGGTACCCAACTTGTCAGGATCAAAACGATGGTCCCCATTGAAAACAATGCTGAAGAAGTAAAAGGCAGAACATCTAGAGCAACTGCCTTTTTTTATCTCGTGAGAGACTCAAAGAGGACACAAAACGAGACTTTAACAACGAGACTTTATTTGTGTTACGCTTTTTTCCTCGTTCTGAGGTCACACCAGGCAAAACACAACGAGATTTCTTTTGTGTAACGGTTGCACGGGAGCGGTACGAGAAAAACTGCATTCTCGTGGATTCTGTAACGACCTCCAGGACTCCATCCTCACATTCTTTGGGCCCCCCCCCCACTAAGGGACTCTTAAAACTTGCCCGCCCAGCAGAAATGGGCAGACTGACAGACGAAATGTCTGACTGATTCCTTTGGATCATGACCTGGGCTACATTTTGGCTTTCACAGCGTGCAAATCTGACCTTTTTTAAAGAATTTACAGCCTAAAAAACAAAACAAAACAAAATCAGCCCAGGGCTGTTATGCTAAGTCAATTTTACCCAAATGTCAGTTACAACCTTCGTGACTAAGGCAAGGATATCATCTGATGAGTTTATTGAATGATGTGCTTAGTTTTAAGCTAGAGCTAGTGGCTGGTGCTGTCTGGTATACCTAATTTACAGGGTACTTATGGGTTGTGTGGGTGGAAGAAATTTTTCCCCTGGGTATAGGGTCAGGTGGCGCAATGCATGCTGGTCTAGCTGATGGTGAGTATAGGGGGCAGTCAATGAGTCACATGGGGGTACTGCAAATAGGTCAAACTGTTAAGTTGAACACTTCTCTTTAGTACATGTATGTTTTTTTCTGTCTTTTGAGAGAATTTGAGAGTGCCAATAAAGTACTTTATACTTCATACTCATTGGTTAGCATGGTGCCTGAATGCAGTCCGGGTTAGTAACTTTTCACATATAAATGCCTTTCACATATAAAACTGAAACAACTGTTTGTGAGCCAAGATCATTTGTTATCATTGAAATTAAACGTCTTTTTTTGGGGAAGTAGAAAAAAAAAGTTGATTTGACAGGTTTTTATATGCTGCTCACTTAGAAGACCTTCGAGACTACAAGAAGACCTTTTTTGTGTGAAGATGGCTCAGGTTGTTTAATCTGCCTCACATCTGAAACATATTTCTGTCCAGACAATCATTCAATTCACCAAGTGCTCTGCTGTATCAGATGACTATGTTCTCCAACGCAAGGTTTCTTGGCAGGGTGACTACTGTGTCAACATGTACCACTTTCCGACATGATGGGCACTCGATACCTGAGGTGGAATAAATAAAGACTTTCAATGATGATATATATGTTAAAAATCGTCTATAAGGGCGGCATTCAAACATTATGACATGAAAGAGTGACTTGCACCATATACTTTCTTCACATTAGGTATTTAGGAATTAACCCCAAACTATAAGGGAGTATATACAAAAGCACACTCAAAGAAAAAAAACACGGTTGAAGAAACCGCTGCAGCAGAAATGCAGTCACCACCATTATTCTTAATCCTCATGACAGGGTGCACTGCCCACCAGGTGGTGCGCCAGAATATACGACTCATTTATGATCAATTACCAGGACAGATCATCACGGGACACGACACTCATCAGATTATACTGGCTGTACCCTACACCATACCATCTATACCACCGGCCAAACCACATATGAAACCATCAAAATGCTACAGTTACCATCTTCAGGCCCACAGGACAGCCATGATTTAAAGTTATTACAGCAAGCATCGGATTTGGACAAATTAATCACCAACATTGATCGCTCATTTCACCATCATCACTCCACCACTCACCAATTAGAATACCCCATCTTCATACAGGGGTGGATCCAAGGGGGTCCTGGGGGTCGGAACCCCACCCCTTTTGGTCCACCCATAACATGTCCAAATAGGGGTCCCAGAAGGTGGACCCCCCCCCTAGTTTTATTGTTTGCAAATTGTACAATTTATGACTGTACAGTATCTAAAATATATCAAATTTCCTCAAAATTTTCTAATGTGAGCCAATCCAGAAAAAAACGCTGTCATAGTATAAATATAGATAATGTTTGGCTTAAGCCTATATAGGCATAGCTTATACCTTAAACCCATCCCAGTGAGCCTTATAGGTTGAGTTGGAGTGGTATAGGCCCAGGTACAGGAATGGGTCAGGGATGTAGGGTATAATTACATTAGATTAGAGGTAATCTGCTAAAAATCACCCCCAATGTGCACCAGTGACCACAGAGGCATCTAGGCATTGGGTGTGCCGTATGCATGGGATACTACGTGAGGTTCCCCAGGTAATTTTCTATCAGATTTACATCGCATTTATCCAACACTTAGGGTGCATCAAAATACATTAAACAATGAGTTAACACTTTTTTCTTCTTTATTTTTTGAAATTCCAAAGTTTTCTTTCTCGAGGGCAGGCTCAAAATCACTTTCATATGAAACTACTAGATACACACTCAACAGAAATTCCTTAGACCCTTTGACTGACTACAGTGTTTGGCACCAATAATTCAAAAATTCCCTTGGGGGACAAGCTGTCCAAACCCTATCAAAGAACAATGTATGGTATCAGGACATAACTTCACACAAAAAAAAATTCTGAATATCTTAGGCCTTTCACCTAACATTTGTTGGACTTGCTAACCCCTTTTGGGAGTTTGCATGTCACCAAACCACCAAAGTTTTCTTGGGAGTTCATGCCTAACCCTAATTAGGTAATTTGAATTTCCTCAGGAAAGGTGTTTCCATTCTTCCTTGCTCCTTCAGTACCACGTAAATCTATTATGTACATTCTGTTAAATCCTATGCCAGGTTGAATTGTAAAGGCTATAGCATGTCACTAGTCATTGAAAATGCCATGATTTTCACATTCAAAGGCTTTCCATTACATACATTTGCCAGAAAAATCCACACATAAACCACACTGCCACCTGGTGTGAGGAAATCTACTACCCCTTAAACAAAACTACTATCCCTTAGGCAAAATAACTAATTTTCTCTCTTTGCTGAGTTAAGTCAGATTGCCTGAATAGGTTAGTTGATACTACTAACACGTTAGGAAGATTTTACTAACATGTTGGGTATTTTACCTAATTGGTAGTTTTGTCAAGATTAAATTAGTATTTACAAAATTCCTGCCTATACCAAAATGCTTTAAATATAAGTTGATTATTTTATAAGATTTTCTTTGGGCATCTCCCAAAACTCCCTTAATCACCAGTGCATAAATATACTCCTGACGGTACACCAAAATGCTTTAAACTTCATGGTTTGACCTAAATTTTCAAAAAGATTCCCAAGGGTGGGGGCAGAAATTTTACTTTTATTAGAATTATTATGGCCTGGACAGGCCCCATTACTTTAGATATACAAGGTAGATCCATGACATATTTTCTACCAGAGAAATTAGTTCTAGTACTGGAAGCCCAGTGGAATGTTATTAAGACACTACGTGATCCCACAGCAAATACAGTACTTATCCTGAAACCCTAATGGCAGTAAGATCTCTACTCCCCTTTAACAGCACTGACGAACTGACGGACGGATCCACCTCTAGACCTTATCTTATTAAAAAACCCAAAGAACTAATGCTGGCCCTCAAAGTGTCCAGATTAGAACTAGGGAGCAAGAACTAGAATCTTATCAACTTTGAGAAATTTTACTTTTATTAACTTTATAAACCGATGACGACTTCTGAAACAACTTGACCCCATGTTGATAATGGATCAATGTTTTACATGTACTACTGATATTGCCATGCCAACCATGACCAATAGACAATGTGCTTGCTCAAACCATGTTTCATGAACTTTATACCACGGACAATGATTATTGAACACTGATTTACAATTGACTTATAGCAAGGATAGCCAGGCCTAGGCTAATCCAGCTATACTATTATGAGTACATTTATGATAACTTTAACTTGACCTAACATGTACATTGTTTTATATGTGTGTACTTTGCAGCCCTGCTGAAGCAAGTAGTTAGTGCTTCAGCCACTGCATATTATCTGTGATTTTTATGATTGATTGACTTTACACGCTGTAGCCAGTAGTAGGGACTCCAGCAGTGTCGAGGGTACTTTGTGTTTAATTCATCTGGCTGAAGCAGGTAGTTAGTTACTTCAGACTGAGGTGAAATCTGTTAGTACCCTCATGGTACCATTGTATGTTTGCACCTGTTTAGCTTAGTTTATTCAAAATTTGATGAAGAGGATATAAAATAAAATATCCTGCACCCGGCATAACTTTATTGACACATGAACTTTTTAATACTCTAAATTAGCACGCTACTCAAAGAGAGCACCCATGGTTTCTTTATATCGTACTTCACTACCTGTTTGCACATACCTTAGTGGCCATGATATGACTGCTGTAATAAGGGCGACCAGTATGACAGTACCCTTTCAGTCCTGATGCCCTCATGGGGATGCTCGGGAGCCACATTGGGGGGTGTCTGTCACCCTACTATCCACCACTACCAGCTATCCATGACCGCTATTGGTATTATTACATAACAGTTATGATGATTATTATTAGAATGTGATATTATATATGAATGAATTATAACCACACAGATGGTAAGCAGTCCGCAACAAGGACAAATACATGTTATAACAAGAATGTATTATCAATTCTTGTATATATTATGATTTATTATATGAAATATGTAACAGATGGAATATGGACTTTATTAATCCATCAATAATGCTGGTACCGCTGCACCAGCATAATCCTAAGAAAGCCAAAGGATTATACTCTCATAAAACGCCAAGAATTAAGCACTACCTTTACATTATTACCAAATATGGATATATGCATAAAACTTGTGTCAGAAAGCGACAACAGCTTTCACACCTTAATGAATTATATACTTACCATATATGGACATGTATATAAAAACTCTGGACCAAAAGGTGCAGCCGCTTTCACACCTTAGGCCTGCCAGATGGCGCTCCCTAAGGCTGGTGAAAGCTCCCGTTGCACCAATTAGCAGCTAGCTTCACTACCATGTGATACTCCCCACCAATATGTACTGACCGGTCACCATGGAGACACTGACTTCCTGTGTTCCTCCAGGGCTGGGATATAAGCCCTGGAACAACCACTGGTGATCATCAGTTGCATTCAGTTGTAACACCAGTAACACCAGTCATCTCCAGGTGGTCACTTATTGATATACTTATTCAATAAAACTACATTACTTCAAGCTCACACCATAGTTGGACTCATTTATAGTGGCGCTTCCATGCCCACAGTAGGGGTGCATTCTACGCTCCTTTCGACCTTAAGTTAAGAGTTTAATTTCTTATCTTCAACTCCATATCACCACAGAAATAGGGGAGTGTGCCCCTCCCTTTAAGACTGTGCTTAGGTCCTTTAGGACTGCCACTCCTCCCCTTTTCAGACCATGGACCCGCCACTGGTGCTGGTTAAGGGTTAATGACAGCAAGATGTATAGTAGAAGCTTGCATTTAATTAAGGGGTGGCTTATACATTCACAAAAAGAAGGAAGGCGGCATCCACAAGGTCAGTGGTGTACATGTGCGTGGACACTGGAGCACTTCAAGGGCCCTTCCAGGGCCGCTGGTACATCATGCCATTGGTCATCATGATGTATGGTCCTGTTGAATTTGACAGGTTATAAGTGAGCAGGCAAGCAAAAAGGATCATCCATGTGGCCTAGATTGGATGTCCCTTTCTGCTTGACTGCTTATCATTGTTTTCTTTTATGTTGTTCACTATGAAGATCCTATTTTTCTGAGAATACCCTTTACCAAGCATAGTCATAAAAATCAGCCCCCTTGCCCTCCTAGAAATGGCCATCTAGTTCTAGTCAAGTCTAAATATAGCATATTGACGTTGGCATGGGTGCTCTGGCGTGATTTAAGAGATCACTTCTGATTGGACAGATTTCACACATAGTTCTGTAATGCCCACTTGGATTGGTCAGAGGCTGGAGTGATTTATCCACCCCCAGGTCCTACCACAGGTGTACTTAGAGGTGGTACTAAATCATGTATAATGTCTTATGGGTGGTAGAAATGGGGTTGGTCAATAAGATCCAGGAGGAAGGTTGTTGCATTAAGATAATGCTACCTACCCTATATTCTTTTTGCCTTAAGCTTAAAAATTTATGGGGCTTTTGGGGGCAAAAATCTAAGTTCTTAATCGAGGTTTTTAGGATGCCACGTCATAATTCTTTTTAGGCCTAAGATGCTGGTTCCATTCAAATTGTTCTGTCAATACTAACTTACACTAAAAACGTTGTATTCTTGCACTACAAGGAGAGATGTAGCAATATATATCTGAACGCGTATCATGCATCAAACATATAGAATGCCATGATGCACCGATGAAGTGACCAGCACATGGAGCATCATGTTAGCACACGATGCATTAAAGTAGCTCTGATGAGTTACTCGGCCTGGCTACATTAATGCCTCACGTCTACAGTTGGCCCTTAACCCTTTAAGGCCCGCTAATGCATTTGTGCGTCATGTCGATTGGTAGTCATGATGCATCATACCGACCTACAGGGTTGAGATACACCTAGAGGGTTGTCATGATGCATCAATAATGTGCTGGAGTCGGTCTCGCCAGAACGTGATTGGTGCATCATGACGACCAACAGGCATGATGCACTTCTGAATTAGCAGCCCTTAAAGGGTTAATGGGTTAAATGCCTCTCTCAGCCAGTATTACACACCCATACTGGACGGCTGTTTCTGCTAGACTACCAAAACTAACATAAATATCATCAAAAGCCTATGATGAAAGAGAAACTTTACAGGAATTTAATATATTTCACTTCCTATCAATACCCTTTCCATTATATAAAACATTATGACTACTTAAACTTATATTAAGGCTTGGGGCAGTACTTTGGTCAATGGATGGACCTATCCATCATCAAAACTGAGGATTTAAAAAGGTTGAAATGTTGACAATGATTAATTACAAATTCAAACAATAACACAAACTGGCCGACAAAAAGGAAGGGACCATCAAGCTTTGATGAGTGGCCAGTTGAAATATTTCTGTTTATCTCACGATTCTGGCCCATCAGCATGCTTTTTTGGTCATAACCCGGTTCCATTATCAGGGTTTAACCGCACTCTGAGAATTCATTTATTTTTCTATGACATCTTTGGTTCGAACCTGGACATGTTAACAAATTGGAGAAGGATACAAAGTCCTCACCATACATTTCCAGTTTAAAACCATTCAGGGTTCTATGGGGAATCATTCCCCGGCCATTTTGGCAGGAGACAAGCTCGCTTTCCACTATACCAAGCCGACCTGTACTAGAAACTAATGTACATGAAGGATTTGAATATGTTTTCTAACATACCTGATCTTTACACACCTCATTAGCATAGAATCCAAAGGTGCCAGGTAGAGTTATTAACAGGGAAACATCCTAAGATATCCTAGATGAATATGCCATGCCTAAATTCGCCATTTTGTTCAAAATAAATAAGAATCCAATGATTTTACATAGCGATCCAACGCACACGGCCATTCCGTCTTGTTGACGAAGCGGGTAGGTGCCCGGATGTAACCTGACATACTTTCGGCTGAAGAACTAGGTCAGCAAGCCACAATGGTGGGTGCCGAGACGTATCGCTATGTAAAATCATTGGATTCTTATTTATTTATAAGAAAATGGAGACAAAATGTAGGCGAACACCAACTAGAGATTGTATATTTGCTGGCATTAGAAGTACAGGAGCTGGCATGCTAGGATTCTACCCGAAAAGTGTTTGGAAAGACGAGGGTATGACGGGTGGAGTAACAACAATGGCTATGGTGGCTTGGCAAACCATGCAGATCGCATGCATTTACAAAATGTCTTCTCCTGGATTAATTCTTGGGTTATAAGGTAAGAAATTCATGCATAATGGATGAATAAGTGTGATAAACACAATAATGCATTGATATTCTAGGACGAGGTGAGGTTTGCTGGAAATATTCGCCCTCCCGCTACATGGTCGGGTGAATATTTCCAGCAAACCTCACCTCGTCCTAGAATATCAATGCATTAAAAGCTTATTAGTTTGTAATAAAGAATACAAGTATTTGAAAAATTTAAAACTAATACCGTACTGCAAACCTATCTGAAACCTATAGATCTTAATTCTTCCTGAATAAGGAACAGCAGTTGATAAGAAAACAACCCGACACTGGCTATAGCTGGCTAAAATGATGTAGGACCAGCAGAAATTGTCAGACTGCTGGAAAAAATATCTGGCAGTGGCCTAGGGCTACATGCTAGGTTTTCAGTGGCGGATTTAGAGGGGGGCTGGGGTACGCACCCCCCTTTTTCCCAGTACTTAAGAGCTTAATTACATATTTTGGACCCCAAAATCTGCTCAAAAATAGGGGGTGCGCCCCTCCTGTTGGGCTGCGTCCCCTCCCTTTTCAGATTCTGGATCCGTCACTGGTTTTACGGCTTTATCTTCAGACCATTTTTAGATTGATGAGTTTATTGAAATGATAAGTTCCTCCTGGATTTTCATTATTTCTTTCCTGGAAAACTTTTGGTAATTGGTCCTGCAAAAATTAATCTGGGCCTGTAGGATAAAAGATCAGCAGAACTGAATGGCCTACACAGTTAAAAAGAAAGGTTTTGAAAAAAAAGGCACAGCATTGAAGTAAGGTCTGGGATTGCAGTAAAAGTAAGGTCTGGGATTGGGGTGTGAGTGGAAGTGGAGGCAGGGTGAGAAGACGTAGTCAGATTGATGTGTCCCCCCATGCTCTGTGTCAGTATTCTATGGAAACCACCAACGGTAGGTGGAGGGATACAATGAATGAGACCTTGGTTAAAAGGTCAGGCCGGCAGGGAGTCCAGGTCTGGGACTTGTTGCCTGTGAACAGTGGTGAGAATGGGATGAAAGAACTGAGGTGGAATGGGGGAGTGGGTGAGGTTAGGTAGGGTGATTGAGAGAAGGGGGGTGGGTGGGTTCTAGCGAAAGCAATTGATCAATTGATGAGTGAATGGAGTACTTGAGAGGGAGAGAGACAGAGAGACAGAGAGAGACAGAGAGAGACAGAGACAGAGAGACAGAGAATAACTACCCAAGAGTTTAGACCATGTTGTCTAAACCATGTTTTTATTTATTTTTGGCCTGAGGCTGTTAACCCTTTAACATTCCATACACTAAAGCAACGTGGCATATTCCTACATTTCTTTGTCAAATTTTGGCAAAAGCCATTAGAATAAATCTGTTCCTCCAGTGAGTGATTCCTGCCTTTCCCAGGACCCTGTTTCTGCTGCTGCTGCTGCTGTGGATGCATTGGGACTCCTGACGCTTGTTGAGGATTGCTCCCAGGACGACGATTGGAGAGAAGCCGGAGGTGAAGGGTGAGAGGTGTAGGAGGCATTGGGAGGGTTTGACCCTTTGAGGACATTAATGCTTTAAAAGCCAAAATTGCATAAATGCATCACGCCTTTTGCTCACCATAATGTATGACTTGTCAAGGCTACATTCATGCATCATACTGACCCTACAGGGTTGATACACCCCCGTCGGAACAACATGGTGCAACAATGAAGTGCTGGTGATCAGACTTGCTAGCACCTCACCAGAGAACCATGACCACCAATGGCCATGATATACTCCTGCATTAGTTATCCTCAAAAGCTTGACCGATTATGAACTGCGTTCTGAATTTAAATATCATCCAGCTCTGGTGGGTATATTTGCCAGTGTTGCATTGATGCATCATGCGGACGCTATGGATCTGCCTTAACTAATGACAAAAGTCCTGGTTTCAACCCTGTAGGGTCCGCATGATGCTCCAATGAAGTGCTGGCAAACATACTTCAATGGTGCATCATGATGACCAATGTGAATGATGCACTCCTTCATCAGCGGCCCTTAAAGTGTTAAAGGGACTTTGTACCAGGATGTACCGGAGGGGAGAAGAGTGCAAAGCAGTACCTACACACCACTTAAGTAGATTTATGGTGCTTCCAGGTCCCTAGGGGTTAATGCCTTTAAGACACACCCCTTTACCTACGTACATTTCAACTTGAAGGTCCCTGGAGGTTCACTTCTTAAAGAAGGATGAAAAGGCATACACTGAGAAAATGGGGTTTTCAATGTGAGAAACATAAAATAAACGAGGGAAAACCTGTGAGATTTAACTTGTTCACGTTAGATTTGACAGGGCGGAGTCATGGTACTGATGAGAGAAATTCACATTCCTTGATGAATGGGGATATATAGGGCCTTAAGTAGAGAAGTGGTGACTTGACTATATAGAGACTGACAGTTTAGAAAAAAAAAATTTCATATACATTTGCATATGGCCCCTATAGGTTCCTACAATACCATCTTGTCCGAAGTGTTCTCTCGAGGATCACAGGGCTTCCCCTTAACTTATATCCAAGGTGAGTAGGAAAAGATGTGGCATAGAAGAGCTATTCATTTACACTATCATTTCAAAGTGAGAGAGTGGTTTACTTACTGGATAAGGGTAAACTTTCAAACACTATTCATGCCCTCTTTGTATTCAAGAAGGGATATTACAAATAGATGAAATCCCATTCACAATATTCTGCCTACTGTGTCACCCTTAGCTAAAGTATAAACTGGATGCATTGTTCACTACCCTTTGTCCCAGATCTAAAATAATTACAGTTAATTCTTTAAGGGTGAGTATTGCAGGAGTGCATCATGCCCATTGATCAACATGATGTACCATAGAAGTGTCGGTGAACAGGCTCGCCACCACTTCATTTGAGCATCATGCCGACCCTCGTGCCGTTACTTGCCAGGGCTATGTTCATGCATCAATTCGTATTGCCAATGTCACCATGTGTCTACTCGTATAGTTGTTTCTACAAATGGTATCTAGAATGATTGTATAGTTATTTCTGTATTCCTGTGGGATAGTCCTCTCTTGATTATATATGACGCCTTTTTGTCTATTTGAGCGTGACATTTTTCTTGTTTATCTTTTTTTCTTGTTTGGTGTTTGACAGACCTGAAAAGCGTATGTACATTTGATTTTTGCCAAATAAAAACTTGTTAAACTCAACTCAACTTATCATGATAACCAATGGGCATGATGCATAAATACATTAGCAACCCTCAAAGGTTTTAGATAATTGCCCAGTTAAAACCCTGCCATGGTAATTGCTGCTGTACTGTACATAACAATGAGTTAGTGTAGTGAGCAGGTGACGTGAATGTAGGTCACATACCCATACTAACTGAGCAGAGCTGAGTCACTCATTGCACTGGTAAACCTTTAAGGGCTGCATAATGCATTGATATATCACACTTTCTATTATATATATATATATATATATATATATATATATATATATATATATATATACATACATACATACATACACTTAGTGAATGAGGCATATTTCGCATATAAGGTGCACTCTGCATTCATGTCAGATATGGTGCACCTGGGCCAGGAGCTTAGGCATTTTAGTACTGTTGTATATATATTATTTCTAGAGGCATTTCAGGGTAAAATATGATAAACATTTTTAGGTAAATTTTAGGCTGTGAATTTTAAAAAGAATGATAAGGGGTATCTATGTGCATAACCATTTTATGGGGTCCACTGAGCCTGTCGTCATAGTTTTCATGCCATAGATACGACCCTTTGCATTTGAGATGAACCTGGAGTGAATAGAGGGTTTGGAATTAGAGAAATGTTTACAATGTTTACAATCCTGAATTTTTGGGGGAAAAAACAATTGATATCAGACAGTTGAATAATGTATTACTTCCTCATGCAGTATGGACTAACCCTTTAAGGGGCCCATAACACACGCCCTCAGGTTAATATTTCTTAATCATGATGCACTAATGCAGAACTAGTGAGTTGACATGGTAGCGCTGCATTGGTGCATCATGTCGAGCCATTATAATGCGTCCATGCAGCACTGGTACGTTACTTGCCAGGTTTGCATTCATGCATCAATGCATTACGGCAGATTCAATAATCCATCAGCACTCTCACAGGTAATTCTATATGCTTACCTGCTCAAAAATGGTTATGCATAATGCATCTACAGCCACAACAGGTGAACCCCACATGACCCCATGTCCTGCTCCCCACACCCTACTCTCATCCAACAGGTACTGATTGGTTGTGACATTTATCAGATTAGCATCCTCATGAATCTTATCTCACTTCTTATCTAGGCCACTCATGTTTTCTGGAGGTGGAAGAGGTTTCCAAGGATCAGAGATGCCACTCACTAAGCTGACAGAAACTAGGAAAAACCCATGATTTTGGATGCCCTTCCATAGACAAAAAATTCAAAACTGTAAAAGTATACATGTCGTCAAAATAACAGTGAAACTCCTTGTCCCACAGTTGCCAAAGATTCTTCATTGTTTTCACAGATACATTTTTGTGCCACTGTTATTTACCTGTAACTGCAACCTGGGGCTTCATTGTAGAAAGTACACTATTTCACTACTATATGATTACGGTGATTCACTGTTCATTTTTATGAGGATGCCAGGTAGACTTACAGTTAGTTTTTAGAGTGGGGGCTGACAGAAAATAAGAAATCCCATATTTTTTTATGAACATCCTTAGGTAAATGATAAATCAGAAATGCAGAAACCACAACAAAAACACAAGAATACCTGGTAAAGCAAGAAATATGGCTTCTCTGAAAAGATTGCATGTGACATTTGTGTTTAATCTTGAATAGGCTTGAAATTTTGCTGAGATAAGCCAAAAATGTCTAATGGCATGTTCATCAAAAATGGTCTTATATTGAATAATCTTGAAGAGAATACTAAATATTGGTTGAATGATATATCTAAAACAGCCTTTTAGAAAGCGAGATGCAGTACACCCTCCAACCAGTGGGCAGAGCCTGTTGCTAGGGCAATGGTAGCGGAGCCGTGGAGTTGTTGAGGGAGGTATTTATAATTTATACAGCTCTACCATGACATTTTCTCAGTTGATCTGTCACAACTGACTAAGTTTCATTCACAAAATTTCTCAATTGCCTTGCATGATGAAAAGGTTTTGGGAAAAAAGCCATAAACAGAGATCACTCAGCCATAAATCTTGTCTGACCCCAGCCTAAAACAGACTGACACCCCGATGACAGGCTATCCATCATGGTGATGGACACTTGTTTTGGTGGGTATGGGAGGGGGGAGGGGATGGGAGGAGGAGTCTGGTCTAGAGATGCTACAGTTATGCCACTCACTGGTTAACAAAAAACAGGCAAAACCTTTTTGACACTTTTTCTCTCCATGCAATTAATGAAATTCAATGCAAATGTCTCTACCCAAGATGCTTGTCCCTACTGGTGCAGCATCATCATTAGATCATGGAGCATGATACATCTAGACACGATAAGAGTAAAGTTTTCATATATTGGTGTGGCTTCAGTGAGCTTTGGCTGAACCTGGAGTGAATAGAGGGTTTGGAATTAGAGAAATGTTTACAATGTTTACAATCCTGAATTTTTGGGGGAAAAAACAATTTAGATGAAAACAGCAGGATTGGTCCAGAATGCTGCAACCTAGCCTGCGTTAGGATGCCATACATTAATGTATGGCCACAGCCAGCACCACGTCAAGTAGAACATCGGAAACACATGTTGACAAGTGTTGGGGGGGGGGCTGTAGGTAGCAGTGATAAGGTTATTATAGGGGTGTATCTGGCGACTGCAGCACCATGGTGACTATAGGAGTGGCTGGAAAGGGAACTAAAGGTAGCTGATGTAGGTCCCTTCATGCTTTCTTTTCATAGTTGATAAAAATAGATGCATTGGACAATTCTTTAATTTTCTTAGCCATTTCGGACTACATCATGAATGTTGTCCCTTTGCCATCATGATACATGAAGCAGCCCTGGTTCTATTAATATGAATGGTGCATTTTCCGCCATATATATTCTATATGACCAAGGAAATCTTTTTCTCAAAAGTTAATAGTGCATGGCTAGTAACGCCTTGGGGCCTAATATGGCGGTCTGCGCAAAGTGACTAGTGAAAATACGCTATACAGATAAGATACATATTTAAGGCATATGTGACATGTGAAACACTCTCCCAGCAGATATCCAGGTCCAAGGTCTATCTCTCCTCAATGATTGATATTTCATTGTGAAGGCATCATTCGACTAGCCAAAAAAATATTGTGTCTAAAAGGTGTCGGTTGGTCAGAAATTAGGAAAAAGGAAATTCGTCACAGCCTGTTTCAGTGCCAGGTCTTTGAATGGGTGCCAGGCTCGAATAAGAGCCGGGGTAAAATTACTGAAATTGAAATTTTCACTATAATCTATGCCTTGAATAAGGGTCAGTCTTGTAAAAATGCCAGGAATAGACACATATTGAAATCTATAAGCAGTAGGTGCCTTTTGTATACTGAACGTCACTTTCAAAATAGAAATGTCTCAGTCTTATGCATTAAAACAGCGCTAGCATTCAAATAAGCACTGGTCTCAAATGAGGGCCATGGTACATAAGTATTAAAACCACTGACTGCCCAGGTGCTGCTACGATGGGCCACTCTTGTAGTACACTGCATGAACCTTCAGATTTAAGCAATGTAAAATTTGCTTAAAGTTGTTGAAAGCTGCAGTATAGTTGCTTAAACGTTGCATACTGGGCGTAGTTCTGCATCTTTTATCAACTTTAAGTGGGAAGTTCCTTAAAGCTCTTTGAAGTTGATTAAAGCTGCAAAACTACTGTCATTAATCAACTTTATACTGTTTTAATCTGAAGGTTCATGCAGTGGTCGCCATGCTTCATAGCAGGATCTGACTATTGGGGACCCAGTCTGGTACAGAGGCTAAACCAAGAATGTGATTGAAGAGTGTATCTAGCTGCATGGATGTGGTCTATACCAAGAACCAAGAAGCCATAATCAGCCCATACTATACAGTGCCGCCACCTCGTGGGCTGATAAAAGCCCATGGGCGATAATGAAGATCCATAAGTGTGTCCCCATGCTGATGCTACATTTATGACAATCAGATACATCGCTGGTATATGGTAATGTAGGGTGACAAGTATGGTGGTCCTCTTGTCTGTATTTATTAGGATTATTACCGTAATATCTTACTTATATATAAGGCAGTGATAATCCTGCTGCATCCTATAGGATAAGGGATTGCGGGGATTTGCCTTATGCACAAGGGTGCTGATTCTGGGCTAAGGACACCTGGTAGCCCAGACATTTAACAGCTTCAAGTTCAACCCACGTCTGGACTACCGTATTACTTCTAATAAGCGCACATGTATGCTCTAATAAGCGCACACCCCACCTATTGGGACCTAAAATTATGCAAATACAGTGCAATAACAGATATTTTGAGGGCAAAAACATTAGTTTTGAGGATAAAAAAGCATAATTTTTTAGGGCAAAAGCATTGATTTTTAGGCTTTAGGGGGTGCGCTTATTAGAATTAATTTTGTATTGATGTTTTCGGAATCTAACAATTAAATTTCCGCACATGTGCGCTTGTTAGAACGAATACGGTATTCCAGAAAGCCCGGTTCAATCTGGGGTTGCCAGGTTGAGTAGGAGGTGCGCTTTGAATGAGTGGTGTGTATTTTACTTGGAGTTTTACAGTACTTCTTGTTCCTCAATTTTATGACAATATATTTACTTCCACACTTATCTGGTCCACGAAACTCCCATTTTATCATAACATGCCAAATAAAAGACCCCTAGGCTGCAAAATTCGATTTTATTATTGTAACATGAGCATTTAGAAAATTCTCACAAGCCTTTGAATAAGTGTCATATTCACTACAAGATTTTTCACTATAGTTTTGGAAAACATCTGAGATGTACTTTGCTTACTCACACAGTGAGCCTTGAAGATTAAGTTAAAAAGTTCAGAACAATTGCCTCTCTCTAGAAGTCTGCCAAGCGGAAGTACAGACACAGACAACCCACAGACACAGCTGGCGCATGCGCCAGGATCAGGTGGCATGTCCGGAAAGGTCGGAGAAGCCAAGAGGGCAGAACGTGAAAAGGTCACGTGGGGTAGGAGGGACAAGAGGAGGACAAGTAAGGGACAGGAGGCTTGTGTTAGTTAACCTTTTAATCCTTTAAGGGCCACTAATGCAGGAGTGCATCATGCCCATTGGTCATCATGATGCACCAATGAAGCATCATGACGACCCTTTGGGTGTGTATCGATCCTGTAGGATCTGCATAATGCATGAATGTAGCTCTAGCCTCAAAAGGTTCGCTAGGGAGGCATGCACGTATCATGATGACCAATGGGCATCATACATTAGTGCAATATGTGGTGCTTAAAGGAGGAAAATATTGCCAGAGTATGTATAAAGATTATTGTCCATGGCATTTTAATCATTAGGCCTTGGGAAATCGTGGGTGCTTTCTATTTTTCCTATCCACCACACGATTCTCTGGAATTTCCACTCAACCTAACTTTTTTTGTTTATTCCTCCAATAACCCCGCTAGTTTATCAGGTAGCTATTCTAACTGCACTATAATCATTTCTAAATGAATGATTTAGCACTGCATTTGTATATTCATAAACACTATATTAAGTACAAATTAATGATGTGGCAAAACACTCAAGAAATCTACCAGGTATCCTCATAAAACTGAACAGTTAACCACCATTTACAATCGTATTGCAGTGAAGCAGTGTAGTTTCTTCAATGAAACCCCAGATGGCATCACAGTTAAGCACAGTGGCACAAGGAATCGTCTTTAAAATAACAACAAATCCCCGGCAATATTGGGCAAGGAGTTTACCGTTATTTTTTTTACAGTGCAGTGTTTTTGACACTAGTACTGCCAGCCCCATCCCTCCACATGCAGAATTTCCATTGGGGACTGGTACCTATTTTCTCCTTATACCATACAGAACTATAGCTATCCCACTAAGTGTGTATTTGTATTAATACAGAATGAGACCAGACACCTATACCCTGCCTGCTGTATGGAGGGCTGGAAATATTCCAACAGCACTGATATTCTACTGAAAGGTCAACATGATGCACCAATGATGTACTGGTGAGTCTGCTCCTCATTGGTGCATCATGATGACCAATGGGCGTGGTGCACTCTTGCATCAGCGGCCCTTAAAGAGTTAATGGACTTGTGTACAGCAGCATCAGCCACCTTTATGCCGACTGTATACATCACTCCTACACTCATCGTGTTAGTGGGAGGAGTAGAGTGCTTTAACTGCCCCATCTCCTTAATCTTTTACCCTTTAAGGACAGCATGATGCCTCAAGGATTCGTCTTGCTTTGTTGGCATGATGCACCAGTGCAGTGGCAGTGACAGTGATGGATTTAAAAGGGGGACGGGTATTGGGACGCCGCTGTCAGTGACGCCTGCTCATTTTGGCCAGTAACTATTTGCTTTTTTTTTTTGGGCGTCACTTTATCCCCCAAAATAGGCATACCCACAGCTGCAATGGGTAACTACCATCCTGAAAATGTGAGAACGTATTGGTCTAATAGGCAGGGGCAAAGAAAAAAGGGAGGGGGCAGGAGAACAAAGGGAAGGCCCCCTATATAAGCCTACCGTATTTCCCCGTGTATAGTCCCAGGCTAATACAAGCACTAATTGGAAAATTGAGCAGGCTTATACACAGAGCAGGCCAGTACATGGGGCATCTTCAAATAATTCTACTTTAATACCCATATACATAAGTCGTATAGATGGGCGTTATATACCTGAAGAAAGTGTGTAAATACTCCATCTAGAAGTGGACTTATGGCCAAAACTAAAGATTCTTATGAGTGTACATTAGTTCCTACCCCTCCCCCCGGCCTATACACAGGGCAGGCCAGTATACCACTAAGAACATTCCCACCCCAGCCTATACATGGGGCAGGCCTATACATGTGGCAGGCCTATACATGGGGCAGGCTTATACATGGGGCAGGCCTATACATGGGGCAGGCAGGCCTATACATCGGGCAGTCTTATACATGGGGCAGGCCTATACATGTGGCAGGCCTATACATGGGGCAGGCAGGCCTATACATGGGGCAGGCAGGCCTATACATGGGGCAGGCAGGCCTATACATGGGGCAGGCCTATACATGGGACAGGTTTATACATGGGGCAGGCCTATACATGGGGCAGGCAGGCCTATACATGGGGCAGGCCTATACATGGGGCAGGCAGGCCTATACATGGGGCAGGCCTATACATGGGGCAGGCAGGCCTATACATGGGGCAGGCAGGCCTATACATGGGGCAGGCAGGCCTATACATGGGGCCCGGTCTATACACGGGTAAATGCGGTATGTCAAAGTATAGCGAGCCCCCCAACGGAGACCCCAGGCCCACCCCTCAGCCCCCCAAAAAAACAAAAAGCAACATTTGTTTCCTATGCCTCTATAAGGCTGGCAATTTGCAGAATGCAGTGGTGGATCTAGATAGGGGTGCAGAGGGCGTGTGCCTCCTACTTTCAGCCATTAGTTAAGAGTTTATTCTACTCTCAGAAGCCTCAAATCTAGTCAGTTAAGAATAGGGGCTAAATAAAGGGTGTGCCCAATTCTTTTCAATATCCTGGATCTGAATGCAGAACTGCTGAGGAATTCTCCAGGGCTGCCTATTAAAAATAAACCATAGTAAAGTAATAAGGTATAATGCTGAACTCAAAGGGGTAAAATTACCATCAACTCTTCCATATTGTATACTGTCCATTGCAGAGAGATAACCCTATAGAATATCAATAGAATGTAGACCAATAGACGTAGCAGTAGGACCAGTAGGGACAATACAGTGTTGGAATAATGATCTACATTTCTCTGCTTTCAGACAGGATAGGCCATTCACCATTTAGCAATAGTCCAGATCCTTGGCAATTGTATGGCGACCATTCCCTCTGTATACTATTAGACCAGGACATCAATGGAATAACATCATCCATTATCATAATCATAGATACGCATCTGCAAGTTAGGAAATATGGCATCTCTGTCAACACTGTAAAAGAAAAAGTCAAAATAACGGTTAACTCATTGACCCAAAATTGCCAGAGATTCATTGTTATTTTCACAGATATTCCTTGTATCACTTGCAATGTCACCTGGGATGTCATAGTAAAACACTCCTTTACTCTAACACAATTAAGAAAGTTCACTGTTCGTTTGTTTTTTTTTTCAGGATCCCCAGTAGATTCAACAGTCATTTTCAGTGTAATCATGTAATAAGACAACTAAAACAATTCAGTCACGATACCTGTCCTGAACATAAAAACCCTAAATGCTGCCACACCCACCCAACCCATCCCCCCCATAACCCCCTCCCTGCATCCATAAGTCATACAAACACCCCTAGGGCTACAGTATGTTTACTTTACTGAAGACCCCCTGTTTTATTGTCTGGTCATAAAACCAGGGTATCGTGCCTGGGAGTTAACCCTTTATGGGTCGCTGAGGCATATTTAGTGCATCATGCCAACCAGTCGTCATTATGCAGCAATGAATTGCTGGGGAGTCTGCTTGCTAGCACTTCATTGGGGCATCATGCTGACCCACTGGGACTGTATCAACCCTGCAGGGACAGTATGATGCATGAATGAAGTGCTGGCGAGTTACTTGCCCAGATTGCATACATGCATCATGACAATCAATGGGGATGATCCATTAATGCATTGCCGGCTTTAAAAGGTTAATCACCACTACATATATCTATCAATATTTGCAAATGATGAAAGTGGGTGATAATAGAGGACACTGAGCGATAATATGGGACCTAGGGTAGTAATAGGGGGTATATAAAGGTTCATTTATCATAACCCTGGCCAGGACCTGTCAATAATACTTCAAGGCCATGTGGTTAACTGTTTGAGGAGGGCATGATGCTGGAATGAATCAATTTCATTTCTGGTCCTGATGCATTAATGCAGTGCCAGCAGGAAACATGTCAATATTGCTTTGACGCATCATGGCAGCTCGTTGGAAGTGTATCCATCTAGTCGATTTTGCCCATTGTGAATGTAGGACTGATAGGCTATTCTACACAGCATGATGGGGACTAAGTAACATCAACCTATCAGGACAGGTTTGTACACTTAATAAGTACTTGCAGCTTGTTGAAGAGTTAGTCCAATGTGCATACCATAACAGGTTTAACCTTACTCTTGTCAGTTATATTAATTGTTTTTTTTCTAGTAACAAGTAATTGGTCTTCTATGAATAAATAAAATATATCCCTTTTCTACTCACATAGTGGCCACAGTGAATAGAGTAAAACTGCTGTCCCAAATTACTCCCACAGTGTCCACAATGAACGGGGTAAAATTGCCTTCCCTATACTACTCACAGTGGCAGCAATGGACAGGATAAATCTGCTGTCCCTATACTACTCACAGAGTGGCCACAGTGAACAGGGTAAAACTACCTTCCCTATACTACTCACACAGTGGCAACATTGGACAGGGTAAAACTGCTGTCCCTATATTACTCACAGAGTGGCCACAGTGAACAGGGTAAAAGTGCTGTCCCTATATTACTCACCGAGTGGCCACATTGAACAGGGTAAAACTGCTGTCCCTATATTACTCACCGAGTGGCCACAGTGAACAGGGTAAAACTGCAATCCCTTTATTACTCACATAGTGCCCACAGTGAACAGGGTAAAATGTCTTCCCTATACTACTCACACAGTGAAGAGGGTAAAACTGCTCTCCCTATACTACTCACACAGTGGCAACAATGGACAGGGTAAAACTGCAGTCCCTATACAATTACTACTTACATAGTGTTTCTGGCTCAAGTAAAAGCTACTCCACCTTCAGGTTCAACGCAATATTGTCGCCTCAGTGTAACAAGATTTTAACTTTTATTTGGAAAAAGTTGCATATTCTTCTGTTTTAGAATCTATTGACCCCTCTCTACTTACTACGGAAGTGTCTAAGTTCTGTCAATGACATGTGTGCATATAGGCCCAAATGCAATAAGGTTGTGTCAATTGTGTGCTATAATAATTACATCACTTCTTTTGCCTCTCCTGCAAAACTTGAAAAATGCAGATGCAACCTTGTAGCACCAAGACGACCATATGCCAAACAAATGTCTCCTGTTTTTTATGGTTGCTTTTGAATTTCTACTAGTGGAGTAAGCATTGCAATCTGGAAGAAACGTGGTATTGTAGATTATTGTCTGTCACATGGTTATCATCAATTGTAAAGCAACTTAGAGGACTTTCAGGGAAAATTAGTTCATGTTGCACCCCTCTCTCCATCCTTTCTTTTTTGGAGAAGCAGAAAGGTTGTGAGTGGGAAGAATAAACAAATCAGATCACATTTCATTACACAGGTTCCTGCAATTACTCACGGTCCCAGGCACCCTGAATGCACTGCACAAAGCACACCCCGCCTCCTCCTTCTCCTCCTCCTCCCAAATCACACAGAACAAGGGAAAACTTTCTTATTTCAAGAAAGCATTTTGATGCTTTAATGCACGAAGGTTGTAGCTGCATCTGAGTAAATGATTTTACCCTGTTGACCCAGATGCAGTACCTACCTTCTTGCACTAAGGTGATGATCTGGTCAAATATCTTAGATGATGAAAAAATAAATGTACCACATGTCAAGGCATGGCTTACACTGGAGGGTGATCCCTTGGTGCGCCTTACAGAAGTAGCCAAAGCAAGGTTACAATTGCCGTTAACCTCAGGTGGAACACAAAACAGCAATGGAGCTGAATTGACATAGAAAATAATCTTACGTCAAAAATGCAAAGCAGATTATAGACAATTTACACTGTCGCTTGATCAAATTAGTGTGGAGAGTGTGAAGTTCTCCCAGTGCAGTAGTCTCCATCCCTCCCCATGCTCCTCCCCAGGGCATGTTTAATGTTACCTGGGGATGTGGTTACAGGGAGGGGTGGAGGTGGTGGTGTTATTTAATATTGTCAGGTCAGCTGTTTTATCTCATGTGTGTTTTTGTTTCTCTTTTTCCCCTCTTTATTTTTACTATAAAACATAAAACTGTGCAGGTCACACTGGAATACAGAGCTGAAAGTCTGTTTTCATGACTTCGCAAAAGTTTGACAGAAAAATTTGACCTAAACATCAATCTTTAGAGTGTAATATAAATGCAGCATATCGACAAATTAGAGCAGTTAGCCAGGGCTGAAGGTGACCGATCAGAAAAGTCCACAAGATCTCCAAATGGAGGCCACCTTGAAACTTGAGAAAAAGACCCCTAATTACAGTTAAACCTTGCAAGGTTTCTCTCTGGTTATCGCTTGATTTGTTTTTATCACTGGCCTGTTGTACTCAGTAAGTTTCTTTTTTGGGGTTTTTTGAGTGGGGGGAGATTGCATTGTCTTTGGGGGGACTCAATCAACATCCTCTTTCCCCATACCACTGACCAGCTCTAGCCTGCAGCTTCAAGCACTTCTGTTCTGCTTCTGACCTCCAAAGCTTCCCCCACCTCCCACACACACACACACACATCAGCCTCATCCACTCAGGACTTCTTTGACTTCTTTCAGACAATCAACAGGCCCTGTTTGACCTCAAACACCCATCACTCTAGGAGTTCACATTGCCAGTGCCAGTGGTTTTCCTCCTCCTTCTCCTTAACCTCTTCTCTACTCCTACATTTACTTTAACCCTTCAGAGGCCTACTTACTCTCACCAAATTTGGGTCAAAGATTTTACCATAATTTTTACAGCGATTCTTTGTAACACAAGGTTTTACTGTACTGCCATCTGGGTATTTATTGTAGAAACTGCACTGCTCAATTTTATTAGGATTCAACTGGTAGATTCAAAAGTAATTTCCTAGGGTGCCTTTAAAGGCTGCTAGTGGATTATTACAGCAATAACATTGGTTATCATGATGCATGGGTATAGTCCATTTTTGTAACTTGCTAGGGCTATTACATAATGCCAACCAAACACAGTCAATGCACTCCCAGAGATTTGGCATGGTGCAGCGATGTACTCAATTGGTGCATCATGCAGTAATGCTTTATCAGCCCTTAACTCCCTCAAATTGGTGCAAACATGATAGGGTCAGCATAATGTATGAAAGTAGCCTTGGCGAGTTACTCGCATTCATACATCATGCCAACCCATGGGCATGATGCAAAAGGCATCAGCAGTCACTAAAGAGTTAAAGCGTTAACCCTGCCTCCACATGTTCATCAGTGTGGCAGCTAATCAACTGTGAAGATCAAATCTGCCCCCCGATTCAAATGTAGAAATTGATTTCTTTCAAGCTGTGACCCTCGCACAGCCGACCCCATCACCCCAGTTCCCTTAAGAAGGTAGGCCAATAGCCTGGGTAACTGGCCACACTGCAACAACTAGCCTGGGTGACAGGTTGGGTAGGAACATGGCCTGATTGACAATTTTGAGAAGTGAGTGAGAAATAGATGTTTTACACCATTTTGACAGCTACAGTCTCATTTTCAAGAAAACTACATTACACAATTTCAGAGATGAACGTGCTGGCTAAATGTGTCAGTGCCAGTGCATGTGTGCAATGGTCAGTCACACTGAGGGGATGGGAAAGATAATTTGTGGACCCTTTTAAGTCAGCTGAAGAACAATTTTATGGAAGGCATAGACCTAGTATCGATGTTCACTCATGTTGCTAATGATATGCAGAGTATGACAAAGTTTTAACAACAGCCATGGCTGAATTTCCTCTTCTAAGATTGATAGGCTCGGAATTGGACAGGTCCCCAGTCTACACTTTGAAGCAAGCAGGCTGTTGGTGTTTCTGGGAGGTAGTTTAAAGGATTTTGAACTAATTCCTTCACCTAAAGAATGCCCTGAAATGGAAATTGGATCACATAAACAATTCATTGGGCATCAAGCAAATGTTTTCCGAAGGCCAAAAGCTGAGGATAAAGCTCAGGGCTGCCTATTTTGGACACTCCCTTTAATGTGATTTGCATAATTTAGAAGATTTTGAAAAAAACTGGACAGGCGTAGGTATACTAGCTGAAATCATTGAATAGGAGAATGTTGCCTCAAATATATCCATAAATCATTATCTGGCAATCCATCCCTTAGTCATTTCTAAAATATAGCTTAATTACTAAAACTCCCGCTTGGCTCTGTTATTTTTCACCACAAGACCATGATAAACTCGCAGCTTCTACAACAGAGATGCCATTTGATGGCTGTAAGAAACAAGACATGATTTCGTACAGAAATTTAAAAAAAAAACACCAATACAAGAATTTCTGGTAAACCAAGAAATGTGGCATCCCTGTGGCTTTCATTCCACATAGACCTACACAATATATCCAGAAGTTATGGTTAATGTTTACACCATCCAGTTTGAAAGAGGAAGGTTATGCTGTAAAGATACACCAATCTGTAAGTGGTGACACTTCTAACACAAAAAATGAAAGAACAATCCATTAAATCCTTACAGTGGCCCTTAGTGAATTCACACATCCGGGCACATGTCTCTGGACACCCATAAGGCCCGGATGTAATCCACATGCCACCTAGTGGACACATAAAACACTAACACAGCTCCCTGGTGGCAAGTAATGGAAGCACAATCTCTGATGACGTCACTCACCTTTCTGCACTTCCCTCTGGGGCCATTCATTTTAGTATTTTTGAGATTCTGGGAATCTATAAGAATAACTTAATAAATTCTTACCATTTTGGCTAAAATTTACAAATAGCTCTACGATACCATTTTTTGTTGTTGCTGATCCAGGCAATTACAGATGTGTATATAGGGAAGCATGCCACCTCCATTTTATCAGTAGTCGGGCAATTCAGGCATTTATTTCTAATTCCAGGAATATGGGTTGCCCCGCCCCCCTCCTTTTGAAACAGAAAGGGGAGTGCACCCTCCTTTTTCAAATCCTGGATCCGGAACAGCATGGGCAAAGAGGGGTTTAGAAAAAGACACCCCAGTGACATGGCCACTTAAAAAATTGAGGGACAGAGACAATCTGAGTAACTTTGTATGTACTGTCACACAATGCAGAAATATGAGAAATAACCAAATTAATGATAGAAAAACCAACAAATATTTAATGTTCCATCAGATTAATCAGCTTTGTATAAATGCATAATCATAATTTTTCACCTGGTCAAATTTTAGCCATACTAGTGGCAATTAACTTAAACTGTCAGGGCCCACCCACTCCACCTGGGGCATATAATGTGAATTAAAGGAAGCACTGAACAAATTACTTGGCAATATAAAACCTACCTGCATGTGAGGATATCTACTGTAGTATTGATATTTCTATTCAACTTTGTTTTGAATCTGAATAAGCTTACAAGATATACAATGCACATTTGTTGTTTGTTGCAAACCCTCTGTCTCTCTCTATCTATCTCTTTGTCTCTGCTTGTCTGTCTGCCCGTCTACCTCTCTGTCTACCTCTCTGCCTCTGTTTCTGCCTACCTCTCTGCCTGCCTGCCTCACTCTCTCTCTCTCTCTCTCTCTCTCTCTCTCTCTCTCTCTCTCTCATACACACACACAAACACACCTTTGTGTGTTTGAAGAGAAAACATAGACACAATGTTATCTAGCAATATGATGTGATACAATTGAACCATAACTAGAATCCTGGACCTTGTTTGAACCCTGGATTTACAGTGGCAGCTCCAGAATTTTGAAAAGGGTGGGGGGGACCCTATGTTCTTCAGAAACATTTGAGGCCCAACAGAGGAAATTAAAATACTGGCAAATAAAGGATACTAAGTCTTGAGGCATTATGTAGCCCTCAAAGGGTTAACTTAAAGGGTCCCTGACCACCATCAGTTGAGCATGTCGCAGTCCCCCATTTCTTCCATCCTGCTGCACTTAATGTCCCACAGTTTCGTACCTCTGGGGGTTAGCAACATCACCCCTAAATACCCTGGCCAATCTGTAGAAACATACAAGAGCCTCTTAACTGTATGGTGCGTTTATGCATTTACTCTGGTGCCCTAAGGTATAAAACCTAGTGGGAGTTCACTATAATTATTTCTTTATCAACTATATTAACTCCCACTATGTGTCACGTGAAGTAGGCACCGGAAATACTATTTAGAGAATAGACAATGACTTTCTTCACATCGAGACTGTCTGTTGTTCTATAATGCACAAATGCATCTGAGTCAGACAGTCAAGATGTGAAGAAGGAGTTGTCTATTGTCTTTATAAAACATTGTAAATTTCATTCCAAAGAATGAATCACCCAATTAAGGTATGTCCAGACCAATTAATGGTCCTTAAGTTGTTTGCAGCTACCATGACCTTGCTCAGGCGTGTACTGTACACCTATAATGCACTCAAGGTCACTTCTACTGTGCAGCAGAGCACTGCCAGCCGTTTTATAATTATTCTTAACAATAGGTTGCATTTTTCTATTCTGAAATGAATGCTTGATGAGTGACAAGGTCAGGGTCATTCTGGTGGTCACTCTTAGCCACAATTGTAAATGGGCTAATAATACCCCTGTAAGTAGGCACTGGTACCTACAGCCCTGGACCTACAGCACAATGCACATCTGGTATGTAGGTTCATACCTACAGCAGGTACAACTGTATTTCAGAATAAAAAAGAATCTACCGTATATATCCAGGTGGTGGGCGGGCAGTGTAGGAACATGTATCTGTATTGTGCATCGTGCTGGCCATATATATATATATATATATATATATATATATATATATATATATATATATATATATATGCTTACTTTAATAAATGACTGTTAGATCTAGCAGTCATCCTTGTACAATTGAAAAGTCAACCACTGTTATTGTAATGCACTGAAGCAGTGTAGTTTCTACAATGAAGCTGCAGATGGCAGCACAGTAAAGCACTGTGATACAAGGAATTTGATATTGAAAGCTTTTTCCCCAACATTGCTGGGGAACTCCTACAATTTGATGACAATTTAGATGTCAAGGGTAAGAGTTATTATTAACCCTTTAAGAGCTGCTAATGCAGTAGTGCATCCTGCCCATTGGTCGCTATGATGCAGCAGTAAAATATTGGCGAGTCTACCTGCGGGCACTTCATTGGAGCGTCATGCCGACCCTCAAGTAGTGTATCAAGACCATAGTGTCGGCACGATGCTTGTATGTCGCCCTTCTGAGACCTGCATCATGACAATCAATGGGCCCGATGCATTAATACAGTACCGGCCAGTATTATGCCATTTTTCCCCCTGTACCACATTGTTTCCCCACCCAAATAATATCAGACATCTCCAGCTAATTCCAGGAGACAGTCATGATATTACCTCCCTGATTCCCTGTGCTTCTGCCCTCAGTCAATAAGGATCACTGATGCAACCGAGGCAGCCAATCAGCATTAGTGACACAGGCTCATTGGCCAATCAGGGGGCATAAACATAATCTGGTGCAGTAAACAATATGCTGACTGACAGGAGCGCTAGCATATATCCCATGTATGGCTGCATGATGCATCCTCCTTATCATGATTCACTAATGCAGTGTTCATGAATCTACTTTCCAGCATCATGCTGAACCTTTAGGACTGGGAGTGTCACAACCAGAACCAATCTTTTTACTAGGGGCCCAGGTATCAAAGTTTGAAGGGCTCATTATACTTCTTTATATATGACGAGATCCCAGGTCATCAAGTGGGTCTGCCATTGCTTTATCTGGTACTTTGCAAGTTATAAGCACTTAAAACAGCCTGCATGATGAGGACTGCAGTAAATGGTGAGAATCTTCTCATTGGTCAATAATGCATCCCGCTACCTCCATATAGGGAACCTTCCCATAATTTGGGGATGGGGGTCTTTTCCTACTGGAGTAGGTAACCTGCAAAGTAGGCATGATGCAGGAAAGTAGCCATTTAGAGCCCAGGGGGCACACAATTTGTTTTGACACAGGGGTGCAGCTGGAGGTTTCGCAACCCTTACCCTTACCTAAGGAGATTTTTTTAAAAAAAATTAGACCCTTGCCTAGGGAAATTTTGAAGAAAATTGACCCTTGTTTAGGGAAAATCTGGAGGGAATGCTACAATGTTGTGGAAAAAATTGAAAGTTTTAAGCATTTCTGCACGTTTGCGACATTTTTTACTCAAAATGTACCCTTGCCTAGGGAAATTTCCTAAAGGTAGACCCTTACCTAGGGAGATTTCCCAAAAGTAGACCCTTGGCTAGGGAGATTTAGGATTGAAAATGCACCCTTGCCAGCCGCACACTTGTGTATGTCAAACATATGAAGTGCCCCCCCCCCCGGGATTGAGAGCAACTCACCAGGACTGCAATGGTGCATCATGACATACAATGGGCATGATGCATTCAAACATTGCACGGCCCACATAGGCATATCATCATGTGTGTCCAGGTGGCTATAGCAGCTAACCACTATAAACCAGTCATAAATCAACATCCCGGTGCAAGCCAAGCTCCATGTATAGACTCACCCACAGCTTCTACCATGCGTAATGGCCATTACTGGTTACTTTTGAATTTGTGTAAATCTGTGTGAGAATTTTCTGGGAATATTAGTGTGCTCTTTTTCACTTTTTAAAAAACTTAAACCAGGTCTTGGAGAAACTGCTCAACAATTCAGAAACAAATGTGGCAAGGCTTTCTCCATTCCCTCAGTAAATCTGAACAGCCTTTGAGGAAAATAATACAATTTTCATGTACAATGAAAAGAAAAGGTAAATATTACCTTTTGATGGTGTCATTATTTCATACAATGGCTTTAGAATTGGATATCTGAATTCACTTTACACAATAAGGAGATTGGATATGCCAAAGTGCAAATGCGATTCAGGAAAAAAGATGTATTTCACCTCTTTGTGCTCATATTATGCACAAATAAAATAATGATGCAATGCTCTTGGCCTTGAAGCATCATGTTTCAAAAATAAGTCTTTCTTACTTTAATCAAATAAGTTGTAGTAGGCGTATTCCAATACGTTCCCTTAGCTTCAGTACGCAGTATTTCAAAATGTTCCCCTTCTTCAAATACCTATGAATGTATACATATACAGCCCTATTGAGTGTACTTGTCTGCATTGTCTGCATTGTTGCATCAAATGCAGTGCTGGGAATAGATTCATGAGCACTTCATTGGTGCATCATGCCAACCAGAATGCATGATGCACCAATGCAGTGCTGGGAAGTAGATCTGTGAGCACTGAATTGGTGCATCATGCCAGCCAGAAGGCATGATGCACCGATGCATGTGCTTGGAAGTAGACTCATGAGCACTGCATCAGTGCATCATGCTATTCAAAAGCCAAGATGAATCGATGCAGTGCTAGAAGTGGACTCAGTGCAGGATGTTGACCCATAGATATGATCCACCACTCATAAGTGCTGCTTTAGGGAGTGGTCATTTTTTAACAACGGGGGGGGTGGTGGGTTTAGGGGGACAAACAAATTTCAGACCCCTCTTAGGGGGAAGAGAAAAAAAATTTCGCCCCTTTTGAGCAAAAAAGCCTGCGTGCGACTATAGAATACAAGGGGGGACAGAAAAATGTCAGACCTCTCAGAGGGGGGGGGCGAAAAAACTTCTGCTGTGCACGCGCGGAATTTCACCAACCCCCTGTTGTTAAAAAATGACCACTCCCTTAATAGTCAACCATTGCGAGCAATGGCCATGATGCAGCAACACAGTTGTGGGGAGCAGACTCCTGAGTGGTGCATCATGACAAAAAGTGCATCATGACAAAGAAGTGCATCATGACAAAGAAGTGCATCATGACAGAGAAATGCATCATGACAGAGAAGGCATGATGCATTACGCAGTCCTACAAGAGACATATATATCTGCAGTCTTGTCAGCTGGCATATTGTTTATGACACAAGTCGTCTATGTCTCTGATTGGCTGGTGTGCCGGTGTCGCTAATACTAACATGAAGAAGTGTGACGCCAAAGTATTTTACAGGCTGCTAAATAAAGATTGCAGTATGCTCACTGGTCTTGATGCAACAATGAAATGCTGGCGACCCTCCAGGGTGTATGATAATTTGTATAGGCCTACAATTATTATTTCTGAGGGTCATCATGTTGCAACACAACCAATGTGAAAGATACATTAGTGGATCAACACAGTAAAAGGTACGGCCGCGAGGGGGTACATTGGCGTACCTTTTACCATGTTGATCCACATTAATGTACTATTGGCTTTTACAGGACATTTTCAGTGTGAACCTTCTACATTACAGATATGATAAAGGACTGTGGCTGTAGATATGTGGCAGAAGTGGATTCATTGTTGGGCTCGGCTGGTTGTGGGGAATAAGTCATAAGACACTGAATACATCCACAATGGTGCTAAAGTCAACCCATAACAGGGGCTCTATCTACATAAACCAATATGGGCAGCTTAATGTATAATGCTCTTTAGCTCTTTCAGGATCACTAATGCAAGACTGTATCATGCCCAAATGTGCATCATTCCAACCCTTGGGAATCGCTTTGTTAAGCCTTCAGTGTCCGCATAATGCATGGTGCTAAATGTAGGCACATCTCTGTCAGCTCTGCATTGGTGCATCATGCCAACCACTAGACATGATGCACCAATGCATTGCTTACAAGAAGAGTCACCAGCACTGCATTGATGCACTATGCCAACCACTCAGCATGATGCACTGATGCATTCTCATTGCTGAAAGGGTTAAAAACACACCAGATAGAGTTATCGATGGCTGTGTGACAGTACATGTTACTACGCATGCATTCTTGCCTTAATGTGGCTCATAACGGTACCAGACAGCACAATAACAGCACCTTAGTGACAGACTGGTAACCAGCTACAGGTTAGTGCTGCAGCTGCCTGTAAATCATCCTTTTATCACCCACCCACGGCAGGCAGTGCCACAACAATAAGTAGACTAGACATCAACTGGACATTTACACTCACACTGCTTAACACCTTTAGGGTCACTGATATAGGAGTGCATCATACTATTTGGTTGGCATGATGCACCAATGAAGTGAGTCAGAAATTCATTTTTGCATCATGCTGACGATCCAGGGTGTATGAACCCGGAAGGGCTGGTGTGAAGCATAGATACAGTCCTGACTGTAACTCACCAGGGCTGCCTTCATGCATCCTGACGACCTGTGCCTATAGATTGATGTATTAATTTGCTTTTTGTTTAATACTTAAAAGTGATGGTTTTGAGCTGAAACCTTTTGATCACTGACTCTGACAAGTCTATTATAAGTGAGCAAATGTTTTATAGAATACTGCCCTTTAAAGGACCATTGAAAGTTTTTACAAAAGGGATTTACATTGGCTGCCTGACTACTCCTGGGATAAATAAACTCACATCTCATAAACTTTCCCCATTTATGGTGCAACATGATGACCTTATCCGATATCTTCTCATTCACTGTGACAATAATTGCATTTTAATGTGGACCTAAACTAATAAGCCTCTAAATATTCTCTCTGATCTCGCTACTAACCCTCTATTGTACAATGCCCAAATCAGACTATTTTTAAGGGTTTTATGATATTGTCGCCTCAGTGCAACAAGATTGTATAGATCTGCATTTTTCTTACAGGAGAGGCAAAAGAAGTGTTACCATTATTATGACACACAGTTGACACATCCTTATTTTACTGGAGCCTGTAGGCACATAAATCATAGACAGAGCGTCAGTACTTTCACAGCAGCTACATGAGGGTCAATAAATGTTAAAACAGAAGAAAATTCGATTTTGCCAAAATGTCAGTTACAACCTTGTTCCATGGAGGTGACAATATAAAGATAAAGGATTGCAATTTTGAAAAGGTTTACTTAAGATCTGAGATATGGATTGAAAATTGTTTTCTTTTTCTATCATATCTCTTTTTTTTCACCAAAAAGCATATTAAAGTTTTGCTGGTGCTTCAAACTAAGGAGAGGCCTTCATGTTAACAGTATGACGACTTTAGAACCTTAACCTGACAATAACAATATGACACTTGTAGGTAGACATTTTGAAGACCAAAAGTGATCACACACACACACCCACACTCACACACTCACACACACACACACACACACACACACACACAGTGGTCTCTAATAATAATCAAATCGAAATCACCTGGGGCAGGTTATGTGCCACAGGAATTCCTCATCTCATCCCAAGGACTTTGGACACTTAGAATGACAAGCTTAGGTTGTCTATTTTGGTAATATCAAATTGACTGACTCCAAAACATCAGTGTAGACTCTGAATAGAATCAGTGACTTTTTTATAACTTACCATAATTCAGAGACATCATGAGGTGAGAGTACATACCTGAAACAAGACAAAAAGTAGCAATACATTAGCATGAAACAGTAAATTTCAATGGTAAATGTTTATCTGGATATATAGAAAGATCTCAAAAAATATTTGCAATTTATAAGTGCAGCTGTCCTTAAAATGGAAACCACAGTTACAGTTACCCACCAATGGTGCACTGAAGGTGTTCTTTATAGTAGAATAGGATATGATTGTTGAGGGGTGGGGCAGAGTTAACTATTGCTAAAAAAACAACAACACCAACATTTAATGGGGGCCATTGTTATTTCATCTTTACTACCTTTTGAGACCTCATTACCATGTCAAACGGCAAACTAATACCCAACAAAGTCTTCTTTATGAGGGACATGCGGGATCTTAACACTGTGTTTAGGTAGTGCCTAATGAATGTTCACAACCACTCTGAACACTTAAATGACCATACAATGCGCCAATTTTCTTTGGTGACCATGATGCACTAATTCAGCGCTGGTGAGTAACTTGCCAGCACTGCATTCATGCATCATGCTGAACCTAAGGGATCAATACAATCCCTGAGGGTCGGCATGATGCTCCAATAAAGTGCTGGTGGGCAGACTCGCCAGCACTTCAATGGTGCATCATGATGACGTATGGGCATAATGTGCTATGTGGAATTTAGAGGACTAAGTGGAAGTTTATTGTGTGTTTAAGTGATAAACCGACATGTAAGGATATTAAACATGCTGAACATGGAGTTACTTTGTCATTTTCTAACACCTGCAATCTTGGTTAGTGCTGGAAAATGGCTTTATAGATCAGACCACACATTCAATGTTTAACTAACACTTTGAGGGCTGCTGATGCATTATTGTATCATGCCCATTGCAAGGGTAGACACTAGCACTGGTTCGGGGGCCAGTGGCCCGGGATTGTGGGTCAGGTCTTCAAAAAATTTGCCTTCCTACAGGTCAGGGTGGCCCACTGAATAAATTCTAGGAGTATTGCCACTAAGTCACTATATAGTCACATCTTAATGTGATTTATTGTGTAATAATTCTGCTTTGACTTTTGATAAAATGGAAATATTTATTCTGGGCCCACAGATGTTGGTGCGGGCCAGTATATTTCTGTAGCTATGTGCCCGGGTGGCCCATGACTGAAAAAGGTAGTGTCTACCCCTGCATTGGGTATAAAATGCAATCAATGGGCATGATGCACTCCTGCATTGGTGGCCCTTAATGGATTAATGTTTCATGGCCCCCAATGCATTTGTGCATCATGCCTACTGGTCCTCACGATACACCAACAAAGTGCTGGTGAGTCTGCTTAACAGAATTTCATTAGAGCATTATGCCTGCCCTCTATAAAGGCTGTCATGATGCATGAATGGAGCCCTGGTGAGTAACTCAACAGGGCTGCATTCTTGCATCATGATAAATGTAAGACATGATTCATTAATGCACTATCATCCCTTCAAAGTTTAAATGTACATAAAGGGAGAGGGGTGCACTGCACCTGCTCCCCAGCATATCATTGGAGTATCATGGTGATCCTCCGGGAATGTATCAACCCCATAGCATCATCATGCATCATGACGACCCATGGACATGATGCATCAGCGGTCCTTAAAGGTTTTTTGAAGTTCGTGCCTACTTTCACCGCTCTTGTCATGTTGAATGCATATTGTCCATGAAGTCTAAGATCATAGCATGTTACATTCACATTTGAGGCCCATGCCATCATTTCACCATTCTAGTTTAAAATATTACATGACAGCTGAGCCCCTGGATGGTGTCCCTAAACAACTACATAAATGCCCTGGAGGAATATGACATGACAGGTTGAATGGCTGAGGCTCAAGTCTCAAACCTTTAACATCAATACATCATGCCAACCATGCGAGGTTGATACAACAATAAGGTGCCGATAAGCAGCCTTATCAGCACTTCATTGTTGCACCATGACAACTAAGGCATGGCACACTTTTGGGCTAGGGGGTTAGTCCTTACATGAGAGACTTTATCTAACGATTTTGGCTTGGACAGTGCTTTTTTGGTTATAACCCCGGTGCATTATGAGGCAATAACCATACTCTAACACCTTTTGTTTGTCTTCAAGAAGGGGCTGGTTTCAACCTTAACATGTTAAAAATGAGAAGTATACAACTTCAACCTATCCATACATTTCCAGTTAAAACTGTTCAGGGCTCTATGGGAATCGTTCCCCGGCCGCTGTGGCATTAGACAGACTCGCTATTCACTACACCAAGCAAAACAGAAATCAATGTACAAGAACTATTTGGAAAACCAGTCCGACATACCTGATGTTTGCAGACCTCGTTAGCATAGAATCCAATGGTGGCAGGTGGAGTTATTAACAGGGAAACATACTAAGATATCAGAGATGAACATTCCATGCCTAAATTCTCCATATTGTCCGAAATAAATAAGAATCCAATCATTTTCCATAGCGATACGTCTCGGCACCCACCATTGTGGCTTGCTGACCTTTGACCTGTAACTAGGTCAGGCACCAACATCCGGTCTACTTTTACAGTGTCAACACGGCCCAGCTTGGCTTTTCGCTTTGATTTATAAAGAAGATATTGGTTGAAACTTGTCGAGAATAATCCTGTTAACCATATACTAAAGGATAGATAGGTTAAAAGCTTAATATCATAACATTTCAACCTAACAACTTGATTATCCACATGCCGGGGGCCTGCGGCGAAGTGGTCCGGGAATATGGACAAGAAAGCACAGGACAACTTCAGCTGTCAACATGGCGAAGTCTATTTTTCTACCGCTCGGCCTAACAAAATGTCTTCTCCTGGCTTTATTAAGGGGTTATAAGGAAAGAAATTAATACAAAATGGAGAAATATGTTAGATAAACGCATTAATTGATGTTATGGTAAAGCACTCGTGCTTCATGGGTTCAATATTCCACTCCCCGCTTCACAGGTCATGGAATATTGAACCCATCAACACACTTGCGCTTTACCATAACATCAATTAAATGCTAATTAATCTGATCATCATGTCTAACAAACTCATTATGCACCAATGAAGTGCTGGTAAGTCGGCTCGCCAGCACTTCATTGGTGCATCATTCCAACCCTCCAGGAATGTAATAAAAGGTTAGACAGTCTATGAGGACCATAATTCAGTCAGGCTAGTGTGTCCTGGTGGGCACCTCACCAGCACTCCACCGGAGCATCATACCGACCATGTTACAGTGTATCGCTATGATGCATGGATGTAACCATGGCGAGCTTCTCACTAGGGCTGCATTCATGTATCATGATGACCAATAGGAAGGAGGAATTAAAGCAATAGCGGCCCTTAAAGGTTTAGAGGGTTAGAGAGTCTATGAGGTCCATAACTCAGTGTGGAGTTGTGTGTTATTTAGATAGAGTGAGGTTCTACACCAGTATGAGGGTGGGACATAATGTAAGGTAGCACCACACTAAATAATTCTGGGAGAGTCAGCTGGTCAATATCGTCTGCTGGAGCAGAGACGGATGCAGGACAGACACTGCATTGTCTCTGCAGGTTCTGGATGATGGTGCATACTGGGTAAAATTAAGGAGATTAATTTCCAGGCTTCTTTATATGGTATTGATGTGTGTTTTAGGTACTGATATTTGAATAAGTGCTGCATTTTAATAAGCGCAGGGGCTACTGCTACAGTGGTCGTGAAATTGATTATTGCACTTATCAATAGATGGCTTGTGTTTTTTCTATTCCTAGGTGAATGGGGGGAGGCAGAGAAGACCACTTACATGTGTAAATGACAATCAAATTCTTGATTGTTAATCAGCAGTATTGCATTTATATGCATCATCAAGATATAAGCATGTTTAACCCTTTAAAGGTCGCTGATGCTGCCACACTTCAAAGCCACTCTCTGTCTCACCCCCTCCACCCCCCCCATATTGTAGAATAAAACCCTTGCCATAAATTACAGAAAATGCAGCTTCACAGAGACCTATTACATTCTCTTGAAACATTTGTAATGTGCATGAGGCTTTTTTTAGGAATTGCCTAGCTGCATAGCGGCCAGCAGTGTTGCATCAGCAACATCGGTGGGCAACTCCTACTATGTTTGTCGGCGATGTAGGGAGATTGTTCAATGATTGATCTTGAAGCATGGACTAAGATAGATCAGAAAGCATCTCTGTACCTCCTGAAGTCCCATCACATCAGTTTATAAAAGAAAATGCTGTAGTAGATAAAAAAGAAGAGAAACTTTGTGATGGCAACTCCTACCCGTGGTCCTTGCCACATTTTTCTTGTTTTATTGTAACAGCTATGTCAATAGTACACGTGCAATGTGATGTCTACTTTGAGATGCAACCTTATGTTCTGTGAGACATTATGCTCTGTGGATGTAGGTCAACGTACAGCTGATATATTGACTAACTCTTTAAAGGCCGATAATGCATCGATGTAAGTTTCATACATTTAGTCCTGACGAGTATCTCACCAGGGCTACATGACATGACTACTAAGGTTTGCATTTATGCATAATAATGACCCTACACCAGTGATGCATGACGACCAATTGGCACGATGCAATATTACATGTGCATTAGCAGGCCTTAACTCCTTAAGCAAAATGATCAATGCTAGGGGGTTCTATATCAAATGACCTACATAATGATAGATAATGAAAAGCTGAGCATTGTAAACATATTGCAAAGATATCAGTCATGTATGGTACGCGCCTGTTCAGCTTCACAGAGTGATACTGTGTCAACATAGTCATGTATACATCAGTTTTACCCCCAACCTAATAAATCAGCCAGAAGGGGGCCGGGGAAACACGGTGTGCATGCACAGACATGTGTACACAACAGTGGCCTGTGTCTTGAGGACAAGAAGGTACTTTGGTAAATAGCAACAGAGGGGCGGGGTTGTTATGTGAAAGAATGAGGGTCTAACTCTAAGGTAAAGGGAAAAGCCTATCAATCCTGTAGGGTCCACTTGATGCTTGAATGTAGCCAAGGTGAGTAAACCCGTAGTGCCACATAGATTTGCCAGAGTTCTCCACTATAGCTGTTGGAGCATTAGTCAAAAGTCATGCATGATATCCAGTAAAATAATTTTCAGAAATAATTTTTCTAACAATTTTAGGACCTGATATTGAACAGCATGCTAGATATTTTTGGGAGGGACCCCCGGTTATGGTTGAAGGTATACAACTGTAAAATTAGGTAAAAATTGGCTGATAGCAAGAATAGTATGGGTTCCCTAGGATGGGTTTCCATTTGATATCACTCTGATAAAGATTCCTGACATCTCTATAAACCCCCTTATCCTACATAGGACTCAATACTGAACACAAAAGGGAGCCTACTTTTAAGGGGGGTTAGAGGGGGGGCTGTTACACTGTGTCCATAGGTAAAGCTCTGAGTTTCACCTCCTATCTATTGAAGCTTCTTGCTGATAGTGCATGGGCGACCCACTACAAGCTATCTAGTATACAGCAGAGACTGATTTCAGTGACACCTAGCGATAAGAGGTGACACACAACCACCCTTATCTCTACCCTGTGCTGCGTCTGACGGACTTCCGGTTTAAACCGTAAGTGGGTAGTTAGGGTATCAGCATGTAGATGGCAGTGTAGTGGCAGACCTGAAAATGACCTACAAATCCTACTGGAGCATTTTTCTGGTGTCGGCTTGATCTACACTGGTGCCCTAGGTGTGGTAAAACCCTGTAAGGGCAGCATCGTGCTATGCTGTGTGCGTAGACATGTTAGTTCTGTCCCCAGAATCTCTTATGACATCAAGTGGGCACCAAACTTGCAAGTAGTATGACATGCCAGTAACAAGTCTGGCATGAAATCAGAAGTGGAAGTCACTGATCTCAGCATGCATGTGGTGGGCTCGGGAACCAGTCTACTCCAGATTCAGTGCTATACACTATATATGCCTTTTTCATCTGAATGATACGGGAATTCAGCTTCAACAAGCCTATTGTGTGCCATTACTGCATTCATGGACTATGCCAATGCAGTTAATACATTTCCTCAGCGTAAGCATGATATTCAAATGCAGTGCTGGTGAGTCTACTGTCTTTACCTGCACTGCATTGGTGCATTGTGACAATGAAGGAGTGGCAGATTTAGACAGGGCGCGGGATCACACACCCACTCCTTCTTGGCTGCAGTTAAGAATTCATTTGCTTCTTTTAAGCATCAAATTAAGCCAAAGAAGGCGCAATGAAGCCCCTCCCCCTATTCAAAACTCTCTTCTCTTGGCTTGGCTCATAAAGGGTTAATGTGCTGCTGGTGTGGGGTGGTGTAAGTGTAAGGATGGTTAATGGTGGTATTATGGGATGGTAAATGGTGATGAGAATGGTGGACATAGTGAAGGTTACCATAGCAACCTCCCCTCGGCTCTGGTATTGACTTGTTACCACAGACCTCTGACTCACAGATAGATCCTCCTATGGAAAGTGGACAACACTGTAAATAAATATCATTGAAATAAGAGTAACATTCTTGTCCCAAATTTGGGATCCATAGTTATTTTCCATAGAGATTCCTTGTAGGCCTACTGTGTGTACTGTGCTGCTTCTGTGTGCAATGTGATGCTTCTCTGTAATGCTATTGTGATAGCTCATTGTTCAGATTTACAACGACCCCTGGTAGAGTCAGCAGCTATTTTTTACAGTGTAGTATCCAATCATGAGTCAGGGTAGATAAGGGGAGAGGTTTGTCTACATTTTGCATGAGACAGGATTAGAGTAACCCTAGTGTTAACAGCAAGCCAACATCAGTGGCTGATGCCATGGGTGAGGATAGTTACTGTATCCCACACTAAGCTTACCTATCACGACCGGCTATCACCTCATGGGTGGCTGGGCAAGTATAAGCGAATGATTGCTGTAGACTGAGTAGTGATTGCTTAATGCCACATTATCAGCCAAAGTCTAATTCATGGTGAGAAAACTGCTTCAGGCATCTATTCAGCAGTGGGGGAGCAGCCAAAAATGCGTAGGGGATGAGCCATGTACATTTTAGATATTTCTCGGTATAATCTATAGTTCCAACCTGGAAAAGTGTGGTGGAGGGGTGGTGGATGCAATCCCCATGATGATCCATTGATTGATTGAGTGAGTGAGTAGATGAGTGAGTGGATGAGTTAGTAAGTGAGTGGAAGATGAGTGAGTGGAAGAGTGAGTGAGTGAAAGAGTGAGTGAGTGGAAGGGTTAGTGAATGGGTGAGTGAGTGAGTGAGTGAGTGAGTGAGTGGATGAGTGAGTAAGTGAGTGGGTGAGTTAGTGAGTGGATGAGTCAGTGGGTGAGTGAGTGAGTAAGTGAGTGAGTGAAAGATTTGGATATACTGTCGTAATGACAATTAAACATGGATTCTGAGGTATAAAATACATCAACTAAAATGTTAGTGAGGTTGAAAACAAGGTTTTGACAATGAGCAGCTCTGTATTTGAGATGCCACTTTTGATCTACAGATGATAAAGCTGACCATAGTAACATTGTACCATAATGGGTACCTCCCTCTGTGAATGGTATAGACTGTGTGGCGACACTAAGGACTCCCGGCTGTTTTGCCAATTTAATTTCCCTTCAGTGCAACAGTGGCGCCAAGGTGTTAACTTTAGTCCGTAGCTGTCCTTGAAGGGTTTACCTGATTTAGCTGTCCATGAAGGGTTAAGCCAATTTAGCTGTCCTTGAAGGGTTGACCTGATTTAGCTGTCCTTGGAGGGTTGACCTGATTTAGCTGTCCTTGAAGAGTCAACCTGATTTAGCTGTCCTTGAAGGGTTTACCTGATTTAGCTCTCTATTAAGGGTTGACCCGATTTAGCTGTTCTTGAAGGATTAATCTGGTTTAGCTATCATTGAAGGGTTAGCCTGATTTAGCTGTCCTTGACGGTTTAACCTGATTCAGCTCTCCTTGAAGGTTTAACCTGATTAAGCTCTCCTTGAAGGGTTAACCTTATTTAGCTCTCCTTGAAGGTTTAACCTGATTAGCTGTCCTTGAAGGTTTAACCTGCACAGCTGTCCTTGAAGGGTTAACGTTATTTAGCTGTCCTTTAAGGGTTAACCTGCATAGCTGTCCTTGAAGGGTTAACTAGATTTAGCTGTCCTTGAAGGGTTAACCAGATTTAGCTGTCCTTGAAGGATTAACCTTATTTAGCTGTCCTTGAAGGTTTAACCTGATTAGCTGTCCTTGAAGGGTTAACCTGATTTAGCTGTCCTTGAAGGGTTAACCTGATTTAGCTGTTCTTGAAGGGTTAACCTGATTTAGCTTTCCTTGAAGGGTTATCCTGATTTAGCATTGTACCATTGATGAGCTAAATTTGACGGGTTTTGACTCCTTTATTACATGGTGCTCACTTGTAAGATCTTTGTGACTCTACATTTATTGTATGTATACCACCAAAAGGTGGGAATAATGCATCCCAATGTACTAGCATTCCATTGGTGCATCATGCTGACCAATGGTCATGATGCTTTAGCATCCATTAAAGGACAAAGCACCGATCCCAGGAAAACAAGTGCAAGAGCAGCAGCAGCAGGAGCACCAACAAATCCTGGTGAGGGGTAAAATTGGATGCTTAACCCTATAAAGTCTGATAATGCATTAATGCCTCATGTTTCATACTAGGAATATGTGTTTGATCACATTGTCATATGAGGAATATCATATGACTAGTGGCTATAAGGAGTAAGAATATCAAGCTATTATGTTGTGTTCCAGTTATCACTGGTTTATTCAAGGTTTAGGCAGTATTATGTATCAGTAACACAAATGTCAATACATAGGTAATCCACACACAGTAAATATAATATAAGTAAGTGTTCCACTCCTATGTGTAATAGTAATAATACATTGTCCAATATAGGTTCTAGGTGGGTTCCCACAACCTAGCTCCTGGCCTGCTGATAGAGGGATAATATAAAATATGCAACTTTACCCTCTTGGAGATAGATGGAAGAAGATAGCCTCTGGCCACAAGTGGGGTTTAGTCCTATGTCTGGCTGACATAGTCTAAGCCAGCAGAGTGTTATTGTGGCAGATGCATAGCAGGCTCAGGAGAGCTGGACTGGAGATGTTGTTACTGAGGTGGTTCTCTGGCTACTGCCTGGATGGAAGGTAGGGCTGAGCTTAAATAGCCAACCCTAGCATCCTTCCTCTAGACTAGCTGGAGCCAACAGCAACTGCCACTGCTATTGTTCATTAGTGCTGAGTCTTTCATGTCCATGGGGGTACATAGGACCCCCCCATCATCAGTGCGGCGCCCCCATTGTACCGGTCAGTTTGGCATGTTAAGCGGCCCGTAACTCGGCAGTTTATGCAACTGTACACTTGTAACTGCGCATGTGGGGAGGGGCCTGCTCCCTGCTGCGCATGCGCACAAGTCACACAAGTTTGTCTGTGGCGCACCGAGAGCTCAAAACACTCTTGGTGGCCTAGCTTCCTTAATAATGGGACTTTTGACATGGGATTAAGTCCATGAGATGTGTCCTGTCCGGGCACATCTGGGCCATGTTGTCTGTGAGATGGTGTTAACATCACCGGAAGTTCACGACGCAATCACCTCTATAGCCTATTGTTAGTGTATGGTGTTCAACGGCCTGTGACTTCACCGCATCATGTGGCTGGTTGTGTAACTGCAGGGGAGAGCCAGCGCAACCAAACAACAAACACGACGATGTCGGGACCTTGTCAGCGATGTAGGGAGATTGTTCAATGATTGATCTTGAAGCATGTACTAAGATAGATCAGAAAGCATCTCTGTACCTCCTCAAGTCCCATCACATCAGTTTATAAAGGAAAATGCTGTAGTAGATAAAAAAGAAGAGAAACTTTGTGATGGCAACTCCTACCTGTGGTCCTTGCCACATTTTTCTTGTTTTATTGTAACAGCTATCTCAAAAGTACACATGCAATGTGATATCTACTTTGAGATGCAACCTTATGTTCTGTGAGACATTATGCTCTGTGGATGTAGGTCAACGTACAGCTGATATATTGACTAACTCTTTAAAGGCCGATAATGCATCGATATAAGATTTATACATTCAGTCCTGACGAGTATCTCACTAGGGCTACATGACATGACTACCAAGGGTTGCATTGATGCATAATAATGACCCTACACCAGTAATGCATCATGACGACCAATTGGAACGATGCAATATTGCATGTGCATTAGCAGGCCTTAACTCCTTAAGCAAAATGATCAATGCTAGGGGGTTCTATATCAAATGACCTACATAATGATAGATAATGAAAAAGCTGAGCATTGTAAACATATTGCGAAGATGTCAGTAATGTATGGTACGCGCCTGTTCAGCTTCACAGAGTGATACTGTGTCAACATAGTCATGTATACATCAGTTTTACCCCCAACCTAATAAATCAGCCAGAAGGGGGCCGGGGAAACACGGTGTGCATGCACAGACATGTGTACACAACAGTGGCCTGTGTCTTGAGGACAAGAAGGTACTTTGGTAAATAGCAACAGAGGGGCGGGGTTGTTATGTGAAAGTATGCGGGTCTAACTCTAAGGTAAAGGGAAAAGCCTATCAATCCTGTAGGGTCCACTTGATGCTTGAATGTAGCCAAGGTGAGTAAACTCGTAGTGCCACATAGATTTGCATAACAATGCAACCAATGGGAATGATGCATTTATGTGCTATCAAGCTTTGGTCGCTATTAAGTTTTGGTCATCATCAGGCTTTCAACTTACAGACACACCAGTGCTGGATAAATGAATATATCATAATGACCTTTAAGTGAGTGCATCATGCATGGATGTAGATGCCTTGTGGGCCAGAGTCCTCCTCTATAGCTGTTGGAGCATTAGTCAAAAGTCATGCATGATATCCAGTAAAATAATTTTCAGAAATAATTTTTCTAACAATTTTAGGACCTGATATTGAACAGCATGCTAGATATTTTTGGGAGGGACCCCCGGTTATGGTTGAAGGTATACAACTGTAAAATTAAGTAAAAATTGGCTGATAGCAAGAATAGTATGGGTTCCCTAGGATGGGTTTCCATTTGATATCACTCTGATAAAGATTCCTGACATCTCTATAAACCCCCTTATCCTACATAGGACTCAATACTGAACACAAAAGGGAGCCTACTTTTAAGGGGGGGTAGAGGGGGGGGCTGTTACACTGTGTCCATAGGTAAAGCTCTGAGTTTCACCTCCTATCTATTGAAGCTTCTTGCTGATAGTGCATGGGCGACCCACTACAAGCTATCTAGTATACAGCAGAGACTGATTTCAGTGACACCTAGCGATAAGAGGTGACACACAACCACCCTTATCTCTACCCTGTGCTGCGTCTGACGGACTTCCGGTTCAAACCGTAAGTGGGTAGTTAGGGTATCAGCATGTAGATGGCAGTGTAGTGGCGGACCTGAAAACGACCTACAAATCCTACTGGAGCATTTTTCTGGTGTCGGCTTGATCTACACTGGTGCCCTAGGTGTGGTAAAACCCTGTAAGGGCAGCATCGTGCTATGCTGTGTGCGTAGACATGTTAGTTCTGTCCCCAGAATCTCTTATGACATCAAGTGGGCACCAAACTTGCAAGTAGTATGACATGCCAGGAACAAGTCTGGCATGAAATCAGAAGTGGAAGTCACTGATCTCAGCATGCATGTGGTGGGCTCGGGAACCAGTCTACTCCCAATTCAGTGCTTTACACTATATATGCCCTTTTCATCTGAATGATATGGGAATGCAGCTTCAACAAGCCTATTATTAGTAACTCGCCATTACTGCATTCATGTATCATGCCAATGCAGTTAATACATTTCTGCAGTGTAAGCATGATACTCAAATGCAGTGCTGGTGAGTCTGCATTGCATTGCTGCATTGTGACGATGAAGGAGTGGCAGATTAAGACAGGACAAGGGATCACACACCCACTCCTTCTTGGCTGCAGTTAAGAATTCATTTGCTTCTTTTAAGCATCAAATTTAGCCAAAGAAGGCACAATGAAGCCCCTCCCCCTCTTCAAAACTCTCTTCTCTTGGCTTGGCTCATAAAGGGTTAAATGTGCTGCTGGTGTGGGGTGGTGTAAGTGTAAGGATGGTTAATGGTGGTATTGTGGGATGGTAAATGGTGATGAGAATGGTGGACATGGCGAAGGTTACCATAGCAACCTCCCCTCGGCTCTGGTATTGACTTGTTACCACAGACCTCTGACTCACAGACAGATCCTCCTATGGTCCGAAGTGGACAACACTGTAAATAAATATCATTGAAATAAGATTAACATTCTTGTCCCAAATTTGGGATCCATAGTTATTTTCACAGAGATAACTTGTAGGCCTACTGTGTGTGTACTGTGCTGCTTCTGTGTGCACTGTGATGCTTCTCTGTAATGCTATTGTGATAGCTCATTGTTCAGATTTACAAGGATCCCTGGTAGAGTCAGCAGCTATTTTTACAGTGTAGTATCCAATTATGAGTCAGGGTAGATAAGGGGAGAGGTTTGTCTACATTTTGCATGAGACAGGATTAGAGTAACCCGAGTGTTAACAGCAGGCTAACATCAGTGGCTGATGCTATGGGGGAGGATAGTTACTGCATCCCACACTAAGCTTACCTATCACGACCGGCTATCACCTCAAAGGCTTGTACCCTGCACGCATTTCCCATGCAGCTGGGTGGCTGGGCAAGTATAAGCAAATGATTGCTGTAGACTGAGTAGTGATTGCTTGTGTGGGGGATGAGCCATGTACATTTTAGATATTTCTCGGTATAGTTCCAACCTGGAAAAGTGTGGTGGAGGGGTGGTGGATGCAATCCCCATGGTGATTGATTGATTGAGTGAGTGACTAGATGAGTGAGTGGATGAGTTAGTAAGTGAGTGGAAGAGTGAGTGAGTAGGTGAGTGAGTGAGTGAGTGGATGAGTGAGTAAGTGAGTGGATGGATGAGTGAGTAAGTGAGTGAGTGGATGAGTGAGTTAGTTGATGGGTGAGTGAGTTGATGAGTGAGTGAGTGGATGAGTGAGTGAGTGGATGAGTGAGTGGGTGGGTGAGTGGATGAGTGAGTGAGTGAGTGGATGAGTGAGTGGTTGAGTTAGTGAGTGGATGAGTTAGTGAGTGAGTGGACGAGTGAGTGGATGAGTTAGTGTGTGAGTAGGTGAGTGAGTGGATGAGTTAATGGGTGAGTGAGTAAGTAAGTGAGTGAGTGAGTGAAAGATTTGGATACACTGGTTGTAACGACAATTAAATATGGATTCCGAGGTATAAAATACATCAACTAAAATGTTAGTGAGGTTGAATACAAGGTTTTGACAATGAGTAGCTCTGTATTTGAGATGCCACTTTTGATCTACAGATGATAAAGCTGACCATAGTACCATTGTACCATAATGGGTACCTCCCTCTGGGAATGGTATAGACTGTGTGGCGACACTAAGGACTCCCGGCTGTTTTGCCAATTTAATTTCCCTTCAGTGCAACAGTGGCGCCAAGGTGTTAACTTTAGTCTTTAGCTCTCCTTGAAGGGTTAACCTGATTTGGCTGTCCGTGAAGGGTTAAGCCAATTTAGCTGTTCTTGAAGGGCTAGCCTGATTTAGCTCTCCGTGAAGGGTTAGCCTGATTTAGCTGTCCGTGAAGGGTTAGCCTGATTTAGCTGTCCTTAAAGGGTTAGCCTGATTTAGCTGTCCTTAAAGGGTTAATCTGATTCAACTGTCCTTGAAGGGTTAACCTTATTTAGCTATCCTTGAAGAGTTAACCTGATTTAGCTGTCCTTGAAGGGTTGACCTGATTAGCTGTCCTTGAAGGGTTAATCTGATTTATTTATCCTTGAAGGGTTTACCTGGTTTAGCTGTCCTGGAAGGGTTAACCTGATTTAGCTGTCCAATAAGGGTTAACCTGATTTAGCTCTCCTTGAAGGGTTAACCTGATTTAGCTGTCCTTGAAGGGTTAGCCTGATTTAGCTGTCCTTGAAGGGTTAATCTGATTTAGCTGTCCTTGAAGGGTTAACCTGATTTAGCTGTCCTTGAAGGGTTAATCTGATTTAGCTGTCTTTGAAGGGTTAACCTGATTTAGCTGTCCTTGAAGGGTTAATCTGATTTAGCTGTCCTTGAAGGGTTAATCTGATTTAGCTATCCTTGAAGGGTTAGCCTGATTTAGCTGTCTTTGAAGGGTTAACCTAATTTAGCTCTCCTTGAAGGGTTAGCCTGATTTAGCTCTCCTTGAAGGTTTAACCTGATTTAGTTCTCCTTGAAGGGTTAACCTGATTTAGCTGTCCTTGGAGGGTTAACCTGATTTAGTTCTCCTTGAAGGGTTAACCTGATTTAGCTGTCTTTGAAAGGTTAGCCTGATTTAGCTGTCCTTGAAGGGTTAACCTGATTTAGTTCTCCTTGAAGGGTTAACCTGATTTAGCTGTCCTTGGAGGGTTAACCTGATTTAGCTGTCCTTGAAGGGTTAACCTGATTTAGCTGTCCTCATAGGGTTAACCTGATTTAGCTGTCCTTGGAGGGTTGACCTGATTTAGCTGTCATTGAAGGATTAACCTGATTTAGCTGTCCTTGAAGGGTTAACCTGATTTAGCCGTCCTTGAAGGGTTAACCTGATTTAGCCGTCCTTGAAGGGTTAACCTGATTTACATCTCCTTGAAGGGTTAACCTGATTTAGCTGTCCTTGAAGGGTTAACCTGATTAAGCTCTCCTTGAAGGGTTAACCTGAATAGCTGTCCTTGAAGGGTCAAACTGACTTGAAGGTGCCCAGCCCTGGGTAGTAAGTGGCTAGTCTGATGGTTGTAGCAGACATGGCCACACAAAGTAACACAGGAATGGGCCCAGCGTACATCACAAGTAAAAAGGCTTTATGTGACTGGGTGAAAGTCCTACTGCTAAGGAATTATTGTACCCCTTTAACCCTTTGAAGGCCGATAGTGTATTAATGTATCATTCTGGCCCTGTGGCATTGATAAAAACATAAGGTGTTCAAAGTGAGCAGCATAGAATACAGGAGGCAACACCTGACAAACTTAACTTGGCAGACCAATGGTCATGATGCTTTAGCATCCATTAAAGGACAAAGCACCGATCCCAGGAAAACAACTGCAGGAGCAGCAGCAGCAGGAGCACCAACAAATCCTGGTGAGGGGAAACATGGGATACTTAACCCTATAAAGTCTGATAATGCATTAATGCCTCATGTGTCATACTAGGAATATGTGTTTGATCACATTGTCATATGAGGAATATCATATGACTAGTGGCTATAAGGAGTAAGAATATCAAGGTCTTATGTTGTGTTCCAGTTATCACTGGTCTATTCAAGGTTTAGGCAGTATTTATGTATGAGTAACACAAATGTCAATACACAGGTAATTCACACACAGTAAATATAATATAAGTATAAGTAAGTGTTCCACGCCTATGTGTAATAGTAATTATACATTGTCCAATATAGGTTCTAGGAGGGTTCCCACAACCTAGCTCCTGGCCTGCTGATAGAGGGATAATATAAAATATGCAACTTTACCCTCTTGTAGATAGATGGAAGAAGATAGCCTCTGGCCACAAGTGGGGTTTAGTTCTATGTCTGTCCGACATAGTCTAACCCAGCAGAGTGTTCTTGTGGGAGATGCATTGCAGGCTCAGGAGAGCTGGACTGGAGATGTTTTGCTGAGGTGTTTCCCTGGATACTGACTGGATTGAAGGTAGGGCTGAGCTTAAATAGCCAACCCTAGCATCCTTCCTCTAGACTAGCTGAAGCCAACAGCAACTGCCACTGCTATTGTCCATTAGTGCTGAGTCTTTCATGTCCATGGGGGTACATAGGACGCCCCCATCATCAGTGCGGCGCCCCCATTTTCCCGGTCGGGTTGGCATGTTCAGCAGCCCCTAACTCGGGCATGTGGGGAGGGGAACGTGTCAGCTCCCCACTCCCTGCTGCGCATGTGCACAAGTTGCGCCAGTTTGTCTGTGGCAAACCGAGAGCTCAAAACACTCTCGGTGGCCTAGCTTCCTTAATAATGGGACTTTTGACACCGGATTAAGACCATGAGATGCATCTTGTCCAGGCGCATCTGGACCATGTTGTCCGTGAGACGGCGTAAACGTCACCGGAAGTTCATGACGTTGTCACCTCTGTAGCCTTTTGTTAGTGTATGGTGTTCAACGGCCTGTGACAGTGGTCTGGCTTGTCCTTAAATAATTATATACACCAATGGGCATGATGCTCTGATACAATACTGGTGATTCATTGGTGCATCATGCCGACCAATGAGCATGATGCACAGCACTCCTGCATCAGCAGCCCTGAAAGGGTTAAAGCACCAACATCCAGTGCAGCAGGGGACAAGCACTAACAAATCCTGGAGGGGGTAAATGGGATGAGGCCAAAAAAAAATAAAGTTGTGTTTCCAATGCCTCAAATATCTAGGGGCGGTAGGTCAGTTTGTTTTTTGTTGTTTTTTTTCGATTTTGTAAAAGAATGTATGGGCAGACATGTTGGATTCTTTGATTCTTACAGTAGAATTATGAAAAACACAATAAATGTGAAGCACATGTAAAAGATATGAATGACTGTCATGAACTGTATACCAATGGATGAGGACCTAGATAAGCTCCACGAAAAATTGATGAAAAAGTATGAAAATTATGGGACAAATGTGTAAAGATTCACAAAAAAATGCCAAAAATTCACAAAAAAAAAAAAAAATCCAGGATCGGCCCTGTTTTTGCTAGGGTCGGTCGGGTTACTGGAAACAAAACTTTTTTTTTAGGCCTGAGAGTGAGATAAGAGATCCTATATGTACCCCACCCCCTCCTCCTCGGCCTCCTGGTCCTCCCATCTATCTCCTCCATAGAGGGGGGGGGGTATTCAATATGGGTTGGGTACTAACTGTGGTGAGTGAGTTGGGTTTTTTTTTGCCCCTACATCATTTTTAAATTCTATAATGTCCTTTAATTTACAAAGGATTATGAGACAACCATTGAGTATGTATCACTTCACTACTGCTCAATCCAAAGATACCGGGGTTCTCAAAATCTCCTGTTTATATCCCCTTTTCTGTCCCAGGGTTCAGTTCAGGGTTGCCTGGTGACAGCTATAAACACTGCTAGTGGGCATGCCCATAGATCTAAGTGTGCATGGCTGCCATTGGCTGGGCTCATGTTCGTAGAGTGCTTGGGCCCTATTGGACCTCAGCACTGGGTTTCCCATAGGCCTTGGTTAAAGGTAGCCAATGGCTGTAGGGCACTCTGGTGGTCTGATCCTGTTCCGGTCCACTGGACACACCAGTGGACTGGGGGAGTGATCATTAAATCTCAGTTCTAATCCATTGATTTTCCCAAAGTAAGCGAGTCGCGGTCCGGCCATTCCCACCCGCCTCCTTGTTCGGCGAAAGTGTGTCAGTGGCCCGGATGTAGATATAGGTCATCCGCTCGCTGTACGAGGAAGCACAGCGGCCACGGGCATACAATGGAAAAATCAATGGATTCTTATTTATATCGAAGAAAATGGAGAAAATTAGCACGCATTCCTCGTCTATGGATCGAAAACTTCTTGGGATTTCAATATTATAACATGTCATGGCTGGATTCCATACGAAAACTGACTGGAAACATAGCAGTTTAGAACTTATTTACCTTCGCATTGGATTTCATCACCGTTCAGTGTGGCGCTATGGCTAAGGCCTTCGCCTACCACCACTGCGGCCGGGGTTCAATCCTCATACGAGTTGGCACGATTTTTCACATTGAAACAATGGCGAGGCTAAATTTCTATGTCCGCCAGCGTCAACGTAACCCCGAAAAAGTATATACCAAAAATTTCAAAAATGCACATGGGTGGTATATGCAGAATAATGCGCGGCTAAACTGCATATAAACCCACCGGAAGTGCCGAAATCGTGGTATAATAGCAAATGTTAGCACCACTATGCAACATGTAAGTAGTATATGGGGAGGGGAAGAGGTGGATCTGCATTAAGTTATATGGTTAAATAATGGGGAGAGGTCCCCCCTTACTGAGAAACCTGACCCCCCCCCCTACTCCTCTGACCTATAAAAATGTTGGCCAATTTCAAGGTTAAAATCAAAGTGCTAATGGACATGAGAAGTGTTCATAGCTGTTCTAACCAGGACTGCTTAGAATACATTGTCTTATCCACATATTGTGAGGAAAGCACTTACTAGTTAAGAGTAACCCCTTTGTTTCTTGTGCAAAGGTCATTAGAGTTGTCCAGCCTATCGTTGCCCATGTGATAACTGAGCGTTACCTACAGGTATGATATTATACAGAATGTTATATCTTCTTGTCTCCCTCTTCTCAGCAGGCTCCTACGACTTGAGAAGGGCCAAATCTTACCATGTGATCTTTGGACTTTGGCCATAGTGACTAAATAGCTGGCTACATTACTGGATGATCATACTGCCAGCTGGCTAAATAGCCACAGAGCAGTGGCTCAATAAGGGACCATGGTATGACAAACCTCTATGTGAATACATAGTGGGTAGTCGTAGCTCCTGCTGCCTACACTCCTTTTCTCAAATGCACCCCACCTGTACTCTTTCCTCTGTAACCATGTATGTACTCTATATATAGACTAATACCCTGACCTCAGGCCACTCATAGAGGTCAATGAGCCTTACTATATATATATATATATATATATATATATATATATATATATATATATATATTAAGGTGTTGAGGAGGCTACGTATCGCCAACCTGCTGGTTTGTAACCAGGTGGGATCAGCTATAATTATATAGATACTGTAGCCCTATGCTCATTTGAAAAGTAGAGTACAAACCATACTATGGGAGAGGTACGACTGGGCACTATTTAGCCATTTAGTATGGGTGCCTGGCCTGTACGACTGGGTGCTATGACTTCATAGTGGTCTGTATGAAGCCAGCAGTTGAATACATAGCAGGGCCTATTTTGAGGTCTGTACTGTAGCTCACTATGTAGTCATTGCTATGGAGCCATTTCATACACCTCCCACTACGATCTGTGGGTGTCCTGTCCTGTCCTGACACTATTGAAACAAGGTCCGGAACAATAACCTGTCCTTTAAGGACGACATAGTCAGGGCCTATTTCCAGAATAGAGTGAGAGTGTAAGCCATTTATTGTTTCACTGGATGGGTAGAGTAATTTGGGCGTGCCAAATTCAAAAATTCAAGATGGGCACCACTTAGCGATAATTTCAAAGGAGATTCCAACTGTCTGCACTAAAATAACTATTTACTGATCTCTCAAAATTTTGAATCTATTCTAGTATGAAATACATGCTTGTAAGAATAACAGCCAGAAATGGTGACATGATCTCTGCTCGCCTGCACTGCATTGGTGAATCTAAATAACCAAGGAACATAGATATCTGGACATGGAAGTCCTTAAAGAGTTAAGAATGTTGACTGTTGTCCATCCCCCGCCCCGAGCGCCAATCTTCCACCTAGCGGGACGCCATGTAATAACGGTGATAAATGTAACACGTCACCACGACAAACAAAGCCACCCAGCAACAAAGGTACAGCTGACCAATCAGCCGGCCAAATGAGGGAGATAAGAGAAGGGATGGGTGGTGGAGGGGTTGGGGTGGCAGGGGCACTGAGGTATTTGGTTAGCTTGGAAAGGAGAGAGTGAAATGAGTGGGAGGGGGTGGTAAGGGGATGCATGTAGGATGAGGATACATTTTTTTTTGCATGAAGAGGGGCGGTTAGACTTTGGGTTTTAGAACATGAGAATGACCAGTGGCAGATCTGTGACTTTCCATTAAACTAACCTCCCCCCCCCCCTGTGAATGATTTGGGGCTGCCCAGTGCCCTCCTCTCAATCCACCACTAATAAGGCTAATTTCCTGAGAATAGAGGTGGAGGGCATCTCTTCTAAATTGACTTGAGGGAGATTCTGGAAAGGCAGGTAATAGCAAATCATTTGTCAGTCTAAGCATGAGACATGCAGGTACATGGTGTGTGCGCCTTATGCACAAGGTAATACAGTAGTGGCTATGGCGGTTTGGATCAGGTGGGCATGGGCAGAGTGTGTGTGTTTGGTGGCAGGGGGGTTGAAAGGATGGACATGGAAAGGACAGATAGTAGGGGGCCACTATTTGTCAGTCTAAGCCTGGACAGGTATGATAACCATTGTGTACTCACCAAAAGTTTGGGGAATCACCAGACAGCACATCATTTTTACCATTTTATAACAAAACAGCCAAATGTATCCTTATCTCAAAACATTTGAATTTTCACATGGGTGACAATACAACTATTCTAGGAAAGTCAATCACCTTAGAACTTATATATCTAGTGATTTTGTCCACTATGATTGTTTTCGCTCTGCTTGCTCCCACCCTTCCTTCTCCCTTCTAAAAGCTAATTCCTTATCACCAAGGTCCGAATAAATCACTCATGGTGTCATCCGAACTCATTTGTCCTACCTTGTGTTACCTAACCTACAGCTAAGCTGACAGCACTGCTCATCCCCTACAGAAGATGGAAGTATTGGCTGACTAATAAAAGACAGACTGATAGAGGGTAGCATGACACCTGCAACTCTTTAATGCCAACAGAGTGCCTCAGCTATCCTTGTCCCAAAGTTGCCAGAGATCTGTCATTATTTTCAGATATTCCTTGTATATTTGCGTACTACCGTTCTTTTAAAACTACACTATTCAATTACGGTGGTCCACTTTTCAGCGGATCCCTGGTAGATTCAACAGTTGTTTTTTTTTACATTGTATCATAGGTGTTATTTGCTGGTTGAACTAAGGGGAAAGGCATTAACAAACAACAAACAAGAGAAAAGTTTTGGACCTCTTCTACAAGGGAATAAAATTAAATCACTGCAGCATTCTCCAGAATAAAGGGGAGGGAAAAACTAATTTTCAGATATATCTTGGGGAGTAGAACATTCGGCCCATTTTAGAGAAAAAACAGTGTGTTACTTGAGAATGATAGGGGGACAGTAAAAGGTCAGACATCCCCCAAGGGGAAATGGAAAGAGTTTGCAGTGGTGACATGTAAATTACCAATTCCTCTATTGTTAAAAATGAACACTCCCTTACCATTAGCAGTTCTAAGGGCTTAGTTTAATATACCTTTTGGACCAATGCAAGGCTAAGGCTCAACACATCCTTTTGGTAGAAATTGGTCATGTTCCCCAGGACCACAGCCCGGTGACCCCAATGTCCGCTGCCTTGTTCTGATGTGTCATTTCCGTATAGGCCTGATGCAGATTTGATAACACGCATAGGAGGCTGACAAGATTCTTATTTCCTGGCATGACATATTTTGTAGATCGTGTGATTGGGGGCCCTTGGAAGTTTGAGAGAGTCCTTTTTCACTTGTGTCACAACTACTTGATGCTGACTGACAGTAACATGAGAGACAATCCTTTAAGGGCCACTGATGTAGGAGTGCATCATGCACTATTCTGCCGCATCATGAAGACATATTCATTGCTTTAACCTTTAAAGGGCCGCTGGAGGCCTATTCAGAACATTTAAAGAAACTCCTTTGGTGAGAGAATAGTATCCTGGTGAATAAGGGACTATATTTAAATAGTACCATGACCTATGGCAGCTACTTTGAGAATAGTCTTGTAAATCTCCATATGTAAAGGATTATTGCAATTCAGAAGGAGAATGGTCTTTTCAATCTGTCATTTTTTTTGTCAGTTTTTGCATTGATAGGGTCATTTTGGCCTCTAAAAGATTATTTTTCTGCTTTAAGGAAGCTCTTTTTGGGTACTAAAGATTATAATGCTATTCAGAAGAATAGTATATGAAACAATGTCCAACTGGACATTTTAGTCTTTTCTCTAAAATTACCTTATTCAAAACACAATTCAGTCTCCTACTGCTATACTAGTTAGTCCTTTCTAATAGTGGTCTTCTCATCTTGTTTAAAGTCATTTCAAACAAACGAAAGCTATTTTATAGTTTTGTAGGACAGCTCAATGAGGTGTCCTACGAATTTTTCCCCTTTATTTTTGATATTGATGATTATAAGGAGGGTCGTTTTGAGAGTCAATTGGACCCATATTACTGTTCATTAGATAAATTAGCCCAACCTTGTATTTATAGAATATTTCGAACAATCATAAAATTTGGTCCTTTTACAAGTATCTTTTCTTGAGTTTGTTTGATCTTCTAAAGCATGCGTTTTCTTTGTCATAAGAGCTTCATCTTATGTGCAGCCCCAAACATTGCTACCCCTACTTAATAGGTCAAATATGAAATTGGTCAAATTAGGCAAGGATGGGGAAAATGGCCATAGGTTTGGACGAATTGAGTGAAATGGATCCAAGATGTGCATAATTTGGGTTAAATTACTTCAATATGGGTCTGATTGGACATAGATGGGTCAATTGGTCCCAATTGATTTGAATGGGCCCAATAAGAGTAAATTAGGTCCAATAGGTTGATCTATGTTGAAAGTGGCCCAAGTTGGGCAAATTAGGTCAATTAGGTCAATATGGGTCTTACAGGGGCACATTGGCCCAAATAAAGTCAGATTGACCCAAGTAGAGTCAAATTGGGTCAAAATAGGTCAGATTGGGTCAATATGGGTCAAATCAGGTCAATATGGGTCAAATTACCTGCATTGGCCATTACGGCCTGTTTGCATATCTTGGATTCAAATCTTGACAACATTAACAAAATTTAAGCCACTTTAGCTAACATAATTCAATTCAACTCTATTTGGCTAAATTTTGGGTCAATTGGCCCACTTCAGGCCAATTCGACCTATTTTGATGAGGTTTGGCCTTAATTACTCATTTTGAGTTCAAATGACTCAGATTAGCCCAATATCTGGCTGATTGACCCATCTTAGACAATTTGGATATCATGATTTGTCTCGCTTGGGTCAATCTTACTCTATTTGGACCAATATATCCATCTAACCTGACCCATTTTGGGTCAATTTGACCCATCTGATCCATATTGACCCAATTTAGCCAACTTAGGTCCAACTGAGTTGATTCAACCTGATCCCTGGTCATTTGACCTCTTTTCACCCTCATTGACCCAATTTACCCAAGTTTGATCAATCTGACTCCATTTTGACTAATGCACCCCATCCTGGGCTGTTCTGACCCATATTCTCCTGTGTTTTACCTACTTCACCCATCTTGAGTCAGTGTGAGTCAATTTGGCCCTATTAACTTATTTTAGACCAATTTAGCCTATCTTGATCCATGTCAACCTTGGTCTGACATGATTTACCTCATTGAACTTCGCTCACTCCACTCCGTTCTTCTCACTAGGAATTCAATTGAGTGAGTGGTCCACTCACCGCCAGTCATTCCACTCCACACCACTTAACCCCATTTACTGTAAGTACTCCATTTCAATCCACCCTATGCACTCCATTGAAGTCAATTCAACTCCTTTCCCTCCAACTTACCTCCACCACTCTACTCCATTCCTTCACTTTATCCTGCCTTCCCTTCCATTTTTACTAACTCCGTCCTCCTCAATTAATCACTCAGTCATTCTCTCCCTCCCTCCCTCATTTCCTCCACTACCTCCCTCCCTCACTCCATCCCTCCCTCCCTTGTGACTTGTATGCCAAATCACTACGATACATAGGCATGCCAACATGGTGGTACATGTTGGCTTGTGTATCACAAGACTAATTTTGTAAAGTAATCAACTTTGTCAGTACATGATCATCATGAAAAGACCATTTTACTTCAAGATTTAACACTGCCCTGTAGTCTTTTAAATATGAAATTAGTCCTTTTGTGTGAAATCACCAAAACTATGTTCTGAACAGCAGTGTAAAGGATCATTCAAAAATGATCTTTTTTAATTTATCTTTTTTTTCTTGTGATTTACAAAAAGTTGTGAATAAGCCACCAGATGCATTAATGCCCATTAGTCATCATGATGCACCAATGAAGTGCTTTTGAGTCTGCTTGCCAGCACTTCAGAGGACATCATGCGGACCCTCCGGGAGTATATGTATCATTCCCGTAGCTTTGGCATGATGCACCAATGAGGAGCTGGCGAGCAGTTTCGCCAGCACTTCATTGGTGCATCATGATTAACAATGGCCATAAATGCACTCCTGTATCAGTGGCCCTTAAAGGGTCTTAAAGATGGCATAATACTCCTAGGGTTAAAACATTAAATGCCATGTGATGCCTTCAGATCAGTGTTCCTTTTGCATCACCACTTCTGCATAGATATGCAAAAACCACAGTGAAGGGATATTTTACTTTTGCTAATAAAGCTGTCAATTTTGAAACGGGAGCGAAATTATGCCAATTTGGGCAAAAAAGTATATTTTGATATAAAGAGAAGCAGTAGAACATCGGAAACAAACAAAATACATGCTAGAAGGGCCCACACCACAACCCATCTTATTGCATGCTTTTGTTTGTATACATAATGTATTTATATCAGTCTATAAGGAAACTTTTTCCCCCTCACAGGCCATTCGCTCCCACTGATTTCAGTATTCTGCTGGCCCAGACACCTCAAGATTAATATTGTAAGGTAAAAACAAGAAATAACTCATTATTCTAATCATTCAACTCTTTAAATCCTAATAAAGAGCAATGCCTTTTATTTTAGGCTGTAGAAACCCTATAATAGTTCAATTTGCAAGCTTTGAAAAACAAAATGTAGCTCAAGGTCCCAAGGGTACAGCAAGACTTTCGGTCCTGCAGTCTGGCAATGTCCGCAGGCCTGGCAGCAAGTTTTACATAAAAGCCTGTGTCCCGCGAATTTGCGTACTGACTGGTATACCTTAGTGGCCAGTTTCAGCCAGTTATTTGAATAATGTTTTTAATGCTTTATATTGTTTTCAATACCCACTAGCCCTTCCCCTGCACTCGTTTAAGACATGCGCTTATTTGAGACCATGGCCATTTAACTGGCCAATAATATATTATAGGGAAACTGGTGTCACAATGATGGGGATTTGATGATCGGGTAGGGAGGTATGTATAGGGTAAAGTGTGTTCCATTCCACATGAAGGGTTTTGTATTGATTGTGTACTATATATGGAGCTGTTATAGTTCTGTCACTGTGCATCCTACGGAGGTAAATAGCAACTTCATAACACTTTAAGGGCCACTGATGCATTAATGCATCATGTCAATTGGTTGTCATGATGCCTGAATGCAGCCATAGCGAGAAGATTTGCCAGTGCTACATTCAATCATCATGCCGACACTACAGGGTTTCTATTTATACACCTGGAGGGTCAGCATGGTGTTTCAATGAAGTGCAGTCTGGGGGTCTAGATGGGGTCCCCATGTCCCTTGTTGATTTAAAGAAAAACCATGTCAAATGTCACTAAAGTTGTATTTTCCTCTGTCCTTGTCAATTAGCTCTATGTCACATGTCTATTTTAAGAAAAGTCCATTTCCCCTGTCACTATCGTTTTTATCCCATGTCCTTGTCCCTAGAAGCTCCATGTCCTTTGTCGATTTTAAGAAAAAGTCATGTCACACTGTCGATTTTAGGGGTCTAGACCCATCAGTCTCGCCAGCACTTCATTGGAGCATCATGACAACCAATTTATATGATGCAGTTATACACCAGTGGCCCTTACAAGCCTTTAAACTCTATAAGAGGTGCTAATACAGGATAGCTTTATGCCCATTGGTCATTATGATGCAGATTATCAAACCTTTTAGGCACTTTGCTGTTTAATCTTCACATTGTATGGATGCAGTTAAGGAGAGTTATTCAACAAGACTTCATTTACAAGTTAGTAGTTAGCTCTGCATTCATGCAGCCAAAAGCCATCATGGCGCCTTTTGTAGGCAGCGATTCAGGTTTCTTCCACTAAATGGATCTGAGTGTATTTCTTGGAAAATACACATATATTTATTCTTAAAGAATTGCATACCATTTTGGACTGAATTGCCACATTTCTTTCAAAGTGATTCCATTTTATTGGGATTTTATATCTGTGGCAGTGGCTGATTTAGAGAGGGGTGGGGACGCGAGCCCCCTTCTTTTTGTCAGTACCCTAAATATGGTCAAAAATAGGGGCTCACCCCCTCCTTTTGGGGTGAGCCTGCTGTCGAATGGAAATGGTATGAAAACAATGTATTTGGTTTCTCTTCTTTCGAACAACATTATGGGGTGGAACCATAGTGCTTCAGCCACCCTATACATCCCTATATGGACTACCATAGACCACAATTCCTCCTATTGAACACACTACCAGTCAATTTCCGCTCGGTGATGGGACTTTTTAATAAACAGCTGAGAATCCATAGTCCTCCCTCCAGGCTGGTGAAAGTGTATGTGCATCAGGAAGATTCTAACAAGTTTGGCCAGAATCTTTAGCAGTGTATACAAACAAATAATGGTCTTTCGATGCAGGCTTGGCCCTCTACTGGTAGGGCTAATACACTATTACGCTAATCCTGGTGAAGATGGGCTATTTTGTAAGGTTCTTTTAAATTCTAATATTTTCCATTAATTTTGTACTGAGTGTAAAAATAGTTATAAACGAGTTTATAAGGTACCTAAAGATATACATATTCATGTGGCATAAATGGCCAGTATGAGATACAGGCCACATTGGCCTCTGTTGACAGTTCTGCCAAAATGACGACAGCATTTGTACAGTGGCAGCTAGGACAAAGTTAAAGCATTAATAACATTTCTTTTCTTTGTAGAGTAATAATTCTAAAGTAAGTATAAATTTTGTCTGGATTGCTCGAAATGGTTCTATACTGTATAGCACTGCTGTATTGTCTATGTCAACAACAAGTTACTTTAGTATAACACCTCGGTCACCCTCAGTCACTCTGTGGCCCTTAAAGGCTTACTATAGCACCTCGGTCAATACAATTCTTTATATATTGACCGTGCTGTTCCCGGCTTGTGAATGCTCCCGTCTAAGCTTTTAGTTGAACAGATGAATAGAGCGAGCTAAAATTGGCACTGCTGGAAAAGTGTTCTTTTCTCCAAACTTTCTGGTATCCCAGAATCTTTGGAGCAAACTTTCAAAGAATGACACTATATTACAATGATAAACATTCATGTATAAGCATGGTTATTTTTCCACATGTGGGCACAGTGTATAGGAGAACCAAAATGCTTATTCAAAAAAATATTATCATACCCTTTCGCATTGGAAACAAATATCGTTACTCTACCAAGATTTACCAATTTGATGTATTTGACCCCAATTTGACCAACATAGGATGCGTCTCAGTGGTGGACTTAGACAGGGGGTGCTGGGGCAACCCCCACCTCCTTTTTACCTACACTTCAGTTCATCTGCCTATTTTGGACCCAAAATTTTGTTAGAAATAAGGGGTGCACTCCCTCTTATTTGCCCGTTGCTTTATCCTGGATGCGCCACTGCATCTTATATACAAGAGGTGTCGCAAGGATTTTCAGTACTTTAGGACATATATTTTTCAATTTTTCTGGGCCCTTGTTTTGCTGTAAGTGGATGAATCATGTCCATTTAGCCTCTATCAATAATTGTATTATCCACATGGCAGAGGTTTCCCATAGAAGCCTATAAATCTATACTGTAGAAACACATTTATACGCCCGGGCACTCATTGATTTCAATACATCTGTACCCCTGTCCCATATTTGAATACTGTTTTTAGTGCTTATGACTGATTTGGATACCCCTGTACACCAGCGTTTATTCGGGAATGCCGCTTATTTGCGACCCCGGTGCTTAAACGATCCATTATTGTAAAATTAGGTACACTCATAAAATCATCAAGCACCCTATTACAACCACGCTTTCCAGACATAAAGGTCATTTACGACCATCTCCCACCCTCCTTGCACCTAATATAAACCCCTACACTACCCAGACACTAAGCATTACTTCTTGCCTTACTACCGGAAGTAGCCTTCTTTGTGGCCCCCTAGACCTTTGTACTAATGATAATGTCACACATTTAGCTGTGACAAGAGGCAAGGAGCTATTTTTGGAAACTTTTACAAGAAATGGATGGCTGCCATTATCAGGAGTAGAAGTATGGTGGCTAGGCAAGCAACAGAGGTGAGAGTGAATGAGTAATAGATGTTTAACACCATTTCGACAGCTAAGGTCATATTCATGGTGAGAACTACATTACACAATTTCACAGAGGAATGTGCCAGTGCCCTTGCATATGTGCACCACACACATCCGAGAGGATAGCAAAGAGGAGTTATAGAACCTTTTAAGTGGGCTAGGGAAGCCCAACAAAGGTGAGACAAATGTTCTAGAAAGGGTCACATTTTGCTGTTTTACAATAATTCAAAATACATTGTTGGATCGCTGGTTATGAGATCCTATTTTCTGACCCCTTTAGCCATGAGTGCCCTTTGGGTACCACCAAATGAAGCAAACTTATGAAGGTGTGAACCAATTAGTAAAGTTTCAACCCAAAGTTACCAAAATTTCTCACATCTATATTTTTTTCATTGGTACCTCATGCTAACCAATGGGCATGATGCACTCCTGCATTGCAAACACTGACATTGGCTTGGTGAAAAGTGTGGAGACAGGGTGGGACTTCCTACCTCTTTTATACCTTTTTGTCATTTTGCTGAAGAATTCGAATCACCTGCAAAGGGAATAGCAAAAATCATTAATTATTTGTAAAGTTTCAAATGGTGGACACATAATGCAAAATTTGTACAAATGTATGTATGTATATATAGACCTTTCTATCATTTCAGTGCAGCTAGCACATTTTGAGACCTAACTATGTATTGGTATTCAACAAAAATTGAAACTGGAAAGGTGTACATTCATGGAAAAATAGTAGATAATCATAAGATAAGAATGAAAAAATAGGAAAAGGGGGTAAGTGGCATTTGACAGTCAGGGGTATAAAGCGGACAGGACATACTCCATGCCCCTGGACTATAGTAGAGTCACGTACATAACACTAAATCAAATCAACTTCCGCTGGGGCAGTGCACTTCCGGTGGTGGACTACCGGTCAGCCAGGAGCCATAGCCATCATGTAGTGTTTTGTTCTCTTTCTTTTTTCATTTTCTTTTCAATCTTACTATCTTACCTAGGTGTGTTGCCCTGAATGTGAAATATATTGGTGGCAGGACCTTTTCTTCGAAATTCTTGACATCATTATCAATGAAATGAAAGTGGGTGTCTTGAAGGCTGGGTCTAGCAGCCTTACACATCCATTTTTACAACCTTAATCATTCTTACCTATCAGACAAAATGTTTTCAGCTTATTCATTTCCTTCCGACCGCACTATATTGATATGGGTACTCCTACAGAGTCAATATGATACATGAGTTTCGCCTTGCTGAATAGACTCACCAGGGCTGCATACCAATGGATATATGATACATTACTGCACATGTGACCCTAAGGGAGTGTTTTTTTTATTTTAACAAGGATCAGGCTGAGTCTGAAAAAGGGGGAACTTTTTTTCTGTGCCATAAGAGGGTGACAGTTTATCTGCTAATCCTCAGATGGGTTTGAATTTTTTGTCCCTCACCCAACCAATCCACATTCCCACTTTTTTTAAACGGTCAACACTCAATATGCCTAATAGGGATGAGCCCTTAACTCTTTAAGGGCCCATGCTCATTGGTAGTTATGATGCATGAATGCAGCCCTGGCCAGTTACTTAATGTCAGTGCTGCATTCATGCATCATGCTGACCCTACGAGGTTGACACATCCCCGGAGGTTTGGCATGATGCCCCAATGAAATGCTGGTGAGCAGTATTACAGTTTATATTAACTAGCGGCCCTTACAGGTGTGAGATAGTCACCCATTTACACCAATTTCTCCCGTAGTATGATTACTAATTGCCACTTAAAATAACGGGAAAATAGTAGACGACTTTTGGCAGTGTCTGAGTGTGATAACAACTCCCCCTCTATACTATATTCATTGATCCTTCTTAAACCTTCAACTTCAAAGGTTACTAATTGATTAGGCCCATTGGTCATCATGATGCATGAATGTCGCCCTAAAGAGTAACTTGCCAGGGGTACATTCGTGCATCATACCAACCCTATGGGGTTGATATTGTCCCGGAGGGTCTGCATGATGGTCCGATGAAGTGCTGGCGAGCAGACTCACCAGCACTTCATTGATGCATCATAATGACCAATGGGCATGTTGCACTCCTGCATCAACAGCCCTTAAAAGGTTAATTCAATCACTCCATTTTGAGCATCATGGCAATACAATTACTATTTAGTTTTATGAGGTTCACTGGTAGTTTCAACAGTTATTTTTACAATATGTCTACCAGACCAAGCCTCTGTATCTGGAAGTCACCCAGTCAATAGGTCAATCCCAGCAAATTGTCGTCATCTGTCGCCATGATTGGTCATCAATGGTGAATCCTTTTTGAGTGATAAGTCATTCCATCATCTTTCGCCTGTGTGTTATACTCACATGGCATGGCAATTGCTATTCCTGGTGATCTTGTGCTATAACGACGTCGTGTTCCATCTAGCGACATATGTGAGCCACTTCACACAGGTTGACAAGGACTCACGACAATTTGCTGGGATGGTGGTGGGGCCTTTGCCTTTCTCTTTTAGTGGCAGTATGGCTTTGAACACTTAGATTCTCTGACCTCATAAATGGCAGCAAGTAATATTTTAACCAAATAGGGCAGGGACAAAAATATTTCACCTGTTTTCAGGAAAAGAATCCTGTGTATCTCTTTTGAAACCAACATCCAACCCAACCCCTTAAGTCATGCCTGCTTTAAAGCCATCTGGGTATGAATGTGTACTGAAGAGCTATTCAAATCTACTGTCAGGTAAACATTTAACCTTAAATCTAACACTGTGAAACCAAAACTCCTACACTGCCGTGATGGGAGTGGTTAATTTTGAGTGAGCTGAGACCTGATTCCTGATTGCCACTAAAAATGGCAGGAAACAGCAGACGACATTTGGGATTGTCTGAGTGTGATGACGACTCACCTTCTATACTGTGTTCATCGCCTCTTGATCCTTTTTAAACCTTGTAGGGTTGCTAATGAATTATGCCCATTAGTCATCATGATACAAGTATGTAGCCCTGGTGAGTAACTCTCCAGGGCTACATTCATGCATCACATCGACTCTACAGGGTTGATACCCTCCCGGAGGGGCGACATGATGCACCAATGAAGTGCTGGTGAACAGACTAACCAGCACTTCATTGGTGCATCATGACAATCAGTAAGCATAATCTCTAATGCATCATGCATATCAAACCTGCATGGGACATATGGTGCCTCTGGGTCATACTCCTTTGTCATGATGCACTATTACAGTGTTAGTAGCGGATAGGGAGTCTACTCGCCAGCATTGCACTGGTGCATCATGCTGACCCTCAAAATTGAAAGGGTCCGGCATGATGCGTAAATGAATCTGACTCATCAGAAGTGCATTCATGCATCGTGGATATAATGCATTACCCGTGGGTATAATGCATTACGCTTTTAAGGGTTGTTTGGTTATTATCATATCCTTTATCATGTCCTTTGTGCCTATGATACAAGAATGAAGCCATGGCAAGTAAAATTTCAGTAATGATGGACTTTAACCATTTACAGGCCCACATTCATAACCATACTTCATAAATATGATGATAATTCTCTCTGCCTTTTATTAGTGAACTAAACCTTAGTTAGGCTTACATCACCCTTCCATTACACATCAACAACCCCAGTCATGAGTTATCCCCAGCCAAAACACCAACAACACAATACTCTAACAACAAAGGAGGTCTTTAATCTATAATCTATACTCCTGGCACATGGTGAGGATTCAAGAAGAATCACCATCATGCATTGCGGGAACCAGCCAAAATTGTCCACTTTGTTGCAAGACTTTGTCGGATTTGTATGGCACATTTGTGTGATAGAGGCCAAGTGGACTATGGCTTTTAACACAAAGTGCCATTTGGTCCTCATGATGCACCAATGAATGCAGCCCAGCCGAGTCTACTTCCCAAGTCTGCATTATTGCATCATGCGGGATCTTTAGGGTGCATCAACCTAAAAGCGTCGGCATGATGCATAAATGCTATGTATTATAAGCTTATTATTTATTTTTAAAGGCTAATAGTACATAGGCAAGAATGAAACACTAGCGGAATTGCATTCATGACCCCATCAGAAGGGTTTATGCATAGCTTTAGGGTTGGCATGATAAAAAGAATTCTGTACAAGGCAACCAATCAATATCTGAAACAATTTCCTCAAAGTCATGCTATCAAATTAACATGGCGGCTTAAGTTGAGGCATCACACCCTCCTAAAATGGTTAATGATTTATGAGTTTATTTCTTAGGCTTTCAGTGATTTAAAGGCAGTGAGAAATGGGTTGTGTGGATGGTGCGACAGGCAGACAATGCATCTTTAAAGGCTGCTAATGCATTAATGCATCATGCCCTTTTGATGTATGAATGCAGCCCTGGTGAGCAAATGGCGAGGGCTACATTCACACATCCTGCCGATTCACCAGGGTTGATGTACTCCCGGAGTGTCGTTATGATGCTCCAATGAAGTGCTGGTGAGCAGACTCACCTGTTGGTGCATCATGCTGACCAGTGGGCATGATACACTCCTGCATCAGCAGCCCTTAAAGGATTAAAAGGGTGTGATGAATGGGCTGTGTGGAGGGTGTGATAGGCAGACAATGCACCTTTAATGGCCACTAATTCATTAATGCATCATGCTCATTGGTCGGCATGATGATGCGAGTAACTCACCAGGGCTACATCCACGCATCATGTCAACCATATAGGATTGATACACATCCAGAGGGTCGGCATAATGCTCCAATGAAGTGTTGGCGAGCAGTCTCACCAACACTTCATTGGTGCATCATGATGACCAATGGACATGATGCCCTTAAAGGTTTTAAAAGGGTGTGAAGGTGTGATAGGAGGACAATGCACTCAGCGACTGCTTGTGTGAGGAGAAGATCTGCAATGAGAGGGGAGGTTGACTTTAATTGGTACCCTAAAATATTCACTACTCCATTCTTGTTAAACTCTTTAAGGACAGCCTTTACTTAGCTCTGGCTTCCTTGGATTTTAAAACAGAAATGCAAGGATAAATATCTTAGCAAATGTGTTGTGTCTGCCAGTCTAATGATACTGAAAAATATACAGGTTGAGGAAGATATGCTATCTTAGGTAGTGAGGGATCAAAGCTCATGGATTTGAGATGAGGTTTGACTGAATAGCATGATGCTTCATGCTGACCACACGAGGTTTACAGACCCCTGCAGGATCGGCATGATGCACAGATGTAAAGTGTACTCATCAGCACTGCATTGGGGCATCATACTTCAAGAATTCCTACTTACAGAAGCACGTAATGTATTAAAGCATCATACTGTCCTTAAATGTACTTTAAAGCTTCCCTCCTTCACTGGGGCTGTTCTATATTAGGGAGCAGCTCAGTGGTAATTAGGTTTGGGTCAACCAAACCTGCTCACATTCAGCCATCATACCAACTCTTTGGGAGTGTACCAACCCCATAGGGTTGGCACAATGTATCCAACCCTGTAAGGCTGGTATAATACATGTATGCAGCACTGCTGAGTTACTCATTGCAGCTGAATTAATGCATCATGATGACATAAATAGATAGAACTAAACGACCGTGGTGTACGAGGTGGTCGATCCACCACGAGGGAGACAACTCCCGAGGGGTGGATCGGCCACTGAGGACACCAGGGGAGTTTAGTTCTATATTTATTTTATGTTTTTAGAGGGTTTAATTAACTGAAAATTAGCAAAATCCGTTACCGTAGTTCACCGCACGAGCGCCGGTCCGCCATTTTGAATGTTTACACGCAGCCAGAACGAGGCTGCAGTGGTGGATCTGCCGCTGTGGTGGATCGACACACGTTACGCCACTGGGGGTGTGGCGATCGGCCGCGCAATGCTATCTCTATGGGAAGAAGTTATTCACATAAAATAAAGACTTGATACATTAAAGCACCAGGTCGTCTTTAAAGGTTTAATTGGCACCTTTAAATATTAACCACTGCACACTTTCTGAGGGCTGAGAATAGGTGCTTGGCAGTGGTTGAGTAATCACACATGGCGGGCAGGATGAATAATGGAATCTGATGTTGAACATCAGCAGTTACTTTAGCCATTGTTGATCAAGCATTGCCCAGAAGGTCACATTGGGGGACAAGGTCTGATATCTACATGTTTTTACTTTAGATTAGGCCTTTGTAAACTGATGCGTTTGGTCATACCGAATTAGATCTTCTCTGGCTGTATCTATCATATATTTCAATGCATGTCTCCCTCTCTTTTCGCATTTTCTTCCAGCTATACCCTCTCCATAGACTCTACCAGTTGAAGTTTAGAAAAGACAGTGTTATGAGGGAAAGTACTTGAAAGCTCCTCCTTTAATTGTACTTCTATCACTATGATGAATGAATACAATACAGCCATTATGAATACTTCGTAGATGCTTCATTCTGATTCTATAGCATTGATGCACTCCCTAAGCTTCAGCATGATGAGGTATCATGCTCTCTTTAAAAGCTTAGATACAGAAAACCCCTTCCCACAACAGCCTTAACAGGAACGCCCACCCTAGAGTTACATTAACCACCTCTCAAAGCCCATCCAATGGAGTATTGATTTGGATGAGCTAAAATTCAATCTCTACCAGGTTTTTGAAAAGTAGCCAATTTAATGTCCTGGAATACCCATAGGGCTTATAAAAAGTACTGGGTGATTTATTAGTAGGTTTTTCGCCCTCAGTTTCAGCGCTTCTTACATTCGCATTCTGGGAATAAATAGGGAGATATTGTGTAGGCATAATAGCTTTTCTCATTGAGAGAATTGACTGTCACTGCCAAACTTATAACAGTCATTATTAATAAATTGCACAAACAATGGATGATTTCTAACCTGACAAAATGTTCCATATTTATAGCTAACATTATATCATAGAATGAATATTGCTATGTATTGCTCTATTCATTGTCATATCCGCTATCACATTATCATCACCATCTAGACAACATTGTAAACCATGTGAAATGATTATATGAAATAGCTCTGCTTCGAAACAAAGAGAAAATCTGACCTACCCTACCAGTATGTTGCCTGAAACAACCAATTTATTTATTTTTGGCCTTATGTATGAGGTTTGAAAAGATTTAGATAAATTATTCAGATGTGTTCAGAACCTGAGCTCCATCTCTGCTGTTGAAGTGAAGCTCTCGGTGCTGTCATTAATAAATGCCAGACGCTGACACTCACTGCGCACACGCTGACCTCACTCTGATCTTTGGCTTCTGGTTTTTACATCACCTGTCATTCACGTAGTCATAGAGCAGTCTCTACCCTTTCAGTCTTAGACTGGGACACTGGCTGTAATAATACATTTAAGGCAGGTGTAAACTGTAGGCAGCAGACACTTGAATGCAATATTATGAGGGGAGGTAATAGTGTGTTTAATTTGTTATTTCATAAGAATTCCTGTGAATTTGAGGCTGCTCATCGCAGACTATTGATACCATCCTGCATCAATCTAAGAATCCTAAAACCCGACATTATGGGGAATACACATGACCTGCTGTTAATTCTTAAATCGTGTGTTGATGCCCAAAAGCCTCATGCCCATTTGTGGCCATTATTACAATGGTACAGTATTGGTGAGCTTCAAGCAGAATAGTCAGATGTTTAATTTTGAGAGAAATGAGCAATATCAGAGCCCTTCAATACCTGTCCCATTTATATGTACAGTGAAAAGAGACAGGTTTCCAGCCTACCTTCCACTGCTGACCTCTGAAGCCACAGCCAGTAATCCCAGCCCCAACCTTAGCACCACTATCAACACCCAGTAGGAGTAAACCCTCTAAGGCCAGTATAGTGCACAAATTGTACCAAGCCCTATTTCGACATAAGTACTACATGTATAGCGAGATATCTTGTTTATGTGTATGCACAGCCATGAAAGTTCTGATCTCTGAATTTCTCATGAGATTAAGTAGGTACCATACTTCCAGGTAGCGTGACATGCCAGGGATCAGTCTCGTGAGAGATCAGAACCGGAAGTCGCTGATTTCAGTATATATTCAGCAGTCATGTATCATACTGGGCCTTCTAGGATGGTACTAATCAAAAGGGCTTCATGCCAGCAATACACTTTAGCATCATGCGGATCATGATGCATGAATGCAGCCCTGATGAGTAGACTCACCTAGGCTGCATTTGCTGCCACCCCCCCCCCATTATGGGGCTGATACACCCGCAAGTCAGGTTTTAATCTTCTTGTTTAGTCTAGACTCATACAAGGATCAACTTCATCACATTAAGTAGTGATGATCTGCCGGTATGTGCAGTCTAGAGGGCCTGACATAAAAACATGACCCTGACAGAATCAAGATGCGATTTCATTTACAGTTTATGCCTTCAAAAGTACTAACACGAATTACATTGACTTAACATAACACTGCAAAATGTGACCAGGTTTACATGCACAACAAACTCTTGTGATTAACCTCACACTTTAGTTACATTTTAAAGATACAGAGAAGGGCGCTGACCAAGCCTAAGGTGCACCTCATAATCAATGCCAGCACTTCATGACGCATGATATAATGGTAAAGGTGAATGATGATTAGATTGAGCCAACCGTTTCTTCACGAGCGCTTCCTGCCCGTTCTGCATGAGGCCGTTAGGCCGAGCGCAGAGCAGGCAGGAAGCGCGAGTGAAGAAACAGGAGGCTCAAACTAATCGGAGTTCATCTTTACATTTATGTCAAGGTGTTTGAGTGGAAAATCAATCAATATTTGATCAATATCATCCATAATTTGCTAATCTTCACCTAACACCAACGCGAAACCCTGTCCGCCGCCATCTTGGATGTTTACGTTTCAAAAGGGCTGCGCATGCGCAATGGACCTATGACGTCATTGTGCGGATTTGGCGCTGGTTATTTAACGCAAGGGTGCAATACGAGGGCTTAGTGTGTTTCCTATGGAGTCTCAATATTCACCTAGACATAAAGGGATATACTTCAGTACCAGCTCTAACACTATATAGCTGTCAATGAGTGTCATCTACCATGGCATCTCTTCAATGACTGGCATAAAGAAACACATAATAGCAGTCTGTCGTATTATATAGCAGTAGTAAAAGCACAATGTGAAAAGGTCAACTTTAAAGCAAATGCTTTGTCACATATTTGCATCTTATCTTTATCATTCTACCTATATCAAACATACTTGTCTGAGGGGCCATAGGTTCCTGGTGAGCTGTTAGTGTCTTGCAACCTAATTATGGCTGAGCTGTTCCTAATATAGTGCAGACATAGGCCTTTAACCCTTCATGGAGTACAAGCTGATTTAGGACTCTTTTGTCATATGTTGCATGAATACAGCCCTAGTGAGTTACATTCATCAATAATGAAGGCACAGTATTCAAAGAATGGCACTACTGTTTGCTTGTATATCTTCAATGCTGTTTGCGTGTTCACCTTAGTCTACCGAGGGTGAACAATTTGTGACTTATTGTCCTTATTGTACTTTTTAACTGTTTTGTCATGTTTAATTTACTGTCTATTTCTAATCCAAGGTATTTATAACTATCTGGGGTTTCTAGTACTGTACCATTGACTCCAATGCCCCTATCTTTGGCCACGTCAAAATCCTGGCTCCGCCATTCTCATGGCATGGCCCATAAAGGGTTAAATATGCTGCTGTTGTGGGGTGGTGTTAGTGCTGGGTTGGTTAATGGTGGTATTATGGGATGGTAAATGGTGATGTGGATTTAGCATTTTTCACAGATAGATCACTGCAAAAAAATGTCATTATAATAACAGTTAAATCCTTGTCCCAAAGTTGCCTGAGATCCATAGTTATTTTCACATAGATTCCTTGTACTACAGTGTGTACTGTGAGCACTGCTTCTCTGCAATACAATTGCAATAGCTCATTGTTCAGTTTTACAAGGATCCCTGGTAGATTCAACAGTCATTTTTACAGTGTAGTATCGAATCATGAGTGAAGGCAGATAAGGGGAGAGGTTTGTCTACACTTTGCATGAGACAGGATTAGAGAAACCCGAGTGTTAACACCAGGCTTACACTGGTGGCTGATGCTCCAGGTGAGGAATGTAACTGTATCCCATACTAGGCTTCCTAAGCCTACCTATCACCCCTGGCTATCACCTCAACGGCTTCTACCCTGCATGCATTTCCCATGCAGATGGGTGGTCGGGCAAGTATAAGCGAATGGTTGGAGTAGACTGAGTAGTGATTGCTTAACGTCATATCAACGGCCAAGGTATTATTCATGGTGAGAAAACCGCTTAAGACATCTATTCAGCAGTGGCGGAGCAGCCAAAAATGTGTGGGGGATCAGCCTTGTAAGTTTTAGGTATTTCTCACTATAATCTATACTTCCAACCTGGAAAAGTGTGGTGGAGGGGTGGTGGATGCAACCTCTATGGCATCACCACATGGATCTGCCGTCGCATGTCTTGAAATATGAAAACATGTGTCCGTACCTGTACAACCCCAATGGGAAGAAGTGATTTAGTGAGTGAGTGAGTGAGTGAGTGAGTGGGTGAGTGAGTGAGTGAGTGAGTGAGTGAGTAAGTGAGTAGGTGGGTGGGTGGCGCCACTGCTGAATAGATGTCTTAAGCAGTTTTCTCACCATGAATAATACCTTGGCCATTGATATGGCATTAAGCAATCACTACTCAGTCTACTCCGACCATTCGCTAATGGCCACAACGATTAAACATGGATTCTGAGGTATGTAATACATCAATTGAAATGTTAGTGAGGTCAAAAACAAGGTTTTGGCAATGAGCTCTGTTTTTGGGAAGTGGTCATTTATGATCTAGAGGTGATAAAACCACAGTGATCACAGTACCATGCTGTCCTTGAAGGGTTAACCTGATTTAGCTATCCTTGAAGGGTTAACCTGATTTAGCTGTCCTTGAAGGGTTAACCTGATTTAGCTGTCCTTGAAGGGCTAACCTGATTTAGCTGTCCTTGAAGGGTTAACCTGATTTAGCTGTTCCTGAAGGATTAACCTGATTTAGCTGTCCTTGAAGGGTTAACCTGATTAAGCTGTCCTTGAAGGGTTGACCTGATTTGACTGTCCTTGAAGGGTTAACCTGATTTGACTTTACCTGTCCTTGAAGGGTTAACCTGATTTACCTGTCCTTGAAGGGTTAACCTGATTTACCTGTCCTGGAAGGGTTAACCTGATTTACCTGTCCTGGAAGGGTTAACCTTATTTACCTGTCCTGGAAGGGTTAACCTGATTTACCTGTCCTGGAAGGGTTAACCTGATTTACCTGTCCTGGAAGGGTTAACCTGATTTATCTGTCCTGGAAGGGTTAACCTTATTTACCTGTCCTGGAAGGGTTAGCCTTATTAACCTGTCCTGGAAGGGTTAACCTGATTTGAAGGCAGCCAGCCCTGGTTACTGAGTGGCTAGTGTAATGGCTGTAGTAGCCATGGGTTACAGAAAGTAACACAGGTATGGGCGCAGCATACATCACATGTAAAAACGCTTTATGTGACAGGCTAAAGTCCTACTGCTAAGATATTGGTTATATGCCTTTAACCCTTTCAAGGTTGACAGTGTACTATTACATCATTCTGGCCCTACAGGGTTGATACACTGAAAAAAATAGGTGTTCAAAGTAAGCAGCATAAAATAAACGAGGCAAAATAAACTGTCAGTTTTAACTTGTCAGATCTGACACAGACACTTTATGTGCCTATGTTGACAACTCTGCAGCCTATCACTTTAGGGTCATCAGGTAGAGCCATTCACCTGGACCATCTAAAGTCATCTGGACGAAGAGTGTGCCAGAGCAGACAAATCAAATTTGACAGGTTTTGTTCTGTTTGTCTTATGTTGTTCAATTAGAAGAACTTAGTGACTTAATGCATCAATGATTTACTAGCATTTCATTGGTGCATCATGCTGACCAATCGCCATCACTTAAAGAGTAAAGCACCAATCCCAAGATACCAAGTGTAGGAGCAGCAGCAGTAGGAGCACCAACAAATCCTGGTGCAGGGGTAAATGGAATGCTTACCCCTATGAAGTCTCATAATGTATTAATGCCTGAGGCCCATTGGTTGTCATGATCCATGAATGCATCCATGGGGGGGCAGTAACTCACCAGGACTACATTCATGCATCATGACCACCCTATAGGGCTAATACACTCCAGCAGGGTTGGCATGATGTGCTAACAGACTCACCAGCACTTCATTGGTTCATCATGCTGACCAATGGACATGATACACAAATAAGATACTAGCGATTCGTTGGTGCATCATGCCGACCAATGGGCATGGTGCAGCGATACGATGCTGGTGATACGATACGTTGGTACATCATGCCGACCAATAGGCATGATGCACCGATATGATGCTTGCGAATTGCCAGTATCGTATCAGTGCATCATGCCAACCAATGGGCATGATGCACTGATACGATACTGGCAATTCATTGGTGCATCATGCCGACCAATGAGCATGATGCACAGCACTCCTGCATCAGCAGCCCTTAAAGGGTAAAGCACCGACACCCGGTGCAGCATGGGACGAGCACCAACAAATCCTGGAGATGGGTAAATAGGATGAGAGTGAGATAAGAGAGATCTAGCAGAGTGACCTCCTGGTCCTCCCTTAGTCCCATCTCTCTCCCTTATTGGGGGCTTACTTAATATGGGATTGGGTACTAACTGTGATACCAACCCCAAAGACTTGTGGCTGTTACCCCAAAAGGTGAGTCTTTTTCTGGACCCTACATCATTTTTAAATTCAACAATGGCCTTTAATTATGATCATGAGACAACCATATCATCTTAGTGGCCTGGAGATTCATTCAGGGCTTTCATTATGTTAGTATCACATCTCCCATGAATTAATTTCATCTCTGTATTTTTGGATGAAACTAACCTATGCCTCTTATCTTTGGCCATTTTCAGGTATTTCAATACTGAGGTACCATGGGTGACACCTTTTTTGGAGTTTGCAAAGGGGTTTGTGTAAGTTACGCATCTATCCCATTATACAGGTATACCAGGTTCACAAGTTTTATCACAAAGCACGTGGGCCTTCATTTTTGTAACTTGTACCCAATACTGATGAGGACAAGGACACTAGTGAGTCAGTTGGTGCCTGTCTTCATAGATTGAGTGCGCCCACCCCCAGCCCACCAACCAGACTCTCCCCAGCCGTCCCCTACTACAGCAGGCTACTTACAGCATGGCTAGAACTAAGTCCATCGTAAAAGCCATTATTAAGGGCCTCCTTACTGGGGACATTGGAAAAGGTATCTACATTGTGGCATTACAGAATCTACTTGGGTGAAGAAGACTAAATGCTTCCTACTCCTATAGATATGTTGGTCAATTTCAAGGTTAAAATCAAAGTGCTAATGTACATGAGGAGTGTTCATAGGCACAACCTAATCCCATCTGCTCTTACCACTGTCTTATTCATATACCATGAGGAAAGCACTTAGTAGTTAAGGGTAACCCATTTGTTCCTGTAATAGAACAAGGTACTCATGCCCAGATTATTAGGGTAGCCCAGCCTATTGTTACCCATATGATAACTGGGAGTTACCTACAGGTACATTATGTGTGAAGGGAGTAGGGACATTAGCACAGAATGTTTTTTCTCCTTATCTCCCTCTGTTCACCAGTCTTCCCAGAACAATAAGTTACCCTTTTGACATCAGTCCTGATGACTGATGTCCTGAAATTAGTTCCATGTCATATGTCAAATGTAATAAAGGTGATAAACGTAACGCGTCATCACAACAAACAACACAAGCCAGAGAAGGGGTGGGGTGCATGGTGGAGGGGCACTGGGTATTTGGTTAGCTTGGAGGGGAGGAAACTGGGATGGGAAGGGGTGGTAGGGAGAGGAAGGATAACATTTTTGCATGAGGAGGGGGGTAGATTACACGAGAATGACTAGTGGCAGATCCAGGATTTTCAAAAATTAATAAATAAATCAAGAATATATAGATAAATATATAGAAAAAGTGGGGGGAGACACATCTTGAAGAAATCTCCAGTCCACCAATTTTGGTAATTCCTTTCCTATTCCTTTTTTCTTAAGATTAATGATGCCCTCTCCCCCTCTTGACCACCACTAATAATGGTCTAAACACTTTAGAAACACAAAATCTCCCTATATAAATAGGAATAAGGACATATCTTCTAGACTGACTTGGGGGACAGGCTGGACGAGCAGGGAATGGCAGTGTGTGTTTGTGTGTGTGAGTGTATGTCTGTGTGAGGGTTGTAGTAGATAATAATGGACGTGGTGAGGGCAGATAGTAAAGGCCTCCATTTGTCAGTCTAAGCCTGAAACAGGTATGACAACCAATGTGTACTCTGCCCACTTACCATGAACTTGAGAGAGTCATCGGACAACCATATATAGCTATATATATATATATATATATATATATATATATATATATATATATATATATATATATATATAGCATACACCTTAATGATAATGATAAAGTTCAGTGACTATCATATGCACCATGCAACATTGGCTTTAATTTGTCTGTCAGGTAAGAAGGCTAATTCCTTTTCTTGAAGAAAATAAAAGAGAACGGATGAGAAAATCTTTTTCACTCTAGCTAAGCCATGCTCTTCCTCCACAATTGATTTCTCTTTGCTTCCCCCACAACTTTTGGTTCTCCTTTACAAAAGTTTTTTCCCCATCACCAAGCCCCCAATAAAGGTTTAAGGTTGGCTTAGTAGCCAAACACTTGAACAGTTTCAGAACCATAAAAAGGCACACCACCATCTTATTGTATGATAGTGGCCCCTTCAAGGGCCGCTGATGCAGGAGTGTATCATGACCATGGGTCATCAGCACTTCAATGGTGCACCATGCTGAACCTCCAGGGGTGTGTCAGCCACAAAGGGTTAGTTAGCATGATACAGCCCTAGCGAGTTACTCACGAGGGCCGCATTAATGCATACCAAGCCTTTACAGGGATAGCATAGCACCCAGATGCTTACTAATTTCAATATGTCTGTACCCCTGGAGAGGCACTTATTTGAATATTGTTTTTAAAGCTTAAGATTGTTTTCAAAACCCCTGTATGCCCAGTGCTTATACAAGACAGGCGATTATTTGAGAATAATGCTTCAACTGGCCAATACAGTATAGCTAAACCGTTGTCACGAATGGGGGGTGGATGATGGGGTGTGGGGAAGGGAGTGGTGGGGTAAAGAGTGTCCCTTTCCACATGAAGGGTTTTGTATTGATCGTGTACTATATGGAGCTGTTATAGTTCTGTCACACTGCACCCTATGGAGGTAAATAGCATCTTCTTTACACTTTAAGGGCCACTGATGCATTAGTGCATCATTCCCATCGGTCGGCATGATGCAACAAAGAAGTGCTGGCGAGACTGCCAGCACTTAATTGGGGCATCATGCCGACCCTGCCAAGTTTCTTGCTATGGCTGCATTTTTCACATCATGAAGACCAATGGATATGATGCATTAATGCATCAGCAGACCTTACATGGGTAAACCTTTAGCCACTACGCTCTTTGATCATCACAATATATAGATACAGACCAGGTGAGTTACTCACCAAGACTTTATTTGTGAGTTACTCTCTAGGTCTTCATTTATGCCAACAAAAGCCATCATCGCACTACACGTCTTTATAGGCAGCATTTCAGGTTTATTTTCACACTGAATGGGTCTCAGTGTATTTCTTTGAAAATACATGTATGTTCAAATTAAATGAACTGCATACATTTTTGAATGATTTTCCTCGTTTCCCTCAAAGCAGTTATTAGTATATGTACTGCTGAAGCAAGTACATGTTCAATTTTATTGAGATTTTGTAGCTGTGGAATGTAAAAGAATTGAAAACATTATTTTCTGGTTTGAACAGCATCATGGCATGATGGCACCCTGCTTCAGCCACCCTATACATCCCTATATGAACTATATTGAACCACAACTCCTCCTATTGAACACACCACCAGTCAATTTCCGCTCGGTGATGGGACTTTTTAATACACAGCTGAGAATCCAAAGTCCTCCCTCCAGGCTGGAATGGGGGTGTGTGCGTCAGGAAGATTCTAACAGGTTTTGCCAAAATCTTTAGCAGTGTATGCAAAAAGGTATTAATGACCGATGTAGGGCCTTTTGACACAGGCTCAGCCTTTTAGTAGTGAAAGAATTGCTCAAATCTGCCAAACTTTTAGAAGCGATGATGGGGCCATTTTTGTTAAGTTGCTTTACATTCAAACATTTTCCAATGCCTTTTTTTTTATTTTGCAGAGTATTAGTTGTAAACGAGTTTATGCAGACACTTAAAATATCAATATTAATATGGCCTGCATGAGGTGGAAAAGATGCCTGTTTAAGATGCCAAGATGCAGACCACTTTGGCCTTGTATTCAAAAATGACTTTTATACAGAGGTGGCGTTGACATTTTCTATAGAAAGGACTAGCTTGGAGGATTTTAAAGCATTACTTATATTTCTTTTTATTTATTCATGTTTTTCATCATAGAGTGATAGATTAAAAGTTATGTATACATTTTGGCTAAACTGCTCAAAATTGTATAGAACTACTGTATGGTATATGTTAACAACAAGTTACTTTAATATAGCACCTCGGTCAATTACAGAATTTACTTTAACCCTTTTAGGGCTGCTAATGCTGGAGTGCACCATGCCCATTGGTTGTCATGATGCATCAATGAAGTGCTGGTGAGACGGCATGCCAGCATTGGTGCATCAAACTGTCCCATTCATGATCAACCACGATGCAAGAATGCAGCATTGGTGAGCAGACTCAATAGGGCTGCATCTAAGCATTGTGACAACCAACTGGCATGATGAAAGAATGCAGCCCTAGTGAAGACTCACTATATAATAGCACCTTGGTCAATACAATTCTTTATATATTAACCATGCTGGGCCCGGCCTATCGATGCTCCTGTCTGAGCTGTAGACTTTGAATAGTTGAATAGAGCGAGCTAAGATTAGCACTGTTTGGAAAGTGTTCTTTTCTCCCAACTTTCTGGTAATCCAGAATCTTTTGAGCAAATTTTACAGTACTTTGGGACATATATTTTTCAGATGCTTGCTTTGCTGTAACTGGGTGAATCATGGTACATGGTGATTATTTATAAAGGGTAAAATAGAGGCCTATAGAGCTATACCGTAGTACCCCCGTCCCTTATTTGAGACAGGCTCTTATTTGAATACTGTTTTTAGTGCTTAAGACTGATTTGGATACCATTCTATCCCCCAAGCTTATTCGAGACCGGCACTTATTTGCAACCCCGGTGCTTAAATGAGTCATTACGGTAATTAGATACACTCATAAAATCACAAAGCACTCTATTACAACCAACCTTTCCAGACATAAAGGTCCTTTACGACCATCTCCCACCCTGCCTATACCTAATACAGGCCCCTACACTACCCAGACACTAAGGACTATTTTCTTGCCTTACTTCTGACGATCTTCTGGTCCACCTGTGACTTCTGGTGGAACCGGAAGTAGCCTCCTTTGTGCCCACTAGACCTTTGTACTAATGATAATGTCGCACATTTAGCTGTGATGCATGAGTTATTTTTGGAAACTTTCACATTAAATGAATGGTTACCATTCTCAGGAGCCGGTCACCTCCCTCGCCATTTTGGATATTTCCCGCCATGGCTGCCAAAAATGATATCGGCAGGCCTTGAAGGGGTGTATATACAATCACTGTATGGAGTCGGAGAGCTCAAATCACTTTTACTAACCTGTTATGAAGCCCTTTTGGTGCTACAGATATTCCTCTCTCCCTACCCGCCCTCCATGTCATTCTAATGAAGGATTATGGCTTACCTATCTATCCTTAACTAAGAATAACCATGGTAGGTCCTTGCCAAATATCTTCTCCTTCTATGCATCCAGGTTTTATGGGGGATGGTTGCTGTATACAAATATATCTTAAGGGTTATGAGGACATACCTCCACAAACCTATACTGCATCAGAACAGGGCATTTTACCCAATAACAGTAACATGGCTCTGCCACATTAAATATCAAACTACATAGGGAATTTGTTATAAAATGGTCATAGGTTTGATGTTTTACCATTGCAAACATATCATTGGATAGCCAGTTATGAGATCTCTGTACTCTTTTTACTATTTCCGTTATGAGTACCACTGGGGTATTACATGAAGCAAAATTTGCTGTGAAACAATTACCAGGTTGAGGGTAAAATTTTACCATTGATATTTAGAGGGATTGATACTGCATTTCACAATTAATTTTCCCCTGATATGACTGTAGTAGAGTCACGTGCTTAACACTAAATCTAATCAACTTCTGCTGGGGCAGTGCACTTCCGGTGGTCGACTTCCAGTCGACCACCCGAAGTCGACCTGCTTGCCAGCACTTCATTGGAGCATCATGCTGACCCTTTGGGCACATATCAGCCCCATACGGTTGGCATGATGCATGAATGTAGCCCTGGTGGGTTATTTGGTCGGCTTCATTTATGCATTATGCTAACCAATGAGCATGATGCATTAATGCATCAGCGGCCCTTAAAGCGTTTATAAACAAACTCTGGCCGAGAGACAGACAGACAGAGAGAGAGAGAGAGACGGGGAGGACACCCACTGAGACTGTAATGCAGGGAGACATAAAGTCACATGAGAGAATGTGGTGTCTGGAGTTGGTGAGTAGTATGCGGTGAGTGGGTTGGTGTCAGGAGGGTGTTGCTCCTATAGTAAAAGGAAGAGCTGGCTAAAAATGCCCTTGTTTCCAGTCCTTTCTTTTCATGTACCTATAACTTGTCCCTTTTGTTGCTCACAAGTGGTCATTCAAGTACGGTGCTAAAAAAGGGGGATTTGAGTAGGTACCTAGTTGGGAGAAGTCAGTCAGTATAATAAACTATAGAGCGTGTGACATGAGTAGGTACCTGGTAGTGCAGCTCTCTCTATTTTAAACAAGGCAGGTAACTTTTCAGACTAATGTGGTGAGTGCAAGTACTTAGGTGAAGCAGTACACGACTTGTTTAGAAAAGAGGGCACATACTCACAGCTCTTTTTACAATAGGAGCAACACCCTCCAGGTGTGGTTCACACTATGGACATGAGTAGTATACAGAATGGGGACTTTGTACTCTTCACCTATCAGTAGCTACACTGGACATCTGTTTCTAGAACAACCAAAGGCCGATATTTTATTAATATACCAGTCGGCACTGTAGATAAATGAAACGCTAACTATACTTCAGATATTCATATTCAGTCAAAATTGAGCTAACCTGGTAAGACCGCAGCTGAGTGAGAACAAGGACTGGGAATGGGTTGGTGTCAGGCATAGTTCACACTACAGACGTGAGTAGTATGTAGAAGGGAAATTTGTACATGGCTCTAAAACATTATCTAGCTCTGTGGCGCATGAGCATGGGGGAAAAAAGTCGGGGGGGGGGCGCCGCAGCCAAAGTTTGATGAACTCAAAAAAAAAGGTCAAACCAAAGAGGTAAAGTTAAATAGGTGAAAAAGGCCAAAGACCCCTTGGACTCACCTCTTTGACCCCCCCCCCCCAACAACCTTGGTAGGCCGTGTATCCATGCATCATGCTGATCCTAGATGGTTGACATACTCCCAGGGGCTGGTATGATGCACAATGAAGTTTACACTTGCCACAACTTCATTGGTGCATCATGCCGACCAGTGTTTTTGTAAAGCCTTAGTCCTCTGAAACTTTGGAAAAAGTATTCTTGAAAATGAAAAGAAGAGAAAGGAGATACTAAAAGCAGTATCATATCCCATAAATGGCTTTACTACGATTTCATTAGTCAAAACAGAAGAAAATGGGTTCAAAACACCAACACCATTTGAACACTGTAATTCTTTAACCACTTCCATTGAGTGACACGGTGGAGACAAATGGTCTCAAGTCGGAAGCAATTAAAAACAACCACAGAGACAAAAGAGATCAAATGATTTAAATGTACAAGAAATTAATCCTTTGACATTCTTACTCCTCCCATCCTCTTTTCACCACTGTGGACTTTTCCTCCCAAGTTCTTATTATATTTAATTTTCCATTTTCAAACATGTTCAGTTGACTAACGAGAATTTTCAGAAGTTTCTTATTCTCTAGGACCCATAAATCATACATTTGGGCTTCAAAAATTGGTCATCATTTCGCTTAGATTGGTTATTTCAAATTTATTGCAGGGTTTTTCTAGTATGGGGATCACAATTATGGCTGGAGAAAATTATAAAGTCTTTATAGGAGACTGGGTGAGGAGAGAAAAGATAGGGAGGAGGAAAGAGCTGGTGGGGAGGTAAGAGAAGTGGGAGGGGAAAGGGAAGGCAGCGAGGGAAGGAGCTGAGCCCGTGGATAGTAGAGGGGGAGGTAGGAATTTTGAGTGAAAGCGGGTAGCAGGGACAGAAGGGTGACAGAATAGCAAGGTACCGTAAACTCCAGCATATATAAGCCATGACTTATATGCAAACAAAATGCTGGCTGCATGTTACAAGAAGTTCCTCAAGTTGGGGTGCCGCTTATATGTGTGGCTTTGAAGATATATAGGGGGACTCAAATGCATACAAGGGAGAAGAGGAATGGCAACAAATGTAGACCAATTAAATACACCTTACCAAAGATGAATAGAGGCCTGGGGACAACTTGGCTGGAAGAGAAAAATCCTTGTCCCAAAGTTGCCAAAGCCGTCATTATTTCCAGAGATTCTTTGCACTACCATACTGCGACCTGGGGCTTCGTGTAAAAACTACATTGGTTCCATTCAGTACAATTACGGCGGTTCACTGTTCAGTTTTATGTGGATCCCTGCCAGATTCAATATTCATTTTTTTAGAGTGTGTCTGTATCTGGAAGTCACATGCCCAGTCCACAGGTCAATGGGGCTACTATAAGGGCTTGTGACTTTCTCTTTTGGTAGCAGTATGGCTTTAGACCGTTAAAAGTGTGGTGGTGTTGGTTTGAGGAAAGCACATGATTTTCCTACCTTAAGAATGGGGCCAAGTAATTTCCTAACCCCACCAAAGGGCTGGCACAATTTTTCATATATTTTCAGTGAAAATTGGTGATAAGCTACATTGACACTGGACTTTTGGATGGGGGGGATACTTTCATTTGGGGGTGGGGGTCGCTTGGTACAAAATGGTACTGAAGAGATATTGGAATCTACAGGCAAATAGACAGTTATCCCTAGATTCATTAACAAAAACTCCTACACTGTTGTGGTGGGAGTGATTAATTTTAAATCAGTGAGCTGAGACCTGATTTCTAACTGCCACTAAAATGGCGGGAAAAAAAGCAGACAACTTTTGGGAGTGTCTGAATGTGATAACGGGTCACCTTTTACAGTATGTTCATCATCTCTTGATTGTTCTTAAACCTACAAGGACTGCTATGGCATTAGGCCCATAGGTTGTCATGATGCACAGGTGAAATATTTTGCCTGGGCATGTGACTTCCAGATACAGAAGCCGAGGCTAATAGACACTGTAAAAAATGGCAAAACCTCTATGGGACATGATGCCTCTGGTTTCGCTCCTTTGTTGTCATATTGAATGAATGTGGTGGTAATAGGCGATAGTGAGTCTACTTTGGTAGCAATGAATTAGTGCATCATGCTGACGCTCAACAACTAGAGGAATGCGCCATAGACGCACCTAACTTGGAAGAGATGGGAGGGGAAGGCGTAATTTGTAGTCTGAGATCAGCACTGTCATTCACAGCTCCAAGCAGATGTTAAGAAGTAGTAGTGTAGTCCTAAACATCTGCTTGAAGAGTGAGTCAGTCATTAAAATATGAGTTGACCATCACAAAAGGGCAGGAAAAAAGGTTTCCGAATAGAATGTGTATTCTTTAGCATTTGAGAGCCAAAGGGTCGCCTCTCTGCTCTTTCCATACAACATTTTGTAATACATGAATAGTGGAAACATCACAGATTTATTCAACATTCAACATATTACTCTACCTATCTTTTTGTAAAATTACAGTTCTTTGATGCTTTATTTCCATAAAGTTTGGCCATATCTGCCTCTTTTTGGGGAACCCCAAAAGCGTCTTAATCCATGGTGGTGCCTATAATTCTTCCGAGTTAAATATCTCAAATCAAAATGCATGAATGTACTCCTGACTCACTTTGGCTGCATTTATAAAATGTGGGTACCATGACTTGGGTTGAAATTCCCAATGTTAAGATGATAACTTTGCGTGGGTTGCTAAAAGGATCTTGCCACATATTAAAGAACTCCTGCTCCTTAAAAGCTCAATCAGCTCAGAATGATAACATAAGTATGTGTCAAAAATTTAAGTAACAGAGTGATGTATCCTCACGTGCCTACATATTAATCACTGAAAAATGAAACAATTCCTTGTGCCATTTGCAACTGAACTAAGTATGGTTGTGTGATAATTCACTCTGTTTAAAGGCTGCTTATACATCATGCCAATTGGTTACCATGATGCACCAATGAAGTGCTGGCAAGACTGCTCGCCAGCACTTCCTTGGAGCATCATGCTAAATGCTTTCTGAGGTTGTTTCTAAGGCTTTCAATTATTAAAAGGGTGTGGTCAGCATGATGTATGAATGCAGCACTGGCAAGTAACTTTCCAGGGCTACATTCCTGGATCATGGCGATACACTGCAACAGGGCATGATGTTCCAATGAAGTGCTGGCGAGTAGACTTCATTGGTGCACTATGTTAACCAATAGGCATGATGCACTCCTGCATCAGCAGCCCTTAAAGGGTTAAAAGGGCGGGGAAGAATGGGTTGTCTCAAAGGTGTGATAGGAGGACAATGCACTCAGTGACTGCTGGTGTGAGGTTAGGGACCTAGGAGGGGGAAAGAGGCTGACTTTAATTGGAACCCTGAAATATTTACTACTCCATTCTTATTCTCAAGGCTCTATAAGGACCACCTACTGGCTTCCTTGGATTTTAAAACAGAGATGCAAGGGGAAATGTCTTGGAAAGCCAAATTTCTGTGGTTCTCAGTAAAATTATAATGAATTATGTACGGGGCATTAAAAATCTCCAGTCTAAAGAAGCGATGGCATAAAGCTCATGGTTTTGAGAAAAGGGTTGACTGAGCAGCAAAATCTATGCATTATGCTGACTGTACAGAGTTGGCAGACCCTGAAGGATCAGCATGATGTACTGATGCAGTCCAGTGAATTAACTACTCCGTGCTGCATTGATGTAGCTTTAGAAAGATAGCGTGATGTGAAGGTTCCATGTTCCCATGATGGCGGCAGAGTCATGGAGGGGTGGGTGCCTTTGAAAGCATATCATAGTAGAATGTACTAGAATTTACACATCTATTCTCCAAAACCTCATAAGCTGCTTTGCCCTCCACTGTATGATGCCCCAATGCAATGCATGTGAATACCTCATCAGCACTGAATTGGTGCATTGTGATTATGAGTTGTAAACTCCCTCGGGCTATATTCAAGAATTTCTTTTACAGGATGTTAGATGGACCCCCTGGCTTATTAGATGCCAGTGGATCTTTGAATTTTGAAAATAAATGAGGAATCATACCAACTCTTTGGAATTGTAACAACTCCATATGGTTGACATGATGTACCCTTCACTGTAGGACTGTCACGATGCATGCATGCAAGTTAGAGCTGAATAAATGCATCATGATGAAAAAATCATGATGACAAAAAGACATGATGCATGCAAGCACCAGGCCGACTTTAAAGGGTTAATTGGCACCTTTAAATATTAACCACTGCACACTTGTTGGGGGCTGAGAATGGGAGCTTGGCCGGGGTTGAGTAATCACACATGGCGGGCAGGATGAATAATGGAAGTTGATGCTGAAACATCAGCAGTTACTATAGCAAGTAGGCCCAGTTAGTTATCTTGGTACAAAATGGTACTGAGGAGATATTGGAATCTATAGGCAAATAGACAGTTATCTCTAGATTCATTAACAAAAACTCCTACACTGCTGTGGTGGGAGTGATTAATTTTAAATCAGTGAGCTGAGACCTGATTTCTAACTGCCACTAAAATGGCAGGAAAATAGCAGACGACTTTTGGGAGTGTCTGAATGTGATAACGACTCACCTTCTACAGTATGTTCATCATCTCTTGATTCTTCTTAAGCCTACAAGGACCGCTATGGCATTAGGTCCATAGGTTGTCATGATGCACAGGTGAAATATTTTGCCTAGGCATGTGTCTTCCAGATACAGTAGCCAAGTCTAATAGACACTGTAAAAAACGGCAAAACCTCTATGGGACATGATGCCTCTGGTTTCGCTCCTTTGTTGTCATATTGAATGAATGTGGTGATAATAGGCGATAGTGAGTCTACTTTGGTAGCAATGAATTAGTGCATCATGCTGACGCTCAACAACTAGAGGAATGCGCCATAGACGCACCTAACTTGGAAGAGATGGGAGGGGAAGGCGTAATTTGTAGTCTGAGATCAGCACTGTCATTCACAGCTCCAAGCAGATGTTAAGAAGTAGTAGTGTAGTCCTAAACATCTGCTTGAAGAGTGAGTCAGTCATTAAAATATGAGTTGACCATCACAAAAGGGCAGGAAAAAAGGTTTCCGAATAGAATGTGTATTCTTTAGCATTTGAGAGCCAAAGGGTCGCCTCTCTGCTCTTTCCATACAACATTTTGTAATCCATGAATAGTGGAAACATCACAGATTTATTCACCATTCAACATATTACTCTACCTATATGAACATCTTTTTGTAAAATTACAGTTCTTTGATGCTTTATTTCCATAAAGTTTGGCCATATCTGCCTCTTTTTGGGGAACCCCAAAAGCGTTTTAATCCATGGTGGTGCCTATAATTCTTCCGAGTTAAATATCCCAAATCAAAATGCATGTACTCCTGACTCACTTTGGCTGCATTTATACAAATGTGGGTACCATGACTTGGGTTGAAATTCCCAATGTTAAGATGTCAACTTTACGTGGGTTGCTAAAAGGATCTTGCCACATATTAAAGAACTCTTCGCTCCTTAAAAGCTCAATCAGCTCAGAATAAGGACATAGTTATGTGTCAAAAATTTAAGTAACAGAGTGATGTATCCTCACGTGCCTACATATTAATCACTGAAAAATGCAACAATTCCTTGTGCCATTTGCAACTGAACTAAGTATGGTTGTGTGATAATTCACTCTGTCATGTATTTATGAACAGAACATGATCGTGCACCTTAGTCATTACGCTTACACCACCCCCTCCATTGCATGTAAACAACCCCAGTCAAAACATGATTTATCCCCACCCGAAACAACAACATCTCCCTCAATTAACAATGCCCAAGGAGGTAAACTGTAAACCTTTAAGGACTGTGTAGTGAATTAAGGCAGCGCAACAGTGGTGCTAGCTGCAGAAAATATATGTGCAAAAGGCTAATCTTTAAAGTTGATACCAAAATACCCTACATGATGCTGGACATCAAGTGCACTTAATAGGATTTGCCAGAATTAGGGATGTGCCTTACAGTTGCGGATGTTCTATAGAACAGTAGTGTAATGCTGAAAATGAAGCATAGTACTTAACCCTTTAAAGGCTGCTTATACATCATGCCAATTGGTTACCATGATGCACCAATGAAGTGCTGGCAAGACTGCTCGCCAGCACTTCCTTAGAGCATCATGCTAAATGCTTTCTGAGGTTGTTTCTAAGGCTTTCAATTATTAAAAGGGTGTGGTCAGCATGATGTATGAATGCAGCACTGGCAAGTAACTTTCCAGGGCTACATTCCTGGATCATGGCAATACACTGCAACAGGGCATGATGTTCCAATGAAGTGCTAGCGAATAGACTTCATTTGTGCACCATGTTAACCAATAGGCATGATGCACTCCTGCATCAGCAGCCCTTAAAGGGTTAAAAGGGCGGGAAAGAATGGGTTGTCTCAAAGGTGTGATAGGAGGACAATGCACTCAGTGACTGCTGGTGTGAGGTTAGGGACCTAGGAGGGGGAAAGAGGCTGACTTTAATTGGTACCCTGAAATATTCACTACTCCATTCTTATTCTAAAGACTCTATAAGGACCACCTACTGGCTTCCTTGGATTTTAAAACAGAGATGCAAGGGGAAATGTCTTGGAAAGCCAAATTTCTGTGGTTCTCAGTAAAATTATAATGAATTATGTACGGGGCATTAAAAATCTCCAGTCTAAAGAAGCGATTGAGTAAAGCTCATGGATTTGAGAAAAGGGTTAACTGAGCAGCAAAATCTATGCATCATGCTGACTGTACAGAGTTGGCAGACCCTGAAGGATCAGCATGATGTACCGATGCAGTCCAGTGAATTAACTACTCCGTGCTGCATTGATGTAGCTTTAGAAAGATAGCGTGATGTAAAGGTTCCATGTTCCCATGATGGCGGCAGAGTCATGGAGGGGGGGGGGGGTGCCTTTGAAAGCATATCATAGTAGAATGTACTAGAATTTACACATCTATTCTCCAAAACCTCATAAGCTGCTTTGCCCTCCACTGTATGATGCCCCAATGCAATGCTTGTGAATTCCTCATCAGCACTGAATTGGTGCATTGTTATTATGAGTTGTAAACTCCCTCGGGCTATATTCAGGAATTTCTTTTACAGGATGTTAGATGGACCCCCTGGCTTATTAGATGCCAGTGGATCTTTGAATTTTGAAAATAAATGAGGCATCATACTAACTCTTTGGAATTGTACCAACTCCATATGGTTGACATGATGTACCCTTCACTGTAGTGTAGGACTGTCACGATGCATGCATGCAAGTTAGAGCTGAATAAATGCATCATGATGAAAAAATCATGATGACAAAAAGACATGATGCATGCAAGCACCAGGCCGACTTTAAAGGGTTAATTGGTACCTTTAAATATTAACCACTGCACACTTGTTGGGGGCTGAGAATGGGAGCTTGGCCGGGGTTGAGTAATCACACATGGCAGGCAGGATGAATAATGGAAGTTGATGCTGAAACATCAGCAGTTACTTTAGCAAGTGCTAAAGTAGATCAAGCATTGTTCAGAAGGACATGTAGGGGGACAAGATCTGATATTTAAATTTTTTTCTACTTATGTAAACTGTGTATTTGGGCATACCAAATTAGATCCTAGGGCTGTACCAATCCCCTAAACACCATATCTTAAAGGGAAACAGTACCCTCTTTTCATAATGGCATATTTTCAGAGAATTTATATCAAATGAAAAGATTCAGACATAGTTTAGAAAATGTTTATTATCATAGAGGAGAGCAGCAAGCTTATCTGATGCATCTGATGACATCACCATTAGGCAAAATGCATCCCAGTGGCGTGTGCATACACAGGTAAGATGCAATTAGATGCTCTTTGTAGCTTTTCCTTTGGCGGGATTTATCTATTCCTTTGACAACAGAACTAAATGACCCTACAGAATCTTTCTATACTACCTCATGATGGTGGGCACTTAAGTATTGTAACTGAAACACATTTTGGAAACCTTCTATGCATAGACAATGCATTTGATGCATTTGGGCAATCGTGACGTAATCAGATGCATCAGATAAACCTACTGCTCTCTTCTATTGTGGCAGATATTTCAACTATAATGCCAGAATCTTTTTATTTGATATAAAGCCTGCTATCATGAAATTAGGGTACTCTTTCCCTTTAATGCATGTCTCCCCCTCCTCCCCTTTTCTTCCCTCCCCTCTCTCTCTCTCTCTCTCTCTCTCTCTCTCTCTTTGAGGGGGAGACAGGGGGCAATTGAAGTTTAGAAAAGACAGCATTCGAAGAGGAGAAGGGACCTGAAATGCATTTTTATTAACGTGATATATGCATATAGCCAACATGAATAGCTCGCATGTGCATCATGTGATCCTATGGAGTTGATACACTCTCCAAGCTTCAGCATGATGCACTATTGCATTGGTGCATCATCTCAAATCAAAGGGATGCTTTGAGGCATCATGCTGTCTTTAAAACTTTAGGAACAGAAATCCCCACAACAGCCTGGACAAGAACTGAAGAAGGCCCCCTAAGGCTACATTAACAACCACTCAAAGCCCATCCAATAGGGTATCAATTTGGAGGAGCTAAAAGTCAATCTCTACCAGGTTTTAAAAAATTGGTAAATGTAATGTCCTGGAATACCCATGGGCCATATAAAAAGGCATTGGGTGATTTATTGGTATGTTTTAGGCCTCTGTGTCAGTGGTTCTTAAATTCCCATCATGGGAATGAATGGGGAGAATTTTTGTAGGCATAAGGGCTTTTCTGATTGAGAGAATTGAATGTCACTGCCAAACTTATGATAGTCATTATTGCAATATTGCACAAAAGTTGGCTGATTCATGACCTGACCCTACCTTTCATCTGTGTAGCTTACAGTATAGAATCCTTATACTTGCTTTTACTACCATATTTCTGTATTATTTATGAGATTCTAATTCAGTTTATCTACACTGAAGTCACAAGGTATTGATCCTATGGTGCTCTTTTCACTTGGCTTTGAAAAGTTCAATTATTCTGTTTCACATGCAAGCTCTATCTGCTGTTGGAGTGAATCCCTCAGTGCTGGCATTAAATGCCAGACGCTGACACTCACTGCGCAAGCGCTGACCTCACTCTGATCTTTGGCTTCCGGTTTTTACATCACCTGTCATTCATGTAGAGACAGAACAGTCTCTGCCCTTTCAGCCTTAGATTGGGACACTGGCTGTGGTAATATTTAAGCCAGGTGAAGACTGCAGTCAGTAGAAAGTTGAATGCAATAATATGAGGGGAGATAATATTGTACTTAATTTGGCATTTCATATAGAATTATGTGAATTTAAGTCTGCTCATCGCAGACAATTGTGAGAATAGGCATGACCTGCTCTCAATCCTTAAATAAATAGATAGAACTAAACAACCGTGGTGTACGAGGTGGTCGATCCACCATGAGGGAGTTGTCTCGGGAGTTGCCCTCGGGGGAGACAACTCCCGAGGGGTGGATCGTCCACCGAGGACACCAGTGGAGGTTAGTTCTATATTTATTTTATGTTTTTAGAGTGTCTAATTAACTGAAAATTAGCAAAATCCGTTACCGTAGTTCCCCGTACGAGCACCGGTCCGCCATTTTGAATGTTTACATGCACCCAGAACGAGGCTGCAGTGGTGGATCGGCCGCTGTGGTGGATCGAGACACGTTACGCCACTGGGGGTGTGGCGATCGGCTCCGCAATGCTATCTCTACGGGAAGAAGTTATTCACATAAAATAATAACTTGATACCTAAAGGCCCCATGCTTGCTCATTTATGGCCAATATTAAATGGCACAACAATAGAAAGCTTCAAGCTGAATAATCCAATGCACAAAACAGCAGCCACAGGTCCCTACCACCTCCGTTCCTGTTACACCCCCTGTACCTACCCTGGGGATTTCCCTGGTGAGCTGGTGGTGGCTGTGGACAAGTTGGGGATGAGTCAACCTAATTATGGCCGAGCTGCTCCTAATATAGAACAAAACCTTAACCCTTCAAGCAACAAATAGTGCATGATAGTACTGCGCATATTTGCCATGATGCATTTAAATGATTACAATTAAACCAAGCATATAAATCAATACTTTTTTGGCTCCATATTTAGAGTGTCTTATGGGTTGTTTTTTTATATAATCGATCACATGCAAAATGAAAGCCCCTTTCATTTCTTTTTAGATGTTTTCCTTTTTTCTCAAAATAGGTGCCAATCAAACCTTCAAAGGGCACATGGGGCAAAATGAATGATAGGCAGATTGAGGATAGTAAGCTTTAGTATTTAGGGCTTTAGAGAGATAGTCCTACAATGCTCAGGATTCTTTAGATTTAAGAAATAGGCAGTATGAGTGATAGGTAGACTAAGGGATAGGCAGTATGTGGGATAGGCTGACACTCACTGCGCAAGCGCTGACCTCACTCTGATCTTTGGCTTCCGGTTTTTACATCACCTGTCATTCATGTAGAGACAGAACAGTCTCTGCCCTTTCAGCCTTAGATTGGGACATTGGCTGTGGTAATATTTAAGCCAGGTGAAGACTGCAGTCAGTAGAAAGTTGAATGCAATAATATGAGGGGAGATAATATTGTACTTAATTTGGCATTTCATATAGAATTATGTGAATTTAAGTCTGCTCATCGCAGACAATTGTGAGAATAGGCATGACCTGCTCTCAATCCTTAAATAAATAGATAGAACTAAACAACCGTGGTGTACGAGGTGGTCGATCCACCATGAGGGAGTTGTCTCGGGAGTTGCCCTCGGGGGAGACAACTCCCGAGGGGTGGATCGTCCACCGAGGACACCAGTGGAGGTTAGTTCTATATTTATTTTATGTTTTTAGAGTGTCTAATTAACTGAAAATTAGCAAAATCCGTTACCGTAGTTCCCCGTACGAGCACCGGTCCGCCATTTTGAATGTTTACATGCACCCAGAACGAGGCTGCAGTGGTGGATCGGCCGCTGTGGTGGATCGAGACACGTTACGCCACTGGGGGTGTGGCGATCGGCTCCGCAATGCTATCTCTACGGGAAGAAGTTATTCACATAAAATAATAACTTGATACCTAAAGGCCCCATGCTCGCTCATTTATGGCCAATATTAAATGGCACAACAATAGAAAGCTTCAAGCTGAATAATCCAATGCACAAAACAGCAGCCACAGGTCCCTACCACCTCCGTTCCTGTTACACCCCCTGTACCTACCCTGGGGATTTCCCTGGTGAGCTGGTGGTGGCTGTGGACAAGTTGGGGATGAGTCAACCTAATTATGGCCGAGCTGCTCCTAATATAGAACAAAACCTTAACCCTTCAAGCAACAAATAGTGCATGATAGTACTGCGCATATTTGCCATGATGCATTTAAATGATTACAATTAAACCAAGCATATAAATCAATACTTTTTTGGCTCCATATTTAGAGTGTCTTATGGGTTGTTTTTTTATATAATCGATCACATGCAAAATGAAAGCCCCTTTCATTTCTTTTTAGATGTTTTCCTTTTTTCTCAAAATAGGTGCCAATCATCCCTTCAAAGGGCACATGGGGCAAAATGAATGATAGGCAGATTGAGGATAGTAAGCATTAGTATTTAGGGCTTTTGAGAGATAGTCCTACAATGCTCAGGATTCTTTAGATTTAAGAAATAGGCAGTATGAGTGATAGGTAGACTAAGGGATAGGCAGTATGTGGGATAGGCAGAGCAATGCACAGCTAGAGTCTTTGTCAGATTGGGAGATAGGTAGACATTTGGACATGTCCACCGAGGTAAAAACTCTGGATTACATTTATCTATCTAAAAAGATTGTACATTTGGGTACTATTGGTCAATTTTTGAGAATCATGATTACAAATTCTGGATTCAGCAGGACTTTTTGGGTTGGGTGGTTCCTTCTTCCCCTTTGGTATCACCCTGATAAAGGAATACCACAGCTCCATAAACCACCTAATCCTCTATAGAAATATACACTGAAGAACTGCTGTTGCTTTGCATTGCTAAATATCTTTCAGATGCTCATTGTAAGTTGGACCGCATGTGGACTAAATTAAAAAAAAATTGAGAAAAAATGTCTAGGTAGGCTGGATTTCTCAAATTAGGTAGGGCAACCAGAAACACAACCTTTTTTTTAGGACTAAGTGAGAGCAGCAGGTCTTTCTGAAGCATTGCATGACGTCACAATTGACCAAATGCAGCACAATATTGACTGCACAACACTGTTAGTCTGCAAAGAAATTCCTATCTCAGCTTTTGTGTTAAACTTATTGTTTATTTCTTTTGTCAATAAGTAGGGAATAACCCTGCACAGGGATCCTGTATGATATCAAGATGAAGATAGAGCTTTATTTTATTCGATAACATGTTTTCCAGAAGTGCCAATGCTTCATCAAGGCAGCTTCTGCTGCATTTGATCAATTGTAACATCATTCAATGCAGCAGAGAAGGCTCCTTCTCTCCATTAGAGTGCTGCTTATTTCACTATGTATGCCAAAAGCTTTCTGATTAGCACAAGTACCATTGACATGAAGTGACATGAAAATAGGATGGACTTTTCGTTTAATGGTTGACTTGGAAGATGGAGGGAGAAGGGATATTTTAAGTCAGCACTTATCTCTGCACGCTCTTGTTTTAAAATTAGCACTCCCCAAGGCAGCAAAGCCAGCATTACCTTATATGGCAATATGCCCTTATAGGGAACAGAGAGATATAATATAGGAGGTGCAGTGGAGGGTAATTAGGATCAGTGTAGAGAGATCTCTGATAAAGGTGGTTGCCATAGTAACCTAACAGGAGATTATATCACTTCAGAAAAGATGTCATCTGCTTCTGTCAGGTATACATTCTATCATGAAACTAGAAATGGCAGAAGAGACGTAGATCTTTTGTGACCCTGATGTCTCAAGCAATTTTTGTCAGTGATCCTTTTCAAGTCAAAAATATAGGGTTGGCATGATGCATGCATCAATGCATGCCTGATGATTTGGTTGCCCGTACATTATTACCACAAACGGGCATAAAACAGTCCGCCATTAGGGTCAAGCACTAACACTGTGCTAAGAGGCTGATATCTCTGCTTTGTAACTGCATAACACAGAGACTACTTTCATAGATATAAAACAGAATCAGAATGACATACATATTGAGATATGGCCAATCTTCTGAATCCCCTCATAAAAAGGTGCCACTTCACCTAACCCTGGAACTACTGTATGGTGCCTTTGGCCTCATGTCCATTTGAACAAATGCATTGAAGAAAAGCTTTTCACTGATACCTTACTACGTTGTTGCATCATGCTGACTCTTTGGGAGTGCATCAATACACGTTATGATGCACTGATACAGTAACACCAAAGTACTTGCAGTGCCTGTCATCATGTATAACGATGATGAGATGGAATGCAGCAATGAAAGAGCTAATACTTTAAATGTGATATGAGTTATCTGTGTCATTTCAGATTACTCTAGAAATCTCATAGAAGCCATGCATATATATATATATATATATATATATATATATATATATATATATATATATATATATATATATATATCATATATAAGTTTACTTGGATCCAATCATATTTTCAAGTTTGCTTTTCCTCCTCTTGGAGTATTTTCCATTCTATTTTCAACTCTAGAACCGTGCCTGCCTCTTCTAAACCACTAATTGGATTATAAAGTAAGGAGAATAAGAGAATCTTAAAACTGCTGAAAAAGCAGGAGGAAATATATGAAATAACCATATTGGCTAGTTATGCTCCCTCTGAACACTATGATAGAATGACCATGTCTGTCACTTTAGGGGATTTAACAGGGATGAGATGCCATGGTAACCATTATTGCCCCCTACAGAATGTTAATCTGTCTCCATGCTAATCCCTTACCTGCTAATAATGGCCTCGTGTGAGGCTTTATAGCGAGTGAGATGGTCAGTGGTGAGCGCTTGGTGGGGTCCCATAAAAGTAACCTTTTACCCTTCAAGGCGTAATAATGATATGATATTCAGGTATACAGCATGAATGCAGCACTCCAGGACTGCATTCATGCATCATGTCAACCAAATGGGGTTGATAAGGCATTCCTTTGGGGTTGGAATTAATACAGTCCTAACCAGTAGAGTCACTAGGATTGCCTTCATACTACATTACGGCAAATGAACATAATGTATCATTACATTAGTGGCCATTAAGTGCAGCATGATGACCAGGGGTATTTATGCTCATTTGTTGTCAACGGTGTTGTTTTACTGAAGCCTAAATTTCACCCGAAACTCAGTTCATGAATTTGTCTGACTCACCATTCATGGCAGCCACTGAACCATCTAAAGAAATCAGATGAAAAATGCATTTTAATACTTTCCTAAATTGTGAAAATAAAAGCCCCAGCCCCATCTTGCTAGGCAAATTCAGGTAAGCTTTTTTTCCTTGTTCAAATTAGGTTAGAAGGAGGGGAGGACATCTTAATTTCTCTTGGATTCTGAGATTCATGGATGATGACAGCTGGTGCCTGTTCTTTATTTGATTAGATTTCATCTGTTTCCACTCTTATTTGGACACGGGCGAAATTTCAATTACCCAGAATTGTGTTAATAGACCTGATTACTGGGTCTCAGGCGTAGTCTCATTCTATTGAATTGCCAATAAACTTCCAACCCTATCAAGGGCCAATCCATTCATGCATTATGATAACTCTTCAGCAAGAGCATCTGTATTGATCAGCATACTGCAATAGCGTAGTCCTGGTCCCTCTACTCATCAGGGGCTTCAGTACTTGGACTGTCAGATGCAGTAACATCCAAGGTAATTTTCCAACATCCAGATTTTTTGGCAGTCAATATCAGTAATAGTGGAGACTGATATGCCCGTAGACACCACTATGGAAGATTTCCCAGCTAGCACAACTCATGCAATTCACATCATACTTACGTGAAAACTCATGTGATTTACTTAAAAGATACATCATTTGGATCAGTTGTGCTAGAAGGGTTGTTAGTCAAAATATCCTTGACTTTAAAGATTCCACTGCAGTCTAGTTGATTCAAATTGGATGGAAAAATTGTATTTTGGTCGACTTTCAGTGACTTTCCAGTCGTTTATATTTGAGTGACAGTCAGTGGTAAGATTTTTCCTGCCAAAAGCTGACCTAAAAACTATCTTTTTAAAATATTTCCGTCAGAGGGATCAAATTTAGTTAGCATGCCTCTTTCATACAAGCAACATGGGTCTGCCAAGTCCACTTTCATTTGAAAATAATTGCAGTTTTACCCATTACTGACAAGGGCTCTTGATGATATTCAAGTAGACCAGCCGCTGAAAATCTTCCTAAGCCCTGACTGCCTGCAATGGGTGTGACTTTCTTAAAGTTCAACATCAAACATGATGAGAACACCCTCATGTTGTTTTAATGGGAGTAATGAAAGTTAAGTGGGCCTTTGAGTAAGAGACATGTCCATTTGTCAATCGGGTGCTTCCAAAACTTTTTCTTGAAATCACTTGTGAAGTCAACAATAAAAAGACATGAAAAAGGCTTCTTTTTCATTGCACACCAATTCTTTAAAGATTACAAAGTAATGTGATTGTTTGATTGGGAAGCTGTGTGAATGAGAAATGAAAGTTTTCAATCAGAAAATGGCTACAAAGAAAGAATAACAGTCCAGTGAGGTGTACTTGAAGAAGCAATGTTTGTAAAAAGTCAGTCAAGTATTCTGACAGCAATCTCACATTTGAATGGGCAGATAGGTTATCATAAATTTCCTCTTCCAGATTCTTTATGAGAATGTTTTTACTTTTTGATACCAAAATGTGATATTCTTTACAAATGAGACTTTTCCGAGTGATGTTTTGTTCATTACTCCTATCATAATCTTTCATGACTGTGAATACCCTTTGCTGTCTGCTTAAGTGCTATGGATACTATCTCATCATTTTCTCTAAACTTGTACAACGCATCACATTTAGGGGATAGCATGCACACCAAAGGTAGCATAACAGAACAACTTGGATATGCAAATTACCATTTAACCTCGTGTCGGCATATGGAGAAAACCTTAGAGGTGAGAAAGTGCCATTCCTTTACTACAGTCTTACTATGTAAAACCCTGTACATAAGTCGTACCCTGACTTCCTGGTTACCCTTACATGTGTATTAACTCACTAAAATGTCCCAACAGCTGTGGCTTCTGTGCAGGGTTTTACTAGCTCTTCTTTCAAGTTCCATCAACTGTAAATGATTAATCTGCCTTCAAAGCACATGGCTCCAACTGGAGCCAATGTCACCTGACTGGAAACAGGCAATCAAAGCTATGCACACAACTTAGATCTCTGAGACCATCTGAAAGACAAGTCTGAAGGGCCTTCCATTAATATACAGAGAACTTCTAGGTGAAACTAATGATTCTTTTATTGACACAAACTCAATTTGTAGATTAGAAATTAGAAACTTTGTATACTTTGGATCTTATACATAATTTTAATATATGTCATGCACAGATTAGACTAAACAGATTCAATATTTTGATATCAAAGCAATACCTAGAGTGTGTAGGGGCTTGAACCGAGGGAAAGAAGTGTAGGTGTAATACACACTGCTGTATATTAGCAATACAATACATTACTTTAATTTTTATCATTGCAAATGTGTTATTAAACCCAATAAAATTCACTTAAAATCAGCCTTGGAGCTAATAGCTAATATTATTTCAGCAAATGAAATATGCATATTATAGCAACACCTCATGTTCAAGGTGTGTCTTATGAGCGAGGATAGAAGACTATTGCACATTATGGAAATGACCAAAGTTAGGGCGCTGCGTCTGCTTGAGGTGCGCCTGTTATAGGCAGGATATTACAGTACTCTTTATTTCCTACCTTGATGTTGAGTAAACAATCATTTTTTTGTACTCACCTGAAATTCAGCAAGAAAAGACATTAATCAATATTTTTGAAAAAGATTTCATTAAAAGTCTGATCATTGAAATAAATGTATATCTAAAATGCCTATTGATTTATTTAAGATCTTAATGCATGGAGGTTTAATGTGCTAAGCATACAAAACAAGGGTACCCTGGTTTGCCTTGGTGTTCTGCCATCATAACTACACACTATTTACTAAAGGAGCAGTCAGCCTCAGTGGTTTGTTTCCAAAAATGGCCATACTTTCACTCACCAACCCCTTTGCGTGTTAACTTACCATCCATATACACACTGCACTCTGCCTAACAGATACCCTTGTTACTATTCTCAGGGTGTGGTGTCCTCCTTGTGGTCATTCTTTTCACTACCATATACCCCTGCATATAAGTTTACATACATAGACTATAGGCCTTAACATTGACACCTAATGGACAACCAATTGTTATGTAATGTACCCAAAAGAACTACACTCAATACAGAGATTGATATGATTGGTTGATTGATAGTTCATCCCACTTCTACCCTAAGGACCCCAGCTCTGGCTTATAACTCATCCAAAACCTGAGGGTGTGGTTTTTGAACTGGTGCAGCAAAATGCAAGATTTTACGGTAGCCACCAAGGGCGCCAGCCCACCAAAGTATTTATAGACTAAAGGAGACATAAGTACACTCATTCTGATTGTCCAAAGTGGTAGTTGTCTGTCTTCACTACCATTCCTGCCAGCACCTCCTGAGGTCCATGCCAACACCTATAGTAGCTGCTGTTTAACGCAGCTAAACCTACAGATCTATAACCAATGTGTGACATAGCCCCTAAATATGACACCTGTATATTGTCTTTGGGCAATGAGACTGGCAATTCATGCCTACAGACCCACAGGGGGTTGTTGGCAAAGTCTCAGAGTGGACTGGCAGAGACTCAGGGAGGAGATTGATGAGTTACTGGAGGGAGAGGCCAGAAATACCTTGCTATGTAAAGAGCAGCTCGTGTTGCCCATGAAAGCTTAATGTGTAATGACACATGAGATTTGGTGAGCAGCAGCTCAAAGTTTACACACGGCAGGACCTGGGGGTCTGTCTGGAGCAGGAAAGGTATAGAGGGAGGGATATCACTCCTTGCGTTGATCTCAGATCACTGCTATTTATATGAAGGCATTTGGAAAAATACCATGTAGTTTTGCTAATAGTCAATAGTAGCTCTACAAGAGCAATCTGATGATCATATATAGAAAGAACTAAACGACCGTGGTGTACGAGGTGGCCGATCCACCACAAAAGGGGTGTCGGCCACCGAGGACACCATTTTATGTTTTTAGAGGGTTTAAATAAGGAAAAATTAACAAAATCCATTACCCTAGTGCCCCGTACGAGCAGCAGTCCGCCATTTTGAATGTTTACATGCACCCGGAACAAGGCTGCAGTGGTGGATCGGCCACTGTGGTGGATCGAGACACGTTACGCCATGGCCCCACAATGCTATCTCTACGGGAAGAAGTTATTCACATAAAATAAAACTCTGATACATAATACAGAGTCTGCTTGCCAGCACTTCATTGGAGCATCATGATAACCCTCTGAGAGAGTATCATTCTGTAGCATCCTTTAGCACCAGCATGATGCAGGAATGCAGCCCTTGCATGTTACTTCATGCATCATGACAACCAATGGACATGATGCAAATTTGAATTAGTGCCCCTTAAATTAGACTAAGTTTCGTCTGTGTCACGGGTTGGCCGCTCACAGACTAACTGCGATGTATTGGCTTTTTGGGGGCAAGTAAGATGTTACTATGGCAACTAATAGTTAAGTCATATGCACGTCAAAATGGCTGCTGTTGTCTTTCCTACTGCAGGTATCATCAGAATTGTGATAATTACACATTCGTTAAGAGTTATTCAGTTCTAATTTGATGTAATCCTTAAAGGTGAGACAAAGATCTATGCAAACATATATCACTTATTATGTAAAGATAATGGTTTCAATGTAATCCACCCTTTTGAAAAATTTCCCCTCAAAATGAATGGGGTTTGCCCAGTAGCCCTACTTTGGTAGGCCTACAAGAGTGGCTACCCTTAAATGGGTTAAGGCAGTTGCCTAGTGGGAAGTACCCTCTGCAGTTAATATTAATGTATTGGCAAGGAGAAGAATTAATGGGATGTGATGGTCATCCAAGACCGAACAATTATTGCTCATTGAAATAATTCTGCATAATCAAAGCTTTGCAATGGTGTCCAAATGACTGCAGGTGCAGATGAAATCTGATTTAAGAGCAGACAAAAAGTGGTTTCGTTGTTTATTTCTTCTTTCATTAAAGGTTTTTTCCTTTAGTGAGATGTGGCTGAATCATCTGACAGGTGTGGTTTTGCAACTAAGCTAGAATCTGGGGAGCAACCTTGGCAGCTTATTCAATCTGGCCTTATTCAATCTTGCTGTGCCTGATGAAATCCAGCTTGACACTAACTCATGAACAAAACACTGACCTTGGAGAAATTTGCATGAAGTTCTGTTTTCCTCAATGTCATAGATATAAGGAGCCCCTTATATCAAAGCTCAAGAGTTGATAATGCCCATTAGGGAGGATGGTTATAAAAGGCAACAAGATTAATCTAATCTAATTTACTTATATATGCTTCACTCTTGAGATATGTTTTCCCTTCACCCCATTAGTGCTATTCAGTGCATTAATGCCTAATCTTCCTTTATCAGTTTGATGCCTGAATGCAGCACTGGCAAGTGATGTACAAGCACTGCAATTAAGCATCATGCTCGGATGCTGGCATGACACACAGAACAAGGGTTAGTATGATGCACCAATGCAATGTGCATGCTGCATTTGTGGATCATAACCGGGCATCCCTAGCCCACTTAAAAGGGTCTATTTCTTCTCTTTCCTATCCCCTCGTGATGTGTGTGGTGCACATATGCGCGGGCATATGCGCGGGCACTGACACATTCCCCTGTGGGCTTCCCTAGCCCACTTAAAAGGGTCTATTTCTCCTCTTTCCTATCCCCTCAGGATGTGTGTGGTGCACATATGCATGGGCACTGACACATTCCTCTGTGAAATTGTGTAATGTAGTTCTTGCCATGAATATGACCTTAGCTGTCGAAATGGCGTTAAACATCTATTACTCACTCACTCGTGGATCATAACGACAGAGGGTAGCTCAGGGGCGTAGGAAAAGGGGGGGCCAGGGGGGCCTGGGCCCCCCCAATCATGAATGAGGTGGGGCCTGAGTATGTCTGGGCCCCCCCAATATTTTCCAAGAACTCATAAACACAATGGAAAAGAAGCTAAAACTTTACATCTCAAATTGATTATTATTGTGATGTCATAGGTAGAATTGGGGTCTGAGCCTAAAGTCAGATCCAAAATTTACCAAAAATCACTTATCTATATGAATTCTAAATACGGATAAATAGACGCCATCACGCATCAGCCGACAATTCAAGGTGGTCACGATGGTGCCCTCACCGGGCCCCCCCAATGACGATTTGCTTCCTACGCCTCTGTAGCTAAAGTGGTACCTTTAAAGGGTTAGCACCAATTCTAATGCATCCACATCATTAGTTTACCCTCAAACTTAATTCCACCTCCATTATTACGTCTGAGCTACCTTTTATCTCCTACAGTGTAAAAAACACACTGTGGTTCTGCATGCAGTAGACATTAGTCATCTTAGTGTTCCGGGATCATGTGGCGATCATCCTGCCCCACTTTACAGTATTATGTTAGGACGAGATTTTAGAGTGGGAATGGGATAGAAGTATAACACTGCTAAACTGGGGAAAAGGCCTACGATCCATGGGGCTTGCCACAACATTGCCATCATCTGATAAATCAATATATGTTGGATTTTCTATGTTCATTTCGCCAATACATAGAAAAGGTTTCTCAGTGGATTTCAGCTCTTTGATATCTCCTCTTTCAGGAAAAAAATTGTTTGCCACCCTACCCCTTGGGGAAATGCCTCAAATCCAACATGGCCACCACAGAAATAGGTCAACATTGTAAACTGTCATAAAAACAAAACTAACCAAGCTAGAAACATATGCAATAGCTTTATTAACATCAGCATTCAAAGATCTATCCATTACAATCATTTTCAAAGGTCAAGGTCACCAAGAATCCAATATGTCTGCCATAAAGTGCCGAAAATCCAGATAATAGCCATAATAATATGATTAAAATGTCAAACAGTTACAAAATTTAAGGATAAGGTCTCTCAGTGGCTCTCACCTCTTACATACCTCCTCTTTCAGGAAAAAAAAGTCTACCACGCTCTGCCTAGGGGAATCATTCAATATTCAACATGTCTGCCATGGAAATAGCATTGATATGAACTGTCATAAAAGCAGAGCTAATCAATATAGAAACATTTGCAAGAGTTTTATCAACATCAGCATTAAAACATCTACCGTAATGGCCCGTTTAAGTGCCCAGGCGCTCATTAATTTCAATACCCCTCTATCCCCGGCTCTTATTTGAAACAGCTGCTTATTTGAATACTGTTTTCAGTGCTTAAGGTTGGTTTCAAAACCTCTTTACCCCCGGTGGTTATTCGAGACCAGCGCTTATTTGCGTCCCCGGTGTTTAAATGGGCCATTACAGTATGCATTAAAATCTATTCAGATGTTAAGGTCACAAAGGAACCAGTATATGGCTGCCATAAAATGCTTGTGCCAGAATATAATGCATATGATATTATATAAGAATTGTACAATGTTCCTCAATTATCATCCTGTTTGATCTTTACTCCTACACACTTGAGAGAGAAAACATTACTTCTAATCACTACTAGGAATGAAATATAAACCAAACATGTCTGCCACTAATCGAGGTCAAATTATCAAAACCCAGGCAGGGGCCCTGATATAAAATGTACCGGTACCTTCATTTGGAAAGTCCCGTTCATTTGAATTTGCTCAATTGACTTCAGCCCACAAAACATTCATAAATGAATCAAATTCAATAGCATTCATAAAAAGAAATGGTTTAAAATAGAGTACCTGACCCCCTCTACAAATCACAGAAGGGAGCCGGGCTGATAAATTAGAGCTCCTTTATCATGCATGTCTGGGTCAAAGCTGTAGTGCTATATAATTATTCACTAAGCAATATTGTAACACAATCTGAATACAGCCAAGTCAAAGAAGATAGCATAGGCTAGGTCAATAGACCTAGAAGACCCTAGACACTGTGGCAGTATTGGTGCTATGAGAGTTGCACATGATAACCTGCAGGCCAGTGCATTGACACAAAGGTGAGAAAACTAAAGATTTAACTGCAGTCATCAGTCTGCCTTTGTCACATAATAGGTGTGCAGTAAGTGCATAGTGAGAATATACCATAATACACCAACTATAGTACCATTTCTACAAAAGTACACAGTGCACACACAGGCTGATATTTATAAATAGGGACTCAACTCAAGCTAATTTCAATCTACTAAGACAAGCAAATAGGACCTCAGAGGAAACCTCACCAAAACTATTCTAGACCCCAGTATTGAGGCTTGGGTCTAAAAAGGAACAAATGCCTCACCATCATTGAACAGTATCTTATGGCAGCCATATTGTTTCTTTTGTGACCTTGACCTTTGGCAGTATTCTAGTGGATAGATCTTCAAATGCTGATGTTGATGGAGCTATTACATGTGATTCTACATTGATAAGTTTGGTCTTTATGACAGTTCTTGATCCTATTTCGATGGCAGCCATGTTTAATTTGAACAATTCCCCTAGGCAGAGGGTTGTGAATTCTTTTTTTCCTGAACGAGGAGGCATTTAAGATGTGGGAACCATTGAGAGGCCTTATCCATCAATTCTTTACTGTTTGACACTTTTGTCATATTTTAATTACAATTATCTGGATTTCGGCACTTTATGGCAGCCATATTGGATTCTTGGTGACCTCGACCTTTGAAAACAGTTTTAATGCATAGATCTTTGAATGCGGATATTAATAAAGCTATTGCATATGTTTCTAGCTTGATTAGCTCTGTTTTATGACACTTTACAACATTGACCTATTTCCTTGGTGGCCATGTTGGAGTTTCCCCTAGGGGTAGGGTGACATACAATTTTTTCCTGAAATAGGAGATATCAAAGAGCTGAAATCCACTGAGAAACCTTTTCCATGTATTTTGTTGATCTTGAGTCCTTTGCTTACTGGACTTATTTGCTGGGGTGAAGGGTTTATTTTGGTCTGTCTGTGTAAAAGTCACAACCTCCTAACCCTGTTGCTAATGATGAACATTCTTTAAGTATTACCTTACATGCCAGTATGCCCTTTTAAGGAACAAAGGTGATATCAGAGGGTTATTATGATCATAATGGCTTGGGTCTAAAAAGGAACAAATGCCGCACCATCATTGAACAGTATCTTATGGCAGCCATATTGTTTCTTTTGTGACCTTGACCTTTGGCAGTATTCTAGTGGATAGATCTTCAAATGCTGATGTTGATGGAGCTATTACAAGTGATTCTACATTGATAAGTTTGGTCTTTATGACAGTTCTTGATCCTATTTCGATGGCAGCCATGTTGAATTTGAACAATTCCCCTAGGCAGAGGGTTGTGAATTCTTTTTTTCCTGAACGAGGAGGCATTTAAGATGTGGGAACCATTGAGAGGCCTTATCCATCAATTCTTTACTGTTTGACACTTTTGTCATATTTTAATTACAATTATCTGGATTTCGGCACTTTATGGCAGCCATATTGGATTCTTGGTGACCTCGACCTTTGAAAACAGTTTTAATGCATAGATCTTTGAATGCGGATATTAATAAAGCTATTGCATATGTTTCTAGCTTGATTAGCTCTGTTTTATGACACTTTACAACGTTAACCTATTTCCTTGGTGGCCATGTTGGCGTTTCCCCTAGGGGTAGGGTGACAAACAATTTTTTCCTGAAATAGGAGATATCAAAGAGCTGAAATCCACTGAGAAACCTTTTCCATGTATTTTGTTGATCTTGAGTCCTTTGCTTACTGGACTTATTTGCTGGGGTGAAGGGTTTATTTTGGTCTGTCTGTGTAAAAGTCACAACCTCCTAACCCTGTTGCTAATGATGAACATTCTCTAAGTATTACCTTACATGCCAGTATGCCCTTATAAGGAACAAAGGTGATATCAGAGGGTTATTATGATCAGTGTAGAGAGATCTATGATAAAGCTGGTTCCCATAGTAACCTAACAGGAGATTATAACATTTCAGCGACGTTGCTATATACTACTATCAGGTATACATTCTGTTATGAAATTAAAGTGGCAGAAAATACTATATGGTTTGAACCTGTTGCCTCAACACAATAATTCTTGTCAGGCCTTATAGCGATCCTTTCCAAGTATAGGGTCAGCATGAATGCAGGCCTGGGGATTTGGTTCCCTGTTACATTATCACCAATAATGGGTATCATACAGTCTGCATTTCTGATACTAAGACTGTGCTAGGAGGTTGACATCTCTGCTGTGCAACTCAATCAGTCAGAGACCAATTCCATATATCATCTACAGCATCAGAATGGCATACATACTGAGTTATAGCCAATCCTTTGAAATCCCACATATGAAGGTGCAGGGATAGGAAAAAATCTTTACTTAACCCTAGAGCTATAGTATCGAGCCTCCAGGCTCCAGCTTCTTGTTAAGCTGCACCAAATGCAATGAACAAGAGGTTGTCAATGAAATTACAATACATAGAGGTCAATGATATTGCAATGCATTGATGCATCATGCTGACTCTTTGGGTGTGTGACAATCCCCGAAATACCTGGTAAAATAAAGCACTAACAAAATGCTTGCAGTGTCTGCAAGCATGCATAATGATGATTAGATAGCATGCAGCCTGAAAGAGATTATTATTATGTGATACATTCAAGTCATCTCAGATTACTTTGGAATTCCCGTAGAAGCCATGCATATAGATCTCATATATGAGTCTACTTTTCAAGCATAATTATGTTTCAGACTAGAAAAATAAAACCTATGCTTGAAGATTGAGGAGTATTTGCAGTTCCTGCCTAATTATGAGTGAGGCATAGTATGAATTAAATTAGGGTATTCCCACTAGGCTTTGCTGCTTCCTGTACTGATTCCTATATGGTGGTTCCCTGAGGGTTTATACCTCAGTGCACCAGAGTAAGGGAAAGACCGATACACAAGCATGGATTGATAAAAATCAGTGAAATTAGCCTATAAAATAGTTATATTACCTGGGCTGGATTGAGATATATGCTATTGCATTGGGGGAAGGGGGGTGTAGATCAAAATTCTAGTGCTGTTATTATGAAACTCTCCATCCTGGCATGAAATTAATTTCAACACTCAGGCTTGGACACAGAAAAAATGTTTGTACAATTGGATTTTGCTTTCCTACAGGATACTGCTGAAGTGGAACCTCCTGTACCAGGGACCTCTGCACAGGGTGCTGCCACAGAAACTCAGCAGCTCCGACAGGAAGTAAAAGAGTTAAAAGGTTTGTTGATCTAATATGTAAGATGCTCAATGTTAAGTAAATCTAATATAGAATTAATTAAACTGAGAAGATTTGAAGGGAATCAATTTTAATAGATTGATATTTTTTATATGCGAGTTGAAAAGGCCATAACTAGGTTTCTTTATGTGACTTTAGAATCATTTTGAGTTCAAATGTGATGTGTTTCCATAGAAATAGCACCAATATTATTCAGGCTTCAAACATTGTTGAGAAATGCCATATTTTCATACCAGTAGATAAGCATGTTTTCTAGATATCAAATATTGCACATGCTGAGCATAGGAATTGATTCTTTGACATGAATGGCAACCCTTTTTCAAAGTGTGATTATTCAGTGAATTTAAATTACCCTAATAATGTACATTTTTTTAGTCTACTGTTAGCATTGATAGATGTATGTCATAGCTGTAATGTTGTGAATAGCTCGGTTTACATTGGTCATACACCTACACCTGTGATGTGTGAATGAATGTTTTTTTGAAATTGTGAAACAAGTTTTTCTCCTTTTTTTCAGATCAAGTCAAGCGTCTAGAAATGGTGACCACCCGTCTTGAGACCCTTCTGGCAGCAGGCCCAAGCAGACAAGGTCAGGCTGCAACTGTTGTGGCACCTCCTCTAGATGACCTGTATACTGTAAGTGATATACCATAGTACCACACATAGAGTTGTCTTCATGGAGATGGGGTTGGTTTGGGGCAGTTTGATACTTATAAAGTGGGACCTCGATAATCATTCCCCTGATAGTCTGTCATACACAGGATCCCGCCAGGCAGTTGCTGGGACATTTCTATACAAATCTATTATAATATACTTCAATAGTCCATCAGTTTTGAGATCCGACCAATATTTGTCTGCAACAAGGGTGGCCAGACTATAATACACACCCTGAGTTCAGAGAAGGTGCAGGAAGGGTCCAACTCATAGATTTGGCTTATACACAAGGTACTATGGAAAGTGTTTCTCTGTTATATAGACCAAGAGTCCTTGAAAGTGGACATCTTGTCATTGTTGGTAAATTCTGTATCAATGTGACTTTAGGCCTTTCTTGACCCTGGATTTAAACTGGTTATTGCTATATGAAAGAATCAGAGCATTATTTAGTTTGGGATAGTGCATTTCTATAATTCATAATCTTACTGCAGAGCTATGTCAGTTAATTATAACCTTCCCTTTAGTATCCAAAGGAGTCATTTAAATTCAAGAAAATGTTCATGTTTGTTACATTTTGATTGATTGATTGATTTGTTTAACATCCTAAGGTTCGTACACCTCATGGGACTGATGTTTGTTACAATGTGCTAAGTTATATGTATGTACTGTAACCTACTTCCCTTTTAGATAGATAAAAATTGCAGCAGTTCAGATAATTAACATGCATTAATAGATATAAAAAAACATTCAAACTTATGTTTTCATGTCTTTTTAGGAGACTACCCCCAAGCGCCTCGTTCAACAGGCAAGCAAGGTCAGCCCCGGGAAGCTCATCAATGACCTGCTGACAGGGATGTACTCGGTCACATACATGGCCTGCCATACAGTATGGGTACTTGGTAAACCCAAGGATGGAGACACAAGGGAACCATTGCCAAGAGAGGATGTCACTTCTATAATCGGTTTGTAAAGATTCATCAAATTCTTTGTATTCATTAGTACACATCTAGTATCAATCCTTCATATTAATACAAATTTGGACACTTTATTTCGAGCAGAATAGGAGCACTATGGATATAAAAAAAATGAAATTGGCTATATCCTGTACAAACTGAACTTTTTTTTTGGTATTACAGATTAAACTACAAATAGACACTATTGGATAAGGCAAATTTGGAAAAGGACAAGTTTTTAAGCAATAACTCAATGAAACATGATTTTTTTTTCAGATTTAAGATCGGCAATAATAATCTATGTTCAATAATTATTTGATATTGTATTTCATATTTTAATATTGTTGTTACATTGTTATTTCAGCAATTGCTAGCCGTTTCTTCCCAACCTACTGTCCTGCCCAGCTTAAGATCTTCATCCGGAACAAACTTGGTAATGCAGTGAAGGCTCACCTCAAAAACCTGCAAAGGCAAGGACTTGAAGAAAACTCCGGTTCAGATGGAGAATAAATCTGACCTGATCTTGTGGCTGATAATAGATTGGACAACATTGTATTTATTGATGTGAGTTAGTGCTTTTCATCATTGTATTTATATGTTTATATATAAGCCATGATGAAAATGTATACTTTTTGATACTGGTATTACATAAAATGAGTATGGGGCCTTCAATTTAAGTATGTGATCAAATGGCTATTGTACCAATTTGGTAGTAGGCTTTTGAAACCAGTTTGTATAAGAAGAAAAGGTACTTTTAGTGGAAGAACATCCTCAAACATTCTGTGATAAATCAGATGAGATGAGCTATTGCCTATGCTAGAGCTAAAGTTATACTAGGGGTAAAGAACAGTTATAGTTATTATTGTAAACAGTAATACTTCAATGTGATCAGAAGGCATGTCCATGTGCTACATCAACCATCACTACCTCATTTACTTCCTCAGATACCTTACATTCTCAGATAGGAATTCAGTGCTAACTGCCTTTATACCCTATAGGGCTCTGTGTATGTCAACACTATTGTTATGTTATCTTAGTATAATTTTGTCAATTTAGATAATCATACCCCCACAAAGTTGGTGTAGTGTATTACCCAAAACCAATGGAAATGTGTAGTGAGAGCTTATTATGTGTGTGTGTGTATATAATATTAATAATATTTGCTGGTATTGTAAGATTATGTCTCTGAAATGCATGCTTTGTCCTCTTTGAATTGATTAGAAATGGTTGTGGGTTGATCAATAAGTCTTTATTAGGTGAACTTTACTCCCTATGGATGGATGTGGACTGTACTGCCAGGTGTTTTAGTAAAACTTTATAGTCAAGAAAACTATATGTTGCTTCTTTTTCATGATCGACAAACATGTATACCTTATCTACAATGCTCTGGTATGTACCATAGTATACCATGCCATATTATCTACCATGGTTTAATATGGTAAATATCATATTACATAATGCCATAGTTTATCATGATATATACCACAGCAAACCATAGTGAATTTATTAGTGTATTTTGATTAAACTGCAGTATATTTACCACAGCATACCATAGTAGTTATCAAAGTATTTACCATGGTATCCTATGATTAACTATGGTATCTTATACTTCTGTTTACCATAGTAAACATCATGATACACCATGGTAAATATTACTATCAACTATGGTAGATATCATGGTATACTGCAGTAAATTTACTGTAGTATACTTTATGGTATATGCTAGAGTATATCATGATATTTACTGTTGTAAACTCTGATATTACATACCATAGTTTACCATAGTATTTACCATGGTAAATTGTAGTGTATTTACCAGCGTGTTTTGGCGGAACCATTGTACTTTTACAATGGTATACCATGGTATATACAAAAGTATATCATGATATTTACTGTTTTAAATGCTGATATTATATACCATAATTTTCCATAGTTTTTACAATGGTAAACCAGAGTGTATTTATCGTTGTATCTTGACAGAACTATGGTATATTTACCATAGTATACCATGATTTACTCTGGTTAATCAGAATAGAGACAAGAGTATACCACAGTGAATATCATGATATATCATAGTAAATATCATCATATACTCTAGTATATATTATGGTATACCATGGTAAAAATACCATGGTTCCATCAAAACACGCTGGTAAATACACAATGGTTTACCATAGTTAATACCATGGTATTTTTTTACCTGGGTTGGACCTGATAACATTTTCAAGTTGCTTTTTTCTTCTCCTTGAGTTACTTTATCTATTAGGAAATATATAAAAAACCTAGCATTACCACAGAGGCTAGCTATTTATGCTACCTCTGGGCACTAGAGGAGAATGACCCTGTCTGTCACTTTAGGCTATCATTAATTGCCATAGTAACCAGTATTGCCTCATGCAGGATGTTAATCTGTCTCCATACTAATCCCTTGCCTGCCAATAATGACCTCATATGAAGCTTTATAGGGAGGGAGATGGTCAATGGTGGATGCTTGGTTTGGTCCCTTAAAACTAATTTTTCACCTTTAACCCTTCAAGGGCCATTGATGATATCGTGGAAGGATATGTGAGAGAAAAGGTAGGAGAGGAATATGAAATCACTATAGTGTCAAGATCTGGAGCTACTATTGAGAAGGCACATCAATTAATCCATGAAAAACTCAAAACTGAAGCCTATGATCTGGTGGTGATCATTTGTGGGATCTGTAGTATCACAAGTAGAGGGATGTTCATGAATAGGCCATATTTTTATATGGGGTACTCAGATGAAGAGATCTGCAGAGCTGAAATCCGACTCAAATTCTCAAACATGCTTCTCGATCTGACAACACATTTCCCTGAAACTGTGTTCAGTATCGCCACCACATATGGCTGTGATCTATGTAGATTCAATAAAAAAATGAATCCTCGTGTTGTGTGGTCCCGTGACCCAAATCAAGATGTACTCGACAAAGCAATCAAGGGAATCAATGGTGACATAGTCCTATTGAATATACTCAACAAACGTACCCCGACGGCCAGACTAGATTATATATTTCATTCCACACTGGGAAATAAAACAAGGGGTATACCACGACCTCAGTCACGTCACTACAAACCTCATTATGAAAAGCTCAAGGATGGCTGTCATCCCGATAGTGACAATGTGAAAAAGTGTGCTACCTACATTGCCACTACCATCACAAAAATCCTCCGCCTGAGTTAAAAGTGACAATCGAAAATGTTGGAAAAACTGACCCTAATTGTGAAGTTGTCCTAAATAATCTGACACCTAAAACTGACAAGAATCCCCAACATGAAATTCTGGTGGTTCCCGCATCTGTTCGCGGACAGATCAGGAACAGGAGAGTTATCTAACCTAGGCCCCAGAACTCAATTTTCCTCTGCTAATTTTTTGGCAGCTAAATCTGTTTAGATAAAAGGTACTTATATGTACATACATACATAGTCTAACTACAGCAACCTTTAATTTGGCTGTGTTATTGCTAAGCCTCACTGTGACATGACCTTGCACTAGCAAACACGCTGGTGGACAAAAATCTTTTTTCTATGCGTCTCAAACTACAGCAACCCTTTATTTGGCTGTGTTACTGTGATATGCCAATGAATTGATTGGTAAATTTATCTAAACATCTTTTTGTTGCACAATTGTTATAAAAAGAATTATGCAACTATTCCTATGCTTAAAGTATGTCAGTCTATTTATTACGGACGTCAACAGTCACGAAATCAGCAATTTTGCTGATTTCTTACTATGTGTGATAAAACTGTGTTCTCTCAATCATTTGTCTCTGCTCTCAGTAACCAAGAAATCAGCAACATGCTGATTCTGATTATGTGTAACATAACTGTGTTTCTCTGAATTATCTGCTCTGTAATACTATAGAAATAGATAATAAAATAACTTGTAGAAGAAATATATCACACAAAACCAGACACTGAGAAGTTCTTTTTAGCATTTATTTTCATTTTGTAAAGTACATATGAAGTCAATTTTGTTGGTATTTGATGTTTTTTGGAGTGATCTTTATTGATGCAATGTTTCGATTAATTTTATTAATCTTCTTCAGGCAAGATGCTAAAATATGGTTTTAATGGCCCTGAAGTACTCTAAATGATCACATTTTGGTCCAGTAAATCTGTTGCCATGGTAACGTCAGAATAAACAATTTACATAGCTTCCACATAGAAATGGTCTTATACAGGGTATTTTTACCAGTGATAATAACAAACTTTATACATATCAGAGATGAGGTAGACATTGTCTGACAATAAATATTAAATATTAATAAATATTGACTATTTACTTAGATAATGAAATAACATCAGTAAAATGTATGAATGTATAATAGTTAAATCACTAAGGTATGTTTGGACTCCTGGTGTTTCTCACGACTTCATTAGATTTTAATTGATTTTTAACATAACTGTATTACCCACTTGCATACTATTGTTCTTAATTAACTTTTTTGACTTTTTATTTAACTGCACTCACCTTGGTTCCTCACTCAGGGGTCGGATCACTAGATGATACCCCTGGATTTGTTCACTTACACAAGGACAAAAGTGAGCATTTGTTGGCATGCTATATGACTCAGAAATGTAGCTACCCGACTGTCAATCACGACAATCAACTAAGCTAATGTAATTACATACTATGCATTTCAACAACCTCACTTTTTTAGAATTAAGGTGGAACGACGCCTGTAAGTTTCCTTTACTTAATAACTTGGTAAGGCTACCCACACAGCGCGTTACCCCCATTTGTCTCAAGATACTGTGTAAATAATAATTTTGTTATTTTTGTATCGTTACCCTAGTCTAGTGGCCTCCATTATTGAGACTCATATTCTAGAGTAATCTCTCTTCTTTGCTGTATTTAGCTTGAATTGACTTTGTATTGTATTTGTCTGTACCAGGAAGACCACTTTAAAAGAATTATGGAGTATGAAGGGCCTAAAAATTGTACACTTTAACACACGCAGCTTCTACCTAAAGCGTACAGAACTTTTCAGGGCATTTCAAGGAATTGACATATTATGTATCAGTGAATCCTGGTAGACAGAGTTACATGATGATGATAGTATTTTCTGGGATGGTTATCAACTTTTTAGGCAAGACAGGAGTGCTAAGAAAGGGGGTGGTGTTGCTATCTATGTGAAGAACTCTATGGCTAAATGTGTAGCCAAGGTCGACCAATACTGTTACACTAAACCTGAAATGGAGATGGTTACTATCAAATTTAGCCAAGAAGGTAGAAAATCCCTAGTATTGTCTACAGTATACAGGCCACCTAATTGCACAGTACCTAGTTTCATAGATGAGCCTGAACTGCATCACATAAATTTCAGTGCTCCCGATATAGAATTATGGGTGTTAGGAGATACCAATATCAACACTGTTGATGAAAATGCAAATGAAGCAAATAAATTGCATGACTTATGTCGAGATTATAGGCTACGCACTTTAATTAACCAAATTACTCGCCCCTTTGATAATAGAGGCACATGTATTGATCATATACTCACTAATACAACCAAACCAGTGGTAGCTGGTGTACTCAATTACCTGGTCAGTGATCAATCATCTTCCTGTTTTTGCAGCACTCGCAGAACAAAATCTACCAGATATCATGAGGGAATACCAAACCAGGGACTATAAGGGCCATCATTCTTATCTGCTAAAGGATTGGGTTTGTGACTGGGATTGGGACACCTTCTGGCAAAGTAATGATGTTGATACCATGTGGTCCTGTATGGTACAGTGCCTTACTGAATACTTAGACAATTTTTGTCCCATGACAACTAAAGTCTTCAAAGATAAGGGTAAAGATTGTATGACAGTGGAAATATTGCGTCTCATCAGAGACAGAGATAGAAACATGGAAAACTTTCTAACTACAAAGAATGGAATCTTTTTAAAGAGAGCAAAGACTCTCCGCTGTCTCATATAAAAAAAGACTAAATATGCAAAGTCAAATGTTACAACAACAACCCTAGATGCTAACATCAAAAACCCCAAATCATCAATTCAATTTTGAAACCTAAAGGGAAGGTACTACCACCGAATTTAAAGGGGGAGGATGGCAAACTTAAAACAAATTTAGACTCTGTTGAGTATATGAATGAGTTTTTTGCAGGTATTGGTGAAAAGCTATCTGACCAACTAACCCAAGAAGGCCAGCAAATGTCTGACCTCGTTTCTGACTACAATCCAAATATTGATGATGAGGATCTATGTGAAACACTTACAGTAAATCCTGAAACAGTGTCCTATTTGTTGACAGATATAAATGTTAACAAAACATCAGGTATGGACAATATCAGTTGTAGCATACTTAAGGAATTCCTAAAGCTGATTGTTAATGAGTTAACACATTTATATAATGAATCTTTCAAGCATGGTTTCTTTCCAACCAGCTGAAAAATAGCTAGGGTGCCCCCAATTCCTAAAGGTGGCTCTTTACAAGATGTAGGTAATTGGAGACCTATATCTCTTCTCCCAGTGGTATCCAAAGTTGCAGAAAAAAATATGTACTGCCATCTTTTGGATAGAATGGATGAGCTAGATGTTATTTCTAAAAATCAGTTTGGTTACAGACGAAACATGGGCACAGGAGATGCTATTTTCGAATTGACAACAGACCTTTATAGTTATAGAGATGAAGGCCATGTATCGGAGCTGTGTTTTGTGGACCTGAAGAAAGCATTCAACTCAGTCAATCACACCTATTTATTATCTAAATTGAAATCACTTCGACTCCAAAAATGTGATTTTGACTGGGTCAAAAGCTATCTCTCAAATAGACAACAAATGACTCATATCAGGGAATTTGACTCCCAATGTGCCCCTGTGAATTATGGGGTACTGCAAGGGTCCGTTTTAGGGCCTCTGCTATTTATTTATTACATAAACAATATGGCTGATGGTCTAATCCACTGTAAAAATCTGATGTATGCCGACGACCTTGTAATCTACAGTCACCACAAAGACCCCCAATTAGCTATTAATTGGCTTCACGAAGATATCAACAAAGTGGTGGACAAGTGTACTGAGTTGAGACTAACCATTAATAATTCCAAAACCAAATTTATGCTCAGTGGAAGTAAAGAAAAGATGAAAGTGGTAGTTAACAACCAGCTAAAAATCAAAGGGAAAATTCTTGACCGGGTAGACAATTACTGCTACCTGGGGGTTAAGCTAGATGAGGCAATGACTTTAGAGCCAGCAGTTAAGGAAGTTATTCGTAAGGTTAATCACCGTCTCTTCAAATTTGCGAAAGTATGATGTGACTTGACCCAAAAGGCCGCTATTATGGTGTACAAATGTACCATTATGTCACTCTTTGATTATACATGTTTCCTACACTCAGGTGCTAATTTCAATTTAACAGCTAAATTACAAAGGCTCTAAAATAGGGGGCTCAGAATTTGTATGTGAAGCAGTGTAAGAGGCATGTCTATTGAAGACCTCCATGCAGGATGTAATGTGGGTATGCTAGATAGACGTAGAGATGAGGTACTACTTGTGTACATGTACAAATATGCCAATCAAGGCAAATTTGTCAAAAACACTTTAAATGCCCAACGAACTCGCACAGTAAATAAGAAAAAGTTTGATGTACGAAGGCCAAAACGTGAGTTCTTTAAGCGGTCCCCCTTGTACAGAGGTTCTCACTTATGGAATAATTTGTCAGAATGGCACCAGGAAGCGGAACAGAAAGCCCAGTTTAAAGCGTGTATACGTCGTGTCAGAGACCTGCACAAACAAAGCCAGAAACCCAAGTTTGTAGTCCTTAATGGCAGCATCTTAATCACAGATACCTCTGATGAGGAAGAGGATGAGCCCTGAGCATCTTAACCTAATTCCACTTCACTTGTTGTCCATACTTTCTGACCTGTTACTTCTCAAACAATCCTGTGGCGAACTATAATTGGTAGCTGGCCTGGCTCAGTTTCAAAGGTTAATAGACTATGAATTTAGTATTTATCGGCTTTTTACTATCCAAGAATGAACTCTGGTAATAGTCACCCTTGCTAATGACCCTGATGTAATTTGATTACTGATACTACCTATGAATTGATGCTATAAGCATGATTTGAAGCTGTGATCTGAAACACGCTGTTAATGTACTCGCTAACCATTAGCCTCTTTCCTTAGGCTATAACCAACCGCTCCTTTGTTGAGCAACTCTGTTACTTTTTCTTAGGCCTTATAATTTCCTTCTTCCTTGTTTAGAGTCTCATGGTCTTTCTTGTCTTGTGTAGATTAATTGTATAATTATCATGTAATTAGTAATTGTTTTTACCTCTACCTCAAAATCATGAACTCAATCTGCAATGCATTTCCTGCCTGTCCTCATCCCAACATGGCACAGGCCATGTAAATTTGTGTAATGTATAATTTTATACTTTGTTTTAATTAATCTGATTTAATGGGGTATTTGCCCTAAGCTAGTTTGTTTCCTGATGTACAGCACACGTCAGACAGGAGGAGTTGCTTAGCATCGCTCAACAGAATTTTTGAACTAATGTTCCCTACAAGTCTCATGCACATTCATTTTTTTCTGTCTACATCACTCATTGTTTTATTAACTGGGTTCTACAACCCATTTTTCATAACTTTTTTTCACTTTGACAACCACTGAAACTGAGCCTAAATCAATTGATTGCAATATTATCACCTCCTCTGCGTAGTGGAGCAATCAATAAACACTTTTTTACAAAAATAAAAAAAATGATATCCATTGGTCGATATGATACATGAGTACAGCCCTAGTGAGTAACATGCCTATTGTGTAAGTTGTATTCATACATGCTGACCCTATGGGTTGATGTAGGTACTCCCAAACGGTTGACATGAAGCATGAACACAGCCGCTGTGAGTAGATTTACCTTCATGCATCATTACGTCAATATGAAAATGATCATTGTATCAGTAGTCATTAAATTTTACTCAACACTCAGTTCTGGAATTTGTCTGACAACTCACAATTCAGGGAGAAACTGCATCAACTAAAGAAATCATGTAAAATATGCATTTTCAGATTTTTCAGAGGTTTGGTCAGTCAAAAAGTGCTAGCCTTTGTGTGTTACCTGATTTCATTGACACCACAGTAGTTGAACTTTAGTTGGCTTTCCTCGTTGATACATGCAACAGTCTGCCCTGACTACTTCCATTTGAAAATGATTTCAGCTTTACTCATTACTGGTGAGTACAGCTGCCGCTGAAATCCTTTCTGAGCCCTGACCACCCGCAATGGATGTGACTTTCTTAAAGTTAAATGCCAATGATGATGAGAACGCCCTCACAGTGTTTTGATGGGAGTAATGAAAGTTAAGTAGGCCTTTGAGTGAGAGACACGTCCATTTGTCATTGGGTGCTTCTTGAAATCACTTGTGAAGTCAACAATAGAAGGACATTAAAAGCGTTTCTTTTTCATTGCACAGCAATTCTTTAAAGATTACAAAACAATACAATGGTTTGATTGGGAAACCATATGAATCAGTGATGGATGTTTTTAATCAGAAATTGGCTACAAAGAAAGATTAACAGTCCTGTGAGGTGTACTTCAATAAGCAATTTCTATAAAAAGTCAGTCAAGTATTCTTTCAGCAATCTCACATTTCAGTGGGCAGTAGGTATTTTTAGAATTTCCTTTTTCAGATTCTTCATAAGAATTGTTTACAGATGAAACCTTTCACAGTGACATTTTGTTCATTACTCCTATCATGATTTTTCATAACTGCACACATGCTTATAATGTCTGCTGTCTGCTAAGGTGGCAAAGGTAGTTTTCTTTATATCTCTTGAATTTCAGCATGTCACCAAAACTGGTACAACATTGTATTTAGGTTATAGACCAAATGTAGCACAATGGAACAATTTGGATATCTATCATGAACTACTATTTAACCTTGTGTATACCATTATGGCCTGTTTAAGCGCCGGGTCTCAAATAAGCACTGGTCCCGAAAAGTGGCAGGGGTAAAGGGGTGTAGAGGTCAGCGAAAACGTACTTGGAAACACTGGGTTTCGAACCCGGGACCTCTCAACTTGCAAGCGAGTGCTCTACCACTGAGCTGCATCCCCAGACCTGATGTTCTCTACCTTCCACCTACATCTGGATCGCTATGACACAAGGGGGCAGTGTTCACTGGCTGACCAGCCCCTGGGAGCTGGTGCAACCAGGGAACCGGGTACAGATAGCATACCGCCATGGACTCACAGCCAGAGCTGGCCCCTACAGGGGTATTGAAATCAACCTTAAGCATTAAAAACAGTATTCAAATAAGCACCTGTCCCGAATAAGGGCCGGGGGTAAAGGGGTATTGAAATTAATTAGCGCCCGGGCGCTTAAACAGGCCACCAGGGTAAGCGGTGTCTCCATATAAGCCAAAACCTAGAGGTAAGAAGGTCCCATTCCTTACTATAGTCGGAATAGTTAAAACCCTGTATATAAGCCATGCCTAGACTTCCTGGGGATGCTTTAAGCTAGGGTACCACTCTAAAATGGTTAAATGCAGGGTTTTACTAACTCTTATTCACGTTCTCATCAACTGTAAATAATTTAAATGGATATATAGCTTTTAAGTAATATGGCCTGACCCGGAGGCAAAGTCACCTAACCACCAACAGCCAACCAAAGTGATGCACACAACTTAGATCTCTGAGACTATCAGAAGAAAGAACCCGAGGGGCTTTCTAGGGATATACAGAAAGCTTCTTGTTGAAACTAATGCTCCCTAATTTGATTTTACTAACACAAACTCAATTTGTTCATTAGTAGTTAGAAACTTTTTATACTTTGAACCTTATCATGTAGTTAGAATATATATGTCAGGCACATATCTGAATTTGTGCAATGGTAAAGTACAGCCCACTTAGACTACACAGATTCAACATTTTGATATCACAGCCATATCTAATGTGTGTAAGGGCTTAAACCTGGGGTAAGAGATGCATATATGTTATAAATAATGTGTACTAGCAACAAAATATATTACTTTAATTTTCATTATAGTAGCCATATTATTAACGCAATAAAAAAACTGAGGAAAAAAAAAGACACAGCCAATATCATTTTAGCAAACAGAATGTACATTTTACCATAATACCTCACGTATAGGGTGTGGCTAATATGCAAGGATCGAGGCCTAGTGTGCCTTATAGAATTAGCCAAAGTTATGGATCTGGCTGATACACAATGTTTGCCTTATTACCCCCCTTATCTATGAAACCTCCCCCGCCTCCGACAGCAGTGGACCTAGAGTCTGTCTGTTCGCCTGCTGTTTTCACGCACTGACGTGACTGCTTTCATCAAGAAATCTCTATAATTATTCATTTTCAATCCACCCATTCTTCTTTTCTCTCGACCCTGCATATTTCTATCTGAATTTGTCATCTATTTAAGAGGAAAAAGAAATAATAACAGGTATTTGACGGTACGTTGACCGAGCGGCGGAAAACTTTGCCGCTGGTTTTGGCGAGTCTCTCTGTTAATACGGAGATGAGCACGAGCCCGGTACGTTGACCGAGCAGTGGAAAACCGCTGGTCCCATTATAATCACAGCGCCGTAGGCGCTGGTATGTATGTTATTTCAGAACTCTTCATTTCCTACCTTGATGTAGCGAAAATGAGGAGGAGCATGTTGTACTCATTTGAAATTCAGTAAGAAAAGATATTAATCAATATATTTGAAAAGATTTCATTAAAAGTACAATCAGTGAGTAAATGTGTACAATTCCTATGAATTTAACTTCTTAATGCACAGTGGTTTAATGCACTGTAAAGAAGACAAGCAGCCCGGTGGTAAGACCACCGGATGTGATCGACCACCGATGAAGTCATCAGATGACATCACAGATGAGCATCACTATAAAAGGGCAGATGAGCAGCACTATAAAAGGGCACTTTTGTCCGGTGGAGGTGATCTTTCCCGTGAGTCAATGTTCATTACAGTACTATGGGTACAAGCTGAAATATCCACTGGGACATACAGCCTTGACTTAAGACCTAATGAGATCCTTAAGGTTGACATCTGTGTGTCCCAGCCCCTCCGGTGGCTACTGTACTGTTACATATAGAGGTTATACAGACCCCGGGGTTATCAGAGATTGGCTTGTATTGCAGAAGGCAATAATATAGGCTGGTAAACACAACCATGAGCTGCTCCTCCTGTCTTTTAAGTAATGACAAGCCTGGGGGGGCACTCTCTATGTAAGGTATACACATAAATGTGCGGCTGGCAAGGGTACTTTTTCAAGTAAAAAGTCCTTAGCAAGCCTCCTGTTTCAGCCACAAATGTCCCTAGCAAGAGTCTACTATTGAGCAAAAGTCCCTAGCAAGGGTCAACTTTCAGCAAAATACCCTGATTTATGCAGGAAATTTCAATATTTTCTTGGACATAAGCACAGTTTTCATGAAGATAGCATGAACCAAATTCAATTTTCTCTCCAATCAGTGTAAATTTAAGACATTTTGAAACAAATCTAGGATTATTGAGTCAAAAGTGCCCTATCAAGGGTAGGCTTTCGAAGAAAACCCCCGCGAACGAGTGCCCTAGCAAGGGTAAGGGTTGTCATGGGTTCAGCCACACACCTGTATCAAAAGAAATTGAAGTGCCCCCCCGGGATGAGCAGTTTAGGATTAGCTCGTCCTTAAGGTTTATATTACCACACCTTGCGGGTTAATAAATAACCTTACATTGAACAGTGTATAGAATTAGGTTGATATATTTTCATGATATCAATCACAGATGAATATCATAAAGATGAATGCTCATTTATGTTTGAATAAAAAACAGATTTTATGTTTATGGTGATATAAGCAGAATAAATGAAGTCTGTCATATTTTCATAAGTTGTACTGGCGGCTATAATCAGATATTTCAATTGTGTCTCATTCTTTTTCTGGATACTTTTGTTTTTTAGCCCCAGGGCATCCCTCTGTCTGCCATTGTAGCAATACAATATGTACAAAAGGAGCAGTCAGCGTCAGTGGTTTGTTTCCAAAAATAGCCATACTTCCACTCACCGACCCCTTTGCATGTCAACCCACCATCCATATACACCCTGCACTCTATCTAACAGATACCCTTGTTACTATTCCCAAGGTACAGTATACAGTAATACCCAACATATGGGCCACAGCTTATAGATATGTAAACCCTGAACTCAGGGAGGGACTTATTTGAGGGGTTTTACATATATAGACTAAAGTATGGAATGGTAACCATTTCAGGCCTCAGGTGTGCTATGGGATATATATTATTACATTAATAATTTCCTTCATTCACTGCAGATTCTTTTGGATAAATTTTGTAACAACTGGTACCCATCATGCAGGCTGTTATCAGTGCGTATCTGACCAGGTTCCAGAAGAAGCAATGGCCAACCCACTGAGCATCCATATTGAGCCCTATAGCAAATATCGATAAAGTCAGGGTGTGGCTCATACATAGGTGCAGCTTATATGTAGGTGTTTACAGTAGCAACCAAGGCCACCAAGCCAACCAAATCTAAATATAGGCTAAAGGGGACGTAAGTACCTTCACTCTGACCATCCAAAGTGCTAGTTGTATGTCTTCACTATCATTTCAGCCAGCACTCCCTGAGGTCCATGCCAACACCTATAGCTGCTGTTTAACACAGCCAATCCTACAGATCTATAACCAAAGTGTGACATAGCCCCTAAACCTGACACCTGTATGACCTGTATGGGCAACAAGGCTGGCAATTCACGCCCACAGACCCAGAGGGGGTTGTTGGCAAAGACTAAAAGTGGACTTACAGAGACACAGGGGGAAGATTGATGAGTTACTCCAGGGAGAGGTTAGAAATACCTTGCTTGTGGTGTCCATGAAAGCTTAATGTGTTATGACACATGGGACTTGGTGAGCAGCACGTCAAGGTTTACACAACGCAGGACCCGGGGGTCTGTCTGGGGCTGGGGAGGTAGATATGGAGGGTTATTACTTCTGGTGTTGATCTTAGACGACTGCCATTTATGTCATGGGACTTGGAGAGAGTTACCCGGTAAGGCATTTCTACAGTTCAGACATTTTCAATTAAGTGGTCATAAAATGAAAATAAGCACTGTGACAGAAGGGCTGTTTATGCTGTGTTTTGGTGAGAAAAATTCTCTAGTAAATGGTAAAATTGGTTTGATTAACTCAACTGCTACGAATTGCTTATCATAAGTACCATATTCCTCTCACTGACACTAACAACTTATGCATTTTTCTAGGTGGATGAAATCATGACACATGAAAAATTCATGCAAATGACCGTATTGGGGGCATCTCCATAATAGTACTAAATTATACCTCAGTCAGACACTAACTATACCTTGTTTGAGACACCATGCAAATGCATTTGTGGGATCCATTGTCTTTCAAAATGGATATTACTGGTGTATAAAAGGATCATCTGAATAGATTGAGACTGCTATAGGTTATCCTATTACATTATGCCCTTGCAGTCCTTCATACTATTATCTGACAATTAAAGTCATTGCTTGTCCATTGGAAGAGGGGCGTCTTCACTACCATAAAATATCTGCACAAAGAGTCATTTTACAATCCTCAAATCTAGGTTACAAAACATCTACCTATGTTGACCTACATCATCATGTAGAATGTTCTTTACATACAGGCAGTGAATGTTCCAAAATCAATGAACTTACAGACTGTCTGACTGAAGGGTCAACTCTGAGTTGTGGTGTCCGACTGTAGGGGCAATTTGATCTTTTAAAATACCAAATTTGCAGCATATTCATTCATAATCAAATTTTGAAAATAAAATATTGACTACATGAATGGGAGAGTTTAGATATAAGTCTAACATGGGGAAATGATTCTGTCTTGTATGGGTCAAGAGCGTCCGAAATGGGTGCCTTTACCCTAGTGTCGAATAGACTGGTCATAGGCGTTATAGTAGAACAGCATCATGGCAACCTTCATGCATGAATGCAGCCCTTGAAGGTTACTCACCAGGGCTGCATTCATGCATTACAAAGAAAGGAGTGATTGAGTAATAGATGTTTAACGCCATTTCAACAGCTAAGGTCATATTCATGGCGAGAACATTACACAATTTCACAAGAATGTGTCAGTGCCAGCACATATGTGCACCACACACATCCCGAGGGGATAGGAAATGAGATATAGACCCTTTTAAGAGGGCTAGGGAAGCCTGACGAAGAAAGGGCATAATGCCCTCTGCAGTAAAACTTAATTTGGATTCATTGGCAAGGGGTAGAATTAATAGGATGTGATGGTCATCCAAGACCCAGTAATTAATGCTCGTTGGAATAATTCTACATAATCAAAGCTTGGGATGGTGAACAGATACCTGAAGCATCAGATAAAATCTGATTTAAGAGCGGGCAGAAGCTGTCATCATGCATGAAATACATGTAGGGGAAGCTAACAAGAAATGGCTTACCATTGTTCCTTTCTGTTTTCATTGCAACTTCTTTTCTTTTACTAAAATGTGACTGAATCATTTGACTGGTGTGGATTTGCAATTAAGTTGGAATTCGGGGAATCTGATGAAATCCAGCTCAACACTAACCCATGGTTAGAGCTAGAGACAGTGCTGAACTAACTGACAAAAGAACAAGGGAAGAACAAGGTATTCTGTATTCATAGTATACATATGACTGCATTGTTTATTCCATACATGCATCTGAATAACCAGCTCTGTTTTTCATTGAACAGTGCAATAAAATACATAATAATATGCAATATACCAATATGAAAGTTCTTGGTATCAATCATGATTATGTGTATAGTTGCCTGTATTTTGCAACTATGCCTTAATATTTCAACTCTTTATTCCTTTAAAGGCCCAGATTTAAAACATCATTGTTTGTGTTGATCAATGAATGCAGTCCAACAAGAGTACAGACTTACTAGAACTTTATCAGTGCACCCTGTAGACCAATGGGTATGATGTATTGGGGGCTCTTAGAGAGGTAAAGGGGTGCGTCCACTGCCCACGGATGGACCATCCGTCGGTTTCGTCTGTTTCATTTATCATTGATTTCTATGGAGGAAAATACGGATGAAGGGAGACGGATGGTCCATCTGTCACAGTGGATGCACCCCTTTAAGGAATAAAGAGAGTGGTATTTTTTTTTGTCAAAGTGTGGTTGGTGGATTTCCACACACACTCACCGAAAGTTTTTCCATCCCCCCTCTCTGTTCTCTATGCAAGCGTTGACAAAAACTGACCACTTCCTAAGTAGGAAATAAATACAAAATGTGCAGTTTATTGTCTGTACAACTTCCAGCTGTGCATGAGAGAGTATTATCAAGAATTATATCATCTTAACCCGTTAAAGAAATAATTTCAGCAACACGGACAATGTCGGTAACTCAACAGCACTGCATAGGTGCATCCTGCAAACCCTGGAGCTAGTTGCCAACATGTTATCAGTGATAACATTTATCAGATGGGTACCTTCTGAAGACTCACCATGAATGGTTGTTATTATTTCGTTGGCCGACAATCCTATGGTATAGGGTGGGGATGACGCATAAATGAATCCCTGAGATAATTTTTCAGGACCTGCATGCAGTCTAAAATAATTATATAATTTATAACAGATCTTTTTTTCCAGAGAGACAGCAAGCTTGACTAGATGAGGGTCAGAGACAGTCAGAGTGAGAAAGCCGATAAAGAAAATATTTGATGATGTTGTTTCATCAAAGTAAGAAATATATGGTAAAGAATTACCAATAGTGAAGGATCATTAAATGAGTCGCTGGTGCTTATTGACATGTTGCTTTTGTTCATTTTATAAGGAATGTCATTTTATATGGAATTCAAAATCAATTTTTAGAGCTGGTTTGCTTGAAGTACTGGAATGTACAGAAACCTAGAATTATAAAACCAGAAATCTTTTCAAGCACAATCTCAGCATATTTCATACATTACTTCACTCACTTTCTCACCATACATTTACTCAATAATGTAATACCCTCCAACCTGGAGTTATAAAGAGATGAACTTCTGAAATCTCCCGTGTATAAGGTACAACCAATGTATAAGATGCACCTAGAGTTTTAGAATATGGTCGAAAAAATAAAAAGGATTTTCTTCTACTGACTGAATTTTCAAAATTCAAAAAAACTGTGTAGCTAGGCCCCCTGGATGCCCCTATGTCCTATTATGACTTAGAGGAAGTGTAACATATCAAAAGAAAGATATTGGTGTCCCCCTTGCAGACCCAGGGAGAACTGAAACTATAACCTATTTGATGCGCCTTATATGCGGGAGATAACGGTAACATAAAGGTTTAAGTCTGGGCAATTGACACCTCTGAGTTAGCAAATGCATTCTGAAATGCATGCAATTAGAAAAAAAAAATGTTATCAGTAATGGCATGTTTGAACATAGTGTGAAGGTTGGGTAAAATATCATGGCCAGCTATGAAGACACACGAAGGGCATTCAATACGTACTAGACGACTTGAAAAAAGTATAAACCTTAATATCACATGGGATGAGGAGCAAAGGGTGGACCTGTACAGTTACATAAATACTAGGATTTACACTGCCACAACTGATGTTTGCAGTTTTGATGACTTAATGTACTCGGTACTGATAATACCATATCCATCGCTTCTATTAAGGTTCACATGCCACTTCATAGTTCACCTTCCTTCTTTTTGTGATGAAACGATGCAGTATGAGAGAGTACCTCGTTAGCATTGCATTGGTGCATCATGCTAACAAATCATTGACCCTACAGGGTCAGGATGATGTATGAGTATACGCATGGTAAATTGATGCACCAGTGAAGTGAATATAGCCCTAGCGAGTTACTCACCAGTGAAGTGAATATAGCCCTAGCGAGTTACTCACCAGTGAAGTGAATATAGCCCTAGCGAGTTACTCACCAGGCTTCGTTCATGGATCATGATTACCCATTAATTTTCTACTGGCCTTAAAAGGTTTGATTAAATATTTATATGTAGATATGATACTGTATACTAAAGGAATCTTCATTTCTGAAACCTAAATTCTGTATTCAATTCCAATATACCATACTTATTACTTATAACAAAAGCAAGAAGAGAATACCACTTTTACTCTAACAACTTCCTGTCCACAAAGTTTATCAGTGTAAGCTGTATAGATCTGTGTAGCCGTTGTGCAATATGTATGCAGTCACATTATATATCTTGCTAAGGTACATGTATACATTTTACAATTTTTTTTAAAATATATCCTATTAAAAAATGACCCCTCAGCAATGTACAAGTCAGAGAAAAATAATATGCATTTCTTTGTTTTTCAGATTTAATCCCATGCAGTCTATTATATTACTACATTCCCTTTTCATTTTAAACTTGGTGTATGTTGATAAAATCCTCTACTTCATAATTCTTGATGTTATTTCCTTAAGTCAATAGTAAAATCAAGTCCCAGCCTTTCCTACTTATGACAGCCAATCGGGTTCCAATCAAACACCCACATTTCTCCTAATATAAGACACTGAAGGTTGTCAATCATCCTAGTATGCATTTATCCTCAGGCTGCTAAACAAACGTCGGGAATAATAACTTGACTCTCTGGCTAACCGTGAAGACTGGGTATATATTTTGCTTCAGAGAAGGGTCACTTAGGATGCGCCGACCGACCAATGAAGTCCCCTGTCCGGGGGGCGAGAACTTGTATGACAATACAGTATAATCTGAATGTTCTGTGTTAACTGTTATTGTAACTGATAAAGGTAGAGAACAGACAGTTAGTAGATGCTGCTGCTCCTCATCATGGCTGAAGAACAAGGAACCGCCTGTACAAACAATCCCATGCGACACCCGATTCATGCCAACTAAGTCTTTGACATTGAGCGGCTGAGTGGCAATGCCTACTCCAAACAGGTATCCCGTGGACCAATTGGCCCAGTGGCCGGAGTTCCGCTCTATCGTTATTGTCCAGGAGGAGGAGCCTGTGAGGGGCTCTCCTGTGAAAGAGGTAGAACTGAAGCCCCATGTGATGAGGTACTTGTTGTGCCGGGGCGCCAGGTCTGATTTACCGGGCGATGTCGGTGACTTGATGTGCGGGATGATGACTGTACACTGTTCAGATTGGTTGCCTGGAAAAAAATAAAGATGGACATATGACCCCTCACTTTGCCGCTGACTTTATACACTGACGTTGGTCAAGTCAAAGATTGAAATGCCTTATTTCATTGAAATTTCAAAATAAGTTTCTATACATTTACAAAGGGGAAGTTAAGTCGTACTTTTCTTTGAATGAAATGTTTCAATTTAAAAGTTAGACAAGGGCAGCTTAAAATACTACCCAACAGTATGTCGCAAACAGTGATTGTCACCTGAGAGGGAGCTTACTTTTAAGATAAGAAAGCAAACCTTGGGATTTTTATTACTTACTAAAAAGTACACGTAATGTCTGAAGAGCACTTGAGCGGAACTGATCGACTGCAGATGACATTTCAGCATGCCCTGCTCGGTCCTTCAGGATTTTCTCGTACTGAGAAGTCACATTATTCAATCTGTAATAGAAAGCAATATTTACAAGTTCTAATTTCTTTTCACTAAATGCCTGATACATTCCACAGCCTTAAGGCTTCTACAGGTCATTCTTATAGAGTATTACTTAAATAATCTTTTGGAATTTTACATAGGATGCAAAAGCATTCTTGAAGAAGGGTATGTTCCCAACTATAAGTTTCCCACCCTTTGAGCAACCCAGTAAATCAACATAATGCAATACAGAAAACTCTACCAAAAACTAGAAATACTTCTTATATATAACTTACTCCTCCCTGGTGTCCTTTAGCTGTGCTGTTAGTGGCTCCACCTGCTGAGCTCTGAGTAATGTCTCCTTTAGCGGGCGCTCTTCACCCAAATCCTCACACTCTGAGGCGAGAATGTCGAGTCTATTTGCACATGCGCTGGATGCTTCAAGGTAAGTAGTAATGGGAGCAGCTGCCCGTGCTCGTGTGGTTTCCATGGTGGCTAATGTCATGTCCTTTTCAAGTGTTAAAGCAGCAGTGAAGTCATCGATGAGACGTTGGTATTGCTGCTCGACACGGTCGCAGACATCCTTATGCAGGTCCTGTAGGAGAAAGATACCAGATTAGAGAGCACAGTTTTCCAATAATCTGCAGGTTATCCTCTTACAAATTATCTTAGAATTTGGATATTTCTTTGCAGAAAATTAAAATGATTTGATTTAGGGATATCAGCAAAAAGATGCAGGTATCCCTGCAAAAGCGGGAAAGGTGCCATGCAAACCCTATGGGTTTACTACACCCCTGGAGTGTCAGCATGATGCACTAAGGAAGTGCTGGTGAGTAGTTTTTCCAATACTTCATTGGTGCATCATGATTACCAATGGGCATTATGTACTGCCACATTAGCAGTCATTAGATAGTTAGATACATTCTGTTCATGCAACTCTCATTATACATAGAAAAAATGGCCAACACTACGCAATTCCCTTAACCAGCCCCAGGCATCGAAAGCTAATCCATTCTATCAGGTATAGGGAATATTCACTGCTCCTTCCATTAATTTTCCATTGGACAGCATATATGCACTGAGCATTACATTTTGCAACAAAACATTTTCAGCAGTTGGCGAGCATTGATGAAATGCAGTAAGTCGTGCATTCTTGATTGAATAAATCAACCCGACAGACATGTTCAGCCTCATAGGTTTGTAAGTGAACATTGTAGCATTGATGTTAACCATTTGAAGACCATTTACCCTTTAAGGGCTGCTGATGCATGAGTGCCCATTGGTCAGCATGATGCACCAAAGAAGTGTTGGAGAGTCTGCTTGCCAGCATTTTAATTTGTTGGTACATAATGCCAAACCTCTGTAAGTGCAGCAACCCCATAAGACTGGCATAATGCATGAATGCAGCCCTTGCAGGTTCACTCACCAGAGCTGCATCCATGCATCAAGACAACCAATGTGCATGACGCAAATTGTAATTCTAAAGAAGTCCTCGTAGTGCAGACTCGCGAGCGTCACTGTCAGAGCAAATAGCCTCGATCCAATTTTTATAAACTAATAGTTTTGGCAAAAGTAGTTCTACGGCGTAGGGACAGTATCCTTAGCCCTTTAATTGTTTCTAGTTCTATCATAGTTTAGAGTATGTAATCATGGTTTGTACGGCCTTACTTATCTGGATCGAGATTAATGCTAGATCATGTGACTAGATAACCTGTACCACGTGACTACGTGGACCTCTTGATGTCGCACGCTAGCCTGTGCATGAGGCTTCAAAACACAATCAATCATTCTCATTGGTTACAATGGCGCATGAATGTTGCCGGGGCTAGTCTAGTCACCAGGACTATTCATTCATCATACAAACTTTTTAGGAATACATTCTCTAACTCCAAAGGGTCAGCATGAAATGACACTCAGAGGTTTCTTGCCAAATCTGCATTAATGCATTATGATAACCAACAGGTATGATGCACTATTGCACACTGCAGCCTTTAAAGGCATATGCCTACACTGTGAAAGGTAACCCCAACAAAGGCCAAAGTGACTGGTCAATTGTGACACAACTTGGGAAAACGTAACATTACAGGGATTAGTGTCATTTTTGGCCACTAGGCGGCCCATAAGTGCAAAACATGTATCCTCATTACACGATCTGGGGATTTTAGTCCACTTCTCCTTGTCCTATTTTGATAAGCAACATGCCAAAATGATCCCCAAGACCTTCTCATTCCAGTACAAATAGATTTGGTTTAATGGTTCCATCTGTATCGTCTTGAACAACTGCTACTGGAGTCAGTCAGATATCCCTAAATCGACAACAGTCCCAGTCCCAGTCAATTGACCTACACAAGTACTGTCAGTGTGTTGTAAAAGACACCTATGCTCATCATTTTGAGTCCATTGTTCAGGGATGTAAGTCAGGAATAGGCAGAAATCAGGATCCATAAATTTACATTATATAAAAGCCTTCTATTTTTCACAAACAGCCCTCCTTACCCCTCATGTAAGGAAAATAAATGTCATTCAAAAATTTCAGAAATCAGGAAATCCTGATAAATCCTGAAGACTTACATCCCTGATTGTTGTTAGAATATTTCCCAAAGACCTGCTCAAAGTTGCTGAGAAATTACAAGAAAAATGCTACAATACTTCACTTGGTTTTGCCATCTACATTCGGTAAATAGCACTAAATCCCCATAATGTTACCTTTTCTCAGGTTCTGTCACAATTTAGGAATTGATTGCAGCATGTCCTATATAAAAAATTGGGTCAAAAGTCAGCCGGAGTTCAGTGCCTATGAACATATCTGTCAAACTGTAAATGCCGGCAGATAATCTGTAACCACATATGGGCTGCACCCTGACTTTGGGAGAATGCTAAAAGCTGTACCTTAGGCCTGAAAGGATTCCTAATCTTTATCATAACTTTTATATTATTATTATATAAAACCCTGGGAAATGAGCCACATGGTAAGCAGCAGTACACCTTTGAAATGGTGAATAAGCTGTGGTTTATACACATGGTATTTACGGTAGCTGTATAGATCTATGCAGTAGGAACTCTGTGGCCACAATTAATGATGATTGCTCACATAATTGTAATCCCTACTACATACTATTTGTTCAACTTATTTCTAAACGTTCCATTAGTTAAAGGACACTTTTATTACACATGCACTCCAAGAAAACAGGCAGGCTGCTGAGGCTGATTACAGATAATCTATATACACCATTTCATGGTTTTACCATATAAAGTAGGCAGATTTTGCAAGTGTAACGTCTTCTTAGCCCTGTAGAGTATTCCTCTTTTAATATACTGCATCAAATACTAGAGCATTAGAACAGTTCAAGTGTAGCACCAATCCTCATTGACTTTCCATGCGCACATAGGTCAGTAGTTCCCAATGTTTCCACTAGAGGGCCTGATCAACTTGTGAGCCGCTCCCTGAGCCCCAAGGGACAGTATGTGAGCTGTTGGGTGGAAAGACTATGTTTGATTTGTGGCACGCCTGGCTCTGTGTGCATACAGAACGAGCTGTAGTTAGGAACTGGTTGGTGTGAGAAGGGAAAACTGTGAAAGTTTCACTAAGCAAATTTTACACTGTCTGGCAGTACAACTTGTTGTGTGCGAATTGTAACATATGGCAAAGCCAGAATTACTTTCCTTTTGTGTTTTTTTTTTCTTTTTTCTTTGTTTCCTTATTTTTGGTGCTGATGCTTCTGTTAGGGGTTTCCCTTCCAACCTAATGAATGTTTCTCATTTCGCCTGTTTCCTGTTGCTTTTTTTCATTCTCTATTTACCCTCCACCTTCACATGTCCATTCTATCTCATATTTGTTATAATAATTATAAGACTCTACAGCATTTCCAAGTGGGGGCAGCAATAGAAGTAAAATAAAAGGCCTACTGAAAGCATTCAAGCTAATCCTTGTTTTCCCTCTAATATATGCCCATTCCCCTTTCATACTGTTTTCTACACAGGAAATGACCTTTTCTTCCACAATCATTTCTGACCTGATCATACTCTTTAAGTAATAAACATTAGAATAATTTCAAAAGAACCCTGTGTGAGGATGAACATGGTTATTCTATATCTTACCTGTAGTTCATCTTGTAGGGCTTCTATCTTACCGCGCTGTTCTCGGAGTGTTGTCACCAGCAAATCTGTCTGTTCACGCGCTGTCTCTGCTGTCTCCTGTAAAACAGAAAAAATAACAAACATTATCTTAAGCTAATAATGACGGCCTAATGATGTTAAACTGCTAATCGCCACTACCCCCATGCAATAAACTCTCCTGATCCCCACTCCCAGTGATCTCTACCCTAGCCCCTTTCTAAGCACCTGAAAACATTCAATATGGCTGCTGCCAGCTGGGAGGTGATGATACAGTAATTGATATTGTTCTCTTTTTGTTTATTCAAACCTTGTAAAGCATAAAGTTAATACAGATCTGCCTGGCATACAATATCCTTGATCCATCCCTCAGGGGCTGTCTCCCCTCGGATGGATTGATGACAATGTATGCAACAGTCGTTAAGTTCCACCCCCGGGGTTCCACCTATCTACTCTTATACCCTACATATCAGGTGCACTTTGCACATAAGGTGCATCTACAATTTGTAGTCTGAGTGTGATATATAGGAAAAAAAGAGGAAGTCTGTTCACATGCTCTATCCTTTTACACACAAACATGGATTATTTCATATTTTTAACACCTCGCTTTGGACTTCCAGCTGCATGGATGCAGGAGACAAATGTTCCATGTTCCTTTCTTTAAGACATGGAAAGTCTTCAGAAAACCACCTTCAAATCAAAAGAATCAGACATACATACTAGAATGTGTCAAAGATTTATGAATAAAGGTGACAACTCTTTGGGAGTGGATCGGCCCTTAACAAGACGAACAAATGTAGCTCTAATAAGTAACTTGCACCATTAAAAGCCCTTTTATATTAAAACACTCAGCGGTCCTGAGAGATATAACAATGCTGGTATCTATAAAGCATTTCATTAGTCAGCTTATTATTGGTATTTCTGGTGAAAAGGGCCCCTGGTGTTGCTGACATTTATTGTTCCCTCATGGCTTACTCCAAACATGATGACCATATTTGCAATACACAAATCAGGATCCGGATTAACCATGTGTCCTGTTGATATGGATGTACCCTCTAAGGGTAGGATAGTATTTAAACTTGGGAGTGAGCGCATCATGCCCACTGGTCATCATGATGCACCAATGAAGTGCTGGCGAGTCTACTTGCCAGCATCATGCCGACCCTCCGTTAGTGAATCGGCCCTCATACGAACATGACGACCATTGGGCGTCATGTATTAATGCCAAATGGTTGTCATGATGCTTGAATAAAATCTTGGGGAGTAACAATGAATTCCTGGGGAGCAGAATGGCTAGCACTTCATTTGTGCATCATGATAATCAATTGTCATGCATGAATTCAGCCTAGTGAGTCTCTTAACCATGACTTCATTCATATATGATAACAGCCCTACAGGGCTGATACACTATACCAGAGGGTTAGCATGATGCATCAATGAAGTCTTGGTGAGCAGACCTACCAGCATGCATTGCTCCATGGCGACTAATGATTATTATGCACTAATGCACTGGTAGCCTGTAGGGTCCTAGAGATCAGTATGGTGCTATCACATGACTTGCATTGGTGACCACAAATGAACTAGATACACTGAGAGTCCATCCATAAAGGGTTATGTACTTAAAGGCCCTGTCAATAAAGACCCCCATGCCGTGCTATGGGTGTTCCTGTGGCTGTCCCAAGCGTCCTGGTGACCTCACTTAATAACAAGTTTCCGGTTGAGCAGCGACCTGTTTGCAGACAGTGCCTCCTTTGGGGATGCAGCATGTTTTCTTGTCATGTGTTTGATCAGAGGACCTCTAGTACACACAGCACAAAGCAAAACACAATGCTTTTAACCCTTCAAAGAAAACATGATGGCTTAACATGATGGCTTAACCCATACCCTTTTAATAAGGTTACTGATGCATTGGTGTAATCATCATGGCACCAATAAAGTGATGGCAATCCGAAAGAGGAGCACACGGCATTAACTGACAAGGATGAAAGTGTCAGCATAAGCACAAATTTAAAAATCCCTGAAATGGCCTTAGATATAGGTTTATGTACAGGTATTCGGAACCTGGATTTGGAACTTGGACATCCCTGAAACCCGGGAAAAACCTGAAGACTTTGATCCCTGAACTATTGGGTCAGCACAGATGTTTTGATCACACTTAACCCTTTAAAGGCCGATAATGCATTAATGCATCATGTCCATTAGTCAATATTATGCATGAATGCAGCACTGGCAGGTAACTCACCAGTGGTGCATCCATGCATCATGCTGACCATGCATGATTGATACACTCCTGTACGGTCGTCTTGATTCATGAATACATGCAGTTGTAGCAATTATTGTAATGCCTTGTTTGTATGTGTGTCTGCTCGCCAGTACTTCATTTGGGCATCATGCTGGCCCAATGGGCATGATGCACTAATGCATTAGAGATGCTTAAATGGTTAATCAATTAATCATGCCTTTTATTAACATAATACATGAGTGCAGTCTCTGCAAGCATATCCCCAGAACTCGGAAAGAAATCTTACCTGGTGGACAAACCAATTAGATTTGAGGTTATTAATTTCCTAAGAGCCAGTTGAGATTATTTAATCTATTTTCTAGATACAAAGAAAATGGCTGTGCAAAATCTTGTCACTGATTGGTGTGTCCTGCTTCCATACTGTGGGTCGGAGGAAGGATGTGCCATATTGGCTCGAATTATATCTGTCCAATAAGCACCAGTGGTGGGGGGTATCAGTCTTAAGCATAAAGAGCAGTATTAGAATAAGTGTTGGTGCAAAGTAGGGGCCCAGGTACAGGCGTATCAAAATCTTTAAGTGTCGAAGTGCTTAAAAATGGTTAGGGGTGCATTGGTAGATGTTCTAATCTATAATGAGTCTCTGTGGGTGTCATTGGTGGCCCTGGTGGGTGGCACTAGGACTGTGTGTGTTTAGATACTTAGTGAGGCAGAGATTATTGAACTGCTACACTCTATGCTAAGTCTCTTTGAGAAGACAACACATTATCTGAGATATGAGAAACTACAGAGAGATTGAGTGAGTAATAATTGTTTATCGCAACTTAGAGAGCTAAGATCATATTTGTGGTGAGAAAACTCCAATAGATATAGGTTTGATGAATATGTGTGTTTGTCACAGCACATGCATATAGGCAAGAGTCACAGAAGAAGGGACAGAAATGAGGAAATATACACCCATGGAAGATGGGCTAAGGAATAATCAAGTAATACTCTGGTAAGACATGTGAAGAGTAGCTGGATGCAAGGTTATGTATATCTATAGAGGAAAGGGATCATTATAGCCTAAATATAAACAGGAAGAGATAGTGAAAAAATCAGGACAACAGACAGGCAGGCAGAATAAATAGGTAGACATACAAGCAGGCAGGCAGATAGGTAAGAATGGCAGGTGGGCAGATAGACAGAACAATTTTAAGTTGGTCAGTAAAGTCCTGACAAACAGGGAGATAGAGACAAGAGACAGCATATAGCTAGAATGAGGCTGTTGCTGATGTAGCCCCCTGGAGGGAGAACGTCCCCTGGTGGACAAACACAGAACCTCTCAGCTGCTCCCTGGGCAGTTCCCGCTATGACCGTTACGTGACTTCTGTGTGCACAGCTGTCCTGCCAAGGAGAGTGGCGCAGTTTACCCTTTATGGACTGCAGATGTAGGAGTGCATGACCATTGCCTGACTGAGTATCATCTCAATACTGGCAAATTGAGACTGAGATCACTCAAAGGTAAAACATGGAGCTACCATAGTAAAAGAAGGCTCTATTTTCAATTTCAAAACACTTTACACTTTTTTTCCGAAATTGTTTAGAAATTCAAACATGTTTTGACTGAAATGTGTTTAGTTGAAAAAGTATTTAAATTATTCTGAGAGTAAAGTGCTGAGGTTCAAAAAGTGTTTATAATGAGTTTTAGGCAAATTATTGTCCTTGCTGTTATTTCATTTTTGTGATAAACCAATGGTCCCAGTTTTAGGATTAGTGAGTCCTCTCTTCTGCAGATTGTTGTCTCTTTGCAGCTAGAGAATATTGAATCAATATTGATAGCAGGTTGATGATTGTTGATCATCCAGTTATCTTCATAGATGGTATTACTTTTTTGCTTGATATAACTTGCCCCATCAAACAGTTTAACTTCAAACAAGAGAAACAACCATGGATGGACACAGACAGAATAACTTTAGTTAACGATAAGCATATAGCATGGGCTAAATATAAAAAATCCAACAGTATAGATGATTACAATATATATAGCATTCTTAATAATCTCTCAAAAGAAGAAAATAAAAAGGCAAAAGAAAGATGCTTTCAAGATATTCTCGCCACCAACCAAAGAAAACCCTCTGATTACTGGAAAACCTTCAGCAATCTTGTTAATCCTAAACCTTGTGATGTCAAGTTCAATCTTATAAATCATAACACCAATGAGGAAATTAAAGATGAGAACACCGCTGACTATATCAACTCGTTTTTTGCTAAAATCGGTAGCAATCTTGCCAAAAATATGAACCAGGTAAGGCACTATCGAGGTGTTAATGTGGATTCTATTTTTGCCTTTGAAGAATGCACTCCAGAAGTCATTATTCCTATTATAAAGGACATTAACATAAACAAATCCTCTGGTGTCCAGGACATAGCTACTAATGTACTGAAAGATGCTATGCTTGCTCTCCCAACATAAATCTAGTAATTACGGGACAGACCTTTCCCCCTGGATGGAAAAGAGCACAGGTTACCTCCTTACCAAAAGGAGGTGATCCAACTGATGTAAGTAACCTAAGACCAATATCCATCCTAACCCTACCAGCCAAAATTACAGAAAAAGTCCTGCATCAGCAAATAGTAAGCTACTTAAATCAAAATGACTTACTGAGTAAAAACCAAGATGGATTCAAGCCAGGTCGGGGCACAATAGATAGTCTTACCAAATTTACAAACAGCATATATAATTCTCTCAATTCTAACAAATGTACGACTGCAATATTTTTAGACTTCAAGAAAGCATTCGACACTTTAGACCACAATATTTTAATAAATAAGTTGAAAGAATTGGGTTTGGATGTAAATTCTGTAAAATTACTTGAGGACTACCTTGACCATAGAACCCAAACTACCAAAGCCAATGGAGTGGTTTCAGAAGTTGAAGTATTAACACATGGAGGCCCACAGGGATCTACATTAGGCCCCTTGCTTTTTCTCATATATATCAACGATTTAAGCAATTCACTTCATCACCTTGCCTGTCAGCATTACGCAGATGATACCGTCCTATTTTTGGAACACCCCCCTGATGATCTCACAGTTGAAGCACTATTAAATAATGACCTAACTAGGGTGTCCGATTGGTGCATAAGAAATAAGCTCTCTTTCAACACAAAGAAAACCAAGGCCATGAATTTCCATACTAAAGCAATAGAGAAAAAAAACGTTTTCCCACAACTGAAAATTGGAAATGACAATATTCTCTTTGCACTAACCTATAACTTCTTAGGACTCCATCTGGACACAAAGCTAGACTTAAAAAAACAGGTTGATAACGTTGCTCACAAGCTCAAACACAAATCATATCTCTTCAGGAAAATTAGGAACAACCTCACTGACCAGGCGGCGAGGGACGTACTAACAAAGATGCTTATCCCCATAGCTGATTACGGTGACATTATTTACTACCCCTGCATTAAGACATATCAAGATAAAATACAGTTGGTCATAAATAAAAACCTCAGAACATGCTTTTGGAAAACTGGCACCACTAACACAGAAAAGCTTATGAAAATTGCTGGCATCAATTATATGTCCGATAGGAGAGATAAACACCAGCTACAAAAGGCTTTTGATTTGTCATTGGACATCAAAGCCCTGGACAGAAGAAATATCAGACAACATGATGAACGTTTACTTAAAGTAAAGAGACCCAGGAACCCTATATATATATATATAGACATAGCCTTGAACACAGGGCAGCCTTATGTTGGAACAAACTAGACAATACTGTTAGAGCTATCAAATCAAGGGATCAATTCAAACAATGGAACAATGATAAGTACAAGCTTATTATAGCTGGGCTGCTGGACCACACTGCACTAAACAGAAGATGAGCCTTGGTTTGCCTCGGCCGCCCCCCCCCCCTTACCTCGTACTAGGACCCTAGTGACAGACCCAATAAATTTATTGCTTAGATCATATGATCTCGGTGATATAAACCTGGCTTTTTTAAGAAGAACACCAAGAATAAGGCCTTACTTGCAAATTCCCCCCCCCTTCTTTTATTCCCCCCCCCTGCTTCTGCACCTGCTCATGCATGTGTATATGTATGTGTACATATGCGTGTGGGTGCACACGTGGCTATTTAAAATTACTTCTGTTTTTCTTTTCTTCCTCCTGTACCTCCTTCTTCTTGATTATCAGTTCTACTGATGCATACTTGACACGGCACCTTATTCCTAGTACTCCTGATTGCCATGGTATTGTTATCTTACTAACACTAATGATGGCAATAGGCCTTGGAATTCTAACACAACTTGCTTTACAAATTAGGTGCAAAGGGGACAAGTTTATACGTCCCCGCTAATGCAGTGACCTATAACTTATTTAACAGACCAGTTTGGTCTACAATTTTGTATCCTTTATCCATCTGTAAGAAACAATCATTGTACGATTTTGATATTACAAAAAAGGGTATCACCCTCTACTATAGCCTGTATAAATAAAAGAATTACAAACAAACAAACAACATTGATTATGTGCTAACCAGGCTGGGGCCTATAGTCAAGATGTCTTCGAACACTTTGATGCACAGAGTTAGTCAGTCGGTTTAGGATCATGATGTATGTATTCATCCTGAATGCTACAAAACGGGTGTTTATCATGCGTTACATAGGAATCAAGGTAATGAGGAGGTAGTTTTTTTTTACGAATTCATTCTAAGATAAAGCGTCAATGTTATGTTCTATCAAGATGTTGTGTATAAGTATCATCTAATTCAGACATTTGTGTCCATATGAATGCTATGGTAGTGCCATTGTAACGGTTCGTTTTGACTTATATGCTGGGTGGCTCTTTGGCTTGCTTAACACTAGAGTCACCAACACAACACGAGGATTTTGGGTTGGGCAAAGCCCCAGACTTCCTACCGCGCGGGTAGGCTTTTATTAGAGAAGATAACACACATCTCGACTGGACCAGGTCCAGTCCTCTTCTGCGGTTCATCCGGCTCCTTAGTAGGAGCTGGACGCGAGGCGTGGTGCTGCCCCCTCTTGTACCAGGAATTTAACAGAATTTAATACAGTTATCTTGGAATGAAAACCAGGAATTCCTGATTAACCAGGAAAAGTGGCATCACTGATGAATCATGACAGCCAATAGACATGATGCATTGGCAGCCCTTGGAGGAGGGTTAACAACACGCACACACCCCCTACAATGATAAACTACTCCCTCACAGTACCCTTGTAAAATCCTGTCACATTTCATAATGGAAATACTTCTTTTACATTTCTTCTCAAGAGGACCACATCCGATCCATAATGCCACTGCACTCACTCACACAGATCCTCTCACATGACGTCACATCATCACGTGATACATCCTCGTCATGTCATGTGACTAACAGTGTCAGCGGATCTTGAACCATTTAAGGGCCATTAATGCATTACTGTATCATGACCAAAGGATTTTGATGCTATGATGTGTGAATCAAGTGCCACTGATTAACTCACCAATATGTCATAGTGTATCTGCAGGATTCGCCTGGGTGCAGCGATAAACAGTTCATTTGGTGTGGCTGCATTCATGCACTATAATGACAAAAATCTTACAATACAGCAAGGAGCTATGATACAGCCCATACTTCTCATGCAGTATGTCCTCGTGCATCATGACAACCAATGACACACTTTAAAAGACACTCATGCATTAATGCATCATGTCCATGACAGCCCTGTTGAGTAACTTCCAAGGGCTGCATTCATGCATCATGACAACCTTCCAGGATTGATACACTCTCAGAGGGTGAGCATGATGCACCAATGAAGTGCTGACAAGCAGTTTCACCAGCACTTCATTGGTGCCTCATGACAACCATTGGGCTTACTACGATGCGGCCCTCACAGGGTTAGTTTCTATTCCAATAAGCAGCAATAAGAGCAGCGTCCCACACAGAATTCATGTAGGTGTCACAATACATTGTGCTGTTCTCAATAGCAATAGCAGACATGCCAACTTCTCATAAATTAATTTAACACATTTCTTCTGCACAACTCCCTGAAGTTCTAAACCTTCAGGGAATCCTGATGTTGGAGGGTGCCATGCCCCAATGAAGTGTTGTCTGCTTGGTGGCACTTCTGGCATGATGCGTGAATGTTTGCCAAGGCTGCATTCATGTGTATCATGATGACTGATTGGCATGATGCATTAATGAATTAGTGGACTGCCCTCAATGGGTTGAGTATAATAGGATGCTTCAAGGGCTAACTTTCTCAATTCTTGAAGTGTGACTCCTCATTCCTACGGGGGCCAAACTAGAAAAATATAAACTATAAGGAAAAGTACTGATTTAATATTTCAGTAGGCTATATATATATGTTTGTCAGATTAATATGCCATTTTGATAATGCTGCAGTGGAAAACCCAAAGTGAGGACCTAAAAAAATTCCAAAGTGAGCACCCAAGTAGAAAGGTGATCAACCCAGGTCAACATGAATCACCCTTCCTGGTTGGCTGGTAGCACTAGGCACTGTGAATCTATTTCATCAAAATAAGAAATATTGAAAATTCAAAGGCAAAAAATTGAGACTTTTACAACTTTTTTAGTATATCGTTGGTGTATGAAGTTATAGCAAGATAAACAGGTCTGGAGGGGGACACAGTCATTATTATATAAACTCTTCATATGTCACCAAGGCTCTTTTGATTACATAGCAAATGTTGTGGTTCCAAGGATCACTGGTATAATGAAATACCAATGAAAGGTCAATAAAATGCCAATCAAGTGTGTGGATGATCATTCATATTGATTCAGAATTCTAGACTTGCTTTTATTCTAGATATTTTTACAAGTTCATTGTTATTTAATTTATATAATCAATTGTGATTAAAGTACCATAGAGCAAGAAGCAAATTGCACACAGAGCTAGAATTATTGCTTTTGACTCTGCTTTTAACCCCATAAGGGCAACATAATACATGTACTTTTAAATCATTATGTTTTTGTGGATTCAGCATTTCTTGATAAAATAAAAAATCTCTCATTTTGTTCCTCCACCAAGAACAAGTTGATATTCCAAGTTTTCTTAGAAGCATAAAACGCCCCATGCGCTGGTCGATGGTTGTATTTCAATATGTATTTTTTTCTCTTTTGTCTCCAGTCTTGTGGGACAAAAGAGATAGCCATAGGGCGGGCTGCCTGAGGGGAAATAAGATTCTGGAATTATAGGCAAATGACCTCTGAATTGATATACATACTGCAGTCAGGGTTGCAAACTAGAAACGCACCAATAAAAGCAAGCACTTACTGAAATTGGGCTCGTTAAAGGCTCAAATCATGTTCAACTGTAAAATTTGAGTCAATAGTCATGTTAAATTGATATTGAAGTCCATTTCAACCATCAATTTCACATGAAGATATTTTTATGAAATTTCCGAATGATCCAGATATCACTTTCTGGTGATGTGTTCAGCACAAATACTGTAAACACCTACCTTAAGCTAGTGCTAGTGGCCAGAGCTATCTGGGATACCTAATTTACAGGGTACTGGTATGGGTTGGGCGGGTAGGTACAAATCTGTCCCCTGGGTATGGGGTCAGTTGGCGCAATGCATACTGGTCTAGCTGATGGTGAGTATAGGGAGCAGTCAATGAGGCGCATGGGGAGATAGCAAGGTAGGTTGAACTGTTGCTAAGGCTAAATAGTTATTTTAAGGGAATTTGAAGGTGCCACTAGAGTACCTATACATCATACTTATTGGTTATCATGGTGCATGAATGCAGCCCTGGTGAGTAAAAAAACGTACATGTATCACCCTCACATATTTGATTGAAACAAATGTTTTTGAGCCAAGACCATTTGTTGCTATTACAAATCAACAGTCTTTAAAAAGAGAGAACCTGTGCTCTGCACAGATGATTTTCATCTATATGGCTTCAAACTAGAGCCATGCCCTGCCCCCCCCCCAGCTAACATTCTGTTGAGGATCTTCACTGTCATCCAAGGTTGTCAGATAGGGCCAGCAGCGTGGGCCATATACAGTTGCCAAGATAATGTGCCATGTCTTACAAGATAAATTGGACAGGTTTCAACTGCTTTATCTTATGGTGCTCAATTAGAAAAACTCTAGCAACTCCAATTGTTTTTGTATGAAGATGTCTCAGCTGGTGTAACCTGCCTTAAATGTGAAAGACACATCTGCCCAGACAATCATTTCATTCACCAATGACATTTGAAAAAAATAATTTCCAGGATAAAATTTAAACTTGCTTACCTTAATTCTCTTAGATGCAGAGTCAGGTGCTAAAACCTTATGTCCGCCATGTTTCCCTTCGTCCTCACACATACACAATGAACAAATCAGCGTTTTACACCGGTCACAGAATATTGATGCCACCTCTGTCACATGCTCCGAGCAGTACTCCGGCCGGTGTTCAAGTTCATTATCCAGCGGTTGCCGGACTTTGTGTCGAGCCAGCGTGCCTCTCCGGGGGTGAAACTTCCCGAAACATGCATGGCAATATGACACCTCACACTGAACACAGAACCAGGCGGCCTTTACCGGAGCCCGGGTTTCACAAAGTTCACACTCAGTTCTTGAGGCGGTCGGGAACTCGGGTAAATCTGAGGCATCGGAAATAGGTGAAATGAGGTAGTCGGAGACTGGGGATTCCAGGCTGAGAGATTTGCGGATACTCTTGCTGCGTTCCTCACTGTATCTGATGACAATGTTTTCCAATGCGAGGTTTCTTGGCAGGGTGACTACTGTGTCTACGTGTACCACCTTCCGACATGATGGGCACTCAATACCTGAGGTGGAATAAATGAAGACTTTCAATGATGATGAATGTTAAAAGATTGTCTATAAGAGCTGCATTTGAACATAATGATGTGAAAGAGTAAATTGCATTTAAAGGTTCGGCATGATGAATGAATGTAACCTGGATGAGTCTGCTTGCCCACATGTTAATGGTGCATAATGCTGACCCTCCAGAAGTATATCAATCCCATAGAATGTAGCCCCTTTCTCGTCAGGGCTACATTCATGTTTCATGACAACTAATTGGCATTATGTATTGATGTATTGGTGCTTCATTGTAGCTTACTAGGAGTGTATAAACCCCACAAGGTTGGCATGATGCATGAATGTAGCCCTGGCAAGTAACTCGCCAGGGCTACATTCATGCACCATGCCGACCAACAGACATAATACATTGATGAACTATCAGCTTTGAGGGGACTTTAGGGATTAAAAACCCTGCTTTTAAGGATCAACAAGAAAAATGTGGCAAGGACCACAATAGGAGTTGCCACGGATGACGTCACAGCATGACTTCACTAGTGACGTCATAGGCAAACCGAAAACATAATGGAGTTGCACGGTCGCTATGCTCTCGGCCGCTTATGCGGCTTGCAACTCCAAAAAAAACTGCACCAAACCCCATAGTGTGGGCATGATGCATGAAGGTAGCCCGGCGAGTTACTTAAATGGACTACATTTATAAATGTCAATTCTCACGAAAATGGAGCACAGTGCTTGGGAAGGGGGAAATCGTGAACTTCTTGTATCATTCCAATTTTCTTTTGGCTAAAACCTATTGGGCAATACAGATTCCTGACAAAATTGGGAACACTAATCATGTAAATTTAACATTCTATGCCATTTCTTATTGTGTTTGAAAGTGGACCTATGTACGGTGATGCATCCTAGGCATGAGCAGACTAAATAATTAGCCTAAGTGTCAAATAATTAGCATGATGTTGAATATTATTAGTCAATATAGCCTAAATAATAGTTGACATATGATATCTTTGATTTCTATTGATCATGATTGGTGATATGTTCACTTTGATCATACCCACTCTGGTAAGGGACCTACCCATGACCATGTACCTACGTACGATGATGGACCATGGTTTCTGCTTGCCATGAGTAGAATGCTTTAGGAAAGTAATATTTTTTCCTGCACAAATTGAATGACTGGTCAGCTGGCTATATTGAAAAAACATTGCACCCTCACCATTTTTATTGTTACATCCATTTTTAGCCTGAAATCAATCCATGGTGATGTACCTACATATGGTGATGTTTCCATAGATTTGCTGTATCAAATGAAGGGAAAGCACCCTTCATGTATAATAATTTGCACATATGTTCACAAAACAAGCTTTACTTTTGTGCTAGAAAATGTTTCATTAAATATCAACAGACTTTCTCTTATAACAGTTTTAGTGGACCTACGTATGGTGATGCCAGTAGGTACACCACATGCTTGTCATTGCTATAGATTATTTATGTGCATGTGTTGGGGAATTTTATGTTTGACTCTATGTTCCCCTTATTAAAACCTACGAAATGAGGTATTCATTTATTCCAAAGGAGTATTCTCCCTGATGTTATATCTAATTTAATGTACCTACGTACGGTGATGCAAAAGTTACACAACTACTTATTTCCTTCCAAACCCCCAAGAATTTATTGAAAAATGAATTTGAAGTCATAAAAATATTCTTTTTGTGATTCTACAATTGTGCATACAAATGATTTTATTCTCTACCTTGTATTTATCTTAGATGTGACATCTTATGTATTTCATCTTTTTTCCCCTCACCTTGAACCATTCAAAATACACACATTTCACCCTATATTGGCATAGATATTGATGGTAGACATGCAAAAGTATGTGCCCACAGCAAGATATTACGGACAGTAATGCAAAAGTATGCACAACAAAGCCATCCCCCCCTTATTAAGTGTTTGTGACACAAGAACGTTATGGTGACCCTGTGCTCCATTTTCGTGAGAATTGACTAGTGGGATTTTGATTGTGTTAACTGTTTAAAAAAACATGGGGTGTGGATCTCCTGTAGACACTTCTTACATACAGAATGTGAACACGGTAACATGAGAGGGTCTGCACACAACTCCAAACGCAGGGCATAATACACTGTTAATAGTGACAGCTTGCGTATAATGATAGTTTTAGTGATAGCTTAGGTCTATTTGCCAGAACTTCCTTAGTGCATCATGCAGACCTACTATAGTAGGAGTGTACAGTGTTGCCGAGAAGACGCCTTGGGACGCAGGCCACCATGGCCTGTCATGATCTTAGCTTTCTAAGAAAAATAGAAGAATTTTTGTGAATTTGCTTTATATCCAAACATTTCTTGATTTCTTTTTAATTGCAATGAAGTTCATATGGGTATTTTTAAAACATCAATGTTCATATGGCCTAAGTGAGATGGAAATGGCCTGCGTAAGATGCCATGACGCAGGCCACTTTGACCTGCATCACGAAAAAGTTTTCGGCAATGCTGAGTGTATGAAACCCACAAGATTGGCATTCATGTACCATGACGATGGGCATGAAACCATGGGCATTTACAGCTTTAAAGGGAATTTAAAGGTTAAAACTTTGCACCAATTACCTTGTTTAGTGTTGGTGAGTCTATTAGAAGCATGGATGTCTTGTAGACATTTCTTGCATACAGAATGTGAACATGGTAACATAAGAGGGTCCGCATATAGCTCCAGACACACCGGGCAGGTCAACTCGTCCTCCATACTCTCATAGTTAAAGTCCAGACCTGGAAATACAGAAAAGTGGAGCACATTTAGATACCTTGTATATCAATCTTCAATACTAAAAAGGCATATTTATTCATACGGTGAAATTGCTGGACATTCAATGACAAATGTAAAGGGAGAGTCCTACTGTTTTAGCAAGAATATCCAATATTTTGCATCCCACATCTCCAACGTAATGGGTGTTAATTTAGATTTTAGAATAGTCTGATTCTTGGGTACAACATATTGTGCATCAGAATAGTGATTTAGATAAGGATCTAGCCCTGACTACTATTCTATAAGATTTATAGCTACTGAAATCACAAATTCAAATGTAATCAAGATGGCGCCTGATAGGGACACTTTTATTTGTGCTCTGATAATGAAACATTTGTATCTTTCTAACCCTTTAAGGACCACTAATGCATTACTGTATCATGCCCATTCGTCATGATGCACCAATGAAGTGCTGGTGAGACTGCTTGCCAGCACTTCATTGGAGCATTATGCCGACCCTCTGGGAGTACATGCATCAACACTGTAGGGTCGGCATGATGGCCCAATGAAGTGCTTGCAAGCAATCTAGTCAGCACTTCATTGGTGCATCATGACGACCAATGGGCATGATGCAGGAGTGCAACAGCGGCCTATAATGGGTTAAGTACCTCTAATAGTAATTAAGGGTGGCACCATTGGTCAGTGTGATGCACCCATAGAATGCAGATGGATTTAGACGTGGCACAGGTTGTGCCCACCCTCCTTTCAACCTAACATTAAGAGGTTCATTTCTTACTTTTAACCCCAAATTACCACAGAAATAGGAGGTGTGCCCCTCCCTTTCGGCTTGCGCCATGCCCCCCTCCCCTCGCCACTGGTGCTGGCTAAGAGATAATGATATAATACATTATTAGCTTAATCCAATTAACCTTTGGCCCTATAATTATAGAATTATGTCTCAGGCCCACAAGTCTGCCAGTATATTATGCTAGCGGAGGGTATCATAGAAGCTTGAGTTAATTGGATGGCTTTTAATACCTAAGAATATCCCATGATATACGATATAAGATCTGCCCTTGTACAAAATAACATCTACATTCTGTGCAGAAATAAAAAGGAAGGAGGCATAAAGGTCAGCATTGTGCGTGGACACAGTCACTACACCTGTGAGTAACCACGTATCAGGACCACAACAAAATGGCACGGAGTCTTGTGTATCGACCCATTAAGGGCCGCTGATGCATCATGCCATTCGTGCATGGTCCTGTGTCAGTATCGGCAAGTTGAATTTGGCAGGTTCTATCTTTTCTTTGTATGCTGCTCACTTTGAAGACCGAGTTTTTCTGAGCATACCCTTTACCATGCATAATCATAAATTCACCCCTTTCCTCTCCTAGAAATGGCCCTCTGGTTCTAGTCATGTCTAAATATAGCATATTGACGTTGGCATGGGTGCTTGGGTGTGATTTAAGAGATCACTTCTGATTGGACAGATTTCACACATAATTCTGTAACGCCCACTTTGATTGGTCAGAGGCTGGAGTAATTTATCCACCCCTGAGTCCTACCATGGGTGTACTGAGAGGGTACTAAATCATGTATAATGTGCTATGGGATAGAAATGGGGTTGGTCAATAAGGTCCCCTGACCCCTTCAAGCAGACACGCACACTCAAATCTAAATGAAGATTAGAAAGCAGTCAGTAGGCCTATACACGTCTGTAGTGAACTTGGTCATCTACTCACAAATTTGATAAAAGATGTCTACATTTTCAGAATTGTACTTGGGCAGGGGCGTAGGAAAAGGGGAGGAGGAGGGGCCTGAATATGTCTGAGCCCCCCAAAAGACCCATGATGAAATGCTAAAGGTTCCAAAGATTTACCTCTCAGATTTGACCATTATGGTTGTAGAATAGGGAAAATGGGGGCTTAGGCTTCAAATGGAGCATAAGGTCAACAAAGAATACTTTTGTATACAAATTCCTATATAGGCATATACAGGTGTTGGTCCGCCTCTGTTGGGCCATGTCCTCAAACTCTGTATATAATTGAGAGTGCTCCACTTGCGAAGCTTCTTCAGATTAATAATGGCCGACTAGTCTAACTCGGGGTGCTTTGCCCCCCCCCCAGTCATGTTGCTTGCAATACCAGATACTTTCAGAATTGTACGTACATTTTAAAACCCTTTAATTTGGGATGTTCTGTGTTAAACCCAAAAAAATTCTGATATCTTTTTCCTCAACAATCACAAATATCCGTATATTTGTGGCCCTTAGGGAGTTTAATGGCATCTGTCTGCCAGCATTATACAGCTACACTGGAGCTGGTTCTGCTGGGCTTGGCCATAACATTGATCACCTCATCAAAAATTGGTCTCCATCATTGCCTATGATAATGTAGGGGTTCGTTCCCCCGTCGGGTGCGCAGAGCCTTCAGAGGGACTGTTCACTTGATTGTGTCACTCCCCCTATGTATACCATACCGATCCAGGGTAGTTGGAAGGTAGAGAATGTCAGGCCAGGGGAAGTAGCTCAGTGGTAGAGCTTCCGCTTCGAAGTTGGAGGGTCCCGGGTTCGAGTCCCGGTTTCTCCATGACATTTTCCGCTGACCACTACACTGGTGGAGAAACCGAGTGGTCCTGCCTCGCAAGGGGGACCTTTAAGAGAGCTCAGTACCTGGACTGGTATGGTATAGACAAGCGCTTCAACTTGCTAGTGCTGAGGGAAGATTAGAAAGCAGTCAGTAGGCCTATACACGTCTGTAGTGAACTTGGTCATCTACTCACAAATTTGATAAAAGATGTCTACATTTTCAGAATTGTACTTGGGCAGGGGCGTAGGAAAAGGGGAGGAGGAGGGGCCTGAATATGTCTGAGCCCCCCAAAAGACCCATGATGAAATGCTAAAGGTTCCAAAGATTTACCTCTCAGATTTGACCATTATGGTTGTAGAATAGGGAAAATGGGGGCTTAGGCTTCAAATGGAGCATAAGGTCAACAAAGAATACTTTTGTATACAAATTCCTATATAGGCATATACAGGTGTTGGTCCGCCTCTGTTGGGCCATGTCCTCAAACTCTGTATATAATTGAGAGTGCTCCACTTGCGAAGCTTCTTCAGATTAATAATGGCCGACTAGTCTAACTCGGGGTGCTTTGCCCCCCCCCCAGTCATGTTGCTTGCAATACCAGATACTTTCAGAATTGTACGTACATTTTAAAACCCTTTAATTTGGGATGTTCTGTGTTAAACCCAAAAAAATTCTGATATCTTTTTCCTCAACAATCACAAATATCCGTATATTTGTGGCCCTTAGGGAGTTTAATGGCATCTGTCTGCCAGCATTATACAGCTACACTGGAGCTGGTTCTGCTGGGCTTGGCCATAACATTGATCACCTCATCAAAAATTGGTCTCCATCATTGCCTATGATAATGTAGGGGTTCGTTCCCCCGTCGGGTGCGCAGAGCCTTCAGAGGGACTGTTCACTTGATTGTGTCACTCCCCCTATGTATACCATACCGATCCAGGGTAGTTGGAAGGTAGAGAATGTCAGGCCAGGGGAAGTAGCTCAGTGGTAGAGCTTCCGCTTCGAAGTTGGAGGGTCCCGGGTTCGAGTCCCGGTTTCTCCATGACATTTTCCGCTGACCACTACACTGGTGGAGAAACCGAGTGGTCCTGCCTCGCAAGGGGGACCTTTAAGAGAGCTCAGTACCTGGACTGGTATGGTATAGACAAGCGCTTCAACTTGCTAGTGCTGAGGGACTTGGAAACAGGTGGCACACACAGCAATTCCTGGGAACACAGGCTGTGTGTGACTGAGTACTGGTACCGTTCAGACTGGACTGGAGGACCGGTTCTGGCGGGATACGGTTGAAGCTGGTTGGGAGGAGTGTAGGGATTCGTTCCCCAGTCGGGTACGCAGAGCCTTCAGAGGGACTGTTCACTTGATTGTGTCACTCCCCCTATGTATACCATACCGATCCAGGGTAGTTGGAAGGTAGAGAATGTCAGGCCAGGGGAAGTAGCTCAGTGGTAGAGCTTCCGCTTCGAAGTTGGAAGGTAGAGAATGTCAGGCTCGGGTTCGAGTCCCGGTTTCTCCATGACATTTTCCGCCACCACTACAATAAAAGAGAACCTTACAGGATTTTAGTTTCCTTTGATTCCTATTAAAGCTGGTATAAAAGCTAATATAGTGTTGTCTGATATGTATTTCAGAGGATTATATACCCCTTCCCAAGTCATAGGGTGCCACTTATTATGGCACGATATGGCTCATTATGTACACATCATTGGACTTTAGTTTTAGCTGGTCTCTCCTCTTTGGTGGGATGGGCAACCACTTAGTTAATTAGTTCTGGTCAAAGCCTCTGGGCGGCAGCACTAAGTGGTGTCTGCTCTACTGTCAGGCATCCAAATTGAATTCACCACCATTATAGAATACTCTGCTTTATAGGTTCAGATGGAGCCACTGTGCTGGTACAATCAAGACTGCTTGTTCAGGGGTGTGAAATCCTAAAATACATTTCCTCTGAAGCTATTTCGCAATGATTTCCAGTTTACATTTTTACACTAGATAAAGGTCATTTAAATACTCAATGGTATACATGCCATCCTCTGTCATACAGAGAGGCTAAGAACTATTCATGGGATATTCAAATTTCTGATTTTGGACGACAATAGATCTATACATTTGAAAAAATTCAAAAGACCCCCCCCCCATATAAATGATAATTCATTTTCTCAGTGGATTTGCACAGATCTCATGAATGATCCCTGTGAGCATCAAAACCGCGGATTTCCGCGTTTCCGCGGAGATTTCACACCCCTGTTGTTGATGTGGATAAAATGCTGGAAGCATTTTATTTCTACACACAATGTCATATATGCTTGAATTTCACATGGTTAGAATGCACTGAATAGATTGAGATTTTGGCAGGACACTTTCACAAGTGTGGTGATGATAGATATGCAGAAATTATAAAATCTAAATATTTCAGATTTTGTCCCAGCTTTAACACCCGTTCCATTATGTAAAACATTATGACTACTTAAGGCTTAAGGCGGTACTTTTGGTGATGGATTGACCTATCCATCATAATAACTAAAGATTCAGAAAATGGAAATGTTGACAATGATTAATGACAAATTCAAACAATAACACAAAATGGCCGGCAAAAAGTATGAGACCATCAAACCTTGATGAATGGTAGTTTTGAAATATTTTCATTCCATCTGGAATAAAGAATACAAATAATTGAAACATTCAAATGGATCACTGTACTATGTAACTATCTGAAGCTAAATATCTACACCACGCATTTGTTGATACATTGAGAAAAATTCTTACTCCCATCAGTCTAGGTCCAGACCCAGGCAATGTCGCCAAAATGAGTATGATTTGAGACTCAGTCTGATCCTTGGATTATACTCAGTCAATGCCAGAGTATCACCCCAGGATCAGCTTTAGGATCTGCCTGAGTATCACCCCAGGATCAGGCTGAGCCTCAAATCATACTCATTTTGGCGATATTGCCTGAGTCTGGATCCAGACTCAAGTGAGTAAGAATTTTTTAAGTGTATCTAGCTCTCTATCCAACCATAGGCCTATACCTTAGGGAGTGAGCATTGTTAACAACAGGGGATGAGTGTTTTACAATTACACAGAGAACCTGTGTAAGGCGAATTTCCTGCACAAGTAATGTCCTCCTCTGAAATTGGAAGGAATGTTGGAAGGAGCAGCTGGGGATTGCTTTTGAGCAGTTTACTACTGTCGCATCAGAAAAGCAAAATACAGGTTCTCTCATACAAGGCACTCACTCTGTCTTGAAGCAGATTCTAAAGGTTACAGACAAGACTATTCTAAGAATGTGCACTGCACTGTATGTTGTTTCCTGCTTATACTACGGCACATGCACAAGCCATTGACTTTAGAGAACCCTGCCTTCCCCAAGATGGCATACAATGTTGGAATAACTGTTCATACTGATCCATGAACTCTGGCCAAATTGAGGAAAGTCGATCAATATATTTGAAAAAAAAAGAGCAGGAAAAAAAAGACAGGAGTAGTGTGGGAGTGGGTTAGAAGTGTGAGGAGGTGGGATGTAAGCAGGGTGGAGAGACGTGGTTAGATTGATGTCCCCCATGCTTCGTGTCAGTATTCTATGGAAACCACCAATGGTAGGCGGAGGGATACAATGAATGAGACCTTGGTCAAAAGGTCAGGGCAGCAGAGAGTCTGGGTCTGGGACTTGTTGCCTGTGAACAGTGGTTAGAATGGAATGAAAGAGAGGGGAGCGGGTGTGGCAGAAATGTATGACTGAGAGACAGGGGAAGGGGTGGGTTCTAGAGAAAGCAATTGAGGAATGAATGGCGAGCAAGTACAATTCAATACTTTTGAATGATCGATCTATTCTCAGTATTTTGGCCAAGCCTTATGAATTACTATGTATAGCAGTTTTCTTTTATTAAATTTGGCATGATGCTATTAACTATTTAACTTTTCATACGCTAAAGTAACAAGGCCTATGTCAACATTTTTGTCAATTTTTGGCATGAGAATAAACCTGTTTCTCCATTGAGTGATTCCTACCCTTTCCCAGGACCCTGTTTCCGCTACCGCTGTTGCTGTGGATGCATTGGGACTCTTGACGCTTGTTGAGGATTGCTCCCAGGATGACGATTGTGGTGAAGCCGGAGGTGAGGGGTGAGATGTGTGGGAGGCATTGGGAGGAGGTGAGATGTGTGGGAGGCATTGGGAGGTGAGGGGTGAGAGGTGTGGGAGGCATTGGGAGGATGGACGGGTTAACCCTTTAGGGACAGTATGTTGTATTAACACAGTGGAGGTGAGGGTTGAGAGGTGTGGGAGGCATTGGGAGGATGGATAGGTTAACCCTTTAAGAGCTGCTGATGCATTAATGCATCATGCTCGTGTCGCATGAATGCAGCCCTATAGTGAGTTACATCATGCCTACCCTAAGGAGTTGATATACTCCCGGATGGTCAGCAAGCGTTATGCCCGAATGAAATGCTAGCAATCAGACATGCAGGCAGTTCACTGGTGCATCATGACCTCAATGGGAACGATGCAATCTTCCATTGCTGGAGTTTGTGCTTACTGGCACTTAATTGGATCATCATGCCGACGCGCTGGCACGCCGCTGTGGCATGGTATACACCCTGCATGATCTAGCCAGTTACTCGCCAGGACTGCATTGATGCATCATGACGGCCAATGGACAAGATGCAATGAATCAGAATGATGGAGACTGGTAGATGGACAGGTTGTTTGCGTTCATTAGAAATCAGCTTGGCAGTACTTTAGGAATGTACTTTTGATGCTAATTTTCTGATGCCTTATCCAAGGCAATTTTTGAACATTTCACTTTCATAAGCGGGTCTTCTATTAAAGGTGATTTTGGGCTGATTATATATCGGGAGCCATCGGGGACAATCGGGGCTTCCTCCCTAAATATATCTAGCTTTTTTTTAGTAAAAAAGATGCAAGATTTTTGACCCGATTTTTTTTTATTGGCCATAGAGGAGTACAGTAAGTTATGTTGTAATTCTTTACTTATGTATACGTCGCAGAGATTCAACATGAGAATAATGGCATTATTTAGGTTGAGTACGCCTCATCTTGAAAGAAGACAAGGATGAAACGGGCTCAGCTTAACACATATCTTTTCACGATCTCGATCTCTTAATTGGAACACTCAAAGCCAATCCCCTTCTTTACGTCCTCCTTGACCAAAACCAACCCTATCGTGTTTAGAAAATGAGCACTGCCTTGCCACACATCCTACTCTCATCCAACAGAAACTGATCCATGTTTTCTGGACAGGGAAAGGGTTTTCAAGGAGTAGAGATGCCACTTACTGCACTGAGAGAAACTAGGAACAATACTATGATTTTGGATGCAATTTCCTAGGCAACAAATCCTGTAACAAGAAATGCGGTTGTGACCACATAAAAAACGCCTCCCGCCGTTAATGTCGGTATACCAGTGTTTGATGACATTTCTCATAAAAGCAGACATAAAGAAGATTTCACAATTATCAATTTCTCTATACAGTAATTTTGTATTGTGAGACCTCATCACATGGGGCAAATGGAATCATCATAGCGCACTCCCGTACCGCTTCGCGGTACCGCCGCTATGCGGCTGGGAGGCGCTAAAAAATATAAATGTTTTCAAAAATAACGGTGAACTCCTTGTCCCAAAGTTGCCAGAGATTCGTCATTATTTTCACAGAAATTCCTTGTGCCACTGTTACTTAACTTTACCTGCCATGTGGGGCTTCATTGTAGAAACTACACTGGTTCACTGCAACACAATTATGGTGGTTCACTGTTCAGTTGTATGAGGCTAATTGGTAGATTCAACGGTTATTTTCTAGCGTGTGTAGGAAATGTTGCATCTCTGCAAGAATGTTTGAGGCATGGAGCTTTGAGGTTTTTGAGCAAAATTTTGGGGTCCAAAAAATTAAATGTTTAATTAAATACTGGAAAAAGGGGGGGGGGGTGCGCCCCCTGCACCCCCTCTAAATACACCACTGCATTGGTCATTCACTGCCTTGTATGTTAAAAATGTTGGGGGTGGGTCAGAAACGGAGATCACTCAGCCATAAATCTTTCCTGACCCCAGCCGAAAACAGACTGACACCTGGATGACAAGTTATCCCCCATAGTGATGGACACTTGTGGGAGACATTTTCTGCAAGAGGGGGGTGGGGAGGGAGGGTTTCTGGTGAAGAGATACTTAAAGATAAGCACCAGTGAAAAGATCTTCCTTAGGGTGAGAAATACTTGGCAACATCCTTGTGTCATATCATGTACTGTAAAAGAAAGATGTCGTCGAAACAACACAAAATCCTTGTCCCAAAGTTGCCCCTTGTTCTTTTCAAAGAGATTTCTTGTACCACTATACTGCCATCTGGGGCTTCTTATAAAAACTACAGTTGTCTGCTGCAATATAATTATGATGGTTGACAATTGACTATTCAGTTTTATAAAGAGATTTTACAGTGTGGGGGTAAAATGCAAGTATACAATCAAGATAAAAGTTCCTGACACCTGGATTCATGTTTTCGTCCATGAATTGCAGTTGATGGATCATAAATAAATTTCAATGAGAGATCCTTTCAAGATCTAAGAATGGAATCTGACCGAGTCAGGTTATAGATACAAGAATTCTGAAATTACACATAGACATTCTGTATTCATATGGATTGACCTTGGAGTAAATCTATAGGTGTGTTGGAATGAGAACCTAAAAAAAGGCCCGAATCTAAAATCAAATAGAATTTTGAAATCACTGAATCTTAGAAGAATTTGACAGAATCAACCATTTAGAAAGAAACAGCAGTATTGGGCCAGAACGCTGCAGCCTATCCTAGGTAAGGATGATGTACATTATTATTTCATAGGCACCACAACCACATAAAATAGGCTACCGGAAACATGTGTTGACAAGGGCGGAGGACGCGTATGTAGCAATGATGAGGTTATTATAGGGGTGTACTAGGCGACAGCAGCACCATGGTAAAAATGGTTAAGGCTAGGGCACAGCCCTAAGATACCTATGGTCAACTGTGTTCTATGTGCTATGCTAAACTATGCTATAACTAAATGCTGACAAATAGTGAGTAATTACTGACATATATTGACTAATTGCTGAGAAATGTTGACTAGATACTGACAAGATGGAGCAGGTTAGGTCTAAGACCTAAAAGACCCGAGTTTTTAATGCAATTTTCAAGGCTATTTTCAATTCAATTTTCAATATTCAATCAGATATTGACAAATAGTGAGTGATTACTGACATATGTTGATGAACTGCTGACCAATAATGAGCAATTACTAACATAAATTGACTAATTGCTGACAAATAGTGCATTATTACTGACATATTTGCTGACAATGCATCATGCCATCCATAAAAGGGTTAACTGCACATCAATGCCTTGTCTATCAATAAAGGGTTGACTGTGCATCAATGCATTATGCCATCCATAAAGGGTTAAGTGTATCAATGCATCAGGTTATCCATGAAGGGTTAAATGTGCATCAATGCATCATGCCATTCATAAAGAGTTAACTGTGCATCAATGCATCATGCTATCCATAAAGGGTTAACTGTGCATCAATGCATCATGCTATACATAAAGGGTTAATTGTGCATCAATGCTACATGCCATTCAAAAAGGCTTAAAGTGAATCAATGCATCATGCCATTGATAAAGGGTTAAAGTGAATCAATGCATTATGCCATTCATAAAGGGTTAAATGTGCATCAATGCATCATGCTATCCATAAAGGGTTAACTGTGCATCAAAGCATCATGCTATCCATAAAGGGTTAATTATGCATCAATGCATCATGCCATTCATAAAGGGTTAAATGTGCATTAATGCATCATGCCATTCATAAAGGGTTAACTGTACATCAATGCATCATGCCATTCATAAAGGGTTAAATGTGCATCAATGCATCATGCCATTTATTAAGGGTTAAATGTGCATCAATGCATCATGCTATCCATAAAGGGTTAACTGTGCATCAATGCATCATGTTATCCATAAAGGGTTAACTGTACATCAATGCATCATGCTATCCATAAAGGGTTAACTGTGCATTAATGCTACAGTGAGTGAGTAACAGATGTTTAACGCCATTTCGACAGCTAAGGTCATATTCATGGCGAGAACTACATTACACAATTTCACAGGGAATGTGTCAGTGCCCGCGCATATGTGCACCACACACATCCCGAGGGGATAGGAAAGAGAAGAAATAGACCCTTTTAAGTGGGCTAGGGAGGCCCGCATTAATGCTACATGCTATTCATAAAGGCTTAAAGTGAATCAATGCATCATGCCTTTCATAAAGGCTAAAGTGAATCAATGCATCATGCCATTCATAAAGGGTTTAATGTGCATCAATGCATCATGCTATCCATAAAGGGTTAACTGTGCATCAATGCATCATGCTATCCATAAAGGGTTAATTGTGCATCAATGCATCATGCTATCCATAAAGGGTTAACTGTGCATCAATGCTACATGCCATTCATAAAGGCTTAAAGTGAATCAATGCATCATGCCATTCATAAAGTGTTAAATGTGCATCAATGTGCATCATGCCATTCATAAAGGGTTAACTGTGTATCAATGCATCATACCATCCATAAAGGGTTAAAGTGCATCAATGCATCATAGGGAAGTATGTGGGGCCCCTGGACAGCCTGCTAATCCTGTAAGGATCACAGTGTGAATCAATGCATCATAAACCCTATGCACTGCCCTATGTATACCCCTATAGAAACAGACACCAGTGCATTAAAGGGTTAAAATTGGTTTTCATGGCTATATCCAGGGTGAGTAGATTGGCTATGGGACTGCATATAACATTCTCTTTTCTTTATGGACTGGCCCCTCTATAATCCTATCATTACAAAAGTGGTGTATGTGCCCATAACAAAGGCTGTGGTGGTGGCAAGACTACAGTAGAACGTCTACTTTACACCAGGGAACTTGGTATATTCCAATATCCTATGGGCATCCTATGCCCATAGGATAACTATAGCAATGGTCAGAAAGGGAACTAAAGGCAGCTGATGTAGGTCCCTTCATACTTTCTTTTCATAGTTGGGGGAAACAACTACAATACTTTGAATTTTTTTTAGCTATTTAAAGCTACATGTTGCATTATCTCCCTTTGCCATAATGATACAAGAACGCAGCCCTGGGTATCCTGAGGGGTGGGCATGATGCACGGCTCTTTCAAGTACTCACCAAGGTAGCATATACACTGCTTTTCAATGTAAGTCAATGCATAATGCAGTCATGGACGGCTTTATGATATGAATAGTACATGACCATGTAGTAGCTCCTTGGTGCCCAATATGGTGTGCTACGCAAAGTGACCAGTGAAAATACTCTATACAGATGAAATACATATTTAAGGTTTATATCACACATGGGCCACTCTCCTGGCAGATCTAAATTTACCTCTGATGTATCTTTCCTCAAAGGTGGATATTTTATTGGGAAGGCAGCATTCCATTGGCCAAAAATATGGACGGCAGAAATTCAAAAATGATTAGAACGCGGGCAATCATTCCCGTCTGTCAGCATGATGCACCAATACCTACCATACTTCACTGGAACATCATGATGACCCTTTGGGATTGTATCAATCCTAGAGGGTACCAAAGCTAATAACTTGATATTGCGTAATGGCGGAAAAATATCCTTGGGCCGTGTCACTCAGAAATAGGTCACAGTGCTGAGAGATTAGCAAAATTTTCTAAATATTTAAGTGGCCATGTTCTTTGATATTTCGTGAAGATTCTTTAGAATGTTATATGTCAATACTAGCCCTCTATACCCATGACTCCATTTTCAAAATTAAACAAAACTTTCAGAGAAAAGTTGATGTAGGCTAAAACCCCTATCTCTTCAGCACTGTGACCTACTTCCGCCTGGCACGGTGACGTCATAAAAACGCGCTGGTTCAAGGCTAAATAGCGATCCCGCAGAAACCACTTTGGCTCCCTCTAGGATCTGCTTGATGCATGACTCAAGAGGTCCACTAGGGCTTTGTACGTTTATCGGTCTGGATGATGCATGAATTTAGCCCTAGGCTCAGCAGCTTACCAGGACTGCATGCATGCATCATGACAACCAATGGGCATGATGCATTAGTGTATCAGCAGTCGTGAAAAGGGTTAACATCACAGTCAAAGGAGAAATCTATATGCCTGTAGGCAATTTCCTCCTTGAAGAATTTCATTTTAATCACCATTGATTAGATCCAAAGGAGTTTATCAATCCTGTTAGATCTACAAAATGCATGAATTTAGCTCCAGGCTCAAAAGGTTTGTCAGGGCTGCATTCATGCATCATACCAATAAATAGGCATAAAGCTTTAATGCAATATGTGGGGAAAGAGTATTGACAGAGAATCTATATAGATCATTGTCTATTGCATTTTAATCAGAAGGCCTTAGGAAAGTGTGGGTGCTCTCTATTTTTCCTATACACCACCAAATGAAAAAAAAAGATAAGCCAATACTTTCCTATTATTTTCCTAAAAATCTTGCTAGTCTAATATTCCATAGGCAATTGCTCTTCAATCAGTTCTAGTTGAATAATCTAACATTATGTACACCAGTGTCACCACTCTCTAAGTAATAACTACTAGGGCTCCTCATAAAACTGAACAGTTTACAATTGTATTGCAGTAAAGCAGTTTATTTTCTAAAATAAAGCCCCAGATGGCAGTAGAGTTAAGCACAGTGATACAAGGAAATTTCATGAAAATAACAACAAATCTCCGGCAATATTGGGCAAGGAGTTTACCATTATTTCTTTTTTTTTTTTTTTCAGTGCAGTGTTCTTTTGACACTAGTATTGCCAGCCCCATCCCTCCACCTGCAGAATTTCCCTTGGGGCCTGGTACCCCTACCTATTCTCTCCTTATACCATACAGGTCTATAGCTATCTCACTAAGTGTGCATTTGTAATAATACAGAATGAGACCAGACACCTACCCAGCCCACTGTATGGAGGGCTGGAGCAGCCTTTTAGGGGCTGCATAATACTTTATTACATTATACTTTTCTGTAACTCACCAGGGCTACATTCATGCATCATGCCAACCCAATGTGGTTAATACAGTCCCAGAGGGGCGGCATAATGCTCCAATGAAGTGCTGACGAGCAGCAATTCATTGGTGCATCGTGAAGACCAATGGTTATGATGCACGTCTGCATAAGTGGCATTTAAAGAGTTAATGGACTTGTGTACAGCAGCATCAGCCAGCTTTATGCCGACTGTATACATCACTCCTACACTCATCGTGTTAGTGGGAGTGGTAGAGTGCTTTTACTGCCCCATCTCCTTAATGTTTTACCCTTTAAGGACAGCATGATGCCTCAATGATATGCATTCACTTGTTCTCATGATGCACCAATGCAGGGCCTGCAGCAAATTTAGATTCAGGACAGGGGCCCCATTTAATTTTGGTCTGTTGAGAATCGCTTCTTTTAGGATCTTAATTATCCCCAAAAATAGGCATGCACCCCACCTTTTTAGCTGGGTCTCCTCATTTTCCTAAACCAAAATCCAAACTGCAATGCGTAACTTTCACACTAATTTTGTGAGAATACATTGGTCGAATAAGGTTGGCGTGATGCATGAATGCAGTGGCGGATTTAGTCAGGGGCGCGGGATGTGCAGCCCCTCCTTTCAGGCAGTATTCCAGAGTTTATTCTACTCCCTGAAGCCTCAATTTTAGTTGGCTAATTGAAGGGTGTCCCCAATCCTTTTTCAAAATCATGATCTGCCACCGCAAATAGAGTACCGGGGAGATATTTTCCAGTACTGCCGAATAACAATAGGCCGGGGTAGAGTAGTAAAGTATTATGCTGACCTCACAGGGTTAAAGTACCATCAACTTCCATATTGTATATTGTCCATTGCAGAGAGACAGCCCTATAGAATATCCATAGAATGTAGACCAATAGACTTGGCAGTAGGACCTGGGACAATACAGTGTTGGAATAATAATCGATATTTCTATGCAGTATAGGCAATCCACCATTTAGACCTTTGGCAATTGTATGGTGACCATTCCTGACATGATGACTGCAAACTTATCATAGATTAAATCAATCAATTCTTTAAGGGCCACTGATGCATTACGTATCATGCCGATTGCATGAATGCAGCTCAGGTGAGTTAAGCACCAGGGCTACATTCCAGCATCATGCCAACACTATGGGGTTGACATTTATACACCCACACTGAAAACCTAGAAGTTCTGAAACTAGTCAGCGGTGACCACTTTAGGTCCTCAAGTTGACGATACCTAAAACTACAACTTTAGGTAGTCAAAAAGACAACTTTAAGTCGTCATCCTGATGACCTGAGTCGTCAATATGACGACTCTGTACTGTCAGTATTGTCACCCTGATGACTCAGGTCGTCAGGATGACGACCTAAAGTCGTCATTTTGACTACCTAAAGCTGTAGTTTTAGGTATCGTCAACTTGAGGACCTAAAGTGGTCACCGCTGACTAGTTACGGATCTTCCATGTTTTCAGTGCAGTGGGTCGCCATGATGCTCCAATGAAGTGCTGGCAAGCCGTCTAGCTATCACTTCTTTGGTGCATCATGACTGCCAATGGGCATGATGCACTACTGCATCACCGACTCTTGAGGGATAAACATTCCTTAACCCTACAGTTGTACGGGTTAAATAATACGTGTAATGAGAGAGAACTGCTCTTCAAAGCTGAATAGTGTAATGTTACTAACTCATGCCCCACACAAAACTGTGATTATTAGTCCAATAGAGATGAAGAGTGATCAATTTTAAGCAAAACATGTGTTAACCTGTTCATTATCATCAAATGTAAATAATTTCATCCCTGTTCATATTTTTTATAGAAATGTTTTTAAAGTGGCAGGCAGGTAAATTGAAATGACTTTATATGTGATTAGAATTATATTGTACTAGAGATTTCTTGAAATCATACACAAACACAAGCTTTGTAAACCCATTGGATATGCTATATAGTAATTTACTGGAATTACCGACATACCAACATGACGCCAAAATGCTTTTTGTGAAACTGTTTTTATATCTATTCCAGGAAACAAATGTATCCAATCTTGTATATCCTGTCTTCATATTGTAACAGAAAATCGCCATGTGCAGTTAGAATAAAAAAACACGAAAAAAAAAACAAACAAACAATAAAATAACTCAGACTGAACAGCTTGACTATTCACATAAAAACCCTAAATGCTGCTACCTCCACCCATCCCCACCCTCACAACAGTCTCAGCCCCCCCCCCACCCTCTCCCAATCCATAAGGCACTTCATTGGAGTAACATGCCGACATTCCAGGAGTGTATCAACCCAGTAGGGTCAGCATGATGCATAAATGTAGCCCTGGTGAGGGCTTCATTCATACATCATGAAGACCAATGGGCATGATCTAATAATGCATTCGTGGCCCTCAAAGGCTTAATCATCATTATATCTATCAGTATTTGCAAATGATGACAGTGGGCGATAATAGGGGACACCGAGCGATAATAGGTGACATAGGGGGTCCATAAAGGTTCATTTATCATAAACCTGCCAATAAACACCCAAGGCAATATGTGGTTACCTGTTTGAGGAAGGCATGATACCTCATATCCATTTGTGGTCTTGATGCACCAATGCATTGCCAGCGAGCAACTTGTCAGTACTGCTTTGGCGCATCATGGCGACTTATTAGGAGTGTATCAACTGAGTCAATTTTGCCAATTGTAAATGCAGTACTGATAGGTGATTACCCAAGACTACACTTCAGTGGCGGTGTCAGGATTTGAAAAAGGCAGGGTTGTATCCTCATTTCGGGTAACTAGTTTCGGATCCATTTGGACCACAGGAGAGGAAAATAACCTCTTAAGTACAGAAAACTGGCCATGCCTGCCTATAAGGGACTAGACTCCCTGACGTGGCTTTATGGGGGAATATAAATTAGTAACAAACTGTTGGTACCATTAAACTGAAATGTTTGCACTGTGAAATGTAACTATTGAATGGGAGACTAAATGAGCAAAGGGAGTGGAGAGTCGGATTGGCCTCGTTGGAGCATCAGAACGACCAATGGGCATGATGCATTACTGCTCCTCCCCAGCCCCACCCTCTCTTTCTTATGACATTGAAATCAATAAAAAGCAGAAAGGTTGTGAGTGGAGAGAATAAACAAATCAGGTCACATTTCATTACACAGGTTCCTGCATTACATCACAACTCATTACACATGGTCCCAGGCACCCTAAATGCACTGCACGAAGCACACCACACCCCCAGACTCCTCCTCCCCTTTCCTTTGTTTCTTTTTTCTACACACAAAAAGTAATAGAGAACTTTCTTATGGCAAGGAAATATATGTTCAAATATCTTTTGTGATGGAGAAACACCTTATACAAGTAGCCAAAGCAGGAGTACATTTCCTGTCAGCCTTAGGTCAACTGAATTGACATAGAAAAGAATTCTCCTAACTATAAAAGGGTAAAGCACATTTTAGGTAACACACACTGTGCTCTGAACGAATTAACTGTTGGAGAGTGTAAATTCAGTAGCCCCCACCCCTGCTCCTACCCCAGGGCATGTTTAATGTTACCTGGGGATGTGGTTACAGGCAGAGGGTGGAGGTGGTGGTGTTATTTAACATTGTCAGGGTACTGTTTCATTTCATGATTTTTTTCCCAATTTTATCTCTTCATTATTTTTACTATTTATCTTGTAGGCCTGTGCAAGTCACATTGGAATACAGAGCTGAAAGTCTGTTTTCACCATTTGGGCAAACTGTGACAGACGAATCTGGCATATGCCTTAAACCTTAGCAGCCTATGGACAAATTGAAACAGGTACCAAGGTATAAAAGTGACCGATGTTATAAGTCCATGGCATCTTCAATAACAGCCCACTGGATTGAAATCATGAGCAAATACAGCTAGTTGGAACTTGAGAAAAAAAACTCATTATTATTAAACTTTAGAGGGTTTCTTTCTGGTAATCCCTTGATTTATTTCTATCACTGACCTGTTGTACTCAATAATAAGAACAGTTTTCATGTGATTCTTCTTAAGTCACTGGTCTTGTTCAAAATACAACATGTCGAAGAAAAATGGCAGTTTCTTTTTTTTTTTTTACTCTCTTTCTTTCTTTCTTTTTTTTTGGGGGGGGGGGATTGCATTACCTTTGTCATTGGGAGACTGAGATTTAAAGTCATCCACTACAATCCTTCCTACAGCCTTTCCTTCAACTCAGGTCTGCCTTACGTCCTCTTTCTCCATACCACTGACGAGCTGGAGCCCGCAGTTTCTCATCTATGTACTGCATCTGACCTCCAAGGCTTTCCACACACTGCTACGTCCTGCCCCCTCCACACACCAACCTCATCCACTCAAGACTTCTTTGACTTCTTTCAGACAATCAACAGGCCCTGGTTGACCTCAAACACTCATCACTCTAGTAGTTCACTGTGCCAGTGCAATGTGGTTTTCCTCCTCCCCCCTCCAACCTCTTCTCTACTCCTACATTCATTTTAACCCTTCAGAGAGCTATGCCAAATTTGGGACAAAGATTTTACCATTATTTATAAGAGATTTCTTGTAACACAAAGCTTTACTGCACCGCCATCTGGGGCTTCATTGGAGAAATGACACTGCTTCATTGCATTAAAATTTTGGTGATTCACTGTTTAGTTTTACAAGAATGCCCAATAGATTCAACAGTAATTTCTTACAGTGCCTTTCAAAGCTGACAGTGAATTATTGCATCATGCACATATGTTGTCATGATACATAAAGGTGGTAGCCCTTTTAAAATAACTTGCTAGGGCTATTGCATCGTGCCATCCCAATGCAATCAATACACTCCGGGAGGGTCGGAATCATGCACCCATGAGATATTGGTCAGCAAACTTGCCAGTACTTCATTGGTGCATCATACTGACCCTCTGGGAGTGTATCAACCCCATAAGGTCAGCACGATTCATAAATGCAGCCCCGGTGAGTTACTCGCCAGGGCTGCATTCATGCATCATGACGACCCATGGGCAAGGTACAATAAAGCATCAGCAATCCCTAAAGGGTTGAACCGTTAACCCTGCCTGTACATGTCCCTCAGTGTGGCAGCTAATCAACTGTGAAGATCACATCTGCCCCACAATTCAAATGTAGAAATTGATTTCTTTCAGCTGCGACCCTCGCATGGCAGACCCCATCATCCCAGTTCACTTCAGAAGGTAGACCAATAGCCTGGGTAACTGGTTGGACTGTGACCACTAGCCTGGGTGAGTGGCCAGGTAGGTACATGGGCTGATTGACAATTTTAAGGAGTAAGTGAATGATGGATATTTTATGCCATTTAAATTGATATGGTCATATTCCCAATAAAACTACATTACCTAATTTCAGAGATGAATGCACTGGCTTATGTTCACTCATGTTGCTAGTGATATGCAGAGTTTGACAGAGTTTTAACCACATAGCTGATTTTCCTCTCCTACAGATGATAGGCCCGGACTTTGACAGGTCCCGAGTCTACACATTGGAACAATCAGGCTGTCGCGGTTTCCGAGAGGTCATTTAAAGTGTTTTGAACTAATTCCTTCACCTAAAGAATGGCCTCAAATGGAAATTTGATCACATAAACAATTCATTGAGCATTAAGCAAATCATCTGAAGCCCAAAATCTAAGGATAAATCTCAAGATTGCCTGTTTTGGGCAGTCCACTTAATGCGATTTGCATAATTTAGAAACCTAAGCTGGGCTTCAAATGCCTGAAATCAGTGGGTGAAAGTTTCCTCAAGCCTGTGCATAAATTACTATCTAGCAATATGCCATTTAGTTATTTCCTACTATAAACTTGTGCTTGGCATTTATATCATCGCCTTAATGCAACACGGTTAACTGGCATTTTGGCAAAAATTGAGTTCTTCTGTTTTAACATTGTGATATATCTATAGATAATATGTGTGCCTACAGGCCACAGTGCAATGTTGCTGTTCCCACTTTGTGCTATAGATAGTGTACCACTTCTTTTGCATTTCTTACAAAACTTGAAAAATGCAGTTACATCCTTCTTGCACTAAGGTGACCATATGTGAACCAGAGGCCTCTCAAGGCTTATAGGATCTGTAAAAAGAGGAGAGGGGCTATTAGGCTGGTATTAAATTTAAAGGCAGAGGAACAGGAATTTTGACACATTTTCCCAGAAGATCAACACAATTTTGTACAGAACTTTCGGAAACAACAACCCAGGAATTTCTGGTAAAGTAGGAATAGTGGCATCTCTGTGGACCTTCTTAAGTCAGGAGTGTGGCTTATATCCCGGAGTTTATGCTTTATGTTTACTACACCATCCAGTACAGAAAAGGCTGGTTATGCACCAATCTATTAGAAACCACGGTTCTAACACAAAAAAGGAAAAACATCCATTAGATAGCTTAACAGCGGCCCCTACTGAATTCACATATCCATACACCTGTCTCCCATAAGGCCCAGATGTAATCTACATGCCACCTAGTGGACACATAAAACACTAACACAGCCCCCTGCTGGCAAGTAATGGAAACCCAATTAATCTCTGATGACGTCACTCACCTGTCTGAACTCGCCTCAGGGACCATTCATTTTAGTATTTTTGAGTCAAGGTTTATCTCTGGGATTCTATCAGAATAGCTTAATCAATTCTTACAACTGTGGCAAAAATTTATAAATAGCTCTACAATACCATTTTTTTTGCTGATCCAGGCAGTTACTGATGTTTTATAGGGATGCACGCTGCCTCCATTTTATCAGTAGTCAGACAATTCAGGCATTTATTTCTAATGCCTGAATTCTGCCAAAGAATGAAGGTTGCCTCACTCCTTTTAATACAGGAAGGCGAGAGCAGCCTCCTTTTCCAAATCCTGGATCCGGCACTGCATAAGTAAATAGGGGTTTTTTAAAGACACCCCAGTGACATGGCCACTTTAAGATTTGGCAAACAGAGACAATATCCTAAGTCCTTAATGTCAAATTTTAGCCACACTTGTGATAATTGATTTAAACAGGAAGGGCCCACCCACGCCACCAGGGGCATATAATGTGAATTAAAGAAGGCGCTAAACAAATTACTTGGCAATATAAAACCTACCCACTGTGTGAGGATATCTATTATTGTATTTCTATTTCTATTTCAAGGATAGATGCAATGTGGTTAAAGTAATAAAATGTCTACCTTATTTTAAATCTGAATTAGCTTACATGATATATAATGCAGTGTTGTTTGTTCATTCTTGGCAAAGCCAATCCCTTCTCTGTGTCTCTGTTTCTAACATTTTGTATATGCTTATTAACACCATAGACAAACGGCCAAAAATAAAATGTGTGTTTCTATTAACATGGTTCAAAGGTCTAGGGTCGGTTTATCGGAATTGTTTTATAATATTCATTTTTGTATGTGACAAACATATCGCTTTTACTATACTTACACTCAATACGGAAACTCGTATGACATTGGCTTTTGCCGACAAAATCACTACAGGCCAACAGGAATTGCCAAACTGCTGGACCTATGGCTAAAGTTTGTTTTTTTACGGCTAGCAAATCAGATCGTTATTAAGGTTTTTACAGCATAAAACAAAAGGTGTTACTTCTTGTTAAATTTTGAAGAGTTGAATGAAAATAGCAAGATAATTCCCGTTTTCCATTATTTCCTTCCTGACAATAATAATCTTGAGGTATTCTGTCCTGCAAAAATCAATCTGGGCTTGCAGAATGAGAAAATTTGCAGGACCGAATGGCCTGCGATGGGGAAAACTTTTTGTATAGACTGCACTTACGTAGAGCATAAATGGGGAGCCTAAATTGTTATTTGAAAAAAATTCCTATCAAATAGACAGTCTGTGTGCTTGTAAAGAATGTTCAACAATCATACTAAATGTAAAGATTATTTCATTAAAACAAGTGTAGGGGCCAGCTCTGCCGTGAAAAAAACAGCTGCCCCGTTCTGGGTGTACCACCCCCCAGGGGCTGGCATCTGGTGAACGCTGCCCCTATGTGTGTGTCATACCGATCCAGTGTAGGTGGAAGGTAGATATCAGGCCAGGGTATGTAGCTCAGTGGTTGTGCAGCCGCTTGCAAATTGGAAGGTCCTGGGTTCAAATCCCAGTATTCCCAAAGACGTTTTCCGCCGACGTCTACACAAGTATTATCACTATATACTGACCACCAAGGTAGTTTTAACATCTTTTGAATTCAGCTTTTGTGTTACTGCATGAGACATAGTGCTCATGCTGACACTTCAGGAGTGTATCAGTCCTGTCCCACAGACCCGACGCATTAATGCTTCTTGCCCATTGGTCGTCATGATGCACCAATGAAGTGCTGGCAAGACTCCTCACCAACACTTCAGTAGAGCATCATGTCGACCATCCGGGGGTTTGTGTATCTAGGGTTTAGAGGCTCTTGTATATAGGACTCAGTTTGGAGGCCTAGTGGAGCCGCCATTGTGAATTTCGCTGGTTGATGTAAACCCCACTGATTACACATATCATGATGGGTACCTTGTCCCTGGTTAACACCCACTTCCAGGGACATGTTGGTCCCATCTTATCAGTTCTTATCAGTGTCTGTTGCTGGAACCAGCTCCAGACCAGCTAGTGGCCAATACAGATTGGCCAGGGTATTTAGGGGTGATGTTGCTAACCCCCAGAGGTACAAAACTGTGGGACATTAAGTGCAGCAGGATGGAAGAAATGGGGGACCGCGACATGCTCAACTGATGGTGGTGAGGGACGCTTTAAGTTAACTCTATAAGTACTATATAATGCCTCAAGACTCCTGTTCCTAGATTCAGGGTTTCCACAAAGTCCTCAGACCAAAATCCCAAGACATTTCCATGACAAAGATCAAAATCATCTATTTTTGGACCTACTGTAAATGTATTAATTTCCGCGCAGTACATGTATATTTTCGATATTTCACACATAAGGTCACTGCACCACTCAACCTGTACCTGCGTGAAAATATGATTGCATGACATTCCATGACTTTCCACCAAGTATGGGAACCCTGTAGAACGACATGACTCAGTGCTTGCCTACACTAAATTGGTACTGTAGGCCAGGGATCTATAATCCAAGTAGGGTCGGTGCAATTCATGAATTCTTCCCTGAGGAGCAACTCTCAAGGACTGTATTCATTCCTCTTTCATCACCATTTGGTAATTTTCTGTATGACCTAGGAGTGACCATCCCATTGTAGGCGATTTGGTTAGACATAGGCAAAGCTAAGTAGACTACATCCTAAGAAATGGCTGCTGTATCTACCAGGTATCCTTGTAAAATTGAAGAGTGAACCACCATATTTGAAATGCAATGAAGCAGTGTAGGTTTTACGATGGTGGCACTGTGTTACAAGGAATCGCTGGGAGAAAAAGCGGCGAAAGCTTTGTCCCAAGATTGCCAGAGAACCCCCACAATTTAATGGCATTAATTTACAGTGTATTAAGAGCTAGCCAATTGGGACCTACACAATGTGGAAACCTATTTTAAATGCTTTTTAGTACAATTTGGATGGTAAAGGTTTGTTTTTTTTTTGTTTTTTTTAGAAACAAAGATTCAGGTCGATTTTATCATCATCAGGAAAACATAGAATGTGGTATTCAACATATCCTCTGGCATCCATTTAGCCTACAACTAGATATTGTTAACACAATCCCTTTCCACAATGTTTACTCCACCCAAACAGCAGCTGAACAATATCTGACATCTCCAGCTAATCTTAGGAGACAGTCATGATATTACCTTCCTGATTCCCTGTGCTTCCACCCTCAGCCAATCAGGATCACTGATGCAACTGAGGCAGCCAATCAGCATTAGCGACACTACTTCCCAGCACTAAATTGGTGCATAATGCTTAACCTTTGGGAGTGTTAGCACTGGAGTGCCCGCACTTCATTCACATTGGAGCATCATGCTGACCGATCAGCATGATAAACTCCTACAGGGGCGAACCTGAAAGGGTTTGAGCACTACAAGGCCTGTGAAGGGATATGATTATGTTTGTCCTGCTGCCTAGCAGCTAATCACTATAAAAGCAGTCATCCATCAAAACAAGCTCCATGTATCCCTTCTAGGGCCGCATGATGCACCATAGCCTTCTTTGTCATGATGCACCAATGAAGTGCTGATGAGTCTACTTCCCAGCACTGCATTGGTGCATCATGCCCATTGGTTGGCATGATGCACCAATGAAGTGCATATGAGTCTATTCACAGCACTGCATTGGTGCATCATGTCCATTGATTGGCATGATGCACCAATCAAGTGCTCATGAGTCTACTTCCCAGCACTGCATTGGTGCATCATGCTGAACCAGGGGAGGAGGTCAGGTGTCTCAGTGGGAGAGGTCTACTACAATATCATATAGGCTTATATAGGGACCTTTCCAATTTTTGTGGGAATGGGGGGATTTACGTACTCCAGTAACCAAGCTGGAGAGTAGGCATGAAGCATAAATGCAGCCATGGAGAGGACTGCAATGATGCATTATGACATCCAACGGGCATCAAGCAGTGCTTGAAGAAGAGTCATCAGCAATGCATTGGCGCATCATGCCAACAAATAGGCATGATGCACTTATGCATTTGCAGTGCTTGAAGGGTAGAGTTATCAATGGCAGTGTAACAGCACATGTCCCTGTGCATGCGCTCTTGCCATAACGTGGCTCATAACGGTACCAGACAGCACAATAACAGCACCTTAGACTCAGACCAGTAACCAGCTACAGGTATATTAGTGCTGCAGCTGCCTGTAAATCATCCTTTTATCACCCAGCCATGTCATGCAGTGTCACAACAATAAGTAGGCCAGCCATCAACTGGAAATTTCAGTGCCTAACGCACTTAGGACCGAAGATGTATGAGGGTATCATGCCAATAGGTTGGCATGATGCACCAATCAAGTGAGTCTGGTCTGGTCAGCACTTGATTTGTGCACCGTGCTGACCCTCTGGGTGTGTATGAACTCTGTAGGGCTCGCATGAAGCATAAATGCAATCCTGATGAGTTACTTACCAGGGCTGCATTCATGCATCAGGACGACCTATTTCTGTATATTGATATACTATATATTTGTTTCTTGTTAAATATTTCAGACTAAAAGAGTAAAGGTTTTGAGCTGAAGCTTTTTGGCTTTGACAAGTCTATTGAAAGTGAGCTAAGGTTTTATTTATCACTGACCTTGAAAAGCCTATTGAATGTGTTTTTGTTTGTTTTGTTTTTATATAAAAGGGGTTTATACATTGTATTTGTATTGGCTGCCAGACTGCTCTCTAAGGGATAATTAAACTCACATCTCATAAAGTTTCACCATTTACGGTGCAACATGATGACCTTATGTGATATCTTCTCATTTGCTGTGGCAATAATGGCATTTTAATGTGAACCTAAACTAATAAACCTCTAAATATTCCCATTGATCTCCATACTAACCCTGGAAGTATTTTACAATGCCTAAGATACAGAGCTTGCATCTGGTATGGCTGTGGTCTCAATACCTTAGATTACAGCCATGCTTTGAGTTCTCACAAGGGACTATTTTTAAGGGTTTTATGATATTGTCGGCTCAGTGCAACAAGGTTATACAGATCTGCATTTTTCACATTTTGCAGGAGGCAAAAGGAGTGTTACCATTACTATGGCACACAGTTGACACAACCTTATTGTACTGGATTGATTGATTTGTGTTTTACAGCACTTTAGCGGCACTAAGTGGCTATCCCGTGCTTCACAGGTTGATAATCTAACAGAGGAATGTGTCAGTGCCCGCGCATATGTGCACCACACACATCCTGAGGGGATAGGAAAGAGGAGATATAGACCCTTTTAAGTGGGCTAGGGAAGCCCTTTATTGTACTGGAGCATGCAGGCACACACATCATAGACAGAGCTTCAGTACTTTCACAGCAGGTAGTAAGGGTCATTATATGTTAAAACAGAAGAAAAACAAATTGAAAATTGATCTTTTCTTTCGATTTCTTTTTTGTGAAAAAGAAAATTACATTGAAGTTTTGCTGATTCTTCAAAATAAGAAAAAGGCTACATGTTAACAGTATGGAGCCAATGACGACTATAGAACCTTAACCTGATAATAACAATATACAAATACAACCTTGGTAGTCAATTTGAAGACCAAAAGTGATCACACACCTATACTGTGGTCTATAGTATTAATCAAATCGAAAACACCTGGGGCAGGTCACGTGCCACTCATTTGGGCCCTCAAAATGGTAAGCTAAGGTTGTCTATTTTGGTATTTTCAAGTTGATGGACTTCAAAAGATCAGTGTAGACTCTTAATAGAATTGATGGCTTACCACTATTCAGAGACATCATGGGATGGCAGTACATACCTGAAACCAGTAAAAAAGTAACAATACATTACCATGAAACAGTAAATTTCAATGTTAAATAATCATCTGGATATATGGAAAGATCTCAAAAACATACTTGAAATTTATAAGTGCAGGTGTGCTTAAAATGGAAATGACAGTAACCCATCAATGGTGCACCTAAGGCATTCTTTACCGTAAGATAGGATATGATTGTTGAGAGGTCGGGCAGAGTTAATTATAGCTAAAAAAACCTATAATACCGACATTAATAGGCCCATTTTTATTTCATCTTTACTACCTTTTCAGACCTCATTACCATGTCAAGCGGTGAGCTAATACCCGACTTCGTCTTCTTTATGAGCCACCCGCCGTATCTTAATACTGTGTTTAGTCAGCACTTAACGACTGTTTACAGCCCCTAAGAACACTCAAATGTTCATTGGTTACCACGATGCACCAATGCAGCGTGGGTGAGAACTCACTAGTACTGCATTCATGCATCATGCTGACCCTTTGGGTTTGATACAATCCTGGAGGGTCGGCATCATGCTCCAATGAGGTGCTGGTGGGCAGACTCGCCAGCACTTCAATGGTGCATTATGACCAATGGGCAGGATGCACTCCTGCATCAGCAGCCCTTAAAGGGTTAAAGCACTACGCAGAATTTTAAGGACTAAGTGGATGTTTATTGTGTGTTTAAGTGATAAACTGACATGTCAGGATGTAAAACACGCTGAATATAGAGTAATTTTGTCGTTTTCTGACACCTGCAACCATGGTTAGTGCTGGAAAATGGCTTTATAGATCGGACCACACACTCCATGTCAGCTCTTTAAATTTACTTATCCCTTTTAGGGCTGCTATTGCAATAGTGCCTCATGGCCAATGGTATGGATGATAAACCAATGAATTGCTGGTGAGTCTGCTCATCTGAACCTTCATTGGTCACCTATCCTTGAGGGGGGGGGGAGGTATACCAACCCTGCAAGGGTCAGTATGAATGTAGCCCTGTTAAGTAACTTGCCAGGACTGCATTCATGCATCATGGTAACTGTTAGACATGTTTAATCAATGCACTGTCAGCCCTTGAAGGTTTAAATTTACATTGACGTAGAGGTATGTACTCAATATTCACAGCTCTTGTCATGTTGAATGCATATTGTCCATGAAGTCTGAGATCATGGCATGTTAAATTCACATTTAGGGCGCATGCCGTCATTTCACCATTCTAGCTCAAAGTATAATGTGACAACCTACCACTAATATCCTGTATCATTTTCACACCCCTGGATCCAGGATGGTGTCTATAAGCAACTACATTAATGCCCTGGAGAAAAATGGCATGACAAGGTGAATGCCTGAGGCTCAAAGGTTCACCCTTGAAGGGTCCTAATGCATTGGTACATGAATACATCATGCCTTGTGGCCTACATGAGCAATCAACAATGCATCATACAAACCCTTAAGCACGTATCAACCACTATAGTGTAAGATGAGCATGATGCATCAATGCACTATTGGCTCTGATACATGGGTTATAACAAATGAGCATTATTTTATGTGAATAACTTCTTCCCGTAGAGATAGCATTGCGGAGCCGATCGCCACACCCCCAGTGGCGTAACGTGTCTCGATCCACCACAGCGGCTGATCCACTACTGCAGCCTCGTTCTGGGCGCATGTAAACATTCAAAATGGTGGACCGCCGCTCGTACAGGGCACTACGGTAATGGATTTTGATAATTTTTCCTTATTTAAACCTCTAAAAACATAAAATAAATATAGAACTAAACTTTCCTGGTATCCTCGGTGGCCTATCCACCCCTCGGGAGACAACTCCCTCGTGGTGGATCGACCACCTCGTACACCACGGTCGTTTAGTTCTATCTATTTATGCATTGAACAGTTGGGCATTCATACTTATGCACCAATTAAGCACTGGTGAGGAACTTGCTAAGGCTGCCTTGGAGTCTTTGTAAGCATAGTGTGAAATGAATCAATGCAGCAGTGACGAAATACTAGTGCCTATGGTGCATTGAGTACGCCCTTAAAGGGTTAGAAGGTCAGAGAGTCTATGAGGCCCATAACTGAGACAGGAGGAGTGGGTCATTTAGACAAAGTGATGCAGGAGTGCATCATGCTCATTGCTCGTCATGATGTACCAATGAAACACTGGCAAGTCTACTCACAAGCACTTCATTGGAGCATCATGCCAACCCTTCGGCTGTATAAATGTAAACCCCATAATGGTCGGCATAGTGCTTGAATGTAGGCCTAGCTAGTTGACGACCAACCAACATGATGTATTAATGCATTAGCGGCCCTTAAAGGGTTAGAGGGTTAGAAAGTCTATGAGGTCCATAACTCAGTGTGCAGTAGTCTGTCATTCCTTCCACCAACCGTACTGCCATCACAGGCTTCTTGTCAAGACCACACTGGTTCACAGCAACACAATTATGGTGGTAGACTGTTTAGTTTTACGAGGATTCCTGGCAGAATCAAGTTATTTTCACAGTGTAATGTATGGTGGCACAACACTTAATACACCCACCCCATACTGTACCCAGCAAGCCAATGGTGCACTCTACAAACAGGGAGACTTCGTATGGGTGGGTATGGTGGAGTCTCAGTAGTCTCTGTCCCAATATCTGTCAATTTGTATTATTCTTGACAGCTCCGATTTTGTTTTATTTCTCTATATTTTGAATTTGAATCTTGGATATTGGCTGTGGCATCTAATTTGTAGAAAGGTAATTGAGACTCTCCATATTAGCGATGCTATCTCAGTCGATCTGGACAAACCAGAAGAATATCCTGGTTGATCAAAAATTAAATGACAACTGAGAACGTTGCATGTGTCAAAATGGTGCACACAAAAAGACACTTGTGGCATAGTCTGCCTAAAACGCCATGGGCAGTGTCCATAATGTCTTTTTTACTTCACATCTTTTTACCTCGTGCCACCAGCATTTGGCGGGAAATTTTATGGCAGGAAAAAAGCAGGGATGGTGCCTAATGGCAGCTTGAGGGAACCAGCACCTAATTACAGTACGAACCTTGCCATAGGCGATAGCAGGCGACATCTAGGATGCAGATATGGATGGGACGCCATTCTAACATGCCGCAGGGGATTCTGAGAGAGTCAGCTGATCAATGTCGTCTGCTGGAGCGGAGACAGACGCAGAAGAGACGCTGCGTTGCATCTGCAGGTTGTGGTTGTGCATGCTGGGTAAAATTAAGGAGCTTAATTTCCAGTCTTCTTATCCTACAGTATTGATATGTCTTGTTAGGAACAGATATTTTTCTAATTATTTTATGTGAATAACTTCTTCCCGTAGAGATAGCATTACGGAGCCGATCCGCACACCCCCAGTGGCTTAACATGTGCCGATCCACCACAGCGGCCGATCCACCACTGCAGCCTCGTTCTGGGTGCATGTAAACATTCAAAATGGCGGACCGGCGCTTTTACAGGGAACTACGGTACCGGATTTTGATAATTTTTCCTTATTTAAACCTCTAAAAACATAAAATAAATATAGAACTAAACTCCCCTGGTGTCCTCGGTGGCTGATCCACCCCTCGGGGGGGGGTCTCCCCCTCGTGGTGGATCGGCCACCTCGTACACCACGGTCGTTTAGTTCTATCTATTTATGGGTTCTGAATAAGTGCCGGAGGTACAGCGATCGTGAAATTGATAAATCCATTTACTGCTAGTGGACTAGCACAGTGATTGGGCGAGGTATGCTTACATGTGTGAGTAATAATACATGGCCAATTCCTGATAGGTTCACCTAAAAAATGGGGTCTTTTAAGTGAGAAGCATAATGGTAACGAGGCAAAGCCTGTCATACTAAATTTGTCAGACGTCGCAACGTCAAGAAGATGAGGCTGTGCCAGGGATGACAAGATTCGATAGTTTCAGGCATGAAAGTTACAAAATTGCCTGAAATCCTCCAATAGGAGAGCCCCATAAATATAGGTTTTGTATGGGAATGTATAGGAATTGTGCACCTGAAAAATCCCTGAAATCAGGGAACCCTGAAGACTTCTCTGCACTTTTAGATAGAACCAGCATGATGCACTAGCATGATGCTGGCGAGTTATGCATCATGACAAAAAATAAGCATGTTTAACATCATAGTAAGCACATTTAGACAGCACATTTCACCACCTTCAAATGGCTTTGGATGGAAAATTGCTTACGCTGTTCATTCGGTGCACCTGATCAGGGTTTATTGGCATTTTAATTTCTATAGATGACAGTAAAAAGCATTCAATGATGTATGGTAAGAAGCTCACTTTATGGGTCTAATGGGTCGATTCAAGCCTCGAGCGCTGTCAAACGAGAAATGTTGTCGTAGAAACAATGGCGGAATTCTTATCTTAAAGTTGCCAGAGATCCGTTGTTATTTTCAGAGAGATTCCTTATACATTCGTGTACCACTGTACTGCCACCTGGTTCATTGCAGAACAATTCTGGTGGTTCACTGTTCAGAGGATCCCTGGTGGATTCAACAGTTATTTCTTTACAGTGTGCTCCTTTGTCGGCAAGGCTTCCCGAAGGTGGCCCGTCACGGGAATACAGGTATTTTGGGTTAAAGTAGTTCTTTCAGCTAGTTGCTGAATTGGTTACATTTAGGTAGGTACCATGCACAAGTTCTTCCCCACCACATGGGGCCCCATAATGATGGAACACACAGCAAAAAATATTTTTCTTGATTTAAGAAAATAAGATAAATAATCTTACGTGGCGGACAAACCTACCAGTTTTAAGAAAATAAAAAATCTTAAAACTGGTAGTTTTGTCCATCAGATAAGATTATTTAAGATTCTAAGAAAATTATTTTTGGCTGTGCACAAAAGAGGCTTTCCCTGGAATGTGTCTCGCTTCAAGACTGAGGCTTCCCTGACCCTGAAGGCCCTTCATCTCCTCTTTCTTCTCTGACCCTGGAGGCCCTACATCTCCTCTTTCTTCCCTGATCCTGAAGGCCCTACATCTTCTCTTTCTTCCCTGACCGTGAAGGCCCTACATCTCCTCTTTCTTCCCTGATCCTGAAGGCCCTACATCTCCTCTTTCTTCCCTGACCCTGAAGGCCCTACATCTCCTCTTTCTTCCCTGACCCTGAAGGCCCTACATCTCCTCTTTCTTCTCTGACCCTGAAGGCCCTACATCTCCTCTTTCTTCCCTGATCCTGAAGGCCCTACATCTCCTCTTTCTTCCCTGACCCTGAAGGCCCTACATCTCCTCTTTCTCCCCTGACCCTGAAGGCCCTATATCTCCTCTTTCTCCCCTGACCCTGAAGGCCCTTCATCTCCTCTTTCTTCCCTGACCCTGAAGGCCCTACATCTCTTTCTTCCCTGACCCTGAAGGCCCTACATCTCCTCTTTCTCCCCTGACCCTGAAGGCCCTATATCTCCTCTTTCTCCCCTGACCCTGAAGGCCCTTCATCTCCTCTTTCTTCCCTGACCCTGAAGGCCCTACATCTCTTTCTTCCCTGACCCTGAAGGCCCTACATCTCCTCTTTCTTCTCTGACCCTGAAGGCCCTACATCTCCTCTTTCTTCCCTGATCCTGAAGGCCCTACATCTCCTCTTTCTTCCCTGACCCTGAAGGCCCTACATCTCCTCTTTCTCCCCTGACCCTGAAGGCCCTATATCTCCTCTTTCTCCCCTGACCCTGAAGGCCCTTCATCTCCTCTTTCTTCCCTGACCCTGAAGGCCCTACATCTCTTTCTTCCCTGACCCTGAAGGCCCTACATCTCCTCTTTCTCCCCTGACCCTGAAGGCCCTATATCTCCTCTTTCTCCCCTGACCCTGAAGGCCCTTCATCTCCTCTTTCTTCCCTGACCCTGAAGGCCCTACATCTCTTTCTTCCCTGACCCTGAAGGCCTTATATCTCCTCTTTCTTCCCTGACCCTGAAGGCCTTACATCCCCTCTTTCTTCCCTGACCCTGAAGGCCCTACATCTCTTTCTTCCCTGACCCTGAAGGCCCTACATCTCCTCTTCCCTGACCCTGAAGGCCTTACATCTCCTCTTTCGTTTTGACATTTCCTCCAGATGAGACTAATTAATATACACCTTCATTTCACCTTTAGCCTGAAGTCCTAAGATCTAATGGTCGGAATGACAAGCTTGAAAAGGTTTTAAAAAGACCAGACAGCCTGCTATCAGAGTCAGTACATCTCCTCTTTCTTCCCTGACAGTGAAGGCCCTACATCTCCTCTTTCTTCCCTGACCGTGAAGGCCCTACATCTCCTCTTTCTTCCCTGACCGTAAAGGCCCTACATCTCCTCTTTCTCCCCTGACCCTGAAGGCCCTACATCTCCTCTTTCTCCCCTGACCCTGAAGGCCCTTCATCTTCTCTTTCTTCCCTGACCCTGAAGTAATTTAACTCTTTAAAGGTCGATAATGCATTGAACCTCTTGAATTCAGCCCTGATGGGCAACTCACCAGGGTAACATGACTCCCTACAGGGTCGATACATCACGATTTAAAGATTCGGTGAGCAATCTTCCTAGCACGTCATTGATATCGACGATGCACGATGCACTATTGCATGCACATTAGCAGGCCTTATTTCGTTTGACTTAAGATTCTAGTATTGTACATCAAATGACCTAGATTATGATAGATAATGAAAAGGCTGAGCATATATACATCAGTCCTGCCCCCCCCCCACACTAATAAATCAGCCACCAGGGGGCCAGGAAACACTGTACGCATGCGGGGACATGCGCACACAGCAGCGTCTTGAGGACAAAGAATGTAGATAGCAAGAGAGGATGGTTGGGGCTGGTATGTGGAGGTTAGGACGGCCTAAGGAAAATGTTGAGCGTATTAATCTTGTAGGGTTGGCTTGATGCTTGTATAGATGACAAGAAATCCCACAGAGCTACATTTTCATATCATGACAAACAACTGGTATGATGCATTGATACACTATCAGCATTTATTAAAGGGCCCTATACATGTCCTATAGTCTGTATAAAGATTTTTACCCTCGCAGGCCATTCGGTCCTGTAGATTTTATCATTCTGCTCTCCTGAATTGATTTTGACAGGATTATTTTTTGTCGAAAAAAAAAAATAATGATAAACAACAATTAACTCACACTTTTAATTCTCTGAACCTTAACACTCTGTAATGCCAGAATGTAGCAAAATGTTCCAAGATTATAGCCAGACATTTAGGACTGCAGTCTTGCAATTTTCATTGGTCCAGCAGCAATTTTGCTGGCAAATGCTAGCGTCTCACAGGTTTTCATATTAACTGGCCATAGATTGCATAAATTCATTGATTATTATGTTGGTCGTCACCTGGCATTGATGCAGCCCTGAGCAGTCAACTTACCAACTAATCAGCCTGACCAAGGTATGATGCATTCAAAAAGGCATCATGATGACCCTACAGGAGTGCATCAATCCTGTCGGGTTTGCATGATGCATGGATGTAGACGCCCTGTGGTGTACTAGGGTTCTCCACTATAACTGTTAGAACATCATGTCAAAAAGTGTGCATGATTTCCATTAATATTATTTGAAAAAGATATTCAAAAGATCATGTTTTTCACACACTTTTAGGACATAATATTGTGCATAAAAAATCCTGACATCTAGCATGCTAGATATTTACTAGGAGGGGCATCGCGACATAAAATCAGGTAAAAATAGCCAATTTCAAACACCTATATGCCTACATTCTGCAGCGCAGGCCCTCTAGTGCACATCAGACTGATTGGTGCGACACCTAGGGACAAGGGGTGACACACAACTTCCATTATCTCTACCCTGTGCTGCGTCTGACAGACTTCTTGTTCAAACTGGAAGTGGGTAGTTAGGCTGTCAGCATGTAGATGGCGCTGTAGTGGTGGACCTGAAAACGACCTACAAATCCTGGAGGAGCATTTTTCTGGTGTTGGCTTTATCTACACTGAAGCCCTGGGCGTTGTAAAACCCTGTAAGGACAGCATGGTGCTATAATGATGAACTATGCCCTTTTCATCTGAATGATCCGTGAAAGCAGCTTCAACAAGCCTATGGTGAGTAACTCGCCAGTACTGCATTCATACATCGTGCAGAAGGAGTTAATACATTTCTGTAGTGTAAGCATGATACTCAAATGCATTGCTGGGAGTCTACTGCATTGGTGCATCATAGCAACGAAGGAATGGCAGATTTAAACAGGGCACGGGAGCACATGCTCAGTCCTCCCTGGCTGTAGTTAAGAATGCATTTGCCTCTTTTAAGCATCAAATTTAGACAAAAGAAGGCACAATGAAGCCCCCCCCCCCTGCTTTCAAAATCCTGGCCCCACCATTCTCTTGGCTTGGCCCATAAAGGTTTAAATTTGCTGCTGTTGTGGGGTGGCGTTAGTGCTGGGATGGTTAATGGTGGTATTACGGGATGGTAAATGGTGATGAGAATGGTGGACATGGCGGAGACAGGTTACTATAGCGACCTGCCCTTGGCTCTGGTATTGACTTGTTACCACAGACCCCTGACTTAGCATTTTTCACAGATAGATCCTCTTATGGGAAGTAGACAACACTGTAAAAAATGTCATTAAAATAACAGTGAAATACTTCAGCTGTCCCTGTCCCAAAGTTGCTAGAGATCCATAGTTATTTTCACCGAGATTCCTTGTAGGCCTACTGTGTGTACTGTGCTGCCTCTGTGTGCACTGTGATGCTTCTCTGTAATGCTAGTGTGATAGCGCATTGTTCAGATTTACAAGGATCCCTGGTAGATTCAACAGTTATTTTTACAGTGTGATATCCAATCATGAGTCAGGGTAGATAAGGGGAGAGGTTTGTCTACATTTTGCATGAGACAGGATTAGAGTAACCAAAATGATAACAGCGGGCTTACACTGGTGGCCGATGATTGTAACTGTATCCTACACTAAGCTTACCTATCACCTACACACTGCTCAAAGGCTTGCATGCACATCCCATATGGGGCAGAAAGTGAAAGAGTTGGGAGTGACTGAGTAGTGGTTTTTCTATATGCCATTTCGACAGCTATCAAAGGTCATATTGTTAGTGAGAAAACTACTTCTATAATCGAGAGATGCATATGGTCAATAGGCACAACTTGTCGGGATTTGAGCTGGATTGGACCAAAAAATAAATATGATAGCATGTGTACAACCTTTTTTATGTGCATACTAGTGTTTGGACCATAAGATCCATACATGGGGGTAGGTTAAATATGAAAGCTTAAGGTACAGCACAGCAGCAAAGATGGACAGGAAAAGGAGGTGGGGAGATTCGTCTCACGCCCTAACCTTGTGTACAATGGCAACCCTTTATAGCATGTAACATTATATTTACCTTCAATTTCATGAATGGTAATTAACTTTACCCTATATCATGAACCATAGAATACCTACATTGACTCTGATTTCCTTCATTTTCTGGTCTGAGAGAAAATGGTATGCTGCATAGCTAGGGCGTGAGACGAATCTCCCGGGTGTGAGACAAATCTCCCAGGCGTGAGACGAATCTCCTTCCATTATGATAGGTACATCGATGGCCAGGGTGGTAGTAGGAAAACGCCTCTCACATATATTATTCCTTTCATATGTAGCTACTTTAGCATCACAAAGAGGATGGTTAAATATGAATAAGCTGGTAGTTATAATGCCTTGAAAAACAGGGCGTGAGACGAATCTCCCAGGCGTGAGACGAATCTTCCTTTGATTATGATAGGTATATCTCTGGCCAAGAAAGTAGTAGGGAAATGCCATTCACATGTCTTATACCCTACATATATAGGTACCTATTGATGATAATTAAGATAGTTAAATATAAAAATCCTATCAGTCATATGTGATTATATGTGCATGGTGGGCGTGAGACGAATCTCCACCTAAGACTACCCCAGCATGCTTCTGTCCATCTGGGCTGCTCTGTGTATGACCTAGGCTTCCAATCTTTTTATGCATATACAAGTACAAGTAAAGGATTAATATGCCATATATCATTAGTCCATGTAGTATATCTATATAAGACCTACAGCCCCATCTTTGGGCGTGAGAAGAATCTCCTCGAAAATTACACAAACACATTTTTGCTTATAGCAAACTAATAAATCAGTCTATAATATGCAAATGGTCTCAAAAAATCCCTTACCTATTGCTGAATATACCAAGAAATAAATATCTGCCCTCCTACCTTTTAAGTTATTTTTATTCCTCTCCATATGTGCAATTTTCGATTTTATCAATGAAAAACGAGTCTTTTGGGGCACTATTAGGCCCCTAACTTCCTAAACATTCCTCATATATATGTAAAACCAAGGTTCCCCATGTAGCTCTGACCCAGGCCTATCAGAATAAACGATAATAACACATGTATCTTCCATTTTGAACGATTTATATAAGACAGATATCAAAGCAGCCAAATCACGACAAGTGGTGCCCATTGACCATATGTTTGTACCGGCATGTGTACATCTGACAGGAGGGGACAGGAGAAATGAGATGCTGACTCTTTCCAGATGGGATAGGGAAGCGCAATGGGAATGAATGGGTGTAGTGGCTGATCAGGATTTGCAAAAGGAGGGGGCACGGCCCAAAAGGAGGGGGCACAGTCCCCATTTTTGAGGACCTTTGGGGTCCAAAGTAATCAAATAAACTTTAAATTACAGACAAAACGGTTTGAAGGTGACCAGCCTTGGGTACTGAGTGTCTACTGCATTGGTTGTAGTAGCCATGGTTACAGAAAGTAACACAGACATGGACGCAGCATACATCACATGTAAAAAGGCTCTATGTGACAAATGTGGTAAATTCCTTCTGCTAAGGAATTGGTGGTTACCCTCTTAGTGGTGCATGGGGCCACTACCCCGTAAAGGCTCTTTTGATGAATATAGATACAAGGGGTAGGTAACAGTATATGCCTAGTTATAACACAGTTGGGCAAAGTCATAGTGCATTATCCTTAATGCTGCGTTCTGATTGGCTGATTGACCGTGCATTATCTAGATGGATAATGCACTCCCAGCAAAGTAGGTTAACTCCATCTCACCTTAAGACTTCACATTTGATGTTTATATGTTGTCAGGAGGTGATTTTTCTGTGTTATAACGGGAATAATGCACTTGGGCATTGCTGTGGTTATGCTCTAGACTGTATTGAGACACTCCCACAGCCATGCCCCATGCATTATTCCATAAATAATCTTTATATTAAAGTAGTCTTTGATGACCTTTAGATTTTTACATGAGGCCAAGTCGGAACCTCCTGGGTTTAAGTGAAAATCCTTAGGTCATTATCCCCATGGCATCATGCGGGCTGTAAAGTGCTTAGCGCTAACCCCAGGACACAAACTGCAGAAGCAACAAATCCTGGAGAGGAGTATATGGGATGAGAGTGAGATAGGAGAGATAGCAGAGCAGCTTAATGAGAGAGATAAGCCTTGGTCCGCTTTGATCCAATATGTACCCCACCACCTCTTTCTCCTCGGTCTCCCACATCCCATCTCTCCCCAATATGGGACTGGTTATCAACTCACTCAATATGGGACTGGTTATCAACTGCAATACCAAGCTGGAAAAGTGTTACCTCAAAGAAGCTGCATCTTTTGAAATTCTATGATATCCTTTTATTTTCAGAAGATTATGACACAATCAAATCACCTCAGTGGCATTGAGATTCAGGGATTTCAGTATATGTTAGTTTTGTATCTCTCCCATATCAATTATATCTGTATTTTTGGATGAAACTAAACAATGCCTGTCATCTTTGGCCATTTTTCGGTATTTCAATACTGCGGGACCTTGGGTGACATTTATAACTCTTTTGAAGTTAATAAAGGGGCTTGTTTGAGTTACACAAGTATACAGGTATATCATGTTCCTAAGTATCATCACAAAAAAGGTGGGCCTTCATTTTTGTAAATTGTACCTTATCCTGATGAGGACAAGTACACTAGTGAGTCAGTTGGTACCTGTGTTCATAGAGTGAGTGCCCCCACCGCCCCCCCCCCCCAGCCCAGAGACTCTCCCCAGCCATCCCCTACTAGAGCAGGCTTCTTACTGCATGGGTGGAGCTAAGATCATCGTAAAAAGCGCTTATTAAAGGCCTCCTTACCTGGGATTTTGTTAAGGGCATCTATATTGTGGTACTACAGACTCTATGTGGATGGGGAAGTCTAGGAGCTGTGAGTGGTTTTATAGGACAAAAAACTCCCCCATTATTAGCAACTGTTAGCACTACTATGCAACTGTAAGTAGTATATGGGGAGGGTAAGAGGTGGATCCGCATAAAGTTAAGGGTAGATTAGCCTTAAGACGACCACATGCCTAGAGTCGACCACCTGTCAGCTAGATTTTCTCACTCTCACATGTACTGCATTGGTCTTGAACCCTAATATCATTGAGTTAGAGGTGTTATAGTACCCCATAGAATGATGTTCTGGAATATATAAAGTAATTGTCATTGCATGATAATATACTAAAGTTCCCATGTTTGAATGGTTTTTACCATGACCAGCTGGCCATTTCATCAGAATTCTCCAACTTTGGTTGGATAATTTGAAGATGACAAGTGCTCACATATACAACATTTTGACTCTAGAAATTGATAAATATCTTTGCTAAATAATAGCATAAGGAAAAGTGCAGAAATTTTAAATACTTTCTGTATAGGATTTATTTCCTAGAACATACCGATTTCACCTTGAGATGACTACCATTTCACCTTGAGTTGACCACTCCTTATACACCTATTTGTACATTTAATTGAATAGAAACCAATGATTATGTGGGATTATATCACAAGATTCATGGCCAGAATAGTTTGGGATAGAAATCTTCACTGGGTTATGCTCTGATGCATACATTTCAATCTTTACTGTAATGCTATGGTTATTACTGTGTAGAGGAAGTATTTGATACTGAGATTGTGATGATAAAGTTAAGGAATGGATTATTAGAGTCCATATATAGTCTATAAAAGAACATTAAAAACAAAGCCTCTATAATGCAGGGTTGGAAATACCACTTCTATTTTGATGAGATTTACAGTATCCATGGCCATAAAATTGCCTCCAATTTCCATTCTAATTGAGTTACTGTAAAAACATACATTTTCTTATGATGCAATAGTTTTAATAACGCCATTTTGCTGCATATCTATAGAAGACACTTATTATTTTTTTTCAAATAATAGTTTATTGATCATAGCGACATTAAAAGGGTAGTTATCAAGTGGTCCACTCAAGGTGCAATGTGGTCAGCTCAAGGTGAAAAGACGGTCTTAGAAATGATGAAAAACGATAGATAAACTTTACACATGTATTTGAGAAAGGTAATTGGTCAACAAGCCCACATAATTGTCTATCACTTGGGGAACCCTAAGGACCTACTAGACTCAAAGATATTAGCTACTGCATTTCACTTATTGAAAAGCTGCACAGGAACGGTTATCTTGAGGTTAATCTACCCGATGATGAAATGAGAATTGAAATTAATCACTAACCGAAATTGAAAACTACAGTGGTGTACGAAAAGGGGGCAGGGCCTTACCCCCCCTTCCCCCAGTAATGGGAAAGGTCCCCCCTAACAGAGAAACGTGCCCCCCCCCAAAAAAAAAAGATTCTTACTCTTCTGACCTATAAAAATTACATGAGAAGTGTTCATAGGCACAACTCAACCCCAATACATTGTCTTATTCATATATTGTGAGGAAAACACTTAAAAGTTAAGGGTACCCCTCTCCTGTAATAAAACAAGATTCCTGAACCCAGATCACTAGAGTAGAACAGCCTATTGTTACCCATATGATAACTGAGCATTACCTACAGGCATGATATTATGTGTGAAGTGAGTACAGCCTTCAGCATAGCTTGTTATTTCTCCTTGTCTGCCTCTTCTCACCAGTCTTCTCAGAATAATGAAATACCCTTTAAGGACAACATAGTCAGGGCCTATTTTTATAATACATACTAGTGGCTTCGCCACTAGAGTTTGGAGCAGTAGTTTGGTGTAGCTTAATGACGTTGTTTAGTGACGTGACGTTTCCTAGTAACATGACGTCGCTTAGTGACATGATGTTGCATCAAAAAAGATAACAACAACACTCTCCAAGCAGATATTCTCGGAGGTATCAGTGAATAGGCCCAATCTTTGGAACTATTCATCACATCTTAACATATGACCTATCAAATTAAAGATCTCGGGGAGTACTACTCAAATATTTGATTCTGGAGCAGATTCATGTATGAATTAATCCATGGGGGCTGCCGATTCTTTTGAGTGGAGATCTAAGATGGCAGCCATTCCAGCATGACTGACGAGTTTTGAGGCTATAAAATATTTTAACAAAGTATGAATAAAAGACAACGTAAATATGAACCTTTTGGGATGTTTCAGGTAGGGAATATACTACACAGTTCTTGAAATGTTCTTGCTGAAATATTCTTTCCCCAGGTCGAGTTAGCTGGCACTTTCCTCACTGCTTCACAGCCTGAAAATTTTGCTTCATCTGGTACCTCAAGGGTACTCCAGGCTGAAGCAGTCACAAAGTGCCAATTTCTAACCAGCGATAAAACAAGGCATTTTTATATATAGTGTAATGAGATGCTAAGCTATTTTTGGTAGAAATATTTTAGTGGATGAGCATGCCAAATTAAATTCTGCTGTATGGGAATGAATTCCTACGGTATACGCCTAAAATCCAAGATGGCCGTCAGTGTAATGCACCTATGCAGTGCTGTCAAGCATAGGCTACTCACTACAGAAATGCCATCATCCACTGATCTCTTGACATTTGGAAATTATGCCAGTCTTTCACTGGGAAATACTAGCCTGTAAGAATTACAGCCAGAGAGTTGGAATTGCTAAGCTAGGAAAAAGGACATCTCTGCTTGCTAGCACACCAAGGAACATGGACCTGGAAGCCCTAAAAGAGTTAAGAATGTTGACTGATGTCCATCCCCCGACCCCAGCACCAATCTCCCGCCTAGCGGGACGCCGTGTAATAACGGTGATAAACATAACGCGTCGCCATGACAAGCAACACCACCCAGCAACAAAGGGACAGCCGACTAATCAGCTGGCCAAATGAGGGAGATAAGAGAAGGGGTGGAGTGGGGTGGGTGGTTAAGGGGGTTGGGGTTGGAGGGGCACTGGGGCATTTGGTTAGCTTGGAGGAGAGACAGGTGGAATGGGGGAGGGGTTGGTAGGGGAGAATGCATGTAGGAAGGGGGGTTCATGTTTTTGTATGAACAGGGGAGGATAGACTTTGGGTTTTACAATGAGAATGGCCAGTGGAGGATCTGCAATTTTCGACAACCTTCTTTTAAAATAAATTCCCCTTGTGAATGATTTGGGGCTGCCCTGTGCCCTTCTCTCGATCCACCACTAATAATGGTATTAACACCAAAAGAATTTCCTGAGAATGGGAATCTCTTCTAAATTGACTTGGGGCACAGGCTGGACAGACAGGGAATGGTAAACCATTTGTCAGTCTAAGCAGGTAGGTACAAGGTGCGACTTATCCACAAGGTACTACGGTAGTGGGTTTGGATCCAGTGGGCATGGGCAATGTGTGTGGGAGGGGGTAGATAGGATGGACATGGAGAGGACAGATAGTAGGGGGCCACTATTTGTCACTCCAAGCCTGGACAGGTACGATAATCATTGTGTGTACTCTGCCCACTCACTACAATACGTTGGGAGAATTACTGGACAGCTTTTTTTTTAGCCATAACAATGTAGCCATATCCCTTGCCCCCATGCCCCACACAGCACCCCCCTCTCAATTTTCTGGGTTAGTTAAATGATTGTATATGCAGACAAACCAACATTGGTTTTGTCATGGCCATTAACTAAGATAGTTAACTCCTTAAGAAAATAAAAGAGAAAAGATTTTCTTTTTTTGCTGTAGGGAAAGCATGCAATCATCTTCGTGTCACCTCTTATTTCCCTTTCTTCTCTTCCTCCACAATTGATTTTCCTTTGCTTTCCCCTCAACTTTCTGCCCTCCCTTCCAAAGCTGATTCCCTATCAACAAGCACCCAATAAATGACTAATGGTGTCATCTGAACTCATTTGTCCTACCTGTGAGCTTTATTCCACAGCTAAGCTGACAGCAGTGCTCATCTCCTACATAAGATGGAAGTATTCGCCAACTAATAATAAACATACTGATAGAGGGTAGCATGATGCCTTATCCCTTTAAGATCGACCGAGTGCTTCAATAGACACAAGAGATGTCATTCGCTGGCTGAACCAAAGGGAAAGAAATAAACAAAGATCAGGAAGGTATATGATTTTGGACCTCTTCTGCAAGGGAATAAAACGAAATCATGCAACTGTCTCCACAAAAAAGGGGAAGAATGACTGAATTTCAGACCTATCTTGGGGATAATATTTTCAGTCCATTTTAGCAAAGAGGCCAGTTAGTTAGTATACAGAAACATTTCGGATTTGGGGGAAAATTTTTCAGCATGTTAGCACTGAAATCCATCCCCCCCCACTCTGTTGTTAAAAAATGATTACTCCATTACCATCAGCAGAAGTGCTCAGTCTATTCTCCCTTATGTGGCTAATTCAGGGCTACGTCTATATTTATAACCACATTCTTTTGGCATAATTTGGTCATGTCCCCCAGGACCACAGCCCAGTGACCCCAATGGCCACCCCCTTGTTCTGATGTGTCATTTCCCTATAGGCCTGATGCAGATTTGATAACACATGTAGGAGGCTTCTGACAAGATTCCTGATGTGGCGCATTTTGTGGATCGTGCGATCAGTGGTCCTTGGGAGTTGGGGAGACTGCTTTTTGGCTTGTGTCACAACTACATGTCTCTGACTGACAGCAATGTGGGAGACAACCCTTTAAGAATGGCACAATATCAAAGGCTTAATCCTTTGAATGTTTCAAACCTTTAAATGTCTTACACCTTTAAATGGCTTAAATCTTTAAATGGCTTAAACCTTTAAATACGATACCTGGAGTTCAGTGATTCTTTTGGTGTCACTACTTCTGTATAGATATATGAAAACCACAGTGGGTGATGTTTTACTTCCTATACAAGGTTCTCGATTTTGAAATGGGAGCGAAACTATGTCACTTTTGGGCAAATATCATATTTTGATACAAGAAGAAGCAATAAAACATTGAAAAACAGCAATAAAACAAGGAAGAAACAACCATCATATAGGGCTTAGACTACTAACTTGAATGGTCTATGTGCAGCTGACTCTTTAACCTTTCTAAGCAATAGAGAGTTTTAGCAAAGCCGACGTGGACGTATCCGTACTGCGTAACCTAGCAATGATGTGTGTTACGTCATCAAATCGTGTGCAGCCCAGTAGAGCTACGTACGTCCATGACATAGCAAAGCACTGAGATACGTTCTGTACATACGTAGCTCCGTAGTGGAGGTGCGTGTACGGATACGTCCACGTCAGCTTTGCTAAAACTCTCTAATGTTTGCATTAGTGCATCATGCCCTTTGGTCATCATGATGCACCAATGAAGTGCTTGCCAGCACTTCATTGGAGCAGCATGCTGACCCTCCTGGAGTATATCAGCCACAAAGGGTTAGATAGCATGATACATGAATGCATCCTGGAGAGTTACTAGTCAGGGCTGCATTCAAGCACTATACGCCTGGACGAACAAATGGTATTAGTCTTTGTCAGCAGGTGCTAATAGTACATCCGCTGAAGTCAGTGGCAGGTAGCTAGGGCAGTTTCCACAGCTTTGGGAGGCCTCAGTATAGCCTGTTGAACAAGGGGAAGGGGATGGGGGTGCCTAATCCTTTGATGTATTGAATTAAGTGTCACCCAGACTTATATGTATTATGTTAGCACTGCCACTCATTTTTTTTTAAACTATCTTAAGTGTGCAAGATAATAAGACATTATCTTACATGCAATGCTCGTTCAACACAGAGGAATCTGCCTGAGTCACGGCCCCGGAAGGACTATAAGCACCTAGTGGCAAACTCATGCACTATCTGTTCATCCAGGCGTATATGCCTTCAAAGTGATACCATAGTGGACCATTTAAGTGTCCATGCGTTTACTAATTTTATTACGTCTGTACTCCTGGCCCTTATTTGAGACCGGCACTTATTTCAATTATGTTTTTTGTCCTTAAGAACCTGTATTCCCGGCGCTTATATAAAACAGATGCTTATTTGAGACCCCTGTGCTCAAACAAGCCATTACAGCAAGTACAGGAGACTTATGTTACAAATAAGGGTTTGGATGATGGGGTGTGGGGAGGGGGTGTGGGGTGAAGAGTCTTCCATTCCACATGAAGGGTTTTGTATTGATTGTGTACTAAATGGAGCTGTTAAAGTTCTGTCACTGTGTACCATATGTTGGTAAATAGTGCATCACGCCGACCCTGCGAGAGTGTATCAACCCTGTAGGTTCAGCGTGATGACAAAAGCCATTAGCAGACTACATGGCTCTTTAGACAGTGTTTCAGATTTGTCCTGTCGAATGGATCTTACTGTATTTTTTGGAAAATACATGTTCATACTAAATGAATCATATACCATTCTTGAAGGCATGCAATGTTTCCTTCAAAGTAATTGATTCCATTTTTTGTAATTTTGCAACTATGGAATGTAAAAGGAATGAAAATACTCTGTTTGGTTTCTTTTCATTTTAATAGCATTATGGGATGGAATCACGCTGCTTCAGCCACCCCCATACATCCCTATATGAACTATCATAAACCACAATTCTTCCTATTGAACACACCACCAGTCAATTTCCGCTTGGCGATGGGACTTTTTAATAAACAGCTAAGAATCCATCGTCCTCCCTGCAGGCTGGTAAAGGCGTATGTGCATCAGGAAGATTTTAACAAGTTTGGCCAAAATCTGTTGCAGTGTATACAAAATAAAAATAATGGCGTGAATAGGGCCTTTTTTCATAGTCTCAGCTTTTTAATGGTGAATTTCTGTTTTGGAATCTACCAATCAGAGGCAAAGGTAGGACCTCTTTTAAAGGTTACTTCATATTCAAACATGTTCCAATTCCTTTTTTCTGTAGATTATAAAACTAGTTATAAACTAGTTTTATACAGGTGCCTTAAAATATCTAAAATCAGTACTAGCTAGGGGAAGGTTAAAGCATTACAGGTTACGTTTTATTCTCTTCTTTGTTTTACTCATGGAGAAAAAGTTTGAAAGTTATGTATAACTTTCGGCCAAACTGGTCAAAATCGTCCTATACTGTGTAGAATTGCTTTATGGTCTATGTCAACAACAAGTTACCTTAATTTACCCTAGCGGTCAATACCACACTTTACTTTGAATCTTTAAGGACCACATGATCCCTCCACACTAAAAAAAAAAGTAGCCGAAACAACAGCGGAAACCATGTTTCAAAGTTGCCAGAGACCCATTGTTATTTTCACAAAGGTTCTTGGTGCATGTTTTTGTGTACCACTGTGTTGCCACCTGGGGCACTTCTATACAACAACAATAGTTCACTGTTCAGTTTTACGAGGATCCAATGGTAGATTTAATGGTAATTTTTTACAGTGCAGGTTAATGTTCCTTGGTCCTTACGATGCATCCATGCAGATCTGTTGAGTCTGTATGCTAGCACTGCATTGGTGCATCAAGACCTCCTTTCACAGGTGTCTCAAGTCTCATGATGCATGAATGCAGCACTGGTGAGTGGACTCATTAAGGATGGGTTCGTGTATTATGACGACCAATGGTCATGATGCATGAATGCACCTAGGCTGCATACAAGCATCATCCAGACCAATAGGAATTGTGCACTGATGCACTCTGTGGACCTTAAAGGGTTATTATAGCACAGTCTCGGTCAATACAATTCTTTATATATTGACCGTGCTATGCCCGGCTTGTGGATGCTCCCGTCTGAGCTGTAGTTGATCAGTTGAATAGAGCGAGCTAAAATTGGCAATGTTGGGAAAGTGTTCTTTTCTCCCAACTTTCTGATATCACAGAATCTTTGGGACAAACCTCCAAAGTGACTTCAGTGTAAACCCAATGACATTTGAATTTTTTTTTAAGAAACCGCTCTTTCAATAGTTTAATGTACTTTGGAGAAAATACTTTTCAAATTCTCTGTGCACTGGTTATATTTGTTCTAACTGATTGAACCAAGGTCCATTTAGCAAAATAACCATCTACATGGCACATGGTTGTATACCCACAGAGACATATAAATCTATAATTAGAATCAGTCTTAAAATCACAAACCACCCTATAGCTTCCCTTTCTACAGTTCTAGACATTAAGGCCCTATGACCCCCATCCCTCCCCCCCACCTTTCTGACACCTTTAATACTTCCTTTACAGCCTAGACACTAAGCATTACTTCTTCCCTTACTACTGATGAACTTCTGGTCCGCGTACAAGTGACTTCTGGTGGAACCGGAAGTAGCCTTCTTTGTGGCCCCCTAGACTTTTGTACTAATGATAATGTGACACATTTAGCTGTGATAAGAGGCAAGGAGCTATTTTTGGAAGATTTTCCAGTAAATGAATGGCTGTCATTCTCTGGAGTAGAAGTATGGTTGCTAGGCAAGTGACAAAGGTGAGATAAATGTGCTAGAAAAGGTCACATTTTTCCTGTTTTACAATAATTCAAAAACACATTGTTAGATCGCTGGTTATGAGATCCTCTTTTCTAACCCCTTTAGCCTCACTTGCCCTTGAGGTACAACCAAATGAAGCAAAATCATGATGCTGTGAACCAATAAGAAAGTTTCACCCCAAAGTTGCCAAAATTTTGAATCTAGCTCACATCTATATTTTTGTCATTGATACATCATGCTAACCAATGGGCATGATGCACTCCTGCATCGTAAACACTGACATTGGCTCAGTTAAAGATGTGGAAGGTGGGACTTCCTACCTCTTTAATACCTTTTTGTCGTTTTGTTGAAGAATTCGACTCACCTGCAAAGGGAATGGCAAAAATCATTAACTATTTTTAAAAGTTTTAAATGACAGACACATGATGCAAAATCTTTGTAAATATATGTACAGACTTTATTATCATTTCAGTGCAGCTAGCACATTTTAAGACCTAACTACAGGTATTGGTATGCAACATAACTTGAAAATGGAAAGATGGGAATTCCTGTAAAAATAGTAAATGATAAGGCCTAAAAAGGTGTTGTGTTCAGGTAACACTACCTACCTTAATATTTTGGCCCTAACCAAACTTTCTTTCTGGGCTTTTTGGGGCACTAATCAAGACATGTGAGTTTCCTTTTTACAACCCTGCACGTCAAATTCATGTCGCATAGGCAAGAAGATTTCCCTACCTACCTACCTGCCCTATTATATTTCGAACCTGTTACCTGAACACATCTTCTAAATCTAATCAACTTCCACTGGGGCAGAGCAATTCCGGTGGCCCTAGCCAATCATGTACTGTTTTATAATTTCTTTTTTCATTTTCTTTTCAATTTTACTGTTTCAGTCCACTTGTGTTGTCCTGAATTGGAAAGTATATTTGAGACAGGACCTTCTTAAAATCCCTTACGTCATCGTCTATGGAATGGAAGTGTCTTGGAGGCCATGTCTACCAGCATTACACATTAAGAATGATTATCTTATAACCTCAACCAGTCTTACCTGTCAGACAAAATGTTTTCAGATAATTTGTTTGCTTCCGACCCTACTAGATTGATATGGGCACTCCTAAAGAGTCAATAATTTTTATGATACATGAGTTTAGCCTTGACAAGTAAACTAACCAGGGCTGTATACCAATGGATATGATACATCACTGCACTGGCAGCCCTTAGGGATTGATCTTGGAATTGTCTTTCGGTCCCCCCCCCCTTTCTTTTCATGTTTTACAGAAAAGCGATAATTATATCTATCCCATAAGACTTTGACAGATTTTGCCCATCCCAGAGGGGTTGCAATTTCTATTGTTTTCACCTCACATCAATCCACCATGCCACTGTTTTTAAAAAGTTATAAATCACTACCATGTTTTAACTCTTAAGGTCTCATGCCCATTGGTCGTCATGATGCATGAATGAAGCCCTGACGGGTTACTCGCCAGGGCTATATTCATACATCATGCCGACCCTACACTGTTGACACATCCCCAAAGGGAACATGATGCCCCAACAAAGTGCTGGCAAGCAGTATTGCAGTTTAATAATGCACTGGTGGCCCTTGAGGGCTTTTAAGGGATGAAGACACATTTGCCCATAGAGCGAATCCACCTAATACTTCTGTAGTATGCATGTCCCATTTCTCTATACCTTCCTGTACACATTAGGTCAAGGTCAAAGTCAGGGCTCAAGGTCAGATAACCCAGTGTGAAGGTCACAGACCAACAAGGCAGCGTCAAACAAAAGAGCATGTGAGGTGGGTAGGAATGGGGTCATACAGTAAACTCTCACAGCTTTGACCAAACAATGATTGCTCATAGTATACTTCTATGCTTAAACACTTTGGAAACTGCATGATGCCTCCAAATCCATGTTCTTGGCCCTAATGATTCATCAATGCAATCAGGCTTACCCTTGATTAAACTCCCCCATATCACACTTTATTTCTACATTCATTCTATCAAAGGTATGCTAATAATAAGTGCTCTCAATTTTGACTTAAAGTTGATCAGATGATATACAACCAACTGCCCACAATATTAAACCATACTTCAGATAATATCTATTTTGAGCCAGTCGGTGACCTTGCATAACAGGGAGACCCAGAGCTTTGTGTGGGTGTGGAGTGGTAGGTAGTGTAGGGTGAGTGGGGCGGTGTGATCCGGTGGTAGAATCTCAAGGCATTGTCTATCCTATATCCTAGACCAAAGAAAAAAAGTTTGTTTCCATTCACCCGACTGGCCTCAGCTTAAGACGGCCAACCTCGGAATTTTTTTTTAAATTTTCCTGATTTTTTAAAGATTTTTCGAAGATTTTTTTTCTAAATTTCGAAGATTCCTTTTGAAAGTTATTTGACATTATGCACATATTTTCCAATCATTTTTCTCATATCCCTAGCAGAATATGAACATTTCTAACACCCAACATTTAAAACCCAGTAAAAAGTGACTATATGAGACCTTGGACCAAAAACAAAAAAGAAAATCGACCTACCGACCTCAACCTTTTGGACCATGTTACCGGAGACACGGCTTCTTTTTTGTTTTGGCCCAGTATCCAATCAGCATGATGTATGATGTCGCAAAGATGTATCAAGTTTGTTTTCTTTTTCGATTCAATCCCATTTAATGGCTCTAACAAGCTATTAGTGGTCTAAATTTTGTCTTAGATGCTTTCACAGCCCCGGACTTATAGCATGCTTAAGATATCCATATTCAGTCAAAGTTTTCGCCAACCTGGTGAGACTGTAGCACACAGAGACCAGGCACTGGGTATGGTGGTGACTAGTAGTATAGAGTGTGTGGGTTGGTGTCAGGCGTAGGTCACACTAAGGATGTGAGTAGTATATGGAATATGGGATTTGTACATGGCTTTACAGCTAGTACTGTGGACACCCTTATGGTGATGCCCCCTGTTTTTGTAAAGCGTCGTACTTTAGAATGACGTATTCTTGAAAACCAAAGGCGTCATACTTTGGAATGACGTATTCTTGAAAACCAAAAGGAGAAAAATAAGATACTAAAAGCAGTATTACATCCCATAAATGGCTTTACTCTGATTTCAATTGTCAAAACAGAAGCAATTTGAAAAAGTTGGTTTAAACAACAAACGACATTTGAACACTGTAATTCTTTAACCACTTCCCAGTGACTCGGCTTTCCCTGTGGAGATGAATTCTCTCAAGTCGGAAGCAATTAAAAAGAGCCACAGAGACAAAAGAGATCAAATGATTTAAATGTACAAGAAATTAATCCTTTGATTTCTTCCTCCTCCCGTTCTCTTTTCACCACTGTGGACTTTTCCACCCAAGTTCTTATTTTGTTTCTATATTTTTCATTTTCAAGCATGTTCAGTTGACTAACGAGAAATTTCAGAAGTTTCTAATGTCATAAGACCCATAAATCATACATTTGGGCTTCAACAATCATCTAGCTTAGATTATTTCAGAGGTGGATGGGTTTTTTTACTGGCAATTATGATTAGAGAAAATATAGAGCCTTGAGAGGTGTTGGGTGGGAGAAGGCGTGAGGTGAGTGAAGTGGGGAGGGGAAAGAGAAGGCAGCGAGGGAAGGGGCTGAGCCCATGGATAGCAGAGGGGGGGGTATGAATTTCGTGTGGAAGGGGTAGCAGGGATGAAAGGGTGACAGAATGGCAAGGTAACTTAGACTCCAGCATATAAACTGCGACTTATATGCAACCGAATGCCCGCTGCATTTTACAGGAAGTTCCTAAAGTTGGGGTGCTGCATATACATGCATTTTGGGAGATATGGAGGGACTCAAATGCATACAAGGGAGAAGTGGAATGGCAAAGAATGTAGGCCATATAACTAAACATTAAAAGAACACATGGCAGGGTGGAGACAACTTGGATGGAAGAGAAAGTAAAGTCTGTGATGTGTGTGTAGCTCAGAACGAGAGCCATATTCACCTGCTCTCAGAGATAAGGCCTAATGGTTGGCTCTGCACTGTAAAAAATTGTCGTCGGAATGATGGCAGAATCATTGTCCCAAAGTTGCCAGAGATCTGTCAATATTTCCATAGAGATTCCTTGCACTATCATACTGCCACCTGGGGCTATGTGTTAAAACTACACTGGTTCACTTCAGTACAATTATGGTGGTTCATTTTTAAGGATTGATGTCAAGTACAAGCAATCATGCAGAATCCATGTCAGTTCAACTTTCGTATGAACCATATTGGATCCATGTACAATGTAGAATTTTACAATTAAAGTTTCATAATAACATGTAAAAAGACTTTTGTCAATCATTTCAAGTAAATATATTGTCAAGTAAGGAGAGTACTTCAGCGTGGCTGATGTTAGATACCCCCCTTGTTAGTGTATTCAGGAAAAGGTAATCAAAAATGATTAGTATGATATAACTCGAAAAAAATCATATGACAATAGAAGTAGCAAAGAGGTTTTTACATGTAAATAGGTTGGATTTTTAATAATCATGAAGGTTAAGTTTAGGCCACAGGCCTACATGTTATTGGCTTCTAAGTTCAATGAAAAAAAAAAGTTTAAGTTCTATGCAGCCCCTAAAGGGTTAATGGCGTCAGTAATCCACCTCCCACCTTCAAGCCCCAATGAACAGCTGACTATGCTCTATCTCTTAGGTGCAAAAGCCAGCTGTCCAAGCCATTTTGTCATACCTGGTTCAGCATATTATTTACTAAATGCATATATGGTCAAACAGATTATTCAACCATGGACTAGCTGCGGTGGTAATTGATCAGAGATAGACTATAGACCAGATTCCCCTCTATGTTCCTATGTCTGTCAGAAACCGCCTTTAATCTAATGTGGTTCTGTGTGGCAGTTTCCATATATATAAATGTGTTATTGACTAAAGTCAATAACACAATGAGAGTATACATAGCTGTGGGTCTTTTGGGTCTAAAAGGCACCAAATTATAATTTGAAAAATACATGGGTATATACAAGTACATAGGTCAGTGTATTAGCTTTAATGAAAGAAGCAAATATGAAAATCTTGATGCGCAAATTATTATTTAAGTTATCGCGTTTAGTACACATTAGATCTCTTACACAAAATCATATTCGCGCCCTGGCACCTAATACAAATTGTATAGTAAGATTACTAGTGAATACAGAATCAGGTCTGAAGTATAAGTGCTGACTTTGTGGATTTCGTTTAAAATGTTTAAACGTTATAAAGTATAAAAGCACCAGGTTTTGACTAGTATTAGTTGTTTAGACATGTATACAAAGATGACAAGATACAAAGATATGTATACAGAGTTAACTAGATCTGAAAGATTCTCCTATCATACTCTATTGCTTATCACAAAATTACAAATTAATTGCATTGGTTGGTATAGTATTGTACATCAATTGCATTGGTTGGTATAGTATTGTACATTAATGGAATATAGCTTAAATATGGCAGCACAAGGGTGGTATATTGACGAATAAAATATTGTCAATATACCACCCGTGTGCTGGCATATTTATGCCATATTGCATTTATACCACCTTTTCCTCCATTTTGTATTAATTTCTTACCTGATATCCACAGAATATAGCCATGAGAAGACATTTTGTAAAAGCAAGCGATACGGCCTGGGTCAGCGCTCTGCGCGAAGCCATTGTTTTTGTTCCTTGCCGGGAGAGGTACCGCCATGTTTACACACACTTTTCGTGTGAAATCCAACCATGACATGTCGAGATATTAAAAAGAATACATCCTTAGATAGTCTAGATGATCCCTCCATACATATTATGTCCAATAGATTCAAAATAAATAAGAATCCATTGATTTTCCAACACGGTCCGAAATTTTCGCCGTCTTCCTCGTACGACGAGCAGTTGACCTATATCTACATCCGGGCCACTGACACACTTTCGCCGGACAAGGAGGCGGGTGGGAATGGCCGGACCGCGACTCGCGTACGTTGGGAAAATCAATGGATTCTTATTTATATCGAAGAAAATGGAGAAAATTAGCACGCATTCCTCTTCTATGGATCGAATACTTCTTGGAACTTTGATATTATAACATGTCATGGTTGGATTCCATATGAAAAGTGACTGTAAACATAGGACAAGGACCCCAGGTTAGAAGTTATTTACTATTGTATTGGGTTTCATCACCGTTCAGTGTGGCGCTATGGCTAAGGTCCTCGCCTACCTCCACTGCAGCCGGGGTTCAATTCTCCTACGAGTTTGGACGATTTTTCACATTGAAACAATGGCGAGACTGAATTTGTATGTCTCCCAAAATTTCCCAAAATATTCTAAGTCCAACTTGAACTCGAAAAAGTATATCCAAAAATCCCTAAAATGAACATGTGCGTATATGCTCTCATAATGCACTGGTAGGAGAGGGCATAACAGTAAGGGAGGTGCCAGAATAGTGGTATAACATTTTTTGCTTTTCTTCTTAAAAGATTCTTTGTCTGGTATATTTCTCGTGTCAATTGACAGTGTATTCCATTCTAGACATAGATTCTGTTGATCTATTATATGCTTTGACAGTCTTTCATTATATAAAACTGGTGCATCATTCAGTTGTGTATTTCTACCTTTTTCAGTTTTTTTTTTTTACATTTTAAACGCTAACAACCTTAGGTGATGTTCACGTCTATATATTAAATAAGGTAACTTAGATTCTTGGTGTATGAAATCAGTGGTAAATCGTGTTCATTGTTCAGTTTTATGTGGATCCCTGCTTAATTCAACATTAGTTTTTTAGAGTGTCTCTATTAGACTCGGCCTCTGTATCAGAAAGTCACATGCCCAGTCCACAGGTCAATGGGGCTAGGGCTTGTGACTTTCTCTTTTTATAGCAGCATGGGTTTAGACTCTTAAAGGGTGGTGGTGTTGGTTTGAGCAAAGCACACAATTTTCCAACCTTCTACACTGGATTTTTGGATTGGGGGATACTTTCATTTTGGGGGCGGGGGTCGCACACACACCCCATCCCTACTATCAGGCCCAGTTAGTCATCTTGGTATGACATGGTACTGAAGTGGGCTTCCCTAGCCCACTTAAAAGGGTCTATTTCTCATCTTTCCTATCCCTTCAGGATGTGTGTGGTGCACATATGTGCAGGCACTGACACATTCCTCTGTGAAATTGTGTAATGTAGTTCTCGCCATGAATATGACCTTAGCTGTCGAAATGGCGTTAAACATCTATTACTCACTCACTCACTCATGGTACTGAAGAGATATTGGAAACTACTGGCAAATAGATCCCTAAATTCAACACAGCATAAACGAAAGCTCCTACACAGCCGTGGTGGGAGTGATTAATTTTGAATCACAGAACTGAGACCTGATTTCTAATTGCCACTTAAATGGTGGGAAAATAGCAGATGACGTTTGGGAGTGTCTGGCTGTGATAACGACTCACCTTCTATAGTGTGTTCATCATCACGATTCTTTTTAAACCTCCTATCTCTCTCTGTTATGCACGAAGTAGTTTTCCACACCATTTGCCTCCACATGGCTCTGTAATAGGCAAGCCTTGTGGCTCCCTCTGTTGTCATGTTTAGTTATTTAAAGTCTTTTTTGATCACTGCCAGCCAGGTTGTTTTTTAGCCTCCAGGGTTTGCTCATTCATTAGACCCATAGGTCGTCATGATGCACGAATGTAGCCCTATTGAATAACTCACCAGGGCTAGATTCGTGCATCATGACAACCCTACGTACTTCAAGAGGGTCGGCATAATGCTCCATGAAGTGCGAGCTAGCACACTCAGCAATGCTTTATTGGTGCATCACAACAACATTGATGCATCATGACAACCAATGGACATGATGCTCTGATGCATTAGCAGTGCTGATATGGCAAAACCTCTATGGGACATAATGCCTCTGGTTCCACTCCTTTGTCGTCATGTTGAATGAATGCAGTGATAATAGGTGCAATGAATTGGTGCATCATGCTGACGCTTAACAACTAGAGGAATACGCCGTAGACACACCCAACTCGGAAGAGATGTGAGGGGAGGGGGCAACTTGTTGTCTGACATCAGCACTGTCATTCTAAGCTCCAAGCAGATGTTAAGTAGTAGATTGTGGACTTACATAATTGTAGTTTAGTCCTAAACATCTGCTTGAAGAGTGAGTCAGTGGTTAACACATGAGTAACCATCACAAAAGGGTGGGAAAAAAGGTTTCCCAATGGATTGTGTATTCTTTAGCATTGGCGAGTCAAAGGGTCAACTCTCTGCTCTTTCTATATAACATTTTGTAATCCATGAATTGTGGAAACACCACAGATTTATTCAATGACCATTCAAAATATCCATGATCTCAACATATTACTCTTCCTCTACATGAACATATTTTTGTAAAATTACAGTTCTTTGATGCTTTATTTCTACAAAGTTTGGCCATATCTGCCTGTTTTTTGGAACCCCCCAAAAGCGTTTTAATCCATGGTGGTGCCTATAATTCTTCTGAGTTAAATATCTCAAATCAAAATGCATGAATGTACTCCTGACTCACTTTGGCTGCATTTATCAAATATGGGTACCATGACTTGGGTTTAAATTTCCAATGTTTCAGATGATAACTTTGCGTAGGTTGCTAAAAGGATCTTGCCACACATTAAAGAACTATTCGCTCCTTAAAAGCTCAATCAGTTCAGAACTGATGACATAGTTATGTGTCAAATATTTAAGTAATGGAGCAATCATTTTATCCTCATGTGTCTACATCCATAATCTCTGAAAAAATGCAATAACTCCTTGTGCCATTAGCTACCGAGCTAAGTATGATTGTGTGATAATTCCCTCTGTCATGTATTCGTGAACAAAACATGATCGTGCCCCTTAGTCATTAGGCTTACACTACCCCCTCCATTAAAGTCAAATCATGATTTATTCCCACCGAAAACAACAACACCTCCCTCCATTAACAATGCCCAAGGAGGTAAACCATAAACCTTTAAGGACTGTGTAGTGAATTAAGACAGTGGTGCTAGCTGCAGAAAATATATGTGCTAAAGGCTAACCTTTAAAGTTGATATTAAAATATCCTACATGATGCTGGACATCAAATGCACTTAATAGGATTTGCCAAAATTGGGGATAAAGTATGATACTTAAATGAACCACTGGTGGATTATGCTTTCATTTATCCTGTTGCACATAAAGCTATTCACCAATATCTTAATTAACTGATCCACCATGCCTCCAAGTTAACATTGAGGCAGCACATCACTGAAAGTGGTCAATGATTCATGAGGTTATTTCCAAGGCTTTCAGTGATTAAAAGGCAGTGTAGAATGGAGTGTGTGGTGGGTGCGATAGGCTGACAATGCATCCTTAAGGGCCGCTAATGGATTCATGCATCATGCCCTTTTGGTCTGCATGATGCATGAATCCAGCTTTAGTGAGTGACTCGTCAGGGCTACATAATTATGTGCATCATACGGACCCTCCAGGATTGAGTGTCGTCATGATGCTCTAATGAAGTGCTGGCTAGTAGACTTGCCAGCACTTCATTGGTGCATCACCCTTAAAGGGTTAAAAGGGTGTGAAGAATGGGTTGTCTGAATGGTGTGATAGGGCGTGTAAGTCCCATGATTCCCTGTGAGAAATGGCCGCCAAAATAGCCTCAAAATTGGACAGGAAGTCACAACGCGGTATGCTTTAAGTATAGGGGGTTCTAAATGATGGAGAATTTCTCTACAAACAAAAATCTCTAGAATAAATGACAATCATAACCAGTTGCAGATATGTCTAACACACAAGCATGTGAAGAGTAGCTCATAAGAAATTAGTAGTTATGAAGGATTAATATTTTTTGGCAGCCCCTATGGCCGCAAAACATTGCGCACCTAACTTCCTGTCCAATTTGGAGGCTATATTTCTCGCACGGAATGATGGGACTTACGCACCCTATAGGAGGACAATGCACTCAGTGACTGTTGGTGTGAGGAGAGGGACTGGGAGAGGGGAGGGGAGGGTAACTTTAATTGGTACCCTTAAATATTCACTACTCTATTCTTGTCAAACTTTTAAAGGACCACCTTTAATCCTTGCTCTGGCTTCCCTGGGATTAAAACAGATATGCAAGGGGAAATGACTTGTCTCTGTGGTTCGCAAGCCAATTACAATGAAAAATGTACATGGCATTAAAGATTGTCAGTGTAAAGAAGTGATAGATCAATGCTCATGGATTTGAGATGAGGGTTGACTGAGCAGCAACTTTATCCATCTAGAATTTAGACAAATGATCCCCCACACTCATCAACACTGCATTGGTGCAGCATCGTGATTATGAGTTACTCTCTCTGGCCATATTCTAGAATTAATACTTACATATGGGTGCAATGCATTGCAGCATCACTATCTCCTTAAAGATTAATGTGCCCTAAAGCTTCCTACCTTCACTACCTACCACCATAACACACTTGTATCCCTGCCCTGGGGGGAGCAGCTCAGGAAGGTGTTATGCCCTAAATAGGGGGCTGCTCTATTTATTAGGGAGCAGCTCCTGGTAATTGGGTTCAAGGCTCAAACAGACCTTCTCACATTCAGGCATCATACCAAATCTTTGGGAGTGTACCAACCCAATATGGTCGAAATGACGCACTCAACCCGGTAAGGCTAGAATGATACTCTGGTGAGTTACTCATTAGAGCTGCTTTAATGAATCATGATTAAAAAAGGTCTGATGCCTTAAGTCACCAGGCCGTCTTTAAAGGGTTAATTGGTACCTTTAAATATTAAGCACTCCACACTTGTTGAGGGCTGAGAATGGGAGCTTGGCCGGGGTTGAGTTATCACACGAGGCTAGGAGGATGAATAATGAAAGTTGATGCTGAAACATCAGCAGTTCTTTAGCACTAGTGGATCAAACATTGTCCAGAAGGATGCGTAGGGGGCAAGATCTGATATTTATATTTTTTTCCTTTAGACTAGTGGCTTCACCACTAGTTTGGGACTGCTTCATAGCCTGAAAGTATTGCTTCATATGGTACCTCACGTGTACTCTGGGCTGAATCAGTCAATAATTTCTACTTCATGACCAGCGATCTAATAATGCCTTTTTTAATATAGTGTAGTTATGTAAACTGATGTATTGCGGCATATCAAATTCCATCTTAGTGCTGTATCTAGCCCTAAATACATTGACAAAGGTGCATGAGAATTAGTTTCCACTGAGGGTTATCACAAGAGGCAGGGTCGAGTGTGATAACCCTCAGTGGGATCCAAGTCCAGTGCTCCTTTGTATTTTTATTTTTGTCACAAATGTTCAAAAATTCATTTATATGGCATTAGTGATCATTTCATCATAAGTTATGTGACTATTTGCAATGATCTGCCTGGCAGTGTGATACGGGGAAGGGTTATCACACTGGGGGGGGGTGTGATACAAAGGTTCTTGGTTAAACCTATGGCGCTGTCGTATTCAACTTGAGATAAAATATCTTAATGCATGTCTCCCCTCTGTCTGTCTCTCTCTCTCTCTGTCTCTCTCTGTCATGTCTCCCCTTCCCCTCCCCCCCCCTCTCTCTCTCTCTCTCTCTCTCTTTCTCTCTCCCCCCTTTTCTTGAGGAGGGAGGGTGCAAGGTCCATAGAGCCATCCCTGCCAATGTGAAGCCCCTTGACACCCTGGGATTGAGAACTCACCCTTACAAGCTACAGACCCTGTGCTTACATGATTAGAAAAGACAATGTTATAAGAGAAAGGACCTAATAGCTCCTCCTTAAATTACACCTCTATCACTATGATGAATGAATACAACCATGATTAATAGCTCATGTACGCATCATGCTGATCCTATGTAATGGAGTTGATACACTCCTAAAGCTTCATCATGATGCACTATTACATTGGTGCATCATGTCAAAAGTGTTGCTTTGAGGCATCATGCTGTCTTTAAAGGTTAAGGAACAGAAGGCCTCACAATAGCCTTCACAGGAAGGCCCCCTAAGGCTACAATAACGACCTCTCAAAGCCCATCCAATGGAGTATTGATTTGGACAAGCTAAAATTCAATCTCTAACAGGTTTTTAAAAAGTAGACAATGTAATTTCCTGGAATACCCATTGTGCATATAAAAAGTACTAGGTGATTTATTAGTAGGTTTTTAAATATCCCTCAGTTTCAGCGCTTCTTATATTCTCATTCTGGGAATAAATGGGGAGTTATTGTGTAGGCATAATGGCCTTTCTGATTGAGAGAATTGAATATCACTGCCAAACTTATAACAGTCATTATTGTTATATTGCACAGCCATTGATTAATTTCTGACCTGACACTATGTTCTACATTGATAGCTTACATGCTAGAATGCATATTGTCATGTATTGCTCTATTCAATGTGCTCAACCGCATGGCGATGAAAGCCAAGGTAAAACCTTGCGTATAGGATTATATATTTATGCTCAGTAGATCTACAATTTTGAATTTTGCTGGTACTTCCAAAAGTGGCGAAACACAGTTATAAGACATACCATGATGGGTACCTTGTCCTTTGAGAACAAACGCGTCTAGATACAAGCTGGTTCCATCTTATCAGCTATTATTGAAGAATGTCACCTGATACCAGCTCCAGTCCAGCTTAGATCCAACAGGGTGCATCTATCATTTAAAAGAAAAGACCACCCTGTTTTCATGATGCCTTCTTTTGGTAGGATTTTTACTGAGTAAAATTACCCTGGCAAACTTAGTTACACATAGATCTGCTAACATAAGGGCAGGACAGAGGCTTGTCTGATGCATTGTATGACATCACAATTGGTCCAATGCATCACATTACTGACTGAACAGTACTTTCCATCTACAATAAATACTACCCAGATGTGCCTCTTTACAATACTTGCATATTCTCTTCGATAAATATCATTATATTTAACCCACCTGATCTGTATTATGTAATATAGTGATGAACGCTTTAGTATTACAATTAAGGACATGCTTGCAACAGCTTCCAAGCTTGAACAATGCACCACTTGGTGCATCTGTGACATCATCAAATGCACCAGAGTAGCCTGCTTCCAAATGAGGGCATCATAAAAAAGTGGTGGTCTTTTCTTTTAAGGTGCACACTAGGTGTATATACAGGTTGGGGACGGGACTATCTTGTTGGGACACACCAGTGATTTTTGTATCTAGTAGGTTTTGTCCAATTCCTTGCAAATTTAATCATTTTTTGAGCCCATAGCAGTTGGGATAAAGCAAGAAATCTATCAAGCAAATCCTTTTCCCTCATATAAATATATCATTAGTGCTTTAGGTCAGGATCAGTAACTTTGGTTGGAAAATATGGCATTTTGTAGCAATATATGTATCATATGTACAGGGATGTAAGTCAGGAATAGGCAAAAATCAGGAAGCCATACATTTACTTGATATAAAAGCCCTCTATTTTTCACAAATAGCCCTCCTTACCACTCATGTAAGGAAAATAAATGTCATTCAAAAGTTTCAGAAATCAGGAAATCCTGATAAATCCTGATAAATCCTGAAGACTTGCATCCCTGATATGTAATAGATAAGCCCTGGTATAGATAAGGAATATGATATAAGGATATTTCAGAATTTGAGACAAAACCCCACATTTTCGTTTTTTCTTCAAATGTAAATAAAAATTCATTTATTGACACTATACTTCCGAATTATTGTTTAACCAGACATCTAAAATATTTTTTGAACCTGTACAGCAATTTCGAAATTTTACAAAATATTTGCCCAGTTTTACAGACACCTAGATCTAAATCTGCAAAACAGTGCATTTTTCTGCTTTTCCCAATTTTATTATTTCAACATATCCCTTAATAACCCTATATGCTTTGAAGAAAAATGCACCAAATTCTGCAAAATCATAAACTTCATGTCATTAGGATATTGAGAAAGCAGTGTCACAAAAAAAACTAGTCTTAGGTCCCCTATTTGCCTTCCTGACCTTTGGTAGGTATTACCATATTCCTATGTTATGTATGAGATTTGAAAAGACATAGTTAAAATATTCAGTTTCAGATGTGTTAAGAATCTGAGCTCTATGTCTGCTGTTGAAGTGAAGCCCTCGGTGCTGTCATTAATAAATACCACACGCTGACACTCACTGCACACGCGCTGACCTCACGCTGATCTTTGGCTTCCAGTTTTTACATCACCTGTCATTCATGTAGAGACAGAACAGTCTCTGACCTTTCAGCCTTAAACTGGGACACTGGCTGTGGTAATGCATTTAAGCCAGGTGAAGACTGCAGTCAGCAGAGACTTGAATTGTATTTAATTTGTAATTTCATCTAAATTCATGTAAATGAGGAATAGGCATGACCTGCACTTAATCCCTATATCATGTCTTAGTACCTCAAGCCTCATGTCCATTTGTGGTCTTGACTACACTGCTTCAACAACAAGCTTAAAGCCGATTCAAGTGTTTAATTTTGAAAAAGAAAAATTAGCTATATTCTAGTCCATCAATACCTGTCTCACTTATATGCACAGTGAAGAGAGACAGGTTTCCAGTCTACCTTCCGCTGCCGACCTTTGAAGCCACAGCCAGTAATCCAAGCCCCAACCTTAGCACCACCATCAACACCCAGTAGGAGTAAACCCTCTAAGGCCAGTATAGTGCACGAATTGTACACTGAAAAAACTGTATCTGGCAAAATGACATGTATTCCCATGTCAAGTTAGATTTGACGTGGAGAGCACATGTCTTTGGGACATGTGCACATATGTCACCATGACACCTGTAGCATGACTTACATGTCCTACGATTTGACATACCTTTAAATGCCATGTCGCTTGTGATTTGACAAGGGTTACAGCCATGGCTCCACATCATGAGGTATGATACACTAACCTACAAGTTGCCCTTAAAGTACCAGCCCTAGCACTATATAGCTGTCCATGAGTGTCATCTGCCATGGCTTCTCTGTACAATGACTGCCATATAGAGGCACAATACGAGTATGTCATATTATATAGCAGTAGTAAAAGGACAGTGTGAAAAGATCAACCTCAAAGTAAATGCTATATGGTACACAAAAGCCACCTGGTGGTGAAAATCAGTAGCGGCTAATCCCGATATTTTTTTATTAAGTTTCCCACTGTTTATTCGTCTACCTTTGTCACAATTTTGCAGCTAATCTTTGATTTACCTATATCATACTTGTTTAAGAGGCCATGTGATCCTGTAGTTAAGTGAAGGGTAAATGCCTTTAAAGGAGTACAGAGCCTGGGGAATTTAAAGCATCCACAGGTCACTACCTCTATTTCCTGTCACACCCCTTCACCTGCCACAGTGAGCTGTTAGTGTCTTGAAACCTAATTATGGCTGAGCTGCTCCTAATATAGTGCAGACCTAGGCCTTAAACACTTCATGAGTCTAAAGCTGGCTTACAGCATTAGGCCCCTTTCGTCATGATCCATGCATGAATACGTCCCTGGCCAACCTTATTATATAGGCCTAAAAATAGTTAATATAAATCAAAATTGCCCATATATAAGACATGTCTTATCATTTGAGGATAGGCCTCTGGTGCGCCTTATAGTGAGTGAGAAATAGATGTGTAACACCATTTCGACAGCTAAGGTCATATTCATGGCGAGAACTACATTATGCAATTTCACAGAGAAATGTTTCGGTGCCCATGCATATGTGCACCATACACATCCGAGGGGATAGGATGAGGAAGCGCGGGGTATTATGGTAGTTACAAAAGGCTGACAGTATGATGGTTTCATCTAGTTCAACCTAATTACCACTGAGCTGCTCCCTAATATAGAACAGGCCCATAACACCCCCATGAGCTACTCCCAGGGGCAGGGATACAAGGGTGTTATGTTGGTAGGTAGTGAAGGTGGGAAGCCTGGAGGTTAGTTAACCTTTAAGGATGACATGGCTCCACAATGCATTACTCCCCTTTGTTCATGTAACTTGTGCATCACTGATGAGAAGGTATGCGATGGGTGCATTCGTGCATCATGCCAACTCTACAGAGTTGATACTCCTAAAGAGTCAGCATGACACCTAAATGTCAGCAGTTTTGTTTGAGTCAAACCTAATTAAAGCTGAGCAGCTCCATAATTTAGTGCAGCACTTAAAAACCCCCATGAGCTGCTCCCTGATAAATGATTTGGTGGTAGGTAGTGAAGGTAGGAAGCCTGGAGCTCGAGGTTAGTCCCTTGTTATATGCTACACTACCACACACTGATGAGATCACCAACCTCCAACAGCAGCGACTCGTATCTCGCCTCTGCAGCGGGCTTCCTCATAACTGCAGAAATGGCCCGATTCTGGCCATTACGCATTGTAACAGAAATATGTAGATTGAAATAGACTGCAGACGTTTTGGGAAATGGTTGGTTAACTTGTTCTGTAACTTTGAGAGCGATCTGTTGAGTATTATTGAACAAAAAATGAATATAGTCCCAAGAACTATTTTCTGTGAATGGGCAAATGGTGTGCATGATGAGGTTAGGTGAACAGTAAAGTAGTACTGTTTTCGTTCCTTCTTCCACAAAAGACTCGCTGGTAACAAGCTCCAGTAATGGCGGGGTCCATGGACCGACCTGCCAACTCGGAATAGGCCTGAGACTTCTGCATAAGTGGAGCTTCTTTTGGTTATTATGATACAAGTATGGAGCCTTGTAAATAGCAAATACGTCTTAAAATACTGTAGAACGAAGGGTTGACTGGGACGATAGGGGGAAGGGATTTTTAAAGTCTGCACTAAACCCTGTTGTTATAAAATGAGCATTTACTCAGCAATGAGTGTGAGTTTCTTAAAATTAAACATCAAACATGATGAGAACACCCTTATGGTGTTTTAATGGGAGTAATGAAAGTTAAGTGGGCCTTTGAGTGAGAGACACGTTCATTTTTCAATCGGGTGCTTCCGGATTTTTTCCCAAAATCACTTTTAAAGTCAACTATAGAAAGACATTGAAAACGCTTCTTCTTCATTATGCAGCAATTCTTTAAAGATTACAAAATAATGTGATTGTTTCGTTAGAAAGCTGTAAAAACCAGAAATGAAAGTTTTTAATTCGCCAATTCACAGAGATTAACGGTCCTGTGAGGTGTACTTGAAGAAGCAATGTTTTGCAAAAAGTCAGTCAAGTATTGTTTTAGCAATGTCACATTTCAATGGGCAGATAAGTTTTTATAAATATCATTTCCCAGATTCTTTATGCGGATATTTTAGCTTTTTAAAGTGGCATAGTCCAATTTTTTTTTCATTTTTCAAATTCTATTCAAAAGTGTTTTACACAATGTAATAACCCCATATTTAGGGGTTTGTGGACAATTTATTGTTGCCTTTAGCTCATACGCACTTAAAAAGGGGGTCCCATGGACCTTGCCATAGGCATTTTACAGTGTATTTCCAATGGATGGAGTTTTGGCATGCATGCCAAAAGTAGGAAATGGGGTATAAATCTGACAATGCTTTCAAATATGAGCTTAATTATGAGGAAGGAGAGCCACTAAAGTAGTCACCATAGGAAGTATGATCTATGTGAACATCCTGGTTCATTTTGGAGAAGATTGATTTTTTTGCCCCAACCATCGGACTATGCCACTTTAATACCAACATGTGAACAGATGAAACCTGTGGCAGTGAATTACTCGTCATAATTTTCTAGGACTGCAAATACCCACCGCTGTTTGCATGGGCCTTTTACAATGTATAGCATTTACACCAAGGGTAGCATTACAGAACAACTTGGATATCTATGATAAATTTCCATTTAACTCTGTGTATAAGAGTCATGTCTGCACTATAAGCCAAACCTTCGTGCCATTTCTTACTATAGTCCCATATATAAGTCTTATGCTGACTTTCTGGGGAACCAGGAAGCCATATAAGGGAGTGATCATTTTTTAACAACAGGGAGGGCTGGTGGGTTTGAGGGGGGGGTCAGAATTTTTTCAACCCCTTGACCAGGGGGGGTCAGAATTTTTTTGCCCCCTTGACTGGGGGGGTCAAAATAATTTCACCTGTTTTCAGTGAAAAAGCCCGCATGTTACTATAGGTTAAAAGGGCACGTTCGCACGCGATTTTCGCCTCCCAAAGGGGGGAGGTCGAAAAAATTTTGACCCGTTGAGAGGGGGGGGTGGAATTTTTTTTGCGCGTCTGCGCGCAAACCCACCAGCCCCCCCCCCTGTTGTTAAAAAATGATCACTCCCTAATATCTTCACTAGAACCAGCTCTAGCCTCAGCCTCAGTGGCGGATCCAGGGGGGTGGCACAGGGGGCCTGCCCTTCCCCCCCCCCACAAAAAAAAGAAGAAAGGAGAGGGAAAAGGGAGAAAGAAGGGAAAAAAGAGGGAGAAGAAAAGTGTTCGCAGTGCTCGGGGCCACATATAGTACCTCATCAGCTTTCACCAAGTTTTGATCCCCCCCCCCTTTCTAGGCAATCCTGGATCCGCCACTGCAGTCTCGTCTCACAACTCCATCCCTACCCGACCAGCTACACTTTTGAGGTTGTATGGTGCCTCCAGGTCTTTGTACCTTAACCATCATGATGTACCAATGCAATTCTGGTCCGTCTACTCGCAGATACTCACGAGCACTGCATTGGAGCTACGAGTGTCATTGACATCCAATTTATATCGATGAAGATATTCATCATTTTGGTCTCGATATTTCGACTATATCGATTATTGCTAAACAGACCATTATAACCATGATTTGAGCTTTCTAACAGACGCAATGAAATAAAACAAATTAACAATGTATTTTTCACCAGAAAAAAAGTTGTTGGACATGGCTAATTCAATACATGTACATGTATTATAGGAATCACAATACACGTTTGACCATAACTTCGGTTCTAATGGGAATATTTACAAAAATTCTTAGAAATTTAGAAAGCCTAAATCCTATGTATTTTGAGGATAAAGATCTGTATCGATATAATGGTTTTATCGATGCGAAGATTGATTTTTTTGCCCCAACCATCGGACTATGCCACTTTAATACCAACATGTGAACAGATGAAACCTGTGGCAGTGAATTACTCGTCATAATTTTCTAGGACTGCAAATACCCACCGCTGTTTGCATGGGCCTTTTACAATGTATAGCATTTACACCAAGGGTAGCATTACAGAACAACTTGGATATCTATGATAAATTTCCATTTAACTCTGTGTATAAGAGTCATGTCTGCACTATAAGCCAAACCTTCGTGCCATTTCTTACTATAGTCCCATATATAAGTCTTATGCTGACTTTCTGGGGAACCAGGAAGCCATATAAGGGAGTCATCATTTTTTAACAACAGGGAGGGCTGGTGGGTTTGAGGGGGGGGTCAGAATTTTTCGACCCCCTTGACCGGGGGGTCAGAATTTTTTCAATCCCTCTGATGGGGGGGGGGGTCAAAATAATTTCATGTGTTTTCAGTGGAAAACCCCGCGCATTACTATAGGTTAAAAGAGCATGTTCGCGTGCGATTTTCGGCCCTTGTGGGGGAGGAGGATGGACAATTTTTACCCCCTCGAGAGGGGGCAAACCCACCAGCCCCCCCCCCTGTTGTTAAAAAATGATCACTCCCTAAACCAACTGAAATGGTCAATATGCTGCAGATTCGGTTTTATGTAGCTTTTACCTTACTAACTCCTCTTTCAAGTTCCGTTAACTGTAAATTATTTGAATGGATATATGCCTTCAAAGCACATGGCCTAGCCTGGAGGCAATGTCACCTGACCAGGGGCAGCCAATCAAACTGGTGCACTTAGATGTCTGAAACCATCTGGGTGAATAGCCTGAGAGGTCTTCTAGGAATATAAAGAGAGCTTCTTGGTAAAACTAACACTCCCTCCTGTAATACCTTGTGTTTAAGACGCGCCTTATCTACGAGTATAAGGCCCTTGGTGCGCCTTAAAGGATGAGAAAAAGCTGAGGGTAAAATTTTCCCAGGGCATTCCATAAACACAAAAGTGGTTCTAGGCCTTTGGGAGGCATCTAAGCTACCCATAGCCTTTCAAATTTTTGAAAATCCATTGATTAGAACAAAAGTTATTTCATTTTAAAATTTTCTAGCAGATCCTTAAAGTCTGGGTGCGCCTTATATCCGGGGTGCACCTTATATGCGGGATATTATGGTAATTTGATTTTACTGACACAAACACAATTAGTACATTAGTAGTTGAAAACTTCTAATTCTTTGGATCTAATAATTATATAGTTTGACATTATGAAACATGCAAATCAGAATTTGAGCAATATGAAATGACTGCCCACATAGACTACACCAATTAAATATATTGATATCACAGCCAAACTGGTGGTAACAGGTGTATATTTGTAATACAGTCTGTGGTAAAATACATTGCTTTGATTTTAAAATTGTAACCATACTATCAATATTAAGGTGGGTCGCTATCATTGGATTTGAGCCTACTAAGCAGGTCCCTGCGCATATAGGTTATCTTCATCAGAATCAGACTATTTTTGGTGTGAGCGTACCTATATCAGCCCGAAATGACCACGAGAAATTTTGGAGGATTCTGATCAAGATTGTATATTTTATGACACTTTGAATTTCTGTGATATTTGAATCTGTATTTTTCTCACCATTCTCTAACATCCTTTTGCACCTTAGACAGCAAGTTCTCTACCACGGTCATGTGTTCCGCACTCAGATAAGCCTCTACGGCTGGGGTATAACCGGAGACAAAATTCACTAATTTACCCTCAATAACATCGTCAACCACTTTATGATCGTATTTTGCCAGAGCTTTCGCAGGGAAGGCTCCTCCTTGAGCTTTGAGGGAAACGAACCTCATGTGTGCCCGATAGCCATCTAAAGTAACACGGGGCAGACCAGCCGTGTTAATGAATTCAGCTACACAGTTCATACCGTTGATCAACTCTTGAAAGCTCATGTCTTTAAACTTTTTGTCCGTGTCTATGTGACAATCAGGCCTCAATTTATTGGTTGAGCGTTTACGTTTTGAGGTGTCAGAGAACATCTTAAAGTTGTTAAGCCAGTCTAAATCCGGCATACCTGTGGGAGTAGGATTGGAGAGTAGACTGCTCGCGTTGTCCCCCAGAATCCCAAGTGATGCTGAAGACAAGCCGGCACTAGCTAGGCCAGCTTGAAGTGTGTGCTGAGTTGATAGCAATTGTTGATTGGGTTGCTGATTAGGAACCACCTCATACACCATGCCTTTATGTATAATACGCTGAGGCAGGTTAGGAGGGTGCACAGACTGTAAAGGATTTCTACCTTCCCCCAGGGGTGTGGGTCCTTCATTCCCACCAAGCGGACGTAAGCCCTGGAGCGCAGCAGAATTACCCTTATTTGCATCAGTATCAGTGCGTACACCAGACCTACTTTTCCTCCAGGCAAGGTATTCTTGGTATGAGGGGTCTCCGTTGAGCATGCGACCACCGGAGGCTTTGTTGACACCCACACCTCCGATGAGCGATGGATCTCCTGAGCTTTTTTGGACAATATTGGGAATGTTTGGGTTAGAAAATTCATGGAACATACCAATTGAGTCCTTGTAGTACAGTTTGTCGACCCTTGGGGCCTGCGGAAGGCCTTTTTGGCCTGTAATAGCTGTGCCAAGTGCCTGCACACTGTCAACAGGAAGGATAGGTCGGCCATCTTGGCCTCCGCAGCAAATATTTAGATTCGCTTGTGCTCGGTCCGTCAGAGTATCCATGCCGGGGACCAGCGGAGGAACGTGTGCGTTCGATTCCTCGCTTTCGTAGCCAACCGCACTGTACTTTCGCAATAATAGATTCGCTTGTGCTTGGTCTGTCAGAGTATCCATGCCGGGGACCAGCGGAGGAACGGGTGCGTTCGATTCCCCGCTTTCGTAGCCAACCGCACTGTACTTTGAGGAGTCTATAGCAGTAGAACCTACGGTAAGTGATGAAACCTGGGGATTGAACGCACTCATGGCGCCCTGCCAAGCCCGTATTCCATCGTTTATTTCCCGAATAGAACGACTGTTATCAGCCCGAAGACTTGCTAATTCCAGCTCTAGCTCCTTCCTCCTCGAAAGTCTGTCAATATTGGCCTTTCTGGCCTTCTCTTGCTTGATTTACTGCAGTAGCTCCAAGTCTGGGTCCTCTGTGGGGGGGCTTTCCTCCCGGTCGCTCTCCGTGGGTGCTTGGTCGCTCTCCCTGGCTGTTTTGTGTCCAACCATCTGGTCTCCTGTCTTCCAGCGTGGGTTGGGGCATGTGCACTCGGGACATGCTTTCTTATTGCCATGGTATTCATACTCGCAAGCGTCACATACCACCATGATTAAAGAATTTTGCCCAGCTGTGACCAAGCACCAGACCCTCCAGCATGAGGGTTGGTAGCAGCAATGTAGGTCAGCACCTGACAGGTAACACACACCTGTACAGGTAGGACACCTGTAGTGGAAGCAGTGGCTCCACCTGGGTATCAATACCGGTAACAATATGATCGTTCCCTTACAATAATTCTTTGTGTTGAGATAATAGAAAGGTTATCCTATTTATTGATGGAACATTCACCCTGCAAGGTTTCATATTTCTGTGTTTAAATTTTAGTATGGAAAGAAATGATCAAATATGAGGCTTTTTTTCTCACTTTTAGGTGAAATACTTTTATTTCAATGGAAAATTCAATAATTAAAAAAGTAGCTTGGGCCCCCCTATTTTTCTTTGCGCAAACCTATTCTAGATTATATAAAGTACATCTGACCAAAAAAAAGGAGGAGTACTAGGGACTTTCATTCAATGGTAGCGACCCACGTTAAACACAATAAAATTCACTCAAAGCAAATAAAAAGCCAATATTATTTCAGCAAATAGAATGTGCCTAAAACAGCAATACCTCATTAGTATGGCATGGTTATATATGAGGATGGAAGCCAAACTCCCACTTGCAGACTCTCCATTCCTTTTCTGGCCCAGTGTGGATGGAAGCCTAGTGTGCCTTATGGAATGGACCAAAGTTAGGGCCGTGCCTTATACCTGAGGACCGCCTTATACTAGTATTGCCTACCTTCATGTGAAGTTAATGAGGAGGAGATTTGAGTACTCACCTGAAATTCAAAAAGACATTAATTAATATTTAAATTAATTAATATTTCAATAAAAGACGAATTGGTGAAATACTTACATGTACCTATGAATTCACTAAACCTCTTCATGTTAAGTTGTTTATATAATGTGCTATGAATACCATATTTCCTCAATTAAAAGCCCGAGCTTATAATGATTTCATAGGGGCAAATTGACCAGGCTTATATTCGGGGCAGGCTTATATTTGAGGCAGGCTTATATTAATTTCACTAGGAAATTGACTGTTTGTTTGACATATTTCTGAGTTTTAATCCACGATAAAAACAAATTTCCAGGAATTTCCTGATACTAACTCTCATGATACAATGTTATGCTGATTTAGATTATTCGAGGAAATATGGTACATCCCTGCACCGATACAAGCTGAAATATTCACTGGGACTTAAAGGCTCGTAAGTTCCTTTAAGGCTAGACATGACATTGTGTGTCAGTTCCAGCCCCTCCAATAGCTACTGCACTGATACATATAAAGGTAATACAGACCATGGGGTTCTCTAGAACTAGAACAGGTGTATTCCATGGGGGGCATAGAATACAATATGCTTGTATTCAATGGGGTCCGCCATCTTAGATGTTAAATGGAACTGAGCTGTTTTTCTTTATCTAAAAGCAAATTAACCCCTATAGGCCATGACATAAATGCAAATGTCCACTCCCATGGAACATTTTTGCATCGCATTCACCTCAGCGAGGCCTGTCCGCATTCAATCCGCCTATAAGGCATTGTTGAATACTGACAGCCTCACCTTGGTGAATACGATGCAAAAATATTCAATGGTCATGAACATTTGCTTATGTATCAGATTACATAGGGAGCAGTAATGTCAGCAGCAGCCAATAAAGGCTGGTGAAAACAACCATGTGCTGCTCCTCCTGTCTCTTAGACTTATGAGCAGATTGTTTAAGCTCTTACTTAGGACTCTTGGTATATGCTGATGTAACATGGGAGAAATGTCAATAAGCTAAGTTGGAATGCTTTTCATTTTTTTTTGCAAATTTCTTTTAGCTACTAGGATAACCTACAAATGACTAAATCGCCTAAAAAAATCCACTTGAAACTTTTTCTTCAAACTGAAGAAGTCTCGCAATTCTTTGTTGGCCTCACACATAGGAAAAAAATTCCCTTCTGTACAGTTAATAGAAATACCAAAGTATGATACTACTCTCAAACTAATATATAGATAGAACTAAAGGACCGTGGTGTACGAGGTGGCCGATCCACCACGAGGGGTGGATCAGCCACTGAGGACACCAGGAGAGTTTAGTTCTATATTTATTTTATGTTTTTAGAGGTTTAAATAAGGAAAAATTATCAAAATCCAGTACTGTAGTTCCCCGTAAAAGCGCCGGTCCGCCATTTTGAATGTTTACATGCACCCAGAACAAGGCTGCAGTGGTGGAACGGCCACTGTGGTGGATCGGCACACGTTACGCCACTGGGGGTGTGCGGATCGGCTCCGTAATGCTATCTCTACGGGAAGAAGTTATTCACATAAAATAAAAGGTGTATCACTGATATCTCCTATATTTAGATATCTTGATGCCTAGCCCTTAGAGCAACTTCTTTTCCCTTGTTGATCCATCATCATAACAACACAATGTTAACAAAAGGAACAGTAAGCTTCAGTGCTTTGTTTTCAATAATAGCCATACTTCTACTCAATGTCCCCTTTGCAGGTCAATCCCAATCTAACCTCAGCTCGTATTCTCAGGCGAATCCTTCTCTGTCGTGGTGGGATACTGGGATAGCTGGCCGGGACTACTTTCACCATTCCCCTAGCTCTGCGGCGTAGGAATTAAAATTTTGTCAGATATAGGTCAAGCCTTACCACACTAGTGAAGGATTTCAGCCAATCCGAGCTGGCCACTAGTATGTGTCAATCCCTTATCCATATACACACTGCACTCTGCCTAACAGATACCCTTGTTACTATTCCCTGGGTGCAGTGTACCCTGGCGACCATTCCAGTCACTACCTTATAACCCTGCATATAAGTCCAAACTTATCAATTGTTAAGCCCTGAACTAAGGGTTATTAGTAGAGCAGCAAGTCCTTCAAAAGAGCCATATTTTAGGAGTTTAATTTGTAAGATTACTGATAGCTATAACTTGTTTTTTTTATGTTGTCCAATGTCTCCGGGTATGGAAAAGTGATGTTTGACCAATGAAAGCTCGTGCAGTCACTGAGAAATCTGCAATTCTATACAACCATCTCTTGTAATTTTAGCCTCGTTTTTAAGAGCTAAAATACATATTGATCACCCTGTTCTGGCACTAATATTCATCTTACAACAATTCCAAAGGTACCTACCCCCCCTAAATTGGACCTAACGATCGCATTGGAGCCAACCATTTGTTGCTAGGACAAGCGGTTACCTAGCAACAGCTGATTTTAGCTAGCAATGGACCCTTTCCGAGACAAAGAAAGACCATTCCTAGGAATGACTTGCAGAATGGAGATCATGGATACTGTTTCTCATTTTGCTATTCAGAAGCTCCATGCAAACTAAAAAAAAATGCAATATTGTACCAAAATACAGTGTGCTCATCAGAAAATATAGAAAAAAAAGATAGACCTATAGCAAGTATGATGAAAACATGCGACTTCAGCATTATCCTCTATTGGCAAAATATTCTTTACTAGACAATTGTAGTGTGTCTTATATCCTGAAAATGATGAAATGAGAATACATTTGAGGTTTTACTCTACTTGTGGGGTAGTGATTCCTTAGCAACAAATTTACATAGCAACTTATACAAAGGAGCTTGTTCATAGACAAATATGTATTATTGTGAAAAAAGTTAACCATCATTGGACTCAATTTCTTCAGAACTGAGTAGATCTTGTTAGAAATATCCCTAATGTAATAGGAAATGTGTCAGATAGTTGTTCAATACTCAAGAGTTGGCACTTGCTTAAACCTTGCTAGCTTTTGTTTAGCAAGTGGTGAAACCTTGCTAGCCTTTGTTTAGCAAGTGGCTCACCAACAGACAACTGCTCTACTCAGCTATGAAAACATGATTATGGAACCCATCGATTTATAAAGAAAATAAATCTGAAATTGTGCTGCCAAAGCCTTATTGCTAGACCTGTTTACATCTTAGCAATTAAATATTTGCTAAGGGGCCATTCAAATATAACACAGTAGGGGAGAGGATCATGAAGTTTGTTACACTTTGTTACAGAGAGAGGGGGGTCTGCCCAAGTGTTACATGATAAAAATTAGGAATACATCACATGGCTAAATTTGACAATTTACAAGCATTTTAATGTGATTTTAGAGATCATCCTATAATTCTTGTTAAATTGAGAAGAATCAAATAAATTTAGGAATATTGATTAGAAGCCCCATATTGTTACAAGGGGGGAGGGGGGTCAAAAAGTGGTCAAACTTGTGTTACGTAATATTTGAAAGGCCTTTAAGCAGCATTACTCTAAATTATGTTATTTATAATATTATATAGATTTTGATCAGAATTAGAGATAATGTGTGATGATTATTCTGTCACAAACCTTTTTTAGAAGTTCTACTAAGGAAATCTAGCCTAATCTAGCAACATCAGATAACTGTGATTGCATGGATCTTGCAATTTATATCATCATTCTGTCAATGGTGAATAAGCTGCTTTATAAGATCACTTCTGTTGGCAGAAGTGGACCTTTCCAGAGCCTTACTGGTAGGCCTCAGCTATAAGTACCAGCCATATGATCCAACAAACAGAAAGTGCCTAGCAAACTAACCAAAAGACCCTACCTGTGACCATTCTCCTTGCTGGAAGGTCATGTTACAAGACATTAGCTAGGACTTTATTTTAGGCCATAGATATGTTCTTAACTCTTTCCAGCCAGCTCTATCATTGTTAAAAGTCCCTAAAATACAGCAGATTGAGGTTCCGGGCAAATATATATTGATACATGGTGTAAGGGTGACCTCAGGAATAGAACCAATGTTTGTGAAATGTATACAAAAATGACTGATTTGTAATTTGTATGTAGTTTCCTTTCATATGATACCATGATACCTGGCATTACTTATTGAAAATAATTATTGATGGGGCCCAGAATAATGTTATTAGTTACTTTAAATGCTCTCCTCATAGTGCATTAATGTACTAGCCATATTTGACCTGGTAGTGCATTAATGCACTAGCTGGCTGGAAAGAGTTAAAAAGACATAGACCATCTGTCTGTCACCAGTGATCATCATCTAGATGATGGAAAACATCCATATAACAATTAACATTCTATCCAGATATGTTCAAAGTGAAGTAATGGAACTACTATAGCCTACATATTTCAGGGCATTACCACATGTACATTCATGATAGGCTTTTGCATTTGAACATTCATTTTTACACTCCACCTTCCCAGTTGGTACTGAGATACTTGGAAGGGTTGGCATGATACATTGATGTAGCATTTGCTAAAGGACTGACTAGCATTTCATTGGAGAAGAATGACATATGAAGGCATTTAATGACCATAAGGAGGTAATTTCATCACCCTCTACACACACCCAAAGTCACAGACCAATACTCTAAGCATTGGCCTAAGGTAATTGACTTGAGGCTAAGGCTACGAGGCATAGGGGCATCCTACATTGTAATGACAAGACAAGGGTTGGATTCATGTAGAAGCCATGCTATTTACACATGATTCTATGGTAGTATTAGGTACATAAGGAGTCCCTTGTTACAGTTCCTATAATTCTAATCCTTGGTCATTAATTTATTCTAATAATGTTGCTAAATATCACTCAAAAGGATTAATTAATAGGTAGTTCTACATACTGGAAGCAAGATATTTACTAAGCCTCAGAATACCCAGGATATTCTTTGTATGCTTTAGAATGAGAGAGTTCAAGATGGTGATTATGTGTTATGTATGATGGCATGTAAAAGCACATAGGGGCAATATTTAATTTTAGCCTTACCATTTTGGTGGGAGAGCTTTGATCATTATCAGTAGGTAATTTGAATCAGTCTGTATATTTGATATGACTTTGTATACACTGGTATATGCCTCGTGGCTGATTGGATCTACGGTTAATATAGCTCTTGATAGGGACTTGACTTGACATGTTAATGTTGGTAGAATTCCCTGACTTTTCCTTGAGGAATGGAATGATACCACTGATAGTGGGTAATCAAGCACATAGACTTCATGTCACACTTATCATAACAGCAATTACTAAGGCATGGCAAGTTACAAAATGACACCCAATGAAATATTAAGATATCATCTGTGTTCTGAGACTCGTATGAGATGCACATAAATCACAGGCTGACCTGTCACCTCAACCCGATACATAAGCTGCTTTCAATGATACTTTGCTGATGGTATCTTGAGCCAAAGTAGTGACAGTTGATTTTGTATTTAAGTCTGCAGAACTTGTATGAAGCCCCTGTATAAGATGTGGCTTATAGGTCATTTCAGACTCTGGCTGCAGCTCGAAGTATATTACTTTGACTCAGGGTCCAGCTTATAATTGGGAGTACATACCATAGAATAGTAGTAATCTAATATTTTTAGGCCGCTAGGTATGGTTTATATTATTTTCCAAAATAGAAAAAGGAAATGAGTAGCTGGGTGATTTCTTTTTTTTTGTACGGGGACATTTTATGATAGGATCATATATTTCAAGCAAATATAGCTTACTAATATTTGAATCTCATTGGATCTACATTTATATTATACACATGTACATGAACTTGGCTATCACATGGTCCTTGGAATGTGGTTGGCTTACAAACAATACACTCATGATGTCTCTTGCCCAGCAATAGACATCTTTAGTAAGAAGCCCCTGTGATCACTAGAATACCTGGCAGATATCTTTTCATTTCTGGAGCATCTGTGTGTCAGTTGGTAGGCTACTTGCTATGCAAAAGCTAGTACTTTCTAAACAATAACCAACTGCACAATTTTTAAATATAATTATTTCCTATTTTGGGGGGTATTTTGAGGTATAATTGTTTTCAAATACATTGAGTCCATGGATGCTTAGTTCTCATCAAATCCAAATGTCTTTTTATGAATATATGTCTCAATATAGTTTGCTAATTAAATTTGTTGTTGCTAGGCAATCAGTTCTAGGAGTAAAGTGAAAGCCTCAGATGTTTTTGAGGATATAAGGCACACTACAATTATCCATTAAATTTTTCCAATAGAAGATAATGCTGAAATTGCATGTTTTCATTATGCTTGCTTTATTATTTTTTTTCTACATTCCCTGATTAGCACACTGTGTTTTGGTACAATATTACATTTTCTACAATGACATGGACCCTCTCAATACCAAAATAAGAAGCAATAGTCATGATCTCCGTTCTGTAAGTCATTCCAAGGAAAGGTCTTTCTTTGTCTCAGGAAAGGGTCCGTTGCTAGCTAAAATCAACTGTTGCTAAGTAACCGCTTGTCCTAGCAACAAATGGTTGGCTGCAATGTGATCGTTGGGTCCAATTTAGGGGGGGGAGGTACCATTAGAATTGTTGTAAGATGAATATTAGTGCCAGAACAGGTAGACCAATGTGTATTTTAGCTCTTAAAAACGAGGCTAAAATTTCAAGAGATGGTTGTAAAGAATTGCAGATTTCTCAGTGACTGCACGAGCTTTCATTGGTCAAACATTACTTTTCCATACCCAGATACAGTGGACAACATAAAAAAAAAACTTATAGCTATCAGTAATCTTACGAATTAAATGACCCCAGAGGGCCCCCTGTGCTGCTCCTCTATACATACAAAGACTATCAATAGGCCTTAGTAAGGATGCCTAGCGGAGAACCAGTTCTTATGTAAGGTATCCAAAGAATTCCACAGTGAATACAGGGATGTATCTGATTCGTTGATAAGGAATCCCACTTCTGGCCTATGGTAAGGAATGGCAACCTTTTCGGGCCCCGCCCTGGAATATAACTTGTGGGTGAGGCTTTTACACTGGTGCAGCAAAATGCAAGGTTTTACAGTAGCTCCCAAGGGCACCAAACACACCAAAGTATTTATAGACTAAAAGAAACATAAGTAATCTCATTCTGACTGTCCAAAATGGTACTTGTATACCTTTGCTATCATTGCAGCCAGCACGAGCTGAGGTCCATGCCAACACCTATAGTAGCTGTTTAATGCAGCTAAACCTACAGATCTATAACCAACATGTGACATAGCACCTAAACATGACACCTGTATGACGTCTTTGGGCATCCAGACTGGCAATTCACGCCCACAGACCCAGAGGGGGGTTGTTGGCAAAGACTCAGAGTGGAATGGAGGAGACTCAGGGGGGAGATGGATGAGTTAATGGGGGGAGGGGCCAGAAATACCTTACTATGTAAAGAGCAGCTCGTGGTGTCCATGAAAGCTTAATGTGTAATAACACATGAGACTTGGTGAGCAGCAGCTCAAGGTTTACACAAGGCAGGACCCGGGGGTCTGTCTGGGACGGGGGAGGTACCGAGAATTATTACTCCTAGTGTTGATCTTGGTGCCATTTACGTCACTGTGTTGTTTTAGTTGCAGTGTGGGCTGACTGTTTTGCTAATGGTCCGTAGTAGCTACAAGAGCAAGTCTGATGGACAAATAATCATTTTAGTCCTTTATGCAATGGTAACTTAGCTGGAGAAAGTCTGAGCGACTCTCCGCTCTGTATCTGCATTTCAGTACCACAGCGAAGTACTGCACTGTGTCCTTCCATCAATAAGTTGTATTTTTACAGCCCTGACATAGCCTGTAGGGTCTCCACACTACTGGGGATTGAGATGATACCCAAAAGCAATGCTGGAGAGTACACTGGCAGAGGGAGTTATAATTGACAGTTCGCCCCCAGCTAAAGGTTTGGTATAATGGAGCAATACTGTGTTACCAAGTTATCCAGTGGCAGTGTACCTGTGCATTATTCTGACAATGTAGGATGATCATACAGGTATCTTCAATAAGCTTCCCATTTCAATGCTGCATAATTCTTGGTATCATGCACCTCTTAAAGGGTAAGGGAGTTGCCCAATGGACAGTGCCCTCTGCAGTAAAAATGGTTTCATTGGCAATGGCAAAGAGGAGAAAAATGGGATATGATGGTCATTCAAATAATTCTACATAAACAAAGCTTGGCAATGTTGTCCAAATGACTGTAGATTTAGATGAAATCGGTTTTAAGAGCAGACAGAAAGTATCATCCATGAAAACCACATAGGGGAAGCTGAGAAGAAATATCTTTTTTGTGTGTTTCCTGGTGACTGGTCTGGACTTTCAACCTGTTCTAGAATTTGGGAAGAGCTTTTTCTCGATTGTTATCCTTGAGATGTTTTGCAACTAACTGTACCTCAAGGAATCCAACTCAAGGCCAAATTGTGAAGAAACACAATTTGAAGGAATTTGTAAGAACCTCTTTCCATATTCCTGATAAGACATATTTCTTAATTGTAATTCATATCTCGCTCTTAGATGTTGGAAATCCCTTATATCAGAGTGCCGTCATTACCAACTAATTGCACCAATTAGGGTGGATGATAATAAAAAAAATTCATGATTAATCTAATGTCATTTACTTATGCCTTGCTCATTAGGTGATCCCTCTTATTCCACTGTGGGCCAAACTGTGTATCAGTGAATAATCTCCCATTGTCAGCATGATGCTTAAAATGCAGCAGTGGTATCAGCACTGCATTCAAGCATCATGCTGATACACACACACAGGTAAGCATGATGCACTAATTTAATGCTGGCACTCTTCTGATGCATCCTGAAGATATATTCATTGCTTTAAGTCAGAGTGTTGCAATGGCGGATTTAGAGCGGGGGGGGGGAGCGCGGGGGGTGCATTCCCAGTACCATTGATGAAAGTCACAGAGCATGGAAATCCCTGAAATGGTCCAATATCGAACCCAAAAACCTGATGTTTTTATATGAACATATAGGGCTTTGGAACTTCAAAATCCCTGAAATCAGGGAAATCCCTGAAGACTTCCATCCCTGCAGTACCTAAGAGTTTAACTACATATTTTGGACCCAACAATTTGCCAAAAAATATGGGGTGCGTCCCCTCCTTTGGGCCCCCTCCTTTTCCAAATCCTGGATCTGCCACTAAGTTGTCCTTAAAGGGTTAACATCCACCTTAATGCCTCCACATCTTAAGTAGGCCATTAAATCTAATTCCACCTTCATGATTGCTTCAGAGCTACCTTTCATCTTCAACAGTGCAAAAAAAAACATATCATGTAGTATCTCTATGAAGTACACATTAGTCATCTTAGCCGTCCAATCCTTATGAGTGGATTATGTCGCACCTTCCTTGAAGCCATGCAGTCTTGTGGCGTCACACCATCATGAAATGGTTGGAAGTAAGCAGTTGATACTATGGCATAAATCTAACCCATCGCGTGACATTTCTTCAGACAACATTTGCTTTGAAGGCTCATATGAGTCACATCCGTTTGACCTATTTCTACATGAGGGGAGATTGAAGTGGAACTATCACATGTAAAAGATAGAGAAAATAAAAAATTCTTATCTGTTTTGAAATATCATAATGCATTCATAAACCTTTTTAATTGGCGCATGTCTAGAAATCCTATCAGATAAATAGACAAAGGTTCATGAGTAGTGGGACTTACTGAGGGTTATCTCATGAGGCGAAGGCGAAGCCTTGTGAGATAACGCTGGTCAGTTTGACTACTCACAACCCTTTGTATCTATTCCATGTCATCTGAGTCAGAAATGTTAAAAATTCATTCAAAAGGATGATTATTTTCACGTTTAAGATCATTTGGGGTACTGGCCATGAGATGTGGGGGAGGGTTATCTCAGGGGGTGTGACTGTGAGATACGAGGCCCCTAAGTTTAACCTATGGGGTGTTTGTATTCCACTGTTTGAACACAAAATAATAATATTGTAGAGGAACCTTCTGTTAGATTACATATTGCCATTTATCGAGGATTATTACACGACCTCTGTAATTTTGGGTGCTTTTTCTGGATATTCCCATTCTGATACCCATTCTAATACCTGTCAATATTGCAGGTCTTAGGAGTGCTGATATCCAGGATTTCAGCACTCCTTACATGTCCTAACATGTCATATGTCACATGTCCTAACATGTCATATGTTACATGTTAAAACCCACAAAATTTTCATTGCCAGGGAAGGGCTCGAACCTGCAGTCTCCTGATTCCAAATCCAACTGAGGTAGAGGGTAGGCGGGTCCGGGCGAATCTTTTTTTTTTTCGCGTCCAAACCAAACCAACGGCTGTCGAGGTGTGTGTACCGATGGTCTATTGGCATTATAATTATAGAGGACTGCGGAACGCATTCAGACCAAACCAACGGCTGCCGGGCGCCGAGGTGTGTGTACCGATGGTCTATTGGTTAGAATGCCACCAGGAGCTGTCCGTGTTCTCGCCAACCCAGAGGCTGCCGGGCGCCGAGGTGTGTGTACCGATCGTGTACACACACTATGGCAGGCTTTGAGTTTTCAACTTTATTTATTGATATTCTCTTGATTATTTATTGATTTTTTATTGATTAATCGTGTAATAAAGACAGTAAGGGATGGGCTAACGGGCACCTCATTCAGTATATCGTAGGAAAGAGGTGCCCGTTAGGATATCGTAACGAGTGGCCGTAGGCCACGAGTTACGATATCCTACGATGCCCATTCATTACTCTCTTAATATAACAAAGCTTAACAAAGAAAGTGCTACAAAGAGGATCTGATTGCACCCTTACAGTGTTGTGCTAGCACAATTATGATGCATTTTGTCAATCGTGACATCATCAAATTCATCAGATATCCCTTCTGCTCTCCCATATAGTGATACATATTTCAATGAGAAATGATACATATTTCAATGAGAATCTTTTCACTAAGTTCAGGGATGAAAGTCACAGAGCATAAAAATCCCTGAAATGGTCCATTATCGACCCGTAAAACCTGGTTTTTATATGTATACATAGGGGCCTTGGAACTACTAAATCCCTGAATTCAGGGAAATCCCTGAAGACTTTCATCCCTGTCACTTAACATAAAGGCAATCAAAATATGGTATCATTAAAATAGAGTACCGTTTTCCTTTAAAAATGTCTCAAATGAGAAACTTCCTACCCTAATCCTTATTGAACCATTACCTGAACACAACATGTTGACCATTTGCTGTCTTGTTGTACCTATGAAGTGCTGGCCAATCTGGAAGCCAGCACTTCATAGGGCATCATGCAGACCCTGTGGGTTAGATTAACCCTGTTGGGTGGCATGATACACGAATGCAGCCCAGGCGAGTTACTCACCTTTCCTGCATTCATGTATCATGCCGGCTGATGCTCATGATACATTACTGCACTATCTGCCCTTTAAAGAACAGTATCCAACATTTATGATGTCTTATACCACGGTTATCCAGTTTAGGCACCATAAAATGGTGCTTTTAGTATGTACTAAAGGCACTGTTTATAGACTCGCAAAAAATAACATTCAATTTAATGGTTTTAAAGGGTAAAAATGTTTAATTTAATGGTGGAAACCATGGTATAAACGTCATAGGTGATGGATAGGGGTGCACCCAGTCCTTTTATCCCTTAGATAAGGGGAACTTGGCCTTCGGCCTCATTCCCTTATCTGGGATAAAAGCACCAAGTGAACCCCTATCCAACTTCTATGTCCTTAATATTTTGACAGCATTTATATCAAATAAAAATATTCTGTCATATTTGGTCAAAAATGTATCGCCATAGAGGAAAACAGCAGGTGTATCTAATGCATCTGATGACATCACGAATGGGCAAAATGCACCCGATTGGTGTTTGCACAGCCCTGTTAGTCAACAATCAGATACTGTTTGTATCAATTTACTGGCACAATTTGTCTATTTCCTTATCAAAGTATGATATATCATGAAAAGTTGGCCACTGTTTCCCTTTAAGGGTTAGATCTAACTGTTGGGTCCTGGGTCGGTTGGCGTGTGAGGCGAATCAGACATGACAGTCACCTGCCACGACGTAATTAGGTCCATTAATAAGATTCTACCAAATCAAAACTTCAGAAAGACAGCAAAATAAAAGTGGAACAACTGCAGTCTCATGAAATAACCCAAGGAAAGGAAACAGTGGTTGTCATTATCCATGAAATTAAAGGGAATCTGAAGAAGAACCTTTTTACAGACTTGAATATGATTTTCAATTTTCTAAATGAAAATCCATCACTTAAATATTGTATATTATAAGTCTAAAACTCTCTGGAATTTTCAGAAATTCCAACAAAGCTGGGTATCCAGGGCTTTATTCATGCATCTTGGTGACCAAAACACACAATAGAGTGAAGCACTGTGGCACATCTAAAGGACTCAAACACAGATTTTAAGCCTAAACACTTTAAGGGCCAATAATGCACTAATACATTTTGTCATTGGTCTTCATGATACACAACTGAAGCCATGGCCAGTAACACATCAGGGCAACATTCATGGATCATACGCACTCGGAGAGTCCGCATGATGCACCAGTGCCTGTTAGCCCATTCATTACTCTCTTAATATAACAAAGCTTAACAGAGAAAGTGCTACAAAGAGGATCTGATTGCAGTGTTGTGCTAGCACAATTATGATGCATTTTGTCAATCGTGACGTCATCAAATTCATCAGATATCCCTGCTGCTGTCATGGATCATACGCACTCGGAGGGTCCGCATGATGCACCAGTGCCTGTTAGCCCATTCATTACTCTCTTAATATAACAAAGCTTAACAGAGAAAGTGCTACAAAGAGGATCTGATTGCAGTGTTGTGCTAGCACAATTATGATGCATTTTGTCAATCGTGACGTCATCAAATTCATCAGATATCCCTGCTGCTGTCATGGATCATACGCACTCGGAGGGTCCGCATGATGCACCTGTAAGACTGGTAGTCATCACTTCATCATGCTAAGCACTGGGCTTGATGCACTTCTGCATCAGCAGCCCTTAAGTGATTAAGTCCCTTAGAATCAACACAAGAATCAGCTCTTTCTACAACTTAAACAAAATGCTATCTTTCCAAGTCTTGTGACGTAAATGACAGTGGTCTAAGATCAACATTAGGAGTAATAACCCCCATATCTACCTCCCCCGTCCCAGACAGACCCCTGGGTCCTGCCTGCTGCTCACCAAGTCTCATGTGCCATTACACATTAAGCTTTCATGGACACCACAAGCTGCTCTTTACATAGCAAGGTATTTCTGGCCTCTCCCTCCAGTAACTCATCAATCTCCCCCTTGAGTCTCTGCCATTCCACTCTGAGTCTTTGCCAACAACCCCCTCTGGGTCTGTAGGCGTGAATTGCCAGTCTGGTTGCCCAAAGACGTCATACAGGTGTCGTGTTTAGGGGCTCTGTCACACGTTCACAGAGGAAAGAACACTGATCGCTTTGACACATACTGCACAGGTCACAATTTGTCTCCCAGATGACATGTATGAAGGCATGTCAAATGAGGTTGACCCTCTCATATTTGGTTTGTCAACTCCATTTGACATGCGTAATAAAGACACGTCACATATTTCTGATCCATTCACCTGAGTGCTAGGTAATACTGTGAGACAATTATGTAAGGGTCAAGAGCAGTCAATAACTATGTACCAATGGTTCAATCAAGGGAGGCCTATAATAGAAGGCAGGGGATATCATAGTCCCACAGGCCTGCAACACTAAGGCACTTTTTCCTATCTACAGAACTCCTACTTGACTGAGGACCTCTATGCAGTCCATAAGACAAGGGCATGGAGGTGCATGGCAATGCCATATGTCTCCCTGTACTGTAGATACTGAGATTATAGATTGTGGGTTAGAATACAGTCCTTTGGTATTTTCACTGACCCACACATAAGGTGTCTAACCACTCCAGTTGGAGTATTCAGGATGGTGGGTGTCTATTTTGATATTCAATAACAAATGCAGATTTAACAACGAAATAGAATTCACTACCATTCATTGATAGTACTTACAGACCTTAGTGATCTATTCTTCATGAAAACAAAATGACACAGATACATCAAATGTCTCAAGTGTTGGTAGTACTTCTTGGTAGTGATTAGTCCTGGTACCAAAATGGTTGTTTGCTCCATCTAGTGGAATATCCTAGAACAATTATGTATGTCAAACCATCACATGTCAAGTGCCTTCGACATGGCCGTGACCCTGGTCAACTCACAGATGACATGGCATTTTAAGGCATGTCAAATCATATGAGGATTACTGTGTGCTACAGTTGTCATGGTGACATATGTGCACATGTCCCAATGACCTGTGCTCTCTGTGTCAAATCAAGTTGACATGGGTATACATGTCACTTTGTCAGGAAGAATTTTCTCAGTGTTAGTGATAGATCTGTAGGTATAGCTGTGTTAAACAGCTGCTATAGGTGTTGGCATGAACCTTAGGTTGTGCTGGCGGGAAGATAGTGAAGACATGCAACTACCACTTAGGGCATTTAGATTGAAGGTACTTATGTTTCCTTCAGTCTATATTTAGACTTTGTTGGGCTTGGTGCCCTTGGTTTCTACTGTAAAAACCCTGCATATAAGCACCACTTTGGCCTGTTAGAATGAAGGTATTTAAGTCTACTGTAGTCTAGGTATACATACCGACCTAGCGGGATACATTATTGACCAATGGGATAATTCCCTTCATTCAGTGCAAACGTTTTACGGTGCATTACATAACAGCTGTTACCCTGCATGCTGGATGTTACCACTGCTTTAGTCTCCAGTACCAGATCAAGCGATGGTGCCCCCTACAAAGTAACTTGCAGCTCGGTATATATGTACACTGGTGGCTCTGTGCAGGGTTCCCACCGTTTACGGGTCATGGTTTTAACTGACTTTTAACTGACTTATACCTGATATTTCTCTGCTTTTACCTGACCAAATATTGGATAATTCATGGCGTTCACAAAAAAAATCATCGGCCCTCAAGCGAGGATGTTAAAGAAATTTTGCAAATTCATGTGAAATCTTAAAATATTCAAATACCATTTTCAACTGACTTTTCCCCAAAATATCTTAACTGACTTTTAAATGACCTTTAAAGAAATATGGGGTTAACTGACTTTTAACTGACCAGTGGGAACCCTGCTGTGCCTTGTGCCAGTGGCCCTTTAAGGAGAACATGATGCCTCATGGCTTTCTGTCCAATTGTATTCATAATGCACTTAATATAGCCCTAATGCTATGCGAGTAACTTGCCAGGGCTACATTCATGCATCATGCTGACCCTACGGGGTTGATACAGTTACGGGGATCGGTGAACAGACTCCCCAGCACTCAGAGCATCAAGATGACCAATTGGTATAATGCACTCCTGCATCAGTTGCCCATAAAGGTTTAAAGAGTAAGCCCCAGGGAACTGAGCACATGAAGCCCCAAGAATAGCTACAAGGGTGTCTGTTAGCCTGAGTGCAGGCTGCATATGGATGGCAAGTTGACATGCGAAGGAGGGGTCGGTGAGTTATTATTGGAAACAAACTATGTAAGATCACTGGTCCTTTTGTAAATATTGTGTTGTTATGATGGGGAGGAACTGGGCAAAAAGAGAGTGCCCTGGGGCTAAGAAGTCACATAAGGTCTTTAAGGGCTGCTGATGCATTTTTGCATCATGCTCATTGGTCGGAATGATGCATGAATGCAGCCCTGGCGAATGTTCGCCAGGGCTGCATTCATGCATCGCGCCAACCCCATGGGGTTGATACAGTAATGGCATGATGCTCCAATTAAGTGCTGACCAGCAGACTCACATGCATATTCGCTATAGCACTTCATTAGTGCATCATGCCAACAAATTGGCATGACACACACCTGTATTAGCTGCCCCTAAAGGCTTAACAGAAGGTCCATTTGTGGTCAGTGCAGCACTTACCATATGTACTGAAATATAAACCTAAGGCAGGAGCTGCAGCTGGCTTCCCTTGGGAAGACTAATTTACACTTAGCCTTATCTTCTAAATGTACATCACAAATAGCCCACCCAGCCTTTAAGTGTAACATGATGCCTTCAGACTTAGGCCCCTTTGTTGTCATGATATTCCCTGTATATAAGCTGTAACAGCATATAAGCCACATCCTAACTCTGTTAGACTGCTATAAGCCACAACTGAGGCCTCAAATGATTGCCAGTCCTTACTATTGGCTGCAAGCGAGTCTGGAACTGGGTCTTGCAGCATTCACTGATTAGAACTGATAAGATGGGACCAGCATGTCCCTGGAAGTGGGTGTTACTCAGGGACAAGGTACCCATCATTAAATATATCTTATCACTGGTTAAACCTCAACCAGCAGACCCACTGGCCATGGGTCTAGACTCCTATATTCTATATATTAAACAGAAACATGACTATAAGCCACATCCTGATTTCAGGAAACCTCTTTAAATCACTGAAGGCCTCTGAAGAGGTCTACAATTGATGGCTTATACACAGTGTTTTCATGTGCAAATGTAGAGTTGGCAAGTTGTAGGTATGGAAGTGCCACCTACTAGTAATAATGAAGTCAGAGATAGAGTATGTGTTGAAGGTTACATGGTGATTTATTGTACATTAAAAATGCATGATAAGAGGTCACCTGCACAGAGCACCAAGTACTGGGTGACTACCGGTGGTTGCATCAGGGCTTATATCCCAGCCCTGAGGCAACACAGGCAATCAGTGTGTCCATGGTGACCGGTAGGTGGTAGTTTACATAATCAAGTAACATGGATGCTGATTGGCTGTACGAGGCTTTCCCTGTTCTCAGGGGAGCGACCTGTGCGGATCCTGAGGCCTCAGGGAATCGTTTCACACCTTACATGTGAATATATATATATATATATATATATATATATATATATATATATATATATATATATATAGTAAAAATTAAGTTATAAACGACTGCTTTCACACCTATATGTACATATTGTAAAAGTTAAGTTATGTGTCCTTTCTGAGCGGATTTGCTTGGCATTGTGGGGTATAATCCTTTGGCTTTCATGGAGGAATGCATTGTGCGTGTATAAAGAGGCATTATAGTGTGTGACAAAGTCCTCATCAGCATCGCAAATCTGTCAACCTTGGAGAGCCCTCATGGTGCATATATTATATATGCATCACTGGCGCTATTCTTTCAGGGGGTTAGCGATGCAGACCCTCCGGAGTGTATCAACCCCGTAGGATCGACATGATGCATTATTGAAGCCCAAGCGAGTGACTCGCCAAGGCTGCATTCATGCATAATGCCGGCCAATGGGCAAAATGCCTTAATGCGTCAGTGGTCCTTTAAAGGGTTAAAGGGTAAAACTAAGAAAGGCAGCCAGTGGAGGAGCAGTAATGGCGGCCGCAAACTATGACGTCATTTTTCTTCTTGAGTTCTTGTAAAGGAAGCTGAGTTGTTTCTAATTCAATGGGGTCCCAGACTCGGTTTCATTTTCAATCTTAAATTCAATAAATGATCTCTGATCTCAGAACCTTTACAATTGATAACAAAACAATGCATCATTAATTCATTCAAAGTGGCATAGTGCATCATGCCAATTTGTATTATGACAACAAAGGAACAAGTAGGACAAATCTGACTAGAAGTACATGGTTTTATGGTTTCAAGAGAAACTGCGAGGCTGGATGCCTTTGTTTTAGAGATACCTTGTCTGAGGGCCCTTAATTTAGCAAGCCTTTTATCCTGAAGGACTTGGTTTTAGAGAGTGGGTTATGCTAAGGGTCCATGTTAACCAAGAGGCTCTGGCTTTAGAGAGCTGGCTAGGCTAAGGGACCTGGCTTTAGAGAGCTGGCTAGGCTAAGGGACCTGGCTTTAGAGAGCTGGCTGGGCTGAGGGCCATGACTTTAGAGAGCTGGCTGGGCTGAGGGCCATGGCTTTAGAGAGCTGGCTAGGCTCAGCACCATGGCTTTAGAGAGCTGGCTGGGCTGAGGGCTATGACTTTAGAGAGCTGGCTGGGCTGAGGGCCATGACTTTAGAGAGCTGGCTGGGCTGAGGGCCATGGCTTTAGAGAGCTGGCTAGGCTCAGGGCCACGACTTTAGAGAGCTGGCTAGGCTCAGGGACCTGGCTTTAGAGAGCTGGCTGGGCTGAGGGCCATAGCTTTAGAGAGCTGGCTAGGCTCAGGGACCTGGCTTTAGAGAGCTGGCTAGGCGCAGGGACCTGGCTTTAGAGAGCTGGCTAGGCTAAGGGCCATGGCTTTAGAGAGCTGGTTAGGCTCAGGAACCTGGCTTTAGAGAGCTGGCTGGGCTCAGGGACCTGGTTTTAGAAAGCTGGCTAGGCTGAGGGACTTGGCTTTAGAGAGCTGGCTAGGGTGAGGACCATGGCTTTAGAGAGCTGTCTAGGCTGAGGGCCATGGCTTTAGAGAGCTGGCTAGGCTGAGGGACCTGGTTTTAGAGAGCTGGCTAGGCTGAGGGACTTGGCTTTAGAGAGCTGGCTAGGCTGAGGACCATGGCTTTAGAGAGCTGGCTAGGCTCAGGGACCTGGCTTTAGAGAGCTGGCTAGGCTCAGGGCCATGACTTTAGAGAGCTGGCCAGGCTCAGGACCATGGTTTTAGAGAGCTGGCTAGGCTGAGGGCCATGGCTTTAGAGAGCTGGCTAGGCTCAGGGACCTGGCTTTAGAGAGCTGGCTAGGCTCAGGGCCATGACTTTAGAGAGCTGGCTAGGCTCAGGACCATGGTTTTAGAGAGCTGGCTAGGCTAAAGGCCATGGCTTTAGAGAGCTGGCTAGGCTCAGGGACCTGGCTTTAGAGAGCTGGCTAGGCTCAGGGACCTGGCTTTAGAGAGCTGGCTAGGCTGAGGACCATGGCTTTAGAGAGCTGTCTAGGCTGAGGGCCATGGCTTTAGAGAGCTGGCTAGGCTCAGGGACCTGGTTTAAGAGAGCTGGCTAGGCTCAGGGACCTGGTTTTAGAGAGCTGGCTAGGCTCAGGACCATGGTTTTAGAGAGCTGGCTAGGCTCAGGGACCATGACTTTAGAGAGCTGGCTAGGCTCAGGGACCTGGCTTTAGAGAGCTGGCTAGGCTCAGGGACCTGGCTTTAGAGAGCTGGCTAGGCTCAGGGCCATGGCTTTAGAGAGCTGGCTAGGCTCAGGGCCATGGCTTTAGAGAGCTGGCTAGGCTCAGGGCCATGACTTTAGAGAGCTGGTTGGGCTCAGGGACCTAGTTTTAGAAAGCCGGCTAGGCTGAGAGCCCTTGTTTAAGAGAGCTGACTAGGCTATAGCCCTGGTTTTAGAAATCTGACTAGGCTGAGGGCCCTGGTTTAGCAATTGCTAGGCAGAGGGCTCCAGTTTCAGAGCAATATTAAGGATGAAGCCCTGGGTTTAGAGCAATGGCTGGGCTGTGGGCCCTGGTTTTAGAGCAATGTCTATTAGGTGAGGGCTCTGGCTTTAGTGATACTTTCAGTCAAAGGGTCATGGTTTCAGGGAAAGGAACACAAGCTGCCGGCCTGACATCAGAGACAACTGGGCTGAAGTCCCTGGTGTTCATGAGACATTGTAGTTTGAAACTTGTTAAAGAGAGCTGTGAGTAAGCATAATCATATAGAAATACAGAAATCAACGTGTTCAGAAAGCTATATACGCCTCATCTTAAGTGCCTCTGGTAGGACCATCTGGGCCCCTGGACATGAATAATGATGAACCCTGGAGGCCCATGAACAGGAATATTGATGAGTACATCCCAGACGATGACAGGCTGTATTATACATAGCTACACTTGGCAAGGTACTTAACGGCACAATTTACATTCCTAATCTTATTCTCGCGTGTGCCCTGGGAAATGCTGTACATGCATGAGGGCGAGACTGCTCGCCAACACTTCATCCCGCAGGGTCGGCATGATGCATGCATGTAGCTCTGGTGATTATCCTCCAGAGCTACATGCATGCATCATGAAAACAACAAAAGCATTGCACTAATGCATATATAGTTGGGGAGGTACTTAGCAGCACAATTTACATTCCTAATCCTATTCTCATATGTCCTTAGAAATGCTGTACAAACTGCCAGGCATGAAGAAAGATTAACCCCTTGAGGGCTGTTGATGCTCATGCCTATTTGTACCGTAGTGGCCTGTTTAAGAGCCCCGGCGCTTATAGATTTCAATCTGGCTGTACCCTCGGCCCTTTTTTAAGACCGGTGCTTATTCAAGACCTAGTTTCTAGTGTATATTTCAATTTTAATGTTCCTGTACCCTCGGCGTGTTTTCAAGACCGGTGCTCATTCAAAGACAGTGCTTATACAGGACACTACGGTATAGGAATATAGCAGCCCTGAACAGGTTAATACAGCATGGCCATTGGTCCATTGATCTATGATGAAATGCAGCAGTTAAATGCCATTGAGCAAACACAAATAAATACATGAATTTTATTTGTAGAGTAAATCTCTTTCCTTGCATCTAAACCATGTCTCTTTAAAGGCTGGGAATGAGTTATTGCATCAATACATCAATACAGTATCCGGCCCTTGGATGGCCATACATTTATATGAAATCCTTTGACTGGACGGTTTTATTGGAAGAGAAATGTGTTTGGGATTCACTTATAATGTCTGTATCATAACGTGGCAAGGAATCCATACAAAATATACAGTGGGGTGGAGCAGACAAAAAGGCATCAAAAGGGCCATCCTGAAAAAGTGTGGGGATGCATTCGCCGCAACTGCCAACAATTTCATAAATAAGTTGCCCCTAATTGTATGGTGCCTGGATGCTGTGGATGTCTCCAGTGGCGGATTTTGAGGGGGGCGTGGGGGCGCGTGCACCCCCCCCTTTCCCCAGTACTACCCGAGTTTATTACATATTTTGAACCCCAAAGGTTGCTCAAAATTAGGGGGTACGCCCCCTCCTTTTGGGCCCGCGCCCCCTCATTTCGCAAATCCTGGATCTGCCACTGGTCTCCCAGATATGTGAGTGTCTCAACATACGCTACAGGAAAGCACAGAATAGGGAATGAGACACATTTAGGGCTATTTCTTCTGTAAACAGGCTATTGGTACACTGAGATAGGTCTCTGTTCGTGACTCGCCATATCAGCCGTAGAATAATCACTCCCACCCCCTTCCCCACAACATACAAAACAACCAAACACACACCCCTGGGGACTGCTCATTATCTAATTGGGGGAGGGGAGGTTGGTGAATTTTCAGGCATTCTGTGCACTTCTCACAGGGCCATGAGAAGCAAATTTTTATGGGGGGGGCAGGGGTTTCAGTTGGGGGGTGCCATATATTTATATGGATTTATATAGGAGACTTTCCCATTATTGGGGCAGGGGCTGCCCCCCTCCTTTCCTAACACTTATTTTTTACCTTTTGAGCAGCAAAATTAACCACAGAATTGGGCCTAAATAAAGGCTGTGTGCCCCAGTCCCTGTTTTCCAAAATCCTGATCCGACACAGCTAGAGAATGGCGGGCAAGAAGAGCACAGTAGGGTACCTATACAATTCTTGATTGTTGGGGGGGGGATAACTAGTATAAAATCAGTAGTATAAAATCTAACCAGCCAAACCCCTATGAGATTCCTAAATCTATTTTTTTACTAACCCCAAACCCAGCATAAACACTTCCTCATAGAAACAGATCTCTCCCCTTTCTTCTGATGAATGTCTCATGTACAGAAAGAGCAACCAAGCATAAAGCATCAACACTGTATCAACTGTGTAAGTTATTTCTGAGTCGGCAGTTCTCTTCATCACATGCTAAACTATAGGGTAGGGCAATACACCTTATGGGGGGACACCATAGTATTGGTTATTCACAATATTTACTGTACCACCTTATCCCTGTCTTACATCGGTGCATTCATACAGCTCTAAACATCCTGTTCCAGTGGCTTTTCTCTTCTATTTTTCTCCCTTTTTATCAAGGACAAGTAGATTGTCTGAAACATACGATTTTACGTATAATCAGCAATACATTTTGCATTCGTACAGAAACTGTTTTAATTGATAATGTTTGGATAATATACACCAGCAATTTACATTGCTCGTAACTCGAATAACTCCCGCCAAAACTGTGCTATTCGCACCACATTGCAAAAAAAGGCGGGAAAGTTGATACATGGATCAACATCATATACCTTCACCATCAGAGGCAAAAAGTGTCTTATGGCTGCCAACCCACTGAGTCTGTACAATATTGACAATTTCTCAAAATTTACAAAACTTGGCACTACAAATTCATTAAGTAACTTTGCCTCTTTTACACAAAATTTCCATCTTTTTTTTAAAACTTATTCGCACCACCAAAATGACTGAAAGTGCAGGGCCCCAGGGTGTCTCCTTATAACTCGCTTTTTGAGTTAATAAGGAACCTCTGAAGAAAAGGGAAATATATTTTGAAAATAGAATATATTTCCTATGTTGGTCCTGGGTTGACAATAGATACGAGGAAACCTAGTCACATATTTATTGTCTGTGCCATACGTTACTATGGACATAAAACGCCACCTCAGTTTCTAAGAAGACAGTTTTTGACTCAGGTCCAACTCAATTTGGACAGACATTAGAGAGCTTTGATTGTCTGCCAAATTAGTTTGGGAAGTAACAAAATGAGCTACTTTGAGTCATCGCCAACTCAATTTGGGAAGACTACACACGCTACACCATTGTTAAAATGGTTTAGGAAGATCTCTTTTTCTTTTTCATATCAGGCAATTTTCCACAGGAAATTCACATTATCATATATACAGTGAGTTTATTTACACAATGCTAATCTAAAGATCTCAAATTCAAGCCCTTATGGCATTTCCTTTGACTCAGGTTGTGCCTTATACGCGAGGTTCGCCATATATACGTGAGGTATCATGGTAGGTAGAAATACAAAGACAATTTTGAATTATGGCCCTGGTCCAGAGTAGATTCAAGATAAAAAGCTTTGAGTTACTATACTGTCCATACTACTAGGGTTGGTGACACTGTATACAGCTTGAAGTCATCGTCCAGTCAGGGGTGTTGGAAGCAACGTGACTTTGGAAGTACGTAAGACGGGGTGTGTTAGCTATTCTGATCAAAAAGTGAAACACTTTGAATTTTTTTTAGGGTTTTGAGCATGCCCCAAAGGGCTATTTTGAAAATTTAGACATTTCCCCTGCTTTTTTTAGGTCAATTTATAACTAAATGGCCAAGTTCACCATACACTGGTTTCTAATTACTCTTTTTTTTAAGGGGGGGGGGTAACCTGACCAGACCAGGGGGGGGCAAGTGTGTCCCCCCCTGGTCTGGAATTAGGTGGGGCCATGGTCCCCCTGACCCCCGCCCCCCTTTATTCCAACACCCCTAAAAGTCATCGTCAACTATAGATTTAGACAGACTATAGGCATCTTTGAACCAGGGCCAACTAATCTGATATAGACAATAGGGAGCTTTGATTTTTCACTGTGGAACAAAAAGATGGATTACGTGGTGCGCATGCGCACGGCAGGAGCAGCGCAAACCAATAAAGTTATTCCTGATGCTATCAGGCTTGACGGCCAGGGGCCAGGAAGGAGCGGGGGGGGGACACTTAGCGTGAGGGAATCACCTGCAGTACTGTTTAAATCCAGGGGGTTGGACACATTTTATAATGGAAAAAGCAGTAAAAAAAGAATTTAAATATTTCATATAGACATCCCAAGGCTGTGAAATTCCTAAATATTACTACCAAAGTATATTGTACACAGTAGATAGAAAAGGGCCATCAAAAAGAAGGGATATTATTTGACTTAGCTAATCTGACTTCTTGATATCAGTGCCCCCCCACCTCCATCGGGCCCAGGAGCACCCTAGCCTGGCTATCGGTGGACTCTCAAATGGCCAAAAATGGGGGGGGGTAGTTTTGCAGTTGGTACTACCATCAAAGAAGAACCCTAGCCTGGCTATCAGAAGAGTCTCAAATAGCAAAGAAAAGAGGGGAAGCTGTAGTTTCGCAGTTAATACCTACCGTCAAAGAGACAGTGCCCCCCCCCTCTTTCCCCTGGGACCCCAGTCTGGCTATCAGGAAGGCACGTGACAAGACAAGGCGGCAAGATAAGCATCTGTCAGTGACAGTTCTAGGCGCAAAGTAAATTGACAATTATCTGTCACAGGATAAATCAAGAAGCTGCTTGGAGGAAGATTGCCGGGACTGCTGCTGCTAGGGTGAGTGGGTGAGGTGTGGGATAGGGTGGGTGGCTGCCTTAACTTAAGCCTTTAACCCTTTAAAGGCTGTTAATGCAGGAGTGCATCATGCTCATCGGTCGTCATGATGCACCGATGAAGTTCTAGTAAGATAGCTCGCCAGCACTTCATTGGAGCATCATGCTGATCCTACGGGTTGATATATATACTCCCGGAGGGTTGGCATGATGCACCAATGCTGGCGGTACTGCTCACCAGCACTTCATTGGTGCATCATGATGACCAAAGGGCATGATGCATTAATGCTGGTCAAATACATAGAGTTGGGTTAGGACCTATCTCTTTGAGTCCTGTAATTCATTTAACATTGTGGTGACACTTTTTAACATATTGACTATTGACTATTATCTATATTCCAAAATACAACTCTCTATAAGACTAAAATGGCTGAAATTACTAAATAAGAAGCTTTCAAAAGTGAACACTGTACTGAGAGCTTTTTCCCCATATTCTGCATATGGATCCACATGGGTGAGATCGTAGAGATTGGATAGGAATCCATTCAACATGGGTGGCATGCCTGGCTGTTTGACAACTCTTTAACCCTTCAGTGGTCGGCATGATGCATCAGTGGTCGGCATGATGCACAGTGGTCGGCATGATGCATCAGTGGTCAGCATGATGCACAGTGGTCGGCATGATGCATCAGTGGTCGGCATGATGCATCAGTGGTCGGCATAATGCATCAGTGGTCGGCATGATGCATCAGTGGTCGGCATGATGCATCAGTGGTCGGCATGATGCATCAGTGGTCGACATGATGCATCAGTGGTCGGCATGATGCATCAGTGGTCGGCATGATGCATCAGTGGTCGGCATGATGCATCAGTGGTCGGCATGATGCATCAGTGGTCGGCATGATGCATCAGTGGTCGGCATGATGCATCAGTGGTCGGCATGATGCATCAGTGGTCGACATGATGCATGAAAGCAGCCCTGGCAAGTAAATTGACAGGGCTGCATTCATGCATCATGTCGACCCTACAGCGTTAATACGTATACACCTCTGAAACAACAAGCCTATAGTACACTATTGTTGACTGACGCCTGAGCATGATGCTCCAATGAAGGGCTGGTGAGCAGGCATGCATCAAGCTCCTAGGGTCAGCATGGTGCATGAATGAGGCCCTGGCTACTTACTGATAAGGTCTGCATCCATGCATCATGACAACCAAGGGAAAAGTCTACTAACCATTTTAATAAATGCGGATAGTACATCAATGCATCATGCCTAGCGGCCGGCATGATGCACGAATGCATCCCTGGCTACATTCACGCATCATACTGACCCACTCCCCGAGAGTCGGCATGATGCAGTAATGGCCATGATGCACTCCTGCATTAGCATTTACAACCCTTAAAGGGTTAAAACACCACTTAAAGAGCCAGCATTGGCAGCAATTTGAGCAACTCATTTTACCCTGCCTATAAATTAGACCCTGACTGCCCTTCCATAAAATCCTAATGTTACTGGGGAGAATTAGAATTGCAGAATTGAAATGGTGGGATCTAACATGCAATAAAACAGTCAAATAGGGAAATTCAAGGATTCAACTCCTGACAGATCTATCCGAGAGTGTCATAATATTCATAGTATCTCGGTGCGGTGATGCCTGACCATATGGGTGTATAATTAGACATGGAACTTTGTGGAGGCCAGCGTTTATTCAAGACCAGTCCTGTCAAATACTTCTTGACACCATTAGCATTGATGCTTGCGATACAGGTGCTCAAAATGCAGTACAAGGCAGTGGCTGATTTAGTGGATTTAGACGGGAGCGCGGGGGCGTGCACTCCCTTCTTTTTGGCTGTAGTTAAGAATTTATTTAATTATTTCAGACCCAAAAACATCCTCTAAAGCACCCTTCTTTGGGGCCGCGCCCTCTCCTTTCTACATTCTGGATCTGCCACGGTAAGGGCTGGGGAAACGTCCCCCAAACACCTTGCACAGTTTTTCTTCTTTTTATTTTCTTTTTTAACACACAAAACAACATGATAGTCATTTTCAATAAGATATATCTATAAGTAAAATGTCTAAGGCTGTGCCACAGGCACAAGTATGATTGACTATCATGTACTATGGCCATAACTCACCAGGGCTGCAATGTTAGACATTGATGTCTAGTCAATCAGATAATAAGATTGTGTAAGCGTTCCTGTTCTTAAAGGGCTAAAAGTCAGTGATGCCTATGTGCAAGGTTTAAAGCTTCCCTTTAGAGAGGTGCCTGGCTAACACTCTTGTAGTGGCATTTTGAGATTGGCTAAAGCCAAACTACCGTAATCTCCCGCGTATAAGGCGCGTCTTATAGGCCAAACAAAATGCTGCTGGGTCTTATACATGGGAGGTAAATTGCCTTGAGTTTGGGGTGCGCCTTATAGGGGGGGTATTTTTTACTATAGAACAGTACTAAACTAAAAAAAATCTGCCCTCAGAGGTGCACCTTATACATGAAACAGATCTCCCTGAGTTAGGGGTGCGCCTTATAGGCAAGCTGCGCCTTATATGCTGGAGATTACGGTAGTTGAGTACCTCAAGGGGCACAGAGTGTTAGTGCATCATACCAACCATAGGGCAATAAGGCCTTTGTATGGTTGTACATATAATTTGTAGGTGACCTTTTAAAGGGTTAAGGATTACCCGGAGGTGTGACAACATCAATACTCTATTCCCATGTGTGAATAATCTGCTAGTAGCCCTCTTAATATGCCTTGTCAGCACAATAGATTTATACAGGGTGCCTGTCCTATAAGGTAACAGCTTTGCAATGCTCATGGAGACACTGTATCTGCAAAATATGGTAAGGTTTAGATAGAAGTAAATACTTGATTGACGTCTAGTCAATCAAGTAATAAACATACATGAACTCCACCCTTTCCAGTTGATCAAAGATAAAAAATAAAAGACCTTTTTGTGAGCCCCACCATAATGAGTAGCTTTAATAATTGTATCTCTATGTATAGCTACGGTCTCATTTCGCTGACTAAAATCTACTGTGTAAAGGTCGGCAGTATTCATTTTGGACATCTATCCCCCCACTCCAACACACCCATGTAGTTAACATTCTAATGGATGCCTTCTACTAAGTATGTGTCTGTAATTGCTAAATAAGCAGAAATTGAAGTGTTGTCAGGAAATGTTGGTTAAAGTGTGAATAAACCTTTAAGGGCCATTGATGTACACCTTAGAAGTGCATCATGGTGACATGTATAGTGTATATACAATGCAATAAAGCAGTTAAAGCAGAACTAAAAGGGCCAACATGGTATTGACCAAGTCCAGAGAAAATGATGCAGGTCTGAAGTGAGCAGATGTGGGATGAGCAGACGCGGGATGGGCATACACTGGATAGATATATTATTCCATTATTTGCCTATGATGGCCACATATTTTGAACATATGGGACAAATATGGTACTGTGGAATAAGTGCTGCCTCTGAACTTATCAAATCCTTAGTTTCAGCTTTGTAATGTCCAGAAAAGAGAGTTTTAAATGAATTTACTCTTATGTCCCGCATTTGCTCATTTGCTTGTCCCACATCTGCTCATTTATAGAGCAGCTCATTAGTTTTTAGCCTATTACAACCACAATTTTTTTTATCTATTGGGTATGCATAGTCTCAAGGAATTTCACATAACCATATTTGTCCCATATGTTCAAAATATGTGGCCATCGAAGGAAAATAATGGAAAAATATCTGTCCCATGTCCGCTCGTCCCGCGTCTGCTCACTTCAGACCTGCACCACTTTCACTAGACTAGGTCTATTATAGCTAGGAGAGAAGGCCAAACAAACTCAGGAAGTAGTCTACTCTAGGTGAACATCTGTTATTGGAACAATTAATCACCAATAATTCCATCAATAACGGCAGCACTGGCTTTGCTCTGTCAGACCACACAAGACAATTAACTTTTTAACCTTTGAAGGCAGTTAATGCATAATACCGAGGTAGCGGATTGTCCAATGGGCACGGCCAGTGGATATCACTGATGATAGTTATCAGAAGTGTTGTTAGGAAATGTTGGTTAAAGTGTGAATATATATATATATATATATATATATATATATATATATATATATATATATATATATATATATATATACTTCAACCGACATGAAATGCATTAATACATCAGCCACCCTGAAAGGTCTAAAGCTCTGCTGTATTAATTTTGAACATCCATCCAGTTTATTTCAGCCTCAGGAATATAGCTTGGCTATTAAAGGTCATAATTATCGACTTTCCATCTCTACAAATTAAAACATATTCTAGCAAAGTATAAAGTGTAAACAAAATTAGCCGTGGCATTGGGAGAAAGACATTAAGTTCAATGGCCGAGAAAGCTCTGAATGCCATAAAGTTCAGGCATATATCATTCTAAATTGCTCCTTAACTGTTGAGAGGATAGTGCAAGAGTGCATATGGGTATCACCTGAGTATAAAAGATACATACTATACTCATGGTTTTATAGCACAGAAAAGAGCCTTACTGTAGAAGGATGGTGCTCTACTGCTACTAAAGGATTATACTGAGGTACTTTTCTTATAAAAGATGTGCAAAAAGCAACTGATACAAGCGCTCCTTTAAGTAGGAATATAAATAGGCTTATATATAGATCTTCAGCAGCATCCCTGACAAAAATACAGGTGCTCGACCACAACCCTCTAGTAACCATTCTAAGGATTGTATGATTTGCTTGTGATATTGCCAAATAAGCAGAAATTGAAGGTGCGTTGCTATGGATTATTGGAACTTGTCGATGGCATGCATTCATCCACACTTTCACCTATTATGGCAATGTAGGTTTAATTCACAGGAAAAGTCAAACATGAAAGGAAAATGCAGGCATGAGCAATTCTATGTAATATCAGAAGCAAATGTCTTAACCTTTCATGGACTGCTAATGCATTATTGTATTGTGTCCATTGATCGTCATGATGTACCAGTGAAATGCTGGTGAGCCTGCTCACCAGCATTTCACTGGAGCATGGGTGTATAGACCGCGTAGGGTCACCATGATGCATGAATGTAGCCCTGGCGAGTTACTCACCAGGGCTGCACTCCTGCATCATGACAACCAATGGCCAAGATTTACTTTGTGGCCCTTGTATAGTCGATAATGTACTTTGTGAACTCAGTGTTCTAAAGACAAGAGTAAGAGGCATGCATCCTTCTGGTACAAACTTCTCTTAACCATTTAAGAGCTACACATGGTTCATCAGTGCGTGAATGCAGCGTTGCTGAGTCTACTCGTCAATGCTGCATTCATGCATCATGCTGGCCCTTCAGGGGCGATGCACCTTTGAGGGAGCATTGCCGTCTTCAAGCCGGCATCATGGTGAGATCAGAGAATGTGCCTGGAGGTATCATGTCATTGTTAACCATTTAAGTACCTGTAATGTATCAATGCACCATGCACATTTAGGGAATAATGCACGGGGCATGGCTGTGGGAGTGCTCTAGACTGTATTGAGACATTGAGGGGCCTTATAGGCACGACCACAGGCATGACCAAGTGCATTATTCCCGTTATAATACAGAAAAATCACCCATCAGCCACCTGACAACATATTAATATCAATTGTGAAGTCTAAATGTGAGATTTTGATTTTGACCTCCTGTGCTGGGAGTGCATTATCCATCTAGATAATGCATGGTCAATCAGCCAATCAGAATGCAGCATTCAGGATTATGCACTCTGGCTTCACCCAGCAGTGTTATAACATGATGCATGAGTGGAGCCCTGGTGAGTAACTAGCCAGGCATGCATTCAGGCATCATGCCGACCCTATGGGCATGATACAGCCCAAGAGGGTGGGCATGATGCTCCAATGAAGTGATGGCGAACAGACGCGCCAGCACTTCATTGGTGCACCATGATGAACAATCCACATGATGCACTCCTGCCTTTAAAGGCCCTTAAATGGTTGCTTCCGATATTAACTAAAATGGTTCCTGCCGGGAGTTCCTGTGTATTCCTTTCAGGTTTGACGTTCCTGCAAATCAACATTAAATTGCTTCAAAAGGTCATGTGTGAGTGTATATGGGTGCCATCCATATACTCCAACACTTCCCAGCAACACGCCTACAATTTCTGCTTATTTGGTGATTATTGGTGAATGCCATATTTAGAGAGAGGGCAAAGGTGCCAGTGACGATAAGCAATAAAGGTGTAACTAGTCGGCATTAGAGATATAGTGTTCACTCTAAAGGCTATTTGTATGAGATTCTGAAATGTGAAAGTGTCATTGCAGCAGGCCTCCAGCGCTGTATCATAATAAGCATAAAGGACTGCCGAAATAACGGCACGATGCCGACATACGGCCTTTTGGATACAAGTAAGAACTGCCAGCCATGATCTCAGCTTTCTAATGGTGGAAGAATTTTTTTTTTTTAAATCTACCTATCACAAGTGAAGATCCGGCTATTCATGTTAAGTCCTTTTAAATTAAAAACATTTTTTTCAAATTTTTTCCCTGGATATATTGAAGGAATTAGAGCAGACTCTTTATCTCTATGAATAAAATGAAGTAATATACAGGTACCTTAAATCATGAATATTGAAATAATCATGAGGCATGAATGAAGCCCTGATGAGTAACTTGCCAGGGCAACATTCATGTGTAGGGGCCAGCTCTGGCTGTGAGTCCATGGCGGTTAGCTATCTGTCCCCGTTCCGGTTGTACCAGCCTGGTCAGCCAGTGAACACTGCCCCCTTGTGTCATGCTAATCCAGATGTACGTGGAAGGTAGAGAACATCAGGTCTGGGGGTGTAGCTCAGTGGTAGAGCGCTTGCATGGAAGTTAAAAGGTCCCGGATTCGAAACCCGGTGTTTCCAAGTACGTTTTCGTCGACCTCTACATATGCATCATGCTAACCCTGTGGGGTTGATACATTCCCGGAGGGTCAGCATTGGTGCATCTTGCAGACCAATGGGCATGATGCACTAATGCATCAGCAATCCTTAAGGAGTAAATTCACTAGAGGCCTTATAGGATTAAAGTACCTAAGTAAGTTGATCCCCACCTACAGCCTGCCTGACTGCAGCTCTCAAACTAATACTTTCCCTGAAACTTACAGCAATCTCAAATTTCTGATGGCTGTAGCGAGCAAACTAGATGCAACAAGAAACTCTCCAAGGACAACACTTTGTTTATGTCAGCTTTCTCAGAAAGCTTTGTCCTAGGAGTCTGCAAAAGCACTATAATGCATTGTAAGTGATTTTCCTTTTAAATTAGGAGAGGGACACAATGTCTTGGTTGGTGGGGGGTGGGGCTGCTACAAAAGGATTTTATGTTGGCAAGCAGACTTTAGTTAAGGGGATTTTGGCCATTTATAATATATTATCTTTAAATTCATTAGAAGGCAATATTTCTGTGACTTTCATGAGAAATATAAAAGAAATGAGACATAATAAGATATAGACAGGGCTGTGAAAAGGTACAAGAAGCTTCTGAACAAAGTTGTCTAAAAAGTCACCTTAGATAGTGTTCTTGAAAGAGGTTATATCGAAAGTGCTGATTATGTATTAAAGGCATAGCTGAATATTCACCATTCGCCCTTTTAGCTATCACATTAAGTATCATTATTTTTACGTCTACATATCCTATACGCATTATTATCATATTTAGTTTCCATTGATTTACAATCTGTAAAGATCTAATGTGTGGAAGCCTGGAACTCGGGGTGTAGCTAATATACCAGCATGCCTTACATTGTCGCCTTTGTGAATGTTGTAACTGACATTTTGACAAAAATGTCAGTTTCTTTTCTGTTATAGCATGTATTGCCCATCATCTAGCTTCTATGAAAGTATAGAATCTCTGTCTATGATATGTGTGCCTACAAGCCCCAGTGCAATGTTGCTGTTTCTACTTTGTGCTAGAAAAATGTTTAAGGTTAGGGCTATTTCACAGCCCTAAGATGTTATTGGTTTCTATGTTCAAAGGGCTACTCTATATGAAATTACATGTACATGCAAAAGTGGTATGCTACATGCAAAAATAATATAACACTTCACATCCTGCAGCATAGCTACCATCAATATAATACATGTATCATATGTTTATACTATTATACATGTAGGTGGCCCTGAAGGGGTTAATGGTCACAGGTAAACAGTACAACCCACTCAACCCCTTGTGCAGCAAGCTGGAACCTCTCCGTCTTCCTATAAGCCAATGACATAATTACTACCTAATTAAGAGGATTATATCTGGTCCATCCAGATGTGTGAGCATGTGCATGGCTATTTCTCTTAAGGCTAAACTCACCTTGAGACAATCTGTGCAATTTACTTTTTCATCCTAATACATGTATAACTTCCATCTAACAAAGGAGCTTTGTCATTATAATGACTAATGACTTTACCACATCCTGACATTTTAAAATCCTCTTGTAACATGACAAATACCTCTTTCAGATTTGAAATATTAAACTGGGTTTTGTCCTTAAAACTTTTAAGGAAGCTACCCCAACCCCTAGATCCAGGTACCTTAGACTTGTCCAAGCTACTTGTCTCAGCCTAATCCTATGTGAACATTAAGGACTTTTATGTGGGCAAGTCTACCCATTTGGCCACATTCCACTGCATCGACTCCCCTTACTTGACTATGTTATTGGCTAGCCAATAACATAATAAGTGGAACACTTCTTTTGTCTCTCCTGCAAAACTTGAAAAATATATATACAACCTTCGTGCACTAAGGCAATGATATGCACTGTGAACCTATTTGACAATCAAATAAGGCCTAATGGTGCTTTCATGGAAACTCTGGGAGAGAGACTTCAGCTGTTTTACGGATCCTTCTTGTACCACAGTGCTTAACTGTGCTGCCATCTGGGGCTTCAGTGTAAAACCTACATGGCTTCACTGGATCACAATTACGGTGGTTCACGTATAAATTCAGGGGAGTAGGAAAAGGGGGGGCAAGGGGGGCCTGGGCCCCCCCAAAAATGAGGAGCTTCCCTATATAAGCCTATATAAAAATATAGCAGGCCCCCCAACCAAGACCCCTGGGCCCCCCCCAATAAAAAATTTGCTTCCTACGCCCCTGAAATTTTACAATGATTCCTTGTAGATTCAAAGGCTATTTCTTTGAGTGTGGAGATTTATAGCACATGTTATGCAGAATAAAGTATCAACAAGATTCACTATACATACACTGATACGTCATATAGATAAAGGTTTCATTAACTTTACCTGTAAATACCCTTGAGAGGCGCTTGCTGTAGCCATCCTGGTCAAAGGTCCGCATACACGCCGGTACCGGGGTCTCCCGCCGTCCCATCATGCACCGGCTGTATGCTTAGTGCTGCCCTCTGGAGGCACGCAGCAGCATCAAGGTCATCCTGGTTACTATCTTTGTCAACTGTCACAACACACTGTCAAACTGGACACTGCCACAGGGTCAACTCTGTCAATTCTGCTGTGAAATAATCCGGGAAATAATCCATTTGACCATCTTGTATTTTCCCCTCTTTTGTGATGAAAAGCAATGTCTTTCTGATTATCCTCAGCATTAAGTGTCACAATGTGCTCTCAAACCCTTCTGTTAGTGTCAACACCGCTGTCAAATTGTAATCAACTATTTGACATTGAGCATAACCCTGTTTGACGGCTTCTGATTTAACTCCAGTAGTCAAATTTGTTCACTTTGTAAATCAAGTTTTAAATCAATTTCAAAGTGACTGAAGAACTAACTTGTTGATAGTTGTCAGGTTCCATGCAATGCAATAAACATGCAGAATATGTGAGCAATTGAACAGGAGTTGTCAGTCGAGCATCATTTTGATGCATCGATGGAGAAGTTTCATTACGGGGAATGAAATGCAAAGCCATTAAGGTTATTCTGGTTCCTCCGCATGTCAGAGTGTCAACGTTGCTATCATCTGCTGGTGGTTATTTGATGCTGACACTGATCCTATTTGACAGCTCACTAATTCAAAGTTGCTCCAGTGTTACGTTTATTTGCTTTCAAAGTCATGTTTTCAATCAATAACAATGTGTCTCGGGTCTCAAGTTGCTAACAGCTGTAATGAAGTAAGGTTCCCTATGTACAGTCAAACAGTATTGTTCAGATGAGTATGATCTTAAGGAATTGGTGGAGAAATTATCCATAATTATACCACGATTTCTGGCTTACACAGTGCTTTTTGGGGTCTATTCCCATCCGCATATCTGTCGATATTGCACACCCTATAGGCTGTAACATCAATTTTGTAAGGCGTGCGGTTATCCATGTAAGGCGTGCGGTTATCCATGTAAGGCGTGCGGTTATCCAGGATAACCGCACGCCTCTCATGTCCTTACATGTCATATGTTACATGTTAAAACCAACAGATTATTTCATTGCCATGGTAGGGGTCGAACCTGCAAGCTCAGGTCCTTAGCCTAACACCCTATGCATTGCGCCACAGAGACCGACGAGAAACGCTCGGTTCCAACCAAGTCTGGATATGATACAAAGCCGTGTGCGCTGTCGCTGTCCGCTGCCGGGCGAGGAGGTGTATTTAGTATAGAAATATAACCGCGAGACGCGTTTTGAGGAGGAGACGCGGTGGTCTAGCGGTTAGCACGTTGTGCTTAGCCGTCAGAGGTATGTGGATCGCGTCCCGGTCTGGGCGCATCTTTTTTCGCCATGTGCGCTGTCGCTGTCCGCTGCCGGGTGACGAGGTGTATTATACACAAACATAACAGCGAGACGCATTGAAATCTTTTTTCGCCGTGTGCGCTGTCGCTGTCCGCTGCCAGGAGAGGAGGTGTATTATACACAAACATAACCGCGAGAAGCTTCTTTTTTTCGCCGTGTGCGCTGCCGCTGTCCACTGCCAGGCGTGGAGGTGTATGTACCTGTGTACACACACTGTCATGGCTGGCTTCGAGTCCCGGAAAGGGAGAATAATTTTTGTTTTCAACTTGAATTTATTGGTATAATATTGATTATTTATTGGTTTCGTGGTATAAAATAAGTAGTCAATGGATAACTCATGACTCATGGGGGTTATCGACGATAATAAGACTCGGCCTACGGCTTCGTCTTATTATCCGTCGATAACCCCCACTCGTCATGAGTTATCCATTGGTTACTTGTTCACTATCCATCGTATTTCTGTACTTCTTTTTCGATGACAACATTGATGAAAAAAAGAGCATCTGTCTGATTTTCACCTAGTCTCTGGCACTGCCTGAGTATCATGAGAGCCTCTGCTAACTGACATGCCATACTCATGCTGAGCCTGCTTCAATGCCACACATTGGGAAAAAGGATCAGCATGAGTATGGCACAAGGCTCAGGCATGGTGCCATACTCAGTCTGAATCTAACTGAATACTCCAGCAAAGCAGGGGTCTAGCCCCTACACTGATGTCTGAGATTAGGGTAAAGTGACCATGAGTCGTCCACCTGGGCCTCTTTACAACCTACTAGTTAATCTAGGATATTTGTAATAGTGGGAAAACTTGCAGGGGTCATCTAAAAATGGATATAAATATTACCCAGATGTCTTACTCTTTTTATCCAGCAATGTTACAACTTTTTTACCCATAGTCATTGAGCCCTTTGAGCACCCATTATTCAATAGATGTGAATCTTCTTTCATCAGTACCATGAGTCGGCCACTATGGTACCTTGAGTCAGCCACATCATAAAATGACTTAAATAATTCCTAGTAAAGAGTGTACTTTTGAAGCAATACAAGGAAAACCTTTATTCCCAGCTGACTGACCTTGGTCAGAGTGTTTCTGTAATGATTTTACAAATTACAATGCTGATTAACACCGTTCCTTGGGTGAAATAAATTATAGCAAACTTATCCCCATTTATCTGCTGTCTGTCATTTCAAAGTGGCTGTCAATCTTTCAGAAGACCCCTCTACCTAATTGGTAGAATAAAGTTAATTTTGTTGAAAAATATTGGGTAGTGCTAGATTCACTTTCCCAAAGATGGAAAGAAAGCAGGTGCTACAGCTCAACATATTCTAGCTGTATAAATAGCTTAGAACCCAATGAAATGGTAACTACTAACTTCATTTTTGACCAAAAAGCAATAGTGGCCGACTCAAGGGAAATGTATAGTGGCCGACTCAAGGTACTTGTATTTCTCAAAGACACCTTGGGTCAGTCTTATTATACCATGAGTCAACTTTGACACAGCAGATTGTTGACTTTTGTACTGAACACTATAAAAGGAATAATTTCAAGTTAAATGATGTTTGCAGAGTATGAATGCAATGCTTTATTTCAATTTTAGTTAGGTTTAACTCTGTTACTTGGTCAATATCACATTATCACTAATCTATCATTTTGTTGCTGGAAAATCATCGTAAACCTTTATCTTACTTCAAGAATAATTTACAAACTCTAGTGTCACCCAGAGCGCCTGGAATGTACTAGACTTATATTCCAAAAGATGCTAAGATAGCTTATAGCATATCTTGCCATATAGCACCAGTGCAAATAGCTTAAAATCCACTAATATATTCATTAACAGTTTCATTTTGGGCCCAACACCAAGCAAATGGCCGACTCAAGGTACCCGGACGACTCAAGGACACTCTACCCTATATCATATCCTTGCACCAACCACAACATGTGCCTCATTAGCTCAGTTCGTATGGCACTGAATTGTGCATCTGAAGGTGGCAAGTTCAAGACCCACTCAGATTTTTTGTAAAGATTACTTATTTCGGTAAGTCAATCTTATTGCTACAATGTGAGCATGAATATGCATTCATAATGGGTTTGTGAGAAAATTGTTCCCTATTAAGCTCCCCCTATCACCCATTCTTGCACATACTCAATATCCTGGGGCCTGTAGGCACACATATCAAAGACAGAGGGTACAGCTAGGCCATAAACAATCTAGAGTAGAGTGTCAGGTATTGGTGGAGTATGCCTACACCCTAGGCTCACCCTGAGTATCAAAATATACTCATTTTGGCGACATTTGCCTGAGGCTAACATCAGGCGCACTGTGAGTATCACAATTTGCTCTGTGAACGTCATTCCTGTCACTCTCCGTGTCAAGTGTCACATTGCGCTGTCAACTCTACTGTCACAGTGACAACTTTACCGTCAACTTGTCATTATTTGACATTGAGGATGATCCTCTTTGACAGCTCAGTAATCCAACTCCAGTAGTCAAGTCCATTCACTTTGCATGACATGACTTCAGTAGACTCAAATTCCAAGTTGATTTTTATTCGGTTCTAAGAAAAGTGGCTTACATTGTCAAATAGGGTTTAATATGACAGGATACAGTTCCTAATAACACTTTGTGGAAAAATAACTCAGTTTAGCATGTGTCATTTGCATCCATGTAGCAGGGATTCCTTGCTTAAAGCAATTCCTGATATCCCGTGTTGAGTGTATCTTCGCAGCTAGCAATAAAATGAGAAAGCAACTTCTAACATAACACTGCTGTATGATGTAGGGATTTAAGGCCAAAAAAAATAAAAGGTGTGTTTTCAGTAACATAGCTCAAAGAGATAGGGTCGGTAGGTCGGATTTTTTTTTTTTTTTTTTTTACATTTATATATGAAATGTTAGGGCACATATCAATGGATGTATCAAATTATTTGATTTCATTGTAAAATAATGATGGGAAAATGACAACTATGAGAAAGGGGAAGAACACAAAAAGGATACAGGAAAAATTCTCAAAATGTAATGAAAAACTTCTTTAAAATATGAACAAAATGAGATAAAAATCTTCAAAAGCACAAAAAAAAATTTTTTTGCCCCTGTTTTGCTAGGGTCGGTCGGTTACTGGAAACAAACCTTTTTTTTTTTATTTGGCCTAAGCAAATATTGTCTTGGGTTTATAGAGATGTAGCCGACGGTGGGAGGGTGGGTGGGGGTGGGGGCTGACGGTGGTAGAGGTAAAGCTGGTGGGCCATATGGGGCAAGGATCATGAGAGGAAAGTAATAGTACAAGGAAGGGCATAAAGAAGGTAGATACTAGAAAAGGATGGAGAGTGGTAGGGAAAGGGGGAAGAGAGAGAGAGAGAGAGAGAGAGAGAGAGAGAGAGAGAGAGAGAGAGAGAGAGAGAGAGAGAGAGAGAGGAAGGAAGGAAACAAGGGAAAGGAGAAAGAAAGAAAGAAAGAAAGATAGAAAGAAAGAAAGAAAGAGGAAATGAAAGAACTGAAGAGACAGATAAATGGTGCAAGGAAGACAAAGGCGAAAAGGGAAGGGTAAAGACAGGAACAGGGATAACAGTGGCTAGGAAGGAAAGAAGCAATGGAAGGAAGGAAACAAGCAAAGCAAGGAAGGAAGGAAGGAAGGAAGGAAGGAAGGAAGGAAGGAAGGAAGGAAGGCACGACACGGCAGGAAGGAAGGAAGGAAGGAAGGAAGGAAGGCACGACACGGCAGGAAGGAAGGAAGGAAGGAAGGAAGGAAGGCACGGCAAGGCAAGGCAAGGCAAGGCAAGGCAAGGCAAGGCCGGCGGACAATGTCAGGGCTAGAAGCAATGTGATCATTTTTTTACTTACTGTTGGGCTTCACTTCCTCGAATGGATATGAATCAAATGTACATACCTGAAATATAAAAAGTAAGGTAAGTCATAATTTGGTTTACATCATTAAAAAGCATCATAACATGATGGCCAATGTAAGATACATGTGTATGGAAAACTGCCATGAACACAAATTGGAGTTGGTGAGGGGAAGGTGGAGATGTGCCTAACAAGCCTTAGAGTGACAAGCAATAGAATGGTTCAGAGATACTGTAAAGCCTAAATATAAGCCGCTTCTTATAGACCATTTCAGAGGCCTACGGTGACTTACAGAATGTTCCTGAAGTTAGAGTGAAGCTTAAAGGCGGGTTTTGTACAGATAGAGCAGTACTATCAGAGCAATTTCCAGGCCCCACGTCCCTTCTAAAGTCAGGATGCGGCTTACACATGGCTCAGTCTATGTCAAAACAACCAATGGCTCCTGGGTGACCACCTCTTGATTTCCTTCTCTCTCCATCTGGTAGTAGATATATGTATCCTAAATACCACCTGCAAATATGGCTTTTAGATTCCAAGCGATTTCTGAGTTTTGGCCCCGGTGGAGTTCTTAAAGCTTGTTCATTTTCAGAGGTCTATTATCAAGAAACCATGGCAATTGGGAGCCCACCACTTTATCAGACAACCCAACTACATATTGGCGGCAAAACTAAACATTGAAATGTCGAATGTCATCAGACCAGTATAAGCACCAGTGCTGTCAACATGAGAAAAAAATCAATGACACCAGAAAAAGCTAAATATTGGAAAATTCATAGAAAATTCATTCACATAATGAAATACCATATTTTCCTGATAATAGACCTCTGAAAATTTAGTAGCTTTAAGAATGTCCCTCGATGAGCTTAACCACCTTTACAAGATGGGTTAAAATTAAGCTACCGTTTAGAATCTGAAAGCCTCTGACCGTGACATTCTATACATATAATTCCATTTGTGAACATTATTGGCTTCCACTCACAAATGAGCTGCAAGTAGCTATTACATTACCCTGCGTCTCCTGAATCAACTGGCAAAGTTATATTAGTTCGTCTAGACGCCGGTAGGGGGAAGGGTTTGTGAGTTTAGCTCGACCATAATGTAAAAAGCTCATGGGGGAGGGGAGCAGCCCATGGTGGGGGCAATAGTTCAGTCGAGTGGAGCATAGACCTTGACTGACAAGGGCACTGTAAAAAAAAAATGCTGTCAAATTAACGTTGGTTCTCCGACAACTTTGGGACAAAGATTTTCACAGAGATTCCTTGTAATACAATGGACTACTGGACAAAAACTGATGGACAGCCATCTGGGACTTAATTGATGAGTGAGTGAGTGAGTGAGTGAGTGAGTAATAGATGTTTAATGCCATTTCGACAGCTAAGGTCATATTCATGGCGAGAACTACATTACATGATTTCACAGAGGAATGTGTCGGTGCTTGTGCATATATTATGTGCACCACACATATCCGAGGGGATAGGAAAGAGGAGAAATAGACCCTTTTAAGTGGGCTAGGGAAGCCCGCTTCATTGAAAAGACTTAGACTACTTTATAATTCTGGTGATTCACTGTTCAATTACATGCGTCTATTTGTCCAAATATTTACAATGGCTGCATGGATGAAGCCATTAGACAATGACTTGCAATTCTTCTAGACCACTGTTTTCTACCTCCGGTTCCAGTGTATGGAGATTTCTAATAGACGGATGTGGCATCGACCAACTGAGTCCATTAGTTTGGCTGTAGATGCTTTTTAACCCTTACACTGAAAACCCGGAAAAGTCCGAGACTCGTCAGTGCAGACGACTTTAGGTCCTCAGATTGACAATACCTGAATCTACAGCTCCAGGTCGTCAAACTGACAATTTTAGGTCGAAATTGTAACCACCTAAGGAGATTTCTAATAGACGGATGTGGCATCGACCAACTGAGTCCATTAGTTTGGCTGTAGATGCAGGTTTTCTGTGTTTATTGGCCACAGAGTATGATTTTTTCTCTCTCCATGAATCTATTTACTAACACAGTTGTTTGACAGCAACTTAAAGCGACTGAAAGCACACAATTTAGTCAACCAGCGATTACAGGTGTAATAGAGACAGCTTTCTAATTTTGGTAGGACCAAAAACTGTTGACTGTCCTCCATGTCTGGTATTGGGCACCTGCACAATGGCCCAATACACTATGAAAAATAACTGCTGAATCTACCAAGGGTCATCATAAAACTAAACAGTGAACAACAGTATCGTATTGCAGTGACCCAATGTAATCTTTAGAAAAAGACCCAGGTGGCAGTACAGTGGTTCAAGGAATCCCTGTGAAAATAATGACAGATCTCTGGGAACTTTGGGATGAGGACTTCGTCATCGTTTTAACGACATTTTTTGTTACAGATGGCGGATAAAATTGGATTTCCAATTGCCGGATTGAGTTCTGATACCACCTTGTAGTAATGAGAAAGGGTCAGCAACTGATTAATAATTGCCCAACTACACTGTAAAAATAAGTGTTGAATCTACCATAATTGAAGCGCATTGAACCAGTTTAGTTTTCATAAGAAGCCCCCTTAGGCAGTTCGGTGGTACACAAATGTACGAGGAGTCCCTGTGAAAATAAGCCGGACGAGGAATGCATCATTATTTTACTTTTTTTACAGTGTACAAACCACACCCACCATCTCCTGCAAATCAGCTACAAGAAAGTACACACACAAAAGAGTCCTTATGGTCTTCTGATTGAACAGTATAAAATTAATGAGTTAAAACCTGCCAGATTTAACTTGTCAGGCCTGGTACAGCTCCTCATCTTGATAAAATTAGATGACCCAGACACATGGCCCTACCTTACAACCTTAGAGTGAGAGGTCATGAAGTTGTCAACCTAGGAAGCGCATTGTCAACATCACGGACGTGATTTCATTTTGACCAATGTGCAGGAAACTGGATCAGACTCAGCCGCTCAACTTGTAGCTTCAACATATCATAGTCCCCCCGACCCATCCTTAAAATGCTATCAAACTTTCTAATTGAATCTGAGAAAATCGCAAATGCCAAAAGTCCCAGAGATGTAGGAGAAATCACATCCCTGCAACTGCAACATGAAAGATTCTGTGCCAGGTCTGACAAGCTAGATCTGACAGGCTTCGCCTCATTTATTACACTGCTCACTTTTAAGACTTCGTTTTTCCAGTGCATAGAAAGATGACAGTTTCAGTGTTCAATCCTTCCTGGTCCTTTAACTGTTGAGAGTGGATTAACAGCTGCATTAGTTAGGGAATAATGCACGGGGCTTGGCTGTGGGAGTGCTCTAGACTGTATTGAGACATCAAGGGGCCTTAGAGCACGACGGCAGCTATGACCAAATGCATTATTCCCGTTATAACACAGAAAACTGACAACATATGAATATCAATTAAAAAGTCTAAATATCAGATGAAGTTGACCTCCTGTGCTGGGAGTGCATTATTCATCTAGATAATGCACGGTCAATCAGCCAATCAGAATGCAGCATTCAGGATAATGCACTCTGGCTTCGCCCAGTAGTGTTATAACGGCTCCTAAAAGGGGTTAAAGCTATCAGGTACAGGAAACCTGAGAGATGAGAGTATCAATGCTCAAGTCTTCAAAACCTATAACGTGGAACATTAGCTGCCTCCACTCATGTTATACATAGAAATAGCTCTATAAAACCCTGTATATATAGATAGAACTAAACGACCGTGGTGTACGAGGTGGTCGATCCACCACGAGGGAGTTGTCTCCCAAGGGGTGTATTCCTTATGGCCACCGAGGACACCAGGGGACGTTAGTTCTATATTTATTTTATGTTTTTAGAGGGTTTAAATAAGGAAAAAATTATCAAAATCCGGTACCGTAGTTCCCCGTACGAGCGCCGGTCCGCCATTTTGAATGTTTACATGCGCCCAGATCGAGGCTGCAGTACTGGATCGGCGGCTGTGGTGGATCTAGACACGTTACGCCACTGGGGGTGTGGCGATCAGCCCTGCAATGCTATCTCTATGGGAAGAAGTTATTCACATAAAATAAAAGCTGTGGCTTAGAGACCATTTTAGGTCCTTAGTGCAGTACACAGCATATGAGGGGTTTTGTATCTATAGAATATAGTGAGGAATTGGAACCAACTTTAGTGCCCGTGGTGCGGTGTATAGTGTACTTCTAAGTTCAGGGTGTGGGTTATATACAGGTGCGGCTTATAGGCAGGCTCGTACAGTAGTTATAGCTCTAGTCATATGACCCAGGATATGACGTGGTTCTGCCTGAACTAACTTTATCACAAAGATGCCCTAGAGGTCCTGAGAATCGCAGTCCCAATATGGAAATATCATAAATACTGGTCAGCCTGAATACAACCCTAATGGCCACTGTTGCATCAATGCATAATGAGGACCAATGGAAATGATGCATTGATGCATCAAGACAATCAATGGCCATGATGCATTGATGCATCAGGACAACCAATGGCCATGATGCATTGGTGCATCATGACAATCAATGGCCATGATGCATTGATGCATCAGGACAATCAATGGGCATGATGCATTGATGCATCAGGACAACCAATGGCCATGATGCATTGATGCATCATGACAATCAATGGCCATGATGCATTGATGAATCAGGACAACCAATGGCCATGATGCATTAATGCATCAGGACAACCAATGGCCATGATGCATAGATGCATCAGGACAACCAATGGCCATGATGCATTAATGCATTAACAGCCACAGAAGGGCTAACCAAGACATCATGAAGGCTTGGTGCATTAAAGCACTTTATAGCTCTTAACCCTTCCAGGGCTGCTGAGGTAGGAGTGCATCATGCCCATTGGCTGTCTTGTTGCACAAATGAAATTCTGGCGAGCCTGCTCACCAGCACTTCATTGGAGCACCATGCAAATTGTGCAGGAGTGTCTCAGCCCCATACGGTCAGCATGATGCATGCCTGTAGCCCTGGCGAGTTACTCGCCAGGGCTAAAGTCAAGCATCATGGTGACCAATGGACATGATGCTTTACCTGTATGGAATCCACTGGCCAGGGCTGCATTCATGCATCATGATGACTAATGGGCATGATATATAATGCAATAGCGGCCTCTAAAGGGTTAGAGGACTTTATGGAGTCCTCTCAATATGCTCACTACTCAGTGCTATAATGTGACGGCTTCCTGCTACTTCAACATGCTGACAGCCTTTATAATTAATGTAATCATACGCTTTAATCATCTGAGGCCCACATGAGGTCCAAAGGCTCGTGTTCCTTGGTAGATATAATGCATCAATGTAGTGCTGGTGAATCTACACGACAGCACTGCATTGACCAGTGCATCAAGCTGACCCTTGGGGAGTGTACCAACACCCTTCACTACAGGTACCTGTACCTTTGTCAGCATGATGCATTGATGTGGTCCTGCACTGCATTTGAGCATCTTGTCAAACCTTTGAGAATGAATCAACTCCATACAGAGGTTCTAGGCCATCCAGTGGACCCGCCATTGCTTGATCTGGTACCTTAGAAGACAGCTAGTATTATGGTTCTCAGTCCAGTGGCGGATCCAGGATTTGGAAAAGGAGGGTGCACGGGCCAAAAGGAGGGGGCGCACCCCCTAGATTTGAGCATATTTTTTGGTACAAAATATTCCAATAAACTCTTAAGTACAGGCAAAAAGGAGGGGGTGCGCGCCCCCGTGCCCCCCCCCCTCTAAATCCGCCACTGACTCAGTTGTTGTGCAACACACCCTGAAAGGGCTGTGGTTAATGTAGATTTCCTCATTGGTCAATACCGCATCCCGCTACCCCTATATAGGGTCTACATGGTGCAGGAATGCAGCCCTGCTGAGGAGACTCCAGGTCAGCTTCCATGCATCATGATGGCCAAAGGGGATTACCGTATTCATTCTAATAAGGGCACATGCTCTAATAAGCGCACACCCCTTTTTTTGGGCCATGAGCCCTTGCACCCCCCTGATGTCAATTTATACAAGAGATGTGTAAAAATAAAGACGTTTTAGGGCAGAAACAACGATTTTATGGCTTCTGGGGGTGCACTTATTAGAATTAATTTTTGATTAAAGGAATTGAGCATCTGAAAAATAATTTCCCGCACATGTGCGCTTATTAGAATGAATAGGGTATGCAGCCCTTAAAGGCTTACTGTAATCTTACACCCAGATGTCTGATTCCCTAATGGTAGCTGTCCTTCACAGCTGCTGGAATTAAAAGTCAATTTTTAAGATGATGATGATCATCATAATGAAGAAATGGGCACTTTCCACATGCTGACAAGAGGTGTAACTGTCACATACTACTTTTACTTTAACATTAACCCCTTTAAAAGCCACTGATACAGGAGTGTATCATGTCCATTGGTCGGCACGATGCACCAATGAAGTGCTGGTGAGACTGCTCGCCAGCACTTCATTGGAGCATCATGCCGACCCTACGGGGTTGATACATAAACTCCCAGAGGGAGGAAGGTTGGGACCTGTGACTCAATTCAGAACTAAAAGACACCAAAGGGTACTTTACTTTCATACGAGTTTGAGGATGTGGAGCAAGCTCTAGCCTTTGTCTTTGCATCCAAATGTGTTTGGGGCATTTCCATTTTGGGGCATTTCCATTGGTTGCCTGGCGCAAAACGCGTCTGCTGATGATGGGATTTGAACCCGCGCGGCTGAGCAGCAAAATCCTGCACATCTGGAACATTTTGCGGCCCGGGACAGAGCCACGAAACCCCACTCTCTACCACTCGTTGAGATTTAACTCTCTCTGTCAAAGACAAAGGGAACAAAGTCTAGGCTGATAGGGCATGTACAGGTGTCTGCTTGCACAAACAGATGATATGCGTTGGCTGCCCCATTTCCTTAGTATGCTGCTCTTAAATGAATGCAATGCTGGCGGTCGACTCTCCAGGAATGCATTTATGCATTATATTGAATCCTACTGGGTTGATGTTCTCCTTCAGATTCGGCGCGATATCAATGCACCAAAGAAGTGCTGGCGAGCAGACCCGACAATTGCTAAGATGGCAGTCATCCCTTCCCTGGAAGTGAGTGTCATCCAGGGACAAGGTAACCCTAATGACATGCCTTATGAGTAGCTCAAGTGTGTATTACCGCATTTGACAGTTCCAGCAAAATTTGAAATGGCGGACCCAGTGGGTAAGGGCCTAGGCTCCTATAGATATAGTATACCCGTTTAATTCCCCTCTCGCTTCCTCCTCCTAACTCTCCCATTACCAATGTCCCTTGTAATAACACTAAAGATGTGGAGTCACATACATATTTATCAGTGTCATTTCCTCTTAGTCATCCCTCACCCATCCTAAATTGCCTTTAACCCTTTAAGTGCTAAATCCTGGATCCGCCACTGCTGCATCATGCCATCGAGAGACTTGCCAACACAGTGGCAGATTTATAGTGGCCGATATTTTGTACCCAGAAATTTACTCAAAAATAGGGGGGGGGGTGCGCCCTCTTTCTAAATCCTGGATCTGCCACTGAAGTACTCCATTTGTGCATCATGCCGGGCCTCTAGTGGTGTATCAACTCTTTAAGTTTGGTGTGGCGCATAGAGAGAAAAATGTTACACATGCTTAATTGAAGCTCTGACCAGTTCCACACCATGGTTCAATGCAGTCTGGAATAACAAAGACCAATGGTCAGGATGCAGTTCAGCCTTTAAAGGGTTAATCCTTGTACCCTCCAGGGTATGCTGTGTCAGCTATTAGCAGCAGGAGGACATTTGGGCTCTAATTCCTAGTTAATTATTGCATTATTGCAGTCCTTTTGGCGCTTATTTCATACTGCCCCCATTTGCCTACAGGGCATAAAATGGTAAAGGCTCTGATTAGTTTGAGCCGACAGTTTCTTCATGAGCGGGTCCTGCCTGGCCGAGTGCGGAGCGGGCAGGACCCGCGAGTGAAGAAACAGGAGGCTCAAACTAATCAGAGTTCATCTTTACATTTATGTCAAGGTGTTTGGGTGGATAATTAATCGATATTTCATCAATATAATCCATAATTAACTCTGATTTACCTCTCGTCTAACGGAAAATGCTGTGTGCCGCCATCTTGTTTGTTTACGGTTTGAAGCAGTCGAGCATGCGCGGTGGACCTATGACGTCATCGTGCGGATTTGGCGCCGGTTATTTCACGGTGGAGTGCAATACGGGGGCTTAGTGCATTATCTATGGGGCATCAATATTCACCTTGACATAAAGCACTAGATTACTGTATGTTCTCATTAAAGGGTTAATCCTAGTACCCTCCAGGGTATGCTGTGTCAGCTTAGCAGCTGGAGGACATTGGGGCTCTAATTCCTGGATGTCCCTAATTGCCTCCTCCCATCCCCAATTGTCCCTATGACAGACACAAGGTCATTGCTCTCTATACGACTGGGCCCACTTGTCTGTAATAGGAGGTGGTGACAATACTCCCTATATCTAGTTGCAGCCATGCACCATGACTAGCTATGAAGTAATGTGATATCGGCCGCTGATGCATTAATGCATCATGTCAATTGATCGTCATGATGCATGAATGTAGCCCTGGTGAGTAACCTGCCAGTGCTACATTCTTGCATCATGCAGACTATACAAGGTCAATACTGCTGGAGGGTTGCCATGATGCTCCAATGAAGTGCTGGTGAGACTGCTCGCCAACACTTCATTGGTGCATCATGACGATCAATGGGCATGATACATTAATGCATTAGCAGCCCTCAAAGGGTTAAAGTGTTAGTCCCTCCTCTAATTCCTGCATGCCCCTAATTGCCTTCTCCCATCCTCTATTGTCTATGACAGATATAGGGCCATTGTGCACTATAGGACTGTGCCACTTGTCTGTCATGATAAGGGGTGATGACACAGACACCGTAAAATCTCATGTAAATATAAGCCGCATCTCGAGGGTCTGGCTTTGCAATATACGACAAGTTAGGATTTAGTATAACTTGTACACTGTAGACATTGTGCACTATTTCCTGTCTCGGACAAAATTACCTGTGCATATTGTATTTACAAATATAGCTGTTACTAAACTACCAGTTATATACACTACTCACACAGAAGTAGCCATTACCAAAGCGCCATTTATAGACACTACTCACACAGTAGTAGCCATTACTAAACTACCAGTTATATATGTACTACTCACACAGTAGTAGCCATTACCAAAGAGCCATTTATATACACTACTCACACAGTAGTAGCCATTACCAAAGTGCCATTTATAGACACTACTCACACAGTAGTAGCCATTACCAAAGTGCCATTTATATATACTACTCACACAGAAATAGCCATTACCAAAGTGCCATTTATAGACACTACTCACACAGTAGTAGCCATTACCAAAGTGCCATTTATAGCCACTACTTACACAGTAGTAGCCATTACCAAAGTGCCATTTATAGACACTACTCACACAGAAGTAGCCAATACCAAAGTGCCATTTATAGACACTACTCACACAGTAGTAGCCATTACCAAAGTGCCATTTATAGCCACTACTTACACAGTAGTAGCCATTACCAAAGTGCCATTTATAGACACTACTCACACAGTAGTAGCCATTACCAAAGTGCCATTCATATATACTACTCACACAGTAGTAGCCATTACCAAAGTGCCATTTATAGACACTACTCACACAGAAGTAGCCATTACCAAAGTGCCATTTATAGACACTACTCACACAGTAGTAGCCATTACCAAAGTGCCATTCATATATACTACTCACACAGAAATAGCCATTACCAAAGTGCCATTTATAGACACTTCTCACACAGAAGTAGCCATTACCAAAGTGCCATTTATAGACACTACTCACACAGTAGTAGCCATTACCAAAGTGCCATTTATATATACTACTCACACAGAAATAGCCATTACCAAAGTGCCATTTATAGACACTACTCACACAGTAGTAGCCATTTCCAAAGTGCCATTTATATACACTACTCACACAGAAGTAGCCATTACCAAAGTGCCATTTATATACACTACTCACACAGTAGTAGCCATTACCAAAGTGCCATTTATATACACTACTCCCACAGAAGTAGCCATTACCAAAGTGCCATTTATATACACTACTCACACAGTAGTAGCCATTACCAAAGTGCCATTTATAGACACTACTCACACAGTAGTAGCCATTACCAAAGTGCCATTTATATACACTACTCACACAGAAGTACCCATTACCAAAGTGCCATTCATATACACTACTCACACAGTAGTAGCCATTACCAAAGTGCCATTTATATACACTACTCCCACAGAAGTAGCCATTACCAAAGTGCCATTTATATACACTACTCACACAGTAGTAGCCATTACCAAAGTGCCATTTATATACACTACTCACACAGAAGTACCCATTACCAAAGTGCCATTTATATACACTTACAATGTAGAAACTATTACCAAAGTAGCCAATCTATCAGGCACCTTCTGAATCGTATTTTAGTACCGCTCCCTGGTACTGTTCTAGATCTTGTGTGTATGGCGCATCCTTAGTTTCCGCTGCACCACAGGAGTATTATATCCTTGCGTGTAGAGTATTATGGTAGATGGGTATTTAAAGGAGCTCTGAATCGGCTACGTCCGCCACAGTGCTAACGTCGGAGGACGTAGGTCCTCGATTCAGAGCGCCTTTAACTGTTAAAAATTACCTCTTAGATGTACCCTGTATCATATGTGTATGATTGGTTTCAAATCAAGGTGGGTCCATAAAGGAGCTCTGAGACGAATAGTTTCTCTTCATCTACCCATACAACAACGCTAATCTTAAATTTGAGACCGAAATCATTCATAACATTCTATGAAGAGTTTCTTTTACAATTTGGGGATATATTGCTCAACAAGAAAAATGTGGCAAGGACCACGGATAGGAGTTGCCACGGATGACGTCACGGCAGCTGCATGACGTCACTAGTGACGTCATAGGCAAACCGAAAACATAATGGAGTTGCACGGTCGCTATGCTTCCAGGCGCTTACGCGGCTTGCAACTCCAAAAAAGTAGGGTCTCTTCTCTGCAAGAAACCAAATTATATACGTTAAAGCAGACATTCCTGCAGGAGGACGAAAATAGCATAGTTTATGTGCACAATATTAGATCTCCTGTCGGAAATGTCTTCTCTAGGATCTATTTCTCTCATTAGTCCCAACCCCTATTCATCCAAAGGACGCTCCACCAATCCACCTCGGCTGACTGGTCCTGCTTACCCGCCGTGTGACGTCCTTAAGACGTATTGTGACATCATGACGTTACAGGGACGCTAGAGACTCAATGCCAGACCGCAACGATCCACCAGTGGTGGCATTTCCGCCGGAGATGGCACTGAAAGGCCGACTTCCGGTTACAGTGGGATGGAGTTAGTCTCCGGCTGAAACCGGCTAGTTGGTCTGAGCTCCGATAGGGGGCCTGATGGTTGTTAACCCTTTGGGCACTCAATAATGTATTAATGTACTCTGGCCGTGTAAGGTCAGCATTTATGCATCTATGCAGCACTGGTAAGCTACTGGCAACAAGGGGGGGGGGCATGTCATTTTGGCAGAAGGGCCCTCTTAATCTAGGCTAAATTTTAAAATGCTTTTTCAGGCAAAAAAAGGGGTTGTTGTCCAATCAATATTCACCATGAGATAAGTTGATTTACTTATAAGGGGTCTGATGGTAGGCCTTATTGGGCCGGTCAAAAATGAGAAGGGGGAGGGTGGTATGCCCCCCCCCAAACACACACCGTTAGCCACACACATTCTTTTTTTAAATGAAATGCCGTATTGGCCTGCATTAGGCCAAAAAAATAATTGTTTCAGGTAACCTGACCCTACCTAGCCAAACAGGGCCGACCCTAATTCTTTTTTTTTTCATTTTTGGAGGAATTATAGGATTTGGGGCAAATTTTCAGCCAATTTAGTCATCCCTGAGTCGCTGTTAGTCACCCCTGAGTCGCTGTTAGTCATCCCTGAGTCGCTGTTAGTCATCCCTGAGGCGCTGTTAGTCATCCCTGAGTCGCTGTTAGTCATCCCTGAGTCGCTGTTAGTCATCCCTGAGTCCCTGTTAGTCACCCCTGAGTCGCTGTTAGTCATCCCTGAGTCGCTGTTAGTCACCCATGAGTCCCTGTTAGTCACCCCTGAGTCGCTGTTAGTCACCCCTGAGTCGCTGTTAGTCACCCCTGAGTCGCTGTTAGTCATCTCTGAGTCGCTGTTAGTCATCTCTGAGTCGCTGTTAGTCACCCCTGAGTCGCTGCTAGTCATCCCTGAGTCGCTGTTAGTCATCCCTGAGTCGCTGTTAGTCACCCCTGAGTCGCTGTTAGTCACCCCTGAGTCGCTGTTAGTCACCCCTGAGTCGCTGTTAGTCATCCCTGAGTCGCTGTTAGGCACACCTGAGTCGCTGTTAGTCATCCCTGAGTCGCTGTTAGTCACCCCTGAGTCGCTGTTAGTCATCCCTGAGTCGCTGTTAGTCATCCCTGAGTCGCTGTTAGGCACCCCTGAGTCGCTGTTAGTCATCCCTGAGTCGCTGTTAGTCATCCCTGAGTCGCTGTGACTCATAGCGCGTCATTGTAGTAGTTAAAAGAATTTTGCAAAATAAAAAGAATATCCGACCTACCCTACCTAATTTCTTTTCAGCATTTACCTAAACACACAACTTTTTTTTTGGCCTCAGCGGCTGCGCCCAAGCAGCCCATACCCCTAGTGCACATTCAAAACCCGCGCTTATTCCAGACATATGTAAACTAAAATTCCTAAGCCCATGTGGCTCGGCGCTTATTTAAGACCCTTAAACAGGCCAATAAGGTGGACATATAATTGACTTAGAGCAGTAAGATAGCTTTAAAGGGTTAAAGTAGGGATTCTAGTCAGGCGGTAGGGAGTAGGAGCAGAGAGGTTCTTCTAGCTGACTGCCCTTATTCACAATGTCCTAATGCCGAGCCTGACGTACATGTTAACAAGGATGTGTCCACGGCTCTCATTGGACGACTGAATCCACAATGCCCATGTAACATAAATCCTTATTGGCTTACCCCAGTTAAAGTCACTCTGACCTTATAGTGAGGTTTCTTGTTTATGTCGAGGCGTTCGGAGTACGGCCGAGGGATCAATGCTGGTTTGTAAGGCCATCCCCTATTGGTCTGCCCCATGTAGGTCAATGTTGATCCCCAAGTCAACTTACTACCCTCCCAAGCATAGTTAAGGACTGGTACCTAGCCAGACCTGGCTGGGGTGGAAGGGGGTGGAGGGAACCAGCTAAGGTGGTGTAGTTAGCGTTCGAGGTCACCCCTAGCCATAATGCACTGGATCTAGTCAGAAAACTGTACACCGAACGCCTCGTGTGTGTGCGCTACCATGACAGCTCCAATCTCAGAACTTCACACGTTATTCGTATGGGTACCATACCTCCAAGTTGTAGGGCATGCCGGAAACCAGTGGCAGTGCGCCCGGACGTTGCTGACATCAGTATGCATGTGGTGTTTGTGGGAACCGCTCTACTCCTGATTGAGTGCTGTATAGTATTATAATTTTGTGCCCTTATCACTGGTTGAATGAATAGCTATCACAGAGGTGTAGGAACCAAATCTTGATAGGGGGGGCCCAGGGCCAAGCCCAGTGGAGGGGGGGGCTGTCGCACCGATCGTAATTCATCGGATAGATTGGGCTGACACTTATTCATGGGTACATAAGATATATGTATTAAAATATCTTTGATGACTTTTGCCTGTGATTTAAAGCCCAGGCTCCCCCTTTTTCCATTGTGCTACCATATTTGTGAAAAATTTGGGGGAAATCTTTGCATTTTATCATGGGTCTTGACAAATATTGGGGGGGCCCAGACATATTCAGGCCCCACCTCCTCTGGGATTGGGGGCCCGGGCCCCCCTGCCCCCCCCCCTTTTCCTACGCCCCTGTATCATATGGTGAATGTGATTTTGGCTATTGGCTTCTCTTGGCCTAGAGGGCCTGTGAATGTAGGACAGGCTAATGGTTAGCTTGTGCTATATCCATGAATCAGATGTTCCGTGGTATAGTTATAGATATTTGGACGCCCCACCCCCCCCCAAAAAAAAAAAAATAAATAAATAGATAAATAAAAAGGGGGAAAGGGGGGAAAATCTAGTGTCAATGGAGGAAATTAGCACATTCCAATAGTCCAGAGCTTACTATAAATAAAAAGACTTTCACTGATTCCAGCTCGAATTTCCTTGAAGTACATGAACATCTGTGACTTCCCCTGGCAGCTTCTATGTGATATTCCAAGGTACGACACATCAGCAGGTTTTATCTCAACTAGCGAAGTTAAAAATGACATATTCACTGGCCGCCCATATTAAGGTCTAAAGTGACAGTCTAAAAGTGTGGAGATCTGGGTCTTAAAAGGGTTATAAGTATGGCATACTTTGCTGCTCTCTAACTAGCCCTGCAGCACTAGATTCCACTCCTCTATACTGTTTGTCCTCTTTCCAAGAAGGCACCAAAGACTATAGGGTTCACTGGCAAAACAGGATTTGTTTATAAACAGAGTACTCGAAATATACTCAGAATAGTTCTATATTCCATATTGATATACTGTAGGGTTCAGGATAAAAGTTGTATGACAAACAAAAGACAGAAGAAATGGATCTTGGAAATAATGGTCCTGCAGAGAAGGAGGATTTGTTTGTTGTTCTTTTTTTTCTGATGGTAAGATTGAATCACCTTTAAAAACTATCTTTCTTGCAACTGAGATCTATAGTTCTGTGAGGCACTTGAATGAACCAGGCTGGAATATTGAACATAACAAACCACACTAGGCACACTTAAGGGACAGTCCACGTCTCTAGTGGGCCCAAATGGCGAAATTCACCAAATTCTCTTTTATGATCTTTTTATTCTTAAATATCTATCTTCGTCTATGTCACCTAGCCCTATATTTTATGGTGGAAAAACGTCAAGGATAGATACTGCAAAATCCCACGTATAATTTGCGCCTTATACTCAAGGATGGCCCCTTATAGAAACTGCCAGGGTTTATAGGCAATGATATTTTACATTATGTTAGAACTAACTGGTCTTATTTGAGCCTGGGCTGCGCCCTATAGACTACCCTCAATTCAGGGGGCACCTTTAAAGACACAGGGTGGCGCGCGGTACTTCGTTATATTTGACACAAATTCCCATCACCCAGGCAGAGAGAAAAATTACAGAAGAAAACAATTCAAGCCTATTCTACATTCAAATCCACTATAGTTCCCCACCACCCTGTAGGTGGCTCCGGGAGGTGGCTCTGGCTACTCAACCACACTGCTGCTACCTACATGTCGTCTACCAGTAAGACTTAACTATGTAAGGGCTGAATGATGCCTTAACCGGTTAACCCTTTAAGGGGTGCTGATACAGGAGTGCATCATGCTAATTGGTTGTCATGATGCACCAATGAAGTGCTGGCCCGACCGCTTGCCAGCACTTTATTGGTACATCATGACGACCCTCCTGGGGCATATCAGCCCCGCAGGGTCGGCATGATGCACGAATGTAGCCCTGGTGAGTTACTCGTCAGGACTGCATTCGAGATCAGGCCGACCAATGGGCATGATGTATTAACACACTATACATCCCTTAAAGGGACCTTAACCCTTCAGGAGTGCATCATGCCCATTGGTCGCCATGATGCACCAATGAAGTGCTGTCAAGATGGCTCACCAGCACTTCATTGGTGCATCATGCCGACCCCTGGGGTTGATATATACTCCTGGAGAGTCGGCATGATGCTCCAATGAAGTGCTGGTGAGCATTCTCGCCAGCACATCATTGGTGCATCATGACGACCAATGGGCATTATGCATTAATCCACTATACATCCCTTAAAGGGTCCTTAAGTCGCTCCCTATGTCCCTTCCACCACCAGCGTCTGTCAGCTTATTGTGTACTCCATCCGGGTCTCTGTGAGCGGCTGTCACTATGGTAACGGTATCAGAGTGAGGCTGGTGTGTGATGTGACAGAGGTGCCCCCTGGTGTCAGCCCTGAGTGTCACGGCTGTCTGTGGTGTGTTGTCAGAGTCACAGAGAGCAGGCAATAGAGGGATAAAGGATTCGACTTTTAGCCCATTAAGGGCTGCTGATGAAGGTGTGCATTTTGCCAATGGTGGGCATGATACATCAATGCAGCAATTCATTTGTGCATCATGACGAGAGTGTGTCAACGATGTAGAATCAGGATGATGCATAAATGTAGCCTTGGCGAGTTACTCACCAAGGCTACATTCATGCATGAGGCACTCCTGCATTTGACAGTAAGCCTTAAAGGAATAAGTGTGACAGACAGTCTTAATGCAAAAGGACATCATGTTTGTTGGTCGGCATAGTCATAGCCCTACTCAATATACTACAGGTATAATGCATGAATCACTGAGAATGCAGGGTTATACTTTCATGCATTATGCTAACTATTGGGTTCTAGCACTCCAAAAGCTACAATAGGCCTGGGCCTAAAATAAAAGGTTGTGTTTCCAGTAACCCGACCGACCCTAGCAAAACAGGACGAAAAAGCTTTTTGGGGGGATTTTGAAGAATTTTGTCATAATTTTCAGACACTTTTCATATTTTTGGGGGGATTGTTATATTTTTTTCATCCATTTTCCCTCATCTTTTTCATATTCTTCCCCTCTTTCACAGTTGTCAACTTTTCCATCATTAGTTTGCAAGGGAATCAAAGAATTCGATACATACATTGATATGTACCCTAACATTTCCTCTGGATATGTAAAAAAAAAATATTAAAAAAACAAACCCTGACCTACCGAACCTAACTTTTCAAGTCATGTTACTGGAAACAATTTTCTTTAGCCCATGGGTTTTACAAAAGTATAATAATAATGATGCATGGCACTCAATGGCCGGTGCCCATTTTGCTTCATCATGATCAAATGCAGATTTGGACAGGGGCGTGGGGGCACATGCTCCCTCCTTTTTGTCTGTACTAAAATCTATTTGCATATTCTGTCTCCAGAAATTGCTAAAATTGCTGTAAGTTAGCTTTTACATGTACTCACAAAGCCACAGACACGGTACTGTAAGTGAATATACGCTGCTGTAACGGCAATTTCCTAGGCTGTAAGTAGTATATGTTCTTGTCTATTGCCAAAGATATGAAAATCTTGTACACAGAATCCATCAAGTTAAGCTCTTCCAGGTTCATGGTTCTTTGTCATCATGAGGCACCAATAGAGTGCTGGTGAATCTACTAAAAAGCATCACTTTGGTGCATCATGTGATGCTTCAGGTAGAGATGACAGATTAATGGAGAGTTACTCGCCAGGGCTACATCCCTGCATCATGCCAACCAAAGGGTGCCCGTGATAGCCAAACTGCACACCATGAGCACATGTAGTTACTGCCCATGCAAGTGTGTAATTTTTCTCTATGTTCTATTGTAGCAGAATCAGGGTCCAGTTACCATACATATAGATATGCTATTGACTCGAGTCAATGGCATAATTAGCCCTATCATAGACACTAATGCATTAATCCATCATGCCCATTGGTCATCATGATTCATTAATAGATCCCTGGCGAGTTACACGCCAGAACTGCATTTATGTTTGTGTCAACCATGCAGGATGCCCTTTTGGCCTGTATAAGTGCCCGGTATTTGAATAAGAACCTGTCTTGAATAAGCGGCAGGGGTACAGGGATATTGAAATAATCTAAGTCTTGAATAAGCGCCGCTCTTAAATGAATGCTGGGTTGAAATCAATGAGGGGGGTCTAGATGGGGGGTCCCCATGTCCCTTGTCGATTATAAGAAAAGCCCATGTCAAATGTCACTAACTTTGTATTTTCCTCTGTCCTTGTCACTAAGCTCCATGTCCCCTGTCACTATCTTTTTTGTCCCATGTCCTTGTCCCTAGAAGCTCTGTGTCCTTTGTCGATTTTAAGAAAAGGCCATGTCACACTGTCGATTTTAGGGGTCTAGACCCATAATGAGCGCCCTGGAGCATATACAGGGCAATACCGTATGTAGAGTCCGGGAGAGTAGGCAGAATGCACCAAAGAAGTCAGCACACATACCAGCATTTCATCGGTTCACCATACAAGCCATGGAACATCCTCCTTAAGGCATTATGCCCTCCTTAGAGTGCTAAGATGTATCGATCAGGTCTCATCACGTAGCAGACAATACTAGACATTAATGCATAAAGAAGGGAATCTAATGGAAACGGTGATGAGCAAATTAAAACACTGCACTTTAATGAAGGGGTGATTATTTCTCAAGATTCCATTTCATTTGATATCATGATGCAGTATTGGTGCATCATGCAGCTCTTCTAGTGCATCAGCATCGTCCTGCTGCATGATGCACTCCTACTGCGGGCATGATGCATAGACGGCATATTGCATGAGACAGTTGTATTCATATACATTCCTCCCAGGAGCAGATACTCATTTTCTAAAAGACTTAAATACAAATGACTGATGTTAGCCTCAAAGGGCTGATAATGAGTTCTACAATGCATTATTACCAGACTAAAATCTGCTGACTGAAGTCTTTGGAAATCACCCTATAGTTTTCATCTTAAGGGGGATCACCCTTAAAGAGCCGGTTCATGTTCCGTGGGTATCATGATGCACTGATGATGCACTGATGCAGGGCTGGTAAGTTTATTTTATGTGAATAACTTCTTCCCATAGAGATAGCATTGCGTAGCCGTTCGCCACACCCCCAGTGGCGTAACGTGTCTCAATCCACCACAGCAGCTGATCCACCACTGCAGCCTCGTTCCGGGCGCATGTAAACATTCAAACTGGCGGACCGCTGCTCGTACGGGGAACTACAGTACCGGATTTTGCAGATTTTCCCTTATAAAAACATGCAATAAATAGAGAACTAGACTCCCCTGGTGTCCTCGGTGCTCGATCCACCCCTCGGGAGTCGTCTTCCCCGAGGGCATTAGCCAGAGGGGGAGACGACTCCCTCGTGGTGGATCGACCACCTCGTACACCACGGTCGTTTAGTTCTCTCTATCTATTGGCATTGGTGCATCATGCCATACCTTGAGGAGTGTATCATGCTTGTAGGGTCAGCATGAGTGCAGTTCTGGCATACTTTGGAGCATTCATGCATCAGGCCACCCTTAAAGATATGTCCGTTTCCTGTCCAGAGGGTGGGATTTTTCAGACCCATGAGGGAGGGAGGGAAAAACATTTTTTTAGGAAAATATTTTTATTTGACATGAACCTGGTAAGAGGGGATGACATGAATTTGCCATCACATTCTAAGATTTAGTGATTGGAAGCCTAGATTCTTATGCTGATGGACGTAAAAAAAAAATATTATTTTCAGAACTCAGGGAAAAATCTTTCCCGTTCTCACAAAAAAATCCACAAGGCCTCTGGAGAGGAAATGAACATATTTTTAAGGGTAGCCTCATGGCTAGAGATAAAAGATTATGAATAAACTACTCAGTAGTCATTTAAGGGTTAATAGTCAAGCTAAGTGTCTCTTGGCTCTCACACATGTATCAGAAGCCTACAGCAAAACTAAGTTCTACTTAGTAAATATCAAAAGACTGTAAGTCCTTTGACACTGACATTTAGAAGGGATTGCAGCTTTTTAATAATCTAAATACAGCTTTTTAACCATTTAAGGGCATTTTAATTTCATAACTACCACTTAGAAGTCATGATACCAATTCACCGGAGGCGAGTAACTCCCCCGAACAGAGTCGATGCAGTGTGTAGACCACAACTGGGCTCATGATGTCCTTAAGGCCCTTTACATGGGTATTGAGATCCTTAGTAATGGGCGCCATTGCTTTATCTGGTACCTGGAGAGGTAAGCACTGATAAGAGCCAGCATGATGGGGACCAGTTGTTATGTAATGCCCCTAAAGATTCTGCAGTGAATGAACGCCAAGTTAATAACGCATCTCGCTTCTGCCGTAGCAGGATGCATTATTGACCAATGAGAGAATTCCATTCATTTGCTGCGGAATTCTTAGGGTGCATTACATGACACCTGGTACCCATAATGACGGCTCTTATCAGTACGTATCTCACTGGGTACTAGATCAAACAATGGCAGACCCATTGGATTACCTGGAGCCTTGCCTGTGAAGAGTATTAGGACTATCATTGCACAGCTCTAATCATGTATTTGTGGTACAGGGGATCTGTGAGGGACAGTAATTGGAGAAGGGGAGTTCAATTTGACACTGGATACAGGCACAGATTGGCATTGTCAGACTCAATGTAGGAGGCGGGTGGGTAGGGGGAGATGACAGTGTACACTGTAGAAAAAAATGTCGTCGAAATAACGGCGCATTTCTTGTCCCAAAGTGGCCAGAGATCTGTCAGTATCTTCACAGAGATTCCTTGTACGCTTGTGTACCACTGTACTGCCCCTGGAGCTTCTCATAAAAACTACACTGGTGCAATATATTCAATTACTGTGGTCCACTGTTTAGTTTTACTAGGATCCCTGGTATATTCAACAGTTATTTTTTTTTACAGTGCAGGCATAGATTTTGCATGGGATGTGAACCCTTTCAGAATAGCATGATGCTTTATGTTTTTAAGGCCTCACATGAAAAGTTCATCCATTCTTGACTGATGGTGTATAGAATACTTCACACAACTGCATCAAATCTTCATTCTCCTCAAAATGTCTTTTTAACTTTCTTTTAACTAGTCTTTAAAGGAAATTAATTTTACCTGAAATTTACCTGATGAGGGGGAACCATCAGGGAGAGGACATGATGTGATATTGCACTATGCGATACTGAAATGGCTGTGTAGAGTCAAATTTGCAATTGTTAGTCTTAATATATGAGATGGAGAAATCAGACAGCACCACTGTCATGACTCTAAAATATGTATACCATGATAATCATTGGGAGAAACATAAGACTAGGCACTACTGTCAAGATTTGAACTTCTATGACCATTTATCAGAAGTTCAGAAGAATAGGCTTTCTCAATATTTTTGGGTCCAACAGTATTTACATGCACTGTAAGAAATAACTGTTAGATCTACCAGGTATCCTCATAAAATTTAACAGCAAACCATTGTAATTGTAATGCAGCAAAAGTGGGTATTCCATTGCCATCGCTCGGCCGAAATTTTGCTAATCCGATTACTTTTGATTATGTAAAAGAATGGAAAAAAATCGGTCAGATTAGCGAAATTTCGGCCGACAGACTGCAGTGGAATACCCGCTTAAAGTGGGTACTGCCGTGGTCGGCCAAGTTTTCACTAATCCGACCAACTTTTTTTAATACTTTTGCATAATCAAAAATAATCCGATTAGAGCAAATTCAGCCTACCGACGGCAGTGGTATACCCGCTTAAGCAGTGTAGTTTTTCAATGAGGCCCCAGGTAGCAGTATACTAAAACACTGAGTTACAATCTCTGGGAAAAAAATAATGGTAATGGCTAAATATTTGTCCCAACGTTGCCGGAGAACCGCCGTTAATTGCACAGCTTAATTTCTTGTTTTTAACATTGTGGCCTGGATCAATGATAACAGGGAACATAACAGCCAATATGACTACACACAATGCACAGAGTAACTAGATACCTTGTTATGAGTTTTCAATTATTGTCCATGGTCCGCTTCAGGATTATATTAGTAATACAAGAAGCGCTACTGCACAATTTGTAATCTGATATGGTTAGAAACTGGTATTGTCTCCCATCACCTTTATATTAAAGGTTCTCATAATGACTCCATGGGTCTTATTTTATCATGCCTCAAGGTTAAACCTTTCAGGGCTGATAGTGTATTAATGCATCAATTGGGTGATCTTATCTTCATAACATGCTAATTTTTCTTAAAATCTTCCAATAAAAAATCATGCCTGTTATTTCCCTCATTTTTCCCCTGATGGCTTTTTTTCTCACAAGAGTTTCCCCACACTGTAATGACATCGACAGGCCTCCGGCACATAAGCATTAAGCTCTTAGATATAACTGTTGAAAATACCAGCATCCTTGTACAACTGAACAGTGGACTACTGTAATTTTAATACAGTGAAGTAATGAAGTTTTTACAATGAAGCTCCAGATGGCAGTACAATAAAACACCATGGTATTTTTTCTCCACCAAAATAACAGTGAAATCCTTGTCTCATGAATAGTTGCTAGAGATCTGTTGTCATTTTGACATTGGATACAGCCCCAGATTGGCATTATAAGACTCAATATGCAGGAGGCGGCTGGAGGGGGGGGGGAGATGACAGTGTAGGCAAGGATACTGTATGGGGTGTGAACTCTTTCAGGATAGCATGATGCTATATGCTTTAAATGTCTTTCAGGATAGCATGATGCTATATGTTTTAAATGTATTTCAGGATAGCATAATGCTATATGCTTTAAATGTATTTCAGGATAGCATAATGCTATATGCTTTAAATGTATTTCAGGATAGCATAATGCTATATGCTTTAAATGTCTTTCAGGATAGCTTGATGCTGTATGTTTTCAAGGCCTTCCAGAATAGCATAATGCTGTATGTTTTAAATATCTTTTAGGATAGCTTGAGGCTTTAGGTTTTAAATATCTTTAAAACACCCATTGTCATTTAATCATTTTCAACCATTGAATTATTCAAAATCTTTTATTCAAAATATTTTCTTAATTTTGTTTTAACTGGACCAGGTCATTAAAGGAAATTTATTCTAACTGCGATTTACCTGAGGAGGGGGAGCTCTTGGAGAGGGGGCATTTAGGGAATAATGCAAGAGGCATGGCCCCTCAATGTCTCAATACAGTCTAGAGCATGACCACGGGCATGACCAAGTGCATTATTCCCGTTATAACACAGAAAAATCACCCATCAGCCACCTGACAACACATGAATGTCAATTGTGAAGTCTAAGATGTAATATTGCACTATGCAATACAGAAATAGCTGTGTAGAGTCAAATTTGCCATTCTTAGCTTTGATATATATGAGATATATGGGACATCCTACAGCACCACTGTCATGACTCTGAAATATGTATACCACAATAATCACTGGGAGAAACATAAGACTAGGTCATCATTTGCTATTGTCAGATTTGAAATTGTATGATCATTTATCATGCCATTCATAATAATAGACTTCAATTTTTGGGTCCAACAGTATTTACATGCACTGCAAGAAATGACTGTTAGATCTACCAGGTATCCTCATAAAATCTAACAGCAAACCATCGCAATTGTAATGCAGTGAGGCAGTGTAGTTTCTACAATGAAGCCCCTGATGGCAGCACAGTAAAACAGTGCAAGCAATGTCTATGGGAAAAAATAACAGCAGAAATCTTTGTCCAAAAGCTGTCGGAGTACCACCATTGATTTGACAGCATTTTTAAGAGTCTGGCCTGGTTTCATGATAATACAATATACAATAGGGTCAGAAACTGGTATTGTCTGCCATCACCTTTATGGCTTCAGTGATTCTATCGTCTAGGTAAGAAGCTTCTTATCTGACGATAGAATCACCTCGTGGACCCAAAATGGTTAACTATGCCCTTAACAATACACAAGGTAACTAGATATCTTGTTGCAAAATTTCAATGTTCACTTATTGTCCATGGTCCGCTTCAGGATTATATTGGTAATACAAGAAGTGCTACTGCACAATTTGAAATCCGATAAGTTCAGAAACTGGTATTGTCTGCAATCACCTTTACATTAAAGGTTCTCATAATGGCTCCAGGATCATAGGCACTTATTTTATCATGCCTCAAGGTTACGCCTTTCACAGCTGATATTGCAGTAATGCATCATGTCTATTGTTCATCATGATACATTAATGCAGCACTGGTACGATACGCATCACGACTGCTTTCATGCATCCTTTCAACACTCACTATGTGCTCAATTTCTGTCAACCCTGTATGCTCAATATACCCTTGAACGATACAGAGCTGACAAGTTCATTAACTACCATAAATTCTCTCGTATAAGCCGCGTTCCTGGTATAAGCCGCACCCTCAGTAAGAGAGGAAGTTATAGGCTGCAAGTAAGGGCGGAAAATTGATGTTTTAGTTCTGTTCTATAGGGTCAAATACCCCCATAAGCCGCTTCCTGAATTTGGTCAGATCCTACAAGCCCCATTTTCATTTGGGTTTTGGTATAAGCCGCGCGGCTTATATGAGAGAATTTACGGTAGTACTGCATTTGTACATCATGCAGACCACTTAGGAATCTGATTGCTAACACCTCATTGGTGCATCATGCCAGCCCTCCTAGAGTGTATCAAGCCTACAGGTTTGGCATGATACAATAATGCACTATTAGCCGGTAAAGGGTAAACAGAGGCAGATACTGTCATTGTTATTCTTGATGCACACTGCAAAAAATAACTATTGAATCTACCAGGGATCCTCATAAAACTCAACAGTGAACCAACTTCATTAAATAGCATTGAAACCAGTGTAGTTTTTACAAGAAGCTCCAGGTGGCAGTATGGTGGTACAAAAATGTACAAGACATATCTGTGAAAATAATGACAGATCTCTGGCATCTTTGGGACAAGGATTCTGTCGTTCTTTCGATGACATCTATACTATAAGAATAACTGGGAGAGATGATAGACATATTCATAATTTGACATCGTCAGATTTGATATTGTATCCTTAATTAATAATGCAACTCAGAAGAATATGATACCATATCATCAACTTCTGATAAATATGAGCATGAGTTTTTCCCTCTTTTGAATAAAGGCTCATTTACACCTCGCAGCGTTTTGGGTTTAATTTGATACTTAGTATACCAACATTTCATCCATTAGAACATCATTTAAAGGCTGACTCAAGTACAAATTTGAAAGAAGAGTACTGTATCATGCTCATTTTCCGGTATGATGCACCAATGAAGTGCTGGTGATTCTGCTTTTGACAAAGTCTCTTCATCCGAGCATCATGCTGACCCTCTGGGAGTGTTTCAACCCTATATGGTCGGCATGATGCATGAATGCATCCCTGGTGAGTTATTCACCAGGGATGCATTATTGCATCATGACATAATGGCATGATGCATTGATGCATTAAGAGCCTTTAACGGGTTATGAAGCTGGCATGATGATAGCCAATATTACTACACACAATGCACAAAGAAACTAGACGCCTTATTACAAAATTTCAATTATTGTCTATGGCCCAGTACAGGATTATTATAGTAATATGAGAACTGCTACTGCACAATTTGAAATCCAATAGGGTCAGAAACTGGTTACCAGGTATTGTCTGCTACCACCAATAAAGGATCTCATAATGGCCTCAGGGTTATAGGCGCTTATGATATTATGCCTAAAGGTTAAGCCTTTCAGGGCTGCTGGTGCATTAATACATCATACCCACTGGCTGTCACGATGCATGAATGCAGCCCTGGCAAGTCACTCGCCAGGGCTGCATTCATGCAGCATGCCAACCGTATGGGGTTGGTACAGTCCCGGAGGGTCAGCATGATATTCGAATAAAGTGCTGGCGAGCAGACCGTCACTCGCCAGCACTTTATTGGTGCACCATGTCGACCAATGGGCATAATGCACTCTTGCATCGCTGACCCTTACATAGTTTTTACTTGTCATAATGCAGCTCTGTCAAATTGCTAAAAAAAAACATGATTGAATTTCCTAGAAATTAGGGGAAATGGGTAGGGTCGGGTTTCCTGAAACAAACATTTTTGGGGGCCTGATATGAGCAGAATATGTTTATATTAGAGCAATGCACTACTCACCAACACCTATTATAGCCAGTCGTTTGAGAGGTGAATGCACAAGTACATACCTGAAAAGATAGAAGAAAACACTAATTTAGAGGTCTAACTTATACAGTTAACGGGCAAATGTTGGGGCTGCTGATAGGGATGCATATCAATTGATTTCAAATTGGGTGATTTTACTGATCATGTTAATTTTTCTCGCAGATTTCCCCATTAAAAAGATCCCTGTCTTTTTCCCCTTAAACATTCCACCCAATGGCTTTCCTTACTGACAGGGTTCACCCCACACTGTAATGGCATTGGCAGGCCGCTGGTGTTTATATGTATTAAGCGCTTGGAAATAACTGTTGAATATAACAAGCAGCCTTGTAAAACTGAACAGTGGACCACCGTTATTGTAATGTAATGCAGTGTCATTTCTACAATGAAGTCCCCAAATGGCAGTTTTGTAGGGTGCTGTGTTTTAAGGATTCTCCATGAAAATAACTGAAGTCCTTGCCCCATAGTTGCTAGGGATCTGTCTTCAACACTTTTTTACAATGCCATACAGTAGCAGCACATGATATAAATCTAGTGCCACACCAATTTTTAACAAGCCCACCCCTGGATCTGCTGAACCCTTACTCAGTCTACCTTGACATGTTGACCACATGAACCACGTTTTATTGCGGAATGCCCCCCCCCCTCCCCACTCTACGCCAATATCTCCGTGAAGTGGTTGGGAGGGAGGGGAGGGAGAGAGGGCCTTGGTGGAGCCCACCTCATTTCATAACAGGTACCTTGCTTTAATATCTTCATGAAGTGGTTGGGAGGGTGGGACTTGGTGGTAAGAGGGATTGGGTGTGGTGGAACACATATTATTTCATAACAAAACTGTCGTAAAACCCAAAGTTCATTAAGCTGCATCGGCATATAAGCCGCACCCTGACTTTGGGAGAAGGCTATAAGCCACAGCAAGGGGTCTGAAAAGGTGCCCATTCCTCACTATAGGCTATATGTGTAACACTCTTTCTTGTAAGCCGCACCCTGAGTTCAGGAAGGATCTATAAGTCACAGCAGGCCTCTGAAATGGTCTATAAGCTGTGGCTTAAAGGCAGGATTTTACAGTACTGGTATTGTAAAACTGCGCATATAAGGCACGGCTGATATACACCAATTTACTTGTTATCAATTCTTGAATGCCCTTGGGAAGTGACACACAAGTTGTATATTTTGGCAGATTTTCTCTGGCAAAATTTCATGAAATCCCCTGACTTTCCTTGACTACTTTATTTTCCCTGACCTTCTCTGGTCAGTGCGAACCCTGCAAGCCCCATCCACTCCTATGGCGCTTTGAGAGAGTGAAGATCAAATCCTAAGCATGCCTTTTATAACTTCCCTCAGCTCAGGGGCGTATTGTATGCAGGGATTTACGTTAGTGTACGTAAGTGGAGATTGTGGGTGAGCAGAGATGTGGGACTGAGCCCCAGATTTCCAGTACACGTCCCATCACCCCTACAAGGGCCGACTTCCGGTCCATACCGGCCTACTTCCGGTGTAGAACAGCAGCAGGGATGAAGTACAAAACACTGTTAGACTGAGATGTCTCCTTTACTTAACCCTCACTCCTGGTACATGTGTGAAGGACTGGCTGATAGCAAAGCCATCTTATGAGTTCAACTCTGGTATGGGTGATCCCTAACCCTTTAAGACCGCATGGTGCGTTAAGGACCCCCACCCCAGGGGTGTCGGAAGCAATGCTACTATGGAGAGGCCAGAGCACCTCAAGTGGGAGGCTTTGGCAATTCTGAACATGGAAAGTGAAGCACTTTGAATGTTTTAGAGAGTTGAGGGGCATGCCCCTAAGTAATATTTTAAAGATCTAGATTTTTTATGGTTATTTTAGCCCCTCATACCTGGGATTGGGTGAGCCATGCCCCCTTTCCCGATACCCCCACCCCCTATACCCTTTGATCATCATGACTTATGTATGACAGACTGCATGCCACTCGGCCAACACTGACTCTTTGGGGTCGTTGGTTTATGAGCCTCCTTGGGGCTTACATTTGGCCAAAATAAGGAGTGAAATGAGAGGCGCACCCCTTGCCTGTCATTAAGTCCACTGATTTACACTGAGTAAGTAATGGTTGTATAATGCCGTTTCGACAGCTAGGGTCATATTTATGATGAAAAACTCCATGTATCAGACTTCAAAATTGACAAATGAATATATTGGGGCCTGCATATATGTACCAGACACAGAGGGGATAGGAAAGATGAGATTAATACCGATTAGGGGCCTCTGATGCCCATTGGTCATCATGATGCATGAATGCAGCCTTGGCAAGTTACAAGCCAATGCTACATTCACGCATCATGCCGACCCTATACGAGCTTAATACAGTCCCCCCGGGCATGATGCACCAATGAAGTGCTGGCGAGCAGACTTGCCAGCACTTCATTGGTGCATCATGACGACCCTCCAGGAGTATATGTATCAAACCCGTAGGGTCGGCATAATGCTCCAATGAAGGGTTGGTGAGGAGACTTGCCAGCACTTCATTAGTGCATCATGCCGACCAATGGACATGATGCACTCCTGCATGACCATTTTTTAAAAGGTTATGGTTCCCATACACATGCAGGACCTTGGTGTGTGGAGGGAGGAGGTCCAGGGTGGACCATCACAAGGAGCAGTATGTGTGTAAATAAGATAGAGCCTGATCAGTAAGGCTGGAGGAGGAGGATGGGGGGGGGTATGAAGTGGTTATTTAGCCTACATGACAGTTATTACACTATGCCTGATCTACTGCTACTTAGCCTTTAACCTGGTTAGGGCAGCTAATACAGGAGTGCATCATGCCCATCGGTCGGCATGATGCATCGATGAAGTGCTGGCGAGCATTTCATTGGTGCATCATGGAGACCCTCCAGCAGTAGTATCCATGATACATGAATGCAGCCCATGGCGAGTAACTCACCCGGGCTTCATGATGACCAATGGGCATGATGCATTAATGCATCATGACGACCAATGGGCATGATGCATTAATGCATCATGCCAATGAACAAGCTCACCAGCACATCATTAATGCATCATACCAATGAACAAGCAAGCTCACCAGCACTTCATTAATGCATCATGCCAATGAACAAGCTCACCAGCACTTCATTAATGCATCATGCCAATGAACAAGCTCACCCGCACTTCATTGGTGCATCATGCAGATAAATGGGCTGCATCTATGTATCATAACAACCAATAAGCATGATGCATTGATGCATTAGGGACCCTTAAAGGGTTAACAGGGGCCACTACATGACAGTTATTACATGGCTTGATGTACGGTTATTACATGCCATTTGATATACACTCAATAAAAACACTGACAGCCTTCTGCTGCACATTGTGTGGGAAACCTTACCGTAAACCCTATGTATAAGCCGCAGCTTATAGATCATTTCAGAGGTTTACTACGGCTTATAGCCATCTTCCTTAACTGAGGGTACACTGAAAACATGGAAGATACGAAACTAGTCAGCGGTGACCAGTTTAGGTCCTCAAGTTGACGATATCTAAAACTACAGCTTTAGGTAGTCAAAATGACGATTTAGGTTCGTCAATACAACGACTCTGTACTGTCAGTATTGTCATGCTGACGACTCAGGTCGTCAGGATGACGACCTACAGTTGTCATTTTGACTACCTAAAGTTGTAGTTTTAGGTATCGTCAACTTGAGGACCTAAAGTGGTCACCACTGACTAGTTTCAGATCTACCATGGTTTCAGTGTACGGCTTATATATTAGGGGTTTTACTTATATATAGACTTTAGCAATGAACAACTGCCATTTTGAGACCCATTGTGTGGCCCATAGCATTGTCGCAAAGTCAGGGTGCGGCTTATATAAATATGCGGGCGGGGCTTATACGCTGAGTTTTACAGTGGTAAGGACTATGTGAAAGGCAAGTAGGAAAACACTTTGTGGCTAAACTCGATATTCTGATGCAAACTAACTGTGTGTTTTTGCCTTTGAAATGGGAGAGTTCATCTGCTAATACATTATTAAGGCAAATACCTTTAGTGCCTGTACACTGTCATTTTAGATTCTGTCTCTTTCTATAGCTGTTTTTGGGGGTGGAAGAGATTTTTCAAAATTGTAACTTACTACAGAGGATTCTGACAAATGGTGCTATGATGAGAGAAATGCTCCAAATAACTGCCTGCGCGTTTAACCCTTAAAGAGAGGCATGATGCAATAATGCATCATGCCCATGCATCATGCATTAATGCCCATTGGTCGGCCGGATGTACTGATGAAGTGCTCGCAAGATTACTCATCAGCACTTCATTGGAACATCATGCCCCAGGAGTATGGCTTGGGTATATGCTGCGAAACAATGGCAACATCACACGATCGATGGAAACAGCTGTTATACACCAGGGAAATTGTACAGGCATTTTAAGTTTAAGTTCAAAGTATTTAATTTCTATTTCCATGGAAATATAAATGTATTTTTTAAGCCTAAGGATTCTCTCACAGTCCGTGTGAGGAGATGCATCTTTAACGTTTTAAAGGCCACTACCGTAATCTCCCGGGTATAAGGCACAGCCCGCGTATAAGGCGCACCTGGAGTTTTGGAAAATTCTCAAAAAATAAAAGAAATTCATAACTTTGGTTCTACTGAATGAATTTTCAAAATTCAAAAAACTATGTGTAGCTTGGGCCACCCCGGACCCTCCTGGGCCCCCTTATGTCCTATTATGACCAAGGGGACATGTGAGATATCAAAAAAGGTCTTGGTATCCCCCTTGTGGATCCAAAGAGAACTAAATCCCACGTATAAGACGCGCCTTTAGGCTTATACGCGGGAGATTACGGTAGTGTGTCTATAATGCATTATGCCTGATGGTAGTCATGACGCATGTATGTGGCCCTTGAGAGTAACTCGCCAGGGCTAAATTCAAGCATCATGCCAACCGTTAAGGGCTGATACACCCCTGGAGTGTCAGTATGATGCACCAATGAAGAATTGCCATTTCATGGATGTTTCCTATCGACTAATGGACGTTATGTATTTTCATCAATAGCCTTGAAAGGGCCAAATACACTACATTACAATTCAGGTATTGGATTCCCACATTTCATAAAGGTCTCAGCACAAAAGTGTAAACAATACAAGCTTTTGTGGAGTCGCTGAATGGAAAAGCTGTGGTATTATCAATGTCTTGTTCATCACTTTCTGATTAAATTTGTGATATGATATGCTTGATATGATATGCTTGATACGGGGTTTTACTTATATATAGACTTTAGCCATGAACAACTGCCATTTTGAGACCCATTGTGTGGCCCATAGCATTGTCGCATGGTCAGGGTGCAACTAAATTAATATGTGGGCGAGACTTATACGCGGAGTTTTACGGTGGTAAGGACTGTGTGAAAGGCAAGTAGGAAGACACTTTGTGGCTAAACTCGATATTCTGATGCAAACTAACTGTGTGTTTTTGCCTTTGAAATGGGAGAGTTCATCTGCTAATACATTATTAAGGCAAATACCTTTAGTGCCTGTGCACTGTCATTTTAGATTCTGTCTCTTTCTATAGCTGCGTTTGGGGGTCGAAGAGATTTTTCAAAATTGGAACTTACTACAAAGGATTCTGACAAATGGTGCTATGATGAGAGAAATGCTCCAAATAACTGCCTGCGCGTTTAACCCTTAAAGAGAGGCATGATGCAATAATGCATCATGCCCATGCATCATGCATTAATGCATCATGCCCATTGGTCGGCAGGATGCACCGATGAAGTGCTTGCAAGATTACTCATCTGCACTTCATTGGAGCATCATGCCGACCCTCCAGGTGTATGGCTTGGGTATATGCTGCGAAACAATGGCAATATCACACGATTGATGGAAACAGCTGTTATACATCAGGGAAATTGTACAGGCATTTTAAGTTTAAGTTCAAAGTATTTAATTTCTATTTCCATGGAAACATAAATGTGTAGGGGCCGGCATCATTGTATATATATTAGTGCCGTTCATCCGAGAGACGTGTTCGTGTGGTGCTTGTTCCTTCTATGCTAGCTAGGTGTCGCTTTGCGATACCTCGTTGGTACAAGAGGGGGCAGCACCATGCCTCGCGTCCAGCTCCTACTAGGGAGCCGGACGAGCGGCAGAAGGGGACTGGACATGGTCCAGTCCAGACGCTAATACTTTGACATCAGAGAGATTGAATAAAGTCCTACCCGAGAGGTAGGGGTTTCTGGGGCTTTGCCCAACCCGAACTACTCGTGTTGTGTTGGTACATCTAGTGGTAAGCGAGCCAAAGAGCCACCCAACATATAAGTCAATACGAACCATTACACTGGTGCCGTGACCAGTCGGTTCGGGGGTGGTGCGCGGCCACATTGGCCGAAAGCCTCGGGAAACCCGAAGCGGATCCCCCCAGCCCTGGGCTAGAGGGATTCGAAGAGGATGATTATACATCCCAGCATCTGTTGTTAGACTGGAAACCCGGTCAACAACAAATGTTTAATCAGGAGGGTGTACGAAATATTTTTTCTACACCCGACCTTAGGGACAATGCCACCAGAGATGGCATCGTAAAATTGTATCCGGCTACACCCCAGACAGGAGTACCGGATACCGGATTGTTCAGGGGAGTGTTAAGACCCCCAACTTTAGACTTGAGCGATTGGTCCCAAGTTATAACTAGCAGACGCCAGCTAGGTCCTATGGTACCAACAGGCTCGGCTAGCGGCTTGGGTACACCAATTGCACAAAGCCCTATGCAGCGTACTGCAACCCCCCAGGGTTCAGCACCCGGTGGTGGAACCGAAGTAGCCCCACTAATGACATCGTCGGATCATGACAGCGACGATGGTAAAACCAAAAGGGACGCAATAGTCCCAGACGCGAAATCAAAAGATAAGCCTAGTGGTACCGGACCGAAAAGCTCGGAAAGGCATCACCTAGGCCGATCTCTAGATGAAGGCTTGTCTGACTCCATGTTTTACCCTGGAGGCAGTCGCAAGTCTATCTACGGACGTCGGATGGGTCCCGGGTATAAAAATACTCAGGCCTATTTGAAAGCCAAGGAACAGGTAGAGTTACAGGCAAAGAGGCAACATGAACAATTCATGTTAGCCCAATCCAAAATAGAGGAGGAAGCTAAGTCCCGGATCGGAAAATTACGATCCGTTGAGCAGGAGGCGATTCTAAAAGAATCCGACCTCAAATATCGTCTATCCTCCGTATCCCATCGGTTGGAGCGGAAGGAAAGAGACGCACATGAAAAAGAAAAGAGGCTGGCTGAGTTGGAAATCGAGGAAGCCAATAAACTTAGAGCAATCGACAAGGCTAGAGCCGAGGAGGTTGCTAAGGCTCGGGATGTAAATAAATTACAAACTGAGTTGCACGCAATGGAGGAGAAGCTTAAGAAACTTCAACTCCGGAAAGCTGAGACAGAAGCCAAGATGGTCTCGGAACAAGCCGAGATCAGGAAGGAGACTACTGAATATAACAGGTCTCAGAAAGAGAAGGGTGAAAAGTACCGCCTACTTAAGGATACTTTTAAGCGAGAGGCAATGATCGCCCAAGAAGAAAGAAACCGAGCTGTGGCTGAAAATGAAAAGATTCGATCCGAAATCTTGGCAGAAAACGCACAGCTTAGGGAGGAACAGCGAAACCTGACTACAGACGTAGCTACCCTCACAATAAATAAGTCCGCTATGGAGAGTTATTTACAGGAGCAAGAGGAAACACATGCCCCTCCGGCGAGTAGGGTGACAAACCCGAACTCGACGTTCGTGAAACAGGGCGACCCGGTCTCCTGTTCTACACCGAAGAATCCGCAGTATAATCCTTTTGTAAATGATAATGCTTCGCGGAACGTAGATCAAGGGGGTGTTTACATCAGAACCCAGGATAAGCATGGCCGAACTAGTAGAGTCCGGATAAGTGAGGTGCCCATAGTCCACAACCTGGATCCGGACTATACCCCTAGAGAGGCTTCCGACAGTAGTGCGGAGACCAGTGGGTTCCACATTCATGTGGATCCTAGTAACGACCCGGGGCTGGGTGCTGGTAATGACAACACCCAACCGAATCCATCAAACGATGGCGGCCAGTCAACGGGAAACCAGCCATCCGATGGCGGGTACCAAGGCGCGCAAGGGGGGGGCGCTGCTTCGGGTGCCACAAGCTATAGTGGTACCTCGGGTACCGGCCCCAACCAAGGTAGTGCGAGTTATACGAACCACGGTGGTGCACAGTGGACGTATACTCAACCTCCACCACCGCCTCCACCTGGCAATTCGAGCTTCGGTGGTATAGGGGGCAATCGGACCTTGAATGAAACCAAGGCGATTGAATGGAGCAAACAGCAATGCACTAGATTGATGTATGCTCCCAATTCTGCCCGAAGGGTAGCCGTTATTCCTAAAGAATATGACGGTACTCGACCATGGAAAGAGTGGTTTGAAGATTTCATCGATGTGATGAACTGTAATGGATGGACCCCATACGAGGCCAAGCCACATCTGGTGAGATGTCTGAAAGGCGGGCCGGGTCGCATGGCTGTAGAGCAATGGCGAACCTGGTACGGCCTCGTTGGGAGTTTTGAGCAGTTAGTAGAAACTGCTAGTGGACTGTTATGTAATATGGTCAAGGAAGACCCGATGGTCCGTTTTAAGAAACGCACACAGAAGCCGAATGAAGCTTTCAGAGCATACGGTATGGAACTCCATGCCCTGCTAAGTAAGGCCAGACCCGGTACTGAAAACCAGGACTGGTATATGGACGATTTGATCACTCAATTCGTCAAGGGTCTAAGAGACCGAGATGAACAAATAGCAGCGAGGGATGCCTGGAAGGAGGGCATAACACTACACGGCATATTTAATGGTATAGATATGGCCGTGAAGAAGCGAGCTATGTTAGCTGGGGACATACCTAATGCCAGCGGCTTGGTACCCCTGGCATCGGTGACCCAGCAGTCGGAGGTCGATACTCCATCAGACGACTTCGAATTGATTGATATCGAACAGGAAGACGGCACCTTCTGTTCGATGCAATTAAGGAAGAACACTTCAGGTAGGAAGTATATTCCCAGGAAATCTTTCAATAAACAAAGGGACTCTAGACCTTCATCCGAGGTCAAGAGTGACCCGAAGACTGTCGATAAGGCGGTCAAGTCCATTGTAAGCACTGACAAAGTGAAGACTCAGTCCCCGGACATGACTAAACTTCTGGAAGACATGTGTAAGAAAATTACAGATGCCATCCAAGCCAATCGGCAAAGACCCCGGGTGGATCGCCGAACGGTTAAGTGTTTCAGGTGCCAGCGCATGGGACACTACTCATCTGAATGTACCGCTACTAAGCCGGTAATGGCTGCCTTCTATGAAGCCGAAGACGACGGCGTAGAAAGGGAGAATGCTAGGGATTCCACAGATGTGGAAAACTAGTGGGGGTTGTGTCAACGGCATCTGACATGGCCCCGAGTGGGAACGAATGCCAAAATGCTACCGGGGGTATCCCGGTGGAAGATTTCGAGTCAATTACACCTGGAGGCCGGGTGGCTGAGGGTGCGCACCCCTGCACCTCGGCCGGGGCCAGGGACCCTAGTGTTGATATGTGCAGGAGCAATCATATGGAGGCGAGTGGCCACACTAGGGGAGAGGAAGGATGGATCAAAGAGTTGATTCGAGTGTGTGGGACACGCCTTCCCCCAAGTCATCCGTGTCTGGAATTCCTGAGAGGACTCGGATTGAATCTTGGTGATTCGGGAGACTTTCACCAGTTTACCAGTAACCCCTCGCCTTTAGGGGGGAGACGGTGGTATGTACCCATATCTGTGGAAGGCCGGGTGGGGGAATTCTTGGTGGATACTGGAGCTAGTCATTCATGTGTGTCCAAAAGATTCTTCGATTCGGTGGCCGGCAGCCATGAGAACCTCAAAACGGGGGTAAATGCTTGCACGGCCGACGGAAGCAGTATGCGTACATTTGGTAGGACGTTTATGCCTATCCATATAGGAGGCAAAGAGTTTGTTCTTTCGCCAACTATAGCAGAGGTTAGTGATGACGGAATCCTCGGATTGGATTTTGCAAGCTTATACGGGGCCGTCTTGGACCCGAGGGACGGTAGTATGGATATACGGAGCCCGTATGGCTTGCATGTCCAATGCGTATTGAGACAGGTGTCTTCGGTCGCAGCAGTGGTACATACGGTGAAGATCCCACCGGGTACCACTTGCGATGTCCTTTGTGGCGGATCCATGGCTCAGAGGAATGAAGCTGGAGTCTACGAACCCGACACGGTGTATTTGTCAAGCATCGGGTTAGACTCAGTGGATACATTAGTGGCTAATGCAGCTTGGTCCGTATTACCCATAACTAACCGAAGTGGTTCAGTGGTTTATTTGAGGCGAGGCGACAGTGTTGGAAGGATGAGTTCGGTAGAACATGTCGCCGAGGCTAAATTTAACAAACCACTAAACCCAGTTAGTCAGCATCCTATGGATGAAGAATTCCAAAAGCTGATTGATCAGTCAGATTTAAAGAATACGGATGATAAGGATTGCCTAGCGAGACTTCTACAAAAGTACGAAGGTGCTTTTGGTAGGGAAGGAGGCCCGGTGGGTAGATCCGATAAGGTGTTGCACACCATAGATGTGGGCAGCGAGAAACCTTTTAAAATCCCGTATCGTAGACTTCCCCTTAAAAAGAAGTTAATCTGTGAAGAGCAAATACAAAAACAGTTGGACCTAGGGGTAATCGTGCCTAGCTCGAGTCCCTGGTCCAGCCCTGTTTGTATGACTACTAAGAAAGACGGTACAATCCGCTTTTGTGTCGACTACCGGAAATTGAACGGTATAACAAAGAAGAACTCGTATCCTTTACCAAGGATAGACGAGACTTTAGATAGCTTGGGCGGAAACCAATGGTTCTGTACCTTGGATTTACAGTCCGGATATTGGCAAATACCAATGCACCCCAAAGACAAGGAGAAGACAGCATTCTCCAGTCATATGGGGCTGTTTGAGTATAATGTCCTACCCTTCGGATTGTGTAACGCCCCCGCTACATTCGAGGCTATGATGGAATCCTTACTGAGTGACCTTTTGTGGAAGAAATGCCTGGTTTACTTGGATGATGTGGTCGTGTTCGGCAAGTCATTCAAGGAATGCCTGGCAAATCTGCAATTAGTCCTCGACCGGATACTATCAAACGGTCTTAAACTTAAACCCAAGAAATGTAATTTGTTTAAGAAAACCATTACATACTTGGGAAGGATCATTACTCCTAACGGGGTAAGTGCGGATCCGGAAAAATTAGAAGCTGTAGAAAACTGGGAAAGACCCACGAGTGCTAAGGAGGTGAGATCATTTTTAGGATTTTGTTCCTATTATCGTGATTTCATACCGAATTACTCTCGTGTCAGCTTCCCCATGCAGTGCTTAGCTCACTGGACCCCGGGTAGGGCACAGGACCCATTCCCATGGACCAGCGAGCAAGAAGAGTCTTTTAATAAAATAAAAGATTTATTTAGGAATACACCCGTGTTGAAATATCCCACTCCCGAGGGACATTTCATCTTAGACACCGATGCGAGCAATGATGCGATTGGGGCAGCTCTCTCTCAGGTCCAAGAGGGAGTCGAAGTGCCAATAGCATTTGCTAGCAACACGTTAAGCAAGACACAGCGAAATTATTGTACCACCAAGCGAGAACTCCTCGCTGTGGTGGTGTATACGAAGAAGTTTAAGCATTTCCTTTGGGGAAGTGACTTTACTTTAAGAACAGACCATTCGTCTCTTAGGTGGCTCCTTAACTTTAAGGACGCCGAGGGGATGATTGGACGTTGGTTAGCTCACCTATCCGAATTCGGATTAGAGCATAAACAAATAGAGCACCGACCCGGTGCTAAACACATCAATGCGGATGCCTTGTCAAGACGGCCTATCCGAAGGTGCCAAAATGCCACATGTGAAGACTGCGGGGCCCACAATGCTGTGGTAGCCGGGTTGGTATTTAATTATACCACCCCCCGTATCCCCTGGGAGGAGGCTGTATGCAGCTATCTCGATTGGTCCCCGGAGACCATCAAGAAGTTTCAACAGTCAGACCCCACCACTGCGCGCATAATGGAATACCTACGGTCGGGCATTAAACCGGCAAGGCCTCTAGTTTCCCTGGAGGATAGGGAAGCGAGGCGGTTGCTTGCTCAATGGGCCGAGCTAGAGATCCGAGACGACATACTATGTAGGTGGAAGACAACTCCCACCAACGGTAGGTTGTTGCAAATAGTGATACCCGCCCCGATGAGGAGGGATATCATGTATTATTGCCATGGCCACCAAACGAGTGGCCATTTCGGTAAGAGAAGGTCAATAGAGCGTCTACAAAGGCGTTACTACTGGCCCGGTATGAGAGGCGACTTGCTCCGGTGGATCGCCACTTGCCCGGATTGTTGTAAAAACAAACCGGGACCCGGCCTGGGTAAGCAACCCTTATCACAGGAATTGTTTGGTGTCAGATTTGCTCGAATAGCGATAGACATCATCAGTGGGATTAAGACGACGCCGCGAGACAATACTTGTATGATGGTCGTAACTGACTATTATACTAAGTACACTCGGGTGTTCCCCCTTCCCAACCACAAAGCCGCCACGTGCGCGGAGGCATTTGTGAAAGGCTGGGTGCTGCATTTGGGTGTTCCCCTTATGATGCACAGTGACCAGGGAAGGGAGTTCGAGTCAGAACTTTGGCAGGAAATGTGCCATTACCTAGCCATTTGTAAGACCCGAACAAACCCGTACCGACCACAGTCGGATGGGCAGGTAGAACGCTTCAATAGAACCCTCATACAAGTACTAAAGCCCCTGGTTAATACCCACCAGGATGACTGGGATGAACAGTGCGAGTTTGTAGTACATGCCTACAACAACACTGTCCATTCATCAACTAACTGCACCCCAAACATGCTAGTGTTCGGCGAGGACATCATAATGCCCGCCGACTTAGTGTATGGAGTGGTTGGAATAGACCCGGAGGCGCCCTGCACGGTGCTGTTTGTAGAGTCATTAAGGGACCGGTTCAAACAGGCATACGAGGCCGTTCGGAAAGAACTGCTGAAGAGTGCGAAGTGGCAGAAGGTGGGCTATGACACCAATGCTAAACGAATTCGTTTTAATGTTGGGGACATAGTACTAAGGTACTACGAGCCGCTGGATAAGCTGAAGCTCGTAACGCCTTGGGAAGGTCCATTTAAAATCGTTCGCGTCATCTCCGAGTCCACGGTGATGATAGAGGACTGCCTAACGGGTAGGAAATGGAAGACAAATGTCGGAAAACTTCGGCCCTGGAAGGGGCGCGAAGAGGCGGAGAGGGAGTTCGGTTACAAACCACCTGTATCTGTCCCTAGCGGACCGAGCGTGGTAGTACCGACGAAACGCCCTAGAGGCCGGCCGAGAAAGACGCCGGGAGACGAGGTTATAGTAAAAAAGAAGACGAAGGCCAGGAAACGACCTAATCGTAAGAAATGGAAGAAAGTCTCGCTGAGTGAAGGCATTACGTATGGGAAGGGTCCCGCTCTGACTAAGCGAGATCCAGAAAAGGCCGTACGTAAAGCCGGGAAAAATAAAATGCTAACCGAAGGCGTTAGACGCAGCCCCCGGTTGAGGTCTGCTGTAACCTAACTCAGTACACAACGAGCTGCTGCGTGTTGTCCGCCATAGGCAGGCAACATACGTTCCACGGCCTGAGATGTCGAACGCGCCCTCCCCGGGTGGCTGTATCCCGTGAGTGGCGGTCGGATTAACCGGTACATTCGCTTTGAAGCGTTGTATACACCGCTAAGCTCCAGACGATAGCACTCGGGTAGTAGGCCGCGTCTCACATGTCGAGTCGAATGTTGGTTCGGATCTAGTTCCCTAGGTGGCGCTGCTGGTGTGGCGGGAAAGCGCGGAACTAGGTCACCGGATAGCCATGGCGGGATCTCGCGAGACGAGAGGTCTGACGTCATACTGGTCATAACTAGAGCGGACTCGTGGTGGTTAGACGCCACCCGTTTTTGCTCTAGTTATTTGTCGGCGGTTATACAGCCTGTAGCTGTCGTGTTAGCCTAGCTAACCCCCCAAAAGCCTTTCTGTTGGACGAATCCTTCGGGAGGAGTCCAACAAAACTTGCCAATTAATTTTGGAAGTCGAACCCGGTGCCATGGCACAGGGAACGATTGACGCTGCGCGTCAAACAGCCAACATTCCGTTGGAACAAGACGAGGACCCGAAGGTCCCGTCTCGGGTCGAGGAATCTATGGATTCTTCGACAGAGGAGGCCGCCCGGACGCTCACGGCTATGGCCGAGGCAACCGACCGGGAGAGGATGCCACCTCCACCCCCGCCACGCCCGGAGCGCCCGTCTACAACAGACGCTTCGGGTAGCAAAGTGGATGTCCTGGACATTCCAATGTATCCTCCGGGATTCAGGACGCAGATCAGACGTCTAGCACACGTCGATCGCCAGGAAGGTATCGTGTATACCTCCTGGGGTACGTACATCCCTATGCACGCCTCCATGTTCGGATGCGGGCCCATGGCGGTGGAGCAGGGCGTGCCCGAGCCCATACCAGATGAACTCAAAACTATGGTAATGGACTTGTGTAGTGACGAGCTGGCTGACAACATGCCAGTTTCTTGGCTCCGCAACTACCTAAAGTTGGCGGAGAATATGGCGACTAACGAGAATTTAGCTCGAGCCGTCTTGATCTCTGCGGGCATCATCCAGAAGGCCACGGAGTTAAGGGAGTCCGAATCCGACATGGATACAGACTCCACAGTAACCTTGTCGTCGGTGGAAACCGACCGGGTCAAGCGATTGACCCGTAAACCTGCACCCAAGGGTCCTCTCACTGAGAGCGACCTGGAGGCTGAAGATGTCCGCATCGCCGTCGAGAGGTCCACGACCGAGACCGACCCAGCTGCCGACATCCCAGAGGCACCTGGCGAGATCTCGGAAGAGGACATCTCGCGCCAGCAGGCTGCTGTAGAGGCAAAGCGAATCGAGCTTGCCAAGCAGCAGAAGGAGCTCACCGCAGCTCGCCGGGCCCATCGCAAGCAGCAGGCCCAACGAAAAACAGAGATCTCTTCCGACTCTGACTCCCCAGTCAGCGGAAGGAGGAGCCCTCGGACAGGGGACAGGAGCCGACGCGAGTCGGATTCCAGTCCCGAAGTTCCGGCCCAACCGACTAAGGTTGTGCGCCGGAAGAAGAAGAATGGAGCGAAAGCGTCTCCGGTAGAGCCCACGCCCCCCACCAAGCCGAGGGGTAAGGGCAAACCGAAGACGCCCGCTCCCACCACTACAACCACCACGGTAGCCACCTCGGTTACTGCATCTTCTGCAGCCAGCACGTCGGGTGCAAAGACGAAGTCCCCTACCAAGGCTCCGACTGGTAGTACCACCTCCAGCCGAGCCGGCCGTAGGGGAGCTGACATATACACGGACAGCGAGGAAAGCGAAAGCGATCCAGAGCTGCCCGAGTCTGCCAAATCTGATTTGGAGTCCGTGACAACGTGGGAAGAAATGACCACGGATGTTCCCAAGGACGACAATCAGAAATGGATGTGGAAGAATGCAGCCGAGGGGTTCAAGGAACGGACTCCCCGCTGCTTCGCGGACTGTGCTTACGACACAGTCCATTATATGTGTCCGAGCGCCGTCAATAAGGACGGTGACAGCGATGACGAGGAGTGGATGAAGTCCGGCCCCTCGGATACGCCAGTAGGCAAGTTCTACCTGATTTGGATTGACCAGCTCAAGTCCAAATTAGGCTCGATCTACAGCTACGAGGCCCGGACGAAAGTCCAGTGGGCAATGACCCAATGGGGACCAACCGGCAACCGCCGAAGGTGCCCGTTTGAGTCTTGCCAGCTGTCTCTCACGGGTGAGAAGATGTTCGAGACGAAGCCCCGCTTCGCTCGACACATCGTTGAATTCCATATGCATCACAAGCCTGTGATGATGTGTGTGCTCGGGGACCGTCCGAGTAAACATTGTGATGGCTCGTTCAGCACTCACCGGCGCCGAGACATGGCTCTGCATTTGCAGAAGGCCCATGGCATCGGCCTGGAGAAGACCAGGAAACGAGCCATCAAGTGCTTCAGCGAGCTCCTTGCAAATTGGTCCGCGCTGAGCATCAAGGAAGTGAAAGAGCAGGCATTCGAGACCGGATTCTGCTCGTGGAAGAGCGGCAACTTGCTGACTTACTTCCAGACGAACTCCTCGTCCACAAAATTCGGGATGCCCAGCGAGGTGCACCTGAAGGTAAAAAAGTGGCGAGGAGACGACAAGCGAGAGAAGGCCAAAGCCCGCTCTAAAGGTCCAAACGGAGGCACAGTCACGACTACTGCTTCCAAGAGGACCCGAGCAGACCGGTCCGTGAGCCCTTCGGGTGGCAAGGACCAGCCCAGACCAGCCAACCCAGCTGATCGTCGCGAGTCGGGACAACAGGTCTCGGCTCTGGAGATGCCTGGCAACCAGGCCCGCAGGTCGGGTAGCCAGGCGACCGCATCGGCGACTCCAGCCACCTCCACACCTGCACCCGCGGAACAACGCCCGGGCGAAGCCTCTGGCGGCCAGGATGATGGGGGCGAACTGTTCGCTCCCCCATCCGGGTATTCTACTTGGTGGGCTGGAGAGGGATCCTCCGGCAAACGCCCCACGTACAGTGAGTACGCGGCGAAGTTCCCTTCAATGGGACCGGCTGGACCCGAGTCGCAGGTCCTTACCCCCTTGGGCCGGGCCAAAGCTCGTGGTAGGGGCCGCGGTGGGCTGGAGTCCACCCGAGGCTCTCCGGGTGGTGGCCGAGGCCGAGGAGGCATCACGGTAGAGGGCCCGTCTGCTCCTCCAACAGGCACCCCGCCTGTCTCAGTGGAGGCCCCAGCGCCACCACCAGTGATAGTTCCACCAACAGGTCCTCGGGTACCCCTAATGGAACTAATCTCCGGTACCCTGTCAGGTCTTCAGGATCCGAACACGTTCGTCGACCACCGCGATGTCCGAACGGTTCAGATCCAGAATGAGCTGATGGAAGAATGGCAGGCATTGCACCGCCAGAAGTCTGTTGACTACTGGCGTGTGATGACTGAAGCCACCGTCAATCTGGTCTACGAGATCCAGAGGCGGGAGGAAGATAAAATCAGGGAGCTGGAAAGGAAGAAGGTCGAGGAGGCCCTCGAGTCCTGCCGGCGAAAACAGAAGGAAGCCGAAAAGCTTAAAGAGTTTCACGAAGCTGAAAACTCCAGATATATCCATCGATTTAAGGAGGCTGACCTCAAGTTTTTCCTGGCATTCGGGAAACATCTGGAGGAGTGGGACGGATTACCGTCGTCTCTCATCTTCGTTCCAGAGATACCCCCGGATGCCCCGCCAGCCCCGGCTACTCCACCGGTCCTGGCCACTCCACCGGTCCCGGCTGCTCCGCCGATTCCGGCAGCTCTCTTGCTCCCGCCCCCCACTTGGAACCGGGCTGTCCCAACTGCCACGGTTGCTGCACCAGCATCCGAGGCAATGGACAGTCCGTCCGCAGTGATGAGGGCCTTGAGCTTGGGGAGCGAGACTCCCAGCGAGGCTTCAGCGGCGCTCTCTACGAGCAGCTGTAGCAGTTCGGCTCCATCTGCCTCAGTGGAGCCGGCTGAGAAGATGGACACAGATCCTGAAGATCTTTGAGTGTCCATCTGTTGGTGTCTCCTGGTACCCGAGGGTAAATGCATTTAATATGCCAGAGGCACTGTTCCTTACGCTGGACTCCTGATACCTGGATCGTAACCTGCAGCGAGGATGGACGCTAACCCGAACACCCAATGGACTACAACATCTAACCGGGTCTCCATCTTCCCATCTTCATCAGGGCACATCATAACAGCAACGTGGTTTGCCACCACACATATGTCGCCGGATGGAGCTGCAGAAACCAGTCGTTCCAGGTTCGCCGGAAGTCCGGTATATTGTAAGGGTGATCCTGCTACCCTGGTAGGACACCTATATTTCATATTTTGTATAAATCTATTTTTATATCGTATATTATATTCTTGTAAGTAAAAGTCAAAATTTTTTTCGGGTTATTTACCCCACCTCGGGTCGGTAAAAACATTGTAAAAATTTTTCAATATCACCTTACTACACATCAAATATTCTTCATCGCGTCTCATGTTTAATAATAACACACGTGTAACATTATCACCATAGGTCGATGGTCCATAAGGGGCCACTTCCTATTTTTGTTATTATTTATAAACACTTCGGGTTATATACGATGATGCCTTATTATGTACATATAACTTATAATGCCCCTTAAATGTTCTATATTTAATACGAACCGTGTATATATAGACTTACCTATTTATTTATAACACCACTGTATAAAGTCAACAATAGTTACTTGTTAATTACACACAACCCTAGGTAAAGTCTAGTGGGGGTGGTGTAGGGGCCGGCATCATTGTATATATATTAGTGCCGTTCATCCGAGAGACGTGTTCGTGTGGTGCTTGTTCCTTCTATGCTAGCTAGGTGTCGCTTTGCGATACCTCGTTGGTACAAGAGGGGGCAGCACCATGCCTCGCGTCCAGCTCCTACTAGGGAGCCGGACGAGCGGCAGAAGGGGACTGGACATGGTCCAGTCCAGACGCTAATACTTTGACATCAGAGAGATTGAATAAAGTCCTACCCGAGAGGTAGGGGTTTCTGGGGCTTTGCCCAACCCGAACTACTCGTGTTGTGTTGGTACATCTAGTGGTAAGCGAGCCAAAGAGCCACCCAACATATAAGTCAATACGAACCATTACAAATGCATTTTTTAAGCCTAAGGATTCTCTCACAGTCCGTGTGAGGAGATGCATCTTTAACGTTTTAAAGGCCGCTACCGTAATCTCCCGCGTATAAGGCACAGCCCGCGTATAAGGCGCACCTAGAGTTTTGGAAAATTCTCAAAAAATGAAAAATTCATAACTTTGGTTCTACTGAATGAATTTTCAAAATTCAAAAACCTATGTGTAGCTTGGGCCACCCCGGACCCTCCTGGGCCCCCCTTATGTCCTATTATGACCAAAAGGGACATGTAAGATATAAAAAATACGCAGGAGATTACGGTAGTGTGTCTATAATGCATTATGTCTGATGGTAGTCATGACGCATGTATGCGGCCCTTGTGAGTAACTCGCCAGGGCTACATTCAAGCATCATGCCGACCGTTAAGGGCTGAGAGACCCCTAAAGGGTCGGTATGATGCACCAATGAAGAATTGCCATTTCATGGATGTATCCTATCGACTAATGGACGTTATGTATTTTCATCAATAGCCTTAAAAGGGCCAAATACACTACATTACAATTCAGGTATTGGATTCCCACATTTCATAAAGGTCTCAGCACAAAGGTTCATTGTTAACAATACAAGCTTTTGTGGAGTCACTGAATGGAAAAGCTGTGGTATTATCAATGTCTTGTTCGCCACTTTCTGATTAAATTTGTGATATGAGGCACAGCTAGGTAATTATTCATAATGCCACACGATGTCTCCCTAGGCCAAAAAAATTAATTGTTTGTTTCTGGTAATCCGACCTTACCTAGCAAAACAGGGCCGACCCAAATTTTTTTTTCTCCATTTTTTGAGAAATTATAGGTTTTCAGTCAATTTAGTTGTCTGTGAGTCGCCATGACTCATCCCGAGTCATTTGGCAGTTATAGGAATTTTACAAAATAAAAAGAAATCTGACCTACCCTACCTAATTTTTTTCAGCATGTTATCTGAAACAAATGATTTATTTTTTTGGCCCTAGGAGGAACATGGGAGGAAGACCTACCCTAAAAGCCTAGTATATAAGGTGCGGAAGGAAGGAGGCCTATAGGATGCAGTGTATGACCTCATGATTGATCAAACACATCACAATTCCGGCTGCATAGCACTGCCCAAACTGAGAATCTTGAGAACCAAAGGATATCACCTTTATTGTCAGATTTTATCACTCATGTATAATTTGTGACTTGGCAATAAAAACTTTCAAACCTAAAAAAAGTATAAAGAAGATTTTACTTATGGGTGCGTTTTAAAATGATTGCATATTTGATAATTAGCATTATACAACCACACAGGGCTATATCTTGTGGAATATAATGATTTACATGTAAGTGTTATAATTACGAACATGGATGGAATGGCCTCCAAGCTTAAACAAAACACCGCTAGGTGCATTTTGAACAATCTGGCAATTTTGGAGCAAGGAGCGTTATTTTAACAATTTTATTTTACAGTGCTGTGGTCTATACTGAACAGGTAAAAACACCAGTATGGCCTACCTGCAGCCAATAGGGTCACACACTACGTCAGACACCTATAGACCCACTGCCAACTTCCCATAATGCAGCGCTATTTACTGTGAGCAACCACTTCCGGTATCATGAACAGTTATGTGTAGGGCAGTGTGACTATATAGGATTCATACTTGTCGCCTTCACAAAATCTAGGTTTTTATTTAAATGGCATTCAGTGTTAATTCCAGTAAAACAAAAACTGTGAAATGCATGGATATATCCATCAAAATGGGGAAGTGAAAGTAGCAGAATAACTGTCTAATTGAGAGTATGTGGGACTGGGGCTAGTTTCTGGCGACATGCACTAATGAGAGCGAGCTTGTCCTTGGAGGTGGGTGTTATCGAGGGACAAGGTACCTATGCCACTTTTAGAAGAACCAGCAAAATTCTGAAAGATGGACCCACTGGATGTGGTTTCTCTAGGACATAGCCGTAGGTAGCAAATCTTCATTGGGGGGGGGGCCCGGTGAGGGCACCATCGCGACCACCTTGAATTGTCGCCTGATGCGTGATGGCGTCTATATATGCATATTTAGAATTCATATAGAAAAGTGATTTTTGGTAAATATTGGATCTGACTTTACGCTCAGACCCTCATTCTCCCTATGACATCACCATAATAATCTAATTTGAGATGTAAAGTTTTAGCTTCTTTTCCATTGTGTTTATGAGTTCTTGGAAAATATTGGGGGGGCCCAGACATACTCAGGCCCCACCTCCTTCATGATTGGGGGGGCCCAGGCACCCCTGGCCCCCCCTTTTCCTACGCCCCTGTAGGATATACAGTCAGGTAGTGGTATGCATTATTAACCAATGAGATAATTTCCTTTATCTCAAGTTAGATACGACAGCGCCGTAGGTTTAACCAAGAACCTCTGTATCACACCCCCCAGTGTGAAAACCCTTCCCCGTATCACACTGCCAGGTAGATCATCCGAAATTGTCACATAACTAACTATACAAAATCATTTCTAATGCCAAATGAATGAATTTTTTACCATTTCTGACTAAATTAACTTGAGATAAATACAAAGGAGCACTCGAATTGGTCACCACTGAGGGTTATCACACTCGGCTTAGCCCCGTGTGATAACCCACAGTGGTGACCAATTCTCGTGCACCTCTGTCTATTTATAATTCATTGCAGAAATTTCAAGCTGAAACTGGTCCCCGTCATGCTGACTGCTTTCAGTGCTTATCTCACAACGTGCCAGATACGCTGGGCATCTGCGGTCTGTATAACTACCGCAGGCATAGGGCTCCACCCCCCAACCCCTCTCCCCTTACTTCCTCCTGTGTCAAGGTCAGGTCACAGACAGGGAGGGGGGATTACAGAAATATAATCTTGTTATATCAAAGAGATTCTTATCCTAATCCCTTAATTAGGGGTGATTAGTGAATGTTTATTCTGCACTCTGTCTGTCTCAGGCTCATTTCACACCCCCCCCCCCCACATATTCAGATAACCTATCAGTGATAACATCTGCTGGGAGAGTGTGCTCACTCATGCACATCCAACAGTTTCCAACAAGTTAGCCAAGGCTTCCACCTGCCCTATATGTAGTGGGAGAGTAGCGGGAGCGGAATTCAGGGGTAGGTTTCCAGCCTACGTGCCAGATCAAGCAATGTCGCTCTCCACTAGGGGTCCCTGCTACCCTGTATCAACTCAGCGCGATTAATCATCATAAGAAAAATGAAATAACCTTAGCTATTCACTGTGGGCCTGTCAGAGGGCAGGTGGTACCCATCTGATAAGTTCTGTTCTGAGTGATAACCGCTACTAACCACCTTCAGCAATGGCCATGCCCATAGGACGATCCGCTACATCAATATACACCTATTGCTGACTATAGCCCCCAACCTCACACCATTTCCTCCTGGTGGTGAACATGCCAACTACACATCCATTACCGTCATGCACCAGTGACATGCGCACTCAGTGTCTGCTAGTTTCCGGTCTGTAACCACGAGGCCGTGGTGGGCGGCCTCACGTCACGTTAGGGCTGGGAGGTCAGACCACTCGAAACACCTTTTTCCTTCTGGGACAACCACAAGCCTGTCCAAGAGAATTGTTAGTATTTCGACAAGCTTTTTTCACATCCTTTAAATATCAAGAGTTGCCAACTTGACATGATGCATTAATGCCCTATAATCTGTTTAACCTATTTGGTTAACCCTTTATGTATGGGCTGCTACGTGAGTGGTCATTTTTTAACAACGGGGGGGGGGGGGGTCGGTGAAATTCCACGCGTGTGCTGCGAAAAATTTTCTGTCCCCCCTCCGAGGGGTCTGAAATTTTCCGTCCCCCCTTTTATTCTATAGTTGTGTGCAGGCTTTTTCGCTGAAAAGGGGCGAAATCTTTTTTGTCGCCTCGCCTAAGAGGGGTCTGAAATTTTTTTATCCCCCCCAAACCCACCAACCCCCCCCCCCCCCCGTTGTTAAAAAATGACCACTCCCTAATGCAGGAATGTATCATGCCCATTGGTAGTAATAATGCACCAATGAAGTGCTGATGTAGCCTTGACAGGTAACTCAACAGCGCTGCATCCATGCATCATGATGCACCAATTAGCAGTTTTTAAAAGGTTTAAGGCGATAACCATCCTATAAAGTTCATTCAAACCACCTTCACATTCCCAGCAGGTGCAGATTGGCGGATCATTTCACATGGAGGGAGGCAAGATGAAGCAATTTCACTCTTCCAGGGAGATGGATCAAAAATGTTTCCTTCTCTATTTTTCAGGGAATGAACTTCAACTCTCCCCTAGTTACTGTTACTTTCAGAGCACAATATGATCCCTCCCTTATGGTTTCTACATTTCTCACTGACACCAGTTTCCTGGTATTCCTTCTCTCACCAAGGTAAAATATATGAACATCTATGATCAATGAACAAAAAAGTTCCAACTTTACCATAATGAAAAGTAAATCTGATTTGCCCAGCCACCACTTTTCTTGCTTATGACCTGAAAGAAACACCTGCTCTTTTCACCAAAGTAGATGTATACAGTCTACCTAAAATCACATGATACACCCCTGTATTCAGGGAGTACCTAGAACCACAATGGGCCTGTCTTGCCATTGATACCGGAGACCACACGGAGGGAGGCTAAAAGGCCAGTGCCGAGATATTATAACACGGAGATAACGGTTCAGTACCTTCAAGCCAGTATTAACCCTTTAAAGTTGGTGCTTTTTATGGCAGTTAACACTTTAAGAAAGAATACCATTGATATAAGCTTCTTGGCCGAATGGCGCGGTTATGCACCCTTGGTGAGTTTACGCACCAGACCTGCATTCATGATGACGTCTCTGCATATATATATATATATATATATATATATATATATATATATATATATATATATATATATATATATATCATCTACTGTAGTTTACAGCAGTTTGCTGATTACAAATCAAGTCTATTTCAAAGCCACACAGTACCCTAAAGTCAGACCATCAAGACTAACTACAAGCCTTACCCTGCTATTCTAACATGTAGGTCCATTATTAATTTTGAACAATTGCTCCCATATCACCCACACCCATCACCCCACCTTCCACCACACCTGTCTACTATTAACCCTTTAAGGACCACTGATACAGGAGTGCATGATACCCAGTGGTCGTCATGATGCACCAATGAAGTGCTGGCGAGTCTACTCACCAGCACTTCATTGGTGCATCATGAAGACCCACAGCAGTGTACCTATAGGATCGGCATGATGCTTGAATGCTTTCTTTGTGAGTTACACACCAGGGCTGCATTCATGCATCATGCCGACCAATGGGGATGATACATTAACGGTCTTTAAAGGGTTAAAGCGCCTTCTTTCCTCCAACCTCAGCTTCAAACACCTGTCCGTCCCATACACGACCACAACTCTGCCTTTACCATGGCAGCCAGCCATACATCACCACTGCGCATGACCTATACATGTAGCTGTTTCCGGTGGCAGTGTAGCATGTCGGGACGATAGTCAATCTTCACAGAATAGGACTTAAGTATGTCAAACGGCCTCATTATAATTTCGGGTGACCCTTCAATTCTGTTACTATGCAACTTTTTGGCATAGCTCTTATGTAGTTCAACAGACACTTAACATTGGACCCTCTCAAAATTCTGAACTATTAAACATCCATAAAGTTATTAGAGGAAACAACAAAATTCACACCCAACCCTTACCTAGGCCTTTACTATTTCATTTCCATTTTCCCTCTCCTGATCTTGTAATAAAGGTGTCTCTGTCGGTATCCAAGGTAACAGGATGTAAACATAACCTTTGACCTCATGCATGTCACCCTGTACATGCCTAGGCCTAAGCCTCTACTGAATTACCAAAACCAAAATAAACATTATCATTCTACTCCAATAATCACCTGCATTCAACCAAAACTATTACATTTCATGACAACCTGACTCATGTCCCCCTTTTTCTTACATTACTACCTTTCTGTTTTGCCCTTTTCTACATTTTAATTTCCTTAAAGTGATTTTTGTATCACAGACCTCTCTTTGTGTATCTATGGTTACATGATGATGGTGGATTGACATTTGACCTCACAAATGCCCCTATTTCCATGTAAGCCTTTTGACATATAACCCTATTAGGACAGCATGATGTCTCAGAGCTTTCAATTCTATGTCACCTCGATGCAACAACACAGTGCTAGAGATCAACTTTCCAGCACTGCATTAATGCATCATGCACGCATGCATTAGTGCATCATGCACGCATGCATTAGTGCATCATGCACGCATGCAATAGTGCATCATGCACGCATGCATTAGTGCATCATGTCGGCTTTTAGGAAGTGTATCAGCCCTGTGGAGTCTAACCATTCTGCCTTTACCCTTCCAGCTGTGCTGATGCATTAGAGTATCATGCCATTATACATTAATGCATCATGCCCATTGGTCATCATGCTGCACCAATGAAGTGCTGGCGAGACTACTCGCCAGCACTTCATCGGTACATCATGACAAGCAATGGGCTAAGGGTTATACAAATGAAGTGCTGAAGAGTCACGAGCACTTCAATGGCGCATCATACTGACCCTTTAAAAGCGTACAATGCTATCAGCGTTTAATGGAAACTGGCATGTGACTCGCCAGGGCTGCATCCATGCATCATGATGAGCATACAGTGTTAGTACACACCTGTAGGATCGGCATGATGCTCCAATGAAGTGCTGGCAAGTAGACTCACCAGCACTTCATTGGTGCATCATGATGACAAATGGGCATGATGCACTCCTGCACTGGTGGTCCTTAAAGGTTCAAAGGGTTGTAAGGCTTCTACCTCACCACCCACATCACCATGACAACCATGACGTGACGTACATACAAATCTCCGCACGTTACCGACACTTCCACGTCATTAAACAGACGCGGGGCTGGAAAAAGGCAACCCTGGCATGTAACCTATCATAAACAGGCCTGCTTGAACATAACCCTTTTAAACCCGCATAAAAATGGCATCATATATGCATAGAATCCATATGTTGCATAAATATATATTTATATGATATAAATATATGCATAAATAAATGCATGCATCATCCTGTCTGAACATGTTGATACATTCGCCAAGGGTCGGCATGATGCTTCACTTCAGTGTTGGTGACTAGACTCATCAGTGCTACATTGTTTCCGCTGAGAAAGTTATTCTATTGCATAATGTGAATAACAGGTCGTTTTGTCAAGATAAAATACACAAATTCCACAGATAATTAACTTTGGTCTCAGAATGACAACATGCATAGCAAAGGCAGTTGGAACTGAACATTCATAAAGTCTAATCACACATTATATTTAGAGCATACAACCATTCATAATCAGGAATTAAGTTCAACTGCTACAATCTCATTAGATTGCCTGGCATCACACAGCAGATAATCAAATCACAAGTAAACATTAAGATTTCTGTCAGAGGGCCTCTGTAATATCATAACTAAAGTGCCCTTTAAATAGTGAAGTCAGTAATCTTATTAAAGTGTGAATGACTTTATTCAACATTTTACAGCCGCTGATGTATTGGTGCGCGCATGCGTCATGCCTATTGGGCGTCATAAGATGCATGAATGAAGCCCAGGGGAGTAACTCGCCAGGGCTGGCACTCCATCGAGCATCATGCCGACTACTCTGTAAGACGACATGGTTGTATAATCAGCTGATGAGAGATATCTTACCATAAACCGATTGGCAGGTATGATCAAATTATTCATATGTTACAGAGAAAGAGTTATTAGATGTCATGCGATTTATCCATATCCTATAATGAACGGATTATTATTACATATCATATTCATATCCTGCATTGAAAGGATTAGCAGGTGTCATGAGATTTACTCTGATCCTATAGTGGGAAGTATCAGATATCAAGAGATTTACTTATACCCTGTTATCAGGGGTTATCAGATAACATGGGATTCATTCTGTAGTGAAAGGATTATCAGGTATCGTGAGATTTACTCCGTGATTTACAGATTGAGTTACACCAGCAAACCCTTAAATGTTTTAGAATCCCAACACGTCATGTACATCTGCAGCGTGATACTACATTGACTTATCTGCACTAGGAGCTGCTCCCTCAGCATGGATATATACCCCCTGACCCTGCCTGATTACTGAGTAAGGGTGTGATTGATCTAAGGCACCAAGGACAGCCACTCTACTGCTCCAATCTGCTCCGTACAACTCACAAAAGCTCTTTGACCCTTTCAGGGCATCTTATGCAAGAATGCATCATGCCCACTGGCCGACATGATGCATGAATGCAGGCTTGGTGAGTAACTTGCCAGGGCTGCATTCATGCATCATGCCGACCCTACAGGGCTGATGCACCCCGAGAGGGTCGGCATGATGCTCCAATGAAGTGCTGGCGAGCAGACTCGCCAGCACTTCATTGGTGCATCATGCTGACCAATGGGCATGATGCATTAATGCATTAGCGACCCTCAAAGGGTGGGGCATATTATCAACAACATTGATGTGTAATGTTCCAACTAACCCCAAAGAATCGCTACATTTAGGAAGGGTCATTATGATGCATCAATGAATCAAAGTCGACTGAAAAGCACAGTACACTTTAATGACAAGAGAACATGAAAATGAGGGCATGACAAGGATTCATTGGGTGAAAGGGTAATGGTTCTTGAGCATCATGTCAACAGCTAAATTCATATTCCTAGTGGGAAAAAAAATACACAAGACACTATAGAATGAGGTGGATGCCTGTGCCTATGCCTGTGCATAGGGACACTAAATACACGAAACAGGGGACAGACAAGAGAAGATGAGGACCCTTTTCAGAGGGGCTATAGGGAATCTGTAAAGGGTTAATTGACCATAATAGGTAGCAATAGGCATGGAATGGCGACATGGGCGGGGTGGGTAGTGCAAGATAGAGATCTACCAGGCGACATGTTTACTGGTGATAAGCCGCACCTTGAATTCAAAGCATTAGTAAAAGCAACACCAGGGGTCTGAAAAGGTCCCCATTCATTCCTTCTTATAGTCTATATAAGTAAGATCCTGCGTGTATTAAAGCTGGAGACCTGTGCTATAAGCCGCACCAGGGGCTTGAAATAGTCTATAATCTGTGCCTTATATGCGGGGTTTTATGGTAGATGCAAACAACATTCCCACACCCCGTAATCTCAGATGGCTTATCAATGCTTCATCTCCCTAACCGCCCCTCATCATCAGTCTAAACACCCCTACACTGTCATATGGCAAACATGTAGTTGAAACCCTTTAACCCTTTAAGGACCGCTAATGCATTAATGCATCATGCCCATTAGTCGACATGATACACCAATGAAGTGCTGGCGAGACTGCTTGCCAGCACTTCATTGGAGCATCATGTCGACCCTCCGGGAGTTTATGTATCGACCCCATGGGTTCATCATGATGCACCAATGAAGTGCTGGCGAGCACAGGGCACGATGCACTCTGCATCAGCACCCATCAAGGGTTCAGGCACTAGGTATGGCGTGGATGTATGATAGCGGGCTGAGTGCAAAAAGGGCAAAGATCGAATTGTTAAGCCCGGCGCAAACAGTACGGACGGGACGCAGACTGGACGGGAATCTAGTCCCGTCCGTGATGTTTGCGCTGATTTCAGACTCAGACTGGATGCAGATTCAGAGACCAGTCTGAGTCTGGGGGAAATCACTCTCTGGGGGAGAGGGGCAGCACGGGGGCACCAACTAGGGAGTGGACACCACCAGTCTGCCACCAGTCTGCGTCCGATCTGACTGCTTGCGCCAGCCTTAAACTTTGCATTTTAAAAGTTTCTGCAAAGTTTTGATGCGTAGAACAGGAATTTCAGACTGACTGTGCAGATTGTTTTCCCCCTAAGCTGAGATATTTCTGAAGTTATGAAATAGATGATCCCAAATTCTTAAGAAATTTTGAATGGCAATTATCTGAAAATTGGCCGAAAACGGCATTATTTTGCATTGCATACCGTAGTACCCCGCGTCTGAGGTTGCCCCGTGTATTAGTTGGACCCTGAGTTGAGAGAAAACCTACAAGGCACACGTAGAGGTATCTCTGGACAGTTTAGTACTAATCCAATGTAAATTTACCCTGCCTATAAGGGGCATCCCCACTATAAGGTGCAGTAGGCCTTAAATTTGTGTTCAAGCCATGGCTTTTATATATGCAAGGGCCTACGATAGGTTTACTAAGGCTGAAACAAAAAGTTGTGTTTCAGGTAACATGCTGAAAAAAAAATCAGGTGTTTTTTTTTTAATTTTGCAAATTTTTCTAAAAATTGCACAAAGGCAGGCAATGAGTCGCGTTGACTCACAATGATTCATGGACAACTAGATTGACTAAGAAATTGCCAAAAAGTGTATGATTTCTTCAAAAACTGAGCAAAAAAAGTCTAGGGTCAGCCCTGTTTCACGAGGTAGGGTCGTGTGACCTGAAACAAACAACTTATTTTTTTTGGCCAAAGTATTGTTAAGGTGGGGGAAGAGTGCAGTAGACACAATGGTGGAGTCTTGTCAGAACTGATGAGCGATATTAGGGGAGTTATTAATGACTGCTATCTGCTGTGACATCATCAGCTAGACTGGCATCTACCATCTCATGTAATCTACTGCTTAGTGTGCTATCAGTAGGGACTGTAGGATACAGAACTGATTAAAGATAATTACCCCACAGTCCTATATCACCAATAGCATTACTCTCCTACAAACAACATTCATATATTGATTAACCCTTTAAAGACCGCTGATGCACGAGTGCATCATGCCCGTTGGTCGTCATGATGCACCAATCATGTGCTGGTGAGTCTGCTCGCCAGCACCTTATTCGAGCATCATGCTGACACTCTGGGACGTAAGGTCTTCATGATACATGAATGCATCAGCGGCCCTATAAAGCGTAATGCTTAAATATTGTATCTTTTGGTAATGTCTAGGATACAACCCCATATTCCTGTATTGCTTATAATCACACATTCCTATACTGCTTATAATCACACATTTCTATACTGCTTATAATCACATACTGCTTATAATCACACATTCCTATACTGCTTATAATCACGCATTCCTATACTGCTTATAATAACACATTCCTATACTGCTTATAATCACACATTTCTATACTGCTTATAATCACATACTGCTTATAATCACACATTCCTATACTGCTTATAATCACACATTCCTATACTGCTTATAATCATACATTCCTATACTGCTTATAATCACATACTGCTTATAATCACACATTCCTATACTGCTTATAATCACACATTCCTATACTGCTTACAATCACGCATTCCTATACTGCTTAGAATCACACATTCCTATACTGCTTATAATCACACATTCCTATACTGCTTATAATCACACATTCCTATACTGCTTATAATCATGCATTCCTATACTGCTTATAATCACGCATTCCTATACTGCTTATAATCACATACTGCTTATAATCACACATTCCTATACCGCTTATAATCACACATTCCTATACTGTTTATAATACACCCCCACATTCCTATACTGCTTATAATCATGCATTCCTATACTGCTTATAATCACGCATTCCTATACTGCTTATAATCACATACTGCTTATAATCACACATTCCTATACTGCTTATAATCACACATTCCTATACTGCTTATAATCACATACTGCTTATAATCACATTCCTATACTGCTTATCATCACGCATTCCTATACTGCTTATAATAACACATTCCTATACTGCTTATACTCACGCATTCCTATACTGCTTATAATCACACATTTCTATACTGCTTATAATCACATACTGCTTATAATCACACATTCCTATACTGCTTATAATCACACATTCCTATACTGCTTATAATCACACATTTCTATACTGCTTATAATCACATACTGCTTATAATCACACGTTCCTATACTGCTTATAATCACACATTTCTATACTGCTTATAATCACATACTGCTTATTATCACACATTCCTGTACTGCTTATAATCACACATTCCTAAACTGCTTATAATCACGCATTCCTATACTGCTTATAATCACATACTGCTTATAATCACACATTCCTATACTTCTTATAATCACACATTCCTATACTGCTTACAATCACGCATTCCTATACTGCTTATAATCACACATTCCTATACTGCTTATAATCAAACATTCCTATACTGCTTATAATCACATACTGCTTATAATCACACATTCCTATACTGCTTATTATCACACATTCCTATACTGCTTATAATCACACATTCCTATACTGTTTATAATACACCCCCACATTCCTATATTGCTTATAATCACGCATTCCTATACTGCTTATAATCACACATTCCTATACTGCTTATAATCACACATTCCTATACTGCTTATAATCACACATTCCTATACTGTTTATAATACACCCCCACATTCCTATACTGCTTATAATCACGCATTCCTATACTGCTTATAATCACGCATTCCTATACTGTTTATAATCATGCATTCCTATACTGCTTATAATCACATATTCCTTACTGCTTACAATCACGCATTCCTATACTGCTTATAACCACGCATTCCTATACTGCTTATAATCACACATTCCTATACTGATTATAATCACACATTCCTATACTGCTTATAATCACATACTGCTTATAATCACACATTCCTATACTGCTTATTATCACACATTCCTATACTGCTTATAATCACACATTCCTATACTGTTTATAATACACCCCCACATTCCTATACTGCTTATAATCATGCATTCCTATACTGCTTATAATCACACATTCCTATACTGCTTATAATCACGCATTCCTATACTGCTTATAATCACGCATTCCTATACTGCTTATAATCACACATTCCTGTACTGCTTATAATAACACATTCCTATACTGCTTATATCACGCATTCCTATACTGCTTATAATCACGCATTCCTATACTGCTTATATCACGCATTCCTATACTGTTTATAATCACACATTCCTATACTGCTTATATCACGCATTCCTATACAGCTTATAATCACGCATTCCTATACTGCTTATAATCACGCATTCCTATACTGCTTATAATCACGCATTCCTATACTGCTTATAATCACACATTCCTATACTGCTTATAATCACGCATTCCTATACTGCTTATAATCACGCATTCCTATACTGCTTATAATCACACATTCCTGTACTGCTTATATCACGCATTCCTATACTGCTTATAATCACGCATTCCTATACTGCTTATATCACGCATTCCTATACTGCTTATAATCACGCATTCCTATACTGCTTATAATCATGCATTCCTATACTGCTTATAATCACACATTCCTATACTGTTTATAATCACGCATTCCTATACTGCTTATAATCACGCATTCCTATACTGCTTATAATCACGCATTCCTATACTGCTTATAATCACGCATTCCTATACTGCTTATAATCACACATTCCTATACTGCTAATAGAATGACCCTACATTCAAAGAATGGTTAGAGTGCAATTATCAAGGAATAACAGATAAACCTCTGAGGATAACACAAAAACTCATAAACCCTTTAACAACACCCCACTTTCCGATACTGCTTACTTTTCTCGCCAGGGTTTCCTAGTTTTACTGCTTACGCTATAGCCTTGTTTTTTTTGTTCTTTATCACTTAATTTACCAGAGCTTCTTCATTCATGCACTATGACGACAAAAGGCTTTAGATGATATTTCAATGGGGCACTACTTCACTATGAACCCCTTACATAGTTACTCCATCATAAAGTGGATAGAATAGATCAGCACTCAGCATACAGACTCATACAGGATCATTGATATCAATTAGACGCTATTCGTGTACGAGTCATGACCCCATGACGTCACGGTGACGTCATGATGACGTAGGTGACCTTTGCCGACCTTGGGCGTCCATTGATTACCAGTAATCCTGATAGTGGCTCAGTGCCAGGTTTCCAATGTCTGTATGTGGGTCTTGTATAGGTGGAACCAATGACATTGTCTTACATTGTTAGGGTCTGTATAATGACTTCATTTTCTACTTCCTAAGAGAAACTAGTCGTTAGCAGTTAAACCCTTTAAACTTGTGCCGCTTGGTCGTCATGATGCATGAATGCAGCCCTGGGAGGTTATTCGCCTGGGCTGCATTCAAGCATCATGCCAGCCCTACAGGGTTGTGCACTGCTGGAGCACTTCGTTGGTGCATCATGACGACGAATGGGCATGATGCATTCCTGCATCAGCGGCCCTTAAAGGATTAAAGGCTGAGTGCCTCATATGTATGATGTATAGGGTCAACATTCTTGAAGATTGATGCAGCAATGAACATGAAACTATGGGGCATCACCATGTCCTGTTATATACACTGAGAAAATATTCTTACTCACTTGAGTCTGTATCCAGACTCTATGTCGCCAAAATGAGTATGATTTGAGACTCAGCCTGACCATGTGGATGATACTCAGGCAGAGCCAGAGTATCACCCCAGGCTCAGCCTTGACCAGCCTCAGGATCTGCCTGAGTATCACCCCAGGCTCAGGATGAGTCTCAAATCAAACTCATTTTGGCGACATTGCCTGAGTCTGGATACAGACTCAAGTGAGTAAGAATATTTTCTCAGTGTAAGGTAAAAGGTGCTAGCAGAGAACTCACGACACACATTACTTGTCTTCTTGCTGGAGTCCAAGCCATATGCAAGCTCTTAAATAACGGTTAACCCTTTAAGTGCCGCTGATGCATTGATGCATCATGCCCCTTTGGTCGTCATGATACACCAATGAAGTGCTGGCAAGACTGCTCGCCAGCACTTCATTGGTGCATCATGACGACCATTGGGCATGATGCATTAATGCATCAGCGGCCGTTAAAGAACACTTAACACCTCCCACAGGGGATTAGCACTTCCACAGAGAGGTGGCAAAATGTCACCATGAAATTCACATGGGCAAGAGTGGATAGCGAGCAAAGTCTAAAGTTGTTGGGATGGAAGGAATTCTAACATTTTCATTTGACTTTAAAGGTTAGATTTTCCTCTTTTTTTTTGAGAATATAAAGGAAAGGGTCTATAGGACTCAGTATGGAGGCCTAGTGGAGCCGCCATATTGGATTTCACTGGTTGAGGTAAAACCCACTGATAACACATACCATGATGGGTACCTTGTCCCTGGTTAACACCCACTTCCAGGGACATGCTGGTCCCAGTTATCAGTTCTTATCAGTAGGTGTCGCCAGAACCAGCTCCAGACCAGCTAGTGGCTAATAGTATAAGACTATTAATGGAAGTCTTCAGGGCAACATCTGAGTTGTTGGAGTCAAGGCCCTATACATGTATCAGAGAGAAATAAATCTGTTTTGTCTCTGTATGAAGCACCATCGTAGCAATGGTGAGTAACTCGCCTCCATGCAATACTATCATGATGCAGCATTGCATGGGGGCGAGTAACGCACCCTAGTTGCATCATACCAGGCAATGGAAAATAACACTTTCTGAATTATCTTCATAGGCTTGAAGTCGATCTTGCTTGCCTCGTGGCTGGTTTTATAAAACACTACCACATTCTCCACCGCTTAGTTAAAATTCCGAGCACTTGAAATTGATTTAAAAGTAATTGAATGTTTCTTTTCGGCATGACTCAGCAGGAAATGTGCGGGCCGGCTGCCAATATGGCGCCCGGTGAGGTTGGACGAGAACCAGCAACTATCGTAAAACCCTGCGCATATGATACACCCATGTATAAGCTACACCCTGACTTTTACAAGCATGCATCATGGTGACACTACGGGCTGGCTGGACTATTTCAAATCGGTATGTTCAGGGGCGTAGGAAAAAGGGGGGGGGGTCAGGACGCTGCTGCCCCCCCCCAATCATAAAGGAGGGGGGCCTGAGTATGTCTGGGCCCCCCAAAAATTTGCCAAGAATTCCTTATAAATTGAAGATGTTAAAAATTTACATCTCAAAATATATAGTAACGGAATAGGGGAAATGGGGGCATGGGCCTCAAATCAGATCTAAAATTCATCAATAATTTCTTTCTATAAAGTCTTATATAGGTATTGGCGCTATTGCGCTTTAGCCGAAAATTCAACGTGGTCGAGGTGAGGCCCCCGCTGGGCCCCCCCAATGAAGATTTGCTTCCTACGCCTCTGTATGATGCATAAATGCAGTGCTGGCCAGTTCCTGACCAAGGCTGCTGCATGCATCATGCATTATGATGAACAATTGGTGTGAATCAGAGCACCATTCAGCCATTAAAGAGTTAGTTAGAGTGCACATAGACAGTACATCAGGAGACGCCTGGTGGCTTGTCAATACCCTCCCATCCACCTACCCCAAGCTACACCCTGGGACCAGTCCCACCCCCCCTCCCCAGCTCCACTTGGCTCCCAACTCAGGCCTGTCTCCCACCACCTTAACCACTGAACCCTTTAAGGGTCGATGCTGCATTTATGTATTATGCATAATTGGAATGCATGAATGCAGTCCTGGCGAGTTCCTCACCATGGTTGCATTCACGCATCATTCCCACCCTACAGGGTTGGTGCACAGTATGGCCCGGTATTGGCCACTAGCTGGTCTGGAGCTGGTTCCGGCGACACCCACTGATGAGAACTGATAAGATGGGACCAGCATGTCCCTGGAAGTGGTTGTTAACCAGGGACAAGGTACCCATCACAGTATGTGTTATCAGTGGGGTTTACCTCAACCAGCAAAATTCAAAATGGCGGCTCCACTAGGCCTCCATACTGAGTTCTATAAGCCATGGATTATCTCACATGCCTACTGCAGCTTACAGAGTCTTTCTGAAGTCAGGGTGTGGCATATACACAAAGAATACTATAAAATACGTAATATGTACCAAGATTTTCAGGACCAAGATGCAGCTTTGCCAATTTTTTGGGGTGCGGCTTATACTCGAGTGCAAATTATATGTAAGGTTGGTTCTGCCAAAGAGTTGTATGGTGTATGGATATGCCCATTCATTGATTATGGCGACCAATGTGCACTAGGATCCAATGCAGTACTGAGGAGCTTCTTAGCAGCACAGCATTGGTGATTTATAAAGACAAAACATGAAGCCTGTCCTTAAAGGATTAGACTGCAAGATAAAATAAGCGTCTGCCAACAGCAAATCAATGGAAGCTTCAGGTTCACAATGCCATCACTATGATATGAGCCAGCTCCTGATTGGACTATACTGCCCTGATATAACAAGCCTCTTGATTGGCTTTCACCTGTACATAACAGTATGTACAATGGGGATAGTTTATGGTATAGGAGCTGGACGTGAGTTAGATGAGCAATTTACGGTTTGCTCCTGGGTATGTGTGGGTGGAAAGGGGGGGGGGGGGTTACTCACTCTATGAAAGTACCTACCGACTGCAAACTATGGTAGAGCACGATAATTCAAGATCAAATTATTTATATATTATTGAAATAAGGCTGATTTAAGGTAACGTACTGAAAAACTAGGTAGGTTCAGTTTTTATTTTGCTTTTTTCCCCGACTTGACACCGGATCACAGTTGCAGTAACTCAGAGACTACTAAAATGACTGAAAAATTGTCCATAAAAGTATGATTTCTCTAGAATTACAAAAAAAAATCCTAGCGTCGGCCGTTTTGCTAGGAAGGGTCGGGTTACCTGAAACAAACACCTCATTTTCTTGGCCTAAGAAAGCTAAAGAATTACAAAATGAAATACACAAGACAATAGTGTTTCTAACTCTCCCTCCACCACCTATGTATTTCCCTTTGACTTTCTTTTGTGTAATTGCATAATTATATAACATCTTAACGGCCCTGTTTTCCCTCCGTTTTTGACAAAACATTATGAACTTTTCACAGGTTATACTCTTTAAGGGTTACATTTTGTACATAATAAAGTGCAGTATTGGCAAGTGGGCCAGATCGGCAAGATCAGGGTTCCCACCATTTACGGGTCATGGTTTTAACTGACTTTTAACTGACCACTACCTGACATTTATCGGCTTTTACCTGACCAAATATTAGATAATTCATGGGGTTTACGAAAAAATTCATCTGAAGCAAGGATGTTAAAGAGATTTTGCAAATTCACATGAAATCTTAACAATCACCCCCTTAAAATAGACAAAATACCATTTTTAACTGACTTTTCCCCAAAATATCTTTTTAATTGACCTTTAAATAAAACTGGGTTTAACTGACTTTTAACTGACCAGTAGGAACCCTGAAGATGATGACCAGATTATGCATTGTGTGACCCCTAACCCTTTATTAAGGGTCACTGATGCTTTAGTGCATCATGCCCTTTGGTTGTCATGATGCACCAATAAAGTGTTGGCGAGGCTGCTCGCCACCACTTCATTGCAGCATCATGCAGACCCTCCAGGACTGTATCAAGCCCGTATGGTCGTCATGATGCATGAATGCAGCCATGGCGAGTTACTCGCCAGGGCTGCATTCATGCATCATGACGACCAATGGGCATGATACATTAATGCATTAGAGCCCCTTAAAGGACTAATCAAAAGAGACCATACAACACACTGTGAGTTTTTTCTAAGACCACACGTGGAAAACACAATTCCCTTTTCACACTCCCTGAGGCTGGATTGATTCAGGTGCCGCCCATTCTCCTCCCAAATTGATTTATCAGCACACGCCACCAATTTCTATTTAACAGTGCATCAATTGCAATTGCTTTCCACTACTGTTTGAGCCTTTCCAAAGCCTGCCAGAGGCCTGGAAATAGCTCTAGGAGAGGTATTCTAATCTTACAAGCTATGGTAAACCCTTGAGTGTAAGGTGAACTTGCATATACCGCAACACACTCCCTTTACGTAAATAGTACAAATATACAGGCCCGGGGGGGGGGGCACTTCATATGTTTGACATACACAAGTGTGCGGCTGGCAAGGGTGCTTTTTCAATCCTAAATCTCTCTAGCCAAGGGTCTACTTTTGGGAAATCTCCCTAGGCAAGGGTCTTCTATTCTCAAAATCTCCCTAAGCAAGGGTAAGGGTTGCAAAACCTCCAGCCGTACACCCGTGTCAAAAAAAATTGAGTGCCCCCTAGACAAATCTAGTAAATTTCAATGTCATGTATTACTGATATGGGGACCTTGATAGGCGGCCCCCATGTCCCATGTTGATATCAAGCAAATGCCCACGTCCCATGTAACGTCGTTAAGCCTCAAATTGGCCCATGTCACCATGTCACATTTAGGGCCCTAGGGCCAAAAATAAGCAACCGGTATGTGCTACTTGTCTTATTTCATGTTAATACCCCCCGTGAGATAACCCATCCCCGTATCTCACGGCCACTAAAACCACCAGAAATGACCCTAAAACATGTAAATATTTACCTTTTTATGCAATTTCAATGCTGACTCAGATAACATGAAATAAATATAAAGATTCACTCGTAGTGGGACTGACTGAGGGTTATCTCACGAGGCGAAACCTCGTGAGATAACCCTCAGTCAGACCCACTACTCTTGAACCTTTGCCTATATATATACTCAACAAGATATGTCACCAATGAAATACTGGTAAGTCACATCGCCAGCACTTCATTGGAACATCATGACAACGGTCAGGTAGTGTATCAACCCTGTAGGTTCGGCATGATGCCTGAATGTATCATGCCCATTTTTTGGCATGATGCATGAATGTAGCCCTGGTGAGTAACTCTCCAGGGCTACATTCATGCATCATGCCAAAAAATGGGCATGATGCATTATTGCATTAGTGGTAATTAAAGGGTTAATGACATATATTGTAGGTTCTATAATATATCCTAATGTACCTAGTGCTGGTCAGATGGGACGTACATCAATTTGTGACGTCACAGCGGCACGTGACCACTCCCTGTGCTGACACCTCAGCCGATCTGACAATGAATTACCTTCCGTGCTAATCCCATATAATCAACTGCGGGCAGGTGGTCTAGACATGGTCACGTGGGGGAGGTGCGTTGCAGGAAAGGTGGGATTAATGAGGGTGGGGGAGGGGGGGGGTAGCGGGAACGGACATGGGATGTTTTGTAGGAAATAGATCCATAATTGAACCCTTTGGAGGGCAAAAATGCACTGAGGCATTATGTCAAGTTCAAGTTTCAAGTTTGTAAATTTCCATGAAAAAATACAGAATTCACCATTTCAGAGATCTCCCTGTTTATCCACCCAGGAGATATTACCAAGGAAAATATCTCCATGTTCAATGCAAATAAATGTTATGCGTATATTAATACCTTGTTTTACAGTAGCCTTAAGGGCGCTATCATCAATTAACAACAGTTTTGGACTACATAAAACAGATAAAAAAGATAGTAACACAAAAGGACAGACACATAGACAAACAAGACAGGCAGGGTGTACAATCAGATACACTAGGGGTATGCTTCTGCCCTCATAGAGGAGGAAGGGGATATCAGGGGACCAGTGTTGATTGAAAAAGGCAGTGAGTTTCTTTTTTACCTTTGTCATAAAGTCATCATTTGGGACTACCCAGCGTAAATCAGGGTCCAGAGCATTCCATTGGGAATGAGCCTGGTTAGTAATTTGCCTGGTCTGCAATCGTGCATCATGCCGTCCCTGTGGAATTGATACAGTCCCCTAGGTTGGACATAATACACCAATGCATCCTACCTGGAGAGTGTAGACTTGGCAGTGTGCATTCATGCATAGTAACAAACTCACAAGGCTGGAGGGACGAGAACCGGTGTTTTCAACGTGATATGGCCGTAGACAAGCAAGGCTGGAGGGCCACCCTGCACAAAAACCATGGGGCTTGGGCCTATATCATTATTTAATAACTAAGGCCATACCAAAAAATAAGTTGGTCTATGGATCGCCCTCTCCACATCTTTGAAAAAAAAAATCTTGTCTACAGATTTCGCTCGCTTCAGTTCCTACAAGCTTTCTCTTTGTGATGTTTGGCAAAATTAAAAAAAAAAAAAATTTGTTCGCTCGCCTCAATTTCCCAGCAACGAATCCATTGGACGCCAAAAAATTCTTAAAAAAAAAATTCACTCGCTCGCACCATTTTTTCAAAACCAAAATCCGTAGACCAACTTATTTTTTTGGTGTGGCCTAAACACTTATAAATACACAGACTCTTATTGAAGCTTACCTACTGGTAACTATTCACATCCATCTTACCTGGTACTTTGAAGGAACCATCAACACTCACGTGACATGGTAGAGATATTCCTGATATGCTGACATCAGCACAACATCCTAAATACCCAGGCACACCATGTGCTCCAGTTGCTGTAGGTGATGCCATTAACAGACGAGTATGTCTCTCTTATTGTTCTAACCTCACCTATATCCACCCACTTCTAACCCTCCAGAGGCTAGAAGGTGGGGGGGACATACTGAGCCTTTAAGGCCACGGCCACTGATGCAGGAGTGCATCGTGCCCATTGGTCGTCATGATGCACCAATGAAGTGCTGACGAGACTGCTCACCAGCACTTCATTGGAGCATCATGAGGACACTCCAGGAGTGTATCAACCCCACAGGGTCGGCATGATGCATGGATGCAGCCCTGGTGAGTTACACGCTTAGGCTGCATTCATGCATCATGACGACCAATGGGCATGATGCATTAATGCATCAGCGGCCCTTAAAGGGTTAAGGTCACATACAAGGTGCCAGCTGGCCACTTACCTCAGCTACATTTAACCTAGATCTACCCTACAGCCCCCCCCCTCCCTCATCACCTCCACCCATACCCACGGGTCCACCATTTTGAATTCCGTTGGTTCTGCCAAAAGTGGCAAAACAATCAGAGAAGACATGTCATTATGGGTACCTTGTCCACTACCGTATTCTCCCGCGTAGAAGGCGCGCTGCGCGTATAAGATGCACCCCTAACTTGTCAATGGTTATTTCGCATATAAGACGCAACTCTTAGGGCTTGTAAATCCAGTACTGTTCTATAGTAAAATTACCCCTCGTATAAGACGCACCCCCAACTTGAGAGTAAGCTATAAGACGCACCAGCCTTTTGTTTGGCGTATAAGACGCGTCTTATACGCGGGAGTTTACGGTACCGTAATCTCCCACGTATAAGGCGCAGCTCGCATATAAGGCGCCTCCCCAACTCACAGGGGGGCTGTTTCACATATAAGGCGCCCCCTGAGGGTTGATTTTTGTCAATTTAGTAATGTTCTATAGTAAAAATACCCCCCCTATAAGGCGCACCCCAAACTCAAGGCAATTTACCTCCCACATATAAGACCCAGCAGCATTTTGTTTGGCCTATAAGACGCGCCTTATACGCGGGAGATTACGGTAATATCTCTCTTCACTAGAATCAGCTCTAGCCTCAGTCTCAGCGGCGGATCCAAGGGGGTGGCACGGGGGGCCTGCCCTCCCCCCCCCCCACAAAAAAAAAAGAAAAAAGGAGAGGGAAAAAGGCGAACGAAGGGATAAAAAGAGGGAGAAGAAAAGTGTTCGCAGTGCTCGGGGCCACATATAGTACCTCATCAGCTTTCACCAAGTTTTGATCCTCCCCTTTCTAGACAATCCTGGATCCGCCACTGCAGTCTCGTCTCACAACTCCATCCCTACCCGACCACCTACACTTTTGAGGTTGTATGGTGCCTCCAGGTCCTTGTACCTTAACCATCATGATGTACCAATGCAATGGTGGTCCGTCTACTCGCCGATACTCACGAGCACTGCATTGGAGCTAGGAATGTCATTGACATCCAATTTATATCGATGAAGATATTCATCATTTTGGTCTCGATATTTCGATTATATCGATTATTGCTAAACAGACCATTATAACCATGATCTGAGCTTTCTAACAGACGCAATGAAATAAAACAAATTAACAATGTATTTTTCACCAGAAAAAAAGTTGTTGGACATGGCTAATTCAATACATGTACATGTATTATAGGAATCACAATACACGTTTGACCATAACTTCGGTTCTAATGGGAATATTTACAAAAATTCTTAGAAATTTAGAAAGCCTAAATCCTATGTATTTTGGGGATAAAGATCTGTATCGATATAATGGTTTTATCGATGCGATAATCGCAATTTCGTAAGTGACGATGTATCGATTTGGTAGGTTTTGAGACACTCCTAATCGGAGCACCATGCCCTTTTAAGAGAGTAACAACTCGCATGAATACCACTAACAAGTTACTTGCCAGCGTTTTCATTCATGCATCATGATGACCATTGGGCATGGTGCATTAATGCATCAGCAACCCTTAAATGGTTAAACATCCAGACTCACATGCACCCACAATGACCTCACAGGTCATAGGTCAAAGGTCAGGTAACAATAGGTCAGCTGTACAAACATGGCGGTGCCCTGAGGGTCACGTGGGGTGGGTAATCCTCTGACATGTTGCCATGGTTTGGATATGACTCTATCAAAGCATATACTAGCCTCAGGGATCAAAAGATGGCGGCATTGCCTGACTTCATGTGTCTTCTCTACGTATAATATATTATTTGGTAATATGCCATTTTGCCAGAATCACACACATGCTGACAGAATAAGAGTGCATATACATGGGTGCTCAAAATTTTCAGGATGGCATGCGTCACTTTTTAGGAAGGATGGAGCCCATGTAGTGGGAACCTTTGAAATTGTCGCCATCCGTCATTTTCTAAAACCCCTGCGTCACGACCGTCACTATTTAAAATCCCCCTGTCACAAGTGTCACGAGCGTCACTTTTTACCCATGCATAGGCACATAAGAGGCCCGGTTCCCATGCAGGGAAATGTCTGGGTTAACCCCTAACCCAATACATTGTGCTAATGCATAAATGCATCTTATACACTGACTTACTCACCAGGGCTATAATCCTGCATTATAATGACCTCAGAGTTTGATAGAGGTGCTGTAAAACCCTATGTTTAAGCCATTCCCACATATAGGCCACACCCTGCGTTGGGGGCTTTGCTATAGGCCATATTGGGGCTGAGAAATTGCCATTGCTTAGGAAGTGATCATTTTTTAACAAGGGGGGGGGGGGCTGGTGGGTTTGAGGGTCACGTCAGACCTTTTTCAACCCCTTGACCGGGGGGGGGGTAAGAATTTTTAAACCCCTCTAATGGGGGGGGGGGTCAAAATAATTTCACCTGTTTTCAGTGGAGACCCCTGTACATTACTCTAGGCTAAAAGGGCACATTCACGCTCAACTTTTGTCCCTTACGGTGGGGTCAAAAACATTTTACCCCCTCAAGAGGGAGGGGTAAAATGTTTTTCTTGCGTCCGTGCGCGAACCCACCAACCCGCCCTGTTGTTAAAAGATTATTACTCCCTTAGGATGGTCTATACATGTAAAACCCGATGTAGAAGCCTCAATGTTCTGTAAGCTTTGGCTTATACAACAAGTTTTACGGTACTCCTGAAGTGTCGCTTTGATGCCTTAACGAGTTACTTGCTAGGGTGTCATATGGACAAAACGCACTGTTGCCCTATGCCGTAAATAAAGGGTTAAAGGGGTAATTCCTGGTGTTACATGATGTGAGTGTGGGTGGGTGTTGTTGGTGTAAGGAGTTAAGGGTCCATTAGACCTTGTGAAGCCTGCCAAAATCTGGCAGTCCCTGCTAATAGAAACTAACCAGCTGTAATGGTATGAGCAGGCATGAAAATCACAGAGCACGAAAATCCCTGAAACGCTCCAACATCCGCCCAAAACCATGGGTGTTTTATGAATGTGTAGGACCTTGGAACTTTAAAAATCCCTGAAATTAGGGAAATCCCTGGAGACTTTCATCCCTGTATAAGGATATACAATCCATTATCCTTTATTATGAGCAGCATGATACCTCCAGGTGTATGTTCCTTTGTCACTTCTAGGCCTATATAAGGGTAAAAATCGACACACACGACACAAGGGGTTATAAAATCCGACACGCGCGACACCCCACTTTTTGAGATTGATGGACACGGGAGGAGAGAAGAGATTGTAGTAATGATGCCATTAGATAAAAAATCGACATGGCGACACGGCAGCATCGGTAAAATCCGACACGGCAACACACAAAATTCTCGGCACCCATGTAGGGGCATATTTCTATTCTGTAAAACCCTGTATATAAACTGCACCTTATCAAGAGGGGGGGTCAGAATTTTTTTCGCGCGCAAACCCACCAGCCCCCCCCCCCTTGATCACTCCCTAAGGTGCACCAGGGGCTTGAAATGTTCTATAATCCATGGTTATATGCGGGGTTTTAGGGTATGGTCCACCAATGCAGGTCCTTTCCTGTTTCACTCTCCTATTCTGTAATTCACAATGTTCACATAATCTCCAGAAATGAAAAATATTAAGATTTTACTCACCTAGAGGCAGGGCTACGGAGGACCGTTTGGAGGTATCCATGGTAACCTGGTGTTAGTGATGTGACGTGACAGCTCACGTCAACATTCGCCGACAACGTACTCCCTGTATCCCTAAAAAATACACAAGGTGTGATATTGAAGGCAATAGCTGTCACAGTAATACACAAGGTGTCACAATCAAGTCAATAGGTAGGTAGGTAGGTAAGTAGTTGTTTTACACCATTTCGACAGCTAGGGTCATATCCATGGCGGTCAAACATGTTTTAGGGAACTATTTTAGTTAAGTTTTATACTCAAATAGTAATGGTTTAAGTCATTGTTTTAAGAAGAAGGGAATAGAGAATAACATAAAAAAGGATTGAAGACTGAAGATTTTTATTTTTTTTTTTACGTCCGGGGGCCAACGAGGAACTCAGACATTCAAGAATTTTAAACTATTCAATAGTAATGGTAGGCTGCGGGCCTACCTCGGGTTTGCGCATATGAGTGGGTGTGTGTGTATGTGCGCGCGTGCATATATTTATGAGTCTGCTTGTAGCAGTGGGACACGGCTCGTAGTGGTGAAATACCACTCGTGGCTCAAGGCCCCTCTTTATCGTGCTGCCTCACGCAGGTAACATGTCGCAAACTGTAGACACATCACCCGGTCGGTCACATTATCCTGACACCGACGGACCAGCCATTTTTTTTTTTTTTTTTTTTTCTGTGGTATAAAGTAGTAATGTGTTTTTCAATAACATACATTTTGAAAGGTAATTAGATAAGGGTGTAAAGGCCAGCTTCCTTGAGGAAAGCTGTAATGCGATCAGGTCTGATGGTGTTAAAAAGGTCGCTTAGACTACCTGCTTGGTAGAAGCGTTGTCTAATAGGTGTAAAATCAGTGCATTCCAAGAGGAGGTGTTTAATAGTGAGATCTTCATCACATGCTATGCATGCTGGAGCGTTTTCTCCTTTGAGGAGATGGGAGTGGGTCAATCTGGAGTGTCCAATACGACAGCGTGATATGACTGTTTGATCTTTTCTATTTGAAGGAATGTGATGTCTTTTCTCCTTGACAGACTTGCAAATCGAGAACAGTTTATTATTGGGATTTTCATCCCATTGTGTTTGCCACAGGTCCTCAGTGTATTTCTTGATTACTGGTTTGAAGTCTGATGATGGTAAAGGGCATGGTTGTTGCGGGTAATCAAGTGCATGTCTAGCCGATTTATCGGCATCCTCATTGCCCTTGATTCCCACATGGCCAGGGAGCCAACAGAACCGGATGTCATATCCGGCCTGTTTGAACCCGATGAGGCCTTTCAGTATCTTCACTATTACTGGATGGTCGAGGTTGGTATTGTGCAGGTCTTCTAAGCATGATTTTGAGTTACTGAATACAATAAACTGTTTCCCTGGGGACTCTTTTATGCGCTTTAATGCAAGGAATATAGCACAGCCTTCCGCAGTGAAAATGGAGCTATGGTTTGGCAGGCGAGCAGCTACTCTTCTACCAGCTCCAACTGCAGCAGCTGCCACTTTTTCTTGAACCTTTGAGCCGTCTGTGTAGAAAGGTACATGATGAGGGAAGCTATAGCGTATTTCTGCATATCTGGTATGGTATTCAATTGGCGAAGTTCCGGTTTTTGTGGTCATGGCTAGGCTGAAGTCTACATGTGGGGACATCAAGTCAATAAAGCTGCCATTACATTACAAAAGGTGTCACAATGAAGTCAGTATAGCTGTCACTACAATACACAAAGTGTCACAATGAAGTCAATAGCTGTCACTGCAATACACAAGGTGTCACAATGAAGTCAATATAGCTGTCACTGCAATACACAAGGTGTCACAATGAAGTCAATATAGCTGTCACTGCAATACACAAGGTGTCACAATGAAGTCAATAGTTGTCACTGCAATACATATGGTGTCACAATGAAGTCAATATAGCTGTCACTGCAATACACATGGTGTCACAATGAAGTCAATATAGCTGTCACTACAATACACAAGGTGTCACAATGAAGTCAATATAGCTGTCACTGCAATACACAAGGTGTCACAATGAAGTCAATATAGCTGTCACTGCAATACACAAGGTGTCACAATGAAGTCAATATAGCTGTCACTGCAATACACAAGGTGTCACAATGAAGTCAATAGTTGTCACTGCAATACACAAGGTGTCACAATGAAGTCAATATAGCTGTCACTACAATACACAAGGTGTCACAATGAAGTCAATAGTTGTCACTGCAATACATATGGTGTCACAATGAAGTCAATAGTTGTCACTGCAATACATATGGTGTCACAATGAAGTCAATATAGCTGTCACTACAATACACAAGGTGTCACAATGAAGTCAATATAGCTGTCATAAAAATACATGAGGTGTCACAATAAAGTCAATAGCTCACACTGAAATACACAATCGCTGTCCCTCCACTAATACTATGCCTAGCATCACCATGATGTGAATCAGCGACAGTCGCGGATCAAGGATTTTTGAGCAAATCTTGGGGTCCAAAATTTGTAATTAAACTCTTAAGTAGGGAAAAAAGGAGATGCATGCGCCCCCGAGCACCCTGTAAATCCGCCACTGCAGCGCCACAAATATGGCAAAACTGTCAAATGGACAGGCCCATTTTTGAACATGCTGACATAAATATATCATAATACATGTAGGAAGCTGTAGTTGGTGAACTTTAAGAAGTATTCAGCTTAAAACTTAAGAAACTCAGACTTTATAGACAAAGTCAAAGGGTCATTGTTTTGGAAAGGTTAGATTTAATTCAAGATGGTAAGAAGGAGTCGAGATATAACAATATCTCAAGCTTCATATAAAAATGTCAAAACCATTGTTTGATTTGATGATTGACATTTCCTGCAGCATATTATCTGCAATCCTATAGAAAGTAGATTGTCTGTGCTTCACTAAAGGTCTTATCCTTCTAAGGGCTGCTAATTTATTTTATGTGAATAACTTCTTCCCATAGAGATAGCATTGCAGGGCCGATCCGCACACCCCCAGTGGCGTAACGTGTGCCGATCCACCACAGCGGCGGATCCACCACTGCAGCCTCGTTCTGGGTGCATGTAAACATTCAAAATGGCGGACCGGCGCTCGTACGGGGAACTACGGTAACGGATTTTGCTAATTTTCAGTTAATTAGACACTCTAAAAACATAAAATAAATATAGAACTAACCTCCCCTGGTGTCCTCGGTGGACGATCCACCCCTCGGGAGTTGTCCACCCCTCGGGGGAGACAACTCCCTCATGGTGGATCGACCACCTCGTACACCACGGTCGTTTAGTTCTATCTATTTATGTCATGGCTGATATGAACGTTGCTATAGATTAGTACTAGAACCGCCATATTAAAGGGGGGCCATTGAATACAATGTGTCCGTATTCAATGGGTGTCCGTCATTTCTTTATTTAAAGGCAAAATAACCCCCTAGGCCATGACATAAATGCAAATGTCCACTTCCATGGGATTTTTTACATCGTATTCCCCGAGGTGGGACTGGCATATCCCACGAAGCCATTATATGGTCGTAGACATTTGCTTATGTATCTTATGCATGGTCGTGGACATTTGCTTATGTATCTATGCCGCATGCATATCGGTCATCATGATGCGTGAATGCAGCCCTCTTGAATTACCGTAATCTCCCGCGTATAAGGCACGTCTTATACGTGAGGTTTTAGTTCTTAATGGATCCACAAGGGGGACATCAAGACCTTCATTTTGATATATTACACTCCCCTGAAGTCCAGGTAGGACATAAGGGATGTCATTGGGGTCCATGGGACACTAGCTACACATAGCTTTTTGAATTTCTAAAATCCATTTAGCAGAACAAAAGATTTTTTATTTTTCTGATCAAATCCTAAAACTCTAGGTGCGCCTTATAGGCGGGCTGTGTCTTATACGTGGGAGATAACGGTACTCACCAGGACTGAATTGATGGATCATGACGACCCTACGGGGTTGATATATACGCAGAGGTTCGTCTTATAAACAAGGGGCGACTTACACTCGCATGACCAATGAACAACCCTTATTAGGCCAGTGCATTCATAGATCATTTTTAGCTGACAAATATCCCTTATTTACGACTCTTCCATCATTAGTCCTACACAATAACATAAAGAAAGAATTAAAAAATAATATCAAAGTAAGAACACACAGAAATAGGAAACCACCCCCTAAGGAATGGCTGCTGCATTGTGGGTGTCCCCAGCTACCTCTAATAGAAAAGGATCCATTACCGTAAGCTCCCGCGTAGAAGACGCGCTGCGCGTATAAGACACACCCCAAACTTAGCAAATGCATTTTCGCGTATAAGACGCACATTTTAAGGCTCAATTTTGTAAATTCAGTACATTTCTATAGTAAAATTACCCCTCGTATAAGACGCACCCCAAATTTCAGTAGATCCTATAAGACTCCTCAGCATTTTGTTTGGCGTAGAGGACGCGTCTTATACGCGGGAGATTACGGTAGTATCTATTATACTCTGTACCAGGGCTGTTAGTGAGGATGATTATATAAAGCTGTAAAACCTTGTATATCAATACGAAAACCTGTGGGACCAAGGCCATTGCTGTCAATATCACTGCCGGGCCTGGAGAAATGACCAGACTGCGGGACCGAATGTCTGGCTGTAATCTTGGGACCTTGGGCTACATTTTGGTTTTCATGGATTGCAATTATTAAGTTTTTACCGGCTTAAAATCTAGAGGGGTAATAGATTAAAATAGTGAGTTGATTATTGTTTTTCATTGTTTCTTTCTTGACAAAAATGATCTTGAGGAATCCGGTCCTGCCAAAAGCAGTCAGGGCCTGCAGAACAATAAGATCTGCAGGCCCAATTGGCCTGCTGGGGGGAAACTTTTTGTATAGACTGCTTATTACATGGATATGATACGAATTATATGAGAAAAGAGTCTACGTACAGATTTTGTGAGACCTAACTACCTCTGTTCCTTATAATAAGGAGCCATCCCCAAGTCTCGCGATAAACCATGTCGTAAAAAAATCATTCTTTTGAACTAAAATTACCAGTACCGTATTCATTCTAATAAGCGCACATGTGTGGAAAGTTAACTGTCAGGTGCTCAAAACCTTATTAAAAGAATTAATTCTAATAAGCGCACACCCAAAAGCCTAAAATCGTTTTATTTTACCCTTAAAATCGTGATTTTAACACTTTATTTTACTGATTTTACACCAGGGTTGGTCCCAAAATGGCGGGGTGTGCGCTTATTAGAGCATGTGCGCTTATTAGAATGAATACGGTATTTCAATTAGGCCCCCCCAAACAATATCTCTCATTCTTTCAAAAGTTATCCAAGGCCTAGAAAATTCCCGGACCCTTCATGCCTGCGGGCGATAATATGCTGAGCTCAGAATGCGCATGACATGACTTCCCCACCCTATACACGAGAGGTCTAGTTTTAGTGCTGGTAATTAATGCTACAGTTATCATGCCCATTATTCAGATTAATTCACCAATAAAGTGCTGGTGAGTCTGCTAGCCAGCCCTTCAGTGTTACATTATGTGGGTTATAAGAAAATCACTCACCCTCCTACCTTATTCAAAACTTGGCGGTGAACCACAATGATACTTTATTATAACCCAAAGGCGAGGAAGGCTTATTGATGGGGTTTTACGACATAAGAAACCATATTCTAAGAAAAGCGCTGCAGTTTCTTCGTTCATGTTTTACCAGGGGTAGGATGATAAATCTAGCAGTATAAGTTTTTAATTAGACGCGCTCCATTAAAATAATGACCCCAACAGTAAGTGAGCTGCAAGAACTGCATCCTTAAAGGACATGATGTAGGGGCTTAGTCACCTCTTTTTCTAAACCCTTTATCATCACTTTAGCCCTTTAAATATGGCTAATAAATTAATGCATAATGTCCATTCAGGGGCGTAGAAAAAGGGGGGGCAGGGGGGCCTGGGCCCCCCAATCACAAACCAGGTGAGGCCTGAGTATGTCTGGGCCCCCCAAAATTTGTCAAGACCTTATAATAAAATGCATAAGCATCCAAAATATTGCATTTCAGAATAGATCTTTATGGTAATGCAATAGGAAAAATGGGGCTTTGAGCCTCAAGTCAGACCTAAAAGTCACCAAAAATAAATCTTCTATATCAATTCTACATAGATATGTATAGGTGTCGTCTTGATAAAGCGGACAATTCGAGGTCGCCACGATGGGGCTCGGCTGGAACACCCACTGGGCCCCTCCCCCAATGAAGATTTGCTTCCTACGCCTCCGCCATTGGTCGGTATGATCATGAAAGAAACCCTGGTGGGTAGCTTGCCAGGGCTACAATCATGCATCATGCTAACCCCACAGGGTTGATACACACCTGGAGGGTGGGCATGATGCTCGAAATGAAGTGCTGGCGACCAGTCCCACCAGGGCTTCATTGGTGCATCATGCTGACCCATTGGCATGATGCACTCCTGCATCAGCGGCCTTAAAAGGGTTAAGGGACTTGTTGTAGGGAATCAGTCATCTCTTTTTTAGACCCTTTCTTAGCACTTTATGGACCGCTAATGCATTAATGCATCATGCCCATTGGTTGTTATGATGCAGATGAAGCCCTGGTGAGTAACTCGCCAGGCCTAAGTCCATGCATCATGCTGACCCTATGGTGTCGATATACTCCCGGACGGTCGGTATGATACAGTGATGGTGAGCAGACTCTCCGGCACTTCATTAATGCATTTTTTTTTAAAGGTTTTATTGGGTCTTAAGTTAAATACCAGAATTCGGTCTGGCCGTTCTGCCATCTGGGCCCACATTTCAGCCTCCTATGTTGACAATCATGCCGACCAATGGGCATGATGCACTCCTGCATTAATGGCCCTGAAAGATTTAAGGGACATGATGTAGTTATATCTCTTTTTCCAACGCTCTTAACCCATTAATTGCCCATAGTGCATTAATGTCGCCATGATGTACGAATGCAGTCCGACTGAGTCACTTGACCAACTTCAAGAAATGTCAGCCCTAAAAGGATCGATTAAAAATGGCCTAAATTTTTGTAGCATGTGCATCGTAAGATGTAGATCTATGAGGGGGACTTGAGCATTTCATTTTCGTTTTCCAGTATAAATTACAGAGTGACCATTTTGGAACATGTAACAGGCAGAAGCTGAGAAGAGGGGCGGCATGATGACCCTGAGAGCCAGGCTGGGGAGTCTATCGAGGGTCCCAGTGGATATTGAAAAGGGCATGATCGGGTGAAATAAGGGCTGGTGACGAGCCCAGGGGCACATGAGAGATTTTAGCTATGTAACTGGAAACACACAATATTTTTTTTTTGGCCTCATGCCCATTCATCACCATGATGCTCCAATGGCCCATTGACTCATCATGCCGGCACACTGGACGTGTATCAATCCTGTAAGGTCGGCATGATGCATGAATGAAGTCCTGGTGAGTTACTTGCTAGGCCTGCATGCGTGCATCATGACGACCATCATGGGCGTGATGCGTGAATGCATTTGCGGCATTTAACGGCTTAAGGGCAGCTACTAAGCTTGTAATTAGCATCTGATACAAGTGGCGTTTATATCATGTTAAAGGTCAGTAATTATTCACGTCTAATATTGAATGGAGTATGTCCATAACCCGAAATCAAGATGTACCGTAATCTCCCGCGTATAAGGCACAGCCCGCATATAAGGCGCACCTAGAGTTTTGTAAAATTCTCAAAAAAAAAATGAAAAATTCATAACTTTGGTTCTACTGAATGAATTTTCAAAATTCAAAAACTCAGGGTAGCTTGGGCCACCTTGGGCCCCATTTTGCCCTATTATGACCAAGGGGGCATGTAAGATATCAAAAGAAAGGTCTTGGTGTCCCCCTTGTGGACCCAATGAGAACTAAAACCCCCCGTATAAGACGCGCCTTATACGCGGGAGATTACGGTAAGCCTCATTGGTGCATCATGTCGATCAATGGGCATGATGCACTCTGGCATTAGTGTCCCTTAGACTGGGATGAAAGTTATTGAGCGCAAATCAAACATCCCTAATATGCTTCATTAAAAACCTTATCATATATATCTTTTTTATAAAAATGTATAGATCTTTGAAACTTGGAAATCCCTGAAATCAGGTAGAAAAAAAACACCTCAGGACTTGCATCCCAGCTTAATCCTTTAAGGGCCGCTGATGCATTAATGCATCACGCCCATTGGTCGTGCTGATGCATGAATGCAGCCCTGTTGAGTTAATTGCATGACGACCCGATGGGGTTGATGTTCTCCCAGAGGTTGGTATGATGCTCCAATGAAGTGCTGGCGAGTCTGCTCACCAGGACTTGATTGGTGCATCATGGCAACCAATGGGAATGATGCACTCCTGCATCAGCAGCCCTTGCAGGTACAATATTAGAACAGGTATAGTGATGTAAACAGAACTGGGGATCTCAGCACCACCTCCCCTTACACGTCCAATGCATTATTCAAATCAATTAAAACTTAGCAGACAGCCTTCATCTCCTGGGTCCTGCAAACATTTTATAATATGATGCATTCTTCGTGTTAATTGATAATCTCCACTCCCAGCTTGGGACGCCTGGTGTTGCCAGGGTCCCCCCACTGAATGCACAAAGACATGAAGAGGGAAATGGTGATGTTAAATCCAGGTTCCCGAAATAAATTTTCATTTCAAATTCACGTCATTGCATGGAGAGTGCCTCATACAGAGTGTTGCTGAAAAAACGACATGCCGACTTTTGCCGCCTCAGAATCTTAATAGAATCTTAATCGCCGGCGAAGGGCCTCGGGACACAGGCCAGGATGGCTTGCCATGATTTCAGCTTTTTCATGGTGAAAGAATTCTTTAAATCGTCCAATTAGAACCTGACAAATTTGGTAAAGATGCTTTTATTCAAACATACAAAATAAGTTATAATAAAGTTGGTAAAGGTGCCTTAAGATATTGATATTCACATGGCCTGTGTGAGAGGGGAATGGCCTGGTTAAGTTGCCAAGACGCAGGCCACGTTGGCCTGTGTAGAGAAAAGGTTTTTGGCAACACTGCTTATGTATGAACTCCTATAGCACCAACCCTTTATACCACAGACTGTGACTATTGACTGTCTTATTCCTCCTTAAATCAATATAAGAGTCCCCATGACACATTACATCAGAGAACACGAGACATGTCCCCAATGTTCTTCACGCACCCATGAAATTGGACATGAGACGCTTGGCTCACCTTAACGCTTTAAGGACAGCTGATTCAGGAGTGCATCATGCCCATTGGTCGTCATGATGCACCAATGAAGTGCTGGTGAGTCTGCTCGCCAGCACTTCACTGGCGCATCATGCCGACCCTCTGGGAGTGCATCAACGTCCTAGGGTCGGTATGATGGTGATGGATGAATGCAGCCCTGGTGAGTTGCTTGCCAGAGCTGCATTCATGCATCATGACGACCATGATGCATGAATGCAGCCCGGGTGAGTTACTCGCCAGATCTGCATTCATGCATCATGCCGACCATGATGCATCAGCAGCCCTTAAAGGGTTAGATGGGCTCTCCGCTCTATGTGTGCTTCTCCAACATAGGATACAATAGGGTACTTTTCTACGCATTATCATTACCTGGGGACATCTTCTCCTATAGGGGATTAACAGGTTCACTATAGTTAGGGTACTCAAGTAGGAATTGAATAGGAAATAAGGTACTGTAATCCTTTGGAGAAAGTCATAGAGCGGTTCACTATGGGGGAGGTTATCTTTGTGTTGCCTCAAGACTTCTTTATCGTTCCCAACACGCTAGTGTACCCTGGTAAGTCCAAAGAATAAGATGCCAAGATGCCTGTTACTTTGACCTATGTTGATAAAGAGAAAGCCCGCAACAATACATTTTCCACCTAGCGACTTACAAGTACATTATACTACATTCATGCACCATGGATTTATGTTTAAGGTTTTACATTGGCTTTTAAGATTCTATAGCAGCAAAAACCTCTTGTACAGATGTGCACTGTAAGAAAAATGTCATTGAAATAACGGCGAAATACTTGTCCCAAAGTTGCCAAAGAGCCATTGTTATTTTCAGAGAGATTCCTTGTACCACCATACCGCCATCTGGGGCTTCTAGTAAAAAACTACATTGGTTCACTGCAATATGAAATAACGGTGGTTCACTGTTCAGTTTTATGTGGATCCCTGGTAGATTCAACAGTTATTGTTGACAGTGTGACCTATTTAAGTAAAAGGTGAATTGGGGCAATATGGCTGCCACCTATGGACAACCATTAAGCACATTATAGAATAGCTGGTACCTAGTCCAGATGTGGCCTATCTAAGTGAGGGGACCCGGGGCTGTGGGACAAGTTTACTCTATGGGTTAGGAACCACTCTCTAGGTTATGGTGGTGTTTGTTTGACCCTTTAAGGGGTCCTTTGGTCGGCATGATGCATGAATGCAGCCCTGGCGAGTAGACAAAGGATGTCATGGAGGGGGGGATGAAGTAAGGGTCAGGCCCGGTATGACAGGATTAATTTTCCGTATACCATCGGCATTGCAAAATTGGCAAAATAAAAAATAAGAATTAAAAAAAAAAAAGACAGAGGGGAGGAGGGGGTCAGAAATGGTCAACTTTGGCATGACGTCATTTATGGATGGCCCCATTGATGCATCATGACGACCCTACAGGGTGATTAACAATGCTAATAGTTCAGCCTGATGCACTAATGCAGTGCTAACATAGTATAGGTTGTGCAGCTCTGTATCGGAGCATTATGATGAACAAGGAACATGAATTTGAAAGCATTATGAGGGACATGTATACAAAGTGCTCGGCCTGAGAAAACATGGAAGAGTGGGGAAAAAAAGAACAGACTGTCAATGTGTCATGTAAACATCGCAGGTCCTCACATGTTATGCCTTTTAATGGACAGGATAGATCCTGAAGATTTGGAACAAAGGGATCATACACTTAAGGACAGGGAGATGGATAGGAAGGAAAAAAATATGACATTTAAATGGCAAAATGTAGGGTCTTGGTTAGAACAGTGACAAATTCAACCTGCTCCAGGTTCGAATGTTGTTTCAAAATTGACATCTGACGGTTGTTTTCTTTTTTCTTTCTGTTTTTTCCCCAACAGGATACTGACACCGTGTTGTGTTGATCATGTCAGTTTACAGTTAATCACTGAGAAACATTCAATAGGCGTTCAATGGGTTAGTAATGTCCATCAAGGCATGGGTGGTGCCTACAGTTTTGAGGTTTGCAACGGTGGTACAATGTATAACAGTTTATTACCAGTTGTAGGTCACAGTTCCACACACACAAACACCAAAGGGGCCATCCACAAATGACGTCATAGTTGAGAGACGGGTCAGGCATTCCATGACGGGATTAATTTCCCCTATACCGTCAGCATTGCAAAATTGTCAACAACAAAAAACAACATGGCAGGGACATTACATCATTTATGGATAGCCCCTAATTCCTTCAGTGACCCTGGAGGTGTAATGGCAGATGGCACCAGGTGTCACGTGACCACGTGCCAGGTAGGACACCCATTAGTTTGTTAACACCTTAGTTATACATTTATGTGGGTAACATGACTGTATTGGTGAGCTATAATTTAGTCATTGTTATAAACTATAATTCCAAGAGACAGGGAGACACACTACCTACTTCTAAATGAATGTAAATATTGATATGATCCTATATATTCCTGTTAAGACCTGATGAATAACGGCAAGGATTATCCGATAATTTCCACCTACCATTTGGTTTATCTGAGATTTAAATCTCAATGCTAGATGAGTGATACTTAAAAAACGGCTTAATAACCTCTTAAGGGTGGAGTCATGCTGTGTTGACTGTGTTCACATTCTCTTTACCTCTGCATTGGTTCATCATGCCAGCTTTTGTCGGCAAGATTATTTTTTTCTTATTCTAGACTTTGCAGGTCGGCTGTTGTAAGAACCTACCATGCCCCAATCTTTCATGTCACATCACTCATTTCTACCTGATGCCAATTAAGGCCATGTCGCACACTCATGTCAATTTTAAGAACTGCCCATGTGTCCATTGCAATAATGCATTATCTACCCTGAAAGGGTTTAATAGCTCTAAGTGGGACCCATTGAGTGGATAAACCTAGTCAATAGTATAAGACTGGTAGGTTAGCCAATACACAATTCAATAGGAACATAAACAGATTACACCGATTGCACTGACCTATACACTTAACTCCCGGAGGGTCGGCATGATGCTCCAATGAAGTGCTGGCGAGCAGACTCGCCAGCACTTCATTGGTGCATCATGCCGACCAATGGGCATGATGCACTCCTGCATCAGCGGCCCTTGAAGGGTTAAATAGCTTTAAGTGGGCACCCATTGAGTGAATACTGACCTAGTTAATAGTATAAGATTCTTAACGTATTACCCCATGTATAAACTGCCACCACATATAGGCCTCACCTTGACTTATGGAGAATGCTATAACGCGCACCTGAGGCCTGAAAATGTTTCCTTTCCTCACTATAGTCTATATATACAAAACAGGGTTCCCACGGTCACGGTTTTAACTGACTTTTACCTGACATATATCAGCTTTTACCTGACAAAATGTTGGATAATTCATGGGGTTCACGAAAAAAATCATCGCTTCCGAAGCAAGGATGTTAAAGAAATTTTGCAAATTTGCGTGAAATCTTAACTATCAACCCCTGAAAATGGTCAAAATACCATGTTTATCTGACTTTTAACTGACTTTTCCCCAAAAATATCTTCTTAAGGGAGTGATCATTTTTTAACAACAGTGGGGGGCTGGTGGGTTTGCGTGCGGACGTGTGAAAAAGATTTCGACCCCCCCCCCTCTCAAGGGGGTAAATTTTTTTTCAACCCACCCCCCCATATGGGACAAAAATCGCGCGTGAATGTGCCCTTTTAGCCTATAGTAACGCGCGGGGTTTTCCACTGAAAACAGGTGAAATTATTTTGACCCCCCATCAGAGGTGTTGAAAAAATTCTGACCCCTCCCCGCTCAAGGGGTTGAAAAAAATCTGACCCCCCCTCAAACCCACTAGCGCCCCCCCCCCCCGTTGTTAAAAAATGATCACTCCCTAACTGACTTTTAACTGACCTTTAAAGAAAAATGGGTTTAAAGTGGGAACCCTGCAAAATCCCTCTTATAAGCCGCACCATGGGTTCATGACAATGCTATAAGCGGCACCAGTGGCCTGAAATGGTCTATAAGCGGTGGTTTATATGTACGGTTTTACTAAAGACTAGGTAAGTCAATAAACACCTCAATAGGAACATAAACAGATTATGCCAGTTACACTGATATACACTGCATTGTGGGATATGTGCCAATACAGCTGATAAAACACCGACCAATTTAAAGTGCATACCCTTTAAGGGCCGCTGAAATGCATCAATACATCATGCCCATTGGTTGTCCTCACGATGCATGAATGCATCATGCCAACCTAATGGGGTTGATACTCTCCTGGAGGGCCGGCATGATGCTCCAATGAGGTAGTGCCAAGTAGACTTGCCAGCACTTCATTGGTGCATCATGCTGACCATGATGCACTCCTGCATCAGCAGCCCTTAAAGGGTGCATTATAGAACTTTGACGCTTTAATGGCCAGTAATGTATGGGTTGATGCATAAGGCCGTGTTTTTTTGTGTTTTTTTTTAATAACAACTTGGATTATGGATCCGCCGGTGAGATTTTTGGCAAAATAAAAAAAAAAGTTTTTTTTGTTTTTTTTTTTTTACCTTTGGCCGATGGGATTTTTCAACATTTAGGGGTATAAAAATTTAAAAAAGTCCATGGATTGACCCATATATTTGAGATATAATTGTTAAAAATCTACCTTTTATTGGCTGAAAGGTATATTTGTTGCCCCAAAAACGAGACTTTACATGGCTTTTTTATTTTTTATTTTTTTTCCTCTGGCCGCTGGGATTTTTAGGGTTAATTTCGGAACTTTTTTTTTGCCTCTGGCCGGCCAATATAGAGTCTAAAAAAATCTGTAATCCAAGTTATTAAAAAAAACGGCCTCATGCTCATTGATCGTCAAAAAAACTAATGCAGCCTTGAGAGGAGTGTATGCATTCATGCAATGCTGCATCATGCCAACTTCTGGTCATGATGCATTAATGCATTGAAGTTAAAGCATGATGCACCGATTAAGTGTTGACATTCAGGGATATTCACTTCATTGATGCATCATGACGATCTATGGGTATGATGCGTAGGAACGCCTAAAACTTCATTGGTGCATCATGCCAACCCTCCGGGATTGTATCAAACCTGTAGGATCAACATGATACATGAGGAAGCCCTGGCGAGTAACTCACCAGGGCTGCATTCATGTATCATGCCGTCCAATGGGCCTATGTTCAAGGATAGCATTATAACATCTCGTGGCCCTTAGAGGGTTGTTCCTGTTCTATATTGGCCACTAGCTGGTTCCAGCGACACACACTGATAAGAACTGATAAGATGGGACCAGCATGTCCCTGGAACTTGGAAGTGGGTGTTAACCAGGGACAAGGTACCCATCATGGTATGCCTTATCAGTGGGCTTTACCTCAACAAGCGAAATTCAAAATGGCGGCTCCAATAGGCCTCCTGAGTCCTATACAGGCATGCATGTTTGATTAAGTTTAAAAGAACCTTGGGTTATACAAGAAAGATTAACCAAAATACATTACATTTCGAAAATTGTTGTGGTTGAATAATCCGCATTCCTAATGACCACTCTATCTAATACCGTAAATTCTCTTGTATTAGCCGCACACTCGTATAAGCCGCATCCCCCAACTTTCGAAAAAGCTCAGAGTCATAGCCAAGGGTTGAAAATTGGCATTTTAGTGCTATTTTAAAAAAGAATAGAAAGGAAGCTTGCCCGGCAGGGCTACTAATATAGGACAGAATAGAAGGTTGCCCCGCAGGGCCATGTTTTTGAAATTGATACTTAAAGGGAAAAGAACAGAATTGTGCCCCGCAGGGCTATCAATTTCAAAACTTCTATTATCTATTTTAGATCAATAGCCCTGCAAGGCAAAATTCTATTCTATTCCTTAAAAGTATCAATTTTAAATTAATAGCCCTGCGGGGCAACCATCTATTCTATTCCTTATAAGCATCAATTTTAATATAGTAGCCCTGCTGGGCAACCTTCTTTTCTATTCCTTATAAGGAACAATTTCAAATAAATAGCCCTGCGGGGTAAAATTCTATTCTATTCCAAATTGATTAAAAACCCCTGTATACAACCAATAGGGATAGTATCATTAGGGTTAAGGGTTGTTCCTCTAGTTCTATTAGAAGAGAGGGATGTTATCATGGTTTGAATAAACCACAATTTCTTTTTTTATAGAAATTTTGGTTAATTCAAACCATGATCCGCTTTCTTCTAATAGAACTATAGGAACAGCCCTAAACCCTTATGATACTGTCCCTATTGGTTGTATACAGGGTTGGTGACCAGTGACACGAAAGTCAGCCTATCCAATAGGCTGACCGCGGGTGCCCTGTCACCGTATCGGAAACGCTGACCGCAGACGGGTGGGGTGCCACTGATATCAGCATGCACATGGTGATCCCAGGAACTCGTCTGATCCCAATAGACGATATGACATACCTGGTACCTGGAGTTTGTGAATTTGCCCCGGTCCCTCCAAAAAACTGAAATGACTTAACTTTTTTTCTAATTTATGATTTTTTAAACTCAAAAAGCTATGTGTATATGGGCCAGATTTCCTAGGGACGTACAAATCTCCCTGAGAAGGCCCCAAATATGAAAGTCAGAAAAGGAATTAATCACTTTATTACATTGAAAGAACAATGTCTTGGCTCCTTGGAACCACCAATTATACACAGTTATCCCTACCAGTTCCATTTTTATAGCTGTGTGATAACAATTTGTCACTTTTTGTGTCCATCCGACAGATTTAATCAGTGATATGATTTTGTTACCAATATGTACACCACAGAAACTTCTAATTTTGTTTACCAGATCTTACAGTATACAAGTTTAATAAGCTTGTGAATAAACATCACTGTTCAAAAATCTTTTGAGATATAGGCTGATGAAATTCAGCCATCTTGTTTCCCTCTAGTTCTCCCTCTAGTTCTCTAGAAAATGCTTAAATACTCATTAAAATCAATCTACATTAAGTTCAGTATGCCTACTCTAAGAAATAATGATCATCATAACCTAATGGACCACCAACTCAGCACAGCATTAGCTTAAAATGACCCTAAAATTCAGACTTTATCTGTCGGACGGACACTTTTTTTCATATTACAGTGTATAAAACACACTTATGGGGAGACTTATGGTACAAATAGACTTAATAGTGTTCAAGGGATGACTGTGCTTGATTTAAAACATAAAGGATGCATCCAAATGCATTACTTTGAGATTAAGAAATTTGTCCTTCTGACAGCAAAAGTGCAAAATGTCCATATGACAGAAAAATGTGTATACAGATGCACTCATTGGTATAAGAGGAAGACTTCAGGCTACAGCAAAAAAAATCTTTGTGGCAGCTTAACCACCCTAGTGCCCCTCAATTCTGAGCAGAGTAAGGATAATGTATTAACTGTCTTAGTTTAGAATATGGGATCGTTTTAGTTTTACTGTCGGATGGACATTTGAGTGTCATTTTACATTGAATGTTACACGAACAAATACTTATGCTCTACAATACCCAAAAACCTTCTGAATCATTAACACAACACATATATCAATGAGAAAAAGCTATGTCTGAGGTTCTGGAACCCCTCTGGGATATATGCCAGGGCTGTAAAAAACCTGCTTTTTCATCAAATTTGCATTTTTTCACCATTTTTCAACTTTGGAAGCCAACTAATCCAAATATTATGGTTGGAAATGCAAGAGAGTACATGCATTTGAAAGGTTATGGTGTTCCCTTCCAATTGGGACCAAAAAGCAGGATATTGGTTCATAAGTTTTTTTATTCTGTAGGTGCATAAGCATACAAAAGTGTGAAAAATGCAATTTGTATGTGCCCAGAAAATCTAGCCCATCTACGGCCCCAGTAGCTTGGGGAGGGGGTTGAGGAAGGAAGGCTAGGTATCAAATGAAAGTTCTTGGAGAGTGATCATTTATTAAGAGGGGTGGAGGATTTGAGGGGGGGGGGGCAAATATTTTTGATCCCTTAACGGGGGGGGGGGTTATTTCACCTGTTTGAAAAAGCCTGCAGTTTCCTACAGGAATATAAATGGCCCGGATAAAGGGGAACATTTGCATGCGATTTTTGGCCCTCTGGAGGGGAAAAAGAAGAAATTTTGACCCTGGAGAGGGTAGGGGGAAAAATATTCCATGCATCTAGGCATCCCTGGGCCTGTCATCCCTTGTGGAGGGCTTTAAAAAATAATCATCATTTGCTATTCAAACTTAAAAAAAAAAGGTCTGTGTCCCCCTTGACTAGGCACTGACATAACTGCCTTGCGCGGGTCTGCCGTGCGTGGAGGCTAAAAGTGTGATTTAGCAAAAATGGAGCAGCTGAAATTGACATGTTTTTACTTATTGATTCTTAAGCTGTTTACAGGTGGATTTGGACAATTAGGGTATCATTTTAATGGGCTTGAAGAGGGCTTCAATATGCATGTATTTGTTTAATAAATTGAAGAGCAAAGAATCATGTTTCTCCCAGGTGAACTCAAAACTTAAATTTAGGAGCATTTTATGGTATGAAGTATGCATCTCACATAGTTAAAAATGGCACTCACATATTCCCTGGTAAAATAAGGTCTAGAAAATGTCTAGTTTTCTTCTTTCTAATAGGCAGCAGTATGTTTTTTAAGCAACTACAAAATCATGACCTATTAACTCTGTGAGGGGGAGTGAGAGATTAGCTCTAACACCTCCCCCACTGCAGCACACCTATAGCCACCACTGGGGGTGGCCCCTACTGGAGGGCTGACTACCAGGACTTCTCTGACTGACTAGTAGGGCTATACTTTGAAGTATGAACATCAGTCAGAGTGTCATTTTATGGTGAAATGGCAACCCACACATTTTGACATTTTTTACTTTTAACTTTTGGGTTCACACTAACATTACATCAAAACATTGAAAATTTTTGAGAACTTTGACCTCTCTTATTTATCATGACCTTGACCCTGGTTAAGATCATATCAAGGTCAAATGCTAGACCACATATCAAATGATCTCTATTCTTATTTTGTGTTTCCTATCTTAATATTTTTGGTTGATTGTTATGGTTTTATGTGGACTGTCAAAATGTTGGTTATGTCATGTCCCTTTCACCTTGACCTTATATAGGTCAACTTGACCTTCTTGATGAAATATTGAAAAAGAGTCAGCTGATCATTGATTGTATCATTCATCTAGCTAAATATTAACAAATGTTTACTCATTTACAACAAAAAATCAATAAATTTGACCTTTGACCTTATAATGACCTTAACCTGACCTAGATCAAGGTCAGGCCATAGGTCATTGGAACCACCCCTTAATGACCTTTTCTCAAGTTTTTATTTCAAGTTCCTAGTGTTAATATCTTCTGAGAAACAGTGATTTAAGTGTTCCAGGCATTTCTGACCACAACTAGCATGATCACAACATTTGAACCCTGATTAAACTCTTAAGTATGGGTTATTGTGGCAGAATATTGGGGTCATTTTGTGGTCTTTGGATGGTCATAATGTCACTTTGAATTAAGATAGAGACTTCATTCAAAAAGCAAATCCACTTCTTTTCTTGAGATCTATCAAATAGTATGCAGATAGAATAGATAATATAAAGTTTTGAAAAACTAGGTAAGTGCCTACCTTGACTTGTCACAAAACATCGATTTTTTCTTCTTCCACCCCCCCCCCCCCCGCTCCCCGAACCCATCTGCCATCATAGTTCATACCCTGTTGATGACTGCTCCGTCATGTGACATGGCACCTCACCTCTGACAGGCTCTGTTGACAATAAGTTGAGTAACTATGGTGTGTGGGCCAGGCATGATAGTTGAGAAGATGATGTGGGGATGGATGAATGAGACCGCCTTGTGCAGTCAAACTGGCGGGCGCCTGGGGCACCTTGTCCCGTCACCATCTGCCACCCTGTCCGGTCTCCTCTGTCCCCTCCCAGGTCCGCGACTCAACCATGACGCGTCCACCGCCACCAACCTTTCTTTTCTCTAGCATTCTAGACAAACTCTAGGTTCGTGTAATTCTAATCTATACATACCGACTAGAAAGGGAAAGATATGGGATTGTTATACTTACAATTAAACTTGTTTGGTTGAGTGTAAACAATGAATTATCCAACTTGTTCTGGGTGCAGCATGCACGATATCGGATCAAAACAGTGGCCACTGTTTGTATAGACAGACAGAGCTAGCATTGGCACTCTTGTTTTCGTAGACATCCAAATAATCTATATGATTATTACTAATTTGACTATGTTTCTCAAGATAATTTAAAAGAAACGTTATCAACTAGTGTAGATGTATTTTGAATTCAAAGCAGATCCGAAACCACTATGTTGGGATATTTTTAGTTCAGTTCTTCACCACAAGGACTGAAGGAGGTGAAGTTGGGAGATTAGTGTAACATGCAAACACTAGGGGGCAGTAGTCGAGAGGTACATTTTTGCTACCCGGGGGGGGGGCACTCTCTATCTAATGTATACACATATGTGCGGCTGGCAAGGGTACTTTTTCAAGGAAAAGTCCCTAGCAAGCCTCCTGTTTCAGCCACAAATGTCCCTAGCAAGGGTCTACTTTTGAGCAAAATGTCCCTAGCAAGGCTAAACTTTCGGCGAAATACCCCGATTCACGTGGAAAATTTAGAAATTTTCACAAATATTTTCCAAGTTTTCATGAAAATAGCATGAACAAAGTACAATTTTCACCCAAACAAGTTCATTTTAAGATATTTTGAGCAAAATCTAAGACTATTATGTACAGAGTTCCCTAGCATGGGTAGGGTTTGGAAGAAAAACCCCGCGAACAAGTGCCCTAGCAAGGGTAAGGGTAGTCGGGGGTTCAGCCACACACCCGTATAAAAAAAAATTGAAGTGCCCCCCCCCCCCCCGGGTTGCTACCCTTTGTTCAACAAGAATGCTTTGTTTCTGCCTTTGTATTTGCATACTATATAAATGTAATTGCGAGAGGGAGGGAGGGAGGGAGGGAGAGAGAGAGAGAGAGAGAGAGAGAGAGAGAGAGAGAGAGAGAGAGAGAGAGAGAGAGAGAGAATCATGGTCTATTCCACAAGTACCCCAGTACCTGGTATTAAAGGGAGTAGTCATTTTCTAACAACAGCTAGGGGGGTTGTGAAATTCCGTATGGCGCGGATTTTTTTTGTCCCCCCCTAAGAGGGGTCTGATTTCTTTTGTCCCCCCCCCCAAACCCACCAACCCCCCTGTTGTTAAAAACTGACCACTCCCTAAAGGGCATGGGACCTTTTTCATAAAGATACCAGCAGAGTACCATTTCCCAACAGCATTCCCCAGGACAATACCTACCATAACACTCCAATCATATTTATTATATATGCCTTTCTAATAAACTTGAAGTTTATAAATACAGGGTGCCTAGTACACCAGTAGCACCTATTAGAATCTGACTAAAGTCAGGGTGCACTTTAAAGGGGGGCTAGCATGGTAAATTTCAACATGGGTACCGGATCAAAGATCATTGACAAATTCGCGGGACCCAGCTGAAAAACTGCAACGACCTGATTGGTCAATGGGAGGTGACTTTTTAACGCGGGTACATCTTGTCCGTGCTAGCCACCCTTTTAATAGTAATCACCAGTATAGGTGAGATCATTACACTAGCTATGGGCCAGTATCGATACCCAGGTACTAACCTGCTCAAAATCAAGACCAAAGTGTACCTTTACACTTCTAGAATGACTAAATATGCAACAGGTATTACTTACTGGTATGGGAAAAGGCCAGCTGCAATACTACATGGGATATGGGGGTTGTTTAATACTTTAAAGTCGAGGGAGGTCGGGGAGTGTCAGAGTGGATGTTTCTGAATTAAATGGCAGCTAGCACGACTAAGATGCACCTGCCTTAGCAAGTCACGTGACCCCCCCTTGACCGATCAGGGCATCGCAATTTTTACCCTTGTTCCCGTGAATTTATGAGCGATTGTTGAACAGGTACCCATACTGATAATTTCTGTGCCAGCCGCCCTTTAAGGTGCGCCTCACATATACCTCTGGTAGAGGACATTAACCGGAGTTCAGTGCGGTACTATAAAACTGCCCAAATCATGATCACCTTATATGTCATAGGTCTGATATGACTCAAAGTGCATCTTATACACAATATGATATACCTTATGCATGATGTGTGACATATACCCAGTACATGGGAATTCACAATATATCAAAGTGACAAGTTTTTTTTTTTCATTTTTAATGTATTACTTTGGAATTACACTGATGGAGTGGTTCCAGTCACTCAATTTTTTTTTTGTAGAATCTTTTAGGTAGAGGGTACAGTACCATACATACCCAAAGTTCAGGATCATCCTAGATAAGGTACACCTGGGGCTTGATTTTTAACACTTTAGTATACTAATTTAATGTAATTTTACCTTGCCCATATTAAAGGCACACTCCCAACTTATGCTGCATCTATTGGGCACACCAGGCTGCCAGGCGATCATACCAAAAAAAATACAGTACTCTAAATTTTACTCATGCAGTCAGTATACTATGCAGTGCAGCTTAGGCTCATGAACATATGAATTCAACTATATGCAGTCAAATGTGAAGGAATAAACACAGAAACACATACTGTTGATTAAAACTTAATATTGGATTTTTATTAAACATATCCAGAGTTTCTTACCATTTAACTCAAAAACAACCTCTCTTTTTGATGTATCATTATAGGCAAAATCTAAATTCTGAAAGCATGAATGAATTAGGGTTCTATGACAAGTATTGTTTTGAATGTCAAAAGAAATTAAATGTCAACAGCTAATCATACTAAAAATAAAAATTATCAAATGCTACAAATTCTTTCCTTTAAAGTTAAAATAGTGAACCCAAGATGATTTACATTGCACCATAGTCATTTACACTTCCTCTCATATATAAATATTGTGTATGCACCAACATTGATAACTATGATAATTCTAATTAATATCACAGACTTATAAAATAAGAGTACAAGAAAATATAGTTAAGATACAGGACATCATGCTATAACATCATTGGATATTTTGATTATAAATATATGAAATCTATACTACACTGACTGTAAGGATGATATCATGGTAGGTAATCAGTTGATATCTTCTCGTTTCTCGCGCTTGTTGAATGGGTTGTAGGGGTAGGTGAGTGTGACGGTGCGCGACATGGGCCCCTTGTGGTTGTATGTCTGCACTTTGTACTCCTGCTCGGGAAGTGGCCTGAAAGTAAAAATATGAAATATTTATACTGGTAACACCCCACATATAAGCTGTATTTGCATATAAGCCTCAACTTTGTGAATTTCACAATGAGAAGAGTAAAATTACATATCTTTTGATGTAATCAATCCTTCTTCCTAAATCATGTAAAAGAAAAACTTTAGGTGATTATGAGCAACCACCACCCCTCTACACTACTGTTTCAATATGATTTCATACAAGTCCAGATGTGATACCAGTAAAAATGGTATAAAATATACAACAATTCACTAATTCTAAAAACTGTTAAATTTACACCAATGTATAATATGCAATGACTGTCCCCCTAGAGGCTACTGTACATACTTACCTGTATGAGTCCCTCATAATGGTTGTGACATGGCGCTCAGGTGTCACCTGGCTCAGGGATGCCTCAATGGGGGATCGCGGCAAGAACCCAGCATAACCCGGGGTCTGACTCACACTGTAGGGTAAGACAATCATATTGTTACAACACTGCACATACATACTCATTTCATCCCCTCGCTAATTACATCTTTTGTTTTTTTATATCATAGAAGAGATTAATTTATTATATTCTCTTTTATCTTCATTCTTTATTCTGATACTGACAGGCAAAGGTAGGTCATTACTCAATAATGCAACAAGAGAGATACATGTTTAGGATGCAGCTAGAAATTGTGCATTCCTGTTTTGAGAAATATGCATTGGCTCACTTTGAAGGCATTGTCACCTTTATTTGTAAACTTATGAATTATGGACTTAGAGTGATAATTTTCTCCCCTTTTAGAAGAGAAAAGCTAAATTGCCAAAGATTTGTTTTCTTAAATATCAAATTAGGTAGCTCACATAGTGCAGAGTGTTCTGCTTGACCTATTCAAATCATGGGGTCAGGTGAAATGGTAAGGGGATCCACTTAGAATTGTGTTGGCCTATTCATTGATAAATGTGATTAGGTGTATAATCCAGCACACAAAGTGGATTGTCTTAACCCTTAAAGGACTGCAGAGTGCTTCAAGGCCTAAAGCTCATTTGTCATAATGATACATTTATACCAATTCTTTCGCAGTGTATCAAATCCCATGGAGGTGGTATGATACATCAATGCAGCACTGATGCCTTATTACTATTTTTTTTTTCTTTTATTCATTTGAGATTAACTAATATATCTCAATGTCAAAAGCATAGAGTTTGCTAAAGCGAAATAAATATACCTCCTAAGTTGCCCTCTCAAATCCTAATGTTCCTATAAGGTGCAGAAGGGATCCAACCTGCCTTATACTCAGGGTGTTATGGTAATGTTACACCGGTTCATCAACCTTTACCACATGGCCAGCACATGGCCTTTAAAGTTAGGGAGTGATCATTTTTTAACAACAGGGGGGGGGGGGGGCGGTGGGTTTGAGGGGGGGTCAGAATTTTTCAACCCCTTGACCGGGGGGGTCAGAATTTTTTCAATACCTCTGATGGGGGGGTCAAAATAATTTCACCTGTTTTAGTGGAAAACCCCGCATGTTACTATAGGCTAAAAGGGGGCGTTCGCGCGCGATTTTTGTCCCTTATGGGGGGGGGTCGAAAAAATTTTATCCCCTCGAGAGGGGGGGGGCCGAAATTTTTTTCGCGCGTCCGCCCGCAAACCCACCAGCCCCCCCCTGTTGTTAAAAAATGATCACTCCCTTAGTACATCAGAAAAACAAATTTGTAATACTACCCATACTTAAATTTGTCCCACACAATGTAACAATACCACCCCATAGATAATGGGAGATGATTACATGTCATCCAAGGGCAGAAAGAGCTCTGGTAGTGTGTGTCATACTACCAACCCACTCAACAAAAAATCCAACGTTATTTAACGTCAAAAAAACGTTTTTAACAATTTTAAAACGTTTTGCCATGATAAAGAGGCATAGGGAAACGTTCTGAAACGTTTTTTGTTGACTGGGCACACATCTACTGCCTGCCTTAGTGCTTTTCTAATGGGTGCAACTTAATTCATGCTTGCCAAAAAGTGCACCTTGGCCCTAAATTTGATGATTTCATCCAAATACAAGGAAAAATCAGAGGGAATGGGAGTGAAATAAGTGTGTAGTATGTGCAGTAAGTTCATTACAAGCACAGTGACTCATTTTAAGGAAGCTTGCTTTTTGAGCCCCTCTCATCGGATATGCTAACTTTAACTGAATATTAATGATAATTCAGGGGTGATATTGATGAACACAGGTTATTGATAACATAGTGTAAGAAAACCACCAGACTACCTGGACAATCAAATCAGGCAATTAGATCTCTGGGAAATTTCAAAGGTATTTGTTAGAAATTAAAGATTTTATACCCTTAAACGGCCCAGGCTATGCGCATATTTTCTGAATTTGCACTGAGGTTTTAGGGGTCTCAACTTTCAGGCAAATCAGATGCATCAAAATAGTATAAAAACAACCTCCTTTTATTCCCTTATCCTAACAAAAGTATCTGAGCTAGATTAATCGATTTTTGCATAATGGCTAAATATGACCTGAAAATGGCATAAACCATATGATCTAATACATAGGTTATATCATAATTTTTTCTGTGAGACATTTACTGAAGGTCTTTTAGGTGTAAAATCCAGCAAGTCCATTGTCCACAGCATTTTTTGAGCTATGTATTGCACCATACAAAGCAAGGTAATAGGGATAGCTCTATGAAAATTAAAATGGACAAAGTGTCCATGAATATTGAATTACTGGTGATTTTACAAGGAGTTTACACTAATATTGAAGGAATTATGGCCATGTTGTTGGATCTTACATTGCCCTAAATTTATAGATACATGTGATAATCATCAAAAACCTACATAAATGCTTTCAGCCCCATTTCATATATTTTGTCTGTGTCATCTAACAGCATAATATGAGTAACTAAAACAAGTATTGGGGTCTGAACTTGAGTGTGTATTGATTCAAGGTAGATCAAACATGGAATTTGGGTGTGTGACATAGTGAAAATTCCAAATTTTAGTGATTTTTTTTTAAGGATAAAACCACTAAAAATCATCCAAATCTGTAAATTAAAACAAAGCACTTGTAGATCTCGATGTCTACTGCACACCTCTGAATTCTGAATTGATTAATTTGACATGAGGGATTTTCTATAACAGTGTGACATATGCAGTGAAAGTTGAGACACCTAAAATGAAAATGACCCATATATATATATATTTAAATCGATTCGATACTCACTATGGGGTGTTTAATTGTCCATTCTTCAGCAGCTTCTCAATGTCTGCTTTGCTCGTGCTTCCGGCCGTCTGAGTCCTCCTGTGGTAATCATTACCATAGTAAACAGGGTTACCAAATGTCGAAGACATCTTTAGCACACAATTTTATCCTAATGTCACTTATTAATAAATATATTCCTGATTCTCCCTTAGTCCAAGACACCACAATATCTTTCAATGCTTTCCAAAATCATAAAGGTTAAGATTTCCAGTATTTTCTCCAAGTGGTGACTGAATTTTGCCTGCTTCTTTGAGTGTTTAAATGTCGTCTGCCCTCACACCATACGTCTTCTGCTTCATTCAGAGGCCAAGCACCATCCGGTAAGGCCTATCAGGAGGATTAGTAAACTTGGAACTCAGCCAAAATGGAACTATACACCACCTTGTTAACATCTTAACCCTTTAAGGGCCGCTAATGCATCATGACCATTCACCATCATGATACATGGATGCAGTCCTGGTAAGTAACTCGCCAAGGCTATTTTCATGCATCATGGTGACCCTACAGGCTTGATAGTCTCAGAGGGTCAGCTTGCTGCACAGTAGCTTTTGTCACCATGATACACCAAGACGGGGAGAGTGACTCGCCAACGCTGAATTGGCGCATCATGCAAGCCTTTAAAAAAATTCTCAACTTTGAAGATTGCAGGCCTGGCGTGTTACTCATCAGTGCTGCAGTCATTCATAATGATGGCGAAGAGTACACCGACCTAGTGGGACACATTATTGATAATTGAGATAATTCCCTAAGGCTTCATTCAGTGCAGACGTTTTTGGGTGCATTATATAACAGCTGGTCCCCATCATACTGGCTGTTATCAGTACTTATCTCTTCAGGTACCAGATCAAGCAATAGTGGCCCCTACAAAGCATCCTGGAACCTCTGTATATTGCATTAACATGCTATGTAGCCTTTAAGGGGTTAATACAAATGTATTTCAGTAAAATCATATGTATGTGTTTCCAGTAGGATCAAGTGATATACTCTTCAGACAGGTTTATCCAACAAGCAGGGGATACGTGCTGTGGATATAGGACCAGAAGTTAGGATTAGACCAAGAGATTATTTTTCATTCAGAAAACCAGCAGGTTTATGTTAGGCCACACCAAAAAAATAAGTTGGTCTACAGATCGACCTCTCCACATTTTCGGAAATACAAATGATTTTCTTTGAAAAAAATCTTGTATACGGATTTCGCTTGCTTTAGTTTCTATAAGTTTTCTCTTTGTGATGTTGGCAAAATTTAAAAAAGAAAATTTGTTTGCTCACCTCAATTTCCCAGCAAGGAATCCATTGGACGCCAAAGGATTCTTTAAAAAAAAAATCGCTCGCACCATTTTTTCAAAACCAAAATCCGTAGACCAATTTATTTTTTTGGTGTGGCTTTTTTGGTGTGGCCTTATGTGATATAGGAGCATGCCAGGAGTATGGTATAAGAGCTCACATTTCTTCTTCAGACTTGCTCATATTGTTATGTATGGTTATGGGGCTGGGCGATGTTTGGGGGACACAGCTAAGTATCTGATGAATTCAAAGGGATTGAAAAATATGTGTCTTAAGATATTTTTTCTATATCTGAGTTCACTTTTTATGATATATGTTGGGGAAATGAGAGTCCTTTTCTTAGGTTTTTTTCACATTTTTGTCATAAAAAAACAAAAAGTTAGAAACACAATTAGACACAGACTAAATCACCCTCCTCAATATTTTTCAGTGGTTCTTGATGAGAAACCACCTTTTTTCATATATATTTTGAGAGGCCTATAGGTGGCACCTGTGAGTGGGTGGGAAGTCTTTTTGAGGTGATGTGGGATGGTCCCAGTAGGTGCCAAGTGGTCCCACCTGCTGCCAACTAGAACCATGAACATAATGTATACACACAGGAGTTAAATTGACTCAGGATAAGCCCCTATGTCTCAATGACCACTCTACCAAACTCATGCCAGTGTTGGAAATGAGGTACTATATAAGGAATTAAGAGGTTGAAAACAAACTGAAAAGCTTAATAAAAGGAGTGTTAAAAAAAAGAGAAGAATATCTTTCACTGTTGGAACACACCAACAGATCATGGCTAGCCCTACACCTGCTCTTACAACTATAGATTAACTTTTGCTTGTTTGCCAGTGTCATTTGAGGGATGATGCGCTGTGCATAAAGTATAGGCAGATCCAGCATTTGGGAGAGATACGGCCCAAAACGAGGAGACGCACCAACCATTTAAATCTGACACCGAATAAAAGCATCGTGCTGCCTGTGAAGGGTTATACATATAGTAGCCACTAGAGGGTGATCAGTTAGAGCTCTACACTGATTAACATGTTCATGTTCATACAATAATATACCTATTATGTTCATTCAGAAACTTCCCCAGATAAGGCTAATGTCAATTAGCAGCAGGATGTAGATAGAATTATCTCTACTAGGCCTTTTGTGCAGCTTTAACAATTTAAGGTTGGCATGATGCCTCCCCAGTAATGCTCCATTTTGCTGTCATGATGCATCTAAAAGGCATCAAAATGCATCAAAAAGGCACTTCCATACCGTTAATTCAATGTTGTATCATGGGAAGCCTTTTTGACTAAATACACTTCCTGCATAAGTGCATCACAGGTGATTTTCTCATTGAAATGATACAGAAACAACCTTTAAATGTTTAACATAAATGTAATTGGCCTATGCACCCACATTAAATCAGTGCCAAATAGACTAAATAGATGGGTGGGTGGCTATTACAGCATACCATATTGTCACACTTTAATGCAGGCTCACAAGATATCCCAGGTCCCACTTAAACACAGCAGGGGTAGACACTAACGCTGGCCCGGGAGCCAATGGCCCGTAGATTTGGCTGTGGGCCCGAGGCATTCTCAAGAATTGTCTTTCTATGGGCCCGGGATGGCCAGCAAGATTTGACAGAGATCTCTATCAAAGTTGTCTTATCTGAATATAGGCATGTCATATATCATTGGAAAGATAAGATAATCTGGCCATTCTGACTAATTTCTGGTGTGGATTGATGAGGTTGATACCTATAATTTCTCTTAAAAAAATACATTGTATTTGCTCTGGGCCAGCAGTTATAGCTCCGGGCCCATAGAAATCTAAAGCTATGGGCCCGGGTGGCCAGTGGCTGAAAAAGTTAGTGTCTACCCCTGCACAGGGTATAAAAATGGAGATTTTGTTAATAAAAGATCCACACATTTTTATACTTCAAATAAATGCAGGTGACATGTAAAGGAAAGCGTGATAACAGGCTGAAGTGTGCTAATACATGTGCACTGAAACGGGTCTAGGGTACATATTTAAGACATGGATATATGGTATATTGGCTCTAGACTAGATGTTCTTTCATAAAAGATTATGTTAAAAAAGTAATTCAATTAACTACAGTCCCTTACTGTGTGATTGTCTGTAAAATTGTTTAATGGCCAATAATGATTCCATGAATGTGGGTAGCTCTTAGCGTACTGTGGCTCCAGTCTACCCTTATTTGTCTGTTTCCTGTCCAGTGGATGGGATTTTTCAAACCCATGAGGGACGGGGGAAAATTTTTTATGAATTTTTTTTTCACCTATAACATGGTAAGCATCAACAGCATTAATCTGCCATTGCGTTCTAAGATAAACCTGAGTAGACCAAAAATAGATAAGTTTCTTTTTATGAACTCTTCCACCCTCAGCAAAAATTTCACCAGGAAACCAAAAAAATTTATGTGTGGCCCCATGTCGAACAATTGGCATAAATGAGCAGCATTCAGACATTATGCCACCCCTAAAGGGTTAAGAGTTAGTGTTCAGCAGCAAAGAGGAGAGATTAAAAGGTGAGTGTCTGGTCAATCCTGTGTTAAAGCAGAACACCTGGATTAGTCTCTATATGAGGATAATCCCTGTGTATATGAATGACTATACCAACAATCCACACAGTAGGCTATCACTTATAGTGCTCCTGTACATGCATTATGATATACATACTTGTACCATGGCCAAAATGAGAGAGGCAAAGGGGTGTGGGAGGTTTTAGATAGATGGTGGGCAACAGCGGTAGAGTAGACTATAGAGGGAGGGTCAGTGAAAGAGGGCGGGGGGAGGGGGGAGGGAATAGGGAGGGAAGCAGGATGGCATGCAGGAAGAATGAGGTAGGGAAGACAATAGTGAAGGGAGGAAGAGAGAGAGAAAAAGATAGGGCTGTATAGAGAGGGAAGTTCAGGTTGTGGGCGGAGAGCGCTCGATTATGTGGGAGCAGAAAGGCGAGGGTGAGGCAATAGCGGGAGATAACAGAGGTGAGTTGAGGCCGACTTGACATAAAAAGGTTTAGTTTTATTAGGTTGCCAAACGTGTTTTTTTAAGGTAAAAGAAATGATAACATGTTTTGTAACGTTCTATCAAAACGTTTATTTTATGTTAAAACAAACGTTTAAATGTAAAATAACGTTACTTGAAATGTTTCTAAAACCTATAAAAATGTTGTAACCTTTTCGTTACGTTCAAAAGGTTTCTTTAACAAACAAAAACATTTTACCATGAGAAAAATCTTTTTCACCAAAAGAAATTACCCAAACGTTAAAAGTACATTTTTTATCAAGTGGGGGGCACATATACATAAACAGCAAGGGAGGGAGCGATGTTTGGACACCATTTAAAAAAAGAAAATGTACATATTCTCACCTTCTGGGCAGTAATGCAGATTGTCTGAGGGTGACCGGGGGTTCAGGTGTAGCCCCTCGCCGGGTGCGCCCCCTGGACTGGGCTCGGTCCCATGTTGGGTAGACGACTTGCCACTCAGACACACCCTGCTCATACTTCCGTGGACGTAGTTTCACCAGGTCCGCATTCAACTCATAAGTTGTATGGGGTATTGCAGCCTGAGGAAGGGAGGAAGGAAGAGGAATTCAATTTCAATTCAGACAATTTTGGTTGGAAACTGATTTTATGGCACAGCAGTCTGAATCCAATAGGTGCTCTACATGTAATTGTACCTGTGGGAGGGACGAAGCATAATTATAGATTCAACATGTCATGGCCTAGGCTAAGCTAGAACAGGATTTCTTTTACCATTATTACTATTTCTGTTAATGACATTCATATAGATAGGGACCCCAGAAAACAATGCAATTTTTAATACCACATACCAAGTCTTTTGGATAGATCTTGCGCTATGAAATCTAAATCCTTTGGAATTTTGTTTCTACCTATTATAGAACCCAAGAAATGATGAAATATAATTATTGTGTTGGTGAAGCTCAGGGTTTTCTCCCCCTAGATTTCTATTATAATACAGCAAAGACTCCCAATAACTTAGGTGTTTCTAATACACCCTTTAAAATCTAATCTTACTTCTAATAGGAGTTTTTGAAAAATTTCAAAAAGCCTAGTTAGATAGATATATGACCCATACAATCAAGTAGCCAAGTGACCTTTATACCTTGACCTTTGACCTAGATCTTGCTCTGAGAGGTCAATGAGCTATACTTTCAATTAACTGAATCCTTGGGAGCATGTGAGAGCGCCACCCGATTGTTTTGAATTTTTGTACAGTGCATATTGAGGTAAAGGCCAATCTAGACATAAATTAGCAACCAACAGCACTAATAACTTCATGGTTTGGTCAGGAACTGAAAATACCATGTAATAAACAATAGTAGAATCCAATGTTTTCTCAAATGGAGATACATGTACTTTTGTTTTTATATGGATGGATAGGCCTTCCCCTGGTCTCTAGATGTGACTATTGAATTGCGAATGTGTTAGAATGTATGTTAACTAGCACTGCCTCAGACAATTGGTTTCGTAGCAGTGTCTTCCAGGTCTCCCTAGGCCCCATGCACAGCTGCACTGCACCTCCCAAGCAGTGGCGGTCCTAGTGGATCCCTGGGTCCCTAAGTATAGATGACTTTGTGTCTGATAACCTCATGTTGGACCTGAGTTCCCTGAATGGTCACTGATCAACACAAAGCATTTTAGGGGTAACATCGACTTCTCCATGCAGCAACAATTTCTGATATGATTATCTTTCGGCGCATCTACAACTTTCTATGCATTATGTACATGAACTGGCCCATGAATTAAACATCAGACCCACCTTTTTGATGGGCAGGGCTGCCTCTTCTGTTGACCTGCATGTGGTTGATGACCAGGTCAGCTCTCTACATAACGAGTCTCTCAGCTCTTTTATAGCTTGACCATTTGCCTCATTAGCTGCTCGGAGACGCTCGACACGATCAGGGATGGAAGGATGAGGGCATCTGTGTGGCTGAACTAGAGGCTTGTCCAAAGTTATCATGTATGGAGAGTCTGTCTTTACAATAGGCTTCTTGTTCAGAAATCTGTGATAAAAGGAGTTGTAATTTGACTTGTAAATAAAATACATGTGTCCTGTACCAGGAAACTGCTGCAAAATCTAGTCTAGGCTATGCATTTGTATTTTGGTAGTGAAGTACCAGTACCGGCCGGGAGTACTGCCGGCCCGGTGGGGGACACTCAAATTTCTTCTGACGGGGGTGTGCGGCTGAGCCTCTGACCACCCTTACCCTTGGTGAGAGGGATTTTGGGCAAAAGGTGACCCTTGGTGAGAGGGATTTTGGGCAAAAGGAGTCCCTTGGTGAGAGGGATTTTGGGCAAAAGGTGACCCTTGGTGAGGGATTTCGGGCAAAAGGTGACCCTTGGTGAGAGGGATTTTGGTAAAAAAATGTGCACAGTTAAGTTTTTTATTTTGAAATTTACCCTTGATGTGCAGAATTTTTATCAAAACTGACCATATTTGGCAGAAATTATGATGGAAATCCCGAAAACTGGCACTTATTTTCACATGCAGGGTCAAAATATGAGAATAGTGACCCTTGGTGAGAGGTTTTTTGACCAAAACCAGACCCTTAGTGAGAGGGATTTTGGCCAAAAAGTGACCTTGGCAGCTGCACACTCCTGTCTGTGGTATATAGTGAGTGTCCCCCCCCCCCCCCCCGGGGACTGTCGGTAATAAAGCCCCATCCCCGGTACCATACCTATGGGTCTATACCCCTAGATTTGACATGGTGACATGTATAGTGCGAGCTTTGATACAGACAAGGACATGGAAGAGGAGAAAGTCAGTGGCATGAGACATGGCATTTCTTTTAAAATCAACATGTGACATCATGCTTAGTGACAAGAACATCCAGAAATAGGGCCCCACACGGGTAAAATCGACATAGGGACAAAGCCACTTCTTAAAATTAACAAGGGACATGGGGTTAGGTGACAAGAGACAAAACCAATTCTTAAAATCGACAAGGGGACAAAGCCACTTCTTAAAATCGACAAGTGATATGGGGCTGGGTGACAGGAGACAATACCTATTTCTTAAAATCGACAGGGGACACAGGACCCTCCTGTCTAGGGCCCTAGAAATAGAAATTTAGTGACATGTGACATGACCTTTTCTTAAAACTCTCTCCACCCCACTGGCAACTATAGTTACCAAAGAAAGATTGAGTATGGGGAATCTGGGGGTGAGAGAGTTTTAATCAAAGGTTCAAGTTCAAGTTTCAACTTTTGAAGGTTTTTTTTCTAGGTAAAAGTACAGATCGCCATTTTGGCACTCCACCTGCATGTTCCACCTAGGGGATCCATTACCCATCCATTGTGTCAGTCCTGTTAGTCCTGTATTGTATTGTTATTTTAAAAGTCATCTCGCCAACTTTGTAAAGTGCACTTTAAAGGTGTTGAATTATGTAAGGTCTCCTAATATTAGAACATATTGTAGGTTTCACATTGTCACGGTATCTATAGGATCTACCCTTACATGACTCAGAGGCACTAATTTTAGACATCTATTACTCACTCACTCTCACTAAAGAATTAGGGTGAAATTTCCCCCTCCACCCAAGAGGGGTCCGAATTTTGTTGCTTGGGGTATTTCCCTGAAAGTTAACCCATGCTAGGGACATTTTGCTCAAAAGTAGACCCTTGCTAGGGACATTTGTGGCTGAAACAGGAGCTTTGCTAGGGACTTTTCCTTGAAAAAGTACCCTTGCCAGCCGCACCTATGTGTATACATTACATAGAGAGTGCCCCCCCCCTTCCCGGAAAATTACCACTCCCTCTTTAAAAGGGGGCTAGCACGGCAAGGTACAACATGGATACCGACCCAAAAATCGTTGGTAAACTCGCAGGCACCAACGGAGTGCCCTGACTGGTCAATGGGTGGTCATATTTAATATGCAATACAGTGCTCGGCCTTGGGAATAAGTCTCTACCTATTTTAAAGTTTCTTTTCCCTTTCTCTTGAGTCTTTTTAGGGAGTGGTCATTTTTTAACAACAGGGGGGGGGGGTTGGTGGTTTGGGGGGCACAAAAAAATTTCAGACCCCTCTATTAAAGCCAATAAAGGGGGGACAAAATTTTTTTTGCCCCTTTAGAGCGAAAAAGCCCGCGGGCAACTAGAATAAAAGGGGGGACGGAAAAGTTTCAGACCCCTTGGAGGGGGGGACGGAAAAATTTTCGCCGCGCACACGCGGAATTTCACCAACCCCCTGTTGTTAAAAAATGACCACTCCCTTAGCCTTAGGGCTGGCTATGTCTATGAAGGGGGTCTAGATGGGGGGTCCCCATGTCACATGTCGATTTTAAGAAATGGCCATGTCACTTGTCATTAAAATTTCTATTTTCCCATGTCCTTGTCACTAGGCTTCATGTCACATGTCGATTTTAAGGAAAGGCCTTGTCTCTTGTCACTAACTTTTTCCTTTCCATGTCCTTGTCACTATTAAAGCTCCATGTCACATGTCGATTTTAAAAAATGGCCATGTCACCCTGTCGAATTTAGGTGTCTAGACCTATTATGAAGTATGATTCAAATCCAACAGTATGCAGAGCTCTCAACTCTCACGCATCTGGCGTGAGTCTCACGCATTTGGGGCTCATCTCACGCACTCACGCAGAGCAGGCTATTTCTCACGCATTTTAGGCTTCAAAAAATCAGTATATGCTTGTAGAGTGAACTTTGCCCTTTCCTCACTGTTTGGTGTAGGAAAGTCAGCCAAATTGTCTTTATTTTTTCAAAATTTTCTTGGGGGCCAGGCCCCCCAAACCCCCCAGTTTTACCTAAATTGTGACAATTCCCCTAATGTTTGGAAATTTCTGCGCACCCCGGCAAAGTCTCACTCTTTCGTAGCATGTTCAACTCGCACCCGTGAGTCAGTGACAAACCGGGTCACGGTCGCCAAGTGCCGATTTTGACCGGTTTTTGCTTCAAAACAGGCATTATCTTTGGAACTCAGACTTGGGAGATATCTGGTTGTTTTTATTATTGTCTTGGCATTCTAAAAATGTTTGTTAGACGCCTGAGATGTAAATATTACGGGAGCTGGAGCTGTTGGAAGATGGAGTACTTGTTGACATTTTGCTTCTGAGGAAGTGGCACATTTACTGGTCACTGCGTGGTGGCTGACTGCTGCCGGGCACCAGTTTAGGCTGTATGTAAGCTGGTTTCTGATTGGTGGGTTAATCACCTGTATACACTGGTATACACCTGACCGGTTTCATTCAATAGGTTTCAAGTTAAGCTACAAGGAGATATTTGGTGGAAGTTTGGGTGACAATTTGATGTGTTTCTGTGCTCATGTAAAGTTAAGTCTAAAATGAGGTAAGAAATTGACAAAAACGCAGTTATATCATGGTTATAGAATAAGATGTCAACCTTCCCTCACCGATATATGAATTATTCACAGTCTCTTCTTTCAAATGAGTCTACATAGACCCCTGTAGGATAAATATTAGTTAGCCGGAATTGAGTTTTAAATTTTGGAGAGTTGGAATTTTGCCGTCCCTATGTTAAGCCTATGGAGCGCAGCACACCCTGTGATGCTTTTTCATCTTAGCAATACACAAACTACTGTTTAGCAGGAATATCTGTATTTCATTATTGAAGCCTCACTGATATTTAAATTATTTATTACTTGTTCTTTAAAATAAGCCCAAGAACAGACCTGTAGGATGAATTTTAGGGTGCCGGAATTGAAGATTAAAATTTGAAAAATTTTCTCTTTGCACCATCCTAATGCTATCCCTATGAGGTTTTCACAATGAAGCATTCAATAGGACACTAGAATATTTGTTTCACCGAGGGAGTGCTTATTATTCAAGTAGAGGGGGTTGGTGGATTTTGTGCAGATGCAATTTTTTTGCCCCCCCCCTCTCTTAGGAGGGATTGAAAATGAAATCCTCCGCCCCTTTGTTTCATAGTAAGGGAGTGATTAATTTTTTTAACAACTTGGGGGGGGGCTGGTGGGTTTAAGCAAAAAACATTTTGCCCCCCCTCTTTTAGGTCAAATTTTTTTGACCCCTCGAAGGGCCAAATATCGTGTGCAAATGCGCCCTTTTATCGTATAGTAACATGCAGACTTTTTCGTTGAAAACAGGTGAAATTATTTTGACCCATCCTTATCAAGAGGTCAAAATAATTCTGACCCCCGTCAAACCCACCAGCCCCCCCTCCCCCCTCTGTTGTTAAAAAATGAGCACTCCCTATTAGGAAGTCATTATTTAGGGAGTGGTCATTATTTATCAACAGGGGGGGTGGTGGGTTTGAGGGGGGCATAAAAATGTCAGACCCCTCCCAAGGGAGGGCCTAAAAAAATGTTGATCCCTTTTGAGGGGGCTAAAAATATGTACCCTCTTTTTTAGCAAAAAAGCATGCGCGCTAGTATAGATCAAAGAGGGGCGCGAAAATGCTACGCGTCTCTGTCACTGTGGGGCAAAAGATATTGACTGTCGTGGTGGGACTATGAACAGGAAACTTACAAATGGCTATAGAATGCATATCTGTGCCCTATTGTTTGCTTTGAATCCCTTGGGTGACTTGAGGTCATATATGTGCATATATATGATAATAGATAGTTGAATTGTTTTGAAGCATAAACCGGCAGATATCGGCACCCGACTATAGTGACATGGTTGGTCGTACTCAGCAGTGAGTTGAATTCATTATATAGGAAGTTTAGGTCACATTTAGATATGCTCCAGATCCTTTAGCCAACCAACAGGTCTTGTAAAATATGCATTTACGATTTCAGTGCACTTGGAATCAAGTCTCTACTCCATATATTTGCTGAGATATTCATTATTGAAGATTTCTATGACCTTGACCTATGACCTCTGGCCATGGAATAAATATTAAGAAAAAAGAAAAATGTACCCATTTGTATAAATTGTACACTAAACCACCATGAAAACAGTATCCAGTGTGCAAAACTATTGTTTTTTTGCTAAATTCTTGCGAAAACAAGTCTCTGACCTTGACCTTGCTTATAATGTGACCTTGATTGGTGCTGAAGGTCATTTAAACCCTTTGCATAGTTCCCTGATGTATTTTGTATGCTAGTTCATGATTATTGAGTATAATTATGGGAAATATAATGATTTTGGGCCATTTTACCTAAAAACCTGTTAGTTGTGACATTTGACCTTGAGCCAAGGTCAAGGTCACTGACACATAACTGGCAGGCACCAGAACCTTAGGCGGGTATATGCCGAAAATTTCAAGCCAATATATTGGACGGTTCTTGAAATACACCAATATCAAATTCATTACATTTTACTATTCTGGCTGGTTCCAATGGCTGTGGTCCCTCAGTATCAAGAAATGTGCCACATTTGAGGTTCCTTAACCATTGGGAGGTTGTCACCAAAGAAGACCAAATCTCGGATGTTCAAATGTAAATATCTCAGCAAATAATAGCAGTAGAGACTTGATTCTTGGTGCATTAGAATCATATGACTGAGCTCTACCAGGCCTGCTAGTTGGTTAAAGGATCTGAACCATGTATAAAATTCACCTGAACTCCGAGTCTTTGGCTTCATCAAAACTTGAGAGCTCTGAGTATGGGGCTGTGTACAAATGACGTCATGCAGGTGGGGGGAGGGGGGTTAGGCCTGGCATGACAGAAATGTCAGAATTAATTTTCCATATACCTTCAGGATTGCAAAATTGGCAATAAAACATCATAAACATGACGAGTGGGGAGGGGGGAGGGTCAAAAATGGTCCACAAAAGCATGACGTCATTTTTACACAGCCCCTATGATTTCCAGGGGCACCTTGGAAACGAATGCATTTAAGAATTATAAGTATCTATGTTTTTACCTTTCTGTGTTTAGATCCCCGGTGCCTAGACCCAGCCCTAGTGGAGGCTTGGCGATGCACATTCTTCTCTTGGGTCCTGCCGGGATGAGTGGGAAAGAGCGAGGAGCGAGCTGGTCGACTTTCCCAATGAGAGCTATAGCCGGTTGTTGATGGTAGAGGGTGAGCTCAGGGAGCGAGTCAAGTCTGTAACACTCATTGTAGGTCGTTTTGTAAGTAGAAACGCCGACCAAATCGCCAAAAGACATGGCGAGGTCATCTGTCAACGACCTGAAATTATGTGTCTGTTGATGTGAATGCCCAGCGGTTGCCAACGCTTTCTGGTTGCTATGGGTTGCCATGGGCTGGTTGCTATGATACTAATTTGAGTGCTTAGCAACGGTTGCTCTTGCGTGGGCGAGGTTGTTTCTTCGGAGTTTCTTCTTAAACTAAACAATGGGGCCATATAAGAGAGAACAGAGGGAAAGAATTGAAATTAATGGAATAGATTGTTGGAATTTTATTTGACAACAACTGCATGTACTGTTTGCACCGGATAACGAATAATTTTTAGTTTTAACAAAATCCACAAGATGGCGACACCTGTCTGAGTACTCTTTCATCCGGGAATTTCTTCTGTCGCTTTCTGCGGCCACCAGCTCGGGAAGAATGGCGCAGACTTTATTTGAAGCGCTGGCCGGTAAGTGAAAATCTTCATCATAAATGGTCGGGGTTTCCCTCTGAAAAAGGTGCCTTCAATGGCACAGACATTGGTTTCTATCAGGCTCAAATTTCCTCCCCGACAGGACGCGCCCTGCCCCATGATCTCAAACTTGACTTGAACTTACGCTGGAAAGAATCGTGAAAATGGCGATTTTGTTTATTGTTTCCTCTTTTAAATGCCCCACCCAGACGAACAAAATGTGTATTGCACTTGTGAAAGCTTATGAAGACCAGACAACAAGAGTTTTCTGTGAAAAACGTGTCAAAATCGAGCTGACCACGGGCGCTGGTCGAGGATGATACACGGAACAGCTTGGGGCGTTTGACACTTGCTAGAACGGCAGTAAACAGAAGGGAAAATGGCGGATCTGTCTCCCTGAGATGTCCTCCATTTTTTCCCACATTTCCCTATCTTCCCACTTGATTTACCTCACAAAATTAAGAGAGTGTTTACATAAAGTCACATACACTTTGAAAATGGTGGTTTATTTAGGATAGACGCTGTAGTTTTCAGTATATCTGGGTAGATTTTGCAAGGAAGTGGAGGGGGGAGGTTGGGAGGACGGTCCGTCCCGTCCGTGCCGGACGTCGGACGATGATTGGCTGACATGCGGTAGGGGGTGAAGAGCGGGTGATTCAAGCGCGGGGAGGCGGGGCTCCCGCCGGGATGGGTTGGTGTTGATCCATGGGGTTGGGAAGGATGGTCAGCTGATCTTGGACCAGAGGAGGAACACAGTGAGGGCACGCCTGGTGTCTAATAAGAAAAAAAGGATATGGGGGGATTTTAGGTTTTAAAAGCCAAAAACCACGGAAACAGACCAAAAAGGAGTGGTCTTTTTCTTTAACAACGGGCTAAGGAGTTACAAAGTGTTAGAAACAACTTTCTCCTCACTTTAAAGGGGGGCTGGCATGGAAAATTAAAGGGGCCCTGGCATGGTAATGCATGCCAGCATTAAAAAGTCATGTGACCACCCCTTGACCAATCAGAGCGCCGCGATTTTTCCGCTGGTTCCCGCGATTTTATGATCACTCTTTGAGCCGGTACCCATGTTGTTAGTTTGCGGTGCTAGCCCCCCTTTAACAACATGGGTACCGATTCAAACAGCGATCATAAAATCGCGGGAACCAGTGGAAAAATCGCGACGCCCTGATCAGTCAGGGGGTGATCAAGTGACTTTTTAATGCGGGCATGCATTACCATGCCAGGGCCCCTTTAATAGCTTGCTTTTCCGAGTTTTGTGCGATAATAGAGTACTGCGGGCGTTGCCGAGTAAACTGAGAGGAACAAACACTTTTTTGAATTATCTCTCTACTCGTGTCATGTGCGCACGGACAACGCCATACTGTCCGGGGGACAATTTCGTATACTTCAGTGCTGCCATCACTATTCAAAGTTCAAATTCTCCCAAATCACGGAACTCAGGGCAATATTATCCGCACAGTATAATGGGATGACAAAGAAGATGTTACCATGTCTGTCAGTAAGAGATTGGGGCAGTATGAGGGCCATAATCTGCATTGAAAAAATGTGCAGGTCTCCAGTGTAGCATTTTTAGTATGGTACATAACAGGGAGTGCCGAGTGCAGAGCACCAGTTTGTCCCCGGCATCCGGTGTGCCGACGTCGGCACGTGACCAATGTTACCAGACTTTTCATCTCATCGCATAGAAAGGAATTCATATCGTTCATGTGAAAACAAAAATACTCACTTCAATTTTCACATTTTCTTAGTGTCATTTTGACATTTGCAAACGGATGCCATCTGCACCTGGCAAAAAATGCGTCGCTACAAGGGGCCCTGTACCCGTTGCACGGGAGTTCACCTTTTTAGCCTGTAGGGGGTGGGGGCGTCAGGTTGCGTCGGATTCAGAGATCCTTTAACGTCAAAAACCTTTTTTAACGTTTTCAAACGTTTTGCCATGATAAGGAGCCATAGGAAAACGTTCTGAAATGTTTTTTGTTGACTGGGTGGGATGTTAATTGGGGGTTGGGGTGTGGGGTTTATACCCCACTTGGTGGGTGGGGGCGGCACTAACGAAAATGTCACCCCTTTTATTAGCCTGCATGCCACTATAGAATAGAAGGGGTACAAACAATTACAGACTCCCTGTTATTCTAACAATTACCACTTCCTTATCCACTCCCCTTATCAGCTTTACCTCACAACTGATAAGAATCCTCATGAAGGGTTGAATTAAACAGGAAATATTTACCATTTTGTTCCATTCCAGCTGGTGTGGCCAGCATCGACAGCCAGACAGCCTTGGCTGTACAGTCACTACTCGAGTCTCAGAATGTTGTTGAGGCTGCACAAGGTAGGCACCAGTAAATCAGTACTCTATTCCCCATCATTACTGCATAGTTGTATGATTATTTCATGAGATATAGTTTTATGTACTATTTTTTTCCCTATCAATAGTAGATAACCATGTGATTATTTTATTACATATAGTTTTTATGTAAAAATAGTTCTGTTACAGGATTTTTCCTTAATTTCAATTTGTATGTTTGTATTAAACTATATTTCTCCTTTATTTCCTCTCATAGCCCCTGTTGAAGAAGAAGATGTATTCCAATGTGGAAAATGCAAGAAGCAGTTCACATCACTGCCAGACTTTGTCGGTCACAAACAAACACCATGTGTGCCCACAGTACGAAAACCCCAAACTGGTCCCACAGTGGTCAACGGGGCAGGGCTTGCAACCAATACCAACACCGTTTATACCACCACGGCCATACCCCAGGTTGTTACTCGCATACAACAACAACAACAGCAGCAGCAGCAACAACCACCGCCACAACAACAGCAACAAGTTACCTACACCACCTCACCGCTGACACAGGCACTGGGTCAGGGTATGGTACTAACAGATGACCTGATGGCGCTTACCACAATGGACCAGGCCACTCTACAGGCAGCTACCTTACAAGTGCAGGTCAGTTTAGTAGGGATTTGACTACTGCCCCTTGTCCACTTGACTAGTTATTTTGCAGTGTTTCATTGATGTAATGCTCACACTCTTTATTGCCAATGAGCTTCATGCCAACTCTATGTTGGTCAACAAATGAACACACAGCTTTGAAGTATCATGTCACTTTTAGAATAAGTAGTTTATGATGGGCATATTGATATTTTCATTATTGAGATCTTTCAAGTCGAAATAAATTATAAGTGGGTTTTCGGTGGACAAGAAAGTAAGTGGTTGGATGTATTAGCATAGATAGTACTCATTTGAGATGAATTTTGAATTTTTTATTTCCCAACATCACACAAAAGGGGGGGGGTCTCCCTGTATAATGGGATTTGGGTTGACCAAACCCTACAACATCTTACTTTTCTAAATAACACACTAATAATCAAGTTCAGATATGTATGCAGGTACGGTATTAAGATAGATGTATGATTGTATGTTTTCCATCAAATGGACAAATGATCTTTAATATGTGCACATTTATTTCACAGGCCACCAACATCTCCAACAGCTCATTCTTCTCACAAGTTGCATCACCAATCACTATACGGTCCACTACGACTACTGCTGCAAGTAACCTTCCCGCTAGTGTCACTCTCACCAGCTCAGTCAACGGAACACCCAGTTTTGCCATGGCAGGTTCAACTTTCAATGCAGCTTCGCTGACAGGTTCTCTTGCGGGTCCAATTACCATTCAGCCAATGTCAAGCTTTGTCAACTCCCAGCTCCAAATGCAGCCGATTGTCGTTTCATCTGCTGTAACTCCAACATCTGGAGACAATAAGCTTGGTCTCATGCTTCCTATCATAAAACCGTCTCCCACCAAAGCTGGTAAGTTCATATTTCTTTAGTTCTTTAACCCTGGTAAACATGCTTGGGAGCCATTAATAGTTTTGCTGTAGAATTTTAAGTCAAGTTGGATACTCCAAGCAGTCAATAGAAACTAAACTTCAGGCTTTTTAAGAAAATGATGCCATATAAGTAAGGATCTTGCCATTAATTTTAAATTGTTCTTGAATTTGTCATATTTAAATGCGAAGGAAAGTGTAAGCGTTGTCTTAACTTCCAAGTGAATTCTTTGAAGATTTACTCTTTTAGCCCAAGAAAACTAGCTCTTTTACCCCAGAATCTTCCATCTGTTCAAAAACCTAATTGTTTACTTTATGTACAGGTCGAAAGGCCTCACAACAACAAGCCCAACAAGCTCAGCAACAAGCCCAACAACTGCAGCAACAACAACTACAACAACCAAATGTTATTGCTGTTGTGACTGACTTGGATGGAACACTCAAGCAGCAACGAGTCAATGCAAAGGTGCCACCAGCCACTGTCACCCTCGGTGGCGCTACTGTGACAGCAGCAAGCCTCCTGGAAGAGCAGACGAAGAAGAAACTCATGTGTCAGTACTGTGATAAGACCTTCAGTAAGAACTTTGACCTTCAGCAGCACGTCCGATCTCACACTGGGGAGAAACCATTCCAATGTATCGTCTGCGGCCGAGCCTTTGCACAGAAGTCAAATGTCAAAAAACACATGCAGACACATAAGGTTAGAGGTGTTTTTTTTTATCATCAAATGAATTTACAATATTTCCTACTTTATGCCTTTTCCATTGATGTATAAATTGTACATAGGATGCTGGTTTATACATGAGCAAAAGTAAAGAACATTAAGATTCAGAAGAAACAAAGTATTATTCTCTCTACCCATCCATCCAATAATCCACACTGGGGAGAGGGACAAAAAGTGTTACCCTTTGATAATATGTGATTAATGCATTTTACTTCAAATTCTTAATCATCCTTTCACTAGGTGTGGCCAACAGGTTCTGGTGAGACATTACCTAAGAATCCAATCATCACAGCTGACCTGTCCTCCAGGACGGAGGACAGTGAGATGCAGGAGGTGACTGTTCATGTTGACAAACACTCACCCACCGGAGTTAGGTCAGGGGTGGAAGTAAGTCTTTTTGTATTATTCCATTTTCCCAGTCTCTTGTGTCACCTTGAGTTTTTTATACTTTGATGTTCAACGAGAAGTTTGCTCTATGAGGCTTAAGCCGGTGATCCTTTTATAGAAGCTTTTAAATACACCTTCTGTATATTGCTTTTAGTTCTAAAAATATTACCTTTCATGTAAATTTTGATAAAAGCTTTGACATTTAATAGTATTAGAAAAAAGAGATAAACTCCAAAAAGAAACTATATCAACTATAACCTACAGATTTTATAAACTGGCAATTCTACATTTCTTGTATGCTTTTTACAATCAGATGAACATTGGTACAACGGTTCAACAAGGCACCCAGGGGAACAAGACGAGTATCGTTATTGACAATTCCTACCTATGTCAGTATTGCCCAGAGAAGTTCAAGTCTTACTTTCAGCTGAAGTCACATATGACAAACCACAAGAATGAACAGGTGAGTCAAACAAATCACAATGTCACAAATGATAGGTGAATTAGGTTGGTGTCAGGCGATAAGTAAATGGATATGATAGATTTTATGCTATTTGTAATTGTCATTGAATCATGCGATCAGTCAGTCAAAGGGGCCTTCTAGTAGCAACATATGCCAGTGTTTAAAACTAAAAAATATAAAAAAAAAATTCTTTTCCCTTTTAATCTTTATATTGAAACCATCACTTTGATATGTACCGTAAATTTTCTCGTATTTAAGCTGCATTCCTTGTATAAGCTGCATCCCTTGTTTAAGCCGCACCCCCGACTTTGGGAGAAGGTATATGTCTCATCCAATGCTTGTAAAGTGAAGGTTTTATACTGTTCTACCTATATGGTTAAATACCCCCCTATAAGCCGCACCCTGATTTTGGGCTGATCCTATAAGCCTCATTTTGATTTGGGTTCTGGTATAAGCCGCGGCTTAGACAAGAGAATTTACAGTAAATGCTGTTCATATAAAGATCTTAATCAAAATAATGAATATCTTCCAGGTGTATCGTTGTATACTGAAGACGTGCATGTTGACGTTTGATGACCTTGATGCCTTCCTTGAACACACCAAGTCGCATGAGGAGGTGATGACGTACCGCTGCCACATGTGTTCAAAACACTTCCCATCTCTCTATGACCTAGGTGTCCACCAATACTCACATAGTCTCTACCCCAACCAGGGACCCAAGCCTGGCCCAAGGTAGGGTACTAATGGAATATAGCATAAATATGGCAGCACAAGGGTGGTATATTGACGAATATTGCACGAGGCCGTTAGGCCGAGTGCAATATCGTCAATATACCACCCGTGTGCTGTCATATTTATGCCATATTGCATTTATACCACCTTTTCCTCCATTTTGTATTAATTTCTTACCTGATATCCACAGAATATAGCCACGAGAAGGCATTTTGTAAAAGCAAGCGATACGGCCTGGGTCAGCGCTCTGCGCGAAGCCATTGTTTTTGTTCCTTGCCGGGAGAGGTACCGCTGTGTATACAGTCACTTTTCGTATCGAATCCAACCATGACAAGTTTTCAAATTAAAACATACATATCCTTAGACACTCTAGATGAGTACTCCATGATTGATATGTCCGATATCTTCAAAATAAATAAGAATCCACTGATTTTCCAAACCAGTCCGAAATTTTCGGCGTCTTCCTCGTACGACGAGCAGTTGACCTATATCTACATCCGGGCCACTGACACACTTTCGTCGGACAAGAAGGCGGGTGGGAATGGCCGGACCGCGACTCATGTACGTTGGGAAAATCAATGGATTCTTATTTATATCGAAGAAAATGGAGAAAATTAGCACGCATTCCTCTTCTATGGATCAAAAACTTCTTGGGATTTCGATATTATAACATGTCAAGGTTGGAATCAAGTAGAAAACTGAGTGCAAACATAGGACTAGAACCTCAGGTTAGAACTTACTTATTTTCGCATTGGATTTTCATCACCGTTCAGTGTGGCGCTATGGCTAAGGCCTTCGCCTACCACCACTGCGGCCGGGGTTCAATTCTCATACGAGTTGGGACGGTTTTTCACATTGAAACAATGGCGAGACTAAATTTCTATGTCCGCCAGCGTCTCCCAAAATATTCTAAGTCCAACTTGACCTCGAAAAAGTATATCCAAAAATGCACATGTGCGTATATGCTCTCATAATGCACTGGTAGGAGAGGGCATAACAGTGAGGGAGGTGGCAGAATAGTGGTATAATACTTGATAATGGTCACTACATCCTAAATCATACTTGAATGTCTGAGTTCCTCGATGGCCCCCGGAAGAAAAAAAAAACAAACAAACAAACAAAATCCTAAATCATACTTAATCCTCAAAATAGGGTACATAATGAGTTATTTGCCCAAGCAGGATTCATTCATTATGACAAAGAGGATAGCCAAAGAGATTTTCAAACCCTCTCTAGTTAACTCATGCAATAGAGTGTTCTCTGTTGGAAAATATTCCAGCTAGACAAGGGAACTTTTTCATTTCGCGGCTTCCCTAACACACTTAAAAGGGTCTATATCTCCTCTTTCCTATCCCCTCGGATGTGTGTGGTGCACTGACACATTCCTCTGTGAAACTGTAATGTAGTTGTCGCCATAAATATGACCTTAGCTGTCAAAATGGCGTTAAACATCTATTACTCACTCACTCACTTTTACATTTCCTTTTTTTACGAGGGGCCCATATTGGTGTCATCCAAGTATTGACAGCGATGCCACTTCTCTTGCATTTGGGGGAATTCTCATAAAAATTCTCTACAAGAAAAAAGCAGAGATTAGAAAAATCAATCAGTAATCAATTTAAAAGATCTCTTGCTTCTTGCAGGGAGAGGCCTGTAATTAATCTGTACTGACAGAAAATGATACCATACTTTGCTTTATAGATACTATCGCTGTGCAAAGTGCAATAACAAATACTCAACACCAGAGGCGTTAGAACATCACATCGCAACAACTTCACACAGCTTCCCATGTTCACACTGCGATAAGACATTTACCTGTGAGCGTTATCTCAGACGTCATCTCCCAACACATGGCACTATTGGTAAGCAGATATTCTCTTTTTCTAATTTTGTTGAAATTCTTGGGAGGATCAAACTACCTACAGATATCCCATGAGAAGTTGAACAAAGCTTGATTTCATAGTCTTGTGGAGTAGCAGTTGTCATAAATGCATTGGAGTTGAAGCACTAGTTTAATCAGTGGATTATTGAAGACAATTATGTAGAATGAGCATCCACGAAGCCTAACCACTTGCAAATTGCTAAATTGGTAATCATCCAGTTTAGATATTGGTGAATAGCCCCAAATTCATCACTGAATGGACATCATTTAATGATTCTTAATTCTCTTTAGGTGAGCATGTGTGTGACCAATGTGAAAAGCGGTTTAAGACGGAACACTACCTCAAGATGCACATGTTAATCCACTCGGGGGAGAAGCCCTTCCACTGTAAGGCGTGTGATGCCAAGTTCAACCGTAAGGACAAGCTCAAGCGGCACATGTTGATTCATGACCCGGTCAAGAAGTACAAGTGTCCATTCAGGAGTCACACTGGTAAACTATAGCATTTCTTATTTGATTATTGTTTTCTTCTATATCAGAGCTATGATAAAACTCATATCCATATCTAAGGAGGATGGCTTCCTCTGAGATATAGTGGACTATGGCATATAAAGTTTCTGATATATAATTGACAGTCCCATGATGGCTAGTTTACATTTCTACACTTTGTAGCACAAAGACCTATACACAGGAGGTCACCCAACTTATGGAAGAACACTTGACTTGACCTGATGTTAGAAGAAAGTGAAGTGACATCTTTCTGTATGTATTCCCCTAGGTTGTACCAAAGACTTCAACCGGCCTGACAAGTTGAAGGCACACATCATCTCACACAGCGGTATCAAGCCCTTCAAGTGCCATGAGTGTGGAAAAGCCTTCTCAAGACGACCCCACTTGGTCGAGCATGAACGCACACACCGCAACGACTACAGGTTCCGCTGTGAGAAATGCGGCCGAGGCTTTTTCCGTGAGAAGCAGTGCAATGAACACAAGTGCCGGCCAGAGAAACCGGGTGAGGAAGGTGGACGTCAACCGGAGGTCTACCGCCGGAGGAGTAAACGAAAGGTTGGCAGGCCAAGGCGTCGTATGATAACAGTGACAGAGGAGTCCGCTAAGGAAAGTAGGCGGTTGATAGGAAGGGGTCGAGGGAGGTTGCGGAGGGGTCCGGGAGCAGCACAGGCTGCTGGTCGGACAAGTACCTCAGCCATTGACCAACAGCAGCCTCAGGAGCAACAACAACAACAGCAGCAGCAGCAGAGTGAATCAAGTCTCACGACTGTTGTCGTTGACATCAACCAGCAACCTGAGCAGGTTGTCCACATTGAGCCGATCGCAGCGAACTTGCAACCGCAGGAATACCAACAGGACTCAGCACAACAACAACAGCAGCAGCACCACCAACAACAACAAGTTCAAGAGACTCACTATCAACTTGTACAAGAAGCAGGTGGAGAGGGCGGAGAAGCAGCGAGTCTTACGCCTAATAACAGTTCCATGCCAAACGCGTACCAGACCGCCACCATCCCCATATGTACATCAGGGGGTGTACCCAAGGAGTACTGTGTCCAAATCCAGCCTTTCGCTGGTACCCAGCTTGTTCAGGGGCAATCAGCATCATTGGAGGAAGGCTCAGAGGTACCAGCTCAAGTCATCACCATCGACCCGCAGTTTGGTACAGAGGGGGTCCACATTGATCCTAATCAGATTATGGCCACACAAGGTCAGTTTGAAGGTCAGATGGAGGCGTTACAGGCAGCAGTGGCCGATGTCACTGGATCAGGAATCGCCACGCTCATCGCCACTGGACCCAACATGGCGGCTTTCTTTGTTAACACCCCCTCTGGTGAGGTGGCCATATCTGATGCGAGTGCTCCTGTCATGTCAGGTAATGCCACTGTTACTTATGTTACGGCTGAACAGTTTGAGAGTCTCCAAGCGAGTGCCACAGAACAAAACACCATATTCAGCGGGCAGGAGGCATTGCTTCAACAAACTCAGACAGACATTCTCAGACCACCTGATCAAAGCTGACCTGGTATAGAAAGTCATAGGAATTAATGAGTTGTTATTTGATAATAAGATATGTAAATATAGGGGATGATCATGAATGTAACTGATTTAATCAGTTTGGTGTTATTTACGCAAGAAATACAACTGCACATAGGAAATAATCATTTCACTCACGATATCTATATGAAAACTGTGTTTCTTGAAACGATATGTTTCTACGAAACTTGGCAAAAGGCTAACTCAACCCCCCCCCCCATTAAAGCCTTAGGTAGGCACTTACCTAGTTTTTCAAGACTTTATCCCATTAAACTTATCTAGTGAGCAATGGATAGATCTTGAGAAAAGAAATGGATTTGCTTTTTAAATGAAGTCTCTATGTCAATTTAAAGTGGAATTATGACCGGTCAAAGGTACCAAATCAGACCCAGAATTCTGCCATAGTTAAGAGTTTAATTTGGATCCAATTTTGTGATCAAGCGATAAATCTAAGGTAGCCTAGATCACTAAAATGATTATTATGGGCAATTTTCTTTTCAGATAAGCAAGATATACCCCCAAGAATGTAAATAATGATACATTTTATCATAATCAAACAATGTAAAAGCAAATTTTTTATGTCATCTTTTCCCTTGAACTGCGCGCTCTGACAGAACCACGGCAGACTATCGTCTTTGACTCAGGACGTTTGAATGATCATAACTTCCATTTAGATTGTCATAAAAACTTCATGTAAAAAGCAAAACAACTTATTTTTATCACAGCTATCGATATCTCACCATATAAAATGCATACAATAAAGTCTTAATTGATAGGTAAGTGCCTTACATGGGGAGGTTGGGACACATATCTTGAGATAATCTCGCCCAAAAAGATTGCAGGGTCTGTCAAACATACTGCAGCCCCTTAGAAAAAGAAAAGCTAGACATTTTCTAGATGATTTTTATCCATAGAACAGGTGGGAACCATTTATTTTTAGGTGCTCAGTGATCTTCTCATCATAAAATGGTTCTAAACTTTTGGTTGAACTTCAATGGGGTCAAAGGCAAAATTCCCTGCATTCAACCTTGTACAAAAATATTCATTTTAAAGGTCTAGCCAAGCCTGTTAAAATGAGCCCTTGTTTGTAAAGATCCTCCAATAAATAGCTTCACAATAAGCTTGCAAAGAAAGGAGAGTTTAACACTACCCAGTTTCAGCTTTATCACAGTTTCACACCTCTACTGCAGCAGACTCACACCCTGGAGGTATTTCAGTGCCTACCTTAGGATAAAGCAACACTTCTTGAAATAAAAAAGATGTTTAAATCCAGGCTGGCGCACAGCGAAGCTTACTCAACTCATTGACAAAGCCGCTGCCAGCTACCATGAATTTTCTCTAAGCTGCATCTTCCCGGGTCCCCTTGGAGCATGAATGTAACATTTTGTCAGGTAACTCAACATTCTGATTTCTATAATTATAGGGTCTCTAATCAGCTTGTAACACACCTCTCCAAATCATGTGGTTAAATGTGTTATATCTGTCAACATATTATGCGAATGGTTGATATATGTATAGAGAATTAGGGGAGAGAACATAAGACTTATTTTGTTGCACTGTTATTAACTGTATTGAAGTGTATATATCAGTATTGGAAGTTAGGTTTCAAATCAAGACTTCGACTCAAGATTTCTTGTTTTGATTTTCATATGTAAACATATATATGTTTTAATAATTATGTTTGTTATGAATATATATTATGGAAGCCAAAAGAAAAATGTACTTCAATTTGATCTGGATTATGATATTTACTGTTTCAACTTTCATGTAGTTGCCACTTTGCCCTTTAAGAGCTGCTGATGGAGGAGAGCTGCAAGGGTGATTCAACTCTGTAGGGTCAGCATGATGCATAAATGGCAACCTAGTGAGTCACTTGGCAGGGCTGCATTCATGCATCATGCCAACCATTAGGCATGATGCACTAGTGCATTAGCAGCTCTTAAGGATTAATTAGAGTGCAGGACGATGCTGCAATGACTGCATGGTTGAACCATGAAATAAAATAAGCATACAAACTATATTTTTGAATGAAAAGTTTTTGTTACTCACACCTGAGGTTGCAAGTGTACCAGTAAGCGCTCGTACCATGCAGGTAGGGCATGCAGGTGTGGTCTTATTGCAGCCACCAGCTCAGGCCTAATTAACATGCATTCTCGCGAGATCTGCAGCTTTCAGGGGGCAGAAGCCACCCTATCCATGGGTGAGTGTCCACTCCTGTAGGTGTGAAGACTCCACACCTAGAGGTGTGATGAGTGATAACCCACACTAACCATACCTTTGAACTTATCATATTCTTAAGCCACTATATGCTAAGTTAATGGGTCTTAATACATGTAGTACTTCTGTATATAGGGTGGGACAGAGTGGATTCCCACCAGGTATGATGTCACTGTACCCTAAAACCAGCATAAAGGTACAAGCTTCAGCTAGACACTACAGCACCACCTGCATCCCGTTAAACCGGAATACAGGTGGGGTCGTCGAGAGGAGGGCTGGCAAGTCGAAGAGGGAGGAGGGGGAATCAAGAGTTGGGACCATTGAAGGTGGAGACCATGGGAGGTGGTGGGGGGGGGGGGGCGGCATCAGAGGTAAACATGTCAAATCATCTACAGCAATTAAGAAATAGGCAATTAAAATTCTGAGAAAAATGCTGAGAAAATGCTTACAGGGCTGTGTGAGCAGTCTCACGGAGGCACAGAGTTTAGGGGGCACCCATAAATGATGTCTCGCTATAGAGTGGTACTGGGTCCATGCCTATACAGTTTTATTGTTAGGGAGTGGTCATTATTATCAACGAGGGGGGGGGGGGTGGTAAAAGCTTTTGATCCTTCCTGAGGGAGGGGGTAAAAACTTTTGACCACTCTTGAGGGGGAGTAAAAAACGTTTTGCAACTGGGGAGAAAAGCCAGCACGCTATTCATTGTAGGCCAAAGGCCCGGGGGCACTCAATTTCTTTTTGACACGGGTGTGCGGCAGGAGGTTTTGAAACTCTTACCATTGCCTAGTGAGATTTTGAGAAAAAAAATAGACCCTTGCCTAGGGAAATTTTGGGGAAAATTTTCTATTTTCCAAACCATTTCTGGAAAAATAGACCCTTGCTTAGGGGAAATTTGGAGGGACTGGTACAATGTTGGGGAAAAATTGAAAATAGCAATTTCTTAAAAAGAATTATCGCATTCACAGCATTTTTTTACTAGAAATGTACCCTTGCCTAGGGGGATTTCGCAAAAGTAGACCCTTGGCTAGATTTAGGATTGAAAAAGCACCCTTGCCAGCTGCACACGTGTATGTCAAACATATGGAGTGCCCCCCTCCCCTGGGGGCAAAATTATCAATAGAAAAAAAGTGAAAAACATTTATGGACTGCCGCTAGGTACCCCCGGGTAGGTACCAGAGCTAGGCCTAGGGACATCCATAAATGACCTTAATATGTCAAATTGGACCATTGTTAAACCGCCTCCCTCCCTCGTCATGTTTCAATGTTAGTTTCACTGCTGAAGGTATAATATGGTAAATTTATTCCGTCATGCTGGGTCTGACCCCCCCCCCCCAGCATGACATTAGTCTGTGCGTGCCGAGTCGGTGCGTTTGTGGTATGGCCGAGGGATCAATGCTGGTTTGTAAGGCCACCCCCTATTGGTCCTCCCCATGTGGGTCAATGTTGATCCCTGAGTCAACTTACTACACTTCCAAGCATAGTTAGGGACTGGTACCTAGCCAGACCTGGCTGGGGTGGAAGGGGGTGGAGGGAACAAGCTAAGGTGGTGTAGTTAGCGTTCGAGGTCACCCCCACCCACAATGCACTGCATATGGTTAGAAAACCGCTGCCCGAACGCACCGAGTGTATCACGGCCACAGTGACGACACCTATTACCGTAATTCGAATTACGGCGATCAAAGATGGCGGCTGGTGAGTTCACTTCATTTCTTCTCTACTGATTTATAAGATATCTATGGTTATTTCAAGCAACTTGTGTGGACAGATTGAAGTATTGGCATTCCTGCTTAATACCCAACCCTTGGATTAACTTGATGTGTACTAGTTAAGGCAGGAAAAGACCTTTTTAAAAACGCCGGTATTACCGTAATTCAGGAAGAGGTATTACCGTAATTCTGACGTTCACTTTGCCAAGTATTACCGTAATTCTGAGCAAAATATCACCGTAATTCTTCATGAAGGTATTACCGTAATTCACTCTCCTTTAACACTAATGCCCAGCAGCAAATATCCTCGTGTAAATAATGCCAAAGAACTTTTTTCACTGGCTTCTTGTATTAAATAAAGTTTCCTTATCTATTTTCAGAATCATGTTTGCCACAGTTTCTGTGGTACTACTGTGACAGGGGAAGTGGGAAGTATGAGAGCATAGTTCAACACAGCATCGAGCATCACATAGAACATGCTCTCAAACTGAAGAAACTGATTTTGCAGCACAACACAGGGAAGATTGTTTATCAATCAGTACACTTCCCAATACACCTGTCCGCAATGAAGAGGCAGATTGAGGCAGATTTCCAGTTTAAGATCAACATGGAGACACAAGCGTTGACCTGGGTGAATATACAAGGAACTTCAACAACAAAAAACACAGGAGATCATGTGAGTCCAAGAAAACGGACTCATTCCAAAATGGAGGAAGAAGCAAAACCCGAAAATGAGCAAGAAATAACTGAAGTCTTTTCCAGTGTACTAGACATCATGGAAGACATTGGGCGAAAGGAGGACTTCATTTCTGTTATAAAAGCCATAGCAGAAGGTGAATTAGACCCTCGTAACATTTCCTTGCACTTGCTCCTCGATATAGGAGGCTTCTTGTCTGCACAGACTATTAAGAATGTCAGATACAACAAAACTACTATGGACTTTTGGTCTGTTGTAAGGAAGCTTTTCAGGGGTAAAGCCACTCACTTTTTCCGAGGCCACATGGCTTCAGATCCGGACTCAGAGCATGATGTCGTTAACACTTCAGAATGTAAAATAAACTTTGCTGTCCCATCTGACAGGTCCCTGACAAAGCATAGCCTAAAATATAAAGTTGGTGCAGATAAACCAGGCATATTGGAGTACCCACTTGATTCGTTTGAAAAAGCTTTTGGGCCCACAGATGTCAAGATATCAATGGATGTATAGAATTACGGTGATACCTTGTTTGTAAATGAGAATTACAGTAATACTTGACCACATGGATGTGATTTCATTCCTAAACGATGAATAGGTTAGCCTGAAGGGGAGAGTAGTTTTCTTAAAGCTTTTAGGAACGTGTCTGACAGATTTGGATATTCTACATGGCAGTGTATAGCCAGAAATCGAAGCAAAACTGACATGATACTCTAGAATTACGGCGATACCTATCACGAATTACGGTGATACCATGTTTTGATAACAAATTGAATTACGGTAATACCAGTGAAAACTGGTCATGTCTCCCACACACAAACTATTGTATAAAGAAGATAACCTGGTTAACCCACGGGTAGACATGTCTCTTAACCAGATGTGTATGACCTAGGAACAGCTAAAACAACCTCTTTATATGCTAAATGTCACCTCTTGACTTTGTTTACAAACTCACCAGCCGCCATCTTTGATCGCCGTAATTCGAATTACGGTAATAGGTGTCGTCACTGTGACGGCGCTGAGGGCTTGTTTACAGTCTGGCCCACTTGCCACTATTAAAGAAGGCACTGAAGTGATATTCACTGCACCTGGGTCACCGCACCAAGTGAACACTTTTTGGATATCATCTGTGGATGGCCCGGGGGGCCACTCCCTATCTTTTCTATAGTAACCATGTGCATACATGGCCCCTGACTTGGTACCCCTTTTAGCGGGATAAAATTCAACCAAAATGGACCCCTTTTGACGGGAATTATCGTGGAAAAGTATCCCCTTTCCTGCTGTTAGAGTGCAAGAAGACAAACCCTCAATTTGGGGACCCTTTCAACGGATTTTTTCCATAAAATATACCCCTTTCTTGACCATATTTTGATATTTTTTCTGAAAAGGGAACCCTTTCCCGTCCAAAAAAACAATGATTTCCTGGATAAAGTACCCCTTTCCCAGCCAAAATTTTACAATTCACTTTAGAAAAAGTCAAGAAATCAAGAAATGTAATGACGTCTTGATATTAAACCTAACTTTGGTTCTAGTTGGAGTATTTGAAAAATTCTTTCGTCATTCAAAAGCCCTTTAAAAAGGTACCCCTTTTTGCCTAAATTGATCCCAAAAGGACCCCTTTTAACGGATCCGGGGGATCCGCTACTAAGGCTGGGGGTCTAGATGGGGGTCCCCATGTCACATGTCGATTTTAAGAAAAGGCCATGTCACATGTCACTAATTTTCTATTTTCCCATGCCCTTGTCACTAGGCTTCATGTCACATGTAGATTTTAAGGAAATGCCATGTCTCATGTCACTAAATTTTTCCTTCTCCATGTCCTTGTCACTAAGCTTCATGTCACATGTCGATTTTAAGAAATGAGCATGTCATCCTGTCGAATTTAGGGGTCTAGACCCATAAGGCTCAAAAGGTACCCCCTTTCCCTCTAGTTTTTGTACGCACATGGTGTCCATATATATCCAAGTGCCCCCCCCCCCCCCCCTGGGATGGCCCCCTGCTAGTACTAGTGAAAGAAAAGATGAGGTTCATAAATCAAATCGAAAGGAAGCTCTGACAAATATTATATGCGTGGTCAAGCATAGGGAGAAGTAAGATGTATATCAAAGACGGAGACAGCTCGGAATCTCCCCATTGCTCTCCCCACGCACCTCGCTTGAAGTTGCAAGCTGTGGCGGGAAATGTTGACTCAGACGCAGCGGAAACGGAAACGCCGGTTATCAAGGTCAACGCATGCTTCGCGGAGTTTTGTGCGAACGGCTTCAAAATGGCGACCGACAATGCAGGTATGTGTGCTTTTCAATGTTTATTTGAGCCAGTTTTGCTTTAATTCACCAATGTAATGTCAATATTTCACAGAAATCAACGGATTCTCATTAGTAGATTATCCTGGCAAATTTCTAGGGATGTACTCAACCGTGTAAGCTCCAAAAACTTCGATAACGATTTTGACACTTGAATTTTTGAACCTGTCAAAACTCGGCGGCTGCTGGCGTGGATTCAGTTAATTTGACAGTTGTGTCAACAACAGACACCGGGTCGAAGCAGAAGATACGATAACTTGCTCTGAAATTAGGAATTACTCACTACGAGGAGCATTGTTTAGACCTGTATTTTTTCCTACCTTTTGATCGGGCAGGTAGATCTAGACTATTCAGTTTTAAATTCACAACTGAGTCACTGAGTGATTCTTGTCTCAACACAACTCAGACAACTAATAAGTCTGTGTGTTGTGAAGTTGTGTCACTGAGACTTGAGTGCATGAGTCATGATTTATTTAACTTTAATAAATGTAGTCTCACTGAAGTTAGACTAAAGTGTAGTTTAATATTGTTATACATAATCTGAACATTAGAGTGGATAATATAGATAATAGACATAGCCTATTTTGTGTAGATAATGTTAAAATCTTTTGTTAAAAAATCTTTTGTTAATTAATGACAGTTATGATAATCTGAGCATGTGATGCGATTGCCAATTTTCACATGTATTAACCTAAAGAATATGATGAAACATAAAAAGAGTTAATTTATAGTCTAAGCCTTAAGTCTAAGGTGTATGCACAGTCCAAATTTGGTGGCAATCTATAGCTTCGCACATAATTAAATAAGCTCTGCCGATTTTTTCATCAATTAATTTTTAGGGTTTTTTTCAAACTTTTTTTTATTAAAAATTCATGTTCTACTCATCAGAAAGACACAGGAAAAACTGCAAAATTTCCAGAAGATCACAGGTTTTCAGAAAATATATAGTTTGCGATGATAAGAATGTGTTAAAACATCAGCAAAATATATGGGTATGGTCACGGGCAATCTCTCTTTGTACAGTTTAAATTTAAAATGACGAAAATAAGCCCAAGTTTGGCACATTCAAGGTCCTCTCACAACCCTAAATCTTACTCGATTTCCAAAAGGATATCATTTCTAACATGTTCCTTGATACAGCTAGGTTAGACCCAAACTTAAAATAATGACTTTTAATTTTTCGTTCACATACCTACTGTATGACAACAGAAATTGAGTTTTGAATTTCAACATTGATAGACTAAGTATAAGACTTTATAATTCATTTTGAAAGCTACACAAGTTTTGAGAACCTGGTCAGAATAAGTTGGTAGATCCACACTAGACTGTAGGTATGTGACCAAAAATTTTAAATACAGCATGAGATCTCTTGTTTTTCAGCACAGCCCTTTCCGCAAATATGTTTTTTTAATTGTAAATTTAGGGACATTTTTGAGTGAGTTATTGAGGTTTTTGTGACATAAGGTTGGGCAAATTTTCGTCGTGAAATCAAACTCTACAAAGAGGGATTGTCTGTGGGTTTAGCTACATTTTTACCAAAATTTGAAGAGATATATCATAGCAAGCCATATATTTCCTGAAAGCCAATGACTTCACAGATCCAATGCAGTACATTAAATTATGCTGATACGACCATTAGGGTCAGAGATATGAATTTATGAAAATAAACAGTTGAGTCTTGAGAAAAAACAGGCAGATAAATACATTATGGAGTAAAGTCTTGTGTACCTTGAAGAAAAATCTAATAAAAACTTCAAAGAATAAAGTGAATATTAAAAGCCCCCCCCCCAAAAAAAAAAAAAAAAAAAAAGCAATGCCATGTATTTGTCACAGATTTTTTATTTGATAACGATGCTTGACTAGTCTACAGCTTACGAGTTATGAGAAAGGTTTCCAAACATTTAACTGAACATTTATGTTTGTTATTTCCTGCAGGAGCGTGTGGAGACATGATGGTAGAAATGGAAATGGACTTTGAAGAGGAGGAATTGGCGACGTCAAGGTATTTGGGGACACTAGTGACTTAACACTGAATCCCCAGTGGTGAAAGAAATGAGAATCAATTACTTCATCTATTTTTTTCTCTTTATACATGCTATCAAAATAATTGTATGTGCTCACATCTGTTCAAAATCACACCCTTCACGACTTTATATGGTTGGCTTAAAAATGTGTAAAGCGATTTCTAAAGTTTCAACACATTTTTCTTTTTTAATCAATTAGATAAAGTTTTTTTTGTTTCCCCCCCCCCTTTTCTTTTCCCATGGTGTGAATTTCACCGCTGCTTGCTCTGTGTTTTCTACATTGTAATATTACTTTTTGCTGCAAAATATTTGTGTAACACGACAATAGTGTTCTGTTTTATATCTTTTTGATAACCAGGGTTTATCATCTCATGAAAGTCATTCAGCTCACCCTTTTCTTACTCTCCTATCAAATGAAACTTTATTACTTGGGTTGTTTCACCATAAGACAGAAGGCCTTTAATAGGCCGCTACCCATAGAAATTTAATGCTGGCAAAAACCCATCATTTCGGCAAGATTTCTAGGCTAAACATTGTCTTGGGTGCCCATACTTTTTGAATATGACTTGGTTCATTACATTATACTGTGGTTCTGGGTGAAGTTCCTAGCCTCTGTCTTTTGGGAGTGGTGATTATTTACCTAACCTTTTAAAGGCGGCTGATGCGTTCACACACCATGCCCATTGGTTGTCATGATGCATGAATGCAGCCCTGGTGAATGAATCATCAGGGCTGCATTCATGTATCATGACAACCATATAGGGTTCATCCAGTCCCATAGGGTCGGCATGATGCACCAATGAAGTGCTGGCGAGTCTGCTCACCAGCGCTTCATTGGTGCATCATGACGACCAATGGGCAGGATGGACTGCTGCATCAGGGGGCATTAGAGGAGTAGCTAAGTAATGACCACTCCCCTTGTGAAATGACCCTCACGTGTGCATCTTCTGTCACTTTGCCATGAACAGTCGGGCACGTTTGAGTTACACCTAACCACCAAACACTCCCATGTAGTGCTGTCTTGATTTATTTAAATCCACACAATCACCCCTTTAAGGGGCATATACTTCTTCGACCCTTCAGGGGATGCTAGTGCATTAATGTATCATGCGCATCGGTTGTCATGATGCATAAATGCAGCCTCGGTGAGTGACTAACCAGGGCTACATTCAAGCATCATGCCGACACATACACTCCTAGTGGGTCAGCATTTATGTATCACGACACACAAATGGGCATGATGCGCAATGAATTAGCGGCTTTTAACCGGTTACACTCTCCACCATTTTGCATTATGGCGCCCTTAGAGGTTAAACACTCGACCTCACATGATTCATCGACCTCACATGATTCAGAGTCTTTCAATATAGCTAACACTTTTTTTTGCCAGTAATTATTAACCAAAGTTCAAATTGAGTTCACATGTAATTTTTATTAAATATTCACAAGTTTATAATTCACCTGTTCATTATATTCACATTCACAGTTTAATTTTAGAGTAAATTGAAAATATACTATTCGACTTTATTAAGTGTATTTGAAAAATGCCTATAGAATATTGCATTAAAAATTAGACAAATTAAAATTGAATCTCTGTAAATTTCTAGCTTGCATTTGCTCTAAATTACTCCACTACTCCTTAGAATTAAGGACCCAAAATACCTACTCCATCTTCAGTCTGTGTGTACAAATTATTTCCAAATTACCCTTGTCCTTTGGTGAGTGTCTATACGGTAGTACAGCCCTACATCTCTGCATGTGTTTGTCATTGTGTGGTTATTGGTGTAAATTCAGACGTGCCTGAAGAATGCGGTCAGGGCTCTCACTGTTCTTAGTTCCAGTATTGCGGATACCAAGTTCGACGTCGTCATCGGACACATCGAGGATATCATCATGGGTAAGTGTTTCCTTAGTACCAGGGTAGTTTGAATAAGAACTTTCAAACTGAGAATGTTGGAGATTCCAAGCGGGTTTCATGCAGATGATTGACTAAAGGTCCATGTTGTAAACTCCCTCTTATCTCTTAAAAAAAAAGAAAGAGAAGGGAAAAATACACAAACTAAAAGGAAGCTACTTTCAAGCATATGAATATGTAAAATCCAATTGGTTCAGTCTGCATTTGATATTAGGCCTTCTGTGTTTTTGCCATGTTCATGAAATTCATGTAATAATTGGCATCTCACCCATACCAGTCAAGTTATCGACAACATTTTGTAGTTTTGTTTGTATTTTAGTATGTTTCCTCTTGTGTATTTCAGAGGACGAGTTCCAAGATATGCAGAACAACTTTATGGAGAAATACTACCTCGAGTTTGAAGACACAGAAGAATGTAAATTTGTATATACAGACATTCACCAAGAATATGTAAGTTGATTCTGCAAGTTCATCCTAATGATTCATAAAGAATTCATTTGCTTAGAGTACATATAACTCCCTTACTTAAATAGATCTTTGTCTATTTCAATACAAAAAGAATGATATTAAAGTTGAGCATTAATATGAATAACGCTTCATGGTTTTACTATAAAGCTTTCGTGTTACGGGTCCATGCTAAAATATAAGAAATCTTCTTCATGTTTTCAGATAAATTTGATAGAAAAACATTTAGAACACCAATTGTGTGAAAGAATGGAGGACTTCAGTATGGAAGAGTTCCAAAAACAACTACTGTGAGTATAAACTTATAACCCTGCTCTTTCTCGTTGTAAAATAAAAACTAGAAGACAAAAACAATAAATAAATTAAAAAAATTAAACTGTAAGGCCACACCAAAAAAAATAAGTTGGTCTACGGATTTCCCTCTCCATATTTTCGGAAATACAATTATTTATTTTTCTTTGAAAAAAAATCTCATCTACGGATTTCGCTCGCTTCACTATCTATGAGTTTTCTTTTTGTGATGTTTGGCAATATTTTTTTTTTAATAAATTTTTTTTCGCTCGCCTCACTTTTCCAGCAAGGAATCCATTGGATGCCAAAAAATTCTTAGAAAAAAAAAATTTGCTTGCTCGCACCATTTTTTCAAAACCAAAATCCGTAGACCAACTTATTTTTTTGGTGTGGCCTAATGGTGCCTAAAACATTTCCAATTGCTACTGAATCCCATTAATTTCTTTTGTGGATTTGTTTCAGAGAGCGGAAAGAAGAGCTAGATGGAGAAGTTTTTGAAATGCTGATGACGTTCGGCGATTTCATGGCATTTAAAGAAATGTTTATTGACTACAGAAATGTACGTTTCACACTTTTTGTCAACTCACCACTTGTAATCTTAAAGATGATCGATTTTATGATTGGATTCAATATCTGATTCAGTAATCCAGTTTACTCTTTTATCTTAAAAGAGGGATTTTTTTTTTTTTATCATTGTAGGATTTCATTTCATTAGATTTGCCCCATAATAATTTACACCAGGTACATCTAAAAAGAAAACATTTAAAATGTAAATATTTTTTCAGTAAGCACATTTAATTCCACAATGCTCATTTTCTACAGGCAAAAGAAGGCATCACAGCTGACCTAAGTATGGGCATCACGGTCACACCCTTCAACGACTCGCAGCAACTGGAGCTGTCAGCAGTCCCTGCCAGTAATCAGTGACCCTCGCTGTCATGTATTGTCATCCGTTTCATCGTCTGTTCGTTCTTCATCCATCCTCCCATTGGGAACTGTCACATGCCTCGTTTTGTCCAGCTATAGAATTTCAATGCTGATGTACTCATGGGCACATAAGTGTTTACTTAGGGAAATTTATTTAACAGTTGGCTGATTCTTGCGTTTTTTTCTATAGACAATCAAAATACCTTGTAGCAACAGGATATGACTACTGCGAATTCTAGTGCATAAGTCGCCTCTTTATAACCATTGACTTGGTTTTCATTAAATGCACTTTGTATACCGGTATCTAGACTGTAAGTCAAACAAGATTACTGTTATATAAAATATCATATAGAGCATTTCATGACTGGGAGAATGTAGATTAAAACATCCAGTCGGTCCCTCTTGGTTAAGTCATCTCCAGTACCAATAGAAAATATTGCAAAATCACTGAGGTTCTCTTCCAATGCTGTAGATTGTCTTCAAAAGTTCTCAAAATATCTCTGGTTCATATCTTTCTACTTTATTTTTTTCTTTCTTAGGCCAAACCAAATTAAAACATTGGTCTATGGATTTCCCGCTCCTGATTTTCCTATATGGAAATTTTATTTTTAATTGAAAAAAACTTTGTCTATGGATTCCGCCCGCATCTTTTTCTGGAAAATTGTTTTTTTTTCCTTACAGTGTCAACCAATAAAGATACAGCAACAGCAGACCACTCATTGGATAGGTAGAGGTCTCTAGATTTGAACATTTCAGTGTCTATTCTGCATTTAGCAACCAAAATACCGTAAACTCCCGCGTATAAGACGCGTCCTCTACGCCAAACAAATCCCTACTGCGTCTTATAGGATTTCCTCAAGTTGGGGGTGCGTCTTATACGCAGGGTTTTCCAACATCTCATTTGGGAAAATGTGCCGATGACAGCTTGAACTCATATAGCCATCAGTGCGGCAGACCGGGAGGTGTCGACGGGCGCTCGGCGGGTTTGACGCCGACCGTGTGCCGATGACAGCTTGAACTCATAGCGCCAGCACCGCGGCAGACCGGTCGCTGTAGATTTGCTCGGCGGGTTTGACGCCGACCGTGTGCCGATGACAGCTTGAACTCATATAGCCAGCACCGCGGCAGACCGGTCGCTGTAGATTTGCTCGGCGGGCAAAACGCCAACCGTGCGCCGATGACAGCATAGACTCAACAGGTTGACACTATAGACAACGCGGCATGGCTTGCCGGGGTGTAGGGAACGCATGGGCCAACGACAGCATAGACTTAACATTTTAAATTTGGGGGGGGTGGGGGGGTGCGTCTTATACGCGAACCCCCCCCCCCCCCCCCCCGTTGAGTTGGGGGGGCGTCTTGTACGGGGGGTTTTTTACAAATCGATTCAGAGGGGTTGGATGCGTCCTCTACGCGAACCAGCATACCGTGAGTTTGGGGAGCGTCTTCTACGCGCACCGCGTCTTCTACGCGGGAGATTACGGTACTAGTAGACATAAATTTGAGAAAAGGAGCAAAAAAAAAAAATTTAAAAAAATCGCCCTCTTCACATCTTTGATATTGAAAATCCATAGACAAATAATTTTTTTTAGAAAAATAAAATAAAAATTTTGCCCTCCCGCTCCAGTTTTCAAAAATGAAAATCCACAGACTAATTATTTTATTTGGTGTGGCCTTATCATTGTTGTTTTCCTTTGGGAACAGCTGCTGAGATTATCAAAAGTGAAATCTTTATTTCTCAAAGAAATAGAATTTTTGCCACCAGATGCCTCAAGAGATGTTTAACCAATGTGTATGGCCAATAGTTGGCATTTTTTGTTTGTGGTGTGCAAGTACATATTTCACACACGCACACTTATGTATCCATTCCAGAACAGACATTAACTTAATTTCTGCCACGATTTAAGTGAAAGTATTTAATAGTTAAAAAGTTTTTCAACCGCAAAAGTATTTCCTAAAAGATGCATAGACATACAGCATATTAGAATAGAGCGAAACATATCTCCACAGATTATACAAACCTATGATTAGCGCATACCAGATGTTGAAGAATCAAATGTCCGTCCAATACAAGGTGTATTCTATAAACGCATGTTACACTAACCATTCCTAGAGGTACAAGCTGTATTTCAGTATTTAGATTTACAAATGCTGTCATGATTATATATAAGACTATCAAGGGTCTTCGCCTTATTAAAGTGTTGGGGTCCAATGATACGGAGAATTGTTTACTTGTTTTGTGATTGATATTCAAAGTAAAACTATACACCGAATTATTCACTCTGTAAAATGTCCCAATTTTCAGGGAATGATTGATCAATTCTAAAAATTGCTACTGTGTAAATATATGTACAACTATACATAAACGATTTTCATGTTTTCATTTCTGACGGTAATTCGCAGTCATAATTTCATTATGTTCTTCAAGGGAACGCTTAACGCTGTAAGGGTTGCACAGTACTGCCTTAATGCATCATGCGCATTGGTCATGATGCAATGATGCCGTTCTTAAAATCAGACCGACCCTCCAGGAATGGTAACGATCCCCTAGGTTGTCATGATGCATGAATGCAATCCCGGTGATTTACTAACCAGCACTGCTTCCATGCATCAAAATTCCCAATTATGCGCCACTTAAAACTGTTAACCCTTTCAGGGATAATATACCATATGTTCCCGTATAAGTGCTGGTCTCTCGAATAGCGCTGGTCTAAGATAAATACTGGGAAAGGGATTGAAATCATAAAATGCACTGCATTCTATGGCTTGTATAAGCAACAAACATCTAGTGTGTTTATACCAATGAGCGACCGAGCAATTATACAGGCCAACAAAGTAAATAATTTGCCTTGGGTTAAAGTACAATGCGGCCATTTACGGATTAACCCTTTGAGGGTTAATGACCATATACGCCTGTTTAAGAGCTGGGTTACTGAATAAGTGCGGGTCTTGTATTAAGTCAGATACAACATATTCAATTAATGCCCCAGCCTTTATACAACCCAATACGGTCATTAATTTACGTAAAAGTTTTGCCTTGTACGGTGACACCGTCCTGACTAGACTTGATAAGGTCCTGCAGCACTCACCACTGTGTTAAAATGTTGGAGCCACCCGCAGTGTGAAGACACGGCTATGTTGTAGAATTACTGTTCTGGTCATTAAAATTCACATGAAATTTATATTTTGTCATGTATTTTGTTTCAACATGGTAAAAAGCCAAGCATATTTTTTGAGAAAAGTTTGGGCAATTTAGCTCCACTGTGTCAGAAATTACTACCTCTGTACCCAATATCGTATTCTCCCGTGTGTAACTTAAGGCATCCTATACGCGAATTTGTGGCCTGCGCCTTATAGACAAGAAAAATGTGGCAAGGACCACAGATAGGAGTTGCCACATTTTTTTTGAGCTTTCAGGGAAGGGGGGTTGGGGGCTTTGGGCCCCTTCCTACATAGACTGAACATCGTCTCTCCAAGGTTGGCATTTCTCTTCAGTAGACAGAGGGGGGGGGGGCTAGTCTACAGACCCGGAAATAAAAGTAGCGCGGGAGAGTACACAGCGTCGACGTGGAGGGAGGAGAGTGGCTGAAACGTCATTCTTTCTTTACCAAGGTAAAATTCTGACGTCGGTGTGCCGATGCCCGGGGAAAAGTGGTCCCCAGAGCTCTACACTCCCGTCTAGATCTATGTGCTACGATAAAAATGCTACTCTATCCCTGCACATATTTGAACTGTGTTTTACGGCCATTATGCTGTCTCAGGCAGGAAAAGCCAGGCCGTGCCCTAACATAGCCCTATCTACTTCTGTTCCCCTCTGAAGCATATGGAGTGGCTAGCAATGTTGCGATGCAACTTCTCAGGACTGTGACGTTGTAATATGCAAAATGTCTCTCCGTGAGCAATGTTTCCACGAAAAATCAAGTTACACTTTGCATTAATCATAGTTCTACGACGTAGGGGCAGTATCATTAGGGTTGTTGTTTTTTTTTTTGTTTTTTTTATCAGAGGAGAGGGATATTATCATGGTTTCTTCCTTTCAATAAAAAAACTTTGTTTTGAGATTAAGCAACCTTTGTCACTCTCCCAGCAGATCTTTCAATCCTAGCGCCAAACAATTTAGAGGTTGCAAAGTCTGTTAGGAGAACGCTGGAAACATTTTGCATGGCGACATTCTGCATGCGACGTCACTGGGGCTGTTTTACGTCCGTGCTCATTCTTTACTAAAATCCGTAGTCTCCTGGCCAGCCCTGGTTCTAGGGCCCAGAACGTAGGTACGGAGTGGCGTTTTTTTCCGATGATGTTGCTACACATCACTATGGCGCTCCGCACCAGGCAACTCCTACATAAGCCCAAAGACAGGGTGCACCTTATAGGTGGGGTACTTTTAGTTTTAACTTTTACTATTGACTACCGTAATCTCCCGCGTATAAGGCGCGTCTTATACGGGGGGTTTTAGTTTTCATTTGATCCAGAAGGGGGACACTAAGACCTTTCTTTTGATACATTACATGCCCCCTTTGTCAAAATAGGACAAAATGGGGCCCAGGAGGGCCCAAGGTGGCCCAAGCTACCCATAGATTTTTGAATTTTGAAAATTCATTCAGTAGAACCAAAGTTATGAATTTTTCATTTTTTTGAGAATTTTCCAAAACTCTAGGTGCGCCTTATATGCGGGCTGCGCCTTATACGCGGGAGATTACGGTAGTACTAAAACCTGAGAAATCAACCCCAAAATGCATCTTCTAGGTTTCCTCCTATTCAGGGTGCGTCTTAAATGCGGCAGGTGCCTTCTTTGTGGAAGATTGCAGTACCTCGCATGGAAGTTGCAGCCGATATGGGCTATGGATTGCTTCACCTTAGGGAGTGGTACTTAACAGCAGGAGGGGTGGTGGATTTTCAGGCAGGCATGTCAAAGAAAATCTTTTTGGCCGTCCCCCTCGCAGTCAGAAATTTTCTGCACCCCCCCCCCTCTGTTCTTTACATCACTAAGAAGGGGAAAAGTTTGTTTCCCGCTCCCAAAGAGGGTCCTGAATCTTTTTGTCCCTCCCGTTAAAAAATTACCACTCTTACACATGAGGAACAGTGAGGTTTGACAAGGGGTACTACCGTAATCTTCAAGAAAGATTCAATCCCTACCGTAATCTCCCGTGTAGAAGGCGCACCTAGAATTTTGGAAAATTCTCAAAAAAATGAAAAATTCATAACTTTGGTTCAACTGAATGATTTTTTAACTCAGACCTATATGTAACTTGGACCCCCATATATCCTATTATAGCCAAGAGGGGCATGTAACATATCAAAAGAAAGGTCTTAAGAGTCCCCCTTGTGGAAGCAATGAGAACTAAAATCCCCCGTATAAGACGCGCCTTATACGCGGGAGATTACGGTATTCAAAATTGGGCCTTAAATCCATTGTGCTGCTGTAGCAGAACTTTGGGAAACATGAGATACGAGTTATAATAAAAGCCCCAAACGCGGCAACTCCATTCAGGGGTGTGAAATCTCCGCAGAAACGCGGAAATCCGCGTTTTTGATGCTCAGAAAGACTATTCTTGAGATCTATGCAAATCCACTGAGAAAAGAAATTACCATTTGTAGGGGGGGGGGTCTGACTTAAAAATTTCTGCCTATGTCATTCCAGATTGAGAATTTTTGGCCTCCAAATGGTAATTTCAAACATCCCTGTACAACAGTGTGTTATATTCTGCTCAAATAACATTAGAACAACTTTTGTTAAGCTTTATCCTACATAAAAAAACATTAACTAGCAAGCCGTACATTACACTTCAGAGGAAATGGGTTTCCGGATTTCACACCCTGTCCATTGGTCTGTGGTCTGTGTTGGTTAAAGAGTTGGTCGTATTTTGTCGGAATTTTGACTCAAGTTATGCCAGACCTTCAGAGTTTCATCCATTTTCAGAGGCCCTCAAATTTAGACTTTAGTTCAGTTTTATACTTTGAGAAAGCCTTTCACTTGTGAAGTACATGTACATGTATTCAAGGGTTGTTTAACTTTTTTAGAGGTTGGACCAAAACCCAACTAACAGTCACCCAGAGTTTCTTTTGTTGGTCTTTTTTGTAGACAAAAACACTTTTCACATTTATCTTTATTCATCATAATATCCTATGTACATACAATAAACATCTGCATCTTAGGCTTGGACACGGGCCTTTAAAAAATACGCCGCTCTCTGCTGGCAGTGGTGAAAAGCATTGCTACACTGTTTTTTATTTATCGTCAAATCATTCATATTTCTGGAATTTAATCTGAGTCCTGATAAAAAAAAGAGATGATTTTTTTGCAAAAACGTCGCACAGATTTATGCGACATTATTTTTGAGTATCACTCGTTTTATTTTGACATGGAAGCTAATTCTGTTGAATACTGAGGATAGCCAATTGGTCCTAGACTGAGTCTTCAAAATATACTTAACAAAACATACAGATATAAGTAAAATAGTAGTGGTACACACAAAATCAATTTTACAAATGCTGTGTGTATCTTAATTCCTAAGGGCTATTCGTGCAATAATGTATCTTGCCCATTGGTTGCAATAATTTCAAAGAATTAATGCAGCCCTGGTGGGTGACCCGCCACGAATACGGACTTAGCAGGATTATTTATTAGCCAATGAGATATGCCCAATGATTCACTGCGGTCCTCTCGGGGGCCGACTGGTACCCATCTGATAGGTCTTATCAGTAGAACTCGCTGGTAACAGGCTCTAGTAATGGCGGCGCCCATGGGGCGACCTGCTAACTCAGAATACATTCAAGCATCATGCTAGTCCTACTGGGCTGACACCTTTCCGTAGGATTGGTATGATGCTACTATGCACTACTCAGGAACAGAATGAGGAATATGAATTTTGAGACACTATGCGACCCTTATAGGGTTTAACTGTAGCTCACTCTAGGATAAGCTTCTCAGTTTTCCTTCCTTAATGGCTGAGAGAAATTAAGTTCTGTACAAGTCTTTAATCTGTTGAGCTGCTCATATCTCAGTTCATAAGCACCTCAAGCTGTACAAGGCGAGCGTTCGTGTCCCCGGGCATCCGGTAAGGAATCATACCAGCAAATGTGATCAGTGCCCGCGCCTGAGACCTCAGGAAGTTGATGTACTGAAAATAGACAAGTTTTGTATGAGTTAGATGTTTTAGAGGTTACAGGTTTTTACACTTCTCATAACATAAAATCACATTGGACTACTTTAAACATGCTGAAATGTCTTCTTCTTTTTTTTTTAAATTTTTTTTTTGCTCTATCGATTAAGTGAAAAGTTGAAGCACCCGTAGGAAGTAGAATGTATTTTTAATATCAACCAATCAGATAATTCCCTTGCCAGGTACCTGATCAACCAATGGCAGCTCCCGCCTACGACTTTTAAATCTTTACCATCGGGATGTTTGATTTGATTAGATAAGTACACATCAAACTTTCAATTAACTTACATTTTCTTTGCCGCCGTCATCTTTGCGGAGGACTCCGAGCCCTTTGCCTACAAGCGGGCTCTGCATACCAGCATTGCGTGCATTCTTGTACTGTGTGTGTAGGATGTTCATTGTCGCTAACAGGATGTCTGGTAAACTCCGTCGTACCTAAAACAGAAGGGATGTATTTATGTTTAGAATGATTGGTGCATGAATCCAACCCGAAGACTTCACTTTAGAGCTATTCCGAACCTTATGTATAGGCCACAGCTTATGTTGCAGTTTCAAAGCATATTTTTAACGACACACTTAACATATATAGCGGTATATAGAACTGGTTTTACAAGAGTGTGTACTACATGACTAAACTAGAAAACCTAGGCGTGCCTTATAGCAGAGCCAGTGAGAGTTTTTTTCACTTGTGGTACCAAAATACAGGATAATAACTTCAGTCAACTCATTTATCCTTTCAAAGCTCCTTAATGAGTTAATTAATGCATCACGCCCATTGGGCGTCATGAAGTGCTGGTTAGCAGACTCGCTGGAACTTCATTTGTGCATCATACCAACAAACTGGCATGATGCGATCCTGTTTAGAGGTCCTTAAAAGGCTAAAGGGTGAAAGACTGAAAGGCTTACCTCGTCTGTGTAATGTTTGAAGGCGGTAACTTTTTGGTCCACTGATTCCACGTTAAACGGTAACAGTTTGAGATTCTCAATAACCTGTAATGGGATTAGAAACAGAACATTACATCAAAACACAGCTAAATATAATCTAGGCATCGCCGTGTAGGACTTAGATATATATACATATTTTTTTTTTTTTTTGGGGGGGGGGGGGGTGAGGGGCAGTTTGTTCTGGCAGCCATGCTGACTTGACTCAGACTGTGGTTGGTAGTGTAGCTGGGTAGGTTGTTTGTCTGGTAAAACCGGCAGAGCCACTGTACTCTCTCTCCTACCCTGCCATGATCCATGCGTATACCTCATGTTGGGTAAAGCACCGTCCTGATAGCTCAGTGGTTAGGGCATTCGCTTGGTAGCTGAAGGACCCGGGTTCGATTCCCAGTTGGGACTACTGTCTAGTAATGGTTCATTTTAGTAGGAATATGGTGTCGACTCACCGAGTAGGCGTCGTCAGTCTTGCCGGTGTGGTAGAGGTCAAAGAAGGTCATAAGGTCAAGCATCAAATAGAACGTGCTTGTTGTGTGTCGCGTCCCTTCATGACCTTGTGAACGGTATCTGCGCAAAAGGATAAACAATATAATTCTACTAATGTAACAGTGGGCTGCTTTTTGGCTGTTTAGGCAATGGGAATCCAGCTTCCCAACTTATAGTCTTTCCAAACTCAGTGTGCGGCTTATACGCTGTTTTTTTTGTTTTTTTTTACACTAGAAATAAGTACAAAATTTGTTTTTTTTTAAAACTTCTTTAAGAAAGGCCTTAACCATTAAAGGACCGCTGATGTACTTATGCATTATGCCTATCCTGCGGGTAAATTCATGCATCACACCACAGTGGCGGATTAAGAGGGGGGGTGCACGCCCCCCCTTTTGTCCAGTACTTAAGAGTTTAACTACATATGTTGATCAACACGGTAAAAGTAAGCCCGCGCACCCCAACGCGGGCGTAGCTTTTACCGTGTTGATCCACATATTTTGGATCCCAAAATTTGTCCAAAAATATGGGGTGCGCCCCCTCCTTTTGGGCCGCGCCCCTTCCTTTTCCCAATCCTGGATCCGCCACTGCACCACAGGGCTGATACAGTCCTGAAGGGTCGTTATGATGCACCAATTCTGGCAAGCTGCACTCCTGTATTAGGAGGAGACATTTAAACACCCACCTTTCTGCTATACTGATTGCCATTTGTCGTAACCGGTCCTTGGTGGACTGAGGGCTCGGTGGTTGTGACACGACTTGTGTTAACAGTTTGTTCATCAACTCCAGCACTCTGTCATGGTTCTAAAAATTCAACACGAAAGGATAAATTTTTGAGAAAAAAATTAAACAAAACTTATTGACAAGACAGAAATTTAAGGTGCTGCTCTTGCTCTGGTATGGGTCTTGCCTGACTTTTTATGGTATTAATCTGTCCCATAATAGCTCAAAGTCAATGGGCTGGCCAGGTACCAATCTGACAAGAATTTCAAATAGTAAGTAAAGCAGCAATTCTTTAAAACCAGATGTGACCGCCTGAATCAGCCAATTACCACAATCAGTACGTTCATCTGCAGGATACGTCTGATCCGATCTGGCAATATCAAACAACTTTCCCATCTGATTCAATCAGATGTCCCTAGTTACCAACCCAATCTGGGTCGTCTGCAGCCCCATTAAGGATACAGACCGTCTTTAAAATACATTTATAAATACGTTTATAAATACATCAAAAATATTATTATAGCTTTACCTGTGCCAGGTCGTACAGTTTTACGGCATCCTCAGTGAGTCCCTTGTTCTCGGCGTCCCGTGCTACCAGCTCTATGATACGTTGTGTGTCCGCATGGAATTTGTCTATGGCACCCGGCTGTAAAAGGTAAATCTCGTCATGTAATTTTACAACTTTATGAAAAAAAAAAAAAAATTCTCTTCACAGTGCAACAGATTTTAACATACATGTATATGATGAAATAATTTCAGTAAGGGCCATGAATTATGTCTTGTCAAATACGAAAGTTTTGGCCGTTTCCAGCTTTTCATCAATACATTTTTTCTCTGGTTGAAATTTGTGTATAGAGCTGTAGGCACAGTTTCACTGAGAGTCAGTGCATTATTCCTCACTTACCTTTCTCGATCCGTCTCTGCCGATTTGTCCAAGCAACATTTCGAACTGTTGATGAAAAGGACGACACTATGTAAGTTTTATGTGAAATTATGCTGGGAAATGATTTCATCAAAGTTTCTTCAAAGCCAGGAGCCAAGAAAAAAAATTTCTAACCATTATTTTTGCTTTTGGGATAAATACCAAAAACCAAACAGACCAAAGTGAAGTAGAGTTTACCGGTTTCTATTCCTAGTGGAAGATACAATTTTTAACCCTTATTGAAAGCAGAATCATTAATGAATCATACCCATTGGTACAGTTGTAGCCATGATGCATGAATGCAGGACTTGCGAGTTGATCGAGTAATTTCGCCAGGGCTGCATTCATGCATCATGCCGACACTACGTGTCTGATACACTTTAAGAAGGGTGTCATGATGCAATAATGGGCATGATGCATCAATGTACAAAAAATGGTCATATGTGGAGACTCAAAGAGAATAACGGTCTTACCTCTCTCGTTTCCCGTACAAGTTGGCTAACACAGTACATAAATAGGTTTTCTCCTTGAGGTGTCTTCAGCGAGTTTAGGAAGAAGAAATAGTGGAGCGCTTCCCGTGGGTCTGTCGATTCAAACTTGCGTGTGTACATCATCACTAGACGTGCAAAGTTCAGCCGTCTTAATGGTGTGGGGTCTGAGGGTTCCTTTGATACTGAATGTGAAACATACTGATTATACACATACCCGGTATGCAGGTTTTGAATCTTTGGCTGTATCATAAATTGATGATTCACTTTACTTGTGCCACTGATTTACGATTATTTCTCCTCAGGGATGTGATTTTATTTTGGACACTGACCTCATGATATGTTGCCCACTTATTTGGCATTTGATCGGCTATATTGAAGACCGCACCCCCCCCCCTAATAAATGTTACTCAAAATTTCTTTGGGGAATTCACGAGGTTGGTGGTGTACTTGTTGGATCGAAAGCCCATGAAATCCCATCGCTGCCTCTTTTCAAATCTTTTCACCTTAGGCCACACCAAAAAAATAAGTTGGTCTACGGATTTCCCTCTCCATATTTTCGGAAATACAATTTTTTTTTTTTTTTTTAAATCCCGTCTACGGATTTAGCTTGCTTCACTTTATAAAAGTTTTCTCTTCGTGATGTTTGGCAAATTTTTTTTTAAAATAAAATTTCGCTCGCCTCACTTTTCCAGCAAGGAATCCATTGGATGCCAAAAAATTCTTTAAAAAAAAAAAAATTCGCTTGCTCGCACCATTTTTTCAAAACAAAAATCCATAGACCAACTTATTTTTTTGGTGTGGCCTTAGCCCGTTGGTCGCCACTCTGTACCAATGAAATCTTACCCGCCAACAACACTGCATTCACACATCTACCGTATAACGGTTATAACACACTAATACATCAGTGGGCCATTAAGGGTGAACTAGTTAACAGTCGACACTTACACAGTTGTGCTTGTATACTGGTGGGTTGGAGCAGCATTTTGAGTTCATACAAGACGAGAGCTACGTGGACCACATGGCAGCGTAGGCGCTCTATCCGCGACATGAACTCTATGGCTGCCTCAAACTGTGCCGTCAGTAGGAGGACTTGGAAGTACAGGAAGGGCTGCTGGTACGCACTGAAATGACTTTCTCCTGAAAACCATTAAAACTAAAAGGTTAGCATTATTTCCCAAAGACATGGTACCGTATTCATTCTAATAAGCGCACATGTGCGGAAATTTAATTGTTAGATGGTCAAAACATCAATTCAAAATTAATTCTAATAAGCACACCCCTTAAAGCAAAAAAAATTGCTGTTTTTGCCCTCACAATCGTTGTTTTTGCCCTCTAAATCTGTTATTGTACTGCATTTGCATGATTTGAGGTCCCAAAGGGTGGGGTGTGCGCTTATTAGAACATGTGCCCTTATTAGAATGAATACGGTAATTTGTCTTTTGTCTAATCTACACTGGTACATACCGTAAATCCCCGGTCATAAGCCGGCCCCGGTCATAAGCCGGGGGGTGAGTTCAGGAAAAAAATAAAAGCCGGTTTTTGGGTAAAATTTTTACCATTTTCTCTTTATTCGGCGCCCTTTATTCTATAGTAAAAAAAAACGGTCATAAGCCGGGGGGGGGGGGGAATTTGGGAAAAATTTAGAAGCCGGTTTGGGCCCAAAATAGAAAAAAAAAATCTGGCTTATGACCGGGGATTTACGGTAATAAAGGACCTCTAGCAGTGTATCATTTAACAGTCAGCGGCCATTTACTAGCCACACATACACTACATAGAGTGTCACATTCTACTACATTTGTATGAGTGTAAATGAATCACTCAGATGATGAACGATGATAGGTATAGGCTAAAAGCATCTTACTCCATACAGCAGTACATAGGGAGCTCTGGCAAACCTTAGGTTTTTCAATCCATTGCATAGAATTTAAGTATTTATCTTTAAAATCCATTAATTTGAAAAGATTTTGGTTTAACTTTGGACGTGTAGGGCAAATAATAAAGGTTATGTATGGCTTGTTCTCGGTTATACCTACCATACTCTTCTAGCAGCATGGTCTGTAGCTGGGGTAGGGTGAGGTGGTCTGTGGACGTTGAGTTATCGTCATCATACGACAGCTGGCTTAGCTTTACCCACAGGTAGTCATCAATCTTATCCGCTACCTCCGTGTGATCGTCTTTAGGGTCGCAGCGTCCAATAACACAGAACACCGCTCTAAAATAGAACCGATATACAATGGTGTACTCATTATTACTTTGAATTGATATTCATATCTTATCTATTTAAGAAAAATGTAGTGTTCAGAGAGACATATTGTCATGAATAACTGCCCCAGCATTATTAGATTTGGGGGACCATTACCCCCTTCCGTTATACTAGACCTTTTCCACGACCTACCCTTTTTCAACATCTACTTTTTAATGCTCAAAATATGTTTTATGACCCTATACCCCGGCACTTAGACAAAACAGCATCCAGGGATGTAAGTCAGTCATGGGCAAAAATCAGGAAGCCATACATTTACTTGATATAAAAGCCTTCTATTTTTCCAAACAGCCCTCCTTACCACTCGTATAAGGAAAATACATGTCATTCGAAATTTTCAGAAATCAGGAAATCCTGATAAAACCAGAAGACTTACATCCCTGGCAGCATTACTAAATAAATACATGTATAGGACACATCTATCAGACAAGTGAAAGATTATTTGATAAAGAAGAAATTTACCTTTTGTAGGGGTCTGTGCTATTCCGGACTGAACGCTTGTATTGTAACCGCAATTTGGTTTCGCTATTATGACTTAACCTGTGCAAGAGAATAATACAAAAATATATCAATGTACAATTAGCTTATGCAAAGTGGAATTGAAATGTTACGTTAAACGAAATACTCAACTGATTCTTATATTTGGATATTCTAAGAAATAAAGTCATGGACTTAAATGGAAAACCAATGAATCAAAACACTTTACCTGCGTTCGTCACTTCTCATGTATTCTTGCAGATAGGCTGGGAAATCACCAAGGTGTCCACTGGTAGGGAAAAAATATGTACAACTTTGATTTAGCGAATGATTCTTCCGTAACTGCCATTAATTTTTATTCTAAATCTGAATGGAAGTCTTAGGTCCACCCATTGTAATTTATTTTGTCTGAAGTCATATGCTATTAGCGACTCGTCACTGTCAACTCTCTAAATATAGTTAGAATTCTTCATAGGTATATTGTCTCAATTGATAAATATATCATCTATATTCAACACCCGTGATGAAAGTAACTATTAAAGCATTAAAAATAAATCCTGAAATGCTCAATCAGAACCCCTTACTTATAAGTTTGAATTTTGAAGGATAGGTCTATAGGAATTTGAAAACCTATGAAATCAGGGGAAAACCCTCCAGACTAGAATCCCTAAATCACCAAGATGAGAAGAAATAGAAACTTACGCGGCTGACTCGATGACTTGTTGTGCAGCGCGCATGTCACCACAGCGGATACAGTAGTACAGCATGGCCCACACCGGGTGTCCCTCTACTAAACCATCCTGGAAAAGGACGTATATTGATGTATGTTATAGTTTTTGCTTAAACCCTGTATTGCCTGCTGATGCAGGATTGCATCATGGCCTTTTGTCGTCGTTATGCATCAATGCAGTCTCCTTGTCAGTCAGCACTTCATTGGAGCATCATGCCGACCCTCTGGAATGTACCGACCCCGACTTGCAAATGTCCCTTTACAGCATTTGCCCATTATGTGCTTGTCAAGGCATGATTCTTTTTAAAAAGTTGATATATCTAAACCATTTATTATGACATTCCAGATATCCTGGGTTCATCATAAATCCATATCTTCAAAAACGATGTGAATACAATTATTCAGTTTTTTACCTCCAGGCCGGGTGCAGCGCCCGGTAGCTGCACATTCAGGAAGCTGCGTACAAGATGATACGTGCCGGGTACACCGCCAAGCTGCGCCTGCTGTAGGTTACCATAGATACTCGTCGTAATGTATTTCACATACCTAGAGTGAAACGTAAAAAGAAGAAAAACAGGAAACCTGAGCACTAACTATAGACTACCAGAGAGTATATATACCCTGAACTCAAAGTGTGGCTTATACAAATAGTATCTCAAAACAGAATAATGCTTACGTTTGTTCAAGGTATCGCATAGCTTTTTGAACGAAGGCTGCCATAACTTTGTCGGAAGTGCGGGCTGCGGCCAAATCCTTCTCAAGTCCGAGTGGTACTTCAGTCATGTAGCTCACCATGGTCCACAGTTCAGTAACATTCTGTGTGTTAAAATGTGACAAGAGTTAGATCACTATTAGAATTGTGCACCACCAAACTATATCACTTTATTTTGCAAGATAGACTTAATACCGTAATCTCTGCTTATAAGGCACGTCTCATACACAGGGTAATGTTTTTTTTTTTAATTTTGATCATATTCTGAAACTCGAAGGGCGTCTATATGCAGGATACGCCTTATGTGCGGGAGACTATGGTAGTACCGTAAAATCTCACCTATAAGTCAAATTTTTTTTTTGTGTTTTAATTTTGTATAAGTCGATTTTTTGGCTCCAAGTTGGGGGTCGACTTACAGGTGAGATTTTGAAAAACATTAAATGAATGTAATTGGTCCCAACATATTTTTAATGCTTGGCTTTTCCAAGGGGTTGATTTAAGATGTTTACATTTTAAACTCTTGTTTATTACCATCATAACTAATTTCAAGGGATCATATTATTATTTGAACCATAAATCAGCATTTTCTATGCACAAATATACAGGCCAACTTATTGGAAAGGTTGGAAAATGTGTGTGGCCCCTAGATATCCAGGCCCCTACCTTGTCGTCCATGTTGTTAGCGATGTCGTTAAACATCTGGCACAGTCCGGGCCGTACCCCGCCCTGTACCACCTGATCGTTGTACAGGTACACCTGTCGCGCATACGCCATCTCGTTAGCATCCATTGTACTACGTCCACTCATAGCGATGCTATCTCCCACCATTTGCTGCACGTAAAAACAGACATATCAATTAAAATGGGTCAAAAGCATAATTTTTTAAAGGCCTGCGCTACAGGTGATGAATAAATACATGTTGAATGTCATCTATGGACCAAAGCTAGCATTTAAGACATGGCTTTATATGCAATCCTGATGTGACTTGAGTGAGTGAGTGAGTGAGTGAGTGAGTGAGTGAGTGAGTGAGTGAGTGAGTGAGTGAGTGAGTAATAGATGTTTGATACCATTCCGACAGCTAAGGTCATATTCATGGCAAGAACTACATTACACGATTTCACAGAAGAATGTGTCGGTGCCCACACATGTGCACCACACACATGTGAGAGGATAGGACAGAGGAGATATAGACCCTTTTAATTGCGCTCGGTAAGCCCGAGATGTGACCTGTACTGGTAGTTCATTTCTTTAAGACTGGGAGCAACTTTTATGGGAGGGTATCAGTATTTTAGTATGAAGTATGCTGCTAAAAACCCCAGGTGTGGCTAGCCAATCTTCCTGAAATCTGCAGGGGTGGAGCTTATACAGAAGGATTATTGGAAGCATTTTCTACTCATTACTTGCATACCCTGGCCTTTGAGCTTACCTCTGTGTCCTGTGGGAAGTCGAGTGCGTCCCCGGTGGTACCAGCGAGTGCGTTCAGGATGCGCTGTTTTTCACGCTCCCACTCATTCTCCATACTCTCCCAGTGCCGCCGTTCCAGTTCTGTGAAAGTCTGGAAAGTGAGTGAAAAACAAAATGTGTGAAAAGTTTAACGTAACTTTGTGCATCTGAAGTGCACTTGCATCCCAAGCTACCTTATAAGACATGGGGACCTGACATCCTATATACCGTAACACTGCGTATAAGCCACACCTAGTCTCACTAGGTGTGGCTTATACTGAGGTGCTATAAAAAAATTTAAAGATTTGTTTCTAACCAATTGATCTTCGAAATTCAAAAACCTGACGCCTACCTCCCATCCTCCCTCCCCTACCCCTGTCCCTGAAATGGTCTAGAAACCATGGCTTATACGCGGGGTCTTAGTAATATAATGCAGCAATGTAAATTGCTGATAACTCGAAAAGTGAAAAGCCTGTGATTGGCTCCCATGAGTTGTGCACTCATCCTGTTGCATCAGCACTCCCTTACCCAGGTTATTCGCACCACTAAGCCACTATTTGCATAACTCCCGCCAAAACTGCGCTATTCGCACATTGCCCAAAAAGGCGGGAAAGTTGATACATGGATCAACATCATATACCTTCACCATTGGAGGCAAAAAGCGTCTTATGGCTGCCAACCAACTGAGTCTGTACAATATTGACAATTTCTCAAAATTTACAAATTTTTGTAATGAAATACCTTTTCCTGCAAGACCCCTACATCTCCTTTAATGGCACTACAAATTCATTAAGTAATTCTGCCTCTTATATACAAAATTTCCATCTTTTTTTAAACTTATTCGCACCACCAAAATGACTGAAAGTGCAGGGCCCCAGAGTGTCTCCTTATAACTCGCTTTTCAAGTTATATATATTTGTACAGACTTTCAATGGGGAAAGCCTTCTGAAAGGAAAGCCCACTACCGTTAATTCTCCCGTATAAGGCGTGGCTAGTACCAGAACCCAAATCAAGGTGTGGCTTATAGGATCAGCCCAAGGAAGGCGTGCGGCTTATATGAGGGTATTTGGCACTGTAAAACAGTACCTCCAATTTATAAGCGGCTTATAGCTCATTCCAGAGTCGGGGTGCGGCTAATACGAGGGTGCGGCTTATACGAGAGGATATGCAGTAGTACATGCACATATGATAAGGATTGGGTACTTACGTTTTTCCTTGTCTGTTCAATGGCTGACAGCAGCGCATTCTCCCGTTCATTCTTCAAGAATCCCTACAGCGAAACCATTCATGGTCCGATGATATAACATTCAGTTACTTCTCATTTGAACAAGTCAGATATTTATAAGAGTCACCTATCAACTAAGAGTAATCACCAGTGAGACTAGGGCAGATTCTTTTTCTGTTTGTTTATCATCGTTATCCCTTTTCCAAGGGTTATTTCTTCTGCAGTCTATTAAAACTATATCATTTTGAAAAGCAACGAGAGGAGAACACTGGTACCTGTATATCTGTGTCTCTGACTGGTTCTAGAGGTTCAAACGTTTTGGCTGCACTCAGTCCCTCCAGATTCTGGGAAATTTTCTGAATGTCGTAGCCCCGAGATCCCAGCAATAATGACCTGTAAAAAAGTTAACAATGTGCGTAAGAATTTAGATCATAGTGAGTGAGTGAGTAATGTTTAACGCCATTTCAACAGATTAGGTCATATTCATGGCGAGGACTAAATTACACAATTTCAGAGGGATGAATGTGTCAGTGCCCCCATATATGTGCACCACACACGTCCGAGGGGATGGGAAAAGGGAGATATAGACCCTTTTAAGTGGGCTAGGGGAGCCCGAAATTAGATTACAATGTAGCGAGTGACTGACTGGCTAGAGTTTGGCTAGGGCGGCTTTATAGAAAAGACTAAGACCGCCAGGTAAATGATTTTATTTTGTCGATATTGAGGAATCAAATTGAATTGTTTTTTTCCCTACAATAAACTAAAGGTATCATTGAATACTATTTTTCTGATTTTTATTCAGGAATGAAAGTCAGAGAGCACAAAAATCCCTGAAATCGTCCAATATCGGCCCAAAACCCTGGGTTTTTATAGGAATGTATAGGACCTTGGAACTTTAAAATCCCTGAAATCAGGGAAATGCCTGAAGACTTTCATCCCTGTTTATTTAATTATTTTCTTTTTTCATTTTTCACCCCCTCATATTTTTACATACGCTTTGACATCAGAGCTGTCCTGGCCAAGCTGTGGCGTACGGGTGGCCATACGAGCGGCAGCCTCCATGATCTGATGGAGGTTCCGCTCTACACGCGGCAGCTCGCCCCCACTGTCCATGTCGGCCGTCAGCTGCTCGGCCTGCTGGACCAAGTCACTGAACCCTCCAACGTCAACGTCCATTATGAGGCCTGAAATAGATACAAAACAAATATAGTTAAAGCGTGACATGCGGCTGCAGCCCTCTGGTGGCTGGCCCACCAACCATATGCAACGTATTGCTACTGGCTTAAACATCGAAAATAAAAATGTTAAACATTCTTTCTCAGAGTTACATAGAATCTGGCATTATACCAATCATACAAACCGAATCAGGGTAGAAAAAGGTGTATTCTTGTAGAGGAATTCGGGAAAAGGCTGGGGAATCCCTTTAGTTAGTGGGAATCCAAAATTTGGAGCACTGACTCGTGGTTCTAATTGTATTTATTTTTCAACAAACTATGAATGTCTTAACCGATCGGGCATGTGTAGGATCAGATTGATGCCAATTTAGTATAATAAAAGAAGTTTAGGCATATCTTGTAATTTTACGACATAGAAAATCTGCGCACTGAATTACACTGGCTTCCTGGGCTAGACGTTTCCCTCTATAATGAAAAATTCACTCAACATTTTCGAAATCTGAAAAGTATGTTTCTATCACAATTGTCTTTCCATCTTTCATCCCGAGTTTCATTTAAAAATTCGAAATATTTCATCTTAAACTAAGCCCGAACACAGTGTCACAGGCAGCCTACATAGGATTTGTACTAGAGTGTGGTGGGCCAGCATGGCAGCACGGCCGCTCCAACAGTGGCTCCCGCGTGAACACTGGAGTTTTGCTTCTGGGTAATCTTTATTCTGTGGGCGACTGCCCATGGGCCCAACTCGATCGGCTGATCCTGACGATCAAAAGTGTCTGCGTGGACATCCGATCGAGTCTGACATTAGGGTAGAGTGACCTTGAGTCGTCCAGGTACCTTGAGTCGGCCATTTTGCTTGGTTTTGGGCACAAAATGAATGTGTTAATGAATATATTAGTGGATTCTAAGCTATTTGCACTGTTGATATATGGCAAGATATGCTATAAGCTATCTTAGCATCTTTTGGAATATAAGTCTAGGACCTTCCAGGAGCTCTAGACGACACTAGAGTATGTGAATTATTCTTGAAGTCAGATATAGGTTTCCGATGATTTTCCAGCAACAAAATGATAGATGAGTGATAATGTGATATTGACAAAGTAACAGAGTTAAACCTAACTAAAATTGGAAAAAAACATTGCATTCATACTCTGTCAAACGTCATTTAACTTGAAATTATTCCTTTTATAGTGTTCAGTACAAAAGTCAACAATCTGCTGTATAGAAGTTGACTCGTGGTATGATAAGACTGACCCAAGGTGTCTTTGAGCAATACATGTACCTTGAGTCGGCCACTATACATGTACCTTCAGTTGGCCATTATTGCTTTTTGGTCCAAAATGAACTTAGTAGTGACCATTTCATTGGGTTCTAAGTTATTTACACTGATAGAATATGTTGAGCTGTAGCACCTGCTATCTTTCCATCTTTGGGTAAGTGAATCTAGCACTATCCATTATTTTTCAACAAAATGAACTATATTCTACCAATTAGGTAGAGAGGTCTTCTGATAGATTGACACCTACTTTGAAATGATGGACAGCTGATAAATGGGGATAAGTTTGCTATAATTTATGTTTACCCAAGGAATGGTATTAATCAGCATTATAATTAGTAAAATCATTCCATAAACACTCTGACCAAGATCACTCAGCCGGGAATAAATGTTTTCCTTGTTTTGCTTCGAAAGCACACTCTTTACTATGAATTAGTTGAGTCATTTTATGATGTGGCTGACTCAAGGTACCACAGTGGCTGACTCATGGTACTGATGAAAAAAAATTCACATCTATTGAATAATGGGTGCTCAAACAGCTCCATGACTATGGGTATGAAAGTTGTAACATTGCTGGATGGAAAGAGTAAGACATCTGGGTAATATTTATATCCATTTTTAGATGACCCCTGCAAGTTTTCCTACTATTACAAAGATCCTAGAATAACTAGTAGGTGGTGAGATGACCCAGGTGGACGACTCATGGTCACTTTACCCTATCAAACTTGTTTGCTGTCCCGTCTGCGGTCGCCTTAAAGTGTGAGAGGGAATATCTGCTCCTCGGGAACAGGCAAGGCACAAAAACTTTGTCTGCTCTCGCCTTCTCGGCCCCGGGGGTAAACAATTAGTATAAGTTATAACCCGTCCTATTTAATAAACTGAAATTTTAAATAATGACCACTCTTAACATGAATCGAGGCGGCTTTCACTGAACCTAATACACATTCTACAGAATACACGTTCCCATTCTTGTAGACAAGATCTTGACGGAAATGTAGGTGGCGCTCTCACATCGCCATTCTCATGGGGGAAAAACAGCGTTGACGTGATCGGCAGAGAAGAAAGTCTCTTTTCCTGTGATAAAAACCGTTCGTATCATGCAAATACTGCAGATGAATCGAGAAATCGATAGTTATCTTACGAATTTGCCACAAAAAGAAGGTTCCCAAGTGTTTGGTTAAACTGTAATTTGAAGATATCTCTGACGAGAAGAGTAGACAGGTAGGCACTTTAATAACACTGCAGTGGTGTGTGTGAAAAGCTGGCACACTTCAGTGACACTTTTGGCTAGCTGTGGAAATGGCCGCTGGTGGCGGCCTAGCGTAAATCACCGATTTTTTACATTGCTAGTCTATTTCTTATGTATTTTAATAGTTATTCTTAAATTGGTGATCTTCAGCTATCCATGAGCAAAATCTGGGTTCAAAAAGACCAATTATTAACCGAGTTACATAGAGTTAGATATAAGGGTAAATTTGAACCTTTTATAAACAAACCAAACATAGGAGAAGCATAAAAATAACCACCATAAACACGTTTTTTGGATCATATATGATCAGCATGTGGAATTTCATGAAAGTCTGACTTTGTCCAGTGATGTTTTAGAGCTGTCCAAAATTTGATACATTGTGTATCTTTGCTCTAAGTGATAGCCATGCATGTGGGTGCAATCTGACATCTTTTCATGAGCATTTTAAAGCTATTTGGGATAAACTTGGGAGATATGAAATAATACCATTGAAATGCCAAGATTTCAAATATTTCAGAAAACTAAATTCTTTGAAAATTGTAACATGAGAACCTTTTATTCCAGGCACTTATAAATTGAAAAGACACCACACAACAGTGTCACCTGTGCAGGTGGCCACTCTGACCCACTAGCAGTGGCTACTGCATGGCTGCACTCACATCACAAAAACTAACACCTATTTCTACCACTTCTATAGTGCTACTTGCCTCAAAAATCGAGGCACAATTTTTCTTATATCTCTAGATCTAGACAAGGTACAAACACAACTAACAAGAAATGCGGTTGTGACCGCGTAAAAAACGCCTCCCGTTTTTCACAACCTCATTTCTTGCATACGAGGGAATTTAGTTTGGGGATTCTGTATTGTGACACCTCATCACATGGGGGAAATGCAATCATCATAGCGCCTCCAATCCCACTTTGCGGGACCGCCGCTATGCGGCGTGGGGAGGTGCTAAAAAAAGTTTTGGAAATATCTCAATTAGCTTGACCGAATGTAACCAAAAAGATTTGTCTGTATTCATTTTAAATTTTTTATGTTTTTGGTTTGTCAGTGACGTCACGGTCACCTTGTGACGCAATTTGGGACGTCATACGTCGGCCGTGACGTCACACATCGGCCGCAGAGTGGCAACTCCTATCCCTGGCCCTTGCCACATTTTTCTTGTTTTTGAAGTGTCTAAGAAACTTAGAAAGGCATCACCATTTTTCCCCCACTTCAATGGCGGACATCGTTGTGACGTCACACGTCGCCTGTGACTAGAATTAACAGCTCAGAGATCCAGTTAGGTTTGCAACGGGTATGACATGAGTTTTGCCGTCTAGAATTCTGGCATCTGGGTCTCTTCTTGGGATTTTAACCTGGCCAGAAGTAGAATGACGTCACACTAGACACAAACATTCACGCCGCCTTAGTTCCTCAGGAACGTGGTGGGACCATGCTGTCACACACTTCTGACTGTTTTCAGATGAGATCTCATCTGAATAATAATCTTCTATTTTAAGTTTCCATAAGTTTCAGATGATCTCATCTGAATGTAGTTCAAATTCAGATGAGTTCTGGCATATATCCTTGATCGGGGGCTTTGCCCCCCAACCCCCATTTGGCCGGGCACCACGGGAACCGTGGCGGCGTCAACATTCGTCTCCACAGAGGGCCAGCTTAAATCTGCAAGAAGTGACCCTTTTGCAGAATTCTGTGTCTGTCCCTCTTGGACTTGGTCGTCTTGGACTTGGACTCGTCAGACTGACGTTGAGACTGACAGGAACAATACATTATTACACTCTACATGGCAATATTCTTCAATACATCACAGATCTCCCCAAATATAGACAACACCTACCGTTCAGTATATCCCTTAAATATTATTATTTACTTCGTGAGTAGCTTGAGAAAAGAAACAACCGGCGTGATCAAATTTTGTAGCCGCCAAAGCGGAAATGTAAAGCGTTGTATGACGGGATGGATGAGGGTAAAAGAATTTTCTGCAACTAAACGAAACGAAAAAACTTGGATCCTATTTTAAGTCAAAACACTCAGTTATCTATTGAAGTCATCATAAATGAGTTACCAGATTCATCTAGGATTTTTGTGCGGAATATTTTCTATAAAAACCGTGCATCTTGCTCAGTAAGCGATTCACTTTTTCTTACAACCAATATGTCAGCGCCCACGCAGTGTTGTTGCACCTGAATTCTGCAGCTAGAAATCTGATTATTAAACAGTTTTCAGATAAAACCGGACGGAATCAAGCTTCAAAGGTAGTTCCTCTCTTTATCTCGGTGTCGATTTTATTGCTAGTTGTTAGTCTTTTGGGATATAAATGCTGTCATATGTCTTGAGCGTGTGAACTGTGAACACCTGGCTGTGACTTGTCCGGCGGGCGCTGACTCTTACCTAATGGGAGAGTCAGGCTTCCTGCATAGGGCTAATTTGTCAGGTGGCTGGAATTGTAGGACATAATTTTTTTATGTCAATTTCCTCTTAAGGATGGCTTCCTAAGACATGTTTGTTGCCATTTTGTGAGAAACCTTTCATACGGGGGCCCAGATTATTTGGTTCTTGCAAATCTGTTAGCCTTCACATCAAGTTTAGCTGCCATGGTCGGCCATGATGGAAGTGGTTTCAGGTCTCACAACAGAGGTGTTATTCATGAAATAATGTTATCCATGAGAATCTGCTTGGTGAGTGGAGATTGACTTCCTGTCTGGCAGAAAATGCACCTGCTTATGGCTACCTGTTGCAGCCCACACAGCATGTGCCAAACCTTGGAAAAAGGTGCGATCTAAAGGTTTCTAACAAAAGACACTCTTCCCACTCACAGACAGCAAAACTAAGGTGGTACTCTTGTCAATATTATAAGCTGATTGTTGGGGATTTGTTTCTGTCAAATGTTATTTTTAGAAACTTGCTGTTTCTAGAGCACCTGCAAGTTTTAGCTAGGGCAGTCCCAGCGACTCAGTCCTTAACTGAGTCGCGCACAGTGACTAGCTGTGACAGGCTGTGTACACCTCCTGATAGCTGAATTGCCTGTGAGGGAGATCAGCACCCAGCTCCATGTGCACGAGCACGGCCACTATACCAAGGACAGGAGAAAAACTTACTTTTTACTTTGTGCACAGTCACAGTGTAGCGAAGTCAGTCCAAAATCTTGACTCCAACAGAAACACATAAGTCATGACTCATGTACCAAATTAGCCCAGCTGACGGCTTGGAGGATTTTTATAGACTGAGGTCCTCCATACCATGAAGGCGAAAGCGAAACGAGGGAGGGGCCGGTTAGTACCAAATGAAAGAGCTTGAAAATTGCAATCCAGAGCTTTTTGAATCAAGTCGATATACCTACTAGAAACATTTTTATTTCATATAGAGTTTTTGATTAATATACTTCTGCGTCATTTGTTTACTAGTACTAATACTAGACCTATACTATACTAGTCTATTGGTATTCTAAATTTCAGGTTGAAGTCAAAACTTTAAATGATTTATCATTGAACAAATTAAAATCATGCATTCACTAGATTAAAAATCTCAGAAAATCGCAGCACTCTATGTGTATAAACTGACTTTAATTAGATCAAATTAATGTTGTAGAATACCTATGTTGGTTCAGTTAGCTTCCTTAAGAAATATTTTTAAGGAAAATTGATCCAAAGCGGTACAAGTTTGTGAGGCCGCCCTGTGGTTAATAATTGCAGATAAAAATTCAAAATCCCATCAAAATGTAGGTCAATATATTTGTAACATGTACATAATATTGCATTTGATGTAACTTTTACTATAAAGGGTAATATTGTATTTCTGCACTAAGTGCATGGCCACTCATGTTACTCTAACATGGTGGTCTAACAGAAACAACAAAATCACTCAAATGTTCACTCTCTGAAGTGGTAAGAAAATATGAAATGCAGTTAAATAGTGTGCCAGTGAGATAGAGCTATGTTTTTCCTTTAATTTGATACTAGGCCTATATAGAAGTAAATCTGCCCAATAGAACCCCCAGAATCAATGATTTCCCAACACATGTTTACCACTGTGACAGATATGGGGAGCTGGTGGTCAAATTTGGCTGACTTCGCTACCCATGGGCCATGATCAGAGGACAAATGATGGTCCCTCCACACCTCTTCACTACCTTGCTTCAAATGGCACCGTTGCCATGCTCGCCTCACCTTATCAACAAAAAAAAAAAAAAAATCTACCCATGGGCCATGACCATGTCTCAGTCTTGTCAATCACAGTGTCAGTGTCACTGTGACTGAGTCACTGACTCAGACTCAGTGACTGTCACTCTTGTCTCTGGCTCTGTGACCTGACCATGCCATCGTGATAAAAAAAAATAGCGGCCTTAACTAAGCTTAAAGGTGATATGCACATTTATCCTAGGCCGAAATACCTGCCTGCTTACAGGCAGGATCCAAAGGTGTCTGTTGGTAGTCTATCTACTCTGCCAGATTGGCAAAGTGCCCAGTTCTCACAGAAGTACTTACTGTCAGGTCCAATGCTTCCACCATCACTTCCCTCAATGTATATCCAAAGATTCACAATACACAAAGCACTTGAAAAACTTGTGATAATTAATAATCCAGGTGATTTTCAAATCTCCCTCCCCTCCCTCCCTTACTCCAAAACATTGTCGGCCATCTTGAAGCCAGGTGTAGCCACCTAGTGCCAAAGAGACTACACTATTCTTGGTTGGTTAGCCCTATGTTTCAAAAGGAAGCTAACAACAGGTAGCACCCCTAGCATGTTGACAATGGAGGCCATTGAGGTAGTGATATCTAAGCTCAAGATAAACATTTCAGATTTATTGGATACATCTCATGCTTCAGTCATTATAAGCTGATGTACATGAAAACTACATGTTTGTGAATAGAAGGGACAATTTCCAGGAACTGATAGTGAGTATTTAGTTCAGACTAGCCATGTGTTTGTGCCACTTTAGACGTGTATACATCTTGGATCCTGCCTGTAGGCAGGCAGGTATTTCAGCCTAATTTATCTCTCTGAAGCCATGGGCCGAGCACGACATATTCTCATCAGTCGAAGTTCCGGTACTAGTAGATTCCAGTCTGAGTCTACTTTTATTTAACCCACTCTCAGAGTGTGACTGTCTTAAAGTCTACGAGGCTCTTCTGTTCATGTCATGTCTCATGATTAGAATTTTAGTCTCTGACTCTGTCAAGGTGAACATATATTGGTTCCTGTGTTGATTGCCTATTAAATTATAACCCTAGGGCCTAGGCTAGCCTAGGATAAAATCACTAGTCAATACAGGAATATATTACATCATTGTGAAGATTGTGAACATTACCACTAGTCATTTTTTATTTCCTTTCAACTATTCATCTTATATGTACTGAGATTTTCTATATGCATGAAAATATTACACCCACATATCCTAATCATCTGTAGACACCAAAGTTTCAAGCTGAAAAGCTAAATACGCATCATGCCTCTCTCACTTGATAATTGAAATATTGTCAAACAAAGGCCCTAACTGGAGCCAAATTAAAAGAGGAACGTAGGACCAATACAATTGCGCCTTCAGTATAAATAAACTGAATTAATGCTGGTTCAACCAGTGTGTAACAAATGAGTACAGTATGTCAGGTCTCTGTAGCCCAGTGACAGTGTGGGAAATATTCCTCCTTTAATAACCTCTAAGGTTGGTCATTAACAAGGTCAACAACATGATATCCAGTATCCTGATGTGTCACTTAATATATGTGCAGAAAATGAAATGGACAATACCATTCGTACATTACAGATGCCTGCAACAAAGGGGACCCTCGATTATCGGAATAAGTTGGTGCTGGCACCCATGGTGCGTATTGGGACGCTACCTACACGTCTGGTGGCCCTCGACTATGGCGCAGACATTGTCTATACTGAGGTAAGGTAGAAGCAGGAAGGATGAAGTGTCACTCCGTCACATTTTATGTATATGCCAATGTACTGGGAACCTTAGAAATTATAGCCGTCCATCATTTTCTAAAACCTCTGCACCACGACCGTCACTTTTTAAAACCCCTCCGTCACAAGCGTCACTTTTTACCCCTGTATAGACAGTACCATGTGTAAAGTTAGATAAGCGTGAATGAATTTCTCGGAAACTGAAAGCTAAAGATCCAATTTTTCATTATCAATATTTCAAGAGCCATGGATATTATGGCTATGTTACAACACTATTTCTATGTTGGTCTTTCAGGAGATCATTGATCTTCGGATGCTCAGAAGCAAGAGAGTAGAAAATGGTAAGTTTGCCCTTTCTCTCCCGTTTTTACTATCATACACAGATAATAGTAGAAGAAAAAAACAGACAGCCTACCCACTCATATGCAGGGATACCACTTTTCCTGGTTTACCAGGAATTCCTGGTTTTGATTCCAAGATTTCTGTATTAAATTATGTTAAATTCCTGGGGAAACATGTCCAAAGTCCAGTTTTCCTGGTTTTTGTCGGCCAGAGAGTGACATCTCTGCATATGGAATAACTTTAAAAAAAAAAAAAAAAACCTGTTATCGAAAGATAGAATGCGCTCCATAAAAATGTACCTTTGGTATTCATTATGGCGTTCTCCTTTAATGAATGAATGATCGAATTATGAATTATAAGTTGGGTACACAGAAAAGATACTCCAGCAAGCGATACACAGGTGGTTATGAGATCCTATCTGACAGCATGGCTACTCAGAAAGTTACCTCAAATAGATAGGTGTACACACAATTACTGACATATTCCTGAATAGAATGGGAAAACGAAGGTAAACCTATCTTTTTTTTTGTTTAAACTGACATCTGTCTATAGATTATTTCTCTCATCATCTTTTAGCCATGCTGGGGACAGTCGATTTCGTCATGGACGATGATTCCGTCACATTCCGGACATGTCCAAAGGAGAAACATGCGGTAGTGTTCCAAATTGTAAGTATTCTTAATATCTATTCCTAAACATATATTCAAATTTCAATGATACATAACTTTTAATGAAAGAAAATTTGAGATAGTGCACGGATAAGGTGCATCTTGTATCTAAGACACACCCTAACCAAATACTATAAAATGAACCTTTTTTTTTTTTAAAGTTTAAGTACCGTAATCTCACGCGTATAAGACGCAGTGCGCATATAAGACGCACCCCTAACTTGCCAATGGCTGTTTCGCGTATAAGACGCACATCTTAAGGCTGAAATTTGTAAGATTAGTACATTTCTATAGTAAAATACCCCACGTATAAGACGCACCCCAAACTCAAGGCAATTTACCTCCCTCGTATAAGACCCAACAGCATTTTGTTTGGCGTAGAAGACGCGTCTTATACGCGAGAGATTACAGTACTTTTCATTTTAAAAACTTAAACAAGGTGCCATATATTTGGTATTATAAGTTCAGTAAGTAGTTCTGGTCATAAAGAGATTAAAGTGTGTGTATTGTTTATCATTCAGGGGACGGCTGATGCTCAACGTGCTTTGCAGGTAGCTAAGATGATGTAAGTACTCATGATAAGAATGAGTTGAACATTATTACTGAGCGCTAAAAAAATAAACGTACTGGTAGGCCTAGAAGATCTGGGCAAAATTCAGTGCGATGCAAGTGTGATGAAATAGAAGGTTACCCTAATTGCTCATTTAAGTCCCGTGGTCTCAAATAAGCGCGGGTGTCGGATAAGCGCCAGAGTACAATGGTATTTAAAATGATCTTTAACACTAAAAACAAAATTCAAACAAGCACCTGTCTCATATAAGGGATTGAAATTGATTAGCTCCCAGGCGTTTAAACAGGCCACTACGGTAAGCACAGTTAAGCTAATATAAAGTACTTCAGATTAATTTCAGATATCTTTTTAAGCACACCGTGTCCTAATTACATCCAAAATGTTTTCCAAAATCACCTTTTGTTGACTGAAAGTATTTGTTTTGCTTACAGCGAGAATGATGTAGCTGCAATAGACCTGAATATGGGCTGTCCCAAGGACTATTCCACATTGGTAAACTTGATCTTTTATTTGTACATTCCTGTGATAGTATGTACAGTTTTTGAAGAAGAAAAAAAAATATATGAGCAAAAGAGCAAAACTGGTAAAGGTGAACACTGATCAGTTTTTGTCGACAGTTCCTTCACATGTGAGTCTGAAGCGGGCCCGACACGTGAGTGAAGAAACAAGGGGGTGAAAGGTGATCAGAGTTGAAGCTCATTTTTACATTTATATCAAGGTGTTTCAAGCAAAGGTTAAGGCTTTTTTTTTATTTAAAATACACTCGCATTTGCTTTTTGTAAAGCGGTCATCTGCTTTGCCATTTTGGTGCCGGTTATTCAACGCTGGGGTGCAATACAACAGCTAAGTTCATTATCAATGGGGCATCTGACTCTTCCAAGGAATATCCTGTCTGTGCAAACTGTAATTTTAACGCATGAAATGATATGTTTGTTGGTTACAGGGAGGCATGGGGGCAGCCTTGCTGAGCACACCACATATAGTTAAAGACGTAAGTTAAGTAATATCCTTTATAAATTTAAGTTAGGCCACACCAAAAAAATAAGTTGGTCTACGGATTTCCTTTCCATATTTTCGGAAATACAAATATTTTTTTTTCTTTGAAAAAATCTCATCTACGGATTTCACTCGCTTCACTTTCTACAAGTTTTCTCTTTGTGATGTTTGGCAATTTTTTTTTTAAATAAAATTGTTTCGCTCGCCTCACTTTTCCAGCAAGGAATCCATTGAACGTCAAAAAATTCTTTAAAAAAAAAAAAATTTCGCTCGCCCGCACAATTTTTTCAAAAACAAAATCCGTAGACCAACTTATTTTTTTGGTGAGGCCTTATAACGCATATTTTTTCTCTTCTTTCTTTTTCCAAGTGACAGCTACAATTATGGCTTCACCTTGAAGAAACTATAATTCAAAACGCATCTGATCTTTGTTCTCTCCCCTTTTGTTATAAATAACGATTTGATATATTTATGATCTTATCGAGATACAAGTGATTCATCTATTTCGTAGCATTGTCCGTTAACTGTTCTACTTATTTTATATTGCAGATCCTGACCACATTAGTAAATAATTTATCTATCCCGGTTACGTGTAAAATGAGGATTCTGCCAACGGTGAGTCTTGGATAGAAATCCATGCTGTGTCTTAAAGAAATATTATTGAACGTATTGTATATCTGTGCCTTTTTTTTCTTCAAATCTTCAACGATTTTAGCATCAAAGATATTAAAGTATGGTAATAAAATACGTGTGTATCGAACAAGCCAAGTGGAACTCCAAACCAGCTTTGTCCAGAAGAAACTAGATTTTTTACAAAAAAAAAAAAGGTTCATTTGTTATTCAGGTCGAGGAGACAATAGATTTTGTGAAGATGGTCGAGTCCACAGGTGTCGCTGCTCTCGCCGTTCATGGTCGTCTTCGAGAAGAACGTCCTCGACATCCAAACCAAAATGATATGATCAAACTTATAGCAGACACAATCAGCATCCCTGTGATAGCCAAGTAGGTGAAGATTTATCTCAAACCATAAAACCCCACATACTTTAAATTCTCATGTATAAGCTTCACCTGCGTATAAACTGCACCCTGAGTTAAGGAGAATGCTATAGGCTACACCTGGGGCTTCAACATTGTACCGTATTCTCCCGCGTAGAAGACGCGCTGCGCGCATAGGACGCACCCCAAACTCAGCAGAAGCATTTTCACGTATAAGACGCACCTCTTGGGGCTCAATTTTGTAAATTCAGTACATTTCTATAGTAAAATTACCCCTCGTATAAGATGCACCCCCAATTTCAATACATCCTATAAGACCCCCCAGCATTTTGTTTTGGCGTAGAGGACGCGTCTTATACGCGGGAGTTTACGGTAGTTCAAGTACTGTTCTATAGAGGCATGATAAATATAGAGTATACTTTATCCTCTCTGATAGTGGCAAATAGTGGCTTATAAGCTTCTTTAGGGTGATGCTATTTAACCTCACCTGGGCTTATACACGAGAATTAAAGGCATAAGCCGCACCCTGAGTTTTGGGAGGTGCTGTAAGCCCCACCAGCGGCTTGGAACAGTCTATAAGCCGCGCCTTATACGTGACGGTTACAGGTTTTCATTCTACAAGGATGAGTGCATTTACAAAGGTAACCCTTAAAGAGCTGCTTAGATCAATAAAGCATTCATTTAGCCCTTTGTCTATGATGCATCAATACACTTGATTCTATTGTTGATATGAGTTTAAATGATATAAATAAAGGAGTAGATACCCCTGATATAAATGTGGCTTTATATTTCAGTGGTGGCTCCAAACATCAAATACACAAGTATGAAGACATTGAGAAGTTCAGAGTTTCCTGTGGTGCCTCGTCTGTCATGTTAGCGCGTGCTGCACAATGGGATCCGTCCATCTTCAGAGCCGCGGGACCTGTACCAATACACGACACATGTAAACTCTACATGAAATATGTAAGAATGAGACTCTTTCTCATAGCTTTAAAGGCCAATAAGGCATCAATATATCATGCCCATTGGTCGAATTTTCTAACTGAATTTCCCAAAAAGGTAGTGTTGTTGTGAGGCATGATTGCAGCTCTTGCGAGTCCAGTGCCGCATTCACAGATCATGGCGACCGCACATGGTTGATAGACTCCTGAAAAGTCACCGTGATGCGACAGTAATTTGCTGGTGGGCATTTACGAACGCTGCATTGCTGCATTATAGCGATTAAGGAACAGACAATTGGAGCCATCACACCACCCTAGAAGATTAAAGGTTTACAATAGGATGTCACTGTAAAAGGTTTAATACGGTTGTGTTCCAGGCATTAGAATACGACAGTGTACCGACTAATATAAAGTACAATGTGCAGCAGTTACTTCACACTGAGATGGAAACACCGCGTGGCAAGGCACTGTGTGCCGCAGGGACCATGTATGAACTTAGGTAGGTTTGCATTACCAAGGAGTCTCCCGGCCCAGTCCCAGTAGAACCTGTCGGTCTTGTGCCGGCTTTTAAAAAATAACTGACAGATTGTGGAACACCAATTTGAAAACAAGAAAAAAGAATATGAAATTGATATGCCCCCCCCAAGATTTAGTTGTAGGACCATGTATTTATCAAGCTAGTGGCCCTGGTGGACTAAGGATGTAAAGTAACCTTCCCTGGTGCAATGTCTATCATGGGAGTGCATAAACCCCATAGGGTCGGCATGATGCATGTATGAAGCGATCGCGGGTTACTCGCCAGGGCTGCATACACGCATCATGACAATCCATGACCATCATGCATTAATGCACTATCAATATTATAGTGTTACGTAATTCTTTTATATAGATTGATTGTGTATTTGACAGTTTAATCTGGGAACTAGACAAGTTTTACGAGGAGAAATATAGGTCCTGGAATGAGTACAGGAAACGTGATCTCGCAAACTGCAAACCTGTACGGAAAATACTTGATGATGGAACAGAAATGTGGGAAATGGAGTTCCGCTACAACAGGTTGGTTCATTTTAAAATAATAATTTGTTCTCACATATAAGCGGCACCCATGTATTTAGATATATATAAATCACATCCTGACTTTGAGATATGACTAGATATGGCTATGGCTATAGAATTCCTCTAATATAAGGCATGGCTACCATTAATCCCTGCATGTACACTACAACTTCTACTTGAAACAAAGTCCAGGTGCGCCTTATAGAATTATTCCAAGTAAAGGATACAACTCATCAATGGATTATATGTGACCCAAAATCACTTATAAGTATTCACTATTGGTATATATATTCCACCAAGCTGGCCCCAACTCGATCACTAGCGTGAGTCGTCGCTGGCTTACAGGGATGATGGGTAAAAGTAGTTTTGCCCGCTGGTTGCTGTAGTGCTTATTTGTAGGCAGGTACCTCGCGTAGTAGTCTTCCTCAAACACAAGAGGTGTATTCCCTAGAATGCCGACTGGACGAGACTGATATTCCTCAAGCAATCTAACCTCAGCTCGTATTCTCAGGCGAATCCTTCTCTGACATGGTGGGATACTGGGATAGCTGGCCGAGACTACTTTCACCATACCCCCAGCACTGTGGCATAGGAATAAAAATCTTGTCGGATATAGGTCACGCCTTACCCACAATCCCACCGCACCAGTGATGGATTTAGGTCAATCCGAGCTGGCTACCAGTATGTTCCACAAGTGAGAGTGTTAGTACCGGTACCTATAATACTCACCAGGGGGAGTATGTGTGGCTCCTGTTCCCATTGCACTATTTAATTAGTTGAACAGTTGCACTCGTCAGGCTCGGTCGGATGTATGGTTGAAACTTTTTTCAAGGTGAAGATGCCCGTGAAGTGTGAAAAGTTTGGTATATACCGTAAATCCTCGCGTATAAGACACGGACTGTACACCAAATTTACTTCATCTGCGTCCTATAGGACCTAGCCCAAGTCCAGGTGCGTCCTATAGGCGAGGATTTTACACTATAGAACAGTACTAAAATGACCAAAAAGTAACCCTAGGTGTGTCCTATAGGACTTACCCCAATTCAGGGTGCGTCCTATATGCGAGGGGCGTCCTATACGCGAGGATTTACAGTAGTACCAAGGAAATAGACTGAAATGACCTAATTGTTCTATTTTCAAGGACGACTCTGATGAATTATTTGATTTTACATGTATTATAATATGTGAGATACTTAACGATGGACAGTGTACAATGGCGTAATTCATGATATTTTTCATATTTTCACTTAGACGGGAATATTCTGCCAATGTCACACCAAAGTATGCATTAGACAAGTGGAGCCGGGAGACGGGGCGAGAAAGAGCTATTTTTGATACGGTAATATCTTTTTTACTGAAAATATCCAAACATATTATATAGATATACAATGTACTAGGGTAAAAGGGAGAAAATTCCTCAGAAAAATATAAAATAAGCAAAAACCTCTAGAAACATAGTGGAAGTATAGGTAAGTGAATCTTGACCAAGTTCACAACATTATATCTAGAATTCAGTCATTTTCTGTCAAGCCATATTTTCCCTGATACGTCTTGTTGTGGATTCCATGAGTCACTTGTAATATAGATCAAACTTTCAATCTTTTGTTTTCAGGAAGAAGATAAAGTACAAAAGCTGTATTCGACAGTTGTGACTGTCGATGGAGTCAAATACGCCTCTACAATATGGTAAGGATAGTTAATTTTAAGATGGATTCAGAAATCAATACGTTATACTGCTTTTAATAATGGTTGCTGTTCTTGACTGAATTTGATACTTTAAAGAGCTGGTACTCAAATCACACAGATTTTTCATTCCTAAGGCCACACCAAAAAGAAGAAGTTGGTCTACGGATTTCCCCCCTCCATACTTTCGGAAATACAAATTTTTTTTTTTTGAAAAAATAATCTCGTCTACGGATTTCACTTGCTTCACTTTCTACAAGTTTTCTCTTTGTGATGTTTGTCAAAAAAATTTTGAAAATAAAATTTTTTCGCTCGCCTCACTTTTCCAGCATTAGAATCCATTGGACGCCAAAAAATTCTTTAAAAAAAAAAAGAGATTTCGCTCGCTCGCACCATTTTAGTCTCTTAATCTATCTTTTGACAAAATTGAGTTTCACGAGACAAATATTAAATGATTTTTTCAATGCTCCCTTTTTTCATCTCTGAAATCGAGCAGTTTAAGAAAATGCAAGTTTAAAATAAGAAAAATGTAGAAAAATAAAATCCAAAAATAAAATTTTTCTCTTTAAAGGGACAAGTCTAAGAAGTGTGCGGAGCAGGCTGCTGCAGCCGTCTTCCTTATGAAACACAACATGCCGGATGGACGGAAAGAGTGGCCGGGCGAGAAAAGTACCCGGGATACTACCTCAGGTAATACAAATGGCGATGTGTGTGGGCAACCTGAGTCAAATCAGCATACGCCCACTGCAAGTGTAACATAGCAGGTTCTATACTTGTTTTATCTTGTTTATAAATACACCCAGTCATAATAAAGAGAATGCGATATATTAAAAAGTGCTTTTATTGTTGTATTTTTTTAATTGCCACCTAGTAAAGAAAAAAAAAGAGAAAAAGGTTTTTCAGGTGAAATTAGTCCCCTCTCTTGAAGAGGGGAAAAGAAAATACTTTGAATTCCCTCATATAAGCCGCGGCTTTAATATACAAGAACCAATTAAATATGTAGCTTATAAGGTCCTCCATTACTCAGGGTGCCATTTTACGAGGGGTTTCCAAGTCACAGATGAGGCTTCCCCCCCCCCCAAAAAAAAGGGGGGGGGATAAAAGGAAGAAGAATAATGAAAGAATAACTCTTTAGGGCCAACCTCTGTTCAATTGATCTTCAAAATTTCAAACCTATAGAGAGCAATGTCAGCATGTATCATGACGACCAATGAATATGATTCATTGGCTCAGGGTCCCCCTGAGTCTATACCGCCGGGTTGGTGGTGGCGTTTAAAAATGAACAAAAGTTAATTTTTCATTTTACATTTTCTATAGGAAATAGAAGTTAGACATTAATTAAATTGTTATAAACGATTAGTTCATATATTTGTCTGTATATTCATGCAAGGAAAAAAACTAAACATGCACTCATCTATTTACCATGATTATTTTCAAATAAAAAGTAGATCGATTTTTAATGATTCTCCAATCCACTTCCCCATAGGCTTAGGTCCCGGTCCGACTTTTCTCTCTTTATTCTAACATAGATTAAACAAAAGTGTCTTAATGTGAGATGCTTTTGTTCAATCATATAAAAAAAGAGAGAGAAAAGTCACTAACTCCAGGTGAATTGACATTTGACTTGCTCAAGTGAATAGATTTATGAGGGAGGGGGATTTGGGAGCGAGGGGACTAGGTGTCCAGGGGGGGGGCCAGGTTTCCAGGGGGCCAGGTGTCCAGGGGCTAAGTGTCCGCGGCCAGGTGTCCGGGGCCAGCGTTCCAAGGTGTTCAGTAAGATAAGATTATGCCAGACTGGTGTCGGTACATGTATAGATAATAGTCTCTATTTGTAATTAGTCAACATTTCGCAAGTGCTGATTCCTGTGACCCTACAGGGTTGATAGAGGGTTTTACGGTACCTACCCTGAGCCTTCTGTGCTTCAATGCACAACGCCCAATTTTTAATGCATTAGTGGTATTAAAAAGATTAAAGAGACTCAAGATTTGATGAGCATAATGTATCGGATAATAAATGGTCATTATGCTACTGTGCTGCTTCATTGGTGCATCATGGTGAACTCTCAGTGGATCGTGTAGGTTTGGCATGATGCATGAATGTTACAAATATAGCTACCGTAGGCTCCTATGTATAAGGGACATCCCACATTATAGATGCTATAAGGCACAGGTGGGGCTTAAATTTAAAAGATTTAGTACTGTCCTATCATAGTAAAGGTACCCCACCTACAAGACGTACCCCGACTTTGGGCTGATTCTTCAGGGTGCAGGCGGCCTCAGATATTGCACTTTTACGCAGGAGATTACGGTATCATTATAAAAAAATATAACCTGTTTAGGGCCTGACTGTGTTAATGCGTCATGCTGACCCTACGGGGTTGATACGATCCTGGAGGGTCGTAATGATGCACCAATGAAGTGCTGGCGAGCAGACTCATCAGCACTTCATCGGTGCATCATGACGACCAATGGGCATGATGCACTCCTGCATTTGCGGCCAATTACAGACTAAAAATTCTAAGGTAGGTTCTTTCTTTACTCAAAGAGACCGACAAGAGGGAAGCTGAGCAGACCAAGGACACGAATCCCGAATCAACGAACGAGGTCGCTTCAACGATTACAGATCAACCACCAACATCAACCACACAACCTCAACAACAAACTGAGTCTCCGAGGGTGACTCTCAATTCTAATACCCAGTCTCCACCTGCCGAGACCCCACGGGTTCCTCCCAGTTCCACCAGTTCCGAGCCTCAACGAGTCTGTGCAGAAAGCTGCCCCGATGGTACAGACTCAAATACAGGCAAACCGGCAGGAAATTCTGGCGTTCTTAACACAGACTCAAGTTCTAATCCCAAGTTCAGTCAAGCGACTCCGAGTAGCTCAGGAAGCCAAGACGCTACAACCGCCTCACAATCAGGATCCCATTCTACCTCTGGAGCTACGGAATCTGCGACGCTATCGGAGACCGAGAAGCGAAGAGAAGCATTAAAGCGCCAAGCCAGTATGACACGGCTCATTGACGATATTATAGAGAAACAGATCCGGCTCAGTGAAAACGAACCCGATAACTTACCTCCACGCCCAGACTGCTCTCTCATTGATAGCTTTGTCGCAAATGAAATTAAGAAAGACTCTGAAGCTGCCACGACAAGTCCAGTCGACTTAAGTCAGAAAAAGTGATAGGTGATATTTAGGAAATAACTGCTTATTATAACGAGAAATTACGCAATTTGTTGAAATAAATTATGGTGCATGCGATTCGATGAAAACGGGTAGAGACTCAAAGGCCTTATATTCATTCATGGAAAAAAAGTAGATTTGTCCCCTCCCTTCCTTCACACCTTTGGTCAAAGGGCCCAAACTCACTCCTTTTCAAAAAATAAAATAAAAAGACTGCTCCACTACCGGGTAGTATAACGGTGTGATAAAGACTCCAGGACTTAGGAAGAGAAAAGAGATCCAAAGCCTGCCATATCTGTTATGACAAAAAGTTTTTTGAAGGTAGAAAATTAATGCTTGGTTGCCCCGTATCTAAAAGCAACAAAGACAGATTTTCTGATTTCGGCATTTCAATCTTGTATGTTGCAGCCATAGTGCAGGACCGCCCCCCCCCCCAAAAAAAAAAAAAAATATCATATCAATATGATTTTCCAGGATGCTTTTTTCCAAGATATGTTATGGAAGTCTCGAAATGAATCGTTGATGAAACAATCTGTTGAAAGTGCCTATGTGCCAGTTAACTTGACTTGATTATCAGGCTGATTATCGTTTGTCATGTTTATTATTGTCGTATCATGTTTTCATTTGGTGAAAATATGGGGTAGTTATTGATTATATCCCATACAATTAGTGACTTAAACGCTCTCATCTGCTGACTATTGTTTGTATATTTCTTATAAAGCATTTATTAGAACTGAGGTTTAGAACCTTAATCAGTTAAGAGCCCTAAGGCTTGTGTTCATTTGTCGTCATGATGCACCAATGCAGTGCCTGCACTTCAATGGTGCATCATGCTGACCTCATGATACAAATTGACAGACCTTGTCACCTTTAACACCCATCTTTAATGAAAAAAAAGTCTTGATTAGGCCACACTAAAAAGATAAGTTGGTCTACGGAATTTGGTTTTGAAAAAATGGTGTGAGCAAGCAAATTTTTCTTCTTTTTTTTTTAAGAATTTCTTGGCGTCCAATAGATTCCTTGGTGGGAAAGTGAGGTGAGTGAACAAATTTATTTTTTTTAATTTTACCAAACATCACAAAGAGAAAACTTGTAGAAACTGAAGCGAGCGAAATCCGTAGACAAGATTTTTTTCAAAGAAAAAAAAATGTATTTCCGAAAATATGGAGAGGGCGATCCGTTGACCAACTTGATTTTTTGGTGTGGCCTAATACATCTAATACATTCAGATTTTGATGCTTGAAAATCAAAAATTTATATGGTCCCACATTATACTTATGTTGTATATATATATATATATTGTGTTTTGTATGACTTTGACACCTCAAGCTTTAAAAATATAGTTATTTAACATTAAAAAAGATACAAAATCAACAGGATGGTATCTGAGAAGCATAGCAGCTTCAAATATTTTTCTGATCTAAGCCCTAAGAAATCACAAAGCTGGTGCAAAATGGTTAGCAGGATGTTCAAATATGTCGCTTGTCCTAAAATACTGTACCGTAAATTCTCTCGTATAAGCTGTTGCTTACACAAGGACCAGATGATATGGCGTCTTAAAGGAGGTTCCTAAGGTCAGGGTGTGGCTTATATGAGGCTATTTGATATGAGACTATTTGACACTAAAGCAGGACTGGATTGCCAATTTTCAAGACCTACCGTAATCTCCCGCGTATAAGGCGCACCTCGAGTATAAGACGCACCTAGAGTTTTAGAATATGACAAAAAAATCTACTTGTTATACTGAATGGATTTTGAAAATTTAAAAAGCTATGTGCAGGTAAGGCATCCGGGAACCTCCTTAATCCCACTATTTCATATTATGATTGAATGGGAGTGTAACATATCAAAAGAAAGGTCTTGGTGCCCCCCCTTGTGTATCCAATAAGAACTAAAACCTGTATAAGACGCGCCTTATACGCGAGAGATTACGGTACGGTAGGTGCGGTTTATAGCTTATCCACAAGGGTGTGGCTTATATGGGAGAATTTGCGTGGTACCTTGCTTTTAAGCTGTGTCTTAAAAATTCCAAAAAGAAGGGATGTGCATTATAGACGGGATAAAATTACATTAATATGAAACTGCTTGTCAATATAGGCCCAATGTGTGCCTTACAGGTTCATCTATTTTTAGAGGTTCAGGAGCCCCTCAAATTCAGACTTTTACAGTTTTATATATTGAGAAATGCTTCCACTTGTGAAGTGTTCAAGGGCCATAAAAGACTTTGTTGATTTGCTGTTAGCTACACCTGTAGTTTTTTTGTTTTTTGTTTTTTTCAAGTAATGAAACATCTCAGGAATGTATACTAAATGCTGCTTCTTTTTTTCTTTTCTTTTTTATAAAATCAGACCAAATGTCATGTATTTGAGGAATGTATACCAAATGCTGCTTTTTTTCACTACAAAATCAGGTCATGTATTTCAGGGTTGAATTCAAGTAACAGTATTATGATAATTAATTTGGATTCAGTTGGATGAATGTTTTGGATGTACTGGTAGTACCGTAATCTCCCGCGTATAAGACGCATCTTATACGAGGGGTTTTAGTTTTCCTTGGATCCACAAGCGGCACCGAGACCTTTCTTTTGATATGTTACATGCCATAATGGTCATAATAGGGCATCAGGGGGCCCAGGGGGGGGGGGGTCCAGGGGGGCCCAAGCTACACACAGGTTTTTAAATTTTGAAAATTCACTCAGTAGAACCAAAGTTATGAATTTTTCATTTTTTTGAGAATTTTCCAAAACTCTAGGTGCTTCTTATATGTGCACTGCGTCTTATACGCATGAGATTACGGTACTTTTCTTTAATAAAGACTGGCGGAGAATCTTTAACCCTTTAAGGGCCGCGAATGCTTCAATCATGCCCGATGGTCACCATGCTACATGGATGCAGCCTTGAAGGGTTTTGTCGCCAGAGCTGCATTCATGTATCATGCCGACAAAAGGGCATGATACATGAATGATACATGAATGCACTATGCAGCCATGCATGAGATTCTTCAGGATATATCAAAGATCTCTGATATTTGAAGGTGAAATTGGCCATTCTTGTGATTTCCTCAGAAAAAAAAACCAAACCTCAGAAAATATTATAACATTGATGTATGGGTGGGGGGGGGGGGTGGTCATAGACTCTTTGAAGGGACCTAGCCCCTATATTTCATCTCAAATACCTCCTGGATTAGGGATTTATAAGTCATCTTGGATATTTCTTTTAAAAAAATCCCATGCCTAGCAGTCCTTATGGGGTTAAATTCAAGAATCAGTTTCCCCAGTAAGCTATGTTCTGAGTAATTGATATTCATTACGAGATGTGAAGAAAACGTGTTTTCGGACAAGTTCCTATTTAATTTAGTGATAGAGGAAAAAAAGCTGATGTATGATTTTTGACAAGAAGGATATTTATATATTGTGCAGAGAAACTGTTTTCGTGGTTTTAATACCATGTATTCCTGTTTTGGTTTTGTCCAGACTTTTGTATTAAACCACCTTAATTTCCTGGGAAACAGTGTCCAAAATCTAAGCCCATGTATAAGGCGCGTCTTGTACGGGGGATTTTAATTCTCCCTGGGGGACACCAAGACCTTTCTTTTGATATGTTACACTCTCCCTAATTCGTAATACCGTAATCTCCCGCGTATAAGGCGCGTCTTATACGGGGGGGTTTTAGTTCTCATTGGATCCACAAGGGGGACACCAAGACCTTTCTTTTGATATGTTACACTCCCATATAAGCTCATCTGCTGCTTTTGGGGTCCAGGAGGGTCACGGGGGTCCAAACAGCACATAGCTTTTTGAATTTTGAAAATCCATTCATTAGAACAAAAGTTATGAATTTTTTATTTTTTTGACCATATTCTGAAACTCTGGGTGCGCCTTATACGCGGGATGCGCCTTATACGCGGGAGATTACGGTAGGACATATGGGGGTCCAGGGAGCCCTAGCTATAGATGTGTACATTGTTTTTTTTGAATTTTGAAAATCCATTCAGTAGAACAAAAGTTATAGATTTAATTTTTTTGACCATATTCTAAAACTCTAGGTGTGTTTTATACATGGGATGCGCCTTAAACGCGGGAGATCACGGCAGTTTTCCTGGTTTTTGTAGGCCAGAAAGTGGCATATATCTGATTGTGATGTGTATATATAATATGTGAGCATCAGGTGGAGCGCAGGACCAATTATGGTGTAGTACTACATTTCTATGTACAGAATGATTTGTAATGATATATTTATATACCCAGATGTGAGGTTATGGACCCCGAAATAAATGTTTTTAAAATAATAAGATATGATTATCATGTTGTTTTTGCGAATTATCAGAAACACTCAAAAAGATTTGCCCCTCTCGCCAGTTAAAATTTTGGGCTGGAAATTGTGCACAAATGTGCCCTTTTGGCCTACATATCTCGATATGAGTTTATATGCTGTGAATGCTGTCAAGTATGCATGAGGAAATAGGCAAGACCTTGTGTCAATTTATTATGCAGATGTATTTATTCCAACATATTGTACAGAGTCTTAGTAATGGATGTTCATGTGAAAGCGGCTCGTGCTGGTCTGAGATTACAGGTAGGACACAGCGTGTAACTATGGTAGCGACCCCTAGCGTTTGTTTGTGTAACTATGGGAGTATGTGTACAGGTGGTTACCATGTATACCGTAATCTCCCGCGTATAAGGCGCGTCTTATACGGGGGGTTTTAGTTCTCATTGGATCCACAAGGGGGACACCAAGACATTTCTTTTGATACGGAAGATATGGCGGTCGGACAGGGTAGTAAGTTTCATAGCCAAATATGCAAATGAGGAGGTAGATGGTAGTGGGCAAGCACAGGTAATAAGCTGACACAAGCGCAAATAGCGTGTCCGACACCTACCCACTTGCCTTTTGATATCTTACATGTTCCCTTGGTCATAAAAGGACAGAATGGGGCCCAGGAGGGTCCGGGTGGCCCAAGCTACACACAGGTTTTTGAATTTTGAAAATTCACTCAGTAGAACAAAAGTTATGAATTTTTTATTTTTTTGAGAATTTTCCAAAACTCTAGGTGCGCCTTATACGCGGGCTGCGCCTTATACGCGGGAGAATGTAGGTAGTGCAATGATATTTAGTGTATAGCAATAGGCATATATGTAGGTGAATGATTTCAATATATAACAGCAGGCCTTTTCACTGAAAACAGGTGAAATTATTTTACCCCCCCCCCCTGCTCAGAGGGGTCGAAAGAAAATGTTCTCCCCCTCTGTTGTTACAAAAGTGATCATTTCCTCACTGGGGGTATGAATGCAGGATTTACACAAAGGAATAGGGACTTGCTAACGTTTGGGTGTGGCTTATGGTGGGTGCGGCTTATACTCAAGGTTCTACAGTAGGTTTCTATCTAACTACGATGGGAGTCAGTTTTCTCAGTGAGGCTGGCTCACATTTTAAATTATTTTTTTGTTATGTTAGTATGTGCAAGTACAAGGTCAGGGGGTCAAGGAGGTGCATCTGGTGGTTGTGTGTGTGTGGAGGGGGGGGGAGGGGGTGGTGGCTGACGTCGGATCTAGGTCTGGCTCGTGCCTGGGCACGTCTAGGGCAGAATCTGTGTCTGTGGTGTGTCTGTGTGTGTGTGTGGGGGGGGGGGATACCCTATTTTTTTGAGTGCTTCCGTCATCCTCTCTTCCACCCCAAAACTCTCACTCTAACGGATTTCTATGGCAGCATACACAGCAACTGCTAGGATAGAGACGGAATATGGGTGAAAATGGACTCTGGCATTACAAATTTCAATTACTAAAACTTTTCAAAACTTTTTTTTTTTTATCTCAACTCTTTAGGGGCGGCTAATATCAATACATCATGTCCATTGGTCGTCATGATGCATAAATGCAGCCCTGGCGAGTACCTCTGCAGGGTTGTCGATGCACCAAAAAGCACTTTATTGGTGTTTCATGCCAACCAGTATTTCCATCCTCTAGGGTCGTCATGATGCATAAATGCAGCCCTGCCGAGAAGTCGCCAGAGCTACTTTCAGAACTCCTAGGGAGTAGTCATTTTTAACAACTGGGGGTGCGGCCAATTTTTTTTTTTTACCCCCCCCCCCACCCCTTTTCATTATATAGTATTGCGCAGGCTTTTTTTGCTACAAAGGGGTGGTTTTTTTATGGCCCTCACCCCTCAGAGGGGTCTGAAATTGTTGCCCCCCCCCCCCGTTGACAAAGGAAAAGACCACTCCCTTAGAGCATTACTAGTGACAAGTTCTCCTGTGAGAGTTATAATTTGTGATGTGAGAGTGACTGAATCCATGTCAGATCTGGGTCCATTGTTTAAGACATAACGTGTTGATAGCCACACCCACATGTCGGAGGTCTAAACTCTGACCTCAACAGAGTAGGTGCTTTAATATATGTTTAACCCTATAAGGGCCGCTAATGCATTGATGCATCATGCCCAGTGGTCATCATGAGGTGTCACGGTACTAATAGGACCAAGGACGTTCTGATTTTCCCCCCATCTTCCACCATAAAACTGGCGTCAATCGGGTTCTAATTTGATGGCGTTCATAAATAAAGGCTTAAATTAAAGCTGAAGTCATTCTTGATTTTTTTAGCATGGTCAACCATAACGGAGTCAGATCCGTTTTTGCACCAGTTGCCATGGAAACCACCATGTTGAATAAATTACATGATACAGGCACCCCTGACAAGTCACAAATGTGACCTTGGACCCCTCTCTGACACAATAGGTTTCCATGGTGACCAAAAGATTTTTGCAACTTTTTCCCCCCAAATCGTTACCTTTCTTCTGGTACCAAAATTATTAATCTGCGATAAAAATAAGGTCCCCTGGCACTGATTATACCAAGCAAAACACTGTTTTTAGTTGGGACTATTTAGCTGTCCTAGGTTTACTGGGGCGGAATACTACTGTGACACCTTAACAGGTGGGGTCATTTTTTCCGACAATATATAGTTTGCCCAGAAATAAAGATATTTACCTCCCTGACATGAATCTCAACTTTTTACATGGAAAATTTGTATATTTATGACCATGGAGCCTATTGAAATATGGGTGAGGGGTCCCTCAGGGGTCAATTTTTTGTATTTTAGGGGTTAAAAACAGGGACCTTTCTTTGGCTTGCTCTACCGAAAAATTGGATCTGACTTTGTTATGGCAAACTACCCTCATATGATGCCTTAACACATTGACAACAATAATGTATAACTGGCTAAGATCCCATCTAATACCTAAGAGCATCAGAGTAATCAAAACAAGGGCAATGTCCCCAAAACTAGGCCAAAATCTGCATGATTTGGCGCAAAATGTGGTATTTTTTGGATGATGGCTGTTTATTTTCCCTAGCAACGCTTGACTACACAATTAAAAATTCTGAGGTTTGACTAAAATCCTATTTTCAAAGGAATATTCCATATGTTTTGAATAGAAGAAGCATAATTTGTGCTATTTATTAGCATTTCTAGAGGCTTTCAAGGTAATTTTTATGGAGGAGCCCTGGAACCACTTTCTGTGCCAAGTAGCCCCAACTGCCCCATCTGGAGCGAAAAAAGGTCAATTATACGCAAATCCCAGACAAATTCAAAGAAAAAATGACCATAATAGCTTCTCCTTCACTTAATTTAGCTATTTTAATACAAAAAATTCATCCAGTTTGGATTGAGTCCTTACAAGAGCCCAAAATGTGGCCAAAATCACCCCACCCAGCCACCCAGTTAAGGTGTCACGGTACTAATAGGACCAAGGACGTTCTGATTTTCCCCCCATCTTCCACCATAAAACTGGCGTCAATCGGGTTCTAATTTGATGGCGTTCATAAATAAAGGCTTAAATTAAAGCTGAAGTCATTCTTGATTTTTTTAGCATGGTCAACCATAACGGAGTCAGATCCGTTTTTGCACCAGTTGCCATGGAAACCACCATGTTGAATAAATTACATGATACAGGCACCCCTGACAAGTCACAAATGTGACCTTGGACCCCTCTCTGACACAATAGGTTTCCATGGTGACCAAAAGATTTTTGCAACTTTTTCCCCCCAAATCGTTACCTTTCTTCTGGTACCAAAATTATTAATCTGCGATAAAAATAAGGTCCCCTGGCACTGATTATACCAAGCAAAACACTGTTTTTAGTTGGGACTATTTAGCTGTCCTAGGTTTACTGGGGCGGAATACTACTGTGACACCATGATGTACCAATAAAGTACAGGCGAGACTGCTCACCAGCACTTTATTGGAGCATCATGCAAACACTGGAGCACAAGCCCCAGGAGCATCAATCTCAAACAGGGGTGCGCCCTGTACGCGAGATGCACCCTATACTCAAAGATTTACAAGTAGCAATACTCTATTCTCCCATGTTCAAGACACATCTTATATGTAAATCTGAGGTTTAATTCCTGCACCTTATTAGGCTTAAAGAATAAACCCAAAGCTAGGGTGCATCTTATGCGTCTACTTCTTTAGGAGAGTACTAAAACCTCAAAATTAATCCCCAAATGCGCCTTATAGGTTTACTTTCAACTCGGGGTGCATCTTATATGAAGGATGCATCTTATATGAGGGAGTGGTCATTAGTTAATATTTAACTCGAAAATATGGAGACACCCTGGGCCCCTGCACTTTCAGTCATTTTGGTGGTGCGAATAAGTTTAAAAAAAGATGGAAATTTTGTATATAAGAGGCAGAATTATGTAATGAATTTGTAGTGTCATTAAAGGAGGAGATGTAGGGGTCTTGCAGGAAAAAGTATTTCATTACAAAGTTTTGTAAATTTTGAGATATTGTCAATATTGTACAGACTCAGTTGGTTGGCAGCCATAAGACGCTTTTTGCCTCAAATGGTGAAGATATATGATGTTGATCTATGTATCAACTTTCCCGCCTTTTTGGGCAATGTGGTGTGAATAGCACAGTTTTGGCGGGAGTTATGCGAATAGTGGCTTGGTGGTGCGAATAACCTGGGTGAGGGAGTGCTAATGCAACAGGATGAGTGCACAACTCATGGGAGCCAATCACAGGCTTTCCACTTTTCGAGTTATCAGCAATTTACATTGCTGCATTATATTATCAACAGGGGGGTGGTGAGTTTTCATACAGATGCATGGGAATTTTTTACTTTTTTTTGTGCCCACACCAGAGGCACAGAAAACTTTCAATTCCCTCCTTGATCTATGGCCCGAGTGTGGTAGCGTGCAGGCTTTTTGCCTAAAAGAGACCTAATTTTTAAGCCCCCCCCTCCAGAGGGGTCAAAGGTTTTGATGCCCCCCCTCAAAAGGGGTCAAAATTCTGTACATCCTCCCCCTCTTGATAAATAATGACCATACACTTAGGGAGTGGTCATTTTTTAACAACAGGGGGGAGTTGGTGAAATTCCGCGAGCGCGCAGCGAAAACTTTTCCGTCTCCCCCCTTCTAGGGGTCTGAAATTTTTTGGTCCCCCCGTTGTTAAAAAATGACCACTCCCTTAGTATGCTGTGGCAAAAACACAAAAAGCTGCCAATCATCTTTGCACTATATTGTTTATTGGCTTAAAGCGTAAACTATGTACACGACATAAAATTGTTGATTTTAGTCAGCCCCCTTCAATAAAACACATCACAAGCTATACACATTTCCTAAAATACAGGTTTGTCTTCTCATGACAGATGACAATACAATGGGGAACTGGCTCATAGTCAATTGGTAATACCTAAGTTTAACCCTTGAATACGCTGATGCATTAATGCATCATGACGCTGATGCATTAATGCATCATGATGCTGACGCATCATGCATCATGCCGAGCCTTTGGGTTTGATACATCCCCTGAGGGTCGGCATGATGCTTCAATGAAGTGCTGGCGAGTCTGCTTCACTTGCGAGACTTCATTGGTGCATCATGCCGACCAATGGGCATGATGCACTCCTTCAGTAGCAACCCTTATTAAAAGGGTTAAAAGTTCTTTTAAAGGCTGCCTGATGCTTCATGTACCTTAATAATCATGATGCACTAATATAGTGCTGGTGCATCATGCCGAATCTTTGGGAATGTATCAACCCTGTAGGATCAGCATGATGCCTTAACTCGTCCCTGGCGAGTGACTCACCAGGTCTGAGTTCATGATGCATGATCATGATGCATGAAATGTGCATGCATGCATCATGACGTCAAGTGGGCATGACGCATGAAATGTGCATTCATGCATCATGACGTCAGGCAGGAATGATGCATGAAATGTGCATTCATGCATCATGACATCAAGTGGACATGATGCATGAAATGTGCATTCATGCATCATGACGTCAAGCAGGCATGATGCATGAAATGTGCATTCATGCATCATGACATCAAGCAGACATGATGCATGATATGTGCATTCATGCATCATGACATCAAAGTGGGCATGATGCATGAAATGTGCATTCATGCATCATGACGTCAAGTGGGCATGATGCATGAAATGTGCATTCATGCATCATGACGTCAAAGCAGGCATGATGCATGAAATATGCATTCATGCATCATGACGTCAAGTGGGCATGATGCATGAAATGTGCATTCATGCATCATGATGTCAGGCAGGCATGATGCATGAAATGTGCATTCATGCATCATGACGTCAAGTGGGCATGATGCATGAAATGTGCATTCATGCATCATGACGTCAAGTGGGCATGATGCATGAAATGTGCATTCATGCATCATGACGTTAAGTGGGCATGATGCATGAAATGTGCATTCATGCATCATGACATCAAGCAGGCATGACACATGAAATGTGCATTCATGCATCATGACGTCAGGCAGGAATGATGCATGAAATGTGCATTCACGCATCATGACATTGAGCAGGCATGATGCATGAAATGTGCATTCATGCATCATGATGTCAAAGCAGGCATGATGCATGAAATGTGCATTCATGCATCATGACGTCAAGCGGGCATGATGCATGAGATGTGCATTCATGCATCATGATGTCAGGTGGGCATGATGCATGAAATGTGCATTCATGCATCATGATGTCAGGTGGGCATGATGCATGAAATGTGCATTCATGCATCATGACGTCAAGCAGACATGATGCATGAGATGTGCATTCATGCATCATGATGTCAGGTGGGCATGATGCATAAAAGCTGGATTCACGCATCATGACATCAAAGTGGGCATGATGCATAAAATGTGCATTCATGCTTCATGACGTCAAGTTGGCATGATGCATAAAATGTGCATTCACGCATGATGCGTAAAAGCACTGCCCAGCACTCTAAGGTTCAAATACACACAAACATACATCCATACCTGAATTCATTCAATAGTGATAAAGTGCAATTTTTTTTAAATATCCCTTTTCTTATACCAATTAAAATCATAACAATGAGGTTTTTTTAATCCACAGGGGTAGGAAATACAAAAAAGGTATACAAGTTATCAACATGCATTAAAACATCGGTCAGCGTAAAATTGATGTTCATGGTAAAAATTTTCAACGTTATATATTAAAATCACCTTTCTAAAGAAAAGAATTTGTGCTTTTATGTTTTTTTGCTTTCACTTTAAGTAAAGCAACAACCCATCTAGACAGTCCTCGCTCTTTTTTTTCATAGCAATATTTACATTTCACACAAAGAAAAAATGTTAAAAGTCCACACATTCCGACATTTGTCCACATCAGTATTACAAAAAATTGACATAAATCGATCACATCTTATATCAACTGGGGATTACCCTCGACAACTCAATCATTTCACAAAAAAAAATCTAAAAAAAGATAACATACCAATCCTTTCAATAATTTCAACCCCTCCTTTAATCTCTATAATGAAATTGACAATTAACTATGAGAAGTATAGAACTGCTTCGAGCATCACACCAGTATCGTCAATAAATCAAATCTTGTGTCATCATGCCCATTGGTCATCATGATGCACCAATGAAGTGCTGGTGAGTCTGAGTCTGCTCACCAGCACTTCATTGGAGCATCATGCCGGGCCTCTGTAGGTGTAATACCCTGTAGGGTCGGCATGATGCGTAAATGCAGGATAACATTCATGCATCATGACGACCACACTGAAAACATGGAAGGTCCGAAACTAGTCGGCGGTGACCACTTTAGGTCCTCAAGTTGATGATACCTAAAACTACAGTCGTCAGTATGACAATACTGACAGTACAGAGTCGTCATCCTGACCTAAAGTCGTCCTTTTGACTACCTAAAGTTGTAGTTTTAGGTATCGTCAACTTGAGGACCTAAAGTGGTCACCGCTGACTAGTTTCGGATCTTCCATGTTTTCAGTGCAATGGGCATGATGCATTCATGTATTAGTACACATTATAAAACGGCTGGCAATGCACTGCTGCACGATAGACGTGACCTTGAGTGCATTATAGGAGTACAGTGCATGCCTGAGCAAGGTCACCATAGCAATAAACCAGTCAAGTATCATTAATTGGTCTGAAAATACCTTGATTGGGTACTTGATTGGTTGGAATGAAATTAAGGGATTACTGCAGCCCTAACTTGTAGACTACTACCTTCATGGATCCACTTTGAGTTGCAGAGTTTTTAACAGAGTGAGTTATTGTTCCTAGTTCTACCTACAAACTATTGTTTGCCCTTCGTCGTGTTTAAAGTTTACTTTGGGTATCGGCCAATTTTTGCTGCATTGTGAATGAATGGTCTTTATATCATATTACACATGTATGTTAGATTCTAACTCCATATATGACCATTTAACACTCTAAAGGCCGAGAGTGCATTCATGCATCATGCCCATTGGTCGTCCTGATACATGAATGCAGCCCTGGCGAGTAACTCACCAGGGCTGCATCCATGCACCATGCTGACCCTACTGGGTTGATACACAAACTCCCGGAGGGTCAGCATGATACTACAATGAAGTGCTGGCGAGCAGACTCGCCAGCACTTCATTGGTGCATCATGACGACCAATGGGCATGATGCACCCCCTGGACACACCCAGACAAGAAACGCAGCTTTCGTCGTCATAGTGGATCCCAGGCCAAAAGCCTTTAAAGGATCCATGCCATAAACGTCCATGTGAATTTGTACAATCTTATCAGTTTAAATGTCCGATTGATTCAGGAATCAATTTAAATCATGTAAACTTGGGCCATAGTGGTCTGAAGATGTAGATTAATCATATCTTTATAAATCCATAGGAAATCGAAATGAAACAACTTTCTTCATATCGGGAGATATGAAATGCATTTCACCATAATTGTAAACATCAGTACCGGTGAGTGACTGTTCGAGTTGCGGCTGTGGCGTAAAAACCTCAATGTATGTACAATATTGATCAGTTTTTGTCAGTTTTACTAATACTTATTTTTCCTTTACACATTTTTGCAAACACTACTGTATGACAAATATGATACTATGTATTCATGCATACATGTGTTACCACATGTTCAATATTCTCATGTTTATAACTGGTTTTCTGGTGTAGCTTCTAAGGTTTTGAAAATCGGTTCCAACTAACTCTTTAAGGGCCACTAATGCATGAATGCATCATGCCCATTGGTGGTCATGACGCATGAATGCATCATGCCCATTGGTGGTCATGACGGATGAATGCATCATGCCCATTGGTCGTCATGATGCATGAATGCATCATGCCATTGGTTATCATAATGCATTAATGCATCATGCCCATTGGTGGTCATGATGCATTCATGCATCATGCCATTGGTTATCATAATGCATTAATGCATCATGCCCATTGGTCGTCATGATGCATTAATGCATGATGCATGAATGCATCATGCCCATGGGTCATCATGGTGCATGAATGCATCATGCCCATTGGTCATCATGATGCATTAATGCATCATGCCCATTGGTCGTCATGACGCATGAATGCATCATGCCCATTGGTCGTCATGACGCATGAATGCATCATGCCCATTGGTCGTCATGACGCATGAATGCATCATGCCCATTGGTCGTCATAATGCATGAATGCATCATGCCCATTGGTCGTCATAATGCATGAATGCATCATGCCCATTGGTCGTCATAATGCATGAATGCATCATGCCCATTAGTCATCATAACACATTCATGTAGACCCGGCAAGTAAATCACCAGGGCTGCATCCATATACCATACTGGCCCTATGGGGTTGATACATCCCCAGAGGGTGGTAATGATGCAGCAATGAAGTGATAGCAAGCAGTCTCGCCAGTGCTTCATTGGTGCATCATGCCGACCAAAGAGCATGACGCACTCCCAAATGGTGGCCTTTGAAGTTTTAAACTTAAACACACTATTTTGGAGTAGTTTAGACTACAGTGCAAGGTCTGAGCAGAGAGAGGCAGAGTTCTCTCCTGTCTCCCTATCCCATATCCACCACATATATAAACCACTTGTGCTTCAAGTTGTATGTTTACCATGCCCTCACTTTTGGCATCATTTATGAAGGATAATAAACGCATTACGAAAAAAGTGACGGGGAGCTTTTAACCTTTATGGACAGCTGATGCAGGAGGGCATCATGCCAAGTGGTTGTCATGATGCACCAATGAAGTGCTGGCGAGCAGACTCACCAGCACTTCATTGGTGCATCATGACGACCAAATGGGAGTATATCAACCCCCCTAGGGTCGTCATGATGCATCAATGTAGCCCTGACGAGTCACTCGCCAGGGCTGCACTCACGCATGATGACGACCAATCGGCATGATGCATTAATGCATTGCAGGCTCTTAAAGGGTTAAGTGTACACTTAGGGAATGTCCAAACTGCAAGCAACTCAACTCTTTCCACTTTGCATGATGTCTCAAGGTTATTGTTTCTGTGTCGTTATGATGCCGGGCTTCCCTAGCCCACATAAAAGGGTCTATTTCTCCTCTTTTCTATCCCCTCAGGATGTGTGTGGTGCACATGCGCGGGCACTGACACATTCCTCTTTGAAATGGTAATGTAGTTCTCGCCATGAAAATGACCTTAGCTATCGAAATGGCGTTAAACATCTATTACTCACTCACTCGTTATGATGCACCAATGCAGGAGTGCATCATGCCCATTGGTCGTCATGATGCACTGTAATGCAGTGCTGGCAAGTCGACTCACCATAATTATATCATGTCAAACATTCGGGTGAGCATTAAGCTGGTCCAGTCAGCATGATACATGAATGTAGCATAATGCTGCATTTGTGAGTTACTCACCAGCTGATGCATTCATGCATCACGGTGCAAAATGGGCATGATGCATTAAATGAATCTGCCGCCATTAAGCCTTTTACAGTGGCTAATGCATTATTACATCATGCCAATTGGTCGCCATGATGCATGAATGCAGCCCTGGTTAGTAACACACCCGGAGGGTCGGCATGATGCACCAATGAAGTGCTGGTGAGTCTGCTCGCCAGCACTTCATTGGTGCATCATGACGACCAATGGGCATGATGAAATAATGCATCAGCAGTTCTTAAAGGGTTATTAAATGGACTTAAATGGTTGGGTTTGAGCCCATTGTTTGCTGAGAAAACACCAAAGGTTGTCAAACAGCGTAAAGTGAACAAGTCCACCACAGTGACTCCTCGACCTTTGTACACCTTTTGTATAGCACCGCAAATTCTCTCGTATAAGCCGCCCCCTGAGTTTGTGGAAAATTCTAAAAAAATTCAAAATGGTGCTACTTTATCTTATGAATGGATTTTCAAAATTCAAAAAGCTACGGGGTCCTAGGGGCCCCTGGACCCCCCTGTGGTACTGGGTATATGCCATATCTGACCCCCTACCCCTCAACGTCCCTCCGCACTCCTGCGTTGGGTTCTGGTACTAGAATACGCGAGAATTTACGGTAGTACGGTCAGTTTAAAGTCTACATTTTGCTAGCCCTTTGAGGAATGTGTGATACTTCAAGATTCATGTGTCTTGGTTGTCATGATGCACCAATTCACTGCTGGTGAGACACTTGCATTTGTGCATCATATTGATCGTTCGGAAGGTATGATGCATGTATGAATACAGTGGTGGATGGTGACTTGAAAACACTGCATTCAGGCATTGGATTGGGCACAGAGCATGAAACATTGTGTGACCTCTTAAGGTTTAACATAACACACTTTGCCTGCCAAAAAAATTAGAAAGTCATTTGATCACCCCCTAGCAACCCGAAGTAAAGAGTTAACACCAGGATACCTATATCCACGCCGCATTAGGAAGAATTGGGAAATTTAGAACAAATATATTGTTAAAACCCAACAGAAAAAATCTATGAGGTACATATATGATCTGAAGTAAAAATGGGAAATACCTGCAAGGAGGACAGAAGTGAGACAAACATCCTCCTCCCCATCAACACACACCATCCCAAATACATTTATAGACACCGTCTCACTTCCTCGCCTTTCGAAAAGCTTCATTATTTTTCTCTTTTTCTTTTGCTCTATTAGACAGTATAGAATTGCATCTCTGATATTAAGGAGTAAACTTAAACTTCCCAAAAGGAAATAGTCTACAGCTTAAATTTCCCAAAAGGAAAGATTCTAGAGTTTCTAAAACGTAGTACTAACGTCCAGGTGTTGACTAGGTATTACATCCACGGGTATGCGTCTCTACATGTAGTAAATCAAGGAAAACACAGAGTTCCGGTTAGCTCTTATAGTGGAGTCATGACTCTATAAAACAGGATGCAGTTTAACAATCTACCCCCACATTTAGAGCTTCACCAGTACTTAGTATCAGGCTATATTAAATAGGGCGCCCACTCACCAATGTTTTAGTATATTCCCCGTCTCTGATAATAGTGGGGATAAGCTAACAGCCCTTTACCGGCCACATGGTGACTACACATGTATCTTCCTTGGTAGTTATAAGGGGGGGGGGGTAATTTTTTCGACCCCTCGGGGGGGGGGGGGTCAAAATGATTTTACCTTTTTTTCAATGAAAACGCCTGTACGTTACTATACTATAGGTTAAAAGGGCATGTGTGATTTTCGGCCCCTCAGGGGAGGGGCCTTTTTTTTTTTGCCTGCCCCCCCCTGCCCGTTGTTCGCTCCCTTAATGAACTCGTGTGGTTCTAGTGAGTTATTCGCCAGCACTACATTGGTGTATCATGTAAACCCTTCAGGAGTGTTTCAATGTCTCACATTAATGCAGCCCCGGTGAGTAACTCACCAGGGCTGCATTCATGCATCATGACAAATCTTGGAGAGTAACTCACCAGGGCTACATTCATACATCATGACAAATCCTGGTAACTCACCAGGGCTGCATTCATGCATCATGACAAATCTTGGAGAGTAACTCACCAGGGCTACATTCATGCATCATGACAAATCCTGGTAACTCACCAGGGCTGCATTCATGCATCATGACAAATCTTGGAGAGTAACTCACCAGGGCTACATTCATGCATCATGACAAATCCTGGTGAGTAACTCACCAGGGCTGCATTCATGCATCATGACAAATCCTGGTGAGTTACTCACCAGGGCTGCATTCAAGTATCATGACAAATCCTGGTGAGTAACTCACCAGGGCTACATTCAAGTATCATGACAAATCCTGGTGAGTTACTCACCAGGGCTGCATTCATGCATCATGACAAATCCTGGTGAGTTACTCACCAGGGCTGCATTCATGCATCATGACAAATCCTGGTGAGTTACTCACCAGGGCTACATTCAAGTATCATGACAAGTCCCGTTGAGTTACTCACCAGGGTTACATTCATACCTCATAACAAGTCCCGTTGAGTTACTCACCAGGGCTGCATTCATGCATCATGACAAATCCTGGTGAGTAACTCACCAGGGCTACATTCATGCATCATGACAACCATAGACATGATAATAAATGCACTATGCAGCATTTTAAGGGGTTAAACTACGCCTCTTGTAAACAGTGACAAAGTAGCAATGTGAACTAGATATTATACCCGGAACATGACCACAATGTTTATGTTTAGGTCTGTCTCGCCCCCAGCTGACTCAGTATAGAGTAACAGCTGAGATAGATAATGTTGGGGTTAGGCTTTTGTCCCTCGTATAAACCGTGCCCTCACACTTATGATTAACTTGCCACGGCTACATTCATATATCATCTTTACCCTACAGGGAATGATTTCTCAAGACTCAGTCTGACTCAGTGCGAGTGATTGTACGCATTAATGCTGCATCGGTGCATAATGATAACACAGGAATATTAACCAGGCATGTAAGTCAGGCATGCCCAAAAAATCAGGAAGCAATACATTCCCTTGATATAAAAGTCTTCTATTTTTCCAAACAGCCCTCCTACCACTTGTATCAGGAAAATACATGACATTCAAAATTTTCAAAAATCAGGAAATCCTGAGGCCCTTGAAGGGTGAGAGTATATTAGTAGTTTTTTAAGTACTGAGTATATAAGCTAGTGGATGAGATCTATAGAGACCAGGGGGTGGAAGGGGGAGGTGTGAGAAGTAGGGCAGTGTGTGAACCATCCTGACTCACTACAGTCTACTATAGTACTGACTTGTACACCACCATACCATATGTATTTATAAGCGCCAAGTCTTGAGTAAACGCGAATCTCAAATGAGCGCCATGGGTACAGTGCCACTGTGGTATTGTAATTTTCAAATACACTTTGATCTTTGTCTTGAATAAGAGCCAGTCTTGAATAAAAGGCGGCGATATAGACTGGCTGGAATCAATGAGCGCTCCCGATACTTGTACAGGTCAATATGGTAAGTGACACAATACCTGACCTCGACTTAACCTATTACCACTAGGCCTAACCTTTTTGCACTGGTTTTACAATAGACACACACAATGCTCTCCAATATCAAGTTCTAAGAAGATCCTATAACGATCGTCTCATTTTAGCACTAGGTTTTGAATAAGCACGGGTCTTGTATAAGTATAAAGTTATTTCTCATTCTGTACTTCCAATTCATCGTGGTGTGAGTACTGGTATCTTAATATTAAAACATTTATTTCCCAAAGGCAATTAGAAAAAAAAACACAAAAAAAAACAACACCACTAACAGCACTGAACATCCTTGTTGGCAAAGTGCCAAGTTCTCAGTGGGTGGTGCTTTCTTACAGGAGTGATAAGTCAGTAACCAAGGTGACAGCATACTGAGAAACATATGAATGTATCACGCCCATTGGTAGGCATGATACGCCAATAAAGTGTTGGCGAGTCTTCTCACCAGCACTTCATTGGTGCATCACGCCGACCCTCCGGGACTGTATCAATCCTGTAGAGACAGCATGATGCATGAATGTAGCCCTGGTGAGTTACTCACCAGGGCTGCATTCATGCATCATGACAACCAATGGGTATGATGCATTGTTGATATGAATTTGGTGTAATCAATGTGCATGTGAGTGTAGTGTGTGTGTGTGTGTGTGTGTGTGTGTGTGTGTGTGTGTGTGTGTGTGTGTTTGTGTGTGTGTGTAGAGGGGGGGGGGTAGTGTGTACATGTACATGTATATGTGTGGGTCCAGGTGGCCTAATTCAGCATAGTGTTGCCACCCCCCTCACCCTGTACTCATAGATGTCAGATAGGTGTTGGTCCAACCTCTGAAAAATTAAGGACCCTTGAAAACTTCACAAGTGACAGGCTTTCTCAAAATATAAAACTAGATTTAAGTCTAAATTTTGGGGGCCTCTTAAAACGGATGAACATGTGAAGGTCTGACATCTCTATGTGTACCTACACTTACCCTTTATGTACCCCATACTGCGTTAACACGGGGGTATCTAGAAGGAGGGGGGGGCACAGCAAGAAAACATTGATGGGGTGGTGGTCAAGGCAGTGTCCCGCGCCATGCTTCCTATAGTAAAGAGCCATACCTAGACCCATTCTCAGAAGTCGAGTAATGCAACCCTTATAAAAGTTAAAATACTTGTGTGTCATCCCCCTCCCCCTTGTAGAAGTGTGTCACTCCCCTCCCAAACCCACACCCCACCCCCTCCTCCCATATAGTGTGCATGAAGGCCATTTAGCCTTGTGACAGGGCTGACACCTTTGTACTGTCAGTACAGCCCCATGGCTGTACATGTACATACTCACAAACCTACCTTAAAACTCTGCATATAAGCCCCACCCATTTCAGGTCTAATGCCGGCCTATAAGGCCAGAAATATCACTAACTGGCTGACCTGGCACCCTTGTGTTGTGTCAGAACAGCCTCACGGGTGTACATGTACCGACCAAAAAAAAAAACAACGTATAAGTAGCAGCTAATTAACCACTTCAGACCCTAGGTAGGGTTTATATGGTCACCCTGAACTTAGGGGGTGCCTTATAAGCATGGTTTACATACATAGACTATACCAGGGAATGAGATCCTGTTCATGCCCAAACTATGGCTTATAGGGGTCGGCTGGGAAAAAAATTAGAAATGAAAAACTTATAATATTCTGAATTTAGAATTCAACTGATACCTATTGTGAAGCTGTCTCACAACTAACAGCTGTGACAGCTGCGACAATGGCTGTGCTTATTGAACAATGAGGGAGAAGTCCATAGCAAAGCAATCAACACGGGTGCGGCTTATATCCGGGAGTTTACAGTAGGGTGTAAGGTGTACAGAGGGAGGGGCGGCTCTTAACACGAATATACACCAACAGTTTGTTTAAGGCTGCTGTTACCAAGGGTGAGGGGGATCCAGTCTCATACTACAGAAAGTACCGTAATACCCTCATGTGTATAAGGCGCGGCTTATCCATTAAACTAAATCTATGTGCACCTTAGGGAGTGGTCATTACTTATCAACGGGGGGGGGGGAGAGCGGGGGTGACATTTTTACGCCTCCCCTTGATGGCTGTCTAAATCTTTTGCGCCCATCCGTTCTATAGCAGTGCATGGACTAATTTTTGCTAATCAGGGCCTAAATTTGTTATGCCTCCCCCCCTTAGGAGAGGTAAAAAAAAAATGTTATGCCTCCCCTGCCCCTCGTAATACTCCCATATAGGACCCACATAAAGTCTGGGCCATTATGTATTGAATTTGACCAAGTGGCCAAAACGTGCACCTGATAAGCCTGTGTTAACCCGAGGGTGCGTTGTATAACCCGAGGGTGCATTTTGTAACCCGAGGGTGCGTTTTGTAACCCGAGGGTGCGTTTTATAACCCGAGGATGCGTTTTATAACCCGAGGGTCCATTTTATAACCCGAGGGTGCGTTTTATAACCCAAGGGTGTGTTTTATAACCCGAGGGTGCATTGTATAACCCGAGGGTGCGTTTTATAACCCGAGGGTGCGTTTTATAACCCGAGGGTGCGTTTTATAACCCGAGGGTGCGTTGTATAACCCGAGGGTGCGTTGTATAACCCGAGGGTGCGTTGTATAACCCGAGGGTGCGTTTTATAACCCGAGGGTGCGTTGTATAACCCGAGGGTGCGTTTTATAACCCGAGGGTGCGTTTTATAACCCGAGGGTGCATTTTATAACCCGAGGGTGCGTTTTATAACCCGAGGGTGTGTTTTATAACCCGAGGGTGCGTTGTATAACCCGAGGGTGCGTTTTATAACCCGAGGATGCGTTTTATAACCCGAGGGTCCATTTTATAACCCGAGGGTGCGCTTTATAACCCGAGGGTGCGTTTTATAACCCGAGGGTGGTCTTATTCTTACAGTACCCCAGGGTTCCCACTATTTTTGTATCATGGTTTTAACTGACTTTTATCGAATTTTAATTGACCAAATCGTGGATAATTTACAGGGCTCAGGAATAAATTTATCCACTATCGAGCGAGAGAATTTTAGAAATTTTGTGAATTCACGTGGAATCTTGACAATTACCCCTCTAAATTAGTCAAAATTTCATTTTTAACTGACTATTAACTGACTTTTACCAAAAATATTGTTTTAACTGACCTTTAAAGAAAAATAGGTTTCACTGACTTTAACTGACCAGTGGGAACCTTGTACCCATCTACTGTTAAACCCTAGACATACTTAAACTTGCGTACACCTTCAAGAGACCTGGACCACCATACAACATATCTACAGGAAGTGTTAAACACAATTTGTCATTCCAACCCGAAGGATCGACATGATTCACAAATACAGCCAAGGCGAGTAGACTCACCAGCGGTGCATTTCTGCATCATACAGACGAATGGGTACGATGCATTAACCTTTTGAAGGTCAATAGTGAATACCCTACAGATCTGATACACTTCAGGAGTCGACATGATGCGCATATGAAGTCGCCAGGACTTCATTTGTGCATCATGACGACCAATGAGCATTAGCAGCACTTTATAAAGGGTTAAAGCTATATGTGGCATTTAAAGAGCGCACAACTGAATAGGCATACAACATGTGAATAGGGGAGTGTTGACAGACCGGGCCCTACCCAGTTCTCCTTTATACACACTTTGGACCTTCAGTACTGTAAAATCCTGTAAATAAACCGCAGCCTATAGACTATTTCAGACGCTCGATGTGGCTTATAGGTTTACCCTGAACTCAGGGTGCAGCTTATATGCGTTTTTTATATAGATTTTGGTATGATATGAGAACCTTTACAGACTCCTGGCGCGGCTTATACGTTGCCCTCGAAATAAGTCTACCCGTGGAAGCGGGTTATACGGAGGGTTTTACGTTATTGAGGCCTTTCGCTATGAACACACATGTGGATCAACAAGCTCAGGAGAACCCCCAGGAAGCCCCTCATGGAGGCCCCTTTTACCATGTTGATCTACATGGTATATATATACAGGATAGACTTCTACCTTAGGCCCCTCTCCCAGTAACCTACCACCAGGGTACAAAGGGGGTTATATAATGAGTCTTTACTTGGGTTTACATGTTGGCAGGGCTTTATAAAGGTTGGGTGCTAGGGAAGGGTGAATGTATGTGTGTGTGTGTTGGGGGTGGGGGTGTCTGCTTTAACTTTAATGGGTGACATGGACCTTTGATGCACAGCTGTCATCAAAACGTGCCTGGACGTGTATAGGGAGGAAGCGGGATGGATTACCGACCAATGAGATAATTGATCCCATTTACTACAGAATTGTAATGGGTAAACACTGTCCCCATATGATGATTCTAATAAATCGTTAGTACCCAGTTCGGGTAAAGGCTGCGACCACTGGACCTCCCTCCCACATGGGTATAGATTTCGAAGGGTTAATCATTGTTATCATTCCCTTTTACAAGACATGTGTTTGAACTACCGTAAATCCTCGCGTACAGGACGCCCCTCGCGTATAGGACGCACCCTGAGTTAAGCACAATCAAATAGGACACATCTGGGCTCAAATTCTGGTCATTTTAGTACTGTTCTATAGTGTAAGATCCTCGTATATAGGACGCACCTTAACTTGGGCTAAGTCCTATAGGACGCAGAGGGTGTCATTTTGCTGTATGAGCCGCATCTTATATGCGAGGATTTACGGTAGATCTGATGTTAGAACTTTGGATATGTCTTGCAATGGGGGGTGGGCGGAACAGCTGAAAAGGTGGGGGAGGGGGTGAGCTGTATAAAGTCTGCAATATCTCAATATAATGTACAGTAAAAACCGAGAAGTGTGCAGGATGCATCCACACATCCCCCACGGCTCCACTGCCACTGGTCTTAGGACGTTCCGAGCGCCAGCTCTAATACAAGACCTTCACTTATTCGAAACCTGGTGTTTGTATGCAATGACATGGTGTACGTTTTTATGTGAGTGATGCATAAATTTAGCCTTGGATGAGAAATGAAGTACACCTTGAAATATCATGCAGTCCTGATAAAAGTTAACTGGGGTACGAGGGAGAAGTCTTATGTCTTGTTGTACGAGAAGCACAGATCTTGGTATATCGCCGCCTTAGAGCAAGAAGGCTGTAACTGCATTTTCTAATTTTGCACGAGAGGCAAAATAAGTATTCCAATTACTATAGCACTAAGTGGATACAACAATATTGCACTGGGGCATGTAGACACATATATATCATAGACAGAGCTTCAGTACTTTCATAGTAGCTCGATAAGGGTCAATACAGATTAAAACATAAGAAAACTCATTTTTGCCATAATGTCAGTTACAACCATCTTGCACTAAGGCGATGATATAAACTATGCACATATAAAACTATCTTCAGACAGGCCATAGCTACAAATAATGCCCGTATTATAAATCAAAGAATAATTTATAAGCAGCCACCTCTATTATTAGGAGGGGTGTGCGCTTATTAGAGCATGTGCGTTTATTAGAATGAATACGGTATTAGTATTTCACAATGCCTCAAGTTACTGATCAATATTATATTACATTGGCCTCAGATCACCAGCAGTACACATACACACCTATAGGGGACCATTTTATTGCCGCATGATACATTAATGCATCAGGTCCTTTGGTTATCATGATGCACTAATACACTGCAGGTGAGTAACTCACCATCACTGAAACACAAATAGCCATGGCGAGTTACTCACCACGGCTGCATTGATACATCACGCTGGTAAAGGGGGGTGGTGTATTAACCTTGTAAGGGACGCTGATACAGGAGTGCTTCATGCACATTTTTGCACCAAGCATCATTAAGACCCTGGGTTTAATGCATGATCAGGGTTCTCCTCACACTGTAATGATGCCGGTGGGCCGCCGGCGTGATTTTTACTGCCGCCGGTGTGACTTCATCTCAGACTCACCGCCGGTGTCATTTTAGCTTCATATAGGTTTTTGAATTTTGCAAATCAGCCAATTAGAACAGAAGTTATGGCCATATTTATGAAAATACTCTCAATTCCTTTGTTAAATTCCCATCTGTAATCCCCACACTGTCATGAATGAGACTACACAACCAAATTTAGCCTACCATAAGGCTTAGGATGTTACCAAATGAAATTTTATGCCAGCTCGCTGCAGGATTTTTACGGTGTGATTTTACATTCTGTGGAGAACCCTGCATCATGACGACCAATGGGCATGATGCATTAATACATCAGCGGCCTTTAAAGGGTTAAAGGACTATGCAGACCTTAGGGGTGACAGGTTTTGGCAGTGATTCAATATTATAATCACATACTTCACAAAACATGGACATTAATACTTGGAACCGTGAGGCTTCTACTGCGGTGCTCGGTACCGGTTCCGGGCTTCCCTAGCCCACTTAAAAGGGTCTATTTCTCATCTTTCCTATCCCCTCAGGATGTGTGTGGTGCACATATGCGTGGGCACTGACACATTCCTCTGTGAAATTGTGTAATGTAGTTCTCGCCATGAATATGACCTTAGCTGTCGAAATGGCGTTAAACATCTATTACTCACTCACTCACTCGGTACCGGTTCATACGAATAATGTTTTAACCCTCCATGGCTGCTAATGCATTAATGCATCATGCCCACTTACCGGCATGATGCATTAGAACAGTAAAAAGGCATCATGTCTTCCTTTAAGAGTTACCCTTATTGATGGTGGCATGTATAGATTCTCACTTTTACACTTTCTCACATGAAACAATTTTGTAAAATCAACCGTCGGATTGACCAGTGACTGTTTAACTTTGTGATACTATAACCATTTCTTTGTTATTTAAAAAAGATGGCCGACAACACTCAGCATACAACAACATAGTACCTCGTGTATAAGCCGCAGTATATTCGCAAATCTAAGCCTTACTGTGTCTTAAAGAACTTCCCAAAAGTGTGGACACACCTAAGAGGCAGGGTATTTATTGTATAGAACTGTACTAAATTATCAAAAATCGACCCACATATGCGCCTTATGGGTTTTCCTTCAACCCAGGGTGTGCCCTACGCGCACTGTCAGCCTTATAAACAAGGTAATATGGTGGCATCAGATTTTATCTATTTTTTAAAATTTTCATTTTTGATGAGACATAAGCCAATGTCTCATACAATAAATCCATTTCAGCATAAAAACATGCAATTTATCAACTTGTTTAGAACAAAACTGCAAAATATGTTGGATTGAAAAACATCTAGCCGGTGGTGGATAAAATTGTATATATTTTAATAATTTTTCAACAATAGACAGACGTGGGTTTAAAATTCACAGACAGCACATTCAATTTACATGCAGGCTATACTTAGGCAGTTTGTGATCTCAGTAATCTCAATAATTCATTCTTTCTTGTATATGAAGTATAAATTTGGGCACCAGAAAGCTTTCAACTAAATTTGAAACCAGTTAAAGGAGTGACCATTATAACAACAGGGGAGGGGGCGGTGGGTTTGTGTGCAAACGTGCAATTTCTTTTTTTTTACCCCCCTCTCACACACCCCTCCCCCTCAGAGGGGTTGAAAAAATATTACCCCCCCCCTCAGACCCAGAAGCACCCACCCCCGCCCCTGTTGTTGAAAAATGATCAATCCCTAAGGGTTGTAGAGTGCACTACCGTGTTTGACAAAACTAGCTCACAGTTTGCTTGTAAACATCTCCAGTGCTTGGGAGTTTAACTGTGCCTAAACTTAGAAATTTTTGGGCCATTTCTGGTCTTAAATTTGGCCAAGAAGTACAAGTAGGGGTGTGCACTTATTAGGGTGTGTGTGTGAGTTACTCGCCAGGGGGCCAGGGCTGCAATGAAGCGGCCTTTAAAGGGTTAAGGAAGCCATAAGAGATTGGGAATTACAATTCAGACGATGCAAAAACTACTTCATTGAGAGCCTACAGACTTATTATGATTCCTTTAACATAAAATCTGTATGCTTCTAGACAGGCGAATCTACCAACATCAGTTTCGACTTTGCGGCACAAATTACAATCAACCCGATGTACACTCAATATTGAAATACACCTGTTATTAAAACGAAGCGATTGTAATGCATTATAATGCTAAAAACGCAATTGACAGACATTTGTGTATAAATGTTGCTAAGAGAATGAATGCACCAGTATAAAATTATCTCAATATTACATATATAACCTTATATTCCTCCTTCAACCATGTTGTCAAAAGGTACAATTCCCTTACCCATGTATATCATACTACATTTACTATGGAAACAAGAAAATGCACAATTGATGCTGAAACAATTGCAATGCCTGCAGTAAAGTTACTTTCTTGATAAAGAATTCATACAACAAAGTTGAATTCCTGGTCTCATTTTTTTAAGATCTTCAATCCACAATAGCTTTTAAAATGGAATGACCTATTAAAATGATGGACCCACCCATAAGCAGTCTATTTTTTAAGACAAAGAATGCTGATGGTTTACGTATGTATATTATTCCCTAGATGTACAACATAATTCTTACAGTTCTATATACACATTTTCATTCCTGCAATAATAAAGTACAAAATAGCCCATGTTGGGATAGTCTTGGTTCAATTGATTTACCCCCATTGACTATATATATAAGCTACTACATGTACATATCAGTACATTGCCTATCAATGATCACATTTAGAATGCTTTACCTGGCAAATGCTTGCACAAGGAAAGTCAGATGCTGTTTTTGTAACATATTCCTAGTATTGATGATATATAGATACAGCATTAGCTGTTCGAAAGATCATTTTCTCAGACCTGTGATCGGGATATTAGAACCGCGGAGCTAGACTACGACCGATCCTGACTAATGGAATGGGATCTTTGTAACTACTGGTCCTTGGCTCCTCTGAGATTCTAGCATTTAGATGACAACTACCATCACATTCATATCTTATCTAGTCAGAATGATAATAGACCAGCATGATCACCTTTCCATGTTTAAGGTTACTGGTCTTTTATACCCTGCTATTAAAAATCAAGTTGGTTCTTCTTGGAGTTATTATTAATCGCCAGCATTATGTGATCCGCAGTTTTCATCGGTATGGCTGTGCGAGCACTGCATTGGACGGCTTTACGGCTGAATGGCCATGAGGGGACGGATAAGCGTAGGCTCCGCTATTTCCTACACGTTGCCTGAGTAGAGTCCAGTCGAATACGTAGTCGTACTCATAGTTCAATGTCCTAAACATGATCCTGAAGAGTTGCTTCAGGTACATGTAGTCGGGGGATTCCTCGAAACGTAATCCGCGGCAGTAGTTCAAGTACATACAGAACTCGGCGGGGAATCCCTTGCACAGAACCTCGATTGGTGTGGACATCTTTTTCTCACTGATCTTTTCATACTTTTGCTTTTTGTTCTGAGCTTTCAATCCCTGCCAGGGAAGATGCCCGCTCCGATTGAAGTACATGAGCACGTATCCTAGAGACTCCATATCGTCGCGGCGACTTTGTTCTATGCCTAAATGTGCGTTTATACTGGCGTAACGAGCTGTGCCAGTCAAGTTCTTATCCTCCCTATATGGAATGTGAGTTTTAGTTCTGCTGTCCCGGTACTTTTTAGCAAGGCCGAAATCAATGATGAATAAATTGTTGCATCTGCCCCCGATCCCCATGAGGAAATTGTCAGGTTTGATATCCCTGTGAATGAAGTTTTTACTGTGGATGTATTCCACTCGTGAGATCATCTGGTCCGCCAACATAAGCACCGTTTTCATAGTGAACTTCCGACCACAGAAGTTAAACAAATCCTCAAGGCTGGGCCCCAACAGATCTAGCACCAAAATATTCCAATCTCTCTCAATCCCGTACCAACGAATGTGCGGTATCCCCACTCCTCCCTGGAGTATTTTGTACAACTTACTCTCATAAAGCAGCTGAGGGTGTTTGGCTTTGCACAATTCACGCTTGACGGCCACCTCCTCCCCATTGGCGATATCTACGGCTTGGAATATCTCGCCGAAGGAGCCGCTTCCTATTTGGCGGAGCAGTCGCCATCGTTTCGGCTCGCCGACGATGAAGTCTGTGCCGAGGCTGCTGCTTCCACCACTGGGCCGAGCCAACGCCCCAACAGCCGAGGCAGATTGCCCAGCCATTTTGTTCCCCAGCCTGACCGCCAGTTTTGCAGAACTTACACACGATTTAAAGGATCCTCTATGCTCTCACATTTGGGAAAACCGTAGCTATGTTTCCCTTCGGATACTGGCGAAGACTGGCTTGGACAAAGGCGACCTTGACCTTGGCTACGGTGGGCGGTGTCTCAGGAATGTTTAGAACGCAGCAGTGGCGCTCTCTGTTGAGACGATTAGGCAACTCACCGGATCACATTTTCCCGCGCGATAAATTGCAAGTCAGTGGATGCAGAAGAGGAGGTTGTACCCCGGGGGGGGGGGGGGGGCACTCACTATATGTCACTGACAGGGGTGTGCGGCTGGCAAGGCCACTTTTTGGCCAAAATCCCTCTCACCAAGGGTCTAGTTTTGGTCAAAATCCCTCTCACCAAGGGTCACTTTTAGCCAAAATCCCTCTCACCAAGGGTCACTTTTCTCATATTTTGACCCCGCGCGTCCTAATAAGTGTCAGTTTTCAGAATTTTCTTTAAAATTTCTGCCAAATGTGGTCAGTTTTGACAAAAAATCCTCACATCAAGGGTAAATTTTCAGATAAAAGACTTAATTGTGCACATTTCTGACCAAAATCCCTCTCAGCAAGGGTCACCTTTTGCCCAAAATCCCTCTCACCAAGGGTAAGCGTTGTCAGAGGCCTAGCCGCACACCCCCGTCAGAAGAAATCGGAGTGCCCCCCCCCGGGGGTTGTACCGGGCCGCAAAAGCTTCACAGTGTTCCCAAAGTGCCCGTACGTAAACATGGCCCTCACGTGGTACCGGACATTCCCGGTCAGCAAATGAATAAGCAAAATACAGACTGATAGAACATGATTGCAGTCATGTTAGCCACATTACCCTGCATATGTCCAATATTTCTTGTGGTGTTATCATTGCCTAAATAATTTGAAAGCAGTGTAATGTCAGATGTAAACATGGCTTTCAAAACAATTGATAATTAGCCAATTTCAAGTCAGCTTTACACATAAATCTAGCAATCTAAAATTAATTGACATGCAACCCCTGGTAGACAGGGACATTATCCATTTACATTACTTGGAGAGACTCAAAGTGACTCTAGTTTAGATTTATATTTTTATCTGTGAACATAGTATTGCTCCCATTGAAAATGCATTACACGAAGCACCCCGTCCGTGAACGGTTGGGCGAAAATGTGGGATTTGGTGTAGTTCTGACGACGACCGCTAGGGCCTGCTGTAATCGGCAAACCCTCCTCTTTGGATGCAGAGGAGGTCGGAAGCGGCTCGGCGTTGCCCGAGCGTTTGCCAAACGTAGTCAGCCATGCGCAGCCGCACGCCAGTCATAACAATACGAACATGCGGTTTTGACATAGAACGGCCATCACAAATCTGTCTTTATAGACATAAAAATAAACAATTTTTGATGACTAGATACAGGCCATTTACAACTCCTTCCCTGCATCTACCTGATGTGTGCTTTAAAGCTGTCAATTCTAGAGTTATCTTATATCCAGGAAAAAGTCAGGTGACAGTTGGAGCCTTAATGTCAGCCCCAAAATTCATAATTAGCTAAACCAACAGTAGTAATATTCAGCAATGTGTGGATCTTTTTAAATCTTACTTCAAATACCATTAGACTATCACTTTATGTGTTGGATTTATTCATTGAGCAAGTGGGAGCAAGTAGTTTTCTCTCTGAAAATACAGTCTAAAATGAGACATATTTGTATAGAACAAAGAGCCGTTCACAAGACTGGTGTGCGATAATCGATGAAATGGACGTGAAAATAAGTGTGTCATGGACAGGTTCATGTACTGCTTCCGACCTCCTCTGGATGCAATACTTCTTGTTAGAAGGTGTATCTACAGTATATAGGTGTATGTCATTCCCTTAGCCCATAATAGCCCAAGATTTGAGTCTAGCCTAAAGAATGACCAGTTCAGGATAGCCTACCTTAAAATCCATAGGCCTACCGCCGGGCAGTACCGGGGTATCCTATTTGATATATAAATGGACAGGAACCTTGGTGACTGGCATTGTTAAGGCGAAAATTTTCCTGTTCCCCCTCCAAGGGGTCTGAAATTTTTTGCCCCCCCCCCCCTGTTGTTAAAAAAAGACCACTCCCTTAGCGGATTCCTTAGTGGGCTGACCCCTGCCGAAGCTGATACCTTGCGAGATAAGGACTGATAACAGCGAGCTGATGGGTACCAGGTATTACGTAATGCACCCTGAAAAGTCGGCACTGAATGAAAGGAATTTTCTCATTGGTCAATATTATATTCCGCTAGGTTCCTATATCTGTCATTTAGACAGTAATTTGGAGTCTATAGGATGTGTGCTAATGTGATTTCAACCACTACCGGCATCTGCACTTTGCAGGGGTTGAAAAGCCATAAGAAAAAAAAATCAGAATTGGGAGGGCACCAGCAACGTGGAATTTACTCAGCATGAATTCCTGAGTCTTGCATGTGCGTGAACTACTGCTGCTTTAACGACACATTGAAAATTGCTGAATCTAAAGAAGCAACTTTTTTTTCAGGTTCATGTTTATGCTACTGAACTAACATAAAAATAGCAAAACCTAGGCATAACTAAGCTCCATTCTGTGGGTTGTGATTCCTTTCATGCCGTTGATTTAGCGATCAAAGATACTATTAAACGCTCCCAGTGAAATGCAAAATCACAAGAAGCATTTTATAAAGATTTGGTATATTACGCATGCACCACAAACATACCTGGATGGTTTCCCCATCACCATGAGATAAAACCTCATTTTCATTGTCACACATGCACACATAGACAGGTATTAGGACACACAGAGTAGGGTGAGATAGCTAATGTAGCTTTTATGACATATACGAACTAGACAACACCCTTAACATAATTATGTGGGCCTAGATTCATCTACAGAGCGGCATGGTTACTTTTGAGGCTGTATAACATGTCTGGAAATAACATATTAAGGGCAGATTAAAAAAAATATATAGTGACGTCTCTGTGTGAGTTTCTTACAATAGCCAGGTGCATGCCATCAGGGCTTAGTGACAATTGTGGACGGGAAGGATGTAAAAACATAGGCATAGGGAATTAATGTTGGCTCTAGATTGGCAGGTGACATGGGGGCCCTGTATATACCCCTATTTATTACATATTGATAGGTGAGATGACAAACTGACACAGTTTGATATATTTAAGAACCCTTTAAGGGCCGCTGATGCAGGAGTGTATCATGGTCGGCATGATAAATGCTGGTGAGGCTGTTAGCCAGCGCTTCATTGAAGCATCATATGGGAGTGTACCAACCCTATTCTGGGGTAGCAGGTTGTCCCATGGGCGGCGCCATAGCTGAAGCTTGTTACCAGCGAGTTCTACTGATAACACCTATCAGATGGGTACCAGTTGGCCCCCGAGAGGGCTGCAGTGAATCAGTGGGATTATCTCATTGGCTAATAATTAATCCTGTTAAGTTCGTATAGTGTTAGCATGGTGAGTTACTTGCCAGAGCCACATTATTGCATCAAGCCCACCAACGGGCATGCTGCATTAATGCATCAGCGGGACATGTCCCATGCATATTGGATACCCATGCAAATTACACTGAGTAGTTACCTTTAATACCAGGGAGCGACGGGGGTGAACCACGAAGACCATGTGTGGTTTATACATTTGACTTGAACACAGGGTGCGGCTTGTAGGCAGGGTTTTAGAGTATTTGGAGTTGAGCTTGGGCTTTAACCAAGAGGTGCTTCCCCCTGTAGGACAAGAACTTAAACATGTATACTTCCCACTTGGCATTGTAGCTTGGCATAAAGACTAAGCCTGCTAAACGTTTTTTAAACGCAAAAACGAAAACAAAACGTTTAGAAAACGTTTAAATTCTAATGAACAAAAGCGTGTTTTTTTTTTATATATCATGAGAAAAAGTTTTTCAAAGGTGTTTTTTAAGTTCTATCAAAACGTGTTTGTCTTAGGTTTAAAAAACATATTTTATGTAAAATTAATATAAATTAAAACATTTCTTCAAATCTTAAAATAAACATTAAGAAAATGAATGTTAAAAATGTTTTTATTATGTTCAAAATATTTTTTAACGAACTTTTTAATATAAAAACGTTTTTTCACAAACAACTTTTACCCAAACCAAATAAAAACGTTTTGCAAACGTTGAAAATACACTTCTTTTGCCATGAAAACGTTTTTTTTATGTCTGACCCTTAATAAGATTTTTTACACAGTACAATTTTAGCATTAGTGGATTTTTCATCAGAAATTTATAAATCCTGATGTTTCAATCCTTCAAAATCGCAGGGCTGGGCAGCTGTCGCCATGTAGCCAAAAAGTGGCGACAACGGCCTTGAAAATGGCGACATCTACCTCCAGAATGTTCTTCAGACTCTGGGCTTTCCAACAGTGAAAGAATTTCAAATATTCCTAATAGAACCAAAGTTATGAAATGGTTCATAGAAGTCACCAGAATGCATAATTGTGACGGGATCTGCGAAAAAGGCCCTTAGTGCAGGGTGCATCAAGGTCCCTAATCCAAGTACATGGCACAATTATTTTGACATGGAAAATTTCAAATTTCTTTTTAGGAAAATGGTCCCAACCCCACCTCCCTGTTCCAATCACTCAGAGCCGCTCAGTAATGCAAGGGGGGGGGCGATGTAAGATTTGGAGTGGGACATGTTGAAAAAGAGTCTTTTGATGGGGGTGCCAAGGCCCAAGAGGGGTGGGGTGCAATTCACATACTTATTCAAACATAATATAACATAGATAATACAGAAAATAATTTAAACCCCCATCCCCCATACAAGTTTTTTGCTCAAAAGTAGACTCTTGTTAGGGAGATTTTCTGAAAAGTAGACCCTTTGAGATTTCTCTTTAAAATAGGACCATTTTAGGGGGATTTAGGTCAAAAAGTGGCCTTGTGCACAACCCCAGGGGCGGATCCAGGATTTTCAGAAAGGGGGGGCGTGAATCTGCCCATGGGCAGCAAACATAGATGTGAGGTACAAGTGGAAACCTGTGATGTTGCGAGTGCAGCACAGCGAGCTTGTTGGGGTATCTGGGGGCATGCTCCCTCAGGAAAATTTTGAATTTTAGAATGCAAATGGTGCATTCTGAGAGCTCTACTGACTGAGGTATTTGAGGGTTCACTTAGGGTTTCATCCAGGTTTCTTTTTAAAGAAGGAGGGACTTCTCAGGGGTGGATCCAGGATTTTCAGAAAGGAGGCATAATTTGGGTCCTGGACATCAGGGGAGGAACAATTACAGCACTGTGATGTTGCAAGTGCAACATAGTATCCCCTCCAGGAAATTTTTGAAATATTGAAGGGGGATAGTGCATTCTGGTGGAGTCTGAGGGCTCTCCTGACTAAGCTATCTACAGCCATAAGTAAGGATTCCCCCCTCTAGGTTTCAAAGATGTCTTGTGGAGGCAAGCCCCCAGAAAATTTTGAAATCTAGAGGAGAAAAGATGGATTCTGATGGTTCTCCTGACTAAATATACCTACAGCTATAAGTGAGGCTTTTCCCCTTTCCACAAACATGGATAAACATGAATAACCATTCAAACCCATATGAAAATGCTTTTTGCCTCATGAATTTATTTAAAAAAAAGACATTAAAAAAAGGTACCAGCTCTCCTATTTTACAGCCCCCTCCCCCTCTTCTCTTGTCATATCCCTATCTGGATTCCTTTTTATCCTGATGGGCCACTTATTTTCATTCTCTGGTGCCCTGGTGGATCTTTAAAAACTGGGGAAAAGACTGAGTGGTTTGCAGATATGCATACTCTTTTGTCAGCATCCAATATGTACCACACCCTGTCACAGTCCCAAGTGTCACATTCCCTATCCATGCCCCCAGTATCATGTACTATACCCTATCCATTCCCTCAAGCTTACATAACCTGTCCATGTCCCCTGTATCATGTACCATGCCCTGTCTATGCCCCCAAGCTTACACACCCTGTCTATGTCCCTAGTATCATGTACCATATCCTGCCTCATGTTCCCTGTCCACGCCCCCAGTATCATGTAGCAGACCCCATATCATGTAGCACACCCTGTCTACGCCCCCAATATCATCTAGCAGTCCCTGTCTGCGCCCCCAGTATCACGTAACATAACCTGTCTATGCCCCCAATAAAGAATATTATGTAGCAGACCCTGTCTACGCCCCCAATATCATCTAGCAGACCCTGTCTACGCCCCCAATATCATGTATAGCAGTCCCTGTCCAAGCCCCCAATATCATGTAGCAGACACTGTCCACGCCCCCAGTATCATATACCCTGCCTAATACAATTCCACTTTCATTTATATTTTAAGCTGTAGAATCCCTAATAATAGTCCGATTTGAAAACCGTAAGAACTGGCATGAAGCTGAGAATTCACTGATTTCAAAACTTCCCTTGGAGGCTCAAAAGGGGGGGGGGCGTACGCCGCATCCGCCCCCCCTTGAATCCGCGCCTGCAACCCACATGTGGTACCAACACATATGAAGTGCCCCACCCCCTGGGGGTTGAGAGTAGAAGGAGAGAGGCAGTATGGGAACGGTGGGACAAGGGCTGTGGGTAGGATGATGAATTCTGATGTAAACTTGAATATTCCATATTTCAGTGATGGCTATATATAACATGTATTTAATTGTAACATTTAATAATGATAATACAATCTGGTTAAAGTTCTGGTTTGAATATTCTTCATTGTTCATTCAGCACAAACTACCTGTATTATGTAAGTCAATCATAATGACAATTAAAATGGCATTGCCCATATATCATGTTGTCCATATATCATGTTGTTCATGATTCAAGCCATGTGAACAAATGAAATACCACCAATCAAAATGGATTCTGCTATGCGGGCGTTTAGGTGAACAATGAAGAAAGAGGACCTTCATTCCCACTGACAAGTTCAGCATCAGTGGATTGATAAACTGATCATCCCTAACATATGACTCAACATTCAATTCTTATACTGTTTCACAAATTAACAAAATAATCCATACATATATATATATATATATATATATATATATATATATATATATATATATATATATATATATCTACCCAAGACTAGAGGCACTCCACAGGAAGTAACTATTTAAACAGGGGTAGACACTATCTTTTCCAGCCACTGGCCACTGTTGACATGTGAGAAGCAAGAATACTCACTCACACACAACTTGGATTGAGCTTATTAAGGTAGAGCAATTCACAGTAATGCTAAATTACATACATGTATATAATTGTGTTATATACTAAGAAACACTGATGGGAATGCACAGAGAGTATACAGTACATGAGAACATAATGTATGCTGATGACAAGTGCACCAACTGCACCCGATGAACTGCTCCCCAGCAGCGGGAGTGAGTGATGAGCAGTGATATCATACTGCTTGTGTCTGAACCCTAGATGACCAAGGGATGACACAAGTACAAACTACTAACTTTGACCTATGAGTTCATGAGTGGGAGATTTGACCTTTTGCTCCTGATGAGCTCATCCTGCTTATGTATGAACCCTGAATGACACAGGTATGACCCAAGTATGAACTACTAACTTTGACCTGTGGGTTCATGACTTGGTGGTTTGACCTTCTGATTTATAAGCTTAGGGCAGACTGCTGCTCGGAGGAAGGATGTAGTCATTTGCTCTGTGGGACTGGAGGCAGCACTGTGACACCATGACAGGAGAGGAACTTGGATTATTCTCACATATGCTCGCTAAGAACTATATGGAGATAGTGATTGTGAGATTGCCACTCTGTGACTTAACGGCATTGGACACTCTATATGACTGTGGAGACTAGTGTGGACTCTGTGTTTGGACTCTACATGAATAGAGATGAGAGTATAATAACTGTGCATTATACGAGAGAATCCATGTTAACACTGAATTAACCAGATGTGTTAACACAGCACCAAACTATTTTTTTTTTGGGCCCTAGTCTGGGGTGGACATCTCGGGATATGTGGAGGTCTAAGGTGGAACCAACCCTACCCTCTTGTTCTAAAATGAGTAACAAAGAAGTAACTCATTTATTAACATTTTATTGATGATGGGTGATGTGATGTCAATTCTAGTACATTTTATACAAAATATAACTACAGGCTACGGCAACCTTAACATTTCCTGAGTAGAAATCTTTTCGTCATCAACTTACACAAAACAATATAATCATTGTCCAGCTCGCTTTTCTCGCAGGAGAAAAAATATTCTGATTTCTCAGTTTAAAAAGCATTTTGTTAAATACATATATTTAGATTGATGAGAGAGAGAGGTAGAACAAACCAAAGCATCTAAAGCACCTAATAGAACACACTGCATGTTATCAAATGATATCATTTTGGATTAACCCTTTAAATGCTGCATGGTGTGTTAAGCCCTTTTGTCGTTATGATGCATAAATGTAAGCTTGGCAAGCTACTGGCTAGGCCTACAAGTGTGCATCATACTACCGTAATCTCTCGCGTATAAGGCGCACCTCGCGTATAAGGCGCACCTAGAGTTGAAGAATATTGTCAAAAAAATCAAAAAATCATAACTTTGGTTCTACTGAATGGATTTTCAAAATTCAAAAAGTTATGTGTAGCTAGGGCCCCCCACACCCCCCTGAATCCCCCTATGTGATTTTTTGAGTTAGGGGGGAGTGTAGCATATCAAAATAAAGCTCTTGGTGTCCCCCTTGTGGATCCAGGAAGAACTAAAACCCCTCGTATAAGACGCGCCTTATACGCGGGAGATTACGGTAACCCAATAGGGTTAACGTGCTCTTGCAGTGCTGGCAAGTCGACTCAGCAACACTGCATTGGTGCATTGTGTCAACAAAGGAAAACAAACCGGGAGGCATCATGCGGCCCTTGAAGAGATAAACATATATAAAACTACCTTATATTATTAGATATAGTGTTAGAATTAGCTCACAGAGCATGATACCAAAAATTACACATTTTCCATTTAGCATAGAATTGTCCAGCAAACCATGTACCTAAATGCAATTTCAATACAATCTACAGGTTTAAATTTATAAATAAGTCACTGCCAGAAAATGAAAAATATTAAATACATTATCAATCTGAGGAAACAATCTGATATTACCCTTGGTAAGAAACATAACTATGTGTATCAAATATGTCCCATTATTTTCACATGTTTAATATAACTTAGTATTCTAATTATCAGACTAAAATGTGATTTGTCTTGAACTGTACACTTTGTCGCTTTCATCGGCCTGTGACTAATACTAAGAGAGCCTGCATGTACAAAACTCAAACCCTTTAACGGCCGCATAGTGCTTTTATACAATTAGCCCCTTTGTTTTCATGATGCATGAACGTATTTCTGGCGAGTAACTCACCAGCTTTGGATTCATCAACCATGGCAATCCTTCGGGCTGAAAGTTTCCTGAAGGGTCAGCACAATACCTCGGAATAGGCTCAGGGGGTACTCGCCAGCATTGTATTTAAGGCATCATGATAACGAAAGAAAAATGAAGCTGTGCACCATGCCACTCCTAAAGGGTTAAGTATTAATGAGATGGATTTGTATGTCATATTATTTCAAAATTCATATTGAAAATAAAGCAATATTTATATCATTGTGACAGTGAGTTGTGAACACTGTGTAGAATTGAATACACATTCTTGTAAAATCACTTACTGACAGAAGTATGTACATAGAAAATCTACCACAAGAAATACTACCATGTTCTATGGTATAAAGCCATGACTACAATAATTTACAAGACAGACACAAAAGTACAATTTACATGCCCTTTAAGTTTTCCATTCAAACAAGAAAACTGTGAATTCCCTACTTTCACTGCTTGACTATGAGGCAGTCAAGCAATGCTAAACCCAGCAAGATGCTATTTGTTAAATTGCTGCTCATTTTCACCCCAGGAAATTACAAATTTTACAAATATGTAAATCAACATCAGCAATAGCATGGCTATTTGTTAAATTGCTGCTCATTTTTCACCCCAGGAAATTCCAAATTGTAATTTTACAAATATGTAAAGCAACATTATGATTATATACACCTTAAAACCCAGCATGTAATCTGCAGAGACAAACAAGCCGTACTGCAAACTTTGCCACATGTTTGAAGCCATGCCTGCAGTTTTAAAATGGCATAGCTTCTGTAGTAACATGGTATTTTAAAAATTCAAAAGGGTAATGGTTTCTTAGCAGACAATAAGGTGATAAAATGTTTGTGGGGTTTCTTAGTGAAGTGGTCAAGCTACCCCCTTCCAGAACTATCCCCTACCTCCCTCGCTGAAATGGACAAACAGCTGCGGCTTATACGCTGGGTTTTGTGGTAATCATTTCTTTGTGTTTTACACCCGGCATCCTTGGAGATTTGTCTAAACATATAAACCATGATATACAAACTACGAGCTCCTGTTGTACTACTAGTCGTCTACTTAGACGCGACGTGTAACGCTACATGATGTACACTACACTACTGCTGCACAAGGTGTTCAACATCTTGCTCATTTGGCCTATATAGCAAAAAAAAAAGGCCTTTCTTTAAACCCTTTAAGGACAGCATGATGCCTTAAGGGTTCACTCATGTGTGTTATTGCACCAAGGCAACACACTAAACAATATGTTGAAAATGCAGCACTTGCAGATAAACTTGCTAGTGTGGCATTTGTGCATTGCAACGACAAAAGGGCATAGTATGTCGAAGCATTATGCGGCCCTAAAAGGGTTACAGTTAGAAAGTATGGTACAGAGAAGGCTATTTCATAACCAATGTATCGTAAATTTGATACATTAGTGTTCCACAGCATGCCATAAAGAGTCTATGTACATTATGTGCTCGTGCAGTTAAACGGTGAAGGAGATCAATCTATATTGATTTGGTTGGTGCCATACATATATATCATTCAGATCAATACAATGTATAATTTCCCTTGTCTCTTTGATGAAGTTATATACTCTTATTATTCAGTGAACACCTGTGGATTTGGATATTGACAAAGTTATGCTTATTTTTTTTGCATTATCGGTGGATGAAAAAGAAAAAAGATCAAGTAAATACACACATTAATAGTTTTCATTCATGTTTGATTAAGCGGACTTCTTTTGTAGCATTAGCAATGAAGCGGAACCCTTTGATAATCAATCGATGGCTATGCCATTTGTTCTTTTGTCATTGTAATGTACCAAAGCACCCTTCGTAACGACTCACTCGCACCGCATTTGGTACATGATGGCATGATGCAATGCGAGTGAATCATGTGTAAGGGCTACATTAAAAGATGAGAATGATAGAGGGCAATAGTCCATTAATGCACTACATGGTACTGAGGGGTTTTATGCATTGATATCTGACCTTATACTACCAGGTATATACAGACTTTGTGATAAAATGATTGGACATACACTCACACGTTCATACATTATTTGTCAATGATATTTTGTAGATGAAGATGTTATGAACCTCTGTGAGTTTATGTAGGGGGAAGAAATTTTACAAATCATATTTTCATTCCATGATTTTGTGATTCTAACATATCTTAATGCACTCGTTTTCCTATAAACGCAGTATTTGATCAACGAATTTCTAACCCTAAAAAGGTGTATCCCAGATGGGGTACAGATATTAAATCAACACAAAACAAGTCATTATCTTGTATAAGACAAATCATATAAATATTGAATCATAAACGAAGTTGCATGCTAAATATAACATGAACTTTAGTCTTACAAAAAAAATGAAAAAAGAGAAATGGAAAAAAACATAAACAACTTCATTTAAAATTAGAAAAGTGAAAGAATCAAAAGAAAAAAAATGATGAATGTACTTTGAATTAACAGACTTTGCAGTGAAATCGTGTATACCTACACGTATAATATGATAGTCTTGCTTCATAGGATGTATCAAATTGCACTGGCAAGTGGTATAGAGTATACCATGCCTCCGGAGAATTTTCTTTTTTTTCAATTTAGAGAAAAAAGGTTGTAGTATCTTGTAATATTCTAATTTCCTGTACATTAATGATTATATACAACATTTGCCTTGTATATATAACAGGCATGATATTACATGTCAGCACCCAACAGATGTTTGGGCGCACTGTTTGGCGATTTTCTAAACCTGGATGTCAGAAATCTAGCCACAGGTGCTATGTAAAAGGTGCACAGACCTCAAAATACAACTCTATGGTGAATTTCAAGCACACGACACTGTGTAGTACTTAAGTGCAACATTTCTAATGTTACCAGCCATGCTCATACCTAAAGTACAATCAATCCTTTGGATGAAATTTTTTTTCACAACTGAAAATGGCTCTCGATGCAAGTTCAACTCAAAGTTGTAATCGCACGCAAAATTAAATAGATTGATATTCATTCTAATTAGGTAAAAGTCTCATTTACTGTTCTCACAAGTACTTTGCCATTCATCGTTTCATATATTCATTTAGTTCATTTTCAATTTAGATCCAATTCTTTTTCAGTTCTTAGCATAAAAACATGCGTTACTGGTCTATGCACCTTTTCCATTCATTCTGGGTTGATATCTCAAATTTACGATTGAGTCTTTATCAAAAACTGATGATCAATGAAGCCCTTGGGTATATCGACCATCATCCGGTGAGAGATATCGCTGGCCCAGAAAGTCGACCTTTTTCACAAACGAGCTGCCAACCAGAATTTTCATTTCTGGTTACACAAAGCCATGATCTTTATACAGTTCATGTCGTTGGCCTTTTACGTTTGCGTGACTGAGATTTCTGACATCCACCATCTAGTCACTTGCGCGTCCCTGAAGTCCCTGGCAGCTGCGTTTGCTGTTGTTGTTGCTGCATGGTCGTTTTTTGACGGAGAAGTGTCCAATCAAACATGTAGTCATACATGTGGTTCAGACTTCTGAATCGCTTGCGGAACAGAGTCCGGAGGAAGTTATATTCGGGTTGTTCCTCGAACCTCAACCCACGACTGTAGTTGATGTAGGTTGTGAACTCTTCCGGAAAGTCTTTGCAGAGCGTTTCAATAGGGGTGGACATTTTCTTCTCACTAATCTTCTCATATTTTTGCTTCTTTGTGTAGGCTTTTAGTCCTTGCCATGGTAAGCTACCCTTGTTGAAATACATCAAAACATATCCAAGGGATTCCATGTCGTCCCTTCTACTCTGTTCTATACCAAGATGTGCATTTATGCTGGCATATCTGGCAGTGCCTGTGAGGTTTTTATCTTCTCTGTAGGCTATGTGTTGTCTAGTACGACTGTCTCTGTATTTTTTGGCCAATCCAAAATCAACCAAAAACACCTTGTTGCAATGCCTTCCTATTCCCATCAAGAAATTGTCGGGTTTGATATCCCTATGGATGAAGTTTTTGCTGTGGACGTATTCAATACGCCCCACCATTTGATCTGCAAGCATCAACACTGTTTTCAAATTGAATTTCCTATTGCAAAAGTTGAACAGATCCTCTAGGCTGGGCCCAAGGAGATCCATCACCAGAACGTTGTAATTCCGTTCCTGGCCAAACCATCTTATGTTTGGAATCCCAACACCACCCTGTAGGATTTTGTACAGTTTACTCTCGTATAATAATTGAGGGTGTCTAGCTTTGATCGGCTCAAGTTTGACAGCTACCTCTTCACCCGTTGTAATGTTGACAGCTTGGTAAATTTCTCCAAACGACCCACTTCCGATTTTTCGGATGATCCGATACCGCGCTTTGGCCGGATCTCCAACGATAAACTCCTTGTTGGAAGACGGCCGGTCGCTGCTGGAATCTCCCTTAGACATCTTGGGGGAATCAGAGATCAAAAACCCCTGAAAATAGGCGAAATCTTCAAAGAATACACATCATCGCAACCAAACAGAAGTCTGTGTGGCGTCTACCCAGAATTCCTAACGTTGTGCGCATGCGCAGTGAACCACTTTGTGATTGCGCTGGTTTACGGCGTTTCTTTATTTACGTCATGACATCATTTTCTCGATAAGAACCAGCGAAACATCGGACCACACTTGGAAAGCTGCAAGCACCGTGGCAGGACAGGGAGTAAGGGGAACATTTGGCAAAGGCTTTTTGTTCCTTGTCGCTGACACTACAGCTACGAACAGATAGGAACACATTCATGTTGGTATTTTATCGATGAGGTAGTATTCACTGAAAACAAAGATGTCGAATCCACGGCCACTGCTTCGAGAGAAATCGCTGGCGATGCCGCAGGTGCGGAATCCATTCGTCCACAATCTTGAATTCACCTGGCTCGACAAATTGCAGGTTGGTTTTTGTTTATGTCTGGGGATGTTTGTTCACATTGACATCTGGATCTCCAGGGACACATGCATATCCTGCAAGCTACCATAAACCCGATGCATTCTGTAGACGTGTTTCCTGGCCCTGTGTCCGCCAACTTTGGTGGTCGGCGGTGTCAGTTGGGAACAAGTCGGCGGCGGGCGGTACCGGGGGCGGGGGAGATGTTCCCGCCGCATGGCTGTCCCAAAACTCGGCCTGGCTTTACTTAGTCACTGTGTATTCTTCCTATCTTGCCGTCAATGTAGACCACGTTGCACATAATGTGTAATCAAACTCATCAGCGAATCGTGGTACTGATGGCCCTAAAAAGGAGTACACCAAGGCTACCGGTACACCAAATTGAAATTAAAGATAACTTGAATTAAGTCTTAATCATTGAAACAGAAAAAAAGAGAATAAAAAAGATAAAAAAAAAAGAGTATAAAAATCAATTAGTCTATATTCTTGAAACTTTGAAAGAAAGCTCACCTACTACCTAGTCTGGTACACTACCGTACAGTAAAGTCCTAAAATACCCTATTAAATGCTTACGGATAATAAAAAATAATCACAATGTAACTAATCATAATGTGCCTAGCTCTAGTCTAGGCTAGAATTTACCCCGGAGAATTTTCACATAGGGTCTAGCCATGGACCATGCAATGGGCAAGGTTGATATATTGAAAGTCATTCCACAGTCGCATATCGAACCTCATGCTCATTTAAAATGTAGAACCATTATGTAAGGGAATATGATATCATCTTTAACAGGTCAGGAGTGTTGTAAGACCATTTTAACTGCTGATATGTATAACTACCGGTAATTTACCCCCCCCCCTCCTGAAATTCGTGTGTACGTTAAGTGAAGTTGGTGCTATTTGCAGACAGCATTCTACGTAATTGTAAAGCCATTAAACTAGGCTAGCCTATCCCACTATAAAAGGTGAATATAAAATCTAGATCTTATCTACTGGGTACATCTCTTGTCCTCCACGCCTTACTTCATACAACCTGGGCTTCCCTAGCCCACTTAAAAGGGTCTATTTCTCCTCTTTCCTATCCCCTCGGGATGTGTGTGGTGCACACATACGCGGGCACTGACACATTCCCCTGTGAAATTGTGTAAAGTAGTTCTCGCCGTGAATATGACCTTAGTTGTCGAAATGGCGTTAAACATCTATTACTCACTCGCTCACTTCATACAACCTCTAGTCTAGACAATGTCTAAACTATAAATAGCTTGGGCCACTATTGATACAAAGGCTAGAAATAGAGTGTGTGTGGGGTGGGTGGGGGGGGGGGTTAAGGCAGAAAGCAAGGGATTGAGGGTCGTTGATCTTAATGTATTGACCAAACACCTGTGGAATCGTACGTGTATTCGTGATAGGTGTAAGGGATCTAATAGATGTCACTGCCTGAAATACCCCGAGGATTTCCAAGGGTAATCAAATTCTCTAGTTCCAGGATCGGTCAGCATTTGCATACAACACCAGAAATAGACACTGTAATGATCTTCAGAGCTAATTGCCTAAAATTTAGATGCAGGAGTAAAACTGTTGTTCTGTGCCCACGGATTTCATTACCGACCCAAAAATGTCAGTAGCTGCTGGCCCGTGTGGTCATCTACTATAAGGAAAAATAGTGTCTACCCCTGCTAGGTTCCTTTGACTACTAACATGGTATAACCTCCGGGTCAATGTCCTACCGTTCATCCATCTTCTCCTTTATCGTGCCTCACCCCCCTGCCCCTGGGGACGAAGATCAATAGACGGGGTGTATAATCCCAACAGCCCCTTCCCCCGGGAGCCGCATGTAGCCAGCCTCACACATTGACTGGTTCTGTTATTCCCGGTCTCCAGCAGCTAACAGGGCCAACCGGGCATTGTTGTTATGTGGCCCGTGGGGTCAGCCTCAGGATGGGGTAACACTCGCCATTGGAAGGACTCCGAAAATCTTGAGGCGTCATGTTCATTTGTCGTCATGATCTACCAATTGGCACTAATGCGATGTATCCAGAGATGCCAACTTTTGGATATGGACTTCAGGGACAAAATCTGAAACCTGGGGGGGGGGGGGTTACATGGGAAATGCAGTGCTGCAAAATATCGAGCAAAGCGTAGAGAAATTGGTAATGGGAGGGGGGTCTGGGGCATGCCCCCCAGGTCCCAGGAAAATTTTGAAATTTAGGGGTGAAATGGGCTATTCTGGTGACTTTTAGAGCTATACATTTATAGCTAGATAACCAAGTTACCCTCTATCTTTGTAACCAATAGGAGTATCTTAACATATAAGATATCATTTTGAAGCTCTTGATCCCATTTTTCCGGGACCTACACCCTTCCGTGCGGGACATGAAATAAAGGGACTGTTGGCATCTCTATGTATCCTGTTGATCTGCTGGGAGTACATGGGGATGGTGCAGCCATGGCGAGTTGATGTCAGCTCTGGAAGGCCATGATTTATGAATGCAGCTCCATGGCTGCATTCATAAATCATATTCGTTGTTGACCAATGGGCATGGATGCAGAGCAGGCCATGGAAGTTTTACATGATGCCTGAATGCAGCCCTGGCAATTACGCGCCACGGCTACTTTGTGCCTTATGTCGACACATTAGCCGCGTTATGCATTGGTTAGCGGTCTTTATAGGGTTAACAAGTGGTTGTCAGTGGGGCCCCTATGTAATAGATTACAAGTCATAGACAGATAACACTGGCCGAGTGCAGATTGTGTTCATTGCTCACTGCAGACTGTGATGTATAAGGTCTGCCTTGTGGTTTGTTATCCCTGTAAGCACTAAGCACCAGAGTCATACAGGAGTGCATTATGCCTATTGGTCCGCGTGGTGCACTAATGAAGTGCTGGTGAGCAGGCTCGCCCACACTTCACTCGAGCATCATGCAGAATTTGTTGGAGTATATCAACCCTGTTAGAACGACAAGAAGCATGTATGTAGACCTGGCAAATTGCTCGATGCAATTTACATCATGCTGACCAATGGGCATGATGCAACAATGGGGCCATCCATAAATGACGTCATGAAAAATTTGACCATTTTGACCATCCCCTCGTTATGCTTTTTGCCAATTTTGCAATGCTGAAGGTATATGGAAAATTAATTCCGTCATTTGTGGATGGCTCCAATGCAGTATCGACCTAATAAAGAGGGTTAAGAAATCTTACACTGAAAGACTGATGAAGCCACTGCGCTAAAAGTCTCAGTCACAGGCTATCAATACCACATTGAAAGCCTGGAACTGGTAGCCATACAACTGCAGGTCATGTGTTACAGTTTACACCTCAAAACACCTCTTTGATCTAGAGAAGAATCTGATTGAACTGAGATAGGTGTTGCGCCAAAATTTGGTACAAACTCAAGCGAAGGAAGGTCTGTGACGAACCGAAGAATGGAGTGATATCGTGGTGGAGGGGCTGGGACCAGCCCATGTTCAGACACCAACTTATGCATGCTGCCCCCACTTTAAATTGAATAGATACATGCATCTGCACATTGTCCCCTCTTTAACATATTTAGACTTTAAGGGTGACGTTGTGCTTAGTTGTGCTAGTATACCATGGCATTTTTCTGGTCATACATGAATGCATCCCTGGGAAGTTTATTTAGGCCTACTCGACATTGCTGCAGTCATGCATCATCCTGCTGCATTGATGCATCATGACAAGTGCATCATGACAGCAGGTATCATGCTGTCCCTACAGGGTCAGTATCCTCAGACACTGACCCTGCTCTGGCAGTGGTAAGAAGGGCATACACATCGTCCAGTTAAAGTATCCTCAGACACATTACTGCCTGTAACTCTGCACCAAGGGTGGTCGTCAGCTGTTCACCTCAGCGACCCTCCACCTCCCCAGGTCCCAAAACTTTGGGCTCCTCCTCTCCACAAGCACACGAACAACTACCCCCCCTCCCATTACACTGTACTCTACCGTAAAACTAAACGTATAAGCAGGGATGAAAGTCTTCAGGGAATTCCCTGATTTCAGGGATTTTAAATTTCCGGCCCTATACATACATATAGAAACCCAGGCTTTTTGGGGAATATTGGAACATTTCAGGGTTTTTCGGGCTCTGTGACTTTCATCCCTGTGTATAAGCCATCGATTATAATTTTTTCAGGCCCAAAGTGTGGTTTATGTTGCCACACTAAGTCAGTGTATGGATTATAGGCAGGGTTTTGACACTATAAATAGAACAATCCCAAATCAGTATAGTTTCAACTTCAAAGTGCGGCTTATCCCAAAAGTTTAACGCCTGTGTGGCTCATATGTGGGATTTTTTTACAGTAACCCATAAATATGCACATGCAGTCGAGCATGTTTAAGTTATAATAACAGAATTAATTAACTGTGGTCTTTAACCCCCCCCCCCCCATACCTCCTCCACTTCAAATAGCATTAGTCACATTGAGTGTGTGTCAGCTGTAAATGAAGTGAACAGAAAACCATATATACTGGCTACCAATATAATTGCCAGCCAAATGACCAGGGTAGTTTTGAGTTAAGGCCACACCAAAAAAAATAAGTTGGTCTACGGATTTTGGTTTTGAAAAAATGGTGCGAGCGAGAGATTTTTTTTTTTTTGTTTAAGAATTTTTTGGCATCCAATGGATTCCTTGCTGGGAAACTGAGGCGAGCGAACAAATTTTATTTTTTTTAAAAATTTTGCCAAACATCACAAAGAGAAAAGGCCGGAATTTGTATTTCTGAAAATACAGAGAGGGCGATCCGTAGACCAACTTATTTTTTTGGTGTGGCCTAAGCAGTATATTCAAAAAGATGTCCAACGTTCTATACTTCCGTGCGTTGGTCTCCACTAAGGCCACAAAAAAAAGTGATTTCAGTTCTTCAACTTTTTTAGGTCTTACCGGTAGTTTTCAAATCAGACTTATATCCACATCCATAGCTTTATAATTTTGTCATGGGTAAAATCATCCCTCTTGGAAGTAGAAATTATAAAGATTTCAGGTGAAAAATATTTACCCTTTTCATAACTTTCCAGGTCAATTTAAAAAAAATCATATTATGGGCTTGGGGTTTTGTTTTGGGAGAAGAAGTCCCAAATGTAGGTACCCGGTAGTGGTGGATTTTCCCACTTTGTTGTCAAAGTGATATAAACCAGACGAAAAGGGTCGATAGAAGTGTAAGCTGAACCCGGTGGTCCACCGGTAGGAGTGTCAGACTGGGGCACTAGGCTCATATGGACTGACCTCTGGCCCCTATGATGCCTCAGTATAGTCGTCATGATGCACCAATGAACGTTCCTTGCGGGCCATGATGCACCAATGCATTTGCAGTGCTGGTGAGTCTACTCCTCCAGCACTTGATTGGTGCATCATGCAAAACTCCCAGGAGTGTACCAGTTCCATAGGGTCGGCATGATGCATGGATGCAGCCCTGGTGAGTTACTTACCAGGGCTGCATTCATGCATCATGACGACCAATGGGCATGATGCATTCATGCACTTTGCAGACCTTACAGGGTTAAACACACCGGTGTTAAAGCACGTGGAGGGAGAGACGTGTACTGTACTTCTGGGTTGGTCTGAGTGAGTGGGTCAGTGGGGTGATATGGGATGACGTGTTTAGGGGGAGTGGAGGCAGGGAGATGGTGGGGGGGGGGGCAGGGAGATTGTGGGGGGGGGGGGGGTCTGTTCAAGTGTTGGTGTGAGCACAGAGGTAAAGGCTATATATTAGAGCTCTGTGGTGTGAGTAACTGTGGTAAACCATCAATTGTTTTTCTTTAAATCGTTTATCAACTACTATAGAACACTTTAGATAACTTCAAATGTATCGGTTTTCAAATGTACTGTTAATCCCCGCGTATAAGCCAGACCCATATATATATATATATATATATATATATATATATATATATATATATATATATATATATATATATATATATATATATATATATTTTTTTTTTTTTTTCTTTTTCTGAATGTTATACAAACCCGGAGAGGGTTTAGGGAATATTTTCTTTCTCATTTATACATAAGAAAAGTGAGGAAATACGATTCAATTAAGACAGCAAGGCTTATGTAAAACACAAATCTGTGGGAACCAGTGGAAAAATTTCGACGATGGTTACATGACTTGCTAAGGCGGGTAGGTCTTAGCATGCTAAACACCCTATAAGGCAACCTTAACAATAAGTGACACCCTGAGTTGACGGTAATGCCATAAGACATAAGTTGTACCTGGAGGTGCTATAAGGTACAGTAGGGCATAGTTTAGTGCATAAGCCATGCTTATATATGTCTGATATTACAGTAAGGCCACACCAAATAAAAAAATTGGTCTATGGATTTTCATTTTGAGAATATGGTGCGGGAGGGCGAAATTTTTATTTTTATTTTCTAGAAATTAATTATTGTCTATGGATTCTGAACATCATAAATATGGAGAGGGCGATTTTTTTTTTTTTTTTTTTTTTTTTTGCCATTGCATATTTATGCTAGGCCGAAATACCTGCCTGCTCCCTCAGAGTGTCTACGAAGTAATTTATGCCTATCCAATGAGGGGTCTGCCATTCCTGTACCTTTATTATTAATCATATATTTATTGCTTGATCAAAAAAAAAAGAAAAAAAAGAAAATCCCTGCAAATGAGGCGGGCGGGATCCATAGACATGTTATTTTTCAAATAAAAATAAAATTTCAGAATTTCAAAGTGCCATGTTGGTGGCAACCATGGATCAGTGCATCACCTCGGTTCTCCCAGTGTGACGTCACAAAATGTCACGCGTGTAAGGAGTTAGCACCCGGAGACCTTATGACATCACGTCATGGTGGGCCTTGACAAGTAATCGCTCATATTGATTGGATAGTTTGTTTAACAGTCAGTTAACACTAACACCCGGTCATGCAGGGGGGCTATACCTGTAGTTTAGGCCACACCCAAAAAAATAAGTTGGTCTACGGATCGCCCCTCATATTTTCGGAAATACAAATATTTTTTTTTTCTTTGAAAAAAATCTTGTCTACGTATTTCGCTCGCTTCAGTTTCTACAAGTTTTCTCTTTGTGATGTTTGGCAAAATTAAAAAAAAAAAATTTGTTTGCTCGCCTCAATTTCCCAGCAAGGAATCCATTGGACGCTAAAAAAATCTTAAAAAAAACTTGCTCGCTCGCACCACTTTTTCAAAACCAAAATCCGTAGACCAACTTATTTTTTGGTGTGGCTTTAGTTTGTATATTGCCTTAACTCCTGCATATTATCTCTTGCCAAATATAAGAATGAATGAATAAATAAAAAAAAAATCTTGGAAAAGGAGTAAAGGCACTGGGTTGGGGCATTTTTAACTCGAAAGGATTATAGGAGACGACTATGGGTCCCCTCATTTTCAGTCATTTTGGTGGTGACACTTACCGTAATCTCCCGCGTATAAGACGCCTCCTCTAGGCCAAACAAAATGCTGGTGCGTCTTATAGGATTTTCTGAAGTTGGGGGTGCGTCTTATATGAGGGGTTATTTTACTATAGAAATGTACTGAATTTACAAAATTGGTACCTAAGAGGTGCGGCTTATACACGAAAATGCGTGTGCTGAGTTTGGGGTATGTCTTCTACGCGCAGCGCGTCTTCTACGCGGGAGATTACGGTATTAATATTTGAAACATGGTACTGAAACTCAGTGAGCCAATAGTTAGAGCTAGAGCGCTGTAAGAATCAATGTTACACAAAGGCCTTCATTATCATAACTCAAGGGTCCTACCCTAAAGTCTCTGGTATAAGCCGCACCCTGAGTTAGAGGTGAAGCTATAGGCTGCACCTAAGGGCTGAAAACTGATGCTTTATTACTGTTTTATAGTGTTAAATACCACCCTATAAGCCGCACCCCCCACTTTGGGCTGATCCTCTTGGCTGCATTTTGATTAGGGTTCTGGTGTTGTGGCGGATAATACGAGAGAATTGACTGTATTCCCCACATGTCCATGTGGCCATCATCAATATGTATACATGTGTGGGACTTGTGATCATTATTTAGTGCGCCTCCATACCAAACGCTGACTTGCCTGAACGTGTGCCTGGGCCGCTAACAAAGGGTGGGCACAAAGCAAGGTGTCAAAGATTCGATCTGATGTTTAACTCTTTAAGGGTTGTCCATAGATATTAATGTTTGTGTGTAATGCGGAGCTTACTACCTTAATCTCCCGCGTATAAGACGCGTCCTCTACGCCAAACAAATGCCTGGTGCGTCTTATAGGATTTTTTCAAGTTGGGTGTGCGTCTTATACAAGGGGTAATTTTACTATAGAACAGTACTGGATTGACAAAAATCACCCCTAAGAGGTGCGTCTTATACGCGAAAATGCATGTAATGAGTTTGGGGTGCGTCTTATATGCGCAGCGCGTGTTCTACGTGGGAGATTACGGTAGTATTGGCTGCAAGCGTGTCTTAAGCTGGTTCTTGCGACATGCACTGCTAAGAACTGATAAGATGGGACCAGCATGTCCCGAGAAGTGGGTGTTACCCAGGGACAAGGTACCCATCGTGGTATATGGTATCAGTGGCTTACACCTCAACCAGCGAAATTCAAAATGGTGGACCCACTGAGTATGGGACTAGAATCCTAAACATGCGGATGGCCTCAAATACCCTCTCCATATTTTCGGAAATACAAATTATTTTTTTCTTTGAAAAAAATTTCATCTACGGATTCCGCTCGCTTCACTTTCTACAAGTTTTCTCTTTGTGATGTTTGGCAAATTAAAAAAAAAAAAATTATTTCGCTCGCCTCACTTTTCCAGCAAGGAATCAATTGGACGTAAAAACAAAATCTTAAAAAGGGGGGGGGGAAAATTCGCTCGCTCGCACCATATTTTTTTTTCAAAACCAAAATCCGTAGACCAACTTATTTTTTTGGTGTGGCCTAAAAACAGAGAGGAAGAAGAAACAAAAGCCTTGATTGATCTTCTTCCAGCTGCAGGCTCAGGAGCACATCCTGAGAATGATCAAATACGCGTTTCTCATGAGTTTGGCCACAATTTCGACCAAAAAGAAAAAAAAAACCAAAGTTTATAGAGTAAGCCTTTATGTTTTGGGCTCTAGGAGTCTAGACCTATCCGCGATGGGATATCCACCATTTTGAAATGAAAATTTGGCTGGGTCTGGACTGGTAGAATCCATTGATAAGACATGTCATGATGGGAACCGTGTTCTTCAAAATAAAAAAGCTATGGGTCACTACTATAGTAATATATGTAGATTAAAAAAACAACAAAACTGGCAATAGTTGTAAGTACTACATGCTACTGTTTCCCGTAACAGGCAGATGGCTGATTGAGAGGGTCGGTCAGCATCGTTATTAACCGACACAGGCAGTGGGCTCCCTGAAATAGTCACTCGTGAATTACAGTGTTAATGGTGAGGGGAGAGGTCTGGTGTGGGTAGTGGTACAAGTGTGTTGATGTTGCTAGTATTGGGGAGGTTTTAGCAGGTCAGGCCAACTGCTAATGGACTGTAAATCCTTGAGTATAACGTGTGGCTCAAAAGTTGGGTCCTAGTTGTACCGCCATTGCTTGATCTAGCGCCTAGGGGGATAAGCACTGATAAGAACCAGCATGATGGGTACCAGGTATTACATCTGCAGTGAATACAGGGAATGATCTGATTGGTTAATAATGTATTCCGGGTCAACCCTATTCAGGGCTCGCCAAATCCCTGTGTCCAGTGCCCGGGACACAAAACTATTTCTCTGGACACAACTTATTTTTCAAGTTGTGTCCAGTGGACACAGCTCCTAAGCCAGTTTCATACATTGACCCAAAGGGCTAAGACACAACATTTTCCTGCTGGACACAACTTTGATTTGCCTTTGTGCCCAGTGGACACACTGCTTTCAAACAGATTTGTCGAGCCCTGCCTATACGCATGGTGCATGTTACATGTGGGGTGTTATGGCAAATATTTCATATACATTAATATCATGTATGCGAAAGGGTTGACAAAAGTAGACATATAGCAATGCAAAAACCTGTGAAAAACTAACCACAACCTTGAACAAGAAGTAATTTCAATTTATGGACAAAACCACAGAAAAAAAAATCAAATAATCACTGAGGAAATTAGTACAAGTAAGTGCAGAAATCCATCCACACAATTATGTTTCGTTTCAATGAAGTCAAGTGACTTCTTTTATTCAATGCAATCTCACGTAGGGAAAATAGGCGTACGGTAATTCTTACACATCCATTTACATTAAACATGATATTAACTAGTATATTACATGAGTAAAACATGTATATTATTTGATGAATTTTAAAGTTCATTTTCACGCCGTGCTTATAAGAGTCCAGTTTTGGGGTCAGACATACAGAAGCTTGGCTGAGTATTATGCTCTGTATTCAGAAATCAGCGCTTGTTCGAAACAGCTCATATTTAGAGCATACCAAAGTGTGGCTTCCTGTCCAAATTTGAGATTTGAATTTGTCTCTGTTTGGTCCAGCATTTGAATTCCGCCGGCATGGGAAAACTGTCTGGCGGCGGGTCCACGATTTAGAGGTGCAGTCCATAGCAATTTTGGGGTCCAAAATGCAAGTTTACAAACTCTTTAAGTAGAGCCAAAAAGTAGTCAGGATATAACATTGAAGATGTAGAAGCATGGAGCTGCATGCTCCAGAGGTCTACCACACCAGCATCACCATAGAATACAACCATGATGTATTATCTGGGTCAATCTGATAGCAGGCCAAGGTCAGATAAGGTCACACAAGCATGCTGGTTGATAACAGTTCAGTGCACAGCTGCTATAGGGCATTAGCACATTAGGCTATGGAGGCCGCCATTAGACCCCGACTGCACTATGACTAACACCTTCAGCCCCCGTCTCCGCAGTAAATGCCAGGGATGCTTCCCATTGGTCAATAATACAATAGCCATGTGCCGTATAGTGCATATACTGAGTTAGCGGGATCAATATTCAACCAATGAAATAATCCCAACTATTCACTGCAGGGCCTCTCGGGGGGGGGGGGGGAGGTTGGTACCCAGAGTTGTCAGACCTTCAGAGGTCTGTCTATTTTCAGATGTTCAAACTTTCCTAAAAATCAGACATCTCAGAGGCTTCTTCCAAATTATGATCAAAATATGGATAGAGAGAATTACATAAATCATAGATACATCCTTACAACATGCCATTCTATGTCTAGGGAGCCTAAGGCTGAGCATAATTCAGGCTTCAACATGTGGAATTAAAGCATGCCTTGTGCTGCCCTCTAGCTTTTTCTAGAAAAACCTTTCAGAGATCAGAGGATCTCTGAAATCTCATATCAGAGGACATGAATCTAAGCTGGCTACTGATTGGCTAAAATTCTGATGCAGTGTTTTTAATTGTATTTCTATGACCATCAACCCCAGAGAGGTTTTAATGGTTTTGAATAAGGGGAATAGGTTGAAATGAAGACAAAATGGCTGCTTTTTATAGCATAATACATTGGGAGAATGGGTGTTTTGCTAACACCCCAAGAACTTTCAGAGTTTGAGCCCATACCCAACTGACATCTCTGGGTACCAATCTGATAACTGTTATCAGTGATACCCACAGGTAACCAGCTTCAGGAATGGCTGCCCCCTACGGCAATGGCTGCACCTGTTGGACAGTCCGCTACCTTGATATATTGTAGTGTTTTTTAAAAAAGTGTCGCAGAGTCGGATCTAGGATTTTGAAATGTGATGATTTAGCCCCTAATTTTGGCTAAATCCTAAGGAAAAAAAAATAGGTGAATAAACTATAAAGTACAGGGCGCCGCCCCCTGTCAAAATCCGCCACTGAGTGCCGGTCTCATAAAAGCACCAGGTGTAAGGGGTCATGAAAATAATACAAAAAAAAATGTATATCTTAATAGAGCTCCGAAACTAGACCCTGAATGAGCGTCTGTATTGTTAAATGTCTGGGGGTAACTAAACAGTACTACAAATCAACAAGTGCCGGGCATGACACGGTATGCAAAGGTATATGGTAGGTCTTAAACCCACAGCTACAAATATGTGTACACAATATCAGACATCATGGCTCATATTGTGCTCAATTCATTAACTGACAGGACAGAGCCCCCCCCCCCCTCCCTCATGGACGTGGCATGGTGCCAACACATTGCCTCACACAACACAATATATGACAGGGGGATAGAATATATCAATAGGTCTCTTTACAGAACTGACATTGCTAGCTGTATTATATTCAGCCACTACCCTCCCTTTAACCCTTTAAAGACTGGTAGTGCAGTAATTAATTAATGCATCATGCCCATTGGTTGTCATGATGCATGAATGCAGCCCTGGCGAGTAACTCATGCCGATCCCACAGGGTCGCTACTGATCCCTGAGGGTTGTCATGATGTAGACTCGCCAGCACTTCATTTGCGCATCATGACGACCAAGGCCGAAAGGGCATGATACACTCCTGCATTAGCAGGCCTTCAAAGGGTTAAGCCTCTTGTTAAGCTTGGCGACAAGCACGATCGCAATGCATCAGATATCACTACAATAGTACCTTATCGAATAAGCGCCCGAGTATTCCGAGGTAGCTGGTTATCTCATGGGCGCCGCCATTGCTGGAGCTTGTTACCGGTGAGATCTACTGTTAAGACCTATCAGATTGGCCCCCGAGAGGACCACAGTGAATCATTGTGATTATCTCATTAGCTAATAATTAATCCTGCTAAGTCCGTATAGAGTATAGAGAACCCGGGATAGAGAACCCCCTTGTATCACCCAGAGCCTAACTTTTAGGACATCCTTAACTAATAACAGTAGGTGTCTGAAGGTCAAAGGGATCAAACGCTGCCTGCAATATACGATAGCTCCTCAAAGCATGATACTGTCACACGTGCTGTACCGTAAATTCTCGCCTAAGCTGCGGCTTATACCAGAACCTAGTTGTAAGCTTGGAAGGTCCTCCTGTACTCAGGGTGCGGCTTGTACAAGAGGGTTTAACGCTATAAACCATGCAGTACTAAAAAGCCCAGATGAGGCTTAAAGTCTCCTATCAAACACAAGGTGTGGCTTATACGAGGGTGTGGTTTATACGAGGGAATTTACTGTTATTATAGTGTTATTGTGTCTCCTTTTGTCATCTCGGTAATTATGGTTTTACCTGTAGTACCAAGATAATCAGGTAGACATCACGAAGGACCACACCCTAGAGAATAGAGACCACCTCTTTCTTTCGGCCTTTTTTTCTTTTGACGTGTGTCGGCTTGACGGCGCTTCATTGGTGCATCATGCCGACCCTTTATGGGTGTATCACGGCATGATACATACAAGCATCATACTGCCCTTAAAGCATAACCACGGAGTGACCTAAATCAGTCTATAGAACCAGGATATGTCAAGATGTATCCTATGTACATTAAACATTGTATAGGGCATTAGCATATTAGGCTATGGAGGCCGCCATATTGGTTAGGCCCCCGACTTCAGGGCAGGGTATTCTGGGTAAATTTCTCATCAGTCTTAAGAACAATGGCCAGTGATAAGACTGATAGGCTACAGCCTGTCCCTTATCTCAAAAACCCAAAATGTTTCAGGAGTGGAAGAAGGTGTTAACCCAGATAAGAGACAATGCCTTGATTGGCTTACCTGCTCTTTCATTTCAAATATTTAATCCATTTTTAGATCAGCTACATAAAGCTATTGCTATGGAGTATCCACACATATGATTTATAGAAAAATCCCATGGATAGTAATTAATTGGTAGGTTTTCAAAATATACTGTACAAAGAGGCCAAATGGTGATCTAGCCCCCGACTACATGAGCCACCTAGCTGAACCTCTTAGTACCAGCAATGTGCTAGTCCCGTATACATCTGGCCAATACCGTAAAACGTAGCGTATATGTCGCACCCGCATATAACCTGCTCCCCCAAATGTTGGAACACAAGCTGCACCTTGCAACGTTTTTAGTGTTAGGCCAAACTTTATTTAAAAAAACAAACAAAAAAACAACAACATCTGTTTGTCCAGAAGTGGGGACTTTTCAGACCCATGAGAGAGGGAAAAATAATCTAATGAAAAAAATCTCTTTGGACATGAAAATTGTAACCACCAGCACAATGAATCTGCTATTACATTCTAAACTTGAGTACCCACCACCCCACCCCCCCCCCCCCCCAAAAAAAAAAAAAAGAATAAATGATGCAAAAAGTAACATAAGTGATATAAAAAATCACAACTCGGGGAGGGGTTTCACCATCTACAAAACAAAATCCACCAGGCCTCTGGACAGGAAATAAATGTATTTTTAAGGGTAGCCTTAAAACCCTGCATCTAAGCCACACCCTGAATTCAAGCACCCAAGTTCATTAACCAGTAGCCCATTGGAATGGCCTTTTAGTTTGTTATACGCAGGGTTTTACGGAAGATCCTGTCTCGTCTCACTGAACATGAATAGAGGTAATTGACCTACCCCGGTTCATGAGGTTACGTATTCAAAGTGTCTAAGCTAAAACTTGGCCTTCCTATAAATCTTGAGACCAAAATCGTGACACCCTGGAAAACTTATGAAAAATACAGCTATATGTAGTAGATATATGTAGTATATAAACCATCTCCTAGGTACAGCTGTATGTAGTAGATATACCATGGGTGTAGGTACAGCTATATGTAGTAGCTATACCATGGGTGTAGGTACAGCTATATGTAGTAGATATACCATGGGATCAGGTACAGCTATATGTAGTAGCTATATGTAGTATATAAACCATCTCCTAGGTACAGCTATATGTAGTAGCTATACCATGGGTGTAGGTACAGCTATATGTAGTAGCTATACCATGGGTGTAGGTACAGCTATATGTAGTAGCTATATGTAGTATATAAACCATCTCCTAGGTACAGCTATATGTAGTAGCTATACCATGGGTGTAGGTACAGCTATATGTAGTAGATATACCATGGGATCAGGTACAGCTATATGTAGTAGCTATATGTAGTATATAAACCATCTCCTAGGTACAGCTATATGTAGTATATAAACCATCTCCTAGGTACAGCTATATGTAGTAGATATACCATGGGCTAAGGTACAGCTATATGTAGTAGATATACCATGGGTGTAGGTACAGCTATATGTAGTAGATATACCATGGGCTAAGGTACAGCTATATGTAGTAGATTTTACCTCGGGAATACCTCGGGTATTTCCGTAACCGATGAGATACGACCGAAGCTGGTCACGTGACGACAGTTTGGATCGAGCGTCCGTGTTTGGCAGACGGTTTTAAATTTCTAGGTGAGTTTTTTGTTGTTTTCACCCTTTTTACTGCCCTTTTCTGGGCAGTTTTTGCCCTATTTTAAGGGTTTTTGTTCTTGTTTGTATCTAGCCAGGGTTACGCCGTTGGGGTACCCTTTTAGAGCTAGAAAATAAAGTTTTTCTCTCAAAGACGGTCGTCGTGTCGGCGGGCCGTAGAGAGATTTTACATTTTTACAACTTCCTGGAGGAATTCCGCTGGAATTCTCTCGTTACAGGAATCTTACAGGGGCTCTCGAGCATTCCCTGATGTTATGGCACCTTTTTGCCTTCAGTTTTCACTTTTTCGGGCAGTTTTTGTCGATACCGATCGAAAAATTGTCCGTTGGGGCTCGCCGAGCACCAGCGCTGTTGTACCTGCGTACTTAGAGTAGGACAACGCGAGAGCTACCTAAAGTATACCTCTAAGTACATACCGCTCGGCGAGTTTCGCCGTTGCCGCTAAGCGGGTCTGCTCCAGGTACATGGTCTAGTCCTACTCTAAGTACATACCGCTCGGCGAGTTTCGCCGTTGCCGCTAAGCGGGTCTACTCCAGGTACATGTATCTTGTCCTGCTCTAAGTACATACCGCTCGGCGAGTTTCGCCGTTGCCGCTAAGCGGGTCTGCTCCAGGTACATGTATCTTGTCCTGCTCTAAGTACATACCGCTCGGCGAGTTTCGCCGTTGCCGCTAAGCGGGTCTACTCCAGGTACATGTTTTTTGTCCTGCTCTAAGTACATAGCGCTCGGCGAGTTCGCTGTTGTGTTACCGCTACGCGGGTCTACTTTAGGTACATGTTTTCTAGTCCTGCTCTAAGTACATATCGATCAGCAGCTAGGCTATAATCTTTTTATTTCTGGTCTTTTTCCAGGATGGCAAGTACATCTCAGTCCAGTCCCACTGCTGTGGAGAAGGGAAAGAAATCACATAAGAACTCTAGTTCAAGTTCCAGCTCTGCTAGATCTTCATCTAGGCATTCTAAGGATAAGGGTGCTGAGAAAGACACTGTGATTTCAGTAAACTCTGAGAAGGAGCCTGAAGTTCAAACTACTGAGACTCCCAGTGCTCCTGTGCTGTTGGTCCAGCAGCCACCTCAAAGATGGGCTCCTCCTATGCCCTACTATCAGCAGGGTTATGATTACTATCAGGACCCTTATCAGCCGATGGATTATGCCTATGGTATGGATCACATGGCCTACCAGTGTGAACCAGTAGAGGAGGAAGGTCAGGGTTATGTGGTACTAGGCCCACATGGACAGGCACATGCTATGTCAGTAGTGGATGATGAGGAGGAAGTGGCTTCTGTGCAAGGTGATTTTGAGGCACAGTCGTCAAAGGCTAAGCCACCTCCAATAGACTATCTCAAGGGGCTAACTGGAAGCCTAGCTGAGAGTATCCAGTCCTACAGACGGGAAAAAGCGGAACTAACCAAGGAAGGCCCAAACGTACATGAAGCCCTCTCCGATGCCATCAATTCCTATTTTGAAGAGACTTATATTGCCCAGGACTTGGAGAAAGCGGCTAAAGAATTTCCTAGGCCTTCAAATGTGCAGAGACTGGTAGCACCTAAGTTAGAGGAAGCAATTTTCAACTCTGAGGCACTTTCCAAGAATGCGGCAGTGCGTATGCTGGATGTATCTCTTCAGACCCTGCAGAAAGGGGTGGTCTCGGCCATTGCAGCTATGGCACCGTTAGGCTCGATGATGTTGGAGAAAGGGCCCGAGGACCAACAACTGGATGCCTTTGGAAGGGATTTTAATAAGGCAACCAGACTACTGGTCAATGTATGCAATGGGCTATCGGTGAAGAGGAGGGACTTGCTAAAACCTTTCCTTGCTAAGCCCTATGCTAAGGCGCTCACTAAGACCAACATTGATGGGGACCCACAATGGCTTTTTGGGGGCAACCTGGAGGCTCGTATTAAACAAGCTGAGGAGGACAAGAAGATCTCAGACAAGGTTCTAGCGTCCAAACGCCCGGGGCCGCAGGATTCTCATTCCCAGTCTAAGAGGCAGAAGGTCATGGGCACAGCACCTGCTCAAGCCTGGGGGCCTAGACACCCTTATGGACAGAACCACTACTATGTCCAGGGCCCTAGGGGCCGCTACCCTGCTCCGCGCCATCAGTACGCTCAGCCGAGATTTCAAGTGGCTCATGGCTACAGGCAGACTTACTCTCAGAATTACCAGACACAAGGCCAGGGTTACCGCTTCAAAGCACCTCGTCCGCAGGGCCAAGGTCAGCAGCAGCAAGCCCAACAGGGTTTTTCCAAGAAGGGGCCCAAGTAGGGCAGGTGAGTCCCTTCCCACTACATAACACTGTCCAATCCTTTCAAGGGGGAAACATTCTGAAGTGTGCTGATGCTTGGTTTAAACTCACCAAGGACCCTTGGATCTTAGCCATGTCTCAGGGTGTCACCATTGACTTTAATGCCTTACCATCCCAGGACTGGGTGCCTCCTCCATATAAACTTGATCCGGTAGAGGTGGCCTTTATGGATAAGGAAGTAGATAAAATGGTAGCTAGGGGTATTATTGAGTTTACAGTACATGAACAGGGCGAATTCATCTCCAATGTTTTCCTGCGTCCCAAGCCCAATGGGGATTACAGGCTTATATTGGATTTGACAGATATGAACAAGCAGGTCATGTATGAGCATTTTAAGATGGCCTCCCTACAAACTGCTGTGGACCTTGTCACCCCTAATTGTTTTATGGGGAGTGTAGATTTAAAGGATGCCTATTACTCTATTCCTGTACGAGAAGATTATCGTAAATTTCTGAAGTTCAGGTGGAATGGGGTCCTCTACCAGTTTGTAGGGATGCCAAACGGTCTTTCATGTGCACCAAGAGTATTCACTAAGTTGCTCACTCCCCCCTTCGCAAAGCTAAGGGAGGAGGGACACATCTGTTTCCCCTACATTGACGATTCTTTTATTATGCATGAGTCAAAAGAAGGTTGTGAGCAATCTATCAGAAGAGTGTGTGAAACCCTGGATGGGTTAGGCTTTGTAATTCACCCAAATAAGTCAGCCTTTGTAGCCTCGCAAAAGGTGATTTTCTTGGGTTTTTGGATTGACTCTGTGGATATGTCTATATATCCAACTCAGGAGAAGGTAGACAAATTCATGTCAGATTCCTACTTGCTGCTGGGGAAAGTCAAGCCAAAAATCAGGGAGGTTGCATCTCTCATAGGTCTTATGGTAGCTTACTCGGCAGGAGTTCAATATGGGCCTGCACATATTAAAGGACTTGAGAAATGCAAGAATGAATGGTTAGCCTACCGAAAAGGGAATTTTGATGCAAAAATGGTACTTTCCAAGGATGCTATACAGGACATACTATGGTGGCAAGCCAGCATACCAACTGCTAAGAAGGCACTGGATGTAGGTCCACCAGAGTTTGAATTGTATACGGATGCATCGGATGACGGCTGGGGTGCACACAGGGGGAATGTCAGAACTAATGGCAGATGGCTTCCCTCTGAGGTGGACTTCCACACCAACATCCACGAGACCATGGCAATAGAATATGGGCTAAAATCGTTGTGTAAAGTGAGAGGGGCTCATATTAGGGTCATGACAGATAATACCACGGCACTTGCATATGTGAGACATATGGGAGGGCTGCAGTCTCCAATGTGTAATCTGGTATCAAGAAACATCTGGAACTGGTGTGAGTCTAGAGGGATCTGGTTGACAGCGGCTCATGTGCCGGGAGTGGATAATGTCATCGCTGATCATGAGTCACGCCATTTCCAAGATGAGACTGAGTGGGAGATAAATGACTCAATTTTTGAAATCATTTGTGAAAGGTTTGGGAGGCCTCAGGTGGACATGTTCGCTTCTAGAACAAATTGTAAAGTTCAATGTTTTGTGTCACGTAGGCCAGAACCAGAAGCATGGAAAGTTGACTTTTTCTCATTCACATGGCCTAATAAGCTCTTATATTGTTTTCCTCCGTTCAGCATTGCAGGCCGGGTGCTTCAACGCATATTGAGGGCAGGAGCAAGGGCAATCCTCGTGATGCCGGATTGGGAGAGTCAACCCTGGAAGGCAAAAGCCCACAAGTATGCGGTGGACTACGTACGGTTCCGCAAGAGAAAGAACAACCTACTACCTCATGGGGCCCCTACAAGCCTACAGTTCATAGGAAGTCTACCAATTATAGCTTTCCTTTTCTGAGGCGACGCCTCCAAAAGGAAGGGTATGACAAGGCTTCCATTGACCTTATGATAAAAGCTTGGAGACCATCTACAAGGAAACTTTATACGACTTACATAAACAAATGGATAGTTTTCTGTGTTGAACGGGGTTATAACTGGATGAAGGGCACTATGCCACAAGTGTGTAAATTTATGAGAACTTTGTATGACTCGGGAGTAGGTCATGGAGTTATGAATGTGGCACGGTGTGCTTTGGGAACCCTGTTACCACAGGTAGATGGGGCGCCTATTGGGCAACATCCAAACATTTGCCATATGGTGAAGGGTACATACGAAGATAGACCTAGTGGACCAAGGTATGACACGTTTTGGGACGTTACAAAGGTATTCAAGTTGTTCAAAAGTTGGGGGGATAACAGTTCTTTGTCACTTAAGAAGTTATCGTTGAAACTAGCGGTCTTAATTTTGCTTGTCACATCTCAAAGAGGGCAGACAATCTTAGCGTTAAGGACAGATGAACTGTCTTGGGAAGACAGAAATGCTGTCTTCAGACTCAGTACTCTGTTAAAGTCTAACAGAGTCGGTGACCCTTTAAACACTGTGGTCTTGCGACCCTACATCCTGAATGAAAAACTCTGTGTGGTCAGCACCCTCAAAGCATATCTCACTAGGAGGCAAAAGGTCCGTGAAAAGTCTGAACGACTTAGGAGGAAGCTGAACCTCCCACCTCTTGAAAATCCACTGCAGCTCCTTATGAGTTACATTTCGCCTCATGACGGAATCAGTAGGGATACCCTGGCCAGGTGGACCATTGCCACTCTAGACATGGCTGAGATTGACACTTCACGTTGGAAGGCCCACTCTACTCGTGGGGCTTCAGCTTCAGCTTCCACCAAGGTAGGATCCTGCTTGAATGCCGTAATGCGCCTGGCAGGGTGGAAGTCAGCTGACTCATATCGGAAATTCTACAACAAGCCCATTGAGGTTGATACAGAGCATGTAGCTACTAACTTGCTGAGACTAGCAGATTAGATTTGTTGAACGTTCAAATGTATGGGTTGTCTGGTGTATTAATTGCTTTGGTTGGTTATTTGACTACTCCAGATAACTAGTGTACTGTGCTTTAACCAAGTTGGTAAAGGTCAGAAAATTAAAGGTGTTGAATTGATTCTGTATTGGTCTTGGTCAATTATTAAATTGATAATAATTGAGAATTATTGATAATAGCCAAAAATCTTTATGACTAGAAAAACACATTCGCTTTCAACATCTCATCGGTTACGGAAATACCCGAGGTATTCCCGAGGTAAAATTTTGGAATTTTGGGAAACTTACCGTAGGGTACCGGAGGGAAGTTGAAGTAAAACTTCTTATTTTACCGAGGGAATACGGGGTATTGGAGGAACAGATGCCCTTCCCACCCTACCCGTATTCTTTCGAGGTTATTATTATTATATAAAAAATTGAAATGTCTAATCTGGTTGTTTCCAGAAAATTGTGTGTGTTTTTCTACTCATAGATTTTAGGTTTTCAAGTCTGTCGTCACGTGACCAGCTTCGGTCGTATCTCATCTGTTCCTCCAATACCCCGTATTCCCTCGGTAAAATAAGAAGTTTTACTTCAACTTCCCTCCGGTACCCTACGGTAAGTTTCCCAAAATTCCAAAATATACCATGGGCTAAGGTACAGCTATATGTAGTAGATATACCATGGGTGTAGGTACAGCTATATGTAGTAGATATACCATGGGTGTAGGTACAGCTATATGTAGTATATAAACCATCTCCTAGGTACAGCTATATGTAGTAGATATACCATGGGTGTAGGTACAGCTATATGTAGTAGATATATGTAGTATATAAACCATCTCCTAGGTACAGCTCTATGTAGTAGCTATACCATGGGTGTAGGTACAGCTATATGTAGTAGATATATGTGGTATATAAACCATCTCCTAGGTACAGCTATATGTAGTAGCTATACCATGGGTGTAGGTACAGCTATATGTAGTAGATATACCATGGGTGTAGGTACAGCTATATGTAGTAGATATACCATGGGATCAGGTACAGCTATATGTAGTAGATATACCATGGGCTAAGGTACAGCTATATGTAGTAGCTATACCATGGGTGTAGGTACAGCTATATGTAGTAGCTATATGTGGTATATAAACCATCTCCTAGGTACAGCTATATGTAGTAGCTATACCATGGGTGTAGGTACAGCTATATGTAGTAGCTATACCATGGGTGTAGGTACAGCTATATGTAGTAGATATACCATGGGTGTAGGTACAGCTATATGTAGTAGATATATGTAGTATATAAACCATCTCCTAGGTACAGCTATATGTAGTAGATATACCATGGGTGTAGGTACAGCTATATGTAGTAGATATACCATGGGTGTAGGTACAGCTATATGTAGTAGCTATACCATGGGTGTAGGTACAGCTATATGTAGTAGCTATACCATGGGATTAGGTACAGCTATATGTAGTAGATATACCATGGGATTAGGTACAGCTATATGTAGTAGCTATACCATGGGTGTAGGTACAGCTATATGTAGTAGCTATATGTAGTATATAAACCATCTCCTAGGTACAGCTATATGTAGTAGATATACCATGGGTGTAGGTACAGCTATATGTAGTAGCTATACCATGGGTGTAGGTACAGCTATATGTAGTAGATATACCATGGGATCAGGTACAGCTATATGTAGTAGATATATGTAGTATATAAACCATCTCCTAGGTACAGCTATATGTAGTAGCTATACCATGGGTGTAGGTACAGCTATATGTAGTAGCTATACCATGGGTGTAGGTACAGCTATATGTAGTAGCTATATGTAGTATATAAACCATCTCCTAGGTACAGCTATATGTAGTAGCTATACCATGGGTGTAGGTACAGCTATATGTAGTAGATATACCATGGGCTAAGGTACAGCTATATGTAGTAGCTATATGTAGTATATAAACCATCTCCTAGGTACAGCTATATGTAGTAGCTATACCATGGGATCAGGTACAGCTATATGTAGTAGCTATACCATGGGTGTAGGTACAGCTATATGTAGTAGATATATGTAGTATATAAACCATCTCCTAGGTACAGCTATATGTAGTAGCTATACCATGGGTGTAGGTACAGCTATATGTAGTAGATATACCATGGGCTAAGGTACAGCTATATGTAGTAGCTATATGTAGTATATAAACCATCTCCTAGGTACAGCTATATGTAGTAGCTATACCATGGGTGTAGGTACAGCTATATGTAGTAGCTATACCATGGGTGTAGGTACAGCTATATGTAGTAGATATACCATGGGTGTAGGTACAGCTATATGTAGTAGATATACCATGGGTGTAGGTACAGCTATATGTAGTAGATATACCATGGGATCAGGTACAGCTATATGTAGTAGATATATGTAGTATATAAACCATCTCCTAGGTACAGCTATATGTAGTAGCTATACCATGGGTGTAGGTACAGCTATATGTAGTAGATATACCATGGGTGTAGGTACAGCTATATGTAGTAGATATACCATGGGATCAGGTACAGCTATATGTAGTAGCTATACCATGGGTGTAGGTACAGCTATATGTAGTAGATATATGTAGTATATAAACCATCTCCTAGGTACAGCTATATGTAGTAGCTATACCATGGGTGTAGGTACAGCTATATGTAGTAGATATATGTAGTATATAAACCATCTCCTAGGTACAGCTATATGTAGTAGATATACCATGGGTGTAGGTACAGCTATATGTAGTAGATATATGTAGTATATAAACCATCTCCTAGGTACAGCTATATGTAGTAGATATACCATGGGTGTAGGTACAGCTATATGTAGTAGCTATATGTAGTATATATACCATCTCCTAGGTACAGCTATATGTAGTATATAAACCATCTCCTAGGTACAGCTATATGTAGTAGATATACCATGGGCTAAGGTACAGCTATATGTAGTAGCTATACCATGGGTGTAGGTACAGCTATATGTAGTAGATATACCATGGGATCAGGTACAGCTATATGTAGTAGATATATGTAGTATATAAACCATCTCCTAGGTACAGCTGTATGTAGTAGATATACCATGGGCTAAGGAGGTTACGTGAATATATCCGGCGTGAAACACCAAGTGTATATTTAAAGAACCTTTCATGTTTATGTCATGGCCGATACGAACGATTAGTACTAGAACCTCCGTATTTAATGGGGGGCATTGAATACAATATGTCCGTTTTCAATGGGTAGCCGCCATCTTGGATTTTGAATAGATCTGAGCTGTTTTTCTCTATTTATAAGCAAAATAACCTAGGCCATGACATAAATGCAAATATCCACTTCCATGGGATTTTTTACATCGATGTAAAAATATCCCATGGTCGTCGACATTTGCTTATGTATTTATAGGTTCCATGAAATATTCACAGTGAGTTTCTTTTGTTCCAAGGTGTGACCACAGTTTAAACAGTAGTTACCGTAATCTCCCGCGTATAAGGCGCAGCTCGCGTATAAGGCGCACCCCAACTCAGATAATGTAAGTCCACGCATAAGGCGCACCTTTAAGGGCATATTTTTGTTAATTTAGTACTGTTCTATAGTAAAAATACCTCCCCTATAAGGCGCACCCCAAACTCAAGGCAATGTCCCTCCCACGTATAAGACTCAGCAGCATTTTGTTTGGCGTATAAGACGCGCCTTATACGCGGGAGATTACGGTAGTCTAAGTCCTGAACGGTCGGAAATTGAATTGACTCACAATGCAGTGCTGTTGTCTTAGACTCTTTATGCATTATGAGTCCAGCCTCAACCCTTAAAGCGGGCGTGCAGCCATCGGTCGGCATGATGCACCAATGACGTGCTGGCAAGTCTACATCATGCCGAGCCTCTTGGAGTGTATCAACCCTGGCGAGTTACTCGCCAGGGCTGCAATCATGCATCATTCCGACCCAATAGGCATGATGCATTCATGCATCAGCAGCCTTTAAAGTGTAGGAAGGTTAATAGAATGAATGGCCCCACATTTGTGACCGATAGATTTACAATGTACCAACCATGAGACACACCTGTGGTTGGGGGGGGGGTGCAGGTGACACTCCAGGTGCTGCAGTGTGGGAGGCTGGTTTGTGTACATAGAGATTGTTAATAAAATCTCTGATAAATGGGGACTTTTGTTTACACCAACAGAGCTTGAGTAAATATGAATATAATGATCAAACTGGTGTAAGAGACTAAGATTTTACCATCTACATTCCTAATCTGTAGCATGTCTCCAAGATGCGGGGCTGCAGCTTAATTTATTCGGATACAGCTATCGTAACGGCTCTTTTAAGCATCAGGGTCTCAAATAAGTTGGTCTACGGATTTTGAGAAAAAATGGTGCGAGCGAGCGAGCGAATTTTTTTTTTTTCTAAGAATTTTTTGGCGTCCAATGGATTCCTTGCTGGGAAATTGAGGCGAGCGAACAAATTTTATTTTTTTAAAAATTTTGCCAAATATCACAAAGAGAAAACTTGTAGAAACTGAAGCGAGCGAAATCCGTAGACAAGATTTTTTTCAAAGAAAAAAAAATTTGTATTTCCGAAAATGTGGAGAGGGCGATCCGTAGACCAACTTATTTTTTTGGTGTGGCCTGAATAAGCGGGGTATTGAAGATAAAATTAAGCACTGAAAATCAAATAAGGGTCTATGTCAAATAATGGATGGGGGTACAGAAATATTGAAATTAATAAGTGCCCGGTTGCTTAGGCAGGTCACTACGGTAAATGCACTTTTATACAGAAAACAATCTATAGCACTGAAAACGGTATTCAAATAAGTGTCGGTCTCAGAATTAAGGCCGGGCGTACAGAGGTATTGAAATAAATAAGCGCCCGATGCCTAAAACATACCACTATTGTATGTGCACTTTTATGCTATAATATACAAAGATGACAATATTGCTGCATGACTTGATACATTAAGTCGGTTAGCTCATGGCTGATCTTTGACCTCATACAAACACCTTGCACTGCCCCCTGGTGACCTCTCACGGAGTTGCTCGGTGTCGGGAGCTGCTCATTAGGGAGGAGACGGTGGCGGCCATCTTGGAGGTCGCGACTCTCGGCGGAGACGCCATTTCCGGCTCCATACAGGAAAACAATAGCTGTCCCCTCAGCATCCTGTTGCTCTTAGTGTAACCCTTTTAAGACAACATTACCTAAACCTTGCGTATAAGTGATTCTAAAGACTATCATACAAAGGCCTATTGCAGCATATAGCATTTGCTTTAACTCAAGGGTGTGGCTTACCTTTTGGCACTAAAGATTAGTAAATTCTTGCATATATAAGCCGTGGGAACCAGTGGGTGGAGTGAGGGGGGGGGGTTAGAATTTAATAGTTCTGACACATACGGTACCTAACATTTTCCAATTGTTCCAGCATCAGAGAGGGCTTCCAGGGACCCATAGCCTAGGACCCCGTAGTTTTTGAGTTTTGAAGATCCATATCCTAATACATATTAGTTTGTTTTTTTTTAATACATATATTAGAAAACAAGTTATACCAATTAAATTGTTTTATATTTCCACACTCAGGGTGCGGCTTATACAAGAGTATACAGCCTACAGGCGAGGATTTATGCGGCCAAACAGTTTTGATGCATGACTACAGCCCTGGCGAGTTAATCACCACAGGTGCATTCATGCATCATGACAACCCTTGGCATGATACATTAATGCCTCAGCAAGCCTTAATGGGTTATCACATCTTACTGCTTCACTTTCACTGTTTTGCTGTAGGCCATATTCAAGAGATATCACACAAGTGCAATTCCTTTATACGGCATTAATATGTCAAAGTGAAGCCGCTGTTAACACGCCCAATGACAGTTGTTTTGCTGTAGATGCTATACTGTATTCGTTCTAATAAGCACACATGTGCGGAAATTTATTTGTTAGATTCTCAAAACATCAATAGAAAATTAATTCTAATAAGTGCACACCCTTAAGCCTAACAATCGGTGTTTTTGCCCCCAAAATTGATGTTTTTGCCCTCAACATCGATGTTTTTGCCCACAAATTGCACTGTATTTGCATAATTTTAGGTCCCAATAGGTGGGGTGTGCACTAATTAGAGCATGTGCGCTTATAAGAATCAATACGGTATATGCTGCACAAACAGTGAACTGCTATTAACCCTTCAAGGGCTGCTACCGTAATCTCCCACGTAGAAGGTGCAGCTTGCATAGAAGGCGCACCCCCAACCCAGAGAAGGCTGTTTCATGTAGAAGGCGCACCCCTGAGGGCAGATTTTTGTCAGTTTAGTACTGTTCTATAGTAAAAATACTCCCCCTATAAGACGCACCCCCAACTCAAGGCAATTTACCTCCTGCGCATAAGGCGCACCCCTGATATGATTCGCGTATAAGACGCGCCTTATACGTGGGAGATAACGGTAATGCCCATCATGCCCATCGTTCGACCAGATGTACCAATGAAGTGCTGGCGATTCATTACTATAGCATGCAGTTGACACAACCTTATTGCACTGGGTCTGTAGACATAGTGATAACGCTCGAAGAAAACATGAGGTTAGTATCAGAAGGGGCCTAAAAGAAGAGATTAAGTGCCCTTTTAGGTTACTTGCATTGCAAAATGCTGTCCTATGTTTATGTGGAATCAAAGGGGAACATGTTGGATCTCACTTTAAACCTTATATTTCTTGACGAAACAGGGTATTAATATACAAAAAGAGGAAAAGAAGTTATATATTTTCCCAGATAAGACGCTTGGATTAAGACTGGTTGAAGTATCGCAATATCTTGTGCATATTGCAAGAATTGACGGGAGGTGGTGCAAGCTGGCCCTACATGCCCATACCGTAGGTCTATGCTTTAGAGATTGATATTTGAACAGAATTGTTCTCAAAGAGGCGAAGACAGTACAAACATGGTGAGGGAAGCGTTCGGCCTGAGCAGTCCGCTGCTGGCGTACACCCTGTCTGCCGCCGCCGCGTTGATTACATGCGCCAGTGTGGAACAATATTCCTCCCTTTAGCCTAGAATTTAGTCAAAATAATTGGCTAGATAAGGGGCGTTCCCCCTCCATTTCAAAATCCTGGCCCCAACACTGAGGAGACCTAGAAGCCCATAAATCATTTAGGGTAACATGGGATGTACCGTAAATCCCCGGTCATAAGCCGGATTTTTTTTTCTATCTTGGGCCCAAACCGGCTTCTAAATTTTTCCCAAAGTCCCCCCCCCCTCCCGGCTTATGACCGGGTTTTTTTTTTTTACTATAGAATAAAGAGAAAATGGTAAAAATTTGACCCCAAAACCGGCTTTTAGGATTTCCCTGAACTCGCCCCCCTGGCTTATGACGGGGGCCGGCTTGTGACCGGGGATTTACGGTAGCTGTCACTTTACAGTTAGTTGACATGATGTTGTGAAGTTATCACAGTTGGTAGCACCCTATGGGTGTTAGGTAACATCATAATATACATGTCTGACCCTGTCCCATGGCTTGTTGTCTCCACATTCATTTAGAGCAATTTGAGGCATTACATGTGATATATTAACCAATCCACTTCTATACTGCTGTGCTGCACTACCCTAGTGGCCTGTTTAGTGAACAGACTGCTATAAATCACAGCCTGCAATTTATTGACTTCTTATACGATTTGTGCTCATTTCATATATAAAAGCACTAGATAGACACTAACATGTTGGGCCTTTGGCCACCTGGGCCAGCAGTCTAGTATGCAGCAATGTACATTCAAAAATTCTACTTGCCAAATGGCCAATTTCAAAGGGAATCTATTGAACATCAAGATTTTACCCCGCAAATGCTGACATGCGGACGTCCTGGCGACTGGCCTTAGATCCCCCTTGCCAGTGTCCTTATGCGGGCAATGTTGATGACCACAAAACGCCTGTGATAAACTATCTGTATAACCTATGTGGCCCATGATAAAAGGTAGGGCCTTGGCTACATAGTTTCAAATGAGGGGTTCTTCGCTTTATTAAGGGTGTGGGGGGCCTAGGTCCTCTGCCTTTTCCCCTGCTCTTGCCTGTTCCAGCCCTTGCCTCTACAGCTGCCTTTACCTCTGTCCTTGGCTTTGACGTATAATCAACAAATATATTTGCTGTTCATGTATCCTATCCCCTCGGATGTGTGTGGTGCACATATGCACGGGCACTGACACATTCCTCTGTGAAGTTGTGCAATGTAGTTCTCGCCATGAATATGACCTTACCTGTCGAAGTGGCGTTAAAAATCTATTACTCACTCCGGTACTAGCCGTGGCTTATACAAGAGAATTTACGGTATTATGGTATTATGGAGAATTTAAGGTATCATGAGGGGTGGACGTCTCAGGGTGAATACTGGTGTAGATAAGGCATTACCGTAATCTCCCGCGTAGAAGACGCGTGGCGCGTATAGGACGCACCCCCTTCTTGGTAGAAGCATTTTCGCGTATAAGACGCACCTCTTAGGGCTCAATTTTGTTAATCTAGTACATTTCTATAGTAAAAGTACCCCTCGTATAAGATGCACCCCTAATTTCAGTACATCCTATAAGATGCACAAGGCATTTGTTTGGCGTAGAGGGCGCGTCTTATACGCAGGAGATTACGGTAGTGATGATTAGCTCCCACTTCTCTCCCCACCCTAAATGTACACACTCACCCACTTACACCCTCCCCCACCCACACACACTGAGTCACTACTGATCACCTCCTCATATTGACCGCCAATAACCCTTCGATCACCGCACTGGTTTGTGTTGAATAATTTACCCCGAGAGTAACGTAGCGGCGCTGCATTGGTGCACCATGCTGAAAATTTTGGGAGTGTATCAAACGTTTGGGTCTGCATGATGTATGCATGCCTTCCTTTCCACCCTTTAAAGGCTGCTAATGTAAGACCACATCATGCCTATTGATGGGGAAGATGCGCCAATGAAGTGCTAGAGAATCTGTTTGCCAGCCCTTCAGGGATTTTATCAAGCCTGTAAGACTGTCATGATATATGATTTTAGCTTTAGGCCACACCAAAAAAAATAAGTTGGTCTACGGATTTCCCTCTCCATATTTTCAGAAATACAAATTTTTTTTTCTTTGAAAAAAATCTCGTCTACGGATTTCGCTCGCTTCACTATCTACAAGTTTTCTCTTTGTGATGTTTGGCAAATTTTCTTTTTAAAATAATTTTTTTTGCTTGCCTCACTTCTCCAGCAAGGAATCCATTAGACACAAAAAAAAAAAAAAAAAATTCACTCGCTCGCACCATTTTTTTCAAAACTAAAATCTGTTAATTTTTTTGGTGTGGCCTTAGCGAGTTACTCATCAGGGCAGTGATCATGTATCATGCTGGCCTTCAGAGCAGCATCATCATCCCCTATGGGAGGGAATCAATCAGCCTTGTAGGGTCGTCATGATGCATTACCGCAGGAGCCCTGGTGAGTAACTCGCCAGGCCTGCATCCATGCATCATCACAACCTAAGAGCATGATGCGGTCCTTCATCCTTTAAAGGCCGCTGATGCAGGAGTGCATCATGACCATTGGTCGTCATGATGCAACAATAAACTGCTGGTGAGACCCCTTGCCAGCACTTCATTGGTGCATCATGCCAACCCTTCGGGACTGTTTTAGTTCCGTAGGGTCAGCATGATGCATGAATGAAGTGCATGCATCATGCCGACCTATCAGGATGATACATTATCACATCAGTGGCCCTTAAAAGTTAAAAGGGTCAATTGCTATTTATAGCCCTGAGCAGCTCACGGTGAGTGAGTGAGTGGATGGTAGAAGGGGAAGGGGAGCTGTTTCATGTCTGGGGCCGGTGCCAGGTTAGAGTTGTCAAACTGTTCACATTGAAACTTCACATCATGTTGTCAGTGGGCCATTAGAGGCCGCTGCTGCAGGAGTGCATCGTGCCCATTGGTCTTCGTCATGCACCAATGAAGTGCTGGCGAGACTGCTTCTCAGCACTTCATTAGAGCATCATGCAACCTCCGGGAGTGCATCGATCCCGTAGGGTCGGTATGATGCATGAATGTAGCCTTGGCAAGGATGAGTATGATGCTGTGATGTGGTGGCGAGCTAACCCCCCCCCCCCATTAATTACTATCAGCTACATTCACCACATTCCATACATATATGAAACCAGAGAGTTGTAAGTGTCCACCGATTTCCCTGAAAATAGGAATTTCTGATTCTTACCATAAACATCAAAGTAGGGATTTTAGGGCTTTGACTATTGGCGATTTTTCTCAATACCTAACGTACAACTCTGTAACCATCAAAATGGTGGGAGATTTTTCCACACACATACGTATAGGTACATAGCCAACGTGAATCAATGGTAGATAGAAAATAGACCCTGAGCCAAACAAAAGGCTGCTGGGTCTTATACGTGGGAGGAAAATTGCCTTGAGTTTGGGGTGCGCCTTATAGGGGGGGGTATTTTTACTATAGAACAGTACTAAAATAACAAAAATCTGCTCTCAGTCTTGTGGACTTGCACGGGCTTCCCTAGCCCACTTAAAAGGGTCTATAACTCCTCTTTCCTATCCCCTCAGGATGTGTGTGGTGCACATATGCGCGGGCACTGACACATTCCTCTGTTAAATTATCAACCTGTGAAGCACGGGATAGCCACTTAGTGCCGCTAAAGTGCTGTAAAACACAAAATCAATCAATCAATTGTGGACTTGCATTCTCTGAGTTGGGGGTGCGCCTTATACGTGAGCTGCGCCTTATACGCGGGAGATTACGGTAGTCTACGGCAGGTACATCTGTATTTTGGTCCAAGGCAGTCAGGATTGTGTCATGATGATCTATCTATACATGAACACTGTGGGCTCTGCTTCACCAGACGGACTACCGCCCAATCAGAGAATTTTCGCACCCCTCTTTGATCTATAGTAGCACGCGGGGTTTAGGATAAATGTTCTCCCCCGTTAATTCCCTTGTATAAGTCGCACCCTCATAATTATAAGCTTCACCCTTAGTTTGAGAGAAGGCTGTCTGGGGTTTGAAAATTGGCAGTTTAGCATTGTTTTATGGTGTAAAATCCCCTCTTATAAGCAGCACCCTGACTTAAGGCTGATCGTATGCCTGCTGTTTGATTTTGGTTCTGTTATAAGCCACGAGCGGAGATGGCAGAGTTTCAAATTTTCTCTGATTTCATAGGTTCCAAGGTGATATTTTACTACAGATATAATAAGATTTTTTTTTTGTTTAAAATGATTATTTTATAATTTTGATATTTCTTAAAGATACACCCAACCCTAAGTGATTAATTTTGAAGATATTTGTCACTCTGATTAGGGTATAACCCCCCTTTTGAAATGCCCCAAAATAATTTTCAGAGTTTCGCCAAATATCGAACTGACATCTCTGCGTGACGAGAGAATATAAGGTGCATCACCACATTCGACATAGTGTTTGTATATGGCTACCAGAGCCATGAGATATACTTGTAGAACACCATGGGACCTGATGCTGGGTCTAAATTCAATAAAAGCCCCATGTGTCTCTGCGGCACATCTGGTGCGCGCGGTCAATACGTGATGGGGAAGTGTCATATATATAGTCCTATTGTTATTATACCACCCTGCTGACCACACCTTCTGGGTCGTATGGAGCTTTAACCCTTTAAGGACCACTGATGCAAGTATGAAGAATATGAGGTACTAATGCAGTGCAGGTGAGCAAGCTTTGAAAATCAAGTCAGGATCCTGTCGGGGGGGGGGGGGATTTCTGGAAATTTGAAAACTTGAAGGCTGGAGAGGTCATTCTTATGATTTGCACAGATCCACTGAGAAACTTTTTTAACATTAATTGGGGGGTCGGGGGTCTTAGATGTTTGAGCGGCCTGCTCTCAAATACCAAGTCCCATGCTTGTAAGTGGGAGTTTAGAGTATGTCACATTGTTGCCCATGAAGGGTTAAGCTTCATAGTGTGTAGGGGAGAAGAGTTGGCTCAGTCCTTTAACATAGGTTACACAGTGACAAAGGGAACCCAGATGTTTCCTGTGTGGGATCAATACCATTGTGTGTGGATTAGACTTGATGATGTGGATATATATGCCATAAAACCCTGTGTATAAGCCGCGCTCGCATATGGCTTATATGCGGCGGTAGTCCCATGAGGTGTAAGAACCTTAGGACGCTAAACAAATCAATCAACGCACCTCGCTTTGCCTAAAAAGTCTGCTTGAGGACCTTTTTATGCAGGATTTTACGCTGTAGTGCTAGAGTGACCCAGATTAGACCCTTTGTATATAGCTGCACCTTATAGGAGGCTGCTGAACCTGAAGTTCACCTTATACTCAGGGTTTTACTTTAATACATACACCACAAAAGTTTTTTGGAGTTGCAAGCCGCGTCAGCGGCCGGGAGCGTAGCGACCGTAGCAACTCCATAATGTTTTCGGTTTTCTCCCTGTCACCTATGACGTCATAGGTGACGTCATGCTGCCTCAGTGACGTCACCCGCAGTGGCTAGTGATGTTGCCATGATCTATGAGCGCAACTCCTATCCGTGGTCCTTGCCACATTTTAAACCGCACCCGGCTATAATTCCCACCGCAAAATATGGAAGTCGTCGCCAGGTACCATAAAACCCCATTCATTAGCCGACCTTCATCATAAGTCGGTGGTAGACTTTGTGGAAATATTATAAGCCGATTTTGGTCCTAAATTTACGTCAGTTTCCCTTTGATCTATTGTAATAAAACCCTGGTCATCAGCCTGGGGTGGACTTCAGCAAAACGTTATAAGCCGATTTTGACAAAAATAACAAAAAAAAAGATCGGCTAATGAGCTGGTGCTTATACACTGGACTTCAAAGGAGAACTGCAAAGGTTAGACATTGGAAAGGGGGAACAAGAAAAGAACAAGGGACTGTGGAAATTAAAATCAACCTGTAAAAGGAATTCTACTAAATGGTTTTGACCCAAGAACTTTAATTACAGGGTCAAAATGAAAAAATGGGCAGCAAGGAAGCAAGAATTCTAGCAAATAGCCAGAAAAAGTGTTGGATATTGCTCATGTTGCCAGTTATCTGAACCTCATTAGTCTTCAAACAGACGTATATAAGTCCAGGCAGCCGGTTAACAAGGGTCACACAATGCTCGAATGCATCATGCAAAAGTAGTCGTCATGATGCACCAATGAAGTCTGCTCACCTGCATTTCATTAGAGCATCATGCCCACCCTCCATGATTCTGATGACCATGTAGAGTTGGCATGATGCATGAATCCAAATCTGGTGCATTACTCACTAACACTCACCAATTAAGTGCCGGCGAGACTGCTCGCCTGCACTTAATTGGAGCATCATGCCGACCCTCCAGGGGTTGATACACAAACTCCTGGAGGGTCGGCATGATGCAGCGATGAAGTGCTGGTGAGCAGTCTCACCAGCACTTCATTGGTGCATCATAACGACCAATGGGCATGATGCATTAATGCATCAGCGGTCTTTAAAGGTTCCAGGCGTTAAGGAGGAACAGTATGTGACACGTCAGGACAGACCTGACAGCACCACTTATTCTCCCAGTCTGATTATAAAGTACTTCACAAGTCCATTTCTGGAAATCCCTCAAAGGTTCTTATAAAAAGCCCTTTAGTAGTGCAGTATGGGGTGATGGCAAGTAGAGCAGAAATATTAGCTTGTGTCTTATATAAAAACACTTTGCACACAGGTGAGGTGGGAAGAACTGTACCGTAATGGCTCAATTGAACACCTGAGCCTGAAATAAGCGACGGCCTCATAAGCGCCATGGGTACATGGGTCTTAAGCACTAAAAACAGTATTCAAATAAGCTCCTGTCTCAAATATAAGGATGCGGGGTACAGGGTATTGGAATTGATAGGCACCCTGGGGTTTAATGGGCAGGGATGAAAGTGTTCAGGGAATTCCCTGATTTCAGGGATTTTGAGTTTACAGGGCCCTATACATTCATATATAAACCCCGGTTTTTGGGGCGAACATTGGACCATTTCAGGGATTTTCGTGCTCTGTGACTTTCATCCCTGAATGGGCCACTGCGACTGTAATACCTTACATGTAAGGCGCTGCATATATGTGGAATTAACCGATACAGTATATATGTGGGAGTTTACAATAGAGTAAGGTGTGTGTCAGTCTGTAGGCTTGAAGAGAGATGAGGTCAGAAAAGGATGTGGTAACCCAGGTAACTCAACTGGTATGTCTATATGCTGTACCCCGAGCAAACCAAACCAAACCTTCCCCCTCCCAACAAAGAGAGAGAGAGAGTGCTTGTATGCAAGTGAGCGAGCGAGCGAGGACAGTGAGCCCTGCAGGAAAGTCTAGGGATCCAGGGAACTTCAGCAATGTTTGTGATCAATCAGTTACCCGGTAAATACCTGATAAGTCACAGAAAATCCTTTGCTCCACCACCAACTTTTATACTGATATCCTACACCTAAACTCACTCTTACTCCCAACCCCCATTGATGCACATCTAACAAGTGACCATGCCCTTAGTCATTTCTAAGTCATGGAGTTACAATGCTTGCAATATGGGGGTTGAGGCGCTGGTCAATATGTAAGGCCATGTTTTTTAATGACTTGGATTACGGAATTTTTGTGCTGAGGTTTTGGGCGGCCAGCGGTAAAAAAAAAAATTGAATAAAGTTTGGTTTTGAGACCAGAAAATCCCAGCAGCCAAAGGCAAATGACAAAAAAGTACACCTAGACTGCCACAAAAATTGACATTTCGGGCATAAAAAGTCACCTTTTGGCTATCGTTTTTACCTATTAGTATTGGGGAAGTAAATGTGCGAAAGATGGAGAATTGTTGGGTGTTTGTCCATGACCATGGGCTTTTGATTATTCTTTTTTTACCCAAAATCTTGAAAATTCAAAGTGGCCAGAGGAAAAAATAGAAATAATTTTTTTTCCTAATTTGCTGAAAATCCCAGCGGCGGATCCGTACTGTATTGGCCCGTATAAGCGCCAGGTCCAATGGTAAAGGTGAACAATGATTAGTTTGAGCCGACCGTTTCTTCACGATCAGGTCCGGGCCGTTCCGCACAAGGCTGATAGGCCGAGTGCGGAGCGGCCCGGACCCGCGAGTGAAGAAACAGGAGGCTCAAACTAATCAGAGTTCATTTTTACATTTATGTCAAGGTGTTTGGGTTGATAATTAATCAATATTTCATTAATATAATCCATAATTAACTCTTATTTACCCATCGTCATCGCAAAATCCTGACCGCCGCCATTTTGAATGTTTACGTTTCAAAAAGGCTGCGCATGCGCAATGGACCTATGACGTCATCGTGCGGATTTGGCGCTGGTTATTTAACGCAGGGGTGCAATACGGGGGTTTAGTGCATTGTCAATGGAGCATCGATATTCACCTTGACATAATGAGTAAGTGCTGGGTCTTGAATAACCGCCAGGGTACAGGGGTATGGAAATGTTGTTAAAATACACTATAATTTAAATCTTGAGTGAGTGCCGGTCTTGAATAAGGGACAGGGTTATGGCCTGGTTGAATTTAATGAGCACCCGGGCGCGTATACACGCAAATACAGTATTGTAAAAAAAAAAAAAAAAAAAAAAAAAAAAGTGAAAGTGAAAGTACAGTTATTTACTTTAAGACCGAGAGCTGATATTTGTGCTTTCCCTTTGCAAAAAAAAAAAAAACAACACTTTTTACATGAGCTACAGCAATGGATCCATTTGAAAGGGCTTGTGCCCCCCCTCCCCCCGAGTTTGGGACCCAAATCTTTGGTCAATTTTTTGAGGTTGAAATAGGCTAACTATTAACTAGGCAAAAAGGAGAGTCACGTGCACTGGTCTAAATCTGCTTCTTGGGTGGGTAATACTCACACAGTTTCTACCATTGTCCTGATGACGATGGGGCGTTACCATAGATTAGTATGCAAATAAGCTTATTCAACAAAAATAGAAAAAATAAATGAGAAAAAAAAGTTGATGTTTCAATACCAATAAAAACTCATGTGACACTGTACCCATTTTTATGCATGATATATTATTATTTATGGCATTATTGATCATGGGTGCGTTTTTACTTTCTTCTCATTATTTATTTCGGTGCTTGACTACCCTGTGTAAATCAACTGTGTGCCGGTGAGTCAGCGGTGACTTATCAGTGGAAATGTCATATGGGGGAAGTTAGCTACGGGGTGAAATTATGGGTCATTGGGTATGTTTTAATGTCAAAACAATGTTAAGCTGGTTCACAAAACCCGCACACTAATATCATTTAAGCTCCGGGTTTTGAACAAATGCCGGTCTTGTATAAGTACTAGGTTATACGGGTCGTGAAATATAAATGTATTAGGCCATTAAGGGCCACTGATGCGGGGGTGTGTATCATGGTCGGCATGATGCACCAATAAAGTGCTCACTGCCAACACGTCATTGGTGCATCATACCGACCCCTCCGGGAGTGTATCAACGCAGTAGGGTCGGCATGATGCATGGATGTAGACCGCTATTTCACTGGCAATATATCAATTTAAAATCACAATAAAACTCCGTCTAAATTCCCCGCCTTGTTGATATATTGCAGATTGCAGTGGCGACAGTTACTTTATTTCCTATACGGATAGTTCTCATCTTTACCTGCCTGTGCCTTGCCTGGGGTCTCGCCTCCATCGCCCTCCTGGGACGAACCAAAGAAGACCAAAAACAGCCTCTCAGAGGATGGAGAAAGTGAGTTAAACATTTACTTACTTATTGTCAGAGACAGTTGACAATTAATTATTGGGAGGTAATTAACGATTAGGTAATTAATCAATGTTATTAGAATCAGACAAATAGTGGCAGCTCTTAATTGTATTTGTGACGCATCGATGAAATACACAAAAGCAAGTTTGGGCAACTGGAAAAGATTTTGATTCATAAGTCAGCACCTGGTCCTTCCAATTCTCTAACAGAGATTGTCTGGACTGGCCCCTCCCCCCCCCCCAATAAAAAAAAAGAGCTAAAAAAAGCTAACACTATTGTGTCTATAATCAGTGATCAAATGGAAATACCATTATTGGGGGAAAATTAATTAAATTTTTTTACTCCATGCCTTTTTATCTAGGGATAAGGAAAAATAACTATCAGTGTTGTATTGTCAAACCACCACCCCCGACTGTACATGAGTTATGCATAATTGTATGCATACATATCTACCATTCGGTGTATGTCGCGCATGTTTGTATTACATTGTATTGACTGTTTAACATATGTATGGGAACTTTCACAAATTAGGCCACACCCTAAAAATAAGTTGGTCTACGGATTTCATTCTCCATATTTTCGCAAATACAATTTTTTTTTCTCTTTGAAAAAAATCTCGTCTACGGATTTCGCTCGCTTCACTTTCTATAAGTTTTCTCTTTGTGATTTTTGGCAAATCTCTTTTTAAAATAAATTTTTTCGCTTGCCTCTCTTTTCCAGCAAGGAATCCATTGGACATAAAAAAATTTAAAAAAAAAAGAAAATTTCGCTCGCTCGCACCTTTTTTTTCAAACCAAAATCCGTAGACCAACTTATTTTTTTTAGTGTGGCCTTAGGTCACTAATTTTCAGATGCTTGGAAACCTTATACCCATCTAACTTCTTGTCACTGTTCAAAATCAGTTCTTAAAAAAACACCCACTTGTACTGAAGAAAACAGAATACTTTCTTTCCAATACAAATGGCATAGCGGGAGTCATTACTGTCTATTGTACCGTTGTGTGTGTCCTTGTCCCTCTGTTCTTTGTAATTATGTGTGTGTTTGTGCTATTGTATTCCCATACTCTCATTACCCCCTACGTTAACCCTTTAAGGGTCAGAGATGACAGACCATCAGAGAGCTTCATCTATTCTCAGAGGTTCAGATTTCCCTCAAATTTTAGACTTTAGTGCAGTTTATATGTTGAAAAGTCCTTCCATGCTTCCACCTGTGAAGTGTTAAAAGGCCCTAAAGTTTCCAGAGATTGGACCAACACTGAACTAACACCTCTAATAAAGGGCCGCTGATGCAGGAGTGCATCGTGTCCATTAGTCCTCGCAAAGTGCTGCCGAGTCTGCTCGCCAGCAATTCATTCGAGCATCATGCCGACCCTTCAGGAGTGTATCAACCCTGGATGGTCGTCATGATGTTTCAACACCGCCACAGCGAGTTACTCGCCAGGGCTGCGTTCATGCATCACAACATCACACCAATGTGGTCTTCAAAGGGGCCAATAATATCCTTGATTATCGCCCATAGTACATCATTAATAACATTAGGCATCACATCCCCCCCTCCAACCTAAGGACTAAAGTCCATGTTTGAGTCATTGACAAACAAGACTGATAGGCCGAGTATTCAAAAGGGGCAATAATATTGTAGTGCCCCAGACGGGATAATCTGGGAAACCGATAAAAGTACAGTGCCATCAGAGCAGCCGGGGAAAAAAGCGTGGATGGTGTTGGCTATATTTTACTACAATGAACACATCTTTCCTAAAACACTGTTGGGACTCTGCTGGGGCATGAGAGATATGGGCATTGATTCTGGAAAACTGATCAATGGAAATGCTATCAGTATCACAGAAATGTGCATTATAAAATACTGATGAGTGACCCTGGGATGTGTATGATATAAATACCTGTCTAGTTGTTTTGGAAAGCAGCTTCTGAATACCTGTTCAGACTGAGAAAGAAAGCACTTTTAATGTCCGTAAACTAATCAGGCACTCCCATGAAGTGCACCCAGTGATCCCACTTTTGGACAATAAACAAATCAATCAATCATTTAATCATTCAATCAACCAATCAATCAATATATCCGGAAACTGATGATACCATTTCTAAACTACCACGCCGAAGGCGGGGCAGCAGGAACTTCGAATCATGGACGGCTTGACCAGTGTGGGATACTGATAAAAAATTGAGCTTTTATCAGTTTCCCAGAGATGGCATCTTATCGGAGGTGCTTGCCAACCCCATGTTAATACACTATGGCGGGTAGACCAGCAGCTATTAGGCCGTTCTGTGATGTGGGAGGGGGACCCTTGACATTGAGTGTCATCAAGGTCATGAATAATTAATGATGCCGGTACAGATATACATGTATAATAACCCTTTAATAAGGACATAGATGATGGATAGGGGTTCACACAGTGCTTTTATCCCAGATAAGGGAACGAGGCCGGAGGCCGAGTTCCCCTTATCTAAGGGATAAAAGGACCGAGTGCACCCCTATCCATCATCTATTACGTTTATACCATGGTTTCCACCTTTAGATTTAACATTTTTACCCTTTAAAACCATTAAATTCAATGTTATTTGTTGCAAGTCTATAAACTGTGCCTTTAGTACATACTAAAGGCACTGTAAAACAGTGCCTAAACTGGATAACCATGGTATAAAGGCCGATAATGCATTGATAGTGCATCATGCCCCCATTGGTTGGCATGATAATGCAGCCGTGGCAATTCAAAACTTGCCAGTGCTGCATTCATGCATCATGACCATTGGTCGTCATGATACACGCTTCCAGCCCTGGCGAGTAACTCACCAGGGCCACATTTAAGCATCCTTCCAACCCTATGGGATTGAAATACTCCCAGAGGGTTGGCATGGTGCTCCAGTGAAGTGCTGGGGCCCAGGGCCGGTGAACAGTTTCGCCAATCAATGGGCATGATGCACTCCAGCATCAGTGGCCCTCAAAGCGTTAAAATGAATGGTACACACATTTATTTTATGTGAATAACTTCTTCCCGTAGAGATAGCATTGCGCGGCCGATCACCACACCCCCAGTGGCGTAACGTGTGTCGATCCACCACAGCGGCAGATCCACCACTGCAGCCTCGTTCTGGGTGCATGTAAACATTCAAAATGGTGGACCGCCGCTCGTACGGGGCACTACGGTAACGGATTTTGATAATATTTCCTTATTTAAACCCTCTAAAAACATAAAATAAATATAGAACTAAACTCCCCTGGTATCCTCGGTGGCCTATCCACCTCGTACACCACAGTCGTTTAGTTCTATCTATATATGTGTTTAGTGATGTGGGGTATGCAGGGTAGACCACAGTGTGTTTGGGCATGCAAATATGTATAGAGTCATGTATTATCTATTGTGTACTGGAACAGAGAAGGGAGGGGAGGCCAATAGATCAACATCAGCCCGGCGAGTATTCAGCCGTAACATGTTACCTCTACCTCAGCTGTTTTGTACTACCCTAAATTCTCCCGTATAAGCCACGGCAAGTACCAGAGCCCAAATAAAAATAGGGCTTATAGGAACAGTCCAAAGTCAAGACGGGGCTTATACAGGGGTATTAAACTTTATACAGTACCCGTTCCACTAGAACATATAGGGCGTGTCGGTCTTGTACCGGCTTCAAAAGTTCGTCAACAATATAAATGCTTACTTTCAGGCCTAAGGTGCAGCATATCGCTTCTCCCAAAGTCGGGATTGTTGCTTATAGGAGGGTGCAGTTTATGCGAGAGAATTTACGGTAGATGCAAGTGAAGGCTCTAATTCTTCAAATTTCCATTTGAATTTTTTTGGAGTTGCTTGCAGCGTAGCGACTGTAGCAACTCCATAATGTTTTCAGTTTTGCCCATAGGCGCCTATGACGTCAGTAGTGACATCACACAGCCCCAGTGACGTCACGCAACTACGCAACATACGCAACATCGTTAGCCATGGCTTGGGCCACGGATAGGGGTGGCAACTCCTATCTGTGGTGCTTGCCACATTTTTCTTGTTTTCTACTGGTAAAGAAGGAGAAAAATTCTTTTTTTTAAGTCAATATTACCAACATACATATCATTTTCTCCACATAATTTGGTTCTACCGTAAATTCTCTCGTATGAGCTGCACCCTTGTATAAGCCGCACCTTGAGTTCGAGAGAAAGCTATAAGTCTCACTGAGGGCGTGAAAATTGGCATGTCAGCAATGTTTTATAGTGTAAATACCCTCCTATAAGCCGCACCTAGACTTGGGCCATTCCTATAAGCCTGATTTTTATTTGGATTCTAGGCGCAGCTTATGCGAGAGAATTGATGGTAGCAAATGGTGTCTATGGACATAGAGTCAGTGTACATGTACCAGGCCTGAGGCTGACACATGTCAATCGCCTTGATGATGGCAGTGATGTGGTACAGTTTATAGGGGTGAGAGAGGGTGGGGAGGGGGTGTTAAATGTGGGTGGTGGTTGAGGGGTGACTGTTAGATGTCTGGCCTGACTCGTCCTAGTGACCCGTGTCTGTACTTGTCACCCCTCTAGCACACTATCACTCTATATACCTTAATCTCCCGCGTATAATACGCACCTAGAAATTTAGAATATGACAAGAAAAATAAAAATTCATAACTTTTGTTCTACTGAAGGAATTTAAAAAATTTAGAAAGCTATGTGAAGCTATGGCCAAGAGTCTTGGACAACCTTGAGCCCTCTATCTTCTAATATGACTTTGGGGGAGTAAAACATATCAAAAGAAAGGTCTTGGTGTCCCGCTTGCGGATCCATGGAGAACTAAAAACAAGTCTTATACGCGAGAGTTTGCGGTACATCTACTGTAAAATCCCCGTGTATAAGCCGAGAATTAAGCCAGAAACGGTTGCTGTTCCACAGTATAGTCTATGTAAGTACCGTAATCTCCCACGTAGAAGACGCGCTGCGCATATAAGACGCACCCCAAACTTAGCACATGCATTTTCGCGTATAAGACGCACATTTTAAGGGTGATTTTTGTCAATCCAGTACTGTTCTATAGTAAAATTACCCCTCGTATAAGACGCACACCCAACTTGAAAAAAATCCTATAAGACGCACCAGGCATTTGTTTGGCGTAGCGGACGCGTCTTATATGCGGGAGTTTACGGTAAAACCCATCATGTAAGCCGCACCCAGAGTTCAGGCTGATCCTATAAAGCTGCAGCATTCTAGGTGCACATATGCGCGGGCACTGACACATTCCTCGGGCTTCCCTAGCCCACTTAAAAGGGTCTATTTCTCCTCTTTCCTATCCCCTCGGGATGTGTGTGGTGCACATATGTGTGGGCACTGACACATTCTCCTGTGAAATTGTGTAATTTAGTTCTCGCCATGAATATGACCTTAGCTGTCAAAATGGCGTTAAACATCTATTACTCACTCAGCTCTAAACCACACCCAAGGATTGAAAAGTGAATGTTTTATACTCTTCTGTAAGATTGAATATCCTTGTATTTATAAGCCGAAACCCGACTTCGGGCACATTCTATAAACCACACCTTTGCTTCCGTTCTAGGAACAGCCGAGAGAATTTATGGCAATGTAAATTAAGGCGTAAACGTACCCAAAGATACGCGCAAAAAAAAGAAGAAAATATAACCCTGTCCCCAGTCTCTCCTCATGATATTGTATGGTGGATCAACTGCTGCGTTATTCCCAATAGACTAGTGTGTTATAGAGTGTAACCTTTTACAAATGAAACCGAAAATAAGGCGTGTGTGAAGCTAAGTCCTTGAGTCTACCCACGGTGTTGTGTATGGTACTGGTGGCAGGTCGCCCTTGTGTAGCTTCGATCCCTTTATATAATGTCACACACCGTGGCACTGACAACACTCATTCTGAACTACAAATGGACCCTACTGTACTACCCCTGTCAACCCTTCGGAGATGAAAGTTTTCAGGGCGTTCCCTGATTTTCAGGAATTTTTAAGTTCTAAGTCACTGTCCTATACGCTACTATACAAAACCTACATTTAGGGGGTCTTTCTGTGCCAAGGATGCACTTTTTACCACATGTTGGCTGACGTGAAGCCCACCTGTGAGGGTGTTAGAATAACAGGCTGTTTGGTTGTCTGGTCCACTAGGTGCTCCTTAGTGTACTCTGGATGGATTCTAGTAACAGGTTACAACCAGTGTTTAACCCTTTAACGTATTCAGTGTAATTATCTATATTGAGCAGTAGTTAATAGTTAAACTTGGAACTCAAAATGGAACTATTTTAGTCATTTCTAGGTGAAAATGTCAGCAAAAAGAGGGGGTGTGCACTTATTCAGGCTATTGAGGTTTCCCATAATACACTGTTTGTGGAGGTTTCCTGTTAATTACCATAATTAGGTCAGTCACATGACCTGCTCTGGCCAATGGCATTGGTGGCGTGACTGACCTAGTTATGGTAATTAACAGGAAACCTCCATGAACAGAGTGTATTATGGGAAACCTCAATAGACTGAGATTCAGAAGATGTGCGATAATTACATTGAATACTATAATTGTTTAAGGACCGATAGTGCTTTAATGCATCATGCCCATTGGTAGTCATGATGCATGAATGCAGTCCTAGTGAGTAACTCGCACAGTGTGCTTAGAAAATATCTGAAACTCTGTCTAGTATGTCTTGTATGTAAGAGTTTAATAGTGTCTCAAAATCGAGATATCTTTTTTTTTGTAAGTGACAAAAAAGTGGAGATTTGCACTTTTTATGCCTAATACAGTTTTATGGCCCCTAAAAGGCCAAGTACTGGATCAGTAAAAAGGAGGTGATTATCATGTCATGATGCGCTACTCGTGCTATGTGAGAGTAGGTAGTGGCGTACGCCTGTTGAGGTGTAATTGCCTGTAGTGGGACCCTATATGATGTTTAGATCTGTCTGGGTCCATGCCATAACACGATAAAGAGCACACGATAGAGTCCACAATTCAATTTAACCCTCTAAGGCAGCGGCGTAGGAAGCAAATGTTTATTGGGGGGGGGGGCAGGGGTCTCGGTTGGGGGCCTGCTATGTTTTTATATTATACAGGGATGTAAGTCTTCAGGATTTATCAGGATTTCCTGATTTCTGAAAATTTTGAATTCCATGTACTTCCTTATACGAGTGGTAAGGAGGGATGTTTGGTAAAATAGAAGGCTTTTATATCAAGTAAATGTATGGCTTCCTGATTTTTGCCCATGCCTGACTTACATCCCTGTATATAGGCTTATATAGGGAACCTCCTCATTATTGGTGGGGGACCCAGCCCACCCCCCCTTCTCCTACGCCCCTGTTTAAAAGGGTGCTAATGCAGGAGTGCATCATACCCATTGGTGCATCGCGCTAACCCTCCCGGAGTACACCCAAACTGTAGGGTCAGCACGATGCATAGATGTACCCCTGGCCAGAGGCGTAGGAAGCAAATCTTCATTTGGGGGGCCCAGTGGGGGTCCACCCGGGGCCCCATCGCGACCACCTTGAATTGTCGGCTTCATCGCGATGACACCTATACATACTTATAAACACTTTGTAGTTTTTGTGACTTTTAGGTCTGATTTGAGGATCAAGACATTTTCCCTATTGCATTATCATATTGATGTCATTTGAGATGTAACATTTGGATGCTTATGCATTTAATTATAATCAATGTCTTGGCAAATTTGGGGGGGGGGGGTGAACATACTCAGGCCCCACCTGCTTTGTGATTGGGGGGGGGGCATCCCCCCTCCCTTTTCCTACACCCCTGCCTGGCGATGGTTGCATTTGTAGACTATTGGGCCTTAATGCATGGATGGCATGATGATGCAGGTCATGTCTATTTTGTCCATATGATACACCAACAGTGCTGGTATGTAACCCCGTGGTATTGCAAGGGTGCATCAAGGCTATCGGGTTGTATTTAGGCCACCCTTAAAAATATGTTTGTATCCTGTCCAGAGGCATGGTGGATTTTTTTGTGAGAATGGGAAAGTTTTTTTCCAGGGTTCTGAAAAGGATTTTTTTCCTCTCTATCAGTACAAGAATCTAGGTCACTAAATCTTAGAATGTGATGGCAAATTCATGCGACCCCATCTTACGACGTAAAACATTTTCCTAAAAAAAAAAAAAATTCCCTCCCTCCCTCATGGGTCTGAAAAATCCCACCCTCTGGACAGGAAACGGACATATTTTTAACGGTGGCCTTACCGTGTAGGTTTGGAAAGGTGATGCACTGACAGAATTGACTTCTGCTGCATTAGTAATGAAAAGAACATAACTGATATAATAGACATGTTTTAGCCAGAGCTAATGCACCTCCCACCTACTCAGTAATCATGGTAGAATACATCATGCTTACCTTTTGGGAACTTTATTGGGATGGCATGATGGGGCGAGTTACTCATCTGGGCTGCATTTAGGGATCATATGTCTGGCATCATGTATTAAATCATTATGCAACCTACAAAGGTTTAAAAGCGACATTCATACATAATGCAAAGACTGCAACGCATAGAGCGGAACAGGTTTCAGATTGCTGTACGCCTAGAGTCTGGCACATATATTGGAAAACAGTAAAACCGAACACCAGTACCCTTAATGATCAAGTGTACAGCTTACATTTGGCTGGTCGCAAGAACAACATAGTATCGCAATGTTATATATATGTGGCATGGACTGGTATAAGGGGTCTTGGAACCCCTGCTCTAAGCCCCATTTTCGCAGATCGTGTCACATATAGTAAAAGGTTTATTCGTTGAGACTAAAATTGAGCCTTAGTATTTAAATGTACCAGGTAGTGCTGGTGAAATGGAGGTGCCCACTGGTATTATAATTAATACATGACTAGCACTAAGGAGCAGAATAACTTCATTGGGAGTCCACAAGGAGAAATCTCCTTCCATACTTCCAGATTCGTAAAAGGCGACAAACTTGGGGTTTCTTGTGTCTTGGGGTGAGCATGTGGGCAGCTGGTGTCCATATGCGCGGGCCTGGGCTTACATGCTTGTTTTTTGCCATGGGATTCCCCCTCAGTGAACCACGTCTGAGTGATCAAAGGCCGTGGTTTGTCTGGCCCTGCCTATGGGACCAGGCAAATAAAAGAACACTTGCTATCCTTCGAAAAGAGTAGGGGAATGAAGCCCCGGTAGCGGTTTTCCCCCTCGACCCTCCTCCTAGATTCGGTCATTCATCTCATAGATTCGGTCATTCATAGATTTGGTCACTGCTGTGTTGGGCAAGCAGCATATAAATACCTGTCCAAAAAAGAAAAGAAAGGACTTAATGTCCAAAAAACCTTGAATGTCTGAGTTCCTCAATGGCCCCCGGACGTAAAACTAACAAACAAACAAACAAACCGAACCTAGGTTGCCAGAGATTGCTAGGAGGGGGTGGGGGATCTCAGTCTACTTTCTCTTTTCATTTTGGCTTCTACGGTCTTGGAATAAGAAGACATCCCGGGTAAGCCTGGTGAACACTGGCACATGGTAGCAAAAATTTATTTGGCACCATTCGGCATTCTGAGGGCTTATAGCAGAGGCTACCTGTATTATTGTATAGCTTGTGTAAACCTGCATTGTTGGTGCCCATGGGTCAGTCTGGGGACAAAAAGATTACATATACTGTAATCTCCCGCGTATAAGGTGCAGCTCGCGTATAAGGCACACCCACAACTCAGAGAATGCAAGTCCATGTATAAGGCGCACCTCTCAGGGCAGATTTTTGCTAATTTAGTACTGTTCTATAGTAAAAATACCCCCCCCCCCCATAAGGCGCACCCCAAACTCAAGGCAATGTCCCTCCCACGTATAAGACTCAGCAGCATTTTGTAAGGCGCCTTATACGCGGGAGATTACGGTATATCGTAAAACCACGGTCATAAGCCGATATTTTTTTTGTTACTTTGGGTCAAATCAGCTTCTAAATTCTTCCTATCTTCCTAAAGTATATCCCGGTTTACAACTGGGGTTTTATTACTACAGATTAAAGAGAAAATGGTTGAAGTTAGGCCCCAAAATCGGCTAATAGTTTTTCTTCAAAGTCTACCCCATATTACTGAGGTCGGCCAAGGCCAAAGAAAATAATAAATTGTTTGTTTCAGGTAACCCAACCCTACCTAGCAAAACAGGGTCGACCCTGAAGAAAATTATCGGTAGGGTTTTGGCCAAGTTTTCAGTCAATTTAGTCATCCCTGAGTGGCCGTGACTCAACCCCGAGTCATCGTTAGTCTTTGAAGCAGTTAAAAAAAGTACAAAATGACAAGAAAAGAAATCCGACCTACCCTACCTAATTTTTTTCAGCATGTTACCTGAAACACCCTTTTTTTTTCTTTTTTTTTTTCTTCTTCTTGGGTGATGTTCAATGAACGTGGTTTTATGGTACCTTCATGTTAGTAGTGTAGGTAATATAGGAATAGATAAGCCCCTATGTTGGCAGCAGTGTAGTTAGTATAGAGGATAGAGTGGCAGTCTGGCCAGGGTGCTGGCTATTTCGATTCCTATACGGCCCTTTCATTAGCTATGATACAGCAGATGGCGTTAGTGGCGACCATGCCACTTTGCTACTCTAACAGGGGCATGGCTGGTTTGGACTCCAGTGCCTATAATAGGTCAACATGTTTCTAATGATCTGCCTTATGTTTGGCTCATTATTTTCTTTAACTATTGATGGTGATTATTACCACACTATTTCTCTGTGTCCAGCTTTAATTTCTAAGACCTAGACCTCTATTTTACATTGCAAATGGGCATTTTCATGAGGGGTGTCTGTTTACTGAGGGTAAACCTATGGAGCCCTGGGAGTCGATGTTGAACATGCCCATGTAAGCAGCAGGGCTACTGGAGCGCCAACTAGTGTATCAAATTGATAAAACTAATGTATACCTAAGAGTGCTAATCCTAGCCAGCGGGCCTTGATACCGAACATCTGGTGTACCATGGCATTTGACTCTGGTCAGTGAAAGGTCAGTTCAACATGTTTTCTTTGAATATTAGTTCAAAAAGTCAAAAGACAACGAGTCAATTGGGGTGAGGCATTATTTGACGGTGGAGCCTTAATTACCGGTGCACTTAGGCATCCTGCGGCCCTTGAAGTGTTAAGTACGAGTGCACTTAGGCATTATGTGTCATTGAAAGATTCGGTACTGGTACACTTAGGCACTATGTGTCATTGAAGCATTCAGTACTGGTACACTTAGGCATTATATGTCATTGAAAGATTCAGTACTGGTACACTTAGGCATTATGTGTCATTGAAGCATTCAGTACTGGTACACTTAGGCATTATATGTCATTGAAGCATTCAGTACTGGTACACTTAGGCATTATGTTTCATTGAAGCATTCGGTACTGGTACACTTAGGCATTATGTGTCATTGAAGCATTCAGTACTGGTACACTTAGGCATTATATGTCATTGAAGCATTCAGTACTGGTACACTTAGGCATTACGTGTCATTGAAGCATTCAGTACTGGTACACTTAGGCATTACGTGTCATTGAAGCATTCAGTACTGGTACACTTAGGCATTACGTGTCATTGAAGCATTCAGTACTGGTACACTTAGGCATTATGTGTCATTGAAAGATTCAGTACTAGTACACTTAGGCATTACGTGCCCTTGAAGCATTCAGTACTGGTACACTTAGGCATTACGTGTCATTGAAGCATTCAGTACTGGTACACTTAGGCATTACGTGCCCTTGAAGCATTCAGTACTGGTACACTTAGGCATTACATGTCATTGAAGCATTCAGTACTGGTACACTTAGGCATTATGTGTCATTGAAAGATTCGGTACTGGTACACTTAGGATGTCTAGGCTTTATTGTAGCCCTTGGAGCACTTAGGCATCAAGCAGACTTGTGAGTTGAAGCTTTCAGGAACAGTACAATAAGCCATCATACTGCCCCTAAAGGTGTAATTGTCAGTGCACTTGGAGTTAGTTTAGTGTAATTAGTTGCTGGTAGGATCAGTCACAGGGATTACACACACACACAGACAGGATGAATAGTAAACATAGATTGTTTTCACTTCATGGTCTCTACTACACTTTCAGTCTCAATGGGCATGACCTACATACATGGTGAAATTCATTGCCATCCTAGGGTGGAGAGGGGGGGGGGGGCACTCATTCAGTAAGCTATATTGGGTACCAACTGCGATACCAACCCCGAAAAGCGGTGGCAGTAGAAGGATAAGAAACAGAAAAAAAGAGGCTGTTTTAGTCCTACAGTGCAAATAGTGTATTTTGAGTGGGATTTACCAAGGGTGGTGGAAGTCTACTGGGACCATGGTTTTGTTAGTGAGAGCGACAGGAAGGGGAAGGGCTTACCATAACAGGGCAGCATAAGGCTCTTATTCATCATGCGCTTTTGGAGTGAGTAAATAAATGTGTAGCGCCATTTTGACATCTAAGGTCATATTCAAGGCGAGAACGACATTACACAATTTCATAGAGGAATGTGTCAGTGCCCGTGCATATGTGCACCACACACATCCTGAGGATAGGAAAGAAGAGATATAGACCCTTTTAAGTGGGCTAGGGAAGCCGCATGCACTTTTGGTGTCATGATGCATGAATGTAGCACTGAAGAGTGAAGTGTGGGGTTGATACATTCCTCTAGGGTCAACATGGTGCACCAAGGCAGTGCTTGTAAATCATTTCCAGTGCGGTATTTCTGCATCACAACGACAGGAAAATGAAGCGTTTAGGCATCATGCTGCCCGTTACCAAGGTATATGTTAATGCTGACAATTAAAGATACCACCAATAAGCGTCATGCTCTATGCGTACCTTCGAGGGTTGTTAAGTCTCTGCTAAATTTTGATTAATAATTCGTGGAGGTTAAATCACCCAAACCAAGCCAACCAAACCAAATCGAGGGTTGATAGTGCAATAATACATCTTGCCATCTATTGGTCATCATGATGTATGAGTGCCACCATGATGTCATCATGATGCATGAGTGCCACCATGATGTCATCATGATGTATGAGTGCCACCATGATGTCATTGTGATGCATGAGTGCCACCATGATGTCATCATGATGTATGAGTGCCACCATGATGTCATTGTGATGCATGAGTGCCATCATGATGTCATCGTGATGTATGAGTGCCACCATGATGTCATCATGGTGTATGAGTGCCACCATGATGTCATCGTGATGCGTGAGTGCCACCATGATGTCATCGTGATGTATGAGTGCCACCATGATGTCATCGTGATGTATGAGTGCCACCATGATGTCATCATGATGTATGAGTGCCACCATGATGTCATCGTGATGCATGAGTGCCACCATGATGTCATCATGATGCATGAGTGCCACTATGATGTCATCGTGATGCATGAGTGCCACCATGATGTCATCGTGATGTGTGAGTGCCACCATGATGTCATCGTGATGTATGAGTGCCACCATGATGTCATCGTGATGTATGAGTGCCACCATGATGTCATCGTGATGTGTGAGTGCCACCATGATGTCATCGTGATGTATGAGTGCCACCATGATGTCATCGTGATGTATGAGTGCCACCATGATGTCATCATGATGTGTGAGTGCCACCATGATGTCATCATGATGTATGAGTGCCACCATGATGTCATCGTGATGTATGAGTGCCACCATGATGTCATCGTGATGTGTGAGTGCCACCATGATGTCATCATGATGCATGAGTGCCACTATGATGTCATCGTGATGCATGAGTGCCACCATGATGTCATCGTGATGCGTGAGTGCCACCATGATGTCATCGTGATGCGTGAGTGCCACCATGATGTCATCGTGATGCGTGAGTGCCACCATGATGTCATCGTGATGCGTGAGTGCCACCATGATGTCATCGTGATGTATGAGTGCCACCATGATGTCATCATGATGTATGAGTGCCACCATGATGTCATCATGATGTATGAGTGCCACCATGATACATCAGGGATGTAAGTTTTCAGAATTTGACTGAATTCTCAGTTTGACTTATCGATACTGTAACCCAAAAGTTCCTTTCTTTGATTAGATTTATGTGGGATTTAACAAATGATTTAGAATTTCTAAGTGAATTTTCAGAATTGTTCATACAACCTTATTCCATCACCGACACATGGATGTAGCCCTGGTAAGTAACCCACCAGAGCCACATCCATGTTTCATGTCTACAGGGTTGGTGAATTCCCACCTACCGTAATCTCCAGCGTAGAAGACGCGCTGCGCGTATAAGACGCACCCCAAACTCAGCACATGCATTTTCGCGTATAAGACACACCTCTTAGGTACCAATTTTGTAAATCCAGTTCTGTTCAGTACAGTAAAATTACCCCTCGTATAAGACGCACCCCCAACTTGAGAGTATGCTATAAGACGCACCAGCATTTTGTTTGGCGTAGAGGACGCGTCTTATACGCGAGAGATTACGGTATTTGGCGTAGCGCTCCAGTGAGCTGCTTGAGTGTGTCATGCCAACCAATGGACATGATGCACTCCTGCATCGGTGACCCTCAAAGAGCTATTGGGTTATTGGGAGCAGAGCTTTGGGAACAATTTTAATCAAACAAAGTGGCAATGCTGTCAGTACAGCTCTCTTTGTAGGCGTACAAATATTAACACAGTGATAGAACTAGACATGTTTTAGCGGGGAAGTAGCACAAGAGACAAAGTGGTAGCGATACTGTAAACACCCTGTGTGTAAGCTTCTCTTTTCCATATGCACAGACATAGACACTGTATTCCGCATGATTCAGGGGTGTGAAATCTCAGCCTAAAGGCGGATTTCAGCCTTTTTCATGCTCACCAGAAAAATAACATCATCCCAAATTAACAAATTGCAGTATCCCAAAGCAAATTTTTTGCGTCCCTGTAGATCAGAAAGAGTTATACTGTTACTATTTGACCATTTGAACATTTTTTAAGAAATGTAAAGATGTTATTTACAAATCTTTACAAGGCTGTACAGTGCACTTCAGCCTTAATGGGTTTTGCTATTTCACACCCCTGATGATGCATCAATGGTGTTCTGGCAAGAAACTTACCAGAGATGCATTTTACCTGATAAGAGCTGATGCATTATTCCAACCATTTGGGGTTAACACACTGCTGGGGCGTGATGCATACAGGAAGTGTTGGCTAGTCTACTCATTGCTGCACCATAGCAACTAGGATAATGATGAATCAATGAAGCGGCAGGGATAGAAACTCATGTTTTTGGGGTGTCAGCTAGCAGTGTCATTAGTCCTATGTAAATACTACATACATAGACAAAAATCAGGGGCGTAGGAAAAGGGGGGGGGGCCCCTGGCCCCCCCGAATCATAAAGGAGGTGGGGCCTGAGTATGTCTGGGCCCCCCCCAAAAAAATTTACCAAGAATTCATAATGAATTGAACAAGAAGCTAAAACTTTCCATCTCAAATCAGTTTTATATAGTAATGGGATAGGGAAATGGGGGCCTGGGCCTCAAACTAGATCTAAAATTCATCAAAAATTACTTTCCTATACAAATTTTATATAGGTATGTATAGGCACTATTGCGCTTGAGCCGACAATTCAATGTTGTCGAGGTGGGGCCCCCACTGGGCCCCCCCAATGAAGATTTGCTTCCTACGCCTCTGAAAATTCTGTAGACCACATATGCTCCATCAATGTAACTTTGTGCAAAACAAAAAACTTCAGGGGCCCTCTTTTAAAATCACAGGCCATTGCTTCCTGGGCTAGCAGTAGGATACATAGCACCCCTGGGGAAAGCCTCAGAGGCTCTGTATTATGCCTATATTGCTGGCCTGGTGTACATACCACCAGTATACCCCAGAGTACTGGGTGCCTTGCAGTAAGTAGCCTGTTGGGGGGTTAGGGGGTGATTGTGCAGGGTGGTGGCTGCAGAGCTTTGGCACACTAAGGACCCTTGGGAAGTGGGCATCAAGAAATCTCTCTCTGGGGATGATGAGCCATTCATGAATAGGAATCAGTGTTACATAGTGAAGGCCTCTAGGTTATATACAAATATTGACTTCCAGTTTTGTCAAGTCTTAATGCTGGGGTTTGAATCAGCACTGGGTTTCTTAAACAGGGCAAACACATGAAAAAAGAAGAAGATGAGATTCAGTGTGAAAACGCTCTCTGTTGGATCCACAGGGGATCAAAATCAAAACTTTGGTGCAGACCATGCCATGCCTCATTCCCTTCATATGGGAGTGCAAAGGGACTTTGAAAGGGAATAGAGGTTAAAGGAGGTGAGGTTGATGAGTGATGGGTTAGAGAGCCGGAGGCGATAGTGGGTTTATCACCCGCCGGATCAATACTGGTATACCCGCTGGGAACCAGTTCACCCTGTATTGTTATTTGTATATGTATTGATTGCTGGTACCCGGCCCGCTAACCAATAAATGAGCTGCTCACACGGGAGAACAAGCGCAGATCATATAGGGAGCAACCTCTTTAGGGTAGACTGTTAAACCCTGAGACAACCCCAAACAGTATCCTTACCCCTTCGTTCTCTCCTCTCCTAGAAGCCAGTGTCAGAATGGCCTTATTGCAAGAGACATAGAAACACCCGGGGGGGGCACTGAATGTTTGATTGATGGTACCAACTGCGAAACTACAGCCCCACGTTTTTGCCCTTTCACAGCCCCTTAGAATACAGCTCAATTTTTACAGCCCCCTTTTTTTTGAAGCAGTCTGATAACAGCCTCCATTTTCAGGGCTCTCTTCCATGTAAATTAAGGTTCTTTCATAATAATATTCAGGAATTTTACAGCCCTGGAGTGATTACATGGGATATTCAAGTTACTTCCTTTCCATGCAAGCTATTATAGGTGTTAACAGCCCCCTAGTATTAAGATGTAACACAGTTGACAGCCCCCCTTTTTTCCCTCATTGACGCATCGACAGCCCCTGCTCCGCGGGGTCAGTACCACAGTTGGTACCCAAACCGAGCCTCAATGCCCCCCCCCCGGGAAACACCAGTGATTTTAATCCATTCTGAGTCTCCTAAAAGTTAAAAATTCTTCTAGAAACGTTGAGCAGTTTGAAGGCAGATAGAGCACTAATGCACCATGATGTAAGAATGCAGCCCTAGTCTGCTCAAATGTGTCATGCTGGTCAAATGGGGTTGAAACTCCCTGTGGGTCAGTATGATGCACCGAATTAAGTGCTCGCGAGAAGACTTGACAGCAAATCATTAGTGCATCATGCCCCTTGGTTGGCATCACTAATCATACAGGATCCTCAGGTTTATTAACAATGTGCAGGGTTCCCACTGGTCAGTTAAAAGTCAGTTTAACCCCATTTTTCTTTAAAGGTCAGTTTAAAGTCAGTTAAGAAGATATTTTGGGAAAAAGTCAGTTAAAAATTGTATTTTGGCCAATTTAAGGGAGTGATTGTTAAGATTTCATGCGAATTTGCAAAATTTATTGAACATCCTTGCTTGAGAGCGGATGAATTTTTTCGTGAACCCCATAAATTATCCAATATTTGGTCAGGTAAAAGCCAATAAATGTCAGTTAAAAGTCAGTTAAAACCATGACCCATAAATGGTGGGAACCCTGATGTAGAATCTAGGACTTCGGGAGGCAGTACTGTGAGGTATATGATGCATAATTTTGCTTAAACTTTACCAAAAAAAAAGAGGTTTTTATCCATTAAGTCTTTTAGCCTGTTACATCAGTGTTACATATACATGTACTGGTAGCACTTATAAGCAGAGTTCCATCGATTCCACAATTTGTCGTAGAGTATCCCAGACGACAGCAAAGGTCAGCCTATCCCAAAGGAGCCATACGTCAGAGCCATAGCGGTGGCATGCTGTGGGAGCCAACAGATGCCCCTAGAGTAGCTAATGTTGTGGATGGCCTCAGGCTTAATGCTGTAATGCAATAATGGTTGGCTGGAGGTGATTACCCTGTGTGTGAAGTCCCTATTTGCTGTCTTAGTACCAGAGAAGGACCAACTCGTCGCCTTAGTGCAAGAAGGTTGTAACTGCATTTTTCAAGTTTTGTAGGAGAGGCAAAAGAAGTGTTCCACTTTTCATAGCACACAGTGGAAACAGCAACATTGGATTGGGGACTGTAGGCACACATATCATAGAAAGAGCATTAAGTACTTTCATAGTAGCTAGATAAGAGCCTGTACACGTTAAAAGAAAACTCATTTTTGCCAAAATGCCAATTACAACCTTCTTACATTAAGGCAACAATCTGTAGCCTACAGGATTGGCTCGTATTTTAAACGTGGATAATGCATCATGGCCATTGGATGATCCTTGAATGTAGTTTGGGCAAGTCTACTCGCAAGGGCTATATTAATGCATCATGCCGATCCAACAGGATTGATACATACACTCCCGGAGGGTCGGCATGATGCGTCAATGAAACACTTCATTGGTACATCATGCCGACCAAAGGCCAATTCGTAGATGTGATCACATTTGTGTTACAAACAACCTGCCAAAAGCTATACATGTAAGTAGCTTGACTAGAAAAGCCCGTCCAGGCTACTGTTGAAAACAAACAAACCAAACCCTTGATCTACTCCCAAGCCTGAGTACAATCCTCCAAGCTGAGGCTTTGGCAATGTTTCATATATGATCATATAGAAGAAACCAGGGAACTGTGCTTGGAGAGGTGCAAGGAGGATGTGGGGTTTGACAGCATAGTGATATCAGTGAGAGTGACCAGGGCCCTGGTACTAGAAGATAAGCTGACCTTCATAGTCCTACTGCCCTAATATTATCCCCACCCCAATACAACTCTCAGATCTAAGGATTGCTTTCCTAGTCTAGGTTGAATGGGTAAGCTTTTATAGGCATGCTTCTTTAACTTTAAATAATCTAAAAAAGATAATAAACGATTCAATGGATTCTCAAACAAATTATATTCATCTATTAAAATTGAATAACACCCGCTCCCCACCCAATACTGAATAGTGGCCCTCTCTGTATTGAATAGTAGCCTCTCCCTACTGAATAATGGCCTCTCTCTACAAGTATTAAGATGTGATCTAAGCTTTCTTCATGGTGTAATATCCCTTCAGTAGCAGATCTGGTTTGGATAAAAAGGGGATGTGGCACAAAATTGAATAGCACCCACCCCCGTATTTTGAGCAAAACCTGGGCTCTGAAATAGCAAATAAACTCATAATTACAGACTATGGAAGGGCCCACAACCCTGTGTGTCCTGTCTAAAATCAGCCCCTTCCCACTGTACTACCTGCACTGACAGAACCTCATATGACCCTGCATATAAGAAACGTAAAGAATGAGACCTGCTAAGTAAACTATTATCTGTATGATGCATGTATGTAAGCATCTTTAACTCAAAAAGAGTTATAGGAGACACCTATGGGTCCCCTCATTTTCAGTCATTTTGGTGGTGCGAATAATTTTCAAAAAAGATGGAAATTTTATATATAAGAGGCAGAATTACTTAATGAATTTGTAGTGTCATTAAAGGAGGAGATGTAGGGGTCTTGCAGGAAAAGGTATTTCAGTACCAACTATTGTAAATTTTGAGTAATTGTCTATATTCTACAGAGTCAGTTGGTTGGCGGCCATAAGACGCTTTTTGCCTGCAATGGTGAAGGTATATGATGTTGATCCATGTATCAATTTTCCCGCCTTTTTTGGCAATGTGGTGCGAATAGGGCAGTTTTGGCGGGAGTTATGCGAATAGTGGCTTGGTGGTGCCAATAACCTGGGTGAGGGAATGCTGATGTCAGACCACAAGCTAGACTTGCTCAAGGCTATTGATTTATTTCTTTTTGAGTTACGAGCAATGCACATTGCTGCTGTATGTTTTTGTGTCCTTAGCATTATTTTCTGTGATGTCTCAATGTTTTATGTTTTACCATTGTGTCTAGACTGGCTGCAGTCCCTGAGCTCTCCTCCCAACACCACTATATACCCCCCATGCCTCTCCTCCTCTGGCTGCTGGGTTCACTAGAAATTGATTCACTAGAAATGTTTTTAATTTTCATTTTCCCACCTTATTTCAATTCTCTCATATCAAAATCTATGGACTTGAGCAAGTCTACATTGTATCTACTAACCCATGTCATTGCATGATGATATTTGTATCCATTTGTTAACCCTCTGTGCTCTGGAAATCTTTGCTTTGTTTTGCGGTTTCCCATGTTGTAAAGTTATTATGTTCATCATGACATGGCTTATGAAATGGTAAGGAAGTAACAAATAATCACCATGCATTCGTTTGTCTCTCTTCCAGCTGGCTACGGCCGATCATTGTAGTCTTCAGTCGAGCCGTGTTTTTCTTCGGGGGCTTCCATTGGATCACAGTCAAGGGCAAAATGGTCACACCAGAAGAAGCGCCCATCCTAGCCGTCGCTCCCCATTCCAGTTTCTTCGATGCTCTCCCTATTACATTCCTTGACCTCACATCAGTTGTGGCCAAGTCAGCATCAGAAAATGTGCCCTTCTTTGGCAGTATGTGTTTTACTGGTTATCTTTCACTTAACCCTTTAAGGGCCGCTGATGCATTAATGCATCATGCCAATTGGTTGTCATGATGCACCAATGAAGTGCAGGTGAGACTGCTCTCCAGCACTTCATTGGAGCATCATGCCGACCATACGGGGTCGATACATTAACTCCCGGGGGTCGGCATGATGCTCAAATGAAGTGCTGTTAAGCAGTCTTGCCAGCACTTCATTGGTGCATCATGACGACCAATGGGTATGATGCACTCCGGAATCAGCGGTCCTCAAAGGGTTAATACCTACGGTATTTTTTATGTGGTCCAGGGAAGGCAAACGATGAGAGATAAAAGAATTTAGGGTGTGTTAAGGTACCTCTTGCCAGTTTTACTTCTTCACAGAAACTATCGCAATGGGTCACTCTATGAAGATTGGAAGTTCACACAAGTCCTCATTCTAAGAAACAGGCTCGACTTAAAGTCCTCACCCACTGGGATACAGGAGCGACCGACAATGATACATATATAAATCTATGCTCAACTCCTCAAAGATTATGTGATGCCGAAAGGCTTCATGTTTATCGGCTATGGTAATGCAGCGATATAATATATCAAGCCAATTACTTAATTGATTAAGCATGGAAAGCAGGGACAACGTTTGTTCTGCCTAGAAAGGGGGTGTCTTGATGGTAGATGGTGTTGATGGTATGTACAGTCATATAGAGGATAGGACAGGTCTCCACCGTAACCCCACATAATCATTATTTGCAGCTCTCGGAGAAGTTTTTTTTTATCAACTGCGCCAGATACTCCTTATTTTGTCAAGTTCATTTTTTTCCAGGTCGATATTAGTGGAAATGTTTATCTGCTGTATACATTGCTTTCTTTGTAAACTGCATTGTGAAAAGCATGTCTTCCAAGCCTGAAGATTGTTACACAGAGATGTCAGAGTTTCAGATTTCCTCTGATTTCAGAGGTTCAAAGGTGATATTTTACTACGGAAATAATAAGAATTTTTTTTTTTAAATGAATATTTTATAATTCTGATATTTCTTAAAGATACACCCAACCCTAAGTGATTAATTTTGAAGGTATTTGTCACTCTGATTAGGGTATAACCCCCCTTTTGAAGTGCCCCAAAATAATTTTCAGAGTTTCGCCAAATATCGAACTGACATCTCTGGTTACACTGTCAAGGGATATATTTGGTACAAAGTCTATTGCATGTTGAGTGTTGTAAGGGCAATCAATGGTAAGTGATAGAATATGGGTCATGATTAATTCATGGTATTGGCATTAATATTTAGTACCAGCAGTGAATAATAAAAGCTGGTGTATGCTTTTCATGCTCTAACTTCGCACAATTTAATTTCCCGATGTTTTTCACTTCTTTTCAATGGGACGGGTATTTGTTTTATTTTTGCAAAGGATTCCATTCATACTAAAATGTAAACCCAGCCTATCAGCTCTCCCCACCCGTAAGGCCTACAAGAAAAGAATTGTGTTTAGTAGGTAATTAACATACCCTGTTTCTTTTGGCCCAACCTTAAATTCTTCATGGGCCTTTTGGGGAAAATCAGAGCTTCTGGGGGCTTATCTGGAAAGTTTGTAAAAACAGTTTGGAGAATTATGGCCTTCAAAAAAGTAGTAAATTGTTAGATAATTTAGGCTTGATTGGGATAAAAGATATTTGAAATGAGTTTGAAAAAAAGGAAGAAGCAAACTGCCTACCCTAATATTTACCCATGACCTAAACACAATATCTTTGGGCCAAATCCACCTCCACCTTTTAGGAAAATTGGGCTTATGATATAAGTGCCTTCAAACCTTTTCCATTTTATTTCTGTAGATCATACTTATAAGCTGTCTCCCACTTTGGAAGAAATTGGAAATGATAACATTATTCTAGCTAGCCAGCCAACAGGATGAAAAAAAAAAACAACAGCCAATGAGATAAACTTAAAGATATGAGTGTCCCTACTGTCAAGTCTTTTGAAACCTTCCCCTGTCTGATTTTCATTATGAATTAATGCTTGCATTAATAAACTTCAAGAAGCCTTTTTGCATGATTCTCTTAACTTAGAAAAGGAAGTACACCACATGACAGAACATGGGCAGAACCCTCTATATTCCTCCTTGACCTTATTTAGAAAAATAAAAGATTCAACCATTCTAACCTAACATCTAACTCATCAAATTCATTATAACCCTGCTAATTTTGGAAATGTTTAACTCACTGATAAAGTGCACCAAAATCTGTGCTGATAACCATCATGTCAGATCATTCACTTGGAGATTTCAAAATAGGGTAGATTAACCTAAAGACGACCGTTCCTGTGCAGGTTTTTAATCAGGTATTTGTAGTTGCTTATATCTCTGGAAGATTTGGGTCTTCAGACTTCCAAAATACACTGAATGAAAGATAATTGTTTGGGCTTTTGTACCTGTTATATTTCGAAAAACCATTTATATATTTTATTTCTAGTTTATCACCTTTACTACAAACATTCCATTTAGTTCAATTTCACCTTAAGAAGACCACTTTGCACCTAGAGTTGACCACTTAATATCCGCCCTTTTGATAAAGCCCTTTGGATTAAAACATCAATTTAAAGATTAAACAAGTTCCTTAAATATATTTGAAATAAAATAGCATCGTTATAGATACTGGACCATAAGGAAAATATATGATTTAGAGTGGCTAAAATAAAATGAAAATTGGAACAATGGCATGCCCATTGATATCGTAAATCTCATCAAAAAAAGCTTTGTTTTAGTTGTGCTTTAATCAATTTGAAATATGCACTATAATAACCCAACTCTTGATTTTATAATCATGCTCAGTATCACAAACTTACTTTACATACTACTAGTAGTAGGATTACAGTAAAGGTTTAAATGTGTGTATTAGAACATCATCCAGGGAAATTGTGTATCCGAAACTGTTCTAAATATGAATCTATTTCAATGATATTAGGGTTTAAGACCAATACACTACATGTGAAAGTGAGAAAAACAAGCTGACAGGTGGTCAACTCTAGGTATGTGGTCATCTTTAGGTTAATCTACCCTAGGTGGCTTTCAAAGTTAATGGGCAATGTCTCTTGTACAATTCAGGCGGGAATATGCTCGATCAATGCAGTATGTGTTTAGTGATTGCACTAAATGTGAAAACATTCCTGTGATAAAATGAAACTCTTTGTCGAAATTCCTTTCAGCAAAATCCATGCCTCTTTCAAGTTTTTGTGTCTATAAACATCAAATACCCCTTAGTTGGAGATGGTTTAAGCTTATTTCATTGTACAACAGAAGTCAATGAAGAAAAAGGAATTTTGAAAAAGAATTCACTTGAGATATATTTAACTTTCACATTCTCCTAACCCCAATCAAGCCCTCTACTTTTTAACATTTTATATGCCATCCACCATGGTGGGGGTACTTGATTTAATTAAGCACCCAGACTGGAAAAAAAGCAACAATTTTTCATATGCGGTTAAGACCAATCCTTTGTTATTAATTCTGACCATTGCGCTGACACGAGTTATTTTTTGATCTCCGTGCAGGAGGGCCTGTGCCAAACCGTACACCTTAATAGGGAAGGTACTTTACTATCTTCTTGGCTTCCGGGTGACAGTTCGAGGTAGGCAGGCGTCTTCGGCCGAAGCGCCTATCCTGGCTGTAGCTCCTCACTCATCATTCTTTGACCAGTGTCTTGGGTTTCATATGGCACTCTCAAGTCCTGTTGTCGCTGCAGAAATGGGAAGAGATATGCCCATTATGGGAAGTAGGTATAATCTAGGGTTACACAAGGTGGTCATACGGCTAACTGAACCCAAATTTATTGATAGATAACCTTGGCTAGGCTTACTCACTGCAACCTGAACGCGTGGCTTCTTCCTACCTGGGTTCTATAATAAGTATGGCAGGTAAACCAGCGAACATTCCTGATTAGGTATTATCTGAAGTTAAGGAATCAGAAATCTTAATAGCACTTGGGTAGGGTTAGAGGAAAGGCAGAGAGGCATTTTGATCAGATACTGAATTTTTATATTCCATGAGATTAACCATTCAGGAATGAACCATTCAGGAATGGACACTGGTTCTTGGACTGGAAAGAAGGCTTGGCTTCTGATAAGTTATCATTCTTGGCTTCCAACCAGAGAACATTAAGAACTGACCCACCTCTGATTTGACAAGCTGACAAGTGTGTATAATTACCTAAGTCCAAACATGGCTTTTAGGAAGCCAGGTTTACTTGTGGGTGATGCTGTGACTTTCTAATCTATGAGCTAACTCTTTTGTTTTTCATAGCTGGGTGACTAAATCTTTCCTAACAGCAAGCTCATTAAGTATGACTAGTTCTTAAGTTTTCACAATTCCTCTCAGCACTTTTGAAGAATGAAGCTTATATTAGCGAGTCAATCTTGATATAGCGACACTGACTCTGCTCCTACCTACTTACTATGAAACATGTTGTGTTCGCTGAGTGGTAATTTACTGTTTCACTAAAAGGGGGGGGGGGGAAACAAGCCCAAAAGATTCACTTCCAAGCACCTTTTACTTAAAAATAAATCTGTAGATAAAACTTTTCTTCTTGATGTGGCCAAAAGTACCGTAAATCCCCGGTCACAAGCCAGCCCCGGTCATAAGCCGGGGGGTGAGTTCAGGAAAAAAATAAAAGCCAGTTTTTGGGTCAAATTTTTACCATTTTCTCTTTAATCTATAGTAAAAAAAAACCGGTCATAAGCGGGGGGGGGGGAACTTTGGGAAAAATTTAGAAGCCGGTTTGGGCCCAAAATAGAAAAAAAATTCCAGCTTATGACCGGGGATTTACGGTAATTCAAATGTTGTGAAACACATGTATATATGTATAGACACTCAGTGACTTCAATAATTGTTTCATCTGTTGATGTTGGATGTGTGTTGTTAGCATGTAGACTAGTACAGAAATGTATGGGAAAGAGACTTAGACCTTTCTGTTCTTATTAACAGGACATTTCCATTTCAGCTGAAGGAAAGCATGTGCATTGTTGGGACCCCAAGTTCTTCATCATATAGTATTTATTATCCATGCCCCTTTTGATGATGCTAGCTACTACTATGAACCTGATTGATATCTGATCTTCCCCTTTCAGGTTTTGGTTAAGGGAGCCAGACTCTGGTCCCAGAAGAAAAGTTATGAAATTCACTTTTAACTTTTCTTTATGAGTACCTAAATATCATTCCACCCTCATGCAACATTTCCAATACAGTACACTATTTCTTATTCCATGACCATAGGTTCAAATAACTTTTCTTTACACAGTATTTTCCATCGTATAGAGAAAGACAGATCCCATTTTAAGGTTATCTAAAATAACTCCCCTTTTATGTCATGTGGATCTCAACTGATATACCAGCTGCAGTATTACCGTAATCTCCCGCGTATAAGACGCATCTTATACGAGGGGTTTGAGTTCTCCTTGGACCCACAAGGGGGACACCAAGACCTTTCTTTTGATATGTTACATGCCATAATGGTCATAATAGGGCATAAGGGGCCAGGGGGGTTCAGGCAGCCCAAGCTACACACAGGTTTTTAAACTTTGAAAATTCACTCAGTAGTTATGAATTTTTCATTTTTTTGAGGATTTTCCAAAACTCTAGGTGCGTCTTATACGCACACTGCATCTTATACGCGGGAGATTACGGTAAATGCATATAAGAAAATACATATAAAAGAGAATTAACTAGCAATAGTTTGAAGAAACAGTTGGTATTCTCTGTATTCATAGTACCGTAATCTCCCGCGTATAAGGCGCCTCTTATACGCGAACCAGGTTGTGGGTGCGTCATATAGATTTTCTCAAAGTTGGGGGTGCGTCTTATACGTGGGGTACCTCCAATTTCCAATTGGGATTGAGGTAGTATGTATATGTATACAGCAGTAGCTCCATAATCGCACCTACCAGTAGTTATTCCATGTGTACTGTATAGGCCTAGGGGGCTGGGGATAGCATTGCTGAGGTGTTACCACGACATTTGAGGGTGTGAGGGTGCCATGAGTATAATGAAGGCGGCATTGGAGGGTGTGAAAAACTCACACCATATTCAAGAGAGTAAGCCAAAAGGGTATGAATGTGTGGCGGTAACCCCCCCCCCCCCCGACTACTACTAGCTATGTGAATTGGCTTTGGCAGTAGTTGGAGAGGGAATATCTTATAGCATAAGGCCGAAGTTTGGGGTGCGCCTTATACGAGGGTTTTTCAAGATGTTAATTCGTATGAAGTAGATGCGCCTTATGTGCAGATTAGACCTTTCTTAGTTAAGGGTGCGCCTTATACCCGGGAGATTACGGTAGTATCAGCTGGTAGTATCCTCAAGAGCAATTAGATGTCCTCAAGTCCAATGCCGTTAATACTAACCTTTAAAAAAATTACATTGAATAAAACTAGAACTGAGTGGCATATCATCATTTGTTCAGATGGTTGAATATATCTATATGTATTCAATTTTTGTGTTTAAACCATTAACCACACCATCTACCAACACCACCATCCCCCTTATACTAGGCACCAGATATCGTTGTTAGCCTCCTTCGTGTGACTGAAAATTGGGATTGACATCGATGGGATTTCTACCCCGACATAGATAGTCATGTCTCTCCCTTCCTCACAGCTTAAGTTTCTGTGAATGAATCGATTGAGTGGGCGACAGTTTTCAGTATTGCATGGAAGTATTCCATCTTTTGTGTGCGCTTATCCATTTATACGAGGATGAAACTGGCAAGTTGGGAACCTACCTGTATTTATTATCTTAAGTCCATCTGAGTGATAATACCTTCACCTGTGTATATATTAAGTTAGATGATTATCTTAATGTTTCCTTCTTAATAATCACTATACCAGTGAGTGTAATTTTGGTTAAGTAACATATTTAAATACATTGAACATAAGTAGGAAAGGTATGTGTTTCAGGGGTGTGAAATCTCCGCCTTTAGGTGGAAATCAGCCTTTTTTAAGTTCACCAGGACCATTCCTGAGATCTGTGTAAATTCACTGAGAAAATGAAATACAATTACTATGGGGGGGGGGTTGACTGTGACTGAGTGACACCGACTGGCCTCACAATGTTTGATACCTTCCAAACTGGTTACTACTACCATCTAAATTATGTTTAAACCCAAATAGCTGCTATAATGTATCTAATAGGCTATTTGAATAGACTTTTATCCAATGTAAAATTGACTTTAAATCCTCACAATGTACTTCAGCCTAAACCGGTCTCAGCATTTCACACCCCTGTGTTTACAGCTAGGAGCTAATCGTGATAACACTTTACTTCTATTCATCCTTTCCCCCTGGGAACAATATGTAGAGATTTCTCAAGATCCCTAAAAAGTTGGATAATTTTGCCTTATTTCAGGGATTTCCAATTTTCATAGATCAGTACAATAATATACCAAAACCTAAATACAAAGGGTTGAGCATTTAAGAGATTTTTATGTTTAGTCACTTTCATCCCTCTGTGTCTCAGACATGTTATTGAAAATTTACGTCTAGAAATATTTATTGCCTTAGACTTGAAATTCTAATCACAAATCTTTCTTTATTCAGCTTCAAAAGTATTTTTGGAGTATATAATAATTCTTCTAATATTAGTATATCAATCATCACAGACTTTATTGGGAGATTGTCCTTTAAAATTGTTTTCTATATTCAACCTTTTCTCATTCAGCATTGACACGGTACACACAGCCTGTCTTTGTGTCACGCGAGGACCCAAACTCACGACAGAACACAATTCAGGAGATCAAGCGACGAGCTCAGTCCAAGGGCGCATGGCCACAGATAGTCATCTTTTGTGAGGGGACCTGTACGAACAGAAACTCACTCATCACTTTTAAACCAGGTTAAGATAGACAAATATATATTTATCCTCAAATATATGATGTTTTAGAAAATATCAAAATTTAGAAAATGATCTATTTCCTCACAAATATTGATGGACAATATTACAAATAGTTATGCCAAGTCAATAGCCTTGACTCATGAGATAAGTTAATTCAGGTGTCTGTGATCTTAGATTAGAAGAGCTTAGGGCGATGCAATTTCAGGGTAATAATTGATAGGTATTAAAAGTGAATGGATTATTAATCATATCAAATTCTTTCCCATAGGTGCTTTTTATCCTGGTGTGCCGGTACAGCCTGTTTGCCTAAAGTACAACAATAGACTGGTAGGTCTCAACACTGGACTATCTTCATATATTTTTGCTTTTATTACCTTTACATTACATCCTCTTACATTACATCCTCTTACATTTGATTCTATTACCATTACATTGATGCTACTTGAAATATTATTTCTATGACATAGATTAAATTACAAGAAAATTCTGAAATTTCATTTGTTACACTATATATAAAAATGCCTTCCTTGGTCGCTGGTTAGAAATCTGCAATTTATTACTGCTTCAAGCAAGAGTACCCTTGGAGTACCAGATGAAGCAAAATTTTCAGGCTGTGAAGCAGTGAGGAAAGTGCCAGCTAACTCAACCTGGTATATATATAAAGTTCAACTAAAATATTTTCAAAACTTTGTAGATGTTAACTAACGTGATTGTTCCAAATGTCTTACTTTTGAAGTTTTCTTTAATTAAATTTTGTCAAAACGTTTTTATAGCCTTAAAGATTGCAAGCCAAGCTGAAATGTCCACAATTTTGGATCTCAGTTCAAAAAGGTTGGGGCTGCTCCTGATGCTACTACCGTAATCTCCCGCGTATAAGGCGCAGCCCGTGTATAAGGCGCACCCAGAGTTTAGAGATTTGACCAGAAAAATAAAAGATTCATAACTTTTGTTCTACTGAATGGATTTTGAAAATTCAAAAACCTATGTGTTGCATGGACCCCCCAGACCCCCCTGGACCCCATATTCAGCTGATTAGGTTATATGGGAGTGTAAGATATCAAAATGAAGGTCTTGATCTCCCCCTTGCGGATCAAGAAAGAACTAAAACCTCTCGTATAAGAGGCGCCTTATACGCGGGAGATTACGGTAATGGAGAAAACATCTTCATCTGTGCAGATCTAGATTGTACTCTCCGAGAGCTTCAATCTGATATGTTACATGTTAATATCTGACAAGTACTTGCAGAGAAAATCACTGAAACTCTCTTCCGAGAGTATCTGCTGGGAGAGTGTAGAATTGTTTGGGCGTGCTATGTTACACACTGTTACTATGTTACGTGCCACTATGTTATGCGCTTCTTATGTAAGGCACCAGGGGGCGGCACTAGTGCACCAGGATGCCAGGGGCTTATTTCAATATCCCCAGTAGGTATGGCTGCCCTCTCTAGTGCCGAAGGCACTAGTATATATACATAAAAAAAGTTTATTTCATTACCTTCATATCTGACATAATCGTCTGACATTTAACAAGATGTAGAACTAGCTCAGTAAAATGTTAAAAATTTTCCATTTCAGGATACAGTTACATGGACCTGGGAAGGCCCTGATGCGTGAGTATGCTTTTCTGCAATAATATATTTAAAAAGTGATAGTTAAAGCAAGAGGAGAGTGCTCTAGGGGGCTGTGTACAAATGACATCATGCTTTTTTTGGCCGTTTTTTGACCCCCCCCCCTCCCCCCCTTGTCATGTTTTGTCATACAATGCTTGACCCCCCCTTAACATGACATCATGCAGAGATACCCCCCCCCCCCGGCCCAAAGTACATGAAGAGAGTATAGCAAATTGAGATGGTTCAAAGGGACATGTATATATTGGGTTAACTTAATGGTGCTGGAAACAGGTGGGGCTTTTTCCACCGTCCCTGATCCAAAACCGTGCTGGGCTAATAATGGGTGTGAATTGGTAAGGCCTAAAAAACATTGTGGTGTTCAGGTAATCGGTTGAAAAAAAATAAGAAGTTCTAGAAGCGCCAACCTAAAAAAAAGTCCCTACCTACTACCTACCCTTATTTTTTCGACCTTTATTATATCCATGGGGGTAAATGGTTTGGGGTAGATGTCTGGGGGTAAATGTCCATGGGGGTAAATGGTTTTGGGGTAGATGTCTGGGGGCAAATGTCCAGGGGGTAAAGGTCCTGTTACCTCACATCCTCATGAGAGGTAAAGGAAAAGAAATAAGAGAAGAAATCAGATCTAGCCGATAGTTACAGTGGCTTCACTGAATTACAAGTGTAACATTACAAGTGTGGTAATATGATTACACATATATAATTAAGATCACACTTACAAAATAATCATTTTACTGTAAGGCATAATATAAGGCATAACCCCTAGAGTCCCATTCAGAGAGAATAAGCTGTTTGTTTCCAAGGGACAGTTCGTTATTCATCAACAGGGGGAGCAGATGCAGATTGAGGGGGGAGGGAGGAAAAGAATTTTGACACCTCAAAGTGGGGAAGGGGACAGAGAAAAATGTTGTGCCTTTTCTGTGAAATACTGTAGAACAGGAGGGATGACCAGGGCAATCTGTCGGAGGGGGAGGGGGTCATAAAATTTTCAGATTTCTGCACGTCTGTATGACAATCTACTCCACTCCTCAGGCCTGCTGATGAGTAATGAGCAATCCCTAAATTACCAATGGGTTTTTGAATTGTGAAATTTATCAAATAGAATAGAAGTTGGGTCATTTGAATCTTTCTACTGAATTCTCAATGCCAGGGTGCTTCTTACCCGCATAGATCAACCTGTATATGGGGTCCTTTGGTTAAATGAATCCAACTAAAAGGGCATTTCAAAGTGGTATGGGCCCTGGGTTAGAGGTAGGATAGAGTAGTGGACCAACACTGACACTGATGGCAGTGACAATCATTGAGTGGGATGTCTGAAGAAAGCATGCCTGTATAGGTAATATATATTTCATAACAGATGAATGCATTAAACTTCCCTACATTTTCAAATCATTTTTTTTTTGCCAAAACTGAAGCAACTTGCAGTTTTTTTTGTTTTTTTTCATGACATGATGTCATGCAGCCCATGACCCCCCTCCCCCCTTGTCATGCTTGGTCATGGGGAGTGGCACCCCCCTCCTGCATGACGTCATTTGTACACAGCCCCTTGTAAAGATGTTGTAAGTAGTATACTTCAAACTGTCATATAGAAAATTAAAGAGGAGTCTGTACTTATGAGATTAGTGTATCTGATAATTACATTTTTGTCCGATTTCTGTTGTCTATAAAAATCGCACAAATTTCAGATGAATGTATATTATAACCATTTATTTAAATCATTTCAGGTTTCATGTCCTGTGGTACACATTGTGTCAATGGCAAACACATTTAGAAGTAGAGGTAAGAAATACTTCCATTATACTCTGTGTGCTCAAAATGAGATAAAGGAGCCAAAAGTGATAAATGAAACTTTTAAAAACAAGTAGAGGAATATTTGAGAGCTTATTGTTAAAATATGGCTAAAATAGGTAGATAAATCACTGTGTAAATTATGCAGTATTATGAATCAATATCTCATGTAGAGTAGGACTAAAGATTGTGGTTTTGTATTGAATAGGTCAGCCAGATAACTCCTACACTTGATAATATGTTTGGTGAAGAATCCAGTTTGCATTACCGTGTGATTTTTTTTACCATGCAATGCCTGTAGAGAAATGAAAATCTAAAAAGGATTAAAATGAATAGATGGATTAAAAATAGGGGGATCAGATAACCACATATGTGAATCAACAAGGTAAAGGGTACACCCGCGAGGGGGTACACAGGCGTACCTTTTACCATGTTGATCCACATATATGTGGGACAGCTGAAGTCCCTTGCTAGCCCCTCCTTTTACGCCCAGCGGTATTCCATGTTTCAACTTCTTCATCTCCAGTTTCTACCGATTTATACACCCAACGAAGAAGAGAAAAATGATGCCAAACTCTTCGGTCGGAATGTAAGGGATGTCATGGCCAAGTAAGTTATACCCTCTCTTAAATCTTTAGAATCAACTGCAATGATTTTCTTTTGAAGCAGAGCTAATACTGTTAGGATATGAGTATTGTAGGTAGCAACATTATGCATTCCTTAGCATTTGGTTTGGCCAACCTTGACTACTATTAATCATCATCTATTAGTAGAGATCAACAATAAGAATTGGGCTTTTTACATAAAAAAAATTAACTCCCTTTGATTTTTTGCCCCTATTATAATATAATGCATCAAAAACCTCAGCAATAGGTCAAATATAAGTTTTTAAGGAAAAGGCCTCTAAGAAAATCAATTATGAAAATGAAATATTTCTGTTGTAAAAAGACTTTAAAGAGCAGTTAAAAAAAGACCAACTGATTAAGATAGGACTGCATATCAAAGTTTTCAGATTACCCCCACCGACGGCCTGCCTGCATCTTTATAGCTAACAAGCGGGGTGGCGACATAGGGTGGTGTAGCATGGAAGCCAGCAGAGAGGTGCTGCCACCTCTCGACAAGCGTATCCATCACCAATCCGAACCACTCGGAACGCCAGTCAACCTGCAAGAAATTCGACTATCATATAAACTGTGCCCCTACATGTGCTTTTCCTACTTCCAGGGCCATGGGTGTTCCAACATCTGACCACACATATGAAGATACAAGGCTCATGAACTATGCATCCAAGTTAGACCTGCCTGCAGCCACTGGAATTGTCGAGTTTGCCAAACTAAGCCGTAAACTCGGGTATGTGAATTCTACTGAATCTGAAATTACTTTCTCAGTACAGGTTTTGTCAGTTATCCCATAAAGCAGGGTATGAATTTTATTTGGTTGAGTATGAATGTGGTCCTAGATGTCATATGTAACTTATTTTGACCAATGCAAAGCCTTCGACACTATTTTACCATTTTATCTATCTGGTGAAAATATTGTATATTCAAAGCAAAGCTCCAGTTATTACCAAGAAAGATAACTTTTTTTGTCATCTGAGTGATATATTCTCTGCCACTGGCCCAGCACATACTATATTATAAACCCCTGTATGCTAATTCATAGTATCCCACAGGGTTCTTTCCTGGGGCACCTTCATCTAGTAGATCCCAGCATAATGTTCACTATTTTCAAGATGCCTTTATTCTGTAATTGCAGAATAAACTTCCAGAATATGAAGGACATGTTAACGCGGTTCTGTGACATAGCTCAGAAGAACAAGGGCATTGTGACGTTGGAGGAGTTTGCTAGTTACCTGGAGCTTCCTGTGTCTGACAGCCTCAAGGAAGTGTTTGAAATGTATGACAGGGTAAGTTGAACTGTGATCTGAAACTCACCATTCATAAAAGACCAGTATTGTTCTATTAGACTTCCCTATGTACCTGTCCAAACAGAAAAGAAAGGACATAATGTCCGCGAACCAAAGAAACTTTTAAGTAGTATTAGTGGAGGTAAAATCAACCAACCAACCATCCCTATTTCCAATGCTTCCCAATACTTTTAAAGTACATTCCTTCTTTGTTCTCCCTTCTTATCCTTTATTTTTAGAATAACTAGCTCATTTAGACTTATAATCCTTATAATCAGACCAATTATCCACTTACTTATATCTCTCATGATTATTGCCCCAAGCTGTTCAAACAAGTCATCATGACTCTTCTCTGTGTTAATTTTTTTAAACATTTGATAATCTGTTGTTCCTGATGTTTTGTGCAGGATGGATCTGGCGCAATTGATTTCCGGGAGTATGTGATTGGTTTGTCGCTTGTCGCAATGCCAGCCAATAATGAGGATACAATAAGACTAGCATTCCAGGTAAGTGGGCAAATTCAGATTCAACTTTATTTCTAATTAAGTATGCACAAAAGTAGGACCATCTCTATACAGAAGTGTACTATAAAACGTTATATATGCCCCATAATCTGTCAGTTTGGGTTTGGTTTGGTTTGGGTAGGGTCCAAAGATTATTCGGTAGAAAATGTCATTTGTCAAAACATTCTCATTCCACACACATGTAATTTCAATATGACATAATCACACCCATATTTGTTTTGGTATTGGAGTGCCTATAGAATGTTTCCATCCAATTTTGAGATAGTCCTGCTATTCCTCAACACTCATAGCTTTAGATTATCATCTACCCTCTTATTGGCTCAGGGACCACCCTGAGTCTATACCACTGGGTAGGTGGTGTATGATAAAAGTCTTTCATGTTACATTTTGCTTTTTAAATTTTCTGTAAGAAATTATAGTTACAAAAGAATGAAACTCCTGTACTTGATAATTTACATCTTTGTCTACCTATGTATGCAAATAGCACATCTAAAAATGAAGTTTTTTTTATTTATAGTGATTTTTTATAAATAAAAAGAATGCTGACTTTTTCTTTTTCGCCAATCCAGTCCTCCATAGGTTTACCTCCGGGCTGCAGAGATGCCACTTTTCCTAACTTTTTAGGAATTCCGAATTTTCGATTTTCATTCCTATTGGTGTTTCCTATTGTAAATTGAGAAAATTAGAAAGATTTCCGAATTTTTGATGATCAGTGAGTGGCATCCCTGGGGCTGGACTTTTCTCTCTTTATTTCTATTTGGTTCGAAAACAGCGTCTAAAAGTGAGACGCTTTGGAAGCCTTTCAAAAAAACGTGGGAAAAGTCGCCCTGAGCTCTGCGTGCCAATGCACGTCTTTCAATTTTTTCCTTTGTCCGTCTGATGTATAACCAATTGTTTTATTATTTCAATCCTACCAAGGTATTTGATGGTGGTAACAAGGGCCATATTGTCGAGAAGGAACTTAGGGATATCCTCAATCAGACTTTCGGTATGAGCGAAGTCGATGTTCACAACCTCTTCCTAAAGATCGACAAGCACGAGGATGGCAAGATTACCTTTGGTAAGTATAATTATGAACTGATCTGAAACCCTCAGACCATACATGAATAGCACTTATGCATTTATTGTCAGCCCTTTTTTTCATGCATCATATGAATTAACATCCCCACCCCACTTTAAAAAAAAAAGAAAAATTAGATAGATCAAAAAAGATGAATAATGATAGAATTTTTTAAAAAGTCACTTCCTTTTTAAAGAAAAATAGATTGAAAGAATTATAAATGAATAAAGATAAAATTGGAGAGAAAAAATCACTGTCTTAAAGGAAATTACCTAGGCTCTTATGATAAAGAGCAAAGTAATAAACATCTGTAAGCTTCTTTCTGTGTATTTGTATATATGTATGTGTTTTGATATGGCATATGTTTGCATATAAGTATAAGTTTTAATGCTTTTATCATTTACCTAAACAGATGAGTTCAAAGCATATGGCAAGGAGAAGCCAGAGTATGCTCGTTTATTCTGGACATACAAGGAGATGGTGGCTCGTGAGGAGGAAGCTGCACGCCAACTCTCTATAACCAAACTTCTGATGAACGGAAACTCAAAGACGGAATCTGCCAACTCATCAGAACATGTCAAAGCCGAGTAAAAGACAGGTTGTTTGTCTTGTGGTGTTATTGTAAAGGAAGCTAAAGATCATGGGAAAAGTGGAATTTGTTTGTGCTTGTGTTCTGTTTTGCCAACAATTCTCAAACTATAAGGAAAAGATGATGCCTCATGGCTTTATGTATGTTGATTGTCATGTTGCTTCAAACGCACTACCGTAAAACCCCGGTCATAAGCCGACTCCAGTCATAAGCCGGGGGTAGAGTTTGATGAAATACTATAAGCCGATTTTGGGGTCACATTTTAACTACTTTCTCTTTATTCGATAATAATAAAACCCCAGTCATAAGCCAGGGGTAGACTTTGGGAGAAATTTAGAAGCCGATCTTAGTCAAAAATAGGAAATAAAATCCGGCTTATGACCTGGGTTTTACGGTACATTATGCTGACCTCATGGGAGTTAATTGATCCTGGGAGGTTTGCATAATGTATGAATGTTACATTGGTGAATCAGTGCTGCATTCATGTGTTATTATGGCAAAAGAGCACAGTGCATTAAGTAATATGCTGCCCTCAGAGTGGGTTATTGTTAAATGTGTTAATGGTGCCAAGACATATGTGAGTAATTATGATGGTGATAATTATCATATGATGCCTAAGATATTTAGAATGGGAGATTTAAGAGGGTTCTCATAAGCATGTTGTAGGATGATGTTACAGTGAAAGATATTAGTGCTGTCCAGCAAAACCACTGACTGTATGACATCATTGTTTAAAAAGTACAAAAAAAACGGGAATATTTCTCGTTATGTCAATGTCCCTGTCCTCCCCTGAGCCCCCTATTAAGTGCCCATACTGCGTCTCGACATCGCTTATCGTATCTCATATATTTTCATAGACACACAGATATGAAGGTCATTCTATGATCATATATTTCATTCTCTACATAGCATTCATTTCTAGTGACTGCTGTTACTAACAAAGGCAGCAGCCACTGCATATTATGATGCTCACAATACAAAACCTTACATGGCACAATGCCAGGCATGATCCTTTTAAGAATTTCACAATGCTTAAAGTTCAATTCTCATCATGATGCACAAATGCAGTCTTGCGAGTAACTAGCCAGTGGTGCACCAGGCGGGCCCTCCAGGAGCAATAAATCTGGAGTGGGGACCTTCATGTGAGGGCATGAAGGAGCAGAATAACTTCATTGGGAGTCCGCAAGGAGAAATCTCCTTCCATACTAACAGTGGGCATACCAGATTCATAAAAGGCGACAAGCTTGGGGTTTCTTGTGTCTTGGGGTGAGCATGTGGGCAGCTGGTGTCCATATGCGTGGGCCTGGGCTTACATACTTGTCTTTTGCCATGGGATTCCCCCTCAGTGAACCACGTGTGAGTGATCAAAGGCCGTGGTTTGTCTGGCCCTGCCTATGGGACCAGGCAAATAAAAGAACACTTGCTATCCTTCGAAAAGAGTAGGGGAATGAATCCCCGGTAGCGGTTTTCCCCCTCAACCCTCCTCATAGATTCGGTCATTCATCTCATAGATTCGGTCATTCATAGATTCGGTCACTGCTGTGTCGGGCAAGCAGCATATAAATACCTGTCCAAAAAGAAAAGAAAGGACTTAATGTCCGAGAAACCTTGAATGTCTGAGTTCCTCGATGGCCCCCGGACGTAAAACTAAACAAACAAACAAAAGCAATAAAATGCACTCCTTGCGCTCGATTAATGCAGCGCTGGCTGTTACTCGTTAAGCTACATTCATTTCAATGAAAGACTTCAATATATACCAATGCATACTGAGACAGTTAAGGGTTAACAAGTTGAAAGAATCAGGGATGACACTTACTTTAATCCCCATGTAAACAGAGTCAAGGAGGGACAGATATCTATTTATACTCCTTTGTCCATGTGTTCATAATTGTGCAGTCACAGTTAAGATCTGATTGCACAACGGTACTTTCATGTCGTCTACACCAGTGCCATTTGTTCCTGAATACATACATACGTCTCGTGTCTATTTATTCGTAATCTCCTTGTAAAGTTACTCTTTGTGCATCTCGTATTCTTGTCCTAAAGTTACTCTACACAGCAATGTGTATACATCGCAACACATTTGGTCTTTTTATTAAGAACTCAGGTATGCAGAAATCATGGGGGTAATAATGCTCATGTGATATGTGATCATTTTTATTTGACAATATGCTATAAATCACAATTTTGACAAATGACTTTTGACTTTTCTGTATTGTTTCATTGGGTAATATCTTGTGTTAGGATATAGCAATCTCACCACACCTAAAGTACTCAAAAACCTCTGACGGAAGCCGAGTAAATTCACAGATTTTACGTTTAAACTGGGTTTTCCTAGACCAAATAATTGCTAAAGAAAATTATGCCCAACATGTATATATATGATGGATAGTTTTAAACAAAATTTCAGTAGGAATAAGTTTGAGTTATGGGGAAATTTGGCTGTGTCTTTTTCTCAAATGAGCAGGTCAGCTTATATAAGTGCCGGCTTTCTTTAGAGGGTGTATGGTAGGTGTGGATAGAAACAATCCTGTCTGCAAAGAAGTCCAATGCTAGTTACAAGACATATCATGAAGCATGCAAGCAGTCACAGAAGCAAACATACAAGGTGGGTTAACAGTAATTTCATTGTTTGAATAGCTGAGGTCATGATTTCTGTTTCAAAGCGTGACTACAATAAAACCCCGCACATAAGCCAACCTCATTCTTAAGCTGGGGGTAGTCTTTAAAGAAATACTATAAGCCGATTTTGAGACCTAATTCTAACCATTTTCTCTTTATTCTCTACCAATAAAATCAGGATTATAAACCAGGGCTAGGTACAATTAGGGAATAATTTAGAATCCGTTTTTTCACCCAAAATAGAAAAAAAGATGGCTTATGTACGGGGTTATAGGTAATTCCCTACCTTTACTGGATGTTTTTTCAAGTTGTGCTGCGGTTCTTGAGAAATTATTCAGTCCTCAAGTTGAACATTCCGCTCTGGTTCTGTTGACTCCTCCACAGATTTTACGTGCTATTCTGAGTCATGCATTGCACTTTGAAGCAGTATGTGGTGGCCCATTGAAGGTTAACATGACACATTTCCTGATATTTGGGAGACTGCTCTTTGTATAATGCAGGTCATTTTCTTTCTCGCAGACTCCTAACAAGGACTCTTGATTTTGGTGCTAGAAAGTAATGTCAACATGGCTAGATAGAGATCTGTAAAAACGACTAACATTTCCACAAACGTGTTGTGAAGTTTGACACAGTGTTCACTTTTCTATTTGTGTAGTTACCATCTTGGAAAGATGTCATTTTCTCAATAACCCATTCTCATCTGTATGATCTGATAAATATCCACATGGCTAAATTTACATTGAAACCTTTTAAGGGTATTATCAAACACTCATGACATTCGCTGTCAGTTTCTCACATTGCTGAACCTAAGTAGATCTGAACTGTTGTCATCAATATTACAAAAAGGCTAACAAGGCACGTGTATACGAGTATTCTTTACAGTACTATATTTGACAAATATATATTGCGAAGAAATACTGACCACCATCCGAGAGTTTTTGCAGTTGATTTGATAACTGGAGGATGGAATGTGATCTCCCAGTTGATCTTTTAAGGATGGCACAGTGCCTTAAGGGGCCATGTTCAACATTCTTAATGAGGTCCTAACAAGTAACTTGCCCGTATTGGCCTGGCGCTAGCACTATACATGAAAGCAGCACCGTCGAGTTGCCGGTAATTCCGCAGTTACGGACCGACAAAACACTGTGCTGCCCCTAGAGGGTTAACAAGTGTAAAAGAGGTATTTGGAGACATAAGTGAGACTGGGTACATACTCCACATAATTATTGATATAACATGGGGTATGTTGATATGGCATTTAATGAACTCAACCGAATATCCCAAGTGATTGAAAGCATTATATTGTTTTTGAGGGTTCGCATGGTACCTCGTTATTCATGTCCGTTGGCTATCGTGATGCATAAATGTGCATATATATATGTGCATCATACTGACCCTAATGTATCACTTCTGCAAGGTCCGCATAGTGTATGCATACAGACATGGCAAGTAGCCATAACACTGCTGCATTTATGCATCATGACAAGAAGTGGGCATGATGCATTACTGTATTCTATGTGATCAGTGCCCGGGCGCTTAAAAGACTATATTTATGGCACTCCAGTAGTTTTAAGTGAAACAATCTGAAATGGCCTGAAAAGTTTGAAATGGCCTCAATAATAGGTTATGCGCTTGTCATTCTGAATACGGTAATGCACTATGCGGAACTTAAAGGTTATTAAGAAAGTGTATAGAGGTGAGGTTATATTTTGTACAGTTTGTTGCCCCACCCATACTGTTTGTGGTGGAGCAATAGTAGTAGTGGTACTACATCAATACCAGTTACTGTGATGGACCATGTAAATACACTTTGAACCATTTAAGGACAGCATGATTCCTCAAAGCTCCATGCTTGTTTTGTCGAGTCGATAAAGCGCTGGTGATTAACTTGCCTGGAACATATGCTGACAACTTAGGAGTGCATTCATTAATCCTGTAGCATTGACATGGTGCAGAGGGTTAAGCGCTAGCGCTACATTTCAGCGCCTTAGTGCAAGAAGGTCGTAAATGCATTTTTCAAGTTTTAGCAGGAGATGCAAAAGAAGCCTTCAAATTACTAAAGCATCAAGTTGAAAAAAAAAGATAATGTTCTAGTAGGGCCTGCAGGCACACATCATAGACAGAGTGTCAGTACTTTTGTAATAGGTTGATAAGGGTCAACAATGTTAAAGCAGAAGAACACTCAATTTTGCCAAAATGTCCATTACAACCTTCGTACACTAAGCCGACAATTTTAACGTCAAAAGGCACAGAGCCTTAAAGCGCCATGCAGTCCTTAAAGGGTTCTCCGCACGAGTACCAATGAGTGTGGCACTCGTTCTTTTGTGGTTAAAAACGATCCGGTCGGTGGTCAGAATTGGTTTACTTGGTAAAGGTCATATGAAGTTCGCAGATGCGATCTGAAGGCCTAGAAAACTGAGGTCCACCATATCTAGTGTCGCAACATTAAATTGCGAGCAACTGAGAGAAAGTGATCTGGTCTAGAACACATTTGATACATTCGAGAATATTTTGTGCCCTTTCAGGACCACAGGAATCTCTTTAGGTCTTCCAATTCAGTGATAATATATTTTTTAAATAGATTTTTGAAAATATGAAAACAACCCTCAGGTATTTAACAGTAATAAAGTTCATTTAGTAACACTGACTATACAGTGAACATAACTGTTCTGGCATTCAACCTATGTTATTCATTGCTTATCTTTTCAAATTTTGGATGGTAAGTTTTCCAGACACTGCAAAAGTGAATCTCCGAAAAGCTTTGATGTATTGTTCGGGACATGTGGTCTTTTCTCGCCGTTGTGAAACTAGACTGGTCAGACCTCGGACGAATGATGTTACCCCTTTGATGGCTCTGTGTAGCTCCAAGGTGACACCAGAAAGGATTAATTATGCATATATGCAGTGCTTGTGAGTTAAACAACATGGCACATTTTGCTAATCCTCTGGTGGGTTGTCGTAATACATGGATGCGCTACTGGCAAATCATTCACCAGTGCCGCATTCACACCTTCAGTTAAGAGCCAAGTGGATTACAGCACAATGCCACTGTATAAGGGGTAATCAGTATTGGTACATACAGAAGGAATGTCTACTGACCAGATGATGGTACTTTTCTTGGACATCTAGTCTTGTGTATTATTATAGTAGTGTACATTATAAACTTTAAGAGTCTAGTAATGCCGTGGCGTGGCATTTTAAGACCTTATTCAGAAGTGAGTCTGTATGTTTGTAAGTATAGCCGTAAGTGAGACCACGCTTTATAAATTTTTATGTATTCATGATCTGCAGCCTAATGTTAGAATTACCAATATCCGGCTTTTTTTTAGACAAAGTGAACTTCTATAGCCTAAGAAAGGAACATTCCACAATTATGTTATCCTCCAAGATTTCTTTTTCAGTTTTTGAAAAGAGAATTATGGAATAGTATTAAGGTAGTTTCTCTAAAATTACAACAAATCTTAACATTTGTGTCTTTGTCAAATAGTCTTAATATTTGTGCTCTTGTCAATTAGCAAGAAATGTTTTTGCACGTGCTTTTGAAAGATGGCTGGTAAAATAAGGTATTCAAGAATTGTTGATTCAGATTTATTTTGCAACCCCCCCCCCACCCTTATATCTTTAGTTGAGGTGAAAATAAGTGGCACACTGCTGTGTGTATAGTAGTCTAGTAGGGTTGGATTTAAAGCTTTGGAAGTAAAGGAAATGTACAATGCTTGTGTTTAACATTATAGCTTGAGAGTGTTTCTCAGTGAATACATGTAGGTTTATGCTCCGTAAATGCTTTCGAATTGCATTTTGAAAGCTGAAATTCAAAGTGAGAAATTTTCTCGCGCAAAAAGAGTGCATAATAATTTGCAAGTCTACATACCATAAGAAATGACTTAAATTGATTGCTTTGAAACAGTGTTCTCTAACAGGGCTGTTTTCATTATTAGGATTAGCAATAGGTTGCTTTGTAGCCATGCTAGGATGAAAGAACTTGGTACTCAACCATCTTTATGTATTTAATAAAGATAAAAGGCCTGATGAAAAGAGTATTTTTTCATAGTTGATAACCAAATTATCAAAAGCAGGTACTTTGTAAAATACGCTTGTGAAGTGTTTTGATATATTTTGTGAGGTTCTAACAACAGGTTGTTGTTTCTGTACCCAGCTGGTTATGTTGTAGTTTCACAATTTTATGTAGATCACCATTTAATATGACTATTTTAAAGCCTTAAAATACAAGCAGATAAACGAGCCAAGACCTGATGGAAGAACTATTATTTCAGTGTGTAATTATGTGATTCTAGAAATAAAGCGAGAACTGTAATCACTTACTGTTATATTTGTTGAAGTATCGACGATGTGTGAAATAGTTTACCAATTTTGTTGACTCTTCGTACTGAAGGATTACTTTGATTTCATATGAGGAATTACTTTGATTTTAATGTTCTGTACTTAGAATTGTCAACAGTAAGGCATATGTTGGTAAACAGAATTTGTGACGCTTACCGGTGTAAAATTAATTTACCAGCATAAGAGTAAGTCGTTATGTCTTTGCATGTATATGTTTTCTTTTAGAAGAGCCTGTTATATTGACATTTTTTCCTTATCATCCTAAGAGTCATGAATTGTTAAAAATGAAAGATTTTGTTTTTAGCTTTATGTAATCAAATAACCTAGAGTATTGAAAATCATGAAGTGGCTGTGAGTCAAAACTATTAACACCATGTTTAAACGCAAGGGAGAACAGATGATTCCTTTACGGTACATCCTTTTCCTGGGGCTTCTTGCTTTTGTTGCACTGAACCAATTATAGTACTTTGTTACATGTATGTGAATCAATAGTGAGAAACTAAAATTCATATCAGGAAGTAGCACCTTTTGATATGGAATGTTGTGTAAACATGCATCTGTATGTATTATTATTATGTCACCAGACTCCCATATGTAAATACTTGTACCAACTGATGATGTGCATTTCTTGCCCACATTATTTGACCACGCGTTGTGGATGAGATTGGTTTAAGGGTGTTCACCTCGTTCTGTTTTGCCATGTGTAACATTTTTTTTATTTTTTTTTTTTTTTGCATTTAATTGATTCAGTCCTGTGCATTGGAGTAATGGGTCATATTTCCCCAGAAAACTGAAAATCCTTTTAGGGCACCATAGTGCATTAATGCACCATGGGAATTTGCTCTCATGATACATAAGTGCAGCCTCTGTTGGCGACTCATAGATGCATCCTACCTAGCATAAGGCCTGTTAGGAGTCTGAACAGGGGGACGGACGGGCAGACTTTGGCTTGCCGTACCTTCCAATTTTGGATAGCAAATATACACTTACAAGGTCAACTTGATCATTTACTAAGAAAATATTGTTGTTGAGGCACCCCCCCCAAAAAAAAAAAAAAACAAAAAAAAAAACGAACAACAACAAAAACTTTCGAAATTTTTGAAGTGCACTTCCTGAGACATGTTTGCCCCTCCAAAGTCAGATTGCTTTCAACAACCCTAAATTATGTTATAAATTGACATGAGTATGGTCGTCAAGACTTTGTTGAGTTATTTGCTGGAGTTGCATTCACGTATCATGAGGACAAAAGAAAATGATCATTTAAGGCATTATGCAGAGATGCCACTCCTCCTGGTTTACCAGGAATTCCTCGTTTTGATTTCAAGATTACTGTATTAAGTTATGTTCAATTCCAGGCAAAATGTATCCAAAGGCCAGTTTTCCTGGTTTTTGTCGGCCTGTGAGTGGCATCTCTGATTATGTTATCCTATAAGGGTTTTCAACAAGATGGTACAAGAAATGTAGCAGTACGGTCTCACAGCTTAATGATGATATAATAAATGCGTTTAGCACATAGTACATTTACTTTGCTTTAAGAGTTGTGCACTTTTTGCTTCCTTCTACCACACATGTAGCATACACCTATAGCTCAGTTCCTTTCTAGACCACCATAGTTAAAGTGAGCAGTTAAAGCATAGCATTTCAACTCAAGAGTGAGACTCACCAGGTAAAGCCAGTAGAGGTTGTTATCCATTAGGCTAGGCCAGCCTTGACACAACCCATATACCAATTGACCCACTTTCTTTCAATCATTTAAATTGATGTAAGTCTTCAGGTTTTATTAGGATTTCCTGATTTCTGAGAATTTTTAATGGCATGTACTTTCATTATACGAGTGGTAAAGGAGGGCTGTTTTCAAAAATAGAAGGCTTTTATATTGAGGTAATGTATGGTTTCCTGACTTTTGCCTATGCCTGACTTACATCCCTATTAACATAATAAGCGTCTGTGGAAAGAAAAAGTGTAAAGGAATTGTGGTTTGACAGTTTCCTGCTCAGAAGTAGGTCACTGTTGAAGGGATGATAACCTTGGGGTGAGGGTTACTTACATTTCTCGCTGACTGCTTACCTGGTGTTGAAATTGATACTTTCAGGATATCAATTCCAACCCAAAGGGTCATGATAAAGATTATACACAAATATAAAGATGATAATACATGACAAAACCTCATTAGAATGTAATATTTAAATATCCTCTTTAATAGGCAAAGCTTTTTATTTACAAAACCTCATTAGAATGTAAAGTAGACATATTAAAATATCCTCTTTAACAGGCAAAAGCTTTTTATTTTCAACAGGGGTGTGAAATTTCCGCAGAATTCCGCGTTTTTGATGCTCACATGGACCATTCCTGAGAACTGTGCAAATCCACTGAGAAAATGAATTACCATTTATGGGGGGGGGGGGGTCTTAGAACCTTCCCAATGTTAGGTCTAATGTCAGCCCAAATGGAGGTAGATAAAGTATCCCAATGGTAAATTGTGGCCTCATTGTACAGTAGAGACATAATATAGCAAATTGAATAGTTAAATCACTTTTATCTTATGTAATAATGTCAACTAGAAATCCTTGCAAGGTGGTAAAATGTGCTTCAGAGGAAACTGGTTTCGGGATTTCACACCCCTGTTTCAAGCAATACAATAGAAATATTGAAAATGAACATCAGTTTTGAACCAACACGATAAAACAGGTTTAACGGTTTGTCACAAAGGACATCTGGGCAGGGGAGAACACATAGACAACAACCAAAGCTGAAGCAATGTTCAAAGATGCCACCTTTCCCTGTTTAGCGGGAATTCCTGGCATGTGTGTATAGAGTTCTGTATTGAAAGTTAATCTCCTGGGAAAAGGTGTCCATTATCATAGGTTTGCCAGGTTTCCATCGGCCAGTGAGTCTGCACCCCTCACATGGATTATAGGTTACATTATAGTACACAACGAAACTTCTATATGATGCACTGATTGAAGTTTACATAAGACTTCTTAAGATGCTCAGTTCAATGAATTCTCTACCTATAATAAATTAACCAAACATGAAATGGATGCAGTGATGCACAAGATGTGCCACTCTTTTATGGATCCGCACTTGTTGGTTATCACCTCGAGTATTTATAACCCATGCTGGTCAATAAACTCTTGGCACATCGATGTAAATCTCAATCTATTATGGTAATCCTTGTAGATCAGTTGTGCAGACACTTTGCATATGAGGATAAAAACTGGTTATGTTTCAATACATTATGCTAGCACTAATCATGTTAATTATAAGCAGTAAACATACACTTTTATGCTTTTCTGCAGACATTGGCATGGGAACTGCTATATTGGTCTTCATAAGATAACTCGTCAAGTATCTGGTTGGATAGATTTGTTCACTTCTATTGACTTTGGATGTATTCCTGCTTGAGGGAACCAGCTGATTCTGTAACTGGCCTATTATATTTTTTTTCATCTCCCAGAAGATTTGACTACTTAGTAAACATCATGGATATCCGTTCCATGCAATGGTCAGACTCATATGATAAATAGCAGAGGTATAATCTTTCAGTCTTGTTATATCTGAAGAATACACTGACGGAAAAAAGAGCATCGGCCTGAGTTTCACCTAGTCTCTGGCGCTGCCTGAGTATCATGAGAGCCTCTGCTAGAGGCTCTCCCCTGACATGCTATACTCATGCTGAGCCTGCTTCAATTCCACACATTGGGAAAAAGAATCAGCATGAGTATAGCACAAGGCTCAGGCATGGTGCCATACTCAGTCTGAATCTAACTGAATACTCCAGCAAAGCAGGGGTCTAGCCCCTACACTGATGTCTGAGATTATATCATATCCTAGCACGAACCACACCATGTGCCTCATTAGCTCAGTTGATATGCCACTGAACTCGGCATCTGAAGGTGGTAAGTTCAAGCCCCATTGAGAATTTTTGTAAAGTCAATCTCTGTAAGTCAATCTTATTGCTACAATGTGAGCATGAATATGCATTCATAATGGGTTTGTGAGAAAATTGTTCCCTATTAAGCCCCCCCTCACCCGTTCTTGCACATACTCAATATCCTTTCTATTATCCTCTAGTCCTTGTAACCATGATATCTAAGAATATAATCTTATCTATATAGGAATATAATAGGAATTAATCACTAAAAAATTTAGAGTATGATCATATCTTTGCAGTAAATGTAAAAGTGACATATGGTCCCAGGCATATTTCTAATGTTTTGGGGCTTGGAAAAAAGTAGAATACCAGCTTTCAACACATAGAGGGAGCAGATCATATGAGATTTCAAGTGGAGATCTTTCAGCACAGTCAAGATGGTGTAGTGGTTAGCAATAGGTTGCTTTGTAGCCATGCTAGGATGAAAGAACTTGGTACTCAACCATCTTTATGTATTTAATAAAGATAAAAGGCCTGATGAAAAGAGTATTTTTTCATAGTTGATAACCAAATTATCAAAAGCAGGTACTTTGTAAAATACGCTTGTGAAGTGTTTTGATATATTTTGTGAGGTTCTAACAACAGGTTGTTGTTTCTGTACCCAGCTGGTTATGTTGTAGTTTCACAATTTTATGTAGATCACCATTTAATATGACTATTTTAAAGCCTTAAAATACAAGCAGATAAACGAGCCAAGACCTGATGGAAGAACTATTATTTCAGTGTGTAATTATGTGATTCTAGAAATAAAGCGAGAACTGTAATCACTTACTGTTACATTTGTTGAAGTATCGACGATGTGTGAAATAGTTTACTAATTTTGTTGACTCTTCGTACTGAGGGATTACTTTGATTTCATATAAGGAATTACTTTGATTTTAATGTTCTGTACCTAGAATTGTCAACAGTAAGGCATATGTTGGTAAACAGAATTTGTGACGCTTACCGGTGTAAAATTAATTTACCAGCATAAGAGTAAGTCGTTATGTCTTTGCATGTATATGTTTTCTTTTAGAAGAGCCTGTTATATTGACATTTTTTCCTTATCATCCTAAGAGTCATGAATTGTTAATAATGAAAGATTTTGTTTTTAGCTTTATGTAATCAAATAACCTAGAGTATTGAAAATCATGAAGTGGCTGTGAGTCAAAACTATTAACACCATGTTTAAACGCAAGGGAGAACAGATGATTCCTTTACGGTACATCCTTTTCCTGGGGCTACTTGCTTTTGTTGCACTGAACCAATTATAGTACTTTGTTACATGTATGTGAATCAATAGTGAGAAACTAAAATTCATATCAGGAAGTAGCACCTTTTGATATGGAATGTTGTGTAAACATGCATCTGTATGTATTATTATTATGTCACCAGACTCCCATATGTAAATACTTGTACCAACTGATGATGTGCATTTCTTGCCCACATTATTTGACCACGCGTTGTGGATGAGATTGGTTTAAGGGTGTTCACCTCGTTCTGTTTTGCCATGTGTAACATTTTTTTTTTTTTTTTTTTTTTTTGCATTTAATTGATTCAGTCCTGTGCATTGGTGTAATGGGTCATATTTCCCCAGAAAACTGAAAATCCTTTTAGGGCACCATAGTGCATTAATGCACCATGGGAATTTGCTCTCATGATACATAAGTGCAGCCTCTGTTGGCGACTCATAGATGCATCCTACCTACCATAAGGCCTGTTAGGAGTCTGAACAGGGGGACGGACGGGCAGACTTTGGCTTGCCGTACCTTCCAATTTTGGATAGCAAATATACACTTACAAGGTCAACTTGATCATTTACTAAGAAAATATTGTTGTTGAGGCACCCCCCCCCAAAAAACAAAACAAAACAAAAAACGAACAACAACAAAAACTTTCGAAATTTTTGAAGTGCACTTCCTGAGACATGTTTGCCCCTCCAAAGTCAGATTGCTTTCAACAACCCTAAATTATGCCATAAATTGACATGAGTATGGTCGTCAAGACTTTGTTGAGTTATTTGCTGGAGTTGCATTCACATATCATGAGGACAAAAGAAAATGATCATTTAAGGCATTATGCAGAGATGCCACTCCTCCTGGTTTACCAGGAATTCCTCGTTTTGATTTCAAGATTACTGTATTAAGTTATGTTCAATTCCAGGCAAAATGTATCCAAAGGCCAGTTTTCCTGGTTTTTGTCGGCCTGTGAGTGGCATCTCTGATTATGTTATCCTATAAGGGTTTTCAACAAGATGGTACAAGAAATGTAGCAGTACGGTCTCACAGCTTAATGATGATATAATAAATGCGTTTAGCACATAGTACATTTACTTTGCTTTAAGAGTTGTGCACTTTTTGCTTCCTTCTACCACACATGTAGCATACACCTATAGCTCAGTTCCTTTCTAGACCACCATAGTTAAAGTGAGCAGTTAAAGCATAGCATTTCAACTCAAGAGTGAGACTCACCAGGTAAAGCCAGTAGAGGTTGTTATCCATTAGGCTAGGCCAGCCTTGACACAACCCATATACCAATTGACCCACTTTCTTTCAATCATTTAAATTGATGTAAGTCTTCAGGTTTTATTAGGATTTCCTGATTTCTGAGAATTTTTAATGGCATGTACTTTCATTATACGAGTGGTAAAGGAGGGCTGTTTTCAAAAATAGAAGGCTTTTATATTGAGGTAATGTATGGTTTCCTGACTTTTGCCTATGCCTGACTTACATCCCTATTAACATAATAAGCGTCTGTGGAAAGAAAAAGTGTAAAGGAATTGTGGTTTGACAGTTTCCTGCTCAGAAGTAGGTCACTGTTGAAGGGATGATAACCTTGGGGTGAGGGTTACTTACATTTCTCGCTGACTGCTTACCTGGTGTTGAAATTGATACTTTCAGGATATCAATTCCAACCCAAAGGGTCATGATAAAGATTATACACAAATATAAAGATGATAATACATGACAAAACCTCATTAGAATGTAATATTTAAATATCCTCTTTAATAGGCAAAGCTTTTTATTTACAAAACCTCATTAGAATGTAAAGTAGACATATTAAAATATCCTCTTTAACAGGCAAAAGCTTTTTATTTTCAACAGGGGTGTGAAATTTCCGCAGAATTCCGCGTTTTTGATGCTCACATGGACCATTCCTGAGAACTGTGCAAATCCACTGAGAAAATGAATTACCATTTATGGGGGGGGGGGGGGTCTTAGAACCTTCCCAATGTTAGGTCTAATGTCAGCCCAAATGGAGGTAGATAAAGTATCCCAATGGTAAATTGTGGCCTCATTGTACAGTAGAGACATAATATAGCAAATTGAATAGTTAAATCACTTTTATCTTATGTAATAATGTCAACTAGAAATCCTTGCAAGGTGGTAAAATGTGCTTCAGAGGAAACTGGTTTCGGGATTTCACACCCCTGTTTCAAGCAATACAATAGAAATATTGAAAATGAACATCAGTTTTGAACCAACACGATAAAACAGGTTTAACGGTTTGTCACAAAGGACATCTGGGCAGGGGAGAACACATAGACAACAACCAAAGCTGAAGCAATGTTCAAAGATGCCACCTTTCCCTGTTTAGCGGGAATTCCTGGCATGTGTGTATAGAGTTCTGTATTGAAAGTTAATCTCCTGGGAAAAGGTGTCCATTATCATAGGTTTGCCAGGTTTCCATCGGCCAGTGAGTCTGCACCCCTCACATGGATTATAGGTTACATTATAGTACACAACGAAACTTCTATATGATGCACTGATTGAAGTTTACATAAGACTTCTTAAGATGCTCAGTTCAATGAATTCTCTACCTATAATAAATTAACCAAACATGAAATGGATGCAGTGATGCACAAGATGTGCCACTCTTTTATGGATCCGCACTTGTTGGTTATCACCTCGAGTATTTATAACCCATGCTGGTCAATAAACTCTTGGCACATCGATGTAAATCTCAATCTATTATGGTAATCCTTGTAGATCAGTTGTGCAGACACTTTGCATATGAGGATAAAAACTGGTTATGTTTCAATACATTATGCTAGCACTAATCATGTTAATTATAAGCAGTAAACATACACTTTTATGCTTTTCTGCAGACATTGGCATGGGAACTGCTATATTGGTCTTCATAAGATAACTCGTCAAGTATCTGGTTGGATAGATTTGTTCACTTCTATTGACTTTGGATGTATTCCTGCTTGAGGGAACCAGCTGATTCTGTAACTGGCCTATTATATTTTTTTTCATCTCCCAGAAGATTTGACTACTTAGTAAACATCATGGATATCCGTTCCATGCAATGGTCAGACTCATATGATAAATAGCAGAGGTATAATCTTTCAGTCTTGTTATATCTGAAGAATACACTGACGGAAAAAAGAGCATCGGCCTGAGTTTCACCTAGTCTCTGGCGCTGCCTGAGTATCATGAGAGCCTCTGCTAGAGGCTCTCCCCTGACATGCTATACTCATGCTGAGCCTGCTTCAATTCCACACATTGGGAAAAAGAATCAGCATGAGTATAGCACAAGGCTCAGGCATGGTGCCATACTCAGTCTGAATCTAACTGAATACTCCAGCAAAGCAGGGGTCTAGCCCCTACACTGATGTCTGAGATTATATCATATCCTAGCACCAACCACACCATGTGCCTCATTAGCTCAGTTGATATGCCACTGAACTCGGCATCTGAAGGTGGTAAGTTCAAGCCCCATTGAGAATTTTTGTAAAGTCAATCTCTGTAAGTCAATCTTATTGCTACAATGTGAGCATGAATATGCATTCATAATGGGTTTGTGAGAAAATTGTTCCCTATTAAGCCCCCCCTCACCCGTTCTTGCACATACTCAATATCCTTTCTATTATCCTCTAGTCCTTGTAACCATGATATCTAAGAATATAATCTTATCTATATAGGAATATAATAGGAATTAATCACTAAAAAATTTAGAGTATGATCATATCTTTGCAGTAAATGTAAAAGTGACATATGGTCCCAGGCATATTTCTAATGTTTTGGGGCTTGGAAAAAAGTAGAATACCAGCTTTCAACACATAGAGGGAGCAGATCATATGAGATTTCAAGTGGAGATCTTTCAGCACAGTCAAGATGGTGTAGTGGTTAGCAATAGGTTGCTTTGTAGCCATGCTAGGATGAAAGAACTTGGTACTCAACCATCTTTATGTATTTAATAAAGATAAAAGGCCTGATGAAAAGAGTATTTTTTCATAGTTGATAACCAAATTATCAAAAGCAGGTACTTTGTAAAATACGCTTGTGAAGTGTTTTGATATATTTTGTGAGGTTCTAACAACAGGTTGTTGTTTCTGTACCCAGCTGGTTATGTTGTAGTTTCACAATTTTATGTAGATCACCATTTAATATGACTATTTTAAAGCCTTAAAATACAAGCAGATAAACGAGCCAAGACCTGATGGAAGAACTATTATTTCAGTGTGTAATTATGTGATTCTAGAAATAAAGCGAGAACTGTAATCACTTACTGTTACATTTGTTGAAGTATCGACGATGTGTGAAATAGTTTACTAATTTTGTTGACTCTTCGTACTGAGGGATTACTTTGATTTCATATAAGGAATTACTTTGATTTTAATGTTCTGTACCTAGAATTGTCAACAGTAAGGCATATGTTGGTAAACAGAATTTGTGACGCTTACCGGTGTAAAATTAATTTACCAGCATAAGAGTAAGTCGTTATGTCTTTGCATGTATATGTTTTCTTTTAGAAGAGCCTGTTATATTGACATTTTTTCCTTATCATCCTAAGAGTCATGAATTGTTAATAATGAAAGATTTTGTTTTTAGCTTTATGTAATCAAATAACCTAGAGTATTGAAAATCATGAAGTGGCTGTGAGTCAAAACTATTAACACCATGTTTAAACGCAAGGGAGAACAGATGATTCCTTTACGGTACATCCTTTTCCTGGGGCTACTTGCTTTTGTTGCACTGAACCAATTATAGTACTTTGTTACATGTATGTGAATCAATAGTGAGAAACTAAAATTCATATCAGGAAGTAGCACCTTTTGATATGGAATGTTGTGTAAACATGCATCTGTATGTATTATTATTATGTCACCAGACTCCCATATGTAAATACTTGTACCAACTGATGATGTGCATTTCTTGCCCACATTATTTGACCACGCGTTGTGGATGAGATTGGTTTAAGGGTGTTCACCTCGTTCTGTTTTGCCATGTGTAACATTTTTTTTTTTTTTTTTTTTTTTTGCATTTAATTGATTCAGTCCTGTGCATTGGTGTAATGGGTCATATTTCCCCAGAAAACTGAAAATCCTTTTAGGGCACCATAGTGCATTAATGCACCATGGGAATTTGCTCTCATGATACATAAGTGCAGCCTCTGTTGGCGACTCATAGATGCATCCTACCTACCATAAGGCCTGTTAGGAGTCTGAACAGGGGGACGGACGGGCAGACTTTGGCTTGCCGTACCTTCCAATTTTGGATAGCAAATATACACTTACAAGGTCAACTTGATCATTTACTAAGAAAATATTGTTGTTGAGGCACCCCCCCAAAAAAAACAAAACAAAACAAAAAACGAACAACAACAAAAACTTTCGAAATTTTTGAAGTGCACTTCCTGAGACATGTTTGCCCCTCCAAAGTCAGATTGCTTTCAACAACCCTAAATTATGCCATAAATTGACATGAGTATGGTCGTCAAGACTTTGTTGAGTTATTTGCTGGAGTTGCATTCACGTATCATGAGGACAAAAGAAAATGATCATTTAAGGCATTATGCAGAGATGCCACTCCTCCTGGTTTACCAGGAATTCCTCGTTTTGATTTCAAGATTACTGTATTAAGTTATGTTCAATTCCAGGCAAAATGTATCCAAAGGCCAGTTTTCCTGGTTTTTGTCGGCCTGTGAGTGGCATCTCTGATTATGTTATCCTATAAGGGTTTTCAACAAGATGGTACAAGAAATGTAGCAGTACGGTCTCACAGCTTAATGATGATATAATAAATGCGTTTAGCACATAGTACATTTACTTTGCTTTAAGAGTTGTGCACTTTTTGCTTCCTTCTACCACACATGTAGCATACACCTATAGCTCAGTTCCTTTCTAGACCACCATAGTTAAAGTGAGCAGTTAAAGCATAGCATTTCAACTCAAGAGTGAGACTCACCAGGTAAAGCCAGTAGAGGTTGTTATCCATTAGGCTAGGCCAGCCTTGACACAACCCATATACCAATTGACCCACTTTCTTTCAATCATTTAAATTGATGTAAGTCTTCAGGTTTTATTAGGATTTCCTGATTTCTGAGAATTTTTAATGGCATGTACTTTCATTATACGAGTGGTAAAGGAGGGCTGTTTTCAAAAATAGAAGGCTTTTATATTGAGGTAATGTATGGTTTCCTGACTTTTGCCTATGCCTGACTTACATCCCTATTAACATAATAAGCGTCTGTGGAAAGAAAAAGTGTAAAGGAATTGTGGTTTGACAGTTTCCTGCTCAGAAGTAGGTCACTGTTGAAGGGATGATAACCTTGGGGTGAGGGTTACTTACATTTCTCGCTGACTGCTTACCTGGTGTTGAAATTGATACTTTCAGGATATCAATTCCAACCCAAAGGGTCATGATAAAGATTATACACAAATATAAAGATGATAATACATGACAAAACCTCATTAGAATGTAATATTTAAATATCCTCTTTAATAGGCAAAGCTTTTTATTTACAAAACCTCATTAGAATGTAAAGTAGACATATTAAAATATCCTCTTTAACAGGCAAAAGCTTTTTATTTTCAACAGGGGTGTGAAATTTCCGCAGAATTCCGCGTTTTTGATGCTCACATGGACCATTCCTGAGAACTGTGCAAATCCACTGAGAAAATGAATTACCATTTATGGGGGGGGGGGGGTCTTAGAACCTTCCCAATGTTAGGTCTAATGTCAGCCCAAATGGAGGTAGATAAAGTATCCCAATGGTAAATTGTGGCCTCATTGTACAGTAGAGACATAATATAGCAAATTGAATAGTTAAATCACTTTTATCTTATGTAATAATGTCAACTAGAAATCCTTGCAAGGTGGTAAAATGTGCTTCAGAGGAAACTGGTTTCGGGATTTCACACCCCTGTTTCAAGCAATACAATAGAAATATTGAAAATGAACATCAGTTTTGAACCAACACGATAAAACAGGTTTAACGGTTTGTCACAAAGGACATCTGGGCAGGGGAGAACACATAGACAACAACCAAAGCTGAAGCAATGTTCAAAGATGCCACCTTTCCCTGTTTAGCGGGAATTCCTGGCATGTGTGTATAGAGTTCTGTATTGAAAGTTAATCTCCTGGGAAAAGGTGTCCATTATCATAGGTTTGCCAGGTTTCCATCGGCCAGTGAGTCTGCACCCCTCACATGGATTATAGGTTACATTATAGTACACAACGAAACTTCTATATGATGCACTGATTGAAGTTTACATAAGACTTCTTAAGATGCTCAGTTCAATGAATTCTCTACCTATAATAAATTAACCAAACATGAAATGGATGCAGTGATGCACAAGATGTGCCACTCTTTTATGGATCCGCACTTGTTGGTTATCACCTCGAGTATTTATAACCCATGCTGGTCAATAAACTCTTGGCACATCGATGTAAATCTCAATCTATTATGGTAATCCTTGTAGATCAGTTGTGCAGACACTTTGCATATGAGGATAAAAACTGGTTATGTTTCAATACATTATGCTAGCACTAATCATGTTAATTATAAGCAGTAAACATACACTTTTATGCTTTTCTGCAGACATTGGCATGGGAACTGCTATATTGGTCTTCATAAGATAACTCGTCAAGTATCTGGTTGGATAGATTTGTTCACTTCTATTGACTTTGGATGTATTCCTGCTTGAGGGAACCAGCTGATTCTGTAACTGGCCTATTATATTTTTTTTCATCTCCCAGAAGATTTGACTACTTAGTAAACATCATGGATATCCGTTCCATGCAATGGTCAGACTCATATGATAAATAGCAGAGGTATAATCTTTCAGTCTTGTTATATCTGAAGAATACACTGACGGAAAAAAGAGCATCGGCCTGAGTTTCACCTAGTCTCTGGCGCTGCCTGAGTATCATGAGAGCCTCTGCTAGAGGCTCTCCCCTGACATGCTATACTCATGCTGAGCCTGCTTCAATTCCACACATTGGGAAAAAGAATCAGCATGAGTATAGCACAAGGCTCAGGCATGGTGCCATACTCAGTCTGAATCTAACTGAATACTCCAGCAAAGCAGGGGTCTAGCCCCTACACTGATGTCTGAGATTATATCATATCCTAGCACCAACCACACCATGTGCCTCATTAGCTCAGTTGATATGCCACTGAACTCGGCATCTGAAGGTGGTAAGTTCAAGCCCCATTGAGAATTTTTGTAAAGTCAATCTCTGTAAGTCAATCTTATTGCTACAATGTGAGCATGAATATGCATTCATAATGGGTTTGTGAGAAAATTGTTCCCTATTAAGCCCCCCCTCACCCGTTCTTGCACATACTCAATATCCTTTCTATTATCCTCTAGTCCTTGTAACCATGATATCTAAGAATATAATCTTATCTATATAGGAATATAATAGGAATTAATCACTAAAAAATTTAGAGTATGATCATATCTTTGCAGTAAATGTAAAAGTGACATATGGTCCCAGGCATATTTCTAATGTTTTGGGGCTTGGAAAAAAGTAGAATACCAGCTTTCAACACATAGAGGGAGCAGATCATATGAGATTTCAAGTGGAGATCTTTCAGCACAGTCAAGATGGTGTAGTGGTTAGCAATAGGTTGCTTTGTAGCCATGCTAGGATGAAAGAACTTGGTACTCAACCATCTTTATGTATTTAATAAAGATAAAAGGCCTGATGAAAAGAGTATTTTTTCATAGTTGATAACCAAATTATCAAAAGCAGGTACTTTGTAAAATACGCTTGTGAAGTGTTTTGATATATTTTGTGAGGTTCTAACAACAGGTTGTTGTTTCTGTACCCAGCTGGTTATGTTGTAGTTTCACAATTTTATGTAGATCACCATTTAATATGACTATTTTAAAGCCTTAAAATACAAGCAGATAAACGAGCCAAGACCTGATGGAAGAACTATTATTTCAGTGTGTAATTATGTGATTCTAGAAATAAAGCGAGAACTGTAATCACTTACTGTTACATTTGTTGAAGTATCGACGATGTGTGAAATAGTTTACTAATTTTGTTGACTCTTCGTACTGAGGGATTACTTTGATTTCATATAAGGAATTACTTTGATTTTAATGTTCTGTACCTAGAATTGTCAACAGTAAGGCATATGTTGGTAAACAGAATTTGTGACGCTTACCGGTGTAAAATTAATTTACCAGCATAAGAGTAAGTCGTTATGTCTTTGCATGTATATGTTTTCTTTTAGAAGAGCCTGTTATATTGACATTTTTTCCTTATCATCCTAAGAGTCATGAATTGTTAATAATGAAAGATTTTGTTTTTAGCTTTATGTAATCAAATAACCTAGAGTATTGAAAATCATGAAGTGGCTGTGAGTCAAAACTATTAACACCATGTTTAAACGCAAGGGAGAACAGATGATTCCTTTACGGTACATCCTTTTCCTGGGGCTACTTGCTTTTGTTGCACTGAACCAATTATAGTACTTTGTTACATGTATGTGAATCAATAGTGAGAAACTAAAATTCATATCAGGAAGTAGCACCTTTTGATATGGAATGTTGTGTAAACATGCATCTGTATGTATTATTATTATGTCACCAGACTCCCATATGTAAATACTTGTACCAACTGATGATGTGCATTTCTTGCCCACATTATTTGACCACGCGTTGTGGATGAGATTGGTTTAAGGGTGTTCACCTCGTTCTGTTTTGCCATGTGTAACATTTTTTTTTTTTTTTTTTTTTTTTGCATTTAATTGATTCAGTCCTGTGCATTGGTGTAATGGGTCATATTTCCCCAGAAAACTGAAAATCCTTTTAGGGCACCATAGTGCATTAATGCACCATGGGAATTTGCTCTCATGATACATAAGTGCAGCCTCTGTTGGCGACTCATAGATGCATCCTACCTACCATAAGGCCTGTTAGGAGTCTGAACAGGGGGACGGACGGGCAGACTTTGGCTTGCCGTACCTTCCAATTTTGGATAGCAAATATACACTTACAAGGTCAACTTGATCATTTACTAAGAAAATATTGTTGTTGAGGCACCCCCCCAAAAAAAACAAAACAAAACAAAAAACGAACAACAACAAAAACTTTCGAAATTTTTGAAGTGCACTTCCTGAGACATGTTTGCCCCTCCAAAGTCAGATTGCTTTCAACAACCCTAAATTATGCCATAAATTGACATGAGTATGGTCGTCAAGACTTTGTTGAGTTATTTGCTGGAGTTGCATTCACGTATCATGAGGACAAAAGAAAATGATCATTTAAGGCATTATGCAGAGATGCCACTCCTCCTGGTTTACCAGGAATTCCTCGTTTTGATTTCAAGATTACTGTATTAAGTTATGTTCAATTCCAGGCAAAATGTATCCAAAGGCCAGTTTTCCTGGTTTTTGTCGGCCTGGCATCTCTGATTATGTTATCCTATAAGGGTTTTCAACAAGATGGTACAAGAAATGTAGCAGTACGGTCTCACAGCTTAATGATGATATAATAAATGCGTTTAGCACATAGTACATTTACTTTGCTTTAAGAGTTGTGCACTTTTTGCTTCCTTCTACCACACATGTAGCATACACCTATAGCTCAGTTCCTTTCTAGACCACCATAGTTAAAGTGAGCAGTTAAAGCATAGCATTTCAACTCAAGAGTGAGACTCACCAGGTAAAGCCAGTAGAGGTTGTTATCCATTAGGCTAGGCCAGCCTTGACACAACCCATATACCAATTGACCCACTTTCTTTCAATCATTTAAATTGATGTAAGTCTTCAGGTTTTATTAGGATTTCCTGATTTCTGAGAATTTTTAATGGCATGTACTTTCATTATACGAGTGGTAAAGGAGGGCTGTTTTCAAAAATAGAAGGCTTTTATATTGAGGTAATGTATGGTTTCCTGACTTTTGCCTATGCCTGACTTACATCCCTATTAACATAATAAGCGTCTGTGGAAAGAAAAAGTGTAAAGGAATTGTGGTTTGACAGTTTCCTGCTCAGAAGTAGGTCACTGTTGAAGGGATGATAACCTTGGGGTGAGGGTTACTTACATTTCTCGCTGACTGCTTACCTGGTGTTGAAATTGATACTTTCAGGGTATCAATTCCAACCCAAAGGGTCATGATAAAGATTATACACAAATATAAAGATGATAATACATGACAAAACCTCATTAGAATGTAATATTTAAATATCCTCTTTAATAGGCAAAGCTTTTTATTTACAAAACCTCATTAGAATGTAAAGTAGACATATTAAAATATCCTCTTTAACAGGCAAAAGCTTTTTATTTTCAACAGGGGTGTGAAATTTCCGCAGAATTCCGCGTTTTTGATGCTCACATGGACCATTCCTGAGAACTGTGCAAATCCACTGAGAAAATGAATTACCATTTATGGGGGGGGGGGTCTTAGAACCTTCCCAATGTTAGGTCTAATGTCAGCCCAAATGGAGGTAGATAAAGTATCCCAATGGTAAATTGTGGCCTCATTGTACAGTAGAGACATAATATAGCAAATTGAATAGTTAAATCACTTTTATCTTATGTAATAATGTCAACTAGAAATCCTTGCAAGGTGGTAAAATGTGCTTCAGAGGAAACTGGTTTCGGGATTTCACACCCCTGTTTCAAGCAATACAATAGAAATATTGAAAATGAACATCAGTTTTGAACCAACACGATAAAACAGGTTTAACGGTTTGTCACAAAGGACATCTGGGCAGGGGAGAACACATAGACAACAACCAAAGCTGAAGCAATGTTCAAAGATGCCACCTTTCCCTGTTTAGCGGGAATTCCTGGCATGTGTGTATAGAGTTCTGTATTGAAAGTTAATCTCCTGGGAAAAGGTGTCCAATATCATAGGTTTGCCAGGTTTCCATCGGCCAGTGAGTCTGCACCCCTAACATGGATTATAGGTTACATTATAGTACACAACGAAACTTCTATATGATGCACTGATTGAAGTTTACATAAGACTTCTTAAGATGCTCAGTTCAATGAATTCTCTACCTATAATAAATTAACCAAACATGAAATGGATGCAGTGATGCACAAGATGTGCCACTCTTTTATGGATCCGCACTCGTTGGTTATCACCGCGAGTATTTATAACCCATGCTGGTCAATAAACTCTTGGCACATCGATGTAAATCTCAATCTATTATGGTAATCCTTGTAGATCAGTTGTGCAGACACTTTGCATATGCACTCAACTCATATGAGGATAAAAACTGGTTATGTTTCAATACATTATGCTAGCACTAATCATGTTAATTATAAGCAGTAAACATACACTTTTATGCTTTTCTGCAGACATTGGCATGGGAACTGCTATATTGGTCTTCATAAGATAACTCGTCAAGTATCTGGTTGGATAGATTTGTTCACTTCTATTGACTTTGGATGTATTCCTGCTTGAGGGAACCAGCTGATTCTGTAACTGGCCTATTATAATTTTTTTCATCTCCCAGAAGATTTGACTACTTAGTAAACATCATGGATATCCGTTCCATGCAATGGTCAGACTCATATGATAAATAGCAGAGGTATAATCTTTCAGTCTTGTTATATCTGAAGAATACACTGACGGAAAAAAGAGCATCGGCCTGAGTTTCACCTAGTCTCTGGCGCTGCCTGAGTATCATGAGAGCCTCTGCTAGAGGCTCTCCCCTGACATGCTATACTCATGCTGAGCCTGCTTCAATTCCACACATTGGGAAAAAGAATCAGCATGAGTATAGCACAAGGCTCAGGCATGGTGCCATACTCAGTCTGAATCTAACTGAATACTCCAGCAAAGCAGGGGTCTAGCCCCTACACTGATGTCTGAGATTATATCATATCCTAGCACCAACCACACCATGTGCCTCATTAGCTCAGTTGATATGCCACTGAACTCGGCATCTGAAGGTGGTAAGTTCAAGCCCCATTGAGAATTTTTGTAAAGTCAATCTCTGTAAGTCAATCTTATTGCTACAATGTGAGCATGAATATGCATTCATAATGGGTTTGTGAGAAAATTGTTCCCTATTAAGCCCCCCCTCACCCGTTCTTGCACATACTCAATATCCTTTCTATTATCCTCTAGTCCTTGTAACCATGATATCTAAGAATATAATCTTATCTATATAGGAATATAATAGGAATTAATCACTAAAAAATTTAGAGTATGATCATATCTTTGCAGTAAATGTAAAAGTGACATATGGTCCCAGGCATATTTCTAATGTTTTGGGGCTTGGAAAAAAGTAGAATACCAGCTTTCAACACATAGAGGGAGCAGATCATATGAGATTTCAAGTGGAGATCTTTCAGCACAGTCAAGATGGTGTAGTGGTTAGCAATAGGTTGCTTTGTAGCCATGCTAGGATGAAAGAACTTGGTACTCAACCATCTTTATGTATTTAATAAAGATAAAAGGCCTGATGAAAAGAGTATTTTTTCATAGTTGATAACCAAATTATCAAAAGCAGGTACTTTGTAAAATACGCTTGTGAAGTGTTTTGATATATTTTGTGAGGTTCTAACAACAGGTTGTTGTTTCTGTACCCAGCTGGTTATGTTGTAGTTTCACAATTTTATGTAGATCACCATTTAATATGCCTTAAAATACAAGCAGATAAACGAGCCAAGACCTGATGGAAGAACTATTATTTCAGTGTGTAATTATGTGATTCTAGAAATAAAGCGAGAACTGTAATCACTTACTGTTACATTTGTTGAAGTATCGACGATGTGTGAAATAGTTTACTAATTTTGTTGACTCTTCGTACTGAGGGATTACTTTGATTTCATATAAGGAATTACTTTGATTTTAATGTTCTGTACCTAGAATTGTCAACAGTAAGGCATATGTTGGTAAACAGAATTTGTGACGCTTACCGGTGTAAAATTAATTTACCAGCATAAGAGTAAGTCGTTATGTCTTTGCATGTATATGTTTTCTTTTAGAAGAGCCTGTTATATTGACATTTTTTCCTTATCATCCTAAGAGTCATGAATTGTTAATAATGAAAGATTTTGTTTTTAGCTTTATGTAATCAAATAACCTAGAGTATTGAAAATCATGAAGTGGCTGTGAGTCAAAACTATTAACACCATGTTTAAACGCAAGGGAGAACAGATGATTCCTTTACGGTACATCCTTTTCCTGGGGCTACTTGCTTTTGTTGCACTGAACCAATTATAGTACTTTGTTACATGTATGTGAATCAATAGTGAGAAACTAAAATTCATATCAGGAAGTAGCACCTTTTGATATGGAATGTTGTGTAAACATGCATCTGTATGTATTATTATTATGTCACCAGACTCCCATATGTAAATACTTGTACCAACTGATGATGTGCATTTCTTGCCCACATTATTTGACCACGCGTTGTGGATGAGATTGGTTTAAGGGTGTTCACCTCGTTCTGTTTTGCCATGTGTAACATTTTTTTTTTTTTTTTTTTTTTTTGCATTTAATTGATTCAGTCCTGTGCATTGGTGTAATGGGTCATATTTCCCCAGAAAACTGAAAATCCTTTTAGGGCACCATAGTGCATTAATGCACCATGGGAATTTGCTCTCATGATACATAAGTGCAGCCTCTGTTGGCGACTCATAGATGCATCCTACCTACCATAAGGCCTGTTAGGAGTCTGAACAGGGGGACGGACGGGCAGACTTTGGCTTGCCGTACCTTCCAATTTTGGATAGCAAATATACACTTACAAGGTCAACTTGATCATTTACTAAGAAAATATTGTTGTTGAGGCACCCCCCCCCAAAAAACAAAACAAAACAAAAAACGAACAACAACAAAAACTTTCGAAATTTTTGAAGTGCACTTCCTGAGACATGTTTGCCCCTCCAAAGTCAGATTGCTTTCAACAACCCTAAATTATGCCATAAATTGACATGAGTATGGTCGTCAAGACTTTGTTGAGTTATTTGCTGGAGTTGCATTCACGTATCATGAGGACAAAAGAAAATGATCATTTAAGGCATTATGCAGAGATGCCACTCCTCCTGGTTTACCAGGAATTCCTCGTTTTGATTTCAAGATTACTGTATTAAGTTATGTTCAATTCCAGGCAAAATGTATCCAAAGGCCAGTTTTCCTGGTTTTTGTCGGCCTGGCATCTCTGATTATGTTATCCTATAAGGGTTTTCAACAAGATGGTACAAGAAATGTAGCAGTACGGTCTCACAGCTTAATGATGATATAATAAATGCGTTTAGCACATAGTACATTTACTTTGCTTTAAGAGTTGTGCACTTTTTGCTTCCTTCTACCACACATGTAGCATACACCTATAGCTCAGTTCCTTTCTAGACCACCATAGTTAAAGTGAGCAGTTAAAGCATAGCATTTCAACTCAAGAGTGAGACTCACCAGGTAAAGCCAGTAAAGGTTGTTATCCATTAGGCTAGGCCAGCCTTGACACAACCCATATACCAATTGACCCACTTTCTTTCAATCATTTAAATTGATGTAAGTCTTCAGGTTTTATTAGGATTTCCTGATTTCTGAGAATTTTTAATGGCATGTACTTTCATTATACGAGTGGTAAAGGAGGGCTGTTTTCAAAAATAGAAGGCTTTTATATTGAGGTAATGTATGGTTTCCTGACTTTTGCCTATGCCTGACTTACATCCCTATTAACATAATAAGCGTCTGTGGAAAGAAAAAGTGTAAAGGAATTGTGGTTTGACAGTTTCCTGCTCAGAAGTAGGTCACTGTTGAAGGGATGATAACCTTGGGGTGAGGGTTACTTACATTTCTCGCTGACTGCTTACCTGGTGTTGAAATTGATACTTTCAGGGTATCAATTCCAACCCAAAGGGTCATGATAAAGATTATACACAAATATAAAGATGATAATACATGACAAAACCTCATTAGAATGTAATATTTAAATATCCTCTTTAATAGGCAAAGCTTTTTATTTACAAAACCTCATTAGAATGTAAAGTAGACATATTAAAATATCCTCTTTAACAGGCAAAAGCTTTTTATTTTCAACAGGGGTGTGAAATTTCCGCAGAATTCCGCGTTTTTGATGCTCACATGGACCATTCCTGAGAACTGTGCAAATCCACTGAGAAAATGAATTACCATTTATGGGGGGGGGTCTTAGAACCTTCCCAATGTTAGGTCTAATGTCAGCCCAAATGGAGGTAGATAAAGTATCCCAATGGTAAATTGTGGCCTCATTGTACAGTAGAGACATAATATAGCAAATTGAATAGTTAAATCACTTTTATCTTATGTAATAATGTCAACTAGAAATCCTTGCAAGGTGGTAAAATGTGCTTCAGAGGAAACTGGTTTCGGGATTTCACACCCCTGTTTCAAGCAATACAATAGAAATATTGAAAATGAACATCAGTTTTGAACCAACACGATAAAACAGGTTTAACGGTTTGTCACAAAGGACATCTGGGCAGGGGAGAACACATAGACAACAACCAAAGCTGAAGCAATGTTCAAAGATGCCACCTTTCCCTGTTTAGCGGGAATTCCTGGCATGTGTGTATAGAGTTCTGTATTGAAAGTTAATCTCCTGGGAAAAGGTGTCCAATATCATAGGTTTGCCAGGTTTCCATCGGCCAGTGAGTCTGCACCCCTCACATGGATTATAGGTTACATTATAGTACACAACGAAACTTCTATATGATGCACTGATTGAAGTTTACATAAGACTTCTTAAGATGCTCAGTTCAATGAATTCTCTACCTATAATAAATTAACCAAACATGAAATGGATGCAGTGATGCACAAGATGTGCCACTCTTTTATGGATCCGCACTCGTTGGTTATCACCGCGAGTATTTATAACCCATGCTGGTCAATAAACTCTTGGCACATCGATGTAAATCTCAATCTATTATGGTAATCCTTGTAGATCAGTTGTGCAGACACTTTGCATATGCACTCAACTCATATGAGGATAAAAACTGGTTATGTTTCAATACATTATGCTAGCACTAATCATGTTAATTATAAGCAGTAAACATACACTTTTATGCTTTTCTGCAGACATTGGCATGGGAACTGCTATATTGGTCTTCATAAGATAACTCGTCAAGTATCTGGTTGGATAGATTTGTTCACTTCTATTGACTTTGGATGTATTCCTGCTTGAGGGAACCAGCTGATTCTGTAACTGGCCTATTATATTTTTTTTCATCTCCCAGAAGATTTGACTACTTAGTAAACATCATGGATATCCGTTCCATGCAATGGTCAGACTCATATGATAAATAGCAGAGGTATAATCTTTCAGTCTTGTTATATCTGAAGAATACACTGACGGAAAAAAGAGCATCGGCCTGAGTTTCACCTAGTCTCTGGCGCTGCCTGAGTATCATGAGAGCCTCTGCTAGAGGCTCTCCCCTGACATGCTATACTCATGCTGAGCCTGCTTCAATTCCACACATTGGGAAAAAGAATCAGCATGAGTATAGCACAAGGCTCAGGCATGGTGCCATACTCAGTCTGAATCTAACTGAATACTCCAGCAAAGCAGGGGTCTAGCCCCTACACTGATGTCTGAGATTATATCATATCCTAGCACCAACCACACCATGTGCCTCATTAGCTCAGTTGATATGCCACTGAACTCGGCATCTGAAGGTGGTAAGTTCAAGCCCCATTGAGAATTTTTGTAAAGTCAATCTCTGTAAGTCAATCTTATTGCTACAATGTGAGCATGAATATGCATTCATAATGGGTTTGTGAGAAAATTGTTCCCTATTAAGCCCCCCCTCACCCGTTCTTGCACATACTCAATATCCTTTCTATTATCCTCTAGTCCTTGTAACCATGATATCTAAGAATATAATCTTATCTATATAGGAATATAATAGGAATTAATCACTAAAAAATTTAGAGTATGATCATATCTTTGCAGTAAATGTAAAAGTGACATATGGTCCCAGGCATATTTCTAATGTTTTGGGGCTTGGAAAAAAGTAGAATACCAGCTTTCAACACATAGAGGGAGCAGATCATATGAGATTTCAAGTGGAGATCTTTCAGCACAGTCAAGATGGTGTAGTGGTTAGCAATAGGTTGCTTTGTAGCCATGCTAGGATGAAAGAACTTGGTACTCAACCATCTTTATGTATTTAATAAAGATAAAAGGCCTGATGAAAAGAGTATTTTTTCATAGTTGATAACCAAATTATCAAAAGCAGGTACTTTGTAAAATACGCTTGTGAAGTGTTTTGATATATTTTGTGAGGTTCTAACAACAGGTTGTTGTTTCTGTACTCAGCTGGTTATGTTGTAGTTTCACAATTTTATGTAGATCACCATTTAATATGACTATTTTAAAGCCTTAAAATACAAGCAGATAAACGAGCCAAGACCTGATGGAAGAACTATTATTTCAGTGTGTAATTATGTGATTCTAGAAATAAAGCGAGAACTGTAATCACTTACTGTTACATTTGTTGAAGTATCGACGATGTGTGAAATAGTTTACTAATTTTGTTGACTCTTCGTACTGAGGGATTACTTTGATTTCATATAAGGAATTACTTTGATTTTAATGTTCTGTACCTAGAATTGTCAACAGTAAGGCATATGTTGGTAAACAGAATTTGTGACGCTTACCGGTGTAAAATTAATTTACCAGCATAAGAGTAAGTCGTTATGTCTTTGCATGTATATGTTTTCTTTTAGAAGAGCCTGTTATATTGACATTTTTTCCTTATCATCCTAAGAGTCATGAATTGTTAATAATGAAAGATTTTGTTTTTAGCTTTATGTAATCAAATAACCTAGAGTATTGAAAATCATGAAGTGGCTGTGAGTCAAAACTATTAACACCATGTTTAAACGCAAGGGAGAACAGATGATTCCTTTACGGTACATCCTTTTCCTGGGGCTACTTGCTTTTGTTGCACTGAACCAATTATAGTACTTTGTTACATGTATGTGAATCAATAGTGAGAAACTAAAATTCATATCAGGAAGTAGCACCTTTTGATATGGAATGTTGTGTAAACATGCATCTGTATGTATTATTATTATGTCACCAGACTCCCATATGTAAATACTTGTACCAACTGATGATGTGCATTTCTTGCCCACATTATTTGACCACGCGTTGTGGATGAGATTGGTTTAAGGGTGTTCACCTCGTTCTGTTTTGCCATGTGTAACATTTTTTTTTTTTTTTTTTTTTTGCATTTAATTGATTCAGTCCTGTGCATTGGTGTAATGGGTCATATTTCCCCAGAAAACTGAAAATCCTTTTAGGGCACCATAGTGCATTAATGCACCATGGGAATTTGCTCTCATGATACATAAGTGCAGCCTCTGTTGGCGACTCATAGATGCATCCTACCTACCATAAGGCCTGTTAGGAGTCTGAACAGGGGGACGGACGGGCAGACTTTGGCTTGCCGTACCTTCCAATTTTGGATAGCAAATATACACTTACAAGGTCAACTTGATCATTTACTAAGAAAATATTGTTGTTGAGGCACCCCCCCCAAAAAACAAAACAAAACAAAAAACGAACAACAACAAAAACTTTCGAAATTTTTGAAGTGCACTTCCTGAGACATGTTTGCCCCTCCAAAGTCAGATTGCTTTCAACAACCCTAAATTATGCCATAAATTGACATGAGTATGGTCGTCAAGACTTTGTTGAGTTATTTGCTGGAGTTGCATTCACGTATCATGAGGACAAAAGAAAATGATCATTTAAGGCATTATGCAGAGATGCCACTCCTCCTGGTTTACCAGGAATTCCTCGTTTTGATTTCAAGATTACTGTATTAAGTTATGTTCAATTCCAGGCAAAATGTATCCAAAGGCCAGTTTTCCTGGTTTTTGTCGGCCTGGCATCTCTGATTATGTTATCCTATAAGGGTTTTCAACAAGATGGTACAAGAAATGTAGCAGTACGGTCTCACAGCTTAATGATGATATAATAAATGCGTTTAGCACATAGTACATTTACTTTGCTTTAAGAGTTGTGCACTTTTTGCTTCCTTCTACCACATATGTAGCATACACCTATAGCTCAGTTCCTTTCTAGACCACCATAGTTAAAGTGAGCAGTTAAAGCATAGCATTTCAACTCAAGAGTGAGACTCACCAGGTAAAGCCAGTAGAGGTTGTTATCCATTAGGCTAGGCCAGCCTTGACACAACCCATATACCAATTGACCCACTTTCTTTCAATCATTTAAATTGATGTAAGTCTTCAGGTTTTATTAGGATTTCCTGATTTCTGAGAATTTTTAATGGCATGTACTTTCATTATACGAGTGGTAAAGGAGGGCTGTTTTCAAAAATAGAAGGCTTTTATATTGAGGTAATGTATGGTTTCCTGACTTTTGCCTATGCCTGACTTACATCCCTATTAACATAATAAGCGTCTGTGGAAAGAAAAAGTGTAAAGGAATTGTGGTTTGACAGTTTCCTGCTCAGAAGTAGGTCACTGTTGAAGGGATGATAACCTTGGGGTGAGGGTTACTTACATTTCTCGCTGACTGCTTACCTGGTGTTGAAATTGATACTTTCAGGGTATCAATTCCAACCCAAAGGGTCATGATAAAGATTATACACAAATATAAAGATGATAATACATGACAAAACCTCATTAGAATGTAATATTTAAATATCCTCTTTAATAGGCAAAGCTTTTTATTTACAAAACCTCATTAGAATGTAAAGTAGACATATTAAAATATCCTCTTTAACAGGCAAAAGCTTTTTATTTTCAACAGGGGTGTGAAATTTCCGCAGAATTCCGCGTTTTTGATGCTCACATGGACCATTCCTGAGAACTGTGCAAATCCACTGAGAAAATGAATTACCATTTATGGGGGGGGGGGTCTTAGAACCTTCCCAATGTTAGGTCTAATGTCAGCCCAAATGGAGGTAGATAAAGTATCCCAATGGTAAATTGTGGCCTCATTGTACAGTAGAGACATAATATAGCAAATTGAATAGTTAAATCACTTTTATCTTATGTAATAATGTCAACTAGAAATCCTTGCAAGGTGGTAAAATGTGCTTCAGAGGAAACTGGTTTCGGGATTTCACACCCCTGTTTCAAGCAATACAATAGAAATATTGAAAATGAACATCAGTTTTGAACCAACACGATAAAACAGGTTTAACGGTTTGTCACAAAGGACATCTGGGCAGGGGAGAACACATAGACAACAACCAAAGCTGAAGCAATGTTCAAAGATGCCACCTTTCCCTGTTTAGCGGGAATTCCTGGCATGTGTGTATAGAGTTCTGTATTGAAAGTTAATCTCCTGGGAAAAGGTGTCCAATATCATAGGTTTGCCAGGTTTCCATCGGCCAGTGAGTCTGCACCCCTCACATGGATTATAGGTTACATTATAGTACACAACGAAACTTCTATATGATGCACTGATTGAAGTTTACATAAGACTTCTTAAGATGCTCAGTTCAATGAATTCTCTACCTATAATAAATTAACCAAACATGAAATGGATGCAGTGATGCACAAGATGTGCCACTCTTTTATGGATCCGCACTCGTTGGTTATCACCGCGAGTATTTATAACCCATGCTGGTCAATAAACTCTTGGCACATCGATGTAAATCTCAATCTATTATGGTAATCCTTGTAGATCAGTTGTGCAGACACTTTGCATATGCACTCAACTCATATGAGGATAAAAACTGGTTATGTTTCAATACATTATGCTAGCACTAATCATGTTAATTATAAGCAGTAAACATACACTTTTATGCTTTTCTGCAGACATTGGCATGGGAACTGCTATATTGGTCTTCATAAGATAACTCGTCAAGTATCTGGTTGGATAGATTTGTTCACTTCTATTGACTTTGGATGTATTCCTGCTTGAGGGAACCAGCTGATTCTGTAACTGGCCTATTATATTTTTTTTCATCTCCCAGAAGATTTGACTACTTAGTAAACATCATGGATATCCGTTCCATGCAATGGTCAGACTCATGTGATAAATAGCAGAGGTATAATCTTTCAGTCTTGTTATATCTGAAGAATACACTGACGGAAAAAAGAGCATCGGCCTGAGTTTCACCTAGTCTCTGGCGCTGCCTGAGTATCATGAGAGCCTCTGCTAGAGGCTCTCCCCTGACATGCTATACTCATGCTGAGCCTGCTTCAATTCCACACATTGGGAAAAAGAATCAGCATGAGTATAGCACAAGGCTCAGGCATGGTGCCATACTCAGTCTGAATCTAACTGAATACTCCAGCAAAGCAGGGGTCTAGCCCCTACACTGATGTCTGAGATTATATCATATCCTAGCACGAACCACACCATGTGCCTCATTAGCTCAGTTGATATGCCACTGAACTCGGCATCTGAAGGTGGTAAGTTCAAGCCCCATTGAGAATTTTTGTAAAGTCAATCTCTGTAAGTCAATCTTATTGCTACAATGTGAGCATGAATATGCATTCATAATGGGTTTGTGAGAAAATTGTTCCCTATTAAGCCCCCCCTCACCCGTTCTTGCACATACTCAATATCCTTTCTATTATCCTCTAGTCCTTGTAACCATGATATCTAAGAATATAATCTTATCTATATAGGAATATAATAGGAATTAATCACTAAAAAATTTAGAGTATGATCATATCTTTGCAGTAAATGTAAAAGTGACATATGGTCCCAGGCATATTTCTAATGTTTTGGGGCTTGGAAAAAAGTAGAATACCAGCTTTCAACACATAGAGGGAGCAGATCATATGAGATTTCAAGTGGAGATCTTTCAGCACAGTCAAGATGGTGTAGTGGTTAGCAATAGGTTGCTTTGTAGCCATGCTAGGATGAAAGAACTTGGTACTCAACCATCTTTATGTATTTAATAAAGATAAAAGGCCTGATGAAAAGAGTATTTTTTCATAGTTGATAACCAAATTATCAAAAGCAGGTACTTTGTAAAATACGCTTGTGAAGTGTTTTGATATATTTTGTGAGGTTCTAACAACAGGTTGTTGTTTCTGTACCCAGCTGGTTATGTTGTAGTTTCACAATTTTATGTAGATCACCATTTAATATGCCTTAAAATACAAGCAGATAAACGAGCCAAGACCTGATGGAAGAACTATTATTTCAGTGTGTAATTATGTGATTCTAGAAATAAAGCGAGAACTGTAATCACTTACTGTTACATTTGTTGAAGTATCGACGATGTGTGAAATAGTTTACTAATTTTGTTGACTCTTCGTACTGAGGGATTACTTTGATTTCATATAAGGAATTACTTTGATTTTAATGTTCTGTACCTAGAATTGTCAACAGTAAGGCATATGTTGGTAAACAGAATTTGTGACGCTTACCGGTGTAAAATTAATTTACCAGCATAAGAGTAAGTCGTTATGTCTTTGCATGTATATGTTTTCTTTTAGAAGAGCCTGTTATATTGACATTTTTTCCTTATCATCCTAAGAGTCATGAATTGTTAATAATGAAAGATTTTGTTTTTAGCTTTATGTAATCAAATAACCTAGAGTATTGAAAATCATGAAGTGGCTGTGAGTCAAAACTATTAACACCATGTTTAAACGCAAGGGAGAACAGATGATTCCTTTACGGTACATCCTTTTCCTGGGGCTACTTGCTTTTGTTGCACTGAACCAATTATAGTACTTTGTTACATGTATGTGAATCAATAGTGAGAAACTAAAATTCATATCAGGAAGTAGCACCTTTTGATATGGAATGTTGTGTAAACATGCATCTGTATGTATTATTATTATGTCACCAGACTCCCATATGTAAATACTTGTACCAACTGATGATGTGCATTTCTTGCCCACATTATTTGACCACGCATTGTGGATGAGATTGGTTTAAGGGTGTTCACCTCGTTCTGTTTTGCCATGTGTAACATTTTTTTTTTTTTTTTTTTTTTTTGCATTTAATTGATTCAGTCCTGTGCATTGGTGTAATGGGTCATATTTCCCCAGAAAACTGAAAATCCTTTTAGGGCACCATAGTGCATTAATGCACCATGGGAATTTGCTCTCATGATACATAAGTGCAGCCTCTGTTGGCGACTCATAGATGCATCCTACCTACCATAAGGCCTGTTAGGAGTCTGAACAGGGGGACGGACGGGCAGACTTTGGCTTGCCGTACCTTCCAATTTTGGATAGCAAATATACACTTACAAGGTCAACTTGATCATTTACTAAGAAAATATTGTTGTTGAGGCACCCCCCCCAAAAAACAAAACAAAACAAAAAACGAACAACAACAAAAACTTTCGAAATTTTTGAAGTGCACTTCCTGAGACATGTTTGCCCCTCCAAAGTCAGATTGCTTTCAACAACCCTAAATTATGCCATAAATTGACATGAGTATGGTCGTCAAGACTTTGTTGAGTTATTTGCTGGAGTTGCATTCACGTATCATGAGGACAAAAGAAAATGATCATTTAAGGCATTATGCAGAGATGCCACTCCTCCTGGTTTACCAGGAATTCCTCGTTTTGATTTCAAGATTACTGTATTAAGTTATGTTCAATTCCAGGCAAAATGTATCCAAAGGCCAGTTTTCCTGGTTTTTGTCGGCCTGGCATCTCTGATTATGTTATCCTATAAGGGTTTTCAACAAGATGGTACAAGAAATGTAGCAGTACGGTCTCACAGCTTAATGATGATATAATAAATGCGTTTAGCACATAGTACATTTACTTTGCTTTAAGAGTTGTGCACTTTTTGCTTCCTTCTACCACACATGTAGCATACACCTATAGCTCAGTTCCTTTCTAGACCACCATAGTTAAAGTGAGCAGTTAAAGCATAGCATTTCAACTCAAGAGTGAGACTCACCAGGTAAAGCCAGTAGAGGTTGTTATCCATTAGGCTAGGCCAGCCTTGACACAACCCATATACCAATTGACCCACTTTCTTTCAATCATTTAAATTGATGTAAGTCTTCAGGTTTTATTAGGATTTCCTGATTTCTGAGAATTTTTAATGGCATGTACTTTCATTATACGAGTGGTAAAGGAGGGCTGTTTTCAAAAATAGAAGGCTTTTATATTGAGGTAATGTATGGTTTCCTGACTTTTGCCTATGCCTGACTTACATCCCTATTAACATAATAAGCGTCTGTGGAAAGAAAAAGTGTAAAGGAATTGTGGTTTGACAGTTTCCTGCTCAGAAGTAGGTCACTGTTGAAGGGATGATAACCTTGGGGTGAGGGTTACTTACATTTCTCGCTGACTGCTTACCTGGTGTTGAAATTGATACTTTCAGGGTATCAATTCCAACCCAAAGGGTCATGATAAAGATTATACACAAATATAAAGATGATAATACATGACAAAACCTCATTAGAATGTAATATTTAAATATCCTCTTTAATAGGCAAAGCTTTTTATTTACAAAACCTCATTAGAATGTAAAGTAGACATATTAAAATATCCTCTTTAACAGGCAAAAGCTTTTTATTTTCAACAGGGGTGTGAAATTTCCGCAGAATTCCGCGTTTTTGATGCTCACATGGACCATTCCTGAGAACTGTGCAAATCCACTGAGAAAATGAATTACCATTTATGGGGGGGGGGGTCTTAGAACCTTCCCAATGTTAGGTCTAATGTCAGCCCAAATGGAGGTAGATAAAGTATCCCAATGGTAAATTGTGGCCTCATTGTACAGTAGAGACATAATATAGCAAATTGAATAGTTAAATCACTTTTATCTTATGTAATAATGTCAACTAGAAATCCTTGCAAGGTGGTAAAATGTGCTTCAGAGGAAACTGGTTTCGGGATTTCACACCCCTGTTTCAAGCAATACAATAGAAATATTGAAAATGAACATCAGTTTTGAACCAACACGATAAAACAGGTTTAACGGTTTGTCACAAAGGACATCTGGGCAGGGGAGAACACATAGACAACAACCAAAGCTGAAGCAATGTTCAAAGATGCCACCTTTCCCTGTTTAGCGGGAATTCCTGGCATGTGTGTATAGAGTTCTGTATTGAAAGTTAATCTCCTGGGAAAAGGTGTCCAATATCATAGGTTTGCCAGGTTTCCATCGGCCAGTGAGTCTGCACCCCTCACATGGATTATAGGTTACATTATAGTACACAACGAAACTTCTATATGATGCACTGATTGAAGTTTACATAAGACTTCTTAAGATGCTCAGTTCAATGAATTCTCTACCTATAATAAATTAACCAAACATGAAATGGATGCAGTGATGCACAAGATGTGCCACTCTTTTATGGATCCGCACTCGTTGGTTATCACCGCGAGTATTTATAACCCATGCTGGTCAATAAACTCTTGGCACATCGATGTAAATCTCAATCTATTATGGTAATCCTTGTAGATCAGTTGTGCAGACACTTTGCATATGCACTCAACTCATATGAGGATAAAAACTGGTTATGTTTCAATACATTATGCTAGCACTAATCATGTTAATTATAAGCAGTAAACATACACTTTTATGCTTTTCTGCAGACATTGGCATGGGAACTGCTATATTGGTCTTCATAAGATAACTCGTCAAGTATCTGGTTGGATAGATTTGTTCACTTCTATTGACTTTGGATGTATTCCTGCTTGAGGGAACCAGCTGATTCTGTAACTGGCCTATTATATTTTTTTTCATCTCCCAGAAGATTTGACTACTTAGTAAACATCATGGATATCCGTTCCATGCAATGGTCAGACTCATGTGATAAATAGCAGAGGTATAATCTTTCAGTCTTGTTATATCTGAAGAATACACTGACGGAAAAAAGAGCATCGGCCTGAGTTTCACCTAGTCTCTGGCGCTGCCTGAGTATCATGAGAGCCTCTGCTAGAGGCTCTCCCCTGACATGCTATACTCATGCTGAGCCTGCTTCAATTCCACACATTGGGAAAAAGAATCAGCATGAGTATAGCACAAGGCTCAGGCATGGTGCCATACTCAGTCTGAATCTAACTGAATACTCCAGCAAAGCAGGGGTCTAGCCCCTACACTGATGTCTGAGATTATATCATATCCTAGCACGAACCACACCATGTGCCTCATTAGCTCAGTTGATATGCCACTGAACTCGGCATCTGAAGGTGGTAAGTTCAAGCCCCATTGAGAATTTTTGTAAAGTCAATCTCTGTAAGTCAATCTTATTGCTACAATGTGAGCATGAATATGCATTCATAATGGGTTTGTGAGAAAATTGTTCCCTATTAAGCCCCCCCTCACCCGTTCTTGCACATACTCAATATCCTTTCTATTATCCTCTAGTCCTTGTAACCATGATATCTAAGAATATAATCTTATCTATATAGGAATATAATAGGAATTAATCACTAAAAAATTTAGAGTATGATCATATCTTTGCAGTAAATGTAAAAGTGACATATGGTCCCAGGCATATTTCTAATGTTTTGGGGCTTGGAAAAAAGTAGAATACCAGCTTTCAACACATAGAGGGAGCAGATCATATGAGATTTCAAGTGGAGATCTTTCAGCACAGTCAAGATGGTGTAGTGGTTAGCAATAGGTTGCTTTGTAGCCATGCTAGGATGAAAGAACTTGGTACTCAACCATCTTTATGTATTTAATAAAGATAAAAGGCCTGATGAAAAGAGTATTTTTTCATAGTTGATAACCAAATTATCAAAAGCAGGTACTTTGTAAAATACGCTTGTGAAGTGTTTTGATATATTTTGTGAGGTTCTAACAACAGGTTGTTGTTTCTGTACCCAGCTGGTTATGTTGTAGTTTCACAATTTTATGTAGATCACCATTTAATATGCCTTAAAATACAAGCAGATAAACGAGCCAAGACCTGATGGAAGAACTATTATTTCAGTGTGTAATTATGTGATTCTAGAAATAAAGCGAGAACTGTAATCACTTACTGTTACATTTGTTGAAGTATCGACGATGTGTGAAATAGTTTACTAATTTTGTTGACTCTTCGTACTGAGGGATTACTTTGATTTCATATAAGGAATTACTTTGATTTTAATGTTCTGTACCTAGAATTGTCAACAGTAAGGCATATGTTGGTAAACAGAATTTGTGACGCTTACCGGTGTAAAATTAATTTACCAGCATAAGAGTAAGTCGTTATGTCTTTGCATGTATATGTTTTCTTTTAGAAGAGCCTGTTATATTGACATTTTTTCCTTATCATCCTAAGAGTCATGAATTGTTAATAATGAAAGATTTTGTTTTTAGCTTTATGTAATCAAATAACCTAGAGTATTGAAAATCATGAAGTGGCTGTGAGTCAAAACTATTAACACCATGTTTAAACGCAAGGGAGAACAGATGATTCCTTTACGGTACATCCTTTTCCTGGGGCTACTTGCTTTTGTTGCACTGAACCAATTATAGTACTTTGTTACATGTATGTGAATCAATAGTGAGAAACTAAAATTCATATCAGGAAGTAGCACCTTTTGATATGGAATGTTGTGTAAACATGCATCTGTATGTATTATTATTATGTCACCAGACTCCCATATGTAAATACTTGTACCAACTGATGATGTGCATTTCTTGCCCACATTATTTGACCACGCGTTGTGGATGAGATTGGTTTAAGGGTGTTCACCTCGTTCTGTTTTGCCATGTGTAACATTTTTTTTTTTTTTTTTTTTTTTTGCATTTAATTGATTCAGTCCTGTGCATTGGTGTAATGGGTCATATTTCCCCAGAAAACTGAAAATCCTTTTAGGGCACCATAGTGCATTAATGCACCATGGGAATTTGCTCTCATGATACATAAGTGCAGCCTCTGTTGGCGACTCATAGATGCATCCTACCTACCATAAGGCCTGTTAGGAGTCTGAACAGGGGGACGGACGGGCAGACTTTGGCTTGCCGTACCTTCCAATTTTGGATAGCAAATATACACTTACAAGGTCAACTTGATCATTTACTAAGAAAATATTGTTGTTGAGGCACCCCCCCCCAAAAAACAAAACAAAACAAAAAACGAACAACAACAAAAACTTTCGAAATTTTTGAAGTGCACTTCCTGAGACATGTTTGCCCCTCCAAAGTCAGATTGCTTTCAACAACCCTAAATTATGCCATAAATTGACATGAGTATGGTCGTCAAGACTTTGTTGAGTTATTTGCTGGAGTTGCATTCACGTATCATGAGGACAAAAGAAAATGATCATTTAAGGCATTATGCAGAGATGCCACTCCTCCTGGTTTACCAGGAATTCCTCGTTTTGATTTCAAGATTACTGTATTAAGTTATGTTCAATTCCAGGCAAAATGTATCCAAAGGCCAGTTTTCCTGGTTTTTGTCGGCCTGGCATCTCTGATTATGTTATCCTATAAGGGTTTTCAACAAGATGGTACAAGAAATGTAGCAGTACGGTCTCACAGCTTAATGATGATATAATAAATGCGTTTAGCACATAGTACATTTACTTTGCTTTAAGAGTTGTGCACTTTTTGCTTCCTTCTACCACACATGTAGCATACACCTATAGCTCAGTTCCTTTCTAGACCACCATAGTTAAAGTGAGCAGTTAAAGCATAGCATTTCAACTCAAGAGTGAGACTCACCAGGTAAAGCCAGTAAAGGTTGTTATCCATTAGGCTAGGCCAGCCTTGACACAACCCATATACCAATTGACCCACTTTCTTTCAATCATTTAAATTGATGTAAGTCTTCAGGTTTTATTAGGATTTCCTGATTTCTGAGAATTTTTAATGGCATGTACTTTCATTATACGAGTGGTAAAGGAGGGCTGTTTTCAAAAATAGAAGGCTTTTATATTGAGGTAATGTATGGTTTCCTGACTTTTGCCTATGCCTGACTTACATCCCTATTAACATAATAAGCGTCTGTGGAAAGAAAAAGTGTAAAGGAATTGTGGTTTGACAGTTTCCTGCTCAGAAGTAGGTCACTGTTGAAGGGATGATAACCTTGGGGTGAGGGTTACTTACATTTCTCGCTGACTGCTTACCTGGTGTTGAAATTGATACTTTCAGGGTATCAATTCCAACCCAAAGGGTCATGATAAAGATTATACACAAATATAAAGATGATAATACATGACAAAACCTCATTAGAATGTAATATTTAAATATCCTCTTTAATAGGCAAAGCTTTTTATTTACAAAACCTCATTAGAATGTAAAGTAGACATATTAAAATATCCTCTTTAACAGGCAAAAGCTTTTTATTTTCAACAGGGGTGTGAAATTTCCGCAGAATTCCGCGTTTTTGATGCTCACATGGACCATTCCTGAGAACTGTGCAAATCCACTGAGAAAATGAATTACCATTTATGGGGGGGGGGTCTTAGAACCTTCCCAATGTTAGGTCTAATGTCAGCCCAAATGGAGGTAGATAAAGTATCCCAATGGTAAATTGTGGCCTCATTGTACAGTAGAGACATAATATAGCAAATTGAATAGTTAAATCACTTTTATCTTATGTAATAATGTCAACTAGAAATCCTTGCAAGGTGGTAAAATGTGCTTCAGAGGAAACTGGTTTCGGGATTTCACACCCCTGTTTCAAGCAATACAATAGAAATATTGAAAATGAACATCAGTTTTGAACCAACACGATAAAACAGGTTTAACGGTTTGTCACAAAGGACATCTGGGCAGGGGAGAACACATAGACAACAACCAAAGCTGAAGCAATGTTCAAAGATGCCACCTTTCCCTGTTTAGCGGGAATTCCTGGCATGTGTGTATAGAGTTCTGTATTGAAAGTTAATCTCCTGGGAAAAGGTGTCCAATATCATAGGTTTGCCAGGTTTCCATCGGCCAGTGAGTCTGCACCCCTCACATGGATTATAGGTTACATTATAGTACACAACGAAACTTCTATATGATGCACTGATTGAAGTTTACATAAGACTTCTTAAGATGCTCAGTTCAATGAATTCTCTACCTATAATAAATTAACCAAACATGAAATGGATGCAGTGATGCACAAGATGTGCCACTCTTTTATGGATCCGCACTCGTTGGTTATCACCGCGAGTATTTATAACCCATGCTGGTCAATAAACTCTTGGCACATCGATGTAAATCTCAATCTATTATGGTAATCCTTGTAGATCAGTTGTGCAGACACTTTGCATATGCACTCAACTCATATGAGGATAAAAACTGGTTATGTTTCAATACATTATGCTAGCACTAATCATGTTAATTATAAGCAGTAAACATACACTTTTATGCTTTTCTGCAGACATTGGCATGGGAACTGCTATATTGGTCTTCATAAGATAACTCGTCAAGTATCTGGTTGGATAGATTTGTTCACTTCTATTGACTTTGGATGTATTCCTGCTTGAGGGAACCAGCTGATTCTGTAACTGGCCTATTATATTTTTTTTCATCTCCCAGAAGATTTGACTACTTAGTAAACATCATGGATATCCGTTCCATGCAATGGTCAGACTCATGTGATAAATAGCAGAGGTATAATCTTTCAGTCTTGTTATATCTGAAGAATACACTGACGGAAAAAAGAGCATCGGCCTGAGTTTCACCTAGTCTCTGGCGCTGCCTGAGTATCATGAGAGCCTCTGCTAGAGGCTCTCCCCTGACATGCTATACTCATGCTGAGCCTGCTTCAATTCCACACATTGGGAAAAAGAATCAGCATGAGTATAGCACAAGGCTCAGGCATGGTGCCATACTCAGTCTGAATCTAACTGAATACTCCAGCAAAGCAGGGGTCTAGCCCCTACACTGATGTCTGAGATTATATCATATCCTAGCACGAACCACACCATGTGCCTCATTAGCTCAGTTGATATGCCACTGAACTCGGCATCTGAAGGTGGTAAGTTCAAGCCCCATTGAGAATTTTTGTAAAGTCAATCTCTGTAAGTCAATCTTATTGCTACAATGTGAGCATGAATATGCATTCATAATGGGTTTGTGAGAAAATTGTTCCCTATTAAGCCCCCCCTCACCCGTTCTTGCACATACTCAATATCCTTTCTATTATCCTCTAGTCCTTGTAACCATGATATCTAAGAATATAATCTTATCTATATAGGAATATAATAGGAATTAATCACTAAAAAATTTAGAGTATGATCATATCTTTGCAGTAAATGTAAAAGTGACATATGGTCCCAGGCATATTTCTAATGTTTTGGGGCTTGGAAAAAAGTAGAATACCAGCTTTCAACACATAGAGGGAGCAGATCATATGAGATTTCAAGTGGAGATCTTTCAGCACAGTCAAGATGGTGTAGTGGTTAGCAATAGGTTGCTTTGTAGCCATGCTAGGATGAAAGAACTTGGTACTCAACCATCTTTATGTATTTAATAAAGATAAAAGGCCTGATGAAAAGAGTATTTTTTCATAGTTGATAACCAAATTATCAAAAGCAGGTACTTTGTAAAATACGCTTGTGAAGTGTTTTGATATATTTTGTGAGGTTCTAACAACAGGTTGTTGTTTCTGTACCCAGCTGGTTATGTTGTAGTTTCACAATTTTATGTAGATCACCATTTAATATGCCTTAAAATACAAGCAGATAAACGAGCCAAGACCTGATGGAAGAACTATTATTTCAGTGTGTAATTATGTGATTCTAGAAATAAAGCGAGAACTGTAATCACTTACTGTTACATTTGTTGAAGTATCGACGATGTGTGAAATAGTTTACTAATTTTGTTGACTCTTCGTACTGAGGGATTACTTTGATTTCATATAAGGAATTACTTTGATTTTAATGTTCTGTACCTAGAATTGTCAACAGTAAGGCATATGTTGGTAAACAGAATTTGTGACGCTTACCGGTGTAAAATTAATTTACCAGCATAAGAGTAAGTCGTTATGTCTTTGCATGTATATGTTTTCTTTTAGAAGAGCCTGTTATATTGACATTTTTTCCTTATCATCCTAAGAGTCATGAATTGTTAATAATGAAAGATTTTGTTTTTAGCTTTATGTAATCAAATAACCTAGAGTATTGAAAATCATGAAGTGGCTGTGAGTCAAAACTATTAACACCATGTTTAAACGCAAGGGAGAACAGATGATTCCTTTACGGTACATCCTTTTCCTGGGGCTACTTGCTTTTGTTGCACTGAACCAATTATAGTACTTTGTTACATGTATGTGAATCAATAGTGAGAAACTAAAATTCATATCAGGAAGTAGCACCTTTTGATATGGAATGTTGTGTAAACATGCATCTGTATGTATTATTATTATGTCACCAGACTCCCATATGTAAATACTTGTACCAACTGATGATGTGCATTTCTTGCCCACATTATTTGACCACGCGTTGTGGATGAGATTGGTTTAAGGGTGTTCACCTCGTTCTGTTTTGCCATGTGTAACATTTTTTTTTTTTTTTTTTTTTTTTGCATTTAATTGATTCAGTCCTGTGCATTGGTGTAATGGGTCATATTTCCCCAGAAAACTGAAAATCCTTTTAGGGCACCATAGTGCATTAATGCACCATGGGAATTTGCTCTCATGATACATAAGTGCAGCCTCTGTTGGCGACTCATAGATGCATCCTACCTACCATAAGGCCTGTTAGGAGTCTGAACAGGGGGACGGACGGGCAGACTTTGGCTTGCCGTACCTTCCAATTTTGGATAGCAAATATACACTTACAAGGTCAACTTGATCATTTACTAAGAAAATATTGTTGTTGAGGCACCCCCCCCAAAAAACAAAACAAAACAAAAAACGAACAACAACAAAAACTTTCGAAATTTTTGAAGTGCACTTCCTGAGACATGTTTGCCCCTCCAAAGTCAGATTGCTTTCAACAACCCTAAATTATGCCATAAATTGACATGAGTATGGTCGTCAAGACTTTGTTGAGTTATTTGCTGGAGTTGCATTCACGTATCATGAGGACAAAAGAAAATGATCATTTAAGGCATTATGCAGAGATGCCACTCCTCCTGGTTTACCAGGAATTCCTCGTTTTGATTTCAAGATTACTGTATTAAGTTATGTTCAATTCCAGGCAAAATGTATCCAAAGGCCAGTTTTCCTGGTTTTTGTCGGCCTGGCATCTCTGATTATGTTATCCTATAAGGGTTTTCAACAAGATGGTACAAGAAATGTAGCAGTACGGTCTCACAGCTTAATGATGATATAATAAATGCGTTTAGCACATAGTACATTTACTTTGCTTTAAGAGTTGTGCACTTTTTGCTTCCTTCTACCACACATGTAGCATACACCTATAGCTCAGTTCCTTTCTAGACCACCATAGTTAAAGTGAGCAGTTAAAGCATAGCATTTCAACTCAAGAGTGAGACTCACCAGGTAAAGCCAGTAGAGGTTGTTATCCATTAGGCTAGGCCAGCCTTGACACAACCCATATACCAATTGACCCACTTTCTTTCAATCATTTAAATTGATGTAAGTCTTCAGGTTTTATTAGGATTTCCTGATTTCTGAGAATTTTTAATGGCATGTACTTTCATTATACGAGTGGTAAAGGAGGGCTGTTTTCAAAAATAGAAGGCTTTTATATTGAGGTAATGTATGGTTTCCTGACTTTTGCCTATGCCTGACTTACATCCCTATTAACATAATAAGCGTCTGTGGAAAGAAAAAGTGTAAAGGAATTGTGGTTTGACAGTTTCCTGCTCAGAAGTAGGTCACTGTTGAAGGGATGATAACCTTGGGGTGAGGGTTACTTACATTTCTCGCTGACTGCTTACCTGGTGTTGAAATTGATACTTTCAGGGTATCAATTCCAACCCAAAGGGTCATGATAAAGATTATACACAAATATAAAGATGATAATACATGACAAAACCTCATTAGAATGTAATATTTAAATATCCTCTTTAATAGGCAAAGCTTTTTATTTACAAAACCTCATTAGAATGTAAAGTAGACATATTAAAATATCCTCTTTAACAGGCAAAAGCTTTTTATTTTCAACAGGGGTGTGAAATTTCCGCAGAATTCCGCGTTTTTGATGCTCACATGGACCATTCCTGAGAACTGTGCAAATCCACTGAGAAAATGAATTACCATTTATGGGGGGGGGGGTCTTAGAACCTTCCCAATGTTAGGTCTAATGTCAGCCCAAATGGAGGTAGATAAAGTATCCCAATGGTAAATTGTGGCCTCATTGTACAGTAGAGACATAATATAGCAAATTGAATAGTTAAATCACTTTTATCTTATGTAATAATGTCAACTAGAAATCCTTGCAAGGTGGTAAAATGTGCTTCAGAGGAAACTGGTTTCGGGATTTCACACCCCTGTTTCAAGCAATACAATAGAAATATTGAAAATGAACATCAGTTTTGAACCAACACGATAAAACAGGTTTAACGGTTTGTCACAAAGGACATCTGGGCAGGGGAGAACACATAGACAACAACCAAAGCTGAAGCAATGTTCAAAGATGCCACCTTTCCCTGTTTAGCGGGAATTCCTGGCATGTGTGTATAGAGTTCTGTATTGAAAGTTAATCTCCTGGGAAAAGGTGTCCAATATCATAGGTTTGCCAGGTTTCCATCGGCCAGTGAGTCTGCACCCCTCACATGGATTATAGGTTACATTATAGTACACAACGAAACTTCTATATGATGCACTGATTGAAGTTTACATAAGACTTCTTAAGATGCTCAGTTCAATGAATTCTCTACCTATAATAAATTAACCAAACATGAAATGGATGCAGTGATGCACAAGATGTGCCACTCTTTTATGGATCCGCACTCGTTGGTTATCACCGCGAGTATTTATAACCCATGCTGGTCAATAAACTCTTGGCACATCGATGTAAATCTCAATCTATTATGGTAATCCTTGTAGATCAGTTGTGCAGACACTTTGCATATGCACTCAACTCATATGAGGATAAAAACTGGTTATGTTTCAATACATTATGCTAGCACTAATCATGTTAATTATAAGCAGTAAACATACACTTTTATGCTTTTCTGCAGACATTGGCATGGGAACTGCTATATTGGTCTTCATAAGATAACTCGTCAAGTATCTGGTTGGATAGATTTGTTCACTTCTATTGACTTTGGATGTATTCCTGCTTGAGGGAACCAGCTGATTCTGTAACTGGCCTATTATATTTTTTTTCATCTCCCAGAAGATTTGACTACTTAGTAAACATCATGGATATCCGTTCCATGCAATGGTCAGACTCATGTGATAAATAGCAGAGGTATAATCTTTCAGTCTTGTTATATCTGAAGAATACACTGACGGAAAAAAGAGCATCGGCCTGAGTTTCACCTAGTCTCTGGCGCTGCCTGAGTATCATGAGAGCCTCTGCTAGAGGCTCTCCCCTGACATGCTATACTCATGCTGAGCCTGCTTCAATTCCACACATTGGGAAAAAGAATCAGCATGAGTATAGCACAAGGCTCAGGCATGGTGCCATACTCAGTCTGAATCTAACTGAATACTCCAGCAAAGCAGGGGTCTAGCCCCTACACTGATGTCTGAGATTATATCATATCCTAGCACGAACCACACCATGTGCCTCATTAGCTCAGTTGATATGCCACTGAACTCGGCATCTGAAGGTGGTAAGTTCAAGCCCCATTGAGAATTTTTGTAAAGTCAATCTCTGTAAGTCAATCTTATTGCTACAATGTGAGCATGAATATGCATTCATAATGGGTTTGTGAGAAAATTGTTCCCTATTAAGCCCCCCCTCACCCGTTCTTGCACATACTCAATATCCTTTCTATTATCCTCTAGTCCTTGTAACCATGATATCTAAGAATATAATCTTATCTATATAGGAATATAATAGGAATTAATCACTAAAAAATTTAGAGTATGATCATATCTTTGCAGTAAATGTAAAAGTGACATATGGTCCCAGGCATATTTCTAATGTTTTGGGGCTTGGAAAAAAGTAGAATACCAGCTTTCAACACATAGAGGGAGCAGATCATATGAGATTTCAAGTGGAGATCTTTCAGCACAGTCAAGATGGTGTAGTGGTTAGCAATAGGTTGCTTTGTAGCCATGCTAGGATGAAAGAACTTGGTACTCAACCATCTTTATGTATTTAATAAAGATAAAAGGCCTGATGAAAAGAGTATTTTTTCATAGTTGATAACCAAATTATCAAAAGCAGGTACTTTGTAAAATACGCTTGTGAAGTGTTTTGATATATTTTGTGAGGTTCTAACAACAGGTTGTTGTTTCTGTACCCAGCTGGTTATGTTGTAGTTTCACAATTTTATGTAGATCACCATTTAATATGACTATTTTAAAGCCTTAAAATACAAGCAGATAAACGAGCCAAGACCTGATGGAAGAACTATTATTTCAGTGTGTAATTATGTGATTCTAGAAATAAAGCGAGAACTGTAATCACTTACTGTTACATTTGTTGAAGTATCGACGATGTGTGAAATAGTTTACTAATTTTGTTGACTCTTCGTACTGAGGGATTACTTTGATTTCATATAAGGAATTACTTTGATTTTAATGTTCTGTACCTAGAATTGTCAACAGTAAGGCATATGTTGGTAAACAGAATTTGTGACGCTTACCGGTGTAAAATTAATTTACCAGCATAAGAGTAAGTCGTTATGTCTTTGCATGTATATGTTTTCTTTTAGAAGAGCCTGTTATATTGACATTTTTTCCTTATCATCCTAAGAGTCATGAATTGTTAATAATGAAAGATTTTGTTTTTAGCTTTATGTAATCAAATAACCTAGAGTATTGAAAATCATGAAGTGGCTGTGAGTCAAAACTATTAACACCATGTTTAAACGCAAGGGAGAACAGATGATTCCTTTACGGTACATCCTTTTCCTGGGGCTACTTGCTTTTGTTGCACTGAACCAATTATAGTACTTTGTTACATGTATGTGAATCAATAGTGAGAAACTAAAATTCATATCAGGAAGTAGCACCTTTTGATATGGAATGTTGTGTAAACATGCATCTGTATGTATTATTATTATGTCACCAGACTCCCATATGTAAATACTTGTACCAACTGATGATGTGCATTTCTTGCCCACATTATTTGACCACGCGTTGTGGATGAGATTGGTTTAAGGGTGTTCACCTCGTTCTGTTTTGCCATGTGTAACATTTTTTTTTTTTTTTTTTTTTTTTGCATTTAATTGATTCAGTCCTGTGCATTGGTGTAATGGGTCATATTTCCCCAGAAAACTGAAAATCCTTTTAGGGCACCATAGTGCATTAATGCACCATGGGAATTTGCTCTCATGATACATAAGTGCAGCCTCTGTTGGCGACTCATAGATGCATCCTACCTACCATAAGGCCTGTTAGGAGTCTGAACAGGGGGACGGACGGGCAGACTTTGGCTTGCCGTACCTTCCAATTTTGGATAGCAAATATACACTTACAAGGTCAACTTGATCATTTACTAAGAAAATATTGTTGTTGAGGCACCCCCCCCAAAAAACAAAACAAAACAAAAAACGAACAACAACAAAAACTTTCGAAATTTTTGAAGTGCACTTCCTGAGACATGTTTGCCCCTCCAAAGTCAGATTGCTTTCAACAACCCTAAATTATGCCATAAATTGACATGAGTATGGTCGTCAAGACTTTGTTGAGTTATTTGCTGGAGTTGCATTCACGTATCATGAGGACAAAAGAAAATGATCATTTAAGGCATTATGCAGAGATGCCACTCCTCCTGGTTTACCAGGAATTCCTCGTTTTGATTTCAAGATTACTGTATTAAGTTATGTTCAATTCCAGGCAAAATGTATCCAAAGGCCAGTTTTCCTGGTTTTTGTCGGCCTGGCATCTCTGATTATGTTATCCTATAAGGGTTTTCAACAAGATGGTACAAGAAATGTAGCAGTACGGTCTCACAGCTTAATGATGATATAATAAATGCGTTTAGCACATAGTACATTTACTTTGCTTTAAGAGTTGTGCACTTTTTGCTTCCTTCTACCACACATGTAGCATACACCTATAGCTCAGTTCCTTTCTAGACCACCATAGTTAAAGTGAGCAGTTAAAGCATAGCATTTCAACTCAAGAGTGAGACTCACCAGGTAAAGCCAGTAGAGGTTGTTATCCATTAGGCTAGGCCAGCCTTGACACAACCCATATACCAATTGACCCACTTTCTTTCAATCATTTAAATTGATGTAAGTCTTCAGGTTTTATTAGGATTTCCTGATTTCTGAGAATTTTTAATGGCATGTACTTTCATTATACGAGTGGTAAAGGAGGGCTGTTTTCAAAAATAGAAGGCTTTTATATTGAGGTAATGTATGGTTTCCTGACTTTTGCCTATGCCTGACTTACATCCCTATTAACATAATAAGCGTCTGTGGAAAGAAAAAGTGTAAAGGAATTGTGGTTTGACAGTTTCCTGCTCAGAAGTAGGTCACTGTTGAAGGGATGATAACCTTGGGGTGAGGGTTATTTACATTTCTCGCTGACTGCTTACCTGGTGTTGAAATTGATACTTTCAGGGTATCAATTCCAACCCAAAGGGTCATGATAAAGATTATACACAAATATAAAGATGATAATACATGACAAAACCTCATTAGAATGTAATATTTAAATATCCTCTTTAACAGGCAAAGCTTTTTATTTACAAAACCTCATTAGAATGTAAAGTAGACATATTAAAATATCCTCTTTAACAGGCAAAAGCTTTTTATTTTCAACAGGGGTGTGAAATTTCCGCAGAATTCCGCGTTTTTGATGCTCACATGGACCATTCCTGAGAACTGTGCAAATCCACTGAGAAAATGAATTACCATTTATGGGGGGGGGGGGTCTTAGAACCTTCCCAATGTTAGGTCTAATGTCAGCCCAAATGGAGGTAGATAAAGTATCCCAATGGTAAATTGTGGCCTCATTGTACAGTAGAGACATAATATAGCAAATTGAATAGTTAAATCACTTTTATCTTATGTAATAATGTCAACTAGAAATCCTTGCAAGGTGGTAAAATGTGCTTCAGAGGAAACTGGTTTCGGGATTTCACACCCCTGTTTCAAGCAATACAATAGAAATATTGAAAATGAACATCAGTTTTGAACCAACACGATAAAACAGGTTTAACGGTTTGTCACAAAGGACATCTGGGCAGGGGAGAACACATAGACAACAACCAAAGCTGAAGCAATGTTCAAAGATGCCACCTTTCCCTGTTTAGCGGGAATTCCTGGGATGTCTGTATAGAGTTCTGTATTGAAAGTTAATCTCCTGGGAAAAGGTGTCCAATATCATAGGTTTGCCAGGTTTCCATCGGCCAGTGAGTCTGCACCCCTCACATGGATTATAGGTTACATTATAGTACACAACGAAACTTCTATATGATGCACTGATTGAAGTTTACATAAGACTTCTTAAGATGCTCAGTTCAATGAATTCTCTACCTATAATAAATTAACCAAACATGAAATGGATGCAGTGATGCACAAGATGTGCCACTCTTTTATGGATCCGCACTCGTTGGTTATCACCTCGAGTATTTATAACCCATGCTGGTCAATAAACTCTTGGCACATCGATGTAAATCTCAATCTATTATGGTAATCCTTGTAGATCAGTTGTGCAGACACTTTGCATATGAGGATAAAAACTGGTTATGTTTCAATACATTATGCTAGCACTAATCATGTTAATTATAAGCAGTAAACATACACTTTTATGCTTTTCTGCAGACATTGGCATGGGAACTGCTATATTGGTCTTCATAAGATAACTCGTCAAGTATCTGGTTGGATAGATTTGTTCACTTCTATTGACTTTGGATGTATTCCTGCTTGAGGGAACCAGCTGATTCTGTAACTGGCCTATTATATTTTTTTTCATCTCCCAGAAGATTTGACTACTTAGTAAACATCATGGATATCCGTTCCATGCAATGGTCAGACTCGTATGATAAATAGCAGAGGTATAATCTTTCAGTCTTGTTATATCTGAAGAATACACTGACGGAAAAAAGAGCATCGGCCTGAGTTTCACCTAGTCTCTGGCGCTGCCTGAGTATCATGAGAGCCTCTGCTAGAGGCTCTCCCCTGACATGCTATACTCATGCTGAGCCTGCTTCAATTCCACACATTGGGAAAAAGAATCAGCATGAATATAGCACAAGGCTCAGGCATGGTGCCATACTCAGTCTGAATCTAACTGAATACTCCAGCAAAGCAGGGGTCTAGCCCCTACACTGATGTCTGAGATTATATCATATCCTAGCACCAACCACACCATGTGCCTCATTAGCTCAGTTGATATGCCACTGAACTCGGCATCTGAAGGTGGTAAGTTCAAGCCCCATTGAGAATTTTTGTAAAGTCAATCTCTGTAAGTCAATCTTATTGCTACAATGTGAGCATGAATATGCATTCATAATGGGTTTGTGAGAAAATTGTTCCCTATTAAGCCCCCCCTCACCCGTTCTTGCACATACTCAATATCCTTTCTATTATCCTCTAGTCCTTGTAACCTGTCAAAAGCTTTTGTTGATTAATTCTTCTCAACTTATATGGAACTTCCAAGCCAAACCATATCAATGCCTGTAGAGCTGTTGCAAACATGACAAATATCTGAAATGGCATAGGTAGAAACCTCCACATACAGTCAAGTTTAGATGAACTATTAGTAAGGTTGCTGTGAAATGATGGAGGATTGTCTGGGAGAAGACCATCTCTCAGAATTGAAGATTCGATACACAAAACAACAAACATCAGCTTCAGCATTCTCAAAAAGACTCCCCCCAAAGCTATAGGCTTCAAAGCAGAAAACCCTTTTCTGAACCAAGACTGAATCAATAGACTGCCTAGAAATAACTGAGATTTTGGATCAATGGATATAAGTGTGTGAGACGCAAAATCCATATTCAATTATAAGCAGAGCCTACTCTCTGTGATGGTAATGGTTGTCATGCAGACCATCCATGCATTATACATTACTGCCCTCAGTGCTTTTAGAAGACATCAAGAAGTCATTTGGTCATCACTTTACCATGCTTTGTGTCTGGTAGTCCTCAAAGCAGCCATGTATATAACAAGTCAATACTGCTCCACCTGGGAAAGTTATTGTATCCGGAACATAATACAATATTCAGTTCTGGGTGTGGATACCCGTGTGATGGCAATCAAAGCAACAATAGTCATTGTCATGACATTTATGAGGGATAAACAGCACAAAATGGAGATAGATTTGTGCTATATGTAGATGAGTAACATTGGAAACTGATGGATGTCAAAACATCAGTGTACATTTTCACTACTTTCTGACACCAGCATGGTCATGCATAAACACCAGTACATTTAGATCTGAGGGGTGATTGCCATTGGCCTTATACTAAATGTGAATTAAATACATTTATAAAACTAAAGAGCTTTTGAAACGGCTCTCACCCTGGTGGTTTTATACAAGACTACAATGTGTTTTATTTCAGAGAGGGCCAGTAACATTAAGGGGGGCTTGTTTTAAAAATAAGGGTAGTTTGTGAATCTATATTCAATCTTACAATGAGGTTTCATGATTATTTAACTCCAAGCATACTGCAGCAGCAATTACAAAATGCTCCAATATCACATGTCAGAAAGTAACATTTTTTGATATGGAATGTTATGTAAGACATGCATCTGTATGTTTGTATTATAATTGTTCAATGTCACCTGCCACCAATAAGTAAAGTAATATTTGTACCAAGCGATGATGTGCATTTCTTGCCCACATTATTTGACCACCTGTTGTGAATGAGATTGGTTTAAGGCTGTTCACTTCATTCTATTTTGCCATGTGTAACATTACTTTTTTTGCATTGTATTGATTTAGTCCTGTGCATTGGAGTAATGGGTCATATTTCCCCAGAAACCTGAAAATCATTTTTGGGCACCATAGTGCATTAATGCAGTGGGAATTTGCTCTCATGATACATAAATGCAGCTTTGGTTGGCAACCCATACATATCATATAGCCCACAGGGGTGTTGGAACAGAGGGATCCCCTCCCCCATCCCAGACCAGGGAGAGCCAGACTATGGTTTGTCCCTCCCCAAAATATTTAGAAAGCAATGGTCAACTTGATCATTTGCTCAGAAATTGACCTAAAATAGCACCAAGAGTGTCTAAATTATCAGGATTGCTGTTGAGGCATTCCCCCCCCCCCCAAAAAAAAAAAGAAAACCCTCTAAAATATTCAAAGTATTTCCATCGCTATGTTCAGAATTTTCAAAGTGCACCTCCTGCCACATGTTTGCCCCTCCAAAGTCGCATTGCTTCCGACGCCCCTAAATTACGGCATATTTTGACTACAGTAAGGGCGCCATGATTCACCAAGACTTTGTTGTTGAGTTATTTGCTGTAGTTGCATTAGCGTATCATGAAGACAAAAGAAGATGAGCCTTTTAGGCATTACGTTGTTCTTAAAGTATTTTCAACAAGATGGTACAAGAAATGTAGCAGTACAGTCTCACAGCTTAATAATGATAAAATAAATGCATTTAGCACATAGTACATTTACTTTGCTTTAAGAGTTGTGCACTTTTTGCTTCCTTCATCACACATCTCTCATACACCCATGGCTCAGTTTCTATCTAGACCACCATATTTGGGGGCATAGTTAGGTGAGCAGGTAAAGCATCGTATTTCAACTCCAAGGGTGTGTCTCAAAAGATTTTGCTGAAGTATCTTTTGGCCTTCCTTTTCAAAATAGGTAAAATTCCTTTATTCTTTTCAAATTCCTTAAGTTTGTGGGAAATTATCAAAGCCAGTCAACATCTTCCACATTGTTTATGAAGTGTCTTTAAAAAAACTAGCCCATGCTATATAAAACACCCCACTAGTATTGAACATACCAAACTTTTATGAAAACTCAGGATCTGTGAGGCTGTCGTATGCACAGTTGCCTTGTACCTGAGGTATGACACCTGTGTATAAAGTGCACCCAGCATACTCTATTTCCCATCACCACTAGAATAGCCTGGATTTTGTCATTGTTCCATGTATAGTTCCATCCATCTAGAGCTATATTGAAACTTGCTATAACCATAACTCCCCCCAACTTTGACTAGGTGGCCAAGGATGGAAGCTGTAGTACAAGATATACCCAGTAGAGGGCTGTGGTTGTTGTCCATTAGGCTAGGTCACCCTCAATTCAACTCCTAGACCGAGTGACCCATCTTATTTCAAGCATCATTGAAGTCAAACTGTATATAGAAAAACAAATGTGAACTGTGTGTTAAAATTAGTACTTGGGGATATCAACACAGGGAAAATGGATTCTAACCCCAAGGGTCACTATAAAAGTCATACACTAATACCAAGAAAACAATACATGATAAAACCTGCGATTTGAATACCATTAGACATAATATATCCTCTGTAACAAGCAAAGCATTTATTTTTACTCAATACAATTGAAATAATATGGACAGTAGTGTTGAACCAACATGGTAAAACAGGGTTTAAGGTTTTGTCACCCACAATATACAGAAAGTGGGTACAAAACAACACTTGGACAACCACCAAAAGCTGAAGATATGTTATGTATGATGCTACCTCACAAGGTGATAAGTTACATAGAATAGTACAGAGGGAAGCTTCTTTATGATGTGGAGATTAAAGTTTACATGAGACTTCTTGAGATAAACAGTTCAATGAATTCACTACCTATTCAATCAATCAAACATGAAATGGGTGCAGAGATGCACATGATATTCCACTCTTTTACGATCCGCGCTCTTCGGTTTTCACCTTGAGTGATGATAAACCACTCATGCAGATCCATAAATTCTTGGTGCACTGATGTATACCTTCATCTATTATGGTAATCCTTGTACATCAATTGTGTTGACACTTAGCCTATGAGAAGAAAAAATGGCTATGTTACAATTAAGGTTTATGTCTGGTTGCTATGCCAACAAAGTAATTGTGGGACGCGTGCATCCGTGCGCGCGAGCCTATGACGTCATACGGGGGTTCCCCGGCCCCGGGAACTCCGGGCCCGATGCGCGGGCTCTTGAGGCGAGATTCCCGCACTTTAGAGCTGACTGCAGACCACAACACAGGTGCTGGAGTTGTCTCTCCCACATCTTCAAGGTAAGATACTCTGATATTAAGGGGTCATATGTGAAAGTCTCACATTTGGTGCCAGGAGTACTTGCCCTTGTGGATAAACTGTGTGTCTACAAAACCTGTGGGCACCAGAACTGTTTTTGTGAAAGTGGTGGAGGAAGCCAGGAGGAATCCCCTCAGTCTCCCCCATCACTTTTTGTGTACAGTGAGCATATATATATATATTTAATCCATCTGCTCACAAGGAGAACTCTATATTCTGAGAAAACCATTGGATTTATTTTGTTAGCAACACTGGGGCCATCATTTCTGTGTGTTTTTCACCAACTTTGGCCAAGTTTTGTGGACTTTGCCCTGTCTTGGAGGAACTGGGTCAAGCTGCCACTAATAAGGATTACTGGAATCCTACAGAGTAGCCATCTTGGATCTGGCAGTTAAAGCCTCATGGTCCACTGATTTGAATTGACAATCCAAGCCATCCTTAATATTCTTGAACTATCTCACAGTAACAAAGTACTGGAAAGTGACTGATAAGTATTGACAATATCATTGGGATAATTATTTTTGTCAATTTTTGGAAAATTAATTAGTTTGGGGTTTGGTACTTTCTGCCCATGTGGGTTGCCTGCCATTTTAAATTCTCCTTGGGCATGGTGGCTCTCAATAGTGGAAAAATAATTTTGTGTCTTCTACTGTGCTTGAGAATTGGCCAATATCAACTTGTTTGATTTCTGGCAATTAAAAAAAAAAACACAACAAAAACAAAAAAAAAAAAAGGGAAGAAAAAAAGTTCCATTATTTCCTGGCATTTTGGATTTTCCTTGAAATATCCTTACTCCTATGGATTTACCAATGCTATTGGCTCATGCTGCATATAATTGAACTTTAGGCCAATTTTTTAGAGAAACCTACAAGGCTTGCAATTGTGTGCATTATATATTCAATAAGGACATAACTTAGCCAATGCATGTCATCTGGCAAATTATCTCTTTTAAGTACATACAAGCTAACTGACTGACAACTCACCCCCCCATCAAGAATCCAGGAAAGTAAGTAAAGAGGGGAAATACTAACATTGTATAAGATAAGCCAGTGATTGTAGTCCTGCTGTAGCATTCTATATCACCTGGCCCACTAATTACGCTCTCTCGGTTACTTGCACTGAGTCTTCCCTTCACCCACTTACATATATTGGATAAGCCTAACATACCCGAGGATGTCTCAGCTCGGTTTTGATGTGAACGAGGCGAGTGCGGAGGACTTGAAAGCCCTACCGGGCATTGGGTCAGCGAGAGCGCGGGAAATTGTTCAGTGCGTTCGCGACCAGGGGCCTTTTTCAGACTTGACTGGGATGCTCAGATTCGTCGGCCCAGAGACCGGGGGAGTACTTCAGGAGGCGGTCATTAAAGGCCTGGTGACATTTGGGAGGAAAGGGGATAGTGCAGCGGACGTGATGGTCGTGTCCCCAGAAGAAGTCGATGCCGCGAAGAACTTCAAGGATTTGAAGGTGCTACTGCAGAGATCCATGGCACGGATAGAAGAGCTGGAGGCAGAAAAGCGGCAAAGGGAGGCCCGGGAAGTAGGGCAATCACCGACGGACCAGAAGGAGGGTGTGGAGCCAGAGTCGCACCAAGCATCGCCCCGGGCTGGCACCACCTCGGCATCTAACGGGGCCACCGCAGGGCGCCCACATGGCGACACGCTCCCAACCGACGATGTAGCGGAGACTCTGCAAGCCATTCTGCGGCAGAACCCAGCTCTCGCACAGAGGACATGGGCGGCGCTGAGTAGCCCGGCACCGAGTGAAAGTTCCTTGCCACTCCATTCGACGCCCTACCAGAAAGGGACGGTGCAGGGCAACGTGTATATCCCGAAAGGTCCACAGCCATACCCGCAGAGGGCACCCGCTGACTGGAATGGCAACGCAGGGACTGATGACCGACAGCACAAGGCACCTCGTTCACCTGTGAGCCAGGCCAGCGCCAAGGCGCTGAAGGAGTCGAGGAAGAGGAGGCAATCAAGGATCGAAGACACAGAATCCTCGGACTCCGATGACAGTTCATCGAGCTCAAGTGATGAGGACGAACCCCCAATGCACAGAGCAAGGGACGGCAGAGATAAACCTCATCAGGGTAAGATTCCCACCTACGATGGCCGCTTGAAATGGGGGATCTACAAGGAGCAGTTCGAAAGAATTGCTCATAGATGCGGATGGGGCAGGGAGGAGAAGATCGACAGCCTCGTGCAACATCTGAGAGATGATGCCCTCGTCTTCTTCAGGTCGCTGCCCAGAAAGACCCGGCGTGACTACAAAAAAGTCTGCAAGGCGCTGAAGGGGCGATTCGGAGCCAGAAAACAACCGGCGACAGCACGCAGGGAGCTCCAAAACCTGCGCCAGGAACCTGATGAGGTGCTGGATGCGTTTGCACAGCGGTGCATGGATTTGGTGAGGGAAGGGTTCAGAGGGGACTCGGAACGGACCATTGAGAAAGCAGCAGTTGACTCCTTCTTGCAGGGCTGCTCTGATCAGAAAGCTGCGCTGATTGCGGGGGAAAAGAACCTGAAATCGATGAGGGAGGCGATAAAGAGTGTCAGGCACTCCATCCACAATACCAGGTTTATTTTGGGGGACAAGAAGATCAGGAATGTCTCCTTCTCGGGCAATGACGAGATACATCCCGGCGTGTTACGCCTGGAGACGAGCCAGCTCACAGAACTGAAGGAGGATATGCGTAAGATGGTTGTATCTGTTGTCAATGACCAACTACACCAACACCAACAGCACTCCCCCAGAGCCCCTAGCCCCTACCCAAGCTACAGGCCGGGCAGGAGCCCTGCGAGAAGCCCTGGGCGCAGCCCCTCCCGCAGCACATCACCTGGGAGGCCGAGTGAATGTTACAACTGTGGGGAACAAGGGCACTTTGCCAGAGAGTGCACCAAGCTAAAGCAACAGCCACCAAAAAACTAGCCAGGAATGGACTGGACCCGATTCCATTCCGGGCTGACCAGGGTCGTCCACCAGATATAGATCAAGGACAAACACCAGACTTAGTTACTGGAGACTCTTGTGCCGACGCCAACTCCTGCACGGTGCCCGCTGTGAGGGATTGGGTTAGGCATGAGGAGTCTCGGTTTGAAGCTGTCAAAGGTCGCCCCCAAGAGAACACCAAGGTAAGGCAGTGGCAAAGGCCAGATGTTCCCACTGAGGGCCCCCACTCTGTTGCTAAATCCTACACGGTGTGCACTGTAGAGGATGGTGCGAGACGTGAGGACCCTCGGATACGTAATGTCTACTTCCGTACAAAGTACTCTATAAAAGACGCCCCTGAGAGTCTTGTCCTACCAGTTGTAATCAATGGGACCTCAGTAAACGCTCTGATTGACCTAGGTGCACAAGTTTCGGTGCTCAGCTCGAACTTTGTAGAAAGCATGGAGCACCCTCCTACACGAAAGGAGACCATTAAGTTGAAAGGGGCTGGGCCAGACAGCTTCATGAAGGGCCACTTCACAGACCCAGTGACCCTCGAAACGGAGGGACTTACATTCAAATGGCACATGTATGTTGCGCCAATAACGGATTCTGTCATACTGGGTCTGGACTTTTTTAAAGCCGTAGGGGCCTCAATTGATCTCACAATGGCAACAGTCCAGATCAACGGTCACAGTATCAGAGCTAAATATCGCCAGAGCAGGTCAGGCGACACATATGGGGTCTCCCCAGTGGTCTGCCTCAAGAGAGTTGTATTACCACCACATTCATCCAGACAGGTAGCGGTGTGTATAAATCAGGGACCGGATGTGCCTGAAGGAGATCGGGTTCTGAGCCCAAGACTCTTTCACCCGGATGTCCTGTGCCCACACAGTGTCCTAGATAAAAACTCAGACACCGCAGTACTCGAGTTATGTAATGTCAGTGATAACTACGTCAAGGTCAAGGCAGGCCAAGTTCTCGGGTCGGCACAGCCTGGAGGGGTCATGGACTCGGAACTCGACATGTCAACGGTGCCGGCTGGCCTTAGGAACTTGGAACATGTAGACGATGAACCCAAACAGCCAGTCTCGGCAGAGGATGTCGAAGACCTGGCGGGGCAGATACCACCGCATCTTCACGATTTGTTCCACAGGTCAGCCTCAGTGCTCAATCTGGACCAGGCCCGAGAGCTGTGCACTATCCTTAAGGAGTACCAGTCAGTATTCTCAAAGGATGACACAGACCTGGGTTGTTTCTCAGCTATAAAACACACCATAGACACAGGGGATGCCAAACCCATCCGGCAGCGCATGCGCCGCACCCCATTGGGCTTCCAAGAGGAAGAGGAGAAGCATCTTAACAAGATGCTTGATGCTGGAGTAATCAGGCCCTCATCATCCCCATGGGCTGCAGTCCCTGTGTTGGTACATAAAAAAGACGGGTCAGTCCGATGGTGCCTCGATTATCGGGGCCTGAACAGTATGACCATAAAGGATGCCTTCCCCCTGCCAAAAATCGAGGAGTGCTTAGACTCACTGGCGGGAAGTCGGTTCTACAGCACCCTGGACATGAATTCAGGTTACTGGCAGATAGAGCTCGACGAAGCTGATCAGCACAAAACAGCTTTCATCACAAAGTATGGGCTCTATGAGTGGACACGTAGGGGTTTCGGCCTATGTAATGCCCCTGCGACATTCCAGAGGGCAGTCCAGCTTGTTCTCCATGGTATGCAGTGGAAGAAGGTTCTGTCATACCTAGATGACGTGGTGGTCTTTGGAAACAGCTTCTCCCAAGCCAGGGATAACCTGGTTGAAGCCCTAGAGAGGTTTGGAGAATATGACCTCAAACTTAAACCTAAGAAGTGCAGTCTGTTTCAGAACAAGGTCACATTCCTTGGCAGGCAAGTAACACCAGAAGGGATCCAGATAAACCCAGAGAGCAGAGAAACTATAGAAAAGTGGCCAACACCGAGATGTGTCAAAGACCTTGAATCGTTCCTTGGGTATGCGAATTACCACCGTGAGACAAAATTTGAGTGGTCAGGGGAGGCGGCCACAGCACAGTCCCTAATCAAGAGTGCGTTACTGGCAGCGCCAATACTACCTTACCCAGACATCAGATACAAATTCATCCTGGACTGTGATGCCTCTGATGTAGCTGTAGCGGGGGAGTTAGGGCAGATAGTTGACGGGAAAGTGCAGATAATAGCCTACAACAGCTTTGTCCTAACCGCTGAACAACGTAAATACTGCACAACACGGAAGGAACTGCTGGCCGTGGTGATGCTGTCGCGGCAGTACCGCCACTACCTGCTTGGGAGGCCCTTTCTCGTCAGGACCGACCACAACAGCCTCACGTGGCTGATGGGCTTTAAAAGCATCCAAGGTCAACTATCAAGGTGGCTAGAGGAACTCTCCCAATATGACATGTCGATTGTGCACTGTCCAGGGAAGAAGCACATCAATGCTGATGCCCTGTCCCGCATCCCAGACACGGTGAAATACTGTGACTGCTATAGGGCGGGATCCAAGCCTCAGCTCCTGCCATGCGGTGGATGCAGGTTTTGTGAGAGAGCGCATGACCAGTGGAGCCGCTTCGAGACAGATGTGGATGATGTAGTGCCGCTTGCATTACGGAGCCTGGAAGCATGCTTGGATACAGGCGAAGCCGAGTCGAGTACGACACATGGGACAGTGATCAGAATGCTTGATGTTGATGATCTAAATGCGGAAGATGAGCAGACAATGCTGGATACATGCCTAGGCGGGTACTCTAAGGAACACTTAAGGGAAAAACAACTAAAGGACCATGACCTTAGCCCCATCATAGGGTGGATGGAGGCAGGATGCGAGCCGTCGCAAGCTGCTCTTGCCATCAGCAGCCCAGCCACAAAGTACTTCTGGGTGCACAGGTCACAGCTGGTTATGAGAGAAGGGGTGCTACACTACAACTGGGAAACGCTGAATAAGCCTAGATTCCTACTGATAGCACCGAAGGAGCACAGACAGGAAATACTGGAGTTCTGCCATGACCACGCCACGGCTGGTCATCTGGGGCAGGACAAAACATATGCACGTCTGCAACAAGGATTTATCTGGTTCCAGCTGCAGAGCGACTGCCGGGACTTTGTCCGGTCATGTGCCACCTGTACCCGAAATAAGAAACCCTGCCAGAAGGCACGTGGCCCCCTTGGGAAATACCATGCTGGTGCACCGCTAGAAAGGGTCCACCTAGACATACTGGGGCCGCTACCGGAATCAGAGAGTAAGAACACCTGTATCCTAGTTATTGTTGACCAATTCACCAAGTGGGTGGAATGCTATGCCATCCCGGATCAGAAGGCCGAGATCATCGCAGATAAGTTTGTAGATGACTTTGTAGCGCGCTGGGGATGCCCACAACAACTACATACCGATCAGGGTCGCAATGTTGACGGCAATGTCATACGCAGCGTGTGTGACTTGTTAAAGGTAAAGAAAACCAGAACAACACCATACAGGCCTGCATCCAATGGACAGGTGGAACGGTACAATAGAACAATCCTGCAGATGGTGCGCTGCTTTCTCGAGGGAAAGGCAAGGCAATGGGATAGACACCTGTCTGTCTTGGCTGGAGCCCTTCGAGCGGTTCCCCACAAGCAAACTGGGTATAGCCCCAACATGATGATGCTGGGCCGGGAAGTTACGCAACCAGAGGATGTGGTTTTCGGACTCACCGCCAGGAACGACAATATTCCCGTCTCTGCCTCGGAGTATGTCCAAAAGCTACGACGAACCATGGAGGAAGTCCATGAAATGGCGCGTGAAGGTCTCAAGGCAAAACAGGAGCTCCAGAAAAAGACTTATGACCAAAATTGTCCCATGTGAAGTACGAACAAGGTGATCTAGTATACAAGAGGGACACAGCAAACAAAAAGGGCGAGAGCCCCAAGCTCAAACCGGTGTGGAAGGGCCCATACCTAGTTGAGGCAGTCCTGTCACTGGTGCTCCTGAAGATCCGGGGGAGGAAAAGGGAGGAGGTACGGAAAGCCGGTGCGACACGCCAGTTTGAAGAATTTGCCATTTCCTATTTTTTGCCCTTTCAGAAAAATTTGCCTTTTTCAAAAAATATTTGCCCTTTTGATAAAATTTGCTCTTCTGAGAAATTTGCCTCTTTGAGAGAATTTGCCAGTTCACCAAAGTTTGCCATTTTGTATAGAATTTGCCCCACTGAAGTATTTGTTTCTCCACGATAATTTGCCTTTTCAATAAAATTTGCCCTTTTGACAAAATTTGATCTTCTGATAGACCAATATTTGCCAGTTGCCTAAAATTTGCTCATCCAAAATATTTGCCCTTTCGAGCTTATTTGCCCCATCTATCATAATTTGCCTGTTCAATAAAATTTGCCCTTTTGATCAAATTAAAATTTGCTCTTCTAAGATAGATTTGCCTCTTTGAGAGAATGCAGGCTTTTTCACTAAAAATGGATGAAATTATTCTGACCCAGCTCAGAGGCGTTGAAAATTTGTTGACCTCCCCAGTTATTTGCGCACCCCACTGCACTGGAGGCGCAGTGAAAAAGCCAGCATGTTACTATAGGTAAAGGTCATGTTCATGCGCAAATTTCGTCTCTTATGGGGGGGGGGTAAAAACTTAACCCCCTCAAAAAAGGGGATAAAATTTTTTTGCGTGCATCAGTGCGCAGACCCACCAACTCCCCTCCCTGCTGTTAAAAAAACGATCACTCCCTAATATCCATGGAAAATGGGGTGGGCCAGGCCCCGGGGGCCAGGCATAAGAGCTAGATTAGTACCAAACAAAAAACCTATTATAACCTGTGTGGACTAAAAAAACAAGCAAATAATCTGAGAAGAGGCAAATTTTTCACAGGAAGAGGCAAATTCCTTAGAAAGGGCAAATTCTGTCAAAAAGGCAAATTTCACAAAGGGGCAAATTCTTCAAACTGGCGTGTCGCACCGGCTTTCCGTAGAGGAGGTTATCTACCATGACCGCCTTATTATGTGCAGGGACAGAGAAATCCCAATGTGGCTCCGCCGTATGAGACATCGGCTGTTGCATCTGGAGCAATCTAAAGATGAAACTGAGCCAGAACCAACTCAGGAAAATGGTCCCCCCAACATGAGGGAGAATGGCCCTCCCGACATGAGGCAGACAGAGGATACACCCTCAGCTGCCTTCGACAATCAGCCTGTAGCAGGTGATGCCACAGCTGCTCCGGACGAGCCTGCGGGACCCTTGGCGGAAAATAAGCAACAGGCCGGAGCGGACCAGCCCAAGGGGCTTGGTGTGGAAAGAAAAAGAAAAAACACAAGAAAGGAAACTACACGTCATGATCAGAGTAGCTCGGTGGAGTCTAGCCGCGACTCAGTAGAACGAAGGTCAAGAAGAGGCAGGCCTATACGCCTTCCCGCAAGACTTTTGAACACGATTCGCCGACTATCTCAGCTTCCTCGCATACTCCACTAACAATAGCAACCTATAAGTAGTCGTAGTCACACAAGTAGTCCCACTAGATTTATTAAGATGGAATTATAGACCTCGTCTTCTTCTTCACCATTGCAGCCCAGATCAACAACTCTACTAGAGATGGATCAAAGCCAATCCACCTGGCCAACCCAGATGCCACTGAATGGGTTTGTCTTGGTCCCAATGCCACTTCCACCAGCAGCAACAGCAAACATGGGTCCAACACCTCTTCTGTTTGGCTCACCCTGGTCACTTGCACAGTGGGGGTCACCCCTTCCATTAATGGCGGGCCCGTTGATGGCTGGTTCCCCGGCCCTGAGGAATGGGACCGGGCCATTAGTACCTGCTAGAGACCACAAAGTTCCGTCACAGCAGGAACCGGGCCAGGAGGGCGCTGCCCCAACACCAGCAGTAGCACCTCCGGCAGCCAGCGAGGTTCGGCAGAGAGACCATAGCCATGAAGTGGCTCACCCAATACCAACGGGAATCTGTGTCACTTTCGCGAGTGGTACGGGTGGAGCTGCGGTGGAGGAAGGCAGTCAGCGGTCTGTCACACTGGCCACAGGCCATAGGAAGAGAGAATATGCGGAAGAGGAAGAAGTGAGAACAGTTACCATAGAGAGACGTCCCAGCCCAAATGAGAACCAGCCCAAGAGGCGTGGTACCGGGCTGCAGCCAGCGGAAAAGAAGCGTCGTAAGACCAGCGCATGCCCAGTCTCGGACATGTGCAGCCGGTCAAACCACATCCATCGCCATGTGGTACAGTCTCATGTGCCCTTCTTCATCCAGCCAGAAACAGCATGCTGGGGCTGTCAGGAGCAGTTCACAAGACCGGGCTGTTTGACATTGCATATGAGCAGGTGCCACAGAGCAAGACCGTTTGACGATAGGATGTTGGACCGTTGGGCTGTGATGTGCGCAGGGATGCTTGAAGACCTGTCGCATTCCCTAGGTGTAAAGCGAGCCAACCTACACCACCTGCTGAACAGGGACACACTGGGTGAGATCTCGGTGGCACCATGTCAAGAAGCACTCATGGCACATTATGATCAAGCACTGGGGCTCACTGCTCCGGCGAAGAGGATCATGAATCCGCCTTCAAGTGAAGGATGCTTGCTTCACTGGCGTGTCCTGGCACCGCTCTTGGCACTTTGTGACTAGAACACCCGACAAAGAGTCAAGACACCAAATGAGTCAGCTGGGTGCCTGGGGGTAACCCTTCCACCCGGCTTTGATGCCCACTGTCACCTTCGCCAGTTGGCTAGAAACTCCACCAGGTCCACTGTCTATAACAAAGGCTGGCGGAGGAACCTCTCTTCCCTCACGGTAGTTGATGTCCAATGCTACCCGGGTGACTGGGGACGCATGGCAGATCTCCCGGGGGTGGGAGTGCTACGAGCAGTGGGCCTACACCCAGCAATAGTTCCGGAACGGCTGGAGGAGTTAGAGGATCTGCTAAACCGGACCCGTGAGGCAGCGACCCAGGACGTCGTCGCGGTGGGGGAGATCGGCATCGACCTCTACCATAGCGAAGGCCATGGACGGGTCCTGGCCCAAGAGGTGGCACTGGCCAATCTAGCTTCCATGGCTGCAGAAAGGAGACTGCCAGTCGTAGTCCATACACGCGACAGGGGTGATGGACGGGCTGGTAGGATGTGCCGACAGGTCCTCACACAGGTACTACCCAAGAAACACCGTATCCAGCTCCATAGCTTTGACGGGGGCCTTGCAGAGCAGAGGGCCTGGGAACAATCATTTCCTGAGGTGTCCTTCAGCATCTCTGCATTGCTGCTACGCTCCAACCACCATCCAGAGCTGGAGAAGGTAGTACAGAACATCCACTTGGACAAGCTGCTCCTGGAGACTGACAGTCCATACCTTTCCCCCCCTGGGATCCGTCCCAGTCAGCATTGCCCAGAGTCAATCCTGGAGGTTGCCAGACATATAGGGGAGCTGCGGGGTCTGCCCCGTAGCATCGTACTAAGGATTGCCGCAAGGAAAGCAGAGGTGTTCTTTGGGCCTCAGTCCTAAACCCCTGAGAGTACACGTAGTCAGTAGTCATCATTGTAAATCGTAGGCACATAGACAAGTAGGAAACTAGCACGAAGCTGGGACCAGCGACCAGTACCTTGTATATAGCAGCACCCTGCGCTGGACTGAAAGGTCCGGTGAACATGCACATAATCTGGACACTGTGAAATCAGTGCCCTGCCCTTTAAAAACTGAATGGAGAGGAGTGTGGGACGCGTGCATCCGTGCGCGCGAGCCTATGACGTCATACGGGGGTTCCCCGGCCCCGGGAACTCCGGGCCCGATGCGCGGGCTCTTGAGGCGAGATTCCCGCACTTTAGAGCTGACTGCAGACCACAACACAGGTGCTGGAGTTGTCTCTCCCACATCTTCAAGGTAAGATACTCTGATATTAAGGGAGAAGGAGTCATGTGATCCCGTCCCATAATGCATCAGCGTCAAGCTCATAGACCTACCACAGAAGACATTTGCGAGAATGTCACAAAGTGACTACAGTCAGGTCTCGATAATCCAGTGGCTCATATCACCCCCAAATTGTCATCGGAAGCTGGAACACTGGATTACTAAATATGGGTCATGGTTATGAGGGAAAGTGCAAAATAAGCATTCAAAGCATTTAGCACCTTTTAGTTGGGCTGTTAATCCCTATGGCTATGAACTTTGATGAGACAGTCATCATTTAAGATACTCTAGATAAAACAATGATATTCACTTATTGCCAATACATTGTTTGGGTTTCATACCCCCCCCCCACACACACACACAGGATGCTGCCAAAAATATACATCACTTCAATGCTACATCGGAATTAAGAGTAAAGATCTTTTACTGGAAGGATGTGTGTTTCGCTTTTACCCCTGATATGGACAACAGTTGCAGTCATTTGTTGCACATGTTCCAAGATGTCAAAGATGGACCATAGTTTGCAGTCATTTTATGGACATCTGCCAAGATGTGAGGGACGAACTATGGTTTGCAGCCCTTAAAAGGTCAAGGATAGTGGTCCAGGCAGCACAGTGGTTCTATCAAGAGTGCATGAACTAAGAAACGACTGCCCCCATACACCCCCCCCCACACACACACTTTGTCCTACTGCCTGCCAATCACGTCATGGTTAGGAACTTTGATGGAGAATTACAGCTATCCTATGTACCCTTTGATAAAAATAATAACTGGAATCATAATGCCACATCTTTTCCCCTCAGATTCTGCTATGATTTATGGGTGGATGGCTTCTGTACACATTTTACCAGCACTGAATGTAAAAGAATCCCTTTTTAACCCCTATGTTTGCCATGTTACCCGACAGGTAAAAACCGCTGCGCGATTAATGACCCTATAGTGAAGGATGTGCAGAGAGCTATACATAGGCCTCATGATTTGCTGCTTTTGATTTTGGATTGTAGCAAGCCATAGCTTGTATAACTGGGGCGGATTTTTTCAACATGCCAGTCGAGAAAAATGATTTGATTTCTCTTTCACAAGTATAAACTTGTGACCATTGACCCTATGCTACAAGACAAAGTCTTTGTTACCTTCACTATTCTGGCATTTCCCTGGAGTGGATCGCTGTGTCTGATGACTCAAGTAATGCCAGATCTCTAACTCATTGTGCTTTGAAAATATTACATGCTGGGATTGACATAAAATTGAGATTTTCGACACTGAAGGTCAAAACCTCTCATATATAAGAGCCAAAATATCAGGAACTAAAGGGAATTGTACATGTGGTCATAACCCATAAACATCTCACTATAGAAGAGAAATTATCTAGATCTGAGGGGAAAGTTCTCAAAATCTGTCCATTTATAATGGAATGACCATACAGTGAAGACCTTGCAGAGAGCTATACATTGAATTAACTTAGTCCTCCTGAAAACACCCTTTCTAGTAATATTTTGAACAAATGGATGAAAATCCACCAACACCACAGTGGTTGGGAGGCGTTGACATCATCTCAGCCATGGATAAACTTGAAAAAGAGGACAAAAATGTCAACAAGTTCAAGAAGCACCAGCCCAATGACTGGAGGCACAGGCACTCACATGCTGGAGATTACTTGTCCAACTACAAGAAGGACAAGCAGCACAAACACAAGCCTTACCAGCATAAGAAGAAGCCCAAAAGCCCAGGTCTTCTGAAGGGGGGTCTCACTAGACCAGGTGAGTGTTAATAATGCTTTGCATGAAAACAAAATACCCCCAAAGTGCCTATATCTCCTGTACTGGTAGCTAATGAAAATGTAGGGTTTGGTACATTTGTACCGGGTGGCACTAAACAATGGTTAGAGTTAACACATGATCCCTTCATCATAGAATCTGTTCAAGGGGTGAAGGTAGACTTGTATGAATCTCCCATACAAGATGTTGCACCTAGACCCTATGTGGTGTCTGAGGAAAATAGGGAAATTACTGACAAGATTGTGAAAGAACACCTAGACAAAGGCATAATAGAAATTTGCCACCCAGAGGAAGGGCAGTTTATTTCAAACATTTTCCTTAGGCCGAAACCAAATAGCAAACACAGATTAATCTTAGATCTGTCAGAACTGAACTCTTCAGTAGTATATAGACATTTCAAAATGGAAAGTCTACAGACAGCCATAGATATGGTGCAAAAAGACTCCTACCTCGGGTCTCTAGATTTGTCAGATGCTTATTATAGCATTCCGGTATCCAATACTGACAAAAAGTTGCTAAGATTCAAATTGGGGGAGGGGTGTAATACCAATATACATGCCTGCCGAAAGTGGCACCAAGAACCTTCACTAAAGTTCTAAAACCTGCATTCGCAGAATTGCAAAAAGGTCATTCTTGCTTTGGGTACATATATGATACTTTCATTATGGGGGAAACAGCACAGCAATGTGCTGACACCATAGTGAAACTGCAAAAGTTGCTAGTCAACTTGGGGTTCAAAATTCACCCAAACAAGAGTGTAGTCACACCACAAAACAGCTCACCTTCTATGGCCCCTTATCATGGTAAAACGTTTTAAAACGTTAAAACGTTGTTTTGTTTTTTTTTTAACGTTAAATAACGTTTTTTTTTGTTGAGTGGGAAGACTAGTGAGTCTCATGGTAGACTACTCTAAAGGGCTAGACTATGGGGAGGCCCATTACAGATGCCTTGAATTAGACAAGACAAAGGCTCTAACCAGAAATAGGCAACTTTGAGGCAAAGATGCAAATCTCTTATGAAGGGCAAGAATACATCTTTTGGTGGCTAGAAAGACTAGACTCGGGCTGTAGAAAAATCAGACTACAGAAACCAGTGACCTATGGTATCTCAAAGAGAGAGAAAAACATACCAAATTTAAAGAGAGTATGGCAGTACTGCTAGGTTTACAGATTTATGCCACAGAGTACCGTAGCAAAACAATCAGGTGCCTCTCTGACAACACTACAGCAGTAGCATATGTAAATCACAAAGGGGGATCTAAAAACCAGCCTTGTGATGACATAGCAAAAACCATATGGGAATTCTGTGAAAACAGAGACCTATGGGTAAAAGCAGCCCAGATTCCAGGCAAGGAGAATGAGGAAGCAGACAGAGAATCTAGAACTGCAGGACATACTGAGTGGGACATCTCTGACTCAACCTTTGAACAGATTCAAATGAAATGGGGACATCACAGTATAGACCTATTTGCTTCAAGACTAGCATTCAAACTAGATAACTATTACAGCTGGCTACCCGACCCATGGGCAGCTGATACAGATGCACTGTCTCTACGTTGGCCTAATGATTATTATGCTTTCCCTTCTTTCAGCCTGAACTGTTATGGTAACGGTCGTCATGCAAACCATCAACCTATTACTGCCCTCAATGCTTTTAGAGGGCATCAGGAAGTCATTTACAATTAATTTACCATGCTTATATTGGAAGCCACTAATGCTGGCACATATGTAATAGGTCGATACCTCCCCTTTTAGGAAACCATTATTAAAAGAGTTCTTGTCATCTCAGTAAATAAATATGGTTGCCAGTGATGGATAATTGTGTTAATGGTCCTAAATGTAGATGAATTTATGATCAATATATCTGATGAGGACTCAGTGGACATATCCAAAGAGTCAATACTTATTCTCACAATTTCTGACTTCATAATTATATATTCAAGAGAGAAGTACTAAGGATAAAGTGGCTAAATCTATGAATTGATATTTATGATAAAAGAAATTTATTTGCAAGTAGCTTATCTTGATATTTGTTGTTATTACACAACCTCTGTGATTTTGGATGCTTTTTCTGGATATTCCCATTCTGATACCTGTCGATATTGCAGGTCCAAGGAGTGCTGATATCCAGGATATCAGCACTCCTTACATGTGCTATCATGTTAAAACCTACGAAATCTTCATTGCCAGGGTAGGGGTCGAACCTGCAGTCTCCTGATCCCAAATCCAACTCCCTATGCAGTGCGCCACAGGGACTGACAAGAAATGCTTGGTTAGAACCAAGTCTCTGTAAGTGATTAATAGGGCTGTGACCCCCCACAACAACTCTCACATGCGAAAGGTTAGAATAGCATTATGATCATAGATGACTGCTGGACGCGTTCAAATTAAGCCAAGCCGGGCCCCGAGGTGTGAGACCCAGTGGTCTAGTGGTTAGCGCATTTTTTGCCGTGTATACACACACTATGGCAGGCTTCGAGTCGCTGTGGAGGGGAATGATTTTTCAACTTGAATTTATTGATATTCCATTGATTATTGATTGATTTTTTATTGATTAATCGTGTAATAAAGACAGTAAGGAATGGGCTTATGGGCACCTCATTCAGTGTATCATAGGATATCGTAAGAGTTTTACAATGAATATACCTTATGAAATAATTAAGCATACAGTTAATATGCATCTCAACACCGTTACCTTTGAATAGCTTCGCTGGTGAATTGAATAGCACCATTCTACTCCTCATTGTTTCCCAGATGTTTAAAATTGTCAAATGTTTTAGTTCTTTTTTTACTCCAAGTCCCTTGATTTATTTTTATTTCAATGTGGCCTGCAAACAATAAAGAGGCTGCATTGTCAAAGGCTTACACATGAATTTCAGTACTTTGATGCTACAAACTAGCAGTTACTTGTAGGAACCCATTAGACTGTTTTGGCATCTTAATCTCCATTTACAGAGGCATAGGAAGCAAATGTTCATTGGGGGGGTCCAGCAAGGGCCCCATCACGACCACTTTGAATTGTCGGCTGAAGCACAATGACATCTATATAGATTATGTATACAGAATTTGTATAGAAAAGTAATTTTTTATGAATTTTGGACTTTAGGCTCAGGCACCCATTTTCCCTATCCCATCACCATATTAATCTAATTTGCGATGCAAAGTTTTAGTTTCTTTTCCATTTTTGTTTATGAGCTCTTGGCAATTTTTGGGGAGGGGGCCCAGACACACTCAGGCTCCACCTCCTTTATGATAGGGGGGGGGGAGGCTGGCCCCCCTTTTCCTACGACCCTGATTTATCATTGAATGGCATGGGCAGCTGGTTTTGTCTACTTCTCTTCTACAACCTTTGTCTATTACCCTTTGTCCAGATATGTGCAGCAATAAGCCCCAACCAGGGGTCCAGTTTTTGATAAAATCCTTTCATCAACATCGTTCTTGCAATCGTCAATTTTCAGGAAAATATCTCAACTTAATCCCAAAGAGAAGTGACTCCTTACTGCTTATCCACATGACGTCTTGGAATGAAGCCTAACAGTTGCTTCATAGCTAGACTATGATAGAAAAGAAATTGTTTGGAGAAAAGACACCAGACCTCTTTCAGGCAACAGCATCCATTTATTCAGCCTAATCAATATGCCAGATTACATTACTCACAACACAAATGCCATTGTGGGAAAGACCAATTTCAATTAACAATTTCCATAACTTAGACAAACTGTGCCTAAATACTGTCAGGACACCGACTATGCTAATTTCAGTTAGTCGATCAAAGATGGCGGATGGTAAGTATATCTTGTTTAAATGTATTCTTCTATGTTGTGATCTAAATACTTGATGGGTAGACATGAGAAGTGGTACAATCATAGTTCAGGTGTATGTGCTTATGTATAAAGTGATTGGCTATGCGAACTGATATCTGTGTCTCAGAACTTGACTACACTAAATCACTGACTTTGCTAACTCTTAAAATAACGTTGCATCTTTTGTGGAGTGACTAGTGATTCATTCCAAAGGATAGTGCAACATTCAATCCACCACCATAGCAATATGACAGCTTCTCCATTAGAAGGTTAGATACTAGATCAAAGATGGTGGAGGGTATAAAGAGAATATTGCTGACTCTAAAAAAGACCAGAACCTGCTAAGAAGGCAAAATGATATCAATTGATGAATCACAAGTCTGTGCTAATAGAAGTATCAAATATGCTAGAGGTCAATTCAATCCCCAAACTCTCACACTCAAGTTGATTTTAGATGTGGGCAAATTTTTGGATGCAGAAATACAGTGGTGGATCCAGGATTTGGAAAAAGGAGGCAACACGGCCCCAAAGGAGGGGGCGCAACCCCTATTTTTGGACAATTTTTGGGTCCAAAATATGTATAGTTAAACTCTTAAGTACTGGGAAAAAGGAGGGAGCGCGCGCTACCGCGCCCCCTCTAAATCCGCCACAGAAATAATGTGAGATACTATAAGCTTCTGGTCATTGGTAAGACCATAACAAGGCAACAAACCTCTTCCTTGGCCCTACGAGTTCATTCCTTGAATGCCTGCCCCCTTCATGGTGATGAAAGATGCACATCATGGTTTGCTGATTATATTTGCCTCTTTCTTTTTCAATTAAGATTGATGTGGTAGTTTGATATTAAAAAAAAAGAAGCTAATGATAAGTTGCCCCTATACCAATCAAGATGCCTAGGCACAGGAAACCTTCAAATTCCTCACAACATTATTAACTTTTGGCGTATATTTTCCTTTACCAATGGAGCATAACTTGCCTGAGGTAGCAGTCATTTATCAAACGTGTTATTACAGGTGCTCATGACCATCTACCCTGAAAGGATTACAGCAATGGTCCATCTAGAATGCATAGAAAACAAAATGCATGATTGGGGGACAATGCCCTCCAGACCAGGATTGATTTCTTTGATATTTTAGTTATGGACTACTTTTTATCAATTGTACTTCTAGGTTTGTTACTATGGTAACCTACAGATCCTACACTATATAAAAAACAAAAGCATCATGAATGACCATTAGGAAGCCACTCTAAATGCCTTTTTAAAACTAATGTCCCAATTCTGCTCTTAAACAAAAACAGAGTTAGTATAGTCCTGGCTTGGGAGTTAGTATAGTGAGAGTGAGTAATGGTTGTTTAACGCCAAGCCGACAGCTAAGGTCATATTCATGGCGGAAAAAGTACATTAGACATCACGTCACAAAGGAATACATGTGCCTGTGCCCGTGCATATGGACACCAGACATATGTAAGAAAGAGGGGACAGGAAAGAGGAGATTCAAGGAACGAATATGTGCCAGTGCCCGCGCATATGGACACCACCCACACTCAGAGAGGATAGAAAAGCAAGACATAGACCCCTTTTAAAGATGGCCTGGGGCTGGGGAGGCCCGGGTTAGTATAGTACTTACCATTTTATACACACTGAGTTAAGATAGTCATACCGATATGTTATTCATTGATTAATGCTTCTCTAGAACACCACAGCCCCTGGTAATTTGATTGCCCACAATTTCATGTATAAACCTTACATCCCACAGCTTTTCACCATTTAAAACCAAGTAAGTTCAGAGATCCCACATCCTTTGTTTTGTTTACAAACTTGTCAGTGATCTGGATAACTCCATGTGTCCTGACAGTGCTAATCACAAATTTCATGATTACTCAGAAACACTACACTATGCCTGAAAATAAAAAGATTCCCTGAACACTTCTGAATCTCAAATTTTGTTACCACCAAAAACAGTCTGTTATTTTCATGGGCATAAGTTGAACATTGTCTCTTCATGTAGTATATGTCTGCCATATGGAGCTAATTTTGCAACACTGTTAGAGAAAAGAGCAATCTGCATGTTGATAAGCATTAGTGGTACCATTACAACATACACAATGTGCAACAGGTATAGACCAAATTTACTGTTCACTTCATAGTTATGCACTGGTTAAGTGTTCAAAATAATGGTAAAGATACCATACCTAGACTCAGCAATGCTACTGAAACCAGGAGTGCCTTTGTCACAATCACTACCATAGGAAGTAATATTGATAAAGAAGAATATACTGTAAAATAATTGGAAAATGAGAAACACCACTGCAAATTTTGCTACATCATACTTCATATATGCTGAACTATGACTACAAAGTGTCCAACGGCGGTCAGTTGAACAATGTACATCACTGACCATACCATTGTAAATACCAGGAGTAGATTAACAATGGCTGTTACTTGTGCAGGTATGACCCATTCTGTCAGTTATCCAATTACAGCTAAAGCTAATATAACAAGGCCTGCCAAATTTAACCCAATCCCTATGTGAATATATAAAACATTGAGTCAGTGGCTGGATTTTTTTTTTCATATTTCAGTATCTTTTTCATAATTTGCTGATGCCCTCTTGTCTAATTATCATCAAAATGCATTAGAGTTTATAAAGTCATCTAAGATTTATATCTCATCACTCAAAACTTTGTTATCATATTCTGTAACTACCAAGTACAATCTGTCATTTTCAATAGCATGGACTGAGGATAATCGATGCTTGTAATACTTGTTAAAGCATCTTTTTCCCATCCATGCAACACTGTCAGTCATTTGGTGTCGATAAAAAGTTAGAATATGTTTTCGATATGGTGCCAATGTTGCAACTCTGTTTGAGAAAAGAGCAATCAGCATGTTGATAAGCATTATTGGCACTGTTACAACATACAGAATGTGTAACAAGTAGAGACCAAATTTACTTTCTATGCTATAAGTGTGTAATGGCTGAGTATTCAGCATGATGGTGTAAATACCATAGAACGACTCTTCTAAGCTACCAAAACCAGGGGCCCCTTTAGTACAGTCACTTCCATAGTATGTAAGAGTGTTGAAGAAAAACATACCATAGAAAAACTGAAAAATAAGAAACACAATGGCAAATCTTGCAACATCATACAGCATATGCTGAACTATTACCACAAAGTGTCCAATTGGAGTCAACTGCACAATATACATTACTGACCATACCATTGTAAATGACAATATTACATCAGTAATGATAGTGGCCTCTACTGGTATTGCTGAAGCTGCTATGTAGCCCACTGTAGCTGTGGCTAACTTAACGAGCATTAAGAAATTCAACACAATCTCAATATGGTTATAAAACATTGGATCAGTCGCTGGTGTTTTTTCATGACTCAGCAACTTCCTCAAGACCTTTTCCTGTTTACTCATTTTAATCTTAAATGAAACCCCAAACCATAATGATATTAGTAGCTGCATACACATTGTAACACAGAGAAATATTTCAATTGCAATTGGTTGATGCCAGACTGCACAATCATGCTTATCTGAATTATCTGTAAGGCTGCTGTTACCTAAGGGCTTGTTGTGTGGAAAAAGGCCATCTTTCATTATTGAAGAATCTAGGATAATATTGATGAGCAATATCTTCAATATTCTTAGGAATACATCAATTAATGCTATAGGCTTCAAAGCAGAAAACCTTTTCTTGAACCAAGTCTGAATCAGAGGACCATCCAGGAATGACTGTGTTTTTGGATCCGAAAGCTTCTCATGGTCTATATAGCTCAACATCAGCAATGGCGACTTATCGAGTCTGATTGAACCAGGATGCTCATAGTCGGTCACATCATACCATTTGTAGGTGCATAGGACACGGGTTTCAGTCTTTATGAGGTACACGCCTGCTGTGTTGAATATTGCAGTAAATAGTGGATGTAAGTCAAGATGCACAGCGAGTTCAAGAGCATTCAATCCCTCGGGTGTTTCCTGTTTCAAAAGGGTCTTAATAGATGCTTGGTCAAGATGATCACATAGCCAGTGATAGAACTTTACATATTTTTCCATCTCTGATGGCCTGAAATAACTGCAATGTATAAGAGAATGCAGAATGTTAAATGACAAAGGATCCTTTTGAAAAATGTCTATCTTGTGTTCTTCTATAAAAAGATCCAGAACTTGGAATGAGGCAGCAGCAATCGAAGTGTATAGTGAAGATCGTCCAATATACTGCATATATTTGGGGTAACAGTCACATTTAAAGTGACCACACTTTGGTGGTTTCCACTCAGGTAGCTGACCATTGAGCAGCTGCTCTCTGACATCCTTGGATACATCATCAAGTATAAGGTGAACATCCACAATACTATCTGAGCAGATTGCATTAAGCCAGGATACATGTAATCCCTCAGAAATCTTAGATTTAAAGGTGCATTCCATAGTTACAACCATGGCTACAGTGAGTTCCTGAAGTGAACTCACCAACCCCAGCAGAGCAATGAAAGACTTTAATCCTCCGAAGTAATATGTACCTTCCATCATGCTAATTGTCGCTAAGCAACTAATGTATCACTAATTACTTCACTCAGTCAATAAAAGGAATTGACATTGTTTGTCCATAACATGACCATGTGTAATATTGGGTAGCCATTAACACTGGTGTGTGTAATGGATTGATATTGACTGACAATATTATGCTGGCCCCTTGTAATAATCACATCTATTCCATGTTCAAATCCTACCATGTTGCTGAACTATGCTTGAGTGTTTCTTGTTAGGACATGGGCTACTTAGTAGTAAACATTTTACAGAGAAGTAAAAGAAAGTTGAAAGTTATAGACATAGGCGAATTGAAAAGATTGATGACGTGGGATATGTGATAATACATGGGTGGAATTGCTTAGTACACTTGATGAAAAACATTAATACATCATACAGCTCCTGTTGTCTACATACATCTGGGTGTGTTTAATGTATTGGTGCAAAAAAGGTTTGATAAATAATGTTGATCCTCAACCACCTACTAATGTATTTCCCTTTTTGGCCGATCTGCTATATCAGAGGACAGTGTAAGCAAGAATATCAGATTAGATGTGATGGTCACTGACTGACCAAGCTTAAAATGTGGTTGGCATAAGCCCAAATTACCATGAATATTGCTTCTCTATAAATGGATATTAGAATACTAAGTATACATTCATTTCAAACCTGACATTTCAATGCAAAGATAAATAATTATTTCCAGCAGCAATCACCATCCATTACTAACCTTTAAAACACTTGGTTGTCATATTCAGCAACTACCAAGTATAATCTGTCATTTTCATGAGCATAGGCTGAACATAACCTGCGCATGTAGTACTGATGGAAGCATTTTTGTACTATTGAGGCAACACTGTCTGCCATTTGGTGACGGTAAAAAGTTAGAATGTGTCTACCATATGGTGCCAACTTTGTAACATTGTTTGAGAAGAGAGCAATTAGCATGTTGATAAGCATTATCGGCACTGTTACTACATATAAAATTTGTAAAAGATAAAGGTAGAATCTACTGTCTATGTCAAAGGTGGATACTGGTTAAGTATTCAGCATAATAGTAAAGATACCATAGAATGACTCTTCAATACAATAATACAATTGAAATAAAATGGACATTACTCCTGAACCAAGATGGGTAAAAGGGTTTTGTCACAAACAATAAAAGCGAGGGGGATCATAACAACACTTGGAAAATAAGGCAAAACTGAAATGGTTCACATGACATGGATCATAGGTTATAGTACACATCAATGCTTCTATTTAAACCACACTCAGCCATAAAGACAAAAGAAAAGCATAGTGAATATATTGCATATACAAGATGAGTTATATATAGAGAGACGGTTTCTATTAAGGTTGGTAAATAACACAGATCATATTCCTCACAGAAGTCCTCATATTGTTTCCATTGGGATTTCCTTGTCCTATAAGTGGTGGCAGACCAGCAATTCGATCTCAGAACCTCCCAACTGCGTCGAAGTGCCTCCAGCTCTGTAACAACAATCGATGAAGGTGTCAATAGTATAGCCACAAATAATTACATGGTCGGCATTATTCAGACAAGACAAAGCGTCGGCTAATATGTTATCTTCAGAGCTGATTCTGAAGGCTCTTAGATGAATGTTGTATAAGGCGCAGCACCAATATAATTCCCGCAACCAAGGCATGGCATGGGGGCTTGTACTCCTGCCAGAATTGATCATGCCCTGTACCTGAGTGTTATCTGTATATACAGCCACAAAGCTATCTTTCCACTCGTTGCCCCAGCGATGCACAGATACTACAACAGGCCACATTTCCTCAATGTTAATATGATCACAGTACGACTCATTCTGCGGGGGATTTTCATGATGGCCACAACACTTGTCATCCCTGTACCAACAACCATAGAAGAAGTCGTCTTCGATGTGACCGCCGAAACCATATTTTGAAGAATCTGTATACACGGTGTGGGACGGGGTATCAGTTCTTATCATGCGGGCCTTGCCATTGAACCAAGTTACAAATTGGTACCACCACTCCAAGTCTAATAATAAACTTTCAGACAAGTTGAAGCAGTGAATGCCGGGTGGAAGGTCTCGAAGCTCATTATACACATGATGGGAGAAGGTGCGGCCGCCTTTAACGACAGTCGAACAATGGCCCAGGAGACCAGCTAATTTCTCCAAGCGTTTCCTAGTACATGATTTATGGCCCCTGAAGTAATTGACCTCCGCTTTCACACGATCAAGTCTCTCATTATCGATTGACAAGGTCAAGTTCACTGAGTCAATAACAATCCCAAGGAACTTAGTAACTTGAGATGGGGGGACCAGCTTGTTCATTTTTACCTTGAAACCCAGGCCATTCAACATTGCACACAATTGGCTCTGAGCTTCCTGGCAAGAAGATTCTGAATTCCCTATAACGAGGTAATCATCTAAATAGTTGGTACAGCGTGGATAACTGCCGCTGGCCCCACACTTCACTATGAAGTCGGAAACTTGGGTGAAGATGAAAGGAGCACAGCGCAACCCGAAGCATAGTGACATATCTTGGAAGAATTCACTGCCATTGCCCACATCCCAGGCAAACCCCTGAAAGTCACGATGGGCAGGCAATACATTAATAGAACGATAAGCATCGGCAATGTCAGTCACTGCGCAGAAATCGAATTGATTCAAGTCAGACACAACATCATCTACAGAATGATAATGGAATTTTTCACATGAATCTTCCATATAACAATTGATATTGATATGCTCAGGCATAGAGCAGTCAGTGATAGGGCGTAAGGTGTTGTCGGATTTCAGAACGCCACCCATAGCATGAACGCATTTAGGTCGAGAATCCACTCTCCTGACTTTGCCCTCAGACAGCTCACTAATTACACGTTCAGTCATTTCTGAACAAAAGGCACTGTTTGTGAGAGACGCATAATTATTACAATTATACATAGATGGGCAGTCATGATCAACAATCCTAAATCCTCGGTAAATACCAGTCAGGACATACCAGTCACTTTTAGTTGCCAGGTCACCGAATTCCAGTAATTTACAAGCAAAGGCGCAAGGTTTAACTTGTGTAACGACAGATTCTAGCACATAAACACAATGGCAGGTTTTTTCGCTACATTCGTTGAACACAGGTACGAGAATGCCAGGGGCTACATCTACACAACAAATAGGAACATCAACATTAAACCTCTTCGAGAATTCAGTTAAAGTTTCCTTATCCGTACTGAGTCTGACAGAATCTGGTAAATTTTCCCATCTGTTGTCACCGCCTAAAGTCACTTCCACCCGAGCACCTCCGTCAGTGCGCGGGTTGACAGTAACAGGGGTGATCCCAAGGCTACATAGGTTGTCCAAATTACCAAATAATTCACTACATTGACCAGCAGAATTCCATACATAATTGACACAATCAGTATTGACACAATTTGAACCAGAATCTGTAACATCATCAATATGAGTGACTAGAATGTCTGGGGCATCGGGAAGGTCAGACACAAAAACACATTTACCTGGTAATTCATGAATTACCGAGCCAATGTTAGGCTCCCGAGAGGGAAAATTCCCACCAGGAGCATCCGCGTTTCAATCATTAGATTTGTTGGGACATTTAGATTTTGTATGTGATCCCTGACACAATTGACAAACATGTGGGTAGTTACATTCTTTAGATTTACAACCATCCCCATTATAGGCATTGCAAGAAAGAAATCTCTTCTTCTTTTTCCTTTTCTTACTAGCACTGGAAGAACTACCTGAATTCTGAGAGGAGGATGGCTGGATACCTAACAACTTCTCTAAATAACCCTTATCCAGGTTTTCTAGGCCCACATGCTGGGCGAACATATTATGATCAAAATAGCAAAAGGTGAATTCACCGAAGGCATCGCCACGTTCTCGCATGGCAAAATCATAGGTAATGAGAGCATCTTCCTTGTAAATATCTCTCTTGTCCGTGAGGAATTTTACATGCATCCCATAATTTTTACATGGGTGGCCGCGTTCCATCATACTATTGAGAAGGCCCATACTAGCCGAGATCACATCTTCTAGTGCTGGATTCTTGTGTTTACTCTGAGGCATGTGCTGCTCAATATCAAAAGTAGTAAACTTACTCTTGGTGTCCTTTGAAGCATAAACAACCACAGGTGGGACTTGCTGCTGAGGCTGTTGCTGTTGCCTAAATTGTTGCTGTTGCTTCAAGGATGGGACCGATGCACTATACATTGAAGAAACAGATGGCTGAGCATTGACCAAGGGGGCAGGCGGATACAGGGGCCTACCATCAGCTGACTGCATAGGCCTACCAGCTCCTACCCATGCTGGTTGTTGTTGTACAAAGACACCATGCTGTTGGGGATATCGAACAGGAGAGTTAGATTGTTGTGGAATGTAGGGACTACCATCATGATAGAACAACTGTGGGTGTTGGGCCAGGCCATCCCCCCAGGGTGCAGCTCCCTCAACACTGCCAGTCGGTTGTCTACCTGGGGGCTCAACTTTGACACCAACAGACTGACCCACAGCTGAATTAGATGACAATCTCCCCCGCTTCCAATCTTTCCATAACAGAAATTCCTGGTATTCACTGTCCAAATCAACCCGGGACTGGGGAATAGTAGCTTGGTTGTGCGGTTGATTTCCCTGGGTGTGCGGTTGATTATACCGGGAAGTTGACTTGTCCGGAAAGACATGGCGGCCGTCTTGGACTCCGCAGTGAATGTTGACATCGGCCTCTGATTGGCCAACAAATGTGGGTTTATCAAGCGCCGAAATGGCGCCTCGCCAAGCCCGCTCACCATGTTCTAATTCACGTAATGTCCTATTATTTTTTGAACAGATACTAGCTAACTCTAATTTTAATTCTCTGCGCTTAGATAAACGAACAATTTCATTTTTACGTGAGCGTTCTGCAGCAATTTGCCTTAACAAGTCCCCATTCTCTCCCAAATAATCGTCAGAATTATCGTCCTGCCCGTCCTGCCCGTCCTGCGGGCTGGGCGGAGAGCTCTCTCCCCCGATGGCTTGGTCCTCCTGCCCGGTAGGGTCACGGTTGGATGAATCCGATATATTATAGGACGTATCTCCCGCTCTCCCCGGGTTCGCCACACCACAATGTGGACATTTAGAGGAATTCCCATGATATGGGGTACTACAAGCGACACACTTAGTCATATCGACGATAAACAATAAGTGACAATAAACAGTTAGTGACTGAGGTTGTAGGCAGGGGCCCGAACGCACCAATAGAGCGTTCGACTACCCAAAACCCAGTAATATTCACCATAAATTTCCTTTGGTATCTGGCAAACTGCTGCCAGGAGTGAGGGAACAAGCACAGAAGCAGGGCAAAACTGAGCAGGATATGCCCAGTTACAAGCTTACATCCTACGGAGAAGGGCAGAAGAGGCCGCGGGTCCTGACAATAAACAGTTAGTGACTGAGGTTGTAGGCAGGGGCCCGAACGCACCAAATGATGTCAACATTCAAAATGGCGGCGTAGGCCTTCCGGTTCACGGCTCTATGGCCTTTAGATCGATGAATACAGGCCAGACTGGCCTCCCACAGGCCCCTACAGGCCCTCATCAACTTGTCACAGGTTTGAACAATCTTCATTTGCAAAATGCCAACCCAAATAGTCTTTTGGTGCCCACGCGGTACCCGGTAGCTCCCGGTCGGTTCTTTCGACCACCGCGGGTGCTGGGTCTAGCTTGGGTGCAATGACAATCCCTCCCAGCAGTGTTCAGGGAGGTATAGAAGTGAAGTCTAGTGCACCACAGGCATCTTCAACTTATTCCCAAGCCACTTTGGATGAGTACCAGCAATTTCTGGCTTGGAAACAGCAGCAGCACTCCAAAATTTTATGACCAAATGTCCATGGTGTCCATGACTCAGTCCCTTTGTTCAGTCTCAGTGCAGTGCCACCTGGTGTGGCAGCACAGAACCACCTGACCCAGGTGGTGGGGGAGGTCCATCTAGTGGGGGAAATATACCCCTATATCTACCCCGTTCCTTTGTACATATAGTAGTCATATCGGTCTAGTTAGGCCAAAAAAAAAAATTGTTTGTTTCAAGTCACCCGACCCTACCTAGCAAAATAGGGCTGACCCTTAACTTTTTTCATCTTTTTTGAAGAAATTCTACATTTTTTAGCAATTTCTTAGTCAATCTAAGTCTTCTGTGAGTCGTCTTTGTTGTAGTTAAAAAACAAAACAAAATAATAAAAAAATTCGACCTACCCTACCTAATTTTTTTTAAACATGTTACCTGAAACACACAACTTTTTTTTGGACAAACCCCCTCCCTCATGCCTCATGTTCGGTCAGTGGTAACGTGAGGGGGTGCTCTGGGGGTGTTGACAAATATGTTAGTTGAGGTGCAGTAGTCTAATTATCTGTCCATATATGCACTCTGAAATAATTCTGTAGATTTTACTGAGAGTTCACGGTGTAGCACATTTATTTCTATTACAATGAAAGACCATTAGATTACCTGAATCCATGCAAAACAATATATAAAAGTACCATTTTTTACATTTACTGTGAATCTTTGTTCTGTTGCAAATTTTCCCACTTGCTGACCTTGTGGCTTAATTTGAGACTTTTGTTGATTTCTTAACCCCTAAACTGATTGAACTGCATCAACGTTCAAGGAGTATCTATCCATGTCATCAAAATGTTATTCTACATTGGAGTTTTATAGATTTCTGATAATCAAAATATTATCTATCTTTGTGTGGTCAATGAGAGTAGGAGGGATATCATAGACACCCATTATGTGGTAATAGAAAAGAAAACATAACCATAGCACTGCAGGTTTTGTATTATGGTAATTCGGAGGTAATCTATGTTCTTAGATTGTCACTCTAGAGTTAAGAATGGCATGATTTACCCTTCAAAGACCCATCTATAATTCTAGTGATAATGATGTCCTGGTACTAAGATGAAAGTCCATAAAAATTATGGAGATTTTTGAAAAGTGTGACGGCAGATAAAATGCAGAATAATTGACATCCATCGCTAGAGATTAATATTAGTTTTTTCTAGAGAAGATTTTCATCAGGGTGGCTTAACTGAGATATAATCTGTCGAAATTGCTTCATGTCTTTTATAACCCCAGGGTTCTTGGGCTATAATAGACATAAAGCAATTCCCTTGGACTTTATTTACCATATGGAGATTGAAGTTCAACAGGTTCAACTGTATAATTATATAGTAAATTCAATTCACACCCCTGCAGTAACTCTTGACAGACTGATGTATGCCTCTGCCCATTATAACAATCCTCACACATTAATCATGCAGGCACTTTGCCTATTAGAAGAGAAGTCTCAATGTACTTTTTTAAAAAGCTTGGTTGTCATATCAACTAAGTCCAGTCCATGAATACCTTGTAGTGGAGGATAACGAACGAGGCTTTAGGTCGTATTTATTACAAGATTAATGCAAATTACATCATGCATTGATTGAGTGAGTGAGTGAGTAATGGTTGTTTAACGCCAAGCCGACAGCTAAGGTCATATTCATGGCGGAAAAAGTACATTAGACATCACGTCACAAAGGAATACATGTGCCTGTGCCCGTGCATATGGACACCAGACACATGTAAGAAAGAGGGGACAGGAAAGAGGAGATTCAAGGAACGAATATGTGCCAGTGCCCGCGCATATGGACACCACCCACACTCAGAGAGGATAGAAAAGCAAGACATAGACCCCTTTTAAAGATGGCCTGGGGCTGGGGAGGCCCGATGCATTGATTGAAAAAAAGAAGTGATTGCCTGCAGTAGAAGAGGTATGCAAAAAGGTCAACCGGGCTGGGACTGGAATGCCTGTGCCAAGCCTTGGGCACGAAGTCCTATCCATATGGCCACAGGGGTTGTGCCAGGGGATCACAGGCCGAGGCCCGCAGGGCCGAGGTCTGTGAAATGAGCTGCAATAGATATATGCTTTAACCCGAGTGCAGCCCGGGGGTGACACTACCCATACATTATAAGTGTCAAAATGTCAATAATTCTTAGCAAATAACCTCCCCAGTGCTGCCTGCTGTCTCTCCCATAACCCCGACAGCCGTAGTCGCTGTAGTTCAGTACTTTGCGCGACTGGCCTGGTTATTACCAGCCCCTCCACACACAGGGAGTGATCAGTGTTCTACCATAGCCTTCCAAGATTACCCCCCCCCCCCCCTTGTTAAAAAATGCTCTATTACCAGTCCTGGAGGGTCTTGCCAAAAGAAAATGATTTTTAGATTTTTAAAATGTGCAGGTTTTCGCCTTGCCAAAAGTATTCTTGTCTTATCAAAAGGTGAAAATGTGCATGGATGCTTGATCCTCAAAGAGTGCAGGTTGCTATAATGTATAGTGTGTTATACCATTTTTCTTTGGCAATGCAGTCCAAACGAGTTAGATCATGCTCCCACAGATCAGTGATCGCTGAAAGTTTTTAGTCAGGTTCTTCCTCATTTTCTTTTGGCAAGACCCTCCTGTATAACCATACAAAATCACAAGGGTCAGGTAGTATGACTGTCAAGCGATGAATTCAATAAAATAAACTAGCAACTCGCCAGTAGAATTACAATATCTTTATTATTAAGCAGATGATAACTCTCCATCACTGACATAGAAAGATGTATCGTTTTACAATACATATTGATAGTTCATGTTGGTCTAAAGGTTAAATGACAATTGACAAGCTTGATACACTGAGTTCCATATTGGCCTTACCTCTCAAGATATACAGAATCCATCATGAGTGTCCAATGAGCTGCTCACTCAGTTCTACATGGGATGGTCGTATGTAGACTGGCTCCAAGCTAACTAACTGTACCTCCTACTCTAGCCCTGCACACTCTCTGACACTGGGGACCTGTGCTCATTGTTTATATTACTCTTATCCGGTGAACGGATATTCCCTAGGTTTCTGTTTCATATCACTATCCGATCCTTTAGGATAACAGGCTAGAGGGCTCGTTATAATGGGGAGAGTATCCTATTATTTAGGGTACCATAATGTAGAGTACACTCTTATGGTGAGTGTAGGTTTTAAATAGGTGATTAATAATTGGTTATTAATTTAGTGTAATCTATAGTCTAACATGACAAACTAGTGATCCAATACTGAGTCAAGTGTAAGGCTGGCTGGGGATGGGGTTATTTACCTACATTCCTGCATGTAGTAGTACTAGTACTAGTAGCAGTATACCAGGCTAGGTTATTGTGTTTCATTCCCTGTTAATATAGGACAGAATGGATAGCACCCCCTCATTAGTACTCTATAACTTGATCATTCTTTACAGTAGGCCCTTCTTTAAGAATTAGATATAATATAAGTTTCATTTATACACTAAACAGGGAGGCTAGACCTTGAGAGTAGGCCTAGAACTGGGCGGTGATCCAGCAGATCACCTGCCCAGTGCCTCATTTTGGTTAGCATAGGGTTGAATGGGATCAACCTGCCCAGCTCCACACAGACAGAAAAAAATCCATGTTAGTCAGTCTTACTTAACTTAGTCAAAATGCCCAAATAATCTTAGTTAGTACATATGACTAATGTGTGACTAACAATGTCTAGTTTATTTTAGTCACATTGACTACCCAAATCAGATTCTCTCTCCAACCACAATTTTGAATAAGGTATCTGCTGGGAGTTTCAGGCAAGCTAACTTATCTTAGTCACTGTCACTTAGTCACTTTGACTAAGATCTCTTAGTGACTTTGACTAAGCTATATTGGCATAGTATTGCCTTTACACACCAGGTGGCAGCATGGTTTGAAACAGGATTTTTCTGGTGGCTGTGTACCATAAACTATTCGATGGATGTCAAAATGATGGTGATTTTCAGGCGCTGTATAATTTTGAGGCTTTCACAATTCAATATAACATCAAGCTTGGCAATGTATGTCAAATAGTTTAATGATTTGTTAAATAAACTAGGTAGACAGATAATTACACCTTTTCTGTGGGAATCTAGATAAGTAAAGTATCCACAGATGTATCTGCTTCTTTGTGGGAAACCCAGAGTAATTGACTCCGGGGCTCTAATTAAAATGATGTGAGGCATTTCACATGTATGCTTCCTAAATGATGAGATAATTATTTGTGGGATGTGGATCCTATACAGAGCTTACACTCACCATTATTAGATTGCATACTTAGTCAAAACCACTGAAGAATCTTAGTCAAAATCAGGCAAGCCAAGGCAAGTTGGGCACTTTGACTAATGGTTAGTCATATTTGACTAAGAAAATCTTGGACACTTAGGCACATGCTTTTGACTAGGTATTGTTAGAAAGTTAGCCTTTTTGACTAACATCTGACTAAGATTTTGAACATTATTTTTTTCTGTGCAGCTATGGTAGAACATAAAACATTGTAGATGTGGTGTTACTCACATAAAAGGCATAGACTGAATTTATCTCCTACTTACATGGTGCCCTTCCCTCTTCTCACAATACAAGTACTACTCATTGATAATGAATGATTGCCTATAAGGCACCTGCTTACTTTAAGGCAGATTACATAAGGCACAGGAAGTTCTCGTCTATAAGCCGGGGTTTATACAAGGAAAAGTTCCAAATCAACCAGGCTTAAATACATGGGCAGGCTAATACTTGAGGCAGACTTCTATTTCAATACCTGCAAAATCAGTCTGACACCCGCTCAAAAATTCCAGAGTTTTTCATTTTCTTCTTCAATATTCCTGAAAATGTCTTAGCCTTTACACCGGCTACTGCATGCGCCCTCTGACATACTATATATGTACTAGTCTTTACACTCTTCCCCCCGAGGCAGAACAGCCTCGTGCGAGTACGCACATGCATACAGAGTGGTCCGTCGTAAGCTTTTTTATTTTTAAGTAAATTGAGGCAATGTATTTGATTCAATTCGATTGATAGTATCAAATATTCATGGATTATATTTAAAAAACCATTAATTTCGAGTTAAGTCGATAGAACCACTCAGGTGCCATCTAAACTGCTGGATTATAACAAAATGGAAAAGAAATATCTCAGGCGATGTATGGATAATATATATTCTTCTTCAACACCTCCTGATACAGTGAGATGTTTAACTCACCAAGGGAAGAGTTATTCGCCAATGAAAAATGCGAGCGATAATGGGTGCATTCTCCATAGCCTTAACCATTGACGTTTCCGACACACTGTCACTATATTGACAGTCCCCTACGGTAGGTAGCGGAAGACCTGGGCCAGTCGTGCATTGCATGCGTTCAATCTTTGAGTGTCAGCAACAGGTGGACAGCCTGAGCCCAATTAAAAAACCAAGGTTACCAGGGCCTAAGAAAAAAGTTGTGTTTCCAGTCACCCGACCGACCCTAGCAAAACAGGACAAAAAAAATTATTTCTATTTTTTCATATTTTAAAGAAATTTTTTGAGGATTTTTCCCGTATCCTTTTTGTATTCTTCCCCTCTCTCACAGTTGTAATTTGTCCATCATTATTTTACAATGAATTCGAAGAATTTAATACATCAATTGATATGTGCCCTAACATTTCCTATAAAAATGTAAAAAAAAAAGATCATGGAACTGGAAACAAACAATATTCTTTTTTTTTGGCCTGGTAATCAAATGCATTCCAAAACTGTAATGCATTCTTTTCAGTCTTAGTTTGTTGATTTTATAGATTTAAAAAACCTATTGTTAATGTAATGTTTAATGGAAAGAGTAGTAACGTTTACTGCAATTTATTCTTTTAAAAGGGGGTTGTGAAACATGAAATCAATGGCCCTTTGAAAAGAAGTTGGAGACAGGCTCTCAGTACTCTGGGTTACATGGACGTAAATGCTGCCCTCTCGTGAGTCATATGGTATTCAGGCCTGCACTGAAGGTGATCTGGGTGCTGATTGGCTTAGAAATCATATGCAAGAAATATTGGTAAAATTATAAAAAAAATCACAAGTGACCCCAAATAGTTCCTAAATGGAACAGTAGATGAGTTTTTATATATTGCCAAGGTTTGGGGATTTTATCAGGTCTGCAAATGTTCATCTGGCCAATGGAGGTTTTGAGGCCCAAAATAGGGTAGAATGACACTTGCTGTATGTATCGCTCCCTTAGTTAAGATTTTCAGGGTTAAGCCTATCCTATATTCTAACACATTGTGTGTGAGAGATGGTTTAATCTTGCTACGGTCGAAAATATTACCAACGAACATTACGGGGGGCTGTTTTTATGTGTTATGCTATATAGAAACATAGAAGAAATGGAATTAGTTCCACGTGACCTATAGGATGATTGGACATTTGACCTGCCTATTTCAAATGCCCTCTTAATGTCATTTTTCTGTTACAGCAAGGATGGTTTTACAGGAATCTGGCCAAATTAGTCACAGAAATGGTGTGTAAATAAAAAAAATAGGAAAACCTTGCTTGCGGAGGTAGGGTAATTCACTAAATATTGCAGTTTCTATGAATCTCCCAAAACATAACTTTTTCTGGACATAAACCACCTACAGGGTGAAATTTTCAGCAGAAAATGACATTTTAGCCTCATTTTAATCTTCCTAGGGTTATTGATGCACAGATATCCATGTAGGGCCTACCATAGGGTCCATTGGAAGTTTGGTCGGGTTTGCAGTGTTTCGTCAAAGTTTCAGTGAGAGCGCAACCATCTAATTAACCAGTAGTAATTTATCCCCCAGTGCAAATATTAGTACAATATTGATAACAGGTATTCTTGATGCATGTAACAGAAAAGGCATGCCTTAAAAAATGATCCCCTGGTAAGATATGATCTGTAAAAAGTGGGATTAATTATAGGCCTAATATTAATCATTTTTCACCAGTTTTATCATGTTTTTCATGATTTTGTGAGTTTTTCTGGCAAAATCCTAACAATATTTTGCAAAATCAATGCCCCCTTCATCATCAGGTGACTGAATTCAATGCAAATATGCAATTTGACAGCTCTAGAACTGATGCTTGTGCAGTGCATAGATCTTTGATGATAAAAGTCGCTGCTCGGAAATCACATTGAAAACTGGTAGGAATTTCAGTGTGAATTGCACACATCAATCCCCTCATATCATAACATTGAGAAAGGCTGTTGCCACCAAACTTTAGGATTTTATAGGACAGACCCTAAGGTTTGATAGGAAAAACATTTTAGTTTTATCTGAAGACCCTACCCCTAATTAAGGTTACATGGACGTAAATGCTGCCCTCTCGTGAGTCATATGGTATTCAGGCCTGCACTGAAGGTGATCTGGGTGCTGATTGGCTTAGAAATCATATGCAAGAAATATTGGTAAAATTATAAAAAAAATCACAAGTGACCCCAAATAGTTCCTAAATGGAACAGTAGATGAGTTTTTATATATTGCCAAGGTTTGGGGATTTTATCAGGTCTGCAAATGTTCATCTTGCCAATGGAGGTTTTGAGGCCCAAAATAGGGTAGAATGACACTTGCTGTATGTATCGCTCCCTTAGTTAAGATTTTCAGGGTTAAGCCTATCCTATATTCTAACACATTGTGTGTGAGAGATGGTTTAATCTTGCTATGGTCGAAAATATTACCAACGAACATTACGGGGGGCTGTTTTTATGTGTTATGCTATATAGAAACATAGAAGAAATGGAATTAGTTCCACGTGACCTCTGGTACAGGCAGGTCCCTGACAGGTGCTGCCACCTAGTGCAAACCCAGAAAGTCAGATGGAGCTATTGTGGACCATAACCAAGCTCACTAGTTCTTTGGTTGGTTGTATAGAAAAAAAAACCTGGTTGTAATTCATCTTCTCTTGGGTGTGAAAGCATATGTGTTACTGTTGAACAAAACGAGTGGGGAGCACGAAAGGTTTTTGATGTCTCTGAGGGGATAGGGTGAACACGTCCGATGAGGATATGCAAAATTCCCGGCAAAATTCCGCCCCTTATTGTTGACAAATGACCACCCCATAATGGAGTGGTGACCAACAGCTTGAACGATATACTGAATTTGACTGAATAGGCTACACGCTTGAAGACGTTCTAATAGGTTGTATATCTCATCTTTTCGTAAAAGTAGCTGTGAATTTCTCCAGCACAACTATGTACATTTTGGCTCATATAATTAAGGGCCACGAATATTGATTTTTTTTCCCCTTGGGGACTGGTGAAAATCCACTATCCATGCCCCCTCCGTTGTTAAATGATGACCACCCGCTTAACCATTCATGAGTGGCTAATGCACAAATGCATCATGCCATTGGTCGTCATGATGCACCAATGAAGTGCTGGCGAGACTGTTCGCCAGCACTTCATTGGAGCATCATGCCGACCCTCCGGGTGTTTGAGTATCAACCCTGTAGGGTCGTCATGATGCATGAATGTAACCCTGACAAGTTATTTGCCAGGGCTGCATTGCATCATGACGACCAATGGGCATGATGCATGATGCATCAGAGGCCCTTAAAGGGTTCATAATTTATAATGCACAGTCCCCTTGGATGTCTGGTATAGGCCCACAAACCAGGTACACGGGTTGTATACTGAGTCTGGAGGTTAATTCAAAAGGTCCTGGGATGGCTACCTCAGCAATCTTAGGAATTATTCTGCCTTATCCAATTAAGTGATCTTAAGATTAGACTGTGTTGCCTTTTCACAGCCAGCACTAAGATCGCAGTGATCTTAGCCTCAGCCCTCCTACACCATTCCAAGTATAGAACACACTGTGCACAGGGGCAAGAGGCCCATAGTGAAAGAATAGCATTGGAAACACTCCTTCTCACAGGAATGATTATACAAGCGTTCCCCCCCCCCATATGAGCTACTTATAGAGTATAGGGTGCAGTTGACCCCGTACAGTATTCAAGTGCACTTCATGCCTGGAGCTTAATTCAAAACATCCTGGGATCACGACCCCAGTGATCTTAGGAATAAATCAGCCTTATTCTTTTAAGCGATCTTAAGAGTTGACTGGGTTCACATATCCTAGCCAGCACCTAGATCGCATCGATCTTAGCCTCAGCCTTCCTACACTATTCCAAGAAGTACTGACTGGGCACAGGGGTAAGAGTCCCAAATAAAGGAATAGCTGTGGAGCCACTCTTCTTCACAACAGTGTTTATACCATTGTTCCCCGTCCCCATATGGACTAACAAAAGAGCAAAGCGTGCAGTTGACCCCCGTGCAGTATTCAAGAGTTGTTCCCATGAATGTATGATTTATGCTTGCCTATTAGAAGCATTGTGCCCCCCCCCCCCAGGACAAAGAGAGAGAAGGGAAGAATTACCTTACAGTGCACTTAAAGCATGAGTAGCCCTAAGAGCCCTCAAGGACACTCAGCAAACGTCCTCCCTCCCCTCTATATGTATGCAGCAGGCTATTCACTCTTTCGATCAGGAGTGTTCCCTGTTAGTGCTCTTGTACTCAGGTGAAACCACTATGCAATTCTTTCACTAAGATCGCAGTGATCTTAGTGCTGGAAAAAGAATAGTGAAGTGATCCCAGGACTTGCTATTCTTGACAGGCCTGCAACCACTGCATTAGATAGGGTAGACCGGCCAGGTCTTATGATATGTGCCTACCCTAAGATCGCTGGGGTTGCTATCCCAGGATGTTTTGAATTAAGCTCCAGGTTTTAGCCCTGCAGGGTGACTTCTTAACATGACCTTATGGCTTAGCCGCCCCCGCACACCAAAACAACCCCCCCCCCACCCTCCCATGCCATTATCTGCAACTACCTGACCCCTCTATTTATAACATTTGACGTCTTTGTGCATAATGTTGTTACTAATTAATTCAGGCAGCCAATTTATTAGCAGCTCTTTAAAGGGTAACGGCTCATTTATCATCATGACCTTTCTTTAAATCCTTATCCAGACGATGACATGATTTATACTCCAGACAAATTAAACTTATTCTTTTTGGGTTAGATTTTGGTAAGGCCACACCAAATTAAAAGATTGGTCTATGGATTTCCCGCCCCTGTTTTTCAGAAATTAAAATTTTATTTTTATTTGAAAAATAACATGTCTATGGATCCCGCCCGCCTCATTTGCAGGGATTTTCATTTTTTTTTAATTTTTTTTTTGATCAAGCAATAAATATATGATTAATAATAAAGGTACAGGAATGGCAGACCCCTCATTGGATAGGCATAAATTACTCCGTAGACACTCTAAGGGAGCAGGCAGGTATTTCGGCCAAGCATAAATATGCAATGGCAAAAAAAAAAAAAAGAAAGTCGGCCTCTCCATATTTATGATGTTCAGAATCCATAGACAATAATTAATTTCTAGAAAATAAAAATAAAAATTTCGCCCTCCCGCACCATATTCTCAAAATGAAAATCCATAGACCAATTTTTTTTATTTGGTTACACAAATCTTTTAATGTTGATGGCAGCCTGTGACGTCATAAGCCAACTGTTAGGTCATAACGCTACAAGCTGGCCCCAAAGTGCAATGTAAAGAACAGAGTCAAAAGAAGATTGTTATAGGCTTCAGCCAACCATGTGTGGAATCAGGCTATGGTTTCCCATCATATATTGTGCCAGAAATTGTAAGTGATATGAGCTATGAATGCTTAATTTAGGGGTAAAAATTAATTCTAGAACATTCTGTCAATTCAGAAGTTTGATTAAATGTCTCAAATTGAAGTATTTGGTGCATAATTGGTGCATCATGACAGGATTTTTTTATGTTTGTATATACCGGAAGTCAGCAAACAGGGAGTGGAAGAGTCCACTCATCAGTACAGGAGGGGTGATAGGTTGTTCCACCGGATAACATATGTACAAATTCCCGCTTGGGAGTTACTCAACAGGGCTGCATTCATGCATCATGACGACCAATGGGCACGATGCATGACAACCAATGGGCATGATGCATTTATTTTCTTATGTGGGCTCCCATTTTCCCAGCGCGGAAGGATAACATATAAAGGGATTCCCATCCAGTCAATGGTTGACGTTTTTTCTGCTGTGTTTGTTGACAAATAGCCTACTGGCACTGAGGGAGTCTAGATCACCCATTTCAGGAGGGGTGGCAGGCTGTTCTACTAGATAACATTTGAAGAGATTCCTGCCAAGTCAGAAACGTTAGATTTTATAGTTGGTACAAGCAAATCCTCAAAATCTTAGAAATATGTTATCAATGTGAAAAAAAAATATGAGAAAAAAGAAGAAATTTGAAGCTGAAGTCGGTACCTTTTTGCTGAGGTAGGTTGGGTGAACGGAAAACAAACTTCTTTTTTTTTGGCCTTATTTGTTTCATAATCCCAGCGCCGAAGGCGCTGGTGTGGCCTAAAACGCCTTAGAATACACCATCTGCATCTCCTTGACAACACCCCAGGTGCCGCCCCGCCACGCCACCTGGCGGCACTTGGCCTCATCAATCACGTATATTTATATCTCCCTGCAGGGGGCGTGCCCATCAGTTGAGCAGCTCCCTTTTCCCTGGATGTGCACCACGCTCTGTTTTCCCGCCCTTTCTCACCTCTTGCGGCCGGATAACACTGATGCAGTCTGGCCTGGGCCCCAGGCTTGGTAGTATGGATTCTATTCCCAAATGACAAACAGTATGAGGTTGTGGGTCTGCTTGCAGTACTATAGGTTTGGGGAGATAATGGCACTCTCCTTAAATAGATTTGGAAGTGTGGGATTATTTAAGGAATTTCCAGATTAAGGGAATTTTAAGGCTGAATGGGTCATTCTTGTGATCTGATAAGAAAATATTTTAGGCCTAATACTGATTTGGGGAGGGGGGGGGTGTCATAGATTATGGTGGTATCCACCCATACAATTCATCTCCAATACCACACAGAGAAAGGATCTCGAAAAATTCTTCAAAACCCAGTCCCCTGCTATGCTTCCTGCTTCTGTGTAGCACGGGAATAGTGCAGCATGGTGCTGTTGCCATACGTCATAGCGTTATGCACGTACAAGGGTTACCGAGCAGCTCCAGTCCCCTGTCTCAGGATTAGTCATTAGGTAAGGACTGGGTGAGGGGAATAGTGTGAGGACACCTGGTGTCAGAATCGGTCATTAGGTATGGACTATATTCCGCGGATTAGCGGATTCCTTAGTGGGCTGACCCCTGCTGAAGCTGATACCTTGCAAGATAAGGACTGATAACAGCGAGCTGATGGGTACCAGGTATTACGTAATGCACCCTGAAAAGTCTGCACTGAATTAAAGGAATTTTCTCATTGGTCAATAATGTATTCCGCTAGGTCGGTATAGGGGAGGGGCTCAGTGTGAGGACACCTGGTGTCAGGATTGGTCATTAGGTATAGATTTGGGGAGGGGCTTAGTCGGTGTGTTCAGAGTAAGGCCGAGGGATCAATGCTAGTTTGTAAGGCCATCCCCTATTGGTGTGTCCCATGTGGGTCAATGTTGGTCCTGTAGGAAACTTACTCTGCTCCCAGGTGTAGTAAAGGACTGGTACCTAGCCAGACCTGGCTGGGGGTGGAAGGGGGATGAGGGAACCAGCTGAGGTGGGGTAGTTAGCATTCGAAGTCACCCCCACCCACAATGCACTGGATCTAGTCAGAAACTGTCCCCCCAACGCCTCGAGTAGTGTGAGGACACCTGATGTCATCATGGGTCATTAGGTAAGGACTGGGGAAGGGACTCAGTGTGAGGACACCTGGTGTCAGGATGGGTCATTAGGTAAGGACTGGGGGAGGGCCTCAGTGTGAGGACACCTGGTGTCAGGATGGGTCATCAGGCATGGATTGGGGGAGGGACTCAGTGTGAGGACACCTGGTGTCAAAATCAGTTATTATTATGTATCAACAAATGGGGAGGGCTTCAGAGTGAGGACACCTGGTGTCAGGATTGGTCATTAAGATGGACTAGGGGAGGGGCTCAATGTCAGGAAACTTGGTGAGGATAGAGTAGTAGTATATACATGCAAACTGAGCGCAATGGATTAGCTACTAACTAGGTCATGACCTACTGGTAGACCGGAAGTGACCTAGTTTTAACCAATCAGAGGGCTGGATTTGACAGGAAGTGACGTCATAAGGTCATGACTTAGTTTTTTCGACCAATCAGAGAGCTGGATTTCATTTGACCTAGTGACCTGACCTAGATGCATAAATTAAAAGAATTGTGCAATACCTAGAGCTTACCTACTTGCAAACCGGAAGTGACCTACTAACCTACTTGCAAAAACGTATGACCTACGTATGAGGGTGTATTGTGCAATCCTTGAAAGAAATTACACAATAACCATGACTCATTTTCTGATGCAATGTTCCTATGAATTTACGCAATACTTATGACTCATTATTTTGATATGAGATTAAATGCAACAAAGACACAACTCGGTTTTTTAATTCAATCTTTTTATTTTTTCTTCCTATCAGAGTACATGCTAGGTATGAATCATTATAATCAGATATGCTTGCAAGCAGAGTACATGGATATTATATGGAAAATGAATTCTTGTTGCAGTACCAACTGCACCCGGTCTTGGCTGGAGTAGGACTTTGACTACGGTCCTCTAAGGCCCGCATTCTCTCCATTAAATCCTTCAAGGCCTTTCTTCCTATGTCGTTCTCCTCCAGGGCTACCACTTTGTCCATTAACTCGGCCATGATCATGAGAATCTTGTCTATTACTTCCGCCGTGCTCTGAAGCCCGTCTATCACGTCCAGTTCACGTTTAACTTTTCCTTTCACCAAAAGATTGCTCACGTCTGCTTTGACTGCTACTTCTTCTCGACTCATCTCGAAATTCATTGCCTCTTCTTCTCTCTTTTTCTCAGGAAGGGCCTGACTATTTTGTCCATTAAGTTGAAGGGGACCTGAGAAAACCTTTTCACAGTGTGGTGTGGATCCTTGGTCCGACATGTTTCTATGAGGAAGTTAATGCAGTGGGCTCCACACGTTTTAGCGTAAAAGTTTTGCACTTGTTTTCTGCTGAACGACCCGTGACCATCTGACGACTTTTGCATGAACCTCTGGTGATATATAGTAAATGGAGGTAAGCCATAGGGATCAAAGTAGAATACATTCCCGTTATGAGAAACGTAAAATGCCACCCAGTGCTGACCAGGTTTAGAGCTTGGATCTGTGTTACTGACGAAACATGTAGAGGGAATTGGTTTTTTAGGACATTGATTACTGGCAAAAGTTCCCAGGTAGAAACGCCTTGTGTGTGGATGGTTTCCCAGTGCACCTGTTATGTCTGAAGTTCTCATTTTTTTCTCAGTTCATGTGGTAGTCTGTGACAGGAAGACAGTCAGCCGTTAGTTGGATGTTGTTGTCGTAGAAGGAACACAAGACGGCAGATATGGCATGAGTAGTCGGGGCGGCAAACCTAAGGGAAATGCCCAGCTTTCCCTGCTTGATGAGATTTATACGACTGTCTTCAGGTGCTCTGTCTGGGGTGAGGTCGAAAACAAAGAAGGAATACCCATCTTTGAAATCTTCCAAAGTTATGCCACAGTCTTGCCCCAAAGCCGACAGCCCACTGTCTATGAACATTTGACTGTAGGCTCTGATGCAGTTGCCTGTTTCGAAGTCGGTCTTCAACTCAAACTTTTGATCGTCATATCTCACGCATATTTCCTTCACGTTGAAATGCCTGCAGTTGAAAGGATTTTCTGTCTTAGTCCCAGCAGCTGCTGTTTCCTTTATCATACACAAGACTATCCTGGTGGGGATCTGAGTAGTGTCAGGTTGAGTCCAACTGTAGTCTTGTGAGCCGCCGTCCAAAGTGTGTTTAGTTAATTTACACCTGGCTATGTGATAGTTGAAAGGGCCCCAATGTGGATTCCTGACACTGCTGACATGAGTTTTCACCACCTCGTCGTCGACACATTTTTGGAGAAGTGTCATTTCAGCTTTGGTGATTTTGACCCAGTAGTTTTGATCGGCTGCTTGCATCATGTAGTAATTGGGCTGATTTTTTTCGAATATGAACTTGATTTCACAGTTCGGAGGCAGCACCTTGCACTGTTTAATTAAATCCAGGTGCGGCTTCATTACTAAGGCATGTTTGTTGCGGGCACTGAACTCTGCTCTCCGTGCCGTCCATCCAGCATTTTCGCCCGCTCTGGCTTCCATGTGACCACAGGTGTCTTTCATGTACTTTTGACACCCTTTCAACCGAGTCTCTTTGTCTTCTTTGTTGCAACAAATTGTGTCCAAAATGTAGGCCTTGAGACCATAGTCTTCATTGTTGCCGGTGACTTTCTCCCCATTTATCAGCAACTGACAGGAAGCAAAGAGAGCGTGTGCCAAGTTGTTGACTGGAGCAGCTTCTATGCCGACGGCAAGGTGAGTTGTTCCGTCTGCCGCCACGGCTTCCAGTTCCATGTACAGCTCAGTTTCTGAGAGGTCTGTGTACAGGTTGCTTGGTTCGAAGGTGAAGTCAAATGATTCAGTGTGTGGAGTCAGGGCATTGTTGGTAGTTTTGGTTATTTTTTGACACTTTAATATGTCCTTTTGAGTGACAGGCAAGGCGTGTAGGTCTAGTTCACCTACTGCACATACCTGACCCTTGGGATGAAGGAGACTCATGACTAGAACAAGGTCCTTCCTCTAGCTTGTCCTCTACCTCTGCCGCGTTGCCCCTTACGTCCTCCGCGCTTGCCGGTTGCTCGTCGTTTGACTGGAGGAGGTTCAGATGTACCTTTTATGTATCCTTGAGCAGAAGAAGCAGCCCTTTTGAGTAAGTTCTTCCCTGTTGCTTTACTTCTCCTAACTACACTTTTCTTGAAGCCTTTTCCTGATACCACGTCAGACAAGACTCCAGCTCCTGTAGTAAGCAAGGCTTTGCCTGCAGATTTGGCAGCTGAGCGTCCTATTTTACTTAAGAGGGGAACAGCTCCTCTCAGTAAACCACCTATTAACGAACCAAGTCCGTGCCCTCTTTGTCTGCCCCTGCCACCGTACGCTGGTAAAGCACCGTTCCCAAACTGTGATTTTCTGTAGTATTCAGCGTACTGACCCCTAGGGGCCAGGTATGGAGGTGTTCCATAGTAGTGAAGCATGGTAATATACTCCTATCCTTGAAGAGGTCTGAAGGCAAGTACCACCGACACTGATCCGCTTTCAAATGGTATCGGTTCCCCAGTCTTGTCTCTTAAGTATATCCCTATCTGTCTGAAGGTGGTTTTAGTGACTGGCAGATATATCAAGTTCTGGAAACTTATGGTCTGCATGTCACCGTTGTAGCGATTTATGTTGATTTGCCTCAGAAGGGGTGCTTTAGAGTCACCCACAAGACTGTGCTTGACTATGTCAGAGTACACAAAAGCACATCGACTTTTGTACTGAAGGTCTACCACGTAGGGGCTTTGTGTTTTTCCACTTAGGAAAACACTTCCGTCGAAACCTAATTGTTTCCCTAAGTTTTCTGGGAGTTGCATGACCACACCAGGAGGCAAGGAAACTACACTTTTCATTGTGTATTTGTTGTAGTGAAACACGGTGGCTTTGTTGTTTTTCCTGTAGTTTCTTAGTTTTCTCACCAACATGCTCTGTAGTTTATTTATGGTCCTGTTCAAGTATCCTATCAACTCTGAGTTGCTTTCCAGGTTCACACCTTCTAAGGCAAACATATTGTAGATACTACCTTCCTTGAAGTAATACTTAGACAGGTATCTGCTAATTTCCTTGAAGCGTGTACATATTTTCACAGCCTGTAACTGACTGGGAGAGAGAGGAGAAACATTAGCAGAGTCTGTGAAGACGGCCTTTTCTTCAAAAAAAGAAAGAGACCTTTTTTCCCTGTCATCCATAGACATCACTTCAGCCACAGCCGACGATATTTCCCTTTTCTCTCTGCCTGCCGTGTCACGCTCCCCCTCATCCTCCTCCTCTTCCTTTTCCTCCTTCTCTGGCGTGGGTTGGTTAGAAGTGAATCCTCCAGATGGCGTCTCAGTCGCAGCAGCAGGAGTTGGTGGACTTTCACTTTCAGGACCAGCAGGAGGAATGGTTTCAGTCGATCCCACAGGGTTGACATGACGTAGGTTTTTTGTTATTTTTACTCCTCTCTTCAAAGCAGATTGGGCTGATAAATTTGATGTAGAGCTTGAAGCTCTACTGAAGACACTATGGGCTCCTGGTTTTTCCAGAGGAAAAAATTCTCTTCTGCGTTTGTTCAATAAAGCTACTACAGAGCGGAGGTTGTTTGTCAGGTCGTTTTCTCCCTGTACCAAGAGAATGGGTTCTTCTTTGACGTTGTACCACGTGGTAGGACAGGTTATTTCTTGAAGAGCACACTCTAACTGAGTAGGAGAGTTAATGTATTCTGCCAAAATTGTATTGTAACTAGTTAAAGTGTTGTCAGGAAAAACGTTCATAGATGAGTTACTAGGTAAAGTTAAGGTAAACGCCATTTGTTTATGTTCTTGACAGGTTCCCAAGAGTTAAACTTGTCTCCATAACCCTTCCACTTGATCAAGGCTTCTCTTTTCTTGCCTTTTCCTCTGTATTTTACTATTTTTTCTATGTTGTAGCGTCTTCCGTGACGGACTTGCACCTTCTGAACTTCAGGTTCGTAGAAGCTTCCTTTTATCTCTTCTCCAAGGAGATCTTTCAGGTTGTACCCTTTGGGCGAAATGTTGTCGACTGTGTATATTTCCTCAGTCCAGTTAGGTTAGTACCCTCTGTTAAATGTTTTCTTTGTTTTCAACATTCGCACTTGATTTTTTCTCTTCAACTGAAGGACAGGAACCTTTTTCTTTTGAGGTTGATCGTACAACCTGTAGAACAAGACTTCAGAGTTGTCTTTATTTATGTCTGAAGGGGCAGCTCCTAAGGATTTGTGGTAAGTCAAATTGTAGGACTTAACCAAGTCGGGCAGCAAGTCAACCCATTTGTAGTTATTGAAATGAGAGAAACATCTCCACATTTTTCCTTGTAAAGTAGAGTTGAACCTTTCGGCTAAGGCACACTTCACGTCGTCGTTCTCTCCTGTGAAAAAATTGATTTTTTGATCTTCACAGTGTTTTTTGAAAATTTTGTTGACAAACTCTTTGCCCTTGTCAGTTTGAATTTGTTGAGGTTTTCTTTCTTTGCTCATTTTTTTGAAAGCCTCTGTCACGTCATCAGCTCTCTTACTTTTCACAGGTTGTCCAAAACCATACCTTGAAAAAACATCTATTCCCGCTAGAATGTACTGGTATCCTTTGTTTTCCTTTGAAAATTCTCGCATGTCTATGAGGTCAAGTTGCCACTGTTTGTCTATCCCCCATGTTTGTGTTTTTCTTCTTGGAAATCTTCTCTTGTAAGGTTTGTGTCTGGTGTAAGCGTCTACATCTTCCAAAGCTTGTTCTATGTTTTTTTTCTTTGTTTTCTTGAAGTGATGACGTTGAAGTTTAGATACACTGGTGAAACTTCCAGGTTGTTCAGGATCTGTGTAAAACCTGAGGACATCTTTTTTCAAAGCCTTGTGCACCATATAAACTTACGTCCAGTTCCTTTTTGACTTACTTTCCTCTTCTTTATAGGGGAAGCTCTTTTCAAGGGACTGGCAGCAAAGGAAGGACTGTGCCCTGCAAAAGCCGACTTGTTTTTGACAAATTTTAAGGTGGGGTTCAGCCTTTTAACTGCTCTCATGAAAACCTGGCTTCCTTTAGGTTGGTCCTTTTTCAAAGACTTTGGTCGGGCAGCAAAAGCTAACAAATCTGTTATGTCAGTTCCAGGCACACGTTCCCCGTTAACATATATTTCTCCGTCTCTGTTCCAATTCAAAATTTGACTTCCGTGACGAGATAATTCTCTGTAGAGATTTTTAGCAGTCGTTCTGTAAGTTGCGGGTATTCTTTCTTTTATGTCGGCGTCCATACCCTCTGTGTTGTCTCTTGCACGAGGTTTAAATCCTTTCTCCCCTTTGAATTCGTCTACACTCTCTCCGTCTGAATCGTCAGGAAGTGGTGGATCGTCTCTAGTCTCTGTGAAAGTGTCGTCATCGTCGTCGCTGTCGTCGGTGTCTTCTAAAGAATTGTTCACACCCCTAGCTGCTGCTGCTGCTCCTGCAGGGCCTTGTCCTACTGCTCGACCAGGATAGGGACCTTCCCTACGTTGTCCTAAGGCCTTGGCTTTTTTAGTTAAAATTCCCGACTTTATCATAAGTTGATTGTACTGTCTTAACTTTTCCTTCAGTTTGAGGTTAGGAGAGTTAAGCACCTCATGTGCTTTACTTTGAAGGTGGTTCAGGACTTGAACCAGGCTGGAATCAGGAGTTAAACCTTCTCTTAAAAGTTGAGTGCTGTAGTACTGGTCTTGAACACTAGGTCCAGGCTGGGGAGGAGAGGAAGGACTAACAAAAGAAGGGCTTTTTTCTCGGGGAACAAGATCCGCCCTTACGAGGGCCATCCTTGAATAAGACATGATTTTTATCGACGTGCTCCTATGAGACCTGTTATCAGGGGTAAGGCCAGACCCAAAATGGTTCCCAAAAATCCACCCTTTTGCTCAAAGGTTTTCCTCTTCTGCTTAACGGTAGCCTTGTGCCTTGTGACTGACTTGAGTTCTTTCTTGTAGGGTGATAAACGTTTGACTGCATCGGACTCGTTACGCAACAGGTTTTTGTTCATTACGTTGACGCAAATTTGACTCATCAACCTAATGACCTCATCGCTGAGACCTTTGATAATGTGGGAACACTCTGCCGAGGAACACTTGGATATGTGTTTCAACAAGTGGTAATGTTTCCTTATTGTTTTAAATTTTCCTCCAGAAGCAGATCTTTTGGTCACCATTCTATCTTTTTCTTTTCGAAGCTGAAGCTTGAGGAATGAAAACCAAGGTGTTCCAAGGAGTTGTTATGTTGTTCCTTACCCTAAGCTCGTTAGGTGTGCTCTGCTTAAAGTCCAATAGGATGTATGAATGTTTCTCTTTGGTTTCTGAGTTATATACCTCCGTCAAAAAGGATTTCTGTCCTGGAAAGGCCTGTTTGCTGATGTGCCCTATCTGACTCATGTCTCTAGGGTTTTTAAAAACAACTAGGTAGTGTGCATTTAAGCTCAAGGTTCTGAAGGCAGGATTGTTGAAAAACAAGTTTTGAGTAATAAAAATTACACTTAAACTGCGATGGTGAGAGCCCACAGTGAAAAGTTTCATTATGGTGGGAACGTACTCGGGATCCATGAGATCGTCTATAACGACCAGTCCATGTTTAGTCACGTCTCTTTCATCCTCGAACAAAAAGTCTTCTGAAAGAAGACCTTTGTTGAACTTAACCCCCAACTTCACCATTTCATCGAATCCATCTTGCCATTGACTGTAGCAGTAGTATATGTCGTGTATTTTTGGAGTAACAAGCTCGTCTACACCTTTAATCAACTTGAAAACAAGTTGACTTTTTCCACAAGAAGTAGGTCCAGCTATGATCATTGTGAAGGGGCTTTGTAGACGTGGGTCAAAAATAATCTCCTTTTCCTTGTGATCCATGTTGGACGATATCTTAAACCAAAGTGACCAAAGGAGCAACCTCGTCCTCTTTTAAACCAGTTGAACCCTTGTTCAAACCTTCCACGTAAAGAGCTACATCAGAAAGTCCCATGTTGTATAGACTGGCTATAAGGCAGCTTGGATGAGATATTTCTCTATATTTCCAAACCATCAGAACTTCGAAAACAGGATTTGTGACACCTTTTTTCCCTGGAACAGGGGTGGTTATGAGGTCAAGTTCGTGGTCGCTCAATCCAAGCTGAGTTCCCAGTTTCCTCCAGTCAAGCATTTTTAACTTGTCTGCCAGGTTGACGAACAAAGTATCAACTTTCCACTGTTCTGGAGGAATTTCACAATGGTCCACTACGTTGTAATATCCCATGTACCATCTACAATAATCAGTTAGATCGTAACGACCTATGTCACTTAATGCATGTCTCAATACCATCCACTTGCAACGCACGTTCTTTCTGCTCCATGAAATAAGCATTTCTCTCCCCATAGAACGAAGAGACGGTATTTTTTCCATGTAATCCATTAAACTTAGTCTAAGTCCTAAGTAAACCCCTAATCGAGGGTAGTCTTTTTCCGATATTTTTTCACTGATCTTGAATAACAACTCGTCCGAAAGGTGAAACTCCATAGCAACCAAAAAAAAGGTGTTCAGCAAGTAAGGTAGGCAGGTAGGAAGGCAGGTAGGTTATGACAGGCTAGAAAGCATACAGTTAACTTATATAGGGTAGGGTAGGGTAGGGTAGGGTAGGTGGGTAGGTGTTTTAGGTGGGTGGGTGGGTGGGTGGGTGGGTTAGGTGGGTTATTTGGGCGGCCAGCCCGGGCCAACAAGCCCCAAACCCCCCATACTTGAGGGGTGCCCCCACCCCCCCACCCCATAGTTTTTTAAACCCACCCCCACCCATTCCTACCCTACCCTACCCTACCCTACCCTACCCTATATTATCCTACCCTATTCTATCCTATTCTATATATCTCTTCCATTCCCTTCCCCCTGTTTAGGTAAGCCTGTTACATGGTTCTTCGTTCGTTTAAATTTGTTATGATGTTGAGTGTAAAGCGAGCTGATTGTGGTGAAAACAGTGAGTAAGGGAGATAAGCTGGGTGCACCACATAGCCAGATAAAACCAAACTTTTTCTTTCTCCTCTACACTGAAACGATCCAGGGACGATGATGGGATGTGAAATATGGGGCAGGAGGAAAACAAAGTTTTGGTTTCTAAGCACTCAGCTAGAAGTTCCAAAATAGACATGAAGAAATGAAGACGCTGGTTAAGTAGGCGGGGATTTTCTTTGGCGTGATGCTCTTCTGCCGCTTTCAATGCTTCCAAATGGAAGGGGTTTTTCAGTGGGCCCTTTCCCTTTCTTCCATGCTTCAGGGCATAACCCAAGGTTTCCACCGCTGAAAATTTCGACAAGTTATGACTCAAAACCATTTTCCTCAAGGTTTTTCTGTCTTTGGATGTAAAACTTGATTGCACTGAAGAAAAAACTAAGTATAATTTTTTCCGGTGAAGAACACATTCTTTCAAGTATTTGCACACGTACCTGAAACAAATTGAAGAGCAACATATAATTTCATTTCTTTCCCTCACGTATGTCAGAACTTGAGTGTCGTCGGGGTGACGTTGTTCTAATACACGCTGCAGGGAGTAACGCGACATAGTAGGGCGAAGGTTGTTGTGTCAAATAACGATGGTTTAGTCCCCGTTTAACCTTTATAGGAAACCTGTCAGTCTTTCCTTATCGCACTTTCCTGAAATGATTTATTGCTCAAGGACGAAACAAACGTCAGGGTCAGTGCCTGAGCGTTTTGAAAAGAGGGGAAAACATGTGGAAGGGTGGGTTTGGCCCAGGGGCCTTACCCGGAGGATCATCGTTTGTTTTTGTTCAGTTTTATTAGGAGGACCAAAAATTAGATACGGGGTAGGCTGTTACCACCTTCAGCTGACCTTTTTCATGGGAGGTAGTTATTTCAGTTATAACTCTCACAACATGACAGCATCCATGGTAATTGTGTCCAATCTCTGTCCTGAATCCTCTTTCATAGAAAATTTTTGAACCTAAAGAGTGTGTAATTTTGTCTGGGTGAAGTAAAGTGGCTTTAATTAAAGCCTTCACCATAGTAGAATCGATGAAAACTGAATTACCAGTCCCTCCCCCCAAAGGTTGATCCCTTAGAAAAAAGGGTTTTTGTCTGTCTGAAATGAATTTCTTTGAACTTCCAGAGGAAATGGAATGTCTAGACATCAAGTGTACCATGGCACCATGTCCCAAAAGAACACCTGAAAAAAAACTTTCCCCATTTTCTGAGATAAGTTTTTTCACAGAGGGTCCACTAGGAACCAATGCAGAGGTTTGGTTGTGCAAGAAGCATTGTTTGAAGTTACAGTTAGGAGGGATGTAAAGATCCCTGTTCAAATTTTCAGGACAGAATTTCCACACAGCCCACACCTTACCTTCTTCTACGCCCCTCCTGATGTCTGAAATAAACACCTCCTGACGCCTTTTGTGACCTACGGTCAAAGACAAAGGCAAAGGACAAAAGTTAGCCATGTCTGCTTGAGAGAAGCTAGTTCTGATAAATGACGAATGGTCTGCGTTCATCACAGAATGGTAACAACAAGATTCGTTTTACAAGCCTCACCCTGAACGTTGACTGAGCGTTATCACTTTTTTTTATTTGAGTTAAGCTTTTTACTTTTTTCCAAAACAACACTGACTAAGTGTAAAACATACTATGAATGGAAAAGCACGGTTATCTACGACTCATGGACGTGGTTGTACGTTATCTGAACGACAAGGGAACGTCCCAGCATCGTATCAGGATAGTTACTATAAAGTAGGCTTGAGCTGCTCGATCTTCATCAAACCTTTTCTGACGTTTGTCTGCTGTTCGCCGTCCTTCTCCTGCACCTTCCAGCCCTGCCACCCTTTCATCTTCAAGGAGAACAATGCCTGGTCGCATGACGACGGGACTTAGTGTCAGGAGAGGAGGAGCTAAAAAACTGGCTCCACTAACTTTTACTACTTCTAAACAGACAGTGGAAAAGGCGTCGGGCATCGCCCCTCCTCCTACCTCTCCAGCCTCACCTGATAAACCACCTGCAACTCCTGCTCTGCTTCCAACTGAAGTGCCTGATGCAGGAGAACAGGAAGCCGCTCTTGCAGCTCTTCATGGCGAAATCACTGATTTCCTGGATCGCGTCCGGGATCGCTCTCCTCAGGAAGCTGGCGACGGCGATTTTGACATCAGGGAATACATCAATCCCCCGGCACCTTTGAACTACCAACCCCCCACTGAAGCACCTACGTCCGCCTCTTACTCGCCCGTGACTCCGGAGGAACCTTCTCCCCAGGTCAGTCCAATAAAGGTTATAGACCTTACAACCTCATCACCGGCAGTCAACCCCATAGAAGTGGTGGACTTAACACAAGGGACACCTTCACCTGCTCACCGCGGGGGGTATTCACAGGTAGAGGTTATAGATTTGACCGGCCCTTCTCCTCTGTACTCTCTCCCGGTTCCGGTAGAGGAGCTGCTTCTTAAAAGCCCGCCGGAAAAAAGAAACTGTTCCAGTGAGAGAGAAGGGGAGCCTAAGAAAAAAAGACAGAAGCGCGCCTACCACAAGAAAACCCCTGTCTCTACCCCTGCTTCAGTTTCCTCAGCGACTTCATCCTATGGTGCCGAGCCAATTGGTTCTGTCCCAGGTGTTCCTTCTTCTAAAGACAAGTCACACAGGCAAAAGTTTGGGGAGGGCACTGCCCCCAGTTCTTCCAGCAAGCTTGTGGGCTTTAGGTCAGTGCCTTTGGTGGCAAAAAAGTGGCCTGCTCGATTTGGTTTCCAAGAAAAGTCACCTGCCCCCGACCAAGTTTTTTATCCGGAAGGGGATAACAACGCCTGCATAGAAATATACAGGGAACCTAGCATCAGGGGAGTATGCTTGAGGACCTACCTGGACAAACCTTACGAGCGGTGCTTAAACCTAGAGGCGCGTGAATTCAGGAACTTAGTGGACCAGATAGAGTGCATCCTAGGAAAGTACAAGGAGTTACACCGCCTAGCTGCCCTTGGAGAGAGGAAGGTGGATAATCTTTTGTTGTCCTTGAACCAAGACTGCACCGACCCCAGTGGAGGCCGGGCTATGATCCTGGTAAACTTGTACAAGGGAACTCCTAAAGTTCACATAGGAACAACCAGCTACGTGGAGGAAATGAACGCCTCGGTGTCTTCCAGCTTCAGGATGCCCCCCTCAGCCACACACTGCGGACACACTGTGTCCCCCTTCATTCTGGAGGACATAAAATCACGAGTTGGTCCCTTCCTAGACGAAACGACCGATTTCTACTCTGGGTAAGTGGTCAACTTTGTATAGTGTCTGGTCAACAGCTCCTTGTTCAGTGCTTTTACATTATCATGTATATCAGCTAATTTGTAGTTAGATTTAGATGTACTCCGTCTTTAGTCAACATAGCCCAGCGTAGGTTTAAGTTCTATATGTACTCCATGTATACTTAGGTTAGGTTTTAGTTATAAGTTTGTATATTGAACATAAAGTGAAACAAGAAAAAGAAACCTTAAAAAAATGCCGCCCAAAAAGGTAAAACAACTTTACACCGTCAACTGTCCAATGTGTAACACCCCTAGACCTCCACGTTTGGTCACTGTAGAAAACAGTGGAAAAACTTTATGTAACTCAGATTCTTGTAGAAGAGAAACTTTTTCCGACAGCTTAGAACTTCCAAAAGAAATAGAAAAAAATTCTTTGCATAAAAGCAGTTACCGTGACAACTTCAAGTCCATAGCTTCAGGTTTGGCTGTGCTTGGTAAGCTTCAGTCCATTTTCAACGTCAGAATGACAAGTTTCAACAAAGACTTGGGAGCCAAACAGGTAATAGAGGCGCTTACCTCTATTCATAGAAATCAAGTTATGGCTTACAAAGTGGCTGTCTCTTTTGGAAGGTTGTTGTCTTCCTCTAAGGAGGAAGAAGAAGAGAAAGTCATGTACTTTCATGCTTCTGCCAACAACTCGTCTTTGTTCTATGACAGTGAAAGTCATAGAGACCCTTACATTTTTATAAAGGATGACAAAGACTTTGCAGAGTGTTTAGATTTAATAGAAAACAACATTAAAGAAGACACTCAAAGACCCTCTACTAAATGGAGTGTAATAGGCAACGTGAACGCCAACATCACACTCATAAGGGCTACGGGAGGAGAATATCTTTTAGGTAAAATGAAAACTGTTCCACCAGGTTTAAGACAAAGAGGAATGCAACACTTTCACAGAGACCCTAAAACCAAAAGGGCGTACAAGGACAACTTGTGTTTCTTTAGATGTCTGTCTTTCTTCCTGTATGAATCTTTAGAAAAAACTCAAGAGCTTTTCCTTGAAGCCTATCCAGGGGTGAACAAGGAGACTTTTGAGGGTGTTAACATAAGAGATTTAGACAGGTTAGAAAAAATGTTTGAAGTTAACATAAGAATTTTTTACCTTCCCTCTTTTGGTAAAAGAAAGGGGCGACCTAAAATTATAAGGTCAAACATGTGTTCATCCAAAAAAATCATGAACTTGAACTTACACAGAAACCATGTAAGTTTAATAACTAACATGGGACTGTATGGTAAAATGTACCCCTGTGAAAAGTGTCATAAAGTTTTCACTCGTAGCTTCCTTTTGAAACAACACAATGGGGTGAAAAAAGATTGCACCAAAGTCAGCTTCAGGTACAAAGGTGGAGCATACAATCCATCCAAAACAGTTTTTCAAGTTTTAGAGGAACTGGGAATAGTTTGTTCACCTGAGAAAAAAATATACCCCTATAAAATTGTTTTTGACTTTGAAAGCTATTTCGTCCAACCTGAAAATTCGTCCCCAGAAAATGCTAACACTGTGATAGAAAAAACTCACATACCCCTTTCTGCCAGTGTAGCTTCTGATTTTCCTGGGCATACAGAACCAGTGTGTTTTGTCAGAAATTCGAACAGGGACGACGATCCTTTGGTTAAAAATGTGTTGGAACACGTAAACAACTTGGGGCAGTTGATAGGAGAACAGGTGAAAGAGAATTTTAGAGATGTTTTAGACGAACTAGACTCTCTAGAAGAAAAACAAAAGGAACTAGAACATAAAGCTAGCAAAGTTTTTCCAGCAAAGAACAAAAAAAATCCAAAAAAAAAAAATCTCCCATGTTCTTGAAGTGAAGGAAAAACTTCTTACCTACATAGAAAGAGTCCCTGTTCTAGGTTTCAACTCTGGAAAGTATGACATTAATTTGATAAAAAAGGAATTTCATTCTTTTTTTATAGACACAGACAAGACAGAAATGAAAACCATAAAAAAATGCAACAAGTACATAGCAGTGTACACAGACCATCTTCTTTTCCTTGACATGTTTAACTATTTGGCACCAGGTTATTCCTACGCAAACTACCTGAAAGCCTTTCTAAAAGGGAAAGCTGAAAAAGGTTTTTTTCCCTACGAGTGGATGGACAACATAAGAAAACTGAACAACAAAGCTCTTCCTCCACGCCACTGCTTCTACAGTTCTTTGTCGGGTGGTGGAATAAGCAAAGAAGATTATCTTGAATGTAAAAAGGTCTGGACAGAAAACAAAATGAAAACTATGAAGGACTACTTGATATATTACAACAACCTGGACGTTAAACCCTTTGTTTTAGCCATAAACGAGCACACAAAATTTTTTATAGATCGTGGGGTAGACATGTTCAAAGACGGTTTAACTTTGCCAGGTTTAACCTTGAAGTTTCTTTTCAACAACACTGCACCTAATGCCACTCCTTACATTCTTTTTGGTGAGAAAGAAAAGGATGTTCACTCCTTGCTCAGACGCAACTTAGTAGGGGGTCCCTCTATTATTTTTCACAGACATCACAAAAGTGGAGAAACAAGAATAAGACAAAAAAAATACGGGTCACAATCAAAGTATGCAGACACATAGTAGGGGTAGATGCTAACAGCTTGTACCTCAAGTGCATGGGTGAAGAGCACTGCACAGGTTATTATGTGGTGCGCAGGAAAGAAAACGATTTTCAAGCTGTCTGCAGTCAACAAATTAGCTACTCAGCCACAGAATGGTTGCGATACAAAACTGTGACAGACAAAGTGAAGATATTACACCAATACAACTACGGGGAAGTAGTATTGGGTTCAAGGAAAATAAAAGTGGACGGCTATGATCCAGCTTCAAAAAAAGTATACCAGTTTCACGGGTGCTACTGGCATGGTCACATATGTCACCTCACTAAATCAGTTTTGAGAGACCCCAATGGAAAGGCATGGTTAGAAGAAAAAAACCAAAATACCATTTTGACTACCCTATATCTTCAGTCGTTAGGTTACCAAGTAGAGGAAAAGTATGAGTGTATGTGGCTGAAAGAAAAAACTGAAAACTCGTGCAGAGAAACAAAAAGTGAATGGGAAATTAAAAGACCGTTGTGCCAAGGCAGAAAAAGTCAGGATGAAATACTGAGAGGGGTTTCTAAAGGAACAACTTTTGGACTTATCCAGGTAGACATAGAAACACCTGAATCCTTGAAAGAAAAATTCAGTGAAATGACACCTATTTTCAAAAACTGTTTAGTAGGAAAAAAAGACGTAGGTGAACATATGAAACGTTACCTGGAAGCAGCAGGTAAGCTGAAACAACCGCAACGCCAACTTATAGGCAGCTACCACGCAGAGGGAATTTTGTTGGGAACTCCTCTCTTGTGTGGTACCTGGAGAAAGGTTTGGTAGTTACGACAGTACACCTTCTCGTAGAATACACACCAGAACAGACTTTTTTACCCTTCATGGACGAAGTGACCAAAGCTAGGAGGAAGGGAGATGAAAACATAGACTGTAAGATTCTGTCAGATCTGTACAAACTTTTGGGAAATGGTTCATACGGAAAAACCATATGCAACAAACAAAACTTTGTTCAAACAAAGTATCTTCACCTCTCTAAGGCAAGACGTTTGGCCATGCACTGGTCAGTGCAAGATGTGCAAGACATAAGTGACAACACGGTAGAACTGTCCTGTTTGCCCACCTCCATCACCTACGACCTCCCAGTTCAAATAGGGTTCATGGTATACCAATATGCCAAACTTAAAATGTTGGCTTTCTATTACGACTTTCTCCTTGAATACATAGACGAGAAAGATTTTGAAATGTGTGAAATGGACACTGACAGTTTTTACTTTGCTTTAAGTGCAGAGAAAATAGAAGACGTAATTATTCCTGAAAAACGTGAAGCTTTCTTCAGAGAACGTCACAAATGGTTGCCCTCTGAATCATGTGACAACAGTCACCACAGAGAGACCTATGTTCAGACCAAAGTTTTGGGTGAGCTGTGGCTGCCTCAACCATGCTGTAAGAGCTGTCTGGCGTTTGACAAGAGAACCCCCGGGTTATTCAAAGTGGAGTGGGAAGGTGATGAAATGACTGCCTTGAACTCCAAATGTTACATAGGCACAGGAGTAAATGTGCCCGTTAAAATGAGTTGCAAAGGTGTAATTCAAAAACAGAACCCCCTGACCACTGACAAGTACAAAGAAGTACTGGACAGTGAAAATGTTGTCACGGTAGTCAACAAAGGATTTAAAGTAGTTAACCACAGCGTTACGACTTACTCTCAAAGGAAACAAGGTCTAACCTATCAGTACATAAAGAGACAAGTATGTGAAGACGGTGTAAGCACCCTACCCCTTTCTATATAAAAAAACGGTTTCTTTTTCTAGTTTCACTTCCAGTTGTACATTTCGTTGAAAGAAAAAATTTTAAACAAATTGTTCAAATGAACAAATTTCCTTCATAGAAAACAGTGTTAAAATGGAAAATGTTCATTTGAACAATTGTTCAAACGAACATTTGTTCAAATGAACATTTTTTCCCATAGAAAACAGTGTTAAAATGGAAAATGTTCATTTGAACAATTGTTCAAACGAACATTTGTTCAAATGAACATTTTTCCCCATAGAAAACAGTGTTAAAATGGAAAATGTTCATTTGAACAATTGTTCAAACGAACATTTGTTCAAATGAACATTTTTTCCCATAGAAAACAGTGTTAAAATGGAAAATGTTCATTTGAACAATTGTTCAAACGAACATTTGTTCAAATGAACATTTTTTTCCATAGAAAACAGTGTTAAACTGGAAAATATTTTTTGTTCAAATGAACATTTTTCAAATAAAAAACAAAGGTAAAAAAATGTGTACTGTATCATGAAAAAAAACTAATAAAAAAGTAAGAAAAGTGAACTGTATCACCCAAAAAATAAAAAAAAACTTTTCACAAAAGTGAACGCTGTACATGTTCACGACAAAAATAAAAAATCCGGCGCTGAAGAAATTAAGTTGGAACAGAAAAAAAAGTGGTACCAGATTTCTTAACTCATAGCGTCACGTTCACCAGATTATTAGTATCTGGTTAGATTTAAGCAACCATTTTAACATGGAAAGTTTAGAAGCTATGCTTGTGGAGCAAACCACAGAAACTCCACCTTATGACTATTACATGCGTCCAGTTTTACAAAGTGTTGCTTCATATAATCAAGCTTCTTCTATAACACCTGACAATGATATAAGTTCTGTAGCATGTGGATGTTCAGAGAATTTCTTTTGGGAAATAATACCTGGAGAAAACATTGGTTATTTTAGAGGAGCTGAACCAGACACTGTTGACCACTGTATAACTAGTGTTAAAATGTACAAATATTTCTCTTCAGCTTTTTGGGACGCCTACAGAAACTGCATGTACTATTGTCGAGTGAAAAAAGTTAACTTGATAATGCATGATTGGTGTATAGGAGTATATCAATTGCACACTGAACCTGGCTGCCCAAGACACTACACAAGGTACACTTTAGGAAGTGTAAGAAAGTTTGCTCTTACTCTCCAAGAGTTAGAATGTAATCCCATAGTAGGAGTGTTTTGTCAGTGTAATTGTAAACTGGAAGTATCTGCTATTGCTAAAACTATTTGTTTCACATGTCTGCAGGTCTCACTGGAACTTCATGCCTTAAGTATACCTGGAGTGAAAAATCATTTCTCCTTTGAGGTAAACTTTAAGGATGGTTTTTTATCTGGTCTTTTACCTGGACCCAAAAACAGTCAAACTTACTTCCTGGCCCAGGCTTTGTTCGAGCATGCTATATCTAACATAGCCAAACTTAACAGTTATTGTTTCCACAACACATGGAAAACTAGTCTCACTGGTCAAAGCTGGTATCAAGCAAGTAAATTCACACACAACAAATGTTTTTGTAGTATATGTGCACGCCCCGGAAATGGAAAATCTGTCTTCATCTGTAAATATTGTGTCTAATAAAAATATAATCTGTTATGTGAAATAAATGAGTTGTGTTTTATTTTAATGCATGAAATGAAGAGACATAACAAAATGAGTCATAAGTATTGCGTAAATCCATAAAAGTATTGCATCAGAACATTGTGTAAATTCTTACAAGCATTGCGCAATGCACCCTCATACGTAGGTCATACGTTTTTGCAAGTAGGTTAGTAGGTCACTTCCGGTTTGCAAGTAGGTCAGCTCTAGGTATTGCACAATTCTTTTAATTTATGTAACTAGGTCAGGTCACTAGGTCAAATGGAATCCAGCTCTCTGATTGGTCGAAAAAACTAGGTCATGACCTTATGACGTCACTTCCTGTCAAATCCAGCCCTCTGATTGGCTGAAACTAGGTCACTTCCGGTCTACCAGTAGGTCATGACCTAGTTAGTAGCTAATCCATTGCGCTCAGTTTGCATGTATATACTACTTAGAGTGAATTAAACTCTCTGTGCTAAGAGCACATTGATCTAACTTTCAACAAGACAATTACAACTATTGAATATCCAAGTACCGTATAATACTAGTTTATGTTTTAGGGACTGATGATTTATTAACAACAGGAGGGCAATGAGCTTCCTTGCGGATGTACGGAAATTAATTTACCGCCCTCTCAAGGGTCAAAATGTCCCCCCCCCCACTTCAGAGGGGCCGAAAATTGTGCGTGAACCCGCATTTTTAACCTAAAGTAATGTGCGGGCCTTTTCACTGAAAACAGGTAAAACTACTCCCCACCTCAGAGGGGTTGAAAAACTGTTGCCCCCAAGTCAAGGGGTTTTTGGGCCCACCCTAAATCAACCACCCCCCCGTTGCTTAAAAAAGATAACTCCTTTACTTAAGTTGGTTTTTGGGCCCACCCTAAATCAACCACCCCCCCCCCCCGTTGCTTAAAAAAGATAACTCCTTTACTTAGGTTGGTTTTTGGGCCCACCCTAAATCAACCACCCCCCCCGTTGCTTAAAAGAGACAACTCCTTTACTTAAGTTGTTTATATGTTCGACATCTACCAGTTTACTACGTTAGATAAAGTTTTATGTTTACATGGCGCTGGCCCTTTGGATGATGAATCTATAGACCATAGCCAACAGTCTGTAGTCTGAGACCCACAAGCCATCTTACATTTATTTCAAATTTGCCTTCATACCATCTGGTGTAACAATAAAGGAGCACTCCAGCCTCCCTAAGGGAGTGGTCATTACTTATCAACAAGGGGAATGGGGGGTTGATGGGGGGGGGGGACGTAAATATTTCAGACCCCTCCTAAGAGGGTTTTAAAAGCTACTGACCCCTTTTGATGGGGGTGTAAAAAAATTACCCTCTTCTTAGCAAAAAAAACCTGCACTCTACTATAAATCAAAGAGGGGCAGGGAAATTCTCTGCACCTCTGGCACGAAGGGGAGGGGGGGTGTGCCGTCTAGGGTGGGAGAGTAAAAAGTTTTCGCACATCCGGGCGAAAACCCACCACCCCCCTTGTTGATAAATAATGACCACTCCCCAACCAGACAAACAGACAGACACAAACATGTTACTTCCAGACTAGGCCAAAGAAAAATGGTTTCTGTCAGAATACCCGGCCCACCTAAAAACCCAGCATAAAAGCCGCACCCACACAATATGGGCGTGCTTATGTACCTGTGGAATAAAACCTTATTGATCAAATTATCCTGTTTCTTTTTTTATGTGATCTTTCAAATCGATGTGTTGTTGTGTTGTTTTCTTTTCTCCAAAGTTGAGAAAATGTAGAAAAACAAACTTTACCAAAAAATCATTACAGGCCTACCATGTATCCCAAAGTGGCCCCAGAACTTCAAATATTACTGTTACGAGTGGTCATTTGCTTTCAACAGGGGTGGTAGGTTTGAAGGGGTGGAGCGTAAAATATTTAGCCTCTTTTTAGCAAAAGAGCCCACGTGCTTCTATAGATCATAGAGGGGCATCAACATCTTCTGCACCTCTGCTGCAGGGGGAGGGGCGCAAAAGATTTTAACCACTGTCGAGAGAATGGCGTAAGAATTTTTCACGCAACAGTGTGTAAGCTCACCACCAGGCCCTTGGATAAACAATGACCACTCCCTGGGGGTATGGAGGAATTGGTAGGGGTGGGTCAACGTGTACACAACAACAGGTATATTGGTAGCAGACTTGTCTATGACGTGCCGTATGAACAATTACAAATAATTCACTTGACAGAAAAAGAAACGTTTTTTTTTTTTTTACGTATGATAATGTTATTTTCTAACGTTTGTTTTAAATATAAAAAAAGTCTCTGTAAGCACTCAAGTAAAGAATTCCCTTTGTGAATGTTTCCTAACGTTTTGTAGGTTTTCCTCATCTTTTACCAACTTTTTTTTAAAACCAATCCTTTTACAAGAGTTGGTAATAAATCTGTTCTGACATAACAGTTTCTACCTGAGATATCTGATTCTAATAAAAATTCTTGAGAGAGAGAAACGCTAATATCAGAGATAGTCATTTTTTAAATCAGGACTATTAATACCAAAGTTAGAAACTTCCCCAGTGGGCACAGATCGTTCATTTAACACTGAAATAACGTTCATCAACGTATTTCAACGTTGAATCAACGTTCTGTATCCACTGGGTCGGTGTAATTTTGTGCCATATTTTTTGGTGCTCACCACTGAAACCTGCACAGTTGACGGTCTTTGATGTCCACCATCAACAATAGATGGCGTGACGGGTGCACGTCTCAGACTTTACAAGAAACTCTTTTTTTTTACAGTGCAGGTTTCACTCATTCACTTATGCTGTTCACTCAGAATAGCTAGAACATCCATGCAGCCAACTTTGGTGTTTATTTTTATGACAATGCTAAAGAAACTCAACTTTAGACATGCCCTGGACTGTCTTAAATGGATGTAGAGTACACTATAGCATATCAGTAGTCCAGGAGGGATCTAAATCTTGATTAAAATGTAAAATTGCAATTGTTTCATTTACTTAAAAGGGTCACTTTAGATAGATAACATCTTTCTAACACTCACATTTCTCTGTGACCTGGGAAACTTTTCCTTGTAGGAATAAGGTGTAACTTGCTAACTATTATAGGTCACCACCTGGAACCCCCCCTCAACACATAGGCCAACCACTCATTATTAACATTATGATTTGATACATAGCTATATGTATGGGCGCATTTGTGGGCAAGGGGTCTGTATGTAGTTGCATTCGCATGAACATATTTATGTTCATGAGACATTGGTGGAGCTATAGATCTATAGTGTTGTTAGATAATCTGGGATATTAATTGCACATGTATGCAGTAGGGGTCAGCACCTTCTTACCCTAACCAAAAGGAGACAGCTGATTGCCTATATTTGACTTGAGGATTTTTGACTGGAATGAATAGTCTAGAAATATTTTTTTTTTTAAGAATTATGATAAATCAACCAAAATAGATAGAAATAAACTGATTGCAGGTGTGGATTTTGTTAGAATTCAGCTATTCCACACAATTCTTATGATGCATTTAGTGAGTCATTTAGAATTACCTTATCCTACCTACTCAGAAGACTCCAGCGAACCTTTGACTTTTAAGTGCAGTATATGTTAAGAGGTGCACTTGAGTCAACATGGATTTACGTTAGGGGCAACATGAAAGAGTTTAGAAACCTGAAAATAATTCTATCCCTGAAAAAAATCTTTACTTTGATATATTTGCCTTGAAGTGCCCTCCACCTGAAACCCTGGGTGTCAATATATTAAACAACCATGAGGTGCAGTATACTCAATAAAAGGGTCGGTGATGATAAGACTTATTTTCTGCATAGACGGAAGAAATAGAGGACAAAACATGCGAGGAATCAGAGTGGAGAAGCATTCTAAACGTGGGAAGAAAAGATTATACAAAAATAGGAAATGAACATTCAATGTAATGAACAAAACAACAACAACAAAATAAAGAAAAATAAGGGACACATGCAAGAAAGGAAAATATCATTTTAAAAAGAAAAAAAAAAGGAAAGGAAGGATTAACATTGAAATACTGTGAGCTCTAGGGGTGCTGAAGACCAACCAGCTGTATAGTACCTTAAAACCTGATGTATAAGCCACACCTGTATATGGACCACAGCATGACTTTGGGAGAATGCGATTACCCACAGCTGGGGCCTGAAAAAGTGTTCATTCTTTACTATAGTATCATTATTTACCTATAGCTACATAGATAAACCCTCGTACAGCAACGTTACAGAACCTGACTGCTTCCCGTATTACCACGTGCATGCTGATACCAGCAACTACCGGTGCTGGTCTCGTGCCAGACTTGTTCCTGGCATGTCATTCTACTTGCAGGTATGGTACCTACGTAATGGGTGTGGACCACTAAATTCGACATGGTGACATGGCCATTTCTTAAAAATGACAAGTGACATGAGACTTAGTGACATGAGACAAAATATTAGTGACATGACATGGGTGCTTTCTCAAATTTGACATGGGACATTATGGGTTCTTAAAGGTGACATGGGACATAGGGCCTTAAGTGACATGTGACATGGCCATTTCTTAAAATCGACATGTGACATTGGGGACCTCCCATCCACACCCCCTACGTAATCTCGTGAGATATTCTGAGGACAGAATTGTCATGGCTGTGCACACACAATCAACACGACACCTCGCTATAAGCAATTGAGTCGGGACCTTGATATTAGGGTGAACCCATAAGCCGCACTTAATAGAGTCTGAAATGGTCTATAAGGTGCGACTTATATGCGGGGTTTTAGAGTAGCATATAGAGTACTATATAGCAGTACAGTAGGTCCTACAACTGGGGCTCTGGAAGGGGGGTCCCCATGTCACATGTAGATTTTACGAACGTCTCATATCACATGTCATTCAAAGCCCCCCTGTCACATGTCACCTCAAAGAAAATATCATGTTTCATGTCAGATTTGATAAGGCGTCTTTGTCACGTCTTATTTCTAGCTTTATGTCATTAATACCCATGTCACATGTCGATTTTAGAAATGGACATGTCACCATGTCGAATTTAGTGGTACAGACCCCAAGTACTACTGAGTCAGAGGACCACCACCACCTTCGACTCACACTAACTTATGAACTGCTCCTTGTACTACTCCCAGCCTGAAATAGACGCCAGCTGGCCCCCCTCCTCTACAGCCTGTACATACAGGAACAGCCAAGGAGATAGGGATATCTGTGGGTAGGAACACGGATCGTCCATCCTGCCTGCCCGCCCCCATATATACAGTGAGTTACAGTTGGCCTCTGCCTGCTCACTCCCCACTCACTCAGACCCTCCTGGACGCCATATTTGGCAGCCCGCGTCCCCCCAGCGTCTACTGACTGACAGCGCCCCCTACATACGTCCTTCTGACGTCATGACATAGACAGGGGCGTATCTGGAAAAGAAACGCGTTATTGGCACTTGAGGACTTTATGCCACGGCTGTTGGGTGTATACAAGAAAGCTAATGAGTTAGTTTGGGGAACTCAGTCATAGGGATTGTATTTTGGAGCCATCACCACCACCCTCGACTATACTCTACCACTTAACCCTTTATAGACTACTGATGCATCAATGCATCTTGCCTATTGGTCGTCACGATGCATGAATGCACCCATAGCAAGTAACTCACCAGGGCTACATTCAAGCATCATGCCCACCCTATGGGTTTGATACTGTTTCGAGGGTCGGCATGATGCTCCAATGAAACGCTGGCGGGCAGACTCACCGGTACTTATTTGGTGTATCATGGCGACCAATGGGAATGATGCACTCCTACATCAGTGGTCCTTAGAGGGATACCCCCCCCCTTCAGTCTGAGGGTGCTATGGGGTGAGGTAGGGGTCTAGTAAACAAAGAGGAATTCCTGACCATCTCCTCTCTATGATATTCTGTGTGGGAGTAGGTGTATGTTATGTTGTTGTGTACATATAGCAATGATCTTCTTGTTCATCAAAAATGACAAAATAAGACCTACCTGTACCTATTTCTAGGCCAGGGTAAACTTTGGTCACTGGACCTGTGATATATACATTGGGGTTAAATTTCAGTAGGAGAAGCTCAAAAACAATTTGATTGTTGCCATATCTGCTTGTTTATCAAAAATGACAAAAAAGAATGACCAAGAGCTGCATGTACCTAGTTCCAGGCTATTGTGAGCCATAGTGACTGGACCTGTGATACATTGGTTAAATTTTCAGGAAGAAAAGCTTGAAAATGATTCGTTTGTTTGTTGTTGTGATTTCCATTGTTGATGTTGTGTCAATCCTCTGTCTATTTTTCGAAATCATGATTTACAAACTGCAAACTATAGACCCATGCGGCCAGAAAGGGTAACATTTTCATCAATAAACCTTATCAATAACTTCTCTGAAAATGTCACCCTTTCTTGCCGTATTGATCTATAGCCAGTACTGCCTTTGGGATTGTGTTAGACCCGTAGAGTTAGCAATGACCAGTAACTCACCAGGGGTGCATTTCAATTTAACTGACGACATAAACATTCACAGATGATTTGGCTATTTTACTGAGGTGTCTTGCTGTCATTAAAGTTATCTCCCTAAGATTGACGCCTATGTAATCATGCACTTGGTATTAACCCTTTTAAGGCCGCTAAAGTGAGTGAGTGAGTAATAGATGTTTAATGCCATTTCAACAGCTAAGGTCATATTCATGGCGAGAACTACATTACACAAATTCAGAGGAATGTGTCAGTGCCCGCGCATATGTGCACCACACACATCCTGAGGGGATAGGAATGAAGAGAAATAGACCCTTTTAAGTGGGCTAGGGAGGCCCGAAGGCCGCTAAAGCATTAATGCATCATGCCCATTGGTCGTCATGATGCTCCAATGAAGTGCTGGCGAGTCTGCTCACCAGCACTTCATTGGTGCATCATGACGACCAATGGGCATGATGCACTGATAGTGAGTTTCTTCATGATTTGAGGTCTATTTTGTCATCAGGAATACTGAAACAACCTCCAAGATTTTTTTTTACTACAACCCTAGATAGTCGGAGGGCCCTTTTCTATGCATTTTAACAATTTAAATATGTGAAATCTAAAAGTGGAGCAGATCGTTGTCTGTTCTGAAATTGCCCCCAAATGTCTGTGGGTGTTTGCAGGAGATTTTACGGCTTGTGAACTATAATTTCTAGATTTATTCACATGTGTATGCTGGGTGTTCTGAAGGTGTTGTGGAAATATTGAATTCCTTAGATTCTAGGTCAACCATGTAATATATGCCTTACATAGTTTGAACAGCTGTAATGTATCATTTAATTGAACGCCGGGGTCTCAAATAAGCACAAGTCTGAAATAAGCCCCGGGGGCAGAGGAATATTGAAGTCACTCTAAACACACTAAAAACTGCCGGTTTCAAATAATGACCTGAGTTACAGGAACATTAAAGTGGCATAGTCCGATGGTTGGGGCTCAAAAATAAACCAGGATGTTCATATAGATCATACTTCCCATGGTACCTACTTTTTTTGCTCTCCTTACCCATAATTAAGCTCATATTTGAAGGAATTGTCAGACTTATACCCGATCTCCTACTTTTAGCATGCATGCCAAAAGTCCATCCATTGGAAATCTCCTCTCTATGATATTCTGTAAAATGCTTATGGATAGGTCCATGGGACCCCTTTCTAAACCAGTATAAGCTAAGTATAACAACAGATGGTCCACACACACCTAAATATGATGTTATTACAGCATAAGGAACACATATGAATAAGATTTGAAAAATGAAAAAAAAATCGGACTATGTCACTTTAAGATCAATAACCGCCCAGGCGTCTACATGGACCATTGCAGTATATGCATGTTGTATTAGACACAATATAATCTATTCATTCATATAGAGGGGAAATTCAATATTTAGAAGCCATCTGCTTCAAGTGTTGATGCACTAGACTACGTTATTATGGCCATATTGATTGAGGGCATCCAATAACAACCACATATGATGCAGTATACTACAAAAATATCACACTCTCACCAACCCAACAGCTGATTTGGGCTACTATAGATTATGAGCAAAGGTTCAATAGAGTTTGTCACACGACCTATACCACACCACTACTATAATCTTGAGATCCCCCAACACAGATTTATATGAAACTTACCGAAACTTCTAATGCTTTTCTTGGAACAAAACAGTGTATGCTGTACATCTACAGCAAAAGTTGCTGGCAACAATTGTTCCAGTAGATTTTGCTGTAGGTCTACAGCAACTGACTTGCTGTAAAAGTACAGCAACATCTCCTGTTGAACTACAGTAACTTCTACTGTAAATCATACTACTGTTGTTGAACAGCAAAAGTTGCTGGCAACAATTGTTCCAGTAGAATTTGCTGTAAATGTACAGAGGATTTAATGTTTTGGTCATTGCATTTTGGTTGTCCTGACCAAGTAGAGATATGTAGTTGGGCCATCATAATAGCCAGCTATGTAGCATCATTTATGACTAAATGGGTGTTTAACCTGTCATTGAGTATCACACCCAAGTCACAACAGGCAAGTGTGGTGTATTACATCATCTTTGCAACCAGCACTTTAGCTGATACACTAGGAAGCTTGGTGTCCATACTCATATTTACTTCCAAGCCACAGGAAAGGTGTGTGTGACAAAATGTAGAAGTTTCTGCTTTAGTTTATATAGTTTAATGAAGAGTTCCACATGTTATCAAACTAAAATACAATATGTTCACTCTTCCAAATTATTCAACTATGTGACACATTTCACTTCCTTTTCATAGATGAAAATAGATTCAGCTCGGAGTAAAAAATATCTGCCAAAGAGATACTAAAGCCACCTGGTGCCAAAGCACAGAACCACCATGTATACAGCAGTATTTGCTGTAATCCTGCATCTACAGCAAAACACTCAGTAACTGAACAGTGGGTATTGCTGTATTTGGGGCGACAACAAATATATGAGAGTATATCTACAGCAACACTTGCTGTAATGTTGTATTTACAGCAACAAAGTTGATACTTGTACAGCAAAACCTGCTGTATTGTAGATTACAGCAACTTCTACTGTAAGATCACAGCAAAATTTGCTGTATGTATACATTAACTGTTTCAGTTAATTATTGGAGTTCTCACTTTGCTGGGGGTATCAAAGATGGGATAGGAGCTTTTTCAGGGTTGATTCTCAGTATTCCATTTGTTCATGTTTTCTATATACCATTTTTTTTTTCATTCTGATTATTATGTGTACAAGAAATGTAAATGTCTGAAAAGGTTGTGCTCAGAGTAATTGTTGGGACCCTCCCTAATACCGTCTGGCTCCAAGGAGCCAGGCGTCGATAAACAACGTTATAGTCAATGGGAAATCCCGTTAGTAGTTCAGTCATGCCACCTGTGGCCAGCATTTGGACCTCCTCATATATTAAAACCAATATTTCATGACTATTCTTGGATTTGTAAATTGTAATAATTTACAAAATGCATGTTGATTGGTAACAAATCATACTGTTTATGCCAATTAGCATGGGCTAGAACTGCTGACACATCTTCAAGGATGGTGATACTGGGGCAAGGATTCTATAACACAAACTAGCTGCTGACAAGACAAAATAAGCTCAAGAAAATAAGCTGAATAGGCAAAAAAGCCTGGATGTTGGACAGTCCTCACTGAAAAAATGGAATATCCGGAACTAGTCAGTGGTGACCACTTTAGGTCCTCAAGTTGACAATACCTAAAACTACAACTTTAGGTAGTCAAAATGACGAATTTAGGTTGTCATCCTTTCGACCTGAGTCGTCAGGATGACAATACTGACAGTACAGAGTCGTCATATTGACTACTCAGGTAGTCAGGATGATGACCTAAAGTCATCATTTTGACTACCTAAAGTTGTAGTTTTAGGTATCGTCAACTTTAGGACCAAAAGTGGTCACCGCTGACTAGTTTCGGATATTCCATGTTTTCAGTGCTCCCATGTAGAAATGCTATTACAGGGACAATTAGTACACACTAACTCTATTCATGCATGTAAGTACAGGTATTTTTAGAAGAAATGTTTTCTAGTTTTCCATGGTGATGTTTAGATATTTTTGGTGTGTTTGGTGTTATATCCAAGATATGACGTTAAGACCAGGTATAATTATGTCAAATTATGTATAAGAATTCAAAGCACCTGACAATATTTTATTGATATCAGAAATCAATAAAAACACATGCTCTGTTTACTCTGACCTGAGGTATATCATTGAGGTAAGTAGCTGTGATCAACCTGAGGCCAAAAAAAAAAGTTCATGTGTTACCAGTTACATGACTCACAGAGCTAGGGTCGGTAGGTCGGATTTTTTTTTTTTTTTTTTTATTATTATTTTGTATAGAAATTTATGGGCAAATCTATCTGGTTTTTGATATCAAGGTAAGAACATGGACAAAATAATAAGAAATGTGAAATATATGAAAAAGATGTGTCTTATAAAGCCATTACCTGTACACCCAAAGATTATATCCATGAGAAATTGTTGAAAAAATCATAAAATATAAAAAAAAATCTCAAAAATTCTTAAAAATTCCCAATATAAAAAAAAACAAAATTTCTAGGGTCGGCCCTGTTTTGCGAGCGTCGGTCGGGTAACTGGAAACAAAACTTTTTTTTTATTTGGCCTGATGGACTTGTGTGTATTTTGTCTAATAGGACCTTAGTACTGCGTTACATCAGAATAACCCTTCACGGGTCACTGATCCTGATGCACCAATGAAGTGCTGGTGAATCTGGTTGCCAGATGTTCATTGGAGCATCATGCAGACCCTATGGGAGTTATCAAATGGCTAGGGTCGGCATGATGTATGGATGTAACAGCTGATGCAGGAACACATCATGCCCATTGATCGCCATGATGCACCAATGAAGTGTTCCACCAGCACTCCATTGGAGCATCATGCTCACCCTCCAGGACAGTAACTCACCAGGGCTACATTCATGCATCATGACGACTAATGCATTAGCAGCCTTTAAAGCAAAATACCAGCCTATTTTCATGATGCCCTCTTTTGGTAGACTTTATATTGAATAAAAAGATAATGGACCAAATGCATTAATTTAGGTGCAATCAGTCTATTGTGACGTCATAGAAGCCATCAAAGAAGCTCCCTGCTCCCTGCTCTCCCTTATAAAAGCAAATATGATCATAAGTATGCCATTATCTTTTTATTCAATATAAAGTCTACCAAAAGAGGGCATCATGAAAATAGGTGGTCTTTCCCTTTCAAGGGTTAATAGTAATTAATTAGTTGTAATTAAGGATCCTCACTAAGTAGGACCTGATTAGCACAATTATCACAGTGTAAGCACTAGCTGCTGTATTGGAGGTATGTCAGGTAGCAACAGGACATGAGTGAGTGTTGGTGGGTGAAGAGTCAGTACATCTTATTACTGATTCTAGCCTACATGCACTACACCAATGTGAGTTTGAAGATAGAACTCTTCAGGAGGACCCACAGGCTTTTCCATTACGGCTGATGCATTAATGTATCATGCCCAGTGGTCATTATGGTACATGCATGCTACATTCAAGTATAATGCTATCAGGGAGGGGGGGATGATACACCTCCAAAGGGTCGGCATGATGCATCAATGAAGTGCTGGTGAGCAGACCTGCCAGCACTTCATTGGTGTATCATGCAGGCCTATGGGCAGGATGAACTGATACATTAATCTCACTGAACAGGACTTGAGTTGGGAACGTTCACAGCTTGGGCAAGGAGAACATGATTATCTCCTAAAAATGTAGACACGCCAGAACATCTTATACTCGGGGGAAAAAAATGTCCAGTTCCTGGGAATATCCCCAGTCTTTCCCAAGAAATTCCTGAGCCATTCTCGAGATCTAGACTAGAGAACTTTCTAGAGTATAAGATGTTTTGGCGTGTCTACATTTTCAGGAGATAATCATGATCTCAATTCTTGCTGTATTCACAATTGGGGACTCGGGAAATTCTCTAGATCTTGTTCAGTGGGATGACTCTTAAAGGGTTCAAGCAGTAGGTTCTCAAAATAACTGTTGGTCTATGATATAATATCTATAAGTGCCCTCTGACTTTGGTCAAAGAAAAAAACACCTAAGGCACAGATGAGGATTCATCAGGACAACTTCTAGCTCCTATTAAAACCTTTAGACCTTCAATAATTGAAGAACACATTGCTTTCACTCAAACTGACCAGGAAATCGGTCCCATTTTTGTCCGTTTCAGGTCTATAGGGTTTATGTAGTTCTATCCGCAAAGCAAGTTACATCCTTTTTGGGAGGTTCCATGAGGCAAATGAGTATAAGCAGTGGTACCTTAAAAGATAAGAACACCCTATTTTCATGATGGCTTCATTTGGTAGGTTTTACATTGAATAAAAATACTGTGACAAACTTAGTATCACATGTGCTATCATCATGGAGCCAGGAAGCAGGCCTATCTGATGCATTGTATGACGTCACAATGCATCAGATAGGCCTGCTTCCTGGTGGTCTTTTCTTTTAAAGAAACAGCACTGGATCTAAAATTTAAGCATCTCTCTTGTACAAGCACCGAGACGGCATTCCTCAACATTGGTGACATGATCTGCAAAATGGGGCTTAGTGCAGAGGGTTCTAAGACCCCTTCTCCCAGTCCATGTCACAAATTTAATTTGTATGACTTGAGTTATTTGGGCGAGTTACTTTCCAGGGTTACATTCACGCATCATGCAAACCCGACCGGATTAATACACGTCAAGAGGGTAGGCATGTAGTTTTTGTAAACAGACTCACCTGGAGGGTCTTGCCAAAAAAGAAACGTGAACCTAGAAAGAAAATGTGCACGTTTTTGTCTTGCTAAATAATTGTTTGGATAATCGTTTAGAGAAAACTTGCACGTTTTTTTCACATCTCAAAAAGAGTTTTCCACACATTCTGCTGTAACTTCTTTGTCAATACAATGAAAATGATTTAGGCCATACACGTTTGTCTCAGCACTCTCTGAAAAGATTTTCAGAGGTTCATCCTCGTTTTCTTTTGGCAAGACCCTCCAGACCTTTATAACAGCACATAGGCATGATGAATTAATGCATCAGCGGCTTACAAAGGTTTACCGCTTTGAGGGCCGCTATTGCATTATAGCTTGAAGGACCAGTTATGCATTAATGAAACATGCGCATTGGCTCTCATGATGTACCGATGAAGTGCTGTTGTCCATTCGGGTGTGTATCAACTCTGTTGGGTTGGCACGATGTACAAATTATGCAGCCCTGGTGAGCTAAGATACTCTCAAGCGGTGTATTCATGCAGCACGATGGCCAATTTGTGTGATGTGCTAGTACTGCATTACTTGCCCTTGATGGTTTAAGTGGTACCCCCCAGACCAGTACTATAAAGGCAATTACCTCAGCAGGTGCCATCGGCTTCAGCAGCTGCAAGAACAGCAGCAGCAATTGCTGCATCATTCATGCATCATGAAGCCAATGGGCGTGGTGCACTGCTGCCCTTAATGGTTCAAGAAATGCCCTCCTGGCCGGTAGTATGGGGGCAATGGAGGCAATGTGCCATCAGCTTCAGCAGCTGCAAGAAACAGCAGCAGCAATTGCAATTGCAGCAGAAACAGCCATTCTAACAGCATTCAAGCATATGTCAATGGGCGTGGTGTACTACTGCCCTAAATGGTTAAAGAAATGCCCACTAGGCCGGTAGTATAGAGGCAATGTGCCATCGGCTTCAGCATCTGCAAGAACAGTAGCAGCAGCAGCAATTGCCGCAGCAGCAGCAGCAGCAGCAATCAAGCCATCACGCCATCTACTGGTGTCCACATGCACGTCGTCCCCTATTACACCACTCACTGTCCGCCATTCCTGCCCTGTGTGTAGCAGCAGGGAGTGATGTGACACTCCTGTAGGTGGAATATGTATCATCCTCCAGGGGCTTCAAACAGGGACATACAGACTACACATTGAGGGGTACATATGGAGGACTTCCCCAGGGCATCCAGAAGGTTATACTACTGACAATAGGCCTACTACACTGGTGTGAGAGGACTGCCTGACCGCGCTGCGCTGTGCTCTGTGGAACACGTGAATCAAGGTAATAGCACCAGCAATTGAAGCAGCAGCAATATCAGCAGCAGTAACAGCAGCAGCAGCACCAATACCATAGAAGCATCTGCAGCTGCAGTTGTAGCACTGGAGATTCTATTGAGTAGGTGGAAGAGGAACTAACTGCTAGCTTGAGTAGCAACATCAGCAGCAACAGCCTCACTAGAAGGCTGTTAAGATCCATCCCCCACTCTCTCTCTTCCTCCCACACTCACCCCCCCTCCCCAGTCTTGTGAGTACACTAGACTGTGACCTGGTGAGGAACCAGCACCAGTACTACTAGGACCGATATTGTGCACCGACTACTGCCGGCTGCATGCACCCATGGGCTGCACAGGAGGGTGGGAGAAATGGAAAACATGGTATAGCACCTACAGAAGCTGGCACTGACAGCTATAGGAGATCAACAACAAACAGCTGTGTCAGTTAGTACCTGCACACAACAGCTAATTTAGATGCTGCTAGTCTATATTATATACTACTGTATAGTCAGCCCAGCCTACCACTGTGATGGATCTATACCGCTGGTTGAACCTGGAGACAACTGAAGTCTAGCTAGGCTGTGTTATTGATGTGTTGTTTAATATGGTACAGAGCAGGGATACACTGCAATTATAACACCCCAAATTACTCCGCCTGTAAACACAGGCCAGGTGAAAAACATTGCAATACCCCACCTTCATCCACTCTTTATCTGATCCCGTTTGCTACTGTGCACCTTCAATTCCTTCACATTTCTCCTCCTTCTCTCCTTATAGAAATAAAAAGAGAAGTGAAAAGAAACGAAAGAAAATCTAGGCACTTGTGTTTCTAGGGAGTGTTTCTGCAGGTGCACTGGAGTGTGTTGTAGAGGGGTGGCTGTTTGGGCTATGAGACTAGAAGGGAGATTATGACAGGAATAGGAAGTGGCACTAAGGGAGGTCGTGTAGGTCGAACCCGTTACAACGCTATAGGTGAGCAGCTCTGAGCAGTACAGGAGTGAACAGGATGCATGTTTTACTAACAGGTACTGGACCAGCAATGTGCCGTACATAAGTGTCTTGTTGTGTTTGGTGGTGGCTGGTGTGTTATAAGGCTGTAATATAAGACTGGGAAGATCTGAGCAATTCAGAATTGCTCACACCGGTGCCCCATTTCAACCTTTATCATATATTGGTAATATAACTGAGCAACTCACTGTAACTAGGTCATAAAAACCCATGTAGGTGTACTGCAGGAGCTATTCCTTCACTGCTAGTGACACTGCCTCTCTATTGCAAAATATTGCAATAAAAGAAAACACTATAAAAGAGAGCAATTCTCCACCTGATGATGTTACTGCTAATGAGCAGTTTGCGAGCAATTCACTTAAACTAAACAGGTACAGTACAGGCTCTCTTTGAGCTGCTGGATCCTGGTTTTCCTCAGGTTACAGCGAGAGAGTAGTAGAGGAGCCAGCACTGATACTGCTGTATGTATGCACACAGGGCAGCCTGATGGTAAAGACTGAGTAACTCACGAGCTGCTCGCCTACCTCTACCATCACCAGTACTACTACTGGTTCTACCTCACCACTGCACCACGGACATATTCGGCTGTTCCTGTGTGCCGTGATGTGTGAGCTGCTCGCCAGGAAGCACCCCTGAGCAGCCCAGAGAGATCTAACAAACGCGGCGTCTTAGTTGTGCCTGGTTGGCAGGCGGTAGGTGGATGGACCCCGCCACCGCTGCTACTACTACCATCATCATCTAGTAGTACCGCCGCCACCACTGCAGCCAGCACCACCTCTGCTGACAGGAGAGCACCACCTCTGCTCCTGTACTACCGGTGGTGCATGGGAGCTGCTCTCTAAGTACTGGCCAACACCTCCTCCAGGGCGTCACAGGTGACCAGGCCTGCTGCAGGTGTACCGCCCCCACCTCTGTATACATGCACCTCCCCCAGCCCAGCCTGCCCTGCCTGCCTCTCAGCAGCCAACACCACCCACCCTCTCTGCTGCAATAGGAGCAGTAGGAACAGGGGGAGCAGCTCAGGGTCTGATGGGAGCGGCTCAGGGTAAGTGAGAGGTAGGAGCAGCAACAGGGGGAACAGGGAGTGCTGGGGAGTGGCAGCCTGCTCCAGGTGGGAGGAAGGAGGAGGGACAGGAGGAGAGGTATGAGTGAGTGGAGCAGCTACTACCTACGTATCTATGTATCTACGACACTCACTCCAGTACCTATAGGATTTAGTACTACCACCACTTAAACTATAGCTGTATGTACCTACCCATTACCACTAATAACAGCCTAGGGTAGGGACCCTCAATATCAGCACCTGGAAGAGGGCACCCAGGAGGAGTAGGAGGAAGGGATACTACACCATCACTGCCAGCATCAGCTCCAGCAGACTGCAACCTTCAACCTGGGAAGTACCTCTGAACCGTCCCTCCCACCCACCCACCCACCCACCCATCCAGCCACCGGAAGTGAAAACAACAACATCTCCTATGCCGCCGCTGCCGCGACTGCCAACTTCCGGCTCCAGACCCACCTTGGTATAACAGGAAGTAACATCAACATCCGCCGCTGTCCATCGTCGTCGTTTTGTTCGAGTCCCTGGACTTAGCTGTATTTTACATACCACCTTTCGTTGGGGCCGAGTCAACAATAATTGCTTCGTTAATGGCGCTTTGAGCTGCTCGACCGACACGGCCCAGTTCTAACAGGAGCTGGTATAGAAATTGCTCATTTTTGCTGCCTGACTGGCTAACCCCATTGCTGCATAGGTACAACATTGTCTTTATGAATGCATCATAGCAACATATGAACACCGGCTTATGATATACTGTTATATGGTATAGGAGTATATCCAAAAGGAAATAATTATATTTATATCATAGGACGCACCCCTCACGTTCGGATTACTACCACCAGCTTGTAGCAAACTTCCAACATCAAGAGGAGTTACTCAAAACAAAAGGAGTTGCTCATAGTTACTACCATAGGAGCTGTTCCGACTGCCTTGGCTTTTAGTGTCTGGCCTGCCCCCTCCCCTGAACAGACCAGCAGTGTCCATCTAGGCTTCTCCAACTGACGACTCAAGGCGTGGTCAAGCCCCCCCCCCCCACCTTCAATACACACAACAGGAAGAAGCAGTCTCAGCAGGTCCTGGAGCAGTTAATTGGTTCATTAGATGTGGAGAATAAATGAGCTGCTCAGTGATGGGTGAGTGAGCTATTGTGATCTGCTCTTCTCAGAGCTTCATGTTATTTAGTGCTCAGTGACTCAGCAAGGAGCAGATTAGTAACAAGAAACAAGATAGAGCTGCTGCTCTCGTGGGATAGAACAACCTTATACTATAATAAATAAACAGTTAGCTCCTCATCATTTACCAACTCCAGTACTGACAAGCTCCTCCAATACCACCGCCTCTACCACTTACTAGCCACTAGTACTGCATCCTTAGCCACAGTAGCCACCAGTGACTGGCTGCTCCAGCAGCAGGCGTCTGGTGTTTCGTCTGTACTACAGTCCAGGGTGCACCACCAGTTATTAAGTACCTGGAGGAGGAAGAGGAAGATACCACCAACCCAGGAGGAGTGACTGTGGGGTCAGCAGGAGGGGGAGATGGCTGAGGACGCTGATGAGCCCCACTGTAGGCCTAAGGTACTGGAGGAAGATGTTACAGGAGGTCTATCTACTGTCATCATCTACTAACAGTAACAGTGGTAGCAGGTACACTGAAGGATCAGACAGTCACTCAGTGAGGTACCTGGGGCTACTGCTACTACCGCCATTATAAAACTACTGCATCCAGCCATCCACCAGCGGCTGCAGTAGCGCCATCTGCAGCCAGCCAGCAGAAGCTGCTGGTGCTGTTTGTGCTGTAGTAGTAGTAGTGTAGAGAAGGCTGCAGTAGGGAGAGGTGCAGGGCGAGCACGGTATAGGTATAGCACCACTCACCACTACCCAGGCCCTCCTCCTCTCTGCCCCTTCTCTCACCTATACCACCTTCATACCATCCACCCACCGCCTCCCCAGGACCGGCCTGCTGTACCTTCCAGCAGGCCGCAGCGGTAGTCAGTAGTGCAGGAGTCGGGGGTGTCGGTCAGGCCCTCCCCGGCCACCACCACCACCGCCTCCGCCCCACACAACACCGACCAACATGAGTGGAGGCGGGCGCTTCGATTTCGACGACGGGGGGACGTACTGCGGGGGTTGGGAAGACGGCAAGGCCCACGGCTATGGCGTCTGCACTGGACCCAAGGGCCAGGGGGAGTACTCGGGGGCCTGGACGGCCGGTTTCGAGGCCAGTGGCGTGTACAACTGGCCTAGTGGGAATAACTACAAGGGCCAGTGGCTGCAAGGGAAGAGGCACGGGGCAGGGATAGAAACCAAAGGACGCTGGGTGTACAAAGGAGAGTGGACTCAGGGGTTCAAGGGACGCTACGGGGTGCGCCAATCTACCTCCTCAGGAGCTAAGTACGAGGGCACATGGACTACTGGACTCCAGGATGGATACGGCGTGGAAACCTACGCCGACGGCGGTACGTTTATAATCTCTCATTTAATACCTTAATTTTATCAATTAAATTTTGTATTTAATCTATAATCTGTCATTTTCCATGTATACATGCGAGGAAAAGAGACCCTAATGACCCTGTATTAAGGTCTCTTTTCGCTGATTGGGTCACACATTTGTATTGCACTATTGTGTTTTATGGGGGTAAAAGCTTCAACATGACTGGGGGGGGGACTGAATAGCACAATAGCAATCGTGAGGACACAGATGAGTGATCAGGCTGCTTCAAAACATGTACATAATTCCATTAACAGCATACCAATCACAGAGCCATGAATCAAATAGTCAAATGTCGCTGGGGGGTTGTTCATATATAACAGCTTCGTAAAGTCGCTAGCTTTCCTGGGACGTCACTCAATTGAGAGTACTTCTAGAACCTCGCCCACCTAGAACTACCCTGTCTTAACCTTTTTTATGTGTACAGACATAGTGGCGTCATTCATAAACATCCTCCTTTTGGGCCATTTGTAAACGTACCTCAGTTGGGTGCTACGCCATTTAATCAGTTTAATAGCAATGATTAGGTTTAGACCCGATAGGCCACCAAAATTGCATTGTGTCTTTATGCCTGTCACGACCAAAAGAGAACGTTCACAAATGGCGTCACCAACTGTCGAGACTGTTGCAGCAGTACTCCCTCGGTCCTCACTGCTTCCTGTACACATCTAAAGTCTCAGTGGGTGACATATTTTGTGAACTTTCCCTTTGTGTAGTGACAGCTAGGACATTGGCATATCCATATATATGCATACATGATTATAACTTCTTATGACTACATATACTTCTGTTTCTAAACCAAAGATATAAGAATAAGGGTGGGACAAATAGTTTAATTTCATTTGTAGACTACAAGGATGGGGAGATTCATTTATCAAGGGATATTCAAAGACCAGCAATAGGAAAAGGAATTCTGTACGACTGCATACAGACATGTTTTTCGTACATGTGATCACTGCTGATATGAATATGTGTGCTGTCAGAATACAGCATCCGTCAATTATCCTTTAACACTGTCTGGGTCTGTTATACCAATGGTTGACAGTTGACAGCACTATTAGTCACTCCTATCACCAACACTATACTAGAGCTGTTCCAGACCAGTATTCAGTGCTTTGCCAATTGCATAGCACATAGTGGCAGGGATGTGATGCTACTTGTGACACCATCTGACAGCTATCCTTTAACACTGCGTCAGTGTATTTTACCAATAGTTGACAGTTGACAGCAGTATAATCACGCCTGTCTCAGAGGCTATACCAGACCCTTTCCAGAGCAATGCACTGCTCCAGTCTAGTCCAGTATGAAGTACTTTGCCAATTGCAAAGCACACAGAAGCAGGATTTTTACACTACTTTTGACACCATCTGACAGGCTTAGTTTTTCACCAATTGTTGTCAACTGATTGTCATAGTGCATTAGTCTACAGAGTTGTCAGTTAGTATTTAGGCTTATTACTCTGCCAAACAGACTCACCCTTTCTATGAAAGTAATGAAGCCCTGTCTATGATATGTGTGCCCATGGGTCATAGTGCAATAAGGTTGTGCTAACGGTGTGCTATAGTAATTGTAACCCTTCTTTTGACTTTCCTGCAAAACCTGAAAATTGCAGATACAACCTTGTTGCACTTAGGCGACGATATGAGAATCCTTTTATTCACATGGGTCGGGCTATGTTTGCTGCCACCTTGACTCTATAGGACGATAATATCACAGCCCCAAGGGCATCTATATACAGAATAAGATCCATCCTTAGATAATCTCTCCCACTATAGGGGCTATTTATGTCAATGTTAAACTCCTTAGTGTAAATCAGTAACATCAGCCTACCACAGAGCCTTGTATAAGTGCCTGGGAGTTATTGGTTTTATTTGGTTCTTGTTCAAGACCAGCTAGAGCTCATTCAAGGTATAGGTCATAGTGTACTTGTTCAATTTTAAGACTATATTCCCTCTAGTACTTATTTGAGACCAGCACTCGTTCAGACACTTGGCGCTTATACAAACAAATTCGGTATTTCTGTTCATTCCGTCAATGACACTGTCCAGACCATCTTAGTATGGTGAGCAATGGGCGCTTCAGTTCACCATATAAGGGCCAATATAAATGCATTAATACATCATGTCCACTGGTCAGAAGAGCTTCATTCATGCATCACATGGGCGGATCCAGACGGGGTGGTCTAGGGGGGCACAACCAAGAAAATTTGTCTAGGGGGGGCACACGCGGGTTTTTGGGCCATGTTTCCTATAGGTAAGAGTCATAGTCTGGCCCAATTTCAGGGGGTCTAGGGGGTGCCCCCTAGGCTCCCCCCCTTGGATCCGCCTCTGCATCATGCCCATCATGGCGGCCCTACGTGGGTGATGCACGGATGGCCATGATGCACTATTGAGTTGCAGGAGATCAGACTGACTCGCACGCCATCAAGCCTTTAAGGGCTGCTGATAGTCTACTGCCGATGCAGAAGCGCATCATGACAATAGGTCGTCATGATGCACCAATGAAGTGCTGGTGAGATGCTCCACTTCATTGAAGCATCATGCTGACCCTCTAGGACAGTAGCAGTCCTGCGGGGTTTGTAAGATGTTTGAATGTAAGCTTCACCAATCACAGGGCTGCATTCACGCATCATGACAAACAATACACTGAAAACTTAGGCTTATACGAAAGTCCTCTGTGCAGAGGACCTTTGGTCCTCTTTCAGAATTGATGACCTCAACTCATCAATTTGAAGATGGGGTCATCATTTTGAAGATAATACTTTTTTTTCCACCAGGGGACCCCACTAAGCTGTAGTGTAATCTATATTTCATACTGTAGGTCATCCTATAGATAATTTTGTTAGTTGATAATGTACTTATCTACATCACAAATGTTGCAAAAGCCATTTATATTTATGCTGGATTGGAAATACAGCAAGACATTTTGCTCAAGTAATTTGAAGGGAGTTATGGGGTCTCTATATTCTTGAACACCTTTTATGTGTCTAAAGACTTAGTTAGAAGTGCACAGACTGGCTAAAAACTGGTGTTTACAAATAATACCAATCACTTGGCCTGCCAGAAGGACAATACATCTAAGAAAGGTCTGGCTATGGTGGGGGTGGGGGGATTCTAAAGTTAATGTACTTACTATTTCATAATTAATAGAAATTAAAGATGAATGTCATTGAATTGACTACCCACACTCATCATATTGATTGCATAGTTTCATCATAAATGGTCCTCAAATTGAGGACATAAGGTCCTTAAATTGAGGACTTTAGTGAGGACACGGTACTCCCCCAGGACCCATCAATTTGAGGGCCCAAAGTCCTCAAATTGAGGACCCAAAGTCCTCTGCACAGAGGACCTATTTCACCAACAGGTTTTCAGTGTAGGCACGATGTATCAGGCCCGTAACTAGCCCTCTTCGCGGGGTGGTTCGATTTTAGATAAGGTGGAACTCAATGAGTTCAAAGATGGAACCTGCCAAAAATCTTGTAGAATAAAAGACTAAAATTTCCTTATTTTTTGTACAGATGTGTAATGGTGACGGGCCATATGAAGCAAAATTTCCCCATTTTAAGGTTTGCTTTCTAAAATCCTTGATAATTGTCCGATTTAGAAGCCGTGAAAACTGACATGTAGCTAATCATGTGCACTTTTAGGCTGGCTAGGGTGGAACATTTTTGGTCCATCAGAGGTCTAGGGGGAGGGTGTCCGTTGGAACTGACGACCCCCCCCCTAGTTACGGGCCTGTGTTTTAATGCATATTAATGCATCAGCGTCCTTTAAAGGGTCAATGAATCTTGCAAACCAAGTGCAAAGGCAAGTTTCCTTTTGGGTAAGTACAGAAAGGTTGTTTGAAGAGAATGCGCTCCCATCTAAATCCACTACTGTATAGCACTATGATTAGAATTATCACCATCCAAATCAAGGCTTGTCTGTAAACTGGTAAAGAGACAGTTAGTTCTCCAGCCTCGTGTTTGACATACACCTGGGTAGTCACTGTCCTTATATATAAATATATTCCACTGTCAGGGATGATGACGTGGAACTTCTATAATGGGACACATCCCACAGGGTAATTATGCAATGTTCAGGTAACTTTTTGCCCCTCTTGAGTTTTTGTGTTTTTAGACCACCACTAAATGTATTACACGTCTGTAGACATAATGATACCTTTTGCACTAAACTACAAGCAGAAAGTGTAGAGTATACCTCTTTCAGTTTGTAAACGTATGTCATTAAAATGCATGGGAAAGGCAGTAAGAGCAATAGGAGAAGTGAAGTGGCATGAATCTGTACTAGATACAGCAACCAAGGAGCCTTGTATCAGAGGGGTAGGGGGGAAAGAGAAATAAACCTATATCGTATATATCATGATCAGTAGGAGCATCTTAAATAGTCATATATAACTGATTATTAAACTAAAAACATTTCTATGTTGGCTTTAATAGGTTCATCTCACTCACATATTCATTTGATTCATCTTTGGAAGTCAATGTACAGCAGTCACAGGATCTGGAAAAGGAGGGGATGTGGCCCAAAAGGAGGGGGTGCACCCCCTATTTTTGAGCAAATTTTGGAGTCCAAAAAATGTAATTAAACTCTTAAGTACTCGGAAAAGGGTGGGTGCGCGCCCTGTACCCCCTCTAAATCCGCCATTGTACAGCGCATCTCTGGTTATCGAACACCTTTACCTCACTTTGTATACCCATACTGCGGAAGGTGAAATGTGCTTGGTTTACCAGTAAGTGAGTACTGATGAATCTGAAATCTAGAATCTCATTGGTGCATCATGCCACCTGACCAGGAGTGTATCAACCCTATAGGACCGGCATGATGCATGAATGCATCATGATCAGGGCTTTAAAATGGGGACCAAAGGTCAGCATTTTTAACCTCTTAAGGGCCACTGATGCAGGGGTGCATCATGCCCATCGGTCGTCATGATACACCAATAAAGTGCTGGCGAGACTGCTCTCCATTACTTCACTTGAGTATCATGCAGACCCTCCAGGAATGTATCGATCCTGTAGGGTCCGTTTGATGCATGAATGTAGCTCTGACGGGTTACTCGCCAGGGCTGCATTCATGTATCATGACAACCAAAGGCCATGATGCATTAATTCACCAGCAGTCCTAAGGGTTAAGGTAAATGGGTAAGAAGGCAGGGAGAAAGCAATGGCAGGAAACAGGGTGACAAGCAACTTAGTGCTTCTAGATACATATCAGAAAATCTTAAATATAAATTTATGAATGCTGTGTATTTTCTGTAATGGATATGCTGACCATAGCTGGATAGCGGTTTAGGACTTGAATGGACCACTAATGCCAGATTTTACCAGCTGCATACTGCACCAATCAACTGCTGGCAAGGCTGGTCAACAGCACTTCAGCAGTGGTGCATCTTACAAGCTATACAAGAGTGTATAGCCCATAGGGTGTGCATGATACATGGATGCTGTCCAGGCAAGTATAACTTTGAATACCCTTGATGTCACCAAGTACTAATTACCAGCTTGAACCATCTTATCAACTCTCATCAGTGGGTGCACCTCACCAAAAAGAAACAAAAAACAACAGCCTTAGTCCTACCTGAATCTATGAGTTGATTCTTTTCTATAGATTTGCATTATTAGAAGTAATTAGATTAGTAAATTCAACCATCGGACGGCAGTGTTTACCTGCTTATCGGCCACTGTTAGAGACACTCATTGCAATCTTATTAACCCTTAGCAGTGCACATTGCCAGACCCAGCTCCAGTCCTGCCTGTAGCCTACAGTGGAGCATGTTTTGGACACTGTTCCCTGTGCCACTAGGTCCTGGACTGTCTCTGTTGCTCCTGCTTCTCCTGTTATTGCCAATAGTACTGTTACTGCTGTTGCTGTCACTGCTGCTGCTGCTGCTGCTGCTACTGGTGCTCTTGCCGCACTAAGACATGCTCCTATCGATCCAACATCGAGCTCAGTACGGGCCGGAAGTGGGTCAACGGGAGCCCCTCCCACCCCCACCTCTACCCCCAGTCTCACACATAGTGCCAGGGTAGTGAGGCCTATAGGATGGAAATAGGGGGTGGCAGTGTGTGGTGGGGGGAGGTGTATTGACATATTGGGATGAGGGTCTATAGAATCTACTTCACACCCAGTTAGTGGATAGGATGGATGGTGCTGTTGAAATAGTCTGTTGCAAGAGTTATATAGGTAGATTCCCAGGGAGAGAGAGAGAGAGAGAGAGAGAGAGAGAGAGAGAGAGAGAGACAGAGAGAGAGAGAGACAGAGAGACAGAGAGACAGAGAGACAGAGAGAGAGACAGAGAGACAGAGAGAGAGAAAGAGAGAGAGACAGAGAGAGAGACAGAGAGAGAGACAGAGACAGAGAGAGAGAGGGAGAGAGACAGAGAGAGAGAGAGACAGAGAGACAGAGAGACAGAGAGACAGAGAGAGAGACAGAGAGACAGAGAGAGAGAAAGAGAGAGAGACAGAGAGAGAGACAGAGAGAGAGACAGAGACAGAGAGAGAGAGGGAGAGAGACAGACATACATACAGAGAGACAGAGACAGAGAGACAGACAGAGACAGAGACATGTGATGGTTTGACATACATAATGACAGAGACAGAGGGGGAGAGAGAGAAAGAGACAGACAGAGAGACAGACAGGGACAGAGATACAGACAGACAGAGAGCACGAGAAAGACAGAGAGGCTGTTGCAAGAATAATATGTAGAGCAGACTCAAGGCAGTACATTGGTGCATCACAACGACTAACGGGCACATGCACTCCCTCGAAGGGCTAACATTTATCGAGGCTGACTTTGGCATATTATATATAGGCAGTCACAGGTTGACAGTTAATATGCAGGTGTGACTATAGATCAATACAGCAAGAAAGGGTGACTTTTCAGAGGACTTGTTGATAAGGTTTTTTTTTTACTTCTCTTAAGGAAATCTATTGACAATGCAAACCCTCCTTGTCAGGCTTAAAAGATAATTGTCTTGTGAATCCCTTGGTGAAGGTCATTTGCACATGTGGTCACTACAAGCAAAGTTACACGCATTCCACCAAAATTAACCTAAACACAACTTTATTCATGACAAAAATCACCCTTCTTGCCACATAGGTCTATAGCAAGACATCAGGGCTCTATTTCACAATGGCCAATCTTTACCAGTTGATATTTTCGTTGCGTTTAGTGCCAGGCCAAACGAATCTTTAATGTCAATTTGAGAAACTGAGATAGGCAGATATGACCAAGACCTTTTTTTAGAAACACAGATCCCTAGATAACAATGTGTTTATCCTGGATATATCTCTACGAATTTGACGATAGGTAGCAAAGATAACCATTCCCGTTATGAAATAGCCCACTGTGGGTTGAGAGTCGTTGTGTATGAGTAGATTGGTCTCACAGGGCATGTACTCTGTATTGTTCTGTATCATTGGGAGGTGGGAGAAATAACTGTTGAGGGATCTGGTATACAGTCAGTGGTGCTTGTAGGTGTAACCGTCCACAGAAAGGGTTATATATTATGCTGTAGGCTTAGCTCTTATCGAATTAATAGTTCAATATTTCATCATTGTAAACTATCTCATTACCACAGCCTATTTCCTACTCTCCCTCTGCCTGTCTCGGTCATCTCTGTTTCTGTCTGTGTCTCTCCTCTCCTTCCTCTCTACCTGATGTTGCTCTTTCCCTCTTTCCACCAGTCTCTGTCTCTGTCCATCTTTGTCTCCTTCTGGCTGCCTTTGGGCTGCACTACACTAATTGTTTCTCTCTATGAATGTAATATATAATGGATAGACTTGCACGAGTTGGCTTCAGGGGGTGATAGAAGCATGAGCCGTAGGCGAATGCTTCTATTAAACCCCATGAAGCCAACTCGTGCAAGTCTATCCATTTTATATTGCATTTATAACACGGTTTCCACCATTAATTCTAAGTATTTACCTTAAAAAATGATATAATCCATTAATTTCTTATGCCAAGCGACAAGACGGCCCTCCGCCATCTTGGTTTCATGTTGTCGTATGCTTAGGCTGGCGAACTCCTCAAACTCCAACTCTAATAGACCTACTACTGCGAACACGTCGGGACAGGGCTACGCCAGTCTAAAATATAATCCATTCTGTACACACCAGGCGGCGGCACCTGTAGTATTGACAGAATGGCGAAGACGCACGGCAAGTCCCTCGATTTGAAAGTTTAATAATTTTTTATGTTAAATTCAGCCTTAATATCAAGTAATCTACCCGACAGGGAGTTAGAATATGGTTTCAACTATGTTATGTCCAAAGGATTTTGCAATATTTGGTCTATAAGCTTCAAAAATGGAGAATTTACTTTCGTGTCAAAGTACATTTCAACATGTCCGCCCCACTGTCCGCTCGCCGTGAATTTTGGGTGCTCTATCGCCAGATATAGGAATCGATATTATCCATTTTCGGCACTGAAAACTCTCTAACCGTGTTATAAGTTTCTATATAGGATATTGGCCAAAATAAAATATCCCTGATGTTTTAGGGTCTTAGCTACTTACCTTTTTTATAGCCACACATTTTTCCCACAAGATGACACCCTTCTTTGACGTACTTTTGTGCCTTTTTTTCTATTGGTCATTTTCTGCGGACATACCCAAATCATGGACTTTTGCTGTGAATATTTTGCATGATATCATTGATTCAATAGTTCCTTTTCAGCTCAGAGGCTCAATCTAACATCAAATGCAGTCTTAGATAGTACTCAATCCCCAATGTTTAGACTATAAGGATTAATTTGATGCCTCATTTTAATTTCCACTGTTGAATTTAGACCAATAATCTTTGTACAACACCCTTCAGTGCCGGCCTACCTTGTGTGACCTGCTGCCACCTACCGACAATAAGTTTAGTGCAACCTCTGGAGGGTCTTGCCAAAAGAGAAACGTGAACCAACAAGGAAAACGTGCACATTTTTGTATTGCTAAAAGATTGTTTGGATAATTGTTTAGATGATACATGCACGTTTTTTTACACCTCAAAAATATTTTTCAATTCATTCTGCTATACTTATTTTGTCAATACTATGAAAACGAGTTAGGCCATGCACATTTTCCTCAGCACTCTCTGAAAATATTTAGAGACATACATCCTCGCTTTCTTTTGGCAAGACCCTCCAGCCTGCCTCTGTGTCTGTTTGTCTCAGTCTATTTCTCTGTTTCTGCCTTTGTTTGTCTCTGTAATTGTATCTCTGTCTTGTCTTGATGTTTATGTAAATCTTCTCCCTCCACTATATTCTCTCCCTCCTTCTCCCCCTCTGTCCATTCTCTCTCCCCCTTCTCCCTCTGTATTCATGCATAGCATACTAAGTTGCCATTTACATTTTCCATTCTCTTGCCTTCAGTGGCTTCCAGGTGGACCTGACAACATCAGTGAATATTCCCCTCCTATCTAAGCTTGTATTCATGATATTATAGTGACATTGACAGGGCTATATAGCCGTGGGAGTATGACCTAACTGTAGACAATATAAGTGTGGGCTCTGTCCCCTGATCAGCACTGCCTGTGCTCTGCAGAATGGACTTTGGTATTTATGAGGTACTCTCCTACCCTTCAAGGACCACCTGATGCTTCTACCCTTCAAAGGCTGAAGGCGCATTAAGGTGGCATAGTCCGATGGTTCTTCCCAAAAATGTATCAGGATGTTCACATAGGTCAAACTTCCTATGTACCTACCCAGCAAATTGTTGTGACTCCTCGTCAACCTGTGTAAAGTGGCTCACACATGTCGCTAGATGGAACACGACGTCGCTATAGCACAAGATCACCAGGAATAGCAATGGTGGTGATCACATGGCCTCACCTCAGATGGCGAGGATGGTGATCACTCAGACTCACCAGGGATGGCGACGCGGGTGATCACTCACCTCGCTAGATGAAACACGCACCTCGTCATAGCACATGTTCACCAGGGATGGCGAGGATCGTGATCACTCATCCTCACCAGGGATGGCGACATGAGTGATCACTCATCCTCACCAGGGATGGCGACATGAGTGATCACTCACTTTGCTAGATGCGACGCACACCACGTCATAATGCACATTCACCACGGATGGCAAGGATTGTGATCAGTCACCTCGCTAGATAAAACACGTACCTCGTGATAGCACAGGTTCACCACAGATGGTGAGGATCTTGATCACCCACACTCACCAGGGATGGCGACACGAGTGATCACTCACCTCGCTAGATGAAACGCACACCATGCCATAGCGCATGTTCACCACGGTTGGCGAGGATCGTGATGACTCACACTCACCAGGGATGGCAAGGCGGTTGATCACTCACCTCGCTAGATGAAACGCGCACCACGTCATAGCGCAGGTTCACCATGGATGGCGAGAGTGGTGATCACTCAGACTCACCAGTGATGGCGACGCTGGTGATCACTCACCTTGTTAGATGAAAAGCTCATGATCATCGACATTGGTAATCATGCAGCCTCACATCTGCCAGATCAAAGTATGTTTTGCCAGAGAAGGTATTGCCATATGTATCTTCCCTCTAACCACAGACAAGGTGTTCATGTTGATATTTCCCTATGTATTTTTCCTGTAACCAGAGAAAAGGTGTTTATGGATAGTTGCTTTCATTTTAGAGATACCTCTATCTAAATTCAATTGATATTCTCTCTATATAATCTTGTTTGATTCAACTCTGAAGTATTACATGGAAATCAGTGTGAAACAAAGCACATTTGATACGTATGGGACTTATACTTCATGCCCACACTTCCTAGATAGGCTACATGTGGAACAGTGGTGCTGCCTCAACACCTTTGGCAATGGTGGTGATAAGTTGCCACTGTGAGTGAGAGTGAGTGACAGATGATGCAATCCTCAGAGAGCATTGACTTGGAGTGACACAAATTCACGCATTGAGTGAGACAAAGGCTGGCAATGGTGGTCATAAGTTGCCATTCTGAGTGAGAGTGAGTGACAGATGATGCAATCCTTAGAGAGCATTGACATGGAGTGACACAAGTTCACGCATTGAGTGAGACCAATGTTGGCAATGGTAGTGATAAGTCGCCATTATGTGTGAGAGTTGATGCCAGTGGCACGGGAGTGGTACATAATCACACAGTGAGTCAGATCCATGTTGGCGATGCTTGTGATAAGCCGCCATTCTGAGTGAGAGTTGACAGGCAGTGGCACATACTCACGCAGTGAGTTAGATCCATGTTGGCGATGGTGGTGATAAGTCACCATGCGTTGTGAGGGATGACAAGGGGTGGCACATACTCACGCAGTGAGTGAGATCATATTGGTGACTGTTGTGATAAATTGCCATGCAATGTGAGACTGACACACAGTGGCGAAAGATGACACAGTGAGTTATCACTCAGAAAGGAGTCACCATTGATGACCAATCATGGCGACAGATAACGACAATTTGCTGGGTACTTTATATTCTCTCTTTCACCATAATTAAGCTCATATTTGAAGACATTGTCAGATTTATACCAATTTCCTACTTTTGGAGTGCACGGCAAAAGTCACTCTATTGAAAATACACTGTAAAATGCCTATGGCGTGGTCCATGGGACTCCCTTTCTACGCTTGTATGAGCTAAATAAACCAGTAAATGGTCCACAAATGCCTAAATATGGCTTATCATAGTGTGTGGAACACATTTGAACAGGGCTATGCCACTTTAATATTATTTATCATTCTGTCCCAATCATAAGGTTAGCATGATGCTCGAATGAAGCACCCCATTGTTGCCATGATGCACTAATAAACTGCCTCACCAGTTCTGCTTTTGTGACAACCCTCAATGGTTATATGGTTCAAGGTTGCATCATGCCTATCGGTCGTCTTGATTTACAAATGTAAAATGCCGATGAAACTGCTCGCCAGCACTTTACTGGGGTATCATGCTAACCCTCCGGGACTGTATCGATCCTGTAGGGTCGGCATGATGCATGATTGTAGCCCTGGCGAGTTACTCGCCAGGGCTGCATTCATGCATCATGACGACCAATGCGCATGATGCATTCATGCATCAGTGACACTAAAAGGGTTAACCCTAATGGAAGGCTTCATGGCCTGGTGTCATTCATTGCGGGTACAGCTAAATGCCATTGGCAGCTGAAGCCGATGGCAAAAGGCGACCAGTTACTATTACTCAATATATGTCATAACCACCATTTTAGCACCTTATGGGCTACATAAGGCTATACTATGGGGTATTTCTAGGCGTGGGTTTGGACAGGGGAGGCAGGAGCTACATGTGCCTTCTCTTTCTATCTGTATTTTAGATTTTGTTTGTGAGTGAGTGAGTGAGTAATAGATGTTTAACGCCATTTCGACAGCTAAGGTCATATTCATGGCGAGAACTACATTACACAATTTCACAGAGGAATGTGTCAGTGCCCGCACATATGGGCACCACACACATCCTGAGGGGATAGTAAAGAGGAGATATAGACCCTTTTAAGTGGACTAGGGAAGCCCGAGATTTTGTTTGTTTCCTCTATAGTCCTGATGTCAACCCAAAATACTCCAGGGGATCTCCAACCCCTCAATTTAACTGTGCGACATTTTCCTTTTCAATCCCTAGCTAAATCATTGGCGGCGGGACAGGGGGGGGGGGTTGGGGGCCAGGGCCCCCTTGAATTTGACCTTTGGGGGGCAAAGTATGTTTTGCATGGATGCGGCCCTGGATGAGTCCTGCATTTCTGTATAATGCCGACCCTTCAGGAGTATATATATGTTATGGGCAATGTGGAAAATTTAGGAATAATATAGGAGGGATAACTATCTCATAGAAAATGTTGATTGTAGAGAGATATTCAAAAATCATGTTCTGTTTTATTGTTTACCCCACCATCAATTGGGCTGAAGGTATAATGGCTCTTACAGGGTAAGTCTAATGCACCATATACATAACTACAGGTGTGAAAATAACACGTCCAACTCTTATTCAGCAGGCACTAGTACAGTTAGGGTTTTGCTGTGACTGTTTAAATTGACTTAACAAATTAATCCATTAATCTGGCTTCTCTCTAGGGCTCTATCCAATGTCAGGCTGTGTATTTCATTTAAATATTCCTAAACTGCACAACCTAAGAGGGAGCGATTCCAGAATTGCGAAAAATCAGGGAGGAGCAATTCCGGAATTGTGCCATTTCCTACTTAGCGTGTGACATATACATATTGAAGGTGAATAGAGTATAAACGACCAGGCACTTATTGATTTCATTCCCACTATACCCCCGGTGGCTATATGAGACAGGTGCTTATTTGAATACTACTTTTAGTGCTTAAGAGTATTTTCAATACCCCTACACCCCCACACTTATTCGAGACCGGCCCTTATTTGAGACCCCGGCGCTTAAACAGTACATAAAGTTCATGTAAGTCTACATGCACACGCTGTATTCCAGCATCATGCCGGTCCTGGTGAGTTACTCGCCAAAGCTGCATTGAATGTATCATGATAACAGATAATGAATACTGCAATAAGGCCCAATACTCCTCATGATGCATGAATGCAGCCCAGGTGAGTAACTCGCCAAGACTACATATTCATGAATCATGCCGACCCTACAGGGTTGATGCATCTGGAGGGTCGGTATGATGCTCCAATGAAGTGCTGGCGAGCAGTCTCACCAGCACTTCATTGGAGCACCATTATGGCCAATGGGCACGAGGCATTCTTGCACCAGCGGTCCGTAAAGGGTTAAATATCCATAATCAATACAGTCTACAGCAGGGGCTATGTCTATTGATACATAGCATTTCCTGGACTAAGGTCAAGACAAAGATACATTATGTAAGGTTATCAGTATCTGAGTATGGTCATAATTGATATTTCTACAGCTTCGGCTTAAGGTACATGCTCACTTAATTCAGCAGACCTACTGTACAGTGGTTAACTTAACAGAAGCGTAGGAAGCAAATCTTCATTGGGGGGGGGGGCAGTGGGGGTTCCAATAGGGGCCCCATCATGACCACCTCTATATATAGATTTTGTATAGACGAGTGATTTCCTGTGACTTTTAGATGTGATTTAAGCCTCTAGCCCCAATTTTCTCTATCCCTTTACCAAATACAGATCTATTTAGAAATTCAATGTTTGTTGAATTTTATTATAAGGTCTTGGCAATTTTTTTTTGGGGGACATACTCAGGCCCCACCTACTTTGTGATTGGGGGCCCCCTGCCCCCCCCCCTTTCTACGCCCCTGCTTAAAATGGCAATTTCCAATTTTTCTAATTTATAAAGGTCTACTCAGATTTGTTCCACACACTGTTAAAACACATTCTAAGCAATTGGAGGAAGCCTAATCTTGATCTACACTCAATATAAGCTCAGAACAGAGGTTACCATTGGCCAAGCCCTAGACATTTTACAGTGTATATCCAATGGATGGAATTATGGCATGCACTCCAAACTAATTTGGAGAATGAGAGTAAATAGAATGGCTACATATGAAGGTATGGTCTATGTGGATACCCGTGGTAATCTTTAGGAAGATCATCCCCAATGCCAGACATAGGTGGTCAGAATATGATTTGTCCCCCCGAACCCCCAATCTGGAAATTAGTATGGACTTCTCTACTGAATTTGGTCTTTTACTAGCATAATAAACCTAAAATAGCAGGACAGATTTTGAAAATTTTACCTGGGGGAGTATGCCCCTCAAAAATTTCTTAGACAGTGAAGGAACTCAAAATGTTAAAATTTCTAATGTACCCGGCTTGTGACGCTTTGCCTCCCCAAACCTGCTCTGTCCACATCCACGTCACTTCTGAGACCGCTATATCTAGTAAACCCTAAATAGGTGAGGACTTAGCACAGCATGGAAAGGTGGGAAACAGGAAAAGACAAATTAGACCAAGGCTGGAGAGGGTTGGAGCAGGAGCATGGCCAAGAACGAGGACAGCACAGGGGTGGAGCTAGCTATACTCTATACATCAACTCACAGGGTTTGGCACACCCGAAAAAAGCCTGGGTGCTTGTTGGTGTCAAAACCTCTGTACTGCCACGCTTATTAGAGACAGGCGCTCATTTAGATACTGTTTTGGTGTCCCGGTGCTTATTTTAAACCCCAGCGCTTACAGCCATTATGGTATACAAATTACAAGTTTTCTCGGATGGTATCGGATTCTAATGTAATAATACTAATAACAGGGAACTATATCCTCCCAGCATAATATCTGTGCCATATCCTACCATTCTGACTATAGGTGGGGATGGAGGTGTAGGCTTTTGGGACAGGAGGAGTAGGGAGAGAGGCACACCCCTGTGTGAAGGTCAAAGGTCATTAAAGCCTGGGAGCTTTGAGTAGCTCCTTCCTGTGCTGGAGCAGCTCCAAGGGCAGCATACAGCTCCTATTAACCCTTTAAGGACTGCTGATGTAGGAGTGCATCATGCGCATTGGCCGTCATGATGCATCAATGATCCTCTATGAGGATGATACATAAACTCGCGGAGGGTAGGCATGCTGCTCCGATGAAGTGCTGGCAGCAGTCTCGCCAGCACTTCATCGGAGCATCATGATGACCAACGGGCATGATGCATTAATGCATCAGCGGCCCTTAAAGGGTTAACTACTGCAGATGCAGGAGTGCATCATGCCCATTGGCCGTCATGATGCACCAATGAAGTGCTGGTGAGACTGACCGCCAGCACTTCATTGGTGCATCATGCCGACCCTTCAGGTGTATGTAAATCCTGTAGGGTCACCATGATGCATGAATGCAGCTATGGCAAGTTACTTGCCAGGGCTGCATTCATGCATCATGGTGACCAATGGGCATGATACATTACGCAAATCATGATTCTAAAGAAGTCGGCGTAGTGCAGACTCGCGAGCGTCACTGTCAGAGCAAATAGCCTCGATGCAATTTTTATAAACTAATAGTTTGGGCCAAAGTAGTTCTACAGCGTAGGGACAGTATCCTTAGCCCTTTAATTGTTTCTAGTTCTATTAGAGTTTGGAGTATGAAATCATGGTTTGTACGGCCTTACTTATCTGGTTCGAGACTAATGCTAGATCACGTGACCAGAAGAGCTGTACCACGTGACTACGCCGAATTCTTGAGGTCGCACGCTAGCCGATACATTAATGCTTGAGCGGCCATGAACCCTTAAGGGCCACGAATTTATTAATGCATGATGTCCATTAGTTGTCATGCGCTTATAGATTTCAACACCACTCCATCCCAGGCCCTTATCCAAGACCACATACTCTGTGCTTTATGGTATCAATTATTGCATAGTATAGCCTGTATTACCCACGGACACTAACGTTGTGGGTATAGACTATAAGTCTCCAAAAAGCTCTGGTAAATTAGAGGTTGGTTTCATTCTAGCTCCCCTGAGCTAAATAATATTACATGGATCTACACCAAATTCCACATGTGTTATCTTATAAGTGTCCTCTACCCTTGTATGTTTTCACATTTTGCAATTTCTCTCTAATCTCGACATATTGATAGGGTTTGATGGGGGTAGTATATGCAGGAATGAATGTTCTTTGGGTTATTAAAGTGAGCGTTAATTAGTCTAGACATAGCTACAATTACCTACTTGTTAATTTTGGCCCAGCCAAGCAATACTGAACAGCCAATTACGGCCTGCATTCATTGCTCCACACACACTGGCACCTATCAATAGTAGACCATTATTGGTAATTGAAATCAACATAACCAGAGGAAAATTGACACTTCTGGCCCTAACTCTCAGCCTGCCCCACTGATAGTACAGCTGTAACTAATAGTGCACTGCAGCACTTTGGCTGTTGCAGGGCCATAGAGCAGGCTGTACCAGCAGCTCCTACTGCTGCTGCTGCTTACAGCATATAATGTAGGCCTCACAATAACAAGTCAGAATACATAAAGCGTATGGACATTCCTCCACAACTGCACTACAGCAGAGCAGTCTGTTATTTTCATATATATCTGGACATTGTGTCATTTTGGACTGCTATGTTTTGTATATCCGACCATGATGCCATTTTGGACTATTATACTTTTATCTTGTGCCATTTTGGACTGCTATGTTTTGTATATCTGCATATTGTGCCATTTTGGACTAAATATGCTTTATATCGGGACATCATGCCACTTTGGACTTATATGCTTTGTATATCTTGACATCGTGCCATTTTGGACTGCTATTTTTTGTTTATCTGGACATTGTACCATTTTGGACTGCTATGTTTTTGTATATCTGGAGATTGTGCCATTTTGGAGTGCTATGTTTTGTTTATCTGGAGATTGTGCCATTTTGGACTGCTATGTTTTGTATATCTGGAGATTGTACCATTTTGGACTGCTATGTTTTTGTATATCTGGAGATTGTGCCATTTTTGAGTGCTATGTTTTGTATATCTGGACATTGTGTCATTTTGGACTGTTATGTTTTGTATATCTGGAGATTGTGCCATTTTTGAGTGCTATGTTGTGTTTATCAGGACATTGTGCCATTTTGGACTGCTATGTTTTGTTTATCTGGACATTGTGTCATTTTGGACTTCTATGTTTTGTATATCTAGAGATTGCACCATTTTGGACTGCTATGTTTTGTTTATCTGGAGATTGCACCATTTTGGACTGCTATGTTTTGTTTATCTGGAGATTGTGCCATTTTGGACTGCTATTTTTTGTTTATCTGGAGATTGTGCCATTTTGGACTGTTATGTTTTGTATATCTGGACTTTTTTGACATTTTAGACTGTTACTCTAGTGGCCATGGGCGTTGACTGGTTACCAGATTTAATAGTCTGTGTCGGTGTTACCCATATGCTATAGAAGGGTGAGAAACTAAAGGAAACAGTGCTGCCCTCTGGTGCCTTTATTTGCTATGCACAGACCTTGATTACGGAGGTTAGGGTTACTTTGGCAAAGTCACCACTCACCTCCGTAATCAAGGTCTGTGCATAGCAAATAAAGGCACCAGAGGGCAGCACTGTTCCCTTTAGTTTTTCACCCTTCTATAGCATATGGATAACACCTACACAGACTTAACCTGGTAACCAGTCCACGCCCGTGCTAGTGGCCCATTCCAGGGCCTATATTGACCCTATGGTAATGCATATAGAGATGCTGTTTATACTTCTCATCAAAAGTTTTTGCAAAGAAAATAAATTGCTATTGCTATGATAAATCATTTCATTTGACTATGGTGGAATTACACTGTTAAAAGAGTCATAGTGACTCTAGTACAGGAGTTATGATAGGTCGAGCGGAGGAACCATGGAGAGTCACCCCAAAACAAAATAATTTAGTCAACATTGAAGTAAAACAGCTACACCATAAAGAAAATGTTGTTGAAATGACGATGTATTCCCCGTCCCAAATTTTCCAGACAGTCGTTATTTTCACAGAGATGTCATTATTTTCACAGATATTCCTTGTACTGCCATACTGCCACCTGGGGGTTCCTGTAAAAACTACATTGGCTCCCTGCTTTATAATTACAGTGGGTCACTGTTCAGTTTTAAAAGGATCCCTGGTAGATTTAACAGTTATTTTTTACAGTGTATAGTCCTAAAGCATTGGTCATACTGCTTGTAGAAGAACGACTGTTCTACCAACAGAGCCATACCTATGATCACCTACTCAAATTTTTACGGTTTTAAATCGTAGAGTGGCTGTGTCTAGTCGTAGTAGCTTAACAATTGAACTTCTGGTCGATTTCCCTTCATTATATATGGAGGACAACATCTGAGTCATTTTCAGATCCCTGTAGCCTGAGGTGCTGGCATTACATTTATTGACATGTTTTGCGTCCCCCATTCCTAGAATCCTGGTTTGGTTTGTTTGACCAGGCACTGGCTGAAAGCCCCATTAAAGCATTAAAACTCCACCGATGAAAGATCTGTTATGTTTTAGGGATGAGTTGGCTATCAGTTTTCAGAGTGCATGACGTGCATTCTCTCCTTTGCTGTCTGAGGATGGCATAAGACTGTGTTAACGATCTAAGGGAGTGATCAGTTTTTAACAACAGGGGGGGAGGGCTGGTGGGTTTGTGCACAGATGCGTGAAAAAACCCCCTCTCGAGGGGGTAACAATTTTTTGACCCCATGAGGGCCGAAAATCGCGTGTGAAGGTGCCCTTTTAACCTATAGTAATGTGCAGGGTTTTCCACTGAAAACACATGAAATTATTTTGACCCCCCATCAGAGGGGTTGAAAAAATTCTGACCACCCTGGTCAAGGGGTTAAAAATATTCTGACCCCCCCTTCAAACCCACCAGCCCCCCATGTTGTTAAAAAATGATCACTCCCTAAATGCCCTTAATGTAGGAGTGCATCATGCGCATCGATCGTCATGATGCACCAATGGAATATTGGCGAGTCTGGTCACCAGAGCACCCACCAGTATGGTCAGCTTGATGCATGGGCGTAGTCTTCATTTCAATACATAGACAAAGGTATTTATCTCAAGTTAATTTAGTCAGATATGTTCAAAATTCGATTTATTTGGCATTAGAAATGATTTTATCATCAGTTATTTGACCGTTTTGGATGTTTTCCCAGGGAGTGTGATATGGGGAAGGGTTATATCACACTGTGGGGTGTGATAAAGAGTTTCTTGGTTAAGCCTATGGGGCTCTCGTATTCAACTTGAGATAAATTGTGTGACCAGCCAGCACATATACACTCAGATTCATTATACATGTTGGTATATCAAATACTGGCGATCCTGCAGATTCACATCTAAATTAAGATTTATAACACATTTCAATACATTGTGCTACCATGACACCCATGATCCTCTACAATTTATTTTCAAACACATTTATAATATAAGGTCAGATTCATTGTGAATATATTGATACTTAGTATATACAATACTGACAATTCTACAAGGTTACATTACTTTAGATTTATAATAGACCTAGTTTTCATATTGCTATGACCACTGAAGATCATCCTATAGATACATTTACCCCCCCCCATATACCCACACACACTAAGACTAGATAGTTCCCCTCATGACGTGGCATGTCCTGGAGCAGGCTTATCCTATACACCTATACATCCTGTGACCGACCTCATACACCTCCCCTCCTCATCCTCCAGCACATCCAGGCTTATTTTAGCTCCTCACTGGCCGTTTTCCCCTCCCCCTCCTTGCCCCAACTGAAATAGCCAGCAGTAATACGCGGGGACTTCACCTCCTGAGCGTATAAATACTCATACATGCTCATACTCCCAGCCCCCTGCACCTTTTGTGCAATGTGGACAGATACCTGCGTTCCTGCTCCCCAAAACCTTTTTCCCCACCGAATTTTAGGCAAGCCAACACCCATGATTCATGTGGAAAACTCTCATTTTGTAAAGTAAAAAAAACATCTATTATGTTGACGAAACATTACCAATTCCAATAACATCCCCCTTTCCTCTTGTTGAAATGGCACTCAGTAGCACATGTAAATAATTGGTGCTGGTAGATTCATGTAAGAAATGGCACAATACATGTGTAGATAAATAACCCATAATCATATTCAATCAATGGATTCAACCCTAAATGATCCCTTTTTCTTAGACCTGAGGCGGTTACATGGCTAAAGGACCCCCTTTTTATTGATACCTTGATCATTGGCAGGAAGTGGAAAAAAAGGCTTTCTTGTTTTTTTTTGGAGCGCAGGTTGTGCACCTATGATATGGAGAGTGTAGGGAGTGTGTGTATGAGGGGGGGGGGTGCGGACTGGTGGGTGTAAGGATGTACATTGGTGTCAGACAGTAGACAAGGTCACAAAACCAAACCTACCTCAACTCTTTGCATGAAGGCAGATGTACCTTAATAAAATTAGAAATAGGTGCTGCGGGTCCTTAAGTACCGCTTATGCATTTAGTGCATCATGCCCAATAGTCCTCATGATGCATAAATGCAGCCCTTGGTGAGTAACTCGCCAGGGCTACGTTCTTGAAAGCATCATGCCGTCCTTATGTGATTGGTACACCCTGGAGGGTAGGCATGATCCACCAATGAAGTGCTGGCGAGACTGCTTGCCAGCACTCTAAGTAATCAGAGTCGAGTCTTTGGAGTTTGATAAAGTAGAAACCTGATGATAATTCTTGTCTACTTTGTAGAAGGTACTATATCCCAGAGTATATTATATAGAACTGATACAAGGTCGTGTTATTTGGTAGCTATAATACGTCAGTAGATCGGCCTGATTACCTAGTTACTGGGAATATAGGTAAAACCAGACAGAGGGGTAATCAGCATTTACAGATTAAATAACATCTACGTCATGTACTCATTGATAGCTAATTCATGCCGTACACAGAGCAGTACACAGAGCAGTACATAGAGCAGTACGCAGAGTCGTACGTAGAGCATAACACAGAGCAGTACACAGAGCAGTACATAGAGCAATACACAGAGCAGTACATAGAGCATAACACAGAGCAGTACTCAGAGCAGTACATAGAGCATAACACAGAGCAGTACACAGAGCAGTACATAGAGCAATACACAGAGCAGTACATAGAGCATAACACAGAGCAGTACACAGAGCAGTACATAGAGCAATACACAGAGCAGTACATAGAGCATAACACAGAGCAGTACACAGAGCATTACACAGAGCAGTACACAAAGCAGCACATAGAGCAATACACAGAGCAGTACATAGAGCAATACACAGAGTAGTACACAGAGCAGTACACAGAGTATTACACAGAGTAGTACATAGAGCAGTACATAGAGCAGTACACAGAGCAGTACACAGAGCAGTACATAGAGCAATACACAGAGCAGTACACAGAGCAGTACATAGAGCAATACACAGAGCAGTACATAGAGCATAACACAGAGCAGTACACAGAGCATTACACAGAGCAGTACACAAAGCAGCACATAGAGCAATACACAGAGCAGTACATAGAGCAATACACAGAGTAGTACACAGAGCAGTACACAGAGTATTACACAGAGTAGTACATAGAGCAGTACATAGAGCAGTACACAGAGCAGTACACAGAGTATTATTCAGAGTGGTACATAGAGCAGTACATAGAGCAAGCAGTACACAGAGCAGTACACAGAGCAGTACAGAGAGCAGTACATAGAGCAGCACACAGAGCAGTACACAGAGCAGTACATAGATCAGCACACAGAGCAGCACACAGAGCAGCACACACCACAGAGTGTACCAGTCCCCATTCGGCCGTTCCCCGACAGCCTGTCCTTGAAGCCGTTGTCGCCATGTTTGCACGTCCAGGCCCGGGCCCCGACCACACCCGCGGCCCGGCTGTGGAGCCTAGATTAATATTACATGTCAGTTTGTCAATAGATATGGTAATGACGTTTATTTACTGTTTGGCATGGCCAAGCCTCCTGTTGTTGTTGCACACAAAATGGTCGGCACACGGGAGCAGCTCTGACGGTAAAACATGTCTATGCTACACTATATTGGGGTCATATTGACACGTTGTGGCAATGCAGGGGTAGGTGAGAGGGTAGGGGAATATAATTTATATCCCTAGTCCTTTTAATGCAACATGCACCCTACGGGGTTGGTACACTCCCGGATAGTACCATGCACCCATGACCTAAGGACCTGTATAAGCGCCGGGACACTCATTGATTTCAACCAGTGCATTTTAAGAATGTAATATATGATGATTATGCGTGCCTTTTATGATGATTATGCGTGCCTTTTAGGTACTGATGCGTTTATACCACGGTCTGCACCTTTAGGATGCATTAGAATGCATCAGAATGCATTCTGCATTCACTGACATACAAAAATGATATGGTATCCATAGGGTCTCAAAACATAAGCCTCATTTAACACAGCACCATTGTCCAGCCCCGTGGCCTAATGGATAGGATGAGGCACTTTGGATCAGAAGTTCCCTGGATCGATCCCGGGCCATGCTGAGCTTTTTCAGTATGAACCATGGTCAAAGCTATGTCATAGCTGCTGTCACATATAAGAACAGTATAGAAAAAGAACACTGTCAATATTCAAGTGTCAACTCAGTGCCCCTATCCTATGATATAAGCACTCAGATTATCCAGTTTGGGCACCCAAAATCGTTCTAAAATGTGATAACCGTGGTATAAAATTCCGATAACCTGTATCACCGGCGCTTATTCAAAGAGCTGACGCTTATACATGCCAATACTGTAGGCACGATTGAATCGTGCATTACTGGCTGTTAACACGGAAATTATCTTAGACTGAAATGGACTGTAATCTAAGAGTGTATAATGACTACAAGCAGGTCAGAATGACGCATTGATACAGTCCTGGTGAGTAATTCGCCAGTACTTCATACAGGCATCAGTTGTACAAGTTTGATACACCCACGAAAGGTTGGCATGATACCCCAAATTAACAGGAGCCTGGAGGCATCATCTAGCCATTCCTACGTATATATAACCTATTGTGGCAGCAATTAGGATGGCCTGAAGTTTGTGCAAAAAATATGCCACCACATCTTACTCTATGGATCTATGGGAGTATTTAACCCTTTAAAGGTCACTGATGCAGGGATGCATCATGCCAATTGCTCAGCATGGTGCACCAATGAAGTGCTGATGAGTCTGCTGTTCACCCCTTCATTGGAGCATCATGCCAACCTTCCAGGAGTGTATCACCCCCTAGTGTCGGCATGATGCCTTTGTTTTGAATCACAATACCATGAATGCAGCCATGGCGAGTAACTTATTAAAACTGCAGTCATGCATCAGGTTTAGGCTATTGGCTTGATAAATGCTGACAAACAAACTCACACATAGGCATGATATAGAAATAGATAAGTAGTGGGTATGATGCATTGTTGCAGTAACAGCCCTAAAAGGGTTCGAAGATGGCCACAGGTGTACAGAATCCACTGCCACAGCTTTATTATACCCAGTCCCGGCTGTCTCATTATAACACATTACAGCACTCCACATTAACCCTTTAAAGACTGATGCTTTATGTCATGGCAGATACGATCATTACTCTAGAACAGTACTGGTCGTATTCAATTGGGGGATGGAATACAATGTGGCCGTATTCAATGGCTGATGATCACGTGACCTGCTGCAATAAACAGAGCTAAATTTTGTTGAATTTCTCGACTTAAAAGCTTTCAAACCAGTGTAGCCATAACATAAATGCAAATGTCCACTTGTATGGGATATCTTTGCATATTCCCAGAGGTGGTTCTGCCCGTATTCAGCGAATACATTTGGACATTTGCTTATGTTAATGCATTATGCCCATTGGCTGCCATGATGCAGAAATGCAGCAACCATGGCGAGTAACTTCCCAGGGCTGCATTCATGCATCATGCTGAAACATATCTGGCAGGTCAGCATGATGCTCCATTGAAGTGCTGGTATGCAGAGTTAAAGTGCCGATTACACAACTAAAGCAATTGTCTGTCATTAGGGCGTCCCCACACCCATTCCCCACCATTACCACTATGGAACAGGTAGATTTTGCACATTTCAGCATCTTCTGAATCAGTAGTTACATTATCTCTGAGTATTGCAAGGAGGATATGGATATTTTACAATTATTTTGACTCTCCATTGCAGTTACTTCATTGGGTTGAAAGCCGGTGGCGGATTTAGAGGCGGGGGGGGGGCAGGGTGCACACTCCCTCTAAATCCGCCACTGGCTTTTTTCTATTACCTTAGAGTTTAACTACTTATTTTGAACCCCACAATTTGACCAAAATAGTGGGTGCGGGCCCCTCCTTTTTGGCCGCGCCCACTCCCTTTGCAGATCTTGGATCCGCAACTGATTAAACTTCATAGTGACAGTGAAATCTCAGGTGCACGGTAGGGTAAGAGCCCCTGTGGCCTTATCAAGGAAATTGATGTCATTATGGAATGTCTGTTTAGCCTCCAGTCGGCAGGGGAGTGTAAACTGTTACAGTACAGCTCTGTATACTGAGATAACGGTCTTCTCACTTATTCAGATGTCAGCTGGTCACTTCAGCAATTGTAGCTACTTCATAATAGGCGTTATTCAAGACCAGAAATATAATTTACTCAATTTGACATTAAAGCTGCCAGGTACTTACATGAGGAGCACTCTCGATATAGGCGCCGGAAGTATAATGCTGATGGGATTGAAAACAACAACAACAACAAGAGCCCAACCCCCATCCCCCCCCAAAAAAAAACAAGAAAAAAACCCACATAAAACACAAAAACACAGACCCCCACAAAACAACAACAACAATAACCACACAACAACTAAAATACACTCAAAGCACAGCTTTGATGTGTGCCTGGAGTACAGATCAATCCTATAAATAGGTCACTGAGCATTAGTGAGTTCAATGACCTTGGTTGCTATTGGACATTCCACTTTTTAACATCCAGTATTTCTATTATTATTTTAGGAGTGCATCATAAACCTTTTACGACTGCAGGTGCTCTAAAATTTCCAGCACGTTCAGTAAAATATGTGGTCCACTTGTTATCATTATTCAATAAACCTGTCACTGAGCGAAATCAATGCAAGTTCCAAGGAAACATGCGTATTACTATAGAGACAGTGACGCAGACACATAATGGGTAGATAATGGGCTTTTAGCCCTCTGGGGGCTGGTTTCAGCTCATTTATCAACAGGACGAGTCTCCCTGCAAGTGCCTAATTATTGATTCATGTCGATCACCCAAGAGTATATCAATGCAAATGGGTCAGCATGATGCATGAATGCAGCATCGATGCAAATGGGTCAGCATGATGCATGAATGCAGCATCGATGCATGAATGCAGCCCTTGTGAGTGACTCCGCATAACTTCATTCATGCATCATGATAACCAATGGGCATGATGCATTGAATCAACGCATCATCTGCTTTTAAAGGGCTAACCCTATTAGGATTGGATTCTACCCATATATCACCATAGCCTTGTCATGATGCATGAATGCAGCTCTGGCGAGTAACTCACCAGGACTACATGCATGCATCATGCTGACCCTACAGGGTTGATACACTCCTGGCGAGTTGGCATGATGTTGCAATGAAGTGCTGGCAAGCAGACTTGCCAGCACTTCATTGGTGCATCATGCTGACTATTGGGCATGATGCACTCCTGCATCAGCGGCCCCTACAGGGTTAAAGTACTGTGCAGTCCTAAGTTGGTTAGTGATTAGTACTACTCAATTATTTAGCTAGGCAAGCAGACCATCCCCACCCTCTATCCCACCATCGTTTAACCCTTTAAGGATCGCTCATTCATTGGTGCATCATGCCCATTGGTCGTCATGATGCACCAATGAAATCCGAGTGAGTCTATGGCATCATGTTGACGGTCTAGGAGTGTATCAACACAGAATGTTTGGCATGATGAATCAAATGAGGCCTGGCCAGTACACTTTAGGTATTCACTGTTGAATCTACCACGGATTGCACCAAACTACAAAATGAATCACCATATTTTGTGATGCAGTGTTTTCAACAATGTAACCCTGGAAATCAGGTCAGTAAGCACACTGCATTATGAACAATCTCTGTAACAATAAAGGTGAAAGCGTCGTCCCCAAGTTGCCACAACCATCGTTATTTTGACAGTACTTTTCTTTACAGTGTAGATTGTCAGGGCTACATTAATGCATCATGACAATCAATGATCACGATGTATTAATGCTCTAGCCTTGAACTTAAAGGGTCAAGAGCCAGTCGACCTTAGAGGAAAGCTTGAGGTAAAATTGCATTGATACGGCGGTGGGGAGCAGTGGCCGATCCAGGATTTCAAAAAGGGGGTGGCGCGTCCCAAAAGGAGGGGGCGCACCCAATACTTTTTGGTGAATTTTGGGGTCCAAAATATTCAAATTAACTTTTAAGTACTGACAAAAAGGAGGGGACGCACGCATTTTTCGCCCCCCTGCGCCCCTAATCTAAATCCGCCACTGGGGAGTGGTTTGAAAGGGCATCGTTAGGGCATCATACATGTCAGGAAAGTATCATAGGGTCATCACGATGCATGGAGGCAAACCTGGTGAGTAACTCACCAGGGTTTCATTCATGCATCATGCCAGTTGATATTTAGTCACTTTTGTAGTAATTAAAATGCTGATAATATCAATATCCATTTAGCTAGAGAAAACCAAAAGGATCCCCCAACAGCTTAATCACCATCCCACTATCAGAACCTAGGTCATTGCAGTGTACTGACGAATGTTTGCCGACAGGTTTTCTATCTATATGAGGAGGGTAGAGGTTATGGGAAGCCAGATAGGCAACAATGTGTGAAAAACTGGATTTTATTGATGAAAAAAGGGGAAAACTTGGTGTTTCTGTTGGAAAATCAGATTTTTGAATGATCGGCAATGTTTCAGAGGAGCTAAGATCTGTCGTGTCCTCTGTGTTTCTAAGAAAACCTGGATTCAACCTGCTTTTTCCTGTTGGAAACTCGGATTTTTGACTGACTGGTAGTGTTTCAGAGAAGTGAATATCTGCAATATCCCTGGTGTCTTTGAAAAAAGAAATCTGGTTTTAATCTAAAAAAAAAAAAACACCAAAAAAACAACAGGTTTTTCACAAAGAAACCATTTTTTTGGTTGGAAAATTAAAAAAAAAACCTGACAAACCACACTTTTAATCACTTTACAAATTTGGCTTGCTATAAGAGGTACCAGGCTGACAATGAGTACAGGGGACAGTTGGAAGTAGAAATAATGTGCTCTTTCATTATTGCATAGGAAGCATCAATCAATAAGCTGTCAGTGGGTGGCGCATGCGCCGGGCGTGTGTTTGACCAAAGTGTGTGCATTGATCCTGCTAGATGTTGTGGGACATCCACATTGTCAAGTCCACCCACGCTTTATGACAGTCAACTGTTACCAACTAGTATCTGTAATTATCATGTATTCTATAATAGCTTACTGTCTAGCAGTATTAGGAAGGTATTTCTAAAGATGGTATGATTAGACCCTTACAAATCGTAGTGGAATCTTTCACTCTAATACCATTACAGTCCTCCAACTACTGGTCACTAATGATTACACTGCAGTCTTTGCTAAAACCTTTTCACCATGCAGGACATTTGGTCCTGCAGATTTATAATTCTGCAACATTTGTAGGACCAAAACATTTTGAGTATCTGAGGACATTCTCTGGGATTAAAGAAATAGCATTGGGGCTTGAAGGTGGGAGGTCGATTACTGAGGTGGATTATTGACGCCTCATTATTGGTGCACACAAACCATTAACCCTTTAGGCGCTGCATGGAACTTAATTTTTTTTCCATTGAACTTAGAAGCCAATAACATGTAGGCCTGTGGCCTAGCCTTAACCGTCATCATACACCCTATTGGAGGTCTATTAAAGCACAGCTAATACAAAGCCTTCAGGTTAATCTACACTACAGGCCATTATAAAATGGCAGCCCATGGACAGCTCCACACTGTTAAGGCCTCTCAATGTCTCAATACAGTCTAGAGCACTCCCACAGCCATGCCCCGTGCATTATTCACCTAACTAGAACAAGGTCTAGGATTGTCCATTATTAGCGGCTTTTAATCAGACTTTTAATCAGACTCGTACGGGGCATTACGTAACGGATTTTGTTAATTTTCAGTTAATTAAACCCTCTAAAAACATAAAATAAATATATAAACTCCCCTGGTGTCCTCGGTGGCCGATCCACCCCTCGGGAGTTGTCTCCCCCGAGGGCGTGGTGGATCGACCACCTCGTACACCACGGTCGTTTAGTTCTATCTATATGTGTGCTTGTTTTATAAATGCAATATATACAATAGGTAAGGTACTTGTTTTATTAATACAATCAAAAATTCCTACACAACCTAATGTTAGGAAGTAGGAAAGATTTTCAGGCAGTGATATATAGTACAGCCAGGCCTGTACCATTCATGGACTAAACTATGGAGTAATAGATACTTGTACACCTAGACATATTATTATAAATCGGCAGCCCATGCACTGCTACATGATAGAAAAGACCTTGGGTGCATAAGAGGAGTGTAGTGGACACCTGAACAGGGTCATGGCTTGTCCATCATTGCTGTGGGATATTGAAGACTTTTATTTACCTTTTTTTATTTGGCCAGTGTATATGCAAGGCATGTATATGTTTGATAAAGATAATAGACAATAGTTAAGGTATTACTTGTCTTATAAATACAATGATTCAATAAACTAGACACTTTAACCGTAGAATGTAGGAAAGATTTTCATGCATTGATAGAGTCCAGGCAGGAGGCCGTTTCACCGCATTCATGAATCAAACACGGATGTCCGTCTCCGCAACACGGACGTCTGTCTTTGCAAAGACGGACGTCCATGTTGTCCATATTCGTACACCTACTGCCCCCTACCCCCTCCGTGTTCCAACTACGGACCCTAAAACCGAAACATGGATGTCTGCCTCTGCAAAGAAGGACGTCTGTGTTGCGGAGACGGACGTCTGTGTTTGATTCATGAACGCGGTGAAACGACCTCCTGGCCTGTACCATCCATGTACATGAGTTATGAATACTTGTACACCTACAGACACCAGTACAGCATACAGTGTACAGCAACTCAGCTAGAATAGCATGGAGCTGACCTAGTTAATGCTCTAAGTTCTTGTAGCTGCTGGAGAGGGATGGAGAGGCTGAGTTGTGAAGGGTGTGAAACTAAGCTCTTAGCCACCACCACCACCACCACCACCACCACCACCAGTGGTAGCAGTAGCAGTAGGCAGGGAAATAGCTGTTGTGTTTTTACTGCTTAGCTCTCCAAGGCCTGATTTTGCATCAATAATGGCGCATCATGCCCATTGGTTGTCATGATGCAGTAGGACTGAGTGCAGCAATGATGAGTTACTCGCCAGGAATGTATCATGCTAACCCTGCACGATTGATACACTCCTGAAGGGTAATCATGATGCACAAATGAAGTTCTCGCAAGTCTATTTGCCAGCACTTCTGATGGTCATGATGCACAAATGCATCCCTGGTGAATTTCCTGCATGAGCTACTACATGCCTACATCAGCCCTACCGCATGGGTTTGATACACTTATTTATCTCAAGTTTAATACGAGAGCCCCATATGATTAACCAAGAACCTCTGTATTACACCCCCCAGTGTGATAACCCTCCCCCGTATCACACTGCCAGGGAAAACATCCAAAATAGTCAAATAACTGATAATAAAATCATTTCTAATACCAAATAAATAGAATTTTGGACATATCTGACTAAATTAACTTGAGATATATACAAAGGAGCACACGAATTGGTCAGCACTGAGGGTTATCACAGCCGGCTTCGCCTCATGTGATAACCCTCAGTGCTGACCAATTCAAGTGCACCTTTGTCTATGTATGGTCATCATGATGCACCAATGAAGTGCTGGTGAGCAGTCTCATCAGCACTTCATCGGTGCATCATGACAAGTATGATGCACTAATGCATTAGCGGCCCTCAAAGTGTTAGTTTAAGAGTCAGTGGTGGTAGGTGGGGATGGGGCCTGGGGGTAAAAACCGTGGTACAGACTCTCAGGTTTTCTTTTTTCTTTTTCTCAAGGAGGGGCAGGTTGTACAGCGTAGCTGAACGTTTAGGCACCCAGGCGCTATTAGCGAGGTTTACTGTATACACAGCCATGATGGTTCACATCTCAGAATATCTCACGATAATTACATAGGTACCACACACACAATAATATCTACCAGAAACCAGCAGCGGTGCAAGATCAGAACCGGAAGTTGCTGATATCAGCATACACATCGTGATCCCGCGGACCAGTCTGATCCTGATGAAGCGCTATAGCGCTCAGACAGGATAGGATTTAGCCAAATTAAAAAAAAAAACTCCCTCTATTCACTTAAGATTTCTCCAAGTGCAACTGGTACCTGCCGTCATAGCTCTTATCAGTGCCTGTCTTACCAGTACCAGCTTTTTCAGTAATAGCAGCGACCAGGGGCAGCGACCACTGGACAATAGTGTTAACCTCTATAGGAGTCAGTATGGAAGCCTAGTGGATCGGCCATTGCTTGATCTGGCACCCAGCGGTAAGCACTGATAACAACCACCATGATGGGTACCAGGTGTTACATTTACCCAACCCAAAAGATTCTGCAGTGAATACAGTGAATTATCTAATTGGATAATAATGCATCCCGGGTTAACCCTATACGGACTTAGCTGGTTTGATTATCAGCCAATCAAATGACACCAACTATTCACTGCGGTCCTGTCGGGGGGCCAACTGGTACTAATCTGATAGGTGTTATCAGTAGAACTCGCTGGTAACAAGCTCCAGCAATTGCCAACAAGCTCCAGCAATTGCCGCGCCCATGGGACAACCTGCTGCCTCGGAATAGATTTCAATGCCTTTATAACCTCTGGGTTCAAATGACACAGGGGCTTATTTTCAATACAGCAGTGACAGCAGTGGTGCATTACATCTATTTCAACATCACGTTAAAAACGTTATGTTAGGATCTATAAAAACGTTTCAAGTTAGGGAAAACACGTAATTTTAACAGTAAGATGTAACTAAAAGCGATTTAAAAAAAAACGTTGAAAAATATACACGTTTTTCCAACGTAAGAAAACTGTTTTTCTCCAACTTTTTTTTAATTTTTATTTTATCCAAACGTAATCCTAACGTTTGCAAACGGTCAAGTGGGTTATCTGCTTACTTCATGTGTTTATTGAGACCACTACGGTATTTTGGTAAATGATGGAAAGCATAGATTACCAACCAGTTGTCTTTGCGTTTTCTTTTTTTCCCCTTTTGTTTGTATTTCCAAGGGGACAGGTTTGATATGTTGGTAGCTGTGTGGAGGAGAACCTAGATTACAGACAAGAGTCTACTGACAAGTAATTTTGTGTACTTCTGCTTACCTAGGAGGAGTTTGTATAAAACTAACAGGTGCTGTGGGCGGGGCCATTTTACCTATAGTTATTTATTACTTAAAATTATCTATTTTTGCTGGGGAAGATGTTTCTTTCTTTTTCTCTATTTCTATCTTTATCTATCTTTGTTGCCATCAAGGATAGTAGCTGCATTTTTGCTATCCAATTAACCAACAGAAAAAAAAACTAGAGGAAGGAGCAATAAGGAATCTCAGTGGTAATATTGGTGAAAGCTTTACCCCAGTGTTACTCCCTTAAATAAATGTACGAAATAGTCTATAAGCCATCCCAGCAAACACAAAACTTTATCCAACTTGGTAGATGTCAAACGATTTAAGATTGGTTATGTTAGTTAAATGTTTAGATAGAATTCATGTAATATGACATTGTGCTATGTAGCCAAAATTCTATATGTAGCCCTCTTTAGATTTGTTTCAAATATGGATTTTTGAATCTGCATGTTGAGACATCAATGGCAGCAAAAGAGGTCATACTGCCTTTGCTAACAAGTGCTTCCTCTCACATAACATTTCAAGTACCTGTAGCCTTTATGTCATGGCCGACACAAACGTCACTATAGAGTAGTACTAGAACCACCATATTCAATGGGGGGTGAAATACAATGTGCTTGTATTCCATGGCTGTTCAAAATCCAAGATGGTGGATGTAAATAAGACGCAGGCACTTTGAAACTGCGTAAAAAGAGCAATTTAACCCTGTGGGCCATGACATAAATGCAAATGTCAATTCCCATATGGGATATATTTGCACCGTTTTCACCTTGGTGAGGCCTGTCCGCATTCAACTCTGCCTATAAGGCATCGTTGAATATGGACAGCCTCACCTTGGTGAATACAATGCAAAAATATCCCATGCTCATTGACATTTGCTTATATACCCCAAGTGCTTGTTCAAGACCAGTGCTCATTATAGGGTATTTTGACATTTCAATTACCCTGTAACACTGGTATGTATTCAAGACTGGTGCTTATTCAAATGCCAGAACTTATATAGTCCAATGCGGTATCCTCGCATATAAGCTGCGCCTCGTACATGTAGCTTTACGGTAGCTATTTTGTGATGATGTACAAACCATAGGAATACCAACTTTTTTTAAGCCTAACCCACCACAGCATATGATATCCCTCCCCCTCCTACTCCTCCACCCGTCTTAGCCCACATAACACAGCCTCTACCTCCCCACACATACACACATGTATGCACCCCTGTTGGCACACTGCCATACAGCCAGCTGTGACGTCACTACTGAGCAGCTCTGCTGGCCGGAGTATCATAGAGATATTCTAGTGTTATGTGTAGCCGCTGGTGTATCAGACAGATAATCTAGTATCATATGTACCGCCTAATGTATCAGAGAGATAATCTAGTATCATATGTACCGGCCAGTGTATCAGAAACGTACTCTAGTATCATATCTCTAGTATCATATGTACCGGCCAGTGTATCAGAGAGATAATCTAGTATCATATGTACCGGCCAGTGTATCAGAGAGGTACTCTAGTATCATATGTACCAGCCAGTGTATCAGAGAGGTACTCTAGTATCATATGTACCGACCAGTGTATCAGAGAGATAATCTAGTATCATATGTACCGGCCAGTGTATCAGAGACATACTCTAGTATCATATGTACCAGCCAGTGTACCAGAGAGGTACTCTACTATCATATGTACTGGCCAGTGTATCAGAGAGGTACTCTACTATCATATGTACCGCCCAGTGTATCAGAGAGGTACTCTAGTATCATATGTACCGGCTAGTGTATCAGAGAGGTACTCTAGTATCATATCTCTAGTATCATATGTACCGGCCAATGTATCAGAGAGGTACTCTACTATCATATGTACCGGCCAGTGTATCAGAGAGATACTCTAGTATCATATGTACCGACCAGTGTATCAGAGAGGTACTCTAGTATCATATGTACCGGCCAGTGTATCAGAGAGGTACTCTAGTATCATATGTACCGGCCAGTGTATCAGAGAGGTACTCTACACTCTCAGCCCCAATCATAATGTGCTATAAAGACCACTGTAATGGGTGTGGACCACTAAATTCGACATGGTGACATGGCCATTTCTTAAAAATGACATGTGACATGAGACTTAGTGACATGAGGCAAAAAATTAGTGAGATGACATGGGTGCTTTCTAAAATTCGACATGGGACATGATGGGTTCTTAGAGGTGACATGGAACATAGGGCCTTAAGTGACATGTGACATGGCCATTTCTTAAAATCGACATGTGACATTGGGGACCCCCCATCCACACCCCCACTGTACTGGGTACAGGACAACCCATATCAGGCCATTGGATTTGTATTGACAGCAACCACCACTGTTTTCCAAAAATAGAACCAATCTACTGTGAAACCCTTCCCGTGGTCTAACAGTGTAGTATCATATGTAGCCGGCCAGTGTATTAGAGAGGTACTCTAGTCTCTTGAAACTGGAGAAATTTTCCAAAATGCTCCAATGAAGCATCATGCTTGCCAGCACTTCATTGGTGCATCATGCCAACCTTCAGGGACTGTATCAAACCTGTATAGTCAGCACGAATGTAGCCCAGACCACTCATGATCACCAGTGCTGCATTAATGCATCATGACCAATGGGCATGACATGATGCATAAGCGGTCTTTAAAGGAAAGAAAATTTTGGCCCCCCCCACTCGTGAGGGTCAAAATTCTGGAAATTGTGCGCGAACACATCCTTTTGACCTATACTAACACATGGGTTATTTTTGCTGAAAACAGGTAAGATTATTTTGGCCCCCTCTCAAAGAGGTAAAAAAACTGTGACCCCAACCCCCTGTCAAGGGGTCGAAAAAGATGTGATCCCCCTAAAAACTAACAGCCCCCCCCCCCATTGTTGTTAGAAAATGATAACTCCCTAAGTTGTTTTGCACCATAAAGCCTTTTGTCCACAGGGGGATATCATTGGTACTGACGAAATTTCCCGACGATAAAACTAGTTTTGTCGCCCATTCCCGACGATAAAACCACTTTTGTCGCCCATTCCCGATGACAAATATCCAAATGTCATCGGAAATGGATGAGAAAAGTGGTTTTATCGTTGGGAAATTTTGTCAGTACTAATTATATCACCCTGTGGACACAAGGCATAAAGGTCATACTCAGCACTCTAACTGTATCCTATGGTTTCATGTCATTGACACTATGTTTTCCTGGAAGTCCCAGATTTTATTACTTCACCTCTCTGCACAAAACGGGATATTATCTACTCCTCTTAACCCACTTTTTGGCTCAAGCCCTTTGGTTGCCATGATGCATAAATGTCAGGCAGAACCTTTGGGATTGATATATACTGGAGAGTTGGCATGATGCTCCGATGAAGTACTGGTGAGTGGTGTCACCAACACTTCATTGGTGCATCATGACGACCAATGGGCATGATGCACTCCCGCTTCATCGTTCCTTAAATGTAATGCATTGACTCTGAAAGGACTGATAATGCATTAATGCATGTCCCGGGTGATTTCGGCAGGACCGAATACCTTAAGATTTTATTATTTTCTGGAAAGAAATGATAAAAAAAACTAGAATTGACTCATAATTCTACTTATCTAATTTCTTAAACCTTAACAAAAAGCAATGCATTTTGTTTTAGGCTATAAAACCATTAATAATTGTCCGATTTACAAGCCGTGAAAACCAAATTATTACCCCAGATGAAAGGACTACAGCCAGACATTCAGACAGCAGTCTGCTAATATGCGATGGCCTGGCCGGCAGTGGTTTTGCAGGTGTCCTGCTAGTTTTTGTATTGACTGAGTCACTAGCAGGCTTTAAAGGGTTATATAGTTAGAACAGGTGGACTAAAAGCTGTATCAAGCTGATGGTTGGTGTAGCAGGAGTCTGCTCACCTGTAGGGCTGGGAGGTGTGGGAGATGTGGTTACATAGTTAGAACAGGTGGGCTAAAAGCTGTATAGAGCTGGTGGTGGGTGTAGCAGGAGTCTGTGCACCTGTGGGGCTGGGAGGTGTGGGAGATGTGGTTACATAGTTAGAACAGGTGGACTTAAAGCTGTATAGAGCTGGTGGTGGGTGTAGCAGGAGTCTGCGCACCTGTGGGGCTGGGAGGTGTGGGAGATGTGGTTACATAGTTAGAACAGGTGGGCTAAAAGCTGTATAGAGCTGGTGGTGGGTGTAGCAGGAGTCTGCGCACCTGTGGGGCTGGGAGGTGTGGGAGATGTGGTTACATAGTTAGAACAGGTGGACTAAAAGCTGTATAGAGCTGGTGGTGGGTGTAGCAGGAGTCTGCACACCTGTGGGGCTGGGAGGTGTGGGAGATGTGGTTACATAGTTAGAACAGGTGGACTTAAAGCTGTATAGAGCTGGTGGTGGTTGTAGCAGGAGTCTGCTCACCTGTGGGGCTGGGAGGTGTGGGAGATGTGGTGACATAGTTAGAACAGGTGGATTAAAAGCTGTATAGACCTATAAAAGGCATATTAGATCCCTCCCCCTACATTAAGTATATTAACATAGCTAATGCGCATTAATCTATTGATTGAAATATTTCTACAGATAGCATTAATTTACACAGAAAGTGGTTGGATGGGTATGACAGGTAGTGTTCATTTTTTGCACAGATAGTGGTTGGATGGGTACTACAGATTGTGTTCACTTTTGCCCAGATAGTCGTTGGATGGTACAGATTCATTTTCACACAGATGTTTGGATGGTCATTATCTATATGTAGTACTCCAGATAGCAGTCGTTTACAGAGATAGTGGTTGTACAGCTGGGTTGAGGTTAGAAAACAGGTCTGTGGCAGCCTGGATGTACTAATACAGGGCACTGAGCTGCTCCTGACATTTCACAAAGAGCAACTCACTCAATATTGTTTTCAGTAGAATGCACACGATGTTGTCTGTACCAGAATTCTTTTTCTAAATTGATTACATTTTTTGTTCATTCCTAGTCATTTGCTGGAATTTCCATATTGATTTAGATAAGGTTTTTTTCTCAAATGTTATATGTAATTTTCCTAGATAAGCCCCAGAAAACAGGAAAGCTTGGAAATCTAACTATTTCATGCTGCATCAAGCTGTAGATATAGGGTACAATGTTAGAACTATTGTACTAACCAGACTCGTTATAGAACAGGGATTTTGATTGGTTACCTTTCCTCTGGTCCAATTCACATTTAAAGGTTTTCAGGGCTGCTGACGCCCAGCGCCCAGCGAGGAAAAGGAGGTCACAGGACAACATAAAGAAGGGTGGTCACATGATAAATGGGGGTGGGTGGTTACAGGACATACATGGAGGGGAACAGGACACCCAATGAGGGGTGGTTACAAGACACAAAGGGAGGGATGGTTACAGGACACACAAGGAGGGGTGGTTACAGGACAAAGAAGGAGGGGTGGTTACTGGACACACAAGGAGAGGGGTGGTTACAGGACACACAAGGAGGGATGCAGTCCTGTGACCACCTTTTCCTCATGCTGTCCTGTGACCACCTTTTCCTCGTGCAGTCCTGTGACCACCTTTTCCTCATGCTGTCCTGTGACCACCTTTTCCTCGTGCTGTCCTGTGACCAGTTTTTCTCATGCAGTCCTGTGACCACCTTTTCCTCGTTCTGTCCTGTGACCACCTTTTCCTCATGCTGTCCTGTGACCACCTTTTCCTCATGCTGTCCTGTGACCACCTTTTCCTCGTGCAGTCCTGTGACCACCTTTTCCTCGTGCAGTCCTGTGACCACCTTTTCCTCATGCTGTCCTGTGACCACCTTTTCCTCGTGCAGTCCTGTGACCACCTTTTCCTCATGCTGTCCTATGACCACCTTTTCCTCATGCTGTCCTGTGACCACCTTTTCCTCATGCTGTCCTGTGACCACCTTTTCCTCGTGCAGTCCTGTGACCACCTTTTCCTCATGCTGTCCTGTGACCACCTTTTCCTCATGCTGTCCTGTGACCACCTTTTCCTCGTGCAGTCCTGTGACCACCTTTTCCTCATGCTGTCCTGTGACCACCCCATAAAGGATGTAGTCCTGTAACCACCCCATTGCCAGGTTGTCCTGTGACCTCCTTTTCCTCGTGCGTATAGTGCCACTATATATGCACGAGGCCCTCGTTCGTATATCATCGGCCGCCGCTGACCCGGGTGTGCATCATTGGTCATCATGATGCCTCAATGAAGTGCTGGTGACTCACCCTCAGGAGTGTATCAAGTCATCGAGGCTGGCATGATGCTTGAAGCAGCACTGCTGGAAAGGTACTTGACAACCACTGGGCACGATGCACCAATGCATTAGAGGTGCTTATAGGGTTAAGATCCCATGATGCACTAATGCATCATGACCAGTGCATCATGCATCAATGCATTTATGCATCGTGATAAGTGTACGGGGGTTTGATATTGTGCCGGAGGGTTGTCATGATGCACTGATGCAGTGCTGGACTTGACTCAGCTAATAACCAGGCAGCTTTATTGGTTATTTCATTTACACGCCTGGTCCCTAGATCTGGGCTGAGAGAAGGCGATTGTCACATATGTCTCAGTGCACCTGTCCGAGGCTTCAACGTTGTGTGGGGCCGTTTACCCTTTGAGAATGAATCAGGTAGTTCGTTCCTAATTGGCTACACCTATAGACACGGTAACTGCGTTTGGAAACAGTATAGATTGCAGTTGGTGATGGGTACCTCTGACTGACTTGTACAATTAGCACTAATGAAGTTATTGCATACACTGAAAAAAAGAGCCTTCAAAGTGAACAGAAAAAATAAACGACCCGAAGCCTGTCAAATAAAGGGTCGTCAGGTAGGGCCATCCGCCTGAGTCAAGATGAAAAGTCAATACCAGGGGCGTCTAGTGACATTTTACAGGCTTTAATTCAAATAGATGAACCTAGTAAATCTACATTTTTGTATGTAGGGTTGGGTATGTCGGTTGTAGTGCTGCTAGGACACTGTGACCACTCACATGGGCCCACATTATCACTAAATTAAAAGGTTCCCACAAGGGGCAGTCGTAACACATCAAGACATAACCTCCAGACCATAAGAGAGTTCAAGTTTGGTTTTACTGGATGGCTATTCATAAGTTAAAGAATTATAAGACATAGATTTTGTTTGAAAACTATCAGTTTTATGAAAAAACAACTCTTGGTCGTTTTGATGCAATTCACAACTTGCTGTATTGATTTATACCATGAAAATTTCAAACGATTTTCATGAAAGATTTTCGTTTCGATGAAAGTATTATTCTCAGCATGAAACGACCATGTCAATCGGATCATTTCAATGAATGAATATTCTTTCAAAGTTATGAATTAAGCCCCAGGGCCCCTAGATCTCGGCTATACTATTGATGATTGTCACATATTCATGAATATCAATTTGTTTCTTCCTACCCTTTTCAGGTGTCAACAAACTGTGGAGTCGTTTATTCTTTGATAATTAGCATTATCAAGAAAGTCCTCCCAAAGTCCTGGCTTCTTTTCTCCCTAGATGGTGGTAATAAGAAAGCCTATTGTCTCATATTGTTAGACATTAATTTGTCTCGTGACACCTATTTTCCCAGGCACCCACACAGTATGAGGTCTTGTACCTTTGATAATAAACCAGCTTATATCAGAGTCCTGGCCTATTTTCTTTTATTCAAAGGTCCCTAGATCTTGGCTTTAGTCAATAAAGATAATTGACATGTTTTATTTGACATAGGTTTTGACCCTCTCTACCTATTTTTTCATGTATCAACAAAGTGTGCGGTCTACAATCATGTGATGATTTTAAGAGCTGAGTGGTATTTGCCAAAGTAACCCCTCACCTCCGTAATCAAGGTCTTTGCATAGCAAATAAAAGCACCAGAGGACAGCACTGTTCCCTTTAGTTTCTCACCCTTCTATAGCATATGGATAACACCTACACAGACTAAACCTGGTAACCAGTCCACACCCGTGATGTTAGCATATATAGACAACAGCTATTATATAGGATTTTTGTATAAGGATTGAAAATAGACTCGTCCTCTTGGAACTATACTTTTCTACAGAGGCCGTCCCCATGGATAGGACAACCATTTTTGCTATGCCCTTTAAGGGTTAACACTTCCTATGGCGTATAAGAAGAAAGCTGCTGGTGGTGATGACAGGGGGGAGGGGGTTAATATCAAGTACTGCACTCAGAATACCAAGAAATGATTGTCCCACATTATTTGCTAATTAGAAAATGCTCAACTAACCGTTGATGTAGTCCAATAATGAGTGCTTCCTCACAGGCCATGGCAGGAAGAAGAAAGCCATGTTAAAGGTTGACACCAGTTTTACACCTACCTTATGGTTCATGGACATAATTCTTAGAATCGTGAATCTCATATCACAAACAACATTTTAAAAGAAAATGAAAGGACAAAGGTGTATGAGAAGTGGTTCCCACTGAGGGTTATCTCACGAGGTGTTAAAAATACCCTCCTTATGGCCCAAAGAGAAAAAAAGAAATCATAACTAGAAAATAATAACTAAATGTAGATGTGCCATCAAATGCGATGTCAAGGACTTTAGCGGTTTAGAGAAAATCAGGTGGAGTGGAATTTAACCTTGACAATAGACAGACGTATGTTGGCAGGACCTGACTCTGATAACCCCCAGTCAGACCTTTCCAAGTGAACATTTACATTCATCTCATGTTGTTTCAGTGGGATATGCTCAAAATGGCATTAATTGGACACATAGAATAATGATTTAAACATAGTTAGCAGGTCATTTAGGGTGCTATAAACGGCTGTGAAATATGGGGTAGGGTTATTGCATGGGGACATGCAATATGGGGCTCATACGTAGTTCTCATTGGTTAAACCTATGTAGCTTCAGTATTCAACATGAGATGAAGTTCTGTTAAAACCTGTCATCTCTAACCCTTTAAGGGCGGCTGATACATGGACAAGAGTGCATCATGCCCATTGGTCATCATAATTCATGAATGCAGCCCTGGCGAGTCACATTCAAGCATCATGCCAATCCTATGGGGTTGCTACACTCCTGGAGGGTCGGCATGATGCTCTTATGAAGTGCTGGCGGGCAGTCTCACCAGCACTGATGCAGGAGTGCATCATGCTCATGGGTCGGCATGATGCACTCCTGCATCAGCGGCCTATAAAGGGTTGAAGGACGTCTAGAACAGGTGACTACTAGTACATAGAAGGGTTTGGCACTGGGTATTGCTGCTTATGGCCACCATATAAGGTATCACTACAGAAAATGTAGACAGGCGCCTTGTGTGGAGGACTGGGCAGCCCTTTGATGTAGGTGGAGGCCTATATATAGGATGTTTTACCTGTCTATAGATAAAAGGACTCTTGGACTCTAGGCAGGAAGCTGAGGGAGTGACCATTTTCGAGAGTGTTCAATTTTTAACAACAAAGGGGGTTGGGCAAAAGCGTTTTCGACCCCTCTGGGGGGGCAAAACAATTTTTAGTTTCGAGAGTGGCAAAACCATTTTCCCCAAGCGTCTGCAGACAAACCCACCACCACCCCACTTTTGTTACAAAAATGATCACTCCTTATTTCATGTATAAGATGATAAATGCCACTGTGTGCTCAATTGAAGGAGTGCATTTTTAGATTATGAGCATTTTCTATTTTCCTAATAGAATGCAGGTTCACTGAAAGGATCACTGGTCCGTTATACCAGTTAAGGACCAGCTTTCTATGGTTTATTTACATATTTATTGATTTCTTTGTTCATGGAATAGTTTTTCAATTGAGTGAGCATCGAAGGGAATGGATGACCCGAAACCCGTGCATGGAGCACCCTTTTTGACTGGCTGCTCAGTCACTAGTGTCACAGCTGGGGAGGCTGGGAGATACTGTTGGTAAATAAAGCCCACTATAAACCGGTGTCAATAACTCAAGTCTAATTTATCCCTTTAGGCCTTATGCCTGCTAATGCTTTAATGCATCATGTCCCCTTGGTGTTCATGATGCATTCATGCAGCATATTGAACCTACAGAATTGATACATAGAGAGAACTAAACAACCGTGGTGTACGAGGTGGCCGATCCACCACGAGGGAGATGACTCCCGAGGGGTGGATCGGCCACCGAGGACACCAGGGGAGTTTAGTTCTATATTTATTTTATGTTTTAGAGGCTTTAAATAAGGAAAAATCAACAAAATCTGTTACCGTAGTTCCCCGTATGAGCGCTGGTCCGCCATTTTGAATGTTTACATGCACCCAGAATGAGGCTGCAGTACCGGAACGGCCGCTGTGGTGGATCGGCACACGTTATGCCACTGGGGGTGTGGCGATCGGCCGTGCAATGCTATCTCTACGGGAAGAAGTTATTCACATAAAATAAACTCCAGTGATCCATTGATACACCAATACAGTGCTTGTGAGTAAGCTTATGATCACACTTTTGGTGCATCATGTTGACCATGGAAAATGAACCTAGATATATAATTATAAAACACAAGGTTATTCCCTTTCGGGTCAAAGATGCTGGAGTGCATCATGCACATTGGTCGGCATGATGCACCAATGAAGTACACCAATTGGACCACAAGGCTCACAAGGACTACATTCATGCATCATGACAGCCAATAAACATGATGCATAGATACACCATTAGCCTTTAAAGGGTAGATAGTCTGACATCACCCCCCCCTCCCCACAGCAGGGATCATGCCCCATTTACCCCAATATCATGAACCCGGACAATCAATACTATAATGTTGGTGTCTATATATGGGGGATACACACGCAGCCTCTACTGCTACACTAACCCTGTATGAACGACCGTATAGCACCTGATTGCATTATGCCCATTGGTCGCTATGATGCATGAATGCAGCGCTGGCGAGTAACTCGCCAGGGCTGCATTCATGCTTCATGCCGACCCTATGGGATTGATACGCTCCCACAGGGTCGGCATGATGCTCCAATGTTTCATCTGTGCATCATGACAGTGAAAGGAATCAATTTGGGGGCATCATATACAGTCATTTTAGGGTTGTAACTAGGCAGGTCATAAAACCCTCTAAAGGCCACTGGTGCATTTATTCAGCTTGCCCATTGGTCGTCATAATCTATGAATGCAGCCCTGGTGAATAACTCGCCATGGCTACATTCATGCATCATGCCGACCATACAGGCTTGATACACTCCTAGAAGCCCCTCATGATGCACCAATGAAGTGATGGCAGGTCTGCTCGCCATGATGCACTCCTGCATAATTAGCGGCCGTTAAAGGTTTAAATGCATACAAGTGGTGAGGTGGTTAAATAGACTATAACAATGGGTCCACACGTGGATCAGCCAACACCACTCTATCACCTGTACCTACTACACTTACATCAAGGTGTCAAAGGATACTTCGGCCTCCCATTTACGTGTGAATGGGTTTGGCACCAATGCCACATGCACATACCCTACACTGCAAAAATGGTGTTTAGATCCTAAACACAATTCTAAACATATTCTTGCAACGTTTTTTTAATCACATTGATGTCCTAAACATGTTTACCCAAACAATGTGCTTAGTTGAAGTGTTTAGAAATCTAGGTGTTTAGGTTTAAAATTCGTGTTTAGATATTGACAAAATTTTGTGTTTAGATGTTTATGAATTTTTGTGTATAGATGTCTAGGTGATTGGGTGTGTAAGGGTTTGCAGACATGTTTGTAAGGGTTTGCACACATGTATCCATTAAAAAAATAAAGGAATATTTTTTGTTTGTTTTCTCATTTACTGGAGGACATCAGCAGGTATTTACTTGGCAAAGTCTCCCAAGATGTCAGCCACAGCTATATACACTTATATGTACATACTGCATTAGAATGAGAGACTTGAGAAAGTACAACAGCTTGGTGGGAAGGGCATTGCTTTATCCTTTACAAAATAACACGAAATAGGTGTCAGTCATTGAGCTCTTTGATTATTTTATGGTAATGATGGTGGTGTAAGTTGAATTTAGTCAGTTTTCTGTGGTGTTTCTATTTTCATGACATTCAATGAAATTGGGTACGAACAATCCCTGATTGTTGGACTTATTGATCAGGACAGTTACCTGGGCCACCCACCTGACAATAACTCTACACATGCACCTAGGTGGTTTGAACCCACACACTCTCACCTGTTAGACAGGTACCCTGGCATAGCTATGCAGCAAGCCTAAGGGCACCTCCATGTACTGTGGTTTTTTGTTATGTATTTTCTTAAAGTTACACTCGTTCTGTTATTACTCGTTAATAAATGAAGGCCGGAGTTATTTGGACTCGGTTAAGGCCAGACCGCATATCCTCGTCCTCATTACTTCCAGAATCAATACACTAGGATACACAAGGGGTTTGGGGATATTTATCACAACATTTGATTATAACTGTGTGCAGATAGTCCATTCAGAAGTAGTGCTGCCACCTGGTGTGGATTTGACATCCAAGTATCTAAACATATTGATGTTTAAATCTCAACACCTAGTATTCAAGTGTTCAAACTCTAAACATCTAAACATGTTTAGCAAAAATGTTTATGTATTTAGACTAAAAGTTTTCTTTTCCTAAATGTGTAGTTGATGAGACACCTACCTGATGTATATGTTTAGGTTTTAAACATGTTTAGACCTAAACATGTTTAAAATCTAAACACCATTTTTGCAGTGTAATACCACCATAAAGAGCGGCTGATTAGGATGGAAGCCTGCCTTGGGGTACCTGGAGGGATAAGCACTGAAATCAGCCAGGTTGTTTCAACCAGTTGTGATATACAATAGCCAAAAGATGTTGTTCCAAATGACTCCAAATGCCCACGAATGGGTATTAAAACCCATGTATTAATGGACCTTAAAGGGTTAATGGCCATTTATGTTATGCCCATTGGTCGACATGACTTAGTCCATCTTCCCCTACCCTGCCCCCTCCCCCCTCGACCCTCCTGTATGTATTAACCCTATAAATCGAGGAGTAATTCTCGGTTTGCAAATTGTTTTTACAAGGACAATAACATCAGTCCAAACCTCACAATAAGACCAGTCAGTATTGTGTCTGAGCTGACCACTCAGACACCAGGACAATTACATCTGTCCTAAACATTTGAATTATGTTGAAACACAACAAAGCACCATATGTGCTTTAGATTTAACACATGCGCTTTAGCGCATGACTTCTTCTTTTTACTAACTACTGTTACCTTTCTATTATCATAAGTCATGGCCTTAAGCCTAAATCTTTCTTGCATCAGCAGCTCTTAAAGGGTTAAAGGGGACTTCCTGACCATGACAGCAGAGAAAGGAAATAGTAGACAGGGAGCACTTTAAGAACCATAGTGGGATGACACCTGTGACGTCATCAGTGCCTGGCCTTCACTCCTTCTGACAGCCAAGGTAAGGGATCCCAGGGGGGGGGCGTTTCATAAGTAGGCAATATTCACACTCTGTCAAGATGCAATGTATAGTGGTGGATCCAGGGTTTGGAAAAGGTGGAGGGGGTGCAGCCCAAACTGAGAGGGCACCTCCTACATTTTAGCATTTCCCTGGGATTGCATGTTCTAAATTGCAAATAAACCCTTGCGAAAAGGCTAAATCTGCCACTGTGATGCGAGTTTTACAAGTTTTGATGGGTGTTATGCACTCATGATAAGAGACATTTCTATAGAGAACACTATACAGTAGCCTCCTAGATCTAACCTAGGAACTCTGTATTGCACATTCCGATCCACCCAAATGGCCAGATAAATTATGATTATTATCAATATTTCATGCCAAATATACGTAATTTTGAGCATCACCATGACAACATATGCAATGGTTGGTCCAGATATTTCATGACGATTCGTATCTTTTACTTGTGAAACACCCTGCTGGAGTTGTCATATATGCCATAGCTCTTTTTACAGTAAAAGGGGTCAGGGATAGGGCAGAAGCTGAGCATCAAAGGCATATGGCATATGCCAGCTACTCACACTACTCGGGCTTCCCTAGCCCACTTAAAAGGGTCTATATCTCCTCTTTCCTATCCCCTCAGGATGTGTGTGGTGCACATATGCGCGGGCACTGACACATTCCTCTGTTAAATTATCAACCTGTGAAGCACGGGATAGCCACTTAGTGCTGCTAAAGTGCTGTAAAACACAAATCAATCAATCAATACTCACACTACTAGTATGTCAAAAGTGACAATTACCTGTGTGTCCCCACAGCCTTAAGACCAAGAGAACTAAATGGAGAACTGTTGAGCCCATCACACGTGCATGATCAATGACATCGAAACAATACCGTAGTTGATATCTATAGTAAAGATTTGAGCAGCAAATAAGTGAGACCATCAGAAATCTATGTTGAATTGCCATTCTGACACATATTTGCGAGGCCTGTGTGCCACCCTATCTCTGTATGCACAATATGTTGTGTGGGGGCCCATGTTGGACACCAGCAATACTAAGTCTAGGCTGCTGTACAGCTTGCTAAGCTGGGTGACCCAGATGTCTAGTAAAGTGAATAGTGTTCCCAAGGCATGTAGCAATCTTAAAAGAAAAAGAAGAATATTGGCAGGTCCACTGTACATAACTGGCTCATGAACTCTACCCCAAACCATTGGTATACAACAATAGAGGGTTGATTAATTTGACAGACTTCTAAGTGTCACAATAGTCATGGCAGCTGAGTCATTCATTGGTTAGGATTCCACTCTTCAGTCACAATGTTCATCACAATGTGGATCTGGTGTGGCTTCCAATGTGGCTTCTCCAGAACAAAGCCTGTGCTTGGAGAGTGCGGCCTTGAATTGCTGGTCCCTGCATGCTGTTGTTCCTTGCTAGGTTTATGCAGTGCCTTTCGCTGGTTTCCATCAATGCCTTATAGTGGATTGCTACATTGACGAGAGAACCAGTGGCTTTGAAAATGGCGTCGATAGGGCTTCGATATGAACTGGATGTGTGATGATGTGCACTCACCTACTTTGTTAAAGGAGTGTCCTTAATTACCAATTTCAGGTAATGAAATTGATTAAAGGAAAAATATAATTCTGTCCATTTTTCACGTCTTGGGAATGAAGATCACTTGACAGTGAACCACCATAATCATATTGCCGCAAATCAGTGCAGATTCTACAATGAAGCAGTACAGGGGCACAAGTAATTTATGTGACAATAAACAGGGGTGTAGGAAAAGGGGGGGCAGGGGGGCCCGGGCCCCCCCAATCCCAGAGAAGGTGGGGCCTGAATATGTGTGGGCCCCCCCAATATTTGTCAAGACCCATGATAAAATGCAAAGATTTCCCCATAATCTTTCAAAGATATGGTAGCACAATGGAAAAAGGGGGAGCCTGGGCTTTAAATCACAGGCAAAAGTCATCAAAGATATTTTAATACATATATCTTATGTACCCATGAATAATTAGTGTCAGCCCACTCTATCCGATGATTTACGATCGGTGCGACAGGGCCCCCCCTGGGCTTGGCCCTGGCCCCCCCCCAATCAAGATTTGGTGCCTACGCCTCTGATAAAGACAAATCTCAGGTAATTTTGGGACAGGGAGTTTACCATTATCTTAACAATATGAAGTAGTTTCCATACTACTCTATCCCCGGTGCTTATACAGCTGCAGCTTCAACTTTAGGAGCGGGCCTCCCTAGCCCACTTAAAAGGGTCTATTTCTCCTCTTTCCACTCCCCTCGGAGGGCCTCCCTAGCCCACTTAAAAGGGTCTATTTCTCCTCTTTCCTATCCCCTCGGGATGTGTGTGGTGCACATATGCGTGGGCACTGACACATTCCTCTGTGAAATTGTGTAATGTAGTTCTCGCCATGAATATGACCTTAGCTGTCGAAATGGCGTTAAACCTCTATTACTCACTCACTCACTCAACTTTAGGACCACTGTGCTCATGCTGGCTATTTGAGACCTACTTAAAATCATCTTAAATAACCACTGCTTAAACAGGCCACTGCTGGTATGCATGAAAGGTAGTTCTGGCGAGAGGATGAGTTGAATGATGGAGGGAGAGCCAGTGAATGGCTTGGGAGGGAGCACCAGCGAGTGGCTTGGATAGAGGGCTGATGAATGGCTTCGGGGGATTCCGTTCAGGCATTATGACAAAAAGAAGATGGACATGATTCTGCCAATAGTACGTATACTAAGGGCAAAAGGGTGAAGGGTACTCTATGCCCTGTGGGATCTAGAAACTGTCATGGGAACCACTGTAATAGGAAAGTAGGGTGTCACAGAGCTCCCACAATACATATTTTGATTCTACCTGTTTTCAGCAAAATATTAACCAATACTATAGGCTAGGTCAAAAAGGTGCATTTGTGTGTGACTTTCGGCCCCTCGGGGGTGGGTGGGGGGGGGGGGGACTTTGACCCTCGCAATGGGGGGCGTTTTTCAGTCATCTGCGCAAAAAAACCCCCAAAAAAACACCACCCCCTTTTATTAAAAGTGATCGCTCCCATATATATGCTGCTAGGTATGACTGTGTAGATGAAGGGAAGAAAATGTAGATCCCACCCTTGTGTACCTAGCTACTAACAAGTCTCTAGACCAGGACCCTGGGGTATCTCTGTGGGGACATGAGCAGGTATTGATTTCTGCCTATGGACATTGGTTGGTAGTGTTGATAGTGGGTTCAATACAGTCTTGGCTGCTGTCACTCTGTGCCCTTGGATGGAGAGATATCGAACCCAATGTTACCTCAATAGATGGCAGCACTGGATGTGAAATGGCTTCATAGTCAGGATTAAAGCTATACAATATAGAGCCCTGGCGAGTAACTCGCCTATGCTGCATCCATGCACAATATAGAGCCCTGGCGAGTAACTCGCCTATGCTGCATTCATGCATCATTCATGCTACCCTATGGGGACAATAGGCAGCCGGAGGGTCGGCATGATGCACCAATGAAGTGCTGGTGAGCAGATTTGTCAGCACTTCATTGGTGCATCATGGCGTCCAATGGGCATGATGCACCCCTGCATCAGCCCTTAAGGTAAATGATTTCAGGACTTGCCCACACAGAAAAAAAATCTAAGGTACTACCGTAAACTCCCGCGTATAAGACGCGTCCTCTACACCAAACAAAATGCTAGGGCGTCTTATAGGATTTTTTCAAGTTGGGGGTGCGTCTTATACAAGGGTAATTTTACTATAGAAATGTACTAATCTTACAAATTTTAGCCTTAAAATGTGCGTCTTATACGCGAAAATGCATGTGCTGAGTTTGGGGTGCGTCTTATACGCTACGCGCGTCTTCTACGCGGGAGTTTACGGTAGGGTACTATTACAAAGGTAAGTGAGCAGCAAAGGTTAAATTAGATAAAACTTGTCAAATGTAACTCGTCGTCCCTGACACAGACTTTTCATCTTGATGACATAAGATGTCCGAAGCAGACAGCCCTCCCTGACAAGCCTTGAGTGGCAAGATGCCCTGGTTGTCAAATTTATATCAAATTTCCTTCCCATAATGCCGTTCAAATGAAAAGAAGCTAAAAAAGAACGTTTTTGTTCCATTATCCTCCATGGGCCCCCAAAACCCTCTAAAATGAAACTTATTTGAAAGAGCCATTAAGTATGGTAAAGTTAATCCTGATGACTAATACATATAGCCTAGACACATGTACCTTAAATAGTGAACAGAAATGTGTTTATCTGAATTTTGCCTGCTGAGAATCCTTAAATGTTTTTAACATATGTGCTGAGAATGCCAACTTAATTGGGCACACATCATTGATTATAAAAGAAATAAAAAATAGGAGAGACACTCATGCGGTTCCTTTGTTTTCTTTAGTTAGAAATACTAAATATGCTTTATTAAAATTAATTTGCTAATGTGGTTAAATTGCTCCAGCTCTTCATTATCTGAAAAACACAAACTCAAATGGGTGAGTTTAGTGCAGTGACCCCTATAATTAGAGATGTAAGTACGTGCCTCACGTTATGTGCTGCGCATCACGTAGTCATCATAAGGTATCAGAATTATAACATAATTAGTTTAGAGATGAAATGTTGACACAACTAATACTTAGTCATTCCTGGACTTAACTGTATGACAAACCATAGTATGAAATATTATAACATGGATAATCATTCAATCCTTATAATACTTGGTTGATCTTAGACTACATATTTGCAACAATGCGGTCCTGGTGGTCGCAAATAGGCATGAGGCAATTTCTTAAGGTACAACTATTGCGCCAAGTCCTAAGACTGCGAATTCCTGTGCTATGGGATTTCTGGTACAACTTGAAGAGTCCAGTCGTAGTTTGTTAAGGAAGGCCTCTTTATAAGATCCAATTACGACGCAGGAAGGCATTTCCTTTCATGGTACGATTGTGCACAGCAACTACGATTTGAAACCCTCAAAATTAGAGTGGGTGATTGCAGGTAAATACTCGAATGACCACTTGTGAGCAACAAAAGGGACAGGTTATAGCTACATGAAAAGAAAGGACTGGAAATCAGGGCATTTTTAGCCAGCTCTTCCTTTTACTATAGGAGCAACACCCTCCAGGACCCATGGCTATCTCTGTGGGGACATGAGCAGGTATTGATTTCTGTCTATGAAAGAAAAATAAAATATTTGCCCTGAGTTTGCTATACATTCTGTGATGTGAAGGTTTGGCTCTTCCTCGCCCATAATTCTCGCCTTATACACGAGGAATTACGGTTGGGGGGTTGGGAAAATCTCCTACATTTTCCTTCCATGATGGACAGTTTAAGTACTACTAGAGTACAGACATGTGCTCTTATACCGGCGCCACTGGAAGCCCGCCATGGTGCCCTCCTCCCCTGTCTGCCCTCCACGTGCTTTAGGCTGATGGAGCAAGGTGTGGCGTACGCCGTGGGACTTCCGGCGTACGCCAGAATAGTTTATGTATTATCGTTATTCGGCGTGCACCGGAATCTGCTTTCCAGATTCAAAAAATGGCGTGCGCCAGAACGATAGTATAGAGTAGACCTTAGAGTGAGATTGGTACACGCCACATTCAAAATGGCGTGCCCCAGATTCAATGTGGCGTAGCCCAGATGCAATGTGGCGTACGCCAGGTGGCGGACGGCCCATTTGTTTGCTGGCAGGCGTTCCAACACAAGGTCTTGCCAACTTTTTTTGCTGGGACTGAGTGAGAGTGCATGCTGCGTTTCTCTCATCCTCCCACATCCCAATGTCCAACCATCCCCTCCCCTCCTGCCCCCTCCCCCCCCCCCCCGGAGGTCGTGATCACAGTGATGTGCCCACTGACAGTGTCAGGATTGGGCCGGGTGAGGAGGCAGAGAGGCGGGAGGGCCATCTATATTTGGTCTGTGGTGTGCAGGCGTAGCCACTATCGTGTTGCTGCTGGTCTGCTTTTTATAGCAGACCCCGCCGTGCGCCGGCCGACCCCAGGCCGCGCCTGACACAGTTTCATCAGAAGCCACTGTTGAAGCCACCACTGCCACCACCACCGTGCTCAGGGCCACCACCATGCACCACCACCACCACTGGGGAGGAACAGGCTGCCACATACCACCACCACCGCTACAACAACACAGAATATTCCTAGATATTTCGCCTCAAAATTTGGAACAAATATCACCTGGAGGCCCTATCCTGTAGGATAGGGGTTGGGTTAAAATGTTATTGACAAGACTAGGAAAAGGAGGTCAGAGAATTCTTCCGAATAAAGAAGTCACCCCCCTCCCCCATATAAGCGTAAATAAAAGTAAAGGTCGTGACACATCCCATCCCCCACCATTATAAAATGGCTTCCTATGCCAATGCGTAGGAGAGGAGGGGAAGTTATAGTCACCCTAAATGGGACAGAGTTGACAGCAGAAGTCCACCGCAAGATAGATGTAGGGTTATATTCAACGGCTCCTTTTCTTATGATCCAGTGTGAATAATTCACTGGCAGTGTTGGTGCAACAACTTGAGCAAAAGATTTGGTGAGTTACTCACAAGGACTGCATTCGTGCATGATACTTACAAAAATGGCAGGGGGGGGGGTTGATCAAGCACATACTCCCACAAGCTACTGTAATGACATAACAGAGTGTACCCCTGTATGTCATGGCAGATACGATCGTTACTATAGATTAGTACTAGAACAGCCGTATTCCATGAGGGGCATGGAATACAATATGCTTGTATTCAATGGGGTCCGCCATCTTGGATTTTGAATGGAGCTGAACCTGTTTTTCTTTATCTAAAAGCAAATTAACCCAATAGGCCATGACATAAATGCAAATGCCCACTCCCTTGGAACATTTTTGCATCACATTCACCTGGGTGAGGCCTGTCCGCATTCAACTCTTCCTATTAGGCTTCGTTTGCTATGGACAGCCTCACCACGGTGAATACGATGCAAAAATATTCCATGGTCGTGGACATTTGCTTATTTAGTATATGGCTGACCAATAGCGTATTGATACATCATGGTCCATAAAGACATGACTAATTTGCAGGCATATACTAAACCAAATTTTGCTAGGTCGTATATCTGAGAATGAAGTGCGTTGGCACATGCTTTTGGGGATGAAGGAGTTGACTGTTAAGGTCTTCAAATCAGTTATATAGGGATATTGAAGTAGGTCATAGTGAATCTATGGGAAAAACTGTTACCATGACAACAAACATATAAAGCCCCTGGGAAGTTACTTACAAGCGCTGTATTCATGTATCATGATGACGACCAATGAGAATGATGTCTAAATGCATTACCAGCCTTCAAAGGGTTTACCCTTGAAGATGCGGCATAATCATTTAATGCATTACGCTAAATTGTCAACTAGATGCATGAGTGCAGCCCTGGTGACTACCATAATGGCCCGTACAAGCGCCCGGGCGCTCATTAATTTCAAACCCACTGTACCCCCGGGACTTATACGAGACAGTCGCTTATTTGAATACTATTTTCAGTGCTTAAGATTAATTTCATTACCCCTGGACCCCCGGCGCTTATTTAAGACCGGCGCTTATTTGAGACCCCGGTACTTAAACGGGCCATTATGGTACTTACCATGCATTATGCTGACCATACACTAATAAAGGATCGTCATGATGCATGGATGCAGTCTTGGTGAGTTGACTCACCAGGGCTACATCCATGCATTATGCTGACCATACACTAATAAAGGATCGTCATGATGCATGGATGCAGTCTTGGTGAGTTGACTCACCAGGGCTGCATCCATGCATTATGCCAACAGATCGTCATGATGCATGGATGCAGCCTTGGTGAGTTGACGCACCAGGGCTGCATCCATGCATTATTCCAACAGATCGTCATGATGCACCGTGTCTTACAGGGCTAAGATGTTACCATGATTATTCTTCCTCTCTCTATGTGTCATCAACGTTATTTTTGCCACATTTCCCAGGCATCTCTCCGCGATGCGAGTTAGGAGGAGGAGCAGGGCGGGAATGTTTTGGTGATTAATTTGCGGGCGATGGTTAAACTTTTGTTGTCCCATCATCTTCATTACATGGAGTAATCTTGGTAATTGCCGCACTGCTGCTGTCACTGCCAGACATGGTGATGGTTAATCCTTTAAAGGCCGCTGGGGGTCATTACACAAAAATAGCGTCAGTGTCTTAGCGACATGTTCCGTTACACAAACAAAGTTGCGCTTATTAGCGAACCTCACTTTTTGATGCTAATCCTTAGCGCCAGAAAAATGCCTTACAGAAATGTATTTCTGCTAAATTTTGTCCGCTAACACCCTTGCGCAGTCCTCCTTAGCGCAAAAGTTTTCCAGATTATTTGGGAGGTTCTGCAAAGGCCGTAGCATCATGTTTTTAACATTGGACCCCTGGTGCAATCATGCGTCATGCCTATTGGTCGTCATGATGCATGAATGCAGCCATGGAGAGTAACTCGCCAGGGCTACGTTCATGCATCATGCTAACCCTACCGGCTATGGGGTTCATACGGTCCTGGAAGGTCAGCATGATGCTCCAATGAAATGCTGTTGAGCAGTCACACCAGTACTTCACTTCTGTGTCATGTCAACCACTACTGCCTCAGCAGCCCTTAAATGGTTAAAGGCCGATGGTACATCCATACATCACGCCTATAGGTTTACAGAAACCATGTGCACTTGTCTACATCATTTTCTCTATCAAAATTGTGTACAATTTCCTGATGGTGGATCACATTGTGTGTTGTGGTTTTCTTACACTTTGTTTCCTAATATACGAATCTGGCCAAAATCTGCCAAAAATGACGACTTTAGGTCATCAGCCTGACGACCTGAGTCGTCAATATGACGACTATGTACTGTCAATATTGTCATCCTGATGACCTGAGTCATCAGGATGATGACCTAAAGTCGTCATTTTGACTACCTAAAGTTGTAGTTTTAGGTATCGTCAACTTGAGGACCTAAAGTGGTCACCGCTGACTAGTTTCAGATCTTCCATGTTTTCAGTGCACAGTGATGAACCATTTCATAAATGGGGGCTAACTCAGGGTCAATTCTCTATTATCATTCAATTTCTTCATGTTGTTTATGTACCTATAACCTGTGTAAATAGTGTTAAACAATTCTGATTGCTATCCTTGAATACTATAGTGAATACTATGCTCAAGGTGATTGTGGGGGCCCTCCCTGGTCCCCTTCTGGTGAGTCCTCCGAGCAAGATGGTGTCTCACAATGTTATAGTCTATGGAAAATTTTCTTGGATTTGTTAATTGTAATAATTTGAGAATTGCATCTAGATTGGTAATAAATATTGCTTTACTCTCCAAGGGCAGCTAATGCAGGAATGCATCATGCTCATTGGTCGGCATGATGCACCAATGAAGTGCTTGCAAGTTTGCTTGCCAGCACTTCATTGGTGCATCATGCTGACCCTCCGTGAATGTATCAACCCCGCAGGGTTGTCACCAGGGTTGTCATGATGCATTAATGCAGCCCCTGGCAAGTAACTCGACTGCCAGGGCTGCATTCACGCATCATGATGGTTAATGGGCATGATGCATTAATGCATTAGCTGCCCTTAAATGGCCAAAAAGACAATGATACTGCTTATGTTAACTATTGTGTCCCAAAGAGGTAGTTTCTAACCCCTCTTTAAGTTATAGACCTGTAGATTGTTGACCCCCATGTTTACGTTACTATAGAGTTTGTTAGTTGTTGTGCCCTGAACAAAACAAAACGCAGTCACTTTGGTGAATACAAATAACAAGAAATGAAAAGTACATAGAGTAAAATAAAGAAAAATGGCAAGAAATAGTGACAGCCAAAGTGCTTTGAGAGGGATGTCAATCTCTTACCATGGCTCTTCTAAGTGGCAGTTGGTTTTTCAGCAATGGCCAGAGGGACCCCACTTTTTCAGCTCTTGCTGGCCACAAATTTAACTTATGAAACACCTCCCTGAGGCCTTTTCACTTCCTTCATTCTCCGACCTTTTTTCTCTCTTCAGATGTATCGGCGGTGGAAGGAAAGGGACAGATTCCGCTAGGTAGCATCACATTTCATATATCTAGACCTGGTTCCAGCTTTGATTCTGACCTTTTTTTAAAATGAAATAATTTTTTTTCTCGTAATTTAAAACCAATTCATGGCCTTGATGATGAACATTGGTAGCCTAGTTTTTTTTCTCTTCTGTTTTTTTTTTTCAAAAAGAATTATGATCTAGGCTGACTTGGCGTTGTGAGGGTCAGCCTCTGTGGCCTTGACCTTTTGACCCCTAAACACCAGGGGCTGACCCCACAGGAATGTTCGCCACTGTAATAACTGCTGTGACTCTAAAGATACCACAAGCCTCCTTATCAGCAGGCCTGGGTCCCCTTTCTAGATAACACCAACTGCCTTGCCACCCTGGAGCCCTTTTCTCTACAAATTTCACCAATCTGACTGCTTTGTGCGTGCATGTTGCCTTCTCTATCTCTCAGAGACTTTAACCCTTAAAAATGAGTGCATCATACTTCAATGTATCATACCCTTTTGATGCGCAAATGCAGCCCTGATGAGTATCCAACCAGCGCTGCCTTCATGCATCATGCCGACCCATCGGGGCATGTTTTGGCCCTGTACGGTTGGTGTGATGCATAAATGCAGCTCTGACAAGTCGCTTAGCAGCGCTGCATTCATGCATCATGACGGCCAATGCATATGCTACCTTAAAGCATTTTGCAGCACATAAAAGGCTATGTTGAAGCGGCCCCTCCCTGGCTCCTCGGGCTGCCCATTGCCTACTGCGTGCTAAGTTGATGCTCGTTTTTGGTCTTTGTGCGACCTTGATTTGAACTTGGATGTTTTGTGCCACCTTGATTTGAACTTGGATGTTTTGTGCCACCTTGAATTGACCTTGGGTTTGACCTTGGATTTGACCTTGGATTTATCTGAAACCTTTAGCATCTTAGCCTGCGTTTTATCATTTTGAATTAATTTGTTTCCTTTTTTACAGTGATGGAGGGAGTGAATATTTACGTTTGGTAATACTTTATAAGGGGTGGTTGGGGTGAGGATTCGGGCACTCTTTATACAACATGTACCAGGGATGTGGACCAAGATGAGAACTCATAATTTAATAAAAGACAGGTAGGATTTTTGTGAATAATTGGTTTATTCAAAAGCCTTCTTATTTAGACCCAGAAAAGGAAATCTGATAGTATTAAGATTTGCTTTCTATGCCTCTGGCATGTATAATCAATTATCTGAATATACTGTAATGAATATTGGGGAAAAGCAAATTTATGTGCCAGCTATGTGGAAATATGAATGAGTTATTGTAAATGTACGCTGAACACTGAAAAAATGGGGTCTGCAAAGAGAGCAGCATGGAATAAGCAAGGCAAAACTTGTCAGATTTAACTTGTCATACCTGGCGCAGACTCTTCATGTTAACCACTTCTGTACCTATGTTGACAACTTCACACCCTGTCACTCTAAGATCACCAGGTATGCATGTCTGCCTTGGCCATCTGAATTCATCAAGAGTCTCTGCCAGGTCTGAAAATTCCATGGGTCTTAACCCTTCAAGAGCCACTGATGCATTAATGCATCATGCCCATTGGTCGTCATGATGCACCAATGAAGTGCAGGCAATACTACCCAACAGCACTTCATTGGTGCATCATGTCGACTAATGGGCATGATGCACTCCTGCATCAGCGGCCTTTAAAGGGTTAATTTGTTTGTTTATTTCATGCTTCTCATTTTGACGACCCTGGCAATCCTACATTTTGTATGTATTGCCGACAGGTAGTGATGTGAATGATTTATAAGATAAGAGATACAGACTCAGTAAACGGAGAGATAAGATAGCATATACAATATACCCCTAGAACACTCCACACCACAACCACAGACTACATGTTATCTCAGCAATATAGCGTATAGTCAGCAGTTTTACCTCTTAACCCTTTGAGGGCCTAGTGATGACTCCAAGGGTCTTTGGTCGGCATGATGCACCAATGCAGTGCTCACCAATGTTGTGCTGGCATGTCTACTTGCCAGCACTTCATTGGCGCATCATGCCGAACCTATGGAAGTGAAGAATTGGTATGATACATAAATGATTCTCATTGCTTCTTTCATGCATCATGACCTTAATGGCCGCTAATGCATTAATGCATCATGCCCATTGGTTGTCATGATGCATGAATGCAGCCCTGGGTGGTTACTCGCCAGGGCTGCATTCATGCATCATGATGACCCAATGTGATGCTCCAATGAAGTGCTAGCGAGCAGACTCGGCAGGACTTCATTGGTGCATCATTGCGACTAATGGGCATGGTCCACTCCTGTATCAGCGACCTTTAAATGGTTAAGGTATTAGGTTCCTGGTTGTAGTTCCTGAGTGTATACCTAGCAGAAACACAAAAACAGATTCCAAGAATTTCCCATTCCGACCCACTCAACAGGTCTCTCTGTTGACAACAAAATATACAGTACACAGTAAAAAAAAAAAGCTGTCAGAGCCAGAGATCTGTCATTTTTCTTTTCACTGAGATTCCTTGTACATTTATGTACCACCGTACTGCCACCTGGGGCTTCTTGTAAAAACTACACTGGTTCAGTGCTTTTCAATTACGGAGGTTCACTGTTCAACAGTTAATTTTGACAGTGTATAGTGGGTCCAAACTACAAATCAACATAACACAATTCCTACTTAATGTAGGTAGACATGAGTGAGGCAGGTATGAAGAAAATTATGGTAACATAATCTCATTAGAAAAACTTTGCTGTAGCATCTACGTCAGCATTTTGTACTAATAAGCTGTTAGTCAGAACCATAGTACACATAGATTTTTTTTTTATTAAGAACAGATTTAACTTATAAAAAAGAGAGGAATCAAATTCATGTAAGTATTGGTTTGGACACATCAGATATGTATAATTGCAATAGATAAATATGGTAATTCACCCAGTTGAGATCAAGGGGTGTTGTTGGATAGATCTTTAAACCTTTAGAGGCTGATACATTGTTTAGGGAATAATGCACGGGGCATGGCTGTGGGAGTGCTCTAGACTGTATTGAGACATTGAGGGGCCTTATAGATGACAGTCTAGAGCATGACCACAGCCATGACCAAGTGCATTATTCCCTTTATAACACAGAAAAAAAATCACCTATCAGCCACCTAACAACACATAAATATCAAATATGAAGTCTAAAGGTGAGATGAAGTTAACCTCCTTTGCCAGGAGTGCATTATCCATCTAGATAATGCACGGTCAATCAGCCAATCAGAGTGCAGCATTAAGGATAATGCACTATGACTTTGCCCAGCCATGTTATAAGGGCTATTAATGCATTAATGCATCATGCTAATAGGTCAGCTCGCCAGCACTTCATTGGTGCATCATGTCTACCCTCCGGGAGTGTATCAACCCCATAGGATAGGCATGATGCATGAATGCAGCTCTGGTGGGTCACTCACCAGGACTGCATTTATGCATCAGGACGACCAGTGGGCATGATGCACCAATGAAGTTCATGTCTCTGCTTATTGTAAATATAGAACTATGTTACTATATAGTACCGTTTTATAATCGATACCCTGTCTACATGGTCTTGAACCAATTAAACAGGAATATCCATTGAGAATCAATCATTTCAATGTTTATCAATGATTGGGTTTCATGAATCAGCTGGTACCCATGTGTGCAATGTATCAACGTGCTGTAACACACCACACACCAGCACATGACCAGCAACCAGCAAAAATAGATATCTGAGGTACCGGCGCATGTGTGTGACGTCACGGCAGGCTCCTAGTGGCCCAAATTAATTTTTATTTGTGTTTTCGGTCCTTGAGAAATAAACAAAACAGGATAAACTAAATGCTGGCTTAGACAAAGGCCGTTTATATCGTCAGAACATTAAATTTGAAAAACATTTTATCAAGCATGAAAATTTTGTGACATTCACCCCAGAAAATGGCCTTGTACATGGGCTTGCTGCTGTTTCAACATTTCCAAATAGTTGACAAGCACTGAATCAACCAGATGATAATGTTACTTCACCACCAAACTGACTTAAATTACCATTTTGTGGGATGGGGCGTGCTGCATTAATGCATTATGCGCATAGTATGGGGTTGATACAATCCCAAAGGTCAGCATGATGCTAGAGAAATGATGATACCTACAGTGTTCCACCTTCGGGATAGACACAAGGGTGTGGCTATGTAAACACCAATGGATCCGATGGGCTTTTCTAAGAAGATTTACTAGCTTGAGGTGACTGGCCCAAGGTTAGAATTGCCTCATATATCTTATGTCAAAAAATCAGAAATTGATTTCGGGAGTGCATCATGCCCATTGGTAAGCACGACGCACCGTGGTAAGCACGATGCACCGTGGTAAGCACGACGCACCGTGGTAAGCACGACGCACCGTGGTAAGCACGACGCACCGTGGTAAGCACGACGCACCGTGGTAAGCACGACGCACCGTGGTAAGCACGACGCACCGTGGTAAGCACGACGCACCGTGGTAAGCACGACGCACCGATGAAGTGCTAGCATGTCTTTGGAGCACTTCATTGGTGCCTCATGACGACCAATGGGCATGATGCACTCCTACATCAGCGGCCCTTAAATGGTGAAAGGTTTGATAAAATGCTGATCACAGACCAGAGTGAGACAAATCACAAGGCGCATAGCAGCAGTCTGTAGTTGAACCTGCTGGTATGTCAAAGGCTACCCGGTGCCTAACATTTCCTGAATTCCACTTCCTGGGTTAACGCCTAACCCACAGAGCAGGGTATCACAAGGGTACTCTTGGATTATACCGGAGTGGCCCCTTTAAGTACTGGTATTGAATAAGCGCTGGGGTCTGAAATAAGCACCGGTGTCTCAAATATCGCAGGGGTCTGAAATAAGCACTAGAGAAGGGGGTATTGAAATCAATTGCAAGCATTGAAAACAATATCAAATAATCGCCGATATCATATAAGAACACTCTGGTTTGAGACTACACTCTCAGCCCCAGTTGTAAATGGCCTATACAGACTGTTGTATTACATACACCAGGACCCACATTGGGTCAATGGTGTAATGCACTAACAATAACTACCCCTGTAGTTCCCACTTAGAAGCAATCCATTGTAAAACTGTTGCGCTGGGCTGACAGTGTATCTCTACCAGTGAGTGGTGATCTAGCAGTGATCCACAAATGCAGCCTGTCTCATTCTGATTAAAATGTGGCTCAATGGGGTCACCCTGCCCAGCTGCACACTGCTTTGGTAGAACTACAAATAATTGCTGTTGTCTGAAATGTGCCACAGTGATGATGGTTGAACCCAGTATAGTACCACCCTGAGACATATCCTATTGGTTCTAGGCCACAGGGCTCTTCAAGACTTGACTTCTGCCCCTGAGGAACAAAGAATCAGAAAAGCTTTGAAGGCCTGAAACATACTGTAAAAGATACTGTTGAATCTACCAGGGATCCTCGTAAAACTGAACAGCAATACACCGTAATTGAATTTCAGTGAACCAGTGTAGTTTTTACAAAAAGCTGCAGGTGGCAGTATGGCGGTGCAAGGAATCTCTCTGAAAATTATGACGGATCTCTAGTAACTGTGGGACAAGGATTGCACTGTTATTTCAACATTTTTGTTTCACAGTGTAGGATCACAGGGCTATTCAAAACTTCACTTCTGCCCCCGGGAACAAAGATAAGGGACATTTTTAAAAGCATGAAACATACATTATCCATACCAGTGCCATTAGACCTGCCCATTACAGAGGGAATCGAGAAGAGCTCTGCAGTAGTTCATTTGGGGCATGGATAGATTGCACATGTCTAATGATTAACCCTTTTAGAACTGTATTGGGCCAGCAGAAAAGGATGAGCCAAGGTAGAATGCTTAGGTTATCCTTCCTACGAGACTATTCATAAATGCGCTCAACTCATGTTGCCACCATGGTTTGTGAATGAAGCGCCGGCGAGTTACTTGCCAATGCTGCATTCATGCATCATGCTGACACTATCAAAAGCATTGGCATGGTGCAGCAAGGCAGTTCCGGCGAGTTATTCACCGGTGGTGCGTTAGGACAAATGCTTGATGGCAGATACCCGATGCTGTCCTCTAAGGGTTTTAGCATTACAGAATACAAAAACAGTGAGTGAGACTAATGGTGTAGGCTGTAGGGCATGTCAACACATAACAGGTTAGCTGTCTGGCTCTAATTTACCCGTTAACCCATCGCGGACCGCTAATGCATTATTGCATCATGCCCATTGGTCATGATGCATGAATACGACCCTGGTGAGTAACTTGTCAATGCTAAATGCACACATCATGCTACCCCTGCAGGTCGATAAACTTCATTGGAGCATCATGATGATCAATGGGCATGATGCACTCGTGCATATGCAGAGGTGTAGGAAGCAAATCTTCATAGGGGAGGGGGGGTCCAGCTGAGGGCCCATGACCACCTTAAATTGTCGGATCAAAGTGTGATGACGCCTATACACACTTGTGTAGAATTTGTATAGAAAGATAATTTTTGGTTAATTTTAGGTCTGATTTGAGGCTTGGGCCCCCATTTTCCCTATCCCATTACCACATTAATCTAATTTGAGATGAAGGTTTTAGATTTATATCCAATTTGTAATGAATTCTTGGCAAATTTGTGGGGGGGGGCAGATATACTCAGGCCCCACCTCCTTTATGTTTGGGGGGTCCGGGCCCCCCTGGCCCCCCCTTTTCCAACGCCCCTGATATGTACAATGGGAATAATGCCCTGCTACATAAGTAGCCAGCTAAAAGTTTAACCCTTGAAGGGACACACCCTGCCTCCAAGGTTATGATAACTCTACTGCTCAACATGAAATAGATGTGGATTCTCACATGTATTCACTCCTCTAGGAAATAACAGTTGAATCTACCAGACATTCCTGTAAAATTGAACCACCATGATTCTAATGCAGTGAAGCAGTGTAGTTCTGCAATGAAGCCCCAGGGGGCAGTACAGTAAAGCACTGTGCTACAAGGGATTTCTCTTAAAGTAATGGTGAAATTTTGGTACCAAATTTTCAGAGAATCACCGCTAATTTGACGACATCATTTTACAGTGTTGTGTTGAAAGAAATCTATAAGTCGTCCTGAGTATGATGAGTGAGGTGTTCTAAAGCAAAGCACATGTCGTCAAACAGGACTCTTCTTTTAGTGAAACAGGATGTGGAGGATGTGGGGATCGATAACTTGGGGAATTCCTAAGAAGAACCTGAGTCTGTGACGTCAATGGTATAGAAAGAGAATGTGTTGTAAAATACTCCACATCAATTCTTTCTGCTAGCTCCATGTCCTTTTAAAGGCAGCCTAGTACATTACTACGTAATGCCTATTGTTGCAATTCTTGCTGCTAGCTCCATGTCCTTTTAAAGGCAGCCTAGTACATTACTACGTAATGCCTATTGTTGCAATTCTTGCTGCTAGCTCCATGTCCTTTTAAAGGCAGCCTAGTACATTACTACGTAATGCCTATTGTTGCAATTCTTGCTGCTGGCTCCATGTCCTTTTAAAGGCAGCCTAGTACATTACTACGTAATGCCTATTGTTGCAATTCTTGCTGCTGGCTCCATGTCCTTTTAAAGGCAGCCTAGTACATTACTACGTAATGCCTATTGTTGCAATTCTTGCTGCTGGCTCCATGTCCTTTTAAAGGCAGCCTAGGTCATTACTGCATAATGCCTATTGTTTCCTCATTTCGACCTTCTTGGGGTGTTTATAACATGTATGGTCCGGGTCGGGATAATGCATGAAAGTAGTCCTGGAAGATATTTCTTAAGATAGTGCAAATAGAACCCTTCAAATCATTGTGGGATCTCTCGATCACTATTATACTAACACACCCCTACATCTAGTGAACTTGTGTAATTGCTATATCAAGTGCTGAACGTACAGAAGAGATGTCTGTTGAGCATTGTCTTTGATCACCCACTTTAATATTGAGGGTGTCAAATCGTAGTGGCCGTGTTCGATCGAACCATGTTGAGAAATGCCTTCCTGGCTAATACACTTGCCAAGATGGGAAATGGATCGATGGTCTCATAGGCTGTCATGGAAAACCTATAGACCATTTTACACCACCAACCCTCTGACATGGAAAGCATTCAAAAGCTGTGCTCTAATTGGATACTTGTTTTGATGGTGGGATATGTATTTGTTTCTATTTGTATAGATTATCTAAATATTTCAATGATTTTATTTTAAATGGATTTTACACCCCCGAACTTTGTATATGTGCATTATGAGATTTGCGTTTTAGTCTTGGTTACCCCAGCACCCAAGCTACTAACATGGCATATAGATCTTGGATTAAACTGTAGTGTTCTGCTGTGTGCTTCCATTGTAAATATAGGGTATTGAAAACACTAGCTATACACTCATTACCAGAAGTAATTGAATCACTAAAGCTAGAACTCCAGTCCGCAATTCTGGCAGCTGTGAAACGCCTCATTCTTTTTAATATTTTGTTCTTTGTTGTTATTCTTTACATTTGGTGTTGAGGAGACACGCAGTATTCTATAGAATGTAAACAATAATGAACAGAACGGAGAAAGAAGTCGTGAAGAACACCAAAGTCAGGCAAATGGCCTAAACTTTCAAGTTATACATGGATTCTTCAGACCTAAAATATCACTATATCTAAATGAGTTAAGCTACAGTATGACATATTACATTCAAAAGATTCAAGTTTATCTGAAATTTTCCATAACGTTAACAGACCTTTAGGCAATATTTCCTTCACACTAAGAAATTATCTTATTGGTGATCAAAAGTTGATTATGAAAGGAAAATTTTGTCTCATGCATTTGTCTTTAACCTTCAACAGGTAAAAATCAGACAGGTAAATGCTTAAATCGTCTTCCACGGTGAACGATTTCAAACTTATTCACCTTTACGCTTCACCTCCCCGACATTGGTTAACATACATTATCGCTATATAGATTGTGGGTTTTCACACTAGTATCAATATGACCAAGTGCCACTGTAACAAACATCAAATTTCCAGCCCTTCGATGAGTGTATATACCCAAGATTGAGATTTTAGAGGCACAGTCGTTAGACCACAACCAAAATAACTTTTGTGACCAATTTGTGACCCCTTTGATCAATAATTCAAGATCCTCAGTCTCACCATAATTATCAAATCTCCCTTCTCGCATCAATCGCGTACTCTTGCCCTTCCCCCTCCCCAAAGTCAAAGCCCTATTTTCTTTCCCCTTTAATTGCTCCTTACTCTCCCTTTAGTTGGTGATTCTCCCGACATGGATTTGATAATTAACCTTCCCCTCATCTAGTGGGCCATCATAATAATCATGTACAATCTTGATACTGTTATACTTCAGACATACACTGAAAACATGGAAGATCCGAAACTATTCAGCGGTGACCACTTTAGGTCCTCAAGTTGACGCTACCTAAAACTACAACTTTAGGTAGTCAAAATGACAACTTTAGGTCGTCATCCTGATGACCTGAGTTGTCAGGATGACAATACTGACAGTACAAAGTCGTCATATAGAAGACTCAGGTTGTCATATTGACGACTCAGGTCATCATATTGATGACTCAGGTCAGGATGACAATACTGACAGTACAGAGTCATCATATTGATGACTCAGGTCGTCATATTGACAACTCAGGTCATCAGGATGATGACCTAAAGTCATCATTTTGACTATCTAAAGTTGTAGTTTTAGGTATCGTCAACTTGAGGACCTAAAGTGATCACTGCTGACTAGTTTCGGATCTTCCATGTTTTCAGTGTATCTTAAGCGCTGGTTATACAGGCATATTGGTCAGATTAGAATCGTCAGATTAGCGAAAATTTGTGCGCCTGGACCAACAGCACTGGAACCAATGCTTTGAGCAGATATTCCAATGGCCTGAAATCTGACTGATCTCGCAGATCCAAGGATTTTCAGTCAGATTTCAGGCCAGTGAAATAATGGTGAAATCCATTGTTTTTGTTTAATCAGGGTAATGTAGTCTATTTTAGACATGTTATGTATTACAGTACAATCCACTGTTTAATAAGGGTTATGTAGGCCATTTTAGACGAGTTGTGCATTACCGTATAATCACTGTTTAATAAGGGTAATGCAGGCTATTTTAGACATGTTATGTATTACAGTACAATCCACTGTTTAATAAGGGTTATGTAGGCCATTTTAGACAAGTTGTGCATTACCGTATAATCACTGTTTAATAAGGGTAATGTAGGCTATTTTAGACAAGTTGTGCATTACCGTATAATCACTGTTTAATAAGGGTAATGCAGGCTATTTTAGACAATGTTTTTAGCTGCAGTACAACCCACTGTTTAATCAGGGTAATGTAGGCAGGTTGTTCAGCTACAGTAAAATCCAGGGTAATGTAGGCTATTATTGATAGGTTGTGCGGATCTAGAATTGAAAAGAATGGACAAAGCCTTTGTTTAGTCCCCATTTCTGGCTGGATTACAGTCTTATAATTAGACGAGGCAAAATCTCCAGGGAAAACAAATGGGGATCCGCCAGCACTCTATTGGAGCTTCACGTACCAACGTCATATATAGACAAAGGTGCACGAGAATTGGTCAGCACTGAGGGTTATCACACGAAGTCAGATATGTTCAAAATTCGATTTATTTGGCATTAGAAATGATTTTATCATCAGTTATTTGACCGTTTTGGATGTTTTCCCAGGGAGTGTGATATGGGGAAGGGTTATCACACTGTGGGGTGTGATACAGAGTTTCTTGGTTAAGCCTATGGGGCTCTCGTATTCAACTTGAGATAAAATTTATTACTCTATCATATGGACTTTCTGCTTTAGATGTTTGGGTGCGAAATGCATCCTTAACAATGCCACACTTATTGTAGAGACTCAAAGATTTGATTTGATTATATTGCTTGTTGTCCTTACAGGGTCGTATAAAGGTAACCAAACATATGATTATTGATGGTAGTCTACTGACGGTGACGGCAATTTTCCACTTGCAGAAATTTCACCCTTCACAACAATTAATAAAATAAGACTAGTTACTAGTAGGTCTTATCACTAAATGGTAAGGCCTACTTGAACCCGGGAGTAAACTTAGTCCACAAAACACTTTTCTTTACAATGTTGATTAACACTGTTAGGAAATGTCCGCCAGGTATTATCTCAAAACGAATCCAATCCCGACCTTACACTTAACCTACAGATAAACCTAACCTAATGACTATACTATTTAAAGATAAGATTAACCATAACTCAAGACCGAAATAGGTATAACCCTAACACCTTTAGCCTTTAGGCACAATCTTCATCCAAAACAAACTCTTAATCTAACCCTAACCTAAGCCTATGGGTCTGGCCCTAACCCTGACCTCATAATCTTATAATTTTTATGCAAATTTCCATTATGCCAAAATCTCTTCCTCTATTCTTAGCAAAAGTTTGATATTTGGGGACAGTGCTGGTGCAGAGAGGAAAATTGCTGAAACCATTAATGAATGTAGTGGTCAATACTCGTACCTCTGGCCAGAATTTATCCATAACACTGTAACTATATATTTCACAACTTTAGGGAGTGGTCATTATTTATCAACAGGGGGGGGGGCTAAAATTTTTTTGACCCCTCTTGAGGGGGGGCTAAAAAAATTCACCCTCTTTTTAGCAAAAAAGCCCGCGCGCTACTATAGATCAAAGAGGGGCGCGAAAACTCTCCGTGCCTCCGGTGCAGGGGGGGGGGGGCGCAAAAAATTTTGACTGCTGTCGAGGGGGGGCTCTCGTATTCAACTTGATAAATAATGACCACTCCCTTAACATAGCTTTACGTTACCATGGGCGAAGGTGAGTCAAGTACTTGGAATTAGGTCAATCAGATATTTACATATGATGGGCACCTCATATAGATCTTTAGAGGCTGATAGAGAATTAATCAGGGCCGCTGATGCAGGAGTGCATCATGCCCATTGGTCATCATGATGCACCAATGAAGTACTGGTGAGACTGCTCGCCAGCACTTAATGCATTAATGACCTTCAAGGGGTCAAGGCATGATCCAAATTCCATTTCGTGTCAAATTCTGGCCATACTTATGAGAATTGATCAATTGAACCTTTAGTAGAACCTGGATGTAATCAATAGGAAGAAAACACCAACCAATACCAAATAGAAGCATTATGATTATCCATTACTTATATGAGCCCCATTTTCAAAGCACATGTATACAAGCAAAGCTTTCAACGTAATCTAATTTCTATATTTTTCTCTTTTATTTCAGGGTCCTACCAAGGGCAATGGCTGCGAGGAATGCGGCATGGCTACGGTGTGAGACATTCCGTACCTTATGGCCTTGCCTCCCATTACCGTCCCAAGGCCCTACGTGCGTCCCTCACCTCCCTCCGGAGCGAGGCCGAGGACGATCACGTGGTCAAGGACCGGGACCGGAAGGTGGATGAAAGTCGTGGTGGTTTTGTACTCAAAGCCAAAAGCGACGAGTCTCCGACGCAACGCCGGAGATCTTTATTCGACAAACATGGTCGATCAAGTCTAAGAAAAGGTATATTAAATGGTCTAAAACTTAGGAAACAAAAAAGTACTGGTGACATCAAGGATTCCCCCCGGAGGCCGACAGGATCGGTACGCAGCACAGTTAGTAATATTAGCAACGCGAGCGCCGACTCCTCCGCCTCCGGGGTTACAAGTGCTTCTATGTATACAGATTCCAATCTGAGTTTTGTAAGTCAAGATGACATTAACGACGTCAACGTCACGGAGACGTATATGGGCGAGTGGAAGAACGATAAACGATCCGGATTTGGGATTAGTGAAAGATCGGACGGACTTAAGTACGAGGGTGAATGGTATAATAACAAGAAGTATGGATACGGAGTAACTACGTTCAAGGATGGTACGAAGGAAGAGGGCAAATACAAGAATAATATTTTGATATCGTCAGGGAAGAAATCTAAGTTATTTTTGATACGATCGTCCAAGATGAGAGAACGAGTGGACAATGCAGTAACAGCAGCACAACGAGCAGCACAAATAGCGCATCAAAAAGCTGACATCGCCATCACAAGGTTAGTATTCTTATTTTGCTTTTTTATTTTTTTTTTATTTCTCATTCATTGCCTTGTACAAAGCTCTCTTTATTGCAGGTAAATATGATACAAGTACATAGCAACTTGGCAATTTCAACATAATGAATACGTGATCAACAGCTGCATCCACTTCAAAAACATAACTGGATGGGCGACAGTTTGGTCTGAATGGTTCCTCCCTTTAAAAAAAGGTGTCTAGCATGGCTAAGACTTCCTGTCTTAGCAAGCCACGTGACCACCTCATGACCAATCAGGGTGACGCAATTTCTCTGCTAGTTCCCGAGAAATTATGAACGATTTTTGAGCAGGTACCCATATTAATAATAGTCCATGCTAGACGCCGTTGAGGGCCTTACAATGTCTGAATTATTTGTGCTGAATTATGGTCGTTAGGGTGTATGAATATTAGGAAGGCAATCTTCTTAGGAGGGTACATTGGGGCTCACATTGCCACCAACTTAAATTTTCTGATTAAGCCTAATAAAATCTATACATGGCTATATTGAATTTGTGTAGAAGAATAATTTAGATCTGATTTGAGGCTCAGGCCTCATGGACAAAGCCAAAGACTATATATATTTACAGCTCTAGAATAAAAATAAGTGCGGTCGTACATCATATAGGCCCATATGTACAAGATATTTTATGAGAGCCTAGAGGACAATTTTATAAATGAATCTGAAAGTTAACCTCCTTTTCCCATGACAACAGGCCGGTTTATCAGCAGGAATTCAGAGCAAAATGCAGTGTTAAATAAATGTTGACATTTGTTGTTACTATTTCCACGAATTCCCAATCGACTCGTTGTGGCCCATTTACCAGGTGCAAACAGCTGGAGCAGTGTGAACAGGCTAACCGCACTGGTATTGGTAAGCGCCGGGCCTTTGAATAAAGGTCAATTTCTGCTGAATTGAGCCATCAAGCATCTTTGTCTCAAACAAACACCAGCCTTTATTTAATGGTGGATACGACGGCCTCATAGGTTTAACGAAGGAGCTCCGTATTCCATGAGGCCATGGAATATGATGTGCTCGTATTTCATGCACTGGTCAAGTTTAGAATGTAGACAAAAAGAAAACTAGGTGTTTAGCTTTTAAACATTTGGATTTCTAGGTGTTTAGACATATGATATACACCAGGTGGCAGCTGAACCCTGATATGGACCTTCTGCAGACATTCCCCTGTTATTGATGGGTCACTATATGCCGAGGTATTGCCCCAAAGCACAGTTTTCACATAACAAAACATATACACAATGTCTAGAAAAAGGGACTAATCAGTTGTACTCCATGCCATTGGTGCTTCTGCACCATAACCATGCATCTGGTGCTTGGACACCCATTTTGTGAATTTCACAAATTTATAAAGCAAAGTTCTCATCAGCTCTCTGCTAGCCAGGAGGTGTGGCGTAGTCGGTAGCACGTCCGCTCACAGGCCGTAAGGTCGTGGGTTCGGTTCACGGCCCGGCCGGGGCACAGTGGTGGTTCCAAACAACGCCGTAAGGTGTCGGTTGAGTTCCTCCCTGCTCTGGCTAGGCTGTGCTGGAAAGTCTCTCGGCGGTCATGGCAGAAAAATGACTTAAAACAGGCCTGTCCATCTCTCACTATGCCTATGTAGTGACGGATGTTAAAGAACCATTGCCTCGGTAAATGTGTAGGGGCGTGCTTTCTATCTTCCCATAGATGTGGTCACCATCATCCCCCCTCCCCATTAGACTAGGGTCCGGGCAACAATGCCACAAGGGTAATCTCATTTCGGTGTGGATACAACCCACAGGACCTCTCACCCTTGTCGGCCGTAAGGAAGGCACGAGGTGAGATAAAATTCGAGCCAGCCAGCCAGCTCTCTGCTGTATAAGGCATTGAGTCTCTGATTGTGTGTTATGTGGACTCAGCACTACAGGGATAAAATAGCTGTACAATGTAGTTGTAACCTATAGCTTAAGGAATCCCTCCAGAGTCTGGGCATGAATGGTATTTGGCCCTCAACCTAAATGCATTTACAAGTCAATTCCTAAACACAATATAACTCCCTAGAAATCATAATCTAAGCAGAGTTATTCAAATCAGGAAAAAGATTTAGACCTAAACAGTTTGAAATGTAAGCACATTGGGCAAAAAAAAAATTGTATGTTTCCGGTAACATGGTACAAAAAGTTGAGGTAGGTAGGTCGGATTTTATTTTTTTTATTTTATTTTTTTTTGCTGACAAATATGTTGGCCGAAATATTGAGTTTTTATCATTGATAACGATCAATATTAGCTATCATACCTGCCAAAATGTATAAAGCTTCAGTATAAATCTAGGATTCCTTGCTTGGATGGAAGGGAAATCTTAAGATACTAAATATATGAAATGAATGTGAGAAATTATGAATAATATTGAAAAAATTATGAAAAATTTCTTCAAAAATTCTGAGGTCGGCCCTGTTTGGCTGAGGTAGGTCGAGTTACCGGAAACAAACTTTTTTTTTGGCCTTGGTTAAACATTTCATATTTCTAAACATTTTACATGTGTTTAGGAGGATACAGTGCTTACAAAAATGTTGCAAGATTATGTTTAGAATTGTGTTAAGGATCTAAACACCTTTTTTGCAGTGCAGATTTTGCCAAAAACTGTGGTTAAATAAAGGGCACGCATCCATCTTCCTTTTCCAAATCATGGATCTGCCACTGGCATGAAGTATAGATGAAGGAAATGACCCATGGTAATATTTAACCAGAATTTAGAAGGGTTATCCACCATTGCTTAGATGCAATCGTTACTTGGAATTGGCCCAACATGTTTTATTCTTTGTCATCTGCTAGAAAAGGAGAAAAACTGCAATTTATTAATTCCATATTCATGATATGCTCCTGCGCTCTGAATTGCATTGGGAATGATTTACTTAACTATCCTTCGAAGACTATGCACTGTACTTGGAAATGCCGATGTGCATGGGAACAAGGAGGGGGGGGGGTAGAAGGAGGGAACCAGGTCACAGTCATAAATCATTCTCACCTCAGGTAAACTAAGTCAGTATGTGTAGCACAACATAAGGTGAACATGTGCTGCTTCTATACCGAGGTTCCAGGGTATCTAATGGAGACGCCATTGCTTGAACTGGTACCTTGCTGACACATGACCCCTTGATGGTTGATTGATTGATTGATTTCATTTGACAAACATTCTCATTGCATTGGGGCGGGCTTTTAGACATGACCTTGTCGAGTGATCACAAATCAAACTAACGAGAGTATTATACGAACATGAGTTACACATGTATACAATACACTAAACAGTCAAGGTAAAAACCGGCTGGTTACTGAATTGGCCGGTTATTTGAAGCAGAAACACAATAGAACTTAACCTTTGTAAGAGTGGTCCCGCCATTCACTGTTAGACACTTTCTGCACTCAAAATGAGTGCATTAGATCTGGATAACTGCACTCGTAATACGTCACATACAGTGTTATTGCTGACAAAATTAGTTGCTTAATTCTTTTTACAAACATTCTGAGTTTTTCAATGAAGCCTACACAACCCAGTTTAGCAAACACAGGTTAAAACAAATGAGAATATATAGAACGTAAGTTCCACACAGGTGCATTACACTATATTGATGAGACCATTTCCATTCACGTCTTTTGTAATGTATTTTGATGTCGTTGTGGAGCAATGCATCACTAATTTATACCCACTGACTGTTTTTTTGCCGGCAAAATCACTACTGGGCTGGCAGAAAAGGCTAAATCTTTGGCCCATGGGCTTGCAAATCAGATCTTTATTAGGGGGTTTACAGCCTAAAACAAAAGACATAACTGGTTTTTAAGGCTTAAGGATTTAAATGATTGAAAAAGTGAGATAATTTTTGATTTCATTGTTTGCTTCAGGACAGATAATACTCTTAAGGTAGGCATAAATTAGTTTAGACCTGCAGAATGATAGAATCTCCGGGACCGAATGACCTGGAAGGGGAAGGACCTTTATTTTATGTGAATAACTTCTTCCCATAGAGATAGCATTGCAGGGCCGATCCACACACCCCCAGTGGCGTAATGTGTGCCGATCCACCACAGCGGCTGATCCACCACTGCAGCCTCGTTCTGGGTGCATGTAAACATTCAAAATGGTGGACTGGCGCTTGTACGGGGAACTATGGTACCGGATTTTGATAATTTTTCCTTATTTAAACCTCTAAAAACATAAAATGGCTGATCTACCCTTGGGGGGGGGGAGACCTCCCCCTCGTGGTGGATCGGCCACCTCGTACACCACGGTCGTTTAGTTCTATCTATTTAGTGTAGACTGTACTGGTGTATTTTAACATTAGTCACACACACTCTGTCCTGTACACCAGGGAGTTATATACCGGGTCAGTATGAGCAGCTCACATCAACTCACACCAGCTCACAGGGAGCAGGAAGAGGAGGAGCAGGAAACCTGTGGTGTATGGGTCAAGGTTGAGCCAGCCACCACTGGGGTTTTAAGTCATGGCCCCAGCTCCCAAATACCTCCAGCAGCCCTCTGGGAGCCACTGGGATGGGATATTAAATTTTAGGAAATATAGGGAATTGGCTCCTAAATCTAACTACCAGGTGTTAGAGATTCTCATGTGAGACAGTTAGGAGGTGCATGATATCAGCTCCTTAATCTCAGCTCCAGGTGCTTAAGGTGCTAAAGGTCATTTAGGAGCTATTCGTAACAGCTCCCAAATCTTACAACCAGGTGTCTTGAGCTGCCCAAGAAGGTCATTTAGGAGCTACTATGTCTATATTGAACTCCTAAATCCTCACTTCGGGTGGTCAGACCTGCTCAAGTGGAGCATTTGGGAGCTGTAGGTTATTGACCTCCTAAATCTCTGCCCCAGGTGGTTAGAGATGCTGAGGTTGTGGATTTAGGGGCAGCTCGTGGTGGGGCTGGTTGTGGTGTGAGCTACTCTATATTTACCCTGAGATGCTCCTCTCAGTGGCTGCTGGATGTGGTTGGAGCTGGGCTGTGCAGTAGGCCGATGGGCTGCTATTCTTATCCTACCCCATCCTAAACAACCCCAAGGTTCAAGTACAACTAACATGTATACCCCCCCCCAGACCCCCCCCTCCATCTCCAAATCTTTAGGCTTCTCACATATCCATATCAAACCCAATTTAAAATTATGACCGAATACTAGGTATTTCCTCAGAGAAACTCCCTCCAAATTTACATCCCTAAAGTCCAACAATAAAAAAGGGCCCTGGGTTGAAAACAAGTTTTTATTAGTGAGGGACTGTTTGGGCGCCTATACCCTTTAGTACCACCTGGTATCCCACCAATCGTGTGACACCACGTCTGCCTGTCTGTCTGTCTGTCTCCCCGCCATCATGGCGGAATCATTAGGGTCAATGGGACGCTCTAGGGACGCTCAGGGGACACTCTAGGGACGCTTAGGGGACGCTCTAGGAACGCCCTAGGGACGCTCTCTCGCCTTAGGGACGCTCTAGTGGCGCCCTTTGGCTTAGGGATGCCCTAGGGAGGCTCCCTGGCTTTAAGGACGCTCTAGGGACGCTCCCTGGCTTTAGGGGCGCTCTCTGACTTTAGGAACGCTGTAGGGATGCTATAAGGAATGCTCTATGAGCGCTCTCTTGCTCTAGGGAACCTCTAAGGACGCTCTGTGGACGCTCTGTGGATGCCCGGGGATGTTCCGGGGACGCTCCTCCTTTCGTTTGTGTACTATGATGTTATACACAACATATAATTATTTCGTGGAGCATCTGTGCACCAGGCACTGATTTCTGTTGTTTTTTTCTTCTTCTGGTCTTTATGTATGGGGATTCACTCTAATACCCAAAGGCGAGGAATATTTCAACATGGGGACAAAATGCTCTAAGAGGTTAGTGATTTCAATTGTATGTCGAGATGGTTTTCTGATGGGAATTTGGGAGTCTATGACTTTTCAATCCTTCAAGGACGGCGGTTCTCCTACCAGGATGCAGACCTGATAGTACCCAGCAAATTGTAGTCATCTGTTGTCATGATTGGTCATCGATGGTGACTCCTTTTTGAGTGATAACTCATTCCGTCATCTTTCACCACTGTGTGTTAGACTCACGTGGCATAGCAATTGCTATTCCTGGTGATCTTGTGCTATAACAACGTCGTGTTCCATCTAGCGACATGTGTGAGCCACTTCACACAGGTTGACGAGGACTCATGACAATTTGCTGGGTATATCTTTTGACTAGGGCCAGCATAATGCATCGAAACAGTACCAGCAAGAAACTTACTTGCATTGATGCATCAGTTTGATGCCTTTGGATTGTATCAAGGTTTGCATGATGCATGAGTGTAGCTTTGGCGAGTTACTCACCAAGGCTGCTATTATGCATTATGACCAACATGTTCTAAAAGTCTATGTAGCAATATACACTTGACAGCAAAGTGTAGACAGGATAATGCATCATGCCCTTTGGTCATGATGAGGAATAAAAGATAGGCACTCCTGTCATGCATGGTTATACAACTGTGCAAACCCAGGGTGTTTTTGCTATATTCTGAGGGTGAAGAATGGTGATCAAATGAGGTTCCTGGTTAGATTTGTCAAGCTGTTGTATCTTCTATACATGTTGATCGCAAAATGTACATTTTTGCTAATAATCTGACCTGACAAACTTAAAAACATCATTCATATTACATTGTGGAAGTTATACTTATATGACCTTCAGATTATTACTACAGTTGGACACCACCACAAACAGAATCCCTCATAATATACCTTTTCTCCCAGATAGGGATATTTAATCTGTGTTTGGTTTACCCACTATCTAACACCTAAATCTAATTACTAATCCATCTGAGCATATAAGCCATGCTCATCAAAGCCTGTTGACTGAACTGTTGACCGAAAATTAAACATCTGAGGGTGTCCTGTAGAGAATTATTGTATTAGCTTTGATTTCGTAGTGTTACATGGTACATACCTTTATTATTTCTTTTTTGTTTGAATTCACTTTATTTGTCCTAATACTTGAATCTTATGACACACACATATATTATAGCATTTCTCACATATAGTTACCCTTTGTGTCTGTATCAATTAGATAACAGAGTGTCTGACTCTAGGGTCACCTCTGGCATGAGCTGTCTGACTTGAGGTGCACTTTGATGTTTTGAGGACAAAATAAGTATGGCTCATTTATTTATATGTATTGGGAGGATATATCAAAACCTCTTCATGGCTATTGATGGCTATGTATAATGTATCAACTGGTGCAATGGAAAGTTGAATTCACCACATTTGAAGGTATTAGAGCTCCAAATATGGTCACCTCTTGTGTGGCCAGGAGCGTCCGAAGTGGGTGCCTCTACCCTAGTGTGAGTAGTATGCGACACTGTGAGTAGTATAATGAAATGGCTGTTGATAACTGGTGACACGTGTTTGTGTTGGTGTGAGTAGTATAAAGAGAGTGGTATTGATAGCATTTGACACTATACTGTAAAATAAAGTCGTCAAAATAACGGCAAATTCCTGGTGCCAAAGCTGCCAGTGATCCGTCATCAGTTTCATGGAGATTCCTTGTACCCCCCATACTGCCATGTGGGGCTTCATTGTAGAAAATTCACTGTTTCACTGCAATTTTGATTACGGTGGTTCAGTTTTATGAGGAGAGCTATTAGATTCAGTAGTTATTTTTTAGAGTGTAGTTTAGTGACAACAGCGGTATGCAGTGTACGACTAAAAGGCGACCATGCATAATTCTACATGTATGAGTTTAAGGCAAACCTGTATTATGGTGTACCTAGAGGCTGTTTTGGCCATTTTTAGTCAGTCGTTTCTGAAAACACCCTACTCGGGATTGTGATGGGACAGGGATAGTGGGGCTCTAAACACCTGCGCCATAGAAAATGAGGGAGAAATTTCTCAAAATTACAAAATCATTGAAAGGTTATAAGAAAAATGAACAGAAAAATCGAAATCAAACCTGAGGATGTGTACAGCCAATTTAGTTGAGGAAATAACTCCTTGAAGAAAATAGAGAGATTTGTAAACCAGGGGTCTCTGATCTTCTCAAAACTACTCCCGACTGAAATAATAGATATTTTTCGCACTGTATTGTTACAGTCATAGAGACAGTAGAATAGTATTAGCAGTCACTGTTTCCTGTCGTCACCAGCTCATCACTAATGCGGGTCGTGAAACCACTTAGCCCTAAGTACCGTAGATAACCCAAACCCTTTGAGGGCCGCATAGATCTAGTAGCTTGACCCTTTAAAAGCCCCTAATGCATTTATGGTTGTAATGATGAATGAATGCACCCTAGTCGAGTTACATCCACGCATCATGCTGCACCTAGGGGGTGCATCATGCTCCTGGAAGGTCGGCATGATGCACCAATGAAGTGCTAGCGAGCAGTCTCACCAGCACTTCATTAGTGCATCATGACAACCAATATGCCTGGTGCACTCCAGCATCACCGGTCCTTAAAGGGTTAATGTGCTATGTCACCTTTTACATATAGTGTCGGACTTCCCTAGCCCACTTAAAAGGGTCTATTTCTCCTCTTTCCTATCCCCTCGGGATGTGTGTGGTGCACATATGCGCGGGCACTGACACATTCCCCTGTGAATTTTTTTGTAATGTAGTTCTCGCCATGAATATGGCATTAGCTGTCGAAATGGCGTTAAACATCTATTACTCACTCACATATAGTGTCTGTCTGTGATAGATTTTACTTCTGATAACAGAGATCAAGGCCCAGTTATCATATATATATATATATATATATATATATATATATATATATATAACGGCATGTATATACATCATACTGACCCTAAGGCGGCGCTCTATGAATAATATGCAGACAAACAGAAAGCATAGCCCAAAGCAGGGTACATAGCCTATCCCTTCTGCTGAACTAGACTCTAAGAAATAACTATTGAATTTACCAGGCATCCTTGTAAAACTGGACAGTGAATGACAGCAATCGTAATGCAGTGAGGCAGTGTAGTTTCTACAATGAAGCCCCAGATGGCAGCTCAGTAAAGCACTGTGGTACAAGGAATCTCTGTAAAAATAACAGCGAAAGCTTTATCCCAAAGTTGCTGGAAAACCATATTTCATTTTTTTCAGCACTTTTACCGTGTTCTGACATGCATAACAAGGACTCTCTGTAGAAATAACAGCGAAGGCTTTGCCCACAAGTAGTTAACCATAGTTATTCCTACAGAATTTGTTACAATGTGGTGACATTATTATGATGCTACAACATGCAAGGCAGCAATACACACTGTACTGCAGCTGGTGTCTAGGGAGGGTGAAGGCACAGGGTATGAATAAACACAAAAGCACCCAGAGAAAAACCCAACAACAATGGCCTGTTTTTACCTTGCTCTGTATAGAGGGCTTAGATGATAGTGCGCATATTATTATGCTTTTAATTACCATGCTCGTTACAGAGCGATCTCATGGGACATTGGGTCTTATATAAAAATAAAACCTTTCAAATTTATACTATAGTAATATCCCCGTATAAATGGTGTGGTAGGAAATTAATGTAATAAAGTGTTCAGGCTTCTGGGAGATTAAAGTAAATGATATCCTCTCCATTTTGTTATAAAAATGTAGCCTCTAAAGGCCTCATTTGGGCGGATTATGTTGTGTTTTAACCAAGCAGTGTATGCATGATGCACGAATGCAGTCCTAGGGCTCACCAGGGCTGTATTCATGCATCATGCAGCATGCTGACTGAGGCAGGGGCGTAGGAGAAGGGGGGGGGATTGCCAAGAACTCATAACAAAATTGAAAAGAAGGTCAAATTTTGAATTTCAAATTAGATCAATATGGTGATGGGATAGGGGAAATGACAGCCTGAACCTGAAGTCAGATCCAAAGTTGACCAAAAATGACTTTTCTACACAAATTCTATATACATATGTATAGGCGACATTGCGCTTGAGCCAACAATTCAAGGTCATGATAGGGCCCTCGCTGGGCCCACCAATGAAGATTTGCTTCCTATGCCTCTGCTGATGGACATTGCAATCAATCTTAACTACCAAAAATAGTATTCAAATAAGTTTCAAATAGGGCCAGGGGTGCAGAGATATTGAAATGAATAAGTATGCGGGTGCTTCTACTGTACGGGCCCGTTTAAGTGCCCAGACGCTCACAAATTTGAATGTCCATGTACCTCTGGCCCTTATGCCAAGGCTGATACGAACGTCACTATAGATTAGTACTAGAACTGCCATATTCAATGGGGGCATTGAATACAATGTGTCTGTATTCAATGGGTGTCTGCCATCTTGGGTTTTCAACATATATGAGCAGTTTTTCTTTATTTAAAAGCAAAATAACCCCCTAGGCCATGACATAAATGCAAATGTCCACTCCAGTGAATAATTTTGCATCGTATTCACCGAGGTGAGGCTGTCCGTATTCAACGATGCCTTATAGTGGACATTTGCTTATTTATTTGAGACTGGTGCTTATTTAATTACTGGTTTTAGTGTTTAAGATTGATTTCAATACCCCTTTACCCATGGCATTATTGAAGACCAGCGCTTATTTGAGACCCTGGCGCTCAAATGCGCCACAACGGTATACACAGGCCGAGGTGGTAAGATAAGGGAGAGCATGGTGTTGTTGTTTGTGGCTGTGGCCTTAGTGCTGCCAACCATGCATGGAGGTGTGCAGGGATGGAGGTGGAGGGGGGGGGAAGGGATGTGTTAGTGGTGCTGGTGAGAGACAGGCAGCAACTATAGGCAGTGGAAGTACCATAAGGTCCCAGTTAAGCACTGCACCAGTGCTTATAGATTTTAATGTACCTCTACCCGAGGCCCGATCCCATACATATGACATCGGTGCTTATTTGAATACTGTTTTCGGTGCCTGAAATTGGATCCAATGCCCCCTTACCCACACGTTTATTCGAAAACAATGCTGAGTTGAGACCCTTAATCTACAGCAGATTTCAATGTACCTCTACCCGTAGCCTGTACATATATTGGTAAAGGTGAACGATGATCAGTTTGAGCTGACCGTTTCTTCATGAGCGATTTCTGCCCGTTCCACACGAGGCTGATAGGCTGAGTGCAGAGCGTACAGAAATCAGGAGTGAAGAAACAGGAGGCTCAAACTGATCAGAGTTCATCTTTACATTTATGTCAAGGTGTTTAAGTGGCTAATTGATTAATATTTCATCAATAACTTTCAAAATAAACCCAAATTAACCTGTCGTCAATGCTAAAATGCTGAACGCCACCATCTTGAATATTTACGTTTCAAAAAGGCTGTGCATGTGCGATGGACCTATGACGTCATCATGCGCATTTGGCGCCGGTTATTTCACGGCGGAGTGCAATACGGGGCTTAGTGCATTATCTATGGGACATCGATATTCACCTTGACACAAGAGACCAATGCTTATTTGAATACAATTGTCAACACTTAAGATTGACTTCAATACCCCTCTACCTCTAGCGCTTATCCCAGAATGGTCCACATTTGAGAGCCAAAGCACTTTCATGGGATGCTGTAGTGTGTTGTCTGTATGAGACACTGCAGGGTGGGTATGGGGGGGGGGTTAGTTGTGGTAGGAAAGGTGGTGTAAGCATACCATTATTGTTGCATTCACCGTAGTGTGCGGTTTAAGCACCGGGGTCTTAAAAGAGCGCTGGTCTCAAATAAGTACTGTTGGTTAGGGGGTGTTGAAATCGAAACCACTAAAACTAATATTCAAATGAGCAACGGTCTCAAATGAGAGTTTGAGCCCTTAAACAAGCAACTATGGTAAACACTGTATTGGTCTTAAAAGGATGTTTGAATAACTCATATGAAATAGAAATGGACCTTAAATAAGCACCTGGCTTGTATAAGGGCCCAGGGATGAACAATCAGCCCCTCCAAATGAATTAGCGCTTGGGCAGTTATACGCGACAACACGGTAGTCTGTTGGGTCTGTGGGTGAGTGGATGCTGTGAGTGGGGGGGGGGAGTGTGAAGGGGGGAGCTGTAAGGATGGGGGAGGGAGGGCGTGTTGTCTGTGCCTCTGCTACTGCTGTATTGATCACGTGACCCAGTTGCTGCTGGTTTCCGGTGCTCTGCTGGTGCCTGCCTATCGCTGTGCTGGACGGCGTGCACCTACACTGCAAAAATGGTGTTTAGATTTTAAACATGTTTAGGTCTAAACACGTTTAAAACCTAAACATATAGGTCAGTTAGGTGTCTCATCGACTACACATTTAGGAAATGAACACTTTTATTCTAACTACATAAACATTTACGCTAAACATGTTTAGATGTTTAGAGTTGAGACAGTTGAATGATAGATGCTTAGATTTAAACATCAATATGTTTAGATACTTGGATGTTGAATCCACACCAGGTAGCAGCACTACCTTTGACTGGACTATCTGCACACAGTTATAATCAATTGTTGTGACAAATGTCCCCAAATCCTATGTTTATCATGGTTTCATTTCATAGAATGTCATGTGAATAGAAAGGGCAATAGAAAATTGACTAGATTCACCTCATGCCACCATCATTACCATAAAATAATCAATAAACTCCATGACTGACACCTATTTGATGTTATTCTGTAATAGATAAGGCAATGTCCTTCCTGCCAAGCTGTTGTACTTTCTCAAGTCTCTCATTCTGATGCAGTGTGTAATATATGTACACATATATAGCTGTGGCTGACATCTTTGGAGACTTTGACAAGTAAATACCTGCTGATGTCCCCCCCCCAGTAAATGAGAAAACAAACAAAATATATCTCTGTTTTTTAATGCATACATGTCTGCAAACCCTAACTCTCCATCAAATCATTTAAACATCTAAACACAAAAATTCATAAACACATAAACACAAAAATTCATATATCTAAACACAAAGTTTTAACCTAAACACCTACATTTCTAAACACTTGAGCTAAGCACATTGTTTGGCTAAACATGTTTAGGAAATTAATGTGATTACAAAAACGTTGCAAGAATATGTTTAGAATTGTGTTTAGGATCTAAACACCATTTTTGCAGTGTATGTTGAGTATAGGAGGTGGCGTACGCCGGAAATCCCAGTGGTGTACGCCGAGATCTATTTGGCCTATGCCAGGTCTATAGGACTCAGTATGGAGGCCTAGTGGAGCCACCATTTTGAATTTCGCTGGTTGAGGTAAAACCTACTGATACCATGTTGGGTACCTTGTCCCTGGTTAACATCCACTTCCAGGGACATGCTGGCCCCATCTTACCATGTCTTATCAGTGTGTGTCTCCTAAACCAGCTCCAGACCAGCTAGTGGCCAATAGGGAGGTTGAAGTGTCTGAAGAATTGACCGTTTGCCTGTAGGAGACCCAAGCTCTAACCCTATATATATATATATATATATATATATATATATATATATATATATATATATATATATATATATATATCACTGCCCAGCACCTGGCCAATCCAGACACATCTTCATCTGCCCTAGGTATCTGTTTTTCTATTTGGAAATATATACTCACCACTGCTCACTGGATCGGTCTTGGCCTCGCAGTGATCATTTGATCTGCTTGGGAAGTCCTAACCTGAATCGGTTTAAAGGTGTATTAGCCTATTTTATATTTGATTTTAAAGATTGGATAGGAGATAATTCTTTTTGACATAATAATTGACATAAATGGTATTTTTTCATGAGCAATAAAGATGCACTTTGCAATGATTTGCAATTTACAATCTCAAGAAAAGCCCCAACAAGGTGGCTTTATGAGGAGGGTCACATATTGTCCGCTGGTGGCATGGCTGAGCCACTATCAGAGTACATATATGTAATAACCTCTACCCATAAAGTGTGCATTGTAGGTTCGTCCAGCTTGTATAGTTCTGATAAAGGACAAGGCTTTGCCATGAAAAGATGTGCCTATGTACATGTATATTAGAAAAATATCTGCCAATGAGTACATGGGATATGCATAACTAAATTGCGCTTAGCACAAAAGCATTGTTTGGGTTCACAGGGCATCTTTTTATGGGTCCATTCTTTTTTTCACAAAAAGAGCATAATTTTGGTGAAAGGGGCTCCAGGTGTGTACGGGTGCTGCAGGGTTCACTGTTGTTGTATTTATTACCTGATACACACAATAATAAACAGACAAGTCCTCCAGGCACCCAGTCTTATACCCCCCTCCCCTCCAGGACATAACCAAGCAGCTTCGATAGATCCAAAAATCTGCCTCGGACTACTTTGTGCAAGTCTGTTCCAGTCCATGCCAGCTCCAGATTAGATCAATCTCTGAATTCCCCCCCCCCCTTTTATAACTAGAGGAACTATGTGATATTTACAGGAGGGTGTTGCTCCTAAGCTAAATAGAGCTGGGAGTAGGTGCCCTCTTTTCCAAAGAAGTTACGCTCTGCTTCACCATTCAACTTCCGCTCACTATATTAGTCTAAAAAGGCACATGCCTTGGTTAAAAATAGTGTGTGCTGCACTATCAGGTACCTGCACTTGTCACACACTCTTTCAAGTGCTCTGGCGTTGACCATAAGTAACACAAAAAAGTAAGGACTATATAAAAAAGAGGCTGCTGCAGGTGAGGCACTTATGAGGCAACACTCCTGACTTATAGATCCATGTATCTGTTAGCAGACCTGTGTCTAAGGCGAGTAACTCACAAGGTTGATGCTCAATGATTTTATATACAAGTGAGAAAGGTCATGAAAATCTAGGACCTGTTGAGCCAATCCTTGCCGTCCACCCTAATAGCAGCTAAGACCTATACCTAGTGGGTCCACCATTTTGAATTTTACTAGTTCTGCTAAAAAGGGCAAAAAACACTGATGAGACATGTAATGGTGGATCCCTTGTCCCTGGATAACACTCACTTCTAGGGGGAAGCTGGTTCCATCTTATCAGCTCTTACCAATGCATGTCACCAGAAACCAGCTCCAGTCCCCGGCAGTGTCGGATCCTAGATTTTGAAAAGGGAGGGCGCACCCCTCATTTAGCCCCTAATTTTGGCTAAATTCTAGGGTAAAAAAAATTAGGTAAACTCTTAAGTACTGGGAAAAAGGGGGGACGTGCGCCCCCCTCCCCCCTCTAAATCCGCCACTGGGTCCCCCTTAGACCCAATAGGGGAAAACCGCCATCCGCTGTTTCGACTACTACAAACCGGTAATAAAGCCATCAATAGTGTAAAATGCTAGATCAATACAAACTGTTACACGTGTGTCAAAATAGAGCTTCATGAATTATGGGGCCTTGAAATAGTAACAAGCAAATGGAAATCGATCTGGTGTCGAATATAGCTCATGTTGAAAGCCACAGTCACTGGTTCAAATATATTTGCATTTTTTTTTGTAAATTCTACTTGCATGAGCTGTAGTGGCTATACGTGAGATATTTACTGTCAAACCTGACATAGCCTCTACATGTATAATTAACTGTCTATGGACACTCATCACTCAATAGTAAGTTGTGGAGTGAAGCCCAGTTGTTCAACACTTTTAACAGTCCAATAATGCTCAATATAGCTGACAACAATTGTTATCAACATATTCAGACTTTAAAGAACTTGGCTGTGTAGTTAGGGCTCATTCTTAGTGTGATTGGACCGAGCACACCTCATTTATAGAGCATGGGAAATCACCATAAATCAAAAGCTCCCCATCATCTCTAAACTCCTGGATTTCCCTCTTCTGGGAGTCCCTTTTGTCAGATCCACCAAGTCCTCTGCTCTGAGTATACATGGGAAATACACAGAGCTATACTCCCATGGCATGCAATGTAGTCGATCCACCCTGAGGGGGGCTCTCCCCCTTCTCGGGCTTTGCCATCGGAGAAGACAGCCCCCCACAAGGGTGGATGACCACAATGTATGCCATGGGAGTTTAGTTCTGTATTAACTTCATGTTAAATTGATCTAAAAAGGCCTAGTTTCAATGAAAATATCATGTAAATAAGTCACGTGACCACCAGTGGCTATCGAGACATGTTACGCCACTGGGGGTGTGGCGATTGGCCCTTCAACGTTAATCCTATGGCAAGTAGTTATTCACATGAAATAAAAGCCCCTCCCTGTGCCTTATGGAAACTGCCTGAAGTGACGGCGTGCCTTATAGGCAAGGTTTTATGACATTATAGATTATAATTCAACTGCTAGAAAATCAGGTCTGTAGTGGCGGATTTAGAGGGGGTGGGGCGCGGGAGTGCGTGCCCCCCGTTTTTCCCAGTACTTAAGAGTTTATCTACGCATTTTGGACCCCAAAATTTGCCCAAAAATAGGGGTGTGCCCCCTCCTTTTGGGTTGCGGCCCCTCCCTTTCCAAATCCTGGATCCGCCACTGCGGTCCTAGATTTTGCTTTTACAGCATCCCTTTTAACTCTGGGTGTGACATATATGCACAAGGTGTACCTTAAACGTTTCATGGTAACCCACAAAATTCAGATTCCATCACCTTAGTAACAGCTTGGTATATGTCAAGAATGTGGTAATGTAAATGTGTCAACAAAATTTTATGTTTTATTGTCAGTATTTTTCTCTTTGACCTTAAAAGGTGATGCAGTGTTTCCATGAACATTGATCAATTAATTTAAGGAAGTTGGCCTATTAAACAATTCTCTGATCTCTCTGATCTAACAGCAGAACTGTGGAAACTAGTATATACACATATTTTGAAAAGCAATTGGTTTTGTGAACCCCCCCCCCCTTCAAATGTGCGTTGATACTGTGTACTTAAAGGTCAGGGCTGCATTTATGCATCATGTCCACTGGTCAGCATGATACCTGAATGCAGCCCTGACAAGAATATTTATCAGGAGTGCATTCATGCATCACACCACCCTAAAAACGTTGGTGCACTCCCAAAGCAGCTGCACGATGCACCAATAGCCATAAGATACTAATAAATCAACATCAAAATTAAAGTTAAGCAAGACTTGGGACCACATGTTTCTTATTGGATAATTCATGTGTAGCCAAAACGACATGGTTATGACACGTTGCTTTCTGATAAAATATGGAGGAAACGATTGGCTTAATTTTCAAGGCTGCTGTTATTTTAATCTTTAATTGACAGTTGCCAACCGCTCCAACCATGTATCATGTCAAACCCATTTGCTGTCACCATAAATCGTCTGCTGCCACAAATGATTTATCAGGGGGCATTTTGATTTATAGCATCCATTGAACAGTTGCAGGTATTACGAAAATGTACCATGAAAGTGACCTATCGCAGCCTGGAAGGCATTTCTCAAGATGGTATGACTAGACCCCTTCTGAACCGTAGTGGGATACCTCGATCTAAGGGAGTGATCATTTTTTAACAACAGGGGGCGGGCTGGTGGGTTTGCGCGTGGATGCGCAAAAAAAATTTTGACCCCCCCTCTCGAAGGGGTAAAATGTTTTTGACCCCCCATAAGGGACAAAAATCGCACGCAAACGTCCCCTTTTAGCCTATAGTAATGCACAGGGTTTTCCACTGAAAACAGCTGAAATTATTTTGACCCCCCCATCAGAGGTTTTGAAAAAATTCTGACCCCCCGGTCAAGGGGTTGAAAGAATTCTGCCCCCCCTCAAACCCACCAGCCCCCCCCTGTTTTTAAAAAATGATCACTCCCTAATGCCATTACAGCACTGCATCTAGTGGTTCCTAATGAGTACTGCTATGACTGCTCTACCAAACTCTATGCAGTCATAGTGCATTACCAAGGATCACCAACTCCAATTTTGAGGATTGCAAATCATAGTGGCTGTGCTTAGTCATACCATCTTGAGAAATGCCTTGCTGAGAAGGTTCCCATTCCTTACTACAGTCTACATATTCAAACCCCCATCTATCAGCCACACCCTGACTTTTTCAGAGACATCTCATGGCTTGCACTAAAGCTAGAATTTGGTGCCGACAAAATTCCAGACGATAAATCCATGTTTGTCGTCCATTTCCAACGCAGAAAATCAAACATGTTAGATATCACCACCAAAATAGGGTGACAAAAGGACTTGTCAGCCAACAATAAAAAAGTCGGCCCACGAATGTCATTTTGTTGGCCTACTTCTCAACTGTTGGCCAACAAACGTGGTTCTATTGGTGTGTGGACATAAGGCTTCAGTGTCTGAAATGGTCTACCATAATGGTGAACTTAAAGATGGGGTTGAAGCTAATCTCAGTCGTTCTTGAGCTATCCCCCCCTTTTTTTAACGAGAGGAACTATACATGTGATATTTACTGGAGGGTGTTGCTCCTAAGCTAAATAGAGCTGGGAGTAGGTGCCCTCTTTTCAAAAGAAGTTACACTCTGCTTCACCATTCAACTTCCGCTCACTATATTAGTCTAAAAGGGCACCTGCCTTGGTTAAAAATAGTGTGTGCTGCACTATCAGGTACCTGCACTTGTCACACACTCTTTCAAGTGCTCTGGTGATAATTCTAACAATCAGAAATGTATCGATATGAGAGAAAATCATTGTTATATCAGATTGATTTTGGAGACTCATTAAGTATTATCTTAACAGAGGTCCTCCAGCCCAGATGGTGTTACGTGTTATCTGTTATCTTTGTAGGGGATTTCTGACAGTTGATCAATCATGCCACTCTAGGAGCCTCCTCATTCAATTAATAATTTAGACATTTCTATGGGTTTAGAAACTGACAAAAATTGGCAAAAGTATTCAGATGAGTAGTCAATACGTTGATACATATCATAATATTGCATACAAAGAATTGTAGGTTACAGAGTTAGGTTCTGATATATCTTGACGTGCCAGCATTAAAAACAGTGTTCAAATAATGGCCAGGTTTTTTTTTAACTTAAGAAGCACCTGCAGCTTCAATGGACCACTACTAATTTCATTTACTTGTCACAAAATAATGATTTAATTAATCACACCCATCTGGCCATTTCGGATGCAGCAAGCAGCAACAAAATATGGGGTAGGGTTATTCCACTGGGGTGCGCAATAAAGGGTCCCTTGGTTGGAGCTTCAGTACTCAACTTGAGATAAAAAGGTATGCCATGGTTTAACCATCCTTTACCTTAGTGCTCTAATCCAGCCCCACCCAACCAACATTTCTAACCATGTCCAAGAAAGCTTCACCTGCCAGAATAGCAGTCTACCAAACAGCACAGCCTGTGGGGGAGATGGATGGGGGTGGTGCCGCAGGGTGTTGTGGGAGAGATTGATACTGGCAGGGTACCTTGGGGTGAGACTGTGACCTTCACCTTGGCCTAGTTTCAACTCACCTTGACCTAGATTCACAGCTAGATAATACAGCACCTGTGGCTACTGCTTCCGGTAGCTGGCATGCTGGGAGGGTGCAGTGGGGGTAAGGGGGTGTGAGGTGGGTCTCAGGGGTACCATGTTGGAATGCTGGGCCTATAGTTGATCCCAGATTCCAGTAAGGTAAATTTACCATTAGTCACACACATACCTTGAGCCAAACACTTGAATTTGTGGATATTATGCATACAATGTACATTTATTCTTTGATTGGTAAGAATTACTTGCCATCAGTTAGGCACCTTTGCACCCATAGAATTCAATACACCTCTCTATTCACAACACTTAAAAGAGACCGGCACCTACAGTAAACCGCCATTTATAAACACAGAGCCGAATTACCCTAGGGGGATCCACCCCTGGGGACAAAGCCAGAGGGGGATGGGTGATAATGATAATGTATGCCCTGTACTTATTTCATGCTTTACAAGTTTTAGATGAATAAATTTGAATGAGATTAATTACCGTAACACCATTATGGATGTTTGCTTGCACTCCAGTGTGTATTCCGACCTAGCTGGATACATTATTGACCTATCAGAAAATTACCTTCATTCAGTGCAGACTTTTAAGGGTGCATTCATTACATAACACCTGGTACCCATCATGCTGGCTGTTATCAGTCATTATTACATGACCTCTGTGATTTTGGGTGCTTTTTCTGGATATTCCCAGTCTGATACCTGTCGATATTGCAGGTCCTAGGAGTGCTGATATCCATGAATATCGGCACTCCTTGTCCATGTCACATGTCACATGTTAAAACCCATGAAATCATCATGGCCAGGGTAGGGGTCGAACCTGCAGTCTCCTGACCTCTAGTCCAACTCCCTATACATTGCGCCACAGGGAGTGACGAGAAGTGGTTGGCTAGAACCAGGTCTTGATATGATACAAAGCCCGGGGAGGGTACTCACATATAGCTTATATACATTCAAAGCGTGAAAATCCCCGGCAGTCTGGGTTGTGCCCCCCAGCTTTGTCGATACTGCTCGCATAACGGCGAGGCGACGACTGCGGGCTGTCCGCTGCCATAACCGCGAGACGCATTCAAAGCAAACCAAGCCAGGCCCTGAGGTGTGAGACCCGGTGGTCTAGTGGTTAGTGCATTGCGCTCAGCCGCCGAAGGTAGGCGGGACGAGTCCTGGTCCGGGCGCATCTTTTTTTCGCCGTTTGTCCGCTGCCATAACCGCGAGACGCATTCAAAGCAAGCCAAGGCAGGCGCTGAGGCTTCGCGTCCTGGGGAAGGATTTTTGTTTTCAACTTGTTTTTATTGATATTCTATTGATTATTTATTGATTAATCGTGTAATAAAAACAGTAAGGAATGGGCTAACGGGCACCTCATTCAGTGTATGGTAGGATATCGTAACAAGTGGCCGTAGGTGCCCGTAGCCCATTCATTACTCTCTTATTATCTTGTATATGGGCCGCTTCAATGATTCAAGGCGTGGCCTACATCTTTACAGCTACAAAGCTAGGTTTCCGACTCATGGTGAATTTACCCCAGCCAGTACAGTGCAGCTTCTGGGTTCACTCAAGGCGTTCTGCCACCGGAAGTGGATTACCACCCACAGGAAGTAGATAAGGATTATGTGCTAATCTAGAAAGACAGAAAGAACCCCTGATAACAGTGAACCTGCAGTTTGTCTTTTGGTACTATGATATTAACCTGCAGTAAGCCTTAAGTACTTCATGATGATAATACAGTGCACCTGCAGTGAGCCCTTTTTGTACTTAATAGTTCCAAAAATTGACATTACAGTGAACCTACAGAAAGCCTATTAGGGAGTGATTTTTTTTTAACAACAGGGGGGGGCCGGTGGGTTTGAGGGGGGGTCAGAATTTTTTCAACCCCTTGACCGGGGGGGTCAGAATTTTTTCAATACCTCTGATGGGGGGGGTCAAAATAATTTCACCTGTTTTCAGTGGAAAACCCAGCGCATTACTATAGGCTAAAAGGGGACGTTCGCGCGCGATTTTTGTCCCTTATGGCGGGGGGGTCGAAAAAATTTCACCCCCTCGAGAGGGGGGGGTCGATTTTTTTTTCGCGCGTCCGCGCGCAAACCCACCAGCCCCCCCCCTGTTGTTAAAAAATGATCACTCCCTTAGTACAATATAATGATATTACAGTTAACCTGCAGTAAACTTTTAAGTAGAACATGGTGGTATTACAGTGAACCTGCAGTAAACCTTTTAGTACAACATGGTGATATTACAGTGAACCTGCAGTAGACCTTTTAGTACTACATGGTGATATTACAGTGAACCTGCAGTAACCCTTTTAGTACTACATGGTGATATTACAGTGAACCTGCAGTAAACCTTTTAGTACTACATGGTGATATTACAGTGAATCTGCAGTGAGAATTTAGTACTACATGGTGATATTACAGTGAAGCATCTGGTGCTAAACTACAATTTCTTACCTGGCCGGAAGTAGAATGACATCAAACCGGAGACAAACATTCACACCGCCCCAGTTCCTCAGGGACGTGGTGGGACCATGCTGTCACGCACTTCCGACTGTTCTCATCTGAACCTAATATTTGAAGTGACTATAATCTTCCATTTACGTTTCAGATGAGATGAGAATCTAATTAAAATTCAGATGAGATCTGGAATAAATCCTTGATCGGGGGCAGGGGCAGAGCCCCCAAACCCCCATTTATCTTATTTTGGGAGTGCCTGCGGGAACTGTGGCAGCATCGAGATTTGTCTTCGCGCACGAGTTCAGAGGGCCAGGTCATTTCTGCAAGCATAACCCCTTTTGCTGCAGTGAACCTGCAGTGAGTCTTTAGTACTACATGGTGATATAACAGTGAACCTGCAGTGAGCCTTTTTAATGCCACATGATGATATTACAGTGAACCTGCAATAAGCCTTTTAAATACCACGTGATGATATTACAGTGTACCTGCAGTAAAACTTAAATACCATGGGGATATTACAGTGTACCTTCAGTAAGCTTTTCAATCCCATTTAGTGAATCAATTGACTTCTAAGGCTTTAGCAGACTAATTTTTATTCATGCATTTATGACAAGTGAGAATGAATTTTTACAGCACTAAATATACAATGGCAAATGTTTAAATCACAATACAGTATTAATTCAAGGTATCCACATTGTTCTCCATGATGTTTAAATGCAGCCCTGGCAAACTTACATACCAACGTGTAATGCACTGATGAAGTGCTGTTTAACAGACTCGCCAGCGTCTCATCATAATCAGCTGTTTAGGATAGGTAATGGAAAACCTCCGCAGAACTGGAGGATTTCCAAATCCTGCAGCTCCAAGGAGGTTCTCTTACTTATACTCCATCCACAGAAGTTTATACAACAGTAAAACCAAGCATATTTTGACATCAACTGTAGAGGCCTAGAAGAGGATTTAAATCGTCTATAATGGCTGTGAATCAAAGCTATGATAAATATATGGTGTTCCAGGTTACAATCACCAGCAATCTCAATAGTATAGTGGTTAGCAAGTTTGACTTTGAATCACAGAAATGTGGGTTCAAGACTGTATGGGGACAATGGTTTTAACATACACATAGAAAGTAAAAGGGGTATCTGTAAAAGGCCTCCCTGAAGCCCCTTTTATCCTATTGACATCCAGGGGATATTCATTATAATATATTAGTTTTAGAATTTGTTGTGAAATTGACAGTGACCAACTGAGAATGAAAATAAAATCAGTTCTAGTCCCAGGCCTTACCCAGTATACTACATTGACTGGTCAGACTTTCAAAGTGAAAGTACCCTGTTTATCTATAATCTATTACTCAGTCATAGTGGTAGAATATCACCATTCAGTAGATGTTCTAACACCCACAGTATCAGCTGAGGACTCATGGTGTAATGGTTAGCATATGAGACTCAGGATCCCAGCACTGTCTGGTGTGTGGGTACGAATCCCATGGGGGACAGTATTTTCTTGAGAATTTCATCTGCTGTTCAAAAATGACCTGATTCATAAAACCTCCTGCTACACTTGGCCTGTTTCACAAAACCTCCTCCCAGACCTGATCCAATTCACAAAGTCTCCTGCCAGAATTGACCCAATTCATAAAACCTCCTGCTGGCCCTCCCAACTGTAGAATGTGGAAATAAACCTACAGTAGGAACAATGGGGTGCAGAGCCAGGTGGAGTATAAGGTTAGAAACCCTACATATATAGGATAGCAATTCAGAAAGTTTGGTGAATATTCTTGAATGTTACATGAAGTGTGTGAATGTTCAGGCAAGTTTGTTGAGTGTACAGATGTGCTGAAATTCTAAAGAGATACTTGAATTCTGGTGGACATTTTGTCTGGCAGGTTTTCTAGAGGGTATAGGGAAATACTAAACTTGACATCCTAGCATAGCTCCAGGAGGTATTCTATAATGGGTTTTAGCAATAACGCCCGGTTTTCTTAAGAGAGCATTTAAGTAGAGTAACCTCAGTCATGCATATCTATTGTTGAAGAGAGAGTAAATCTTGGTGAGAATTACAATTTTCAATCTCTCCATGAATTTTCACTGACCTTTACATTGTGAATTGGCATCCAGGAAGAGTAAAGCTGACCACCCAGTGAGTGTACACTCAGTGCCCTGTGGATGTAGATTACCACACACTCTACTCACATGTGTAGACTGAGTGCTATCTGCTGCTACAGGTTTTTGTAGTACAAGTACTATACTAGGGCAAGTGTATGGGAGATTAAAAGTTCTAAAAGTGCTAAGGCAACGGTAATTTTTTAACTAAGGGGGAGGGATGGGTGTTTGTCTAGACATGTAAAAACATTTTGCCGCCACCCTTCGCGAGGGTCAAAATATTTTTCCAGGGGGCCCTTAAATCGTGTGCAGACATGCCCTTTGCACCTTTAGTAATATGCTGAAGTTTTTACTGATTCCAGGGATGTGAGGACATTTTCTAACTTGAGGAAATTATATCGTTTTGATGTCTTAGCTAAACATGATTTCTAGGCAGGGTAATTGTTAATGATACTTCTTGGGATACAAAGTCATTTTGTCAATCTATATTTTTAGAGTTTTAACCCTTCAAATGCATTTGTGACTTCATAGAAAATGATAAAAATCGATATGACACCTATCAAGCATTTGTAAGGCTACACTGAAGATCTCACAAGACATAGCCCAGGGAAAACACAGCCAGAAAACCATTCATTTAGGAAACTAAAAGCAGAAAATGCAATGTCAGTCCACAGCTGATGTACGGGCTGAGCACTGGAAGTGGGTTCAAGATCAGGGTACCATACTTGAAGCATACAGAAAAGGTGAATCGCTGGGGTCTTCCAAACAAACAGCATAAAATAAACAAGCTAAATGCTGTCAAGGTTAAATTTTCTGCCCTATAGCACAAACTCTTCATCTTAACGGTTGTAGATGGCCCAGACAGATGGACAATCTCAAAACCCTTGAGTGCCAGGCTGTGGAATGTGGAACATAGGCACAGAAGTCGTCATCATGAAGAGTCTGTGCCAGATCTGACTGTTAAACTTGCCTAGTTTATTTTATCCTGCTCAATTTGAAGACCCTTTTTTCCCCAATGTATGCACCGTAACAATAGGACGGCTTTCACCATTATGTTCACAGGCCTTTCTTGTAGCACACTTCTGGATTCTTTTTGGACCATGGTAGATATTAACCAGCTTTAAAAATTCAAGTGATTCGCTTTCCAGCTTACAATGGTGCCTAGAACCAGCAAACATTTCCAAGGTAATAGTTGATTTGATTACTGGTATATGAAACATGGGGTACCACGCTGCCGTAACCCATGGCCTGTGACAGTATCAGGAACTGTTGGCATTAATGCATCATGCCCATAGGTTGTCATGATGCACCAATGAAGTGCTGGTGAGCAGTCTCGCCAGCACTTCATTGGTGCATCAGGACGACCTATGGGCATGATGCATTCCTGCATCAGCGGCCTCAAAAGGGTTAAGGCCATTTAGTAGACACAAAGTAGAGTAATATTTTTCAGCATTCCCTAAGAAGCGGGTCAAGGCTGTATCCCACGAAGCAGTAGGCAGAGTATTTCATAAATATGTATTCGGTAAATAGCAGATTTTGAAGCATACAGAGGGGTACCTTAGTGGCCTGGATAATTAAGCGCCTGGGCACTCATTGATTTCAATCCCACTGTAGAGCCTATACGAGACAAGTGCTTTTTTGAATACTGGTTGTAGTAGTTAAGATCAATTTCAGTACCCCTCACCGCCAGCAGCCTCAATCTTCCACCTATAGTGGGCCTGGAAGATTTCTTATTAAATCATTGCAATGCCTCCTCTAAAATGATCCTGGATCATTTTCTCATATGGTAGTGGCCTCACTGATTGGTGCATTCCCCCATGTGCTAATGAATATTTATGAATGGAGCTTGTTCCTCAGTGACTGTACTTGTTGCAACTTCATTACTAGAATGCAACTACAAATGTTGGTTTTCGAACTCACAAACCTTGCATTTGGAAACCTCTGTTCTTCGAACTGAGCTAACCAGGCAATCAATTTACAAGCAGCCAAGGGAATGACATATTCCCTTAGTTGAAGTTGCAGGTACCCTGTAATGAAAATGACATGATGACCTTTTAACAGACCAATTTACACCAGAATCTGTAGTACAGTGGTGGCAAGTTGGCATGGCATGTGGAGGGACCATAGTTCAATGTTTTTCATGTATATTTCGGCTAGTAATTACTAAATGCCTAAATGTTCACATACCAAACAAAACTATGTAGCTGCCACTTAATTGTATGTAGATATACATGTCTTCATTAACCCGGAATCATATCATGTGTTTACTGGGGTTAGGATATAGCATAGGTACGTTTTTAACACCTGCTTTAACCTGTTGCAACGTCTTTCAAGGTCTTTCTATATGTCCTTATACAGTTGCCTTAAACTAGAACAACCAAAAAGTCCTCCCCCGTGCTAATACCTCATGTCTTATGTCTATGACCTTAGCATACACCACACCCTCTACATCTACCGTACTGGCCCACTAAAGCATCTGGGTGCTTATAAATCTCAATATCCCAATTTGAGAGTTGCACTTATTTGAATACTGGTTTTAGTGTTTAAGATTTCAATGGCCCATTACCCCTGGTATTTTTTCAAGACCGGCGCCTATTTGAGACCCAAGCGCTTAAATGGGCTATTATGATAGATTGATGTCTAAAGCTCTATCTGTATGTCTTTATACAATGGTCTAAAACTAGAACAACCAGAAGGTTATTCCCCATGCCAATCCCCCATGTCCATGTTTTAGTGCTTACGATTTCTATACCCATTTACCTCCGGGGTGTATTCAAGGCCGGTGCTTATTTGCAAACCCAGCGCTCAAACGCATTAGTACGGTATGCTCCATCTCCAGTCCTCACAACACAGCCACTGTGACCTACATTTCTAGGATCACTATGGCAACGGTTGCTATGGAGCACATTTCCTGGTGTTTTCAGGTAGTACAGTAGTTAGTGGTGGACTAAAAACCAGCTGTAAGGAACTTGGAGGCTACAATTTAGTCCTAGACTACTATATCATCCTGTAGAGAGTGTGATAGCGCCAAGAAACCTGACCACTTGCTTGAATATTTGAGAGTATTCTACTCATATTTGTTGACCATGAACCCATTGAAGGCTGCTAATGCATTACATGTAATACATCATGGCCATTGGTCGTCATGATGCATGGATGCAGCCCTGGTGAGTAACTCACCAGCAGCTATAAGCCTGTTCAGAGATGGGACGGGGACCTTTGTCCTTCACATTCAGTGTCATATCAACAGATATATGGGCCGATACTGCATTGATGTATCATGCACATTGGTCTTTATTATGTATGAATGCAGTCCTGGTGAGTAACTCACCAGGACTGCATTCATACATCATGCTAACCTAAAGGGAGTGATACAGTCTTGGAGGGTCATGATGATGCTCTAATGAAGCACTTCATTGGTGCATCATGCCGACCATATGATACACTCCTGCATCAATGACCCTTAAGGGGTAAAAGTGCCAATAATAACATAAGGGAGTGATCATTTTTTAACAACGGGGGGCTGGTGGATTTGAGGGGTGGTCAGAATTTTTTCCAACCCCTTGACCGGGGGGTCAATATTTTTTGGACACCTCTGATGGGGGGGGGGTCAAAGTAATTACACCTGTTTTCAGTGGAAAACCCCACATGTTGCTATAGGCTAAAAGGGGACGTTTGCGCATGATTTTTGTCCCTTATGGGGGGGTCGAAAAAATTTTACCCCCTCGAGAGGGGTGGTTGAAAATCTTTTCGCGCGTCCGCACGCAAACCTACCAGCCCCCCCTCTTGTTAAAAAATGATCACTCCCTAAGCTCATACTGAATTACCGCACTGTAAAACAAAACTGCTGACCCTACCATGGATCCTCGTAAAACTGGACAGTGAACAACGGTAATTATAAGGCATCGAACCACTGTAGCTTTTACAAGAAGCCCCTTGGCAGAACAGTAATCTATGTGAAAATAATGATGGATCTCCTGCAAGGATTCTGCCATTATTTTGACATTATTTTGACATTATTTTTACAGTGTACATTTAGGTGCTGTTCACACTTTCTCAGTGATGTCATTTCAATATTGTCGACCATCACCTTATTTAACATCTGATCAATGATGTGGTCAATTCAATATTTATTCAACACCGATTTTATCACTTTTGAATGAACACTTCCATATTTTTAGTTGATCTAGTGTTGAAATATTAGCATTGAATCAGGCAATTATGATTATGTTGAAGCAATATCATATCAACAATGAAAACACACAGGAGGGTCTTTCCAAAAACAAAACGAGATTGGCTCTTTTATAGCATAAAACGTGTACATACAAACGTGCATGATGGCATGCACGTTCTGATTGTCTTTCCAAAGGATATGCAATGTGTCTCTATGGAGAAAAGCACACGTCTGCTGGTGATAACGTGCACGTTTTATCAAATGGGAAGACGAGAATACCTTTTATCAAAACAATTCTCTGCACGTTTCTCTATTCTGAGCTCGTTTACGTTTTGGCAAGACCCTCCTGAACACATATATGTTGAACCAGCACTGATGTACATATGTTGAATCAATAAAATGATTTTATGATTTTGTGTCGAAATAAAATTTGATAATAAGTGGTGTTGAATATCATACCAGAATTTGACTCCATGATTATATGTTACACCTATTTAGTTTCCAATAACATGGCTGAGAGGTGGGCGTGTTGGTACGTCATTGACGTAGCTACCTGACTATAGTGTAATGACACCTTGCAGACTCAGCATGAAGGAGAGTAACATTAAAATCTTTTAACCATTCAAAGGCCGATAGTGCATTAATGCATGACACCAATTGGCATTGAGGCACCCAGGCAATTTAGGGAATGGTCATTATTTATCAACAGGAGAGGTGGTGGGTTTTCGGGCGGATGTGCTAAAAAAAAATTACGCCCCACCCTCAAAGGTCCCCTCGAGAAGGGTCAAAATCTTTTTTAGCCCCCCCCCCACTCGGGAGGGGTCTGAAATTTTTATGCCCCCCTTAAACCTCCCCCCCAGTTGATAGATAATGACCACTCCCTTACTCGACAGGGAACCTTTATGCATTATGTATTGTGTATGCTGACCCTCAGGGGTCGATACGGTCACAGAGGGATGGCATGATGCACCAGAGAAGTGATGAGACTGCTCACCTGCGCTTCATTGGTGCATCAGGCAACCAATGCATCATGATGCACCATTGCAACCCTTAAGGAGTTAAAGGCTGCATCCTACCCCAAGGCTCCATGTTCATGATGCACCAGAATTATGCATCGGTGCATCATGCCGACATGTCAGAAGTGCATCAACGCCATGGGGTTGGCATGATGCACCCTTGTTACCTTTGTGATTACTTATTAGAGCTACATTCAATAACACAATCATCATTATAATCTATGGATACAATGTGTATTAATGTGCCATGTTTCCATCAACCCTTTAAGGGCCGCTGATGCATTAATGCATCATGCCCATTGGTTGTCATGATGCACCCATGAAGTGCTGGTGAGACTGCTCACCAGCACTTCATGGTTGCATCATAACAACCCTCCGGGAGTTTATGCATCAACCCCGTAGGGTCTGTATGATGCTCCAATGAAGTGCTGGTGAGCAGTCTCACCAGCACTTCATTGGTGCATTATGACGATCAATGGACATGATGCACTCCTACGTCAGCGACCGTTAAAGGGTAATTTTGTAACCTGAGGCCTACACTGAGCCTACCTCCGCCTGCCCATACTCCACACACCTGAGCCCGAACTACACCGAAAAAAACTGGGTCTTCAAATTGAGCAGCATAAGATAAACAGCCTGGCACAGACTCTTCATGTTGACAACTTTCATTTCAATTTTGTCAACCATCACCATTTCAACACCATATCAACATTGAAATATTGTTCTCAGTTCAAAGTTGATTCAATATTGATTTGTCACCATTGATTCAATGATGACAGTTTCAATGTTGATTCATTGTTGACATGTCAACTCAGAATCACCTTACAACTGTCAACATTGAAACAACATTGAATCAACATAGATATTCAAACATTGAATCAGCACTGGTGGTTGAATATTGAATCACATTTGATTTGATTATGTTGTTTAAATTCAAACCACTTTTAATCCTGAATGAGGTGTGGATATGCAGACATTGAAAATATTGATTCAACATTGAATCAACATTTTTGTCATCATGCTTGATGGAACCCTCGTGAGTAACTCGCCCGGATTATAATTATGCTTTACAAGAAGACTCTCCGGCACTTCATTAGCGTATCATGAGAGTGTATCATATTGGATCTTTGGGATGTATCAATGCTCAAGCATGATACACCAATGCACCAGCAGGAAGTTGCAATGGTGCATGTCTCATAGACAAAATTAATGTCCACGACCATTGTAAGCTATATTTTAGCATCGTATACACCGAGGTGTGTCTGGCGTATCACATGGAGCCATTATATAACTGCTATATGGCTTTGTCAGATGTGGCAGGTCACAGGGATAGGCCCTTTGATGCAAAAGATATTTCATAGAGCGGACAATTTTGTATTTGTTACATGGTTTTACATCTGTAATATAGAATCAAGGAGTGTAGCTGAGGCAGACTCATAACATCTTGCCAAAGCCTAGGTGTGCCTTATATGCAGGGGTTTTCCCTTATAGGATCAACCTGAGTTAGGGATGCACCTTATACCTTATACGCAAGATTATGGTAGCTAACAGCACTGCTGTCAGTATCTGTCAGCAATTACTGAAAATGCTCTAATGAGAATTAGATGCAGGACCAAATTAAGAGGTTGCTCTATATTCTCAAATATGTAAGTGAGAGTTGATTTTACAGGCTCGTTCTGAAGGTTTTGTCCAGCAGATGTTTTCAATTTGTTGGTAATGTGAGGATGTGAACACAAAATGGGTCATTGGGAGCAGTTGGCTCAAAGTCAGACATTTCATCTGCAAGGATCTCCACCTTTGTTTACAAATGATACATACATATACAGCCTATGTTTACTTTAGATATCTTTAATTCTAATTAAAATGCTGCCTACTTTCTATCTTCCTGAACAGAATGGCCAATGCACGGGCAAAGGCAGAGAGTGCCGAGGAGGCTGCGGAGCGCTCGATCAAGGACTCAGAGTTAGCTCGGATAAAGGCCAAGGAGTTCGCACCAGACTTTGTACAGCCAGGTAATAACTAGTGCTGCCTCTAGTGGTGAAGCCACAAACTAAGCATTTGTCCCTAGCATAATTATGTCCTAAGTATATGTTCTTAAGCATATTCAGTACTGCCTCTACTGACTTTCTGAGTCTGATCTCTTTGCTTTGGCTGCATTGATAGCATTAAATGATGATTTTATGGTGCATCACCACATAATCCAGAAAACCCCACATCCTTTTATCGATTCTGTAAGTACATTCTTTTAAAGATTTCTTGGAGAAATTCAAGATCATAGTCAAGATCAGAGTCAGTTGAACAGCCCATAAGATTTTTTAAGATATCAGTAAATTACCATAATATTAAAATAGTGTGTAATTCTTATATTAAGAAACACCATTATCTCTCTGAACCTATTCATAATAAGCAGTATGTCCTCCTCAAGGATTATGTTGAATTAGAATGAACCTTTATATCTGTTTTAAGCTACAGCTGTTGCATGTTAAATGCATGTGCATGCAGACACTTCTATTTCATTTCTCCTCAGTTCATTTCTTCCAGTTACTAACTCACAGATTTACATAAGTAATGCTGCTAAAATCATATCATGCAAAAGCATTTAAAACAGATTTTGAAAACATTTTCAGAAATATCTGAAGATATTTGTCAAGTAGGTTTTGAAAAAGTTCTCTAAACAGAGACAGGGCTCCTTTATGTAAAAAAAAAAAAACTAAGAAGAAGAATTTATGCCAAATGAAAAGCACTGTACCTCTTATAGGTCATAGAACTAGGGATCATTGAGGGGGGGGGTAGGGTGATATTTGAGACTAGCATGGGAGTAGGGGGAGTGGGTTGGGGGATGGGGGATGGGGAGATGGGAGGTCAGCCATATGTCAGTGGGGGTGGGGGTAGCAGGAGTATAGGGTTTCTGGGGAGCATAGAATGCATGGTTCATGGTGTTCGCCAACATCAACATGCAGGACTACACCGCTCCGTATCAAAACCAACACCGCATATCAATGACAGGTTTTGATATACAAGAAAGGAATAACCTTTCTCTATTCACTCTGGATTAATACACTTGGAAACCAGCTATATAGGCAAAACTTTAGGGTGGTTATTGGTGTAGGTGAATTTGTGGTGCAAAAATGATTCAAATCCAGAATAGTATACATGAGAGACTAAATGATGCCTCTGTAGGTTCAAGGGCATGAAGGATGGTTAGCGTCTTGCTTGCTTTGATACAATATCTGAGGATTAGCCAAAGTGTCTGACATCTCCATCCGCCATTATCAATGAGAGTATTCATTAGATTTGATTCATTCTTGTTGTTATTCTGCTAAACAATATGGAATTTGCATGCATGCTTGTACTAACATTGATTTCTTTAACATCCACCTTTATTTACCCTTTTAAAGCTTGGCCTGACTTTTGAGGTGTATCTTGTGCATATTTCAAAATTTCATATTTCCAAAATTCTTATGCAACAGCTTATGCATATGGAATCTATGTAAATGTATGCATAACCTTTCTGAAATCCCTGAATATATTAACCATTAAAATGCAAATTCAATAACAGAAGTAAAATATTAAGATTTGGAAGAACTGTAATTCACATATATCATGAAATTATTTGTTTTTACTTAATTGTTTGCATTTAATGTAGAGAATACTCAATCATTGAATTATATATGATGATTATTCCTTAGAAATACATGTTCTGTAACATTGTATGCACTTTTGTGACTAGCTGGCCCCATTGGTTGATCCTAGTGCCCAAGACACTCTTGAGTTGTAGAAAATATACGGTGGTAATATAGTACCTATTCTTTTTTTTATAAAACATACTATTCAAAATTCTAAACTTAACCTTCAGCTAACAATTTTTTAACACATCCCTCATCTAACAGAAAGTTTAATATTGAAAAAAATATGGGTTCTAATTTGTATATTAATGTATTGTATGTGGTGGTGTATTTTATAGTCTTTATATATTAATTTGTGGTACATTGGCATTGTTTGGATATAATGATTTATAATGTTCATTAGATGTGTTGTTTTGGTGTGAATTTTCTTAGAAATTAACAGGAGACCTGTTTTCAAATTCTGTGATTGAAATTGAAATACACACAACAACAACAACAAAATCAAAGAACCGTAAAACCCTTTCATAGGCTCTTTTGCAACAGAAAAAAAAACTTATCCATGATTAAAAAAAGAAAATTAAACTCTGAAAGTGCTCTGAAATTTATGAAAATTGGGAAAAGGTTCAATATATAACATAGGCTTTTGAGAAATTTATTGTTTCAACAGAAAAAAAAATCACGTTATAACTGCAGATTGGTTCCCCAACATGCATTAATATCTGCATCAGAAACAGCTCAATGGGTCCTTGGTCACAGCCTCGTTTTGGTCAACCAATGGGCAGCCAGTTCACTGACGATGGTGCGCTGGTCGTTCTTGCAGGCACTGTCCCCAACAGGCAGCGGCCGCCTTCAGAGCACAGCAGGAGCTATCACAGTGACCCATTCCCCAACCACCAATACATCCATGACAAAATTCAACCGCAGAATGCTAGGTCTCTCAGTGCTACCAGTCCACATGCTAACTTCCGCCGGGCTTCTCCCCCACCCGATGATAACATGACCCTAACAAGGGACTCCTACCCCAATAGTAGTAGTGCTAGAAAGGGGGCCTCCCCAATGTCTGCTCTCATGTCTTCAGCCATGGATTGTGTTATAGGTCCCAGTTCGACGCAGATCGCGGGCAACCTAAGGCGTCTGGAAGAAAAAGGCCTAAACCACCAACGATACCCAGAGGATGAGCCATATGACGATAGGTATGGCCCGCCACCGCCCGGAGGACCAGGACCTCCAGGTGGTGGTCCCACTGCTGCCGACTATGCACGCCAAAACCATGTACAACCAATGCATGCGGAGGAGTCGTATAGTCGGGTTCCAAACCATCGAGACAGGCTCTACTCCCCACAGCCTATGTCTTCTTCCTCCTCAGACCCACGACTGCGGGAAGGGGGCGGATACAACACGATGCCCTCTGATCCGCGTCGTAATGAGCGGGGTTATGATGACCGAGCGCCAATGACATCAAATGACCCACGACGTAGCTACGATGACCAGCGGAGTCGTGGGTATGACAGTCTACCCCATGATGCACGGTACCGGAAGCCAGTTGACCCTTATGATCCATACAGTAGGACCAAACGTGATGACAGTGGATTGGGTCCGGAGATGGACTATCCGTCTCCTGATGACCCACGCATGGGATATTCCTCCATGCCTCGCCACATGCCTAACCCAGCCCATCAGGCGCCGTATGGTTATAGTCATCCTTTAGACCGTTCCCCCGATTCAGGCATGTCTGATTCGGAGGACTTCCGGCACATAAGCCGTCCACTGGTTCGCCGGAAAACGTTACCGAGCATCATGCAAGCACCACCAGGTATTTCATCAGCACCTACTCCAGGAGGGTCAGTGGCACCTTCCAATGCCACCAACAACAATACGAACAAACTGTCTGGTATTCCACCAGCAGCAGAGACACCCACCCGGACGCCAGCACCAGACCTCTACGTCATTGAGAATGGCATCCGGAAGCGGGTCAAGGCGGAAGTGTATGCCCCACCTGTGCGGCCTAATGCCGATAAACCCAAGGATGTGATGCCAAACAGGCTCAAATTGGAGAAGATGGCATCTACCGGTGCCAAGGGTAGTCTCCCAGATGTGAGTGTAGTGCACAATATGGAGGTGATGCCACGAGAGATCGTCGCCGAGCTCAGTGCCAAACGACGAGCTGAGGTGTTGGCCATGGGGGATGAGGAGGCACGCCGTAAGCAGCAGGAACTTGTGCTGCGACTCACCGACCTCAAGGTTAGTCAACATTTATTGGTACTTAAATCATCAATGATTGATTACCAGACTAATTGATGACCTCAAAGGAAGAATAATGCTTATGGCAGCTTTCATCGCCTTGAAATCAATCATTTCACTATAATAACATCTGTTTCTTCCTTTTTGAGTGAACTGTAAAGGTCATGTTTAATTTGAATATATCTTCAGTATCATATGGATTTACCCACCCAGTAAAGCTAGATGTGAATTATAAACATGTTGGCAAGAAATAATCTATCATGAGATGTCTAAATATATAAAGAAATTGCATTGTTTTAAATGATGTTTAGTTGACTAAGATTCTGGTATTCATATTCTTCTGATTTCATCCTTAGAAGTATACAAAGAATGTGAAATATGATAATCTAGAAATGATAAAAGGATCAGTGGCTTTCCAATCCCAACCACTTGAAGGCTGGTACGATGCCTTGAAAGCTCAATGTGAATATTATCATGATATACAAAAACAGAGGACATTTCCAACAGTGTAGACTGCATGGTGAGCGTAGGGAAAGTACATTTAGTTGTATGACATGAACTACTTTGTAGCTATGGTGAAAGCAATCAATTTCTTGGCTTCAGAGCAGAAAATTACTTCTTGGCTTCAATAAAGGAAGCCACTTCAAATTACCTTCAGAGTTATCAAATATATAGGAAGTACTTTTTTGGCTTTTATATGGGACCCCATCTATATGCTTCAAAGCTTCTGGGAAATTAGATTTTAGCTTTTATGATTTTAGAAAGGCTTCCTAAATAGTGGTAAGTTTTGCTTTGTTGAAAAACGTCATCAGGTGGCCTTAGTGAAGAAATAAGGAAATGATTGGTTTTAATAAGGAAGCAACATCTTTATGCTGATATTGGAATCCCGTTCTTGGCTTAACTGTAAAAGCAACATTTGATTCAGTTTAGAAAGTAACCTCTCATCTTCAGTGTCTTTCAACATAGGAAGTCACTAATTCCAGGCTAACCGCCAACAGCTTTTAAAGTAGGAAGCAACATATTTGCTTCAATGCATTAGGCCTAAGCCATTACTTGGCTTCAGTGTAGGAAACCCTAGCAATAGAACCCAGTTCTTGGCTTTAGTGATGAAAATCACTTCCTGTGCAGGCTCAACTCTTTAAGGGCCACTAATGCATTATTGCATCATGCCCATTGGTCATCATGATACATGAATGTAGCCCTGGTGAGTGACTCATTCAAGCATCGTGACAACCTGGTGGGGTGGATACACACCTGACGGCTCGGTATGATGCACGAATGACATTCTGTTAGTCTGACTGGAACATCTTACTGACCAATGGCCACAATGCATTCCTGCATTAGCGGTCCATAGAGGGTTAATGGTGAAAGGTGTTCAACGTGTGCTACCACTGAGCCCAATACAGACACTAGCACATGCCGGCGGTGATTGTAATCACCGGCTAAATTTAGACACCCGCTAAGCTGCTCCTACCCACACAGTCATACATACCCCTGGTGAGTCTGCTCCTACCCCCCATCCTCAGATACTCCACTCACCAGTCTGCACCAACCAAGGTCAACACATGACCTCTGGTACAAAGCCATTGAAATACACAAGTAGTTGGACTTATTTTATAGTGATGAGGAGCAAAACTATTTTATAGTGATGAGTAGCAAAACTTATTTTATAGTGATGAGTAGCAAAAACTTTATTTCATAGTGATGAGTAGCAAAACGTATTCTATAGTGATGAGTAGCAATAACTTTATTTCATAGTGATGAGTAGCAAAACGTATTCTATAGTGATGAGTAGCAATAACCTTATTTCATAGTGATGAGTAGCAAAATTATTTTATAGTGATAAGTAGCAAAGCTCTTTTTATAGTGATTCTACCTTCACTTATTTTGTAGAAATTACTGCTTAGTGTCTGGTGCTTCTGTACTTCTCCGCAGAATAGTGAGCAATATGAAAAGATGTTTCCCCTACCTTTTGTCAACCAAGAAGGTGGAATCAGCATATGATATGAAAAGATTATCAAGAAAATCATATTTAGAAAAGTTTTTATTTTCTATATAAAATCTTTATATTACACTCATTTCAATTGAGTTAAAAATCAGAAATGTGCAGCATTGGACTAGTATGTTGAATACCGTAGTGGTCCGTTAAAGCGCACAGGCCCTCATTGATTTCAATATCTCGGCACCGCTAGCCCTTACTCGAGACAGGCCCTTATTATTGAGTACATAAGATTGCTTTAAACACCCCTCTACCCCCGGGACCGGTGCTTATTATAGATCCCCGCACTTGAACGGGCTATTACAGACAACTTCACAAAAGTGAAAGCTAAAGTCTTAAAAAGGGGTAGAGCAGTTCTAGTGTGAGGGGGAGTTGTTGTGTGATTAGTGGATTTCTACTAAACCCATCTACCAGTTACCCACTTCCATTCTCTATTTAGATAGAAGTACATGTCAATCCACCACGATATAGTTGTGATGCATATTGGAGTACAAGCTGCAAAGATTTATCAACATCATATGTGTACACTTTGAGCATAATTCCTAGAGCTGCAGCAAGATGGCGCCACTATTCAGACTTCCTGTTCTAGCTGATTCCCAGCATAGTGCACTAAACAACCGGTGTCTGCCTACAGTCAGCAGAGCTCCTACCAGACAAGCAGAAATGATAACCTATGCATCTTGTCATGGCCTATCCATTCTGTTTGTCTTATATGACATCTGTATATGAACAGTAAACAGGGTCTAATACACCTAGTCATCATAGTGTAAACAGTCCTTGCTCGTCTGTAATCCCTCTCCCCTGCCTCTGCTTAGTCACACATTCCTGGTACATTTTGTATACCCCTAGAGGGCACCAGCAGAATGCTTTAGTCCTTTGAGGGTGGCATAGGTCCTGTATCTCAAGCTACAGACAGTAATTCTATAGGTTAGCTAAGAAATCTTGTTACACACCACAAAGAAATTGCCCTACCCTGTATTGCACCCAGTTGCAGCTTCCTAAATGGCCACATAACTGTAATGTCTATGGTATCCATCTGACTGAAGGTTCACTCAAATTGGTCTGACTTAGGGTTATCATTTGACTTCAACTTGTGATATATTATAACCCTCATTTTGAGATCTGGGCTTGTGTGAATAGCTGATGATGTAATGAAGGGCAACCTCAAATCTCAATACCCTTCTCAATGAGAACTTGGGTGTGTGTCTATTTAATTGAGAATTATACAGATGGACCTTCCAGGCCCATCTCAGTGAACCTTTGTCTTTTACTGGACAGGATACAGTATACTAGCCGATCAACGCGGCCGCTGTAGAGGGCCGCTCTCCGCACATAGACCTAAATCTGGGGGTTCAAAAAAGTATTGGTCTGTCTCAAAGTTTCCTGGGTTTGAACCAGAACTCACACAAATGAAACAGTATTTAATCAATGCCTTATAGTCTAATGTACTTTCTATGCCATTGACATTGTGGATAGTTGTTTGAATAAGGTAAAATCAAGTATTTTGTGTGGGTAGTCAAGTCCTAAATTGTGTCAAAGTTGGCTCCACTTTAAGTTCTCGTCTGAGATCTTGCGCTCCCTGTGAAGTCATGTTAGGTCTCACAACCATAATAATTTTCTTCTAAATGTTTGTAAAATCGTTTTTAGTCATGTTCTTGAGTCAAACCCATAAGTCAAAATCGTTTTTATTCACATGAAGGGTTATTTCTTGTAACACAAGTGCTGAGTTAGATACTAAAGTTAATTTTTCATTATTATGGTATGAGAAACAAGAGAGTTTGCAATCAGAGAAATGGTCATCCTACGAAATTCCAAGCAGGAAACATGAATTCTAAGGTACATTGGGGTTGAAATATGTGTCTTTGTTCATCAGAGGGGTAGCTTGAGGAGGGGTATGGGAACTCTATATCAGTCATGCTACAATCCTTATAATGATAACCATTTAAGGGCCACTGATGCAGGGGTGCTTCATTCCCATTGTTTGGTATAATGCAGCAATGAAGTGCTGGCGAATCTACTTGCCAGGACGTTATTGGAACATCAATGGGTTATGAAATAAAACATGTGTTTGCGTACTCTTCGTGTACTCCCAATGCACACTGATACAGGCCATGCGGTCCTGCAGTATTTCTCACTTCACAGCCATGGTTCAGTTTTTGCAGGACTCAAGTCACTTTTCACTCTGAAGAGAAGCGGAAAAGATTTTTTAATAAACTAATAAGAGCTCCCCCATTTTTCTCTTTATCACAGGATTGGTGCCAACAGCGACAGTTGATGATGCTGGTGATTGCAGTCAACGTCAGCCTAGCCACCATGTTCTTCAACCTGCTCTCACAATGAGCCCGCGATGAGTCCTTTCTGGAATAAGATAAAAAAATAACTACAACAACAACAATCCTGCTGACCTTGGTGGCCTCGCGTCACTCCGTCATGCCCCCCTGGTGGCCAAACGGTGAACTGGATGTACGACCGGAAGTGACGGCGTCTCTGCGTAGTGGAGCCCCCTGGTGGAAGGCTGATGTACTTACAATGTATGAGACAACGTCGGGTAGGACTCGCGGTGTGTCGCTCTGCGACCTTGACCCCTGTGACCCCCAGAAGCAGCAGTGGTGACCCCTGGGAAAAGTTGTGCACGGGCTATTTCCGTTTGCTTGCCTCCTTGTGGCGACTCGGTTTGGTTATGGTGTCATTGCAAATCTGCTGGCAGTTTTCTCCTTTTTTTTTGTCCCGATTTTTTTTTGTGCTGCAACGCTTGGCTCCCTCCCTGGTCTCTGATTGTGTGGATACCGTTTGGCGGAGAAGTGAGAGGAAGGGAGGGGGCAATTAAAGGCTGTGGACGAATTGTGGCCAGCGTAAGTTTTTTTCACCATCATCGAAAACTATAAAACTCTCACCCGCATGGACAAATGAGAACTATTGGACGATACTTGAAGATGTATACATACCGACTGAGAGAAGAGAGAGAAAGGAGGAGAAGCCATCTCCTGCATTGAACGGTGCGGCAACGACTGACGTATACTAAAATTTAAAAAAAAAGTATAATACTCAATGCGTGTGGAGCTATGCTTCCTCGCCCATTTTAATGTTATTCCAATACTATTATTATCATCATTATTCTAACCTTTTTGAGGCTGTGTAAATCAGCTGACCTCTCCTGCACGTGGCTAGCTCAATGTTAAAAGTTTACCTAATGTGGCTAGGGAATCCCATGGTTAACAGATATACCAAGATCTAAGGGCATCATAACGGGTCTCGGGGCTCCATGGCTTTCGCCAAGGAGCCTCCACCTTTTTGTCTGTTGGCCATGTGTATGGAATACCACTGAGTTACTTATCGGTATTTGAATATGTCTTTGTTGTAACCGATATTTATTATGGTACCCTTACTACTGGTGAACTTTAGTTGTGAATCGTATATGGAAACCGCACTTTATATTTGTATGTGTTTGTATCATCGTCTAACATTAACTTTCTGACCATCGATACTTCCCTTATTTGTACCTATGTGTTATCATTGGGTCATGCCAAAACAATACATGAGAGTAACAAGAGTGATTCAATAAGATGAATATTTCCTAAATGCCAAAGAAATATAAGAAGAAGAAAAAAAAAAACTACCGGCGAGGAGTAAATGTATCTTCAAGCATCTCTTTCCTGTATTATTGGGAATTGCGAAGGTTGGTTTTTGGAATGTGTCTGATGTAACATATTTCCTTTCCTCTTTCCTCACGCTGGTGTGTGTACGGCCTTGCACTTGAACCTGCCAAATATCTGGGAATGTTGGGTTTGTCCTCCAAACTTGTACTGCCTCCTAGTGGGCTGCGACCTAACCTACCTGTATCACTGTTACACCCTCTGAGAGCACCTTTCTGTATTTTCTCACTATCCAGAACTAAGTGGGGTATCTAGATGAAAGTTCGAGGTGTGTGTATTCTGTGACTTTTCATCAGAAATGTGAAAGAAAGTTATTTGAATTTCTGAAAAACCTCTGGCTTTATCATAACGCTAAAAAGACGCACACTCGAGTTCCGGCCTCCCTAATTTGAGTATAAAGTTCTTACTATTCTTGAATTAATTGAATAATGTTCATTTTCCACAAACACATGTTGGAATTACTGATTATTTCATTATATGGTACTATTACCATGGCTATTCACAAATGTTGGGTTGTCCCTCTCAGGGCCGGATATTTTCAATGTGGCTCCATCTTTCCCTTATTATCGCCCAATGTTAATGCAAAGAAGGTATACGATCCATGCTTGATTGTCATAACCTTGATGCTTATTTATTGAAGGGGGTCAAAGGTCATATTGAGTATCACGTGATCAGTTTTTCCGGCATGTGATACAAACCTGTGATCTAATGTTCCTAAGATGACGATTGGCCCAGAAGGGTCACATGACCTGACGCGGGTCAAATGACGACCCCTGACCTTTCCCTGACCTTGTAACTCATTCTTATTTGTGATAACTGTAAGGAATTTTGACGATTTACTATACCTTTGACCTTGACTTGATAGCTGATGAGTCTTTTCAGCTAAGACCTACTAAGAATGTATTTAAACTATTGTAAACTGATGATACCAACATGTCGTCGGTTTGAAAACCATGCACTACAGTGTCTGTGCAATGTACGATGGTGCCAAGCCGTACGTATCTGTTCGACTTTTTATACACCTTGTGCTATCTTTTATCTCATCGATTATTCAACAGCAGCAACTTAATATCAGATGTACAGAGCAACATTGACTTTTACTGTATCCATCCAATCCTTCAGAGTGAGATACATAGCTTTTATATAATTCTTATTTCCAAATATACCGGCTGGTGTATATTTTTCAAACTCGAAAATGTACTTGTCTGAAGAAAAAATGGTGCAAGTGTGGACAAGTGTACATATATGATTTTTTTTATGTGAGTTGTATACATATTTTTCTACATTGGGGAGTATACCAGCCCCAATGTTAAGTGGTCAGGCATCAAGTACTGATTTGCTCAAGGGGTGGAAGGAACGACCACCCCAGTGTTTTTTCAACATGGACTTGTACTGGCCACCTTTCATGTTATAATGATGATTGAGTGTACATCTTCAGTACAAGAAACAAGAAACAAACATTGTTTTTTTTATCATCCCGACATGCACTTGGAAGGCTGTCCCCGGCCTGATAATGATAATACCACTATCCCGCCCCCCGCCGTCCTGCCCTGCCTGGTTACACAGCCTGTCCTGTGACGTCACCTCATGGACTGTGACGTCTTTTTGTGACGTCCCCACCATGAGATGACGTCACTAAGTCACCTGACACCGGCTGACCAATGGAAGGCGGGCCGCGGGCGGCGGAAGCGCGGCCGGAGGAGGGCTCAGATTTAGATGTAACAACATCAGAGGCGTATTCAATGGCAGAGACTAAACAAGAACATTCATTGTGCGTATTACTTTTTAACAGATAATGATGAAAATGAGGGATATTTGAAAGCATTGGCTATATCCTAAAAAACATTATTTGGGAAGGCGCAGAGTAAACCAGTATGGTGACCACGCTTCGGAAACTCCATGCCGGGTGGAGCCGATGTCGTGAAGGTGATTAAAAGACGATACTTTGTGAAACTCACTCATACTGAATGTTCTTGTGCCTTGTAAGAAAATTTAAACTGCCATTGGATACACCTCAGGTTTACTGTTTTGTGTAACAAATTTTATTTTGCATTTTGGTGTGCTCTCCCAATTTTTGATTCCCCCTTCCCCAAAAATCCCCCTGGCCCCCTTCTCTCTCTAAGGGCCTCCTTTACCGTGGCCAAGCGTTCGTCTGACCGGACGGCGTTGGTTTGTGTAGTTTATCGAATACCCAGGTTTGTTTGGCAGCCTCCTCTGTAGTTGTGCCTTAAAATAAAAGAAAACTCACATTCTAAAAAGGCTACTGTGTTTTGTCTCATGTTTTTACAAAGTTTAGGGTGTTAGGTTTAACATTATGGTGTGATAGGGACATAAAATGCTTTTGACCCCTCTTGAGGGATGAGGGCATAAAAAACTTAGCCTCATTTTAGCAAAAATCAAACAAACTAACACGCTACTATTGATCAAAGAGGGGCATGAAACTTTTCCACACCTCTGGCGTTGGGGTGAGCGTCGCTGAGAGATTTTGACCACTGTCGATATGGGGGGGGGGGGGGGGGGTTCATAATCATGTGTACACACTATTACTCACCACCCCCTTTTGGTAAATGATGACCACTCCCTTACTCATAGTATTCAGATGTTATGTGAGTAATACTTTGTAAAGTTTCTCAAGAAATATCTTTCACAAGTTAGCAGGAATATCCTTTTGTGTGTTGAAAAGATCAGCTTGGCAACCAAAATATTTATCATTTCCATGCTTTTTCAGAACATGGTGAAACAGGGCAATCTCTGGGACCTAATTGAAAGTAATTTGTGTACATAGAGTATTACTCTAAAAAAAAAAAAAAAAAAAAAAAAAGAATCCAATGAAATCAAAAAATTTCTGTTTTCATTTTTTTGAAGTTGTGAATTGGCTCCTGAAGCTGTTCTGAGATGAGGGGCCAGATGCAGAATATTATATTGAAGCAGTCTAACTGTCAGATTTGGCTGATATTTCTAGGTCTCTTATATCAATACATGGAAGGCCTAAAGGGCGTATTTGAAGGCATATATTTATTGTGGGTAGTTTAGTGCTGTTCTATATGAATATTGTGTAGTGGCTCGTTAAGGGGTTCAGGGGTATTGAAAGCGATCTTAAGCAATCCCGCGCACCCCCTCACCTTTTACTGTGTTGACCCACTAATATTTTATTTAAAACAGATTTCAACAAGACACCTGTCTCGAATAAGGACCACGGATACAGAAGTATCGAAATTAATGAGCACCCGGGTAGTTAAACCTCAATTACATCAGATACATATCACACCTCAATTTTAGGGTATCCTGCTGGTACCCTGTGGGCTGTAAGTAGGACACTATTAATGATGGGTACAGACCTCATCTACAACCAAACATTGAAATCTGGTCAGATACATCTTGCAGTTTTGAAACACAGACAGATATATCAGTCACCATGGTGACAACCATAATATCTTGTGAATAAGGTGCACCCTGAGTAAATGGATGCCCCATAAAGTGCACCTTATGTAGTTCACTGCTCTTCTATAGTATATGATCCTCGCCTATAGGACACACCCTAAACTTTTTGGGTATTTCGCTGGTAGTTTGTGGCTTGTAACTAGGACATAATGCTGTATACATGTATGATGGGTACCGACCTTGTCTACCCAGTAATACCCTGCAGCCATGGGGTGTATGCCCCACCCTGGCACTCAGCCTAAAACTGTGGCATCCATCCTGGCTCCTAAATTACTCTAAATCTGTAAATATGACAATAGGAAAAGAAAAACTGGTAAAGATTTCTTTCTGTTTGATAAAAGAAACTAACAGCTTTACCAGCTGTGTCCTTGAAACTGGACATAAGTGTGTTCCAGAGTCTACATTGTTTGAATGTGGCACATGAATCCTAACACTTGCTCAAAATATTTATTTTATTTTTTTGGATATAAAAAAGTTTTCTTTTCTTAGAAAAGAAGCAACAGTTTGTCAGGGGAAAGGAGTGAGGATGAATACAATTTTTAGCATGTGAGTGCAGCAGGGGACATATGGGGGTAGTACATACATACATGTCAGATTGCTGACGTGGCACTGAGTGTATGGCTGGGACTGCAGCTGTGGAGGTTATAACACCCCCTGCCTATACCTCCACCCACCTACCTACTGCCCCCAGGCTGTTTATTTCTGCTCAGGGCTGCACGTATATACAGACAGTACAGGTACAGTGCAGCCTCAAGGAGCAGCTCACTGAGGGTGAGCAGGTCACTGGGGGAGCGGATTAACCCTCTAAGGGCCCAAATGCATTAATGCATCATGTCCATTGGATGCATCAATGAAGAATTCATGTGCATCATGCAGACCCTGCTTGGGCAGCTTATGGAGGGTCTGCAGGTCATAAGGGAAGGGGAGTAGCACTCTCAAGCAGGGATTCCACTGTGTTGGATGGGATCCTTTCCCAATAATTGTTCCCAATAACATTTCCTCAATATTATGAAATTCTCGATGAACTGCCCATTATGATATCCCCCTACCATGAACTGCCCACTATATTGTTGCCCCCTTGAACTGCCCACTGTGATACACCCAATACCATGAACTGCCCCCAATGATATTTCCCCATATCATGAACCGCCCAATATAATATCCCCCATCATGATATTTCCCAATATCATGAACCGCCCAATTTAATATTCCCCATATAAACTGCACACACCATACCATGAACTGTCCAATATAATATTCCCTGATACCATGAACTGCCCACTATGATACCCCCAATACCATGAACTGCCCAAATTGATATTCCCCTACCGTGAACTGCCCACTATATTGTTGCCCCCTTATACTGCCCACTGTGATACCCCCAATACCATGAACTGCCCACTATGATATTCCCCATGCCATGAACCACTAATATAATATTCCCCATACCATATAAACCACCCACACCATACTGTGAGCTGTCCAATATAATATATCCCATACCATGAACTACCCAATATGATATTCCCCTACCGTGAACTGCCCACTTTGATATTCCCCTTACCATGAACTGCCCATTATGATACCCCAATACCATAAACTGCCCACTATGATATTTCCCCATATCATGAACCGCCCAATATAATATTCCCCCTTACCATGAACTGCCCAATATGATGTCCTACTCTATACCTGCATTGATGTTGGGATTAAGCACATTTACCATTGCTTAAGGTCACTATTTCAGCATATTTAAGTTCAGTAAATACCACTTTATTAAGCTGCTTAAATGTAACTGTGATGTTTAAGGAACTATAAATGGAATTTACTGGTCTTAAATAATGCTTAAACAGTGACTTTTAGCATTTAGAAATTTGCTTAAATCCTGACATTCACGCAGTACTGCTCACAGTAATATTAACCCATACCACAAACTGCTCATTATATTCCCCCCTACCATCATGGACTGCCTACTATAATACTCCCCCATACGATGAGCAGCTCGGAGCAGATGGCCCGGCTTTTCTATGGGGACTGGAGCGGTTTGCCAGCTTGTGTAAATATACTTGAGGCGTCTGAAGGGTGTGTTTGAGGAGTTGTACAGAACACTCTGCCATGACAGGTTAATATGTTCTGGACATAGGGCAGGGGCGGGTACTTAACACATATTCTCTTTAAATGAAATATCTGCAAACCTCAAATGAGAATACTAATGTTTCGCTGAAATACCTACAAATGTGCCAAATGTTGACTGTTTTTATAAGAACTTTCTTGGAAATCTTCTGAAACGTCCTGTTTAGGTCAAATGTCAAGTTTAAAGACTTTTTGTCGACATTCTCCGACAAGATAATTCAGGTCTTCTAGATTAAGGGGTAAATCATGTGGTTGTGGGCCATTTAATGGCATGCAATCCTATGTCTCATGTCACTCTTAGATGTCTGTTAGATGTAAGAAATAATCCAATATCACGGAACAATGCTTTTTTTCTCTCACATTAAGGAGAGCGTAAGAAAAATTCTTCATGTCCCCTCCCTCACAAAAGGTTTTACCTCCCTCCCTACTGATAAACTGTCAATTTGAGAAAATAACAATAGCTTCAATATTAGGTGTTCTAGGGCCATAGATCCAGAGACCCATCCAGACTCCATTTTCAAAATATGATCAAGTACCCCCCTCCCCCACCCCTGCACTTACGGCTCCATCTGGTGGTGAATGAGTGTACTGGTGAGTGCAGGACCTTCCTGGGATGCTCAGGAGGGTCTTGCCAAAAACAAAATGAGAACCAGAAAATTTGATGTAGATATCTTTATATTGCCAAATGTATTCTCATCAACTGATACTGTTGAAACGTGCATGGTGTTGCCAACTCAAAACATGCACGTTTTATCTAAAATATATCTATTTTAATACAATTTATTTTACTGAGAGATTATTTGGCAATAGAGTCAAGATGAGTTATGCCCAAGCTCCACTATGTGACACCGGCGGCAGCAAAACACTTTATAACCTCAAATCCATTGTTCTACTTTTGTTTATTTACATTTGGCGTGGATCTGGCAAGCAGAAGGGATACCCCATGTACTCTATAATGTCAATGATAACAAGCAGAACAGAAGAAAACCTGTACCTCTTGTATTGCTGGAGCCCTTGATGGGGGGTCCCCATGTCCCATGTCGATTTTAAGAAATAGCCATGTCCGTGTGTCAATTTTATGAAATGGCCATGTCCCTATGTCAATTTAAAGGAATGGCCATGTCCCTTGTGTCGATTTGAAAAAATGGCCATGTCCCTGTGTCGATTTAAAGAAATGGCCATGTCCCTGTGTCAATTTTAAGAATTGATCATGTCTCTGTGTCGATTTTAAGAAATGGCCATGTCCCTGTGTCGATTTTAAGAAATGGCCATACCCCTGTGTCGACTTTAAGAAATGGCCATGCCCCTGTGTCGATTTTAAGAAATGGCCATGCCCCTGTGTCGAATTAGAAAAATGGCCATGTCCCTGTGTCGATTTTAAGAATTGATCATGTTTGTGTGTCGATTTTAAGAAATGGCCATGTCCCTGTGTCGATTTTAAGAAATGGCCATACCCCTGTGTCGATTTTAAGAATTGGCCATGTCCCTGTGTCGGTTTTAAGAAATGGTCATGTCCCTGTGTCGATTTTAAGAAAGGGCCATGCCCCTGTGTCGATTTTAAGAAATGGCCATGTCCCTGTGTCGATTTTAAGAAATGGTCAAGTCCCTGTGTCGATTTTAAGAAATGGCCATCCCCTGTGTCGATTTTAAGAAATGGCCATGTCTCTGTGTTGATTTTAAGAAATGGCCATGTCCCTGTGTTGATTTTAAGGCAATGTCCATGTCTCAAGTCACTATGTCAATAGAGGCTTATGTCGCAATGTCGATTTTAGGGGTCTAGAGCCATATCGCTGAACCTTTCCCTGAGTTCTCTCTGAGAAAATTTACAGAGGTTCTTCCTCTTTTTTATTTGGCAAGACCCTCCTGTGCAGGCAGCTTGGTGTACTGATGAGTTATGTGGTGGAGCTATCTGAACTATCTTCCATAATTACTACCACCAGGCCCTCTATAAATATACACATGTAGAGTATGGCCCGCCGGTAGGCCCCCAGCTGCCATGACACCCTGCAGTGCTGCCAGGAATCACCAGGTGGCGCCACCACTGCCTGCAGGTGGCACTACGGTCTGCAATAACTGGGCCATAGTCCTTGAATTGCTCTTACCAGATCTTATAGAACTAAATGGTTTTTTGTTGCTTTTGGGGGTCTAGATGGGGGTCCCCATGTCACCTGTCGATTTTAACAAAAGACCATGTGACATGTCAATGAATTTTTATTTTCCCATGTCCTTGTCACTAAGCTCCATGTCACATGTTAATTCTAATGTCCTGTCACTATCTTTCTACTTCTTCATATCCCTGTGACTAAGCTCCATGCCACATGTCGATTTTAAGGAAAGGTTATCTCACACTGTCAATTTCAAGGATCTTGACCCTTGCTTTTGGGTTCAGTGCGTGCTATGGAAACAAACACTTTTTAACAATATGAGATGGTGAGTTAGAGTGGGGGTGGGGCAACATTTCTTCAACGCCCTTGACCATGAGGAGGGGGGATTTCAGAGTAAAAGCCTGTGCGTCCCCTTAAAGACGATTCATAAGTCAAATGATTATCCAGTTTGAAATTCATCTGCAAACGATCAGACTTGTGGGGAAAAAATTATGATCGTTTTTATGCTATTCACGACATGCAGTATTGCATTTACTATGTAATAACTATAAACAATTGTAAACCATGTAAGCCTCTCATTTCTTATTAGGTATTATTCTCTGTATGAAATGATCATCGGTTCAATGAAAGAACTTTCCTTAAATGTTATGAATAAATCCCCAGATTCCCTTCTTTAATAGCAGAGGTCCTCATTACTATGTCCGAACCTTTTTGATCAATACAAAGTCTACCAAAGAAAATATGATCATGATAGCAAATGTTTTACATGTAAATGCATATCATAATAAAAGAAACCTGTAACTGGAAATGATATGATACTATTCACTACCAACATCAAACAAATAACAAGCTGATAAACTACAGTGCTGAGGATTTATTGGCTCAGAATTATTTACAGTATTACTGTGAACATGTGTGCCATGATTTAATGAAAAATAAAGTATAACTCATCCTACATATTTCTAATTGCATGAAAGTGGGAATCTAAGTAAAAGTCCCTCTTTAAGCACCTTTAATTTCACTAAATGCTACTTAAAATTGCTTAATGTCAACATCAGATTTAAGCATCCTAAACTTTGATTTATGGGACTTAAACATACTTAAAATTCTACTTAAAGCTCAATATTCGTGCAGTAATACGCACAAAATGTAATACAACCCAATTTACAAAATGAAATGCAATCCAATTCCTTCTCAGTACATGCAACATATATAACAGTGCATATACTAATTATATCGAGTTATCAAGAGCTATGCTGAGCTTTTCTTGTTTTTAAAGTGTACATCAACGAAGGGTGTGTCCACTGTGACCAGCTCATGGATTTGTCGCTTTGGGGGAAGATGGTAATAGCACAATGAACCACCTTGGTGTTCTCTATTTTGAACACCTTGAATGCTCTAGGCTCTGCAATGGAAAGTATGTTTATACTTAACACATTTAATGTATCAGTCATGTTTCGTTATGGTGCTTGGATGCAGCCCTAGCAACAAGACATACATCTCAAAGTGACACTATATATGATTTTCCGGTGGACTAACATTATATCCAAGCAGAATAGAACTGATTTAGTAACAATAATGTATACTCAGATGAAGAGAATTAAAGTTCTACTCTGCCTGAGAACCGTTCTATGTACCTATCACACATCGAGCCACCCATCCATTTCAAAATAAGATCAAATGGCCAATTTTATAGATCAAGCCACCCATCCATTTTCAAAATAAGATCAAGTAACCCCCACCCCTGCCCTCACTGGTCCATCTGGTGGTGAGTGAGTGTACTGGTGAGTGCAGGACCATTCCTTGGGTGCTCAGGAGGGTTTTGCCAAAAACAAAATGAGAACCAGAAAATATGATGTGCATATCTTTATATTGCCAAATGTATTCTTGTCAACTGACACTTCTGAAACATGCATGGTCATCCCAACTCGAATGTGCACGTTTCATCTGAAATATATCTATTTTGACATGATGTACATGTATTCTACTGAGAGATTATTTGGCAATAGACTGAAGATGAGATATGCACAAGTTCCACTATGCGACACCAGGCAGCTGCAGTGTAATGTTGCATTATCTGAAATCCTTTGTTCTACTTTTGTTTGTTTACATTTGGCGTGGATCTGGCAAGCAGAAAGGGTGCCCCATACACTGTATGATGTCAATAATAACAAGCAGAACAGACGAAAACCTATGCCTCATGTATTACTAGGGCCCTTGATGGGGGGTCCCATGTCAATTTTAAGAAATGGCCATGTCCCTGTGTCAATTTAAAGAAATGGCCATGTCCCTGTGCCAATTTTAAGAAATAAGCATGTCCCTGTGTCAATTTTAAGAAATGGCCATGTCTCTGTGTTGATTTTAAGGCATTGGCCATGTGCCTGTGTCGATTTTAAGAAATGGCCATGTGCCTGTGTCGATTTTAAGAAATGGCCATGTCCGTGTGTCGATTTTAAAAAAATGAGCCTGTTCCTGTGTCGATTTTAACTCTTCCTTTACCTGAGTATTTCAGAGCAAATTTTTGGGTTTTTGTTTATAACATAAACTCTCAAAAACCGTTGGAATTATGTGAATATTCAAATTAGAAGGGAAATGGTGACAGGTTAAGCTAGGCTAATCAGTTAGATAGAACAACACCCGAGTTTCCTCTGTCTAGTTTGATTAATGAGATATATCATCATAAATGTGGTGATATGATGAGAAAAGCTGATCTCATGCAAAATCGGCATTTTTTCATACCTGTTGCCATGGTAACCAGACATAATGGCCAATAATGCATTAAAATACACAAATATTTTCCATGCCATTTAGTTGAGCATGAAAAAATGTACAAAGTCAATTTTCACCAAAAAATTAATACTATTTGACATTTTTCATGATTTTTAGCCTAAATATTGATTAAATCTATATAAAACTTTTAGGGTAATTTAAGATTTTGTCTCAAGTTTGTAAAACTGCCATGCTAAAAGTATAAGAGATAAAGACTTACTCTTTGGACTCTCTGGAGAACCCAACTCAAGCTAGGGCAAACAAAAAATTCAAAGAGTTTCAATGGATTTTGTGGAAGTTATAGTGTAGTCAATATGGGCCAAAAATTGACCAAAACTACGCATTAATGCATAGTTGGTAAAGGAAGAGTTAAGGCATTGACCATGTCTCAATTCACTAAGCCAAAAGAGGCTTTATGTCACCATGTTGATTTTAGGGGTCTAGAGCAATATCGCTGCACGTTTCCCTCAGTTCTCTATGAGAAAATTTATAGAGGTTCTTCCTCTTTTTCATTTGGCAAGATCCTCCTGTGGAGGCAGCTTGTTGTACTGAGGAGTTATGTGGTGGAGCTATATGAACTATCTGCCATAATTGCTACCACCAGGCCCTCTATAAATGTACACTTGTAGAGTACAGCCCGGCCGGCATGCTTCCAGCCACCATGACACGATGCAGTACTGCCAGGAATCATCAGGAGTGCTAAGGTGACGAACATTTTTTAACAATAGATGGTGAGTTCGAGTTGGGGGGGGGGCAACAATTATTCAACCCCTTAAGCATGAGGGGGGGGGGATTTCATAGTAAAAGCCTGTTCAATTCATAAGTCAACCAATTATCCACTTTGAAATTCATCTGCAAACGATCAGACTTGTGGGGGAAAAAAAGATCATTTTGATGCTATTTCCAAATGCAACAAGGAAGATTTTCATTTCTAATGAGGTATTTCCCTTTGTATGAAATGATTATCGGTTCAATGAAAGGACTTTCCTTAAAATGTTATGAATTAACCCCCAGGTTCCCCTTAAAATAGCAGAGGTGCTCATTACTATGTCCGAACGTTTTTGTTCAATACAAAGTCTACCAAAGAAAATGTGATCATGATAGCAAATGTTGTACATGCATATCATAATAAAAGAAACCTGTAATTGGAAATGATATGATACTATCCACTACCAACATCAAACGAACAACAAACTGATAAACTACTGTAACAGTGCTAAGGATTTATTGGCTCAAAATTATTTACAGGAGTACTATGAATATGACTGTCGATACCCAAAGATTTCATGACTACATATTTAACCCTTTAAGGGCTGCTGATGCAGGAGTACATCATGCCCATAGGTCAGCATGATGCACCAATGAAGTGCTGGTGAGACTGCTCCCCAGTGCTTCAGTGAAGCACTGGGTTGGAATATATCAACCGATAGGGTGAGCGTGATGCTTGAATGTGAGTTATTAGCCAGGGCTGATTTCAGGTATCATGACGACCTATTGGACTGGTGCATTAGCTGCATTTAAACGTTCTAATGGCATGAATGTGGGAATCTAAGGAAACGTCCCTCTTTAAGCACATCCAAGTTTAGTAAATGCTACATAAAATTGCTTAAAGTCAGAATAAGATTTAAGTGACCTTTTAATAACTGTAATTCATTATAAATTACTTAAAATGTTAATTCTACTTAAAGCTCGATATTCGTGCAGTGATACATACAAAATAAAATACAGCTTCTCAATTTCCTTCTCAGAAGATGAGACACATATAATAGTGCACATAATTCATCTAATAATTAAGAGTTATGCTCAGCATGATGCTTTTAAATGGTTTTAAAATGTACATCAATGAAGGGTGTGCACTTTTCCAAGCTCATGGGTTTTGTCGCTTGGCAGGAAGATGGTAACAGCACAATGAACCACCTTGGTGTTCTCTATTTTGAACTCCTTGAACGCTCTAGGCTCTGCAATGGAAAGTATGTATATAATTAACACATTTAGGACTGTTAATGTATCAGTCATTTTTCGTTATGGTGCTTGTATGCAGCCCTAGCAACAAGACATACATCTCAAAGTGACACTACATATGATTTTCCGGTGGACTAACATTATATCAAAAGCAGAAGAGAACTGATAAAATATTAAAGTTCTACTCTGTCTGAGAACTGTTCTATGTACATGAGACCTAGCTAGCACACCCACATGGGACCCAGATGGGATTCCTCTGGGCTGTCTGGGCTGGCCCAGACGTGGGTAAAAGCTAAAAGGTAAATGTCTGGGCTGACATATGGATCCTAGGTGGGGCCCAGAAACCTCTTTTCACTGTATCTGTTCGCTACTGTTTCCCTCCTCTCATAGCATTGGCAATATTCATTTATACTGTTCAAATAATGATGCACAAACCATACACATAGCTCACAAGCATTTTTTATTGCATCATGTCGGCAATTAGAGTATCAGTGTCTGTGCCTGTACCTACCTGTAGATCCTTCAGTAGTTTGAGGAATCCCCTTTTACTTGGGTTTTGACATGTTTTTGTGTCAATCGTTGGTGGCTCTGTTGAGTATAAAATCAAAAACAATAGGTTTCATGTTATACACAGCCATAGAATCTACGACTCTCGCTTGATTACAATACACAGCGATCAATCGTAAGTGGGGAGGTCTAATAAGAACATGCCTCTCAAGTCGGTGAACTATGTTCAGATTTTCAATTATATTGAACCATGGCCCTGTCAGTTGTATTGAAACACAATGTTGTGCAAGATAACTATGAATTGGCACGGTTGTCTAGTATAACAGGAGGCCATCAATGCTATTGATAATCAACATATTCGGGAAATGGCTTCCTGTGGCACTTTGGCAGGAATTGTCCGGTCATGGCAGGTTAAAGTTGGCCTATTAAGGTTTTTTTCAGTAAATCACTAAAAAGATGAATGAATAAATGAATGAACAGATGAAGAAAAAATAGACGATTAAGCAAATAAATTCTAGATAAATTAATAAAAAGATTAATAAATGAATAGATATAGAGATACTTACCACAGAGGCCACACATCTTGGGGCACTTTGGTGCCACTATGTCCTTGGCTGTAGCCATGGTACATGTCCAGGCAGGCCAGGTAGTGCCACAGTAGGGGCTTAGATCGGAACACTCAGCTAGGGTAGACATTATAACATAATGATGAGTAAATTTGTAAACCCAACTACGTATTATTAGAAATAGGAGTCTGTTACCACGAAATGCTACAGCATAAAATTCACAGAGCTAGAAATAACCCTAGAGTCATTTTTAAATCACGGTTATTTTGACCGTACCCGTCTCTCTGTCTCTGTCTGTCTCTGTCTGTCTCTGTCTGTCTCTGTCTCTGTCTCTGTCTGTCTCTCTCTCTCTGTCTCTCTCTCTCTGTCTCTCTCTCTCTCTGTCTCTATCTCTCTCTCTCTCTCTCTCCCCCCTCCCTTTTTCATATAATTTCTTATAATTTGTAGATAAAGAAAAGTAACCCAAGAAAGCGAGTTAAAAACCTTTTTTTTCTATAGCATGGTCATTTTTCACACTGTCCTCAAATCTCACCAAATGACATTTTCAGGGTTTTACAGAAGTGACATCGCCATTTCCCTTGGAATTCCATTTCAGACCCCCCTGGTTAAGGGGTCGAAAAGATAAGATTTTCCCACCCACCCCCACACCCACCCTTGTTGAAAATTGTCACTTCTTTAGAGGGTTAAACTTACTTTCACAGGCAGTTCCTAGGTAGCCATCGGGACAGGTACAGCTGCAGTCATCTTCATTTGCAACGCCGCAATTTTCGCACTCCGCGTAGCACTCTGTAGTATACAGAGCAAAATATTCGATTGGCAGATAAACTCAGGTAGGCTAAAACTGCATACATCAAAACAGCTTAAAAATTGTTATTTACTACTTTTGTCCAAAGCTCTTAAGTTACCTGATAAAGTTTTTAGCTTTTCATCTATGATTTTAAACTATGTTTTTCCCCCTCAGCCAGCAGGTGTACTGTAAAGAAATGTGGATGAAATAACTTTGTAAACTTTGTAATCTCATTCACAAAGTTGCCAGAGATCCGTTATTATTTTCACAGAGATTACTTGTACCCCTGTACTGCCACCTGAGGCTTCTTTTTAAAAACTACAATGATCCCTGGTAGATTCAGCGGTTAACTTTTTACAGTTTTATGTCAAGGTGCTCCTTTATGAACTTTTCAGATGAAGAAATTTTGAAATGCTTATCTGACATAGACATATCTAAGTCATCTGCCATTGACTATTTATCTACTGATATATTCAAAAAAACTATGTTAAAGTTCCCTCAAAAATTTATAAAAATTATTAATTTGTTTACGAATACAGGCCAAATCCCTGATAGTTGGAAAATTGCTACTGTGACTCCTCTCCCCAAAGGGGGGGACCCATCCAATGTCTCTAACCTTAGACCGATAAGTGTCCTACCGGTACCGGGAAAAATCCTAGAAAGACTCATACACAATAAGCTAAGTGAACATCTAGAAAGATTTGATATTTTATCGAAAAACCAAGGTGGATACCAGAAATGTAAATCTACATTAGACTCTATCTCTGTATTAGTTGACGATGTATAAAAAAATAGAAATGAAGGGAATATAACAATGGCTGCCTTTATTGATATAAAAAAGGCGTTTGATTCGGTTAATCATTTAATATTATTAAAGAAATTAGAACAATATGGAGTCAGAAATAGAAATTTAACCTTAATTGAGAATTATTTATCAAGGAGACAGCAATGTGCTATAGCTAACCATATACGTTCTGATAAAGCAAGTCTAACATGTGGCGTACCACAGGGCTCAATTTTGGGTCCTTTGTTCTTTTTATTGTATATTAATGACTGCATTTCTGACAATGATGTACATAAAACCTTGTTATACGCTGATGACTCCGTACTGTATGTATCTGGAAAAAACTTAGAAGCTTTAACAAATCAGTTAACTATTGCACTTAATTCCTTCTCTCTCTGGTCCTCTGCCAATAAGCTTACAATGAATGAAACCAAGACGAAAATAATGACCTTTGCTTCAGCATGTAAATTGAAGAAAATACAAAAACCTAAGATTGTCCTTAATGGTAAAACTTTAATGAATGTTCAATCATACAAATACTTAGGGGTCACCCTTGACCAAGAAATGAATTTTAATATGCATACGAGAAATGTTATTAAAAGTGTTCGGTTCAAATCATTAATTTTGTATAAAACAAGAAAATATTTATCAACTGCAGCAAGAATAAGAATGTATAAAATGCATATAATACCAATTATCGATTACTGTGATATCTTATATAATGGAGCTAATGCTGAATTGTTACAAGTACTGCAGAGACTGCAAAATAAGTGTTTAAAAACCTGCCTTGATGTACATGTACTGACTCCAACAGATTTTGTACATAGAGAAACTATGAGTCCGAAACTTGAAGCTAGAAGACTACACCATATAAAAATGCTGGCTTATAAGAGATCCACTAAGGAAGAATATATTAAACCCACTGTTAGAATGACAAGATTCTCAAATGCTCCTGTATTAAAGTATATGAAAATTAATTGTACAGCGTACTCAAAATCTCCTGAATGTCTATGTGCTCAAATATGGAATAATTTAGAACCTGATATTAGAAATACTAGAGACAAAGATAAATTCAAAGCTCTATCAAAGAAATGTATGATGCAATCTATCGACACATAAAACATATTGTAAAATAATCATACATATTGTCAAACCTGTCAAACCTGACTGACTATGTCGATTTGTCAAGGCTAGCATATTGGATAGTATCTGCGCATGCTGTACAAAATGAAACCATATTTATGATAAGGGGGGGGGGGATCAATTATTTTTGTATTTAAAGTAGATAGAAAGTGCCCCAAATTGTACAAAATAATTGTTATTATACCGTATAATTGTATGAATATCTGTAATGATTTAAGTGGTCAGATCATAACAACATTTTTGAAATGACGATCTGGTCATTAACTGTTTGGTCGTGTTATTAACAAAATGAATTACCTGGTAAAGGAGGTAATTGAGTATTATATCAACGAATGTACTTAGGCTAACTTACATAGGTGTTGTATTTCTAACGCATAACGACAAACTATATTTACATGCCCAGGAGTACATGATGTATGTACCAATAGACCAAATAAAGTTTAAATTTGTTCAAAAAAAAAAAAAAAAAAAAGCCAAGATGCACCTTATGTGTAAAGATTTACTACACTATACTCACCACATTCATCTGAGTCTTCTCCATCACAACTATCAACTGGAAAGAAATTGAAACATGAGAATTAAAGTAGTATCTTTAAAATTTATTATTCCATTTAGTTTGAAAATAATTTATGTCATAGGTTTTTGTTAGCGACAGAATCTGATCGGATAAAAGGTCTGACAAGCTGAATTTGACAGGTTTTTCTTGTTTATTTTAAACGAGTTTCTTTGAATACCCTGAGCACTCCTTAACCCAAACTGAATTTGTTTTTGTTACTTACTGCACAATCCATCATAGCACCATTGTTTGCCAGAGGTACATCTGGTGCATTCAACTCCCTTCTTGAACGGCTTCTCTAGATAGCTCAATGCTCTGTAAATAAATCAAATATAAACTTTATAATCCAGGAGAGTGGAAAAGTAAGAGCTTTATTGGGTAGCCCATGTGCTTCTGAAGGCATTTCTCAAGATGGTACGACTAGACCCCCTCAAATTGTAGTGGGATCCATTACTCTGATGCCATTACAGCCATGTATCTAGGGGTCACTGGTGATTGCACTGCTACGACTGTCCTATCAAACCTAATGTAATAACTGCGATAAGTGCTGATCGTAGAGGGTGGTTATAGAGCATAACCTATGCTCATCCACTCTAACTTTGAGGTTTTCAAATTATAGTTGCCATGTTCAGTCATACCATCTTGAGAAATGCCTTCCAGGTACCTCGTTTTGGGAAGGCGAACTGGACTTCTAAACATGCTTTAATGAATACACATTTGAGGATAGAAAGTTCCTGGCTGTTCTGCTGCTCAGAACCAACTTCTCACCTTACACACAGAATCAATCCTCTTAGTGTGAGTCATACTGGGAAGCATTCCCAAATTCATGAAAACTAAAGAATTAATTCTATAACCTATTACTTTGCTGCAAAACAGGGGAGAAGTCATTGCCTGAGGGTAGTCAGTTCCCATTTGGGAATAGCACCTCCGACAGAATTGAATTCCTGTCCTTTCGCAACATCCTCCTGGGCTGGCCAACATAATAATAGGCCAATGTTGAAGCATTGGCAGATGTTGAAAATGAGCTGGTGGCCTGTCTGTATGATGCTGCCACCTGTTAATAATCCTAAAAGCTAGTCGATGCTGCGGTTCATCTCATATGGTTCTGACTCCTGAGCCTGAGCTGGGTAGCCAAGATATCTCTCAAAGTGGTCTGGGATCCTCGGACTTGTATCAATCCTAAAGGGATTGCCAGCTTTACTATCTAACATAGGTACTGAAAGGTTCCTGGGACGGAGCACTAAAATTCAAGAGCTTTTTCTAAGCCATATACAACAAACTTACCCCGGGCTGTAGTTACAGGTGAAGAAAGCGGCATTTGACACATTTTTCTGTTCGTCCACCATATACATGCTGTCACACACCTTCTTACCGCATCCCACCTTGTCTGTGTTCGCCCACATCAACTGGTGGACAAAAAAGCAGCTCTTTAAGAAGTCACTTTAAGAAGATTTTTCTTTTATAATTTTCTTTAATATGACCTTCAAAGATGCAAAGGTGACACGAAATTGCTGGTAAGCACATGCTATTGTGCTAGTTAGGACAAGAAACTTGGTAATAATAGGACCATTTGTGAAGGCGCAGTGTGTAAAATAATCATCGTTATAGCGTGTGATGAATCATTTTGATGGTTTTATGGCTAGTGTGATACAAACTGACCCCTTGGAAGTTGACTGAACCTTTTCTTAGAGCCAGAATATAGGGCTATCAATAGAATAAAGTTATATTTATTATGATGTAATGCTGAGCAGGGGCGTAGGAAAAGGGGGGGGCAGGGGGGCCTGGGCCCCCCCAATCATAAAGGAGGGGGGCCTGATTATGTCTGGGCCCCCCAAAAATTTACCAAGAAGTCATAATGAAATGGAAAAGCAGCTAAAACATTCCATCCCAAATTAGATTAATATGTTAAAGGGATAGGGAAAATGGAGCCCTGAACCTCAAATCAGATCTAAAATTCCCCAAAAATACTTTTCTATTAAATTCTATTATGGGTATGTATAGGCATCATCGCGCTCGAGCCGATAATTCAAGGTGTTCAAATTGGGACCCCGCTGGGCCCCCCCAATGAAGATTTGCTTCCTACGCCTCTGGCTGAGTTCGTCTTCCTGACCCCCTGACAATAGGTATTGACATACCAGGACAGCTCCACTAACATGTAGTATAAGCTATTTAAACAACCTACATCAGAGGGTCAGCATGATGAGCCGAGGATGTGCTCCCGAGCTGACTTCATTGGCACATCTTGACAACAACTGGGCATGGTGCACTCCTACATTAGCAGTGTTAGCAGAGTTAACGCCTAATTAACGCTTACCTGGAGATAGTGTCCACAGACTTTGCCGGCCTCACAGGTGTTGGTGTCGTAGTCATAGTAACTGATTTCATTGTAGAACTTGGACACAATATAAGATGGGCTGCAAGGTCAGATTTAGGATCTATATTATTTTTTTATCAGAATAAGTATGAAATATATCATATGAAACTTTTGATTATATACTGACACTGTAAATACAATAAAAAAAATGATGACAAATTGAATTGATGTTAATTATAGTCTATGAGCCAGGACATTTTTGAGTACCAATGCTGTGGAGTCACAGAGCCTATCATAAGAATCCTGCAAGATTTTATAAATGCATTAATGTGCATATTGGTTAGGATTTTGCATGAACAGTCCTGCATGGTGTTTTGCTCATCGGAATCAGGTGCAAGGACTGCAATCAGGCATCATAGTTGCCAGGGTCTCGAATAGGTGCTGGTATTGTTTAAGCACCAGATGCATGCAAAAAAGTATTCAGAGAAGTGCCGCTTTAAAAAGAAGGTATAGCCCAAGCTCCACTAGGCATCACAGGGCAGCAGCGTCAGAGGCGGCACAGGTTTGGGGTATCCTTTCTGCTGGCCAGTAGAGGAACGCAGGGTTTTGCGGCAATTTCACCGTGTATCACAGCAATTCCGCTGCGAAATTGCCGCGACATGGACGCGAAACACTGCGTTCCTGTACTGGCAAGCAGAAAGGATACTCCAATTCTGTGCCGCCTGTGATGCTGCCGCCCCATGCCGCGTAGTGGAGCCCTGGCATATTTGGCTATTGCCAGGGAGGTTAAAACGGCCACTACATTATATGGAATTGATGCACTCCCAGAAGGTCAGCATGATGCACCGGTGAAGTTCTGAAGTTCCATTTGTGTATCATGGAGACTAACAGGCATAATGCAATCTTGCATTATAGTGGGTTACACTGTAAAAAATAACTGTTGAATCTACCAGGGGACTTTTGCAGAACAGGAAACGAAAAAGAAAAAAAAGAAACGATTAAAAAAAGTGTTGCAAAAGAAATTGGACGAGAATAATCATGACCAAACTAGAAAGTTGAAACGAAGAATAAATATTGTTAGTTTTGAGAGAATTTTTGGTGTTGCTAAAACCAAAATCCGGTTTTCGTTTAATAAATGTAACAACAATTCTAAACGTCTGACTAGGAAAAATATATTCGTTTCAATGTATTTCTTTGTTTCAAAAGCTCAGTTAAGGAGCAAGGTTCAACCTCATTCTTAACTCAAAAAAGTTTTTTTTTTGGTAGTTTTAGACTATTCGACGAAAGGAAATTTGATAAAAAGAGTAAAATTACCAAAATACTACTAATAACTTAGAAAAAACAAGTAATAATGTGGTTTGAAGTGACTTTGCAAATATAGTTTTCGTTTAAGTTCGTCCATATATTAACCCAATTAAAAACAACAAACGATGATATAGATGGTGCTCCCAAGCCTACATACTGGTACTTTATAACCAGAAGAAGGTCCTTTATGAGAACAACCTGGATGTAGGAAGGCAGAAATAACTTAGGAGACATGGATTTTGGCCAATTTTGGGATCCTTATGCAGAGGCAGACTCAGATTTGGATGAGCTTGACGCTAGATATTACCGGAGGAGAATACATCCCCTGGAAAAATTTTGGCCGTAGGAAGTTCATACAACGCTAAAGAATAACCAAACGACAAGCTGAATGGTTGATAGATGACTACTACAACGAAGTGGACATACAAGGTCATACACAAGGTGGGGGACTGAGCATAGAGGACCGTGTAAGTACTATGGGGTCTAATATTTACTCCTTAAAAAAAACTGGACATGGCAAATATATATATGTCCCATAATATTAAACGTAAAAGAGGGGTACGAAATAATATTATCAGTCAAGAAACATACCTTTTTTTATACGTCTGTAAGACCTAAGATTAAACAATTTGTTTTTATAATTTTTAATATATACTTATATATATTTTTGTAGTTCTGTTTAGGTCTACGCTACCTTGCCACAGGTAGCAACTATTCTTTAGTTGCGGACTATCAAGGAGTTTCAAGATCAACGGTGAGCAGATGTGTGAGGGATGTCTCAAACTACTTCTTCGAAAACAGCTACAAATATGTACATTGGCCCGAGACAGAAGAAGAAAAACTGGAAACTGTCAGGTTATTCTCTGCAAAATTTGGACGACCACGTGTTCTTGGACTGATCGACGGGACCCATATAGCTATTCGTAGGCCAAAGGAGAATGCAGGGGCGTACGTCAACCGCAAGGGATTTCATTCCCTCAATACCATGGTAATATTATATAGAATACACATATGTATTTATAAATGAGAGTATATGCAGATATTTTTGTAAACTTACAAATTTAAAATAATTATGAACTATTATATTTATTATAATAGCTATATATAGTTATTCCATTCATTACTCAATTGGGAGAAATACAGCTCTAAATTTGTTTTTTTTTAGATCGTTTGCGATTCAAACAAAATGATAACCCACATTAACCCTAAGTGGGCAGGAAGTGTACAGGACGCATATGCATGGAATGCATCCGAACTTCATATACAGTCTGACAATGATATGTTAGACCCCTTCTTCCTACTAGGAGATTCAGGGTAATTTGATTGCACAAATACTTTAGAGTCAGTAAATAAGAGGATAAATTAAAAGTCATCCAAATTTTTTTTTTTCAAATTATTATAAGCTTCTATATCCAAAGTACTTAGTTAAAATATATATGGAACTTTCCAATGCAGATACGGTTGTCGTCGGAACCTCTTTACCCCGGTAAGAGAGGAGCAAAATGCTGCACATCAAGCTTACAACAAGTGGCACAAGAAAACTAGGTCTCTTGTTGAATGCACTATTGGAAACCTAAAGGCTAGGTGGAGGTATGTTTAAGAGTAAACAAGATAAAATCTGTTCTATCTGATCAGTGGACGATAGTAATCATTGCAGTGATCCAGTGTAGTTTTTTAACAAGTAGCCACAGGTGGCAGTACAGTGGTACGCAAGTATATATACAAGGATTCTCTGTGAAAATAAAGACTGGCAACTTTGGGATGAGGTTGTGTGGTTATGTAAAAGACATTCTTTTGCAGTATAGGTATGGAATGGAACTAATGGATATATATGAGAGATGTCGATGAATATCATTTTGTAAATACTTACTACATGGAGCGGCTGTTTATATAAAACATGTTTTGTCCAACGGTGTCAAATGACATACCGGGCCATGACAGGGTGCCGTGCTGAAACACACACTTGTCAACGTGTGACTGGGCAGCATCCGCCAACTCCTGGTCCCAAGTCTGAAGGAATAAATGGGAAAAACTTTAAAAACCAGGTACATTGGGTGGAAAAAATCTTTTCCGCTCAATGCCTATTGAGTAGCAAGGCCCTTGAATGCTCAGTGAATTATTGTGTCATGGGGTCAAATACTTGCATTGAAACAAAAATCTTTCATGGTAATCGTTTATGATTGTTTCATAATAAATGCATTAAAATACACCATGTACATTGCACCAAAACTCTCATGACATTTTTCTCAATAACCTGACTGTTTTCAGACAAAATAATACCGATCGTTTAACTTAGGAATCGCCTTCCTGGCCTGGTGCAGACTTTTTGTGTTGACAACTGCAGGGCCTGTCCCTCTGGAGGGTCTTGCCAAAAGAAAAAGAGGATGAACCTCTGTAAAAATTTTCAGAGAGTGCTAAGGAAAACGTGTATGGCCCAACTCATTTTCATAGTATTGGCTAAAAGATTACAGCAGAACCTATGGAAAACTCTTTTTGAGATGTAGAAAAACGTGCACGTTTTCTCTAAACGATTATCCAAACAATTGTTTAGCAAGACAAAAACGTGCACGTTTGCTTTCTTGGTTCTCGTTTCATATTTGGCAAGACCCCACAGGGCCCATCAGTTAAAGAAAGGAACTGGTCCGTCTTAATTTGTAAATATAAAACTCGAGTTGAATTTGTCAGGTTTTAACTTAATGCTGCTCACCAATTCAGTTCAATTCTATTTAAAGAGCTCTGTTTATTTACGCTGCAGGGGGGGATAACCTAGTGGCATACCTGTTGTCCAGTCAAAGGAGTGCTAAAAGATAGTGAACGCATATCAAATGCAGTAGTTTCGTACCATCTTTTAACTCAGTCCTGAGGCATATAGCAATGCCATCATAAAAATCTACATGGATCTGAAGAGGGACAGACTATTTTAGGGGTATTACATATCACCCATTGAAAACAGTAGAATATAGGGGAAAAAACGTGACAATGATAATGCTAGACTCATATCCTCATAACAATAGTCTTGATATCTCTGTATTCAGCCAGAAATATGTAAGCTACCTTCTTTCAGGCACTACCCTGAAAATGTTATCATAGACTATTTTATCTGGCCCGCTTTAACAAAATAAGGTGCTGTATTCACCTTGGGATAAGCGGGAGAGATATAAATAACAACCTGAGACAGTGACACTGACAGTAAAGTAAATACAGTATTAGTAAACTGAAGGCTTAAACCAAGGTACTACTTTCCATATATCCATCCGCGGATGTCAGCATTGTCTGTATGGCTTACAGTTAGCCATATCCTGATTCTAACCTTTGTGACATATAGGGATGACTAGGGGGACAATAGCTGAATAGCTGAGGGGACAAACTCATACTGGTCTGCTGAAAATAGTAATACACATACACACCTGCCTCCCCTACCTGATAGTGCAATAATACATGATGGTCATTGGTCACCATGAAACATTATCGTAGCCCTGTTTCATGCATCACTCTAACCCTATAATCCCACTCCTGGAGGGCCGCCCATGATGCACCAATGAAGTGTTGCTGAGCTGACTCGCTTCATTGGTGCATCATGCCGACCAATAGGCATGATGCACCCATGTATTTATAGCCCTTTAAGGGTTTAGGTAGCCGCTTTGGAATGTTAAGTGTCTGGGTCCAATTTGGATTTTCCCTTTGCGCCAGTATTGGTCACAGATTAGTCCATTTGTAGACTTCCCTCATCTTGACAATTGGCCGTTTTCCTGACACTCATGGAGGCAATCTAGCTTGATACTCTTTTACAGTGGCGGATCCAGGATTTGGAAAAGGAGGGGGCGCGGCCATAAAGGAGGGGACGAACCCCCGATTTTTTGAGCAAAGTTTGGGGTCCAAAATATCTAATTAAACTCTTAAGTATTGGGGAAAAGGCCCCCGCGCCCCCTCTAAATCCACCACTGTTTTTACCCTTACCAGGGTGTTGATACATTAATACAGCATGCCCATTGGTAGCATGATGCACCAAAGAAGTGCACTTCATTGGTGCATCATGCAGAGCCTTTGGGAGTGCATCAACTCTACAGGGTCGGTGTGATGCATGAAGGAGGCCAACGCGGCACGATGCACCAGAGGTATAACCCTTTCAGGGCTGCTGCTGCAGGAGTGGATCATGCCAAATGGTCGTCATGATGCACCAATGAAGCACTGATCTCCAGCACTTCTAATGTCCAGGGGCTTAATCTATAACTTTAGAAATGAAATTCTTTCATTGAAATGATCAAATTAACATGCTGAGAATGATACTTTTATTGAAAGGAAAATCTATAATGAAAATCGTTTCTAATGGTTAAAATCAATAGAATTAACATGTTGTGAATAGCATCAAAATGATCAAGAGGTTTTTCCCCTCTAACCTGACCGTTTCCAAACATAGTTCATACCTAATAATTGTGTGACTTATGAATCGCCATCCAGGGCCTTCTGACTAATTCAGCAGATATAAAATATACAATGACGCGACCTCCGACAAGGGACCTTATTTCAAGGGGAATAAGGGCCCTTTTCCCAGTACATGTCATTTATCAATGAGATAATTCTGACTGTCACGTTCAAACCTGCCAAATTCACCTTGTAGTAGTTATTCATAGGGTCTTCATATTTCCAACATTAAGATGACCCAGCTCTTTCGTGTCTGCCCGTTAAATCTTCAGCGTTAATGGACCGAGAAGTTGTCAATATGAGGAGTCTGTGCCAGGACCGACAAGGTATATTTGACAGGTTTTGCCTTGTTTTGGTCATGTTATCATAATACCCTGAGCGGCCAGAGGCGATAAAAGGACATGAAAAGACTTTTTTTGTCATCAAATGTACCTTTTACTAAAAAGGTAGATTTTTGACTTGCAAAGGGATATGTGTTTGACACTTTTTGGTCTCTATGGACATATTATTTTATATCAGAAGCGTAGGAAGCAAATCTTCATTGGGGGGGCGACAGGGGCCCCATCGCGACCACCTGGAATTGTCGGCTCAAGCGTGACAACGCCCATGCATACCCATATAGAATTTGTAAAGAAAAGTAATTTTTGGTGAATTTTAGATCAGATTTAAGGGTCAAAGCCCCCCTTTTCCCTATCCCATCACCATATTAATCTTTTTTAAGATGTAAAGTTAGTTTCTTGTCCAATTCATTCTGAATACTTCTCACTTTGAAGACCGTACCTTTTCAGGGTACCACCATCACCACCATCACAACAATTGGTTCAGTACGATGATCAAACAGCTGTTAGAAGTGCCGATTGACAGGTGATAGAAATGGACAGTGGACAATCAGCACTAAAATCTTAAGCTGTAGCTCTATCTGCTCTATCAATAGTACAGTTTGTACTAAAGATGATGTCTCTTTAGATACACTTAGATGAGGCCCCCCCCCATTCTCCCCTCAAGCTACCCTCCACCAGCCTCTCTTTAACTCTCAATGGTAACCCTTAATGACCCTGTAAGGGCCGCTGATGCAGGAGTGCATTATGACCATTGGTCTCCATGATGCACTTATGATGTGCTTGCCACCACTGCAGCCAGGAGGCTATTGCGAAAAGATTCGGATATGGTTCTGCGGGAGATGCTATTTCCAAAATGGAACTGACCAAATTCAGCCAATCAATTCTCTGCTGTGTTGCCAAAAGGTAATTGGTCATAGAAGTGGTTTAGGAGTTGGGAATCGATAAATGCTTCCCAATTGAGAACTAATTCCCAGCTATTCGCTACTATATTTCCCTGGCCTACCTACTATGGGAAGCATTCAGGTGGAACCAATCACAGAAGCAGTTCCCCCAACTTTTTGCAACACAGTCCAATTCAGAGCAAGTCAACTCCATTATAGTATAAGGTTGGTCTCTCAGGGTGGAGAATCCCTGGGAACTGGACAAGAAGGTGTGCTAGCTACAGTGATAATTGAAATCCCAATCTTTTCAAAACAGCCTCCAGTGCTGCGTTCATGCATCATGCTGGTCTGCTGCACTCCTCATGTAGACAAGTCATAAGTTAAACAAGTATCAGATATTTATGAAATGATCAGGTCGGTTGCAAAAAAAAAAAACAAAAAAAAAAACAACTCACGTCCATTTTGATGCTATTCACAACATTGCTTTTACTATATGAAAGGTTATTAAAACGATTATCATGAAAGGTTTTCGTATCGATGAAAGTCTAATTGACAGGCTGTGCAAAGTGTACAAGTAACGCAAAGTGTGCATATAACCTCTGAATGAAAAACTCCCAACCGTAAAACCTTGCATATAAGCCACACCTTTTATTTCATGTTGGAAGCAGTGGAATATGGACTTCCCATAGACTTAACACGGGAGCTCCGTATCTCACACCCCGTGAGATAACCCTTGCCCATATCTCACGGCCAGTAAAAGCACCCCAAATGTCCCAAACAGATATCATCTTTTAATTTCAGTTTTGATGATTTTTGAACATTTCTGTCTTTGCCTCGTAAGATAACCCTCAGTCAGACCCAACACTCGTGAACCTTTGTGTGTGCCCTCTTTTCTAAACAAGTTGTGCACTGCTTCACCATTCAACTTGCACTCACCACATTAGTCTGAAAAGTCACCGGGAGGGTGTTGCTCCTATTGTAAAAAGAGCTGTGAGTATGTGCCCTGTTTTCTAAACAAGTTGTGCACTGCTTCACCTAAGTACTTGCACTCACCACATTAGTCTGAAAAGTCACCTGCCTTGTTTAAAACAGAAAGAGCTGCACTACCAGGTACCTACTCATATCTATTTATTATACTGACTGACTTCTCCCAACTAGGTACCTACTCAAACCCCCCTTTTTTAGCACCGTACTTGAATGACCACTTGTGAGCAACAGAAGGGACAAGTTCTAGCTACATGAAAAGAAAGGACTGGAAATGAGGGCATTTTTAGCCAGCTCTTCCTTTTACTATAGGAGCAACATCCTCCAGCCTTGTTTAAAATAGAGAGAGCTTCACTACCAGGTACCTACTCATGTCACACACTCTATGGTTTATTATACTGACTGACTTCTCCCAACTAGGTACCTACTCAAATCCCCTTTTTTAGCACCGTACTTGAATGAGCACTTGTGAGCAACAAAAGAGACAAGTTATAGCTACATGAAAATAAAGGACTGGAAACGAGGGCATTTTTAGCCAGCTCTTCCTTTTACCATAGGAGCAACACCCTCCTGTAGTAGCTCAGGGTGTGGCTTATACGGGGAAGTCATATATATTCCAAAAGTGGGAATAAAAAACCTATGATCACTGACACTAACTTTGAGCCTTTCAAATCGCAGTGGCTGTGTGTAGTGTAGTATCTTAAGAACAGGAGATAAATGATAATGCCGCTGTGCAGAGTTAGGGGCAGTGTCATAATCTTTGAAAATAATAAAACCATGATTAATGTCCATCTCTCCTTAAATAGAACTAGAATAAACAACAACCCAAATGATACTGTCCCTATGTCGTAGAATTATGAAATTGGTAAAGTTTGACTTTATTACTATGTGGGATTTCGGCCAACTTACACGTCCTAGACATACAGGCGTGCTGGTGGCCTGCACCCTGAGCATCCATGGCGGCATCCACATGTGTCTCCTGGTGTCACACAAAGGTCCTTGGACATGCATGGACCGCTACTAATAGCACTGCATTTGTCAGGCATATTACCCATACGCAACAAGGTGTTTGAAAGTGTCCTAGTCCAGGGGCTATTGTGCAATTGATCCCTGGGCCTATATCCCAACAGCAAAAAGGGGCCTCTGTACACCGGAAATCCGGTGTTATGTGACTTTGACAATGGGACAGACTGATTACCAATGTAAAAATAAAGTTCTTCTATATTTGTATTAACCCTTTAAGGACAGCACGATGCATCAGGTTATCTGTTCATTAGTGCATCATGCTGATCTTTGAGGAGTGTATCATGATGCATTAATGCAGCTACCAGTGATGCATTGATGCATCATGACCAGTAGGGATGATTTGGTATCACACTGAATGATGCTTTACCTTTTAAGTACCAATAATGCAGGAGTGCGTCATGTCCATTGGACGTGCTCACTGCGCCACCTAGATGTAGTACAGGAGGGTGTTGCTCCTATAGTTAAAGGAAGAGCAGCCTAAAAATGCCCCTGTTTCCAGTCCTTTCTTTTCATGTAGCTATAACTTGTCCCTTTTGTTGCTCACAAGTGATCATTCAAGTACGGTGCTAAAAAAGCCACATTTGAGTAGGTACCTAGTTGGGAGAAGTCAGTCAGTATAATATACTATAGAGTGTGTGACATGAGTAAGTAGCTGATAGTACAGCTCTCTCTCTGTTCTAAACAAGGCAGGCGACTTCTGAGACTGATGTGGTGAGTACAAGTACTTTGGTGAAGCAGTGCATGACTTGTTTAGAAAAGAGGGCACATACTCACAGCTCTTTTTACAATAGGAGCAACACCCTCCAGTGTTACATGATATTAGCAAGCACACCCCAGCTGATGCATATATATATATATATATATATATATATATATATATATATATATATATATATATATATTAGGCCCTTTAATTCTAATAACTTGGATCCAACGGTGAATGTATTTAACCAAATAAGAAAACAAAAATGAAAACAAGAAATAAATTACCCCTTTGAAGAAAAGGTGTAAGTAGTCGCCCCAAAACACATCAGATGCGGTAATGTATCCAGGTTCAAAACCTGTGATTTACATGGCCTTTTTATCTCGCTGTATTCATGCTTCATACACGATGTATATGATGAATCGATGCATTTCAGTCACACAAGGGTTAAAAGCGCTATGCGAGCATAAAGGTGTTAACCCTAACATAACACCAAAGACAATATGAGAACACCTGGAATAAAAAGCACAGCCTAAAAAGTACAACCTATTGTAACGAGTTTGGCATGTACCTTTACAATAGAACACACCTAATTAGACCACCACACCCCTACCCACTATACTAAAATAAACCCTACATCCCACAGTCACAAAAAGGTAAATTTATTTTTACCCCTGTGTCAATGATGCCATCAGATTAACACACCTGCATTTCTTAAACACTAATCGCCTATATATATAGAACGTCCACGTTTCATAATTGCAACTTATTTTTTGCTCTGTTTTTATTTTTGTTAAGCAAAGAATCCGAAGAATCCGAAATAACATGGGTCGAATTCGATTGCTGATATTTCTCAGCAATCAAATTCGATTGCTGATATTTCTCAGCATTCGAATTCGACCCATGTTATGTAACATCAATGCATATCTCATAATACATGATCCTAGAGGTACATATTTATGTGTGTAATGGATTCGTCCCAGGTGATTATTTCTGTGTAGTCTTATAAGTAGTCTAATAAGTATAACGACCCCCCCTCCCCCGCCAAAAACCCAACAAAATAGTAAATAGTATGACAAAATAATGCCAAATATAAAACAAATGAAAAAAAAATTAAATGAAAAATAATTAATGGAATGAAATAAAAAGAGGGCAAACAAATAAACGATAGAACAAAAAATGAGAGAACAAGAGCATGTTTAGGGTTATAATGGAATGGGCCTAAGATCAAATACGAGATGTGGAGCATTTTTCTACAGATGACTGTATTCCCTGAAACTGTTTGAAAGGAAAGACCTAATAATTCTTCTTACCATATACTTCATATCTGATGACCCAGCTCTCCCGCGGTACTTGTTGTGAGCGTTGACGACATCCTTTTGGTCATATCCCACCACGGCGGACTTTGGCAGGTTAAGGACCCTCCGGCTCTTAGGGGCTGCCCAGAGGAACCCTGGGAAGGCCGATAATAGAAGGACGAAGGCAGCAAACTTCATGGTGATGGAGCAAGGATTTAAGGATAATATGATCAGATGAAACCAGGCCTTAAGGGCACTATGAACTGATGGACCCAGGCCTTAACGACAGCGGAGAACTTGGGTGTCTTGAGAGTTGAAGAATATTGGCTGGCTTTGAGTGTGACAGGACAGCAGTTCTTGGATGTGGAGGGTGTAATGACTGGTCAGCGTTTGAGTGTCTTCCTTAGGAATGGCCACCTTTTAATGGAAATCAGTGGGTTCGAGGGTGGGAGGGGGGAGGGATGGTGGTAGGGTTGAGGTGAAATCGTGAAATTGGGATTAGTGAGAGACAGAGTGAGTGGGTGGGAGGGTGGTGAAAGCTGATGACAATAATGTTGATAGAGTCGGATGTGTACAAACGATGTGTACAGAGGCCCAAAGCTGCCACATAAGGACTAAGTGTGTATTGAGGAGGTAAAAGTTTTTTCCCCATAAAATCTTGTATAGAAATGAGAAAATTCAGATTTTCTTCCTTTTCAAGGAAAGGAAATCAGCCAATCACACACACACACATCCTCTAGGCTCTCCTTATAATGATCTTTCTAGTATCATCATCATCATCATCATCATCATCATCATCATCATCATCATCATCATCATCATCATCATCATCATCATCATCATCATCATCATCATCATCATCATCATCATCATCATCATCATCATCGTCGTCGTCATCATCATCAGTCTTATTTCTGAAGAAAAGAAATAATGTGACACCCACAGGCCTCCATAGGAAGAAATTTAAAGTATTTATATTGGTTATGTTACCCTTCCGAAATCTTCCACTGTCCCAGCCTCCCACGGATAGCCTTGTCAGCAGTTCCAATAGAAATGTTTGAAAGTATTTTAATACTAAGTAGCAGGTGAAGTGCTAGTCTATTCATGACCATGATATGTGATGAATCATAGTCTTCAAAGACATTGTCTATTTTCAACAGGTAAGGAACTGACCACTTCCAACATTCTGCCTTATTTGGTGCAAGAGGGTGGTCATTTGTTAACAACATAGGAGTATTGTGAATTTCCACGATCATGTGGCGAAAAGTTTTCCGTCCCCCTTGGATGGACCTGACAATTTTCCATCTCCCAATTTCATTCCTTAGTAATGTACAGGCCTTTTTTAAAGTGTATTCCCCCCCCCCCCATATAAGAGGATCTGGAATTTCTTTGTCCCCCAAACCCACCAACACCCCCTGTTGTTAAAATCGACCACTCCCTAAGTACACGACCACATATGAACCTTATTTGTCCTCACTGTCTCCTGGTAAGTACACGAAGGGTAGGTGTAATCTAATCTACATAAACAAAATAGACAAAACTCATCTATTCACCCCCATGTCTTCTTTCTTCCCACTCAAAGTGTTCATTTAACTGTAATAAATTGCAGCTTTACTTTTATGACTGCTCCGCCTGTACCCTTGTGTGACCCCCAACATTTCCATGTGTCACCTTGTTTATCCACATAAAGTGAAATATGAGTTACCCTGATAAGGTGTATGTCAGCAAATGTATGTATGAGTCTTTTGTTTATCCACAGGGGGGTGGAAGTATAGGCATTTGGGCTTTTCCTTCCAAGTATACCCCAACATTAAAAAGATCTAGGCTTGTTTAAGATTAAAATATAAGACAAATGCATGCTGCCCTTTCAATTTGTACTTTTCGCAAAAATGCATGTGGTCAATTTTGACCCAAGAAAATATTCCAATTGTAAACCTCTCCTCGAGGGTATATATTTGAGTATTAACTATGAGAGAACTAGCAGAATGAATGGCAGAAAGAAAAGTCTCTGGGGTGAAAGTTTGCCAATGTTAGAAAACGTCAGGAAACGTTTCTGTGTTCTAAAAAAAGCCGTCTTTTATGTCAATCCTTCAGATGTTAACAAACCAAACTTTCTTTTTATTAAAATCATTTAAAACGTTCCCAAACTTGATAAAACGCTGTTTTTTTTTGCTACGTGGCTAAGTAAGTGCACATCATTTTCAAACGTTTGAAAACTTTGAGTGCGTACGTCTCTTCTGCCAGAGGGGGGGTGAGCAGGGTTATTTAGGGTTTGGAAGGACATAGGTTTGGGGACTAGAAAATTCATTTATTGAAGAAATGAAAATGTAAACACCCAGTCTATGTGTCAGTTCATGACCTGGGTTGACATCAATTCAATGTTACTCTAATCACGGTTATTGAGTTGAAATCTATCTCATTCATTGTATTTATCTCTTCACCTGGGGCCTATTTAAACATATATGACGACAACATAGTGGCTATTATAATGTCTATGTTGTCGTCACAGATATTGAAACAATAAGCCAAGCCCCTGAACTAATGGGGCGATTCAGTGAAGGATGTTCACCAGCCTGAGAACCAATGAAACCACAAACTCAATATTATTAAGCAACACTTTATTTTATTGAAAGCCCTTTATCTTGGCTTGTTAGAAAGGTTGATTCAAGTCACCAACTCCAAATCCGTCAGTTTTTATAGCCTGTGGTGTAAAACCATAATTCTTTACCCTCACATACATAATGTTTTTAAACAAACAGTCATAAAAGCTGTTAAATATCATCCTATGTACATCAGATTTCATGTCCTAAATGTTACAATACATGCCTTAAGGTGTAGCAAAAATGAAATCCCTGCATCAAGAACTTTTTATTACACCTCATCGATAAATATGGAGATCAGTGAAAGTTTTGAATATGTAGCCTAGCATTCTTAACTTTTCCCTCATACATTTGAAAATAACTAGATCTGTATGAAAAACACTCTCTATTATCTAGAGTGTCCCTGCTTTCAAAAGATGTCACTCTTTTCCAACAATATATATACATTCTGGTCCAGATCTGCAAAGGCACTTCTGAAAACCAAAGAAAAAAAAATGTTATGTATGTGAGGATTTGGATAGAGCAATACTTTTAAACATCACATATCATCTGCATCACTATTTCTTGTACAGGACTTGTTAAATTAGTAGTTCAAAGGCACGTCTTAACACATTAGACTATATTATGGGTCATTTCCATCTCACTCTGAGTGCATGCCATCCTCATTGGGCAGCCTGTCCTCCTCAGAAACTTGCAGACTGCAAAAGATTGAATACAATTGTGATGAGTAATATCAAGTAATGATGCTCTAATATTTACAGTTTATCAATGAGAATGAGAAGTAAGTAGGACCAAAAAAATATGTATGGATAGAACCCCATAAATATCATTACTGACTGGCAGTGCAGCCTTACCCTAGAATATAGCAACCATGAAAATGTTTTGAATAAAATTTGCAGGATTGCTACATTCACTACTATTTTAGTTTGGGGAACCATATGTGCATCTAATGGTGTATTATGTATAGTCTGGGTGGATCTGAAGTACACATTGTAACCAAAATGAACAAAACAGAAAAAAAGTGGGACAAAGAAGAGATTTTATCCCGAAATAGCCTCTGATTTGGATATTTTAGGGACAATCTTACAAAACAACGTACTGATATACAAATGACAAATGGTAACGGGAACAGAATTATACATGTCCCCACACATGTTTCACTGGTATGCTGCTTTCAACATAATATATATGTTATATTATTCTGACTTTCATGTGTAAAGGAGAGCATAACTCTCTAATCTTTAATGGTCTGCTAATGCATTAATGCATCATGCCCATTAGTCGCCATGATGCATGAAAGCAGCCAGGGCTGCATTCAGGCATCATGCCGAAATTATGGGCTTGATGCACTCCTGGAGGGTTTACATGATGCTCCAATAAAGTGCTGCCGAGCAGTCTTGCCAGCACTTCATTGGTGCATCATGCTGACCAATGGGCATGATGCACTCCTGCATTAGTGGTCCTTAAAGGGTTAAGTGCCCTAGGTTATCCCCTAGGATCAGCCTTCCCCCACCCTTAAAATCCTCCCACACTGAAATTTAAATTTACCCCCTAAAAGTTTCCCCCAGGAACCATTCCCCCCAAAAAAATAAAAACAAAGAAAAAAAAAACACACACAAAAAAAAACAGGACAAACTTGTAAGAGGACAAAGGGATAGACGTATATCTAAAGTTTTCAAGATGAAGAGTCTGTGCCATCATCATAAATTGATTTTATCATTCCCACGGTGTCATTCCAATCTACTCACTTAGAAGACCGTAATTAGCGACCCTACATATCGTGTGTGTGTGTAGGCATACTATATTATGCATGTGAGGAAGATCTGAGAAGCTTTAAATCCCACCCAGTAATTGCTAGTTAAGTGGGTACAAGATATAAATAAGTGCAGCCTTTGTGAAGGTGATGGGGCGTGATGTGTGAGGATTAACTGTACAGACTGGACACTATTGTCCCTTACACTGCGTCTATGTAAACAGGGATTATCACCCATTTTTTTTCTGTTATTTTAGATCATTTGGCCTTAACCCTTTAAAGCACGGGTGTGTTCTGGTTACCAGGTTGACTCTATGTAGGTGTTATCCATATAGAAGGGTGAGACAGTAAAGGAGCGGTGCTGCCATCTGCCAGCTCTATTTCCCATAGAGTAGACCTTGATTACCGAGGTGAGGGGTGACTTTGCCAAAGTGAGGGGTGACTTTGCCAAAGTCACCCTTCACCTCCGTAATCAAGGTGTATACATAGCAAATAGAGCTGGCAGATGGCAGTACCGCTCCTTTACTGTCTCAGCCTTCTATATGGATAACACCTACATAGAGTCAACCTGGTAACCAGAACACACCCGTGCTTTAAGGGGCTGGAGGGTGTTGCTCCTATTGTAAAAAGAGCTGTGAGTATGTGCCCTCTTTTCTAAACAAGTCGTGCACTGCTTCACCAAAGTACTTACACTCACAACATCAGTCTGAAAAGTCACCTGCCTTGTTTGAATAGAGAGAGCTGCACTATCAGGTACCTACTCATGTCACACAATCTATAGTATATTATACTGACTGACTTCTCCCAACTAGGTACCTACTCAAATCCCCCTTTTTTAGCACCATACTTGTATGACCACTTTTGAGCAACAAAAGGGACAGGTTATAGCTACATGAAAAGAAAGGACTGGAAACAAGGACATTTTTAGCCAGCTCTTCCTTTTACTATAGGAACAACACCCTCCGGGTCTGCATTAATCCATCATGCTGGTTGGTTGTTATCGACTGGTCATGGTGCATGAATGCAGCACTGGCGAGTCATTCACCAAGGCTATATTTAGTTATGCATCATGCTGGAGGGTCTTGCCAAAAAAGGAAATGTGAACCCCCAAAAAAACGTGCACGTTTTTGTGTTGCTAAAAGATTGTTTTGATAATCGTCTAGATGAAAGGTGCACATTTTTTCACTTATCAAAAGGAGTTTTCCATACATCTTACTATGTTTTTTTTTTCAACACTATGAAAACATGAAGGCCATACACATTTTCCTCAGTGCTCTCTGAAAATATGTACAGAGGTTCTTCCTCGTTTTCTTTTGGCAAGACCCTCCAGGCCCTATGGGGTTTGATGCATGATGCATGATGCGCCCTGGTGAACAAACTAACCGGTGCTTTGGTGGTGCATCAAGCTGACCAGTGAGCATGATGCACTTCTGCATCAGCAGTTCTTAAATAAGACTACCGTAAAACCCCGGTCATAAGCCGGCCCTGGTCATAAGCCGAGGGGCGAGTTCAGGGAAATCCTATAAGCCGGTTTTGGGGTCAAATTTTTTATTCTAAAGTAACAAAAATCCCGGTCATAAGCCGGGGGTAGACTTTGGGAGAAATTTAGAAGCCGGTTTTGATCAAAAATAGAAAAAAAAATCCGGCTTATGACCGGGGTTTTACGGTAGTATCTCAAATGAAAATAAATGGTAGTACATATACTGATAGAGGTATTGTGTGCATCTACGATGATGACGATGATGCTCACGAATATATATCTGCACTTGGTGGTCAATCACCCACAAATGACGTCATGCTGGAGGTGGTGGTGTTCAGGCCCGGCATGAGGGGACTAAATCTCCATATACCATCAGCATTGCAAAAGTGGCAATATATATATATATATATATATATATATATATATATATATATATATATATATACCCATACACATGTCTAGTGGCATATCGAGTATCGCGTCTGGGGGGTGTGTGTCCACAGGGTGACAGAATTGGTACTGACAAATTTTCTGACAATAACAACATGTCAAGTGTCCATTTCTGATAACAAAAGCAGTGTCTGCATTCATTTCTGATGGAAAATATCAAACATGTTAGATATTATTGTCGGAAATGGACGACAAAAGCATTTTTTCATCGGGAAAATACGCTGGGTTTTGTCGTCACAAATTCTGACGCCCTGTGGACACACGGCTTTAGGCTCTTCTATGGCTGGAGCCTATTTTTAGTCGTTAAGTGCCCTTTCTTCGAAATCTTTAGTGTCCGTATTTTGTCCTCGGGGAAAGACTTAAGCCGTGTTGATGTTGTGTTTACTCTTATTCTTATAATACATTTTCTAATTTTGAAATACTCTAGATCATTCAGTAATGGTCATACGCTATTTTTATGTATAGAGGGATAGTCCAGCACCCCTCTGTAGACAAAGAAAATGATCACCCCCTAATATAAATCAAAGACAAATCATTTCTTATAAACATGTGTATGAAGGAACATTTGAAAAGTAAAAATACTTTTGTGAGAACGTTTTCTCCTGTCCAAAAACTGTAACGTTTGCTTTTCAATGTCTGTTTATCAGTATCGAAATTATGGATTTTTTTACCAGGAAATGAAAAGAATTTCTATAGAATGTTTTTAAGAATCGTTGTTTCAAGGTGCATGTTTTGACGTGTTTTTTTTTGTGTTGTTATTTTTTTTGCCTATAAAAATAAACGTTTTTGAAAACTTTATTTTCTCATGTTAAAATATGTTTGTCTGCCAAGTGGGGTGAGAGCGCCACCTAGCTGGACCTGTCTAACTGCACAATGAGTACAGGGGAGGAGTGCACACCTGCACCACCTGGTGACGTGTTCATAAACTACATGGCACACACATAGGCCACCCTTAAGGTTACATGGACGTAAATGCTACCCTCTCGTGAGTCATATGGTATTCAGGCCTGCACTGAAGGTGATCTGGGTGCTGATTGGCTTAGAAATCATATGCAAGAAATATTGGTAAAATTATGAAAAAAATCACAAGTGACCCCAAATAGTTCCTAAATGGAACGGTAGATGAGTTTTTATATTTTGCTAAGGTTTGGGGATTTTATCAGGTCTGCAAATGTTCATCTGGCCAATGGAGGTTTTGAGGCCCAAAATAGGGTAGAATGGCACTTGCTGTACATATCGCTTCCTTAGTTAAGATTTTCAGGGTTAAGCCTATCCTATATTCTAACACATTGTGTGTGAGAGATGGTTTAATCTTGCTACGGTCGAAAATATTACCAAAGAACATTACGGGGGGCTGTTTTTATGTGTTATGATATATAGAAACATAGAGGAAATGGAATTAGTTCCACGTAACCTATAAGAAATGTCTAGTCCCGGGTCTAGTCCTTCAGCCTATATTGAACTTCTGTTGTGTCTGAGTACCAATCCTGGATAGTGAACCAGACAATGCTTTTTGGATTGCTATGTCGGGGGAACCTGAATCATTCTGCTAGATATCTGGCTTCCCCACCTTAGCATAATTGGGAAAACATATGTCGGTTACCAATAGTGTTGCCACTGGCTTATCAATGATTCTATTTATCTTTTAGGATTCTGAGGCAATACTGGCAGCCCAAAGGTGATTTGAGATCATTGGACATGTACCAATGATAAGATCATTGCCAGATTTACTATCCAATATTGACACTGAAAGGTGTCTGGGCCCAAGGACGAACAGGGGAGTAGTGTACAGTAACACCACCTGGTGATGTGTTTGTGTACTACCCTGTACGTGCATAAGCCCAAGCTCCACTAGGCGACACAGAGCAGCAGAGTTCCTCTGCAAAACACTCATTCAGTGCATTGAAGTAGCCTTTCTGCTTGGCACCTCAATTTTTTACAGCATGCATTGGTTTTGCATGAATGTCGCGAAAATTTTGAGTAAATATCGCGCCATGAACTGATTCATTTCTTCTCTACATTCCTTTGGGGCGCAGAAGAAGGGTATTATGCGCTACACTAAAAAAACAAGAATGGAGGGGGGGGGGGGTCTTCAGAATTTGAATTTCACTTGTCAAGGTAAAATCCACTGATAAGATAAGCCATTATGGGCATATTGGACATCCCCATCATGTCAACCAGTACTTGACTGAGTATCGTCTAAATATTGGCAAATTGTCCCCCAGACAGTCATTTGTAAATAAAGGCTAAACCAGAACCAGCTCCAGTCTCACATGTAGCCTATACGGACCGCTGCTGATAAAATATGACAAATCTTTGTGTATAATAACTTATCAACTTTATTCATGATCAAGATGAACTGAATTAGCATCTTTGTACTGCCTTTGAAGCTTTATATTGAGTGAATTTTAGATATCTGTATCTATCATGGAATAAATTCATTATAAACATTTAGATCTAGAGTACAATTTGAAGATAATGCAAGGTTTATAATCGACTCGGTGGGAAACGAAGGTGTAAGAGACCATCATCTTGATGCCAGCATTAATTAGCATCCTTCAGGCACGGTGCAGGTTCTGAAAGGGAAAGTATCAAATTATTATGAACAACATGTTTTATCATATCTATAATCGTCCTTGGAAAGATTTAATTTTCATAGATACGCTAAGTACTGAATAGTCGCTGTACCCAGAGCACTTGAAAAAAATCATTTTAATGGTAGTTACCGTATTTCCTCGATTAGAAGCCCGAGCTTCTAATGATTTAAAGTGACAATTTGACTAGGCTTCTATTCGGGGCAGGCTTATATTTGAGGCAGGCTTATATATTTATTTCACTAGAAGATTTACTCTGCTCCTTTGCCATATTTACAAGATTTCAATTACTTTGCAGAAGTTTTCTCATTCTGAAGGTCATAATATATATAAAGCGGTCAGTTTTTATTGCAAATATTCAAAATTATGAAAAAGTAATGGGCGTGGGCAAAATGAATTCTTCTCTACATTACAGAGATATTTGTCATAAGTACATGATTTTCAGTTAGGATATTTGACAAAAGGTCCCAAAGACACACTGTGAAGAAAAAAGGGAAAAAGATGGATATTGACAATACATAAGGAAATAATATGAATGTAATGGGCATGAGCGTAATGGGCATGAGCGAAACAACTTTTCCAGGCTTCAGACAGCCACTCAGCAACATAACCTCACCCAGAATTATTTTAGGCAATAAAAATAATTTAAGAATACTTATAGGATGCATTTTGAATGCATCAAGCCTGCCAACATGCTTGCAGTGCATTTTACTCATGCCCATTATGCTCACGCTCATTACCCAGCAAATTGTCGTTATCTGTCGCCATGATTGGTCATCAATGGTGACTCCTTTCTGAGTGATAACTCACTGCGTCATCTTTCGCCACTGTGTGTCAGTCTCACATGGCATGGCAATTTATCACAACAGTCACCAACATGATCTCACTCACTGCGTGAGTATGTGCCACCCCTTGTCATCCCTCACAAAGCATGGTGACTTATCACCACCATCGCCAACATGGATCTAACTCACTGCGTGATTATGTACCACTCCCGTGCCATTGGCATCAACTCTCACACAAAATGGTGACTTATCACTACCATTGCCAACATTGGTCTCACTCAATGCGTGAACTTGTGTCACTCCATGTCAATGCTCTCTAAGGATTGCATCATCTGTCACTCACTCTCACTCAGAATGGCAACTTATCACCACCATTGCCAGCCTTTATCTCACTCAATGCGTGAATTTGTGTCACTCCAAGTCAATGCTCTCTGAGGATTGCATCATCTGTCACTCACAGTGGCAACTTATCACCACCATTGCCAAAGTTGTTGAGACAGCACCACTGTTCAACATGTAGCCTATCTAGGAAGTGTGGGCATGAAGTATAAGTCCCATACGTATCAAATGTGCTTTGTTTCACACTGATTTCCATGTAATACTTCAGAGTTGAATCAAACAAGACTGTATAGAGAGAATATCAATTGAATTTAGATAGAGGTATCTCTAAAATGAAAGCAACTATCCATAAACACCTTTTCTCTGGTTACAGGAAAAATACATAGGGAAATATCAACATGAACACCTTGTCTGTGGTTAGAGGGAAGATACATATGGCAATACCTTCTCTGGCAAAACATACTTTGATCTGGCAGATGTGAGGCTGCATGATTTCCAATGTCGATGATCATGAGCTTTTCATCTAACAAGGTGAGTGATCACCAGCGTCGCCATCACTGGTGAGTCTGAGTGATCACCACTCTCGCCATCCATGGTGAACCTGTGCTATGACGTGGTGCGCGTTTCATCTAGCGAGGAGAGTGATCAACCGCCTTGCCATCCCTGGTGAGTGTGAGTTATCACGATCCTCGCCAACCGTGGTGAACATGCGCTATGGCATGGTGTGCGTTTCATCTAGCGAGGTGAGTGATCACTCGTGTCGCCATCCCTGGTGAGTGTGGGTGATCAAGATCCTCACCATCTGTGGTGAACCTGTGCTATCATGAGGTACGCGTTTTATCTAGCAAGGTGACTGATCACAATCCTTGCCATCCGTGGTGAATGTGCATTATGACGTGGTGTGCGTCTCATCTAGCAAAGTGAGTGATCACTCATGTCGCCATCCCTGGTGAGGATGAGTGATCACTCATGTCGCCATCCCTGGTGAGGATGAGTGATCACGATCCTTTGCCATCCCTGGTTAACATGTGCTATGACGAGGTGCGTGTTTCATCTAGTGAGGTGAGTGATCACCCGCATCGCCATCCCTGGTGAGTCTGAGTGATCACCATCCTCGCCATCTGAGGTGAGGTCATGTGATCACCACCATTGCTATTCCTGGTGATCTTGTGCTATAGCGACGTCGTGTTCCATCTAGCGACATGTGTGAGCCACTTCACACAGGTTGACGAGGAGTCACGCCAATTTGCTGGGTACACTCACGCCCATTACATCTGTCAGTTAACCCCTCTTTTTGGAATAGCCAAGGCATGTAGAGACTCCAGTCTTTTTTTTAAAATGATTTATCAACAATAGATCTTCAAGTTAGGCTGGTTGAAAGAAAGAAAACTTTGATAGTATTTGTCATGGATGCAGAAATTTGAATGTAATGGGCGTGAGCAAAATGGACTTGAAAATACTTGAATATGTACCTCATAGTCATGCCTGCAAGTAGACCCTAAGCTTCCGTACCAGAAAAACCCCTATGAGGACCCTAATCTTAGTGGGAAATAAGGAGATTGAGGGTAGTGTATTAGTAGGCCTACCAGTGTACATTTATTTTGCTCATGCCCATTACAGCAACTGTATTTGGTTATAGAAATGAACAGGGGAAACAGAATGCCAACCAGAGCACCTCCAAACAACATGAAAATGTTAGATAGGACCCCCACTAAGGAATAGATAAAATTATAGTTTCTGTTTGGCTTGATGGTGCAGACCCTGGGATGAGGTAGAAATTGAATAAAATGGTATTTTTTGGCCATTTTTGAACTTTGGGCCACCATATCTCAAAAAGTAGCTAGCTGACATAAGTAAACTTGCCCTTCTTTTGAAGCCCAAGGTGTTTTCTTTCAAATGAAACAAGAAATAAGAAGGATGGTTACTTACTTTTTATTTTTACAGCCCCCTGTATCCAAAAAAGACCAAAAAAGACCCAGGTGCCCACTTTCGGTGGATTGACCCATTTGAGTGTATGCTCATTTATAATATGTCTACTTAGTAATTTAATGATTAATTTGTACTGGGAATACATAGATATTTCAATTAAGATTCAAAATATGACTAAATATGTGATCTCATTTTATTTCTGCCCTGCACCCAGACTTTTATTTGGGGCCGGGCCTCTATTAGACCCATTGGCCCTTTTGACCAGGCTTATAAATGGGGCAGGCTTATATTTGAGGCCAGGCTTGTAATAGAGGAAATACGGTATGTGTCTAAGGGCTTATTGGCCTTCGAAATCTTGAAAATTGGGTCATTTTCTAATCTTAGAAAAGGTTATAAAGAATTAGGCTGAACACGTACCCACTTGAGAGTTCTTTTTCCTTATGTTGAGAAGATATATGTAATTTTTGCCTATGTTTGGGAAAGAAATCGTAAGAGTTTTTTTTTTAACCCAAACCTAATCCAAACATTCCCACTTGTTAAAAAAGAAAAATGTGGCAAGGACCACGGATAGGAGTTGCGCTCATAGATCATGGCAACATCGCTAGCCACTGTGGGTGATGTCACTGAGGCAGCATGACATCACCAATGATGTCATAGGTAACAGGGAGAAAATCGAAAACATTATAGAGTTGCTACGGTCGCTACGCTCCCGGCCGCTGATGCGGCTTGCAACTTAAAATAAAAAACGTGTTTCACTTACCCGCATGTCTTGGCACAGGTCAAGTTCATGAATTTCTTGTGGGCACAGTCGTTGCACTTCTCCTTCCACTCGGGGCAGATGTCGGGGTATGCGTCAAAACAATGGGGACAGGTATCTGAAATATTTCATAAAAGGTATGAATTTTTACCAATATCAGCTGAATTGTTTTTATCTTCATTGGTAACTTCATTAAGGAAGAGGTTTTTGACTTTCTTTTAGGGAGATTTGGGTTTTTATTTGTGCAGCCATTATACAAGTTAAGGTTGGACGAATGGTTATATATTGGTATTGCTATGTCTCAATTTATCATCAAACGTGAATATCAATCCCCCCAACCATTTGGCTCTGGAACAAGTATGAGAGACTAGTAAAGATCAAATTTGGAGATTAAAACTCAATTTTGAGCATTTTCCCTTCCTTTTATTTTGCTTTTAGATAAATGTGAATATGTATCAGGTACCAAGTACTTACTCTGGCACAGGTTGCCATGGTGACCCGTCGTACAGAGACATTTACACTGGACGTTGTCCCACACACCGTGCACTCCACAATCTTTGGCTGCACATTCTAAATGAATGAAATGCATTATTTTGTTTTAAGCCAAGGCCTGAGCCGAAGCTGAGTGCCTTGGCCATTGATACACAGCACGCATGCTGGGTTAGACATACATAATGGTATTCCTTTACAGACCTTGTCACTTGTGGTTTATATACCAGGATGGTTTTGAAATAACACACAGTTTTCCTATTTTGTAATAATTCCAATTCAATTCAATGCAAGCCACTCACAGGCCATTATTTCTAGGGATAGGTTAATTATCACTTTCAGATACAAAAAGAAGAAATGATGTCATTTGCAATTAAAAAAAAACACTGTGCAGATCTGTTTTACATTTTCTTTTAGGTAATGATATATAAGAAAGATATGGCAGGCTTACCCTCTCTCTTGTCAAGACATGTGTTGACATCGATAGTTGGTGGTTCTGTCGAAGATGAATGAAAAGTGTACTAGTAAGCCCACTCCAAAAAAAAAAAAAAAATTGTTTCTCATCACTGCCCTCGTCAGAAAAATCGTCATTTGAGAATCTTTTGTAGTAAGAATTTTTATTAGAATTTTCTTATAAAATACATTCAAAAATGGACAACCATTGACTCTCCTCCACCATAGGAGGAGGGCTAAACGTTGGCCTACCCTCCAACATTTCTGGATGAATTTCATATACCATGAGGTTAAGAATAGAAAAGGTAATTTGTGCAAGGCATTAATGATTTGTGCAAAGAATTATACCTGTATAGTGGTATGCCTTACACTTATCCAGGTATATGTATGAACACATTCAAAACAAAATTGTACATGATGAGATATGCTGCATTTACTGTACCAAAATAATTTCAAATCATGCATTTTCTGTTGACCCCATACCCCCTCCCTCACCTCCCCACCTGTATTAGCCCCACTGTTTGAGGATGGTCCAACACCTGGACTAATCTCTTATCAGCTATCACTATGGTAACCAGGAGATAAGAACACTCACTGAGGGCCAGTCCCCATCAGTGGAGAGTTGTCCAACAGTGGCCAAGGCCCCCACTGACCAACAGTCAGTGGGGGCCTTGGTTTATCAACCACAGTGGCTTTGTATAGTTTACAGTAAAAGAGGTCATGAATTCTTGCACAAAGCTGGGAAAACATAGGTTTCGATCTTTATCAAGTTGTCCAACAGTGGTTCAGGCTCCTCCACATACAGTTCTATTGGTGGAGATATGGCCAACGTTTTTCTCCTGTCCACTGTTGGCATCATGTTACCTTTTCCCAAGTCAAGTTTTGACAAAGGTAGTCAAGTTTGTTACCAAATTAAAGCTTAGGGCCCCAGCAATGCAGCTAGCTATGACAAATAACCATCTTAACACTTTCTAAATGTTAATTATAACTTTACTTTTCAAAGGCATTTCTCCTCACCCGAGGACAACCGTGACACATAGGTTTCGATCTTTATCAACCGCTTAAAAAAAAAAAGATCCTTCCTTGTAACTTTTTTCATCGCATGGTGATGAGAAACAACTTTTTTTGAGCCACCTAACCATAATGATGTAATTGTTTGAATAATGGCCGGATTAGCGAATGGTCATAGCATAGGGCTATGTCTCTGATCATTTTGGTATGTTTTGGCCAGTGTCAAATCAGAGGGGATGTGGCCTATGTTATAGTCACTTCTGAAACAACCTCGTGGACTTATTTCGTTATAACTGACAATTTAGTTAACTTGCCTTAGAGGCAAATAAGTTCAAGCAAAGGTTCATGGTTAAACACTGACACAGTTTTACATGTCATGACACATGATGCACCTCTTGATGATTTACACTGAAAACATGGAAGATTCAAAACTAGTCAGCGGTGAACACTTTAGGTCCTCAAGTTGATGATACCTAAAACTACAACTTTAGGTAGTCAAAATGATGACCTTAGGTCATCATCCTGATGACTTAAGAGGTCAGTATGACAATACTGACAGTACAGAGTCGTCATACTGATGAGTTAGGTCGTCAGGATGACGACCTAAAGTCGTCATTTTGACTTCATAAAGTTGTAGTTTTAGGTATCGCCAACTTGAGGACCTAAAGTGGTTACTGCTGCCTAGTTTTGGATCTTCCATGTTTTCAGTGTGAGGCGATGTTGTCATGAGGGCTTTTGCAATAACCTCCTTGAGGTATCTTATAGAATTAAATGTCAGTACTTACTGCAGAGACCACACATCTTGGGACACTTTGGGTGGACAGTTGGCTGGGCTTCAGGAAGGTCACATGTCCAAGCTGGCCAAGTTGTGCCACAATGTTCACTCAGGTCAGAACACTCAGCTGTAAAAATGAGTGTTATGCACCATATTTTACAAAAAGTAAAAAATCATTTTCAGTCAAATGTATTTAGTCCTTGGGCCAAAATGAGCCTGTATTGTGTGTGAGTACCAATCCTGGATAGTAAAACAGACAATGCTTTTTGGATTGCTACATGTCCAGGGAACCAGAATCACTTTGCTAGACATCTGGGCTGTCCAGCTTACCGGTAGCATAAAAACCTATGGTAGGCCACTGCAATCTTGCCCCACCGCACACCATGTTAACTAATGGGCGTGAGTCGCCTCTGGATCGTGTTTCAATAGATTCTACGACAGGTTCAGCCACCTACGACTTGAGCTGGGTGACATCTAACCAGCTGATCTTAGGATTTTTGCCATAGTGACCAAATAACTGGCTACATTACTGGGTGATCGTACTGCCTGCTGGCTAAGTAGCCACCAGGAGCTTAATTCAAAACATCCTGGGCTCACGACCCCAGCGATCTTAGGAATAAACCAGCCTTATCCTATTAAGCGATCTTAAGAGTTGACTGGGTTCACATATCCTAGCCAGCACTAAGATCGCACAGGGTTGACCCCCGTACAGTATTCAACTTCAAGAGTTGTTCCCATGAATGTATGATTTATGCTTGCCTATTGAAAGCATTGTGCCCTCCCCCCAGGACAAAGAGAGAGAAGGGAAGAATTACCTTAGAGCGCACTTAACGCATGAGTAGCCCTAAGAGCCCTCAAGGACACTCAGCAAACGTCCTCCCTCCCCTCTTTATGTATGCAGCAGGCTATTCACTCTTTCGATCAGGAGTGTTCCCTGTAAGTGCTCTTGTACTCAGGTGAAACCACTATGCATTTCTTTCACTAAGATCGCAGTGATCTTAGTGGTGGAAATGGAATAGTGAAGTGATCCCAGGACTAGCTATTCTGGACAGGCCTGCAACCACTGCATTACATAGGGTAGACCAGCCAGGTCTTATGATATGTGCCTACACTAAGATCGCTGGGGTTGGGATCCCAGGATGTTTTGAATTAAGCTCCAGAGCAGTGACTCAATAAGAGACCATGGTATGACAGCCCTCTATGTGAATAATTAGTGGCTTGTCTTAGCTGCTACCCTCTCCACTCCTTTACTCAAATGTCCCAATCTGTGCTCTTTTTTTGAATCCATATAAGTACTCTCTCTATATATAGACTAATGATCCAAATGGTCCTGACCCCAGGCCAGTGTTAAAGAAGGCATTATGCTATGGCTATTCATGTACAATGACCAGTGTGCATTATAACTGGTTGAGAACCTACAGTATCCCTCTTCCAGCTTTGATATGATGTATTCTTCAAAGCGCATTTGTAATGGATTCATTATCTAATAAATATGTACAGGTAGGTAACAACCTCTGTGATGTATGCCTTATGTTTCAGTGCAGTTGGGAGACATGGGGTGCATTCTAAGGTGGAATATGGGTCTGAGATTGAAAATATATTATCTTAATGATATTACATATATAGTAGCAGAAGAAATGAGGAGCCTTCCATTCATATGATTTCTCAGTTGAATTATGATAGAATGTTGCAATTGTAGTACATGTACATTATATATTTATGCACTTCTAGAAAAATAAGCAGTATGCAGAATCATGAAAATTGACCTTATTTAAAAAATAGGATCCGTTTCCATGAGAATTGACCATGTGTGTGACCCTGTAACCAGGTGGGATCACATTATGTAGTTACTGCAGTCCAATGTTCACTTGAACAAAGGAGTGCAAACTACACCATGAGGGAGGTACGACTGGTCACTATTTAGCCAATAGTGGCTCCTAGGACTGGGTGCTATGACTTCATAGTGGTGTGTATTGAGTCAGTAGTTGAATAAATAGCAGCTGCTACTTTGAGGCCTGTACTGTAGCTCACTATGTAGTCACTGCTATGGAGCCACTTTTCACGTTACAAGACCAGAATGACTCTAACCCAATTTGATATGATCCTTGGTATCAGCAACCAAAGAAAATTATCCATATTTCCTATAGACAATTCAAGACTTACTTTCACAAGACGTGCCGATGTAGCCCTGGGGACAGGTACAGCTGCAGTTTGCCTCGTTCTTAACACCACAGTTCTTGCACTGGAGATTGCACTCTGAAAATATGAATATGGGGCCAAAAAAAAATTAATAAAGGTGTGTTTCCAGTAACATGACTTGATAAGGTAGGGTCGGTAGGTCGGATTTTTTTAAAATCTTTTTTTTTTACTTTTATATAGGAAATGTTAAGGCACATATCAATGGACGTATCAAATTCTTCGATTTCATTGTAAAATAATGGGAAAATGACAACTGTGAGAGAGGGGAAGAACATGAAAAGGATACAGGAAAAATCCTCAAAAGGTAATGAAAAATTTCTTTAAAATATGAAAAAATGAGACGAAATTCTTCAAAATCACAAAAAAAAGTTTCTTTTTGCCCCTGTTTGGCTAGGGTCAGTCGAGTTACTGGAAACAAATAGTTTTTTTATTTGGCCTAGCTAGGTTATCATTCTATATTGTCTCCGGGCAATATACACTTTCTATATGAATGAGTATACATGTGCACTTTATACATGAATGAGGTTGTCTATTATTTGGAGTTGCTTGCCGTGTAGCGGCCGGGAGCGCAGCGACCGTAGCAACTTCATTATGTTTTGGTTTGTCAGTGACGTCACAGTCACCTTGTGACGCAATTTGTGACGTCATACGTCGGCCTTGACGTCACATGTCGGCTGCAGAGTGGCAACTCCTATCTGTGGTCCTTGCAATATTTTTCTTGTTTTGGAAAGGAAAAGTTGTTTACTAACCACATTCATCCTCAGTACTCTCCAGCAGATTACAGTCGCCTGTAAAATAAGGAATGCTGATAGTTACTGTGAGCTGGTTACATATATGTAAAATGTACACAGTAAAACAATGTCGTCAAAAGAATGGTGGAATCCTTGTTGCCAGAGATATGTCATTATTTTACAAAGGTTCCTTGTACAACTGCACTGCCATCTGGGGCTTCATTATATAAACTACACTGCATTGCGATTATGGTGGTTCACTGTTCAGATTTACGAGTTATCATCGAATGCTCTACACCACCATGTTAACTAATGGACATGATGCATTAATTTATTAGAGTGTCTTTCAGGGAATGTACACAATAGTTGGGGAGCCAGCTCCCAGATAGGGAAAAGTGCTGGTGTGGAGAGCAGCACGAGATACAAGAGCTGGATCTTGGTAATTTGATAGTGCTGATTCCAAATCAGGGGTGCGTATCTTCCTATCTAGGATGGAACAAGGTCAAATCAAAGGTCAAAGGTCCGGATCTGGAATTTAATATAGAACAGAGAGAGGGTTTTGTTCCATTCATTAACACTAGAGGTCCTTAGTGCACGGTGGACTCCCCTTGTATGTGTACCCTAAGTTGATTATGATCAATTGGAATTACATTGGGATCCAACTCTGATATCCTGTGCTGCTTTCAACACCAGAACTTTTGGAAATAACGACAATTGAGTTGACTGGCTCCGCAGCTACAAACTGACTTCTAAAGTTGGTCCGTGCGAAAAGAAAACATAAGGGATCACTTACGGCAGAGTCCGTCCTCACACCATTGTCGTCCTGAGGCACATTTGGTGCAGAGATCTCCAGTTAGGTAAGGCTTGTAATGGTAGTTAAAACTCCTGTAATAAGAGATTGACAATGAATTCTTCAAATCCTATGTAGGATTTTACTCTGTCCATATATAACAATGATCCAAATAGATCACCCTCAGATGATCCATTGGCCTATTGACGCCTGATGCTGCACTGCCACCACCTGGTGTAGAATAGAACAGTTCCCTTTACACTCTCCCCCCACAGTGGCGGTGACAGTTTAGCAAGTAGCAGCCATGCATGGCAGACAGGCAGTGCAAGACAAGGTTTTCTTTTTTCTCTCTTTAATAAAGTGCCGGGTCACCCTGTGACAGTCGGCTAATTGGCAGTTAGCAACTGGGTTATCCTTCCCAGAGCTTCGAAGAGTCAATAAGGATTTCACGACAATAGTTATTTCTTGAGGGACAAATGCACATCTACAGTGATAAGTGTTGGTTCCACTGCCATCAGTTGGGATGAATTTCCACTAATCTGACAATTTGTAATATGTTACTAGAAGGTCAGTCTAAAATGTCTGAGTAATTTGAATAATAGGCAGTATGATTCACTTCATGCCTGTTTGCCATCTGACTTGTCAACATAACTGGCATAAGCCCTATAACAACAAAATGGACAAAAAAACTTACGCAGGGTTGTAGTTGCAGGTGAAGAAGAGTGCGTTGGAGACATTCCTGTTCTGGTCGGGAAAGACCATGTTGTCACACAGCTTCTTGGCACATCCCACCTTGTTTGTGTTTGCCCACACCACCTTGTGGACAAAATGGGAACTATACTAAACATTTGAGGTCATGATGGCTAAAAAAAGCAACACGTGTTGCATTAATTCCGTAATGCAGTGTATACACACAAGTACTGCAATGTGGAGGTTTGTTTTCAACACTGTGATGTTGAAACAATGCATAGTGTTAGTGGAATACACGCATGATTACTGACTGGGTGTCTCTACAGAAAGATATCAACTGGCTTTAAGTTAGTATCTATGTAGACACACTAAAGCAAAGATATTCTGAAGGTATTTTCATGACCATAGATAAGATGAATTACTTTTTTTTTTTTAGAAATAATGGTTCTGATATTTACTGAAATCACATACCTGTAGATAGTGGCCGCACCCCTTTCCATCCGGGCCTGCGCAGGTGTTGGTGTCATAATCATAGAGATCCCTCTCACCGTACCACTTTGCTACCATGAACCCTAGTCTGTCAAAGAAGATTAGAGAGAGGTCATTATATATTTATAAACAGGGGGACGTGTGAAATTTCTTTTACGCGACCCATCCTCGGAGGCTGTCGAAATTTAGTGCGCTGCCCACACCCCTGTGCCAGAGACACAATGGGTGTTTATGCCCTTTTTGAATGATTGTAAAATACTGGCCTTTTATTTTTTTTTTACTAAAAAGAGGCTAAACTTTTAATGAACCCCCTCAAGAGGGGTCAAAAGTTTTTAAACCTCCCTTCAGAAAGGGTCCAAAAGTATTATACCCCCTCTCATACCGTACCTTGTGGACAAATAATGACCACTTCCTGAAAATTTGGTTTGTTAGTCTCATAACTTCCCTTCACCCTTAAAGTGCAGGTAATGCAGGAGCGCATCATGACCATTGGTCGTCATGATGCACCAATGAAATACTGGCGAGAATGCTCACCAGCACTTCATTGGAGCATCATGCAGACGCTCCGGGAGTGTATCAACCCTGTAGGGTCGGCACGATGCATGATGACATAGGGTTTTACCGATAGGCATCAATGATTAAATGTTTAGGGGAAAATTCTAACTCGGCCAGATAAAAAAATAAAACAGCAGATATTTTTAAAGATTTTCTTTCACATCTGTAACGTTTTATCTGCCTTTCCTATTTCATCATATACTTCCATTTTTTCATATTATTTTTATAAAACAGTTATACCGATAGAAGGAGTAATGACAAGAATAATATAGGCTTCTTAGTAGAGAGTATACCTTTATGTCAACGGATACTCACTCAACAGCAAAGAAGTCTGCGAAGAACATATTCTGTCCAACAGTGTCAAATGACATTCCCGGCCATGACTGTGTTCCATGCTGAAACACACACTTGTCAACGTGTAACTGGGCAGCATCCGCCAATTCCTGGTCCCAAGTCTACAACACAAGGAGACAAAACTCTAACTTACTACATGGAAACAAAGCTTTGAAAAACTATGGGCAAACAACCCACTTAGCCTAAAACCCATAAGTCTTTTAGAAAGGGTTTCTCCTGAAAATAACATTTGTGAAATACATCTCAAAACATTTCTAAACATCTAGGTGAAGAATTTACACGATGATTAAATTACAAAAACACTTAAGGCAGTCAAAACTTGAAAAAAAAAGCCTTAACACTGCTGAATACTAACATTTGAAATTTCTTGGAGAGCCTGACCCTTAAATTAAACAAATGCTTGTTATTTCATGAAGTCAATGAACATTTTCAACTTATGTTCTTAAATCTCCAAGAAACATGAAACTAAATGAAAAACGCTTAAAATGTATGTTCTTTTTAAACAAAATTAACACAAGTACATGATACATAAAGATAAGAAAAATAAGGGACTTAAAATCTTACCATATACTCCATATCGGCGGCATCCACATATCGCCTGCGCTTATTGTGACTGTTGACAACATCCTTAATGTCGTAGTCACTCAAGGTGGACGTGGGCAGGTTGAGGCCCCTCCGGCTCTTTGGGGCTGCCCAGAGGAACCCTGGGAAGGCAACCAACAGGAGGACGAAGGAGGCAAACTTCATGCTGATGGAGCAAGGATTTGATTAAAGGTATGTCTGGAAGGTAATATTGATAATTCATGAACAGTGTAAAAGTTGTTTAAAAAGGAGAAAAAAAGAGAGAAAGAAAGAAAGATTGGAGGGAAGAAAGGAAAGAAGGAAGGAAGGAAAGAAGGAAGGAAGGAAGAGAACGAAAGAAAGATTTCTGCCCCAGACATTATAATGACACCAAGATTCTGAGCCAGACATCCACAGGAATTACAAAAAAAAAAAAATAAATAAAGACTTTTGTAATTCCCATATCTCAATTTGTCCATGCCTGAGAATAGTCCCTTGAAAATCTTGACTCAAGAAAAAACAACAAAACAACAAAAAAAAAACAAAAGAAAACGTGGTGAATCTATGTATGGGGAGTAAAAAGGGAGGGAGCACACTCTCAGATTTTAGAATCTTTTGAAGCTCAAAATGAACTTATACATATTCGGATACCACCACTTCTTTTCTTATGTGAGCTGGTGAAAAGAAAATCTTCCAGAATAAAAATTCTGGCAAACATTTCCCCCCTTTCCCCTTAGAATCGCACACCATGCTTGTAATTTTCGATATACTTACAGATTAGCCTCGGAGAACCTGGGTGTGGCGGGTCCTGATGTGATACTACAGCAGGTCATGGAGGCTGTGACGACAGGAAGGTGTGTGTGGGACTATATCCTGGTGGTGGTCATCTTACAAAGAAGGAACATGTACCGTATTTACACCTCTATAAAGCCGGGCCTATAAAAGTACTAAAAGATCGACTTTTTTTGTGAAGAAGTTTAAGGACTAAAACTCATGTAAATCCAACCCGAGCTATCAATTGATCAATGCAGGCTCATATAGGGGGTAGGCCTATCATTATTATTGTTGTTTCAATATACAAAGAAACATTCTGGGACCACCACTATTTTTGATTCTAACATTTCATATAATCTGTCTTGTAATCGATGCTGGATTTCTACTTGAAATAATTGAAGGGATTCTGATTAGAAGTCGAGTGTTTAACCTTGAATGTGAGAGGCTGGTTGAAAGAGGCCTTTGGCCCAGCCGTATAGATCTATACGGCACATGGCTATTGTATTATTGACCAATGGGAAGCATCCCTGGCATTTACTGCGGAGACGGGGGCTGAAGGTGTTAGTCATAGTGCAGTCGGGGTCTAATGGCGGCCTCCATAGCCTAATATGCTAATGCCCTATAGACGGGGCAAGCTTATACATGGGGCTGACCTTCACACAGGGAAATACGGTAGCTCTCCTAGAAGGATAGGGGCGCGTTCCAGGGGGTTAAGTAGTTAGTTTTAAGGGGGCTCTATGGAGTAGTGTGGGTGGTAAGGGGCACTGGAGGAGGGGTGGTATCAATGATCCTTTGACTGGTAAGGAAGTGATCATTTTTTAACAACGGGGGGGGGGGGGCTGGTGGGTTTGCATGCGGACGTGCAAAACTTTTTCGACCCCTCCTCGGGAGGCGAAAATTGCGTGCGAACGCGCCCTTTTAACCTATAGTAACGCGCGGGCTTTTTTTTTGCTGAAAACAGGTGAAATTACCCCCCTAGTCAAGGGGGAGAAAAAATTCTGACCCCCCTCAAATCCACCAGCCCCCCTGTTGTTAAAAAATGATCACTCCCTAAGGGAATACAAGGGGCTGTAGGTGGTTGGCCAATGGAGGGCGTTGGTATTATCATCAATGACCCTATGACTCTTGTTATTTGCAAGGGTATGGTGCCCTTAAAGTTGACATCTCTGATTAAATCACTGAAATTCATCTTCTAAAGAAATGCAAATGTGTTCCCCTTCAAAATGGGATATACAGTTTTGTTTACTTAGGAACCTAGATGCTGTCGCTATGAGCTCTTTGTATATATATATATATATATATATATATATATATATATATATATATATATATATATATATATATATATATATATATATATTCAAAATTCATTTTTTTATATACCTGTGGAATAAAACTTGAAATTGAGACGGTAACATTCTTTTCACCATATGGTCAAAAACTTTAAATTAGCCACAAGCTGGTCGAGGTCCTAACTTTAATATGGGAGGTGCTGGACTCATCTTCAAGGAAGATGACCCTGACGCCTCCTGAATCCAAGGAGTCGGGGTTTCAATGTTAACCCTTTAAAGACTGATGGCGAGTTATGCATCGTCATTAATTGATCATCATGATGCATGGATGCAGCTTGGTGCAGATCCAGGAACCCAGCAAGGATGCATTCCCTAGCCTATGGGGGTCTGTGGTCTCCAGTAGGATCTCGATGATGCACCAATGAAGTGCTGGCGAGCAGTCTTATCAGAACTTCATTGGTGCATCATGACGACCGATGATCATGATGCACTCCTGCATCAGCGGCCCTTAGAGGGTTAATCAGGATGCTACGAGGATGTGGGTGGTCTATGATCCGGGACTTCACATACTCCTTTACAGGTACTTTTTGAGTGTGTGGGATTGTAAAGTGTTTCTATATATGTCCATCAGTGTGACAAGTGTTTCCATATACTGTTGTACAGAGCGTGATAAGTGGCTGCATGTCTCCGTATTAAGGGGAACCCCAGTGTGAATCACTTCTTGTTGTCTGATACCCGCGAGTTAGGCTACGATTTGTCACAAATAAGCAAATTTAAAAGAGGGATGCATATTAAGAGAGTAATGAATGGGCTAACGGGCACCTCATTCAGTGTGGCCTAGGATATTGTAACGATACACTGAATGAGGTGCCCGTTAGCCCATTCCTTACTGTCTTTATTACACGATTAATCAATAAAAAATCAATAAATATTCAATAGAATATCAATAAATTCAATTTGAAAAATCATTCCCCTCCACCGCGACTCGAAGCCTGCCATAGTGTGTGCACACACGGCAAAAAAAATATTCACCCGGACCGGGACTCATCCCGCCTACCTCTAGAAGCTGAGCACAATGCGCTATCCACTAGACCACCGGGTCTCACACCTCGGCGCCCGGCTTGGCTTGATTTGAATGCGTCCAGCAGTCCTCTATATTTATAATGCTATTCTAACCTTGTGCATGTGAGAGTTGTTGTGGGGGGTCACAGCCATATCAATCACTTATAGAGACTTGGTTCTAACCAAGTATTTCTCATCAGTCCCTGTGGCGCACTGCATAGGGAGTGGGACTTGGGATCAGGTTCCACCCCTACCCTGGCAATGAAAATTTTGTGGGTTTTAACATGTGACATGTAAGGAGTGCTGATATCCTGGATATCAGCACTCCTAGGAGTGCCAATCCTGGATATCAGCACTCCTAGGAATGCCGATATCCAGGATATCAGCACTCCTAAGACCTGCAATATCGACAGGTATCAGAATGGGAATATCCAGAAAAGGCACCCAAAATCACAGAGGTCGTGTAATAAATAGATTTAGGGAATGGTTATTTTTTTAACAACATGGGTCCGAAATTATTAATCTATAGGAACTTTTGGGCTTTTTCGCTAAAAAGGGGTGCTGAATCTTTTTGTCCCCCCAAACCACCAATCCCCTGTTGTATAAAAATGACCACTCCCTTCTGCCAAACTCATAAGAGTTGGTGATATTGATGTCCCAACTATAAGTGCTTTAAAAGCGGACAATCTACCCTGTTGGTAGGGAGGAAACGTTGTCTCGTGTTCATGATTTGGCTAAAGTATGTTTCAAACGTTAAATTCAGTGCATTTAAAAGACTTGACGTTCTAGAAAATGGTCTTCAATTCTGGTTTAAGAGAATGTCATCTTTACGGTAAAATCCTTTCAGAAACGCATTTTCAATGTTTCTGAGAACGTGTTGAAAATCCTTTGAACGAACCTTTAAACATGCTTGATTATCTATTTATTATCAACACAAAACAAACCGAGGAACGAAACTTTGAATTACTGGGGATTTATTGGGTTGAATACTATCTAAATATATACAATCTACAACTGATTTATACTTTTTAAGGACTACTTGAGGACGGTTCATGATTCAGTGTGAAAGAAATAAAGATTATGCTGTCAAAATAACACTGTTTTTTCGGGTAAATTTTGGACGGAGATTCCTTGTAACACTGTGAATTGCTGTACTGATTCCAAGGCTTCATTGTAGAAATAACGCTGCTTCACGCCATCACAAATTCGTTGGTTCACCATAGAACTTACAGGGATGCCTGTTAAACAGTCATTTGTTGGAGTCTCGATGTCTTCTCGGTGGGCGACAGATGGGTCAGTATACGGGTCTTCGTCATTCCATTATCAACATCCTTCAGGGACTTTACACGATCTGAGACGGAAAATAGTGTATCATTAAGAAAAAAAACCCATTGAATATGCTTATTGTATTGCTATGGTCATTAAAAAGTGTACATTCTAAAAATTTTATGAACTGAGCTTGGCGGTTGCCCAAACGACAATGGTATAACATACAGTGGTAGGTGGTGGAGTGAGGTGTTACCTTCACTTGGTGAGAGCTACCTGTACTTGTGATTGGTTGATTATATGCCAATACTCGTATTCCGAGTTAGCAGGTTGTCCCATGGGCGCCGCCATTGCTGGAGCTTGTTACCTGCGAGTTCTACTGATAACACCTATCTGATGGGTACCAGTCAGCCCCCGAGAGGACCGCAGTAAATAGTTGGTTTCATTTCATTGGCTGATAATCAAACCAGCTAAGTCCGTTATCGGTCATATAAAATGTTTTAAACGATCCTAGAAATACTCATGCTCATTTCCCTCAGTACTCTCTGAATAGGTTATTTCACGTCAGAGGCTACTTCCTCCCAGAGCTGTCAAATCTTGTGTAAAATGAATTTCACTTACCCACAGGTCTTGGCACAGGTGAAGTCCATGAAGTTCTTGTAGGCAGGGTCGGTACAGCGCTCCTTCCAGGTAGGGCAGATATCGGTGTACGCATCGAAACAATTGGGGCAGGCATCTAAAAAGAAAAATTCATAAGTGCATCATGATTTAACAATGCAATAATCTAATTTTACAATCCAAAATATAAAAATCCGAAATTGTTTTCTACGCTTACCAATCACACTGGGGGGGGGGGGGGGGGGTAGATAGGGAGAAAAAAAAACACTGCCAAAATATAAATTTAAGCTATGTAAACTGCAATTTTACAATCAATAATTTTACAATCCAACATTGGAAACTCTTTAGACTGTCAAATGGATAATGCAGAATTTTGAAAACAGCAATTTTAGACCTTATTCTTATTTTCACTGGAACATTACATTTTGCAATAGGTTCTTCCAACTGTAAAAATGAACCTCGCCTCCAATGGATTTATTTACCATTTTAAATGGATAACTGTTATTGTGTCTATAGCCAGGGCTCCACTTGCGAAACATGGGCGTATACGTCACAGGCGACATGCCAAAATCCATTGTTCTAGATGACACAGGTGTGTCAATCGCACGATATTAGACGAGGCTCCACTACGAGATTCTTTGGTACATTTTCACGAAAAGCAATCCAGACAGTGTCTAAGGTATAGGGTGTTGACATTCTTAGATTCTAAACATGAGATTTCAGTGGTCCTACTGCAAGATTATTTATTGACAGAAACCCAATGCTTATTTTCGTAGTGGGTGCTTTGGCTTAAAAAATAATATTCAATGAAAATACAACCGTATTCATAGTTAACAACCCTTGGGATCTCAAGTGAGTCTTCAAAATATCTATCAGATTTGATTTCCATATTGAAAACGATTTTCTCTTCAACTATCCATGATCTCAAGTGTTGTTTATTTACATACACACATGTTTGTAAATACACTTTATAAACAAACATTCCTATACATATGCCGTTTCTACCCTGATTTCATAATATCACGGACCTGAAAGACTGGATTTGAATCAGTATAGCATTGCAGTCTATCAACTGTGCCATGGGTCCCTGGTGGGAGAAATGGGAACTACTAATGGTAGGCCTTAACATGACCTACAGAAGATAATTTTTTTGCCCCACTTAGCTTTGTCACAGCTCTTTGATTCAAAAACCATGAGAGAGCCCTTGATCTATAGTTTCTGACTGACCCTGTTTCATCATGATATCAAAAGTGGATATTTTTGAGAAAATACTCCGATTATGAAGATTTTTTTTGAAAGATTGCCAAAAATTGAGCCCCTACTAGAAAATTTTCTTCTCATGATTTCTATCGGAAATCACTTGGGTCACTTAGATGAAGAACATAGCTGTCCAAATCCTTTTGAATTATGGATCTATCACAATTCTAAGTGACAAAAGAAAATTATCTCCTGACTGCCACTTTATGAGTTCGGGGCTGAATTAGCTTTATATTTCTATCAGAATGACCAATCCAAGATAATTTTTTGACCCAACTTAGCTATGTCACAACTCTTTGATTTAAAAAGCATCAGAAAGTCTTTGATTTGTAGTTTCTGACTGACCTTATTTCATCATGATATCAGAAGTGGTTATTTTTGAGAAAAGGCTCCGTTTTTGAAGATTTCTTTAGAAAAATTGCCAAAAATTGCCCCCTCCTAGAAAATGTTCTTCTCGTGATTTCCATTGGAAATCACTTGGGTCACTTAGATGAAGAAAATAGCTATCCAAATACTTTTGAATCATGGATCCATGAAAATTTTAAGGGACAGAAGAAAATTATCTCCTAAGGGCCAGTGACTGCAAGATTTTGTAGAAGGCTTCCATAGTTACCCACCAGGGGGCAGCACACTCACTTCTCTCTCTTTTACAGATATACTGTTTTCATTGCATAGATAACCTATCTGTGCATTACCATAATGGTTAATTATAGTTATAGCTACAAAATTTACATATTATTTGTAAGAATAAGTTATGAATAAATAGAATAAAAGATGTTTAGCATGCTGGCTCTGTGCTGCCACCTAGTGACACATAAGGATTTCCATTGCCATCTAGTGGCAGATGGTGAAAACACACCCATGGCACAGATCTCCCAAAGAAGGCTTTTGTGAGAAAAGCTGTGATTTTGGTAAAAAAGAAATCGCGTAGTGGAGTCTCCACTATTGACGCGCAATTGCTACGACTTTCACGCGAAACTGATGCATAATGTAAACAAAAACAAAAAGAACAAGCTTTGAAGTGAAAACCTGTGCCGCATGTAATGCTGCCGCAGCTGTGACGCGAGTGGAGCTCGGGCATAAAGGGTACAAACTAATGTAGACTTACCCTGGCAGAGTTCTCCATGGTGACCCGCTGTACAGACACATTTACACTTGGCGTTATCCCACGTACCGTGAGGTCCGCAGTCCTTGGCCACACAAGCTGAATGAACCAAAACAATTCTTTTTATACACTTCCCATTTATATTTCTAGGTGTAACATAATACTTGCTATTTCTGCCATGGAGTTAAATTAAATATTTTGTTTTTGGTAATAAAATGATCATCTTTTAACACCAGGGGATGGTGTGTTGAGACTTTATCCCTCAAATTGTCTTTATCCCTCAAATCAGCACTATCTACTTTAATGAGAGCATTGTCTAGATTACAAGTATACCAACTTAATAATTCCAATTCACTGTGGGATTCTTGGAGGGGGGGACAAGTGGTACCCATCTGATAACTGTTATCAGTGATAACCGCTGGTAACCAGCTTCAGTAATGGCTGCGCCCATTGGACAATCCCCTACCAGCTGGGTACATTACACTTACCTGCAGCGCTGTCGATACAGGTGTTCGTATCTATGGTTGGCGCCTCTGTTAAACATGAAATAGATAAAGTGTCATTGTATTGATACATCACACAAAAGAAACACATGTATACACAAGTATAGAAATTTTAAGTGCTATGAGACATAAAGGAAACGCAGTGTGCATGTGAAAGTGTTCAGAGAATTGTCTTTAATCATTGAAAAGCTGTGTACAACTTAAATATAGAGAAATATGGCGATTTAAAAAGCAATTCTAGGTTCTCACTCAAAGGCTATTTTCCGCCTCTCGGCCCATGGTCTAATGAATGGTAATTGTGTCAGTACTTACTGCAGACACCACACATCTTGGGGCACTTTGGGCGGACGGTGGCCATGGCTTCAGGAAGGTTACAGGTGAAGGCACCCCAGGTGGTGCCGCAATGATCACTCAGGTCAGAACACTCCACTGTATCATAGAGTATTTTATGATTTGTTATGAACCATTAAGGTTTAACTGGTTACATTTCAAGTCCATACCGTGTTATTCATGGTAAGCCAATCATCTAAAAATCATCTATTATTTCTCTTAAATCAAATTAAAATCAGGCGATCTGGGACCAGGAGCTTAATTCAAAACAACCTGGGATCGCAACCCCGGCAATCTTAGTGTAGGCACATAGGGAGGATGTTTGCTGAGTGTCCTTGAGGGCTCTTGAGGGCTCTTAGGGCTACTCATGCGTTAAGTACACTGTAAGTAATTCTTCCCTTCTCTCTCTTTGTCCTGGGGGGGGCACAATGCTTCTAATAGGCGAACATAAATCATACATTTATAGGAACAACTCTTGAATACTGTACTGGGTCAACTGCACCCTGTGCTCTTTTGTTAGCCCATATGGGGACGGGGAACGATGGTATAAACACTGTTGTGAAGAAGAGTGACTCCACAGCTATTCCTTTATTTTGGGACTCTTACCCCTGTGCCCAGTCAGTACTTCTTGGAATAGTGTAGGAGGGCTGAGGCTAAGATCAATGCGATCTTAGTGCTGGCTAGGAAATGTGAACGCAGTCTGACCTTAAGATCGCTCAATAGAATAATTCCTAAGATTGCTGGGGTTGCAATCCCAGGATGTTTTGAATTAACCTCCAGATTCTGTCAATCAGATTTGGTTGAAGCAGTACATTAGTATAGTAAGGCTGGACTATATAAGGTTTGATATTATCCACTTTTTCCCCCTGAGACTATTATTTTTGAACTTACGTTCACAAGACGTGCCGATGTAGCCCTGGGGACAGGTACAGCTGCAGTCGGCCTCGTTCTTAACACCACAGTTCTTGCACTGGAGATTGCACTCTGAAAGTATGAATATAATATGGTCCTCATAATAAGTTTTTTTTTTATATTAAGTATTGAATATTAGTCTAGAGTATAGGACCTAGATATGTTAGTTTGCCCAAGTATATGTCCACCGTGTTAATGTAATGCAAATTGAAACAAATTGTGAAGGTGAAAATCTAGCCCTTTAAAATGACCAAAGGGATGCAGATACTGTTCAATGCAATGTGAATGTATGTATACATTCTAAATGAAAATGGCCATATTTATATAACCCAAAACCGTATATTTATAAGCTTTCATCCTGGACCTAAACCCAAAGTGAAAATAATATCACTTTATTACATACATTGTGCTATCAAGGGATCTTGGATTGACACATTTACCCCTGACTGTGTTATTTTTATTCATTAGTCTGTCCCTTAAAAGGGGAGACCCTTTTTAAATTTAGTCTACATATATATATCTGGATGTCTGAGTAACCAAAACCAGTATTGAACATCTGGGAAGATGTCGGTCTTTCTGAATGATGCTGCCACCTGGTTTCGGACATGTGTACTACAACTGAAGGGTGAAGGCTGAGATGATGCACCACTTTGGTAGGAAAGGAGCTAGAACATAAAAGTTGAAAATGTATACTTTTAACTTGAGAATTTAACTTGAGTTATTTGTAAAATGGCAGAAGGACAAAAAAAATATCCCTATGTTGAGAGATGGGGGGGGGATACGATGGCTAGATAACGATCTACAACAAATCATATGCGGTCTCTTTACATTTGCTTCAGTCTGGTTCACGAGGTAATCAATGTTTACCATTAAATCAATATTAGATTTTTCATCCTGAAGCTCTGTTCCCTATTTAGGGATGTTATTGCATATCTTTTAGAAATCTGAAGCAAAACTAGGCCCCCCATCCTTAAAGAATCGACCAGAGGTTACACATAGAAAATGTCATAGCAAGATATCAAGAGCTTTCATTACGTATATACCACTTGCACATTTGAACCAGAATGTCCTCCGGACATCTTTTGGCAGTAATATTCAAAACAATTGAAAATCAACTTGCCTGAGATATCATATCCAATTTATCATAACTCCAATATAATTCCCATGTATTTCAAGATAACCAGAAATCCTGTACAGGTATCACTTAGGCATCTGGGGCTTGAAATCAGTGCGGTAACCTAGCCTGCTGTAAACATATGTAGAACAATATTTTGGAAAATCTTATATTTTTTGGAGTTGCAAGCCGCGTCAGAGGCTGGGAGCGTAGCGACCGTAGCAACTCCATAATGTTTTTCGGTTTTCTCCCTGTCACCTATGACGTCATTGGTGACGTCATGCTGCCTCAGTGATGTCACCCGCAGTGGCTATGAGCGCAACTCCTACCCGTGGTCCTTGCCACATTTTTCTTGTTTGACGCTGTACCACTTGACGAGGCCATAGGGAGTCTAAGTCTCGCGATAAACCATGTTGTAAAATGCCCAATATTACAATTGGTCTTTAGGCCCACCATATATGAAATTTTCTGGCTCAACTCTCATTCTTTCAAAACTTATTACAGGTCTAAAGATTCCCCCTATTCTTCAAGCCTGCGGGCGATAATATGCTGAGCTCAGAATCCGCCCGCCCGTAACGTGACTTCGCCTCCCTATATTTGAATGTATTACTGCAGAAAATAAATTGAAAATGCTTACCACATTCATCCTCGAGCTCATCGCTGTCCATATTATTACAGTCACCTGCGAAAAAGACATGATATTTCTTTTGTTTTGACAAATTCACATAAAATTGCTTTACTGCATGCCCAAGCTACTTCCTGCCAAAAACTCTGTTCTAAGATTTAGCACTACATCCTGGGACTTTAACCTAAGCTAAACTCTGTTATAAGAGTGTTACATCCCAATTCCAGGAAGTGACATCTGACTCTGTACTGCGCTCTGATTGGTCAAAGCTCAGAGTCACCATGGTTCCTATAACATGTGTGTCTCTTCCCAGAGACATTTAGTGGTAGCTTCTTGTGATAAGCAAAAGTGCTTCACTTTTCCCATAAAGATATTATATATGACTAAGCTACAGTGTAGGTGGGCACTGTAGTGGCCCAATATAGCCCACCCACACTAAAATTATTTCCCTGTGGTTAAACCCAGTTATACCCGAGGTCATGTGACCAAAGCATTTAAAATGTTTCAACGAGGTTTTCTGTTGACGACAAGTGAACGTTAGTTGATTTTTGAATGAATTCACGTCTCAAAGAACCTTGACATAAATGAAAGGTCAACTTTGATTGGTCTTTGCCTATTTCTTCAATCTCAGGTTTGGGCTGACCCACACAAGGCCAAGTGTGGATCAGCCAAATGTGCTCGTGAAGAAATATTTGGCAAAGACTAATCATCATTAACCTTCACCATTATATTCACATGAGTCCTGTTTAAAAAAAAAAATCATATAATTATGAGACAATCGATCACTTACGGCAAAGTCCATCCTCACACCATTGTCGTCCTGAGTCACATTTGGTGCAGAGATCTCCAGTTAGGTAAGGCTTGTAATGGTAGTTGAAGCTCCTGTATTGAGGGATCAAAGAGGCACATAAAGCATTAACTCTAATAAATAACTGATATTTGACATTTATATAAATTATTGTATAAAGCTATGAAGGATTATGCTGATATGAATATGACAAGAGGTTTTTTTCTTTCTGTGTAATGCGACTGGATCTTGAAAAATGTGTGGAAAAGGTAGTCATTTCCTTTTCCCCATGATTCCTTATTACATCAGAAATGAAGTTTGCAACTTCCTCCATAATTCCTAATATATCATATAATGCTGGAGTAATTGCTTTTTTTATGCATTTTCCTTGCATCTTCTTAACTTGAAGAAGTCAGAGCCAACCATATCTTTACAGGTACATAACTACTCATACATACTAAAATTCAATCAAATTAGCATCCCCAACCATACACCTTCAAAAGTAAGTCCGCAATAACAACAACAAACTAACGCAGGGTTGTAATTGCAGGTGAAGAAGAGTGCGTTGGGGACGGTTCTCTTCTCATCCGGAAAGTCCATGGTCTCACACAGCTTCTTAGCACATCCCACCTTGTCTGTGTTTGCCCACACCACCTGGTGGAGAAAAATACAAAAAAGATGTTACATTGATAATTGATTTTTTCTGTAATATTGTTGTGCCGGTAGGGGGACGGGGCACCTGAACTCTACCGGGTAGTGTTGGGTAAAAAAAAATGTCAGTCACACTGGTGCCACCTCGTACTCTACTGACTACTTTTCTTTGCTGGTTTCTGACAACCACAGGTTTAGCAGATGGGTATCAGCAAATGCTGGTACCCAAGAGCACCCAGATTTGGATTGATCATAGGTCCATCACCGGCCGTGTATGGATATGGCCACTTTTGGTCAAAATGGCAACCTGGGAAGAAGGCCTACATTGCAACAGAAAGTTGGTGCCCAGAGAAGTTGCATGTTAAAGTCGCATACAATCCACTAATTTGTGCACATGCACTGAGCATTAACCCTTTAAAGGCCGCTGATGCAGGAGTGCATCGTGTCCATTGGTCGTCATAAAATGCTGGCATGACTGCTTGCCAGCACTTCATTGAAGCATCATGCCGACCCTACAGGGTCGATACATTTATATATACTCCTGGAGGGTCGGCATGATGCTCCGATGAAGTGTTGGAGAGCAGTCTCACCAGCACTTCATTGGTGCATCATGACCACCAATGGGCATGATGCATTAATGCATCAACCCTAAAGGGTTAACTATGTCAAATAAGGTATGCCTATATGGAAAAGGCGATCAACTTATGTCAAATACGGTATAGAGAATCTACAATTACCTGTAGGAAGTGACCACATCCCTTGCCTTGCTGGCAGGTGTTGGTGTCGTAGTCGTAGAAACTGACCTCGTTGTACCACTTGGAGATCATGTAACCTGGACTGTAAGGGGAGATTAACACAGCAAATGTCAAAGGAAAAGGTCATCTTACCTCTATTTGTAGTCTTTTAATTTTAATAGTAAAGTACACAACATCAGTGTACCATGTAAGATTCTCATTTGCCGGAGCTCCACTATGTGGCAGCAAAACGCTACGTTACCAAAATGTCTTTGTTCTACTTTTGTTTATTTACATTTGGGGTTGATTTGGCAAGCTGGAAGGGTGACCCATGCACTCTGTGATGTCAATAATAACAAACAGAACAAAAGAAATTGTGTGCCACCGGTAACGCTGCTGCGGCCGCACCGCCAGTGGAGATTCGGCTTTAGCCAGGTTATCTAATGTTAAATATCAAAAGAATCATCCCAATTAGCAATGGAGCATTGGGCCATGCTTGTCCATGCTTGGCCCAATGTAAGCTGAAATTGGCCCAATATAAGCCGACATTGGCCCAATGTAAGCCAACATTGGCCCAATATAAGCTGACATTGGCCCAATATAACCCAACATTGGCCCAATATAAGCTGACATTGGCCCAATGTAAGCCAACATTGGCCCAATATAAGCCGACATTGGCCCAATATAAGCCGACATTGGCCCATTGTATCCTTGCTACCTGGGATGCAGACCAAAAAGCAGTTATGATCAACATTGATTTGTAAGTAAGCAGAGCTATGCAGTCATCACAGGGGTGCAGGGCTTCCCTAGCCCACTTAAAAGGGTCTATATCTCTTCTCTCCTATCCCCTCAGGATGTGTGTGGTGCCCATATGCGTGGGCACCGACACATTCCTCTGTGAAATTGTGTAATGTCATTCTCGCCATGAATATGACCTTAGATGTCGAAATGGCGTTAAACATCTATTACTCACTCACTCCAGGGGTGCATTTGACCAATTGTGTCATACAGTGCATCCAATAGTCCTGCCTCAAGCCCTTGAAATAGCAGAACAGGAGGCCATTTCTTAACACACTACGACTGCTCCTCTTCAAGTCGTACTGAGGACCCTTTATTTATTGCCATTGCAGCCAAATAATGTTGGTCATGTATTGCCTGCAGCACTACGACTGTCCTACTAAAAGCTATATAATTACTACATAAGTGCTGATTATACAGAGCAGTCTTAGAATCACTACCTGCGATTGCTGACATTAAGTAATGGGGTTTCAAATCGTAGTGGCTGTGTGCAGTCGTAGTGCCTTAAGAAATGGCCTCCAATGGCTAAAATGCTCTCATTTCCAGTTCTTTCTTTTCATGTAGCTATAACCTGTCCCTTTTGTTGCTCACAAGTGGTCATTCAAGTATGGTGCTAAAAAAGGGGGATTTGAGTAGGTACCTAGTTGGGAGAAGTCAGTCAGTATAATAAACTATAGAGCGTGTGACATGAGTAGGTACCTGGTAGTGCAGCTCTCTCTATTTTAAACAAGGCAGGTGACTTTTCAGACTAATGTGGTGAGTGCAAGTACTTAGGTGAAGCAGTGCACGACTTGTTTAGAAAAGAGGGCACATACCCACAGCTCTTTTTTATAATAGAAGCAACACCCTCCTGACAGAATAGGGTCTTATAAGGTAGGTGTAAAGAGGAGTGGTAATTTTTCAAAAAACAGAGGAGGGGTGGTAGATGTTCCTCTGTGCTAGCTTCCCAAATTTTTTCGACTGTCCCTCAGAGGGGTCTGGAATATTTCACACACATCCCTTTTCTATAGCAGTGTTCACTAAACTGGCTCAGTGCTCAGATTTCAACAGATTCACTTTTCTTTTAGGGGTGTAATAACATTTATATTCACACGATATCTATAAAATTTACACTAATGTTTTAGGAGTCAGGAATCTGTTTTTCGGACTTATAAATGTATTTAAACTGTATCTTAGAAATTCCAAGATGGCTACCATAAAACCATGGCTTTCAAACCGTTTTAGCCAAGATATCATAAACAATTTCTTATCAGTACATATTCTTGGCTCAAACTATTCTTGAATATTCCCTGAAGACTCCATAGTCATCTTACAGTGATGGATGATGCGCCTGCAAAAGTTGGTAAGACTTGCCTTACTGGATTCTGTAGAAAATTCTACATAAGAATTCATCCCCAAACCTTTTGCGCATCAGGCCAAAAAAAGTGCGTTTCCAGTTACATGGCTCAAATTCCTATAGGTTCGGTAGGTCAGATTTTTCTTTTTGATTTTTTTTTTATTATTCTGCATAGAAATATATGGGCAGATATGTCAGATTCTTTGGAATTATGAAATACTTCCGGGACAAGTGAACAATATGCAAAAGATAAACATATCTAAGCCCTCAACTCTACACACAGAGAAAAAATAGATTGAAAAGTGACCAAAAATTCTCAGAATCTAGGGTCGGTCGGGTAACTGGAAACAAACCTTTTTGTTTAGGCCTCATGACAAAAATAAAAGTGTCTGAGGTCTTGGACTATACATAGTTGAGGTAGTGCAAAGCGTGGTTAAGTCAACTCATACTTACTCAACAGCGAAAAAGTCTGCGAAGAACATGTTCTGTCCAATGGTGTCAAACGACATGCCCGGCCATGACAGGGTACCGTGCTGAAACACACACTTGTCAACGTGTGCCTGGGCAGCATCCGCCAACTCCTGGTCCCAAGTCTGAAGAAATGATTAGAAGAGGTACAAGAGTATTAGTTGAGATTATTGGCCAACAATTATCCACAATGCAATGCTTCTCTGTATCATTAGCCAAAATAATTAAACATACAATATATACAATAACATTAGCTTTAAGGGGCCATCCATAAATGACGTCATGCAAAATTTGACCATGTTTGACCCCCCCCTCGCCCCTCGTCATGCTTTTTGCCAATTTTGCTATGCTGAAGGTATATGGAAAATTAATTCTGTCATGCTTGGCCTGACCCTCCACCCCCTACCCCCTCAACCATGACGTCATTTGTGGATGGCCCCCGTATATGAATGCACTAGCAACGATTTTGACATGGTGAGAAGAGAGGCAAGACATTGGACATTTGCATTCAAAGTACTCCATAAGCAACTTCTTCTGTGCAATGGGCTTCACCTGAATATCTCCAAGTTGACTCAAGATGGTATAACGCATCGGAATCGATTCACATAAAGGCACACAAAATGTATGATTGCTAGGGTCTTCAAAGCATGTAGCAAAAAAGAATTAAGGAAAAAGAACTTAAAACCTGTCAAATTTAAGTTGTCCCTGGCACAGAGCTCTTGATCTTGGCAGTTTTAGATTGCCCCAGGTATCATACCCAGATAAGCCAAGAGAGCCCACACCTGGAGGACCCAAGAGACTTGGAGGGATTATAGGATGATGGTGGTTCTGACACTCGTACATGTGACGCCTGGTCATCATCTGTTTCATAATCCCTTGAAAATGACATACTAAAAACTCCAGTAAACGGATGGTGCCAGTCAGAAACCATACTTTTATCAATGGTCCTACATAATTATTTGGCAGAGTTATTCTGATGCCCGATTAAACCTCATAGTAATTGCACTTAAATAATAATCTCCTTAAAAGGGGTATTTTCTGATACCTATCTACCACTATGCATTGTGAACATTAATTGGGATGCATTGTGTGGCCTGGAGCTAATTGGCAAGAACAATAACCCATTGAACGGTACTTTGTAAATGGGGCATTTTCTGATGCCTATCTGAAAAGTAACCTTCTGTACCTGTATGAGATTAAGAGGGTGTTGCTCCTATAGTAAAAGGAAGAGCTGGCTAAAAATGCCCTCATTTCCAGTCCTTTCTTTTCATGTAGCTATAGCTTGTCCCTTTTGTTGCTCACAAGTGCTCATTCAAGTACGGTGCTAAAAAAAGGCAGATTTGAGTAGGCACCTACTCGGGAGAAGTCAGTCAGTATAGTATAGTATAGAGTGTGTGACACGAGTAGGTACCTGGTAGTGCAACTCTCTCTATTTTAAACAAGGCAGTTGACTTTTCAGACTAATGTGGTGAGTGCAAGTTGAATGGTGAAGCAGAGCATGACTTGTTTTGAAAAGAGGGCACATACTGACAGCTCTATTTACCATAGGAGCAACACTCTCCAGGGCTTATAGATAATGCATTTAATGGACGTTAGTGGCAATGAACTCAGTTCAATGCTCTAATAAAATGGATCCAAGTGACTTTTATAAGGGGCTAAAAGAATAGGCCATACCGAGAGCCATACATGTAGAAAGATTCTGATCAACCCTCTAAGGGCCGCACATGCATTAATGCATCATGCCGATTGACCGTCATGATGCATAAATGCAGCCCTGGCCAGTTACTCACCAGGGCTACATAAATGCATCATGCTGACCCTGACGAGCAGACTCACCAGCATTTCATTGCACAGAAAACAAGGAAGATCCGAAACTAGTCAGCAGTGACCACTTTAGATCCTCAGGTTGACAATACCTAAAACTACAACTTTAGGTAGTCAAAAAGAAGACTTTAGGTCATCATCCTGATGACCTTAGTTATCAATATGACGACTCTGTACTGTCAGTATTTTCATACTGACGACTCAAGTCATCAGAATGACGACCTAAAGTCGTCATTTTGACTACCTAAAGCTGTAGTTTTAGGTATCGTCAACTTGAGGACCTAAAGTGGTCACCGCTGACTAGTTTCAGATCTTCCAGGTTTTCAGTGTGGTGCATTATGACCATTGGGTATGATGCTCCAATGAAGTACTGGCTAGCAGACTCGCCAGCACGTCATTGGTGCATCAGGACGACCAATGGGCATGATGCACTCCTGCAACAGCGGCCCTTAAAGAGTCAGATTGCTTCATCCAGACTGGGTTGACTTTGATTATACATACACAGAACTAAACGACCATGAGGTACATTGTGGCCTATCTGCCCTGCAAGCTGATTCATAAAAAATGACGACCCATCTAGAATTAAACGATGAATTTAGAAACGATCCTTCTAGAAAAGTATTTCTGGAATTATTTGCAGAAAATGCAATTTTATTTTACAATCTCTCATGCCCTAAAAGAATATTGATTGAATTAATGATTATTGTGAATGAAATATTGTGTTCCAAAGGCTGTAATTCTATTACTTCTATGAAGTATCAATATTGACGAATTACATAATTCTCTGGTCGTTTTTCCTTGATGACATCGTGAATTTTTATGAATCACCCTGCAGAGGGAGACAGCCTCCCGAGGGGTTGATGACCCACGATCGACGCCTAGGAGTTTCAGGCTATATGGATATAAAAAAAGGATTAAATTTAATGAAATTAGCATGTAAATAAGTCATGTGACCAGCAGTGGCGATGGAGACATGTTATGTCAGTAGGTGTGTGGCGATCAGCCCTGTAAAGTTTTCTCTATGGGAAGTTGGTATTCACATGAAATAAATAAATCTTGCTCTCCATCCAATTAGCATCGTCTGGAGAGGGTGGGTGTGAGAGTAAGGGTTAGGGTTCATTTGCTTCTTTGGAGAGACTGTATAACCATATGAAGAGGAAAGGGGACCTTTCAGAAGATTTATTGATAAGGTTTATGGCGAAAATTTAATAAGGGTTCGGCGGAATTCTTGATTGCTTGAGCCAAAGAGTGGCACTCATATGTGTGAACAACAATCCAGCCTTGTCAGAGCACCCCCCCCCCTCTCACGTGCGTGATCCCTAGTATATTGGGGGAGCACTTATGATTTACGAGACAGGTCGATTACTTTAATCTATCCCTGCCTGATATTAAACTAATGAGAACAGATATATCCATTAGTGGTCCTGCAATGTAATCTACATCATCTGGAGGGTCTTGCCAAAAGAAATCGATTTTTAGATTTTTAAAATGTGCACGTTTTCGCCTTGCCAAAACTATTCTTGTCTTATCAAAAAGTGAAAACGTGCATGGATGCTTGATCCTCAAAGAGTGCAGGTTGCTATAATTTAGTGTGTTATACCATTTTCTTTTTGGCAATGCAGTCCAAACGAGTTAGACCATGCTCCCACAGATCAGTGATCGCTGAAAGGTTTTAGTCAGGTTCTTCCTCGTTTTCTTTTGGCAAGACCCTCCTGGAGGAGAGTTGTCTTATGAATCTCCAGCTGATCTTCTGATGTAAGTTAAATATTTGTTTGCATGTGTGGACACTACAGACAGCGTTATAAACATTTCATCAAAATGGACATTAACACAATTTTTTTTCATCCAAAATGACCCTTTCGTTCTGCATGTTTTTTATTTCATGACACTTTTTATAAATCACCCTCCTGGGATTGTTAGAAAGAAGTGTTTGCAACACATTTACCTGTAAGGTTATTGACCAAAATTTGTATTTTTATTGGCCAACCTTTGGCCTACACTACATCTTCATAAAATAGACTAGGATGTCAATCATTAACCCCCCCCCCTAAATTATGTGTTTCCAGTAACATAGCTAAAAAGAGTAGGGTCGGTAGGTCGAATTTATGAATTTCTTTTTAATTTTTTTTTGCATAGAATAATTTATGGGCAGATATGTCAGATTCTTTGATTTTACTTTAAGAATAGTAATAACATGAGAAATTTGAAAACTGGTAAAGAAGATTCTTATTTAAGCGCTTAACTCTAGAACTAAAGGTGATTCGTCATGAAAAAATAGTTGGAAAACGTGTGCAACTGAGGCTATTTCGGTGAACCCAATGAATGCTCTACGGCTCCAAGGAGTTTTATGCTCATAGTTCGCTAGGCCTCTGTCACCAGATATTATATCAGCTTCGTATGGGTCATCGATACAATAGAGGCTTTTGTATGGCTCATTTGCGATAGAGGCCAAATGAACTATGGGGTTAGTACCCATAGTCAACTAGGCCTCTCATTGGAAGATGCCCTGCCATCTATCGTCGACAGAGGCCAAGAGCCCTGAGAAGCCAAGTGGACTATGGGCATAAGACAAGATAAAGTATGAGGTTGAAAAAAACAACACTTACCATATACTTCATATCAGCAGCATCTTGGTAGCGGCGATACTTATTATGTTTGTTGACACATTCTCGCTGGTCGTACCCGGTAATTGTAGATGTGGGAAGGTTGAGGCCCCGCCGGCTCTTTGGGGCTGCCCAGAGGAACCCTGGGAAGGCGACCAACAGGAGGGCGAAGGTGGCAAACTTCATGATGATGGACCTAGGCCTTAAGGACAGTGTGATGGGATAGTCCAAGGCTTCAAGGGCACTATGAGCCAATGGACTAAGGCCTTAAGGGCCCTTGGAGTTGACAGGAGTTGAAGACACTGCAGGTGTGAGGAGCCTGGTTGGTGTGTGGGTCTCTAACCAAGGTGAGGCCTTCTTATATATATGGAAGGTAAGTGGTGGGGGCAGGGGGGTAGGGGGGTTATAACCCTCTGTGGGTGCCAGGACTAAGACCTCTTAGGGTCGCTAATCTTTTAATGTGCTGATGCATGGTCATGCCCCCTGGTCGTCAGGATGTATGAATAAGGGTTCTATATGCCTGAGCCAAGGGGGATCACTTATATTTTACTATAGGAGCAACACCCTCCTCGTATGATGCATAATGTTATGCAGTCATTCACTATGCGCTGCATTCATGCATCATGACAATGTACGAATGTAGTAAATTAACACACTATCTGACCGCCAAGTTGAGCATCTAAGGGCATCTGATGCAGGAGTGCATCATACCCGTTGGTCGCCATGATGCACCAATGAAATTCAGTGAGTCTGCTTGCCAGAGATTCATTGGTACATCATGCCGACTCTCCCGGGTTGAGTGTATTGACCCTGTAGGCTCGTCATGATGCATGAATGCAGCACTGGCGAGTCGCAGGCCAGGGCTGCATTCATGCATCATGAAGACCAGTAGGACCATACCTTATCAGTCTGTGAAGGGTTAAAGTGGATTTAGGAATTGGGAATGGGGGTTGTAGGAGGAAGGCGAGGCAGACCATTAAAGGGGGAGGGGGTGATGTCCCAATCCTCAGACCGGTACCATATTGCCCTGTATATAAGCGCTGGGCGCTCATTGATTTCAATCTGGCTCTACCCGTGGGCCTTATTCAAGAGTTAAATCAAAGTGGATTTTCAAATTTCAATACCTCTGTACCCCTGGTGCATTTTCAAGACAGGCGCTTATTTAAGACCCGGCGTGTGATGCCCCTGGCCAGAAGTGATACTTAATGCACACAATGGATATGTACAAATCATGGGGAATTCTAATTTGCGACCAAGATAAATCTTTCTGTCTCTGTCTCTATCCCTGTCTCTGTCTGTCTGTCTGTCTGTCTGTGTCTGTCTCTCTGTCTGTGTCTGTCTGTGTCTGTCTGTGTCTGTCTCTCTGTCTGTATGTCTGTGTCTGTCTGTCTGTCTCTGTCTCTCAGAGTACAAATATGTCTATAGCCGAAGATGATGCAAGAAGAATTATTTCATATTCCAGTCAATTTATTTTTTCTCCTTGTTCATATAACTATAACAACCTCTTTAGATCCCAAATAACAGGAACATATTGAAGAAATCACACCCCAACTTTGGAATATATCCGACCGCCCTGAGTTTGGAAAGACTCTAAGACCTGGATCTCTAATGGTCTACATAAGCCTTGGCTTATATACTCAGGTTTTATACTCCCCAATAGAGAGGTTGGACTACATAGCTTTCCAAATAAAAGGAACCAAACATGAATTGTTTACATAGTAATATCCGATCAATTCTGTTAATGCTGATCTAAATGGGATTCCTAGTCTGAGATCATATCTAAAGAGGAGGGCACATGGATTAGTCTACAAAGCTTGTTACATGGTTTACTCAAAGTCTCAACCCTTTATTAGTTAGACATAGTACATTAATACAGCATACCAAATGTCTGCAAGATCATATCTAGGGACCAAATCAAATGGATTAGTCTGGCCATATTATATCCTTTGTACAAAGTCTCAACCCTTTACACTTACAGTGCATATTAACCATTAAAGGGCCGCTGGTGTCGGAGTGTATCGTGCCCTTTGGTCGTACTGATGCACCAATGAAGTGCTGGCAAGACTGTACACCAGCACTTCATTGGAGCATCATGCCGACCCTCTGGAAGTGTTCTGACCCCAGAGGGTCTGCATGATGAAACTGAGATTTTGAGATACGATAACCTTTATTTTTACAAAAGGAAAAAGTATACAGAGAGAATGTTAAACATCTGTCCTAGCAGAGTGAAAAAGAAAGGCAAGCCGCTTTTATGCTTATTTAGCACGTTTATTGCTGCGACCCTCCATGTCAATGAGGATATATTCGTATACCAAACACTCAAAATCATATAAGAAAATTAACAAACCAAAATAGAAATAGTCACCTTAAATTCATTAATTTAGGCTCCTCTTTGGGGCATTATGATGACATATTGGGCACGATGCATCAGTGCACACATTGTGATTATGGTTCTTTATGTGTATCAGATCGATCCTTATGAGCTTTATTAAATTTGCAAACATGTTAAGATAATGCAGGGCTAAATTCATCCGCTTAAAGTGATTAGATCAATCAATCCTGTGTCCTAATAAAATCCGTACAGAAAAAAAAGTATGAATATATTTATATGTTCCAGACTACCTTTGGGATTGGGGTTTGAGTGTTCTGATGAGTAGAAAGGTGTCTGTCTATAATGGGTCCCTGGGTAAAAGAGATCTTTAGGAAGAACACCATTATAAGCAGATACTTCAGAGTAAATAGATATGGATAAAAGGTGGTCTGCAATTCAATTTTGTTTAAGTGATAGAGTATTTTCAGAATATTATGATGTGCGAATGGCTAGATTTGATTTATCAATGAATACAAAGTCATTTTTATTTTCCTCTGTTGGTTGTGAATGGAGTTTCTGATAGGATATTAGCATGAAGTTTCAATGCTTTATTTGGATCAATTTTTGAGTCTCATTTGCCATTTCGATCTCGATCCCTGCTGCTCAGACCCATTAGTATGTTCTTAATGATATAACAGCTATGTAACAGAGTAGGATCATCCAACCAAGTCTAGAGGAACCTAGGCGATACATTTCATTCGGGAAATTTACCACCAAAACATGAAAGAAAAAGAGGAAATATGTACATTGCAATGAATTGTTAGCTCTCCAAAATGGAATGCGGTTTGCCTTTCTCTTTGGACCTTAAAATCACCCCAACCCCCATCAAACTGGTCTGGCAACTCAATAAATTATCTGGTCTCATTAGGTGTTACGAAAATAATCCCTGGAGGGTGTTGCTCCTATAGTAAAAGGAAGAGCTGGCTAAAAATGCCCTCATTTCCAGTCCTTTCTTTTCATGTAGCTATAACTTGTCCCTTCTGTTGCTCACAAGTGGTCATTCAAGTACGGTGCTCAAAAAGGGGTATTTGAGTAGGTACCTAGTTGGGAGAAGTCAGTCAGTATAATAAACTATAGAGCGTGTGACATGAATAGGTACTTGGTACTGCAGCTCTCTCTTTTTTAAACAAGGCAGGTGACTTTTCAGACTAATGAGGTGAGTGCTTAGGTGAAGCAGTGCACGACTTGTTTAAAAAAGAGGGCACATACTCACTTCTCTTTTTACAATAGGAGCAACACCCTCCTGGGCCCCAGGTGAAATGTTTCGGTTGGGTGAGCATCACCTTCCCGGTCATAAGTCTACAGATTAATATCCAGTGTACAGAAGATCTACAATGTACCATAATGGCTCATGTCACCATGTCGAATTTAGTGGTCCACACCCATGACATTTATGAGCACTGCTAATGCATTAATACATCGTGTCCATCGGTCGTCATGATGAATGAATGCAGCCCTGGTGAGTAACACACCACTGATGGGGAGGGCGATATAAGAAAAATGAAATATTTAATCACCCATTAAGTTGTACGCCTGCAGCCCTGGTGAGTTACTCACCGGTGCTGCAGTCGTGCCTCATGCCGACCTTACGTATACAGGTTCGCTTCACTCTACCAGAGGCTGGGCATGATACATCGCTGAATCCTTACTATGTAAACTTCATTGGTATATCATCCTGACTAATGCGCTTATGAAGGTAATGCTATTTATTTTATGTGAATAACTTCTTCCCATAGAGATAGCATTGCAGGGCAGATCGCCACACCCCCAGTGGTGTAATGTGTGCCGATCCACCACAGCGGCCGATTCACCACTGCAGCCTCGTTCCGGGTGCATGTAAACATTCAAAATGACGGACCGCTGCTCATACGGGAAACTACGGTAACGGATTTTGCTGATTTTTCCTTATTTAAACCCTCTAAAAACATAGAATAAATAGAGAACTAAACTCCCCTGGTGTCCTCCGGAGTCGTCTCGGGGGAGACGACTCCCTCGTGGTGGATCGGCCACCTTGTACACCACGGTCGTTTAGTTCTCTCTATATACCACACCTTGGCGTTACCGTAGCTCCCCCATTTCTGACTAGGTGGCTAGGAGGGGAACCTGTAGTTCAGGCAAAACTCAGAAGAGGGAGAGTTGTTTGCCCCCCCTCTCCATGCAGTAACATTTCTATAGTGGTGGCCACCTTCTGTTTTGTGGCAGAAGTATGGGGGGCCTGGGGACGAACATACAAACAGCCTAACCCCAAGGTGCACTATAAAGTTGATCAACTAAGATCATTTTGCAGTCCAGATAGTCCACCACGTAAACACAGAGACTTGCTGATTCGACGAGTAAAAGCTATGACGTCTGTTGATCACATATATGCACACCGACGCAGTGGAATACCCGCCTAATGCTTGTTGTTTGATGCTATCTATGAATAACCTGTTAGGGGAGGAGGGTTGTTGGTCTTAAGGACTTGTTTCACTGAAATCCGCTGATCATTTCAATAACAAATGTATGGATTAGCAGAGAATTCCCCGAATGACGAAGTGGGCGACGGAAATTTTTTTTGTCTGAAAATTGAATTAGATCGGTCTGATTTTTTTTTCAGCTAGGAAGTTAGGCCTCCCTGATCAATTTACTTTGCATCGATATTGATAAATTGTTGCTAAAGGTTGATCAAGCCAGTACTAAATGTCACTTTCTCATATCTCAAAAACACAATCAAGACCATCAGATTGATATTCTTGAGTATTTAATTTGCTAAAAATTAACAAGTAAAGACATCTATAAATATAACATTTAGGTGTTCAGAATAATGTTGTTTAATGTCTTGAATAAGGGCCGGTCTTGAATGAGGGCCGGTCTTGAATGATGGCCGGTCTTGAATGAAGGCCAGTCTTGAATGAAGACCAGTCTTGAATGAGGGCCGGTCTTGAATGAGGGCCGGTCTTGAATGAAGGCCAGTCTTGAATGAAGGCCGGTCTTGAAAAAGGGCCGGTCTTAAATAAGGGCTGGTCTTGAATAAGGGCCGGTCTTGAATAAGGGCCGGTCTTGAATAAGGGCCGGTCTTGAATGAGGGCCGGTCTTGAATGAGGGCCGGTCTTGAATGAGGGCCGGTCTTGAATGAAGGCCAGTCTTGAATGAAGGCCAGTCTTGAATGAGGGCCAGTCTTGAAAAAGGGCCGGTCTTGAATGAGGGCTGGTCTTGAATAAGGGCCGGTCTTGAATGAGGGCCGGTCTTGAATGATGGCCGGTCTTGAATGAAGGCCAGTCTTGAATGAAGACCAGTCTTGAATGAGGGCCGGTCTTGAATGAGGGCCGGTCTTGAATGAAGGCCAGTCTTGAATGAAGGCCGGTCTTGAAAAAGGGCCGGTCTTAAATAAGGGCCGGTCTTGAATAAGGGCTGGTCTTGAATAAGGGCCGGTCTTGAATAAGGGCCGGTCTTGAATGAGGGCCGGTCTTGAATGAGGGCCGGTCTTGAATGAGGGCCAGTCTTGAATGAGGGCCAGTCTTGAATAAGGGCCAATCTTTCATAAGGGCCGGTCTTGAATAAGGGCCGGTCTTGAATAAGGGCCGGTCTTGAATAAGGGCCGGTCTTGAATAAGGGCTGGGGCTAGACCCTATACTTGAAATCAATGAGTGCCCGACACTTATACAGGCCAATGAGTTATTTGGTACTGAAAACACTACATTTGGGTGCTACAATCCTCCATAGATTGTCATTTGATCAACCAGCATACATAGGACTAACACACGCAGTCAAGAATATTTTTCTTTTTTCAAGAAAGCAAGATAAACAATCTTACATGCTGGGCAAAACAACTCATTTTGAGAAAGTCAAATATCTTAAAGCCAGTCACTTCTATGTGACAGGTAGGATTTTTTTTTCTATGAGCATGATGGCCAAGCAACCATGAAAATGCTTTTGAAACAGGAAACACCCGAGGGATTGAATGCTCTTGATCTTGCTGTACATCTTGACTTACATACACTATTTACTGCAATATTCAACACACCAGGCGTGTACCTCATAAAGACTAAAACCCGAGTCCTATGCACCTACAACTGGTATGATGTGACTGACTATGAGCATCCTGATTCAAACAGACTCGATAAGTCGCCATTGCTGATGTTGAGCTACATAGACCATGAGAAGCTTTCAAATCCAAAAACGCAGTCATTCCTAGACAGTCCATTGATTCAAAGTTGGTTCAAGAAAAGGTTTTCTGCTTTGAAGCCCATAGATTTAGTTGATGTATTTCTAAGAGTTCTGAAGATGATGTTTGTTTTTTATTGCATGGATTCTTCTGTTATGAGAGATGGCCTTTTTTCAGACAGCAATTCCTTTGCTAACAACAGCCTTACTGATAATCTGCATAAGCGTGACTGTGCAGTCTTGCATCTACCAATGGCAATTGAAATGTTTTTCTTCCTACCAACATCTTTACAGTACTAATATCATAATGGCTGAGTGTCTCATTTAAGATGAAAAACAAGGAAAGGTCTTGAGGAACATGTTGAACCAGGAAAAAAAACCATCAACAGATCCAATGTTTTATGTCCATATTGAGATCGTCTTAAATATCTTAATCCTCTTCAAGGTAGCTGCAGCAACAGTGGGATATACAACAGGTTCAGCCATACCTGTGCGGGTCACTCTTACTGCTGATGTAATATTGTCATTTACACTGGTGTGGTCTATGATGTACATTGTTCAACTGACTCCAATCGGACACTTTGTGGTAATCATTCAGCATATGCTGTATGATGTGGCAAGATTTGGCATTGTGTTTCTTATTTTCCAGGTCTTTTATGGTCTAATTCTCTTCAACACTCTTACATCTTATGGTAGTGATTGTGATAAAGGGGCCCCTGGTTTCGGTAGCATTCAGGAGTCATTCTATGGTATTTATACCATCATGCTGAATACACAGCCCTTATCTATATCTATATTATAGAGGGTAAATTTGGTCTCTACTTGTTGCACCTTATGTATGCTGTATGATGACTCTTTGTATCTTTTTAATCTTGTAATAGACATTTGATGATCAGTTGTATTTTTAGCATTCGTTTCCAGGGATAATCTTCTACCAGTCCCAATAATGCTTATTAACATGCTGATTGCTCTTTTCTCAAACAGAGTTACAACATTGGCACCATATCGAAAACATATTCTAACATTCTATCAACACCAAATGGCTGACAGTGTTGCATGGATTGGAAAGCAATGTTTTTATAAGTATTACAAGCATCTATTATGTTCAATTCATGCCCATGAAAATGATAGATTGTACTTGGTTGTCATAGAATATGATAACCGATCTTAGTCATGAGTCATAAAACTTTGATGGATATTTAATGTTCAAATAAGTATACTTTATGAATCATACTCTGATGCATTTTTATGATACTAAAAAGACCTCAAACCTAGAGGTTTTATTTGTGTAAAGCATAATTGCTCAGTTTGTGTTTAGTATGTAGCATTGTCCGAGTGATGGTTTGATCCATTTACTTGTTATATTCTATATAACACTGCCAAACACTTCTTACTCTTTGGTGGTTCCATAAGATATCTCAGAATTAAAGAAAATCATTGTCCAAAAAGATTTAAATGTATTTTGTTGTTCTTGTGTCAAACCATGTTAAAGTTTGTGCATTTCTTGCACTCTCACTTTATTGTATCTTTTTAATCTTGTAATAAACATGTGATGATCAGTTGTATTTTTCCTTAGCGTTTGTTTCCCGGGATAATCTTGTACCAGTTATCAGCTGCTCTCAGGGCATGTTGCAAGAACCAGCTACAATCCTGCTTTTACCGGAAATGGTGAATACAAGACATGGCTTATAGACCATATCAGATACCTACAGTAGCTTATAGATCCTCACTGAACTAGGGTGTGTCTTATATGTAGGGTTTTACATATAATATTATAGACATCAGTAAGGAATGTGTTCATTACCGTCATCTCATGCAGCTCATAGCTTCCTGAAAAGCTCAGGTGCATCATATATATGTGGTTTTGTGACACTTTATATAAACCAGTGTGGGGCAACCCTGATACATGAAATATGATTCCACAGTATCATCTACATTGTTTCCATTTACATCAAGTACCGAAAATTCTCTCGCTTATAGAATGGACCTAAAGTGAGGGTGCGGTTTATATGGATGTACTTGACACTATAGAATAGTACTAAATCATCAATGTTCAAGCCTCAGTTGTGGCTTATAGCTTATTCAAAAGTCAAGGGTGCGGCTTATACTAGGGATGCCGCTTATACGAGAGAATTTATGATAGTCTTTTTTCAGTGCCAGCAGAAATAGCACCCACTTATCATCTTTAGATTGTCTTTTTTTTTTGGAAAGGGGGAAAGTCCAGAATGGGTATGTTTCATTCCTTCAGAGGTGAAAAATGGATTTATTTCCCTAAGAGTAAAGAAGACCTTCATGTCACCCAAGCTCTAAGGACTATGATTATTTTTTATAGGCCTAGGTACCTTTGTAAGTCCTAAGGTGTTCAGGTGAAGATAGGTACCAAACATTTTTGGCCCTGCCCCAAATACTCATAACAAAAAGTGATCTTTTAATGGAGAGATATCCAAATATTTTTTTCCAGGTTCTGGCTTGTCAGCTTTGTATCCAAAGGTACATATTTTGCAGTTGGTCTTCAAAACTAGTGTTGACACCATTACATGAAACAGAAAAAAAAAACATTTATATACCAGTGATATAGATACCAGTGATAAAGGTATTTGTGTTGAGGTCAAGTGACTAGAGAGATGATAGGGAGTGCCCTTCCTATCAGAAATAGTTGATAATTATGGCTATAAAAATAGGTCTAGTTTATGTGGGAATGTACTGCGGGTCTCATATAAGCATACCAGAATCTGGATCAGTAATCTGTGCTGTCCCACAGTTAGACTCAACACCAGTAGAGATGACAGAGAATAACGTCCATGCTCTTATAAATGGCATAGCCTCCAAGCATACCAATGTTAAAGAACTGCAAGTAGGATACTTAGTTTTTTTTATCATACATAATTATAATATGAGATTACCAATAGGATTGATCCATGCAGGTCATTTCTCTGTCACTATCAATTTGAATATCTATGTGAACATACTGTTTATATGAGTACAGTTAGCACTTAGACCTATATATCAACAGTTTATAGAGGATGATAATCGATTATATATTGATAGTTTATACAGGATCCCAGTAGTATTTATAGTTTTATACAGGCTGACAGTGCAGGGTTTTTTGTATCTATAGTTTATAAGAGATGAAAGTACATAAATATATATACAGTTCATACGGGATGACAGTACAGGTTTCAAAGTGACGAGTCTGTCTGGGGGCAGCTGTAACAACATCCTTAAGGTCACCTCTGCTGATGGTGTCTACAGCCTTATCTTTAAACATGCATGTGACACAGTCAAGGTGAGAGATCTTCATTTTACCTCGAACTGTTGTTTAGTCTAAATTCTTGAATAGAACTTACTCTGGTTTAGGTATTGTATTCTTTCGAAGTGTTAAGAGCCAATCTGGAACTAAGTTGGACAACTCATTGCTAGTGCTTTTATAGAGAATTTAAACATTTTGTCTTATCTTTGCAGTGCAAAACAAAAAGATTTTGTGGATTCTTCCTCAAAAATTTAAAAAATCCATATGAGTTAGATGATAAGAAAAAGGTACTCGCTATATTTTGGTCCTTTAATAATCAAACCAGGCCTGCAGAATTTTAGATAAGCAAGACTGAATGCCCCCCATGGCGAAAGTCGCTTCACAAAGACTGAAAGTAAGTAAAAAATAAAGAAAAAAAGAACCTGATTTCTCCCATAAAACTTTCAGAACTTTGATGAATGGCTTCTCCCTACACTCAGGGTAGACTTGGATTACTACGCTCTACAGAAGGTGGAGGAGGCATACCCGGGTGCTACACCTGAGTTGTACTGTCTGGACACTGAGACACACACAGGTAAATGAAACTTATAAAAGAATTGCACTTTGATGACCTGACTTGTAGAGTGTACTTATAAAGTATCAAAGCACATTTGGGGGTTTTGTCAGAAGAAATAGAAATTGAAAATCATCCTTTTTACATAAAAAGTTGATGAATAATTGAGAGATATAGTGAAGGGGCACTCAGCTGATCCTGTCTGATTGTCTGTTTCAGTGACATAAAGAAAAGATAGGATTAAGTAATGAGAATACTCTCTGAAAAAGTCTATATTAAGTTTCTCGAAAAATCCTTAATTTACATGTGAAATTATGAAATATTCCTCAATTTTGTGTTCTTCTTGATTCTATTATTCTCTAGTAAATCCTCAGTAATCAACTGAAATACAGTAATCTCCGGCGTATAAGATGCAGTGCACGTATAAGACGCACCCCTAACTTGCAAATGGCTGTTTCGCGTATGAGACGCACCTCTTAGGGGTGATATTTGTAATTTCAATACTGTTCTATAGTAAATATACCCCTCATATAAGACGCACCCTGAAAACTTGAGGAAATCCAATAAGACGCAGTAGGCATTTGTTTGGCGTAGAGGACACATCTTATACGCGAGAGATTACGGTAGTGAAAATTCATCATTTTCCATATCATGTCATCCAGTTGTGATGGAGTTTATGGATAACTCAGAGACATTGAGTCACCAGCTCAACAGGGGACATGTGGATGTCGAGGTGGCCAGGAAGATAGGTGAGATAACGGCCGCCTTCCACAAACACACCTGGTGCAGCCTGCTGTCTGACGAGGACAGAAAAAACATGATACAACTCTACAAGTAATTCAAATACAAGTTGATGAAATCTTTCTTGAGATGTTGTTTTGCCATAATGCCAGAAAGTGCCATGCTTATTGGATGTCATCTTACAATAATTTGATCCATGTGACTGTCATTGAGAGTTTTTTTATTTAGAGATGGAACTTGGGTCATCTAGATATTTTATCAAGACCCTTAGCTGGTGCTGACTATTATAGATTCAAAATGTCTCTATGCATAGTAAACTTATTTTATGCTAGCCACTAAGAATTCCCTACTGAACCTACACTTCTAGAAAATACAAAAAGGCCAGTGAATCTTAAAATCAGTATGAACAGGGATATTATATTGATGGGATATCTAGACTAGTTCTCAATGTTAATCTTTATAGTGTTGAAGGCATGGTGAAAGTTAAGAAGGACTTTGACTTTGATGGGGCGATCAATGAGGATGCCACATGGAACAAGGTTGAAGAAGAAAACCTGTCCATGTTTCGTGAGTTAAAGGCAGATGGGTTCCTGGAGGCACACATTAAGCAGCTCTGTGAGTACCACTATGGGTGCAAACAGTGCCTTGTCCACAACGACTACTACAGCTCCTCTGTCATGATCCACAATGGTGCCATCAAGGTTAGTTATGATCAGAAATAAGAACACCTACCGCTTTGTGGTCAGTGTAGCCTTTTTAGAAATGGTATATCAGTACAGCGATTGTGTGTAATTCAACTGCCCTTCGTCCCTGCTTAAGGGTTGAAGAAAAACCCTACCCTATTTTCATGATAGTGTATTTTCAAGACTTTTATGTCCAATAAAAAGATTCTGACAAATATGTGCCCCTATAGAGGAGGGATGCAGGTTTGTCTGATGCATCTGATGACGTCACGATTGACAAAATGCATCCCAGTTGTGCATGCACAGCACTGTAAGGTTGCAACCAGATGTTGTTTGTAGATTTTTCTCTAACATGATTTATTATATCCCTCAAGAAATATAAATAGATAACCCACCAAACGGTGTCTGTGCAGTATCATAACCCTGTACCAGTCACTATTCCAAATACAACACATTTTGTAATACCTTCCATATATAACCAATCCAGCACCACATGCATTTTGTCAATTGTGATGCCATCAGATGCATCAGACAAACCTGCATCTCTCCTCTATGGGGGCACATATGTCAATAACTATGCCAGAATCTTTTTATTGGACATAAAGGCCTTCAGAATAGGCTATCATGAAAGGGAAGGGCCTTTCTTTAAGTATAAACTTCAAATGCTCATTATGCTCTCTCTAAGAGACCCTCAAAAGTAGAGGGGCAAAAATATATCTACGCATAAATCTGCTAATAAAGACAAACTCCTTCATAAAAACATGGTTATTGCCTAAATCCTAGATAATGATAGTCTAGCAAATCTGGAAGATAGACTTTGGATCAGATCATTAAAAGAAGTGAGGAACTTTTTGAATCATTCCTGAGTAGCACTATCTGTTCAAATCTACATTTGACATAATGAGCACACATACCTTCTTTTTGGTGACATTTCAAACTGTAAATGACTCGAAATTTGCAAGTTTTGAAACCCATTTAAACTCGTAACCACCGGAGTAATATTTAGATATTTTTTAAAGCAAATCGTGTACTGATTAAATTCTCAAGTATGCTCTACCAACTTATTTGGCCCCTTCACATTCGCATCAACCAGCACTAGATCCAGCCATACATCCATTTCATCCTGGTAGTAGAGAATGTGCAACTAGTTTTGACAGGATTTATAATTACTATTCTAAGCTATATTACATTATATTCCTTGTCTGAATTACTAAACAGGTTTATGATGCAGAGTTTGCCAATTTTGGAGTCGGAGCTATGGATGCAGGTGTCATGGTCAGCTATTATGTCATGACATACCATAGGGCGCAAGTAGAAGGAAAACCAGATTTAGCAGACAAGGCCTTACAAGCAACCAGGGCATTGAGTATGTACACTCTCATAGCATGACTTGAATGGAAAGTTCTTTTGATTCTATAGGAATAAGTATCATCTGACATTCAGTATGGACATATGAATATATAATGGAGATGATATACTGTTCCTTTTGAACAGACTGTGAAGAATAGCGTGTAGCAAAGAAAAGTCCATGCTATTGATTGATTTTAAAGCATTTAATTTCTTAGACTGTGATTACATGGTAGAATTCTACTCCCAAATACTTGCACAGTTGAGGCATACATAACATCAATGTCAACAGTCATGACAGAACAATGTGAACAGAAGAAGCTGGTGCAAGATATCACCGATTTCTTAGGTTACAGCCTTATCAGATCGTAAGTATCCACAATAACAGCTATACTTTTACTATAGTGTTTCATTCTATTTCCTCATTCAGTTCTGCCAAGTATCAACATATCTTTTTGATTTAGATATAATCACCCTATAATCAAAGATTCAATCCACAACTGTATTCGTGGAAGGAGAAGGGATATCCTGAGTGCTTAGGGCCCATGTTTTGTTGTTGTTTTTTAAAATAAAAGGTTTTGACTTTTAAATTTTCCTAGCGGCCTCAGTGTATTCCTTTTACATCAGGTGGAACTGATCTAAACGCTGATTTATGATCAATTTGATTACATGCATTTAGACTTTATTTACAGCAGGAAAGATTATTTTTCATCTTTGCAGCACAATTTTTGCTGAGGTTGATATGCATTTAGACCTTAGTCCTGCAGTCAAAGTCAAATGCTGGAAGTGTGGGAAGAAGATGATGCAACAGGCTCCTGAAGTCACCAAAATAGATGACTGTATCAAGTTGGTCTGCTGTGATGTCTGATGAATTACATTACAAGCATTTTAGGTTCATAACTGTCCCAGATTATTCCACTAGATTTTATGGCAAAGATCTTTTAGGCATACTATATCTGACAGTATAGGATTTTTATTACATCAATATGACAACAGGTATGAAAGATGTTTGCCCAGTTTACCTATGGAGCAGCTCTGACGAATTGTAAAAAAGTCAAATTGCTGACTGAATATAGAAAACTAGTGATTAGTATGATTTTGCTTCAGTCTCATACAATTATGGGTGGACCTTACTTAGAAACATTTAACATAACACTGACTACAGCCTTTAGTATCACAAAGCAGACCTTCACAGAAGGAAATTCAATTTCATTGGGAATGTTGTCAACCAGTCCGTAAATGATGAATGAGGATGAATACAGACGAATCAGGGATCTAGTTTGATATCCACTTTATTCATTGAAGTCCACGAGGTATAGATGGTGATACAGTATAAGGTGCCCAACAGTGTCCAAGCCTAGCCCTTGAGCTGAGGGCTCTTGTCTCATGCGAGTGTTTGAGGGATGAAGTATGAAGGTAGAAAGATGAGTGAGCTGCTCCACCTACAGGTATTAATAGTAGGAGCTGCTCACCCAGCTCATCCTAAAAATAGTATCAGGTGAGCTAAATATAGTAACTGGGGAACTCCAGTGCAGTATGATTTTGCTTCAGTGTCATACAATTATGGGTGGACCTTACTTAGAAACATTTAACATAACACTTACTACAGCTTTCAGTATCACAAAAAGCAGACCTTCACAGAAGGAAATTCAATGTTACCATTGGGAATGTCATCATCATACAAAACGCTTCAACAAAAGACTTTTGAAACATTTGAAGTAGGAAACAGCCAAGAAAACTGCTATTGGGTACTTTGGAACATTTCAGTATATCTGCTAGAGTCACAGTTGTGTTCTTTTATTTGTTCTTTCTTCATGTCCATTCCTTCATATTGCAGCACTTTTTTTTTAAATTGAGCTTTTGGTTTAGTTTACGTTGAGTATTTGTTTTAATGTACTTAAACCATTATGGTGAGTACACGACCATCAAACACTTGTAATTCCTGCCTATAGAAGTTACTGATGTTATACTTTGATTTAAGATGATGTGGTCTGTAATGTACACTATACAATTAACTCCAATCGGATACTTTGTACTGTAATCTCCCGCGTATAAGGCGCGTCTTATACGTGAATCAGATCGTGAGTGGGTCTTATTCGCGGGAGGGTAATTGCCTTGAGTTGGGGGTGCGCCTTATACGCGGGGTACCTCCACTTCCCAAAACCAGAAAGATGTACACATACTCATGTATTTTCTTTAACCAAAGAAAAGGTGTAGTCTAACCCATGGTGCTCAAAATACCCTTAAACTGCTGAATGAAACATGCCATTCTGCTCACTATAAAAGTGTAAGGGGTTGTGGCCTTACGGACCTGGGGGTTCGGGTCTTACGATTCGGAAAGAAAGAGTAAGACGGTGTTTCAAGTGTATGCCAACGGATAGATTTTATTACTAATGCACACTCACGGCTACCCGATAATATAGAGGGGGCAGCTAATAGTTATTAATGGTGTTCTACATTCTTCGGAGGCCAGAAGGGCCTCTGACGTAGCGGCTGAGCCCTGGGCTTTATATAAGGACCCAGGTGTTCGTCGTCAGATGTCCCCACAGACCCGGATCGGTGCTGCCACCTATCCGGAACCTGAGGAACATCCGACGACTCGACTCACCCGCCACGTCAGACGGTACCCAACTCTATGGTTTATATGTTATGTACCTCTACACCACTCCCCCAGACATTTAGGAGGGTGTTATAGTTATAGTAATATTACTAGGATAACATTTCTTTATGTCTAAACCATTAGTAATAGAGGTACAACCATAGATATAACATTAGCACCAAGTTAAATATGATTCGAATGTCATATACATATATTTGATAGTGTATGTAGTTACCTAATAATAAATTGGATGTTATAATATGATACGAATTACTTGAATGAATAACAGCTGTATGTATCGAAACTGTTAATTAGCTTATTATACCTTTAGGATAACATATCATGTTTACGGTATAAGTAATAGCACAAGTATCATAATTCGTATACATGTGATAGTAACAGTTATGTGTAACGGAACTGTTAATATTAAACAAATCACACAATAACATCCGTATGCGTTTGTAGTTATTAATAACACATTTGATTATGTAATCTTGAAGAAGACTCTAAAAGTAACTACACTATCTAATGACATATAATCATGTATCATCATAATATGATATAACCATATGAATCCGTTAAGAATTCCGTGAGTAGTACGAGTAGAACCATTTGTATTATACACTTGAAAAGAAAAAAAAAATTCACGGTGTAGTAATGAATATGATAATATATATGATATCACTGTGTAACAAATAACCTCTATAACACCAGATTAATATATTTATGATACAATATGTCTCGCAGGACAATAATATGTACGTTCTGGTGTAGTTTACCGGATCTTATATTATAAATATGAACAGCAATTTGAGATCTGTACTAATAGATATATATATATACCCGTATCACAATATATAGTAAGTTATGACCACAGTGTGAATATGCACATACAAATAACATTATAGAAAAATAGATATGTGACATTATGTACAATATAAAAATGGTAGATGCTGCTGGAGTCTTCTGCTGTAGTTTTCCGGATACTAGAAGGTAAGTGTGGTCAGCTAACCACGGGATGGACGTGCTAAAGTCTATGATTCCTGGTTATTAAAGTGAACACGGTAGATGAATTTGGGGCAGCTACCCACAATCCTCTGGAAGTGCTATAGTTCATAAGTATATCCGAATGGTGTAGAGTAGAAGTAGACTGTAGATCCGGTTTTGTCAACAGTGTAGAATCGTAATCCATTTAAGTATTGTTGACATAAGTAAAAAGTCCAATATAGGCTGGTCCGGAAGTAGTAGTAATATGTAGTATTAGTCCATTCGGGAGTATATGTGAAATGTAGAGGTAACACAGAATCGTAAAGTCCATCCTAGTATAGTGGTTAGCACAGATAGCAGCAGAAGTCTGGAACCGGCATCTGGATACGTCTGACAGCAGCAAGTCTACTATCGGATTGTTTGTAAGTGTAGTTCTGAATCCGAATAGGCTATTCAGGGTATAATAAGAATTATACGGCCTGAATCATACAATAATGCTGGTCATAAAAAGGAACCCGGAACACAAAGAACAGGTGTTCATATACTAATAAAAGACATTCGCAGACCTGTAGGGTTCCGCAAAGACTATATCTGGTTATTTAGTGGAGAGAGCCGACTCGGGAGTGCCGTCCCACTCGTCGAGATCGACTCCGAATACCCTCATGAACTTGGTGTTCAAGTTGGTATTCCGGGTGATTTCTTCTTTAACACGTTTCTCCAAGACGTGTACGTCCATAGCTGCCTTTTCTTGGGCAGCTGCGGCTGCTTCCTCCTGGGACTTTACATCGTCCCGAATGAGGGTCTCGAGGCGCTGCTTTTCAGCATCCGCAACCTCCTTCATGCACAACAGGGTATCATTAAGAAGACCCTGATGGAACTCTGTCGCCTTCTCACGGACACATTTCTCCCAGTGGGTGTAGATGGCCTTCTGGACATCCGCTTCCCCCTGGCGAGACTTCTCAAACCAAACTTCCGCATTACCGGTTTTAATGGTAATGGCGTCTTTTGGTTTCTCTGGTGCAGCGACAGCCTTGGGGGGAGTCGATGCGGCCTGAGGACCACTTCCGGGTGTGGGACTTCCGGACACGCCTGCTGTTGGCATACAGTAGGTTGGAGGCTGGTTCTGCTTCAGCCCCATCTGCAGATAAAGGTTTAACTGCTCCGGAGTGAAGTTGGCTGGGAGGGCGGCTGGAGCGGATGCGGATCCGGCGGCAGCAGGTGCTGAGGTCTTCTTGGGAACAAGTCGACCACCCTTTCCAACGACCAAGGTCTGGCTCTCAGGTCCAGGTCCCTGGGTCAAGGACGGAAAGTTGCGGGGGTTAGCTTTCCCAGGCTTTGATAGGGCGCCAGCGTATCCGGCAGGTTCGGGTTTCTTGAACACAGGAGTGCCCTGAACCTGCTCATGGGGGTGCCGAGCCAGAGGAGACCTGGAGCGGTCATCTGCTCTGACTTTAGTAGTGGTGGTCTGACCATTACCGTTACCACCACGGTTCTGGTTCCTTCTGCTCCTTTCACAAGCTCTCTTTCCCTCCTTGCCGGATTCCTCGCATTTCTGCCAGAGAGACTCGTGCATGTCCAGCTTACCCTTTCCAGGAGTCAGGACTATCTTTGCGCGGAGTTTCGAATCCTTGGTCTTCGGAACCTCGCAGAGGACTTGGTCCCCTGGTCGGATCTTAGACCAAGCATCCTCGCTCAGACTATCGAACTCCTTCATGAGTTCCTGATGAAGCTCCATGATACGCTTCCGAGCCCCATCTAAACCTTCTGCGTGGCATTTCTTCTGGTGCCTCGCCAGATCGCTACGTCAGCTATATTGAACCTTCGTAGTGCACTTCTTGCCCTTTTTACCATAACTCGGATCACAAATGTAAACCGGGTGATGGTGGAAGTGGGCCTCTACCAGATGCCTTTGGAACCGGGCTGGAGTACTCCAGGTCCGGACCGAGACATCACTCGCATCCTGGCAGATAGAGAAGGGACAGGACTTCTGGTCGTCACCGTACCACTTCTCAAGAGCCCAACGCAGCTTTCTCCTCTGGGTATAAGTGTAATACCCTTCGGTGTGGTTTAGCATGAGCCACATCTTTCGATTGGGGTCCTCGTCTGAAAGACGCATCCAATCTTCATCATCTGACTCATTATTTTTATTAATTGAGTCCGGGCAGGCATATAGGGTGGAGCCGTCCTTCTTTACTCCGTAGGCACAGTCGGAGAAACACGTCGGAATCCGGGTTTTGAATCCGGATTTGGCGTTAGCCCATCGTTCAGCCTCGGTTTGAGTTGATGGGGTGGCCTTCTCATCATACTCAACCGAGGACTCGTGTACAGACTCCTCGTCCGACGATTCAACCTCCATGGCAGTACTACCAGTGGCTGAGGTGCTAGCTTTTGGCTCGGCTCTAGCAGAATCCGGTAGATTCTTGAGCTTCCGAGCCGAGGACCTCCTGTTCTTACTGACCTTCCAGTCTTCCTCCGCTTCCTGGGTTCCGGATGCGCTGGAGGTCGAGGCTTCTACCGGGGTGGTAGTACTGCCGGTGGCTGATGCAGAACTGGCTGTGCTTCGGGTGGCAAGCTTCAGGTCGGGGATAGGAGGTGCGGGTACTTCCGCTGCCCTCTTAGCCTCTTCCTGGGCCTCCTGTTCTGCAGTCATTCGACGGACGAGAACCGTCCGAAGGGCTGCACCTCGGTCCATGCCGGTTAGCGAATTGTTTTGAACATCCACTAACTCTTGCTCGGTTATGTAATAACCGTCATCCCACTGTTCAAAGTTGGCAGCGGCTTCCCGAAACTCCTTCGTGGTCCGGTACTGGGGCCGGGTGGCACAAGGACGTGGGTAAGTCTGCCCCTCGGGTTCCGAGACGCAGCCTACCCAATCGATGTTCGTCGCCTTGACATTCCACAGGGTCTTATCCGGCTTCGGATACGCTCCGAGCTGGAAAGCTCTGTTGGCTTCATACACTGCTTCGTGGAAAGTCTCGGAGCCATTCGGGAGGCGTCCTGCCCAGCTGTTCGGGAACCATGACGCCCTCGACAGCTATCCTCACCTTCGGGTCCAACCTAACTGGTGTACCGTCAGCATAGGTCACTTGTGCCTGTAGTTCCGGGTGGACGTACAGGTAGCGACCGTCATATTCTACCGGGAACAGGTCAGCCACTGCTGGCTTCCACTGGTCCTTCGGTCCGTCGACCTGTGCGGTCTCGGACCCAGTCGCTGCGGGTTCAGCACTCGTAGCCCCTCCGGATCCCTCGGGTGGGAGTGGAGACAGCATTTTCTCTGGCTCATTCAGTGAAAATGAGGCCAACTTCTCCTCGAACGAGCGATCCGTGGGTTCCTCCACGTCGATCATCTCACTCTCTTCCTGTGTAACAGGTGACAAAGCTTCCGGAAAAGCTTCTGCGGACGGAGTCAGCTTATCCGGGTCACCGGATAGCTTGGCTGCAGCTACGGATTCCTCAGCCATGACTGGGGAATCACCCACGGGAGTAAACTACTCCTTTTTCCGGCTTGAACGGCGCCGGGGCCGACACGGACGGAGTCTGCCTACTAAGAGACAGACTCTGGAGGAGCAGCGAGGGGTTTGCTAGCCGGTAAAATCCGAGAGGGGAGCGAGCTCGACCGTCTTAGACGTTACCGAAAAACAATATGGCGACGAACGTGACGTCATTTCCCCGCGGGCTCGCGAGGTCACGAGGGGTCAGCCGAGACTGGACGGGGTGACGTCATGCGGATCCGCACGTGCTACAAGCGGAACATCAACAAACTGATTGTTTTTAGGTAATTATCGCTCACGCCGATGACTCGTCTGGGGATTTAAGTGGAGATTATGGAAAGCTTAAGCAAATCCACTGGATTATCCGTCCACTACCCATTGGTACATCATCTGGCGGCGACAAATAAGCCTTTCGGGTCAGTTGTCATCCGTTCCTCTAAATGTAAACATTACACCCGTTGTGTATACAGGTTAGGTCACTGCAGTCCTCTGGGCAATTCGAGGGCTGCGACGAATGTATCTCCCCTTCTCGGATAGTTCTTCATCGGACCTGACAGTCTGAAGAGCCTTCTCTAGGTATTTCTTAGCCTTCGAGACACCTTTCCTCTTCTTCTTGTCTTACCACGGCCTCGTTTCACTGTAGTGTTCTTTACCTGGTCTATTATACGATTCTGGTTCAGGATCTTTCCGGAACCTTCACCATACATTTCTCTGGAGGTCTCCCTCCCAGACCATTTCCTTAATCTAGCCACATTTGACTTATAAAGTCGACCAAGGTCAGATTTAATAATTACGGTACAATCACTGATAACTTGTGTTACCTTGAAGGGACCATCCCAATTAGACGCTAATTTTATGTGTCTAAGTGGTTCATGTAATCTTAGAACTCTGTCTCCGGATTGGAATTTCTGATGCTTTAGATCGGTATCATATCCAGCTTTTTGCCATTTGGCACTTTTCTCCAAATCAATTCGGACAGACTCATATGCTTTTTTAAATCTGTCTCTTAAACATTCCACAAAAACTACATGGCAAGGTAGTTCCGGGTCCATCCCTACGACTCCAAATACTAAGTCAGCAGGCATTATCAGATCCTCTCTGAATACTAAAAGTTTCGGGGTACAATTTGTACTTGAATGTACCATACTGTTATAAGCATGTGTCACAAAATGGCATTGCTCATCCCAGTCGTCCATATGTTCATTGACGAGTGATTTTAGAACTTGGATAAGGGTTCTATTGAACCTTTCTACCAACCCGTCGCTTTGTGGCCTATACGGATTGGTTCTAGTTTTACAAATATCTAAGTATTCGCACATACCCTGCCAGAGATTTGATTCGAATTCTCTGCCTTGGTCACTGTGTAGCATCAATGGTACACCGAAACTTATTACCCAACCTTTTACAAAGGCTTCGGCACAAGTAACTGCTTTGTGGTCCGGTAGTGGAAATACTTTAGTGTATTTTGTGTAATAATCACACACTACCATCATACAGGTATTATCATTAGCGGTTGTATTCAATCCACTAATGATATCTACCCCGATTCTTGCGAATCTAACTCCGAAAAGTTCTTGGGATAGGGGAAGTTTGCCCATCCCGGGTCCGGGTTTGTTTTTACAACAGTCCGGACAGGTGGTTACCCATCTTTGCAAGTCTCTTGTCATGCCAGGCCAATAGTATTTCTTGGAAAGTCGTGCTAACGAGCGTTTCCTTCCGAAATGACCACTGGTCCGATGTCCATGACAGAAGTACATAATGTCATGTCTCATGGCATGTGGTATCACCACTTGCATGATTTTCTCACCATTATTACATGGCTTCCAACGGTATAACACGCCTTTCCGGACTTCAAGCTCGGTCCATTGAGCAAGAAACCTTCTCATTTCTCGATTTTCCAGAGAGACCTCAGGTCTAACTGGACGTATACCCTTTGGTACTAATTGCAGTAGCTGCGCAGTTATCGAGTCAGCTTCCTGGAAACGTCGTATGTGATCCATAGACCAATCCAGTATACTGGCAACTAGGGGTTCGAATGGTCTTCGAATCCCTGCTAACACTGCCCTATGAGCTGCACAATCAGTACAATCCGGATTATCACATTTCCGGATTGGTATTCGAGATAAAGCATCAGCATTTAAATGCTTCACTCCAGGTCTATGCTGAATCTGGTGATGTTCAAGCCCATATTCTGATAGATGGGCTAGCCATCGGCCTAACATTCCTTCAGCATCTCGGAAGTTCAGTAGCCATCGTAAAGAGGAGTGATCCGTACATAAAGTAAAGTTCGTTCCCTATAGAAAATGTTTGAACTTCTTGGTATATACGACTACTGCTAACAACTCTCTTTTGGTTGTGCAGTAATTGCGCTGAGTTTTGCTCAGTGTATTGCTGGCAAAGGCAATAGGTACCTCTCTCCCATTTTGGACTTGCGAGAGAGCTGCACCAATGCTGTCATTACTAGCATCAGTATCCAGTATGAAATGATCCGTTTCATTCGGATATTGTAATACCGGAGTACTCGTGAACAGGTCTTTTAGCTTTTCCTGTTCATGCGTCCAAGGAAATTTTTCCTTGGTACTTCCTGGAGTCCAGTTAGCTATTGCTTGTAATGGGTAACTGACTCTAGAATAATTCGGAATAAATTCCCTATAATAGGAACAGAACCCTTAAAAGGACCTCACTTCTTTGGGTGTTTTAGGTCTATTCCAATTCGTAACTGATTCGATTTTCTCCGGATCAGCTTTTATTCCTTCATCACTAATGATGCGGCCCAAATAATTTATGGACTTTCTAAACATGTGGCATTTCTTAGGTTTCAATTTGAGACCATTAGAAATAATACGTTCTAGTACCATTTTTAGGTTATTAGAACACTCTTCGAATGTTTTTCCGAAGACTATGACATCGTCAAGGTATACAAGACATCTTTTCCACAATAAATCACTTAGGATTGTTTCCATCATTGCTTCAAATGTTGCTGGTGCATTGCACAAACCAAACGGCATTACGTTATATTGGAATAATCCAATATGACTCGAAATGCAGTTTTCTCCATATCTGAAGGATTCATCCCCACTTGCCAGTAACCTGATTGCAAGTCTAGGGTACAAAACCAACTGTTTCCTCCTAAGGAGTCAATGGTTTCGTCTATTCTCGGTAATGGATACGAATTCTTTTTCGTTACTCCATTCAGCTTCCTGTAGTCTATGCAAAAGCGGATAGTACCGTCTTTTTTTGTTACCATACACACAGGACTACTCCATGGACTATTGGAAGGGACTATTACATCCTGTTCCAACATCTTGTTTATCTCATCTTCAGCTACTCTCTTTTTCGCTAAAGGTAACCGTCTATACGGTATCTTAAAGGGTTCAGCATCTCCAGTATCTATTTTATGTAATACTTTATTTGTCGTACCTAGTTTTTCACCAGGTTTGGCAAAGGCAGTCCTATACTGACAGAGCATATCATAGAACTCTTTCCAGTGTTCCGGATCTTCTAATGAAGTTTCTTCATACAACTTGAGTAAGTCTTCCGAAATGTCATCATTTCCTGTTACCTTTTGTAAGTTTAACTTACTATCCGTTACAGTTTCCGAAAGGGTCACGTTTCCAAAAACTTGTCCCTTTTTCAAATAGATAGTTCTGTTTCCAGTATTAGAGACAGGTACTACCGACCAGGACGCATTTGCTACGATAGTGTCTACAGATATTAATCCGATACTTGACAGAGTAGCTACATCCGGCTCTATCACTGCAGGCTTATTGCGCATTGCAGGATCACTTCTTACTAGCACATCACAGGCTACTCCCGGAGGGATTCGCACAGTGTGTGCCACACTAGCCATACTGCTCACTTGTCTCAGTACACATCTAACCTTTACAGGATACGGGTATTTCACACTCAACACTCCTGATTGGGGTTCCAACACAACTCGATACAGGGATGCGAAATCCAACCCGAGTATCCCCTCATCTGCTATATCCGCAACGGTGGCGCTGATGACATAGTCATGTACTCCATCCAGTTGTAGCTTCATACAAGTTCTACCATACGTCTGCAAGGTACTGCCATCGGCCGTCTAAGCACTTCCTCCCGATTTGAGAGTATCATGTTCATCCGGTATAAGATCGTAGAACCTCTTGGAGATACAGGAGTGGCTAGCTCCCGTATCCATGAGAAATTCGGCAGATCTTCCGTTAACAGTAAGGCAAACATACCACCGCCTTCCGTTTAGAACAGAGGGCATGTCCGTGATGATCGGAACGTCATTGTTCACACCTGGAGTCGATCCACATCCTTTCAGTTATTCCAGACAAGGATGACCCGGGGGCAGGTGGGCACTACCAACCCTGGCTAATTCATAGCCGCCTACCTCGTTACTGATATTGGGTTTCCCCTGTGCTCCCGTGGCACCTGTTATATCAGCTTCCCTAACCTTCCAGGTGTCTACAACCACCTCGGTGCTAGGCGAGTTTGCTACTACACGCGAACTATCATCATGGATGGTGATATCATGGCAAGATTTGTCACTGGGATCCCCTTCTTTGCCCATCAGGAGACCCCTCCTTAGTTTTCCTCTGTACTTATTCCAGAGACACCCTCTTGTCTACGAGGGACAGGTTTCTCAGCCATACATTCGGGAGCGTAATGCCCCAGCTTCTGGCATCTGAAACATCTCCTTTGAGATTTATCAACTCTCGGTCTCTTCAGAGCTTCTGTTAATCCGGCTATTAATGTTTCCATCATATTAGTCGGAGCAACAGCGGCTGCCACAGTTGGCTTCGCCGTAGAGGTTACATTGCCAGATTGAGTCGGTCCGGAAGCTGTTTTACCAGCAACGGATCCTCCCCTCCCTCTCGAATGTACCTTCCTATACCGCTTCTGTCAGTAATACTTTCCAGCTACCTGGACTGATCCAATATATTCTCCGTTTTCATCGGAGATATATTCATCCTCCTCATCAGCCTCATGCGAATCGACCGGGGCTAACTGGGAAGTTTCATATATCGGAGCAGGTGTACCTCCGTATTGAAACGGAGCTGCTCTTACCGGGTTAGGTCCTAGACCTACCAATCGTTTCTTCATATCATGTCCATCGATCGATATGAACAGGTCACTGAAGGAAGTGTCATCCTTCCAAGAATCCCAAACTACTTGTTTGTGATCTGGATCCCGCAATCCATTGTAGAATTGTATAAACAACTCCTGTAGATAGCAGTCATCATCATGAGCCCAATTCGGACGTGCTTTTGATAGCAAGTCCTGTAGCTCCAAACCAAAGACCTTGCGAGATTCTTTAGGTTTCTGTGTCCTTTTCTTGAAGCTTACCCATGGATCTTCTCTAACAATTGATCCGAATAGGTATGCGGCACATTTGACCAATTGATCATAGGTGCCGTATATTCTGTATGCTGCTCTCCATTGGTTGAGGGCTACTTTTCCACCTTTATTCAACCAACAGATCAAATAGGGCAGAGCTTCTTCTTTTGTCCAGCCACTGCAGTTGACTTCGTCGACAAAAGCTTGATACCTATCCTTCCATGGATCGTTGGAATCATATGGAGGGGGTATCCGTGCCTGTATACGTACCGGATTATTACATCCACGTAGTCTATCTGCTTCTCGCATGCTCCAGTTCATGACTTCCATGCCATCTGCTCCCTTTAGGTAGCAGTCAATGCCAAGGTTTTGAATACATTGGCTTCTATCAAAGATGGTTTGCATCCCTGCAGGCATGGAAGTTCTTCTGTTTGGCTTCCTGCCATCTCCTCCCGATCCTGATCCTCCGGATCCAGATCCTCCTGGGCCGCCTGGAGGATTTCCTCCTGGTGGACCATTGTTAGGATAGTGTCCGGATGAACCGCCAGGGCATCCACCACTGTAACCGGCATTTCCAGCTGTTCCGGAAGATGCATACCTAGGGTAAGAATTATTTTGATTCCATCCCTGATTATAGTTATTACCATTTTGGTAATTACTACTTCCTGCCGGATTATAATTATATCTATATCCATAGGAAGTTGTTCTTGGTTGGTACGTACCGCCGTTAACATTGGTTTGTGACGGGTTTGGTCTGGGAAAACGTCCATCATTAGGACCGTTACCTGGGTTCGGTAATCTTGGGCCTGCTGGTGTACTATGGCCGGGTTGAGAGAAATATGAAGGTGGTGTTAACATATGTCTCGGTGGTCCCGGTGCCCTCGGTTGTGCTACGGGTGTATTATTGTTAGCACCAATAGCACTATCGTGAGTCGCTTTAATTTTATGACTCAAATCTGGTATTGGCGGTGCCGGACCTATTATATCCAGCACAGGAGTTGCTGGTGTAGGTGCGTTTCCATTACCTGCAGTATTATCCAGTTTCTTATAGATTCCGGATACTACATTCTTATCAGCCCCGTCGTCAACGAATGGGTTGTATCTAATTGGAGTTGCATCCTTGGATGTTTTCCCCAACATTGTAGACACCACAGCTGGATCTATAGTACCTATAGTCAATTGGGCAGCTTCTACGTATTTGTCTAGGGTAGTCTGCAATTCCTGAAGCTCATTCGTGAGTTTCTGTCTATCTTCCTCCAGTTGTTTATTGTAAGCTATAATGCCTACCCGGATGGTTTCATTGTCTTCAGCTTGTTTACTACACTGAAGTTTCAATTTCTCTAACTCGCTCTGATAATGGCATATTTCGGATTCGTATTTTGCCTTATCAAGATTCAGTTGATCGTTCGTATCTATGTATGTTTGGATACGGATGTGTCTATTGTCATATTCTTTATTGAAAGACTTTCTCATTTCTTGAAGTTTCATTTCTTCATTTTCTAATTCCTTCATGTACTCGCTTCTTCTGGCTTCGAATTCGCTTCGCATGCCAGTCAGGTCTTCTTCTAGCTGAAGTTTTTCATGGAATACTTCATCTTTAGCTTTGACCAAGGTATTTAGGTTCTCGTTCAAAGTTTCATAGGTTTCATTTAACAACAGGACATCCGGTCGTTTAAATTCCTCGCCTTCCGGTACCGCATAGGTTAAGTCGCCGTCTATAGCGCTATAGTCTAGTATTGGTAGTCCGGGTCTGGGTAATCTATAAGGTAGTTCTCCAAATGTTACCCTTTTTGGCATTGGTGCCGGATGTTCTGGATTAGTACTACCACCAACTTCGAACATCGAATTACTCAACTCGTCAACAAGTGATTGTTGGCCTATTAAGTTACCCTGTCTCTGTATGGACTGTTCACGTCGTACAGAGTCTGGTAAATTTTCCTCACTATCATTATAGTGGGGTTCGGGATCTCTCCAAGATGCAGATTCCACATCTTGGGAGTTCGAATGGGTTTGGAGCACTAATGATCCATTGCCATTCTCCTGGGCAACTAATTGCCCTGCTGGGTTAGCTTCTGTGAGGCTATCTAACCCATGTACTAGCCGTTCGGACGTTATAACGTCCGGGCTATACACCAGAATTAACTGGTCACGGCACCAGTGTAAGGGGTTGTGGCCTTACGGACCTGGGGGTTCGGGTCTTACGATTCGGAAAGAAAGAGTAAGACGGTGTTTCAAGTGTATGCCAACGGATAGATTTTATTACTAATGCACACTCACGGCTACCCGATAATATAGAGGGGGCAGCTAATAGTTATTAATGGTGTTCTACATTCTTCGGAGGCCAGAAGGGCCTCTGACGTAGCGGCTGAGCCCTGGGCTTTATATAAGGACCCAGGTGTTCGTCGTCAGATGTCCCCACAGACCCGGATCGGTGCTGCCACCTATCCGGAACCTGAGGAACGTCCGACGACTCGACTCACCCGCCACGTCAGACGGTACCCAACTCTATGGTTTATATGTTATGTACCTCTACAAAAGTGTTTGGAAATATGTGTACACCCCACTCACTGAGAGCTTTGTTAATTACACTATTGACCTTTTAATCGAGAGAATCCATGCAGCATTATAATCAATGATCCTGCCATAGTGTGTGCTGCCACCTGGTGTTATTCTAGGAATCATTTAACTCATTAACTACTATTGATGCCAATTGTCTTCATATGGCCCACAACTGATGTTATTTGGCATCATTTTGAAAGGTACAATACTGTTTTTTTTGAAAGAAATAATGCTCTGATTTGCATTATTTGTTAACAAGTTATAGATAAGATATGAACACATAACAAATTCGATTTGAATCTTCCCTCCCATTGATTATCTAGGCCCACACTGTTATAACAGGGAAATAGGCCCGTATTCTAGAGACATGGCATGCTGGGATACCAGTAGTTTGTAATGTAGAGAATAGAGAATGACATACAGCTCATAACACCAGGTGGCAGCACACACTATGACAGGATTATTGGTTATAATGCTGCATGGATTCTCTTGGTTAAAAGGTCAAAAATATAATTAACAAAACTCACAATGAGTGGGGTGTACATATATTTCCAAACACTTTTATGGTGAGCAGAATGGCATGTTTCATTCAGCAGTTTAAGGGTATTTTGAGCACCATGGGTTAGACTACACCTTCTCTTTGGTTAAAGAAAATACATGACCAGTTGGGGTGTTGGTATCTATAGACTATATTTGAAATGCCCCCTTAGGTTGGGTCCCTTATGTGGACCATGCTCCTTCAGTTAGGGGTGCGCCTTATACGGGGTTTTTCAAATATTAGACTCAGGATCAGCAGATGCGCCTTCTACATGGACCTGCCTTCCCTGAGTTGTGGGTGCGCCTTCTACGCGGGCTGTGCCTTCTACGCGAGAGATTACAGTAGTCATAGATCAGCGCATGTTAAATGATGTTAACCAGTTTCTTATATTTCAAGGATGTTTTAGTCGGTCTTTCTTCATGGCATTTACATTGTATGGTAGCAAGTGCAAAAAAAGGAGCTTTTGGTTTTAGTAGCATTTAGGAGTCATTGCATGGTAACTATACCATCATGCTGAATACAGAACCAGTACACACCTACAATATAGACAGTAAGTTAAGCCTTCACTTGTTGCACATATGTATGTCTTCATGGTACCAATAATGCTCATCTACTTGTTGATTGCCCTCCTCTCTAACAGTGTAACAAAGTTAGCACCATATGGATGACATATCCTGCAAACGGTGTTGCATTGATGGTCAAACAATACTTTTTAAGGTACTACAAGAATAGAGTTTGTTTGGTTTATGCATATAAAAATGACAGACTCTACTTAGTAGTCATAGAAATCTTTCTTACCATGATACATTCCTCCAAGGTGCATCCCTTATAAGGCATGCCTAATGCTTGCAGGTGTGACCATAGAAATAAAAATGTGATAGTTTTTGTTCTACTCAAATTTCAAAAAGAAAGCCATGTTAACCAGTCTCTGAAGTTCTCCTTTACACTACATTTACAAGAGCAATTGTAGGCATGGAATGCTCATCCACTTGTGAGATTTCTAAGGGATTGCACATATCCTGGCTTGCTGCAATCTGTTCAGATAGCAGTGTTGAGGTTAAGGGTATACACTGCAAAAATGGTGTTTAGATCCTAAACACAATTCTAAACATATTCTTGCAACGATTTTGTAATCACATTAATTTCCTAAACATGTTTAGCCAAACAATGTGCTTAGCTCAAGTGTTTAGAAATCTAGGTGTTTAGGTTCAAAATTTGTGTTTAGATATCATTGAAATTTTGCATTTAGATGTTTATGAATTTTTGTGTTTAGATGTCTAAGTGATTTGGTGGGAAGTAAGGGTTTGCAGGCATGTATCAATTAAAAGAAAATAGAGGAATATCTTTTCTTTGTTTTCTCATTTACTGGAGCACATCAGCAGGTATTTACACTGCAAAGTCTCCAAAGATGTCAGCCGCAGCTTTATACACATATATGTACACACTGCATTAGAATAGGAGACTTGAGAAAGTACAACAAGTTGGCAGCTGCTCAAATTTTATCTCACCTCATGCCTTCCTTATGGCCGACACTCAAGGGTGAGAGGTCCCGCGGGTTGTATCCACACCGAAGTGAGATAACCCTTGTGGCGTTGTGGCCAGACCCTAGTCTAGTGGGGAGAGGGGGATGAAAGTGACCGAATCTATGGGAAGATAGAAAGCACGGCCCTACACATTTACCGAGGCAATGGTTCTTTAACATCCGTCACTACATAGGCATAGTGAGAGATGGACAGGCCTGTTTTAAGTCATTTGTCTGCCATGACCGCCAAGAGACTTTCCAGCACAGCCTAGCCAGAGCAGGGAGGAACTCAAATGACACCTTACGGCGACATTTGGAGCCACCACTGTGCCCCGGCCTGGCCAGGTTGGCAGGGTGGACATATTGCTTTATACTTTACAAAATAACATGACATAGGTGTAAGTCATGGAGCCCATTGATTATTTTATGGTAATGATGGTGGTGTAAGTTGAATTTAGTTAATTTTCTATTGTTATGTCTATTTTCATAACATTTAATGAAATGACAGTATGATAAACAAGGAGTTTGGGGATATTTGTCACAACAATTGATTATAACTGTGTGCAGATAGTCCATTCAGAGGTAGTGCTGCTACCTGGTGTGGATTTGACATCCAAGTATCTAAATATATTGATGTTTAAATCTAAACACCTAATATTCAACTGTTTAAACTCGAAACGTCTAAACATGTTGAGCAAAATGTTTATGTATTTAGAATAAAAGTGTTGTTTTCCTAAATGTGTAGTCAATGATACACCTAACTGACGTATATGTTTAGGTTTTAAACATGTTTAAAAACTAAACACCATTTTTGCAGTGTACTTGTTAGTGTATCGCAGGATGTTAAGATATATCTACTGAGTGGAAAACTGCCTGGATGGAAACCACCAAGCTGTGGGCACTCTAAATGTGACTGCTACCCTACTTATTTGCAGAATGTTGGACGATCCTTGCTCCAGACCTCAATTGCTTCTACCTCACTCCAGGTTCTCAACTTGTTCCTTCTTCAAGATGAAGTAGACATTTTTCAGAGGGATGAATCCTCTTTGCACATTTTCCAGCTCCTTATCTATTGCTGTTAATGTAAGCTTTCTCAGGAGGAACAATATGTCTAATGCTACCACTGGTTATGTGACCATCTTGACCAAGGAATAGTAAAGACACCTTTGATGCAGGAAACATTTAATGGATTGAATTCTTTTGAGCTTACAAAACATCTAGACCTTCATCAACTTTTCATTGCTGTATTCAACACTCCAGGAGAGTATCTTGTGAAAACTGAAACCTGTGTTTCTTATACTTATTCATGGTATGATGTCACTGACTATGAGCATCCTGAATCCACTAGACTACATAAATCACCATTGGTGATGCTGAGCTATATTGACCATGAAAAGCTTTCTGATTCACAAACACAGTCATTCTTAGATAACTTCTTAGACATTGGTTCAAGAAAAGGTTCTCTGCTTTGAAACTCATAGCCTCAGTTGAGCTTATTGTAAGAATTGTGACGCTCATCTTTCTGATAATGTGTACTTCTTCTACCATTATAAGAGATGGTCTTGTCACTTACAAACAATACTTATTCAACAGCAACTTGGGCAATATTTCCTTTAACCAAGACTGTATTTGGAAGCCGATCCCAATGTCATTCGAGATCTTTGTTCTTACATTTTTTGGAGTTGCTTGCCGCGTAGCGGCCGGGAGCGCAGCAACCGTAGCAACTTCATTATGTTTTCGGTTTGTCAGTGACGTCAGGTCACCTTGTGACGTAATTTGTGATGTCATACCTCGACCGTGACATCACACGTTGCGGCAAAGTGTCAAAATCCTATCGTGGTCATTGCCACATTCTTCTTGTTACAATTACTGCTCTGGTTGTCTGCGACACTTTGCTATATAATAAAAACACAAGGGCATCAAAATATTATGAAAAGGATACTTAAAAAACAAAAGAATCCAGCCACTGACCCATTGTTCTATATTCACATAGAGATTGTGTTAAATTTGGCAGGCCTCCTTAAATTAGCCTCAGCTGTAATTGGATACCTGACAGAATGGGTCATACCTGCACGAGTAACATCCATTATTAATCTATTCCTGGCATTTACAATGGTATGGTCAGTGATGTACATTGTTCAACTGACTGCTGTTGGACACTTTGTAGTCATAATTAGGCATATGCTGTATGATGTTTCAAAATTTGCAGTTGTGTTTCTCATTTTCCAAGTATTCTACAGTATGTTCTTCTTTATCAATATTACTTCTAATGGTATTGATTGTGACAAAGGGGCTCCTGGTTTCATTATCATTGCCGAGTCTGGGTATGGTATCTATACCATCATGCTGAACACAACCAGTGCACAACTATGAAGTGTACAGTAAATTTGGTCTCTACTTGTTGCACCTTATGTATGTTGTGATGGTACCAATAATGCTTATCAACATGCTGATTGCTCTTTTCTCTAACAGTGTTGCTTAATTAGCTCCAAATGGCGGACATATTGTTACACTTTATGGTCACCAGATGTCTGACAGTGTTGCCATGTCAGAAAAGCACTGGTTTGGAACATACTACATGAAGAGACTATGTTCAATTTATGCCCATGAAAATAACAGATTATTTTTGGTGGTTACAGAATTTGATCATGAATTGTTTGATGAGTGAGAAAGACTGCTGTCATAGGCTCCCTCCAATTCTTATGTACTATAGAGCCTTTATTGTAATTACATAGGATTAAAATAACATTTTTATGTGAACAACTACCTACTCAAACTGTGGAGAAAAGGAAAATTGGTGTTCGAAAATCAATTTTTGCCAGCAAAGTTAAGGGTCTCTGTGTAATCATGAATTTTGTCATCAAGCACAGTGTGTCTAAGGTAGTGAGCTGGATGTGGATCACTTATTGATTATGCTGAATAAACAGATGTTGTTTGCCTGAAAGAGGTCTTGTGTCTTTCCTCCAAACTCACAGTGAACCATTTCATCTGATATTTTTTTTTTCTATTATTGTCTAGACATGATCGCGACTGTTGGATATCAGTCTAAGATGCCTTATGGACAAGCATTTCATATAATTTGTTGGCTAAGCCATGTAAAAGTAATGGTGTTGTTGAGATTCACATCAAATCATTCCTTGATTTTTAATGATTTCATATAGATATATGTATTGGCTCATATCTACGAATTAAGGGTTTCAATTCTAATAGGAGACAAACACGCTATATATACGGTTCATAGGCACCAGGTAATCATTTCTTCAGGTTCCTACTCCAAGCAAAGCTAAAGGCTTCAGAGTAGATTCTTATCAAAGGTCACCAGTGGTAAGCAATAGGTGCCAGGAGGTTTGAGTTATTCAAACGCTCGCAACAGAATTTCCCACCGACGGCTAGGCCTGCGCCTTTATGGCTAACAAGCTGTGTGGTGACATTGGGTGTTGTAGAATGGAGGCCAGAAGAGAGGTGCTGTCACCTCTCGACAATCGTACCAAAAATTAAACTGAGTCAACTACTGCTTGGACGGCCAGTCAACCTGTAAGACATTCGACTACTATATAAACCATGCCCCTACATATGTATATTCACTGTAAAACTCTTCCAGTGGCAAACCCATTAATTCCATTATTGTTTCAAGTCTGCTGTTGTCAAGGTAGAAGTATCAAGACATGTTAGTTGTAATTGAATTGCATTAATCCTGAGTATCAATTCATGATTCTAGCCTATTTATCTGTCAGAAGTTCTCTCTCTTGAATCTATATACAGTTAGAAATTGTGAGAATAAGTATTGAGTTTTTGGATTAGTCACCTGTCTTCATCAGATAGCATGATCATGAATTCATCTCCAATTAGGACCATGAACCCATTCATCCATTACTGGCCACCATATATATATTTACAGAGATGACAAGCACTCTTTGACTAATGGTTTCCCAAAAGGGGAGGTATTGACAATGTACATCCAGCATTAACGGCATCCAATAATATCATGGTTAAGTAAAGATGAAATGACTTCTTGATGTCCTCTAAAAGCACTAAGGGCAGTAATGTGTAATTGGTTGATGGTCTCCATGACGACCATTACCAAAACAAAGAGTGAACATTATTTGTGCTCATCAGGGGCTCGATGTGTCTCATACAAACAGCGAAACTTGCATGTTTGCATCAGTTTTGGGCTTGATCACTTCTGCTGTACACAGAAATAGGTGGAAGTATGGAAGACACATTGAAGTGCAAGATTTCTGAGGAATTACGTGTATCATGGCTCCATGCAATCTGTTCAGATAGCATTGTGGACGTTCAGCTTATACTAGATAGTGTACCAGCAGAAGTCAAGTTGTTTCTCCTTAGTGGGAGGCTACCTGAGTGGAAACCACCAAACTGTGGTCACTCTGAATGTGACTGTTATCCCCAATACATGAAGTATGTTGGGCGATCTTCACTACATACTTCAGTTGCATCTGTCTCACTTCAAGTTCTGGATTTATTCCTACATGAAAAGGAATTAGATATTTTTCAGAAGGATAAATCATCTCTGAACATTTTGCAGGCCCTTATATATTGCTGTTATTGTAGGCCTTTGCAGGAAGAACTATATCTAAAATGTTACCACTGGTTATGTGATCATCTTGACCGATCATCGCTAGAGACCCTTTTGAAAGAAGAAACATTTGATGGTTTGAATATAATTGAGCTTACTGTCCATCTTGACCTACATACACTATTTACTGCTGTCTTCAACACCCCAGGAGTGTACCTCATAAAGACTGAAACCTGTGTGTTTTGCAGATACACTTGGTATGATGTGACTGACTATGAGCATCCTGATTCAAACAGACTAGATAAGTCACCATTGCTGATGTTGAGCTATATAGACCATGAGAAGCTTTCCGATCCACAAACTCAGTCATTCTTAGACAGTCCTTTGATCCAGACTTGGTTCAGGAAAAGGTTTTCTGCTTTGAAGCCCATAGCTTCATTCGAAGTTTTTCTCAGAATGCTGAAGATGCTGTTTGTTTTTATGTGTATAGATTCTTCCATTTTGAGAGATGGTCTTTTCCCAGACAAGCACCCACCATTCCACAGCAACCTTTCTGATAGTTCAACTAAGCGTGACTGTATGTGGAGGTTTCTACCAATGCCATTCGAGATATTTGTCATGCTTGCGACAGCTTTACAGATACTAATTTGGTTAAGCCTGGAAGTTTTATATAAGATGAGAAGAATTAAACAACAAAAGCTTTTGAAGAAAAAGTTAAAGGGTGAAAAGAAACCAGCAACTGACCCAATGTTCTATGTACATATAGAGCTTGTCCTCAATGTTTTACTCCTCATCAAATTATCTTCAGCTACAATTGGTTACTCGACAGGTTGGGGCATCCCCGCACAAGCCACAGCTGTTACAGATCTGTTATTGTCGTTTACGATGGTGTGGTCTGTTATGTACATCATCCAGTTGACTCCTATTGGACACTTTGTGGTCATAGTTCAGCATATGCTGTATGATGTTGCGAAATTTGCCATTGTGTTTCTTATTTTCCAGGTCTTTTTTAGTATTTTTTTCTTCCTTGTCGTGACTGCATATGGCAGTGATTGCAACAAGGGAGCTCCTGGTTTTGGTAGCATTGAGGAGTCGTTCTATGGTATTTACACCATAATGCTGAATACTCAGCCATTACACACCTACAACGTAGACAGTAAACTTGGTCTCTACTTGTTGCACATTCTATATGTAGTGATGGTACCAATAATGCTTATCAACTTGTTGATTGCTCTTTTCTCTAATAGTGTTACAAAGCTAGCACCATATGGAAGGCACATTCTTACTTTTTATCGTCACCAAATGGCTGACAGCGTTGCAATAACTGTAGAAAAATGCTTCCATGGGTTTTACATGCAAAGGTTATATTCAGCCTATGCTCATGAAAATGACAGACTCTATTTGGTAGTAACTGAATATGACAACCAAGCCTTTTAAAACAATACTGTAAATACATTGAGATGTGAATATATAAGACAACAGAGCAAATCGTATTTACATGGATGGCAGTTCCCATGCTAATGTCCACAGGAGAGCATCAGCAATTTCCAGTGTGTGGATACACTTGGAAACGTGGGATGTTTGGTTTTAGCTTAAATACATGTTTAATGCTTATGATTAACGTAGATTCATGCAGTATCTCTTGTCATAGGAAAAGTGTCTTCACCCAGTGGGCAGAACGTTGTATCAACGTTGACAACCAGTTGATATTGTGTTGATGATGTTGATCAACCCATCTTCAACACTTTTTCAATGATTCTTTTTCAGTGGTGTCAACCCTTAGTCTTTCAATATATTCAATACCATTTCAATTTCCAATCAACAGTTGACATATCAACATTGAAATATCGTTCATAATTCAATTTGATTCAATATTGATTTGTCAAGGTTGAATCAATATAATTGATTTCAATGTTGATTCAACATTGACACATTAACAAAGAATCCCCTAACAACTATCAACCTTGTTTCAACATTGACACAATGTTGAGACAACATTGAATCAACATAGAAATACACACGTTGAATCAGCGCTGATGGTTAGATGTTCAATCACAGTTGATTTTGATGATGTGGTGTCAACTTTCAAACTCAACTATATTACAACCCTGAATCAACCGTTGATATGCAAACATCGCAAACATTGTTTCAACGCTGAATCAATGTTGATGTGCCAAGTGGGAATGAGGATTGTTTTAATGGACAGAGGTATACATCAGTCTGACAAAAGTTAATGGATATGTACATCTAGTTTTGTTTAACTTTCAACCTTCACATTTCCTTCATTTCTGTACCACCATATTGTCATATGAGGTTTCTTGTGAAAATTACACTGCTTCAATGCTATGTATATATACAATCAAAGTTGTCCGCTGTTCAGCTTCATGAGAATCCCTGTTAGATTCAACCTTATGTAGGGGTTCGTTCCCCCGTCGGGTGCGCAGAGCCTTCAGAGGGACTGTTCACTTTATTGTGTCACTCCCCCTATGTATACTATACCGATCCAGGGTAGTTGGAAGGTAGAGAATGTCAGGCCAGGGGAAGTAGCTCAGGGGTAGAGCTTCCGCTTCGAAGTTGGACGGTCCCGGGTTCGAGTCCCGGTTTCTCCATGACATTTTCCGCTGACCACTAAACTTATATTTATGCTATGATATCATGCTTCTGGATAATTGAATGCTGATTACTTTTGACCCCTGATGAAAAGGATAATGTATCACTTGTCAAATAAACCCAAACTCAAACTCTACTCAATACAGGGGTTGGTCAGTTCACTTTAGAAACTCACTGTAGCAATGGTTGTATTTATGGAATACACCACTAATAAAACCTAAGATTTGCGAGGAATTAAATGTATCCTAGCTTAGTGCCATCTGCATCGTGGATGTCCAGCTTACACTTGATAATGTATCCGAGGATGTAAAGGAGTACCCGCTATCTGAGTGGAAACCACCAAACCATGGTCACTCTAAATGTCACTGTTACCCCCCATGCATGGCCAGCGATATACGAAAGAGCCCCTCGTGCATGGAGTGTCACTGTATGCACGAGGAAAAGGAGGTCACAGGACAACAGGGGGGGGGGGGGGTTACAGGACTCAAAAGTAGGGATGGTTACTGGACACACACGGGGGTAGTTACAGGACACACAAGGAGGGGGTGGTTACAGGACACAAAAGTAGGGGTGGTTACTGGACACACACTGGGGTGGTTACAGGACACAAAAAGAGGGATGGTTACAGGACACAAAAGTAGGGGTGGTTCCTGGACACACACTGGGGTGGTTACAGGACACAAAAAGAGGGATGGTTACAGGACACACAGTGAGGGGTGGTTACAGGACACAAAAGGAGGGATGGTCACATAGATACAGGGGTGGTCACAACCCAGTAAACACCATACCGAAATGCTATGTAGCAATTTGGTCCTGTGACCACCCCTCTCTCGTGTTGTCCTGTGACCACCCTTTCCTCATGCAGTCCTGTGACCACCCCATAAGGATGTAGTCCTGTGACCACCCTTTCCTCATGCAGTCCTGTGACTACCACATAAGAATGTAGTCCTGTGACCACCCTTTCCTCGTGCAGTCCTGTGACTACCTCCCAGTTTGTCCTGTGACCACCTTTTCCTCATGTTGTCCTGTGACCACCCCATAAGGTAATCCTGTGACCACCCCATAAGGTAGTCCTGTGACCACCTTTTCCTCGTGCATATAGTGGTGCTATACGCACAAGCCCCTCGTGCGTATATCATCGGCCCCCATGCATGCAGTATATTGGACGATCGTCACTATACACTTTGATTGCTGCTGCCTCATTCCAAGTTCTGGTTCTTTTTATAGAGGAACATAAGATTGACATATTTCAAAAGGATGCATTGTCTTTCAACATTCTGCATTAACTTCTACATTGTAGTTATTTCAGGCCATCAGAGATGGAACAATATGTAAAGTTCTACCGCAGGTTATGTGATCATCTTGACCAAGCATCCATAAAAATGCTTGTGAAACAGGAAACACCCGAGGGATTGAATGCTCTTGAACTCACTGTACATCTTGACTTACATCCACTATTTACTGCAATATTCAACATGCCGGGAGTGTACCTCATAAAGACTAAAACCGGAGTCCTATGCACCTACAACTGGTATGATGTCACCATTGCTGATGTTGAGCTACATAGATCATGAAAAGCTTTCAAATCCAAAAACGCAGTCATTCCTAGACAGTCCATTGATTGAGACTTGGTTCAAGAAAAGGTTTTCTGCTTTGAAGCCCCTAGATTTAGTTGATGTATTTCTAAGAGTTCTGAAGATGATGTTTTTTTTTATTGCATGGATTCTTCTTTTATGAGAGGCCTTTTGTCAGACAGGAATTTGTTATTAGCTGCCTTACCGATAATCTGCATAAGCGTGACTGTGCAGTCTTGCATCTACCAATCGGGATTGAAATGTTTTTCTTCCTAGCAACATCTTTACAGTTACTAATATCATTATGGCTGAGTGTCTTATTTAAGTTAAAAATACACAAACAGGGAAAGGTCTTGAGGAACACTTTGAACAAGGAAAAAAAGCCTGCAACTGATCCAATGTTTTATGTCCATATTCAGATCATCCTAAATATTTTATTCCTCTTCAAGATAGCTGCAGCAACAGTGGGATATACATTAGCGTTAGCCATACCTCTGCAGGTCACTCTCACTACTGATGTAATATTGTCCTTTACACTGGTGTGGTCTGTGAAGGGACCCCTGGTTTTGGTAGTATTGAGGAGTCTCTCTATGGTATTTATACCATTATATTGAATACACACCCACTGCATACCTATAACATAGAGAGTAAATTTGGTCTCTACTTGTTGCACCTTATGTATGTTCTGATGGTCCCAATAATGCTGATTGCTCTCTTCTCAAACAGAGTTGCAACATTAGCACCATATCAAAGACGTATTCTAACAGTTTATCGACATCAAATGGCTGACAGCATTGCATGGATGGGAAAACAACGTTTTTAGACGTATTACAAGTATAGATTATCTTCAATTTATGTCCATGAAAATGACAGATTCCACTTGGTTGTCACAGAATATGACAACCAAGTTCTTAGTCATGAGTCGTAAAACTTTGATGGCAATTTAATGTTCAAATAAGTATACTTTATATACTCTGAAGCACTTTGATGATAATGAAAGATGTAATTTACCTCAAACCTAGTGGTTTTATTTATGCAACGCTTGGTGTTTAGTTTGTAGTACCATCTGGGTGATGTTTAGATTCATCTACTTGTTATATTCTATATACTCCTTACTCTTTGGCAGTTTACAAGTTATGTCAAGCTTTTTCATAGGATAACTGAGAATAAAAGAAAATGCTTGTCAAAAAAAGATTTAAATGTATTTTGTTGTTCTTGTGTCAAACCATGTAAAAGCTTATGCATTCATTGCCCTCTCTCTTTATTGTATCTTTTTAATCTTGTACTAAATATCTGATGATCATTTACTTTTTTCCCTAATGCTGACTTCCAGGGAAAATCTTGTACCTGCCATCAACTGTTATCAGTGCATGTTCAAAGAACCAGCTACAATCCTGCTTGTAGTGGAAATGTTAAACACAAGACATGGCTTATAGACCATCTCAGATACCTACTGTAGCTTATAGATCCTCACTGAACTAGGGTGTGTCTTATATGTAGGGCTTTACATATAATATTATAGATTTCAGTATTTCAGTTCATTACAGACACCTCATGCAGCTCATAGCTTCCTGACAAGATCAGGTGCAGCTTATATGTGAGGTTTTGTGGTAGTTTATTTAGGGGCAATATCAAAATATTGCCCCACATTTTAAATTTCGAATTTCACATGTGTCTAATTAATTAGACATATGTTGAATTGGGGATTGTAGGAACCAACGGCACCCCATAGGTAATGGGGGAAACCTGCTGTTTAAACATGCTGACAAAACATCTAAGGTGTGTGATAATGCATTGATTATAGTCTATTTGCCATCTATGATTCTAGAGTTATATCCTAATATTTGCATTAGCCTTTCATTGATGCCACTGTGTTTCCAGGAATGTATTCAACAAATCTTTTGCAATGGTGTTCAGTTGGGTGTTTCACAAGCAAAGATAATAATAGTGATAAATTTTCCGTTTCTATGACTGGAGAGGGCTGGTTATAAAGTTATGACCGTTATTATCTCCGGTCAGTTTCAAAAGGAGATATAACTGGTTTGTGACTGCATTCATAACTTTTTACAACCAAGCTTAGGACTGCTTTTTGGTGTTTCTAGGGGTCAAAACATGTGGAGGTATTTGATGGCCACGTTTATCAAAAATGTATGCAAATGTAATTTCTCAAAATACCATCATGTTGTACGGTTCCTACATGTTATGGGCATTTTCTGGTTAAATTTGACATATTATTTTCTGAATGTTAAAACATGATTTAACTGCACACGGATACCTGCTAAAATTATGACCACTCTTAAATTGATCATAAGTTTTCCTATAATTGAGTTGTACAACTGAGAGTTGAAGACAGGTCACAAACAGCTGACACATAGTTACTACTTCTGTAGTGTACCGCCTAGCCACCAGAATGGATGATGGCTATTATGCGCTGCTCACTTACACATGCACCCCCCCCCCCGTCAAGGTTTTAAAAAAATACCCCCCCTGTTGAAAATTACTCACGGGTCTTTGGAACCATAATTTTGCATCAATGTGCACATCGTGCCCATTGGTCGGCATGATGCATATAGCCTAATCCATGAATGCAGCCCTAGCGAGTAACTCACCAGGGCTACATTCAAGCATCATATAGACCCTACAGGGTTAATACAAAAACTCCCGTAGGGTCAGCATGATGCTGCCATTAGGTAGAGTAGTCAGAGGGCTCTGCCTAGTGGTGGGTACCGGGTATGTGATCATACATAGTGCCCTACCGTAAATCCTTGCGTATAGGACGCCCCTCGCATATACAACTCACCCTGAATTAGACTAAATCCTATAGCACTCATCTGGGGTCAAATTTTGGTCATTTTAGCACTCTATCATTTTAGTAAAATCCTCGCCTATAAGACGCACCATGAGTTCAGGTAAATCCTATAGGATGCATCTGAGGCTTCTTGTATAAAAGCTGTAGCCTATACTCGAGGATTTATGATAATAACCATGCGTTATAACTGATTGTAACTTTTGGGGATTTACAATCTTCCAAATGACATTAGAGGGGTAATTTCCCCTGTTCAGAATAATTTCAGAGGGGTATTTTCCCAGTTTTACACTGGTTTCCCGCCTCCTATGACTGAAACTAACTTTTTACCGATGATAAACTTACAACTGAAACTTACAACTGAACCAGTCATAAGTATGTAGTTACAACTGATAAGTGTTTCTAAACAGGCAGCAAAATATGACTAGTCATAAGAAAAATATGACTAAAGATAATAAAGCCCTTCTAGAAACACCATCAGTCATAAGCCTATGACCACTCTTAAATTTACAATAATAGTTTCCTATGACTGGTAACAAGTATGGACGCCTTGTGAAACACCCAATTGGAAGGCATTTCTCAAGATGATATGACTACACTCCATTGAATTTTAATGGGATCACTCACTCTAATGCCACTGCAGCCATACATATAGAGTCAAAAATGATTGCACTGGACCCATTGAGACTCCCAAGGGCATTACCTATAATCACCCACCCTAGTTTTGAGGCTTTCAAATCGAAGTGGCTGTGATTAATCGTACCATGTTGAGAAATTAGTTACTCTATTACCGTATTTCGTATAAATGCCTTGTACTAGCTGACACGTTGATATTTTATCTAAAGATGAGCCCCTAAGCATTTCAAACACATTTTACACTTAATAGGGTTTCCTGACATAAACATGATAACACATAGAATCCACATTGAATTCCACACATCCCAGATGTTACACCCATTCAGTAATGGGTCAGCACCAAAGATGTTCTGTCTGGATAACATAACAAATACCAGTAAGTAATAACTCCATCTTTAATTTGATACCATTATATTATAGCTCCATGAGAAATGATGCCCTAGAGGATGTTTCACTTTGTTTGAACAATAGATGCAGACATCTGTTTTTATATTTGAATATCACCTGTATATATATGGACATCTGATTCTTTTTTGTAGTATAGATGTCTGTATTTTAAAATTAGGTTTTGGCTTATATCTTATCTACTTACCCAAATCCCTGCATTTTTGAATTGAAACAACGATGATATCAGCTCCAGTGACTGTCGTGTGAGTAGGGACAGCGATAGAAATGATACCCTGAGTGTGTGTATGCAATGTGTATAGAGACTATCATTTCTCTTTCACCACTATGTCTTCTGTATTTCTTCAACATAATTACACACATGCTTTTCTTTGAATGTGGCTAATTATCATAGGTTGAAGATCTTATTTGAATAACTTGTGATATCATAAACTTATTTGATAACAACTGAAACAGGGCCATTTATTTATGGAAAGCAAATATTTTCTGTACACATCCAAAAAGCTATGCCAAGCTGGGCAACTTTCAGTAAAATCCTACCATACACCAATCAAAAGTCATCCTCTATATAATCTGTACTTGGCACTTAAGATTCTGGAATCTCCTGCTTTATACCATCGGTGGAATGTTTTTGTCAGTCAGATTTACCACCATACAGTGTTACATTATACTTGAGTTCACTGCCCTTTTTCAGTTATTATGGAATATGTGGAAAATGCTCTCACACAAATGTTATGTCGCGACAATGTCAATTTGGACATAGCGAGACAGGTGGGAGAAGTGTTAGCAGCTCCTCACAAAAATACATGGGTGTCTGCCTGTGATGAAGAAAAGAAATCAGAACTACTTGAAAACTTATAGGAAACTTATGATCTTTAGTTATTACCCATCATGCATTTAACCTGTAGCATGAGGCATGAATATATTCCTGTAGGATAATCCTTCCTAACACTTCCAATGCACATACAGCGTTTTGTTTGGTACAAAATCTTTTACGGCAGAAAGTATAATACAATCCAGACATGCTAGATATCAGTCCACTACATTTACATTATTTTTGTGATAACTGGCAGCAAACTCCAAGGCTTTAGCTTTTAAAGGGTTAAAACTGTTCTTGTAGCAAGAACCCGCCTAAAGTGCTGTTCCAATGCTGTTGGTCGGGCAAACTTTTGCTAATTCGACCAAAATTGTTGCTAATTCAACCAATTTCTCTATACTTTTGCAATATCATAAATCATTAGATTAGCAAAAATTTGCCTGACCACCAGCATTGCTTAGTCCTGTTGACATTGAGAGGTAGGCGCCTGTTATATTTCCTTTCTAATCCATAAAATTATAAAACTGCACTTTCTTCTCTACCTATAGTGACCAAAAGGTGAAGGAAAACAAGAGGGAATTCGACTTCCTGACATGCTTGGAAACCAGTCACATGTTCAACAAGATAGAAGAGGAGAATTTTGAGGCTTTTTAAAAACGTATTGAAAGATGGGTCTGTGAGAGTGGCTCTGGACAATCTCTGTGACTATGTCCAGAACACAAGGCAGTGTGTCATCCATAATGATGCTCATGCTTCTAGTATTCTGGCCAGTGGTTCAAATATCAAGGTATGCAAAAATGGAGACTTTTTGAATAAAAATGTTTATTTCTAAAGGGATATGAGTCTTCAGTATTAGACACAATTAGCACATAGATCACCGTATAGTATTTGTCTTAAAAAACAAAACAAGTGACATATTGTCTACAGTCATCACTAGTGCAAGGTTGATGGCACATAGGGATGTAAACACATCCTGCAACATTGTATGTTGATGTACCCACATACCCTCTACTTTGAGGGACCCTCACATAAGCTAGGGATCCACTGGCGCGAGTTTCTTGCGACTTGCACTCGTGCGTGTATTCTCGCAGAGCACTCGCAAAAATCAAATTATTTTGATTTTTGCGAATGTCGTCGCACGCCGCTCCGACGTCGCATGAAGTTTCTCGCAGCAGCAGATCCACTGCTGGAACGTCTTCTGCGAGATGACACGCACGAGTGCAAGTCGCAAGAAACTCGCGGCAGTGGATCCCTAGCTATATATACTAAAACCTAAATCAACTGGGCACCAGTGGTGTAGGAAGTTAGGTTCTGAAAGGAGAAGATTTTATTTATTAGGGACTGTGTGCTTAATACACTGAATACGGTATGTGTATTTTTTTTATCCCATTTAAGAGACTTTAAAAGTTACACCCTTGAGAAACTGCTAACATCATGAATGGTCTGTCTTTAAGGTAATAGACACTGAGTTTGCTGATGTGGCTGTACCTGCAACGGATGTTGGTTTGGTGTTGGCCTTCTACCTCATATTGTTTTACAAAGCTAAATCAGAGAGGAAGCTCAGTTTGGCTGACAAGCTCTTTCAAGCCATCAAAGAAATAGATTTGTTTAGAATTGATGGTTTACAACTTGTTCCAAGCCAATAATAAAATAGGTTTCTTTAGACACATCAATATAACAATGCATTCTATCACTGTTCATGGTATTATTATGAATCCTAGGTAAAGTTAAGTTGGATGACTTTATTTTGTTGATGCTTTTATTGATGAAACAAAAATAAAAGACCTCTTTTAATTTCTCAATTTTGGCCATAAATATGATTTGACAATAATTGTAATCTTAAATTCTATATACAATAAAATAACCATATTTTTGCAATTTGAGCTAAAACAAAAAAAGGAAGGAGTATTTTCCATTACCTGGGTAAACGTAAACTGACTATTAACACATTACTGTTTTATAGCCAACACTTGAGAGGTACTTGATATGTATGTCAACGGTTCTAACAACCCAAGAGGCAAAACAGACAATGATAAAGGATATAACAAGGTTCACTGGAGACATTACCTTTTAAGATGGTGAGTATCATTTATAACCACATTTGTGGCTGCAGGCACAATTAGAGCATGACTATTAGAGTTCTATATATATGGGAGGGGCATTCTGATCCAAATGCCAATTATTTCAAACTCACACTTATAATAGAACCTTTTCCAAAAACATAAGTTAAATCTTTTCAACAGGTCTAGAAGTAGAAATGTGATTTCCTTGTAACAAGATGGCTGTGTTGATGATATCATGAATTGACATCATTAAATTTTCCCTTTTCCCCAGGTCAATATTTTCAGATCTACATATATCCATCCCAGTGTCAAAGCCATTTGCTGGAGGTCTGCAAAGAACATGTTGGAAATAAAAGACATACAGGGTGCCAATGAGTTGTTTGTTCTGATCAGTGCAGCGGTGGAAGGACAGTTATCTTAGAATATTCATCTTTATGACAAGACAGCAATTTCAAAAAAAGAAATTGTTTTATAGGAAATTAAACAATACCCAAACCTCAGTTAGCATTATGATTAGCATAAATAGTAAAGATGAATTTCGTGCAGTGCTTAGTTTATATTTGTAAAGACATACAACTTAGAAAGAAGCTAAATGGTTACTACTGTATGATTTAGTACCTACTCAACACTGAAAACATGGAAGATCCGAAACTAGTCAGCGGTGACCACTTTACGTCCTCAAGTTGACGATACCTAAAACTACAACTTTAGGTAGTCGAAATGACGACTTAAGGTCATCATCCTGACGACCTGAGTTGTCAGGATGACAATACTGACAGTACAGAGTCGTCATATTGATGACTCAGGTCGTCAGGATGATGACCTAAACTCGTCATTTTGACTACCTAAATTTGTAGTTTTAGGTATCGTCAACTTGAGCACCTAAAGTGGTCACCGCTGACTAGTTTCGGATCTTCCATGTTTTCAGTGCAAACATAATTTGATTTAAATTACACATGTATAAACCAGTCCCTTGTGTATAATGATTCATATTGGTGCAGTTGAATTATTGGAGCAGATATAGATTGAATAAAATGTTGTTGTGATACCTTCTACAGAAACATTAGGTATGTGGTTGTTGAGAAATTTAAAACACGGTCAATGATTTATTGATGTTTTCTAAAAGCATTAAGCAGGGTGCCGTAATAGGTTTTTGGATGAAGGTCGTTGTGCAAATTTACCGTTTCCATGACAACTGGTTCATCCCATGTCAGGTCTTTGTCAATCTTGCATATGCACACTAGTACACATCAGGAGAGGAACAGAGCATACGGTTCTCATATTTCTAGCTTATAAAATGGTTGAAGATAACGCACCTAAGGGTGAGAACACTGAGATTTCTAAGGAACTACATGTATCATGGCATGATGCAATTCATTTGGATATGATTGTAGAGGTGAAGCACATGCTTGATAGTGTTTCAGAGGATGTAAAGGTTTATCTATTGAGTGGAAAACTGCCAGAATGTTAACCACCAAAATGTGGTCACTCTAAATGTGACTGTTACCCAACATATCTGCAGTATGTTGGACGATCTTCACTACATACTCCAATTGCTTCTGCATCACTCCAAGTCATGAACCTGTTATTACTTCAGAGTGAAACAGACATTTTTTAGACAGATGAAAGTTCCTTCAACATTTTACAGTCTCTCATTTTCTGCTGCTATTGTAGATGTTCACTGGAGGAACAGTATGTACAATGTTACCATTGGTTATGTAATCACCTCAATCAAGCAACACTAAAGACTCTTTTGAGACCCTTCAAGGACTCAATGCTCTTGAGCTTGCTGCCCATCTCAACTTACATTGACTGTTTACACCTGGAGTGTACCTCATAAAGACTGAAACCCGTATATCATGCACCTGTTCATGGTATGATGTGACTGATTACGAACATCCTGATTCAAACAGACTCGACAAGTCACCATTATTGATAATGTGCTATATAGACCATGAGAAGCTTTCAGATCCAGAAACACAGTTACTTCTAGATAGTCCATTTATTCAAGCATGGTTTGAGAAAAAGATATCTGTTTCAAGGCTCATAGCTTCTTTTGAGAATACTGAAGCTCATCTTTCTGACTATGTCAATGTTTTCAACTATAATAAAATATGGTCTCGTCCCTCAAGAACAATCCTTATTCAACAGCAGCTTAACACATAATTCCTCTAAACAGCAGGCCTGATTAAATTAGCCCTCGCTATAATTGGATACCTAACAGGATAGGTTCTTCCTGTGCAGGTCACAAGCATTGTCGATCTAATCCTGGGATTTACATTAGTATGGTCGGTTATGTACATTGTTCAATTTTCTCCAGTTGGGCACTTTGTGGTCATAGTTCAGCATATGGTGTATGATGTTGCAAGATTTTTTATTTGTGTTTCTCATTTTTCAAGCCCTTTACAGAATGTTTTTCTTTATCATCATTACTTCCTATGGTAGTGATTGTGACAAAGGCACTCCTGGTTTCAGTAGCATTGCTGAGACTGGGTATGGTATCTTTACCATTATGTTGAACACATAACCAGTCCACAGCTATGAAGTATACAGTAAATTTGGTCTATACCTGTTCCACATTTCGTACGTCCTGATGGTGCCCATAATGCTTATCAACATGTTGATTGCTCTTTTCTCTAACAGTGTTACAAAGCTAGCACCATATGGCAAACATATTCTTACATTTTATCGTCACCAGATGGCTAACAGTGATGCATTGGCAGGAAAGCAATGGTTTGTAAAATCCTTCATGAAAAGACTATGTTCAATCTATGCTCATGAACAAAACAGATTGTTCTTAGTGGTAACAGGATATTATCACAAAACATTTCAAGAATAAAAAGAGGTTCAACATTCATGAGAACTCTAACAGAAGATTGTAAGTATAGTTCCTGGCATTTTATTTTCCTTGTAACACAAAGAAATAGAAGAGGTCACTTTCTTCATACATAATATCATACTCATGTAAATACCAGTTTTTCCTATCCACATCCAGTTGTTGTTCTTGAGTGAGTGATTCGTTGGTTACTCTTGATGAATGCTTTATATATATATATATATATATATATATATATATATATATATATATATATATATATATATATATATATTTGAGACATTTATAACTGTTGTATATGTAAGTACAAATATAATATCTTGTTTGAATCTTATACCATAATTAGTTAAAGTTCTCAGGATTGTTTGTAATGTACTAAGGCAAGGCCAGTCAACAAAAAGACTGAACAAGTAACCAATGGATAACTCATGACGAGTGTGTGTTAGTGAAGGATAATGACACGAGGCCGTAGGCCGAGTGTCATTAGCCTTTGCTAACACACACGAGTGCCAGCCATTGTGTGTACACGATCGGTACATACACCTCGGCGCCCGGCAGCGAACAGCGACAGCCCCCGTCCCGGCAGCACACAGCTAAAGCTTTGAATGCGTCTCGCGGTTATGTTTGTGTATAATACACCTCCTCGCCCGGCAGCGGACAGCGACAGCGCACACGACGAAAAAAGATGCGGCCGGACCGGGGCTCGATCCATGTACCTCTGACGGCTGAGCTCAACGCGCTAACCGCTAGGCCACTGCGTCTCCTCCCTTCTCGCCTTGGCTATGTATGAATGAGTCCCACGGTTATGGTAGCGGACAGCCCGCAGTCGTCGCCTTCCCGGGCTTTGTATCATAACAAGACCTGGTTCTAACCAAGCTTCTCTCGTCAGTCCCTGTGGCGCAATGCATAGGGAGTTAAACTAAGGACCTGAGACTGCAGGTTCGACCCCTACCATGGCAATGAAATAGTCTGTTGGTTTTAACATGTAACATATGACATGGAAGGACATGAGAGGTGTGCGGTTATCCATGGATAACCGCACGGGGTGCGGGTTATCCATGGATAACCGCATGCCTTAGAAAATTGCTGTTACAGCCTATAGGGTGTGCAATATCGACAGATATGTGGATGGGAATAGCCACCAAAAAGCACTGAGTAACCCAGAAATCGTGGTATAATGTAGTATAAATTTCCACTGACCTTGCTGGAAAAGTATGATGTATATTCCTTTGGGTTCATTCATACCGAAATTACCATATTTCATAGATAGGGCTCACTATTTGATATACTGTGGTATTTATCCCATGTTCAGATTAATCCAGTAAGATTGATAGAGCGCAGTCTAATACTAATTAATATACTACAATGCTACCCACCTATACTCTGAAGGCATAGTCAGGGGTGCTTTCAAATAGAAGGTGCACTTTATAGTCTTGTATATATGGTAGTTGATCGCATATTTGCTTACCTTTCAATATATCCAGATTTGCTAATGCAGTATGTCAGATAGTAAATCTACATTGATATGGAAGATGTTTAGTTCATATTCCTATGTCTATGTAATGATAATATCTGTTATCAAGTATAGTGTATCTAATGCTGTATAAAAAATTCAATTTGCACTACATTACAATAACTTTGACGTTCTTTGGGACATAATTAAAAATATTAAAACAACCTATGTATGGATTTTGCAGAATAAACTAAGATTGTTTGTTTAAAGAAATGTCTTATATCTCATAATATTCACATACACCAGTTTACAATCTTAATTATGTGGGGTTAGTAATGGAAAGAAAATGGTGCAAGGTACCATATTAGAGTATTCTATAATTACTGCTGCAGTATGCTTGGAGTTAAATAATCATGAAACCTTGTCGTAAAATTGAATATAGATTCACAAACTACCCTTATTTTTAAAACAAGGCCCCCTTAATGTCATTGGCCCTCTCTGAAATAAAACACATTGTAGTCTTGTATAAAACCACCAGGGTGAAGGCTGTTTCAATAGCTCTTTAGTTTTATAAATGTATTGAATTTACATTTAGTATAAGGCCAAAGGCAATCACCCCTCAGATCTAAAGGTACTGGTGTTTATACATGGCCACACTGGAGTCAGAAAGTAGTGAAAATGTACAATGATGTTTAGACATCCATCAGTTTCCTACTTTAATCATCTACACATATATCACAAATTCACCTACATTTTGTGCTGTTTATCCCTCAAAGGTCATTCATAGATGTCATGACAATAAATATTGTTGCTTTGATTGCCATCACACGGGTATCCACACCCTGAATTGAATATTTTATTATGTTCCGGGTACAATAACTTTCCCAGCTGGAGCAGTATTGACTTGTATATACATGGCTGCTTTGAGGACTACCAGACACAAAGCATGGTAAAGTTGCGACCAAATGACTTTTTGATGTCCTCTAAAGGCACTAAGGGCAGTAATGGATAATGTGTTGATGGTCTGCATGACAACCGTTACCATAACAGAGACTATGCCTGGCTTCTAAATTGAATGTGGACTTTGTGTCCCACACACTCGTATTGGGAAGGACACATCGACAACAACTATCCTTTATTATTGGAGAAATACCATAGACATGGAATATACATCTAAAGGTGAGATTTCTGAGGAATTACAAGTCTCCTGGCTGACTGCAATCTGTTCAGATAATGTTGTGGATATCAAGGACATACTTGATAGTGCATCAGAGGATTTAAAAGCATATCTACTGAAGGAAAAACTGCCGGAGTGGGAAACACCAGACTGTGGTCACTGTAAATGTGACTGTTACCCCACTTATGTGGGCAATGTTGGACGGTCTTCACTACATACTTCAATTGCAGCTGCCTCACTTCAAGTTCTTGATCTTCTTATACAAGAAGATGTTGACATTTTTCAGAGAGATGAACACTGTTTAAATATTTTACAAGCTCTTGTTTATTACTCTTATCTCAGGCCTTCACAGGAGGAACAACATCTAAAATGTTACCACTGGTTGTGTAATCATCTTGATCAAACATCAATTGAGACCCTTTTGAAACAGGAAACACCTCAGGGATTAAATACCCTTGAGCTTGCAGCCAATCTTGACTTACATCCACTATTCACTGCGATATTCAACACCCCGGGAGTGTACCTTTTAAAGACTGAAACTCGGGTGTTTTGCACCTATACTTGGTATGATGTGACTGACTATGAGCATCCTGATTCAAATAGACTAGAAAAGTCGCCCTTATTGATGTTAAGTTATATAGATCATGAAAAACTTTCTGATCCACACACACAAGTATTCTTAGATAGTCCATTGATTCAGGTATGGTTCAAGAAAAGGTTTTCTGCTTTGAAACCCATGGCTTTAGCAGAGGTTCTTCTCAGAATATTGAAGTTAGTATTTTTCAACATATGTGTTAATTCTACAATAATGAGAGATGGTCTTTTCCGAAATAACCACCTCGTGTATAACAGCAGCCTAACAGAGAGTCCAGTTAAGCATGATTGTTTGTGGAGGTATCTACCAATCCAAGTTGATATATTTTTCTTTCTGGCTACAGCCACACAGTTACTGATATGGCTTGGGTTAGGTGTTTCGTACAAGTTCAAAAGAGGTAAACAGCAAAAGATTCTGACAGGAAAATTGAATGGTAAAAAGAGGCCAGCAACTGACCCAATGTTTTACATTTATATTGAGATTGTCACAGATGTTTTGATCCTGTTTAAGTTAGCATCAGCTACAACTGGATATTTAACAGGATGGATTATACCTCTAGGTGCTACTGTTGTCACTGATCTTATATTGTCATTTACAATAGTTTGGTCTATAATGTATTTTATTCAACTGACTGCCATTGGACATTTTGTAGTCATACTTCAGCATATGTTGAAAGACATTGCACAATTCTCATTTGTGTTTCTTGTATTCCAAATATTCTTCAGCATGTTCTTCTTCATTGCCATCACTTCCTACGGTAGTGATTGTGATAAAGGAAGTCCTGGGTTCAGTAGCATTGGAGAGTCATTCTATGGTATCTTTACTATTATGCTGAACACACAACCAATATACCCTTATGACATAGAGAGTAAATTCGGCCTTTATTTTTTACACATTTTGTATGTAGTGTGTGTGCCAATAATGCTTATTAACATGTTGATTGCTCTCTTCTCTAACAATGTTACAAAGTTAGCCCCATATGGTAGACACATTCTAACTTTTTACCGCCACCAAATGGCTGACAGAGTTGCACTAACAGTAAAGAAATGCCTCTATGGGTACTATATGCGTAGGTTATGTTCAGCCTATGCTCATGCGAATGGCAGATTTTACTTGGTAGTTGCTGAATACGACAACCAGGTGTTTTAAAGATAAGTAATAGCTGAAAATTCCTGATAGAAAGCACAATCAATAAATAACCAAATGGCAGGATTGAAATGAATGCTTATGTCAGGGTCTAATTGGTAAATCTTAGCTAAGGGACTTAAGAAAGCTGGTATACCAACAACTTTTTATATAACATGTAGTCAATTGGTCATCTGTTATTTCATTTAGGTGGCAGGAAGCACAATAGTAGCTGTGCTACAATGATATTTGCAGCTTTCCTGAAGGATTTCATTATAGCAATGTTGTATAGTAGATAGAAAAGATAGGACATTATTGATGCTTCCATGAAATAAAACTCTGTTTTAATGGGGACTTTATTCTTGTCTATGTCATTTTCCTAAATTTTACATGAACATGATATAAATAATATATTCTAGGATGAATCCCCAGTGTACCTTATAGAAGCAGTAGAAATAGGGAGTACACCCTATAGGCAAAAAGAACTATAAAAGACTTTTACTACAGTTCTAGAAATGATCCCTGTACAAATGTTAGAGGATGTTCCTGAAGGCGTGTCTCATATGGCGTGTTTGTCACACATGTAGGTTACTGCCCTTATTGAAAAGTATATGATATTTTCAATCCTTATATATTCTATCCTTGTATGTGGAGCTCATGTATACTTAGCATAGAGTGCTGTTACGGCTGTGGTTGATACTGAAGATGGATCCTGCAAAAAGAACAATATCAGAAAACCTTTAATTATAAGCCATTAGGATATTGTTTATTGGAATTGAGGGGTTGCAGAATATATCCTTCCAGAACATATACTTCACTTTTTCTATATTCTATAAAGGGGAATCATTTGGAAGATTTGAAAGCATACACGCCATGGATATGCCCAAGTAATTGTTATTTTGCTTAGATTTAATGATTTATACCTTTCCTCATTGAAGCCTCTTGAAGTCCAACTCTGAACCTTGAATCACATTTTCCCTTGGACAATAACACGCAGAAATGAACTGCATGATGACAAATTATATCTATTTACTTTTGACTTCTCAGGACTGATTTGAGCAAGGTCCTTGAATAAAAGCGTGATAACAAAATAATAATGAGTACCAGAAAATAGCTGTATAAAAAACTTATTTTATTAATACATTGGAATGGGCATATTTCATCTGGTTCGCCAAATTTCAAGATGTTATGTAAAGCGAACCAGTAACTTTAGATTAAGCAAACCAGTCCTAGAATAGAGCCGTTTTCAATATCACAAGGCCTATTATTTCTCATCAACCCTTTAGTTGTGCAGGTTTTTTTCATGTTACAAATGGATGTAAGTTTTGGTTATATCCATTATCATGTATTGGTAGCTAAAAGATGCTGTTGGATTGCGTCAGTTTAGCCATAATTAGTGATTTATTCAAAACCAACTTAGAGATAATCAAGGATCCAAAGTTGGCTATACATGTCAAAGTGATTCCCGGTAGTTTTCCCCATCATAAATTTTAAGATATCACCATTTTTGTCTTTCAAGTTTCCGTATATCAGCTTAATCTAGATTATCAGGTAAAGCAAACCTCTTAAAAAGATAGAATCAATGTCAACTGAGAAATAATCGTAAACTATTGGAAATTTGTCATTCTTACAAGGTCTTTCATACAGTTAACCAAAATCTGGTTCTGAATTGACCTGTCATGTGGAATACCCTGGCTGCAAGTTACAGAAGTGAACAAATGTTTTTGGTGTGCCTTTTCAGTGAGGCTTCTCAAAATTAAGATAATACTAAATAGGACAAAATCAAGTAACAGTTCTACCTTACGAGTTTCTAAGCACCTTACACGAGGTTCACCTTATGCACAATTCCTTAGAATGCTTACAGAACACCCAAACTGGTTGGTGCTGTACATGATGATGGTAGTAAGGAGGATCACTGTACACAGGAAGAAGAAAATGGTGAGGATGAAGAGAACAAGGACGATCTTTGTCAGCTTGTCACGAAAAAAGTACTCAAATATAGAGATGGCAGTTGGTGAGAAGAATGCTGGTGAGGATTAATGAAATGTAGAACACTAATAAATATAATACTTTCCAGAAGTGATGGTACAGCCTAACTTTTAACACTTTTAGCAATACATGACAACTGGGTTGAGGATATCCAGGAGGGTCTTGGGAGAGGGGGAAATCATAGCTATACATATTTCTTGCACTTTTAAGATTCATCAAGTAGAACAAAAGTTATGTCACTTTATATTGTTATGGTATTAAAATCATTTCATTATCATTTGTATGCATACCTGCCTGGACCTCTGGAGCTTCCTCAGGTGCTATGATTTCAGGATTTTCAGGTTTTTCCTCAGTACCATATGATGCTGACCCCTTTATAAGCACTGGGTGTGTCTCCTCCTGTCTTGATATAACTTGAAAAATAAATGTGAAGGGGTTTATTAGTTTTTGGGGAAGACAGAAAAGAAATGTGTACAATGAAGGTTGAAAGATTCATCAATTGAATATGGGTATAAACAAATGATTGATTGATAGATTGATTAAAGAACACAAAATGAATTAAATCTTTTTAGAAATGAATGAAAGAATATACACCTTCCTGGCATGAGATAAATAGATCAAGGGTTATGAGAATTCTTGAAAACGTAACAGTATCTTATGGGTATTACACACACCAATGACCTTTTCCCATACCATTCTTTGATCTGATAACTAACATTTAAAGTATAGGGGCCTGCTATCAAGCAACATTTTAACCATGATCATATCATTTCCTTAGTTTAGTAATTGAGCCAGCACACACTTACCTACTCTGAAACACTCTCACACATACCTTCTTCTCCTCTCCTCTCTTCCTCTCACCCCTGATCACCTTCTCTCTCCCTCTCACTCTCCCCCTCACCCCTTGCCCCTATCCCTGCTACCCTTTCCCTTCTCTCCTCTGCATGTCCACTCTCCCCCTCACAATCTCTCCCTCTCTCCCTTCCCCTTCCCTCCCTTCCCCCCTACTCCCCCCCCCCCTTCACTGCATTCCCTCCATTTTCTCCCTTTCATACAGCAACACTGTATGAAAGTAAAATTTAATTAAAGAAATTTAAGTAAAATGAGGCCAAGCATAAAAGGGGAGTAAAAGGATCTTTACAAGGAATGTGTAAGGCGCGTGATGAATCCCGCCTCCACAGAGGTCATCTTTTGAGGGGCAACCATACAGAGGATATACTAAAGAAGTGGTAGATGGTAATTGTTACTGGAAGTGTATGTCCTGAAGATGTAATACATTGATTTTTATGCTTATCCTACAGGTTTTGTGTCTTTGACACTAAAGATAAAGTTGCATGCAAAAAAATTTGGATAAATCTCAATCTCTGCTATATGAGATATTGGACAATTTCAGAAGTTTTCTAGCCACAGTTATAATTTTTGGTGTACACATACTAGGGTATTGTACCAGATCGGACATGTAATTTTGTAATGATAGGATGGTTTTTAAAGGTGTGGTGTGTTGCAGAAGGTACATGTAAGGCGCGTGATGAATCAATTTTGTGATTTTACGGTGATTGCGATAAAAGCTGACCCCCTAGGAGTTAATGACTTGAATGAACCTTTTCATAAAGCCAATATATAGGGCTATGAATAAAATAAAGTCTTAGAATGTAATGCTGAGTTTGTCATCTCGACCCCCCGACCCTCATAGGTGGGAGGTTTCACAAGAATCACCGATATCTTGACTTTAGGTACAATGTACATTATTTCCACGGTAAAGTAGAACAGACACATTAAGTTAACCTTTTAGGACCACATGATGCCTTCAGATTCACGAGTTGTCCTGATGCTTCAATGCAGTGCTAATGAGTTTACGGAAGCATGCTGCATTGGTGTATCATTGACCCTGTGGTGTCAGCATGATGTATTGTAAATGCAGGTCTTATGATCAGATTTACCGGGGCTCAAATTATGTACCAGAATGATAAATGGGCATGATGCATTAATCAATGCACTGTGGACTCGTTGAAGGGTCTCTGTACCACAGTCAAATGTGGTTGATTGATGAAAACACAGTATTGTGTGCTCAAGTGGCATGCTCATGCATTTAATCAAGACAACTCAGCATTTAGCATTACAAATATAGAGGCCTAGACATATGTATGTCTAGGCCTCTATATTTAAACACTGATACTATATGGCTGAACTGCATATACACTATTGAATGTACATATAAATTAGTGTTTATCGTAAAATAAATTAGAAATTTATATTGTGCACTTATCCTTAAAGTGCAGGTGAATACTTAATTGCAGTCTTATCTAATGACTGCACAGTGCATTAATGAAAGTCACATGATGATGCAAAAATGATGCATTTAAATGCAGCCCTGGGGATTAGCTTCCCATTCATTATGATGACCCTGTGGGGTTGAGTTGATGCACATATCCAGTATGGGTTTAGACTCACCAGCACTGTATTGGTGCATCCTAACAAGGAAAATGGACTTGGAGGCATGATGAATTGCTTCAAAAGATCAATGTAGATATGAACTCCTATCTTCACAATATGTGTGTGTCAGGTCACATGATCCTCTATTGCACCGTACATTGCATGGCACCCTCAGCGAAAATAGACAGCATTGAGCCTATAGCATGATGCTTTATTACTGTAAACTCAGACATTTCCTTCCATACATGTAAAATACTGCGTTTCATGCTTTGGGAAGACCATATGCGATGGTAGTCCTCTGACATCGTCTATAAAAAGCAACTGTCATACTAGGAATATGTGTATGATCAAGTTGTCATATGAGAAATATCATATCACTAGTGGCTATAATGAGTAAGAATATCAAGCTCTTATGTTCCAGCTATCACTGGTTTATTCAAGCTTAGGCAGTAGTTATGTATCAGTAATACAAATGTCAATATACAGGTAATTCACACACAGTAAATATAATATAAGTGTTCCACTCCTATGTATAATAGCAATAGTACATTGTCCAATAAAGGTGGGTTCCCACAACCTAGCTCCTGGCCTGCTGATAGAGGGATAATATAAAATATAACAACTTTACCCTCTTGTAGATAGATGGTAGAAGATAGTCCCTGGCCACAAGTGGGGTTTAGTCCTATGTCTGTCTGACATAGTCTAACCCAGCAGAGTGTTCTTGAGGCAGGTGCATAGCAGGCTCAGGAGAGCTGGACTGGAGATGATGTCTCTGAGGTGGTTCTCTGGATACTGACTGGATGGAGGGTAGGGTTGAGCTTAAGTACCCTACCCTAGCTTCCTTCCCCCAGACTAGCTGGAGCCAGTGGGTACTGCCACTGCCAGTGTTCATTAGTGCTGAGTCTTTGCTATCCCTGGGGGTACATAGGATGCCCTTATCATCAGTATGGCGTTTCATTGTCTCTGTCGGTTTGGCATGTTCAATGACCCGTATCTCAGCAGTTTTTGCAGCTGTGCACTTGTAACTGCACATGTGGGGAGGAGTAGCTGTCAGCTCCCTCTACTCTGTCGCGCATGCGCACAGGTTGCGCAGGTTTGTCTGTGGCACACCAAGAGCTCCAAACACTCTCAGCAGCCTAGCTCCCTTAATAATAGCTCTTTTGACACCGGATTAAGACCATGAGATGCGTCTTGTCTGGGCGCATCCTAGTCATGTCCATTATCTAGGCCATGACATCTGTGAGAAGGTGTTAGCGCCATTGGAAGTTCACAATGCTATCACCTTTATAGCTTATTGTTAGTGTATGGTGGTCAGTGGCCTGTGACGGCGGTCTGGCTTGTCCTTAAATAATTACATACATTATTGTCCAAGGTCAGTGAACCATGAGGTTGGACCTTTTGGACCTTAAGCATTAAATATACTATTGTTCATGTTCAGTGGACCATGAGGTCGGTTGCTTTGGTCCTTTATATTATATATATTCACATAGCTGGTGATCAGCGGACCGTGAATGCTTATATGGAGTATTCATGCCTCATATTATATGCTTTAATACAATCATATGTTACAATTTATGGCATTACTAAAATGTATATGACAAAACATATATGAAGGGTTTTGCAGTATTCCAGAAATATAATGTGAAGGCCAGAGCTCTATCATGTCCCCTGAATATTTTTCCACATTTCTGATAATACTGACTGCTGGTGTTGAATAAGTAACAATTGGCGCAAACCTTTTATTGCAGGAATTATATATGGTCAAACCACAAGGATACAACCAATATAAAGTGGGCACAATACCTGCCCCTTATTTTTTTTTAAAAATCTTTTTTGATAATTCTTCATAGTTCAATCCTTTTTAATCAGATTTAGGTGGTGTGGCCTTTGGATATGCCAATGAAATATATGCAAATAGGAAACCTTAATAATCCAGAAGCTATCTGGTTACATACACTACCTACTGCTACTGCTACCAATGTGTTTACCTGACCAGTATTGGTAAATTGACAATAATCTATTTTCATTCATCTATAGGCAAATCATTTTACTTGTGTATTACAATTGACTAATTCCACTGTTGAGAAATTTAAGATATGACCAATGATTTATTGATTTTTTTCTAAAAGCCTTAAGCAGAGTGCTATAAAGGGATCTATGTGTCTCATCCAAATGCTTGAAGACATGATAAATTATTGCACACCAACTGTGAGATTTTCTCAGTGTTACTTGTTGATGGCTTCCCTGAATTTGACTTAAGGTGGCATTACATATTAGTACTTTTGGAGATGTTATCGATGAATATCCATCCCTTAAAACATATGTAATCAGACATGGTAAGAATGGGTCTTGATGCTTTGCATCAGTCCCCCCACTTCATCAGATATATTGATTCTTAATTTACCTCCATTTCAAGCTATCAACCCCTTTATCCATTACTCACCATCCAAAAACATTTACAGAGGTGACACACACTCTTTGAACAACACTTTCCAAAATAGGCAGTATCGATTTCTCATATACCTTCCACAATTAATGGATTCAGATGAAAGTGCAGTAAAGCGATGGTCTGATTATTTCTTGATGTCCTCTAAAAGTACCATGGGCACTAGTGGATAAAATGCTGATGGTCTGCATGGCAACCATTACCATAACAGAGATGGTGCATACTTACAATCATCTAGGGATCTATCTGTCTCATTACAGACAGTGAGACCAGTGGGCCACAAGGTTTTAAGCTTGATCACTCATGGTAAACACAAAAACTGTTGGAAATATGGAAGACACATTGAAGTGCAAGATTTCTGAGGAATTACGTGTATCATGGCTCCATGCAATCTGTTCAGATAGCATTGTGGACGTTAAGCTTATATTAGATAGTGTACCAGCAGAAGTCAAGTTGTTTCTCCTTAGTGGGAGGCTACCTGAGTGGAAACCACCAAACTGTGGTCACAATAAATGTGATTGTTACCCCAAATACATGCAGTATGTTGGGCGATCTTCACTACATACTTCAGTTGCATCTGTCTCACTTCACGTTCTGGGTCTATTTCTATATGAGAAGAAAGTAGATGTTTTTAAGAAGGACGAATCCTCTTTGAACATTATTCAGGTCCTTATATATTGCTGTTATCAGAGGCCTTCACAGGAGGAACTATATCTAAAATGTTACCATTGGTTCTGTGATCATCTTGACCAAACATCGATTGAAAGACTTTTGAAACAAGAAACATTTGATGGACTAAATGCTCTTGAGCTTACTGCCCATCTGGACCTACATCCACTATTCAATGCTATCTTCAACACACCAGGAGTTTATCTCACAAAAACTGAGACCTGTGTATTTTGCAGATATACATGGTATGATGTGACTGACTATGAGCAACCAAATTCAAACAGACTCGATAAGTCGCCATTGCTGATGTTGAGCTATATAGACCATGAGAAACTTTCAGATCCAAAAACACAGTCATTCCTAGACAGTCCATTAATTCACACTTGGTTCAAGAAAAGATCTTCTGCTTTAAAACCCATAGCTTTGGTCGAAGTTTTTCTAAGAATACTAAAGATTCTATTTGTGCTCATTTGTATTGATTCTTCTATTCTGAGGGATGGTATTTTCCCAGATAATCATGTGACATCTAACAGCAGCCTCTCTGGTAAATCAACTAAACGTGACTGCATGTGGAGGTTTTTACCATTACCTTTTGAGATATTTGTCATCCTTGCCACATCTTTACAGCTACTTATATGGTTAGGCTTGGGGCTTTCATACAAGATGAAAAGAATTAGACAACAAAAGCTTTTAAAGAAAATGTTGAAACTTGAAAAGAAACCAGCAACTGACCCAATGTTCTATGTACATATTGAGCTAGTCCTCAATGTCTTACTTCTTGTCAAATTATCTTCAGCTGTAATTGGTTATTTAACAATTTGGGGCATCCCTGTATAAGCCACAGCTGTTACTGATCTGTTATTGTCCTTTACGATGGTGTGGTCTGTGATGTAAATCATCCAACTGACTCCCATTGGACACTTTGTAGTCATAGTTCAGCATATGCTATATGATGTTGCACAATTTGCCATAGTTTTCCTTATTTTCCAAATCCTTTTCAGTATGTTTTTCTTCATTGTCATTACCTTGTATGGCAGTGATTGTGATAGAGGAACTCCTGGTTTCAGTAGCATTGAGGAGTCATTCTATGGTATTTATATGATCATGCTGAATACACAATCATTGCATGCCTATAATGTAGACAGCAAACTTGGTCTCTACTTGTTGCACATTTTTTATGTTGTAATGGTACCAATAATGCTTATCAACATGCAGATTGCTCTTTTCTCAAACAGTGTTAAAAAGCTAGCACCATATGGAAGACACATTCTTACTTATTATCGTCACCAAATGGCTGACAGTGTTGCAATTACAGTAGAAAAATTCTTTCATGGATTTTACATGAAAAGGTTATATTCAGCCTTTGCTCATGAAAATGACAGACTCTATTTGATAACTACTGAATATGACCACCAAGCCTTTTGAAACAATACATTGAGACATGATTATCTAAAGCTAAAGGGAAACTGTGCCCATTTTTTTTCTATCTTATGATTGAGGATAAAAAGGATCACCCTGTGTCAAAAGTGAATAAAGATATATATATATATATATATATATATATGTAGGGGCTCGTAGATCGTGATATAGTGTGAGCGTCTTCCTCGAGAGGGCGTTTCGAGTGGTGCGCCCATCACCGGTAGTCGCTAGAGGTCCTTACAACCCCTGGTCACTGCGGAGTGGTGGCAGCACTGTTCGCCTCGCTGCAGGTCCTACCTGGGGCCGGGGAAGGCGTTGGTCGGACCACTTCTCATCGAGCTTAACATTTCATTAGGCGATCTATATCGAGGTAGATGTAAACCATACACCAAAATAAACACGTGCCAGTTGCACTAACCCGAGATCCCTTGTCTGGTTTTCACTTCGAACCATTTGAGTCATACATTCGAACCACTACATATATATATATATATATATATATATATATATATATATATATATATATATATATATATATATATATATACAACTTTACAAACTCTCTTTAGTTTTAAAACAATGCCTTCTTTAAAAGCACCAGAGAGAGGGTAGTATCAATATCTCTTTACCACTTATGATAAATCTTGAATCACAATTCACATATGGCCATTGGCAACCATCCTACCCTGTTAGTCTATTTATGTGTCCACCGTATTGAGTTAAAATGCAGTGAAAATGTGCATGTTTTGATGTCCATCAGTTTCCGACTTTAATCATCTATATGGAGCATAAATTCACCTCATGGATGTCATGGCAATGACTATTGTTGCTTTGATCGCCATCAAATGTGTATACTCACCCAGAATTGAATATTTTATTACGTTCCTGATACAATTACTTTCCCAGCTGGAGCAGTATTGACTTGTTATATACATAGCTACCATAATATAGGGCATATATGATTGATCTTTGGTACACCTTATAGAAACAATAGAAATTAGATAGTAGTGATATTAGAGACTACTACTTAAGTGTTTAAAAATGAGCCCCATACATATGTTACAGGATGTTCCTCAACTGAAGGTGTGTCTCAAATAGTGTGTGTCACATATATGTAGATTATTGCCATTATTGAAAAGAATGTGAATCACATTTTCAATGCTTATATCATATTCTATCCTTGTATGTGGAGCTCATGTTTACTTAGCATATCCAAGTCCATGCACCAGATTCTTTAATGACCTCATTATTTACCAGGTGGAGTTTGTAGTTCAGTTAAATTGCTAGGGAGGTTGTTGTTGATGCTGTACCTGGACCCTGCAAAAAGAGAATATCAGAAAACTTTGAATTGTCAGTCATTAAGTTATCATTAAATTGAGGGGTTGTTGAATATATCCTTCACCTTTTATATGTAGTGAACAATTCTATAAAAGATAATCTAAGCATAGAAACCATAGATCTGTTCAATTGATAGTTCTTTTGTATATATTTAATGATTCATGTAAAAAATGATTCATGTCAGGATTTATTGAAGCCACTTGAAGTCCAAATCTGAACCTTGAATTTTATTTCCTTTTACAATGACATGCCAAAATGAACTGCGCGATGAAAAGTAATTCTAATTTAGTGCTGTCTTTATCTAGGAGTGTGCCTTTTCAGTGGCGCTATGTAACATTAAAATACTGTATACTGGTGCCGAAACCTTAATACAAAAATTAATTCCAATAAACACACCCCTTAGGTCATTATCTTTCTCCTAAATTTTTCTTTTTCACACTTCTTTTGAGTAATTTGACAGCAGGGGAGGGGGGTGCACTCATGGACCAAAAATAGGGGGTGCACTAATTACAGCAGGTACATTATCAGAATGATTACGGTAGTACCCACGGTACTTAATTCAAATTACTGGAGGGTGTTGCTCCTATAGTAAAAGGAAAAGCTGGCTAAAAATGCCCTTGTTTCCAGTCCTTTCTTTTCATGTAGCTATAACTTGTCCCTTTTGTTGCTCACAAGTGGTCATTCAAGTACGGTGCTAAAAAAGGGGGATTTGAGTAGGTACCTAGTTGAGAGAAGTCAGTCAGTATAATAAACTATAGAGCGTGTATGTACCTGGTAGTGCAGCTCTCTCTATTTTAAACAAGGCAGGTGACTTTTCAGACTAATGTGGTGAGTGCAAGTACTTAGGTGAAGCAGTGCACGACTTGTTTAGAAAAGAGGGCACATACTCACAGCTCTTTTTACAATAGGAGCAACACCCTCCAGGCCACAGATCCATCCAATGGATTTCTAAACTTTGAGCAAGAGATTCACCTTATGTGCGATTCCCTAGAATACTTACAGAACACCTAAACTGGTAGGTGCTGTACATGATGACCAAGGTAAGAAGGACCACTGTACACAGGAAGAAGAAGACGGTGAGGATGAAGAGCAAAAGGATGATATTTTTCAGCTTGTCACGATAAAAGTACTCAAATATAGAGATGGCAGTTGGTGAGAAGAATGCTGGTGAGGAATAATGAAAAGAAAAACATGAATAAGTATTTAACTTTCCATAGTCATAGGGGCCACTTAAAATACATAGGTACTTATTGATTTCAATTCACCTGTAACCCATGAGCTATAGAGTACAGCCTAATTTTCATCACTTTTCCAACATCAAATTTGTCATAGGGGCCACTTAAAATACATAGGTACTTATTGATTTCAATTCACCTGTAACCCATGAGCTATAGAGTACAGCCTAATTTTCATCACTTTTCCAACATCAAATTTGAGTTGAGGATATCTCAGAAGAGTCGTTGGGGTTGCCAAGGTGATAGCTTTGTATTTTCAAAATTAATCTAGTAGAAGAAAAGGTTTGTCATTTCATTTTTTACGGTATCAGAACTATGTAAATAACATTTGTAGGCATACCAGCTTTAACTTCTGGAGATTCCTCAGGTACTATGATTCCAGGGTTATCAAGTCTGTCCTCAGTACCATATGATGCCTTCATGAGCACTGGCTGGGTCTCTTCCTCTACCATCATGATATAACTTGACCAAAATCGAAGGGTTCATTAGGTGTTGGGGAAGACAGATAATGAAAGTATAAGAATTTATCGTTTGAATAAGGATATAAATAAATGATTGTTAAAGAAGAGAAAACAAATTAGTGGTGTTTTTTAGAGGTGAATGAAAGAATATACATGGCATGAGATGGATAGACCAAGGCTCATAAGAAGTATTGAAAACCTAACAGTTTTCTATGGGTATTACATAAGTATATTTTATGACATCATAAGTAGGAGTGGGTGTGCTGGAGGGCTCTATAGCAAGTTTTTTTCTTCTTCCTGATTCCAAAGCCAGCAAACCCCACACCAATGACCCTTTCGCATACCAATATTTGATCTGAAAACTAACATGGCATTTAGAGTGTAAGGGCCAGCTATCAAAAAACTTTTTACCCATAATTGTATCATTCCCTTTGTTCATTAATTAAGCCAGCACACACTCACTAACTCTCAAACACCCTCACACATACCTTCTTCTATTTCCCTCCCCTCATCCCCTCACCCCTTGCCCATCTACCCTTGCCCTCTCTTCTCTGCATTTCCCCTCCCCCCCTCAACCATTGTCCCTCTACCCTTCCCCTCCCTCCTCTGCATTTCCCCTTCCCTCTTTCTCCCTATCCCCTTCCCCCTCCCTTTCCCCTTCTCCCTCGATTCCCTCCCCTCCCATTCAGTACCAAATTTACACTGTTTGAAAATGAAATAACAAAGACAGAAAAATGAGGCCAAGCAAAAGGGGAGTGAAAAGAGCTATGCCTCATGTTGCTGCGTACAATGTATAATATATCCACAGTAAAGTAGAGCAGACACATTGATTATTTCATGGCTACATGGTGCATTTAGATTTGTGTTCCTTAGTTGTCCTGAAGCATCAATGTAGTGCTGGTAGGTTTACTGAACAGCACTGCATTGGTGCAGCATATCAACCACTCTAGGAGTAAATTGACCCTGTGTAGTGTCAGCGTGATGCTTTATAAATGCAGCTCTGATGATCAGAGACACCGGGGCTAAAATTATGTACCAGAATGACAAATGGGCATAATGCATTGGCTAATGCATTATGGAGTCCTTAAAGGGTTCTCTGTACCACAGCCACAGGTGGTTGATTGATAAAAACACAGTATTGTGTGCTCAGGTGGCATGCTCATGCATTTAAATAAGATAACTCACCATTTAGCATGACGATATGTATGTCTAGGCCTTTATGTTTAAATATTGATACTATATGGCAGTACTGCATATAAAGTAATGATTGTACATAATATAAGGATAGTAATCTAAGCCAAATTAAACATTTATTTGTGCACTTACCCTTAAAGTGCAGGTGAATACTTCATTGCAGTCTTATCTAATGACTGCACAGTGAATAAATGGAAGTCACCTGATGATGCCAAAATGATGCATAAACACAGCCCTGAGAATTAGCTTCCCATTCATCATGAGGACCCTGTGGGACACTCCTAGGGTTGGCATGGTACACATATGCAGTACGGGTGTAGACCCACCAGCACTGTATAGGTGGATCCTAACAAGGAAAATGGACCTGGAGGCAGGATGAAGAATTGCTTCAAAAGATGACCGCCTACGTCCTCATATCCTGGTAATGTACAATGTATATCATATCCTCTATCATACAGTATATACTTACCTACACTCCTATCTTCACAATGTGTGTGTGGTTTTCATGTTATGGTACATCAGGTCATGTGATCCCCTATAGCACCATATATCAGATGGCAGGCACCAACAACATACATGGACAGTATGGAGCCTATATCATAATGCTTTATTGTTGTAAACCCCTACATTTCTTTGCTAGAGTCCATACATTTAAAATGATGTGTTTTACACTTTAGGGATACTATATGCTACGGTAGGCCTCTGAAGTATCCATGAAGTGCATTATAAAACGGCTGGCAGTGCTCTGCTGCATGATAGAAGTGACCTTGAGTGCATTATAGGAATACAGTGCATGGCTGAGCAAGGTCACCATAGTTGTAAACCAGTCAGGTACCCTTAATTCTTCTAGATATACCTTGATTGGGTACTTGATTGATTGGAATGAAACGTAAAATGTTTTATAAAGACAATAGACAACTCCTTCTTCACATCTTGACTGTCTGTTGGCCTATAATGCACTCAGATGCATTCGTGCTTTGTGAAGATGTGATGTGCGATGTGAAGAAGATCGTTGTCTATTCTCTAAATATAGCATGAAGGGTTTTGCAGTATTCCAGAAGGATAATGTGAGGTACAGAGCTCTTCCTCAAGCTCTATAATAGTACCATATTTATTGAATACTTTTCTACATTTCTGATAATACTGAGTGCTTGTGTTGAATAAGCAGCAGTTGGTACAAATCTTTTATTGCCGGATTTATATACAGTCAAACCACAAGGATATAACATAAACCAAAATAATAATTAGTGCTGCAATAAACGCTGGGCCGGGTCAGTTTGTGTGTAAACTGGTAAATGGTCCTCACTTAGTGTAAAATCCTTCATTTTCCTTTTTTGAACAAAATGTCATGTATGCTAATAAACTAAAACCGATAGAATGTAGGCACCATACTCTTCATATGCAGATGAAAGCACAAAAGGAAAGCAACAGTCCTTGTTTCACACTTATTTGAAATATTTGAAGATATAATAAATTGAACACCCAACTGCGATATTTTCTGGGCATCACTTGTTGATGGCTTCCCAGACTTGATTTAAAATGACATAACATATCAGCTCTTCATCAGATATATTGATGCTAAATTTACCTCCATTGGAGACTATCAGCCCTTTTATCTATTACTCATCATCCATATACATTTACAGATGTGACAAACACTCTTTGAACAGCACTTTCCTAAATGGGTGGTATTGATTCATCATATATGTTCCATGATTCATGGATTCAGATGAAAGTGCAGTTAAGTGATGATCTAATAATTTCTTAAAGTGCTCTAAGAGTAATGAATGCAGTAATGGGTAAAGCATTGATGGTCTGCATGGCAACCATTATGATAACAGAGAATAGCCCGTACTTACAATCATCTAGGGATCTATGTGTCTCATGCACACGGTGGGACCGGCAGGCTAACAAGATTTCGGAAGTATGGAAGACACATTAAAGTGCAAGATTTCTGAAGAACTGCGTGTATCATGGCTCAATGCAGTCTGTTCGGATAGCATTGTTGACGTTCAACATATTCTAAATAGTGTACCAGCAGAGGTGAAGGTGTGTCTCCTCAGTGGCACGCTACCAGAGTGGAAACCACTAAACTGTGGTCACAATTAATGTGATTGTTACCCCAAATACATGCAGTACGTTGGACAATCTTCACTACATGCCTCAGCTGCATCTGTCTCACTTCAGGTTCTGGACCTATTTCTAAATAAACAGAGTGTAGATGTTTTTAAGAAGGACGAATCCTCTTTGAACATTATTCAAGTCCTTATATATTGCTGTTATCAGAGGCCTTCACAGGAGGAACAATATCTAAAATGTTACCATTGGTTCTGTGATCATCTTGACCAAACATCGATTGAAAGACTTTTGAAACAAGAAACATTTGATGGACTAAATGCTCTTGAGCTTACCGCCCATCTGGACCTACATCCACTATTCAATGCTATCTTCAACACACCAGGAGTTTATCTCATGAAAACTGAAACCTGTGTCTTTTGCAAATATACATGGTATGATGTGACCGACTTCAATTCAGACTTGGTTCAAGAAAAGATCTTCTGCTTTAAAACCTATAGCTTTGGTCGAAGTTTTTCTAAGATTGCTATAGATGCTATTTGTTGCCATGTGTATTGATTCTTCAATTCTGAGAGATGGTATTTTCCCAGATAATCACCTGACATCTAACAGCAGCCTTTCTGATAAATCAACTAAACGTGACTGCATGTGGAGGTTTTTACCTTTACCTTTTGAGATATTTGTCATCCTTGCAACATCTTTACAGCTACTTATATGGTTAGGCTTGGGGCTTTCATACAAGATGAAACGAATTAGACAACAAAAGCTTTTGAAGAAAATGTTGAAAGTTGAAAAGAAACCAGCAACTGACCCAATGTTCTATGTACATATAGAGCTTGTCCTAAATGTTTTACTCCTTGTCAAACTAGCCTCAGCGACTATTGGGTACTTAACAGGATGGGGCATCCCCATACAAGCCACAGGTATTACTGATCTGTTATTGTCATTTACGATGGTGTGTTCTGTTATGTACATCGTCCAGTTGACTCCCATTGGACACCTTGTGGTGATAGTTCAACATATGCTGTATGATGTTGCAAAATTTGCAATCGTGTTCCTTATTTTCCAGATCTTTTTCAGTATGTTTTTCGTCATTGTCATTACCTTGAACGGCAGGGATTGTGATAGAGGAAATCCTGGTTTCAGTAGCATTGAGGAGTCATTCTATGGTATTTACACAATTATGCTGAATACACAATCACTGCATGCCTATAATGTAGACAGCAAACTTGGTCTCTACTTGTTGCACATTTTGTATGTTGTAATGGTACCAATAATGCTTATAAACATGCAGATTGCTCTTTTCTCTAACAGTGTTAACAAGTTAGCACCATATGGAAGACACATACTTACTTTTTATTGTCACCAAATGGCTGACAGTGTGGCAATATCAGTAGAAAAATGTTTCCATGGTTTTTACATGCAAAGGTTATATTCGGTCTCTATTTGGTAGTTACTGAATATGACAACCAAGCTTTTTAAAGTATATATTGAGACTATGACTTTCCTAAACAAAAGGAAAGTGTCAGAAATATCAAGCAATTTGTGTGTATGTCTATCAGCTGGGAAATGTGCTATTTTCTTTCATATTTTGGGGTGCGGGCAGCTTAAATGTGTTTTTTTTTCGGAGAGGGAGGCGGGCTTAGATATAGGCCTAATGCTTATGATGAACATTTAATAGGCAAAGTGCCTGCAGGACTAATGTATGAGGATTCTCGTAATGGACAGAGATATATGTCAGTCTGTCAAGAGTTAATGGATCTGAAGGGGTGTGAATTCATTGATTTTAGCATATAAAGAAGTATTGTTCAACATTTGATCTCCACATCATATAAAAGCATTATTGTGTACTATACATATAATCCATAAGAAGTAACAGTTTCAGCTTTCCGTTGTTGTCTTACTTAGTAGTTGCTGAATATGACAACTTTAGTGTTTTAAAGATTAGTAAAAGCTGAAAATTAATGATAGAAGGTATAATCAACAAGTGCACCAAATTCGAGGATTAAGATAAATGCTGTGGCACAATGATAGTTACAGTTTCATAAAAGATTTTATTATGGCAGTAATATAAGTAGATTGAAATAGTAGGACGTTATTGCAGTTTTCAATAAATAAAACTCTGTATGTAAAAGGGGTATAATATTCTAATCTGTGTCATTATGCTATATTCTACATATACCAAAATATAAGGCATATGTTTACACTAGGATGGACCCCTCGTGCACCTTATAGAAGTAGTTGAAATACGGAGTACACCCTATACGCAAGGAAACAATACATAAGGTTACTACTAAAGTGTTTAAAATTAAGCCGCGAACGAATGTTACAGGGTGTTCCTGAACTCAAGATGTGTCTCATCAGGCAATCACAATATGCACTGAAATAAAGTATATAATGCTAACATATCCTTGTATAATGAGTTCATGATTGATATCATATCCAAGTCCATACACCAGATTCTTCAATGACCTCTTTATTTACCAGGTAAAGTTTATAGTTAAATTAAGACATCTAGATTGCTGGTGAAGCTGTGGTCGAAGCTGCAGTTGGACCCTGCAAAAGGAGAATATCAGAAAACTTTGAATTATAAGTCATCAAGTTATCATTAAATTGAGGTGTTGTAGAATATAGCCTTCACTTTATGTATGTAATTAATGCTTCTATAACGGAGAATCTGTTGGAATATTTTGAAGAATACAAGCCATAGATCTACAAAAGTGATTGTTATTTTGCATAGATTTAATGGTTCATTTTATGACTTATTGATTCCATTGAAGTACAAATCTGAACCTTGAATCTTACTTTCCCTGGTCAAAATGAACTGCTTGAAAAACCATCTCAATTTACTACCAACAGTTTAGGACAAAATCAAAGTCACAGGGATAATGAATATGTAAGGTTAAGATAGTGATGACTTCCAATAAATGATTGAATAAAAAATACAATGGAATGGAAAATTTCATCAGGAGCTTAATTCAAAAGGCTTTGCCATCGCTACCTATGAGATGTTAGTGATTTCCCTCCCATATTCTATACTGCTACGGTAAAGTAGGGCTGCCTTCCTTTCTGATAGTCAGCTACTTTTTAGTGAGCGATGTTAGTCTCAGCCCTCCTTTCACTATTCCAAGCAGCTAACAACTATTTAGAGTGGTAACAGGTCCACAGAGAAAAAATAGCAGTGGAAGGTAAAAAATAGCAGAGGAAAAACTCGTTCTCTCAAGAGTGGCTACACTGGGGTTCTGCTAATTATATATACCCTGAAATGTCTTCAAGTATGTCACCAACTAAAAGAGAGAAGGGAAGCATGATGTTACTATGCCCTTAACGCATGAGTAGACTCAAGAGCCCACAAGGACTGTCAGCAGGTGCATTCACTTTTGTGACGAGGAATGTCGCCCCACCCAGGTGCACTTGCAATTGGGGGAAACCACTATCGTTTCTCAGTATAAAATAAGGGGTGGTGTTAGTACTGAAGTGGAATAGTGAAAGGCTGCATAGTACTTCCTATTAGTTACTGGCCTAACACCACCAGCTATTTTATTGTAGTAACACTAGGTCTTATGAGATGGTAAGAGATGTGCCTACGCTAACATCGCATAGGTAGTGATGGCAGAGCCTTTTGAATTAACCTCCTGGTTTACCTTATTTCAAGATGTTAGTTTAAGTGACCTAACTTAATAATGCCTATGTGGTAGTATCATAAACTTATATGTAGTGTCATAAACTTCTATGTCTGTGCAAAAATATTGTGTTTGTGTACTCCCATATAATATGTATGTGATGTTTTTGCCAATAAAAATCATCAAATCAAATCAACTTGATGAAGTGAATCAGTCTTAGAATACAGCAATTGTCAATATCACAAGGCGTATTATTTCTCATCAGAGGTTGTGAAGATTTTTTTTTCACATTAAAAGTGATGTAAGCTTGGGGTTAAATTTATTAACATGAATTGATGGATAAAAGATATTCTTGAACTGCTTCAGTCTAGTGGACAATAGTGATCATCAGGTAAAGCAAATCACTTGAGAAAAAAATCTAGAATCAATGCCAGCTAAAAACTACATACAATACAAAACTACATAGCCCTAGTCAATTTGTAGATAAAAATCATTCCTACAAGGTTTTTCATACAGTTGGCCACAACCTGGTTCAGTTCATCTGAATAACCATGGCATAAGAAATACCCTGGCTGCAAGTTTTAAGATTGTACAGAAGTGCAGGTGTGCCTTTTTCAGCAAGGTTACTTAACAATAAGATAGTACTGAATTGCCTTACCGGGTTATCTGGCTTAAACACCTGGACATATATTAATTTCAAAACATCTGTAATCCCAGCCCTTATTCCAGACAGGCACTTATTTGAATAATGTTTTCAGTGGTTAAGATTGATTTCAATACGCCTATACGCGGGGCACTTATTTGACACCTCAGTGCTTAAAGAGGCCACTACGGTAGGTGCAATTCCCTCGTATACTCACAGGACACCCAAACTGGTAGGTGCTGTACATGATGACCATGGTTAGGAGGACCACTGTACACAGGAAGAAGATCACAGTAAGTATGAAGAGCACCAGGATGATCTTTGTCAGCTGTCCCCGACAACAGTACTCCAACATAGAGTTGGTCGTCGATGAGAAGAACGCTGATGAAAGATCATAGATAAAAAGAAAATATCTATTTGAGTCAGGGAAACATGAGATTTTTCGGAATTTTTCAGTTTTGAATAAATATACTTCTGAGGATGTTTTTTTGGGCAATCTATTCATGACAGCAATTTATTCATTAAAAAAAGCAAAACACTTGTTTTAACTTTTTTTTTAGAAATAATGTATTTGCCCACTAAATTTATGAAATGGGGAAACTATTTATTTTTCTGTGTGTGTCCCACACTTGAGTGGCAAAATAAAAGTGTTCAGAAAAAAAAGATCAAAAAAAGAATACAATTGCCTCTGAGAATGCAAAACTTCTTTTTAGAAATTTCATCATCATGTCCACTAATTATAAACAAGTCAAGCCTTACACTAATGTCCCTCATTAACTTTGCCATCCACTCTATTAGAAAAATTATGAAGTGACAATTGTATGTTGTACATACCAGCCTGGACCTCTGGGGATTCCTCAGGTACAATTATCTCTGGGCCATCATTCTTCCCTTCAGTACCATATGATGCTGACCCCCTCCTTAGATGTGTTTCCTCCTCAGCCATCTTGATATATGTGACCAGGCTAGCAAAAACACCCATCTGTAGGGAAACTCATTATCAAAGTTCATCTGAAGATCTTTAAAATGAGACATCATTGGCTTAAATATTCCTAGTAGTTATGTCAGAACCCCACCTTGAACATAGGTCGTTATTCATATTTGATATTGATGATTAAGCTCTAAATACATAATAAACCATAATAATATCTAAAAACACGATAAATCAGCCTTTTTCATAAAAAATACATAACAATATGGTGATTTTTGTCATAGATTTTGATCTAGAAGGAATTTTGCATTTCTGTTTTCAGATTTGGGTCTTTGGTGAGTTTCCCTGAAAATTGGCATAAAAATCTGCAAATTTTGATTATTGGAATGGTTGCCATGGCAACCGGAAACAGGCATATAGGCTGATTTCTCATGAAAAATGTTCATTTTACCTTCCAAATAGGGGTCATTTCTACCGAAAATGGTGCATTTTAAATGAGACCATTGAATTCTGCATCAAAAATTAGCTTAATATATTTTTTTATTGATTTTACAGTAATTTTGCTTTTCCAATGCCCCCTGGTGGCCAAATGGGGAATTAAAAATCTGCCGCGGAGGGGTGTTCTCGCTTGATGGGTCACATATCTTGATATAAAATGAAGAGTTTATTTAGCAATTATTGGAGAGGACAGACAGGAAATGTGGAAAATGAAGTGCAGAATATGAATATAACTGAATAATAATGTTAACTAATGTTTTATAAATTAGTAAAAATTTTAAGAAAGTGAAACAAAATAGATTTTCTCTATCTGGATATACACTAAAGAATGTTTACCTTCCCTGCTTGAACAACGATGGAGGTGTGCAAGTGGACTTCTGTCAAAAGGGTATTTATGTAAATGATAGAGGTTTCCCACTTCCTCCCTCCAGCAGATCAGCCCTTTTAGTCAATGCCCTCACTCAGAAAGGCCTGTACTGTTTATCTTCCTAACTTCAAATCCATCTAAAGGCCTTATTCCATTTCAGTCAGTAAAAGTCAAAGTCTAGATTAGTCAACTGAAAGAGTTTGACTGAGTAAGTGGTACCTGATTCCATTGTGAAGTTGACGTTTTCAGACATTTTCAGTCAGTTCTCAAACATTTTTATTCAACCTCGGACTTAAGGTCAGTGATTCCACTGGCCGTTAGTCCATGAAAAGTTTACTTGAAAAGTCTGACTTGACATAAAAAGTCAAAAGTCAGACCTGAACTGACAGAATCTGACTAAAGAATTAGACTTTTGGAATTTTTAAAAAAAAGTAATATTTGAAGGAAAGTCAAAATTTCACTTTGACAGTTTTCCAGTCAAAGTTTGACTTTGATTGGAAAACTGCTTCTACTGACCATCATTCTGCTAAAAGGTTAGGAAAAGTTGACTTTTTCAGTCAACTTAGACTGAAAAAGTCTAAATGAAAAAAGGAAATGTTTGTGAAAGTGGGAGATAGCTGACTGAAAAAGGCATTATTTTACCTTTTCAGTCACAGAAAGTGGGGAAAAGTCACTCAAAGTTGACATTTTTGTGATTTTTGCAAACTTGACTGAAGTGGAATAAGGCCTTAACCCAACTGAAATGTCCCTTCCCCACACCACTCTTAAGTCGATCACAAAAATAGCATGACATTTAGAATATAGAGGCCTATTATCAGATATCTTTTTAATGGCCATTGCATTATTGCATTATTGATTGAGCCAGCACACACTTACTCACTTACAAACTCACACACATACCGGTACCTTCTCCACCTCCCTACCTACCAACCCACCTTCATCCTCCTCTTAAAGTCTTTCCACCCACTCTCCCCAGGTCCCCCTTTCCCTCTCCCCCTCTGCCCTCCACCTTCTCTCTCCTCTTTCCCTTCTTCCCTCTGCCACCCCCTGTCCCCTTTCTCGCCGTCTCCCTCCCCACTCTCATTCTCCACCATATTCATACTCTTTGAAAGTAAAATAACAATGAAAGTAAATGAGGTCACACATAAAAGGTGAAGAATAAAAGCTTCACATCATATGACTGTTGACTTCAAGTACCACATACAATATCACAACAACACTTTAAAGGCCGCTGATGCATTAATGAATGCATCATGCCCATTGGGCGTCATGATGCATGAATGCAGCCCTAGTGATTACTCAAAGGGCTACATTCATGCATCATAACAACCCTATGGGATTGATATACAAACTTCCGGAGGGTTGGCATAATGATCCAACGAAGTGTTGGTGAGCAGTCTCACCAGCACTTCATTGGTGCATCATGATGACCAATGGACATGATGCACTCCTGCATCAGGGGCCTTTAAAGGGTTAAGTTGGTTATTATGATGCATCAATGCAGTGCTAATGAGTTGAGCATTACTGCATTGATGCAGGAGTGTATCAAGGTCCCCCTGCAGGGTCACTATGGTGTAGGAATGCAGTGCAGGTGATCAGACTCATCTAGAATCACATCTCAAATGCTATGTGTGTGCCCTCACCAGATCGTAGTGGAAACCCCATACAAACTCCTTGGCCACTCAAAATCGTACCACAAGTAGGCCACTTGTACGGTTTGGGAAACGATATGCAGGGAGACATTTGCACATCATGATGACAAAGGGGCGTAGCACACTGATCTCTTGTGCTATGGAGTCTTTAAATGGTTCTCTGTACCACAGTCACAGGTGGGGGAGGGGGTGATAAAAACAGACATTAATGTGTGCACAGGTGACACATTTATGCATTTGATCCAGATATATCTCAACATTTAGCATGTCTATGTGTATGTGTAGGCCTATAGGACTCAGTATGGAGGCCTAGTGGAGCCGCCATTTTGAATTTTACTGGTTGAGGTAAAACCAACTGGTAAGACAAACCATGATGGGTACCTTGTCCCGGGACCTTGTCCCTGGTTAACACCCACTTTCAGGGACATGCTGGTCCCATCTTATCAGTTCTTATCAGTGTGTGTCGCCGAAACCAGCTCCTGACTAGCTAGTGACCAATACATGTAAACTCCAATACCATATGGTCCTACTTATCTCTACTTCATACATACAGAGATAATTATACATGAACATATTAAGCTGATATTGTAAGATATAATTATATACATGTGTAATGATTTAAGCCAAAGTATGAAGTCCATTAGCAGACCTTTAAGGACAGGGGATCTTAAGTGCTTAATACATGCTTGTCCATGCTTGGCCCAATATAAGCCGACATTGGCCCAATATAAGCCAACATTGGCTCAATATAAGCCGACATTGGCTCAATATAAGCCATAATTGGCTAATATAACCCGACATTGGCTCAATATAAGCCACCATTCGCCCAATATTTATAAGCCGAATTGGCCCAATATAAGCCGACATTGGCCCAATATAAGCCAATATTGGCCCAATATGAGGCGACATTGGCCCAATATGAGCCGACATTGGTCCAATATAAGCCAACATTGGCTCAATATAAGCTGACATTGGCCCAATATAAGCCGACATTGGCCCAATATGAGCTGACATTGGCCCAATATAAGCCAACATTGGCTCAATATAAGCCAACATTGGCTCAATTTAAGCTGACATTGGCCCAATATAAGCCGACATTGGCTCAATATAAGCTGACATTGGCTCAATATAAGCCACCATTGACCCAACATTTATGGGCTGACATTGGCCCAATATTTATAAGCCGACATTGGCCCAATATAAGCCGACATTGGCCCAATATTTATAAGCTGACATTGACCAAATATTTATAAGCCAACATGGGCCCAATATAAGCTGACATTGGCCCAATATTTATAAGCCGACATTGGCCCAATATTTATAAGCCGACATTGGCCCAATATAAGCCGACATTGGCCCAATATTTATAAGCCGACATTGGCCCAATATAAGCCGACATTGGCCCAATATTTATAAGCTGACATTGACCAAATATTTATAAGCCAACATGGGCCCAATATAAGCTGACATTGGCCCAATATTTATAAGCCGACATTGGCCCAATATTTATAAGCCGACATTGGCCCAATATAAGCTGACATTGGCCCAATGTACCCTTGCTACCTGTGATTATTTTATTATGTACCAAAGAATGGTTGGTGAGTTACTCACCAAACCTGCTTCAGTGCATCATAATGAAGGATATTCACGAACGCTTTAAGGCCTGATTATGCAGGAGTGTATCAGGCACAATGGTGCATCATGCCTAACCTTTGGGAGGGTATCAACCCCCTATGGTTGGTATTGTGTATCAGCTTTCAGCACTTTAAGAGCCGCTGATGCATTAATGCATCATGTCGATTAGGGCCCCAGACGGGTAAAATCGACAAGGGGACAAGTCCTTTTCTTAAAATCGACAAGGGACATAGAGCTGTGTGACAAGGGACAAGACCACTTCTTAAAATCGACAAGTGACTTGAGACCCCCCTGTCTAGGGCCCTTTGATTGGTTGGCATGATGCATGATTGCAACCCTGGCAAATAACGACCTATAGGGCTACATTCATGCATCGTGCTGACTCAACGGTGTTTGATACAGTCCAAGAGGATCATTCGATGCTCCTTTGGTCGCCAGCAGTTCATTAGTGTATCATACCGACCAATGGGTATGATGCGCTCCTGCATTAAAGGGTTGATAAATTGGAGCCCCATGCATTATTTTAACAGGTTAAACTGTTTGGGGACCTGTGATATGTAAATAGATAGAGTGTTATAGATAGAGAGTAGAATGTAGGTTACAATATAGTGTTCCCCCTTTTATCAATATATCATTTGCATATTACATTAATGCTCCATGCCATCCAGTCATGATGATATAAATGCAGCCCCAGACCTGCACAGGTTTATGCATCACGATCACACCTTGGGCTTGACACACTCCTGAAGGATCGTCAAGATGCACCAATGCAGTGCTGGTTAGTAGACTCACCACCAATGCATTACGCACTAGGCGAGCAACCTCACCATATAAGCATAAAAATATAATCCTTAAGGAGCTAAGATTGCCTCTTCCCTACATGTATCATAGTTATATAGTAGATACCTGTGTTCCTATCTTCACGATGTGTGGGTGTCGTGTTGATGTTATGATAATTCAGGTCACATGACCGTCTACTGTACATGCATCACATGACTTCCACAGCATACGTAGCCATAAGTGGTACATTTGTATATGGCAGGCACTATGGCAGAAAGCTTTATTAATCTAGAGTGAGAGGATAGTCGGGCACAGAGCACCAGTATAGTATATCCATATTAGTGTTTATTAAGCTAATAGATGATGCATATCGGGGCCCTAGGGCTGTATATGATGTATATACCCGAGCCGTGGAGCGGCGAGGGTATATACAGCATATACAGCCAGTGGGGCCCCGATATGCATCACCTAATAGGTTTATACCACCATTTCCTCCATTTTGTATCAATTTCTTACCTGAAATCCAAAGAATATAGCCAGGCGAAGACATTTTGTAAGTGCTAGCGACACGGCCTGTGGCCGCCCTGCGCGAAGCCATTGTTTTTGTTCCTTGCCGGGAGAGGTACCGCCGTGTTCACACTCACTTTTTGTATGGAATCCAGCCATGACACGTCTTCAAAATAAAACATACATATCCTTAGATGGTCTAGATGATCCCTCCATACGTATTATGTCCAATATATTCAAAATAAAGGAGAATCCATTGATTTTCCCAACGTACGCGAGTCGCAGTCCGGCCATTCCCACCCGCCTCCTTGTCCGGCGAAAGTGTGTCAGTGGCCCGGATGTAGATATAGGTCAACTGCTCGTTGTACAAGTAAGACGCCAAAAATTTTGGACCGGTTTGGAAAATCAATGGATTCTCCTTTATTTTGAATATATTGGACATAATACGTATGGAGGGATCATCTAGACTATCTAAGGAAATGTATGTTTTATTTTGAAGACTTGTCATGGTTGGATTCCATACGAAAAGTGAGTGAACACAGCGGTACCTCTCCCGGCAAGGAACAAAAACAATGGCTTCGCGCAGAGCGGCCACGGGCCGCGACTCGCATACAATGGAAAAATCAATGGATTCTTATTTATATCGAAGAAAATGGAGACAATTAGCACGCATTCCTCTTCTATGGATCAAAAACTTCTTAGGATTTCGATATTATAACATGAAAAGGTTGGATTCAAGACGAAAACAGAATGGAAACGTACCACTAGGACCTCAGGTTAGAATTTATTTACTTTCGCATTGGATTTCATCACCGTTCAGTGTGGCGCTATGGCTAAGGCCTTCGCCTACCACCACTGCGGCCGGGGTTCAATCCTCATACGAGTTGGGACGATTTTTCACATTGAAACAATGGCGAGACTAAATTTCTATGTCCGCCAGCGTCTCCAAAAATATTCTAAGTCCAACTTGACACCGAAAAAGTATATACCAAAAATCCACAAGGGTGGTATATGCAGAATAATGCACGGCTAAACTGCATATAAACCCACTGGAAGTGCCGAAATCGTGGTATAAACCATGATTTCTGGGTTGCACAGTGCTTTTTGGTGGATATTCCCATGCACATATCTGTCGATATTGCACAGCATGAATGCTGTAGTATGAATTTTGGAAGGCGTGTGGTTATCCAGGGATAACCTGCCTCTCATGTCCCTCCATGTCATATGTTACATGTTAAAACCCACGAAATATTCAAGGCCAGGGTAGGGATTGAACCTGCAGTCTCAGATCCCAAATCCAACTCCCTATGCACTGCGCCACAGGGACTGACGAGAGAACCTTGGTTAGAACCGTGTCTCTATGATATAAAGCCACCCAGCGATAGTGTAGTGTGAACGCGTCCAGCACCTTGACCCATAACCAAGCCAGTCGCGCACAGTACCTACCCAACGGCTGCCGGGCGCCAAAATGGGAAACGCTGTGGTCTAGTGGTTAGCGCATTGCGCTCAGCCGTCAGAGGTACGCGGGTCGAGTCCCGGTCTAGGCGCATCTCTTTTTCGCCATGTGCGCTGTCGCTGTCCGCTGCCGGGCGACGAGGTGTATTATACACAAACATAACCGCGAGATGCATTCAAACAAAGCCAAGCCAAGACGGGCGCTGTCGCTGTCCGCTGCCAGGTGTATTATACACAAACATAACAGCGAGACGCATTCAAAGCTTTAGCTGTCCGCTGCCGGGCGACGAGCTGTATGTACCGATTGTGTACGAACACTATTTTTCACCGTGTGCCACTGCCAAGCCTAGCCGAGACGGGCGCTGTCGCTGTCCGCTGCCGGGCGATGAGGAGGTGTATGTACCTGTACACACACTATGGCTGGCTTCGAGTCCCGGGGAGGGGGAATAATTTTTGTTTTCAACTTGAATTTATTGATATTCTATTGATTATTTATCGGTTTCGTGGTATAAAATAAGTAGTCAATGGATAATTCATGACTCGTGTGTGTTAGCAAAGGCTAATTTTACTCGGCCTACGGCCTCATGTAATTATCCTTCACTAACACACACTCGTCATGAATTATCCATTGATTACTTGTTCACTATTCAGTGAAGGTGACTCGCCATGCTCTACTAAACCAAGTTAGCTCAAGTTGACACGCTTCCACGGATACTATTGGTCTACATAAGATAATGGGTGCAGGGGCTATATCGAAGGAGGGGAAGTCTACCCCCCCACCATACCTGTAACCCCATCCGTGCCTCTCACCCCAAACAATAATGCCACTCCAAAATAAAAACTTGTTTCTCAGCAGCAATCAATAAGAAAATGACAAGGAAGGATGTTATTTATTTATTTATTTATCTACCAATTGATAAGCAATTGATACAGATCAAAACCTGTGTGTCACAGTTGTCCACGGGTAAGAAAAAATGACTTTAAAAAGTAAAGTTATCATTTACATTCTAAAATGGGAACATGGTTATTCTAGACAGAGATACCCTGCCCCAGTCTTCCTCACGTCATATGGGACAGGGTGCACTGGTAGGGCTGGAGTGGAGGTTGCTTGGGCTGACCCCTACTGGAGTATTTTGGCAAATCAATGCTCTGAGGGGTTTGTTTACAAGTAGCTGACCGATATATCTTAAAATAATCGCAAGATACCAAAACTTTCAGCAAAGCTAAAGGGGTATTGTCTGCATATGCCTACCGATTGTCAGAAAGATTGAATAAGAATTGAATACAGGAGAGGTGCACGGAAAGTCCTCTCGCAGGACCGAAACATTTGCTTTGGAACTCTCCGTACAGAGCTCTTTGGGCGACAGACAGTGTGGAATCCCCACACTAGGTTATTCACAACTAGCTGTATTGCTGAGGCCTTAAGCTTTAATTTGATACCAAACTTGATTACCTTTGTCCATTATTTTAATGTATTCTTATCAGAAGATGGTTAACCATTAAAATTTGATAACGATTTTCTTCTGACAAGGGCGGTGAGGAGGAACAGTTTTCCAAATTGTTGGACATAGGGATGATGTCAAATCTATTGCAGCATGACAAGGTAATCATATGGGAAAAAATATAAGCAACACAAATGTTTTTTTAAGTCCAAGGTGTAGGCAGTCTTGTTTATCCAGGCACTACTTCCGCTCATACATGGCTCCATTTACGCGCCTGGACTGACTTTTACTTGTGAGTAGTGACCCATTCTTATATTGGAGAGCTGATTGGTCAGCTGCATGAAACATGAATCAAATAGGGTATGGGTCATTCCACAGTATTTCAACAACTGGTCCCGGCATGACCCTCTCAGATCTGGATGATTTACCTTCTATATTGAGGTGTATATAGGTTATGACCACATGTAAAATTGTAGCCTCCAACTCCCGTTGGTTCCCGAGATTTTGGCCCTTATGGTCTCTGAGAACCAAATAATAATTCTCATATTCTTATATAGCGCTCCTGAACAAAACATCCATTTCAAGCTAAATATTGGTTACACTTGAAGCAGGATCTTTGACAGGCACATTTTTCCAATATCCTGACTCCATAAAATGAGTTAAAACTGTGTCCCAGTTTTTTTGCTAGAGGCCTGGCTATAAAACATACTGTTATTTGCCCACTTCTGCAGTCCTGGAAGTTCTACCTCACCAAAATTACGTATACACCACCCAGGGCTAATATAATCAACCAACAATTAATGCACACGGCTGTGAAGGGGACAACTCAGGGATTTATTTCATGCCTATTGTGATATGTTTATATATCCTTTCTTGGAGTTGCAAGCCGCGTCAGCGGACGGGAGTGTAGCGACTGTAGCAACTCCATAATGTTTTCGGTTTTCTCCCTGTCACCTATGATGTCATTGGTGACGTCATGCCAGCTCAGTGACGTCACCCACAGTGGCTAGCAATGTTGCTATGATCTATGAGCGCAACTCCTAACTGTGGTCCTTGCCACATTTTTTCTTGTTAGGCCAATCAGAGACCAGCTAGACCTGAATATTCTACTGTATGTTGACACATGGGTAGCAGATGCCATCTGGTGTGCTGTTTTGGTACTCAGAGACCTTAAATATATGAGGGGGTTTGACCATCTGTTTCAAAAATCCCAATTTTGTGTCAACTTCTGTGTGTAATATTTTCAAAGCATGATACTGGAGCACATCCGCCATCCCCCCTAAACCATGACAGCCAGACCAATGGATGTGACTAATAATTTTCATAGTAGGTATCATTCATCTTCACTTCATTATATTCATTTCACCAGGAATTGTTTCATAACAGATGATTTTCCTACATGAACTTGCCCCCATGAAGGGGCTTAGAATTATTTGTACCAATACTAGATCAATGTATGGAAAAGGGGTTAATTTTCCTAAGCTAATATCAGGGCCAAATTTTTGAAAATGGTACTTTTAGCATTTTACAGGGTTTTTAAGCTTTACCTACCAATAGGGTCAAAGCCTGTGCACTAGCCTAGCATTTTCTGGTTTTATTCAAGAAAAAACATCCTAAGCTTTCAAATGAGAGTAAACTTTAGCGAATCGGACCATAATTTTTTTGAGTTATGGGTCTACAGAGTTGAAAAATGACCAAAAAGTGTGTATTTTGCTGAAAAAATACAATTTTCACACCCCCACATGTTGCTTATACTGTACAACACCCCTAAAATCACTTTTGGAATTCAATACATATGTTAACTCTGAGATCCAAAAGGTTTTAACCTGATGTACATGGTAGATTTTTTTTTCTCCCCTTCATACTGAATAAAGGTAGCATTATGCTACTCCCTGCTAAAAAATAAAACTTCTCAAAATACCAATGAAATATTCTGTTTCTACCATCCATGCTGCATTTAATTTTGAGGGACATTTAAGGGGTTTATATGGTGTAAAAAAATTGCGGCCACACCCATTTTTCTTTTAGTCCTGGCCCTAAAGTGTATTGGCATACACATTTTTGAGCAGGGAGTAACATTTAACATTTTGGTTAATGAATCAAATTCTACTGCTTCCATACAGTAAATTTTTGCTTTGCATATTGTATTGGCACCTCCTAATTAATCATGAACAAAAATTGGTTCCATATTGACTCTTTGTGCCATTTGTAGACCATAAAATATGATTGGATGTTACTCTCTGCTTAAAATTCTGAGTCATTTCGCTCTAAACCAGATGACATCTCTGTCGTCCCTCGCATGGCGCATTCATACAGGTCTTTTCTAATCACAACAAGGACACTTCCACCTATCATTTGATCCTCTTTCTGTCCAATTTTACTGACAATTGTTATTCCTAAAGCAAAAGAACGGTAAGGGATCAGACAAAAATTCACCTTTATAAGATGTACGAAGGTGTAGGGCACATGTTGATATACTTTGTTGGGGTCCAAATGCTTTTATTTTGATCAAAACTGATGCTGTCCGTCGGCAAGTGGTGGAATTTTGCCATTATTTCTAAATGACTGGGCGTTATATGGGGTTGAAGCATGTCGCCTGCCCGAGCCCTATGTGTGTTACTCCCTGCTCAAAAATAGATTCTGCTGCAAAAACTCACTCTCCTGTCTGTCAGTTATCAAAATGTGTACTTATGATATCCTTCTGATAGATTATACACTCCTGCATCTTCCTGCAGTATTTGGTTATCATCCTAATACTTTAAGTGTCTGTTTGAGTGTGGAAATTCCAAAAATCTGCATCGGACCTAAAGATTTATCCCACTTTTTCACATCTCATGTCCCTAATATTGTAAAGATTACTGTTTTTTGTGGCTTTAATGATAGATGTACCCCTCACTTATTCAAAAAATGTGTTATATGTTACCTACATGCAGTTATTTAGCCCCACTAACCCAATCAATGGGAGAATTTGAATTTTGAGCAGAGAGTAACACCTGATAGGAACATGTTTTAATCTTTTTGAGGAATATCCTTCAAACTCAACCTACTTTTTGTCAGTTGGCCATAGCCAACTGACCATTGTTCATTAATGTAGACATCGCCAGTTTTGTCCGCTGTAGACTTGACCATGGCTTTAGAACCCTTACACCCTTAGCTCTTGAATATTTTGTGGATTCATAGGATTATACAGGGACTGGCCTAGCCTTTTATTATTGGCTATTAGTGCTAGGACAAAGAAAGTCTACTCACCCTGCATATAGGTGTGAAAACCTATTTTAACCCTTTAAAGCACTGGTGTCTGTTTCTATCATTTGATTGGCGGAAATTAATCATGAAGACCAACTGACATCACAGCTATGCTGTGCCTTCTTAGATTTCTTATCATTTAAATTTCTTTAAATTTAACAATTATTCCCTCGTGTTTCATTTGCTTGTTATGGAGTCCTACTAACCTATTTATGTAGATTCGTGTACATAATTAATTTGCACTTTGTGCTAATTGGGGGGTGAAATTAATTTTGAGCAGGGAGTACTCCCTGCTCAAAAAAGTCAAATTGTGGTCCAACTTGTGACCAGTTCTATCACAAACTACTGCTAGATATGGAACAGATGGTAGTTGCATATTAAAGTATGCATATTGAAGTTAATATGGATGAATGTTGGTGATTATTTGACAACTTTTGACAAAGCCAGAAGAAAATTGGGGTTTTAGAAAAAAAATTCTCAGAAAAATCAGTTAATGACAAAAGTTCAATATCCGATATCTCGGAAAGTTTTTAAAGGAACATATTGATTTTTTTAATCATGATATATACTTACTAGTAGATGTTGTAAATGGATTAAGGAGTCATTAGGATATAGTTAAGAGGTATATCCAGTTGGTATCTGAATTTTGAGCAGGGAGTAACACAAATTACAACAGATTATCTTTGAATGCTTATAAAAACGGACCCGCTAGGAGTTGCTGCGTATGTCAGGTGTTTTTACGTAGCCAAGACATTGCCCTTTGAATGTAGTAAAGTTGTTTTAGCTTATTTTGAGTTTCACTGTTTTTGCTTTGTCAGGGCCAAAAGTACCACATTCAAAAATTTGGCCCATCAACTGCAGACATAACTAGAATAGTTGAATCATGGCTAAATATCTGCACAAGCTTGCATCATTAAAACAATGACTTTTCTGAAATGAACTAAATATGCATTTACTGCTGAACTCGCTAGTATAAGGGACGAAATCTCAGGAACCAACAGGAGTTGGAGGCTACAATTTTCAATACAGAAGGCAAATCATGCAGATCTGAGAGGGCCATGTGGGGAAAGTTCTAGGAATTTGTCCATTTATAATGGAATGACCCATATGGGGAAAAGGGGCACAACACAACACCTTCAATACCTGCTGAAGAAAGTAGGGCAATTAGCAGTGACAACACAGACTGAAACTCAATAGTCGGCCCAGGCAGTATATTCCAATACCGCCTGGGTGTCGGTGGCTGAGGTGTAGGTGGAGCTTTTATTGATTTCAGCAGATACACAGAATACTGATGGTTTCAGCATTTGATACAACTGTTTCTAAAATGAGGATCAATATAAAGTGCCTCGTCAGAGAAGCGTTTCATAAGGAATGTTATAATTTGCCACAAGCTACAGATTTTAAGACAACGAACCCTATTCATGATAAAAGGCATTACCCCGGGGCATTATCACAACCCTTACCTGTAGATTGTTTTACCACAATGCCTTAAGGGATTTAATATTTCATGTAAAATGGATATATTAATCTCACATACATGCATGTACAGTAATCAAAAAGAGATGTCCATGTCACTTAGTCAGAATTTTTATTACATCATTACCTTGTGTGCCAGGCACAGAGTAGGTTAAATTCTGTAAGGTTGGTGTTTACGGATCATTCTCACTTTGCATGGTCATTAAGGGACAGAGATACATTCCTTCGTCACCTGTCCAGGTTGTCTCTGATTATTTTGTTTGACAGAGTGTTGACATCTGGTGTCAAAGTATTGAACTTCCAACTAGGTTTGTTCCCTCCTACTCCTTGTCTTTTAAGGCACACATTTTGACAGTCCAATCTTCGCCTGTTGTTCAGCCCATCCTCAGCTAACATTGTTCAGCCCATTCTGAGCCCACATTGGACAGTCCACTCTCAGCCCACATTGGACAGCCCACTCTCAGCCCACATTGACCAGCCCACTCTCAACCCACATTGACCAGCCCACTCTCAACCCACATTGACCAGCCCACTTTGATCCAGCCCACTCTCAGCCAACATTGGACAGCCCACTCTGACTCTTCCATAGACAGCCCACTCTCAGACCACAATGGACAGCACACTCACAGCAAACATTGCCAGGCCGCTCTCAGCCCACATTGGATAACCCACTCTCAGCCCACAATAAACTGCCCACTCTCAGCCTACATTCTACAGACCACTCTCAGCCCCCATTGCAGAGCCCACTTTGGTCTATCCCACTGTCAGCCTACAATAGACTGCCCACTGTCAGCCCACATTGGACAGCCCACTCTCAGCCCAAATTGGCCAGCTCACTCTCAGCCCACAATAGACAACCTACTCTAAGCCCACAATAAACTGCCCACTCTCAGCCTACATTCTACATCCCACTCTCAGCCCCCATTGCAGAGCCCACTTTGGTCTATCCCACTCTCAGCCCACAATAGACTGCCCACTGTCAGCCCACATTGTACAGCCCACTCTCAGCCCAAATTGGCCAGCTCACTCTCAGCCCACAATAGACAACCTACTCTAAGCCCACATTGGACAGCCCACTCTCAGCCAACATTGGAAAGCCCACTCTTAGCCCACAATAGACAACCTACTCTAGGCCCACATTGGACAGCCCACTCTCAGCCCACAATAGATAGGCCAGTCTCAGCCCATATTTTTAGCCCACTCTCATCCCACTTTGGACAGCCCCACTCTCAGGCCTCATTCGACAGCCCCACTCACAGGCCTCATTTGACAGCCCCACTCTCAGGCCTCATTGGCCAGCCCACTCTCAGCTCACATTGCACAGCTCACTCTCAGCCCACATTGGACAGCCCACTCTCAGCCCACATTGCACAGCTCACTCTCAGCTCACATTGGACAGCCCACTCTCAGCCCACATTGCACAGCTCACTCTCATTCCACATTGCACAGCCCACTCTCAGTCCACATTGCACAGCCCACTCTCAGTCCACATTGGACAGCCCTCTCTCAGCCCACATTGACCAGCCCATTCTCAGCCCACACTGGACAGCCCGCTCTCAGCCCACATTATTAGCCCACTCTCAGCTCACTTTGGACAGCCCCACTCTCAGGCCTCATTCAACAGCCCCACTCTCAGGCCTCATTGGGCAGCCCACTCTCAGCTCACGTTGCACAGCCCACTCTCAACCCACATTCAGACCAGCCAAGTCAGTACTGTAAATTATTAAGCCGCTCTTGTATAACTATAAGCCAGACATAAAGGGTATGCTCTGCTCATACACAATTCCTTGAGCCTAAATGAGCATATGTGGTGTTTTAGTGCTAATCTTATGCAGTGAATTTAATAATGCTGTTGATTGCTACATGTCCAAGGACGTACCCCAAATCGCTTTGCGAGACATGGTCAGTGGCGGATCCAGGATCTGGAAAAGGAGGGACAGCACACTCACAGCCAACATTGCCAGCCCACTCTCAGCCCAAATTGGATAACCCACTCTCAGCCCACAATAAACTGCCCACTCTCAGCCCACAATAGACGGCCCACTCTCAGCCCACATTGGACAGCCCATTCTCAGCCCAAATTGGCCAGCTCACTCTCAGCCCACAATAGACAACCTACTCTAAGCCCACATTGGACAGCCCACTCTCTTTCCATATGTGGTGTTTTAGGGAGCGTTCATTATTTATGGCAGGGGGGGGGTGAGCATTTCGAGGGGGGGCAGCTCATTTTGGGACATTTGCGAGGGGGAGGCACTTTATTTTAGGGTATTTCTGTGGGGGAGGCACTTCATATTTGGATATTAATGTAGGGGGGGCGCTTCATTTTAGGACATTCGTGCAAGGGGATATTTTATTCTAGGGCACTGGTATTTGTCAAATGCCAGATTTTTTTCAATCAAGGGCGCATTCGCACATGCATTTTGGCTCTTCAGGTGTGGGTCAAAAGAATTTTGACCCCTTGAGCGGGGGGGGGGGGGGGCAGAATTTTTCTAGTATGTCTGATGAAATAGAATATAGGGGGACTTACAATGGCATCCATTGGGGCAACAATCAATGTTTGTAAGTGGTACCACCATCGGTAGTGATTGTGTCTACAGGAGTTTTCACACCTTCTACTACACCAGCTTGCAGCAACATAAAGGGATGCACACATAGTAAGGTGCTATATGGTATATCAGGTAGCCAGCATTGTTGTTCAAAGGAAAATCCCTTAGCACAGGAAAGTGCCATTTCATGTGCTAAGGGGAAGAGTGACTTTAGGATATTTCTATTGAGGGAATCAATTTTAGTGTATTATAGTGAGCGGTAATGAGTGGGGGGCAGCGCTTTATTTTGGGGTATTCACAATGGGGGGGGGGCACTGCATTTTGGGGTATTCACATAGGGGGGGGGCAATTCGTTTTTGGATATTTCTGTGGGGGAGGCGGTTCATTTTGGGATATTCACATGGGGGGACGCTTCATTTTCAGGTATTTGCTACTGGGTCGTTTTCAACATCTGTTAATGCTTCAACATTGGCTTGGTTAAGGTTAAAGGACAAAAAAGACACTGTTATTTCTGCTGCTAGTATGGTCCGAAAAGTTGAGGTAAGAAGGGCTGATGTATTTTCTCTCTTTTAAAATTTGAGACCTTATCTAGGCACACATATTTATGTCATGGCAGATACGACCGTCACTATAGAACAGTTCTGGACATGTCGTATTCAATGGGGGGATGGAATACAATGTGGTCATATTCAATGGGTCCGCCATATTGGATTATGAACAGAGCTGAGTTGTTTTTCTTTAGATTAAAAGCAAATTAAACCCATCGGCCATGACATAAATGCAAATTTCTATTCCCATTACATCAAAATATTCCATGGTCATTGACATTTGCTTATAATGTATTGAATTGTGGACATAATAAGTATACCAGATATCTTTTTCTATACAGGCAGGGCAATATGGGCATGTATTTCAGGAGGCTATTTCTTAACAGGCTACGACTGCACCCTCCTAGTCATACCAGCATTCCTATATGAATAGCATTGGCATTTTGCAGTCGTAGGGTTCGTAGGGCTGTGAGCGATCCTAGTGGATTGAGAAATCGGCTCCTCACCCTTTAGCTGAATATATTCAACTGTATTACGGATGGTATATAAGCAAATGTCCATGAATGGAATATTTTTGCATCGTATTCACCGAGGTGAGGCTGTCCGTATTCAATGACACCTTGTAGGCGGAGTTGAATGCAGACAGGCCTCACCGAGGTGAATGCGATGCAAAAAAGTTCCATGGTCGTGGACATTTGCATTTATGTCATGGCCTATTGAGGCTATTGAGGTTTCCCTTAATACACTCTGTTCGTGGAGGTTACCTGTTAATTAGCATAATTAGGTCAGTCACGTGACCTGCTCTGGCCAATGGCATTGGTCATGTGACTGACCTAATTATGCTAATTAACAGGAAACCTTCACGAACAGAGTGTATTATGGGAAACCTCAATAGCCTGAATGGGGTTAATTTGCTTTTAGATAAAGAAAAAACAGCTCAGCTCCATTCAAAATCCAAGATGGCGGACCCCATTGATTACAAGCATATTGTATTCCATGCCCCCCATGGAATATGGGTGTTCTAGTACTAATCTATAGTAATGATTATATCTGCCATGATATAAAAACAAAGTTCATAATGAATTATTGCTTAAGATACAAAACCATAAAAAATGTCATGTTATATTTTTGACTAATTGCAAGTTGACAGAAAAGATTAATAGATGTGTAGTAATAAACATATCAGAGAGCATTTCATTTCAAGAGCTTTTTTTGTTTGTTTTTTTTCTTGCATAGGTAGGAGTGTAATACCTATAATACTGCATAAATGGCGCACCCTGACTTAGAAATTTATAAGATGCAGACAAGCCATGATCTTCACCAATTTTATACAGATTTACTGTGAATGTGCCCCACCTAGAAGGGACTCCGTACATTCTATGAGGAATAAGGGGCTATCATATTGGTCTGTATGATATCGGTAAGTGCTAGGACACTCAATGATTTCAAACAGGTTATACCTCCGGCCCTTACTCAAGACAGATACTTATTTTATGTGAATAACTTCTTCCCATAGAGATAGCATTGTGGGGCCAATCGCCACACCCCCACTGGCGTAAAGTGTGCCGATCCACCACAGTGGCCGATCCACCACTGCAGCCTCGTTCCGGGCGCATGTAAACATTCAAAATGGCGGACCGCCGCTCATACGGGGAACTACGGTTACGGATTTTGCAGATTTTTCCTTATTTAAACCCTCTAAAAACATAAAATAAATAGAGAACTAAACTCCCCTGGTGTCCTCGGTGGCCGATCCACCCCTCGGGGGGTGTCTCCCCCTTGGGCCCCCTCGTGGTGGATCGGCCACCTCGTACACCACGGTCGTTTAGTTATCTCTATTTATTCAAGACCTATGGTGAATTTTAAAATGTACTGCCCTAGTACCCCCGGTGCCTTTTCAAGACCAGAGCTCATTCAAAGAGAGGCCAATACGGTATCCTCAGATTATTATTAGCCCAGCCCTTTAAGCAAGGTACTCCGGTACTTTGGTCTCAGCCAAACTTTGCAGAGGACATGCAAAACATTGAACCTTTACTATCAGATAGATGTATCATTTGTCCTAAAATTTTCATGTTTTCCAAAATGTTCGGGAACACAACCACAATTTGCCGCCCCTCCCCCCGCCTTAATCTTGAGTTGACGATACTGAAAAAAACACACTTTTAAATTAATCACAGCTCCTCGTAAAACTAATCAGAGAATAACTGTAATTATCTAGCAGTGAACTAGTGTAGTTTTTACAAGAAGCCCCAGGTGGCAGTATGGTGATACAAGGAATCTCTGTGAAAATAACGCCGGATCTCTGGCAACTTTGGGACAAGGATGCCTTCGTTATTTCAATGACAATTTTTCTTCTTCTTCTTCTTCTTTTTTTTTTTTTTTTTTTTTACATGCATAGTCCCCTGACATAGTCAGTCCCCTGTCCCCACCCATCCATATCCATTTCAGCAATATTCATGTCTGTACACATTCTGCTGCTATCACATACTCTCATCGATATGAATCTCGTTTATCACGATACCGGAAGTTGGTATCAGAGCATCTCCCATGTTGACTTCCGGTACTTAGAGCAGGAAACAAGACAAGTGGCTGCAAACACACGACAAGTGGAGTCCTTAAGTGTTAACCCTTTACGGGCCGCTGATGCATTACTGCATCATGCCCATTGGTCGGTATGATGCACCAATGAAGTGCTGGCAAGACTGCTCGCCAGCACTTCATTGGAGCATCATGCCGACCCTCCGGGTAAGTATCAACCCAGTAAGGTCGGCATGATGCATGAATGCAACCCTGGCGAGCTACTCACCAGGGCTACATTCATGCATCATGACGACCAATTGACATGATGCATTAATGTACTATTGGCTCTAAAAGCCCTTAAGGGTCTCCTCCAGGGGGGTTATCATAGCAAATACCCACTGGAGGGCTTGGTATCATCAAAGAGGCAGGAGGGGAACGGAAGAATTGATTTTTTCAATTATAATGAGTTATAGCCTTTATAGCAATGACAAATGGACAATGGTTTTAATATAGACGCCCCCGCCCCCACGCCCACTCTCCAGTCAAGTAGAAAAATCCCCACATGCCCCACCTGGAGCTTCTGAAAACTTTGAACAGACACCCTTTTACAAGTCAACACCCTTTTGCAAGTCAACAAAAATGGTCGATTCTCTTCATTTCGACATAGAAATGTTGTTAGTAATTGATAAAGCTGTTTAAATAGCAGATGTAGGGCATGAAAAGACACATAAAGTTGTGTTTTCTATGACCTCATGTTGATGCATAATTTCAAAATCACGGTCCCAAATCGGGGACTTGAGATAAAAGATAGAATGATCGGTAGACCTATCATATAGATACTGCAAAAGATTTTAAGGACACAAGGCTCCCATTGGCCCTATAGGATTGGGGATATTAAGATGATTAATCGGGCTCATATTACTGGTAGGTTATATCGGGGAACTTAAATCAATTTGCCTAAAACTGTAAAATGGCTATTATGGAAAATGGCACCTTTGACAATTCTGACACATGTATAGAGTCCTCATAGAAAAAAGATTCTTCTTTACAATAACATCTAGATATACGCTAGACTTTCTGATGGCTGTTTATACATAAATTCTATTTGAATGTGAAGGCTAATGTAAAATAGTCTACCCTTACTCAACGCATTTGTAACATGATACATTTTTTGTGGGACAATGACATTCGGCCAAAAAAAAAAGTTAAAACATAGGCACCATCAAAAGTCGGTGTAACCTATGCAAGGTCACGAGGGAATGGCACATGCAAATCTATGCAAATGAGCATCGTTTCTTTTTTTTTTTATCCAAGATACACCTACCGTAAAAACCCTGTGTATAAGCCGCACGGTCTGCATATAAGCCGCACCCCAACTATGGGAGAATGCTATAAGCCATACAAGGTGCTGAAATGGTTGACATTCCCGGGTTTAGTCTATATAGGTAAGCCCCCTCGTACAAGCCGCACCCTGAGTTCAGGAAGACCCTATTAGCTGCACTTTTATCTGAGATGGTCTATAAGCTAAGGGGTTTTACGGGAGCACAGAGGTGAATGACAGTGACACATATAGGGCCAATAGGATTAGGGACTATACCGGTACTGTAAAACCCCACACATAAGTCATACCTACATATTTGAGATATATAACCCTTACTTAGGTTCTAAAAAGGTGTCATTCCTATAATCTACATATATGTAAAACCACGCGTGTTAGCCACAGATTGACTTGCGTGAGACCAAAAAAAAAAAATATATATAGGCTATATATATATATATATATATATATATATATATATATATTTTCTTTTTTTGAAAAAAAAGAAACGATGCTCATTTGCATAGATTTGCATGTGCCACTCCCTAGTGACCTTGTATATATATATATATATTCATAAAACATGGAAAGTGGGGATTTACCTCAAACCACAGGAAAGCGGGGACTTCTTTAATAATCATCATAGAGCATTGACATTTAACACGGTAACTGCTGCTACTCTAGGGGAACTTAAATATAACTTTCGTGGTCTCAAGCAAAGTGTAGGACAAAGTGGGGACAAATGTGGGGACCAATATATCCCACCAGGTAGCAGCAGTAAGCAAGTCCCCACTTCTAGGTCCCCACTTCTCAAGAAGTCCCCACTACGTGGGTCAAAAACAGTAAAAACACCCCACTTTACATGGATTTTAAACCTATATATATATATATATATATATATATATATATATATATATATATATATATATATATATATATATATTATTTTTACCGTAACATATCTCATAGATGTACATACTTTCTGCAGGGTGGTTAGGATTTTTTCATTCTTGTTTGATTTTGTATATTAATGTGTGGACTAATATATGTCAGATTCTTTGGTTTTATAGGAAAGATAAGAAAAATGTAAAAAAAAATGTATAAAGGATATTCTTATATAGACCAATAGATGATCGTCTTGGGGGGGGGGACATTTAGTGGTCTATGATAGATAGTTGAAGCTTGCTAATGCTAATGCATTGTGTCCTATGGTCTTTATGATGCATGAATGCAGCCCTCGTGAGTAACTCCCCAGGGCTACATCCATCCATCATGCCCACCCTATGGGGCTAATACACCACCGATGCGTCGACGTAATGCTCCAATGCAACTTCTCCGGCAACCTAGTTTGGTGGGCAAACTAAGCCTTCTCCCCTAGGGTACCATTTTGACCAAAATTCGCTGTATTCATACGCCGCTTGTGTCATCCAGTCCTTCAACCAGATGTTGGTGGTGCACCAGAAACCAGCAACTGCTTGTACTCATCTGTCAAGCATATGTTCACTAGTCACCAGCAAAGAAAAGTAGTACCTCCCAGCATGCCTGCTTACCAGTGACGTAATCGGAAGACTACGAGATGGGGCCAGTGTGGCTCCAATGAAGTGCTGGCGAGACTGCTCACCAGCACTTCATTGGTGCATCATGACGGGCAGTGGCCATGATGCACTCCTGCATCAGCAGCCCATAAAGGGTTAACAACTCCTGAAGTTCAACAACACCTCATACTGATTGCTGTCCATAGAGGGTTAACATTTAGTAGCCTTATAGTGAATGGACAGGAAACTGATGTGTACAGACCATAAGCTGGTTAGATGACAGCTTGGGGCTGACACTGATAACGACTGATAGCCTGGTGTCGTACCTGATAGCCACAACTCTACACACAGCCTCACTGGGACAGGCTTAGACAGGACCTGGGGAAGGATAACCCTTTAAGGGAGTGGTCATTACTTACCAACGGGGGGGGAGGTCAAGGGGGGGATTTCAGAGGGGGTGTATAAAACGTTTGACCCCTCTTGAGGGGCAGTAAAACATGTACCCTCGTTTTAGCAAAAAAAGCCCCGCTCGCTAGTATAAATCAAAGAGGGGTGAGAAAATGCTCCACTCTGGCGCAGGGGGTACAGGGGTGGGGGGTTTCGCAAAAGATTTTGACTGTCGCCGAGGGGGATGTAAAAGATTTTCGTGTGTCTACGCGAAACCCCGGTTATTTGGAGTAAACTCAATTTAATGTACATGTAGCTTGTCAGCCCTACATGGTGGAGGAGTGAAACTGTGGCGAGTTATTCGCCAGAGTTGCACCCATGCAGGCATTATGTACCATGCTATCCTTAATGGGTTAAACAGGACGTAGCCAAGGAGAGAGAGAGAGAGAGAGAGAGAGAGAGAGAGAGAGAGAGAGAGAGAGAGAGAGAGAGAGAGAGAGAGAGAGAGAGAGAGAGAGATCAAAAGGGAAAATCTGATCTGATTAAGACAAAGCACACCGAGAAAATATATAAACCGACTCATGATTTATTATACTTTGTCAAAACTCCGACAAAACTAAAGATCTTTATGTATAGAAATATAACGAGATTAAATGTAATTAGTATAGTAGCGAACATATCTTTTTTCATGTGAAACCGAAGTAGAACATATTTAGCTCGTCATAAATAGGTAGAAAATTGTACTAAACCCCAAACCAATACTATACGTCGTATAGTTTACCTAGGTGCGTGAATCATATTATATCAGTGGGGTTATAGTTATATCCTGTTGTGTACACACGTTGCATTCAGGTAAGGAAAATAATCACTCGGGTGGGGGGGGGGTCGTGGGGGGCACTGGACTGTTTTTGACAAGGGCGGTGTACTGCAAAAACCAATTACTACCAATTCCCTTTATAAAAATAGATCTATTTCCTTGAAGGCCCCTAAAACGCCCCCCCCCCCCAAAAAAAAAGAAAACATAATAAATAAATAAAAGTGGGGGGGGGGGAATCGAAATTTTCAGGTAATTAAGGCATTTTGGTCAAAGTAATTATTATTATTCCCTGTTAGATTTCTTGGTCTCTCCTTTCCGAAGGAAAGCCCAGTTGAAAGAATTTATGGGGAAAATCCTTGTTAAGGAAGGGTGCTTAAAAATGGGGCCCTTACAAGTTTGATTAAAAAAAAAAAGGTTACCATTCACAGTTGCGCACATGTTTCAGCAAAGCAAATATTCATAAAGTGCCCCCCCCCCCTTCTACCCTGGATAATAATGCTATCAGAACGAGACATACGCCTGTAGACTATAGTGTAGTATCTGGAGGCCCATTCATGAAAAGCACACCACTATCTCTAGGCCTACTATCAGATAACAGCAGGAGTAGTACACTGGAGGATATATTACCCATTCACAATTTTCACATGGAGATAGTAAGTACACTCTCAGTCCAATTGTAAATGGACTATGAAGACTACTGTACTGGGTACAGAGCAATCCACATGTGGGAAATACATTTATATTAACAGCAACTGCTACTCCTTTCCAAAAATAGAAGCAATCTACGGTAAAACCCTTGCCCTCGCAAGATACCAGCTTAAGCAGGGGTCATCCCATTAAGGATCCGGCTTAGGGAGTGATCATTTTTTAACAACAGGGGGGAGGCTGGTGGGTTTGAGGGGTGGGTCAGAATTTTTTGAACACCTCTGATGGGGGGGTCAAAATAATTTCACCTGTTTTCAGTGGAAAACCCTGCACGTTACTATAGGCTAAAAGGGGACGTTCACACACGATTTTTGTCCATTATGGGGGGTTGAATTTTTTTTTTGCGTGTCCGCGCGCAAACCCACCAGCCCCCCCCCCTGTTGTTAAAAAATGATCACTCCCTAACCGGGAATAGGAGTCTAGTATTGACCCATGTGGCCCAGTGGGTCCGCCATTTTGAATTTTGATGGGTCTCCCAAAAGTGGCAAAACACAGTGATAAAACATGTTATAATGGGTACCGGTATTTGCTGGAAAACAACCACTTATAGGGACAAGCTTGTTGCATCTTAGCAGCTGTTATCGTGCATGCTGCCAGGACGAGCTCCACTTCCACTTAGAGCTTATAAATAATGTATGCCCATTTTACATCCAAACCTAACATTGAAACAGGAGTTCTGAGTTAGGCTGCCCCCGTCTGGAAGCGCTGTGGGATAAAGAACCGTGTGATTTTGAGGGCCGATGATGCAGGAGTGTGTCATAGGGCCCTAGACCCCTAAAATTTTTGAGCTTAGTGACATGAGACATTGGCACTTTCTTAAAACCGACATGGGGACATGAGCTTTTCTTAAAACCGACACAGTGACATGGACATTTCTTGAAATCGACACAGTGACATGATCATTTCTTAAAATCGACGTGGGACATTGGGGACCCCCCATCAAGGGCCCCTGTCATGTCCAAATGCAGTGCGGGTTATGCTGTTAGCCACAACTTCCTTGCAGCATCATACCGACCCTGCAGGACCCTGTAGGGTCGTCATGATGCATGAATGAAACCCTGGTGAGTAACTCGCCAGGGCTTCATCCATGCATCATGAAAACCATGGACACGATGCGTTGCTGCGTTCATTGGCGGCTTGGGAGGTATGGATTAGGCCACTCCAAAAAAAAACAAAATTGTCACCAAGTCATGAAAAGGTGACGAGGGAGGCTTTCTTGAGTGGTCTTAGATGTATTTGCATCAGCTGATGAGGCCATTTCATTCTATATCATAACTTAAATTGGTCTACAGATCCAGCGGCGAAAGTTTGGGAAAACTAGAAATAAAAATAAACAAAATTTTATCTCATTTATTTTTCCTACGGCCGACGGGATTTTTGGAGAATCTGCCCAAAAGATATTTATTTGAGAAAAAAAAATTATATATGGTTAGCACTAAACCTTCAGAATTCTGTGATTCAAGTAGGAAAGATTCTCGTTATCTACACTTTTAATGGCGTTTTTTCATTTTCTTTTTTTATTTGCTCTGGCTGATGCGACATAATAATGATCAAAATTTATAGAGGGTTAGGGAAACTTTTTCTTTCTCTACCGATGGCTGACCAGGTTGATGAAACGAAATAGTGGAAAAATCCGTGATCCAGGTTATCAGAACTTAATGGGCTATGGACGTGCAAAAAAGATTTTGACCCCACCCCTTGTTGGGGTAATATCTTTTCGGCCCCCTGGATGATGATGATCATGTGTGCTCACTGCTTTTTGTCTTTTTGTAATGTGCAGGCTCTTTTTCTGAAAAAAAATGTAATATTATTTTGACCACACCCTGGACCTCCCCCGTCTAGGGGCTGAGAAATTTTGACCTCCGCCAGTCAAGGGGCCAGCCCTCCCCACTCCCCAGTGCTGTAAAAATGGCCACTCCCTCAGGTTTAAGAGCGCACCTGTACCAGTTTGGGGCCATCCACGAATGCTGTCATACGGCAGGAAAGAGGGGTGGGGGGTGGGGGGTGGGGGGAGGGGGGTCATGCATTCAATACATTTCATTTAACCCTGTCAAACCCTGCATTTCATATATTTCATATATTCAGTGATGCAGTACTGCATACATATAAAATGGTTGATGAAGGTGGTGAAAATTCCTGTTTTCCATTGTAGTATGAAGGATCTTTGGTTTCAGAGGGGATCCAGAGGGAGTGATCATAACAAGAGGGCGGGGGGGGGGAGTGATTTTCGATCCTTGTGAGGGGGGCAAAATAAATGTACCTATTACGCTGCACGGGCAAATCATAAAGAGACATTAATGTCTGCTTTTAAATTTGGAGCTTCTCTTTCTCTTTTTCTTTTTTCTTTTTTTTTTGTTGGGGGGGGGGGTACTTTCCGAATTTTACATAGCTTTTTCTTTGTGTTTTTGCTTTCCAAATTTTTTCATAGCTTCAACAATTGAACGATCAATAGCATCTGTATAATGTGACCTGGATTATTTTTATGTACTAGTACCTACCGCACTCGGCTACAACCCTGTAATCGTGAGGTTTCCTCCCACAGACAAGCAGCCTGTCCGACAGACTTATGATTGGGGATGGTTTAACTTTACTTGAGAGTTGGGAGAGTAAGCTCTCCCGACAAAAATTGTTGATGTTTAGTGACATCTCGCCTGGGTCACAGGCGACGCCTTTTCATTCGAGGCTCCGAAGGCGCCTCGTGCATTCGATTGAAAAATGACGGGTTCCCATTATATCAGGAAAGTCTGGTGGCAACAGAGAGGTGTGTCACTATGCGGTAGCCTCTGTATTGATGTGGCCATGTTTATCAACATATGAGTGTATTTTCTATACATTGTACTAATATGGTCAGAAATAATGTCACTTTGTTTTAACTATCATGTACGTGTGGGAACTAGTACAGGGGGTACTAGTGTTGGTGAGAGGCTGGGATTCTACTCTTTGTGTAAGGTGCTGCCATCTTGTGGTTTGTATAGGAACTAATTGTGGACCCACCCTTATAAGGCTTAGTACTGAGGCCTAGTGCATCCGCCATTGTTTATCTGGGAGCTGGTGAGATAAGGACTGATAACAACCAGCATGGTGGGTACCAGCTGTTACATAATGTACCCAAAAGGTTCTGCAGTGAATGGAGGGAGGCATCTCATTGGTTGATATTGTATCCCGGGTCAGCTAGGGACTGGTCCTGTTTTTAGGTATGTCACTAAAAATTGAAAAGCTGTCAGATCACTTAGCTTTTAGCACAGACTTTAGAGACACATGTTAGTAATAATATGCTTTTGGAATTTTTCATTTAAAGTGAAAATTGATGAAGTTATGGTGGTTTTCATGATCGAAAGTGGGCATTTTTTTCGTCATCATTTTAAACTGTACAAAGAAGGAACAAGTGTGACCTTTCCATGATTTTAGTCTGATTTTTAAACTTGCTGTATCATGGAAAAGCTTACATCCCCTGAAAGCCTGGAACTTTGCCATCACAATGCAGTTCATCCCAGGTCATTCTGACCAAAAGAAGTGGAAATATCAATTTTTAAAGATAAAAAGTTAGTAAAATCCCTTAATTTGGGCAGAAATTATCAATTACAAATTTCTGCTGATCCTAGAAAACTATGTGCTCAACGATAGATTTTCTTCATATTTGGCAGAGATGATGCTAGGACCATATACTACCTCTTCTATATGTTTTTGAATGACTTCCTATATTCCTTCATGTATTTGATCAGGGGGTATTGATTAAATTGACCTAATTAAGGTGACAATTAATAAACTAATTAGAGTTGTGAAAAAAATCAAACATTAAAGTGAAGGAAATTTTGTGTACTTGGGGTACAAATTCTCAGGCTGTTAAACCCTCCAATATTTCCCATGGTTATAAGCTGATCACTGAGACCTGTCCCTGCACAAACCTTCCAAGCCTGGCACAGTTTTCCAAGACGCAGTCCAGGCTCATATCAGCCCCAACGCTGACATACCTACTGTTTTCAACAACAGGATGGCGTGGTGGGTTGGCGGGGGCGGAGGGGGTGAGCAAAAAAAATTTCGACACCTCCTCCACCCTTGACTGGGGGGGTCCAAATTATTTGACCAGTTTTCGCAGAAATATTATAGATTAAAATGGCGTGTGCGAACACGATTTTTCGGACCCTCCTCCGTTAATAAAAGTGATCGCTTCCTTAAGCATGCATGCGCATGCACTAGTAACCGGGCTAATAATATCGGTACATTTTTAGCGCCTCCCACGCCGCATAGCGGCGGTACCACGAAGCGGTACGGGAGTGCACTATGATGAGGTCTCACAATACAAAATTACTGAATAGAGAAATTGATAATTGTCAAATCTTCTTTATGTCTGCTTTTATGAGACATGTCATCAAACACTGGTATACCGACATTAACAGCGGGAGACGTTTCTTTACGTGGTCACAACCGCATTTCTTGTTATCAAAAGCATGACGAAGGCGTGATGTAGACCCCTAAATTCGACAGGGTGACATGGCCATTTCTTAAAATCGACATGTGACATGGAGCTTAGTGACAAGGACATGGAGAATGAAAAGGTTAGTGACATGAGACATGACCTTTCCTTAAAATCGACATGTGACATGGAGCTTAGTGACAGGGACATGGGGAAATAGAAATTTAGTGACATGTGACATGGCCCTTTCTTAAAATCGACATGTGACATGGGGACCCCCCATCTAGACCCCCCTTAATAGTAAATGCCAAGTACATCTACCTACTGTCCCATAACGTACGGATATTATAGCTCACATAGCCATTATCAGCTGGGGGCCGCCATTAGACCCCGACGGCACTATGACTAACACCTTCAGCCCCCGACTCCGCAGTATATGCCAGGGATGCCTCCCATTGGTCAATAATACAATAGCCATGTGCCGTATAGGACCTGCGCTTATCTGAGTCCGGGAATCTTTGGTTTCAGAGGGGGTCCTAGCATGCGATAGAAAATTACCTGCACACATTTCTTAACACTGTGATTAAACAAGGCCAAAAAAAATAATGGTGTATTCCAGTTACATGACTTGATAAGGTAGGGTCGGTAGGTCGGATTTAAAGAAAAAGAAATTCATTTTTTTTTACATTTATGTTAGGGCACATATCAATGGATGTATTAAATTCTTTGATTTCATTGTAAAATGATGATGGGAAAATGACAACTGTGAGAGAGGGGAAGGACACGAGAAGGATACAGGAAAAATCCTCAAAAGGTAATGAAAATTTCTTTAAAATATGAAAAAAGAGACAAAATTGTTCAAAATCACAAAAAAGGGTGTGTTTTTTTGCCCCTGTTTTGTCGGGTTACTGGAAACAAACCTTTTTTCATTTGGCCCGAGCAATTCCGGCTTATCGATTCGAAGGAATTACTGTAAATTAAATCTTATTTCATGGCAATACATAACGTCGTGAAAAATTCTAAACCCTGATAAACAGAACAACGGTATACCATTTTGTGAACTTATAAACATACATTATATTCTCTACTTTCAAGTCGTTTTTTTCCCTCTTTTTCCGTGCCTTTTTTTCTTTTTATGTTTATTATTAGTTTATTCATTTCTTTTTCTGCATTCTGAAATTTTCATAGTTTCAGCAAATGAAAGATTAGCTCAATAGCATTTTTATAACGGGAACTGAATTATATTAACAAAATGTACCACACTTGGTTACAACCCTGTATAATCCCGTGGTGTCCCACAATCCCATTTGACAGGTGATCCTTGGCTGGTACCCATCATGATCCTGATAACAACCATACAGTGATCCACCTGATACCAGCAGCACACATGATCCAATGTCCCGCCACTATCTCCACAAAGCGCGCGAAACGCCTTCATCTTGTGGCCGCATCGGGACAAATGTCGTCTGCGTCTTAGTTATTCTGGAACGCTGCTGGAACGCTCCTGGAAGGAAAGTGGTTAAAAAAGCGCGGGAAAGTGGGATAATTGTCGTCTGCTGACTGCGATTATGATTGGGGTGGATTGTGCTCGGAAAAGGATGGCTTCTGGGCGGCCTGAGGAGCGGGAAGAAGGAGAGGAGAGAGAACACAACAAGAAAACTAAACTTGTAGGGGTGAGTTGTATCTAATTCTATTAGGGAGTGATCATTTTTCAACAACATGCGGGGCTGTTGGTTTTCTTACTTATCTATTTATTTATTTTATTTTATTTATTTTATTTTATTTTATTTTTTTTTTTTTTTGGGGGGGGGGGCAGAATTTCTTCAACCCCTTGATCGGGGGCAATCATTTTTTATCCCCTCTGAGGGCGGGGGGGGGGTTATAATAATTTCCGTTTGGTAGCTTGGATTTTGTTTTCTTTTTCTTTCTTTTTTTTTAATTTATTTTCAAAATTGTTATGCGCCACGAGCATAGAGGTACAGACATGGAGCCATGAAGCATGCATCCACCTTGCATGGTTGCATCTACGCCTACGGTACAAACTACATTGTACATATACACACCAAGAACCAAACAAGGGTCTGAAGCATTTAATACAGGCTGGAATAGACGCCATCAAGTCTGCGATGCACACACAGGTCATTAATTAAATGCCCTGGTTATGGACATAATGGAGCCAAAAAGTCCCATGTTTGTTTTCCCCAAGATTCAAACTATTAGTATTACATAGGGTGCAAACCACGAACAAAACTTGTACATGTAGTGCACACTGCAGTAGGCGCCTTAAAGTCTGTGATGTGCAATATGTATAGATGTTTACAATCAAAAGCATTGTGGACAAAACGCTCCAAATGTTTGTCTTCCATGCAAAGTTGTATAAACTACTGTCTACAAACCAACAAACAAACTACAATGTAAAACATCCAAGAGAGACGGGACCAGGCGCCACGAGGTGGTTTGTTTACCGATTAATGGCCGCTAAGGCCCAAAAAAAAGGTTTCCGGTCACCCGACCGTCCTCAGCCAAAAGGGGCCGAACTCAGATTTTTTTTTAGTTTTTTTTTTCGATGTTTTTTCCAAATCAAAATTTTTCATTTTTTTTTCAAATTCAAAAACTTTCATTCACAAGATATACACTATTTCCCCATCACTTTCTCATATTTCATACAGGAAACGACCATTGAAAACCTGGCAAAGTATGACTATATGAAGCCTTAGATGCAAAAAAAAAAATAATAAAAAAAAAAATCAAAAAAGAAATCCGACCTACCTGCCTCAATTTTTGGAGCATGTTACTGGAAACACAGTTTTTCTTGTTGGCCTAATGTAACAGTGCATCATGCCCATTGGTCGCCATGATCATAATGATGCTGCTGAGTTTACCAACCCTCACCAGGCTTGTAGTCATGACGACCAATAGTCATGATGCATGAATATAGCCCCGGGATGTAACTTACTAGTATCATGCATCATGACGACCAACTAGCATGATGCATTAATAATTTAACGGCCCTAAAACTTGTAAAAGGCTAAATGCCGATAATTCATTAATCCATCATGCCCATTTTGCTGTCATGTTGCATGGATGACGCATCGACGCAAACCAAGGGGGTTATAAAGAAACTGAAGGAAAATTATTTGGGATAACAAAAGGGGATGGATTAGGAGGAAGGGGGGGGGTGGGGGGGGGGTCACTGGCGCCATCAAAGTCCAAAGTTTGGTCCAACTGCTCCCAGTTTGCTGGTCGTAGTTCAGAAACCTTGTACAGGTGGTGCCACTGTGCCGTTGCTTACTGAGAGGGCGCCTACTTAACCCTTCAATGTCTGCATGGTGCCTCCATTTACCCTCTTTTTAGCAAAAAAAAAAAACCCACATGCTACTATAGATCAAGAGGGGCGCGAAAATTCTCCGCGCCTCTGGCGCAGGGGGGTGCAAAAAATTTTGACTGCTGCCGAGGGGGGGGGGCGTAAAATATTTCCGTGCATAGGCGCGAAAACCCACCCACCCACCCTGTTGATAAATAATGACCACTTCCTTAGAAAATGTGAATAGACAACCACTAGTCACATAGAATGAACATGTAAGGACAGGTAGGAGTAAGAAAGTGTCAACTCGTCATGGGTGTGATTAACACGTGCCACATTCAGTCTTACAATAACAGTGTAATAATCACCAATACAGGGGCCATAAGCTGTACGTGATCCACTGAGGACCGCATGATACCTCTGCAGGTTCATGAACTTTGGACGTCATGATGCACTAATGAAGCACTGCGTGGTGCATCGTGACCATCTTTAAGGAGTGTATCATGACTTCAGAGGTGAAATGAGGCATAAAATGCCAGTATATTGCATCATGGTGAGAACAATTATATGCACGAGGATGCACTAATTCTGAAAGCGGTTCCCAAAGGGTTAAAATCCATGTACATCACATTAAAAAACGTCACTTGTCAGATGAGAAGAACATGTACTTACAGGTAGATTTTAAAGGTGTCAACTCGTCAAGGGTGTGATTAACAAATGTCAGACTGAGTGTTACAATAACATTGTGATAACCACCTGTGTGTGGGCTGTTCACAGTAGGCTGAACAGCTGACATGTATACTCAACTATCGGGCTCAACTTAATACTCAACTTAACCCTCTACGCCTGTGATACACATGATGCCTCCAGGTTAACTTTTCTTGGTCATGATGCACTAGCGCAGTGCTGGCGAGTCTGCTTGCCAATATCATACTTTATTGTTTTTAACAGCATTTTGTATTGGCTATTGCATGTACATTTTGACACATGGAATCGCTACATTATTGTTCATCTTTTTTCTTTCCTTCATTAGCCCTTATAAGTGAAAATTATCTTCCTTTAGAAAAAAGCCCCCCCCCCCACACACACACAAGAAAGAAAATGAAGGCAGGGCGAAAAAGAAAAATGTGTGTACACAATCTTATACCTGAAGACAACAACTATTCCTGTCTTAATGCGGTCATAAGAGGTCTTAAATTCTATTGTATCATGTCAGAAATTGTCAGTAGACGCCCACTTGTGAGGTGAGATGAACATGTACGTACAGGTAAGACGTGAAAGGTGTTGATTTGTGCCGGCTGTGATTAACAAGTGTCAGATTAAGACTTAAAATAACATTGCAATAAACACCTGTTAAGCTGTCATTACAGGCCATGCCCTCAGGGTGTTGCGTATATCCGTATAGCTGTACAATGGTATGCTATTCAGCTTAATGTGACATATGCTGCTGCACAGCTCAGCTCTATGCTGGAGGGGGGGGGGTGGCAGTGGGGGGGGGGTATTAGGGGGATTAATGTATACCCTATAGGGGAATAACAAGTTGACTGCAGATTGGTCGCCGAGTGTGGCGTTTAGTTTGTCATCATGTATTGAAAAATGTGATTTTTAACAGAAGCATTCTCTGGGGGAGTGTAATGAGTTGATAGGTTTGAATATTATGTCCTGGGAATATGCTTTTCGATCAGAAATTGAATCATGGACATGCCACATGAAATCAGATATAAAAGATTGCGTTCCTCCTGCCTCATGGCCACCTGTAGAGCAAAGTGAATTCAATTAAGATGTTGTGTCCCCTAGACTTGAGGATACAATTTACAAGACTGCTGATGAGAGCCTTGGAAGTTCATGTATACCTCACAGATTACGCTAAAACACCACAGAATTGTACAGACACAATATGGCCGCCCCAGGGGGACAATATGGCCGCCATGGGAGACAAAATGGCGGCGTCCATAGCATGACACAATACAACCCTATAGCTAGAGTTGACATGTTGAGTGGTGTATCGGCACGTGCCGACCACAATGACACCTAGTGGCCACATTAACAACTACCTGCCCCTTGTGGGCGGTAGGTAAACTAGCGGCCAGCTGGTCAGTCTTTGTTACAGGAGGCAGCTGGTAGGCTGGACACTGGTCAGCCCCCCCCCTCATGGGCGAGTCCATTCTGCCTATTGAGGGGTGGAGGTGTGATTAATTAGATCTTAAGGGACTTGGGCAGAGTGTCCTCAAATAAGTACATCATGTTGCAACTGATGCTTTGGTGCAGCCCCGGCAAGTAAATAGGTCTAGATTTTTTAACAAATTCAAACTATATATATTGGCCAAACAATTTCATGAATACTTAATGCTATTCGTACATCAAACTCTCACTTCTGATGCAAACATGCTGGATCGTCATGATGCACCTACATAATTTGTCTAGCACTGCATTGGTGCATCATACACGCAATGGTAAATGAACCCCAAAGGCATCATGTGGTAAATGGGTAATGCTGCCCAGAATTTAGACCTACGCTGGATGCCTTTTCCTTATTGTAGGCTGCTAACACAGCCCCCCCCCCCGCCCCCTCTGTCCCTAAATTCTGGATCCTGCAATGGTAATGATGCATCAATAAAGGGTTGGCGATGAGAATCACTAACACCATTATCAGAGGCGTAGGAAGCAAATCTTCATTGGGGGGGGGGGCAGCAAGGGCCCCATCACGACCAGTTTGAATTGTTCGCTGAAGCAAGATGACATCTATATACATATGTATACAGAATTTGTATAGAAAAGTAATTTATGATGAATTTTGGATCTGACGTTAGGCTCAGACACCCATTTTCCCTATCCCATGCCATATAAACCTAATTTGAGATGCAAAGTTTTAGTTTCTTTTCAATTTTGTTTATGAGCTCTTGGCAATTTCTTTTTTTTTGGGGGGGGCAGACACACTCAGGCCCCACCTCCTTTATGATTGGGGGGCAGCCCCCCTGCCCCCCCCCTTTTCCTTCGCCCCTGGTTATCACCATTAGCGACGTACATGGAGCCTTTGGGCAGCATGTAGCATTTAGATGGTTAATTAGGTGGGGATTGTTAAAGGGTTAATGGCCTGGCGGGGTGGTTAGTTACTGGTGCCATAGGTACCGTTAGACGTTATCTCATATGACGTATATGTGATGCTGACATCATGTATGTATTGTATGTTGGAACACTCTACAGGCTCAGACTTGAATAGGGACGTGAAGGCAAAATCAGACAAAGGAGATCATCATCAAGGATCATCCTGCCATTTTTTTTTTCGTTTAAAAAAGAAAATCTCATTTTCTTTCTTCCTTTCTTTTCTGGTTACTCCCTCAAAAAGAAATAACTTACGTCCCCGCGGTGGATCCCCAAATCAAGCATTTGTGATAAAATGCTCTAACAAAGGCGGAGAGCAAAGGTCACTAAGGTTAGTCATAGAGGATGACACCAGCAATGCAATGTGAGGTCACCATAGTAACCAGTCACTCCGTTCTAGGTATGATCAGCTGAGGTCAGACATGGTGGGATCCAGTCAGCATTATTTCTAGGACCCTTCTAGGAACCCTCCCCCGCCCCCACATGTATTATACGCTATGACATCGGTGTCACGCAGACAACCCCCTCACTCACAGGGCCATGCCGGGTGGTTCTAGGGCTTTTCCATATAAAAACATACAAAATCTCCAAATATTGTCGTCATTGTTCTGCAAAACTATGTCTTTAGTTTTAATACATGACAATATTAGGGATGTATTCCTCTTCACAAATAGCACATAGCTCATCATCTGTATTCAGGAGAGTTAAGGTGGAATATATATTTCAATCCATAAGTGGGCGGAGGGGTGGGGGTATTGTTTTGAACGGACCCCCCCTCCCCCCCCCACAACAAATCCCACTAATTACGGTCCAGCTCTCTGGCCCCACCCTCCACCCCTGTACATCCATGTCCAGTGGTTACACCCATGCCATGATGTCCGTACCCGCACTGACAAACGCGCCCAGACCCGCTCCGCCCGCCCCCTGTGGACTGGCTGTACATATAGGGTGCAGGGTGTTAGGGGCTGAAGTCATTACCCTCCTCTACACCCTCCCAACCACAACCACACCACCAACCCTGGATATATAGCTACACACTGGGCTTATACCCTAAACTGATCCAGGGGTCGGCCTTTGTCCACAGTGTATTGTATAGGTCATAGCCTCAGGGCATAGCGATTCTATTGCCCTAGGTCTAGGAGTATAGCGGTAAAAAGGAGATTTGGATCTACTGTACCATATTGCTCTGGACGCTCAACTTCAGGAGGCTTTTTCAAAAGCAGGTGTTGGAGGGAAAATGATATTTCTGTTGTCCACAGAAAACTAGCTTTCTACGCCACTTACCACTTGGACTTGATCACTCATTAATACTACACATTCGCCTGGATTATAAATATCCATCAATAATCATTAGAGATTGTGTATTGATTGTATCGATACAAATCCATCACCCTGGATGGCGCAGGTTGCTAGTTTGAGTGGCGCGCAGTTCCCGCGCTTCGGCCACCAGGGCGCAGAAAGGCGCCACCGTCAGGCGCGACACCAACACGCCCTCATGCGGCGACTAGTGTACAGCCGGTCTACTACCACCTCCCGACAACAGGAACTGGTAAGCCCCCAACTTTATTTTCTTTCTCCCTCACGTAAGCCACAATGCATTTGATATGAAAGTAGGGCCAATCACATCCAAAACCTTTCTCCCGCCCATTTGCGGATCAAGCAGATCCAGCAGACTATCTAATAATATGTGACATGGACTGGGAAAAGGGTTCATAGAACCCTCTACACTAAGCCCCCTTTTTGCAGATCGTCTCACCTATAATGGTGATTTGGGGTTCAAAATAGCTAAATGAATTCTTAACTGTAGACAAAAAAAAGGGGGGGGGGGTGCCACTCTAAATTTGCCACCAAGAAAGGGGCGGGGGCACCCCCCCTCGTGTTCCCCCAATCTCTGGCTCTGGCCATCATGATCCATAAATCAATACAAGATTTAAAGGGTGAAGTTTAATACATAAGATAAGTTCCAGATGATACAAAGCTCTTACCAAGTGTCTGAGTTGGCGCCATTCTACCATCCAGGCATCCAGGTACCCCATGTACCTACACCCTACTCGTGATAATATGATAACGCTCTTTGCATGCACTGGTCACTGAGTAACACTAACCCATTGGTCGGCATGATGCACCAATGAAGTGCTAGCGAGTCCGGGAGTGTATCAACCCCAGATAGGGTTGGCATGATGCTCTAATTCAAAACTCCAGGCAAGATTCAGTATATGGAGGCCTAGTGGAGCCACCATCTTGAATTTCGCTGGTTGAGCTAAAACTCACAGATAAGATATACAATTATTGGCACCTTGTCCCTGGTTAACACCCACTTCCAGGGACATGCTGGCCCCATCTTAGGGAGTGATCATTTTTTAACAACAGGGGGGGGGGGGCTGGTGGGTTTGCGCGCGGACGCGCAAAAAAAATTTCGACCCCCCCCCTCTCGAGGGGGTAAAATTTTTTCGACCCCCCCCATAAGGGACAACAATCGCGCGCGAACGTCCCCTTTTAGCCTATAGTAACGCGCGGGGTTTTCCACTGAAAACAGGTGAAATTATTTTGACCCCCCCCCCATCAGAGGTATTGAAAAAATACCCCCCAGTCAAGGGGTTGAAAAAATTCTGACCCCCCCCTCAAACCCACCGCCCCCCCATGTTGTTAAAAAATGATCACTCCCTTATGGGGTTCAACCTCAAAGGAGTGAGTCTCCGTCTACACCTCCAGGGCTCGACAAATTATACAGTAAAGTATGATACCTCTACTTCCCCATCCGTCCAGGGGTTCCCAGGCACGAGCAAAATATGACATTTTATCTCAATCTGCATAATCTTAAGTACTAGCACACTTGTCGATCACTAAATATTTTGGGATGAGCCAAGGAGAAAAAGCAAATACCCTTGTTTCTTTGTACGTTTAAAGTCTAAGAAAGTCCACTATGTGGTTTCTTTTCCTTTCTTATTTTTAAAGATAATTACTTTGTTCAGCCTGTTGAAAATGATCCAGATATAAACCAATGATAGGCTAGACATATTTGGGTAATCATGCAGGGCACTGGAGCTCTTGCCGCTACACCTGGTGGTGTACACCTGGTGGTGTTATCACACACTAGGGCAGGTGTTCACGGTATCAGGTTTACCCTTTAAGGACTGCAAATCCAGAATTAATGCTCACTGTAAAAAATAACTATTGAATACACTAGGATCCTCGTAAAGCCAACAGTAAACTACCATTATTGCATTGCAGTGAACCAGTGTGGTTTTTTATAAGAAGCCCCAGGTGGCAGTACAGTGGCCCTGTAAAAATAACGATGGATCTTTTGCAATTTTGGGACAAGACTCCCCCCCCTTATTTTGACATCATTTTGTCACAGTGATGCATGCATTGGTTGTCATATATACAGCTCTATAGCAAAATACTCGAGTTACTAGGGGGTTAATATATATCCCTGGAGGGTCGGCGCGATGCACCAAAAGGTGATGCACCATAAGGTGTAGGCGACCACTGGAAATGATTCAACTATACATTGTCTAGATCCGAATATGATCCTTAATGGGTTAAAGGAGGATGCTGTCCTCAAAGGGTTAATATGGAGAGGGCAGCAGGTGAGGCTGTATTGAAAGGGTGACTCATCCAGGTAACAACTATAACATCCGTGTTATAAAGGAGGGTGATAACAATTATACTGCGTCACTTTTAACAAGATATAGGCTCGCTGCCTCCTCGCCTTAAGACATCGAGACAATTGACAGGTACAATGTATTTAGGGTTCAGCATATAGCCTTTGATTGAACAATGTCTTCTGAAAAAGAGTCAACTTCTGAAAAAGAGTCAACTTCTGAAAAAGAGTCAAGTGAGGTAAGACCTTTGGCTTTGGGAAAACCCTTAAAGTTCTGCCGAGGAACTTCTATTAATTAAGTAGGGATCGTTTTGAAGGCACAAAAGGATTTGGCGTTGTACATGTATACTTAGAGAGACAAGGATGTTTCCATCAAATACTTAAGTTTCATTATAATTATTTTGCATTAGTACTATTAGGATTTAGACGGCAGGCGCGAAGCCATCCGCCCCCACCCTTTTTTGCCTGTACTTAAGAGTGTTTTTTTTTGTGTGCACTTTTTGGACCCCCAAAAATATTGGGGGGAGGCGCTCCTTTGTTTTCCAATCCCTGGATCCGCCACTGCGATCCATAGTTATAGCATCCACAGGCTGATGATCCTAAAGGATCCTAAGAGGCTTTAAGGTTGAGGCGCCAATTTTTATCCTACACTGGACGCGTGGCTGGTAGAGTATTAACACACGGCGCTAATCCGAGCAGATGGCAGTTTAACTTTATGGGTTAATCTTCAGTTTAGGGATAATCCATCAGGTAGCTGAGGGGAATCCCCTGCCACCGACCCCCTCCCCACCTGCACCCACCCCTACACACATGCACATATTCACATTCCCAACTGCCATTTCTTTGAGTAACACTTCTCAGAAGTCTTGCCTGTTTGTCGTCACGATGCACCAATGCAGTGGTGCATCGTGCCCTGGGCCATCATGACAACCATTTAGGGATGCATCAGTCCATAGCATCGCCATGATGCATGAGTGCATCTAGTCTCTATCTGTACCGTTATTCAAGGGCTAGTGGATAACGCACCTGAGACTCACTATAATTTATACTCCTGCGTATATATGCCGCACCCTGAGTTCAGTAAGGCTCTGTATAAGCCACAGTAGGCCTAGCTCTGAGATGAACTAGAAGCCATGTCTCACACAAGTGGTTTTATGGTACATGTGTATGTAGACCTAGCTCTGAGATGAGCTAGAAGCCATGGCTCACACAATTAGTGGTTTTATGGTACATGTGTACGTAGACCTAGCGCTGAGATGAGCTAGAAGCCATGTCTCACACAATTAGTGGTTTTATGGTACATGTGTACGTAGGCCTAGCTCTGAGATGAGCTAGAAGCCATGTCTCACACAATTAGTGGTTTTATGGTACATGTGTACGTAGGCCTAGCTCTGAGATGAGCTAGAAGCCATGTCTCACACAATTAGTGGTTTTATGGTACATGTGTACGTAGGCCTAGCTCTGAGATGAGCTAGAAGCCATGTCTCACACAATTAGTGGTTTTATGGTACATGTGTACGTAGGCCTAGCTCTGAGATGAGCTAGAAGCCATGTCTCACACAATTAGTGGTTTTATGGTACATGTGTACGTAGGCCTAGCTCTGAGATGAGCTAGAAGCCATGTCTCACACAATTAGTGGTTTTATGGTACATGTGTACGTAGGCCTAGCTCTGAGATGAGCTAGAAGCCATGTCTCACACAATTAGTGGTTTTATGGTACATGTGTATGTAGGCCTAGCTCTGAGATGAACTAGAAGCCATGTCTCACACAAGGGGTTTTATGGTACATGTGGATGTAGGCCTAGCTCTGAGATGAACTAAAAGCCATGTCTCACACAAGGGGTTTTATGGTACATGTGGACGTAGGCCTACACAAGGAGACGTTAACCCTTTAGCGGACCATTAATGCATTACCCACTGGTCGGCATGATGCATGAATACAGCCCTGGCGAGTTACTCACCAGGGCTGCATACATGCATCATGACGACCCTACGGGTTTGATACATTCCCGGAGGGTCGGCATGATGATGCTACAATGAAGTGCTGGCAAGCAGACTCGTCAGCACTTCATTGGTGCATCATGACGACCAATGGGCATGATGCACTCCTGCATCAGCGACCTTTAAAGGGTTAAAGCTAATATCTCCTTAAAGGCTACTGCCTCAAGTGTCCAACACTTATCTCTGTACAACATTACGTCATGTCCTGATAGGGACAGCCTGATCCTTGTATAATATATAGAGCCGGATAAAGATAAAACATATCTTAATTCTTATGGGGACGACCTCTCTCTCCACAGATCTCTCCATCACTTGGTATATGGAGAGTTATATCACCTGACCAGGTCATCTGACCAAAGGTGATATCCTTTTTAATGCCTCGTCAACTTATGTACTATATTCACATGCTAAATTTTAGGATACAAGTATGGGTATTTACAAAAAGAAATCTTACTTATAACCTGCCCTCTTGTCTTTTTTCATTCATTATGCAGAACTGATGTGGTGTTCATTTTGTAACAGAAACTATAGGAACCAGGCGAATAAAAAGAATTATGAAAAGGGGAAGGGAGGATTCCATTTTTTCGAGGGGGGGGAGGATCAAACAAAATTATAACTCAAAAGGAAAGGGAGGGCGCGACCCTCTCATGACTTTGCTTGTTGGAATGTGTTTCTGTTTCTTGCACGTCCCCAGTGCCTACACTTCCCACGCCGTTAACTTAAATTACCATTACAATGAGTAGCCACATAGGTATTGGTAGCCATGATGTCATGTATTGGCCTTTTTGTGGTGGTGTCACAACTTGTTGAACCTGTTACACCTGCCTGCATCTACCTTACATCACACCTGGACAGGTGAGGGCAGGTGAGACAATATTAGTCACATACCTCCCACACCCCAATAACTCCCACCTTTTATACCTAGGGCCTTCCCATCTCAGATGGTTGGGAGGGGGGGGGGGTGACGGGGCACTCCCTATGTGTTCAATAATATATATATATATATGGCATCCAATGAGCGTCACCTTGAAAAATAAGTTTGTAGTAAAAGTTTAAAGCCCTTATTTTGTAATTTGATGCCCCCTCACCCTAGCAAAACACACACAAAAGAAACACACAAAATCCCCCAGAAAATATCAGTTTCGAAGATGGTAACCCTGGGCGGGGGGAGGTAAAATATAGACTCAATCTGGGTACGTGATAATTTTAGTTTGCACTTTGCTTGTTTAAACTAACCAGAAAAAAGAAAATCCAAGTGAGCCCATCACGCATCATAGTCATACCCAAATATAGTCCAAAAATCGTCTATTCGGCCCAATGTCGAGAGCAACCCCCCCCCCCCCTCCCCCGCAACCACCACCCATCCCTCCACTATGAGCACAGTCCTCTTATTGACACCCTATTGACAGCTATTGACAGTACTAAAGCACTCTTCCTGTCCATTGTTGACACTGGTTTTAACCGCGCTGTCACCTTCTCTCAACTTCTACCCACGACCCTTGTGCCCACCCATTGAAAGTGATGGCTATTGCTCAAAGTTAGATAACATGTTTACCCTGGTAAAGTTGGGCCTGAGACTGGGTTTTACCCTGTGGGGTAGGCCTATTTGTGTTTTCAAAGGCAGTTTTGTAATTAAAGGTTTTCCCGCCAAAAACGAATCACTTTCCTTTGAAAAACGCAGACAGGCAGGTATGAAGTGAGCATAAAGGTGATGTAATGTTGGACAAGGAAACCTGAACCAATTTATCTTATAACCTTTCGGCCATTCAGAAAAAAAAGAGGAAAAACAAAGAAAAAAGAAAATGGGTGGGTCTTCCTTCACATTGTTTTATCAGCGGTGATTTTCTTTTTTTCTTTCAATGAAAAACAACAAGTATATCCAATATCAAATGTTGTACGAGCTTTGGCAAAGTTGTGAATCCTCAAAACATTAGGCCTTCTGAAATGCCCCCCCCCCCCCAAGTCCAGCACACAGTAGTGCCATCATGGAAATATCTCCCATGTTGAATAGATCCACCCACGACCTATTAACCCTTTAATGGCCGCTAATGCATTAATGCATTATGCCTGTTGGTCATCACGATGCATGAATGCAGCTCTGTCGAGTAACTCGCCAGTGCCAAATCCATGCATCATGCCGACCGTTGATACACAGTCCTGGAGGGTCGGCATGATGCTCTAATGAAGTGCATCGTGACGACCAATGGGCTTGATGCACTCCGGCAGGGTTAACAATAAGAGCCCCATAGAGTACACTATTACTTCACATGCTACTGCCACTGTGGGAACTCCTGTGCACCATGTGTACGATCCACTTAGAGGACCCCTTTATTAATTTCTGATATCATGTTACACAATGCTATGGTAATACAACTAGGGTAAGTCGGCCTATATTGGTCATATCTGCTGATAGAGGAGATAAGGGGTAGTATTATGTCTCTGTTTGCATTAGAGTAGCCTGATATTATGGGTTGGATTAACCCTTTAAAGACAAAACGGTGCATATTAACCCCCCCCCCCCACCCCTACCTCATGGATGCAGCCCTGTTGCAGAACTACCTTGCTGCATCATACACTGTTGATACACTCCTGGAGGGTCGGCACGATGCACCAATGAAGCGCTGGTAAGCAGTCTCGCCAGCATGTCATTGGTGCATCATGACGACCAACGAACATGAACCTGGGGACATCGCATGCGGCTCTTAAAGGGTTAAACAGCACCTCTATCCTATCTACCTTTATGACATCATCAAAGGGAAAACTGAAGTGCCGCCATTTAAGGTAAAAAGTAAACCCCAATTAAAAACTAATATTAGCTTTAATTGACACCAATGCTTTAACCTATAGTTTTAAAACAATGCATGACTGGTCTACAAATGAGCAGAGACCTCTGGTGGTATGTCATTGAACTAGGCTAGAACAATGGTATACCTGGCGTCAGATGGCCAGATGGCGGGAATAGTGTATGTGGGTTGGTGGGGGGTTAGAGACAAAACATTACTACAAAGAGACCTCCCAGGGGGATAGGGGCATAGGGCGTGGGAGAATTTGGAGACGCGCTCCCACAGTCACGTAGAACTATGGGACGCAGGTTGGTTAATTGTGAACGTGTACCTCTCATGGGGTACCTGTAAATACCTGTGTAGGGTGAATTCCATGGGATGACATTATTTGTAAACCTGTGGTTACTATGCCGGCCCTTTTCAATAAAACCACAGTATAGGAATTTCTAACCTTGACTTCTAATGAAGACCCCGAGATAAATTCACCATTTGGACATCCAATATCTATTTCTTTTACAGTTTAAATTTATGATGTAGGTCTAGGGATTTCTTTGGTATAATTTCTACCCCGGTATCTGATATGAATAGTGTGCAATCTACAAAATGAATAGGCTTAATATCAAATAGCCTACAAAATAGTTAAGAAAAAAGTGCAATGGATAGGGGGAAAAAATCTGAACAACTTTTCACAATATTTCAATCACTTACGTTTCGCCATCTGTGTAGTTTTGTGTGCAATAGTAGATCTAGTCATATAAATCCCACCTCTGCCATCTATTACACAACCCATAGAGTATACCACAGGGCGCGTTCGGAAACAAAAGATAACACACACTCTAAACATAGGCAATTTGGACGCTAACTCATCCAGAAATCCACAAAACAAACACAAATAAATTATGGTATAGCTTCATGCACAACTCGATAAAATATGATAGAAACTCTGCATTTATCGGCATAGAAAGCAGAATAAATACCCCGGATGGAAACTAAAAGAGTTCAAGTTAGGCCCTAGCCCCGGGCCCTAGCGGTAGGTCACTTAGATTACTTTCCGAACGCGCCCGGCAGGATGCTGCAGCGTTCGGACGGTTAGAACAAGTCTATGCTTGTCGACCACAGACGATCTACACCACCTGGGTAGGAGGGAGTCGTGCATTCATTCAGTCTAAATCTACCGACACAGACACACACACCATGTAAAACTACACACAGCATGTTCACAGGACATATCGGGATCTATACCGAGTGGAGTTAGACTAGATAGAAGTACAAAATGAAGAGATTACGTAGTACTTTGAGTGGTGGAGGAGTTGGTGGAAGGACGACTTGTAGTTTGGTAAGTGAATTGTTGTTGTAGTTTGGGGATGCCCCTCGTGGTTGTTGTTTACGTTGACAGCTGTATTTTATTAGGTGCTCCAGTTATTGTGTGCTGTTGGTCTCGTAGACCTACTACCCGAGTTGTGTTACTACTAGTGGGCTTAGGTCTAGATTCATGGTTTATTTCATCCTGTTAGGGGGGTCTAGATGGGGGGTCCCCATGTCACATGTCGATTTTAAGAAAAGGCCATGTCACATGTCACTAAATTCCTATTTCCCCATGTCCCTGTCACTAAGCTCCATGTCACATGTCGATTTTAAGGAAAGGTCATGTCTCATGTCACTATCTTTTTCATTCTCCATGTCCTTGTCACTAAGCTCCATGTCACATGTCGATTTTAAGAAATGGCCATGTCACCCTGTCGAATTTAGGGGTCTAGACCCATTGTTAGTGGACAGACTGTTCACTGTAGAAGCCTGAGAAGGGGGTTTTAAAGATGTGTGATCTCCAACCAATGTCATGTCATCATTATATTATAATATATACCCATCATTGTCATGTCCTGGATCATGATCATCATATCTTGTTCTCTTATTAGATTTCGTAGGTCATGCACATGTCTTGATTTGGAGGTCAAAGGCCTGGCAAATGAAACCACACTGACCAGAATGTCAAGATGAATACACATATTGAATACACATTTTGAACTAGGCTGTGTGTATTGGGGAACTGAAAACATATAAATTTATTGACCTGAAGGCTGAATGCATCGTGATAACTAATGGACATGATGCAACCTGGCTTTAAAGTTTTGATATAAGCCTATAATAAGGGTGGGAGTGGACAGGTGTTTGTCCAAATCATTTGCATGTTATCAGTCAGACGCGTGCCGCCACCACCCACAGGGTGACGCTATAATGATAACTCTTATCCACATCTCCAACTGTAGATGTGCTATCGTAGAATGAGAATGATAAATGAAAGCAGCATTTGCTGCCCCCCCCCCCCCGGCTCTACTGGGAATAACAACTCAATAATTTGTTTTGCCTCTGGCTACTACCCACAGTCTTAGTTCGAATTAAGATGTCAGTAATCTAAATAAGCAATCAGAAACTTGAAGGGATTATTAATACTTCATTCTCTTAATATCTCTATCATCTATGACAAAGATTTGACAGTTCATAAATTACAACTTGCTTATCACCAAAGGCGAAACCCGAACGTCAGCAAAACTACAGACATTAAAGGTGATACCTAGAATTAGATATCTGTAGGTCTAAGTGCGTCCTTAGTCCAGCCTGAACTCCCTTACTCTGTCTTAGAGAGAGGTCTAGTGGAGGACACTTACTAAGAAGGCAGGTGCCACTCCTACTCAACTCAGACAATGACTCTGGAAATTGCTCTTCATCTTTCAAGTGTTTGTCTGTGAGTGGATGTATTTTGTTGTTGTAGTTGTATTCTTATCTTTTCCCTGGGAGCTCCTTTCTTGATATTTTCCTCTTTTTTTCCCCTTTTTATTTATTCATTCATTTATATATATATATATATTTTTTTTTGGGGGTTGTTGTTGTTTACCTGTGATAAAACATTTTATAAAGAGACTGGACTGTCTAGTTTAATAACGATTTGAAAATACTGCATGAGTAATGTTTTTGAAATAAAAATGATCATATGAAGTGTAGGCAAAAGAAGAGGCTACAGTTTTTTTAGTGACATCTCTAGCCTGAGGCCACATTCAACCTTCACTACTTGACACTGTCTCAGGTCACACCCCCCCCCCCAACTACTGTACCTCCCCCCACTACTTGGACGTGTCTGGACGTGTTCGGGTTGTCATGGTAACCTATATAGTGTCACTGACATCTCCTCAGGAGGCGGTGTCAGCACAGCGGTGGTCCTAAACTCAATAAGTGTCAATTTTACACTGTAAATAAAATGGGTTATAATATTGTATTGTATATTAGATATGAGTTGTACTTCCATACTCAGATTCTGTATGTAAAAGTTGTGTGTTATATAGTGTAAAAATACCATGAAAATGTTTTGTTTTTTTTCTTCTCGCAATTTTCTGGCCACCTACAATTTGACAGTCTTTAGTATCAGCCCCTCCCCAACCTAAAAAAAAAAAAAATGAAACAAGATTCTAAAAAGAATATTTAGGAAAATGCAGTGGTTCTCAACTAGATCGTGCTTGTCTTTTATCATTATTTTTTCTTATTTTTATTAAACATTCCATTGGAATACGATGACTTTTAATAGAACATTGTCAATCTATACAGCAATATGTAATACCCTACTGGTAGTCTGTTTATGTCATTGTGTGTGTATTGGGTAGGGGGGGGGTGATGAGTAACTGTCTACTACCCCAGTGAGTAGCCCCATCCCCGCCCTACAGTGTATGTCAGTGATGTACAGACAGGACTAGACACGTCCATATACTGCTACATTGTACATACAGCATATCGGTAGTCTCTTTTTAAGCCTTTAAGGGTGGCATGATACCTCCAGGGTTATGTACCCTTGGTGGTCATGGTACACCAATGCAGCACTGACGAGTCTACTCACCAGCAATGCACCTGGGAGTGGATTGATTAAGCCTGTAGGGTCGGCGTGGTGCACACATGCAGTCATTGTAGTACCGTTAGTAACTCAGAAGGGCTGTATTACTAATTAGTATGAGGCATTAATGCACCATACGGCACTGAGAGGGCTATAATCACCATCCAACTTCTCCACCCTACTCCTACCCCATATATCCATTCTTCTATAGCATTATTTCAATCCCCTCTCCCCCACCCACCTACCTACTCCCTCTTGGTAATCCAGAGCCGTGGGAAAATACAGGAGTGTGTGACAAAGTGTAGTGTGTGACTAGATGATCTGACAGCTTGGTGGTTGTACATTGTGTGGTGGTGTACCTGTCTCAATGTTCAATGTATGGGACCTGGACATTGCCCTGCCCCATGGGTGGGGGAAGTTGGGACCCTTCACTAGGGTCCACTCACTAAATGCTACAAATCTACAATGGATCCGACCATTTAAGGGCCGATAGTTCATGCCCATTGGTCCTCATGACGCGTGAATTATGCTACTTTGTTTAGAATATTCTCCAGGATTCTATTCATGAATCATGACCACGCTGTAAATGTGATACACTCACAGAGGGTTTAATATCATGATGCAGCAATGATGTGCTTGAGTCTGCATTGGTGCATCATGAGGACCCACCAGCATGATGCACTAAATGCATTAGTGGTCTTTAAAGAGTTGATTATACCACTGGTCTGACAGGTGCATAAATGGCGTATCATTGTGGTTTATTGGGCCTTAATCATTGACAACACCTGTATTCTTATTCTGAGTACAATAGACAGACTGACAGTGTGGTATATTATTGATTATTGTCACTGGTTGATGCTTATTGTGTTAGAAGGGACAAAAGACTGTCATGCTTCAGCTCCCATTCCCACGGTTATTACACCGATTCCCACGGGTTTTAGACCAATAAATTATGATAAATTGACTTATGGGTGGGTGTGATTCTGAAATGAAATTAATGTTTCCCTGAGATGTTAGAAATCTTTATATCCTCTTTTCAGCTTGATGCAAAATGACATTCACCCATCAACTTGTAGATTTCTTGCTAATGATTATCATAACCGCTTCAAGTGTTGGATGTGTGTTACCAGTTACTACTCACTCGTACAATACACTGATAAAAATCATTGAAAATATTTAATTTGTTTTAAAAACCTATATATATATATATATATATATATATATATATATATATATATATATATATATATATATATATATATATATATATATATAAATAAAAAAAAAACATATATCAATAACAAATATTTCTTTTTCACCCAACAGGAGAAGTTACCCAAACATGAACGCGGCTTGGAATCCCCATCGAAATCCACCAGCGGCAATGTTAACAACGCGCTGTTGGTGGTCCGAAACCTTGTCCAGCACTTTAACCATAGGGACCAGTCGGACATAGCGGTGAGGGTGTCAGACAGGGTGTTCTACCTACACAAGATCCTGCTAGCCAGGAGTGAAGTCTTCAGGGCCATGATGTTGGGACAGTTCTGGGATGATTCCAGACAGCAGGAGATTGAACTACAGGAGTCTGAGGAGTGTGTGCCCCACATGGAGGCATTCTTTAGGTGAGTTTTTGATCATTTTAAGGACAAATAAAAAACAAAATTGGTAATCTTTTTGAAAAAATTAGTAATTTTTGAAAATAAACAACACAACTAGAGTCCAACATAGGTTTCAGGTTGGCCTTTTATCAAATTGAATATTGAAATTAAAAAAAATATATAAAAAAAAAATGGTTAAGCTTATCTAGCAAAGCATGCCTACCAGTACTTTATTTCAATTTTGAAAAAAAAAAAGAGAAAAAAGCTGTACTTTAGTCCATTTGGCTGTGTGCAAGTCACCGATACAAGTCACAAAGCTTTGTTAAAATCTGTTCAAATTGAATAATGATTCTATTATTTTATAGATGCTAATTGTTCATTTGTTGGAAAAAAGGAATTGCCCATTTTAACACAATCTTTTTTCTTTTCTCCTCTGTTACAGGTATTTCTACACAGCTGAGATCAACCTGAGCCGTGAGAACGTGGTCCCCATCCTGCTCCTCTCCAACAAGTACAATGTCAAGGATCTGGAGGAGGCGTGCGAGCGCTACGCCAACAAACTTGTGTTCTCTGGCACAGAAACTGACACTGTTATCGAATGGTGGCACTTAGCTGCTCAGCTCAATCTAAGACTATTACAGAGGAAGTGTAAAGACTACTTGCTACTTAATATGGATTCTGTGCTCAGTTCAGGTCACTTCACCGAACTCAGTCTTGAGTATCTTGAGCTGTTTCTAGCGGAGAAGGACATGGTTGTACGTAGCGAGTATACATTGTACCGCGCAGTGCTGCGCTGGTTGAACCACGAGGCAAATCAACCCCAGCTTAACGCTAACTTACCTCGTCTCTTACCGCTCATCAAATTCAGTATGATGACAATTGACGAGCTGCTTGAGATCGAGCAAAGTCTGGAGACGCAGCCCGAGTTCCGCAAGTACCTTTGTCAGTATCTCTACACGGCCTTCAAGTTCCATGCCATGCCCTTCCACAAGCGGGGTACGGCCGGACTCCAGGCTCTGGACTCACCAAGGTTGTACACCAACTCACGGTTACCAAAAGTTGGCGCCATGCTTCGGCTTCATCCCTTCGAGCGTGAGCAGCTCACGACTGGTGTAACTCACAATATATCCATCCCGGTCTCACTCTCGAATGCCGATCGTGATGACTGTAAGAACTGGCATTTGGTGTTCCACGAGGTTGATGACCGGATTCAACTCGAGATCTGCTCGGCACTTTGCAACTCTGAGCAATTTGATCTAGTCGAGGCCTCGGTGCTCATTTACAAGCAGATCAACGGAATTACCTTCGTAAAGGGAGTCATGCAGTTCCGCTGTAGCCTCAAAAACATGCCGGATGTGCCATGTGGACATGTATTTAATGTACTTCTTCCTAAGGAGTCCCTAGACCCTACCTCCCCCTACCTCATATCGGGAGAGGCTGGAGACTATTGTCAGTTCTGTATAGTCTGGAGGCATTATCATGGAGATGATGTTTTCTCCTCCGCACAAAACTCTGCTTCCACAAATGTGAATAGCGGTGATGCCGCGGCCGCAGCGGCACAAGTAGAACAATCGACATCCTCCTCGTCATCGCCACATTCAATGAACTTGTTACCACCCCGCTCGTCAGTTGAAAATCTCAGCCAGAGCTCCTGATAGTATTGACTCACATAGTTGTTGTTGTTAACATGTTAATGCCAGGACATTGGCTGAATTTGTTATTTGATTACATGTAATAATAATTGTTGCTACTAAAACTGTGAAATATCTTTGGTTTTTGCTTTTCATGTGAAAGGTTGGTGATATAATGGTATGAATGCAGACTTGCTAGTGCAAACAATACATAACTAAGTAGTATTGTGGATTGAAGGACTATGTTGCACTTAAAAATCATTAATCAATTACATCAATGAAGTTATCTGGGACTTAATTTGGATCTTGAGAATTAAAATTGATATTACGAATTGAAAATTGAGAAAAATTTAAAACAGATCTGTAGAAAGCATTTTTAACCTTTGTGTTCCTTTCCACCAACCGTGTTCAACTTTGGGCAATCTCAACTGGTTTAAATGGAACCTCTCTTTAAGGTGTCCAAACCTAAATACTGTTTAAGGTTTTTTCTGCACCTCAATATTTTGTGACATTATTAACTGAAACTTATAATGCATATTCTCACAGTTGGGGCTGTATGTTATTCCGGGATGTTATTGAGATATCAAGAGTATCAAATGGCACAATAAAATTAGGTACTATATCTTTATTTTTTAAAGTAAATCGTTAGTGTTTTCCACTTTTTGTGGTACTAGATTCACCCCTTTGTGTTCAAAGAGGGAAGAGTTTGTGTGGAAAATCTTAAGAAGTAACTTATAGGAGCCGATATAAATTTGTCCACAACTTGCAAATAACTGCTAGTTATCCTTCATGTAAAGGTCATATTTGACGGATTTGATTGAATGGACTTTAGAAAAACAACCAAAAAACAGTCATTAAACCGTTTAGGGGCTCCTGATGCAGCAGGAGTCAGTGATGCCATTTTTCCTAACTTCTTAGAAATTCCGAATTTTTGGATGCAATTTCTATTGGAAACTCAGAAAATTGGGATAATTTCCGAATTTTCAGAGACTGGGAGTGGCATCTCTGAGGAGTGCACCATGGCCATTGGTCGGTACTTGCGAGTCTGCTCGCCCGCATGCAAACTCGCCAGTGATTCATCGATGCATCATGCCGACACTTCAGGAGTGTATCAACCCTGAAGGAGTGTCATCCGACCAGGCATCATGATGGCAATGATGCCTCAATGTAGTATCGGCTTTTAAGGTGACCGTAAAGGTTGGACTAGTTTATCTGAGGAGAGATTCAGGGTGCTTGAATAGATGTATACAGTTGTATTAAATTCAGACACACAATGTCTATATGTGTCTAGTGGCTTTAAGGTCGCTCCCTTGTACAAACATCAGATGTAAAACTTGTAAATATCTAACATGAATAAATCTTATTTTGTTAAAAAAAGAAAAAAAATATAAATTGTTCCTCGTTCCTTGTCCCTGTGGAAAAGTTATAGTGCAATGAGTGTAAAATCTAATAAGAAATAGTTTCAGAGATCTCGTTCCTTCCACTTTAGTCTGTATGCAAGCTATGTTTTGAATTCACCAATCTATTCTAATCTACCCCGGTAGTGGTATCTCAATTAAAATTCTTTTAACGTATACCCGCACACAAAGGGACACCTTAACTTTGGCCAATCATATAAAATATATCTGAGACCAACTTTTGGGGACTTAACTTATGTTTTATTGTTAGAAATCCTCCCGTATAATGCGCACCCTAACTTAGGCTAATTCCTTACGGTGAATTAGACTTCCCTCTTCACATAAAGAGTGAGTGAGTAATAGATGTTTAACGCCATTTCGACAGCTAAGGTCATATTCATGGCGAGAACTACATTACACAATTTCACAGAGGAATGTGTCAGTGCCCACGCATATGTGCACCACACACATCCGAGGGGATAGGGAAAAGGAGATATAGACCCTTTTAAGTGGGCTCGGGAAGCCCGTCTTCACATAAAGATGGCCCATTCTATTGATACTAGTTTTGATTGCGCCCCGGGTCCATTTATGACAAGCTTACTTGACTTCTTGAGGCCCTGGTGCTTAAATAGGCATTAGTAAGTACTATAACGCGGGGGTTTAGTTCTCACTGGATCCATAAGGGGGACACCAAGACCTTTTATTTAATATATTACACTCCCCTCTAACTAACATAGAAATATAGAGGGCCATAGCTACACATAGCTTTTTGAATTTTTCAAATCCATTCAGTAGAACAAAAGTTCAGAATTTTTCATTTTTTCCCACCATATTCTTAAGCTATAGGTGCGTCTTATACGCGGGAGATTACGGTTATAATGTACGTGGTATTGGTATAAAGTTTTGGATAGAAGGCTATCAGCCAGCCTCAAAAGTCACCACAATGCACCATTTGGTTCTGGATATTCAACACTTTCGTTGGAGAGATAAATTTATGAAGCAGCATTTGTTATGATTTTATCAGAATGTCAGTCAATATGCCCAAAATGTGAGTAAAAAGCAATACTAGTATATTCCATTTCTTCATTTTCAACTTCTTAGGTTATGGACGGGTCATTTATTGCCAGCTGGGGGGGGGGGGGTGATGGATCTTGGCGGACCACCACTATGCCAAAAATTATCACGACCCCCGCACTAAGAACCGATTTTGCAAAATGGATACATGTGTGAAATGACGCGTCATGATTGGTATTTGAATTACCCATATTTAGTTTTGACCCCCCCAGAGTGAAGCTTTATTGGGTTTTGCCACCCCCCCCCCCACAAAGGAACTCTTTTTCGAAATGACCCCTCCCCCGCCCCTATATCCAACAAGCCCCCCCCCCACCTAGCAATAAATGACTGGTCCCTTAAGAGCCCCAAGAATGCCCTTAATCTAGGCCCTTCAATTACTCGAAAAATAATGAATAAGAAATTACCCCTCTAAAAACCACACATGCATGTTATTATGTACAAGCTACCATTTTTATGACCCAGTGAGAACCTTGGATCTTTGCACTCTGGTGCGATATGCACGGTTCCACTAAAATCCACAGCAATAAAACAGAATCCCCTCTTTTCTCCTGTACTATTGATCACAAGGGTAGAATTACCCCCCCCCCCCTCACTCCCCTTCCCCTAGCTTTTCAGACCAAACTACAATAGTTCACCACAAATCCTAAGCTCCTCAGAACTGTCAAGTGTACAAGGATTGTACACACAGGGGATCACCGCCCCCCCCTCCAGCTCCTCCAGGGGCAATCCCCTGAGATATAACCCCCTCCCCCCCCCTTGGCAAACTGGCAAAGGGATTCCAAGGTAACCCAGGTTATCCACTGTATATAGGGTTTAAACCCTTCGCGGGCCGCTGTTGCATTAATGCATCATGCCCATTGGTCGTCATAATGCTCCAATGAAGTGCTGGTGAGACTGCTCGCCAGCACTTCATTGGAGCATCATTCTATATCAAGCCTGTAGGGTCAGCATGATGCGTGAATGGACATGATGCATTAATGCATCAGCGGCCTTTAAGGGGTTATACCTTTAGCCATTTAAAGGGCCAATAAACGACCACTGAGCATGTCGGTGTACCTTAAGTCGACCACCCATTAATATTTTCACAATTTATGAGTAATGTTCGGGGCATGTGAAAGGTCTACCTATTGTAGTTAATAAGGTACAATCAATATGTAATTCTACATTACCTGAAATGTACATTACCGGCATAAGGTACCAACATGCCTAGTAGGCGACTTACCTTATTATATCATGTAGATGATTTGATTTGTATAAAAACAAATGCAGTACAAAGGTGCATGCATGTCTCTTCACCCCCTTTTTCATAATGATGCATCATAATGGTGCATAATGATGCATCATTATAGTTAGGGAATAATGCACGGGGCATGGCTGTGGGAGTGCTCTAGACTGTATTGAGACATCGAGGGGCCTTATAGGTCCCGAGATGTCTCAATACAGTCTAGAGCACTCCCACAGCCATGACCAAGTGCATTATTCCCGTTATAACACAGAAAAATCACATATCAGCCACCTGACAACACATGAATATCAACTGTGTAGACTGTAGTCTAAAGGTGAGATGAAGTTAACCTCCTTTGCCAGGAGTGCATTATCCATCTAGATAATGCACGGTCAATCAACCAATCAGAACACAGCATTCAGGCTTTGCCCAGCTGTGTTATAATGCATAATGATGCACCATAATGATGCATCATAATGGTGCATCATTATGATGCATCATAATGGTGCATCATTATGATGCATCATAATGGTGCATAATGATGCATCATAATGTAGCCCTTATGAATGCCTCACCAGCAGCACTGCATTGGTGCATCATGGCCAACATTAAATCGATGCACTCCTGCATCAAAGTTCTTAAAGGATTAAGGTCTCAGGGTGTCCATCTAATTCGGTGGCTCTAACAAAGGGTATAATCCCTGTTGGTGGTCTTCACCCCCACACCCCACCCCCGTGCACATACCTGGCCGACAAAGGCTCTTGGGGCTTTCTAACCCTATGAGGACTGCCTCATGCTTCATTGCATCAAACACTTGGCAGGCAATACTGGTGAGCAGACTCGCCAGCACTGCATTGGTGCATCATGACGACCACTGGGCATAAACCTGGAGGCATCGTGTGTCTCATAAGGGAGTGATCGTTTTTTAACAAGGGGGGGGGGGGGGGGGGGGGGGGCTGGTGGGTTTGCGTGTGGGTGCGCAAAAAAAAAACTTTTGACCCCCCCTCTCAAGGGGATAAAAAAATTTTGACCCCCGTAAGTGACGAAAATCGCACGCGAACGTGCCCTTTTAACCTATAGTAACGTGCGGGGTTTTCCACTGAAAACAGGTGAAATTATTTTGACCCCCCATCAGAGGGGTTGAAAAAAATTCTGACCACCCCTCGGTTAAGGGATTGAAAAAATTCTGACCCCCCCCTTAAACCCACCAGCCCCCCCCCACTGTTGTTAAAAAATGATCACTCCCTAAAACCCTAACATTTTAAGGGCCGCTGATGCAGGAGTGCATCATGGCCATCAGTCATTATGATGTAGGTTCAGCATGATGCATGAATGCAGCCCTGGTGGGTTACTTAGCACAGCTGCATCTATGCATCACAATCGGTCTGCTGCATGACTCCTTCAAAATGATTTTTTGGCATTTTCTTATCAACTAGGCAACTTTGAAATGCTCTGGAGACCTTAATAATAGGAATATGGACTAACCGAAAAAAAATGTCCCCAGATAATGACTTGAAAATTAGTCTCCAGTCATCAAATGGGTAAAATGTGTCAATCATCCATCCCATAATCCTGTTCAAAGCACAAGAAGCTAAAAAAAAAAAAGAATGTTTTTGTTCCATTTTCATTCCATAGCAGCAAAATTCTGATATCATGGGATAGAATTGGAAGAGGCATTAATTACGGGCAGTTTCTTTTTTTTTATAATTTATATATTTTGAAAGGATTTGTGTCAAATTATGCACAAATATATTTTCCTCTGAGCCAACCTATCAAGAGCCCTTAATGCCTCATATCCATTGGTCGGCATGATGCATGAATGCAACCCTGGTGAGTAACTCGCTAGGGCTACATGGGGGCTACATGCATGCATCATGCTGACCCTACACGACTAATAAACTCCTGGAGGCTCGGCATGATGCTCCAATAAAGTGCTGGTGAGCTGTCTCGCCAGCACTTCATTGGTGCATCATGACGACCAATGGGTATGATGCCCCCTCCCTGCTTTAGTGGCTTTGAAAGGGTTAATGCAATAGCAGTCCTTAAAGGGTTAACCTCTCCAGGTGGGTAAATCCCCATACCAGTATAGGTCATTGTGTACTACCAGGAGGCCCTGGACACTGTGGTTTTAGGATTGACACGTCAGTGTCAACACTCAACCAGCACACAGCCCTCTTCTATGGTCTCTTGTGGGTTGGATATATACATGGACAGCTAGGCTTATACACATTATACCCTATGTATAGGGTTGGGGTGGTGGGAAGGGGTTTTAGGGGTGGCTGGGGTTAATATCTTTTGATTGAAGCTATTTGGTATTTCTGCAATTTTCAAGAACCACATACACCCCACATACAGGGCGCGTCTTATATGAGAGGATAGGCTCCTGGTGCACCTTATAGGATGAGGTAAAGCTGACGGTAAAATCATTGCAACCTAGGCCTCCCATGAATTTAAAATAGGGTTTCGGCCATTGAGACACATCTTAGCTATCCATAGAAGTAGACATCGATCGCAGAACTGCGAAAATACATCGATTAGAACAGTTGTTATCTTATTTCACTATTTTCTAGAAGGTCCTAAAAATCTGGGTGTTCCTTACACGTGTGGTACTATGGTACTATTTTGTAGTGCGCTGAATTTTTTATTTTTTTTTTTTATCGTCAAGATGCCTGAATGCTAATCTGATGTGAATTTACCTGTCCATACTTTATTCATGCATCTTGCCACCTTGTGGGTTGATGCCTACCCGAAGTCTGGGGAACCCAGATGCCCACGCTGTTTTTATAGATAAATAAATGAAAATATAAAAAGACAGAAACTTAGTCTGCGAGCATGATACACACACACACACACCCACACACCCCCCCCCCCACACACACCCACACACACACACACACACACACAAACACACACACACACACATATATATATATATATATATATATATATATATATATATATATATATATATATATATATATATGTATTGGCTTTCCCCTTTTTACAATTTGAGCTCAAAAGACAACATGAATTTAGTAGCTGTGTGTCTGTTGTAGGGATACTGCATGATATGACATTACTAGGGCATAAATAACAAATAGAGGTTCACGTGTTGATTCTAGTGGCAGATAAGAAGCACGAGGCCGTAGGCCGAGTGACTTCTTATCTAGCCACTGGAATCAACGTGTGAACCTCTATTTGTTATCTATGGCGTTTATACCAGGGTTTCCACAATAAAATTAAATATATTTATCTTATAAAGCTATGAAAATCAATGTTATTTGTTGCGAGTCGACGTAATCCGTCCTCCGCCATCTTGGTTTCTCGGCGAGACGACCAGAATGCCTAGACGCAAAATATTACGTCAACGTGTGTCCCCTTAGAGCATATGCCAACGTGACAACTTGTATCTCGCCGCGGTAAATAATCTGTCCGCTACGCAGTCAACCTGACAGAGAAATTTCACTCGATTCGATTTTTATATCTTCAATCCTGTTACACATACAGGTCAAATCATGGCGAATTAAAGGTAGGTGATAGAATATAATGTCTACTTTCATCCTCTATACGCATTAAGGTCTTACTGCTATAGTTTTTTTAATATCGAATTAAATCTTTCATGTCAATTTGCTGTCACGTTGTCTCGTCTCAAGTGTCAACATGGGTTCATTTAGCGCATACTATTCGAACTTCATTATCAGCTGTCGGCACTGTAAAATCATTCAAGAACGTGATAACCATGGTATAACTACTGTCATACACTGTAAGTGCCCTTCTACATGTCTGTTCACAACACTTCATGAATAGAACATTAACGTCTGACCTTAATAATATAAATACCTGTCACTGCCTACTCAAGTATACATGGGTGCCCTGGGCGGTATTAGGCAAAAAAAAAAAAACAGGTTTTCCGGTAACACGGTCCAAATATTTGAGGTAGGTAGGACGGAATTTTTGTTGATTTTTTTTTTGTAAGCAAGGCTTCATGTAGTCATACTTTGCTATGTTTTCACTGGTTACAATGAGAAATAATGGTTTCCTGCATAGAATTTGATGAGATGATGGAAAAATACAAGTAGAAATATAAACTTTAACAAAACTGATATTTTTTTTGTAAAAATCTCAAAAAAAACACGAAAAAAATGAAAAATCCTCAAAAAAAAATCGGAAAAATTTCTCCACAAATTCTAAGGTCAGCCCCTTTGAGCTCTTCTTTTTTTTTGCCTTATAACCTTCAAACCAAACTGTGACACTCTTGCCCGGGCACTCTCGGCTTATTGGGCCTAAACAAACCCAGACAGGATAATTATTACAACGCCTCTAAAACACACCTTAATCCCCTAATCATTACACTGGAGAATTTTAACCCTGAGGACAATGTTCACTTGTCAACAACAGGGGAGTGGTGGTGGTTTGGGTTGAGAGGAAAAAAAAACAACCCCAAAAAACATACAAAAAACTAGACCCCTTTTCGGCTCTTGGGGGTACCGGTATAAATTTTCCATCTTTTCTTTGTGAAGAAAACCTGCGCGTTACAATAGAGTAGAAGATGGAGGGCAAAAAGTTCCCTCCGAGAGGGAGAGCCTAAAAAAATGTTTCCAACCTCCAGGTGTTTGTATGTATGGGGCAAAAAAATCATGATCCTCAAGAGGGGGAGGGCAAATTATTTTTCATGTGTCGCCCCCCCCCATTTGTTAAAAATTGATCACACTAATTAGTTCTTCTTGCCCCCTCCCCCACCATGGGCATGGTAGTATGTCTGATCAGATACTTACATATTAGAACCGACAGGATTAACTTCTGACCCGGCTTCTGAACTCAATAATTATACCTGTCACTGCCTACTCAAATATACATGGGTGGTATTATACCTTGAACCCAAACTGTGACACTCTCGGATTATTAAGCCTTAAACTCACTGAGACAGGATAATGATTACAAACCCGGCAAACACGACACTTACCCCGCCCTAATCCCTTAATCCTTATAACACTGTGGAAACTAAAGGAACTCTAACAGCGGCGTCTCTGACACCATTGTCATGCTGCCATCTGGTGAGTAAAACCTGAACCAGCCGTCACTGTGCTCACCTGAAAATTTCCTCCTTTAACAACTTAACCCTTCAAGGGCCGTTGATGCAGGAGTGCATCGCACCCAACTATGGCGAGCATACTCACCAGCATTTCATTTGTGCATCATGTTGACCTCCCAAAACCTTTTGGTCGACATGATGCATTAATGAATGCAGCCCTGGCGAGGGACTGCCAGGGCTGCATTCATGTAGGCCTATAATGACGATCAATGCATCATGATGCATTAATGCACCATCGACACTTATAGGGTAAAGGGCTGCTTAATGCTTTAATGCATCATTCCCATTTTCCCTCATGATGCATTATTGCAGCTCTGGCGAGTAACTCACCATTTTTAAAGGATTCGTACATCATTAGATGGTCATCACGATGCACCAATGCAGTGCTGGTGAGTAGCCCGGCCCGGCCAGGACTGCATTGGTGCATCATGGACGACCAAGGAACATGGCCTGGACCTGGATCTGGACCTGGACCTGGACCTGGACCTGGACCTGGACCTGGACCTGGACCTGGACCTGGACCTGGACCTGGACCTGGACCTGGACCTGGACCTGGACCTGGACCTGGAGGTATTTAAAGGGTTAAGTTTGCCCACACACAACATCTTTATATGCTCAGGTCTTAGCGGCGTCTACTATGGAGATGATGTAGCTGCCAGAATACACATGTTTCCATAATCCAGACTGGATAAAGCATTTCACAAGTCAAGTGTCCATTGTTCATGTAATGGCAGGGTATTTGACTCAACATTTAAATATTTATAATAGGCTTAGTAAATGATCCCTATTTGATAATAACAGACGTCAGCTTGGTGGATGGAAGGTGGAAAGAAGGGTGTGCGCACATTAGGAAAAAAAAAACAGGGAGGGGGTGGGGAGGGTGCAGAAAAAGAGGTATATAGAGTAGGGGTCACTAGGTATAAAACCAGGGTCCAGGAGGTATAATCCTTAATTGGTGATCTTGTATAAACAGTTATGGTTTCATTTAACATATTAGGTCTACACATGATTAAAATGTTGCAATAACAAAGGGTTGGGACTCTGTGCATGGAGGAAAATTCTACCTAGTGGCCCCAGACTCCATACCTTTACTTCCCTGGGGCCACTAGGTATAAAAGTGAATATTCCATGGGGCCACTAATAGATCCACAGATAACAGATCCACGACTCAGAACTACATATTTTCAACTACTAGTACAATATATTTGGGAGGACCATACTTATAGATCCAATTCAACTTATAATAATTTATTAACTTCTTTCACTTTATAGGAAGCAAGCAGAATGCATTATCAACCAAATCAGATATTTTCCTCTGTGACTGCAGCACTTTCCAGCTACATAAGGGCCTAGTCATTTATTGCCAGCTAGGGGGGCTTGATGGATTTTGGCAGATTGGCAGATTTTTTTCCGACTCCCCCCCAACCACTATGACAAAAATGTTTGTGAGCCCCCCCTCACTAAGAACTGTTTTTGCAAGATGACCTCCCAAAAATCGGAGACGCACATGGTTATTTGAATTGCCCAAATTGGTACACACATGACTGTGGACAATGTGGCCAAAGGAAGATGTGGCTAAAATAAGATGATAAAAAAGATGCATTTGTGGTGTAAATATACTTCAAAATGGCCACATCATCTATTTTTTCTGATTGGCCACATGACCCAGACAATTGACCACATCATCCTTAGTTTGGCCAAATCGTCCACTAACGACATCATCCATAGGCCACATCGTCCATCCACCCAAGAGATATTCATGGAGAGAGGGGTCCTGGGACCCTGGTGTCCTCATCCCCGACCAGGTTCCAAACATCTAACCCCTATATTCCATCCTAAATTGATATTTTATCAGATAGATGCACCATAAACAGTAGATGGATGGTATAACAGTAGTAGAAACAGGAGGCCCGATGGGTCTACCCTAATCTGGTTGTAAAGGGATTAACTCTTAGTTATAATCCAAGGGTCAGGAGGTATAACCAGATTCATTTTATACCTAGTGACCGTCCCCCGGTATATATATGTTATTTATTTTTTCCTATCCCTTTCCTTTCTTTTTTTATTCTTTTTTTTTCTATTCGTTCTTTCTTTATTTTAGCAGTACGAACTACTAAGGCAATTATTCTAAACAATACAGGAAACCCTAGGCCAAGAAAAATAAAAGGTGTGTTTCCAGTAATATAGCTCAAAGAGCTAGGGTCGGTAGGTCGGATTTTATTTCTTTTTTACATTTATATAAGAAATGTTAGGGCACATATCAATGGATGTATCAAATTCTTTGTTTTTATTGTAAAATAATGATGGGAAAATGACATCTGCGAGAGAGGGGAAGAACACGAAAAGGATACATGAAAAATCCTCAAAAAGTAATGAAAATTTTCTTTAAAATATGAAAAAATTAGACAAAATTCTTAAAAATCACACAAAAAGTCTTTTTTGCCCCTGTTTTGCTAGGGTCGGTCAGGTTACTGGAAACAAACCCTTTTTTTTATTTGGCCCTAGTATTTCTCTACTTTGTAATGAAATTGGTTGTCATGGCAACCTATAACTAGAAATATTCATAACTCACTAAAAACTGACTTAAATCACATAGGGATCATTTTTGGTCACTGTAAGTCAGATTTGATATACATGTATCGTAAATCCTCGCGTACAGGACGCCCCTCACGTATAGGACGCACCCTGCGTTATGTTAAATTCTACATGACGCATCTGGGGCTAAATTTTGGTAATTTTTAGTACTGCAGTTTAGCGTAAAATCCTTGCATATAAGACCCACCCTTTCAGGAGGTTGTCCTATAACTAAGTATCCTCACCATTTCGAACAGAAAAAAATGCAATATTTTAATCACATTGCTTGCAACTTTCGTTTAAAGAAAGGCTAGAACACCTAGCATTTATCTAAAAACATGATGAAATTGGTTGCTATAGCGACCAAAAATTCCAAAATACAAAAAGCATTCAAAGTTACATCTTATGAAATAAATTTAATTCTTAGGTTTCATAAAAAATCTAAGCAGCATATTGAGTTGCTATGAGGACGTAGTTATGGTACACTGTCACACCGCAACAAGCGTTTTACAGTCGAGTGCTTCTGTTTCTGGAATACAGTGGTAGCCGCTGTTGGTACAAAACCAATGACCCAATGTGGGTCCTGCTGTAGGGACTACAGCGGTCTGTATAGCTCATTTACAATTGGGGCTTAGAGTATAGAGCTGGTGAAAAAATAGCCGTTTTTGACCGACTTTGGCCCAAAAAGTAACCATACAGGTCCAAGCAGGTCTGCTCCTAAGTCCCAAAAATTACTTCCTTCCCACTAGTTTCTACTAGTATTTGTACTAGTTTTCGGAGGCACATGGTTTTCATATATCCTAAGGTGCTCCCCCCCCCTGAATACCTTCCCTCTCCCTGTATGTAGGTGCCTATACATGGGTGCTCAAAATTTTCAGGATGTTCTGCCATCACTTTTAAGGGAGGATGGAGCGTCACTCCATCACTTTTTATGACTTTTATGTTTATTCCAATGCACTGGGAACTTTTGAATTGCTTCCATCTGTCATCTCCCCATGTCAATTTTTAGAAATGATCATGTCACCATGTCGATTTTAAGAAATTGTTCATGTCACCAAGTCTAAAATGTCGCCATGTCTATTTTAGTGGTCCACACCCATTACATCTATCACATGTATAAGGATGTGGACTTTGACCATGACCTGCATGTTTGGGACCTGGGCTGTCTACTACATGTCAGGGGCGGATCCAGGATTTTCAGAAAGGGGGGGCGTGATTTGGGCCCTGGACATGGGGGGGGGGACAAAAGTGCAGCCCTATGATGTCGCAGGTACATTGTAGTGACTGTATTAGGAGTCTGGGGCAACCCCACCCCCCGAAAATTTTGAAATCTTTAGGGGAAATTGTGCATTCTGGAGGATTATGAGGGCACTCCTGACTAAGGTATCTCTTGCAATAAATAAGGCTTTCCCCCAATAGACTTAAGAAATATCCTCTGGGGGCATTCCCTGAGAAAATTCTGAAATCCAGAGGGGAAAAGGTGCATATTGGTGTATGCTGAGGACTCTCCTGACTAAGTTATCTTCAGCTATAATTTAATGCTTTTCCTGTCTTAATTCAAAAATATCCTGTGGAGGCATGCCCCCAGAACATTTTGAAACCTTTAGAAAGGGGAAAAGGTGGATTCTGAGGACTCTCCTGAATAAGTTATCCACAGTCATAAGAAAGGTTTTTCCCGTTTCTTGATTTCAGATATTTCCCGTGGGGGCATGCCCCTGAAAATTTTGATAACTAGAGGGGAAATAGTGCATTCTAGTGTATTCCTAGGGCTCCACAAACAAAGACAAACATGAATAACCCTCCAGCATCACACACCCTGCCACAGCCCTCAGTATCATGTACCATAAACTGTCTCATCCCCCAGGCTCATTTACCCAATCTACACCCCCCCCCCAGTATCATATATCACACATTGTCTCAGCCCCCAGGCTTACATACCCTGTGCATGCGCCCCCTGTATCATGCACTATACCCTGCGCACGCCCCCAGTATCATGTACCATACCCTGTGCATGCCCCCAGTTTCATGTACCATACCCTGTGCATGCCCCCAATATCATGTACCATACCCTGCCTCAGCCTCCAAGCTCACATACCCTGTGCACGCTCCCTGTATAATATCCCGGACCAAAATGCAGTAGAAATGCAGCACTAAAGCAGCTGGGAAACAGTGTGGTGTGACAGTAGTGATTCAGTGTGAAAGCAGCATCAGAAACAGTATTGCATCAGCATCTACTGTCATTCTACTGCTCAGCACCACAAAACTTGCAGCAGTGGTACAGTAGTAGAACAGTAGTATTAGCAGCATGCAAGCAGTATTGAGTCAGTTGTCCCAATTATGTAAATTAGATGGCAGCATTTGAACAGTATCTACTTATTTAATGCTGCATGACCATATATGGGGTTGGGAGAGTGTTCAATCAGCACTACTGCATGGCTGCTGCTATAGCAGTAGTTGAGCAGTAGATCATACTGAAAACTACTGCTGGGGGCAGGTAGAAGCATAAAAGAAGCAGCCGCTGTTCTAGTACTGGCACTACCAATGCCTCTCTTGGTGGTCCTTGCTGGATTTGAACTTGGGATCTTCTGATTACTCTACCAATGCATTAGCCCCCTGAGCCACCGCCCCATCAGCTATGTGGAGCGGTTACTACTTCCTAGTAGTGCATGCAAATCATGTAGGAGGGGGCTAGGGCAGTATTGATTCAGTAGTATTGGGTAACTCTTACCATAGCGAAAGGGTAAGAGTAGACATATCTATAGAGGGCTGCTATAGTATAATGCCTTTCGGTTTACTGATGTTAAGGTGACGAGACAAGCACTTTGTAATTATCAATGATACATGGATACTATGTAAAAAAAATATGTCATGATGGGGACCAAAAGAATACTTGATGGTTCAGTATATTTGTACCCTATATAAAGTCAGTGAGTAATTCCTCACTGTCATACACCCCAACATCCATGTGTATCCATTACTGGCACTGAATAAGATATTCATATGCAAAGGGGTGAAGTAGGCTTGTCTCCACAAACACTGGATAGTTCCATTATTACATTACTGAATCTTTTGATTGCTGTTCACAACCATACTGACATTCACACTATGGACTGTCTTAGAAGCATCAGGTAAATAATCTGTGAATGGACAGAGTCTTACCAGTAGATGGTCAGTAGACTACTGCATCTATGCTGCTGCACAGAGTGTATAATTTCTGGAATCTATTAACATTCAGTTGAGAGTCAGTAGACTACTGATTCTAGCCTGAAATTCAGTGCATATTCAGTTGATAGTTAGTACACTACTGGGTCTAGACTGGAAATGCAGTGTAGAGCCAGCTGTTTCGGAAGTATTTCAACAGTACCTACTGCAATATGCAGTTGTTGATCAGCATATTCTCAGTAGCCACTGATAGGAGAAGTAGATACTGCCTTCTGGTCCGGGATACCATACCCTGGCCATGCCCCCAGTATCATTATGTACCATACCCTATGCATTGCAATCTACTTTCTTTTATGTTTTAAGCTGCAGAATCCTTAATAATAGTCCGATTTAAAAACCGTAAAAACTGACATGTAGCTGAGAATTCACTGAATTCAAAACTCTTCTTGGCGCCTCAAAAGGGGGGGCGTACGCCGCGTCCGCCCCCCCTTGAATCCGCGCCTGTCATGTGGACATCAGGAAGGGACCGGTACACTGTAAAAAAAATCGTTGAATCTACCAAGGATCCTTATAATACTAAACAGCGAACCATCATAATTGTATTGCAGTGAACTAGTGTAGTTCAAGCCCAGGTAGAAATACGGTGGTACACATATATGTATACAAGAAATATCTGTGAAAATAACGATGAACATTGGGACAAGGATTCTGTCGTTATTTGGACAGTATTCTTTTACAGTGTACAATAGCACTAATTTATTGAGGAGGCCACTGTTGGAGGAGTGTTAAAAGTGACTTAAAAAGGGAGATCAGGAGGGTGTTGCTCCTATAGTAAAAGGAAGAGCTGGCTAAAAATGCCCTTGTTTCCAGTCCTTTCTTTTAATGTAGCTATAACTTGTCCCTTTTGTTGCTCACAAGTGGTCATTCATGTACGGTGCTAAAAAAGGGGGATTTGAGTAGGTACCTAGTTAGGAGAAGTCAGTCAGTATAATAAACTCTAGAGCATGTGACATGAGAAGATAGCTGGTAGTGCAGCTCTCTCTATTTTAAACAAGGAAGGGACTCAGAAATCAGAAAAGTTCAAGACTCAAGGCACTCACATTATAGTATTGGTGAAACCACTCAGTGGTCTTGGGGAGGGGGCGGGGGGCGGGGGGCGGTGGGTTAGGGATGAAAAGAGTTTGAGAATGTGGAAGGAGTTTAGTGTATTGTCATAGTGTGATATTTTACATCCTGAAGTATAATACCTGCAGCTCATAGAGACTCCAGTACACTCAGGTTTGGCTCGATCAGTGCTGGAAAATCTACATATATATGTATATATATTGCTGTTAGCACAGTGACATCAACATAGAAACAGAGATAGAGGGAAGCAAAAGAAAATTATCATTAGGAAGAGATCTAATACTGTGCCTGGAGTATTCAACTTAGTATATGGTATCTTGAAAAATAAGATAAGTGTAGTGCAATGATATGTAAGTGTGCATAGTATGAACATCTGGCATAGTAGTAAATACTACATTACCAAAAAAAACAAACTCTTATCATAGGAGAAAAGCCCATATCAATCTCGAGTGTAAATGTCAGTTCACCATAATGACTGTGGTAATACCACATGTCATACCCTACACAGAGAAAAGGAGACTGATCGCTTTGACACATACTGCACAGGTCATGATTGTCTCCCACATGACATGCATGAAAGGCATGTTGAATGAGGTTGACACTCTCACATTTGGTTCGTCAACTCCACTTGACATGTGTAATGAAGACAGTTGTCATGGTGACATATGTGCCATGTCCCAATGACATGTGCTCTATGTGTCAATTCAAGTTGACATGGATATACATGTCATTTTGTCAGGAAGACTTTTTTCAGTGTAGGATGAAAATAGAATGCAATATTAAGGACATAGACATAGATATGGAGAAACAGTAATACAGTGATAATATCATAGATAATACAGCATGAAAAGACATAGATAATGACACAATGAGTAGTGGTAAATACCAGCTGCTACAGTGGCAAATTATAAGATTAAGACTAGGATGAAAATATAATATAATATTAAGGACATAGACACAGATATGGAGAAACAGTAAAACAGTTTTTTTAAAAAAGATCTTTATTGACCGATCCACTACATGCCGTAGTGATAATGTAAGTCAGTCAAATGTGTGGCCTGTGGTTTTTCACCTTGATTCATATACAAAAGAAAAGAAAATTAAATTTAAATTAGATGATATACCACTCTCCAGATCATACACTTAAGGTGTCCGGAAAGCAGAAATGATATTTACAATGATCAGTGAGTTTACCTTTGGATCAATGGTGAGAAAAATGACTCAGATTCCATCCCCAAGTCAGGAGAAGGAGTTATAGTATTATACCCGAATACACAGAATTTTACCATAAGCCACACAAACGTAATTTCTTGAATAGGGAGCGAGTATATCCAATTGATATGCTCTGACATTGTGTTTACAGTTAATACAGTTAGATGTCAAATTATGATAATAGATTCGTCAATAAGTAGACTGTTTTGTGGTAGATCAGCATTTGCGGGTCTTCTACTCTTCTTGTGCAAGTCCTTGATCCTGGTTAGCCTGCTCTTGAACTGCTTCTTTGTCTCACTTTTCTGGTACCATTCACCCAGGTTATCCCACAACTTTACTCCTCTATACAATGGGGACCATTTATAGAAGTCTTTTTTGGGCTGCTTTACCTCAAACTTAACCTTATTTGAGCTATGTGTGGTTCTGTTCACATTATTAGGAACATGTAAGTGTTTGCCAGTTACAAAACACTTGTACATAAAAGAGAGATGCAGTTCATCTCTTCTTCTTTCTAGATATGGAACACCACTTTGTTCATGCAGATCATCAAGACTCACATCACAGACTGAGTCACGAAAGCAAATTCTGAGACCCCGATTCTGCAATCTTTGTAATTTTGCCAAAAGTTCTTGGTTGGCTCCTCCATGCAGGAAGCTGGCATAATAGACTTACGATAGTAGATTTGTATACCAAGATGGCATCCTCCCTGCTTAGGTTATGTCACATCTTTGCAAATCTAAAAAGCCTGTGATTTACCTTCCTAATGAGATCATTGATGGATTCCTTCATTGTCAAGGTTTCACCAATTCTAACTCCCAAATAGCAGTAGCTCTGAACTCTATTTAATCCTTGATTTAGGATTTTGGGGCTGTCTCCATGCATCACTGCAGATTTAACTCTGTCTTTGGTCACGCTTAACATGTATTTGGTCTTATCACTATTCATTGTCAACCACAGTTCTAGACATATGTCTACAACTCGATCTAGATCACTTTGTAATTTTCCCAAGGCTGGAGTGGTCGATTTATCTGCACAGTAGAAGACCAAGTCATCTGCATACAACTTGCTAGTACAATGCTCTAGGTCTTAACCAAGATCATTTATATAGTAAATGAAAAGTAAAGGTCCCAGAACGGAACCCTGTGGAACACCAAAAGCCACATGCTCCCAACCTGATTCAAAAGAGCCTATTTGAGTATACTGCTTTCTGTTGGTCAGATAGCTGACTAACCATCTATATTCATTGACCCCCAAATTCAGATCTTTCAGCTTGTGGAGTAGGTATGAGTGGTCTACGGAATCAAATGCTTTGTGCAGATCTACAAAGCAAAGGGCTGTAACATCACCGTTGTCATGGTTTTCATATAGATCCTTACTAAGCTCAAAGACTGCATCTCCATGAAGAGAGATGGCTATGCATGCATTTCTCAGCAATTTTTGAGACTACAGAAAGAAGTGAGATAGGCCTCCAAATGTTAATGTCCTTTAGGTTTCTACCTTTTGGTATGGGAGCCACTCTGGCCTCCTTCCAGATTTCTGGGACTGTCCCTGTTGCAAATGACTGATCTAGTACATGTGTAAGCTGGTCATTAAGCAAGCCCAGAACCTCTTTTGAATAACTGCACCTGATATCTCTCATACCTGATGTTTTTGAAGTGTTGATTTCACTTACTAGGATTTTTACTACTTCAGGATGAACTGTCAAACACTCATATATGTCAGCAGAATCTGGTGAGTATTCTGTATCATGGTCTAGGCGTTGATGACCATTATCCTCCAAATTAGACGATAACTTTTTACCAATGCCTGAAAAAAACTTGTTTAAGAAGTCTACAGATTCTTGATTTCCCTTTAGTTCACCATCCTCAACCATTAATGTTTATGGGACTGTTGAACAAGTGGGTTTGAGAATCCCATTCAACACTTTCCAGAATCTCTTAGGATTGCCTTTATTCTCTTCTAGGGCAGATTTGACTTCACCAGCTTTTGCATATCTGACCTTTTTGCTAATCCTATTCCTAAGCTTTTTGGCCCTATTTAAGAACTTTTTGTTTTTCATCCTGAAGAAATCATCCATATTCTGAGCTCGTTGTTCACATAAATTTTAGATTTCTGATGTCATCCAGCTTTTACCACAATCTTTGTACGTCCTCTCTACTAAGGGACAATAATTGTCAAAGTACTCTGTGATGCAATCCTGAATGATGCCCCATGAGACAGTGATAATATCATAGATAATACAGCATGAAAAGACATAGACAATGGCACAATGAGCAGTGGTAAATACCAGCTGCTACAGTTGCAAATTATAAGATTATTGTCTAGAAGTGGTAATATCAGCTACTTACCTGAACTTACCTGAACCAGTCTGTATCAATTGGTATAATAAAACAATTTGGAAAATCTTTTTGGATTGTGTTTTTGAATAATTCTTTCTCCAGAATATTAGTGTATTTTGCACAAAGGTTATTCCAACAGTTTACTGCTCTAAACCTGGCTGATTTACCATATACAGGATCTTTGATATGAGTGTAACGGTACCTCATACCGTCGTAAAGCCTGGTTGGTAAATAGGCAAATGTTCACGAGGGGGGAGAATTTTAATTCTCCCCATGAGTGTTCATTTGCATTTATTTCATGTTATTTTGATCTAAAACTGCTGAATTACAATAGAATTTACCAGAATGACTCCCCATGCGCACTGTTTACATCGCCATCTTGGACCTATGATGTCATCAAATGGTCACGTGACCTCGGCGTGTGATATTTTCGTGGGTTATCTCACGGGGGGTGTGAGATACGGCCCTCGAGTGCTAGAGCTATGGGCTGTCAGTATCTCTGGCATACCAACATGAAATAAATCCCTATTGTCAATGAGATCAACATTAATTTTTAGATCATAGGCATAGTAAATTAGATGAATATACCTTCTCTCTCTCAGACTTTTGACATTGGCCCTATCATGAGTTTGTCTTGTGGTCATGCTTGGGTTAGGTCCAAGCCTGAGATTGTATACTATTCTCAACGCCTTGTTTTGAAGGAGCTGCAAGTCTTTTAGTTGGTCCTTACAATTATCATCATAGATTACATCACAATAATCATAATGAGGAAGAATGGTGCTGGTATAGATGTTTCGAGCAGTGTTAACATCTGTATACTTTCTTATTCTAGCTAACTGTATAACCTTGGAGTTTACCCTATCATAGGCAGTACTAATATGCTCATTGAGGGATAGGTTATTATCTAAAATTACACCCAAATATTTGAGGGCTTGTACTTCTTCCAGTTGTACTCCCCATATATAGAAATTGGGATGTATGGCCCGTGGTGGGCCTATAAACATCCATTGTGTTTTTTTCTGATTTATCGTAAGACTGTTCATAATACACCAGCTTGACAACTTATTTAAAGCAACTTGTAGCTCTCTCGGATCAGTGGAGGAAATCACAGCATCATCAGCAAAAAGAACTATATTACATTTATATAGATAATGCATCCATAATTTATGTCATGCTTTTTAGGCCCTTTTGGACACCCCCCACCCCTCTAGTACTGAGGCTCTAGTGTGAAATAATTTATGGATCGGTCCTTTCGAGAATCCTTAGAGTGTCAGATTTTGTATTTCATACTTCCTGTCTGTCAAATTTTAAACTCCCTGTGTCACCAGTGTCGATTTCTACCCATGAATAGGCCCATACTTGATAGTCTTTCACTATACCATATTGGCCTGTATAAGCGCTGGGCCGCTTATTGATTTCAAACAGGCTTTACCCCTAGCCCTTATTCGAGACCGGCACTTGAATTACAGTGAATTTTCTAATTTCAATACCCTTATACCCCCGACGCTTATTCAAGACTTGAATTACAGTGAATTTTCTAATTTCAATACCCTTATACCCCGACGCTTATTCAAGACTTGAATTACAGTGAATTTTCTAATTTCAATACCCTTATACCCCCGACGCTTATTCAGTACTTGAATTACAGTGAATTTTCTAATTTCAATAACCTTATACCCCGGCGCTTATTCAATACTTGAATTACAGTAAACTTTCTAATTTCAATACCCTTATACCCCTGGCGCTTATTCAAGACTTGAATTACACTAAACTTTCTAATTTCAATACCCTTATACCCCTGGCGCTTATTTAATACTTGAATTACAGTGAATTTTCTAATTTCAATACCCTTATACCCCCGACGCTTATTTAATACTTGAATTACAGTGAATTTTCTAATTTCAATACCCTTATACCCCCGACGCTTATTCAATACTTGAATTACAGTGAATTTTATAATTTCAATAACCTTATACCCCGACGCTTATTCAATACTTGAATTACAGTGAATTTTATAATTTCAATACCCTTATACCCCTGGCGCTTATTCAAGACCGGTGATCTGTCAAAGACCTGGCGCATATACAGACCAATATAGTAGTCATTATTTTTGTGTCTCTGAATTAAATCAGAAGACTTGAGCAAGTCTAGTGTGAAGCCAAAAGGTGGGATTTCCCACCAGGGAAGGAGTAAAAGAATCAAAATGAGCCACCGTGACTCATCGTCTCCTGTTTATAGCCTGAGCCGTCACTGTGGTGAAGCTCACAACCAGAGGGTGTTGCACAGAGGGGAAAAGGTAGTTTTGCCTAAGAAGTGCCTCACATGCAATGCTCACTTTCTTTTCAGTTGTGCATTTTTTTTCGTATTGCACAGAAGTGCTCATGTCAGTCAGGTACAAGTACCCTTCAATGAAGATGATAGCTACTCTAAGCAAGACCACTAAATAAGAGAGTCACATGGTAACGTACTGGTCAGCTTGTGCATTACACACTATTTTTAAACAAGACAGGTGGCTTTTTAAATCTAATGTGGTAAGTACAAGATGAATGGCGAAGTAGAGTGTGACTTTTTAACATAATATAGTACATACTTAGTGCTCTCTTTAGCTCATTTACAATACCTCCTACTATCAGTACCAGCAGGTAGTCTGGCATGGATCATGCTTGTTGGTTGCCTTCAGTGTGGGTACCTTGCCCTATGTAACAGCCAATGGAGAGAAAAGCTACACCCCCTCTTATGAGGATTCTTCATTATATCTCACCCCCGGGATCTCATCAGAACCAGCTCCAGTTATCTAGATACAAGAAGTAAGGCCATATATAGGTACAAAAAGTGACGCTCCTGATGCATGGATTTGACGTTCGTGACACAGGGGCTTTAGAAAATGACACATGGTATCAATTTTCAAAAGTTCATTGGTATAGACATAAGGGAGAAATAATTTTTTAACAACAAGGGGGGGGTTGGTGGGTTTGCGCATGGATGCGCGAAACAAATTATGCCCCCCCCCATCTCAAGGGGTCAAAAGAATTCTGACCCCCTTTCAAACCCATCAGCCCCCACCTGTTGTTAAAAAATGTTCACTCCTTTCTTCCTTAAAATGACAGCATGACATCTAGGAAATTTTGAGCACCAATGTATTAAGGCACAAGGTAGGTGCACTTTGTAAAATTAACTGTTGAATCTACCATGGATCCTCATAAAACCTAACCATGGGCACTGTAAAGCATTGTACAGGTGTCTTTTTTTTTTACAACAGGCCCCAATTCGCAGTATGGTGGTACACAAATGTATAAGGAATCTCGATAATAACAATGGATCTTTGGAAACTTTGGGACAAAGATTCTGTTGTTATTTCGACATCTTTTTTTACAATGCAGTCATGCTTGTAGCCTATACAAGTTGGAGTACTCTCTAGTCTCCGTCAGGCAAAAGGGTCACTTCTTGCAGAATTAACCTGGCCCTCCGTGGAGACGAATGTTGATGCCGCCGCAGTTCCCGGGGTGCCCGGCCGAAGGGGGTTCGGGGGCATAGCCCCCCATCAAGGATATTTGCCAGAACTCATCTGAATTTGAATTACATTCAGTTGAGATCATCTGAAACTTATGGAAACTTAAATGGAAAATTATTATTCAGATGAGATCTCATCTAAAAAAAGTCAGAAGTGTGTGACAGCATGGTCCCAGCACGTCCCTGAGGAACTGAGGCGGCGTGAATGTTTGTCTGCAGTGTGACATCATTCTATGATATACCATTTTATTATTCCATAAATTCTAACATATTATTGTATTAATCAAAGAATATCTATGAAATTAATACATAGGTTGGTTCTAAGAGCTATAAGAGCGCTTAAACTTTGTATAAGAGCGTTCATGCCCCACTGCACACCAGCCACAGTCAGTTAGACTGAGTTTATGACATCAAAGGGTCCGACCTAATGGTTCACTGCACAATATAATAAGAATAAGGGTCTCAGTGTGCGACCTCATGGTTCAGTGCACAAACTAATAACTTGTAAGTGAATGCAACCGGCCGTCACGGGTGCCTGAGCACCGCTGACGCCGTCATGAGTGTCTGAGCACTCTAAGGACTGAACAATGGGTTACATAAGCACGACGCCATAACCTTCCGGTCGCTCTAGCGTCGCTCCTGAGCAAGCTAGGTCAAATATCAAAGCATTTATGGAAAGCCCATAATTAGACGGTCAAAATGAGCCCAAGATCAAGGCGGAACTCCCATTATTAAGGAAGTTATGCCATGGAGACTGAAAGGAGCTCCGAGTGCACTACAGACAAACCGGCGCGAGTTACGCGCCTATCCAGCGGGCATTATAAACTTGGCATATTCAACTCTGCGCATGCCCAAAATGGCGGTTATAAACGCATAAACGACCGAGATATGAGGGTCTGAAGATGCAGAACCGACCAAGACAATGGGGGGCCTAGCGGCGTCCATGGGGGTCCTTTGTCCCCCTGTGACACTTGAAAGAGTCCCCTCAAACAATTGTAGAGTTAGGCAGATGCTGCTGGCTCCAGTCAGTCTGGAGGTGCTTTTCCAAGATTTGCTACAAATAGCCTGTCTGCACCTCCAGGAAGACACATCACCAAGAACCGCTCTAGAGGTAACATCTCCAGTCATCTCCTGCTACCTGCTATACCACTGCACTATGGTGAAACTATGCTAGACAGGCATTGGTTTCCTACCATTAGTGGCCAGAGGCTATCTTCTTCAAGACTTCCACCAGAGGGTAAAGTTATCCATTATTACATTATTCCTCTAAGCAGCAGGTCAGGAGCTAGGTGTGGGAACCCACCTAGAAGTATGCTGGACACTGTATTATTAATACCTCACAGGTGGAGTGGAACTGAACATTATACCTTATAAATTACTGTATGTTTACTGTATGTGCAAACTACCTACATACTAACTACTGTATGATTGATATTTCTTACATGTTGCCTAAAGCTGAATAAACCAGTGACAACTGGAAATAACACATTTTATTATGAGCCTGATGTATTTACTCCATACACCACTAGTCATATGATATTTCTCATATGACAACTTGATCATGCCAATCACTAGTATGACAAAGTGGTGGAGAACATCCTACTAAGATCCCATATCTCACAGGCTCATAAAAATTAAAGCTGGTAACACAACTAAAAACAATCATGCACACAGTAAGTTAAAGCTGGTACCGCAACTGGGAACAATCATGCACACAGTAAATTAAAGCTGGTACCGCATACACACAGTTAGACCCACTCCACCCACCCAGTGACCTTGACCTTGACACCATACCCACCAAGGTCACCAGTGAGATCTCCCACATACCAGTGAGATCTCCCACACATCAGTGAGATCCCCCACACATCAATGAGATCCCCCACACATCAATGAGATCTCCCACACATCAGTGAGATCTCCCACACATCAATGAGATCTCTCACACAACAGTAAGATCTCTCATATATCAGTGAGGTCTCCCAAAACGTCAGTGAGGTCTCCCAAAACGTCAGTGAGGTCTCCCAAACGTCAGTGAGGTCTCCCAAACGTCAGTGAGGTCTCCCAAGCGTCAGTGAGGTCTCCCACACGTCAGTGAGGTCTCCCACACGTCAGAGAGGTCTCCCACACGTCAGTGAGGTCTCCCACACGTCAGTGAGGTCTCCCACACGTCAGTGAGGTCTCCCACACGTCAGTGAGGTCCACCACACACATCAAGGCCTTATCAGTCAAGCTGGCAGAACAACACACAAAGACCTTACGTAGTCAGGGGCCTGTTGAAGAGGTCTCCCTCCCACCAAGATCTAGGAGGCCCACAGGAGGCAAACCAGCCTCCAATACAACAGACCCACACTCAGTAGACCCCACACCACCCACCCTGTCTACTCAGGGAACAACCAGTTCTCAGGGATCCAACATTTCCCAGGGATCTCTACAGGACGCCCAACTCACGCTATCTACCTCAGGGGAAGAAGGATCTGCCTCAGGGGGTGGATCCACACCCTCATCTAGATCCTCCACCCCAGCTCCAGCCTTTGACAGCCACTCCTCCAGAGACACCTCCCCCACACCCTCCATCATGGACACCGATGAAGGCCCCCAACCTAATCAGACAGCTGAGAAGATAAGGGCCTATGAGAAGGCCATCCAAGATGCAGTTACTGCCCTAGAGACCAACAAGTCCCAGCAGGAGGAAAGGGAGAGGATCCTCAACCAACAACTGGCAGAGAGGAATGCAGCAATAGATGCTCAACAGAAGGCCATGGAAGATCAGCGGAAGTCCCTAGAGAGACAACAACAACAGATAGCAGATCTCATGAAGATGGTATCATCCCAGACCCCACAACCTCCCACACCTGCCATCACACCTGTTGTCACACCATCTGCCTCTGGATCCAAAGATGACATCATAATCTCCATGGTGTCCAACATGACCAAGCTCATAGACAATAAACAGCAGGACGACAGAAAGATCAGGATACATGAGGTAACAAAACCCAAAACCTTTTCACACCCATCACCACTCATGTCAACAGCATTATTCATTGATCACAAATTCCCAGAATATCTGAAGGATAAGTACAAAGTGACAGACAGTGACACCATGGTAACATATTTACCCAAGTACCTCGAAGGACAAGCACTAGCTTGGTTTGAATCCTTCAGGGAGAGTGCCACACCTGATATGTTGACATGGACCAATGTAGTGAATAAATTAAAAGAGTATTTTGCTACTCGAGACAATATAATCTCAAGGACTGCACTCCGTGCACAAAAGATAGATGAACCTGTTCTAGACTATGCATGCCATCTCAGGAAAGTGTGTAATGCCCAACGCCAGAGTGATGAAACCCTAAGCAAGGCATTTACCCAAGGCATGAGGCCCTGGATCTCTGTAGCTCTTGAGAACAAGAAAATAGACTCTTTTGACCAAGCCCTAGACCTAGCCCTAGAGGTTGAGACCCAAGAGAGATCTAGGAAGGTAAGGGATGCAGAAACCAACCCACAGCCTACTAAGAAAAAGGTCCAGGAAATCAGCACTAGTTCAGATGAAGATGTTAACCTAATGTCTAGTGCCCATGTAAGGCAACAGGAAGCTAAGGTTGCATCAAGAGACCCTACCGGTAGATACAGAGGAAATAACTATGACCCCAACTACCAATCCAATAGAGGTAGAGGTAGAGGAGGCAACAACAACAACCGGGGGGGTCACAACAGTAGGAAAGACAACAGCTCTTCCAACTCCAACAATGGTAACTCTTCATACAGTGATAGGAGAAACAGAACCCCAAGTAATGGCAGATCCTATAATAATCAAGGATCCAACAGTAGGAGCCAGAGTCCACATAGGAACTACAACTCTGGATCCTACAACAACTCTGGATCCTACAACAACAGCCAGGGTTCAAACAACTCTGGATCCTATAATCAGGGATCCAACAGTAGGGGCCAGAGTCCACATAGGAACTACAACAGTGGATCCTACAACAACAATGGCGCCTACAACAACAACCAGAGATCCAACAACTCCGGTCAATACAGCAACTCTGGTCAATATAACCAGGGTTCCAACCCACGCCAGGAGGATTACAAACCTGACACAAGAGGTTACCAGGGGAACCAACAAAGTAACCCCCAAATACCACCTCATGTGATGGATCAAATCTCTAAGCTCCTGGTGGCAAGCATCTCAACCACCCCACAGAACCAGGAAAACTAGGATGTCACAGTGCCGATGGGCCAGTGCACTGTGACACCCCAAATACAAACAATCAATCAGGATTAACAAAGATCCAACCAGAGACAATTGCTAGTGCCAATCTACCATCTAACAGACAGAGGCGTCCATCAGTGATACACATCACCCCACCAGATTCAGCATCAAAGGATACAGGTGAGAGTACCAAGCTTTCTATTGTACTTCTTCAAAATGGCTGTATCAATGCAAATCTATATGATGTTTCAGATGTACAATGTTTGGTTGATACAGGTGCTACTATCACCTGTGTCAGACAATCATTCCTCATGGATCTCCAAAAGAGATTCCATATCCAACTGAGGAAATCTAAAATCAACATCCACTTGGCAGATGGATCGGTGTGTCATGTTAGACATTCAGCTATGCTGAACTTTAGAATCCAAGGTGTCAGATTCCAATACCAATTTGCTGTAATACCCAACCTCACACAGCCCGTTGTTCTCGGCACAGATTTCTTAAGCACTACAAAATCTCAAATTGAATTTAATGTTGATCCTGAACAAATTCTCAAACCCATTAGGGCAGTGAGGGATTTTACCATCCCTCCATTCTCTGAACTTGCAGTATTGGGTAAGGTCACATCTACTCAATCACTGCAAGGGAAAACTGGAGTAGTAGATAACCTCCAAAGAAATAACAATGCCCCATATCTAGTTCAAAGGGCAGCAGTAACCCCCAGGGAAAATAACAAACATCCCCTAGTGTTACTTAACACCAGCAGGCGCCCACATAAAATCAAAAAGGGTGCCATCATAGCTCTATTTCAGGAAGTCAAGGAATCTGATTTAGAAAAACCCCAACAGGTGTCAGACACTACCCCACACACTGATCAATCCATCTCAGCCATACGGCCTGAGGATGTAACTCAATTCAGTGACACAGACTCAGACTGTGAGTCCACATATGCTGACCCTGAACCCAACTCAATCAGACTCTCTGAAATAGCTGCCATACATAGTGAGGCACATGACCTCGAGCCAGAATTGGAAGAGAATGTTCCACCAAAATCTGTGCTCACATCCAAAGATCAGCATGATAGATTAGGATCACTGCTGACCAAGTATGATGATGTATTTGTAGGAAAAGATGGAGACATTGGTGCCACACACCTGTATACACACTCAATACATGTAAAACCTGAGGCAGTACCATGTCATTTCCTACCATATAGACAAACACCAGAAAAACAGGCAGCAATAGGGGAAGAGTGTGAAAGGCTAGTGCAACAGGGCATTCTGAGAGAACGTGCCGAGGGCCCCTGGGCCTCCAGATCCTTTTTAGTACAAAAATCATCGGGAGGCCATCGGCTCGTCACAGATTTTCGTTATTTGAACCAGAACACGATAAATCAAGCCTTATCTACACCCCGGGCCGATGACACTCTAGACATGATAGGGTCACTCAGACCAAGAGTATTCAGTAAGCTAGATGCCCAACAGGGATTTTTTCAAATTCCTATAAGACAGGAGGATCAGCATAAAACCGCATTCATAGCAAATGACAAAAAATATGTCTATGAAAGGATGCCGATGGGTTTAGCGACGGCACCGGCGGGATTCTGCCATCTAGTCACATTAATTCTGAACAAACTCAAGTACAAATGTGCCCTACCATACCTAGATGACATATTGGTATTATCACCATCAATCGAACAACACTTCCATGACCTGGAAGACGTGTTCAACAGCCTAAGAGTTGGTAAACTCAAACTGAAGAAATCAAAATGTGAATACTTCATAGACAGAATAGACTTCTTGGGAATGAGAGTCACACCCATGGGACTGCAACCATCTCCCACAAAGGTGGAGTCAATCAAAACCTTCCCAACACCAAAATCAGTCAAAAATGTCAGATCCTTCACAGGCCTATGCCAATACTTCAAAAAGTTTATCAAAGGTTATGCCCAAATTGCTAGACCATTGTATGATCTACAGACACATCTCAAAGCATTTGTCTGGACAGAAGAGGCAGATAATGCTTTCAAAACATTAAAGAATGCCCTCTGTACCAATGCTCTTCTCAGATATCCAAACTATGAGAAAGAGTTCAGTTTGGCAACTGATGCTTCCAATGTGAGTTTAGGAGCTGTACTCTCACAGAGAGATAATGAAGGAGTGCTCAGACCAGTAGCCTTTGCAGGTAGAACCCTCTCAAAACATGAGAGAAATTACAATACCACAGAGAGAGAACTACTGGGAGTAGTGTATGGAGTATTACACTTCAGACACTATCTAGAGACTAGACACTTCCAATTATACACAGACCATGCAGCCCTAATCCCACTATTAACCAATACAGGACTCACACATAGATGGGCCAGATGGGCTCTAGACATACAACAATTTTCATTCACCATCCAACATGTGAAAGGTGATGATAACACACCACCAGATGCTATGTCTAGAAGAGAATACCCAGATTCTGGACCCATGACTAACCCTCCACCCCCACCAAGGAGAGTTAGAGCAGCCAGTAGAACCAAGTTTGCAAAAGTAACAAAGAAAGTACCATTCAGAAGGGATGATCCACCCAACACCATTGAAAGGCCAGAGACACCCATTAGGGGTATCTTGAAGCAATCTACACACTATGTGTTTTGCCACTGTGAGAGAGAATACTCACAACTCTTTCCAGATAATGACTTCGAGCCTATTGAATTCTCATCACTCAATCAGATAGTGAAGGCAACTCCTAAGGAGCCACCCTTCACCCCACCTGACTCAGATGATGAAGATCCAGAAGACACAATATATGCTATTACTCAAGCAACTTCTAAATCAGTCAGATTCTTTGAACCAATGCAGGGAGAGGAAACATCAAACCATTTGTGTCCTATGACCACACGCTCAAAGACTAGAGAAATGATTCAGGAGGGCACACCAAAACCCCCCACACAATCACAAACTATTCTAAATGAGAAAAAGGTCACAGGAAACAAACCTACCAAAACCCCACCTGCCAGGAAAAATGTCACAAAAGACACTGCATCTACTAAGTCAAAGAACTCTGAGACAAAGAAGAATGACAAAAAGCAAATTGTGCCTTTAAAGAAAAAGGTTGCCACTCCCACTAAGGCGAGAATAGGCCCTCCAAAGGAGCCTACACACCAAAACAAGAGTGACACACCCCAACAAAAGGCACAAGATAGGCCAATAGTCGATGAAAAAGAAAAAGAAAGAGACAGAATAAAACAACATGTGCTAGATATAAATCAACTACTGGATCAGATTCCCGACACATCCATCTCAGGTACAAACCTTGGCTTGGAACAAAGGAAAGACAAGGACCTATTGCCCCTCATACAGTATCTTGAGGACGGGACCTTGCCTGCACCAAAAGCACAAGGAAATAGAATCATCAACCAAGGCCAGACATACACCTTGGTAAAAGGTACATTAGTCCATATATGCCCCATAAATTGGAGAAAAACCAATACTGTACCACTTCAAATTGTTATACCACAGCAATGGGTAACAAGTACACTACAGTATTTCCATGACTCACCTACTGGCGGCCATCTTGGTTCAAGTAGGATGCTGTCAGCACTCCGACCTAGGGTATATTGGAAGTCTATGCTAGCAGACACAACAAAATATGTTTCCACCTGCCACACATGCCTCACAGCAAAAAGGCAAGTACACTCACACAAAACACCAATGACAGTGAGAGAGTACATGACTTCACCAATGAAGTTCCTAAACCTAGACGCGGTGGGACCACTTCCCACAACTGCCAGGGGAAACAAACATATACAAGTCTGCATAGATTATGCTACCAGATATGCAACAGCTTGGGCTACTACTGACTTAAAAGCTGAGACAACAGCAGCAGAGTTCTACAAGAATATAATCTGTCATCATGGAACACCAGCCACCCTTCAAACAGACAATGGGACATGTTATACAGGTGCAAAGTTCACAAAGTTAACTAAACACCTCAAGATCAAACATAAATTCTCCTCACCATACAGGCCACAATCAAATGGGCTTGTAGAGAGATTCAATGCTAGCATAGGCACAGCACTCAGAGCATTCTGCTCAAAGCACCAAAACAATTGGGATTCATTTATTAAACCCATAACCTTTGCATTAAACAACACTGAATCCCAAACCACAGGATTCACCCCTTTCTTCCTACTCCATGGAAGAAACCCAGCCACCCCAATGGACTTAGGGCTGGGAATACAGGAAGACATATCCACAGTAGCAGACCATGTAGCTAACATGATAACAAATCAAGATACCTCTAGGAGGAAAGCTATAGAAAGGGTCGCCAAGCTACAAAAGGAAAGGAAGGATAGATATGATAAGAAACTTACACCACAGGTCATCAAGGTCACCGACATGGTGTACCTTAACATACCAAGAATCCTGACCAACACAGAGTGTAAGAAACTTCAACCCCTTTTTATGGGACCATATGTTGTAGTAGATAGACCTAGTTTGACAAGTGCCAAACTCAAAAACCTGGACACCAATCTATTGGTGGCCAGACCAGTGCACATAGACAGACTGAAAAAGGTTGTGGCTGTCAGAAATAATGAATTTGCACACAGGCTTATTCCACATGAGGCCAAATACTACAGCAAAATTGTAAGGAACAAAAATGATATCACCCTTACAAGAGAAACCACAGGCATAGGCCCGATCAAGCCTAGGCCTGCACACCACATACTAAGAAAGACATCTAGGTGTGGTGCAGTTTCAAGAAATTAGAAACAAGATCGAGATACCAAAAGACATAAGATTTTCAAAATGTATTACAAATTCTCTTCATCCACACATAAGACATGTGTGACTGATAATGAATTACTTATATGTATATAAAGCCAATCAAATTTGTAAATATATCAGTAGGTTATTGCCTCTGAAAAGGGTCAACGACTGGGACCCCCCAAGTAAAGCAGACATGAAGTCTAAGAAGAGTAAGGGTAACACAATGGAGTGTCTAAAGCCTAATCCCCACATGAAAGAGCGCGCTATGCCAACACAGCAGTCTATAGAGATCAATTGACCTTATAAGCTACACTCAGACAACTGTCTAGACGGTCATGAATGGCTGTCCTGGATGACAGGAGGAGCTAATTACCAGTACACAGACTACACAATAGACCCCCACAGTTGCAGACACTGGAGATCAAGGCCTTGACTCCAGAGAAACAATACCAGGCCCACAATGGATGTGGGTAGGGTAGGCTACATAAGAAGCACTGTGGACCATAGCCCACCATCAGTCTTCATCCAGCTGCAGTCTGGAACACAAGTCTACAGGACCCCACTTGGGAATTAGCCAGCCCACTTCTCCATTAGGAGAGACTGCACTAGGATAAAGAACACACCTACTTCACCTTCAACCTGACCTTACCATTTACTGGTCAATCTCTATAGACTCACCGGACATATTGCCAAGACAGCTCAATCTTGCAAAGGTACAGTTTGAACCACTTCATTTAAAAGTGTTACACCATACACTTAGACTTTACCAGCACCAAATCACTACAAATTTGACAAGACTTTAAACAGCAAACTTGCTTTACACAAGCACCATGGGGACACTGAGAGTTTCACCCATACTGCTAACTATGCTGTTATTATATACTACAAAACCACTTACTGCAGGTTATACACCTGTGGTGAGACAAAACATAGGAGTAGTATTCAAACCTAGCCCTCAACCATTGGTCAATGGACATACAACCACAACACTGTTGTTAGCTATTCCCTACAAGATACCTCGGGCACCCGTTACCCAAGGATCCATAAGGGATAGAATACTCCAGTTGACCACTCCTACTCTACAAGATCATACCTCTGGCCAAATTATCCAACAAGCTAAGGAGCTAGACACCTTGCTGGAAATTGCAGACAAGGAGATAAATGAAACACTAGCCTCCATCAAATTGTTCTTATCCAACCCCATAAACACATTGGACAAGGCCAAAAGAGAGGCCATACTGGGTTTTCTAGCACCCCTGTTTCGCGGTGTGCTAGGTCTAGCCACAGTAGAAGATGTAAACCAAGTAATGGGACAGCTCAAGAACATAGATGAAATACTAAGAAAATTTGCTAAACAGGATCAGGAAGCAGCTAATCTCATTGAAAAGATCACAGACAGACAAGATAAGTTTGTTAAAGCATACATCCAAGATAAGAAGGTACTGGACAGCACAATCAACACCATAGGTGACACCGTCAACCTGTGGGCCTCTAACATGTCCAGGTCACTTGACTCATATTCAAGGCACGAGAAAACTCAAAGGGAAAAAATGCAAGTATTAAATGATGCACTAATTATCATAGCAGCAAGAATGAATACAGTTCAATCACTGCAAAGGACAAATGCAGCCCTGAGGATGCTATCATCAGGGATCCTAACCCCTGATATAGTGCCACCCTCAGACCTTGCTAGATATCTAATTGACATTAATAACAAACTTAGGATTACACACCCTGGAGCACAAGTCGCAATTAATGACTTAGATTTCTATTATTCACAGAAGCTGACCTCATACACTTACTCAGCTCACCATATATATATTCATCTGGACATTATAATTCAATCTACCACCTCAACCTTCAAACTGTACCAAATGATTACATCACCCATGCCTATAGACACACAGGAGACCCCCACCAGAGGAGTCACCAAATTACAAACCACAACTGAGTTTCTAGCAGTATCTTACGATGAATCATTATTTATCGAATTGGACTCAGCAGATATGCAGGCATGTGAAGGTACTACAGTAAAGGTATGCAGAGATGTAAATGGTAGAATCTATAAACACAGGCCTACATGCCCTGTAGCCATTTTTACTAACCAGGCTCAACAGATTAAGGAACATTGCAAGTTTACAGTTTCACCACTGCAAGCACCTACCACCCATGCTATTTCCATTTCTGAAGATGAGTATCTGGTCACTACTAATGAACCCCATTACTTTATCAACTGCCATGGTAAAACGTCTGAAACTCGGAAGGCCCAGTCCTACTCAATCATAGGTGTACCCTGTGGGTGCACAATCAGTGTAGGAGAATTTTCTCTTCCAAACACAAGGTTGCCCTGTAACTCAACCTTATCATTTCATTACATTCTCAAGACAATTAATTTACCATTCATGGCAGCACTTAACAAAATTTCTGAAACCAAACCAGATGAAAGAGAGAATCTTCCAAATTTCCCAGTAGTGAACCTTTCTAGAACCTTAGAAAAACTACAGGAAAATCCAATCATGGATGATATTACTCAACTAAATTTAGAGCCCTTTGCCAAAACAGTATTAAAAGATGCCTCCAACCTTAATAAGGAAATGGAAACGCGCTACGAGGAATCATACCTACGTCGAGTTACAGAGCATCCAATCTTCCAAAGCTTAGCACTCATCCTAGGGATATCAGCTCACATTTTTATAGTATACATACTACTCAAATTATACAGACTAGGAGGAACTGTAGCCTACCTGCCTACAGCCAAAGCATTCGGACTAGTCACCGAGCTGCCCCTACACAAATTGCTCCCAGATAAGAATCCTACCAAACTAACCCCTACAGAGGAAACCCACACCCCTTTCCTCACAATTCAGGAAACCCACACCCTGATAATTGCTATATTATTCACCCTGACCATCTACTCAGCCTACAGAATAATGAAGTACCTTAAGAAATTTGCACAGACACACTGTGGCAAGAAAAATGTGGCCAAGCGCACAAACCCCACAATATATTTTAAAATATATTGTGGAGACTCAAACTTCGCGCTACCCTTGAGGCCAATACCACATGAATTTGATGAGATTAAATCAGCAGCTGCCCCTACCTATAAGGATATAGTGGTTAAAACCTTCCCACTACCTAAGGCTATATTTACCTGGAATGGACCAGCAGTTATAACAACACAGAGAGGAGAATTTGCTTATCACCTCCCTCAGGTGATACACCTACCTTGGCGCACTAGGTTCAGCACTATACCAGCCCTTAAAAACAAAGGACTGTACTACTCCATGCTTCTCCAGAATGATTGTGGCACCAGCCCGGTGACCATGACAGCACTGGAAAATACAACAGATATAATTATTGACGAACAACAGGAGGAGACCGCAAGGTCAAACATGCAGACTATTGCTAATTTTCTAAACCACCAGCCCTCCCCGGTGACTGTGGAAACAGCCTAGACTGCCCACAGCCTAGGCTGCCCCCAGTCCACCACCAGGAGACAACACATCAGAGACAGTATTCAGAACTTTTCGGACAAATTGCCGGCCCTGAAAAGGGCCTTTGGGATGGCGGGTTTTTACACCCTAGGTTTCAGTCAGTCGGGATCCTACCACAGATCCTCGGGTTCAACATCAATGGGAGAGTCCGGGGCCGAGTCCGAGCCATACATATGGCCGTGATCCTGCTCCCACTCAGCGAGCCGGGCCTCCAGCATCCCCAGTCCATACTCGGCAGCCGTGGATGGATCCCCGGATGCCGCAAGATCGAGGAGGGATGCCGCCAACAAATAATCCCATAGCACTCGCTCCCGCGGCCCTAGGTTATAATCCATGGGCCAGAAACCCATATTGCCCAAGGCCCTAGTCAGAAGGGCCACAGTGGCCCCCCGACGCAAGGCTGAGCCCAGGAAATAATGGCAGGAGTAATTACAGACCATCACATCACCATGCTCAATGATCTCTTTGAAATTACTCACTATGTACCCATAATGGATGGTCTGGTTAGACTCAACCAGGGCCCTAGCTGGACTCCCCACCTCCATCACCTGGGGGACAGGCAGAGCAAAGAGAGCTTGTAGGTGGGCCATGGTACTACAGCAGTGACTTCCAGAGAGGAACTGATGCTCCAATACCAGCCACACACTCCTTAAATGGACACACACACCCCCCCCCCCCCCACCCTGAACTGTCCACTGACACCAAGCTAGGCACTGCCACAGACACATGCCAAAATCTGGCACCTAACACCTCAAGTGCCACCACTGCATGAGCACACCAGGGAGGAGACTCACATCTCACTCCTGACACACCTCCACTGTCAATGAAATTATCAAAGTATTAGAAAAAAAAAATTATATACACAGCCACTTGTTGATGTATAATATGAAAATCTATGGTATTCTCACAAAATCAATGATTAATGCGCGCATATACGTGCGAAATTGCAAATTACAAATTGTAAAATTGTACAAATCTAACATTAATATACATGAATGCAGGTAGATAACTAAGACAGTTTTTGTACCCACTAGCACTTGTATACTATGCCAAGGTTTACTTAAAGTAACACACTTTAGGTATCCAAGAAAATTGTTGGAAAAATGAATGAAAAAAAAAAATTGTTGAGAAAATTGTTGACATAAAACATGTTTACTTAAGATACTCACCAAATAAATCTCTTTCAGGGACACATACTCAAAAGGCTAGGGAAAAAGTCAATTAAGCAGCGGCCCACTGCCGAAATTGCCAATTAATACACCCATATAGCAAAATCAATGAGTAACTCAGAGACAAACAAGCCTATTGTACATGAAGTACTTTGTTTTTCCGGCCCTCGGAAAAATTTGTCTCAAATCCTATATATTGAATAGTGTAATCTAGATTGTACGCTCGTACCCAATTTGCACACTAAAATTGTATATTTGCACACCAGATTGTACGCTTGTACCCAATTTGCACACTAAAATTGTATGTTTGCACACCAGATTGTACACTTGTACCCAATTTGCACACTAAAATTGTATGTTTGCACACCAGATTGTACACTTGTACCCAATTTTGCACACAAAAATTGCATGTTTGCACACTAGATTGTAAGTTGTATCCAATTTACATTTGAATTATATGTTGCACATTATACTGTATGTCTGTACCCAATTCATACACTGAAGTCAGATTTTTAGAAATCAACATTTCTAGGTGTATCCAAGCTGTACGCAAAAATTATATAGGTACATACAGAAACTATCAATTGAACGCAAATTATATATTGGCATACTAAAACTGTCAAATGTACGCAAAAATTATATATTTGTACACCAAAAAATTGCCAAATGCACGCGAAATTATATATTTGCACACAAAAATTGCCAAATGTACGCGAAATTATATATTTGCACACTAAAATTGCCAAATATACGCGAAAATTATATATTTGCACACTCAAATTGCCAAATGTACGCAAAAATTATATATTTGCACACTAAAATTGCCAAATATACGCGAAAATTATATATTTGCACACTCAAATTGCCAAATGTACGCAAAAATTATATATTTGCATACTGAAATTGTCAATTGAACGCAATTACACGCGAAATTGTAAATTTGCACACTAAAATTGTCATTTATGTTCAATTTGCACGCTAAATTGAACATTAAATGCCAAAATTGCACACTATTTGCCAAATTGTATGTTGTACATAAAAATGGGAAATTGTACCCAAAATTGATGTCACATGAGCAAATAAGCTCAAATATGGTAAGATATAGAAACTCGGAAATGTACTTATACCCAGGAGAAAATTGTTTATACTGACAAAGCTCTACCACAAAAATTGCATTTGAAGCACTCCCCATTACTTCAAATCCTCTTACAAAACAGTATATAACTCCAAAATAAGGTAAAAATTGTATAAATTGTACATTCCCTCGGCGAAATGACGGAGTTTCGCATTCTTTCGGGGGAGAGGGAGTATTCTATGATATACCATTTTATTATTCCATAAATTCTAACATATTATTGTATTAATCAAAGAATATCTATGAAATTAATACATAGGTTGGTTCTAAGAGCTATAAGAGCGCTCAAACTTTGTATAAGAGCGTTCATGCCCCACTGCACACCAGCCACAGTCAGTTAGACTGAGTTTATGACATCAAAGGGTCCGACCTAATGGTTCACTGCACAATATAATAAGAATAAGGGTCTCAGTGTGCGACCTCATGGTTCAGTGCACAAACTAATAACTTGTAAGTGAATGCAACCGGCCGTCACGGGTGCCTGAGCACCGCTGACGCCGTCATGAGTGTCTGAGCACTCTAAGGACTGAACAATGGGTTACATAAGCACGACGCCATAACCTTCCGGTCGCTCTAGCGTCGCTCCTGAGCAAGCTAGGTCAAATATCAAAGCATTTATGGAAAGCCCATAATTAGACGGTCAAAATGAGCCCAAGATCAAGGCGGAACTCCCATTATTAAGGAAGTTATGCTATGGAGACTGAAAGGAGCTCCGAGTGCACTACAGACAAACCGGCGCAAGTTACGCGCCTATCCAGCGGGCATTATAAACTTGGCATATTCAACTCCGCGCATGCCCAAAATGGCGGTTATAAACGCATAAACGACCGAGATATGAGGGTCTGAAGATGCAGAACCGACCAAGACAATGGGGGGCCTAGCGGCGTCCATGGGGGTCCTTTGTCCCCCTGTGACACTTGAAAGAGTCCCCTCAAACAATTGTAGAGTTAGGCAGATGCTGCTGGCTCCAGTCAGTCTGGAGGTGCTTTTCCAAGATTTGCTACAAATAGCCTGTCTGCACCTCCAGGAAGACACATCACCAAGAACCGCTCTAGAGGTAACATCTCCAGTCATCTCCTGCTACCTGCTATACCACTGCACTATGGTGAAACTATGCTAGACAGGCATTGGTTTCCTACCATTAGTGGCCAGAGGCTATCTTCTTCAAGACTTCCACCAGAGGGTAAAGTTATCCATTATTACATTATTCCTCTAAGCAGCAGGTCAGGAGCTAGGTGTGGGAACCCACCTAGAAGTATGCTGGACACTGTATTATTAATACCTCACAGGTGGAGTGGAACTGAACATTATACTTTATAAATTACTGTATGTTTACTGTATGTGCAAACTACCTACATACTAACTACTGTATGATTGATATTTCTTACATGTTGCCTAAAGCTGAATAAACCAGTGACAACTGGAAATAACACTATTTATAAGAGCCTTGAGATAATTACACTATATACCACTAGTCTTATGATATTTCTCATATGACAACTTGATCATGCCAATCACTAGTATGACAATTCTACTTCCGGCCAGGTTAAAATCCCAAGAAGAGACGCAGATGCCTCCGTCAGTGAACCCTGACCTGTATCCTATATCCTATGGTTTGTTTTCCAATACACCATGTGTCAGTAGACTAGAGGGAAGTAAAGATGTATATAAACGGGGAAAATTACTGACCTGTTTCACTCAGTGATACACACAATAAGAACTAACACACGTGGGGTGTACATGAATACAGGATACAACAATACTATAGTCTAACTGTAAGTATTAAGTATAAATAATCTCTATTGAAAATTATGTATATTTAAAATACTGTTCATCTTTAGCCAGTATGTGTATTGGCAGTGGCGGATCCAGGGGATGGGGTGGGGGAGCATGTGCCCCCCTCCCGACCCTCTGCATGGAGTATCGGATAGACTATTCACTATAGAAAATATGGTACTGAACCCTGCAGTGGCTGTGCCCCCATAGGCCAGATATTTCTGGCCTGTGCCCCCCTAGACCACCCCTTCTGGATCCACCCCTACATTGGAAGAGATGAGACAGACTGAAACTACATTTGAGACTAATAAACTAGTCTATATTGCCATCTAGGGTGTTCAAGATGTGGAGAGTGGTGGGACAGGACCTATAGTCTCAAAGACCACGTTCGGAAGCACATAGGAAGGCTCCTGATTTCCTAAATAACACTTGTATAACCGATAGAGAACAAAGAGTGAGTTTACAAGTCTGCTCTGTTTAACTTTATATAGAAGTTGAGAAATTGAGCATTTTTTTCTCTAGTCAATTGGCAATTGGGTCCTAAAAGGTAGAGGTGGAAGGATTTTATGTGTCTGCAAACTGTGGCTTTTATGAGAGCCAAAAATATTTCACTTGACTTATGAAAATAGGAAAAATCTTACCTGGTGGGCAAAAGGGACAGTGTAAGGAAAATTGAAAAATCTTAAAACTTATGGTCGTTTTGTCCGTCAGATGAGATTATTTAAGATGGTAAGAAAATTAGTCTTAGGAAGTGTAGATATGTTTAGATATGTTTCTTCCTTCACATTACATGTGCTGTATTGTTATTATCAAGTGCCTTAGTGGTCAATATGAAAACTCGTCGGACATCGGCTTTTGCTGGTAAAATCGCTGCCAGGCTGGCAGAAATGCCCAAACTGCTGTACCAAACTGGCTGTATTCCTTGGACCTAGGACGATAACCCTAACATTATAATATAAAGGTATCACTGTTATTACACTTGTACAGGGATTTCCTCTAGGACTGAACTCCCACCTGGGGATTTTTGTAAAAACTACACTGGTTCATTGCAATATAATGAAGGTGGTTCACTGTTCAGTTTTACAAGGATGCCTCATATATATTCAATAGTTATTTTTTACAGTGCACATCTCCTATTTGCTGTTAATAAAATGTTTCTCTGTGAATTGAATTTTAGGCATTCGCGACAAGAAGTATTAAGCAGAAGACACCAGGGGCAGTCATGGGTAGGTCAGTCTTGCATGTGTTATTGGTATGTATAGCAATAGTGTGCAGGGTGCAGGGGCAGGGGTATAATGTCACAGACTGTCCACACACATGTGTCTGTGAACGTCTAACTAAACTTCCAATATCAAGTGCGCAGCCAATGCCAGTCAGAAATGGGGTGTATGTTCATGGCTGCAGTGATGATTCAATAGCTGGATTGGTTCGGATCTTCAAATCATACCCTACGATTGATCGTATAAAGATATCCAACAGTCTGGCTCACACAGGGGAAGGGAACATGTCTCGACTATTTATTGAGATGCGGGAACTTAGGTCGCTGCATACACTTGTCCTGTCCCACAACAACCTGACAGAGCTCCCTGACACCTTCCGGGATCTGCCATCATCACTGCAGGCTTTGGATGTGTCCCATAATAAACTGAGGTCCCTGCCATTAGGATATTTATCCTCATTACAGAGGTTGTATCTGAGCAGCAACAACCTTGGGTCACTTCCAAATACAGTAGGTCAATTATTGTCACTACAATCATTGGATGTTTCAGGCAACCATCTAACAATGGTTCCCGATGCAGTATGGCAAATTAGATCGTTAACGTTTCTGAACGTTTCTTTCAACCAGCTGACAGATGTTGATATGACTAAAATGCTGAGTGTAGCGAACAGGGTGGTTGACTTGAGTTATAACCGCATTGGATCACTGGGAAACATCCCCACAGCAGAACCCAACTTTAACTCCCTTATTTTGAGTCACAATAACATTACGATATTAGACTCGTGGTACTTTCGGTTAGCTGTTGCAGCAGGCAGTGATAGGTTCGGTCACGTGTATACAGAGCGGTCACTCGATGCGTCTTATAACTCAATATCCAGAATCACAAACTCCAGGGGGTACACTGTAACGTCTTTGAGTAACAATAACTTAAGAGGTATTGTGGACTTGTCTAACAATGACATACACAGTTTATACAGTGTGCATGAGGCCTTGAACATCACCCACCAGGACTTGGTGCATCTACTGTTTAGCCAGGCTCTGAAATTGGAGAAAAATCCACTGAGTTGTGACTGCATCGATTATAAAATCTACAAGGAACTAAAACTAGATCCTCCAGCTCTAACATGTGGTACACCTGAAGATGTCAGGGGGCGCCTTATAAAATATGTAGCACTTGACAAGTTTGTATGTAATGTCACAGATAATTGCCCTTCTGGCTGTTTCTGTATTGATATCCCCCACAATAAGAGCGTGAACATCATTTGCACGGAATATTACGGAGAACATGTACCACACCAGGTGCCCAAAAGAAATGGCTATGAATATTTGATTAACAATGACTGGGGGAACCTGACAAACTTGACCTATCGATCATACCTATCAGACACATTCAATGTTTCTTTTAGGCATAATGCAATAAAATACATCTCAAATGATTTCTTTAATGGTTCAAAGTGGAAGTTCGTTGACCTGAGGAATAATCGGCTGAGTGTTCTAGATGCATGGGCATTACGACTGGTATTTCATCAACATGAGGCATGGGTATACTTAGATCATAACACAATTTCAAAATTCACAAATGATATCAAATACAACAACAAGGTAGACTTTCTCACATTTCACCATAAGAATATAGATAACATGGTTCTGTCTCTCAACAATAACAGCATCACACATTTCTCTGATGTCTCAATACCCTGGAACGTGTCGATTGAAGATTTTGAGGACTTAGTAGAGGAGGAGGTCATGCAAATGGCACACAATCCATTGAATTGTGACTGCCAAGACTATAAATATTATAAAGTGATCCACCACATGCATAACCTGACCTGTGCTGAACCACCACATCTTAAAGGACACAGTATATCTCAGATCCCCATAGATGACTTTACCTGTTCCGTTACAAAGAACTGCCCACATGGCTGCGTCTGTACATATATACCCATTCAAGAATTAATGGTGATAAACTGCACCAACTATGCAAATACAACTCTCCCAAAGAAGCTACCTATACCCACGAGACAAACATCAAAGTTTAAGTACAACTTGCATTTTGACCACGGCTCTTTGACATCCTTAGATGGACATCCATACCTAAGGCAGGTTATCAATGCATCTTTCAGTCACAATAACATAACTTATGTCAACAGAAGCTTTTTCTAAATCTTTAAGAGATATGAAGTGCTTAGACTTGACAATAACTACATTGGGATATTACCAGCATATAAAGTAAACCGACCAATCATCACAATGTATCTGGGTAACAACACATGGAACTGCTCATGTGATAACCAGTACACGCTCAAGTGGGTTGTATACAATAAGAAGGAGGTAGCTGATTATGAGGACATTAGCTGTGGTTGGCCTGATGATCTTATGAACAGAACATTTGACAATGCGACAGAAATTTGCTACCCAAAAGTTGTTGTTAATACCTACTACAGACATAAAACTGTTGTGAAAAACAATGTGGCTGCAATTGTGATTGCAGTAATTCTAGCACTCATAATCCTGGTTGGTGCAGTTGCGTATGTGATGAGAGCTTGGATATACACGACATTCATTCTAGAACCTGTTGGTTGGGGTGACGACGATGTGGCTCAATTTGATATTTTCATATCCTATTCAGAGCAGGACGAAAAATATGTTGTAAATGATCTCGCGCCAAAACTCAAGGAAGAAGGATTTCAATTAATCCATTTTCATGATAACTTTGTCCCTGGAAGGTCCAGAATGTGGAATAAAATAAGGGCCATGAAGAAAAGTAAAATGACTCTGTCCGTTTACACACACGCCTACCTCAAATATGGAATGGGTCAACATGAGTTCTACACAGCCCTTGGTCAGCAGTTTAAACATTCGGGCACTCATCTAGTGGCTATCAAGGATCCCAATATAGATGTGAGTACACTAGATCGCGATACAAAGTCCTATTTTATGCTAGATCTATATGTAGACAAAGAGTCACCCACATTCTGGGAGGACTTACTGGAGCTGTTATCTACAGAGAGAGTCAATAATCCTGTGGAGGAAGCAACTGTGGCTACAGAAAATGTAAATGTAAATAACATTGAAATGGTCTCTGTGAAGGAAAATGAAGACGAAGACTATCTCCTTGGTGAAATAAAAGATATGGACTTGATGGCTATTTTGGACCATGAAAATAAATAGAATTATGTACATGCTTCCATCTGTACATACATAAATATCTTTATCCCATGTTGTAAATATATTTATTTTATGTCAATAACTTCTTCCCGTAGAGATAGCATTGCGGAGTCAATCGCCACACCCCCAGTGGCGTAACGTAAACATAACGGACTTAGCAGGTTTAATTATTAGCCAATGAGAGAACCCCAGTCTATTCACTGCGGGCCTTCAGGGGCCAACTGGTACCCATCTGCTATGTCTTATCAGTAGAACTCGCTGGTAACAAGCTCCAGCAATGGCCGCGCCCATGAGACAACCTGCTACCTCGGAATAGAACTAAACTCCCCTGGTGTCCTCGGTGGCCGATCCACCCCTCGGGGGGTTCTCCCCCGAGGGCGATCGACCACCTCGTACACCACGGTCGTTTACTTCTATCTATTTATGTACATGCTTCCATTCGTACATACACAAATGTTGTAAATATATGTATGCATATACATTCTGACAATTATTCTCTGCTTGCTATAGACCAGTGTATCTGTTCGAAATCACAGTTGTATGGCTAAGTAGGTGTGGTAGATATGACCAACATGGTTTCTCATCGTTTGACATATTTCTAACACATCTTTTTGATCATTTATATGATTTCTTAAGATCCAAGCCCTACACCTGAATGATTTATGAAACTTAGTTCATTTGGATTAATTAAAAAATTGTGTGCTTTTATACCAAAACTCTTAAATCTTTGAGTAGTTTGGCCATAAGTGGTTGAGGGTGGCAAAGTTGTCATGGTATTTCAAATCCATACACATGTCTTAATTGTGTGTCATAGAGATTGGTATCTAAGTGATAGACTTAATCCCATTACCTGATATTCCATCTTCAATATATACATAACCATGGGGGGCACTGAAGTAGGGTTTGGATAATGACTACGGCCTGGCCCTTGGGAGCGGTGGGCAGTCGATGGGCAGTAAGGCTGAATAGGGGGGCGGTCAGCACACTTTATCATCAAAAACCAGGGGCTTAATTCATTAAGGAAATGAAGCTGAGGCCTGAGTGTACCACTACAGGAAGCTGTTGTGGCACTAAAGTGTGAAAAGCTAAGGCCTTTTCCCAGAGCCCCCATAACATCCTGTATTACAGACAAAGTGAGCGCTGAAATACCAGAACAGTGGGAAGGGGAGGGCAACTTGATATCAAAACAGTCAGTGGTCAGGCCCTAGCTACCACAGATAACATAGACAGTAGGGCAGCAGTTGCTACTCCCCCTCAAAGAATCAGTGACCCCCCCCCCCCCCCAAGGTGGATACATCTGGATCATTGTGATACACAAGGGAAATTATATACTTGTCAAGTGAGCTGACCCATGGAACCATGTGGATTCTTGGTCCCTGAGTAGTCCTATTCCATTGAATGGTGTCACATTCAATGGTATCTAAATTAGGAAGGCCATGCAAAATGGAATATCAAAATCATCATTAGCCTTATATCACAAAGCCTTACCATCAACACAGGAATAGAATCAACCATTTGACTAAAATAGGGACCGGTCAATAAGTAGATTAGATTAGATCAGTATTGATATGTTATTATGCATCCAATGCAAGCTTCAAAAGTTCATATACATGTATATTCATTGCTGCTTAGGTTCCAACCACTCATTAAGACCTAGTAGTACTAGGGTTTCATCAAAAGGAAAAAATATCTTTGTGATTTATATATATATATATATATATATATATATATATATATATATATATATATATATATAAACTGATTATCAAGCCTAAAATGTGGCTCATAGCTTCCCACTGAACCCATTCATAAGCCTGGGTGAGGACATGACAATCACACCTGCACATTAGTGAGGACTCAAGAATCATCCCTGGCTAAAATATAAAACCAGATTTAATTTTATGGGGAATGTGATATGAGGAAACTACCTGCATCTGCCCTGCAACTATGTACCTAACCTATACCCTACCTTAACATTAACACACAGACTGTACCTTTATCATATCCATGTACTTGAGGCAACCTGGTGTTAAAGGCCGCGCCTTCCGAATACCCAAAAGATTCTCTGGATCTGGCCTGTAATGGTGGTACTTTTGACCATACAACAAACATTGTTGACTCCTTAAGGTAAGTTGCAACATTTTAAAATGACTGTAGTTCTGCAAAATGGTACCATTAATAATTTGAATACACATTGCTTGTTTTTTGTGTGTCTACAATGTAATAAAAATGTCATCAAAATAGTTGCCCAATCCTTGTCCCAAAATTGCCAGATATGCGTCATTATTTTCATAGAGATTCCTTGTAGATTTGTGCACCCCCTGACTGCCACCTGTGGCGTCTTGGAAAAACACATTGGTTCAATGCTATACAATTACAGTGGTCCTTGGTGACACTGATATCTGCTGTGTGAAGGTTCTGGTTTTGATGTTGAGTATTGTTTAACCTAGGCTAAAGTTATATGATCTGAGGAGGACTGAGTCCCTACAACACTGTGGTTTGGTTGAAATGGTTAGGTTCTGTAGTTCACACACACACACACACACACACACACACACACACACACACACACACACACACACACACACACACACACACCGGCGGGTGGGCATGTTGGGAGACTGTGTACATAGAAATCAAAGCATACAGAAATTCCATCTTTACCGAGGTTTATATGACCATGGGCATGGTGTTTTTTTTTTGTTTTGAATTCACTTTATTTGTCAGAATTTCATTTCGTCGTACATTATTGGCAGAAGTGGCAATAGTATTGACAATCACAAGTTGTTCCAAGTATAAAATACAAACTGTTCGAGTTAAAAGGATAGGAAACAAGTGAAGTCAATAATATTAAATACTGAGTTTCAGATAATGACAAAAAAGAAGGCAGAGGACCTCATCCCCACATAAGTGTTTGGGTTGTTGCTTCTGGTCCTACCTGACTTATAAATAATATTAGAAACTTATGACACTTGTTATATAAATACTAATGGAATGGAGAATACATACATGGGGGGGTATATTGTGAATTAGCTGTAACAATGTATTATGTTCATTGAGCAATTAACGTACATACAACTAATAGTATTGAAAAGTCAATCCTCATCATAGGGCAGTAAGGTTTTCATTAAGATAATTGTATCATTTTTAAATTTAGCATATTCAAGAGTATTTCTTCGATCCTTTGACAAGGAATTCCAAGCAATAGCACCATGGAATTCTACACTTCTAGCATATGAGAGACAATTTGGGGTAATACATTTAATAGTGGGGGCATCATGTAGACGAGTAGTTAGATTTCTTTTATCTCTATACACATCACATTTCGATCTATTGTACATATAGTTTAATAAATGAGCATCTCTTCTATCAACCAGCATATTCACTCCAGTGGTATTATGTACATATTTTGTATTAGTTAAATGTGGGACTTTTAAGCAAATTTTTAAACACCTGTTTTGGGCATATTGGAGTGGATCCAGATACTTGTCGTAAGTAGACATGAAAACAATATCAGCATATTCCATATAGGGTAGTATAGTTGCTTTATATATTTGTATAGCTAATTTGACATCTAGATATTTTCTTAATAGGCATAGTTTGTATGTCTTATAGGCTATAGTTTTAATTTGGTTACTTAAATGTAAATTGAAGTGGAGAAGTGAATCCAATATAACACCTAAGTATTTATAGCTAGGTACCACTTGTAATAGTTGATCATTAAGTTTAATGTTGGCAGTTAAAGTATTCAATCTCCTTGTACTAGAGGAGAAAAACATAATTTTCGTTTTAGAGGCATTTATAGATAGTTTATTTTGAATACACCAGGTTTCATAGGCCTCTAGATCACTCTGAAGATAATTTTTTGCATGTTCAAAAATATTTTGAGAACAATATATAACAGTATCATCAGCGTAAAGTCTAACCTCGCATTTTTTCACACATTTAGTAACATCATTGACATAGATTAAAAATAATAGTGGACCCAAAATCGAGCCCTGGGGTACGCCACATAACACTTTAGCTTGTTCTGATAGTGTTCCATTGGCTATGGTAGTTTGATATCTATTTTCTAAATAATTTTTGAACCAGTGATATGTATTCGATCTAATACCGTAGTGATGTATTTTGGTTAATAGAACTGAATGGTCTACAGTATCAAATGCTTTCTTGAGATCTATAAAAGCAGCCACTGTTGAGTTGCCTACATTTAAATTTCTTTTAATATCATCAGTAAATTTTGCTAATGTATCTATAGTGCTAAATCCAGATCTGAATCCACCCTGTTTCGGTGTTAGTATATTTTCTTTTATTAAAAATCCATAGACTCGGTTATGTACAATTTTCTCTATTAATTTACCTGGTAAAGGGAGTAATGAAATCGGTCTATAGTTATTTACTAATTTCTGGTCACCCGCTTTAGGTATGGGAGTGACTTTTGATATCTTCCAAGAATCTGGGATACAATTTTGAGCAAAAGATAGGTTGAAGATTTTGACTAGTTTAGAAGGTGCATGTATGAAAACTGTTTTTAGAATAGAAGTAGAGATATTTTCTATAGCTGAAGACTTAATAGTGTTTATGTCATGTACCAATTTTGCTACTTCTTGCACGTTGGTTTCGATATTATCAATTTGGTTTGTCACATATTCATCGTAGGGTTTCCATGGGATAAATAAATTTTTGGCAAGCAAGGGACCTATATTAACGAAATATTGGTTGATGAAATCAGAAACTTTTTCATCTTCAATTGGTCTATTATTGTTTTCATGATCATTTAGTGATATTTTATTTAATCGGTTAGGGTGACCCGGTAGAATATTATTAATGGTTCGCCAGAATTTCTTATGGTCATTCTTATGTACTTCCAGCTGTTCCTTGAAAAAGTTTTTCCTTGCCTTATTAATAATTTTGTTAGCTTTGTTACGAGTTTCCCTTGAAGATTTCCAATCTTCCTCTTTACCAGATCGTCTTGCTTTCTAGAGTTTGGCATTTTTTTCACGTATAATCTCGTACACTTCTTGGGACATCCAAGGGTCTCTATATTTATTGACCAAAAATTTGTGAACTGGGCAGTATTTGTCTAGGATTTTCCTTATTGCTAATTCCATATGAGACCAAGCACAGTTGACATCATTGGTGTTATTAAATTCAGTCCAATCATAGGCATCGAATTCTCTCAATAGTATAATATTGTCTAATTTGGAGTAAGACCTACCGGTTATATAGACCTTTTCAGTTTTAACTTTCCATTTCTTTCTTACCAAGAACACTGGTAAATGATCAGTTATAGTATTATTACAGACACCTGTGTAAATATAGTTCGTTCTTACATTGGTAAATATCAAATCTAATATGGATTTTTTCCTGGTACCAGCTTTAATTTCCTGTTTTAAACCTATACCCTTCATTTTGTTCAACAAATCGTGAACTAGCTCACAATCTTCAGTAACATTGAAGTTAAAGTCACCCATAGCTATAATTTCATATTGGTCTTTATCATCTATAGTAGAGACCATTTCAATTAGAGTGTCTATAAAAGCAGTCTTAGATCCACCAGGGGGTCTGTACACATTAAAAAGTAGGATAGGTTTCATATGGTCCTTAGTTATGGTTATACATTGGAGTTCAATATTGGAATCTGAGCGGAATAGTGTGGAGAATTTATCATAGTCATGACTCAAACTCTGTTTGATATAGATACATACACCTCCACCAATTTTGATATTACCTTTTTCATCTAGGACTTGTCTATCTAGTCTATAGCGTGTGTAGCCAGAAAATTGATAATTCGATTCGTCATCTTCACTTTTAAACCAAGTTTCAGAGAAGGTAAATATTTCAAAGTTTGCAGGGTAGATTTCAGCACAGATACTAGCATAATTACATTTGAAACTACGAGCATTCATATGCATCAGTCGTAGGCCCTTGGTGCCTGATAAGTCATTCAATAAAGTGTGTTGCATAGTATAGGTAATATTAGGTTGAATAGTACAGTATACATTGTTACTGGATGGATTTTATTTTTACAGTTACACTCAGAGCCCCCCCAGGCTCCATAAACATCTATCAAAGTATTAACCACAAAAGGGGCATAGGCCTTAGTGCCGCACCCTCTACCGGTACAATACATTTTCATAGGTTGATACAGGTGTGTTGAGACGTAGCAGCAACATAATAGCGGGTAGAGTCTGTGTGTGTGGGGAAGGAAGGATGCAAGTCTATATTAAATATAGTTAAATAATATATATGTAGATGTGATATATAGCAGAGCAGACTCAGGTAAGTTTAATTTCTTTTAGCGTCTTGAAGCCTAACTTCTTCTGATGTTGGTAGTGGATCTTCGTTTGTGTGCTTATACCTTATTTTCATAAGCATTTCCCCCAGCTTGTTAGAGCATTCGTGTTGGTTGTGGGCCACATTTTTGATGGTTATTTGGTCCTTCTGTCCTAGGTGGAAGCCAATGCCATAGGTATTGTGGTAGGTGGCCTCGTAGAGGTATTTTCCTTTGGAGTCAGTCAGTGCTTGGAGTAGGTTAGGCTGAGCAAATTTTATTTCTAGTAATCTGCCCATGACTTCTTCGTCAATGTCATACCAATCATTTGAAATATTACATTGTTTAGCTGCAAACATGCTGTCCATAGGGGTCTTAGCGGCAAGTACCCTTCTCAGAATGTTCACCTGGTTACTAACTATGCATTTCTTAGCATGGTAGGCCCTTTCTACTGAGTCGTATTGTTGGTTTTCGAATGTGATGGGGCATTTGTATAAGTTAGAGAATATAGAATGTTCTCCTTGGAAAGCTATCCCATCTGGAGTTTCTATCGTCTTAGCGTTCTTTAGGGACAGATCATACGGTAGATTGTTAATTTCTTTGTATGGGAATAATTTGCCCTCAATCACCAAATTTGTACCCTTAGCATTGCAGTCGATTCCTCTATTCCTGGCTAGAGCCTGTATGGCCCTTACATCCTTCTGTATTCGCTTCTCCTCAGGTGTAATGTCATCAGCAAGGTGCAGTCCCTTCCATGTAGGGTTTCCTTGAAGATTTTTGATATTTCCAAACATTCTCAGCTTATACTGAGCAGAGGAGAACACTACAACTACTGGTCGATTTGGTAGTTTGAAATGTGGATTCTTTTTCTGTTGATGAGTTGGGGTCTTCCTTTTACCTCTACGATATATTGCTTCAGCAGCAGTGTTATTAAAGTCAAGTGAGAGGTCATTCAGGAGCTGATCCAGAGTTTCTCTTAGGCTTGCAGGCTTATCTTCATTTAAGCCTTCGATTATCAATACCCTTTTCTTCCTATCTAAATCAATGCGTGAAAACTGATCATCATGCTTATCAGTTAAACTTCGAATTTTCACTGTTTCAGATGCATTGATTTCGATTTTGTCACTATGAGTTGAGACCGATTCCTCAATTTCAGTGATTTTTTGTTCGATCTTAGGTATAGACATAGTCTCATTCGCTGGAAAGCCATTTGGGCCGAACAGACGAAGTTCCATTCCACGTAGTAGCCGAACAGTACCTTGATTTATAGTTTCCTGGGATTTGTACAATGTGTTGTATGCCACGCCCCTTGTATGCCACTGTAAGGGTTTGTGGCCTTACGGACCTGGGGGGTTCGGGTCTTACGATTCGAAAAGAAAGAGTAAGACAGTATTCCAAGTGTATGCCAACGGTTAGTTTTATTTCTTATTGTACACTCACGGCTGCCGGATGATGTCAGAGAGGCAGCTAATATTAAGGAATAATGGTTCACATGGTGTGGAGGCCAGAAGGGCCTCTGACGTAGCGGCTGAGCCCTGGGCTTTATATACGGACCCAGGTGTTCGTCGTCAGATGTCCCCACAGACCCGGATCAGTGCTGCCACCTATCCGGAACCTGAGGAACGTCCGACGACTCGACTCACCCGCCACGTCAGACGGTACCCAACTCCTATGGTTTAATAACGTGTACCTCTACACCACTCCCCCAGACATTTAGGAGGGTGTTATAGTTATAATAATATTACTAGGATAACATTTCTATATGTCTAAACCTTTAGTAATAGAGGTACAACCATAGGTATAACATTAACACCAAATTGAGTATGAAACGAATTTCATATATATATATTCGATAGTGAATGTAGTTACAAATAACAATTAGGATGTCGAAGTATTATACGAATTTCTTGAATAAGTGACAGTTGTGTGAAACGGAACTGTTAGTTAAATTACTATACCATATAATATCATATTATATCTACGGTATAATTAATAAGACAAGTAATATGAATCGTATACATGTGATAATGACAGTTATATGTAACAGAACTGTCGATAATAAATAAATCACATAATAACATCCGTATGTGTGTTTGTAGTTATTAACACCACATTTAAATATATAGTCTTGAAGAAGACTGTTATGGTAACTTCACTTATATAATGACATGTCGTATATTATTAGCATACGAATCCGTTAAGGATTCCGTGAGTAGTACGAATAGGACCATTTATACCATACACTTGAAAAGAAAAGAAAAAAAAATCACGGTGTAGTAATGAATATAATAATAATATATTATCACCGTGTACCTAATAACTTTTATAGCACCAGATCAATATACTTATTATACAGTTTGTCTCGCAGGACAATAATGTGTGTTTTCTGGTGAAGTTTAACGGATTCTTATAATATGAATATCAATAATAATCAGAGATTCGTATCAAGAAATGTCTATGTACCCGTATCATAATATGTATCTAGTGGATATGCACATACATATAATATTATAGAAAAATAGAAATATGACATTATATACAATATACAGAAATTATAGGTGCTGCTGGAGTCTTCTGCTGTAATCCTCCGGGTACTAGTAGGTAGGTGTGGTCAGCTAACCACGGGATGGACGTGCTAAAGTTTATGGTTTCCATATATAGAGTGAACACGGTAGATGAATTTGGGGCAGCTACCCACAATCCTCTAGTAGTGCTAAAGTTTATAAGTAAATCCGAATGGCGTAGAATGTAGAATAATAGTCCGGATGTGTCAACTATGTAGAAAACGTAATCCTTTTTTAAGTTTAGTTGACATAGGTAGAGAATAGTCCAGTATAGGTTGATCCGGAAGTAATAGTAGTAGTTGGTATAAGTCCATTCGGGAGTATAGATGAGTTGTAGAGGTAAATCGTAAAGTCCATCCTAGTAAGTGGTTAGCATGGGTAACAGCAGGAGTCTGGAACTGGTATCCGGATACATCTCACAGCAGCAAGTCTACTATCGGATTGTTCATGGAAGAAGTTATAAATCCGAATAGACTATTCAGGGTGCAATAAGGGTTATACAGCCTGAATTATACAATAGACTGGTCATAAGAGGGACCCGGAACACATGCCATAGGTGTTCATACACTAGTGAAGAAAACATTCGCAGACCTGCAAAGACTATATCTGGTTATGGAGAAAAGAAAAAAAATTATGGGAGAAATAACCCGTAGCATGCTTAAGCGGATTTCTTAACATGCTTCTTCTTAAGAAGAGCTAGAGCCGACTCGGGAGTGCCGTCCCACTCGTCCAAGTCGACTCCGAACACCCTCATGAACTTAGTGTTCAGGTTGGTGTTCCGAGTTATCTCCTCTTTTACACGTTTCTCCAGCACGTGTACATCCATAGCTGCCTTTTCTTGGGCAGCTGCGGCAGCCTCCTCCTGGGCCTTCACATCGTCCCGGATGAGGGTCTCGAGGCGCTGCTTTTCAGCATCCGCGACCTCCTTCATACACAACAGGGTTTCGTTTAGGAGACCCTGATGGAACTCGGTCGCTTTTTCGCGAACACACTTCTCCCAGTGGGTGTAGATGGCCTTCTGGACATCTGCCTCTCCCTGGCGAGATTTCTCAAACCAAACTTCCGCATTACCAGTTTTAATGGTAATAGCGTCTTTTGGTTTCGCAGGTGCAGCGACAGCCTTGGGAGGAGTCGAGGCGGCCTGTGGACCACTTCCGGGTTTAGGGCTTCCGGACACACCTGCCATTGGTACACAGTAGGCAGGTGGTGCGTTTTGTTTCAATCCCATTTGCAGGTACATGTTCAACTGCTCCTGGGTAAAGGTAACTGATGGGGCGGCTGGAGCGGATGCAGATCCGGCGGCAGCAGATGCGGTGGTCTTCTTTGGCATAAGGCGACCATCCTTTCCTACCACCAAGGTCTGGCTCTCAGGTCCAGGTCCCTGGTTTAAGGACGGAAAGTTTCGAGAACTAACTTTCCCAGGCTTAGATACGGCTCCAGCGTATCCGGCAGGTTCGGGCTTCTTGAACACCGGAGTGCCCTGAGCCTGCTCTGCGGGGTGCCTAGCCAGAGGGGACCTGGAACGGTCCTCTGCTCTGACTTTCGGTTTAGTGGTGCCCTGACCATTACCGTTGCCGCCACGGTTCTGATCTCTCCTGCTCCTTTCACGAGCTCTCTTTGCATCCTTTCCGGATTCCTCACATTTCTGCCAGAGAGACTCGTGCATGTCCAGTTTACCCTTTCCAGGAGTCAGGACTATCTTTGCTCGGAGTTTCGAATCCTTGGTCTTCGGAACTTCGCAGAGGACTTGGTCCCCCGGTCGGATCTTAGACCAAGCATCCTCGCTCAGACTGTCGAACTCTTTCATGAGTTCCTGGTGAAGCTCCATGATGCGCTTCCGTGCCCGGTCCAAACCTTCCGCGTGGCATTTCTTCTGGTGTCTAGCCAGATCACTACGTCGGTTGTATTGCACCTTCGTAGTACACTTCTTGCCCTTCTTACCATAACTCGGATCACAAATGTAAACCGGGTGATGGTGGAAGTGGGCCTCTACCAGATGCCGTTGAAACCGGGCTGGAGTACTCCAGGTCCTGATCATGACATCACTCGCATCCTGGCAGATAGAGAAGGGACAGGACTTTTGGTCGTCACCGTACCACTTCTCTAAAGCCCAACGCAGCTTCCTCCTCTGGGTATAAGTGTAATACCCTTCGGTGTGGTTTAGCATAAGCCACATCTTTCGATAGGCTTTGCTCGGATTGGGGTCCTCGTCCGAAAGACGCATCCAATCTTCATCGTCTGACTCATCATTTTTGTTGAGTCCGGGCAGGCATAGAGGGTAGAGCCGTCCTTCTTTACTCCATACGCACAGTCGGAGAAGCACGTCGGAATCCGGGATTTGAATCCGGACTTGGCGTTAGCCCAGCGTTCGGCCTCGGTGCACAGACTCCTCGTCAGACGATTCAACCTCCATGGCAGAACTACCAGTGGCTGAAGTGCTGGGTTTCGGCTCGGCTCTAGCAGAATCCGGGAGATTCTTAAGCTTCCGAGCAGCGGACCTTCGGTTCTTGCTGACCTTCCAGTCTTCCTCCGGTTCCTGGGTTCCGGATGCGCTGGAGGTCGAAGCTTCTACCTGTGTGGTAGTACTGCCGGTGGCTGGTGTAGCACTGGCTGAACTCCTGGTGGCAAGTTTCAGGTCGGGGATAGGAGGTGCGGGTACTTCTGCGGCCCTCTTAGCCTCTTCCTGAGCCTCCCGTTCGGCAGTCATTCGGCGGACGAGAACCGTCCGAAGGGCTGCGCCTCGGTCCAAACCGATTAGTGACGTGTTCTGGACGTCCACTAATTCTTGCTCGGTAATATAAATACCTTCATCCCACTGCTCAAAGTTAGCAGCGGCCTCCCGATACTCCTTAGTGGTCCGGTACTGGGGCCGGGTAGCACAAGGGCGTGGGTAAGTCTGCCCCTCGGAATCCGAGACGCAGCCTACCCAGTTAATATTCGTAGCCTTGACGTTCCACAGGGACTTGTCAGGCTTCGGGTACGTTCCGAGCTCGAAGGCTCGGTTGGCTTCATACACTGTCTCGCGGAAGTCAGCGTCTACCATAAGTCCCCGTTGGAACCACGGCCAGTCTCGAAGCCACTCGGGAGGCGTCCTGGTCAGCTGATCGGGAACCATAACGCCCTCAACAGCTATCCTAACCTTCGGGTCCAACCTGACTGGTGTCCCGTCCGCGTAGGTCACTTGTGCCTGCAGTTCCGGGTGGACATACAGGTAGCGACCATCGTACTCTACTGGGAACGGGTCAGCCACTGCTGGCTTCCACTGGTCCTCCGCGCCGTCGACTTGTGTGGTCTCGGACTCTGTCGCTGCGGGTTCGGCACTCGCAGTCGCTCCGGATCCCTCTGGTGGGAGTGGAGATAACATCTTCTCTGGCTCATTTAGTGAAAATGAAGCCAGTTTCTCCTCGAACGAGCGATCCGTGGATTCCTCCACGTCCATCATCTCGCTCTCTTCCTGTGTAACAGGTGACAAAGCTTCCGGAAAAGCTTCTGCGGACGGAGTCAGCTTATCCGGGTCACCGGATAGCTTGGCTGCAGCTACGGATTCCTCAGCCATGACTGGGGAATCGCCCACGGGAGTAAACTACTCCTTTTTCCGGCTTTTACGGCGCCGGGGCCGACACAAGCGGAGTCTGTCTACCAGGAGACAGACTCTGGAGGAGCAGCAAGGAGTTTGCTAGCCGGTAAAATCCAAGAAGGGAGCGAGCTCGACCGTCTTGGACGTTACCGAAAAACAATATGGCGACAGGCCAGCATTCGTGACGTCATTTCCCCGTTGCGCGCGGGGTCACGAGAGGTCAGCCGAGACTGGACACTGTGACGTCATGCGGAAACGCACGTGCTACAGACGGTACATCAACAAACTGATTGTTTTTAGGTAATTATCGCTCACACAATGACTCGTCTGGGGATTTAAGTGGAGATTATGGAAAGCTTAAGCAAATCCACCGGGTTATCCGTCCACTACCCATTGGTACATCATGCGGCGGCGACAAATAAGCCTTTCGGGTCAGTTGTCATCCGTTCCTCTAAATGTAAACATTACACTCGTTGTGTATACAGGTTAGGTCACTGCAGTCCTCTGGGCAATTCGGGGGCTGCGGCGAACGTATCTCCCCTTCTCGGATAGTTCTTTATCGGACCTGACAGTCTGAAGAGCTTTCTCTAGATGCTTCTTAGCCTTAGAAACACCTTTCCTCTTCTTTTTGTCTTCACCTGCCGAGACTTTTTTAACTCCCCCACGCTTAATCGGTGTTGGCGTGGGTGTCACTGATTCGGAACACTTTTTAGGTCTACCACGACCACGCTTCACTGTAGTGTTCTTTACCTGGTCTATTATGCGATTCTGGTTCAGGATCTTTCCGGAACCTTCACCATACATTTCTGTGGAGGTCTCCCTCCCAGACCATTTCCTTAATCTAGCCACATTAGACTTATAAAGTCGACCAAGGTCAGATTTGATAATTACGGTACAGTCACTAATAACTTGTGTTATAGTAAAGGGACCATCCCAATTAGACGCTAATTTTATGTGTCTAAGTGGTTCATGTAATCTGAGAACTCTGTCTCTGGATTGGAATTTCCGATACTTTAGATCGGTATCGTATACTACTTTCTGCCATTTGGCACTTTTCTCCAAATCAATTCGGACAGACTCATATGCTTTTTTAAATCTGTCTCTTAAGCATTCCACAAAAACTACATGGCAAGGTAGTTCCGGGTCCATCCCTACAACTCCAAATACTAAGTCAGCAGGCATTATCAGATCCTCTCCGAATACTAAAAGATTCGGAGTACAATTTGTACTTGAATGTACCGTACTGTTATAAGCATGTGTCACAAAGTGGCATTGCTCATCCCAGTCGTCCATGTGTTCATTGACGAGTGACTTTAGGACTTGGATAAGGGTTCTATTGAACCTTTCTACCAATCCGTCGCTTTGTGGCCTATACGGGTTGGTTCTAGTCTTGCAAATAGCTAAGTATTCGCACATACCCTGCCAGAGATTTGATTCGAATTCTCTGCCTTGGTCACTGTGTAACATCAATGGTACACCGAAACTTAGTACCCAACCTTTTACAAAGGCTTCGGCACAAGTAATTGCTTTGTGGTCCGGTAGCGGAAATACTTTAGTATATTTCGTATAATAATCACAAACTACCATCATACAGGTATTATCATTAGCGGTTGTATTAAATCCACTAATAATATCTACCCCGATTCTTGCGAATCTAACTCCGAAAAGTTCTTGGGATAGGGGAAGTTTGCCCATCCCGGGTCCGGGTTTTTTTTTACAACAATCCGGACAGGTGATTACCCATCTTTGCAAGTCCCGTGTCATGCCAGGCCAATAGTATTTCTTGGAAAGTCGTGCTAACGATCGTTTCCTTCCGAAATGACCACTGGTCCGATGTCCATGACAGAAGTACATAATGTCATGCCTCATAGCATGTGGTATCACCACTTGCATGATTCTCTCACCATTATTGCATGGCTTCCAACGGTATAACACGCCTTTCCGGACTTCAAGCTCGGTCCATTGAGCAAGAAACCTTCTCATTTCTCGATTTTCCAGAGAGACCTCCGGTCTAACTGGACGTATACCCTTTGGTACCAATTGCAGTAGCTGCGCAGTTATCGAGTCAGCTTCCTGGAAATGTCGTATGTGATCCATAGACCAATCCAGTATACTGGCAACTAGGGGTACGAATGGTCTTCGAATCCCTGCTAACACTGCCCTATGAGCTCCACAATCAGTGCAATCCGGATTATCACATTTCCGAATTGGTATTCGAGACAAAGCATCAGCATTTAAATGCTTAACTCCGGGTCTATGCTGAATCTGTTGATGTTCAAGCCCATATTCGGATAAATGGGCTAGCCATCGGCCTAACATTCCTTCAGCATCTCGGAAGTTCAGTAGCCACCTTAAAGAGGAGTGATCCGTACGTAAAGTAAAGTTCGTTCCCCATAGAAAATGTTTGAACTTCTTGGTATATACGACTACTGCTAACAACTCTCTTTTGGTTGTGCAGTAATTGCGCTGAGTCTTGCTCAGTGTGTTGCTGGCAAAGGCAATCGGTACTTCTCTCCCATTTTGGACTTGCGAGAGAGCTGCACCAATGCTATCATTACTAGCATCAGTATCCAGTATGAAATGATCCAATTCATTCGGATATTGCAATACAGGAGTACTCGTGAACAGGTCTTTTAGCTTTTGAAAAGCGGTTTCCTGTTCATGCGTCCAAGGAAATTTTTCCTTGGTACTTCCTGGAGTCCAGTTAGCTATTGCTTGTAATGGATAACTGACTCTAGAATAATTCAGAATAAATTCCCTGTAATAGGAACAGAATCCTAAAAAGGACCTCACTTCTTTGGGTGTTTTAGGTCTATTCCAATTCGTAACTGATTCGATTTTTTCCGGATCAGCCTTTATCCCTTCATCACTAATGATGCGGCCTAAATAATTTATGGACTTTCTAAACATGTGGCATTTCTTAGGTTTCAATTTGAGACCATTAGAAATAATACGTTCTAGTACCATTTTTAGGTTATTAGAACACTCTTCGAATGTTTTTCCGAAAACTATGACATCATCAAGACATCTTTTCCACAATAAATCACTTAGGATTGTTTCCATCATTGCTTCAAATGTTGCCGGTGCATTGCACAATCCAAACGGCATTACGTTATATTGGAATAGTCCAATATGACTCGAAAATGCAGTTTTCTCCATATCTGAAGGGTTCATTCCCACTTGCCAATAACCTGATTGCAAGTCTAGGGTACAAAACCAACTGTTCCCTCCCAAGGAGTCAATGGTTTCGTCTATTCTTGGTAATGGATACGAATTCTTTTTCGTTATTCCATTCAACTTCCTGTAGTCTATGCAAAAGCGGATGGTACCGTCTTTCTTTGTTACCATACACACAGGACTACTCCATGGACTATTGGAAGGGACTATTACATCCTGTTCCAACATCTTGTTTATCTCATCTTCAGCTACTCTCTTTTTCGCTTAAGGTAACCGTCTATACGGTATCTTAAAGGGTGCAGCATCTCCAGTATCTATTTTATGTAATACCTTATTTGTCGTACCTAGTTTTTCACCAGGTTTGGCAAAGGCAGTATTATACTGACAGAGCATCTCATAGAACTCTTTCCGGTGTTCCGGATCTTCTAATGAAGTTTCTTCATACAACTTAAGTAAGTCTTCCGAAATTTCACCATCTCCTGTTACCTTTTGTAAGCTTAGCTTACTATCCGTTACAGTTTCCGAAAGGGTCACGTTTCCAAAAACTTGTCCCTTTTTCAAGTAGATAGTACTGTTTCCAGTATTGGAGACAGGTACTACCGACCAGGATGCATTCGCTACTATCGTGTCTACAGAATTTAATCCGATACTTGACAAAGTAACTACATCCGGTTCTATCACTGCAGGTTTATTACGCATTGCAGGATCACTTCTTACAAGCACATCACAGGCTACTCCCGGGGGGATTCGCACAGTGTGTGCCACACTAGCCATACTGCTCACTTGTCTCAGTACACATCTAACCTTTACGGGATACGGGTATCTCACACTCAACACTCCTGTTTGAGGTTCCAACACAGCACTATACAGGGATGCGAAATCCAACCCAAGTATCCCCTCATCTGCTATATCCGCAACGGTGGCGCTCATGACATAGTCATGTATACCATCCAACTGTAGTTTCACACAAGTTCTACCATACGTTTGCAAGGTACTGCCGTCGGCCGTCTGAGCACTTCCTCCCGATTTGAGAGTATCATGTTCATCCGGTATAAGATCGTAGAACCCCCTGGAGATACAAGAGTGGCTAGCTCCCGTATCCACAAGGAATTCGGCAGATCTTCCGTTAACAGTGAGGCAAACATACCACCGCCTTCCGTTTAGAACAGAGGGCATGTCCGTGATGATCGGAACGTCATTTTTCACACCAGGAGTCGATCCACATCCTTTCAGGAATTCCAGACAAGGATGACCCGGGGGCAGGTGGGCACCACAGACCTTGGCTAATTCATAGCCGCCTGCCTCGTTACTGATATTGGGTTTCCCCTGTGCTCCCATGGCACCTGTTATATCAGCTTCCCTAACCTTCCGGGTGTCTACAACCACCTCGGCGTTAGGCGATCTTGTTACTACATGCGAACTATCATCACGGATGGTGATATCATGGCAAGATTTGTCACTGGGATCCCCTTCTTTGCCCCTCGGGAGATCCCTCTCTAGTTTTCCTCTGTACTTATCCCAGAGACACCCTCCTGTTTACGCGGGACAGGCTTCTCAGCCATGCATTCGGGAGCAAAATGCCCCAGTTTCTGGCATCTGAAACATCTCCTTTGAGATTTGTCAACTCTTGGTCTCTTTAGAGCTTCTGTTAATCCGGCTATCAACGTTTCCATCATATTAGTCGGAGCAACAGTGGCTGCTACGGTTGGTTTCGCCGTAGAGGCTACACTGCCCGGTTGAGTTGATCCGGAAGCTGTTTTACCAGCGACAGATCCTCCTCTCCCTCTCAAATGAACCTTCCTATACCGCTTTTGTCGGTAATACTTTCCAGCTATCTGGACTGAACCAATATATTCTCCGTTTTCATCGGAGATATAGTCATACTCCTCATCAGCTTCATTCGATTCGACTGGAGCTAATTGGGAAGTATCATATACCGGAGCAGGTGTACCTCCGTATTGGAATGGAGCTGCTCTTACTGGACTAGGTCCAAGACCTACCAATCGTTTCTTCATGTCATGTCCATCAATTGCTATGAACAGGTCACTGAAGGAAGTGTCATCTTTCCAAGAATCCCAGACCACTTGCTTGTGATCCGGATCCCGCAATCCACTGTAGAATTGTATAAACAATTCTTGTAGATAGCAATCATCGTCATGAGCCCAATTTGGACGTGCTTTTGAAAGTAAATCCTGCAGCTCCAAACCAAAGACTTTGTGTGATTCCTTAGGTTTTTGTGTTCTCTTCTTGAAACTTACCCACGGATCTTCTCTAATGATTGATCCAAATAGGTATGGGGCACATTCCACCAATTGGTCATAGGTACCGTATAATCCGTAAGCTGCTCTCCATTGGTTGAGAGCTACTTTTCCGCCTTTATTTAACCAACAGATCAAATATGGCAGAGCCTCTTCTTTTGTCCAGCCACTACAATTGACTTCGTCGACAAAAGCTTGATACCTGTCCTTCCATGGATCATTAGAATCATATGGAGGGGGTATCCGTGCCTGCCTACGTGCCGGATTATTACATCCGCGTAGTCTATCTGCTTCTCGCATGCTCCAGTTCATGACTTCCATGCCGTCTGCTCCCTTCCGGTAGCAGTCAATGCCAAGGTTTTGGATACATTGGCTCCTATCAAAGATGGTTTGCATCCCTGCAGGCATAGAAGTTCTCCTATTTGGCTTCCTGCCATCTCCTCCTGATCCTGATCCTCCGGATCCGGATCCTCCTGGGCCGCCTGGAGGATTTCCTCCTGGTGGACCATTATTATTATAGCTTCCAGACGAACCGCCTGAGCATCCACCATTGTAACCGGCGTTTCCAGAAGACGCATATCTAGGGTAAGAATTATTTTGATTCCATCCCTGGTTATAGCTATTACCATTTTGGTAATTACCATTTCCTGATGGATTATAATTATTTCTATATCCATAGGAAGATGTTCTTGGTTGATACGTACCGCCATTAGCATTGTTTTGTGGCGGGTTTGGTCTTAGGAAACGTCCATCAGTAGGACCATTACCAGAACCCGGAGGTGGATTCGGTAATCTTGGCCCTGCTGGTGTACTGTGGCCGGGTTGGGGGAAATATGAAGGTGGTGTCAACATATGCCTCATTGGTCCGGGTGCTCTTGGTTGTGCCACGGGTGTATTATTATTAGTCCCAGTAGCACCATCGTGAGTCGCTTTAATTTTGTGACTCAAATCTGGTATGGGTGGTGCCGGACCTATCGTATCCAGCATCGGGTTCCATTTACTGCGGTATTATCCGGTTTCTTGTAGATTCCGGATACTACATTCTTGTCAGCCCCATCATCAACGAATGGGCTGTATCTAATTGGGGTTGCATCTTTGGATGTCTTTCCCAACATTGTAGATACCACAGCTGGATCAATATTGCCTATAGTTAACTGAGCGGCTTCTACATATTTATCTAGAGTTATTGCAGTAGTCTGCAATTCCTGAAGCTCATTTGTGAGTTTCTGTCTATCCTCCTCCAGTTGTTTGTTGTAAGCTATAATGCCTACCCGGATGGTTTCATTGTCTTCAGCTTGTTTACTACACTGAAGTTTCAATTTATCCAACTCGTCCTGATAATGGCGAATTTCGGATTCGAATTTTGCCTTATCAAGGTTTAATTGGTCGTTCGTATCTATGTATGTTTGGATACGAATGTGCCTATTATCATATTCCTTGTTGAATGAATCTCTCATGGAATGAAGTTTTAATTCTTCATTCTCGAGTTCCTTCATGTACTCACTCCTTCTGGCTTCGAATTCCTTTCGCATGCCGGTTAGGTCTTCTTCCAACTGAAGTTTTTCATAGAATACTTCATCTTTAGCTTTGACCAAGGTATTTAGGTTCTCGTTCAAAGTTACATAAGTTTCATTCAACAACATGACATCCGGTCGTTTGAATTCCTCACCTTCCGGTACCGCATAGGTTAAGTCGCCATCTATAGCGCTGTAATCTAATATTGGTAATTCGGGCCTGGGTAATCTATAAGGTAGTTCTCCGAATGTTACCCTTTTTGGTATTGGTGCCAGATGTTCTGGGTTAGTACTACCACCAACTTCGAACATCGAATTACTTAACTCGTCAACAAGTGATTGTTGGCCTATTAAGTCACTCTGTCTCTGTATAGACTGTTCGCGTCGTACAGAGTCTGGCAGATTCTCCTCACTATCATTATAGTGGGGTCCGGGATCTCTCCAAGATGCAGATTCCGCATCTTGTGAGTTCGAATGGGTTTGGAGCATTAATGATCCATTTCCATTCTCTTGGGCAACCAATTGCCCTGCTGGGTTAGCTTCCCTGAGGGTGTCTAACCCATGTACTAGCCGTTCGGACGTTATAACGTCCGGGCTATACACCAGAATTAACTGGTCATGGCACCAGTGTAGGGTTTGTGGCCTTACGGACCTGGGGGGTTCGGGTCTTACGATTCGAAAAGAAAGAGTAAGACAGTATTCCAAGTGTATGCCAACGGTTAGTTTTATTTCTTATTGTACACTCACGGCTGCCGGATGATGTCAGAGAGGCAGCTAATATTAAGGAATAATGGTTCACATGGTGTGGAGGCCAGAAGGGCCTCTGACGTAGCGGCTGAGCCCTGGGCTTTATATACGGACCCAGGTGTTCGTCGTCAGATGTCCCCACAGACCCGGATCAGTGCTGCCACCTATCCGGAACCTGAGGAACGTCCGACGACTCGACTCACCCGCCACGTCAGACGGTACCCAACTCCTATGGTTTAATAACGTGTACCTCTACACCACACTCATAGAAGGTCCATTATTATTTATTGACAGAGATCTCTTGCAACCTTTGGCTCTAAAAAGTTTATTTTTCAGCCAATTTTCATAATTCGGAAAACAAGATGATCTGAACACAATAATGAAGACTATAGATTTAATATTATTGGAGTATTTTCAGCCTATCATAGTGTATGACATTGATAGATGATGATTGGCCCATGAATAGGCATAATTGAGTCCAAAGCAAACATTTTCTCAGTCCCACTTGTGAAAAACCGTTGCTGTTGTTCTTAAGCCTTGTGTCAACAGGGCGGTAGAATTGGTAAGGACAAAATTTCCGACGACAAAATCACTTTTGTCATCCATTCCCGATGACAAAACGGCTTTTGTCCTCGATTCCCGACGACAAAAAACAAACATGTTAGTTATTATTGTCGGCAATGGATGACAAAAGTGCTTTTGTCGCCGGGAATTCTGTCATTCACCAATTCTGCAGCCCTGTGGACACAGGGCTTCATAGGTAGAATAAAACTTGTGGGACAAAAACAGAGGCTCATGAATGGATTGCCCCTGCTGCCCAGGGTGCTCGTATGCCTCATAGACAAGAATATGCCCCTGAAGGCCATTTCTTAAGGTAAGTACTATGACTGCACATAACCACTATGACTCGAAACCCAAATACTTAGTGTCAGCAAAGTGATAGGACCATCTTAAGATCTTTAAAATGAGACATCATTGGCTTAGAAATTCCCTGTAGTTATGTCAGAACATCTTCTTGAACATAGGTCGTTATTCATATCTGAAATCGATGATTAAGCTCTAAATACATTATAAACCGTAAATTGTCTAAAAACACAATAAATCAGCCTTTTCATTAAAAATATGTAATAATATGGTGATTTTTATCATAGATTTTGATATAGTAGGAATTTTCCATAACTGATTTCAGTTTTGGGTTTTTGGTGAGTATCCCCGAAAATTCGCATAAAAGTCTGGACATTTTGATAATTGGAATGGTTGCCATGGCAACCAGTAACAGGCATATAGGTTGATTTCTCATGAAAAATGTTCATCCAAATATAGGCCATTTCTACCGAAAATGGTGCATTTTAAATGAGACCATTGAATTCTTCATAATAAAAAAAATACCCTACTAAGGAGTGTTCTCCCTTGATGGGTCACAAGTATTCAATATCTAGGACTTGGCATACGTAAGTTTTTTTTTTAATACTAAAGAAAACACTGTTTTTAGGTTCTAAGTTATCCAAATGTTTGTTTTCATGAATACATAAAATGAATGACAAAACATGACTAAAAGTACTTAAACTGTAAAGAAAACAAAAATTGATAAAATTAATGCTCACTGCTAACTGCACAATGTTGGATCACTGTTGGATCACCCCCTAACATAAACACTAGGTGGTAGTAGTGAGCAGAGTCATTGTTCCCCCACTTTCACCAATGCGCCATTCAACCGATATCGACTGAATGGCAACATTTTAGATTAAAAAACTTTATTTTATGTAAAAAAGTAACTACCAACTACTTTTGCAAACAATCAAAAATGTTGAAAAAGGAATGTTGATGAATGTTCTTTTTTTTTTCTTTTTTTTTTTTTTTAAATAAGAGAACATTTTTATAAACATTCTGTTTACCCAAACCTAACCAAAACACCCCAAAATGTTAATGGATTTTTTCTCCAAGTGGGGATACATTCCCACCAGAATCAATGATCAAGAGTTCAAGGTAGCTAACTTTTATTTTACTTTCAATCAATCCCCATACCAAGGCTTGTAAACATTCAATGTCAAGCTTGTATTAGAACTGGTTAGTTTTTTTAACAGGCTTATATAAGAATCAGGCTTATCATATTATTTGAGGCCATTAATAAGGAAATATGGTACATTACAGAAATGGGACTGCACCCTGTGTATGAAGGACTCGGATGGTGATGAGAGAATGGGGAGGAACTTGGTGACCCTGACTGTACCTGGACTCCTGGCACTGCCCCAGCACATAAACTACAACTCTCACATCCAGGTATAAACTTTAACTCTTTTACCATTTTACCCTAAACGAGCCGCTAATGCAGGACTGCATCATGTCCATTGGTCACCATGATGCATCAATGGTGTGCTGGTTATTCTACTCAACAGCATTTCTCACTGAAGCATTCCAACCCTCTGGGAATGACTGTATCAACCCAGAAATGATATAGATCATAATGCGCAGATTATAGATTACTATTTTCCCTGGGACTGCTGTATATTCTTGAAAAAGGTGAAGATAAGATTATCAACAACCAGAATTTGCTTTTCATAATCCTTACATTTGATATGCAGACGATGAACTAATATAGTTTCAGTTCAGTTAGGAGCCTTCTATTATCTCATGTTGAGAAAGACCCTTACGATGGATTTCTATGGGAAATTTGTATGTTTGGTATTTGAGGGAGTTTTTACCAAGAGAACATGAAATAAATAAATTTAACTCAGATTTGTTGACTCTGGATGTCAGGCTGTCTCCCACAAGGCTGTAGGTAGCTAGGATAACGAGATTTGAAATACTTTACATGACTGCATCATGTATCTGATGTGAGATAGAGTGAATAAAGTAGATTTTGGAACTGCAATCCATTTACTCCTATCTTATCTGGTAGACTGTAGGTGAATTTTCAAAGTACCCTTTCCAGGAAAATGAACCTGACAAAACTACAAGCTGGTATCTCCATTCAACTTGGTCATAGTAGTGGTGCCACTATGACCAAGGAGGCCACTGCTACTAATGGGTGATTGAACTTGATTGCCCTTTACAGTATTATATCATACCTCTAGGTGGCAGCAGCTCTCAGCATGTTCCCTGTCTAAGGAGGATATTTCAAATAGAACTTATCTACAAATAAGTCCCCAGAACACAAATGTGGCATAACATATTGCTATGAATCAAAGGTTATGTTGATTAATTAGTGGGGTGCCTATGTATTGATGGGGGTTCAATGTGGGTGGTCTATAATAGTTAGCCAGTTACACCTTAATCCTACCAGAAAATGTGTCCCAGGTCAGAGAGAAATGTGGGTGTTAGCAATCATTTCCCTAACTAAAATGACCCTTTTTATTAAATGAAATAATTGCAACTTCACATGATCATCAAGATTTAGACCCCTCCTGTACTACTGATATGCTGTAATGTGCCCTGCATCCATTAGAGACAGTCCAGGACATGTGTAAAGTTGAGGTCTTTAGCACTGTGACACATATAGACGCAAACGTTAAGTAAAGAGCTGTCCACCCTACTGTAGGCCGAGTGGGAGACATCCACACACGAGGAAATAGCATGAAACAACAACTTATCATTGAACTCTGTCTATTTACTTCTATTCTTAGTCATAAAGTATAACTCTGACGTTGAGTTGACATCCTTCTTTACCAACAGGTATCTGTGAGCCCATTGACTCCCTGAAATGCAAGGAGATGAATAAAGATGGGAACTTCTGTGACACAGAACAAATGACACAGTACAAATGACTCTAGCCATCACTGAACATAAACTCTGTGAGAGAGAGAGAGAGAGAGAGAGAGAGAGAGTGTGCACTCGTTGGTTAACTGCCAAATATGCTTCTGTTAAAAGTGTACAATCTCCGGAGGGTGTTGCTCCTATAGTAAAAGGGAGAGCTGGGTAAATATGCCCTTGTTTCCAGTCCTTTCTTTTCATGTAGCTATAACTTGTCCCTTTTGTTGCTCACAAGTGGTCATTCAAGTATGGTGCTAAAAAAGGGGGATTTGAGTAGGTACCTAGTTGGGAGAAGTCAGTCAGTATAATATACTATAGAGTGTGTGACATGAGTAGGTACCTGATAGTGGCGCTCTCTCTGTTTTAAACAAGGCAGGTGACTTTTCAGACTAATGTGGTGAGTGCAAGTACTTAGGTGAAGCAGTGCACGACTTGTTTAGAAAAGAGGGCACATACTCACAGCTCTTTTTACAATAGGAGCAACACCCTCCTGGTGGGTAAGTTAACTCATATATCCAAGTGTATACCCTCTGCTCGCAGGTTCATGTATAGGATCCTTCAGACATTGCGTCAGGCCCCGGCTAAGGGTCTTATCTTCATATCTAGACCTTTCAAAATGGATCTTCAATAGTTCCTACATTTTGCCCGTATCTCTAATGGCGTCCACCTCATCCAACCTACTTGATACGAGATCTGGCTCCACACTCACATGAGGAGGTGGTAACTCTCACAATTACTCCGTCACATAATGATTCATGATCATCAGAAGGCCATCTACCCTCTCATCATACACCAAGATGCCTATAACCTGGTCTTAGCCCTGCGCACCCTCCTACCACAAGACTCCCAAGGTTGTCTCGTTACAATCTTCACAGACAACATGGCCTCCAGTCAGGCCCTTCACTCGGGCAGAGCTAAGGATCCTGTACTGGCTGTGTGTGCTAGACAGCTCTGGCTAGAGGCTGCCCGCCATGATTGCCTAATATTCATAAAGCACAAGAAAGGGGAGGATATACTCCTAGCTGATGCACTCCAAACGCCTCTTTACAGAAGCTGAGGTATCCACGAGAGGCCTTCTCAGAGTTGTACCTGACCTTAGACTTCCCATTTTTGACCCCATTTGACCTAATTTTCAGATTGCCCTCTGGGCCATCAGACTCTCAACTCTTTTATTGCAGCAACATAAGGCTAAGCAAAACAAACTGTGTAAGGCTACATATTATCTTACATTTGCCATTACATATGGTGTGGATATCCTTGCCCCTACAATATCCGATGCATCCATGTACCAGCAGTACTTGGCCAACTTATTGTCTGCCCCTGGTTCTATACACAATTACATCTCTGGTACAAAAGAATGGATTGAAGACTGTGGAGGCGGTGCCTCTCCTTTTGCATCCTATGAATGTCAACGTGTCCATAAAAGTGTTTATATATTAAGACCACATATTCCTACTCCAGCATCCCCAGTTAAAGTAGCTTTATGTGTGGGTTATTTTGCCTTCCTATTATAAAGGGCCTCTAATTTACTATCTCCTCTATGGTCAGGCCCACACACCTTGACAATAGGAGACATTATATCTAATCCGTTATTATCAAGTTCTCAAACACAATTACTCCAGATTCTAGACCATTTGCACTGAACCTGCCTAGGATCCCAGGTTACCCGATATGCCCCGCTACCGCCTGGGATACTTATGTCACTCAATTACCTGCATCACCAATGTCACCTGCATTCATGCTGTTCAATGGTTGCTCCCTGACTCCCTCAGTGTTGAACTCACTGATCAGGGATGCGCTGTCTTACCTCAAGTGCCCATATGCTGAAAAGTTCTCTGGTCACTCCCTATGTAGAGGAGGGACCCAAGCGGCTGTTGTTTCAGGCGCTGACAAATCTGACGTTTCCAACCATAGTACTTGGACCTCACTACAATGAATGAGGTCTTATGTTCCCTCACTTGAGTCATCTTGAGTGGCATCTAATATGTCCACTCTATTTGCACCGTAGACTCTGGTTCGTTCACATGTCATACTTATGGTTATCCAATACTTAACATGTATTCACTTTAACTGGTTACCATGGTTATGTTGACCTACTTATTAACACATGTAGGGTTGTCATGGTTATTATCATATATATTATATTCTCGGTTGCCATGGTTACGGTGACCTCATTTGTTGTTCTCATGTTACACTACTATACTTCAACAGTTATCATACTTACATATAAAATATGCTGTACGATCATGTTTTAAACCATTTCTGTATTTAAGTGTCCAAAGTATAATTGACCACAAGCAATGAATCAACACCATGTCAAATGCCCTCTGTGGAGGTGGATACCGGTCAAATGCGTTACACACAGTGACACATAGATAAAGTCTCCATAGAGGTACTTAGACCTTTCATATCATAATGCTGCTTCATAAACAACTACTTAAGCAATGGGAAAACTGTTTTACACCAATAAATGTACAATCAATACCTATCTGGGGTCTCCTGTATGGCTGAGAAAATTAAACTTCACATTTTTCTATGACTGATTTTTCACATCAATTAGACCAGAAGGTGTAAATATTAACTAGGAGTACCCAAACAGGCTTAAGATACTAGCCACACATGTCTAGTAACAGATCAAACAGCAGTAGCATACCTCAGGTAACTCTCAGGTTGACCACAACCAATGAATCAACACCAGAACGGCTAATGGTCAAGCGCGTTACATGCAATGTCATGCAGGTAAACAATTCATAGATCGTCTGAAACCTTTCATACCATTACAAAAGTGTATAATTTACTCTGTATTCTATGCTATCCAATAAATGAGCATACAAGGTACATCTCAGTACTGTAGTTTGGGCCAGGGGGTGCAGCGGGCAGTCCCAAGCGGGGGAACCCAGGCTTTCTATAGAACAAGCTGCCAGCCACTCCCACTTGCTCAAACTATAGCAACTGAGAGGTAACACTTGAGGAAGTACAAATACATTGGGCAAAGTTAAACTGGTGATAACCAGGATCAATGACATCTAATCAGTGCACTGCCTGCAGTACTTGAGAAGCTTCTGATCCGCCAGTTGGATGGTGAGGGGATCGAGTTTGTAGACAGCGTTCTTGGTGTTGCCGTACCGAATTGGCTTGGGCAGAGAGAAGAATGTTGAGGGGGTGGATCTTAGCAGGGATGATCTCCTTCCCCCACTTGAAGCTTCTCTTGTCAGACTTTGTCATCTGGTGCACTAGATAGAAGCCATTGTCCTTGGCTACCACCTTGCCCACAAACCAATTGTCCTCTGAGCTGGTACCGGCCAGGCTGGCAGTGACAAGGATGTCACCTACATGGTACTCATCCTGCACCAGCACCAACTTTCTGATGGTGTCCATGGGTTGTACATCCTCCTGAGGGAGGGTCTAGGGAGGTGGATCCTGTCGTGCTCGCTTGGTTGTAGGGATGGTGATGGCACGCTCCACGGCACGCTTTCGTGCGGCACACGGGGCGACATTCTCCTTGTCAGCCATGGCAGGAGTTGGCACCCGGTCATTTCGAGTGCGCTTACGTGCCACAACTGGTGAGCCGTCCCTGGTGCGCTTCTTCTGCCATGTTTGCTTTGGTGGGGAAGGCTCCTTGTTGAAATCCAGCTCATGCTGAATCCATCTGGAGCAGCCAGGCACGAACCTAAGGTTGACCCAGCAGCAGGGGTCAAAACAGGATTTGGCATGGACAGCAAGTGACCTTCCTATCTTCCTTGTGGCGTTTGACGATGTTGTCAGTGTTGCGCTGTGCAGCAGCTCCAAAGTAGGTCCATGTTGCCCGTCAAGTAGTTTTGTGTGGCGTACGAGTATTGAGAACACCGAGATGTTTCAATACTGGCTGGAGGGTGAGTCAGAAGCATAATAAACCACCTTGACATGTGGCAGGTTCTCCCGTATGAATGGTGCCAGGCAGTGGAGAAACGCCAAGACGGCACCAGTGTCGTGCTTCTGGTCATCGGTGCCACAGAGTAGTGGTTTCTGGCGCCAGGGTGCAGGGTTACTGGCTCCTTTGCGTAATATGTACTCTGTGGGGCATCGGGGTATGATACCATCCAGTTTTCTGCAAAGTCCATTTGGATGGTAACTTCCAGCGACGACATACTTGCTCGCAGCTCACGTATGATACGATGTTGGTTGTGAGCACGGTCGATGTGGGCAGCCATGGTGAGGAACTCAGATTCAGGGGTTTTTGGTTAATGTCTGCCTGTCCATGCCAAGGGTCTTTACCAAGCACACAGTGATACGCTGTTCTTTGATCACGGCGGGCAAAAGCACCTTGTTCATGAATGAGGCTTTGTCCTTGGGAGGAAGGTTGGCCAACCCTTCAAACACAGCCTTCACACTCCTGTCGTGCACCATCCACTGAGCTGGATCCACCTGGTCCTGTGCAGCCACTGCAATGCGCTCCTCCATGTGCGCTACAGCGGGTTCGGCAGCTGCTGCAACGTGCCCCTCCATGAACAATCATTAGTTTTCAGTTTCATCAAGCCCCAGATACATGTACATGGAAATAACCGATTTCAATCAAGCGCGCTACACTCGGTTACACATGTATAGATTAAAGGTTTGATAGATGCATACATCATTGAAATGCCAGTAAACAATGCAGGAATCTTAATTATATCCTATACCATAGTACATCACCTTTGAGCACACCCTGGGTTCAGAGCCGAGCAGCCTGGCAAACAGGCCGGGGCTCCACCACCGGGGCTGCCGCATCCCCCTCCTGTGTTGGGGCCTCCGTAGGTGGCGGTGGTGTTGCGTGCACTATGGGGGCCTCCTCCTCGGACAGCAGGAGGGGGTGCTCGGGGGCATTGCCTGCCAGCGGCCACGCCTCCTCATCCGAGATCAGCACGGGGTCTTCTGGAGTGTCCTGGTATATAGAACAAGGAAAACATTCATGAATAACAGTCCAATTATTATGATGCACGATGCACCAATGCAGTGCTGATGAGTTCTCTTTAAGTATATATATAATTGTACATAGATAACCAATTACCAAATTACACTTTTTGTAATGATGCACCAATGTAGTGCTGATGAGTTACTCTTTAAGTACATAATTCTACTTTGATAACCAATTACTAAATGACACTATTATCCGTGCCCTTTGCCCTTGCCCTGGGCTGGTGTCTTTGTGGCGTCCTCCTGCTCCATCTCAGTGTCAACCCACTGAATAAGAAAAGTGTCTCAATAATAATCATTTAACATGTCAAAAACCAAACGTATATCTTTGAAAATTATTATGCTATACTAGAACTCTAGTTAAAGATTCAGAACTACTAATTCATAAAGAGTTACTTTACATGAGCTACTACATTGGTGGTATGTCTGCTATGGTTTACATTTTTTGTCCTATTAGTAATTATGTACTTAATTTCATCATTTCATACCTCAGCCACATTCATCTTTGTCCATTCTGGGGGTGCCACCTCCTGCTTGTTGGCCTCATCAATGGCCCTCTTCTTGGCAGCCCGGAACGCACCCATGCACCGTTTGTGTTCATTCCTGTGCTCCGACTGGGTGGCATCGCTCCCTTGACTCCTTCTTGCAGATATTCTCCCGGCGGTTGATAACACCCTCCTTCTCCTTCAATCTATCCATGTAGGACATCTGGGATGCCGTGTGGGTGATCTTTTCACCTTCGGACAGCTTCTTATGTCCCATGCTGAAAAGGAGATAAAAAGCACTGAGAAAAGAGTAAAAATCAACTATGTAACATGTACAACAAATAGTTAAAAATATGTCTATAGTCTAAACAATTAGCCAGGATACCGTGCAAGATTACCGACACATTGGAAGACATCAGGGGAGCGACATGTGTATTATATCTGAGAATTTATCAAAAATTGACCTACCCCAGATATATATGTTGAAATTTCTTTTTCAGAAATGAAAGAATGACCATTCCACATGATAGAGTTACCATAGGCACACATTGTGTTAAATTTTGGTAGGGTTGACTACAGGATACGTATCTTTTTAATGCATAATAGTACATAAATTCTTCTATAAATCATATTAAAAACAGTCTAACACACATCATCTTCGGTCTGGACTTTGGATAGTAGTCCCAAATGATATATCAATACCAAAGAAGCATGAGTTTACGCTTAGTGTGTACACAGGAGGGATTTTTGACTCGGCGGTAATGCACTTGATCAAAATAACATTTACAGTCTTTTGGTGGCCTCTGTACCAATATAACCAAACCCAGCAGCGATGTGAAAAATATGGAAGACATCGATCCCAAAGATACCTAAAATAGTGCCAGTACAGAAGAAAAAATGATTTGGCATGGCTGGGGGGTTCCAAAATGGTGAAGAGGCTACCAAATGTGATATAGGCTACCAAATGTGATATAAATCAAAGCCAGGGCCTCATTCTATCATATTAACCACAGTTATTCATCAATTTTGCCCTATTGGGGCTACTACAACCCAGGATATCATTTTGATCAAGCGAGTTACCGCCGACTACAAAAATGAGTCAAGCGCGTTACACGCCATTTTGAACCGCAGAAGCTACCAAAACAGCAGCAGCACTTGTATTATCGCTAACGCCGATCGTCTGACACATATATCCCACGATTTACATACTTTTGGTACACAAAAACAACATCAAATACATCGATCAGCATTTAACATCAATATTTCATCAAGTTTCGATCAATATCACTCACCTTCTTGTGAAAATTCACCAAACAATCGAAGTAAAACTGGTGGAAATCGGTCCAGGCCAAGCAGAGATACTTCTGTGTTGTTTCCACTAAGTTCCCGGATGTAGCTGGTTCCGGTCGGATAACAACAAGCGAGTTTCTTTTCCCGCCAAGAAATTAGAAAATGCCGATAGGTGAAATAATCCCAAAATGATTTATATAGGCTGTACAGAGGAAAGTGTTGCTTCAGGGATTACTGACTTGAAAATTACTTAACTGTGTATTGCGCCCACGGGGCGGCAGATACGTAAAAAAAAAAATTTTACCCAAAAATACCATATACAGACCCCCCTCTATGGTGATAGATGAGAAACTATAGGCAACTGTTCTAGCATCTCATATATTGCTTTGAAATTTTGATCAGGCATGTTACACACGCTATTTAAACTTATAAGAACTGATAGAAAAAGAAAATAACTGGACATGTCACCTCCAATCCACATGGAAATGTTCGATAGGACCCCCCACTATGGAATAAGTAATATTATGGTAGTTTGGTACTGCTTTCCTTGATGATATAGGGCCTGGAATAAGGTGGAAATGTTTTGTCTTTTTGAAGCCTTAGGTGTTTTCTTTCAAATGAGACGAGAAATAGGAAGAATGGTTAGATAGTTTTTATTTTAGAGTCACCTGTATCCAAAAACACCCCAAAAAAACCAAAGGTGGGGCAGTTCACAGGAATCACCAGGTGTTAAATCCCTTGTGTCCACTGTGGTATAATGTTTTTTCTAACGTTATGGAATAGTGTCACTTTATGAGGCAAAAATCATAGCGTCACTTCCTTTGTGTAATGGGACTAGACGGAACCATCGCTAAAAGGAGCGATGGCAAGCGGTGGCACTGGTGTTGTGGTGGTGGAACTTTCAGAGTAGTTTCCCAAGCCCCCAATAAAAACTGGGTCCCTAGTCTTATGTGGGGATGGTCTTTGATATCTTAACTCTAAGACCTACCTACTTGTTGTGTATTGTTTTGAAATGTAACATCATATGCCATGCCTTTGCTTTTTGTAACCTGATATCTAGAACTCAGTCAGACATGTTGGGCAAGGTGGCAAGTGCTGGTTCCTGGTCGGTCTGACTGTTGTCTTTGTAGTGGTACAGGTGGGAGGGACACAAGGTCCCTCTGGTGAGTAAAATATGAACTGTAAAGGCCTGCCACCTAGGGACCATCTAGGGACAGGAAGTTCAATCCCAACTTGTTGGATGAGATGTTTTGTTGACATTTGAGACATGTGTGATCAATTCCAACCCACAGGGAGGATATATTTACAATTATAAATTATCACAGTAAGTAGGACAGCTTCATAAAGGTCAAAACAAGACAGGGGTCTACTTTAATTAATGCACACAGGCATCATTTGGCCACAAACTGCCCTCAAACCCATGGGACTTGGTTTCAGTGGACATCAATTGCTGGGCCTCTGAATGAACATATCTAGGGCCCAGTTAGCTGGGTATAATGGGACGTGATGCTATGGACACTCAAATTTCATTGTGTAATGGCCCCCAGGAACCCTCTATGCACTGCCTCCATCTGGTGGTAGCAAGCTGAACCTATGAAATACAGAGATCATTGATCCCAGCTGTTTCTGGCTAATTTGAGTAAGAGTAAGAGCAGACATTTTGGAACTATTCTAAATGTTCTGACAAAGGAGTATATCCTTGCTGAAACATTTTTCCCAAAGTTAGAAAATTAGTTTCTTTAGGTTTCTCTCAACCAATGGTTTCTCTCAACCAATTAGTCCTTAAATCAATCAAGTGACTCCATATACTCACTATACGGGTTCATGGGAAAGCCTGGTAGATGACACAAGGTCAAATGAAATAGAACACTACGCTGCTTGTGCATGGTTGTGTATATCATCATAAAGGTAAAACACTCTTGTCTTGGTTAAATTATATCACAGTAGGTGGCCTTATTAACTTTGGTTTTACCAATAATGGTGCCACTGAGTGTGCAAAGATCGATATCTACCATCATCTTTGCCCACTCGGCACCATCCATAGGTTCAGGCAAAGACACTAAGGCCACCTACAATTTGTCCAGTCCAGAGTGTCTTACCTTCACCATAACACTAAAAATATTCATTCAGTAGGCTAGTCTTCTATGTTGTTTCAGCCTGTGGTATATATGCAATAATTATTTCATGTTGAGTTCAATGTAAAAAATAATTAGAGATATATGGCAACTTTTGGACACAGATTTCACCACTATTTTCATTCCTCGCACCACAGCGGTTCACTGTAGTACCATGGGGGAATTCATTATAGAAAGTGCACAGGTTCACTTCATTACAGTGGAGAGGCGGATCTAGGGCTAGCCGGGCCATGTGTGTTCAATTATTGTTTATCATGAGATTCGATAGGTAATGGGGCGTGGGAACACTACAGATATTAGCCTCGGTATCTGGAAAATGGTAGATGGAGCTTTCTAAACATCTATCGTCCCTGTATTTGTCCTGTTTAATAGCCCATGCATGCTCACCTATCTCCTTTTCTTTTATGCCACAAAGGGAGCAATTATCTTTTTTTTTCTCTTTCTAATAGCAGGGGGGGGGGAGTGGTGGGTTTAGATATAGGCAGGTGACAGATTTCACTCCGGCCAGATGAAACTTTCTGTTTTGCCCTCTCTGAGAGGGGTCAAAAGAATTAATAAGTGGCAAGTAGATGCCATGGGATTGAAAATATTTAGCACCCCCCCCCCACCTCCTCAGACAAACCCTTTCCTTTGTTAAATCATGATCCCTCCCTCTGCTGTCTCTACGCTAGGATGTTTTTTTTTTCTCAAGGCTTTACCACTTAAGTACAGTAATGTGTACTAAGGCTCTCTCCACTTTGCATGAAGAATCCATACATTCATGACGACCAAGGACACTATCTTGAAGAGATGCATGCAGCACCCCCCCATGTGTCAGACATAGACCTGCGTTATGAATAGACTAGCACAAAGTGCGCTGTATTTTGGAGACAGGGATACCATCTAGAAAAAAAACAAAAAAAAACTAGGACGTCCACTATGAAAGGTTTTCTAACCAGGAGGACATTTCATAACAATGCCATTATCACTATTATGAAAATTCCCTATTACAGAAGTGTGGTTATTGTATAATTCCCTTTATTGCAGTAACAAAGTAAGATGGGATAGTCCAGTGCAAAGATATAACCATCCAAGATGGGGCCAGTGGAACCCTGGTGCTCCGAGGTCCAAGCCAGGGCCGGATCAGCTAGTGAGTGTTCTAATCACGGGCGTGGACTGGTTACCAGGTTAAGTCTGTGTAGGTGTTATCCATATGCTATAGAAGGGTGAGAAACTAAAGGGAACAGTGCTGCCCTCTGGTGCCTTTTTTTTGCTATGCACAGACCTTGATTACGGAGGTGAGGGGTTACTTTGGCAAAGTCACCACTCACCTCAGTAATCAAGGTCTGTGCATAGCAAATAAATGCACCAGAGGGCAGCACTGTTCCCTTTAGTTTCTCACCCTTCTATAGCATATATGGATAACACCTACACAGATTAAACCTGGCAACCAGTCCACGCCCGTGGTTCTAATGCGGTTGTGCTAGTGCCAGCATGGGAGTCGGTTAACTCATCTAATTAGAGGATATATAAGCTTTATTGATGCAAGAGTTGGTTTTAGTCACAGATACAATGAACGAGGGCATTATATGATGTGGACGAGCAGGGAGAGGTTCCGCCATTTTGGATTTCTTGTTTGTCAATAGTGACAATATGCTGTGCGGTCCGCCGAGAAAAACATTCGATTTCCATAATTAATAGAGCATGTGAGTCCTCCTGGTTTTGCACAGAACAAAGAATAGACATTCGTTTTACTCTTCCCATGTTTCAAAGGATGAATGAAAGGCTATATTCTCTCAAAATGACCATAATACGATTGGTCAGGTTTCATCATCCGAGAAGAAAGGTAGTAGGCAGAGACGCGCAGCCCGCTGTCCGCTATGGTAAAGGATACGAGTCAACTCGCTGTCATGGTTTGTTTCAATTAAGTGTCAACTACTGTTCATTCTAGCCGTGGTTAATTGCACGAGTTTTATCCTTAAACTTGAATGCAAAAATATGCAAATGCCCCATAACCCTGGTATAACAAGGAATAGTTTTATAGTAAGCTAGTTTGGGTTCGAGCAGGAGAGACGACACATGGACGCAGTGAATTGATGCTTAAAGACATTGTTCTGGAGACTTTGAAAGGAGTCAGATGGTGTCGCTCGTCTTACTAGGCAATTATGAATTAACAGTCATGAATTATAGTTTATGGTTTTTTTTATTGTGTTTGCCATTTCAGTATAGGTCGGAATATTGCTAAGATATTTACAATGAATGTCTCAGTATTGATCTCAAGCACCATAGACACGTAATTATTATCCAATATCCGCCTTATAGCTGAGATAATCATATTATTTTTACCATTCACTGTAAAAAAGAAGGATTCATCGTCCCAAAGTTGCCAGACATCCGCCATCATTTTCACATAGCTTCCTTTGTACCACTATGCTGCCACCTGGGGGTTCCTGTAAGAACTACACTGGCTCCCTCCCAGCTAGCACAACTGGTTCAAATTACGTGATTTTTACGTGAAAACTTATTTAATTTACGTATGGAAGACATCATTGGGATGGGTTGTGCTAGCAGGGCTGTTATATAAATACAATGGTTCACTGTTCAGTTTACAAGGATCCCTGGTAGTTTCAGCAGTTATTTTTTACAGTGTAGAACCCCGTATATTGGGCTCAGCTGCATTGTGCAGTGGGGACATTCATTGCTGACACTTGTACTGGTGAGATTAGGACTGATATTTAGGCAAATGTTCACGAGTGGGGAGAATTTCACTCGGGCGTCATGCGATACTGCAGCTGAACTGCGAATGAGATAACCCTCAGAAATTCTCCCCACGAGTGTTCATTTGCATTTATTTCATGTTTTCTTAAGGAAATACAATGAATTTCCAATTAATTTCACCTTAATTTGCCACCGTGCACACTGTTTACATCGCCATCTTATCTTGGAGCTATGACCTCATCATATGGTCACGTGACCTTGGCGTGTGATATTTTCGGGGGTTATCTCACAGGGGGTGTGAGATACGGCCCTCGAGTGCTAGAGCTATGGGCTGTCAGTATCTCGGCATACCAACATAAAATAAATAATGAGTGCCAGTTGCACCTTTTCTCCAGTGAAACCAATCCCCTATAGTTATGGACTGTGTTCAGGCTAATGAGATGTTCCTTAGTTAGGGTGCAGCTTATATACACAGAGATTTGTACAGGTATAGTCTTTGGTAAGGAATGGCTACCATTTCAGGCCTCAGGTCCAGCTGAAATACATTCTCACAAAGCTAGGGTGTGACTTACATATGTGGGTGCGGCGTATAGACAGGGTTTTTGATTGTAGCTTTAGCTGGTTAGTCTATTATAGGGGCAAAAATGCCATAATGCATCCTTTCTATTGGTCATCATGATGCTTCCTGTTGACTTTCAGGGTCAGGTTGAAGCTTGAATGCAGCCCTAGCGAGTAACTCGCATAAGCTGCATTCATGGAGACCAATGGGCATGATACATCAGATGACTATTGCCCCGATTTACCGGGTTCAAAAAATGGAACTGCCATGTGACTGTAGTCAGTACCGTGACAATACCAAGTCCTAGTTGTTGACCCGACAAGGCTGGGTGGCTAACTGTAGCTAGATCTATCAGGTAACATATATGCAACACATTTTAGTTATATGGCCTATTCCCATGACTTCTGCTGATAATGGACAGAGAATGAAATAACTCTTCACAAGAACTAATGAAATATTGGGCATAATGCTGTGGGATAATAAACTGGCGGCTGAATGATAGCTGTCAGTCACTGATGGACAGTAGGCTATTCTTACGGTCCCTGGCTTTCTAGTTCTATTAGAGTTTGGAGTTTATTATATTGGTTCCTAATGTAGCCAAATCTTTTAGATTCCATTTATATCACTTCGCACTGGCGGCCGGCTGCCATCACTGCGTGACCTTATTCGTGGTCAAGTGACCATTCTGGGCCGTCAACAGCCGGAAGCCTGTCAACTGTCGAAAAAGCTGTCAGTGCTGCAGGCTTCAGGGCATTTAAAGGAATAGCCCTCTCTTATCTATGGATTAAGGGGCCCCATAATCAGCAGGAACATTTCCATGCACAGTACCTGCCTACATGTTAGCACTATACAGCCAGCAACTGGAACTGCTTTAGCCTAACATGCCTGTATGCCAGCTATGAGTGGTAGAGGTCGAGGTAGGGCCAGCTTGGGCAATACAAAGTGACAGATCTTTATTGGTCAGACAGATGTCATGCTTTCTGGTAGTACGAATGGAGACAAGATCCTTAGAGTTGATGCTGTTTTCTATTTCATTTTATATTGGAACTTTGAAAATGTAGGTCTAATCATGATTTGATAATAATCAAGATTCTTTTCTTGAATCGTTTCTTTTTTATTTTTTTTTGTAAAAAAATTTCTTACAATATGAATGTTTAGAGTCATAAATTAATTTTGAAGAATGGAATATTTCATTCTGACAACAACTCGTGAGAATTGGCCATGTAATGTAGCATTGGGAAGGCTGCAGACGGGTAAAATTAACAAGGGGACAAGGCTATTTCTTAAGACCGACAAAAGGACATGGGGTTGAGAGACAAGGGAAAAGCCACTTCTCAAAATAGACAAGGAGACAAGTCCACTTCTTAAAATCGAGAAGGGTACAAAGACAGTCCTTAAGATCTACAAGAGAAGACTTCTTCTCTAGGATCCATTAGGGACATGAGATCCCCCCCCCCACTATCTAGGGCCCTGCCTGCGCATGTCCAAGGTTAAGGTCCCAGGAATGCGCAGGGATGTCGTTGGGGGGGGGGAGGTACAACCCATGCAGTTCAAAAAGTGGGACTCACGCAAGGTTCAAAATATAGAATGAATATGGAGAGGGTTTTCTTTGCAGTAAGTAAGTGACTAATGACTCAACGCAGTGTATATATGTCCTACATTCTGACCTTTTGCTTTGGAATGAGATCTAACTAGATAGTCTGGGTGTCATATCATTTCAACTAATAGGCACAGAATCATAACTGTATCACTAAATATTGTTTAGAAGTTGGTATATTCATATTCTCTTGATGGAATCATAATGTGAAGCATATAACCATGGTATCCCGCATATACGGTGTACCCCGCATGTAAGGGGCACCCAGATTTTCCTCTCAATTTTTCCTCATGCTATAAGGTGCACCAGGGGCTTATAATCGCATTGTAAGATGTGGTTATACATATATCCAACACTGAATGTAATTATACAAAATTTACCTCTTTTAATGTATCCTATTTATTGCGGCTGATAATTGTAAAAGCTTCAGTACGTTAAGAAATTGTTGGCCAATAAACCTGTTTCAAACACAAACACATATATTAATAGAAATAAAAAAAAGTACCATTCGTAGTGACCAATATCATTGCCCGCAGAGCTACGACCACTCTACCAAATCCTGAGTGCTTGATAACATAGGGCCTATATATAATGTACTGAGTCCCTATGTTATCATCTTATGCACAAATCTCGCCAACATACCTACTGTGTAAGATAGACAAAGCGTCAATAAATAGACATTTCTGCTGAAATACGTCCCTGAGATGCCTCATCGGATAATAATCCTCAAAACTTAAGTGTTTTCATGCGTGTCCACTTGACAAAATAAAAGTATTTTCAACGTTTGTAAACGTTTTTATTAGGTCTGCGTAAAAGTCTTTTTTTTTAACTTTTGAACGAAATAAAAACGTTTGTCATTAAAACCTTATTTTGATAAAACGGTTTCTAACCCCAATTAAAAACGTTTTAGAGGACATTAACCACATTTTTGAGCTCATGTTTTTTCGTGTTTCCTTTTTTTTTTACGTTTTATTCAAACATTTGGCAAACTTAAGAACCTAATAAAACCTGTTTTTTAATGTTAAAGAAACACGTTTTTCATATACCAAGTGAACGGTTTGGTGGCCTTTACTCACGCATGCTAGACAGTTGGTTGAAGCCTAAGCTGAAGGTGGGTGGGGGTAAGGGGGGGCCTAGACTTCAAATATAGTACATTTTGTAACGGTCTATTTATGCACCTATCTGAAAGCCCATAAGGGCTGCATAACTCCCTTCAGGATATTGTCCTTGGTACACCAATGCTTTCTATTGATACATCATGCAGGCACTATTTTGATGTATCATGCCGGCACTATTTTGATGCATCATGACAAAATGGCTGAATCAGCCAAGCCTTAAAGGTTTGCAATTTTTTGTCTTTGTATGGATGCTATATGCCAAAAAAGAAGGGGGCCCTTTATACACCTTGCTGTGCCTAAATGGTAATTAGCCTTGGCTGGGAACTTAGGAATAGCGCATAGGGTAGACCATGTTTTAACAACAGGAGGGGTGAAGTAGGTAGATGTTTTTAGCCCTTGGCATCTACTAGCAAATTTTCACGAACCTCTCTGAGGCGGATTATACCTCTTTCAGTATACACACTGGTACCATATATTGGTTTAAAAGTTTAAAAGGTATGTTCTTTAAAGTTTTTCCCCCAGTTCCTTTAGGGCTGGGCACAAAAAGAGTTGAAGGAGGGAATCAAATCTTTTTTCACTTGTCTATGCCAAAACCTGCCACCCTTTCCTCCTCGTTTTAACAAAATGGTCACTCCCTTGGTGGTGCAGAAGGGGGAATATCCCTTGGTGGTACAGAAGGGATAATAAGAAGGGGTCAAAAAGGAGGACAGTTTCAGTCACAGTAGGGATTTATAGAAGGTTTGGTATATATACCTCCCTGTTTGTATTTATTGTAAATCATTCGGAGGTCGTCTTAGGTATACCATCTGTGGTCATTGAGACACCTTATTTGCTACATGCAGGAGCTGCCTTCGCTATACAAGTTCAACCTTTTCTGGAATAAGCATGGTAAGTGACTTAATTTGCCTGGAATTATACATTAGCGAATCATATATGGTTGTATTTCTAAGCAGAAAGGGTTAACGCAGGGAGTTATTTGAAATTTCATCCATGATTTTTTAACGAATTTTATATTTACTAAAGAAAAATAACCTTTTCACAAATTCCTCCGCAATTATAGATTATAACTACAAGGAAGCATGGGTTTGGAGGTGCTATTTTGAGTTTTGAATTTTGAAAATACATGTACTAGAACAGAAGTTATGACTTTTCTATTTTTTGACCGAACCCTAAAACAAGGTTTCACTTTATATATCTATGTTGGAGATGACGGTATTTCCTAAAATACCGAGATTTCACCAGCACAGCTATAGAATTGTTTAAGGCTCAGTGAAAGCCAACAGTCTCATAAGAGCCATCATTATTTTGACAGCATTTTACCTTTATCTATTCCTCATGTAGCACCTTTTCAAAGATTATTATCATTTTTTGTTTTTACAATGACTAACAACACCACATTTCCTTTCTGTTTCAGAGGGTTCTATTCTACCTAGCCCTATGTGGCAGCCTCCTGGGTATCGTCCAGGCCTTTAAGTACTTCCAGGACCAGATACCTAATGGTGAGAACATACCACACCCCTGCCTGGAAAACCACATATGGAAAGGTGTTGGACACATGAATAGGTTTGGAGGAGGTCCCAGAAACCCCTTTGGACTGGATTTTGCTGCCAACGAATATGTAAGGAAACCATTTTTAAAATCTTTTGTATTCTAAGAAGTTAGTTTTCACCAAGTTCCTTTTGTTTTTGTAACTTTTATTGTCATAATCGACATTGAGACCTGAGGGTATGGTAAGATTTTTTCAAAACCCATATGCAATCTCTCGGATTTGGCATATATAAGATTCTTAGTTGTTTAAAGCGTTGGTTCCACAGCCATACAATCGGTCGGAATAGCCCTAATCCGACGATTTATAATATATCAAAAGTATAGAAAAAAATCGGTCGGATTAGTGCTAATCCGACCGATTTAGGTCTGTGGAACCAGCGCTTTAAACATAAAAAATTACAAAACATGTACTTAAGCTGTAAAGTAAAAGTTCTATAAAATATTATATTTTAGATTAAAAAAGATATTTTTGACATAAAAAAAGTAACTAACAGCTATCTTTACAAATGTTCAAAAATGCTAAAAAAAGGAATGATGATAAATGTTCTTTTGTTTTTAAGATAAGAAACCCTTTTCATAAATGTTCTTTTTACCTAAACCTAATCCAAACCACGTGTCCAAAACGCCTTCTAACTTTAATGCATGTTTTTTTTCCCTAAGAGTTCAAGGTAGTTGATTTTTATTTTACCTTCTATCGATCCCCAGGCATTTCATGTCAAGCTTGTATTAGAACTGGTTAGTTCCTTGAACAGGCTTATAAATATTAGGATCAGGCTTATATTTAAGAACATTAATAAGAAAACACAGTATGTTACAGAAATGGGACCGTACACTGTGTATGAAGGACTCGGATGGCGATGAGAGAACAAACGGAGAGGAACTTGGTGACCCTGAATGTACCTGGACTGCTGGCACTGCCCCAGCACATAAACTACAGCTCTCACATCCAGGTATACAGATTAACCCTTTAGACTTTAGCTATTTAATCCTTGTAGGGCCACTGGAGGGTGTTGCTCCTATTGTAAAAAGAGCTGTGAGTATGTGCCCTCTTTTCTAAACAAGTCGTGCACTGCTTCTCTTAAGTACTTGCACTCACCGCATTAGTCTGAAGAGTCACCTGCCTTGTTTAAAATAGAGAGAGCTGTACTACCAGGTACCTTCTCATGTCACACACTCTATAGTCTATTATACTGACTGACTTCTCCCAACAAGCTTCCTATTTAAATCCCCCTTTTTTAGCACCGTACTTCAATGACCACTTGTGAGCAACAAAAGGGACAAGTTATAGCTACATGAAAAGAAAGGACTGGAAACAAGGGCATTTTTAGCCAGCTCTTCCTTTTACTATAGGAGCAACACCCTCCAGACGAGGTGTTGGTTTCTCTACTCAACAGCATCTCACTGAAGCATCGCAGACTTCTGGGAATATTACAACCCTGCAATGTTATAAATCATAATGCTCAGAATATAGAATACTATTTGCATTTGGTTAGCTATATATGCTTGAAAAAGGTGAAGGTAAGATCATCAAAAATTCAAATTTGTACCTAATCATTTCACAATCATTACATTTGATATGCAGATGATTTGTTTATGTATTTTACAAGTTCAGTTAGGAAAATTTATATACTTCTATTCTTAGCCTTGAACTATAACCTTAACCTTGATTTGACCTCCTTCCTTACCAATAGGTATTTGTGAGCCCATTGACTCACCCAAATGCAAGGAGGTGAACAAAGACTGGAACTTCTGTGACCAAAAAGAATTTACTTGTCCAGAGATCAACTCTCCAGGTGCCCAGAATATCACCTTTAAAATGGATCTCACTGCTGTACCACCAACTGAGACCAACCATTACTGTCAGATGTTCTACCTACCCAATGACACTGACTACCACATCTTTGCCTCCCAACCTGCCCTGGACAACGCCAATGTTATTCATCACATGCTACTCTTCGGATGTGGAGATGACGGTGAGACATTTCTATCTGAGACATTTCCTAAAATGTGACAGGATCTGCGAAAAGGGCCCTTAGTGCAGGTGCTTTAAGGGCCCTATTCCCAGTACATGTCACAAATAACACTTGTAATGTTTGTGTTCCCCCAGAGTTAATTGAAAAAAATATATGCTGACTTAAATTTGAGTTTAAAGAATACTCAATGAATTTCAATGTAATCTTAGTACTGATTCCTGAAGGTTTCCATCACTGTCCTTTTTCAATATCATTAGGGGCATGGGGAGGACTACTGATTTACTCTAATTTATGACTTGCCATTAACATGTCAGGTAATTATGCCAACAGTACTGATCGAGTTTCTTCAATAAGGTGACATGGTATTGAGTATTGAGTTTGGTCTTATAGCCATTAAATATTTATGCTAATAGTACTGAGTTTTACCCACTTGTTTCTAGCTGATAACAATGAAGGGAAGTTCAAGACCCCGGGACCATGTGGCATGCAGGCTGGAGGAGTATGTGGTACCCCCCTGTCAGGGTGGACTGTGGGATCAGTCGGATCATGTATGGGTAAACTTGAATGAGGCACCGTCCCGATAGCTCAGCGGTCAGAGCATTCGCTTGGTACCCGAAGGACCCGGGTTTGAGTCCCAGTTGGGATTGGACTTTTCCAATGGTGACGGTTACAAAAGTAAGCTCACTAAAGCTACTCATCAGGGTTGAATTGATGTAATATGAAAACCAACGGACATGGTGGACTGATGGAATATCAGTCCTGAATCCTTTAACTTTAAGGCCTGCTGATACATCAATGTATCATGCCCATTGGTTGTCATGATGCATCAATGAAGTGCTGGGGAGCAGTCTGGCCAGCACTCCATTGGAGCATCATGACAATCCTCCAGGATTATATATGTATCAGCCCCGTAGGGTCGGCATGATGCTCCATTGAAGTGCTGGCGAGCAGTCTTGCCAGCACTTTATTGGTGCATCAGGATTGCCAATGGGCATGATGCATGTCTGCATCAGTGGCCTTTAAAGGGTAAAGGTTGCTAATGCAGGAGTGTCATACCTGTTTATTTTCATAATGCACCAATGAAGTACAGGCAAGTCTGCTCAGTCCTGGAGAGTAGCTACATTGGTCCATCATGGCAACCAAGGTACATGATGCAACCCAGCAAATTGTCTTCATCTGTCGCCATGATTGGTCATCAATGGTGACTCCTTTTTGAGTGATAACTCATTTTGTCATCTTTTGCCACTGTGTGTTAGACTCAATTGCTATACCTGGTGATCTTGTGCTATAACGACGTCGTGTTCCATCTAGCAACATGTGTGAGCCACTTCACACAGGTTGACGAGGACTCACGACAATTTGCTGGGAATAATGCGTCAGCAGATCTTAAAGGGTTAATGCCATTTTTCCAGGTTCATTGGAACAATCCCCTGCTGAGATCAGACTACACCGATGGCTCTGGTATTACCCTCCACTACACCAGTAACCTTAAACCCAACGACATGGGCACTGCTATGCTAGGTCAGCTTGGGCTTAGGATACCTGCAGGCAGGGTGTCTTTCGACCAGGAGAGCACCTGCTCTTCCTCCTGTACCAGGAGGGCCTTGAACCACACACTAAAGATAGTCACTGTCAACCCACACATGCACTACTTAGGTAAGTATTTCTTTGAGAACCTTCTTATCTGCAGAAATCTTTTTTTTTTTTTCTTTACATAAAACTATAAATCTTCTGAAAAACAGCAATGGTTCTTTTCTAGTGCAGGGTTAAGGAGAGCTGGAAAATGCCATAGTTCACTATATTTTCATAATTCTAAGTTTGGATGATTTTACACATATGATGCAACACAACGTCGCTGCCATTTTCATAAAGCCTTCTGTCCCAGAAATATTGCATACCATTAATGTATACAATGGGTGAAACCTCAGCTCCTATCGCCAAACTCATGCCTCTGCCAGTTGACTGTCAAATACAAAATTAAATTAAAGATGTCTTGCAGGGAGAGGTGCCTATGTCGACCAGTACAGGAATGGCGTCAAAGTGAAAACACTTCTAGAGGAGGATGCCTTCTCCTATGACTCTCCAAACCCTGTGAGGTAAGATAAAATATGAAGACTGCGACTCCTATGACAGTTACCCCAGACTCAATTTTCATTGATAAGCTTTCTCATTTCTCGTCTTCTGTACAGTCATTTCTGTTTACATTCTCTATCCCCACCATAGTCATAGACCCACATTACATTGACTTTCCACCCCCTGCAGATCAGTTGTATTTATAGGCTAGGATTCCCAATCCCACAGTTCCTTACTCAATATTTTTATTGAAAAATGTACTAGCATGCACACTCGTTGCTTTTTTATCACAAAAAACCTCTGTCCTGAAATGGGGATATTGCATTGAATACTAAAGACCTGCCAAAAACTGCTATAGCCGGCAAAACATCTGCCGGGCTGGCAGAATTCTTCAGACTGCCAGACAAAATGTCTTGTTGTAAGGCTTCATGCCAGTTTTTAGGGGTGTCACAATAGCGGGCTGGAGTAGGGCACAAACTTTGAAAACAAACATACATAAATTTATTTGATTAATGCAAAAGTTGCACAAATAGCCCTTGAAAAGGAGAAAATAATGTGTAGACTTATGTTTAGAAATTTGCCTTTGGGGCATTCTCCAAACCCTTTAAAATATCTAAAGGGTGAGGCTTCTGATGTGACCAGAAGATTTACACCCTTTCCTACAGTCAAATTCCCTGTGACACACTGCCAGAATTCGATTTACTTTCTCATATAAAGCCTTTAGAAATGAAGTTTTTATCACCACATTCATTTTTCTTTGCTTTGACATTATGATGCTACAAATGTGTCCAAAATAATTTTTTCAGCTACTGGCCCCCTGTCGATCTGGTGCCTGGGGATGAGCTTAAAACAAGATGCACCTTTAAGTCCACATCCCATTCCTCTGCGGTCTACTTTGGGGACGGTACGCAGGATGAAATGTGCTTCATCTTTATAAACTACTACCCTGCAACAGACAACTTTAGAGTCTGCAACAACATAGGCACTCATGAACTGTGCGGTGATCACCCTGGGCCACGTGGATTAGTTGACGGCTGTGATTTCAGCAAACAGTTTGAGATTCAGGCACTTTATGGGCAGTTGTTCACAAAATGTGACATCAGCGGTAAGGAGTGTAAACCTGCCTGTCTGTCAATGCTCACTGATAAGCCACACCCTTGCTTGACAGGCTCTGCTAAGCTTGTACAAGAGGCCTCAATGCCAAGGATGTTAGGGGATGTTGGGATGAATGTGCAGAGAGCGCTGCGGTCTTGCGATAGCATTGTTTATGGGGATTACAAAGTGATTCCTGAGACCAGTGGTAGTGGTTCTGCAGTTCCTAATGTAATTGCTGTCCTCGTGTTCATGATTGTTGTAATGTTGTTTTAGATTTAATTAAATAAGCTGGATGGTTTAGAAGGAAATATTTTAGATGATAAAGACAAGTCAGGTTTGGCATTACACTGAGCTTCCAAAGTGGAAATATAGATACCTCTGCATCATCAAAGGCAAATAGATGAAAACACTGTACTTATAAGCGGAAACTATTGGACAATTTATATTCATATATTCCAGTTACACAAGATCACAAAGATTTTATGAATATTCTGGTTATTGTTTCCTATATATTCATGGCAGATGCTGTGCACCTATGTAAACAGTTGATATGTCACATGTCTATTGTAATGTTGAAAGTCACATAATTTTCTTTTTTATTCAAATGGGATCACCTTATTCATATTCTCTCATTTCTTGACGAAAGAAATCATTGACAGCCTCGGTTATATTATCATGAAGATATTGCATATTAGTGGACTGCACATTTGAACTGCACTATTGAACTGCACTATTGAACTGCAAAATGTGCATATAGATTAAAACCATCTCGTTCCTTTGTATCTTTTCATTGCTGGTACTTGGATAAAATATTCTAAGCAGTTTTGTTATTGCCTGTGATTATCGCCACATTTAGCTCTGATTAACATGTTTTTTTGGCCAGTTTATCTTTTATACATGCTACTTCACTATTCAATATTTTGCATTTATTGAAAATGATTACACTACTTATGTGTACTTTGTATGATGATATTGTTGAATAAATTTACACGAAAAACAAATGAAAACGACCTATAAAGAGTGTTGGCCCTCTTTATTATTATTGTATATTCTGTTACCCTTTTTCTTTCTTCTTTTCCAACCTTCCATCTATATAAACTCATATAATGTTCTTGTTGAAATGGTGTCCATTCATTAAGTCTATTATAGATTATCTAAAGCTCAGATTAAATACTTGCAGGCTGATGTAACCAGGTATTCATCAACATGCTGGAATAATTTCAATTACTATCCTTGCATTCATCATGGCTGTAGCTTACAAAATAGAATCTGCTCATGCCAGCAGACTCTAACGAGTGAACGCGTGATTGAAATTTAGAAAATGAAAAATCCTTATATTTCAACATTTCATGCAGCTTTAGGACTCATGAAAAAGCCTCTGGTTGAGACTATGAGGATTTTCAAAGTCGGTAGGTAGGGTTATCTAACGATTTGGGCCTGGACAGGGCTTTTTTGCTCATAACCCCAGTTCCTTATCGAGCCATAATGCACTCTCAGACATTTTCTTCGTCTAAGCTGCTAGTTTCAATCTGGACATGTTAAGAAATTGGGGAAGCATACAAAGTCAACCACGCCAGAGTTTTCCAGTTAGAACCGTTTAGGGTTCAACAGGGAATCGATCCCTGGCCGCTTTGGCAGGAGGCAAGCTCGCTATCCACTATACCAAGTCGACCGGTGGTAGAAACCAATGTCCATCAAGTATTTGAAAAATTTTCTGACATACCTGATGTTTACAGACCTCGTTAGCATAGACTTCAATGGTGCCAGGTGGAATTATTAACAGAGAAACATCCTTAGATATCCTATATTAACATGCCATAGCTAATTTCTCCATTTTGTTTGAAATAAATAAGAATCCATTGATTTTTCGACGCGTGGCTGACCTAGTTCTTACATCGTTAACAAGACAAAATGGCCGTGTACCGGGCCATGTGCGTTGGATCGGTATGGAAAATCAATGGATTCTTATTCATTAAGGAGAAAATGGATACAAAATGTAGACGAACACAAACTAGAGATCATATATTTGGCGATGCTAGAAATTCAGGACTTGACATGCTTGGATTATACCCGAAAAGACGTTGGAAAGACAAGGGTAGGACGGGTGGAGTAAAAACAATGGCTATGCTGGCTTGGCAAACCGTGTCTTCTCATGGATTAATTCTGGGGCTATAAGGTAAGAAATTAAAACAAAATGGAGACAAATGTTGGATAAATGCCTTAATCAAGTTATGATAGAGCACTTGTGGGTCTATGGTTTAATATTCCATGACCACATAGCGGGAGTGGAATATTGAACCACAGACCCATGCGTGCTCTATCATAACGTTGATTAAACGCTAAATATTTAGCACATGAGTGAAGTGCCTGCCTGGATCCGATGTTCTTGGTTAAATAATTTGCATATAAGTTGTGCCTTATACATGTGAGATTGCAATTACTCATCAGCAAGATTCACACTGAGCCATCCTCTCAACCAGAAACAGACTTTTAATCAAGTGTGGCCTTAGCACAACATGTCATATATAAAGACCTACTTGCCATACTGGCCTGTTTTAGCACACACTGAAAAAAGTCTTCCTGACAAAATGACATGTATACCCATGTCAACTTGATTTTGGCCTGTTTTAGCAGGTTTCCCATTTTAGCGCAGCACTGTAAAAAGAATCTCCTTGAAATAACGAAGGATCCCTCATCCCAAAGTTGTCAGAGATTTTCACAGAGATGTCATTATTTTGTTGTAGAGATTCCCTGTATCACTGCACTGCCACCTGGAGTTTCTTGTAAAAACTACACTGGCCCCCTGTTATCTAATTATGGTGGTTCACTGTTCAGATTTACAAGGATCGCTCATAGATTCAACAGTTTTTTTTACAGTGAGGGTAAATACCGGTTTTAAAATTTAAGACTAATATTCATTTCTATGCTTCAGATAACCGCAGGTCCCGCCCTAAGTTTGAAGAAGAGCTACAGGGCACACATAGGGCTTGAGTGTGAGCACTTTGATACTTTTCTATGATACAATATCGATCTAGGACGGCCGTGGACCCAATCTAGAGGGTTGCAAACCCCCTCTAGGTTGTTCATGAATCTGATTCAGGATGGTCGGAAACCCCATCTCGGATGGTCGTGTATCCTATCTAGGATGGCCGCAGGCCCATCTAGGATGGTCGTGAACCCCATCTAGGATGGTTACAGGCTCACACCTCTGTTAGTAGCATCATAATGAAAAAAAACAAAAAACATTTCATAGTTTGCTGGCATTGAAGTAGACTGGTGGTTAAAACATATAGCACATTTTGTAACGGTCTATTTATTCACATGTCTGGAGGCCATTTCTTAACAAACTACGACTGCTGTCCTTTAAATCGTAGTGAGAACCTAATAATTTGGCCTTAACAGTACCATGCACTAGTAGTCCCTAATGTCTGCACCAGTACGACTGCCCTACTAAACCTTATGTAATTACTGCATAGCTGCTAATCGTAGTGAGCAGTCGTAGGGCAGTTCCTACGATAGCCTGGCTTATTCTTGGCATTTTTCAATCATAGTGGCTGTGTGCAGTCGTAGTACATTGAGAAATGGCCTCCAGATGTGTTGGGGGTTGCATACATGTCGGCATGATAGTGTCCTTGGTCATCATGATACGCCGATGCATTGTATTGAGGCATCATACCAGCACTGTTTTGATGCATCATATTGACCCTGGTACAGTCAGTCAACTCTTTAGGTATGCCAGGAGGGTGTTGCTCCTAATGTAAAAGGAAGAGCTGGCTAAAAATGCCCTTGTTTCCAGTCCTTTCTTTTCATGTAGCTATAACCTGTCCCGTTTGTTGCTCACAAGTGGTCATTCAAGTACGGTGCTTAAAAGGGGATTTGAGTAGGTACCTAGTTGGGAGAAGTCAGTCAGTATAATAAACTATACAGCGTGTGACATGAGTAGGTACCTGGTAGTGCAGCTCTCTCTATTTTAAACAAGGCAGGTGACTTTTCAGACTAATGTGGTGAGTGCAAGTACTTAGGGGAAGCAGTGCACAACTTGTTTAGAAAAGAGGGCACATACTCACAGCTCTTTTTACAATAGGAGCAACACCCTCATGTGCATGTGTGCTTTCGTGCCAACAAAGGGGAGCGATATGTTAATGCACATCGCTCTGCTAACTATAGCCTCACTAAAATAACAGCTTACCGAGAAGTGAAAAGGAGTGATCATATTTAAAAAAAAAAAAAAACTGGAGGGGCTTCTCTAAGGGAGTTGATACTTTTGACCACTGGCATCTACTGAAAAAAAAACCTCTCAGGGAGGGCAAAAAAAGTTTTATCTATGTCAAAACCCATCTCTCCCTCCCCCGGTGGTTGAAAGAAAAAGAAAAGACAACTCGCTTTGTGGCCTCGGCAGGAGAGTGATAAGCATGAGCTATCAAGCAGGGCAAATTCAGTCGTAGTACATCAGTTGGAGTCACTTAGCAAGGACATAGTGGGAGAGCGAGATTGTGGTATATATATAGCCTCTATGGTTATTGAGACAGCTGGAGGTTAATTCAAAACATCCTGGGATCGCAACCTCAGTGATCTTAGGAATTATTCTACCTTATCCTATTAAGCGATCTTAATATTAGACTGTGTTCACATTTCCTAGCCAGCACTAAGATTGCATCAATCTTAGCCTCAGCCCTCCTACACTATTCCAAGAAGTACTGACTGGGCACAGGGGTAAGAGTCCCAAAATAAAGGAATAGCTGTGGAGCCACTCTTCTTCACAACAGTGTTTATACCATCGTTCCCCGTCCCCATATGGGCTAACAAAAGAGCACAGCCTGCAGTTGACCCCCGTACAGTATTCAAGAGTTGTTCCCATGAATGTATGATTTATGCTTGCCTATTAGAAGCATTGTGCCCTCCCCCCAGGACAAAGAGAGAGAAGGGAAGAATTACCTTATAGTGCACTTAATGCATGAGTAGCCCTAAGAGCCCTCAAAGACACTCAGCAAACATCCTCCCTCCCCTCTTTATGTATGCAGCAGGCTATTCACTCTTTCGATCAGGAGTGTTCCCTGTAAGTGCTCTTGTACTCAGGTGAAACTACTATGCAATTCTTTCACTAAGATCACAGTGATCTTAGTGCTGGAAAAGGAATAGTGAAGTGATCCCAGGACTTGCTATTCTTGACAGGCCTGCAACCACTGCATTAGATAGGGTAGACCGGCCAGGTCTTATGATATGTGCCTACACTAAGATCGCTGGGGTTGCAATCCCAGGATGTTTTGAATTAACCTCCTGATTAGCAACCTTCAGGAGCTGTATACAATATACAACAAGTTCACCCTATGCTATACTGAAAGAAGCGACTATTAGGCCTATACAATTGCATTCCAATGGCTGTGTTTTTTTAAGAAGGGGGAAGTGGGAGTTATTTGTAATTGCTATCGCCCCTGACCACGTTAAGGAGAAAATATAAATAATCTCAGAAAAGAGAAAGGCAATCATTTCGAAGCAAACTTACATAGATTTGTGAATCATTAATCCAGTGGCGGATCCATGATTTGAGCAAATTTAGAGGTGTGAAATATGCAATTAAACTCTTAAGTACTGGCAAAAAGGAGGGGGCGCCCCGCCACTGAATCAATTGTTCAAAAAATAAGTTACTTGCCAGCACTACATACATCCACCTGGAGCTTAATTCAAAACATCCTGGGATCCCAACCCCAGCGATCTTAGTGTAGGCACATATCATAAGACCTGGCTGGTCTACCCTATGTAATGCAGTGGTTGCAGGCCTGTCCAGAATAGCTAGTCCTGGGATCACTTCACTATTCCATTTCCACCACTAAGATCACTGCGATCTTAGTGAAAGAAATGCATAGTGGTTTCACCTGAGTACAAGAGCACTTACAGGGAACACTCCTGATCGAAAGAGTGAATAGCCTGCTGCATACATAAAGAGGGGAGGCAGGACGTTTGCTGAGTGTCCTTGAGGGCTCTTAGGGCTACTCATGCGTTAAGTGCACTGGTTAAGGTCAACTGCACCCTGTGCTCTTTTGTTAGCCCATATGGGGACGGGGAACGATGGTATAAGCACTCTTGTGAAGAAGAGTGACTCCACAGCTATTCCTTCATTTTGGGACTCTTACCCCTGTGCCTAGTCAGTTCTTCTTGGAAAAGTGTAGGAGGGCTGAGGCTAAGATCGATGCGATCTTAGTGCTGGCTAGGATATGTGAACCCTGTCAACTCTTAAGATCGCTTAATAGGATAAGGCTGATTTATTCCTAAGATCGCTGGAGTCGTGATCCCAGGATGTTTTGAATTAAGCTCCAGGAAGTCTGATGGCCGTAATGCATTTATAGATTAGCAGTCCTTATATATATAGGTCCAAACTTGAAAACACTTTGGTTCCCTATGTAATACTCGCTGACTTCTTGTAATTATCAGAATATTCCTCGGTGGGGGATGGGGGGGATGAGGACATAATTTCCCAATTACTACAGCTTATTTCTGTAGTGTTCCGACCTCTTGTTACTTTAAAATCATACGATGAACAGCAATCAAACAGCAAATGGGTTCCACACTCTGAGCCCGAAATGTAAATCTGCAGCGAGAACCAGTGTAGCGGGTACGGGGCAATCTACTGTAGGGTCATTGGATTTGTACTAGCAGAAAGTTCCGGTGTATACCAAACATACACTAGCACCTGATGTAAAAACGGGTGCGCAGTATTACAGTGCAGTTATACTTTATCGTCGACACACTTCGATCACAAGAACCAGGTGGTACCAGTGTACTCAACATTTTTCTATATCTGACTAATATCCAAGGTCATGGTCTGTCTGTCTGTCATGGTCTGATTGTCATCAGCTCAACTTACCATACAGGACTATGCCTAAACTGATAAGATGGTCATTGGTCTCTCAGCTACTGCCCTAGAAATGTGCTATGAGGAGTCTCTGTGAAAATAACAGTGAAAGTCCCAAAAGTGCCTGAGTGTCATCGTTATTTTGACAGCAATTTCTTTCTTTTCTTTTTTTTCAGTGAGTGAAGTGAGTGATTTGAATAATAGACCACATTATTTTTGTCTGTTCCACAGAGAGTGCTGTTCTACCTAGCCCTGTGTGGCAGCCCGACCGACACAGTGGGCCCAGCCCTTAAAGGTGTAAAATTAGGCTAGATCCAAAAAGAATACATGGAATTTTGCTCAATTTTGCTTTGATTTGACAATTTTATCATATGTGACCTGTACCAGGAAAAGGGTCCTTATTCCCACTGAAACAAGGTCTCTTTACGCAGATTCTGTCAGATATTCTTATGGCAATTATCTGACAGCCATACTGGATTCCTGGTGATCCTGACCATTGAAAATAATTTGAATGGATTGATCCTTGAATGCTGATGATAGGAAAGCTATTGCACATATGTCTAGCTTAATTAGTTCTCTTTTTATGGCAGTCTGAAATATTTATATTTCTGTTGCAGTCATTTATGGATTTATAGCATTTCCTCAAGGGTAAGGTGGCAAACAATTTTTTTCCTGAAAGAGGAGGTATCAAACCCGCAAAATCTACTGAGGAAACTTTTCCATGTATTTTGTTGATCTTGAGTCCTTTACTTATTTCAAATTTTGCCAACTTTCAGAGTATTGACCAGAAGGTTCACTTGGAATCCTTAACAGTGCCCACTATCACCAGGATCAGAAAACCTATTTGAATTTCAGTTATCACCGTACCCAGCTTATCTTATACCTAGTGAGTGCTTTGGCCAAGCTTATGAACAATGCAGTCCGCTATTTCATGTAAACTTTGGAATATGGACACCCCAGAGTAAGAACATAATGCTTGATATCTCACAACCCAGGTGATAACCCTTCCCAGACTCTGATGGCCAGTTATAGCACCCCAAATGGTCAAAAACCTGTAAATGATCATCATTCTGTGGTATTTTATAAAAGTTTTAAACCTTTCACTAAGATAAAATGAAATTAATACTAGCTCTGACTGAGGGAGTGACACCTCAGTCAGACCCAATTCTTGTGAACCATTGCCTATATTATATAAACTTGAAGCTAGGCTCATAATCAATATGATATGCACTATATTGCAGAAATGGGACCACAAATTGTGCATGAAAGACTCAGACAGACAAAACAAACGGAGAGGAACTTGGTGACCCTGACTGTATCTGGACTCCGAGCACTGCTCCAGAACATAAACTACAACTCACACATCCAGGTAATGGTGTCAGTAGACCGTTATAGGTATTGTACTTATCATATTTATTTTTCACCTTTGACTCTACCATGTAACCCAGTGTCCGAGTCTACCCACAAGCCAAGCCATACCCATAGACCAAAGGCTGGCGGTGTCAACTGCACTCAGTGACCCCGCCTCCTCCCACTGGAGGATACGCCCGTCAATCACGAGCAGCTCACTGCATGCTAGAAATTCCTAAGCAGCTATGTTTAGACCAACTCCTCCTGCTGGAGGACATGCCCATTAATCACGAGCAGCTCACTGCATGCCAGGAATTCCTAGCAGCTATGTTTAGACCAACTCCTCCCGCTGGAGGACATGCCCATTGATCATGAGCAGCTCACAGCATGCCAGGAATTCCCAGCAGCTATATTTAGAACCGTACTGAACTCTGTGAACCCCAGTGCTATGTTTAGGATCCACCTACATACCTGCACTGGAGTTCCCCAGTTACTATATTTAGCTCACCTGTTACTATTTTTAGGATGAGCTGGGTGAGCAGCTCCTACTATAAATACCTGTAGGGGGAGCAGCTCACTCATCTTTCTACCTTCATACTTCATACCTCACACACTCACATGAGACAAGAGCCCTTAGCTCAAGGGCTAGGCTTGGACACTGTTGGGCACCTTATACTGTATCACCATCTATACCTCGTGGACTTCAATGAATAAAGTGGATATCAAACTGGATTCCTGATACGTCTGTATTCATCCTCATTCATCATTTACGGACTCGTTGACAATGGCTTCCTTTGCAATCTGATTGAATCGAGTAGTATATAATGTATCGGAATGGGACTATAGCTAACTACAGGATATTTCTCACTCGGGATGCAGCCGATCAGAGGCCTCCATTTGGTCACGTGACCCATTGCCATGACAACATGACCTACTTAGGGGATTAGCGACCACCTCTGAGCCAATCAGGGGACAGCATTCTGGTAACCATGGCAATGTGACCTACTTAGGGGATTAGCAACCACCACTCAGCCAATCATAAGCCAGCATTCTGGTAACCATGGTAACATGACCTAATTAGGGGATTAGTGCGGTCACCTGACCCCTTGTTTGTAAACAACAACATGTGATGTAGTCAGGTGACCCCTTGTTTGTAAACAAAGGGGCGGGGCTAATTATGCAAATAGGTGGTCACATGATTTTGTGGACAAGGTTAATTATGTAAATGAGATATATCAAATACATTTCACTTTTTTTTATATTTTATTTTATCAAAAATATAAATACAAGTATATACATTCATCTTTAATCATAATCCAGACTGTACATAGTGTAATCTTTATATACGGTTTTCATGCAAGTGTTCTTTCGAAATGTAGGAATGTTGTAAGTCATACCCCCTGTCCACAATTCATCTAAATTACAATAGAAATCCGCTGAAGTATAATACCAAGTATGCCATTCAGTTTGTGTGGACATGACGCTTCTCAGTAGCAGATATGTCAGAGTTTCAGATGCCTGCAACATTTCAGATGTTTGAGGTTGATATTTTAGTATAGAAAAAAATGTATAAAGAATTTTAGATGATTATTTCATAGTTTTCCTTATTGGTAAAGGTGTGCCCTATCCTAAAGCATCCATTTTTAGGTGTTTTGTTGAGATACATAGGGTATATACCCCATTTATGAGTCCCCCAAAATAATCTTCAGATGTTTGGCCAATACTGAACTGACATGTCTGCAGTAGAGCGTTCTGTAAATTTTCAAAATGAAACTCTCTACAGAGCACATGATCTAAACACTCTTGACAGAAGGTGTTGAATATTCTCTCAGAGTTATGACAACACATATCCCGTAAAAAGTCTGAGTTTTTCTTGAGAAGAAATATTAAAGCGTTAGTAGATTCTAACGTATACCGTCTTTTGATGAGAGGACAGGTTTTCTGATTGTGAAATTGATATAGTCCTATCGATCTGTCTGCAAAGACATCGGACCCTCTCCAGAAAACATCTTTGAAACACTCTTTCAATGAATCGGATGTCTGATTAGAAATGAGTCCTTTATGAACATTTTGTTTTAACAACGGTGCTTTAAAGAACAGCACATCTGTTGCATTGATTATTTCCCATGTGTAAAACAGTTCGCAAGCACACATATTCTCCTTTAACAATATACGAGTAGGTAAGGTAGTACCTTGAATGTTAGAGGTTCCCGCCAGAAGAGTTATATCCATGGGCGATGGGGGTGGTGGTGGTAATAACATGCGATCTTGTACAGCACTAGTAGTAGCAGCAGCAGCAGCAGCAGCATCCAAGGTATTTACCTCCATATTTGGTGAGGTTACCTGCTTCAGCGTCTTTAGCCAGAGCTGCGATGTCTATCGGTTTAGGTGTGACAAGTGGTGGCAGCAGCAGCAGCACCAGCACCAGCAGCAGCAGCACCAGCAGCAGAAGCAGTAGTGTCAAACCATCCGTACGGATCAATATAAAATTCGGCATTAGTGTCACCTGTGAACAGATCAGCAAGGATCTCGATTTCCGTGGGGAATGCTGTAGTAGTTTCGGTTTCTCAGAGTTGATAGTCTGTAGACAGGTCGGTGTTTCCATGATGAAGGTGGCAGAGAAAGTGTGAAGGAACAAAATGTCACTCTCCCTTATGTACCCGTCCGAGACAAGCCTCTTAACTGTGGTTTTAAATCGATCAAAGGCTTAAAAGAGATTTAATCCCATTTTCACAGAGACCTTCGCTCGGTAGGGTATCTGTCTGTTTTGATTTTCACCTGCCGTTTGCTGTAGGCATGGATCCCTTAGATCATTAAGTGTGGTTGGTCCCAGAGGGAAAAGATTAAAGACTTAAAGGATCTGATCCCATAGTCACAGAGATTCTCCCTCAGTAGGGTATCTGTTTGTCACCCAACGTTCACTGCAGGAGAGTTTAACTTAGATCATCAAAGTGTTGTCTCATGGCGACAAGAGCAGCAGGAGGAAGGGGGATTAACTTGTTGATTTTGTTAGACTTACTCTGCTTACCACACGTGCGCCTTTGTAGTCACAGACAGAGTGGCAGACACGCACCCTGGGGTATTTTCCTGTTATGCATAGACAGGTAGGTAGGTAGGAACCATAGTACCTTGCGTATTAGGCTAGGTGCGACCCCTGAAGTTAAGGGTGTACCTTATAGGTAGGGATTACTATAAATCACTACTAAAATGACCAAAAAATAAAGCTTGCAGATACACTTTATAGCATTCCCTCAAGTTGGGGGTGCACCTTATACGCGAGGTACTACAGTAGGTACGTAGGTAGGCGGGGAGGTAGGCATGTGTCCACCATTTTTGGCGCCATGCGCTCTGCTGCTGCTGCGCACCCCACACCTTGGCTAGTGAGTGATCCAATTAAAATACTTTGACTTCTCTGTTACAAGATTATATTTTCCCCCTACTGTTGACCACCTCCTGTAGTTTTTGTATATAGACTTTGAATGCCTTAATCTCCTAACGATCCATAATCCCCTAATACATGTAAGTCTCATAAAGGTAATTATCACAGTTGTTACACCCTGATTTTTCTTGGAAGGGCAGAACACGTCCGCTGTCTCCTTTGACACCACTGCTTCTACTACTGCTGCTACCACCACCACCACCACTGTCGCTGTAGACCCCTCGCCACCTGTTTACCACCTACACTCTAGGAGGAAATTTGAGCTGAGTCCATCACTCTCTTTATTATTTTTTTTTGAGCTTTTACTTTATTTCACTCTTTTTTTAAATATTCCACTTGAGATGGAGCGAGATTTTGAAAGAACGATTAGGGAAACCCCATCTATTTTCTTATCTGAACATAGAGATCAGCACATATTTCAGTCTCATGCCTCTTTTAAGGCGATGAATAATTTAATGAAAAGCAAAAGAATAATTTAATGAAAATTTAGTAGCAGCGCCAGTAATAGCAGCAGTAGTACCAAAAGTAATCGTAGTGATAGAAATAGCAGAAGCAGTAGGAGAAGACGAAGTAGTAGAGGAAGAAGAAGTAGCAGCACCAGGGAAACCAGTAATAGTAGTAGAAGAAGTAATAGAAGTAGTCGATCTTCTTCGGCAGCAGCAGCAGCAGCAGTAGCAGCAGTAGCAGCTGCAGTAGAAGCAGCATCAGTTGCAGCAGCAAAAGCAGTAGAAACAGTAGAAGAAGTAGTAAAAAAAGAAAAAATAGGGGTATGGCCGAAAGCTGTCTTTAAAGAAAAGAATTTACTCCATTACTGTTTGATAACCACCCTCAGTGCACCCACTCGTTGGGCATTTCATGAAAATATAGGGCTACGAAAAGATTCGACGAGGACATTGGTCATTTGGGGGTAAGGCAAAGCGACAAACTTTGCCCAAATAGTTAAAGAAAAAGGCAAAGCGACAAGCTTTGCCCAAAGAGGAAAAAAAGATTGCCCCCCTTTATTTTTATTTATTCATTTTTTTAAATGAATAACTTTATCAGACTCCGAAAAAATTGTGTAAAATTGAGTAAAAATAAAATATATTGCATAAGAAGAAAAAAAAACAGAGAGACGGTGAAGTTATCGGGTGTCGTGAAATGTAACAAGATAGAATAAAACTCGCTACGACAACCGCTTTCCTGACAACCACTCGTCACCGAGCGTTCGACTGAGAAACACGTCACCATCACCACGACCGTAGTTACTACCACTTCTACTGCTACTACGATCCCATAACGACCGCTGAAAAATGTTGAGTGGTAAAATCACATCCTTCCCCAAAATAGATTTCGATCCCCGACTACAAGGACCCTTCAGTTGTATCATCAGCGGTCCATCTGGTTGTGGAAAATCACGCATGGTGAATCGATTTCTGAGCGTCATTAACAACTTGGTCACACCGCTGGTTGAAAAGATCTTTTACCATTACGGCGAGTGGCAGCCCCTCTTTTTTAAAAAAATGCAAAAAGACTACGGAGTGGAATTCAGAGAAGGTCTTCCCAGCAAAGAAGACATACCCCTCGACCACACACTCTACTGATATTGGACAATCTGATGAGCAGTTCCAATCAGCAAGTGGTAGCCGACATCTTCATCAGAACCTATTCCAGAAATCACCCGAATTTCTAACTATGAGTCTGAACGCTCACTTCATGATCATTTTTAAGAACCCTCGCGACATGGGACAAATAGGTGCTCTGTCTCGTCAGGTGTTTCCCTCCAAGGCGATGGCTCTCTCCAGTATATTTACCCATGAACTCAAGCGACCTCACTCATACCTGCTTCTGGGCTTCAAGTAGACAACACCGGACGACCTGAGAATACTCTCCTCCGTGACGACCATAGACGATCAGATTGTGTTCGTTCCGCTAGACAAAAAGAGAAAGAGAAAGTAATGGCTACTCACCGACTCAGAAGATATTACGTCACCCTTAAACACTTCGCAAAGTGTTCACCGGGGATTGTGAGCATTTAATAGGCTCTGGAAGCGACGATTTGATCACGACGTTGAGCAAAATCTGTCAGAATTTACTGGAGGGAAACATTCCGCTCACCGAGAACCAACTGGAAAGTCTTCGAGAACTGGCTGACGTGTTGAGGACGGTGAGCAAAAAAGCTACCACCATCAAAAGAAAGAGAATCGTCTTGGTTCAAAGGGGCGGTTTCCTCATTCCAGCTCTGATAAGCATGGCCTTACCCCTTATAAAAAGCATTCTCCGTATATAGACCTCCTCATTCGTCACCTCACCACCACAGCTGCCTCAATGACGGACCCTGAGGAGCAACACTACAAGCGCTTGGCTCTCGTAGACATAAGTCGCTCTCGAAATTATGAGGAGCACCTGATGTCCCCACAAGTGCTGCTCCTACTGGTGCTGCTGCTGCTGCTGCTGGGACTTCTGCTTTTGCGTGAAAACAAGAACCCCTCCTCTTTCGCCACCGTCGTATCCCCACCCTCCAATATGCCTTATTGCTACAGACAAGCAGAACAAGGTCTTCATCCCAATGCCGCATTACACCAGGTGCTACAGTTTATCTACAGGGACTTGGATATAGTGTTGAACGACACCGCTTTGAAATCGCGCGAAAAAATGCTGAAATACAAGAGGTTGTTAAATAGTTTACAATTCTTTCTCGCAAATCCCAACAACCACACGATTCCTGCATCCACGATGACTGTTGGGTGAGCTTGATGATGGGTCAAAAAACGGATCCCACCAGTCAAATTAGCATAGTGGACTTACTGAAGACAGCGTCAAGACCCGAGGGGTACACGCTGTTCAAGCTCGTGTTGAGCATGGAAGATCCCACTGGTTCCTTGATCGGAAACCAAGTCTATAAAGCTGTGGGTCCTAACAAAGCTTCAGACAGAATATCTGCCGGCAGAGGGAGGAAACCTCTATATCAAAGACCAATGGTAACACCAGCCAATCAGTGCTGCCACCTGCAACACCTCTATCAAAGATCTAGGTTGATGTAGTTGATGAAACCAGGATGTGAGTTTTCTTTCCTTTCAGGGCTTTCATTTTTTTTGCATCATATGAGACTTTTGCATAATATAAAACATTGAACATGGAATAAAAATAAAGACAGGGAACACTTTGTCTTTATAATGTTTTGTTTAATGAAATTTTATTCAGATATATCATCATATAAAATGTAATTGAGTTGTGTGATATTTCCAACAAATCCTAATTATTGAATGGATAAAGTGACATTCTATAAACTGGCCAAATAAAACATGCTCATTAGATCTAAATGTGGCAATAATGGCAGGCAATAGCAAAGCTACCTTGAATTGTTAACAGTATAAATACAGGTAATGATTACAAAGAAGTGACATGAATTCAGATAAGTACACTTTTCATCATCTAATAGCTTGTGGTGCAGTCCACTAACATATAAGAGAGTCTACTCTTCAGGCAAGGAATGAGAGAAATTGAATAATGGGATCACTTTTGAATAAAATGAAAAAAAAGCTATGTGATCCATCTATCAACAAAATGATCTATATGTGATATATTAACTGTTTACATGAGTGCTAAGGCATAATATAGATCTGTGATAAATCATATTAATAAAAAAAGAGTGTGCATAAAATTATGTGATTTTGTTAATCTGGTATAAATTTTCCAATAGTTTCCACTTAAACCACCAGGTGGATACTTTGTTTTGATACCTTTCATTTTGATGTTGCAAAGGCATCTGGATTTACAATAGGGAACCTAAGTGTTCAATGCAGAACTCAAAAATGACACAAAAATACCTTTCGGAGATGCTCAGAAGCAAATCAGACATGTCTCAATATTTCAATGGCAAGATATTTTGATTTTTCTGGATGATTCCTTGGGACATTATATGTCAGCATAATAAGCATACTGCAGACTTTTTTTTAGAAAACTGAAAGTGACATTTTCATAAATCTTTAAGGAGGTTAAAGCCTCTATCGGTTCAGCACTGTGAAGTACTTGACCTGGCATGGTCATGTAAAAAGAACACTCTTCTTTGAGGCTAAGAGTTAAAACAGTTACAGTCACTTCGACTCCCCATAACTAGTTTAATCCATATTTGGTATTTATGGAATAGTGCTTTGATTCCATACTTTTCAACCCTGAATAAACCATACCCATACATCATCCAGGGGAAGGTGCATCTGCATGAGCCTCTTCTTTGCATTCTTCCCCTACACATCTTCAAGTACATAATCTCTAAACAGTAGAAAAAATGATGAAATCTGGTTTCAAAAGTCTACAAATGTATATATTCTAAACAGTTTCATTCAATTGATGTGCTCAATCTATGCGCTAAACACAGAGCATAGATGCACTTAGGAGGGGATTTAAAGCCCTATGCTCTGTCAACAGATGGCCGTTAAGGAATGATATAGCACATAAAGGTACATCTAGGTCATATTTTTATGAGATAGATTATTGTCTCTTCAGGGACACTGTAACTTAAATTTCCATAGAGAGTAGCTACTCGATCCATGACACCCAATATGTGCCATTTGTAAAACAGAATACTACTATTTGTCTACCTCAATGCATTGAAGAACATCTCAGTGAACACATATATTTATGAACATAGTCTCTAGGTATCAACTAAGTAGATGTCCTACATAGAATCATCTGAATATTTCCTGTCCTGAATATGTTCCAGAATGATTTCAAATGATTTCACATGCTAGGAAGTATTAATTAAAGAAACCTCTTCATACATCTAAGCTAATTATGTTATAAAAGAATTATATTAGGTCTCAACCCCCCTTCTCTGATAAAAAAAAGTCCTGACACCTGGATTCAAACCCGCACCTGGACTACCTTTGGCTATCAAGATACAAATCTAACCTATGTGGCCATGGAGCCACAGAGTTAAAAAATGTTTGATATCTACCAATTTGCTACTTTAGGTTTTCTGTTTTCTGGGATAGGTAAAGTAGTGATTTGAGATTTCCAACTGAAAATAAAATCCTGCAAATAAGGCACCCCTCATGTATAAGTCACCTTGAGATTGGCAATTAGTCAACCTGAAATGACATAGCTTCTTTTTCAACTTGATGAATTTTCAAAAGCTATAATATTATCTCCTTGACACCTGATGCAGCTGTAGGAGTGAGGCAGGATAACAAATTAAAGTTTTTGTTCTCCCCCCTTATTGATCCAAGGAGACCTAAACCGCCACATATAAGCCACGCTTTATATTTGGTGTACTCTGATAGTTGGCATTCTGTGGCGTAGATGAACACCAGAAAAATATACCAACATCTAAATCACATTGAGTACTCAACCTCTGGTGTTTTTTTAAAAGATGGCAATGTTGGCTTTTCAGGATAAATATGTTAATGACACAATCGGTTCAAATTTAATGCCAGACCTAGCTATCAATTGATATTTTAGAAAATATTTTCCTTTTAGACCCTTCCAGCTCATCCCTTCAAACCCAAACCAATTCCAACATTGCAATTATCATTGACACCAGCACAGAAAAGACAATAGGGACAGTAAGTCCAGTACCACTGGTCTCAGGGATCACTTTGTAATCACCATAGACAATGATATCACAAGACCGAAACGCTCTCTGTATATTCAACCCAAACTCGCCCAACACCCTTGGCATAAAGTTCTCTTGTACAAGTTTAGCAGAGCCTGTCAAGCAAGGGTGTGGCTTCTCTGTGAGCAATAAAAGACAGGCAGGCTTACAGTCCTTACCACTGATATCACACTGTGCTAACAACTGCCCATAGAGTGCCTGAAACTGAACTGAATTGTTGAAATCACAGCCATCAATAAGGCCTATTCCACCTGTCTCAGAGATATCACCGCAAAATTCATGAGTGCCAATGTTAAGGCAACTTTGGAAGGATGATGCAGGGTAGTAGTCTACAAAGATGTAGCACATTTCTTCTTGAGTTCCGTCTCCATAGTAGACTGCAGAGGAATGAGATGTGGACTTGAAACCGCATCTTAGCTTAAGCTCATCTCCAGGCACAAGATCAACTGGGGGCCAGTAGCTGAAAAAAAATATGATGGCAGTTAATAAGACAGCAGACTAAAGAAAATTAATTAAATGTTAAAAGCTTAGATCATTTTTAATATGGATTTGTGGAGAAAGATATGAGAAAGTTAATTGAATTTCATTTCTATATCATCATTGAAGGGCAAAGTGTTGTGTAGACAAGCAATGGCTCTGCAGTACCTATTAGAATAGTTTAGTGTTTGGGGAACTGTGGGAGTCAAAATCATAGCCAATGACTAGAACCTACTGTACAAGGGATGGAGAGTCAAGGTAATGCATGCCTATGAATAGAACTGATTGTACAAGATTAGGAAATCTTGGTCTATAGGGAATCTTGGTCTTCTATTCATTTTATTATTACCATTTGAAGCCTGGCAGGATTGCACTTCAAAATGCCATTTCTGCCCTAGAGACAAGTACCGAGACATTTATTCATCCATATTCTTTGCTCACCAATAAAGGCTTACCTCACAGGGTTTGGAGAGTCATAGGAATACGCGTCCTCAGCTAGAAGTGTTCTCACTTTGACTCCATTCCTGTACTGGTCCACATAGGCACCTCTCCCTGTAACACAATTTTAGATTTTAGTCATTACCAGAGATTGGCAATGGATCTGTAGTCTCATACAGGATATCCATGGGAAAAAAGACATTTTCCTGTTTTTGTGGTGCATAAAACATGTCAAAAAATGATGATGCAAGAATGATGAAAATGTTAGATTTTCTAATTCTTTTGAAATTTCATTACCTTTCAACCCTACATTTAAAAAAAGGCATGCACTGGTTGGTTGGGGAACCTTCTTTGGTTATCCAGTGATTTGTTATATAGGAAATGCACAGAAAAAGTTGTTGGATTAGCAAAAAAATCATGATCTAAACAATGAAACCAGCTTTTTAATCTAAAAAAACAAAACAAAAGAAATTAGCATTGACTTTCTGGTAGTGGAGAGGTTTAAAGAGCACTACTCACCTAAGTAGTGCATGTGTGGGTTGACAGCGACTATTTTCAGTGTATGATTCAAGGCCCTCTGGGTGCAGGAGGAGGAACAGGAGCCCTCCTGGTTGAACGACATCCTACCTGCAGGTATCCTCAGCCCCATCTGGCCAAGGGTAAGTGTTCCCATGTCATTGGGTTTAAGGTTGCTGGTGAAGTGAAGGGTAAGGCCAGAGCTGTCGCTGTAGTCAGATTTCAGCAGAGGATTGTTCCAATGAAGCTGGAAATGAAAGGTGCCATTTAGGGATCACTAATGCATAAATCCATTACATATTAGTCACTCTGACTCATATCTCATACCTATCTCACTGTCTATAGAAGATCGCCAAAGCTATCAAAATTTAGCCCTATTGATAGCCTGTGCCTATCGCATTTTCTCAAGTAAGTGGCGCATCTAATAGGTCTTATATTCAAGGTGTTAATTTTTTTTTTCTTCCATGTAAGTTAGATTATCTAAGATAAATTATTAGAAAATTACCTTTGACTGTAATTTTAGTGCAAGGCATAATTTGTGGTACTCTCATATATTGATGGTCTAATTATGCTATCAAGAATGCATTGATAAAGGATAAAACATTGTATCAGTTAGCAGTAAAGGTGTATTTATTCCATCATATATTGTACTTTAAGAGTATTTAAGTGTAGGTGTTTATGCTATGGTGGCAGAGGCTGGTTTGAGTAATAGGTAGGATGCAGCATGTAACTGGGGTAGCGACTTGGGTGACCCCTAGTATTTGTATGTATAACTATGGAGTGCAGTGGGTGCACAGGGTTTAATGTTTATGTCCCAGGTTCAAATGCAGAAAAAGTGGATAAATGAGGGGCACACAGTGCAGAATAACAAAAGTCAGAATAACATAATAAAAACTTTATCACATTAATTAGATAACATATTAGCACTAGGAAAACTTTTGTTGGGCTGGCTTTCTCCAAAAACTGTAGTTTTTATTCATGGTCGATGAAAGATGAGCAATTTTCTTGAGGCATCCGAGACAATATCTCTAGAAATCGATTAATATATGTTATAATACATCCACGCACCTCTTTATTCTATTTGCAAGTATATACAGTGCTGGGGAATAGGTATACTGAGTATGATAATGCTATCTCATCAACCTTCTATTTTACAGGCTGAGAAAAAGTCAGAAATATTGAAAAATCTCAAATTCTGGCTTAACATCACCAACTTTACCCCATATTCATCAAAACTACTCTAATTGTTACTAAAATTACTGGAGTATATCTTCAGTTTATCTGCTATGAAGAAAAAAATCATGGTTTAAGTGTGCATGGTACCATATTTACATGGCACTGCCTGAATACACAGAAATAGTTAATGCCTCAAAACCCTGAAAAGATTTTATATGCCATGCTACACCTAGTTAACATCTTCACGACCCTTGTAAACAATAAATTTCAACACAAAACATTCAACACTTGAAGTTCATGTCAATAGACCATAATTTTTCAAGTGTTTTGACTGTGAATGGTGTCGGCAAAAATAACAGTTCTATCTCATATTTCTCTTTACACTTTCCTGAGTCTACTGCGGTTTTGGATTATGAAAACATGTCTTAATATCACTTCCACATCTTTACTCCCTCAGGCAAATATTTGTCCTATCTGAATAAACAATAATTAAGACAATCCTGTTCTTTTGAGGCCAACAGTAGTAAAATATTTGAAAAATGAATTAATGTCTTGGAAACCTCAATATTTCTGCCACCCTGTTATGAGCCCCAGTAGTATCAAGCATCATCAAATACGTATGAGAAACAGTAATTATTCAATGTTGTTTAATACTGCCACATATATCAACACTTTAGATCTATCTGCCAAAGATAACACAATTTTGGTGTGGCATTCAGGTCACTGTCAACTTAACACCCCTATAGAAGCTTTAGATGGAAGGTATTGAAGATATTGTACAGATATCATTTATACATTTTTTGGGCCCTTTTAGTTATTGTCTTGGATGCCTCATTAAGTAAATTTTGAACTTTGCAACCCACTTACTTGACAAACTTTTGCCCAACAGACCAAAACTAATAATTTTCTGAAAGCTTAGAGTGTTATCTCTTGAATGAGACCAGGAAAGACAATACTAGCTTAGCTATAATATTATATCATTCTGTAGCTATATAAAGGTGAGAAACCACTGTTTTCCCCCTGTTTTGTGCACTTTCTCTGAATTTGAGTGTATAGTACAGTGATATTCAGCATATAGTCATAGAAATGAGTGCAAGGTTAATAGATGTATGTAGGTCTCAGTTTCAATATATATAAGAGTACAATATACTGACCTGTAGTAGGACCTTGGACACTGCGTTTTTACCAAACCTGACGCCTGCTGGTATGTTACCTCCACAACTTCCTACTCCTCCCACAGTCCACGCTGCCAGGATGGTGCCACACAGTCCCGCCGCTTGCATACTGCATGGTGCTGGGGTCTTGAACTTATCCAAATGGTTGTCGGCTAGAATAAAAGTGGACAAAACTCAGTATTAGTACTGTTAGTATAATGATCTCACTAAGTTATAAGATAGTAGCTCCAACTCAATACTGTTACCACAATGATCTTATTGCAAAAAGCCTTTTTAAAGATGAACATATTATGATCAGAACTGTGGGCCTAGTGACCTGACAATTTACAGACAGATCATTGACGAATGGTACACACTTGGGACACACAAGACAACCGATAATATTGATAACAAAGACTTTATTTGGAGTAAATATTGTGCATTTTAAACCTAAAAGGTGTAATATAGGTTAGGAGATATGTGCTGTTAGAGTGGAGGTGTGCCCGCTGGTGACTCATCAGTGACCCAACGTGTAAACACATGCTGACAAATTAGAAAAAAGGAGCCCTCTAAATGCCATTGACAGTGGTACAACCAGGTGTTAAGTGTAATTTCTGTTAGCAAAACAAATAGAAAATTTAATATCTTACGGTCATCTCCACATCCGTAGAGCAGCATGTGATGAATAACATTGGCATTGTCCAGGACAGGTTGTGAGGCAAAGATGTGGTAGTCATTGTCGTTGGGCAGGTTAAACGTCTGACAGAAATAGTTGGTCTCATTTGGTGGGATGGCAGTCTTGTCAAATTTGAGGGTGATATTCTGGGAACCTGGAGAGTTGATCTCTTCACAGGTAAAATCTTTTTGGTCACAGAAATTCCAGTCTTTGTTCATCTCCTTGCATTTCAGGGAGTCAATGGGCTCACAAATACCTGTTGGTAGAGATGGAGGTCAAAGTAAGGTGAAAGTTATAGTTCATAGCCAAGAATAGAAGAAAATGGAAGGTTCTTAATTGAACATCTAAACTATATTAATTCATCAGATGTATACAAAATGTAAAGAAATTAAAAAAAAAAAGGACAAATGTATAGTTTAGATGCAAATGTAGATCATTGACAATCTTATCTTCACTTTTTTCAAGAATATATAGTAAGCCCAGTAAAAATAGTGATCAATGATCTCAGCAGTATGATATATAACATTACAGGGTAGATACACTCCCAGTGGGTCGTGATCAATACTTGATAAAATAATCAGCACATCATTCGCGCAGGTCATGGTGATCAAATTGATGCATACGCTGCAGTCCTGGATGAATGGATCTTTAAAGATACATTCCCACCTCAATCGACCAAAATCAAACTATGAAATGAAACCATGCAGGCTTCCAATACCCATTTCTAACAGGACCCTTCATCATAGGAAAGCCATATTTGAAGAGATTTAAATGAAATACAGAACTTAGGGCTGAGGTCAGCTCTATGGTAGACCTATGCATTCATTGTGAAAACCTATGTATGCTGTGCTTGGCCACAATGTACCCCTTGCTGGTTTTCATAGCTGTCAGCTCTCACATATATATTCTGCATCCAAATTCAAATATCATGGTATTCACATATCAAATAAGAAGTAACTAGATCCAAATCCCTTTTATAGGCTTACAGGTACATACTACATGGACACAAACATGGATTAAAAAATTACCCCAAATCAGCTGGTAATGTATCCTTTAATAAGGGTTAAGTGGTGTTGAATGTTAAAATGGTTAAAGTTTATACCTGGATGTGAGAGTTGTAGTTTATGTGCTGGGGCAGTGCCAGCAGTCCAGGTACAGTCAGGGTCACCAAGTTCCTCTCCGTTTGTTCTCTCATCACCATCCGAGTCCTTCATACACAGGGTGCGGTCCCATTTCTGTAATATACCACATTTCCTTGAAATGTCTATTTGATTCTGATGTGAATAAAGAAGCCAATTTCTAGCTACCCTAAACCCTTGATTGTTAGTTGTAGAGGGACATGTTTGTAAGAATGGTTGTTTATAGTATGCTTTTTATCGTCACAGGAAAAAATGTTTAATATGTCTTTAAGATATGTGTTTTGATGTTTTTATGTCTAAAACAAAAACTTGGATTACTTGCGAGGTAAAAAGAATTTTTCTTTTTTAGTTTAATACGTTTTCTAAGCTCTAACTGTTGAAATTATTGAATGAATATCAATCAGGTCAGCAGGGAAATATTCCACTTTAAAATAATTAAGGCAATATAAGCTTTCTGGGGGAAAAAAATCAAACATACTAATGCCTATTTCCAGGTATTGCACAAAGGTTAAAAAGAAAATATCACTTTCTCTTCAGGTGTCAATTTAAGGTGGGTCGCTACGGTTAAATGTTGACTTGCTGCGCATGTCCCTGCACATATAAGTTATTTTCATCAGAATGGGACCATTTTCAGTATGGATATACCTATATATGCCCTAACTGTCCACAAAAACATTCATTTATACCTTATAGTTAGAGCCCTCACATTACCAAGACAATGATGTAAAAGCGGTAGGCTGTTCACAGTGACCAAGGGCTTATGATGAAGTAATTTTATGCCAACGATTTTTACCCATTATAAAGTGCTCTGAATATCGATTTTAGTCATTTTTTTCCAATACTTTTTTTTATTTCAAAAGACCAAAACTACAAAATTATGCACGGGACCCCGTCCCAAAATTATCTTTATTTAAAAGCAAATTATCTGAACTACATTCTAAAAAAGTTAAAGAAGAATCTAGTGTTAGATATAGCTAATCTAATCATTTTTGTTTAAAAATAATAATTTATCCTTCTTTTGGCCGAGTCATGAGAAATTTTCTCGGAATTCCATGTACTGGAGGTACAAACAAAAATTCTTGATAAATAAGGGTATTTTCATCATGTGAGGTTTCATATTTCTGTGTTTGTTGGTTATGATAGAAAAAAGTCTCAAAATTGAGTCAATAATTTTGTTATTTTCAGGTAAAAATGAACATACTTTTATTTTTCAAAAATCTACTTTTCTTTTCATATTCTTATTCTAGATGATTTTTTTTGTAACTCTAGGAGAAAAATGAAGGAAATCTAGGATCTTTGATTCAATGGTAGCAACCCACCTTAAGTTATACCTAAAAATAGTGAACACTAATTACCTTGACTGCGTTTTGGTGGAAACTAAATATCCTAAAACATACAAAAATGTAATAAAATAGCTATCCTTACATATCCATTGGCAGCAAAATCCAACCCAAAGGGGTTTCTGGGACCTCCTCCAAACCTATTCATGTGTCCCACACCTTTCCATAAGTGGTTCTCTAGGCAGGGGTGTGGTACATTCTCACCGTTAGGTATTTGGTCCTGGAAGTACTTATAGGCCTGGATAAGGCCTATCAGGCTACCACACAGGGCTAGGTAGAACAGCAATCTCTGTGGAACAGATAGCAGGACGATTTAAAGATGCAATTTTAACTAAAACGACCTCTTTGGAAGGGGATTAATGAATCAGTCTGTGATCAATATTACTTATTGAATAGTGCATATCATTTTGATCTGAGTGTCCCCTGTATGTGCAGACACAGGACACTTAGAGATAGAATACCTGTTTCCTATGGCGGGGAAATGTGAGTCAAGTCAGTCAAGGGCTACAAGATAGGGGTCTCCACCATCTTGTCCTCTATCACATTAGCTATGTGTAGATCAACAGCCCAAAGGGGAACTCTATGAGGCCTATCACAGAGGTTCCATTTACTTTGTTGATCCAAGGGCAAGCAGTGAGCTACCTGACCACAAGGTGCCACTATTGAGCCATGCAGAGACCCGTACTATAGAGCTGATGACAAACCAAGACAATGCTATGTTATCCAGCTGTTTTAGTATCGACCTACAGTAACAATTCTGAGCTATAAAGCCCATATTTCATGGGGAAATATAAGGCATGTTGTCTCAAAACTCAGGGAGCATTTATAGGAAGGTAAAACTCGTAAAAAATAACTTCACCGAAAATGACAAAATTTTAGCTGGGATAGCATCTTTAATAAAGCCAGAACATGAATTAGCGTTTTTTGGCGATCCCGCGAAATTTTATACCAGTGAAAATATCTACGACCACAGTAATCTAAGTCTTGAATAAGTGCCGCTCTTAAATAAGGTAAAACCTACTTGAAATCAATGAGTGCCCTGGCGCTTATACAAGGCAATACCGTATGTCCCCCAAAACATAAAATTTCAAAACTTTGAAATTTGTCTACTCAATGAACTTTCGAAATCTAAAAAAAGCCATGAGCTTTATTGCTGCTGTAAGGCCTTAGCTTTACCAGGAAAGTGTAGACTCCCTAGTGTGTTATATAAAGTGGTTAAAATATGGGAGTATGAAAAGATATTATGAATAGTGTAGTACAGTATTAAATTCCTTAAATTCTAGTCCCAGGTCTACATTATTATAGCTTTCTGCTACATGGGGTGTGCCTTATACATGAGGCACCCATTAGAATATATGTGGTACATATATTAGGGTAGGCTAATACTGTCACTTACCATGCTTATTTCAGCGTAAGGTGAACTTGTTGTATATTATATACAGCTTCTGAATGTTGCTAATAAGGTGTCTCGACGACTGCAAAAAAAGGTATGGAATACTGCGATAATGATCTCCCGCTAGGCTGTGCTACCGACTCAAGTGAAGGGAAGGAAAACAAGCCTTCTATATATACTAAGACACCTTCTGGACTATCCTGTAGGGATTTCCACAAACCTCAAAGGAGTGTCAGACACAAGTAGACCATTGCAAAATATGCTATATTTGGAGCCCTGGATATCTACCTTACCCCCCCCCCTTCTCCAACATGTATACTGATCCACCTGTCCAGTTTTGGGTGAAAAAAGTTTGTGATAAATGTATTTCAGACGTTAAAAAAACAACCTTTTGAACGTGATAAAAACGTTTTTTAACATTTGTTTTTCAATGATAGAAAAACAAATTGAATAGAAATTACCCTGAAAAAAAAGAGATGCCTACAGCAAATGTGCTTTTCATTTATATTTATTCATTTAAAAAGAAATAACAGAGAGAGAGAGAGAGAGAGAGAGAGAGAGAGAGAGAGAGAGAGAGAGAGAGAGAGATGCACGCTGAAGTGTCGTCACTATCAGTTTTTTCACAACTGGGGTTCTTGTTCTGGTTCTCAGCCTACCTGTAGACTCGTTTGGAATAGCGAGAACCCCACGAGTGAAGAAACTGGTGATGTTAAATTAAAGTGCATCTATGTATTTTTTTCTTGTTAGTTGTGCAGAAAATCCTCAAACAAATCACTTTTTGATAAAGGGTTTGATGCTATTTTGATGACGTCACAGTGGAGAATGGGGCTGTGCAGAATGAGATTCAGTTTCTGCACGCCTTTGTGAGGAATGGGTTTTCCCATACAATCCTATAGTAAGACTCGTTCTTAACATGAAATAAAGCCAGAACCAAACTCATCTTAGGAGCAGGAAGTGTGCAAATGTCTTTCATGCCACACAGGTCAACACGTGAATCATTTATTTTTGAATTTCCAATTTTGGCCAAAGTCATGAGAATAAGCAGCACATAATTACAAATGTGTACTATCTAGTAAAGTTTTAATTAAACTAGCTTGCAGCTCCAGGTACCCATCCAAGCTGGTCCCACCTGGACCACTAAGTATGCAGGGTAGGTATATCGTGGTGAGATTGGTACCCAGCCAGCTGTATGGGGTCAACAACTGGGACCCTGTCATGTGATAGTCCTGTGACGGTTTTACCCTTTAGCCCCTTTAAGGTCGCTTATGCATTAATGCATCATTCTCCTTGGTCATCATAATGCATGAATACAACCCTCGTAAGAAACTTATCGTGGCTAGATTTATGCATCTGGTCGGACCAACAGGGTTGATGCTGCTCGAGCATTCTAACCAGCACTTCATTGGTGCATCATGCCAACCAGTGGGAATAATACACTCCTACATCAGACCCTCAAAGAGTTAAGGGCAAAAAGTTGCACATCATACCTATTGGGCGTCATGAAGCCAGGCATCAATGCATCATGCCCATAAGCTGTCATGATGCACCAATGAAGTGCTGTCGAGACTGCTCACCAGCACTTCATTGGAGCGTCATGCCGACCCTCCCGGGTTGATACATATACTCCCAGAGGGTTGGCATGATCCTCCAGTGAAGTGCTGGTGAGCAGTCTTGCCAGAACTTCATTGGTGTGTCATGACGACCGATGGGCATGATGCACTCCTGTGTCAGTGGCCTATAAAGGGTTAAAACGGGCATGATTATGGTTTGCAAGGCTTATGCGTGGGGTTTTATGGTAGTCATGTGCCTTTGAATCACTCGCCGGAAAATCCCCATGTATAGATCACTGCGTTTCTTGTGCCACTGTTTTACATAGATTACAGTAAGGAGTAGCATCCTTTACTAGTCTATTGTAAAGGATGCTATATGTCTTATATCTACAGTTGGGGTCATGCGTCTATGAATCACTCGCCGGGAAAACCCCACGTATATATGCAACCATACTGGGCCACTGTTTTACATATGAATGTATAGTTATAATAAGGAATAGCACTCTTTACATGTGTAAAGTTGGGGGAGCGTCTTATACGCAGGTGCAGTCATATGTCGCTGAATCACTCACCGGAAATATCCCATGTATAGGCAAGCACTTTTCCTGTGCCACTGTTTTATGTGCCAATAGATTAGACTGTAATAAGGAATAGAACCGTTACAGGTATAAGTATGGGGAGCGTCTTATATGCAGGTGCAGTCATATGTCTATGAATCACTCACTGGGAAAATTCCACGTGCACCAATTTGAGTCATTCTCCATATAGAGGTTGTGGAGAGAAGGTTAGGACAGTGTCAGTCACTGTAGTTCCATGTCTGCTTTGAGCCCATAGGGTTTGCACTGTGACTGCAATGTTCCATGTCTGCTTGTGGATTAAACTGTCTTCTGGCGCTAAAGATATGGCATATATGATGGAAACATAGGAACCAAGGCATAGGAGGAAAATTTTTGTTTGGGGGGAGGGGCAGCTGCAGTGTCGGTGAGTAGGGGGGGCACTATGTTTTTTTAAAATGGACCTTCCCATTACTTGGGGAGGGGGTCATTGGTTTTTTTTTCAAGGAATGCAAATCTGCCAGAGGACATCGCGAATTTTGCATAATAAGGGCCGTAATTAGCATATTCTAATAATATAAATGAAGTATCAGATTGAAGATTATAAAGTGATGGAAAATTAGCTCAACACCTCCAAAAATGGCAAAAACTGAGATCAAGGAATTTATAATCCTTTCGTAACTCTGTCCCACAGCCATCTTGAATTATAAGTGGGTCATTGAAAGAAAACTTAACTAATACATATACTTGTGTTACCGCTGTTATCTCCGTTCTATATTTTGCCTACGTTTCTGCCAGATAATGCTTCTCTGAGGAGAGAAAAAAACAGAACTGCTGGAATAGATTGTAGGCATGGTAGCCATCTTGGAATTTTGGAAAACTGATTATGATGGGAAAAGACTGCTTAAACTCAACAGGCCATTCAAAAGATGATGAGTGGAAAGGGCGGGAGTGGAACAGATTAAGGAAATGATCTAGATAAAGGTTAGAATTCCCCACCCCCCCAGAGTCCACTAAGAACTAGCTGGTTGAAACTGACCAATGACAGCGCTCTTTTTGATGGTGTCTATATTCTGTTGTCACCTCGGTTATAAAAGCATCCTGTATTAGGTAGATTAAAGTCTCAGATAACCTCGTACCTCAGACATCTTAATCGAGTAGAAACTCAACATAAGTGCTCTAACAGTCCACTATGGACACTTTGTAATTCGCCTCAGGTTCAAGCAGGTAGCACTTACAAAATTCGGTCCTTAATTAACACTATGGAGAACACTGTTTCAGCTTGAAGGCCATGATGAATATATATATATCTTAACAAAACAAACTGACAGCCGACTGACAGCTGACTGACAGCCGGCTGACAGCCAACTGATGGCCGTCAGTCAATGAAGGACGGGTAGGAACAGTATCCTTAGCCCACCCTGGCTTTCTAGTTCTATTCGAGCTTGGAGTATGATTATTAGGTTCACAATTCATCCCAAATCTTTTAAATTCCATTATCGCTGTCATCACTGCCTGTGACATCATGACTTGATTGGACTAAAAATGAGGCTAGCCGTCATCACCTGCCTGTACCTGTACCCAGATGATGATCACTGCCTTCAAGCTGAAACAATGATGAAAGTCCCCATAGTGTTAAGGCCTGAATGTCATTAGTGCTGCGGGCTTCCTGCTAATGATTTCTGTCAATAGGGCGGTCTAACCCTTACTTAGTCCTTACTTGAACCTGACCATGCTCAGGATTGGTACATGTCCAGGGACCCCAAATTACTTTGCTGGACATTTTGGCTGCCCAGCTCAGCCTCAGAATCATGCAAGATGGACAGCAGCATTGACTAGCTATTGGCAACACTACCACTATCCAACACTAGGGGGGCGTTACACAAAGAGGTCTCGTTACATTACGACGCTCGTAGGGAGCGAAGTGCGTTACACAAAATAAATAGTCGCTCTGATTTTCCAACCAGAAATTCTCGTTATAGCCTAATGATAAAACCCCCGTTACAGAAACTTTTTCTCTTAGCGTAACTATTGCTCGTTTCCTTACGTTAATGTTAAAACAATTTATTTTCCCAGATTAAATATTAGGTGCCCAATTATCAGAACGACCATCGTTCTGACATTTTTTACCGAACGATGAGGGGGACACCAGAGTAATTTTCCTTCTCTGGGTCACTTCCTGTCTTGAACATGGCTCCTTCTCAAAAGAGAGATTCTCTAGGTCAAAAGCAGTGAAAAATCAAGGTACAGAGGTCTCCTTTCGCCATTTACGATGAGACTGAGTTTCAGGCCCGCTACAGGCTCACTAAACCAGTCATCAAGAGGTTGGTTGACGAATACAGCCAACACAGCGCGTTCAAAGGTACCACGAGAGGAGGGGGACTCTCCCACTTGGACAGGGTAAGTTATAAAGAATATAAAAAAAAAAAAAATCCCAATAACTACTGTAATAAAAAATAATAAAGTAATGGAAAGATTAATACTGAAATATTTGTCAATTTTTGTTAAAATTTGTCTTTGGCTAAGTCCCATACAAAATATGAGTAAATGTATTTATATTTTTTTATTATTTATTTTTTCAGCTATGCCTGGTCCTCAGGTATTTTGCTACGGGTTCTTTCTATAGCACCACAGGGGACACTCAGCATGTCTCTCGTACATTGCTGTGTTGCTCTGTTAAGGATGTGACTGAGTTTTTCTATAAGCAGAGGAACAAGTTCATAATGTGGCCTGAGTCATTGGAAGAGAAGATGGAAAACGGTCTGAAAGTGTATTGCCACAAACCCAAGGGCTCCGACCAGGAACAGAAGAAGAAGTACGTCTTTGGTTTTGTAGATAGCACCCACATTCCTATAAAGACACCTGGGCAGAATGAGGCCCCTTATGTCTGTTGCAAAGGGTATCATTCTATCAACACGACTGTAAGTATTTTTTTCCACTTCTTCATACTTTTTGTTTGTTCTGCTTTTTCAGTTTTTATATCCTTTATATGTAATGAAATTTGACATGAAATTTAAGATTTTTTTAATTAAATTTGACATAAAGAATGCATCAATAAGGAATAAACTTTTCAACAAAGACATTTATTAAAAACAAAACATTTTGTTATGTATAGATCATCTCAGACTTTGACAAGAGGATCATATATGTGGATCCGAGGTGGCTGGGATCTGTTAATGACTCCTATGCTCTGAGGTGCTCTCCTGTCGGAGATGAGATCGAGGAGGAAGTATGGGGCAAGTTTGTTCTCCTTGGAGACGGTGGGTAAGTACCTTAACTATTTTTTTATAATTTTTTTTTTGTAATTTTCAATGTATTACTTTTTGTCATTTTTGCCATGAGAAATAAGTTTTGTTTCTTCTTTCAATTTGTAGTCCGACACCTATTATCTGTACTTCATTACTTGACATTGTCTGTTTTTTGTTCCCAGATACGGCCTGAAGCCCAACCTCTTCACTCCCTACAGGACGACTCAACCAGGAACAAAGGAGGAGAGTTTCAATTAGTGGCACCGCAAATCGCAAGTCTGTGTGGAGCAGTCGGTCGGGATATTGAAGCAGAGGTGGCGCTGAGTAGCCATTTTCTTTTTTCGCAATAATATCTAACGTTATAAAATCTTTAGTAACTTATTTCCGCAACTGTGATGTAGAAACCTCTTGGATATCATTATCTTAAGGCCTTGTTACTACTACTTATCTTTATGACAACAATACTTTATAACTAAAATTTTCGTCCTTTGTGAGTAATTTTTTTTTTTGACACAGTATCCTAGACTCCTCTGCCGGGTACATCCCAGTAAACAGTTATGTTATACATACGTAGATTGCACATAGAAATTTCAGTACATTTACGTATTTTCTCAACGTAGAATAACGTATAAACGTGTATGCTGATGTATGTATTTTTGACGTAGATGTAGAATTTACGTACATATACCTCATTATTACCCGAATTAACGAAGGAAAATGGTGTTCTTTAAACGTAAATGTTCCTATATATTTAGATATCCAACGTATATTTTCAATACTTTTATACTAATAACTACGATGTATGTAGTTTTGCAGGTTCTGGTTATGCTCCAATATACGTAAAATTACCTCAAAGAGACGTTCATATACCTACCCCTATACCCTCAGTTAACTTTATTCATTTAAGAATGTTATTTCCTTGTCTCATTCTATAATACTGGTATATTCAGGTCTAGTATTTAGCAAGAGACACCAATGCTTTAGCCATCAGTTTCATCATTTGAATTAAGAGTCAAGTATAACTCCTGATTGTATGTTGAAGGTTCTGTGATGCTAGGTGTATAAGTCTATTTCTTAATGCTACAGCATGGGTGTTTACCATACCTGGATCCCAAAATATACATGGTAGCATCATCAATCAGTGAATATTTTGCACAAACCTATTCCCAAATGAAAGGTTGATACAATGAGTTCTCAATAATGTGGTTTTAATTAGTAGAGTTGATTAATATAGATGACAATCATCATGGAGGTCTAAATTAAATACAATGCTCAGCAATAGTGACACCTGTTGAGATAAACTGAAAGTACAGAAATACGTAGATAAACATAATTTTACGTATTTCAGACCTCTTTTCGTGTAGAAACATTTAGAACAGATTAGGTGAGCACTAAATGGAAATGAATCTGCCTTGTGATTTTTATTTTTTACATTTAGATAGACCCAGACTATGTTTGATAGCTGTAACCATACAGCTTTCATATTTGTACTGGTATTGGATATGCTGCCATCTAGTGAGATAGGAGTGAAGCACAAAATAATGTATGTGGGACGTAATCTAACATATTTCCAACCTCTATGACCATGTGCTTTCTATATTCCCTATTATCACCCTCTGCACACCTACATTTCCACTGTTTGTTTGGAATCTAGAATTCATTACTGAATGAGATTTTGCCACATGATGCTCTAACCCATATGGTACATATATTTTATATGACCAACAAATACTCTTGCTTAAATAATGCATATTTAAGATGTAATGTCAATACAGTGTAAATCACCATAGGGATATGAAAATAGGAATTATTATCCATTATTACCTAAAAATGCACATAATTACAACTACTGCATGTAGGTCAGATGGCTGTCCACCAATAGATTTGATTATGATAAAAAACACGGTTTATTCCAGGGTCATTTTGTTATTTATCCTATCTATCTGTACTGGACTCTAAACACCATGATATGTACAGGATTCTTGTAGACCTAGGCCCAGCTGAGTTATCTTTTTTCATGTCAAGTGATTGATTTTCATCATTATTCATCCCTGATCTTTATAATGCAGTTGTTAATGAAATGAAAGTTTGGTTAGATAAATGAAACAATACTACTTATCATTAGAAGTTTTTATCCAAAATCTACATACATGAACCAACCAATATCTACGTCTTACAATCGTTCTACCTACAAACAAAGCCAATCAAAAATATGGATCAAGATTTATGTGGATAAACCTCTTAAAATTGCGAAGCATAAACCTTATTTATCAACATATATCCACCAACCGATATCTACGTTGCTGGAACCTCATATAGAGGTTCAGTAGAAAACCAACTTAGATCTACCAGAAATCTACGTTGAAACACGTAGTGTGTTTACTGGGATCCGCCACAGGCCTCAACGGAGCGCCACGATCATCATCTCGTGTTGTTGCCTGCATTATGTGGCCCTGGATCATGGCGTTAGGATAACGACACATCCGTCCGATCCATAAATCCCTGTCAGGGCTTCTCTGAGACAACCCCACCAAAGATCCAACAGAACTGAAGAAACTGAGAGCGAGCGCATCCGAGGGTTTCGCCAGGATTATGTCAACAAGTTCTTCTAATAATATCACAGCACCTTGTCTCATTCATCCTTAATGATGTTGGACTTGTAAAGATGTTTCATACATCTATTCATTTCTTTCAGTGATATTCTATGAAGATATGTTATGTACTGACTGAACAAAGTCCATTCTGTTCAACTTGTTAAGTTCTGTCGCATTAAGTTCTGTTAGAACCAACCAACTGACTAGTAGAAAAATAAATTTTACTTTGTATGAACTTTGTGATAAACTTAAGAACACACAACCTACAAAGTACCAATATTAACTTTTAATTCTCTTTTTTATTCAAGGTGTAGAATGAAACCTTATTCCCCTTTAGGAGCAGAAAATGTCTGCTTCACTGCTTTTGACCCTTCACAAAAGTATCTCCTCTCTGCCTTTTCATCCTTCTCTCCTGTCTAGCAGCCCTTATTTCTGCTCTCTTCCTCTTTCGCTCTGCCTTTTCTTCTTTCTGAACTTCATTTGTTCTCTCCCAGCTCTCTTTGTCCTGATTATGGATTTCAGCGACTTCTTCTTTCTCTTCCCCACGCTCCCTGTCATTTCTTTCCTCTTTCACCTCGAGTTGTATTTCTTTTCTATCTTTCTCCAGCCTTTTCATCCTTCTCTCCTCTCTAGCTGCCCTTATTTCTGCTCTCTGCCTCTTGCATTCCTCGACGCCGTCAGAAAATTCTCCTTGTGGGTGTTTTATTTTTTTGTCTTTGATAAGCTGTTGCCTTATTCTCAGGTCCTCATTGGCCATTTTATCAGCTGCTTCCATGGCCTCTCTTTCTTCCTCCTCAAGCTGTCTCTCTTTCATCATTTTCTCCTGGTGGTTCTTCTTTCGCTGCAACTTGGCTTTCCTTGCCTCACTGCTGTTCTTTTCAGATTTTCGTCCATGTGGCACCCATGTCTTTTTCATTTTTATTTTGCAGTAATCTGGCCTGTCCTCTCTCTCCTTCCACAGCAGCTTTTTGTTCTCCTCAGAGGGTGTAGGTCTCACCTTAGCACTTATCTCCATAGGCTCCACTCCTGGTATACCTGAGTCAGGGATAAACCAGAAAATATTTTTTAATTTTTGTCTTAATAGTATGAATGACTTGTGTCAGAATTTTCAATTAGATAGCCATGCTTCACCTTGGTTTAATGTGATCTTACTTTGACTAAATCAGACAGTAGAAACCGTCATGTTTATCGTCTTCAGGCGAAGGAGATTGATTAGAACTAGGTGCAATGTTTATCTACCTGCAACAGCATCCTCTTTAAGAAAATCCAGTGCCTTTTGTTGACGGTTTGAGAGATGGAGCCTCTTACTTATGTGGCCCCAACCGGTCTTCCCAACCTCATGCCTTAACCTGTTGTACTGTAAATCAAGACACCAGGGTGAATTTTCTTTTTCATTCTTTTAACAAAATTTAAATCTTGACATATCTCAAAGGTTCATAAAGTTATAAATTGTATGTTGTTATAAAGATTAACTTTTAACTGACATGTTAAGAAAATAAATTCTACTTTAAAAATTAAAGTACTGAAATAGAATTATCTTTATGACTATTTGATTGTATAGAGCACAAAATACCATTATATTAGAATTAAAGTACTTACTTTAGCCTTGACTGACTGAGGGTATTGTCAATGGACCATTCTGGGTATTATTATTATTTCTCATATTTACTACAGTCTTCGCCATATAAAGCCTAAGCTCTGCCCATGATCCACACTCAATAATCTCCTGTATTCCTCAATAGGAACCAGGATCCATTACTCATCACAAACACACTTCCTCCATGACACTCTGTGACATAAGGTACAAGGATGTAATAACATTCCAACCTTATCTACACACACACACAGTCTAACTGGAGGAAGTGCGATCCACCTGTGGTGCCATATTTGGAATGAGAGGATATTTCACAATCTCCTCTCAACCCTCATTAACATAATCTACCCACAGGTGGCACTCTCTCCTTATGACATGTGTCACTATTCTATTGAGCCACATGTACAGAACATTTCACAACACTGTGAGCTGCTCGGGCCCTCAGTATATAAGGTAGCTTGAGCAGCTCCCAGTCATCTATTCCAAGCTATCTATTCTAAGCTATCTTTTCTAAGATCATCTCTCCCAACTTACACCTTACACCTATACCTAGAACCTACGACAGGTTGAGCTATAGGATCGGAGGCAGAGCTTAGATCTTGGCGAGTGTTATCATTGTTACCACCTTTATGAAACACTCATGTCAGCTACGCAATAAAAGGATCAACTGAACTTCCCTGGATTCCGTGTACATTCACTTCACCACATGTAACCGTCCGTTGACACGATGGTGGATGAACCCTCCAAGAATATCCCACTACCAACCTCTCATTAAACATGAGCAATAGTGAGACATCACCTAAGGAGCCAGCTTCAGAACAATGCACCTTTACATCACCTGGGCTAGACGCGCCCAACCAATCCACAAGTGATACTACACACCACTTCCAGAGGCAGACTTCATCACCTGACGCCTTCAAAATGACCCAGCTATACCCACCCGACACCCCAAGGAACACCACCCCTGGTAGGAGCTATACAGCGCCACAACCTGACGCCAACAGCGACAGCCCCAGGAACAGTCACAATAATTAGGATTCAGGGAACGGAACTACAGCACCTATAGTCCCCGACCCCCACCCTACAGGAACCGACCACATGACCGCCCACCACTACTCCTGCTCCTACTACTGAAGCAGAAGTTAACTCTCAATTGACTCTCACACCTCCAGGACTCTTGCACTGACGATGAAAAGCACAGGCAGGATACCTCGATTCTGGAGCCTAAAAGCAAGTCTGGTCAATATGGACAGCAAGGTAAGGCCATTTTCGTTGATACAGAATTGACTAAGAGTGCAGTATCTGTTAACATGGACAACCACTTGTATAGAGCTCTCGTTGATTCTGGCGCCCCCTTGTTTTTATTAACCAGAAATGGTTGATAGAATAGCAAGCATACATTTTGAAATATGTTAGGAACCTTAGACTCACAGTGTTACTGGCTGATTAAACCCTTTTCCTCCAAAAACATCCTACAATGTCTATAGTCAGAGTATAGGCATTGCCCCCCCGCCCCCACCCCATCTCTACACCCCAATTTATTATTCCTAACAAACCCACCCATGGTAACTTTCTTACCACCCTTCAAACAGACATACATAGAACCACCCAGACACTATAGGCATATTTTCTTCGTGTAATAGATGTTTCCTCTCCATTTCCCCTTCATTATTTCAATGGAGAGTATTCATTAGAACCACCAAATTCACGTGTTTTTTTTATGTTTTATTTTTTTCCACAAATTCCAATTATCCGCTCCAAAATATCAAAACCTTAGTACCACAACTGTGTGGGTGACATTGCCAAAATTTTTATTTAATTTTCTGAAGGCTCAGGCAGCCGTAAACTGGATGACCTGGTTGGCACGCCACATAAATTACCCACGGTCACAGCGTACGCTCGGTTTGTGTCCCATTAAATTGGGGCATGCATGCGCCGGTTTGTTACAAGCTCAGGGCTCCTCTATACCCTAAGGTATTACCAAATGACGGCCTACTGTAGGAGCGCAGTTCTCTTGCATCCTGATCCGTGTTTATACCTCTGTTTACTATTGGTACTGGAATGTTTGGTGAGACACTTAATCAAATAATTCAGCACAGTTCCCTGCTGTGTTATCACAACAGGAACAAGTGCACCCCGGCAGGCTGACTTATCTCAGCACCACAACCATCAACCCCCCTTTCATAACTACAATATTCAGATCATCCAATGATCATCCGCACCCCGCAAAGGTCCATTTAATTTGCATATCACGCTGATCAAGTGTATGCAAACCAACCAATAGCTAGGCCCCGTGCCATATATGGGTGAGACATACCTTATCGGGAGGCATGTAATGAGGAATTAGCCAACCTCATGAAGTGCTTATAAGCCTCACCCTACCCCCATTTTTCCCACTTCCCAAACAATATACCAAACTTACCAAACCCAGTTACCATATGGAGCAAGTATCCGGAGACCACAGGGCCAAATGCCGAAGCTGCCATGCAACCAGCCCAGGTAGGTTTTTGTCTTATGTGTCCATTAGTAGCGTCATCAATTGTTCTAGCATGACAATGATGGATTATGCCATCATGTGACCCAGATACCCATTACATGCCAATGGTAGTGTGCGCCCAGAGTGCTTTGTAAAATGTGATAGTTGAATTCGCAGTCCACTTCATGCCTTTCTACGACGACCTGACCACTTTAGATTTTACTTATCAACCTTTTGGCAACACCCCACCCACCCCACCCACCCCACACACAACCCATCCTACCTCAGATTACCCATTTATTTAATACTAATTTTAAGCCTTAAGGCACCAAAGTCATATGAACTCAATCCAGGGTGGCCCATCCATAGCCTTCTAGGCCCACATGGCAAATATGAGCAAGGCCATGGATCTGTTTGGCAAGCTGTTCATTGTTATCAAGCCAAACACCCCCACCACTGTATTGAACCATCTTAGCTCACTAGTCACTAGACCTCTTACAAAAAGTCAGGGTAAAAATACATCAATTACTAGCCATAGATTAACCTAACAAGCTAGTCTATTTTAGAAATTATGCCTACCAGTGTCCTATTAGCAACACACCCCAAACAACAGACCCCTCGAAATTTTGTATAAAACCTTTTCATTTTTCCAACCCAAAATTCACAAAATTCACCGCGCCCCACACCCCACCTTTTTCTCTCACACAAACCAAGCCCCCCCCCACTCAACCACCCAAGCCCCATTTCCCCCCCAAATCAAAATTCGTATGAGTCACTATTGCAGTAGAGTACATGTGCACTGGCAAAATCAAAACAAACCATTTTGTCAGTATACCCGTAACCATAACAACGGGGGAATCACCCATTCTATTTATAGAACAGGTACCCCCACGCTGTAATAGTGAATGCCCGGCAAGTCTAGCCGCGGCATCGCCCCCCCCCCCCCGACCCAGGAGAGCATACCAGATAGAAGGCTCGGGCCCAAACAGCGGCAAGCATTTAGGGCTCTGCTAAACCCCAAGAAGCCCAGTGTCCCAACTATCTATATATGTTTAAACTCAACCTGGCTGAGAGGGCCACATACATAGTCTATGGTAGGTAAAATTTCGACTCACCATTCCAACATGGCCGGCTCCGGTTCATGATGGAAACCACCGTCCCACCTCACTAACTACCGGCCACCCCCACAATCATATAACTTAGGACCGTCCCAAGGTTATACCCAAATGTCAGTAGTGTTTGGAAGATACCATCACACTTATGTGGGGATGGCAGGTAGCCCTTACACATACGCCGCAAAGATGCTTATGTGGGGATCGCCCCCCCCCATCTAACCTACCATTCACCCCCAACCCCCCCCACCCCACCATGAACCCCCCAGACACCCAAAACACATCCATACACAGCCATGATCACACATAATGAGCTAAAACAACATCATAGCCACAGCTAAGCCTAACTAATACAATAGACCGGCCTATACTAATGTTCATCAGTATTGGCACCAGCTGCAACGTCTGGTCCGACAACTTTCGCGCCATACGCGGCAGCCCGGCGCCATCTTGGTTTCGTTTTAATTACCGAAACTGACGGACGTCACGGCCGTCACCATGACTACCATCGGTCATGTGACACCCGCACGTGGCACCCCGACAATAACAACAACATTAGCACATGTTCACGCTTTAACTTGCTCAGATCAAACTTACCTTAGTATCCATTGATCGCTCCGCCGGGCGGAACGATCACCCACTGGATCTGCGTAATGCTGGAATACAATCCAAAACCTAATTAGACCAAAATAACCACACGTCTTGACCCTCAAAATTCTCAAAAATTCAGGTATCGCCTATTTGTGTATCAGAATGTACTTACAATCCGCCCGACATGGTAATCGTGAGGTGGAGTTGGGTCCCATTAGGCAAAATGAGGTTCACCTCATACACCTCCATAGCGGCGATTATGTAACGTTATGACATCACAGATGGACGAGTCCCCCCTTTTATAGCAGCCCGGATCAAAATTTTGGCGACACAGGAAAGAAATCTTTTTTTTTTTTCTCGCCCCCCCCATTTTCAGCCCAAAAATTTAAATTTCCCTCCAATCAGCATCAACAGAGTTCTTTTTAGGATATTTGAGACAGGTAGGAGTCGACCTGAGCAGGTCATACCTACATTAATCGCCATAACTTATCTGATTTTTCGCCATTACGGTGCAGCGCCAGCTCGCTACTACCACCTGGTGGAATTTAGATAAACTAACCTTAGCGTCCCTGGATACAGGACCCGCGCTAAGCCAAATAAATCAATCGAGCTCTGTACTTAGGTTTTGTACGTTAACAAAATGATATTGATCTGACGTCCCTTTTCTGTATTGACCGTGGCCTGTCTGCAACCGATAACAGACAAACTATAGGTCGATGAATTGTCTCCTCTTCCTGCTGTTTCCTCAACAGGCCTACCACCAACAGAGCATCGTTTCCTTCAGTGCCAGAGGCCAAACCCATGGAGAAAGGACCAGTACCATCAAGTCCGGAAACAAGAAACACCAAAACAACATGGCAAATTATAACCAGTAGCTCGCCATGGCACTCTTCAGGCCACAAATTGACAATATCACCATAAGGACATCAAAGCCTACTTCCCAACAGCACCCAAATTGACACTTCAAAAACACAAATTGACACTTCTTCAAAACCAATTTTTGTATATCCATATTTTAAATCCAAATCGCTGAGACACAATTGTGACGTTAAATTTATGATTTTTGATGAATTTTATGAGAGACACACCAAAAATATCCTTCTGGCTTGCCTCTCTAGGTGCTATAAAATTCATCACCTTTACCACTGTTTTTCAAGCTCAACTATGACATGTATTTATGAGTTTTAGTCAAATTAGTCATCCATAATCAACAGGTTGTATACATCCCATTTTTGTATATTTTCATGAAAATTACCATGTTCTAGTCAACAGTAAAACTAAATACTACCTTGACTCATACCGTATACCCGACTGTGTAGCAGACCCTACACAACTTCAGCTATGAGCCTTGGTAATGTGGAGCCAAAAACTCATCACCCTTGTGTTGATTGTTGACCCCACAATACCAAGAATCACCAAACTTGGTTAATTTTCATCTGGATATATTTCATTGCGTATTATTGCATAAAACCAACATGTTATCAAATGAGAAAAATTTTCATTTTCCCACGATAACATACCGGTACATATATATTTTAAGCATTGTACATATCCCGGCATTTAAAACCTGTATATATACATTAAGTCACTTGATCCACACAAAAGCTTTATTTTTGTAAATTCCATAAAGGAACCTTTTTTTTATACTGCATATAATGTCAAACCCATCAGGTTTTTTTTTCACAAAACACAGTATTTGCATAATAACACCCATAATCGTCAATGGACTTGGCAAGGCCTCATCTTTTCTACTTATTTTTCTCCCTTTACACTCGTGCAGAGACGAGTAGGAATGTGGGGATTTGTCAATGGACCATTCTGGGTATTATTATTATTTCTCATATTTACTACAGTCTTCGCCATATAAAGCCTAAGCTCTGCCCATGATCCACACTCAATAATCTCCATTACTCATCACAAACACACTTCCTCCATGACACTCTGTGACATAAGGTACAAGGATGTAATAACATTCCAACCTTATCTACACACACACAGTTTAACTGGAGGAAGTGCGATCCACCTGTGGTGCCATATTTGGAATGAGAGGATATTTCACAATCTCCTCTCAACCCTCATTAACATAATCTACCCACAGGTGGCACTCTCTCCTTATGACATGTGTCACTATTCTATTGAGCCACATGTACAGAACATTTCACAACACTGTGAGCTGCTCAGGCCCTCAGTATATAAGGTAGCTTGAGCAGCTCCCAGTCATCTATTCCAAGCTATCTATTCTAAGCTATCTTTTCTAAGATCATCTCTCCCAACTTACACCTTACACCTATACCTAGAACCTACGACAGGTTGAGCTATAGGATCGGAGGCAGAGCTTAGATCTTGGCGAGTGTTATCATTGTTACCACCTTTATGAAACACTCATGTCAGCTACGCAATAAAAGGATCAACTGAACTTCCCTGGATTCCGTGTACATTCACTTCACCACATGTAACCGTCCGTTGACAGTATTCTGATACCTTCCCAGCACATTGCTTAACTATACGGTTGGTTCTTCCGACGTCGTTAACATAGGATGCAACGTCTCGCCACCCCTGTCTCTTCACCTCTTAACCACCCCGGGTCCATCAAAATGGTACTTTAGGGCGTCTCAATTTACATTGATAGCATCAAGAAGAGCATCAGGTTCTGTATCAGACCATCTCCCCTCTTTGACAGGTATATCTTCTCGGAGGGCCACATCCTCTGACTCACTGAGGGTACTCCCCTCTGAGTCGCTCACGTGAACTGTGTCATTTCCTTGAGGGATGAGTGGTGGGGAGGGGGAGAGAAGGGGAGGGTGGAAGCTTCAGACATGAAACTGCCATCTCGTTCCTTGGGTGTGAGGACCAGTTGTTTCTTTTTTTTGGTACCTGTCTTAGCTGTACCTCCCTGCATGTGAGAAATGAGAGAGAAACCTTAGTAAATTTCAAAGTATACCGGTACACGAACGAGAAAATTAGAACGATAAATCGTTATGAAGAGATGTTCATTTTTCTCGTTATGAGCGTGCGACTTCTAAGCCTTTAATTTCATTTTTACCAATGTAGTGCGGTTCCTGAATTCTCACTTCACCTTTAGGACATGAATAGAACTCACCTTTTCCCCCTCTTAGGCATTTCGATTGATTTTTCTTTGAACATCGCTAACCCTCACAACCAGAGGTTGCAAAAGCGACACATAGGCCCCCTGGCGGATCATATCCGAATCATAACGACTCGATAGATAAGACAAGGTAAAATGTATGTTAGGCTGCATGCATTTATTTTTAAATGATACTATTAGCCTGAAATGGTGTCCTTAAGAATCTGTATAATGTTTTATTTTTAAATTTCTTCTTTTATTTACCAGAAATTATCATGATCTCTGTCAATTGGAGGAAATAACTGAACAATTAATATTGAACAAACAACTTTTATTTAAAAGGTTAATCTTTGAGTTTACATCTTTCTTTGTTTCTTGGATAAATGAGATATTATACATAGGCTATCTTGCATCCTCTTCCTGAACATGAAAGCACTTCCTTTTCCCTGTATGTGCTTTGTGTCGCCAGCAATTAAAATAAAAAGCACAAACTTGCCCTGTCTCATGTACTCCTTAAAAATTAAAAAGAAATTACTCTGTTACAGAAGTCATATACTGGATATATTAACATGCAGCTACAGCGACCCTTCAGGGTAAACATTATCAAGGCGCATACCGGTTGGTAGGGATTAGGCCTGCGTGTGGTATATACTGATAGCAGGTAAAACACAAAAGAAGTGGAAAACCACCATACCACTGAATAACATCTACTGTTTTCATAGATAAATAAACGATACTGATTCCTCCACTACTGACTTAGTCTTTAAAATCATTATATCGCAGGTACGATCGATATAGCACTATTTGGGAATAAAAGAATATATATGGACTTAAATGGTAAAAAATTGAATGGCTTAATGTTTGTAGTCGCTAATTAAAGTGAGATCAATAGTTCTCCTTGGCACAAAAGTATCAATAATGTCTAACTGTAATAGACATGGCTTAATGTTTCTAGTTTCTAATTAAAGTGAGATCAATAGTTCTCCTTGGCTGTAACAGACTTTTATGTCATTAAAAGTTCAGTTAGTTTTCATTTCTTAGGTTTAGCAGCCTTCTTTGTTGCTTTTTTTGGGGGGGGCGGGTTCTCTTTTACGGGTGGTTTTGGTGGTAACCTCTGCCTCATCCGCCTTTTTTGGATCATTGTTGTCCTTCACCTTTTTAGGTTCTGCCTGCTTTCTCCTTTTTCGAGGTGCCGCCTGCTCCTCTGTCTTGTCATCTCTGGCACCTGATCCATTCTCTTTCTCTTCACTCTGCGCACGCCGAGAAGAACACTTACCCTTATGGCTGAAGTCAATAGGCACTGATGCTTTACTATAGTCAATAGGATCATCCTCTGTCTTCGCTGTATCATTAACCAGCACAACTGACTTATCTTTCTGCAGCGCAACTGAATTATCTTTGAGTGCAGGTTGATGGGCTGGCATGGGACTTCGTTTAAGGTCCAATTCTTTGATTTCATCCATTCCCTTAGGTTCTTCCTCTTCATGCTTCTCCAAACTCTCTTTCTCTTTGTCATGTAACTGGTGGTCTCCCTCGGTTAGTAATTTTTCCTCTTTCTCTCCATCTTCAGTTGAATTATTATCTTCATTACCGTCTGCCCCCTTATCATTTACTTGTTCTATTGTTTTTGGCTTCTCCAGCTCTTTCTCTTTCTTTTCTTTCTCTTTGTTCTGCTTTCCTTTGGCTTATCCATGATCTACCTCTGGCAGTGGTGTTTCCAAACACAACAAGGTCTGACAGCCCCGAGTAGTGGTCCTAACTGCTCCTTCTGTCACATGAATCAGCTTGGCCAGCACTGTGAAGATAAAACCAAGAAGAACACTTTTTTATTTTATCAAATTTCATTGAAATGAGAGAATTCCACAGCTAAGGGCATATTCATGGTGAGAACTACATTACAAAATATCACAGAGGAATGTGTCTGTGCCCACGCACATATGGACAACACACATCCTGAGGGGACAGCAAAGAGGAGAAATAGACTCTTTTAAGTGAGCTAGGGAAGACCAGGTTATTACAGTACTTTTACAAAACATCGTCGATCACCAAGGTACTTTGACTCACCTTTTATTATTTCTGTTTGGTTGTTAGTTGTCCGAAACTGTGTCGACAATATCAACTCTCTGTCTGAAACAGTTCTTTCTTCCAGTGTTATCATACGCTGGACAGCATCTGTATAGCGATGAAGTAGGTCTTTCAAGTGTTTGTTGGTCTCCCTCTTGTCTAGTTCTGACAAGGTAACCAGCGATTCCAGTTTGGCTACCACAAAAGATAACTTGTCGGTACTTTGAGGGAATGGAGTTGAGGTGGAAGGGGAGGGGAAGGAGACCTTAGGAGGCTCTTCTAAAGATGCCTTAGTAGGGTCTTCAAAAGATAGACTCTTCTTGCTGGCTAAACAGGGTCTAAGACGGGTCGGTTGTTTGACCGAGCTAACCTTGTCTGGAGTTTCATTGGGAACAGAAGGGACTGTAGTAAGGTCTATAATATCCTCGTCTTTGCTGTCATTAACTACACAAACATTCATATCATCTGAGGATGAAGCAGATACTTTCTTTTCAATTTTAACATGTTTGGTGGACCTCTTAAGCTTAAGAGGTTTCTCTTTGTTTTTGTATTGCTTGCTGGGAGTGGAGGATGCTGGAGCAGAAAACTTGCATGACGACTGGGTTTGACTGACAGCTGGCTTAGCTGAGGCCTTGTTTGATTTATCCATGGAGGGTTTGATGGGTGAGGGGGGGTCCTCCTTCTTTTTGTTCTGTAGACCGTGCACTATCTTTCCGTTAGGACCTATAAAAAAAGATTGAATTGGTTCATAGAATTGTTTATAAAAAAAACCCATAACGATGCATAAGGGTGAGGAAACAATGATTCTTTAGTCTAGGAGGAACTACAAATCAAAGTCAAATTACTTCATGAAATATATTGGCAGATGGGAATGAGAAAAGGTGCAAAGGAATTAAGTAACAAAAATTTTCTCACCTGCTATGTACTTTTTCCCTTTCTGCTTGAGGCACATTATCTCCTCAGACAACAAACCTGGACATTCTTTTCCATCCCGTATGAGCTTCAGGTAAGCCTTGCTCTGATAAAAAATAAGAGGGGTACAATTAAAACAGACAAAATGAATTAATAAATAGAGGCATGATGTAAAAAAAAGGTACAAATTAAGGTTGACACGAAAAGTACCATATTCTATCATGTATAAGGCACACCTCGCGTATAAGACGCACCTAGAGTTTAAGAACATGTTCAAAAAATTAAAAAAATTATAACTTTTGTTCTACTAAATGGATATTCAAAATTGAACATTTATGTAGGTACCATACTTCCAAAATGGAGAATATGCCACGAACAAGTCTGGTGTGAGATCAAAACTGGAGATCACTGATTTCATGGTTGTCACAGGAACCAGTCTGGTCAAGATTGATTGTCTAAGCCATTATCGATCCATGAACAGGGTTCACCCTTAATGGAAATTGACATAGTGATCAACTCATGAAAAACTCAGTGCTTATTTAACTTTTCACTTTAAATTTATGAGACAAGGTGATTTCTTTCGCACCCATTGCTACATTGGTCAGCATGAGTGACTCGACAGAGCTACATTCAAGCATCATGCCGACCATGTGGGGTTTGATAGGACTCTTTCAAAATTCCCAAATCAAACCCACTTCCCCCTGTTGACCATACACTACAGGAGGGTGTTGCTCCTATTGTAAAAAGAGCTGTGAGTATGTGCCCTCTTTTCTAAACAAGTCATGCACTGCTTCACCTAAGTACTTGCACTCACCACATTCATCTGAAAAGTCACCTGCCTTGTTTAAAATAGAGAGAGCTGCACTACAAGGTACCTACTCATGTCACATGTTCTATAGTTTATTATACTGACTGACTTCTCCCAACTAGGTACCTACTCAAATCCCCCTTTTTAGCACCGTGCTTGAATGACCACTTGTGAGCAACAAAAGGGACAAGTTATAGCTACATGAAAAGAAAGGACTGGAAACAAGGTCATTTTTAGCCAGCTCTTCCTTTTACTATAGGAGCAACACCCTCCAGAGCTACTCTAGAGGGCTGTATTGATGCATCATGGTTACCGATGGGTATGATGCATTCATACATGAACATCCCTTGGAGGATTAAGATACTGATAAAGGTATATAGCACCGTGCTTGAATGACCACTTGTGAGCACTTGTCAGAAAGGACTGGAAACAAGGTCATTTTTAGCCAGCTCTTCCTTTTACTATAGGAGCAACACCCTCCAGAGCTACTCTAGAGGGCTGTATTGATGCATCATGGTTACCGATGGGTATGATGCATTCATACATGAACATCCCTTGGAGGATTAAGATACTGATAAAGGTATATAACGTAGTGTATTGAACAAGTAACTAATGGATAATTCATGACGAGTGTGTGTTAGTGAAGGATAAAGACACGAGGCCGTAGGCCGAGTGTTATTAGCCTGTGCTAACACACACGAGTCATGAATTATCCATTGACTACTTATTTTATACCACGAAACCAATAAATAATTAATAGAATACCAATAAATTCAAGTTGAAAACAAAAATTATTCCCCCTCCCCGGGACTCGAAGCCAGCCATAGTGTGTGTACACTGGTACATACACCTCCTCGCCCCGCAGCGGACAGCGACAGCGGCCATCTCGGCTAGCCTTGGCAGCAGCACACGGCGAAAAATAGTGTACATACACCTCCTCACCCGGCAGCGCCCGGCAGCAGAGAGCGACAGCGCACACGGCGAAAAAGAGATGCGTCTCGCTGGCAAAAGGGTCACTTCTTGCATAATTGACCTGGCCCTCCATGAAGACGAATGTTGATGCCGCCGCGCTTCCCGGGGTGCCCGGCCTGAAAGGGGTTCGGGGGCAGAGCCCCCGATCAAGGATATATGCCAGAACTCATCTGAATTTGAATTACATTCAGATGAGATCATCTGAAACTTATCGAAACTTAAATGGAAGAATATTATTCAGATGAGATCTCATCTGAAAACAGTCAGAAGTGTGTGACAGCATGGTCCCACCATGTCCCTGAGGAACTGAGACGGCGTGAATGTTTGTCTCCAGTGTGATGTCATTCTACTTCCGGCCAGGTCAAAATCCCAAGAAGAGACCCACATGTGTCTCGCTGTTATGTTTGTGTATAATACACCTCGTCGCCCGGCAGCGGACAGCGACAGCGCACACAGCGAAAAAAGACGCGTCTCACTGTTATGGTTGTGTATAATACACCTCGTCGCCCGGCAGCGGACAGCGACAGCGCACACGGCGAAAAAAGACGCATCTCGCTGTTATGGTTGTGTATAATACACCTCCTCGCCCGGCAGCGGACAGCGACAGTGCACACGGCTTTGTATCATAGCAAGACCTGGTTCGAACCAAGCGTTTCTCGTCAGTCCCTGTGGCGCAGTGCATGGGGAGTTGGATTTGGGATATGAGACTGAAGGTTCGATCCCTACCCTGGCCTGGAGTATTTCGTGGGTTTTAACATGTAACATATGACATGGAAGGACATGTAAGGTGTGCTGGTTATCCATGGATAACGGCACCGGGTGGTTGTTATCCATGGATAACCGCACACCTTACAAAATTGATGTTACAGCCTACAGGGTGTGCAATATCAACAGATATGTGGATGGGAATAGCCACCAAAAAGCACTGTGTAACCCAGAAATCGTGGTATAACGGAAGGTATTTACCGCCACTGGTGCACCGAGCCCCAGGGGCTGGTCATTGGGCAATCCACCCCCTTTGTGTGTATCATACTGCTCTAGCCCTAGATGGAAGCTAGAAATGTCAGGTAGAAGAGCTTAGCCATAGAGTTCTCACTTGCAAGTTGAGAGACCGGGTTCAAATCCTGGTGCCTCAAGATGTTTTCACTGATCTCTACAACAGTTACAGTTAAGGATTTTAGGATGTAAGATCATGACATACTTACGTGTAAAGGAAGAAAGCGAAGATAGGTACAACGAGGAAGTATTGAAAATCATTTGCCAAGTACCACGTCCAAAACATGCACTGCAAAGAGGAAAACATTTTTTTATTCCTCTAAGTGTTTTTGAATTGTAAAAAAGGAAAAAAAAAAGAAAAATGGTGTTATATTGGAAACAGATTTGTTTATGAACACAAAAATATTCTTGCAAAGAAGAAGCTTCTAACCCACCTTTAAAGGGCTGGTCTCGCTGCGTCAGTTGGATTTTTTGGCTAATAAAATGATTTCTATCCATATGTTTGCTATATAAAAATCGTATGATTAGCAGAAAATGCACCCAACTGACGCAGCAGAGCCAGCCCTTACCCCTTTAAGGGCCGCTAATGAAGGAGCGCATCATGCTTATTGGTTGTCATGATGCATGAATGCAGCCCTGGTGAGTAACTCACCATTCATTCATCATGCCGACCCGAACTCTGGAAGGGTCCGCATAAAGTGCTGGCGAGACTTCATGGGAGCATCATGCTGACCAATGGGCATGATGCACTCCTACATCAGCGCCTTTAAAGGGTTAAATGAGGAATTACAATAATATGCAAACCACCTACCCCGCCGCTGCCTAGGTACAGGTTCTGAATGTAGAGCAGGTTAACCCACCAATTCCTTTTACAGTTGTCTGCAGGTAAGTAAGTCTCAGGCCACAAGGGACCACCTCCTAAATACTGCCACAGGTTAGCCCAGATTAATATCAGGGAAGCCAGCAGTGGGGTTAATCTGTAATGTAATAGTAATAACAAGTTACCCCAGATTCACATGAGAGCAGCCACCTGAGGGGATAGTCTGTAAATTTACAGTTATAAGGGAGGTCTTTTAACACCCCCCCCCCCACCATTGGTAAAAATCAATTAGATCACCGATCAGAAGTGACCAGAAACGATGATTGAATACGCTCATTTTTGCTGAAACCTCCAATCAAGCCCATCTTTCCCTCCCCAAATGATCACTCCATAAACAGGTTAACATTAGGAGAGCCATCAGACTTTGTCCCTCTCGGTCAAGGTGTCAAAGAATTTTGATCCCCAAACCCACCACTCCCCCCTAGAGTAGAAAATAACCACTCCCCAAAGAACATTAGGACAGCCAGCAGGCTCCATCCAGAGCCGATTTATTCCTGAATCTAATTCAGAAGGTATCAGAAACACAACATAAAGAAGATCAATTTATTTGCCTGAAAACTATTTCAAGTCAGCCCAATATCTTATTCAGGTGCAATGGAACAAAGCCTTTAGACTATGGTCAGACATAGTCTAAAAACCATATAACTTATATATGCACGATTTTCTAGGACTCAACAAACTGATAATAACAATGTTATGAGTCCTACAATTTAAGAAATAACTGTTGAATCTACCATTTATGAACAGTGGACGTCCCTATTTGTATTGTAATTACCTAGAGTAGTTTTTTACCATGAAGCCCCTTATGGCTGTGGAGTAAAGGACTGTAATACATGGAATCTCTGTGAAAATAATGATGGATCACTAAGAACTTTCGGACAAGGATTTTTCAACAGCATTTATTTTTTTACAGATGTTTCACATACCTCCAGTATCTGTGGAACACGTACAGCTCCATGTCGGCAATCTGTGCCATGGTGGCTGGAAGATTGCACATGTTACAATTAGGACATTTCAGAAATTATAAAAAATGCAGCCTATACATGTTATGTGGTATAATCCTAGTCCATATGTATGGTTATTATGACATTTTCTCTCAGTAACATTTGTAGGTTTCAAGGATCGGTATGAAATATTTTTTAGGAGGCCTGAATTCAATTTGAGGTGCATGAATAATGAGTTTCAACATTAAGCGTACCAAAGCAGTGACGTCAACACCTGTGCAGCCCTATGGACAGTATTCATGTGCCTTAAGCTTGCAGAAGTGATGAAATTTGGACCTTAACGCTATTTTTGTTGCTGTTTGGGCCACAGGCAGCTGATAGCAATCAGGGCAGCTGATGACAGTTAGCCTCATTTCAGGTCATGACGTCACATGCAGCAATGGTGGCCGGCTGTTGTCTGCCGGTGTGCAGTGATAGTGGAATTAAAAAGATTTGGGAGGGATTGTGAACCAAATAATCATACTCAAAGGCCGAGGAGGTCTAAGGATACTGGCCCCGCGCTATCCATCAGTGACTGACGGCCGTCAGTCAGCTGTTAGTCAGCAGTTTTGTTGTGTATACAAAGATTCCATCAGCTGCCTGTGGATAAAACTGTGATAAAATTTCTCATAGCATTAAGGTCCAAATTTAGTCAGTGCTAGTGTCATTCTGCAAGATGTTGGAGAAGTTTGATTAGACCTTTTCATTTATTCAGTGGGATGCAAGGTATGACCTTGTTTTATAAAGACAATAGACCACACTTTCTACACACTTAGATTGTTTTACATTTTAGAACAACAGTCTCAATGTAAAGAAAATCATTGTCTATACTCTAAGTAAAAGTGGACATCATTCACATGATGTTATAAGTTCTTATATCCTCCCATTGATACATAGAGAAAAAAGAATAGAAGCATTACTTACTAGGAAAGTCAATTTGCAAGAGGTGCATCTATGCAGTGTGACAACATACAAATCCTGATAAATAAAAGTTTGAAGTTTTGTTGTTGTTATTCTTCTTTCAATTGAAAATATGTCCCTTTTTTATTTCATTTGCAAAGAAAGAACAATTATGGCCCCAATGGTCTACAGAAGTCTTCTATCCTTTTTTTCAAGTGTGATTTTGCTAAGCAGCATGATCATTGATTGTAGTATACTTACATTCCTTTTCAATTCGTTCTAGAGTTTTCATGAAGGAGAGGCAAACAAGAGTTCCTCCAAGGAAGAAAAATACTTCAACAGCTAGATTCATGTTGTTTATGAGTTGATGAAGAAAGGTCTTAGTGATGTCAAGCTGGGAAAAGAAGTTTTCTGTCAATAGTGGAAACACAAATGATTAATGCCTTTTAAAAGTATAGGAGACTATGGGTATGAGAAATAAGGAATTAAGTGACAAGAATGGGTAGAATGCAAAAGTATAACATCTCAATTCTTGATAAAGATAATGTTATACAAATTAATGCAGGGCAAAATTTAAACATCATGCTAAGCCCACAGGGTTCATACACTTCCAGAGGGTCAGCATGATGCTCCAAAGAAGTGCCTGCCAGCACTTCATTGGAGCATCGTAATGAGCATTGGAATGATCCACTCCTGCAGTGGCCTTTAAAGGGATAAGAACTCACCAACAAGCAAAGTATGTGGATCTGCGAGAGTCACAGTATCCAAGATCCAGGAATGACCAAGCACTATCCACAACATGGCAATTACTCGCAGTCCATTCCTACAGCCATATGTTGCTCGTGTTCCGCCCGTAGCAAACACAATGGGGATGTTACGGAGCAACGAGAATGCCAAAAGTACACGCTGTGCCTTGCCTATTAGATAGAAAAGGTGGTAGAGAAAAATGGTTATTCAATACAAATTTTGCCTTGTTCAAGAATTGTATATTGAATGCGATTTTTACAACTAAGGGCATTGCCATGGTGAAAAACTACACATTATTTATACAGCCATATCTTGTTCCCATTGCCAAAACAACGAGGCTGTTGTGCAACAAAGAGAATGAAAAAACATACCTCAAGCTCTAATCAAACTAGACAAAACAACAATTTCGATTTTAATTTGTTTTCTCTGATTGGCAGCATTAAGGGTATGTAGTTAGCTCTTCGTTAGTCACCTCCTAGTTTCTAGGTGCGCTGACTATGTCCACCTTGTCCCTGCTTAACTACTTGTGTCCCGGGATTTGCTATGGAACTGTTAGGATATATGTCTATGTTTTCACCTACCTGGAGTCTCAGATTTGCCTAGTAATTTCATTTTATCTTCATCCTGCTCATCTTCTTTCCCCAATATTGCGGGCATCATATCCTTGTAACCATCAAGGAATGTCCCAGAAATGACAAGCAGCCCAAACAGTGCGATGACACACCTAAAGTATAAGCATAAACATATCATTCTCTTGTTTTCCCTACACCTAGCATATTTTTTATCCTGACATCCTTAGCTTTCAATTGGTGTATAGCATGTTTTGTTATTTTTTGTGATGGGTGCAAGTTAAAACAAGAAAAATGTGGCAAGGACCACGGATAGGAGTTGCCACTCCTATCCCTCCGGCACAACTTGCCACTCTGCGGCAGACGTGTGACATCACGGCCGACGTATGACGTCACAAATTGTGTCACAAGGTGACCGTGATGTCACTGACAAACTGAAAACATAATGAAGTTGCTACGGTCGCTGTGCTCCCGGCTGCTACACGGCAAGCAACTCCAAAAAAACAGCTCCTAGCTCAGCTATCTCTAGCACTGGTCTACTATATATGACCTTCTAGTTATGCCAAGCTAGGTGGCCCGGATGTTCACTTAATGCTGAGCAAAGCTATTACTGACTCACAATTGTTTTGGATACACTGAATTTAAAATGTTCAATACTGATACTTACAATGCAATGATAGCTCCTACATTGGTGCGTAATGGCTCTTTTGTTCCACAATATGTGTACTTCAGAGGCAAATCAGTGCGATCTGAAATAGGAATTACACAAATGCTATGTCTCCCATGGAAAAGGATGATCAGAGATTACAAAATATTAATAATCATGTCTCAATTAATTAGGCATTCTTCTTGCAGGTACAAATCAGTTAATAGCTATAATAGGGAGCGAGGCAATTTTATATTCAAATTTATGTCATAGCAGATACAATCATTACTAGAGATATTCGATGGGGGGATGGAATATTAAATGCCACCATTTTGAAATTTGTTCAGAGCTAGCTATTGATTCCGGATGTTATTACTTTCAGATTAAATGTTACACACAGGATTTTTTTTTATATGGCGTTTACTCTAAGATATATATTAAACAATTCATAACATAATGTTATCTGACAATTTCAATCAATTTTTTTACCGTTAAACTTTTAATAACTACACACACCATTGAATGCAAAACTAAAACTGTGTTTGCCACCAATGGTAGCTGTCTCATATTTAAAGATGCCCTAAATTTGTTCACTGGTCATGGACATTAATTGCGTATATATGTGATTCTGGAAGATCATTCCCATTTTAAGCACTGGCTATCCAGCAATTGTGTATCTTTCTATTGATTGTATGTTAATTTTGTGAACAATTGATATATATTCTAAGTTTGGTTTACCTCGCATAAGTTCCTTGACATCGTGTCTACTACAGGACTCGGGTACACACCATCCTTCCCCTTGGCCAATCTGCAAAATAGCACAGAAAAAAAAGTAGGCAAAGGTTCAGAAGTGTGAGGATCTGGGACTTGCTGGGGTTTTGAATGGTAGTGAATTCTATTTCATTCTTAAATTTGCATTTGTTATTGAATATCAAAATAGACACCCACAATCCCGAATTCTTCAACTGGGGAGGTTAGACACCTTGTGTGTGGGTCAGTGAAAATACCAAAAGATTGTATGCTAACCCACAGTCTATAATCTCAGTATCTTCATTACATGGACACAGATGGCATTGCCATGCACCTCCATGCCCTTGTCTTATGGACTGCATAGAGGTCCTCAGTCAAATAGAAGTTCTGTATTGAGGAAAAAGTGTCTTTTTATTGCAGGCCTGTGGGACTATGATATCCCCTGCCTTCTATTATAGGCCTGCCTTGATTGAACTATTGACTGCTCTTGACCCTTACATAATTGTCTCACAGTATTACCTAGCACTCAGGTGAATGGATCAGAAATATGTGATGTGTCTTCATTACGCATGTCAAGTGGAGTTGACGAACCAAATATGAGAGTGTCAACCTCATTCAACATGCCCTCATACATGTCATGTGGGAGACAAATTGTGACCTGTGAAGTATGTGTCAAAGCGATCAGTGTTCTTCTCTCTGTGCATGCTATGCCCTTGACTACCCCACAAGAATTATTCTCTCTCAGTCAGAAAATCTTCAGGGCATAAATTCGCCAGAATGAACATTGGGTCGCCTTTATCCTGTTACATAGATTAAATAAATACCAAGCTCATACGGCCTCCCGAGAAGGTCCTTGGTGTCAGGGTGTCTATCCTTTGCATCTGCTGTCTGATCTATTAATCAAAAGTATAATGAGGATAATTTATAAGTGATTGATATTTACCCATTTATTGGTTGAAAATAAAATGTTCCAAAAATATTATCAAAAGTAAAATTATAGGAGTCCATATCCCTATCTGATAGTTAGTTGTAAAATAATGGGCATCTGTTAGTGATTCATATCCCAATCTATTAGTTAAAAAATGCTATGATGGTCATTAATTAGTGATTTGTATGAATAAACATAGGAATTATAAAGACATACCTGACATAACTCCTCATCAATTATCAATGAAAATAAAGAGTGAGATTTTGTATTTTATTCTGCTGACTATCATAGAGGTGATGCTTTAAGGGCCACTAATGCACAAGTGCATCACACCCATCAGTTGTCATGAAGCACCAATGGAGTGCTGATGAGTCAACTCGCCAGCACCTCATTTGAATTTTTTGCCAAGACTTCAGGACTTTATTATCCCTGTAGGGTAGGTCTGGTGTTATCATGATAATGGTCTGGTACGTATGAGATCCTTATATAGATTAGATTTTCTAAGAAACAGTACATTGGAGACAGTACATTGAAAACTTATATCTTATAGATATGAATTTTTAATTTTGACTTTTCTTTGGTGTCCTGTGTCTTATAGAGAGTATGTCCTGTGTATAAAGGTTACTCAAAGTCCCGTTTCTTTTAAAATCTTATATGAATTAGGATTCATGCAACATAATGATCAATAGCCATGATGAATTAATGCAATTAGCGTCCCTTGTGGTTTTAATGATATTGTAATGGTTCGTTTCGACTTATATGTTGGGTGGCTCTTTGGCTCGCTTAACACTAGAGACACCAACACAACACAAGGGTTTCGGGTCGGGCAAAGCCCAAGAACTTCCTACCGCTCGGGTAGGCCTTTATTGGAAAAGAGGTAACACAGCCGGACTGGACTCCTCTTCTGCGCTTCATCCGGCTCCTTAGTAGGAGCTGGACGTGAGGCATGGTGCTGCCCCCTCTTGTACCAAATGGGTATCGCAAAGCGACACCTGGCTGGCATAGAAGGAACGAGCATGACACAAACACATCTCTCGGATGAAGCGCACTAATATATACATAACGATGCCGGCCCCTACGATATACTCACATTTTATAGCCCACACATATTCATTTGTCTTCTGTGCTTCTGCAACTATCTTTCTATCCCTCTCACATTTTGGACTGATTTTTATGTGCCTCCTTCTTCTCTTCAATTTCTCTACTGTTTGCTAGGTCATTCTCCATTCTTCCATTAAGGAATCTCTTAAAGACTTCTACATCCTCTTCATTTTCATTTTCGGTCTGGGATGTTGTGGTATCGGGAGGTTTCTGTTCTGTGGCAGGGCATCTGACTGGCCTAGGGAATAGGTGTAGGGAAAGAATAATTATACAGGGCCAATTACTGTATACATACATGTATCTCATCAACAAAGTTCTGACTATACAGTAAGACTCACTGTATCTGAGAATACTGCACTTTATGTCAAGGTGAATATCGATGGCCCATTGACAAAGCACTGAATCCCCGTATTGCACCCCTGCGTTAAATAACCCGCGGGAAATCCGCACGATGACGTCAAAGGTCCACCGTGCATGCGCAGCCTTTTTGAAACGTAAACATTCAAAATGGCGGTGGTCAGCATTTTGCGATGATGATAGGTAAAAGTGAGTTTTTGTCCATTTTTGTCCATTTAATAGATGAAATATACACCCAAACACCTTGACATAAATGTAAAGATGAACTCTGAGCAGTTTGAGCTTCCTGTTTCTTCACTCGTGAAGAAACGGTCAGCTGAAACTGCTCATCGTTCACCTTTGCCATTTTTCCCTGTTGGAAAAGAGGTAACACAGCCGGACTGGACTCCTCTTCTGCGCTTCATCCGACTCCTTAGTAGGAGCTGGACGTGAGGCATGGTGCTGCCCCCTCTTGTACCAAATGGGTATCGCAAAGCGACACCTGGCTGGCATAGAAGGAACGAGCATGACACAAACACATCTCTCGGATAAAGCGCACTAATATATACATAACGATGCCGGCCCCTACGATATACTCACATTTTATAGCCCACACATATTCATTTGTCTTCTGTGCTTCTGCAACTATCTTTCTATCCCTCTCACATTTTGGACTGATTTTTATGTGCCTCCTTCTTGTCTTCAATTTCTCTACTGTTTGCTAGGTCATTCTCCATTCTTCCATTAAGGAATCTCTTAAAGACTTCTACGTCCTCTTCATTTTCATTTTCGGTCTGGGATGTTGTGGTATCGGGAGGTTTCTGTCAATAACAAATATTTCCCATCTTGTATACTGTTGCCTCATTGATCAAATTTGGTTTGAAGGCTATCGTAAGGCAACAAAAGGCATAGGATAGTTTCTTTAAAAAGGCCCTCAACATAACCTGTGCATAACAGACAGAGGATTGCAGCTGTGTGGGATACAGCTCTATCGATCCATCCCTCGGAAGCTGTTTCCAACGAGGAAGAAGTCTTTGTGGAGACACGCTCCCGAGGGATGGAACGATGACACTTGGGGACGATACTCAGTCAAGATGAAACTGTATTCCCTGTATTATACTGCTGCCCTCCAGTGAGAGAAACTATAGGTTAGTCTATTTTGGTTAACCCTTTGTAGGGCAATTGTATGTACCCCACATTCCAATTCTGTGGCAGGGCATCTGACTGGCCTAGGGAATAGGTGTAGGGAAAGAATAATTATACAGGGCCAATTACTGTATACATACATGTATCTCATCAACAAAGTTCTGACTATACAGTAAGACTCACTGTATCTGAGAATACTGCACTTTATGTCAAGGTGAATATGGATGGCCCATTGACAAAGCACTGAACCCCCGTATTGCACCCCTGCGTTAAATAACCCGCCGGAAATCCGCACGATGACGTCAAAGGTCCACCGCGCATGCGCAGCCTTTTTGAAACGTAAACATTCAAAATGGCATTGGTCAGCATTTTGTGATGATGATAGGTAAAAGTGAGTTTTTGTCCATTTTTGTCCATTTAATAGATGAAATATACACCCAAACACCTTGACATAAATGTAAAGATGAACTCTGAGCAGTTTGAGCTTTCTGTTTCTTCACTCGCGCTTCCTGCCCGCTCCGGAAGGGCAGGATGCGCTCGTGAAGAAACAGTCAGCTCAAACTGCTCATCGTTCACCTTTACCATTTTCCCCTGTTATCAGAACTTAGTAAAGGGGTGATCACGTAGGGCCCTTAGTATTTTTGGGAGTAGCAAAGACGTCAGTGCGGCCCTTTATTAAGAATACTCAAAGTTGTTAAAACCCTTGGTGGAAAAGATCTCAAACTCCTACAACAAAATGCATTACAAAATCGGAAAATTGCACTACACACTTGAAGCACCATATATTCCCGAGCCCTTACATAATAATAGTGATGATAGTAACAACAATAATACACGAGTACATTTGCCCTAGCCCCCAGGTATGGCTGTACAAGCCAAGGGTGCCACTTTATTGAAAAATAATAATGAAGAGAACAAAAGAAAAAATCGTAGACGACGTGCACCTGAGTAACCACAATGGAGGAATGGAACATGGCTGGAAGGCACCAGTAATATGACTGGATGGGTGGTGGTGCCCCCTATATGTCTTGCTCATGAATATATATCTATATGTATTGTCTGCCCCATGTGGCGATAATATAGACCACGAATTCCCTAATCCCAATATTAGAAAGGAAAATGACAAAAAAGATGAGCTTTTTTAGTACATTGGCTATCTAATTTGACCCTTTGCTGGGTGGCTAACAACCAGGTTTCTGCTCCCTAAGATATAAGCTGCCGTGCTTGACTTGCTAGAAATGCACTGAAATAACCTTTTCTGTAATGTTTCATTCTAAACCTGCAGAACTTCAGGAATGTTGAATAAACGTTTGTTGTTCACTGGGTAGCCTCAGGAGGCCATTTCTTAACAGACTATGTCTACTCCCCTTTGTTACGTTTCATTATGCAGAAAGTAGGCAAAATGGTATTTAGGCATAAAAAATAATGTATGTATGCTATCCTCTTGCCCCATACAACAATCGATAATTGCCCTATTGACAAAACTAAAACTGTTTTGGAAAGCCAAGGCAGTCTACCTTCAAAACAGACTGAATTCTTATAATCCATGTTTTGACCCATTAGGTATACATTTGCTGGCTCGGTCACATATTTGTTGAGCACTGGCAATAAAGATTTACTGAACTTGAACTTGTACAGAGCAGTCATAGGGCACTAACTACGATTGCTGATACTAAGTTTTGGGGTATCACATTGTAGTGGCTGTGTGCACTTGTAGTGCCTTAAGAAATGGCCTCCTGGTTCCTTCAGCTAAACTGGCCACAAGGGTGCATAATTACACAGTGTGACCATGTCTACCTACCTTTCTTGTCTAGAAGCAGCTTTTGTTTGCATCATGGAGTTAGCGGCATAGAAGAACAGGCAGGCAGCCATGGAGAGTCCTAACTTGTTCATGTTGTTGAATAAGGGTGCATCCCTCATTCTCTGATCCCTTCACCCATTGCATATAATGTGTATGTTATGCTACAAATATATATCTCTATATCTAGTCGGTAGGACACTGTATGCTGTTGGGTGTCCAAATCGGGAATGGTGCAATAGGGTCTCACCCCAGGTATTTAAACTGTAGTAGATATAGCAGGACTTTTAACCAGCATTGGCACATCTGGCGGGGAGGATGCAATTGTCAATGGACCATTCTGGGTATTATTCATTATTTTACACATTTATCAAATACTTCGCCACACACACTCAGGACCTGCTCGCAAGCTCACAGCTCATTTCCCCCACAGTGTGTACAGTGAGCTGCTCTTACATCACCAATACCAGGATGTTGTGAGAGCCGGACCCATCCTATTTCTGGGCACTGACTCACTGGGAGTATCACAACATACCGACATACCTGTGGACGCATTTCTAGGATGCAGGGAAATTCCACAACCTCCCTTCATCCTGATTGGTCCACATATAAATAGAATCATTACCAGGCATGGCAACGCGTCCGGTACATTTCATTACCCTGTGAGCTGCTCACCTAAGTATATAAGACCGGTGAGTAGCTCCCAGTCATCTATACTAAGCTCATCTTTTCTACTTACATTATCCCACGTACAACCTCCCTAGTATCTAGGACCTACAACAGGTTGAGCTAGGAGCTTAGGGGCAGAGCCTGCACGCTGGCAAGTATATTATTGTTACCACCTATATGTACACTCTGTCATCATGCAATAAACAAGGATCAAAGAACTTCTCTGGATTCAGTGTTCATTACAACATCGACTTGTAACGGTTTGTTGACAATGATGGAGAACTCCTCAGAATATCCCACTACTAACCTCTCATAGCCCTGAGTAATAGTGAGACCACACCCAAGGAGCCAGTTTCTGAACGTACCTTTGCATCACCTGGGCTAGACGCATCCGACCCACCTGCAACTGCAGCACACTATTTCCAGAGAGAAAATTCGTCACCTGACACCTTCAAAATGATCCAGTTATACCCACCCGTCACACCAAGGGACACCACCCCTGGTAGAAAAAATAGCAGAAGTTATACAGCGTCTCAGTCTGACGCTGACAGCGACAGCCCCAGGAGCAGTCGTGATGATTAGGATTCAGGGGACGGAACTACAGCACCTACAGTCCCGCCCCCACCATAAAGGACCCGACCAAACAAATGCCCCTCACCACTTCTCATTCAATTGCTGAAGCAGAAGCAAACTCAGTTGACTCTCACACCTCCAGCACCCATTACACAGAACATAAGGAGGACCAGGACTCTTGCACTGATGATGATGAGGACGAATATGAGGACCACAGCCAGAGAACGTCAATTCTGAAGCTGAAGATCAAGTCTGACAAATATGGGCAGCAAGGTAAGGCCATTTTTGTTAACACAGAATTGACTAATGGTGCAGTATCTGTTGACATAGATAACCATTTGTATAGAGCTCTTGTTGATTCTGGCGCCTCCCTGTCTTTTATTAGCCAAAAAATGGCTGATAGGGTATCAAACACACCCAATTTTAGACATGGTAGACACTCTGGACTCACAGTGTTTCTGGCTGATAAGACCCCAGTTCAGGTAAGTCATTCCATGACTATAGACTTCCTCATCGACGGCCATGAATTTAGGACCTAAATCACCTACTCATTCTAGGGGTAAATTTCATGACTAAATACAGAGCAAAAATATCCTTTGGCCCTAAACCAAAAACACCCAACTACATCAGGGCTGTAAAGAACATATCCATACCATCGAACACTGAAGCCACCTTCAACGCTATTGTAAAAGGAAACGACAGCTTAGTGGGGAAGACTGGAATAACTGAGAGTACAGGTACTACATTACCGGTATTAGTAAAGCACGCCATTGTTAAACCAAGGTCAGCGCTTAGAATAATTCCAGTGACTGTAGCAAACCCAAATGATTTCCCGATCAAAGTCAAAAGACACATGAAGCTAAGTATTTTTAGGCCGTTTGACATGAAACATGCTGTCCCCATTGGTTCACTTGACAACGAGCACTCATTCAACAGCGTCACCTTAGAAAAAGATTTATTCCCAATAAATTGTGGGGAGGATCCTATGGACCAACTCCCAAAAGGTGATGAACCTTTGAAATACACGATCTGTGAAAAACTCAGCGACGCTCAAAAACAACAAATCAAAAACGTGGTTGAATCAAACAGGCAGGCTTTCATCCTGAATGAAAGTGCTATAGGTCTAAATGTAGAAAATGAAGTTAAACTGGAGTTGATCCCAGACTTCAAACCATGCAACAGACCATCCTATAGAATGTCCCCTCATAAAGAAATCTTTCAGAGAGAGCTCTTAAAGAAGCACCTTGAACAGGGCATCATTGAGGAATGCACCAAGCCTTGTGAATGGAACTCACCAGCCTTCTTGGTACCTAAGCCACAAGGAGACAGATCAGTAGCATCTGGGTGGAGAATTGTAGTGGACTATAGATGGGTCAATGAAAATCTAAAGTCCTTCTCATACTCTTTCCCCAGAGCAGACGACCTAATGCAGCAAATAGGCAGAACAGGCGCAAAATTTTTCTCAAAATTAGACGTCTACAGTGCCTATCACCAGATTCCCTTGGCAAAAGAATCGAGGCCACTGACAACCTTCTCAGCCAACGGCACGAGATACATGGCTAAAGTTCTTCCAATGGGACTCAAAACTTCTGGCCTATCCTTCATGAATGTAATGGAACAGTTGCTCATGAAATACAAATACAGAAACGCTGTAGCATATGTGGACGATGTAGCCATCTACAGCCCATCATGGGAAAGGCACCTGCAAGATCTAGATGAAGTTTTGAAGCTTTTTATCAAGGGAAACATAAAACAGAAATCAGAAAAATGCGAATTTGGTACTACCAAAATGGAATTCCTAGGTTTCAATGTAGACCGACATGGCCTATCACCATCACCAGACAAGATCGGCCCACTCAAAACCTTCCCCCCACCCAAAAACATCCACGACCTGAGATGTTTCAATGGGATGGCACAGTTCTACAAAAGGTTTATTAGAAGTTTTGCCCACATCATGAAGCCACTTTATGAGGCAACCAAGGGCACCTTCACTAGGACCACTGAGTGTCAGAGAGCTTTTGAAAAAATCAAATCTGCTATCTGTACTGAGGCTGTGCTCAAATTCCCAGACTATACCAGACCTTTCATCATCTTCACGGACTCATAGAATTTACAGGGAGAGGTTTGACGCCCCAAGAATCCAGATATGGAATAACTGACAAAGAACTACTAGGTATAGTTTTTGCAGTGAAAAAGTTCCACCATTATGTGGATGGAACGCACTTCAAAGTGTACTCAGACCACACTGCCCTAGTCTCCTTATTCAACAAAAAAGAAAACATCACAAATGGGAGACTGGCCAGGTGGGTTGATACCGTCATGTCATATGATTTTGAAGTCAGATACCTGCAGGGCAGAGCCAAGATAGTGGCGGACTTCCTTTCCAGAAGGAAATACCCCCCAAGCTCTGATGACCCAATTCCTATTAGAACCCAAGGAAAAATCAAACTTCCACCTAAGTCAGTCAAATTCTCAGATATCACAATGACAAAGGCCTTCAGATCCAACGACCCAATTCCAAACAACCCTGTCCTCATGGGACCTCCAAGGTCCATACTCAAAGGAGGACAAATTTGGGGTAGCACCAGCAAAAAAAACAAGGGGTATCATCACCAAGAAAGGCAGCTCTGAGAGAGAAATGTGTGTACTGACACACTCAAAGGCACAGAAAGCCAAGCTCGACACACCCCCTGCACCCAGCAAACCACAAAGAAGTAAACAGACACGCCCCCAAAAGGTCAAGGCCACCAAACCAAAACCTAGGGGTCGACCACCCAAATCTAGGTCACCCAAAGTATCAGTAAAGGTAGCAAATGCCAGGAGGGCCAACCCAGCTAGCACAACTCGTGTAATTTACATCATTCTTACGTGAAAACTCATTTGATTTACATAAAAAAGACATCATTTGGATGAGTTGTGCTAGCAGGGAAGCTATCCCACAAGGTACAACCCATAGCTGAGAGAGCCATCTCCCAGCTATGTAAACATCACTCCCTAACACCATCTAGGGATTCATTGATACAGGCACAGCATGAGGACATGTTTGCCCTCTCCATGCTGCAATACATCACAAAGGGTGATTTACCAGATGACTTAAGCCTCAGCAAAAAGATACTGCTTAATCATGACCAATTCATAATTCTGGACAAAGTCTTGTTCAGAATCACCAAATCCACCTTTGGTGACAGTCTGGAACCTACACTACAAATCGCAATACCAGAAAAATGGGCTGACTCGTTGATCGAAGCCACCCACTGCTCACCCCTAGGGGGACACCTCGGTCCAACCAAAACCTATGCAGCCATCAGGTCCAGGTATTACTGGAACACAATGTTCAAGCAAGTGTTTGACTATTGTGAAACATGCCATACCTGTCTCACAACCAAAAAGAGACCCAAAAACCTGAAAACACCAATGACATTGAGAGATCCTGTACTAACAGCATACACTCACCTGACCATGGACACAATAGGCCCTTTTACACCTGCTGTAGGTGGCTCCCTATATATCCATGTGGTCACAGATCATGCCACTAGACACATAACTGTATGGTCAACAAAAGAAAACAATAGCGCTGAAGTGGCGCTAGGATTTTTCCAAAGAGTAATCTGTATCCACGGTACCCCTTCAGTCCTGAATACAGACAACTCCCAACAGTATGTCTCAAAATACTTCACAGCCTTTTGTGAAAGGTTCGGCATAAAACATGTTACAGGATCGGCACACTGGAGTAGATCTCAAGGCCTCTGTGAGCGCCAACATCAGACAATAGAGTCCTCTCTAAGAGCTTTCGTCTCCAAATCACAAAAACACTGGTCAACCTTCCTACAAGCAGTGGCATTCAGTATCAATAATACTGTGTACAGCGTGCTAGGATACTCACCAAACCTTTTGCTATTTGGCAAGCAAACACACCTTCCCACACAATCAGCCCTATCATTGGTGACATCAACCAATGAATTTAACAGCCTTCCTACTCAGCCTGAGGGATAAAATCCAGTTAAAGGCCGCTGAAAGTATGATAAAATACCATAAGAAGATGAAAGCTAGACACAACGCCACAGCTTCTCAAAACACATACAACACCGGTCAGCTTGTGTACCTACACATACCAAACCTGCTTGTAAAGAAGACCACCAAAAAGCTGCAACCCACCTTCAGTGGACCATACATCATCATGAGAATGACCTCGCCGGTCACAGCAGTATTAAAAAGGCTACAAGATGGTAAGGTACTGAAAAAATCAGTACACATATCTAGGCTGAGAAAGCCAATCACTAGAGCGAGCGCCAAGGCTGTGATTAAAAGGCTGCAGTCTGGCCCCATAAGCTCACTCTATGACCCAGACCTAGACACCACCCTCACTGGAGACCTAAAATCACCGGTCACCAAAAGAAAAAGAGGTAGACCAGCAAAAAAGGGAACAATAACCTTTGCCCCCTCACCATCCAAAAAGGCAAAGAAAAATCCCTCCAAAAGGAAATAGAGACCCTTTTTCTCAAAAAAATTATCTTCAACATCTGTATTCAGAGTACAGAACCCCACCCCAACCCTACATGTATATATATATTTTTTTTCTTACCATCTTCAAAACAACAAACTAAACATCCCAGACACTATAGGCATAGTTTCTTCATGTAAAAGATGCTCTCTCTCTATTTCTCTTGAATTATTGAAATAGAGAGCACTCATTTAGAACCCCTAAATTCAATTTTTTCCCCCTTATCTTTATATTCCCCATAAATTCCAATCATTTATACCAACACATCACAACTTTACTACCACAAATTAGTGAGTGACATTGCCAAAAGTTTTATTTAATTTCCTAGAGGCTCAGGCATCTGTAAACTGGATGATCTGGTTGGCATGCCACATAAATTACCCATGGTCACAGTGTACGCTCGGTTTGTGATCCCATTCAATTGGGACATGCATGCGCCTGTTTGATACAAGCTCAGGGCTCCTCAATACCCTAAGGTATTACCAAATGACGGCCTACTGTAGGAGAGCAGCTCTCTTGCATCCTGATCTGTGTTTATACCTCTGTTTACCATTGGTACTGGAATGTTTGGTGAGACATGTAATTATATTAACATCCTTAATTCCTGCGCCACAGGTGGCCAGGATAGGGATCCTATAAGATCTGATTTCATCATCAGTATTTCATATCCAACCCACCCATAAACCCAACAATATTGCGTCATAACTGACCACTCCATCCTGAAGTACTACAGGATCATAATTTGCATGAGACTGGCGGGTCCTCTAGCATCCAACCAATAGAAAGGCTCCATGCCATTTTAGGGAGAGACATACCTTTAAGGGATGCCTGTGATTGAGAAATAGCTACCTCATGATCAGCATATAAGCCTCCTCCCACCCCAATCTTATCCATTTCACTACAATACACTAAACTTACCAAACCCAGTCACCACATGGAGCAAGTTTCCGGAGACCATAGGGCCAAAATGCCGAGACTGCCATGCAACCAGCCCAGGTAGGACTTGTCTTATGTGTCCATTTAGTAGCGTCATCAATCGTTCTAGCATGACAATGATGGATTATGCCATCATGTTACCCAGATACCCATTACATGCCAATGGTAGTGTGCGCCCAGAGTGCTTTGTAAAATGCAATAGTTGAATTTGCAGTCCACTTCATACCTTTCTATGACGGCCTGACCACTTTAAGTCTTACTTATTAACCTTTTGGCAACACCCCACCCACCACACACAACCTATCCTACCTTAGACTAACCATTTACTTAATATCATTCAAATGCCTCAAGGCACCAGAGATTAAACATGGACTCAACTCAGGGTGGACCATCCGTAGTTTTCCAAGCCCACATGGCAATAAAAGCAAGGCCAGGGATCTGTTTGGGATCAAACTGACTAATGCGGAGCACTAACCTTTATTTATTGACATAAGCTGCAAAAACCTGAAATTTTCACCCGTTTAGCACAGCGCAAACAGGAGACTCCAGGACCCCACAGTGTCCTCAGCTATCAAAGGTTTATCTTCATCCCTCATAGCGACTACCCTAGCCCCACCTTGTGGGACAGGCTCAGCATATAACTTGCAGTCACATTGCACTACCTCGTGCACACACACATACTGCCTCAGAGCAGCCCTCATGTGAGCCACCAAGCCACTACTCATGTGTCACAAACACATTTTTGACGACAATGTCAAACTTCAGGCACAGCCAGCAATCCTTAAAGTGTTCAAATTTGCTCCAAATATAAGTCCAGTTGCCCCCACCACTGAATTGAACCGTCTCAAGTAACTCTCTAACCTTCAAACTAAAAGTCAAAGTAGGACACATCATTTACTAGTCATAGATTAGCCTAGCAACCTAGTCTGCTTGAGAATCATGCCTACAAATGTCCTATTGACAAACATACCACCCCGAGACAAGCGCGACCGCCCCAAACAAACTTGTATGGATTTCCCCCACGCCTCACAGAACTTTACCTCACAAACTAAGCCAAGCAAAAACCCCCCACCCCCACCCACCCCCCCCCAAGTGTAGGACATGCTACCTTGATAAACAAACTGACAGATTTCTAAAATTTTATTTTTTCCATAGACCTAAAGCCCCTTTAGCAGCACTCCTCATCCTTTGGATGATACACGTACAGACCTCAGGAGCACAAGGATACATAAAAAAAACCGTATCGATCTTTAGACCTAACTACGGTGTCCTTTTCACAGAACTACCACAAACACTTTTGTCAGGATACATGGACTAGCCACTCGTGTTCACCCTAGACCTAAAGTTCAATCACACCCTGCAGCAACCTGAAAAATTGGCCCCCTTGATCCAGGCTAACGCCCCAAGTTTTGTGACAGAAACAGCCCAATCCCTAGACATAATTCTAGAGAATCTATTCTCCAAATCACAAAACTCTCTAAAATTATTAATTAACCTCTTATCTAAATCCAATCCCCGGGCACCCAGGAGAGCACCAGGACAAATCATAGGCGACATCTTACGAGCCTCAGTAGGGCTCGGGACCCAGCCAGAGATAGACATACTTGACTCTGAAATGTCTGACTTAGAGCAAAAGCTAGCCACAAAAATGCATGTGGTTGAATTAGCCACACATTTCTTACTGAATATATCTGAATTTAATTACAAGTCCCTAAGCGTCTTCTCTAGTATTCAAAACGATACCGACGACGCACTGATCCAAATTGGCTGGAAACTCCAGCATTTAAACAATAACATCTCAAACATTTTGTTAAACCTGGAGCAACAATCCAGACAAAGACACATTCTATTCCATGTTATTTTCGGCAGCAAATTCACAAATTGAAACCCTCATCAATGTACAGACCAATTTAGATTCCCTATTAAACTCACTCAACTCCTTAATGGATGGTCAGCTTCCTGCCAATTTAATCCCTCATGACACAAAAAAAGCGGGACTTAACAATCTCACTTAACAATCTGAGGCACTTCACACCGCCCACAAAGGCGCTATGGTGTTGAATGTGCCGCTAGCTTACTATTACAAGAGAAAAGTACACGTGCACTGGCAGAACCAAAACAAACTCCACATCACCGTGCCCATACCCATAGGACTCGGGGAAAACACCTACTCTATTTATAGAACAGAGGCATTCCCCGTCCCCTTCGACACTACAAACACAGGGTCCACTGGGTATACACTTGTACAGAAGCTACCCACTTACATAGCCATGTCCAAAACCCACTCACATTACATTGAGATGGACCATACAGACATGGATATGTGTGATAAGGGTGCTTTTATTAGCTGCAACCTACCCCTTCCTTTGCTATCACCCCGCCACCCCACGTGTGCTTTATCACTATTTTTAGACATACCCGATGCTGTCCATCACACTTGCAATTTTGAGGCACACATGACAGCCAAAATTCCCCATATTATAAAACCCATATTACACAGCTCTTATATGTTAATCACAGACAAATCACCATCAGTCCTACAATGCTCTAAATCAGGCCAAGTGGAAATTAAAAATGCCGCATATTCAATAGTATCAGTGCCATACCTGTGCTCACTAAAGAATCACAGCATGATAATGCCCAACACAGATTTGTCCTGCACCCATAATTTCATATTAGACCCCATTGCTTGGGTACCCATTAAACTGCCACTATGGCGGCACTTTGGCAACCTGCCAGCCAATGTTTCCAGTGTAACCATAGCAACCAACCCACCCGCCTTAAAGCTACCCAACTTCCGCCGCCTTAAGACGCTCCACAATCATAAATTGTTTCCCCTATTCAAAAACATAATCAATTTAAAGGATGCTGCAGGATCAATCCATGATAAATCCTCAATACTGTCCATAAGCCAAATAACACACCTTGGATATCATCTAGAGTATTCACCATGGCTACATCTGTTATCACCAATCACAGCACTGATCTGCCTCATCCTCACGTGCCCTGTGCACATGAGAGTGACACACCTAGCACAGCTCATCAGTATTCACTGTACCCCAGCAATGGCAGACGTCGCTTCTTGGACCAAACTCAAGGAATTGATCAAGAAGTCCAGCTACCTGGTAGATACGACGCCATAGTGTCAATCACAGTCCTGGTAATAGCACTATTCGTAATCAGGGCTGTCTGCAAGAGGTGCCTATGGCACTGGACATACTGGAGACAGGAGCTATCAAGTAACACTGCTAAATTCATACTCAGGATCCACTCGGAGGGGAGAACCTTCAGTTTTCCCCTGGCAAGCATGGTCTACGGCAGGAATCTGTGGCCTTCATCAATCGTTGCACCCAAACTGACCCCACCCCGGCTAACCAAGCCCCTAGGACGCTATCTGGATGCAGAATGGCGGAGCGAAATCATCATGATCATTGCCGGCCGCCTGAGGACTATCCGCCTGGAGCGGTACCCTAGATGCCCTCCATTCTGGAGAATTCCTCTAGCACTGATATTCAATTCCAAACCGCACACTCTAACACTGGTCATTGAAGAAAAAGGGCAGCCGGACTACCAGCTGACACCCTGTGATGGTGAGTCCTCGGCCAGTTTCGCTCCGATTTTGCCCCATCACCCCAGGAGGACATATCAGAAGAGAAAGCACGAGCCCCAGCCACCTTCAAGCAAGGACAACCAAGTCAAGCTGGCTCTGCTGAACCCCAAGGAGGCCCAGCCTCTCAAGGACCTGTTCATGTGCGATCCAAACCTGGCTGAGAGGGCCACAGACATGGTTAATGGTAGGTAAAATTTCGACTCACATTTCCAAAATGGCCGGTTCTATAGATGACAAAATCATCCAGGGCCCCACACCTCACCCTCTTCAACTAGCAGCCACCCACACCGTCACATAACTTAGAACCGCCCCAAGGTTATACCCAAATGTCAGTAGCCCTTGGAAGATACCATCCCACTTATATGGGGGTACCCCCTCACACACAACGGATAACATGGCGGATAACGCCATAAGACGCTGATGTGGGGATTACTCCCAACCCCCCCACCCCCACCAGACCCCCCACAAAACCCACCTCATAAGATCGTCCAAAGCACACCCACACACAACTAACACCAAACACACTAAGCCACACAACATCATAACAATAGATAAGCCTAACTAACACAAACAGATCGGCCCACACTAATGCTTATCAACATCAACACCGACTGCGGCGTCTGGCACGACACTTTTCGCGCCACACGTGGCAGCCCGGGGTCATCTTTGACTTGCTCAAATTGAACCTACCTAAGTACCCATTGGCCATCCCACTGGATCTGTGTGATGCTGAAATACAATTTGAAAAGCGAATTAGACCAAATGCCCCATGCCTTGATTTTCAAAATTGTCAAAAACTCAAGAGTCTCCCTTCGAAAATCAAATTGTACTCACAATCCACCCGACATGGTGATGGTGAGAATGGTTCCATTGGGCATAACTAAATCCACCTCATACACCTCCATGGTGGTTATGCAACATTATGACATCACAAGACAACAGGTGCCCTTTTTATAGCAGCCCGGATCAAAACTTTGGCGACACAGGAAAGAAATTTATTTTTTTTCCTCCCCACCCCCAATTTTTGGCCCAAAAATAAATTTGCATTCAATCAGCATCAACATAGTTCCCTTCTAAGGTAAATGAAACAGGTAGGAGTTGACCTGAGCAGGTAATACCCGTATTAACCCCCATAACTTATCTGATTTTTCGCCATTATGGTACAGCGCCAGCTCGCTACTACCACTTGGTGGAATTTAGAGAAACTAACCATAGCGTCCCTGGATACAGAACCCACGCTAAGCCAAATGAATCAATTGAGCTCTGTACTTATGTTTTATACGTTGACAAAATGATATGGACCTCGCATCCCTTTTTCTGTGTTAACCATGGCCTATTTGCAAACCATGACAGACAATCTGTGGTTGATGAATTGTTCTCTTCCTGTTGTCCTCTCAGCAGGACCACCGCTGGACACAGCCACAATCCCTTCAGGACCAGAGGCCAAGCCCAAGGAGAAGGGACCAGTACCATCAAGTCCAGAGACAAAACCAACATCAAACAGTATGGCAACCTACCACCCAATAGCTTCCATGCTGTAGAGCATTTCAGGAAAAACAAGTGACAATATCGCCATAGCAACACATGAACTTTGGACCTTTGTAATATGTTGTGAAGACACAACCTTCCCCCGACCCCCTCATACAACCACCCGAGATAATTGTTTTTGGACAAAAGACTGACTTTTTATTTTTGTAAACAAGGTCAACCTTTCTTATGCCTACAATAGATTGGCAAACTCTTATGATCTTATACAGTCAGGACGCCTTACTCCGTCACATCATAATCCGTCACCCACACTATCCGTCAGGTTATCTCAGGGGACAGACTGCATGTCATTTTAATCACCTATTATAATCCGTCACCCTCGATTTCCGTCTCCGCCATGGTATCCTAGGCAACAGGGTGTATATTTACTACAGCAAAGTGTCACAGTACTCCGACCACAGACTGGGGAAGGGTGGGGAGGGGCAGTGGGGGTCCTGGGAGATCAGGTAGCGATCAGTCCCGCGGGAGTGGCTGTGTCAACATGCAACAGCACATATCACTCAACACACATAGGGGTGTAGGGCATAGAGTTATCTTCAAAGACAACATGTTGGGGATAATAGCTGTCATGAGGATTTATTTCAAACCGAACCCTTTGGGTATTTGATGTCTGAATAAGGTTTAGTCTTGGTATAATTTTTTTCTTTGTTCTCTTTCACACATGCACAGCTACTGTCTCTGCGTGTCTGGGAAATGAGACATCACAAGGATACCAATGTACACTGATATTACCTCTTCCTCTTCTAATTAGGATGACATGCCATATAATTTATTAGATCCCACGAAAATAGTACATGTAAATAATAAACCATTAGATATGACTCATCATTAAACCACCTTTCATGGCCCATGAGTAAATAGTGAAATTATCCACATAATCGTGAAATAGAGTCTAGATTATGGGAATTAAGTCTGGCTGCACAAATAAATCAGTGCCAATAATCTTACTTTTTATTTATGGCTTACTTCACGAAGACAAAATCTGTCATTGAAATAAAGATAAATGTTACTCCATATCTTGTCACAACCTATCCGCTTAATAATCACTTTTTGTAGTGCAAAGATATGTGTATACTGACTCACCCCTACCCTCCACCCCCACCCCTGACCCCACCCCCACCCCTGACCCCCCCCACCCCACTGCCATGCTACTCCGTCATCTCGAGATCCGACCAGTTGCAGCTGGTCACGGCCCCTGACGGAGTACCGAGACCTGACTGTATATGATTTTTATAACACAACCTTTTATAATGTCACCTTAGGTGCTACAAGATCATACCCCCCACTCGTACACCTTTTTCAAGCTCAACTATGTATTGTATTTATGAGCTTTAGTCAGTAGTATAATTAAGTTCATATTTATCCTTAAGTTCTTAAGTTTGGCACAAACTATATAGAGCAGGGCCAACAGTCACATCGAATACTACCTTGACCCTGCCCTACATACAATTTTCAAAAAAAGATTTTTCGACAGCCAGGTCGAATACCACCTTGGTCAATTTTATACAAAAAATAACTGGCTGAACATGTGCCCTTGGCAGCTTGAATCCAAATTTATCTTGGGAAACTCCCAACCTTGGTTTGACTTCCTGGTGCCAACTCCACAAACTGTGTAAAATTTTTGCTTTCTCCGTGCATTATATTTGTAAATACTCCAGATACCTCAGCTTAGAAAGAATGTATTTTTATACTCCAATGCATCACTATATAGCTCACGACAAGCTCAGGTACAAAAACAGTATTCACGATGTGCCAAAAATATATGTACCCATTTATTTTGTAGTAATAAGTATTATAAGCCTTCTTTGATCCAACAAGGTACTAGCATGCTACCTGTACCTCTTATTTTTTACAGTTCCATAAAGGAACCTCTATGTACACTTATTTCATTTTTATATTGTATCTTCATACCGAACACACCTTTGTATTATGTATCTTGTATGCATAATACCCAAAATTGTCAATGGACTTGGCAAAGCCATTATTATTAATGATTTTCCTCCCTTAAACCTCTTGTAGAGACAAGTGGGAATGTGGGGATTTGTCAATGGACCATCCTGGGTATTATTCATTATTTTACAGATTTATCAAATACTTCACCACACACGCTCAGGACCTGCTCACAAGCTCACAGCTCATTCCCCCCCCCCAGTGTGTACAGTGAGCTGCTCTTACATCACCCATACCAGGATGTTGTGAGAGCCGGACCCATCCTATTTCTGGGCACTGACTCACTGGGAGTATCACAACATACCGACATACCTGTGGACGCATTTCTAGGATGCAGTGAAATTCCACAACCTCCCTTCATCCTGATTGGTCTACATATAAATAGAATCATTACCAGGCATGGCGACGCATCAGATCTGACCAGATCCAACCAGATCTGACCTGCTCCTACCGGTACATTTCATTACCCTGTGAGTATATAAGACCGGTGAGTAGCTCCCAGTCATCTATTCTAAGCTCATCTTTTCTACTTACATTATCCCATGTACAACCTCCCTAGTATCTAGGACCTACGACAGGTTGAGCTAGGAGCTTGGCAAGTGTATCATTGTTACCACCTATATGTACACTCTGTCATCATGCAATAAACAAGGATCAAAGAACTTCTCTGGATTCAGTGTTCATTACAACATCGACTTGTAACGGTTCTTTGACACATTTTTCCATACAGGGGTTTTTCAATTGTGCTGAATTCCTTCATTTTTGAAAATTGTATCTATGTGAAAAACGGATTTGAAAAAAAACACACACTTTTTATTCAAGTCAGAATAAGCAGAAACTAAGGGCAGACAGGACATCCATTTAATAACTTAACAATTTACATCTACATTATAGGGCCTAAATGTTGACAAATATTGAGCACTGTTGTTTGTTTACTCTCTAGACCAACACACCTACACCATGTGGTGGCATACAGAAACTGGAAGAATCGGGGACAATAGTGAAATATGCTACTACAGTTATACACACAATAAAGGTAAACCCTTTAAGGGCCGCTGATGCATTACTTTATCAAGCCCATTGGTCACCAGGATGCATGAATGCAGCCCCCGGGATGCAGCCCTGGTGAGTAACTCGCCAGGGCTACATTCATGCATCATACCGACCCTACAGAATTGATACACAAACACCCGGAGTCTTGGTATGATGCTCCAATGAAATGCTAGCGAGTAGTCTCACCAGCACTTTATTGGTGCATAATGACGACCAATGGGAATGATGCATTAATGCAGCAGTGGTCGTTAAAGGGTTAAAAAAATTTCAAATATCACAGTATGACCACAATATTTCATGTATAATGCATGATTTATACGTGAGATTGAAGCCTTAATACTAGTAGACCTTCTAATGTCCTTTGATGCCGGAGAGCAACGTGCCCATTGGTCGTCATGATGCACCAATGAAGTGCTGGCAATAATTCAAATGTAGACCCAACCTATTTCAAACCCTCTAAGGTATTTCTATCTATAAGCATCCCCACCCCCCTCACTACACATAAGAATAGAATGCGAATAAATGGCCCCCTGACTTTGAACTGAACTCTTAACCCCTTATCTAAATATAGATCATTCTTATATATATATATATATATATATATATATATATATATATATATATATATATATATATTTATATATTGAAAGCTCTTGACGAGCTGTAAATGGAAATGTCAATATCTAGATATTTTCTTTGTTTGACTTCGAAACCACTTTGTAAGGATGGGTCACAGCACTGGTTTAGTGCTTTCTTTTATGCACAGTTGTCTTCATCATACACAACTTTAGTGTGTGATTTTTCATTTGCTAGGCCTACATTCGTGCATCATGGACATCCTCCACTGGAATCTGTCCAATATGAGCCGTCGTGAAATCATTTTTTACCCTTTAAGTAGGGACCCCAGAAAAAATGAAATTTATCCAAACCCACATTTGTCCAAGTTTTAGGATGTAGACTGAACATAGAAATCTAGATCTTTTGGAATTTTATTTCTATCTATCATAGACAGCTGATAGAACCTGAGATATGACGAAATATGTGCCAATGAATCCCAGGGCTTTCTCTCCATACATTCCTATTGTGATACATCTTAAGGTTGTGACCAACGACTACACAAATCCAGGGTTTATCTGAAACACTCTATGAAATCTAATTTCACTTCTAGGAGTAGTTTTTAAAAAGATCCTAGTTAGAAACATATATATATATATATATATATATATATATATATATATATATATATATATATATATATATATATATATATATATGGCCTATTTATTCAAGATGTCATATAAACTTTTGACCTTGACCTTTGGCCCAAATATTGCACTGAGAGGTCAACAAGCTATGCTTTCAATTTACAGAATCCTTTGGAAGCATGTGAGAGCATCACCCGATTGATTTGAAAATCCTCACACTGCATATCAATGAAATATCAGCGCAAATACAATTTAGCAATCTGCTTTAAATCTTAATGTCAAGGCGTGGAGAATGAGTTCTTTATGAAAAAGAAAGTTTATGAAAAGTAAACAGCTAGAGCTAGAGTGTGATTTCTTAGTTAGGTGCACCAAAAGGAAAACGATAGGACTATACAGTGCTATACTAGGCTATAGGGCCATGTCTAGGCCTAGAGTCTCCTTTTCTATATCTCTTTGATTCACGATCTTTTGATAGGGGGCCTACTGTGCCTAAAATGATTTTACCTGTTTTAAATGCTGTGCTACAAGGTTCCGCTGGAACACTCAGTAAGTGGGGGGGGGGAAGTTTTTTTTCTTACTATTTCATGCAGAAATCACCCTCCCTTACAAGGATCAAGATATAATTATAGGACTCGGTTATAGTCCTACTAGGAATTGGTCCGGTCCCTGCACTTTGGTTCCAAATAGAAAACCATTTACGTTAGAAAAAATAGGTGGTATTTTTTTAACAGTGTTGAAAGCCATTAATGAGGATGGTGTAAAAAACTGCCTTTTGAGTGTGGGGACCTAGGATTTGGGGCCCTCATTTAATACTAGTGAGCTAAAAAAAAAATGTGGCCACGAGTAGGGGTTTCAAACCCTACACGTGGACAAAGCCACATTTCACTTTGGCCCCGGAAACATAGCTGTAAAACCCTGTGATCCAATTAGTCAGAATAACACAATGTTATCATATGTAGCCTGCGCTTTAATGAAACTTCAATTTCAACAAATTAAACTACACAAAATTTTCTTATTCGTTTATTACGTCAATTTTGATACCATTACTAATAGAATGACCTGGGAGATATCCTTGAGGTAAACCCTAATGGGTTTAAAGAATTACTAGTAGTTAGGATTTACTTGTCCAATATTTGGGAGTGAACCTTATTCATTATGTTCTGCTAGGATAAGGCCTTATTCCACTTCAGTCAAGTTTGCAAAGGGTCACAAAAAGTTGACTGAAAATGTCAAATTTGAGTGACTTTTTCCCACTTTCTGTGACTGAAAAAAGTGAAATCCTGACTTTTCCAGTCAGCTGTCTCCAACTTTCACAGACATTTCCTTTTTTCATGATTCCATTTAGACTTTTTCAGACAAAGTCTGACTTTTCCAGTTAACCTTTCTATTGGGTGACGGCCAGTGGAATTAGGTGTACTGACCTCAAGTCAGAGGTGGACTGAAAATGTTTGAGAAGTGACTGAAAAAAGTCTGAAAATTGACTAAAAAAGTCGGAAAGATTACTGAAAAAGTCAACTTCACAAAGGAATCAGGTATCGCTTTTTCAGTCAAACCTTTTCAGTTGCCTAATCTTGACTTTGACTTTTACTGACTGAAATGGAATAAGGCTTATACACTATGCAGTAGTTTACTCTGGAGCACTAGGTAGTAGATTTATGCCTATTTGTATTCAGGTTTTAGTATGGGATGGACAAGCCTTGCCAGTATACCATCTTCTAAGTGATCTACTAAAAGGGTCGTACCACCAGTCAAAGTTCCATCTGACTGTTCCTCTATTCCTCTAGGTTTACTCCATAGCTATACTGGATAAAATACCAGTCAGTCGGTCTGTTGTTCAGTCACTTGACCTGTCAGTCAGTCAGTCTATTGGTCAGCCAGTTGGCCTGGCAGTAAATCAGAGGGTTGGTTGGTCGGCCAGTCAGTCACACACTCAAAAATTAGCCTTTTAGACGGGAATGATCATTTTGATTGATTTTTGTTTGTGCTGAAATCTTTTTAATCCCCTTGGAGTGATCTGAATTTTGTCGCATTTAGTATAAAGTCTTTTCTGTCCCCTAAATCCACCACCCCCTAATTGTGAGGAATTGTCCCCTGCCAAATGAAATACCATTAAAGTATAGGATGCTTAGTCAAGGAGAAATTGTGTCATTAGCTCATTTATAGTGCTGTGGAGGCCATTTCAAACTTTGTTTTATTTTCCACATTGGGGGAGCCATTAGCAGTGGCTGCATGATATGACATGGGGGGAGTGATTGCTGCAGCTGTCCTTTCCGCTGGAGGGGGAGGGAGCTTACTGAAATCATGGGATAAATCTTCTTTGGAGGCAACAACTATTACCGTAGCAGTAGCTTGACCTTTTACTGAAACTTCTGCAGTGGCAGGGGCAGCATCAACTTGATCTTTAGATGAGGTCAAAGCTACAGCAGCAACATCAGCTGGAACCTTTTTTGAACCTTCTGTTGGATCTGTTATAGCTGCAACAGCAGCTGTAACAGGTTTATCTTTGGAGGAATCTACTGTTGATGCAACAGCTGCAACACCTACTGGATCTTTAGCTGGTTTCTCTACTGAGGCATCAGCAACACAATTTTGATCTTGAGCCAAATCTGCTGTTGAAGCATAAGCTACATCAGCAACAGCAACTTGATCTTTAGGTGCAAATTCTGCTGAGGCAGCAACAGCTACAACAGCAGCAACACTTACTTGGTCCTCAATTGGGATTTCGTCCGTGATAACTGCGTATTGAGGGGGGTCTACATGGGTATTTTGGGGTATTTCATTATTACCTACATCCTCAACATAACCAGTTTTAGCGGACATGGGTGCTTGCTCAGCAATCACTGAAGCCATAGCAGGACCCAATTCTGTCATCTCAATTGGCTCTACTTCTTTAACTTCTGCTGGGGACATGGCCTCTTTAACATCTGCTGGGGACATCTTTGTTTCATTGATGTAGACATGTTCTGCAGTGCTTGTGGATGCTACATAGGATACAGTGACTGAATGGTCCTCTGACATCAGGGGTTTCTTGGTATCAACATTGACATCTGTGGTAGGAGTAGTCATCGCTGGAGTGTTAGTTGATTTGGGTTCTGGCTTTTTCTTTTTCGGAGAGGGAAGGATGACCTTTTCGAGAGCTAGGAAGGGGATTTCAAAGACCAAGGTTAGCATGAAGGAAAGGACGAGGGTGAAAGCCATGTTTCCAAGGTACTGGTACAGCTGGAAAATGAAAATAGTGCTGGATTAAATTCGGTACTAATTCCTAAGCACAAATAAGCTTCTATGGTGTTTGAGTGCCGACCTTGCACAGTAATTCTAAAAATGCTTTAAGGATTACGAAATGTCTAGGAAACCCAAAATACTTTGATCGACATGTGGGTCATGCAGCTTGACATTATTAGAAATACAGAGCCTCAAAAGTGGTAGCAACAATATTCTACGGTGGAAAAGGTTGCAAGAAATCTAACCACCACCCTGATGATAAATGATGACTCGACGAATTATGATTTAAATGAGTATTCCTGTTGAGTATTAATCCATTTATAGCAGCATTTGATAATAAAACTCACTCACCATGGTGATGGTTTGGGAATACACAGCCTTTTCCCGAGCAGCCAAAGTGATGAAGTGGATCATCGGGTGGATGAGGTAACCACAGTATGTCAGCTTAGACAATGGGGTAAACAGATCCCAGGCAAGGAATGAGTTTATGTATCCTAGCAAATAAAAGATCAGAAGGTTATTTCCCAATATGCTAATATTAGAAAATGCTGTAACAACTCAAAATTTAGAAAGCCTACTGTAGATTATCTTGTATAAGCTGCAGTTAGTACCAAGAACTTTTTACAACAGTTAAAGGGCACTAAATTCAGCACCAATGATCTACATCAATTTTTGCACACACACTTTATCACTGATTCACAGGTCCTTTTATATACTTTGAAATAATAGTGAAAAACTCCTCTAAAACCCTGCATACATGAGTTTCACCCTTAGTTCTGGGTTATTCTATGACAAGTACCAAGGGTCTGAAGTTATCTGTGATAGCTTTTTACGGTCCAAATAATGAACAAAAATATAACATATACTAACCTCCATATCCATTGACACATGCAAAAACTACCCATGCAAGACCTAACAAACACAAAAAAGAAATGAAGTTTTCCTTATCGATCTGCCGATTCCATTATACCTTGTTTCAGTAGGCATTCCTCGATCTTATTCAACAGATAAGCATTAATCATGATACTCACAGGTGAATTCTTAGGGATCCAGGCCCCAAATTATATATCTTTTATCAGTCTTGCCAGTCCAGCTTGAAAAGGATAATCGTTTGTATAGAAGACTCCGCCAACACTAACTATTTTAACCAAGCACTCATTTAAGTGCTTAGAAAGGGCCAATAATAGATAATAGGCTATTATGTTATTATCAAATCAAATCAAATGTGAATTAACCCTTAAAGGGCCGCTTATACATTAATGCACCATGCCCATTGGTTATCATGATGCACCAATGAAGTGCTGGCGAGACTGCTTGCCAGCAATTTACTGAAGCATCATGCTGACCCTCTGTGATTTTATGTTTCAAACCCATACAGTCATCATGATGCACCAATAAAGTGCTGGCGACCAGTTTCGCCATCACTTCATTGGTGCATCATACCGACCATTGGGCAAGATGCATTCATGCATTAACGGCCCTTAAAGGATCAAAGATACTTACAGAGGGTAAACGCGTCCCTACGGAGAATGTTATAACCTCTGCCTTCCGGTATGGACCATTGGGTACAACCCTCACAGTTCCCTCTCAGATAAGTGCCAAAGATGACCAGTATACCCACCATGAACGCCACCAGCCAACCAAGAAGCACCAGAAACTGCAAGTAGACATTTTTAACGCTTAGTCGTCACGATGCATGAATGCTTAACTGGAGGATATTTCTTGAGGCACTACCACTATACAATTTAAAACCCTGAATTTTAGTGCCAGTAATCACAGGTAGTGGCCCACGATGTATGGGCTGCTCTCCTGTAGTAATTATATATATAGCATTTGATAGGGCACTAGATAACCAATATTTTGGGCTGCAATGTCATTGAATTAAAGTTCCCCACTGCAATTTTAAGGTGACCAGGCATAGTGTGTTAGGAAATGGCCCCCTGGAAGGTTAAAAGCCTGGGCTACATACTATAGTAAGGAATGTTAATATTCTCAACTAAAAGTGTGGCTTATTGCAAAGCCAAAAACTAATGGTGCCACTTATAGCGAAGGCGTTAACTCAAAGTGTGGCTTACACATAGAGCTGGGGTATGTTTCAGAACGACAAATGATTTGGCAGAACGATAGGTGTGTACTGTAACAGAATGCACGATAATGTAGACAATCCTCATACATTTCATTTCAGTAAATCGTTGAAATCAGTTTTTTAATTTAATTTTATTATATTTTCAGATGATAACTTTGCATGATTCAGTTTGTACGAATCACTTGGCTATCGTCTAAATGCCCCATTTCCTACGAGAATCTGAAATTACCGATTGTAGGGCTATTTACCGATCGTTAATCATTCTAAAACATACCCCTATTCGTATTACCATAAAATCTGCTTATATACTGTTTCAGGCCCTTGATGGGGTTATTGGTTGAAAGTGGGTAAATGGAATACTCACTCGATTCATCTTGACCTTGGTACCCTTTGTCCTGTACAGTATATAGCCAAAGCCGATTCCCAAGGCGTAAGGTCCGAACCGTGACCAAGGTTTAACATAGAGGTCCCAATAACCATCCTTTACTCCCCTAAAGTGAAAAAAGTCAAACATTGCATCATTGCTTAAGAGCTGCTAACGCAGTACTGCATTACGCCCATTGGTGCAGCGATGTTAGGCTAAAGACAAACATAACGCGTCGCTTGCCCGCAGGAGGCTGTCACCATGCCAACATATGTGTAAGAGCGTCAGAAATGCCTTACCAGATCTCACGCATTGACGCACGGGTTGATGCATCGAGAAACGCACTATGTTTGTTTTCCGCATAACAGTCAGCATGATGCATCAATGTTGACCTGGTGAGTTACACATTCATGCATTATGTCATGGCAGATATGATCGTTACTATAGATTAGTACTAGAACAGCCGTATTCCATGGGGGCATGGAATACAATATGCTTGTATTCAATGGGGTCCGCCATCTTGGATTTTGAATGGAGCTGAGCTGTTTTTCTTCATCTAAAAGCAAATAAACCCAATAGGCCATGACATAAATGCAAATGTCCACGACCATGGAACATTTTGGCATTGCATTCGAATACGATGCAGTAATATTCTATGGTCATGGACATTTGCTTGTTTATCGCGGCCTCTTTATTAGAGTGACAGGTTATTCAGATGCAAAGCAGCTGTTTATATGCAAAAACACCAGAATCCGACCAAGAGGGCAAAATTGCTTTTTGATTTTTTTTTGTCTTATAGAATAGGCATTTATTGGAACTGCACATGGCAATTTTCTGTTACAATATGAAGACAGGATATAAGATCGGATACATCTTTTTTCTGGAATAGATACTGGAACAGTCTCACAAAAATATATCAGCATCATGATGATCTGTCATTAATTCCAATAAAGTATTGGTCAATAAGTCCAATTTTTCCTTTCCTTTTTATTATTTCCTTTATTGTAAATTGCTAAATATTATAGAAGAACAAATCAATATGCTTGACATCTGGTGACAGGATTCATATAATAAATGAGGTAGAATACCCCCCCCCAAAAAAAAAAAAAGATCTTACGTTGAAATAAGAACAGCACGAGCAATAGTTGTACCAAGCCAGCCAAGGAAGAGGAACACTGGTCCAAAGACTCGCCTCCTGGTGGTGATAGAAGGGACAGTAAACAGTGAATTTAGGTTGAATTTTGGATAGCGAATGTTTGTAGTGAAACGATTCGCAAAATAAACTTGATTCATTGATAATCATGCTCAATAGTCAATGATAAGGTAGGTTATATTTAGAGGTTGCAAAAAAGAATTTTAGAATAAGGAGTATGACATACTTACGTGTACAAGAAGAAAGCAAAGATAGGTACAACTAGGAAGTACTGGAAATCATTGGCCAAGTACCATGTCCATCCCATACACTGTAAGGAGGACACATTTTGAAGCCCTTAAAACTGCCAAGTGAATATGTCAATCCTATGGGATTAATGCACCCCTGGAGGCCGTTTCACCGCGTTCATGAATCAAACACGGACGTCCGTCTCCGCAACACGGACGTCCGTCTTTGCAAAGACGGACGTCCGTGTTTCGGTTTTAGGGTCCATAGTTGGAACACAGAGAGGGTAGGGGGCAGTAGTTGTACGAATATGGACATCATGGACGTCCGTCTTGCGGAGACGGATGTCCGTGTTTGATTCATGAACGCGGTGAAACGGCCTCCAGGAAGGGTCAGCATGATGCTCCTGTATTACAATTCACACATTTCATGATCCATTTGACTGTTGAATAGCAGCCTACCTGCCTTGATTTTGTCACCGAGTGAGTTCTATACTTGGTTATACATTGAACAACAACTCAAAATTTCATCTTTTCTCGATGTGCATCATATCATCTTTATATAACAAGTCCTTTCAATCAGGATGGAACTGTTATGTCTTTATATACACAAAATAAGAAGTGAAACTGAGCCTAATTTTTTTTTGGTCGCAATATTATCACCTCCTTTGCGTAGTGGAGCGATCAATAAACACGTTTGAAAAAAAAGTGAAGTGCTGGCATACAGTCCATACTTTATTAATGCATCATGCTGATCAACGGGAATGATGCATTAATGTGTTACCTATATTTAAAGTTTCAATCATGTACCTACCTCACCGCTGCCCCGGTACAGGTTCTGGATGTAAAGGAGGTTGACCCACCACATCTTTTTACAGTTATCCGCAGCTGCATGGGTCTCGGGCCACAAGGGCCCCACTGCCAAGTACTGCCACAGGTTACCCCAGATCAGCATCAGGGCAGCCACCAAAGGGGTCAATCTGTAAGGTAATAGTAATAATAGGTTAACCCCACACCTCTGGAGAAATAACTGTTGAATCTACCAGGGATTCTTAAAAATACTAAACAGGGAACAACCATAACTGCATTGCATTGAACCTCTAGCCGGCAGCATGGTGGTGCACAAATGTACAAGGAATCTCTGTGAAAATAACAACGGATCTCTGGCAACTTTGGGAAGAAGAATGTGCCGTTATTTCGACAACAGTGAAAAACTGCACTGGTGCAATGATTTTAAATTATCATGGTCTACTGTTCAATTTTACGAGGATCCCTGGTAGATTCAACACTTATTTTTTTACAGTGTAGGGGTTTTCTGGTGCTCAACAAATTTATGATGAAAATATATCCTGTGAATGTCTGACATACCTCCAGTATCTGTGGAACACATACAGCATCATTTCTGCGATACGCACCATGGGGGCTGGAAGAATGAAGATATTACAATTATGATATATCCTATTAATTCGAAAGAACATGTATACAATTCTGACGAAAATGGAGCACAAGCCTTGGGAAGGAAAAAATGGTGAACTGCTTGTATCATTCCAATTTTCTTTTGGCTAAAAGCTATATGAAAATACATATTCCTGACAAAATTGGGAACATTAATTCTGTAAATTGAACATTCTATGCCATTTTTTATGTGTGTTAAAGTGGACCTACTTACAGTGATGCATCCTAGGCATGAGCAGACCAAATAATAGGCTTTGGTATTGAAAAATCAGCATGATATTAAGTATTATTAGTCAATATAGCCTAAATAATAGTTGAAAAATGATATTTTTCAATTCTATTGGTCATAACTAATGATGGGTTCACTTTGAATATACCCACTCATGGTGAGCCACCTACCCATGGCTATGTACCTACGTACGGTGATGGACCATGGTTTCTGCCTACCATGAGTAAATTACTTTGGGAAAATGATTGTTTTTCTGCACTAATTGAATAAATGGTCAACTAGCTATATTAAAAGAAAATTGCACCTTCATCAAGTTTATCATTGCATCAATTTATTGCCTGAGACCAATCCATGCTGATGTATCTACGTACGGTGATGTTTCCATTGAATTGCTTCATCAATTGTAGGAAAATCACCCTTTATGTGTAATAATTTGCACATATATTCCGAAAACAAAGTAAAATCTTGGACTAGAAAGTTTTTCACTAACTATCAACAGCCTTTGTGTTATAATGGTTTTAGTGGACCTACGTACGGTGATGCCAGTAGGTACACCACATACTTGTCAGTGCTAGAAGTCATTTACATGCATATTTTGGAGGATTCTATATTTGAACTTATGTTCCTCCTATTACACCCTACAAATTGAGGTATTAATGTATTTCTAAGGAGTATTCTCTCTGGTGTCATATCTAATATAATGTACCTATGTACGGTGATGCAAAAGTTACACAACTACACCTTTTCCTTCAAAACCCCCATGAATTTGTTGAAAAATCATTTTGAAGTCATCAAAATTTTTCTTTTGCGATTCTTCAATCTTCCAAACAAAGGATTGTACTCTTTACATTATATTTATCTTACATATGATATCGCAAGTATTTTATCAATTTTTTTTTCTTGCATTAAAACATTCAAAATACATATATGTGACCCATCCTAACAAACTGGTACTGAAGTTGCACATTTAGAAGCCTAGATATGGCCCTATTAAGTGGTATAGTGTCAAAAATATCAGATTTTTTAAAATTGATATTTTAGCATTTTTCTTACATATGGGTAGATATCTTTCAGAATCCTTGCCTACTAAATTGAATTTAGGTCCCAAATGCCTAAAAGACGTAGATCTTGTTTTAATGGTTATATATGATTACATAGGAATCATATAGGATTCATAGATTATTAAATGTTTAATATGTCAATTATCTCAGTTTAATCATTTTTTAATCAATCGGACTAAATGTTCCTACAGAAGATCTGGAGAGGACCACCTGGTTCAAATATGCAAGTGTTATATACCAAATGAAAGCTCTTGATGAGCTGCAAATGAATATGCCAATAACTAAACATTTTGCATGTGCGACTTCCGAACCGTTTTGTAAGGATGGGTCACATATTTCACCCTATATTGGCATAGATATTGATGGTAGACATACTAAAGTGTATACCCACGGCAAGGTATTGTTGGTAGTAACACAGATGTATGTATATCATGAATAGCTATTTGCCCTCTGATTAAGTGTTTGGGGCATGAGAACGCTATAGTGAAACCATGCTCCATTTTCAAGAGAATTGCTCTTTGGACATGTAAATTTGCAAGAGTCATTTTAAACAGTGTGATGATGCACTAAACCTAAACATGAAAAAGGTTTGAATTTTTTGCGTGTAAATTTGTCTTGTTATTGTTATTTCCTAAAAAAAGTAAGTCCTTTTTTATATTCATTTGCAAAACATTTGTGACCACAATGGTCGATGGCAGTACTTCATATATCATCGTGTTTTTTTTTGTTAGGTGTGATTTTACTTAGCAGCATAATCAGTGATTGTACTTACATTCCTTTTCAAGTCGTTTCAGAGTTTTCAGGAAGGAGAGGCAAACAAGAGTTCCTCCGAGGAAGAAAAATACCTCAACAGCTAGATTCATGTTGTTCACGAGTTGATGAAGAAAAGTCTTATTGAGGTCAAACTGGGAGAAGTAATTATCTGTCAAAAGTGAAAATAGATTTTAGTTTAAAGTGGTTATGTCCACTGCAACAGTATCAAATTTGGGGTATCTCATCAATTTTGATTTTGACAACATTTTAACCCATGTGTTAAAACACCCAATAATCATTTGAAATATTTCTACTCCAAAACAATAAAAACCCTGTGTCCTCATTTTACATGTTTGACTTAACATTTTATCTCAACTACCAACCATCGGTTCATCATGATTACCAATGGGCATGATGCATTAATGAATCAGCAGCCTTTAAATGGTTAAAGGGATGTAAGAAATCACCTATCAGCATATTATGTGGATCTGTCAGCGTAGCAGCATCCAATGTCCAGGTATGCCCCAGTACAATCCACGTCATGGCAATTACTCGCAGTCCATTCATACAGCCATATGTCGCTCGAGTTCCACCAGTCGCCAACACAATTGGAATGTTACGGAGCAATGAGAAGGACAAAAGTGCACGCTTTGCTTTGCCTATTAGTAACAGAAAGAGAGTAAAAGTAAGTGAGTGAAAGTCCTTGATGAATATGATTTTCACAGCTACAGCCATATATATATATATATATATATATATATATATATATAATATATATATATATATTATATAGTGAGAAAAGTACACATTTTCACTGGGGATGTTATGCAATAACGTAAACGACAAAATTGCATGCTTTGACTTGACTTGACGGGCAAGGTTTTATTCCCAAGGAGAAAAATATACACATTTATACACCTATATTTTACACATATACTGCCTGTTGCCAGCACAAGAGGAGTATTGCTCAATAATGAAAATGACAAAACTGGGAGTACAGGGAGTTTAGTTCTCTTCATTTTATGTCTAAAATAATAAAAATAAATGAAATTCTTTCAGCCTTTCAATATTTTATCTATAGGAAGTAGTTATTAGCATGAAATAAATGGATTTAGTGGGATTCACCTACCTGGTGTCTGAGGTTTGGCTGGTAATTTCAGTTTATCTTCATCCTCCTCATTTTCCTTTCCCCACATTGCCTCCATCATATCGTTATAACCGTCAAGGAATGTCCCACCAATGACAAGCAGCCCAAACAATGCAATAACACATCTAAAGGATAAGCACAAACTTTATCACATTCTTACCCATCAGAATACATTCTGAAAATCATTTTGTTCATGTATCTGTGTATAAGTCACTCTACACTATTAATCTTATGTGTTCTGATATGTTTTATTTTTTAAATTTTTTTATTATTTTTCTCCCAGAGGGTTGTCATGGTTCTCCGGTGAAGTGCTGGCGAGCAGTCTACACAGCACTTCATTGCTGCATCATTGCTGGCGGCTAATGGGCATGATGCACTCCTTAGGGAGCTCAGCATCATGTATCAGAGAGACCACAAGCTCAAGTCTGCCATGTCTAGCACGGCAAGCGCTATTCGGACAAAATTCTCATCGGATAAAGCGCCGGTTCCACAGGCATAAATCCATCTGATTAGCACTAATCCGACCGATTTTTTTCTATACTTTTGATATTATTATAAATCGTCGGATTAGGGCTATTCCGGCCGATTGTATGGCTGTGGAACAAACGCTTTAAGGTGCTTATTAATTCAGACGAGATTTTCTATAAAACAGGATATATAAGAAACAGGACAATATTTGGAATATAAGAGACATGACATAATTATTAGAAATGGGACAATATTGGGATATAAGAAATGGGACTCACTGTAGTATAACTTACTAAGAAATGGAACTCATATACATGTACATACACAAGAGTTTGACTTTCTCATGTGGTACCTTGTCTTAGGTATTCTCATATGGTCCTGTGTCTTCGAAAATATGTCTTGTCATGTGTTTTAGATTTTCTAGCATGGGGGAAAAAATAGCGAAGAATTTGGCTGACTAACAGCATTGATACCATCGTTTTAGGTTTACTATGCAAGATTGATGGTCATGACCATAAATCTCCCACCTTTACTCAATGCCATGATTTTTTGGATACACAAAATATAAGATAGTAAAGACTGATACATACAATGCGATGATACCTCCTACATTGGTGCGTAAAGGTTCTTTTGCTCCACAATATGTGTACTGAAGAGGCAAATCAGCGCGAACTGAAAAAGGAGTCACATCAATGCTCACTGTCACAAAGATTATTGGTGATTAGAAAATATGAGTAATCATGTCTCTCTGAATGAGCTATTCTCTTTTCAGCTAAAAATTGGCTGATAATTTAATCAGATGTTTTAAAATAGAATTAAATAGTTGTAGATAAGAATATGTAAAGCTGATATGAGTCTGGCATATAAAGGCCTTTTTCAAAAGGTATTGATGGCTATCCAGCCTTTTCTAATCAACTGTGTGAATATTGATTATGCCAGATTAAGGAATCTTAATACTTTAAAGACCACTGATGCTAAAGTGTATCTTGCCTATTGGTCAGCCGAGGCTGCTCACCAGCACTTCATGCCGATCCTACGGGGGTTGATACATATATCTCAGAGGGTCGGCATGGTGCTCCACTGAAGAGCGGACTTACCAGCACTTCATTGGTGCATCATGACGACCAATGGGCATGATGCATTAATGCACAAGTGGCCCTCAAAGGGTTCAAATTCAGTCCATCCAAACACCACTTTATGTCATAAACAAGAGATGGCGTTCCCCTTTTGATAATAATCATTTCGTCATTTCATCATTTTTTATACTATTGATAATTATATCAAATAAATGATGTATAAACTAAGGTTTGTTTACCTCACATAAGTTTCTTGACGTCTTATTAATTATATCAAATAAATGATGTATAATCTAAGGTTTGTTTACCTCGCATAAGTTTCTTGACGTCTTCTCTACTACAGGACTCGGGTACACACCATCCTTCCCCTTGGCCAACCTGTGCAAATATAGAACAAAAATGATAATGCTTCAAATAGGGTGCATATGAAGGCAAAGTCTTGTATTGCGAGCTGGGGTAGGGGGCATGGTGGTTTTTTTGCAGGATGGCAAATCCCCTCCTCCCTCCACCTGCTGAGAACCGATTTTGCAAAATAACCGCATTCCCAAAAGTTGGATAGCCATGTGGAATGATGGGAGCTTAAATTACCTATAACTATCTCCCCCCTACCAGTGTGAAATTTATGGTACTTTGTATATGCTAGAACTAATCATCAACTTGCGACTTTTATAATGCTGTTTTCATCTCTATGTTCTTGTAATTGAATGAGACTTTTAACTAAGATTAACCCACCAGGTTATCAGGTTTAAACCACCGAATGTGGCAGTAGTGGGCATTGAAGTCATGCTCTCCGGCCGCCGTCATATTCCCAGTCGCCTTTATCCTGTTGCATAGATTATAACTACCAAGCGCATATGGCCTCCCGAGAAGGGCCCCGGTGTCAGGGTGTGTGTCTTTGGCATCTGCATTCCAATCTGTTAATTAAACAATAAGTGATGGTCATTACTTAGTGATTTGTATGAATAGATAAATCAGGGTGGAAATTTACAATCTCCAAGAGAGTGAACTTTCATCAAGAGAGAAAATCATTCTCAGGCTCATCATAACCAGACATGCATGTCTGAAAATACTCTCATCAAATTCTTATTTCAGAAAAGATTGATGTGTGATTTATAAAGCCCATTCAAGATATCTCTCCTGGAGGTATCCTAGGATGTAAAACTAATTATGTCCTTTATAGAATATTTCAGATAGAATGTTTAACAGGATGCAAGTTTGAGTGCATCGTACCCCTCAGTTCACATGAAGCACTACCGATGCAGGAATGCATCATGTCCACTGGTTGAAGTGCTGACGAGCAGACTCGCCAGCATTTCATTGGTTGTCAGAGATCCATGTATTATGTTCACAGAGATTCCTAGTATCATCATACTGCCACCTGGGGCTTCTTGTAAAAACTACATTGGTTCACCGCAATATACAGATATAAATATGTTGGTTCACTGTTCAGTTTTATAAGTATGGATCCAGGTAAATTTAAAATTCTGTTTTTTTTTAGTGTAGTAACCCAGTCGGGTCGGCATGATGCATAACTCACCAGGTCATTCATGCACCATGACAGCCGATGGAGATGATACATTAATTTATTTTATGTGAATAACTTCTTCCCATAGAGATAGCATTGTGGGGCCGATTGCCACACCCTGAGTGGCATAACGTGTGACATTCAAAATGGCAGACCGCCGCTCGTACGGGGAACTAGGGTAACGGATTTTGTTAATTTTCAGTTAATTAAACCCTCTAAAAACATAAAATATATAGAGAACTAAACTCCCCTGGTGTCCTCGGTGGCCGATCTACCCCCTCGTGGTGGATCGGCCACCTCGTACACCACGGTCGTTTAGTTTTCTTTATGCATGAGAGGCCCTTAAGGTGTTTAAATGCATACTTACAATACATTGCCCATACATATTCATTCGTCTTCTGTGCTTCTGCAACTATCTTCCTATCCCTCTCACACTTAGGGCTGATTTGGTATGTCTCCTTTTTGTCTTCAATTTCTCTTCTGTAGGCTAGGTCATTCTCCATTCTTCCATAAAGGAATCTGTTAAATACCTCATGGTCCTCTTCATCTGAATTTTCGGCCTTAGATGTAGCATCTGGACAATGCTCACCATAGCAAATATTTCCCATGGTGTAGACGGTTGCCTCATTAGTCCAATTTGGTTTGAAGGCAATGGTCAGGCAAGGGAATGCCAAAAAAAGGCATAGGATAGTTGCCTTAAATTCCATGGTTGATATATAGGGGCAGAGCTCTGATTTTTACAGTAGTATCTGCCCCTGTGTCCTTATTGTAAGCCTCTGTTTTGCTATACTGGAGTGACTATGGTTGTCCTGTGATATCAAACATTATCATATGTGTTATGTATCCATATCTTGATGCTCAGATAAGAGTGATGAGTGATGAATGATAAGCCATACTGGACATTGCCCACTTGTGAAACACCTATCAGTTGATCCCAGCCTGCACTGTGAAAAATAAATGTTGAATCTAGGGATCCTGGTAAAACCGAACAGTGAACCAACATAATTTAAATATAGCATTAAAAAGTGTAATTTTTACAAGAAGCCCAGTATGGTCCATGAATGTACAAGGAATCTCTGTGAAAGTGAAAATAGATCTCTGGCAACTTTGGAACAAGGTTTCAGTCGTTGTATTGACAACATTTCTTTTTTACAGTGTTGTCTATCATGAGTTGTGCATGAGCATGCCCACAGAGGTAAACGACCATGCGATGCAGCTTTATCGAACCATCCCTTGGATCAACCCTCTGGAGGCCATTTCTTAAGGTACTACGCTGGCATACACCCACTACACCATCCGCCCGCCACATGGATTATACAGTAGAGTACTTATCATTCTCAAACACAGTTATACCTGCTGTAGATATAAAACCAATTACCCCAACTGGATTATACTGTAGGCATAACAGTGGTATTTATATCCCATTTACAATTGCGCCTGGGAGTGTAGCAATCACATAGAGATTGATGGGGCAATAGTAGTGCTGCAGGTACCACATGACCGATACTGTTGGGCTGTATTGGATTTAAATCTGAGCAGATTTAGCATGTTAAGAAATGCCCCCCAAGGGCACCACTGTACAGATAACCCAGGGCATGCTGGTTATATAGTGGGGAGGTTTTATAAATGACCATCATCAAGCTCTTCTCTATTTTTGTAGTCAGAATCATGTTCACAAAGTGATAAGTTCAGGGTCATACCGGTGCTTATTAATATGGGCTTCCTAGAATAAATATGATATCTAAACTTAAAACAGGCTATGTCTCCTCTTTCCTATTCCTGTCGTTGTGCGTCTGGTGCACATATGCCCGGGCACCGACACACCTTCAATATGACCTTAGCAGTCGAAATTGCGTTAAACATATATTACTCACTCACTCACTCACTCACTCACTCACTCATTCACTGACTTGTAATGTGTTAGCCAAGAATCCCCCGGATCCTTTTTGCCACAATTGATAAGCATCTATTACGTCATGTTATGTCACAGTTATTAATTAGGATATCATATTCATATTGTTATCTTGATTATGCATCTATATATTATTATTACCATAACTAATGCCATTTCTCATATATATAGTCAAGTGAACCCCCATATGTCACCTACATTATAATTCCGCCAGCAGCCACCAGCTAATCATTACCCTGTATGACCCCAAGGGGTGCAAAAATAAAATAGCTGAGCTATCTATTCCTTTTGCATACATAAATTACAAGTGTTGGTGCATAGGCCCCATATATGAGGGAAGGTTAAATATGTAAACTATTTTTACACCAGCCTGCTGAAGTGAGGTATGTCTAGCATCATGTGGTCACGTCTACGACCTTATCCTATGCAGAGATTCTTAGGATATAAATGTACCACATTTATTATACTAATGATTGTTAATAATATCCAAGAAAACACCCCAAGCATGAAGGAAAACCACTTTTCTTGTACAATTTCGGCCAGTTTAGGCTGGTTTTGGCTCTGAGGAGAATAACCCTACTAGTAAAAAGGTCTAGCAGAAACTGACATGCTTCTTTTCAGTTTGCACCACCCCTTGAGAAGGGGAGTTAGGCAATGTATTTTTTCATTAACAGATAGAATATCCTTTCAGCTTCACCCTGGTATATAGATATGGGGGTTTGGGGCTGATGTCTGGGTGGTAGAACTAGTAGGAATAGGTCGTAGACGTGACCACACGGTCGTAGACGTGACCACACAATCATTACAGAAGTGAATGCTATTGCCTCTACTTCTTTCCTGATGATTGTTATGACTTAGTATTGACTTATTACTTTACTTATCTACTTACATATAGATAATACATTGTTCATATATCCACATTTAACCTGCCATGGTCATTTCAATTGTCATATTTGGTGATATCCTAATATGCAATTATGAAATGGAACCAACTCTATCAGTGATAGGTATTTTAGGCATTTAAGTCACCTACAGCATGGTGAAGGTCATGACCATGACTTGTGCAGTGGTTGTACTCTCAGTGGTGGCCAGCTAGTGAGTGAGCCAGTAGTAGCTGGGTCTCTGTGTGCATGGCTATAACAATTGTGGTTGGTAATCCCATAGGCTTAGGTAAACATTAATGTGGGGTACAATGGAATTACCTGGAGGGATTCTACAGTGAAACTAGTATAAATGTACAGACATAGTAAGTTTTTATGTATAATAAAGGTTGAGGACTTGGACATATAACAAAATCATCAGGAACTTCTGTAATCGTTGTGTGGTCATGTCTACGACCATGTGGTCTTGTCTACGACCTATTTCCACTAGTTCTACCACCCAGGCATTGATCCCAGACCCCTATATGTGCAGTGGTTGTACTCTCAGTGGTGGCCAGCTAGTGAGTGAGCCAGTAGTAGCTGGGTCTCTGTGTGCATGGCTATAACAATTGTGGTTGGTAATCCCATAGGCTTAGGTAAACATTAATGTGGGGTACAATGGAATTACCTGGAGGGATTCTACAGTGAAACTAGTATAAATGGTACAGACATAGTAAGTTTTTATGTATAATAAAGGTTGAGGACTTGGACATATAACAAAATCATCAGGAACTTCTGTAATGTGTGGTCATGTCTACGACCGTGTGGTCACGTCTACGACCTATTTCCACTAGTTCTACCACCCAGGCATTGATCCCAGACCCCTATATCTATATACCAGGGTGGGTTTGTCTTCTTTGCAACAACAGTCTTCTTCAGAGGTGACTTCTTGGAAGCTGCAGGTGCCCACGGTTGTAGACGTGACCATGGTCATAGACGTGACCACAGTTGTAGACGTGACCACGCCTATATGTTTCTTATGAAATCTCTGGTGCTATGCGGAATCTAGTAACCAAACTTACAGGGTTTATTCCTTCCAAATCAAGGTATAATTGACACATAATAAGGATAGTTAAATATGAACCACCTAGCAGCATGGCTGCATATATGGTTGTAGATGTGACCATGCATAAACTACCCCAAAATCAAATTATAGCCTCTGGGTCAAACAGTTTTACAGCTAGGTTCAATTTCTTTTGTGCTATATATAGGTACATGTGATGTCTCTACATGGTTAATATTATAAGTACATATACTGTGCCTTTCCTAGGGTAAGGGAGCCTCAAAAAGGTCGTAGACGTGACCACTCAATGGTTACACAAAAGGTTTTATGCTCCGAGTATTCACAAAAGATTATGGATGGGGCTCGAATCGTTACAAGGAAATACTCTACCCCAGGGGAATATACCAGATGAAATGAATACGAATTTGGCCCTTTATTTTTTATTTTGTAGCTGGTGGAAAAAAATAGGTTCTCATTTTTACCAAAAGAAATCACCCTTTTTGGGTGTTCAGACCCCTGTCGCCTATTATGCTTCACAGATAGGCAAAACCATGGTTACCCTCAAAGCTCTAAGCCTTGGGGACTGGAATATATGAAAAACACAAATATATCTCTTATTTTGAACAATTTACCGAATGGGAGGCAAAGACAACCTAGTTGACAATGATTCATGGCTGTTGGTCGTATGTTAATTACCTGGGGTCACAGCGTGGTCCTGCACGCGCGCATGGCATCATAATAGCATGTAACACACGTACAAGGACACACTTGCACTGCAAGGTGTATACCTTACAATAAACGCCATCTTCATTTAGCTGGATGCCTTTAAGACTCCTTTATCCATTCTCGTAGTATTTCTGGTACTACAAACTATGTCTCGGCCATTTGGGTGCTCCGTGACTACCGGGGTGTACCTCACACAGACTCATCAGCCTTCATCATCCAATCCACATTAAATTGGGCAAAACGGCATTTGTGCATTATAGGACAACAGACAGTCTCGGTGTGAAGAAGATCGTTGTCTATTCTCTAATTAATGCACTAGCCGTATTCTACCTGGAGGTCGTTGCACAAAGAGCGTACCTTCATTCTGCTTTTCTCTCTCGTTAGTACGAGAATCACAAAGAGAGTTATTTCTGACTGTTGCTCAATACGTTCTGCCTTTTCACAACGAGAGTCGTTGTTGCTTTCTCGTTGTTGCACAGGGAACCAGTGTAACTTGACCTACTTTAGCAACAACGAGATTTTTTGGACACTTCTAGTTCCATAATATCTTCAATGATTTCTGTCTCAAATCCTTATTTTTTGTCTGATTTACATGCTGTAAAGTTTCGTATATATTATTCAACATGTTATCTACCTATCACAATTGCTAAATGAGTGATATATTGTAGGTTTTTCCCAGAAATCGGTGCAGAAATCGCGAATTGGTAGTTCCTACAAATTCCGCTAGATGGCTTTACCATCTGCAGTGACCTCTGTGAGCAACAACATGGCTTGATAAGGTCTCCCTGACCTAATAAGTTGTGAATTTCATAGGAGAGGTCAGAAATAACTAGAACAGGTCGTAAAATCCATAGGAGGGACCAAAATAACCAGAACAGGTCGTGAAATTAATAGGAGAGGTCAGCAATAACCAGAACAGGTCGTGAAATTAATAGGAGAGGTCAGCAATAACCAGAATAGGTCGTGAAATCAATTGGAAATACAGTGGGGCATCCCCTGATAGTTCCTGATAGTCTGCCACCCTCAGGGTCCACCAGGTATTCACTGGGAACAGAATTTGCGACTCTTTATTTGCCCCTATAGTCTGCCAGATTTGGTATCTTGGGCAACAGTATGTGTTATCAGCTACATAAAGTGTCTAATTACTCCGCCAGCCTGGGTGCTAGTTGCCTGGAGTGTGTCAGTGCAAAGGTTCCAGTCAAAATGACACAACGACTGTCCCCATAGGGACCAATGTTAAAAACCAAAAAGGCGGTGACTCAAGAGTAACTGCCTTTTTTTCCTCACTGTGGACACAAAAATGTTAGCACAACGACTTTTGCACAGCTAGGAAAAGATTGTGCAACGCTTTTTTTCTCGCTCTGCCAAAATGGACCAAATCGCACAGCGAGAAAACATTTGTGCAACACTTAGACACATGCACAACGAGGAAAGCGGTTTTCACGCTGATTGGCCCCCAGGTAGTGCATTTATGCACTAGCCGGCTGGAAAGAGTTAACCATCGACTGAAAGTTTCCTTAATAACTAAAATCAGGATGGCTCCCGATGTCTTTGAATCGAGATCCAAGATGGAGGGCACTGCAGGAAAAATATAGCTATGACGACTTTGAGGGTGGAGAATATTGTTTTAAACGATATTTCCTTTTCAAATCCTATGATTTTGTCTATAAGGAGAAGTTAAATTGTATACTAATACCTCAAAATATTAAAATCCTTGAAAACTTAGAGAAAAATCGAGTTAACTTTGAAAAAAGTACATATTTCTAGGTAGCCTCTTTTGGTTTATCTGTTCCTGGCAAGCACTCAAGCTTATTTTAATGGGGCGGGAACCAGTGACAAACTAATGCCTTTTTATATATAGGGTAATAACATGAAAGAAATACAGAACTAAACTCTCATGGCGTACATTAACTCTCCAGGGGCTGTCACCCTTCTCAGTGTGGCTCAACCACAATGTATGCTATGATCGTTTAGTTCTGTCTTTATCTCCATTTATTAGATTACAAGAATATAGGTACTATACAGATGGACGGGCAGGTAATGACAGGAACCTGATTATTATTTCCATTGCTATGTGTGTCATAGAACACATTCAATATCACCTTCCACCTTGAGGTTAGGATGTGTGTCTGTTCATCCCCAGGCCGCTCATGCTTCTGCCGCATAACAGCAGGTGGCCACCACCATAGGCAGGATGCAACTTGTTACGTCGGACTATGCCCTAAGGGCATTCAGCACCGCCCCACTGGTGACGCGTATATTTCTGGGACTGCTGCGCGGGATTGAGCATGCCCTGGGGGCATATTGCTGGCCTTTACATATCAACAATTGACCTATTCTAGTGTATGCCCTCAGGGCATTGTGCATCGGTCCTGATGGCATATTCCTACCCTTTTACTCAGGGCAACATCAGCATTGTCCAGGCCACTCTCCCCACCAAAGCATGCCCTTAGGACATTACTAGTGTATGAATGCCCCAAGGGCATTACTTTGAATACAAAAACTATACCATCCTTAGGTAGGGAATTATGCCCTAGGGGGTAATTATTATCTCCAGGAGATATTTCTGTCCATTGCCTTCAGAGAAGAGACATCCCCTGGGGGCATCAATGAGTGAGCACTGATGCCCTGAGGGCATTGATAATAAAAATGCCATTAGAGCTTCATAGCCTAAACGTGCAGATGTCCTGATGATAAACATTCCCGTATAGGGGGCAGATCAGTCCCTAAGGGCTCAATATAGCGGTAGGCTATGCCCCAAGGGCATAGTGTCGTTGGGCATATATGTTGGTCTACTTCCATAGAGTATATAATCGACCAATATAATTATACCCTCAGGGCATATTTATCACATCCATAGACTATAGGTTTGTTGTAGGTCGATGCCCCCAGGGCATTAGTGATTATCAGCCCAAGGCTATCCTCCATGTTATAGCCTAGAGTTAATTGACTAGTGCATGCCCTCAGGGCAGCACAAGCACGATCTATGCCCTCAGGGCATGTCCCTTCTTTTCTTCTAAGTTCTATAGACTGTATTAAAATAACAATTAAGTGAGGGGCAGGGCTCTCTTGACATTCCCTGAGGGCACAGCTAGGTCTATTGGCTGTAGGAGCTCTCATTATACAAGATCACAGTACCTATGCCCCAGGGGCATCGATGCCCCGGGGGCATGCATTCTCCTCTGTCCCCTTCCCACACCAAGTGTGGGAAAGTAATTTCCGTGTCACTCCCATGCGGAAATCTGAATGCCCCAAGAGCATAGTCTTATGTAACAAGTTGCGTCCTGCCCACCATAGAAATAGTACTGTATGGGGGGGGGCATACAACTCTCCCTGTCCTAGGTTTGCCTGAACTACAAGTTCTACTCCTGGCCACCTAGTCAGAAATGGGGGAGCTACGGTAACGCAAAGGTGTCATATAGGTGATCCACGATGACGCATCATTCCACATGCACATTCAACTTGTGGGTGGGTCATATTTTGCAAAATCAGTTCCTACCAAAGGGGGAGCCGCGATAACCCTTAGTCAGACTCAACAAAAGTAAATCTTTTTATTCATTTCATATTATCTTAGTCAGAAATGTTCAAAAATCATTCAAGGTGAAATTTAAAGATGATTTTCCGTTTTAGGACCATTTGGGGCGCTTTCACTAGCCGTGAAATATGGGCAAGGGTTATCTGACAGGGGGTGTGACATACAGAGCTTCCATCCTAAGTCTATGAAATGTCCGTATTCCACTCCTTTTAATATGAAATAAAATGCAGGAGCACTCATGTGGGGATCTGGGACCGGTATCAGACACACAATTTGGACCCCCTTTTGCACTTCACCCGCAGGGTGGAATGTGATGCTGGACTGAACAACAAGTCCCAGATCCCCCCACTCATGAACTTGGCCGATTGCTGTTTTTTTTTGTGCTATATTTTGCAGGTTGGCCAAGGGGAAGGATGGTGTGTACCCGAGTCCTGTAGTAGAAAAGAAGTCAAGGAACTTATGCGAAGTAAACCGACCTTAGAATATGTATACACCAACTGCTCACAAAATTAACATACAGCCCATAAAATGATGCAAAGCTGCTGGATTTCCAGCAGTATCTGCTGAAAATGACCATCATCTTTCAGATTCACATACAAGCAATCCATGATCAGTGAATAAATTTACGGCTTCTTTAAACAGAGGACAGCTACTGTTGTTGGCAAGCAAAGTTTTAGTTTCGCATTCAATGTTGTGTGTGTAGTTATTAGAAGTTTTACGGTAAGAAAAATTGATTGAAAAATGTCATATAACATTATGTTATCAATTGTTTAATATATATCTAAGAATAAATGCCATGTTTAAAAAAAATCCTGTACATAATATTTAATCTGATAGTAATCGTATCTGGCACCAACGGCTTGCTCTTAACAAATTTCATAATGGCAGCATTTAATATTCACACATCGTGTTCCATCCCCCCTATTGAATATCTAATCATTTAAGTAGTTCTATTCTATAGTAATAGTCAATGTGTCATGACATAGATTTGAATACAACATATATGATTATGTTTTAATCATCAATCATCCTTTTCCATGGGAGACTCAGCATATGTGTAATTCCTATTTCAGATGATTTGCCTCTGAAGTACACATATTGTGGAACAAAACAGCCATTACGCACCAATGTAGGAGCTATCATTGCATTGTATTTATCAGTATTTAACACTTGAAAGCTAGTGTATTAAAAACAGTAATAAGTTATAGCTCAACATCCAGGCCACCCAGCTTAGCATAACAAGAAGGGCATAATATATAATAGACCAGTGCTCTACATGATAGGCTAGGAACTGTTTTTTTTTAAGTTGCATCCATCACCAAAAAATAACAAAGAATGCTATAGCCTATACAAATTGAAAGCTTAGATTATCAGGATTACAAATATACTAGGTGTAGAAGACAATGTTTTGTATCATGTGAGTTCAAAGAAAAAGGTAGTATAATAATTCATCAAATGTTGATGTTTATAGGATTTCCATTGAAAAACAATCATATATGTATAGTAATGAAAAAATGGGAAAACATGTGTTAAACAAGAGAACGATAATTTGTCACAGGGCCAAATGTCAAGGTCACAAAAGTAGGTCATCCTCATCATCTAGAATTCATGAAAACATGCTACATGCTAAATGAAAGCTTAGAATGGCAGGATTACAGATAAGCTAAAGAAAAAAGTTTGATGAGCTGCAAAGTAGAACTGACCCTACTATTCATCAATAGCAGTCACAGTTTACAGGTTATGCTTATTAACATCAATGACATCAATGACCTTTAATGTGACTTGAAAATGACTTAGGTGGCCTAATTAGACTCAAATATCAACCTACCACTGAATATAATTCATTTGTCAATGTTTTCTGAATGCCTAAAATGCTCATAATCATGAGTTTCAAAGTAGAATTGCCCTACCATTCTTCCAACAATATATCTTTATCTTAGACCTTTGACCTACTGACCTAATTAGTCCAAGATATCAAATGTTTTTTTTTTGCCTTAGCTTCATTTTACCAAAAATACGGTCTTTGGATTTCACTTAACCTACCTCGATACCATATCTGAAATCTACAAATTTAAAGCTTTTCAATGGCGTATTCTGTAATTTTCTGGTGATCAGTTCACCTCGTGGGGGCCTTCATATTGCAGCGGTAATAAATGTTAAAAATAGAGCCAGTGGCCTCTCTGTTTAATGGTGCTATCTGCTGGGGGATATTGAGATCTACCAGTAGTTCTATGAGTATGCTACCTAGATTTTTAAAAATACGTAACTCTAGTACTTGATTGGCTTTTCAAAATTTAAAGACACACTTGTATCTGAAAGCCCACTGGGCCCCTCTCACGCTGTGAAGAAATTAGTAATCTATGTTCATATACAACACAGTTATAAGCCACAAGCTGACTTTGGAAGAATACTAGGGCCATTCAATCTATGTAAAAAGCCCTTGTAAATTTCCACACCAAGAGCTTGGAGTTTACCTGTTAACCATTTCAAGGGCATAAAAAACTGCAGTTTCTATGTGGGGCTCTATGGTTATATGAATGCATTATGAATACAATTGATATCTTAGTGCTAAAGAGCTCATATATGTCTAATTGCAGTTTCTGGTGCTCTTTGGTTGGCTGGTCGCCTTTATGGTGAGTATACTGGTCATTTTCAGCACTTATCTGTGAGGCAACTGTGAGGGTTGCACACCGTGGGACGCATCGGAAGTTAGAGCCTATCACATCCTCTGCAGGATTGCCTTCACCCTCTGTAAGAACATTTAATCTGAAATGATTACTTGATTTGATGATACCATAATGGCCTGTTTTAAATAGCTCCTGGGTCCCAACCCTTTAAAGGCTGCTAATGCACAAGTGCATCATGCCCATTGGTGGCCAGGATGCACCAATGAAGTGCTGGCTTGACTGCTTGCCAGGACTTTATTGGAGCATCATGCTGGCCCTTCCGGTGTTGATACATATACTTCCATAGGGTTGATATGATGCTCCAATGAAGTACTGGTAAGTAGTCTCACCAGCACTTCATTGGTGCATCATGACGACCAATGGGCATGATGAATTAATGCATCAGCAGCCCTTAAAGGATTAAATGAGTGCTGGCCACACACAACTTATGTTGATAGAATTGGTGATCTTCACTTAAAACGATAATCTTTTTTAAGCTGGTCTGGCAAAACTGATAAAGATATTATGATGATTTGGGGCTTTGGTCCCTGGGAATTCTGCAGTGAGTAGCAGAGAATTCAATTGGTTGAAATATCATGCTGCATCATAATGCATTATCAACCAATGGGATAATTTTCCCCATTACTTGCCTTATTTCACTAGTACACCCTGTGACTACTTGTACTTATGCCTACATGAGAAATCATTCAATCTGCGGATAGACGACTGGATAAGAATTTCAATTTTTTTTTTATGTTTTTAGGTCTTGCATGGGTTATATTTGCATGTATCAATGGGTTTGGAGGTTTGTGTGGATACAATTTTCATTCATTATTCTGGACCCTTGTGTAAAAGGCATCGGTTATATCGAGGGTTCTTGTTTATGTGTATGTGTGGCCATGACAGTTCTGATCTCAGAATACCTCGCCACAATTAATGTAGGTACCATACTTCAAAACTGGAGGACATGGCAGGAAAAAGTCATGTGTGAGATCAGAACTGGAGATCACTGATGTCATGGTTGTCGCAGGAACCAGTCGGATCAAGATTGATAGAGGAGCAGCAAAGGGGGTCCCCAGGGGTCATTTAATTCTTAGGATTACTGAAAAATTGTGTGTCTATCAGCATTTGTCTATGTGTAAGAGCAGCTTATGTCCCTTCACAAATTTGTTAAGGTTATACAAAGTAATTAGAAAAGTAATTTTTCAGGACCTTCAAGGGCAAAATCTTACACTTTCTGACGACCTGACCCATATACAGGTCCACGTCACACCTGGGCCCCTATGCCTCTACCTCACTTTAACCATCTCCCTGCTGGACGCTACACATATAGGTGAAGTGAGTACATAAAAATTCAATTTCCCACCTGCCCACACCTATTATACAAGATTCATGATTATGATACAATCGGACTCTGGGCTGCACGGGCTCTGTGTTATATAATGGTAAAGGTCATCTATGTCAAGGTGTTTGAGTGGAAAATCAATCGACATTTCATCAATAAGATTGAAATTAAACCCTTATTTACCCATCGTCATCGCGAAATGCTGACGGCCGCCATCTTGAATGTTTACATTTCAAAAAGGCTGCGCATGCGTGATAGACCTTTGACGTCATTGTGCAGATTTGGCACTGGTTATTTAATGCAGGGATGCAATACGCGGTCTCAGTGCTTTCTCTATGGAACTATGATATTCACTTTGACATAATTACATATATTGAGCTGATCGTCATTTTAAGGTGTCTATTGCTCTGATTAATTCACATGTGTTATACATTCGTTTTACCATGTTCTTATTATTTATTCCAAATCGTAGTCACTCTCTTTTCAGTAAATTTAGGATCCGGGTTCCGACAGAACATAATAAATTATGTATTTTATTCAGTACTTTTAACATTGAAACCGAAAACTCTGAATAACAGTAAACCTACCAACCATGGAGGATTTTCCCAATGTTATTTTATTTCTTATGGTATCAAAGATAAAATAAAAGAATATGTCAACTGTGTTCTGTAGTTTATTTTGTAGAAATTCATTCAATTACAAATTGTAATCATCATCAGCGTAAGGCTATAAAGTCATCAGATTCTGGCTACTTGGGTCAGAGACCAAGGTAAAAAGTCTGACCCAAAAAAAACATAAATCATCCTTGAGCTGTCTAAAATTTGTAGGTGGCCAGAGGTGTAAAGAAATTGCTGCAAAGATAGGTTTTGTCAATCAAAAGGACATTTTAGGTAATGGGTTTGTTATATTTCGTTCATTAAATCTAAGGAAATTAGAGAATGGAGGAGTGCTTGGCGTTTGGTGATCATTATTGATTTTGTTTCTCGTTTTTTACCTAAAATTCAATAAAGTCCCCCTCCCCCCTTGAATCCTTCTAAAAGACATAAGTCATGGATCCGTGATTCGTGTAGAAATAAATGACCAAAGTAATTGCAAAGTTATGGTCAGAAAACCAGTATACTAAATGGGGTCGAATACCACTAACACCGTGTACATTATAAGCCGCACCCAATCTGGGCCGGCAGAAAATAAAACGTCAGCAAGAAATAGCCTGCACTGTGAACACATTTTTTGAATAGACTTAAAAATGTTGTCTTGAAAGTGAACAGGAAAAGATGAATGAGCCGAAATCTGTCTGAAATAATTTGTCAGACCTGGCACAGAATCTTCATGTACTAGGTTGACAACTTCATGGTCTTTCATTCTAGATTTGCCATGTATCTTATGCCTGGACCATCTGAATTTTTTTCAAGATGAACAGGCTCGGCTGGGCAGACAAATTAAATTAAACAGGTTTTGACTCGTTATTTTATGCTCTTCAATCAGAAGACTCCAGTGAATCTACACTTTTTGTATGTACAGACAGCAAGATCATGATGCATTAATGCATCCTTGGTGAGTCTACTCCCCAGGACTGCATTCATGTATGACACAGACCCCACAGGATCGATATATTTGCAGGGGGTCAACCTAATGCACCAATTAAAGTTGGCATATCCACTAAAAAGACTTTGAAAATTTGTGGAAACATGTCTGATAGTTTGTTAGTTTGCATGTATTGCTGCAAATACTACTGGCTCCTATTACCTCAAAATGAAGTGTCTAATCACAACACAGTACACTTCACTTGATGGCCCTTGGCATACCTGCTCAACACAGTATCACCTGTTGGCTCGTCTGATAGGCTTTATGGAGTGTTTAGTGCACCTTCAGCTATTCATCCACAGCACACAGGCTCCATCTATAGGAGATTAGCCACACCTGATTTATTACTAGGATAGGAATACAGGGCATAAATTTTCTTTGTTTTGGAGCAGAAATAGTTCATATAATCATTAGATGTTTTAAAACATGTTTTAAAATGTTGTCTAGATAGTGATTAATGAGAAACTCCAAATTTCATACTGTGATAGTGGACATGCCAACTTTACGTGCTGGTGAGCATACTTTCCACAGTGCATTGGTGCATCATGGTGACCAATGTTGATTGGCATGATGCATTCCTGCACTGTCAGCCATTTGTCTTCATTGGCGCATTAACCTCCGTTCCCACTTGGATTTCCTTCCTCGTCATCTCCTGTACCATCTCCGCTGTTGCTGTCACGTCTGTGCCGATCTAGAAATATGAAAACATAGAATTGTATTAGCCATTTAGAGATGACATGATGCGTTTGGCAGCCGAAGTGACTGCCAATGTTCTAGATTTTACACCACCAGGTGGCAGCAAAATATGTAGAAAGAACAACACTGCCATTTTCTCAGTGTTGACCTATATAGCATATATACATACCAAAAATGTGCCATGCACATTTCTGGGCTATATCACTATTGTTTTCCAAGAGATTTACATTTTGCCATCAGTTTAATCCAATGAGAAAATGGTGCAATGTAATCATGGCTCATTCGGGCTCTAGAACTACTAGTGTAGAGCTAGTGGACTCTAGGGAATGCCTACCTCCATCTTCATTGTCATTGTCATTTTCATCAGTTCCGCTGCCAACTCCACTGGAGTTGTCATCATCGCCTTTCGAGCCATCTTCTTGACTGCTACCTGATTCTTCCTCTGTCAAATTAAGAATTTTTTTTCTAAAATCATTAAGAGGAAATTATGAAGGGCATATTTATTTGTGTTTATATCAACTGAAGCCTTGGCTCCAATACATGATTTTGCCCTTGGGCCCCTGGAGAATATTTAGTGCGCTTATAAATTCCAATAACCCCCAGCCCTTATTTGAGAAAGGCGCTTCTCTTAATTCTATTATTGGTGCTTTGGATTTCTTTATGCTCCTGTAACCCCAATTCTGAAAGAGGCCATTTAGGTATCGGAGATGTTCCTGTAAATAGTGTGTGATTTTAAAGCTAGCCTGCGCAACTAAGTGATTTGGGTTTCTCAGACATACATAACAATCCAAAAAAACATTGCTAGATTAACTGTGTAAAATTGGTAATGTACAACATTTTGGCTCAGGGGCTACTTTACCCAAGTGTTTAGTCATGACCACTTACCCTCTAATGACTCCTCCTGTGTGGCTTCACCTGATAAAATTAGATAAATATGATGATCTTTATCAACACAGGAAAAGGTGGAGTGAAGGGCATTGTAGGTTAAAGTTTGAACAGAGGATATTTCATAACATTAAAAGAAGGTCTTTCATTGAAATGATAACCTTGAGATGATCATTTTATACTCAGAATAATTCTCTTATTTGAAATGAAAATCTTTTATGGTATGGATCTTTGATCATTTCAGTTAAATGCAGTACTTTGTATGGCGAATAGCATAAAAACGATCGTGATTCTTATTGCTCACCCATCTGATAATTTCCAAACAAATCTGATAGGCCTACCTGATAACTACTTTCCAGGTGACATCCCCTTGAGGACTAAAACACATAGACAAATCTTTGAAAGTCAGCTTGGATTTTGAGCTTTGTTACAGAGCCCTTGCTTCATACGCAGGTATAGAAATTGGGTGGGACAGACAAAAGTAACCCTCATACTAATCATGGTTTATAAACTTAAAGGAGTGCCTCTTATCAGTAGAGAGTCCATGGTTGAAAGTGATTAGTGATATTTTCTTTTCTTTCTTTCTTTCTTTCTTTCTTTCTTTCTTTCTTTCTTTCTTCCGTCCTTACAAAACCCTTTCCCCTTTTTCCCTTCACTTTCTCTTTCTTACTTCCATTATCATTTTCCTTTTAATTATTTATTTCACCTGTGCAATTTTTTCCTCCGTGAAATGGTCCTGTCCATTTCCTTTCGCGCAGCTTCATCTTCGGTAGTATCTCCCAATCACTCCAAGGGCTCCATACACAGTCAACTGTGGGGGAAAAAAGGAGAAAAGGGGAAAATCGATCAGCTGGGTTAGTACTAAGCCTACCAATCAACACTGGAACACTATGCCTATGGGATGTTTTATTCACATAAGATCAATAGACAAAGGTTCACGAGTGCTCAGGTTATCCCTCAGTCAAACCCAACACAAGTAAACCTAAATTTGTATTTATTTATTTTACGGTATCTCATGTTAGTCAGAAATGTTCAAAATACCTAAAGATGAAATAGAAAGATTATAATGGATCTGTTTTGGGACCATTTGGGGTTCCTACTGGCTGTGAGATACAGGTAGGGGCTTTCGAACAGGGGGTGTGAGATACGTAGGTGGCATGTTAGGTCTATGGGGTGTCCATATTCCACTCCTTTCAACATGAAATAAATTATAGTGGATCCATCCTCATGATCTGTGTTGAAGTAAAATTACCTGGGCATAGGGTAGTTCCCATGCAGTCCTTCTTCTCAGTCTCAGATGGTCTTTCACATGGTTTCCCGCCTCGTTGCTGCTTGGTGCAGGTCCTATGGCGAACCGTTGTTCCGGCGTATCGGGTGGTGTTCTTCGTGCAGCTCACAGAGCAGGGTGACCACTCTCCCCATGGACCCCAGACTCTGTCCACTGTATGGACAATAAAGAAAATCGTCAGTCATTCCACAAAGAAAATGAATGTACAAAGGTACCATGTTGATCCATTTAGATGGAGCCACAAGAGTGTGTTCTCCTTTTGAATTGTTTGTACTTAAGAATTTATTTGCTTGATTTGGACCGGAAAAATCTGCTAAAATATGGGGATTTCGCTTCCTCCTTTTGGGCCATGCCCCCTACTTTCCAAGATCCTTTATTACCCAATCTAAGGGAGTGGTCATTATATACCAATGGGGGGGTGGGTTTGAGGGGGGTGTAAATATTTCAGACCCCTTCCGAGGGGGCCTAAAAAAATGTTAGCCCCCCCTTGAGGGGGAAACTTTAAAAATTCACCCTCTTTTTAGCAAAAATAGATCAAAGAGGGGCGTGAAAAATCTCCGCGCCTCCGGGGAGCGCAAGAAATTTTGACTGCTGTCTAGGGGGGGCATAAAAATTTTTTTCGCACGTTTATGTGGAAACCCGCCACCCCGCCTCGTCATAAATAATGACCACTCCCTAATATAACGAGTTTCAAATTGCAGTGGCTGTGCACAAATGTAACATGAGAAAGGCCTTCAGTGCACATATGAAGCAGCGGTGAGCAGAATCACCATCACATCATTGGTTCATGATGTTGTTGTTGTTGTTGTTGGAAAATATCTTATTGTCTTATTTATCTACATACATTGATCACCTCCAATACAGCCAATGGTACAATGAAAAACGCATGATAGCCAGCAAGACGCTGATCCAACCTTAAGACAAGACTGCAGTGACACTTTAGTGTGTGGGTGAGATACAGATTTCTACAATATTAACTCGACCGATTGGTCAGGCTGGCTATGAATTTGTCAAGTGCCTGTCGATGTTGTTGCTCCGGGGTACATCTGTCCCATAATAGCACTCCTCTGTGTAGAGGGCTTTTCCTGTAGATTTCCAGATGTATATGTTGAGTCTTTAGTCTGATTTTGTTGTTACTTCATAGGTCCTGCACAGGTTGCATGATGCTGTCATCATCTCTAGATAACGTGTACATCAGGCCTAGCAGGTTTCTATTTCTCTGTGTCAATAGCTCTTCACACTCATACTCTATGTGTAGGTCCATGACTCGTGCATTGCGTCTGTCTCTAATTTTCGAGCAGATATTCAGAGCATTGTTCTGTGTGACTTGTAACCTCTCATCCACCCAACCAGGACCACCATCAATAATGGTGGTACAATACTCCATTATGGGGTGAACCATCTGGAGATAGACCTGGTAGGTGGTCTTGGCATCAGTTTTGGAGCGCAGTTCACACAATTATCCATTCCTATGTCGGGCCAAATTTTACTGCACCAGTTGTCATTTGAAAGTCAGGTGTTTGTCTACCATGACTCCCAGGTAACTGAAGTCTTCTACCATATTAAGTTTGGTCCCATTCATGAACAAATTCTTGTCCTCTACTTCAGGATTCAAGTGAGTGTGGTAGCACCACATTAGCTTCGTTTTTTCGGTATTCACTGTTAGCCTGCTATCCTTACACCATGAGCTAACATTGACCAACTCCTCTTGCATCAGCATTTCAACCCTGGCAGCATCCTTGGTACACACTACCAGAGCCAGGTCGTCTGTATACATGTACATTTCCGCATTGTTTACGCAACCACCAAGAGCATTGATGTAGCATAAAAACACCAGAGGTCCCAATACAGAGCCTTGTGGTACTCCGCATGGGACCTCCCTTGCACTTGACCTGATGTTGTTGACCTGTGTACATTGTGTCTTGGTGTTTAAGTAGCTTCCAATCCACTCAACTGTGTCATCAGCAGAGTCTGGTATGATTGACAGTATCAAATGCTTTGCGCATGTCCATAAAAAAAATTGCTGAAACATCATTGTTGTTTTGTGCTTCATACAGTCTCATGACAAGTTTGAAGACTGATCAGTTGTGCTTCTTCCTGGTCCGAATCCGAATTGGTGTGTCAACAGCAAGTGTAGTCTATCTAGGTGCTCCATTATTCTTGAGTGGATTGCCTTTTTGAGCAGTTTTGAACAGGTATTAGGTAATGGGACCAGCCTCCAGTTTCAAACTTTGTTGGAATCGCCTATCTTAGGAAATGGAATAATCTTTCCAGATTTCCAGGTCGTCAGGAATGTGTTCTCAAAAATACTCTGGTTCAAGACTCGTGGTTGAGAAGCAAGTGTTCCTTTCAGGATGACGACGAATTGCAATAGGCATAATGCAACTCTGCTTGCAAGGACTTACATCGATCCCAGAGGATTGGCATCATACATGTGGTGGGTCACTCTCTCATGTAAGCGCCAGTGTGAAATAAGTGTGTGTGTGGGGGGATGAGGAATCGGAATCAATCTTTAGGAATAAAATGATAATAAGGGCTGCGGGTACAGCAGCATTGAAATTCATCAGCACCCAGACACTTAAAAGAAACTCACCAAGGCTGCATTCATACATCATCCATTTATCCACTACCAGCCTTTTAATGATTAAGATTCAAATGGATGAACACTTACCTGGGCATATGTCTGTGTTGTATGGACAATTCCTTCTCTGATCTTGGTAAGCCCTTCGACAGGCGGATTCCGGTGAACAGTAGCGTCTTCGCACTTTCTGAGCACCACGCTTACACTCTTCGCATGTTGACCAATACGTCCAGCTTGTCCACTGAACCTGCACTGAAAAGAATAATCAGAATGTATCTTAAAGTGCATGTAAAATTATGTAAGGTTGATAGAAAGGTTATGGCTGTTCTATCGTGTAAGATTTATGTAATAAGCCTGGACCTAACTTTGGTATTTATGTTGTGGCATGTCCCAATTTGCAGGATATAATCCCATTCTCAATCCCTGTAGTGTTCACAAGTCGGGACTTCAAAATTCCTGACCTGACCTACTTTCTCGAGATCTATCCAGTGGGACTCGATATAGTATAGCCACAATTGAACAGGGAGTTCCTGGCACTGGTGTGTACATTGGCCTGTAACACGTGTACACTCCCCTGTGATCATGGGCGTGTACTAGTTACCTAGTTAAGTCTGCATAGTTGTTATCTATATACTAAGGAGAGGGTGTGACACTCTAGGACTGATGCTGCCCTCTGGCAGCTCTATTTCTATGCATAGCCATTGGTGACAGAGGTGAGGGGGGGGGGGCTTTGCCAAAGTCCCCCCATGGCCATATGTATAGGAAATAGTTCAAAAGGTATCTGCCAGAGGGCAGCAAAGGTCCTTGAGTGGCCAACCCTCTCTTATTATATGGATAACACCTACACACACTCAACTTGGTAACCTAGTACACGCCCATGCCTGTGATGTCATCCAGCGAAAACGAGGTTACACCCCTTAATACAGCACAATCTACCAATAAAAGTCAGTAACAGGAACCCATGTATACTGAACTAAAACTGTAAAAGACCATGGCATACATTGGGGCTGATCCACCCTGAGGTGAAACAAGCCCCCAAGGGATTGATCAGCCACAATGTACGCCTGGAAGTTTTGGTTGCAATTCAGACATTTTACACCACTTGGTGAGTGGTGATCAGCCCTTCAACACTAATTCTATGGGAAGTAGTTTTTCACATGAAATAATTCCTATAGCCTACCTGGACATGGCTGAGTGTTGCAGTGTTGCAGCATCTCGTGGTGTCCCTCACAGAAACGTCCTCCTGCTGAGGGTAGCGGGTTGTTACAGTCTCGTGTTTGACGCTTCATGCCTCCTCCACACGTCTGTGTACATTCTGTCCATCCACTCCACCTCCCCCAGCCTCCATCAACTGTTGGGATTAAGATGAGAAAATGATGTATTTAGGCAATTGCCCGAACTCCAATAACAATACATGTTAATCAGCATTCTTTGCGACACTTTTTCATTTATTTTTTTCTGCTATTGTTCACATTATATAATGCATTAGGGTATCCTTTTCCCTAGACAACCCGATGCCAGGCAGAATAAAGGAAAAAGGTGTGTTGTAAGTAACATGTGCTGCTCGGCAAGGTCTGGCTAATTTTTTTTTTTTCAAATGCCTTCATTGCATTTCTTCCTGAAATAAAAAGTTTTTTTGTTTGCCTTACTTCACCGCAACTTGTGGTATTTGTTGTCCTTTTGAATATTTATGGGGATTTACAAGAAGACTGCATTGCACTTTTGAAATTCTTATAAATGAGGTTCACCTATTTTAACAACTTCTCCGGCGACCTAGTTTGGTGGACAAACTAAACCTTCTCCCCTAGGTTACCAGATTGACCAAAAATCCCCGAATTCATACGCTGCTGGTTAGACTTACTTTCAACCCAATTCTGGGTGCTTGTGGGAACTAGCATTTGCTGGTATCCATCTGTTATTTTAAGGGACATCCTAGAGGTAACCTATACCTTGTTGCTGTACAAATAATATTACGTTCATATATAGCGCTATGTATGTACATATTGAAATAGATAAGGCATAAAACAGTTTATTTATATTATGGTTTGCACTTACCTGGACACTGGGGTAGATTGCAGCGAAACTTCTCTGGTTTTGGAGGATTACAATTGCCCCTGTTTGGGTTTTCGCAGTGGTAAAGCCTGTACCTGTACACAGGTTCCGCCCCAACCTGGCAGGTGGTGCCACAACCAGACCAACCTCCTGTCTTATAGCATGTCACAAGGGATCCACCTGGGTAGTAAAATGAAGAGATTAATAAACACAGGGCAATGACCTAGCAGTTAATGGTAAATCGTTTCATAATGAAGAGATAGAGAGAAGGAAAGAGAGGGGGGGGGAGGAGGGAGGGGCATACAGAGACATGTAGCCAGAGAAACAAGCAGAAAGAAACTGAGAGCTAGAGAGGCAGAAGCAAAGACAGGCCCACTGACCAAGAGGTACAGAGAGACCTATCGAGGCAAACAGAAGCTCAGAGCACCTCAGAGAGACAGAGAAAGACAGAAGGAGACAGAAGGACAGATAGAAATACGCAAAACATAGCTAGACACACCGGGTGATGCAGATATGGATGGCCAGATATAGAGAAGCTCAGAGAGACTCACCTAATAACACTATATAGATGCAGAGTGTGGGGATGCCCATCCTGTCAGTATACAGTTCTTAGTACCTTATGTGTATATGTATAGATGTGTGTGTATATGACACCAAACCTACCACTTCCTATATAGGATACTCTAGTTTAACACTTCAAGGGCCACAAGTGCATGAATCGACGCTTTCAAAATAATGGCGAAATCCTTGTCCTAAAGTTGCCAGATCCATCATTATTTTCACAGAGATTCCTTGTACTACTGTACTGCCATCTTGGATGTCACTGTAGAAACTACACCACTTCACTGCAATATTATTATGAGGGTTCACAGCTCAGGATCAGTGGTAGAGTAACTTTCCGAGAGTCCGAGATTCGCAACTGGTACTGTTGGAGGTGCTATTCCCAAAATGGAACTCACTCACCTCAGAGCATTGATTCCCTCGTGTGTTGAGAAAAGGGCATTGGTCAGAGGAGTGCTATAAGAGTGGTCCAGAGTCGGGGTGTAATTCTCAAGTAGGGTCCAATTCTCTAGAGAAGGATGGGGAAGAGCGGAGAATTAGAAGATCAATTAGCTACAGTGAGAATTTGGTTCCAATTATTTTTGCAACAGCCTCCAGGTCACACGTTATGGGACCCTTCAATGTGATGCACCAATGAAGTGCTGGGCAGGCACTTTGTTAAGCAGGTATTCCACTGATATTGGTCGGCCAAAATTTTGCTGATCCAATTATTTTTGATAAATCAAAAGTAGGGTAGATTAACCTAAAGACGACCACATACCTAGAGTCGACCACCTGTCAGCTAGATTTTCTCAGTCTCACATGTACTGCCTTGGTCTTGAACCCTAATATTATTGAAATAGAGGTGTTGTAGTACCCCATAGAATGATGTCCTGGAATATATGAAGTTATTGTCATTGCATGATAATACACTAAAGTTCCCATGTTTGAATGGTTTTTACCATGACCAGCTGGCCATTTCATCAGAATTCTCCAACTTTGCTTTGATAATTTGAAGATGACAGGTGCTCACATATACAACATTTTGACTGTAGGAATTGATGAATATCTTCACTAAATGATAGCATAAGGAAAAGTGCAGAAATGTTAAATACTTTCGGTATAGGACTTATTTCCTAGAACATACTGATTTCACCTTGAGATGACCACCATTTCACCTTGAGTTGACCACTCCTTATACACCTTTTTGTACATTTAATTGAATAGAAACCAATGATTATGTAGGATTACATCACAAGATTCATGGCTAGAATAGTTTGGGATAGAAATTTCCACTGGATTATGCTCTGATGTCTACATTTCAATCTTTACTGTAATGCTATGGTTATAACTGTCTAGAGGAAGTATTTGTTACTGAGATTGTGATGATAAAGTTAATGAACGGATTATTATGATATTGGAGGTCTATAAAAGAACATTAAAAACAAAGCCTCTATAATGCAGGGTTGGAAATACCACTTTTATTTTCATGAAATTTACAATATCCATGGCCATAAAATTGCCTCCAATTTCCATTCTAATAGTTTAATGATCATATCGCCATTAAAAGGGTAGTTACCAAGTGGTCCACTCAAGGTGCAAGGTGGTCATCTCAAGGTGAAAATAGACTAACTAAGATGGTCATAGAAATGATAAAAACAATAGATAAACTTTACACATGGCAATAATTGTCTTTCACCTAGTAACTTGGGGAACCCTAAGGACCTATTAGACTCGAAAATATTAGCTACTGCATTTCCCTTATTGAAAACCTGCACAGGAACGGTCATCTTTCAGACTTTCAGACTGGCCTTTATTTGAATACTGCTTTTAGTGCTTAGGATTGACTCTAATTTATTTATGTCCAAGTCAATGCCCCCTGTTCCAATGGTATATTTTCAAGACGAGAACCTATTTGAGACCCTGATACCTAAGGAGGGTAATATTATAGATCTACCAGGAACTACAGCACAGGCACCTGCTATGTCACACCTTCTGTATGTTAAGTTGACATAGGGTCACATTACTCATTTGACAAGTGGACCAATCCTACACTACAGTATCTTCAACACAATCAACTACATGTTGTATGTGTAAGTCATTTCACATTATAACTGTAAGACTCATAGCTTGTAAACCATTTCAATGGAGTTAATTCTAGGGATGAGCACAATCTAGATACTAGCAGGTGAACTAGATCAACAAAGGGTTTCCTTTTTAATGTGTCTCAAGTTTAAAGGTAATAATTGATTATCTGCAGTTGGAAGCAGAACCCAATGCTAGACTCACGCATCATGCCAATCCTATGGGTTTGACATACCAGGGAATGATTGGTATGATGCTCGAATGTAATGCTAGTAGGTAGACTCAGCAGAATGACAACCAAGGAACAATCTTAAAGGCCTAACTATATTTAATTAGGGAATAAGGCATGGGGCATGGTCATGCGCTAGGCTATATTGAGATGCTGAGAGGCCTCATAGGCCCAGAGACATTATAACACATATGAATCACTCACCAGCCACCTAATAACACAGGAATATCAATCGTGAAGTCTGAAGGTGAAATGAAGGCAACTACCTGTACTGGGAGTGCTTTATCCATCTATGATTATGCACTGTCAATCAGCCAATCAGAATGCAGCTTTGAGAATAATGCATCATAACCTTTCCCAGCTGTGTTATAAAGACTGTCAATGCATAAGTGCATCATGACCATTGGTCAGCATGGTGCATGAATGCAGCCAAGGTGAGTAACTCGCCAAGGCTACAGCCAACCTACTTGCCTACCCTACAGTGCTGATAAAGTCCCAGAGGACTGGTATGATGCTCCAATTAAGTACTGTTAAACAGACTTACAGGGGTTCATTGGTGCATCATGCTGACCAATGGCCATGATGCACTCCTGCATTAGTGGTCCTTATAGGTTTAAAGGTTACTGTATGACCCAGTTACATTAAGCAGCACTTCCTCTTCATCCTGGTCCTGTCAGTCTATATAAATGTGGCTGCTGTAATCTATCTCAGAATGCATCCTGGTTGTAGACTGTCATGATCATAACATACATTGAATTGACCCCATGTATTCATTCTGTTTCTCAATGGAAGGCATAGAAATGTGCCTACCATAATAACTCTGCATAAGGCGCACCCTATTTATAAGGCGTGCCTAGAGTTGGCTATCGGAAGTCAGGAGGTCATTTCTTCAGGTACTACAATCACTCACAGCCCTACGACTAAAGACAAGATGCCAATGCCATTCCATGGAAATTTTGGTAGGACTTGAAGGGTGTAGTCATAGGCTGTTAAGAAATGGCCTCCAGAATCGTCCCTATGAATACACGCTAGAAGTAAGAAATATGATAGGGTAATTTATTGACCAAAATCACTGATAGTGCCCCACATGAATTAGCAGACTTTTTCATCATGATTCAGGAGTGCATCATGCCCTTTGTTTGTTACGATGCACCGATAGGTGCTGGCAAGTCTGCTAACCATCACTCCATTGGTGCATCATGATGACCGTCTTGGAGCAGTATCCAGTCTGTAGGGTTGGCATAATGAATGGATGTCTATGTGATGGCTGATACGAACGTCACTAAAGATTAGTACTAGAACCACCGTATTCAATGGGGGGCATTGAATACAATGTGTCTGTATTCAATGGGTGCCGGCCTTCTTGGATTTTGAACAGATCTGAGCTGTTTTTCTTTATTTAAAGCAAAATAACCCCTTAGGCCATGACATAAATGCTAATGTCCACTTCCATGGGATTTTTTTTGGCGTATCCCATGAAGCCATTATATGGATTCATGGGATATGCCAGTCCCACCTCGGGGAATACGATGTCAAAATATCCCATGGTCGTGGACATTTGCTTATAGCCCTGCTGTCTAGTTGCTCACCAGGGCTACATTCATACATCATGATAACCAATAGACATGATACATTAATGCATCAACAGACCTTAAAGGATTAAAGGCACAAATGACAGTGTTCCATTCTAGCTTGTTATATCATATTCTTCATGTTTTCCATAACACCATTTGCCCCCGAGTAAGGGTTCAGGGTTGTCACATTTTCTGGCTCGTCGCTTCAGAACTCCATTCACACTGTTAAACCATTCTGTCCATTCTCCCCAGCTACCGTCAACTGTAAGTGAATAAAATACATGGTGAAATAGCTAAGTCTCAATTATGAGCAAGGGCTACAGGGGTATTGAAATTGGTATATGAATGACAGACAATATTAAACATGTGTACTTGTGTGTTACAGTCATGTCTTACTTTACCGGCCACCTCTGTTTCAAATAAAATTTGAATGGTTCCTGAATCGACCGGATCTTTGAATCAGAGTTACAATAGAATTCAATTGTAATAATTCAATCTTTTCAGAGAGATTAGTGGCTGGTAGGTGAATGAATCAGCTTACTTTTTGAAGACCGATATATTGAGATGTGACTGTACCAGGTTGACCGTTGAATCCAAATCAAGTAAAATGGATTTTATGCTTGAGTATATGATTAGAGACATGTGGGTCAATGTTCATGCATACAGTTAGTAAGTTTAGTTAGGTCTGCTGATTTCCTCTATGTAATGATAAATTTTCAACTATATCAGGTTCCTTTTATTTGGTGCAAAGACACACAATATGTAACCATGAAAATAGTATACTGTTTTCTTTGGAGCTCATGTTTTACCTGGACATGGCTGAGTGTTACAGAGTTGCAGCGTCTCGTGGTGTCCCTCACAGTAACGTCCTCCAGCTGAAGGTAGCGGGTTGTTACAGTCTCGTGTTTGACGCTTCACGCCTCCTCCACACGTCTGTGTACATGCAGTCCATGTGGTCCAATCACCCCATACCCCATCAACTGTGAGAATTACAAATAGACAAAAAGTTTCATTGTCCCATGCAACGCATTGGACATCCTTTTTGTGTCTTTATGTTATTGCTTACAGCTTATTTGGTAAAATTGTACTTGTGAGATGTGGACCATAGACAGCAATTGGTCTTTCTCTTTCTTTCCTGTGGAATCTTGCAAAAAAATGCACTCTATGTTTGATATGTTGCAGAGCCACACAGTAGGCACAAAACTTTCGATCAGAAGTGGGTGAATTAAAATCAGAGTTATTCAGGACACCGCTAAAATATGGACCAAAATATGTGAATATATATAATAGTTCAAACAGTTACATAGAGGAAATCAGCAGGCCTAGATTATTAAGTATGTCATTAGATATCTTGTTCTTTACTATTTACATTAATTATTATGTTCTCTATTATTTAAGTATGCCATAAGTACAACCAACTGGAGAAACTGCCAAGTGACAACTATGCCGAAATCTGTCATGAATCCCACATCAAACTCTTTCTCTCTGTACTTTATCAATAAAAGAGTGCCCCCACTTCCCATATGTGTCCAACCTACCACCATAAGGTATACATACTGATACCCCCAGGCAGCCTAGAGCAGAAAGCCTGGGACCATGTGAAAGACTGGACATCAAGCCAGGACATGGGTCTGTCATATCTAAACATCTTGGGGTTGGTCTGTGAGGGAGGGTTGGGCTGTGGTGGCCAGAGCCTCTTCTCTTAATTTTAATGTTTCCAGGGGTCTTCATCTTTGTCATATTAATGTTAGAAGTTTGCCAGCTAACTATGAGGAACTATATCCACAACTCCTCAACTCAAACATTGATTGTATGACAATCTCAGAGTCATGGCTACATGATAAGATACCAGATGGTAAAGTGCATGTAAATGGCTACAATATAATTAGACAAGATAGACTTAATGCGACCCCCAACAGTGGTGGAGGCCTAATGGCCTATGTAAAAAACAACATCAACTTAAACATCACATTCCAAATAGATTATAACCATAATGATGGAGATATAGAGATGCATGTATTCACTATCCAAAAGGGATGAACAAGAAACTTTTCATAATAAATATCTATAGGCCACCAAATGGGAATGCTAATACTGCCATAGACACAGTACACAATACAGTGGCAAATATACTGGAGACATATCGGGTTGTGAAATTTTTGTTTTGGGGGATTTTAACATAAACTTATTTGAAAGAGACATCGAAGAGGATGGGAAAAAGCTTAAAAGGGTATGCAGTTCTTTAGGTCTTATCCAACTGATAAGGGAGTACACTCACTATAACCCAAGAACTGGTAAACACACCTTAATCGATCATATTTGGACTAACTCACCTCAAGTGTTCAATAGTGGAGTCCTGTCACCCTGTGTTAGCGACCATGAACGTGTCTATGTCACTAGGCTATTTACACCAACTCCTAAGAAGAAAATGTCCTTTCAGGGAAGATCATACATGCACTATGAGAAAGACAATTTTGTAATAGGCCTAAAAGACCTAAATTGGGTAAATTTATGGGCTAGTGATTCAGCATAAGAACTTGCCCCATCAAGTAGTTTAACTTCAAACAAGAGAAACAACCATGGATGGACACAGACAGAATAACTTTGGTTAAAGATAAGCACATAGCATGGGCTAAATATAAAAAAATCCAACAGTATAGATGATTACAAAATATATAGCTTTCTTAATAATCTTTCAAAAGAAGAAAATAAAAAGGCAAAAGAAAGATAGTTTCAAGATATTCTCGCCACCAACCACAAAAACCTTCTGATTACTGAAAAACCATCAGCAATCTTGTTAATCCTAAACCTCGTGATGTCAAGTTCAATCTTATAAATCCTAACACCAATGAGGAAATTAAAGATAAGAACACTGCTGACTATATCAACTCGTTTTTTGCTAAAATTGGTAGCAATCTAGCTAAAAATATGAACCAGGTAAGGCACTATCAAGGTGTTAATGTGGATTCTATTTTTGCCTTTGAAGAATGCACTCCAGAGGTCATTATTCCTATTATGAAGGACATTAACATAAATAAATCCTCTGGTGTCTAGGACATCGCTACCAATGTACTGAAAGATGCTATGCTGGCTCTCCCAACACATATGTCCCATATCATAAATCTAGTAATTACGAGACAGACCTTTCCCCCTGGATGGAAAAGAGCACAGGTTACCCCCTTACCAAAAGCAGGTGATCCAACCGATGTAAGTAACCTAAGACCAATATCCATCCTACCCCTACCAGCCAAAATTACTGAAAAAGTCCTGCATCAGCAAATAGTAAGCTACTTAAATCAAAATGACTTATTGAGTAAAAAACAAGATGGATTCAGACCAGGTCGGGGTACAATAGATAGTCTTACCAAATTTACAAAAAGCATATATAATTCTCTCAATTCCAACAAATGTACGACTGCAATATTTTTAGAATTCAAGAAAGCATTCGACACTTTAGACCACAATATTTTAATAAATAAGTTGAAAGAATTGGGTTTTGATGTAAATTCTGTAAAATTACTTGAGGACTATCTTGACCATAGAACCCAAACTACTAAGGCCAATGGAGTGGTTTCAGAAGTTGAACTACTAACACACAGAGTCCCCCAAGGATCTACACTAGGCCCCTTGCTTTTTCTCATATATATCAATGATTTAAGCAATTCACTTCATCACCTTGCCTGTCAGCATTACGCAGATGACACTGTCCTATTTTTGGAACACCCCCCTGATGATCTCACAGTTGAAGCACTATTAAATAATGACCTATCTAGGGTGTCCGATTGGTGCATAAGAAATAAGCTCTCTCTCAATACAAAGAAAACCAAGGCCATGAATTTCCATACTAAAGCAATAGAGAAAAAACTCGTTTTCCCACAACTGAAAATTGGAAATGACAGTATTCTCTTTGCACCAACCTATAACTACTTAGGCCTCCATCTGGATACAAAGTTAGACAGGTTGATAACGTTGCTCACAAGCTCGAACACAAATCATATCTCTTCAGGAAAATTAGGAACAACCTCACTGACCAGGCGGTGAGGGATGTACTGACAAAGATGCTTATCCCTATAGCTGATTATGTGACATTATTTACTACCCCTACATTAAGACATATCAAGATAAAATACAGTTGGTCATAAATAAAAACCTCAGAACATGCTTTTGGAAAACTGGCACCACTAATACAGAAAAGCTTATGAAAATTTCTGGCATCAATTATATGTCCGATAGGAGAGATAAACACCAGCTTCAAAAGGCTTTTGATTTGTCATTGGACATCAAAGCCCTGGACAGAAGAAATATCAGAACTAGCCAACACGATGAACCTTTACTCAAAGTTAAGAGACCCAGGAACCCTATATATAGACATAGCCTTGAACACAGGGCAGCCTTATGTTGGAACAAACTAGACAATACTGTTAGAGCTATCAAATCAAGGGATCAATTCAAACAATGGAACGATGATAAGTACAAGCTTATTATAGCTGGGCTGCCGGACCACACTGCACCAAACAGAAGATGAGTCTCTGTGTGCCTCGGCCGGCCCCCTCCCTTGCCTCTTACTACCAACCCTAGTGACAGACCCAATTAATTTATTGCTGAGATCATATGATCTCGGTGATATAAACCTGGCTATTTTTTAAGAACACCAAGAATAATAAGGCCTTACTTGCAAATTCCCCCCCCCTTTTATCTCCCCGCTTGTGCACCTGCTTATGCATTTGTATATGTGTGTATATTTGGGTATATATGTGTGCACATATGCGTGTGGATGCACTCGTGGCTATTAATTTACCTCTGTTTTTTCTTTTCTTCTTTCTGTATCTTCTTCTTGATTATCAGTTCTACTGATGCATACTTGACACCGGCACCTTATTCCTAGTACTCCTGATTGCCATGGTATTGTTATCTTACTAACACTAATGATGGCAATAGGCCTTGGAATTCTAACACAACTTGCTTTATAAATTAGGTGCACTTAATTTACAAACCAGTTTGGTCTCTAATTTTGTATTGTTTATCCAACTGTAAGAAACAATCATTGTACGATTTTGATATTACAACAGGCTTTGTATCAAAAAAGGGTATCGCCCTCTACTATAGCCTGTATAAATAAAAGAATTACAAACAAACACAGGTGCACTTGCCTGGGCATTGGGGAAGGTTGCAGGGAAACCTCTTTGTTTCTGTAGCATTACAATCGCCGCTTGAAGCAGCGTCACAGTGGTAAATCTGGTACTTGTACACAGGTTCCTCCCCGACCTGACAGGTGGCGCCACAACCAGACCAATGTCCTGTCTTATAGCATGCCACAAGGGATCCACCTGGATAGGGTCAAATTGAGCATATCATAATGACGATAAAGAGTGCTGCATCATGCCAGTCTTCCGGGAGTGTATCAACCCTGTCGGGTTGGCATAACGCATCTCTGCAATATCGGCTCGATAAATCATCAACATGCACCCGTCCTTCCCTTTTGTAATTACCCTCTCCCCACCAGATACCCAACACTTTCCCCCGAGCAGGTCTTAAAGAGGCTTGTGGGAGGGAGAAGGTTTACTACTGTGATGAGATTACATTGTGGTAAATTGTATGCCAAGTGTGAAAGAAAACCATATTTGACCGGGAAGGCATTTCTCAAAATGTTACGACTGCACACAGCAACTACCTCAAAATTAGGGTGGGTGATCATAGGCAAGGTGCTCCGACTAACTTGTATGTTTGCCACTTAATGTTATAATTACATAGAATTTGAAGAGGACTAGTCGTACCATCTTGAGAATTGCCTCTAAGACCTTTTCAGCAACCATCATTATTTGAGATTAAGCATTTAAAGTATGACTCCCTAAATGAAAGCCACAATGGTGACTATAACTATAATACTTTACTCACCCAGAAATATGAGAAGGATAATGGTGAGTTGCCTGATTGACTCCATCCTCTCAAATGGTGATGAAAGTGATGGTGATATAAGTGGAAACATCCTTGTGCATATCTATATAACGCTTCAACTACTGGGGAGCATTGTTTTAATGGTTAACTCTTTAAATGCCGCTAATGCAGGAATGCGTCATGCCCATTGCTTACCGTGACGCAGGAATGCAGTCCTAGTGAGTAACCAACCAGGGTTACATTCATGCATCATGCAAACCCTATGGGGTAGAATCCTATAGGGTTAATATACACTCCTGGAGGGTCAGCAAACTCACCTGCAGTTCATTGGTGCATCATGATAACCAATGGCCTTGATGCTCAAGCAAAAAAGACATACACTGCTGCATTTATTGCCAAAGCAATCTCGGTATAGTCCCAATGCGTATCATATGGCAGGTTTTCAAGCGGAAGTGTATTAATGCACTATATCAAAAATGAGGCATAACAATTGTATTGTGAAGGGGCCAAATAATGTAAAGGAAGGGGAAGGAACTAAATATATACATATTGGTCATATGTACATGTATAACATAGGCCTAGACATGTATGTTAACCCTAGTTCTAGTCAAATATAGTATCTACTGCAGAATCCTGCTTTTAAGCCGAAGCGACATAAAAGTGGTACTAGCAACTGGGGTTGTCCCTGGAGCTTGATAACTAGTTTACTCTGATAGCTCATTTAGGCACTTGGGTCTCAAAGAAGCACCTTTCTTGAATAAGCGCCCAGGATAAAGGGGTATTTTATTGAAAGGAATCTTAGGTGTTAAAAACAGTATTCAAATAAGCTATCTCGAATAAAGGCTGGGGGTTCACAGGTTTTCAAATCAATAGGGAACAGAAGTGCTTTCTGTGAGACTACGATTTTAGCCTCGAAGAGAGGCGTTTTATGATGTAACCGTGGCAGCCGTAAGTAGGTCACAATGTTGAAGGGATAGGGGGGTTAACCTACATCAAAATTTCTCTGAAACTTCTCTTTAATTTTCAAAATGGAGTCAGATGTAGGGAGTCATATTACTGACTCATGGAATACTGAAGACTATCCCGAAACTGTCTGGCTACTAAAATATTTAGAGAATTGGGTGATCATAGGCAAGGTGCTCCGACTAACTTGTATGTTCGCCACTTAATGTTATAATTACATAGAATTTGAAGAGGTCTAGTCGTACCATCTTGAGAATTGCCTTGAAGACCTTTTCAGCAACCATCATTATTTGAGATTAAGCATTTAAAGTATGACTCCCTAAATAAAAGCCACTAAATCCGCTATGGTGACTATAACTATAATACTATACTCACCCAGAAATATGAGAAGGATAATGGTGAGTTGCCTGATTGACTCCATCCTCTCAAATGGTGATGAAAGTGATGGTGATATAAGTGGAAACATCCTTGTGCATATCTATATAACGCTTCAACTACTGGGGAGCATTGTTTTAATGGTTAACTCTTTAAATGCTGCTAATGCAGGAATGCTTCATGCCCATTGCTTACCGTGACGCAGGAATGCATCCCAGTGAGTAACCAACCAGGGTCACATTCATGCATCATGCCAACCCTATGGGGTTGAATCCTATAGGGTTAATAAACACTCCTGGAGGGTCAGCAAACTCACCTGCAGTTCATTGGTGCATCATGATGACCAATGGCCTTGATGGTCAAGCAAAAAAAAAAAGACATACACTGCTGCATTCATTGCCAAAGCAACCTCGGTATGGTCCATATATGTATCATATGGCAGGGTTTCAAGCGGTAGTGTATTAATGCACTATATCAAAAATGAGGCATAACAATGGTATCCTGAAGGGGCCAAATAATGTAAAGGAAGGGGAAGGAACTAAATATATACATATTGGTCATATGTACAAATATAGTATCTACTGCAGAATCCTGCTTTTAAGCCGAAGCGACATAAAAGTGGTACTAGCAACTGGGGTTGTCCCTGGAGCTTGATAACTAGTTTACTCTGATAGCTCATTCAGGCTCTTGGGTCTCAAAGAAGCACCTTTCTTGAATAAGCGCCCAGGATAAAGGGGTATTTTATTGAAAGGAATCTTAGGTGTTAAAAACAGTATTCAAATAAGCTATCTCGAATAAGGGCTGGGGGTTCACAGGTTTTCAAATCAATAGGGAACCGAAGTGCTTTCTGTGAGACTACGATTTTAGCCTCGAAGAGAGGCGTTTTATGATGTAACCGTGGCAGCCGTAAGTAGGTCACAATGTTGAAGGGATAGGGGGGTTAACCTACATCAAAATTTCTCTGAAACTTCTCTTCAATTTTCAAAATGGAGTCAGATGTAGGGAGTCATACTATTGACTCATAGAATACTGAAGACTCATCCCGAAACTGTCGACTGTATGGCCACTAAAATATTTTGCCCAATCTCTCACCACTGTGACCTACTTCTGAATGGCACGGCTTGAGGCTATTTTGCTGCCATCTTTGAATCTCGCGGGGAATGCTTAGGTCCCCTATGAGCACAGGGGTGCTTATGCGGGCTACTACACTCTCAGCCCACATTGTAAAGCGGCTACAAATAGACCTTTAATTAGGCAGGGCAACCACCTACAGCTACAGCTAAATATACATCCAGTATAGGCATTCATGCCTGTAGAAGGTATTACTGTAGGTCACAATAAAAAGCATTGCACTGTTTAGCCTATCTACAAGGACGAGTAGACAGGATACAGTAAGCTGCCATAAACCTCTGAACTGGGCTGTACGGGGTGGCTTATATGTGAGGTTTTATGGTCCCTATATCTGCTTGTTCCTGCTTTTGTCATTATGTTTATCAATGGCACCATGAGTGGATACGCTATCATTTCTTCCCATATTAAGAATGGAACAATGCCTTATGATTTCTGGTATAATGCATGAAGGGACAGGTCAATGAGAAAGCTAAGGAAAATGAAGTCTTTTGTCTGCAGCTTGAAGTAAGTATCTTTTTATTGCTTTAATGCTTTGATTATCACCGTGCGTTCTATGTCAGGAGTCATCCATAGACCTGAGGTAATTCTATGGCACAGTGTACTTCGGAAATATGTAGAATGTATGCTAAGTAGCTAGGAGTTTATTAATTGGGATTAAAGATTGGAAACCATGAGTCCAAAATATGAGCAAAATGAGGGGATGTGGGCTGATAACGTTGAATACGGTATTACACTAAAATTTTAATATTCCATCTCTCCATGTAATAGGGGCCTATAGTGTAGTTTTCAGGGTAAGTGTCTAGAATCTGATGGTGTTTAGCTGTAAGTGTTTAGATATCATGGGCGTGTAGGATTCACACACCATGTAGATTACGTGGTGTGTATCATCAAACACCATTTTTGCAGTGTACGTGTTACTTCCAAATTAAAAGTTGCCTTTTCTTCGCTCAATATCTTAACTCTTATTAATATAACATGTGTTAAACATCTACATTATCAATCTTCATAGAAGCCTAATATGTGTGTTCTGACAGTATTTCAATGGATGTAGGGAAAGTTTCCATTGACTCGAAAACCAGAGCTAAAAGAAAAAAAACAACAACACAAAACCAAAGAAAAAGCAGGCCAGCTATCTGTGAGTAGTGTTCGTTCTTCAAATAAAGTTAGCTAGAACTTAGTTTTACTACAGTAATTGTGTGAGGTCATTGACTGCATTGTCAGTAGAATTACCCATAATCCTGTGTGATTTCCGGTCCATCTTTTGTTTCATACTGTATATCCCTTTGAGGCTGCCAAGTTTGTTTTTCTTTCTACTTCTTTATCACAAACCCTTTTGAACATATTAAAGAGGTATTTACACGGACGTTCTGCAAACTTTGGAAGATCGGGATGATGCTTGATTGTTTTTGTGTCCTAAATAGGCTTCTAACGCAGGAGTGCATCATGTCTATCGGTCATCATGATGCACCATGGACATGCTGGCAGTGCTTTATCGCTGCATCATACTTACATTCTAGGAGTGTATCAAACTAGTCGTGTCGGCATGATGCATCAATGCACCCACCAGGGCTGCATCGACGCATCATGACGACCAATGGAAATGATGCATCATTGCAAAATTAGCATTTAAAGCATTAATTAAGGCATGGTGCCATTCAACTCAGGTTCAGCTATGAATTCGTCCATCTGGATAGGTTTTCCTGTTTGATAAGACACCTTGCAGGCAGCTGCCACTGTATGGGCTGTCAATGTAGACTCTGCTGTCACCTCTGGTGCAGTTTTACCTACAAAAATATAAATAAATAGATAGATGCTTGAATAATTTGAATAAACGATTATAGAAATACATACTCATAGGTATGGGGCCAAGAACTTCACAATCTGAGTCATTTCGAGGGGCATTTTCTTGATGGAATACTTGAGTTTAATTTCATCAGAGGGTTTAAAGTTACAACTAGTTATTGTTCGCATGAGTCGTTCGATACCTACAGTATCTTCTATTTTATTGGAAGTATGTGTGAGTTTGTAAGGGGAAAATACCTTCAACAATATCCATGAAGTGCTCCAGTTCCAGCTTGTAGGCCATGGCATAACGTTCCACAAAGCCCTGGTGGATGGGTGGGAGGAGGGTGCCCTTGTGGGTGTGTTGGACGGCCATGGCAGGGCATTCATTGGTCACTTGGAGCATGCCTGCAGTACCAAGCACCTGTTTGGGTAAAAGGAAAGAGGCAATAGAATTAGATAAGACAAAAATGCATTCAAGAGCGAAATATCTGATTCCGCTGACAACTGCATGGGGAAAATGGTCTGCCGTAGCCCTTATTGGTTAGAATAGTCCTTAATGGGGGCCTAAAATGCTGAAATTGGTACCAACTGGACAATGTGCTTAACTACTGTCAATTTACAGGATGATATGTTTACAACAGGTGCCAGAGCAGAAAGATAACCAAGCACTGAGCTATTACATACATGCGGGGAGTAGCTGCCATGAACACTGACTTTGGATAACTGCAATATAATTTAGGTTTAATTCAATAGTTTTTTTAGAAAACAAATGCCAAGAATTATTTTGAGGCATTTCAAAAGCCCTTCGCAATCTACTACATACAAGAATTCAGTTACATTCATACAGAAATAAGCACAAACCTCAACTCGTTGATCATACCCCATCGGGTTAAACCAGGTGATTTCGATGTTCCCGATAACTCCGCCAGGGAAGGTCAAGGTTACACAAATAGTGTCAAGGTCACCGCCCTTTATGAACTCTGGGCTTGTAGCCTGCCCTGTGGCATACACTGTTTTAGGAGCCTCCCCAGCCAACCAACATATGATGTCTATATCATGGATGCCACTCTCTGTGAAAATTGGGACTGGAACAAGAATATTTTGATTTTTAACCTTCTAATGGTTTAGAGTCCTTGGCAATTGTCTGCACTTTTGTGACCTAACCATCAGTGACACATATGACATGCAGTTTTAAGAGTCAATATTACGAAAGGTTAGTATTTGCCTTTGTTTAATAGATAACCCCTTTCTTGAGAATCCAGCAGGGTGTAACCTCCTCTGGATAGTATAGGAAGGTCAGGATATATATATATATATATAATATATATATATATATATATATATATATATATATATATATATTTACCCTTTGGATATGGTTTTTTATTTCTGCTCTGAGCCATTCCCCACATAAAACACTTGGTGCCCTCTCATGTAGAGAAGTAGGAAGCAAATTTCATTTCTGCTCTGAGCCATTCCCCACATTTGAGGCCACCTGTGGTGCCCTCTCATGTAGAGAAGTAGGAAGCATAAAAACGCCTATCCCTATACTTTCCTCCAACAGTAATAGTCTGAAAGTCTGAAATGATTCCTACGTTTTACAGTATTGGTACTCAAAATGATCTGGACTATATGTATTATATCACTTACACGTGCCCATTGGAAGGTTTGGGTCTACAACAGATGGAGGGTCCCTACTTGTAGTTTTCACAACCCTTAGTTGTCCAATTTCGCCCGACCTCAGCCTGTCATGAACTGAACGAAACTGTGGGTCATACCGCCTGGATGTCAAAATGAAGTAAATATGAAGAATAGACTTGTATAATTTAATTACAGGTCTAAATATAAAAAATGAAAGTCTTTCTACTGTATTTCTATTGTTTAAAACTGCATGATAATGAGTAGAAATACCATATTCTAATATAGATCTTAGCGGTGTTCCCAACACAGAATACCAGTCTCATTTGCAAATGGAGCTATTGCGCTGGGATACTTGGGTGTTTGTCAACATGGATAAGATCCTGGAGGCTCTCTGAGCTATATGCAACTATGATATTGAGTCTTTTGGCCTAAAGGAGTTTCATTGAAACAGAAAAACATATTTACTATATGTATCTCATAATGGGAAAATGACCTGGGGACTACCCTGAAGGATGCTGCCACCTGGGGTCACAAGCACTCGTCCCACAGGCATACAATCTATCAGAATGGTATTAATCTGATGACTTATGATAATTGTATCAGGAGCAAAGAAGAAAAGAACGGTCGGATTAGTGCTAATCCAACTGATTCATGCCTATGGAACTATAGCACTATTGCCATTGAGATATATCTGACAATCAAGGTTAAATTGATACAGAAGCAATGACTGAAACTCATCCGGAGAATAAGCATATATCCCACAAACCTGTTGAAGGCACAGAATATTGGTAGATCCTTTTCCTTGGCCAGGTCATAGCATTCCCTGATACCATGCAATGATGCCGCTAAGGGCTTTTCACAAAATACTGCTTTACCTGTAAGGAAAAAAGGAAACACAGCATAAAGCCCTGCATGTAAGTGACACATTATATATCGCTGGTGATTATGTCTTTGCTATAAGCCGCTTCTGGGATCTGAAAAGGTTGCCATTCCTGCCAGCTTAGAACATCAAAAATCCTAGAAATTTGGGTCATTACTTTGAACTGCCCCACCTATGGGGATCAGGGGGTGAATATGACAAACTCAGCATTACATATTAAGACTTTATTTTATTGATAGCCCTATATCTTGGCTTTATGAAAAGGTTCATTCAAGTCAGTAACTGCCAGGGGGGTCAGTTTTTATTGCAGTTGCAGTAAAATCAGAACATTGGTTGATCACGCCCCTTATACATACCATCCATGTAACACACTACACCTTCAAAAATCATCCTGTCATTACCAAATTGCCCGAACTAGTACAATACCCAAGAATGTGTGTACAAAAAATCATAACTGTGGCCCTAGGTGTCTACTTGCAAATGAGACCAGAAATAGGAAGAATGGTCAGATAATTTGTATTCTAAGGCCGTATGTATCCAAAAAGACCCCCAAAAACAAAAGGTGGGGCAGTTGAGAAGAATCTAACTTTAATAGATAGATGGACTGCAATCTTTGGCATTACACGATGTTGGCTTACACAGCCTAAATATGCTCTTGTAGTCGTCACTCCTATGTGCTCAATCATATAGACTTTTACTCTCTAGACCAAGTACATGTAAATGTAAACCATGAAGTAAATCTTGAAAGATCATATCATCAGAACATATGCACAGTACTCAAAGTGTTGAACAGTCTTAAAACCGATATTGCAGCATAGAACAGTATTCTCATGTACATTCATATAAAACACATACAATATATATACAGACAGAGATGCAAACAGCTAGACAGTGGCTCAGATTGCTAGCTGCTTATTTTGGTGGTGACTGCTAATGGCAGAGGGACTGGTGGGTAATTAAGAGTTTACAATGAATGGGAAGGTACCCCTTATGAAGAGCGGCTTATGGTGGTCTAACATTGTTCACCCTGGTATAGAAGGCCTTCCTTTTGCCAGACATATTAGTACCAAAAATCTTTTTGACTGCTCTTTTGAATGCTTCTTTGTTTTTGGCCTGCTGGGTGGTTGCATCCAGGGAGTCCCAAAGTTTAGACCCTTGGAACATAGGGGATTTTTTGTACATATATGTTCTGCGTCTTCTGGGTGGGAAGGTAAACTTACGACCAGCTCTGGTCTGTCTAGCCCTAATGTCAGGCGCAACCTTGTGAGATTTCCTTAGCATCATGCTGCAGAGTAATTCTTTTCTTCTATCTACAAGTTTGGGGACTTCAGTCCTATCATATATTTCATCAGTACTCGCTTCATGAATTTTAACCTTTAAACATATTCTTAATGCTTGGTTCTGAAGTGTCTGGAGGTGCTTAGTAGCATCCCTCCTTGTGGCATCTGATAAAAAGCAACAATAATCAAAATGCGGAAGAATGGTTTGGTTATATACAGAGATTGAAGCCATCTCAGTGAGTAGATACCGGAGTTTACATAACTTAAAAATTTTCCCAGAAACCTTTGAGGCAGTCTCATTAATGTATTTGTCAAAGCAGATGTCTGAATCTAATTTGACTCCTGGGTATTTATATTGCTCTACCACTTCCATAGTATGATTATTAATTTTGAGGTTCATTTTGGGCAGTGTAGGGATACTGTTCTTTGTTTTCTCCTCATTTATTGTCATGCAATTTCTGAGGCACCAGTCTTCAACAGCTCCTAGATCTACCTGTAGGTTTCTGAGAGCCATTCTAGGGTTTCCATCCGTGCTTACTAGAATAACATCATCAGCATACATTTGAATTTTGGAAAACCTTACACTGTCAGGCAAGTCATTAACAAACAGAATAAAAAGAAGGGGACCTAATACAGATCCCTGCGGTACCCCAAAAGATATATCTAGGGGGCAGAGATCTTGCCAGGTACTTTAGTGCTTTGAACTTCTAAAGTTAGATGGCTCTCTAACCAGTTCAAGAAAGAGTAGGGGAGGGCAATGTTAGACAATTTCTTTAAAAGTAGACAATGGTGGATGGAATCGAAGGCCTTTCTCATATCCATGTAGGTCACTACTGAAGGCTTACCAAGATCTCTGTTAACAAAGACTTGAATTTCTATGAAAGCCATATTGATATTTGGAAAGAATACTGGTTTCTTCTAAAAAGTTATACATGAATTCATGGGCTAATTTTTCCTGCACCTTACCTATAATAGGGAGGATGCTTATAGGTCTAAGGTTACTAACTTTGGAGGGGTTGTGGGGTCTTTATCCCACAAATAGTCTTTAACCTACAAATCAGCACTGATTTGTGGGTTAAAGACACCCAGGGGTCTTTTTTTATCATTTCAGTGAAGCCACATAGGCTTCATTTATTCAAAGTATTCTCACATGTACAGTAGTCGTAAGGTAATTCTTACACTGAATTGAAATTGAAAATGTGGATACCGATCCTAAGCAATTAACTGATGGCTTAGTCTGTAGATAATAATTCAGATTATACAATTTAGGAAATAACCATGTGGGTCCATTCTAGCTTATCAGGAAATGTTCAAGTGGTAGTGGACTGTTGTGTGCTTTGTCCATTGGGTTTAATGAATTCATGATTTATGGAAAAGAAAAAAGCTTGGTGGCCTTTATGGCTATATCGTTGAATGTGAGAATTGACAACAATGGTACATAAAACAAAGATTAAGCAAGAAAATTTTCAAGAGTGCAGTCATGGGCCCCATCCCCAGCAGTTTTGACCATGAGAAATATACTATCAAAGGCTGCAAACGTAAGGGCTATCCAGTAGGTTGCAACGCGGCTAACGCATGGGCTAGATACTCTGACTCTATCCACCAGATACAAATATGGTGTTACAGCACAAATGTCTTTATCCCACAAAGCCTATATACTGGTATTAGATGACAAACCCACCTTACCCAGTCCCTATCCTACTATATATATATATATATATATATATATATATATATATATATATAAATATATATATATATATATATATATATATATATAGTGATTAGTGGGTAGAGATGTGGGATGAAGAATGAAGACTGGGCAATCTGCAGGTCTGGTTTGTCATCTGAGGCCACTATATAGGCTTTGTGGGATAAAGCCTGGACAATTTTCAGGTCTGGTATGCCATCTGAGACTACTATATAGGCTTTTGTGAGATAACGACTGGGCAATCTGCAAGTTTAGTTTGCCATCTAAAACTACTATATATAGGCTTTTTGGGTTAAAGACTGGGCGATCTGCAGGCCTGGTTCATCATCTCAACCCACTATTTAGGCTTTGTGAGTTAAAGACTGGACAATCTGCAGGTCTGGTTTGTCATCTGAGGCCACAACAGGGGATTTGTGAGACAAAGCCTGGGCAATCTGCAGGTCTGGTGCCATCTCAAGCTAATATATATAGGCTTTGTGAGATAAAATCTCCCGGTCTGCATTTTCATCTCAACCCACTATATAGGTTTTGTGAGATAAAGACTAGGCAATGTGTAGGTCTGGTTTGTCACCCACTATATAGGTTTTGTGAGATAAAGACTAGGCAATGTGTAGGTCTGGTTTGTCACCCACTATATAGGTTTTGTGAGATAAAGACTAGGCAATGTGTAGGTCTGGTTTGTCACCCACTATATAGGTTTTGTGAGATAAAGACTAGGCAATGTGTAGGTCTGGTTTGTCACCCACTATATAGGTTTTGTGAGATAAAGACTAGGCAATGTGTAGGTCTGGTTTGTCATCTCAACCCACTATAATTATATAGACTTTGTGAGATAAAGACTGGGCAATCTGGAGGTCTGGTTTGTCATCTCAATCCACTATATAGGCTTTGTGGGATAAAGACTGGGCAATCTGTAGGTCTGGTTTGTCACCCACTATATAAGCTTTGTGAGATAAAGACTAGGCAATCTGCAGGTCTGGTTTGTCATCTCAACCCACTATAATTATATAGACTTCGTGAGATAAAGACTGGGCAATCTGGAGGTCTGGTTTGTCATCTCAATCCACTATATAGGCTTTGTGGGATAAAGACTGGGCAATCTTTAGGTCTGGTTTGTCACCCACTATATAAGCTTTGTGAGATAAAGACTAGGCAATCTGCAGGTCTGGTTTGTCATCTCAACCCACTATAATTATATAGACTTCGTGAGATAAAGACTGGGCAATCTGGAGGTCTGGTTTGTCATCTCAATCCACTATATAGGCTTTGTGGAATAAAGACTGGGCAATCTGTAGGTCTGGTTTGCCACCTAATGCCACTTTTGTGGGATAAAGACTCGGCGGTCTGTAGGTCCAGCTTGTCACACAAAGCCAAAACATAAGCTTTATGAGATAAAGACATTTGTGGGATAAAGACATTTGTGCTTTAACACCATATTTGTGGGATAAAGACCTGTGGGTGTCTTTATCCCACAAATCAGGCTATTGAAATAAAGACTATTTGTGGGATAATGACCCCATGGGGGTCAACTTGTTTGGGGAGAGGTGTGACAACTGCTTAAGCCCATGAATTGGGAAAAACATTATTTGTAAAGGAGCATTGGAACAAATGAGTTATTTGAAAAGGTATAGATAACAGTGCATATTGTCTTGTGGTTATTTCTCACCTGCAGTATAGATAACAGTGCATATTGTCTTGTGGTTATTTCTCACCTGCAGTATAGATAACAGTGCATATTGTCTTGTGGTTATTTCTCACCTGCACTCAGTGCCTTTTTCACAATCTGTTCGTGAGTTTCTGTTGGCGTACACACCAAAACACAGTTCACCCTGAAAATTATACAAAAAAGATAAAGAAATACATCACTTTCAATATCGTCATTTCTAAAATGAAGAAATGCATAGGTGCAGAATCCTTCATAGCTGAATGATACTAGTTTAGACTAAAGATATTGATAGACAAAATATAAACCTGCGGTGAATGCAATACTGCTGGAGGGTGTTGCTCCTATTGTAAAAAGAGCTGTGAGTATGTGCCCTCTTTTCTAAACAAGTCGTGCACTGCTTCACCATTCAACTTGCTCTCACCACATTAGTCTGAAAAGTCACCTGCCTTGTTTAAAACAGAGAGAGTTGCACTACCCGGTACCTACTCATGTCACACACTCTATAGTATATTATACTGACTGACTTGTCCCAACTAGGTACATACTCAAATCCCCCTTTTTTAGCACCGTACTTGAAAGACCACTTGTAAGCAACAAAAGGGACAAGTTATAGCGACATGAAAAGAAAGGACTGGAAAGGAGGGCATTTTTAGCCAGCTCTTTCTTTTACTATAGGAACAACACCCTCCTGCTAGCTTGGCATGTTGGATTGCTACAGCGCTGGTGAATAAGCGGAAAACGAGTCATGACATTCGGAAGAAACCTTTCTCTTTGCTCAAAATAGGTCTTATAATAATCTTTGCATGCTTTATATTAAATTAAGCAAATTTTATCAAGAAAATTAAATGTGTAATTACTTCAATATAGACAGAATGTTTGATTTCATACCATACCTGGTGTCATTGTACGCATCATCCACATCATTGATGTTGGCTATTCTAACTTCATCAGAGAGCTGGAATCGTCTGTGGACATCTTTAGCTCGTCCTGTGTCTACGTCCACTAACCATAGTATCTGTATACGCTGACTGATGAGGGCATCCTGTTGAAAGTTACACGCTTTTTTTAACAATGGCTAATCCAGCACGAGGATGGGTTATCCATAGTTATCACACGATTTCTGTGACTCACGGTGACTTTCCTGGACATTCCCTATTCTATAATGCATGCCCCATGTGAGCAAATCATGAATGGATATCAGCACGGTTTCGGGTTGGATATCAGCATGATTTGTGGTGGATATCAGCACGGTTTCATGCATAGGAATATACCTAAAACCGTTCTTCCCCAGCCGGGATTGAAACCTGAGCCGCCATAATTAAAAGCGAGCGTTCTATGCACTCAGCCTGCGGGACGGTGACAAAGAAGGGGCTAATACATGGTTTTACTTACCAGGGCTTGCAGACTACTTTAAATTACATCATATTATACAGAATTGGAGCAGTGTCACACAAAATCGTTCCAACTCATATAGATGTCATAGATAAGGATCGCATCCATATTTATCATCCCTATTATTTAGATTCTACATAAAATCCAAATTTCCAACAATAGATAGAACCCGCCATGCGAGTCCGCTTTGCTGAGCAAGGAGGCGTCAGGGACAGGGAGCATACAGTTTTTCAATAGTCTGTCTTTATTGATTCTAAGTGAACCATACTTAAAAATGCCTGAATTCTACATATATATCAAGAAATGGTTAATAATATATCATTCTTGTACTAGATTGTAATCTTTACATAGCTCTGAGGGGAAGGGACACACTGGATTGAAACGCCAAGTTTACCTGATATTCAAAATGATAACCGCTCACTGCGCCTATGTTCAGCAGGGCGATTCATAAAAACTGACGACACATCTATAATTAAATGATGAATTTAGAAACGATCATTCTAGAAAGATATTTCTGGATTTATTTGCAGAAAATTCACATAATTGTTAATCTTTCAAACCCTAAAGGGTATTGATTGATTATAGTAATGATTATTGTGGGTGAAATAGCATGTTCAAAAGGCTGTAATTCTATTATTTCCATTGAGTATCAGTATTGATGAATTTCATAATTCTCTGGTCGTCTTACCTGTTTGATATCGTCAGATTTTATGAATCGCCCTGCAGGGCTCACTGCTGGCATGTCCGGGCACTATAATGCAAGTTCAAACCAGAATGAGGTCACGCTGCCTCGCTTGGTGAAGGGGACTCGCATGGCATGTTGTATTTACTGTTGTAAATTTGGATTCTATGTAGCATTTAAGTAGCATGTACAGGTTAAATATAGATGCGATCATCATCTATGATGTCTATACGTATATCGACTCCAAGCATTTGAGCTGTCAAACGTGGCAAGTTGACCCGGTCTGCTTGGCTTCGTTTTATGGCATGAATTCTACCATGATAATTAAGGTTTATATAGCCATAATGTATTTAATGGATGGGTTTATTCGTGACTCGTTCATTATTATCTATGGATTCAACTCATGCGTAGACTGATATCCATTTATAACTTAATCATTTATGTATTGGTTGGGGCCGAGTGCATTAGCCATGGATAAGCAATCCAAGTTATTGTAATAACCAGAGTCGACACCGTATATAAAGAATGGAATATAAAGTTACAGCCGTTGTTGTTGTTTTATTTCTTAGGAGCCTTAAGGACTAACAGCCACTGGTCATCAGTTACTCGCTTATACTGATACTTGTACTTGTACTTATTCTTGCTTAGAGACGCCACTCTGTTCGTGAGCTAGGACTAGCCACCGAACTCCCTTAAGATAGCTTACACGTAGGCCACCTGAGTGTCTGATCGCGTCTGCCATAAAACCACCGAACACCGCGTTTTATAGCCCCCGGCCGCCGACGGTGACGTCACAAGGCTGTGACGTCACCGCCGACGCCCCACCTAGCGGCCACAGCGGGAACCCGCCACCGAGCTTCGGTGGCCGCCGCCGAGCCGCCGGCCTATGTTTATTACATCCCTCCCACCTTACTTTATTCTATGGGTATAACATTTATAATAAACATTACTCGAGTGTCCAACAATGGCACCCGGGCCGTACAGCCTAAGGACTCGTATTACTTTGCTTAACCTAGATTCTTTTACCCCTATGATTACCGTAGTATGTACCAGGTGAGTACCCCCCCCTTATTATCATGATTATTTACAATACCTATGGGCTCCAACAGCGGCCCGCCCGTCTTTAACTCCCTAACTATATATTGTAATAACCCGACTAGCGTGTGAACGATTTACAATGACTTAATCTGGACTACCAGCACCAACAGTGGGCTGTTCCTAATTTGCTTATGCACAACATGTGACATCAATTATCATACTGTCTAGGAATAAACTGTTATTAATAAGAAACTGACCATGTTTGGTTTTCATGTGATAACCTTATCTCTACATTTATACACGTAACGAAATATATATACATCCGACCACCGGAGATCTGCGGTCTAGAAGGGCGCGGTAAAACGCTGCAGGAATTGGGGCCGTCCCTTCATTGTCCTGGCCACAGGGATCCTCCCGACTCTCTGGGCCGCCAGCCCTTATCTTATGCTGCTTGTCTTATGCCCTGGGGGCTTCCAGGGGTGTTCAGGGCCTGGGTTTCCTGGCAGGTACTCAATCCCCCACCAGTACTCCCCTTACCCCTACTAACCCCCTTCACACCCCCCCTTCCCGGCTGTCCTTTCAGCTTCCCGGCTGCGCCCTCCGACGTCCCTGCCATCCCTGCTCACCGGCCACTGCCCGTCCCCTCCTCCCCCACGCGTCTCTCACTCTCCTTCCTGGCAACCGCTCCTCCCTCCTACTGGCTCCCCCTCTGCTGTTCCTCCCTGACCATCCGACGGATCCGCTCCTCTAGGTCGCGGCTCAAGGGCGCCTCGGCTGGTCGCGGTGGTGGCGGCTGCGGGGCGGCCCTGGAGGGCCCTGAGAGCGGTGGGACGAAGGGTGAGAGGGTCTGGTGGCCATATCTCCCTTGTCCCTGGGCTGACGGCGGCGGTAGACCAAAGCCCGAACCCTGGGGCCCGGCCGTCGCAACTGCCCCTGGCGCCTGGGTGGGCGGTCTGCCCGCTGCAGCCGACGGTGGGGGTCGCCCCACTCCCGGAGGGGGAGGTGGAGGTGGTGGTGGGGGTACGCTTCCCTGACCCATCCCTGGGTCGTACCTCTGAACTGTAGTCGCGTAATAGTGTGTACGCCACAGGGATGGGCCCACCAGCTCCACCCACCCGTGCGCCCGCCCTCCTACGGGGGTGTATTCATCGCCCAAGTCCGGGGATGGAGCCAGCCCCACCGCCCACTTCTGTAGCTTGTCGGGGTTGTCCACCCGCCGCCAGGGGATTCGTTGGTAGGTATCCCCAATCCAAAGCGGCCTCCCCGCCAGCGGGTCCATTTCCTCCGCCCGCGGCAGGCCGGGGACCTCCACCCCAGGGATCCTCTCCCCCCACTCTTCCCGCCACTCCTCTCTCCTGGGCCCCGCCCCCCGGCGGCCCCTCTCCTCCTCATACCTTTCCTCGTACTCCCGGCGCCTCCGGTACTCCCCGTAGCTCTCGTTCCTGTGGGGGCCAGCCTCGTACCGCTGACTCCCCCGGCCCTCTCGCCTCGTCTCCTCATCCACTCTTCTCTCCTCCCGTCTCCTCCTCTCCCTTTCCTCAACCTGTCTCTCCTCCCTCTCTCTCCTATCCCGGTCCTCTCTCTCCTTCTTCTCGTGGGCCGCTCTCTCCTCCCTCTCTCTCCGATCTTCCCTCTCCTTCCTCTCCCTCTCATCCTTCTCCTTCCTTTCCTTAGCCACTCGTTCCTCCCTTTCCTTCTTTTCCCTAGTCGCCTTCTCCTCTTTCTCTCTTTTCTCGGCCATCTCCTTCCTTTCCCTCGCAACTCTCTCCTCTCTCTCCTTTCTCTCCTTCTCCTCTCTTTCTTTCTTTTCTTTATCCCTCTTTTCTCTGGCCGCTCTCTCCTCCTCCCTCTCCCTCTTTTCCTTTTCCCTCCTTTCCTTTTCCCTAGCCGCCTTCTCCTCGTCCCTCTCCTTCCTCTCTCTCTCTTTCTTCTCCTTGGCCGCTCTTTCTTCCTCTCTCTCTTTCCTCTCCCTCTCTTTGCTGCCCTTCCTCGCCTTCTCCTCCTCCCTCCCTTTTCTGTCCCGCTCCTTCCTGTCCTTAGTGGCCGTCTCCCCCTCTCTCTCCTTCTTATCTCGGGGTGCCTTTACTCCCTCTCCTCCCTTCTTCTCCCTTTCCTCCGCTCCCTGACTAGCGGCCACGGGTAGCGGCGCGCCCCCCATCGTGACCGTGCGGATCTCGGCCTCGGCCTCAGGCGCTGGGCTGTCCTCGCGGTCCAGCCCAGTAAGGGTGATTACCCGCCTGTCGACCGCCTCCCCCGGAGATGCCTCCTCCTCGTCAGAGTCCGTAGTCAGGGGCACGCTACGGTAGGCCACCGGCCCCGGACTGGGCTCCTCCTCCTCCCAGTCGAGCTCCTCCTCCTCCTGGCCGTCGTCCACCACTCGGGCGGCGATGAGGCCCTCCAGTTGGCTCCCCGGAGCCGGGGTGTTGTTGTCGGAGGTGTGGGGCTGAACGGGGGGCGGCGTGGTTTGTAAGATACGCCGCACCTGCTCCGGCGGTAGGCCCTGGCGGGGGGACCCCCCAGCGACCAATTCGCTCCCCCCCTCTTCTGTGTCCACCGTGGCAGGTGAGGGGCGGTCCAGCGACACCACCTCCCCCTCGGGGGTCCGCCACTGCCGACGTTGCAGGGCTTCCGCCAGCAACTGTCGCTGGTACCGCCTCGCCATCTCCTGGGCCATCCGGCCTGTCTGTCGGAGGAGACCCTCTCCGACCCCGGCTGGGGCTGGGTCGCCCCCCTCGCTCCGGAGCAGCGACCGCAGCAGGAGCGGGTCGCCCTCACCCCCGGCGGAGGGGGCGTCCAGAACCTGGTCTAGGATGGCCTCCGCTTCCGCGCCCAAGGTCGACTGGACGGGTGTGCACCGCCCCATTTCCTCCACCAGGACCCTGGCGGCCTCCCGGTCCTCCGCAGAGTGGTGACGGGACCGGCCTTGCCCTGTCGAGCCCTGAGCCTGGTCGCCCCCGGCTCCCGTCCGGGCCACCTTGCTAGGTGTGGCTGCCTCCTCTTCTCCCTCCCCCAACTCGATCCGGGGTGGATCGGCGTCCCACGCCTCCGCGGCCCCCCTCGACTCCGACTTCCGCTTTCGATCCCTCTGCGGCGAGCGGCTGTGCTCTCTCGGCTGCGGAGCCGGGCAGACCACACTGCGCAGCCGCCGGGGCGATCGACGCGGGCTTGCGGGCACGGGAGTCCTTTCCGTGGTCAGGCGGGCCGCCCTTCGGGTGCTGCTGCGGGAGCGAGGCCTGGGCGAGTCTCGAGCGCTGGCGGGGCTGGCCGCCGGGCTGTCCCCACCACTCTCGGTGGCCCTCTCCCCGGTGGTTGCCTCCTCGGTGGTCTTCCCCCCGTGGTCGGCGGCCTCCTCCACACGGTCGGTGGCCGTCTCCGAGGCGTTGCCCTCCTCCCCTTCGGGGTCCGCGCCAGCGCCCTCCTCGGATGGCGATGGCTCCTCCCCGGTGGCGGTGGCTGCCGCTCCGGTGGCGACCCCCCTATACCGTATGGTACATAGCGGTGGCCGATCAGCCTTGGACAGGCTCAGCCACGGGTGGCCCGGGTGTTGTGTTGACATGTGGGTCATGAGGTCGTCCCACCGACCCTCTTTCGCCTGCGCCTGGCATTTCTTCCCTGGGCAGTTCCACCCCGGCCCCTTCTCCGCATGGACAGCCTTCACATGCCGCGAGAGGCTATCCTTTCGCATAAATTTGCGGCCACAAATGGAGCAGGGGAGAGGCACCGACGACTTCTTCATGATGTCGGATTCGGTGTCGGTGTCTCTCTCGGGCCACGCCGCGCCTCGTTCTCGTCTTTCTAGGTCGGCGGTCCTAACGAGGTCGCGGTGTAGTTCCCGATCGCTACACCAGGCGGCCTCCGCGTCAGCCGTTGGTGTTCGGCGGTCGGTGGGTGTGGCCGTGGCCACCTCCATTTCCCGCCTCTGCCTTTCCTCCCACCGCCGATTCTTGGCCGCAAAAATTGCGACCACCTTGTCACTCATCTCTCCCTCCGGACCGATCGCAGGTAAGTCCCTCTTTTGTTGAGTCAATTTCCCCCGCCCCACCACTCTCTCAGTGCTAATTTCCTTTCTTTCGTTTTCAGGGCGCCACCCCCCACCGTGGCCAGCCGGTGGCCGAAGGATGAAATCCGCTTTCCCGGGCCTGGGGACCCTCACTCCACACCTTCCAGCCTCTCTCCGGATTCCCTCTCTCTCAGGTAAGACACCCCCGCCCTTTTTCTCCCCTTTTACGAGGTTCCAGTGCCAATATGACGCGCACAAGCGCCCTCCCCTTCTAGTCACCGCACCCATGGGAGCCGCCGAGTCGCCGGTGTCCCCGTGGTCGGCGGGAGTCGCCTTGGTTACCGCCGTAACACCCGGATGTGGCCCGCCTTCCGCCGACCACACTAGGTGGCGCCCCGGTGGCTTTACCCCTGCGGCCGCTCCAGAGGGCGCCACCGGTGGCCGCTCCCCACCGGCGGCCGACCCCGCCCACCGTACCACCTCTACAGGTTCCCCCCGCGGGGCCTGGGTCTTTTTCAGTAAGTCATAGTGAACCACTCGGAGCTTCCGGCCCTTTTTGATCTCCCAAACCGGCCCCCCCAAACTCCGGGTGATCGTCCAGGGGCCCGACCATGGCCGCATGAACTTGGGGCACTTGCCTACCTCTTTCTTAGGCAGCAGGTAGTATACCGTGTCCCCGACGGCCAGGTCCTCCCCCCTCACTCGGGTGGAATAGTTCCTCTCCTGCCGGCGGACCGCTTCCCCCATATGCTTTAAAGCATAAGCGTGGCCCTTCGCCATCCGGACCTGCAGTTCCACGGCGAACCCCTCCCCGCCCCCGGCTCCCTCCGGGTGGCCCCCTTCCGGCTGGGGGTAGATGAGGCTCCCAGGTAACAGCGTCTCTCTCCCCATCATCATGAAGTTGGGGGTCTGGTTGGTCGACGCCTGCACCGACGACCGATAAGCGGCCATGACGAACGGTAGCTGTAAATCCCAGTCAGCTTGGTTCTCGTCCACCGTCATGGCGAGCATGGCCTCCACCGTGCGGTTGCACCTCTCCACCAATCCATCCGACTTCGGATTGTAGGGACAGGTACGGGTCTGTGCCACCCCCAAGAGACGGTGCACCTCCCGGAACATCTGAGCTTGAAAATTCCTCCCCTGGTCGGTATGAATCGTTCCCGGTGGCCCCAGTCGGCAGACCACCTCCGTAACGAAGGCCCGGGCGACTGTTTCTGCCTCCTGGTCCGGCAAGGGGATAGCCTCCGCCCACTTCGTGAAATAGTCCATTACCAGAAGGATGTGCCGGTTCTTTCTCCCTGTCCTCGGCAACGGCCCCATCAGGTCCATGGCCATTCTTTCCAGCGTCGCCGCTACCGGCACATGTCTCATCATGGACCGGGGGGGGTGCACGGCCCCCTTCCTGCTGAGGCATTGCGGGCAGGTCTCCAGCCACTGTATTAGGTCCCGTCTGTAGCTGGGCCAGTAATAGGATTGCTGTAACCGTCGTAGGCTGCGGACCCTCCCGAAGTGGCTGCTCAGAGGAGCCCCATGCACTTCCGCCAACACCTCCGGCACCCTTCCCTCCGGGACGACTATCTGGCCGAAGGATCGGCCCCCCGGCTCCCACCAGACCCGGGCCAACACCCCTCCCTCTAGCCTCAGTCGCGGCACCTGTACCGCCAGCGCCCGCACGGCGTAGGGTTCCCCGGCCAATTCGTCCGATGCGGGGCCCGCGTTCTTCGCTACCCACCGCCGGACCCTCCCCAGAATGGCGTCCTGGTTCTGTACTGCCGCCCAGTGCTCCGCAGAGGACAAGACGGGACCCTCCTCCTCCCCGTCCCCCTCCGCCGTCCGGGGCCTCCCGCTGGCCTCCTCAGCCTCCGCCTCTGCGGCCGCCTCCCTCCTCGTTACTGCCCTGCATTCTCCCGGTTGGTCGAACAGGGGAGAGCCCCCCTCCCCCTCCATACCGCACTGAGTGCATGGCCGCCTGGACAATCCATCCGCGTTACCATGATCCCGCCCGGGGCGGTGTTCGATCACGTGATCGAACGTCTCCAGGAGTTGTAGCCACCGGGCCACCTGCCCTTCTGGTTCCCGGAAGCTCGCCAGCCATTTAAGGGCTGCATGGTCTGTGCGTATCCGGACCGGCCGCCCAACCAGGTAGTGCCGAAACTTTTTCACCGCGAACACCACCGCCAGCAATTCCCGCCTCGTCACACAGTAGTTGCGTTCGCAACGGCTCAGCGTCCTACTGGCATAGGCCAACGGTCGTTCCCGACCCTCCTGCATCTGCGAAAGGACGGCGCCTAGCCCCATATCGCTGGCGTCCGTGTCCAGCAGCAGGCGCCCCTCCGCCCTTGGATATGCCAACACCGGAGCCTCACTCAGTTTCTCCTTCAGACAATGGAAGGCCTCTGCACAGGATCTGTCCCAGCGGAATCTTTTGCTCTTTTCGGTCAATTCCGACAGGGGCCGTGCGATGGCCGCGAACCCGGGCACAAAGCTGCGGTAGTAGCCACACAGCCCCAGGAAGGACCGGACATCCGTTACCGAGACCGGGGTGGGCCATTCCCGGACAGCTGCCACCTTCTCGGGATCGGTCCCGATCCCCGTCTTATCGATGCGGTGGCCCAGGAAGTTGACCTGTTCCCTCACGAACTGGCATTTACTGGCCTTGACCTTGAGACCGGCCTCCTGTAGCCGCTTTAGTACCGTCTCCAGCCGGGTGGCGTGTTCGGCGAGGGTGGCCGAGAACACGATAATGTCGTCCAGGTATACGAGACAGGTGGACCACTGCAGCCCTCGCATCACCACTTCCATCAAGCGTTCGAATGTCCCGGGCGCGTTGCAGAGCCCGAATGGCATTACTTTGAATTGGAACAAGCCCCGGTGCGTCACAAACGCCGTCTTCGGCTTATCCGCCCCCTCCATAGCCACCTGCCAGTATCCCGACGCCAAGTCCAACGTGCTGAACCAACACGCCCCCGCCATCGAGTCCAGTGAATCGTCTATCCGTGGCAGTGGGTAGGCGTCCTTAACCGTCACCGCGTTTAGGCGGCGGTAGTCCACGCAAAACCGCACCCTCCCATCCTTTTTCTTTACCAAGACCACGGGGCTTGCCCAGGGACCCGTCGCCGGCTCTATGACGCCCCTTCTCAACATCTCCTCCACTTCCTTGTCCACGACCTCCCGTCGATGCGGCGCCAGTCGTCGGGGAGCCATTTTAATAGGGGCCGCCACCCCCGTCTCTATGGTGTGTGAGACCAAGTCAGTATGTCCCAGGTCCTCATCGCCCTCCTGGAATGCTGCCTTATTCCGGGCAATGAGCTGGATCCACTCCTGATCATCCTCGACCTGGGTTCCCCCCAACAACTGCTGTACAAGCGTCCGGGACCCCTCGCGTGGCCCCTCCTCGGTCACCATCCGGCACTCCTCCCCCCGGAGCTCCTCCTCCCCCACAGCCTCGGCCACCGCCACGTGCATCCCCTCATACAGGACCACTGGATTCGGGCCCGGATTGCAGACCAGGACCGGCACCTCCCCCCTCTCGGGTGTCACCAGGGCCCTGCCTATCCGAATCCCCCTCGCCATCTCCACCTTCTCCACTCCTTCCACCAGCATGTCCGTCAGTCCGGCCGATTCCGGCACACGCGCCTGTATGATCCTCTCCGTGCGACCCCTCACCCATTCCGTCCGCGAGCTCACCAGTCGGCAGGGCTGGGTCCCGTGCTCCTCTTCCGGCCACACCAGCCTCTCCCCGGCCATGTCGATCGTCGCCCGCGTCTGCCTCAAGAAGTCTGCACCCAGCAGGCCCGGGGTGGATATATCGGCCACGACGAATGATGTAGTTTCCGCGCGGCCTGCGCACTGCAGCTCCGCCGTCACCCGACCCTCCACCGGCAGCGGCTTCCCATCCGCCGTATGGAATGCTGTTAACACCGGTCTCAGATCCCCAGGGGACCCCTCCGCCTTCCACCACGCTGTGGAGAGCAAGTTGCTGGTGGCCCCCGTGTCCACCACTAAGTGGATGTCCTTGCCCCATAACGTCCCTCCGACCTCCAGGCCGTTCCCCTTCTTCTCCTTCCGACCCAGCCATTCTCTCCTCCTTTTCTCTCCATGGGTCTCCTCCCGGCTGGAAGAGGGGACCCCGTCTAGTTTTCCGAAGCCTTCTTCGTCGCCTCTCTCTTCCGAGCGGCCTCGACCCGCTTCCTCCAGATAGGGCAGTCGCGCTTAAAGTGGTCCGGCGCCCCGCACTCGAAGCAGCCCCGTCCCCTACTTGCCCCCTCCCCCTCCGCGGTTGCAGGGGCCGATCGGGCCAGGGACTCCCTCATCTGGGTGACCGCCACCCGCAGCTCTCCCATCTCTTCCGCCATTGACTTCGTGGTGGACCTGACCTTCACCGCCTTCGCCCGTTCCTCCTTAAGGTAAGTTTCCGCCCGTATACCCCTTTCCACCGCCCGTAGAAGAGTTGGAATCTCGCCCTGATATATCCACTGTCGGAGCTCCGTATCCTCCAGACATTCGACAAACCTATCCTTAGCCATGCCATCTACCATCTGGGCGTCTGCATTGGGGTAGGACAGCCGCACCAGTCGCAGGATCTCTTCCGAGAGGGTTTGTAACTCCTCCCCCGGCTTCCGCACCCGGGTGCGGAGCAGAGCCTTATACGATTCCACCTGACTCTTCGGCTGGAATCTATTTACTAGTGCATCCCGCAACTTCTTATATCCCCCAGGAGCCGCCGGCCGTTCTGACGCCAACAGCCGCCGGGCGACCCCCGACAAGCTTATTCCCAGGAACGTCCCCGACTCCCTTTCCGTCCATCCGTTAGCCATGACGCAGAGGTCGAAGTGCGACAGAAACTCCTCCAGATCGCTCGACCCGTCGTACTTGCCCGGCATCACAATTGGCTTCCGGGTGGCCCCCTCGCCCCCGGGCCCCGGCCTACCCGGGTGTATCCCCTGTGTCTGCTCTATCCCCAGGGGCGTGGAGCTCCTGGCCCCCTCCACACTCTCCGTCCTAGAGCTACTTCTGGGGCTGCCCTGCCTCAGCCATTCCGCCAACGGGTCTGTCCCCTCCCTTCCAATCGTCCCGCGGCCCTCTCTGACCTCCCCGTGGGCCCTGTCGGGGCCCCACTCTCGCGTCCGCTCCTCTCTCCGGTGACCCTCTGTATCACTCCCCGCTCCACCGAACACCGGGCCACCGAACTGGCCAACCACCGAACCGCCGCCCTTCCCACCGAACCGGCCACCGAACTCAGCCGGGCCCATTTCGCTGTCCACTTTAGCGGCCGCACCAAGAGGTGTCCGGTGAATAGCCACGCCACCCTTTACTCCCACTTCCTCCCCAGGCGATGCTTCCTCTGCCCTCCTGTCCGGTCGCTCCTCCATTACCCACTTCCTGTTGTCTGCTCCGGTGGCGTCGGTGGCGCCGGCCGCCGCAGCCACCGGCCTTTTAACTTTAACAGAAACCTCCTCATCCACAACCTGGATCAGTTCTCCTCGCCTACCCGCCCCTAACTGCTCCTCCAGGGCTGCCCTCTCCTCCTCCATCTTTAATTCGCTATCTGCCATGCCTGTGTTTCTACTCTGGTACACCCCGGTTCGTTAATGTAAACAACCACCGCTGTCACCAATGTAATAACCAGAGTCGACACCGTATATAAAGAATGGAATATAAAGTTACAGCCGTTGTTGTTGTTTTATTTCTTAGGAGCCTTAAGGACTAACAGCCACTGGTCATCAGTTACTCGCTTATACTGATACTTGTACTTGTACTTATTCTTGCTTAGAGACGCCACTCTGTTCGTGAGCTAGGACTAGCCACCGAACTCCCTTAAGATAGCTTACACGTAGGCCACCTGAGTGTCTGATCGCGTCTGCCATAAAACCACCGAACACCGCGTTTTATAGCCCCCGGCCGCCGACGGTGACGTCACAAGGCTGTGACGTCACCGCCGACGCCCCACCTAGCGGCCACAGCGGGAACCCGCCACCGAGCTTCGGTGGCCGCCGCCGAGCCGCCGGCCTATGTTTATTACATTATCATTTCTTTTTTACCATGATTTGAGCTATCCTAATCAAATAAAAGAAAAATGATGAAAACAGGAAAGTTCTATTATATGTAAACTTAGCCATTTATTAGGTAAAGACACTGGTGACGTCAATTAACATATGAATGCTGGAAGCATTTGACCTTTGCCTTAAAAAATTAATTAGGGTAGAAATTCTCCCAAGGGGGGGGCTGATTTCTTAGTCCCTCCCCACCCCAGTTGTTAAAAAATGGTCACTTCCTTTCTTTATTCTTAGGCATGGGTCCACTGTGAGCATGGGCGTGGACTGGTTACCAGATTTAGTCTGTGTAGGTGTTATCCATATGCTATAGAAGGGTGAGAAACTAAAGGGAACAGTGCTGCCCTCTGGTGCCTTTATTTGCTATGCACAGACCTTGATTACGGAGGTGAGGGGTTACTTTGGCAAAGTCACCACTCAGCTCTGTAATCAAGGTCTGTGCATAGCAAATAAAGGCACCAGAGGGCAGCACTGTTCCCTTTAGTTTCTCACCCTTCTATAGCATATGGATAACTACTACACAGACTAAATCTGGTAACCAGTCCACGCCCGTGACTGTGAGGCTAAACCTTGTTGCAGCTAGAAATTGCACTGTGACATCACACTTACTCATGTATGATAACCATGTGAGATCTAATGGTAAAGGGGGCCTTATTGTACCCTACACAAAGACCCCTTTTTCATAGATCGTATCAAACTTTGTTTTACAAGCAATTGCAGGAATGACAATTTTAATAGAAGGGTCCACTATGCAACAGACCATGCAACTCCCTCTATACGTGTATCTATTTCTCTGCAACTAGCTGAAAATTGCACCCGATATTGCAGAGTGGACCCGCAGCTTTTAGCCTTACCTGTAAATGAACTGTGCCTATTCGCCCAGTCCCTATCAGCGCTACACCGAGAGAGGAGGCCATCTCATGGATAGGACCTGCATTAAAAATAGATAGAAAATCTCAATAATATAGTTTGCCCACTGACACAATTCTAGTACATGCATATATATATATATATATATATATATATATATATATATATATATATATATATACTGACCCTTTAAAGGCTGCTAAAGCATCAATGCACCAGGCTCACTGGCCATCATAATGCATAAATGTAGCCCTAGTGAGTAACTCACCAGTGCATCATGCCCATTGCTCTTGGCATGATGCAACTATGGAGTAGCCAGTACCTCATTTGTGCATCATACTGACCGTCTTGTGGTGTATTAATCCCATGTGGTTGACACGATGCATGAATGCAACCTTGGTAAACTACTTGGTGATGATTTTAGGTAAAGAGTAGAGACCAACCATAAATCATCATACTGTTGTTTAAGGGGCAAAAGACAGCAAAAGATTGTAGTTAAAAGATATCTCTAAAGGATTAAACACCTAACCTTGAATACAAATATGCAAAGAGAAAAAAAAAGAAACAGCAGTATCACACAACAACACAGAATCTAAAGCCAATCTAGAGGTAGGTCAAACCAGGTAATATAATAGATCCAGTTGTTGAACTAACCCGTTAAGAATGGCATGGTATATTATCCGTTTAAGGGCCAATGATGCAGGAGCGCATCATGTCAATAGGTCGTCATGATGCACCAATGAGGTGCTGACAAGTCTGTTTGCCAGCACTTCATTGGTGCATCATGCTGACCCTCAGGGACTGTGGGAGCCCCGAAATGTCGGCATGATGTATGACTAGCCCTTGTGAGTTATTCTTGCATCATGACCACACTGTAAAAAAAATGTCGTCAAAATAACGAAGGCTTCCTCATCCCAAAGTTGCCAGAGATCTACCGTTATTTTCACAGAGATGTAGTTATTTTCACAGAGATTCCCTTGTACCACCACACTGCCACATGGGGTTTCTTGTAAAAACTACAGTGGCACCCTGATTTACAATTATGGTGGTTCAGTGTTCAGTTTTACAAGGATTCCTAGCACAATCAACAGTTATTTTCTACAGTGCACCAATGGGAATGATGCATTAATGCATCAGCAGCCCTTAAAGGGTTGGAGAGGTCCAACTCACTGTGTTATCATGATAACTGTGATCTTGTCAGGTTCCTAACTACCGTAAGTGCCTGTATAAGTGCCCCGGTGCTTATAGATTTCAACCTACCTTTACCCCCGACACTTATTTAAGACTGGCGCTGATTCAAAGACCCGGCGCTTATACAGGCCACTATGCATGCATTTATGCATCTTGAAGTCAGAATATCGAGGGGAATCGATCTGCCGCATTAAAGCGTTAACCCTTTAATGACTGATCTTGAATTATGCCCTTTTGTCACCATGATGCATCAATGCAGCCTCCTTGATGCGCCAATGAAGTGCCAGTGAGTTTGCTTGATAGTACTGCATCGGAGCGTCATGGCGAACCTCCATTAGGGTCTTAATGCCAAAGTGATAATGGTGCATTGATGGAGCCTTGGCAACCCAGGTAGCAAGGATACATTGGACCAATGTCGGCTTATATTGGGCCAATGTTGGTTTATATTGGGCCAATGTCAGCTTTAATATATTGATCCAATGTCGGCTTATATTGATCCAATGTCGGCTTATATTGATCCAATGTCGGCTTATTTTGGGCCAATGTCGGGCCAATGTTGGTTGATATTGGGCCAATGTCAGCTTATATCGATCCAATGTCAGCTTATATTGATCCAATGTCGGCTTATATTGGGCCAATGTCGGGCCAATGTTGGTTTATATTGGGCCAATGTCAGCTTATATTGATCCAATGTTGGCTTATATTGATCCAATGTCAGCTTATATTGGGCCAATGTAGGCTTATATTGGGCCAATGTCGGCTTATATTGAGCCAATGTCAGCTTATATTGAGCCAATGTTAGCTTATATTAGGCCACTGTTAGCTTATATTGGGCCAATGTCAGCTTATATTGAGCCAATGTCAGCTTATATTGGGCCAATGGTGGCTTATATTGAGCCAATGTTAGCTTGTATTGGGCCAATGACGGCTTATATTGGGTCAATGCCAGCTTATATTGAGCCAATGTCGGCTTATATTGAGCCAAGCATGGACAAGCATGGCCCAATGCTCCATTGCTGATTGGGTAGTAACTCACTAAGGCTGAATTGAAGGGTTATAGTTGGGAAGTGACCGTTCCGAATGATGCACGAATGCCTGTGGCTGGACTTACCTTCGCTGCATTTATGCATGATCAAAACACAAATGTGTGGTGCAATAAAACTAACTGCGGCTCTGTATCTATAGATAGACAAAAAGAGGAAACAAAAACAAGTAGTAGAATAACAATAATAACAAAAGGTCAATGGGCCTATGCCAGATAGCGGCAGAGACTGGTATATTAGAAGTAGTTCAAGGCAGGTACAGTGAGATTATAGAACCAGTTGTTCACATCACCCTAATGGGACAGCATGATGCCATAAAGCTTTCACTTCGCCCTTTTGTCATGATACATGAATGCATCATGAGTGGTACCACATATAGAAAACAGCGCATTAACCCTAATAGGGCAGAATCATGTTTTAACCGTTTAAAAACCAATAAGTGCACCATGAAGTCACCATTGTCCCTCAAAGGGTTAATTGATAAATACACTCATTATGTTTCTAAACCAGTTTGTTAACATAGTAATCCTAGAGCTATCATTTATCTCAACTGCTCATCATGGTACATGTACAAATATTTCTAGGTAGGTCGATCGACACAGTTAATATTTAAGCCCTTCAAAGAAAAGACCACCCTATTTTCATGATGATTTCATTTGTTAGTCTTTATACTGAATGAAGATATTCTGGCATAGTCATCAGTCCATCTGCTAATGTAAGGGCAGAGAGCAGGTTTCTCTGATGCAGCCTATGACGTCACAGGAGACCAAATGCACCCCAGTGGAGACAGTCCCTTCTCTAGATTAATGCCGCGAAGAGGTGTATGTGAATATTGCTTGCATATTTCCTTTTATAAGTAGTGATAAATAGGCCAACTGAGTTATCCTAAATGATAAAACCATGTGTAGCAACTTTACTTATATAATTATATAAAAACATGTTTTCAGACACCTTGTATAAGCAATGCAGCACATATGATGCATTTGGTCTCCTGTGACGTCACAGGCTGCATCAGAGAGGCCTGCTGTCTGCCCTTACAGTAGCAGATGCACTGATGAGTATGACAGAATATTTTTATTTAATATAAAGAATAACAAATTAAGGTATCAGAAAATAAGGGTTGAGGGGCAGCTAATGCAGGAGTGCGTCATGCCCATTGGTCGTCATGATGCACCAATGCAGTGAGCCCTCCAAGAAGCTGTATTAGAGCATCATGACGACCCTTCGGGAGTGTACCAATACCAGAGTCAGCATGATGCATAAATGCAATCATGGTGAGTTCAGGACTCACCAGGGCTGCATTCGCACATCTTATCCCTTGTTTTTTTCCCTAACTAATGACACAATAAGCCAAAATGCCATGGAGCTTGTATCGCGTACACTATGCACAACTAAATAAGCAAATGTCCACGACCATGGGATATATTTACATCGTATACCCCGAGGTGGGACTGGCGTATCCCACAAAGCCATTATATGGCTCAGTGGGATGCAACCAGTCCCACCTCGGGGTATACGATGTAAAATCCCATGGAAGTGGACATTTGCACATGTGTCATAACCTAGGGGGTTATTTTGCTTTTAAATAAAGAAAAACAGCTCAGATCTGTTCAAAATCCAAGATGGCAGACACCCATTGAATACAAGCACATTGTATTCAATGCCTCCCATTGAATACGGCAGTTCTAGTACTAATCTATAGTGACGTTCGTATCAGCCATGACATAAAGTGTTAACCCTTTCAAGGCTACTTATGCATTAATGCATCGTGCCCTTTGGTCGTCATGACAGCCATCTTGTCAGAACTGCATTCATGCATCATGCCAACCCTACAAGAGTACACATATCAACCCTGTAGGGTCGGCATGATGCACTCATGAATACAACCCTAATGACTCTACTCACCAGCTCTGCATCCATGCATCATGACAACTGATTAGGATGATGCACTAATGCATCAGCAACCCTTTAACAGGATCATATTAAGTATCACTTCTATGACTATAATATTTTATATAATCGAGCTTTTGATCTCACCCATTACATGGACAGCTGGTGGAGTATATATATGAGTTGATGGTGGTAGATCGGTGGTTATTCTGTGTTCTACTATGCACCACTGGTCTATGTGGTTGTGTGATCCACCTTCTAGACAGCTCCACGTCATAGTTGGCTGAATGGGCTTCTAGATCCCTCCATTCTACTTGTTAATAATACATGTGTGGGCGCTATGGCTCTGGAGGTTGGTTCACAATGTACTACTTACTCATATACAGTAACATACATCAACCTGAAACAGTGGTGATAATCGTGCCAGAGGGTGCGATTATCTGGAAGGCATTTTTCAAGATGGTATAACTAGACTCCATCGAATCGTAGTGGGATCCATCACTCAAATGGCATTACGCCCCTGCATCTAGTGTTCCTTATTACACGACTTCTGTGATTTTGGGTGCTTTTTCTGGATATCCCCATGCTGGTATTCCTGCATAATTTGCACTGTAATGTGAACAGATGCAAGGTGGATATCAGCACGACTTTGGGTGGATATCAGCACAATTTAATGTCTAATTACACATTTAAAACCGTGCCTCCCTATGAGAATTTCATTGCCAAAGGTAGGGGCCGAACCCATAACACTACTAATCCGAATGCCACATCCCTATGCATTGTATCACAGGCACTGACGAGAATTGGTTAGCTAGAACCAGGTCTGCATAAGTTATTGATATGACACAATGCCCAGGGAGGTCACTCACATATAACTAGTAAACATTCAATGTGTGAAACTATCCTGCAGTCTGGGTTGTGACCCCCCCCCCCTCCACCTCTGTGTTTGCTATGGTAGGTGCCGACATCTTGCAGTACTGTGCGCGACTGGCATGGTTATGGGTCAAGGTGGGAAGGAGGAGTGTGTACCATTAGTATACGGCACATGGCTATTGTATTATTGACCAATGGGAAGCATCCCTGGCATTTACTGCGGAGACGGGGGCTGAAGGTGTTAGTCATAGTGCAGTCGGGGTCTAATGGCGGCCTCCATAGCCTAATGTGCTAATGCCCTATAGTGCTCAGCGAGTCGCGCTCCTACCCCCAGATACAGGTGTTTGTGTCTTGGCCTGGAGGTTAATTCAAAAGATCCTGGGATCACAACTTCAGCGATCTTAGGAATTATTCTACCTTATCCTATTAAGCGATCTTAAGATTAGACTGCGTTCACATTTCCTAGCCAGCGCTAAGATCGCATCGATCTTAGCCTCAGCCCTCCTACACTATTCCAAGAAGTACTGACTGGGCACAGGGGTAAGAGTCCCAAAATAAAGGAATAGTTGTGGAGCCACTCTTCTTCACAACAGTGTTTATACCATCGTTCATTGTCCCCATATGGGCTAACAAAAAAGCACAGCGTGCAGTTGACCCCCGTACAGTATTCAAGAGTAGTTCCCATGAATGTATGATTTATGCTTGCCTATTAGAAGCATTGTGCCCTCCCCCCAGGACAAAGAGAGAGAAGGAAAGAATTACCTTACAGTGCACTTACCGCATGAGTAGCCCTAAGAGCCCTCAAGGACACTCAGCAAATGTCCTCCCTCCCCTCTATATGTATGCAGCAGGCTATTCACTCTTTTGATCAAGAGTGTTCCCTGTAATTGCTCTTGTACTCAGGTTAAACCACTATGCAATTCTTTCACTAAGATCGCAGTGATCTTAGTGCTGGAAAAGGAGTAGTGAAGTGATCCCAGGACTTTCTTTTCTCAGCAGGCCTGCAACCACTGCATTAGATAGGGTAGACCGGCCAGGTCTTATGATATGTGCCTACACTAAGATCGCTGGGGTTGCGATCCCAGGATGTTTTGAATTAAGCTCCAGGTTCATCTTTTCACGGTGCAAGGATTTGAAATGGAGATGTATGATTTTTAAACTGATAGATGACATATTTGGCAGACCCTTTCCTGAAAAAAAATAAATAAAGTACCTTATGTTTGAAGGAAATCCCAAAGTGAACTAGTGCATAACCTAAGATCATCCACCCTTATTTAGAGGGTTTCAAATTGTAATCGTACCGTCTTGAGAAATGCCCCCATCACTGGTTCAGCTCGTAAACCCCTACATAATGATTATAAGGGCTTAATAAAATAAAGCTTGACTGACGGTTCTGTTGAACCAGTCATCAAAGCCGCAGGCCTCCAAGACCACCCCCCCCCAAAAAAAAAAAAAAATTTAGTCCCTATGTTATACTGCACCGAACAGGCCCTGGTGAGTAACTCGCCAGGGCTACATTAATGCATCGAAGGGTCATCATGATGCTCAAATGAAGTGGTAGCGAGCGAAAACACCAGCACTTCAATGATGCATCATGACGACCAATACGTATGATGCACTCCTGCATCAGTAGCCCTAAGAGGGTTAGGGAGCTTAACAATCAATTAAGTATCCCCACAGACTTCTTCTATATTCAGTATTAAATTTCTTTGCACTGCATTGCTGAGCCATAAAAAAGCTGTTACCCGACCGACCCTAGCAAAGCAATGCCAACCCAATACTTTTTTCTTTTTTATTTAATTTGGGGATTTCAGAGAATCTTTGAGAAACGTTCCCATTGTTTTAATGAAATGTTGTCCATTTTTCATAAGTATTTTCTTATCTTTCATAATTCCTCATCTATTTCCCATCAGTGTCAAACCATGTATTTCACATTTCTCACATATTTCTCAAATTTCTACTGTAAAACCAAGGAATTACATCGGGGGGACAAGTCTCTTTTGAAATCCTACCTACCAACCCTAGCTCTTTGAACCATGTTACTGGAAACACAATATTACTTTTGGCCTGACATATCATGATGCCAATGGACTTAATCATAGAGGCATCACGTGGCCCATGCATTGTTAACATGCAACAATATCACATACTGTTGTTAGGGAGACTCGGGTTTGTTTACAAGTTATAAATACTGTAACAACATAGACTACCCCTATACCTGCAGGTGGATTTTACAAGGGTCCAAATATTATTCAATTTTAATCCCTCCATAGCTAAATTTGGATTTTCTCTCTGGTGTGGGGAATATTGCTCTGTAGATGATATAACTAATTTTGTACGCCTTTTCATTACTGTGTTTGATTACTTATTATATGCTATATTATGCCGGAGTAGTTCCATAAAACCACAGAACATGCCACATCCCTGAACAACATCTATGTAACAAACGTCCCTTCGGGACGATTCCTAGCAATAAAATTCGATCAAATTAAATTTAAAACTAGATATTGTTCATATCTATGATATAAAGGCAGTGGCCTATTTGTCAGTTTATATGATTTTACTCATACTATCTTGTTTCCTTTTCTTTCCTTTTCTGTGGAGGGAGGTTATAACAGTTATAAGATACCCATTATGCCAATTTGTCCTTATGATTCATCACTGCGGCCCTGAGTCATGTTGCCGTGCATCATTACGTGCTATTTTACAACCAAGCATAAGTGGCGGATCCACTGCTGCGAGTCTACTGCAAATCAACTCACCGACTTCTCCTGCGTGTGTTCTGCAAAAAGGGTTCCATCAGGGGAGGCTCCACTATGCAAGTTTTTGGTACATTCTCACTAACTGATATCCCTATAGTGCCTAAGGTATAGGGTGTTGACATTCCTATATTGTTAACATGAGATTCAAAATTGTAAACATGAGATTTCAGGGGTCATTTCAAGGGTGATCTCTCTCCTTGTGTACCATATTTACAAACTACCCTGCACCTTCATAGATTATGTGATTGGGTGGGAGTTCAATATATTAGCATCAACACAGCAAAATATAAATAGCAACACAGCAGTCACACAGATCGCAGGGTCTTGTACTGTAAAAATCAAACATGTCTGATATTGAGTTGCAGAGACTCCCCAATGTGCAATGTTTACATAACATCAGCTTGATTTAGTAAACAAAAACAACACAAGCATGCCTGAGATCGCACACAATTACATCCCCAGATAAACAAATAGCTCCCTCAACATACACATTCTACCTTGTAATGGTAACAAAAACTACTCTTTAATCCATGTTTGTCTCCCATTTTCTGAGAATTGCTGCGATTCTCTGCAAAAATTGCGTAGTGGAGCCTCACCTATTAGAGGATCTCCTACTGGGACAACGTTCATGCGACATCTGAGCGGCCTGCGACGACATTCGCAGAAATAAAAAAAATTCGGACTGGACTCGCATGAGCGCAATTCGTGGCACAATTCATAGCAGAGGATCCCTAGCTAGGTGCATCACATCGGGGCATGATGCTTTCATTACCATAAAACCTCATCATAGTGCACCTTACAAAGAAGGCCTTTATATGCCTAACCTTTTAAATGCTGCACCAATGTGGCTGGTAGTGCATCACGCCTGTAGCCTTGGTATGATAAAATGAAGTAGCATTTGTGCATCATGGCGACCAAATGTGATAGTGCCATGAAAGTACATACCTGTTCTTCTGTTTTGTGATCGATTGTGTGCCAAAATATTCAGAAACAGTGTACCTTGGTTGTGTTCCGCTCGGCGTGTTTTTAGTTACTACCGTAACATCTGGATTGCCTATAGGGATGTGAACACTATAGGGTAGATTAACCTAAATACGACCACATACCTTGAAATGCTCACCCCACAAATTTGCCACCACTTTTGAGTGAAAAAGCCAGTGCACCGCATGAGGGGAGGGGAGTTTACAGACCCCTCCAAGGGAATTCACACAGAATTTCACCAACCCCATGTTGTTAAAAAATTATCACTCCCTTACCAAATTGTTGATGAGCATTGATGCAAACAGGTGACAATGTTGAACGAGCAGCAAACCGAATGTTATGGCTATGTTCTTGGTTGGACATCTCAAGGTATGTGAACGTCTTTAGGTTAATCTGCCCTATAACTGTGTAGAGGACGGTGAAAATATCTAGGATCACTGGGACTCGAACCCGGATCTCTGGCATGACATTCCAGCATGCTAACCATTACACCACGATCCCTTGCCTGATATTTCCACCTTCCAACTACACCTGGATCGGTATGATACACACTAGGGGAGCAGTGATTACCAGGTAACTGGCCCCTCAGGGTCAATCTACCAGGTACAGGGGTTTCTGGTCCCCTACACTCCTCCCAACCAGCTTCAACCATGGCCAACCGGCATCAATCATTCCTCCCAACCAGATTGGTTGGGCTTTATCAAGCAGTGTTGAGGCACTCCTGATTCCCAGTTGACCTACCAGTACATAGTACTGGCAGGGTCGAGGCGTATCTGTATCATACCGGCCCAGGCACCGAGTTCCCCCGATCCCCCTATTAAGTGGCGCGAGCACTGGCTCAGTGATCCTACCAGTGTAGAGGATGGTGATGCCTGATATTTCCACCTTCCAACTACACCTGGATCGGTATGATACACACTAGGGGAGCAGTGATTACCAGGTAACTCAGGGTCAATATATCAGGTACGGGGATTTCTGGTCCCATACAACGGTATTGTATTCATCATTACAGGGAGCAATCTGTTTGTACCTTGACCTCATTGACATTATAAGCGTTCCACATGGTCTAGGCCAGCACCATTCATAACTAGCTATTTAATTGGAGAAGGAGGTGGCTGCAATTTTAGATTGTCCCATCCTTACATGTTTAGGTGATTAAATTGAGTGAAGGAGCCGGGGGGGAGCACTGCTCCAATGTCTGCTTGTCATGTCTTAACATATTTTAGGATTTCAATTGAGTGAAGGAGGATCGGGGGGGGGGGGGGTTGTGGGATTCCGCTCCAATTTCTGTTAGCCATAGATACATGGTGAGTTTTTAGAACAAATGTGTGTGTGTAAACAGGGCAGGATGTTGAGTACTCTTTTATTATAAGGGGAAAGTCGAGTCCTTTAAGACATCCAACAATTCATGTAAATATGGACTTGAGGAAATGTGAATGTAAGAAACATGCTCGAATGGTTAATCATTAAACAAAGATTACTTGAAATAACTTTTAATTGATATGGAGATAATTTCTTTTGAACATGGGATCAGCTGGACAAGCAATGATGGTAGATGCTTATGGAATGATTTAGAGTGCCCCCCCTCAGTATGCATGATCAATATCATATACAATGTATTCCATGCACCTGACACCCATTGGAAATCCTCCAGGTAGATCTATAATTATTGAAATGGCTACATATGGCAAGCCAAATGACCAATCGTGATACCAAATCTGTTGATTATTATCACAGTTTGTTTTTAATATTACCCTTTTTGAACTCAACATGAGCAATGTGATACCAGCATGAAACCTCAATGTCAGTATTAGATTTCATGTGCAAAAACTGAAATCTGACTGTGATATTATGAAAGTATCATCATACTAAGGCATAATGACAGGGTTTTCTGGAGTTGCTTGCCGTGTAGCGGCCGGGAGAGCAGCGACCGTACCAACTCCATTATGTTTTCGGTTTGTCAGTGACGTCACGGTCACCTTGTGACGCAATTTTTTACGTCATACCTCGGCTGTGACGTCACACGTCGGCCGCAGAGTGGCAACTCCTATCCGTGGCCCTTGCCACATTTTTCTTGTTTCATTCCTACCCAGAGACACAAGAATACATGGTTTGAAGATTTAGTTCCCAGTTGCCATGTATTGGGAATAAACCTCATACCCTTGGTACCAAACCAAAGTAAACAGACATGGGTTTGTGATGAAATTAAGAGTTATATGGTAATAACTAGGGATTATTTTGAAATGTGCAGCCTATTTTAGATATATCAATTAAATTCTAACCAAGATTCTAGAGACAAAAATCGATTACCGCAACTAAAATGGCTAATTTCGGTGATTTTTAACCCTTTTTTTCTAAAATAATCTAAGGAGTGATATTAATCTATTCAAACACCAAATAAACCTAGTTTGGTGAAAATCATTATTTTCATCCTTTTCACCCAGTATCTCAGCTCTAGAATGTGCGAGATATGACTGGTTTGGTAAAAACACATCACATATCCTCCTCTTCACTTTGCTATTGAGCAAGAGCAATAACAAATCACATATTGCTGCTGTTTAAATGTAATTGTCTGAGTGATAGAATAACAATATGATTATTCATTTGAGTTGAGTACTGAACTGGAAACTGTTTTATTTGGGAAAAAGTGAGAGATAGAACAGCCACAAAAGAACTGTCCAAAAACAGTGGTTCTACCCCCAAAGAATGCTTCATTGCCCCCAATGTCAGCCTCTGCAATACACCGCAAAAAATCTGCCGTCAAAATAATAAAGGTTCTCCATCAACTTTCAGGCAAAGTTTTGTTGCACAGTGTTCTTACTGTAGCAGGCCCTACTGTTTTTGAAGCTGCATTGTAGAAATACGCTTCTCCCTTTCATCACAAACAATACATTACATTACTATTTCAAGTAGATTTTGCCATTTTTACGAAATTCTTGCAGATCTTTGAGGATAATAATGTCATTACATTTCTATTGGCAATAGTTGGGCCTTCTCTAGTCTAGGCAAATAATGGATGTTGACATGGCTAGCAAATCATTGGCTTAAATCATATGAGTGTTGTTATTCTCTGTCGGCTTCACTGATCTTGACGCGTTTCTTAATCGGTGTGGCAGCTTTACGTCCCAGTAACCAGTAGGTGGCCATCTCTCCTTTTCCCTGTAAAAGTGTAAAATATGACACTACATATCTGCCTAGAAATTTTCGGATTATGGCGATTAAGTGAAATTATATTCAGTTAATGCTTTTTGTTAACAGTTCTTAAGTGGCAAATCCACTGAGACGCATGAGTCTGCATGCATAAGAAAAAAATACATTGGGGTCTATAGCATTTTTTTGATGCACACACACTGATGGGTCTTGGTGGATTTGGCCCATTACACATAAGGTAGTACAGTACATCTAATATAATACGTTTGTACATACTTTGATTGGAATCCGACCACGGTAAGTCATATTGAAACCTGTGGTCTTCTCAAGAAGCCGTTGGGAGGCTTCAGTGATATGTATCTTGAATGCTGGAATGAAGGAGGAAAGATGAATTATGTTTAAGTTTATTCTTTTTATTTCAAATTTTCTTCTTATAAGGATAACCAAAAACCATTGCGATTGTTTCACCATCAAAGTCACTTTGATGGATGCACAATGTCATCTTGCACTAGTTAGTATTTATTATCTGACCTCAATTCTTGCACTTGCAATTTATCATATATATATAAAACATCCTGTTTCCAGGAAATAAATGATTATGATTATAAGTCAAGAATCATGCATTTTGCAAATTACATGATTTTACTGGTCTTTGTATATAAAAAGAAGGGAAAAAACACATTTTCAGATTATTCATTGACAGATCAGGACATTCAGAAGATCAATGAGCAATATGCATGGTTGTATATAGTTATAACATGGCAAATGATTGCTTTAGTGAAATGGCCTCACCTTCTCCATTAGTTTCCATCCGGGAGGCCGTGTTGACAGTATCACCAAACAAGCAGTACCGGGGCATCTTGGTGCCCACAACCCCTGCCACACAAGGACCTGCAAAAATATAGACATGGTAAAGTTCCAAACCAATTTGATGGTTAAAGTAACACAACAAGTTGACAAGATGATCTGACCTTTTGCTACGAGGGAAAATAGAAATTAATTCGCCTTGAGCTTTGTACCATTCTAAAATATTTTTTGAACAGTGCTGTAGCACAAAATATTGTTGGTATTTTCTTTGGAGGAGGAGGGGTTATGGGATTCCTTTGTGAAAGGTGGATATTAAGCTTGCTGGTGTTACATGCCACTACTCCAAATTAAGTATCCAGGAGGTATTTGTGTTCCAATAATGCTTTTTTTTATTGCTACATGTCTAGTGAAGCCAAATCAATTTCTTAAACATCAGGGTATCCCAGCTTAGCATAACTAGGAGGACACATGAATGGTAGAGTAGTGCTAATCTTATCAGAAATATGAGCTGCACGGCTTATCCATATCACCAGTGCTACCATCTGGTGTTGTAAATCTGAACCACAGCCAATATATTTCCTAAACATTCTAGGGGGTATGGATGGGGGTCCCCCATGTCACATGTCGAATTTAAGAAATGGTCCTGTCACATGTCAGTAAATCCCCATGTCCCATGTCACCTCTAAGAACCTATCATGTCTCAGGTCAAATTTTAGAAAGCACCTATGTCATGTCACCAATTTTTGCCTCATGTCACTTAGGTCCATGTCACATGTCGATTTTAAGAAATGGTCATGTCACCATGTCGAATTTAGTGGTCCATACCCATATTCTAAAGCAAAAGGCATGATTCCACTGCCCAAGGATTGATCATCTGTGTTGTTTCATTCGGTTTGTCCTCATAGAAATTGATGGTAAATATAAAAGGATGAAGTGGATGTAGCCCTCAAGCTGGGCTAGATTGGCTAAGCTAATCTAAATTGGCACTTCAAATGCTATAGTAGCCCAAGTGTTGAATTCATGCATGTGTGCTTTATACTGTTTAAATAAGCATTCGTTTCAAATAAGCACTGCAGGAACAGGTTCAGGAAATATGCCTTAAGCACTAAAGGTAGATCCATTTCAATTAAGTGCCTGTCTTTTATAAGGGCAAGGTGTGATGCCCCATCTAAATCTATAAGTGCCCACTTGTATTTCATGAAGGATATGATATTGCCGAACCGCTAGGTGCCCTTGGTATAATCTCAATTATACCTCAACTCACAGGTATTTTGAATAATTTTAAAGTAAATACGGTACCTGAGTGAAAGCCGATCCTGAGTTTGAGTGGTACCCCTGGGAGGTGTTTGATGCTAAAGGTCTTAGCAAAGGCCATCATGTCCAGGGCTAACTGAGCGATAATAGAGGCATGTTGAGGTGTTTTGTCAGGCAGACCTGAGACACACATGTAGGAGTCTGCTATGGTCTCCACCTTGTACACCTCAAACTTCTCTATAATGTCATCAAATTCCCTGCAACAGGACAGAAAACAATTGGAGTTATACTGCAAAGGTATTCACATTGTAGGTTGTTTTTGAGAAACTCCCCAAAACGTTATTCATTTTTAGATGTATGTGAAACTATGAAAACATTGATTTTATTTTGGCCAGTAAAATCAGTAAAGATGAGCAGAAAGAGGGAGGTAACACCAACATTACAGGTGGCCTTTTGGATGGTAATTGCAAGCTGCAAGAAACAACCCAATCAGCAATGGAGCATTGGGCCATGCTTGTCCATGCTTGGCCCAATATAAGCTGACATTGGCCCAATATTAGCCGACATTGGCCCAATGTATCCTTGCTACCTGGGAAGCAGCAACGTAAAAGATAGAAAAAGGAAGACCCTGTTAAAAAGGGGATAAAGACGTCCTAAGGTCTGATCCAATAAATGATAATGCTTTAACCCACAATTGTCTTTATCCCATAGAGAGGCATTATCCAGAAACATTTTTATCTGATAAAAAGGCAAAACCACACAAAAATTGCATTTTCCCATAAAAAGGCATCATTCTACAAATATCCTTGTGCACTAGGCAAACCTGTAGAGGTTGTTGAGCAGGGTGACTATCTGATGTGGTGAGGACTTGGTGCAGATATCAGCCCAGCCCATGATATCAGAGAAGTAGATGGTAACATTGTCGAACCACTCCGGGACCACCTCAAGGCCCTGTTTTAACGTGTCGGCCACACGCGGTGGCATCATCTGGTACAGGAGGAAGTCGGTTTTCTTTGTCTCCTCTTGAACCTCCTGAGCACGGGCACGGATCTGGTTAACAAGAATGAGTTCTCCATATATCAAGCCTTATCTCAAGTTGAATACTGAAGTTCCATAGGTTTAACAAAGGAGCCCCATTTTACACACCCCCATGCAATAACCCTGTATCTCACGACCATTACCAGCACCCTAAATGACCAGACCATTATAATCAAATTATCATTCGATGCCAAATAAAATTCAATGTAATTTTGGACATATCCCACAAACACAACATGAAATGATTTTAACGTTTACTCATATTGGTCAATTCCCGAGAGCCTTTACTGTTATATTGGTTAGTTGACACATTTTGCACTAGCTTACATCTTATATTCTTTTCTGAATATCTCAATTTGAAATACAAATCACAATGACTTATTTGTACAAAATCATATGAGCGTGCTTGCCAGGGTGACATTCATGAATCATGGCACATCGATGCATTACCATTTTTAAACTAACCAAATTAAAAAAAAACAAAAAAAAAACACTGACCTTGAAGACAGCATCCCTGACCTTGCGATTCATTTCGTTAATGCGAAGGCTGTACCAAATACCCAGGAGGAGTGAGACGATCGTCACGACGATCATAACGCTAAGGTAGGCTCCCATCTCCCACCTAGAGTCACTCTGTATGACAGGAATCCTCTCCCTTAAATAAAGAGGGGTGAAAAACATTGAAATCCTGGACAAGACCATCACATATAATGTTAATAGTGATGATAGGTGTCCTCTAGTCTATATATAGAACATAATATTCAGACGAGGGTCAATCGCGAACCCATTAGACAGTGGTGGATTTAGACAGGTGCATGCCCGCTCCTTTTTGTCTGTATTTAAGAGTGTATTTCCTTATATAAGGCCTAAAAGAGGGGAACCCTCCTTTTGGGCTGCGTCCCCTCCTTTTCCAAATCCATGATCCGCTACTGCTAGATGTCTGAATACATGCACCTCAGATAAAGCTTCAACAGGTACTCTTCCAGCATTAATCCAAATCTTATACCTCAGGACTAAAAAGCAAAATTCCAGTTCACAGATTTATAGAAGAAAGGTTGATGGTGCCTCCTTGTGTTCCGGCACTTTCTTACCTTAATATGGAGGTTACATTGAACTGGAGACCAGTCAGGAGTCCCATGAAGCTAGTCACTGAATCAAACCACAGCGTACCCTCCGTCTTGCCACCACCTGAAGTACTGATGCCAGGGAAAGTGATTAAGTCCACAAATTTATGGATTTTCAGTAGATTTTAGGCCAGTGCTAGTAGACAATTGAAGAGGATCTCATCTAAAATTTCATTCTCATGACAAACCTACTTAAGTATGTCAGCAGGATACATTAAGCATTTTACTCAAACCAACTGGTTGTTGATGATTAGAATAACAAAACAACAAGAACAGAAACATTTAACATTGCAAAATGTCAGATTTCTTGACACAAAATTTTTACCTACAAATGGCGGCCAGAGCAGTGTTATTTACGACATAACCCTTTTGTCTCTGAACAATCTGCAGAAGGTCTCCGCTGTTGGCAAAGTCATCCTGGTATTGTCGGCTTAAGGATAATTATCAAACATAGTTTAAAGCATAAGTGAAGAAATATATCTTCCAATTTAACAACTTCAAGGAAACTCTAAAGTCGATTTACTAAGATGAATACGTAAAACCAGTAATAGGAGAGGCTGTGGAGTTGGCATATCCCTTAAGATTAGCGCTCCAATGTCGCCAAAATGAGTATGATTTGAGACTCACCCTGAGCCTGGGGTGATAATCAGGTAGATCCTGAGGCTGGTCCAGGCTGAGCCTTGGGTGATAATCTGGCTGTGCCTAGGTATCATCCACAGGGTCAGGCTGAGTCTCAAAGCATACTCATTTTGGCGACATTGCCTGAGTCTGGATACAGACTCAAGTGAGTAAGAATATTTTCTCAGTGCAATGGCCACATTGTAATTTGAAGTGGTCTGCCAGTGTGTGGCACTGATGCAAGACTGCATTCCTAGCAAGTAACTGGACTTCAGCGGGACATCTCATAATTCGTTCATGTTTGGAACAGTGGAATACCGGTACAACATCTCAGAGCTTGGTATCTCACCATCACCCCGATGTAATAAATATGTACCCCGTATCTCACAGCCAGTAACAACATCCAAGATAGACGTAAAACATATAAATAATTATCTGTTCAACATGTCTGACTAAATGAAATGAATACTCGTCAGATAGCCCTCAGTCACACCCATCCAGATTTTTCTTTTTTTCAAACATACCGTAAGGGTGGGTAAAACTGGAAGATATTGCCCAGCAGCGTCTCATACTGAGAGTTAAGAATGATGAAAGTATTCCTCTCTAAAGCTCCAAGTGTACAAGCTGAAAAGGCCGCCCCTCCCAGTCCACGCTGTATGCCTGCAATTAAAAAGACAGAAATACACTACCCTGACATACATTTTTATGGATCCACCCTGAGGTGGGCTGTCTCCCTGGAGGGATGGATCAATGAGAATGTATGCCAGGGAGTTTAGTTCTGTATTCGTTTGATCTTATTTTAATTCAAAGGTGCTTAAAGTGTCATGATTTAGCATTTAAATAATTTGAGTGACCAGCAGTTGCAATCGAGACATGTTATATGCCACTGGGGGTGTGCTGTACACTCCTCTATGTAATGTTAAGCCTATGGAGAGTTGTTATGCACATGAAATAACATGTATTATCCCTTATCAGGGGTTTATTTCAATATAACTGACATAGACGTCAAATCGTAAGGAAATCCACCATATGCCGTAACATAACACAGGCCTACATAAGTAGTTAGACTGATGTGACTGCTCAATTGAATCCTATTTGATGGAGACATAGGCCCCACTCCTAAGGATGAGTCCTTAATGACTGCGTAATGGTTCAATATTTTGGTTATCTAGTTCAAACCAAAAACAGACAAAGTATCTTGGTAGATATTTATTCAGGTCGGATTACATGTAGTTTGAAGATTATGTGCTATCTCAATGAACTAGCTTGGGATAAGTGGTCCTATCTAGCTGACAGTGGCCAGAGTCTGACTAGCTCCCTCCCCACCCTCTCAAGCAGCAATCATTATGGTGGCCGCCCATCGGCCGCCGATGAGCAGTGATAGTGGAATTAAAAAGATTGGGGATTAATTGTGAACAAAATAATCATACTCCAAGCTCTAATAGAACTAGAAAGCCAGGGAGGGCTACGGATACTGTCCCTACATTTTCTTGTGTATACAAAGATAAAATCAGCTGCCTGGCCCAGACAGTGATGAAAAGTCCCATAGCGTTATGGTCCAAATTTCATCAGTGTTGCATGCTTGAGGCGAGGTATAAAGTGTCCATAGGGGGCACAATTTGGAAATCAATGGCTTAGTGTCAGTGATCGTAGGTACTGCACAATAAGTGTTCTGTATGATCAGGGCTTATGTAGTTATTACTTAGCCTTTGGTAGGGCAGTCATAGTGGCAAATTGTATTGGGCTAATTGTATTGGGCTATAATGTCACTATATTAAAGGTTCCCACTACGGTTCCCTGGTTTATGGCCCTTAAGACAAACAGCCCCCAGATGTTTAGCCCCACGTCACATAGCCAAAAAAAATAGCCAAAACAAGATATGGCCGAAACGACACATGGCCGAAAAGACACATTGCCGAAATAGTGTCGTACCCTCCATACGACACCATACTACACTCATACCACACTCATACCATACCATACCACACCATACCACACCACATGACACCACCACACCATACCACACAATACCACACCATACCACACAATACCATACCATACCACACCATACCACACCATACCACACCATACCACACAATACCACACCATACCACACCATACCACACCATACCACACCATACCACACAATACCACACCATACCACACCATACCACACAATACCACACCATACCACACCATTCCACACAATACCACACCATACCACACCATACCACACAATACCACACCATACCACACCATACCACACAATACCACACCATACCACACCATACCACACAATTGGACACCATACCACACTCATACCACACTCATACCACACCATACCACACAATACTACAGCATACCACACCATACCACACCATACCACACCACACCATACCACACCATACCACACCATACCACACAATACCACACCATACCACACCATACCACACCATACCACACCACACCATACCACACCATACCACACCATACCACACCATACTTCACCGTACTGTGGTGTGTTACGGTGTCATGTTTTGATCTTATGGTAGAGTATTTATGAAAAATTTCGGCCAATTTGAATTTCGGCTAAATGACATTTCGGCCATCTGTCTTTTCGGCCACTTTTTTTCGGCCATATGACGTAGGGCTATAAGACTTAAGGCTATTTGTCTAATAGGCTATGTGCCTGGAAGTCTCCCACGACAACTTACAGGTAAACCCTTTCACCACTACAGGCCTCTATAGCGGCCGGAAAAAAAACCCTAAAGGTCCTGTTAGGGCCATAGGCAACCATTTGGGGAGTTTTCCTCAACTTTGTCGCTGGTTAAAGTCAAACAAAGCACAATGCTTTTGACAAATATCATGTCAGTTGACCTTGAATGATCTTGAAGAAAGGTTAAAGGTCACTGAACATAGGCCAAAACACCCCAGAAACCTAGTTGGGAAAGAGTTAAGGAATGGCCTCCAGGAATACAAAGTCACTCACTTCCCCCGAAAATATAGAATATTCACTAAACTTTGTGACTTACCAATGATATCAATGGCTCGCAACAGAGATCCAAATGCCACCACAAGGGGCCATATATCCTGTCTTGAAGGTACCAGGGTCACCCTCAGAGAGTCCTTAAAGTTAGTACATACATCACATTATTATGTGTTCTTGTTGATTTATATCTAAAATAATTTCACAACATCTTCTTGAGGCCTAGGGTCTGAATTGAACAGCAGCTTTAATGTATGTGGGATTTCATCGTACGGTGTCTTACGTGGGCCTTCTATTCACACCAGCAAGACATACTTGTATCAATATATACATCTTCAATCTCATTATAACTTTAGGACGCAACTCTCCTCTCCATGTCATATAAGTATTCTTTTTCGACAATGCAAATGTGAGTGATATTTTCTGATATTGCACAAACTTTATAAAAAACGTGTACAAATTATACACACTTTGATGAGGGCCATGTTGATCGCGGTGTATCTGTCGATGACAGATAAAAGTGACATATTTGAACCGAGCACATCCACTTCATCCCTGATAACGTTGAGATGTTCCAAGATGTCGCGACCTGTCTTCAGTGTCTTGTCTGAACCTGGTACATTGATTTGGTCATAGACCTTGAACCTCACCAGGAACTCATTTGAGTTGAGCCTTGCACTTGCCAATTTTCGATACACGGTAAAGTCATCACCTCTTGATCCCAGGTAAACTGCGGTAAGACCCCTCTCACGCTGAGGGGTAGCATGAGAGACACACAATAAATGGGGGATTTAATGAACTTGGAGATCACTCATTTAGTATACTTTTGTTATGGTCCTAAAACTGAGGGCTTGCTGTTAATACTTTTAGCTCAAATACCGGTGTGAATGATGTTCGATGGAAAAATCTATAACTGTAAATGTAGGCCTAAGAAATCTGAGCCAAGGCTAACATTTTTTTTTCAGTTCACCTAACTCACTCAGAAGAGTTCAATGACCCTAAATCTTCAAATTAAAAGTCAAACAATTTGCCTACCTGTAAAAGATTAATTCCTTCAGATGCAAAGAGCGCATGCTCAATGACAGAAGAGAGCACAGACGTCTCCTGTTGGATACCGAGGGATTCACCGAAGGAGGTGCTTGCCTTGGCAATCAGTGCAATTACAGGGATGAGGACCACCAGCATCATTTTACATACCTAAGAGAGATGATGATACAATTTTGCAACTTACGCATCAATCTTTGGCTAAAATGAGTATCCATAAGTATGTCATTTTAGACTAAGATCATTGGTACAATTCTTTTTTCAGTGTGTGCGTAGTCAATACCAACCCTATAAATATTGTACCACACTTGTATAGAACCATATATGATAAAATCAAAAAGAAAAGTACCTTTGAAACAAACATGAACACATTATAAAGATATAATCTTTTCAACTGCGCCTTAATGTCTCTCAATTTGTCAAAACCAGGCTCATGAGATTTCCTTCAGAGGACGGGAATTAAAAAAAAGTGGTAGAAACCGCAGGGGAAAAACTGTCCATAGAAATGTTCATCCACCTAAAAGTCACAGAAGTGGGAGGAACTGGAAATAAACTGGGAAAATACTTCCAGAATCTTAATAAAGTACCGCTACCTGTTTATAGTCATTATCTGCCCCAAAGTCCACCAGCACCATGCCAATGGAGCTGCCCAGAGACGAGGAGCTGACAGCCTTAAAGCTGTACCGGTACTGCACGGTCGGAGCCGGAGAAATGCTATTTCCCCGAACTGCCTCCATTTTGCATTCCACCTACTGGTACTTTCCCCCTTAAACATAGAAAGTCATATTTCCATTAGGATGAAATGCCATAGACTGTATGGCATCCCTTTTGAATGATTGTAACTCTCAGAATAAAGGAGATAGAGAATATGCCTGTGTTAGTAACCTTATAAGCCATTGGTGAAAACACTTAACTTGGCAGGTAAGCCTAGTGCAATCAAAGGAATATATATATATATATATATATATATATATATATATATATATATATATATATATATATACGTGATTGTTTAATAACTAGGGAAACATTCATGCAACATAATGACCAATAGTGGATAAATTCACTCTGAAGTCTCTAGTTAGTGAAGTCTCTTTTATGGTATTTTATGCAGAGGCAATGACAGGAAGTACAGCAAGGAGTTTACAGGTATGGAATATGGGAAGGATGAAAATTGTCTTTCATGGGCAATCAGGATTACATTATATTATATTTTTATTGATAGAATGGTATAAATATGTGGTGAATGTTTTTTTTTGTTCTGCACTCTCTCTTCTCAGGTTATCTCTCTTTTTGTCTCTCTTCCTACCCTCTGTCTCTCTGTTTCTGTCTGTCTCTGGAGCTTAATTCAAAACATCCTGGGATCCCAACCCCAGCGATCTTAGTGTAGGCACATATTATAAGACCTAGCTGGTCTACCCTACGTAATGCAGTGGTTGCAGGCCTGTCCAGAATAACTAGTCCTGGGATCACTTCACTATTCCATTTCCACCACTAAGATCACTGCGATCTTAGTGAAAGAAATGCATAGTGGTTTCACCAGAGTACAAGAGCACTTACAGGGAACACTCCTGATCGAAAGAGTGAATAGCCTGCTGCATACATAAAGAGGGGAGGGAGGATGTTTGCTGAGTGTCCTTGAGGGCTCTTAGGGCTACTCATGCGTTAAGTGCACTGTAAGGTAATTCTTCCCTTCTCTCTCTTTGTCCTGGGGGGAGGGAACAATGCTTCTAATAGGCAAGCATAAATCATACATTCATGGGAACAACTCTTGAATACTGTACGGGGGTCAACTGCACCCTGTGCTCTTTTGTTAGCCCATATGGGGACGGGGAACGATGGTATAAGCACTCTTGTGAAGAAGAGTGACTTCACAGCTATTCCTTTATTTTGGGACTCTTACCCCTGTGCCTAGTCAGTTCTTCTTGGAATAGTGTAGGAGGGTTGAGGCTAAGATCGATGTGATCTTAGTGCTGGCTAGGATATGTGAACCCAGTCAACTCTTAAGATCGCTTAATAGGATAAGGCTGATTTATTCCTAAGATCGCTGGGGTCGTGATCCCAGGATGTTTTGAATTATGCTCCTGTTTCTGTCTGTCTGTCTCTGTCTGTCTCACTCTCTGTCTCTCTCAATCTCTCTCTATCTCCCTCTCTCTCTCTCTCTCTTTCTACTTGCCCTATATCGAGGGTATGTAAACATGATTATGACTGATAAGATAAAAAAAAACACACACAAAAAAAAATCAAAAAAGATTTAAAAACACTTCCTACCTGAGATAGGAATCCTTCTTGTTTAGAGGGAAACGCACAGGTGTGGGTAAACTTACCATGTGGCAAACTAGCACTGACACCAGCACTAGTTGGGTCTACCTATGGTATGTCACATAACCAACTAACTAATCACGTGATTTGGTGACGTCACTGGATCATCATCAAAATCCCACTTTTCTATTCAAGGTGTACAGTGCTACTTCTAACGACACTGTAGACGTCCCCAACGGGGATGTCACGGTCTGTTCCCCCCCCACCCTACCCCGTGCCCCACCTTCACACCAGGTGGGTGTAGTGGGGCTCTAGACCTTTAGTAAGGTGGGTCCGCTTTTTGTTGTTTTTCTTTTTGATAATTGCTGACATAGAGTGACTAAGTACTGACTTATATTGATTAATTACTGACAAATATATTAGTGAGTTATTACTAATATATATTGACTAATTGCTGATAAATGGCGAGTAATTACTGACATATGTGGGCAGATGAGGGGAAATGGCCCTCCCTGCGGTAATTTTAGTACTGGATTTAGCCACTAGGGGCGCTACAGAGGCTAAAAACATGAAATATAGACCGAAAATTGCTATATCGTAATTTTTTATACAGAAAAAGATGGTTTCTCAAAAAAGTTCTATTTTCTGGCACTTCCTGTGTATTTGGAGTGTAAATGGAATGTTTTGAATCCAAAACAAGGCCTAAATAAGCGTTGTCAGAGATACGGGTTGCCATGGCAACCAAAATTATATTCCAAATGGAAAAAATATTAATGTCAATTGATAGAATGATTCATATAGATTCATACACTGAAAAAAGGATTAAGATATCATTTCTAGATCCAAAGTTATGCCAAAATGTATGGAAAGGGTTACATTTTTCATTTGATCATTTAGAGAATTTTGCTAATTAGATGCCTGATTTGATTAAAACAATAAATGATAGAGCTTATTGGCTGTATTGGTATAGTTATGTCATTCCATTTTCATGAAGCAATATCTCTGAGACCAGTTATCTGCAAGTGTTTTACCTCATTTTAAAGCTGATGCCTTCAATTTTAAATATCACATTTTACCTCAGAGGACCCTTTCCCCCTCATCTGTCCACATATATTGACTAATGTCTGACAAATTGTGAGTAATTACTGACATATGTAGACTAAGTGTTGTTATATAATGACTAAGAACTGGTTTATATTGACTGAGTGCTGACAAATAGTGAGTAAATACTGACATATATTGATTAATTGCTGACAAAGAGTGAGTAATTACTAATATAAATTATATTGAATAATTGCTGACAATAGTGAGTAAATACTGACATATATTGACTAATTGCTGACAAATAGTGAGTAATTACTAATATATATTGAATAATTGGTCACTAACATCCATCAGATAACTTTTGAAGATCAAAATTCACCATATTATATGGCCTGGATCCCTGTGTTTCTGAAAACCAAGATAGCCGACACACATGGAAAACAATAGAATTGGGTAGTTGAGGTTTCCCAATGGTCACTAACATCAATCCGATAACTTTTGAAGATCAAAATTCACCATATATGGCCTGGATCCCTATGTTACTTATAATGACTAAGTACTGACATATATTGACTAATTGCTAACAAATGGTGATTAATTACTAACATATATTGATTAACCGCTGACAAATAGTGAGTAATTACTATCATACCATAGCACTAATACTACCCTGTTATAGCCTTAAGCTCAATACATGTACCATAAAAACACCAGAGAATGGAGAAATGGAAAGACATCCATTCAGCAATGACATACATCTATAGTAATAACTCACTATTTGTCAGAAATTAGTCGATATAATTATGTCAGTATCTAGTTAACATTTCTCAGCAATTAGTCAATATATGTCAGTAATTACTCACTATTTGTCAGCATTTAGTTATAGCATAGTTTAGCATAGCACATAGAACACAGTTGACCATAGGTATCTTAGGGCTGTGCCCTAGCCTTAACCATTTTTAATGCAGGCATGCATTACCATGCTAGGGCCCCTCTAAGATAAAGCCATACTGGGTAACCCAGAGGCCACTAGTAGGGAGCCCCAATGCAGGTATCAAGAAGCTCTTATCTTTTCTTATCTCAGATGCGGGTGCTGGGTCGACCGGCGACCCTATCACAGTTCTGCGTTAGACTACACACTGTGTGGACAGTGCATTATATCTCCAAGGACCACTAAAACAGTGGTGCAGGATGTTCATTGGTCAGCATGATGCATTGATGAAGTGCGCGAGTTTTTTTTTAAGTTTATTTAATTTTTTTTCCATCATGCTGACCCTTCAAGTAACAACTCCACGGGATCGACATGATGATAGAGTGCAGTCCTTGTTGGTAGACTCGGGCAGTCAGACCTCAAGCACTCAGCTGCAGTGGAATCAATGGATTAGAAAAATATGAATGCCTCGAAGCACATGCAGGATATATATTATATACAATGAGTCCTTTTACGCTGCTGTTAAAGAATATATTCACTGTACATGAAAATTGTTGTCAAAATAATGATGGAATCCTCATCCCAAAGTTGCCAGAGATCCATTGTTATTTTCAAAGAGATTCCTTGTACTAACGTACTGCCACCTGGGGCTTCTTGTAAAAACTACACTAGATTTTCAGATAGGACAATGCTTTCTTAAACTATTAAACAGTTCATATGACACTATGCGCCCTTGTGCCCATAGTTCCATAACACAAATAAATGCATTTGGCCTCACCATTAGAGGAACCTAACCCTGAATACACCGAGACCTGCGGCAAAATACCGTTTTCATTGACTACTATGAAGGCTTGTATTCTGGCAATGTCATTGGAGACAGGCCAGTCAAAGTGAGTTTACCTCCCCCGAGGGGTAATATTGTGCTTCTCAAAAGTGGTTCTGTAGGACTATGATGCTAAATTTACCTAATGTTTGTTGCCCTAGCCAATGAGTTCCTTAACCCCCTAAAGGCCGCTGATGCATTCATGCATCATCTGCCATGATGCATGAATGCAGCCCTGTGGAGTAACTAGCCGAGGCTACATTTATGCATCATGCCGACCCTAAAGGTTTGATGCAATCATAGAGGGTCGTCATGATGCACCAATGAAGTGCTGTTGAGCAGTATCACCAGCACTCTATTGGTGCATCATGACGACCAATGGGCTTGGTACACTCCTGCTTTAGCGCACCTTAGAGGGGTAAATGCCAATAATGCATTATTTTGGCATCATGTACATTGGTCAGCAATGCAGGTGTGGTCAGCATGATGCTTCCATGAAGTACTGGGAAGTCTGCTCTGGCAGGTCTGCTCACCAGCACTTCATTGGTGCATCATGCCGACCCGCAGGGAATGAATACCTTCGTAGAGTCAGGAAGATGCATGCATTAAACTTGCTAGGCTACATAATGACCCGTAATGATTTAAGTGTACCATGATACTTTCAGAATCAATTGCCTTCGCAAGAGATGTGTCAATCAGGTTTATTGACTTGTTGGCATGAGACATGAATGTAGCCCTTGCAAGTAACTCACCAGGGTTACATTCATTCATCATGCCGACCCTACACGGGGCTGATACTTCCACGGAGGGTCAGCATGATTCTCCAAGGCTTGAATGAAGCCTAGAGGAGTCACTCACCAGGGATGTATGCATGCATTGTGACAAACAATGGTCATGATACATCAGCACATCGGCGGTCAATAAAGGATTCATCCCATAAAAGCTTTAAAGGCAGCTGATGCAGGAGTGCATCATACCCATTGGTCGTCATGATGCACCAATGAAGTGCTGGAGAGACTGCTCACCAGCACTTTATTGGTGAATCATGGCGACCCTATGGGGTCGATACATAAACTCCATGAGGGTCAGTATGATGCTCTGATGAAGTGCTGGCAAGAAGTCTCGCCAGCACTTCATCGGTGCATCACGCCGACCAATGGGCATGATACATTAATGCATTAGCAGCTCTTAAAGGGTTAATTCTCAAGGATATCAATGTGATTCACAGCTTCTGCAAAAGAAGGCACCCATGTGTCTATGTACATTGCTTTTAGGCATTGTCCATTACTGCATTGATTATTTTAGATAACGAAAGGACATTGGGTGTCACTGATCTAGTAGCCCCGGGGCGATTTCCATACACACACAAATGTATAGATGTGATATCTAGAATTGTTTTTTGCCTTTGACATACAATAGATTAATCGTAAGCAAACCAAAGAGCAGGGGTCATCAAGCATGGATGCATTAGCCACATTTGAACGGTCAAATGTCATAATGTGTAATAAGAGGAGGAGTTTCCAGCGTATAAGGCACACCCATAAATCAGCTCCATTTTCTAAGGTGTACCTGTGTATAAGCCGCACCCTGAACTCAGGAGGACTCTAAGCAGTAGTACCTTAGGGGTACATAAATAAGCTGCAGCTTATATGCGAGGATTTATTGTAATTGTACAGGGCTGTGTCCACTGCGACGGATGGACCATCCGTCTCCCTTTATCTGTCATTTTCTCCATAGAAATCAATGATAAATATGACGTATGAAACCGACGAATGGTCCATCCGTCAGCAGTGGATGCACCCCTTAACAGAAGTCACTCAGGTTCTCCAGTTATTCAGCGATCCAAAAAAGCAATAGTAGATTAACTTCAGAAGCTTGGCACACACAACCTACCTTTGTCCTGTGGATTAAATCACATGATTGAGAAGTATATTCCTGGGTGTGTGGTGCAGTATGATAAACTAATAATACCTTGCGTATAAGGCGCATCTTATATGCAAGGATGGATCCCCGATTTTTTTCTGCAATCTTCCGAATACCTCTCCACCTCTGGGCAGCGTATAAGGTGTGAGGAGCATTCTACTACCCATAATTTTTCTTTTTAAATCTTGAGAATCCAGAACAAAAGATGTATTGTGTCACCTTTAATTTCTACACCATAGACAAAAAAACTGTAGAGGTGTGTCTTGTATGTGAGATGTGCCTTACTAGACTGTATTTAAATGCTTAATCAGGGGAATAGTAAGAACTGAGGAAATGTGCAGGTTTTCTATACTACTCACACCCATGGATTAAACACTACGGTACTGCCATCTGATGTGCACAGACTGACTCAGCTCATCAATAGTTAAAGGATTATACACCAGGGGTCACCTCAGGCTCTCCAAATATCCACATGCAGAAATTGGCTGATAGCTCTTCAACTGGTTCTTCATGGACCTTGTGTAGGTCCAAGATTTCTGTAAGCGGTTAAAATATTCTAGTCAGAATAATATTCATTACATTCAAGACATTGTCTTCATAGGAATCTTCCCATTCATTACTTTGCAGGACAGACATAATCCATCACATTCCTGATCTTGCTTATTTGCCATCATTTCCAATAGCTATATCCCTATGGTGTAGTATGTCCTCTAGCTCTCAGGAGTGTTGGCCTAGTACGTCTCAACACCATATTACGATGGTTACATATTCAGAAACGAAATGAATATCCAAAGGTCATAAACAGATTCAATAGTAACACTCCTTCATGCTGAAAATATGGGCCTCTATGAAGGTGCGCAGTATTGATGACTTAAGGTACTCCTTCCATCTTGATGACCTGAGGTGATCATGTTGGTCACCTTTGGTCATCACTTTGATGTGAGATGTGCCTTACTAGACTGCATTTAAATGCTTTATCAGGGGAATAGTAAGAACTGAGGAAATGTGCAGGTACTACTCACACCCATGGATTAAACACTACTGCCATCTGGTGTTTGACTTGTTTGTCAAACGTTGGCCGTGACGTCACACGTCAGCCACAGAGTGGCAACTAGACTGGCTCCTTGTCGCTACACCGCGAATGCTCTGTATCGAGCGTGGGAGGGTGGCACAGGTTTCCCGTTTAAGTGGCAACTCCCCGGGGCAACTCCTATCCGTGGTCCTTGCCATATTTTTCTTGTTGACTGTATTTGGTAGTTCAAAGTATACCGAATGGAGCTCACACCAAATCAGAGGTGCACAACTTGCCCTTAGACTTGATATTGATGATTTTGTTTGTTAGTTTACCTTTCCCAAGTTCTCAAAACCCTGACTGCCATTCTGTACTCTCAAGCTCCAAGCAGTTTTTTGTAACCATTAGATACATGATATAGGATGTCATACTATAAAAAGCTAGGAGGAAAGACATTGCGGAAAGACATTGCCATGAGATGGAATTTAAAATACAGACTTATTTAGGGAGTGGTCATTATTTATCAACAGGGGGGGGAGGGTGGGTTTGAGGGGGGGGCGTAAAATTTACAGACCCCTCCCGAGGGGGGGGCTAAAAAAATTTTGACCCCTCTTGAGGGGGGGGCTAAAAAAATTCACCCTCCTTTTAGCAAAAAAGCCCGCGCGCTACTATAGATCAAAGAGGGGCGCGAAAACTCTCCGCGCCTCCGGCGTGGGGGGGGGCGCAAAAAATTTTGACTGCCGTCGAGGGGGGGGCGTAAAAAATTTCCGCGCATCCACGCAAAAACCCACCACCTCCCCCCTGTTGATAAATAATGACCACTCCCTTACTATGGCTACTACATGTTTTACCATTGAGGGATCTCAGTCTCAATTTGCCAATGTTGAGACGATACTCAGACAAGGTTTTACGGTGGTGCCTTGTGGCCAGATGACACAGATGCCTATGTACTCATGGAGGTAGCCTCACCTGCCAACACACCTGTGTGCCCACCTTACACCAGGGGTGCATTTCAACACAACATACAATCAATTCCAGCTGGTGGCAAAATGGGGTAGATTGCCTTCATTATGTCTGTAGCAGGCATAACAGTTCTTGGTTGGGGAAGGATATACTTTTATAAAAGTCGGAGGTAGAGCACTGGGCCCTTATTCAAGACAGACCCTAATTCCGGACACCCTGGCTAGAGCAGTGTTTAGGGCAATAAATAATTGATCGCTTACAAATCAATTAAGTGTTATACAACACATATACATGTCTGCTCACCTAGCAACTTCGGAAATATAAGTTTTCCCTAGAAAACATGGGTAAAAGTGTAATTGTCCTGTGATGAGGTTCTGGTGAACGGATAAAGTGGTGGTCACTAACCGTCCATCTAAGCATGGGCTCTCTGTTATATTGAATAGTATGGTGTCTAAAATGCTGTATTAGCTCAAACCATCAGTATGAATGCATCCATATGAACCATAACTTGAGTACTCTCAAGGATTTTTGATATCATAATTAATATTGTTACATTTCATGAATGCCTTTATAATTGGACTATCCTACAATAAAGTGGCCCCTAATTCCGGACACCCTGTAATATAAAGATAGATACTGTAGTTATACTGCTAGTGTGTTCATTATTGTATGGCTGTCTATCATATGAATACAATTCTATATCAGGAACATCTATGATCAATTCATAAATGACCAATACTGCGTGGATAGCAATATGCTAGTCACCAGATCCTAAATATTTGTGTTGAAGCCCCTAACCCCCATTAATATTACCCAGAAATGATGTGTGTTGAACCCAAGTATAGTGATCGTTCATATGATCTTGTGGGATGAAACATTCCGAGGAAAATCTTGCCATTCTCCATTTTATCTAACGGATAATTTCACTGTCTGGAATCAGGTGCCTGTGTCTGGAATTAGGGCCCATTGTGACATATTTAGAGACCCAAAATTCACAATGAGATATCATACCTATGGGGAAACCATTCTAGTATCTGTTAGACCATATAGGTACCCTTAACATGTCAAAGGATTGGGCTAATCAGGCATTCAGTCTGGTAGACGTCAAAAGACAACCACTAACTGTCCGGAATTTGGGTCTTTTACTCTAGACCTCTTAGATAGGTTTTATGCACCTTAAGGCATATTGCTATACAGGGTTTACAAAATGCCTTGTGACACAGATTCCCAGTCTCATGGACTCATGGAGGGGCCTCACCTGCCAATACATCTGTGTACCCACCCCACACCTGGGGCTCATTTAAAGAAATATGCAGGCTATCATCAATTCTAGCCGATGTTAAAAGAATGGGGTGCTTGCCCTTGCCCTTGCCCTTTCGGCCACTATAATCCTTATTTGGAGTTGCAATCTGCGTTAGCGGCCGGGAGCGTAGCAACCGTAGCAACTCCATAATGTTTTCGGTTTTCTCCCTATCACCTATGACGTCATTGGTGACATCATGCTGCCTCAGTGACGTCACCGGCAGTGGCTAGTGATGTTGCCATGATCTATGAGGGCAAATCCTATCGGTGGTCCTTGCCACATTTTCCTTGTTTTCCTAATCATTTATCCAACCATAACAGAATAACTGTGTACAATATAGTTGTAGGATTCTGTTTTACAAGTATGGTAATTGTACAGTTGTTTCGAAGATCATATACAATTCTGAAACGAAAACCTGGCTAAAATTCTTTTTATTGTCCATTTTGCAATGTAATTACCATTGGGCAATTGCAGTTTTGGTGATAATTGAGATGCTCAAATTTGGACAGAATCGTAGTCTATTGTGAAATAGAGTCTGGTAGCTTGTATCACAATAACCCTCTGGTGAGGGGGTCAGGCTGACCTGCATCTTTCACCCGATTACACCTGCCACACCTCTGGTTGCCTTAACCAATAAGGTCCACTGATGCATTTTTGCATCTTGTCCATTGATCGTCATGATGCTCCCCATGTTGCCGACACTAAAGGGTCGATACACTGCCGAACAGTCGTCATGATGCACCAATGAAGTGCTGGCGAGCACACTCGTCAGCACTTCATTGGTGCATCATGACGATCAATGGGCATAATGCACTAGTCCATTAGCGACCCTTGCAAGGTTAAGGCTACCACCTGAAGCCCACCTGCCACCCAGGTGTACATCAAAGGGACCAGTGCACTAGGACCAATCAATGCAACATGGGTATGTAACCATTTAAGGACAGTTGATGTAGGGGTGCATCAAAAACCAATGAAGTTCCTGGCTAACCTACACATCAGCACTTCATTGGTTCATGATGGCAAAAGATGGACATACACTCCTAAAGTGTAAAGAATGTATGCACATTCCCAGCTCCTGATTTATCCATCATAACTAAAATGGGATGCTAAAATGAGAATGTATACTTAGAGCCTTCTGTGGAATTCAGATGCTGCATACTGCAAAGATGTTTTACGGATTTCGCTCAGATGACCAAAGGTATCATAAATTCCATGCTCACCGAAGAATGTAGGCCTATAAATGAGGATTTAGCACAATCATCAATTTTTGGGCTGATTAGATCTATAATAGTTATTGATGCCTGATAGAAGATACTGAATTGTTTCAATTTAGTGGTATCTTTTCAGCTAGTGATCGTATATAATGTAACTATGCAGCTTTTGCATGTCTAGGGGGTGTGGATGGGGGGTCCCCCATGTCACATGTCAATTTTAAGAAATGGTTATGTCACATGTCACTAAAATCCCCATGTCCCATGTCACCTATAAGAACCTCTCATGTCACATGTTGATTTTAAGAAATGGTTATGTCACATGTCACTTAAATCCCCATGTCCCATGTCACCTCTAAGAACCTCTCATGTCACATGTCGATTTTAAGAAATTGCCATGTCACCATGTCAAATTTAGTGGTCCACACCCATTGTCTACTCCTCAGTGGTGCATCATGCCGACCCTCCATGAGTGTATCATTCCTGTAGGGTCAGCATGATACATTTTCGCATGTACACATTTTCGCCAATTTGCGTAAAAGGACATTTTCGCGTGTATTTAAATTCGCGAATTTCTGATTTTTTGAACATAAGGAATACATGGAATACATAGGTTGGTATTTGGTTCAGCAATCTAACATTGTTCTCTGAAGATTAAATCAATGTCAAATTTACCATCAAATTACGTTTAATTGATGATTAAATTGACGTTTTCTTTTAGTCCACAATCTAATGTTGTCCCCTAACGTTTATTGAACTTATTATCAATGTTTATAGAGCATTGAAACAACGTTCACTTGTTACCTAGGGGGCTGTCAACTCCACCTCCCCCACCTCACCCACTTTTCTCAAACTATACCAACTACAATGTATAACTATTCACGATGTACTTAAATTCGCGAAATTCGTGAAAATATCTACAGGGCAAAATAAACTACGATTACAGTAAATAGTGTATGAATATAGTATTAGGCCAGCATGATGCACCAATGCATCATGGATGAATTACTCAAATCAGTCCCCATACATCATGACACCCAAAGCTCTTAATGAAGAAAAACGTCATGCAGCTGTAAGGGAGTGGTCATTTATTATCAACAGGGGGGGGTGGGTTTGAGGGGGGCTAAAAAAATTTACCCTCTTTTTAGCAAAAAAGCCCGCGCGCTACTATAGATCAAAGAGGGGGCGCGAAAACTCTCCGCGTCTCCGGCGGGGGGGGGGCGCAAAATTTTTTTACTGCCGTTGAGGGGGGGCGTAAAAAATTTCCGCGCATCCGCACGAAAACCCACCACCCCCCCTGTTGATAAATAATGACCACTCCCTAAGATTAACTTAATTTTATAAGGGTCGCAAGGGCAGGAGTGCATCATGCCCATTGGTTGGCATGATCAGTCCTGTGGGCCACATCACAGCCTTTACGCTTGCAGTACTGATGGAATTCAGGCCTTAACGCTATGTTACTGTTTGAGCTAGAAGGCCGTGATGAGGTCATAACATCACAAGCAGTGATGGCAGACGGCCGCCACTGTGCAAAAGGTTTGGGCAGAATTAGGAACCAATGCAACAAACTCTAAGCTCTAAACTAGAAAGCTGGGGACCATAAGGATACTGTCCGTACGCCATCCACCAGTCACTGACGGTCGTCAGTCAGCCGTCAGTTTATTTTGTTTTGTATACAAAGATTCCATCAACAGCCTGGTGCGAATTCTGTCAGTGCTGCACGCTTCAGGGTCTTCACGACAAAGTGTCCATAGGGGACACATGATGCACCAATGAAGTGATAGTAACAAGACTTCCTATAACATCATTAATGCATTATAACAACAATCCTGGAGTAAATCAAACCTGAAGGATCAGTATCATACAGGAATCTAGCATTGTCGAGTATACTTCAGGATGTAAAATATCACACTATGACAATATACTAAACTCCTTCCACTTTTTCAATCTCCCTTCATCCCTCACCCCCCCTCCCCCGCCCCTTCCCAAAGACCACTGAGTGGTTTCACCAATACTATAATGTGAGTGCCTGGAGTCTTGAACTTTTCTGATTTTTCTGATCTATCATATGTGAATATGATTGTAATTATAAGAAGCTATTTTCTCTGCTTTATGGTCCACTGAAGATGATATTACTTGCCACTGTACCAATTGTCAACATAGGAGGCTGAAATGTGGGCCCAGATGGCAGAACGGCCAGACCGAATTCTGGTATTTAACTTTAGACCCAATAAAAAGCTTTAAAAAAAAACAACTCGTCAGGGCTGCATTTCTGCATCATGACCGCTGATATATGAATAAACTTAGGCCCTTAAAGGAGTAATAAAGGGTAATTAAAACCAATAACAATTCTATTTCATTACCCCATGCAATTCCTCAACCCATTTGAAGATCCATTTCTACCTTTCCTCCTTCTATCCCATTCCACCCCAGGAAATAAAGACAAATATTTTCTCCCGGCATTTGTCCAACACAAATGAATCCTTTTCTAGTCCACTACAGAGGATTGGGTTGCCTTGCGCCGATCCAATAAAAGTCCGAGCCCGATTCTGATTGAGTTTCCCTAGCAGTTCAATCTCTTACAAGCTGCAGCACTCCTAACACAAATCAATTGCAAAGTTTGAAACAAAAAAGAATGTAACCAGGCTCTAGGCTTTGCAAAGTTGATATCTAGGCTAGAAGGGATGAGGGATGAGTAATGAGAGAAGGAAAGAAAATGTTAGTGGGATAGGGGAGGTAAAGGATTTTGAGAAGTCAAGGGGAAGGAGATAAATGAAGTTTTGAGAGGGAGAAGAGGCAGATGTAGGGTGAGAGAGAAAGAGAGAGAGAGAGAGAGAGGGGGGGGCGAAGGAATAATGCAAAACGAGAGATGTAGAGATGGGAGAGAAAGCAAAGGGGAAGAAGGCAAAATAGGGTTTGGAGGAAGGGAGAGGGAAAGAAAGAGAAGGAGAATGAGAGAGAAATATGAAAAACATCAAAAAGAAAATAGAGCATAAGGCATGTCTCCGGGATCAACCGTGAGACTTTATCATAATATTCTATCTACCAACAAAAGCCACCTCTGTCAATGGTCCTGCTTGTTGGTCTTGGTTTAACACCCCTAATGTCCGAAAATAAAGACCATCATCCTCTTTATCTTACCTTACCCCACCTGCTGAAGGCATGATGCCTATCAGTTGTCATGATGCTTCAATGCAGGTCTTTGTTACTGATGCCTGGTCATAGCCCTGGTGGGTAACCTGTCATGCATCATACCAACCTCATGCCAGGGCTGCATCACCCATCATGAAATCTAAAAGGAAAAAATAAATCCGATCTACCGACCCTAGATATATGAGCCATGTAACTGGAAACACACAATTAATTCTTTGTGGCCCAGCCTTGTGACAGAGGCGGCTACAGGAAAATGACTAAAGAAGGTAATATGTCAGTGATGGGAAGATGCAGCCGGAAGTAGACAATGATGATGGCTACTGGGTAATAGAAAGAGGCTCCTGCAGTGTGGGAGGGGGCATTTGACCCTTCACTGGCAGCATGGTGGATTAACCTTTAAAGGACTTCTAGTGATACGGTCCTTTATCATCACAACATATTTGTAAATAGCATGTTCCATAATTTAATCACCACAGCAGCCCTGTGTGATATCTTAATGCTGCAGTGATGCATCGTTCACTACAGCATTTATAGCAGTATACATGCCAAATCAAGGGTATTGATGTAGCATTGAGTCCTTAAATGAATAATTGGATCAGAAGTGGGGGGAGGATAAAATGAGCTCGAAATGGGGGAGTGGGTATTATTTTATGTGAATAACTTCTTCTCGTAGAGATAGCATTGTGGGGCCGATCACCACACCCCCAGTGGCGTAACGTCTGCCGATCCACCACAGCGGCCGATCCGGTACCGCAGCCTCGTTTCGGGCGCATGTCAACATTCAAAATGGCGGACCGCCGCTCTTACGGGGAACTATGGTAATGGATTTTGCTAATTTTTTTTTTCATTATTTAAACCCTCTAAAAACATAAAATAAATAGAGAACTAAACTCCCCTGGTGTCCTCGGTGACCGATCCACCCCTCGGGGGCTGTCTCCCTCCTTGTGGTGGATCGGCCACCTCTTACACCACGGTCATTTCGTTCTCTCTCTTTACAGGTATGGAATGCCATCAAGAGGATGAGGCCTCCTGCAGCCCATTGCAGGGATCAACCTTTCCAATGTATTTATAGGAGTAGCCCTTTGTGAGTACACTGAAAAAAATGTCACCAAAATAATGGTGAAATCCTGTTTGTATATCATAGAAAGGAATCCCCTTCCTTCATTTTAAGGATGTGCATTGGAGGTATTACACTGACAAACATTCTTACTCACTTGAGTCTGGATCCGGACTCGTGCAATGTCGCCAAAATGAGTATGATTTGAGACTGGGATGATACTCAGGCAGAGGCAGAGTATCATCCCAGGATCAGACTCAGGATCTGCCAGGGTATCATCCCAGGATCAGGGTGAGTTTCAAATCATACTTATTTTGGCGACATTGCCTGAGTCCAGATCCAGAATCAAGTGAGTAAGAATTTTTTTCAGTGTAGGTATAGTGCAAACAAAAAGGAAATTTCCTTAAGTGGACTTTTGATATAGGAATCTCCTTATTACCTAAAGGATTTTGTACATACAATTAGAATCCATAGATTAGTTTGATCCAAATGTGGGGCACTGTACCTACGCTTCACTCTGGCCACTCAGAGTGGATTTATAGAGGGATACATTACCCAGACACATTACTTTTCCTTAGGAGACACAGTAAGAAATATTCCTTTTTTTTGTTGTTCAAGCTTCGCCACATCATTTTCATGATTTTACGTGGCTGCTGAACCATTATTTTATCAATTAAATCTTGGCACAGTATATTCCTGGAGTTTACATTCAATATATAATTTTGTCATGCAGATAGAATTCAAATAATATAGAATAGTAGGAGAAGGAGGTTGGTAGGATAAAGATAAAAGTGTGCATTGCTGATGCCATCCAGACAGTGAGATAGGAGATATTTGGATGAGTTAAGGTGAAGTGGAGGTGTGATGATAATGGTAGTTATTTTCCCAGCGGTGTGGGCATTTTCTACATCTATGGGACATTTGTAGCTCTCTTTAGAAAGGTCAGGTCAGCTCAAAGCAGAGTGAAATATGAAATATGAAATATGTTTGCGTTACTTCAATGTAGTTGTATCCTTACCGGTGCATAGTGTATCACCAGAGTTGATGGGCGGCTATAAGTCAATGACTACCCAGCAAAACAAAGAAAGGAGCCCATTGACTCATGGTGTAATTCTTAGCTGTTAGCCAATTAAGACTGGGGCAAGGTTATACTTGCTGTATAAGGTTTTCAATTCTGCGATAGTCTTTGCTTTCTGGGCTCTGGAATCAATTCTGTTCCACAGTTGGACACCCCTGTAATAAGGACTTTTCTTGAACTTTTCAAGGTTTGGTTCCTTCTGTGGGAATTTTATTTTCGCATCACCTCTGGTCCTTTGGGTCTTATTGGCCCTTAGGCCCAGTTTTGTGGCTTGCTTGTACATAAAGATTGCCAGTTGTTTTTGGCGTCTAATGTCTAGCCTATCAACAACACACCGGGTGTGGAGGACCTCTGTACTGGTTTTAATGTTGAAGGACTTTGTAACGATTCTAAGCCCCCTGTTTTGCAACCTCTGAAGCTTTGTGGTTTGATCAGCATTTGGGCCATCAATCATAAAGCTACAGTAATAAAAAAATGGTAAAATGGTGTGTCTATAAACTATAGCCGCAACCTTCTCTGTCATGAGGTAACACAGTTTACCGAACATGAACAATTTCTGCCCAATGACTGATCTAGTATTGGCCATTTGGGCATTTAGGGACAAAGTAGAGTCAATTTTGACACCTAGGTATTTATACATGGTTGGGCACTCTAGAATGGTTCGGCCAATAGTAATGTTTCGTAACCCTGCAACACAGGCTTTTTCTTTTTCACCATACCAAACTACTTGCTTTTTTCTGGCATTAATGGTGAGGCCACTGGTGGTACACCAACCAACTATCTTATCAAGGTCAGATTGTACATGCTCTTTAATCCGTATGGGGTCGCGGTCTTTGGACAATATAACTATGTCATCTGCATATAACATGACTCTACAGTGATCCACAATTGAGACTACTTGGTTTATATATAATATAAATAACAGGAGCTTAATTCAAAACATCCTGGGATCCCAACCCCAGCGATCTTAGTGTAGGCACATATCATAAGACCTGGCTGGTCTACCCTATGTAATGCAGTGGTTGCAGGTCTGTCCAGAATAGCTAGTCCTGGGATCACTTCACTATTCCATTTCCACCACTAAGATCACTGCGATCTTAGTGAAAGAAATGCATAGTGGTTTCACCTGAGTACAAGAGCACTTACAGGGAACACTCCTGATCGAAAGAGTGAATAGCCTGCTGCATACATAAAGAGGGGAGGGAGGATGTTTGCTGAGTGTCCTTGAGGGGGGCTCTTAGGGCTACTCATGCGTTAAGTGCACTGTAAGGTAATTCTTCCTTTCTCTCTCTTTGTCCTGGGGGGAGGGCACAATGCTTCTAATAGGCAAGCATAAATCATACATTCATGGGAATAACTCTTGAATACTGTACGGGGGTCAACTGCACCCTGTGCTCTTTTGTTAGCCCATATGGGGACGGGGAACGATGGTCTAAGCACTCTTATGAAGAAGGGTGACTCCACAGCTATTCCTTTATTTTGGGACTCTTACCCCTGTGCCTAGTCAGTTCTTCTTGGAATAATGTAGGAGGGCTGAGGCTAAGATCGATGCAATCTTAGTGCTGGCTAGGATATGTGAACCCAGTCAACTCTTAAGATCGCTTAATAGGATAAGGCTGATTTATTCCTAAGATCGCTGGGGTCGTGATCCCAGGATGTTTTGAATTAAGCTCCTGGGGGCCTAGAATGGATTTGTCTTCTGCTAATTTTGTAATATGGGCATGGACTACTCTCTCCATTAGCTTACCAGGGAGGGGGAGTAGACTTACTGGTCACCAGTTTGACACCTCATTTAAGTTTCCAGTTTTAGGAATTCGTCGACGCCCAGCTCTTGGGGAAGATTCCTTGTCTGAAGCTGTTATTAAATAGTGATGCTAGTTAAGGTGCTAATGCCTCAAAGGCATCCTTTAAAACTCCGGAGGACATATTTGGTATGCCAGATGATTTAGTGGTAATTATTGATTTGACCAACTTGGTGATGTCAGCACTAGTAACTTTGGGTATGGGCATCTCATCTCCCCCCATCCCTTGTACTTGTTTCATGTAATCCTCAATGGAAGGCACAGGATCCCTCATTTCCCGGTCTAAATTTTCAAAGAGTTTTTTACCTATGCTTGCAAAATAATTGTTACAATACTCACTGGCTTTGTCAGCCTCCTGCCTATCCCCATTTGTGTCTATGAAGGTTGCTGTAGACTGTTTAACCTTGGGGTTTATTATGCCATTTAGATGCCTCCAGAAAAGTGCTCGGTCATCCTTAGTGTCATCCAGTTTGGTCTGGACAACATTTGCCTGTGCTGCTTTTACCCCTCTATTGATTGTGACTCTAAGGACCTTTGCTTCATTAAGAGTGTCTAAGGTTTTGGTTTCCAAGTATTCCTGCATTAGGTCTCTCCTGTCTGCCATCATTTCCTTTAATTCTTGAGTCATCCATTCATTTTGGATTACTCGGTACCTGATCTCTTTTAGGGGGCAATACTCATCAAGGTATATTGTGATCCTTGACACAATGATCTCCCACTGCTTTATAAAGCACTGGGTCTTTCTCAGCATAGTATTCTTCCCAATAATCCTGTACTAGGTCTTCCCACAGCTGATATTTATCATACTTCCTATAACTTCTGCCCTTGAAGGAGCTAATGGGGGGTTTATTTCTAGTAATTTTGCGCGAGGCAATAACAGGTAGGTGATCGCTCATGAGGTCTGGGAGGACAGGAGCCTCTGTAACATGCGTACAATTTGTCATTATATGATCCAGGCAAGTGTCTCCTTCTGGCCGCGTGCAACTGTTAATTTTCTGTTGGAGGCCCATAGCTGCCGTCATTACTGCTAAATTTTCATTGTCAGGGTGGTTCGGGTCTAACAAGTCAATATTTGTCTCTCCCAGCACCCAAATCTCTACATGGCCATCGTCAACCATGTCTATGCAGTTCTCCAAGTGTATAATGAAATTACCTACATTACTGATTGGCAGCCTATATACGTTAATTTTGACCTGACGTTTGTGCTTTTTTCTGATCAAGTTTGACTGTAAGGCATTCTATGTCAGCTGTCTGGAAGGAACAATCCTCCACCTTAGTAGTGTAGGGAAAGACTGTGTCGGGGACATACGTCAGAAGTCCCCCTCCCCATGTATCAGTAATCCTATTTTGTCTATGAAAACTTTTCCCGGCCCATAATAAATCATTGTCCCTATGCCCCTCATCCAACCAAGTTTCACCCAGATACACCACATTTATAGTATTCAACATTTCTTGTATTTGTGCCTTCTTGTCAAAGTAATTTCTACAGTTGAAGTAACTAAACTTTTGGCCTTTGATGGTGGCTACATCTTCAGAATCCTTAGGAGACACAGTAAGAAATAACTTTTGAATCTACCAGAGATCCACATAAAACTGTGTGGACCACTGTAATCTAAGGCATTGCATCAGTTTAGGTTTTTACAAGAAGCCTCAGGTGGTAGTATGGTGGTAACTAAATAATGAAGAATCTCTGGCAACAAGGAATGCTCTGTTATTTCAATGACTTTTTTACAGTGGATGTTTAATGCTAAGAGTGACATTTTTGCAGCGGTGGGAGCAGAGGGTAAAACATTTCAATATATCAAGCAGGGTTGTGGGGAGAAAATGTTTAATTTTTCTACTGTGTTAGCACTTGCATCACCATATGTCAGGATGGAGGAGCAGAAACGGTTATCCGATTTGAAGAGAAGTGATGGCGGGAAAATGTTTCTCTGTGAAATTATAAGGAACACTCCCTTTGAGGTTTTTGGAAGGCCATTATCCCATTGTCCCAGGAGAGGATGGGAAAGGTGGGAAGGGTAGGTGAAGCCTTCTGTGCAGGTTCTGCTTCTACACCCACCAATTGCACCCTTGGGACGGCCACCCACAGATGTTTGACTCAAGGTCCTACAGATAGGGTTAGTTGGTCATGGCTGACTTCAGGTTACACTTTACCTCCCTCATACTTTGCAATCCCTATCATGTCTCTTGCTGGCTACTAAGGTTACAGTCTTCTCTACTCCCTTAGCCTTCGTCCAATGGTGGCTCCCTTCATGGATCATAATGACCATATGACCTGATATATTGATGCCATCGCGGCGGGTGAAGGGCTTGATGCTACTTATTGTTTTTCTAATTCATTACCCCATGCTATTCCTCAATACCATGCAAAGATCCATTTCCCCTCTCCTCTTTCTCGCCCATATATCCTCCGGGCATTTGTCAAACACAAATGGATCCTTTTCTAGTCCACTAGAGAGGACTGGGTTGCCTTTAACCAATCCAATAAAAGTCAGAGCCTGGTTCTGATTGAGTTTTCCGAGCAGCTCAATCTCTTATGAGCCACAGCACTCCTAACACAAATCAATCGCAAAGTTTGAAACAAAAAGATTTGTAACAACTTTCTTTGAGAATATCTAGGCATTACAATGAGCATATCTAGGCATTACAAAATTCATATCTAGACTAGAAGGGGGAGGTTAGTATTGAGAGAAGTGAAGAAACTGTTTGTAGGAGAGGGACAGTGGTTAAGAAGTAGAGGCTGTTGTAGGAGCCAAGGGGAAAGGGGATAAATGGGAAATTTATAAAGGAAGGGTATGAGAGGGAGAAGATGCAAATGTAGGGTAATAGGGTGGTCAGAGGGACAGAGAGAGAGTGAGAGAGAGAGAGAGAGAGAGAGAGAGAGAGAGAGAGAGAAAGAGAAAGAGAGAGGTAAGAGGAAAGAGGGTCCCCTCTGAACACATTGTCACCCGCCTCTGGCGTCGGGATCAGTTCCATAGCGATAGCATTGCAAATGAGATCAGTGCCTCATGCTAGAAGCAACTGATCTCAGAGATGTAAACACAAACAAAACCACCGAGGGAGAAATTACACAGAGAGATGGAAGTGGAGAGAGAACCTAAGAGGAATAGGCAAAAAAGGGTAAGACAGAGACAGAGAGACAAAGAGAGACAGACAGACAGAAACACACGCAAAGAGTCAGAGAATTAGAGTGAGACATAGAATGGAATAAAAGTAACAAAAATATGATGCAGATAAAAAAGGGAAGTAGTTGAATTATGAGATATGACATCTTTGGTGACAAACAATGCTACACTACTATGGTCAAGCTACCAACCTCTTTCAGTCTTGCTACTAGCCTTGGTTTAACATCCATCAGAGTGTACCCAGTGGCCAAAAATAAAACCATCGACATCTATATCTTAGCTCACCCCACCTCCTGAAGGTTGGCCCTATAAGGCCCACATATATTATACCAGTGTAGGATGTCTAATGGGAAGCTCCAGTGCAGTCTTTTGTATCTAATGCCTGGTCATAGCCCCAGGGAATAACCTTCCAGAATTCAGAATACATTCATGCATCATACCAACCTTATGCAACTCATGGCAACTGACCAATGGACATGTAATGCACTATCCACCTTTGCAGGGTTTAAGGCTTATAGTCACCTTCTCAGGGGAAAGTGAACACCTTGGAGCTGAGACGGGGTGCGTAAATAAGGTGTAAGTAGCCCTGGAGGACCTACCCATCAGCATGCTGTCAATATGATTACACGCTGTGTAGAGTTATTAGGGATACTTTATAATGACAAGGCCTGTAATAGCAAGAACCCTTTAAGGACTGCTGATACATGAGTGCCCATTGATCAGCATGATGCAGCAATGAAGTGTTTACCAGAAATTCATTGGAGCATCATGCCAACCCTCCAGGAGAGTATCAGCGCTGTAAGGTTGGCAAGATGCATGAATGTAGCCCTGGTGATTTACTCCACCTCCATATTGCTTTCTCATCAGGATGTATGACTGTAGCACTGGTAAGAAGCTTTACAGAGCTGCATGGGTGTGTTGATTTGAAATTTTGGAAATCTATTATCTGACATGCCTGAATTCAAGAAACATGAATTATGTCTGCAATGGCGCATCCAGGGGAGGATTACATGGGTTGAAGATGGGGGGAGAAGAGAATGGGAGCAGAGGTTGATATATAGATAGAATAGTAACCTAAATATCATGGTATGTGGGGGGCACCATGATATCGTTTTCCAACATGGAATAAGGTCTACTGAAGAAACATTTCCTAATATTATACTTCAAGACAAGGGGTGGGATGGTATCATGATCATGTCCCAGTGCCTGAAGCAGTGTTCAAGAAGACTACATTGTCCCTTGATATCATGTAAGAGTTATACATTACAGAGTGGCAACAGAGGCAGCTAAAGAGAAAAGGACTGTAGATTAAGGTAATAGGTTGGTGATGGGAAGATGCAGCCAGAAGTAGACAATGATGATGGCTTCTGGGTAATAGAAAGAGGCTCCTGCAGTGTGGGGTATGGTCAGAAACCCTTCACTGGAAGCATGGTACACAAACCCTGAAAGGGCCTCTAGTGATATGCATGGCCTTTAGCTGTAATCATAAACATACCATGTTTCTCGCCTTTTCAGTGCCTGTTTGGGGGTTTCCTTGTGCACAATTTTCAATTTTTATATATTGTTTTTTTTATGACTGTTTCAGTGACAAGTGAAAACTGATTTTTTCCCATAATATTCCCTTGTGTCTGTCAATTATCCCTGGAAACCTTAAGCGTTTCCGGAAACCTACGAGAGGTGGAGTCGCGCATGCGCAGTCAGTTCAGGAAAACGCGGCAACAACAACAGTCAGTTCTTACAGTTCACCACTGTTTTTAGCCTGGTAAGTACAGTTCTTCTTATTATCTAGCTCTCCCTGTTACAGGGAAGCTGTATAAAAGTACTCTGCAGCCCTTGGATCCCCCTGGAACCTCGGATGTTCAGCAGATTCATAATTTTTTAAGTTTTTTGTACTGCCTCCCCTCGTGCCCGGATCGACGCCGGGAACTAGGTCACGGTGGCGTCCTTCTAGCTGGGCTGCCCCAGCTCTGGACTAACCTCCACCCCCTGGTGCCAAACTGTCCAGTTATACACTTATTAGAGCCTTAATGATCGATTTGCTGCCCCCTGGCAGCTCACAGAGTTATTCGCCCTGATAGCCTCTAAATCGCTCACATTCGCTCAGAAATCGCTCAGTTTACCTCGTCCTCCGACGACCTGAGCTGGAGCGACACCCTCATGCACGGCCGGGCCAGACCCTCGCCGCCGTGGCCGAGCGGGTTAAGGCGCTGGAATGGTTCCTCCGTTCGCCGTCTTTTGGCGGGGGCGCTAGTGTACATCAAGACGTCGTGGGTTCGAATCCTGCTGGTGGCACAGTTAGGCGCACGGACGCGTTCCGCTGTCGGAAAACGCGGGTTCGAACCCCACCCTCGGCGCATGTAAAGACGGCGTGGGTTCAAATCCTGCTGGCGGAGCAGTTAGGCGCACGGACGCGTTTCGCTGTCGGAAAACGCGGGTTCAAACCCCACCCTCGGCGTACATCAAGACGGCGTGGGTTCGAATCCTGCTGGCTGCGCATGTAGTGTTTTCGTATTAAAGGATGAAATAGACTTGCACAGGTCCATTATACATATATATATATTAGAAAACTAATTGTAGAAGTATTGCCTTCTATTTACTGATAAACCTTCCCTGGTTTTTTACAGAAAATGAGTGGAAGGAAGACTGGAAGACGTGCTATCCGCAGCCATGCGATGAGTGACACGAGCTCCACCAATGGTGACGCCGCCACCGAGACACCGGTGACGACGAACCCTAGCACCCACACCACTGACACTCAAGGTGTCGGGGCTGGGAGTAACATGGCGACACCAACGCCGTTCGACCTCTCGGCCATGCTTCAGGGTCCAAACTCGGGTATGCTCATGGGCCAGATGCTGTCATCAATGATGATGCAGATGATGCAGGGTCAGGCTCAGGCCACGACCCAGGAAGAAGAAGACACGGCGGAAGAGTTGGAGCCGGAACCAGCAGCTTCCAACGCGCTGCCACCGGGCAAACTCCATGACCTGATGACGGAAAGGATCGTCAAGGAGAAGGAGAAGTCCAAGAAAGGGAAGGACCTCTCACCACTAGTGAGTGACTTCCTGGGGTCGCTCTTCTCGGAGAAGAGGACACGGGCGGACCTCGACCTCGTCCACGGGTCGTATCCGCAGCCTGACAATGCGGCCAAGCTAGTGGCACCTGACCTGGAACCTGCACTGCAGGCACTGCTGAACAGGCCGGGCAGCGCTGAATACCTTAAGAGGGACGAAGCACTGAAGAAGCTCCAGATGCATCTGATGAAAGCAATGCTAGCTTTCCAGCCAGTCATCGAACTGTGGCTCTCTCGAGGAGCATCCGACTCTAAGTTGGATGACTGCAGAGAGTCATTCATAGATGGCTTGCAGTTGATCGTCAGCACAATCAACGCTATTACGGCTCGCCGAAAGGATCTCCTCAAGCCTGTCATCATGCCCAAGTATGGGGAACACCTCCTAAAGAAGGCAGGCAATGATCCTAAATACCTGCACGGTGGTAACCTTGAAGAGGCCATCAAGGAAGTGGATGCAGCCCATAAGATGGCGGAGAAGCTGGAAAAGTCCCAGCCGAAGACCGCCCCCGGGAAGGCCAAACCCGCTGCGAAGCCACAGCAACGAAGGCCGTACCCACCTAAAAGGCCTAACAACGCCATGGGCATGCAGGGGATGAATTTCCCACGAATGCCCGTAGTCTTCCCGCAGATGGGCTACAACGCGGCACCACGGTTCAGCGCCCCGCGCAACCCTCGGCCCCCGGCCCCACCCGCTGCAGCAGCCGGAAAGAAGCCGGGTTTTCAGAAATAGGACCCTTGGAGGAGCAGGCAAGTCCCCTTATGTTTATTCACACTGCTAAAACCTTTGTAGCTGGGAGCATATCTAGATATGTCAGCCAGTGGATGGGAATAACTAGAGACCCCTGGGTACTGGGCATGGTGAAAGGGATTTCCATACCGTTCGAAGACCTCGTACCCTGTCAGGACAGAACGCCCTTCCCTTATGTCTTAGGCCCTGATAAGGAGGTCCATGTCGACAAAGAAATAGCCAAGCTGCTAATCAAAGGGGTAGTAAAAATGGTCGAACCGACAGAGGGTCAATTCATCTCAAATGTCTTGTCAGGCCAAAGCCAAATGGTGACTTTAGACTCATTTTAGATCTCTCGAAAATGAACGAATCGGTTCAGTATGAACACTTTAAAATGACCAGCCTGAATACAGCGATAGAGATGCTGAGACCCAGCTGTTACATGTCGTCCATTGACCTTAAAGACGCTTATTACTCCGTATCAGTCAGAGATGAAGATCGAAAATTCCTTAGATTCCTTTGGAAAGATGACCTCTATGAATTCCAAGCTATGCCCAATGGGCTAGCTTGTGCCCCTCGCATATTCACTAAGATTCTTACCCCAGTGTTCTCCAATCTCAGGGAGATGGGACATGAGTGTTTCCAATACATAGACGATTCCTTCATACAGGGGGAGACAGAGGCACAATGCAGGGAGACGACCAACAATCTAGCCCAAGAACTAGATAGGTTGGGGTTCGTAGTGCATACAGGAAAATCAGTTTTTGCGCCTACGCAAAATCTAATTTTCCTAGGGTTCCACCTGGACTCCGTCCCTATGACAGTCCGGCCCACTAAAGAGAAGGTTGAAAAATTCAACATGGCTATCTGGAACCTAGCCAATACCGATGACCCCTACACCATCAGGGACATAGCAGGGATTGTGGGCCTCATGACGTCTCTCTCGCCGGGGGTCCAATATGGCCCGGCACATATTAAGGGCCTAGAAAGAGAAAAGAACCTTGCTCTGGAAAGGCACAAGGGAAACTTCGACTCACCCATGGTTATTGGTGAGGAAGGCTTAGAGGATATCAGTTGGTGGCTGGAACACCTCCCCAAAGCTTCCAAGCGCATTCGAAATGAGGGGGCAGATTTTGAAATCATAACAGATGCCTCTGGTACAGGGTGGGGCGCCCACAGGGGCGCCACTTCCACCAAAGGTATTTGGAAGGAGGAGGAGGTAGACCTCCACAGTAACATTCATGAGCTAACAGCCATAAAACTAGGCCTCGATGCACTAGTCACAGAGAACGGGGTCAATGTGAAAATCAGGACTGACAACACTACATCACTGGCTTATGTCAGGAAAATGGGTGGGGTTAAGTCTGAACCATGCAATAAGATAGCCAAAGAAATTTGGGAATGGTGTGAAGAACGGGACATTTGGCTAACAATAAACCACATCCCGGGGAAGGATAACGTTCTGGCTGACTACCTGTCTAGACACTTCTCGCATGACCTAGAGTGGGAACTAAGTGAAAAGATTTTCAAAAAGGTGTGTAATATTTTTAGCAAGCCTGAGATAGATCTCTTCGCTTCTTGAGCAAACAACAAGTTAGAAACTTTTGTTTCTTGGGGGCCTCAACCAGGCGCCTGGGAAATCGACGCTATGTCAATAACTTGAAGGAATAACTATATGTACATTTTTCCTCCTTTCAGCCTCTTGGGGCCCGTGATACAGCGGATCCGGCTGGAGCAGGTGAGGGCTATCCTGATAACACCAGACTGGCCGGGACAGCCCTGGTACGGCGGACTACAGCGGTCCAGGTGGCGGATGCTCAGGTTCAGGAAGGCCAAGGGCAACCTCTGTCATCCGGGGAAGCCGGCCAACAAAGAGCGACTGTCGGCGACCCCACTCCTGGCATTTCGGACATTCTGAAAGCAGAATTATCTCGCCAGGGATTTGACGGACACGCCATCGAACTTATCACGCAAGCCCGTAGGCCTGCCACACGGAAGACGTACAACACATACCTTCGTAAGTGGTACGCCTTCTGTGCAGACACTGACACGCAAATCCTCCAACCGTCGATCCAACAAGTGTGCAAGTTCCTGGAGAAATTGGCCAAAGACAAAAACGGATACAACGCGCTAAACGCTGCTCTTTGTGCGCTATCGGCCATTCTGGGCGACTTCCAAGGCCAATCAGTGGGCCAGCACCCCTACGTAAAGCTGCTTCTGAAGGGGGCTTATGAGATGAACCCACCGGCCCCTAGACACCAGGAGTTCTGGGATGTGAGGAGGGTTCTAGACCTCCTGCAGACCTGGGACAATAGCACCACCGCACTCAGGGAGCTTTCCATGAAACTGGCCACTTTGCTCCTCTTAGTCACATCACAAAGAGGCCAGACCATTGTCAACCTTTCCATCCAAGGTTTGAAAATGGGAGACAAGGTGGTGTTCAAAATGACAAGACTCCTAAAGTCTAACAGGTTGGGGGACCCTCTCAACACGATAGTCCTGAGGAAGTTCGACCAGAACCCGAGGGTGTGTGTTGTTAGGTGCCTAGAAGAGTATCTGAAACGCACCCAAAACAAAAGGAAGAGTGAGAAAAACCTCTTGGTCAGCTTCGTCTCGCCCCACCGTGGCATCTCCCGCGATACACTTAGCCGTTGGGTCATGGTCGTACTAAAAAAGGCTGGCATTGATGTCAACCAATACAAGCTACACTCCACCCGAGGGGCCTCGGCCTCAGGCATCCTTAAAGTGGGAGGAAACCTCAACACCCTCATGAGGAGAGCGGGTTGGAGGCAGGCGGAGTCCTTCGCGAAGTACTACCACAAACCAATCGAGGACGTGGTAGGGGGAAATGCACTCCTCGAGCAGTGACTGTCTCTAGAGACTGCATATACCTCTTATGTCAAGCTACACCTTCTGTTAAACATAGATTGGATACTAAAAAGATTGTGTTTGGTTTTCTGTTGGGGGATTCAATTGCTCTGAAACTCTCATAGGTTTCCGGAAACGCTTAAGGTTTCCGAGGGATAATTTTGAAATTATTCTAGACTTACCTGTAAGTTGAGGTATAATTAAGATTATACCGAGGGAACCTAGTGGTTCAGGGAATATACGCCCTACCCACCCTCCCTCAACTTACTCGTAAACTCGTCAAGTAGACATTATTTATAATAATAAATACAAGCAGGGGGATATGGCCTACACATCCCAGTATATATATTTTATCAGTTGTAGGCTTTTATCCCCCAACAGGCTCTTAAGGACTGACTGCGCATGCGCGACTCCACCTCTCGTATATTCCCTGAACCGCTAGGTTCCCTCGGTATAATCTTAATTATACCTCAACTTATACGTAGCAATCAGGGGTAAGGTGGTCTATTAATGTAGCATTGAGATTTTCAATGACTAATTTGATTGAAAGGTGGGGGGGGGGGCAAGTATAAAAGGAGTTCGGAATGGAGGAGAGAATATTAGAGGGTTTGGAGTGCCATCAGAAGGTCAGCAGACCTCCTGCAGCCCAAGATGGGGATCAACCCCTCCAGCACGCAAGTGAGAGCCACTATTATTTTCATGGGATTCCTTATTCTGTGTACCACAGTGTTTTATATGGGTTGCATTGTAGGAACTACGCTACTTCAATGCATTACAATTACAGTGGTTCACTTCTCAGGATTACGATGATGTCTGGTAGAAACTGAGGCATCATGCAGGATTGAAGCACTATGACTAAATACTCTAACAATAAATCAGTGTAATTCGCTGATGCAATAGCTGTGAAGTACATTAAAATACTTTGTTTATTCTGCTGTTCTAATATGTGTACTTGAAGATTAAGCTTAAAAAGTATAGTGCGTTCCTTAAGCGGCTATGCGTGGAGGTGGAGCCTGAGGCGTAAGGGGATCACATAGCACTAAAATCTACACTAAGTTAGTTGTCTTTTACTATGAATTCTTGTCATGTCCTGAATGTGACCAAACACAAATGGAATATCCAGAGATTCAATTTTAATTTCGTAGAAAGGTATTTCCCCCGTCATCTGTGCATGGCATGTATATCGATTGGAGGTATAGGTATAGTGCATGCAAAAAGCAAATTCCCCATTAAAAGCGAAATGGGCTTTCTATATGGAAATAGAGATCCCCTTTGACCTTACCTAGAGGATTGTATACATAGACATTATACTATTAGTGTAATACATTTATGGGACGCTGTTCCTGCTCTTCCCTCTGGCCACTCAGGGTGGAAAAGTCCAAGTCAATCCGAAGTAAAAGCAATGTATAGAGGGATACATTAACCAGACATGCTACATTTCCTTAGGGGGATGTTTAATGTTAAGAGTGGTGGGGGAGGGTTTAAACAATTTTATCCTGACAAGAAGAGTTGTGAGGAGAAAATGGATGAATTTATATTTTTACTGCTTTAGCATTCAAATTACTATGATTCAAGGTGGAGGTTCAAAAATCATTACCCTATTTCAAGGAGTATGTATCAAGGAACAAGAAATGCGGTTGTGACCACGTAAAAAAACGCCTCCCGCCTTTAATGTCGGTATACCAGTGTTTGATGACATGTCTCATAAAAGCAGACATCATCATAGCACACTCCTGTACCGCTTCGCGGTACTGCCGCTACGCGGTGTGGGAGGCGTTAAAAAATGTTTCTCTGTGATTGCAGAACAATTTATAAGGAACGCTCCTGTTAAGGCCATTTTCCCATTGTCCCAGGGGAGGATGGGAAGGATGGGTGTAGCCTTTTGTGGAGGTTCTGCTTCCATGCCCACCATTGGCACCCCTGGGACGGTCACCCACAGATAACCAACCTCACAGATAAGGTTAGTTGGTCAAGGCTGACTTCAGGTTACACATTACCTCCCTCACAGTTTGCATTCCCTACCCTGTCTCTTCTACTAAGCTACTAAGGTTGTCTTCACTAGTCCATTAGACTTCATTCAATAGTCGTTCCGTTCATACATCATGATGACTATTGGACCTGATGCATTAATGCAATCTCGGCCCTTTAAGCCTTTTATGATATTGATGGTGATTCTATTTCAATAACCCATGCTATTTCTCAATCCCATGTGAAGATCCATTTCTCCCTCTCCTCCTTCTCTCCCATTTTCCACCCCAGGACCTAATGCATTAAGAGCCCTGTTCTGATTGAGTTTCCCAAGCTACTCAATCTCTTACAAGCCGTGGCACACCTAACACAAATCATTCACAAAGTTTGAAACCGAAAGGGTTGTACCACTTTGTTAGAGATATCTAGGCATTGCAAAGTTGACATCTAGACTACAAGGGAGAGGGATACTGAGGGAAGGAAAGAAAGTGTTAGAGGGGGAGGGGAGGTAAAGGATGTTGTAGGAGTCAGGGGGAAGGAGATAAAGGAGGGTGTGAGGGGGAGAAGAGGCAAATGTAGGGTGACATGACGTGAGTGGGAGAGAGAGAGAGAGAGAGAGAGAGAGAGAGAGAGAGAGAGAGAGAGAGAGGCAGACAGACAGACAGACAGACAGAGAGGAAGGAGGAATGTAAAATGAGTGTTGTAGAGAAGGGAGAGAAAACAAGAGGGAAATGGCAAAATAGGGTTTGAAGGAAGAGAGAGGGAGAGTAGGGGAATAAGAGAGTAGTGAAAAGAAAAAAAGAAAAAAGGAAATAGAGCATGAGACATGTCTGGGAAAAGTAATTGTTGAAGTTGAGATAGAATATCTCTGGGAGCAACCTTGTGACTTTCTTATAACATTCTATAGCTACTGACTAAAGCCACCTTTTTCAGTGTTGCTGCCAGTCTGTCTTCGTTTAAAGCTGGGACAAGATCTGAAATATATAGATTTTCCAATTTCTGCATATTTATCATCACCCCACTTGTGAAAGTGTCCTACCAAAATCTCAATCTATTCAGTGCATTGTAACCAGGTCAAATTCAAGCATATATGTGTGTAGAAATAAAATGCTTCCAGCATTTTATTCATGTCAGCAAGTAGTCTTGATTGTACTGGCACAGTGGCTCCATCTGATGCCATATAGCAGAGTATTCTACAATGGTGTTAAATTCAATTTAGATACCTGGCAGCAGAGCAGACACCACTCTGTGCTGCCGTCAGGAGGCTTTGACCAGAATTAATTAGCCAAGTGGTTTTCCTTCCCACCAAAGAGGATATACCAGCTGAAACTTAGGTCTAATGATGTGCACATAATAAGCCATATTGTGCCATAATAAGTGGCACCCTATGACTCGGGAAGGGGTATATAATCCTCTGAAATGCATATCAGACAACACTATATTAGCTTTTATACCAGCTTTAACATCCGTCAGAGTGTACCCAAAAGTATGACCATCCCCCTCTATATCTTAGCTCACCCCACCTCCTGAAGGCAAGCCCTGTAATTCCCACATATATTACACCAGCGTAGGATGTCAATTAATTGTCATGAAGCTTCAATGCAGTCTTTGTATCTGATGCCTGGTCATAGCCCCGGCAAATAACCTTCCAGAATTCAGAATACATTCATGCATCATACCAACCTTATGCCAGGACTGCATCATGCATCATGGCAACTGACCAATGGACATGTAATGCACTATCCCCCTTTGCAGGGTTTAAGGCTTATAGTTATCTTCTGAAGGTGAAGTGAACACCTTTGGGCTGAGACGGCGTGTGTAAATAAGGTGTAAGTAGCCCTGGAGGACCTACCCATCAGTGTGCTGCTGATATGATTACATGCAGAATAGAGATATTAGGGACATTTTATAGTGACGAGGCCTATAAAAGCAAGAACCCTTTAAGTGCCACTGATGCAGCCATGCATCATGGCAATTGGTTGGCATCATGCATCAATGAAGTGCCGACAAGTGTCGACCATCAATCTGTTGCGATGCATGAATGTGGCCCTGGTGATTTACTCTACCTCTGTATTGCTTTCTAATCAGGATGTTACAATATAGCACTGGTGAGGAACTTGACAGAACATGCCTGAATTTCATGCACCAAGAAAATAACATGAATTATGACTGTAATGGCACTTCCAGGGGAGAGTTACATGGGCCGTAGATAGCGGGATAAGAGATCTGGGAGACAGAAATCGGTATATAGAGCAGAATAGAAACCTAACTATCATATTATATAGAGGGCGCCAACTGGCTTTATTTCCCTACATGGAATAAAGTTACCCTGATGAAAGTGTTGGATGATATTCTGATGATGTCACAGTGGCTAGAACTAGAAGAAAGATGTCTGAGAAGGTAATATTGTTCTAGTGGGGCCCTGGCTGGTTCCTGGGAGTCTCATGTGCATGCTGACATGCGCAACTTCCAGCTCTGATCCTACAACCATGCTTGTACCTGGCATGTCATACAGCTTTGATGAATCTACTCATGAATATAAATGATGCGAGATATTCTGTATTCAGAACTGTCATGGCCATGCACACACAGTCTCCCGAATCCCCACTATAGTCCCTTGATACCGTGTAAGAGCTTTACATTACAGGGGGGTGCCATAGGTGCATACAGGAAAAGGAAAGTAATAGGTTGGTGATGGGAAGACACAGCCGGAAGTAGACGATGATGATAGCTTCTGGGTAATAGAAAGAGGCTCCTGCAGTGTAAGGGCGGGGCCAATTACCCCTCACTGGCAGCATGGTAGATTAACCCTTAAAAGGCCTTTCACCATTAACATTGATGCATAATTTAATTACTCTACCAAGCATGAGGTAACTATAAATAACTATACTGCCTAGATTATTTTGAAGAAAAGTATTTTCCCTGTCATCTCCGGGATATATCTGTTGGGGGTATTAGGTATAGTACATGCAAATAAATCTCTTTAAAAGAGAAATGAGCTTTCTATATCGAAATAAAAATCTCCTTATACCTTAGCTAGAAGATTGGGCCATATCTCAGTTTAGGTCGCTAAAGACAAAAAATATTGGTCGCTAAAAAGTGGTCGCGATTTTCTGATATGGGATGAGCCTCAATTCTGGTCGCAAAACTGGTCGCTAGCATCAGCGACCTAAACTGAGATCATGCAGAAGATTGTATACCTAAACCCCATGCATTAGGGTTATCCATTTATGGGACCCTGTTCTTACTCTTCTCAGAGGCAGATTTTGAAAAGGAGCGGGGTGTGCCACTTCTTTAAACCCCTATCCTTCGCTTGGTTTTGAGATTGAAAGCTGTAATTAAACTCTAAAATACTAGTAAAGAAAGAGGGGGTGCTTACCCCTGCGCCCCCCCTCTTACTCCGCCACTACTTCAGTTAGAGTGGAAAGGTCTAGAGGGATAAATTAACCAGAAACACACACAAAGGGTGTGTTTATTGTTAAAAGTGGTGGCAATAGATTTGCAGTGGTGGAGGCAGGGGGTGGAAAATCTTATCCTGTCAAGAAGAGTTGTAGGATGAAAGTCTAGTAACTTAGCATTCTAGAATTCAGGGTTGATGTTCCAAAAGTGTTTCCCCGATTCGAAGATTAGGGATGGCAGGAAAATGTTTCTCTGTGAATGCAGAACACCACTAATCCCCCAATGCTGATAAATAAGGAAAACCCTTTCAGGTATTCTCAAGGCCATTTCCTCATTGTCCCAGGGAGGGTGCAGCATTCCATGTAGGTCCTGCTTCCACACCCACCAATGATGCCCAGGGGACTATACACCATAGACATCTGACCCTAGGTCCTACAGATGTTGATGCCTGAGTGTACCATACCCATTTGTCGTCCTAATGCCCCAATAAAGTGCTGGCACTGCACTGCATTGGAACATCATGCTGACCATTCAGGGGAGTTTCTGCCTTGTACACTGTTAGAAATTTTCCGTAGAAAAAATGAAGAATCATTGGCAACAATTGGATGCCAATCTTTCACCATTTTTTTAACAGTCACCGTTTTTTCAAAGTCACCATAATTTTTACGGATTTTCACCGTTATTTCTAAACAATGTCTAAGGGTAATTAATTACACATTGCTTTTGGTTCTAATGCCCTACACCATTAACCTTTTATATGAATATTCAGCCTCTGGCTTGACATTCTAGAAATTCCACTTTAAATCCATATGGGACTAAGTTATCTTTATTTATGGTTTGGTTGCATATATGCAGTTCATCAGGACATTATTCTTAGTGTGAGGACATCATAATCATTATGATTATAAATGAGGCCTTGAGAGACACACAATGCCATTCATAACTTTAGAGTAACAATCTATTAAGATAGATTACCTCTGAATCATGATTTGAAAACTGCAGTTGTATGGCTATGTATATTTTTCTATTACTACATAATGGGTGTTTATGATCCCCTGCTACTCTCTTTTGACACACAAAGATATATTATTTTTTGAATATCTGAAATCTATAAACCTACATTGTAGACTTGCATTTTTATAACATTGTACATACACCAGAGTGAATACTCTTTGAATGTGCTAAAATTTGATCTGTTTAGGGTCTTGGACATTGAAGAAAGTCTCAAAGTGATCCCCGAGGCCACCTAGTGGGAAGATTTAAAACTTCCAAAATGACAAAGATTCACCGTAAAAGAAATAACCGTACTTTTCAGTAGTGTTCTACAAAGATTCGCTAAAACATCACTCAATCTAAGCTAGTTTCATTGTAATATGAATAATGGAAAAAAAATCGTAAAATTTAACAATGATTCTCTCTAAAATCTACGAAATTTTTTTAACAGTGTAGGATCAGCATAATGCATACATGTAACACTGCAGGGCTGATACCAAGTTTTACTACAGGTCTCTTTTACTGCTAGATGTTCCCAAAGTGACTTTGGTCATCCCAGGAGAGCCTGTGTGTTGCCATCCATGGAGGTTCTGCTTCCACACCGACCAATGATGCCCCTGGGAGTACCACCATAGATGTCTCACCCAAGGACGCACAGATAAAGTTAGTTAGTTATGGCTGGCTTCAGGTTACTCTTTACCTCCCTCACGCTATCATGTACTCTTCCAGGTGGCCATTGCTAAACCATTGGAAGTCACTTCTGTCAGAGGTGTACTTCCAAAAATGGAAGGCACTCATCTTTGGTAGTCTCTTCTCTATTGCATTGTCAAATGGCATTTCCCAACAGAAGTGGTGCAGAAGTGGTTAGTAACAACCCCTCAACTGGAGGTTGTTTCCTACACTCTGTCATATAAGTAATGCAGGCGTGGGCAGTCTGGGAAGCACTCAGGTGTGGCCACTTTTCACAACACTGTTTGACTTCTGAGAAAGTCACTACTTCTGGACCACAGTGTCAGAAGTGATTCTGAGTGGTTAAGTAGAGGAGGGACGTGGGAAGTGAGGTACCTACCCTGGAAAGCAACAACTCAATCTTTTTGCAACAGTCTCCTGGCTACTATGTAGGTACCGTAGTGGCCTGTCAAAGTGCATGGGTGCTCATTGATTTCAAGATCCCTGTACCCTGACCATTATTTGAGATGCTTATTCAAATAATGTTTTAGTGCTTAACATTGGTTTCAATACCTCTATAGCCCTAGTGCTTATTCCGCACTGGAGGATCTTGCTGAAAGAAAACGATTTTTAGATTTTTAAAATGTGCATGTTTTCGCCTTGCCAAATGTATTCATGGATGCTTGATCCTCAAAGATTGCAGGTTGCTATAATGTAGTGTGTTATACCATTTTTTTTGGCAATGCAGTCCGAACGAGTTAGACCATGCTCCCACAGATCAGTGATCGCAGAAAAAAGGTTTTAGTCAGGTTCTTCCTCGTTTTCTTTTGGCAAGACCCTCCTGGTGTCATTTTGCTCTCTCTGCTAGTTCACTCTCTGTTCTATGGAGAGCCTTCTGTCATTTGGTTATAGATCCCTCAAGTATCCTAAAGATTTGGCCTAGGTATAAAAGGCACCTAAAGACATTTAACCCGAATGGTCATCAAATGTCAGTCACTTCTACCTGTATTCATATTTCTGTCATGAACAGTTGCTGTTACCAATAGACATACAATTTAATGGTGTGATTTCCATAAGTTGGATTAGAATTAGCAACATTTACGCCTAATTTAGGTCTTAAAATGTTTGTGAAATTTGTCTGTGATGGAACCCGTGTAATAATACCTGTGCTGGTTGAAGTTCATTAAAACTTGCTTCATCCTGAGACATCAACCTTCCATTGTCTATAATATATACATTGACAGCACCTACTAATCGGACAATGAAGGAACACCAGCAGGATGATATAGCATTTTAAGGTCACTGACACCTTTAGGAGCGTTTCGTTATCGTATGATACCAGGCGGTGCCTAGGAACAGGCTTCCCGCACTAAGGTATGATGGTATGATGGGAAGAAGTGACCTATTGATTGGGGGTCTGCTGACGTAATGATGAATGAGTTAGGATGGGATCGTGGAATGGGTAAGGGAAGAGGTTAGGCTTTGATATCTTGAGCAGTAAAATATTGATATTGAATCCTTAACCTTGACAGCAGGGGTCTAGTCAATCTTGTAGTTTGAATCAAAGGAGATCCCTTTTTACCTTCCCGATAGTTTTCCATGCCAGAACCCAGTCAACTCTTTGATGATAATCAGAGTACCCAGCTCTGACTGCTAGAAGTTCCCAAGGCCACATCACTGTTATCCCAGGGGAGGGTGGGGTGTTTGCTTCCACACCCACCAATGGCACCCCTGGAGGGTGTTGCTCCTATAGTAAAAAGAAGAGCTGGCTAAAATGCCCTCATTTCCAGTCTTTTGAAAAAAGGTTACCTACTGACAGCTCTTTTTACCATAGGAGCAACATGCTCCTGGGATGGCAAGCTCAGATGTGCGACCAAAGGTGCCACAAATAGGGATAGTTAAGTCAGGGCACAGAACATGCAGTAACAATGCACTGGCTACAGCCATTACCACTTTTAGCAGTTACATCATGCATTATGCTGACATAATAGGGTAGATGCAGTCCCGGACGGTGAGCACTTTACACCACAGAGATATTGAGAAGCATACTTGCATCATGGCAACCTTATGATATAATACAGGTATGATGCACAAATACAGCCTCTAAAAGGCTAAACACCCCATCTCCTTTTTTAAGGAAGCCAACTTGTGTCTTTTATTATGTTCTCTATGGTCACTCTAGTCCCTTGTGGAATTTGATTACAGACAAGTTGTGTGGCATTCCCTGGCATTTGCTTTGTATATGTCTGGTTTCATTCAGGTCTATGCCCTCCCTAGACCTGGGAATGGGCCGTTCCATTCATACTATAGTGGCTCTATTCTACCTACCTCTAAACCATCTACGAGGGATTTATCGTTCAAAACCTAAGACTTTCTGCACCTAAAATCAATTGCGACCATATAAGCTCTTATTGAAAAATCATAAATGATACAATAAGAATAAATTCACAATATCTTAGAATACTGAGATAATATCAACTGAAATCATCTGATGATAATCTCTTTTAACCATTAATGGGCCACTGATACATAAATACATTGTGCCCATTAGTCCATCAAACCAACCAGGAGTGTCTCAACCCTGTCCTATGAATAAATGAATAAACCAGGGTTGCATTTATGCAACTTTCTATGGCTGCAATCATGCACCACGAGGTTTGATGAGAATTATGCATTAATGCATTTCAGAAACTTCAACTCTGGCAATAGAACTCAGGAGGCAAGGTCTCTTGAATTATTGATGACTCTGTCGTCTGCAGGTTAATTCAAAAGATCCTGCCATCGCTACCCCAGCGATGTTAGTGTTGGTACATCTTATAAGACCAAATCAGAGAACCCTAAGTAGTGTCATGGTGGTAGCCCAGTCTGACATAGCAAGTCCTGTGGATCCTTCACTAGTCCTTTTCCAACCTTCCCACCATTGTAACGGTACCGAAAGAACTGCATAGTGGTTTCCCCTAAGTATGAGAGTACCTATAGGGAACACTACTCCTCTCAAGAGTGAAACATTATGCTTCCCTTCTCTCTCATAGTACTCTATAAGTAGCTCATATCGGGAAGGGGGACACTTGTGTAATCCCTGTTGTGAAAGGGATGGTTTTCACAGGTATTCTTTCATTATGACCCTCTTGCCCTTCTGCACAGTGTGTTCTGCTTAAAATAGTGTAGGCAGGGCTGAGGCTACCACCACTGTAGGGTGTTTCAGAAGGAAATAATGTCTACAACCAGTTGTAGGGAGATATTATTGCAGTTTTAATAGTGATCATAGGCTTAAAACTGCAGGTGTTTCTGAACGATGATTATTATCTTACCAAGTTTATAACCTAAAATCAGTGCTATAGCTAAAGTTGTTGTGAAACAGACAGTGGTTGTAAGTCCCGACTTATGACTGAACCAGTTGTAGACTGTAACTTCCACTATAACTCTGGTTGTTAGTTATAATTTCAATCGCAGATGGCAGGAAACCAGTGTATAACATGGGGAACCCCCCTCTTACGTCATAGTTCAGAGGGAAAACCATCTGAGTCACGTGAGGCAGATATATTGGACCACTCATACCTGGCACATTTTACAATCATTCTTTATTTGAGAGCAATCTTTCCACTCTATTCATGAGTAACCACTTAAGATCAGTGAGTGAGTGAGTAATAGATGTTTAACGCCATTTCGACAGCTAAGGTCATATTCATGGCAAGAACTACATTACACAATTTCACAGAGGAATGTGTCAGTGCCCACGCATATGTGCACCACACACATCCTGAGGGGATAGGAAAGAGGAGAAATAGACCCTTTTAAGTGGGTTAGGGAAGCCCGACTTAAGATCAGTCATTCGAGAATTACTCCAAGTGTTTCAGAACAAGCTGTTACTCCTATTGGAACATAAGATTGGTCCTTTAGAAACAGCTGTCATTTAGACATAGGGGCAGTAATCAAGATCAGTTGTAATGTCACTCACAGGTCAATTATCCAGCTAGTAAGATCTATCACCTAGGTGCAGAATATGGCTTTACTTAATAATTCCATGATAGAAAATGGTATTAAAAGGGGGAATTTCCATTTGATATATGCCTGACTTCATGCATTAGAAAATGTTGTGGAATTCCACTTGTTGATAGGATTTTTCACATTTATGTGTACCCTCAACCTTCCCCATAAATCAGCTACTTTATGTTGGTCATAAGTCACTCTTACATTGAACCTTTACTAGTAAGTTTCACTCCCCATTTACTTTTGAAACACTTCCCCTAAGCCTAAGAAGCCTAAGTTCAATCTCAGGATGACCATAGGAGTGATCTTGCTGGTACACCAATCTTACTTGTACTTGGTTCTTGTGAAACAGGTCTCAGGCCGCTGTTGGGCACTATAGCACAGGGGGCTAAAAATATAGAGTGATATGTAGTTGTAAGTTTAGCTGTAGCTGTAAGTTTAACTACAACTGCACTACACTGCAATAATGGTGTTAAGGTCTAAACATGTTTAAAATCTAGACATTTTGGTTCAATAGGTGTTTAGCCAACAATGTGTTTAGGATTAAAATATTTAAATTCTAAACACCTAAACAGTTACATTAAACATGTTTACATGTGCAGACTGTAAATAGACAGAAAAATAGGTGTTTAGCTTTTAAACACTAATATTTTTTGGTGTTTAGACATAAAATATACACCAGGTGTCAGCTCTAATCTATAGTTGACCTTCTGCATGCAGTCATCTGTTATTGACTGCACAGAGAGAAGAACACTGATCGCTTTGACACATACTGCACAGGTCACAATTTGTCTCCCACATGACATGTATGAAGGCATGTCGAATGAAGTTGATGCTCTCACATTTGGTTTGTCAACTCCACTTGACATGCATAATGAAGCCATGTTACATATTGCTGATCCATGCACCTGAGTGCTAGGTAATACTGTGTGACAATGTAAGGGTCAAGAGAAGTCAATAGCTATGTACCAATAATTTAATCAAGGCAGGCCTATAACAGAAGGCAGGGGATATCATAGTCCCACAGACCTGCAACAACAAGGGACTTTTTCCTATCTACAGAAATTCTACTTGACTGAGGACCTCTATGCAGTCCATAAGACAAGGGCATGGAGGTACATGTCAATGCCATATTTCTCCATGTACTGTAGATACTGAGATTATAGATTGTGGGTTAGCATACTATTTTTTGATATTTTCACTGACTCACACATAAGGTCTCAGCCTCTTCTGTTGAAGAATTCAGGAGTGTGGGTATCTATTTTGATGTTCAATAACAAATGCAAATTTAACAATAAAATAGAATTCACTACCATTCATTGATAGTATTTAGAAATCTTAGTGAGCTATTCTTCATGAAAACAAAATTACACAGATACATCAAATGCCTCAAGTGTTGGAAGTACCTCTTGGTAGAGATTAACCCTGGTACCAAAATGGTTGTTTGCCCCATCTAGTGGAATATCCTAGAACAATTATGTATGTCAAACCATCATATGTTGTATTTTACAATGGGGCCCTGGCACTGATGTGATATGGGTTCAATACAGTATAGATGACTGATTAAATACTTGGACAATATAGCTGTCCCTGTAGATGAAGGTGCATCGATCCCCTTCAGAAAGTGGGCATGAATGATGCATAGGGTCCTCAGCCTAAATTCATTCATAAGCTAATCCCCAAATACAATATCATAGTATGCATAGAGAAGCAAATCAAATATCTAAGCAAAATTCTTCAAATCAGAAAAATACTAGTATAAACCTAAACACTTTATAGCATAAACACATTAGTTAGCTAAACATGTCATTTCTCTAAGCACTTTTCATGTGTTTAGGATGATATTATGTTCAGGAAACGGGACAAGATTATGATTAGAATTATATTAGGATCTAAATACCATTTTTGCAGTGTAGATCACCTACTATAACATTACACTACAGTCACTGCGCTATAGCGGTGACCTGTTGTAGACTGTAAAAGTTATGACTGACTTAAGAGTGACCTCTCACATACCATAGGTGGAAATTTTGAATTTACTTCATTTCAAGGTCTAAAAGGATATATATTTCAACAAAAATTGATATATGATATATCCTTACCATGCAGAAAAGATAGGACCCTTTTTCCCTCTGAATAAGTCATATTTCTTGTTTCATGTGGTTGAAATAGGTCCACACAGATCAGCCTCTAGAAACAGCTGCCACCGGTTGCAGACCGGTCGTAAGTATTTATGACTGTAGTTATAACTTCAGTTGTATCTTGTTCTGAAACACATAAAGTTATAGTCTACAACTGAGATATGACTGGAGAGACATAATAATGGTTGCAGTTGTAAGTTTAGAGGCCTGCAGTTTTAGAAACAGATATTTATCATGTCCAGCTTCTGAAACACCCCACTGAAAACATAGTGCTGACTGTGAAATGGATAAGGCAGAAAAATTACTACCGTCGCTGGTGTGGTGATGGTAGGGCCTTTTGAATTAACCTCCAGGTAGCCCCATGTTACTCCCACATTATAATGCACTATATATCAATGCAATGCTACCACATCTAATAGCCAAAACTCAATTGGTAAATTCGCTGAAGTTATCAATTACATAGGGTTAGTATGGTGTATGAATACAGCTTTCATGAGTAACCCCTTTTCCTATTTTCTTATTTTGCCCTTCCTTCTGATATAAATTGATTTGTGCAGGGAGAATAAAAAGCAGTGTTATAAATGTATGTGTTGTTTGTTAGATGACTGTCAAGAGAGTTCATAATCAGATAATAATGTTTGATAGCCTAGTGAAAAGAGTCCATTGCATACCTAATTATACAAAATAGGGCCAGGGTAGTTTCTACAAGAATCTCCAGGTGGCAGTGCAGTGGTACAAGGAATCTCTGTGAAAATAATGGCGGATCTCTGGCAACTTTGGAACGAGGAATCCTTTTGTTATTTCTATGACATTTTTACAGTGTAGCCTAGTGATTGTAATAGGGGAACAGTCCTTTGTATACCAAATTAAGTTATTTTCCATCACTGTAACACAGATATGAATATTTAAAACTGTCTGACTTTATCACGGAGTGTCTGATTATACATTTCATTTCAGCTTCAGCATGTGGAACCTTCCCATATCAGGTCAGATATAGGGTTCTATGGCTATACCGAAAATTTGCTGCAGATCGTCATCGGTGATACGATACTCCATTACAGACAGATGTTTTTAGCTTTTAGATAGATTTAGTTCAAATATGAAATTGTAAGGTGTCTTCTCTTGTCAGAAGTCTAGGGTATAGTGATGAAAATTTGCTGCAATCTAGATTCACTGCAGAAACAAGAGTGGACATCTGGCTATTCAAAAAATCTATTATATTTCATGTTTCAGGTAATACAGAGGACACTACAGTATCAGATGCTCTAAAAGTACTCAAAAACAGGGAATGAATTCAAATATTGCTAGCCCATTCTGACAAATGAACTACACGAAATACAGGAAATGAAAAAGTAAATTCATACATTATTTCGTCTCTTGTGAGGGCTTTAGAAAAAAGGCCAGTTACACATTCTTCGTAAAACTATACTCTCAAAAGGTCCTATTCATATGGTATTTGACTGAGCACCTTTCCTTCCCGACTCTCATCCAACATAGAAGTAGATGGTGCCATGTGAGATTTTCCTACTGGATCTTTATGGTCCTCTGCTATTCAGAGCATGCCAGGAGTTAGCCTTGTTTCCATTGATGGATGCCAGTGGTGCCACCTAGTGGCCAGGCATTGCCATGTTGGGGTTGTATACTTGTAGTGATGCATTTTTTGTACCCCTGTTTCCCAGCTTTCTATCTATGGTGAAAGGTCATACAAAGTGTTTCAACTGCTGAATCTTTACTCCTGTTATTTTTGTTCTCAGGAATAGTTGATTGGTGTTTAATCTTTGCAGTGTATGTCAGGGGTAGACTACGTTAGAAAATAATGATAATTAGGGTAGATAGAAGTAAAAGAAGGGAAAAGACAGGAAACAGAGTTTTGATAACCCTAAAAGATATATGATGTCATCGAACAGAGTACTTCATGTATTCTTCTCTAAGATACATAAGATGAACGGAGCCTAGATGTTACCAATTCATTAGAAAATAATACATGTTTTCTTCATAAACATTCTCAAAGGCAGAATATCAAATGTTTATATGATGCCAGTTATTAAAGCTGTTGTTCTTGGATACAAAATCTAAAATGATTAAATTTAAAAGGTTTTTCCTTTAGATGTTCCATTAATAATTAATTTCTTTTACTTTGGAGGTTATTTTAAAATACTGCATGATCAGAATATTTGTCCTACGGGGCTAATCTGTTTTAAGATAGAGAAACACAGCTCCGACCTATTCAGAATTCAAAATGGAGGACACCCATTGAATATGGACATATTGTATTCCATCCCCCCATTGAATATGGCATGTCCAGTACTGTTCTATAGTGACGATCATATCTGACGTGACATAAGAAGCTGGTCCATCTGTGGGCAGTGGATACAGCCCTTTACAAGTCTCCAAAGCCATTTTTAGCATTGTCCCAGGGGAGGACGTTGGGTGTGGGTGCTGCCATCCATGTAGGTTCTGCTTTCCTTGCCACCAATGGCACCCCTGGGACAGCCACCACAGAGGGCCCACTCCCAGTGTCTAGGAGGGGATGCACATCCCTGCCCCCAGCCCCCCTTATTCCACTACTAGCTACTTTGTAAGCTCACTACTGGGAAATTCTGAAAGGGTTTGGAGATTCACATGCACTATAACTGATATGCATGTACCTATTTGTAGTGTACGCTTAACCTTTGGCTGGTGACCTGCCTGTATGTTGGGGACATCATACAGGCAGACCAAATTTTAACAAATACGCTTGAAATGTAATTATTTTGGGTCAGGACATTGGACAGCAAAGTGTTATAATCTACCAAGAATAGATATTGCATATATGATGCTTTGCTAAATTACAGAAAAGTAATTTTGTTTCCGTCCGAGGTGTCAGCGCCAAAAACTCATTTCTGCACTTTTAGCCTTGTTGTGGCCAAATAATTATTAATGATCCCATTGTACTTCTAACACACAAAATTGATGAACAGAAGTACAAAATAGTCATATTAACCCAAGAACAGTGAATTGGATCCCTAAATTTCATGTATAGGTGGGAATTTCTGGAGTAATTTCAGACAATTTTGAAGTTAAACACATTTACAACAACCAAATCATGACTTAAAATCAACATTTTTGACCCTAGGCCAGCATATGGTGCTAACTGGAGAAAATTTTGTTAGACTGGAGTCTCAGATGCCTCACCAGTATGAGTTTGCACCAAATATCACCCAAAAATCAACAAGGTGGACGTCTGCCCAGATCAAGATGCCTATTGACTTAATCAAGCTATATTGTTTCCATCAGAATAAGGCCAATTTAACCAAATGTAACCATATCAGCAAGTACTGGTTGGCATTATCTTTCGATTTCAAAAGAAATTTCATCGGATTCTTTTTACTTTCACAGTAAAATTTTGTCGCACTTTGAAATTTTCTTCAGGAAATATTTGGTAAAGAAACATTTATTTGACAAGAAACATTTCTTTGACAAAAACAAGTTTCCCTAAAGTCATGGACCTTAATTGGGTAACACCACACAGTGCCAACTTTGCCACCACCAAATCTTGAGGCGTCTGCGACAAAAAAAACAACCAAAATACTAATTTTACTCAAAACACTACACCACAGGCCCTGGGCCTCACTAATGCTTCTCAGAATGTATGAAAAGGTTGTGTAGGCTGATATGAAATGTATAAAAAGCAAATGCATTCTTGAATAAAATGAGGTACATTGTAAAATGTATTTGAGGCATCTGCAATGAAAACCCAGTCCACGTTGGCGTTATGACCCACTAATGGGCAACCATTGGACCAACACCTAAGAGTTATCGTCGCAGATGCCTCAACGAGTAAAATTCCACACATGAGTGACCATAACGGAAAATTTTCAATCAACACCCACCTAACCTGATATAAATATTGTAGGCCTAAGTTATGCCTAATACCACAGGCAATTTTGAATGGGTTTCTAGTCTTTGAGTGGACATTAGGACATGTAGAAAATTACCAAAGCTGCAAAAAACTGGATTTTTGGTAATTTTGAGACTTTGTGACCTCTTAACTGAAAAAAAATCCTAGCTCTACAGACTCAAATAGAATTTTTTTCTGAAAGGGTAGAATGTCCTTTATAAGATGAGACCATGGAAGACAGGATTTGATGAGTATTCTTCATTCTTTGGCTGCATAAAGGTAAAAACCTATGGTTTTTCCAGTTCTGTACACTTTTTCTGACACTGAGTGTGGACAGCATAAGAGTTTGTCATCTTAATCTCGGTTTAGAATTGCTTAGATCTGAAGTGTCATGCAATACTGACCATTAAAGGGTTATGTAACCTCTGAAAAAAAAACAAAAAAACATATGCATTCTATGAAATCACTCGAACTCTCTTGGACAAGTCTCTGCATGCCGTTTTGCAAAACACCTTTACGTTTTGCCTCTTATCCACCCATGGACTTAAAAGGCGCCACATTGTATTTCTCTGCTGGATCTTTATGTGTTTCTGCTATTCAAGGCATGCTGGGAGTGAGCTGCTTTTCCATTGATGGATATCAGGAGGTTAATTCAAAACATCCTGGGATCGCAACCTCAGCGATCTTAGGAATTATTCTACCTTATCCTATTAAGCGATCGTAAGATTAGACTGCATTCACATTTCCTAGCCAGCACTAAGATCGCATCGATCTTAAGCTCAGCCATCCTACACTATTCCAAGAAGTACTGACTGGGCACAGGGGTAAGAGTCCCAAAATAAAGGAATATCTGTGGAGCCACTCTTCTTCACAACAGTGTTTATACCATCTTTCTGCATCCCCATATGGGCTAAAAAAAAGAGCACAGGGTGCAGTTGACGCCTGTACAGTATTCAGGAGATGTTCCCATGAATGTATGATTTATGCTTGCCTATTAGAAGCATTGTGCCCTCCCCCCGGGACAAAGACAGAGAAGGGAAGAATTACCTTACAGTGCACTTAATGCATGAGTAGCCCTAAGAGCCCTCAAGGACACTCAGCAAACATCCTCCCTGCCCTCTATATGTATGCAGCAGGCTATTCACTCTTTCGATCAGGAGTGTTCCATGTAAGTGCTCTTGTACTCAGGTGAAACCACTATGCAATTCTTTCACTAAGATCGCAGTGATCTTAGTGGTGGAAAAGGAATAGTGAAGTGATCCCAGGACTTGGTATTCCTGACAGGCCTGCAACCACTGCATTAGATAGGGTAGACCGGCCAGGTCTTATGATATGTGCCTACAATAAGATCACTGGGGTTGCGATCCCAGGATGTTTTGAATTAAGCTCCAGAGGTGCCACCTATTAGCCAGCCTGCGTCATGGTGATGTTCATACACTAGTAGTGATGCCTTTATTGTTACTCTGTTTCCACGCTGTGTATATACAGTTCTAGGTCGGACGTGTGGTGCAACAAGCAAAATTGCTGTGGATCCTTAATGCTGAATTTTAGAGCATAATTATATGGAATCTCCAACATTTTCTCGGACTGGTGGTTTTCCATAACAGTGCTGGCAGTTCTATGTTTTCCCTCTTTGTAACTGTTACAGGTCAAGCTTAGTTTTAAAACAAAGGTCAGTTTTAAAACAAATAAGCACTTATATATTGGTATTTGAAGTTTTTGTCCCCGGTGAGGCAGAGCCAGGTACACTCATTCTGTGTGCAGTTTGAGAGCACACGTTGTAGGCTCTTACGCACAGGTGCATTAAAGCCAACATATAAAATTGTAACAATGGTGTGGCCATCAAAGCAGCTTTTGAAACAAGCTCCTGAAGCTCTTGTCTCTATGGTACATACTAAAAGCAGCACAAATACTCTACATGCAACAGCATCATATGTACGCAGTAGAGATGAATCAGTAATGGCATTAAGTTTAAGTTTAATTGTACAGAGAGTAAAGTTTCCCGCCATAGAACACTGACAGAAATGTCATTTGCCTATTTATTTATGTATGTTGGCTAATAGAAGTGTACCTTCTACATTGATACGTACATGTATGTGGGTAAATGCCACTTTATAAGCTCAAATGCTTGGATGGTGTGTTTTAGGTTTTGGTTGGTCTTGTATATAAGTGTAGTGGTTCCCTTCATTAGTTAAGCTAAAACATAATGAGGAGAGAGAAGAATTCAGCCGAGGTTTATTTCAGGTTAACGATCGGGCCATGACAGGCTACATGCTGATATAACAGTAACATACCAGTGTGAGCAGCGGCCAGTGCCCCTACTGAAGAACCTGGGTGAACGACTTCCCTTATACAGGGGATTTCAAGCCTGAGAAACTCAGGAGGCTGTTGCTCCTATAGTAAAAGGAAGAGCTGGCTAAAAATGCCCTCATTTCCAGTCCTTTCTTTTCATGTAGCTATAACTTGTCCCTTTTGTTGCTCACAAGTGGTCATTCAAGTACGGTGCTCAAAAAGGGGGATTTGAGTAGGTGGCTAGTTGGGAGAAGTCAGTCAGTACTATAAACTATAAATAAACTATAGAGCGTGTGACATGAGTAGGTACCTGGTAGTGCAGCTCTATCTATTTTAAACAAGGCTGTTGACTTTTCAGACTAATGTGGTCAGTGCAAGTACTTAGGTGAAGCAGTGCAAGACTTGTTTAGAAAAGAGGGCATATACTCACAGCTCTTTTTACAATAGGAGCAACAGCCTACTGACCCATCATGTGACCCCTGGTGTAATGGATACAAACCCAAAGGTAGGTGCTGCCACCTGCCATTCAGATCCATCCAGAACACCCGGAGACATGGGTTTGAGTCCCACAGGCGTATGAATCTTATGAGTCTAATGTATAGAAGACCATACCCCTACACAAGTATATGACCAGAACGTAGAAATTTGAATATATTTTGTCAAATAAAACTAAGAAAAGAATTTATGTGAATGTATTCCAGTTTATTGAGAGCATTTTTGAAGAGGATAAGAATGGGGAATAACCTAATAATCATCAGAAGCAGTGTTCTTTCATAAATAGGTTAACTAGCAGTCTTGTGAATGTCTTTCAACGTGTCTAAGGAGTCTCTTTCCAACAGCATTACCTAGCTTGATCTCTAAGTAGGGAATATCTCTCCTTGAAATGAAATTAGCAGGAAATCCTCTTTACAGTAACAATGTTACAGTTTTGTCATGCATTCCCATGCCAGAACACTTCATAATGAGAGTGAAATAATTGGATGACAACAAGACACAACTCACTACATTCACTGCAGCTAGAGGTTCCTTTCATGCTGCCTTTTTTAGCGCCTCCCACGCCGCGTAGCGGCGGTACCGCGAAGCGGTACGGGAGTGTGCTATGATGATTGCATTTGCCCCATGTGATGAGGTCTCACAATACAAAATTACTGAATAGAGAAATTGATAATTGTGAAATCTTCTTTATGTCTGCTTTTATGAGACATGTCATCAAACACTGGTATACCAACATTAAGGGCGGGAGGCGTTTTTTTACGCGGTCACAACCGCATTTCTTGTTTGGCTGGAAAGAAACTGCCATGGAAACTAATTTTGGTAAGTGCAGACTGCCAAGTTGAATGAGGTTCTGTCTTCACTTCATGAGTGGAAGGTTCTCTTGTCTAAACTTGAAATGCTTTGAATCGATGTCTTTCTGAGCCCTTTCAGAACGTAGGTAATGAGGATCAATATGCCTTGAAACATGACAATACCCAGCAAATCGTCCTCGTCAACCTGTGTGAAGTGGCTCACACATGTCACTAGATGGAACACGACGTCTTAATAGCACAGGATCACCAGGAATAGCAATTGCTATGCCACACGAGTCTAACACACAGTGGCGAAAGATGACGGAATGAGTTATCACTCAAAAAGGAGTCACCATTGATGACCAATCATGGCGACAGATGACGACAATTTGCTTGGTACTAACACCTAAGCCTAAGGAGAGAGTCCACACATACATGTGTGGTGGTCCCGCGTCGTCTTCGAGGTACCTTCGTGGTCCTCGTGGGCGACATCGAGAGCACCTCTATTATCCGACGCCTGGGGGCGCTGGAGTCCAGCGCCACGTCACCACTTGGTCACATGGCCCTCAACTCCGGTGTATATAAGGCCGTTGTACGGCCTTCCTCAGGGTCAGTCCAGCCCCGACTGACCATCGTGAGCGATGGTTGGCGGCTGCCCGGCTACCATATTCTAGTACTCCTCTGTGCTGCTGCACAGAGGAGTTGTATGTGGAATATCAACTGTAGACACTAGAAGGCCTAGTGTCGAACCTGTTATAGAGTTCAAACTCTGCCACCTGTAACTGTGATCGAGAACGGCTGATGCCTATGTGTTATTAGACAATAAAGTTTTAACTGGAACCTGAATAGTTGTTCTTCGTTGTTTATCGAAAGATTCGATATAACATCGAGGGGTAGAACGCTACACTGGTGCCATGAACAGTTGTTAACTTTAGTCCGCATAGGTACTGCTAGCTTAAGTTCGACATGCAGGGTCACTTGGATGAAGGTGATGACCCCAATCACCAACATCAAGTGACTACGGGCCCGTTAGTGGATAGGAATGATCCACTAATTGGTGGTGGTTTGAACCACACCCTGATATTAGGTCCATCGTCTGACCCGTTGGGCCTGTATCAAAGGAGCCGACTACTCAATTGGCGAGTATCGACTCAACTCTCTCCGGCGGCTGAGAACTTCTTAAGGACACAGAGTTTGTCCTATGTAGAAAAATCAGCCTCGCCCGTGGGAACTCCAATGGGCCTTGGCAGTTGGTCCTTTGAGGGTCCCTCGCCCGTGTCGATACAAGGAAGTATTGACAGTGGCAGGGGACTCAACGAGGAGTTGCTACAAGAGCAGCAATGCCAACTGCGCCAGGGTCGCCAGCAGTTGGACGCTCTAGCGAGTAACACCACGAAAGCTCAGGAGAAGAGTACAGAAATAGAGCTGAAATTGGAACAGCTTAGGCAGCAGGCGTTAGAGGCTTCGAACAAGACTCAGATCGCGAATAGAGAACTTCAGGAGAAGGTCAAGCAGCTCTCTAGCAAAAAGGAGTCCTTGCTTGCAACGAAGTCAGAGATCGAGCGTAGTCGGTTGACAGCAGCGGAGTGTCAATCGCTAAAAGCGAAAATCGATCGCCTTGCTACTAGCCGCCGAGAATGTGTCGAGAGAGCTCGAAACGATTTTCGGGATGCCCAGCACGAGCAGACGTCCCTTAAACATAAGTTGAAACTACAAGAAGTAGAAAAGACTATGTTAGAGGAACAACTGCAAGAGTTACGGCATGAGTTGAACCAACAATCAGCCGAGCATACTGAAGAAGTAGCTGAGCACCTAACGGCTTATGAAAAGCAGGTGAGCCAGCTACGTCAGGAACGAGAGTCGTTACTCTGTCAGATGCAAGCTGACGAGGATGCTCGAGCCAGGGACGAGGCAGAAATGCGTCGTCGCTGTGAGGAACGAATCGAACACGCAAACAAAATGGCGGAATATCAGGTCCTAATGGAACAGAAAGCGAGGCACGAGGCCGAGCTTAATTCCTTGAAGTCTGAATCCCTAGTAGCCCAGTCACTGAAAGATCAGAAGGATTCGGATACTCTGGGAGCCATGCGTGATGAAATCGATGAGCTCCGACGAGAGATATTGTCTCGCAGGAAGGCTGACGAAGCCAGGGTGAATAAAGAAGTTCGAGATGAACTCGCACTCGAAGAACGTCTGAAGGAGCAGACGGAATCGAAAGTGCGTACCGCTAGACTTCGAGATAAGCAACAAAGTAGTGAATGCAGAACTACTAGGGTTGCTACTCAAGGGGATCTAGTCGAAAACCCTGACTACAGAGAGTGGCTCGACCGTGCCATGAAGGAGGTCAAGCAACTCTTTGCCATCAGCGAGCAACGAGATCTCTCGAAGCCTGAACATACCCGCCTGGAATTCCTAGTATTGGAATTAAGGCAGGCGGAACGTTCAAAACAGCAGGCAGAGATAGATAGAATGGTGGGGGCAATCGACGACATCTCGAAAATTGATTCGAGGTCGCGTCGGACCCTACCTGTTCCTTCGATGCCACGCACCGATGGTCTAAGTGGAGTGATCGGACAGTTCTCGACCCCTACCACGACCCAACAACATGTTGATCCGCCCAAATATAGGGATATCAGATTCGAGGCTTCGCGCTTGAGTGAAGCTGATTCGGGTAATCCCTGGGGGATGAATCACAGTCGTGCAGACACGACTATGAGAAACATGGGGATGGACCATCAAATACCTAGAAGAGGCACAACATTCGCTCTCGATCAGGTCAGGAGATCAAGCAGAATGTTTGAAAACACCTCTATCGGGCATGAACCAGCCCGAACTAGGTCAGTCGAGTGCCCTCCATTTACATGGAAGGACGATTGGCTCCGTTGGTACCACGGATTCAATCACGTCCGTCGTGTAAATGTATGGACCTCGAGTATGGCATTAACTCAACTCCTCATGTTACTCCAGAATGGCCCTGCAGCTGATACTGTGTGGCTATGGGAGGAGCATGGAGATGGGACTCTGGAGGGACTGGTTGACATGGTAACGGAAGCCATGACTTCTAGCCTTCAGGACCCCATTGTTACAATGGAGAAGAGACGCCAAGGCAAGAACGAAAGCATTAGAGCCTATGGCTTTGCTTTAAGACGTCTTGCCGGCGATGCCTATCGAGGTGTGGACTTCTCGGTTGAATGGCTCATAACCAAAGTCAACCAGTTGTTCATAGGAGGATTGTATGACGTTGATTTACAACAAGACGTTCTTCGGGAGTGGCGCACTTACATGTCCCTAAAGGATCTCATGGACTTGGCAGACGAGTTGTTGCGGAAACGACAACTCCTGCCGAAGTTGGTGAATCCTACCTCGACAAATGCATTGTCGGCGCTGGCCGACGCCGCTTTGGTCGAGGAGGGACAGGGGGAAGTGTCCTCATACTCGAAGCCCGGGGCGGGGAGTAAGACTAAGAAAGGTCAGAAATCCGCTAGTAAATCGAAAACACCAAACAAGGCCTCCAAACCAAAGGTACAGGAGCAGATCTTCTCGCTGAGTCAATTGAAGAATTTACTCAGGGTTATCGAGGGAGGGGATGTCCCTGGTACTAGCTCGGAAAAGCCGAGTACCCCTCCGTCCGATGCCAAGTGTTGGAACTGCAAGAAGCAGGGGCATTTCGCACGAACTTGCCCCGAGCCGATTAAGGGTCTACCACCTGACGCGACGGAAAACTGAGGCGGGCGGCTCGACGTGGCAATCGAGCTGCCCGACCATCAAAAAGCCAAGGTATCAGCACCTCTGGCACTCCTGATCAGACGACAGTAGATTCGAGGGAACTAGGTAAGGTCCCGGTAGGGCCGTCCCAGCCCTTTACCACAGTGGCACCGGTTGATCACCGGTCGGGTTCCGAAGATGTCGGTGTAGAAAAAGCCTCAATGGCCAAGGAACAGGGCGCTGGCAGCCCGAACTCCGAGGTCGAGGGTTCGACTGGATCAAAAGTGAAAGTCGACGCCGGGAGAGAGGCCCTGATGCGGCAGCTGGCCAGAGTCTGCACAACAGAGCTTCCCTCAGATGATCCCTGTCTCTCTTTTCTGAAGAAGAGAGGGATCGATCTGAGTACTGACGTAGGGTTAAGAATGCTAGCAGGAACCGCCCCCTTGTCGGGGAAACGATGGTACCTGTCTGCAGAGATTCGAGGACGTTCTCTAGACTTCCTGATAGATACTGGTGCCAGCCACACCATTGTCTCTCGGGAACTCGCGAAAACGTTAGTGGTGCCGTCAGATAATCTCTACGAGGGAATAACGGCTTGCACTGCGTCTGGAGCTGAAATGCGGACCTATGGTCGATTGGTTCTACCTCTTAAGGTCGCATCGACCCACTATGTGTTTAGCCCAATAGTGGCCGATGTGGCTGACGATGGCATTTTGGGGCTCTACTTCGCGGCATTATACGGTATGATCCTGAACCCAAGGACGGGTCAATTGGTCATGACCGAGCCGGTAGAAGAGCACCATCAGTGTAAACTGAAGAGAGTGTCATCGATAGCCTCAGTAGCACAGACCACTAGGATACCTGCCAGACATCGGTGCGATGTCTTGGTAAAATCCGACGGTCTGGAAAGAGACCGACAGGGCATAGTCGAACCCGACCTGAAAACTCTGAGAGCTTTCGGGTTGGTTGGTGAGGCTGCCCTTGTCAGCAATGTCCGTCGAACAGTATTTCCCGTCTGTAATCCACTGAATCGAGACATTGTCCTGGAGAAAGGCCAGGTGGTCAGTACTGTACAGTACGCTGACAGAAACGGTGAACTCTCTTCACCGGAGGTAGGATCTGTGATGATGCGTCTCGAGCAAGAAGCTGCGGACATCGAGACGGCGGAAATCGCGAGCACCCGCACAGGGGAGCTCCCTACCTGGCTGTTAGACATGTATGGCGACACCCACCTGACCCAGCCAGAAGAAAGACTGAAACTGTCCGCCTTACTACGTAAGCATGTGGACGTCTTTAAATCCCCAGATGAACCGTTGGGGCGCACCGATCGATGTCTGCATAACATCGACACGGGTGATGCACAACCAATCCGAGTCCCTTATAGAAGGATTCCGCTCAGCAAGAAAGCTGCGGCGGATGAACAACTTAAGGAGATGTTGGATACGGAGGTGGTTAGGCCAAGTACTAGTCCTTGGTCCAGTCCCGTCCAGATGGTGACGAAGAAGGATGGGACCATGAGATTCTGCGTCGATTATCGATGTCTGAATGGAGTGACTAAGAAAAATGCTTACCCCCTCCCGCGCATCGACGAATCCTTGGATGCCCTAGGAGGAAACAAGTGGTTTAGTTGTCTCGATCTCCAATCGGGATATTGGCAGATCGGGATGAATCCCGACGACGTCAAGAAAACCGCTTTTTCCTACCAGAGGGGGCTCTACGAGTTCGATCCTATGGCGTTTGGTTTGTGTAACGCCCCCGCCACATTCGAGCGAATGATAGAGGAGATGTTGAGAGGTTTGCTAGGTAAAAGTTGCCTGGTTTACCTCGATGATATCATTGTCTTCGGCAAAACGACGGATGAAGCAATGGGGAATCTGGCAGAAGTCTTCAACAGGATTCGGGCATGGGGACTGAAGTTGAAACCTAAAAAGTGTCAACTTTTTAGGACTTCAGTCGAGTACCTCGGCCGAATCGTGTCTGAACAGGGTATAGAAGCCAACCCGGGGAAAATTAGCGATGTAATGACTTGGGCTAGGCCCACTACAGTGAAGGAAATTCGATCCTTCATTGGTTTTTGTTCCTACTACCGAGAGTTCATCCCGGGGTTCGCGGAACTCGTAAGCCCTTTACAGGACTTAGTGATCCAAAAACCTAAAGGTAGTAGAGGTCGTTACGAGGCATTCGCGTGGACGGAAAGAGCCGAACATGCCTTTGTCGAGTTAAAACGAAGTTTCAGGGAGACACCTGTGCTTCGATTCCCAACACCCGACGGTCGTTTTATCTTAGACCCTGACGCTAGTAATACCGCATTCGGGGCTGTTCTATCCCAAGTGCAGGATGGAGTGGAGGTCCCGATCTCATTTGCTAGCAACACTCTAAGTAAAACACAACGAAACTACTGCACCACCAAAAGAGAACTGCTGGCGGTTGTCGTGTACACCAGGAAGTTTAGGCACTACCTTTACGGTGGTAACTTCACTATCCGCACCGATCATTCATCTTTGAAATGGCTCCTGAATTTCAAAGAGGCTGAAGGAATGATGGGTAGGTGGCTGGCCCACCTTTCGGAGTTCGGTCTCGAAAACTCTAAGATCGAACATCGAAGTGGGGCCAAGCATCTGAACGCCGATGGTCTTAGTCGTATCCCTGTGCGGCTATGCCAGAGGTCGGATTGCACAGACTGTGGCAGTCATAATGCTGTAATGGCAGCTGTAGGTGGTTTAGTAGACAGCCGGGTGGGTGTTGCATTTTGGTCTCTCGATGAACTCATTGATGCTCAGAAAGCGGACGCCGACATCAAACGAGTTGCTGAATGGCTAGTTAAGGGGGCTAAACCCACTAGGCCTGATGTATCAATCGAGAGCGCCGAAGTACGGAAATTAGTAGGGCAATGGCCTCTATTAACCTTCCGTGAAGGCTTGTTGTGTCGCTGGAAAGTCGAGGCGGGTCGAGCTAGACGCACGATTCAAGTAGTTGTACCACGCCAACTGAGGGGTAAGGTACTCTCCTTTTGCCACGGACACCGAAAAGCGGCACATTTTGGTCGTAAACGAACGCTCGAAAAAGTGAAAAGGAGATATTACTGGCCCGGAATGGGAAAGGACATAGGTCGTTGGGTTCGGCACTGTCCTACCTGTTGCCTGGTAAAGCCCGGTGAGGGCATGGGTAAGTCTCCTCTACACCAAGAGTTGTTCGGGGTGAGATTCGGGAGGATAGCTATGGATATCATCTCGGGATTTGCACCCACGCCAAACAAGAATACTTGCATGTTAGTAATCCAGGATTACTTCACCAAGTATGTACGCGCTATTCCCCTACCAAATCACACGGCAGAGACCTGTGCAGAGGCCTTCGTAGACGAATGGGTTTTGACCTTTGGAGTCCCGTTGCTTCTGCATTCCGACCAAGGTCGAGAATTCAAATCTCGACTCTTCTCTGAGATGTGTGAATATTTGACGATTGTAAAACAGAGAACCAATCCATACAGACCACAGAGCGATGGTCAGGTGGAAAGGTTCAATAGAACGTTGATTCAGAGTCTGACTATGTTGGTAGACAAACATATGGACGACTGGGATGAACAGGCTAAATATGTGGTGTCCGCATATAACAGCTCTGAGCACAGTTCTACTGGATGCAGTCCAAATATGATGGTATTCGGGGAAGAAATTCTCATGCCAGCGGATGTGATTTTCGGCTCAATCGAGAACCCACTCGAAGTCCCTTGTTCCGTCACTTTCGTGGAACAACTTCGTGACCGATTGAGGGAGAGTTATAGCATGGTAAGGGAAAACCTAGGTAAATCTGCGGAACGCCAGAAGGTCGGGTATGACTATGGGCTAAAGCAGAGAAGATACTCAGTTGGGGAACAGGTGGTGAGGTACCACACCCCCCAAGCAGCTATGAAGCTTGCCCCCAAATGGGATGGGCCGTTCGTAGTAGATTCTGTCCTCTCTGAGTCGACATTATTACTTCGACCATCCCGCGGACGGTTGCAAAAGAGCAATGTTGATAGAGTGCGCCGGTGGTTGGGCGTAGAGCTATCACAAACTGTCGAGTTGTTGCAACCACGACTTGATGATGATTCACCTTCTCGTAAGGCTACGAAAAGGGCTAAGTCTGTTTCTGGACAGGTCGAAATAGAGATCGAAAGGTCGCGGCCAGAATTTCAGTCTAAAAAACTAACTACGCAGGGTCATCGAAAACGACAGCAAAAGGCTCGAAAAATGAGCGAGGTGGAGGTGTTGGATGCCAGTAAACCATCAAAGCGGCGCCGTGGTCGACCGGCCCGTCGAGATAAGTCGAAAGCATCTAAACCGCCTTTGAAGGGATGTCGGAAGCCCGACCCCCCCTCGAAGGTGCGAACGACTGAACAAACTTCACATCGAAACGTCTCGATTGAAGTCAAGGATCAGTCACTCCAGTCCGGACCTATGACTCGAGCGAGGCTTAAGCGCCAAGGCTCATCAAAGGAACGGTCAGCGAGTGTCGAGGATGAAAGGAAATCCAGAGCAAACACTCTGGCTCCTACATCCACACCGTCACAAGTGATGGGAGGCAGACGCCGACGGAAACGGGTTAATAGCCCGGTCGGCCCGGCCACATCAAAGGACGGCTGGCTAGGAGGGGGTGATAGTAACCCGCCCCGAGGCTCAACACTCGTTCCTGTAGTAAAGGTTAAAATCAGGAAAAGTCCTAGATTAAACCCTACTCAGTAATCGATGTTTCGCACAATACTAAGCAGCAGCTTTACTAACCTGTGTTTTTAACGAGGCTTTAAAATAACGGGTGCCGTTCTTGAGTAAATCTGTCTGTGGACGTGAGGCCGACGGTGAATAAAAAATTACACAACGAGAAGTCATGCGATTGTCTCTTAGTTTGAGACAACCTGATGCTAGAGACATGGAAATGTGGGGCGTCCGTCTTTTATTTTGACTGTGTGGAGGGGTTCCCAGCATAGGCTGGTGGATTCTGCCCGAAGGGTAGATCCATATTGGAACCATTTTTTTTTAAATCCCGGTAGTCTGATGAAGGGGGGGTGCCCAAATTATCCATGTTAATAGTGTTGGAACCCATAGACCGCATAGGAAATAACGGCATATGCAAAAATTGCGACTGGAGAACCAGAGCGTGACGGTGAGGGGAGAGTGAGTCGTTCTAGTTTTTGAGCATTACCTTATTTGGTCATGGCGTGATGCGCTGTGGACCAATAGGGCTCGCCCTCCTCGGTCAAGTAGGCCCTTCCTCCAATCAGAGGCGTGCGCCACAGGGATAAAAGGCCGCGTCGCCCACCACGGAGGTCACATCTGCGCCCTTCTCGTGAGAGTCGGACGCAGATAAGCTGGACTAAGCCTAGCTTATTCCAGCTGGTACGCTCCGTCTGGGGACTTCCTACCTGAGTGTACGAGGTCTCCCCGCCTAGTGTCGAGGGACACGACCTGCGTGAGCGCAGGTTCGTGTTCTCTCGAGGCTCCAGTCTTCGGTCCCTCGAGCTGCCTGAGTGCGGTTCGAGGTACATCGAAGGCACCTTCGAGGCTTCGACCCGCCAGAGTGCGGATCAAAAAACCTCGAAGATTCTCTTCGACGTCTCGTCCCGTCTGAGTATGGTTCGAGACCCGGAGTCTTCTCTCCCTGGTGGAACCCGGCAGTTCAGGAAGAACCATGGGGTCCTCGTCCGACGAGCAGTCAGGGTACAGCTCTTCGGCGAGCCACAAGTCGCAGAAGAAGAAGTCCAAGAGGACCAGACCCGAGCAAGAGCTCGAGTCTACCTCGGCTAAAAGTGCAGCCCTTCTGAAGCAGATCGAGGATGCACAGAAAGCCTTGGCCGAGTCCCAGGAGCGGGAGAAGGAGCTCCGCCGGAAGGCGAAAGAGGCAGCTAAGCAGCAGAAGCGCGACTTGAAGGTCGCAGCTGCTGCCGCCTTGAGAGACTCTTCTCCCGATGAGATGGAGGTCAACGAGCCGTCGACGCCTGCTCCATCGAAAAGTGCTACCCCTTCAGGTTCTAAGGGCAAGAAGCCCACTGAATCGAAGGCATCCAAGGACACCTTGAAAGATTTCAAGATCCCTAGGGTGCCCAAGAAGGAAGGTAGCAAAAAGGAATCCGCAGCCAAGAAGGCTCCGGCCCGGGAGAGGAGTAGCGAGTCTACTGCTCCACCGGAACCTGGAACCGAGCCGTCGGAGGTCGATGCCGGTGCCGTGGAGAGCACCGTATCCTCACCCCCAGACACGGCCAGGGCTGTCGACGAGTGGAAGCGACTGTCAGCGATCACTGCCAAACGACGTGCTGAGTACGTCGATGACAGGCCACTGACAAAGCTTCAGGACTACCGCAAGAATGGTCAAGTGGTACTCCCTAGTCTCGTCGGAAAGGATGGTAGTGACGACGAGGAATGGTATTCGGACGATAGTCATGCCATTGACTGGTATGTCTCGATGATCGAGAATATCACGAATGCCTCAGACTCGTTGGGGGTGTCGCTGCCCGAGCGACAGCGGATTGGGTTCGCATGGCGCATCTTCAATCCAGGGCAGCAGTGTGCTTTCGAGAACTGCACACGTAAGGGGTTCCCCCCTCGCGTATACGCATCGGACGGCAGGTATGCTCGACACTTGGTTGAAGAGCATCGAGCCATCCGTCCGCAGTTCAGTTGTGTTAAGGTGGAAAAGACCATTCCATGTTATCAGGACCCTGATGACCCGACCTCTCCTCCTTTCGTGACTTCACGAAGGGGCTTGATGGCACGTCATCTTAAGTCGTACAAGCAGCCCCATAAGTACAACGCCGAGGGCGCTATCCAACTAGTGGAGACGCTGGTTGGAAAGTGCGAACGGAATGAGAAAACAGGCGCGCCGACTAGACACTGGATGCGGATGGCCCCCGCACCCCCGTCTACAAAGCGCCTGTATATCAGACCGGAGCTGATGCCCGCTTTCTACGGTGCCTACCCCGAGTTCAGGGTAGAGCACTGACCTCGGCAGCAGGAGCTAGCTTCTCCAACGTCGTGACAGGCACCGACACCCCAACAGCAACCTTACGTTGGGAGTTGGCACAGCCTGCCTACGGCGATGGCGTAGAACGTGGGGTCCCGAAGACGTTCGTGGAACGTTGTAAGGGACTCCTACAAATGACGGGCAGCCCTGCTATCGACAAGTTCGTTGAGGCATTTCGTGAGGAAGCAAGTGCCTACTTGTTCGGCCTGTTCGACAGAACGAACATGGCCATCCGTAACGAGCTCCTTTCGGCTCTTAGGAATGAGGCGCGCCAGACCGTTCAGATGGAGATGGACTCTCGTCTGACCGATGTCCGAACGCGTCTCAATAACTTTGAGGCACAGGCCCAATATGATATTACCAAGAGGGATAGTATCATAGAAGGCTGGGAGGAAATCGACCGCGAATTCTTTAGAGTCTTCGGGGTCCAACTCTCGGAATGGATGAGGGACAAACACCATGGCGTCCGAACCCTGAAGCCTGTTCGAACCGAGCCCTCTCGCGAAGCGCAGAGGTACCTCATCGAGGGTGGAGTGATTCCTGACGTCAGGACGCTGGCGGCTCAGACGAATCCATTGAGAGAATTGTCTCCAAAGATGGACAGTCTGAGCTCGGCTATGACGATGTTGGGCAGAGAGCAGGTGGTGCAGGACAAGCCTGACACCCCGGGTAGGTCTCTCGGTGCCTCCGTCTACCCGCCAGAAGCCCCGTCTTCCTCCTCGGTTCCCTCTCGGGAACCACCGAGCCTACGCCGCCACCGGTCCAGAAAGTGGTGTCACCGAGGATCCATCCGGATCTTCAGGGCATCACTCCTCTGGCCCCGGCGAACGTAGCCGTCTGCCCGGACCCGTCGGCTTCCGCCCAAGCAGTAGAACCTGCCGCGGTGGAACAGTCGATGGATATAGACGGGGACGTCGATGTCGTCGGTCACTCTCCAATGGCTCCCCCTGACCAGGGAGGCAAGGACGACCATGAAGGTCGGGAGAGCGACGACGACGACCACGGAAGCGACTCAGCAGACTCGGCCGTTCTCCACTCAGATGCTGAGGGGGACTCCCGGGATGCACCCGAGACCTCTAACGAGGCTTGGAGTACGACAATGGACCGTGTGGCTCCATTGCCGGAGTCGCCGACGTTTTCGGGCCAGCTAGCCGCCAGTGCTTCACATGAGGAGGAACGCACTGACGGGGAGCAGGCTGAAATCGACGCCGCTACAGGGTCCATCTCGGGGGATCAGTAGTATGACTCTACTGTTCCTCCTCTCCAGCTTGGATCGCTGACATCGGACAGAGTCTCGATGTCAGCACGGAACCCCTGGGAACTTGTTCCCAGACGACGGTGTACCCTCCACGAGTGGGGGTACCTTTCCAGTCCCCGGACCTTCCTGCGAAGCTGTGTGGATCCGACGCCACCCTGGTCTTAGGACCCGGTGGTGCCACACATCCTCGGCCTCACGGTCGAAGGACCATCATAGTCATACTGTACACTATCGATGGGCTTCCTACGCTGGAAGGAGCTTCTCAACGAGACAGGGAGGAAACGACACGACCCCGGTTACCATACCCGGTCGTGCCTCCCTCGGATCGACCAGGAGCAGGTCGTGAAGCAGTGTTTCGACACTGGTCTCCTACGTTGGAGGGAGCGACGCCTTATAAATTAACTGTGATAATAATTTTTTTTCTACAGTACAGTAGAAACTATATTTATATATATTCCTCTACTGTTTCTGTCGACTATGTCGACAGATCCAGTAGTTCATATTATTATCTATTTGTTTAGACTGACCCGGGGTCTCTGAATTTTCGGAGACCTCGTTTCAGTCTAGTGGGGGGTGGTGTGGTGGTCCCGCGTCGTCTTCGAGGTACCTTCGTGGTCCTCGTGGGCGACATCGAGAGCACCTCTATTACCCGACGCCTGGGGGCGCTGGAGTCCAGCGCCACGTCACCACTTGGTCACGTGGCCCTCGACTCCGGTGTATATAAGGCCATTGTACGGCCTTCCTCAGGGTCAGTCCAGCCCCGACTGACCATTGTGAGCGATGGTTGGCGGCTGCCCGGCTACCATATTCTAGTACTCCTCTGTGCTGCTGCACAGAGGAGGTGTATGTGGAATATCAACTGTAGACACTAGAAGGCCTAGTGTCGAACCTGTTATAGAGTTCAAACTCTGCCACCTGTAACTGTGATCAAGAACGGCTGATGCCTATGTGTTATTAGACAATAAAGTTTTAACTGGAACCTGAATAGTTGTTCTTCGTTGTTTATCGAAAGATTCGATATAACATCGAGGGGTAGAACGCTACACATGTATCTCTTCAGTATAATTGACCTATGTATTTCAATATTTGTTGTCTGGACCTATTGTGTAATAACTGTATGTAATCCCCTCTGTATTGCTGGACTTTTTTAAAGCCTTAGTAGCCTATGTCATTCCTTCCTCATCACAATGGTATTCAACTGGGAACCAAATACTCTTGGAAATTCTGATTTTCTATAATACAATATTACAGCATTCATGAATACATCTTCAGCCTCTCAGACATCATCTATAAACATGGCCTGGCTCCATGTCTACTCCTTCAATGCTACTCCTTCCATACTCAGCTCTACCTACAGGCACGTAGGGTCATGTAGACATCAGAAACCACTCTACAGGCAATGTCCACCATTGGTGAGAGGCTCAACCAATGTCCGGTTTTAGTGACTGGTGAGTTGGCATGTGAGCAGGGTCGTGTCCCATCCTACTAACATTTACATAAAGGGTTAATATGCTTTGTGAAGTCATGATTGATTTAAACATGTGGATTCAATACATGAGTGAGTTCTATTTACCCTTTTCTTCTTTCCCTTAGAGGGAATTCGGAATAAACCTTTCTGATGGTATAGGTTGAATACTCATAACTGATCTGAACAGATTTCTCCAGATATGTTCACATTGGTCATTGGTTACAATTCAACTGGACTGGCCCAGAGAGATTAGTTTATACAAGGCAAATGCATCTTTTGTCCTGTACTGATGCTCCTTCTATGGGCGCTCTTTAATATGCATTCCACATTAAAGTGGGTCTAGCATTCCCCATAGAATCACTAGCACTGGCTGGTAGCTCTGAAACAGAGCAGATTTATGGTCAGCCCCGATCCATTCTGATGCTAGTTGAGCAAGACCAGTCAGCTGTAACAAATAGTGTCATGCCTCAGTAACCATAAACTTGCTTCTTCTTTCTTTTTCTGCCAATGACCAGAATCACATATTTCTCTATATGACTGCAACTGTTTCATACTTATGACCACAAAGGGCACAATCCATACCCATATTTCTTTGTGAGATTGGCTATAGCTAGAAAATGTGTTAATCTCTTTGCTAGAATTGAGTTATGAGTCACAGTCTCTAGTGATGTTCTTTGTTGTGCTGGTTCCTTGTTGGTTAGAAGAGAACCAAATAATGTATAGATGTTCATCTAAATAAAAGTAAGTAGCTCCTTTATGATATTTTGGCAAATTTGCTCACCCCGTGAAATGGATATACCTCATCTCACAAAACAGTAAAATAAAGGTACTAAAAGGTAACAGCAAGGCACTGGTGTACAATGTTGATAAATGAACAAAAACCTTGATTACTTCACAATAGTATGAAAGGAGAACTGGTCAAATGGGCCGCAGTTAATATCTTCAGGTTGCCTACTATTTTTCCTTGTTCACAGAGAGTTCTAATACATTATCGCTCACGTGCGCCATATACCCTCGCCACCTCACAAAATGTATTATATTCAGTTTTCTTTTTCATCCATTGACATTTCATATATCACTGCTGTGAAAGCGGCCAAAAACCCCTGGTGCAAATAAGCAGATAAGTAGCCGTTATTCAAACAGGTATCAGGTCGTTATTCACTTATACATGTTCAAAGTAGTATCTCATTTTAGCTTTTTAGTATATAGAAAGAAGGCTGGACACATAAATGAGGCGAAAGCATTTCAATTTTAATGCTCAATAACCATACTGAAAGCCTATTTTCATCTAATACAATGCAGTGTAATCTCTTTACGTTTTCACCAGAGTGGGAAATGCTGACTTTTACCAAGAGCTGAATAAGATTAAACCAGAATTAGGAAGAGATTGGATTGCAATCTGGCCCCAGCTCGACCACTAGCATGAGTCATCTCTGGCACCTAGCGTTTGTGGGTAAAAGAAGTTTTTTCCGCTGGTTGCTGTAGTGCTTATTTGTAGGCAGGTACCTTGTGTAGTAATCTTCCCTAGAAAATGGGGACCATCATCCCCATACACGAGAGAATACCCAGAATCTTGACCGGGCGAGACTGGATTGGTTTGCAGACCTGAGGCTGATTGCATCAATTAAGAGAAAAAAGGGAGACCTTGAGCTGAAATTCCATAATTTGTCTCATCTACAGGCATCAAGGAACCATTATAGGTGACTAAGGTGGGTAGCTTTCAAGGAAAGCACCTGCAGGGAAGAAGGATGGAAAGGTGCAAGGACAATATTCTTGGGGATTAAAAAAATCTAAAATGTAGGACAGAACAATGATCACCTGCATTGAAACTGCACACTCAATTGTATTAGTAGTCTCATCCGCAAGAGATAGAAAACCAAAAACAGGATTGACCTCTTATATAAAAAAAAGAAAAAAAAGAATAGAGAACATTATGTAGGGCAATTTGATGTGGAGGGCCTGGGATTTAATTTGTGCAAAAGATCACCAGGGGCCAGTTATGTAGGAATACCTGTAGTTAAAAATAGCCAGTTACAAAATGGTCAGCACTAACCTTTGCTTATTGGATCATTACTGTTCTCTTCAAAAAACCTCTGTCTGAGCTCAGTGCCTTAACAATCACTATGCTTACAGCTGGTATACCTGGTAATATAAACATTTATATGATATAAGACATTTTTTAGCCCCTGAAGCACTACTTATATTGGCAGTATATAAGGCTAGATCAGTTATTGTGGAAAATTGGTGCATAAAGTATGATTGATATACTAGTCTATGTGCAGGACTTTGCACAACAGACACAATCTGCAAAAAGGGGGCTTAGTGCATAGGACCTGAGACCCCTTTTCCCAGTACATGTCACTGATAAGCTGCACTACTACAAAGTATCAGTTGGCAGCCACTCATTGACACCTTCATTCACAATGTGATTTGTACCACCCCTAAAACCACCTCATCACCAGCACTCCACCACCCCTCAGATCCTTTTTGGATTGGCTTTAACTAGGGTAATGGTGTGGACAAAAGCAGTTCTCGTGTAGGTGTTTAGTCTTCATATTGTGGTTTTGAGAACTTAATCTGATTACTTTTACTCTCTTTGAGAGGAAAATTACAAACTGCCCATTTAACTATCAATCTAACATTTAGAGAGCAGGCATGCTTCACCCCCACACCCATAATACTGAAATAAGAGAATTATAAACTAGATGGTTCAGTTTTCAGCAGGGGGCTCTGGTGGTTAATTCAAAAGAGTGCTAATTGATCATTGTTTTGAATTAACCTCCCAATATGACCTGGGATTTAACTAACAGGGAAGGTCAGTGCAGGCTAATCACATTAGACCACCTATTGTGCTAAGCAGACTTTTTACAAATGGTCTGCACCTTTATCAATCTTTAACCTTTATTTATGCGATTCTTTTATAACCAGCCTGCTTCAACTAGATTAGTTTAAACCTACAGCTGACCTTTCAAATATAATTGAAACCAATTTATGATTCTCCAGGTTTGAGAACTGCTGCTTCGGATATTTGCTACCCATGAAGCTAGATCAGCTTCTGTAAAAGCTTAATGCACAAGCTACTTTAAAGGAGGGGTTTGAGCTAATTTTTCGTTGTCATAATGTGTGTCTTTATAAGGCCATTGTATACCTATATTCTACATTCTGCACTCTGACACCTCTAAATAAGTGAAAACAGAGTCATATCTCTCAGATAGAGTTAGTGACTCAACTGGCCAAGTTACACATCATTTAGACAGGGCACCAGTCTAAAGGTAGTTATACTAAGGATTACCACTTATAGGTGAATGCTATGAGGTAGGGGGCTTCCCTAAAGTTTGTATCCATTTCACAGAAAATTGACCCCCTTCCCCTATGTTGCATAATGTATGCATGGAGGAGACCCCCACCCCTTTAGTACATACTCATTTGCCAAACTGACCCCCCCCCCCTTCCCTTATCCCCCTTTCTTGATGCACATACAGTTTGCAGTCAATATGTTTACTGGCGGGACCGAGGCCATTGATGTCAAAATTGCTGCTGGGCCTGCAGAATTGACCAAACTGCAGGACCGAATGTCTCAATGTTATCTTGGGGCCTTGGGCTACATTTTGGATTTTGAGGAATCCGGTCCCGTCAAAATCAGTCCGGGCCTGCAAAAGCGAATGGCAGTTTGGGGGGGAGGGAAACTTTGTGTACTTTGTGTATAGACTGACATACACTTAATGATTACAAGAACTATTTATGAGTGAGAATCCATTATTCTGAAACAAATCAATTAAATAGGGGGTTTGGTGGATTTCTACTTGCCAGACATTTCTTGTATGACTACCCTCCCTCCTGTTTAGACTATGAGGTAGGCCCCAAGTAATCATGAAATCCCACTAAGGACTGATTGAGTTTTTTTTTGTGGTATCCTTGTGAGGAGAAGCTTCATTTTGGGACTAGCTCTAGTATCCTCAGAAAAAGTTGGAAACCTATATCGGTATTTGTTGGGGAAATGGGGGATAACATCTCCCCTCCTTTTTAATGTCGATATATGGTTGATTCATGATTGATACCCATCTCTCTGCTTCACCTATTTTAGCAGTGATTCCCAATTTTTACAGCCCTTATTTGCCTCAAATACATTTATCAATGCACTCATAAAGATTATGTCAAAATGCCTGTAGACCCCACCAACCCCAATTTCATGTACACATTTGTCTGCATTTGCAAGACCCCTACCCCCTGGGTGTGTACATACTTCATGGAAGCCCCTTACACCTAGGTGGCTGCTACATAACAGGGTGGTCAGCTATCAACACTACCATAAAACAGTGTATAATATGGTGCAGCTCACATAAAAGGCACACACTGAATTTATCTCAAAGGTGCCCTTTTTTAACATTATGAGTACTAGTCTTTGCTAGTAAAACATTGCCTATAAGGCACCTGTTCTCTTTTGGCAGATTTCATAATGTACAGGAAGTACATTTTGTATAAATAGACCATTTCAGATGCCTTTTGTGCCTTATAGGATGCGGCTTATATGAGGAGTTTTACTCATATAGACTACCGTAAGGAATAAAGACCATTTTGGACCCATTGTGTGGCTTATAGCATTTTCCCAAAGCTGGGGTGCCACTTATATGTGGGTTTGGCTTATAAGTGGGGTTTTACCATATGACTGGATGGTATGGGGGGCACATACTCCACCTGAGCCAAAGGTATTATTTCCTCCCCATTTCTTTAAAAATGTTTTGAAATTTAAAAAAGAAGGTACATCCTGATGCATTTATATAAGTAGGCCTATATTCTTGTCCTTACAATAGTGGCTTCAACACTAGATAGTGGGGGAAAATGCCAATAGACAAATTCTGCCTACAGATCATGGCAAATGGGGGGCCTACTGATCAATGCAAATTCCACCTTCTGACCACCAAACCCCCCTGGTGGCTTACAGTAGAAGCGCTTATCTTAACAGCGCATAACTTAGCAACAGTGTGTTTCATAGCAACATCAAACAATTTAACACTCTCCCAGCAGATTCTTTTGGAGGTTTGTTTTTAGTGAATTACTCTGGAGCTACTCATCAGATCTTTACATATGAGATACCAAATTAAAGGGAATTGTAAGGGGACACTAGATCTACAATTGGTGAACAGTTTACTTGATAAATGTAATTGGGATGAGCGCCATTTCTTTGAATCCTGATCCAAGATGGTGGAAATTACAGCTTGACTGCTCCATCATTGTAGATGAGGTTCAAAGTCAGGAAACCTCTATATCAAAGATCAATGGTAACACCCGCCAATCAGTGCTGCCACCTGCAACACCTCTATCAAAGATCCAGGTTGATGTAGTCGCTGAACCAGGATGTGAGTTTTCTTTCCTTTCAGGGCTTTCATTTTTCTTGCATTATATGAGATTTTTGCATGATATAACACCTTGAACAAGTTGACAGAACATGGAATAAAAAGTAAAGACAGGGAACACTTTGCCTTCATAGTGTTGTGTTTAGTGAAATCTTATTCAGAAATATCATCATATAAAGTGTAATTGGGTAGTGTGATATTTTAAACAAATCCTAATTATTAAATGGATAAAGTGACATTCTATAAACTGGCCAAATAAAACATGCTAATTAGATCTATATGTGGCAATAATGGCAGGTAATAGCAAAACTACCTTGAATTGTTAACAGTATGAATACAGGTAATGATTACAAAAAGGTGATAAGAATTTTAGATAAGTACACTTTTCATCATCTAATAGCTTGTGGTGCAGTCCACTAAAATAGAAAAGAGTCTTCTTTTTCAGGCAAGGAATGAGAGAATTCGAATAATGGGATCACTTTTGAATAAAATTAAAAAAAGGTATGTGATCCATCCATCAACAAAACTATCTATATGTGATATATTGACTGTTTACATGGGTGCTGAGGCATAATATAGATCTGTGATAAATCATATTAATAAAAAAAGAGTGTGCATAAAATTATGTGAAATCCGGTTTCAAAAGTCTACAAATGTGTATATTCTAAGCAGTTTCATTCAATTGATGTGCTCAATATATGCGCTAAAGACAGAGCATAGATGCACTTGGATTCTACCTCAATTAGGTTTACGTTTCTATGTCCACCCCAAAGAATTTTGCATTTTTTTAAATTCAGTTGTTCATAATCTGCATGATACACTGACAAATACCTAAAATAATTAAAGTTTCGGGGCAAAGGAGGGGATTTAAAGCCCTATGCTCTGTCAACAGACGGCCATTGAGGAATAATATAGCACATAAAGGTACATCTAGGTCATATTTTCATGAGATAGATGATTGTCTCTTCAGGGACACTGTAACTTAAATTTCCATAGAGAGCAGCTACTCTATCCATGACACCCAATATGTGCCATTTGTGAAACAGAATACTACTATTTGTCTACCTCAATGCATTGAAGAACATCTCAGTGAACACATATATTTATGAACATAGTCTCTAGGTATCAACTAAGTAGATGTCCTACATAGAATCATCTGAATATTTCATGTCCTGAATATGTCCCAGAATGATTTCAAATGATTTCACATGCTAGAAAGTATTAAAGAAACCTCTTCATACATCTACGCCAATTATGTTATAAAAGAATAACACTAGGTTTCCGGGCCTCCCTAGCCCACTTAAAAGGGTCTATTTCTCCTCTTTCCTATCCCCTCAGGATGGGTGTGGTGCACATATGCGTGGGCACTGACACATTCCTTTGTGAAATTGTGTAATGTAGTTCTCGCCATGAATATGACCTCAGCTGTTGAAATGGCGTTAAACATCTATTACTCACTCACTCATTAGGTTTCAACCCCTCTTCTCTGATAAGAAAAAAAATACAACAAAAACAGATTATCGCCATTTTTAAAACTCCTGACACCTGGATTTGAACCCCCACCTCGAACACCTTTTGATATCAAGATACAAATCTAACCTATGTGGTCATGAAGCCATAGAGTTAAAAAAAGTTTTGATATCTACCAATTTGCTACATTAAGTTTTCTGTTTTCTGGGATAGGTAAAGTGGTGATTTTAGATTTCCAAAGGAAAATAAAATCCTGCACATAAGGCACCCCCAATGTTTAAAGTCACCTTGAGATTGGAAATTTGCCAACCAAAAGTTGAAATGACATAGCTTTTTTTCAACTTGATGAATTTTGGAAATTAAAAATGTTGGCTTTTAGCTCATCCCATCAAATATAAAACGACCACAAACATTGCAATTACCATAGACACCAGCACAGAAAAGTGAATAGGGACAGGTAATCCAGAACCACTGGTCTCAGTGATTACTTTGTTATCACCATAGACAATGCTATCACAAGACCGTAGCGCACTTTGTATATTTACCCCGATATCGCCTAAGATCGCCGGCATAAATAGCTCTTGTACAAGTTTACCAGCTCCTGACAAGCAAGGGTGTGGGTTATCTGTGAGCAGTGAAAGACAGGCAGGCTTACACTCCTTACCACTGATGTCACACTGTTTTAACACCTTCCGAAAGAGTGCCCTAAACTGAACTGAATCATGGAAATCGCAGCCATCAACAACAGCTACTCCGCCTCCCTCAGAAGTATCACCACAAAGATGATAACTGCCAATGTTGATGCAACTATCAAAGCTTGATGCAGGGTAGTAGTTTACAAAGATGAAGCACATTTCATCTTGTATTTCATGCCCATAGTAGACCGCAGAAGAATGGGATGTGGAATTAAAGTGGCATCTTAGCTTAAACTCATCTCCAGGCACAAGATCAACAGGCGGCCAGTAGCTGAAAAGAATATAAAGAAAGAAAATACGATAAAACTACTATTTGTCATTGTGAGATAAAAAGCTTTGGTTGGTTGTGTTTACTGATAAATTTATTTATTTATCTGTATATACTATAAATACACGAAAAAAAAACCAACAACTGTGCAGTGGGCAATATTCTAGTGCTTAATAGAATAGAACTCTGCTGGGGAACTGTTGGAGTGAAAAACTGATTGTTTAGGGAAAGATGAAACTCAAGTATTAGTGGAGGGGGAATCCTGGCCTATTGGTATACTTCACTCTAATTACATAAGGAATTCCGGCCTCTACTATAGTTAGAAATTGACTACTCTATAGAAATTCCATTAAGCACCCCCTCCCGTAATAAAAAAGAGATTTTGCCACTAGGATTTAGAGAATATCAAAAGTAACTGATGACTGAATGCTGTTGAGGGAAGTTCCTTCTAGACCTAACTTTACAGTAAAAACATGACATTTTTTTTAAAATAAACTGAATTGCCAATATGCTCAGTATCTATGATGCTCAATGTACATTATCATGTAACTAAAGCCCATCGTTTATACGATTTCCAATAAGATATAACAACACATGTTCCAACAAAGCTATGGAAGTTTAGCTTGAAATGCCTTATTTTAACTCTTCTTTTACCAAGGTGTTTCTGGCTTAAAATTGGTATCTAGGTGCTTTCATTATCTTTCAAATGCTGTTTAAATCATGTTGATATTGCTACTAGAAGGTGAGTTATGAGTGTCCATGGTAAGCATAAACACAAAAGTCGAGGGAATCCTGATTGTCCGTATCTATTCTGATAAGGCAGATGATGATGGTGACAATACAGCATGCATACCCTACAAAATTATGATTTCATGAAACTTCAAATAATGATATTTTAGGACTCCCTCTATCAATTTACATGAAATAAAAACACATTTTTTTGGTTCATTTTAAACTTTTCAAGTTACATGGTCACATGGTACAAGTTTTATTTGGTTACCATGGCAACCAAATCTATGTAAAATCACTACTTTCAGTGTATCTGTTGCCATGGTAACGAATATTTCTGTCCAGGATCCACCAAAATATACTAAAAATGTTGGTACCATCTTTTTCTTCATGAAAACCTGCCCAAAGTAGGTTTTCATGAGAAAAATGAAATTATTTTACATTTCTTATGACTTTTTGCCATAAATACTCATTAGAATTGGCCCTAACCTTCCTTAATTCTCTACCATGTTTAGCAGCTCACGATATCTTAGCAAAAGATATTAGAGACTAATGGTTTGAGACATGAAGAGACCACATACCATACTGCAATATCTCAGACAATGGGCGATTTACTCGCCAAAATGTGTGTTCGGTAAAAGAAGAGTTTAGCCTATAATTTATTTATACTTGAAAATCCCTTGTTCCGCCACAGTTAATGACTAACCTCACAGGGTTTGGAGAGTCATAGGAGTAAGCGTTCTCGTCTAGTAGTGTTTTCACCTTGACCCCATTCCTGTACTGCTCCACATAGGCACCTCTACCTACAACACAATTTAGGTTTTAGTCATTATTAAAAGTTGACGAACTGCCTACTAAGGCAACAGTTTGGCAATGGCCTTGTAGTCTTATCCAGGATATCTATGGATAAAAGGAGATTTTTAGTAAAGTTTTGCTTGCCCCTTGTGTATGCAACAAGTGTAAAAATAATGTTAGGGCCTATACAAATTGTGAGAAAGTTCAACACCTTTCAATCCTACGCTAAAAATGTGCCAGCACTATTTTGAGAACCTTTGCTAAAACAAACCCTACTGTCATTAAGACTTGTTTGACTGCAGTGGTTGGGCAACTGATCTAGCAAATGTATAAAAAGAATTTATGATCAACACAATGAAACACGCCCTTTGATCCCCAAAATAACATTTCTTTTTCATTGATGAACTCCCTGAAAATACAGAAAAACTCAACAATGACTTTCTGCCAATTTAGAGGTTTAAAGAGAAATGCTTACCTAAGTAGTGCATGTGAGGGCTGACAGCAACCAGCTTCAGCGTTTGATTCATCGACTTACGGGTGCAGGATGAGGAGCAGGAGCCTTCCTGAATGAAGGACACCCTACCACCAGGTATCCTCAGCCCAATCTGACCAAGGGTAAGTGTCCCGATGTCATTGGGTTTTAGGTTGCTGGTGTAGTGCAGGGTAAGGCCAGAGCTGTCGGTGTAGTCAGATTTTAGCAGCGGATTGTTCCAATGAAGCTGAAAATGAGAGATGCAATTTAAGCATCAGGATTAAAAAAAATGCATTACTGGTCACTCTGATTCATATCATGGTACTTATTTCACCAAGTGCATTTAAAGAAGACCACGGACCCTATCGAAATTTGGTGCTATCCATGGCCAGCACCTAGTGCATTCTCTCTAGTTATGGGTGCATTTTATATCTTTTATTCAAGGTGTTATGGTACTTTTTTCCTTCCATGTAAGCTAGTTTATCTAAGATTAAGTATGGGAAAACTATCTTTCGCTGTGATGTTTGAACAAGTCTTTGTGGTACGTTGTACTGACCTGAAGTAGAACCTTAGACACTGCAGTCTTACCAAACCTGACGCCTGCTGGTATATTACCTCCACAATCTCCCGCTGATCCCACAGTCCACCCAGCCAGAATGGTGCCACAAAATCCCGATATTTGCATGCTGCATGGTGCCGGGGTCTTGAACTTATCCAAAAGCTTGTCAGCTAGAAATAAGTGGACAACACTCAGTACTAGTATAATGATCTCTCAAAGTTGATAAAATAGTGGTTTCAGCTCAATACTGTTACAACAACGACCTTATTGCAAATTTTATTTTTCAAAAAGTGAACATAACATGATCAGTACTGTGGGCCTAGTGACCTGACAATTTATAGACAGATTATTGATGAACAGTACCACCTAAGGACACACAACAAGAAAGATGAGTTTAATAACGAAGACTTAAATTGGAGGAAAATACTGTAGATTTCCAACCTCTAAAGGTGTAGTATAGGGTAAGGTAGAAGGGATTTGTTGTGAGATTGCAGGTGTGCCTGGTTGTGAGGCGTTAATGACCTCACATCCAAACATATGCCTACAAATTATTATTACTGTTAGAGTAAAAGGGGAGCCCTCTCAATACCCTTAACAGTGGGGCAATCAGGTATTTACTGTAATTAAGAAATATCTTACGGTCATCTCCACATCCAAAGAGTTGCATGTGATGAATGACATTGGCATTGTCCAGGGCTGGTTGGTAGGCAAAGATGTGGTAGTCAGTGTCATTGGGCAGGTTGAATGTCTGACAAAAGTAGTTGGTTTCATTTGGTGGTACAGCAGTCCTGTCAATTTTGAGGGTGATATTCTGGGAACCTGTAGCATTGACTTCTGGACAAGTAAAATCTTTCTGGTCACAAAAGTTCCAGTCTCCGTTCATTTCCCTGCATTTGGGTGAGTCGATGGGCTCACAGATACCTGTTAGCAAAGATGGAGGTGAAAGCAAGGAATAGAAGGAATAGAATGAAGAAATTCAAATTAACGTTAATTCATCAGATGTATACTGACTGTAAGGATAAAACAATATGTGAAAATAAATGATGCAAGTTTGGATTTGTTTATAATAATATCCCCACTTTTCCCAAAATACTTGGTCAGCCCACGGCTACTATTAATCAATAATATGAGCATATGATTAATATCATTTTAGGGCTGATACTTCCACAGAGGGTTTTGATGCTGTTGAGTAGAACCACCAGCACTTCATTGGTGCATCATGGTAACCAATGGATATGATGCAGTCCTGTATTTTAAAGGTTAAAATCTATACCTGGATGTGAGAGCTGTAGTTTATGTGCTGGAGCAGTGCCTGGACTCCAGGTACAGTCAGGGTCACCAAGTTCCTCTCCGTTTGTTCTCTCATCACCATCAGAGTCCTTCATACACAGGGTGTGGTCCCATTTCTGTAATATACCATATTTCCTTGATCAAGTGAAATGTCTATGTGATTCTTATGTGAATATAGAGGCCAATTTATAGCTATCTGAAGCCTTGATGGTTAGTTGTATAGGAATGTACACCCACTTGGGAAAAAAAAAACTGTTTCTTACGTTTCTTAACATTTGTTAATTATAGTTTGTAGTGGCAAAATCATGCTTTTATTTAACCTAAAAATCTTTTATATGTGTGTGTTTGACATTATTTTTACTCAGGAACCTAAAAAGGGTTTTAAACCTTTAAAAATAACTATGGCAGTCTTCCAGAGGAAAGAAACAAAACAAATATGCTAGTGCCTATTTCTTGGTATTGCATACAGATTAAAAATATAACTCACCTGCCTGTCTGGTCTCAATTTAAATTATTCCAAATATTGTGACAAAAACTGAAGTAGCTTGTCTGCCTTTTAATGGAACTTAATCATCTTAGATTATACAGAAATGTGATAAAATAAGTATCCTTACATATCCATTAGCAGCAAAGGCCAACCCAAAGGGGTTTCTGGGACCTCCTCCGAACCTATTCATGTGTCCAACACCTTCCCATATGTGGTTCTCCAGGCAGGGGTGGGGGACATTCTCACCATTAGGTATTTGGTCGTGGAAGTACTTATAGGCCTGGATGAGTCCCAACAGACTGCCACACAGGGCTGTGTAGAACAGCACTCGCTGTGGAAGAAAAAAAAGAGAATGATAAAATTAACCCTGATGGCCACTTAATTTCCAATTACCGTAGTCAACGTAATTAGCGCACTATGCTCTAAAACACTTATGTTTCCCTTTTAATTTAAACAAGACAAGAGCTCAGATGCCTACATGTATTGAAATAACCCACTGTATGCCTACCAGTCCAGCCTTCACACTTGCATGAGCCACAACACCTGTAGGTTTGAATACTGGATCCTGTCAGGACCTCCCACTCCCCACCCAGGTGTGAAAACCTGGTGCATCAGACTCAGTATATATTGCTAGCCTTAACAAAACTAATAGTCTCCAATATTTATTATACTGACATTCATATAATAGAGATGTCAATTTAGTACTTAAAAAAGGGGGGTGGGTGGGGTCGTAAGGGTATGTGTGCTAATTGTCGAATACGGTATTCCAAATTTAAAATTACCACCTCTGCCATTTCATCAGCAAACCCTTTGGGACACCTGTCAGACCTTAATTTCTAATTGAAATAAACACTTCAAGGTATAAAGATTAATGATTAAAATAGTTAATTTTTATTGTCATTATTTCATTCCTGACAATTTATATAATTATCTTGAGGTATTTGGTTTTGTCAAAATCAATCCGGGTCTGCATAATATAAAAATTTGCAGGACCGATTGGCCTAGAAGGGAAAAACCTTTTGCATATATATATATTGTGGCGTAGACCGAGGGGGAGGCGGTGGAAGCGAAACCATCCTGGCATGGGGGCGTGGAACCCGCCGATCCCGGAGTCACGTTAGGAGCGAGCAACCCTGGCGGTGCTCGGGGGAGTGTTTCCCGGTGCTGGCACCGTGCCAAACGGTGCCAGCGTCGGTGAAATGGTAAGCGTATATATAGTGGTTGTGTTTCTCCGACAGTCAGTCCGGGTTACGCGCTGGTCGAGACACATAGCAAGGCTTACCCCCAAGTGTGAATACGGAGAGGCGATATTCACCGACGGATTAGATGGTGTGGCCAGAAGCCAGGCAATAAACAGTGTTGATATCATAGTTGACGGAGTCTTCGTGGTCCTTTTCATAGAGCAAAGACAACAGGGGTACGGAACGCTACATTGGTGACAGCGGTGTTTCGACCCCACGCACAAGAAAATGGATCCGTTGATAGATGAACCGGACTTTGGTGATCTGGAAGGGGTGGAGGCACTAGGGGTGAGAGGAACACTCTTGGAGGTAGTGGACGAGGAAGTAACTATCAGACGTAAAGGAACAGATAGGCCGGCGGAGGAGCTGTTATGTAAACAGGATAAACAGAAAGGACACCTACCGAAAACGTTGAAGGAGGAGGTGAGAAACTTGGACAGGAAGGGTGAGATGGCGTCCCGGGCACCGCCGGTGGAGGGCCTTGGCGGAGAAGGAAGTTGGAAGCCGTTGGAGAAGTTGAGAGGAAATGGAGGAGCTGACGGGGAAGGAGGTTCCAAAGGTAAACCTGTTGTGAAGCCCACTAAATATGACGGTACAACGGACTTGGCTGATTACCTTAACCATTTTGATCTATGCGTCAAAGTCAACGGTTGGAGCCCGGCGGAGGCAGGAATGTTTTTGGGCCTGAGCCTGACGGAGGCGGCACATCGTCTGTTGACTGGGCGGAAACCGGCCACGGAAGGGCCCTAGTGGAGAGGTTCGAGCCCACTAACCAGGAGGAGACGTATAAGGCTGTTCTCCGGACAAGGACTAGGAGACCGGGGGAGGGGTTACAGGAGCTCTAAGAGGACTTGATGAAGTATACACGGCTAGCCTACCCGGAGGCTGACGCCCGTACAACCGTCACATTGGCACTGGACAGGTTTCTACTCTGCCTGAGTAATCCTCTGAGGCAGTGGGTCTACCAGTCCCAGCCAAAGGACTTACAGATGGCGGTGATGACGGCCGTCGGAGCAGAGGCTTATCTGGCGGTGGAGCAGGCTAGTCACAACAAGATGAGGGCGGCCGATGCGTCAGTCAATGAACATCTTAAGACTAACACCGACAAAATGGATCGGATGGCTGAATTAGTGGAGCAATTAGTAAAGAAACTGGGGCAGGCCCCTCCGGAGGAAAGGAAGAAGAAGAGCAGTACAGCCTGCTTTGGCTGCAGGCAGGAGGGTCACTTCAAAAGGGAGTGCCCCCTTAGGAGTAGGAGGGGCGAAGACAGGCCCGTACAGAAGAGGGAAGGAGCGCCGGCGGAAAACTAATATCGACCTCTACCCAGGGCCGGGTACAGGTCGGTGAACATGGCCCCCGTAATATAGTACAGGGAAGGAAGGAGAGAGGCGGAGGCGGATTGATAGTAGAAGGGGAGCTTGAAGGGGCGTCGGTGCAACTACTGGTGGATACCGGGGCATCGCTTAACCTACTTTCCGAAGGATGGTGGCACAGGCACGGAAGAAAAGGGAGCCGTGGGACGAGGGGGAGGAAGGGCTGGTAGAGGGCCTGGCTGGCCATAAAGGAGAACCGCCATTTCTGGTAGGGCGGAGTCTGTTGCGACCGCAAAAAAGGGAGGCGTGGGTTAGGGTCCTCAACCCCGGAAGGGAGCCAGTCATCATCTACCGGGAGATGACACTGGGAGCCTTACAAAGAATAGACCAGAGGAAACATGCCCAAGGAGGAGGACAGTGGTGTAGAATGGTGGAGGGTCCAGGGGAGTCGGAGAAGGAGACGGTAATAGCTGATTTGGTAGAGGGCACCGAGCCTCACTGCCGGAGGGAGCTGGCGGAGCTGCTCCGGAGGCATCTGGGGGCATTCCAGTTGGGAAAAGACGACAGAGGCCATTCCACGCTCGCCAAGCACCGCATTGATACCGGCAGCCACCTCCCGATAAAACAGCCCCCCAGGCGGTTAGCCCCTCACAGACGGGAGTTAATCGGAGAAGAAGTGGACAAGATGCTGGAGGCGGAGATAATAGAAGAATCTATCAGTCCGTGGGCCTCACCCGTTGTGCTGGTAAAGAAGAAAGATGGGACTATGAGATTTTGCGTCGATTATAGGAAATTAAACGCTGCCACGGTGAAGGATGCCTATCCTCTTCCCCGGGTGGAGGATTGCCTCGACACCATGGCCGGAGCGGCCTGGTTTTCCTCCATGGATCTAGCCAGTGGTTATTGGCAATTGGATATAGAGGAGGAGGACCGGGAAAAGAGAGCCTTCTCTACCCACCGAGGCTTGTACCAATTTAGGAGAATGCCCTTTGGTCTCTGTAACGCTCCCGGCACCTTTGAGCGTGTTATGGAAGTAGCCATGCGTGGCCTCCAATGGAGAACCTGCTTAGGCTACCTGGATGACATCGTAGTGTTCTCTAGCACCTTCAGTGAACACCTGCACCGATTGGGGGAAGTGTTGGAGAGACTGGAAGGGGCGGGGCTCAAGATTAAACCTTCTAAGTGTCAATTGGCGTGGCGGAGAGTCCTTTTTCTGGGCCACGTAGTGAGTCAAGCGGGGGTAGGCACTGACCCGGAGAAGATAGAAGCTGTGGAGTCCTGGCCCACACCGATGGGGGTGTCAGAGGTCCGCAGCTTCCTGGGACTAGCAGGATATTACAGGGCGTTTGTACCCGAATTCTCCTCCATAGCAAAGCCTTTGAGCGCTTTGGCGGAGAAGGGTAGGACGTTCAAGTGGACCCCTGACTGTGAGGAGGCCTTCGCAAAGCTAAAGGACCGACTGACCAAGGCCCCCATCTTGGCTTTCCCCCGACCTGATGGCCAGCTGGTCATGGACACCGACGCCAGTGATACAGGGCTGGGGGTGGTGCTAGGTCAGGAGCAGGAGGGCGGTGAAAGGGTCCTAGCGTACGGCAGCCGCACCCTAACTAAACCCGAGAGAAATTACTGTGTGACACGAAGGGAACTGCTGGCCATTGTTTTTGGGCTCCGGAAATTCCATCATTATCTGGTGGGGCGGCCTGTGGTGGTTAGAACCGACCATGCCTCTCTTAGGTGGCTGCTAGACTTCAAAGAACCGGAGGGGCAACTAGCCAGGTGGCTTCAGATAATCAGCACATATGACATTATCATCCGCCACCGTCCGGGGAGGCTCCATGGTAACGCGGATGGTCTCTCCTGGCGACCCTGCTCCCAGTGTGGGAGGGAGGAGGAGGAAGAGGCCACATTCTGCCCGGTAGTAACGCGATCACAACAGTCTGCGCGGGCGGGGGTGGATGCGCCGACGGTGGAGGGTCCTGATGTTCCAGCGGCCGAATCCTGGGAGGAGCTGCAAAAGAAAGACAAAATGATTAGTAAAGTTGCAGGATGGATGGCTACCAATGACTTACCTGATGAGAGTGAGCGCCGAGGCTGGGACTATGAAACTAGGGCCTGGTTTGCACAGCTAGGCCAGCTAACCAAAGAAAAAGGGGTTCTAGGGCGTTGGTGGGAGACGCGAGCAGGGCAAAGGTGTTTCCAAATCGCGGTCCCTGCCGGTGAAAGAGAGGAGGTGCTGAGGACGGTGCACGGGGAACCGTTGGCGGGCCATCTGGGTCAGAATAAGACGTTACGCCGCCTGCAGGGGGGATATTATTGGCCCGACTTTCGGCGGGATGTAATCCTGTGGTGCTCTCAGTGTGAACCCTGTGCCCGGAGGAAGCCTCCACCGGCTCCACACAGGGCTAACATGGGGCATGTAAGGGCCAGGCTGCCCCTTCAGAGGATGGCATTGGACGTGATGGGTCCCCTGCCACCGTCTAGTGCGGGGAACCGGTTCATCCTAGTGGCGGCGGATTACTTCACCAAGTGGGCGGAGGCGTATGCTATTCCTAATCAGGAGGCACCGACGGTAGCTAGGAAGTTCGTGGAGGAGTTCGTCTGTCGGCTGGGGGCGCCGGTGGAGATCCACACCGACCAAGGGAAGAACTTCCAGTCGGGGCTATTCAGAGAAATCATCACCCTGCTGGGAGTGCGCCAAACCAGGACCTGTACCTTCTGCCCACAAAGTGATGGGATGGTGGAGAGAGCCAACAGGACCATTGAGATGCTATTGGCAACAGTGGTAGCCTCAGATCAACGAGACTGGGACAGGCAGCTCCCATTTGTTATGGCAGCTTATCGCTCCTCCGCACACTCAACCACCGGGCTGTCGCCTAACGCCATGATGTTGGGTAGGGAGACAGTGGTGCCCCTGGACCTGATATACCCGTTGGCCCAACCAAGAGGGGAGGGGGGTTACCTGGCGGAGTTGCAACTCTTCATGACCAAAGCCTATCAAGTAGCCAGGGAAACTTTGGGGAAGTCGGTGGAGAGGCAGAGACGCAACTACGACGCTCGAGCCAAGGCGGGGGAGATAGGGGTAGGAGAGAAGGTCTTCTACTATCATCCCCTAAAGAAAAGAGGGTTGTCCCCCAAACTGCAAAGTTACTGGACGGGACCCTGGGAAGTGGTAGGGAGGATAGGGGAGGCAGTCTACCGCATTAAGAGGGAGAGGACAACCCGGATAGTGCACTTTGACTCTCTGAAAGTGGCTGTAGAAGGAGAAGCGGAGCTGGCCATGGAGGCTGCTCCGGCGGAGGAGGAGGGGGCGGTGTCCGACGGAGAGGTCTCATCCGCGTCAGATAGGTCCCTAGACGAGGGAACCAGCGAAGTCAGGACGGTGCTCAAGGGCGGTAAGCGGAGGCGCAGTCCAGAAGGCCCTTCACAGACAGCCGATTCGGTGAAAACGAGCAAAATGGGGGATGACTGGTACTCCAGCTTCCTGGACAGGGAGAAGCAGGCGGCTATGTCTCACTGGATGGGATATGCTCCTAATGATGAGCCCCCTTTGGATGACCTGCCGCCGTGTGACCCGGAGAGCCCAGTGGAGGGGGAGGACCCCGGGGCGTCTGAGGCTAGGATGGCTCGCAACGCGGCAAAGGAGGCGGTGTGGGAGGCGGCCCGGCGTGACCCCGAGAGGCTGAGGGTGATAGCTAGGCATGAGGAAAAGTGGAGGATCTTTGAAATGTTAGAAGTAGCTCAAAAGGAAAACCTGCGGAATGAGAGGAGGGGAGAGCTCAGGGAGAACGCACGAGGCAACGGCCACCGAGGGTGGGACCCCCTGCCACAGCTAGCGGGAACCCCGCAGGAGGTGAGGGGGCGCCCCCTATAGTGAGGTGCGCCGTAGGGGTGCTGCCCCCTGGGGAGGAACATTTCCCGCCGGTTGACCCGTCTCCAAGCAACCATCCCGCCGGTGACGTCACAAGTTTAAATTGTAACGAACCTCGGGTGACCATGGGGGACGATAACAGGCGTGTGGTTCTCAAAGAAAGTTTTAGAGAAGAAAAGAAACAGTTCAGGAGGGAGGAGAAGCGTATAACAGAAAGAGGGAACGGAGGTCACCTACCGGGAAGTGCTTCCAGAACTGGGGAGGATAAGTCTACAGCCAATAGAACCCAGAAAGAGAAGGAACGCTCCAGCAGAAGCAAGGACAGACGGAGGAGGGAGAGGGCTGGCAAGTCCCCTCCACACTCGTCTTCAAGCAGGTCGGGGAGCCATCGCCGGAGAGACGATGACAGACAAAAGGGCAGGAATGGGGATAGGAGGCGGGCAGGGCCGGCAAAGCAGAGCTCGGAGAAGCACCACTCGGAGAGAAGCAGCTCGGAGCATAGGAGGTCGGAGAGGGACCGGAAACGCCAAGAGGCAGGTTCCCACGGGCCCCAGGCGGAGAAGGGGAATAACTGTGGGAAAGATGAGAGCAGGTCCGCTGCAAGAGGAGCTGAGAACGCACGTGCGCCGAAGAAGGACCCGCCCCTGATTGGTCGACAGGAGGGGGAGGGCGGTGCCCCAAGAGGGCAGAGTGATGGCCGGGGGGCCCATAAATACGACGGAGCGGGGTGGGGACTGTCGATTCCGACTAGTTTTTGGCCGACACCAGAATACCTGATCATGGGACCTAAGCAGCAAGAGAAGCCTCTGGCAATGGAGACAGTGAACGGGGTGGAGGTGCCCCGTTTCCGATGTGAGAAGTGCAGACTGGACCCACGGGGGATGAAGAGGTGGGCGTTTAAGACCAAGTATGCTATGACCCGGCACCTGAACTCGCACAGTGAATATCAACCGGGCTACCAGTGCCCCGGGTGTGAACATATGGTATCTAAGGATAGACTCTCTGACTTACTCCGGCACGTCCAGCGTGGCCACCGGGAGCTGTGGCCGTGGAGCCCACCGGGGGAGGCCAAATTGTTACCTGTGGGGCTGGCCAAGGACACTCCAAGCGAGACAGGGGAGTCTGCCGCCGGATCGGCTCAGGGGAGCACCGCCGGGGAAGGAGAGGCGGGGGAAGTGGCCAAGCCGCCTCTGGAGGGGGAGGGAGGTGCACCGGAGAAACGACCTAGAAAATCACCCCGCAAAGACTCAGCAGTGGAAGGGGAAGACGGGAAAAAGGGGAAGGGAGCCTGGTGGACAAGCGGGAGGAGGAGTCGGGGAAATACCTGCTGTCCCAAGAGGAGGACAAAAAGCTCCGTTTTGTACTAGATAGAATCATGGAAAAATTCAGCCAAGGGGGGGAGACACCTACTAAGACATTAAATAGATTGGAGAGGGACCTGCCGGTGGATAAATTGGACATACCAAGCATAGAGAGAGAATATGAAGCTATAATGGCTGGGGAACCTATTCCCCGAACGCTTATTAAGACGGAGGAGTTTGAGGATGTATCAGGGGCCAACAGTGCGGAGGAAGCTGACTCGTCCCCTACTAAAGAAAACTCCTTTCAGATAACAGGGGGCTTGGATAGCAGCCCAGACAAACCCCCGCCGTGCCAACTGTCGGAGGATAGACCCAAGCCGACGCTAGTTGAAACAGAGACCATCCCCCAATCGCCAGCTAAGGTGAAGGACAGAGACCCCAAAGGAGTGGATCTCCCCAGGCCACTAAGACCCCCGACGGGGAAAATCCTGGTGAGGAGGAAGTTGATATTCCCCCCTTGGTAAAGTGATGCCCCGAGCTGGAAAAGAAATTCAGAGAAGTCTTGGCTGAGGGGAGGAAAAAGAAGGCGGAGGAAGAAAGTAGGAGGAGAGAGGAGCAGGCCAGAATTCAGAGGGAGGAGGAGGCGGAGCGGGCCCGCCAACTTAAACTAGAGCAAGAGAGACAGGTGCAGGAGGAGGCGGGGAAGAGGGCCGCTACAGCACCAAAGAAAGACAAGAAGAGGGGTAAGTCCTCACAGAAGAAGCTGATAGGAGAGGAGAGTGGACTCAGTGACCTTATGGAAGATGTGTTTATATCTCCTGGGGTGGGGGGAGTGAGTCGGCGGAGCACAGAAGAACTACTTATGCAGACTCCGCCTGCGGGAGCACAGAGGAGGGCAGGGGAGGATCGGGCCAAACCGTCGGGAGAGAGAGGACAGGCGGTAGCCACATCCCCCCGTCTGGTACGCCATCCCCGAACTGTTACAGTGGGCATGGATGGGTTGGTTATTAAGTCACCCAAGGGGGAATTTCTACTCCAAGTAGAGACGGTGGCCGAGGGGGAATCAGCGGATACGATGGTCTTGGTCCCTGCTGGCACAGAAACGGTGGTGGAAAGTATGGCGAAGGAACTGCACCTGCCCCCAGCTACATGGGATAGGGTGGTAGTGGTAACAGGTGCACCCGTGGTGGACATGGAGGACGGCGGTGTGGCACCAACACAGGGGATAATTGGAGTTACAGCTATACCAGAAGGGGGGGGGTCGGGGCGGAGGAGGAGAGGAGGAGTGTGCAGAAGCCTCCATGCCCTGGCACAACGACTTCACCGGGCCGGCAGCTTTGAGGGAGTATGCAACAAGGCTGCGCCAGCCGGTGACCATGGGACCTGACCTTAAAGTGGTGCCTGGAGGGATCATGTCAGCCGCCATACAGAGCTTACCCAACGGAGATTACGAGCTAGTGCAAGTGACTAGAACCCGGTATGGTGATGCCACACCGTCCGGTTTGTGCGCTCGGTGCGCCAGGCTTGGCCTTGGGGGAAGCAGACGGAGAAGGAGGAGGAGTGTCCCGAGGAGGAGGAGAAGGAAGGGGAGATGGCAAGAGACAGCCCCGGGGAACACCAGTCCGCTAAACAGTAGGGTAAGTCAACCTTTGGCCCTCCCCAGTATAGGGGAAGGTGCGGAGATGCTACCGGGTCAGGATTGTTGCTGTCACAGAAGGGGGCGGGACGGTGGCCAGTACAGGCGGGGGGGAAGCGGAGGAAGCTTCTGCGGACGGACCAGTACAGGTCGGTAGGGGCCTAGGTCCTCGGGAAAACCTCACCTAACGCTAGGGGGACACAACAAGATGAAGCATGGAAGGTGGGAGATGATACTTAAAAGGGGCTACTCACCTTGTGTTGCAGTCGGAGGACGGCCGAGGAGCTGCAGACTGCGGTGGAGGACGCCAGTGGAGGCGTCTGACGGGTCACCGACGGGGCGGCGGAGGGGGTCACTGCCGGAGCTGTGGGACTACTCGGGGAGTTGAAGCAGCGGGGTATCTACAGACCACTACCAGTTGACGTCATATTATTGTATAAAGGCATGTTACCAAGTTGTTGTTACTATATACTGCATAGGGGACAGCAGTCAGTTACTATGTTTGAAGCCACTCGCAGGAGTGGGCTAGTTTATCTTATCACTGTATGACTATGTCCTTTTTCCATTGTGTATATACTATTAATAACAGAGACACCTAGGGGACCGGTGTAATAGTTTTATTCAAAATTAGACACCCATCCGCAGGAGGGTATTTTTGCACTTCTACCCCGTAAGTTGTTGATTAGCTGGGGAGAGTGTGGCGTAGACCGAGGGGGAGGCGGTGGAAGCGAAACCATCCTGGCATGGGGGCGTGGAACCCGCCGATCCCGGAGTCATGTTAGGAGCGAGCAACCCTGGCGGTGCTCGGGGGAGTGTTTCCCGGCGCTGGCACCGTGCCAAACGGTGCCAGCGTCGGTGAAATGGTAAGCGTATATATAGTGGTTGTGTTTCTCCGACAGTCAGTCCGGGTTACGCGCTGGTCGAGACATATAGCAAGGCTTACCCCCAAGTGTGAATACGGAGAGGCGATATTCACCGACGGATTAGATGGTGTGGCCAGAAGCCAGGCAATAAACAGTGTTAATATCATAGTTGACGGAGTCTTCGTGGTCCTTTTCATAGAGCAAAGACAACAGGGGTACGGAATGCTACAATATATATATATATATATACATATATATATATATATATATATATATATATATATATATATATATATACCTTGTTTGGGGAATTGTATAAGCTGCAGTAAAAACCAGATTCGCCTATATGCACATCTGTTGTACATGCAAAGCGATTGTGTCAAGTGTAGCATGCCCTAATTTCTGCAAAAGTTTGTGTTGTTTGTCTTTGTAAAATTCAGCAAAAAGTCACTGAAAAGGTAGTCCAATACTCCCTACCCTACTTACAGGTAGGACCATTTATTAGACTAATCATACTGTATGGTGTGACCCATCCAGAAGAATAGACCACTTTGTGCGCGATATAACGTCGGTAAAGTTGGGGGTTTATAGACCATTTCAATCCAATAGTGCTAAACTATGGTAAGGAATGGGAACTTATGTAGGCCCCTGGTGCAGCTTATAGTTATGCCGTTCTCTTAACCCTTTAAGGGCCGCTGATGCATTAATGCATCATGCCCATTGGTCATCATTGTGCACCAATGAAGTGCTGGCAAGAGTGCTCACCAGCACTTGATTGGAGCATCATGACGACCCTAGGGGGTTGATATATACTCTCGGAGGGTTGGCATGATGTCCCAATGAAGTGCTAGCAAGTAGTCTTTATTGCTGCATCATGACAACCAATGGGTATGATACATTAATGCATCAGATGCCGTCAAAGGATTAAAGTCAGCGTAAGGCTTATAAATACACCGAATGTTATGGTATAAATACTATGGAACAGTACTTAAGTGTTCAAAAACTAGCCTGGATGTGTCTTATTAAAGTTTTCAGTCAATTCGGGGATGTGCCTTACACATGGGATATTATGGTTGGCTAATATTGACACTTACCATACTTATTTCAGCGAAAGCTGAATTTGTTGTGAGTTATATACACTCCCTGAATGCTAGTAATAAGGTGTCTCAATGACCGCAAAATGTGTAGAATACTGTGATTTTGATGTCCCGCTAAGCTGTGCTACCCATTCGACAACTAATGTAAATGGATGAATAACAAGCCTTCTCTATACCAAGCCTCCTTTCTGACTATCCTGTAGGGATTTCTATACCACAGCCCCTAGCCCCCCACCCCCAAAGGAGTGTCAGACATATTTAGACCGTAGCAGAAAAGATGTTTTATTTGGAGCCAGGGATACCTACATCCCCCCCCCACACACACATACACACACACCACCATCATCCATTTATATTCCATTTAGCTTTGTTAGCAATTTCTTATTTAGACTGTATTCATTCAGCAACCATAAATTATATTTAGCTAGTAAATTAGCTCTTTTTTTTAGGCTATGCCATATCATAAAAGCCGCGTTTAACATCCACATATTGTCTTTCAATGCCAAACGAATACTTTGGACTGATACTGATGACAACCGTAAAATGTTTAATGGAATCCGAGTTTATGTTAGCCAATTCTGACAAGGTCTTTACAGCAATGCTACTGCTTAGCAGGCAGATGTGCTGCAAATAGCTGATTTATCATCACAATAACCCTCATCTCATCCATCATCATCAACACCATATTGGGACAGGCAACAGTATTGAGGTAGAGAGAGGGCTCTGTGTTATTATACTACCGGTACGCCAGCTCATGGTGAGTAGGACCTTCCCTATTCCTATCACTGGTGCTCTTTTATTGACAGCAGCGCTCAGTTAGATATTGACGTCGCTACGTGGTTTTAAAATAGGTCATATGAATTGTCGCAGCGTGTACTATAAGCAAGTAGGTATACATGAGCTCCTAAGTAATCTACATGTCTGTTGTCTTGTAGAAACCTGGTTATCGGACCTTTACTCAGATGACATGGTCCCCTGGAAGGGTAAGCAATTTTATAGGCAGGACAGAATATCTCACAAGGAAATAGGGGAGGCCTAGTTGCATATGTAGCTTCCAACATATACACCTTCACAACATTAATACCTGGTGCCACTTTAGAAAATGACAACTTACAGTGTCTGGCTATTAAAATAGAACAAGAAAACCATAAACGCATGGTTATTCTCAACATCTACAGACTGCCTGACGGCTGCCCTTAAGGCTTCATAGAGGAGCTGCACAGACTTTTTTAGTTGTGTTGATGATGGCCATGCTGAAATCTGGATCATGGGGAACCTCAACATAGACATGCAAAGGGACTGGGATAAAGGGGGAAAATTAAATTAAATAAATTCATACTAGAGCATGGACTATTGCAGCTAATTGACGAGATCACTTATCCGAAAGGTAGCAGTTGTCTAGACCACATACTGACAAACTGCCCAATAGTCGGACACTGTGACACACTTTCAGACTTGGTCAGTGACCATTATGCAGTTGCAGCTATAAGAAAGACGGTTAATATGAAGTTCCCCATGGCCAAGTTTAGAGGTAGATCCTATCAGAATTATTCAGCAACCACCCTCCTCTGTGATGATCTAGCACAGAATGACTTGGGACACTTTTTATGATGAACCTAACCCCTCATTCCAATGGGAGATAATAGAATCTAGAATAGCCAAGTACCTGGATAAGGCATGCCCTGAAAAGAACATGAAGTATAGGGCTATCCCTAATGAATGGATGACCAAAGACCTTAGGGAAGAAAAAGGAGATAAAAGATCGAAAGTGGCTAAATACATGCGAACAGGTAATCCTTCTCTATTCTATGAGGCCAGGCAGCTTAGCTGTGATACCAACAGATCATGCAAATCAGCTAAATCTGAACATGTGCAAACCACCTTAGATGACACCAAAGGTGACCCTACGGCTTTCTGGTGTGCTTTAAACAACATCATAGCCCCAAAGTCTAAGGTTAATTAACCACTTTCCTAGTAGCTGGCATCAGATTAGCAGGTAAAGATGCAAGTGATTACTGTAATAGCTATTATGCATCCATTGGGGAAGTCTTATATGACAAACTGACCATGAGCTCTCTGACCCACGTCTACGACCAATTGATCACCTGGACAGCATCCAAGCCCCCTTATCTCTCAATACCACCTCAGGACCACCCCTTCACCCATACCTACCACCAACCCCTCTCCCTGAAGTAGACTATGATTCAGTCGCCAAGTTGGTTGAAAATATCAATATCAAGAAATCCTCAGGAATTGACGGCATCTCTGCAAGACTTCTTAAAGATACCTTCCGGTGTCTTGTCTCCCACCTTTGTGATGTGTTCAGCAAGAGCATACAACAGGGAATTTTTCCTGAGTCCTGGACCAAGGCAACAGTCATCCCCATACCGAAATCAGGTGCACTGAACCAAGTCTCAAACTGGAGGTCAGTAAGCCTACTTCCCACACCAGGTAAGAAGATAGAGCGAGTTATGCACAATCCCATTACCAAACTAGCCAACAAAATGGGTCTTATCACAGACAAACAATATGGGTTCATGAAAGGTAAGAGCACAGCTGAGGCTGTGAACTACCAAGTCAATAAACTATACAGGAACAGAAACCTGTGCCTGTTATGTAGACTTTAGCAAAGCGTTCGACTCACTACTGATCGGGAAACTAGCAAAAACTGGGCCTCCATTGGGTATCTTAAAATGACTTGCGAGTTACTTACAAAATAGAAAACAATCAGTTTTACTTAACCGCAACAAAACTGAACCGCAGGATATACTCTTTCGGTTACCCCAAGGTTCAATATTAGGACCCTTACTACTTATACTATACGTCAATGACATTACAGACACCATGGTTCACTCAGAAATAATATTATATTTTGACATTGTATTGACCTCAGGCCAAAAAGATCCATGGCAGGCTAGAGCCATGCTGCAGCAGGACCTAAACAAGCTAGATCCCTGGTGCACAAGTAATGGTATGACTATAAATGCTAAAAAGACGTAGACAGTCTGGTATGGTGAGAAATTGGCAGTAGTGGCCTGCGACAATATGTCACTATATATAAAGGGCAATAAGCTTGAGTCCCCATCTGACTACACCTACCTAGGTATATAGTTAGATACAGACCTGAAGTTGGACTCATTTATGAAAAACAGAGAACCTCATTGACAAATACACCGCCTTCACTGTATACCAACAGACCATACTCCCATACCTGGACTACTGCAGTTTTTTAATGGATGGCACAAAGAAAAACAGAGTAGATCAGCTACAAAATATCCAGAATAGAGCACTCCGCATCTGTACTAAGAAATATAGTATACACTCCCATACTAACCAACTACATAGGGGGTGTAAAATTGAAAAGCTCAATGCTAGAAGGGTCAAGCAACTTGCTTCCATAATGTAATAGCAATCCATCAGCTTAGGGCTTTGCCCTACCAGAAACGCAAGGACTAGAGGTGATCTCAAGGTAAGATTCCTATCCTATAAGCGCAAGAAACAAAAGTTTAAAAAGTCCCTGTAATACCACAGTGTGAAGCTCTGGGATCGGCTCACACCAGCTATTCAACAGGCCAAATCAGTGGCAAGTTTCAATAACCTCTTAAACAAATACAATCTTCCCCAAGCACTACCAGACTAAGCACCTGGTAGTGTCCATTGACTCTTGACCCCCGTCCCATTTATATCCCATTGTATTATATTGCTCAGTATACCACCTGCAGAACATGCGAGTTGATATTCGAAACACTCTCTTTCTGTTCGCTGACTATTGCCACATATAGATGGTAAATTCACAAACTCGTCTCACCTCATTCATCACACTGTATCACCAGTAGAATTACTCAGCAGTTTGCATGAATTATCATTTATGGTATATTTGGCAAGTAATAAGCATAGTATACATATTTATGTGTAATGACCATGTTTGATTTCTAAGGTCAATTCCAAATTTATATCTTTATATCTAAACACAGCATAGCCACAGCGAATATCTAATGCAAGAACGTAATGTAACAAATATCATGAAAATGAATGTTATATTATTTGCAAATAAAAAATAAAAAAAATGAACATTTCTTCATGAGAAATCAAACTATATGCCTGTTCCTGGTTGACATGGCTACCATTCCAGTGATCAAAATTTGCAGATTTTTGGTTATACTCCCACAAATCCCAAAACTGAAAACAGAAATGGAAAATTCCTTCTAGATCAAAATATATGATGAAAATTGCCATATTGTTTTGGATGTTTTATTAAAAAGGTTGATTGTGTTTTAGACATTATTATGGTTTATAATGTATTTAGAGCTTAATCATCGATTTCAGATATGAATAATGACCTATGTTCAAGGAGGGATTCTGTCACGGAGAAATGCCCGCATGTACATACATAAATCAATAAAACAGGAAAGGGTGTGAGTTTTCAGAGGGTTTGTTGATGATGTTTTTGGAACCTTTCTTAGGATAACATTTTTAGGAAGCAAAATTTTCCTTAATAGGTCTGATGCAAGTCTAATCTTTTAAGTGATAATTGTCTTGTGAATGCCATGATGTAAGGTGTTTGCATATATGCAGTAAGTACTAACACATTTAAAAGCATTCTGCCAAAATTAACCGAAAAACAACTTTCACACTTGGTAATAAACATAATTTTTAACGTTTGCAGACGTTTTCATTAGGCTTTGTTAAAAAGGGTTAGTGAAAAAAGTATTTCATATGTTCATTGAACGTGATAAACGTTTTTAACATTCCTTTTTTTGACATTAGAAAACTTGCCAAACTAAGGAACCTATATATATGTTAAAAAAAAATCGATTAGAGGAGCTTAGCCCCATAAAGTTTATTATTGGCCTAGTATTGCACACTGCCATGCCCTCTTTGTCCATCCCACTCGAGCACAATTTTTGAATATTTCTGTCTAAAATGATACTCACGCAATAAACACAAAGGTTCATAGAAATTGGTTTGGCTGTACTTCCTGAGGAGAAATTTTACCATAATAGAAGTGGAGTTATGGTCAGAAATCCATCAAAATATAAATTCTATGGCCTTTACACAGGGCAGGCCTGTGCTACCACTAAGTGCATTCTCACCCCAGCCTATGCACAGGGCAGGCCAACACACGGAGCCTGCCCTATACACAGGGGAAATACAGTATCCCTGACACAAGACATATGAACATATGAAAAGACTCTTTACCTGTTTGAGCTCCCAAAATTGTTCTGAAATGTGATAACCATGGTACAAGATAATGATATTATATCATGGTTATCGAGTTTTGGAAGGATTTTGGGTGCCCAAACTGGAAAGTATGGACCCCTCTATAGTGCAATAGAGCCACTCTAAACTGACAACAGAACAAACCTACCATAACAGTGAGCTGACACCAATATATTTCCATCATTTCTGGAGTTTATAGAAATGTGACAAAATTGCACAGGACGTTCTATACATATTATTCCTCCTATGGGTGTAGATTCCATGATATTAAAGCTAGATTTGATACAAAAAACATCTAAAGATTTGATGTGGGTGACCGGCCGTGCGTCTTCGCCATAGTGTCACCAGGACCTGTCATGTTGTCTGGTGTGTAATGGATGGACTAGTAATCTTCTCGCAAAGCGAACCGGTACAGACATTTTTGATCGTATTCTGACCATTTTGAGTAATTATAACCTTCAAATCATGGATTCTACCCCAGGAGGACTCGATAGAATAGTTATTCTTCCTTCTGTTACACTGACTACGCATTAAATGCTCTATTAAGTGTGTAAATGGATGTGTAAATCGAGTGTTTTTCTATGCGGTATGCCGGGCTGGCACATCTACAAGAAACCAAGATGGCCAAGGGCCGTGCCGTCCACTCGCAACAGAAATCAATGAGTCCTATCAATTTTCAAGGTAAATAAATAGAATTAATGCTGGAAACTATGATATAAATGCAATGTGTGATGATTAGACTTGAACTCATGCCTTTCAGGGGCTTGATAGCCATTTGTTCAAGTGTAATCATCATATTACATTCATAACAAGTACTGGTACTGTTAACAATTCTATGCAGTTATATTATTGCCTGTGATTAATACATTAAGCTGTAATTAACACATTTTAGTAGGATAGTTTATCAAAATGTCACATTATCTGTTTGATATTTTGCATTCATTAAAAATGAATGGTAACATTACTTATTTCCATTTGGTATGATGATGATATTGCTCAATAAATTTCAATAAATCAAAAGAGAAAATCAACAATGAAGACAGGACGTAATAATTGTATTGGAATTGGATAATCAACCCTTACCCTAAACAAACATTTCTCAGTAGTATTGTAGGCGAGTAATTAACCTCCGGTTCCTGGAGTGTATATTGGACAGAAGCAAATGTATAATGCCCATGACATCCACCCAAAACGTTGGCCAACCCCTTCAAACCAACACCACTTAAGTAAGTATTATATAGCCCCATGTATAACACCTGCACTGTAAAAAAAGGTGTCACCAAAATAACGGAGGACTCCTGGTCCCGAAGTTGACAGAGATCTATCGTTATTTTCACAGAGATGTTGTTACTTTCACAGAGATTTCTTTGTACCACTGCACTGGCACCCCGCCTTATAATTGCAGTTGTTCACTTTTCAGTTTTACAAGGATCCCTGTTAGGTTCAACAGTTATTTTTTACAGTGTGGCTTATAAACCATTTCAGGCATCTGGTGTGGGTTATAGAATCTCCCCTTCAGGGTTTGTCCTATATGCAGGTGTGGCTTATACACAAGATTTTATGGTACTGATTAAGACCATCCTCCATATAGGATTACCCTTAGTCAACAACAATGGTCAGTGGATAGTGAATAATAATTATGGGTCTATGAATCATCTACATTATGTGTAGTCAGAACTTCATCAGTGCATCATGATGACCAATGGCCATGATGCACTCCTGCATTAGTAGCCTTTAAAGGGTTAAAAGGATAAGGAATATGACCATGAAATACTGAGTACAGAAACAGCCCGAGCATTGCAGCCAAAATTGTAATTCCTCCAGCTGCTTTTGAGGTTAAGATTCCTCCTAAAGATGAATATATAGTTAGTGTAGAGAATATCTGACCAGCTAGTGTTATAAATACAGTTAGTGATACCAGGTTTCAGGTTTTATGGTAGATAATGAAAAGGAGCTCAAAGATAGCCTAGATCCGACAAGTGAAAATGACTTTAATTACAATATCTCCCGGCCACCACCTCCTCTAATGCCAAAATGCCTTAAATGATGCCCAAGTCCCTATATTGGAAGATATCAGTTCAAGTCTTTTGTCAGCAAATGAAGGCAATATATTCCCTTCTCCATCACTGTAGATGAGGTTCAAAGTCAGGAAACCTCTATATCAAAAATCAGTGGTAACACCAGCCAATCAGTGCTGCCACCTGCAACACCTCTATCAAAGATTTAGGTTGATGTAGTTGAAACCTGGATGTGAGTTTTCTTGCATCATATGAGATTTTCACATGGTATAACAACTTGGACAAGTTGACAGAACATGGATTAAAAATAAAGATAGGGAACACTTTGTCTTTATAGTTTTGTGTTTAATGAAATTTTATTCATATATATCACCATATAAAATGTAATTGAGTAGTGTGATATTTTCAACAAATCCTAATTATTGAATGGATAAAGTGACATTCTATAAACTGGCCAAAAAAAAACATGCCCATTAGATCTAAATGTGGCAATGATGGCAGGCAATAGCAAAACAACCTTGAATTGTTAACAGTATAAATACAGGTAATGATTACAAAAAGGTGACAAGAATTTTAGATAAGTACACTTTTCATCATCTAATAGCTTGTGGTGCAGTCCACTAAAATAGAAAAGAGTCTTCTTTTCAGGCAAGAAATGAGAGAGTTTGAATAATGGGATCACTTTTGAATAATTTTTTAAAAAAAAGGTATGTGATCCATCTATCAACAAAATGATCTGTGTGTGATATATTTACTGTTTACATGGGTGCTGAGTCATAATATAGATCTGTGATAAACCATATTAATAAAAAGAGAGTGTGCATAAAATTATTTGAAATTCGGTTTCAAAAGTCTACAAATGTGTATATTCTAAACGGTTTCATTCAATTGATGTGCTCAATTTATGCGCTAAACACAGAGCATAGACTCTGTGTTTAGCGCATAGGTTTACATTACTATTTCCACCCCAAAGAATACTCCTATTGATCTACCTCAATGCATGAAAGAACATACATGTGTTTGAGCATAGTCTCTAGGTATCAACTAAGTAGATGTCCTACATAGAATCATCTGAATATTTCATGTCCTCAATATGTTCCAGAATTATTTTGAATGATTTCACATGCTAGGAAGTATTAGTTAAAGAAACCTCTTCATACATCTAAGTCAACTATGTTATAACACATTTGATATCTACCAATTTGCTACTTAAGTTTTCTGTTTTCTGGGATAGGTAAAGTAGTGATTTGAGATTTCCAACTAAAAAAAAAAATCCTGCAAATAATGCATCCCCTTATGTATAAGTCACCTTAAGATTGGCAATTAGCCAACCTGGAGGCCATTTCTTTTGTTGAACCGTAATACCCTCCGGGTTTTAACAATAAACGCGGACCCTTTTTATTAAACACGGACCTTAGAACAGGGACCTCCGTGTTTATTGTTTTCATTTAAATTTTTGTGCCTAAGCCGTGATTTCAGCTGGGGATCATGACGTCATGAATTATGGGATGTCAATGGCTGCCCTCACCTTCTGGAAGGCGGGTTTTGTAGTCGATGCGCGACAAAATAAGATAGAAAAATGCCTAAAGCAAGCGAAAAGGTGAGCTAAACTATGAAAAGATGTTTCGATGTTACTATGTAGGAGACATGGCTCGATGGCTAGAGTTAAATTTAAACTGTGATCATTTTATTCAACAAAAATGGAAGGTGTTTTGGTCAGCGTCAGTTGAGTCCATACTATCTCGAAGTAAAATGTCCTGGTTAACAGAGTACAGGAACCTTCCCCTCTTAACAGTGTCAGTTTGTTTTAACCCTGAGCACCTGGATAGAGTTATTCTTCTCTCCCTTCTCCCTGTGCCTTTCTCAGCATGAATTATCAGTATGTTCTAGTAGAGTACAGGACCTTCTTTCCCCATTTGGGTAGCGGTTTTGGACCTAAGCATAGTGTAAGTCTCTATATGAAAAAATAAATCCAAACCTAATCGTAGTTTCATATCTATTTATCCAGAGAAGCCGTGAGGGGGAAAAATATGATGAGAACGAGGGGTACTACAATGAAGATGATTTTGAGTATGAAGAATATGTGCCGGATGAGGAGGAGGAATATGATGACTCTTTATAACCTTGTCTTTTTCCCAGTACTGGCAGCACACAAGATATAAACTACATGGTGTACAGGTTCAGATATTCACTAGAAAAGAAATATGCTGCTCAACAACTCTCTGAAAAAAGACAGCATGGAAAGCCCCCAAGCAGGGAGCATCCAATGCACTATGGCATACCCATGAGGAGGCCTGCCAGTCAACCTTCTCCTGACGATGACCCTGTGAGAGATTCAACTTACCTACCTGCCGATGAATTTATAGTCCAAGGGGTCGAGGCAGGGGGGAAAGAGGAAGCCGTGGAGGAGCTCCCAGCAGGCCAAGGGGTAGGCCACGAGGGTCCGGTATTTCTGGTAGGGGTGCCTCCCGTGGAAGCTCTGGTGGAACCTGTGGAGCCTGGGGCAGTGGCGCGGACGTGGAGGTAACACGTCCAGGAACACATCTGAAACATTGGAGTTGCACTAACCCGAGATCCCTTGTCTGGTCTCAACTTCAAACTATCCAAGACATATATTCGAACTATTACGCTGGGGCCCTGACCAGTTCTTTGTGTTAGTGCGCGGCCCAGAAGGCCGAACATGCACACGATGGATCTCGAGATGAAAGTTCGAGTATCTCGGGATCCACATCGAATGACACTGCTCATGCCAATGATACAAACCGAATCCAAATGAAAGGGTACACCCCTATAATTGGACCGAAAGTAGAGAGGGTAGTTCGAAGAGATGCCCGCTCCAGTCACAAATTCTACATACAGAATAAGTATTGATTCCATAGAACAATTGATACCAATCACGATGATGACTTTAGATGCTCAACGAGCAGCCTCGGCTCGAGCAGAAACAAAAACTGTGGACCCTCTTCGATCCTTAGACGCTATTAATATTTCGGTATTCGACATAGGAGGCTCGAGAAAAGTTAATGAGTCGGCAGCGGAATACTTGTGCGAGCAAGCCAAGTTAAGCATTGACGCCATGAACAGAGTCTGCCTGCACCAAGGTTTACCGAGAGTAGAAGACTGTGAGCGAAAAGTCCTGAGACTTAGGAATCTGGAAAAACAATGTGACCAGTATGAAACTGACCAACAATGACTGATGGATAACATCGAGAAACTTGAAGAAAGAACTGAACTGAAAGAACAAATAAATCGAGACCTCAAACGACAGATGTGTGTCATTCAAAAGAAACTCGAACTCGCTAAAGCAGAGTGGGAGAATGAGAAATTTAAACAAGAAGTTGATTTAGAGGAACAGGAAGCTACTTCCACCATCAGAAATATTGAATTAAAAAAAGAGGCCGACCAAATAAGAACCGAAATGGAACAATATAAATATGAGGCAAACAAGCTTCTAGAGATCCGAGATCAATGCATCTTGAAGAACGAGGACATGAAAGATAGTAACTAAGACCTATTTTTGAAACAGCAAGAGCTGTGTCTCGAAATAGCCAATTTGACAAAAAGGAAAACTTCCCTCGATAAATACGTGTCTGAAATAGAGAATAGTGGTCAAACTGACAAGACATGCCTTGAGGAACAAGATAAATCTTTCGAAACCGACACGAGTGTATCAGTAACACAAATGGATATACTTTATCACCAAGTAATGTCTAACAAGGACATACCTTCTGACACTACCAGCCGAAGCTTTAATGAAGCCAGACCGGTACGACCCATTCGTAAATGATAATGCTGACGTCCATGTCCGGAATGATGGCATCTATGACGCCACACATGAATCCAGCCGAGTTGAACCTGAAAAACGCAGAATAAGATTCAGCGTTGCCACTGATTTACCACCTAAAGAGGATGACATCCAGAATGAACCTAACACTCAGTTTGAAAAGGACAGACACTTCGAGTTATCATACGATGACAACTCAGTAGACGAATCAGAACCTTTAGGTACAGGGAACCAAGGCCCAGAAGGGGGCAGTACACCTAGCACTACCCGAGGCCCGACTACACCCCCTCCAGGGGCTGGTGGCGCCACGGGGGGGGACTTCAAGGCATAGATCCCGAAGCAGTGTGTTAGAGGATATGCTAAATCAATCGGCTAACACCTCGAACACTAAACATAGTGAAGAGACCATCAGAGAGTGGAGTGTCAACCAATGCCAAAAATTGGTACGTACGAATAACGCAGCTAGGCGACAAGCCATCCTGCCAAAGATTTACGAGGGTGTAAAAACCTGGAAGGAATGGTTCTCGAACTTTACTGATGATATGAGGTGCAATGCATAGACTCCCGAAGAGGCACTACCTCACCTGATTCGCTGCTTGAAACATGGCCCAGGCCGGATAGCTGTTGAAAAGTGGAATGAAGTATACTTCGAGAGAGTTACTTTCCAACAGTTAGTTGAGATAGCCAGCATTTTGCTGTACAACTTAGTGAGTGAAGACCCTTTCATGCTCTTCAAGAAGTGAACACAGAAACCTCAAGAATCATTTTGAGCCTACGGGTACAAGTTGCAATCCCTGTTACAGAGGGCTCGGCCAGGAACCAATCCTTTTGACAAATATTTCCTGAATGACTTGTTGCCACAATTCGTACATGGACTTCGAGATGAAGATCAACAGCAAGCAGCTTTAGATGCTTGGAAAGGAAGAAATCCTACCCTGATGGACCTTTTTGAAGGAATTGAGTGCTGGACGGTAAAGAAGACCCTCATGGCAGGAAAAGTGGAGATGAAAACCTCGAATACCAAGATTTGTGTGAGTACTAGTACTAGTACGACCCCCATGTCAGGAATACACCAACACACACACACTGAAACAACCGACAATGATTTCGAGATCATTGAAATCGAGGAGGAGGACAGTAGTATCTCCGCAGTGCAAGTAAAGAAAGATGTGAAGCGCAAGTATATTCCTCGAAGGATATATAACTGAAGCGCTAATGAAGCTCGAGGGGAAACAAGACCTACCCCAGATAGTCGAACTACAGAAATGGCTGTAAGCCGGCCCCCAAGACAACCCATAGCGAGAGGCCCAACTCCACCTGAGCCTCTGGACATGAAAAAGATGATGGAGGACTTCATGAAAATGTTCGCTGAAACCATGTATACTAGACCTGACCAACGGAGGGTGGATCAGAGCAGGCTACCGCTGCTACCGCTGCTACCGCTGCTACCGCTGCTACCGCTGCTACCGCTGCTACCGCTGCTACCGCTGCTACCGCTGCTACCGCTGCTACCGCTGCTACCGCTGCTACCGCTGCTACCGCTGCTACCGCTGCTACCGCTGCTACCGCTGCTACCGCTGCTACCGCTGCTACCGCTGCTACCGCTGCTACCGCTGCTACCGCTGCTACCGCTGCTACCGCTGCTACCGCTGCTACCGCTGCTACCGCTGCTACCGCTGCTACCGCTGCTACCGCTGCTACCGCTGCTACCGCTGCTACCGCTGCTACCGCTGCTACCGCTGCTACCGCTGCTACCGCTGCTACCGCTGCTACCGCTGCTACCGCTGCTACCGCTGCTACCGCTGCTACCGCTGCTACCGCTGCTACCGCTGCTACCGCTGCTACCGCTGCTACCGCTGCCAGGAAATTATGGGCATTATGCTCATGAGTGCACAGCCCCAAAGCCCGTGCTATCCCGAGTCAATTATGTAGAGGAGAAACCTGAGGAGGAAAACTAAAGAGGGTTGCATCTGTGGCAAAGGATGTGATCCGTAATCCGAAAATCTGCCAAAATACTACCACTGGTGAATCCGAGCTAGTAAGAGAATCAATACACTCCGGGGGACTGGTTTCTCCTGTGGGAAGGATTCTCTCACCCCAGTCTGAGCCGGGGACTTTGACGGGGTAGGGACAGAGGAAGGTCGGAACCCAGGGGAGCGATCCTGCATCGAAGAAGAGGGAGGTTGGGTTGAAGAGTCGACGCATGTGAGTGCGGGACACCTCCCCTCCGAACCATCCGTGTGTAACCTTTCTGAAGGGTTTCGGATGGGAGATTGGTGATTCTCAGGAACAACTCTGATTTGCACAGAATTCCTCTCCTCTAGGGGGGAAACGATGGTACATTGCTGTATCGGTGAAGGGGAGGACTGGAGAATTTTTTATTGACACAGGTGCCAGCCATTCGTGTGTCTCGAGAAAATTCTTCAATCTGGTGTCCGGCAACCATGAAACACTACCTATTGGTGTTAATGCTTGCACGGGCAATGGTAGCCAGATGCAGACTTTTGGTAAGACGTTCATACAGATTGGAATGGGGGGGCTACGAGTATGTGATCAGCCCCACCATTGCTGACATAAGTGATGATGGAATAATCGGTTTGGATTTCACAAGCTTGTATGGCGCTGTGTTGGACCCCCGGTTCGGGATGCTGATAATTCGCCAACCATACAACTGTGAAATCCCAGGTATATTGAGACATGTATCCTCGGTAACCACCGTGGTACAGACTGTGAAAATTCCACCTGGAATGACTTGCGACGTCCTATGTTCTTCGAACACTGTCTTCGAACCCAATCCGGAAGTACTATCTAGTTTACAGCTAGATTCTGTCGACACTCTGGTGGGAAATGGATCGTGGACAGTAGTCCCTATCATTAACAGAGGATGAAACCCTGTTTACTTGAGGAAAAACGAGAAGATTGGAGATATGTTCCTGACCTAACATATCTCGGAAGCTCAATTTTGGACTGAACTACCTGAGGACATAGACCGAGGATTACCAGATGATTTAAGAAAATTAGTAGATGATTCTTCCCTGAGAAACAATTCAGAGAAAGAAAGGCTTTGAGCTTTGCTTGCTACCTTCCACGAGGCCTTCGGGAAACCTGGGGGCTCGGTAGGTCGCACTAGCAAGGTGTTGCACACGATTGACACCGGCAATTCGAAGCCGTTCAAAATACCTTATAGGAGGTTACCACTTAAAAAGAAAGTGGAGGCTGAGAAACAAATCCTCGAACAGCTGGAAAAGGGGGTTATTGTGCCTAGCACGAGTCCCTGGTCCAGCCCCGTGTGTATGACCACGAAGAAGGATGAATCTATTCGATTTTGCATAGATTACCGGAAGTTGAATGGGCTGACTAAAAAGAACTCATATCCCTTGCCAAGGAAAGACGAGACTCTAGATTCCTTAGGAGGAAATAAATATTTCTGTACCCTGGACCTTCAGTCCGGGTATTGGCAAATCGGGATGGACCCAAAGGACATGGAGAAAACAGCTTTCTCGAGTCACATGGGTTTATTCCAATACAATGTTTTACCTTTTGGGCACCAGCCACTTTCGAAGCTATGATGGAGGAGATGCGAAGCGACCTTCTCTGGAAGAGTTGTTTGGTGTACCTCTAAGAAGTTATAGTATTTGGAAAGACTTTCGAGGACTGTATAAACAATCTCGATTTAGTCCTGAAAAGAATACTAGCAAGTGGTCTAAAGTTAAAGGCTAAGAAATGTAATTTATTTAAATCATCCATTACTTATCTCGGTCGTTTTATAACTCCCGACGGCGTAAAAGCCGACCCTGAAAAACTTCAGACAGTGTCCGAATAGCAGAAACCCATAAATGCGAAGGAAGTAAGATCCTTCCTAGGGTTGTGTTCATACTACCGAGATTTCCTCCCGAACTATTCTAAAGTGAGCTATCCCTTGCAAAAATTAGCACATTGGACCCCAGACCAAGCAAAGGAACATTTTCCCTGGGGAGATGAACAAGATGCAGCCTTGGAGCAAATAAAACACTTGTTTGCTAACACGCCAGTATTAAAATATCCAACCAGGGATGACCATTTTATACTGGACACTGACGCTAGCAATGATAGCATTGATGCAGCCCTGTCGCATGTCCAGGACAGGGTCGAAGTACCTATCGCCTTTGCTAGTAACACTTTGAATAGGGCCCTTTAGAAAGTGCCAGCAAACCGATTGTGGGGCCCATAACGCGGTAGTTGCAACGGTTCGAACCAGACAGTTCAAACCGCTACCTCGTGCCAGCACGGAGAATGTTGTAGAATGGCCAGCAGAGACTATCCAACATTTCCAACAAACCAATCCCGCTATCAAGAGAGTGATTTCTTTCCTGAATAAGAATGCCAAGCCTGAACGGCCAGCATTATCCCTCGAAGACAGAGAAACTAGCAAATTCCTAGCCCAATGGACCGAGCTAGAAGTTTAAGACGGGTTACTGTGTCGATGGAAAACCTGTCCTACTAAGGACAAGGTCCTTCAGATAGTGATCCCCATGTCACTAAGATGAGGCATTATGTTCTACTGTCATGGACATAAGACTAGTGGACACTTCGGAAAGAAGAGAACTTTAGAACGCCTAGCCTGGAGGTATTACTGGCCAGGGATGCACGACATCATAAGATGGGTAATGACTTGCCCCGAATGCGGTAAGAATAAGCCTGGTCCTGGAATGGGGAAGATGCCTCTGATGCAAGAGCTGTTCGGTGTTTGATTTGTTCGAGTGACAATCGACATCATCAGCGGAATCTAACCTACACCACGGGGAAATACCTGTATGATGGTAGTTACCAACTATTACACTAAGTACACTCGAGTATACCCTCTACCTGATCACAAGACAGCCACCTGCGCTAGTGCCTTCGTGAGAGGATCGGTCCTACATTTAGGTGCACCATTAATGATGCACAGTGATCAAGGACGAGAATTCGAGTCCAACCTATGGCAGGAAATGTGCCACTATTTGGCCATCTGGAAAACTCGAACTAATCCATACAGGCCCCAGTCTGATGGTCAAGTAGAGAGATTCAATCGGACATTGATACAGGTCCTAAAACCCTTGGTAAATTCTTGCCAAGACGACTAGGAAGAGCAATGTGATTTTGTAGTACACACTTATAATAGCACTGTACACTCCGCAAGGAACTGCTCCTCCAACTTACTAGTCTTTGGGGAAGATATTATAATGCCTGAGAACCTCGTATATGGTGTCATAGGAGTAAGCCCCGAAGCCCCATGTACGGTGATGTTTGTAGAATCTCTATGAGATCAATTTAAGGGCAGACCTTGTGAGAGAGCAGTCGAGAAAAAGCCAAAGAGAGGACGACCCAAGAGGGTCGACACGGACACGAATTTAAAATCTAATTGTGATAAAAATGTCTCGGCGGAACGGAGAATCCGAGGTAGGAGGAAGACATTGGCAGCTTCCACCGGACCTTCTCGAGATTCTTGGTTGAATAACAAAGGAAGAGAGGTGAGGTGCAGTCCCAGAATTGCTGGGCGGACTGCCGTTACTTAATGTTCCGAAATCACAATGAGTGTATAGTCCTGTCTGCATGTTTTGTTATGTGTTTGGAGGTTGAGATACCTCGACCACGATTCGAAATACGACCAAGACGCGTATTCCCGCCCTGTTCATGGTTCCTGTGGGTGGCAGACAGCGTGTGTACGCATGTTATTCTGCCAAACTCCCATTGAAATGAATAGTGAAGGGGGTAGTCCCACCAACGGCCTATGGAGAAAACCAACCCTGAACCTCGGTTATCCGGGGTAGTACGGACGCCTGCCACGAGCGGGAAGGGGGCGCTAGCGAGCCGGGTACTAAGCGTACTAAACCCTGAGTCGTCTGAGCCCAAAATATGGCTCAGTTGGAGGTGGTGGCGACCGTAACGGCCAATCCTGATGGGCACCTGACCCCACTTCAAGCCCAAGACGAGGCACCCCGAAGTCCAGCAGTTGAGCTGATGGACACCACCGAAATGGAGCCGTGTTTTCCTGATTAGGCTCCAGATACCCTGAGCATCCCTAGGGGTACAGAATTAACCGCTCCCAAGACACCACGCCCGAGTACGACTGAGGGAACTACACCTTCAGTCATCATCGAAGTCCCAGTAACTTTGCCCGACCGACCACCAGCCATCGGGTACTTGAATGTGACCAAAGGATTTATCCGGACGGCCACAGATAAAAACCGATATTAGCCACCGAAATACCTGGGCCTTAGAGGTGAGCCTCCACAGCTGATACCCTACGATTTGCAATCCAGAATCTGCCGTGGATACACCGATACTGGAGTCTCCGACGTTTCCAACATCTGGTTCGAGAATTACTTTGGACTGGCTAAAGCTATGTGCGTCAGTGATGGCCTAGTTGCCGTTGTTGATCCCATCTGTGAAGACGACCAAATTAGGTCACAGACAGCGTACCCCCTCTTGTATGGCCTAGCTGGGTTCGAGGAGTGCTTACCAAGCGTCCACTCCCCCAAAGTACTCCTACCACAGGGAACCCCCCCAGAACGCACCTATATATTCATGTCTGATTCACAGAAGAATTCTCCTGTGCGAGATGAAGAAGATGCTCTGTTAGCAGACCCCGAGCTCGAGAAAGAAGAGCAATGTATGGCGAACGAGACAGCTCATGATGGGGACGCTGCTAGCAAGATCCCCGATGCTGCCTCGAGCATGGAAGGTGGAGCTTGTTACTCCAGCAAAGTAACCACTGCCAAAGAAATGAGCCTCCAGGAGCTTAATGCTCGACAGGAAGAAATTAATAAAGAGCGCAAAGACCTAATGAAGCGCAAAACTAAGATTAGGAAAGATGTCGAGAAGGCCATGAAAGAGTTTAAAGACAAACCAGAGACTAAAGCCAAGACAAGCCGCCGTAAAAAGAAGGTGGTAGAGGAGAAGGCCGAAGAGAGTGACGACTCCGCAGCCTCGACTTCGTCTTAAAGCTCGCGGAGCCGAACCCGAGGTAGCAAAACCATGAAGAAGGAGGACTCTCCCTCTCCCGTTAGGTCTACCAGAACAAGAGCCTCTCGAAAGGTGACCCCTCTACCCCCCGAGCCCGTTAGTAGCACTGCAGCCGAGGAGGAAGAGCTCCAGGAGGACCCCAAGGAAGGAAACGGAGACAGAGACCAGCAGGTCACCGAAATGAGCCGACAACTGCTGGAAAACATCGACTCCCTGGAGGAACCCCTGAAGGATGCTCCCGACGAATCCAGTTTGTATAAATGGGTCAACGCCTGCACTGGATTCCCTGACTACAACCCGAAGTGCTTTATGGACCGTCAGCGCTACACTGACAGCTACTCGATCCCTCCAGCCACTAATCGCGACGGCGAGAGTGATGATGAAGAATGGATGAAAATCCTAAAGAAAGACTCCGGCCCCGCGAAATTTTATCGCGTGTGGGTGGCTTCTCTCGGATACATGGTAAAGACTCCCAAGTCTTACTATGGCTTCAAGCACCTAACGAAGCTGCAGTATGCTGCTTTGAACTGGGCATCAACCAACCCAACTTGCCCCTTCGAGATCTGTATTAATAATACAGAGACAGAGAGAGTCTGGCCCAGCAAGGACTCGTTCTTCAGACATCTCATGGAGCACCATATGCACCACGCTCCGGTGTATTGGTGCTCTAACGAGAAGAACCAGAACCAAAAGTGCCAGGGACTAAGAACCACGAGTCAGGGGTGCACGGCTGAGCATTTGGCTCAGGTACATAGCCTCAAAGCCAATGACACCCGACTTAAGGCGCTGAAGCTCCACAAGCGCTTAATGTCAAAATGGGATCAAATGACCTCCGAGGAGAGACTAACAATCACCATGAGAACAGACCACCTCTGTCACTTGGTCGAGGGGAAGCAGGATGCCTACTTCCTCAAGAACGTGCACTCCCATCGATTTGACATGTCACCAGAAATGCACTGGCGTGTCAAAGTTCAGAGAAGGGACCCCGACGCAGTAGACCGGAATGGACCACGACCCCACCCTGGCGGTGACCCCCGATCTTGTGAAGCCAAACGACCGAGGTCCGAGTCACAGTCCTGACACCCGAACACAAGAAGAGATCCCCCAATCCTAGCACGATCCTGGGTGAGGCGTCTCGAGACCTCACGAGCATGGAGCATGTCTCGCCTCTAGGCTCGAGCAGTTACCGACCCTCAGCAGGGACATCGACTGGCAATCATCAGACCTGGTTCGAGGGGCGGACCACCCTTTCCCACTCAGACTGGATGAGGGGTGAATCGGAGTCCACCCCACGCTACCAGGGCACCCCAGAAGAGGATGCCTTACTTTGTAGGCTTAAGGCGTCAAAACCAGAATAGTTCCCCGCACTGTCAGACACCCAGAAACCAGGCCCCGAATCACAAACCCTACTGCCAACGGGGAAACCGAAGCCTATGGGTCCCACAGCTAGCCCTGCTACCACCTCTGCTCGTGGACGGGTTCGACCAGTGGATCCAAAGCGACCAGGTAGAGAGATGGTGATGAAAGACCCCACTCAACCTCTTACCGAGGTTGGAAGGGGGGGAGGCATCACCATCGACGAGAGTGGGGCGGTAGTCAGTTCGTCTCGACAACCCAGCACTTCCACCCCATCCCTGAGTGCTACTGCCACCTCGAGCTCTGCTTATGAGAGTGGCTCAGATTCACACACGACCCCTGTTCTGGGCCTCCAGTTAGAAGTATGAGGACCACCAATGTGTTACACTTGTTGAAATCTAATCTTGAACTGGAGGACCCCGACAACTATATTAGGAATCGAACACAGGAGTCCTGTGACATCCAGGCCGACGTCTTTAAGGCATGGCAAAAAAGGCACATTAGCCAAGCAACTGGATACCTTCGAGGTGTGACCGAAGGCGTGTTCGAATGCCTGCATAAGATCCAGCGGCGTGAAATATCCCGGACCTCACAGGACATGCAAGGACAAGCGAGAGACCAACTTGGGGCCTCACTCCAGCGCGAAAACGAGGCTAAGGTCATGAAGCTGAAATACGAATCCCAACTTCAGGAACTAAGAAGTCAATACGACCATCAGGACGTTCGATTCATGGCAGTGTTCGGCTGCTTCATAAAGGACTGGGACGGCACCCCAGAAACTGCGTTCGAGAAGCTACAGTGAAAATTGCAGGAGGCCAGACAGCTCGAGGCGGACATTGAATCTTTTGGGTTCATGAGTGTGTCCACCCCGAAACACTCTGCCACTGAGCCTGGACTTCCAGCCGGACCCGGAAGGGAACCTGAAGCTACCATCACTGCCCCGACTGACACCACGGTTAGGCTAACATGAACCCTTGGACCCCACCCCTGAAGCAACCACTGCAGCTACAGTTTCTGACCCACCCCCAGTGGTCCACATCTTGATAAGTCTGGACTCCGATCCAGAAACCAACTCCGGTGAGACGGTGATGGAGACAGACTTATAGGCCCCGATTTAGGTAATTACAGGTATCGACCCCACCCTTTTTAGGGGATCATCGAATACCCGAACTGTGCCCCACAAAACCCAATGGACGAATCTACATCTTCCCATCTTGATCAGGGCACATCACACAGCAACGCGGCTTACCACCACCAAGTCCATCTTTCGCCGATTGGATCTGCAGACAAGAAGTGAACAACCCCTAATACATCCCCGAAGTCTATTATTATTGTGCGGCAGTCCCACTACACTGGTGGGCTGCTATAAAGTCATATACTATATATTGTATAATGAACCACTATTCCTCCTACCTTATGCATAGTATTAACTCTATTTAAATATTGATCCTAACGTCATCCACTAGGTTTGATCTCATAAAATATGTCTATTTATCACTAGTAAAAAGTTACTTGGTGCTATAAACCTACGAGATCTGTTACTCGAAATATTCACTTGTCTCAATCCATCTCCTTTGGTATTTTATAGTGTATAAATATGTTCAATTTACCTAATATAATTATATGTGGCCCACTCCTACTACTAAGACGTCACACAAAAAACATATCACGTTCTACTTCGAAGTCTCGTTCATCACTTCGAGCTCCTTTATTTTAGAATAATGAAATTGTTACACTGTTAAATACATTTTTTTTTACACACCCCTTTCCTTATTCTGGTGGGGGTAGTGTAAGGGCTCGTAGATTGTGATATAGTGTGAGCGTCTTCCTTGAGAGGGCGTTTCGAGCAGTGCGCCCATCACCGGTAGTCACTAGAGGTCCTCATGACCCCTGGTCTCTGCGGGGTGGTGGCAGCACTGTTCGCCTCGTCCCATACACCAAAATAAAAACGTGCCAGTTGCACTAACCAGAGATCCCTTGTCTGGTCTTAACTTCGAACTATCCAAGACATATATTCGAATCATTACACATGTATAGCTGCTGAGGGGTTTAGCCCCCTTCGCTAGCATATTATACTACGAGTTTAATCCCGAGGCGCCTACAGCGCGCCTTAAAAACAGGGACATATAACACAAGAATCAAGTATGTATTACCCCCAAAAGACTCCAAGCCCCTTTTTCTCTCCTCTCTCCCCAAAAGAGGCCCTTTTCCCGGGACCCTGCTTCCCTTGGATATTTTCAGATTCTATGGATATAGGGTGCTAAGAGTGAGGTGCTGTCCCTATATACACTATGAGTTTAGCCCCCTAGGGGGCTATTTCGCAGGCGCCTGCAGCACACCTTAAAATGAGGAGTAAATTGAAGTGAACACAGGGTTCTCCAGTTAAAAAAGTCACACTATGTTGTAGTCTTAAATAGACAACTCTGAAATAATAGTATGTCCTGCTCTAGAGCACTGGCGCAACACTTAAACAGTCATAACCCTTCTTTGAAAAGCCTCAGCATGTTTATCATTCTGAATTTAGTATGTGTGGCCACTAAAGTGATAGGGTTAAGTGTATCTTTATCTTTCCTTTTCTGAATAAAGGCTAGATAATCATTACATAAATGTTGAGATGCTGAAAGTGAATAGCCAGAAAAATATAGAGGTGCAGTAAACATAGCCATGTCATGCACTTAACTACAACCTAGTACAGAATGTAACAGATAATAACTCGCTCTGATTAACTCAGAGTCAAAGAATATTTCTGTAGATGAAGCTTTCCCCTTCTGTTATACACCGTAGATCAAGTCTCCTTCTATACAGGGTAATTACCATGGTGTGTACCTCATAAGGACTCTGTGTCTAACTGTGTGCGTGTACCTCATAGGACGGTACAGTGTAACTGTGTCAGTGTACCTCACAAGGCTAACATCAGAGTACCCAATAAGCACCCACCGTGTAACTGTGTCTGTGTACCTGACAAGGCTAACATCAAAGTACCTCATAAGGACTCATTCGGTAACTGTGTGTGTGCGTGAACCTCATAAAGACACAATGTAGCTCTGTGTGTACCTCATATAGAGACTCTGTGTACCTCATAAGGCTAACATCTGGGGGACAAAGGAAAAAATTATACTGTAGCTCACGACCCCTATGACTAGGATAATCGTCAGGAGCGACCCACTACTGGTCAGTATAATCAACCCCTAATATGTAAAAATAAAAAGTGGCCACTAATATTGGCTGCTATTTAGCTACATGTACCCCACAGGGTTCTATAGTTAAAAAAGTCACACTGTGTTGTAGTCTTGAATGGACAGATGGCGCCACAGATGTTGCCGCGCTGTTTTAGGGCCAGTGTGCCATGAAAAGGGCCAAAAAAAAAAATCACTTGTTAGAGTTAAAACTGGGTGCTGTAGAAGAGATGAGTGATAGATTATGATTAGATCTACAACATGTCAAGAAATGGAAACAAAATTCACTATATTTCTTTAGATATAGTGTGAAAAGTTGAGCAATACACACAAAACCAAACAAGTGGAATATGTTTAACATTGGTGTAATATTTATTTATGGGATTTTTTTTACACTGAGATATGGGTCATTGGCAAGACAACATTTCAAATAAGTTAATTATTCTTCATCAGGCTTAAATGCAAATGTGGTCACTCTTGAATGTCCTGAGGTGTAAATTTTTGAACAATATGTAGGTCAAGTGTATGTTAATTAGGTTGTATCCATGGTGATGTAGATCATCTGGTGGCGATTTTGTAGTTAAGTGGAATTTTTTGTACCACTGTATGTAGTCCTCATTGGTGTGTTCGATGTGTAGTTGAACCGGTGGTCGAATTGATGAATGCGTAAAAATTGTATAACATTATGTAACATTAGATATCAATGATGAATTAATTGGTATCTCTTAAAACATTTTAGAACAAGATAGAATTTAACAAAAGTGTACGAAATGTAAGGGGTACACTGACACAATTTCACCAAAAAAAATGTTTGGTATGCAGAAAGATATAGCAGAAAGAACTTTATTGAGTGTGGCCTGGCATTTCAGATGCCCGCCATCTTTGTTTGGAAATACCATATTGTGCAGTGTAGGGAAATGTCTATTTTTCCTATCTTAAAATAATCGTAGGATCCCCAAATTTTCAGTGAAGCTAGAGGGGGGTTGGATATATGCATATATAGATTTTTGGAAGGATTGATTAAGAACTGAGTATAGGAGAGGTGCGTGGAGAGTGCTCCTGCAGGACTGAAACATTTGCCATTATAAGTATCCCACACTGTACAGAGCGATCTAAGAGCAGCAGACAGCGTGGAAACCCCACACTAGGTCAATATAGGTGCAGTAAACATAGTCACATCATGTACTTAATGACAACCTAGTACAGAATGTAACTGATAATAACTCGCTCTGATTAACACAGAGTCAATTATTATTTTTGTAGCTGAAGCTATATAGTACCCCTTCTGTTATACACAGTACTTCGTCTCTTATTCTATATAGGTTAATTACCCTGGGTTAATTACCAAGAGGCCATTTCACTGCAAAAAAAATATTATATGTAAACATAGTCACATCATGTACTTAATGACAACCTAGTACAGAATGTAACTGATAATAACTCGCTCTGATTAACACAGAGTCAATTATTATTTTTGTAGCTGAAGCTATATAGTACCCCTTCTGTTATACACAGTACTTCGTCTCTTATTCTATACAGGTTAATTACCCTGGGTTAATTACCAAGAGGCCATTTCACTGCAAAAAAAATATTATATGTAAGAACACAGACCTTTTTCATCCACCCTAACAAGGACTCCCTCTTAATATAAAAAAAAAAAAAAACTGTTGCCAAACTCGTGATAGTTGTCCGTGTTTCCCTGGGAAATCCCCGTGACAGCATGAATTATGGAATGTCAATGGCAGACTCTTACTTCCGGAAGGCGGGAGTTGGAACAAAAAAATGCCTAAAGCAATGGAAAAGTTGAGTTTAAAAAAGGCCCAAGGCTGCAGGAATATGTCAAACATCATGTAGCACATGCGGTATTGTCAATGTATGTGTGTAGGGTAGGTTAAGACAAGAGACTAGGGCCTACTTGGGCCATGTTCTCCTGACCAGGCTTGGGAAAAGGTAACATGATGCCAAAAGTGGACTGGAGAAAAACGTTGGCCATATCTCCACTGATAACACTGTATGTGGAGGAGCCTGAGCCACTGTTGGAGAACTCTCCAATGTTGGATACTGGGGGCCTGGGCCACTGTTGGACAACTCTCCACTGTTGGGTACTGGTCCTCAGTGAGTGTTCTTATCTCCTGGTTGCCATAGTGATGGCTGATAAGAGATTAGTCCGCCACATGTCATGTGGCCGGTCTGAGTTTCGCAGGCTTTTCACCTATATAAGGGCGGTTCCACCCCCATACTCTTCAGTAGTGGTCCTACCCACTGCCCAACCTGGTCGTTATCGAATGCCCTGGAAGCATGTAGTCCTTTAAGGCTGTGATCGTATGTAACAAAAGCTTATGCAATAAAAGCTCGGTTTCCTACCCGGAAACTTCTTCTCTCTTCGTTATGATTTAATCTAACTTATTGAGACGAACCACTATACTGGTGCCGTGACCAGTTGGTCTTCGGGTAAGCGCAGTCAGAAATGACTGAGCTGAGCCCAGTTAGGGGAAATGGCTCAGATCCTGAGCTAAATTTCCTGATGGAAGATGGTGAAATCATGTCACCATCCCCAGTCAGGGTGGAGAGATCCACAAGAACACTACCCAGATGGGTTAGTGGATGTAAGAAAGAACTTACATGATCAACTGGAAGAATTTATAGATTCCTTATTCATGCCAGGAAACCTGCACCTATGCATAAAAGTACCGCTCAATTTGGTCAACTACCATTTGAGGTACCTAAGCCAAGTGCAGGTATGTTTGAAACTCCATACAGTTCTCGAATCAGACACCAGAAGTGTGGATTTGAGAAAAATAAAATGGACGAGCTTGAATATATGAAAGCTGAATACGAGAAGATCCAATTGGATCTCATCACACTGACCGGCACTCGAGAATTTTGACTGGAAACAAACAGTTGATGTCAGAACGTCTTGATTCCGATCAGAGTTATTGACGCCAACAACAAGAATTGTTGGATAGAATGGAGAAAGAAAAACAAGATTTCCAACTCCAGCACAAACAATATTGTGATGCATTATACACGGCGGATTTAGAATATAAAGCCTCGTGTGAAGAGTTGAATAGAACTTAACAAGAGATAAGTCCAACTCAATCGGCCCATGGCAAGTATCAAGAAGAGCTAAAAAAGATCAAAACAGCCTTCAAAGATGCACTAAAAACGTATCATAAACAAACTGAAGAGCATGAAAAACTCAGAGGTCAATGGATACGTGAATCAGCAAATTTGACTGCTAAACAGCAGAAAATGCTGAATGACGATTCGGAACTGGAAACTAAAGCTATCCAGATGTCAAAGTATCTAGAGGATACTGGATGTGTGGTTGGCACTCTTGAATCAGACTTCACTGTTTCAGGAATTGTCCTAAACACGGCGGGTGACCAGATCAACTCTTTGAGGGGTAAGGATGAGGTAACAGAAAACACTGTACCTTGTTGTGAAGAAGTAAAGAGCCATCAGGTTAGATTTACAGACAATACCTTGAAACCTCTTGGTTTAGGTACAGGAAATATTGGAGGTGCATCTACGAGTGGAATACAACAAAACAACTCAGTAGGAGCTTCCAACTTTGACGGCGAATGGTCACAACAGTCACCTTTAGGGGGACCAAATGGCCCTTATGCCCAATACGGATGGAAACAACCCCACACAGGAGCGAATCCATCTGATAGTAATGCCCGGAATGCATCTGGAGGAATATCCGGACAAACATCCGGGAATTCCCATGCAACTGGAGGACAACCTGGATACTCCCAAGGATCCGGATCCTCAGTGGGTAGTTCCAGAGGTAACCCCCTTGCAGGTAGAACTGGTTTCAATAATGGAAATCAGTCGTCTGGAACAGGAAGAAACATTAATAACAATAGCGGTTTCTTTAGTTTTGGTGGAAGTACACAGTCCACCAATAATCCAGGGTCAACTTCTCAAACCGATGGAAACACCTTTTCACAGGTGCCTACATCCAGGGCAGGAGGATCAGGGGGTGGAGGAGGACCACCACCCGGTGGCTCTGGAGGAATTTATGGTATGAATCCTCCACGGAAAAAGAGACTCAGTTGACCAGTATCTCTTTCTACAGGGTTGCAAGCACTGCATGATTCAAATGCAGCAATTGCTAACCTAGGTGTTGATTGTTACAATCAAGGTCTGGACGATACGGAAATCATGGAATGGAGTAGGGGATTAACCCTTACTGGATCCACTAATCCGGCTCATAGGGTAGCTAAGATACCTACTCCCTTTAATGCCAAGAATCCTTGGAAGGAGGAGTATCAAGGCTGCGCAGATGTCTTTAACTGCAATGGATGGGGTAAAGAGGAAGCACTCCCCTATTTAGTATGCTGGTTGAAGGAAGGCGACGGTAAAGGAGCCGTAGAACAATGGAGAGATTCCCAAATTAGGGGACTCTCAGTCCATATGAAATATGATGACCTCATAGAGATTGCTTCATATTTATATGGAAACATAGTTGGGGAAGACGTTCACTAAAAGAACTTAGAAACCTAAGGAATCTGCCAAAGTTTTCGGCTTAAAATGCCAACGACTGTTGCATAAAGCCAGACCTCAATGGAGATTAGATGATGAGTGCTTCCTAGATGAAATGTTTAAACAACTCATCGAAGGATTGCGGAATCAGGAACACAGGACCGGGGCCTGTGAAGCTTGGAAAAATGATGCCTCTTTGGTAGATTTTTTCCAGTCCTTAGATCGTTATGATCGTAAGGCCCGGATCTTTGCTGGGAAGGTACCCCAATGGAAGTTAGCTATGATAGTTCTGGAGGGGACACCTGAGACCGATTCATCCGAATCAGAAGAACCTGATGACGATGAAAACGTTGGGGTCATTGGCCAAGGAAACCCCCGGTATAACCGGAACTGCGGAAAGAAACCGGGTTATGTCAAGGAGAAAGTGATTGCCACTAAAAATCCTGAGACAAAACCTGATACCAAAATGAATACCGGTCAGTCTTTATCAGAGGACCTGGTTACCACCTTGGTACAGAAGATCACTGAAAATCTTAGAAGGCCTAGGCCTGATAGGAGTGTAGTGAAGTGTTTCAGATGTCAGGAAACTGGGCATTATGCTTCTGAATGTGTAGCAGATAAGCCAGTATATCGTAACGCTCGTTACCGGAACCATCCGTATTGAAGCACTCAGTGAAGAAGGAAAACTGAGAGGGGGTGTCCATAATGGCAACCGGATTACCCCCAGAGTGAGTGATTGCCATGACTGCCAGCCTATCACCGCTTGTAGTACTAGTGAGAATCCTCTAGTGATCATCCTTGTCTTGAATTTTTGAAGGGATGTGGATTTGACCTTGGCGCTAAGATGGAACTTGCTAAGTATGCAAGTTGTCCTACCTACTTGAAAGGTAGGAGGTGGTACGCAGATGTATCTGTGAGTGGTAGGTCTGCTGAGTTTCTTGTCAATACGGGTGCTAGCCACTCCAGTATTGCTAAGAGGCTCTCTGACCTTTTGCCTATGAATCATGAAACTTCCATAATGGAAGGAAATGCTGGTACGGCCGACGGTAGCACGATGCAAACATTTGGTAGAACATGTATGAGGTTCAGTCTACAGATAAGGATTTTATCCTTACTCCTACTGTGGCGAACATCGTAGATGATGGTTTACTTGGTCTGGATTTTGCTGCATTATATGGAGCAAGGTTAGATTCCCAGAAGGGAATATTGGAGGTTAGAGACCCGTACCATCTCGAAGTACAATGTGTACTCAGACAAGTAAGTAGTGTAGCCAGTGTAGCCCAGACGGTTAAGATACCACCAGGCACAGCCTGTGATGTCTTATGTCGAGCCGATAGAGAGTTTTTAGGAAAAACAGGAGTTTTAGAGCCAGATGTGGCAATGTTGTCAAGTATCGGATTGGAATCCGCTGATGTCCTAGTAGCAAATGCTGCTTGGACAGTGGTTCCTATATCCAATACCGGTAACAAGACTGTCTATGTTCAGAAGGATACGATCCTAGGGTCGGTTGTCTTCTCTGAAAAAGTAGAAGGCTGTGAGCATGCTTTGGCACCCGGAGTCCCTCCCTCACCCGAAAGGAACCCGGAATTAGATATTCTAATAGCCAAAAGCCATGTTGAAACTGATGAACAACGTGAAGCCCTAACTGGAAAAAAATTCCCTAAAACAATGTGTTCTTTAAACTACTCAATCCACTACTTAATCTCAGAAAAGATCCAGTGGGGCTGATCCCCCATAAATTCCCAGGTAGCTACCATAGAGAGCCACAGTTAACCGCAGGCTTCACCTGATGAGGCCCCAGGAGGGCCGAAACCCAGAGATTCCTGCCATACACAGCAGTGCATGGTAGGACCTGTAGAACACTGTCCTGTTATCAGGAGGAAGAATAAGAGAGATATCAAGCTTGATACAACTTTAAATTCCTTCAGTGGGAGCTCCATTGCAATCCAGCATTGCTGGGTAAAGTTCTGCAATGGACCCCAGTGCTTCTTCTGCATCATGTGAAGTCCAGATGGACCTCACATTCATACACATAGAGCCTTACAGTGCTATTGCTGAACCCTATCTCCCCCTAGGGGGAAGGTGAGGCAATAGTACTGGATCCCACATGGCCACTCCACCTGGAGGGACCAATTTGAGACACACACATACAGCACCTAGGCCCTGATTAGTAGGACACCAAGACAGACCTATAGTACCTCATGTAGAGGGACTTGAAGTATACCTGTACAGGTATAGCTGTAGGTTTCAAGACACCCCATTCTCTGTGCAGAGAGGGGATCTTGAAACTATCTTGACAGGAGGTACTGGGGAGCATAGCAACAGCCAATGACAGGCTGGGGCTGTGCACACCCCTGGTAGGGGTGCCAGCCACACAGTATAAAACCAATGCTGTCCCTACACTGGTTCTTTTCATTTCTGTGGTAGTGAGCGGAAAACGTCCTTACAACACTGAAGCCCTAACTGACTTGCCAGACAAGCACAGTAAAGCTTTTGCAGCACCAGGTGAACAATTGTGGCGTACTAACAAGGTACTGCATATGATTGACACTGGTGAGAATGAACCTTTTAAGATTCCTTATAGAAGACTCCCGCTAGCCAAGAAAAAGGTAGCTGAGGAGGAGATAGCTAAAATGCTTGAACAGGATGTGATAATCCCATCAACCAGTCCTTGGTCTAGCCCTGTGTGCATGGTGACTAAGAAAGATGGTACCATCCATTATTGCATTGATTACTGAAAATTGAATGGTATGACCAAGAAGAATTCATATCCCTTACCACAGAGTGATGAGACTATAGACTCCCTTGGAGGTAAGCAATGGTGTTGCTCTCTAGACTTACAATCCGGGTATTGGCAAGTGGGTATGCATCCGAAACATATGGAGAAGATGGCCTTTTCCAGTCATATTGGGTTATTCCAATATAATGTGATGCCGTTTGGGTTGTGCAATGCACCGGCGACATTTGAAGCCATGATGGAAACTTTATTAAGTGACCTATTATGGAAGAAATGTCTCGTCTATTTGGATGATGTGATAGTCTTTGAAAAGACATACGAAGAATGCTTGGAAAATTTATGTATGGTTCTGGAATGGATCATAGCTAATGGAATGAATCTGAAGCCCAAGAAATGTGATCTCTTTATGAGATCCATCAATTACTTGGGACAAATAATCTTGAATGAAGGGATTAAAGCCGATTCGGAGAAACTGGATGCTGTGTCAAATTGGCAGGGACCCACAAAGAAGTTAGATCCTTCCTATTAAAGGGACTTTATACCAGGATATTCGAGGGTCGCCTTTCCTTTTCAGAGTTTGTCCCATTGGACACCCGGAATGAGGAAAGAACGATTTCCTTGGGGATCCGAGCAAAACGAAGCCTTTATGAAAATAAAGGAGTTGGTTGCTAGTACACCTGTGTTGAAGTACCCGACTGAGAATGATCATTTCATTCTAGATACTGATACTAGTAATGAAAGCATAGGAGCTGCCCTTTCTCAGGTCCAGGATGGGGTTGAGGTTCCTGTAGCTTTCACTAGTAACACGTTGAGTAAATCTCAAAAAAGTTATTGTACCACTAAACGTGAGTTGTTGGCTGTGATGGTCTATACAAAGAAGTTCAAGCACTTTTTGTGGAGAAGTGATTTCACTCTGCGGACTGATCACTCTTCTTTCAGATGGTTATTGAACTTCAAGGATGCAGAGGGGATGATAGGTCGCTGGTTGGTGCATCTATCCGAATTCGGTCTAAATCACAGCCAGATTGAACACCGAGCCGGGGCAAAGCATTTAAATGCGGATGCTTCGTCTAGAATCCCGGTGAGGAAATGTGCAAAAGCTGATTGCACTGATTGTGGAGCACACAATGCTGTATTGGCAGGGGTTTGAGTACCTTTCGAAACCCAACCAGAAAATGTTTTGAATTGGTCTATGGAGACTATTCAACAGTTCCAGAAGGCTGATGCAGTCACATCACGTTCTTAATCAGGGCATCTGTCCTCCAAGACCTGAAGTGTCATTGGAGAACAGGGAAATGAGACGATTCCTAGCTCAAGGGGCCGAGCTAGAAGTCCGGGATGGTCCTCTATTCCGATGGAAGAACTATTCTAATAGGAAGAAAGCCTTGCAAGTTGTCATACCCAGTGCTATGCAATGAGATATTATGTATTTCTGTCATGGGCATAGAACTAGTGGACACTTTGGAAAGAAACGGTCTCTAGAACGTCTAGCCAGACGATACTATTGGCCTGGCATGAGTACAGATCTCACCCGATGGGTAGAGACCTGTACTGAACGCTGTAAGAACAAACCAGGACCCGGGTTAGGCAAATTGCCATTATCCCAGGAACTGTTTGGTGTGAGATTTGCTAGAGTAGCTGTTGACATTATTACTGGGATCCCTCCCACTCCCAGTGGCAACACATGTATGATGGTCATGTCAGATTATTATACCAAGTACACCCGAGTGTATCCTTTACCGGATCATAAGGCTGCTACTTGTGCTATGGCCTTTGTAAAAGGGTGGGTATTACACCTAGGTGTCCCACTCATGTTACATAGTGACCAGGGCAGAGAATTTGAATCTAGCCTGTGGCAAGAGATGTGTAATTGTCTAGCAATCTGCAAGACAAGAACTAATCCCTATAGGCCACAGTGTGATGGACAAGTAGAGAGATACAATAGGACACTGATCCAAGTATTGAAATCTCTAGTAAATGAGCAGATGGATGATTGGGACGAACAGTGTGAATTCGTGGTACATGCTTATAATAGCACTGTACACTTGAGCACCAATTGTTCCCCTAATCTCCTTGTTTTTGGAGAGGATTTAATTATGCCAGCAGATTTGGTGTTTGGCGTAGTAAGAATGAATCCGGAAGCCCCTTGCTAAGTGATGTTTGTAGAATCTCTACCTCTTGCCAACCTGAAATTAGCCAGTAATTGGGATGGACCTTTCACGATAACCAAGGTTATCAGTGATTGTACAGTGATTATTAAATCACAGATGGGAAAATGTTACAAGTCAAATGTAACGAGACTATGCTCATGGAGGGGGAGGGATACCTCCACCAAAATGTATGGTGATGGCCTATTGCAAGTGCTAGAACAATATCGTGTAAGACAACTCGGAGTGGTACTGACCCGGAAGCGAGGACCCGGGAGCCCACAGAAGGTTGTAGACCCAAAAAGGGTAGTGCCCCCTGTTGTAACATCCGGAAAACAGGGGAAGATACAAAAAGTCTCGGCAGGTGCAGGTAGAAATAGGGGAAAGGTCCTTCTAAGGCTAAGAAGACCTTGGAAAAGGCTCTTATGGATACCAGGTCAACAAAAGAGGCGCAGTCCAAGGTTGCTCAACACTGCGGTAACCTAGCCTGTTAACACAACGAGTGTGTTGTCCTGTACTGTGTACTGTTATATGCTGTAACCTTGTTCAATGTATATCTGAGCCAGTCACAAGTTTCTGGACAATGACCCATGACAATGTACCCACGGTTATGGATGGATAATCCGGTGGATATGCTTATGCTATCCATAAACTCCATAATACCTAGTGAGTTGTCATGGTTGAAACACGAGTACGGACAGATGACAGGGTATTGTATTGTCTATATGTAAAAGGACATGACCTAATTAAGGGCACGCGGGAAAGACTTGACCTCAGGCTGGTCAGGTGATGTGCCGGTTTGATCATGCGCAGCGATTCAAGTTCGAGTAACCCACCATATTGTCTTATTCCTGCAAAGGAAGAAGACATGGTCGAGGATGGTCCTACTCTTTTGGAAGTTTAATAGCCTTTTTCAGCCGTGTTTCAAGGTGTGCCCTCGTTAAAAGGCACCCGCCTTTCACTGGGTAAGCAGTTTTAACTGCTTATCCGGTGAATTGGGATAATTTATCCCCATAAAGCCACTTCTGCCGATGGCAGAAGAGGCCGTCTGCCTTTGTGGTGGTGCCGGTGCCAGCACCCCGCCAGAGTATGGTAGTGGTTCTCCTAGGAGTCCCACTTACACATACGATGATCAGCAATACGATGCTGATTGTGATCAGGTGGATCAACAGATGAATGTTGATCAGTACTTCTCTGGAGTGGACGATAGCGACTTAGACTCGTTCTATGACGCATCCGATAACTCCAGACAAGCGAGTCCTGAACACCGTAGCATGCAGCAGTCAATCGATGTAGGCCAGCCTTATGTAGCTCCTCCATCTGAAAGTCTGAGTGGAGGGTCGGCAGGAGTCAAGTCTAATGATAGGACTCTAATGCCACCTCCCCCTCAACTACCGCCCCTTCTGAGTGTGAGTACCTCACATGATGCCTTGGGACCTGCTTCTCCGGTTAACAGGCCAATGCATTTAGAGTTGCCCCCTCCAGACAGTCCTGAATGGCAGGATGTAGCCGGTCCCTATGACGGACGGATGTTGGTTTTTTTGGAAGAAATGCTAATGCCCACCCGTGTTGGGACACCCAGACAGGTTGACGAACGTGTTGTCAATGCGGTCTGGGAGTGTGCTCATCCGCTGTGGGCGAATACTTTCCCAGAAGCCTGGTTGGTGGATTACCATCAGATGGCCAAGGGACTAGTAGTCCACTTATGGTTTCGTAAAGCTGTCTGGGATGCAGAAATGGCTTTCCGCAGGAATAGCTTTTATAGGCCTTCCTATGTGTCTGACAAAACAGGTTTTCTTTTATTTACAGCTCCACATGTAGTAAGTGTAGGAACCTCGGTGGAGCAAGATTTTCAGCCTACGAGATCTTAGTCTCAACTTGCTTTTTCCAGAACCGATTTTTTGGTAGGTTCCAGTTAACTGAAAAGTTAAGGTGAAACCATTTTATACCAACTTTTTGTTCTTTTATCTCGAAACCTTTAAGGCATGTCTATCTGTACCTGTGTTATCACCTACTTCTAGAACAGAGGGTTCATAACATGCTTACGAGTGTATACGGTGAACATGACTGTGTCCATTACGGGGAAGTTGAGACCAAACGAGAAAAGTTGAGAACTTCTTTCAACATTTTTGCTGGTGCTTAACATGACCCGATTAGGGAACCAGCGGCGAGTACTCGACTTTGGCGTCATGGAAATGGTAGGAAAAGGAAAATTTACCTTGAAAGACACAACCCCTACCTACAGTGTAACAGTATGGTACTTGTCAGTCTGACATAGCCATATCCTGGGGCCAAGGCACCTGAGTGTCATAGGGTCTAGGTTTGGCGAAGAATAAGATACTCTGAGTGGGTTCTGCCTTTTTATAAAGGGAGCCCCAATCAGTGTTACTCATGTGCTATTTCTGGAAATGTGCAGTGACTCAGTCTGGGGGATGAGCAGGTCAGTACAATTGGAAAGTATGCATACTCGCATGTTTGGAGTCACAATCCCCTATTATCGCTCAAACCGCGGCAGTTTTAAGCGGAATAATGAGTTAAAATTTGAAAATGCCTGTCATTAAACAGAGTTCATGTATTCTAAGAAATTTTTACATTGAAGTACGTCTGGGAGACAGAACTCACCATTTCTGATGGATTTTGTAGATGCCGGGAAAATTATGTAGAAGACGGTGAAAATATCTAGGATCACCAGGACTCGAACTCGGATCTCTGGCATGACATTCCAGCATGCTAAGCATTACACCACGATCCCTTGCCTGATATTTCCACCTTCCAACTAAACCTGAACCGGTATGATACACACAAGGGCAGCAGTGATTACCAGGTATCTGGCCCCTGAAGGTCAATCTACCAGGCACAATTATCTCTAGTCTCCTGCACTCCTCCCAACCAGCTTTAAGCATGACCAACCAGCATCAAGCATTCCTCCCAACCAGATCAGTTGGGCTTTATCAAGCAGTGTTGAGGCACTCCTGATTCCCAGTTGACCTACCATACATGGTACTGTCAGGGTCGAAGCGTATCTGTATCATATCGGCCCAGGCACCGAGTTCCCCCGATCCCCCTATTAAGTCTCACTAGGACTGGCTCAGTGATCCTACCAGTGTAGAGAAGAGTGAAAATATCTAGGATCACCAGGACACGAACCCGGATCTCTGGCATGACATTCCAGCATGCTAACCATTACACACCGCTCCCTTGCCTGATATTTCCACCTTCCAACTACACCTGGACCAGATGATGCACACAAGGGGAGCAGTGATTACCAGGTATCTGGCCCCTGAGGGTCAATCTATCGGGCACAAGGATCTCTAGTCCACTACATTTGTGATCACAAGCATTTACAAGTACGGCAAACTTGCAACTTTTACTGGAAGTGACGTTTTCTGTTTACTTTACACGCTATATTTGATTTCCCACAACGTTAGTGCGATAACATAAATTATTTTTTGCGTTAAAGTAAATAGAAGTTACTTTAACATAAGTTATTGAAACCGTACTTGTACGTTCCGAAAAAATGTTATCATGACCCTACCACCTACGGTTATGCTCGGAGCAACAGTCTCAAAACGTACTTGCTGGGTGATAGATAATTTCCATTCTTTTACCTTAACGCATACTGATAAATGTAACTATTGGAGCAACAGACCCCTGATCTCTTTGTTCAAGACATTTGACTAGTTTTTTTTGACCTAGTGTTTGGCCTGGAGATACACCCATTCTGATCCATCATTTGCTTTTTCTTGTAGCCATTTTCAAAAATTACATTTTACATAAAGTCCCCATAGATGCTTGCATCATTTGCATTTGCTACAAAAAACCACGGAATGTGTTACCAGATATCCACAGAGCACATATTCTTCACACAAACTATCACAATGTCGATATAGATAAATTGTACCTTGAGAACAAAATATAGTTTGTGGACACTTTGTTAATATATCTGGTGGACAAAATGTATTTTGTGGACACTTTGTTACCATGCACTGTGGACAAAGTATGTTTAGTGCATACTTTGTGATCAATTTAGGTTGATAGATTGTGGACAATTTGTAATTTGTGGACACCTTGCTCAAGTTGAATGTGGACAGTGTGGTTTTTGTGGATGCTCTGTGGTAAAATCTTCTGGACTAATACTGTTTTTGGACATATTGTGACAAAGGTATGTGGACAAACCATGTTTTGTGGATACTTTCTAATATCCAGAAGCCAAATGGTGCCACCTTGTGCATTTTCAGGATAGCTAAAACCCTCAGATGAAATTTTTTTAAAGGTACCCCCAATATATCAATGATGAATCTTATTGGATTTGGACAAATCACATGACTGACCATGGAAGGTCTTGGAATAACTGAAAAAGAAATAAGGAGACTCAAAACACTGTAAACCCACATGTATAAACTGCAGCTTATAGGTTGTCTTCTGTGACAAAATAGGTGGGAAGGAAAAAACAACAAATAAGGGCTTTGCACTCCGTTAACAAACGATTGAGTCACCCAACGTAGACCCTGTTTGAGGTGCTATAGCAGGAATACTATAAACTCATAGAGTTTGACAAAATGCAGGTTCAGTTGTGCGGGCACTCTCCCCAGGTCTGGATATTTCATTTTTTCTCAATAATTAATGAAAATCATAGAATATGCATCTAAATTCATTCATACCATGCTGAAATATGTTTATTTTATATATTATAAGGAATTATTAGGGTATGGTTCATATGTTAGATGCACATTCTAAAGCAGGGCTGGGTCTACCTCGGGTGACATGCAATATCAAGGTACTCAACTTAGCCGTTCTGCCCTGGATCTGGAAACGATATTTAACCTACCCACATATATGGAGCCTAAGCCCCAAACACCTATACTGTATGTACCCTAAAACTTTTTAGGCTGGTCCAGAATAATTTTTGGGACCCCCCTGCCAGGCAACTTCTGGATGGTTCATGACAATTGGTCATATGTTCCGAAACATTCTTTAAGCCTTTAATTTAATCAATACAGTCATGTTAGAATCATAAGATGTGGAAAATTCCAAAGGGGCTTTTGGTTAAAATTGAGCTATTGAGGGCCAAAACTTGCAAAAAAAACATATTCTTACAAGTCCTTTCATATGAATCTGGGTTTTTGGTGAAGAAAGATAAATCCCCCTCACTGTGGAATATAATTCTGGGGTTTGCAGTATGTAAATATAGCCCGGGAGTTAAACAGAGGATCTACGTCGGGTCCCTCGATAGTCCTATCTATAGCTGCATAGGGTATACGACAGGTGACATGCGTTTCTCTCTTGATTATTACTGTGCCTATCACCCTTCTATACTTGAGGGACTATGTTTGGTGTATTCTACTGCTAATTCAGGATATATATGGATCCCAATTCATTAATTATACATAGTAAATGTATAACAGAAACAAGTTTTAACGAAACTGGAAAGAACACTTTTATTGACTCCCCTTTCCCCACCATATGACTTAATCTAAATATATAATGACTTAATCCATCTAAGTTATGACTTAATCTAGCTAACACTGCCTTTCCCCCACCCCACCCATTTTCCTGAAAATTCTAGATTACACTACCTATCCCCCACCCCTCTCCACCCACCCCACCCATAATGACTTAATCCATCTATATATAATGACTTAATCCATCTTAATCCATCTGACTTAATCTAGCTAACACTCCCTATCCCCCCAACCCCACTCATAGTACGTTTTTCATATTATAATCATGGCAGTTACTTAATTATTGTTATAATCATTTAAATATAATCATGACATTGACTCATTGATTCATTTTCTTGAAAATTCTAGATTACACTCCCTATCCCCTACCCCACCCATAGTACATTGTTCAAATTATAATCATGGCAATGACTTAATAATTGTTATAATCATTTATAATCATGACATTGACTTAATTCAATTCCTTGAAAATTCTAGATAACACCCCTATCCCCCAACCCCACCCATAGTAAAATTATAATTATGGGAATGACTAAAGTCATCTTCTAGGTCCCCCCCACCCTACCCATGCACCAACATTATCATGGAGGCTTATGCCCATCAAAATAACCCAATGGAGGACAATGTCAACAGTACCATCCTCATCAATATATAAAGGCAAGGTACATCTCAGTGCTGTAGTTTGGGCCAGTGGGTGCAGCGGGCAGCCCCAAGCGAGCGAACCAAGGCTGCCAGCTACTCCCACTCACTCAAACTCCAGCAACTGAGATGTAACACTTGTGACAAGACTGGACAAACAGTACAGTTCAAAGACTGGTTGACCGACAGGTTGAACGATGGGTTGAATGACGGGTCCAACGCCTGGTGGGACACAGCTCAGTGAGGGGGATGTCATCCTCGTCCTCAGTGTCTATGGGCAGCTGAGCAAGCGGCACGTCATCCTCATCCTCAGTCTCTTCACCTTGCAGCTGGGCGAGTGGGACATCATCCTAACTGTCATTCTCGAGCAGTTGGGCGAGGGGGATGTTGTTGTCCTCATGGCGCAGCTCCTGCTGCAGGATGATGAGAGGGTGGTCATCCTTAGTGGTGGACTCACTCGTCGCAGTCATCCACGACTTCCTCCACCTGTTCCCCTACCTGGGCCACCTAAGTGTTCTTCCACTCCCTGCAGCTGGGGTGGAAGCCCTCCTCGGAGAGGCAGCAGGTCCTGTAGCACAAGGTGTTCCTCACCTTGATGGTACCATCGCAGCATGCCGCTTGATGAATGGTGGTGATGCCATGGAGTGGGGGACTGTTCCAGGCAGCAACCTCCTGCTCAGCTTGTTTAAGCTCCTCTTGTGCTGCATGGAGGAGTGCAACCTTAGTGGCAGGGGTGACCTTTTCTTTGAACTCCTCTGTATTTTGAATGGTCTTGTCCGGGTGTGACTTGACCAGCCGATCTGCCAACCGCTTGAGGGTGCCCCTGACCCCATCGCAAGCCTCCTTGCCGTGACCTCCAGCCAGTTCCAGGCTGCAGCGAGGCCAAGGAGACCCTCAAAGCGGGCGATCATTTGGACTGTATAGCAATTACATTATTGGGAGCTCGGGCTGTCTGTGAAGAAGTTAACATACTTGAGATTGTATTCCTCACCCAGTTGAATGAATACCCAGGTAGTGGGGAAGGTGTGTGTGGTGACCGAAGTGACACCTACAAACGTCTTGGTAATGAGTTCACCATCAGGTCCCCAGACCTTCACCACATGGGGTGGAGGGTCACTTGATTATTGCTAAAATAATCAGAGGCAACCTCCCGGATGTATGAAGTGTTCCAGTTCTTTGCATAGTCCATTTGGACTATGCAGTGGCCTTCTGGGAGGTTGTCTTTAAGCCCCCTGCCCTGCTCAAATTGTTGGTGGACTTGCTGACAGTGCTCTCTGAAGGTGGGCAGGGCAGATTCAAAAGCAGCAATCAATTCTGCCTTCTTTTCCGACACTTTAATGAGTTTAGTGTAGGTTACGTCTTTATCGTTGTACTTCTTAGTGATTTTGTCCCACTTTTGATAAGTAACCCATTCTGTTTCAATGTTATTTAGTTTTACCATTAACTCCCTATCAGTGTACGACTCTACCATCTGCCTGGTTGAGTTGGGGAGGCCTGGCACTGCCCCCAGCATCAATGCCATGTTCGCATCGGCTTTACTTAGACAAACAGAACGTTTTAAAAAATGACTAAGTTTGACAGTATTGGGCCTTGCCCGCACAAATGTTGATGGTCAGATGTTAGATGAATTATACTCTGCACAGTACTTGAGGTGCAAATTGACCATTGTGTCCCCTAAAGCGTACCTCTGATCTCCCCTCTTGTTGACATACCACTTGTGTGGTAGCTCTTTACTATTGTCCTTGCGCTTTAGGAAGTTTACAATATGTTCTTTGGTTTCCAAAGAGTTGTCCTGACTGGTGTGGGCAGGCTCAGGCGTGTGAAACACATACTCGGGTGATATTCCCACGTTCTTACTTAAGCGTCCAGCCTGGCCGTATACTTTTTTCACAGCCGGCTCTGCCATCAGGGTCTGCTTCACTTTGGTTGAGCTCACCCTGACTTGTTGAGCTACCATGATGTAGCTGGTGACCTCATCCAGCCTCTTTTTTGTAGGTAATGTCCAGCGTGTCGAGGACCTGCCTAGTCTCAGTCTTGGGGGTATTCAAGGCAGGCCTCTGAACCTTCTTCTGAGGGGCTGGTGTTCTAGCAGCAGCAGACTCCTGATGCCTTTTCTGACAGGCTGGTGCAGCGGGATCCTGTGCTGCAGGGGGACCAGCCAGGTGCTGTGGTGCAGGTGCAGTGCAGAAGGCTCACCTCCTGGGTTGGGCTCTGGTTCAGCAGCAAACTGCTGTTGAGCCTCAATCACTTCCAGCTGCACTGGGAAGACAGGATCAACCCAGTGTTCTTGTCCGGGGCTTGGGCTGGGGTCTGAGGATGAAGCTAAGCTGTGTCCGCGATCTCTGGCTCCATATCATCCATCTCCCGTCACATCTTGCAGGCTTTGGGTAGTTTGCTGAAGGGTGTCCTGGTGAATGGCATGGCAACTACCAAGCTAGAATGTAAAGATGTCCCCATAGTAAGTAAAAGTATTACCAGCAGGTAATGGGAAACAAACAAAAAGGCATTTCATGTCACCTGACATAGTACCCCATGGTAGGTGTGTGAGTGATCAAAAAACACAGACATAATGAGAAAAATATATACTTTTATTTCCGTTTAAATATTTATCTTTTATTGAAATATCTAAGATTTCCATATGGTTTGGGTGGGTTCTGGGGCATAATTTATCTTCTATGTGCATTCAAACATGAATTTTACACAATGAGGCATGAGTGAATTTTTTTTCAAAGTAGATTTTGCCTTTTTGTAGTCTGATGCTTGGGTCTTAATTGATGGTAATTCCTTAGAATAGAGTCACCTACGTGTGTGAGACGCATTTTATGCCATGATGGATGTTTTGAGACAACCCTCCCACCCCAATTTGGGCCTGAATGACAAAATTTCGGCCCTGTCGTGAACTTTTAAACCCTCTCATGGCCTATTTCTGTGGTTTTTTGGGGGGTATAATCCTTTTCCTACCTCCATTTGATCATTTTAGTTTATTAATCCACCTGTGGGAGCAAAAACATAGCCATATTGGCCACTTTTAGGGGGTAGTGTTCACTCACGCCTCACGCGTTCACTCACTGCTCGCATAGGGCAAGATGGCCACACAGTGGTCGCCATGTTGGTTTGGGGGAAACTTTTTTTGTTTGGTATGTTAGATATGACCTACCTCTATCATATTAACCATGTGAGCTTACCCTTGCACTATGGCCACAGTACACCTGTACTTTATTTCTTGAATTCACTCACGCCTCATTTCCTGTATTTTCTGACCAGGATTGGCATATCCAATGCACACAGCTCCATCATATTCCACCATGATATGCCCCTATGGTACCTCTAACTCACACAATTGTCAATGGTTAGATATGGATGATTTTTTTTCAAAGAATTTTTTGTGGTGGCTGAAATTCTATGTTTCTGATATATTTGGTCACTAAAAATTTCTATAATATCCTAATTTGTTCTGATTTTTTTGTGGGGGTTATTGAGAGCCACCAAAGCACCCACAGCGTACAACAAAGAACCAGCCTGTTAATGCCCCTGATGTCCTTGACCAGGAGGACAGGAATCCCAAGGTCATGTCCCATGCACCATCACAGGCACGTTACCGTGAGAAACTGATTGCCACAAAGGGTAAGGATCGGTACGACAAGGACCACGCTGCCGAAATGAGGGCCAGTCGCGAGCGTCGTAAGGAGCTGGACTCTGCCGACGAGAGACGCCGCAAGCAGGAATTGTCCAACCTGCGGACCAAGGCCAGTCGGGAGCGTCAGGCTGAAAACAAGGTAAGATATATTTAAGAGATTAGATATAGAGCTGCAATATTATTTATATTGTACTTACCTATTTGTATCACTTAAAGATTAAGAATGTTAATAAGTATACAAAATCAAGGGTCAAATACATTTTGTCAGGCACTGCTGCGAGTAACTTGCAATTAACTTAATATGTGTTTTCTTTTTCCGAATTCAGAAGCGCGTGAAGTTGGGACTTCCACCCATACCCCCACCGCCCAGAGGCAAGAAGGCCAAGCAGCAGCTGAAGGACAGCGCTGGAGAGGGCTGCTGCTGTGTCAATACCAAAGCAGGCAGCTGCACGTCTGGCTGCATCCTCCGCACTGGCACCCGCGGCGGTGGGAAGAGGGACACCCGTAGGGGGCCCAGTCAAGGGGCATGGCAAGCTGACTGTCCGCCTCCCCTTTGCCCCTCGCCCCAGGTCCTGCTCGTCCCCTGTAAGAGTGACGTGGTAGGTGCAATGAGTGTTGAATTTTCTTTTCAAAGATGTGGATAGTATATGATGTTGTATACCTGAGTTGTGGTCAAACATCTGTACTGTTGTATAGAAATTAATTTGAGTTAAATGAATGTACTTATTGGTATATGCTAATGTAAAGCTGACTTGTGGCTATTCTGGTAAAGGTAGTTCAACAACGTGGAGCGTGTGCCTTGTATAATACTAATGGACTTGCTCTACTTTTAAGGAGACTGGTGAGCAGGAGAACTGCCCCATCGTCATCTCATCGGGGGATGAAAGCCTGGCCGCCAGGTCCTCCCCGAGGCCCACCACAGCCACGGTAGTAGCCACAGTACAACCCAGGAAGGGCAAGGCGGGAGGCCGAGGTGGCCAGGCCAAGACCAGTGCCCGCAAACCAGCAGCAGTGCCACCCATGCAGCAGGCAGCACCGACCAGTGCCCGCAAACCAGCAGCAGTGCCACCCGTGCAGCAGGCAGCACTGACCAGTGCCCATGCACCAGCAGCAGCGCCACCCGTGCAGCAGGCAGCACCAACCAGTGCCCGCACACCAGCAGCAGTGCCACCCGTGCAGCAGGCAGCACCGACCAGTTACAAGTCGATGTTGTAGTGAACACTGAATCCAGAGGAGGTCTTTGATCCTTGTTTATTGCATGATTACAGAGTGTACATATAGGTGGTAACAATGATACACTTGCCAGCATGCAGGCTCTGCCCCTAAGCTCGTAGCTCAACCTGTCGTAGGTCCTAGATACTAGGGAGGTTTTACGTGGGATAATGTAAGTAGATAAGATGATGCTGGGGGCTGCCCACCGGTCTTATATACCTAGGTAAGCAGCTCACAGGGTGATGAAATGTACCGGTAGGAGCAGGTCAGATCCGGTCAGATCTGGTTGGGTCTGGTCAGATCTGATGCGTTGCCATACCTGGTAATGATTCTATTTATAAGTGGACCAATCAGGATGAAGGGAGATCGTGGAATTTCCCTGCATCCTTTTCTTCAAATCATTAATAATACTGGCTTTGCCAAGTCAATTGACAATTTTGGGTATTATACATACAAGATACATGATACAAAAGGGATGTCCGGTATGAAAGTACGGTACAAAAATGAAATAGGTATACATAGAGGTTAACATTAGCTGCCCCTTTATCATCTTCCGGGTAGCCGTAAGTGTCTTAAGTAATAAAACATCCGTTGGAATACACTTGAATTACCGCCTTACTCCTTCTTTCCTGATCAGTAAGGCCTGAACCACTGAAATAGTAATACAAACCATTACATTGGTGCCGTGACCAGGATATTCTGGTTTATAGCCCGGACGTTATAACGTCCGAACGGCTAGTACATGGGTTAGACAGCCTCGCGGAAGCTAACCCTGAAGGGCAACCTATTGGCCAGGAGAATGGCAATGGGTCATTATTGATCCATACCCATTCGAACTCACAGGATGTAGATACTGCATCCTGGAGGGATCCCTATAAAATGGATAGTGAAGAAAATATACCAGACTCTGTACGGAGAGAACAATCCATACAGAGAAAGAGTACTTTACTGGGTCAACAATCACTTGTTGACGAATTAAGTAATTCGATGTTCAAAGTTGGTGGTAGCACTAATCCAGAACATCCGGCACCTATGCCAAAAAGGGTTACGTTTGGAAAACTACCATACAGTATACCCAGACCCGGACTACCGATTCTAGACTACAGCGCCATAGACGGCGATGTAACATATGCGGTACCGGAAGGTGAGGAATTTAAACAACCGGATGTCCTGTTGTTAAACGAAACCTACGTAACTTTGAACGAGAATTTAAATACCTTGATCAAAGCGAAAGATGAAGTAATCAATGAAAAACTGCATCTGGAAGAAGACTTAATTGGTATGCAAACTGAATTTGAAACCAGAAAGAGTGAATACATGAAAGATTTAGAAGCTGAAGAAATGAAACTTCAGGAAATGAGAAAGTCATTTAATAAAGAATATGACAATAGACATACTCATATCCAAACATACATAGATACGAATGATCAACTATGCCTTGATAAGGCCAATTATGAATCAGAGATAAGCCTATATCAAAGCGAATTAGAGAAATTGAAACTTCAGTGCACTAAGCAGGCTGAAGACAATGAAACTATCCGGATGGGCATTATAGCTTATAATAAACAACTGGAGGAAGATAGACAGAAACTCACCAATGAGCTTCAGGATCTGCAAAATACTGCAATGACTAGATAAATACGTAGAAGCCGCACAACTGACTATAGGTAATATAGATCCCAATGTGGTATCTACAATGCTGGCAAATACAGCCCAAGATGTAACGGCCACCAGATACAAGCCATTTGTTACTCATGGGGCAGACAAAAATGTAGATTGCGGAATTTATAAAAAAAACGGATCCTTTCGCATCCAGCGGAGTGGGTGTTCCAAACAGTAACTCTATACATGTCGGAACAAACCAGGGATCCACAAGTAGTGCACCTTCACCTCAAGCCCCTAAACTTAATACGGTTGTAGGTCAAGCACCGCTGATACCAGATCTGAGTCATAAAATTAATCCGACTCAAGTTAATAGAGCAAGTTGAACTAACACTACTCCAGTGGCCCAACCACATGCACCAGGACCAATAAGAAATTTACTTACGCCACCTTAGTATTTTTCTTAACCCGGACATAGCACTCCAGCAGGTGCAAGATTGCCTAACCCGAACACAGGTCAGAGCAATGTACCTAATAATGGACGATTTCCAATGCCATACCTGCCACAACCCAATGTGGTAGGAGGCACGTATTTACCTAGAGCAACTCCTCATGGATATGGTAAATAGATAGAACTAAACGACCATGGTGTACGAGGTGGTCGATCCACCACAAGGGAGTTGACAACTCCCGAGGGGTGGATAGGCCACCGAGGATACCAGGGGAGTTTAGTTCTATATTTATTTTATGTTTTTAGAGATTTAAATAAGGAAAAATTATCAAAATCCGTTACCGTAGTGCACCATACGAGCGGCGGTCTGCCATTTTGAATGTTTACATGCGCCCGGAACGAGGCTGCAGTAGTGGATCAGCCGCTGTGGTGGATCGAGACACGTTACGCCACTGGGGGTGTGGCGATCGGCTCCGCAATGCTATCTCTACGGGAAGAACTTATTCACATAAAATAATAACTATAATCCTGCAGGAGGAAGTAACTTCTATTCAAGGAGTACATATAACCAGGGAGGGAATCAGAATAATTCCTACCCCGGGTTTGCGCCTTCTGGAACAACTGGAAATACTGGCTATAGAGGGGGGTACCCTAACGGTCCTTTCGGGAATTATCCCAATAATGGACCCCCAGGAGGAAATCCCTCAGGTGGTCCTGGTGGATCTGGATCCGGAGGATCAGGATTGGGAGGAGATGGCAGGAAACCAAATAGGAGAACATCCATGCCAGCAGGGATGCAAAACATCTTTGATAGAAGCCAATGTATCCGAAATTTGGGCATTGACTGCTACCGGAAGGGCGCAGATGGCATGGAAGTTATGAACTGGAGCATGCGAGAAGCAGACAGACTACGAGGATGTAATAATCCAGCTCATAGACAGGAAAGGATACCCCCTCCCTATGATTCGAACGATCCATGGAAGGATAGGTATCAGGCTTTTGTCGATGAAGTCAACTGTAGTGGTTGGACAAAAGAAGAAGCTCTGCCTTACCTAATCTGTTGGTTAAACAAGGGTGGAAATGTAGCCCTCAACCAGTAAAGAGCAGCGTATGGAATATATGGCACCTACGATCAATTGGTCAAATGTGCCGCGTACCTATTTGGTTCGATCGTAAGAGAAGATCCATAGGTTAGCTTTAAGAAAAGGACCCAGAAACCCAAGGAATCTCATAAAGTCTTCGGGTTGGAGCTACAGGACTTGCTATCAAAGGCACGTCCAAATTGGGCTCATGATGATGATTGCTATCTACAAGAGTTATTTACACAATTCTACAGTGGATTGCAGGATCCGGATCACAAACAAGTAGTTTGGGATTCTTGGAAGGATGAAACATCTTTCAGTGATCTCTTTATAGCGATCGATGGATACGATATGAAGAAAAGGTTAGTGGGTCTAGGACCTAACCCACTATGAGCTGCTCCATTACAATACGGAGCTGCACCTGCTCAAGTATATGAGACCTCCCAATTGGCCCCTGTTGACTTACAGGAAGCTAACCAGGAAGACGAATATGTCTCCGATGAAAACGGAGAATATATTGGCTCAGTCCAGGTAGCTGGGAAGTACTACCGTCAGAAACGGTATAGAAAAGTACATCTGAAAGGAAAAGGAGGACCCGTTGCTAATAAAACAGCTCCCGGATCGATTCAAGCTAGTAACACGACAACTACAGTTGTTCCTAGCGTAGCAGCAGCTACTGCTCCTACAGATCTGGTAGAGACACTAGTAGCTCGATTGACAGAAGCTCTGAGAAGACCTCGAGTGGATAAATCCCAGAGGAGATGCTTCAGGTGCCAGAAATTAGGGCACTACGCATCCGAATGTACAGCTGATAAGCCTGTCCCTTGTAGACAGGAAAGTATCTCTGGATTAACAACAGAGGAAAACTGAGAAGGGATCCCCCTATTGGCAAAGAAGGGGATCCCGATGACAAATCTTGCCATGATATCACCATCCATGACGATAGTTCGCATGTAGTAACAAATTAGGAAGGTTAGGGAGGCCAATATAACAGGTGCCAAGGGAGCACAGGGGAAACCCAATATCGGTAACAAGGTAGGCGCTTATTTTTTAGCCAGGGTTGGTAGTGCCCACCTACCCCTGGCTCATCCTTGCCTAGAATACCTGAAAGGATGTGGATTGACTCCAGGTGTGAACAATGATGTCCCAATCATCACGGATACGCCCTCTGTTCTGAACGGAAGGCGGTGGTATGTTTGCCTCACTGTTAACGGAAGATCTGCTGAATTTCTTATGGATACGGGTGCTAGCCACTCCTGTATCTCCAAGAGAATCCATGATCTTATTCCGAAAAAACGATACTCTCATATCGGGAGGAAATGCTCAAACGGCCGATGGCAGTACCATGCAAACGTATGGAAGAACTTGTGTGAAATTGCAATTGGATGGAATACATGACTATGTCATGAGTGCCACCGTTGCAGATATAGCAGATGAGGGGATACTCGGGGTTGGATTTCGCATCCCTGTATGGGGTGGTTTTAGAACCACAATCAGGAGTGTTGAGTCTGAAATACCCGTATCCTGTAAGGGTTAGGTGCGTACTAAGGCAATTAAGCAGTATGGCTAGTGTTGCACACACTGTTCGAATTCCCGCAGGTATAGCCTGTGATGTGCTCTTGAGAAGCGATCCTGCAATGCGCAGTAAGCCTGCAGTGATAGAACCGGACGTAGTTACTTTGTCAAATATCGGATTAACATCCGTAGACACTATAGTAGCGAATGCATCCTGGTCGGTAGTGCCTGTTTCCAACACTGGAAACGCCACTATCTACCTTAAGAAAGGACAAATTTTCGTTAATGTGACCCTTTCAGAAACGGTAATGGATAGTAAGTTGAATTTACCGAAGGTAACAGATAACGATGAAATTTCAGATGACTTGTTAAAGTTGTATGAAGAAACTTCATTAGAAAATCCGGAACATCGGAAAGAGTTTCATGATTTGCTCTGTCAGTATAAAACTGCCTTCGCCAAACCCGGTGAAAAATTGGGTACGACAAATAAGGTAGTACATAAAATAGATACTGGAGAAGCGGAACCCTTTAAATACCGTATAGACGGTTACCTTTAGCAAAGAAAAGAGTAGCTGAAGAAGAAATAAACAAGATGTTGGAACAAGACGTAATAGTCCCATCCAATAGTCCATGGAGTAGTCCTGTATGTATGATAACAAAAAAAGATGGTACTATATGCTTCTGCATAGACTACAGGAAGTTGAATGAAGTGATGAAAAAGAACTCGTATCCATTACCGAGAATAGACAAAACCATTGACTCCTTAGGAGGTAACAGTTGGTTTTGTACCCTAGACTTGCAATCAGGGTATTGGCAAGTGGGAATGAACCCAGCAGATATGGAAAAAAAACAACATTTTCGAGTCATATTGGATTATTCCAATATAACGTAATGTCTTTCGGCTTGTGCAATGCACCAGCTACATTTGAAGCAATGATGGAAACTGTATTAAGTGATCTATTGTGGAAAAGATGTTTAGTATATCTTGACGAAGTAATAGTCTTCGGAAAAACATTCGAAGAATGTTCTAACAATCTCAAATTTGTATTAGAACGTATTATTTGTAATGGTCTCAAATTGAAACCTAAGAAATGTCACATGTTTAGAAAGTCCATAAATTATTTGGGCCATATCATCTCAGATGAAGGAATAAAAGCTGATCCCGATAAAATCGAATCAGTCACGAATTGGAGTAGACCTAACCCACCTAAAGAAGTGAGATCATTTTTAGGCTTCTGTTCCTATTACAGCAAATTTATTCCGAATTATTCTAGAGTCAGTTACCCATTACAAGTAATAGCTAACTGGACTCCAGGATGTACCAGGGAAAAATTTCCTTGAACGCATGAACAGGAATCTGCTTTCCAAAAGCTAAAAGATCTGTTCACGAGTACTCCCATATTGCAGATAGTCAGCACTTTTATCATCTTAAACATTTCCTAGTAGGATCACGGGTCTTCTTTTAAACTATTAAATAGAAAACACTATTTCAGTACATAGCCTTTAGAATCACTGCTTTCAACTGAAATGATGCAAACATGCCCATGGATCTGATTTGCGAGTTTGTTAGGTTTGATCCACGAGACAGAGAGACAGCATTTACCATTTTTTTGAACTCACCTAAACCATAGGTTGAAGTGGAAGAAGCTATTCAAGTGAGAGGTCAGATTTTATGGGGACCGCAGGCAAAGAGAGATCATAGAACATTACGCACATTGCAGGAGGACTTGTTCTCAGCTATCACTTGCAAATATCAAGAATGCAAATTGTTCAAATGAGGTGTTTTGCTCAGTCAGCAAATGGGATGGAACAGGTCTAAAAGTAACAAAAAGCGAATAGGTCACAGTGAAGTACAAATCTGCACAGAGTTTTGGTGAAAGAAGGAATGTCACACTGATTTAGCGTGCTGTACAGAGGGAAGCGTTGTCTTTCTGAGTAGATTAACTCACATGTCAAAATATCGTCTGCTTCTTGTGTACTGTGTACAGGTTGTTTGCTGCGTAAATCTGTTGTGTACACATGTATCATGGAATGTAAAAGAGGAAACTGAGGAAAGATGTCAGATTGAATGTATTCCAGTTTATTGTGAGAAATATTGGTTTGTAAAGAACAGAAATTAGTGAGATTATAATGATTCTCTGAAGTTGTTTTCTTTTATTGGTAGAAGGATTAACAGTGTTGAAGTAACTTTAGAACATCAGCCACATTGTGAGAGGGATTTCTTTCAAACAGCTCACCTAGATTGATTTTCAAGTGTGCAAAATCTTTCCTTGAACTAAGGTGAGCATGAAATCAGGATTTTTCTGAAATTCCCATTCCAGCTCCCTTCACAAATTGTGAGAAATAAATGGATTACAACAAACCTCTCTGCACTCACTCAAGCCAAGGTTTCCTTTTTTCCTTTGATATTTTCTTGCTTGAAACTGATGTGGTATGCAGAGAGCGACAAAGTGAATCATTAGTTTGCATGAGGATTTGTCGTGACTTCATAAATGGGAAGTTCTCAGGTCTAAACTCAAAATGCGTCAAAATAATATCTTTGCAAAGGGACTCACATACCACACAGGAAATTAGGATCAACACATATTGAAAGGTGACGATACTATCAACTAAGGAGAGACCACATACTGTCTATCAACACGGTAAAAGGTATGCCCACGAGGGGGTGCGTGGGCATACCTTTTTCCATATTGATCCACATTTTCAGTTTAATTCACTCATGCATTTCAACATTAATCTTGTTGTCCAGAATTATTATGTGATAAATATGTGCATCTCTCTGATATGCTGGCCTTTAATAGACTCTTAATAACTAATCAAAGTGCCGGCATAAGTTATTACATCTTATTAAATATTCATTGAAAACCTGACAGACTTCCAGCAAGTACCTGAGGCCATATATACCCTCGGTATATATGATAAGACAATACTCTGACATTCATGAATACATTTCCAGCCTCTCAGCTTTATCCATAAACATGGTCTGGCTCCTTATCTACCACGTCTACCACACTCCTTGCCACTCACTCCTGCTATCTCATGCTATGCAGCCACTGGTAGACACCAGACGTCACTCTACAGGCAATGTCTGCCATTGGTGAGTGTCTAAGTGTTTGGTTATAGTGGATCATGAGCTGCTCCATGAGCAGTTCAATGTCCAACTCTATAATCACATCCATGTAAGGCAGACCTGCATGGTGGTGCAATGTGGACTTAAAGACATAGATACTGAATATATGAGTGAGTTCTACCTTTTTCATTTACCTCCTATCTAAATGGGATTTGGAATAGATACATTTGACTGATGACATAGGTTGTATCCTCATAACTGATTTGATAATAGATAGATATCATCAGATCTATCACATAAGTCATTGGTTAGAATCCAACTTGACTGGCCCATGACAAATGCAGCGTTAACAGACCTTTGGTCATTCCCTGCAGTAGAAGCATTACAGCTGTTTGAACTCAGATTAAATCTTTATCCCATCAGGTGGAATTCAATCTACTGAGTCTGCAAAGTACATGGGTTAGTATTCCATACAACCTAACCCTTCTGTATGGTTTGCTTTATAAAATGTTTTCATGACACAGTGCCTACCAGGTTCGGGCAGGTGTTTTCTGCGTATGCACACATTTGATACATCAAAACCAATACACACAGATCTCCATCAGTCTAGATCTCCCTCTTTTATCCTTTACTAATACTCTTTCTCTGAGTGATCTTTGATATACATTCCACATTACAGTGAGACGGGCACTCACCATAGAAAGTATCAGACACTGCACTTGATTTGTAGCTCTGAAATAGAGCCGATTTATGGTAAGCCACAAACCATCCTGACACTAGTTGAGTCTAACCACTCAGCTGTAACAACTGGTGTCATGCTTCAGTGACCATAAACTGGCTCTGGATAAATTCAAGTCATTCTTTTTCTGCCAATGATCAGAATAATGTATTTCTCCATGTGGCTGCAACCGTTCCATCTTTATTATGAGAATGGACTCAATCCATGCCTCTATATCTTTGTGGTGAGGTTTGTCATAGCTATCTTATCTAGAAAGTGTGTTGATTCCTCCCCTTTGCTACATATTGATTTAATGAGTCATAGTCTCTGGGGATGTCCCCTATTGTGTAACTGGGTGCTGCTTCCTTATTGGGTTAGAAGAGAACCAAATAATTTTGTACCAATTTTTGATAATCAGATTAATTTCTTTTTAAATAATCAAGAATTATCAGATGTGTAGAATTTCGACCGGCCAACAGCAGTGGTATACCTTCTTTATAGGTTTGAGGATGGGTTGAGATAGCTCCAGGTAACTTTTAGAGAATAATACCTAGCCTTATAGCTATTCAGCATCATGGAGCAACAATGGTAGAATGAGTAACAATTTACTTTGTGGGAAGTAGCCGGCTAAACACATAAAGTTAGTATTTCAGCTTTGAATCTTCCTGATTCAGTAGGCCTATTTCATCTGACACAATGCAAAGTGATAACGTTCCCTATTCACCAGGGTAGGAAATACTGACTTTCATTTTGAGCTGAATAAGATTAACCCAGAATTAGGAAGAGATTGGAATGCAGCCCACATCAATTGAGAACAGGAGGGGGAGCTGGAGCTAAGATTCCATAATTTGTGTTGAATTTACTAGGTGACAAGCACCCATTACAGATGACTAAACTTGTTAGTTTTCAAACAATGCACATGTGGTAAAGTAGGCTGGAGGAGTGAAAGTGATGGTACTTTGGGATTCAGAAAGTCTTAGTTGTTGGGAAGATGCTTATCATCATATAACTGCAGATTTCTCTATTAGTATGCATCAACTGTGAGAGAGATTTGTAAAATACATTTATCCGAAATATACCTCAGGCTGAAATAAAATTTCACGATTCTCTTGAAATTATCAGTACTGCTTTTAGAATCAAGGTATTTCACACTACTAAATTTCTCAACAGGTAAGCAACTCTCATTATGAACCAAAAACAGAACTGAAAGAGGAATATGCAAAATTACGAAGGTTAATTTGATGTGAAGGGCCTGGGATTTCATTGTGAACATAAAGGTCACCAGAGGCGTATTAAATCACACCATCTGTAGCGACAGATAGCGACTTTTATAAAATGGTTTGCTTATTCGATCATTACTCTTCTCTTAAATAAAACCTCTGTCTGAGTGCATTGCCTTTAGGATCATGGTTCTTTCATTTGGAATAATGTGCCCATTTACATCTATTACTCATAAATTTTTCCATCTTTTGAAGCAGTTTTATATTGGCAGCATATAGAGCTAGGCTGGCTATTTTTGAAAAGGAAAAGTGATGCATAATATTATGATTACTATGTGTAGGAGTTTACACATTTGATAGGCCGAAGTGCCAAACAGTAATAGTTGGCAGACAGTCAGCTGCTAGTCTATAGATGATAAGCTACTAACACCTTCTCATACACTATGTGATAAATACCATCTCCCACACCATGCATTCACACACAGTACATTAGGACTATTTTTGATTGGCTTCATGGTGTGGACAGAAACAGTCCTCCTGTATATGGGGAGTGCAGATGCTTGATGGTAAGAATGAAACCAATCACCTGTGTCAACATTCAAAATGCAAGATGCCCTACTATCCTTCAAAGAATTGCTTTGCAGTCTCTGCAGTTCGTTTCACTAATGCAGTGATATCAATTCTCTGCTGGCATGGAATCAGACACAGATATGCTACAAGGGACACACTTCATTGAATACACTAGATCAAAAACTGTAAATAAACCTATTACTGCATAGGATCATATGTGTGTAGTATTTCTTGCACAGGGAACAGGTGCATCTAATGATAAATCAGTCAATCACGTACTATTTTAGAGAAAGTTATAAACTGCTCATTCAACTATCAATCTGATATCTATAGAACAGGCTCACCCCCACAATACTGAAACAAGAGAATAGCAGAATCATTAATTATATAGGTCAGTTTTCTATAATAGGATTTGATATGGCCTGGGATTCAACTAACAGAAAAGGTCAGTGCAAGCCAATCACATCAGAACCACTTTAAGTAGACTCTTTACAAATGGTCAGCACTCTTATCGATCTTTAACCTTCGTTTTTTGGATCATTGCTCTTCTCTTAAAAAGGTCCCATCAAAGTTATCTGCGTGTAATGCCTTTATAAATAATTACCCTGCTTTCAACTAGAATGGTTTAGCCACTTAGGTAACATAACTATTTCATAATTCACCAGGTTTGAATTTCGATTTTGAGGGATATGGGCTTTTGAGACTTAAGGGCCTCACAGCCCTCCCACCCATGCTCTTCCAGTCTCTTAGCACTATTGTGTATTGGTTGCAATTAGGGTAATTGTATGGACAAAAGCAGTGCTTGTGTAGGTGTGGAGTGGGATAATCTGGACGGTGAGAGTGTGACTATACACATGTATCGTGTTTCAATAGTTTCCACGACAGGTTCAGCCAGCTATGACTGGAGATGGGTCAAATCTTACCAGGTGATCTTAGGATTTTGGCCTTGGTGATTCAATAGCTGGCTACATTACTGGGTGATCGTACTGCCTGCTGGCTAATGAACTGAAATTATGGCTGGATAATGAACCATGGATTATAAAAAAAAAGCACTGTCCAGGCCCAAATAGTTAGATAAGCACAATTATGCTAGAGGGGGCGAATTAATCAATACATTCTTGAAAAAATCAAAATCCTGTCCGCATACAGAAAGCAACCGGTAACTCTTTTAATTGAGGACTTAACCTCTGAAGGTGTCAGAAAGGCCTGTCCTGTAGAAGTGTTTTACTCTATAAGTTGCAAGTTTGCTCTGGGTATATCAAAATATGCAAGTACTACTCTCGCACTAGGTGAGTTAGGGAGATTTCCTATTGAATCCAAAATAATCGTACTGAACATTCTATATTGGCTGAGGCTTTAGCATGGATCGAAAAACCCTATTCTAAATAAGGCCTTCTCTACCATGAAGAGTGAAAACCACCAATGGCTTAAAGATATCCAATACCTCTTGTTGAAAATTGGTTGTAAGAATGTCTGGCTCGATCCTTATGTTTGGTCAAAGTCCTCACTCAAAAACAATATAAAGAGAAGGTTAAATGATATATTCAGAAAAACAACCAGTACATTGATAACCCAGAGAATACTAGCAAGTGTAGAATTATCAAGATGTGTAAAGATGATATCAATGACATTAATGAAGAGCATGAATACCTAACGCATACAGAATCACCTAAAATTAGAACCATTATTGCTAAACTCCGGACTGACAATAACGGTACACTTGACAGTCTGTCAAGAAGATATAGAGGAAAGAAACCTGTCAATTCTAAGTGCACATTCTGTAATGCTGTGCAAGATGTCAATCATGTCTTCTTACATTGTAACATGCCCAAGATGAGAAATGCACGGTCAGTGTTTGAAACAAAATACCTCAAGTTTGTTAAGTACTATAAAAGACACGATGACACTAGGAAACTTTCTCAAATACTAGCAGTGGCCCCATATTGCAAATCATCTAAAAGGCCAGGGGCTGTGAACTGTATATACTCATATATAAAATCTGTCTACAACATTGTAAATGAAAACCTGGTGCTGACATAAGTGTACCTGTACATTAGTCAATAAAGCCATCTTGAATCTGAATCTTGAATCTTGAATCTCTTTTAAAGTTATAGCAAAATTAGAGGTAGAAACTTTAGGCAGATACAGAAATAGAATTCATGTGAAAATAAATTGCCTGGTAATCAATCAATAACAGCTGATTGTGCATCAATACATTATGTTTATTCTTTATCAAGATACATGAATGGCATCCTTACAACTACATTGCCAGGGCCATATCCATGAATCATGCCAGCCCTAAGAGCTTTCGCCTCTACAACCATCATGATTCATCATTGAAGTACTGACAGACCCACTGCCACTTCATTGGTGCATCATGACAACCACTGTACATGATATATCAATACATTAGCTGCTTTTCAAAGGCTAAGCAATCGTAAGATTTACCGAAAACAGGGTAGCTTTTGTGGAGTGCATTTTTGTGAAGTGCAAGTGAAGAGTTTGGTTCCAAAACGCAATGAACGCCATTTTGAAAAAAGAGGCCAATATTTCAAATGCCTACATATTAAAGATGGTTAGTTGTTATAAGGAAACCATTTTCCTTGAAAAAAATATTTATTCATTAAAGATTTTATCATGACAGGACTAATATCCACTTTAGGGGAGCACTACAAACATGGGTAGATGCTGAAAATCTGTAATGGATTTGTTACGTTTTGGAACCAAACTCTTCAAGTAGTACCCATAAAGTTATCGTTGAATGATTGCACTCTCTTATTTACACTCCTCTGTCATTGATAGCTTTCTTCCAGCAGGTGATCCAGGTACAAAGGGAGCTGGCAGCTAGTGTAAGGAGTTAGTGTAATAGGATTTATGTGAAGGTCAACATGTGTTATAGTCAGTCAGCAGTATGTATTAAAACTATTTGGACCTGTGTGTTGGGAAGCAGGGTTCTGTTGTAACAACTGTAGGTAATTGTTGTGTACATTGAATGGTGATTGGAGCAGGTGAGGGATGATCCAGGTACAAAGGGAGGCGGCACCTGGTGTAAGGATGGGGAAGGGCAGCTTAATGGTACAGAGTTACTTTGTGTGAAGGCCATGGCGTGCAAGAGTGAGTGATTTGCGTTGGGAGTTTCTACCTTAAGAACCAGTTTTGGTTATCTCATAATATATATATATATATATATATATATATATATATACATATCTATATATATATATGTATATATACATATATATATATATATATATATATACATACATATATATATATATATATATATATATATATATATATATATATACATATGTGTGTGTGTGTGTGTGTGTGTGTGTACTTTACTCATATGCATGACCTGTTACCTGCAGAACTGCATAAGAAGCTAGGTGCCAAGTAGAAATGTAATATTGAAATCTCAACTAAACTTGCCAATACAATCAGTTTGTCCATTAGTTAAGTGAAGGGAAAAGATTGTTAAAACAAAGAGGTGGGAATTATTATGTCAGAATTGACATAAATATAATACAGGGCACACTGATTAAGTGTGATCACAAAACTGATATAATTTGTTCTCTATTAGGCATCAGATTTACAAGAAAACTGTCTGAACATCAGGATGCTGCAAAAACAAGAGAAAGAAAAAGACAAAACAGAAACAAAAAAAAAAGTGATTTGGCTTTAACTTGAGACAATGTCTTTCCTGAGGATTACATGAACATAAAAACTATTGTGTTCAAAGAATTGGTTATTGTGTTTGGTCCTGTTTAAATCATCATGCATCCAAAAACCATTAAAGTTCCTCTCTGAAAACAATGAATCACGTAATTAAACAAAGTATTATGTTCAATTGTGATACTTCTTTTCCCCTGTTGGCCTTTGCAACAACCAAATGTCTGCAAAAGTTTTGCTTGAAATATCTGCATGTGTGTTAACTAAAATTCATCAAAATGAATGTTGTGTATATAAAATTTGCATCTACAAATTAAAATATGTCATTAGAATATTGACATTGCCCATACACACATGAGTTATCCATAGAGAAATGGACATTTTTAGCTGCTATGCCAATAGATATATAGTTTGTTATCTTACATAGATACCCTTCCTTCTGCTAAAACCCACACAAGTTAGTGCTCTGATGCTGGCCCACTGCATTCCTTCTTGGTTCATTGAAATAGACTTTGACAATATGGCTTAGACCTTTCTCTTCTTGGGTCTTGCCGGTTGAATCCTTTACGTACCACATTTACACTGACCCCCTCCATTTTGTACCAAATATCTATGAAAAATATGATCGCTTATATGTATAGCCATGTTCTAACATTTATAAATGCATATGCATGCACCTTCAGGCTCTCAGACCTCGTCCATAAAGGTGGTGAGGTTCCTAAGTACCACACGCAGTGCCACTCCATCCAGCGTATACTATACTTATGTTCACCTGAGGTTCTTGTTGATGCCAGAAGCCACTTGGGAGGCTATGGTGAGTGTCAATGTCAGGTCTTGGTGACTTGTGAGTTGCTCTGTGAGCAGGTCCCTCCCAAAGGACATGAAAAGCTCGCATGCAGTGCGGCCTAATTTCGACTTGAGGGGGATATGTTGCCTTTTGAATAGCAAGATGAAAAAAAAACTTAGACTCAGCTTGCTGTGTTTTACTATTATGATCAGTATTTGTAGTAGACTTGCAATCATATTGACACTATTCAACGTAAATATTATATATAGAAAATGCATTTACATTTCCCATACAATGTACCACACTGACAACGCCTCCTTACATATGGACATATGGAGCTGGGTGATTCTTCAATTAATGAATAAAAGGTGAACAATTTGAGAAGAGCAGCTGTATTGTTGTTTAATCTACCAGTTGTCGAGCAATATCAATAGACCAATAACTGTATTAGCTTCAAAGCAAAGCAACTATGAGCAAGAACAGCAAGGGGATAAAATGAGTTATGGATGTGAAAATAAGACGTACAAATATAGAGTCAAAATTTAGGTTGTGCCCTATATACAAGATACACTTTCAACGTACTTTTAGGCATAGGAAGGTAGTTGGTAGCCTTTTGTCGAGCTGTCCCTTCTGGTCAGCTGTACCATTAAAAGAACTGAGCTGTGGGTATGTTTGACTGGCTTGGGCTGTGTATTGCAAATTTCTCTGGCGTAATTAGCCAATCAGAATTAATTGAAGAGTTTTCATCTCACTGGCCAAAAGGTGGTATGGCTTAGATAATTAGAGTAAATTTACTCAACTCTCTTTCAGAAAGAAAACATGCTGGTAATTAGAATCTTTTACTACCATACGTTACATGATCACAACAATTTTCCTTTTTCCTTTTATAAGTCTATCTCTAAAATAAATGGGGAAAAAGAAGCATATAGATCAGTTTGTTGTGATGTCCCCAAGTGAAAAGGTCAAGAGGGTCGATCAAATCAGACCACCTGGGGAATCAACCGTTAATCACCATTAGCTAATTAACTATGGCTTGTCTGCAGTCTATCTGCAAAATCTGCTTAAAATATTTAGTTGAATGGACCCCAAGCTTGTGAGTAGGGTGTCAAGAATAGATATGTTGCCTTATCACAGTTGGCAGCCACTCATCTTCCAGTCTTCTGCTGATAAGCTATTAACACCTTCACATGCAGGCACTGGGTAATTACTACCCCTCACCACCCATTCTCATAATATTCCCTCACACTCCTGCAGCAGCTCCACACTGTTTTGCATTGGCGTCAAGTAGGCTAATGGTGTGGACCACGGCAAAAGACTCAGTAGTAGTGTAAAGGGTCTGGTAAGGGTGCAATGATATAGTAAGAGAGTAATGAATGGGCTAATGGGCCCCGAATTCAGTGTATTGTAGGATATCCTAATGATTGGCTGTAGGCCATGAGTTACGATATCCTACGATACACTGAATGAGGTGCCCTTTAGCCCATTCCTTACTGTCTTTATTACACGATTAATCAATAAAAAAATCAATAAATAATCAATAGAATATCAATAAAAACAAGTTGAAAACAAGTTGAAGCAAAAATCCGTTCCCAGGACTCGAAGCCTGGCATAGGCGTAGTGTGTGTACACATGGCAAAAAAAAAAATTGGGCCCGGACCGGGACTCATCAGTTTGCTTTGAATGCGTCTCGCGGTTATGGCAGCAGACAGCCCGCAGTCGTCGCCTCGCTGTAATGCGCCCAGTAGCGACAAAGCTGGGGGGCACAACCCAGACTGCCAGGGATTTTCACACTTTGATTGAATAGAAGTTATATGTGAGTACCCTCCCCGGGCTTTGTATCATATCAAGACCTGGTTCTAGCCAACCACTTCTCGTCAGTCCCTGTGGCACAATCCATAGGGAGTTAGACTAGGGATCATGAGACTGCAGGTTTGACCCCTACCCTGGCCATGGGTTTTAACATGTAACATGGACAAGGAGTGCTGATATCCATGGATATCAGCACTCTTTAGGAGTGCCGATATCCATGGATATCAGCACTTCTAGGACCTGCAATATCGACAGGTATCAGACTGGGAATATCCAGAAAAAGCACCCAAAATCACAGAGGTCGTGTAATAATGAAGAGTATGGCACTCTTAGACGCCTGACTGTTGTGTGCCTGTCAATAGGGCAATCTGGAGGCTGTTGCGAAAAGATTGAGTCATTGCTTTCCAGGGTAGGTACCTCACTTCCCACTTCCCTCCTTTACTTAACCACTCAGTATCACTTCCAACACTGTAGTCCAGAAGTAGTCACTTTCCCACAAATTAAACTGTGTTGCGAAAAGTGGTCACACCTGAGTGCTTCCCAGAATGCCCACACCTACATACTTATGTGACAGAGTGTAGGAAGCAACTTCCAGTTGAGGGGTTGTTAGAAAACACTTCTGGACCATTTCTGGAACACATCTGTTGGGAAGTGCCATTTGGCAATGCAATAGAGAAGAGACTTCCAAAGATGAGTGCCTTCCATTCTTGGAGGTACACCTCCGACAGAAGTGACTTCCAAGGGTTTAGCAACAACCACCTGACAGGTATACCCACAGTGGCTCACAGCAGACAGGCCCTTTGCACTTCTACTCAGTTTTTGCCCATGGTGAGGACAAAGGGAGTAGTGGAGACCCTGGCGAGCTAGATTGAAACGATTCACAAAGCCTTATGCTCCACAGTCTCTGGCGCCCAACTGTATCAATAGTACAGTCTGGGAGGACTCATTCTGGGCACTTTGACCACTTGGGGGCAGTGCTGATTGTTGCATTGGGTAGCGAGAAGTAGGAGTTGTGTTTTTCCTACTTCCTTTGCAGTAGGAGTTGTGTTTCTCAGTGCTTGCAAGGCAGCATTTATATCTTAACTATGTCTATGAAAGTTTAATGAATAAATAATTTCTTTTGTCCACAGTAGATAGGTGTGGGATACTTTCAGAAAGTTTGGGTGATAAAATATAAACATAATTTATTTTTCTCTTTTGTCTGTATGTCAGAATTTACTTTTGGAAAATGCATAAACGTTCATGTTACAATTCTCACATCTTCATAACATCTTCTTTATGGGAACTTTTAACAACCCTTTAGCAAATAATGACAAAAAACACTGTATGGTTGTCTTAACATTTTTATTGTGTTACATATTTACTAAGTTACATCATATTCAGGGGATGGTTTTACGGATTTGATTCTTCTAGTAAATCCAGTAATATCTCATTGAACAGTCCCAGTACTACCAATACATCCAGTATCATATACCCCATTGATAAATAAATGCTGACAACAAAAATGACATACATATGGTGGTAATCTGTGTTGCAAGTTTCACCAAATTGTTGAACTTCTATGTCTGACAAGTTCCAGAAAATTACCGATATATACTGAGCTTTTCCATCATACAGCTCTCAACAGACTTATATTCTAGGCTTTCATGCATCACAGTTCATTGAGAAATATACTATGCTGAAAATAGGTATCCTAAGTATTGAACTAAATGACATATTTATGAATATGAATATGAAGTCACCTCCATTCTGCTGACAAACGATCATCAATCTCTGTACATATGTCATTTTGAGAGAGTAGGGGCCATCGTGGTTTCTCCGGGATCCTGAAGATTGCCAGGGTGGCTCCCCCAAGTGGTCTCAGTTCCAGATATGAGCCGGGCCAGACGCTCTCACACGCCTGCCGCCACGAGAGTCAATTGGTGCGCGCGAGGCTATATATGCTCCATGGCTAGAGGGAATTTCTTTTTCAAATTTTATTTAGGGGTTCTCTAGCTCATAATACCAATGAGGAGGCTGCACATCATGTCTGAGCCTAATATCATGTACAGTTTCACTCAGAGTAGGAAAGAAAGCATGTTGAAACAATCAATATGTACAGGAATGAGTTATAACAAAATGGATCAATACAGAGGGACATTTTAGGTAATCATGTAAACAGATCTCTCAGAGCTTCGTGTGTCAGCCTAACAACCTTAACTTCTTTTTTATCGATAATGGGTTTCTTTTTTTTGGACAAGTTCATTGACCAACGCTCATGTAGAAGTAACACGTTCTCCCACATAAGTCAGAACAGAACACATAAACCTATAAAATTAGTATTTAGGCATAACACAACTCCACTTATTAATGAATGATAGACAGGGCTTGTAAGGCTTGTAAGAAGAACGCTTCTTCTTAGAAAAGGATTACAAATCGACTGTCCCTCAGACTCCTTATTTTGGATGAATCGTTCAAATGTGTGAAAGCTACAACATATACACATATATGCACTTGTAATTTAGCAAGAACTCTTTACTGGCACGTTGGTTTTGCACAGTTGAGGCTGGATGCATTAAAACCAAAAACTGTGGACATTCATTCCATGAAGTCAACATCTTTGCCTTCTCATTACTAACATTTCAATTCGTTGCATTTAACGGTAATTCATGTTATAGAAACACATTGGCTCTTCCTACTTAGCCTCAAAACCAAGTACAGAACCCCTTTGTAGACATAATTATTACTTAAAAGTAAACATACTAATTACTTAAAACTTTTTATTGTTTCTCATACCTTTTTGCTACTTTGTATAAGTTTTCAAGAGGTTAATTCAAAACAGCACGAGTTAATGCACCACTGTTCTGAGTTACCCTCTAGGTCTCTCCTTTTCTGACAGCATTAAAGGGGCGTAGGAAGCAAATTCTTATTGGGGGGGGCAGGGGTCTCGGTTGGAGGGGCGTGCTATATTTTTTTGAGTTGCTTGCCGTGTAGCGGCCGGGAGCGCAGCGACCGTAGCAACTTCATTATGTTTTCGGTTTGTCAGTGACGTCACTGTCACCTTGTGATGCAATTTGTGACATCATACGTCGACCGTGACGTCACACATCGCCGCAGAGTGGCAACTCCTATCCGTGGTCTTGCCACATTCTTCTTGTTATATAGGCTTATATAGGGAACCTCCTCATTATTGGGGGGCCCAGGCTCCCCTGCCCCCCCCCCTTTCCTACGCCCCTGCATTATTATTATTGGTACTTGTGTTTAAGCACAGAAGTGACAAAAATAGGAGGCAAAGGCCCTTTTAAGATAGGCTAGGGAAACCTTCTATATAATACTCAGTGGCTAATGACCAGACTTCTTTTCTGTATACCACATGAAGGCTTTGTGGCATATTCATCTTGAGTAAGGAGATGGGTAGCTGAAAATAGTAGGATGTATGCCACAAGCACGTAATAAAATATTTATCTAAGGATAAGGAAAATAAGACAACCATCGTGAAAAAGACAGGTCATACAATACTGACAACAATAGATCCAATTTCATGCAATAGTACATACCGAATTTTTTTTAGTTTATTTTGCACTGGCCTTATTTGGCATACTTAAGGATGTAGAAGATGTATGTGCATCTAGTCGAATACATTTTGAATGCAACACAACCATATAACAGAAAATGTAGCCTTTTATCATCATAAACAGGAGAGGCATTTTACAAAAGATTGAGTTTCACAAGAATAGAAAACACAAAAACATTGCAAAGATCCTGCCAGACTTTCACATAAAAACAAGGTGGGAATTCACTTAATAATATCGACGCATATTTCCCAGGAAATGATGAACGTACAATATGAAAGTGTCCCGGTCCTGAGACACAGTAGGGGAACTACTAAAAAGGTAAAACACAAAAAAAAAACATACAGTACACTGCACTTGCCCCAAACTGTACATAGGAATGATGTCAGATGCTGTTAGCTTATTTAAACCATTGTGTACCGGTGCATTGCTGTCTGGATTCATTTTCTATGTATGTGCCATTTGTGATGACTATGTGTATTTAGAAAACATATTTCAGAATCATCTTTTACAATAGTGGTTTATAAGCATTACAGTCATTTGAAGAGTGGAAGAACTTATTGCCATATACAGTCAATTCTATACTGCATAATGAGGTGGCAGCAGCGCCTAGCTTAGCAATTTTAAGTTTATTTTTAGGGATATAACACTGCCAGCTGGCAGCCAATCATTTCCTTCTCTCCTACTGCAAACGTTTAATCACATTCTCTTATTCAGATTGATTACCAGATAACACCCCACCTAGCAGCTTCAGTGTCTCATCAACATTTTCCATTTGATTCAATGATGAGAAATTGTTGTTGTAGTAAGGAAATAGCTAAAGGTTGTGGCCTAGGATTATAAACTAGTTCATAGAACGTGTGCCAGAACTGACTTATTCTACAGGAGATACTTGACAAGCCAAGTATACCCTAAAAGACATCAAGCCAGTTAAACCCTCAAAGCTTATTGTTGAAGAATTGCCCTGCACTCTGCTTTAGAAAACAATCAGACTTAGTCCATATGTGACAAAGTTATCCATAATCAATTTGGATCGAATTACACTATCATCACAGCACCTTAAGATTCTAGTATTTCCTTTTTAGCAATTAACATCAGTATATAATTTTGTGGCAGGAGCAGGATGGTGGGTGAAAAAGTATGCGATCAGAGGCGGAAATCAGGCTGAGGGGTAGGGTAATTTGTAATCAGATAAGGACAGGGAACAGAGCACTCTCTCTGAGGTTTGTCCAATTAATGCAAAATCTTAGCTAGTCTATTATGGTTATGTGTCCGTATGTGCCCTTTTATCATGGTCTAGCACGATCGTGCTGCATGAAAGCCAAATGTAGTTACCTCTGTTAATCCATTGTTATCAAAGGGAGCCTTACTATGACAGTCTCTTATTTACAAGAAAATCATAGCTACTGCTTACTGGTGACATTGTACTTAGTTTTGTTCCTCTGTCATCCAGTTCTCCTTGAATTGGAAGCAGACCAAAATGCCATGTTCAAAGACTATTATTGGCTATTTCAAGTCATGCAATAGATTTAGCCTAAGGCTGACATACATGAAGTCACTCTGGGCTGACAGCACTTTTTGAAATGAAAATTGGTATTATTATATTGAAAAATGCTCTTTCACTATTTACCTCTATGTACAGGGTATGTGAGGAAATAGGGCAATCCAACGTGTTGACCCCTCTTTGGATAACTCTCTTGCCTGAATTAACCAAACACTTGTAATCCACAGTAGTATGACTCTCGATAGTGACAGTTTGTCATTTTCCATTTCTTTGATAACTGATGAGACATGGTATGATGAGATTTATTACTGTCTAATTAATTAGTGAAATGGTATCAATGGTGTGTACCTCTAGAGATCTATACAACAATAGGAACATAGGGATAGTGAGGAAAAATGAAACAATCTGCCTGTAGCAATCAGCTTAATGAAGCTGGTGCCCGAGACAACCAATCACCTGATGTTCTTTCTAAGTAATTAGTACACGTAGTGCATGAATCTAAAACAATATGTATGTATCTTGTCTTTAGACATGAGGCATAATAATGAAGCAGCTGGGTATTAGCAAGTAGTCTTCCTAGGTGTTACCATTGTTAGTCATACGCTTTACAAGCAGAGTGATAGCAGGTGTGGGAGGCAGCCAATGGAAGCATGGGAACATGGGTGATTTGATAAAGGTGTATATTGTGTGAAGGTTATCATTATGTGCTTGTGTGAGCATCTCTTTGAAATGGATGTCATTATATTGACTAGTTCCGAAGCTTATTTCAATGTGATATACTATAGTCGTATGTATGTATACCTATGCAACATATAGAAGTGACTTGATTCGAATTCTGGATGTAATACCTCTATTCCAAATGATTGAAGGATTTGATACTTAGTGCACAAAAGTAAAAACAACTTGGAGAGTTGGGAGCAAATTTACTCTCAACTGATAACTGTCATCTCATCATATAGCTTGTCACAGCTGGCAGCTACTCATTTTTCGTTCTTTTCAATCACTAGGTGATTGCCACCATTCACAATCCCTCCTCTCCTAGCCTACTTCTATTGATCCACACTCCTCCGTCCCTCAGAGCTGTTTTTGATTGGCTAATGGCTTAGACAAACATAGTTCTGATGTATGTGTACAATGGGAGATGCTCCAACGAAATGCTGGAGGATTAAAGGAAAGACCATTCCTTGGGTCTAACACACCGTGGCATAGATGCATTTATTTTTCTGATTTTATTTGACGTTCTTCCAGCTCAATTTACTAATGAGGAGGGAGCATGCCTCTTTCCAGCCTGATATCATGCAAAGACTTTCTCAGTGCGGGAAAGGGAATTTGTTGAATCAATCAATGTGTACACAAATAAGTAAGGAAAAGGACATATTGTGAAGACATAAAAACAGATCTCTCTGAGAATCATGTCAGGTGATCAGACAAACCTCGATCTTTTACTGATAATGGAGTTCAAAACACTTGAAAAGGAGGTTTGTATGAAGAACATAACTTTTAGGGTGAAAAAGTAAACCCCACAATTTCTCATCAAATGTTATTTCTTTTCATTTTCACAGCATTATTCACATTTATGAGCGACTCAGAAAAGGATTCCCAGCAAATTGTTGTCATCTGTCGCCATGAGTAGTCATCAATGGTGACTCCTTTTTGAGTGATAACTCATTCCGTCATCTTTCGCCACTGTGTGTTAGACTCACGTGGCATAGCAATTGCTATTCCTGGTGATCTTGTGCTATAACGACGTCGTGTTCCATCTAGCGACATGTGTGAGCCACTTCACACAGGTTGACGAGGACTCATGACGATTTGCTGGGTTATAATTTGACTGGAATTTATCATTCAGTATGTTCTTGAAACTGTTAATCCATTGATTGTGTGAAAGCTAATGTATATGCTCTATAAGATTGACAGGATTCTTTGCAAGGTTTTTTTTTTTATCTTAGCCATACATAAATAAGACTTTACGGGCTGCTAAGGGCTTAGGAAGGAGGGGAAATTAGCATGCTGCAAGTAAAAAAAGATCATTTTGCAGGGAAAGAAGATGCCTTGTTCAGATCAAAATGAAAGACATGTCTTTGATCAATACAGATTGAACCTCGGGGAGGGAATATGAAGATCGATGATTTCAGCTGAGATAAAAGATTATTACTGAACAACACTGTGAGTTTGAGGTTATAACTATTAGGAACAAAAAAGACAAAAAAAGAATAACTGTATATTTAATTGATATCTCAATAAGAGATGACGTCTATCACAATCCTTCCTTGTTATTTATTCCCTGACTTCTATAACCAGCATTCCAACTCATACGCCCCTAAGCATTCCACCTGATTCCATTCCCAGTAAATCACATTGCCTCTCCCAAAATGGTCTCACTGCCATTTCACCAAGCACCTTTTCTATATCCGTCCTAGACATAAAAGGTGCCATGTGGGATTTCTCTGCTGCTTCTTTATGGACTTCTGTCATTCTGGAAGGTAGCCTTGTTCCTATTGTTGTAAATCATTGTTCGGCCCTACTGGTTGTGTATGGTCCATAGAGTTTCTGTAATGTCTTTTGCATTTTATAAATATGAAAACTGACATAGTCTACACTGGGAAAATTCTCCTAAAATGGTCCTTGGCTGGCAAACTCTCTGACTCTGCATGTCATACTTTGGGCTTTACCAATCTGAAATTTTATATAAGTATTGTAATTAGAGCCAGGTTGTAAAAGTAACCAATTTTTTGTATTTTGTTGGGTCTTTTTTTTTGCCCTTTGTCTGTAATTAAGCGTTTAATTTTGGCGGTACTACTGGGGCACAAAAATTAGAGTAAATCGACCTAGAATAGAATTATAATATAGATCGAGTCCATTATATAGAGGTAATATCATCTGGGAATATTTACCGGTACATGTACAGTCTGCAGATAACTTACAAAATTTCAAAAAGTACTTATGTGATATATTGATATGACTCTGAATTGATATTAGAAATATCTTGAACTATAATATATATATGACTACTGTGTGATATGTGACTGTTCATGGAGACCACCTGTTCAACAACAATTGCTTGTATTGATACAACTTTACATGTTAGATTGTATCCTTCTCCTTCGGCTGATAATTGTAAAAGCTTCAGTATGTTAAGATATTGTTGGTCAATAAACTCTTTTCAAACTCTAACTATGGTAATATAAAGGAATAGTAACCTCAGGTGGAGATTACTGCATTCCCCCATGCTTGGACCATGCACTGTGATCACAGGCTGAGAAATATATAGGCTTTCTATTTGAGCGTGACAAGATTGAAGTGAGATTACTACCTGGACTGGGCGAAGTGCCTGGAACTGATTGCATCAATTAATGAACAGAGGGAGACCTGGTGATAACCTGCTTAATTGGTGTTTAATCAAGCAACCTTAACAGCTGACTAAATGTATTAGCTTCACAACAAAACAAGTGTAGGAAGGAGAAATGTGGAAATAGAAGAAGGATGTTTGCTGAGAGAAAATAGTAAATTGAGTAGGAACTGTGTGCGTGGGGGTAAATAGCAGCTAAAGGAAGAAAAAAAATCACTCAACTCATACACTGCAAAATAATTTCATTAATATAATGACAAAATCCTTCTCCCAAATTTTCCAAAGATCTGTCGTTATTTTCACAGACATTCCTTGTACCAATTTACTGCAATCCGCTTCACTGCAATTATCATTACGGTGGTTCACTGTTCAGTTTTACGAGGATTCCTGGTTAATTCGACAGTTTTAGAGTGTACACACATCAGAGAAATTTTATTTTGAAGTAAATTCATGAAAAAACACTTGATTCGATTGAGTACAAACTCGTGATATACATCCTTGGCTACAATCCAAATGTGTTGTTTTTTAATTGAGCCCCAGTTTTCCATTCACCAAGCATCTATGCTATTCAGATGTTGCCTGGAACATGTCAGCTTTTCTGTGTACATACTAGAAGTTAAAGGTGGCATGTGGGATTTTCCTGCAGGATCTTTATGGGCTAGTGTATTCTGCTCACACTGGAAGTCAGCCTCATTTCCATACACAGGTGTCAGATATGCCACCTGGCGGTTGCTTGGTGTTGTGCTGGGAGCTCCTTCGCTTAAAAGTAAGTCATCCCTAATCATGTTTTCCAGTTCTGCAGCTGTTGCGCTTTGTCCTTTGTTGGCTGCAGTTGCAAAGAGTATGGAGTACTCATTCTAGAACTAAAAAGGGGTAGGGTCAGAGTAAGAAAAAGTGTACAAAAGAGAGGGAAACAGTGGTTTCACCCCTTCATGCAGCTACAGAATGAAATATAGCTCACCTGATCTTGTCTTTCTTTGTCTCATTTAAGACAAAACACTATAAGCTTTCAGAAAATTGTACATTCAGGTCTGTTGGACAAGAATTCTCTAAGTAACAGCATTGCAAAGTGAGTAAGTAATAGAGGTTTAACGCCATTTCGACAGCTAAGGTCATATTCATGGCGAGAACTACATTACACAATTTTACAGAGGAATGTGTCAGTGCCCATGCATATGTCCACCACCCACATCCCGAGGGGATAGGAAAGAGGAGAAGTAGACCCTTTTAATTGGGCTAGGGAAGCCCGGCATTACAAAGTACTTTACTTTAGTAAGTGAGGTGTCCGAGACAATAACTAAAAGGTCCCCATAAATTCATAAGTAATATGTATACAATATATTCTATACCTTCCATCTATAGCCTCCACAGAGGTATAAAGATGACAGAAATATCTTTGTGACAAGCCAACTATTTTTTAAGTTATGGACAAAAGATCAGTTGTGGACTGGGTTTCCGTCTCGGACGCCTCATTAATGTCTCGGAGGCCTCACCAACATTCTGTTATCTTTGGTAGATAGATCTATACTGTTGATATATCTTGCAGTATTGAACACTGGTGAAGAATAAATATTTCTGATGATGATTGATGCTGCTGGGGTTTGCTACAGGGTAACAGAAGTCTTGAGGCGTCCCAGACATTACATCATTTTTTGTATGCTTTACCACAATGAAACTTAAAGTGACAGGATTGCCTTAATTATTGTTTATCCCAATAGGACACATATTTGCCTGATAGAGTAAAGATATGGAAGTGAAACTAAGACGTGTTTTAATTGTGAAAAACTAGTGTAGTGTAGCGTCAAGAAAAGTTTTGATGAATCTAGGGTAAAGATAGTGATGTCAAGTGAAAATTTTGGGATTTTTCAATATTTCTGACTTTTCCTCAGCCAGTAAAATAAAAAGTTGATAAGCTAGCTTTATGATATTGTGTATACCTAATCCCCAGTACTGCATATAGTTGCAGATACAGTTAGGAGGTGCTGGGATGGATTAAAACGTACATTATTCAATTTCCAGAATTTTTGTCTCGGACCTCTCAAGAAAATGGCTTACTTTTGATCAACCTTGGAGAAACCCAGTCCACCAAGGGTTTTCATAGAGCTAAGATGTTACATTATCAATATAATAAGGTTTTGTTATGTTATTTTGAATTGTATTATTCTGCACTCAAATGTGTGTCCCTCAACTGTACACTTTTGCTTACTTAGACCCGGCTGGTGATTTGATTTGTAAGTATGCTGTATAATTTGCAGAAATCTTGTTTCACGTTGTTCTCAGTAAGTCTGCCCTCTATAAAGGAATGGGATTATCATTTTTTGGGGAAATTCTTTGTATATGGGGTCAAGAAACCACAAATATTCTACTGAATCTAGTACGCAGAGTATTGAATCTTAAATGACTTATAGTCCTGACGCAAAGTCACTTAATGTCAATTGATACCCTGCCCATCAATCACCATGACTGGTTACTATTGGCCACCGATAGGATTACTTTGGTCATACCATCACCAACCACCCTTTGTAGAGCTTTATGCTGGCAGACCTAACAGGAAATCGAAAGTCATTATTAGATCGTAAATATGAATTGAGATGGGCTAGAGCTTCCTTCATGTCAGCCATCAAGTTGCTCACCGTTGGCAGTAATTTACCCCAAAAGCCATTACCGATGCCTCCATTGCTTATTTACAATGAGTTATGTCTTGTAAGAGGTATGAGGTGCATGTGATAGCAGGGCTGAGAGGAGAGGAGTTAAAAGGGAAAAGAGAAGGGGAATGGCAAAGACAGCGCTCATCTTTGAAGGGTTTGGGATGGGTCATTTATTTCCAGATGGGGGCTTTGGCAAACTAGCAATTGTCAGACACATATGTCATGAACTTAATCGAAAAAGTATCCTTGTGAAACAACATATCTCAACATCAGAATGATGTAACCAAATTTGGTTTTGTAACAACCTCACTACAGAATAGTTTTGGTTTTGTAACAGCCTCACTGATAAGCACTTTTTTCTATATCTATCCCAGAGGTAAAAGGCGCCATGTGGGATTTCTCTGCTGCATCTTTATGGCCTTCTGGTATACACTCATGTCATACCAGAAGTTAGCCTCGTTCCAATTGATGGATATCAGTTCTGGACCCTGTTGGTTGTGTGTGGTTCATACAGATTCTATAATGCCTTTTGTGCTTTATATGAAAACTGTCATACCGAGCAGAATATTCTCCTTAGATAGTCCTTCTCTGGCAAGCTCTGCTACATCATGTCATACTTCGTTCTTAGCAAATCTGAAAGATTTTTTCCTAAAATTCGAATTAAGGCCATTCTGTGAGAAAAATTATTTTCTTTGTACTTTGTTAAGCCTTATTTCAGTCTGCCCATTGCTTAACACTTGTCTGTAACACAGTATTTAGGTTTGGTCAATTCTATACATATTCTTCCATGACCAAACCACTTCAGATAGTAAAACATTTATCTGTATAAAACATACTTAAAATAGTGACCACTCCTGCTGACAGGTGATTGTATGTGGTTCAAAAAGGGTCTGTTATACCCAATTTTTCTATCTTTTGTGATTTATGTTATGTACCTTATCCCATATCTCCATTTCTTATCACTTTTGTCATCATCTCTCCTCTATCTGCTATCCACATGCTGGTATGTCCTGATAGCCCTGTGAATGAGGTTAAGCTTTACAGTCAGTTAGCAGCCTGGAATATTGATATTTTCCATAATCCACTTGTCCCTTATGCAGACAGCACACATCGCCTGGACATGGGCATGTTTATCTACACAGTACTTCCAAAATACTGTATCAGCAAGGCAGGTAGATGTAGTATCTATCTATAGATTTATTTCACATAAAAGCTTCTTTGCAATTTGTCTCAAACCTATTAAACAAGGAGTAAAGAACCATTGAATCATATAATACATGCCCCCTTTTTGCATATCTCCTAGGTCCTTAACAGAACAGTTACATCAATCTGTATCTCTGATGCCTTGTTCTATGTGACAAAATGAAACACATATTTATTGATTACACTATATTAAAACTTTCCACTTTAATTGTCATAACAAAAGGAACATTCATTGAACTATGTTGTATGCTCACAGAGCCAAATCATCAGGCTGAGAAATGTACTTTATGTTTGAGCGTGACAAGATGTAAGTGAAATTACTATCTCGACTAGTAGAAGTACCTGAAACTGATTGCATCAATTAATGAACAGAAGAGGGAGATGTAGAGATTCCCCTTCCTAATTGGTGTTCAATCAACCAGGCAATAAGCGACCTTAACATTTGACTAGATGTATTAGCTGTAGGAAGGTGGAATGGAAGAATGGAAGAATTCCTAATTGACTTATGAATCTCCCCTTAGCTGTTAGTAAAATCTTGTTTACTCAAAACCCTCATTGGAAAATTCCATGTTTAAAAGAACAAGGTCAGAAGGGTATGATTCAGGAGGAATATATATCTTTATGAGCCCCTCCAAATAAATATTTGTCTCAGATTATCGTCCAAAATATTCAAATTTATATCCTCATGTGACAGTTTCAAACTAAACCTCAAAATATGCATTTATTACTTTTATTGTTCTCTGCCAGCCTGAAATCAGCGAGCTGAGCAGTAAAGTGCAATTGGTGGTGGCCTTCAGTCAGGCCATAATCAGTGCAGGCAATTAACATAAAATAGCGGCCAAACTCATAATCACATGATTTTATTTCATAACCTGCCCACCAATCACCATTACTGGTTAGTATTGGCCACCACTAGAATTACACTGGTCATACCGTCACCTCCGGCCCCTCATAGTGCTTTATCCTGACAATCCTAAAAGGAAATCCAAAGTCCATATTGGAGTGTTAATGTGAATGGAGATGGGCTGTAGCTTTATGGGATGGAATTTCAACCTGATTATAGGCTTGGATGTTTGGAGAATTGTTGAAGAGTCATAACCTGAGGAGGTTTTCGAATTGTGCTGATATGATTAAGGTCAGGAAAGGACATTTGCATCAAAATTTGTATGTGTGAGAGTTTGAGACAGTTACTAGTTCCATCATACATACCACAGGAAACATCGATTAAATGTATCTTACAGCCCATAAGGTGTTAAGGGGTTATAGGAGTAAAGCATAAGGTGAGCAGCTCCAGGAGCAGCTGCCACCAGCTCACTAACCAGCCTAATGCAGCCTCAATCAATTCTAAGTCTGCCCTACTGGTGGTGACCAGCCTAATGCAGCCTGAATCAACTCTAAGCCTGCCCTACTGGTGGTGACCAGCCTAATGCAGCCTGAATCAACTCTAAGCCTCCCTTACTGGTGGTGACCAGCCTAATGCAGCCTGAATCAACACTATGCCTGCCCTACTGATGGTGACCAGCCTAACGCTGCCTCAATCAACTTTAGGCCTGCCCTACTGGTGGTGACCAGCATAATGCAGACTGAATCAACTCTAAGCCTGCCCTAATGATGGTGACCAGCCTAACGCTGCCTCAATCAACTTTAGGCCTGCCGTACTGGTGGTGCCCAACCTAATGCAGCCTCAGTCAACTCTAAGCCTGCCCTACTGATGGTGACCAACCTAATGCAGCCTGAATCAACTCTAAGCCTCCCCTACTGGTGGTGACCAGCCTAATGCAGCCTGAATCAATGCTAAGCCTCCCCTACTGGTGGTGACCAGCATAATGCAGCCTGAATCAACTCTAAGCCTGCCCTACTGATGGTGACCAGCCTAACGCTGCCTAAATCAACTCTAAGCCTGCCCTACTGGTGGTGCCCAACCTAATTGAGCCTCAGTCAACTCTAAGCCTGCCCTACTGATGGTGACCAACCTAATGTAGCCTGAATCAACTCTAAGCCTCCCCTACTGGTGGTGACCAGCCTAATGCAGCCTGAATCAACTCTAAGCCTCCCCTACTGATGGTGACCAGCCTACTGCAGCCTGAATCAACACTAAGCCTGCCCTACTGGTGGTGACCAGACTTATGCAGCCTGAATGAACTCTAAGCCTCCCTTACTGGTGGTAACCAGCCTAATGCAGCCTGAATCAACTCTAAGCCTCCCCTACTGATGGTGACCAGCCGAATGCTGCCTGAATCAACTCTAAGCCTCCCCTACTGATGGTGACCAGCCTACTGCAGCCTGAATCAACTCTAAGCCTCCCCTACTGATGGTGACCAGCCTAGTGCAGCCTCAATCAACTCTAAGCCTCCCCTACTGATGGTGACCAGCCAAATGCAGCCTCAATCAACTCTAAGCCTCCCCTACTGGTGATGGCCAGCCTAATGCTGCCTCAATCAACTCTAAGCCTCCCCTACTGATGGTGACCAGCCTAATGCTGCCTCAATCTACTCTAAGCCTGACATACTAGTGGTGCCCCCATATGGGGTTTAGCTGAGCTACAGACTCCCCTATAAACCATCTATATTCATCACTATGGAGGCTCAATTAAGGCAGTTGAGGGAGTCTAAATGTGCACAGGAGTACCTAAACCCACCAACAAGAGAACAAAATTAAAGACACTTATTTTTTCATATTCTACTCTGAGAGGTATATTGATGAATGGAATGTAGTTCCCCTGGACAACTTCACCATGCAGCCACAAACAGTTCTAGACCAGATGACCATTGCCTGGTACCAGTCAGTATTTAGTTTAGGTGTGAGTGCTGAGTGGCCCCACAGTGGTCACCAGCAGCTTGGGGTAAGTGATAAAATTAATTGTCACCAGGAGGCACAACAGACATACCACACTCCCCCCTGGAAACTGTAACCAATGATCACTGGCTCACACTGAGTGGAAGCTCAAACTTATTTCAAAAGAACTTAAAACAGCAGCCGATATATAGGGATTTTATAAGCATCCTTGTTCTTTTTAGAGAAAGGGGCTCAACCCTTGTTATGAGCTATATTTATCACCTTCAATAAGGACATAATGTAGGCTTCCACATCCCCCCCTCCCTGACCCCCCGCCCCTATATCTCGGATTCCACCACTGTCAATACAGGCCTACAATATGGTTTCACTGCTACAACTGCTTAGTTAAATCCTATAAATGCATGATGTGTGAAGGCAGTCCTATGTTCTCGGGCTAAGGTGACCCTTAAAGGATTAAAGAGTAAATCAGGTAATGGACTGTTGTACCACATGAACAAGGTTCCATCACCATAAACATAGCACCCTGTAGTAAAAGTACAGTCGCTATAGGTGTTGTTATTACCAGGTCACAAATCATAAAAAGTGTGCATATAGGGCCTTACATGTCATTCGCCCAGACATGTGCCCAGATAAAGAATTCTTATAAGTATGCTTCTTTTACAATAGCAAGGACACATCTGATAGAAATGATAATGTGATTTTCTTAATCTACAGGTCAAAATAGTCTGGACCTGAGATTTTCATGGAGGTATGAAGATTGTTTCTGTAGGAAGTTAAGCCCTCAACATGGCTTGTAACTCAGATGTCATTCTCCCAGACACAATTTCGCCCAGACATTTTTGGTCATTTTGGGCACATTTTACCCCCCTGGAGCCCAAAATATGCATATGGGACCATCAAAACCCATATGTAACATGAAGATCTCATCCAGCTTGACACTTTGAGCCCAAGAAATAGAGGGGGAAACTAAAATTCGAAGAGTAGGGGCTGGAATACCTCCAAATTCGTCATATGCAAACCTTCTATGATTTTCGACCACCTGCTCAGCTCGCCTACCCAGCCCCTCTACATACATGTACACTAATTAACACTCAACTGGGCTTGTTAACCCTTTGACTTGAACTTAGTTTAAGGGCAAATCTGCTGCCCAACACTTCATGCTGAGTTACTTGCCAGGTCTGCGTGCCTGCATCAGTATGACCAAATGTCATGATGTATTCTGCATTAGAGGCCCTTAAATGCCGCATTGTACCGCCAGGTTGATGACGGAATGATACACCAATAGTGATTCTGCTCCCCACAGAGCATTGGTGCTTGATGCCAATCCATATAATTATAGATCCCAGGAGTAAGGCAAAAGGTATTGATAAAGCACTGTTAATTAGTATGTGATGGGGTCAAATTGCCTCAGTCTGCCTTTTTTTGCCATTCACCTTTTATAGATTAACTTGAGCCATTGGTGCATCATGCTGCCCCTCCATGGTTTCATTGGTGATGTAATGATGCACCAATGTAGCAATTCTGCTCCCAGGCAGAGGATTGGTGCATCATGCAAATCGGTAGATAAATCCCCTAGGGATGGCACAATGAATGGACAAAACACTGGTAATTACCTCATGGGGCCACCCACAGTGAACAAATTGGTTCATATTTCCATTATATATTTTTTTTGTCATTCTCTTTTTTATAGACTGATTAGAGTGATACAGGAATAATATCAGTGCATACTATGCTGGTGTGGCGAGAATACATTTCAACACAAAATATATTGTACATTAATTCATTTGTACATTAAGGTAGTTAGCCTACTTGTCACAGGCTCTGCCCAGGTGGCATACAATATATACTAATACCCTGTCTCCATGACAAAAGGCAGAACTTCAGGATATTTTTCACAATGATCTGGTTAAAGAGTGTGTAGTCCCTCAATGAGAGCTTCAGTATCCAGTGAATAAAGTATCCCTAAAGCCTCATTCAATTTGGCTGCAATGGTGATCTATCAAGATTTATCAGCATTTGTGTAGTGGTTATGGATGTTTGGATAAGGATAACTGTTATTCCATAGATTCTACAAACAATGTAACTTTTTTTCCATAATAAAATGGCTAAAAAAGACCTATAAGAATACTAACACATTCAGACTGAAGGATGAGTCATTGCACAGCAGAATTAAGGGCTATAGAGTTAAGAGCGGGGTTCTCCTCTCTTGTATCAAGTCCCCTGTGGGAAGTAATCACGGAGCTATCTAGGACTATTTGTGGGTGCCAAAACAATCAGGATGGCAGGATAGAACCTGCTGATGGCCTCCCAGTGCCAATGGATACTTATTAAAGAGCTTCACAGAACTCCTGCTCACTGCGGCCACCAGGGGAAAATGAAGCACTGCTGCTGAGTCAGACAAGTGCATACCACAGTGGCATGTATAAGTGCCCCTGCTGGTTTTAGATCTCAATGCTTTTGCAACATCCAGTGCTAATCTGAAAAATGTGTTTATTTGAGATTTTTTATTATTAGTGCTCAACATCTATGTCCTGCCAGTCAAAGACAGGTGATTGTTAAAATTCCTCATGTATAGATTTCAATGTTATTGATCTCCAGTTGAAGAAGAATGGTATTTTAGAATCAGCTTTTGATGCTCAACACCGCTGTACCTCTCCCCTTCCCAATGTTTATTCACTACTGCTAATTATTCATATACTCAACTCTTAAGCAGGCTTTAACTGTAACCACCCATCCATTCTAAACCCGCACTACCCTATCTTCCTCCATTGCAGTTCTCAGTATAAATCATTTTCTACATAGACATCTTTTATAGCCATGTGCCATGTATTCCACATATATACACACCTCCTTGTCAATAGAGCTCTCTTTGCGTCTTGCAAAACAGGAGATGAGATTCAAAATGGCAGCTCCCATAGGGTGCAAATCATGCGTCCGTATGTATCAACTAACCTGCTGCATGGTGCTTCCTATTTCAGTTTACTTTGCTACACTAATGCAGTGCTTTTGAGATTATTAGCTATCGCCATATCATGCTCAACATTTGGAAATATTTCAACCATGCATGAATGCAGCATTTTCAGTAACTCACCCAGGATATATTTCACAGTCATTAAAGGGTAGTTTGACCAGTGGAAGATGTATGTTTGTGCACTGAGGAGGGAGCCATTGAGTATTAAAAACATGAAATGAGATTCAATATGGCAGCTTCCATAGGGAACAAATCATGTGTCCTGTTGCACCCAAGGACAGGGTATGTGAACCTGCAGGAACTGATGTATCAGCTAAGCCTGTTTTGGCCACATGATGCCTGTAATTTTTGGTTTTCTTTATTGCTATGCTACACAAATGCATTGCTATTGAGTTTAATGTTACTGGATTGACCATTTGGGAGTGTTCCACCCCCATATGTATGGTCAGCAAGATGCATGAATGCAATATTAATGAGCCACTAACCCAGAATATATTTCACAACCATTGACGTGTAGTTAGGCCTGTGGAAGATGTATATTTATGTCAAGGTGAATATCGATGCCCCATAGATAACGCACTAAGCCCCCATATTGAACCCTTGCATTAAATAACCAGCGCCAAATCTGCACGATGATGTCATACGCCCACCGCGCATGCGCAGCCCTTTGGAAATGTAAACATCCAAGATGGCGGCTGTCAGCATTTCGCGATGACGATGGGTAAATAGGAGTTAATTATGGTTCCCCCCCTCCCCCCTTGAGCTCAGTTACGAGGTATTTGCCAGATCCTCACTCCGATGGTGAGGCCCGGCATCCATTACCCCTGGCTCAGCTCTTTCTTCCCCTCCACACAAACAACCCTTACCCACCTAGACGTGCTGTACCCCAACCTTTCACCCCTCAGTTAAGTACTGAACACGGTATCGCCATCAAAAAGCTAACACATGTGGGTGAGAAGTGAGAAAACACACTACTCCAGTGCCTAACCACTCTTGCACGATCCCTGACTTTCTAGCAGGGCCTCGCATTATAGTGTGCCAGTAAGGAATTGAGTGATTTTCAATTCTTTCCCCAAAGTCTAACCCATTTTTGGTACTTGTATCGTGATCAGTACCTCTACAAAACCCAGCACACAGTCCCATTGCATAATAACACAAATTTGGAAAAAGAGGACTGTTCTAAAGGGGTTGCTAAGCAACCTAGCCACCCTGGTCGGAAGGGGGAAAACCCAAGGAACCAAAGCTTCTACATTTGGTAATCAAGGTTTAGATTACCACAAAAAGCTCATTCTTCAGAATTTGGTTTAGATTGCCATAAAAAACTCATTCTTCGGAATTTTGCAAAGAAGTGCATGGCATTTGGCTTGTTTGATGCTGCCAGACGCATTATGCACTCGCCAAAACCCCACAGCCCCCAAGGCGGTTGGTAAGATTGCCAACTCACACGCTCTACAAAATCAGATGCTCAAATTGATGCAACTGATCCTGGGCGCCTGTTGGATACAGCAGAAGCAATTCAAAGAAGCTCTGCTGCTTACCAGGGGCTGTCCAATCATTCATAAAGTGAATGACGACTTCTGGGGTCAGGACAGTAATGGCAAAGGCATCAACGCCTACGGGCGTGGCCTTTCTAAATTATTGGCTGAAAAACTCGGTAACAGACTTTAGGCCCGTGTCCCAGAAACCCCAGTGCTGCAAACTGGGTTACCAAAGGCATGCCGTGTCGGCTACACACTAAAGTCCCACATAGATGCCTTATTCCAAATTACCCAAATTCAAAAACTCTTATTACCTTAATAAAATGTACAACAAACTCCAACCAAGTTCCAAATTTCCCACATTTTCTTTTTACCACATAAATCCAAAACCAACACCAACATTTTATTTTTCTCCTACTACAGGTTTTTTAATTTTTTGTTCAGTGTGACGGTCTACTCCAACTAAAACACCTGTTCCTTTCAATGCTTCGTGCTTGGGGGGCTTCAAACCAAAAAAAAAAAATCAAATATCGATTGATTTTCCACTCAAACACCTTGACATAAATGTACAGATGAACTCTGATTACTTTGAGCCTCCTGTTTCTTCACTTGCGTGTCCTGCCTGCCCCGCACGAGGCCGGTAGGCAGAGTGAGGAACGGGCAGGACACGCTCATGAAGAAACGGTCGGCTCAAACTAATCATCGTTCACCTTTACCATTGTATGTGCACTGAGGAGTAAACAATTTAGTATGGAGTGCCTGGGTTAGGAAGATGGAGAAGAGATAGATTTAAAGCCGGGTGATGATCCTCCCCACCAACTAATCCTTCCACCTGGCATGACCACTCTTTGTGCAGACAAGTGGGTAGTTCTCCCTGCAGGCTGTTGCAAAAAGATTTGGAAACGATTTTGTCGGAGGTGGTATTTCCAAATTGGAACTGACTGACCTCAGGGAATCAATTCCCTGTTAGGTTGCCAAATGATAATTGGTCATAGAAGTAGTTTAGGAGTGGTCAGGAACTGGTGAATGCTTCCTAATCGAGAACCAATTCCCAGCCAGTTCCTTTCTCCAATTCCCTTGCCTTTCGACTATGGGAAGCATTCAGGTGGAATTAATCATGGAACCAGTTCCTCAACTTTTTGCAATGCAGTCTAATTCAGAGTAAGTCAATTCCATTACAGTATAAGGTGGGAATTGGTCTCCCTGGGTGGAGAATCGGGAGGAACTGGAAGATGCATTAGTTACAGTGAGAATTGAATTCCAAATCTTTTCACAACAGCCTCCAGAGAGTCTTGGATCTTAGCCAATCACTTGAACTCTGCTACCCTCTCACAGCGAGCCCCTCCCACAAAGGGAACACTGCTCCTTGAGGCAGAATGTTAAGAAGAGGTTTAACCCTTTGGTGCAGCATTGTTCTCAGATTCAACCAATTTCCAGCATCATAATGTAGGGATGCTGTTTTCTTTCAACTCACCAGAGCTCTACTAAATAGATAGAACTAAACGACCGTGGTGTACGAGGTGGCCGATCCACCACGAGGGATGGATCGGCCACCGAGGACACCAGGGGAGTTTAGTTCTATATTTATTTTATGTTTTTAGAGTCTTTAATTAACTGAAAATTAACAAAATCCGTTACCGTATTGCCCCGTACGAGCGGCGGTCCGCCATTTTGAATGTTTACATGCACCCAGAACGAGGCTACGGTACCGGATCGGCCGCTGTGGTGGATCGGCACACGTTACGCCACTGGGGGTGTGCGGATCGGCCCTGCAATGCTATCTCTATGGGAAGAAGTTATTCACATAAAATAAATACCCAATACCATTGACTATGATATACTTGGGAAAAGTGTCATTTATGCATTGCGAGACCATTTATCAGTGACCTATTGATAGAGAAAAATAGATATGTGGCTCTGAGATATGATGCCTTCCTTTGAGGATTGTGGTGGAATCCTTTGAGGATTGTGGTGGAAGGCTAGCCAGCTTAGAGTTAATCAGGATAAAGAATTAAGGATGCTTAGGTGACCTATTTGACCAGACAATTACTAAAACTGAGACCAGTCAAGTCAATCAAGAACAAGACATCCATTCTAAATCGATTTAAGATTTAAGTCAATATACAAGTGTGACCAATGATTATAGGCATACTCAAGGTGGGGTCCATGTAAACTTCAAACAAATTCAAATAGTTTTTTGACTCTAAATAAAAGGAATCTGTTCTTTATCAATATCTTATAACTCTAATGCCCATATAAACATCTGTAAGTCACCCTAGAGAGGGGAGTCGGCTTGCTAAAATACTGGTAAATTTAGTAGGTATTTGCTGAATACAGTCAAGTGCCCATGCTGCCATGATACATGAGGATGAAATTAGATTGTGCCATCTATGACATTGAAAACATATCTTTGTGCATCAGATCCGGTCACATATATTTCATTGAGCTTAATTTGGTCTGACAAACAACAATTTTCAATATTGTGAAAGTATCGAGGATATTCACATCAGCCTCAGCACGTTATTGAAAGGAGTTATTTGTCAGGAGGGGAGGGGTGAAAATGCTTACCTTGATAAGAGGATTAGAAGCAGATATGAAAGAAAAAGGAGTAGAGCTTGATGGTGATTGCTTTATTTGATGAACAACAGGGACGGGTGCACAGACAAGCACTGTTAGTGGTGTTTTAAGTGCCAAACAGCAAATAACATTCGTAAAAAAGGATGTATATGGGCATTGAGAATAGGAGAAATGAAATGGAAAGAGGAATTGAATGGAGAGAGAGACACACATAATGATACCTCCAGAGTATATAATGATGATGCTAGTAGGTCTGTGTAGAATTCAGTAGAAGATATCAGTTATACTCACGTTGTAGTATTACAACGTTGTGAGCGATATCATGATTAAGTAATTCCTATATACTTCTGCCTGTGGCAGGGATAAGGAATTTAAATCTTTTAATAAAACCTTTTCTCCTCATAGAGCAGGAATGCCATTTTCAAAATATAGAGTTCTGCAAAAATACAAAACACATACTTCACGCAGGCATCATAACAGATGTTCGTACAAGACAAGATGAAAATTTACTTTCAAATTTTGAATTGTATTTATAAGAGGATGATGCAAATTTATACAAACGTTTCTAGGTCCTTTAAAATTAAGGAAGGGTGGAACAGGAGGTACTCAATAGGTAAAACACAATGCACATATTGCACACTGCAAGCTTCCCAAGACGTACATAGGATTATGTCCGAAGTTTTTTTAAGTTACTGTCAACGGACGGTTACATGTGGTGAAGTGAATGTACACAGAATCCAGGGAAATTCAGTTGATCCTTTTGTTGCATAGCTGACATGAGTGTTTCATAAAGGTGGTAACAATGATAACACTCGCCAAGATCTAAGCTCTGCCTCCGATCCTATAGCTCAACCTGTCGTAGGTTCTAGGTATAGGTGTAAGGTGTAAGTTGGGAGAGATGATGTTAGAATAGATAGCTTGGAAAAGATAACTTGGAATAGATAGCTTGGAATAGATAGCTTGGAATAGATGACTGGGAGCTGCTCAAGCTACCTTATATACTGAGGGCCTGAGCAGCTCACAGTGTTGTGAAATGTTCTGTACATGTGGCTCAATAGAATAGTGACACATGTCATAAGGAGAGAGTGCCAGAAGGATATTTTTGGTGTGTCTCTCATAAAATTCATCAAAAATTATAAATTAACGTCACAATTGTGTCTCAGCGATTTGGATTTAAAATATGGTTATACAAAAATTCGTTTTGAAAAGTGTCTATTTGTGTTTCTGAAGTGTCAATTTGGGTGTATACTGCCGGGAAATAGGTTCTGATGTTCCTTATGGTGATATTGTCATTTGTGGCCTGAAAAGTTCCATGGTGAGGAAGCTATTGGTTTATAAGTTGCCATGTTGTTTTGGTGTTGGTTGTTTCTGGACCTGATGGTACTGGTCCTTTCTCCTTGGTTTTGAAACGATGCTGTGTTGGTGGGAGGCTTGTTGAGAAAAACAACAGGAAGAGGAGACAATTCATCGACCTATAGTTTGTCTGTTATGGGTTGCAGACAGGCCATGGTCAATACAGAAAAAGGACGTGAGATCAATATCATTTTGTTAACGTACAAAACCTAAGTACAGAGCTCGATTGATTTATTTTGGCTTAGCGCGGGTCCTGTATCCAGGGACGCTATGGTTAGTTTATCTAAATTCCACCAGGTTGTAGTGGCGAGCTGGCGCTGCACCATACTGGCGAGAATCAGATAAGTTATGGGGATTAATACGGGTATGACCTGCTCAGGTCGACTTTTACCTGTCTCAAGTATGCTGAGAATGAATTATATTGATGTTGATTGAAGGAAAATTTATTTTTGGTTTGAAATGGGGGGGGCGGAGAAAAAAGAATTTTCTTTCCTGTGTCGCCAAAATTTTGATCCGGGCTGCTATAAAAAGGGGACTCGTCCATCTGTGATGTCATAATGTTAAATAATCGCCGCCATGGAGGTGTATGAGGTGCACCTCATTATGCCTAATGTGGGACCCAACTCCACCTCACGATTCACCATGTCGGGCGGATTGTAAGTACATTCTGATTTACAAATAGGCGATACCTGAATTTTGACAATTTTGAGGGTCAAGACGTGGGGCATTTTTTGGTCTAATTAGCTTCTTGCATTGTATTTCAGCATCACGCAGATCCAGTGGGTGATCGTTCCGCCCGGCGGAGCGATCAATGGATACTAAGGTAAGTTTGATCTGAGCAAGTTAAAGTGTGAACATGTGCTAATGTTGTTGTTATTGTCTGGGTGCCACGTGCGGGTGTCACATGACTGATGGTAGTCATGGTGACGGCCATGACGTCCGTCAGTTTCGGTAATTAAAACGAAACCAAGATGGCGCCGGGCTGCCGCGTATGGCGCGAAAGTTGTCGGACCAGACGTTGCAGCTGGTGCCAATACTGATGAACATTAGTATAGGCCGGTCTATTGTATAGTTAGGCTTAGCTGTGGCTATGATGTTGTTTTAGCTCATTATGTGTGATCATGGCTGTGTATGGATGTGTTTTGGGTGTCTGGGGGGTTCATGGTGGGGTGGGGGGGGTTTGGGGTGAAAGGTAGGTTAGATGGGGGGGGCGATCCCCACATAAGCGTCTTTGCGGCGTATGTGTGAGGGCTACCTGCCATCCCCACATAAGTGTGATGGTATCTTCCAAACGCTACTGACATTTGGGTATAACCTTGGGACGGTCCTAAGTTATATGATTGTGGGGGTGGCTGGTAGTTAGCGAGGTGGGATGGTAGTTTCCATCATGAACCGAAGCCGGCCATGTTGGAATGGTGAGTCGAAATTTTACCTACCATAGACTATGTATGTGGCCCTCTCAGCCAGGTTGAGTTTAAACATATATAGATAGTTGGGACACTGGGCTTCTTGGGGTTTCGCAGAGCCCTAAATGCTTGCCGCCGTTTGGGCCCGAGCCTTCTATCTGGTATGCTCTCCTGGATCGGGGGACGATGCCGCGGCTAGACTCGCCGGGCATTCACTATTACAGCGTGGGGACACCTGTTCTATAAATAGAATGGGTGATTCCCCCGTTGTTATGGTTACGGGTATACTGACAAAACGGTTTGTTTTGATTTTGCCAGTGCACATGTACTCTACTGCAATAGTGACTCATACGAATTTTGATTTGGGGGGGAAATGGGGCTTGGGTGGTTGAATGGGGGGGGCTTGGTTTTGTGTGAGAGAAAAGGGTGGGGTGTGGGGCGCGGTGAGTTTTGGGAATTTTGGGTTGGAAAAATGAAAGGTTTTATACAAAATTTCGGGGGGGTTGTTGCTAATAGGACACTGGTAGGCATAATTTCTAAAATAGACTAGTTTGTTAGGTTAATCTATGGCTAGTAATTGACGTATTTTTACCCTGACTTTTTGTAAGAGGTTTAGTGACTAGTGAGCTAAGATGGTTCAATACAGTGGTGGGGGCGTTTGGCTTGATAACAAAGAACAGCTTGCCAAACAGATCCATGGCCTTGCTCTTATTCGCCATGTGGGCATAGAAGGCTATGGATGGGCCACCCTGGGTTGAATCCATATGACTTTGGTGCCTTAAGGCTTAAAAATTAGTATTAAATAAATGGGTAATCTAAGGTAGGATGGGTTGTGTGTGGGGTGTTGCCAAAAGGTTGATAAGTAAGATCTGAAGTGGTTAGGTCGTCGTAGAAAGGCATGAAGTGGACTGCGAATTCAACTATCACATTTTACAAAGCACTCTGGGCGCACACTATCATTGGCATGTAATGGGTATCTGGGTCACATGATGGCATAATCCATCATTGTCATGCTAGAACGATTGATGACGCTACTAATGGACACATAAGACAAAAACCTACCTGGGCTGGTTGCATGGCAGCTTCGGCATTTGGCCCTGTGGTCTCCGGATACTTGCTCCATATGGTGACTGGGTTTGGTAAGTTCGGTGTATTGTTTTAGAAAGTGGATAAGATGGGGGTGGAGTGAGGCTTATAAGCACTTCATGAGGTTGGCCTCCCGATAAGGTATGTCTCACCCATATATGGCACGGGGCCTAGCTATTGGTTGGTTTGCATACACCTGATCATCGTGATATGCAAATTTAATGGACCTTTATGGGGTGCGGATGATCATTGGATGATCTGAATATTGTAGTTATGAAAGGGGGGGGGGGTAGATGGTTGTGGCGCTGAGATTAGTCAGCCTGCCAGGGGTGCATTTGTTCCTGTTATGTTAACACAGCAGGGAACCATGCTGAAATATTATTTTATTAAGTGTCTCACCAAACATTCCAGTACCAATGGTAAACAGAGGTATAAACACGGATCAGGATGCAAGAGAACTGCGCTCCTACAGTAGGCCGTCATTTGGTAATACCTTAGGGTATAGAGGAGCCCTGAGCTTGTAACAAACCGGCGCATGCATGCCCCAATTTAATGGGACACAAACCGAGCGTACGCTGTGACCGTGGGTAATTTATGTGGCGTGCCAACCAGATCATCCAGTTTACGGCTGCCTGAGCCTTCAGAAAATTAAATAAAATTTTTTGGCAATGTCACCCACATAATTGTGGTACTAAGGTTTTGATGTGTTGGAGGGAATAATTGGAATTTTGTGGAAAAATAAAACATAAAAAAAAAAGTGAATTTGGTGGTTCTAATGAGTACTCTCCATTGAAATAATATATGGGAAATGGAGAGGGGACATCTATCACACGAAGAAAATATGCCTATAGTGTCTAAGTGGTTCTATGTATGTCTGTTTTAAGGGTGGTAAGAAGGTTACCATGGGTGAGTTTATTAGAAATAATAGATTGGGGTGTAGGGCTGAGGTGGGGGCGGGGGGGGGGGTTTGGGGAGAGGTGGGGGGTGCCTATACTCTGAATATAGACATTGTAGTGATATACCATTTTATTATTCCATAAATTCTAACATATTATTGTATTAATCAAAGAATATCTATGAAATTAATACATAGGTTGGTTCTAAGAGCTATAAGAGCGCTCAAACTTTATATAAGAGCGTTCATGCCCCACTGCACACCAGCCACAGTCAGTTAGACAGAGTTTATGACATCAAAGGCTCCGACCTAATGGTTCACTGCACAATATAATAAGAATAAGGGTCTCAGTGTGCGACCTCATGGTCCAATGCACAAATTAATAACTTGTAAGTGAATGCAACCGGCCGTCACGGGTGCCTGAGCACCGCTGACGCCGTCATGAGTGTCTGAGCACTCTAATAACTGAACAATGGGTTACAAAAGCATGATGCCATAACCGTTCGGTCGCTCTAGCGTCGCTCCTGAGCAAGCTAGGTCAAATATCAAAGCATTTATGGAAAGCCCATAATTAGACGGTCAAAATGAGCCCAAGATCAAGGCGGAACTCCCATTATTAGGGAGGTTATGCCATGGAGACTGAAAGGAGCTCCGAGTTCCCTACAGACAAACCGGCGGGAGTTACGCGCCTATCCAGCGGGCATTATAAACTTGGCATATTCAACTCCGCGCATGCGCAAAATGGCGGTTATAAACGCATAAACGACCGAGTTATGAGGGTCTGAAGATGCAGAACCGACCAAGACAAAGGGGGACACAGCGGCGTCCATGGGGGTCCTTTGTCCCCCTGTGACACATGAAAGACTCCCCTCAAACAATTGTAGAGTTAGGCAGAAGCTGCTGGCTCCAGTCAGTCTGGAGGTGCTTTTCCAAGATTTGCTACAAATAGCCTGTCTGCACCTCCAGGAGGACAGAACACCAAGAACCACTCCAGAGGTAACATCTCCAGTCATCTCCTGCTACCTGCTATACCACTGCACTATGGTGAAACTATGCTAGACAGGCATGGGTTTCCATCATTAGTGGCCAGAGGCTATCTTCCCCAAGACATCCACCAGAGGGTAAAGTTATTTATTATTACATTATTCCTCTAAGCAGCAGGCCAGGAGCTAGGTGTGGGAACCCACCTAGAACTATGCTGGACATTGTATTATTGTTACCTCACAGGTGGAGTGGAACTGAACATTGTACTTTATAAATTACTGTATGTTTACTGTATGTACAAATTACCTACATACTAACTACTGTATGATTGATATTTCTTACATGTTGCCTAAAGCTGAATAAACCAGTGACAACTGGAAATAACACTATTTACATGAGCCTGATGTATTTACTCCATACACCACTAGTCATATGATATTTCTCATATGACAACTTGATCATGCCAATTACTAGTATGACAGTAGGATGCTTTTGGAGGAGAAGGGTTTTATCAGCCAGTAACACTGTGAGTCTAAGGTTCCTAACATATTTCAAAATGTGTGCTTGCTATTCTATCAACCATTTCTGGTTAATAAAAACAAGGAGGCGCCAGAATCAACGAGAGCTCTATACAAGTGGTTATCCATGTTAACAGATACTGCACTCTTAGTCAATTCTGTATCAACGAAAATGGCCTTACCTTGCTGTCCATATTGACCAGACTTGCTTTTAGGCTCCAGAATCGAGGTATCCTGGCTGTGTTTTTCATCGTCAGTGCAAGAGTCCTGGAGGTATGAGAGTCAATTGAGAGTTAACTGCTTCAGTAGTAGGAGCAGGAGTAGTGGTGGGCGGTCGTGTGGTCGGGTCCTGTGGGGTCGGGGTCGGGGACTATAGGTGCTGTAGTTCCGTTCCCTGAATCCTAATTATTGTGACTGTTCCTGGGGCTGTCGCTGTCGGCGTCAGATTGTGGCGCTGTATAGCTCCTACCAGGGGTGGTGTTCCTTGGTGGGTCGGGTGGGTATAGCTGGGTCATTTTGAAGGCGTCAGGTGATGAAGTCTGCCTCTGGAAGTGGTGTATAGTATCACTTGTGGAATGGTTGGGCACGTCTAGCCCAGGTGATGTAAAGGTGCGTTGTTCTGAAGCTGGCTCCTTAGGTGATGTCTCACTATTGCTCATGTTTAATGAGAGGTTGGTAGTGGGATATTCTTGGAGGGTTCATCCACCATCGTGTCAACGGACGGTTACATGTGGTGAAGTGAATGTACACGGAATCCAGGGAAGTTCAGTTGATCCTTTTATTGCATAGCTGACATGAGTGTTTCATAAAGGTGGTAACAATGATAACACTCGCCAAGATCTAAGCTCTGCCTCCAATCCTATAGCTCAACCTGTCGTAGGTTCTAGGTATAGGTGTAAGGTGTAAGTTGGGAGAGATGATGTTAGAATAGATAGCTTGGAAAAGATAACTTGGAATAGATAGCTTGGAATAGATAGCTTGGAATAGATGACTGGGAGCTGCTCAAGCTACTATGATATACCATTCAACCTCCGAGTGAGCTACAGACAAACCGGCGGGAGTTACGCGCCTATCCAGCGGGCATTATAAACTTGGCATATTCAGCTCCGCACATGCCCAAAATGGCGGTTATACAAGCATAAACGACCGAGTTATGAGGGTTTGAAGATGCAGAACCGACCAAGACAATGGGGGCCATAGCGGCGTCCATGGGGGTCCTTTGTCCCCCTGTGACACTTGAAAGAGTCCCCTCAAACAATTGTAGAGTTAGGCAGATGCTGCTGGCTCCAGTCAGTCTGGAGGTGCTTTTCCAAGATTTGCTACAAATAGCCTGTCTGCACCTCCAGGAGGACACATCACCAAGAACCGCTCTAGAGGTAACATCTCCAGTCATCTCCTGCTACCTGCTATACCACTGCACTATGGTGAAACTATGCTAGACAGGCATTGGTTTCCTACCATTAGTGGCCAGAGGCTATCTTCTTCAAGACTTCCACCAGAGGGTAAAGTTATCCATTATTACATTATTCCTCTAAGCAGCAGGTCAGGAGCTAGGTGTGGGAACCCACCTAGAAGTATGCTGGACACTGTATTATTAATACCTCACAGGTGGAGTGGAACTGAACATTATACTTTATAAATTACTGTATGTTTACTGTATGTACAAATTACCTACATACTAACTACTGTATGATTGATATTTCTTACATGTTGCCTAAAGCTGAATAAACCAGTGACAACTGGAAATAACACTATTTTATATGAGCCTGATGTATTTACACTATATACCACTAGTCTTATGATATTTCTCATATGACAACTTGATCATGCCAATAATTACTAGTATGACAAAGTGGTGGAGAACATCCTACTAAGATCCCATATCTCACAGGCTCATAAAATTTAAAGCTGGTAACACAACTGAGAAAAATCATGCACACAGTAAATTAAAGCTGGTACCGCAACTAAGAACAATCATGCACACAGTAAATTAAAGCTGGTACCACATACACACAGTAAGACCCACTCCACCCACCCAGTGACCTTGACCTTGACACCATACCCACCAAGGTCACCAGTGAGATCTCCCACATACCAGTGAGATCTCCCACATACCAGTGAGATCTCCCACATACCAGTGAGATCCCCCACACATCAATAAGATCTCCCACACATCAGTGAGATCTCCCACACATCAATGAGATCTCCCACACATCAGTGAGATCTCCCACACATCAATGAGATCTCTCACACAACAGTAAGATCTCTCATATATCAGTGAGGTCTCCCAAAACGTCAGTGAGGTCTCCCAAAACGTCAGTGAGGTCTCCCAAACTTCAGTGAGGTCTCCCAAACGTCAGTGAGGTCTCCCACACGTCAGTGAGGTCTCCCACACGTCAGAGAGGTCTCCCACACGTCAGTGAGGTCTCCCACACGTCAGTGAGGTCTCCCACACGTCAGTGAGGTCTCCCACACGTCAGTGAGGTCTCCCACACGTCAGTGAGGTCTCCCACACGTCAGTGAGGTCCACCACACACATCAAGGCCTTATCAGTCAAGCTGGCAGAACAACACACAAAGACCTTACGTAGTCAGGGGCCTGTTGAAGAGGTCTCCCTCCCACCAAGATCTAGGAGGCCCACAGGAGGCAAACCAGCCTCCAATACAACAGACCCACACTCAGTAGACCCCACACCACCCACCCTGTCTACTCAGGGAACAACCAGTTCTCAGGGATCCAACATTTCCCAGGGATCTCTACAGGACGCCCAACTCACGCTATCTACCTCAGGGGAAGAAGGATCTGCCTCAGGGGGTGGATCCACACCCTCATCTAGATCCTCCACCCCAGCTCCAGCCTTTGACAGCCACTCCTCCAGAGACACCTCCCCCACACCCTCCATCATGGACACCGATGAAGGCCCCCAACCTAATCAGACAGCTGAGAAGATAAGGGCCTATGAGAAGGCCATCCAAGATGCAGTTACTGCCCTAGAGACCAACAAGTCCCAGCAGGAGGAAAGGGAGAGGATCCTCAACCAACAACTGGCAGAGAGGAATGCAGCAATAGATGCTCAACAGAAGGCCATGGAAGATCAGCGGAAGTCCCTAGAGAGACAACAACAACAGATAGCAGATCTCATGAAGATGGTATCATCCCAGACCCCACAACCTCCCACACCTGCCATCACACCTGTTGTCACACCATCTGCCTCTGGATCCAAAGATGACATCATAATCTCCATGGTGTCCAACATGACCAAGCTCATAGACAATAAACAGCAGGACGACAGAAAGATCAGGATACATGAGGTAACAAAACCCAAAACCTTTTCACACCCATCACCACTCATGTCAACAGCATTATTCATTGATCACAAATTCCCAGAATATCTGAAGGATAAGTACAAAGTGACAGACAGTGACACCATGGTAACATATTTACCCAAGTACCTCGAAGGACAAGCACTAGCTTGGTTTGAATCCTTCAGGGAGAGTGCCACACCTGATATGTTGACATGGACCAATGTAGTGAATAAATTAAAAGAGTATTTTGCTACTCGAGACAATATAATCTCAAGGACTACACTCCGTGTACAAAAGATAGATGAACCTGTTCTAGACTATGCATGCCATCTCAGGAAAGTGTGTAATGCCCAACGCCAGAGCGATGAAACCCTAAGCAAGGCATTTACCCAAGGCATGAGGCCCTGGATCTCTGTAGCTCTTGAGAACAAGAAAATAGACTCTTTTGACCAAGCCCTAGACCTAGCCCTAGAGGTTGAGACCCAAGAGAGATCTAGGAAGGTAAGGGATGCAGAAACCAACCCACAGCCTACTAAGAAAAAGGTCCAGGAAATCAGCACTAGTTCAGATGAAGATGTTAACCTAATGTCTAGTGCCCATGTAAGGCAACAGGAAGCTAAGGTTGCATCAAGAGACCCTACCGGTAGATACAGAGGAAATAACTATGACCCCAACTACCAATCCAATAGAGGTAGAGGTAGAGGGGGCAACAACAACAACCGGGGGGGTCACAACAGTAGGAAAGACAACAGCTCTTCCAACTCCAACAATGGTAACTCTTCATACAGTGATAGGAGAGACAGAACCCCAAGTAATGGCAGATCCTATAATAATCAGGGATCCAACAGTAGGAGCCAGAGTCCACATAGGAACTACAACTCTGGATCCTACAACAACAGTGGATCCTACAACAACAGCCAGGGGTCAAACAACTCTGGATCCTATAGTCAAGGATCCAACAGTAGGGGCCAGAGTCCACATAGGAACTACAACAGTGGATCCTACAACAACAATGGCGCCTACAACAATCAGAGATCCAACAACTCCGGTCAATACAGCAACTCTGGTCAATATAACCAGGGTTCCAACCCACGCCAGGAGGATTACAAACCTGACACAAGAGGTTACCAGGGGAACCAACAAAGTAACCCCCAAATACCACCTCAGGTGATGGATCAAATCTCCAAGCTCCTGGTGGCAAGCATCTCAACCACCCCACAGAACCAGGAAAACTAGGATGTCACAGTGCCGATGGGCCAGTGCACTGTGACACCCCAAATACAAACAATCAATCAGGATTAACAAAGATCCAACCAGAGACAATTGCTAGTGCCAATCTACCATCTAACAGACAGAGACGTCCATCAGTGATACACATCACCCCACCAGATTCATCATCAAAGGATACAGGTGAGAGTACCAAGCTTTCTATTGTACTTCTTCAAAATGGCTGTATCAATGCAAATCTATATGATGTTTCAGATGTACAATGTTTGGTTGATACAGGTGCTACTATCACCTGTGTCAGACAATCATTCCTCATGGATCTCCAAAAGAGATTCCATATCCAACTGAGGAAATCTAAAATCAACATCCACTTGGCAGATGGATCGGTGTGTCATGTTAGACATTCAGCTATGCTGAACTTTAGAATCCAAGGTGTCAGATTCCAATACCAATTTGCTGTAATACCCAACCTCACACAGCCCATTGTACTCGGCACAGATTTCTTAAGCACTACAAAATCTCAAATTGAATTTAATGTTGATCCTGAACAAATTCTCAAACCCATTAGGGCAGTGAGGGATTTTACCATCCCTCCATTCTCTGAACTTGCAGTATTGGGTAAGGTCACATCTACTCAATCACTGCAAGGCAAAACTGGAGTAGTAGATAACCTCCAAAGAAACAACAATGCCCCATATCTAGTTCAAAGGGCAGCAGTAACCCCCAGGGAAAATAACAAACATCCCCTAGTGTTACTCAACACCAGCAGGCGCCCACACAAAATCAAAAAGGGTGCCATCATAGCTCTATTTCAGGAAGTCAAGGAATCTGATTTAGAGAAACCTCAACAGGTGTCAGACACAACCCCACACACTGATCAATCCATCTCAGCCATACGGCCCGAGGATGTAACTCAATTCAGTGACACAGACTCAGACTGTGAGTCCACATATGCTGACCCTGAACCCAACTCAATCAGACTCTCTGAAATAGCTGCTATACATAGTGAGGCACATGACCTCGAGCCAGAATTGGAAGAGAATGTTCCACCAAAATCTGTGCTCACATCCAAAGATCAGCATGATAGATTAAAATCACTGCTGACCAAGTATGATGATGTATTTGTAGGAAAAGATGGAGACATTGGTGCCACACACCTGTATACACACTCAATACATGTAAAACCTGAGGCAGTACCATGTCATTTCCTACCATATAGACAAACACCAGAAAAACAGGCCGCAATAGGGGAAGAGTGTGAAAGGCTAGTACAACAGGGCATTCTGAGAGAATGTGCCGAGGGCCCCTGGGCCTCCAGATCCTTTTTAGTACAAAAATCATCGGGAGGCCATCGGCTCGTCACAGATTTTCGTTATTTGAACCAGAACACGATAAATCAAGCCTTATCTACACCCCGGGCCGATGACACTCTAGACATGATAGGGTCACTCAGACCAAGAGTATTCAGTAAGCTAGATGCCCAACAGGGATTTTTTCAAATTCCTATAAGACAGGAGGACCAGCATAAAACCGCATTCATAGCAAATGACAAAAAATATGTCTATGAAAGGATGCCGATGGGTTTAGCGACGGCACCGGCGGGATTCTGCCATCTAGTCACATTAATTCTGAACAAACTCAAGTACAAATGTGCCCTACCATACCTAGATGACATATTGGTATTATCACCATCAATCGAACAACACTTCCATGACCTGGAAGATGTGTTCAACAGCCTAAGAATTGGTAAACTCAAACTGAAGAAATCAAAATGTGAATACTTCATAGACAGAATAGACTTCTTGGGAATGAGAGTCACACCCATGGGACTACAACCATCTCCCACAAAGGTGGAGTCAATCAAAACCTTCCCAACACCAAAATCAGTCAAAAATGTCCGATCCTTCACAGGCCTATGCCAATACTTCAAAAAGTTTATCAAAGGTTATGCCCAAATTGCTAGACCATTATATGATCTACAGACACATCTCAAAGCATTTGTCTGGACAGAAGAGGCAGATAATGCTTTCAAAACATTAAAGCATGCCCTCTGTACCAATGCTCTTCTCAGATATCCAAACTATGAGAAAGAGTTCAGTTTGGCAACTGATGCTTCCAATGTGAGTTTAGGAGCTGTACTCTCACAGAGAGATAATGAAGGAGTGCTCAGACCAGTAGCCTTTGCAGGTAGAACCCTCTCCAAACATGAGAGAAATTACAATACCACAGAGAGAGAACTACTGGGAGTAGTGTATGGAGTATTACACTTCAGACACTATCTAGAGACTAGACACTTCCAATTATACACAGACCATGCAGCTCTAATCCCACTGCTAACCAATACAGGACTCACACATAGATGGGCCAGATGGGCTCTAGACATACAACAATTTTCATTCACCATCCAACACGTGAAAGGTGATGATAACACACCACCAGATGCTATGTCTAGAAGAGAATACCCAGACTCTGGACCCATGACTAACCCTCCACCCCCACCAAGGAGAGTTAGAGCAGCCAATAGAACCAAGTTTGCAAAAGTAACAAAGAAAGTACCATTCAAAAGGGATGATCCACCCAACACCATTGAAAAGCCAGAGACACCCATTAGGGGTATCTTGAAGCAATCTACACACTATGTGTTTTGCCACTGTGAGAGAGAATACTCACAACTCTTTCCAGATAATGACTTCGAGCCTATTGAATTCTCATCACTCAATCAGATAGTGAAGGCAACTCCTAAGGAGCCACCCTTCACCCCACCTGACTCAGATGATGAAGATCCAGAAGACACAATATATGCTATTACTCAAGCAACTTCTAAATCAGTCAGATTCTTTGAACCAATGCAGGGAGAGGAAACATCAAACCATTTGTGTCCTATGACCACACGCTCAAAGACTAGAGAAATGATTCAGGAGGGCACACCAAAACCCCCCACACAATCACAAACTATTCTAAATGAGAAAAAGGTCACAGGAAACAAACCTACCAAAACCCCACCTGCCAGGAACAATGTCACAAAAGACACTGCATCTACTAAGTCAAAGAACTCGGAGACAAAGAAGAATGACAAAAAGCAAATTGTGCCCTTAAAGAAAAAGGTTGCCACTCCCATCAAGGCGAGAATAGGCCCTCCAAAGGAGCCTACACACCAAAACAAGAGTGACACACCCCAACAAAAGGCACAAGATAGGCCAATAGTCGATGAAAAAGATAAAGAAAGAGACAGAATAAAACAACATGTGCTAGATATAAATCAACTACTGGATCAGATTCCCGACACATCCATCTCAGGTACAAACCTTGGCTTGGAACAAAGGAAAGACAAGGACCTATTACCCCTCATACAGTATCTTGAGGATGGGACCTTGCCTGCACCAAAAGCACAAGGAAATAGAATCATCAACCAAGGCCAGACATACACCTTGGTAAATGGTACATTAGTCCATATATGCCCCATAAATTGGAGAAAGACCAATACTGTACCACTTCAAATTGTTATACCACAGCAATGGGTAACAAGTACACTACAGTATTTCCATGACTCACCTACCGGCGGCCATCTTGGTTCAAGTAGGATGCTGTCAGCACTCCGACCTAGGGTATATTGGAAGTCTATGCTAGCAGACACAACAAAATATGTTTCCACCTGCCACACATGCCTCACAGCAAAAAGGCAAGTACACTCACACAAAACACCAATGACAGTGAGAGAGTACATGACTTCACCAATGAAGTTCCTAAACCTAGACGCGGTGGGACCACTTCCCACAACTGCCAGGGGAAACAAACATATACAAGTCTGCATAGATTATGCTACCAGATATGCAACAGCTTGGGCTACTACTGACTTAAAAGCTGAAACAACAGCAGCAGAGTTCTACAAGAACATAATTTGTCATCATGGAACACCAGCCACTCTTCAAACAGACAATGGGACATGTTATACAGGTGCAAAGTTCACAAAGTTAACTAAACACCTCAAGATCAAACATAAATTCTCCTCACCATACAGGCCACAATCAAATGGGCTTGTAGAGAGATTCAATGCTAGCATAGGCACAGCACTCAGAGCATTCTGCTCAAAGCACCAAAACAATTGGGATTCATTTATTGAACCCATAACCTTTGCATTAAACAACACTGAATCCCAAACCACAGGATTCACCCCTTTCTTCCTACTCCATGGAAGAAACCCAGCCACCCCAATGGACTTAGGGCTGGGAATACAGGAAGACATATCCACAGTAGCAGACCATGTAGCTAACATGATAACGAATCAAGATACCTCTAGGAGGAAAGCTATAGAAAGGGTCGCCAAGCTACAAAAGGAAAGGAAAGATAGATATGATAAGAAACTTACACCACAGGAAATCAAGGTCACCGACATGGTGTACCTTAACATACCAAGAATCCTGACCAACACAGAGTGTAAGAAACTTCAACCCCTTTTTATGGGACCATATGTTGTAGTAGATAGACCTAGTTTGACAAGTGCCAAACTCAAAAACTTGGACACCAATCTATTGGTGGCCAGACCAGTGCACATAGACAGACTGAAAAAGGTTATGGCTGTCAGAAACAATGAATTTGCACACAGGCTTATTCCACATGAGGCCAAATACTACAGCAAAATTGTAAGGAACAAAAATGATATCACCCTTACAAGAGAAACCACAGGCATAGGCCCTATCAAGCCTAGGCCTGCACACCACATACTAAGAAAGACATCTAGGTGTGGTGCAGTTTCAAGAAATTAGAAACAAGATTGAGATACCAAAGTCATAAGATTTTCAAAATGTATTACAAATTCTCTTCATCCACACATAAGACATGTGTGACTGATAATGAATTACTATGTATATAAAGCCAATCAAATTTGTAAATATATCAGTAGGTTATTGCCTCTGAAAGGGTCAAAGACTGGGACCCCCCAAGTAAAGCAGACATGAAGTCTAAGAAGAGTAAGGGTAACACAATGGAGTGTCTAAAGCCTAATCCCCACATGAAAGAGCGCGCTATGCCAACACAGCAGTCTATAGAGATCAATTGACCTTATAAGCTACACTCAGACAACTGTCTAGACGGTCATGAATGGCTGTCCTGGATGACAGGAGGAGCTAATTACCAGTACACAGAGTACACAATAGACCCCCACAGTTGCAGACACTGGAGATCAAGGCCTTGACTCCAGAGAAACAATACCAGGCCCACAATGGATGTGGGTAGGGTAGGCTACATAAGAAGCACTGTGGACCATAGCCCACCATCAGTCTTCATCCAGCTGCAGTCTGGAACACAAGTCTACAGGACCCCACTTGGGAATTAGCCAGCCCACTTCTCCATTAGGAGAGACTGCACTAGGATAAAGAACACACCTACTTCACCTTCAACCTGACCTTACCATTTACTGGTCAATCTCTATAGACTCACCGGACATATTGCCAAGACAGCTCAATCTTGCAAAGGTACAGTTTGAACCACTTCATTTAAAGTGTTACACCATACACTTAGACTTTACCAGCACCAAATCACTACAAATTTGACAAGACTTTAAACAGCAAACTTGCTTTACACAAGCACCATGGGGACACTGAGAGTTTCACCCATACTGCTAACTATGCTGTTATTATATACTATTGAACCACTTACTGCAGGTTATACACCTGTGGTGAGACAAAACATAGGAGTAGTATTCAAACCTAGCCCTCAACCATTGGTCAATGGACATACAACCACAACACTATTGTTAGCTATCCCCTACAAGATACCTCGGGCACCCGTTACCCAAGGATCCATAAGGGATAGAATACTCCAGTTGACCACTCCTACTCTACAAGATCATACCTCTGGCCAAATTATCCAACAAGCTAAGGAGCTAGACACCTTGCTGGAAATTGCAGACAAGGAGATAAATGAAACACTAGCCTCCATCAAATTGTTCTTATCCAACCCCATAAACACATTGGACAAGGCCAAAAGAGAGGCCATACTGGGTTTTCTAGCACCCCTGTTTCGCGGTGTGCTAGGTCTAGCCACAGTAGAAGATGTAAACCAAGTAATGGGACAGCTCAAGAACATAGATGAAATACTAAGAAAATTTGCTAAACAGGATCAGGAAGCAGCTAATCTCATTGAAAAGATCACAGACAGACAAGATAAGTTTGTCAAAGCATACATCCAAGATAAGAAGGTACTGGACAGCACAATCAACACCATAGGTGACACCGTCAACCTGTGGGCCTCTAACATGTCCAGGTCACTTGACTCATATTCAAGGCACGAGAAAACTCAAAGGGAGAAAATGCAAGTATTAAATGATGCACTAATTATCATAGCAGCAAGAATGAATACAGTTCAATCACTGCAAAGGACAAATGCAGCCCTGAGGATGCTATCATCAGGGATCCTAACCCCTGATATAGTACCACCCTCAGACCTTGCTAGATACCTAATTGACATTAATAACAAACTTAGGATTACACACCCTGGAGCACAAGTCGCAATTAATGACTTAGATTTCTATTATTCACAGAAGCTGACTTCATATACTTACTCAGCTCACCATATATATATTCATCTGGACATTATAATTCAATCTACCACCTCAACCTTCAAACTATACCAAATGATTACATCACCCATGCCTATAGACACACAGGAGACCCCCACCAGAGGAGTCACCAAGTTGCAAACCACAACTGAGTTTCTAGCAGTATCTTACGACGAATCATTATTCATCGAATTGGACTCAGCAGATATGCAGGCATGTGAAGGTACTACAGTAAAAGTATGCAGAGATGTAAATGGTAGAATCTATAAACACAGGCCTACATGCCCTGTAGCCATTTTTACTAACCAGGCTCAACAGATTAAGGAACATTGCAAGTTTACAGTTTCACCACTGCAAGCACCTACCACCCATGCTATTTCCATTTCTGAAGATGAGTATCTGGTCACTACTAATGAACCCCATTACTTTATCAACTGCCATGGTAAAACGTCTGAAACTCGGAAGGCCCAGTCCTACTCAATCATTGGTGTACCCTGTGGGTGCACGATCAGTGTAGGAGAATTTTCTCTTCCAAACACAAGGTTGCCCTGTAACTCAACCTTATCATTTCATTACATTCTCAAGACAATTAATTTACCGTTCATGGCAGCACTTAACAAAATTTCTGAAACCAAACCAGATGAAAGAGAGAATTTTCCAAATTTCCCAGTAGTAAACCTTTCTAGAACCTTAGAAAAACTACAGGAAAATCCAATCATGGATGATATTACTCAACTAAATTTAGAGCCCTTTGCCAAAACAGTATTAAAGGATGCCTCCAACCTTAATAAGGAAATGGAAACGCGCTACGAGGAATCATACCTACGTCGAGTTACAGAGCATCCAATCTTCCAAAGCTTAGCACTCATCCTAGGGATATCAGCTCACATTTTTATAGTATACATACTACTCAAATTATACAGACTAGGAGGGACTGTAGCCTACCTGCCTACAGCCAAAGCATTCAGACTAGTCACCGAGCTGCCCCTACACAAATTGCTCCCAGATAAGAATCCTACCAAATTAACCCCTACAGAGGAAACCCACACCCCCTTCCTCACAATTCAGGAAACCCACACCCTGATAATTGCTATATTATTCACCCTGACCATCTACTCAGCCTACAGAATAATGAAGTACCTTAAGAAATTTGCACAGACACACTGTGGCAAGAAAAATGTGGCCAAGCGCACAAACCCCACAATATATTTTAAAATATATTGTGGAGACTCAAACTTCGCGCTACCCTTGAGGCCAATACCACATGAATTTGATGAGATTAAATCAGCAGCTGCCCCTACCTATAAGGATATAGTGGTTAAAACCTTCCCACTACCTAAGGCTATATTTACCTGGAATGGACCAGCAGTTATAACAACACAGAGAGGAGAATTTGCTTATCACCTCCCTCAGGTGATACACCTACCTTGGCGCACTAGGTTCAGTACTATACCAGCCCTTAAAAACAAAGGACTGTACTACTCCATGCTTCTCCAGAATGATTGTGGCACCAGCCCGGTGACCATGACAGCACTGGAAAATACAACAGATATAATTATTGACGAACAACAGGAGGAGACCGCAAGGTCAAACATGCAGACTATTGCTAATTTTCTAAACCACCAGCCCTCCCCGGTGACTGTGGAAACAGCCTAGGCTGCCCACAGCCTAGACTGCCCCCAGTCCACCACCAGGAGATACTGAGATAACACATCTCACACATGACACACACCTCCACTGTCAATGAAATTATCAAAGTATTAGAAAAAAAAAATTTTATATACACAGCCACTTGTTGATGTATAATATGAAAATCTATGGTATTCTCACAAAATCAAATGATTAATGCGCGCATATACGCGCAAAATTGCGAAATTGCAAATTACAAATTGTAAAATTGTACAAATCTAACATTAATATACATGAATGCAGGTAGATAACTAAGACAGTTTTTGTACCCACTAGCACTTGTATACTATGCCAAGGTTTACTTAAAGTAACACACTTTAGGTATCCAAGAAAATTGTTGGAAAAATGAAAAAAAAAAAAAAATTGTTGAGAAAATTGTTGACATAAAACATGTTTACTTAAGATACTCACCAAATAAATCTCTTTCAGGGACACATACTCAAAAGGCTAGGGGAAAAGTCAATTAAGCAGCGGCCCACTGCCGAAATTGCCAATTAATACACCCATATAGCAAAATCAATGAGTAACTCAGAGACAAACAAGCCTATTGTACATGAAGTACTTTGTTTTTCCGGCCCTCGGAAAAATTTGTCTCAAATTGAATAGTGTAATCTAGATTGTACGTTTGTACCCAATTTGCACACTAAAATTGTATGTTTGCACACCAGATTGTACGCTTGTACCCAATTTGCACACTAAAATTGTATGTTTGCACACCAGATTGTACGCTCGTACCCAATTTGCACACTAAAATTGTATGTTTGCACACCAGATTGTACGCTCGTACCCAATTTGCACACTAAAATTGTATGTTTGCACACTAGATTGTAAGTTGTATCCAATTTACATTTGAATTATATGTTGCACATTATACTGTATGTCTGTACCCAATTCGTACACTGAAGTCAGATTTTTAGAAAATCAACATTTCTATGTGTATCCAAGCTGTACGCAAAATTATATATGTACATACAGAAACTATCAATTGAACGCAAAATTATATATTTGCATACAAAAATTGCCAAATGAACGCGAAATTATATATTTGCACACTAAAATTGCCAAATATACGCGAAAATTATATATTTGCACACTCAAATTGCCAAATGTACGCAAAAATTATATATTTGCACACTAAAATTGCCAAATATACGCGAAAATTATATATTTGCACACTCAAATTGCCAAATGTACGCAAAAATTATATATTTGCATACTGAAATTGTCAATTGAACGCAATTACACGCGAAATTGTAAATTTGCACACTAAAATTGTCATTTATGTTCAATTTGCACGCAAAATTGAACATTAAATGCCAAAATTGCACACTATTTGCCAAATTGTATGTTGTACATAAAAATGGAAAATTGTACCCAAAATTGATGTTACATAAGCAAATAAGCTATGGTATGGTAAGATATAGAAACTCGGAAATGTACTTATACCCAGGAGAAAATTGTTTATACTGACAAAGCTCTACCACAAAAATTGCATTTGAAGCACTCCCCATTACTTCAAATCCTCTTACAAAACAGTATATAACTCCAAAATAAGGTAAAAATTGTATAAATTGTACATTCCCTCGGCGAAATGACGGAGTTTCGCATTCTTTCGGGGGAGAGGGAGTATTCTATGATATACCATTTTATTATTCCATAAATTCTAACATATTTTGTATTAATCAAAGAAATATCTATGAAATTAATACATAGGTTGGTTCTAAGAGCTATAAGAGCGCTCAAACTTTGTATAAGAGCGTTCATGCCCCACTGCACACCAGCCACAGTCAGTTAGACAGAGTTTATGACATCAAAGGCTCCGACCTAATGGTTCACTGCACAATATAATAAAAATGAGGGTCTCAGTGTGCGACCTCATGGTTCAATGCACAAATTAATAACTTGTAAGTGAATGCAACCGGCCGTCACGGGTGCCTGAGCACCGCTGACGCCGTCATGAGTGTCTGAGCACTCTAAGGACTGAACAATGGGTTACATAAGCACGACGCCATAACCTTCCGGTCGCTCTAGCGTCGCTCCTGAGCAACCTAGGTCAAATATCAAAATATCTATGGAAAGCCCATAATTAGACGGTCAGAATGAGCCCAAGATCAAGGCGGAACTCCCAGTATTAAGGAAGTTACGCCATGGAGACTGAATCGACCTCCGAGTGAGCTACAGACAAACCGGCGGGAGTTACGCGCCTATCCAGCGGGCATTATAAACTTGGCATATTCAGCTCCGCACATGCCCAAAATGGCGGTTATACAAGCATAAACGACCGAGTTATGAGGGTTTGAAGATGCAGAACCGACCAAGACAATGGGGGCCATAGCGGCGTCCATGGGGGTCCTTTGTCCCCCTGTGACACTTGAAAGAGTCCCCTCAAACAATTGTAGAGTTAGGCAGATGCTGCTGGCTCCAGTCAGTCTGGAGGTGCTTTTCCAAGATTTGCTACAAATAGCCTGTCTGCACCTCCAGGAGGACACATCACCAAGAACCGCTCTAGAGGTAACATCTCCAGTCATCTCCTGCTACCTGCTATACCACTGCACTATGGTGAAACTATGCTAGACAGGCATTGGTTTCCTACCATTAGTGGCCAGAGGCTATCTTCTTCAAGACTTCCACCAGAGGGTAAAGTTATCCATTATTACATTATTCCTCTAAGCAGCAGGTCAGGAGCTAGGTGTGGGAACCCACCTAGAAGTATGCTGGACACTGTATTATTAATACCTCACAGGTGGAGTGGAACTGAACATTATACTTTATAAATTACTGTATGTTTACTGTATGTACAAATTACCTACATACTAACTACTGTATGATTGATATTTCTTACATGTTGCCTAAAGCTGAATAAACCAGTGACAACTGGAAATAACACTATTTTATATGAGCCTGATGTATTTACACTATATACCACTAGTCTTATGATATTTCTCATATGACAACTTGATCATGCCAATCACTAGTATGACACTACCTTATATGGGTCATTCCACCCAAAGTGGGCACCTAGGATAGGTAGGGGCCAATATGACAAAACTCAGAATTACATTATAAGACTTTATTTTCTTGATAGCCCTACATCTTGGCTTTATGAAAAGGTTCCTTCAAGTCATTAACTCCCAGGGGGTCAGTTTTTATCACAGTCGCCATAAAACCATATAAAAACGTGTAATGGGCGTGAGCGAAATGAATGATATGCATATAACACCTCTAAAAATATTCTAATCTCTTAGATATTTTATGTCCAAACTAGTACAATGGGTGAGTAAGTGTATGCCGAAAATTATGAATGGGGCTCCAAAAGTTTTGAAAATATGACATGTCTCGTTCGGTGGAAAATTTGATTTTTGAATAATTTTTTGCTTGCAATCTTAACTTTAGCCTCTGTGGCTTAAAAACCATAGGATAAGCCTACAAATCACTCTATTGTATCTTCACTATGTATATTTCAAGAAACAAGCATCATTTACAGTCTCTATACCATCAACTCAGTAGTGTTGTTGCACAAAAATGACCTTTCAAAGTGCCCGTTTCGCTCACGCCCATTACACTATTACAGCATTTTACAAAGTCCTCCATACATTCACTTAGACCTCTCAGATCATGACTACCACACATATTATTAAAGGAAAGACTGTAGACTATTGATTTACACCGAAATATACACAATATCTGCCACTTTTGGGTGCTCCATGATGCTCGGAAAATGAAAAATCACTAATTTTTTTGCGTTTCTCAAAGTCAAGCGACACATAATGTTAAAAAATCTCACCTCAGAATATTGAATTAGGCTCTAAATACTAGCCACATATGTCTACTAATAGATTTAATAATATTACCCTAGCTCAGGTACATCACAGTTTGACCACAGCTCTACTGCTGCAACCTTACAAAAAGGCCTCTACGGGGTCGTTTCGCTCACGCCCATTACACTATTACAGCATCTTACAAAGTCCTCCATACATGCACTTAGACCTCTCAGATCATGACTACCACACATATTATTAAAGGAAAGACTGTAGACTATTGATTTACACCAAAATATACACAATATCTGCCACTTTTGGGTGCTCCATGATGCTCGGAAAATGAAAAATCACTAATTTTTTTGCATTTCTCAAAGTCAAGCGACACACAATGTTAAAAAATCTCACCTCAGAATACTGAATAAGGCTCTAAATACTAGCCACATATGTCTACTAATAGATTTAATAATATTACCCTAGCTCAGGTACATCACAGTTTGACCACAGCTCTACTGCTGCAACCTTACAAAAAGGCCTCTACGGGGTCGTTTCGCTCACGCCCATTACACTATTACAGCATCTTACAAAGTCCTCCATACATGCACTTAGACCTCTCAGATCATGACTACCACACATATTATTAAAGGAAAGACTGTAGACTATTGATTTACACCAAAATATACACAATATCTGCCACTTTTGGGTGCTCCATGATGCTCGGAAAATGAAAATCACTAATTTTTTTGCGTTTCTCAAAGTCAAGCGACACACAATGTTAAAAAATCTCACCTCAGAATACTGAATAAGGCTCTAAATACTAGCCACATATGTCTACTAATAGATTTAATAATATTACCCTAGCTCAGGTACATCACAGTTTGACCACAGCTCTACTGCTGCAACCTTACAAAAAGGCCTCTACGGGGTCGTTTCGCTCACGCCCATTACACTATTACAGCATCTTACAAAGTCCTCCTTACATGCACTTAGACCTCTCAGATCATGACTACCACACATATTATTAAAGGAAAGACTGTAGACTATTGATTTACACCAAAATATACACAATATCTGCCACTTTTGGGTGCTCCATGATGCTCGGAAAATGAAAAATCACTAATTTTTTTGCATTTCTCAAAGTCAAGCGACACACAATGTTAAAAAATCTCACCTCAGAATACTGAATAAGGCTCTAAATACTAGCCACATATGTCTACTAATAGATTTAATAATATTACCCTAGCTCAGGTACATCACAGTTTGACCACAGCTCTACTGCTGCAACCTTACAAAAAGGCCTCTACGGGGTCGTTTCGCTCACGCCCATTACACTATTACAGCATCTTACAAAGTCCTCCATACATGCACTTAGACCTCTCAGATCATGACTACCACACATATTATTAAAGGAAAGACTGTAGACTATTGATTTACACCAAAATATACACAATATCTGCCACTTTTGGGTGCTCCATGATGCTCGGAAAATGAAAAATCACTAATTTTTTTGCGTTTCTCAAAGTCAAGCGACACACAATGTTAAAAAATCTCTCCTCAGATTACTGAATTAGGCTCTAAATACTAGCCACATATGTCTACTAATAGATTTAAGTACCTTAGAATACATGGGGTAGCCTTTACTCACACTTATGATGGCCCAATAAAATGTTAGCTATATCGCTCACGCCCATTACACGATAGAGTTACCTTTAAAAGACAATCATACATGCACTTACACCTCTCAGATCATGACTACCACACATATTATTAAGGGAGAGACTGTAGACTATTGATTTACACCAAAATATATACAATATCTGCCACTTTTGGGTGCTCCATGATGCTCGGAAAATGAAAAATCACTAATTTTTTTGCGTTTCTCAAAGTCAAGCGACACACAATGTTAAAAAATCTCTCCTCAGATTACTGAATTAGGCTCTAAATACTAGCCACATATGTCTACTAATAGATTTAAGTACCTTAGAATACATGGGGTAGCCTTTACTCACACTTATGATGGCCCAATAAAATGTTAGCTATATCGCTCACGCCCATTACACGATAGAGTTACCTTTAAAAGACAATCATACATGCACTTACACCTCTCAGATCATGACTACCACACATATTATTAAAGGAGAGACTGTTGACTATTGATTTACACCAAAATATATGTATACAATATCTGCCACTTTTGGGTGATCCATGTGGTAAAAGTGGTGATAACCAGGATCAATGACATCTAACCAGTGCACTCTCTGCGGAACTTGATAAGCTTTCGATCCGCCAGTTGGATCGTTAGGGGATGGAGTGTGAAGACAGCAGTCTTCGTGTTGCCGTATCGACTCGGCTTAGGAAGAGAGATCCTGCCAAGAATATTGAGGGGGTGGATCTTGGCTTCGATGATCTCCTTTCCCCACATGAAGCTTGACCCCAACGTGAATCTTCTCTTGTCTGATTTTGGAATGATGTTCCGCAGCATCTGGTGCACTAGATAGAAGCCCTTGTCCTTGGCTACCACCTTACCCACAAACCATATGTCGTTGTTGGAGTTGGTGCCGTCCAGGCTGGCAGTGACAAGGAAGTCACCTACCTGGTACTCATCTTGAACCAGCACCAACTTTCCAATACTGTCCTTAGGCAAGGTCGAGGTCGGTAGATCCTGTCGTGCTTGCTTTGTTGTAGGGACGGCGACAACGCGCTCTGCGGCACGCTTTCGTGCGGCACACGGGGCAACGTTCTCCTTGTCAGCCGTGGCAGGAGTTGGCACCCGGTCACTTCGGGTGCGCTTACGTGCCACGGCTTGTGTGTCGTCCCTGGTGCGCTTGCAGACAGTGGTGCGCACAACAGGATCGTAGTCGGGGTCCACGCCGTCCACCGTGACAGGAGACCTGGCAGGCCGCGTTTTCATCTGAACCAGGCCGCCCTGCTTTGGTGGGGGATGAAGACTTGCATCCGCGTCGTCCGCCACAGCAGGGACACGGGCAGGCCGCGTTTTCATCTGCCGTGTTTGCTTCGGCGGGGGCTTCTTCTTGTCGGTGAACTGCAGCTGATGCTCGATCCATCCCGGGCAGCCAAACATGGACCTACAGTCAACCCAACAGCAGGGGTCGAAGCAGGATTTGTCACGGACAGCGAGTGACCTTCCTTCCTGCTTGACCATGGCAGCGTGGACACGCAAGGTGCCCTGCACTGGTTTGTCTGCTGCCACTGAGCCGACAGTGAGGCGGGCGGAGGCGACATCCTGCAGAGGAACATGGATGTAGTGAATGCGGCCGTCTAGTGAATTTCCTTCGGCCGCAAACTCCTCTGCATTCTTGATGATGCGCTTCTGCTTGACGATGTTGTCGGCGTTGCGCTTTGCGGCAGCACCGACACCGTCGCAGGGGCCTTTTCCATGGCCCGCCTCAAAGTAGGTCCATGTTGCTCGGAGACCGTCTAGAAGCTCCGTGTGGCGCACGAGTATCGAAAATACCGAGATATTCCGATACTGGCTGGAGGGGGAATCGGAGGCATAATGAACCACCTTGACGTGTGGCAGGTTCTCCCGTAGGAATGCTGCCAGACAGCGTAGAAATGCCAAGATGGCACCAGTATCATGCCTCCGGTCGTCAGTACACAGAGCCACAGAGTGATGGTTTGTGGCGCCAGTGTCCTCATCACGGTAGTGGATGACTGCAGGGTGCAGGGTCACTGGCTCCTTCGCATAGTAGGTACTCTGTGGAGCATCGGGGTATGATACCATCCAATTTTCGGCAAAGTCCATTTGGATGGTAACTTCCAGCGACGACATCCCCGCTCGCAGCTCACGTACGATGCGGTGTTGATTGTGTGCACGATCGACATGGGCCGCCATGGTGATGAAGTGGGTTCTAGTCTCCTTAATGAAGGTCGCCCGAGATTTCTCTTCTATTTCAGGGCGAAGCTTCTTGATTGTAGACTTTTTCTTTGTTCCGTCTTTCCCTGTCGATACATACACAACATCCACATTTTTCCACACTTGATAGGAAACGGTCTCTGGGACCTTCTCTTGGAGCATTGTTTCCAAAGACTCCAAACCCATAGTCTCAAACATTTTGTCTGTCATTTTGATACCAACAGCCTTCATCCGTAGAGCGAAGTTTTGGTGCTTTTGGCACAGACAGACATCCTCACTCTGGAGATCCACCGGGATGAACCAGGGCAGGTGTTTACGACGAATCTTGTAGAACAGAGCGCGTTTGACTGGCAAGTGAGGATGTGTCTCCTGATACTTATGGTGAAGGACATAGAGAAACTCGTTCAGGTACACCTTCTGGTGCTTCACTATGCCGACAGTCTTTGTCTCTTTCTTGCCTGGTCTGACGCTGGAGTTCTCTGGGTCAGACAAGAACTTTTGGACGCTCTCTATCCTGGCCACCTGTTCCATCTTCCGGGATGAGAGCTGCTTTTTACGGGTTCGGTCCAGAGTCTGCCGATGCATGCGGAGGTCCTTTGCCAAGCACATAAGAATGCCCTTTTGCTTCATTACGGGTGGGGAAAGGACCTTTGACATTATGGCAACTTTGTCCTTGGTGTTGTGTCTGGCCAAACCTTCATATACAGCCCTCATACTCTTGGCTTTGACTGCCGGCAGAGCTGGTTCCACGTCATCCTGTGCAGCCACTGCAACACGCTCCTCCGTGTGCGCTACAGTGGGTTCACCAGTGTCCTGTGCAGCCACTGTAACGCGCTCCTCCGTGTGCGCTACAGTGGGTTCACCAGTGTCCTGTGCAGCCACTGCAACGCGCTCCTCTGTGTGCGCTACAGCGGGTTCACCAGCGCCATCCCGTGCAACGGGGGGTGGACTTTTGGACTGGGTCTGGGCAAGCTGAGCCTGCAGCTCAGCGATCTGTTGCTGCGCCTCGGTCAGGTCCCTGTTTATTCGCCAGCGTTGATAGTAGTGGCGGTTTGTTCTGGGAGTGTTTGTCTTCCTTGGCCGTTTTGACAGGTTTGTAGGGGTGGTCGGTGTTGGTGTGGTGGGCGGTCGTGTTGTCGGCATCGTTGGGGTCCGGTTGGGTCCTGCGCATGCACTGCAAACAAATGAACAATTATAAATTTCATGATTCATACAGGTATTAATTTAGGAGAACATGCAGGATTGAAAATGAGCGTTTCGCTCACGCCCATTACACTCGGACAAATTGCACTGCAAACAAATGGACAATTATAAATTTCATGATTCATACAGGTATTAATTTAGGAGAACATGCAGGATTGAAAATGAGCGTTTCGCTCACGCCCATTACACTCGGACAGCATCTTCCCAAAGCCATCATACAACCACTTAGACCTTTCAGTTCATTACATGAATAATATATTCTTGTAGGGGAGACAGTAGACTCATACCAAAATATACAAAATCACTTTTTTACACATTTTCAAAATAACTACCACATAGGGCAGAAATCTTAATTCTAATCATAACAACAAGTCAAACTGTTCAACAACAAAAGAAACATTCAACATGGAACTATATATATTCCAATTATAATAGTTACTTTCACTCAGTCGAGTCTTTACGGACTGTCGCACTGTAAGTTAACAACGGTTATAAATATTAAAATTAATTATCTATAGGAAAAAATCATGCTAAGTTAGACAATACCGACAAAGTCTAGATTCACTTTAGATAAACATTCTTTATAGACAAGAGGATACAATAAATTTTATATTAAACCTGGGTAAACCTGGATTGACAAATGATCATCATTCCTTATAAATACTTACGCGATGTCCTCTAGCAGAGAGACATTGTACGTTGTAGGAGAGCGCATCGGGGGCTCGGACACTGTCCGCGCGCTACGGCGCTTCTCAGGTGAGGGGCGGCGAGCAGCTTCCCGAGTCGGCCGGGTTTCGCGCTGATGTGGCATCTCCACTGCCGCACTCTGCTCAGCTGCTGGGGCACCCTGCTGGGTGGCTGGAACCTCAGGCTGTGGCTCTTCATCCGACAGGAGTAGAGGGTTGTCGATAGTGTCCTGAAGTATAGAGCAGGAAGAAAATACATAAATGATTGGAAATAGTCAATGCAGGGACAGCATATTAAAAAATCAGGATGCATGGTCAAAGCTCGAATGATAAATTAATTCTGTAAACATACACCTTATAAATAATTAATGCCTGTGACACTTAATTAATACTCACTCCAGGGTCGTCGAAGCAGTCAACTGACTGATAGCGCGGGCGATGGAAGTTGAGCGCAACCTTCAGTGTCGCACGCCCCGGGCGGCCTGCTGGCGTGTCACTCTTGCTCCTAGTACGGCCTTTGCCTCTACCAGTGGCAGGCGTCTTGCTGGTGCCGGAACGCGGCACGGCTTGGGCAGCAGCTGGTGGTGCTGCCGCTGCGGCCTCACCTGACCCCTCCTCACCGGCTGCAAGGGCAGCCGTAGCCTCCTCCGCCTCGAGGTTCCTAACATGCTGAATGAGAAGAACATGTGTATGTCAATTCAGGTAAAATTGAGACTTTAATCCATACACTCACTAGAAAAGAAAGTGAGCATTATTAAATACAGTCTAGATTCAATATCATCACTATGCATACCTCTTCTGCTGATGTTTTAGTCCATTCCGGCGGAGGGACACCCTTCCTTCGGGCCGTAGCTACAGCACGGCAGCGACGTACGCGGTACGCATTTAGCCTCGATTCATGCAGTAGCTTCGCATCACTAGCCTCCGCCTTGCACTTGGCTTTGCTTATGCTTCTACGGACCTTCTCTTTCTCCTTGAAAGCCTCCTCGCCTAGAGTTTCGCAGAGCTTGTCGCGATAACGTGACTGGGACACCTTCCCCGGCACCTTTTCTTCTGGTGGCAGCTTGTGTCGCGGCATCTGTAGAGATAAAGAAAAAGTTATATTGAGAGGTGGTAAATTATTAAAATCAAAGGTACGTATTTGCAGTTTAAAAGCATGGAATTACAAGTGAAATGTGCATAAACCTTGCCAGTATAGTGGACATTAATTTTAGAAAACCAGGGGAGATTGTACCAGAGTTAAGTGGATAAATGTGAGAAAATATGGAAAAATGGCCTAGGTCAGATACTTGGTCAAAAAAAATTTCCTAGAAATGGCTCAGTGACCATTTCATATTATGGGGGGACCATGTGCGCACATTCTGGTATTTTTTGGGGTGGCTGGCCTCAGTGGAAGTGATGTTTTTATCCGTTTATGTAAAAATGTAATGGGCGTGAGCGAAACAAAAACTTCATTAAATCAAAGAAATATTTGGCAAACCAACATGGTTTTGGGTCAGGATAGTGGACAATAGGCCCAAATATAACACTAAGCAAAAAAATTGGAATAGAAATGTGTATTGGCCATGTAAGAGGAAATATTCAAAATTGTGTAATGGGCGTGAGCGAAACGTCACCAAAAGGCCTTAGACAGTCACTGTGGCAATATAATCAAACCCAGCAGCAATGTAACACAATTAAACAATGATAAATACATGGAGGATGTATAATTTCCACACAATAGTATGTAAATAGTGAGTAATTGGTGAAAATTCAATGGCTAAAGGTGAGAAATTTGGTATGAAGGGGTAAAAAAAAATAGTTTCAAATGACCCATGGGCTTCCAATATGGCAGAAAGTGGACTGAACTAGCTCAAAATGAAAGATTATACCCTATTCTAACGTAAAAACCACACTTAGTACACTAAAACAACACAAAACAGTGAATGAGAGACCAGATACACCTAACCGGCACTCGAATTTTATTTCGCTCACGCCCATTACATATTATTTCTTGGGGGACCAGAACCTTTAAAAATGGCGTCACAGCACGGATTTTCGGCCGGGTCGATCGTTTTTCACATATTCTTCAATATTTACACACTTTCGGTACACAAAAAGCAAATCAAAACATGCCATCAGCATTCAACATCAATATTTCATCGAGTTTGGGTCAATACTACTCACCTTTTTGTCGATATTTGCAAAATATTTGGAAGATTCTCAGTGTCGATCGCTTCCAAACAAACAACAAGGTTTCTTTTTCCGGTCTAGCCAAAGTCCCGGATGCAGCGACTTCCTGTCGGGTAACACGACGTAGTTTTCTTTTCCCGCCGAAAATTGGCGCTATTTCGCTCACGCCCATTACATCGATTGAATGCTCTCAGTTTGGCATAACCAAGGCACATAGAGACACCATTTTTTTTTTAAATCGTCTCAAAAACAGTAGTTCTTTAAGTTAGGATGGATGGCAGAATCAAAACTTCAACAGTTTTCGACGTACATGCGGAAAAGTGAATGTAATGGGCGTGAGCGAAATGTACTTGAAAATCACTCCGATGTGTATTGTGTGGTCATGTCTGCATACAGACCCTAGACTTCTGTACCAGAAAATCCCCTATGGGGACCCTAATTATTGTGGCATATAAGATTAATGAGGATGGTTTTCTTAGTAGGCCTACCAGTACATTTTTATTTCAATCACGCCCATTACATCGCCGGTATTTGGTTATAAAAACCATCAGGGGAAACAATTTGCCATCCAGACAACCTCCAAACCACATGGAAATATTAGATAGGATCCCCCACTAAGGTATAGATAAAATTGTACATGTCTATTGATGCTTGGTTTGATGTTATAGAGCCTGTATTGAGGTGGAGATTGAAAAAAAAGGCAATTTTTGGCCATTTTTCAACTTTGGACTTCCATATCTAAAAAAAAAAACGGGCCGACATCCGCAAATCTGCCCTCATTTTAAAGCCCAGGGTGTTTTCTTTCTAATTAAACCAAAAATAAGAAGAGTTGATCATAAGTTTTTATTCTACAGCCTCCTGTATCCAAAAAAAGACCCAAAATACCCCAAGTGCCCACTTTGGGTGGAATGGCCCATATACTGAGGGCCTGAGCAGCTCACAGTGTTGTGAAATGTTCTGTACATGTGGCTCAATAGAATAGTGACACATGTCATAAGGAGAGAGTGCCACCTGTGGGTAGATTATGTTAATGAGGATTGAGAGGAGATTGTGAAATATCCTCTCATTCCAAATATGGCACCACGGGTGGATTCCACTTCCTCCAGTTGGACTGAGTAGATAAGGTTGGAATGTTATTACATCCTTGTACCTTATGTCACAGAGTCTAATAGAGGAAGTGTGTTTGTGATGACTAAAGGATCCTGGTTCCTATTGAGGAATACAGGAGATTATTGAGTGTGGATCATGGGCAGAGCTTAGGCTTTATATGGCGAAGAATGTAGTAAATATGAAAAATAATAATAATACCCAGAATGGTCCATTGACATTACTGTTCAGAAGTCAACATTGTCTGTCTGAGAACATCAACAGAGACGTTGAATGCTGTTTGCTTATTTATCAATGTGTACTGTTTCATTACTGTCTGGATTCATTTGCTACACATGTGGAGATATGCTGCCCTATTTGATGACTACAGGTATGCATTCAAAGAACATATTCCAGAGTCAATTATAAATAGACATTTCCTAATTTAAATCATTGAGAATGATGATAGTGTGACCTTCAAAATCATGCCATCCAACCAAAAACAATTTGAGAGCCAATTATCCAGCAAACTGCCTGATCTAGAATGGTATGTTTATTACACGATTTCTGTGACCTTTCCTGGATATTCCTGTTCTGCATGATCTCTCTCCATATTGCATGCCTCATCTGAGCAAATCATAGGTGGATATCAGGCACTGTTTGGGTGGATATCAGCACCATTTGAGACATGTCACATGTCATATGTTACATGTTAAAACCAACGAGAAATTCATTGGCAAAGGTGGGGGTGGAACCTTGAATGTAAGGACTGAGAGTCCCACGCTCTAACCACTACCCCATGTGCTGATCTGATAGACGACTGAATAAAACCCTTACCATTACAGCAGTCTGCTTTGTCTGGGGCCTGGGGAGGTCACTCATATATAACTACCATATGTTCAATGTGTAAAATTACCCTGCATTCTGGGTTGTGACCCCCCCCCCTCCCTCCATACCTCTGTGTCCTGGTGAGACAGCTTGCTCTATGGAACAGTCAGTAGCACGTCATGTTCAGGATCAGGATTTTGTATAAGGTGGGTGGTCGAGTCCCAGTCCCAGCATGGAGGTGAACGATTTTTCAACTTTTATTCATTGACATTCTATTAATCATCTATTGATTAATCGTGTAATAAAATTAGTCATAAGATGTATGGGCCAATAATGCCTCATGCATTATTGGCCTATAGATCATGCATCTGACTCGTCACCTGTTAGGCATTAATTACTCACTTCATAAATGAACAGCATTAATAATGAAGTATGCTTTCCAATAGAATTAATGTTAACATTAAGTTAGTCATGGAAAGCCATGCTATATCGCCAATTGAATCTATAATGAATTTTTTTTTGTTTGTTTTTTATTGATAATCAATAGAAAAAAAAACATTCTATAGGATTTCTTTTTAAGTCAACCACTTCATGGCCATGAGTGATGTGGAGGATTATAGTGGCATAAAGTCCATTCTATACCATCTAATGAGCTGCCCTCAGTGGAGAATATAACACTGCCAGTTGGCAGCCACTCATTTCCAATTCTCATACTAAAAAACTCTAATCACATTCTCTTCTTCTGGTCAATTACCAGTCACCATCCTACCTGCTTAAGCATCTTATCAACATTTCGCATTTGATTCAATCAGAGTTATGGTGTGGTCAGAAGTATATTACAGAAGTTAGGATCTAGTAGATGGTTATGGCTTAAGGAAGCAAACTTGATCATGGAACCCCAGAACTGGGCATTGCCACAGGTGATACTGTTCTTAACTTTGGACAATAATCAGACCCATTCCAGATATGACAAAGTTATTCATAAGATGTTTGGATCCAAGTACGGTGTTATTATTGTGTTGCAGATTCTTGTATCACCTCATTTAATATCATTTCAATATTAGTAAAGGAAAAGGTAGCATGACAGGGGATCAGGAAGTAAGCAATAACATAGCTAACTGGAGAATAGACCCTTTTAGGCTTCACCCCCCTATAATTCCTTAAGAGGCTAAAAACTCGAATAAGTACACTAATATTTGGCGCAAACCCCACGCAGAAATTCGAAATATTAAGGTCAGGAGAATTATTTTAGTTTTGACTTTCTTCACGTAATGATAAGTCTATGGGGACTGTACCGGTAGAAGGATTGAATGGAAGGCTTAATATAGGAATTTCTTTAAGCTAGTTAGGGCTAGATCTCAGCACTGAGGTAAATACATTATAAACATTAGTTATTTTACTTATTTGCCATCGTATTCCCATTAAAAAATATGCAGTGGGTAATAATATGTTATAGCTGTTTTAGCTTTGGTCGACATAGGCCCATTTTAGCATTGAAAGTATATGGAAGTGAATGGTATGGCCAGACATCAAAATGCTTTATTTTTCGTTTGACATTTTAGGCTTCAACCCCCTAAAAATCCTTGAGAGGCTAAAAATTCGAATAATTAAACTAATATTTGGCGCAAACCCCACGCAGAAATTCGAAATATTAAGCCCAGGAGAAATTATTTAGTTTTAGCTTTGTTCACTTAATGATAACTTTATGGGCGCTACCCGGTAGTAAAAGTAAATAGAACTCTAAATATCAGAATTATTTTGGGTTGGTTAGGGCTAATTCTCAGCAATGAGGTAAATACACAGTAAACTTGTGATATTTTACTTATTTACCATCGTATTCCCATAAAAAGATATGCAGTGGTTAATATGTTATAGCTATTTTAGTTATAGTTGACATGGGCCAATTTTAGCATTGAAAGTATAGGGAAATCACTGATACGGCCAGACACCAAGATGTTTTTTTTTTGTTTTACCCGTTTAGGCTTCACCCCCCTAAAAATCCTTAGGAGGCCCAAACAGAAGACAAATTTAGCTAACCTTTGGCATTGATCCCATCAACAAATTCGAATTGTCAAGCCCAGGAGAATTTTTTGAATTTTAGCTTTGTTCACGTAATGATAAGTCTATGGGCGCTACCCCGTAGTAGACATATTTTTCACATTTCTTCATATTTCGGCAATGTCAGGTGTTCAAACATACTGTCAATTTTAATCTATTTATTTCTACAGTGCATGGGGGTGTCCATTCTTTTATTTACAACATTGCAAGGTATGGAAAATCAGTTTTTGTCCGCGTCTGACATCACTCCCATAGAGATTGCACTGAGGCTCAGATCAGAGGTAAATGATTTTCAGTTTAAATCTTAATTTGGAAATTTTATGGGAAATTTCATCCCTCTGAGACTAGATATGACCATTTTACAGTGCTTGGGGGGTTACTTTTTTTCTTTTTGTCAAATTTAAGCTGGAAAATAATGAAATTTGTTGCCTTGACCCAGATTTTCGTCGATCAGCTGATTGCCTACACTTGCCATACATATCCTTCAATCTCCTAGGAGAGGTTTTCTCTTTAGCATTGCCAGCATACAACTGTCCGGTTTACGCCAAAAAGATCCACCAGGGTATGTACAAAGAGGGATTTTGGCAGCACTGTTTGTCTATGGGGAAATCTCATCCAATCACAGCACGCCTTAGTGTAAAGTAGTACCAGCACCCTGGCGGTGCGTTCGGGCAGCGGTTTTCTAACCATATGCAGTGCATTGTGGATGGGGGTGACCTCGAACGCTAACTACACCACCTTAGCTTGTTCCCTCCACCCCCTTCCCACCCAGCCAGGTCTGGCTAGGTACCAGTCACTAACTATGCTTGGGAGTGTAGTAAGTTGACTCAGGGATCAACATTGACCCACATGGGGCAGACCAATAGGGGGTGGCCTTACAAACCAGCATTGATCCCTCGGCCGTACTCCGAACGCACCGAATGTGTCCATATGCATGTTGGTATGTAAACTGCTCCCAATACCATGACCTTGGTACACGCGTTCACACTCACTCTATAATGCACGCAATGTCGCTTCTCTCCCGCCACAACGCACGGCGCATCGTTTTATAATAATTGGTGACGGGGTGATAACAGGGAATGTAGCACACACACTAAGGTTTGTCCAATTAGTGTGAGTATAATTAGTACATTCTCTCAGTCTAATACAACTAGGTGTCCCCTTTTATCATGGTGTAACCTTCTAACATGATCGTGCAGCATGAAAGCTACAGTGAGTTACCTTTGTTAGTCTGGTATAATCAAAGGGAGCTTTACTACTGCACTCTTTAATTAACCAGGAGGATATTTCTTAAGGTACTACAACTACACTCTGTACATTTGGCGCTTATATGCACTAATTACATGAGATTTAGTAGGGTAGTCGTAGTGCTACAAGCACAGCATGTGCACTACTTCAAGGCGACAGTGGCCTGGGCCTTTCGGACACCAGGGGCTACAGAAGCCACACCCAGTATTATTTCAGATATGATTCAATGATGTCTCCCAAGTATAACTACCGGTAGGTCATTCATGGGTCAGCGGGAGGCCCTTGACCATCCATCTAAAGTTTGCCTTCTACCTCAGCTAGAGCTGCGTAATTTTCAATTGAAGTCATGGATGAGTGGAGGCACCTAGAGCCTGGTCTATTCTAGTACCAGGCATACACAAAATTTCAATTAATGAACAAAAGCAGGAGACCTGGAGATAACCTGCTTAATTGGTGTTTAATCCATCAGTCGACTAAATGTATTAGCTTTACAACAAAACCAGTGTGGGAAGGAGAAATGTGGGAATGGAAAAAGGATCTTTTCTATGAGAAAATGATAAAGAAAGTAGAGGCTGTATGCATGGAGTTGACACTGGCAGTGGTGAACAAATTGCTTCATCTCGCTCTGATGCATGGATAAAACACTATTAATTAGTGCCAGATGGGACCACCAATGGTGAACAAATTGCTTCATCTCGCTCTCTCTTTTTTGTGATTCGCTTTTTATAGACCGATTAGATTGAGGCAGTAAAAACGTCGGTCCATTCACATCCTGGTGTGGAAAGGATATACATTTTAAAATGAACATTTACATTAGTTCATGTATACATAAAGGTACTTAGCCTACTCGTTACTATATCCACTGCACAAACCTTTAGATTTAACCAATGTAAAGCTGGTTAAAGCTACTTAAATCTGCACATACAGTTTCTTAAAGTCGCTTAATGGCCATAATTTTGCAGCTTTGATGAACCTTTTTCAGCTTTAAGCATTACGGACATTAATCAACTTAAAGTTGCATAAAGCTCATTAAACTCCACCTTTAATCAACTTAAAGCAACTTTGAGTGCAGATTTTAAGCAACTTTACACTACTTAAATCTGAAGGTTCATGCAGTGATCTGTCCAAGTTGGCAGATGTGCTCAAGGAGTATAACATAGTCCATACATATCATGCTGTGGCAAGAATACATTTTAAAATGAAATATGTACATCAAGGTACTTGGCCTACTTGTCATTAGATTTGTCGAAGTCATCAGATACAATATACACTCAAGTCCCCTGTTGGGAAGTAATCAGAAGTGGGACTATCCAGGTTTATTTGTGGGTGCCAAAAAAAATCAGGACAGCATCATAGAACCTGTTGATGGCCTCCCGGTAGGAAAGGTTACTAAATAAGCAGCCTTACAGCAGTAATGCCACCGGGGGAAAAGAAGCGGTGCTGCTAAGTCAGAAAGTGCCTACCACAGTGGCTTGTATAAGTGCTCAAGTTGGTTTTAGATCGCATAGCTGTTGTGCCACCAGCTGCTTATCTGAGAAATGTGCATGTATATGCATATTTAAGGTATGGTTATTTGTGTTTAGTGCTCAACACCATTGTATTGCAAGACCAGTGATTATTCAAATACCTCATGCTTAAATTTGTTTAAGTACATTACCGGGTAGTGTATGTAAAATAAATTCCAAAACCCTACCAGCGCATTCCAAACTCACTACATGCAGTGGATAGACACCGGCTGGCTGGGAGGTGCTAACCTTCCTACCACATAACTACATAATAATAATTTTTAATGACCAGCCCCATGGGGGGGCTGATGTTTGAAGCCTAAAATCACTTCAAAATCATTCACATATTTAAACCTGATGAGGCAACTCTGCCGAAACTGCCAGGACCATGACGGCTGACCACACATGGGGTGATTCATTTCACCTCTGTGTGCCATGCCCCCATGGGCTAGCTACAGCATGGGCCTTTGACAGAACCAGTGGGACTTACCAATCAGGACCACCGGCGAATGGCCACCAAGCTCTGTAAAAGTCCCTAGCCAATCAGAGAGGACTAACAAGCAAAGCAGGACATGTGGGATCCAGCAAAATTGCTGGTATATAAGAAGGGGTTGGCAGCACCTCCAGCATTTCCAAGTGAGCAGTAGTGAAGTGAGTACCAGAACGCCACGTCAACCATTAAATGTTATTGTTCCCCGATTGAAACAGCAGTTTATTTGAGAATCAGCTTTTGATGCTTAGCATCACTGTACCCGCTCCCCTTCCCAGTGCATATTTAGTACAGCAATTATTCATCAACTCAACTCTTAAATAGGCCTTTACAGAAGCCCACACTCCTCCTGCCACCCACCCGTTCACCCATCAACTCACTCCGAATCTGCACTACCTTCTCCTCTTCCATTTCAGCTGTCAGTACAAATAATCTTCAACATAGTTGTCTTTCATAGCCGTGTGCCATTTATCCAACACATACACACCTCCTTGTCAATACAGCTCTCTTTGCATCTCACAAAACGTGAGACCAGATTCAATATGGCAGCTCCCATAGCGAGCAAATTATGCGTCCTGTTGCACCCAAGGACAGTGCGCCTGCAGGAACTGATATATAGGCTAATGCTTTTTTGGCCACATGATGCCTGTAATTTAAATTTCTTCTTATTGCTACACAAAAGCAGTGCTATTGAGTTTAATTGTCACTGGATTGACACATCATGCTGCTCATCATTTTGGAGTGCTTGAACCCTGCATGATTTCCATTATGCATGAATGCAGCATTGGGGAGTAACTTGCCCAGGATACATAGATAGAACTAAACGACCGTGGTGTACGAGGTGGCCGATCCACCATGAGGGGTGGATAGGCCACCGAGAACACCAGGGGAGTTTAGTTAGATATTTATTTTATGTTTTTAGAGGGTTTAAATAAGAAAAAAGTATCAAAATCCGTTACAGTAGTTCCCCGTACGAGCGGCGCCCCACCATTTTGAATGTTTACATGCGCCCAGAACGAGGCTGCAGTGGTGGATCGGCTGCTGTGGTGGATCGGCACACGTTACGCCACTGTGGGTGTGCGGACCGGCCCTCCAATGCTATCTCTATGGGAAGAAGTTATTCATATAAAATAAATTGCATAGTCATTAATGGGCAGCTAAGCCAGTGGGATATGTAAATTTTGTGCACTTAACCCGTTGAGTATGGAGCATCTGGGGTGGAGAGATGTAAAAGAGATAGATCTAAAGCCGGTAGATGGGCCTCACCACCAACCCCCTTCCCACCTGGCACGACCACTCTCTGTGCAGACACATTGATACTTTTCTTCCCAGAGCCTCGGTTCTTTGCCAATGACCTGAACTCTGCTAACCTCTCACAGCGAGCCTCTACCACAAAGGTAACACTGCTTGAGGGAGAATGTTAAATAGAGATTAGGGAGACTTGAAAAGATTCAACCCTTGGGGTGCAGCATGGTGCTTATGGACACCCTATCTCTAGCATCATAATGTATAGTTGCTGTTTTTAAGAGTCACCAGAGCTCTTCTGGAATGCACCCTCCAATTAGGATTCATGTTTTTTTGGGAAAAGTGTCCTTGATGCATTGTGGGCAAAGGTATTGGACCATTTATCAGTGATCCATTGTTAGAGCAAAATGAACATCAAGCCCAGAGCTACCATGCTGTCATTTATCCGTTGGGGATGGAAGGCTTGGAAGAATTAAACAAGATGAAGAAATAAGGAGGTTAAAGTGACCGAGACAGTTACTAAAACAGAAACAGTGATTTTTTATAGATTTCAATGACTTAATACATACATGTGATGTGCTTCAGGGTAATTCAATGAAACGAGGTACTTGACTTTTTTAGTAACTGGGACATTGTTTACACGTGAGGTGAGAAGCCTTGCAGATGGGCTAATTATGTAGGGCTAGGTTGGAACCAGGAGGATTCTAATTTCCTTTATTTTTGAGAATCCATCAACTAGAACAGGAGTTATGGCATTTTGACATTTTTTGGGGAGAGATTAACAAACACTAGAATTTTCTTGTACATGGGGTCACCTCGTACGTGGAAAAAATTATATATCATACAGTTTATTTCACTTTAGATCAAGACTTACACAGGACAAGTTCTACATAGACAGGGGTTCACAGGAATTACAGTTGATAAGTGGTACAGCAAGATTGACCACCTTCACCGTGTATACATACATCATTTAGATATCCAGGGATAAATGAGCACTATTAAGTTACAAATTATTCAATAAAATGCATAATGCATCACCTTTGGACAGATAACCTTCATTCATCAACCAACATCATTTTGGGGGAAACCCAAAGTCCTTGAGAACCTTCAAGATGTCCTTTGATTCATTGATCAATAGTACACGTTCTCTTTTTTTCCATAGGTAATTGGTGGAGTGCACCTGAGTGATGTTCTTTCCCCTCATCATTAGGTCTCAAACTGCATGTTCATCTACCTCAGGTTCTGCCACAACTCCCAGTTTATTTTGCGGCATTGTGAATAACAGATTTTCCCAGAAGTTTGCAGCCCCTTGTTCAATGTATGTATGGGTGGCAAAGTACACTGCATGACTAGGCTCGAGTGTCCTTGTGTCAAGAATTGCTTCTTTGATTATAACCACTCTTTGTGTGCCCTCATCAATATCTATTGACTGGGCAAGTTCAAACTCATACCTACTGTAGTGACTGTCCAAGAAGTTTTCAGAGAAGAAAACCAATATGCGTTTACTAGTGATTATACATCGATGCATATTAACATGAATTGGCACTCCACCTAGGAAGTGTACACGATGGAAGCATACCTTAAACCCTCGCCTTTCGAGCTCTGGTATAAGCCATTCACCAGCGTATTCCTCATCCGCTGTAGCATAACACATAAATATATCAAACTCCCTGCCCTCATCCTCCTGTTCATCCACATCACCACCCCTATTCTGATGTTGTACATGTAGTGGCACACCTGCCTTGACCTTCCTACGCTTAAGTACAAAGATTGAAACAGCCACCATTAATAATATGATGAGGGTCATGGTGATGATAGTGATGAAAAGTGTATTTTTTGTCTCCTCTTTACCACAAAAATAGCTCCTGTCCAGATCAACAACTTTTTTGCCCACCACTTCAGGCGGTGATTTGCATTTTATGAAATCTGCACTCTTTATGAGAGTGTATTTGGCAATCACAAAATCTCTTAGGGCAAGTGCATGACAGTCACAATGCCAAGGATTGTGATCAAGACGAAGGTCAACTAGAGAAGTGAAGTCAATCTCAGTTAACTTTTTAGGCAAACGCTGCAAATTGTTATTGTTAAGATGTAGGACTCTTATATTTGCTCCAAAGGCAGTGAGGGTAGTTATTTCAATTTCAGTGATAGAACTGTGGCTGAAGATTGCCTTTGTTGTGTTCATAAAGTACCGCCTAAAAGGAAGAGATGAGAGATGGCTATTTCTAACGTCTAATTCATAAAAGTTTCCATTCTGGAGGACAGGTAGGTTTTGTGGCAGTACTACCCTTGTGTATGCTGTACATAATACTCGTATTGTTGGTATGGCAGGTACACTGACACATGAACATCCGATTGGACACAGGTCACTTACATTACACACAAACTGCTCAAGAGGAATTGAGAATGGGTCTTGGCCTTTGAGACTAAATGGGCTATGACAAGAATACCCCCATTTCTGTGGATTGTTTTGCAGAAAATTATAAACCACATAATCCTGGCAATCACAAATAATTGGATTTCCAGAAAACTGCCCTATAAGTTTGAATAAACACTCCCTGAACTCCTTGGTTGAGAGGCCCCAGCCCTTAAAAATATCCATATAGTGACTGATATTGTTATTTTTAAATGAATAGTAGGGCAGGTCTGCACAGGAGATGTTAAAACCAGACTTATGTGTAAAATCCATTATATTATTATTGGATATATCCACCATGTAGATGTGACTCAGAAGTGGCAATGTTGTGAGATAATTGTGGCTTAAGTCTAAACTACTGTACTTTGACAATACTTCTATTTCACTGAGCCTGTTGTGCAAACGGAATTGTGACATGTCACAGTCTATTGTTTTAATGAGATTATGTGATAGAGACATACGAGTCAAATTAGTCAACTTTGACAATTCACAAGGGAATGATTTCAGTTTGTTGTAACGTAGGTACAGTTCTTCCAACTGTCCCAGTTGTGACATGTCACAGTGCACACCACTGATGTTATTGTAATCAAGGAAAAGGAATCTAAGCTCCCTGAGCTGTTGTGTCATATGACAATGTAGAGCACTGATATTATTGTGATCAAGGTACAGATATCTCAGCTGTCGTAGCTGCATGTCACAGTCTACCCCCTGAATGTGATTGTGTGACAGATGCAGCTCCTGCAGTCTAGGCAACTTTGACAGTTCACACGGAAGTGAATTTAGGTTGTTGTAGTCTAGGTCCAGAGAACTTAGTGCTTTCATTTCTGACATGTAACAGTCTATCCTGCTGATATTATTGTGTGATAGACTCAGCGAAGACAGATTGGTTATCTTTGATAGTTCACAAGGTATGGATCCAAGAAGATTATGATCTAGTTGTAGATTTACTAATGCTTTTGACTTTGGCATGTCACAATCAACACTCTGAATGGCATTGTGTCGTAGATCAAGCCATCCAAGCCTTGGTAGCTTTGATAAGTAACATGACAATGACTTCAAGCTGTTATTGTAAAGGTCCAACACATTCAGCTGTTCCAGCTTTGACAGATCACACTCCACTACTTGTATGTCATTATGTGATAGCCGCAATTTGTACAACTTGGGTATCTTTGACAGTTCACATGGTACTGATGTAAGGTTATTGTAGTCCAGTCGTAGATGACTCAACACTTTGAACTTTGACATATCACAGCCTACAGCAGTAATGTTATTATGGGACAGGGTCAGCTCAGATAGTGTAGGTAACTTTGACAGTTCACATGGTACTGAATTCAGTTTGTTGTGCTGCAGCTCCAGAGTCTTCAATATTGTGAACTGTGTCAGGTCACAGGTTGGTGATTGGAAATTGGTATTTGACAGCATGAGACGAGACAGTTTTGGTGTTTTGGATAGTTCACATGGAAAGTGTTTTAATCTATTGTTGCCTAGGTCCAGTTGTGTTAGCTCAGCCATATATGACATATCACCTACACTGGTCAGATGTGAGTTTCTAATGCTTAGTTCCTGTATGTCAAGGTGTGCCTGCAGAAGTCTTGAGATTTTACTGAAAGGCTCAGTTGAACAACGATAGATGTTCAGGGCCTTAATGAGGTCTATCAAATATGTGGTAAGGTGACAGTGGCATGACTTTGGGCAGGCTTCTACTGGTTCTACTTTATCAAAATTAGGAATTGCACTGAAATTTGTAAAATCAGGCCATCCTTCACATATGGTTGCAAAGAGTAAAATGTAGTAAGGGATCTGCATGGTCGTAGAGGGGCTGCCAGTTCTGTATGAATGGGAAAAGGATTACTGTTAACTATGCATTATAATGTATGAAGTATGTGATAAAAGTACAACATATTATTTTCTCGATTATATTCCTAGACCCTGGGTTTACAGTAATATGGATGTGAATAGGGCCTACTCTTAATGGATATTTAAGGGCTTTGCTTCGATGCTAAGATATATGATACACTATACAAGTAGATAGAGATAAGGGTATATTTTGAGGATAAATGGGATAAAACATACCCTCTTATCTATTAACCAAAGAAAATAAAAACAAGTTGATCCCTCTTGGAACCCAGGAAACAACAGTAGCTACCTGTGTGTCTAAAAGAGAGGCTGTCTCCAAAGGTCAGGAAGTAGGACACCTCCCCCCCTACACAGTGACCAGGGAGGTCCCTGGAGGGTGAGTAGTATGTACCAGTACTACTTCCCTATATATAATTGTAATAAAGGTGAACATGGATTATAACACAGGTAAATGCAGAAAACCTTAGCACTGCCTGCCTTGTCCCCACTATATACTCGATTTGAGTATCTGACAAAAGGAAAAACAAGCAATACTAGTCACCTATATTGTGCAGTGCATCAACAGCAATAGTTTATATTACTCTATGGAAAAGCCTTAACGTACAGGGAAGTATAGGAAACCTAAAACAGCCTTATATATATATATATATATATATATATATATATATATATATTTATATATATATATATATATATATATATATATATATTATATATATACATCCTGAAAATGGAGTAGCAATGTTAAGAGGAATATTCGCAACAGCTGAACTTCCTTCTAAATCTACTGAGTAGTATGTGAAAATAGCTCTATAAAACAGACACCTACCCCACTTAGTCAGGTAATAATAGCACAATGATATTTGTGCTCTATACTGCTTATATATAAAATCAGACACTTACTCTCCCTGCCTGCAGATTCTATTCTGCACACCCGGTGAACTCGACCATATCAACACCCACTTGAAACGAACAGGGGTGGAGGGTCTTGCCAAAAATGAAACAACTTTACCCAATTTACTGTATCAAACATGTTGATATAAATAAAGGGGGGTATGTAGTGGCTTTATCTCACAAAATTGGCTTTATCCCTTGAAACAGCACCATTTTGAGGGGTAAAGGATCACATCGTGCCTTTATCCTACAAAACTAGCTTTAAAGCGCAAAACCTTTTATCTCACAAAATCCTTTATCCCACAAGATCCTTTATCTCACAAATCCTTTATCTCACGAAATCAATGATTACCTGCCTTTATCTCACAAAACCTATATTCTGGTCTATCACACAAAACCTGTGTAACCCTGTATATATAGTTATACTGCTCTTTCATACCTAGAATATGATCGATTTGGTTAGTCTTTATCTCACAACCTGTAGATATCTCATCTATATAATGCTCCTTTATACCATTAATACCCTATAATCGATTTGCCTTCATCTCATAAAACCTGTTTAAGCCTATATATAATGCTTTTTCCCACCTATCAAATCCTAGAATTGACTTGACTGAGAAAACCTCTATGAGACCTATATATAATGCTGTGTCACACCAATTATTACCTAGAATCGACTTGCCTTTATCAGGCAAGTCGATTTTCAGGGTATTAAAGGAATAAATAAAAAAGTGTATACCTGATATATATATATATATATATATATATATATATATATATATATATATATATATATAGTTTTGTGAGATAATGGCAAGGTGATTCTCAAGTATAATTGGTGTGAAACAGCAGTTATAGGTCCTATATGGGTGTTTTGGGTATATAGACTTATAATTATAGGTTTTTAGAGATAAAGGCAAGTCTATTTTAGGCTATATCTAAGGAATAACTGAGCGATATTTAGCTGATATATAGGTTTTGTGAGATAAAGGCAAATCAAATTGAGGGTACTTAATTATGGTATGAAACAGAGGTTATTGGTCTTACTTAGATTTTTTAAGATAAAGCCAAGTCCATTCTGTCAGGTTGCATAATCTTACAGACCAGAATAATAGGTTTCGTGAGATAAAGACGAGTAATCAATGATTTTGAGGGATGAAGAATGATATTGTGAGATAAAGGTTTTTGTGCTTTTAAGCCAGTTTTGTGGGATATAGGCACCGTGTGATCCTTTACCCCTGAAAATGGTACTGTTTTGAGGGATAAAGCCATTTTTTCTTTTAGATAAAGGCATCACAGGTTATATCTTTCAAGAAGAAATACACTGTAATCCCAATGGGAAGGTGCACATAATTATATGTATGTGAGCTGGTGTAAACTTTTTATAAACATGATAATTCCAGTATTACAGGTATTCCATGCATATTTGTTTTCTTTTGGGGCAAGATCCTCCAGCAATACAGGTGGTTGGGAAAGGAGAGAGTTACACTCACTGTGTGTGTTAGAAAGACTGTGAAGCAGTTTATGGTTCCTGATCTGGTTGACCTGCTTTAGGCTCTCCTATACCTTACCACTGCAACGGATGTACTGTAACGCAATTGACCAGAACATGTTAGGATTACTGAAATACTCGAAAAGCTGTATCATTTACAAGTAATAAATATCCTACACCCCCTTTCTACTCATTCAAAGTGAACATTCTTAGTTTGATTGATTCATATCTTCTGTAGTCACAGTGATGCATCTATTGCAATACTGAAAATATTCTAGTCACAAATAAATATCTGTAACACCCAAGCACAAACAGATATGGATGTATATAAATATATATATATATATATATATATATATATATATATATATATATATAGTAGCGTTTTTATTGGAGTCCACTATTGTAATGCGGAAGTATCACACAACTCGGCTTCTTGTAATTAATGACACTTTATTGCCTGGAGGGGGTAGAATCCTGTCGCTGTTGATGTCCTCCTGAATCGTCTCCGTCCCCTCGGGGACGAGGACCATAGTATCGGCCTTACCTCCTTCCTCCCCCCCTTCTATCTGGAGGAGAAAATCACCCCTAGGGGACTTCACTATTAGTCCGTCCAGTCCAATCGTTATGCACCTAGGGTTCCGGGTTATCTGATACGGTGTAACTCCTTCTCCAGTCCTCCCTGATCCCGTGCCTGTCTTTGGTGGAGGGGGCTGCCTCCTCCCCCCTGACCCCTTTTTACCTTTGGTCGGGGTAGTCCTCTCCGCTCCTGATGTGCTTGCCCTCGCCTCCGGATAACTTCCTATAGTCCCCCATCCCGGGGGTTTCTACTGACCTCGTCCGTCTTTCTGGGGAGGTATCGGACTTGTTATTACACTACTATATATAGGCCTACTATATATAGGCCTGAACAAAGGCCATTCATTTGCTGCTGCACACACATGGATGGCCCAGACTGAAGTTTGCTCTGTATATTGTAAATTTTGCATCTCAGGTAAAAGTAAGATGGATTTGAAATGTGTCCCTCCCCCTTCAAAATAAGCTAAAAAGCACCCCTAGTCAAGTGCCAGGGAGGGACCATGCCCAGGGCTATATTGGCCCTAAATAGGACCCCTAACCCCTGTAGTCATTTTTGCACATAGTATCTTAATCTGAGGGAATGCCCCTCCCCCTCTCAGGGAAAGTGTGCCCAAGGCCTGATCTACCTGACCGCAATAATGTCACCACCCTGCTAAATATAACATACTTGCATACTACAATTCTGTCTGATCCTCTGTCCCCGATCCATAGCTCTCTGCATATCACTGACCTGAGTGACACATGGGCGGGTCCTATAATGATAAGCAGCAACCTATGGTTCAGTTTTTATAGGTTCAGCCATAGCGACAGTCTCCCTTTTTTAAAGGTCCAATATAACTTGGGCTAGGTATCATTGCCTGACAAAATGCATCTTAAAGCTTAACCCTGGGTGATAGTGGAATAGGTTGCAAGTGTTGGAAAAGGTGGGCATGTTGGGAGATGTAGTAACTTCCTCACTGCTTACTAAAGATTAACCCTGAAATGCTCAATTTTAGGTACTGTGGTTATTGAGAATCTATTCAAGCATGTCCACATGAGTTTAACTCTGTCACATCTCTGTGACAAGTGTAAACCCTGCAAGAATGGAAGATACCATCAGGTAAGCCTTTAACAGCCGCTGATGCAGGAGTGCATCATGCCCATCGGTCTTCATAATGCACACATGAATTGCTGGCAAGTCTGCTCAGCAGCACTTCATGTCATCCCCCTACAAGTATATGGGCGATTTCTGCCAAAGCTCCCACTTGGGGGGTTGCAGAATAAAAACTATTTAACCATTCTTCTTATTTGTGGTGTTATTTGAAAGTACACATCCTGGGGATCAAGAAAAGGGCAAATTTGCATATGTCAGACCACAATTTTTTGAGCTATGATGAGCTACATAAGTTATGTGTAAGGCGCATGATGAATCAATTTTGTGATTTTACGGTTAATGACTTGAATGAACCTTTTCATAAAGCCAAGAAATAGGGCTATCAATAAAATAAGTCTAAAAGTGTAATGCTGAGTTTGTCATCTTGACCCCCTGACCCTCAAAGGTGGGACATCTGGGAAGAATCACCCACATATATATTAACCTGCTAGGGTCAGCTTCATGCATGATTGCATCCCTGGAGAGTTACTTGCCAGGACCTCATTCATGATTTTTGTCCCTTTGAGGGCATCTCTACACAGTTTATAGGCTTATTTAGGTTGTTTGTGACTACTTTACATTAATGTTTACCAAAAGAAATTCAGACTGAATGTAATTTCTTTTCTGCTTTTACTTTTTCAAACTGTTCATACACCCACAAACACAACCAGATGACCATTGCCCAGTACCAGTCAGTAATTAGTTAAGGTGTGAGTGCTGAATGGCCACACAGCAGTCACCAGCAGCTTGAGGTAATTGATGAAATTAATTACCACCAGGAGTTACCAGAGACATGCCACACTGCCCCGTGGGAAGGATGATCCATGCCTCATACACAGAGGCAGCTGGCACTTACTCCCACAGACCTTTACAACGCTAGTTGACATCGTCATTCAAAAAGAATCGGGCAGATCCTTGATTTTTTTGATTTTTTTTTCAGGGCTGCATATTTGCATTATGCCAACCATTAGGCACATTAATTCATCAGGCACCCTAAAAGGGTTAAAGAATTAATCAGGGTAACAGACCCTTATACCACATGAACAAAGTTCCATCACCATAACCATAGCACCAGTCCTGCCACTATAGGTGTTGTAATTAACCCCTGAGCTCCACTACCAGGCCCCACTACACGTATGCCAATTAACACTCGACTGGGATTGTTAACCCTTTAAGGGCAAGTCTTCTCACTAACACTTCATTGGTGCATCATGGCGACCCTCAAGAAGTGTATTAGGGTTGCCAAAAATGCAGCCCTGGTGAGTTACTTACCCAGGCTACATTTAAACGTCAAAGGTCTATCTGTGGGTGCCAAAACAATCAGGATGGCAGAATAGAACCTGCTGATGGCCTCCCAGTGCCAAGGGATACTTATCAAGGAGCTTCATAGAACCCCTGCTCACTGCGGTAACCATGGGGCAAAAAGCCCTACTGCTGAGTCAGACAAGCACATACCAGAGTGGCATGTATAGGTTCTCCAGGTGGTTAGATCTCAATGTTTAAGCACCCCAAGGGGCTGATCTGAAAAAGGTGCAATCATTGAGATGAAGATTATTTGAATATGTGTTGCTTAAATTTTTATTCCCTTGTTTCCCAGCTAAGACACTTACCTTATTTGAGAATCAGCTTTCATGCTCACCACTCCTGTACTCAACCCCACTTTTACAGAAGCCTACCCCCTTCCTGCTACCCACCCATCCAACCCCCACCCACCCCACTTCCACCCTGCTCCCTAGTAGCCTATCCTCCTCCATTGCACCTCTAAGTACAAATCATTTTCTACACAGTTGTCTTTTAGAGCCATGTGCCATGTATCCACCACATACACACCCCTTGTCAATAAAGCTGTCTTTGCATCTCGCAAAACGTGAGACAAGATTCAATATGGCAGCTTCCATAGGGACAAATCATGTATCCTGTTGCACCCAAGGACAGTGTATCTGAACCAACGGGAACTAATATATTGGCTAACCCTTTTTAGGCCATATGATGCCTCCGTTTTTAAATTTCGTTTTATTGCCATGTTACACAAATGCAGTGCTATTGAGTTTAATCAACGCCACTGAATTATCACACCATTTGGGAGTTTTTTAACCACTCATACATGGTCAGCATGATGCATAAATGCAACATTAATAAGTAACTCACCCAGAATATATTGCACAGCCATTAATGGGTAGCTAAGCCAGTCGAAGATGTATGTTTGTGCACTGAGGAGTAAACCATTGAATATGGAGTGTCTGGGGAGGGTAGATGGAGAAGAGATAGATCTAAAGCCGGGGGATGTGCCTCACCACCAACCACCCCTCCCACCTAGCATGGCCGCCACTATCTGTGCAGACAAATTGATACTTTTCTTCCCAGAGTCTTGGATCTTTGCCAATGACTTGCACTCTGCTACCCTCTCACAGCGAGCCCCTCCCACAAAGGTAACACTGCTCCTTGAGTCAGAATATAAAGAAGATATTAGGGAGACTTGAAAAGATGGAGCCATTTGGGTGCAGCAAAGTACTTAAACATAAATCAAAGGCATAAATGACTACTGCACTTGTACATTGCCAGAGTGGACAGGGATGTGTTAAGGCACAATTTAGACCATATAGTGACTGATTCACTCCATAGAAGACATTAGTATGCAATAGAGATGTTTTAATAGGGCTCCAATGGTAAACTTGACGCCCTGAGGCATTATGCTGCCCTCTATAGGGAAAGGTGAAGGGCTGGCCATCAAGGTATTCATTAAGATGAGGGAATAAAGAGCATAAACTGACCCATTTGACGATTGATTTACCAAGACCAGCTAACAGAGCCTAAAGCTAAACCAAGTGAAGTCAAGACATCTCGTTTCTGATTCTGCTATTCATGTGCAATATACATATATATATATATATATATATATATATATATATATATATATATATTCCTTACAGTTTTGTAAAGCTCTGATAGGATCAGCAATTTGTCACAATCGGTGTGTGTAGGTGTCGTCATTAAACATTTTGTATTACCCTAAACATATCAGATTGGTAGTGTCTTATAATTACCAATCAATCTGATTGGCTTGTATATAGATATAGCATCATATAACCGCAGCGCCAATGGCCCAACCCTCCAACATCTCCCCATGCTGCCATGCTGGGCTTTCCTCTGAACAGTCGATCTAATACCATGAAAGGGATTACTCTATAATCAACTGCAGATTATAGAGTAATCCAGGAGATTTTCTGAGCGATATTTCTCTGATGGTGAACTAATATAGTGCTATGAGGATTTTGCTAAGTACCTTTCCTACATCCACCTAAGAAGTAAAAGATGTTGTGAGGGACCTTCCTGCTCTGTCTTTATGGGCTTAGGCCATTCCAGTCACACAGGAAGCTAGCCTCATTTCCGTATTAGGATGTCTGCTCTGCCATCTGGTGGCCACCCAGTCATGTGGTACGGCTCATTGACTTCCGGGGATATCCTTCGTTGCTTCCGGTTCCACTGATGTTGCTCTTTTGCTGGCTGCAAAGAGATTTTCTTTTGGTTGAGAAGATAAAAACAAAGTTTGATGGAGATAATCTGAAAACACAACCATTAAACATGCACAGTGTAGAGCGAAAGGTGTTGATATAATTACAAGGAACATATTGTGCTATCTTTCTGTTCAGGTAAAAGTGTATGTCCGAGAATGGGGACTGACATGATAACTTTTCTATGGTTCTGATTCATCATAATATGAATTTACTTTTTCTACTAGCTGATGGAAGACAATAGTACAGTACATGGATAATGTGGGCAGTTATCTGTTAAACACCTTGTATTGGAAACTTTCATTGCATACCACCATACAATACCCTGTATGATTATACTACATGACCTTATATAAAAGGAACTGCGAAATCCCCATCAACAAAATACAAGGAGGGCCTGCACACTGCAAGATTTTCCTTTTTTCTCAGGTTTTAGATTCAGGTAATGAATGCAAACGTCCAAGAAATAGAGGATTTTTTAATACAATCTACTTTTTTAGTCTAAATGTCTCTTCAATTTGATCCCTATTTTGCGGTGAACTGACAAAGCCATACAAACGTAGTTATATGAATGCCTATTTGTCTGACAGGTGGCATCCATGTCTGAAGGCTTTACAAAGGGAACTAGGTGAGCAGATGACAGCTACATTCCCAACTACAGCAGCCATGTCTGCGGCCTAGCAGCAATTTATCCTATGACACTCTTCAAAATAGGTTGCCCAAGTGAAATGTATAACAACTCATTCTCCAGGTGATTTCTGTGACAGTTTGGCCCATAGGTAAAACCCTGGTTAGCTGCATGCCAAATCTTGCTGATCTAGAACAAGCACCAGTGATACATGAATAGTGATGATTCATATTAAGCACTTAAATCTCTCAAATGAACACAGTACTTGTGTCTGGCTCTGGTGATAGTGTGGCACTGACAAGAAAATGCCAGGTACTTAGAGAAGCAACTGTGGTGCACTATCTTTCTATTCATTTATCTATGATTTGGTTTATCTTAATGGCCCGCTAATTACCTCCAATACCTCTATACCTCAAGTCATTATCTAAGACAGATGTATATGTGGATCAACCCGGTACAAGGTACGCCCACGAAGGGGTGCGCGGGTGTACCTTTTACCGTGTTGATCCACATTATATGAATACCGTTTTAGTGCTTAAGAATTTTACACCCCTTTATCCCTGGTGCTTATTTGAGCATGAATTCATTACAGTATAACCTAGATGCCTTACACAGGCAATTTTAATACCAACCCCAAGAGGGTGCTTTCTTAGACACAGCCTCTCCTCCTGCGTGCATCGACCAAAATCCCTGCAGGTGTTCTTGTAGGGTCTACAATCTCCCCATGGTCAGAGTCTTATCTTAGTGCATGAAGGAAAGATCAAAGACCAGGTGGATGAGGTGTGCATACTATGGCAAACCAATTGGATAAAGTTCTCAAAAACCAGGTATTTGGATTAAAAACCGGGTTTTTGTTGTCTAAAACTTGTTTTTTGGTCCAAAACCTGGTCTTTTAAAAATATTTGTGCCAAAAACCTGGTTTTTGATACAGAAACCTGACCTTTGCACCCAAAAACCATATTATTGGACCTAAAACTAAACATTAACTCTGAAACCATGTGTTTGTGCTAAATGAAATATTCTCACTGCCTCAAACCGGGTTTTAGTTCTCAAAGTAGGGGTTCTACAAAGACTGGGTTTCTTTGCCATTAATACCACGTTTTTCTCTCAAGGTATAGGTTACATACCAGAACCCCTACTTTGGTACCAAAGCACGGTTAACAGTTTTTCGAATGCAAAAATCTAGTATTTGCACAAATGTTTGGGTATTTTGTGTCATTTACCCATACTTACACAAAGAATTTGTTTATGATTGAAAACCAATGCATTGGTATTGCAACCCCTGCTTTGACAGTGACCAGGTTTTTGTACAACAAAAGGGTGTTTGGTAAAGAACCAAGCAAAGACACAAAAACCCAGTTTTGCCTCCAAAGGATACAGCAAAAGAAAACTTAGTTTTGGGATTAAAAACTGGGTTCGTAACCTTGAAACCAAGTTTATAGGCAAAAACCGGGTTTTGGGGCAAAAACCCGTAGTTCACATGCAAAAACCAAGTAGATGCACATGCCATATATTCTAAGGTTAAAAATAGTGTTTGCATGCAAAACCCAGTTTTTGTCCATAAAACCTTGATTTTGTCAAAAGCCTAGTTTTTGCAGGCCAAAAGTGGGTTTATGTTGCTAGGTCCAAGTTTTTGTTGCGAAAACGAGTAGGTTTAAAATTCAGAAAGTAAGCTAGCACTATATGAAATAGAGCAAAAGAAAAGGGGGAGAGTACAAGTGCGGAATCAGTCAGTAGGTATGGAAGAATATTGGTTATCAAGATTACTGTATACCCTAGTTGAGGTCTTTTGAAGGGCATTGATAGTGATCAAATCTATGAGATGAGCGAAATGAGAAATCATGGCCATACACATGTACTGAGGCAATGGCACTGGGTGTGTTTTTAAACTACAGCATTTTAGCATTACGCTTTTTTTATCAAGAGAATGGAAAAAGCTGTCAGGTCTAGGATTGAGTGGAGGTAATATGTGGCCCCTCTTATGACCTCAGAATGTTTATTTCTATGTAGCCAGCTGCCAGTTCAATGATTTTACCCCAGAGCCAAACACCACTACTGAAGATAACACTTTAAGGTTCCTCTTTAGTTGCCTATGAATCTACACTCTGTAAGGTCTATCAGCCTCAGGGTTTACCTCAGATGGGTTTGCCTATGCTCCAGCAGGTAATAACTAAAGGCCCTGCAGGTAGGGGGTGGTGGTGGTTATTTTGTCAAAAAGAACTTATGAATGCTGGGCCCAGCCAAAAAGATGGTACACTGTAAGAAGTACGCAGAAAATCCCTTGGCAACTTTGGTTCCAGTACAGTTTGCTGTAAATTTACAGAAGGTGAATCACTGTAATTTACAGAACAATTCAGATTAATCATAAAGTAACAGCCCCTGTGATCATACAGCAAGATCAATCAGTTCTATAGAAACATATACTGTAAATTAGCAGCAAAATGTGTTATAAAATTACAGAGAAATGTCTTGTAAATAAACAGCAATATTTTCTTTGAATGGACAGCAAATTTTGCTGTAAATGAACAATAAAATAAACTTTAAATCGACAGAAACGTTTGCTGGCAACTGAGATTCCAGCAACTATTGCTGTAAAATTACAGAAACTCAAAATATAGAATTACAGCAAGGTGTTCTGTTAACCAACAACAAATGTATTGTATATACAGGTATGTTATAAAAGACACTGCTATATACTCTGCTATTGGGGTCAGTTCATGGTAATCATCCCCATAATATCATTTATGTGTGCGCTCCATGCATGCATTGATACTATAAACCATGCATGCCTAATGAAGACATCACTGTCTCCAATCCCATTGAAGTGAGGCACTACTGAGGGTAAGAGAAGTAGAGAACCATCTCACCTAAACCATTTATGGCCATGTAGATTTAACCCTGAAATAACCTAAAGGCAGGTAGGCCTATGTTATCTTCAACCCCAGAGTCCAGGGACTTGTATTTCAGATTCAGACACAGTTATGGTATCATGTATATATATATATATATATATATATATATATATATATATATATATATATATATATATATATATATATATTGTAGCACCCGTTCGTATTATGAATGATCGAAGAACACAACTCGTCAAGTAACATTAACTCGCTTGGTTTATTGCCCTGGCACTCCTTGGCCACACCACCTAAATGCAATCTATTGGTAGAAATCTGTAACCTCCTCCGGGAGCTAGCTGCTTGACTGTTCACCTCGGGCTGTCGGCTGGATCTGACCTCCGGTGGAACTAGTCGCACTTTATATACAAGTCTCCACCGAGACGCTGCCTCTCGTGCAGCATTTCGGCGGACCACTCCCGAGCGTTGAGACTGTCCCCGAATGACTGCGTGGCAGTCATTCGGCGGACAAGCCTCTCCGCTACACTCCTCCCAGCTAATTTAAAACTCTGGGGGGTGTAAAAACTAATACCCTGGACGGAGAACTACGTCCCTATGTTAACTACAGCGTCACTGAGAGAGAAAAATAATAAAATGTCGTTATTTTACATACACATCGTTGTTATTATTTACAAATAATTAATCGCAATATGGGCCCTTTCGCCAGTAATTCTGGGCCCCTAAGGCTTAAGGCCATCTGCTTCTTCCCCGGGTCCACTTCCACCGCCCCGGTTGTGCTGCAGCGATACCTCTCCGGACTGCCTCCACCGACCTCCCTCCGGACTGCGCTCCACCGACCTCCCTCCAGACTGCGCTCCACCGAACTAGTTTATTCAGCCGCGTCGTCGTCTTCCTCCTCACCGTCCTCCTCCGGTTCCCCCTCTCCTGCAGCCTCCTCCGTCTCCGGCTGCTGCTGCTCCCAGGGCCGGCCGCAGGTTTTACAGGTATCCCGTTGGCTTAAGTCCACAAGTCTGTTCCTGGTTATAACCACAGTCTCGAACTCGCCTCCTGGGAGCATCACTAGAGAGGTGGTCTGGCTCCCCTCCCCTAACTGGCGCACATCTGGCCCCTGCTCCTCCGGGGGCAGTAGTCTCTGTGCCAGTCGTCTCAGGGTCGCCGACCCTTGGTAATCCGATTGCCAGGGGTTACGTGCCCCAGCCTCCTCAGCATGTCCTTCCTCCGTAGCTCCGCCGGACGTCCCGGGCTGTGGAGAGGCACCAGGACCGTACGGTGGCGGAGCTGTGGGTGCGGGGGTGGATGTCACCGGAGTCCCCGGCTCCCAGTTTGATAACACTGTTACACGTGGTCCCGCCTCCATCGGCGGTGGGGGTAGTTTAGCATCATTCAGGGAGGCCCTCACCCCCGCCGGTAGTAGCACTCTGGTCTCCCCCTCCTCCGCGTCAGTTAGTTCCAATTTCATGAGAAATTCGCCATGGGGCGAGTTCACCACTAACCCATCCAGTCCTATGGCTATCACTCTCCCCTCCCCCCCCTTTCACCGGTGACTGCTCCTGCCTTTGCTGCCTAGCCAGGAGTTCAGTGGCTTCCCTCTCATCCTTCTCCTTCTGTCTCTTTTCCGCCTCCACCTTTTCTCTCTCCTGCTTTTCTATCTCTTCCCGCTGCTTCCTCTCCTCATCTCGCTGCTTTTTCTGCTCTGCCTCTTGGGCTTTCTTCCTTTTCTCCTCTGCCTCTGCCTCTATTCTCTTGGCTTCAGCTGCCCTTTTCTTTTCTAGCGCCTCCAACTGTTTCTTCAGCTGCTGCGTCTGAATATCAATCCCGGCAGTCCATTGGGAGATAAGGTAGAGAGCACCCCCTCCTCCACCGCCCCTTGCGCTGCCGACCCTGACTCGGCGGGTACTGCAGAATCCCCCAATTCCTTCCCCTTTACCAACCCCGCCAAAGTATCCGCCGAAGGAGTTTTCACCATAGCAATGGCATCGTCCAGATTAAGAGATCTGTTTAGTGACACGTCTGTAGCCTCAGAGACATTCACCGAAGTGTCCAGTCCATATAATGTGAGTTCAGTGCGCTGGCCCCCCACTGGGCCCCCTTTCTCCCCACTTCCTCCGGCTTCCTCCTTAGGTCCCTCCCCCAACACCTCCTCCTCGTAAGACTTAAGTTCCTCCTCAAACCCCGGATCCACTAAATCATAGTCCACCTCCGCCCCCGGGAACAGTCTCTTGAGTCTTACCATCATTTGATTAGGTGTTTCCCCCTTCCTGCCGTACTTGGCACACAGGTCTGCTATCTTAGCTTTTTCCTCGTCTATCTTAGTCCTCACTTCGGCGGTGCTGGTGCGTACAGCTGGTTTAGTCCGACTCCCCACTATTACCCCCGAAGACTCAGGTGGGCCCGGTGGCGGCTGCTCACCCCGCCTCCCCCCGCTGCACTCCCTCTCCGGAGAAGCCTGAGCTGACACTGCTGCCGCCGAGGACTTCCCCTTGCCCCCTTTTATATCCTTTTTCACTCTCTTCTTCTCACTTTTACCCCCTGCCGAGTCACTGGGGTTCTTCCTCTTCCCTGATGAGCGGGTGCCAGCGCTAGGTGGGCCCGCTGGAGAGCTCTTCAATTTTGTCTCCTCTTGCTTCTTCTCAGGTGATATCTGGATTAACATCTGCTCCAACGTGTGTGCAGACATAGTGTAACTGCCAGGAGTGTCGCCTTCCCCCAGCTGTATTCCTGGGGAGCTTAAGTCACTGAAGGGGCTACCCCCCGGCAACACCTTCTGTTGGGTTAGCTGTTTTCAGGGCTTACTTCCCTGTCCTCTGGTGCTTCCTACGTCAGGGAACTCCAGCATCACCGGCTCCCCCGGCTGCCATTCGTCCGCATCATACTCTTTATGTACAGATCTTATATGCCCCCGGAGGTCGCCCTCCCTCTTCTTGCGAACTTGGTGGGAGCACTCTGGATACAGTGGGCAGCGGTGCCCAAGCCCCGCTCCGGCGTGGCCCTCCACATGTCGCTCCAGGGTGTCCTTTCTTGCAAATACTTTTACTATTCCCCTGTCGGCGCACGTCTGGCAGGCGAACTCCGGAGTGTCTCCGGCTCCCTCCCCCTTGGACTTGGCCTGTCGTGGCATGCTGGCCGTGAAGACCTCCAAGTCGGCGTAGTGGATAATTTCTCGTCCTCATAGATTAGGTGCTTGCTTCTCTGTCGGATTCTGAGTTGACTGAGCACCTCGCCCTTCCTTTATACCTCCCCGGCCCCGAGACGTCCCGCCTCCTGCCGTGTCCCCCTTTGCTCTGATTGGTTGGTTGCTTTCGGCGAGCTCGGCGGCCCCTGGGAAAGTCGCCTGGGTATTCCCCTCCCCACTTCAGTGGCGTGGGAACCCTGTGTCAGGCTGTCTCCGCTCGTGGGAGCGCCCCTCCTCCCTTCTATACTTTTTTTATTGGCTGGCCACCTGTCTTCCGTTTATGTGGTGATCTCCCTATTGGCCGAGGTGACTGACCCCTGGATCTAACCTGACTTCTACCATGGCGCCTCCTCTCCGCCGAACGGCTCCGCCGTCTCTCCCCTTCCCTGGCTACCACCACCGATTTCACCTCTCTGGCGCCTCTCTCTGTCTTCTCCCGGCTGCGGGACCCGCCCGGGCTTCCGTGTCGTCGTCTCTCCCCTCCTTCTTTGCTCGGGGATCTAGTTTTCTTAGAAGAAGTTTGCTGGCTTCTTGGCACCACCAACCGCGTGTCATTTGTTGTCGCCATCTTGCCATCAACCGTCGTCATGACGTCACCGCGAGCGCTGGGTCCCGGTGGGTCCTCCCCTATTATCGCCCGGGGAGACCTTAGGCTGGTGACCGGCGCCCCCCCTTCCTGGGCCCCGGAGAGGTGGAGACCAGTTTGAGATGTACGTCGGGTGATGCTTTGTAGGAAGGTCTTCCTCTTTGAGGTCATGATGAAGCGCATGGAGACCATTCCTCTCCACCTTCTCTCCTCCTCTCGAGTGATTGCCTTCCTCTCCTCCGGCCCCCCCGCGTTCCTCTCTTCTACTCTTTGGTTAGCTTCATTTTCGTTTTGTGCCCATATTAATTCCTGTTTCCATCTATTCCAGGCTCGCCACTGCTTTCTCCAGTCCTCTTGCATTTTCAGATACCCCGGTGCCGTCCTCCGTTCCCGCCGAAGCCGATCATATTCATCCATTCTCTCACCGTTTTCTTTGATTTCCAGCCTTCTTTTCTCACGCAGGTCTTCAGTTTCTTTTTCAGATAACCCATCAGGAATATCCCAGCTAGGCAGGAGTGGCCCACCCAGTGGAATCTTCGGCAAGTCGGCATCCCACCGTTCGGGAGGTTTTCGGGGCTCCATTAAGTTACTCATCACGCCACCGTCTGCTGGCCTGCTCTGCGTTACCGCTCGTATCATGGCGTTCCCCTCTCCCCCTGGCAACTCCCGCCCTCCGCCGAGGTCTCTCTCTGGTGGTACATTCTTGATAGAGTCGAAGTGTACTACTTTCACAAGGCGCCCCTTCCGTATGGTGAACAACACCTTCCCCCGAACCTGGACCACCGTCCAGGGGCCCGTCCAGTATGACTGAAGCTTTGGAGAGACGCCCTTACTCTTGAGTGGGTGGTAGCAGAAGACTGTGTCCCCTTCCACTATGTTTACTGCCCCTGCCCTCACATCATAGTTACGCCTCTGTCTCTCTACGGCCCGACCCAGCACTTCCCGAGCATAGTGAAAGGTTTGGGCCATCTGCACCTGCAGCTCCGCCACATATCCTTCCAGGGAGCTCGGCAGGGGCCCCGCCGGATAGAGTAGAGCCAAGGGGGTGGTAGTCTCTCGGCCCATCATCATCCTATTGGGTGTTATGTTAGTAGAAGAGTGAGCAGAGGCTCTGTATGCTGCCATTACATAGGGCAATTTCCTGTCCCAGTCCCTCTGGTCCTTGGCCACCGTGGTGGCCAACAGCATCTCTATGGTTCGGTTAGCCCTCTCCACCATCCCATCACTCTGGGGGTGGAAGGCACATGTCCTAGTCTGGCTAACTTCCAACAACCTTAGGACCTCCTGGAACACCCCCGACTGGAAATTACGGCCCTGATCGGTGTGGACCATCCCCGGGGGTCCCAGGCGGCACACAAACTCCTCCATGAAGACCCTAGCCACCGTTTCTGCCTGCTGGTCCCTCATGGCATACGCCTCTGTCCGCTTGGTGAAATAATCGGCAATCACCATAATGTACTTGTTCCCTTCCCTAGTCACTGGTAGGGGGCCCATGATGTCCATGGCTACCCTCTCCATAGGCAGACCTACCGCCACATGCCCCATGGGTGCTCGGTGGGGTGGCCTGGCCGACTTCCTCCTCACACAGGGTTCACACCTGGCGCACCACCAAGTGGCATCCCGCCGAAACTCGGGCCAGTAGTAGCTATCCTGAAGACGCCGGATGGTTCTGTTCCGCCCCAGATGGCCCCCCCAAGCTTGAGCCATGCACCTGTCGGAGGACCTCCTCCCTCATAGCTCGGGGGACAGCTACCTGGAACCTTGACTGCCCTGCCGGCTCCACCCACCACCGGCCCAAGATACCGTTAACCTCCCCCAGCAGGTCTCTCTGGGCTGCCCACGCCTTCAGTTCGTAGCCAGCCCCACCCAGTTCCGCCGGGTCCACCTCCTCCCCTTCTATCCACTTCTTCACTTGCTGCAGGATGGGGTCAGCTGCTTGCTCCCTTTCCCAGTCCAGCTCCTCGGGGGAAGCTATCTCAGCCGGCGAGGGGGACTCCGCCGAAGCCTCCGGTGAGATCTCCTCCCCTACTGTTTCTGGGGGTGCTTCCCTCCTCTGCCCCTGAGCACGAGTGATCACTCTGCACACTTCCATTCCTGCCTCCTCCCTCCCACACTGTCTGCACGGCCTACGAGATAAGCCATCAGCATTCCCGTGAAGCTTCCCCGCCCTATGCTCTATCCTTAGGTCGTAGGTGTCCATCACTTGCAGCCACCGAGCGATTTGCCCCTCAGGTTCCTTAAACCCCATTAACCACCGGAGGGACGCATGGTCTGTCCTTACTCTCGTAGGCCGTCCTATCAAATAATGACTGAACTTCTTCAGAGCAAAGATGATGGCCAGCAGCTCCCTTCTGGTCACACAATAATTCCGCTCCGCCTTATTTAGGGTGCGGCTAGCATAAGCCAAGACCCTTTCGTGCCCCTCCTGCTCCTGTGACAGGACTGCCCCCAGTCCGGTGTCACTGGCGTCGGTGTCCAGTCTCAGTTCCCCCTCCGGCCGAGGAAAGGCTAGGATGGGGGCTCTAATAAGCTCCTGCTTCAGATGCTCGAAGGCCAGCTGGCAGTCTCGGTCCTATTCAAACTTCCTTCCCTTCTCTGCCAGGCTGGACAGGGGCTTGGCTACTGCTGAGAAATCTTTGACAAAATTTCGGTAGTACCCGGCTAACCCCAGGAAACTGCGCACTTCGGTGATATTCTGAGGGGTGGGCCACCCCTCCACCGCCTCTACTTTGGCTGGGTCGGTGGCTATCCCCTCCTCACTCACCATATGCCCCAGGAACATCACTCTCCTTCTGGCCAATTGGCACTTGCTTGGTTTGATCTTAAGCCCCGCCTGGATAAGCCTGTCTAACACCTCCTCCAGCCGGTGAAGGTGCTCTTCAAAGGTAGATGAGAAGACTACGACATCATCCAGATATACTAGGCACTTCTCCCACTGTAGGCCCCGCATCACCACCTCCATAACTCTTTCAAATGTCCCGGGTGCATTGCATAACCCGAAGGGCATACGGCGGAACTGAAACAATCCCCGGTGGGTGGCAAATGCAGTCTTCTCCCTGTCCTCGGCGGCTATGTCCAACTGCCAGTAGCCACTAGCTAAGTCCAGGGAGGAAAACCAGGCAGCCCCGGCCATGGTGTCGAGGCAATCCTCTACCCGAGGCAGCGGGTAGGCATCCTTGACAGTGACAGCATTTAGCCGCCGATAATCAATGCAGAACCTCGTTGTACCATCCTTTTTTTTTACAATGGGGGATGCCCAGGGCCCCGCCGCCGGCTCGATTACCCCCGCTTCCAGCATCTTATCCACTTCCTCGTCTACCACCTGACGCATGTGAGGTGCCAGACGCCTCGGCGGCTGTTTCAGGGGAGTTGCGCCCCCCCCGTGTTGATGTGGTGCCGAGCCAGAGTAGTATGGCCCCTGTCCTCCGGGAATGCGTGGATCCTACTCCTGAGCAAAGTGGCCAATGCCCTCCTCCTGTGCGCCTCCGTCCCATCCACCAGCTCAGCCACCACCTTCCTCCCTTTCGCCGTTAGTTCCTGCCTTCCCACCACACGACACCTTCCGCCGATCCCCCCTTCGCCAGCCTCCACTAAAGTCAGGGTTCCCAGCGTTTCGGCGCGGTGGATTGTCAAGGCTTCCCCTCCCGGGTTCAAAACCCGCACACATGCTTGCCCTTCCTCTGGGACTATTAAGCTGACTGTCTCCCAAAGCGGACAGGAACCGGTCCAGAACCAGTGCGTCCACCGTCTTTGCATCGGCGTCGGGGTAAGCGAGCCGTGTGTATTTTGTAAGTTCCTCTTGCAGAGCCTGTAACGTTTCCCCCGGCTTACGCTCCCTGGTTCGGAGGAGCGCTTTGTAAGTTTCCATCTGATTAGGCAGTTCGAACCTGAGTTCCAAGGCCTCCCTCAACTGCTGATACCCTTCCGCCGTAGCTGGTTTAACCCCTGTAAGCAATCGCCAGGCCGGTCCTGTTAGGCTCAACCCAAGAAACATTCCGGCCTCCTCGGGTGTCCACCCATTAACCCTTACGCACAAATCAAAATGGTTGAAATAGTCCGCCAAATCACCAGTCCCATCAAATTTGGTAGGTTTAATAATTGGCTTCCACCCCTCGGCTGGTCCACACTCATCTCCTCCTCCTCCTCCTCCTCCGGTCTTCCTCCTCCCACCTCTACCGGCGACGACACCTTCTCCTTCTCCTATCTCTCCCTCCTCTACCGGAGGCGTCCGGCCCCTTCGTGGGGGAATCAGGCGCCTTCTTAATCCCTCTCTCCTTTCCACTCTCACCTGTTCGGGGGGCTCTCTTCGTGCCCGACCTCCCTGACCCGCCTCCGGTTGTCTCCCGTTTACCTCTCTGCCCTCGTCCACCGGGCGTTCCTTGAACTCTACTTCTTCGTCCTCCTCAGTATCGCCCTCAGCGTCCTCCGGTAATTCAGGTAAGTAGATCTCTCCCCCTTCAGCCTCTCTAGCTTCCTCCTTCACCTCCTGAGCCCTTTCTTCCTCTCCCTCAGGCAGGTTGCACTAGGGGTGTTCTCTCATCCCAATCCCACCCCTCTGCGGCTCTTCCTTCTGTCACAGGGGTTCCACCGATCATGGGAGGCCGCCCTAACGCCATCTCTGGTTTTCTCTGGCGGCCTCTCACCCCCTGTGGTCCACCCTCCGCCCCTTTTTCCCGATTCTCGTCCTTCTTTACCGCAGACCTCAACTCCATCTTCTTTTCTCCAGATCCTCCCTTTAGCCATTCTTCGATCTCACCGGACGCAGGTTCGTAGAAAAGTATTAAGAACACCGCTGTCACCAATGTAGCGCCCATTCGTATTATGAATGATCGAAGAACACAACTCGTCAAGTAACATTAACTCGCTTGGTTTATTGCCCTGGCACTCCTTGGCCACACCACCTAAATGCAATCTATTGGTAGAAATGTCGTCTGTAACCTCCTCCGCTGACGGAGGAGGTTACAGACGACATTTTTCGACATTTCTCGTGCATTTCTCGTGCAGCGTTTCGGCGGACCACTCCCGAGCGTTGAGACTGTCCCCGAATGACTGCGTGGCAGTCATTCGGCGGACAAGCCTCTCCGCTACAATATATATATATATATATATATATATATATATATATATATATATAATTGATTGTTCCTAGTTTATTTTCAGGTAACATTGTACAATATCATTGGTGTACAATGCTAGACTGAACCTGTTGAGGTTATTATCATATTGCAATTCATTATTAAGCTCTGGGGACATTATTCGATTGAGTTGTGCAATGTAAGACTATACATACTAAACATATGGTATACTACTGGCCTCTAGTGGGGCAAAGTACATGTAAGGCTATTTTGGTAAACCCTTTGAAGGGCCACTAGGGTGACTGGCTGGCCTAGGGCATACTGCATAGAGAGTAATTAGGCCTATACAGGATCACTCACTGTTCACATGTATCAACACCTGCAAAGCCTTGGTATTACAGTAAGAGTCACAGTATTTAAGAGTACAGCACCTTCCTCTATGAGTTTACAAGAGACATCTCTGTTATAAAACATAAATATCTTACAGTGTACTCATCATGAGAAACAAGAAAGAAATGATGAAAAACAATAATCAACTCACTAGTTTAATTAGTAACCCCTTTATATCTTAATAAACAGTAATGCCTTTTGTACTAGGCTGTAAAAACCTTAATAATTGCAAGCCATGAAGACCAAAGATTACAGCCAGACATTCAGGCCTGCATTCTGGCATTTATTCAGGCCTGGCAGTGATTTTGACAGCAATGGCCTCGGAATTTTCGTATCAATTGACTGTAATCAGTATACTTAGGGAGGGTTAAAAGGTAGTGGTGATACTTTTATTTGGAAAGATGGGTGGAAAATCAGGGATGAAACATTGCGGGAATATTAGAATGAGAGTGTAGAAAGGAAAGGGCAAGGGGAAAGGATTGGGTGAAGCGATTAAGTGTATTAGAAAGAAGGGAGGGTAGGCTGGTACATGTCGGGAAAGGGAACCTTCATGGCACGGGATATTATCCTAAAAAAGGAGGGAAAACAGAATTAGGCAGTGTAGAAAGTAGTGGCAGATTATGGGTAGAATATATTCTCCAGACACTCTGTGTTCACCATTTGTGGCTTCTACATATCTCTCACTCTGAATTCACATTTATTGCCATTTTAGATGGTATCAGAGGAAACACCTCCCACTAATTCAGCTTTGTCAAAGCCCTATAGCCAAAGGTACAGCTCAATTTTGTTCAGGAACATTTAACAGCCATGAGCACAAGTCACTGTAACGCTTTACATGGATGTCATAGAGCTTTAGAAGGGGTGCCATTGCCTATGGCAAGCCCGAACACGGCCTGTGACATTCGGACGAGGATCTTGTCCAGATAAGGTCCTTATTCGGACAAGATATTCTGAGACACAGGATCTAAGAAGCAAGACATAGTTCTGGGATCAAAATAATCTGGGAAACGGGACCAAACAGGTGAAAATATGATATGTCCCGTTTCATAGGTTTTCTTGTGTGGAATAATCTTGTCTTGTGTCTTAGAGATGCCTTAAAAGTCCTGATTCCCATGTTCTGTTACCTATGTCCTGTTTCTCAGAAAATCACGTCCGAATAACGATGTTATTCGGACGATACCCTCGTCCGAATAGCGCTGGCCCCCAAACACTACAAAAACCATATTTGAATAACAGTGGTCCCTTACTATAGATCTACCACTTTATGTTATACGGACCTAACTGACATGAGGTCACCACAATGCTAAAATCTATAACTTTGCCTGAAGAATCATTGGAATGTAGATCTCTTTGATGGATGTAAACCTTGATTGGATAACATGAACAGTTGATTGGTGCCTGGAGAAAAGATGAAAGACCAGGTGGTATGAGGTGTGTATTCAGTAGTTTTAGAACTCAGGAAATATGCTAACACTGTATGAAATAGAGCAAAGGGAGAGAGGGAAAGTGCACATAAGCAATCAGTGAGTAGACAGGGAAGAAGATCAGTTGTCAAGATCACTTTATATGCTAGATAACAGTTCATGTCTTTTGAAGGGCACTGGTAGCCATCAAATCTATAAGGTGAGAGAATTAAAAAAAAATCACGCCCCTACACATGTACTGGGGCAATGGCACTGGGTATGTTTTCAAATTTCAGCAGTAAAGCATTCAGGTATTTTCCTCTTGATAGCCTGGTACATGTAAAATTTAGACCTTCATCTCATTCTTCGCCCATATTCCTCAGACAGCCCAATACAGATGTAGTTATACGGCTGTTTTAAGGTTCCCTATTTGTCTGACAGGTGGCATCAATGTCCGAAGGCTCTACAAAGGGAACTATGTTAGCGCATGACAGTTTCATTCTCTACCAGCAGCCATGACAATGACATTGCTATGTCAGGCCTGACACATACATGTAGAAACTACTCGTTCTAGGATGTTCCCTAACAATATATATTCATTATGTCATTTAAACTAATACATGAAAATCTTTTATATCAACAGATTGTGTGCTAAAATGTATCTGCAGCCTTATAGCAGGCATAATAATTATGATTGTTCAGATGGAAGAGAATTCCTGGATATGTTTCCATCATGGTATTAGTTGAAATAGATTTTTGCATTTATTACTCCACGCCAATTTAATAAATGCTGTTATTTGAGTAATATGCACCAAGTGTACACACCAAATAGTTCATGCTACAATCAAAAAAGAAGGCATGGCTGACTCATCTGTAGAATATTTTGACATCAGGTAGTATATTGAATTCTGAGACCTAACTTGTACATAATAAAAGTGTATTTTATTTTGTAAACCCAAAGAATTGTTTTCTATCCAGAGGATAAGAGACATTTGTATTGCTTAGTACTGTTAAATATCTGTATATGGAAAAAAATGAGCGTAGGAACAGAGGGATGAAGAATGGTAGGAATGAGAGTGTTGAAGGAGGGGCAAGGCAAACAGACCGAGAGTAGTAGGAAAGCATGGAATTAACATTTATTGCCCTTTTAGGTGGTAAAATAGGGAACTCATCCCACTTATTCACCATGGGAAAGCACTGTGTCAAGGGTACAGGCTTTCATGTTGTTCAGGAATGCTTAACAGCCAGGGAACAAGTGAATGTAGGGCTTCACAAGGGGTGTCATAGAGCCTTACAATGGGTGTCTTAGCCAGTGGCTGTGATCTGTCTACAATAGATCTACCTCTTCATGCTATAGGGGCTTTATTACATGGGGTGCACTACCTGGGTAAAATCCATAACCTTGCCTCAGGACAGGAACCAATGCGTTTTAGAACCTTTCCATGTACAATAATTTAATTTATCTTGTTTTTGAATTTTTCCTCTACCTAATCTTCCTGTTCGTGTATTCTTTCTGAATGCAAGATTCGATGAATGAAAACCTTTGTTGGTTAACAAACACAGTTTGCTTTGTTCTTCTTTAAGATACATCCAAATGATAGGGAAAACATACTTGTATTTGTAATCATTTTTCTCTGAGAAATCTGGATGCTAAACAGTTCTCATTCTGCTAGTTGGTTGTATATTGAATTGCGATCTAGAGTTTAATTCATCTCAATAGGAGATGTTACACTGGGATTATCATATATACAATATCTAATTTGCTAAGAGGAAAAAGGTACCGCAAAAGAGTTCACAACAGCCTGAGGTGCACACAAGCTACCCAACAAAATGCTGATACACAAGTTGTGGCACCTTCTGAAAATAGCCATACACATCGCTTCCCTTTTTGCTCTAGGGCTATTGACAAAATATTTCATTGTTCATTTTATACCCGACTCTACTCCTTCTTTATGGCTCTTCTCTTGTTGCCACTGCAGGCAATGAACTATTCATCACAGCTTTCATCTCTGTCCATTGACTTAGGAAAAGTACAGCTACCTGCCAAATGGAGCACTAACTGCAGCCATCCTATATCATCATTTATCATGTACTCATCAAATGTTCTGTTCTATTATAAAGAATACATGTTGGTCCTATAAAACACTATAACCAGTATATGGCTATAACTTGAAGATCTACTGTCATGTTTTTATGGTTGAAGACATTAAGACAACCACATACAAAAGATATGCCTCTACACACCTCTGGAGGTTAATTCAAAACATCCTGGGATCGCAACCCCAGCGAGCTTAGGAATTATTCTACCTTATCCTATTAAGCGATCTTAAGATCAGACTGCGTTCACATTTCCTAGCCAGCACTAAGATCGCATCTATCTTAGCCTCAGCCCTCCTACACTATTCCAAGAAGTACTGACTAGGCACAGGGGTAAGAATCCCAAAATAAAGGAATAGCTGTGGAGTCACTCTTCTTCACAAGAATGCTTATACCATCGTTCCCCGTCCCCATATGGGCTAAGAAATATATTAGATTCCATCTGTAAATAAGGTAACTTTAATGCAAATGTTCAACCAGGATAAAATAAAAATATCTTACCTCAATAGACAGAGACAGATGAAATTCCCCGAAGACAGAGTATGGCTTGCAGCAAGAGGATACCAAAGGGAGTGGGGTAGGAATTCACTTCAAAACTTGAGAAGGAAGAATTACCTTAGAGTGCCCTTAATGCATGAGTAGGCCTAAGGGCCCTCAAGGACTCTCAGTAAACGTCCTCCCTCCCCTGTTTATGTTTATGCAGCAGGCAATTTACTCTTTCAATCAGGAGTGTTCCCTGTGAGTGCTCTTGTGTTCAGGTGAAACCACTATACAATTCTTTCACTAAGATCGCAGTGATCTTTGTGCTGGAAAAGGAATAGTGAAGTGATCCCAGGACTTACTATCCCTGACAGGCCTGCAAACCACTGCATTGGATAGGGTAGACTGGCCAGGCCTTATGATATATGCCTACACTAAGATCGCTGGGGTTGCGATCCCAGGATGTTTTGAATTAACCTCCTGATCTATTCCCTGTGAAAAAAAGAACCAGCACATCTGTAACAGTATGAAAATCTCAATCTGAAGGATGGCTTCAGACTCACATCATCTCCTACATTGCTTTAATGAATATTGCCACTTACGTATGTTGCAGGCTTGTTTCAGATATATCCCTTACCATCAATCATTATCTCAAACCATTGACACTGTTTGATACAATAGTTACTATCATATGTTCAGCCAGAGTAAGGTTTAGAAGTAAAAGTGTAAGCAGGGTTATCTCTATTGTGTCTTTATGGATTGTTACAGAGGAAGTTGGCCTCAATTCCGTACAAGGATCTCAGCTGTGCCATCTGGTGGTTGTCAAGGGGTTGTGGTAGGGCTTATTGACATCCGACAATATCTCATATTGTTTCTGGTTTCAGTGCTGTTGCAGGTTCGTCTTGCTGGCTGTGAGATTTACATAAAATAACAAACCTTGGCAGAGATTATGAGAAAAACAACCATCAAGCATACACAGAATATAGCAAGCAGTACTGACAAACACACAAAAGCTGAGGTTATGTTAACCTACTGTACAAAAGGTAAAAGTCTAAGAATGGCGACAGATGCAATTACCTTGCTATGCACCTGATTCATCATAATATGCATTCACATTTTCTTCTTGCCAAAGGACAACAGTATATTACATGGCTGATGTAATTTTGCTTGTCATCCATGAGTAGGGTATTACAAATGAGTGTAGGGTATCAGTGTTTTGAAATAACATCCTGAGTGAAATAGAGCAGTAGCCAAAGGCTCATTACATCCCCCCACCCCCGCAATAAAATACCTTCCCTTGTATCATAAACAAGACCTTTACCTTGAACCTCTCAACACCATGTTTTTATCATTTTTTTTTTTTTTATTTCATTTTGTATTAAGCTTTAAGATTTTTATGGCCGTTGTGTCATTACCACTGCAGGGTCATGTGCTACATAAAATGTACTAAATAGATAGAACTAAACGACCGTGGTGTACGAGGTGGCCGATCCACCACGAGGGGGGAGACCCCCCCCCGAGGGGTGGATCGGCCACCGAGGACATCAGGGGAGTTTAGTTCTATATTTATTTTATGTTTTTAGAGTCTTTAATTAACTGAAAATTAGCAAAATCCGTTACCATAGTTCACCGCACGAGCGCCCATCGCCATTTTGAACGTTTACATGCACTCAGAACGAGGCTGCAGTGGTGGATCGGCCGCTGTGGTGGATTGGCACACGTTACGCCACTGGGGGTGTGTGGATCGGCCCTGCAATGCTATCTCTATGGGAAGAAGTTATTCACATAAAATAAAGCCTCTATCGCAATCCCTCGCCTTGGGTGAAGTACCAATATCTGCGAGTGACAGCTCATGAAGTGCTCTAATTACACCCATTGTATATCACCACCAATCTTGTACACATCAAACGCACTGTTTTCTATCAGTTAAAAAGTACTTATCTAACAATTTAGGCTTGGACAGTGCTTTTTTGGTTATAACCCAGGTGCATTATCAGGCCATAACCCTACTCTAACACCTTTTGGACATCTTCAAGAAGCCTTCGGTTAGAGTCTGGACATGTTAATAAATTGGAGAAGGATACAAAGTCACCCTCACCATACATTTCCAGTTAAAACCGTTCAGGGTTTTATGGGGAATCGATCCCTGGCCGCTGTGGCAGGAGATGAACTCGCTGTCCATTATACCAAGCTGAACGGTACTAGAAGTCAATGTACATGAAGGATTTGAATAAGTTTTCCGACATACCTGATGTTTGCATACCTCGTTAGCATAGAATGCAACGGTGGCAGGTGGATTTATTAACAGGGAAACTTCCTTAGATATCCTAGATGAACATGCCATGCCTAATTTCTCCATTTTCTTCGAAATTAATAAGAATCCAATGATTTTCCATAGCGATACGTCTTGGCTGCCACCATTGCGGCTTGCTGACCCAGTTCTTCAGCCAAAAGTATGTCAGATTACATCTGGGCACCTACCCGCTTCGCTAAAGAAGATGGAATTGCCATGTGCGTTAGATCGCTATGTAATATCATTGGATTCTCATTTATTTCCAAGAAAATGGAGACAAAATGTAGGTGAACACCAACTAGAGATCGTATATTTGTCGGTGCTAGAAGTACAGGACTTGACATGCTTGGATTCTACCCGAAAAATGTGTGTAAAGTTGGAGATATGTCAGGCAGAGTGACAACATGGCCATGACGGCTTGGCAAACAGTGCAGATCGAATGCACTTACAAAATGTCTTCTCCTGGATTTATTACGGGGTTATAAGGTAAGAAATTAATACAAAATGGAGAAATATGTTAGATAAACGCCTTCATCAAGTTATGAGACAGCACTCATGGGTTTAGGGTTCAATATTCCACTCCCCGTGCAGCGGAATGGAATATTGAACCCATAAAAATCATTCGTGACCATTAATAATGAGATAATCAACATTTTTAGAAGCAAATACTTATTCATAATCCATCTGATCAGATGTGATCAGATGACATCTTCAGTATGATTATATCAGATTATTGGTGCCATCACCTCCTATAGGACAACCATCTAGGGTTCATTAAAGGTTGATAATCTATTGTTATAAAGGCTATGGCCTGTAGGTATTTATAAACAGAGAAGGCTGATGGTATTTCAACACCTCTGGAGGGCAATTCTAAAAAAACTGACGATGCTTTTGTGGTCATGCCATGTATTTAGCAACAATCAGAAGAAACAGAGGATAGCCATTATTTTGAAATAGTTGTACCTTTTCAGTGCAACATATGCCTATTCTACTCAGATGATGTGCAAAAATATCAGTTATAAGCTTGATTAGGCTATGATTTGTTTACATCTGTGTCCTGATGAAAATTGTAATTCTATATCGTGAGTTTTTAAGAAAAACCCTCCTGATGTTCTTTTTACACTTTGCCATTCTCATTTCAAAACACTGACGTTTTACCAATGGCGGTTATGATTGACCTTATACCCTTATGACATTATTAAGTTATTATAATAGAACAATGTACGATAACTCGCTGGAAATAGATCATATATGAATGTCATTTATAAGAAAAACAATACCATTAACTCAGCCTTGGTGCAAGCTGTTTAATGTAAAAGATACTTTTGTCATCAAAATCTTTGCCATTTCACTGAACACGTGTAAGATTCCTGTGCTGACATTTATCCATGCTTGTGCCTCACATCTTTATAGTCGCAAAATGTCTTCCACAATTTCTCTGCTAGCTGAATGGGATAATGAACATCTCTGACTAAAACAACTTTGGAAATGTACAAAGGCCAAGCTAGATCAGTGCTCTTGAACTTCATGATCATATTCTCTTCATATTGTTATATCAGGCATTAATACCCCTAGATGCACCATTCTGTCTAGGGTTATATGACACGGCAGATACGATCGTTACTATAGATTAGTACTAGAACAGCCGTATTCCATGGGGGCATGGAATACAATATGCTTGTATTCAATGGGGTCCACCATCTTGGAGGTTGAATGGAGCTGAGCTGTTTTTCTTTATCTCAAAGCAAATGAACCCCATAGGCCATGGCATAAATGCAAATGTCTACTCCCATGGAACATTTTTGCATCACATTCACCTCTGTGAGGCCTATCCGCATTCAACTCCGCCTAAGGCGTCGTTGAATAGGGACAGCCTCACCTCAGTGAATACACTGCAGAAATGGTGTTTAGATCCTAAACACAATTCTAAACATATTCTTGCAACGTTTTTGTAATCACATTTCCTAAACATGTTTAGCCAAACAATGTGCTTAGCTCAAGTGTTTAGAAATCTAGGTGTTTGGGTTCAAAATTTGTGTTTAGATATCAATGAAATTTTGCATTTAGATGTTTATGAATTTTTGTGTTTAGATGTCTAAGTGATTTGGTGAGAAGTAAGGGTTTGCAGACATGTATCCATTAAAAACATAAAGGAATATCTTTTGTTTGTTTTCTCATTTACTGGAGGACATCAGCAGGTATTTACACTGCAAAGCCTCCAAAGATGTCAGTCACAGCTATATATACACATATATGTACACACTGCATTAAGGAAGGACATCGCTTTATACTGTACGAAATAACATGACATAGGTGTAAGTCGTGGAGCTCATTGAATATTTTATGGTAATGATGGTGGTGTAAGTTGAATTTAGTTAATTCTCTATTGTTGTGTCTATTTTCATAATATTTAATGAAATGACACTATGATGAACAAGGAGTTTGGGGATATTTATCACAACAATTGATTTTAATTGTGTGCAGATAGTCCATTCAGAGGTAGTGCTGCTACCTGGTGTGAATTTGACATCCAAGTATCTAAACATATTGATGTTTAAATCTAAACACATAATATTCAACTGTTTAAACTCTTAACATTTGAGCATGTTTACCAAAAATGTTTATGTATTTAGAATAAATGTGTTATTTTCCTAAATGTGTAGTAGATGATACACCTAACTGACATATATGTTTAGGTTTTAAACATGTTTAGACCTAAACATGTTTAAAATCTAAACACCATTTTTGCAGTGTACGATGCAAAAATATTCCATGGTCGTGGACATTTGCTTATATATCAGGGATGTTTGATAAGTCTATTGCAGGTAGATGTTATGTCAAGGTTAAGGTGTTGATTAAGACACAACAAGTGTGGTGGTATTTCTCTAGTTACAGAGACCTTTTTGCTCATGTTGCTTAGGTCTGCTCCACCCCTATCACCTAGACTATAATGTCAGCACCAGCCCTGTTTGTACTTTATTGACTTGATAATATTTATGATCAGTAGTCTTTTGTCATTAAACGTACAACAATAGAGAAAATTGCCATCACTGGCTCAATGCAAGTGTAGTTCTATGCCTCTTATGAAATGAAAGAAAAATCGATTTAAATAGCGATAGGGATGTCTTGTCCTTTTAAACATTTGCAAACGCATCTGAACTCAAGGCAAACACACTGCAGTGTCCTAGATTTCTCGCCTCTGCAATGTACTATTTACCTATCAGCTCCATCGGTAAACCCTCTCTTGGTTAAAACTTCTCATGTGGGCATTAACTCCAAAGCTAACAGATGATCCTTCAATCTCTATGGTCAGGTTCTAATCTTAGTCCCTGATGAAATGATTAAAGGCCAGGTGGTACGAGGTATATACTTGTAACTATGGGATGTGCAATAAGCTTTGAAACACCAGGGAGGGGGAGAAAATTAGTTGATAGTGACGGGCTCAGATTTTGAACATATCTAAATACAAATCATGAGATAAGTACAAAGGTTCATGAGAATTACTGAGGATAATTCTGCATTGCTTCTCAATCAGACGCATTGCTTCTCAACTCTTGTGACCCTCGGTCTACATATATCAGACAAAAATACCTTAGGAGAAGCCAGGGTTCTATGAGAGCCATTTGATTAGTCTATTGCAAGAAGGAGTGATGTAAAGGTAATAGTGGTAATTATTATTGAACAAGGGTGGTGGTATTTCACTACTTAGCGTACACTTTTTCTCATGTTGCTTAGCTCTCCTCCACCTGCATCTACACTAAGGTCAGCACCAGTTATTTTTGTACTTAATTGTATTTTAAATATCATTTATGAAAGGAAAAAATAAGAGGTTCTGGTATTATTTTATCCCTATGAACGAGTGCAAACCCATCAGAACTGAAGGACCTTAGATTTCTTACCTCCATCATTATATTTTATCTCTCAGCTTAAACCCTATAAGGCTTACACAGTTGTTTCATAAATAGCTCCTAGGGATGTCTCAGATGCAACCTCTCCTCTTTTGGACATTAGGCGAATATCTATGGTTAGGTTCTAATCTGATTCCCTGACGGACAGACCAATGGCCAAGCGGTATAAGGTGTCTACTCGTGGGCTTGTAGATTGTCCTACATGCTGAGAAGTTTTGAAGACTTGCGAGAAGAAGGTTGCCCAAAGTGAGAATGGCCCAGAATGAGGAAGTACCCTACAACATCAAAATAACGGTGAAATCCTTACCCCAAAGCTGACAGCGATCCATCTGTATTTTCATTGGGATTCCAGTACCACTGTATTGCCATATGGGGCTTGATTGTGAAAACTACACTGCTTCAGTGCAATATGATTATGTTAGTCCCTGATGGAAAGATTAAAGAACAGATGGTACGAGGTGGATGCGTGGATTGCTAAAATGTGGGAGCAGGAGGGAAGAAGGTCTAAGTTCACAGAGGTAAAATTAGGAAAGAATCAAGGATGAGAAGGAGAGATGAGGACAGTAGAATGGACAGGAAGGAAATAGGGGAAAATCTGAAAAGGTCCGGCTAAGGAGAAGAAGAATGTTATGAGAGGTGTTAGCACACAAAATGATTGAAATGCATAATAATTATACATTGCATACATTGGAATATCTTATAACCTCTTCTTACAGTGTTGGAAATTTAATGAGCGATAAAAGCACAATAGCCTAAAGAGCATTTTGCACATAGTACCAGATAAGATACATCACTATGCTCTATATGTAAACCGCCTCAGTAGAGAAACACACAAGGCTTTTTGATTCTTCTTTTTTCTATGTTACGCCTTTTTTTTCATCTTTATGGCTCTCATCTCAACACCACCACAGGCTAATGAGCTATAAAGTGTAGTGATTGCTTTCATCACAAACCCCTGCCTCTGGAGGGGTATCAGAATATGTCAGCAAGAGCTTGATAAGTGCTCTAATTAGGCCCATTATGTCACAACTTATTATGTGCACATCAAAGGGGCTTCTCTATCATTATGAAGAGGCACAAAGTGCCCATTCCCAGTTTATGAGGCTTGGTTAAGATTTATTGATATTTCCCTCCATGTAGTGTGTTCATTCTAATGAGTGCATCGGTGCAGAAAAAGGGAGATCATGGAAAATGGTCTTTGCTAACAAAGACCAACTGCTGAAGTGTATACACTTGAGTTGTCTTCTAAACATGACCAAATGTTTTGCAGTCACTACAAAAACCCGCTTGAACGAGGCTTTTGCTGTCAAAATTGCTGCCGATCGGCAGAAAAAGCCAGACTGTAGGACCCAATGCCAAAAATGATCTTAGGATATTCAGTTGTGCCGAAAAATCAATCTGAGCCTGTAGAATAATCAAATCTGCAGGACAGAATCGCCTGCATGGAGAAAACATTTTGTACGGACTGAAAGTTTCGATGTCATCTTTACACCTTGGGCTACATTTTGGTTTTTACAGCTTGCAACTCAGACCATTATCAAGGTTTTAATAACCTAAAATAAAGGGCATTACTGTTTGGTAGTATTTAAAGAGGTGTATGATTCAAATAATGAGTTAATTCTTGCTTTCTTATGTGGAAATAGTAATCTCAAGGGGTTTAGTCCTGCCAAGGTCAATCATGGCCTGTAGAATGATAAATCTGCAGAACCGATTGGTCTGCGAGGAGACATCTATGCGCTCTAAAAATAGATATAGGATTGATAATTGCTTATAACCTATACATCTTATGGATGTGGCTGTTAGTATACACTTAAACACCAAATGTGTGAATTTGTGTTCCAACAAACTGCAATGTGATGGATGACTCAAAGTTTTGAGGTTCTGTAATCCTAATAATACTTGCAAGAAATGAATTTCAGCACATGCTAATCCTGTAGGATTAGGACTGTATCTGCATGGTATATCCCTGAACTCATCAATCAGCATCAGCTGTCAAAAGAGGATTATTACAACAACAGGCATAACATTTCTTAAGGCACTATGGTCATATATGGCTCCCTGGCTGCAAATATTAATGCCAGTGATAGAATATTTCTTCAGTAGATTTTGTACAGCTTAAGGGGGAAGGTTGTAGTTGGTTAAGAAATGGTCACCATGAGGATATTAAACTTTGCTGGTATAGAAATGAGTTTGGGCAAAATCAGGATTTACACTAGGCCTAAGCTTGACTTAGAACCTTTGGAAGAAAGATCATTTATGCAAATTTAATTAGAATCTCCGCTAGCTAACATATGTCCTGACAGGTACTGCTTCATTGAATTTGAACATTAATTTATTTCAGCTGAATTACTACTACATCTAATCTGATTATCAGTCCAGAGATGAATGATTTTGATACAACTTGTTAAGGTTATTCTCTCCTGGAGCAATACATGTATAGCATTTGAGAGCCGTTGGATCAGAGTATTCCCAGTACTTTAAGGGTGATCAGGGTATTTATAAATAAAGAAGGGTTATAATATTTCACTATCTAATACAGTCTTAAACCTTTCCTTAGATTTGTATTAACCAAATCCCAATCCCAATAAAATTAATTCTTTGGTCTGCATTTACCTTTTAATGGTTGTTATGTTTGCCCTTTTCCTCATTAAGGTATATAGTCGATGGAATCAAGTGTAATCATCCATCATTAAACCATCTATGAGTTTTTCTAAAGGTGATGTTGGACCTATATGTTACCAAGGCTACCAGACTGTGTCATAGTTACCTTCTCTGGCTATGTCCTATAGATTCATCTACCGATTGGCCTCCACCCTCTATGGCTTACACAGCCAGTTTCGTTAACAACTAACGGGGGCTTTCATCCAACCTCTACTCCTGAAGGCATCGACTTGAAAGCCAGCAGGTGTTCCCTGAATTCCGATGGCCTGGTTCTTATCCTAACCCCTGGAGACAGACCAAAGACCAGGTGGCACAAGATGTAAAATTGTGAGTCTTTGGAGAGTGGATTATGCTGGAACGTGTATGGATCGGCTGTGGATGGATGTAGGATGCACATTGTGTAAAGCAAAAATAGTCAAGGATGAGAAATAAAGAGTAGAGGATTTAAGGTTTGGCACAATGATAAAGAATGGTATTCAATAATCTTTTAATGAGGATTAGATCTTATTTCAAAGTTTTGCAGGGGCAATATCTAACACAATAAAGTATTGCATTGCCTTTGATGTCATTTAAACACACACTAGAACAGACTTATTCCAACTTGATCTTATTCAATGTACACATGTTCAAATTTGTTTGAATTTGGTAATTGGTGACACATTCTTTTGTACCTTTTTTCATTCAATAGTTTCATATAATTGAATATTCCATGATTCTGTTCCTTGGCCATATGTAGACACCTCTTAATCCCACCACACTGTACACCACATGAGAAAGGTTTGCGGAAAAGTAATGTATGTGGGAGTACTTGTAGAGGGATCTACATTACCACTAGCTCAGGAGCGTGTTACTCCTATGGTAAAAAGAGCTGTCAGTAGGTACCCTCTTTTCAAAAGAAGTCACGCTCTGCTTTACCATTCAACTTGAACTCACCACATTAGTCTGAAAAGTCACCTGCCTTGTTTAAAACAGAGAGAGCTGCACTATCAGGTACCTACTCATCTCACACACTCTATAGTATATCATACTGACTGACTTCTCCAAACTAGGTACCTACTCAAATCCCCCCTTTTTAGCACCATACTTGAATGACCACTTGTGAGCAACAAAAGGGACAAGTTATAGCTACATGAAAAGAAAAATCTGAAATGAGGGCATTTTTAGCCGGCTCTTCCTTTTACTATAGGAGCAACACCCTCCTGAGGTCTATAGTGCTGTACATGAGGCTGTCTTTCCTTTGTCACCAAGAGCAACTCAGCATCTGCTCAACACACTTATTTTTGTGTTCATTTCTATCTATGTGTACAGCATATAGCTTTATTGCTCTTCACTAGCTGGCACAGCAGGATAAGCCGCTTTAAAATGTAGTGACCGCTTTCATCACAATCCTTTGCCTGAGAACAAGCACCTTTATCTGCCAACAAGAGACCATCAAGTACCCTAATTGCCTCCAGTATAGGGTAATGAGTACCTAATAAATTGACTCTTTTTGACACAAAGCCTGGATTAGATGGCATGTATGAACATTATACATATATATATAGAAGGCTTCTTCAAATATGTATGCGGATGATTTGGAAACCTTCAAATCAATGAGTCGATCACAGATTGTAATCTATGACCAATGTGTAACTGATCATATCTTAGCTTTATTTGAGCTTTTGCAGCTTGGAATAATCCCCTACCCAAAGCGATTAATGTTACAGTGGTGGGGATTGTTGAGCCTTTCTGATAATGACTTCATCCTAATGCATCCCTAAACTGTTTAGCTATAGTACCCCAGTGAACACAGAACATTGAATCAACATTGATTCAACGTTTGGTGCCCAGGCGGTACATGGCTGTACTTTCTGAGGAGGCTGTCCCCTTCAGGCTGAATCAGTGAATATGTATTCCATGGTCGTTCAGTTTTGTCTATTTATGTCAAGGTGAATATCAATGCTCCATTGACAATGCACTATTGCACCCCTGCATAAAATAACCAGCGCCAAATCCGCACGATGACGTCATAGGTCCATTGTGCATGCGCAGCCTTTTTGAAACATAAACATTTAAAATGGGTAAATAAGAGTTGATTATGGATTATATTGATGAAATATCGATTAATTATCAACCCAAACGCCTTGACATAAATGTAAAGATGAACTCTGATCAGTTTGAGCTTCCTGTTTCTTCACTCGTGTGTCCTGCCCGCTCCGCACTCGGCCTACAGGACACGCTCGTGAAGAAACGGTCAGCTCAAACTTCTCATTGTTCACCTTTACCATTTTATATAGATTCATCTGGGGCTAAACCTTAAGTTAGTGATGAGATAAAGGTGATGCTTTGAGACAGGAAAGGAAGAGAAAAACATGCCTGTCATTCTTAACCTGTCATAACCTGCGAGTTTCCAGCACCAGTATGGTAAAAGACTAAGATGAAATGATTAAAACCAATTCTGAAATATATAACTTACATCTGTTGGATGAGGATTCATGTCCCTCTCTTATCATGGTGCAACAAGATAAAAGAATTCTTCACTTTGTGCACCAACTTTTGACTAAACACAACTTTAGACATGTATTAAAATGTTTCAGAAATTAATTAAGCTGAGACATTAATAACTGTTCATCATCATCACTCCCCTACATAACATTAACACTTCAAGCAAATGGAGTCTACTCAAGTTATGAAATAGCTCAATGTGACAAAAGGATTGAGTCCTGATAAAAAAAACACTTTTGCTAGATGTCAATGCCCAGTTTTACCCTCATAGTGAGTGACTCAGACTCTCATGAAATGACTTAGCGGACACCTTATCTGGGACACTGCTGTCATTATCTGGACACGACTTACCTCCGATGCCTAGAGGGCAGTGAGGGTCGCTATTGTTGTCATGACGATGGTGACAAACTAACCAGATTTCCACTTTTGTCAGGTCCCCCTGGGTAATAACAGAGTGCTTACTATCATGGTCTTTCTGCTCCATGTAGCTGTATCTGGTCACAGTCTGTCAGCTGCCATTTTTATTTAGATTGATACCTAAAGGGATCCTCTAGAAGCAGACATTTTTCCATTACCGAAAATGTTGAAGATGAGGATTATGTCTTCCTCTTTTATAAGATCTATTGCCCACTGTATATCAGTTATTATGATTGGTCTTTTCTTTATTAGAGGAGATTATAAGCAAATACATGACTTTAAGTTGTAGGTTTGTGAGAGAGAAAACCCTAAATTTGAAGACCAAATTTTAATCGGAAGACAGAGAAGAGCAACAAAAACGGCATCAAAAGTGGTTCTGGAGGCCATTTCTTAAGACACTACGACTGCACACAGTCACTGCGATTTGAGACCCCAATACTTAGTGTAAGCAATCGTAGGTAGTGCCCTATGACTGCTCTGTACAATCAGCAGTTATGTAGATTTTACATGGCCTTTCGTAGGGCAGTCATAGTGCTGCAGGTGTTACATGACCAATACTGTTGGGCTGTAATGTCACTAAATTAAGGGACCCCACTACGACTTGAAGGTGAGCAGTCGTAGTGTGTTAAGAAATGGCCTCCAGTATTGTTCCAGTGCTAATAGTACAAATGCTATACTGCTACCACAACACTATTCACAGGCAACACATTACATACATATAATACTGTTGTCGAAGCCTGGGAGATTTGAAGTGAACCAGGACCCTGCCATGAGGTATAAGATGGCAGCACATGTAGGCGTCATCTCTGTATACTAGAATCTACTGCTTACAGCTGATGGATGAGTCTTGCTTGTCACTTATCAAGCTTTGGAAATTTTTAAAAAATCAACAGTTGTAATGGACTAGCGTGCCCATTGGTCATTGGGATACATAAATGCAGTATAGTATGTAGAATCAGAAGGATTGTTTTCTCATTCCATCCCTACATAGCCTAGAGCATCAAAGGTCCCAGGGTCAGAATATCTAGGGTCTCAGGGTCAGAATATCTAGGGTCTCAGGGTCAGAATATCTAGGGTCTCAGGGTCAGAATATCTAGGGTCTCAGGGTCAGAATATCTAAGGTCGCAGGGTCAGAATATCTAGGGTCTCAGGGTCAGAATATCTAGGGTCTCAGGGTCAGAATATCTAAGGTCACAGGGTCAGAATATCTAGGGTCTCAGGGTCAGAATATCTAGGGTCTCAGGGTCAGAATATCTAGGGTCTCAGGCTCGGAATATCTAGGGTCTCAGGGTCAGAATATCTAGGGTCCCAGGGTCAGAATATCTAGGGTCCCAGGGTCAGAATAGCTAGGGTCTCAGGGTCAGAATATCTAGGGTCTCAGGGTCAGAATATCTAAGGTCGCAGGGTCAGAATATCTAGGGTCTCAGAGTCAGAATATCTAGGGTCTCAGGGTCAGAATATCTAGGGTCTCAGGGTCAGAATATCTAGGGTGGCAGGGGTAGAATATCTAGGGTCTCAGGGTTAGAATATCTAGGGTGGCAGGGGTAGAATATCTAGGGTCTCAGGGTCAGAATATCTAGGGTGGCAGGGGTAGAATATCTAGGGTCTCAGGGTCAGAATATCTAGGGTGGCAGGGGTAGAATATCTAGGGTCTCAGGGTCAGGTTATCAACATTCAAAGGGTTAATAGAAAGCAAAATGAAGTTCATTGGGAGACTACTTACTTATTCTTTCTCGTTTGAAGTGGTCAGAGATCCTAATCAATAGACTTGGGTCTTAGTTAGAGTGGCTTTTGGTTTGTAAGCAGGGATTGCGAAGCAGTGACGGTAGGGGGGAAGCATTGGGATGACATTTACTGGTCTTTTGTTGGTGTAAATGCGTGATCCATTGTGTATATGACGTTCCTGCCTGTTGTTATCCTGTACCTATTTATTGTCCTTCACACTCCTTTCTATTACCCCCTTCCACCGAGAGCAGAAAGATGAAAGAATATGACAAAAAGAAGATAATAACACATATAGATCTACTGCCTTCCATGCACGGCCCTACACTATAGAGATATGACCTTTAACACCGTAAGTTAGCTTGCAAAAGGTGGAAACGGGCACAGGTCCTGTGGCTATGACAACAATAAATATGGATATGGGTAAATCTCAAGACTTTTAATATTGCATTCAATTTTCAATATTCATGTTTGTAATATTTCATACCATTGGTATATTCTATTGACTATCCCGTGGCTGGTTTGCATCCTTAGCATCTTGTGAATTGTTCTCCTGGATACCTACTTCTACTGATTCTGTAGCAATCTATATGACTTTATTTCCAAAGTATTTCATTGCATTGTTTCTGACATGCCTGCATAGGATATCAGGTTAGTTGGGTAGTAGTTTTGATTGCTACTGCTGCTATATGCAAAGGTGGACTGCCTTCACACTGAAAACCTGGAAAGTCTGAAACTAGTCAGCGGTGACGACTTTAGGTCCTCAGGTTGACAGTACCTAAAACTACAACTTTAGGTGGTCAACATGAAAACCTACTCTCATCATTCTGACACCCTAAGTCTTCAGTTTCACAATACTGACAATACAGAGTTGTCATACTCACTGAAAACATGGAAGATCTGAAACTAGTCAGTGGTGACCACTTTAGGTCCTCAAGTTGATGATACCTAAAACTACAGCTTTAAGTAGTCAAAATGACGACTTTAGGTCGTCGTCCTGACGACCTGAGTCATCAATATGAGGACTCTGTACTGTCAGTATTGTCATCCTGACGACTCAGGTCGTCATTTTGACTACCTAAAGCTGTAGTTTTAGGTATCGTCAATTTGAGGACTTAAAGTGGTCACCGCTGACTAGTTTCGGATCTTCCATGTTTTCAGTGCTGATGACTTAGGTTGTCAGGATGACGACCTAAAGTTGTAGTTTTGACCACCTAAAGTTGTAATTTTAGGTATTGTCAACCTGAGGACCTAAAGTCGTCACCGCTGACTAGTTTCAGATCTGCCAGGTTTTCAGTGCATCCTTATCATAGCCTGTATGCAGAACATGTAAAATGAATGTCAGTCAGTAGTATTGCTCCATCCCTCACTGGGCTGATGATTGCAATGGGAGAGGGCAGGCTCTGGAGAGAGAGGGATGAGGTAAAGGGCGGGTTTCACTGCGTCCAATCCAATTGATTTTCATATGGCAGATGTTTGGAAAAATATCTACAGATTGGTAAATAAAAGAACCTGACCCATGCAGGGTAGCCAACCCTTTAGTTACACAGTGTTTGTGGATCTATAAATTGAAGGTTATTCGAAGCTGCCCCTTACTTTCATTTAATTCTTTGTTAAGTTATTGCTGATGATATTGCGATGTCCTTGAAAAATGCCACTGCATAATACTAAGGTAATGCATTTGTTAATAGTCTCATAGATTTACCCCCCCCCCTCCAACTCTGTAGGGCCCTGCTAATGTACCACTTCCATGCCTGCCATAACCCGAAGTCCCTGACCTTCATGTACCTTAACAACCTCAATAATGTCCAAGCCCTAGGGGCAATTGAACACCCAATCTCCCAAACATGCACTCTCCATCACATTTCACCTAGTATTCATTCTGCAATTCTCAGGAGCCATTAGCCTTCTGGCGTTTCTGATAACACATTTTACACCACCCTGTCTCATACCTGCTGATAAACCAAAATGTGACATTAGAAATAGCGTCTATGATTACGCCTCAAACTCTGACAATAGACCTTCACTCCTCCCCATGTGGTTCTCTCTATCGTTGCTGCCTCAGTAGCATACATTTATGAGTTTCAACCCATGCTACCACCTGTACATTTTCAAACCCTGCAGTCACTTTGATGTGAGGTCAATACCAATGACTGCCTGTGTCTTTGATGTTATTCATGGCAGAATCTAGAATGGGGGCAGAATATGCATGGTTCCCCAGCATTGATGTGGGAGATGAAACTTGGGTAGTGATGGTGTGGGTCGCATGAAGGGCGGTTGGCGGATTTGGTACTGTGCCTTGCCTCTGATTAGTGATGGATATCCATGATTTTGATGGAAAAAAGAAGAAAAAAGAGGGAGTATAATATGTTGAATGTCAGCATGGGCTGTCTCTGCAACAACAAATTAAACATTTTCCTTACACACTATTGAAAGATGATAAACAGTTATGCCAATGCATTAATCACCATATTGATGTTCGTTTCTGCTTGCCTGCATACATGTAGACCTCAGGGGGGTAATCAGGCCAAGAAAAATAAAAGGTGTGTTTCCAGTAACATAGCTCAATGAGCTAGGGTACGTAGGTCGGATTTTTTGTTTTTACATTTTTTTTTACATTTATATAGGAAATGTTAGGGCACATAATATTGGATGTATCAAATTCTTCGATTTCATTCTAAAATAAAGATGAGAAAATGGCAAGTATGAGACAGGGGAAGAACACAAAAAGGACGCAGGAAAAATCCTCAAAAAGTAATAAAAATTTCTTTGAACTTTGAAAATATGAGACAAAATTCCTCAAAATCACAAAAAAGTTTTTTTTTGTCCCTGTTTTGCTAGGGTCGGTCGGGTTACTGGAAACAAACCTTTTTTTTTTATTTGGCCTCACCGCAGCCGCATGTTATGGTGAGAGTACAGATGAAGCAGGGTTGACTAGATTGGTGAGCACTAACTATGGTGTCATGGTCATTACTTGAAGATCAATGCCATTCATCTACGAAACCGGATTTCAGTGCAGTGCATACCCAACAAGCATGTGCCAACATGGTGCTGCCAAATCAATGGTGACTTGCTATGTGCATTCACCTGTGTTCATGTTCTAGCCGAGTAACAAAAAGGAATTTCATGTGCCAAGCAGTTGAGTGGAATGGTGGTGACAAGTATCCATTAAGCCTATACTATACATCCCTGTGTATCCTCTGGAGGGTGTTACCCCTATTGTAAAAAGAGCTGAGAGTATGTGCCCTCTTTTCTAAACAAGTGGTGCACTGCTTCACCATTCAACTTGCACTCACCACATTAATCTGAAAAGTCGTCTGCCTTGTTTAAAATAGAGGGAGCTGCACTACAAGGTACCTACTCATGTCATACACTCTATAGTTTATTATACTGACTGACTTCTCCCAACTAGGTACCTACTCAAATTCCCCTTTTTTAGCACCATACTTGAATGACCACTTGTGAGCAACAAAAGGGACAAGTTATGGCTACATGAAAAGAAAGGACTGGCAACGAGGGCATTTTTAGCCAGCTCTTCCTTTTACCATAGAAGCAACACCCTCCAGGCTCTGGCATGCTGTAAGACTTGTGTTGGACAGTCACCATTGATGCAGGCAATGGTCAGACCTGGATGGATTAGAGACATGCCGGCACTGACTATGATGCAAAAGTCTACAGGAAGTTGTTCATCCCATCAATTTACAGAACAAGAAGTAGTTGTGATGCATGCCAACATAGCATATATCAAGGTTACGATGACTCTCGTTTGCATGTACGTGGGTGTGTCATGCATTTAGGTAGTATCGAGGGAAGTAGGGACATCCTGGTGACATGACAGGGCCTAGGATGAATGAACGTGCAGCCTTTGTAGCAGCTTTGGTGTCCTTTTAACCTCTCTTGCTTAGGTATTTAGCGTATTGTCAAATAGGCCTACATTCCTACACACAGGTATGACATGATGAGTTTCACTTCCATCAAGAGGACATTTCTGACTAGTGCTATTCAACATTGTTAAGAAATACCCTGTAGAGCAATCATCTAAAAGGGGGCCAGGAGGGTGTTTCTCAAGATGTTACGACTAGACAAAACCAGTACGACTTGAAACCTTTAATATCTGAGTGGCTGATCATAGTGAACACACTCCGACTACTCTGTACGATCAGCACTTAAGGCAGTAATTACATAGGGTTTGGTAGGGCAGTCGTACCAGTGCAATTATTAGCGACCACTAGATGCACGGCTGTAATGACATTTAAATGAGGGCTCTCACTACGACTTGAAGGGGTCTTCTCATACCATCTTGAGAAATGCCTTCCACAAATACTCACATCCATCAAAATCACAGGTCATAGGCATGTTCTCTACGTAAGTTAATGTTGGTATCTATTACAAGGTTTTGCTGGACCCCAAGCATGCTGTAGCAGTAGCTCCCCTTAGCACTTCAGTAGCAGCCTTGACCACAGGCACTGCCATTCTTGGCCTAACATCAAATACAGTTGTTTGTTAACATGATGCTTTATACTGATTTCACAAATTTAGAGCGGTTGTTATGAAGCAGTGATGCAGCAACAATATAATGTTAAATATCACTGCATTCATATATCACAATCATCATGAAGGCAGTCTAGTCTTATGATTCAGAATTGTAGCTGGACATTTGCATGTCCAGTAGCATGAGCCTATCGATTCCCACTACAGAGGAACACCCACTATTTTGAGTGTGAATCACAGTGTCCAGCCTGTAGGAAAACAGGTAGGGTAATGAACTCCTCGAAGATTGACAGTACCAACCATGGGGTGAAGGGAAATGGATCGGGAACCAAGGCACAAAATCCATTCCACTCTGAGATAGTTTTCTTTGCCCAGTTGTCATTTCAGGATGGGTACTAATATTCCCCTAAGGCTGGCCATATTGGAATATCGGCTGCAGACACCAGTTGCTGTCAGTTGCGAACAGTCTATAGCTCTCAGGGACTGGTTGACATGTCTGCCACTAGGGGTTGATCAGTCCATGTGCTGTGTTTCCTAATGTGATTGGGTTATCATTAGTGCCTGCGGAGGCCATTAGAAGGCCATGGCCTACTGGATGTCTGTGGGTGTGTCCAATAGCGCAAAGGGCTGAAAACTTCCGGTCACCATGGGAGACGACTTCCGATGCCATGTCACCTTGTATTTACACCTGTATTGAAGGTGCCGACAGGACAGTCATCAGTCATTTGATGTGTGAGGGCAAGCTTCCATTAAGGGGATCAGGATGAGGGAGTTCTTTTTAGAAAGGGTCATGTCAAATAAAGCCTTACATCTATTTCCTTCTATTCCATTCACCAGGGATCATAATGCCAGCTGTTTCTCAGAAGTATTTTGTTCTACTGCTATGTAAACTATTCTGGAGATTTAAGATATTTGCCAGTCAATCATCACTGGTAGATGGTCAGGCAGGTTTTTGATGGAAGATGCATAAAATAATGCCTCCTTCCTGTATGAAAATAAGCCAAAGCTGCTGTAGGATGGGGACATAGGCTGCCCCCTGTTGTCAGGTTAACACTAGCCATGAGTGAGAATTAGAGGTCTTGAGGAGGTTGAGGGGGCTGCCGGGGGGCTGGAGGTTCTTGCCAAAAGAAAACGATTTTTAGATTTTTAAAATGTGCACGTTTTCGCCTTGCCAAAAGTATTCTTGTCTTATCAAAAAGTGAAAACGTGCATGGATGCTTGATCCTCAAAGAGTGCAGGTTGCTATAATTTAGTGTGTTATACCATTTTCTTTTTGGCAATGCAGTCCAAACGAGTTAGACCATGCTCCCACAGATCAGTGATCGCTGAAAGGTTTTAGTCAGGTTCTTCCTCGTTTTCTTTTGGCAAGACCCTCCTGGTGACCTTTATTGGAGTAGTAAGTCATGGCTAGGGTGGGACAGGTTGACAGGGTTAGTATGACAGGACTGGTGTCTAAATCCTGTGGTATGTCCATTAAAGTGTCCAGCCTCACCAGATGAGGTAGGGCTCTGGGGACATTACTGTCATATGGCCACTATATATACATGGATAGGTGTTCTATTTTTAGCTACAGGTAAAGGAGACTTCTGACTTATGGGGTAAGATACAACCAAGACAAGAATGATTCATGACACTACGTGTTTTTATTACAACTTAGGGTATGCTGAATGGGTAGACTTAAATATTGACGGGGAGACACATAAATCTGCTGGTGTGGGGAAATTATTATCCTCTTTTTTAAAAAATAATGGCTCTCCCTTTTTAATTCATATGAAAACAATATGTAAATATGTATTTCCCTCATCATCTTCTTTCCAATGGTATGGAATATGGCTATATTGATATTGGTAATTTTCCTAAAATTTCCTTCATTAAATTCTGCAGACCATCTTGGCCTGAAGTAATGTACTTATTGAGAGATGTATGGGCCCACAGTTAATAGTGTAGGCCATTGGCCCCTTGGCCAGCAATCTTGTCTACCCCTGATACTCGAGTTAGCACTTTAGAACATTCACTCATCTCTTTCCTCATCTCTCTCTCTCTCTCTCCTGATTCTTCCCCATGTCTGGAATTATTTTTTCATATCACATTCCTTTTTTGCTACCCCATTTACTTTTCCCTTTTTCTTATCATCACACATTGAAGGTTTCCATCTTAAGGGTAAGAGCTAGTCATCTCTAGCAGAGAATAACTTGTCATCCTTGACACCTAGAATGGAGTCTGTGCGATATAAAAAGTGGTCAAATTGTCTGCTGTTGATCTGTTTGCCCCTAACCCTTCCCCAAGTGGCATGTGATTTGCCTTCCCTGAGGCAGGGACACATAATATCATCCACCATCAAGGTAAAAGCTGTTTATGATTTTAAGCATAGCTACTCGTACTCATTAGTCCCTAACAGGAAATAACTTGTACTACTTGACATCTTGAATAGGGTCTCTGCAGTGTAAATAATATCCGGGGGTTAGGTGTCTTTCTGTTCGTCTTTTTCAACTAACGCTTACACTGATGGCATGTGATGTGCCCCCTGGGGCAGGGAAGTAGTATCAGCCACAATCAAGGTAGGCCATATCTACGTTTAGGTCCCTAAATGCAGAATATAGTAGTCGCTTAAAAGTGGTTGTGATTTTCTAATATGGAATAAGCCACAATTCTGGTTGATAAAACTGGTCACTAATATAAACTGGGATTATGCCTAAAGGTAAATACTGCTCCTGACTCTAACACCAACACACAGTATGTGTCATTCCCTTCAGGTATAAGCAGCTCAGTAGTGAGCAATGAAGGTACGGCTCCTACGATTCCGAGAATCCTTTTATCCAAAGATGTCCATGGCCCTAAGACTTTCACCTGACTCTGGAGGTCATTTCTTAACACACTATGACTGATGTACTTCGAATCGTAGTGACAAACCTTAAAATAAGGCCATTACAGTGTCATGCATTAGTGGGTACTAATGCCTGCACCAGTGCAACTGCTCTACCAAGCCTTATGAAATTTTTGTATAGGTTGTGATCATACAGAGCAGTCGTAGTGCAGTGACTACGATCATCTGCACTATTCCTAGGGGTCTCAAGTCGTAGTGGTGGTATGTAGTCGTAGTACCTTAAGAAATGGCCTCCAGAGTAACATTCTTATTTCTTGGTCAGGCTTGATACTGGCAAAGCCTATGAAATCTATGGTCACTTGAAGAAAATTCCATTAACGTTACATATATCTTTTAATGCATGTAGAAAATAAATTTTGTCTCAAGACCCACCCAAACCACATAGAAATCTTATCTATGACCCCCCACTAAGGAATAAAAAAGTAATTGGTGGTGTAAAAGTGTTTCCCTTGATATTAAATGCCCAAGGAACCATATGTACGGTATTTCTTGGAATGAGCCATATATATATATATATATATATATATATATATATATATATATATATATATATATATATATGGGCCAAATTTCCTGAGCACGTACAATTCCCTCCCAGGGGCCAAGAATGACGAAACTCAGAATAACATTTCATAACTTTATTACATTGAAAGAGCAACATCTTGGCTCCATGGAACCACCATTTATACACACTTATCTCTATCGGTTCTGTTTTTATAGCTGTGCAATGATAACTTCTCAATTTTTGTGTCCATCCGACAGATTAAGTCAAGGGCAAAGGCTAGTATGTCTTAAATCCATCATAGGAACTGCTGTCTTGGTGAATAACTTCCCCCAATATTGTCCTTTCAGCATGACAAAAATTAATGGCCTTGTTCAAAAACTTTTTAAGATACAGAACTTTCAATTTTAGTCACTTACTGAAAAAGTTGAATTATTCTGAACGCAACCTTGACTTTTCTCTAGCTTCCCTGAAATGACTCATATTCTCCTCAAATTCAATCTACTTGACCTTTAACATACCTAATCATCATGGAAACCACCAGGTTATGCAACTGAGTAGTTAATGCACAGTGATATGGGGCTAAAGTTGGCCTTAAAATGCCTACTTTTTCTGTCGGATGGACACGTTCGATGTGAGTTCAGTAGGGCCACCACCACAACTTCCAATCACCTCATAACTCTACAGCAGTCACTCACTAAGTACAATAGGTATATGGGCATGGTTTGGACCCAATAAAAAACAGATATGAACCTTCTAGGGTATGCACCATCAAGTCGAAAAAAAAAATTACATACTTTTTTCGACACAGGTCCAAGCCACAACCCTCATGGTAAATAAAAACCATCACATATGGATCAAAATAACTTTCTAGCACAAGGCAAACAGGTTAGCTATCATTTTAAATAGTCACTGGCACTGGGATATGCATACAGGTGGAGTTCTACCCCTCATACATAACACCACGTGGCACGGACTTTTCCTGTCGGATGGACACGTTCGATGTGAGTTCAGTAGGGCCACCACCACAACCTCCAAACATCTCATAACTCTACAGCAGGCACTCACTAAGTACAAAAGGGATATGGGCATGGTTTGGACCCAATAAATAACAGATATGAACCTTCTAGGGTATGCACCATCAAGTCGAAAAAAAAATTACAGACTTTTTTCGACACAGGTCCAAGCCACAACCCTCATGTTAAATAAAAACCATCACATATGGATCAAAATACCTTTCTAGCACAAGGCAAACAGGTTAGCTATCATTTTAAATAGTCACTGGCACTGTGATATGCATACAGGTGGAGTTCTACCCCTCATACATAACACCACGTGGCACGGACTTTTCCTGTCGGATGGACACGTTCGATGTGAGTTCAGTAGGGCCACCACCACAACTTCCAAACATCTCATAACTCTACAGCAGGCACTCACTAAGTACAAAAGGGATATAGGCATGGTTTAGACCCAATAAATAACAGATATGAACCTTCTAGGGTATGCACCATCAAGTCGAAAAAAAAAATTACAGACTTTTTTCGACACAGGTCCAAGCCACAACCCTCATGTTAAATAAAAACCATCACATATGGATCAAAATACCTTTCTAGCACAAGGCAAACAGGTTAGCTATCATTTTAAATAGTCACTGGCACTGTGATATGCATACAGGTGGAGTTCTACCCCTCATACATAACACCACGTGGCACGGACTTTTCCTGTCGGATGGACACGTTCGATGTGAGTTTAGTAGGGCCACCACCACAACTTCCAAACATCTCATAACTCTACAGCAGGCACTCACTAAGTACAAAAGGGATATGGGCATGGTTTGGACCCAATAAATAACAGATATGAACCTTCTAGGGTATGCACCATCAAGTCGAAAAAAAAATTACAGACTTTTTTCGACACAGGTCCAAGCCACAACCCTCATGGTAAATAAAAACCATCACATATGGATCAAAATACCTTTCTAGCACAAGGCAAACAGGTTAGCTATCGATTTAAATAGTCATTGGCACTGTGATATGCATACTGGTGGACTTCTACACATCATCACATGGGACAGACTTTTTCTGTCGGAAGGACACATCGTGATACATTGCATACAGTGTCCTACTTTTTAGTAGAATCGAATAGTTCTTGGATCTCATCCACCGTCTCCCTTGGTAGACGGAGGCTGATCACCCTCTTTGAGGTACGAAACTCTGTTGGGGCGTGTGTCTTCATCAGGATATCGCTTGTATCGATGTCTAGGATGTCCTTTTTGTTTGGCCAGCGGAATGAGGTGGGAAAGGGTGGGGATGGTAGCATGAAGTCTACCTCATACTCTGGGTGGTCCTTGCCAATCACTTTAGCCAGGTACCACTTGTCTAAGTAGACAGCTGCGACAAAGTCGCCGATCTCGTACTGCGCGTCCCTTACGGCGTGGCGAGCACGCTTGGGGCGAGGGGGCGCATTGTCCATGTCATCATGCTCCTGCTGCCGGAGTGCACCAGCATCCTCAACACAGGCTGCAGCAACAAGGGCCTGTGGAGTGCCGACAAGTTCGCCGTCCCGCTCAGTGGGTTGAACGGGGGGAACAGCAACGCCATCTTCCTGTGGAGCATCTGTGGGTTTGTCCGTGATGGCCAGCCTGGCTCGCCGCCTAACAGGGTCACGTGCGCTACGTGCGGTCCGCTGCAGGGGTGCTGCTTCTGGGAACAGCTTGTGCACAGACCAACCGTCACATTGTCGACGTGACACACCGTCCATCCAGCAGCACTGCTGAAAGCAGGATGTATCCCTGACTGCTATGGAGTGTCCTGGTGTGACAGGGTGGACGGCATGGACCTGCAGGGTACCTTTGACGCTGTGGGCAGCGACCAACTGGGGAATGGTCTCACGGGCGGCCTTAACCTCAGAAACAGGAAGGTGCACATATGTCACCTTGCTGTCCTGGCGGTTGCCGACTTGGGCAAAGTGCTTTGCGTCCTGGATGAGGATGTTCCGCTTGACAGCATTATCAGCCATTCGCTTGGCCGCTGCTCCAACACCGTCACAGGGTCCCTTGCCATGTCCAGACTCAAAATATGTCCAGGTAGCCTGCCTGCCACCGAACAACGCAGCGTGCTTACACAGGACCGAGAAGATGGAAATATTGCAGTACTGTGAAGACGGTGAGTCAGTGGCGTAGTGGATGGTGCGGATGCTTTCCGGCAGGTGCTCCTGGATGAAGCTGATGATGGCACGGAGGAAGGCCAATATGGCAGAAGCGTCGTGCTTGCGGTCATCCGTGACGAGGGCAAGGGAGCAGTGAACGGTGGTGTCCCCAATGTGATAATGGATCACTGCCGGGTGGAGCGTTACAGGTTCTTTCGCATAGTAAACACTCTGCGGCTCCTCTGGGTACGACACCAACCAGTTTTCAGCAAAGTCCATCTGGATGGTGCATTCACTGTCCGACATGAACATCCTCAGTTCACGGACGACCTTGTGTTGTTGACGGGCTCTGTCACAATGGTCCTTCATCGAGATAAACTGTGCCTTCAGCGCATCAACAAACTCCTGCTTCAAATATGCTTTTGACACCGGCCTCAGCTTAATCGTGAATGTCTGCGCTTCAGGCTTCCCATACTGGACCTTGACATTCTCCCACTGGTTGCAGGTGATGTTGTCAGGGATGTTTGGGTCCTCCAGGATCTTGTTTTCCAACTCCAGGGATGACATGTGTCGCACAACACTGTCGGGCTGGGCCCGGATGCCCACGGCACGGAGCTTTAGAGTGAAGTTCTAGTGCTTCACACAGAGGCACACCTGGGTGTTCCTGTGGGACACTTGCCGTATGTGGGCTTCCTTCCGGGCCACCCGGTCAAAGAAGGAGCGGCTGACCTGGTGTTCCTGGTGCTCCCTCTGGTAGATGGTATGTAGGGGCCCGAGGAAGTCGGTGAGCTGCACAATCTGGTATTTCACTTTCTTCACTGTCTTCACATCTTTTTTACCTGCGAGCGTGTATGAGTTAGCAGGGTCTTCGAGAAACTCTTTTACACGTGACCACCTGTCCTCACTCCACTTTCTTTTGGCACTCACTGGCACTGGTGTTGCTAGCAGGGTCCGACGGTCCAATCCTGTATCACGGGAAAGCTGACTAGTAAGCCGCTTTTTCTTCAGCTTGACGGGTGTAATCATTTGGCGCACTATGAGTAGCTTCTGGCGTTGTGGCATATTTTTGATTCTATTCATCATGTATGCATATGTCTCAGCCTGCAATTTGGCCTCGTGGGAACTGAGAACAAGGCGAGGAGGTGTACAGGGTGGGATACCGCCTGGTCTCACTCCATGGTCCTCACCAGCAGGGATTTCAGGAGCAACACGGGCATCGGGCTCCACCTCTGCAGCAGCGACCTCTGGCTGCGGTATGCGCTGCTGCCTGTTTACCTCCTTGGGTGGTGGTTGGTTTGAGGAGGAGGAGGCCATCTTGCGTAGTCTCTCAAGCTCCCCCTGCAAGGAAGCAATCTCGTTGTCTTTTTCGGTGGCCTCCTGTGCCCTGTCTTGCATCCGTTTGTAGAGTTTGGATTCCAATGGTGTCCTTTTCCGTTGGTCATTGTCGTAGTCCATGGGCGTTCCGTGTCGTCTGTAAAAAGATAATAGTAAGCATTAAAACATGGAATAACATTTACTATAAATATGCAGTTTCAAATACACCACAAGAAAGCCCAGCTACCCTAGGTTTAAACTAAATGTAACTGTTTAAGAACAGCATCGTTAAGATGTTACTATACTGTCAATAAACTGTTTTAAGCAAAGCACCCTGTACCATAGAAATTAATTAATTCTATTTGTATAGCAATGGGAATGATAATGTAAGCAATGTCAACATAAGGAACAGGTAAGAAGCAACAGGAAAACCAACCAGCAGGAAAATTAACAGGGAAAGCACAACAACCACTATTCTATTCTACTATTACTATACAATTACTTTCTCCCTTGAGATTTCCCTCCTCACTTGAGGATATTGCGACATGTGCGCCTGTAAATGAGTAATTAACGACAACAACAGAGCATTAATTGAATATTATGATAACTATGAACTACTGTCAACAAAATCTGGGACATATTCAGAAATTCATGGAAGTAATTCAATATATTTGAGAATAGATTTTGGACAAAACTACCTTATCTCCTTGACAAGGCGTGTGTGGTCGCTCTCCTCCACGTCATCCTCACCGGACGTTGACTGGAGGGGCGATCTCCGCATATCCTTCTGGGTGCCGCTGGTGCCCGGCTTCTCTGATGTGGAGGGCTGTGGATGTAAACCAGATTTATAACACTTCAACACACAGAAAGGAGTAGTGATTAGCTAATCCATAAAGTTAAAGTAAAATTACTAAATTACATATTCTGTATAAAAACATTCTATAATAACTCAATCAAATTAACCAAATGAAAGGACACATACCAAGGGCTCTGCAAGGGCTTCCTCGGAGGAGGATCGGCTGCTGCGCCGTGGGGTGAACAGGGCCACTTGCAAGGTGGCACGCTTTGGTCGCTTTCGTCTACTGGGGGTTTCCTCCTCAGCCTCCTTGGCCTCCTCAACCTCTGGTGTTGCTGGTGCCTCAGGTTCAGGTTGATTAGCTGCACCCGCCTTCAGCTTTGCGGCTTTTTGCTTTCTGTACTCCGCTTTCTTACGAGCAGAAATGGCAAGTCTCAACTTCCTTTCATCCCCTGTCTCATTGGCTTCCAACTGAAAATACACATAAAATGCAAGTAGAGTAAATTACCTAGTATAAAATTTAAAAGATGCAGTCTGCTACATTCGACCTATAGAATGTGGGCATTATGTCATATTTGCCTGATACATGGTTAAACATGAGGTGTGCTATACATGAGGTGCACTTAATGTGTAAGTTACTATGGAAGTTGTGAAAATGCTTAATTCAAATGATCCTATGGATCTTCTTTTTCAATTTACCTCTTCCTGATCCTTCCGCTTGCGGAGACGCTCACTCTCGTTGAAGGCTTCGGTCCCCATCTCTATCTTCTTACCCATGCGCCATTCTTCGCAACTCTTTGAGTTGCCTTTCAGGTCCTGTGGGTCCTTCTTCGGACGCCCCATCGTAGCAGCAGGCTTCTTCTTTGGCATTTTGCTGAAAATGACAAATAATTCCAATGTTAAAATGGGTAGAATAAAAGGTACAGGTACATCTATAATTGTGTGGCTAAGGTCTACAATCTGCCTAGAAAAAATGTGAGAAGATTTTGTGATGATACAATGTAAATTAAACTGCTTAAAACATAAAAAGGTAATAATGTCCATCCGACAGATTAAGTTGAAACTGAAGTATCTACTAATGACTAAATGACAGTTGGGGTAGATGTTAGTACTATAGGGGCACCCTGTGATAAAATATGGCGAGGTTGGTGGGAGCGGAAGTAATTTTTTTTAAGGAAAATATCAAAATGTCCTTCCGACATAAAAAGTATAAAGGGCTCTAGATTATAGAAAAAATGGTGGAAACTTCACCATTCTGACTCACAGTATGACACAAGGGCTGTGCTAAATAGTGGAAGCAGTCATTATCATATATAATAAATATTACGAGTTGTGGGAGACATTCTTTGTTATCGATGTCCATCCGACAGAAAAAGTCGTGAGACCATATTTAGATGCAAACTGTGGCCAGGAAAGCAGTGATAGGGGGTGTAAAACAGAAGAATATTGAAGAATACAGGTCTATATACATGGAAAACAATAGAAAGGGGTACATATATACATATTGGCCGTGTCAATGGGTAATTTATGGCCAAACTTTCTTGTTTTTCTGGCATTTTCATCGTGACAGGCCCCAAATACAGTCAAAGGTTAAATGTGTAGTGCTCAAATGACACCTAATACTAAAACTGGGTCCATCCGACAGAATAACACCAATTAGAACCATAAGGGAATGGAATATTACACAGAAGGGCGAGTATTTACTTTTTCTGTCGGATGGACACGCGAATGTCTATAGCTGTCGGCATGTGGTATTTCGCTGACAGCGTCCCAACGCCTGCTTGTACGGGGGACTGCGTTTACCAGGCAATAAACAAGAACCGTTTCTATCATTTTTAAGCCATTTTGACCACATCAATATACATCAGTTAGTGCCAGGGACATTCAGATTCATCATATGATTCATTTTTTCACCGATCTTACCTTCAAACCACTGTAGATGGTCGAAATCTTCGTCGATCGATGTAAAATTTTCTCTGTCGGACGGACTGGAGTGTTGTTTTGACGAAATGGAAGGTCCCGGATGGATGCGACAGCTAGCGTTTACCCGGCACGCCATCTACTGTTTCGTTCCTGAACTGCGACTTTTTCTGTCGGACGGACATTTTCCCGCTCAGGTAGGATTAACCGGACATCCAGACATAGTACTGCTACAAATGCTGTGCAGTTTACTTCAGGGAACCAATACACTTGATTTAGGACTGGAAACTTGTATGAATATATGATGATGTGTAACAGAGAGGGGAAAATGTTTAATGTCCTTCCGACAGAGAAAGTGTGTATACAAATACACTTTGGGTCCTGGAGGAAAAGAATACCTATGTGGGAAGGAATTTTTTTTACCAACCTAACCCACATATAGTGCCTTACTTTCAGCCATTCTAAGGATATTGAACTAACTGTATTTATATAGAATTTCAATGGATATTACATTTTCTGTCGGATGGACATTCGAGTGCCATTTTTTAATCAAGCCATGACTGTGTAAAGATGTGTTGCCACACAAGCTTTTAACCACCTAATCTCTGAACCTTAGTAGTAAAACGAAAATATAGACCAGTTTTCAGAAGTATGCCACCCCGGTAATTCACTCAGGGGTCCCAGAAAAGATTCCTTTTTTGGTAAAAATCATGGTTTTTGACAATTTTTCAGCTTTGCGAGGCCATAGATCAGAAAATAATCGTCCGATAGCAAAAATAAAACATGCATTGGAAAGGTTAGGATGTTTCCTTTCAGATAAGACCAATAATTAGGATATTGGTGCAATAGTTATTTGTTTAGAAGGACTCAAGTGTGGAAAGGTGTGAAAAATGGCAATTGTACGTGCTCAGGAAATTTGAAACCTCATCTGGGACATTGCAGTCATCATCAAGCAGACACGGCTAACTTCCGGTGCCCAGACGGCACGTGGGGTTGCTGCTTTTGGCATGACAATAGTAACAAACTCACTGGTTTTCAGTTTTTGTCAGGTCCTGCAGGACAACCATGGATTTGTAACAAATGAGGACCACCTTCTACATTTACTCATCTTCCACTTAAGGCCAGAATGCCGATTCTGGTATGTCTGCATACATAACAATAAATTATTCATTCATTTTTTAAATGACCAACTGGATAATGATGATCATTTCAGCAAACAGTGATTGTACTTGATAGATCAAAGAGGATTTATGAAAGTTATCTAACAGAATAAACAAAAGACCCTTGCCTTATAAAGGATACTGGGTTAGGCTCCATTCTATAAAGAGAGACTAGGGGCATTCTTTTCGAATAAATAGTGGCGTATATGCAATGATGGCACTATGGTAAGAAAGTTAATCTGGTTATAGAAGAACAATATTTGCAAACCTGGATTCCCCCTGTCTATGGAATAGTACAAACATTATTGACGACTTCTGATATTGGGGATTTAGGGTTTTCTATGAGATCATCGCTGGTTCTTCATGAAGGCTAAACACCTTCATTTTCATCATGGCCTGCCTTTGGTAGGAGCCAGGAATTTATGCTGGCCATGAACATTAAATGTCCGCCCTCGGCCAGCATATTGGGAAATGAGAGTACACATGGACTGGCACAATGGTATGGCATGATGTGAGTGTTATAGTAGACTCTACTTGCTGGGAGTATGGATAACAGATTGGACCAAATTCATTGACATTGTGGGTTCGTTTTTGCAACAAGACAGGTCAATCAAACCATGGTTTTGTAGATATTTTGTCTCTTTGAATACTTGTTATCAGAACAGCATATACATGTATGTATATGGTCATTTGATTCGCATAGTGCAATAGCATTGAGTTTGGTCTTCCTTTCTACTGGTTTCTGAATGGCCCTAGTCTAAATAGCCTCATATACCACCTAACTCCCTCTGTAGGGCCCCACTGTTATAACGCTTCCCACCCCCTACCCAACCCAAAGTTGCTGACCTTCATGTACCTTACCGAAACCCACATTGACCCAACCCTAGGCAAAGCCCCAGGAACAGGAATATCCCATCCCACAAACATGCACCATCCATCAAGTCTCATCCACTTTTCACCCTGCCATTGCTATGTGATTATGTACTTGTCAACTTATAACTCTAAGCATAGTTCAGTGGAATTGTTTTATCAATGTGTATTCACTACTAAATACAAGCTAGGCATATTGAATGATTTGTTTATTTCTGATACCCTTGAATTGAGGTCCGTGAAGTTTTCTTTTATCTGAACTTGAGATGACTGAAATATAACAGGGCATTCTTCTTTTTTTTTTTTGGCGGTGTCTCACTTTGAAGATGGATCACCAGTAACAACAACCTGTACCTCAGATGGTAATTTCTGGTGTGACAAAGGGCTGAATGCAGACAGGAATTGCAAGATGTAACATTATCAGAAACAAAACAAATGATGTAGGGCCAGCTGAGAATCATGTCATACATGTGTGCCTACAAGGCATGTATCACGTTCATGATATCATACCTTGTTATATGTACATGTCTTTAGGTTCTAGGTCAGTAAGTATATATGTGTTGTGCCGTCATGACATCCTGGTGAGATGACAGGCCTATCATAAAAGTGTGTGCAGCCTTTGCAGTCTACAGCAGCTCACATGTCCACCTCACCACGTAATGTGGTTTCCTCAAAGGGAGCTTTATTATCAGGATCGTGTTTCAATAGTTTCCACGACAGGTTCAGCCAGCTATGACTGGAGATGGGTCAAATCTTTGCAGGTGATATTAGGATTTTGGCCTTGGTGACTAAATAGCTGGCTACATTACTGGGTGATTGTACTGCCTGCTGGCTAAATAGCCACCACAGCAGTGACTCAATAAGGGATCCTGTATGAGAACCCTCCATGTGAATAATTAGTGGGTAGCCTTAGCTGCTACCCTCTGGACTCCTTTGCTCAAATGTACCCAATCTGGGCTCTTTACACTACTACCTATAACCCTGTGGCCAGCACCTTTTGCACTGGGATGACATTTTTTTTTTATAAAATATCATTTTGAAAAGTGTGGTGTTTCACCTAAGGATTGAGTATTACATTATGCCTGTCATGCCCATCCCTCACCCACCATGGCTTTCTAATAACATCACAAAGGATATTACACCTAGCTGACACCTCAGCCCTACTATCAAGAAAGAATAACAGAGCATACATTATTTTAGATACAATTAGGTCATTAGATATAGATCTATCATATGTGATTTGAAAGGGAACTATCTAGAACAATTATACATCATTTGGGCTGGGGGGTCTTGAATGTCTTCCTAAAACCACTGAAAACTGGCACCACCAGGCCCCTATTCAAGGCCTGACCCCTATTGATTTGACAGCCCTCCTAGCCCAGTCCCTATTCAAGGGAGGCTGCTATTCAAGGCCCGGCTCCTATATGAGACATTACGGTAGTTACTGCAGCCCTATGCTCATTTGAACACAGGAGTGCATACTAGACCATGAAGGAGGTATGACTGGTCACTATATAGCCAATAGTGGCCCCTACGACTGGGTGCTATGACTTCATAGTGGTGTGTATTGAGCCAGTAGTTGAATAAATAGCAGCTGCTATTTTGAGGCCTCTACTGGAGCTCACTATGTAGTCACTGGTATGGAGTCACTTCTTACACCTCCCACTATGATTTGAGGGTGTCCAGTCGTGGAAACTATTGAAACACGATCCAGACATACAATCGACTTCTATCAGGAGGTCTTAAAGTACTACCACTACACACCACCACTATGAAATTAGAATCCCTGGAACTAATGTAGGTGCAAACTGAACTACGACTACCTTGTACAATTACCACTTATGCAGTAATTATATGATGCGTGATAAAGCAGTCATACTGGTGCAGGTATTACTAACCCCGTATGTATGATACTGTAATGGCATTGTTGTATGGCCCCTCACTACAATACAAAGGACAGCAGTCTTAGTGTGTTAAGAAATGGCCTCCAGAGATGTCTACTTCTATTCCTAATAGGAAATGAGAGATACCAACAGAAGATAGATAGGCTACAGAATCAGGGACTAGTTCCCTACAAAGAAAAGAAATAAGAAATGCAATATTAGTGTCTAATGCAGGATATTTGCTATACTCCAAAAACACTGCATCAGTAGCTCCCTTTCGAACAAGTTTTGAAAATGTCACCACCATGGTTAGCCTGACATAACCTGGAGTCTCTTGTTTACATGATACATCATGCTGATACATCATGCTGGTTTTATACAGCTTTGAATGATGCATTAACACATTACATATACAACATTAAATGTTACTGCATTTATGCATCATAATAGTTAATAAACCTTAAGGCGTTGGACTGTCCTAACTTTAGGCATGGGTAGGCACTAGCTATACATAAAGCAACACAATTCTAGCCACGGGCATGATTGGTTACCAGGATAAGTCTATGTAGGTGTTATCCATATAGAAGGGTGAGACAGTAAAGGAGCGGTGCTGCTATTTGTCAGCTCTATTTGCTATGTATAGACCTACTTTATGGGAAATAGAGCTGGCAGAGGGTAGCCTTTACTGTCTCAGCCTCCGATATGGACAACATGTACATAGACTCAACCTGTAAACCAGAACATGCACGCGATTCTAGCTATACCTTTGCTATGATCTTACCTTTTACTACTATGGTAAAACATCCAGTATTTTGAAAGTTGATCTCAGTTCTTCACCTGTAAGGTATCAGGTACACTAAATGCCTCCAGCATTGATGGTCGCACACATGGGATTAAGGGAAATGGATCAGCAGCCAGAGCAGAAAACCCATATCCTGCGAATTGACCCTATTGTGGATGTAGTATGGGTCTCAACTTTTCCCCTAAGGCTGCCTATATTGGAATATCGGATTCAGATACCAGTTGCTGTCGTTTGCCACCAGGGAAGCCCTTGTCCCCTTCTACAGCACTTGCAGACTTGGTAACTTGTGACTTGGGGTTGATCTGTGCACGGGCAGGTTTGCCTAACGTGATTGGTTCATCATCAGTGTAAGCGCACCCTATAAGATAACCATTGCCCCAACCGGATGTGTGTGGGTGTCTCCAATAGGCCAAATGGGGGACTACATCTGGTCACCATGGAGAGCAACTTCCGATACCATGATGTCTTGTATTCACACATGTATTGAAGCTGATGATAGGCAAGTCATTTAGTGTGATTTAGCATCAAATCCAATGTCTTTGGACTATAGGAGCAGAATGTTATAAACTTCAATTAGAAAATTGCTTTTGCAGCTAATTGTGTCATTATTGAACTATTCATACTTCCTCAATCACTGAGACACAATGTTCAACAGACATAGGCCAGTCATGATCCTCTAAAAGTCTCTATATTGTAAATAGTGGTCTGTGGAGTGTTGGTCCATTTGTAGTTTAGAGATCAATCGCTCCCACCCAGGTATAAGATCTACACTGCACAGAAAAAACTGTTGAATCTACCAGGAACCCTAATAAAAGTAAGCAGTGAACCATTGCAATTTTGTTGCAGTGAACCAGTGCAGCTTTTACAAGGACAAGCGAGGTGGCAGTATTGTGGTACAAGGAATCTATGTGAAAATAATGACATATCTCTTGCAACTTTGAGACACAGAATCTTGTATTCTGTCAAAGTATCTGGCAATCTGGGACAAGGATTCCGCTATTATTTAGATGATATTTTTTACAGTGTACCCCGTGGGCCAGGGAGGCACTTTAAGACACCATCGAGTGGTTTTGACTGTGACACAGTTTGTGAAGTTCTGTGCAAATGTGAGCAGCTCAGTAGTGAAAAATCAAATTATTACCCAGTGCTCATTGCTGTAATTCTATTTAATTGGTCTTTCAAGGTTTCATCTTGACCACCTTAATTTATTTGTGTGTTGAAGGTGGGGGTAGCCAGCCATTAGGAGGGGGAGGGAGAGTTTTTATTAATGATGTAGGGTGCCTCTTTGTAAGGGAACTTATTGATGTAATGTCAGTTTGAAGAAAGGTACAAGAAAATATGAAATAAAGCAGAGCAGGGTTAGAGATGCTGTTAATACATAAAGGTCGGGTCAGAAAAAAATGCATTCCATAATAGTGAAATCGATTGAAAACTATTGAAATAATTGTAGCATATTGATAAACCATGACATAAATGCAGCATCGTCACAGTATCAAACTGCACCCTTCTGGCCATGTGGCAATGAAACTGCAAGTGCAACAACCTTCACACAGACTGCCAATTTTGAATCATTGCGTATATGTTGACACTTATCCAGGACTGAGTGAAGGTTAGTTGTCTTAGAGGTGCATGGGAGATGGGTACCTTTATTGTTCGAGTAAGTCCTGCTCAGGCTGGACAACCTGACAGGGTTAGTACCACAGTGATGGTCTATAAATCTCCTGGTTTGTCCATCAAAGTATCTAGCCCAACAGGGTGGGGTGGGCTCAGGATGAATTAACGTCACCCCTTGTTTTAAATGACCACAATAGATACATGGGTAGATGGTCTATTTCCACTTGTAGACCAACCCTCTACTGATCCAAGCCATACTACTAACCATGTAAAATGATAGTCACTTCATTTTTGTGGGTGTAGAAACCTCAAAATTGAGTGGTTAATCCTCAGTAATACCACACAACTGCTCTTTGTGGTCAGTACTTAAAGTGTGACTTTTTCAAAAATAAAGTTATGTCAAGGTTAATGTTACTAGATTGCTCATAACTTTGGAATGTACATTCATTCATACAATTCACATTAGGACATTCACAAGACAACATTTTTTCAAACAATGTTTTATTGCATGCTGGATAATTCTATTCTCAGTAGGTTAACTTTAGAAATGTAATTTAGTGCTTGTGGTATGACTTCAGGAACTCCAGTCATAGCATATGGAGAAAGGCCTTCGGGCCCTGATTCCCAGACAGAAGTGACTCACCCTATTTGAATCTATTTGGATCAGTCTGTTTGTACCTCTCTCATCCCACTACTTTCCCTTGGCCATGATGTACTCCCTAGGGCAATGAGGCAGGGGCCAGGCAGTCAAATGCTATCTAGGTAAGCACTGCAACACCTAGATCTTGTAGCTCCCCATTTGCACATCAGGAGGGCAATTCAAAAGGACTCACAACCTGTGTAGAATCAAAGAAAGCTAAACTGTTTGACATGATTGTAAAGGGCATACTGCAATGTGCTATTCTGTCTCCAATTAAATCTACAACGAAAGTATGAGGATTTATTTCATGTTGGAAGCAGTGGAATATGGACGCCCAATAGCTGACTTAAATCTCCCTAAATGTATGCTACATCTTCCAGTCTGCAGCAATGAGAAATTTGATATATAAACCTGCTGATTTACAACCAGATTATACATGCCATTTCTTTCCTCTGCAAGATATCATCATAGCATGTGATGTGCTGCAAATGATTTTGGTACTAAACACTTGTAATCTGAAAATGTAGATCATAATTGTGATGCAAAGGTCACAGTTTATACTGGTTCTGACTATCATAATATTAAACTTTGAAATAATATATATAACACCTAATGATTCTAGATAGCTAAGAAAGTGAAATCCTTGAAAATCATAGTTTTTAGCCTTTAGGGCTGATTATCTCAGCTTCTAAAACACATCACATATGTTACCTGCCATCCAAGTACTGGTGACATTAAAAAGAACAGGAAAATAAAGTAAAAGTACATGAAATTACTAAAATACGGAATAAGATTGAAAAGTATGTGAGTCTGATACCAATTGTTTAAAGGGGTGTGGTAATTCTAGCATTATACATTTCTTAGCCTCTATCTGTTACTATTTGCCAGTTCACGTCCCTGTGCTATGTGTATTTGCAGCATTAGCGGATTACTTGGTTTCACTAAGGTTCCTTGTTCCAACCTCCTCTTTCTCTTTCACTTTGTACCCTATGAATTGATGTTTCCTTAAAGTCTAAAGTTGTTTTCCCTTCATGTCTGTACCCCATAATCTGCACTGAATATGTACAATCACCAGTGTTCAAGTAATCTGGGTTTATTTGCACTGAGCTAGAGAAAAAGGACCTCTTTGAGTAATAAACCTTTGTCCAGGTTACACTGTACTCTATATTTACATGACCAGATCAAGCCAAAATCATAAAAATAACGTATTCTGCTGATTCAGAGACTGGGCCATTGTCTTGCTGCACACAACCTTTCTGGCTAATCAAGACCTTGAGCTATGCCCCTCACCTAACCGACTAATTGTAGTCTAGCAGACATGAGATTAATGATGATGATAATATTAGATGCACTTCCTACACACAAAATATTTGTTATCACGGCACAAGTCTTGTGCAAAAACATCAAATTGGCTGACTTTTGGATCTTTAGATGGTAACAAATTCTGAAATAAAATAAATATGGATGTATGAAAGGTTAAACATGCACAACTAGAAGAAAACCTGTTCATCAAGCAAGTTTGCCTCAAATTAAAGTTGATTTTCCTCGTTATTTATGTCTGTTGTTCTGTGGTTATTGAACTTCCCTCTTTTATTTTGGTGTTGCAGCAAAAGTTGATTCAACCATTGTCTTATACGGCCATAAATAAAATCATTATCAGAAATATTCTTTTTATCTCAGCTCAGTTATTAGGACTGGATTTTGCTGAAGTACATACATAGGTATTAAAGTGCATTGATATATAATGTTTAAACTAATAGAGTATGAATGTACTTCTTTTTAAGGGCCAGCACAGAGTTGGAAGTGTGTCTAAAAAAGGCCAAAACCTTTTTTCAACTAGGGCCATACTGAGAGTGATTATAAGAGTATATGATGACTTTTGATGAACTGAGGGTGAAGTCAAAATTGTGACCTAATTTGATGGAGGATGAATTACTGTTCATTTATTTAAATGTGATTAACTAATAAAGGTCATAATATCATAATTTTATGACTATTCCCGTTTTTTGTAAACCTTTTAGTTAAGTTTGCACTATGTGCCATGATGCACCTGCTGACTTTCATTATGTTCATTGCATTAACATACTATCTATATAACATTAGATATTATGAACATTTATGTGCCTTCTACTATCATAATATCCAATCACACATTGCCCAACTTAAGACCAAAAAACAGGTACCATAATACTGGCTGCTTTCCAACAGGGGCGGCCTTAGGGATAGGAGGACATGTATGTCACCTGGGGATGATCGACCCCTGCCATATGTTCCCTAATGTGGTTGGTTCATCATCAGTGCAAGCATAGTCTGATTGGCTGGATGTGTGTGGGTGGGCAACTTCATTGGTGTAGTAAGTCCTTGCCAGGCAGGACAAGTTGACATGGTTAATGCCACAGGGCCACTGGGTGAGGTAGGTCTCAAGGGGCATTAACATCAAACTATGTTATAAATGACCATGATATATATGTTTGTAGTTTTTTTTAGCTGCAAGTCTGTACTGAACTATAGGTAAGATAAGACCCATATACATCAATGGTCCATGTTACTACAACCTTAATTAGAATCAAGAACATATTTATGGGGTAGACATTAATATTTTCATCCTGGCCAATACATAGGAAATTCAACAAGGTCATTATCAGCCCCATATGCCAGAGATGTCAATCAAAAGACTTGGGTCTGCATAGTCTGTTTTCTGGGTGTAAGGCAGGGATTGTGAAGCAGGGGCGGTAGCAGGGGGAAGCATTGAGAGAACATTTACCAGACTTTTGTTGTTGGAAATGGGTGACACCAGAGTCCATTGTGTGTATGCCAATACTGCCTGTTGTAACTTTACCTATTCATTTGTCGTTCACACTCTTTTGCTATGCCCTCAACCCCCTCCCCCCAAAAGAATAATTAGATAAAGGTAGAAAATAGTACATATATACCTGTGGCCTGCCAGATGTTGCTCTAGACTAGAGACATGACCTTTCTAAAGAACTCAAAGTTAGACTGTAAAATGTGGGGAAGGACACAGATACTGTGGGTTTCGACAATATGTGATAGATATCAATAATTATTAATATGAAGCTATACACATAATATGCAGCCTGGCAAAAAAGAGGTAAATTCAATTTTAGATACTTACATTCACAATCTTGCATGTCACCATGCATGAAAAAAACAACACTGAGAACACTTTCATAATGTTGATTCTGGCATGTCTGCACTCACAATAATATCTGAACCTATCAATAATTTGTACAATGACCGACTGGACAATGATGATCATTTCGGCAAACACATAGTTATTGACCTTGATAGATCAAAGAGGATTTATGAAAGTAATTTAAGGGAATACATAAATGATCCTTGCCAAAGAGGGCACACCTTGAGTTAAGCTCCATTCCATTAAAAGAGACTTGGGACCATTTTCGTGAATAAATTGTGGCTTATATGCCAATCAGGTTGCAGCTACAGGTAGCTGATTGCAGGAAGCCTCGTTTTCAGGTCAAAGATATTTGGGATTAATTGTGAACCAAATAATCATACTCCAGGCTCTAATAGAACTAGAGAGCCCAGGAGGGCTAAGGATACTGTCCCTAGGCCGTCCATCACTGGCCATCTATCAGTGATGGACGGCCTAGGGACAGTAAGCCGTGAATCATCAGTTTTGTTGTGTCTACAAAGATGGCCTGTAGCCCAAACACTGATGAAAACTCCTATAGAGTAAAGGTGCAAAATTAATTAGTGTTGCGTGCTTGAGGGGTTATTAAGTGTCCTTAGGGGGTGGTGTGGGATGCGGTATGAGTTATAATGGTCACTGTGTGCTGGGAATAGGGTTTATAGATTCACGCACCACTCACAGACATTGTGGGTTGTTTTGCTGTTGTTTTTCTGATTAATTATGCAACAGATATGATCATTTTTTGAGTAAGTTATATTCTTATTAATTATGTTTGCTCAGGTTAGTTCAACCAAACCTTGGTCCTGTAGATATTCTGTCTCTTTGGAAACAATCAGGACAGCATATGACCAATAGTCACGGATCATCGTCATAATGTATATATGTTGGGCTACAATGCCCATATATGAGGGAAGGTTAAATATATTTCATAGGATGCCCACTAGTACAATGCCTTATTACATGGTCGTAGATGTGTCCATGCACTATATATTCAATGCCATAGCTCAGAGTTGCAATCAGGCAGAATATCCTCACTAACATGCAAAGTTCCTCTCATATCAAGGAACAACTAACATATAATGGTTTTACTTAAATACAAAATCAGCTTGCTGTATGACTACATGTATGGTCGTAGACGTGTCCCTGGTCGTAGACGTGTCCTTGTTTTTGTATTCAGTGTCATAGCTCAGAGTTGCTTTAAGACAGAATAATCTCATTAACACTCAATGTTGCTTTCATATCAAGGTATAATTCACACATAACAAGGACAGTCAAGTATCAAGCATCTTGCAATATAACTGTAGACATGTCCATGGTCGTAGACATGTCCTCGGTCGTAGATGTGTCCTCGTCAGTACTTTTGTTATGATATCTCTGGTTCTATGTGGAATCTATTAACCACACTTACAGGGCTTTTTGCTGTCATATGAAGGTATAAGGCCCACATAATAAGGATAGTTAAATATAAGATACTTAGCTGCTATGAGTACATGTATGGTCGTAGACGTGTCCTTGTGTAATCTACCCCAAAATCATATCATAGCCTCTGGGACATACCATTTAACAGGCAGGTTCAATTTTTTTTGTGGGCTACTTAGGTACATGTAATGTCTCTACCTGGTAAATTTTATTAGTCCATCCACAGTATCTTTCATGGTGCATGACAACCCTAAAAAGGTTGTAGACGTGTCCTCACGACGATTACACCAAAGGATTTATGCACCCAGTGATCACAAAAGATAATGCCTGGACCCACAACTGTTACAAAAAGATTCTCTACCCTAGGGGGGATATCCCAAATGAAATAAATAAGGTTTTGGCCCATTATCTTCTTTTTGGTAGCAAGGGGAAAAATTAGTTCCTCAATTTTACCCAAAAAATGACCCTTTTTGGCCCTTTGCACCCCTGTAGCTCACTTATTATGCATAGGAGATAGGCAAAACCATGGTTCCCCTTCAAGCTCTGAGCATTAAGAACCAGAATGCATAAATAGAACAACTATATCTCTTATTTTGAACAATTCATTGAGTGGGAGGCAAAGACAACCCATTTGACGATGATCTGTGACTATCAGTCATATATTGGTCATTCGATTTGCACACCTCAGTGGCAGTGAGTATTCCATTTCTCTCTACTGGACATCTGTCTTGACTATAAAGCCTATGATACAAATGTGCTCTAATGCAAGGGTCGAATTTACCTATGTCTTTCTACACCCAAATCTTTTTGTGCCAGAGACTCATAAACAGTTTCACTAGTCTCAAGATATTTCTTAGAGATATTCCTGGAAAGCACTGCCACCAATGACCAGTCATAAAAATTGTAGAATCATTTCACGGCCATGGACATTTCCTAGCTCTGAATGGCCCTGGTTTGAATAGCCTCTTACATCTACCACCACACTCCCTCTGGAGGGTCTTGCCAAAAAAGGAATGTGAACCAAGGAAGAAAACGTGCACATTTTTGTCTTGCTAAATGATTTTTTGGATAATAGTTTACATCTCAAATTAAGTTTTCCATACATTCTTTAATTTTTCTGTCAATACTATTAAAACGAGTTAGGCCATACACGTTTTCCTGAGCACTCTGACAGGTTTTACATTGGTTCGTCCTTGTTATCTCTTTGCAAGTCCCTCCTCTAGGGCCCCACTGTTGTAACACTTCCCACCACCTCACCAACCCCAAGTCGCTGCCCTTGATGTGCCTTACTAGGTACATGATTATCCGATCCCACAAACATGCACCATCCATCAAGTCTCACCTAATTTTCACTCTGCCATTGTTATGTGATTCTGTACTTGCCACATTATGAATCTAAACTTAATATTATTTGAGTGGGATTTGGTATCACTGTGTTTTCACTACTAAATGCAAACTAAAGCACATTGCATGATGTATTTATTTTTTATACCCTTGACTTGAGGTGGATGCTGTTATCAGTCTGGGAGGTTTTGTTTTGTCTGATCTTTAGATGACTGAAACATAGCAGTGCATTTTTTTCAGTAGCTCACTTTGATGTTGGATCACCAGTAACAACAACCGGTACCTCTGATGTCCATTTCTGGTATGACAAAAGGGCAAATGCAGACAGAAATCACAAGGTGCAAGAGTATCAGAAACAAAAGAAATGATGTAGGGGCAGCTGAAAGTCATGTCATGTGTGCCTACCTAGCATGTATCAAATTCTTGATATTATACTTTGTTATATAAACATTCATCCATGTTTAGGTTCTAGGTCAGTAAGTATGTGTGTCAATGGGTCTGGCATGCCGCCATGACATCCTGGTGAGAGGACAGGCCTATCATCGAAGCACATGCATCCTCTGCAGTCTCTAGCAGCTCACATGGCCACCCCACCTTGTAATTTGGTTTCCTCAAAGGGAGCTTCTCTGTGAGACATACAATCAACTTCCATCTGAGCTGTCTATTTCTATTCCTAATAGGAAATCAGAGATACCAACATATATGTTACATAGGCTATAGAATCGGAGGCTGGTTTCCTTCAAAATAAAAGAATAAAAGACAAAAGAAATGCATTATTGGTGTCTCAAGCAGGTTATTTGCCATACTCCAAACTTTAATCTCTTCCAGACAAATCTGGCAACTGTCACCACCATGTCATAATATATGCAACATTAAATATTACTGCATTGATGTCTCATAGTTGTTAATAAACCTGAAGGCATTGGACTGTCCTGAACTTTAGGTATGGGTAGGCACAGGGTATACAGACATATAGTGCAAACCTCTAGCTATACCTTTGCTATGAGCGTACGTTTTACTACCATGGTAAAACATCCACAGTTTTGAATGTTAATCACAGTGCCTAGACTGTCAGGTAGACTAAACACCTCCAGCATTGATGGTCGCACACATGGGATGAAGGGAAATGGATTAGATGCCAGAGCAGAAAATCCATTTCCTGTGAACCTGGTAACCAAAACACACCCGTGATTCTAGCTATACCTTTGCTATGATCTTACTTTTTACTACTATGGTAAAACATCCATCATTTTGAATGTTGATCACAGTTCCTGACCTGTAAGGTATCAGGTACACTAAACGCCTCCAGCATTGATGGTCGCACACATGGGATTAAGGGAAATGGATCAGCAGCCAGAGCAGAAAATCCATTTCCTGCGAAGATACATTGACCCTATTGCCGATGTAGTATGGGTGCTAACATTTCCCCTAAGGCTGCCTATATTGGGATATCGGCTTCAGACACTAGTTGCTGTCATTTGCCACAAAGGGGCAGACTATGTCACCTCCTACAGCACTTACAGACTTTGTGACGTGTGACTTGCCTAAAGTCATTGGTTCATCCTCAGTGTAAGCGCACCCTGTAAGATGACCATTGCCCCAACTGGATGTGTGTTAGTGTCTCCAGTAGCCCAAAGGGCTGACTTCATCTGGTCACCATGGACAGCAACTTCAGATACCCTGATATCGTGTTTTTACACATGTACTGAAGCTGATGATAGGCCAGTCATTTAGTGTGATTTAGCATCAAATCCAATGTCTTTGGACTAAAGAAGCAGAATGTTATAAACTCCAATTAGAAAATTGTGTTTGCAGCTAATTGTGTCATTATTGAACTATTCATACTTCTTCAATCACTCAGACACAATGTTCAACAGATATAGGCCAGTCATGATCCTCTAAATGATACCAAAAGGGTCTCTATATTGTAAATAGTGGTCTGTGGAGTGTTGGTCCATTTGAAGTTTAGAGATCAATCACTCCTCCCCCAGGTAGATATACACTGCACAGAAAAATTGTTAAATCTACCAGGAACCCTCATAAAAGTAAGCATTGAACCCCTGCAACTTTGTTGCAGTGAACCAGTGCAGCTTTTACAAGAACAAGCGAGATGGAAGTAATGTGGTACAAGGAATTTATGTGAAAATAATGACATATCTCTGGCAACTTTGAGACAAGGAATCTTTTATTCTGTCGAAGTATCTGGCAATCTGGGACAAGGATTCCACTATTATTTAGATGATATTTTTTACAGTGTACCCCGTGGGTCAGGGAGGCACTTTAAGACACCATCGAGTGCTTTTGACTGTGACACAGTTTATGAAGTCCTGTGCATTTGTGAGCAGCTCAGTAGTGAACAATCAAATAATTACCCAGTGGGCATTGCTGTAATTCTATTTAATTGGTCTTTCAAGGTTTCATCTTGACCACCTTAATTTATTTGTGTGTTGAAGGTTGTGGTAGCCAGCCATTAGGAGGGGGAGGGGGAATCTTTATTAATGATGAAGGTCCCTCTGTGTAAGGGACCTTATGGGTGTAATGTTAGGTACAAGAAAAGGAAGGTAGGGTCAGAAAAGAATGCATTCTATAGTAGTGGAATCAATTGAAAACTATTGAAATCATTGTAGTGTATTGCTAAACCATGAGATAAATGCTGAATCATCACAGTATGATACTGCACCCTTCTGGCCATGTGGCAATGAAACTGCAAGTGCAACAACCTTCACACAGACTGCCAATTTCGAACTTTATCCTATATGTTGACACTTACCCAGGACTGAGTGAAGGTTAGTTGTCATAGACATGCATGGGAGATGAGTACCTTTATTGTTCAAGTAAGTCCTGCTTAAGCTGGACAGGTTGACAGGATTAGTGCCACAGGGCAGGTGTCTAAATCTCCAGGTACATACATTAAAGTATCCAGCCCCACTGGTTGGGGTGGGCTCAGGACGCAACAACATCACCCTATATTTTAAATGACCACCATAGATTCATGGGTAGGTAGGTCTATTCTACTTTTAAGATGAACCCTCCTGATCCAAGGCATACTAATGACCTGGTGAAATGATAGTCGCTTTATTTTTGTTGCTGAAAAAAACTCAAACTCTGAGTGGTTGATCATCGGTTATGCTATATGACTCCTCTTTGCGGTCAGTTCTTATGTAGAAACTTAATGGGGTTGGTAGGGCAGTGGTACACTACTGACCAGTATAGACCAGTGAGACAAGAGAGGGTGACTTTTTCATGATTTAAGTTATGTTTATGTCAATTTTACTTGAATCCTTATAACCTTGCTTGCAGTGTCCTTACATGCATACAGTTCACATTAGGAGATTCATGAGACAATCTTTCAAATGTTGATTTATTACATGGTAGGCTTGCTACTGGATGATTCTATTCTCATTAGGTAAACCTCAGAAATGGCCAAAACCTTTATCAACAACTTCTCTGAAAAATCACACTTTCTTGCTGCATTTATCTGTAGATGCAGTTCTGTAATTTAGTGCTTCTGGTATGACTTGAGTAGCTTTAGTCGTAGCACATTGAAAAATGCCCTCAAGGTCCTGATTCCCTGACAGAAGTGACTTATCCTATTTGACCCCTAAGGTAGGGTCCATGAAATGTTAATTGTGGCTTGTGGGTTGGATCTGCCTGTTTGTACCTCTCTCTTCCCACTCCTTCCCCTTGCCCATGATGTACCCCCTGGGGCAGTAAGGTAGGGTGCAGGCAGTCAAATGCCATATAGGTAAGCACTGCAACCTAGATCTTTCCGGAGGGCACTTCATAAGAACTCACGATCTGTCTAGAATTAAACAAATCTAGATGTAGAGCAGTGTAGTACAATGGAACTTCGGTATAAGGAGCTCTGATATAAGGAGACCTATTTGCCTAGCCCCAATCTTTCCCCGTACATTTCTATAGTAATAAGAACCCCTTATAATGAGGAAGCCTTTACTGTATACCTGGTTATAAGGAGGACATTTTGGCACATCCAGGGTAAAGGACATACTGCAATATGCTATTCTGTCTCCAGGTACATATAAATATATATATGGCTCATTCCAAGATATACTGGGCATAGGGGGCCTGGGACTGGAAATGGGAATCTCAGTATTTCTTAAAAAAAAAAGAGAAAGATATGGGCTAATTCACTTTTTAATGCCTATTGGGCTCAGGACCGATGAATTAAGAAATTCAGCATAACTTAATGACACTTTATTTCATTTGAAGCCCTATATCATAAGTTATTAAAAAGGTTCATTCAAGGATCCAACTCCTAAGATGTCAGTTTTTATCACAGATGCCGTAAAACCTTTAAAAAGAGTGGAATGTTACTGACCGTAATCAATCAAACATGATAAACACCACTAATATAACTTGTAGAAACATCAAATATTGTGGCCATACTGGTACAATGTATCACTTTATGTATACCAAAAAGTTAAAGTGAGGCTTGAAAACTCTTGAAGTTACTGATTGGCCGAAAAATTGGAAACTCTGAAAATTTGGGAATTTATTCTCCCAGTTCTTAACTTTAGCCTAGCTCATTCAAAATCCTTCATACAATGATTATATTAACCATCCATTGTTTCTAGTAGAGCAAGTGTTTGGTTGAAACGATTCCCAGTATTCTTTTAAGCAATTTCTTCTTTAATTTTTCATTTGGCACCCCCAGGGGGTTAATTCATAACATCTTTAAAGGGAAGTTTCTTCATTAAAACGATAATCATTTCATACTCAGAATAATTTCCTCATTAGAATCGAAAATCCTCAATAGTAATCTCGTATAATTATTGCATAGTATAAATATAATACTGTATATTGTGAATTGCATCAAAACGATTATAAATTCTTTTTCTCGCCATCGTTTGCATATGACTTTCAAGCTGGATAATGGTTTGAATCACCTTACTGGATTGATATTTCCTAAAAGTCCAATGTTTTCTCTTCACATTAGTACCACAATGGGATGTGCACTGGCTATATACAATCATGGCCCTTTGAGCAATGTGGTTTAATTTCTGTGAGCTAGAGAAATTGACTACTTGGAGTAGTAAACCTTTGCCCAGGTAACAATGTACTCTATATTTACATCACCATATCAAACCACAATAATAGAAATAAGTTATTCTGCTGATTCAGAGACTGGGCCATTGTCAATAAGCTTGCAGTTCGTAACCTTTCTGGCCAATTAAGGCCTACTTCCCAGACATGATATTAACTGATAATTTCAATACTAGAATCATTTTCTACGCAAAAAATGTGTATTATCGAGGGTCCAAGTCCCGTGCAAGCACAAAGATTAGACTGCCTTTTAGATCTATAGATTGTAAACAAATTCCAAACTAAAAGAAATATGGATGTATGAAAGGTCAGGCATGCATAATTGGGAGAAAACCTTTTCATCGGGGAATATTGTCACAAATAAAAGTTAATTTTCTTGGTTAATCATGTCTTTGCTTAGATAAATGTGTTTAATGAACTTCCCACTATTATTTTGATCTTGGTACAAAAATAAAATCAACCATTGTCTTTTTCGGCTACAAACAAAATTATTACCAAATTAGGTCCTATGCCACTTATCCTAACTTGGTTATCAGGGCTGAGAACCACTGACATAGATCCGTACATGTCATGACATGGTATAAAATGTTGTCACTAACATCTTTTATTAGTCATGAGATGAGATGTGTTTTAGAGATAGAGAATAGAGATCATTCATCAAGTGCATCCTGAAAGTTCTGCTAGGATGAGTCACTTCCTTGATTCTCATCAGGAACTAAACGTTGAGAACATGTGAAGCATTATAGGAAGCGGACCACATTACAACTCTTGGTATCTGGGTATAGGTGAGGCTTCAATAGATGTATGGTTTATGAAATCAGCAGGTATTAAAGGTAGAATTGGCTGCCGATTAATAACTAGCAATTTATGACCTGATACTTTTGAAAAGTAGAAATTTATAACATAGACTTTCTAAATTTCTAAATACAGATACTGTACCATGAAATCATAGGGGGTTTGGGGGGGGGGTTGGAGTGATAGAAAGCGATTGCATTTTCCCGAACCAGCTTCTGGAGGCATGCAGGGAAGTACCCTCCAAGGCTTCTTTGACTCTGTCCATCTGTGTTCTGATCCTGCCCCTCCGGCAGGGTGGACAGTGGCCAGGCACTGTCATCAACATCTCACCTTTTAAAGGTGATCTAAGCCAGCAACAATAACACCCACTCACTCGTATGCCATTCTAGCACCCATCATATCCTGCAGCAGTAATCCTTATGTATACATAGTGACACATCTTCCCTCAAGCTAAAGGGTAGGACAGAGTGTGTTTCAGAGTTACTCGATCAGCCTGAGGCAGGGTGGACACTATCCACACACCTGACATCATCACCACCCACTCGCACTGTCCCCCATTGATGTCAAATATTTACTCACTATACTGATCAGCCATGCCCTCTAGCAGTACAGCGTGCAGAAAGAATCCCCTTGACCTATATGGAGCTGCTCATTTGTTTATTGACCCCATCTCCTTTTTTCTCTGGGAGCAGCTGTCAATTGTTCAGTGTAACTCAGCCTTAGGCTGGGTGGAAACTAACCAGACACTGTCATCAGCATCCACTGTCATCAGCACGGGTGATTTTTGTGCACCCACAAACAAAACTATTTTGAATTAGATATACACAACTAAAGGTTCATAGAGATAGAGGCACTTGTGACACTATTCTGTGACAGTGTAACATGTTCTGATAAAGGTTTGAGGTTCCTTTGATCTCTGGTTCAAAAATAGTGTTGCCCTAAGTCTGATTAGGGTCACCTTTTTCCCATGTAAAAAGTGGGACACTGCACTGCAGAAATGGTTCCTAAACACAATTCTAAACATGCTTAGCCAAATAATGTGTTTAGTTCAAGTATTTATAAATCTAGTGTTTATGTTTAAACTTTTTATGTTTAGAAATATTTTGTTTAGGTGTTTATGATAGATCTATACCACAGAAAAAATTCGACATGATAAATGTCATCTCAAATGCACTCTTCACTTGTATAGTACAATGTACAAATACAAATTTTATACTGCATCTAGCCCTACACAGCACTCACACCAGGGCACAGTGTCACTGTGTGCCCCCTTTTTCATCTCCTTTCCACCCTCAAGTATGCACTGAAAACCCGCCGCTATTGGTAGGTCGTCATATATGACGAGTTTAGGGTCGTCAGAGGGTCGTCAGGTCATTATGACTACCCTAAGTTGTCATACTGACCACCTTGGATTCACTGCTAGTCTGGGTTTGTGCCATGAGAGGGCCCCACTATGCATTTCTGTGATACAAATGATTTAACTCGGGTGTATGTTGTATATTCTAATATGAAAAGGAAAATATGGGCAATATTTGACACAAATGAACCTGTGAAAAATAGGCATTTCTATGTAGAAGAGGTAGAAAAAACATGGATCATTTTGGTAATGACACCTCTCTTATGGATATTGCTATAGTATGACCACTTATTTGAGAGTGGCTATGGTATATTACTTGAAGGTGGGTGTACTGACAATGTACTATGTCAGACTGTACCTCTGAACCCATGATGGTGGGTTAGAAATACCCTCAATAAACTCTTTAATGGTGGATGAGGTAACGGCATATAACTAAAGAAATGATATTGGGAAAATATAGAAGACAATACATATATATGTAATTTCTACACAGGACTATATAGCTATAAAGGACATCCATAGTGACGACTTTAGGTTGTCACTGACGACCTAAAGTTGTCACCTATGACGACCTCCTGACGACCTAAAGCTGTAGTTTTGGGTATTGTCAACCTGAGGACCTAAAGTCGTCACTATTGACAAGTTCTGGACCCTGTAGGTTTTCAGTGTGGCGTAAGTGACACTAACCTGTATCATCTACCTTATGACATATAACATTACTAGATCTACTTGTGATAGATCTACACAACAGAAACATCCCACATCATAAATGTCACCTCAAATGCACTGTTTACTTGTGCAGTGCAATGCACACATACCAGTTAACCTCACACTGCATCTAACCCTACAAAGCACTCACAACAGAACACAGTGTCACTGTGTACCCCCTCTACCACCCTTCAGTGGTGGTCCACTGCCTGCAAGCAACTCATGTAATCATGCTGGCCATAGGCATGCAACACACACAAACATAGAAACTCACCTATATGCCTCCTGTCCCCTTCAAATCACATCCAAATATCTATTTTATCTCTGTGTTGAGTGACTGTAGTGTGTTCTGTTTTGTTTATGTAAAAAAGGTGATACACAATCCCACTGAACCCCACCTGTTACCAGTTACAACTCTGGTTTACCTAATCATTGTGATAAGTTTTTCTCATCAGTTTGATGAGTCTGGATGCTCATTACTGATTAGTTTAGCTCATCATGTGCAAGATTAGGCAAAACTAATCGCAAACTAATTACTAGCGATGAGGAATCGATTAGTTTCCATTTTGAGTGTGGTTATCAGGGCTGAAAACCACTGAAATAGATCCGTACATGTCATGACATGGTATACAATGTTGTCACTAACATCTTTTATTAGTCATGAGATGAGATGTGTTTTGGAGATAGAGAATAGAGAGCTTTCATCAAGTGCATCCTGAAAGTTCTGCTATGATGAGTCACTTCCTTGATTCTCATCAGGAACTACAAGTTGAGAACATGTGAAGCATTATGGGAATGGATCGCATTACAATTCTTGGTATCTGGGTATAGGTGAGGCTTCTATAGATGAATAGTTTATGAAATCAGCAGGTATTAAAGGTAGAATTGACTGCCGATTAATAACTAGCAATTTATGACCTGATATTTTAGAAAAGTAGACATTTATAACATAGACTTTCTAAATTTCTAAATACAGATACTGTACCATAAAATCATAGGGGGTGGGGGGGGGAGTTGGAGTGATAGAGTGCGATTGCATTTTCCCAAACAAGCTTATGCATGCAGGGAAGCACCCTCCAAGGCTTGTTTGACTCTGCCCATCTGTTTTCTGATCCTGACCCTCTGGCAGGGTGGACAGTGGCCAGGCACTGTCATCAACATCTCACCCTTTAAAGGTGATCTAAGCCAGCAACATTAACACCTACTCACCCGTACGCCATTCCTGCACCCATCACATCCTGCAGCAGTAACCCTTATGTATACATAGTGACATATCTTCCCTCAAGCTAAAGGGTAGGACAGAGTATATTTCAGAGTTACTCGATCAGCCTGAGGCAGGGTGGACACTATCCACACGCCTGACATCATCACCACCCACTGGCACTGTCCCCATTGATGTCAAAGATTTCCTCACTATACTGATCCGCCATGCCCTCTAGCAGTACAGCGTGCAGAAAGAATCCCCTTGACCTATGTGGAGCTGCTCATTTGTTTATTGACCCCATCTCTTTTTTTTCTCTGTGAGCAGCTGTCAATTGTTCAGTGTAACTCAGCCTTAGCCTGGGTGGAAACTGACCAGACACTGTCATCAGCACCCACTGTCATCAGCACGGGTGATTTTTGTGCACCCACAAAACAAAACTATTTTGAATTAGATATACACAACTAAAGGTTCATAGAGACAGAGGTACTTGTGACACTCTTCTGTGACAGCGTAACATGTTCTGATAAAAGTTTGAGGTTCCTTTGATCTCTGGTTCAAAAATAGTGTTGCCCTAAGTCTGATTAGGGTCACCTTTTTCCCATGTAAAAAGTGGGACACTGCACTGCAGAAATGGTTCCTAAACACAATTCTAAACATGCTTAGCCAAATAATGTGTTTAGTTCAAGTATTTATAAATCTAGTGTTTATGTTTAAACTTTTTATGTTTAGAAATCTTTTGTTTAGGTGTTTATGAAATCTTATGCTTAGATGTCTAAAATGATTTGATGGAAATTTATGGGTCACAGATGTTTTCATTAAGAAAATAAAGGATCATCTTTTATTTATTGTCTCATTTATCTTGACGGGGACAACAGGTATTTTGAAGTCTCAGAAGATGTCAGTCAGGGTATATATACATTCATATATACATTATTACATTAGAATGAGATACTTGAGAAGGTACAACAGTGTGGCAGGAAGGACATTGCAAAATGACATGAAATAGGTGTCAGTCATGAAAACTATCGCTTATTTTATGCCAATGATGATGGTGTTAGGTGAATTCAGCCATTTCTCTATTGCCATTTCTATTCCCTTGACATTCTATGAAATGAAACTAAGATCAATATATGGGATTTTTGGACCTTTGTCACAACGATTGATTGTAATTGTGTGTTTATAGTCCATTCACAGTTAGTGCTGCTACCTGGTGTATATCTGACATACAAATGTCTAAATATATTGATGTTTAAATCTAAACACCTAGTTGCTAATTTGTTTAAACTCTAAACATGTTAAGCAAAGATGTTTATGCATTTAGAATAGAAAAGTGTTTATTTCCTAAATGTGTAGTTACAGAGACACCTAACTGACCTAATGTCTAGGTGTCAAACATGTTTAGAACATGTTTGAAATCAAAACACCATTTTTACAGTATGGTATACTCCATATTTAAGATAGGCTGAAAAAGTATTCTGTAGACACCAAAAAGGTGAGTGTGGCTTGAGCTTTTACTGAATGATCTAAAAGTATTAACAGAGACACCACCGACACAGGGATAGGTACACGTATTATGTTCGAATGTCTATTCCGAGATGTATATTAAAAGGTTTTATTAGCAGTCCTCTACACACATAGCGCTACAGTGCAACCCCAAAAGATATATTACAAAGAGAAACACTTAACATGCATGACCTGTTTGATGTTAGCCTACCTAACCTGCTCCTGTTTTCCACCCACAAGGCTATCAAGTAACCCCTGGGCCTGCAGTGCTGTCAAAGGAGAAGCATTGCAACAGTTCTACAGCACAGGAACAGGAGCAGTTCTCCAGTTGTATCTGCACTTTTACAGGTTTTGAGGGTGAGGCAAAAGAAGTGTTCTTGGCAAGGGGTGGGCACAGCCTAGCGCCATGGCATGTAGGGCTTCAGCAAGTGATTTCTCAAGATGGTACGACTAGACCCCTTCAAATCATAGTGGGATAACTCACCCTAATGCCATTATAGCCTTAGACCTGATGGTGAGTAATAGTTACACTTATTTTGATTCCTTGTTGCTGACTTTCATAGAACGTAGATAATGGTCACTATATATTATTACAGAGGAACACTCAGTTTTGCAAAATGTCAGTCACAACGTTCTTGCACAGAGGCACCCTTATTTCCTCTGGAGGGTGTTGCTCCTATAGTAAAAGGAAGAGCTGGCTAAAAATGCCCTTGTTTCCAGTCCTTTCTTTTCATGTAGATATAACTTGTCCCTTTTGTTGCTCACAAGTGGTCATTCAAGTATGGTGCTAAAAAGGGGGGATTTGAGTAGGTACCTAATTGGGAGAAGTCAGTCAGTATAATAAATTATAGAGTGTGTGACATGAGTAGGTACTTGGTAGTGCAGCTCTCTCTATTTTAAACAAGGCAGGTGACTTTTCAGACTAATGTGGTGAGTGCAAGTACTTAGGTGAAGCAGTGCACGACTTGTTTAGAAAAGAGGGCACATACTCACAGCTCTTTTTACTGTAGAGGTACGTATTGTCTAACCGTAGAGTTGGGTACCGTCTGACGTGGCGGGTGAGTCGAGTCGTCGGACGTTCCTCAGGTTCCGGATAGGTGGCAGCACCAATCCGGGTCTGTGGGGACATCTGACGACGAACACCTGGGTCCTTATATAAAGCCCAGGGCTCAGCCGCTACGTCAGAGGCCCTCCAGGCCTCCGCACCATGTAGATTATCTCTCCATCCATCTTAGCTGCTTGTTCTATATCATCCGGCAGCCGTGAGTGTACACTAAGAAATAAACTAACCGTTGGCATACACTTGAATTACCGTCTTACTCTTTCTTTCGAATCGTAAGACCCGAACCCCCCAGGTCCGTAAGGCCGCAAAACCCTTACATAGGAGCAACACCCTCCTGTAATCTTGTCAATGCTGTGTCAGGCATGTTTACACCTTGGTCTCTCTATCTGATGCTTTGATGGATGACATGATACATATTGCACATAATAGCATGATTATAAACATTTTCTGTTTCGATCTACCATTTATATTGTCATTCCTTGTTATTTCTCAGCCATTCCAATCCATGAATGAATACATCTTTTCCCTCCATCCTTGTGACCTACCCTATAGACAATTTGCTGGGAAGAGTGGCAGAATGGAGTCTCTCATACTTGATGGAGTCGAGTGACCTATGCGGCTTTATCATCATACATCAGATTTACAAATAATCAAAATTTAGATAATTTGCAAATTGAATTCAGCAGTTTTAGGGCATATGCCTTTATATTGTCCTGTGTCCCTCCTCATCAGGATCATTCAAGTCGAATCTCTCCTTTGCCCCCCCCGTCCTGTTCCTCATCTCTTTCTTCTGCTTTTCCTGATAATCTCCAGATCCCAAACTCTAAACCCCACATCTATATCAGCCAACAGTGGAACTCTAAATAAAAAAATCTCATCCTAAGTGACACCTTGAATAGGGTCTGGCAGTGGTTTGGATACCTTGTTGAATGTTTCTTGTCCCTCTCACTTATTCTTCCCCTAGTGGCATGCGGTGTTTCCCCTGGGGCAGTCAGACAGTGTCAGACACCATCAAGGGAAGCACTGGTTTTCCTGTGACACCAGTTTGACAAGCAGGTCATAGTAAGGAATTAAATCATTGCCCAGGGTCGCACCTGTAATCCTGTTCAAATGAACATACGCGGTTTAATTTGAAGATGCTGGTGCCTATATGTATGTCTTCTCTACCTGTGCTGAGGATCTAAGCGAATGCCAGCTCATCACAATGTCAAAGGGGAACTTTGACGTCACTTTTGCAGCACTACATTGCTGAAATAGGTGAAGAAAGTATTAATGACAGAAACACTTAATACTGTCCTAATGTCATATGAAGACATCATCATCATCATCATCAAGTTGAAATTTAAAAATTGATATTTCCTTTTAGTTGCAATCCACATCAGACTGGACCATTGCAATATATTGGGAAAAGGGAAAGGGGATTCTGGAACAGGAGTGTAGGGTAATTATTTTTCCATTTTGTAAAGTCGCAACTCCTTTACAAATATATAATGACCACTCACCCCTAAAAATGTGGCTAGGAGTGGCATCTTCTAACCATGATCCTTTGTCATATTTTTCTTGTTTCTAGTGGACAATCAACTTTAAATGGTATGCTGCTCTTCTGTCTCTGCAGTTGTAAAATCCCTGGACTGAAAGAGGTTTAGTGTGTGGTTCAAACTTTATTGGTGCAATAAGTCCTGACTAGTGTTAGACAAGGTGACAGTGTTAGTGTGTATGTGCAGGTGTCTAAATCTCCTGGTTTGTCCATTTAAGTGTCCAGGAGGCCATTTCTCAATGTACTACGACTACACACAGCCACTACACTTCAAAAATGCCAAGAATAAGCCAGGCTATCGTAGGACCTGCCCTATGACTGCTCACTACGATTAGCAGCTATGCAGTATTTTGCATAAGGTTCAGTAGGGCGGTCGTACTGGTGCAGACATTAGGGACTACTAGTGCATGGTACTGTTATGGCCAAATTGTTAGGTTCTCACTACGATTTAAAGGGCAGCAGTCGTAGTGTGTTAAGAAATGGCCTCCAGTACCACTGGGTGAGGTAGGGCTCAGAAGGCACTAACTTTAAGGTCAAGCTATGTAATAAATGATGACTCAAGGTAAATGGAAATGTGTTCTCACTTTAAGGTCTATTGCATCCCATGAATTCTGTATGCTAAATTGTAACCCAGTGAGACATTAGTAGAAGCCTTGTGCCTGATGACTAGTCTTTACATTGGTTCTGTCTAACTGCAGGGTATTTCATTTTAATCCGGTTCGATGTAGACTGATACTGACGACCTTTACAACCATACCCGCTGTGCCCATGTCATCTTTCAATCAACCTCCTATTCAGGTTTTAAGCCTGATGGTATAACTGTGTCCTGATTTCCTAACAGAAGTGGCTTGCTGTATTTGATCCCTGCAGTAAGTTTCATGAAATGTTAATGGTGCCTTGTGGGTTAGATTTGTCTGTTTGAACCTCTCTCATCCCTTCCCTTTCCCTTAATGCTGGTGATGTATCCCTTGGGGTGGGGAATCAGGGGTCAGGTAGTAAAACACCATCAAGGTTTTACAAGCACTGCGACACCTACACACTGCCAGTTTGCTCTGTACCCTTCCGACGTTTGCAAGCTGTGTACACTGTGTAGAAGAGCAGCTGTGTAACAAGTAGTGAAATGCTTTGTACATGTTTCAAAGTCTTCATCATAATAAATGAAAAGAAATGAATCTACCATCACATCCCTCTGCTTATTTGTTTAGGCTATGCTGCCATTAAAAGTCTCATCTGAATGCATCTATATTGCAAATATCCTAATTTATCCGGCCAGACTTATCATAAAGTACAATGTTGTACCTACTGGGTATGCCTACATGAACTAGTGTTAAGAAATGTTATGATGCTGTCTCCTATCCCTGCTTATTAGTAACACCACTGACTAACCTTAGGTTCAGCCAAATCAGTTACACGGCATGGTATCCTATACACTCATGTGTTTTGGATAAAGTTGTGCTTAGGTTGGTTTTGCTGGAATACTAATAGTTTCCATTGTTGGGGGATGTGCAATGTTTGTTTTGAAATAACTTCCTGGTAAGATTGGATGTGTAGTCTACTGAACAAACACCGCAAATCACAATTGTTTGATTGTCATGCCTACAACTTCAGTCGGTAAAGGAAAGCTAGAGAAAGTTCCAACTAAATATGGTCTGTCTAGGTTGCACCTTGTTCTATATTTACTTCACCAGATCAAAACGTACTTATCAAAATAACTATTTCTGCTTATTCAGAGGCCATTAAGGCCTTAAGGTGTGCCCTTCACCTCTCCAGCCAATTGCAGTGAAGCAGACATGAGCGGAATTGATGATTATGAATACTACCGTTAGTTTGATTTTTTCTACACACAAAGCATGTGTTTTGAAAGTAGTAGTCCCGCATTTCACAACAACAAAACAACCACAAATATTTTGCTGACTTTTGGACTAATTCAGAAGAATAAGGATACTGAAGGATGAAAGGTCAATCATGTGCAATTAGCAGGAATCTGAGCATTAAAGAAATTTGTCTCCAATAAAAGTTTGGCAGGTCACATCTTGCCTCTGTGGTTAAGGACCTTCCAGATTATTTTGATCTTTATAGGAATAATGAATTTAATCGTCATCTTTGTTTGCCACATATGAAAGCTATTCCACCTTATGATTTTTATATAGTTTCTATGAAAATGACAATTTACTTGGTATTAAAACAGAGATTAACTGACATTGACATCCTAATAATCTATTTTCTTTAGCAATAAAGATATAATTTGAAATCTACTATGAACGAGATAAAAGACCCCTAAAGCTATGCATGATATTGAAAACACATTACACAATTAAAGTACATCTGATGTTTGTCTAAAAGCATTATGAAATCAATGCAGAAAGTAACACATGCTGACAATAATGTTTTATCATTGTACTTGAGTGACTCAACACACATCCAAAAGAATGATATAGTTGGGTGTGAGTGAAAAGAGTGAACTGTTCCAGGACCTGGCTGCTTGTGGCAAGCATTTTCCAGGTGCTGAGCAGTTGGACTGCTCCCCCCCCCCATTCCACACTTGGAGTAGGTCCGTGGTATAAGGTCAGAGTATCATCAGCTTCAGCCAGTGTGGACAATAACCAGGTACTGGACATCGTCACCACCCACCCTACTCCTGTTAAAGGTGACCTAAGCCAGGTACATTAACGCAGGTAGCTGTACTCACCCTTACTCCTCTCATGAACTCACCACACCCTGTGTGGCAGCACAGTGAGCAGAAAGCATCCCTATGACCTATTTGGAGCTGCTCATTTGTATATTGACCCCTTCCCCTGAACCCCCTCTTTCCTCTGGGAGTAGCTGTGAATGGTCAGCATAACTCAGCCTTAGGCTGGGTGGACACTAACCATGTCCCGTCATTACTGCCCACTCTACTCCCATTAACGGTAAGCCAGCTGAATTTACATATGCTCCGGCCCTGTTATGTAGGAACATATAGAGCCTGGCGGTATTGTGCCAGCTTTAAAAGATCATCATCATTAACAACCGCACACATAGAATCCCTTTGTTAGCACCATATATAAACCCACTCACCTCTGTCCTATTTCCTGGCCCACAATGCTAGCTGCATTAGCTGATGATAACCATGGTGACATCATTCCCCTTAGGCCCTTCCCCTCTCCCTCTGAGGCTCACAACACCTACACACACCTCTTTGCCATAGACAAATAGATGTAAAGTTTCAAAGACACAAAGGAACTTGTGACACATATATAGCAACAGTGAACACTGTCAGCTTCTAACATCTGGTGATTAAAGGCAGTTCTGTCTCAGGATAAATTAGGATTACGTTTCAGTATAGATGGCTGCTTCCATGGGACGGGCATAAGAACACAGGGCTTTACTCTGAGCATGTCATGACAACGCTACATGCAGATGAAAGAGAAGGTATTTTAGTGCCCCATAGCCACAAGAATAAAAGGTTATAACTGTGAGTCTTATTTCACTCTTTTATAGAAAATGCCAGATTTTGATAATTATCAAATTGCATTGAAATATCCTAAGATAAACAACATCAAACATGAATTTAGATTAAATAATAGTGTGCTGGTACTGTAACCATGCTGGATCACCTGTAGTCATTTAGCTGCAGTGTACAAGAATGCTACAGCTGCAACCCTGAACCTGACCCTTCTAGAGAGACACAGACATGCTTGTCCTTGCCCTTTGTTTTCACCCACACAATCATGCATCCCCAGGTATGCGATGCTATAGCAAGATGGAGTAGCTTTACAGTACAGGAGCAGCTCACCCTTGGAGATCTGCCCTTAGTGCAATGCATTTCTTTAGGCCTCCACATGTCCTCTATAAATTTGTCATGATGTGGCAGGTTTATTCCCTCTTAGGGACTATCCCAGCCTTTTTTTTTTTACATCCACATGTTAACTTGCTCTCCCCACAGTCATGCAATTCTATAGAAGGAGCAGCTCCACAGCTTAGGAATAACTCAGACTTTTGGGCATACCCTCACATTAGTGCCTCATGCCCCTCAAGTCAGTTCATGTCTGTTCCCACCTTTGGAATATAGAGTGCAAAAGTAGATTAACATGCAAAAGATTGCTGTCCTATGAAAGTGTTATATGATCATACCAGGTAGCAGACTGGAGTAAATCTGCAATGGAATGACTCTGGGGAAGGTTCAAACATTGTCCCTTTAGGCTAGCACTAGCAAGGTGCTAGGAAGGTGAATGGGCCTGGGCTCACTAAGAGTAATGTTCTGTTTATGCTACACATATCACATGTCAGGTATGATGATATTCATATTTGAAGTCAATATCTAGAAGTGAGAATGCTTAAGTCAATGACAGAACATAATTATATCCACAGTGGACAGGAAAGGGAAAAGAAGGGTTGGCTGCCTTTTCATTTTTTTTTCCAAATAGGAGGTTATGTCAAACGATGGGCTAATTAGCAGAATTTTAAAATAACCTTCGGATGAAAGTTATTGATCAACATTTGGCAGTGTAGAAATTACATTAGGTATTAATGTCACACTATGTTTAAATGATGACTAAAGGTATATGGAGCGGTCCTGCACTAAGAGCAATAAGAGCAAATCATTACTGGTCCATTGCATCCTTTGAATTGTGTAACCTAAACTGTAATCTAATGTAACAATAGTAGTTTTATTTTCATGCCTGATTTTTCGGCTCTCCCCATGTGGTGTATTAAACTGATTTCATGTGAATATATACAGAGCTCTCAACACTCACGCATTTGGCGTGAGTCTCATGCATTTGAGGCTTATCTCACACACTCACGCAGAGGAGCCCTTTTCTCACGCATTTTAGGCGTAAAAAAATCAGTATATGCTTGTAGAGTGAACTTGGCCCTTTCCTCACTGTTTGGATTAGGAAAGTCAGCCAAATTGTCTTTATTTTTTCAAAATTTTCTTGGGGGCCAGGCCCCCTAAACCCCCCAGTTTTACATGAATTGTAACAATTCCCCTAATGTTTGGAAATTTCTGAGCGCCCCGGAAAAGTCTCACTCTTTGGCTTCATCAAACTTGAGAGCTCTGTATATATGTAAATAATACTAACACCCTTTGCAATCATGCCTACTCTATCGTCTCTCTATTCACCTCCTTTTAAAGTATCAATCCCGAGGGTATAGCTCTGTGACCTAATTCCCTAACAGAAGTGGCTTGCTCTATTTGATCCCTACAGTAGGTTCCGTGAAATAAAAATGGTGGCCTGCAGGTGAGATTTGTCTCTTTGAACCTCTCTCATCACTTCCCTTCCCCCTGTCACTGCTGGTGTATTCCCCTTGGGAGGGGAGGCAGTGGCAGGGCAGTCAACCACCATCAGGGTAAGCACAGTGACAATGACTCATCATTTGTGTAGTTCGGTATGTGGCCTTTAGGGGCTGTATTCAGCATGTAAGAGAGCGGCTAAGTAGAAATATATAAAAGGCTTTATATATGATTCAAACATTTTACCATAATGAATGAAAAGTTCATCCAAACATCACACTCCTCTGCTTTACATGTTGAAGTTATACTGCCATGTACCTACTGTGTATTCCTGCCTGGTGTTTAAAGATCTGCTGCTGTCTCCTAACCATGTTCACTAACAGCATAGACCTACTTTTAGGTGGAGCCAAATTGCCAACAGACCATGGTGTTCTATAGACCAATGTGGCAGGAAAGGGTGGCTTTTACATACATAAGGTTGTGTTTAAGTTAGTTTTGCTAAAATACTAATAATTTCCATTATTGGGGGGGAGATGCAATGTTTGTTTTGAAATAACTTCCTGGTAGGATTGGCTGTGTAGCCTACTGAACATACACCACAAAGCACAAATGCATGATGTCATGTCTACATCTGCAGTCAGCAAAAAATAAAATCATAAATAATTCATTCTGCTTATTCAGAGGCCTAAATTAACTGATTAAGGCCTAAAGGTGTGCCCTTCACCTCTCCAGCAGTAATGAGCTGAATTAACAGTTATGAAACTACCGGTAGATTCTTTTCTACACACAATGTGCGCATTTTGAGAGTGGCAGTCCTGCATTTCAGGTGACAATGCGCAACCGTGAAAATTCAGAAGAAAAAGGACTATGAAGGGTGAAAGGTAAATCGTGTGCAATTAGCAGAAATTTGAGCATCAAATAGATTTGTTTCAAAAAAAGGTTGATTGTCCTGGTAACATCTTGCTCTGTGGTTAAAGACCTTCCAGATTATTTTGATCTTTAAAGGAAGAATCAATTTAATCTTCATCTTTATTTGGCACATATGAAAGCTATTCCAGAATACGATTTTTCTATAGTTTCTATATAAATGGGAATTTACTTGGTATTGAGACAGAAATCAAATGACATGGACATCCTAATAACCCTAATAGTTGATTTATAAATAAATAAAAAAGATGACTTATACCTTTTATTATTCATAAATATATCTATTTGCTTAAAACAATGATAAAGATGTAATTTGGAATGTAATAGGAACAGCATAAAAGCTCCCTAAAGGTATGCATGATACTCAAAAGAATGAGATTCACATCACATAATTTAGGTACATCTTATCTATACATGAAAGCCTTATGAAATCAATGCATAAAGTAACACATGCTGACGATACTGATTTATCATTGTACCTGAGACTTCACACACTTCCAAAAGAATAATATACTCTTCCTTGACCTGCTCCTTGTTGCAGTTGGACTGCCCCCCCCCCAGTTCCGCAGTATGTCTGTGGTATAAGGTCAGAGTAACATCAGCTTCAGGTAGTGTGGACACTAACCAGGTACTGGACATCATCACCACCCAACCTACTCATGTTAAAGGTGACTTAAGCCAGGTACATTAACCCCAACTTACCTTTATTCCTTTTATGAGCACACCACCACACACCCTCTCTTAGCACAGTATGCAGAAAACATCCCCTGGACCTATTTGGAGCGGCTCATTTCCGTATTGGACCATTTTGCCTCTTCCCTCTGAGAGTTGCAGTGAATTGTTTATTGTAGCTCAGCCTCAGACATGGTGGACACTAACCAGGCATTGTCATCACCACCCACTGTACTACCATTAATGGTGAGCCAGCTACACTCACTCACACCAAATATCCCTTTCACCATTGATCCCAATGGCATATTTATATGCAGACCCACCTATTTCTGTTCCATTTCCTGGCCAACAGTGCCAGCTGCAGAAGCTCATAATATACATAGTGACATTATTACCCTCAGACCCTTTCCTTCTGCCGTTAAGGCCTATGACACCTACACACATGTACTCTTTGCTGTAGACATATAGAAGTAAAAGTTGAAAGGGGCATACGCACTTGTTGTACAGCAGTGGGCTTCTTAGATCTGGCAGTATTAAGGCAGTTCTGTCTCAGGATAAATGAGGATTACCTTTTCACACTGTAAAACAATGTTGTTAAAATAAGTGAGATCCTTGTAGCAAAGTTGCCAGAGGTCCGTAGTTATTTTCATAGAGATCCCCTACATTATGTGCTGTCATCTGGGGCTTCATTTTATAAAACTACACTAATTTATTGGTATAAGTCAAGTCAAGTCAAGTCAAAATTATTTATTTGAGTTGCAACAGTATAGGCAGATCCTGTAATTATTCCTGTTACAACAAGGCATAGATACATTTGTAGAATGACAGTTATATCATTGAAAATTGGTTTTATGACTGTTAACATGATCAAGGCAGCAAAGTGACGTTGTTACGTCATGAGTATTCAATGTCTCATATTAGTACACATATACCTTCATAGGTAGCTTGGTATGGCATAACGTGTCTTTGATGGGAAATGAGGAACACAGGGAGGTAGTAGTATGATATACCATTTTATTATCCCATAAATTCTAACATATTATTGTATTAATCAAAGAATATCTAAGAAATTAATACATAGGTTGGTTCTAAGAGCTATAAGAGCGCTCAAACTTTGTATAAGAGCGTTCATGCCCCACTGCACACCAAACCAAGTCAGTTAGACAGAGTTTATGACATCAAAGGGTCTGACCTAATGGTTCATTGCACAATATAATAAGTTGTAAGTGAATGCAACCGGCCGTCACGGGTGCCTGAGCACCGCTGACGCCGTCATGAGTGTCTGAGCACTCTAATAAGTGAACAATGGGTTACATAAGCACGACGCCATAACCGTCCGGTCGCTCTAGCGTCGCTCCTGAGCAAGCTAGGTCAAATATCAAAGCATTTATGGAAAGCCCATAATTAGACGGTCAAAATGAGCCCAAGATCAAGGCGGAACTCCCATTATTAAGGAAGTTACGCCATGGAGACTGAATCGACCTCCGAGTGCACTACAGACAAATCGGCGCAAGTTACGCGCCTATCCAGCAGGCATTATAAACTTGGCATATTCAACTCCGCGCATGCGCAAAATGGCGGTTGTAGCTGCGTAAACTACCGAGATATGGGGGTTTGAAGTTACACAACCGACCAAGACAATGGGGGACACAGCGGCGCCCATGGGGGTCCTTTGTGCACCCAGTGACACATGAAAGACTCCCCTCAAACAATTGCAGAGTTAGGCAGATGCTACTGGCCCCAGTCAGTCTGGAGGTGCTTTTCCAAGATTTGCTACAAATAGCCTGTCTGCACCTCCAAGAGGACAGAACACCAAGAACCGCTCTAGAGGTAACATCTCCAGTCATCTCCTGCTACCTGCTATACCACTGCACTATGGTGAAACTATGCTAGACAGGCATTGGTTTCTATCATTAGTGGCCAGAGGGTATCTTCCTCAAGACTTCCACCAGAGGGTAAAGTTATTCATTATTACATTATTCCTCTAAGCAGCAGGTCAGGAGCTAGGTGTGGGAACCCACCTAGAACTATGCTGGACATTGTATCATTATTACCTCACAGGTGGAGTGGAACAGAACATTATACTTTATAACTTACTGTATATTTACTGTATGTACAAATTACCTACATACCAACTACTGTATGATTGATATTTCTTACATGTTGCCTAAAGCTGAATAAACCAGTGACAACTGGAAATAACACTATTTCATGAGAGCTTAGTGTAATTACTCCATACACCACTAGTCATATGATATTTCTCATATGACAACTTGATCATGCACAAATACTAGTATGACAAAGTGGTGGAGAACATCCTACTAAGATCCCAAATTACCCAATGCTCTCTAAAAATTAAGCTGGCAACATTACTGAAAACAATCATACACACAGTAAAACCCACTCCACCCACCCAGTGACCTTGACACCATGCCCACCAAGGTCACCAGTGAGAGCTCCCACATACCAGTGAGATCTCCCACATACCAGTGAGATCTCCCACATACCAGTGAGATCTCCCACATCAACGAGATCTCCCACACATCAATGAGGTCTCCCACACGTCAGTGAGGTCTCCCACACGTCAGTGAGGTCTCCCACACGTCAGAGAGGTCTCCCACACGTCAGAGAGGTCTCCCACACGTCAGTGAGGTCTCCCACACGTCAGTGAGGTCTCCCACACGTCAGTGAGGTCTCCCACACGTCAGAGAGGTCTCCCACACGTCAGAGAGGTCTCCCACACGTCAGTGAGGTCTCCCACTAGTCAGTGAGGTCTACCCCACACATCAAGGTCTTATCAGTCAAGCTGGCAGAACAACACACAAAGACCTTACGTAGTCAGGGGCCTGTTGAAGAGGTCTCCCTCCCACCTAGATCTAGGAGACCCACAGGGGGCAAATCAGCCTCCAGTACAACAGACCCACACTCAGTAGACCCCACACCTCCCACCCTGTCTACTCAGGGAACAACCAGTTCTCAGGGATCCAACATTTCCCAGGGATCTCTACAGGACGCTCAACTCACGCTATCTACCTCAGGGGGAGAAGGATTTACCTCAGGGGGTGGATCCACACCCTCATCTAGATCCTCCACCCCAGCTCCGGCCTTTGACAGCCACTCCTCCAGAGACACTTCCCCCACACCCTCCATCATGGACACCGATGAAGGCCCCCAACCTAATCAGACAGCTGAGAAGATAAGGGCCTATGAGAAGGCCATCCAAGATGCAGTTACTGCCCTAGAGACCAACAAGTCCCAGCAGGAGGAAAGGGAGAGGATCCTCAACCAACAACTGGCAGAGAGGAATGCAGCAATAGATGCTCAACAGAAGGCCATGGAAGATCAGCGGAAGTCCCTAGAGAGACAACAACAACAGATAGCAGATCTCATGAAGATGGTATCATCCCAGACCCCACAGCCTCCCACACCTGCCATCACACCTGTTGTCACACCATCTGCCTCTGGATCCAAAGATGACATCATAATCTCCATGGTGTCCAACATGACCAAACTCATAGACAGAAAACAACAGGATGACAGAAAGATCAGGCTACATGAGGTAACAAAACCCAAAACTTTCTCACACCCATCACCACTCATGTCAACAGCATTATTTATTGATCACAAATTCCCAGAATATCTGAAGGATAAGTACAAAGTAACAGACAGTGACACCATGGTAACATATTTACCCAAGTACCTTGAAGGACAAGCACTAGCTTGGTTTGAATCCTTCAGGGAAAGTGCCACACCTGATATGTTGACATGGACCAATGTAGTGAATAAATTAAAAGAGTATTTTGTTACTCGAGACAATATCATCTCAAGGACAGCACTCCGTGCACAAAAGGTAGATGAACCTGTCCTAGACTATGCATGCCATCTCAGGAAAGTGTGTAATGCCCAACGCCAAAGCGATGAAATCCTAAGCAAGGCATTTACCCAAGGCATGAGGCCCTGGATCTCTGTAGCTCTTGAGAACAAGAAAATAGACTCTTTTGACCAAGCCCTGGACCTAGCCCTAGAGGTTGAGACCCAAGAAAGATCTAGGAAGGTAAGGGAGGCAGAGTCTAACCCACAGCCTACTAAGAAAAAGGTCCAGGAAATCAGCACTAGTGCAGATGAAGATGTTAACCTAATGTCTAGTGCCCATGTAAGGCAACAGGAGGCTAAGGTTACATCAAAAGACCCTACCGGTAGATATAGAGGAAATAACTATGACCCCAACTACCAATCCAATAGAGGTAGAGGTAGGGGGGGGCAACAACAACAACCGGGGGGGTCACAACAGTAGGAAAGACAACAGCTCTTCCAACTCCAACAATGGTAACTCTTCATACAGTGATAGGAGAGACAGAACCCCAAGTAATGGCAGATCCTATAATAATCAAGGATCCAACAGTAGGAGCCATAGTCCACATAGGAACTACAACTCTGGATCCTACAACAACTCTGGATCCTACAACAACAGCCAGGGTTCAAACAACTCTAGATCCTATAGTCAAGGATCCAACAGTAGAAGCCATAGTCCACACAGGAACTACAACAGTGGATCCTACAACAACTCTGGATCCTACAACAACCAGGGATCCAACAACTCTGGTCATTATAACCAGGGTTCCAACCCACGTCAGGAGGATTACAAACCTGACACAAGAGGTTACCAGGGGAACCAACACAGTAACCCCCAAATACCACCTCATGTAATGGATCAAATCTCCAAGCTCCTGGTGGCAAGCATCTCAATCACCCCACAGAACCAGGAAAACTAGGATGTCACAGTGCCGATGGGCCAGTGCGCTGTGACACCCCAAATACAAACAATCAATCAGGATTAACAAAGATCCAACCAGAGACAATTGCTAGTGCCAATCTACCATCTAACAGACAGAGACGTCCATCAGTGATACACATCACCCCACCAGATTCATCATCAAAGGATACAGGTGAGAGTACCAAGCTTTCTATTGTACTTCTTCAAAATGGCTGTATCAATGCAAATCTATATGATGTTTCAGATGTACAATGTTTGGTTGATACAGGTGCTACTATCACCTGTGTCAGACAATCATTCCTCATGGATCTCCAAAAGAGATTCCATATCCAACTGAGGAAATCTAAAATCAACATCCACTTGGCAGATGGATCGGTGTGTCATGTTAGACATTCAGCTATGCTGAACTTTAGAATCCAAGGTGTCAGATTCCAATACCAATTCGCTGTAATACCCAACCTCACACAGCCCGTGGTACTCGGCACAGATTTCCTAAGCACTACAAAATCTCAAATTGAATTTAATATTGATCCTGAACAAATTCTGAAACCCATTAGGGCAGTGAGGGATTTTACCATCCCTCCATTCTCTGAACTTGCAGTATTGGGTAAGGTCACAACTAATCAATCACTGCAAGGCAAAACTGGAGTAGTAGATAACCTCCAAAGAAATAACAATGCCCCATATCTAGTTCAAAGGGCAGCAGTAACCCCCAGGGAAAATAACAAACATCCCCTAGTGTTACTCAACACCAGCAGGCGCCCACATAAAATCAAAAAGGATGCCATCATAGCTCTATTTCAGGAAGTCAAGGAATCTGATTTAGAAAAACCTCAACAGGTGTCAGACACTACCCCACACACTGATCAATCCATCTCAGCCATACGGCCTGAGGATGTAACTCAATTCAGTGACACAGACTCAGACTGTGAGTCCACATATGCTGACCCTGAACCCAACTCAATCAGACTCTCTGAAATAGCTGCTATACATAGTGAGGCACATGACCTCGAGCCAGAATTGGAAGAGAATGTTCCACCAAAATCTGTGCTCACATCCAAAGATCAGCATGATAGATTAGAATCACTGCTGACCAAGTATGATGATATATTTGTAGGAAAAGATGGAGACATTGGTGCCACACACCTGTATACCCACTCAATACATGTAAAACCTGAGGCAGCACCATGTCATTTCCTACCATATAGACAAACACCAGAAAAACAGGCCGCAATAGGGGAAGAGTGTGAAAGGCTAGTACAACAGGGCATTCTGAGAGAATGTGCTGAGGGCCCCTGGGCTTCCAGATCCTTTTTAGTACAAAAATCATCGGGAGGCCATAGGCTCGTCACAGATTTTCGTTATTTGAACCAGAACACGATAAATCAAGCCTTATCTACACCCCGGGCCGATGACACTCTAGTCATGATAGGGTCACTCAGACCAAGAGTATTCAGTAAGCTAGATGCCCAACAGGGATTTTTTCAAATTCCTATAAGACAGGAGGACCAGCATAAAACCGCATTCATAGCAAATGACAAAAAATATGTCTACGAAAGGATGCCGATGGGTTTAGCGACCGCACCTGCGGGATTCTGCCATCTAGTCACATTAATTCTGAACAAACTCAAATACAAATGTGCCCTACCATACCTAGATGACATATTGGTATTATCACCATCAATCGAACAACACTTCCATGACCTAGAAGATGTGTTCAACAGCTTAAGAGTTGGTAAACTCAAACTGAAGAAATCAAAATGTGAATACTTCATAGACAGAATAGACTTCTTGGGAATGAGAGTCACACCCATGGGACTACAACCATCTCCCACAAAGGTGGAATCAATCAAAACCTTTCCAACACCAAAATCAGTCAAAAATGTCAGATCCTTCACAGGCCTATGCCAATACTTCAAAAAGTTTATCAAAGGTTATGCCCAAATTGCTAGACCATTATATGATCTACAGACACATCTCAAAGCATTTGTCTGGACAGAAGAGGCAGATAATGCTTTCAAAACATTAAAGCATGCCCTCTGTAACAATGCTCTTCTCAGATATCCAAACTATGAGAAAGAGTTCAGCTTGGCAACTGATGCTTCCAATGTGAGTTTAGGAGCTGTACTCTCACAAAGAGATAATGAAGGAGTGCTCAGACCAGTAGCCTTTGCAGGTAGAACCCTCTCCAAACATGAGAGAAATTACAATACCACAGAGAGAGAACTACTGGGAGTAGTGTATGGAGTATTACACTTCAGACACTATCTAGAGACTAGACACTTCCAATTATACACAGACCATGCAGCCCTAATCCCACTATTAACCAATACAGGACTCACACATAGATGGGCCAGATGGGCTCTAGACATACAGCAATTTTCATTCACCATCCAACATGTGAAAGGTGATGATAACATACCTCCAGATGCTATGTCTAGAAGAGAATACCCAGACTCTGGACCCAGGACTAACCCTCCACCCCCACCAAGGAGAGTTAGAGCAGCCAGTAGAACCAAGTTTGCAAAAGTAACAAAGAAAGTACCATTCAAAAGGGATGATCCACCCAACACCATTGAAAGGCCAGAGACACCCATTAGGGGTATCTTGAAGCAATCTACACACTATGTGTTTTGCCACTGTGAGAGAGAATACTCACAACTCTTTCCAGATAATGACTTCGAGCCTATTGAATTCTCATCACTCAATCAGATGGTGAAGGCAACTCCTAAAGAGCCACCCTTCACCCCACCTGACTCAGAAGATGAAGATCCAGAAGACACAATATATGCTATTACTCAAGCAACTTCCAAATCAGTCAGATTCGTTGAACCAATGCAGGGAGAGGAAACATCAAACCATTTGTGTCCTATGACCACATGCTCAAAGACTAGAGAAATGATTCAGGAGGGCACACCAAAACCCCCCACACAATCACAAACTATTCTAAATGAGAAAAAGGTCACAGGAAACAAACCTACCAAAACCCCACCTGCCAGGAAAAATGTCACAAAAGACACTGCATCTACTAAGTCAAAGAACTCTGAGACAAAGAAGATTGACAAAAAGCAAATTGTGCCTTTAAAGAAAAAGGTTGCCACTCCCATCAAGGCGAGAATAGGCCCTCCAAAGGAGCCTACACACCAAAACAAGAGTGACACACCCCAACAAAAGGCACAAGATAGGCCAATAGTCGAGGAAAAAGAAAAAGAAAGAGACAGAATAAAACAACATGTGCTAGATATAAATCAATTACTGGATCAGATTCCCGACACATCCATCTCAGGTACAAACCTTGGCTTGGAACAAAGGAAGGACAAGGAACTATTGCCCCTCATACAATATCTTGAGGATGGGACCTTGCCTGCACCAAAAGCACAAGGAAATAGAATCATCAACCAAGGCCAGACATATACCTTGCTAAATGGTACATTAGTCCATATATGCCCCATAATTTGGAGAAAAACCAATACTGTACCACTTCAAATTGTTATACCACAGCAATGGGTAACAAGTACACTACAGTATTTCCATGACTCACCTACTGGCGGCCATCTTGGTTCAAGTAGGATGCTGTCAGCACTCCGACCTAGGGTATATTGGAAGTCTATGCTAGCAGACACAACAAAATATGTTTCCACCTGCCACACATGCCTCACAGCAAAAAGGCAAGTACACTCACACAAAACACCAATGACAGTGAGAGAGTACATGGCTTCACCAATGAAGTTCCTAAACCTCGACGCGGTGGGACCACTTCCCACAACTGCCAGGGGAAACAAACATATACAAGTCTGCATAGATTATGCTACCAGATATGCAACAGCTTGGGCTACTACTGACTTAAAAGCTGAGACAACAGCAGCAGAGTTCTACAAGAATATAATTTGTCATCATGGAACACCAGCCACTCTTCAAACAGACAATGGAACATGTTATACAGGTGCAAAGTTCACAAAGTTAACTAAACACCTCAAGATCAAACATAAATTCTCCTCACCATACAGGCCACAATCAAATGGGCTTGTAGAGAGATTCAATGCTAGCATAGGCACAGCGCTCAGAGCATTTTGCTCAAAGCACCAAAACAATTGGGACTCATTTATTGAACCCATAACCTTTGCATTAAACAACACTGAATCCCAAACCACAGGATTCACCCCTTTCTTCCTACTTCATGGAAGAAACCCAGCCACTCCAATGGACTTAGGGCTGGGGATACAGGAAGACATATCCACCGTAGCAGACCATGTAGCTAACATGATAACAAATCAAGATACCTCTAGGAGGAAAGCTATAGAAAGGGTCGCCAAGCTACAAAAGGAAAGGAAGGATAGATATGATAAGAAACTTACACCACAGGAAATCAAGGTCACCGACATGGTGTACCTAAACATACCAAGAATCCTGACCAACACAGAGTGTAAGAAACTTCAACCCCTTTTTATGGGACCATATGTTGTAGTAGATAGACCTAGTTTGACAAGTGCCAAACTCAAAAACTTGGACACCAATCTATTGGTGGCCAGACCAGTGCACATAGACAGACTGAAAAAGGTTGTGGCTGTCAGGAACAATGAATTTGCACACAGGCTTATTCCACATGAAGCCAAATACTACAACAAAATTGTAAGGAACAAAAATGATATCACCCTTACAAGAGAAACCACAGGCATAGGCCCTATCAAGCCTAGGCCTGCACACCACATACTAAGAAAAACATCTAGGTGTGGTGCAGTTTCAAGAAATTAGAAACAGATTGAGATACCAAAAAAACATAAGATTTTCAAAATGTATTACAAATTCTCTTCATCCACACATAAGACATGTGTGACTGATAATGAATTACTTATATGTATATAGAGCCAATCAAATTTGTAAATATATCAGTAGGTTATTGCCTCTGAATGGTCAAAGACTGGGACCCTCCAAGTAAAGCAGACATGAAGTCTAAGAAGAGTAAGGCTAACACAATGGAGTGTCTAAAGCCTAATCCCCACATGAAAGAGCGCGCTATGCCAACACAGCAGTCTATAGAGATCAATTGACCTTATAAGCTACACTCAGACAACTGTCTAGACGGTCATGAATGGCTGTCCTGGATGACAGGAGGAGCTAATTACCAGTACACAGATTACACAATAAAACCCCACAGTTGCAGACACTGGAGATTAGGTACATGACTCCAGAGAAACAATACCAGGCCCACAATGGATGTGGGTAGGGTAGGCTACATAAGAAGCACTGTGGACCATAGCCCACCATCAGTCTTCATCCAGCTGCAGTCTGGAACACAAGTCTACAGGACCCCACTTGGGAATTAGCCAGCCCACTTCTCCATTAGGAGAGACTGCACTAGGATAAAGAACACACCTACTTCACCTTCAACCTGACCTTACCATTTATTGGTCAATCTCTATAGACTCACCGGACATATTGCCAAGACAGCTCAATCTTGCAAAGGTACAGTTTGAACCACTTCATTTAAAGTGTTACACCATACACTTAGACTTTACCAGCACCAAATCACTACAAATTTGACAAGACTTTAAACAGCAAACTTGCTTTACACAAGCACCATGGGGAGACTGAGAGTTTCACCCATACTGCTAACTATGCTGTTATTATATACTATAGAACCACTTACTGCAGGTTATACACCTGTGGTGAGACAAAACATAGGAGTAGTATTCAAACCTAGCCCTCAACCATTGGTCAATGGACATACAACCACAACACTGTTGTTAGCTATCCCCTACAAGATACCTCGGGCACCCGTTACCCAAGGATCCATAAGGAATAGAATACTCCATTTGACCACTCCTACTCTACAAGATCATACCTCTGGTCAAATTATCCAACAAGCCAAAGAGCTTGACACCTTGCTGGAAATTGCAGACAAGGAGATAAATGAAACATTAGCCTCCATCAAATTGTTCCTATCCAACCCCATAAACACATTGGACAAGGCCAAAAGAGAGGCCATACTGGGGTTTCTAGCACCCCTGTTTCGCGGTGTGCTAGGTCTAGCCACAGTAGAAGATGTAAACCAAGTAATTGGACAGCTCAAGAACATAGATGAAATACTAAGGAAATTTGCTAAACAAGATCAGGAAGCAGCTAATCTCATTGAAAAGATCACAGACAGACAAGATAAGTTTGTTAAAGCATACATCCAAGATAAGAAGGTACTGGACAGCACAATCAACACCATAGGTGACACCGTCAACCTGTGGGCCTCTAACATGTCCAGGTCACTTGACTCATATTCAAGGCACGAGAAAACTCAAAGGGAAAAGATGCAAGTATTAAATGATGCATTAATTATCATAGCAGCAAGAATGAATACAGTTCAATCACTGCAAAGGACAAATGCAGCCCTGAGGATGCTATCATCAGGAATCCTAACCCCTGATATAGTACCACCCTCAGACCTTGCTAGATACTTAATTGACATTAATAACAAACTTAGGATTACACACCCTGGAGCACAAGTCGCAATTAATGACTTAGATTTCTATTATTCACAGAAGCTGACCTCATGCACTTACTCAGCTCACCATATATATATATTCATCTGGACATTAAAATTCAATCTACCACCTCTACCTTCAAACTGTACCAAATGATTACATCACCCATGCCTATAGACACACAGGAGACCCCCACCAGAGGAGTCACCAAATTGCAAACCACAACTGAGTTTCTAGCAGTATCTTACGACGAATCATTATTCATCGAATTGGACTCAGCAGATATGCAGGCATGCGAAGGTACTACAGTAAAGGTATGCAGAGATGTAAATGGTAGAATCTATAAACACAGGCCTACATGCCCTGTAGCCATTTTTACTAACCAGGCTCAACAGATTAAGGAACATTGCAAGTTTACAGTTTCACCACTGCAAACACCTACCACCCATGCTATTTCCATTTCTGAAGATGAGTATCTGGTCACTACTAATGAACCCCATTACTTTATCAACTGCTATGGTAAAACGTCTGAAACTCGAAAAGCCCAGTCCTACTCAATCATAGGTGTACCCTGTGGGTGCACAATCAGTGTAGGAGAATTTTCTCTTCCAAACACAAGGTTGCCCTGTAACTCAACCTTATCATTTCACTACATTCTCAAGACAATTAATATACCATTCATGGCAGCACTTAACCGAATTACTGAAACCAAACCAGATGAAAGGGAGAATCTTCCGAATTTCCCAGTAGTAAACCTTTCTAGAACCTTAGAAAAACTACAAGAAAATCCAATCATGGATGATATTACTCAACTAAATTTAGAGCCCTTTGCCAAAACATTATTAAAAGATGCCTCCAACCTTGATAAGGCAATGGAAACGCGCTACGTAGAATCATACCTACGTCGAGTTACAGAGCATCCAATCTTCCAAAGCTTAGGACTCATCCTAGGGATATCAGCTCACATTTTTATAGTATACATACTACTCAAACTATACAGACTAGGAGGGAATGTAGCCTACCTGCCTACAGCCAAAGCCTTCAGACTAGTCACCGAGCTGCCCCTACACAAATTGCTCCCAGATAAGAATCCTACCAAATTTACCCCTACAGAGGAAACCCACACCCCTTTCCTCACAATTCAGGAAACCCACACCCTGATAATTGCTATATTATTCACCCTGACCATCTACTCAGCCTACAGAATAATGAAGTACCTTAAGAAATTTGCACAGACACACTGTGGCAAGAAAAATGTGGCCAAGCGCACAAATCCCACAATATATTTTAAAATATATTGTGGAGACTCGAACTTCGCGCTACCCCTGAGGCCAATACCACATGAATTTGATGAGATTAAATCAGCAGCTGCCCCGACCTATAAGGATATAATGGTTAAAACCTTCCCACTACCTAAGGCTATATTTACCTGGAATGGACCAGCAGTTATAACAACACAGAGAGGAGAATTTGCTTATCACCTCCCTCAGGTGATACACCTACCTTGGCGCACTAGGTTCAGTACCATACCAGCCCTTAAAAACAAAGGACTGTACTACTCCATGCTTCTCCAGAATGATTGTGGCACCAGCCCGGTGACCATGACAGCACTGGAAAATACAACAGATATAATTATTGACGAACAACAGGAGGAGACCGCAAGGTCAAACATGCAGACTATTGCTAATTTTCTAAACCACCAGCCCTCCCCGGTGACTGTGGAAACAGCCTAGACTGCCCCCAGTCCACCACCAGGAGACAACATATTAGAGACAGTATTCAGAACTTTTCGGACAATTTGCCGGCCCTGAAAAGGGCCTTTGGGATGGCGGGTTTTTACACCCTAGGTTTCAGTCAGTCGGGATCCTACCACAGATCCTCGGGTTCAACATCGATGGGAGAGTGGGAGTCCGAGTCCGATCCATACATATGGCCGTGGTCCTGTTCCCACTCAACAAGCCGGGCCTCCATCAATCCCAGTCCATACTCGGCTGCCATGGATGGGTCCCCGGATGCCGCGAGATCCATGAAGGACACTGCCAACAAATAATCCCACAACACTCGCTCCCGCGGTCCGAAGTTAGAGTCCATGGGCCAGAACCCTAGATTACTCAAGGCTCTAGCCAAAAGGGCCACAGTGGCCCCCCGACGCAAGGCTGAGCCCAAGAAATAATGGCAGGAATACATGTCCACCAACACATCACCATGCTCACTGATCTCTCTGAAATTCCTCACTATGTAGCCATAGTGTATGGTCTGGTTGGCCTCCACCAGGGCCCTAGCCGGACTCCCCACCACCATCACCTGGGAGACAGGCAAAGCAAAGATAGCTTGAAGGTGAGCCATGGTGTTACAGCAGAGGTTTCCAGAGAGGAACTGATACTCCAATACCAGCCACCCACTCCTTAAATGGACACACACACACCCACCCCCCCACCCTGAACTGTCCACTGACACCAAGCTAGGCACTGCCACAGACACATGCCAGAATCTGGCACCTAACACCTCAAGTGCCACCACTGCATGAGCACATCAGGGAGGAGACTCACATCTCACTCCTGACACACCTCCACTGTCAATGAAATTATCAAAGTATTAGAAAAAATTCTAGAAAATATACACAGCCACTTGTTGATGTATAATATGAAAATCTATGGTATTCTCACAAAATCGATGATTAATGCGCGCATATACGCGCTAAATTGCGAAATTGCAATTTAAAAATTGTAAATTGTACAAATCCAACACAAATATACATGAATGCAGGTAGATAACTAAGACAGTTTTTGTACCCACTAGCACTTGTATACTATACCAAGGTTTACTTAAAGTAACACACTTTAGGCATCCAAGAAAATTGTTGGAAAAATGAATGAAAAAAAAAAAAAAAAGAAATGTTGAGGAAAATTGTTGACATGAAAAATGTTTACTTAAGATACTCACCAAATAATCTCTTTCAGGGACACATACTCAAGAAGGCTAGGGAAAAGTCAATTAAGCAGCGGCCCACTGCCGAAATTGCCAATTAATACACCCATATAGCAAAATCAAAGAGTAACTCAGAGACAAACAAGCCTATTGTACATGAAGTACTTTGTTTTTCCGGTCCTCGGAAAAATTTGTCTCAAATCCCAAAAATTGTATAGTGTAAACTAGATTGTACGCTTGTACCCAATTTGCACACTAAAATTGTATGTTTGCACACCAGATTGTACGCTTGTACCCAATTTGCACACTAAGATTGTATGTTTGCACACCAGATTGTATGCTTGTACCCAATTTGCACACTAAAATTGTATGTTTGCACACTAGATTGTAAGTTTGTACCCAATTTGCACACTTGAATTGTATGTTGCACATTATACTGTATGTCTGTACCCAATTCATGCACTAAAATCAGATTTTTTTTTACAAAAATCAACATTTTTATGTGTATCCAAGCTGTACGCAAAATTATACATGTACATACAGAAATTATCAATTGAACGCAAAATTATATATTGGCATACTAAAAATTGCCAAATGTACGCGAAATTATATATTTGCATACTAAAATTGCCAAATGTACGCGAAATTATATATTTGCATACTAAAATTGCCAAATATACGCGAAAATTATATATTTGCATACTAAAATTGCCAAATGTACGCGAAATTATATATTTGCATACTAAAATTGCCAAATATAAGTGAAAATTATAGATTTGCATACTAAAATTGTCAATTGAACGCAATCACACGCGAAATTGTAAATTTGCACACTAAATTGTCATTTATGTTCAATTTGCACGCTAAATTGAACATTGAATGCCAAAATTGCACACTATTTGCCAAATTGTATGTTGTACATAAAAATGGAAAATTGTACCCAAAATTGATGTTACATAAGCAAATAAGCTCAGGTATGGTAAGATATAGAAACTCGGAAATGTACTTATACCCAGGAGAAAATTGTTTATACTGACAAAGCTCTACCACAAAAATTGCATTTGAAGCACTCCCCATTACTTCAAATCCTCTTACAAACAGTATACAACTCCAAAATAAGGTAAAAATTGTATAAATTGTACATTCCCTCGGCGAAATGACGGAGTTTCGCATTCTCTCGGGGGAGAGGGAGTATTCTATGATATACCATTTTATTATCCCATAAATTCTAACATATTATTGTATTAATCAAAGAATATCTAAGAAATTAATACATAGGTTGGTTCTAAGAGCTATAAGAGCGCTCAAACTTTGTATAAGAGCGTTCATGCCCCACTGCACACCAAACCAAGTCAGTTAGACAGAGTTTATGACATCAAAGGGTCTGACCTAATGGTTCACTGCACAAAATAATAAGTTGTAAGTGAATGCAACCGGCCGTCACGGGTGCCTGAGCACCGCTGACGCCGTCATGAGTGTCTGAGCACTCTAATAAGTGAACAATGGGTTACATAAGCACAACGCCATAAACGTCCGGTCGCTTTAGCGTCGCTCCTGAGCGAGCTAGGTCAAATATCAAAGCATTTATGGAAAGCCCATAATTAGACGGTCAAAATGAGCCCAAGATCAAGGCAGAACTCCCATTATTAAGGAAGTTACGCCATGGAGACTGAATCGACCTCTGAGTGCACTACAGACGAACCGGCGCAAGTTACGCGCCTATCCAGCAGGCATTATAAACTTGGCATATTTAACTCTGCGCATGCGCAAAATGGCGGTTGTAGCTGCGTAAACTACCGAGATATGGGGGTTTGAAGTTACACAACCGACCAAGACAATGGGGGACACAGCGGCGCCCATGGGGGTCCTTTGTGCACCCAGTGACACATGAAAGACTCCCCTCAAACAATTGCAGAGTGAGGCAGATGCTACTGGCCCCAGTCAGTTTGGAGGTGCTTTTCCAAGATTTGCTACAAATAGCCTGTCTGCACCTCCAAGAGGACAGAACACCAAGAACCGCTCTAGAGGTAACATCTCCAGTCATCTCCTGCTACCTGCTATACCACTGCACTATGGTGAAACTATGCTAGACAGGCATTGGTTTCTATCATTAGTGGCCAGAGGGTACCTCAAGACTTCCACCAGAGGGTAAAGTTATTCATTATTACATTATTCCTCTAAGCAGCAGGTCAGGAGCTAGGTGTGGGAAAACATACATATCCTTAGATAGTCTAGATGATCCCTCCATACGTATTATGTCCGATATATTCAAAATAAAGGAGAATCCATTGATTTTTTTCATCGTAAGCGAGTCGCGGAACGGCCATTCCCACCCACCTCCTTGTCCGGCGAAAGTGTGTCAGTGGCCCGGATGTAGATATAGGTCATCCGCTCGCTGTACGAGGAAGACGCCGAAAATTTCGGACCGGTTTGGAAAATCAATGGATTCTTATTTATTTTGAATATGTTGGACATAATACGTATGGAGGGATCATCTAGACTATCTAAGGATGTGTATGTATTAATTTGAAGACGTGTCATGGTTGGATTCAATACGAAAAGTGAGTGTGAACACGGCGGTACCTCTCCCGGCAAGGAACAAAAACAATGGCTTCGCGCAGAGCGGCCACGGGCGTACGATGGAAAAATCAATGGATTCTTATTTATATCGAAGAAAATGGAGAAAATTAGCACGCATTCCTCGTCTATGGATCGAAAACTTCTTGGGATTTCAATATTATAACATGTGATGGTTGGATTCCATACAAAAACTGACTGGAAACATAGCAGGTTAGAGCTTATTTACCTTCGCATTGGATTTCATCACCGTTCAGTGTGGCGCTATGGCTAAGTCCTTTGCCTACCACCACTGCGGCCGGGGTTCAATCCTCATACGAGTTGGGACGATTTTTCACATTGAAACAATGGCGAGAGAAAATTTCTATGTCCGCCACACATTTCCAAAAATATTCTAAGTCCAACTTGACACCGAAAAAGTATATACCAAAAATTTCAAAAATGCACAAGGGTGGTATATGCAGAATAATGCACGGCTAAACTGCATATAAACCCACCGGAAGTGCCGAAATCGTGGTATAAAGCTTGATAACGCACGGTGGTTATGACCAAAAAGGCACTGTCCAAGCCAAAATCGTGAGATAAATAAGCAAAGGTTCACGAGTTGGAGGAATGTCGGGGGGTTATCGCACGCGCCGATCAGTTGCCGTATCGCACGACGCCCACAGGGCGGAGTGCGATGCGGCAACTGATCGGCAAGTGCGATAACCCCCGACATTCCTCCAACGAGTGTGCCTTTGCATTTATTTCATGTTATTTTATCTAAAACTGCTGAATTACAATAGAATTTACCAGAATGACTCCCCGTGCGCATTGTTTACATCGCCATCTTGGAGCTATGACGTCATCAAATGGTCACGTGACCTCGGCGTGTGATATTTTCGCGGGTTATCGCACGGGGGGTGTGCGATACGGAGCTGCAATGGTAAGGCTATGGGCTGTCAGTATCTCGGGCATATCAACATGAAATAAGAGTCAATACTTAGGCAGACCTCTTGAAAATATCAGTTATCTGGGCCCAAGATCTGAGTATGTCAATATCCACATCTCTAGCTCTAAGGTAACAGATCCGTAGCATCCTCTCCATAGATCTCTGTAGACCTTGAAGGCCAGACTTATTACCAATAACATATACCGCTAAGCCATAATCTATACATAGCAGTAACATAGTTTTCACAATGTCTACTGCAGCATCTTGTGTGAGACCTTTTCTTAGCCTAGCTAACAAGTACATTTTATATGATACACTATTGTACAATATTGATGTGGCCTTTGAAATTTAAGTCTACATCTAACTCAACACCCAGGTACCTATACTGGTGGGTGTGTTGTAGCTGTTGACCGTCAATGAAAAAAAAAAACAGGGTTATGATCTCTAGAACATTTATGTCTAGCGCCATATATTGCAAATTTGGTTTATTTTTTATATTGAAAGAAAGCTTATTCTTTTTACTCCAGTTTGCAATGTTGGCCAGGTCACCATTTATTGTCCCTACAATGTCAGGAGTTGGATAACTATAGGATATGTATAATGCTGTATCATCAGCATAGAGATGGGATTTGAGAAATCTCAGGGATGAATCAAGGTCGTTTATATACACTAAAAATAATAGTAGGCCCAAGATTGAGCCCCGGGCTGGGTTGGGAGATGTATCCATTAGCCTTTGTCCTCTTGTATCTTTTGTTTAGATAAGATTTAAACCATCTTACCGCTACCTCATCAAGTCCAATTTTGGCAAGCTTGAGACCCAGCAGGCTATGATTTATCGTATCAAACGCCTTGGCAAAATCAAGATAGGTTACCATGGTTACCTGTCTCAGCTCAACAGCTGAGTACATGTAATCAGTCAAAGTAATAAGACTTGACATGGTAGACCTTTTTTGGCGAAAACCGTGTTTATTTCTATTGTAAATACCCTTCTCCAGAAGATAATCCAGTAATTAAGTGTGAATAAACTTCTCACAGATTTTGATATTAAGGGAAGTAATGTAATTGGCCTAAAATTGCTGACTGAACTTGTACTTCCACCCTTAGGGATTTGTGTGACAAGAGTTTCCTTCCAGGTGTCGGGGAATTTGGCATTAGATTAGGTTATATTATATACATTAGGTGATGCGGTAGGATTGCAAAGGCATCCTTTAGTACTGCAGTTGAAATATTATCAATAACTGAGCCCTTGTTAGTTTTAATATTACGTATGACTAATTTTGTTTCTTTTAACGTTACTGGTCTGAGGTGAAATGCATTTAGTTCTGTATAGTCTAAATAGTCCCATTCATGTTTGCAGCCAGGTTGGGTCATATGTTTACAAAAAAAAAAATCATTGGTGAAGTCAGCGGTTTCCATGGGTGGCTCTGGAATGTTTGTGGTTAGATAAACCAAGTTATTGTTGTTGCTTTTGGATGAGGGATTTACTATGTTAGATATTCCCTTGCAGTAGGCCTTAGGATTGTTTAATATTGACTAAACAGCCCTTGCGATAATCTTCTTGTGCTATTTTAGACAGTTCTTAGAAAATTTGCTTATGTTAATATTGCCAATTTTTTTATGCCCTCTTTAATGCCATATCTTTCTCAAGGACAAGTTGTGGTAACTCATTAGTAACCCATGGCTTATTTTTGTTTGCAAATTTAAATAGTTTAATTGGGCATGTAAAGTCTAAAACATATCTTATTTTGTCAAGGAAAATATTGCAGGCTATTTGTGCATATTTGCATTCCCAAAGGGTGAACCAATTCAATTTTTTTTAATCCAGTTTAAAAATTGTCTTTGATGTCATTACAATAGGACATACCAGTAAATTCACTTGGGTTCTTTTTGTATGATCTGTCCCCCCCCCCCTTACTAAATAATCTAACAGATGGTCTGCTATAGACCTAAAGCTTTGCTCGAGTGGGAACAGGCTAAAATTACGGTGGTTCTCTGTTCTGAGGGTCCCTATTTGTTACAGTCTAATGTAGATAGTTGCTGCTATGAGATAGGCATAGGGGTAAATAGGTGTACTGTGAGCATGTTCATTTATCATTCATCAAACACTGAAAACTTATGAAAATATAGAAAAAGAAATGACCACACTTTTGGAAGAAAGTTAAAGTTCAAGTTTCAAAAGTTTTATTGTATCTTACTCGTTGGACATCTTACTTCCGCAATTTGGGGTTGGCAATCCCTTTACAAAATGTAAATAGTACTAATTGACCAAATGAAAAAGAACATTTTATCGCCAGGTAAATAATTCATTGAAAATAAATATCAAAAATGACGGTAAGCTAAATGTTACGGTATAAAACTAACTGATCCAGTTATAAGCCAAAAGACTGTTGAAGTAGAAACTCCAGTAGATACAACTTAGATATCATGCCACTTATGTCCCAATGAGATTTACCTTATATGATTATGTGTCAGATTTAAATAATATTGTATACAATATCTTAATACAGTAACGTGATATTGGTCTAGTTGCACTATGACATCAAATATATATTAAGCAAAGAAATATAATCAAAAAGCGTCTTGTTGACTCAATATGACCGTCAACACAGAATTCACTTTTTTGATTGCAACCATGCAACATATCCACCAACAAATGTGGTATCAGCCCTTTCCCAAAGGTATTCAGAATCCTCACAAGTAAAGTTTGTGTGAAATATTTTGGGAGTGTGCTATGAAAATACAGGCGGTGTTATGACACTGAGGGAGTGTTGTTAACTCAGCACTTACATAATATCAAGTAGACTGCTAGGTACGTGCCTGTTATGAGAAGATGCATGATCATAGAGGAAAGTCCATCACTCATAGACTACAAGAACCACAACAACTGCAACCCTGAAGGGTGTTGCTCCTATATAAGGAAGAGCTGGCTAAAAATGCCCTCGTTTCCAGTCCTTTCTTTTCATGTAGCTATAACTTGTCACTTTTGTTGCTCACAAGTTGTCATTCAAATATGGTGCTAGCAAAGGGGGATTTGAGTAGGTACCTAGTTGGGAGAAGTCAGTCAGTTTAATGTAATATAGAGTATGTGACATGAGTAGGTACCTGATAGTGCAGATCTCTCTGTTTTAAACAAGGCAGGTGACTTTTCAGACTAATGTGAGTGCAAGTTGAATGGTGAAGCAGAGCATGGCTTCTTTTGAAAAGAGGGTACCTACTGACAGCTCTTTTTACCATAGGAGCAACACGCTCGTGAACTCTAATTTACAAGAGACACGCAGACATGTTGGTCCAAGCCTATAGCTGCCCTTGTTTTATACTCACATGTTAACAAGTACCTTACTCCCCAACATATAATACTATAAGTACAGGAGTAGCTCACCCATTTAGATGCATCACCTGTGCAGTGCTGTGCACAGGCCTCAATATGTCCTCTATAATCTGCTCATGATGTGACAGGTCTATTCTCACCTAGGGAATGTCCTGCCCATTTTCGATAGCCACTTGTTAACATGCACCCCACAGTCATGCACTCCTATAGAGAGAGCAGCTCTACAGCTTAGGAGTAGCTCACCCCTTTGGGTATACCCTCAAATTAGTGCCTCATGCCCCTCAAATCAGTTTATGATGTGACAGGTCTATTCCTACATTGGAAAATTTGAATGCGGAGCACATGGTTTCCCTGGCAAAAATACTTTCCCTGCGAATTTTACACTTTTACTCTCTGATTCAAAACAAAACACCAATAGTGTGTTGCTCAGTTGTCTTTTCGAAAATTCCCAGGCCTGAAAGAGGATTAGTGGTTGATTGACAGGGTTAGTGTCTAAGGGCAAGTGTGTAAATCTCCTGGTTTGTCCATTAAGGTGTGTAACCTGACTCTTGATAGAAGGTCTCAGGGCCCATTCATGTCACACTATGTTTTGACTGATGACTGAAGGTAAATGGAAATGTGGTCTATTTATTGCTCAAGTAATAAGAGTAACTAACTATGGTCTATTGCATCCACTGGGTTCCAAACCTAATTTGGAACCCAGTGAAACAATAATAGTTGTTTTAATTTAAATCTGATTTAAACTGATATGAACCCCCTTTTTACAACCATGATTACTCTCCACATGTCATCTTTCACTTCAAGTTCAAGTTTCCCTAATAGAAGACGCTTGTCCATTATGATCCCGATCATAGGGTCCATAAGAATATTAATGGTAGTGTAGGGCTATGGTATTTATATTATAATAATACACTCGTAAGAACCCGTGGGACTCAGACCCAGGTCTCCGGGTGTGATGGGGAGTCCAGATGGCAGGTGGCAGCACCTGCCTCCAGGTTCGCATCCATTACACCAGGGGGCCTCTCACTCGTCCGTCACATGTCATGTGACGGGTCTGAGTTTCGCGGGCTTTTCCCCTATATAAGGGCAGTTCCTACAGTAGTTCAGCAGTAGTGGTCCTACCACTGCTCAGCACACCTCTACCGTTACCTACAGGTAACCGAATGCCATCTGGCATGATGTCTCTATAGGCTGTGATCGTATGTAACTAAGATCAAAATAGAAGCTTGGTTGCGTACTCAGAAACTTCTTCTCTTTTCGTTAGATGAAATTTGTCTGTTTGAACATCTTTCATCCAATCTTCTCCCCTTGACACTAGTGGTGTATCCCCTTGGGTGGGGAGGCAGGTGCCAGGCAGTCAACTACCATCCAGGTAAGCACAGTGACAATGACTCATTATTTGTGTAGTTTGGTATGTGGCCTCCAGGGCCTGTACTCAGCATGTAGAAGAGCAGCGAAGTAGAATGTTGTGAAAGGCTTTGTACATGATTAAGATTTTATCGTAATGAATGAAAAGTCCTCACACTCCTCTGCTTTACATGTTGAAGGTATACTGCCATGTACCTACTGTGTATTCCTACATGGACTAGTGTCTAAAGATCTGCTGCTGTCTTGTAACCATGCTCACTATCAGCACAGACTTACTTTTAGGTGTGGCCAAACCACTGACCCAGCATTGTGTTCTATAGAGCATACATTAATTTGTGTTTAAGTTAGTTTTGCTGAAATAGTAATATCTTTCATTTTTCCAGGGAAGGGATGCAATGTTTGTTTAGAAATAACTTCCTGTAAGGATTTGATATGTAGTCTATTGAGAAAAATACCACAAATCACAATTGTTTTGTTTCAAACACCACAAATCACAATTGTTTTGTTTCATTGCCTTGCCTACATCTGCAGTCAGCAAGAGAAAGCTAAAGGAAGTTCCCTAATGATGTGGTCTGTCCAGGTTGCACGTTGTTCTATATTTACTTCATCAAATCAAACCGCAATCATAAAAATAACTCATTCTGCTAATTCAGAGTATGTGTCATTTTCAATTAGTATTTTGTGGCCTTTGCGCCTGATTAAGGCCTAAAGGTGTACCCTTCACCTCTGCAGCCAATTCTAGTCCAGAAGACATGCGATGAGTTAACAATTATGAATACTAGTAGTAGATTTATTTTTACACACAAAGCTTGCATTTTGAGAGTAGCAGTCCTTCATTCCACAATGAAAACAAGCAACCATGAAAAGTTTGCTGACTTTTGAGCAGACTGTAACCTAATTTGGAAGAAAGGAGACACTGAAGGATGAAAGGTCCATCATGTGCAGAAAACCTGAGCATCTAAGAAATCTGTCTCAAATAAAAGTTGATTGTTCTAGCAAATCACATCTTGCCTCTGTAGTTAAATACCATGCAGATTATTTCGATCTTTATAGGAAGAATCAATTCAATCTTCATCTTTATTTGCCACATATGAAAGCCATTCTAGAATATTATTTCTCTGTAAATGACAATTTACTTGGTATTGAGACAGGAATTAACTGACATTAAAATTCTAATAACTCTAATAGTCATGTTGATAAAGCAATATGAACAATATGATATATAACCTTCATTATTCATGAATATATCTATTTGCTTTAGTAAAAAAATATATAATTTGAATGTACAAGAGGATAAAGGCTCCCTATGCATAATATTGAAAATGCCAAATAAATGCCCCAAACTTGGCTGTGAAAAGAGTCCTCCTGAACCTGCTACTGGCTGCTTGTGGCATGCATTCTCCAGGTCCTGTTTAGATTCCATCCCCACCCCCACTTGGAGTAGGTCCACGATGGTAGGTCAGAGTAAACAGACTCAGGCGGAGTGGACCTTAGCATTAGACATCATCACCACCCACCCTACTCCTGTTAAAGCTGATCTAAGCCAGAAACATGAACACCAACTCAGCCTTAAGCCGTTTGCGAACCCACAAAGTGTGCAGAAAGCATCACCATGACTTATTTGGAACTGCTCATTTATGTTTCACCCCTCACCCCATCTTCCCACTGGGAGTACCTGTGAATCAATCAGCCAAACTCAGCCTTAGACACTGAGCAATGTCATCATCACCCACTGTATGCCCATTATAGGAGAGCCAGCTTCATTGACACATGCTCCGCTCCCTATTCTGCTAGAACATATAGGGCCTGTGGTCTGTGTGTAACACCCACTCATGTTGAAAACCTTTATCTATTGATCCTACGTGCATATCTATACACCCATTTTTGTTTTTTTCATAGCCAATAATACAAGCTCCAGTGCCTCATGATATACATATATACATCCTTTCCCTCAGGTCCTTCCATTGCTCCTTTGAGGATCACAACACCTACACACATCTCTTTTTCCATAGACATACAGATGTAAAGGTTCATAGACACATAGAAACCTTTGACACACAGAGCCACAGTGAAAACTGTGGGCTTCTTAGCTTTGGGGATTTAAGGCAGTTCTATCCCAGGATAAATTAGGATTATGTTTCAATACAGATGGCTGCTTCCATGGGACGGGCATAAGGACACAGGGGTTGACTGTAAGCATGTTCACCCATTAAAATACTACATGCAGATAAAAGAGAAGGTATTTTATTGCCCCATGGCCACAAAAATACAAGGCTTTAACTGTAAGTCTTATTCAATACACATGAAAAATCCCCAGTCTGAGACAATCTATAATAGAACATGACATCTATTAGATTGCAGAAAGATGACATGAAATAAACAACATCAACCAGGATTTTAGATTGAATGATAATATGCTGGTACTTTGACCATGATGGATGTCCTGTTGTTTACCTGAAAGGTACAAGAACGCTGCAACTGGAACCTAAATCTCTACTCTTCATGATGGACACAGAAGTGTATTTCCTTGCCCTTCTTTTACACCACACAATCATGCACCCCCAGACATGCAATGCTATAGCAGGATGGAGTAGCTCTATGGTACAGGAGCAGCTCACCTATGGAGATCCAGCCTTAGTTTAGTGCCTTATATATGCCTCTATATGTCCTCTATAATTTGGTCATGATGTGACAGATATGTTTCAACATTGGGAATATCCCAGTCTTATTTCACACCCACAAGTTAACTTGTGCTCCCCACAGTCATGCAATCCAATAGATGAAAAAGGGCTAGATTGACAGCATTTTGAAATGACCTTCAGATGCAGGTAAATGATTGTTTTTATTTGTACTATAGAAGTCACACATTCGACATTCCATACTTCACAAATACACACCCAAAAAAATTATATTATTGAACAGTTGACCTGTTCAAGATCATTCGCCTCTGGTCCCACTAGTGTTGTGTGATGGAGCCCAAGGTAGTAGAAGCAGTCTAAGAGACACAATGAAGGTAGGAAATACTCATGACCTGAAGAATTGCACTGTTTATCATTCCCCGCTGCCTCAAAGACACAGAAAAAATAATGATACTCACCTGGAGCCTAATGTTAGCCTCAGGCAAATGTCGCCAAAATGAGTATATTTTGATACTCAGGGTGAGCCTAGGGTGTAGACATACTCCAGCAATACCTGACACTCTACTCTAGATTGTTTATGGCTTAGCTGTACCCTCTCTACTGCCCTACTTTCACAGTGCAGGAGTCTCTTTAGAGACAGGCTCAGGGTCAACTGGAGTAACATAATAGAAGAGAATAGGACATTGCCTGAGTATCTCTATGAAGAGGGTCAGGCAATGCTGGATCCTACCTGAACAGGCTCCACCATTGCAGGAGTCTTTCTTACCTATGGCGTAATGCACTGCCAGAGTATCCCAATACATAGGATCACACTTTACTGGATTCTATCTTCAGAGTGAGTCCAGCAACACCACTCAGTGGGCACAACCCCACTTAATGAGTTACTAATCAGCACTGCATTATAGGGCTTACAGACAGTCTAAATTGTAATGGTTATGTAGCCCTGCAGTTGTAGCCCTTATTGAACTACTAAGCTGTAGGGTGTATTAAGCCCAACACATAATTGGTTTGTTAAACATTATAAAGAAATATAGAAATTAAGGTCACCGTTTGACAAAAGCCCATAATTTCATACACACAAGGATTTCAGATGGTCGAACATTCAACTTCCTAAGGCAGTCTAATCAATCGATGAATAGTTTGTGCATTCCTGGTTTCAGTGTCCTTTTTGCTCCTTGGTGGGATTTGAACCGGGTACCTCCTTATTGTGACTCCTTTGTGCTCCTATATGTGCTAGCGGGTCAGGTGTTGAAAGTGGCACTATCAATATGCTGATATGATATTTCAACCATAGACCTACTACAGTGAGATGTCATTGGTCATATGACGCCCAGTAGACTAATAGGGAACACAGACTGGAGTGACCATAGTAAGGAAAAATGCCCATAGTAAGGACAAATGTCCACAATGTCCTCAGTAAGTATTGCACAGTCCTACTTATATGCCTATTGCAACCTGGCTCACCAGTTGTAGAGGTGGCACAGCGTTAGGATTCCTGCTTCGCATGTGAGGGGTCTCAGGTTCAAGTCTAGGTGGTGCTGAGAAACATTTTTCTTTTTTTCAGTTTAATAGGAAACATCTCATCTATTACAGTGTATTTTTCTAAGACCTAACTTTGTAACTAATTGAAATAGATGCTTGCTTGAAAACCGACAGAATCTTCAATGTCTGCCAAGTCAGAAAATACCAAGAATATAAATCGTTTGCATAACAAAATATTTCGGGTTGAAAACTTGCAACTTTTGAAGTGCATCCCTGGGCTGGAATCGAACTCAGGACATGTTACCACTACACCATCTTGACTGTGCTGAAAGCTCTCCACTTGAAATCTCATATGATCTGCTCCCTCTGTGTGTTGAAATCTGGTATTCTACTTTTTTCCAAGCCCCAAAACATTAGAAATATGCCTGGGACCATATGTTACTTTTACATTTACTGCAAAGATATGATCATACTCTAAATGTTTTAGTGATTAATTCCTATTATATTCCTAAATAGATAAGATTATATTCTTAGATATCATGGTTCTAAGGACTAGAGGATAATAGAAAGGATATTGAGTATGTGCAAGAATGGGTGAGGGGGGGGGGCTTAATAGGGAAAAATCTTCTCACAACCCCATTATGAATGCATATTCATGCTCACATTGTAGCAATAAGATTGACTTACCGAGAATGACTTTACAAAAATACTCAATGGGGCTTGAACTCACCACCTTCAGATGCAGAGTTCAGTGCCATATCAACTCAGCTAATGAGGCACATGGTGTGGTGGGTGCTAGGATATGATATAATCTCAGACATCAGTGTAAGGGCTAGACCCCTGCTTTGCTGGAGTATTCAGTTAGATTCAGACTGAGTATGGCACCATGCCTGAGCCTTATGCCATACTCATGCTGATCCCTTTTCCCAATGTGTGGCATTGAAGCAGGCTCAGCATGAGTATGGCATGTCAGGGGAGAACCTCTAGCAGAGGCTCTCTTGATACTCAGACAGCACAAGAGACTAGGTGAAACTCAGGCTGATCCTCTTTTTTCTGTCAGTGGAGGTAAAGTGTTAGTGTTAGGGAGAGAAGCCTGGCTGCCAAAGCTTGAGCCTGCTATTCAAGACTATAGATGTGCCCTACCCAAGGAAGTGGGACACCCGTTACTGGGACACTAACCAGGCACTGTCATCACCACCCATTGTATCCATGCAATGTGCATTTACACCCACTTACACCAAATCCTCGTCTCCATTTATCTCATAAGTATATATACATCCATCCACCTTTGTGTAATTTTTGCCCCACATTTGCAGCAGCAATAGGTCATGATAAACATAGTTACATCATTTCCGTTAGGCCCTTTTCTTCTTCCGCTGAGGCTGACAACACTGACACGGACACCTTTGCCATAGCCACACAGAAGTAAAGATTCAAAGAGACAAAGGGATGTGTGACACGCATGTAGTACCACATTGAACACTGTGGGCTTCTTAGATCTAGGAATTAAAGGCAGTTCTGTCTCAGGATAAATCAGGATTTCATTTCAGTATAGACGGCTGATGCCATGACAGGAGCAGAGGTGTGCATGATGTACTATGAGCATGTAAACCCATCAATATATTGCATTAGGTGTGCAGAGAAGGTAATTAGTGCCTCATGGGTACCTGTAGAAATGAAACAGGGCAATAACTGTAGGAAACTCTCATTAAACTCACATAAGGAAATTTATAGATGACATTGTTTGACATCTCAATTCTCATCTCTACCTTATGACATTGATTTTATAAAAGAAAAAGCCAGACACTTTTCAAAATGCAGAAAATTACCTTAGATGATCAAAATCTCCGATACTTTTAGATTGAATGATAATATGTATGTACTATGACCATAATTGATCAGCTGTAGGTGTTTACCCGTAGACTGCAAGAACACTGCAACTGCAACCCTAAACCTGATTCTTCTGGAGAGACATGGATATGCATGTCATTGCCCTTCTTTTACACCACACAATCATGCACCCACAGACATGCAATGCTTTAGCAGGAGTAGCTCCACAATACAGCAGCAGCTCGCCCACGGAGATCCACCCTTGGTGCAGTGCATTATACAGGCCTTCATATGTCCTCTGTAAATTGGTCATGACGTGACAGGTCTATTCCCTCCTAGGGAATACCTCAGCCTTATTTTATACCCACATGTCAACTTGCTCTCCCCCTAGTCATGCACTCCTATAGAGCGAGCAGCTCTACAGTTCAGGAGCGACTCATCTCTTTGGGTATACCCTCAAAGTAGTGCCTCATGCCCCCCAATTAGTGCAGGACGTGATAGACCTGTTCCCAACTTGGGAATATAGAGTGCAAAAGTACATTAACATGTTATTGATTGTTGTCCAGTCGGACCTGGTAGCAGACTGGGGTAAATCTGTACTGGAAGGCATTTCTAAAGATGGTAGGACTAGACATGACTTGAAGCTGGTCCAGTCGTACCAGAATTCGCCTACGACGGCCACACTCCAATATAGTATCCAATTGTCCAGGCCAGTCATACCAGAATCATTCTGTCATACTAGTTATTGTGCATGATCAAGTTGTCATATGAGAAATATCATAAGACTAGTGGTATATAGTGTAAATACATTAAGCTCTCATAAAATAGTGTTATTTCCAGTTGTCACTGGTTTATTCAGCTTTAGGCAACATGTAAGAAATATCAATCATACAGTAGTTAGTATGTAGGTAATTTGTACATACAGTAATATACAGTAATTTATAAAGTATAATGTTCTGTTCCACTCCACCTGTGAGGTAACAATAATACAATGTCCAGCATAGTTCTAGGTGGGTTCCCACACCTAACTTTACCCTCTGGTGGATGTCTTGAGGAAGATAGCCTCTGGCCACTAATGATGGAAACCAATGCCTGTCTAGCATAGTTTCACCATAGTGCAGTGGTATAGCAGGTAGCAGGAGATGACTGGAGATGTTACCTCTGGAGTGGTTCTTGGTGTTCTGTCCTCCTGGAGGTGCAGACAGACTATTTGTAGCAAATCTTGGAAAAGCACCTCCAGACTGACTGGAGCCAGCAGCATCTGCCTAACTCTACAATTGTTTGAGGGGAGTCTTTCATGTGTCACAGGGGGACAAAGGACCCCCATGGGCGCCGCTGTGTCCCCCATTGTCTTGGTCGGTTCTGCAACTTCAGACCCTCAAAACGCGGTCGTTTATGCGTTTATAACCGCCATTTTGCGCATGCGCGGAGTTGAATATGCCAAGTTTATAATGCCCGTTGGATAGGCGCGTAACTCCCGCCGGTTTGTCTGTAGGGAACTCGGAGCTCCTTTCAGTCTCCATGGCATAACTTCCTTAATAATGGGAGTTCCGCCTTGATCTTGGGCTCATTTTGACCGTCTAATTATGGGCTTTCGATAAATGCTTTGATATTTGACCTAGCTTGCTCAGGAGCGACGCTAGAGCGACCGGAAGGTTATGGCGTCGTGCTTATGTAACCCATTGTTCAGTCATTAGGGTGCTCAGACACTCATGACGGCGTCAGCGGTGCTTAGGCACCCGTGACGGCCGGTTGCATTCACTTACAAGTTATTAATTTGTGCATTGGACCATGAGGTCGCACACTGAGACCCTTATTCTTATTATATTGTGCAGTGAACCATTAGGTCGGAGCCTTTGATGTCATAAACTCTGTCTAACTGACTGTGGCTGGTGTGCAGTGGGGCATGAACGCTCTTATGTAAAGTTTGAGCGCTCTTATAGCTCTTAGAACCAACCTATGTATTAATTTCATAGATATTCTTTGATTAATACAATAATATGTTAGAGTTTATGGAATAATAAAATGGTATATCATAGAATACTCCCTCTCCCCCTAGAGAATGCGAAACTCCGTCATTTCGCCGAGGGAATGTACAATTTATACAATTTTTACCTTATTTTGGAGTTATATACTGTTTGTAAGAGGATTTGAAGTAATGGGGAGTGCTTCAAATGCAATTTTTGTGGTAGAGCTTTGTCAGTATAAACAATTTTCTCCTGGGTATAAGTACATTTCCGAGTTTCTATATCTTACCATACCTGAGCTTATTTGCTTATGTAACATCAATTTTGGGTACAGTTTTCCATTTTTTATGTACAACATACAATTTGGCAAATAGTGTGCCTTTTTGGCATTCAATGTTCGATTTAGTGTGCAAATTGAACATAAATGACAATTTTAGTGTGCAAATTTACAATTTCGCGTGTAACTGTGTTCAATTGACAATTTCAGTATGCAAATATATAATTTTTGCATACATTTGACAGTTTTAGTATGCCAATATACAATTTCGCGTATATTTGGCAATTTTAGTGTGCAAATATATAATTTCGCGTGCATTTGGCAATTTAGTATGCCAATATATAATTTTGCGTTCAATTGATAGTTTCTGTATGTACATATATAATTTTGGATACACATAGAAATGTTGATTTTCTAAAAATCTGACTTCAGTGTATGAATTGGGTACAGACATACAGTATAATGTGCAACATACAATTCAAATGTAAATTGGATACAAACTTACAATCTAGTGTGCAAACATACAATTTTTGTGTGCAAATTGGGTACAAGCGTACAATCTGGTGTGCAAACATACAATTTTAGTGTGCAAATTGGGTACACGCGTACAATCTGGTGTGCAAACATACAATTTTAGTGTGCAAATTGGGTACAAACGTACAATCTAGTTTACACTATACAATTTTTGGGATTTGAGACAAATTTTTCCGAGGGCCGGAAAAACAAAGTACTTCATGTACAATAGGCTTGTTTGTCTCTGAGTTACTCATTGATTTTGCTATATGGGTGTATTAATTGGCAATTTCGGCAGTGGGCCGCTGCTTAATTGACTTTTCCCCTAGCCTTTTGAGTATGTGTCCCTGAAAGAGATTTATTTGGTGAGTATCTTAAGTAAACATGTTTTATGTCAACAATTTTCTCAACAACAAATTTTTTTTTTTTTTTTTTTCATTCATTTTTCCAACAATTTTCTTGGATACCTAAAGTGTGTTACTTTAAGTAAACCTTGGCATAGTATACAAGTGCTAGTGGGTACAAAAACTGTCTTAGTTATCTACCTGCATTCATGTATATTAATGTTAGATTTGTACAATTTACAATTTGTAATTTGCAATTTCGCAATTCTGCGCGTACATGCGCGCATTAATCATCGATTTTGTGAGAATACCATAGTTTTTCATATTATACATCAACAAGTGGCTGTGTATGTATATTTTTTTTTTTTCTAATACTTTGATAATTTCATTGACAGTGGAGGTGTGTCAGGAGTGAGATGTGAGTCTCCTCCTTGGTGTGCTCATGCAGTGGTGGCACTTGAGGTGTTAGGTGCCAGATTCTGGCATGTGTCTGTGTGAGTGCCTAGCTTGGTGTCAGTGGACAGTTCAGGGTGGGGGGGGGTGTGTGTGTGTGTCCATTTAAGGAGTGTGTGGCTGGTATTGGAGTATCAGTTCCTCTCTGGAAATCACTGCTGTAGCACCATGGCCCATCTACAAGCTCTCTTTGCTTTGCCTGTCCCCCAGGTGATGGAGGTGGGGAGTCCAGTTAGGGCCCTGGTGGAGGCTAACCAGACCATCCATTATGGTTACATAGTGAGGAATTTCAAGGAGATCATTGAGCATGGTGATGTGTTGATCTGTAATTACTCCTGCCACTATTTCTTAGGCTCAGCCTTGCGTCGGGGGGCCACTGTGGCCCTTCTGACTAGGGCCTTGGGTAATATGGGTTTCTGGCCCATGGACTATAACTTCGGGCCGCGGGAGCGAGTGCTATGGGATTATCTGTTGGCGGCGTCCCTCCTCGATCTTGCGGCATCCGGGGATCCATCCACGGCTGCCGAGTATGGACTGGGGATGCTGGAGGCCCGGCTCGTTGAGTGGGAGCAGGATCACGGCCATATGTATGGCTCGGACTCGGACTCGGACTCTCCCATTGATGTTGAACCCGAGGATCTGTGGTAGGATCCCGACTGACTGAAACCTAGGGTGTAAAAACCCGCCATCCCAAAGGCCCTTTTCAGGGCCGGCAAATTGTCCGAAAAGTTCTGAATACTGTCTCTGATGTGTTGTCTCCTGGTGGTGGACTGGGGGCAGCCTAGGCTGTGGGCAGTCTAGGCTGTTTCCACAGTCACCGGGGAGGGCTGGTGGTTTAGAAAATTAGCAATAGTCTGCATGTTTGACCTTGCGGTCTCCTCCTGTTGTTCGTCAATAATTATATCTGTTGTATTTTCCAGTGCTGTCATGGTCACCGGGCTGGTGCCACAATCATTCTGGAGAAGCATGGAGTAGTACAGTCCTTTGTTTTTAAGGGCTTGTATAGTACTGAACCTAGTGCGCCAAGGTAGGTGTATCACCTGAGGGAGGTGATAAGCAAATTCTCCTCTCTGTGTTGTTATAACTGCTGGTCCATTCCAGGTAAATATAGCCTTAGGTAGTGGGAAGGTTTTAACCACTATATCCTTATAGGTAGGGGCAGCTGCTGATTTAATCTCATCAAATTCATGTGGTATTGGCCTCAAGGGTAGCGCGAAGTTTGAGTCTCAACAATATATTTTAAAATATATTGTGGGGTTTGTGCGCTTGGCCACATTTTTCTTGCCACAGTGTGTCTGTGCAAATTTCTTAAGGTACTTCATTATTCTGTAGGCTGAGTAGATGGTCAGGGTGAATAATATAGCAATTATCAGGGTGTGGGTTTCCTGAATTGTGAGGAAAGGGGTGTGGGTTTCCTCTGTAGGGGTTAATTTTGTAGGATTCTTATCTGGGAGCAATTTGTGTAGGGGCAGCTCGGTGACTAGTCTGAATGCTTTGGCTGTAGGCAGGTAGGCTACAGTCCCTCCTAGTCTGTATAATTTGAGTAGTATGTATACTATAAAAATGTGAGCTGATATCCCTAGGATGAGTGCTAAGCTTTGGAAGATTGGATGCTCTGTAATTCGACGTAGGTATGATTCCTCGTAGCGCGTTTCCATTTCCTTATTAAGGTTGGAGGCATCTTTTAATACTGTTTTGGCAAAGGGCTCTAAATTCAGTTGAGTAATATCATCCATGATTGGATTTTCCTGTAGTTTTTCTAAGGTTCTAGAAAGGTTTACTACTGGGAAATTTGGAAGATTCTCTCTTTCATCTGGTTTGGTTTCAGAAATTTTGTTAAGTGCTGCCATGAATGGTAAATTAATTGTCTTGAGAATGTAATGAAATGATAAGGTTGAGTTACAGGGCAACCTTGTGTTTGGAAGAGAAAATTCTCCTACACTGATCGTGCACCCACAGGGTACACCTATGATTGAGTAGGACTGAGCTTTTCGAGTTTCAGACGTTTTACCATGGCAGTTGATAAAGTAATGGGGTTCATTAGTAGTGACCAGATACTCATCTTCAGAAATGGAAATAGCATGGGTGGTAGGTGCTTGCAGTGGTGAAACTGTAAACTTGCAATGTTCCTTAATCTGTTGAGCCTGGTTAGTAAAAATGGCTACAGGGCATGTAGGCCTGTGTTTATAGATTCTACCATTTACATCTCTGCATACCTTTACTGTAGTACCTTCACATGCCTGCATATCTGCTGAGTCCAATTCGATAAATAATGATTCATCGTAAGATACTGCTAGAAACTCAGTTGTGGTTTGCAACTTGGTGACTCCTCTGGTGGGGGTTTCCTGTGTGTCTATAGGCATGGGTGATGTAATCATTTGGTACAGTTTGAAGGTTGAGGTGGTAGATTGAATTATAATGTCCAGATGAATATATATATGGTGAGCTGAGTAAGTGTATGAGGTCAGCTTCTGTGAATAATAGAAATCTAAGTCATTAATTGCGACTTGTGCTCCAGGGTGTGTAATCCTAAGTTTGTTATTAATGTCAATTAGGTATCTAGCAAGGTCTGAGGGTGGTACTATATCAGGGGTTAGGGTCCCTGATGATAGCATCCTCAGGGCTGCATTTGTCCTTTGCAGTGATTGAACTGTATTCATTCTTGCTGCTATGATAATTAGTGCATCATTTAATACTTGCATTTTTTCCCTTTGAGTTTTCTCGTGCCTTGAATATGAGTCAAGTGACCTGGACATGTTAGAGGCCCACAGGTTGACGGTGTCACCTATGGTGTTGATTGTGCTGTCTAGTACCTTCTTATCTTGGATGTATGCTTTAACAAACTTATCTTGTCTGTCTGTGATCTTTTCAATGAGATTAGCTGCTTCCTGATCTTGTTTAGCAAACTTTCTTAGTATTTCATCTATGTTCTTGAGCTGTCCCATTACTTGGTTTACATCTTCTACTGTGGCTAGACCTAGCACACCGCGAAACAGGGGTGCTAGAAAACCCAGTATGGCCTCTCTTTTGGCCTTGTCCAGTGTGTTTATGGGGTTGGATAAGAACAATTTGATGGAGGCTAGTGTTTCATTTATCTCCTTGTCTGCAATTTCCAGCAAGGTGTCTAGCTCCTTAGCTTGTTGGATAATTTGGCCAGAGGTATGATCTTGTAGAGTAGGAGTGGTCAAATGGAGTATTCTATCCCTCATGGATCCTTGGGTAACGGGTGCCCGAGGTATCTTGTAGGGGATAGCTAACAATAGTGTTGTGGTTGTATGTCCATTGACCAATGGTTGAGGGCTAGGTTTGAATACTACTCCTATGTTTTGTCTCACCACAGGTGTATAACCTGCAGTAAGTGGTTCTATAGTATATAATAACAGCATAGTTAGCAGTATGGGTGAAACTCTCAGTCTCCCCATGGTGCTTGTGTAAAGCAAGTTTGCTGTTTAAAGTCTTGTCAAATTTGTAGTGATTTGGTGCTGGTAAAGTCTAAGTGTATGGTGTAACACTTTAAATGAAGTGGTTCGAACTGTACCTTTGCAAGATTGAGCTGTCTTGGCAATATGTCCGGTGAGTCTATAGAGATTGACCAGTAAATGGAAAGGTCAGGTTGAAGGTGAAGTAGGTGTGTTCTTTATCCTAGTGCAGTCTCTCCTAATGGAGAAGTGGGCTGGCTAATTCCCAAGTGGGGTCCTGTAGACTTGTGTTCCAGACTGCAGCTGGATGAAGACTGATGGTGGGCTATGGTCCACAGTGCTTCTTATGTAGCCTACCCTACCCACATCCATTGTGGGCCTGGTATTGTTTCTCTGGAGCAGGTGCACCTAATCCCCAGTGTCTGCTACTGTGGGGGTCTATTGTGTAATCTGTGTACTGGTAATTAGCTCCTCCTGTCATCCAGGACAGCCATTCATGACTGTCTAGACAGTTGTCTGAGGGTAGCTTATAAGGTCAATTGATCTCTATAGACTGCTGTGTTGGCATAGCGCGCTCTTTCATGTGGGGATTAGGCTTTAGACACTCCATTGTGTTACCCTTACTCTTCTTAGACTTCATGTCTGCTTTACTTGGGGGGTCCCAGTCTTTGACCCTTTCAGAGGCAATAACCTACTGATATATTTACAAATTTGATTGGCTTTATATACCTATAAGTAATTCATTATCAGTCACACATGTCTTATGTGTGGATGAAGAGAATTTGTAATACATTTTGAAAATCTTATGTTCTTTTGGTATCTCAATCTTGTTTCTAATTTCTTGAAACTGCACCACACCTAGATGTCTTTCTTAGTATGTGGTGTGCAGGCCTAGGCTTGATAGGGCCTATGCCTGTGGTTTCTCTTGTAAGGGTGATATCATTTTTGTTCCTTACAATTTTGCTGTAGTATTTGGCCTCATGTGGAATAAGCCTGTGTGCAAATTCATTGTTTCTGACAGCCATAACCTTTTTCAGTCTGTCTATGTGCACTGGTCTGGCCACCAATAGATTGGTGTCCAAGTTTTTGAGTTTGGCACTTGTCAAACTAGGTCTGTCTACTACAACATATGGTCCCATAAAAAGGGGTTGAAGTTTCTTACACTCTGTGTTGGTCAGGATTCTTGGTATGTTTAGGTACACCATGTCGGTGACCTTGATTTCCTGTGGTGTAAGTTTCTTATCATATCTATCCTTCCTTTCCTTTTGTAGCTTGGCGACCCTTTCTATAGCTTTCCTCCTAGAGGTATCTTGATTTGTTATCATGTTAGCTACATGGTCTGCTACTGTGGATATGTCTTCCTGTATTCCCAGCCCTAAGTCCATTGGGGTGGCTGGGTTTCTTCCATGGAGTAGGAAGAAAGGGGTGAATCCTGTGGTTTGGGATTCAGTGTTGTTTAATGCAAAGGTTATGGGTTCAATAAATGAATCCCAATTGTTTTGGTGCTTTGAGCAGAATGTTCTGAGCGCTGTGCCTATGCTAGCATTGAATCTCTCTACAAGCCCATTTGATTGTGGCCTGTATGGTGAGGAGAATTTATGTTTGATCTTGAGGTGTTTAGTTAACTTTGTGAACTTTGCACCTGTATAACATGTCCCATTGTCTGTTTGAAGAGTGGCTGGTGTTCCATGATGACAAATTATATTCTTGTAGAACTCTGCTGCTGTTGTTTCAGCTTTTAAGTCAGTAGTAGCCCAAGCTGTTGCATATCTGGTAGCATAATCTATGCAGACTTGTATATGTTTGTTTCCCCTGGCAGTTGTGGGAAGTGGTCCCACCGCGTCTAGGTTTAGGAACTTCATTGGTGAAGTCATGTACTCTCTCACTGTCCTTGGTGTTTTGTGTGAGTGTACTTGCCTTTTTGCTGTGAGGCATGTGTGGCAGGTGGAAACATATTTTGTTGTGTCTGCTAGCATAGACTTCCAATATACCCTAGGTCGGAGTGCTGACAGCATCCTACTTGAACCAAGATGGCCGCCAGTAGGTGAGTCATGGAAATACTGTAGTGTACTTGTTACCCATTGCTGTGGTATAACAATTTGAAGTGGTACAGTATTGGTTTTTCTCCAATTTATGGGGCATATATGGACTAATGTACCATTTACCAAGGTGTATGTCTGGCCTTGGTTGATGATTCTATTTCCTTGTGCTTTTGGTGCAGGCAAGGTCCCATCCTCAAGATACTGTATGAGGGGCAATAGGTCCTTGTCCTTCCTTTGTTCCAAGCCAAGGTTTGTACCTGAGATGGATGTGTCGGGAATCTGATCCAGTAGTTGATTTATATCTAGCACATGTTGTTTTATTCTGTCTCTTTCTTTTTCTTTTTCATCGACTATTGGCCTATCTTGTGCCTTTTGTTGGGGTGTGTCACTCTTGTTTTGGTGTGTAGGCTCTTTTGGAGGGCCTATTCTCGCCTTGGTGGGAGTGGCAACCCTTTTCTTTAAAGGCACAATTTGCTTTTTGTCATTCTTCTTTGTCTCAGAGTTCTTTGACTTAGTAGATGCAGTGTCTTTTGTGACATTTTTCCTGGCAGGTGGGGTTTTGGTAGGTTTGTTTCCTGTGACCTTTTTCTCATGTAGAATAGTTTGTGATTGTGTGGGGGGTTTTGGTGTGCCCTCCTGAATCATTTCTCTAGTCTTTGAGCGTGTGGTCATAGGACACAAATGGTTTGATGCTTCCTCTCCCTGCATTGGTTCAAAGAATCTGACTGATTTAGAAGTTGCTTGAGTAATAGCATATATTGTGTCTTCTGGATCTTCATCGTCTGAGTCAGGTGGGGTGAAGGGTGGCTCCTTTGGAGTTGCCTTCAGCATCTGATTGAGTGATGAGAATTCAATAGGCTCGAAGTCATTATCTGGAAAGAGTTGTGAGTATTCTCTCTCACAGTGGCAAAACACATAGTGTGTAGATTGCTTCAAGATACCCCTAATGGGTGTCTCTGGCCTTTCAATGGTGTTGGGTGGATCATCCCTTTTGAATGGTACTTTCTTTGTTACTTTTGCAAACTTGGTTCTACTGGCTGCTCTAACTCTCCTTGGTGGGGGTGGAGGGTTAGTCATGGGTCCAGAATCTGGGTATTCTCTTCTAGACATAGCATCTGGTGGTATGTTATCATCACCTTTCACATATTGGATGGTGAATGAAAATTGTTGTATGTCTAGAGCCCATCTGGCCCATCTATGTGTGAGTCCTGTATTGGTTAATAGTGGGATTGGGGCTGCATGGTCTGTGTATAATTGGAAGTGTCTAGTCTCTAGATAGTGTCTGAAGTGTAATACTCCATACACTACTCCCAGTAGTTCTCTCTCTGTGGTATTGTAATTTCTCTCATGTTTGGAGAGGGTTCTACCTGCAAAGGCTACTGGTCTGAGCACTCCTTCATTATCTCTCTGTGAGAGTACAGCTCTTAAACTCACATTGGAAGCATCAGTTGCCAAACTGAACTCTTTCTCATAGTTTGGATATCTGAGAAGAGCATTGGTACAGAGGGCATGCTTTAATGTTTTGAAGGCATTATCTGCCTCCTCTGTCCAGACAAATGCTTTGAGATGTGTCTGTAGATCATATAATGGTCTAGCAATTTGGGCATAACCTTTGATAAACTTTTTGAAGTATTGGCATAGGCCTGTGAAGGATCGGACATTTTTGACTGATTTTGGTGTTGGGAAGGTTTTGATTGATTCCACCTCTGTGGGAGATGGTTGCAGTCCCATGGGTGTCACTCTCATTCCCAAGAAGTCTATTCTGTCTATGAAGTATTCACATTTTGATTTCTTCAGTTTGAGTTTACCAACTCTTAGGCTGTTGAACACATCTTCCAGGTCATGGAAGTGTTGTTCGATTGATGGTGATAGTACCAATATGTCATCTAGGTATGGTAGGGCACATTTGTACTTGAGTTTGTTCAGAATTAATGTGACTAGATGGCAGAGTCCCGCCGGTGCCGTCGCTAAACCCATCGGCATCCTTTCATAGACATATTTTTTGTCATTTGCTATGAATGCGGTTTTATGCTGATCTTCCTGTCTTATAGGAATTTGAAAAAATCCCTGTTGGGCATCTAGCTTACTGAATACTCTTGGTCTGAGTGACCCTATCATGTCTAGAGTGTCATCGGCTCGGGGTGTAGATAAGGCTTGATTTATCGTGTTCTGGTTCAAATAACGAAAATCTGTGACGAGCCTATGGCCTCCCGATGATTTTTGTACTAAAAAGGATCTGGAAGCCCAGGGGCCTTCAGCACATTCTCTCAGAATGCCCTGTTGTACTAGCCTTTCACACTCTTCCCCTATTGCGGCCTGTTTTTCTGGTGTTTGTCTATATGGTAGGAAATGACATGGTACTGCCTCAGGTTTTACATGTATTGAGTGTGTATACAGGTGTGTGGCACCAATGTCTCCATCTTTTCCTACAAATACATCATCATACTTGGTCAGCAGTGATCCTAATCTATCATGCTGATCTTTGGATGTGAGCACAGATTTTGGTGGAACATTCTCTTCCAATTCTGGCTCGAGGTCATGTGCCTCACTATGTATAGCAGCTATTTCAGAGAGTCTGATTGAGTTGGGTTCAGGGTCAGCATATGTGGACTCACAGTCTGAGTCTGTGTCACTGAATTGAGTTATATCCTCAGGCCGTATGGCTGAGATGGATTGATCAGTGTGTGGGGTTGTGTCTGACACCTGTTGAGGTTTTTCTAAATCAGATTCCTTGACTTCCTGAAATAGAGCTATGATGGCACCCTTTTTGATTTTATGTGGGCGCCTGCTGGTGTTGAGTAACACTAGGGGATGTTTGTTATTTTCCCTGGGGGTTACTGCTGCCCTTTGAACTAGATATGGGGCATTGTTATTTCTTTGGAGGTTATCTACTACTCCAGTTTTGCCTTGCAATGATTGAGTAGATGTGACTTTACCCAATACTGCAAGTTCAGAGAATGGAGGGATGGTAAAATCCCTCACTGCCCTAATGGGTTTGAGAATTTGTTCAGGATCAACATTAAATTCAATTTGAGATTTTGTAGTGCTTAAGAAATCTGTGCCGAGAACAACGGGCTGTGTGAGGTTGGGAATTACAGCAAATTGGTATTGGAATCTGACACCTTGGATTCTAAAGTTCAGCATAGCTGAATGTCTAACATGACACACCGATCCATCTGCCAAATGGATGTTGATTTTAGATTTCCTCAGTTGGATATGGAATCTCTTTTGGAGATCCATGAGGAATGATTGTCTGACACAGGTGATAGTAGCACCTGTATCAACCAAACATTGTACATCTGAAACATCATATAGATTTGCATTGATACAGCCATTTTGAAGAAGTACAATAGAAAGCTTGGTACTCTCACCTGTATCCTTTGATGATGAATCTGGTGGGGTGATGTGTATCACTGATGGACGTCTCTGTCTGTTAGATGGTAGATTGGCACTAGCAATTGTCTCTGGTTGGATCTTTGTTAATCCTGATTGATTGTTTGTATTTGGGGTGTCACAGTGCACTGGCCCATCGGCACTGTGACATCCTAGTTTTCCTGGTTCTGTGGGGTGGTTGAGATGGTTGCCACCAGGAGCTTGGAGATTTGATCCATCACATGAGGTGGTATTTGGGGGTTACTTTGTTGGTTCCCCTGGTAACCTCTTGTGTCAGGTTTGTAATCCTCCCGGCGTGAGTTGGAACCCTGGTTATATTGACCAGAGTTGCTGTATTGACCGGAGTTATTGGATCTCTGGTTGTTGTAGGCGCCATTGTTGTTGTAGGATCCACTGTTGTAGTTCCTATGTGGACTCTGGCTCCTACTGTTGGATCCTTGATTATAGGATCCAGAGTTGTTTGAACCCTGGCTGTTGTTGTAGGATCCAGAGTTGTTGTAGGATCCAGAGTTGTAGTTCCTATGTGGACTCTGGCTCCTACTGTTGGATCCTTGATTATTATAGGATCTGCCATTACTTGGGGTTCTGTCTCTCCTATCACTGTATGAAGAGTTACCATTGTTGGAGTTGGAAGAGCTGTTGTCTTTCCTACTGTTGTGACCCTCCCGGTTGTTGTTGTTGTTGCCCCCTCTACCTCTACCTCTATTGGATTGGTAGTTGGGGTCATAGTTATTTCCTCTATATCTACCGGTAGGGTCTCTTGATGCAACCTTAGCCTCCTGTTCCCTTACATGGGCACTAGACATTAGGTTAACATCTTCATCTGCACTAGTGCTGATTTCCTGGACCTTATTCTTAGTAGGCTGTGGGTTGGACTCTGCATCCCTCACCTTCCTAGATCTTTCTTGGGTCTCAACCTCTAAGGCTAGGTCTAGTGCTTGGTCAAAAGAGTCTATTTTCTTGTTCTCAAGAGCCACAGAGATCCAGGGCCTCATGCCTTGGGTAAATGCCTTGCTTAGGATTTCATCACTTTGGCGTTGGGCATTACACACTTTCCTGAGATGGCATGCATAGTCTAGGACAGGTTCATCTACCTTTTGTGCACGGAGTGCAGTCCTTGAGATTATATTGTCTCGAGTAGCAAAATACTCTTTTAATTTATTCACTACATTGGTCCATGTCAACATATCAGGTGTGGCACTCTCCCTGAAGGATTCAAACCAAGCTAGTGCTTGTCCTTCGAGGTACTTGGGTAAATATGTTACCATGGTGTCACTGTCTGTCACTTTGTACTTATCCTTCAGATATTCTGGGAATTTGTGATCAATAAATAATGCTGTTGACATGAGTGGTGATGGGTGTGAAAAGGTTTTGGGTTTTGTTACCTCATGTAGCCTGATCTTTCTGTCATCCTGTTGTTTTCTGTCTATGAGTTTGGTCATGTTGGACACCATGGAGATTATGATGTCATCCTTGGATCCAGAGGCAGATGGTGTGACAACAGGTGTGATGGCAGGTGTGGGAGGTTGTGGGGTCTGGGATGATACCATCTTCATGAGATCTGCTATCTGTTGTTGTTGTCTCTCTAGGGACTTCCGCTGATCTTCCATGGCCTTCTGTTGAGCATCTATTGCTGCATTCCTCTCTGCCAGTTGTTGGTTGAGGATCCTCTCCCTTTCCTCCTGCTGGGACTTGTTGGTCTCTAGGGCAGTAACTGCATCTTGGATGGCCTTCTCATAGGCCCTTATCTTCTCAGCTGTCTGATTAGGTTGGGGGCCTTCATTGGTGTCCATGATGGAGGGTGTGGGGGAGGTGTCTCTGGAGGAGTGGCTGTCAAAGGCTGGAGCTGGGGTGGAGGATCTAGATGAGGGTGTGGATCCACCCCCTGAGGCAGATCCTTCTTCCCCTGAGGTAGATAGCGTGAGTTGGGTGTCCTGTAGAGATCCCTGGGAAATGTTGGATCCCTGAGAACTGGTTGTTCCCTGAGTAGACAGGGTGGGAGGTGTGGGGTCTACTGAGTGTGGGTCTGTTGTATTGGAGGCTGGTTTGCCTCCTGTGGGCCTCCTAGATCTAGGTGGGAGGGAGACCTCTTCAACAGGCCCCTGACTACGTAGGGTCTTTGTGTGTTGTTCTGCCAGCTTGACTGATAAGACCTTGATGTGTGTGGTGGACCTCACTGACGTGTGGGAGACCTCACTGACGTGTGGGAGACCTCTCTGACGTGTGGGAGACCTCTCTGACGTGTGGGAGACCTCACTGACGTGTGGGAGACCTCACTGACGTGTGGGAGACCTCACTGACGTGTGGGAGACCTCACTGACGTGTGGGAGACCTCACTGACGTGTGGGAGACCTCACTGACGTGTGGGAGACCTCACTGATGTTTGGGAGACCTCACTGACATTTGGGAGACCTCACTGACGTTTTGGGAGACCTCACTGACGTTTTGGGAGACCTCACTGATATATGGGAGATCTTACTGTTGTGTGAGAGATCTCATTGATGTGTGGGAGATCTCATTGATGTGTGGGAGATCTCATTGATGTGTGGGAGATCTCACTGATGTGTGGGAGATCTCACTGATGTGTGGGAGATCTCACTGTTGTGTGAGAGATCTCATTGATGTGTGGGAGATCTCATTGATGTGTGGGAGATCTCACTGATGTGTGGGAGATCTCACTGATGTGTGGGAGATATCACTGGTATGTGGGAGATCTCACTGGTATGTGGGAGATCTCACTGGTATGTGGGAGATCTCACTGGTATGTGGGAGCTCTCACTGGTGACCTTGGTGGGCATGGTGTCAAGGTCAAGGTCACTGGGTGGGTGGAGTGTGTTTTACTGTGTGTATGATTGTTCTTAGTTGTGTTACCAGCTTTAATTTTTATGAGCCTGTGAGAGATGGGATCTTAGTAGGATGTTCTCCACCACTTTGTCATACTAGTGATTGGCATGATCAAGTTGTCATATGAGAAATATCATATGACTAGTGGTGTATGGTGTAAATACATCAGGCTCATATAAATAGTGTTATTTCCAGTTGTCACTGGTTTATTCAGCTTTAGGCAACATGTAAGAAATATCAATCATACAGTAGTTAGTATGTAGGTAATTTGTACATACAGTAATATACAGTAATTTATAAGGTATAATGTTCTGTTCCACTCCACCTGTGAGGTAACAATAATACAATGTCCAGCATAGTTCTAGGTGGGTTCCCACACCTAGCTCCTGGCCTGCTGCTTAGAGGAATAATGTAATAATGAATAACTTTACCCTCTGGTGGATGTCTTGAGGAAGATAGCCTCTGGCCACTAATGATGGAAACCAATGCCTGTCTAGCAAAGTTTCACCATAGTGCAGTGGTATAGCAGGTAGCAGGAGATGACTGGAGATGTTACCTCTGGAGTGGTTCTTGGTGTTCTGTCCTCCTGGAGGTGCAGACAGGCTATTTGTAGCAAATCTTGGAAAAGCACCTCCAGACTGACTGGAGCCAGCAGCATCTGCCTAACTCTACAATTGTTTGAGGGGAGTCTTTCATGTGTCACAGGGGGACAAAGGACCCCCATGGGCGCCGCTGTGTCCCCCATTGTCTTGGTCGGTTCTGCAACTTCAGACCCTCATAACTCGGTCGTTTATGCGTTTATAACCGCTATTTTGCGCATGCGCGGAGTTGAATATGCCAAGTTTATAATGCTCGTTGGATAGGCGCGTAACTCCTGCCGGTTTGTCTGTAGGGAACTCGGAGCTCCTTTCAGTTTCCATGGCATAACTTCCTTAATAATGGGAGTTCCGCCTTGATCTTGGGTTCATTTTGACCGTCTAATTATGGGCTTTTCATAAATGCTTTGATATTTGACCTAGCTTGCTCAGGAGCGACGCTAGAGCGACCAGAAGTTTATGGCGTCGTGCTTATGTAACCCATTGTTCAGTCATTAGGGTGCTCAGACACTCATGACGGCGTCAGCGGTGCTCAGGCACCCGTGACGGCCGGTTGCATTCACTTACAAGTTATTAATTTGTGCATTGGACCATGAGGTCGCACACTGAGACCCTTATTCTTATTATATTGTGCAGTGAACCATTAGGTCGGAGCCTTTGATGTCATAAACTCTGTCTAACTGACTGTGGCTGGTGTGCAGTGGGGCATGAACGCTCTTATGTAAAGTTTGAGCGCTCTTATAGCTCTTAGAACCAACCTATGTATTAATTTCATAGATATTCTTTGATTAATACAATAATATGTTAGAGTTTATGGAATAATAAAATGGTATATCATAATTCCTTAGCCTGGTGCGACTAGAGGCTGCTCCCTACTAATAATTGATCCAGGCACCTTAGGAGTACCACCTGCTTGTCACCATATAGCCTTATGTACTAATTTATGGGTCAGTATCTAAGAGTCATATTTATGTTATTTAAAAATGTTTTTACCTTATAATCTATATCCTAAATGGTTTTCATCATCAGTAAGAATATCTAGGTTGTAAATTGAACTAAAATTATTCTTTTATCTTTTAATGGCAATCAAATAAACAAAAAGAAATGCCATTTTTGATAGATCATCATACCATGGAAACCTCAAGCGCACTCCAAAACTACCCCAAACTCTGACTTACTGTTGTTACCAGGGGGAGAACTCTCATGAGTGATTCTTGGCTGTAATGATGATAATTAATAGAGAACTGACATTATAACACAACTCTTGAACATAATGACACTTCAGGGAATGATTGAATCCTCTACTTATAGATCAGAGAGTAAGCAAAAAGGAAAAGAAAGTAACCTTGAAGGGACAGAGATATCAAGGTACACAGGGAAGGGTTGGGTTCCCCAACACCTGGGATGTGCCCCTCCCCCTGTCTTGTTTTTGCCTACATAGAAACAAGGTTTCCGTTTGAGATGATGTGTGCACCCAACAATTTCCCAGCTTATGAAAGCCAGTGCTTTAGACCCTTCCCCACTATGACTAGCCTTGTACGACTTGGGTTGTATGCCTTGGGCTCAGAACTTAGTGGGGTGTAGGGAGGGGAATAGTTCATGTCAGTCTGGGTGATCGTACTAGACAAGCTACTTATATTGCTTTGTGTCCAGTCGTACCATGTGGATCCTGGTACGACTTGAAGGTCCTTAGTCGTACCATCTTGAGAAATGCCCTCCAGGTGTAAGGGAATTTCAAAATTTACCCCTTTAGGGAAGCATTAGCCGGGTTCTAGGAAGGTGAATGGGCCAGGGCTCCCTATTAAGAATAAAGATCTGATTATATGATTTGTCAAATGAGACGCTCTAGAGTCCCCAACTAGAATTAAGAATGCTGAAATTACTTATGGAACATATATTCAAAGAGGATAGTAACGGAAAAAGGAGGACTGGCTGCCTTAATCACTCTAGTAGGTCTTGTCAGGTATTTTTATCGGTATGGGAGAATGCTGAAGTGAAAATATCTCACCTTTTTCCCACTAGGAGGTTTCTTTCAACAGATGGGTGAATTAGCACAATTTTAAAATATCCTTAACATGCAAGTTAATTATTAGCTTTTGCAGTTATTTTGCAGTTACAAAAATAACATTCTCTATTTGACTTGTAGTAGGGTCCATTTGCTAGAAACGGTGCCTTCCAGGTCTGGTTTCTGTCTGTTTGTCTGCACACACCCAACCCTGTCCCGGCAGTGTTGTGTGATGGAGCCCCTAGGGGTAGAGCCAGGCTAAGAGACACAATAAAGGTAGGCAATACTCCTGACCTTACAGTTTACGTCCTTTACCATTCCCAGCTGCCCCGAAGGGACTAAGAACAGTGTTAGGGAGAGTACCTTGTCTGCAAAAGCTTCAGCCTGACATTCAGGACTATGTGCCCTACACTGTAAAGAATATCTCTTGAATCTACGAGGGATCCTAATGAAACTAAAGAGTGAACCAACATAATTATTTTGCAGTTGAACGATTGCAGATTTTACAAGAAGCCACACGTAGAAGCACGCTGGTTCAAGGAATCTGCGGTAAATTTGGGGCAGGGATTCCACTGACCATTCAACAAATTTTTAACAGTGTAGCCATATGAGGCTGGTACTCTACTTGGAGACTGACCAGGCACTCTCATCACCACCCACTGTACTCCCACTAAAGGTGATTTAAGCCATGTGCATTTACACTCACACCCCACTCACACCAAATTCCTCCAGTTATCCCTACATCAAGTATTTCCACCAACCCTTTTGCTAATTTCTGACCCACATTTCCAGCAGCTGTAATTCATGATATATAGATACTGACATCATTTCTTCCTTCCCCTGCGCATCTGAGGTCTACAACGCCTACACACACCTCTTTTCCGTAGACATACGAAGCTAACAGATCAGAGAAACAAAGGAACCTGTAACATGCATCTACTGAGTCTACAATTAAACAGTATGGCAGGCCTGTGTGTGCTTATATCTGGGGATTAAAGGCAGTTCTGTTTCAGGATTAATTGGGATTACCTTAGTAGTATAGCTGGCTGTTTTTAAAGGTGTGACATAGCCCTTTTCTTTTTTGAAAACATTTAAACTTTATTAGCTGTAACAAGTTGTTATAACATCACCCTGTGTGGTAAATTATTGATACAATTCGACACGTCCTGGTATGAAACATTACAATCAATAATTCAATAGTATATGATGCAAATTTATATTGTTTAAGGTATTGAGAGTACCAATATTAAAAGGTTGGGGAAGAAGCTCATTAAAGCAGCCCTGGCCAGGGCTTGGGCTGTGCCTAATTCTGGGACAATGCTCTCCAGCCCAGGCTCAATTTCTTAGATACATCAGAACAACAATTTTCAGAAAGGTATTTCTCAGTAATATTTAATAACATTTTTAAGAAATCCCCTCCAAAATTGTTTAGCATTGCAAGGCTACACAAAGAACACTATGCTTTTGATTTCCCTGAATATGAAAGATTTATATGAGTTTGGAAGCCTTAGTTTATAAACGTGCATGTCCTATTAATTAAAATAATAACATTTATTGACAACATAGACACTATAACTGTAATCCTGAAGGATATTACAAGAGGGACACAGACATGTATGTCCCTGCCCATTCCATCGTTGTTTTACACCCCTGACCTCCGTTAACACATACAACCCTTAGACATGCGATACTATCAAGGGAACAGCTCTACAACTGTGGAGCAGATATTTTCCTTAGTGCATATATATATATATATATATATATATATATATATATATATATATATATATATATATATAGGCCTATAATTATTAGTCCCCTATAATCTGGTTTTGATTTGACTGTTTTATTCCTTCCTTGGGAATCTCACCCAAATATGCTACCCCCATATTGTTGCATGCATCCCCTCCCCCCACAGTCACACACTGTTCTAGAGGAGGCAACTCTGCAGGACAGCACTTGCCACCGCCACATGCAGTGCTCTATGCTGGCTTCCATATGTCTTCTATAATTTGGTCATGACGTGACAGGTCTATTCCCTCCTAGGGAATATCCCATCAACATTCCTCACCCACACGTTAGCATTCACAGCATTGTCATGCTCCATTACAGAAGGAGCAACTCTACAACTCCAGAGCAGCTCATACCTTTAGATATATCTATTTATACACCCTAAAATTAGTGACCTCAAGTAACTCAGCCAGAAGCAGGGTGAACACTAACCAGGTACTGTCATCATCACCCACAGGAATATACATACATACACCTGCCTTTTCTCCTTTTCCTGGCACATGCATTATTTCATATATAGCAACATCATTTCCCTCCGGCCATTTCCTCACTCGTCTGAGGCTTACAAAACCTACGCGCACCTCTTTGCCAAAGTCATACAAGGCTAAGTTTCAAAGAGACAAAGGAACTTGTGACACACATCTAGTGTCACGGTGAACACTGTGGGAGATCTGGGGATTAAAGGCAGTTCTTTCTCAGGACAAATTGGAGTTCATTCACATCTCCCCCAGATACCTAACAAAAATTACATTCTCTATTTGACTTGTAGAGTAGGGTCAATGGTGCCTTGCAGGCCTTATTCTCTCACACTGGTGTTGTGTGATGTGCCCCCTGGGGGTTGAGGCTGTGTTAGCAACATAATAAAGGGGGGTAATACTCCTGACCTCACATTCCCTGCTGCCCCCAAGGGATTGAGTAAAGTGTTAGGGAGGGAAGCACGGCTGCAAAAGCATGAACCTGCTATTCAAGACTATACCCAGGGAAGTGGGGCACCCATTGCTTGGACACTAACCAGGCACTGTCATCACCACCCACTGTACTCCCATTAAAGTGACTAAACCAGGTGAACTAACACCCACTCACACCAAATACTCATCTCCATTGATCACATGATATAACAACCCACCTTTATGCTATTTCCTAGACCACATTTCGAGCAGCAGTACGTCATGAGAAACATGATGAGATCATTTCCCTTAGGGCATTTCCCTGCTTCTCTGAGGCTAACAACACCTGCACACATCTCTGCCATAGACATACAAAGTTAACATATCACAGAAAAAAAAGGAATTTGTGACACATGTCTACTGATTCTACAGTAAGACAGTGTGGGAGACTTGTGTGTGCTTAGATCTTGGGATGAAAGGCAGTTCTGTCTCAGGATTAATTATGATTACCTAAGGAGTAGAGATATGTGTTGGTTAAGGTCGGCCTTATGGGGGCATTTCTGTGCTATGATTAGAATTCTATATGCCATCATAGTTACAGTTTAGTGGCACTTTATATGTCTGTGGTGATACAAGTACTTGCCTATATATCATATTGACAGTCCCCCTAATGAATCTCGATAGTCAAAACATATAGTGTGTTGTTTGATATGTCAATTCTGACTTCAAGACTTGTTAACATGGTAGAAAGTAGGCCATAAGAACAGCATAACCTTTAACCCTACCCACACAGGAGTAAACAAAGGCATGCATGCCCCTGCCTCTCCTGCCCTTGTTTTACAAATACAAGGTCATGTTTGTACCCTTCGGGCATGCAATGCTTTACATTAAACAGTTCTACAGCTCAGGAGTAGTACATGAGTAGTATATTGAGGGTTACAGGAATCGCTGCATACTGAGTGTCGATGCACAAGTTGGCCTCATATTTAACTCCGCCTCATGGAACACTGCTTTTCTGGATAGCAGGTGAAGAAATCTTTTGCAACTCTATTGAGTTGTTGTATTCATTTGAACTTTTTTAAATCTACCGTTTATAGGGGTTTGAGGCAATTTGATGACAGTGGAGAGTGAGGCCATGCAGAATGGGGTTCATGACCCTGTGGAGAATGACTATCATTCTCAATATAAAAAGGTACCCAAAGTACAGTACCTTGTACAATGATATCCTGTGTAACATATGATGCAGCATATGGTTGCATCAAAATATGCTGTAAGCGTCTTAGAATATAGCCTTTGTATGTAGAATATTAGAGAATATCATTATAAACTCCGTGTCTAGTGAACCCTTCCGAAGGTAAGCATCTGCCTCTAGACAACCATAGTGAATCAGCGCTGAAGGGCATTTCTCAAGGTAGTCATACTTGGCGATCATACCAAATGAACTCCATACTATTGGAAATAGACTGAGCTGTAGCAAAATTTCTTGTTTATCTGTATCTGTGACTATGACAGTTCTGATCTTGGAAAATCTCTCGTTATTTAAATGGGTCCAAAACATCCGAAATTTGCGACATGCCAGGAAATTATCTGATGTCAGATCACAGCCAGAAGCCATGAATAACAGCGGGCACATGGTTAGCTCAGAACCAGTCCGCTCCCAATTGAGCGCTTCACTTCCAGTAAAACCTTAGTTGCAGCATGTTGAGAAACACCCTCCTGGCGATCCAACCTCTCACTCTCTTACTCCCAGTCGGCACAGCAGCGCCCCCCAGTGGGATCTGACATTAAGTTAACTGCCCACCGGGCGATTGCTGAGCACCTTAGGAAGAGATCTGAAAAGGGATGGCCGACAAATCAAATTAAGCGGAGACTGCCCTGGAGGGGGTAGAAAGGGAGTGGTGGTGACTGGGGAATGGGGATCTGGATCTAATCAGATGATGATGGGGGGAGGGTAAAAGGAGGGGTGTTATCTTTCTTATCATCAGAAACTATTCGCCATTGTGAGAGATTTTGTGTGGGGAAAAGAATATTTGAAAAGAAATTAATAGGTTATCATCTTTTTAAGAAACCAATGTTTTTGAAAGGTGAGTGGTTTGGTTTATCACATTACACTTACACCAAAATTAGAATCAATATGTGAACAATTTTCTGCGAATCAGAGAAGTACTTTTTGTGTGTGGTGACAGTGTTAAGGAGCATTAGGAAAATTAGAAGACGACAGAATACAGTTTTTGTTCTGTTGGAAGTGATTGGGAGCCATAAAATCGCTTAGATCTGCACACCTTGCAGTAAAACAAAACAAAATTAGGAGTGTATTTGTCAACAATCTTTCATAGCATTGATGACAAATGTCCTCAGGAATGCTTTTAATTCTCTCCCTCAATCAAAGAACGACATTAGTTAAGCTGACGGGAGTGGCAGCCCCGCCCTAACAGAATAGTTGGGCTACTAATCTGAAGTGCAAGTGAGAACTGCCAAAAATCAAATAGCATAATGATAAGCACAATGCTGTCCTTAAGGGGATAACTATAGATAGAATAATAGATAGGGAGCCAGCTAAGAAAAGGTAGGTTGAAGGGAGGGACTATAGAGACTCATGGAAAGCTGTGAGATATATGAGCTGTATAACCCCGGGGTTAGGGGCCTGGTAAAGTTACCCCTTTGCCGTCATCAGATGAGCTGCCTTTAAGGGTGACTATAATGTGAAAGTGCACCAGGCCCATTGGTTAGCATGCTGTACCAATGATGCATCACATCATCGAAGCGATATGCTGACCTGCCAGGAGTCTATCAAACCAGTGCAGTCCGTATGGTGCTTAAATGCAGCCCTGGAGAGTTACTCACCAGGGCTGCATTCATGCATCATAACGACCAATGGACATGAAATGCATAAGCGGTCCTTAATAACTTATGGCTATGAGCCAGTCCTTCAATTCAATAATCAAAGTACTATGCATCAAATTAAAGGGTTAAAGCATTATATTGTCATTAAAAGATTAAAGCCCCATCACCGTATTAAATGGTTAAAGCCCCATGACCCTATTAAATGGTTAAAGCACCATGACCCTATTAAATGGTTAAAGCACCATGACCCTATTTAATGGTTAAAGCACCATGACCCTATTAAATAGTTTAAGCACCATGCCCCTATTAAATGGTGAAAAGCCCGATCTCCCTATTTAATGGTTAAAACCCCATCACCCTATTAAATGGTTAAAGCACCATGGCCCTATTAAAGGCTCAACGCCATATATACTACTATGAAAAGAGTAAAGTACCATCTGGTCGTTAAATGGTTAAGGCATGTTACAGTAGTAAGGACGGTAGCCGTAGCCAGGAGTGTAACAGACTGGAAGGAAGCACCACGTGGAGCAGGCAGTCACAGTTGGCCTCTCGTGCTTGCGGACAGCCGGGAGGAGGTACTACATCCCTGCAGGAGGTACAGGAGGAGTAGGGAGGGGGAGTGTTAGAACACAGAAGGCTGCATGGGGAGGCTGGCAGTGGTTGGGGAGGGAGAAGCCAGTTGGAGGCGGGAGTGGAGGCTACACGCTGCCGGCGTTGGCTGCGTCACACTCGCGGCTAACCTGCGTCTGTCTCATCAGCGTTTCATTGGCGTCTCATCACCAGCAGCCCGCCACAGCTCCAAGCCAGCCCTACACACGAGGCCTGAGCAGTCTCTATGCCTAACTGCCTATATTACTATTACAAGAAGACATAGGATTACTACTAGGATATACCATACAGTACTGTGAGGAACCCACTTTCTCACCTATATTCATCCACACAGCAGGAGCTCTTACTACAGTTTAAACCCAGTGACAGGAGCAGCTCAGTGTGTACTACCTGGAGCAGTTCACACTAGGCCCAACAGTCTCAAAATACCCAACTTCCTATACTGCTACCTCGGTAGGACACAGGACTACTGGAATAGCACACCATACAACACTATTTGAAGCTCTCCGACCACACACAAGGAGTATTTTCTTGTTATCTCCCTGTGAGCATTTCATTGAGCCGTACCTCGAGCAGTTAAAAAAGGGTACCAATATACCCAACTCTTTATACTACTACCTCCCTAGGACACAGAATTACTACTACTATGGCATACTACTCAGGATATATATAGGTAAGACCTCAGTCACTCAGCCTATCACTAAGAGGAGCTATACTACAGCCCCTGGGTGAGTGAGGAGCAGCTCAGTCAGTGAGCAATACCTGGAGCAGTATCTCACCCAGAGCTGCTCACAGCTCCCTCAGATCACAGGTCTGGGATTGTTACTATCCCACTCACAGCAGCAGCAGCAGCAGCCTCTGTTACAGCCATAGCCCCAGGAGGGTTAGGACAGCAACAGCTTAAGGGAGTAAAGTACAGGAGCTGGAGAAGCCACGTGGAGAGCAGGAATTTTAGCAGCACCTGGAGTACTGAGGGTGACTGGGGATGAATGAGGAGGAGAAGGGAGTGATAAGTGTGTGCATCAAACTCCTCCAGTGTCCAACAGAACCATATACATCCTTTACAGTACACTATAGGTAGTGTACCGTCCCGCCCTGGAGTTGTAGGGCCGATTTAAGTATACTTTAAAGGCAAGGCACGCCTAGAAGGAGGAGGGAGTAGCCCAGCTCTCCCCTGTGTGGTACATACAACAGTTGCTCCAGTGTCAAAAGAAGTCCCTGCAGGGTCCAACCTGAGGAGGCATCACAACCTGTGTAGTACAATACAACACATTATACTAGGCTAAGGAGGATTGGGAGTAAGTAGCCACTGCTGTAGATGATAGATGCTGGACTAGTGTCTCCAGTGTCCAGTCCTTATAACACTGGAGGAGGAGTATTGTGGTAGTGTTACAAGTGTTCATGTGATACTGGAGTACATACTGGAGGGTAATAATGGAACACCTGCTGCAGGAGAAGAGACTGATAACAGGTAGGTCACGTTTTAATGTGAGTTTCTGTTGATATGTTACACACCCCAAATGAAAGAGCATAAAGAGACCTGGGGGATGTTGCCCCTATATTAAAAGGAAGAGCTGGCTAAAAATGTCCTCATGTCCAGTCTTTCTTTACATGTAGCTATAACTTGTCCCTTTTGTTGCTCACAAGTGGTCATTCAAGTACGGTGCTAAAAAGGGGGGATTTGAGTAGGTACCTAGTTGGGAGAAGTCAGTCAGTATAATATACTATAGAGTGTGTGACATGAGTAGGTACCTGAGAGTGCAGCTCTCTCTGTTTTGAACAAGGCAGGTGACTTTTCAGACTAATGTGGTGAGTGCAAGTTGAATGGTGAAGCAGAGCATGACTTCTTTTGAAAAGAGGGTACCTACTGACAGCTCTTTTTACCATAGGAGCAGCACACTCCCGGGGGCTCCGTGGAGCCTTAGCTACACATCTTGTAAAACAAATAGACCAACACATCCCTCAAGGGACTTGTGCGATATTACAGGTATGTCTATTTGCTATTGGAATATTGACTGCAGAAGCTATAGCTAGCTCTCATCACAGATCATCTATGTACTTTGAACTAATCAATTAAAGTACCTCTCATCTATAGCTGCCAGAATCGCACTTATCAATAACAATTACTAGAGCCATACAGTGACATTTCTTGTTGAAGCCACGTGTCAGGTACTATGATAGTACCTTATACTCATATCTGTATAAATCTGTATAAAAATGATACCACAGAAAGGGATCACTGAGTACCATAGCCACATCCAGCTGTTCCTTGGTGTACTACGGTTGCCTGCTCCTTTTGGTATGGAGTGAGTCCAACATAGGACAGCAGATGTAGTGGTAGGGTGGGAAGGGGGTAGCCAGGTGCACCCCTGCAGAATCAATCTCAGCACCGAGGGGAAGGATACGGTTATAGAGTAACCCTTTAATGTTAGCATGATGCCTCAGCCCTTTTTGCTGGTTTAACATTATGATCCATATATTAGTATATTGTTTTATCTGTAGTGGAGTATCATCTGATCCTCCAGCACGGCATCAATTATGTATGGTGCTGGCAGCACTACTGAGTTCCTCAGCAGGGTTATAGTTGTGTATCATAATCACAAATCTGTGTATTTTAGCATTCTGTGGACTTCCATGGCTTAAGACCTACCCCTATGTATAGATATTTATCCATAGTCTAACCCATCCATCAATGTCACTTTGAATTTGGTGATATGTCGCTAAGCGCTGCTACTTCGCTTGTGCTCAGACTAAAGTGGATAGAACCTTGGTAGTTCTTGCTCATCAACTCTAAGAAAACCAAGAATCAAGCACCATAAATGTACTGCAGTAAAGTCGTGTAGTTTCTAAATTGAAGCTCCAGATGGCAGCAGTTAAAGCATAGTGGCACAAGCACTTTCCGTGAAAATAATGACGAATCTCTGGCAGCTTTGGCACAGAGAGTTCACCGTAATGTTGACATTTTTTTTCTTACAGTGTCATTGCTCTATAGGATTTCCTCAAACCCAGGGCGGACATAGTTCATGCGGTGTTCCTTCTATGCATGACAGTAGACTGATTTGTCACTTTTGCGTGTGAACTATCCCCCTTTCCTACATCCATACACAAATGGGCATAAAGTACAATGTAGAATGTAAAATGTCAAGCTATGGATTATACGTGAAATTCAGTACATGGCCTTTGAATCTAGAACTAATCGAGACACAATGATAGGGAATTTTTCTCCTAAGCTGTTTTAGCTATGTACTCCTAATTCAGCCAGTAATTGAAAGTAACTGCAGTATAGCTTTTACATACAACAGCTCCCCTAGCCAAATGTGCATGTTTACCACAATTCCCTCACTCCACCCCTCGTGACAGCCTCTCTTTTTGCACTAGACACTTGCCACTAACCCTTTGGTCTACTCAACATCGGTGCCTCCATCATATAAACCTTAGTTGCATCTATTCCAGAGAGCCCTTATATATTTGAAATTTACTAAAAATTGCTGGGGGGGACTTCTGGAGTATTTCCGAAACAAAATGCACGTCTGCTTGTAGGATCGCTGTCAGATACATCAGGGACTGCTATAACGTATAATGTGTGGACACACTGATCATTCTGTCACAGATGTCACATTCATAGATCAGCTACCTACAATGCATCTGTTAGTGTAATTTATAATGACAAAATGAACATGAGAATTTAGTATAAAAGCTTCTCATGCGTCCTGAAATACTTGATCACAATATCTATTATACTTGTTGAATCTACCATGTCTCCTCGTAAAACTGAACAGTGAGCTGCCATAATCATATTGCAATGCAGTTTCTACAATGAAGCCAAAGATGGCAGCATGGTGGTACAAGGAACAAATAACAACAGATCTCTGGCACCTTTGGGACAAGGATTTCACCGTTAATGCGACATATTTTTTTATAGTGTGCATCCTGCACTCCACTTTTGATTGCCTTGGTGTACTATGGTGGAGGTTCCCAGCATGAGGAGTAGCTCTGACATAAGTGAGTAGATGTGGTGGTAGAGAGGGTAGCCAGGTGCAATGTACAGAATCAATCTTAGCACTGGGGGGAGGAATCTGATTATTGTTTAACCCTATGAAGTGAGAATGATACCTTAATCACCTATGTTAGTTTATCAACAGGATTAAACAATGCAGATATGGTAGTATACCGGTACATCAAGGAGATCCTCAGAGGTGCAATAATACCGCAGCGCAAGCACCGTACATGTAGCACTGATGAGTTACTCGCTATTGCTGACTCGATAACTGTAATATGTGACTCAGCCGGCGAGATCCTTGCTTAAATGCATCAGCTAAGAACCTCAGAAAATGACTTTGAAGAGGGTGGGAGGAAAAGTGGGAGGAAAATAAGAGAGTTATGGTCCGATCAACACAATTAAAACAGCTCTATAACCCCTTGACGATGTATACTTAAAGAGAGTCTATGTGTGCAGCTGAGCAGAAAGCTGCTGGGGTGGGGGAGGGGGCAGATTGGGGCACGTGTCAAGGCAGTGAAGCGGGGAGTTCAAATTACCAGCTGCAGCACCTTTTTCGACCCTTTGCTGGTCTGTCACCCCATACAGCAGCAAATAATGGCCACATTGCCAACTGTTTTGAAAAGCTTTGACAGTCTTCTTTCAGCACTGATTGAAATCCATTTCGATTTTTTGACCAATAAGGTATATATTGGCAGCCATAGTCAAAATTATAATGACAAGTTGTGGATCTAAATATAAGGACGGTCCTGTGCATAGATTGGTATATATAACCTCAACGATCCATCAATGTCTCTTTAGATTTGCTGATATCAGTAGACGCTTGAGCTCAAGGCATGCTAGGACTAGAGTAGAGACAGCCTTATCGGTTTAAGCTCCTGAATGGCATTCAATCAAGTAACAAGCTATCAGATATTGAAAATTTCAGCTTATCTATAATTGTACCCTGTACATGGTTGCATAGTGCTTTTGTGCTCTATCCCAATTTGTTGTAATTGTAGGGGCCAGCATCGTTGTATATATATTAGTGTGGATCATCCGAGAGACGTGCTCGTGTGGTGCTCGTTCCTTCTATGCCAACCAGGTGTCGCTTCGCGATACCCGTTTGGTACAAGAGGGGGCAGCACCATGCCTCGCATCCAGCTCCTACTAAGGAGCCGGACGATCCGCAGAAGGGGACTGGACTTGCTCCAGTCAAGACGTGCACTTATTATAGAGGATACGTGAATAAAGGCCTACCCGAGCGGTAGGGGTAATCTGGGGCTTTGCCCAACCCGAATCCTTCGTGTTGTGTTGGTGTCTTTAGTGATAAGCGAGCCAACGAGCCACCCAACATTTAAGTCGATACGAACCATTACATAATTATGTACACAGGCCAGGGATCCATCTCAGCACCATTGTGATCCTTTGTGTATCAGCTTTGTAAGTCTTATGTACTTCCATGGTCCTGGGAATTTCACTCACAAGGAGGTAACACGAGTCCCACACCTTGAGACCTTAAGCCACAGTTCAAATGGAAAAAGGATGACCTTGTAATTGTACCCTTTTAGATATCTGCAAACTCATTAGTCTTCATTTGATGTGATATTCACGATGGTATTTGTCACTATTTCGAAGTATCCTCCTTCCGTAGATCTATGCATTATAAAGACAAATAGCCATGATAAATTATACCAAGTGGCAATCAAAGGGTCAAGGTGTGGGTTATACTTGAAGATAGTTTAGTACTTGGGGAGACAAAAAGATTTAACATTTTCAATGGCAGCTGTCAGCTTAGCTTTTTAGACTTTCAACAGCCAGTAATTGCCGGCACAGTAACTAGAGAATTCTGACATACAATGGCTTCCTCAGTGGAATGTTTACATAGTAAAAAGGGACTGTTGAATCTACCAGGGATCCTTGTAAAACCGAATAATGAACCACTATAATTGTATTTCAGTGAACCAGTATAGTTTTTACAAGAAGGCCCAGGTGGCAGGACAGTGTTACACAAATGAACAAGGAGCCTCTGTGAAAATAACGTCAGGTCTCTTGCAACTTTGTGTCAAAGATTCCCTTGTTATTCCGACAACAATTATTTCACAGTGTATGTTTGTTACTGTTTCTATCCCTTGGGACTTTCTTTCATTTAACTCTTTACTCTTGTCATTATGAAAAGACATATAGACCTACATTGTCTATTAGTCTAGTATATGCCAAGACAACAAGCTATACACTTTCCCACCTGAGCTGTATGTACAGATGTGTAGACTGCAGTGTAAAAAATAACTGTTGAATCTATCAGGGATACTTGTTAAACTGAGGAGTGAACCATCATAATTCTACAACAAGGAGCCAGTTTAGTTTTAAAAGAAGTTTAAAGTGGCAGTGCAGTGGTAAAAGGAATCTCTGTGAAAAGAACAACATCTCTGTGAAAATAACAATGGATCTCTGGCAACTTTGGGACGAGGAGTCCTTTGTTTTTTCGACGACAGTTTTTTTTTACAATTATAGGTACAGTATGTTGAGTATTACACTCAGACAGACTATAACTCCCCTGGCAGCATGTGGATAATGTACCATTCCTGATAGACTCCGTCCCTCATGACCACTTCTCATTTTCCACTAAATTCTTGTTGTTTAGGAATGCATACCAATTTGTCTCCAGAGAGTAACTCCCTACAGCTGCAGATTTTATAGGGTTGGTACATTCCTCAAGGATCTGTCATGATGCAGCAATGCAGCACAGGTGAGTTAGTCACAAGCTCTGTATCCTCTCATCCAGTATGGCTTTAGAGAAATCGTTGGGCACTAAAGAGTTACAAGCCCATGTACCAGTCATGCTGAGGAGTCAGGTATAGAAGGAGGCTGGCTCAGATGACACATCTGTCAAGTTACAGTACTGATGATGTCTGAAGGGATGGCAGGCGGAGACAGACTATTGTTTACACCAGCCGATGTGAAGAATTCTCTGTTTGTTGCTGTGTGCCTTAACCCTTAAGGACCTATACAAGGTGTTAATCATTGATGTTCTTTTTTAGTATGATGTACCTACTCACCAGCCCAACATTGGTGTATAATCTTGATCGTTGGGACTGCACCAACTCCAGAGGTTTGGCTCGCATGACTAAGGACATTATATTGGTGCTATGTAGTATGATTATGGACAAGACACAGTGGACAGTATGTTATATGCCTTATTTATAGATCTTGCTAAACATATCATGACACGAGACAACGGTAAACAAGATACTGTTTGACTCAAACTCAGTCAAGTTCCTGACCAGCGCCACATTCATGTACTGCATTAAGCTAATGGTGTCTTTGAAATACATTCTCAATCGATAAGCTATATTGTGGTGAAATTTGAAGTGAGGACTTGGAAATTATAATTTTAGCCAGCTCACACTTTTATAAAACATGGATTACCCTAGCTGTAAATCCTCCCCTTCCTCTTAGAACTGGATTGTTGTACTAAGGTTCAACTCTTCTTGGTTGTGCTATGGTCAGATGCTCACGCCATCCTGGCCTAAGGAGTGAGTCCAAAATAAATAAAAAAGCGGGTGTGGTAGTGGAAGAGGGTAGCCAGGTGCAGCATATAGAATCAATCTCAGCACTCTGGGGGAGGGGAGATGTGGTTATTGATTCTCTCTTTAAAGGTGACATAATGCCTAAAGCCTCAAGCTGTTTCATCATTGTGGTAGATTATCCCTTGGAAACCTAAGCATTTCCGGAAACCTACAAGAGGAGGATTCCCGCATGCGCAGTCAGATAATACCACAGCATTGGCATACCTCAGGAAAATTGGTGGGGCAAAGTCACAAGAATGTAACATGATAGCCAAAGAAATTTGGGAATGGTGTGCAGAACGTGATATGTGGCTCACTAGAAACCATATCCCGGGGAAAGAGAACACTTATCTAGACATTTTTCTCAAGACCTAGAATGAGAACTCAAGATTAACACAACAAGTGCTGTTTTTTTGCATCCTGCTAATCCTTCAGGAGGCGATTTCTTCATGCACTTCAATCGCACACAGCAGTACAACTTGAAATCTCAATGCAATTACTATGGGGAATCTGGTACGACCTGGTGGGTATGTTAAGAAATGGCCACCAGTATATCGTTCTAGAAGGGCTCAATTGATACATGCTACCTTATAAGTTACTCGTTGGGTGCATTTGCACACCATAATGACGAATTTATCATAACACTCTATCGATGTATGGATAGAACAACACATAGGCCTATGTATAGATAGATATTTAACCCTACCCATCCATCACTGCCATTTGGGATTCGTTGATATCAATACAAGCTGTGCAAGACTGAAGTAGAGACCAGCTTATCAGATATATAAGCAAATGTCCACGACCATGGAATATTTTTGCATTGTATTTACCAAGGTGAGGCTGTCCGTATTCAACGACGCCTTATAGGCAGAGTTGAATGCGGACAGGCCTCACTGAGGTGAATGCGATGCAAACATGTACCATGGTCGGGGACAGTTGCTTATATAATTTTCTAATATTAAATGGTGCTTTGATAGTGTATGGTTGGTTCAGTTTCCAGGCTTGCATTTATGCATCATCAAATTATTATATCCCTTGCCTGAGTAGACTTACCAAAAAGTACCAGGAGGTTATTTCACAATATTTTCACTATTTTGAAAATCATTTCGGATTAATGTTATCAAAACTTAAAAGAACCTCCTCTTGCAGGGCATGTCTTAACAATGATCATATATGACACTATTGAGAACTGCCCTCCTGGTCGATACCAGAAAGATTCTACTTGACATGCGTTTGTGAATTTTCTTTAATTTCATTACTTGGTGAGAGGGTAAAATTGTACTTTCATAGCTGTTTATATACTTCAAGCACTCAATAATTGCTAGCTCAGTAACTGAAGTATTTTACCGACTGCTCTAACATACAAGGGGAATGTGCATGTTTACGACTATTCCCTCACTTCACCCCTCGTGACTGCCTCTCATTTTGCACTTAACTCTTGTAATTAGGAGCTGTACACTTATTTGTTGCTACAAGGCTAGAATACAACCCTGGTGTTTAACTCCCTATAGACAGGGCTGTATTCTAACCTGTGTGATGCATACCTAAAGGGGCTGTCATGATGCCCCAATTCAGCACAGGCAAGTTAATTACACAAAATCTTTGGGCAATTTAAGATTTAAAAGTCCATGTGCTGGTCATGCAGAGGAGTCAGGTATAGGAGACGGACGGTGCAGAAGACACAGGTGTCGGTACCAACATTGCCTGCAGTGAGTTGACAGGCTGAGACAGACTTTTGTTTACCATGCGGATGTGAAGACCCCCTTGCTGTGGCTCCCATCCTAAAACCCTTAGGGGTTTTGAAAGGTCTTTTTAATGCTTTGTATTCCTTGGTCACCATGATCAACTTGCATCATACTGACACTCTGGTAGTGTAACTTTTGGCATGATGAGGAATGCTGGAGTTCTTACATATTCATGCACATGAAGGCCAAGAAAAGAACACAATGCATTTCCATGATTCAGCATCGTGTGCTATTACCATAATTATATGAATAAGGAGGGTTAGTCACTTCATTAGTGCATCATGTCGAGCCTCCAGGGTCTACCAATGTATCAACATGATGCCAGAATGTATATCATGGCCAAGTGGCATGATGTACTTATGCAATATTGGCCCCTAGATGGTTATACCCACACATAACACAAGCATCATCTAAAGTCCTTTTTGAAAGAATTTAAGACTCTCATACAAGCAGTGTTTGTAACTATGCAGCCTTCAAGTGAGCTAATGCCAATTTAGACCATCAGTGGGAGGTGATGGTATCGATGGCTGTTATAGCCCATTATGTGGTAGTAGGTCCAAGTGATGGATGACGGGTTTCCCTTACATCAAGCCAGGCTTTGAGCTTGTGGCAGGAGGCGTAAAGCAGTCAGTCCAAACAGATTTGTCAGCCCCTACTGTTGGACCTTAAACCTGATATGACAAAGTATTCTTACAAGCTGCCAACTGTTGATGATTGATGGAGCTGTTTTAGTTAGATCTCATAATATATGGGGGATTAATGGGTTTTCTACAGGAGGCCGCCATCTTGTTTCTACCATGTGCTTGACCACAGCCGGGAGATCATTCTAAATCATGTCACTGTTCATTTTTTTGTGTTTTGCCCATTTTCTATCCCTTTATGTATCTTTTTGTCTCTAGCATACGTACAAAGCTATTTTGCCCTAACTCGACCACTTGCTTTGTTGGTATCTTACATCTACTTCCCCAGGGTCACTTCTTTCAGATAGCCCAGTGGTTGGGTCACGATAAGAGTGAATTGAAACATGAATTTGAATTGAATATTTGCAAGCTCAGCTTATACACAGAGAGAAACTATAAACATAACCTTTAGCCAAACTTGTGGTAGTTAACCACATGAAAAGGAGAAAATGGTAATGTTTTCTTTTATTCATGGTTTTCAATGACCTTTCCCACACACCAGAATGCTAAAAATTCACCAACATCTGAAGCCTTTAAATGTGCTGTGGTTTTCAGTTTAAAAGAATAGAATCCTGGGGATTCATCAAAAGAGAGAGGTTGTGGTCTGTCCTAAGGGCATCTGAAATTAAGGCCTCTAAACCACCCACACTGATTTCTCCACGACAGAACACCACTTACCCATGGCAGCAGGAAGTGTTTAACATCACTTCATAGGAACCCATCTCTCAAAGGCACTGCTCAAAGTTTCTTAACCTGTTATGAACTGCATGATATTTCGGGGCTTCATGTCCATCTGTAATTTATTCATAGATGCAGTCCTTGAGGCTACCTTGACAGTTAGACTTTGGAGCATCCTTTGGTTTTGTGTCAATGCTATAATGCGAACCTGGGAGACCCTGTATGTGCAACCAAAACAATTCCAATTCCGGAATTTCTTGTGTAACATTCATTTAGGTACCAATCATTTAATCTGCATGCCATGCAGGGAAAGGAACAAGTCTGGTGTCAGAAGTCACTGAAGGCAGCATGGTGACATATAGCACATGTATGCACATTGCAATAATGCACTATATGCCCATTAAATAGTGTGGATTGGTTGTTATAGTTGTTAGCCGGTGCTCAAAGGCACTTAATCTTAGCAAAGCACACTGATAAAATGGTCCCTTTGAGGCTTTGTAAGGCTGAGAAGGGGCCGCCACTTTGTACAGGATATAGAGACTGGCTGTGTACCTGTCAATACCTCTATACACTCACCTGCCCAGAAAAGGCATAGGATGTAAAACCTTCAAGTCTTGCTGATAGGTTAGTTCCCAGTCTGCCATTACTGTAAAACCCCCTGTATTATCCACACCCATATATATATATATATATATATATATATATATATATATATATATATATATATATATATATATATGTATAAGCTGCACCCTAATTTCAGGGCTCTAGCATAAGCCATACCCCAGGGGTCTGAAACATCCTTCATATAGTCTATATAAGTGAAACCCTGCATATAAGCCAGACCTAGGTTCCTGGAGATGCTAAAAGCCACAATAGGCGCTTGAAATGGTCTTTGAACTGTGGCTTATATGATGAGTTTATAGGTCTGATGCACCAAAACCATGGTATATACGTAGCCACAGAATCAACATAACATACAGCTTGAGCAACCAAATGCATTTAGATTCATGTTCTAGACCTCATTTTGTCTTATTTTGGCATAAGTCACTGGCATTAACCATACCTACCCTCACGTCTTACACTTGTTGACTTCTATTTGCCACTTCCGTGTAGGCATAAAACAAAGAAATTTAATTTACTCCAGTCGATAGGTGACTGCGTGCATTCATAAATTACATTACTCACACTGCCAAAAAGGGTGAGCCGGAAGTATAAATTTTTCACTTTCCGACCACTGGCAAAGGCAAAAAACGTACTGGTGTAGTACAGTTATTTAACATGAACTGATAAAAAACTGATGTTCTTTCACATCAAAGTATGATTATATAATTGTGTTGTTTTTCATGCCCATACAGAATTAGTAAAACTTTGAAATCTATGAATTCATCATGGGCCATGCCAACCCTATGAGGTTACACTAGGCTACAAGATAACAATGCGTTGTCACTTAATGTTTAACAGCTTTTAATAGCAGGTCAAATGCAGTCATATGATCCCCCGATATAATAATGACCGCTGTGATGATATCTTGCAAAATGTAGTGTGTCTAAGGCGTGTCATATACGCTGGGTATTATGAAAGTTTAAATGCATGTGTTCTACATTTAGTCCTTATGTGTTAACTGTATCAGTGCATGCTGTCTTAGTGCCTTGGCAGTGTGATGCAGAGAGGCTGGTAACCCAGCGAGTATCTCACCAGGACTCAACTGATGCCTTAATCAGCATTGTATCAACTTGATGCATAAATGAAGTAATAGCACATCATTTGCTAGGGCTACATTCATGCTTGATTCATTTGTGCATCATGCTGACCAATGAGCGTGATTAAGTCCTCCATTAGCAGTCCTTAATGTGTTAAATGCCATAGGTCAGCAGTGCAAGGGACGAATGTTTTTTATAAAAGTAACAGCCCTAATTAGACGCTGTGAGAATTATTTGCTCTCCTTGATCCTGAGTAATTATGAAACCTCAGATTTGTTGCTATGAATACATTACATGTTTCCTCGGTTCTCTCCTATGCTCCCAGCAGAAATCTTTGCCATTAACTAATGCTATCAGCCATCAAACAATTTATAACCCTTGTGCTTCTTGCCATCATGCTTACCTTTGCTTATAATGCACCAGTACAGCACTTGTGAGTAACTGTCCAGCTACCAGTTATTACATCATTCAGTCTTTTGGTAGAGTAAAATAGGACAGAATGTTGCATTAATGTAACCCATATTTTATATGAGTAACTCACCTGACATGCATTCACGCATCATAGCAATCAAATGTGATGTCACACTATGCTGCCCATACAGGTTTCACCTTGCAATGTTGGTTTTATTGGTGAGCTTCTGGCAGCAAAGTAATGGGATATGTACTGTGGCATGTAAACAATGGGCCACACATGGCGAATCTATGCACCCCCGGCTCTATATATACCTACCTTAAAACCCAGTGTATAAGCCACCGTGAGATTTAATTCACACCCTGTCTTTGGTAGAATGCTATAAGCTGAATTTGTGGCCTAAAATGGTTCCCATATCTTGCCTAAGTCTACATTATATGTAAAACGCCATGACTAAGCTGCACTCTGACTTTAGGAAGATTAAGTAAGGCTCTGAAAAACTCTGTAAGATGTGCCTTATATGTATGGTTTTATGGTATCTCTGCTATCAGCAAGCCTAGTAGTAATCTTTGTCAGGTTGCCATAGCAGTGCGATGTAATTGGATTTTTCCTCATGATATTGAAAATAACCGGGATAGGGCTTTTGACGGAGATGTAAAGGACTACCATCATACTAGGTATCATATTTCAAATTAAATGTATGTGAATTGAATAATATTGCAAATGTCGTCATAGCTATCACTGTAAATGTTAGGTAACACTTCTGTGTTATGGTTATTGAACATAGTTCAGTATGTCTGCCTTTTTTTTTTAATTAGCTACTAGATGCATCAAGAGTTTATGGATTTTTCTTTAAAAAAAATTATGACTAACTTTGGTTGTACTAATGGTATTTGGGTTAGGAGAGAGCGCAGTCCTAGCCATTTAAGCCATGTACTCAAATTACAGAAGTAAGTGCTGTAGTACAATTTACAATAATGGAGCTCATTATGCAGTAGTGGACCTAAAAACCATGGGTGTGAGTAGTATATGGATCTGTGTGGACCTATACACCAGGGGTGTAAGTATTATAATCATATGGGTGTGAACTAATACACAAGGGGTGGTAGTATTATAATTATATGGGTGTAGACCTATTCCACAGGGTGTGAGTAGTATATGGGTGGGAACCTATTCCCTAGGGTGTGAGTAGTATATGGGTGTAGACCTATTCCCCAGGGTGTGAGTAGTATATGGGTGGGAACCTATTCCCTAGGGGTGTGAGTAGTATATGGGTGTGAACCTATTCCCTAGGGATGTGAGTAGTATATATATGGGTGTGAACCTATTCCACAGGGATGTGAGTAGTATATGGGTGTGGACCTATACACCAGGGGTGTAAGTAGTAAATGGATATGGACCTATAAGGGGTGTAAGTAGTGTGTGGGTGTGGACCTACACACCAGGGGTGTGAGTAGTATATGGGTGTGAACCTATACCGCGTTCTCTGAGGGCTGCTGATGCATTCATGCATCATGCTCATTGGTCTTCATAATGCATGAATGTGCTGAGGATTAACTCGCCAGGGCTACATTCATTTATACCATGGCTAATATCGATGACACTATAGATTAGTACTACTTACGCCGTATTCAATGGGGAGGATGGAATACGATCCTAGCATATTCAGTGGCGCCATTTTGAAATTTATACAGAGCTAATTAGTTTCGTATTTAGGCATGGTTATTAGAAGTTTTACGGTAAAATAATGATTGAACTAATTAGTTATGAATTGTTTAAGGTATATCTATGAAATTGAGCTGTTAAAAAAGAAAATATTGCCCTGCGCAAGGAACATTTAATTTTAAACTAAAAGCAGCGGAAAGCTCCGTATCACATGATCTACTTCGTCGAGCAAGGTGTCATGGCGGATCAAAACAAATTCACACCATAGGGCAATGGCATAAATGCAAATATCAACTCCCATGGGATATTTTTGGATCGCATTCACCTCTGGGAATACGATCCAAAAATATCCCATGGTCGTTGACATTTGCTTATGTATCATACCCTATTGTGCATGATACACTCCTGGAGCATCGTAGACATGATACTCCAAAGAAGTGCTAGTGAGCAGCACTGCCTTATGCAGACCAATCGGCATGATGACTTTCAGCCTCAACAACCCTTAATTCTTAAGGTGTAAGCTACACCTGTATCAACTTTTATCTGCCTAAAGACCTGAGTTTAACCTTAGGGGATAGCAGTTCATCTGGCCGTCACCTCTTTTCTGTACCCTGGTTAATCTTTCAGTAATGTATCAACCCAATTGGGACACCATGATACATAAATTCAGCCCTGGTGAGCTACTTGACAGTGCTATGTGGTTGATAGAGAGTTAGGTATCAGGTGTGTAATGATCGCCCCATTTTCTCCTCAAAGCCTCACAACTGAACCTCCTACATCAGAGAACAGAAGAGTACAAAACCCTATAGATTACCATGTGTTAATATAGTAACTTATCGACCAGTGCTCCTTGACACATCAGAGGCCACATATTGCATCTTGCTTCATATTCCTTGGTTGTCAGGATGCACCAATGCAGTGCTAGTGAGTCTACTTCCCAGCATTAAATTGCTGCATTGCATCGGACCTTGAGTATTTGGTCTGTAGGTTTGGTATGATGCCCAGATTGGTGGATTCAGGGTTTGGAAAAGGAGGTGCGATGTCAAAAAGGAGAGGGCCCAGCCCCCATTTCTGAGCATTATCTGGGGTACAATCAATAAACTCTTAACTATGGACAAATAGAGGGGAGTATGAGGCCCTGCAACCTCCCTCACTGCATGAATGTAGGGATTTAAGCACATTTCCGATTGCTTAAAGTGACCATTTAAGCAACTTTAAGCTAACTAAAAGTTACCTTAAGTTGCTTAAATGTCATAATGACATTTAAGCAAATTTAGGTGACATTTAATGAACTTAAATTTGCTTAAATAGTCACTTTAAGCAATTGGAAATGTGCTTAAATGCAGTGCCTCTTAATCCGCCACTGTTCAGGATTTACCAGGGCTGCATTCATACATCACGATGATCACTGGGCATCTACATTGCCTTTACAGTACTAAACACTGCTTTAGGACCAGGGAGAATGCAGCGAGGGTTTACCTATGTATATATGGGTGTATGCCATGTTTGTATAGCTATCAGAGCTATGACTGGCTTTCATAGGCACTATGTAGGCTTGTTTGCTCTACCTTTTATTGGACAATGCCATGAAGGCACTAAATCTATTGTATATATGCCTAGAAGGTACAGAGGGAGTAGAGTACCATCAGACACTATGCAGAATATTGCACCATAAGCTTTGCAGTCTCTCTTCAGATAGGTAATCAAACAAATTGAATTTTTTTCTGGAGCTCATATTTTTAAGGTACATTCAGCACAACAACTACAAGTTTCAATGTTAACCCTAAGGTACTTTAGATATTACCTGTGGTATGTTAAGAAATGGCCCACTGAGGTCAGAAATAGATTGGTTTCAGCACCCTGAATAATATGAAATATAAATTGATAATTTTATGTTTAAAATGAAATAAAGCCTTTCCATTTTTGTGCAGGCTCCACCAGGCATCTGGAAATTATTTCATGCAGTCTATATCAGTAAAACCCTGCATATATGTGGCACCTTAGTTGCTGGAGATGCTATAAGGCACACCAGGGGTTTGATATTTTAAGTTTCATGGTCGGCCTGATTCACCAGAGACGTGATATTAAGATATCCAAAAAATCAACATAGCTTAGAGCTTAAGAAACCAAAAGCATTTAGATGTGTGTTCAAGACCTCATTTTGTGCTATTTTTGGCATGAGTCACAGAGATTGCCATAACTACCCTCACTTCTTACACTTGTTGACCTCCACAAGACAAAGAAATTCCATTGGCCAACTGCATGCATTCGTTAATTATATTACCAACACTGCTAAAATGGGTGAGCCCCAAATATCAATCTTCTACCTGCCAACCATTGGCTTAGGCAAAAAACGCTACCAGGGTAGTAACGATCAATTAACATAGATCATTAGAGCTGAAAACTTTTTTATATTCCATTTCATTCACATGAAAGTTATATATGTCCCTGTTTATATATCTGTGTTTTCAGCGCCATCTTATCCTGTTCTCTCAAGGTTACAAGAGGCTACAAGAGAGCAATGTTATGATTATGTTTCATCACTTCTTCCTTTAATAGTTGGTCAACTGTGTTTTTGCATCAAGTGCTGTCACTTCATATAAATTGAGTTTCTGTATGAGTTTGGGTTGGAGTATGGGATATCAAATGAAAGTTCTTTTTCGTCCACCTTATGAATCTGGAGAGAACTATCATCCCTGCATATAAGACGCACCTTGTACAGAGGGTATTATGGTAGTCTAAATGCAGGTTGTTGTGCATTTACTGCACTGTCCCTCAGTATGAACCAATAACCAGATAATGCCTTAGCTCTTTGTGTGATGCAGTGAGACTGGTGACCTAGTATCTCACCAGCACTCAATCTGATTTGATTCGGGTGGTGTGATGCATGTATGAAATGATAACACATAATTTGCATTTGATGCATTCATGCATTATGACAAAGGTATATATATATATATATATATATATATATATATATATATATATATATATATATACATATATATGTGTATGTATATATACTGCTATTAATGCACTGAGTGTCCTTAAAAGGGCCTATAATGTGATAACAGGACTGAAATTGATAGTAACAGGATCAGACTGATCAGGGGTTCATATCCTCAGGTGATAATTTCCGGAACCTCAATCCTTAAGCCTTTCGCTGGTCCCCAGTGTGTAAGTCACATCCTCATGTTACAACCAAAGGTTAAGGGAAACCTGCTGGCAACAGGAGAAAAGGTCAATTGTTTTTTTTTACCATAGCAGATGACATTTTCCTGACCCCTTGTGAAGCAGCAAAGTAAACCTTTAAACACTGATGGTACATTAACTAATCCCGTCCATTTGTTATCATGATGCAAAAAAGTTGCCTTGGCAAGTGACTTACCAGGGCTGCATTCATGCATCATGGTGACTGATGCGTGTGATACTGACAAGCAGACTTGCAAGTACATCATTGGTGTATCATGCCAACCATTGGGCATGATGCACTTCTCTGGTCAAACGCTGTAGGTCAACAGTGTAAGGTGCAGAGGTATTTATAAACTAACAGCCCTAAATAGATGCTGCCAGCAGGAATCTTAATTATCAATTTACTTCTTTCCCATTATCAGCCATTGAACATTTTGTAACTCTCTAATGACAGCAACACGCCTTTTGCTGCCATGCTTACATTTTGCCATGATACATTGATGCGGCACAGGTGAGTAACCCTCCAGCCACCATTCAGTGCATCATTCAATCTTTTGGGAGAGTGTAGCAGTAAGGTTGGATAGTCCATCAATGTAACTTACCTAACATGCATTCATGCATCATAACGATCAAATATGATCTCTCATCATGCCATCTTTACTGGTTTCACTTGGCAATGTTGGTTTTAATGGTGGGCATCAAACTAATTGGATATGTGCTGTGGCATGTAAACAATGGGTCAGACACGGGCGATCCATGCATCCAAGGCAATATACCTGCTATAGATCCTAGCATATAAGCCATAATGTCATATAATCCACGCCCTGACTTTGGGAAACTAATATAAGTTGTATTTGAGGTCTGAATGGTTCCTATTTATTTTTATAGTCTATATATAGGAGAAACCCAACATGTAAGCTGCACTTTGGCTCTAGAAATGTTTAGTATGCCTTTAAAAGGGTCTGTATAAGCTGTATATTATATACATTGTTTTACAGAAGATATGCTATCAGCAAGCCAAGAAGTGATCTTTGTCAGGTTGCCATAACAACACAATATAATTGGATTTTCCTCAAGATATGGACGGTAGTGAAATAAGGTGGAGATAGAGTAATTGAAGGAGCTGTAAAGGATCTCCATCATATTAGGTATCATATTTCAAATTAAACTAACCTCAGGTTAGGCTTTCATCACTACTGTACCAGTGTCTTGTGCAATTTTATCCATTTTCTCCTATTCACCAGGAGTGTAAGTAGTATATATGGGCGTGGACCTATTCACTAAGATTATATGGGAGTGACACTATTCTCCAGAAGTGTAAGTAGTATATATCATGGGTGCAGACCAGGGATGAAAGTAGTTTATGGGTGTGAGCCTATTTACCAGGGGTGTGAGTAGTATATGGGTGTGGACCTATACACCAGAGATGTACCTGGTCACCCGTGGAATAAGTACTATATATGTGTCTGGATATAGTTAAGATGGAATATGAGTTGTAGCCTAAACTATAGCAGTGCATTGCCTTCAACAGATTATATAGGTTGTTTCTTTGAATCCTGAATCAAACAATTCTCAGTCTCTGCTTATTACTAAATTTATATATCCCTTGGCTGTTGAATTTATTTGCCCAAGGTTTGCTTCAAATAGAATACAATTTTATGCCATCTCAGAGGTCTGATCGGGACACCACTGTTTTATGAGGTGGTATATTCATATCATCTGATAGAATAGATGACGCTAAGGTTGTGCCCTGCATACCAACGATTTGGACTTTACAGCTGTGTGCTAAGTGACATAACCCATGCACAATCTGGCTGACTCGGCCAAATATTGTGCTACCATAGCATTACACATCTTCTGTTATTGCCTCACATCTGTAACAGAGTCTTATTCTAATCATTTAAACTATTTCATGTCAGCTCATGTTTAAAATATTAGGTATCAAAGCAGCCTTGAACTTCCAGCACTGCCTTCTGGTGATGACTAAATACTGATGCATTTAAATGCCTGCTCTTTTCTGATTCATTAATGCAGTGTCGACTGAAAATCTCTGCATTATGCCGTGCCTACTGGAGTGATAAGATTCAATAATGCAGCCCTAACATATGACTCGCATTGCTGCAATCACTGGCCATAGGCCATTAAAACAATCCATGGCCATTAAAAGGTTAGTGTCTAAGGACACTGGTTGGATTGGAGAAATAGGTGAGGGGTTGCTCCCCACCCACTCCTTCAGCGGCCCTGCTAATAGATTGATCCCTCCCCTGACGGCGGAGCAGGTGATGGGCAAACACCGGGGGAAATTAGCTTACAGGATGATTAGGGCTCTCAGGAGGAGAGAGGGGCCTGCCTAGGGGGAGGTTGGAGCTGCACAGGGAATCAACAATTGGTTGTCTATGGCACCGGGGTGCTAAAGGCCAAGGAAAGTGATATTTCAATAGTTAATGGCCCTGAAAAGGTTACCATTGGGAGGTGGGAGCTGCACAGTATGTTCTATGCTGCTCTCACCTACCCTTGTCAGTCCTACAGTAATGTATTCTTCTGGAGCTATATGGCCTCCTAACTTGCCAATTTCCCCTGGGTTGCCATTCTACAGGTATTCCTGATATAGCTGCATTTTTCTTACTATTCATATCAGATTTATTGAATGCTCCTAGTAACAGATTCTGGTAAATCAGAGTAAGGTGACCTGAAATCTTTTAAGGATTGCTAATGTGTGTAAATCATAAGCGCATCATACCCATATCCATCATGTCATCTATTCAACTCATGATTGCTAAAATAAGTGTTTGCGAGTCTACCTACCAGGCTTGTCTTACAATGAGCATGGTGCATGGTGACATATTTCCCTTTAGAAAGTTACCGCAACCGTTAACCGTTGGAGAGAAGAGGGATGGGGCTTTTGAAGTCCATAGTTCTTATATGTTATATTTCATTATGACTAATTTAAAAGAACAAAAACTTGTCTGTGCATTTGATTTAAAGGATATGATGTTACCCACTCACAGGTTATATTTTGCCTATGCAAGACAAAGGTCCTGAGGCATGGATGTGAATGGAAGCATTCTTTTTTAGTACTAGCTGTGTGCATTCATAACATGTTACAATATGGGCTATAGGCATCAGTTTCTGCAGTGATCATCTCGCTCTAAAGAAATCATAAATTCTCTTCTTTTTCATAATAACCCTACTGACCACCTGGAGTAGAGAGCATAAGATATATTGAGAGAAGTGAGAGAAGAGGAGGTGATGAGTAGGTTTAGACTGCGGGGTACAGAGGTGCATCAGATGCATGCGTTGATAGTCTGGCAGTCAGGCCCGTACAGGCCTGGATGTTGTACCAGCAATGTTCGCACTCTGACACGCACTAGACCTCCCACAGGGAGGGAGCACTAGGTCTCCCTTGATAATGCACACAGACCAGCTTGTCCATGGCTAGAGCATAAACTGGCATGCCTGCTGTTTTGACTATTCAGTGCTGAACTATGCTTTTGAATCCAATTCAATATTTTCCGCCTATATTTCCAGCCCTCATTGATGTTAGCATCTATGAGAATTACTAAGCAACTCTGACATAACTCAGATGGTGTCCTATCCTTCATATTCTACTTGATGCGTGATACATGAATTGTCTCTGAGTCTAGCAGTTGGGGAGACGCTAAGAAAGGAAATTTCCACCTTAGTTGTCATTTCATAGCTGTTTAAATACTTCAAGCGCTCGGTAATCACTGGCTCAATCACTAGAGCAATTCACCTACAGCTCTGACATACAATAACTCCCCTTTCAGAATGTGCACGTTTACGACTTTTACCTCACTCCACCCCATGTGACTATATCTCGTTTTTGCACTAAACTCTTATCATAAGAGCTGTACACTAATTTGTTGCTACAATGCTAGAATGGAACCCTGTTGACTAACTCCCTATACGGCTGTATACTATCCTGTGTGATAGATAAAGGGTCTGCAATGATGCACCAATGCAACACAGGCGAGTTAGTCACAAGCACTATATTGCCTCATTTAGACCTATGTAAAAGAACATGACCACTGAGCAATCTTTGGGCACTTCAAGAGTTAAAAGCTGATATGCCAAATTCCTCCTGAGGAGTCAGGTATAGAAGAAAGCAGGCTCAGATGACACGTTTGTAAGGTCCCAGAAGTGATGATGTCTGTGGGAGATGACAGGCGGAGACAGACTATTGTTTACCATGCGGATGTGAGGACCTCCCTTCTAATTGCTCCTATCTTAAACCCTTTAGGTACATTCCAGCTTAAGTCTATCTTTCTATGTCATCAGATGCATTTTGGTCATATCTTGGAATGGTATGTATATAGAATAATATGAGTGATCTCTAATGAATCCTGAAGTTTTTTTCATGAGCATTATGATATCTTAATATGTTATTTTTCCTGCAGTAAGGATGGTGAATGATGAACAGGCAGTGAAAAGTGCCTGTCCTCAACACAAATTTTCATTTTTGAAGCAAACTTGTAAAATGATCTTTGACATTTATGTCTCATATGCTTGAATATACGGAGCCCCTAATAGGACATACTAAAAAGATTTTTTTTCATTCAAAAAGTATTCCTGTGGGTACTGGAACATACCTGCGGATACTGGAACATTCCTGCGGATAATGGTACATTCCTGTGGGTACTGGAACATTTCTGCGGATACTGGAACATTCCTACGGATACTGGAACATTCCTGTTGGTACAGGGACATTCCTGCGGGTACAGAAGGATTCCTGTGGGTACAGGAGAATGCCTGAAGATACAGGAACATTCTTGTGGATAGTGGAGTATTCTTGTGGATACAGGGGGATTATCTTTAAATAACGATTTTTTTAGTGAGTATTATGGAGCCCCTAAGAGGACATACCAAAAAAGAATTTTGTTCATGCAAAATATATTCCTGCAGAAACAGGGACATTCCTGTGGAAACAGGGACATTCCTGTGGGTATAGGGACATTCTTGAGGCTACAGGGACATTCCTGTACCAGTCAGGATTATTCCTGTATCCACAAGAATTCTTTCTGCACCTGCCAGAATATTTTCTGTACCTGCAATAATTGTTCCTGTACCTGCAGGAATGTTCCTGTACCTGCAAAATTTTTCAGTATCTGCAAGAATTGTCAGTTTCCCCAAGAATAATTTTTTGGGGAAAAAATTTTTGGTATGTCCTATTAGGGGCTGAATTATACAGTATCTGCAGGAATTGTTCAGTATCCGCAAGAATTTTTCAGTATCCGCAAGAATTGTTCAGTATCTGCAGGAATTGTTCAGTACCCACAAGAATCGTTCAGTACCCGCAAGAATTGTTCAGTACCCGCAAGAATTGTTCAGTACGGTCCGCAAGAATTGTTCAGAATAATTTTTTCTGGAAAAGTATTTATCATATAGGAATAGTATCGGAATAATGCATAGACTGGTCTTCATAGGAACTTTACTTTCTTAGAGGCAGTCCCCATGGCATAAGATGATGCAGTGCTAATAAATCTTCTTTGCACAGCTAAGGGACAGGATGCATTTATGCAATATTGGCCCCTAGACGGTTAAACCCGCACACAACACAAATGTCACACAAAGTTTTTTGTTTTGTTTCTTAAAAGACATTACAAGAGCTCATAACTATGTGGCAGAGGCATAGGAAGCAAATCTTTGTTGGGGGGGGGCCCGACCTCCACCATATTGAAACATCGGCTCAAGCACAATAGCGCCTATACATACCTAAACAAAATTTGTGTAGAAAAGTAATTTTTGATGCATTTTAAATCTGATTTGATGCCCAGGCCCCCATTTTCTTTATCTCATTACTATATCAACCTAATTTGAGATGCAAAGTTTTAGCTTCTTGCTCAATTTATCATGAACTCTTTTGGGGGGGCCCAGACATACTCAGGCCCCACCTCCTTTCTGGTTGGGGGGGCCAAGGTCCCCCTGCCCCCCCCCTTTTCCTACGCCCCTGTGTTGCCTTCAAGGAGCTAATTCCAATTTAGACCATCAGTGGGAGTTGATGGTATCAATGGCTAATATAGACTGTTATAGTAGTGGTGGTAGTAGGTCTGAGTGATGGATGGCAGATTTCCCTTACAACAAGCCAGACTTAGCGCTAGTGGCAGGAGGCATAATGCAGTCAGTCCAAACAAATTTGTCAGCCCCTACTATTGGACTTAAAACCTGATATGACAAGGTATTCAAATAAGATGCCAACTGTTGATGATTGATGTAGCTGTCTTAGTTAGACCTCAATGCTGTATTACAGGATATCTACATGGGGCTGCCATTTTGTTTCTACCATGTGTCACTGGGGTTTCTGTTGTTGTTTCCAACAGCCATGTGCCTCTTTTTTCCTGTAGCACCCTTATAGAAAATGTAGTCTTAAATTGAACAGCACAAAAGAAACGAGTCAAATTTAACTTGTAGGCTTCAGACTCTTCATCTTAAACACTTTAGATGGGCTAGATGCATGGCTCAACCTCGCAACCCTCGAGTGACAGCTCATGAAGTTGCAATTTAGGGACATACAATTTCAATGTGAAAATTCTGTGCTACTTCTGACAAGTCAAATTGGACAGGTTTTGCCTCATCTGTTTGGTCTGGCTCAGTTTGAAGACCCCGTATTCTTCAGTGTAGAGTGAGTTGCCCCAACCTAACCACTTGCCATGTTGGTACCATGTGTCCCCCAAGGATAATTTCTTTCAGATAGCCTGGTGGTCGAATCAGGGCTTATTTACTATACCCCTATCACTGGTATACCCAAATCCCCTTCCCCATTATGGGTGACATAAAAATGAAATGTCCCCTTGGCCATTGTTTACTTCAAGGGGCAGATTTGGACACCTGTGAAGGTTTGCTTTGTGGTGCAGGTCCTTATTAGGGAGAAATATATTTCTTGTGTACAAGCCGCACCTTACACTCAGGATATTAAAGTACCATTATAAGCAAGGACCTAGGATCACTCCTTTTCATCCCCTATAGGTCTGCACACACAAGTAAATGGGAAGGATGGCCTGACAATGCCTCTTTCAGGAAAATATTTTTAACGTGTTTCTTGGAGGCAACGTGAGAAATTGCTGCTTTTTCTCCTTTGACCAAGTGGCATGTAGGAATGCATTAATAGTGACTTTTAAAGGTGTCACTTATTAATCAATACTTTTATTATGTTGACCACATGAATCTATAGGAGAAAACGATAATGTTTTCTTTCATTCACCGTATTCAATGACCTTTCCCACACAGTGGATTTGTGAAAGCCTTAAAATTTGTCTGAAGCCTTAAAATGTGATGTGGTTTTCACTTGAAAAGAAAAAAAGTCCTGGAGATTCATCCAAAGAGAGAGGTTGTGGTCTGTCCTAAGGGTGATTGAAGTGAATGCTTCTACAACAACCCACACGACCCACCCACACCCATTTCTCAAAGACAGGAACGCCACTTGGCAGCCAGCAGCTTGAAGTGTTTAACATCACTTCATAGGAACCTAAAGCCACTGCTTGACCAGTTCAGGACAGCATGATGCATTGAGGCATCATGTTTATCTGCTTCTCTTTTATTTCATTCATCGATACAGCTTTTGTGGCTACCTTGATAGTGATGCATTGGTGCATCATACCACCAAGAAATTATGAAGGCTGCAGTGTCGGCAGTGGGTTCCCCCTTTCTGTTTACAGTTAAGAGTGCATTTCCTGCTCTTTTATCCTAAATTATCCAGCGAACCAGGAGTCACCCCTTCTCTCTGCCAGTGCACCCTACCTTTGTACCACCAAAATTAACATAAATGGTGAGTTATTGTAATAAATGACATTTGGCGTCTTGCAACCATAGAGTTTAGATATTAAAGCCTCATGGTACCTTAAAAGAGAAGAGATGAGAACATTGACAGGTCATCAGCAGTGTGCTCTGGGCACATGATGCCTATATTTTAACTCCAGAGCTGCCTCCATGCAGCATGTGACATAAAAGTGCATTATAGCACTACATACCCAATAAATGGTTTGGATCAGTTTTTAGGACCAACCATTGTTAGTCGGTGCACTAATAATAGTCCCTTTGAGGCTTTGTAAGGCTGAGAAGGGGCCGGCACTTTGTACAGGGTATAGAGACTGGCTGTGTACCTGTCAATACCTGTTTACACTCACCTGCCTAGAAAAGTTCCAGGCTATGAAGCCTTAACCCTTCAAGGGCGGCTGATTAAGTGGATGGTTAGTCCTCATGTCTATTGGTACCATGAAACCCCACATCCTAGCCACACCCATAATAAGCTGCCCCCTATGTTCAGAGCTTTAGCATAATCCATGCCATGGTTCTGAAAATTCCTTCATATAGTCTATATAGGTGAAGCCCTGCATATACGCCACACCGAAGTTCCTGGAGATGTTATAAGCCACACCAGGGGCTTATAATGGTCTTCGAATTGCGGCTTATATGATGGGTAATTATGGTAGGCTTGATGCACCAAAACCATGATGTAAAGATATCCACAGAATCAACATAATGTAGAGCTCGAGCAACCAAAAGCATTTAGATGTATGTTCAAGATCTCATTTTGTCCTATTTTGGCTCAAGTCACTAGGATTAACCATAACTACCCTCATGTCCTACATTTGTTGACCTCCATTTGGCACTTCCTTGTAGCCCCAAGACAAAGAAATTCAATTTACTCCAGTCGATAGGTGACTGCATGCATTTGTAAATTGCATTACAGACACTGCCAAAATCGGTGAGCTGGAAATATCAGTCTTTAACTTTTTGACCATTGGCAAATGCAAAAAACGCTACCGGGGTATTAACAGTCAATCATCATAAACAATCAGAGCTGAAACCATCTGAAGTTATAATCAATATCAGTGTGTAGGTTGTGTCCCCATGTTACCCCCAAAGGTGAAGGGAACACCTGCTGGCTACAGACGAAAAGGTCAATTGTTATTTTTTAGCACAGCAGATGACATTTTCCTGACCCCTTGCGAAGCAGCTAACTAAACCTTTAAAGACTGATGCCACATTTATGCATCATGGCCATTGGTCATCCTGATGCAAGAAAGCAGCACTGGCCAGTAACTTACCAGGGCTGCATTCATGCATCATGATGTCAAATGCACATGTCACTCACTCCTGTATGACAATCATGATGCTCCATTGACGTGCTGGTAAACAAACTTGCCGGTACTTCATTGGTGTACCATGCTGACCATTGGGCACAATGCACTCCTCTATTAGCAGTCTTTAAAGGGTAAAACGGTGTAGCTCAGCAGTGTAACGGGCAGAGGTATTTGTAAACTGACAGCCCTAATTAGACAGTGTGAGCATTAATTGCTGTCCTGGATCCCGATTAATTAAGACTGCAAATTTGTTGAAATAAATATGTTACATCTTCCTCAGTTCTCCCCTATGGGAATCTTTGCTATAAGCTTACTTCTTTCCAACTATCAGCTATTGAACAATTGTTAACCCTCAGATGACATCATCATGCTTTTTGCCATCAAGCTTACCTTTGGTCATTTTGCACAGGCAAGTAACTGCACACACACTGGTCAGTGCCTCATTATTTTAGGAGAGCATCTGTAACTATAAGGACAGAATGATGCAGAAATCTAACCCTTGTGAGTTACTCACCTAACCTTCATTCAAGCATCAAATGTTTGCCACCTTTACAAGGTTCTCTTGGCAATGTTGGTTTTAATGGCATGCTTCTGTCAGCAAAGTAAAGGGATATGTACAATGGGCCAGACATGGCCAATACACCCCAGGCACTATACCTGCCTTAAATCCTAGCATATAAGCCACACTGGCATATAATCTCTACCCTGAATTTGGGAAAATAATATAAGTTGGATTTGAGGTCTGAAATGGACCCCATTAATTTGTATAGTCTCTATGTAGGAAAAACCCAGACTTTGAGTTTAGGAAGATTTAATAGGGCTCTAAAAGGGTATGTATAAGCTGTATTTTATATGCATTGTTTTACGGTATCTCTGCTATCAGCAAGCTGAGTAGTGATCTTTGTCAGGTTGCCATAGCAACTCAATGTTTTTGGATTTTCTTCAAGATATCAGGTGAAGATATCAATGGTATTGAAAATAACCGGAGATAGAGTTATTGAAAGAGCTTTGAAGGACTAGCATCATATTAGGTATTATATTTCAAATTAAATGTATGTAAATTCAATGTCATTGCAAGACAGAAACATCGTCATAGTTATCACTGTAAATATATCTGTCTACTTTCAAACAGCTCCTGTAGTAGACCTACCAAATTATGACTATGAGGAACCCGTTCACACAAGATGCATCAAGAGTTTCTGGAAAAAATTCATGATGACCAACTTTTGTTGTACTAATTGACATGTGGATTGGGAGAGAGCGCAGTAGTAGTGGATTGGCCCCACCATTTAAGCCATGTACTGTAATTACTGAAGTCCTTACTGTAATATCAAGAATGGCTAATGATGGGGCTGACGATGCATCAATAGTTTCCAACCCTTCAGGAGTGTATCAGCTCCTCAGATTCAAAATTCATCACGAATACATACCAATATAATAGTAGAATTTGGGTGTGGATTTATTCACCAGGGGTATAAGTAGTATAAGGATGTGGGCCTATACACCAGGGGTGTAAGTAGTATATGGGTGTGGACCTATTCACAATGGGGTTTAGTATATGGGTGTGGACCTTTATATCAGGAGTGTAAGTAATATGTGGGTGTGGACCTATACACCAGCAGTGTAAGTAGTATATGGGTGTGGACCTATACACCAGGGGTGTAAGTAGTATATGGGTGTGGACCTATACACCAGGGGTGTAAGTAGTATGTGGGTGTAGACCTACACACCAGGGGTGTGAGTAGTATATGGGTGTGGACCTATTCACCAGGGGTGTAAGTAGTATATGGGTGTGGACCTATTCACCAGGGGTGTAAGTAGTATATGGGTGTGCGCCTATACACTAGGGGTGTGAGTAGTATATGGGTGTGGACCTATTCACCAGGGGTGTAAGTAGTATATGGGTGTGGACCTATACACCAGGGGTGTAAGTAGTATATGGGTGTGCGCCTATACACTAGGGGTGTGAGTAGTATATGGGTGTGGACCTATTCACCAGGGGTGTAAGTAGTATATGGGTGTTCGCCTATACACTGGGGGTGTGAGTAGTATATGGGTGTGGACCTTTACACCAGGGGTGTGAGTAGTATATGGATGTGGACCTATACACCAGGGGTGTAAGTAGTATATGGGTGTGCGCCTATACACTAGGGGTGTGAGTAGTATATGGGTGTGGACCTATTCACCAGGGGTGTAAGTAGTATATGGGTGTGGACCTATACACCAGGGGTGTAAGTAGTATATGGGTGTGCGCCTATACACTAGGGGTGTGAGTAGTATATGGGTGTGGACCTATTCACCAGGGGTGTAAGTAGTATATGGGTGTGGACCTATACACCAGGGGTGTAAGTAGTATATGGGTGTTCGCCTATACACTAGGGGTGTGAGTAGTATATGGGTGTGGACCTATTCACCAGGGGTGTAAGTAGTAATATACGATCTCTAGTTGGTGTTCGCCTATATTTTGTCTCCATTTTCTTCAAAATAAATAAGAATCCATTGATTTTCCATACCGATCCAACGCACACAGCCCGGTACACGGCCATTTCGTCTTGTTGATGAACCGGGGAGGTGCCCGGATGTAAGAACTAGGTCACCCATGCGTCAAGCAAGGAATGGCCGGACGGGGCGGGTCCCGACTCGTATCGATGTGGAAAATCAATGGATTCTTATTCATTTCGAACAAAATGGATAAATTAGGCATGGCTTGTTAATATAGGATGTCTAAGGATGTTTCCCTGTTAATAACTCCACCTGGCACCATTGATTTCTATGCTAACGAGGTCTGTAAACATCAGGTATGTCGAAAAATTTTTCAAATATTCCACGGGCATTGGCTTCCAATACCAGTCGGCTTGGTATAATGGACAGCGAGCTCGTCTCCTGCCACAGCGGCCGGGGATCGATTCCCCGTTGAACCCTAAACGGTTTTAACTGGAAAACATATGGAGGAGTTGACATTGTATACTTCTCCAATTTATTAAACATGTCCGGATTGAAACTAGCAGCCTCTTGAAGATGTCCAAAAGGTGTTAGAGTAGGGTTATGGCTTGATAATGCACGGGGGTTATGAGCAAAAAAAGCACTGTCCAAGCCAAAATCGTGAGATAAGGTACATTAATGCATCACAGGCTAGTTAATCACAAGCACTGGTTTGCCTCATTTAGTCCTATGTAAAAACATGCCCATTGAGGAATCTTTGGGCACTTCAAGGGTTAAAAGTGCATGTACCAGTCATACTGAGGAGTTCAGTATGGGAGACAGCCAGCTCAGATGACACATTTATCAGGTGTCAGTCGTGATGATGTATGTGGGGGATGAGACAGACTATTGTTTACCATGCAGATGTGAAGACCCCCTCCATGTGTCTCCCATCCTAAACCCTTTTGGGGTCTTTCTATTGCTTAGTATTCCTTGGTCATTAAGATCCAGTTGCATCATAATGAACCTTTGGCAGTGTAAGTGTAGGCATTGTGTATGAATGCAGCAGTTCCTACATGTCCATGCACATGAAGGTTATGAAAAGAGCATAATGTATTACCATGATTCAGCATTGCATGCTTCATTGGTCCATTATGCTGAGCTTCAAGGGGTCATCAATGTGTCAGCATGATGCCAGAATGTATACATATATTGCAGCCATTTCTATTACTCAAAACACATCATAAGATCCATACCACCAGTGTTTATAGCTATGTGGCTTCAACGAGCTAATGCCAATTTAATCAGTGGGAGTTGATGGTATCTTTGACTGTAATAGCCCATTATAGTAGTAGTAGAGGTAGTAGGTCCGGGTGATGGATGGCGGGTTTCTCTTACAACAAGCCAGGCTTAGAGCTAGTGGCAGGAGGCGTAATGCAGTCAGTCCAAACAGATTTGTCAGCCCCTACTGTTAGACCTGAAACCCGATATGACAAAGTATTCAAACAAGCTGCCAACTGTTGATGATTGATGGAGCTGTTTTAGTTAGTCCTCATAATATATAGGAGATTAATGGGTTGTCTATAGCAGTCAGCTGTTTTGTTTCTACCAGTTATATACTTTCTCACAGCCTAAGCGGGAACCTTCGAAAGCTATCATTGATTATATCACTAGCTGTGATTGTTGGTACTTCTTTAAGTATCTCCCACTGCCATGTCATTTATTTCATATAGTACCCACATAGGGTGAGTCACCCCCACTCAACCACTCGCTGTTCAGCCAATCCCTCTTTCAGGAAAATATTTTGAACTTATTTTTTGAGGGCAAAGTGTAAAGTTGCCACCATTGCGCTTTGACCAATTGCCATGATGTAGGAATCCATTAGCCACCTTTGAAGTGTTCACTTATTCATTGGTACTTTCATCATACAGTGGGAGTTGACCACATGAGTAGGATAAAATTGTAACCTGTTCTTTTATTCACTGTATTTAATGACCTTTACCACATAGCTGCATACTGAAAACTCACCAAAATCGGAAGCCTTTATAAAAATGATGTGGTTTTCACATTGAAAGAAAACGGAATTTGGGGATGCATCTAAAGGAAGAGATTTTGGTCTGTCCTAGGGACATCTGAAGTGAAGCCCTCTATAACCACTCACACTTGTTTCTCTGAGACAGGAACACCACTTGGCAGCCAACAGCAGGAAGTGTTGAATATCACTTCAAAGGAACCTATTGCTGAAAGCCACTGCTCAAAGTGTCTAAACCAGTCAGGGACAGCATGATTCCTCAGGGCCTTATGTTCATCTACTTTGTTTCCTATTTTTAACACAACCCTTACAGCAGCTTTGACAGTGATGGACTGATACAGTATACCATCCTTTGGTTATGTATCATTGCCGTACACACTATTTGTAAGTTACTCACATGGACTCGTTTCATGCAACATGGAGTCATATAGCACATTGCATTAAAACACTCCATGCCACTAAATGGTTTGGATCAGTTCATAAGGACCAATCGTTGATAGTCGGTCCACAAAGGCACTTAGTCTTAGCAAAGCCACTGCTCAAATAGTCCCTTTGAGACTTTGTAAGGCTGAGAAGGGGCCATTACTTTGTAGAGGATATAGTGTTGGGCCAAGCCTGGCTTTTTTCCAGTCAATAGATCTACCTATGTACACTCACCTGTTTAGAAAAGGCCTAGGCTAAAAAGCTTTAAACCTTCAAGGGCTGCTGATAGATTACTCCTTGTGTCTATCAGTACCATAAAGCCCCACATAGAAGCCATATACACCCTCCACCCTACATTTAGGGATTTAGCATAAGCCAAACCAGGGGTCTGAAAATTCCCTCATATAAAGTATATAACTGGAACCCTCTGTAAAGCCACACCTTGTGTCCCAGAGATGCTATAAGCTGCAACAAGGACTTTAAATGGTCTATAATCTGCAGCTTATATATGCTGGGTTTTATAGCAGGCTAAAAGCAACAGAATCACGATGTAAAGATATTCACAAAATCAACATAGCAAGCAAGAGCATTTAGATGAATGTTCAAGACCTCATTTTGTCATATTTTGGCACAAGTCACTAGTATTAATCATACCTTCCCTCATGCTTACACTTGTTGACCTCTATTTGCATCTTCCTTGTAGCCACAAGACGAAAAATGTCAATTTACTCTAGTTGATAGGTGACTGAGTGCATTGGTAAATTGCATTACCCACACTGCCAACATAGGTAAGACGGAAATATCAATTATTTAACTTTCCAACCATAGACATAGGGAAAAAAACATTATCAAGGTACGGGGTAGTAATAGTCAATTGATATATAACATCGACCATTAGAACTGATGGAATTTGATATTCTATTTCATTCGCATCAAAATAATGTGGGGTTATATCATAGTGGTTTTCATTTTTGAAAATGCCCATACCAAAAGATGCACAAAGGAAATGTTTATACATACATCAAGCAGATTTGCCTATAGGCAAATCATGATGCACAACTAAAATGTACATAACGTCCAGCAGATTTGCCTCTAGATTTGCCTTTGCACAGATGAAATAGATGTACATTCTTCCAACAGATTGACCATGAATCATGATGCACAACTGACATGAACAAATGAAATGTATACTACCTACATCTGGCAGATTTGCAAATTGTGATGTACAATTGAAATGTGAATGCATACGTCTAGAAGATTTTCTTTCAGTGAATCTACTTGTGTATGCTTCATTGTTGCATCATGATAATTGTTTGCGATTGACCGACTTCAGTATTACATCAATTTGACTGGTGTGAGGCATGTAAGAAGTGACATCCCAATTATTGCTAGGGCTACAGTCTACCATTGTGGCAAAATCATATATACTGCCATTAATGTACTATGTGTCCTTTAAATGGCTGCTAAGGCGATAAAAGGACTGAAAATAATGCAAACAGGATGAGGCAGATCAGGAGTCCATATCCCCCCATGGTAATTTCCGGAACCTCAGTCCTTAAGCCTTCTGCTGGTCCCCAATGTGTAGGTCATGTCCTTATGTTACACCCAGAGGTTAAGGAAACACCTGCTGGCAAGAGGCGAAAAGGTCAATTGTTAATTTTTTACCATAGAAGATGACATTTTCCTGACCCCTTCTTAAGCAGCTTACTAAACCTTTAACGACTGATGGTGCATTAATGCATCATGTCCAGTTATCATTAGGGTGCATGAAGGCAGCCCTGGGGAGTAACTTACCAGGGCTGTCTTCATGCATTATATTGACCAATTTGCATGAAACTCATAACTGCTGCCCCTACAGGGCAGAATCTTTCCTATGAAATTTGTACTGATGTCTCAATGAAGTGTTGACAAGCAGACTTGCCGGTACATCATTGATGCATCATGCTGACCAATGGGCATGATGCACTCCTGCATTAAAAGGTTAATCTTTGTAGGTGAACAGCATAAGGGGCAGTGGTATTTATAAACTAACATCCCTAATTAGATGCCATGAGCGTTAATTGCTGTCCTTGATCCCGAATGATTATGAAACCACAGTTTTGTTACTATGAATACATCACATCTTCGATTGGTTCTCCCCTACAGGAATCTTCACGATCAACTTACTTCTTTCCTGCTAACAGCCATGGAATATTTTGTAACCCTCTGATGACAACATTATGTCTTTTTCTGCCATTCTTGCTTTTTCTTTCCATGCACAGGTGAGTAACCGTTCAGCATTGGTCAGTGCATCATTCAACATGTCAGGAGTCTATCTGTAGCAGTAAGGACAGACCGATGCATCAATGTAACTTTGGTGAGTAACTCACCTAACCTTCATATATGTATCAAAGCAATCAAATGTGATGTTGCATTATGATGCCCATACAGGTTTCACTTGGCAATGTTGGTTTTAATTGCAGACTTCTGGCAGCAAAGTATTGGGATATGTACTGTCGCATGTAAACAATGGGCTAGACATGGGCAATCCATGTGCCTCAGACACTATATCTATCATATATATAACACTGTATAAGCCACAATAGTTTGTAAGTCACACCCTAACTTTTGGAAAATGGTATAAGCCATACATACCATTACTTACTATTGTGTGCATATGTTATACCCTGCATTTCAGCTGCATTTTGACTTCAGGAAAATTCAGTTGGCCTCTGAAAGGCTCTTTATTAGCCATGTCTTATATGCATGGTTTTATGGTATCTCTGCTATCTGCAAGCCAAGTAGCGATCTTTGTCAGGTTGCCATAGTAACGCAATGTAAGTGGGTTTTCCTCAAGATATGGACGGTATTGCAAATAACCAGAGGTATTGAAGGACCTGTAAAGGACTACCATCATATTAGGTATCATATTTCAAATTAAGTGTATGCGAATTCAATGTGATTGCAAGACTGAACAGTTGTCATAGTTATCGTGGACTTATACACCAGGGGTATAAGTATGTTATGGGAGTTGACCTATACACCAGAGGTGTGAAAAGTATATGGGAGTTGCCCTATACACCAGGGGTGTGAGAAATATGGGTGTGCACCTATACACCAGGGGCTGTAAGTACTATATGAGTTTGGACTTATTTACCAGGGGTGTAAGGAGTATATGGATGTGGACTAATTTACCAGGGCTGTAAGGTGCATATAATGGTAAAGGTGAACGATGATTAGTTTGAGCCGACAGTTTCTTCATGAGCGGGTCCTGCCCGTTCCGCATGAGGCCGGTAGGCCAAGTGCGGAGCGGGCAGGACCCACGAGTGAAGAAACAGGAGGCTCAAACTAATCAGAGTTCATCTTGACATTTATGTCAAGGTGTTTGGGTTGATAATTAATCGATATTTCATCAATAAGATTGAAATTAAACCCTTATTTACCCATTGTCATTGCGAAATCCTGACCTCCGCCATTTTGAATGTTTACGTTTCAAAAATGCTGCGCATGTGTGGTGGACCTATGACGTCATCGTGCGGATTTGGCACCGGTTATTTAACGCAGGGGTACAATACGCGGTCTCAGTGCATTGTCAATGGAGCATCGATATTCACCTTGACATAAATGTGTAGGCCTATTCACCAGGGATATAGGTCCAAAACTAGGATATGGGTGTTGACCTATACCATGTCTTTTAACTGGAAATCAAATCTAATCCACGATAAGACTTATAATATTGATTATATTGATTCCACAGCCATGTATGCAAGTGCAACATGACTCTAGCCGAGATCAGTCCTAAAACTTGATGGGTAAATTGTAAAAGATAACACTAACTGGGATTCCTTCAACTCTTTAGTACACATACATGGTTAAGGCCTGCTTGAGCATTGCAATGATTACATACCATTTACAAAGGATACAGGCAGGCTCCTTGAATTTTGAATTAAAGACAAACTCTACAGGCTGACTATGTTAGATCTTCTATTGATAATCTCAAATAACTCTGGATAGTATGAGTTTGATATATAAGGAATAGGAAAAATGGGAAAGAAAAAAGGGGGGTCATGGTTGAAATGAAAAAGTTGTGAATTTTTCAATTTTCCCTTAACTATAGGGTCCTATGGGAATTCAAATGGCATATAAATGTCTTTGATGTGTCTATAGTGATCAGAAATGAACTGAAAAAAATATGTACAGGTAAAGTGGTCCAGTTGGGGTGAGAAGACTCATTGAAGTAGTATAACTGATGAATTCTGATTTTTGCCACCAGATGGCTTCTGTGTACCGGGAACCATTTGTCTTTAAAATAATTCTTGGTCCAGGCAATTGACTAAATATATCCCTAGGCCATCAAGTTCATTTCATAAGGAGTGCTTAGAATACAATAGCATTTTATACAATCTGAAAGGTCCTCTAAGAGTCGCATGGAATACAACTTTTTTATGACATGGTATATTCTGCATCATCTCTCCCAATAGAATAGATGGCCCTTAGGTTGTGCCCTCAGTACCATCCACTGGGAGTTTACAGCTTTTGGCTAAGTGACATAACCCATGCACAATCGGGCTGACTTGACCGACTCTTTAGACCTACAATAACCACACGATGTCTTAGTATTCATGCACAGGGTCCGAGCCGGTCACAAGATCAAGCACAGGAAAACCGTTGCATGGATACTGTTTTATTTTTGTCTTACAGTTACACATCTTCTATTATTGCCTCACATCTGTAATGCAATCTTATTCTAATCAGTTAAATCTTTTTTCTGTTGGTTCATGCCGCCATAATGATGCATCAATGCAGCGTTGACTTGCATTCACTAGTCACATCAGTATTTGGCACATTACAAAAAAGACTTACTCCCTAGGTTCTTGCTCCTTTCAAGATACTACTTGGTTCCAGCTCTTTTACTGCCATAATGCACCAATGTAATGGATTATGCCAACCCTCCTGGGGTGTCTTTTACCATTCAGTTGATAAGATTAATGCAGCCCTAACATATGACTCCAATAGCTGCAATGACATACCATAGTTCCTTTAAGCAATGTGCGGCCATTGAAACGTTACGATGCTAGGCCACTGTTTGGATTGGAGAAATAGGCGAGGGGTTGCTCCACACCGACACGTCCGCCGCCCCTGCTAATAGATTGATCCCTCCCCTGCTGGCAGATCAGGCGGTGGGCAAACACGGGGGGAAATTAGCTTACAGGATGATTAGGGTTCTCTGTAGGAGATTGGGGCCTTCCTAGGGGGAGGTTGGAGCTGCACTGGGAATCAACAATTGGTTGTCTATGGTATGTGGCTGCTCAGGGCAAGGAAAGTGATATTTCAATACCGAATGGCCCTGAAAAGGTTACTGTTGGGAGGTAGGTACTGTGCAGTGTGTTCTATACTGCTCTCACCTAATCTTGTCAGCCCTACAATAACATATTCTTTGGGAGCTATATATGGCATCCTAACTTGCTAATTTCCACTGGTTCGCCTTTCAGATGAAAAAAGTCTTTGTCTCACTGGTAGCTTCTTCATTCTACTGGCATTCCTCATATAGCACAATTCCTTTTATTATTCATATCCGGTTCATTGAATGCCCCTTTTACAAGATTCTGGGAAATCAGAATTAGGTGACCTAAATCCTTTAAAGATTTAAATATATGTCATGAGTGCATCATACGCATTGGTAAACCGTGTTATCTATCTGACTCCCATCATATCATGTTCCCAATTTTTTTTTAATAAAAAAGGTTTTACAATGGGTATAATGCATTTATGACCTCTAGGGAAATATCAACATTATATACCTTATACGAAATGTTCCATTACGATTAATTTAGCTGTACAGTTTGTTTTAAAGTGTATGTTGTCACCAACTAGCAGGTTTTATTGTCCCTGTGTGTTCATAACATGTTACAAAATCGCCTCTCCACATTAGTTGCTGGAACAGATATCTAAACCTGAAGAAATTACACTGTCTGTAAAGTTTGAAACTTTCTGCATCATAGTGGTTGGTCTTAGGTACTTGGCCGCGATCAACATTTATTTAGTTGTCACATATATGATTTCATAGAGCAGTCATAGCAAGGATTAGTATCCAGCAGCAGTTTAGGACTGTAATTGCATCATAATATGCATGTTCTCAGAGGGCTCACTACCATTTAAAGGAAAGCAGGCATAATTATCATTAAGGGTGGTTGGAAAAGAAATGTTAGACTGTGGACAAAGAGGTGCATCAGGTGTGTGCATTGAGAGTCTGCCAGTCAGGCGCCAAGAGCCATGGATGATATACCAGGGTTGTTCGCACCCTGACACACACTAGACCCCCACAAGGAAAACTGTTTCACCACCATAGTGTACACAGACCTGCTCTACCATGGCTAGAGTTTAGACCAGCATGGCTCTATTCTAAAAATAGAGCATTGAAATAAGCTTTTAAATTATTGTAACTTATCTATGCAATCAGAATCCAGCTCTGATATAACCTGGATGGAGACTAGCCTTTGTTTCATGCAAAATCAAAATAACATGAAATGAAATTCCGGGCATACACATTTTTGTCGATCCTGGCCTGGGATGGGGGGGGGCTGTCTACCCTTCAGTCCCCTCAGGGTGGATCGATGATAATGTATGCCATGGTCTTTCACTTCTTTCTATACAAAAGAGGTTGGTACGTGTTGACATGCTGCATTAGTGCACTGCGTGATGAGATTAACTTAAAGCCCTTTGGTCATACAATATTTTCAAATGGAAAGAAACACTACACTGTTATAGTGGGAACCTCATTCAAGATGAGAGTAACAAGCTTCTCCGTCCCTAACACCAGGGTTTCTGAAGGAGAAATTGGGCAATGAAGGCAATTTCATTAGGACAAATGCCGGAGAAAAGCCAAATTCTACTCTGTATGATTATAAATTATAGCCACTGCCTGTGAAGCAGCATTATCAAAGCCATGTAACATATCCAAGGATTTTCTCTCCAGCAAGAACATAGAGGTAGATTCTTTGCGGACTTTCAAAGCCAAGCCAGGTAATTCACCCTTTACAGGCTGCATATTGATCCAATGGCATTTGGTTGACATGATTTAAGAATGCAGCCAGGAAGCTATGTTACTTTTACCCAGCAAATTGTCGTTATCTGTCGCCATGATTGGTCACCAATGGTGACTCCTTTCTGAGTGATAACTCACTGCGTCATCTTTCGCCACTGTGTGTCAGTCTCACATGGCATGGCAATTTATCACAACAGTCACCAACATGATCTCACTCACTGCGTGAGTATGTGCCACCCCTTGTCATCCCTCACAAAGCATGGTGACTTATCACCACCATCGCCAACATGGATCTAACTCACTGCATGAGTATGTGCCACTGCCTGTCAACTCTCACTCAGAATGGCGGCTTATCAAAGCATCGCCAACATGGATCGGACTCACTGTGTGATTATGTACCACTCCCGTGCCACTGGCATCAACTCTCACACATAATGGCGACTTATCACTACCATTGTCAACATTGGTCTCACTCAATGCGTGAACTTGTGTCACTCCATGTCAATGCTCTCTAAGGATTGCATCATCTGTCACTCACTCTCACTCAGAATGGCAACTTATCACCACCATTGCCAGCCTTTGTCTCACTCAATGCGTGAATTTGTGTCACTCCAAGTCAATGCTCTCTGAGGATTGCATCATCTGTCACTCACTCTCACTCACAGTGGCAACTTATCACCACCATTGCCAAAGGTGTTGAGACAGCACCACTGTTCCACATGTAGCCTATCTAGGAAGTGTGGGCATGAAGTATAAATCCCATATGTATCAAATGTGCTTTGTTTCACACTGATTTCCATGTAATACTTCAGAGTTGAATCAAACAAGATTATATAGAGAGAATATCAATTGAATTTAGATAGAGGTATCTCTAAAATGAAAGCAACTATCCATAAACACCTTTTCTCTGGTTACAGGAAAAATACATAGGGAAATATCAACATGAACACCTTGTCTGTGGTTAGAGGGAAGATACATATGGCAATACCTTCTCTGGCAAAACATACTTTGATCTGGCAGATGTGAGGCTGCATGATTACCAATGTCGATGATCATGAGCTTTTCATCTAACAAGGTGAGTGATCACCAGCGTCGCCAACACTGGTGAGTCTGAGTGATCACCACTCTCGCCATCCATGGTGAACCTGCGCTATGACGTGGTGCGCGTTTCATCTAGCGAGGTGAGTGATCAACCGCCTTGCCATCCCTGGTGAGTGTGAGTCATCACGATCCTCGCCAACCATGGTGAACATGCGCTATGGCATGGTGTGCGTTTCATCTAGCGAGGTGAGTGATCACTCGTGTTGCCATCCCTGGTGAGTGTGGGTGATCAAGATCCTCACCATCTGTGGTGAACCTGTGCTATCACGAGGTACGCGTTTTATCTAGCGAGGTGACTGATCACAATCCTTGCCATCCGTGGTGAATGTGCATTATGACGTGGTGTGCGTCTCATCTAGCGAAGTGAGTGATCCCTCATGTCGCCATCCCTGGTGAGGATGAGTGATCACTCATGTCGCCATCCCTGGTGAGGATGAGTGATCACGATCCTCGCCATCCCTGGTGAACATGTGCTATGAGGAGGTGCGTGTTTCATCTAGTGAGGTGAGTGATCACCCGCGTCGCCATCCCTGGTGAGTCTGAGTGATCACCATCCTCGCCATCTGAGGTGAGGCCATGTGATCACCACCATTGCTATTCCTGGTGATCTTGTGCTACAGCGACGTCGTGTTCCATCTAGCGAGATGTGTGAGCCACTTCACACAGGTTGACGAGGAGTCACAACAATTTGCTGGGTATCTTTCTGATGCAGCTCTCATTCATGGACTTTAATGAGCCTAGTCCATGGACTTGATACACTTCAACAATGCTGGAATCATACACCAAAGTAAATACTCACCCAACTGAATTGATGCATGATTTTGATGACAAAAAGAAAACAACAAAAAAGGGGAAAAAACATGAGCATTGAGGCATTTTGTTTTCCTATCCCTTTAAAGCCAGCTAATGCATCAATGCTTCATTCCCATTGGTCTTCATGATGTATGGATGCAGCCATGGGTACTATCATGCCAACCCTACTGGGATTGATACAGTCCTGGAGGGTTGGCATGATGCTCCAATAAAGAGCTATCAAGCAGACTCACCAGCATTTCATCAGTGCGTCATGCAGACCAATGGCAATGATGCGCTCCTGCATGACGTCGCTTAATTTTTAAAGGTATATGCCGGTATTGGGTTAAAAAAGGGCACTACCTTACCTGGTTCCATAGAGCTACACCTGTATCACCTTTTATCTGCCCAATGTCCTGAGCTTAACATTTAGGGACAACAGTTCCTCTGCCCTTATTAGGAACACTTAGAGTGACCTGTCAGCACATTATTTCTGCATCCTGGTAAATTTTTCAGGGATATATCAGTTGACCCTATTGGAAAGAAATTTAGCCCTGGTGAGCTACTCGCCAGGTCCTTGTCAGGTAGTCCCTGCAACTGAACTCATGTACCATGCTGACAAAATTAGATATAATAAGAATTATGCCTTTAAGTGCTATATGGTTGCTAGAGAGTTAGGTATCAGGCATACACATGTAGTGGCCGCCCTATTTCCCCCCTCAAAGCCTCACAACCGAACATCAAAGAACAGCAGAACCCCAAACCCTATAGATTACCATGTGTTAATATAGTAACTTATCGATCAGCAACCTGACACATAAGAGGCCAGATTTTGTCTGTAGCCTCATATTCCTTGGCCGTCAGGATGCATCAATGCGATTCTAGTGAGCTTGATTCCTGGTATTAAATTACTGCACTGCACCAGACCTTCAGAATTCACTCTTCATAGTTTTGGTATGATGCCTGAATTCAGCAGTGGTAGATCCAGGGTTTGGAAAAGGAGCTGTGCAACCAAAAAGAGGGGGTGCACCTCCCATTTTTGAGGTTAATAATAATCAAATAAACTCTTAACTATGGACAAATAGAAGGGGGCATGCACCCCTGCGACCCCCGTCTAAATCCATGATGGCTCAGGATCTACCAGGGCTGCGTTCATATATCATGATTATCACTCGATATGAAGCTCTATGTGGCATTTACAGGGCTAAGCACTGTTTTAGGACCAGGGAGAATACAGCAAGGGTTAACCTATGTATATATGGGTGTATGCCATGTTTGTATAGCTATCAGAGCTATGACTGGCATTCACAAGCACTGTGTAGGCTTGTTTGCTCTACCCTTTATTGGACAATGCCCTGAAAGTACTAAATCTATTGTATATATGCCTAGAGGGTACCATGAGGCACAATGCAGATTATTGCACCATAAGGTCTGCACTCTCCAATAAGCAGCAGCATCAGAACTGAGCATGCTAGAAGAAAGGCATTGATGTGAAATAATTTTCTCTCTGGAGGTCATATCAAGTTACTGCGATTGCATGTAGCACAGTGACTGCAACTTCCGGGGCGAATACTATTGCAATTTAGGTACAAAGTAAAGGGGGCCGTCATAGTATACCGAAATACCCTACTGACTGATTGATTTCACTGCCTTGGGAAATGTGACATGTAAATTAATGATTTTAATGTTTCTTATACAGATCCAATCGGTGTTTCTAATTGGATTACAGCCTTTATATTTTTCCCAAGGCCAAAAGAATGAATGCAATCCACATCAATGAACACTGATCTCTATTTTCTGAGGAGGGGTGTCTGCATGATAAGATACCCATGGTAGCCTATACAAAGACTAGTGTAAGTATTCCTCGATTTAGTAGGTCATTTGTTAAGAGTCTAGGCTACCATGTGACATACCAAAGTAGTTCGAAGAGGACCGGTGATAAGTTATATCGTGTGATGCAGTTTGACGCGTGAGGTGTGTCAGACTATCTGCTAGTCAGGCTTTTACACGCCTGGGTGATTTACCAGTGACGTGTTCACCCTGACACACACACTAGACCCCCACAGGAAGGGAACACAATCACTGTACCTCCTATTATATGTACACAGCATACAGTGTAGAGCCTGGGTGGAAATCATGTTGTATCTATAATGGACTGGGCCTGGACTCTCAATGGATTGACTTTGAAAGATGCATTGAAGTTTCCCTAATTGGTGTCAGTGTTTGGACAAACAAACTTCATAGCATTCAGCATCTATATAGCCTGGACTGCTTGAGGGAGATAAGCCTTCACTGTGTAAGTCAGCAGGACTGTGGTGAGTTCCTTTACCACCAAAAAGGGGAATCCTTTACCTGACTCCATTGTATGGCGACACCTGTCAAAGCTAGTAGCTGCCTAAAGACCGGGTTAACCCTTTATGGCCAGCGGTTTGATCTATCTGTGAGTAGGAGTTGAACATAGATTAACCTGTCAGTATCTCGTTTCTGTATACTACGGATGTCATCGATATTCACCATACCTAAATATCGGCACTATTTCAATAGTGAAAATTGTATCAACATCACCTTTATATCGATATATTAGGACCTACATATATTAGATCATAAAAGAAGAAAACCAATTATGTTAATTTGAAGTGAATAAAAGTGTGAAAGGTGGTCATATTTGGTATAGAATTGAAGCTTATTGTGACAGGAATGGATCTAACTATATATGTAACAACCATTCCCTTTATTACCAATTGTGGTAGTGGTGCTGAAAACTTTTTGTCATTAATGTAAAGATGAACCATTCAGTTATGGACCGCACACACATCATGTAGGGATGTCATTGGGTTCTAATATTATTTTATAGACTGTCATTCAGTCATTTTTAATACTTATGCAGTGTTATTCTGTCAATTGTTATGCATATAAGAATATACTAAGAAATTACATAACTGTGTCTTTCAATCTATTTTTAAAACATGTGTCACCAGTTCTTATCCCTGCATCACTCTGTCACCCTCTATGATTTTAGCCCTTCTAAAGGGCTGTAATCACTGCCCAGGGATGGACCTTCCATGGCTTCATCAGCTTTATTTACCATTCATGTCCATGGGAGAAGAACGGATGAAGTGACACAGATGGTCCATCCGTGGGCAGTATGTGGATGTGGCCCTTCAAGGGAATAATTATCGAGGCCTTTGCAAACTGCCTTTTTACACATTCATCTAGAACCTGTGCTGTGGTTATTTTCATATCTGTATGAACCCAAAGTAGAGATCAAAGTAGACACCTAATTTTCGCACTGTATCTTTGCTAATAAACCTGTCAAATGGGGGCTGAACATGGTATTCTAAAGCATTAGAATATCGTGATATATCGGAATATCGATACCAAAAATCGTGATAATCGAAATCGGAAAAATATTGATGTCAATGACATCCCTACTCTATACTATATAATATATGAGCCAGTATGGACATGATAATTGGTAAAGCAGAAACGGTGAGCTGCTCAGTACGACCTGGTCAGTGTGATAGCTGTTATTAATGCTTATCTTGCCAGTGCAAGATGATGCAATACCTGCACTAGCTAGGTGTCCTATCATGGGGATTACTAACTTTCCAGAGCTATCAATTATCAAGAAGACTGTTCCTATGATATTTAAGGTGACCTCTAAGGTGATTGATCTGGCGAACAATTACCGTTTTCTACCTAACAAATGCCCAGGGTATTTATACATTACTTCTATTAGTACTTACCTGCCTCCCAAATCATAGCGTTTTTCTAGTCTGTAAACGGCTCCAAAAGATGGGGGCACATATTAGGGGGAGGGGGGCCTATCAGGCCCAATACGGGGAATGCCATATACCACAGATTATATTTCATTGCCCAGTAATTGATTTCCTGTCTAAAAACTTCACTATAATGCTTGGCTTAGCAGGAAATCCATGTCGGGCTTTAGCAAAGTTATACTTGATATATACATCATTAAGTCAAGCCTACTCTCAAATGCCAGGCAATGATCTGTTGTATATTCACTAATATTGACTTGAGGTAAACCCAGACCACTCCATACAGCTGTGCAAAAGATGAAACGAAGCCCATTTACTGAATTCAGACATTTTATGATGTGAAAGCATACGCCAGTATGTCGTTTATGGCCATCATATCAAGTTAAGGCTTAACGTGTAATGTTTAAGTGCTGTTCCATGAAAATGGAAAATGGAGATCACATTTCCACCATCTCATTTTTTCAATAACAAGTTTTGCCCCATTATCACAAAACACCGAATTAAATAACAACTATCAATGTTTAAGGAATATGAATTTCAAAATGAATCATCATTGCATAAGGTAATGGCGAATCAGCAATGAATTGTAAATGTTGAATAAAGAATAATTTTATCATATTGTGTCGACTTTAAAACTAAACCATATTTTGACCTTACATCAACTGCAGGTAGCCAAACTTTACCTATGTTAGAACAACATTAATTCAATGTAAGTGTACCCATAGGTTGTAATACTCCAATCTTTTATTTGGTTTTGATATGATCCTGACATTTCATGTGATGCACCAGTTGACAGAGGTATTTTGCAGGACTGCATTGTTATGCTGCAGAACAAATTGCCATTCTTAGAGGGTAAAAACTGTTGTAGTATAGGAGTATAGGGGAAACATGCATTGTGTTATATAGAGGCATTGCTAACACAGGATCCCAAGTTTCAGTCCTAGAGCCCAGTGCTTACTCAAGCTAATGGTAGGTGGAGAGCCCCCATGGGGTAGTTACCATAATGGCCCGTACAGTGCGCATGTGGACAAATGGACGCTGATCATGAAGCGCAGCAATAGAAAGACCAACGAGCCAACGAGGGGCCACATAGTGCCTCAACCCTTCCTTTACAAGAGTATTTCACGGCAATTTTGGGATTGTGGTAGATATCAAAAACTCTTAAAAACTGTTGGAATTGTGTGAATCCTCCAATTAGAAGGGAAATGGTCACTGGTTGAGCGAGGCTAGTTGCTCAGAAAGAGCAATACCCAACTTTCTTATTTAACTAGTAATATATAGCAGGGGTTCATGCTGGCCAGGGGGCAATGGCCCATCTGTTTTGGGCCCAGGTCTCCAATTCTAAAAAAAATTGAAAGTTGAGTTTGCCCCAAAACTTTCTTGCATACATTATTAGTTCATATACACTGCAAAAATGGTGTTTAGATCCTAAACACAATTCTAAACATATTCTTGCAACGTTTTTGTAATCACATTAATTTCCTACACATGTTTAGCCAAACAATGTGCTTAGTTCAAGTGTTTAGAAATCTAGGTGTTTAGGTCTAAACTTTGCGTTTAGATATCTATGAATTTTTGTGTTTAGATGTTTATGAATTTTTGTGTTTAGATGTCTAAATGCTTTGATGGAGAGTTAGGGTGTGCAGACATGTATACATTAAAAAAAAAAGTTTCTTTGTTTGTTTTCTCATTTACTGGGGGAGGGGGTATTTACATGTCAAAGTCTCCAAAGATGTCAGCCACACATATTCACATGTGCATGTATGTACACACTGCATCAGAATGAGAGACTTCAGAAAGTACAATAGCTTGCCAGGTAGGAAATTGCTTTGTCTATTCCAGAATAACATGAAATAGGTGTCAGTCATTGAGCTTATTGATTATTTCATGCTAATGATGGTGGTGTAAGGTGAATCTAGTCAACTTTCTATTGCCCTTTCTATTCTCATGACATTTAATGAATAGAAACTATAATAAACATGCGGTTTGGGTACATTTGTCACAAACATTGATTATAATTGTGTAAGGATAGTCCATTCAAAGGTAGTGCTGCTACCTGGTGTGGATTCAACATTCAAGCATCTAAACATATTGATGTTTAAATCTAAACACCTATTATTCAACTGTTTAAACTCTAAACATCTAAACATGTTTAGCAAAAATGTTTATGTAGTTAGAATAAAAGTGTTCATTTCCTAAATGTGTAGTCGATGAGACACCTAACTGACCTATATGTTTAGGTTTTAAACGTGTTTAGGCCTAAACATGTTTAAAATCTAAACACCATTTTTGCAGTGTATGACTGCAGGTCCGGATGGCCAAAGCTTAAAAGAAACCTTAGTGTCTACAATAGCATTGTAACCCCTTGGTTGGCAATATGCATGCAGCTCTTGTAAGTTACTCATGGGTGCAGCATTTATGGATTAGTCTGGCCCAATATAGCTGATATTGACCCCGGCAACGCTGGCATGATACACCAATGCAGTATCCTGGTGCATCATGAAAAGAATAGAAAGCATGATACATTGAGATATCGTGCCATCCTTTAAGGCCTACTGATGCACCGTACCTGTTTGTAGCCATGATGCATAAATGTAGCTTGGTAAATTGCTAAAGCTTCATTCATGTAATATGCCAATTCTACAGGGTTAATTCTCTCCTTGAGTGTCACCATAATGTATCAAAAACACGTTGGCGAGTCTGCTATCGAGCACCTCATTGAAATTGCAATTCCTGCAGCAGCGGCCCTCAAAGGGTTAAATGCTTCATGTTTAAATGCCTCTGCCCAAATGGTTCACATATAGTTGATGAAGCTATGTCAACAGCTTCGTTATGGCCCCGTATCGTGTCTCTATAGGAGACATTTCATGATGTATATGGACCTCTCCACCATCCCCATTCACTTTCCTATTAATGTTCTCTAAGCCTAGATAGTTAGGAAGGTCTGCAATTGCCCAAGTCAGTTATACAGATTCCATACTGGGAGAAGACCATCGGACTCTTTCCAACTTTATCAGTAAGGATATAATATATGGATAACCGACACTGTAAAAGAAAACACTCGTAGAAATAATAGCTGATTCCTGGTCGCAAAGTTGCCAGAGGTCCGCTGTTATTTTCACTCAGATGCCTTGTACCACTGCACTGCCACCTGGGGCTTCTTGTAAAAACTACACTCGTTCACTGCAATATGGTTATGGTCATTCTCTATTCAGTTTCATGAGGATCCCTGCTAGATTCAATATTTACAAAAGCAGCCCTTGAGCCACAGACTTTCAGCTTTTAAAGTGAAAAATCGAGTGACAATACAAATGAAGTGCTTATATCCACAAAAGGGTGAATCCATTATAAGATGTTCTGTTGCAATAAAATGCTCTGGCAATTTACTAGAATGCTCTGCAGATGTGATATGATGTTTTGCAGGCATTATAGGATGATTTTCAGGTGTGATAGGATGTGTAGGGGTTTGTTCCCCCATCGGATGCGCAGAGCCAAGGAGGGACGGTTCTCTTGATTGTGTCACTCCCCCTATGTATACCATACTGATCCAGGGTAGTTGGAAGGTAGGGAATGTCAGGCCAAGGGAAGTAGCTCAGGGGTAGAGCATCCACTTGGAAGTTGGAGTGTCCCGGGTCTGAGTCCCGGTTTCTCCATGACATTTTCCGCTGACCACTACAGATGATTAAACTTCATACTAGGATGATTTGCAGGCATGATTTATAAGATACTCTGCAGGCATTTAAGGATGCTTTCCTTGCTTGCTCACATATCAAAAGGCTAGAATATATATGTTAAAGCTGTAGCTAAAGAGAAAAGCTTGACCATAAAACTGCTTATCAGGTAATATCCCTGCAACTAATGTGTCTATCATTATAGGTATATACATAACAAGGCTTTGCCAGTCCCCTTCATCAGCGATACAATTCTGCCGCAATCCCCGAGGAAATGGACCATAAATTGTGATCAATGGAGAGCATTAGTAACATGATGGCATGGTATTATAAGCCATGATGGAATGCAGGAGCCGAGTGTTTGCATTTGTACTGAGAAAGCTGGCATATGTTCCTGCCTTGAATAATCAATACCTGCGATATGTTCGGCCAATTAGGTTTAAACAATATACCCTCTTATCCTGAGGCCAGGGGCAGTTTTTTGCCTTTTCCATGCAAAGTAATTGTCAATAGGCATTTGAAAGCTTAATCCTGGCTTAAAAGACTTTTTTGGTGTACATTAAAAATGTACTTTTTTACATTTACGGAGAAATGTGTTTGGTGTGGGAAATAACATCAGACTGATGAAAGGAGAAGAGGCAGCATAAGAGGCTTTTTAACGTACTTCCATTAATCAAATCTTCAGGATCAGCATTGTGCTTTTTTACCATCTTATGCATGAATATAGAAGAGCTGAGTAAAGACCCAGTACAGGCATGATTTATAAGAAACTCTGCAGGCTCACATATCAAATGGCTAGAATATATGTGTTAAAGCTGTAGCTAAAGAGAAAAGCTTCCCCATGATGAGTTCAGAAAACAGCTTATCTGGTAATATCCCTGCAGGTGTCTATCAGTGAAGGTATATACATATCAAGGCTTTGCCAGTCCCCTCCATTAGCGATGCAATCCAGCCGCAATCCCTGGGGAAATAGACCATAAATAGTGATCAATGGAGAGCATTAGTAACATGATGGCATGATATTATTGGCTTTGATGGAAAGCAGAGTTTGTGGGAATATGCTTGTACTGGGAAAAGTGGCATATGTTCCTGCCTTGAATAATAAATAAGTGTGATGCGCTCGGCCAATTAGGTTTACACAATACACCCTCTTACCTTGAGGCAAAGAGCAGTTCTTTGCCTTTCACTTGCAAAGTAATTGTCAAGAGGCATTTCAAAGCTTAATCATGGCCGATAAGGAGAAATGTGTTTGTTGTGGGAAATAACATTGGACTGATGAAAGGAGAACAGGCAGCATAAGAGGCTCTTTAAAGTAGGTCTATTAATCATATATTCAGGACCAGCATTGTGCTTTTTCACCATTTTAATGCAATGCATGAATATAGGAGAGCTGATTAACTACCCAGTACTACATCTATTCAATATGACTTCCCCATTTTGTTGATAAAGTGTAGCATGAAAGGGTCTTTACTCCTCATCACTGCAATGGTACATAATGGAAATGGAGTTTTAAGTCAACATGCTGTCCTAAAGAATGACTCCAGAACTCCTTTAGATAACATGGAATATTTACATCCATTCTCTAGACACAGCACTAAAAAGAATGTAGTTTGTACCATAAAATTACAAAGATGTATAAGCCACAGCTGAGATAAACTGAGAGCCGTCCTGGAGCTTATAGTATGTATCAAGACTATGGCATATGCGATGGGTCTTACATGTATGTATGTATACATGACTGGCCCGTCAGCTCATCTCCAAAGTCAAGGTGTGGCACTAAACTGTAACACAAGTCTCAATTTGATTAAGGAGGTTATTTCTTATCACACTATGACTGCACATGTTCAAATCGTATTGGGAGCCCTTAAATAGGAACATTATGGTCAAAAAGTATCTGCCATGCAGTACGTGCAGCACTGCGACTGTACTACCAAACTCTATGTGAAGTACTAATTGTACAGAACAGTCTTAAGACATAACCTACACTGAAAACCTAGAAGTTCTGAAACTAGTCAGCGGTGACCACTTTAGGTCCTCAAGTTGACGATACCTAAAACTACAGCTTTAGGTAGTCAAAATGACGACTTTAAGTCGTCACTCTGACGACCTGAGTCATCAATATGACGACTCTGTACTGTCAGTATTGTCATCCTGATGACTCAGGTTGTCAGGATGACGACCTAAAGTCGTCATTTTGACTACCTAAAGCTGTAGTTTTAGGTATCATCAACTTGAGGACCTAAAGTGGTCACCGCTGACTAGTTTCGGATCTTCTATGTTTTCAGTGTATGATCATTGACACTAACCTATAGAGTGTTGAATCATAGTAGCTGTGCACAGTTGTAGTACCTCAGGAAATGGCCTCCAGTTCTCCTCTCATTCTTATTCATGCCCATGTCCTTTTGAGCACCAGCCTAGTGCCTGTGTTAGAGCAGTAGAATAACAAGGCCAGGCTTCCATCATCTAGTGGTAAGCACGTGCCTAGTACAATGCACATGCCACAACACTGAGCCCTTTTGTACAGTGTTAAATTTTCTAAAGTCAATTATCAAGAGGACTGCTCATATAACATTTGAGGGGATCAATAAAGTTATGGCTTTTTCTAACAATCAACGGCCATATACCAGGAAATATAACATCATTTTGTCCTGTAATGGATTTCCTCTCTGAAAATTTCAATATGATGCTTGGCTTAGCAGTAAAGCCATAGCAGGCTTTTGCCAAGTTGGAGGGATTTTGGTGTCAGGGTAGTTTCTATGGCTTGATAAGGATCATCCTTTATTAAGCCTACTCCAGCATACTGGGCAATGATATGTTTATTCATGGATCAGTACCACCTAAACCACAATGTATACACAGTCAATGTATTGGATAAACTATCCATGACTTTCGGTACATAGAGACGTGTGCCAGACATGCGCTGCAAGGAATACCAGAGCCGAATATTGACTTGAGGCAAACCAAGACCACTCCATACTGACAGTTGTGTGAAAGACGAAACAAAGCTCATTTACTGAATTCAGACATTTTATGATGTGAAAGCATATACGCCAGTTTATGGCTGTGGTATCTTTTTGAACATTTTTCTTTCCTTTTGTATATAGTGCTTTTTCTGTTACCCTTATATTTACTGTTTTCTCATCCTTCATCATCTTACATAAATCATTAATCTCATTGTTGAAAACTGAGAACCTTGTGAACCTAAGGATATTACCTTTATTGTCAGATTTTATCAGTCATGTATAATTTGTGACTTGGCAATAAAAACTTTCAAACCTTAAAAAAGAGAATCTATTTAAGTGCTACAGCACAAAAGTGGAAAAATGGATTTCATATTTTGTTGTCTCATAACTTCATGCATCTTTTTTGCACCAGTATCACAAGACATTGTTACCCCTCACAAAACTGTGAATTTAAAAATTGATTTAACAGTGAGATATCAGCAATGATGTGTGAATAACAAATAATTTGATTGCAATGTTAAAATTTAACCACATTTCAACCTTGTATCAACTGCAGATGGCCAAACTTTACCTATGTTATATCAACATTAATCCAATGTGAGTGTGCCCAATGTGATGTACCATGCCAATCAAGTTGGTTTCTCTAAGGTCCTGATAGTTGGTATGCTGTACAAGTAATTGAGCTTAATGCCAGGACTTCATTTTAGCATCACCATGCTCTGAGGCAGAGATCCTGGGGGTTGGTTCCACTTCCATCAGTCGGGTGAATCTTTGCTAATGCGACAATATTTTCTGTACATCATAAAAGAAATCCAGTAGAATAGTAAAAATTTGACACATTCTAGTTCAAGAAATACTGACATACTCTCGAAAAAAGATGTGTATGCTGTCAGACAGATTAACTGATCGTACAAATACACATCTGGTATAGGTTATATCTAGACGGTCAAGTTTTGGTCCTATGCAATACACTTTGATTATTTTATTCAACTACAGCTATTATGTTCGACACTCAATATATTTCATACAATTCATGGAATCATCCATAACATTATTGGTACACCTCCTGCACATTGCCTTACTGATGGCATTGGAATAAGCCAATTCAAAGGCTAAAGCAGTTATAGAAAATGTGACCCATCCTAACAAAGTGGTACTGAAGTCGCACATTTAGAAGCCTAGATATGGCCCTTTCAAGTGGTATAGTGTCAAAAATATCAGATTTATCAAAATTGATATTTTAGCATTTTTCTTACATATGGGTAGATATCTTTCAGAATCCTTGCTTACTAGATTGAATTTAGGTCCCAAATGCCCAAAAGACATAGATCTAATTTTAATGGTTATATAGAATTACATAGGAATCATATAGGATTCATAGATTATTAAATGTTTAATATGTCAATTATCTCAGTTAAATCATTTTTTAATCGATCCGACTAAATTTTCCTACAGAAGATCTAGAGAGGACCACCTGCTTCAAATCAGCCCCAACCCCTGTATTCTACGGGAGAGGACTCATATGAAAAGCTTTCTGTTCTTAGGGCCAGGGTCGATGATAAGTCTGATCTCATCTGCACCATGCCTAGTTTTCTATGATCTACACCCGTATGAAAATTTTCATTGTATGCTACCCAAAGAAAATGTCATTTCTCCTCCATTCCCTTCTCTCCCCACTCTCCTCTCTTCCGCTTTAGCTTTTCCCTCTCATTCACATGTTTCTAATTGCTCCCACTTACTGTTTTTTCTCCATCTTCTGCCTTATCTGTATAATCCCTCCCTTCTACCTCAAGTTTCTACCTGCCTTCCTGTTTTAAATATCATCAGCAAAATTTGGGGGTCCACTTTATAGGCAACGATATGTCATACAATAAAGAACCACTCAGTCAAGGACCTAACCTGAATTTTCCATGTATATGACTTCACTGATTGAGACCTCCTTTAAATGACAGTACGAAACTATGTGTTCACTATGTTTTCACATCTCCACCATTAAATAATTTTTAATTCATGTTATGATGAAAGTGGATACTTAGCATTCATTTCATGATAACATTTTCAGCGGGTCTTCACATTAAAAAATATTTTCTATGGTCATTCCCATATGAAAATCTTTCAAAGAGCCAAAAACCATTCATCAAGCTGGCTCATACGAAATATTTTCATCCAGATGACTCATACGAAAACATTTTCATTGACCCTTTCCATATGAAAAACTTTCATATACAACAATCAACATTTTCATCAAACTGTCTCATATGAAAAATATTTTCAACTGCTCTTCCGTATGAAAATGTTTCATACATCCAAAAACCTTTCATTGAGCGCTTTCGTATAAATATATTTTCAGTGATCTTTCCCATATGAAAAACAATCATAAACCTATCCACTTTTTCATTGGACTGTCTTGTATGAAAATATTTTCAGTGACCATTTCCATAAACTCTTATCCTTTTTTATTGATCTGTCTTATATGAAAATATTTTTATCGACCCTCATCCTATGAAAAACATCAGCCTTTTCATTAAGTTGTGTCATATGAAAATATTTTCAGTGACCATTTCCATAAACTCTTATCCTTTTTCATTGGACTGTCTTGTATGAAAATATTTTCAGTGACCATTTCCATAAACTCTTATCCTTTTTTATTGATCTGTCTTATATGAAAATATTTTTATCGACCCTCATCCTATGAAAAACATCAGCCTTTTCATTAAGTTGTGTCATATGAAAATATTTTTAGGAACTCCGACCATATGCAGAACTTTGATCTACCTAGAGAATATTTCATTGTGCGAACTTGTATGAAAACATTTTCATTGACTTATTTTTGATGAGAATGTTTTCAAAGGGTCCCTGTCATGCCCCTCCACTCCAAAATGTTTATACCAGTCATGCCATATGAAACTCTTATACACACTTTATGAATAAGCTTTTCTGTAGATGGCAGCACAGACCAGATATAACCAATTATTTTCAGTGGCCTGTCCCAGTGAAAATCTCTCTTTACACTTACGAGTTTCTCAGTAGATGGCACTGTGAAAAGTCACTACATATCACTGATTTTCACCAGGAAACCTGGATGAAAACAATTTTCACCAGCCCTTCCCGGTGAAAATATCTAATCCATTCATGAATAAGCTTCTCAGTAGATGGCAGCACAGACCATATATAACCAATTATTTTCAGTGGTCTGTCCCAGTGAAAATCTCTCTTTACACTCATGAGTTCCTCAGTAGATGGCACTGTGAGCTAAAGCAAATCATTTATTATCAAATTTCTTATTTCTTGTTTCATATTGGTGGCAGTGTCCTCTCCGTATGTTATACACAATATATGTATGCATCATATAACATGCGGCATTAAAACATGAAGCCATAATAAGGAGTCATAGGGAAAAGTTCTGACAGTTTTTTTGTTATATAATGGGAAGCAAAGAAATCTGGAAATGATAGGGGGCAATATAATGGGGACATGTGGAAATTGAATCGGAAGGCAGGGGAATGGAGCCCCTTGTATTTAGAGTTATATATTGCAGCATTTATGTGGGATTTCTTGATTCCATATGTTGAGCTGAAACAGGTAAATTTCTGCATGTATTCACATCTACCATATGTTTTCTTTTAACTTATGAAAATGTGAGCTGAAACAGAAACAGGCATACAGACAGCCATATGTGGCATAATTATGTGGTACTATATCTCTGTGGTAAAACACCCACCAAAAAAATGTATTGTGTCTTTGACAATAAAGATAAGAATAAAAATATATAAATCAAACTTGTTACAGAACATACAGCAATTTGCTATTGTGCAGACAGTACAATATGGTATATTACTGGGATATGGTTTTCACAGTTTGTATCTATCCCTTCCCCTCTTCCTAGATATCACTTATCATGCTGAGGGATAGCTCACTATACACAGCATATGGCGTTAGTTTGAGATGGTCGATCCTTCTTGCTGGACAAATAAACTATTCAGTTGATCAGTGTTGCTCACCTTATCTATCCTAACATTGACCCAAATACTAACCCTTCCCCTCACCCTAACCCTAGACTTGGGTTGAACTGGAGTTGAATTGGAGTTAGGTTTAGCTTTAGTATTAGTGGAAGTTTTGGGCTCAGGTTATAGGATTTTAGGAGTTGTTATGAGGATGTGATAGTTTCGGTTGTAAAAATTAGTGTTAGACTTGGATTCAGGATATGGGTTAATGTTAGGTCTAGGGTTGATTTTAGGCTAAGAGTTTCAATTCTCTGCACAGCTAAAGCTAAAAAGTGTCTATCATTGTCTGTCTGCTAGTGCATTAGCCGACATGCCTACCAAAGGGTTTGGCATATTTGCGATGCTTGACTATAAACAAGGTTAGTAGAAGGGTCAGGATTATGATTAGGATGAAGTGTGGTAGTAGGGTTATAATTGGGCTAAGGCTCAAATTTTAGATTAGGACTAAGATTAGGTTTAGGGTCAGGGTTAAGCATTACTGAATATCAGTCGCAATTGTATTTGTGGGAGTTAATTCAGGAAAAGCGCTTTTATATCTCTCTTTCTTGGTGGGTGCACTCACACTTTACTCCAGAAATCCCAATGCAGTGCTCAGTGGCCGTCGCAAGACAGTCACTCATAGATTCTAGCATTACACATAGCATTAGTATAAAGATTAGGATTAGAGTTTAGGTTAATGTCAGGATCAGGGTCAGGGATTTAATGAGCATTGCTCTAGAGGTACAGATAAGTTTGAAAATAGGGTAGGGGGTTAAACACCATGCTCTGAGGAGTAATCTGGACTGTTTTGGTGTGTGGTGCCATCTAGTGAGTAGCTGATGAATCAAGAATGGATAGCATATTTTCACCGGGAAGGGCTGGTGAAAATTGTTTTCATTGGGTCTACTCTGTGAAAAATCAGTGATCAATGCAGCTCAGAGAATTCTTTCGTATAATATTCTCCCTGCAGTGAAGAGAGAGAATAACTAGCCCAGTGAAGAAATTTTATTTGTTACAAATTCATGAGTTTGAGCTCAAGAAAGGTTTCTCATGTCTAAGCAGGAGAGAATACCTTCATACAGGAGAACTGGAGGCTGTTGCAAAAAGAATCAAATTGCAATCTCACTGCCGTAACTCACCTTCTAGTTCCTGGCTGTTCTGCTGATCAGAACCAGCTTCTCACCTTACACTCAGAATCAATCTTCTTAGTGTGAGTCATACTGGGAAGCATTCCCCAATTCAAGACCACTTTAGAACCACCTCTATAACCAATTTCCTTGCTGTATAACAGGGGAGAAGTCATTGCCTGATGGTAGTCAGTTCCCATTTGGGAATAGCACCTCCGATACAATGAATTTTATTTTCATAGTGGATTTTCATGAATGGAACTCTATGAAACCATTTTCTTTGAAAGGACCTGTGAAAATATTTTCATATGAGACCACACGATGAAATATTCACTGGGTAGATTAAAGTTTTCATATGGGAGGAATCGCTGAAAATATTTTCATGGTGGAGAGAAGATTTTCATATGAGTAATCGCTGAAAATATTTTCATGAATGGAACTCTATGAAAATATTTTCATCAGAAGGGCCCATGAAATTATTTTCATACGAGACCACACAACGAAATATTCTCTGGGTAGATTTTCATACAGAAGGAGTCGCTGAAAATATTTTCATGGCGGAGGGTGGATTTTCAAATGAGCCCTAACTGACAATGTGTAAGTGTATGAAAACATAAAATATATTTGTACTGTATATATATATATATATATATATATATATATATATATATATATATATATATATACATACACACATGTATATATACATCCAGGTTTGTAGTCTGGTCTTCTGAAAGAACAGAGGGAGAAAAGGGGGAGAGGCAGGAAAAAGGACAGGAAGGGAGAAAAGTGGGTACGGCTGAGAACCGGAAGGGAGGTACTTATATTTTAGAGAGACGGGAGAGAAGGGTGTAAAGGAGGGGGAGAAGAGGAGAGGAAGCTAGAGGTGGGAGGGAAGGGGATGGAGTAGGCAGAGGAGGAATAAGGAGACATGGGAAAGATGGAGAAGGGAAGGGAGGAAACGGGGAAGGAGGAAGAAGGAGGAATTAAAGGGGCAGGAGTAGAGGGAAAAGCTAAGGAGGGAGGAGAAGGGGAAGAAAGGAGAGAGAAGGAGGGGAGACAGGACTGCATGGCAAGGAGCAGAGGAGAAATGACATTTTCTTCGGGTAGCATACAATGAAAATTTTCGTACGAGTGTAGATCATAGAAAACTAGGCATGGTGCAGATGAGATCAGACTTATCATCGGCCCAGGCCCTAAGAACAGAAAGCTTTTCATATGAGTACTCTCCCGTAGAATACAGGTGACTGGGGTGTTCAAATATACAAGTGTTATATACCAAATGAAAGCTCTTGATGAGCTGCAAATGAATATGCCAATAACTAAACATTTTGCACATGCAACTTCCGAACCATTTTGTAAGGATGGGTCACAAATATGCAATTTCTACTATAGAGGCGCTGCTTTTCAGGACCACAATTTACAGTTAGTGTGCTTAGTTCTCGCCCAGGCTAATGGTAGGTGGAGAGTCCCCGTGAGGTAATGTGCCAATTGGCGGGCCTGCAGAAAAATGGACACTGATCATGAACCACAGCTAAAGTAGCACAAACAAGCTAACAAGGGGGCCGCATGCTGCTTTAATGCTGTGCATGGTAGACACTAACACTGCCCCTGAGGGGCAATGGCCCAGTGGATGGCCCCGGAGCCATGGCCTTTGATTTTCGGCTTGAGCCCATGATTTTTCTAAAGATTTAGTTTGTCCCTAGATTTTCTTGCATACACATTATGTGTATGTGCGCTCTCAGCCCCAATTGTAGGGTCATTCGATTTTTGTTGACAGCAACTACCACTGTTTTTTTTTTATAAAAAAGAAGCAATCTATTGCAAAAAGCTTGCCCCGGTCTGACAGTGTGTCCTATGTGAAATAAAAATTTCACAGTTGGTGGCCAAAGCCTAAAAAGAATCTTAGTGTATACTATTGCATTGTAACCCTTTGGTTGGCATGATGCATGCAGGCAGCTCTTGTAAGTTGCTGGTGCTGCATATATCACATTATGAAGTTGCTACAGGCGCTGCGCTCCCAGCCGCTATGCGGCAAGGAACTCCAGAAGCAATGGAAGGAGGGATACAAATGGCCCATCCATGGGCAACTGGCTGCAGCCTTTGAGGCACTGACTTTGGGTGTTGGTTCCACAGCTGTAGGTAGAGTAAATGTTTTGCTAATCCAACAATTTATCAAATACAAAACGTATAGAAAAATTGGTCGGATTAGCAACAGTTTGCCAAACTGACAACAGTAGAACCAGGGCATTATAGGATGCTCTGCAAGCCCTGTAAGGATCTGTGACATGATCTGCGAAAAAGGCCCTTAGTGCAGGTTACATTAAGGACCCTTTTCCCAGTACATGTCACTGTGCTTGCTTGTTCACTTTTAAAGGATGGAATGTACGTTTAAGCTATAGCTAATATTTAATAGGAAAAGCTTCCCCATAATGAGCCCATAAATAGCTTATCTGGTAATATCCCTGCAGGTGTCTATCATTATAGGTATATACATAACAAGGCTTTGCCAGTCCCCTCCATCAGAGATACAATCCTGCCACAATCCCCGTGGAAATGGACCATAAATTGTGATCAATGGCGAGCATTAGGAACATGATGGCATGGTATTATAAGCCATGATGGAATGCAGGAGCAGAGTGTTTGCGTTTGTACTGAGAAAGCTGGCATATGTTCCTGCCTTGAATAATCAATACCTGCGATATGTTCGGCCAATTAGGTTTAAACAATACACCCTCTTACCCTGAGGCCAGGGGCAGTTTTTTGCCTTTTCCATGCAAAGTAATTGTCAATAGGCATTTGAAAGCTTAATCCTGGCTTAAAAGACTTTTTTGGTGTACATTAAAAATGTACTTTTTTACATTTACGGAGAAATGTGTTTGGTGTGGGAAATAACATCGGACTGATGAAAGGAGAAGAGGCAGCATAAGAGGCTCTTTAAAGTATTTCCATTAATCAAATCTTCAGGACCAGCATTGTGCTTTTTTACCATCTTATGCATGAATACAGGAGAGCTGTGAAAAGACCCAGTACTACATCTATTCACCTTGACACGCCCATTTTGCTGATACACTCACAAAGTGTAGACAGGAAATGCCGCAGTAGTACCCAATTTACAGTTACTCCTAATAGTCCAAGAGGCCAGACACTTTTATTTTTGTTTTGGGTACCAAAAGGTCTGATGGCAGATTCTTATGTAAAAAAGTCTCACGAATTTAGATCTGCAATTCTTAAAAAAATCCGACTCTGCGTTTTCGCACAATCGGGGCTTAAAGTAGGTCACTGTCAATTCTCAACATGGTAAATATATGTCATTTGGACTTTCAGATAAGTCCTATCTCCATTTAATAGGGTAATCTACACCCATATTATCAAGAGTTAGGGTTCTCCTCTTAATGTTCTGCTTTTAATAAAACAGTTCCCAACATCATTTTCAAGATGGCCGCCAATATTTTACCGATTTTGACGATTTATAAGTAAACAACCACTATAAAACATATCATCGTTTATTAATGCACACATACCCAATCCCTACTATGTTTTCATGCAAGTCAAATTATGCAGAAGGTTCTGTGTAACATATCAGATCAAATTTACAGCTCTTTGTCAGCTTTGATGACCATTTCCGCACAGAAAAAATCAATTAAACATCATCCTAAATGCTTACATACGTGAAGAACAGACAAAACACTTTAAGCATTCCTCTATGTACCTAACTTACAATGTGATCTTTTGGGCTATGACTATTAGTTATCAAGCAATTTGTTTATCAGGGATGAACACTTTATCAGAAATATATGGATGCTCTATTTATATTAGAAATATAATCAGCAGGACTGTGCGTTCCACATATTTTGATTTTGCTTCATATTTGACAGTGAAGCTCTCAAGATATATTCACCATCATTCTTCATCTGCCTCTCCATCTGATTCATCCCTTCCATATCTGTTCTCCCCATATGCCATCTCTTCTTCCTCAAGGTCTTCATCCTCAAGTGGGGTTTTCAGAAGGATGTCCTTGATTGATTTGGGGAATTGAGCACAATCAAACCAGTTTATATCATAGTGACCATCATTCAATTCCCATCCATTTTGTGCTGGGTCCAGTATTAGAGGATTTGGATGCCAGGCTCTTTTCCATGTTGAAGCTACAAGATTGACCCTTTCGACCTCTTTCTCCAATGTTACTTTACTTGGTGGAAAATTACTCAGATTTGCCCCTTTTGCGAGTTGAAGGAGGTCACCTTTGTTTTTGGGTGCATACTTTGTTTCAAATATCGCTAGTCTTGCCTTGTTTACAGACTGGAACTTTGGTTTTCCATACAATGCACAGACCCATGGCTCAAGTTCAGGTGTGAGATCTACAAGATTTACATTATCTTCCCCAAGCTTTGAGAATGTGTCAGTGTGTGCTTTGTTTTTCATCATAAGGTTCAGTGGCCTCACTTTCCCTTTGTGACTGAAAGCTGGAGTGTAGTCACTTCCCGTCATGGCATGCAACCCTGGTAGTGCACTTATGACATCACCATCAAGTTTATCTACCATTTCTGTGATGCTGATGCACCTTCTTGTGTTATTGCTAGATAATCCCACATCTAGCCAGACTTTGGCCTTTACAGCATGTGTCTTGTAGATGTGGTACAAATGATATAGCAGCAAAACAAATATGTCTGTATCATTTGCTCTAACCACAATTTCTGCCTGTCCATTGTACCCAATGCAATGTGTCATATGAAACATTATCCTTGTATCTGCCTCTATGTGAGAGCATTCTAGCTCAATTATTCTTTCCCTGATGATGGCTCCATCTTTGACACTGAACTTGAAGCATTCATTCTGACAAGTCAAATACACAGAGTGTCCATCCAGGATTTGTAGATAGGATTCTTTTGCCCACTCCTTGAGCAGGAACTTAACAAATGATGTTTTGAAGGCACCAGATTTGATTACTGACTTCCATTCCTTTGTCTGCTGCTTTGGGCCAGTTATTTGAACAGATGTACTAGATTGCTTCTCATTCTGATGTCTCTTTGCTCGAGTAGTGTCTTTGATAGTGGGTACAACTTCATACTGATCTGTGATGAAATGCACAGTGGGAGACATTTGACACAACCTTGTGAGAATATCCTTTGCAACCTCCCCATAAGTGATAGGTGGATTTACAATTTGGTAAAGAAAGAATGATGCATCAACCAGCGTGACATCACTCTCTCCAAATCTTGATATACCAGGAGCAATTTCCTCAATCCTGTGCTGCAACATAGCTTTGTTTGTTGCATTCATAGTGCCATCTACAGAACCAAGTGAAAGTGGAACAGGAGTTAGAGGATACTCAAACACTTTCTCAAGATCAAGATCCTCTTTGCTGCTGAGGTACAGTAGGTTGCCAAACAGGTCCCTTGTTCCTGCCATTTCTTTTATCTTGGCATCCTTGGAAGTGACCTTTACTTTAACCGCTGCACTCACAAAATTTTTGATTTTTTTACGAGGGATTGGTTTCTCAAATCTCTCAGGGTCACTAAAGCACCCTTCCCGAAAATCTTCCAGCCACTTTTTGCCCTTCTCGTTCCACTCCATGAGATCCTGCCTTATATCCTCTGGTACTTCTTTACCTGTGGACAGACTGTAGAGGGCAGGTTCTGGTGGAAGTGCAAAAGGGTTCATAGAATCACAAATCTGTGTAATGAGCCTTTGCAGGTCCTCATTGTCTTTTGCTATCCTCTGTGGCTTTAGCTCGGATGTAATATCCTCATGCTTAAGCAATCCAGCTCCAGATAAGAGACAGCCAACTATTGCACTGCGTACTGTCTTGGTCACAGTCTATTTGGTGTGTGTAGAAGGTGACAGAGAAAAGGCTGAAATCCCAGTGAGCCTTGAGGCTGCATCTTTATTCACTGTCTGCTCTAGTGTCATGTCCACTGCTGTCCTGGAGAAGTGCTTTTCAGTCCTCCTGATTGACAGTGCTCCATTTTCAAGCATCTCTCGGGCCTCTGAATGGCTTTCATCAATGTTCAGAAGATTTAGATGATAGCGGACCATCCACCTTGCGTAATTTGGTCGGTTACCAGCAAAGAAATGCTGGCACATTTCTCCTAGTCCATGTACAAACAAGTTGTAGTCGTTTGTGCGGCAGGCTCGGCTGAATACAAGATATGTGTGAACTAACTGAATGTAGATCATCCAATACTTCGCCGTGCTCCCATGCACACCATCGAGTGTCTGGGAAGCATACTGCTCATAATCATTCATGAACATTATGTAGACCTCATCATTCTCTAGTTTTTCTAATGTCTCAGGGCTTCCATTGTCATGGATGATGTCTACTAACCTCGGTGGAAGAGTCCCTTTCTCAGTCAGAAACTGCTTGAAATGCAGAGTCTGCATTGCTGCTGCCAGGAGTGGATGGATCCTTTTACACCTGGAAGGAACCATACCTGTATTAGATATGTGGATATTGGTAAATTACATATTTGTGGGTGTTTATTCTTCGAAAATTGAAATATAAGAACTTTCTACAAGTGAAATTTATCAATTATATCTCATTTTATGATATGGTCATGTGCAAATATCTCCAGCACTAATATTATATATATAGTCAAAAGAAAGCACCTACCGGTTGTAGTGCTTGCCTTTAAGGAATCCCTGTAGAGAGCCATTGGCCAGTACCTCTGCTTCTACCAGAATGTCCTCTCCCCCTGAACCATCCAAGTAATAGCCCAATGCACCAAAGTAGGCCAGGAGTATATGGAAAGGACCAAAGCAGATGAATAAATTATCATACTTTGGTGTTTCAGAAGCTTGGATCTGCATGGCTGGTTTAGCGATGGCGAGGTCATAGTGGACAACAGCAATGTTCTGTCCACATTCCGCTGCTACCTTTTGGGATATTTTCATTGTTTCCAAAACAACATCTAACCTTGTGGGTGGTAATGTGATGTTTTCCATGTAGGCTATGGTGTGAAGTGGGAGACTGTCAATAGCAAGTCTAGAATTCCACCCAACCCACATGGGGGGCCTTTGCCACTAGAGTTGACAATACCCATAGGTGGTCAAGGTACTTTATCCTTGTGATATTTGGAGGAGGTGGCAGATACTTCACATTATACTGAAATGTTTTTATCTTTGGTTTCTTTTTGTATGGCTCCAAATGTTTCTCCTTGAAATGGAATGTTCTCTTTGAAACCTTGATATCACTGTTCGATGAGGGGGAAGGTGTATGCAGAGATTGACTTTGTGTGTCTGTGTCCTGTGGTTCTTTTTGTTTTTCATCTTGATCATTGCAGATATTCTGATAGCATATCCCAACTGTGTCATGCAGGGTGTTTTTCCCTGAGAGTGTTTGATTCATTTCGTCATAGTTGTCCCATGCTAAAGATGTACTCTTTCCTCCCCTCCTTTTAATTCCATCTGGAGTTACTAGTTGTCTCTCCATTATCTCGGTAGCTATCTCTGTTTCTTTCTCCTGTACCAAATGATAGCTGATACTATGTCCATATCGATTCAGAATTTCAACTACCTTTCTTGAACCTGTAATGCTCTTCATACCAAGTCCCATTATTACATGTTTCATGGGTTTGACTCGCCCTCCTGTTGCACAGTATATGACATCATCACAGACTGATTTCACCAGCCTGACAGATTTCTCATGACCAGGAAGTGTTGCCTTACCTGTGTAGAGAATTGTGAAAAAGCTTTCAAGATCTTTTGGAATAGTTTCCCTATTTCTTTCAAGAGCCTCTTCAGAGAATTCATTCATGTGTTCTTTGCCGCACTCCTTCATATTAAGTATCTGTCTACGGAGAAATACAGCTGTCTCAAACAGAGAGCTGTGGTAAAAAAACACTAGTTTCTTTGCCTCATCAGCAGTCAGTTTTGAACTATACAATATAACACCTTTCTTTTGGCCTACTGTGTGCTTTTGTATTTCATCCCCATACTCTTTTAATATCTTAGCACAGAGGCTATCAGCAGAATATGTTGACTCCCCTAACATTGTGATGTACTTTTCATGAATGGTGGTTAGTAGCATGCTACTAGGACTGTCAATGATTTCTGCCTGAATGTATGTTTTGAGTTCGCTAAAAGCATTTTCATGATTGATCATTTTTTCAGACTTCTTTTTGCCATCCTGTGCTTTATTCAGAAAATCTCGCTTGCAAGAATGGTGATATTTCACCTCTTTTGATTTCATATCAATGCCACTAATCTTGGATGATATATCAAGATGACTAAGCTTGAGAGCAGCACTTTTTATTGTTTTTTCAGCTGTATCAGTTTCACAACTCCCAGGATATTCAACATTACCCTTCTTAGTTTTCCTGTAACGGTTACAGAATATGCAAACAGGTCTAAACACACCAGAGCTATTTTGAGTAGTATGTGTCACATTTGACCTTAATTTTGGTTTCTGTTGTACATTTTTCTTAATTCTCTTGTCACCTCCATCTTTTGGAATAGCAGTGAAGTCTTTAAGGCATTTGACATGGTATCCCATATTTTCATCTAAGTACTCTGGTAATTTGATACTAAAATACTTTGATTGCTTCAAGTAAGACCTTCTCTTCTGATCAGCCAACTTGATTTATTCAAAGGTTTGTTGGTCACATGCTTTTATAAGCCCTTGTCTATCAGCATTGTTCTTGGATGGAAAATGCAGTATGCAGTATCTAGTAGACATTGTTCAGTTTAGAGCTATTGCCTGAAACAAAAAAGATAGGTTAGTACCCACCACCAAACCATCACCAAGAGCACTAGCAAGCCAAGCATATTAGTTGAAACTACCCTACAAGTTTTGCATTATATTGAAAGATAGCAACAAAACAATCCTACTCTCCTAGTCTGCATGTCAATGGAAGTATTTATTCCAGTTTCTGTCTTCCACATCTGACATATGAACACCATAATGATAGTCACAAATCATCAGTTTGATCATGTATGCATTTGAACAACCCCTCCTTCCTATGCATACAGACCCAAACCATACGGACCCCCCCCCTCTTCAAATTTGTGCATGGGACATTCCTGTGCACTATAGCAAATATGAAATGATATGCAAAATATTGTATACCCCTTATTTCTTACCTTTGTGAACTCTTTGTTGGGGGTGGGGGTCAGTAGAGTCTGTCTACATGAGAACCCAGGACAGGAGTGGACCATATTTACTACAAAGAGAGCTGCATACCCCCCTGCTCCCCCCCCCCAACAACAATAAATTACTGGTCCTATGCATACATACTGCCCCCACACACATACACACACCTTGTCTACAATACATCCATATTCCCTGCAATACCTTTAATTCTCAATGGTCATCAACACTGGCTTGACTTGAATAGAAACCGAAACTGAAACTATGTCACACCTAACACAGTTATTTTTGGATATGAGAAAGAAACTGCTGGTCCTATATATTGCTGTTAGATTCTTAGATTAAACTGGACCTCATGCAACAAGGGTTTACCTTACATGCACATCCCTACACACAATATGTATTTCCATCTTATTTCTCAATAAATGACTCACCCAGATGTGTGCTGTTGAAGAACTTTGCCAGAGAGGAAATGCAATGTAAAAGTTGTGTCCAATGCAACAACTGATTCAGCAGATCTAGATCCACCTTGAACCACCAGGTGGCAGCACCTATATCACGGTTCTCCATTTATTATGAATACTGAGTGCTCTTCCACCTACAGGTCATTAATAAGAAATATCAATGACTATAAATTATTCCAGAAAACTAGAACTGATCGATTCTCCGGCCAAGTTTAGTGGGCATAAGCATACTATAGGAAAGCCATCTTTAGTGGTAAAAAGCATTCTCAAGATTAGTTGAACATTCTTATGTTATGTGTGAGAAAATGAATACAGAAAAAAGGATGATGTGCATTAGGAATTCACAAATTAAAAGTGCATCTGCTTTGTAGGCTCTAAATGACACTTCAGTCGGTAAATGTATTTTATGCACATATAATACAAATTATCATAAATCCGTATCTATTGATTGATGAGGATTATACTTATTGTGTCTCTTAACTGTTGAAGCTGAGGCAACATTAATCTTACCACTGTTACACTGAAAAACATGTCCATTGTCATGTTACATTATATAGATAGGCAAGGTTTACAGTGGCTGTATGCTTATAAATCGTCAAAATCGGCAAAATATTGGTGGCCATCTTGAAAATGATGATGGGAACTATTTTATTAAAAGCAGAACATTAAGAGGAGAACCCTAACCCTTGATAATATGGGTGTAGATTACCCTATTAAACAGAGATAGGACTTAACTGAAAGTCCAAATGACATAAAATTATCATGTTGAGAATTGACTGTGACCTACTTTAAGCCCCGATTGTGCAAAAACGCAGCGTCGGATTTTTTTAAGAATTGCAGATCTGAATTCGTGAGACTTTTTTACATAAGAATCTGCCATCAGACTTTTTGGTACCCAAAACAAAAATAAAAGTGTCTGGCCTCTTGGACTATAAACATTGCATTAGTAGATTCTGAAACTAAAAACAGCCACCATGTTTGCCTTTTATGACTACAGATTCCCTTAGATAACAGAGTATTTACATGAATTAGGGGACATGCTGTGCTTGCACCACTACGACTGCCCCACCAAATATTTCGTATTTACTGTATAGTGCCTAGCATACCGAACAGTTGTAGGGCATAACCTAAAATCATTGACACTGACTTCTATGGGATCAAATGGTAGTAGCTGAGCACAGTGGTGGTACTCAAAGAAATTACCTCATGGGGGCCATTTCTTAATGCCCTACGATCGCAGCCAGTCCTACGGCTGCAGGTTCCTGTGCTTTTCCTATGGAGGTTTTGGTGCGACTTGAAGGTCCCAGTTGTGTGTTTAGCAATGACCTCCTGGTGTCCATCTCATTCAGATTCCTGTCCATGTCCCTTTGAGCCTCAGCATAATGCCTGCTTTAGAGGAGAACAAGGCCAGGACTCCCGTCGGGTAATGGTAAGCACGTAGCTAGTACATTGTCCATGCCACAACACTCAGAATTCAAAATTACACGCTGACTCATTTATTTCTTTTATCCCTCTAACATGGCAGAAACTACAGCATTTTTTAAATCAGTTTGATCACCTCTACCCCTCAAGAGTAGTCTTATTGTCAACCAGTAGGTCATTTCTCAAGATGGTCCAGCTAGAAACAGTTACTCCAGAGACCAGTTTTAAGGTACTACGACTGCACACAACCCCAAATCTTAGAGTCAGAGGTCATAGTCAGTGTCCTATAACTACTCCGTATGATTAGCACTTAGATGGCTATCATATACACATTGCAGGCATAGCTTGGGCATGGTATGACCACTAATATTGGGCTGTAATGTCGCTAAATTAAGGGTTTCCGATACGATTTGAAGGTGAGCAGTCATACTGTGTTAAGAAATGGCCTCCAGGTCTCCATCTCATTATGATTCCTCTCTATGTCCCTTAGAGCCCCAGCTTAGTGCCTGTGTTGGAGGCGTAAAACAAGGCCAGGCCTCCCATCATCTAATGGTAAGCACGTGCTTAGTACGTTTTATGTGTCACAACATTCAGTCCTCATTCATAATAACGAGCTGACTGATTTCTAGTATCCTTCTTACTTTGTAAAAAAAAACACAGCATGCTTTTCTATTATTATTGACCACCTCCCTCAACACCTGTTAACCAGGAGCCCATTTCTTAAGATGCTCTAGGTAGACAAGAAACTGTGGTGGCCATTTCTCAATGCACTGCAGCTGTACGCAACCACAAAAATGGAAATCCAAATGTTGGAGTCAGTGATAAAGGCCAGTGCCCTACAACTGTTCTGTACGATAAGCACTTGCGTAGCTATCATATGGACCTTGCTAGGACAGTCATAGTATTGTAGACACATTATTGCTACTGATGATGGGCTATAATGTCACTGAATAAAGGGTTTCCAATATGATTTGAAAGTGACCAGCGGTAGATTTTTAAGCAATGGCCGTCAAGACTCCATCTCATTCTGATTTATGCCCATGTCCCTTTGAGCCGCAGCCTAGTGCCTGTGTTAGAGCCGCAGAACAAGGGCAGGAGGCCATTTCTTAACACTCTATACTTCAAGTTGTAGTGAGAGGCTTTAAATTAAAGCCATTACAGTGTTATGCATTGGTGGGCACTAATGTCCGCACCAGTACAACTGCCCCAGCAAATTGTCGTGATTCCTCGTCAACCTGTGTGAAGTGGCTCACACATGTCGCTAGATGGAACACGACGTCGCTATAGCACAAGATCACCAGGAATAGCAATGGTGGTGATCACATGGCCTCACCTCAGATGGCGAGGATGGTGATCACTCAGACTCACCAGGGATGGCGACGCAGGTGATCACTCACCTCGCTAGATGAAACACGCACCTCGTCATAGTGCATGTTCACCAGGGATGGCGAGGATCATGATCACTCATCCTCACCAGGGATGGCGACATGAGTGATCACTCATCCTCACCAGGGATGGCGACATGAGTGATCACTCATCCTCACCAGGGATGGCGACATGAGTGATCACTCACTTCGCTAGATGAGACGCAGACAACGTCATAACACACATTCAACACAGATGGCAAGGAACGTGACCACTCACACTCACGGGGGATGGTCACTCAGGTGATCATTCATCTCACTAGATGAAATGCACACCATGCCATAATGCACGTTCACCACAGTTGGCGAGGATCGTGATGACTCACACTCACCAGGGATGGCAAGGCGGTTGATCACTCACCTCACTAGATGAAATGCGCACCACGTCATAGCACAGGTTCACCATGGATGGCGAGAGTGGTGATCTTGTTAGATCACTCATCTTGTTAGATGAAAAGCTCATGATCATCGACATTGGTAATCATGCAGCCTCACATCTGCCAGATCAATGTATGTTTTGCCAGAGAAGGTATTGCCATATGTATGTTCCCTCTAACCACAGACAAGGTGTTCATGTAGATACTTCCTTATGTATTTTCCCTGTAACCAGAGAAAAGGTGTTTATGGATAGTTGCTTTTATTTTAGAGATACCTCTATCTAAATTCAATTGATATTTTCTCTATATAATCTTGTTTGATTCAACCCTGAAGTATTACATGGAAATCAGTGTGCAACAAAGCGCATTTGATAAGTATGGGACTTATACTTCATGCCCACCCTTCCTAGATAGGCTACATGTTGAACAGTGGTGCTGTCTCAACAATTTGGCAATGGTGGTGATAAGTTGCCATTCTGAGTGAGTGACAGATGATGCAATCCTCAGAGAGCATTGACTTGGAGTGACAAAAATTCACGCATTGAGTGAGACCAATGTTGGCAATGGTGGTGATAAGTTGCCATTCTGAGTGAGAGTGAGTGACAGATGATGCAATCCTCAGAGAGCATTGACATGGAGTGACACAAGTTCACACATTGAGTGAGACCAATTTTGGCAATGGTAGTGATAAGTCGCCATTTTGTGTGAGAGTGGATGCCAGTGGCACGGGAGTGGTACATAATCACATAGTGAGTCAGATCCATGTTGGCGATGCTTGTGATAAGCCGCCATTCTGAGTGAGAGTTGACAGGCAGTGGCACATATTGACAGAGTGAGTGAGATCCATGTTGGCGATGGTGGTGATAAGTCGCCATTCTGAGTGAGAGCTGACCGGGAGTGGTACATAATCACACAGTGAGTCAGATCCATGTTGGCGATGCTTGTGATAAGCCGCCATTCTGAGTGAGAGTTGACAGGCAGTGGCACATACTCCCGCAGTGAGTTAGATCCATGTTGGAGATGGTGGTGATAAGTCACCATGCTTTGTGAGGGATGACAAGGGGTGGCACATACTCACGCAGTGAGTGAGATCATGTTGATGACTGTTGTGATAAATTGCCATGCCATGTGAGACTGACACACAGTGGCGAAAGATGACGCAGTGAGTTATCACTCAAAAAGATGTCACCATTGATGACCAATCATGGCGACAGATAACGACAATTTGCTGGGGCTCTACCGAGCCTTATATAATTACTGCATACGTGCTAATCGTACAGAGCAGTCGTAGGGCAGTACCTACGACCACCTGTCTTTTTCCTTGGAGTCTCAAATCGCATGATAACTCATTGGGAATATTTATTGCTAGTAATAAGAGGAAATCTGGAATCAGGGTCACAGAAGATTTGTAGGCAGCATATATATTTGTAGACAGACAGTACTGTGCAGCCAATACTGGGCTGCATGTGGTCTCTTATGATGCCATACTCTATATCATAGAGGTCTCATTCCTGCCATTACCATAGCGTATGTGTTAAAATGTCTTTCAATGAGATTACTACCAAAATAAGTCAACATGAAAATAGGGTTGTCTTTTCCTTTAAGATACCATGCTGCCATTTTAATCAGTCAGGAATGCAGAAATGTAACACTCAATGATATAGGAAAAGACTAAGCCACTGACACCATGCTTGTGAGGCGAGCGGGTATCAGGTTCCTTGCTCTGAGTGATAACAGGGAATCAGATACTATGGCTTCCGGTTGGAGTAAGTAGATGTGTGGGTAAAAGGGGGGCTGGGAAAGAGATGACTTCCAGCCACCTTATATATAAATAAAATCCAGGTAAAGGTGCTTAGGTACTGAGGAAGGATCCCACACATAAAAAGATAGAACCTGAATATTTGTAATTACTCTATTCAAACATAAAATCTCACGAATACTACAGATTTCGCTTTATTTTCATTGAGTTGAAAAAAGGCATATCAAAACAACATAAACCTAACGATGAAATAGCCATGTCACTGACGTGTGCACATAATAGGTGGCAGGCAAGCTTACCTGATTATCCTTGGCAAGTGTGTTTGTCTCATTGAATAAACACTAGTTTGATTTCGGATTGTTTATTTCATTCATTATCAACATCCAATCAACAATTAAATCAAAGACATGTGGTTACCTTGTTTTGATGTTTTCTTTTAGGAAATGTTAAAATATATGGACAGGAATCATATTGGCTACCCCTTAAAGCGTCTGCACCATAATGTAACTGCTGTGGTTCATTCAGCAATATACCCAGCAAATTGTCATGAATCCTCGTCAACCTGTGTGAAGTGGCTCATACATGTCGCTAGATGGAACACGACATCATTATATCACAGGATCACCAGGAATAGCAATTGCTATGCCACATAAGGCTAACACACAGTGGTGAAAGATGACGGAATGAGTTATCACTCAAAAAGGAGTCACCATTGATGACCAATCATGGCGACAGATGACGACAATTTGCTGGGTATAGACTGTTGGAACAGCTCCAAAACTTTGCCTCATTTATAATAAGCATGGAAGCCCTGAATAGGCATCTCTATTTCTACAGCACTGCCCACTTTAAGGACTCTCGTCTATTTGTTTTCAAATTAGGGAGGAAGTTTTCTCCACAATCCTGCACGCCTTATCTATTAACTCAGCTGCTGGCCAAACTAACTTCTGGTAAACAAGTATTTAATTTGAGAGTTCGGAGAATGCCTTTGCCTAGCTAATTTTACTTAATCAATCTAAAACTGACTGTCTCTATTCAGAACACCGGTCGTCTGCTGTGGCTATATATGTATTTATATGAAGGTACAGGATGGGGTTCACTTTATATGTGTATTTATAGATTTCTATACCCCATTAAAATATGTAAATGATAATCTGTTAATAAGATTGCTGATGCTATAAGGACAACATAGTAAGACATATCATGCTAGATCTATTAATAGGATTACATCTCTTCTCATACTTAGTTAGACAGGCAAAAGCTTTTCAGATATTCCAAGATTAGTCAAAATGTCAAAAACAGTGTGAATATATCAATTCCCTGTAATGTGTCGTAGATAACATGTGACAGTGAGGTATCTGAATGAATAAAACTAAGACTTATCTTACAATTCCTAAGAGGAAATGTGATTAAGTGTTGTTTCATTCTCATGCTGATAATCTCTTCATAGACAGCCAGGGAGCTCTGTTATACCAAGGAATATCCACAATATAATTATGGGACTATCTAAGCTAGATCAGTGGAAGTGATATAGCAATGCTCCTCATTTTACAAATATATTCATTGGTAGAAAAAAGGAAACAGGTTGATTCAATGGTTTGATACCTATTGCTCTTAAATTTAGGGGGGGCGGGGCAATAACTGAAGTACCTATAGAGTTCTTAGAAGGCCGTAAGCTAGTAGATGTAGTAACGATCAATCTGTAATTGCCCATCATGTCAGATGTTGTTATGTCTCTGTGTGGGAGCATCGAGGGCACTATGGATGTATTTGTAGCTCTTTCTTATTGAGTGAAAAGAAAAGAGATAAATGGTAATCAATATATATATATATATATATATATATATATATATATATATATATATATATATATATATATATATATATGTTTTAGTCATAGATCTATGCTTATAATGGTAGCTCGAATGTGCAGTCTCTACTCTCACTGACACATCATAATGAAACTATGAAATGTAGATTTTGTGAAAAATATGTGGAGGGGGGGGGAAGAAATTAAAATGTACCCGGTTTTCTTTTGAAAACCTCCTTTAATTATAAGAGTATAAAATTTGATAGATTTTGCTTCTATATCTTGTGATGGTAATGTTTAATACTGGCAAGGAACTCACTTATACGTGCTGCTTTTGTTCAAGTTTTCAAATTGAAGAAATATTATGCACTAGTCAATGCAGTGCCAGTTTGGTATTGCTTTCACATAGACAGAGCATTGGAAACAATATATTCCGCTTATGCGTCAACAGCCATGAGCACAAATACCCACAATAACACACATTATTGACGTATTTTGGTCTACCTATGAAAGAAGCAATTATTTGGAAACTTTCTTTTTAAGTAGCAGCTCTAGTAAATTACATGCACTCACTGATTTGTTATGTGGCACAGATCTTTGTGATTCAGTCATAAAGTAAGTCCTCAAGATGAGATCTAATGATGCGAACACAATCCATGTACTTTCCGATAATGAGGATAGAGAAGCATGCCTGACAGAACTAATGTAGTAATAAGTACTTGCGGTCCACCCTCTTAGACGAGCAACACTAGGACAGGGTCTGAAAATAAGTGATAGAAGATAAAAAGGGTTGTAGCCCTCATGTTAGGAATTTCTTGTGAACTTGAAATGGCCTAGAGAGGAGAAAAGGCCTTCATCAGATACCAACTGGGGTCTTTTTCAATGAAAGGGGGATATCTGAGAGGTACTTTAACCCAAAGGGTACGACAAGAGTAGTATTCATCAACATGATTCTATGCAGTTGTCAACATTCTGAGCATCTTTTCTTTTAGTAGGATCCTGCTGGACCTCCTTAAATTGGTGTTCCATCCCCAGGTTGCCAAACACTGTAACAAACATTTGCATATATTTGACCAGAGATTGGAGGGAAAGTTAAGGCATATTGGCCTCAAGGCAGTTACAGACTGTAAGGCAAATGTTATCGTTTATGAAGTAATTTAGAACCTTATTGACTCTTGTCTAATTGTTTTCAAGTTAGGGAAGGAGCTTTTTCTGCATTCGCACTCATTATCTATGAACTTAGCTGCTGACCAGACCACCATCTCTATCTTTCGAGTTTTGGTAAACAGTTATTTAGCAAACAAGTTCTGGGTAAGCCTTGCTCTATCCAAAGCTGCTTTGCTCAATCTGTAGCAGCTATATCCATTACAGAAATCCTTCAGATGTACCAATGAGTTTGTGTGTAGGTGTGTAGGTTGCACCACATAGGAGTTATTTGTTGATCTCTATGTTCGGTAAAAAGCAGGAGCTGAATTTATGATAATCGGTATCTTTTGACCAGACTCAGTTTAGACATCCTAGTAATATAAAGAGAACTAATTTGCCCGTGAGCCTTTGCAGAGAGCCTATTTTAATAATAGGCCAAGGTCAGTCCATAGCTCCTGCCTTTAAATAGTAGAAGGGAATAGGTGGAGAGAAACTGAGAATGTTACAGATGGACCAGAAAGGAAATGAGATTTAGTGTTCCTTTTATGTTGATGAGCTTATGCAAATTTCTGATAACTTCGAGAGTGAAATCCTTTTATAAACAGCTAAGTTCCTCCCCCAAACGAGTTCTAGAATAATAACAGGTGGATTCTTGGCTCAATTTAACTCATTGATACCAATTGCTTTTGAACATAAACCTTTTGTCAGCTATACATTATACCACATTTCATATAAAATCTCATCTGTGAGACAGTTTACCCAAGTATATAGTTTGTAGGGTGCCTTAACCTAAAAGAGACAGGGAAGATCAATCTCTAATTACCCGTCCTATTGAAGACATCAGGAGGGTGTTGCTCCTATTGTAAAAAGAGCTGTGAGTATGTGCCCTCTTTTCTAAACAAGTCGTGCACTGCTTCACCTAAGTACTTGCACGCATCACATTTGTCTGAAAAGTCATCTGCCTTGTTTAAAATAGAGAGAGCTGCACTATCAGGTACCTACTCATGTCACACGCTCCATACTTTATTATACTGACTGACTTCTCCCAACTAGGTACCTACTCAAATCCCCCTTTTTAAGCACCATACTTGAATGACCACTTGTGAGCAACAAAAGGGACAAGTTATACCTACATAAAAAGAAAGGACTGGAAATGAGGGCATTTTAGCAAGCTCTTCCTTTTACTATAGGAGCAACACCCTCCTGTATAGATGTTGTTATGATGCCACAAGCGAGTATCGAGGGCACAGTGGTGTATTTGTAGCTCTCTACACCAGGTACAAATGAGAGGTAAATAATAATCAATATGTTTTGATCATAGATCTAGTCTGTTCAGGCTTGCTGGGTGTATTGGGGTAGCTAAGTTAGATGTAAACTAGAAATGAAGCATAACACATAAGACATTTTGTGAAATCCTAAAATACAGATTCTCTAAATAAGGAAAATAATCATGGTCTATTTTGGAAAATCTGTCTCAACTATCAAAACATTCCAATTGATGAATTGTACTGCTAGCTCGGAGGACTATTAGAGTCCTGACAAGGAATCTAAACTTGTAAGGATTTAAATCTAAATGTAAAACACTCCCAAAAGGGAGAGGTGGTGGGGGCTGCAGGAAACACATTAAGCTCTATGGAGTTACAATTGCTCTTTATGTCTTAGCTGTGATTTAATAATGCTTCTAATACAGCTTAAACAGTTTTTATCATAGCATGTTGAAAAATGTCATCCAGGACAATCTGTTTATGAATACACATTGGATCACGTAATCAAAGATCTTCACAGAATGAGGGATCTTGAACCATCCATGACAAGAAGCAATTATTTTGAATAACTCCTTTTAAATAGCAGCCCTAGCAAAGTGCATGCAATCATTGATTGGTCATGTTACATAGATCCCTGTGATTAAGTCCTCAAGTCAGTCCTCAAGATGAGATCTAATGATGCAAACATAATCCGTGTAATTTTCAATAATGACAAAGAGGAACATGCTGGTGACAGTTGCCATCTACTTTCGTAGTAATGCAACATTTAAAAAAAGAAATGAGTTAACTAAATAAGAGAAAAGACAAATATAGTCACTGCAGCTTTCATGTCGAAAAGTTCTTGTGATGGTGAAATGGCTTGGAGAGGAGAAGGGGATGCAGATGTTCACAAATTACAATGAAAGGGGAATATCTGTAAGTCGCCTTAGTGCCAGAATTATACATCCTCTTCACAGAAACAGGCCAGACTACATACTGATTGTCAAAAGTAAAATGTGTTAGTCTAGACATCTATGTGCCGGTGATTCTAAGCATCCAGGCACCTTTACTTACAAGATACATGATGCAGATGCAGGAAGTAGTTGATGTTTGTACGTCATGCCCTAGAGTGCTGTTTGACTATAGTGATAGGTTATAATGCCAGCTGCCTCATTTGAGGTCTACTCGCCAAGGTTGCATCAATGCATCATGCAGAAGGGTTAGGATGAAGCGTTAACGCACTAGGATAGATTTATGAGAAAAACATTGATGGCATGGCATCGCAATGGCATTACGACAGCAGAGGGACATGAGCTTAGAGACATCTTTCAGCCTTTTAAGGATTCCAGCAACAGTGCAACCATCAAATGTATATATAGTAGGGCAGGGATTGGAGGGTCAGAGTAGGGGACAGTTAGAAACAATAGATAAGGGTGTTTAGCGGCCATGATGGATGGTGTAGAGGATTTCAGCAGGACAGGTGGGGGTGTAGGGTCAGCGTTCTTCTTACTATAGCTAGCTACTGGGTAGTAGGATGCAGTAGGCTATGGGCTAGAGCTATAGTTAAAGACAGAATTTCAGGTAAGGGCTAAAGTTATAACTAAGAAGGAAATAGGCAATATTTCCAGTTGGATATTTTTTTCGTTTAATCATCGGAGTATGCTCCATCAATATAGCATTCTATTGTAGTAAAAGTCATGAATAATTTTTTCCCCTACTTCTATCCTCAAGAGAAGGTCAAAATGTGTCGTTTTAACCCCAATATTATATTCTTACTAATTTTACAAAAGGTGCACATAAGATTGTGTCTATTTGATTCTCATATTGATATCATTTTATAACTAAACAAACTAAACAACCAAACAAACACAATGAAAGTAAAGCATTTGTAAATTGGCAGGTGATTTGAGTTGGCAGAGTGATGGCATAGGGAAAATATTTGGCAGCAGCAACCATCGTTTGGCATCAAAAGTCTGTTCATATGTGGAGGATAGAATCTAGTGATAGAGGTGAAGGGGATCAATCAGACTGCTAAGTACTGCACTGCAAGTTATGGTTTGCATCTCTTTATTTCCCATCAGGTGATTGTACATAATCATAGTGCATCATTATCTGCTCTGTAAAATTATGCCATAAACTACATTTTGTATTCAGGAGGTTAGTCATAGCAATGCAGGGATCAGTCTTCAGTAATTTGAACTATATATAGTAGCATTGTCAGTGTGATTAGTTTTAATCACACTTCAACTGCACCAATTGTTCTAATATCCCCATACAGTGCATACGAAGAGCATTTAAATTTCAAGTTCTAGGCTTGTGTGCACCTGTAGTCCAATAGAGAATAACCTCCAGAGCAGATTAAACTTAAGGTGCAAGATAACGGGATACCATCTCATTAATGCCTGGAAGTTATCATTCAATTATCTGCAGTTTCTATTGCAACGGCTCCCCAGACTCATTTGCATCATTAACTGATCGAAGAAAAGCTCAATAGTGATCTCTACTGCTGCAGAGCCACACACTACATAAACTCTTGTCTAATTGTTTTCAAATTAAACGAGGAGTTTTCTCTGCATTCCTGCATGTCTTATCTATTAACCCAGCTGCAGTCCAGACCGTCTTTAACTTTCGACTTTTGGTAAACAATTATTTAACTTACAAGGTCTGGAAAAGCCTTGGCCTACCTAATGCCACTGAGCTCGATCCATAATTGGCACTCTCAATGGAGGCGATCCTCCAGATGAAGCCATGACTTTGTATGGAGGTGTTGGGGTCATATTTGTGTATTTGTATATCTCTATCCCAGCTAATAACAGAGGTAAAGCATAAGCAATACCTATTGATCGGACTGCAGTTTCCATAATAGCCTAGTTAGCCATAGAGTGCTATATCTAGTAAAAGGACTAGTTCTCTTAGCCAACCAAAAACAAATTAAGTTTTGGATAATTCAAGATTAACCAAAATGGCAAAACAACATGAAAATAGGAATTCCATATAATGTCTTGTATATTTTATGTTAAGGTAAAACAGACGTAAATGATAATCAATATGTTTTGATCATAGATCTAGGATTGCTGGGTGTATTGGGTGTAGCTTACTTATATGTAAACTAGAACAGAAGCACAGCACCTACTTTCACTAAGACATTATGTGAAAATCTACACTTCAGATTCTCTGAATAGTGTAAATGAACATGGTTTACTTTTGAAAATTTATTCTAATGATCAAAATATTAAATTTTACCGATAGCCCTTATGACGGTTTGATTTATTCTTGGCAAGGAAAATACTTGTGTTGCTTCCATTTCAGAATTAAGAACCACTAAAAGTAAAGCACTCTAGAAAGACTGACACAGTGCGCTAGCCTATATATATAGTACCAGCTTTTATGTAGACCTACTATTGGACACCACCTGTTCCGCTCATGTGTCAGCCGCTATCTTCAGGGTATTTGTCTAAATGGCAGGATTATAGATACATCCACTTTGATTCAAAATGCCAGTGTTTTTTCTTTTACTGAGCAACCATACCAGATGGGATCTATACTATGCATAGGGAGAGGCAGGGGCAGGGAAACACCCTACTTCTGATACAGCTTGAATAGCTCTAATCATAGCATGTTGAAAAATGTCATCCAGGACAATCTGTTTATAAATACCCCGGAATCACTTAATCATAGGCACACATAGAATAAGGAATAATGGTCCATCCATGAGAAGAAGCAATTATTTTAAATGATTCCTTTTAAACAGCAGCTGTAGCAAAGTGCATGCAATCGTCGATTGGTCATGTTACATAGATCCCTGTGATTAAGTCTTCAAGTCAGTCCTCAAGATGAGATCTAATGATGCAAACATAATCCGTGTAATTTTCAATAATGACAAAGAGGAACATGCTGGTGACAGTTGCAATATTTCTTCCTAGCCATGTGAGATTGAGATAAACAAGAATGAATCCATAGGTTCATGCTGAACCTATGAGTCCATTTAAGTCAGTTATGTTTGAGCTGTCGGTGATGTAGAGAATGCAATCCGGAGACTCTTTCAAGATTCATAAAAGATTCTATCCCACTACTCAGGGGTTAGCAATAGGGTCAATGCTATGTTTTGGGATAAATGGAAAAGCAGCAGGCATCATGGTGTTAAAAGGACATGAACCTAGAGGTATCATGCTGCCTTTTCATGGCTAAGGTGTCCAGCAACAGTCTAATTTTCAGTTGTAGATATAGGAAGGCAGGGATTGGAGGTTCAGAGTAGGGCAGGTTAGAAACGAGAGATAAGGGACTTAGGGAGTTAAGCAGCCATGATGGATGGTGTAGAAGATTCCAGCGGGATGAGTGGTGATGGAGGGGAAATGTCCCTGCATCTGTAGCTACTCGGTAGACTAGAGGTGCAGTTTGAGACAAAAGTTGAGTGCTAGGGCTTGGGCTTAGGAGGCACTAGGCAGTATAACCTCGAGGATCATTGAGGATCTCTTTGTTCTATCATTAAGGATGGGGCATCAATGATCTATAGAATCTTCTACTTAAGTCTGAGACATGCATGCATTTTTTTAATACGGTTGTCTGGTAGTCCAGTGTAATCTCTTCCATTTCTATCATATAAAGAACGGTCAAAGTGTGTTGTTTTAACCCCCGTTCTTCCTAGTGTTGGCAAGGATGTACATGTTTAGATTTTGTCTGATTGATTTTAATATTGTTGTCATTCTATAAGCAAGCAAACTAAACAACCAAACAAATACAATGAAAATAAAGCATTTGCAAATTGGCATGCAATGTCAATCAATCAGATGACTGGTTTTATAAGGCCAAATCCCACTACAGGAAAAATTGGTCTAAAATGTTTGTGATTTTGGATATCGGCAGCCTTGTACTCTTGTCAATATCCTAAATCACAAGGTTTGCCCTACCACCCATACCTTTGCCAAATCCCACTTTTAGCCGATATTGGAGGGGAAATCCAATTCATTACTCTACTGACTAGTTGCTACTTTGATTCACAGAGAAAGAGTGTTTGATATAAAAAAGACTGTTGTATATCACTGAATTCTTATGTTAGCAATAGTCTAGATCTTCAGATTTATAAATAGACTGTGCACTACATGTAATGAAGCATGCACAAACCACAAGAAGAACGTTCTTATAACTATAGTGTGTGGAACTGGGGTCCTGATTTATCCAAAACAGACCTCTTGTGATGTAGAAATTCTTGTTTTCCTCTAAATCACAGGGGATTTGGGTATATCACAATGATTTCTAGCCTCTTGTGGAGAAAATATCAAAAACTTTTGATGTAATCCACTCTTGAAATCACAACACTTTGACAAGGCCTCTTAGCCTTTATATGCCTTCCATAGACAATATTACCCCTCCAATATTGGCTAAGGACCACTGCATTCCTAAATCACAAGGGTATATTGTTGTTTTTTTGCGTTGTGGGATTTGGCCTATAAGGACAGCTTAGTGAGGCATATAGTGCTTGATTAAATCTCCTATCCTATTAAGGTGTATAACTCAGAAAAAGCCTTTGGATTTTCCAAGATTAATTTCGATGCCAATGCAGTGGCAAAATAGGAATTCTACATATGATTAGTGTAAATGTAATTACCTAATTGTCAGGTATCCCATTAAATGAAACCAAATCCTAAAGGCTATCTAAGATAGATCATATGTAAGTGATAATACAATGTTTTACTATTTCTATTCTATAAAGCCGTATAACCAAGAATTGAAATATCAGAAAGCCCTAACTTAGAAGACATAGAAAAGATTGATCTTCAATTGCCAGTCAGATGTTGTCATGACTCTGTATGGGAGGGCACTATGGATGTATCTGTAGCTCTCCATATCAGGTAAAAAAACAGAGATAAATGTTAATCAATATGTTTTGATCATAGATCTAGCCTTTTCAGGCCTGCTGGGTGTGAGGAGGATGCTTCTAATGACGTACACAAGTAGGAAAGTGCAGTCCCTATGCTCACTGAGAAACCATAGAATATATATTTTATAAATCAGGGTAAAACCAGAACACATATTGCCTACTTTTCTGAATCATCAGAGTACTTGATTAATTCTGGCTCCAAGTCTAATGGTAGTTATATTCAATACTGGCAGGAAACGTACTTGTGCTGCTTATCTTGCAAAATTCAAATCAAAGAAATATGAAAGTAAATCTGATATAATGTGCTAGTCAATGCCGAGACAGCGAGTCACTGTTTTCTTGTAGAGCTGATGTTGAATATTTGTAGATCTCTATGTATACAATGTATAAAAAGAGGCAATTGATAATCAATATCTATTGATCAGATTGCTGGTGTTGTAAGGACAGCTTACGTAGCCATAAAGTGCAAAATCGAGCAATAGGATTGAATCTCTTATCCTATTAAGTCAGCTCACCAAACGGCTTTTGGATATTCAAAGAAGAATCAAAATGCCAATACAGTGTGAACAGTGGTAAAATAGAAATCCCATGTATGATATATCACAGCTTACATTTGATTGTTAGGTATTCAAGGAAATGAAATTTAATCATATCTTACATTCCTAAAGTGAAATCTTAAGGATATCTGAGATAGATCACTGTAGGTGATATTACAATTCTCTAATTTTTATAAGTATTGTCATTGATTAAGAATTTATAAGTGGATTCTAGTAAGATTTAATGTTTTGATACATACATTGCTGTTCAACTTATATCTTTCCCCACTATAGGTTATTCCTGCCCTCATCTTAAGTCCCATTAGGGCGGCAGCATAATCAATTAAATAGATTTCAGAAAGCTATAACCTAGAAGACATAGAAAAGATCAATCTGTAATTGCCCTTCCTAATGGAGATGTCAGTCAGATGTTGTGATGACTCCGTGTGGGAGTATCGAGGGCACTATGGATGTATTTGTAGCTCTCCATACCAGGTAAAAAAAAACAGAGATAAATGTTAACCAATATGTTTTGATCATAGTTGTAGCCTTTTCAGTCCTGCTGGGTGTGAAGAGGTAGCTTGTAATGATCTCCACCAGTGGGAAAGTGCAGTCCCAACTCTTACTGAGAAACCATGAATTATAAATTAAACCAGATCACATGTGGCCTACTTTTTTCAATCATTAGAGTATTAAACTTGATAAGATTCTACATTAATGTCTCATGGAAAATATTGTTAATACTTACTTATGCTGTTTTTTTGCAGAACTCAAATCCAAGAAAGACTAAACTTAATCTGATAGTATGTGATGTTTAATGCTGTGACAGTGAGACACTGCTTGTTTTAAAAGTATGGGCCATAACGATATTGAATTATCTATCCATGACAAGAGGTAATTATTCTGAATACTTCCTTTTAGAATAGGGACGTGCATGCAATCATCAATCAGTCATGTAGTTTAGATCTTTGATTCAGTTCAGAAGTGGGTCCTTAAGATGAGATCTAATGAGGCAAATAAGATCCATGTAATTTACAATAATTACAAAGGAGAAACATATCTATTAATACTAATGAGTACTTAGCATCCACCTCATTAGTCTAACAACCATGGACTCTAAGAAATGACTGGAACCTATCAGGCATCTTTGTAAAATTGACCTCAACGATTGCAATACAGTGATGCATTGTGGATCTTACAATGAATCCCCAGATGGAAGGAATCTCAGTGAAAGCTGTGTCCCAAGATTGTCATTTGATGCATTTCTTAGAATGTAAAATAGGGTCTGAAACCAAGTAAAAGAAGATGAAAAGAATAGAGCTGGAACTTTCGTGTCAGGAAGTTCTTGTGAGGTTGAAATGGCTGGGAGAGGAAATGAGGGGGGACTTTAAGAGATCATTATCTGGGGTCCTTTTCAATGAAAGTGGAACACCTGTGAGTCACTTCAGAGATAAGCCACAATACCTAGTCTATGAGGTGTGGCTTATAATATGCAGAACAAAATGCACCCGTTAAAGGCCCAAGGGTTCAGCAAAAGTCTTTCAACGTGAAGGCAGGGATTGGATCGTCAGAGTAGGGGATGGTCAGAGATAAGGGTATTAAGACGTTTAGCAGCTATGATGGATGTTGTAGAGGATTCCAGCAGGACAAGTGGTGGTGTAAGGTCAGTGTCCCTGTTCTATAGCTCCTGGGTAGTGTGGGAAACATGCTATAGACTAGAGGTACAGTTTAAGACAGAATTTAAGGATTTAATGCCAAATTCCACTACGCGTAAAATGGGTCTAAAACGCCTGTGATTCTAGATATCGGCAGCCTTGAAGTCTTGTCAATAACAAACTTTACATGGATTCTCATACCACCCCTACATTTATCAAACCCCACTACTAGCCACCCAGCAAATTGTCGTGATTCCTCGTCAACCTGTGTGAAGTGGCTCACACATGTCGCTAGATGGAACATGACGTCGCTATAGCATAAGATCACCAGGAATAGCAATGGTGGAGATCACATGGCCTCACCTCAGATGGCGAGGATGGTGATCACTCAGACTCACCAGGGATGGCGACACAGGTGATCACTCACCTCGCTAGATGAAACACGCACCTCGTCATAGTGCATGTTCACCAGGGATGGCGACATGAGTGATCACTCATCCTCACCAGGGATGGCGACATGAGTGATCACTCATCCTCACCAGGGATGGCGACATGAGTGATCACTCACTTCGCTAGATGAGACGCACACCACGTCATAACGGACGTTCACCACAGATGTCAAGGATTGTGATCACTCACACTCACGGGGGATGGTCACTCAGGTGATCATTCATCTCGCTAGATGAAACGCACACCATGCCATAATGCACGTTCACCACGGTTGGCGAGGATCGTGATGACTCACACTCACCAGGGATGGCAAGGCGGTTGATAACTCACCTCGCTAGATGAAATGCGCACCACATCATAGCGTAGGTTCACCATGGATGGCGAGAGTGGTGATCACTCAGACTCACCAGTGATGGCGATGCTGGTGATCACTCATCTTGTTAGATGAAAAGCTCATGATCATCGACATTGGTAATCATGCAGCCTCACATCTGCTAGATCAATGTATGTTTTGCCAGAGAAGGTATTGCCATATGTATCTTCCCTCTAACCACAGACAAGGTGTTCATGTAGATACTTCCTTATGTATTTTTCCTGTAACCAGAGAAAAGGTGTTTATGGATAGTTGCTTTTATTTTAGAGATACCTCTATCTAAATTCACTTGATATTTTCTCTATATAATCTTGTTTGATTCAACCCTGAAGTATTACATGGAAATCAGTGTGCAACAAAGCACATTTGATAAGTATGGGACTTATACTTCATGCCCACACTTCCTAGATAGGCTACATGTTGAACAGTGGTGCTGTCTCAACAACTTTGGCAATGGTGGTGATAAGTTGCCATTCTGAGTGAGAGTGAGTGACAGATGATGCAATCCTCAGAGAGCATTGACATGGAGTGACACAAGTTCACTTATTGAGTGAGACAAAGGCTGGCAATGGTGGTGATAAGTTGCCAATCTGAGTGAGAGTGAGTGACAGATGATGCAATTCTCAGAGAGCATTGACATGGAGTGACACAAGTTCACGTATTGAGTGAGACCAATGTTGGCAATGGTAGTGATAAGTTGCCATTTTGTGTGAGAGTTGATGCCAGTGGCACGGGAGTGGTACATAATCACACAGTGAGTCAGATCCATGTTGGCAATGCTTGTGATAAGCCGCCATTCTGAGTGAAAGTTGACAGGCAGTGGCACATATTGACGGAGTGAGTGAGATCTATGTTGGCGATGGTGGTGATAACCTGCCATTCTGATTGAGAGCTGACCGGGAGTGGTACATAATCACACAGTGAGTCAGATCCATGTTGGCGATGCTTGTGATAAGCCGCCATTCTGAGTGAGAGTTGACAGGCAGTGGCACATACTCACGCAGTGAGTTGGATCCATGTTGGCGATGGTGGTGATAAGTCACCATGCTTTGTGAGGGATGACAAGGGGTGGCACATACTCACGCAGTGAGTGAGATCATGTTGGTGACTGTTGTGATAAATTGCCATGCCATGTGAGACTGACACACAGTGGCGAAAGATGACGCAGTGAGTTATCACTCAAAAAGGAGTCACCATTGATGACCAATCATGGCGACAGATAACGACAATTTGCTGGGGAATGTTGGAAGAGAAATGTTTGTGAAATTCATCACTGTACTGACAAGTTGCAATTTTGATTCACAAGTACAACCTTCTTATGACTATAGTGTGTGGAACTTGGGTCCTGATTTATGTAAAAAGTACACACCTCTTGTGATTTACTAGAGATTCTTGTTTTTCTCTAAATCACAGGGAATTTCCATGTATTACAGAGATTTCTGGCCTCTTGTGAGGAAAATATCAAAAAACTTTTGATTTATTTCACTCTCCTGAAATAACAACACTTTGGCAAGGTTTCTTAGCTGTTATGGGCCCTCCTTAGACTATATTACCACCCCAATATCGGCTAAGTAACCACATGTGCTATATCACAAGGATTCTCTGGCTATTTTAGCATTGTGGGATTTGGCCTTTAAGCTAGAATTTAGAAGGCAGTATTTCTTGTTGGAGGATCTCTTTGTTCAATCATTGGGTAGGGACTAACATTGATCAAAAGAGGTAGCCTAAGTCATGAAATCTTTTTGCATAAGGTTGTCTTAACATCTAATGTAATCTTTTCTATTTCTTTCATATAAAAAAAGGGCAAAGTGTATCACTTTACTACCCACGTTAAGGCCAAATCCCACTATGTGAAAAATGGGTCTGAAATGTCTGTGATTCTGGATATCGGCAACATTGGGCTCTTGCCAATTTCCTAAATCACGAGGGTACTCACTGCACTTCTTACCACTCCAAATCCGACTAAAGCTGATAGTAGCAGGGGAATCTCTGTGATTTTCATTACTGCACAGATGAGTTGCTAGAATGATTCACAGAGATAGAGTATTTGATTTTAAAATCACAGTTGTCTCTGACTATTTTCTGTGGTTTGCAATGGTCTCCTGCATAGCATAAACAAATGTAGCTTGCATAAATCACAACCAGAACCCCATTATCACTGTAGTATGTGGAACTTGGCTACTGATTTATCAAAGACACACCTCTTCTGATTTCCTAGAAACTGTTGTTTTCCTCTAAATCACAGGGATTTTGAGTCTATCACAGAGATTTCAAGCTCTTTGTGTAGAAAATATCAAAAACTTTTGATGTACTATATTCCCTAAATACCAGCACTTTGACAGGGATTGTTAGCCTTTATAGGTCTTCCCTAGACGATATTACCACCCCAATATCGGCTAAACACCCACATATCCTATTTCACAACGATTTCCCGACCATTTTCACATTGTGGGATTTGGCCTTTATTCTTACTAGAGTTGCAACAGGCACAATAGATATTGTCTAATTGATCTTTATTTAAAGCTAAACAAAACAAACAACTAAAATACAATAAAATTATAGCATTTGCAAAACTGGCATGTGACCTGAATTGGCACGGCGCTATGACTTTGTATGGAGATGTAGGGGTCGAATTATATTGGTGTATTCGTAGATCTATATAAAGGGTGTAAGCAAAGGTAAATGATAATCAATCCATCAGATCACTGTTGTTTTGAGCACAGCTTAGTAAGGCATATAGTGCTAGATGATATGATAAGATCTCCTCAGAAAAGGCCTTTGGTTATTCCAAGGTTAATTTCAATGCCAATGCAGTAGGAAAATAAGAATTTCTACACAATAAGTATTAGTGTAAATGTAATTATGTAATTGTCAGGTATCTTATTAAATGAAACCAAATCTTATCTGACATTCCTAAAAGTAATTGTGATTCAATGTTGTTTTCCATGCTGATAAGCAAAATTCAAAGCAAAGAAATATGGTAATAAATCTAATACACTGTGCTAGCCAATGCCAAGACGCAAGACACTGCTTTTATGGGGAGCTGATCTTGAAGACTATTCTGTTCGTGTGTCCACAGCTATGGATGAATCTGTTCTTAAATACCTCTTTTATCATACTTAGGGCATCACATTATTAAAATATCTATCACATTATTAAACTATCTATCCATGACAAGAAGCAATTATTTTGACTTATTCCTCTTAGACTGGGGACGTGCATGCAATCATCAATCAGTCACATAGTTTATATCTCTTTGATTAAGTTTTGACGTCAGCTCTTTGATTCATTCCTGAAGTAAGCCCTTAAGATAAGATCTAGCAAGGCAAACAAGATCCATGTAATTTACAATAATGACAAGTAACTAATGAAAACTTGCCCTCCATCATCTTAGTCTAGCAACACTTCACTCTAAGAAATAGCAATCTTACAATGAAGCACCAGATGGAAGGAATGTGAGTGAAAGCTTTTCCCAGAATTGCCGGTGAACCATTTTTAATTCAACACCATTTACTTTTTACATTGTACAAAAAAGGTCTGAAGATAAAAAAGAAAAGTGCTACAACGTTCATGTCAGGGGGTTCTTATGAAGGTGAAATAGCACTGAGAGAAGAGGGGGACTTTAAATTACACTACACTGTGCAGCATTGTGGGATGGTACCACTAGAACTGCATGACCTCATCACGAACATGAACCATCACCTAGCCCTGATATACCTGTAGCTGACTCTAAAAAGGCAAAGGTAACAGCCCAGTGATGCCTTCTACACTGACTCCCCCAAGCATATGCTTCACACAACGAAAATGCAATCAATACTTGAGCAATATTTCCTGTGACAGGAAGAAGGGCATAGTGAGAGTTATATGTAATCTTGGACCACCTCGCCTTGCTATTTCCTGTATGGTGGTGCCCTGTGCGTTTGTACCTCAGGGCACCAGTGTGTCCCTTTAAGGGCTAGGGATTTCAGCAACAGTATGACTATCAGCTGTAGATAGAGTAGGGTAGGGATTGGAGGGTCAGAGTAGGGGATGGTCAGAAACGAGAGATAAGGGACTTAGGGAGTTAAGCGGCCATGATGGATGGTGTAGAGGATTCCTGCAGGACAAGTGGTGGTGTAAGGTTAGTGTCCCTGTTCTATAGCTCCTGGGTAGTGTGGAAAACAGGCTATAGACTAGAGGTACAATTTAAGACAGAATTTAAGGACTTGAGTTAGAATTTAGTGTCACTGCTTCTGTAGCTACTGGTGAGTAAAAGGCTTTGGGCTACAGGTACACTGCAGGGGGCAGTATCTATGATAACACATTAGTGGATGATGTCCTCTCTCAATCATTGGGTACATTCATTGTATATATACATATTAGCAGTAATCAAGGATGGTTTTTACTGTAGCCAATATTATCATATATTAAGCTAATAGATAATGGATATCGGGGCCCTAGGGCTGTATATACAGCATATACAGCCCGTGGGGCCCCGATATCCATCACCTAATAGGTTTATACCACCATTTCCTCCATTTTGTATTAATTTCTTACCTGATATCCAAAGATTATAGCCACGAGAAGACATTTTGTAAAAGCAAGCGATACGGCCCGGGTCACCACTCTGCGCGACGCCATTGTTTTTGTTCCTTGCCGGGAGAGGTACCGCTGTGTATACAGTCACTTTTCGTATTGAATCCAACCATGACAAGTCTTCAAATTAAAACATACACATCCTTAGATAGTCTAGATGATCCCTCCATACGTATGTCCAATATATTCAAAATAAAGGAGAATCCATTGATATTTCCATCGTAAGCGAGTCGCGGTCAGGCCATTCCCACCCGCCTCCTGAAGTGTGTCAGTGGCCCGGATGTAGATATAGGTCATTCGCTCGCCGTACGAGGAAGACGCCGAAAATTTTGGACTGGTTTGGAAAATCAATGGATTCTTATTTATATCAAAGAAAATGGAGAAAATTAGCACGCATTCCTCATCTATGGATCGAATACTTCTTGGGACTTTAATATTATAACATGTCATGGTTGGATTCCATACAAAAATGCGGTACCTCTCTGGTCAAGGTCTTATTTATTTTCGCATTGGATTTCATCACCGTTCAGTGTGGCGCTATGGCTAAGGCCTTTGCCTACCACCACTGTGGCCGGGGTTCAATCCTCATACGAGCTGGGACGATTTTTCATAATGGAAGATGGCTAGACTGACTTTGTATGTCCGCCAAACATTTCCCAATATATTCTAAGTCCAACTTGACCCCGAAAATGTATATACCAAAAATTTCAAAAATGCACATGTGTGGTATATGAAGAATAATGCACGGCTAAACTACATATAAACCCACCGGAAGTCCCGAAATCATGGTATAACCCCACATATAAGCTGAACCAACATATAAGCCACACCTTGACTTCAGGTGTATGAATAAACTGCATATTGGGCCCTGAAAAGCTTTCCATGCCTCACTTTATTCTATATGTAAAACCCTACAGGTATGTATATTATTTGTATCCTAAACTCAGGAAGATTATAAACAATGACTTAAGTTTCCTTTTACTATTTCTCTCATGAGTCATACTTGGGCATTCAGCTTACCTTCCACAGATGCCATTAGCACATAGGTAAATAGACTTCATTAGCATGTCATTTTGATTACAAATCAACAACCAACATGAATACAGCATTTGCCAATTGGCATCTTGCAGGAGTTGGCAAGGCTATGGCTAAAAAGAGCTGCTATTTGTACTACAAATCTGCAACAACCATCATTTGGCTTCATGTCTACATCAGTGTAAATCTCTAAATTCATACTAGCAGTAAAATATGCGGTCTATTTACACCAAAATTCTCTGTAAAGTAGTTGAAAATGTGACATGTGAAAGAGAGAATCTAATGATAATCATTAGTAGCAGATTATAGCCATGTTACAATTGCGGCATCGGCTGCATGCTGCCAATGCTCGTAGTGAAACTGCAGCTTTAACCACACCAATACAGTATGATGCCTTGAGGTCCCTTGCCATTTTGTAAGGTCAACCCATTGTTGATGTTCTATGCTAGCTGCAGGCAGCTGTAGTATTAGTAGTCACCCACCATTGTTATTGAGGGCTTATTCCCTAACACAGCCCACAATGCCCATTACAATGAACACAATAGGTAGGTATATAAGCAAATGTCCACGACCAGTGAATAATTATGCATCTTATTCACTGAGGTGAGGCTGTCCGTATTCCATGATGCCTTATAGGCAGAGTTGCCTATAGACCAGGCCTCACTGGAGTGGACATTTGCATTTATGTCATGGCCTAGGGGGTTATTTTGCTTTTAAATAAAGAAAAAAAACTGCTCAGATCTATTGAAAATCCAAGATGGCAGACAGTCATTGAATACAGCCACATTGTATTCCATCCCCCATTGAATACGGAATTTACAGTACTGTTCTATAGTAACGCTCGTAACTGCCATGACATAAAGGCAATGACCACTATGTACTCTATTGATTCATTTAGGTGCTGAGGTCTTAAACAAGCACCAGTCTCAAGTAAGTGGTTACAGTGGTATTGAAATCAACCTTCAGAACTAAAGACAGTATTGGCTGGTCCTAAACAAGGGCCACGGGTATAGGGGTATCGAAACTAATTAAGCTATTTGTGCTGAAATGGGCCACTAAGGTATTGTCCAAAAGACAAAGTAGGCAATTTCTCAACATGCGATACTGAATATCATTTTTGAGAAATACCTATCTAACCCTTAATATGTATGGTTGTGAAATGTGAAAGTAAATGAGAGAAACACATTCGGCAAAAAGGGTGGCTTTTTCATGAATAACGTTGTGTTTTCGCCCATGTTGCTGGGATGATTATTATCGTAATACCTCGCATATAAGGCGCACCCAGACTTTGCAGATGTGAGTGTAAAAGTAAAAAAAAATCATAACTATATTCTAATCAACGGTTTTTCACAATTCAAAGACCTATGGCCATCCTAGAGCCTCCCCCATCCCATTTTACCACTATACAGGGTCAAGGGAGTATTGGGGAAAGTTTAGAGAAAAATATCTCCTAAATAATTCTGCTTCTATAAGGCGCACCAGGGGTGCATCCTCGCATATAAGGTCGCCTTATACGCGAGGTACTATGGTAATACCTTTGCCTGCAGTGTCAGCATATGGAATCATATAACGTCAGGATTTCACAACATGATGTCTTTTGATTGGTAAAGATTGTAATTATTGCAGGACTTTCACTGTATTCACTGCATATTTGCGTTCTCATTAATTTAAGCCCCGAAGAAAACACTTTATCAGCAACCTTTCTGATAATGCACTCTTTTTTTGCTGTATTAATCTATCTGATTACCATACCATGGTACTTTCAAACTTTCAAATGGCATGGTTGTTCAAAACAGGATCTATTTTCACAATACCAAGGGCATAAGATGTAAGCTTCATTTTATCATAAGTTGTATCATAAGACACTTGAATTGAGTTATTCCCTGCACCATTTCTGACAGTTTGATTACTTTCTACTTTCAGGTATATCCAGGTAGTTCACACTTACCAGGGGTTCAAGAAGGAGAACAAAGGGAAGGATAGCAGGTAGGTTGATGCATAATCATTGAAATTAAAATTGAACATTCTAATGAACTGGTTGATTCTTGTTGGGAGCACACATCATGTCACATGTAGATGTATCGAGTTAGACTCAGGAATTACCCAAGATAATTCTCCCGGCAATCACAAGTTATGACACAAGTTGACATATATTGAGTTATCCCTCAATTAAACATGGTTGGTGGTTGACTAAACAAATTCGGCGTATGTGCCATGCCATGAGAAAGACAGGGGAGTTTATCGAAAGTTATGAACATGTTCTTTTGTGGGGGAAGCAGAAATATGAGTCAAGATCTCATGAAGTAAATGTCAATGGACCATTCTGAGTATTATTATTATCTTTCATATTTACTAATTTCTTCGCCATATAAAACCCAAGCTCTGCTCACGATCCATACTCAACAATGTCCTGCATTCCTCAACAGGAACCAGGATCCTTTTAGTCACCACAAACACATTTCCTCCATGAGGCTCTGTGACATAATGTAGACGGATGTAATAACATTCCAATCATATCTACACCCACACAGCCCCGCTGGAGGATGTGGGGCCCACCTGTGATGCCATATTTGGAATGAGAGAATATTTCACAATCTCCTCTCAATCCTCATCAATATGATTAGCACACAGGTGGCAATCTCTCCCTATGACACGTGTCCCTATTTCATTGAGCCACGTGTATAGAATATTTCACAACACTGCGAGCTGCTCAAGTCCTTCATATAAAAGGCAGTTTGAGCAGCTCCCAATCATCTCTCCCAACTTACACCTTACACCTATACCTAGAACCTACGACAGGTTGAGCTATAGGATCGGAGGCAGAGCTTAGATCTTGGCGAGTGTTATCATTGTTACCACCTTTATGAAACACTCATGTCAGCTATGCAATAAAAGGATCAACTGAACTTCCCTGGATTCCGTGTACATTCACTTCACCACATGTAACCGTCCATTGACATAAACATGAACAGTTCCCAGAGGAATTTGAGTGATGACACGAGAATGTCTTGATTATCTCTCAGAATAGTGTTTACAGGGCTGTTACCATGTTGACAATGCACTAAGCTTTGCCTTCCATCCCAGCGTTGGATAGTAATTCCACACAATGACATAATACCTGAGGGTCACATGAAGACACTCTGGTTCAAGATTGAGATTTAGGATTGCCAACAAGAGAATAGGGGTGGAATTTGAATAAATCTGGCTTCATTTCTGTGACAAAAGTGACAAAATGCTAAATGTAAAGGTCAACTCAGATCAGTCTTCACCTCTCGTTTCTTCACTTGTGTGTCTGGCACTTTCCGAACTCAGCCTTACAGCCTCTAGTAGTATCATGTCATTGATCGTACATCAATTGTCAATGCATCAAGCCAAGCTTGTGCAGAAGATCAGTCTGTACATGTTCATTTTATGGAACATATCTACCGTACTACATTTTGGTGTCTGGCTATTTGATGAGATGACGGTAAAAGATGGGACCATGGAGAAACCCCTTTGGTTCTCCTGATGCACTCATGCCAAGAACGGAACAGAAGGCATGATGTAGCATTTTAGGGTTAATACCGCCATTAGTCTCCAGGGGAACAAGCTGTGGTGTGCAATTATAGACCTTAGCTACTGCCCGCTGCCACACATACATGTCTATAATCACTGTGCATGTAGGGTCCCCTGTTATTTAGGTTTCTGTCATTCATACCATTGCTGAACCCAGGGGATACCAACAGAGAGCCTGACTTGCCTATCATAATCACATCTATTACAGACTCAGGCCCTACCATACCCACCCTTGAGGTCTATTTTCTCTAGTTCATGCAAAGTAGCCTTCTACACTGTCAAAATAGGTTCTGTCAAAATAACGACAGAATCCTCGTCCCAGAGAGCCGTCATTATTTTCATAGAGATCCCTTGTACCACAGTACTGTCATCTAGGGCTTCTTATAACACCTACACTGGTCCGCTGACACATGATTATTATGGTTCACTGTTTTACAAAGACACCTTATAGATTTGACAGTTATTTCTTACAGTGTAGATCTGTTCGCATGGCAACATGTACCTCAAAGAAGGATTTGGGAATATTGAAGCATGGAGAGGCTAACTGCCATATAAAGATCACTTGTATATGGAACAGCATGGGACCAGATAGTCAGAAAAGGACAAGAAACAAATAACTGTATTTTACAAACTGCCTTTTATGGCCTCTGTATGCATGCTTTCCCGACTGATATTTTCTATGAAATAGGGACTTTGTAGGGATTCATTTCCGATCAATGTTGTTTTTTTTTTGTCGAAAGACAAAAGTGAGTCATTTAAAAATAATAGTTCACACCATTTGCATCCCTTAAGTTAGCCCCTACTTTTAGATAAATTTAGGATTTAAAAAGGAAAAACGCTCTTGACTACTATCAAAAAGGACCCCCTTCGATCCCTTCAAATCATCCATTGTAGCGTCCTAGATTCAATAGTGAAGTAAACAGTATTCCTTGTCTTTTAAGCCCCTAGCCCACACGGAAATCAATGATAACATTTGGTATTTATATGCATCTCGATTCTTTTGGCATAAATAAGGGTTACAACTGAACTGTATAAGAAGAAAGACCCCTCAACCCAAGAGTGACTCTGAATAGGACAACACAGAATCTTTAAAAGTGCACTGATACTAAAACTCATCTTTTATTCTTTACCGATAGGGTGCTATATAGATCTGTACTTTGCTTTATGCATTTTTAGGCAAAGTGAATGCATGTTATAGAAGACACTGCTATATACTCTGCTATTGGGTCATCATCCCCATGATATCATTTATGTGTGTGCTCCATGCATGCATTGATACTTTAATGAAGACAAAACCGTCTCCAATTCCAATGAAGTGAGGCACTATTTAGGGTACGAGAAGTAGAGAACCATCTCATCCAAACCACTTCATGGTCATTCAGTTTTAACACTGAAATAATCTAAAGGCAGGTAGGCCTATGTTAGTTTCAACCCCAGGAGCTTAATTCAAAACATCCTGGGATCGCAACCCCAGCGATCTTAGTGTAGGCACATATCATAAGACCTGGCCTGCCTACCCTGTCTAATAAAGTGGTTGCAGGCCTGTCAAGAATAGCAAGTCTTGGGATGACTTCACTATTCCTTTTCCAGCACTAAGATCACTGCGATCTTAGTGAAAGAATTGCATAGTGGTTTCACCTGAGTACAAGAGCACTTACAGGGAACACTCCTGATCGAAAGAGTGAATAGCCTGCTGCATACATATAAAGGGGAGGGAGGACATTTGCTGAGTGTCCTTGAGGGCTCTTAGGGCTACTCATGCGTTAAGGGCACTCTAAGGTAATTCTTCCTTCTCAAGTTTTGAAGTGAAGTCCTACCCCACTCCCTTTGATATCCTCTTGCTGCAAGCCAGGCTCTGTCTTTGGGGAATTTCATCTGTCTCTCTCTATTGAGGTAAGATATTTTTATTTTATCCTGATTAAACATTTGCATTAAAGTTAACTTATTTACAGATGGAATCTAACATATTTCTTAGCCCATATGGGGACTGGGAACGATGGTATAAGCACTCTTGTGAAGAAGAGCGACTCCACAGCTATTCCTTTATTTTGGGACTCTTACCCCTGTGCCTAGTCAGTACTTCTTGGAATAGTGTAGGAGGGCTGAGGCTAAGAACGATGCGATCTTAGTGCTGGCTAGGAAATGTGAACGCAGTCTGAACTTAAGATCGCTTAATAGGATAAGGTAGGGGGAAAGTAAGGCTATTTTGGTAAACCCTTTGAAGGGCCACTAGGGTGACTGGCTGGCCTAGGGCATACTGCATACAGAGTAATTATACAGGATCACTCACTGTACACATATATCTACACCTGCAAAGCCTTAGTATTACAGTAAGAGTCATGGTATTTGAGAGTAAAGCACTTTCCTCTATGAGCTTACAAGAGACATCTCTGTTATAAAACATTCTTCTTACAGTGTATAGTTGGCTGGTGTGAGAAAGTTTGCCTCAGGTTTAGGCTGCAAGCAGAGGGAGAAATGTCCTTGTGTATTCATCAAACTCATTGTGGAATATCCCTCACAGACTTCCCTACAACAAATGGTACCCCAGCCTTGCCTACAAGGTATTTCTCAATAATCTTGGTTATCCTTATTGAAAAATGCTCTGCAGTAGTATTCTAAAGGATCTCACCTGTAATGGACCTTACGACGAATCACTGCAAAAAAGACTTTTCATACTGCTCACATAGCATGTTTAGGGAAATATCATGAACATTAGCTGTGAAATCTTTGTCCCAAAGTTGCCAGAGATCACTAATTGAATCCGAGGGTGCAATATGCGCATTGCTTAATATCACATTATCTCACTGATAGTCATAAAGCCAAAGAGTGTATGTTCAGTACCAGAACAAAATCAGTTAACGATCCCGGAACGTGCCCAGGCCAGCGGGGCATTTCAAAACGATGTCTATAGCTATGGTTTTGAAATGCCCTCCTGGGAAAGCAGGCATACAAAATTATTTTAAAATCCAGCACCTAAGGGTATCAATTACACATGGCCACGCTGAGACTGTGTGAAGGAGCATACCAACAGCCTTCTCAAACTCTGTCAACACTGAACATATTTACAATGTAAGACTCCTAGCCGTTTTTTATTCATATGATATGCATGAGCTTAGCCCTAGGTAGTTCTGCTGACTAATTACCCTGGTAGAGTCCGGGACCTATACTTTAAACAATGGACATAGTAACATAGTTGTGTCCAAATAGGCCTAAATGAAAGTGCTGATTAGTTGGTCTTATTCATTTCCATTGAAGATATTCTCCATATTGCAGTTAGCTTTTGCCTTCTCTGAATAGGATAATCAATACAAAATTGTGATCGATCCAAAATTCTTGGAAAGCCTTAATCTAAAGGATGTAGTAAAGATCAATCAGTAATTGCCCTTGCTATTAAAGACGGCAGTCGGATGTTGTTGTTACTCTGTGTGGGAGTATCGAGGGCACTGTGGATGTATTTGTAGCTCTCCATATCAGGTAAAAAAGTAGAGATAAATGATAATCAATATGTTTTTTGATCATAGATCTAGTCTGTTCAGGCCTGATGGGTTTAGCTTTGTATGGAAGGCACTAGTCTGGGCCGTATAATGGATGGTAAAAAGTCCACTCAAATCGTATCACAATCATAGAATAAACCAATAATAAGACAAGTTAGGAATGCATATATCAATCATTTTCCTTGATTCCAGAGTGAACTATCTAAAATTGAACGGGTTTTAATTAATGATCTAATTTGTAAAGTTAAGGTTGATATAATCAACTGAACAATTCAGAATAGGTTTCTGTACTGTTATCATCTTTTAGAAAATCTACCTTATATCAAAGAGCATTAGAGGTACTTTTGAGCTACATTTGAGATACTTTCGAGGTACCATTTTAGGTACCTTTGAGAAAATTGGTGTGGAAATATAGATTCTGAATGAATATGGTAAGCAATCATTTTGGTAAATAGGCAGTTGAAAAGGCCAGTTGTGTTTCAGTGCCATGTCAATCAATGTAGTCAATAAGGGCATTTTTCTCAACCACACCCTTACAATCTTTTTTTGTTCAAGACAATAAGTAATTATTTCAATTATTCTCTGTGTTGCAATGAGAGAAAAGTGCAAAGAAAGGGTCTGTTTTTTGGCCTCATGTCATAGATCTCTGTGATTCACTATTTTAAATGCAAGTTTTAATGATGCGGATATAATCTTAGTGGTTTCTAATCCTGCAAGGACAGCATGTTGATGACACTCAATGGATCAATGGCATTCAAGTTCCTTTTCATCAAATGCATTGGGACATCGAGGAAACAACCTAATGAGATGAAAATAAAAATAAAGGAAAAACCTACTGCAGCTTTCATGTAAATGGGCTTCCTTGAAGAGAATCAGACATGGGAAGGGGACCTCTGCAGATTACAGCTTAGATCTGCGAGTACAGTGGGGAGTCTCTGTGAGGTGGCACATTCCTAGGGCTGTAACTATTCTGCGTACATGCCAGTAGACCCTAGCATTGTAGAACAATAAGGGTATGATAGCAAAGATTATCAAACTTATTATGGGTGGCTTTCATCGAACATAATGATAGAACTAGTAGACTCTATGCATGCTGTATATAATTATATGGATAAATTTGTACAATTTGCGAAATCCTACAGTCCACATTTCTCCTTTGTGCAGGTAAATTGGTCTGTATATCTAATCCAGCCTCACTCTATTGCTGGGTATCAACACATATGAATTACGTGAAACTGGCAGAAAGCCCACTGTGTTATATATACTGATGATTGAAGGAAAGGTCAGAGAGTATGGTCTGGTTGTATATTAAATCCAATCTCCTCCTTCTGAAATTTTGACATTGACAAAACGATTATCTCTAGCTCATTGACAAATCTATGCATCTCCTTTCCAGAGATATCGAGACCTGTCTAAGTTGGTTATTACCTTCAGCTAGGGGTGTAACCTGGCCCTTCCATCAACCATCCATCCTCCCATAGAAATATTGACATCCATTGGCAGCCACCTCCTTGGTCTGAGAGGGGGATGCTTTATGTTTGGTTCTATGTGCCTTTTTTAAGGCATACTATATCATCATGAAAAAACGTCTTGGCACCAATACATTTGTAGGGATGATTACACCCCACGCCCTTGTAAAAGACAGGTGCTTATTTTAGGCTTTGTTTATGCATTATTAATAACCGCTTACCCTGAGCAGTTATTTGAGACTAGCGCTTATCAAAACCTGGTATAAATCTCAGTTTAAGAGAAACTTGATAGTCAAACTATTTCCGTCCGCATTCCACTCACTGCTCTGTCCCAGAGTCATCTACATGTATATGGAGTCCCTTGTTAACGAATGTCATATCAGTCATTACACCACTATGTTCCCTGGGAAACCAAACAGAATGATGCCTAACCTGTCTTTCCTAATTACATCAATGACAGGCCTACTTTCTCCCTATGGTACTCAGCCAAGACAACCATAGCTTCTGTGGTATGTGAAGCACTTGCCTGCTTGCACAACACAATGTCATGTCCCTACAGGCACACAACAAATAAAGTTGCTTTGCTTTGGGATTGAGGAATTATACAAGATGCAAATTACAGAAAGAGAAATATGATTCTGTCTTTACTATAGTAGTTGCAAAAGGTTACAAGAAGCAAAAGAACTGGAATACCTGGATATGGGAGTGGAGAGTGTAGGATATATTGAAAAATAATAAATCAGAGGGAAAGTGTATATTTGTGGCAGGGGGGACGTGGTCACAAGAAGAGGCATTGTTGTTTACAGAAATCCTTTTGTTCCTTAAATCAGATATAACATCAAAATCCAGCTCAAACCTATCTTGAGGTCATTGATTGCATAACTTTTTAATCTCAGAATCAAATGTTTTTAGTTTTAGATTAATACCATAGCCATAGCCATATGTACCACCGCAGATATAACACCTTTTAAAACGCTGGTTCCACAGCTGTTGGTCAGGCAAATCTGTACTAATCTAACTGATTTTATTCTTTATTACAATATCATAAATTGTCTGATTAGAGAAGATCCAGCCAACAGACAGCAGTGGAACACATGCCTAAATTGTTGTACCTGGTGCCCTACATACAAATCCACAACACAGTCTGGATATTGAATGAATGGTGTGGGCAGCTGTAAGCGATACCCGTGGTCTGGTGGTATGGCATAAGCCAAAAGCACTAGTTTCAGTAGCCCAAGCAACCCTCGAAACTCAAACACAAGTAGTAATGCCATGGGTGTCATCATGTTGCACTGACATCAAAGCTAGAATATTTTAATACCCTTGAGTCTCTGTTTATTCTAAGTGCAATGTGTTCCTACACCCAGCAACACTGAAGAATTCCAGCGACACTAAAGCAATTCTGAGACATTTATTCTTAAGAACGGGCAGCAGATATTGTTACAATGATCAATCGATAAAACAAATATGATTTACATCTCGAGATGCCATGATAACTGAAATTATAATGTTATGGCAGTCTTATGTTATGAACTAAAATCAAATGAGACCTTAAACCTTAAATGAGGTTATCTAGAAAATATTAAATAGAACTTCTTCACCTATTTGCAATGCAAAGTACTGCAGTTGTATAGATAAGGTAGAACTGCAGTTGTATAGATAAGGTAGAACTGCAGTTGTATAGATAAATAAGAGTGGACATTTGCATTTATGTCATGGCCTAGGGGGTTATTTTGTTTTTGAATAAAGAAAAACTGCTCAGATCTGTTGAAAATCCAAGATGGCGGACACCCATTGAATACGGCCAGATTGTATTCAATCCCCCCATTGAATACGGAATTTACAGTACTATTCTATAGTAACGCTCGTATCTGCCATGACATAAGGTAGATGTTCTGTTATATCATGGCTATGCAAGAAATATCAGAGAAGTCTGAAATAGTTGCCCCTACCCTCTAACACCACCTCTACCCTACCTCTGCTCCATTAACCTCCAGAAAGTATGTTACCCTTTATCAGTTTGAAAGGACAGATCAGGCAGGAATGAGGTGTAAGCCCAGGGAGATTTAGCAGAAGCTGCAATCTTTCACAGCTTTGGTTGGTGGACTTGGTGGGTGGTGAGTTATGGCACTAATGCTGGTGGTGGTGCTGGCTGTGGTGTTGGAGGCTATGATTTGGGAGACCCATGAATGTTAGGGTATGTGGCTCACAGATGAAATACGGGACATCAGATATTGGCTTGACCAGGTTATGGTTTATCTCACTTTGAAACTTTGAGGCATCATTTGCTCAGTTACAAAACAGTTCAGGGATTATTGAATAAACACCAAGAGGCTGAAAGTATGCTAACACACAAGAAGATAATTGGGTAAAATCAATTTATTATTCATGACTCGAGACTGAGAAATTAGTAGTCAGACTGGCTAATCAATATCTATCATGCTCTGATATTATTGTAAAGCTATAACTATAAAAGGAGTTGATCTTTTCGTATAGTAAACATCGAAAAGACCAATTCCTTTTGGCCATCCTATTGAAGGCATCTGTCTAGACACTATGGGTGTGTTTGTAGCTGTATCAGGTTAAAAAAAGAAAATATAAAAAATATCCCAAAAAAAAACTAGGGAATCGCACTGTTGCATCATGTCTACAAATGAGCATAGGACCATCAGGCATCATGCCAACTGCTATTCTTTAGAAAATGTTAGAACTGGTTCAACTGTTGGGCAGTGATACAATAGGGGCAGTATTGGACGTTGCAGTAGGAATAGGGTCAGAAATGAGAGATGAGGGAGGTTAGCGGTCATGATGGACAACAAGCGCTGGGTATAATGGATGCAGGCAGGACACATACAGGGTCAATATACCTGCCAATGGTGGTTCCTGTGAACAACAGGTTAAGGGCTACTGTCAGGGAAGATCTACAAAGTAGCAGTATATCGGTTCTTGACGATCTCCTTGATTCTTCATGGTTAATCATCACTGCAGTTCTTGTTTTCATTTTAGTGATTATGATTAGCTCATGGTAGGATTTCCAGTTGGGACAATAAAAAATTCTCCCTACTGGGTTTATAATGTTTGCAATAGATTCAAATGGCATGGAAAGAGACAGATATCAATGTCAGAATATCCACAAAGGTCACTCCTCTTGTTGCATATTGTCCAGTTGAACTTAAATGTTGAAACTAATCAACACTGATCAATGCCTATCAATGATCAATGCCTTTTCTGAGTCACCATCACTTCTTAAATGGCAGAGATAAGCCCTACCTCAATTTTCTGACTCTATATTTCATCTCTCGCTTTATGAAGGGAATTATGTGAGTAAAATCAAATGAGACAAAAATACACTGTAGTATCAATAGCGGGGAAAAAAAACTTGAAGCCTAAACCCAAGATTAACCCACATGTCATCACAGAGAAGCACCATACAATACTGCAGATGCACTGTCATCAAGGCCTGTGTAGATTGAATACATTTCAGTACTCTATGTGTACTTTGTGCTGTACGTGATGTTCCCATATTAAAGGGGGGTTTGGCTCATTTTTAGGCACAGAGAAGAGTACATGGATTACCTAAATCCTTTAACTAGATCTCAGTTATAACTGATGGGAAGGTCCCCTTGAAAGGGGGACGAGAAAAAAGCTGGAAAACAGTACTTACCAGGCTAAATTGCTGCTGTAGATTTCAGACTTACTGTTTTTATCACGTGGGAATCCTGACTGACTGAGCATGCGCGTCTCCACCTCTTGTCAATACCCGGCAACCCCGAGGGTTCCCGAGGAAGAACTGATGGCTATGAGTTATTTTCACATATGTATTTGGTACACATACAATAACATAACGAATCACATATTGTCGTAGGTTTATTGTGAGCCTGGCTACAAAGCAATACAAGGCACATCAACACAGGAAGGATCCTGTTTCATTTGACCACATGATGAATGTGCAACTTGCATGCTTCATTGGTAATGATAAAAGTGTGGGAAATAAACAGGCAGAGTTGGACGGGTACCACAGCCTACCTGTAGTAGTACAAAGCCGATACATCTAGGGTTGGCACAGATTCTACCCACACGCAAAACAGGTTCCAAAACAGGAGACAGATGTTCCTTCTCCTCAGATCCAAAAGTATTTATAACTAGCTTTAAAATGCATTCACTCAATACCTTTCTGGAGAAAAAATATCCCTCTTTAATATTGTTTGTGACATGCATGGTCTTGGAGGGAAATATACACAGTGAAATATACTAGTATCTTCTCTAAAACAGTTTCCATCTTCCATCGCTTCAACCTCTGCAGCTCTAGCCTCTAAAGGCCTCATTCCCCTCTATCTTTTTGGTTGGGATGGGATGTAAGTCCACTGAGATTTAGCAGAAGCTTCAATGTTTTGCAGCTTTGGTTTGGCAACTCAGTGGGTGGTGAGTTATGAGTCTAACAGTGGTGGCTGCTGGCAGTGGAGGAAGGGGCACTAATGTGGCAAGCCACTGAAAGTAGGGATATTTGTGAGGGAGAAGAAACAGCAGACAGGGTGTGTGACCTATTTCTCTAATTTGAAGTTTGATGAAGGAAAATAGGGGGAAAGTTTAAATGTGATAGGCTTTTAGTATTTGTAAGTTGGCTCGTAGTCAGATTCTGGCAATGTATGGTACAGTTCCCGACATAGGTTGGGCACAAATATCCTTTCAGGTTTATCATTGCTAGGAGGCAATTTCATTTATAATCATTATGATGGGAAATTGATTGGCAAAGAGGCATCCAGTTCCCTCCCAGGTATATTAAGTAAATAAAATTCACAAATTTCATTATCAATTATTATTTCGCCATTGAATTGTGCCATATCTAATTTAAAGAATGACCGAAAGGTTGTGAGGGAATGAAACATATTGGTATCATGTTCAATATCTCATTAGAAAATTTGGATAATAGAGAGGCTTCAGCTATAGATAGATTCCAGTATCCTACTCAGAAAATTTCAAGAAAAAAGAGGAATTTACTGTCACTATCCTAGTCATACATCCTGAGGGCTGTGTTGTACAGCTATCAGGGTCTGTCTGAGAGGGTCATTACCTTAGACCAGTGATGTCACTGGAGCAGTCAATCAACCCTCCACCTTCCACTGTAGCATCAATATATCCACTGGCCACCATTTTACTGGCACATCTAGATCAGATAGTGTCTCCCTTTTGGCATTCTATATCTCTATAATGTTTCAGAAAGAAAGAAGATCTTTCAAGGAAATAACCATTTTACATAATGCCAAGATGGAAGAAATGTAAATAAAGGAGATTTTCCACCTGGAAATTCCCCCCGGAAATCCCGACCCCCCCCCCGCCCAGAAATTCCCCCAGGAAATCTCCCACCCTGGAAATTTCCCCCCATCATTACTATCCATGTAGATGACACTCAATGGATCAATGGCATTCAACTTCCCTTTCATCGAATGCATTGGGACATCAAGGAAACAATCTTTCGAAATGAAAATAAAAATAAAGGAAAACAGCCTCTGCAGTTTTCAAGTAAATGTGCTTCTTTGAAGAGAATCAGACAAGGGAAGGGGACCTCTGCAGATTACAGCTTAGATCTGCGAGTACAGTGGGGAGTCTCTGTGAGGTGGCACAGCCTGGTTACTATTCTGCATACAAGACAGTAGACCCTAGCATTGTAGAACATTAATGGTATGACAGCAAAGATAATCTCATCATGGGTGGCTTTCATCGGACATGATGATAGAGCTAGTAAACTCTACACATTCTGTATGGATGAATATGTACAATTTACGAAATCCTACAGTCCACATTTCTCATTTGTGCAGGTAAATTTGTCGGGGTATCTAATCCAGCTTCACTCTATTGCTGGGTATTAGATCAACACATCTGAATTATATAACACTGTTAGGAAGCCCACTGTGTTATACTGATGATTGAAGGAAAGGTCAGGCAGTATGACATGGTTGTATATCAAATCCAATCTCCTCCTTCTGAAAATTTTGACATTGACAAAATGATTATCGCTAGCTCATTGACAAATCTATGCATCTCCCTTCAAGAGATATCGAGACCTGTCTGAGCTGGTTATTACCTTCAGCTAGGGGTGTAACCTGACCCTTCCATCAACCATCCATCCTCCCATAGAAATATTGACACATCCATTGGCAGCCACCTCCTTGGTCTGAGGGGAGGATGCATTATGTTTGGTTCTATGGGCCTTATTTAAGGCATACTATATCGCCATGAAAAAAACGCCTTGGTACTAATACATTTATAGGGATGATTTGCACCCCTGACCCGCCCTTGTAAAAGACAGGTGCTTATTCTGGGCTTTGTTTATATGCATTTTTAATGACCACTTACCCTGAGCAGTTATTTGAGACCAGTGCTTATCAAGACCTGGTATATAAATGTGATGATACAGAATGTAATACTTCTGTAAAGAAATCTAAGTTTAAAAGACCCTAAATAGTCCCACTATTTCCCTCCCCATCCCACTCTCTGCCCTGTCCCACAGTCATCTACATATGTACTCACTTTGTATGTGGAGTCCCTTGTTACAGCATTTCATATTATTCATTACAACACATCGTTCCCGGAGAAATCCGGCACAATGCCTGACCTGTCTTTCTTAATCATATCCATGACAGCCCTTTTTTTCCCTATGGTACTCAGCCAAGACAACCATAGCCTCTGTGGTATGTGAGGCACTCCTTTGCTAACAGGACACATGTCACCAAAAACACACAAGAAATACTCTTGCTTATCTCTGGACACATATCACAGAAAGAGAGAGATGATCCTGTCTTTATTGGAGTATACATGGAGACCAGAATATTGGAGTGTTTCAGTGAGGAGTGGGGAATGTGGGATATTGAAAAAAAAAAGAATGAGAGGGAGAGTGTATATATATATATGTTTAGGCAGGAAGGACACGATCACAGGAACCATTGTTGTTTGCAGAAATAATTTTGCCCCTCAAATCACAAGGGACATCAATATCTAGTTTCAGTCAACTTAACTTGATGCCTATTATTTTGTGATGCATTATTTTAGTTTCAGAAAAATATTGTAGCAGTAGCCATATGTACCTTGGCAGATATGTTTTGTAATCTTTTGAACCTGGTTCACTACATGCGAAACCACACCACAGCTTGGGGATTTAGGGGATGGTGTAGGCAGAAGTTGCAATTAATGTCAGTGGTATGACATAGACCAAAGGCACAAGTTTCAATAGCCAAAGCAACCCTGTAAGCTCAAACCCAAGTAATATGACCATGGATGTCATCACAGAGAAGTGATTCTCAAAACATACTTCAAAGCTAGACTATTTGAATAACTTTGAGTACTCTCCGTGGATTCCAAGCAATGCAATGCTTGTTGTTTCTGCTCCCGCATCAAATAAAAGCTAAGTTCATGTCAGCCTTGCTATAGCATTACAATTATTACAATGATCACCCATGAAAGAAAAGGTATGTTTAACATTTCTAGATTTCATGATTACTGATATTAATGTTACATGGTGATTTAGTTGAGTGGTCCCTTTACTGAAAACATGCCACTATTTGTAAGTCGTCATATATGACGACTTTAGGGTCGTCAGAGGGTCGTCAGTCCTTCCCCAGTGAACAAAAAAACGTTCTCTGACGTTTTTCAACATAATTTGAAAGTATAGAAATGTTTGTTTTGAATGTTATTCTTACGTTAAAACGTTGACTCATTCTGACGTTTTTCAACGTTTATACAAACATTTTTTTCTAACATTTTAAAACGTTTTCTAACATAATTTTCAATGTTCAAAAACATTAGAGAACATTCTTTAACGTTTCTACTAGCATAACCGCTGGGATATTTTGACTTTGTATTTTGTATAGGTACCTATTGCCCACACTATTGTGCCTGCCAAATTAATGACAGAACATAATCATTTGTTGTGCACATAGAAGTATCTTCATATAGAATTCTCCTGAAGCACATTATACCTGTAATCCCTGAGCAAAAATCTCTAGGACTGCCGCAAGAGGACATTGTCCACAGAGGGAATATATATATTTCTTGGTAACAAGCAATGGGTGTCTTCATCAGGATTATTTCATTTAATCCAATAGAATATGATAATACCAGTCATATTCTATCAAGCATGACTTGGAATTAAAGTTTTGATCCAAAGATATATGAAGTAAGCAAAATATGATAATGTATACATTTAAAGCAACTTTAGATTACAGAACATACAGGGAAAATCTCCCCATCGATTGGCCTGCCACCTTGTGGGGAAGATATGTATAACACAAACTTATAAAAATGTTAGAAAACTTTCTATAAACATTTGTTGAATGTTTTATTACGTTTTAAAATGTTTGGAATGGATGTTCACATTCTAAATTACTGTTGATGTTAACAAAAGTTTGTTAAATGTTTGTTTGATGTTATAAAACATTATATATGAACGTTTGTTTTAAAGCCTTTATGGACATTAGTAAACATTTGCTGAACATTTCATTTATGTTGGAAAACATCAAAACCTACCGTACACTTTCTAGCTTTAAAATGACGTTCACGAACGTTCTCTAAACGTTTGCTGTTCACTGGGTCATGACTACCCTAAGTTGTCATACTGACCACCATGGCTCCACTACTAGTTTTGCTGTGTGCCATGAGAGGTCCCCACTCTGTTATTCTATGACACAAAAGATGTCCCCTGGAGTCTATATTGAGTCTTACCTTTACACCATTTTTGTTTTAGGGTCTACTATGAAAAGGGAAATATGGGCAATGTTTGATACACATGTACCTGTAAAAGATGAAAAGGTAGGAAAAAGATAGATCATCCCGGTAATGACACCTCTCTTATGGATATTGCTAGAATATAACTCCTTATATGAGTGAACCTAAGGTATACTATATGTAGATGATGGTTCTTTCAATGAACTATGCCACAGTGTTCCTCTGAACCTATGATAGTGAGTTGCGGATACCTACCAGCACAATAAACCCTTCAATGATGGATGAGGGGATGATATTGGGTTTGAAAGATAATATTGGGAAAATGTAAAAGACAATACTTTATATGTCATTTCTACATAGGATGATATGGCTATAATGGCAGCCACAGTGACGACCTAAAGTCGTCACCTGTGACAACCCCTCTGACCACCTAAGGTTGTAGTTTTAGGTATTGTCAACCTGAGGACCCAAAGTCGTCTGTACTGACGAGTTCTGGCCCCCTTGGGTTTCCAGTGTTGTTATAAGTAAAAATCAAACTAGAACCTCAAATGAGAATGCTTAGAAAATACCATATGAAACATCTTCCGTGCCACACAAAGTGCTACAATGGAATTTAGTTGTATAGGTAAGATATATATTCTGTTCTATCATGGACATGAGAAGAATATCAGAATAGTCTTTCTGAAACAGTTGCCTCTACACTCGAACACCCTACCTTTGATACCTCTGTTTCATTAACCCCCAGAAAGGACATTACCCTTTATCGGTTTGAAAGGACCAATCAGGCTGAAATGAGGTGTAAGCCCAGTCAGATTTATCAGAAGCTGCAATCTTTCACAGCTTTGGTTGGTGGACTTGGTGGGTGGTGAGCTATGACACTCATTCTGGTGGTGGTGCTAGCAGTAGTGGTGCTGGAGGTTATGATATTGGAGACCCATGAATGACAGGGTATGTGGCTCAGATATAAAATGTAACATGTACTGGGAAAAGGGGTCTTAGGGCCCTCTGCACTAAGCCCCATTTTCACAGATCGTGTCACAAATATGGGACAGCAGATTGTGGCTTGACTTGATTACTTGAGTACAAAAAAGGATAAGAAAAATGAGAGATAAGGGACCTAGTGAGGTTAGCGGTCATGATGGATGACATAAGGGATGTAGGCAGGACATGTGTGGGTCCATACCCCTGCCAATAGTGGTTCATGTAAACTAAAGGTTACGGGATACTCTTAGTTGACAATAGGTAGCATATATAAAGCAATATTTTCTTGCTCAATAACTGTTTTACACATTCTGGGTCACCTGAATTCCTGCCCCCTTGATTTAAGTGATTTTTATTGGCTTTAATGATGGTAGGACTTCTTGTTTGGCCAATAAGAAAATTCTTCCCAATGGGATTAATGTTTGCAATAGTTTCAAATGCCACAGACAGATTTATATGTCCATGTCAGAATATTCGCAAATGTCACTGCTCGTTTCATTTTGTCCAGTTGCACTTGAATGTTGAACCTAATCAATACCTACACGTACTAGATGGGTCTTTTGTGAGTTGCCATCACTTCTTTAATGGCAGAGATACCTCAATTATCTGATTCTAAATTTCATCTCTCACTTTATGAACCCTTTTAAGGTTGTCAGTTAATAGCATACCTTTGTGACATCTGAATCAATTTTTCTCGATGTAGGAAGATACCTCAGTCATTTTAGATGTACACAATAAATATGTTTCCAGCACATTAAAGCACATTAAGTCTTCTCTACAATCCTATTTCAAAGGTTGTTGATTACATACCAAGGGCAGTTAGAGGATGGCAGTAAAGTGAGTAAAATAGAATGAGTAAAAAAAACACTTCTATTATAGATAACGGAAATAACCCTTTGAGCTCAAATTTTGAAATTATTCGAGACTTACCTCTAAGTTGAGGTATAATTAAGATTATACCGAGGGAACCTAGAGGTTCAGGGAATATACAATGTCATCACAGAGAAGCATCATACAATACCGCAGGTGCACTGACATCAAAGCCAGTCTAGATTGAATACTTTTGAGTAGTGTGATGTGTACTCTGTGCCATGGATTACATGATGTCCCCATATCAAAGAGGGGTTTGGCTCATTTCAGGCACATTGCAGGGTGCCTAATTAACACTATCCTCCAGCTCACTAACAGCATTAAGATAAAAAAATCTCTTGAAGCATATTCAATATTTTTCAGCACACATTAGCATAAGTTATAATTGATAAATTCAGCTATTGTTGACATCTTTCAAGAGTGAATTTCACATCAGAATTCGATACATATACAATAACATTACAAATTGCATGTTGTAGTGGTCCCATTGTGGACAAATCACAACGACCTAACTCCATCCAGGAGGTATGCTTCATTTGAAAAGATATATGTACAACTTGCATGCATTATAGCAAATGCCAAGATGAAAAAAGTGAAGAAATAAACAGGGAAAGTTGGATCGGTACCACAGCCTACCTGTAGTAGTACAAAGCCAATACATCTAGGGTTGGCACAGATTCTACTCAGACTCAAAACATGGTCTCTCCTTTCATCAAAGAAATGGGTATTCCTCACCGTCTACTCAGATCCCAAAGTATTGACATTAGGATAAAGTGACCATGAGTCGTCCACTTGGACCTCTATACAACCTCTGATTTTTTCTAGAAGCTGTGCTTTAGTAAGCTAACCTGTATGGAGCAACAGAAAATGGTTATGAAAATTATCCTGAAGTGTTTATTTTTCCAGTAAATCAGGTTACAACTCTTATACTCATGTCTATCAGGCCCTCCGAGCCTTCATTACCCAAGTGATGTGTATTTCTCTCCATCAGTACCATGAGTCGGCCACCAGTAGCTTGAGTCAGCCACATCATATCATGAATCAGCTTCTGTATAGGGGGCTGTCTATTATGCAATTGATGCAAGGAAAGGGCAGATTTCCAGTTTACTGAT